>OY759241.1:10000-5010000 GCA_963662185.1 Eilema griseolum
ACCTAACCTAACCTAACCTAACCTAACCTAACCTAACCTAACCTAACCTAACCTAACCTAACCTAACCTAACCTAACCTAACCTAACCTAACCTAACCTAACCTAACCTAACCTAACCTAACCTAACCTAACCTAACCTAACCTAACCTAACCTAACCTAACCTAACCTAACCTAACCTAACCTAACCTAACCTAACCTAACCTAACCTAACCTAACCTAACCTAACCTAACCTAACCTAACCTAACCTAACCTAACCTAACCTAACCTAACCTAACCTAACCTAACCTAACCTAACCTAACCTAACCTAACCTAACCTAACCTAACCTAACCTAACCTAACCTAACCTAACCTAACCTAACCTAACCTAACCTAACCTAACCTAACCTAACCTAACCTAACCTAACCTAACCTAACCTAACCTAACCTAACCTAACCTAACCTAACCTAACCTAACCTAACCTAACCTAACCTAACCTAACCTAACCTAACCTAACCTAACCTAACCTAACCTAACCTAACCTAACCTAACCTAACCTAACCTAACCTAACCTAACCTAACCTAACCTAACCTAACCTAACCTAACCTAACCTAACCTAACCTAACCTAACCTAACCTAACCTAACCTAACCTAACCTAACCTAACCTAACCTAACCTAACCTAACCTAACCTAACCTAACCTAACCTAACCTAACCTAACCTAACCTAACCTAACCTAACCTAACCTAACCTAACCTAACCTAACCTAACCTAACCTAACCTAACCTAACCTAACCTAACCTAACCTAACCTAACCTAACCTAACCTAACCTAACCTAACCTAACCTAACCTAACCTAACCTAACCTAACCTAACCTAACCTAACCTAACCTAACCTAACCTAACCTAACCTAACCTAACCTAACCTAACCTAACCTAACCTAACCTAACCTAACCTAACCTAACCTAACCTAACCTAACCTAACCTAACCTAACCTAACCTAACCTAACCTAACCTAACCTAACCTAACCTAACCTAACCTAACCTAACCTAACCTAACCTAACCTAACCTAACCTAACCTAACCTAACCTAACCTAACCTAACCTAACCTAACCTAACCTAACCTAACCTAACCTAACCTAACCTAACCTAACCTAACCTAACCTAACCTAACCTAACCTAACCTAACCTAACCTAACCTAACCTAACCTAACCTAACCTAACCTAACCTAACCTAACCTAACCTAACCTAACCTAACCTAACCTAACCTAACCTAACCTAACCTAACCTAACCTAACCTAACCTAACCTAACCTAACCTAACCTAACCTAACCTAACCTAACCTAACCTAACCTAACCTAACCTAACCTAACCTAACCTAACCTAACCTAACCTAACCTAACCTAACCTAACCTAACCTAACCTAACCTAACCTAACCTAACCTAACCTAACCTAACCTAACCTAACCTAACCTAACCTAACCTAACCTAACCTAACCTAACCTAACCTAACCTAACCTAACCTAACCTAACCTAACCTAACCTAACCTAACCTAACCTAACCTAACCTAACCTAACCTAACCTAACCTAACCTAACCTAACCTAACCTAACCTAACCTAACCTAACCTAACCTAACCTAACCTAACCTAACCTAACCTAACCTAACCTAACCTAACCTAACCTAACCTAACCTAACCTAACCTAACCTAACCTAACCTAACCTAACCTAACCTAACCTAACCTAACCTAACCTAACCTAACCTAACCTAACCTAACCTAACCTAACCTAACCTAACCTAACCTAACCTAACCTAACCTAACCTAACCTAACCTAACCTAACCTAACCTAACCTAACCTAACCTAACCTAACCTAACCTAACCTAACCTAACCTAACCTAACCTAACCTAACCTAACCTAACCTAACCTAACCTAACCTAACCTAACCTAACCTAACCTAACCTAACCTAACCTAACCTAACCTAACCTAACCTAACCTAACCTAACCTAACCTAACCTAACCTAACCTAACCTAACCTAACCTAACCTAACCTAACCTAACCTAACCGGAGTCGCCCTTCACCTCTCTGGCGATACGGAGCGTTTTTAACCTCTCTCCGCATTGAAAAATTAGTTTAAACGGGTTTTTCTTGACGTATCGAGACGTACTGTACCTTAAAAGTTGCGTCTCGCCGGCGCCCATCTGCTGGCGTATCGTCTTCATCGCGCTTGATCACCCAGTGATCGTGAAAACTGAAAAACCGAAGTCAAAGTTCGCGCCGCCACGTGGTTTTACGGAAAATCGCAAATTACTCAGTGGATTGTGAACCGATCTTCCTGAAAAAGGTGTCCCCGGCTGCGGGCAGTGGAGCCCCATCTCTCACGTCGGCCAGTTTTTCCCGAAAACCGCTGGTTTTTCCGGGAAAACCAAAAATCAAAAACCACGTGGGCACGTGGTACCAGAACCGGCAGTCCGAGGACCCTGATTTTTTGTGGTGAGGAGGACCTCATCGACGGCAGCAGGAAACCGGTAACAGAAAAATTTTCATACCACCAGAAAATTATATTTAGTAATTAGAAGTTGCCAACTTTATATACCCATAGCGGCGAAACCAGAGCAGTTAGCGGAATTCTGCAACTGCTATCTTTTGCGCGCTCATTGGAAGAAGAGGACTGGAGTTTTCTGGATTTTTTGGATAATTATTCTTGGCGTAGTAATTCAAAATTCAAAATTTTAACATTTTTTAATATTTTTAATTTTTTAATTTAATATTTCTAAATCTGTATATGCAACCTTGTAGGCCTTTGTTAGAGGCTATTTTTAAAATTTTTTGTGGATTTCTTACGTTACCCAGTGCGGAAATATCGATTTTTTAGTGTTTTTTCTAAATTAAAATAAAACGGGTAGGAAATCGTTATTTCTAACCCCGGGTTTGAGTTTTGGCAACTGTTCTGCACTTGTCTGAGTCCAAACAAGGCCCGTCTAGCGTCAGAAGTAACGATTTTCGTAAAAACCAACTTTTTGGTACCATTGGTACCAATTCTTTGAATTAAAATATTTCCGGACTGGATAGACCTACGAAACTCGGGTTTTCGATCCTGTACTCAGTAGTATTCATTTTACAAGATCGGTCACGTTTTTGGCGGATTAGACGCATCTCCCTGTTTAGGGCTGAAAGCCCCCCAGGAGGTAGAGCACATCGTGCACCCCCCAGATATCGATTTTGGGAGCTCTAGGACAAACCGTTCCGGAGTTGCAGCCGGTCAAAGTTTGACCTTGGCCGCGCGGCGGCCATCTTGGTTTTCTTTGGACGGCCATAGCTCCGCCGTGGGAGGTCGTAGAAGCTCCGGATTTCGACTGGGGGCATCAGGGGAACACCGACTCTCCCACCCTATACTTTTTTGGGGAAACTGGGCAAAATTTGCAAAAAATTTTTGTCAAAAATTTTTGACCATTTTTGCAGTACGAGGTGGTAGGGATAGCCGGGCCGGTCAGTTTGAAACTTTTCGCGGCTCGCTGGGACGCCTGGGACCCGAGATATACGGATTCAAAGTCGGACAAATCCGCCATATTGGAAAATTACAAACCCGTGTATCTCGGCAACGGGAGGTCGCAGCGGGGTGCGGTTTCCGCTGGGCGACCCAGTTTTTCGCTCCGCTTCGAATTAGTGGGGAGGGGGTTTGACCCCACCAAATTGGGGGGTCAAATTTTGGGGGTCACCCTATTTGACCGAAAGGTACGTTGTAGGGTAGATCTCGTCGAGACCTTTCAGGGGAGCCCACTCTCGACGAGTTTGGACCACTGGTTCTCGAGCGAACCCGGTTCCAAGTTTTGGTACCAGGTTGGTACCAAAACTTTGAAGGCCGATTGTCTCCGGACCCGTGGGCCTAGGACCTTCGAGTTTGGTATCGTTTTGGAGGGCTCGGGGAGCTCTATCGGCTCGTTCTGATAGGGGGACTCTACATAGAGCTCGGGTGGAGTTTAACTGTAGAGCCGACTCTAGCGGCGCAAAATTGCTGAAACTTCTACAGGGCCTTCGTCTCCTGGGCCGGGATCCTACTAGAGGGCGACTTAGGTTAGGTTAGTGATAAAATTTGTTTATAAGTTAGATTAAGATTAGTTGATTATACTTTCGCTGGAAGTAACAATATTGTATATATATAAGACGTACATACGTACCGAACTCTATATAGAGTTAACTCTTTATATTATAATTTCTCTTTTGTAAGTGACCAAAGTTAATATCTTTGACTGGGCCAGTTGGCCAAGTATATGTTGACGGAGTAGCTGGGCTACTTGCATATAGTTTTAGACCGACGCTCAAACCAACGGCAGCCCCTGTTCAAACTAAACTTGACTGTTGCCTGATAGACTGTCTCAGTACACACAATACACATATTCACTCACAACTCACGGATATACACACACATACATACACACACACACTACAAAACTACTCTACTCCTACACATACTCACCTGACACACTTACAATATTGATTCACGCAGGGGTCAGAACTTGCTCAAAAACACAGTAGTCAGTAATTAGGTTAGGACGATTTTGACCACCTTTGTGACAAAATCCTAGACTTAGATTATATTATTTCTATTTTATTTTATTTTACTTTGTGTTTGTGTTTCCATTTATTTAGAATTTCCACTCGATAGTGTTGCGTGGATTTTGTACCTACGAAAATGGTAATTGAAAAATCTCCAGTAACCAAACGGGTCAGTTCCTTCCCTGGCACCTCGGCCTCCACGTCTCGGCCATCATCGTCGCCAAGATCTAGTGCCGCCAAATCGGTGAGGGTTAGTATAGGGGAGATAGAGAGGAACTCCTTAAACACCACACCTCTCAGTCAGAGGCCACCCTTAATGTCAACAAAAACGGTGACAAAGCCCAAAACCCTCAACACTAGCCCTACTGTAAACCGCAGACCACTGGCGGAGATGGGTGCACCGGTTACTGAACAGCCGGAAGAGGCCGTCCTCCAAATGGCGACAATAGAGGCCCTAACGCCGGAAGATCGGCACACAACGGCGCTCTCCTGTCTGGATCTCATCAGACAGGGCTGTAGGGAATCTAAAAATATCAAAAAGGAAATAAGGCTCAAAATAGAAGCTCAGGAGAAAAACCTTCGAAAAATTATTATCCTAGGAGAAGGCAATAGACGAAAACTCCTAGAAAAAGCATCCGGACAGGCCAGCGTCATAAAGGCAGTTACGACCACTGCCGGGGTCCCCGAACCCAATAACGTGGAGGATCCCATGTTGAGGAGAATCGAGGAAAACAACAGGATGCTACAGCAAAATAGCATTGCCCTCGCCGAGATTAAGGGTAGCCTTGAAGCTTTAAAGGAGGGCAAGGAGCCACCATCCTACGCGAGTGTGGCGTCGAACACCGCCGTGGGTCGCCTCCCGCTGCGGCCGGCAATACATTCGCTGGTGGTGACCTCCAAAGATGAGAATAAGACAGGGGAGGAATTACTCAATGACCTGAGGCGGGTCGCGCGGGAAGACGACGAGTGGATCACTGTGGAGCGGGTTAGGAAAGCTAGGGACCGTAAGATCGTTTTGGGCTATAAAACTGCGGAACAGCGGGAAAGAGCAAAAGGGGCGCTGGAGGGGAGGCAGGGGACCCTTAGTGTGGAGACAGTCCACAATAAGGACCCCCTGCTAATTCTCTACAGTGTCCTGAAGTCCTACAAGGACGAAGAACTCTTAGGGGCTCTTAGGGCCAGAAACAAAAACATCTTTAGAGACTTGGACTCATCCCAAGACAGGGTCTCAATAAAGTTCCGCAGAAACGCGAGAAACCCGCTCACAGTCCACGTGGTACTACAGGTGTCTCCCACGATTTGGTGTAAAGCCTTAGAGCAAGGAACGGTGCACATTGATATCCAGCCGATCAGGGTGGCAGATCAATCGCCATTGGTGCAGTGTTCCTTGTGTCTGGGCTATGGGCATAGTCGTCGCTTCTGCAAAACGAAAGAGCCCAGATGTAGCCACTGCGGTGAACAGCACCTGAAGGTAGACTGCCCTACGTATAGGACAGGAGCTGAGCCTAGGTGCTGCAACTGCTGGCACGCGAAAAGCGACGACACGGCGCACAATGCATTCGACCGGCATTGTCCGGTCCGGCAAAAGTGGGACGACATAGCGCGGTCCGCCACGCAGTATTGCTAAGGGCGCCCCCGGAAATGACCACCATTACGTGGTGCTGCAGGCAAACCTCCAAAAGAAGGCGCTTGCAACTGACGAATTCATTCTGGAAGCCATCAGGAGGAGAGCGTCAGTTGCACTCATCCAGGAGCCTTACCGGGACCCTATAAGGGGCGGGATGAAAAGATACCGGGGAGTACGCATCTTCCAGAATACTGGGCCAGCAACGGGCACTGTAAAAGCGGCCATCGCCGTATTTGACCCGGACTTGGACGTCGTACAATGTCCACAACTCACCACCGACAATATCGCTGTGGTGAGGATCCGTACCAAAGCCTGGGAGATGACCCTGGTATCACTATATTTCGAACCCGATAAACCCATTGGCCCGTACCTGGATCATCTCAGTTTAGTGAGCTCCAGGCTGGGCTCAGGACGGCTCTTAATCGGAGGCGATGCCAATGCGAAAAGCGCTTGGTGGGGGAGTCCCGTTGAGGATGAAAGGGGTGAAGACCTACTGGGGACCCTCATGGAGATGAGGTTACACATCCTCAACGATGGAGGGGGGCCCACCTTCGACACCATCAGGGGGGGCAAGAGGTACTGTAGCTACGTCGATCTAACTGCATGTTCGGGAGACCTGTTGGGACTGATCGACGGCTGGAGGTGCGACGAAGGTGTGGTGAGCAGCTCCGATCACATCGGCATAGAGGTCAAGCTTAAATTAGAAATATCAAAAGGGTCTAGCATCAATAGAACAACCAGGCTGTACAACACCAAGAAAGCGAATTGGACAATTTTTCATGAGAAAATGTCCAGCGCCTTGGTGGGGGATAGCCTGGTTGTTGATACGATCAAAAACATAGACACCACTGAGGAAATTGAAGAAACATTAAATAAGTTTAACAAATGTCTATCCAAATCATGTCTGGCAGCTATCCCAAAATTAAAAAATAAAGAGACGTTAACTATGCCGTGGTGGTCGGAGAAGCTCAGCCAAATGAGGAGGGAGGTCGTCACCTACAGGCGCCGAATCAGGAACGCCGCACCCATCCGCAGGCAATATGTCGTGGACCAGTACCTTGAGCGCAAAGATAGGTTTGAGTCGGAGGTCAAATTAGCACAGACTGCGAGCTGGGTAGATTTCTGTACCAAACAGGACAGAGAGGGGGTGTGGGAGGGAATTTATAGGGTCATAGGGAGGACCACGGTAAGGGAGGAGGATCTTCCTCTCAAACACAGCGGGGTACAATTGGACGCCAGTGGATCCGCCGGTCTGCTCGCCTCGGTCTTCTATCCGGAGGACCGAGTCGAGGAGGACGATGCGGATCATGAGGGAGCTCGCGCATTGGCCAAGACGGTCAATGACGCGAGTGAACATGATGTTTACGACCCGCCATTCACCGTCGATGAGCTAAAGGATGCGCTAGGCTCCTTCAACCCGAAAAAAGCACCGGGAGCCGACGGCTTCACAGCCGACATCTGCACCCACGCAGTGAACTGCGCCCCGATACTGTTCCTTGAGCTGCTGAACAAGTGCCTGGCCCTGGAATACTTCCCAAAACCATGGAAGGAGGCAACAGTAGTTGCCCTCAGGAAACCAGGTAAGGATGAGTACAGCTCCCCCAAGTCATACAGGCCGATTGGACTCTTGCCTGTACTCGGGAAGTTGTACGAAAAAATGTTGGCTGCTCGGCTCAAGTTCCACTTATTGCCAAGGATTAGTACTTGCCAGTACGGCTTCATGCCCCGGAGGAGCACCGAGGACGCCCTGTATAACCTACTTCGACACGTGCGTGGCAAACTTGATAACAAGAGAATTGTCACGCTAGTGTCTTTGGATATAGAGGGCGCCTTCGATAGCGCATGGTGGCCAGCTATAGTAGTACGACTGGCTGAGGAAAAGTGTCCCATTAACTTGAGGCGAGTAGTCAGTAGCTACCTGAGCGAAAGGACAGTTCGTGTAAGATACGCGGGCGCGGAATGCAGAAGAAGCACCCAGAAGGGCTGCGTCCAGGGTTCAATCACCGGACCCTTGCTGTGGAACCTGCTTATAGACCCTTTATTGAAAATGTTAGAGGGGAGTGGGGAATACGTCCAAGCCTTCGCAGATGACGTGGTTCTCATCTTCGATGGAGATTCCGCGCAGGAAATCGAAAGGCAGGCCAATGCCTCCCTCGAACGTGTTCGGGCGTGGGGTGTCAAAAACAAATTAAAATTTGCACCACATAAGACGAGCGCGATGGTAATAACAAAACGTCTCAAATATGACAACCCGCGCCTGACCATGGGCGGGGTGGACATTGGCCTGGCTGACGAGATTAAAATATTAGGTCTCATAATAGACAGAAACATAAACTTTAACAGCCATGTTAAAAAAGTTTGCGCAAAAGCTGTAGGAATCTACAAAAAACTAGCACGAACAGCGCGGATCAGCTGGGGGCTTAACCCGGAAGTGATCCGAACCATTTATACGGCGGTGATCGAGCCCGTCATCTTATATGGGGCCAGCGTATGGGCTGACGCCGTGGAAAAGGAGTGCGTCAAGAAGCAACTGAACGCGGTACAACGTGTGTTCGCCCAAAAACTAACGAAAGCCTACCGGACGGTCTCCCTGAACTCGGCACTGCTGCTGGCTGGGGTACTCCCTCTGGACCTCCGAGTTCGGGAGGTGGCTTCATTATATGAGGCCAAGAGGGGAGTGCACCAGCGGTGGCTGGGGGACAGGGAGATCGAACGGCTGGCACCCATTCTGGCAGCCCCGCATCCCGCAGAGCGCACGCGTCTGGAGTTCGACAGCGTGGTAGACGAGGAACAACTTAACACCATCCAACACCATGACGTAAGAATTTTCACTGACGGGAGCAAGATTGAGGGTCGCGTCGGGGCTGCTATTTCCATATGGAATAGCCAGTCCGAGACAAAGGCCCGCAAGCTTGCTCTCGCCAAACATTGCACCGTCTACCAAGCGGAGCTTCTGGCGCTGCGTGAAGCGGTGTGCGAGGTAGAGCGACACCGCGGTGCTACCGCGTTCGGTATCTTCAGTGACAGCAGGGCGGCACTCCTTAGCGTGGTCAGTCCGCACTCTTATCACCCTTTATCAGTGGAGACCAGGGGCGCTCTTGGCCGCTGTAAACAGCGAGGCAAGAGTGTCCTACTATACTGGATCAAGGCCCATGTCGGCCTCGAGGGTAATGAGAGGGCGGATTGCCTCGCGAAGGAGGCTGCCCTAAAACTCAAGAAGAAACCGGACTATGACCAATGTCCTGTTTCATTCGTCAAGAGAGTCATACGTCATGGCTCCCTTGACGAATGGAACAGGCGCTATCAGGAAGGCAAAACGGCCTCCAGTACCAAGTTATTTTTCCCCAACGCGATAGAGGCGTATCAAATCGTCAGGAGGATTACCATCGAAGGCCACACAACCCAGTTCCTCACGGGACACGGTGGGTTCTCCGCGTACTTGGCCCGATTCAAGTGCAAGGCAGACCCATCGTGTGCCTGTGAGCCAGGGGTCCCGGAGTCGGTGGCTCACCTCCTGATGAACTGCCCAATCCACGCCAGGGAGAGGCTGGACTTGGAGATTGCCACGGGCATAAAGGTTGACACACATGGCCTACAAACACTTATCACGGAACACACTGAGCGCACAGTCAAGTATGCAAAACAAATTGTCCAGATAGCCAATGAGAGAAACAGGGTGTAGTAACCTATACTAGCGTGTTATAGTGTATTATAATTATGTCTGGTATAGGAAACCAGAAGCACAATAAAAATGTAGCTCAAAACATATTGTTAAAAATTTGTAAATTAAGTACTACCTATGTAATTAGCATAATAGAACATGTGTCAGACTAAGTTTAGAATTTTAAAAGAATTGTTCCTAGTTATAATAAGTATATGTAGTTATAATAAGTGTATGTATAATAATAAGTATATGTAAAGTGAAAGACAATAAAACCAATAAAGATGTAAATAGATTAGACTAGGTACACGAGTCCCAGATGCCCCCACTCCTACCAGAGTATGAAAGATTGTATGAAAGTGCGAGAGGAATAAAAGCGAGAAATTGAATGACAAAGAGAACTGGAATGAACGAGGAAAGCATAGGAATTTAATTAGGAAGACTTTTATTATAACTGTAAAAATGGACCCTGCATTGAAAGCAGGGGTGTAGGTAAAAAAAAAAAAAAAAAAAAAAAAAAAAAAAAAAAAAAAAAAAAAAAAAAACCTAACCTAACCTAACCTAAGCCTACGTAACCGTAACCGTAACCGAACCTAACCTAACCTAACCTAACCTAACCTAACCTAACCTAACCTAACCTAACCTAACCTAACCTAACCTAACCTAACCTAACCTAACCTAACCTAACCTAACCTAACCTAACCTAACCTAACCTAACCTAACCTAACCTAACCTAACCTAACCTAACCTAACCTAACCTAACCTAACCTAACCTAACCTAACCTAACCTAACCTAACCTAACCTAACCTAACCTAACCTAACCTAACCTAACCTAACCTAACCTAACCTAACCTAACCTAACCTAACCTAACCTAACCTAACCTAACCTAACCTAACCTAACCTAACCTAACCTAACCTAACCTAACCTAACCTAACCTAACCTAACCTAACCTAACCTAACCTAACCTAACCTAACCTAACCTAACCTAACCTAACCTAACCTAACCTAACCTAACCTAACCTAACCTAACCTAACCTAACCTAACCTAACCTAACCTAACCTAACCTAACCTAACCTAACCTAACCTAACCTAACCTAACCTAACCTAACCTAACCTAACCTAACCTAACCTAACCTAACCTAACCTAACCTAACCTAACCTAACCTAACCTAACCTAACCTAACCTAACCTAACCTAACCTAACCTAACCTAACCTAACCTAACCTAACCTAACCTAACCTAACCTAACCTAACCTAACCTAACCTAACCTAACCTAACCTAACCTAACCTAACCTAACCTAACCTAACCTAACCTAACCTAACCTAACCTAACCTAACCTAACCTAACCTAACCTAACCTAACCTAACCTAACCTAACCTAACCTAACCTAACCTAACCTAACCTAACCTAACCTAACCTAACCTAACCTAACCTAACCTAACCTAACCTAACCTAACCTAACCTAACCTAACCTAACCTAACCTAACCTAACCTAACCTAACCTAACCGTACTGATAGAAACTTTATATTGATTTTTTGAACCAAATTTACGGAATAAATACTATAGTGCTATATATTTTTGAATTCGCACCGCTGCCGGCTACACGGCGCGACCGGAAAATTGGAAAATTTCCACGAAAATTCATTGACTTCACCGCTTTTTGTGCAAATTTTGAACAATTTAGCACAGCATATTGCTTGACAATCGTAACTTTTGTACTGGTCCCTGATACGCTAGCTATACCAAGTTGTGTGCGACGACGTTCCGCGTCGTCTGATACTATACACGAGTACATCAGGTGGATCCTGTGCATCGTAGGACCGTATTTCGTCTGCGGAATAGGGATTTTCGTCGGTTTCCATCAGTTTATCGTATTTTATTAAATTTTTTACTACTGACTCATAGTACGAATCGCATACCATCAGGTGCGCGAGGACAATACCTGTCCTCCGACTACCCACAAGGGCACATCGTCATCTGTATCGTGCATATCCAGGTCGATTCCTGAATATTTTTATAACATTTTACATAAACATTTACTTCTGTAATTTCACGTAGGTACAGGGGGGTTCTTGCACCTTGGGAGGTTCAAGGGAGACGGCATCTTCACCGCCGCACCATTTAAACACCTATACTCCGAGAGGATCCCGAGGGAGTGACTGACCCGTTCAGTGCCTACCCATTCAGACTTACCTCCTCGTTTTTGGTCATCCATCTTTACAAACCTGTGCATCTAGTGTTTGGAACGTGTCCACTGGGACGTCATCTGTCCGTAGGTACCGTTCCCGATTATCTGGGTGGTACAGTTCGCCTGAAAATTAACTTTTCATTCAAATTTTTATTGTAAATAAACCGTTTTTCGGCGATATTTCCAAATTTTCACAGGAACGCCTACCTAACCGATTGCACCACCGTGTGGCTGCTGACGAGACCTTTCCGTGGGTACCTCTCGCGACTCGCTGGAGTCAGTACTTTTTTGGCTAATTGCATTTTTAAGAATTTTTGGTTTTTCAGGCAAATTCTATAATCGTAGTTTCAGGATTTTTCAGAGATTTAACTATTTGTCCTTGAGGAGCTCGTCGAGACGAGTCCGCCGGTACCACGTGCTACTCTCTGGGACCTATACTTTTTGAGTAATTAGCGTTTCAAATCGAGTGGGCGTGGCCAGAGTTTACCTTAGGGCACAGTAATTTATAACAATTGTTCTGATAGAAACTTTATATTGATTTTTTGAACCAAATTTACGGAATAAATACTATAGTGCTATATATTTTTGAATTCGCACCGCTGCCGGCTACACGGCGCGACCGGAAAATTGGAAAATTTCCACGAAAATTCATTGACTTCACCGCTTTTTGTGCAAATTTTGAACAATTTAGCACAGCATATTGCTTGACAATCGTAACTTTTGTACTGGTCCCTGATACGCTAGCTATACCAAGTTGTGTGCGACGACGTTCCGCGTCGTCTGATACTATACACGAGTACATCAGGTGGATCCTGTGCATCGTAGGACCGTATTTCGTCTGCGGAATAGGGATTTTCGTCGGTTTCCATCAGTTTATCGTATTTTATTAAATTTTTTACTACTGACTCATAGTACGAATCGCATACCATCAGGTGCGCGAGGACAATACCTGTCCTCCGACTACCCACAAGGGCACATCGTCATCTGTATCGTGCATATCCAGGTCGATTCCTGAATATTTTTATAACATTTTACATAAACATTTACTTCTGTAATTTCACGTAGGTACAGGGGGGTTCTTGCACCTTGGGAGGTTCAAGGGAGACGGCATCTTCACCGCCGCACCATTTAAACACCTATACTCCGAGAGGATCCCGAGGGAGTGACTGACCCGTTCAGTGCCTACCCATTCAGACTTACCTCCTCGTTTTTGGTCATCCATCTTTACAAACCTGTGCATCTAGTGTTTGGAACGTGTCCACTGGGACGTCATCTGTCCGTAGGTACCGTTCCCGATTATCTGGGTGGTACAGTTCGCCTGAAAATTAACTTTTCATTCAAATTTTTATTGTAAATAAACCGTTTTTCGGCGATATTTCCAAATTTTCACAGGAACGCCTACCTAACCGATTGCACCACCGTGTGGCTGCTGACGAGACCTTTCCGTGGGTACCTCTCGCGACTCGCTGGAGTCAGTACTTTTTTGGCTAATTGCATTTTTAAGAATTTTTGGTTTTTCAGGCAAATTCTATAATCGTAGTTTCAGGATTTTTCAGAGATTTAACTATTTGTCCTTGAGGAGCTCGTCGAGACGAGTCCGCCGGTACCACGTGCTACTCTCTGGGACCTATACTTTTTGAGTAATTAGCGTTTCAAATCGAGTGGGCGTGGCCAGAGTTTACCTTAGGGCACAGTAATTTATAACAATTGTTCTGATAGAAACTTTATATTGATTTTTTGAACCAAATTTACGGAATAAATACTATAGTGCTATATATTTTTGAATTCGCACCGCTGCCGGCTACACGGCGCGACCGGAAAATTGGAAAATTTCCACGAAAATTCATTGACTTCACCGCTTTTTGTGCAAATTTTGAACAATTTAGCACAGCATATTGCTTGACAATCGTAACTTTTGTACTGGTCCCTGATACGCTAGCTATACCAAGTTGTGTGCGACGACGTTCCGCGTCGTCTGATACTATACACGAGTACATCAGGTGGATCCTGTGCATCGTAGGACCGTATTTCGTCTGCGGAATAGGGATTTTCGTCGGTTTCCATCAGTTTATCGTATTTTATTAAATTTTTTACTACTGACTCATAGTACGAATCGCATACCATCAGGTGCGCGAGGACAATACCTGTCCTCCGACTACCCACAAGGGCACATCGTCATCTGTATCGTGCATATCCAGGTCGATTCCTGAATATTTTTATAACATTTTACATAAACATTTACTTCTGTAATTTCACGTAGGTACAGGGGGGTTCTTGCACCTTGGGAGGTTCAAGGGAGACGGCATCTTCACCGCCGCACCATTTAAACACCTATACTCCGAGAGGATCCCGAGGGAGTGACTGACCCGTTCAGTGCCTACCCATTCAGACTTACCTCCTCGTTTTTGGTCATCCATCTTTACAAACCTGTGCATCTAGTGTTTGGAACGTGTCCACTGGGACGTCATCTGTCCGTAGGTACCGTTCCCGATTATCTGGGTGGTACAGTTCGCCTGAAAATTAACTTTTCATTCAAATTTTTATTGTAAATAAACCGTTTTTCGGCGATATTTCCAAATTTTCACAGGAACGCCTACCTAACCGATTGCACCACCGTGTGGCTGCTGACGAGACCTTTCCGTGGGTACCTCTCGCGACTCGCTGGAGTCAGTACTTTTTTGGCTAATTGCATTTTTAAGAATTTTTGGTTTTTCAGGCAAATTCTATAATCGTAGTTTCAGGATTTTTCAGAGATTTAACTATTTGTCCTTGAGGAGCTCGTCGAGACGAGTCCGCCGGTACCACGTGCTACTCTCTGGGACCTATACTTTTTGAGTAATTAGCGTTTCAAATCGAGTGGGCGTGGCCAGAGTTTACCTTAGGGCACAGTAATTTATAACAATTGTTCTGATAGAAACTTTATATTGATTTTTTGAACCAAATTTACGGAATAAATACTATAGTGCTATATATTTTTGAATTCGCACCGCTGCCGGCTACACGGCGCGACCGGAAAATTGGAAAATTTCCACGAAAATTCATTGACTTCACCGCTTTTTGTGCAAATTTTGAACAATTTAGCACAGCATATTGCTTGACAATCGTAACTTTTGTACTGGTCCCTGATACGCTAGCTATACCAAGTTGTGTGCGACGACGTTCCGCGTCGTCTGATACTATACACGAGTACATCAGGTGGATCCTGTGCATCGTAGGACCGTATTTCGTCTGCGGAATAGGGATTTTCGTCGGTTTCCATCAGTTTATCGTATTTTATTAAATTTTTTACTACTGACTCATAGTACGAATCGCATACCATCAGGTGCGCGAGGACAATACCTGTCCTCCGACTACCCACAAGGGCACATCGTCATCTGTATCGTGCATATCCAGGTCGATTCCTGAATATTTTTATAACATTTTACATAAACATTTACTTCTGTAATTTCACGTAGGTACAGGGGGGTTCTTGCACCTTGGGAGGTTCAAGGGAGACGGCATCTTCACCGCCGCACCATTTAAACACCTATACTCCGAGAGGATCCCGAGGGAGTGACTGACCCGTTCAGTGCCTACCCATTCAGACTTACCTCCTCGTTTTTGGTCATCCATCTTTACAAACCTGTGCATCTAGTGTTTGGAACGTGTCCACTGGGACGTCATCTGTCCGTAGGTACCGTTCCCGATTATCTGGGTGGTACAGTTCGCCTGAAAATTAACTTTTCATTCAAATTTTTATTGTAAATAAACCGTTTTTCGGCGATATTTCCAAATTTTCACAGGAACGCCTACCTAACCGATTGCACCACCGTGTGGCTGCTGACGAGACCTTTCCGTGGGTACCTCTCGCGACTCGCTGGAGTCAGTACTTTTTTGGCTAATTGCATTTTTAAGAATTTTTGGTTTTTCAGGCAAATTCTATAATCGTAGTTTCAGGATTTTTCAGAGATTTAACTATTTGTCCTTGAGGAGCTCGTCGAGACGAGTCCGCCGGTACCACGTGCTACTCTCTGGGACCTATACTTTTTGAGTAATTAGCGTTTCAAATCGAGTGGGCGTGGCCAGAGTTTACCTTAGGGCACAGTAATTTATAACAATTGTTCTGATAGAAACTTTATATTGATTTTTTGAACCAAATTTACGGAATAAATACTATAGTGCTATATATTTTTGAATTCGCACCGCTGCCGGCTACACGGCGCGACCGGAAAATTGGAAAATTTCCACGAAAATTCATTGACTTCACCGCTTTTTGTGCAAATTTTGAACAATTTAGCACAGCATATTGCTTGACAATCGTAACTTTTGTACTGGTCCCTGATACGCTAGCTATACCAAGTTGTGTGCGACGACGTTCCGCGTCGTCTGATACTATACACGAGTACATCAGGTGGATCCTGTGCATCGTAGGACCGTATTTCGTCTGCGGAATAGGGATTTTCGTCGGTTTCCATCAGTTTATCGTATTTTATTAAATTTTTTACTACTGACTCATAGTACGAATCGCATACCATCAGGTGCGCGAGGACAATACCTGTCCTCCGACTACCCACAAGGGCACATCGTCATCTGTATCGTGCATATCCAGGTCGATTCCTGAATATTTTTATAACATTTTACATAAACATTTACTTCTGTAATTTCACGTAGGTACAGGGGGGTTCTTGCACCTTGGGAGGTTCAAGGGAGACGGCATCTTCACCGCCGCACCATTTAAACACCTATACTCCGAGAGGATCCCGAGGGAGTGACTGACCCGTTCAGTGCCTACCCATTCAGACTTACCTCCTCGTTTTTGGTCATCCATCTTTACAAACCTGTGCATCTAGTGTTTGGAACGTGTCCACTGGGACGTCATCTGTCCGTAGGTACCGTTCCCGATTATCTGGGTGGTACAGTTCGCCTGAAAATTAACTTTTCATTCAAATTTTTATTGTAAATAAACCGTTTTTCGGCGATATTTCCAAATTTTCACAGGAACGCCTACCTAACCGATTGCACCACCGTGTGGCTGCTGACGAGACCTTTCCGTGGGTACCTCTCGCGACTCGCTGGAGTCAGTACTTTTTTGGCTAATTGCATTTTTAAGAATTTTTGGTTTTTCAGGCAAATTCTATAATCGTAGTTTCAGGATTTTTCAGAGATTTAACTATTTGTCCTTGAGGAGCTCGTCGAGACGAGTCCGCCGGTACCACGTGCTACTCTCTGGGACCTATACTTTTTGAGTAATTAGCGTTTCAAATCGAGTGGGCGTGGCCAGAGTTTACCTTAGGGCACAGTAATTTATAACAATTGTTCTGATAGAAACTTTATATTGATTTTTTGAACCAAATTTACGGAATAAATACTATAGTGCTATATATTTTTGAATTCGCACCGCTGCCGGCTACACGGCGCGACCGGAAAATTGGAAAATTTCCACGAAAATTCATTGACTTCACCGCTTTTTGTGCAAATTTTGAACAATTTAGCACAGCATATTGCTTGACAATCGTAACTTTTGTACTGGTCCCTGATACGCTAGCTATACCAAGTTGTGTGCGACGACGTTCCGCGTCGTCTGATACTATACACGAGTACATCAGGTGGATCCTGTGCATCGTAGGACCGTATTTCGTCTGCGGAATAGGGATTTTCGTCGGTTTCCATCAGTTTATCGTATTTTATTAAATTTTTTACTACTGACTCATAGTACGAATCGCATACCATCAGGTGCGCGAGGACAATACCTGTCCTCCGACTACCCACAAGGGCACATCGTCATCTGTATCGTGCATATCCAGGTCGATTCCTGAATATTTTTATAACATTTTACATAAACATTTACTTCTGTAATTTCACGTAGGTACAGGGGGGTTCTTGCACCTTGGGAGGTTCAAGTAACCTAACCTAACCTAACCGAAGGGTTATCTACCTCGCGCCGCACTTTGTTGGAAAATTCCGGGAAATTTTTTCCGGAAAATTATCAAAATTTTCCTCCTGTGTTTGACACAATAGTGTCATAGAGGACGTCGGGCCAATCAGTCAGAAATTTTTCTGGGCTCGCTGGTGTATCGGGATCCGGAGATATACGAGTTCAAAGTCGGACTAAGCCGCCATCTTGGAAAACTTTGGAGTCGTATATCTCGGGAACTAGTGGTCGTAGCGACCTCTGGTTTTCTCTGGGGGGCTCGGCATCCTCTATTAAGTCCGGCTGGTGTGGTGGGGGGTGGACCCCACAAATTTGGGGGGTCACTTTTGGGGGCAACCCTTTTGGACCCCAAAGTCGGATCGGGGTATAGATCTTGCCGGGACCTTTTCGGGGAGTCCTCGCTCGGGTGGATCGGACTGCTGGTTCTCGGGATATCAGGGTTTGAAATCTCGTGCGGATAACGCACGAAAACTTTTGAGCCCTGCTATCTCCGAACCCTTGGACCCAGGACCCCCGAGTTTGGGCTCGTTGTTGAGGGCTCGGGGAGCTCTATCAGCTCGCTCTAGCAGAGAGGCTCTACGTAGAGTTCCGCAAAAAATTGACTGCAGAAGCCGACTCTAACGGTGCGCAACGTTTAAATTTCTGCAGGGCCCCCATCTCCTGGATCGGGACGACTTTAGTAGTTCAAGGGCCAAAAAGCCCGAGATAGAGACGATCGCTGTTGCGACTCATTGTATTTAGATAGCATTAAGATAGCTTTTAAGTTAGTTTAAGACCGGTGTCTTATTGGCACTTGAAGACGGGTAGCTGTGCTATAATAGACCGGTAGAGACGACTCTACCTTTATTATTTAAGTTTATTATTTAAGTTGACTGTAATTTGACCTGGAATTTTTGGTGAGCACTATTCCCATATAGGATTTGGTGGGTTGTCACCAATTATATAACCGTATTCGGATCGCATCGGGCCTTGCATACACACAGTACACGTACAAACACGCACACATTGTCAACCACTCCCCAGGTCACATACACAATCGCATACACGGAACATTTACACACCACAGCACACTACACTGCACACACACTACTTGCATCTTGGGGACGCTGTCTCGGCCAGACGCCCGACGCTGCAGCGAACCGTGGGCCTGAACTGGAACAAACTACCCGGCTCTGAAATACACAATATAAATTTATCTTATTTTAGCTTATAACAGTCTCTTTTAAATTTGACATTAATTTTTACACATTTTTATATTTTTATTTTTATTTTACTTTTATTAATCTTACTTGTGAACGCGCACCTCTGGCGGGATGGCGATGGCCAGAACTCCAATCAACATGCCAGGACCCTCCAATGCGAGGAGAGCTCCATCATCCTCTGTCGAGAAAGAGGTGGTGGACACAAGCCCAGTAGGGTTGGTCAGGGATAGCGTAAGCAAATTAGAGACCCCCGTGACGAGCCATCGGGCAAAGGATACCAGGGTGGGACCTCTTGCCCCGAAACTAAAAAGAGGGACGGTAAATCTGACCCCGTCACCAGAATCAGCAAAGAGGGGCCGGTACGAGAGCGCAATGCGTAATTGCAAGATCATCAAAGACCAGCTTACCATATCCGGCAACCTGAAAAGGGAAATCAGGGCCAAAATTGAGGAGATGACTACTGGGCTACAAAAATATATTAGAGAGTATGAGGATGAACTGAAAGGTCAGTCAAGACGAGGAACTGGGACGCCGGAGAAACCAGCCTCCGCACCCACAACCTCGCCGGTATGCAGCAAGGAAATCCTCGAAAAGATTGCGGAGAATGAAAAATTAATAAGAGAGAATGGAAGAGTGATGAATGAACTTAGGGAAAGAATGGAGAAACAGGATGAAAGAGAGAAAGAAAGGGAAAGAAAGGGGATGACAACCTATGCGGGTGTAGTGGCGGGCCGCCCCGGAGCACAGCCTGCGGAGCGGGCGACTCTGCACTCCGTGGTTGTTACATCCAAGGATGAAAACGAAACGAGTGAACAGGTGATGGAAAAACTAAGAAAGGTAGCGAATGAGGACGAAGGATGGGTGACGATCGAAAGAGTGAGAAAGGCAAAAGACAGGAAGGTAATAATAGGATATAGAACGGAAGAGGAACGGAAGAGGGCACAAGGACGACTCGAGGCTAAGATAAAAAACCTCGCCGTCGAGCAAATCCAAAATAAGGATCCGCTCCTCATCCTGTATAGCGTCCTTAAGATCCACAAGGACGAAGATCTGCTCCGGATTTTGAGATCCCGGAACCATAACGTGTTCCGCGATTTAACCCCGGAGCAGATACGTATGGCAGTGCTATACAGGAAGACGGCCAGAAACCCCCACACCTGCCATGTGGTACTTAGGGTTTCCCCAGAGGTATGGACTCGAGCCCTAGACAGGGGGAGGCTGCATGTAGACCTGCAACCCATTAGAGTTGCAGATCAATCTCCCATAGTGCAGTGCTCCCGGTGCCTAGGGTATGGACACACCAGGAAGACCTGCACCGGTACGGCATCTAGGTGTAGTCACTGCGGTGGGCTCCATCTGAGAGCCGAATGCCCAGACTACGCTGCCGGTGCAGAGCCCACATGCTGCAACTGCCAGAGGGAGAGGCTAGGCGGCGCGGGCCATAGTGTGTATAGTGACTTGTGCCCTGTGCGACAGAGATGGGATGAGATAGCGAGGACCACCACTCAGTACCGGTGCTAACGTTGTCCCGGGGAACACGACCCCATACAGAGTGCTACAGGCGAACCTCAAGAAGAAGAAGCTGGCAATCGACGACTTCATACTCGAAGCCTCGAGGCGAAAAGCCACGGTCGCTCTAATCCAAGAGCCCTACGTAGGCAACTCGGCAAGGATGAAGTCATACCAGGGCGTCAGGGTCTTCCAGAACACTGGGCAAGGAGGAGGGACTGTGAAGGCGGCCATTGCCGTCTTCGATCCAACACTGGATGTCGTGCAGTACCCGCAACTCACCACTGATAACATCGCAGTGGTGGGGATCCGGACCAGTGCCTGGACGATCACGCTGGTGAGCTTCTACTTTGAACCGAGGCCAGCACCACTGGGGCCCTACTTAGAGCGCCTTAAAGAGGTGAGGAGAAGCCTAGGTTCCCAGCTTGTTGTTTTTGGGGGAGATGCCAACGCAAAGAGCACCTGGTGGGGTCACATGTTCGAAGACAGCAGAGGCGAGTTACTGAGAGGGGTCCTCGCTGAGATGGACCTCCATGTCCTGAACAGTGGAAATATTCCGACTTTCGACACTGTGAGAAATGGAAAGAGGTACTGCAGCTTCGTTGACATCACGGCATGCACGAGCAACGCGCTCGCCTGGGTCGGCGCTTGGAAGGTTGATACAAGTCTAGCTGCGAGCTCAGACCACAACGGCATAGTGTTCAACCTCAACCTGGCGAAAGCCAGAGGTACAAACATTCAACGCACAACGCGTATTTACAACACCCGCAAGGCCGACTGGGATGCTTTCAAAGCTAACGTGGGTCGGCTGCTCTCGGATATTGCGATAGACGAAACAGAGCACCACACCCAGATGGATACCTTAGTCGAAGCATACACGAGAGCAGTCGAGTCCGCGTGCAGGGAGAGCATCCCAGTTAAAAAACCGGTGGGGTTGATCGCTGCGCCGTGGTGGTCGGAAAAACTCGCTGAATTGCGAAAGGTAATGATCACCTACAAGCGCCGCATCAGGAACGCAGCGCCCGTTCGTAGGGCGTTTGTGATAGCGCAGTACCTGGAAAGAAAGGAGATGTATGAAAGTGAAGTAAAAAAGGCACAGGTCGAGAGCTGGAAGACTTTCTGCGGAAAGCAGGACAGGGAGGGCCTCTGGGAGGGGATTTATCGGGTTATAGGAAGGGCCACAGTAAGGGAAGAGGATACTCTGCTCGCCGCCAATGGCTCATTCCTGGACGCGAAGGGTTCGGCTGAGTTGCTCGCCCAGACCTTCTACCCGGGAGACCGGGAAGGCGAGGATAACGAGGGACATCGAAGAGTACGAGAAAAGGCGAGAAGTTTGGATGGTGACTTGGGTCATCATGATGATGACCCACCTTTTACGGTGGGCGAACTCTTCGATGCCCTTCGGAAATTTAACCCTAAAAAGGCTCCGGGGGCGGATGGCTTCACCGCCGATATCTGCACCCACGCCATAGGGGCCGACCCCTTATTCTTCCTGAAGCTTCTGAATCGGTGCCTTCACCACGGCTACTTTCCTAAAATATGGAAGGAAGCCGTGGTGGTGGCACTGAGGAAGCCGGGGAGGGAGTCGTACACCGTCCCCAAATCGTACAGGCCTATCGGTTTACTGCCCGTTTTGGGGAAGGTGTACGAGAGAATGCTGGTAGCTCGTCTCAACTTTTATTTATTACCGAAAATTAGTCCCCGCCAATATGGCTTTATGCCGCAGAAAGGCACCGAAGACGCCCTTTATGACCTTTTGAGTCACATAAGGGCTAGACTTGATGAAAAGAGGATAGTCCTTATGGTGTCGCTGGACATAGAGGGCGCCTTCGATAGCGCATGGTGGCCTGCCATCAAGGTGAGACTGGCGGAGGAACAGTGTCCGGCGAATTTGAGACGAGTTATCAGCAGTTACCTTAGGGACAGGGAGGTAAGGGTAAGGTATGCGGGCGAGGAGTGTAGACGCTCCACGGAGAAGGGGTGCGTCCAGGGCTCAATTGGCGGACCCTTGCTGTGGAACTTATTGTTGGATCCCTTGCTGCACCAGCTGGAAAATGGGTTGGTTCATGTCCAGGCTTTCGCGGACGATATAGTGCTGGTGTTTGACGGAGACAGCGCCCTGGAGATCGAGGGACAAGCCAATGCCTCTCTCGAGCATGTGCGGGAGTGGGGCATCCGAACGAAGCTGAAATTCGCACCGCACAAAACCTGTGCGATGGTTATCACGCGGAGGCTGAAGTACGATGTCCCGCGCCTCAGCATGGGCGGGATAGACATTGGACTGTCCGAACACATAAAAATCCTGGGGCTAACCATAGACCACAAACTCAGTTTCAACACCCACGTCTCACAAGTATGTAAGAAGGCGATTGGAATTTACCACAAACTAGCGAGGATGGCCCGGATCAGCTGGGGACTTCATCCCGAGGTGATCCGGACCATCTACAACGCGGCTGTGGAGCCGACGGTGCTGTACGCGGCCAGCAGTTGGTGCGCGGCAGTGGATAGACTTGGGATACGGAAGCAGTTGAACGTGGTGCAGCGCGGGTTCGCCCAAAAACTTTGCAAGAGCTACCGGACGGTCTCTCTGCACTCGGGGCTGATCCTGGCTGGAATGCTCCCTCTGGACCTCAGAGTTCGCGAGGTGGCCTCGTTGTACGAGGCCAAGAGAGGGGTGTCCCAGTCATGGTTGGGAGACAGAGAGATCGAACGGATGACTCCAGCAGTTGAGGCGCCTCACCCCGCGGAGCATGTGCGCCTGGAGTTCACCAGTCTGGTAGACGAGGATCAACTTCAGCGCACCAATAACATCGAGGTGCGCATTTTCACGGACGGGAGCAAGATTGAGGGTCGCGTCGGCGCCGCGTTATCCATTTGGAATAACGGGGCCGAAACTAAGACCCTCAAACTTGCTCTCTCGCCGCACTGCACCGTCTATCAGGCCGAGCTCCTGGCCATTAGCAAAGCGACCAGTGAGGTCCTCAGACGCGGCGCGGCCACGTTTGGCGTTCTCAGCGACAGCAGAGCCGCACTCATGACAGTTATAAACCATCGCGCCCTCCACCCGCTGGCGGTTGAAGCCAGACAGAACATCAGGCGGGGCTTGGCCCAGGGCAAGGAGATCTCCTTATTCTGGGTCAAGGCCCACGTAGGGTTGGAGGGCAACGAGCGAGCCGACTTGCTCGCAAAAGAGGCGGCTCTGCGGTCGAAGGTAGCGCCACACTATAGTCTGTGCCCCGTTTCGTTCGTGAAGCGAGGTCTACGCCAGATCTCGCTTGGCGAATGGAACGAACGGTACAAGTCGGGTGAAACTGCTTCCGTGACCAAGCTCTTTTTCCCATGCGCGGTGGCGGCTTACAGCATCGTCCGCAAGATGGGAGTCGCTAGTACAACGACTCAGTTGCTAACGGGGCATGGTGGGTTCTCCGAATACTTGACCCGTTTCAAGTGCAAGGAGAACCCATCATGCGCCTGCGAACCGGGGGTAGATGAGACAGTCGTACACCTCGTTGTGGACTGCCCGATCCACGCGAGGGATCGTTTTAATTTGGAACAGGTCATAAAAATTAAAATTATAACCAAAAACTTGCCAATATTGCTCACCAAAGAATACAGAAAAAGCTTTTTAGAATACTGTAATAAAATAATTAGAATAGTAAATAAAAGAAATAGCTGATAAGGTCGCCACCAGTGTATATTTATATATAAATATCCCAGGGTGGTGACGATGATAAGATAAACTATAGGCTAAGAAGCCACAATTGTTAGTATTAAGTTCAGAAGCTGGTTGGAATTGGATGATAGTTTTTTGTTTTTTGTTTTTTATTTAAATTTAAGTAGAAATAAGACCACATATGTACAATAGTAAATAGGATAAGTTTGTAAACATAGTTAATAAGAGTTAAGAAAAGAAAAATAAAGTATAAATATTTATAGATACACACCCACCCCCCTCCACCTGTCCCCGAAGTATGAAAGGTATAGCGTGAAAGTACGAGAGGTATATAAGCGAGAACTGGTATGTTACAAGAGGACTGGAATGGAAGCGAGAAAACCAAAGGAGAGAGTATATTATGTATGAGTATCAAACCTTGAGTGGGTTTTTAGTAAAAAGCAGTCGAAAGACTAGGGTACACACCGCATTGTTTAGAGTAGGCTCTGGCGACTTACCCTGTATACAGCCAAGAGGTGTTAGTAAAAAAAAAAAAAAAAAAAAAAAAAAAAAAAAAAAAAAAAAAAAAAAAAAAAAAAAAAAAAAAAAACCTAACCTAACCTAACCTAACCTGGGGTGCTACATTTAACACACACGTCACAAACGTATGCAGAAAGGCGATCGGCATATACCACAAGCTAGCACGGATGGCTCGAATCAGTTGGGGGTTACACCCTGAGGTGATTCGGGCCATCTACAATGCGGCTGTGGAGCCAACAGTGCTGTATGCGGCCAGTAGCTGGTGCGCGGCGGTGGACAAGCTTGGTGTCCGAAAGCAGTTGAACGTGGTGCAGCGCGGATTCGCGCAAAAACTCTGTAGGGGCTACCGGACGATCTCTCTGCACTCGGGACTGATCCTGGCTGGAATGCTCCCTCTGGACCTCAGAGTTCGTGAGGTGGCCTCGTTGTACGAGACCAAGAGAGGAGTGTCCCAGTCATGGTTGGGAGACAGGGAGGTCGAACGAATGGCCCCAGCTATTAAAGCACCTCACCCCGCGGAGCATATGAGCTTGGAGTTCACAAGTCTGGTAGACGAGGAACAATATAATAACACGACCGACTTAGAGGTCCGAATCTTCACGGACGGGAGCAAGATTGAGGGCCGGGTCGGTGCCGCGTTATCAATTTGGCATAACGGGACCGAAACCAGGGCCCTCAAGCTTGCTCTGTCGTCCCACTGCACCGTCTACCAGGCCGAGCTTCTGGCTATATGCAAAGCGACCAGTGAGGTCCTCAAGCGAGGCGCGGCCACGTTTGGAGTCTTCAGTGACAGCAGAGCTGCACTCCTGACGGTAATTAACTGTCACGCCCTCCATCCCCTGGCAGTTGAGGCCAGGCTTAACATCAAGCGGGGCTTGGTCCAGGGCAAGGAAATTTCCTTGTTCTGGATCAAGGCTCACGCAGGGCTGGAGGGCAATGAGCGGGCCGACCAGCTCGCTAAGGAGGCGGCTCTGGGGCTGAAGATTGCTCCTCACTACAGTCTGTGCCCAGTTTCGTTCGTCAAGCGTGGCCTGCGTCAGATCACGCTTGAGGAATGGGGCGAAAGGTATAGAATGGGTGAAACTGCCTCGGGCACCAAGCTCTTCCTACCATGTGCGGTAACAGCATACAGCATTGTTCGTAAGATCGAGGTCGCCGGCATTACAACCCAGTTGCTAACAGGGCACGGTGGGTTCTCCGCATACTTGGCCAGGTTCAAGTGTAAGGAGGACCCATCGTGCGCCTGCGAGCCTGGGGTACCTGAGACGGTCGCACACGTAATCGTGGACTGCCCAATCCACGCACGGGAGAGACACAATCTGGAGCACGAACTGAATATAAAACTATCGCAAGAAATGTTACCACGTCTCATGACTAAAAAATTTAGAAAACCTTTTCTTATATTCGCTACGAAAATAATAAATAATGTTAATAAGAGGAATGCGTAGAAAACAAATTTGTAGCAGGTATTATTGAATACCTTGCCTTAGATTGTAAATAATGATGGTTAAGAAAATGTTAGTTTAAGTAAATAATAAAAAATAGTGTAAAAATGTGTAAAATTAGACAGATAAGAGTAAAAATTAGAAAATAAGTTTATGTATTAAGTAAGATAGTTTAATAAGAGTCTTGTTATGGTTCAATGTTAATAAAGAAAGCACCAATTGACTTTATTCCCCTATTCCCTTCCCCCATAGTATGAAAGGCATTGTATGAAAGTGCGAGAGGAATAATTGCGAGAACTAGAATGGTACTAGAGGATAAGAATGAGAGCGAGATTTTAAAATATAGACAAAACCGTAGTTAAAGATATGTCAGTAATGAACCCTGTGTGGGTTATTCTTAGAGATATAGGCAGACTAAGTTAGCTAAGTGATCAACCTATTAGCTTAAAGTAGGCTTTCACTCTGTGAAAGGTGCTAGAAAAAAAAAAAAAAAAAAAAAAAAAAAAAAAAAAAAAAAAAAACCTGGGGTGCTGGTCGGGTAACCTCCACGTTGGCTTCCTCGTTTCTTCTCCCTCTGGACCACGGTCCTGGGGATCGGAAGCGGGGGGGCTGGTGCACCCTGGACGGCGGTTAATAGACTCCGACTCCAAGGAGTACGAGCTCTATTAGCCGTTGACTAATAACCCGGCAACCCAAAGCCCTTTTCAGGGCTAGCTGATCCCATTGCACGAGGGGGTCGTGGGATGGCGGGCCTGCAAGGCCCGCGAGGAGGGATCCATCCTCAGGACACCTCCAAGCCCTTTTCAGGGCTACTCCAACAGCCCTTTTCAGGGCTACTCCAAAAGCCCTTCTCAGGGCTAGTTGACCCCATGAAGAGGGGTCGTGGTGCGGCGGACCTGCTAGGTCTGCGAGGCGGGATCCGAGAGGATCAGGTGACGGATTGGCCCACTGCTCGCGCGGGGGCTGACAGGCACTCGTGCCACCGTCGGAGTTGGGGGGGTTGGCTGCCCTCCCGCGTCGCGTAGCCTCCGAATGATCGACAACGACCTGAGTGCTAGCCACACTCGGGAAGCCGTGATTTCGGAGAACGTGGGGCTTGCCTTAATTGGCCGGCCCGTGACAAGGAAAAGTCTATAAAACCCGACAGCGAAGTCGCTTAAAACCTACGGATACCAGGGGACCTCCGTAGTATGTACCCCGCTTCCCGGAATGGCCGTCACCCGGGGAGTGTAAGTTAAACGGTTCAACTCGTGGGACTAGTATGGATAATTCAATTTTAAATCTAAATCAAAATGAGTCGATGGAGATCGAGACGGGGGTCGCGAGACCCCATGGCTCTCTCGTAGAAGCGGTGGTCGTGTTAGAGCGGCTGGAGGCCAGCGCTCCGACCACAAGTGGTGGGAGCTCGCGCTCGTCTTCACCGAGTGGAAGACTGTGGCGGAAGAGAGTTCCGGAGACGGAGTCCGCGGAGGCTTCAAAAAAGCCTCGCGGCCGCCCACCAACAACGGGCGAGTACGTCGGCCTTGCGCAAGCTAAGGCTGAGTTTAACGCGGCTACGGAGCGGGAGCTCAAGCTCCAAGCGGAGAGGGAGATGGCGGAGGACCTGCAGCGCCAGCGGAGCAGAACAATCTTTTTGAGGGAGTCCACAAGTCCACAGCCCGGGCCTAGCCATCAGCTCCAAGGCGGAGCGGCTCCCACTGAGCCCGTAAGCACGGAGCAGCTTACGGGCGCGATTGAGGCGGCGGTGGAGATGGTGCAAACCATCGCGACCAAGAGCTCCAACCTTAAAGGGCAATACGTGCGGGACCTGAAAGTAGCATGCTCCACAATTCTGGAGAACGTGCGCGTGCTCCGGTCCCGCACGGAGTCGGAGGAGGTGGCCCAGCTCCAGACCGAGCTGGCGGCTGTGCGGGCCGAGATGCGGGCCTGGCAGCAGCAGGCGCAGTCTGCGCCGCCCCCCATGAGCCGCGACGAGATCGGGTTTCTTGTCGACGCGCGGCTCGCGGGAATTGCGGACCGGCTTCTGCCGGAGACCCATATCCGTCCGCCTCTCGAGGCGGACCGACGAAATGCGGCTCGGTCTGCTGGTGGTGAAGAGCCTCAGATGCTGCTCACGGTGGACCTCCCGGCTCTCCCACCGTCGCCTCCCCCGATACCCACTCAAGAGGCAAGTGACAAGATGAGGAAAACCAAGAAGACGAAAAAGAAGTCGGCCGCAGCAAGGGAGGCGGAGGCCGCTCGCCAGACCCGGGGGACGCCCCCTTCGGCACCCTCAGCAGCTTCGGTATCTTCGTCAGTGGTTCCAGCGGCGTCTTCGTTGTCTTCCTCGACGTCTCCAGCACTTATGGGCTGGAACAAGGTCGCAGCGAGACCAAAGACGGCGAAGCCGGCTCCTGCCCGGTCGGTAGCTACCCCGGCGACGGCTGCGACTCCAACAGCGCCAGCCAAAACCAGAAAGCGTGGTGCCCGTGGGTCACGTAAACTGCGCGCCCCGCAAACTGCAGCGGTGTGTCTTACGCTGCAGCCGGGCGCGCAAGAGAAGGGCATCACGTACCAAGACGTGATGGCCAAGGCTGAAGGTGTCATCGACATTAAGGCCTTGGGCATTGACGGCCTCCGGTTTCGTACCACAGCGACCGGGGGTCGGATGTTAGAGGTGGCTGGCGCTGACCGCGCCCAAAAGGCCGACGCCCTGGCCGCTAAGTTGCAGGAGGCGCTGGTGGAGGTCCGGGTCGCAAGGCCACAGAAGTGCGTGGAGCTGCGCATCTCTGGTCTGAGCGACTCGGCCTCTAAGGAAAGGGTGGCGGCAGCACTAGCAGCTGAGGGGGGCTGCTCTGCAGATACAATTAAGGTGGGTGACATCCATCGCCCACCTGGTCGCCAGGGCACGGCGTGGTTACGTTGTCCGGTAGAGGCGGCCAAATTGCTGACGGATGGCCGTCGCATCCTTGTCGGGTGGTCGGTGGTCAGGCTGACCACCCTGGAACCAAGGCAGACGCGGTGCTTCCGCTGCCTGGAGCCGGGGCACGTTGGTGCCAAGTGCACTGCGGGCGTTGATCGCAGTGCACTCTGCTTCCGTTGCGGACAGGCGGGCCACAAATCCGCCACCTGCACCGCGGAGCCCAATTGCCCAGTCTGTGCGGCGGAAGGGGTGGCGTCTGGTCACCGTCTTGGTTCTGAAAAGTGTAAGGCGGCCTCCCGAAAAAGGGCGGCCCCCAAAAAAGGTGGAGCTGCAGGTGGGGGGAATCCCACTCCACCCCTGCCGCAACCACGTGAGGAGGAGATGGACACCGCCCAATCATAATGGCACATCCCATCTCCATACTGCAGGCCAACGTCAACCACTGCGTCACTGCCCAGGACCTTCTGGCCCAGTCCATGGCGCAGTGGCAGACGACAGTGGCAGTAGTCGCCGAGCCGTATTACGTCCGCGACAGCCCGAACTGGGCTAGCGACCAAGACGGCTTGGTGGCTATCGTCACCCAGCGAACTGCCCCTCCCTTCGACCGACTGCGGAGGGGCCGCGGGTGTGTGCTCGTCGCGCTGGGTGGCGCTGCAGTGGTTGGGGTGTACTGCCCCCCAAGCAGAAGCCTCGCCGAGTTCGAGCAGTTGCTCACGGAGGTCGGGGCTCTGCTGGCAGAAGTACACCCCACCCCGGCGGTGGTGGCCGGCGACTTCAACGCTCACTCACGGGCGTGGGGATCTCCGGCTACCGATGCCCGGGGGGAGATGGTGATGGAGTGGGCGGTGTCACAGGGCTTGGTACTGCTGAACCAAGGGGCGGTCCACACTCTTGTGCGGGCCCAGGGCAGCTCGATCGTGGATCTATCGTTCGCCAGTTCTGTCCTGGCCCGACGTGTTTCCAACTGGCGGGTCGTCGAGGGGGTGGAGACCGCGTCGGACCACCGGTACATCCGGTTCGACGTCCTCGCCGCCTCGGCGGCTCAAGTAGTGTTCGACCGCTCCTTGTTGGGGGAGGGTCCGCGGTGGCGCCTTGGATCCCTAGACCGGGAACTGGCCAAAGAGGCGGCTATCGTCGAGCGATGGGCTGCTGTCGACGGCGGCCTGGACGTGGACGCGAGGTGCGAGCGGCTCGCTGGAGCGCTGACTCGCGTCTGCGACGCGGCGATGCAGAGGGCGAGGCCTGTCCCGCCCCGGAGGCAGGTGTACTGGTGGCGTCCCCACCTAGCCGGGCTGCGTACAGCGAGCTACGCGGCCCAGAGGCAGTATACCCGCAGCCGAAGGCGGGCTATTAGAGACCTCGCTCGTGAAGAGCAATTGCACGCCGCGTACAGGGCCGCCCGTGAGGCCCTGAGCTCGGCGATCAAAGCCGCCAAGGAGGACTCCTGGAGGGAGTGGCTCGAGAGTCTCGACCAAGACCCGTGGGGGCGCCCGTACAAAACCGTGAGCCAAAAGCTCCGGCCATGGGCTCCTCCTCTCACTAGAACTCTCGAGCCGAACCTCTTGGACCGTGTGGTCAGTTCCCTCTTCCCTGCGAGGGAAGAGTGGGTCCCACCGCGGATGGCAGCATCAGGCCAGGTGCCGGCAGACGAAGGGGCAATACCTCCCGTGTCCGAGGCCGAGTTAGGGGCCGCGATCCTGGCGCTCAAGTCTAGGAACCGCGCCCCGGGCCCGGACGGCATCCCTGGGAAGGTGATTGCCACAGTCATGCCGGCACTGGAGGAGGAGACGCTGTCCCTCATGTCGGAGTGTGTGGCGTCGGGGAGGGTCCCGCGACGATGGAAGACCGGGAAGCTCGTGCTTCTTAAAAAGCACGGGCGCCCAGCCGAGTCACCGTCGGCCTACCGCCCCATCGTTTTGCTCGACGAGACGTGCAAGCTGTTCGAGCGGGTGCTCGCTGCGCGTCTCGTCAGCCACCTGGAGGGGGCGGGGCCCAATCTTAGTGACGGCCAGTTCGGCTTCCGTCGCGGGAGGTCGACCCTCGACGCCGTATCCCGGCTTCGGGACGGCGTCGATGAAGCGGTTGCCGGGGGAGAGGTGGTGTTGGCTGTATCGCTGGATATAGCCAACGCTTTCAACACCCTCCCCTGGGAGACCATCGCGGAGGCGCTGAGGTACCACAACGTCCCGTGTTACCTCAGGCGCGTCCTGGCGGACTACTTCGTGGACCGGGTCATCATCTACCCGGCCCAAGACGGGGTGGTCCGCCGAAGTATGTCGTGCGGCGTTCCGCAGGGGTCGGTCCTCGGGCCGCTTCTGTGGAACGTCGGCTATGACTGGGTCCTGCGCGGTGCTACTCTTCGGGGGGTCGGCGTACTTTGTTACGCCGACGATACCCTAGTCACCGCGCGGGGCCCCACGTTTCGCGACGCCGCCGTCCTCGCTACGGCAGGCGTCGCCCACGTCGTTCGCCGCATCAGGGTGCTGGGCCTAAGGGTGGCCCTTGAAAAGTCCGAGGCCCTCTTTTTCCATGGGCCTCGGCAGACGCCGCCTCGGGATAGCTCAATCATGGTGGGCGGCACCTCCATCGCTGTCGGGACCAGCCTGAAGTATCTCGGGCTCGTTCTCGACAGTCGGTGGCGGTTTGCGGAGCATTTCCGGCAGCTGGCACCCAAATTGCTGGCGTTTGCCGGGATGCTCTCGCGGTTGCTGCCCAACAGTGGAGGTCCGGGGTCTGCCTGCCGCCGTCTCTACGACGGGGTGGTGCGCTCCAAGGCGCTCTATGGAGCGCCGATCTGGGCGGAGGCCCTCTGCCCTGCTAATGTTGCGCTGCTGCGACGTCCGCAGCGCGCCATCGCGCAGAGGGCCGCAAGGGCGTACCACACCGTCTCTTATGAGGCGGCGTGTCTGATTGCGGGCAGCATCCCCTGGGATCTCGAGGCTGGCGTCTTGAAGAAGGTGTACGAGGAGGGCGCCCTGATGCGGCGCGTTGTCGGAGGTCGGCCGCTTCCGGAGGAGATCGATCGCTGGAGACAGGAGGCTCGCGACGTTCTCTTTCGGAAGTGGGCCGTAAGGTTGAGCTCCGTAAGGAGCAGTCCGCTGCTTGTGGGGGCCGTTCGGCCCGTCCTGCGTGAGTGGGTAGAGCGGGGTCATGGGGCTCCCACGTATCACCTAACCCAACTTCTCACGGGTCATGGCTGTTTTGCCAAGTACCTGTGGGAGGTGGTGGGGGTGGAAACGGAGCCCCGGTGCCGCAACTGCACCAGCGGTGACCCCGACACGGCACATCACACATTGGCCGTATGTGAGGCGTGGGACGGCCAGAGAGCGGCCCTCACGAACACCGTAGGAGCAGACCTCTCGCTGTCGGCCGTAGTTTCAGCTATGGCCGGCAGCGAACAGTGTTGGGCCGCCGTCGCCTCATTCGCTAGCGAGGTGATGGCGGCAAAGAGAGAAGCCTTGCGGGAGCGGGAGCGAGCTGGACTCACTCTCCCGCCCCGCAGGCTCCCGGCGAGGGGACGCCGGCGAGCACTATTTGCCCGCGTCCCCGAATGAGAGTGGCCACGGGCGGTGGGTCGGGGGACCCGCTGCCCTCATGCTGACGTGGCGGAATGCGCCCCTGTGTGTTCCGGGGGTGCATTCTTCAGAGGAGGAAAGGCCCCACTGTCTCGGCCCGATGGCCGGGACCGTGGGGCCTCTAGGTGCGAGCCCGCTAAATAGGGCGTCCCTAGCCGAGTCGCGGTGAGCATTCTATCCCGCGGCTCGGATTAGGCGAAGGAGGAACACCGTGGTGGTTTAGTGGGTAGTCTGGCCTTTATCCGAGGCCAGGAGTCCCACACGAAGCGAGCCCCCTGCCCCCGCGGGGGGTGAGCGAAGTGCGTAAATGCCGCGGGGGGTGAGCGAAGTGCGTAAATGCATTCCCCACGTAAAAAAAAAAAAAAAAAAAACCTAACTAACCTAACCTAACCTAACCTAACCTAACCTAAACCTAAACCTAAACCTAAACCTAAACCTAACCTAAACCTAAACCTCAAACCTAAACCTAAAACCTAAACCTAAACCTAAACCTAAACCTAAACCTAACCTAAACCTAAACCTAAACCTAAACCTAAACCTAAACCTAAACCTAAACCTAAACCTAAACCTAAACCTAAACCTAAACCTAACCTAACTAACCTAAAACCTAAACCTAACCTAAACCTAAACCTAAACCTAAACCTAAACCTAAACTAAACCTAAACCTTAAACCTAAACCTAAACCTAAACCTAACCTAAACCTAAACCTAAACCTAAACCTAAACCTAAACCTAAACCTAAACCTGAACCTAAACCTAACCTAACCTAAACCTAAACCTAAACCTAAACCTAAACTAAACCTAAACCTAAACCTAAACCTAAACCTAAACCTAAACCTAAACCTAAACCTAAACCTAAACCTAAACCTAAACCTAAACCTAAACCTTAAACCTAAACCTAAACCTAAACCTAAACCTAAACCTAACCTAAACCTAAACCTAAACCTAAACCTAAACCTAAACCTAACCTAAACTAAACCTAAACCTAAACCTAAACCTAACCTAAACCTAAACCTAAACCTAAACTAACCTAACAACCTAAACCTAAACCTAACTAAACCTAAACCTAAACCTAAACCTAAACCTAAACCTAAACCTAAACCTAACCTAAACCTAAACTAAACCTAAAACCTAAACCTAAACCTAAACTAAACCTAAACCTAAACCTAAACCTAAACCTAAACCTAAACCTAAACCTAAACCTAAACCTAAACCTAAACCTAAACCTAAACCTAAACTAAACCTAAACCTAAACCTAAACCTCCCTAAACCTAAACCTAAACCTAAACCTAAACCTAAACCTAAACCTAAACCTAAACTAACCTAAACCTAAACCTAACCTAAACCTAAACCTAAACCTAAACCTAAACCTAAACCTAAACCTAAACCTAAACCTAAACCTAACTAAACCTAAAACCTAAACCTAAACCTAAACCTAAACCTAAACCTAAACCTAAACCTAACCTAAACTAAACCTAAACCTAAACCTAAACCTAAACCTAAACCTAACACCTAAACCTAAACCTAAACCTAAACCTAACCTAAACCTAAACCTAAACCTAAAACCTAAACTAAACCTAAACCTAAACTAACCTAAACCTAAACCTAAACCTAAACCTAAAACCTAAACCTAAACCTAAACCTAAACCTAAACCTAACTAAACCTAAACCTAAACCTAAACCTAAACCTAAACCTAAACCTAAACCTAAACCTAAACCTAAACCTAAACCTAAACTAAACCTAAACCTAAACCTAAACCTAAACCTAAACCTAACCTAAACCTAACCTAAACCTAAACCTAAACCTAACCTAAACCTAAACCTAAACCTAAACTAACCTAAACCTAAACCTAAACCTAAACCTTACCTACTACCTTCCTTCCTTCCTTCCTTCCTTCCTTCCTCTTCACTTCCTTCCTTCCTTCCTTCCTTCCTTCCTTCCTTCCTTCCTTCACTTCCGTCTTCCTTCCTTCCTTCCTTCCTTCCTTCCTTCCTTCCTTCCTTCCATCCTTCCTTCCTTCCTTCCTTCCTTCCTTCCTTTCCTTCCTTCCTTCCTTCCTTCCTTCCTTCTTCCTTCCTTCCTTCCTTCCTTCCTTCCTTCCTTCCTTCCTTCCTTCCTTCCTTCCTTCCTTCCTTCCTTCCTTCCTTCCTTCCTTCCTTCCTTCCTTCCTTCCTTCCTTCCTTCCTTCCCTCTTCCTTCCTTCCTTCCTTCCTTCCTTCCTTCCTTCCTTCCTTCCTTCCTTCCTTCCTTCCTTCCTTCCTTCCTTCTTCCTTCCTTCCTTCCTTCCTTCCTTCCTTCCTGTTGTGGCGTCGCGATGCTAAATTAACATTATATTGGCGTCGCGAGGCACCAAATAGACACTTTTATAGTGGCGTCGCGATGCTAAATAGACACTATTATAGTGGCGTTGCAACGCCAAATAAACATTGTGACGCCAAATAGTCATTCTTACATAGCCACCGCAACCCTTAATAGACACTATTATATTGGCGTCGCAACGCCCAATAGACATTCTTAAAAGGTACCGCCGACGAAAAACTAACATTATTTTATTGGTGTCGCGTCGTCAAATAGTCTCCATTATTTATATTAGCGTTGCGACGCCATATAGACACTATTATATAGGCGTCGCGACGCCAAATAGACACTTTTATATTTGCGGCACGACGCCAAATAGACACTATTAAATTGGCGTCGCAGCGCCGAATACACATTCTTACATATGCACCGCGGACGCCCAATTAAAATTATTATATTGGCGTTGCGACGTCAAATAGTCGCCATTATATTAGCGTTGCGACGCAAATAGACACTATTATATTGGCGTCTCGACCCCAAATAGACACTTATATAGGCGTTGTGACGCCAAATAGGACCTATTATATTGGCGTTGCGGCGCAAAAAAGACACTTTTATAGCGGCATCACGACGTCAAATATCATAATCATGACGCCTAAGATATGCACTGTGACGCAAAATAGTCATTCTTACTTAGCCACCGCGACGCGAAATGACACTATTATATTGGCATCGCGACGCCGAATGGACTTTTTAACATAGACACCACGACGCCAAATTAATATTTTTATAATTGTGTCGCGACGCCAAATAGTCATTCTTACAATGGCACCGCAACGCCAAACTAACATTATTATATTGGTGTCGCGACGTCAAATAGACACCATTATATTTTCGTTTCGACGCCAAATAGACACTATTATATTGGCGTCGCGACGCCAAATAGACACTTCTATTTTGACAACGCGACGCAAAATAGATACTCTTACATAAACCGCAATGCCAAATAAACATTCTTACATAGGCAACGCAACGCCAAAGCGACATTATATTGTCGTCGCGACGCTAAAGAATGTTTAATTCTAAGATGTGCGAACGCAATGACATATAGTCATTCTTAGAAAGGCACCGTGACGCCAAATTATATTATAATATTAGCGTCGCAACGCCAAATAGACACTATTATAGTGGCGTCACGACGCCAAATAGACACTATTGTATTGGCGTCGCAGCGCGACACCACGACACCGAATTAACATTATTATACTGGAGTGGTGACGTCAAATAGACTCCATTATATTAGCGTTGCGACGCCAAATAGATACTATTATATTGGCGTTGCGACGCTAAATAGGCACTTTTATATTGGCGTCACGACGCCAAATAGACACTATTACAGTGGCGTCGCGACGCCAAGTGAACATTCTAAGATATGCACTGTGACATCAAATAGTCATTCTTACTTAGCCACCGCGACGCGAAATAGACAATCATATTGGCATCGCGACGCCGAACGGTCTTTTTTACATAGACACTACGACGCCAAAATAATGTTTTTATATTGGCGCCGCGATGCCTACTTTTTATTTATACAAAGGCACCACGACGCCAAATTAACATTATTATATTGGCGTCGCGGCACCGAATTGACATTCTCACAAAGGCACCGCGACGCTAAATTGACATTATTATATTTACGTCGCGACGCCGAATAGACATTCTTACATAGGCTCCGCGACGCCAAATCGACATTATTATATTGACGTCGTAACGCCAAATAGTCATTCTTACATAGGCACCACGTCGCCAAATTAACATGATTATATTGACGTCGCGACGCCCAATATACATTCTAAAATATGCCCTGTGACGCCAAATAGTCATTCTTACATAGGCACCGTGATGCTAAATAGACACTTCTATATTGGCGTCTTGACACCGAGTAGACATTCTTACATTGACACCGCGACGCCAAATTAACATTAATACATTGGCGCCGCAACGAAATATAGTCATTCTTACAAAGGCACCGCAACGCCAAATTAACATAATATTGGCGTAGCAACGCCAAATAGACACTATTATTGTGGCGTTGCAACGCCAAATGGACACTTATTATTGGCGTCGCAGCGCTGAATAGACATTCTTACATAGACACCACGACATGTATACAGTAGTCGCGACGTCAAATAGACTACATTATATTAGCGTTGCGACGCCAAATAGACTCTATTATAATGGTGTCGCGACGCCTAACAGACACTATTATATTGGCGTCGCAGCGCTGAATACACATTCTTACATAGGCATATATTACATAGGCGACGCCCTATTAACATTATTATACTGGCGTCACGATATCAAATAGATTACAGTATATTAGCGTTGTGACGCCACATAGACAATATTATATTAGCGTCGCGACGCCAAATAGACACTTTTATATTGGCGTCGCGACGCTAAATAGACACTATTAATTTGGCGTCGCAGCGCCAATAGTTATTCTTACAAAGGCACCTCAACGCTAAATTGACATTTATATATTGACGTCGCGACGCCAAATAGCTATTCTTACATAGGCATCGCGTCGCCAAATTAACATGATTATATTGGCGTCGCAACGCCCAATATACATTCTAAAATATGAACTGTGACGCCAAATAGTAATTCTTACATAGGCACCGTGACGCTAAATAGACACTTAAATATTGTTGTCGCGACACCGACTAGACATTTTAACATAGACACCGCGACGCCAAATTAACATTATAACATTGGCGCCGCAATAAAATATAGTAATTTTTACAAAGGGACCTCAACGCTAAATTGACATTTATATATTGACGTCGCGACGCCAAATAGCTATTCTTACATAGGCATCGCGTCGCCAAATTAACATGATTATATTGGCGTCGCAACGCCCAATATACATTCTAAAATATGAACTGTGACGCCAAATAGTAATTCTTACATAGGCACCGTGACGCTAAATAGACACTTAAATATTGTTGTCGCGACACCGACTAGACATTTTAACATAGACACCGCGACGCCAAATTAACATTATAACATTGGCGCCGCAACAAAATATAGTAATTTTTACAAAGGGACCGCGACGCCAAATTAACATTATATAATTGGCGTCGCAACGCCAAATAGACACTATTATAGTGGCGTCGCGACGTCAAATGGACACTTTTATATGGACGTTGCAGCGCTGAATAGACATTCTTACATAAGCACCACTTTTTTGATATGGCAACACTGTGCCGACGTAAACATTGTCTGCGTATATTTTATTGTTTAAAAGTCTCATTTCCAATATTAACCTCCATAGAAATTCCAGAATAGAATAGAATAGTAAAGACACAAATCATCATCTACTGAAATTTTCCTAAATGATAGTGAAAGAGTGATTAAAGATACTTTTCAGGGCTGATGGCCGCTGATAATCTCTAAATTGGCATTATAGTTTCAATTTGTGACAGTTGGTGGCGCTTGGCAGCGTGCGGTAATGGACTGTATTGCGGGAAGTAGCTAACTGTTCTATTGACGCTTTACACACAAAACAAGACAGGTGGCCGGGCTGCCGCGGATTCGATCCAGGCAGTGAATGCAGCCCGAGAAATTAGGAGAGGATGCACTAACCTTCACGACACACGTGTTTTCATCGCAGCCGGTACACGGATCTTCTCTTCCTTGCTCAGGAGCTGCCGTCAGCATCACTAGATCGCTTGAGGAACACACGAGAGGCACAATCCGATCGGTAAAGGTCTATGAAGCGGTAAAAATGTAACAAATATTATACATTTCTGAGAGACGCGAGCGCGGTCCGTCCGTCTTTACGCTGGCTAGTTCAAAGCGAGACTCAGTGTCTATATTTCACAAATGGCGGACGGAAGCCATATCTATGGTTAGTGCGGGAGAGGAGACGGGTATAAAAGGAGTGTGTTTCCGTGTCAAAATACAGTTTCTACACCGGCGCAACCATTCCCCCCGGCTTGAAGGGTTACCTTCGAAACGACAAATGCGAAACAAATCTAAAGTCTAATCTAAATCTAGGTTTGGGAAATAACAACTAAAATATAAACCTAGATTGGAGCTCGTGCCTACCGCTGGCTAGGCAGAGGGCAGAGGCGAACAAACAACACAACGCAACAGTCTCGACCAAGACGAGACGCGATTAGCCAACAACAAAATAAGGGTCTCTTCACGTGGGACCGATACAACAAGCGAGTGCTTCTTCTCCTCGGGTGGTTCGGAAACCGTAGTGGGATTGAATTGACTAACTGGCCACTTATCTAACGCGGCATGAATCCAGGACGGTCCACTAAACCATAACGGGTGATCTAAAATTTGCGAAGGAAGCAATCCACGAGAGAGACACCCGGCTGGGTTGTCGGTGCCAGCAACGTGAAAGAGATTATGTGGCGCCAATTCAGATTGAATTTTTGCCACTCTATTAGCGACGAATGTGTCCCAACGATGGGGCGAAGAGTGGGCCCAACACAAAGCGACTGTTGAGTCCTAAAAGCTAAAATTCTACTAATATTAATGCGAAAATTTACAATTATGTCAAATAAATTACCTTAAAGATTCCGACCACAATACAAAATGTCATTAAGCGACACGGAAGTGCTAGTCTTAGCACTGCCATCCAAAACTACGCGGAGTTTTAGTAGTAAGCTTATCTTCTCTAATAACTCCGCGGTGCGGGATAATGTACGAAGGCTGGGTCCCGCCAGTGTCCGCAGGCGCAGGTGAGATGTAACCTTTATCTAAATATTCGTTAACAACCTCATCATAGGCCCGCTTCGACTTTGGGGACGCCTGCATCTTTCGTTCCAAACAAAGAAAGCGTTTTTCAGCGGATACACGGGAGCCACCGAGTGAAAACTTGCGGATGGTAGACTCCAGTGGCGGCTCGACGGTGCAACAGAACGAAGCAGTCGAGTGACTAAAACTATCTATAGAAGCGGGTGCGGAACCAATTATAACAAAACCAAGAACTGTTTCCAGTGCGTGCGGAGCGGGGTACGTCGGTCCCCCTTGAACCTTACGTGATACTTTGCGAAGCGCCATCTAACAGCGCTCGAACAATGCGCGGCTTACCTAATGCATCAACAATAACAACGCGAGCGGTCGCAAGACACACAGTAGTGAGTGCAGCACTAGCGGAGAACGAACACAAGGTGACGTCATCCGCGGCGGTCACCGGGCGGGCCGGAGCGCGCGCGAGCGCGGGCTGCGGCTGCGGCGCAGGCTGCCGTGTGTCACCGCTCGACGAGCCAACCGTGCTCACATTGGATGCGGCATTACTATTCTCAAAATGAAGCAAAGTGTGGTGTCTCGCTTGACATTTGCGACAACTATTTCTACTATTACATAAAACAACGCGGTGTTTAGTACCGAGACAATTAAAACAAAAATTATTAGCGCGAACAAATTTATAACGATCACTAGGCGACAATTTTAGAAAACCAGGACACCTGTACAGTTGCGAATGATGAGTGCTACACAAAGAGCAAACAGGTGACTGTACACGTGCTGGTGCGGTACTAACATAAGTATGAGTTGACCTCAGTGACTTCGATGACGCATCTACTTTGCGTGCAGAATCAACAACTATCTTCGCGCCTTCATGTTTCGATGAAGAGCGCTGCAATACTTTTATATGCTCGCGAACAAAACTTTCTAAGTCTTCGAACTTAGGAATTTTATTGCCGCGATGATCCGACTCAAACAAACGAATGGTTTCGGAATCTAATTTCCTTAAACCCATATACAAAAATACGAAGTCGCAGAGGTCATCGATCTTTAGGTTCTTTACGGCGCTAACAGCTGACGCGAAAGTATCTAGAAATTTCTCTAAGTTTTGATCGTTACATGCCGTAATAGATTTCAAATCAAACATCTGATCTAAATAGGCGTTAGCTACCGATCTTTTATCCTCATACCTAGCTTTCAAAGTATTTAAAATTAAATTATAATTCTCGGCACTAAACGTAATTCCAGCGCAAACGGTTATAGCTTTACCAGTCAATTTTTCAACGAGATAATGCAACTTTTCGTGATCTGTCAACGAATCGTTCTTATCTATTGTATTCTCAAAACTATCTATAAATAGACACCAATTGCGAATGTTACCATCAAACTCGGGTATTTGAATTGGTGGCAACTTAGGTCGGTCGCGAGTGGGGTTGGGTAGGTCAGCCGGCTTCTCCAAACTCCTAGCGACGCGTTTGATACGACAATACAAATCGTCAAACGACGACAAGGCTTGATAACTCACTGAGTAATCGGGATTCAAATTCAACTCTAAAACGTTGATGTCATGTACTAAGGTTTCGAAATCCGCGCGTAGACTATCTAAGTTTTCTATAGAACACAAGAACGAATCTCTGATGACCAAATCAGAGGTTTTAAGTGCATTATCATAGATCGATTGTACGCGAGAGTAAATCATTTCTTTTTTAGCGTATAAAAGTTTCAATTGAACCTTACCGGTCTTATCAACCTTTGGGGACATGTTTACAATTAAATCTCAAACTAAAGTGCGGTAAACAATAAATATGAAATGACTTAATCCTAGCGGTACAGAGCAGCGAGGCGGCGCGAGCGATAACCGTAGGTAGGTAGGTACTTATAACGGCCAGTGCAAGCTTGAACTAACGCGCATAGCAACAAGATCGTACCTACGCGATGGTCGCTGTCTAGGTTCAACTATTATTTCAGAGATTAAGTATTGCGTAATATCTATTCAAATTAAAATACTTTCGTATGAATTGGGATGAGATGCGAGCGAGGTAGGTACAGCCACGTGTCTACCCACGCAGGTACTAGGCAAATACGACGCGAGCCGAGAACAACGTAATTGAAAAAAAACAAAACAAAGCCAAATGCGTTAGGTATTACACTGTGCCTATGCACTAGGGTGTCTAGTATACCTAAGATCTAAGCCTAAATGTCTGGATGCGGGGTTTTCTACTAAAATAACCAGGTATTTAGGCGCGGTGCGAAAATTGTGAACTACGATTAAGTGTTGATATGATACCTAACCTATTTATGTATTAGGTAGGTACAATGCGAGCCAGCGGCGAACGGACAACAAATTCTAAGCCTAAATGTCTGGATGCGGGAGAGGAGACGGGTATAAAAGGAGTGTGTTTCCGTGTCAAAATACAGTTTCTACACCGGCGCAACCAACAGTGAAGTGATAAATTAAAGCGAAATTATTAAATGTTAAAATAAACAGACCGTTAGGAAAAAATTAAATTTAAAAATTTTAGTGCCAATACCGAACTTGTACCAACCAAAACAAACCAACAGCCAATGAGCATAAACTTATGTACCAAAGACAATCAGTGTTGGTGCTGCAATTATAAACAGTGAATTAGTAACCATAGACCATACGGAATATTCCAAAGGGCGCTTTTATGTTTCGATCGGACGTTCGGATTTTCCTGCTAAAATAATTATTATATAAAAAAAAGGAAACAAAAAATAAAAAATAAAAAAAGTGACGGCGTAACTGTAGTACTAGAAATGGAAGATCAAAATAATATCACGATGCGAAAGCGAAATTTGAAATCAACATCGCTAGAAAACATCAATATGAGTATTTTTATGCGTTCCTCATGCTCCGATGAGCTACTAGGAAAAAGTTTAGATCTCTCAACACACAACTTTTTTCTGTACAGGGAAGAGATGAAAACTGAACTGAATGTCATGAAATACAATCTTCAAAGTACACAGAATGAATTAGAAAATGTCATCTTGGAAAATATGGAGTTGAAAAAACAAATATCTCAGTTATCGCAGGAAATTGGATTTTTTTTTTATACCACTTAGTTGGCAGACAAGCACACGGCCTACCTGATGGAAAGTAGTTACCGTGGCCTATGGAGGTCTGTAACGTAACACCAGAGGAGTCACAGTCGCGCTGCCAACCCTGTAAGTACAGAGTTTCTGCGCCGTCATTAGGAGACAAATCAGGACCAGCCTTTAGTCTTCCCACTGACAGCACAAATTCTCCAGTGAGCTCTGGCTACCCTACTCACCGCTGGGAACACAACACGAAGTTATTATAACCGCGATATTCTGTAGGGCGGAGGTACTTCTCCAGTCGGACTGCTCAATCGGGCGGAAATACCGCCGTGTCCTACCTCCTACAACGGAATGCTAAAACAAATATGTAAAAGTCCACTATCATCACGCCGTAACTATTTGGGTTCAGCAAAAAAGTTAAGCGTTAAACGTCGTCTTACGGACACATTCATAAATAGTCCTCCACTGCTGGATAACGAACCACAGAAGTCCGAAGATCAACCTGAAATAAATTGTGAACCGTGTAAGGCTGTTGACCCACAACCAAGCATAATCTCAAAATTGCTTGACCACACTTCCCTCTGTACATTGACTAATATTACAACCACAGCAACAGGTAGTAGACATAATAAAAAGAAGTTTTTATAATTGCTGATCAACAAGGCAGAGGAATGCGGGATAAGCTGCAAAGACTTCTAGGGAAGAATTACGAGGTGTTCTCCGTCCTGAAACCAGGAGCATCCACAAGAGAGCTACTGGAAGGTAACAAGGACGATATATCTAATTTATCAAAAAATGCCTATTTACTGCTACTAACAGGTTTGAACGACAAGAATCCGCGTGAATTCCAAAGCTCAATAAATTATTGGTTGGCCCAAGTTGCCAACACTAACGTGACAATAAGAGAAGTTCCCTTCAATTAATATTGTGATGGTACGGCGCCTAACCAAGCTGAGTAAATTTTGATTTTACATATTCGACATAAAGCTATGTCGAATGTGCCAGCTCCCCTCTTCTGAGGGGAGATATGAGTGCTCCGCCAGCCGCACAGATATTGTGAAATTCATCCAGAGACAATAATTTCCCCACTGGCATTGGCCGTCTCAATGGACAAAGTATGCAATCGCGAATAGAGAATACTCAAGACATATACAATAAACAATTTAATACGCTGATGTCTGTTACTTATCTCGCATATATTCAATCGCACGTATAAATTCGGTTTACAAGCTACCGTACTTCATTGATTCGGTCTCCGTACCATAGGATTTCTAAATCCTAATCTTCCGTCTGTCATATCTGGTCGCACCGGCCTCTGTGCTTGAGAGAGCTGCATTTCGACGCTAGGTCTCCCGTGGGAATCGAACCACACCCGGTCCTAGTTATCACAGACGGCTGTAATTGCATTATACGATAGCAGGGTACGATCTCGGTACGATAACTTGCTCCTCACCAATACGCCCGATGCTCACCACATGCTCACCATCAAGCAAAGCCGCCATCGATTGTAGATTGCAGGGTACGTGGACGACGACCCAAGACTATTCCTTTGAGGATATCCCCAGGTCTCGCAACAACAGGTCCCTGGTCTACCGCCTGACTCTTTACATGTGGTGCTTTTGCATTCATCACGTCTAAAGGCCATGTAACAACCATCAACGCATTTCGCAACTTCAACAAATAGGTTGATTAATTATACTGTACACTTTTATACCTAAAACGCTGTATTACTCAACCTTAGATAACATTATAAAAGTACTTAAACATTGATATAAAACAATCACTATAAGACAATCACTATGAAACAATCACTATAATTATAAGAGTAATATGAAAGCAACTCACCACGTGTGTAGAGACTTGATAGTGTTTCACTTGATAGTGTTACACCTTAACTTACTCGAGTAACGCCTATGACCCCCGATCCTTCACCAGTTGACGAGCTCGCTCCCAACGACCGACCTCCTCTCCAGACCCAAGCCGAATGCCCCGATCCTACGGTCAGTCCCCTCTCGTAAAACCCTTCCCGAGATGTCCTTATCCCTTGTTTTTATAAGCCTGCACGTGTTTTACCAATTTCTATGGAACACTCGTAATAAATCTAGCGTCTTAATAGTTTCTTTAAGAGTTGCAAAAACAATGACCCTCACTTTAGGGTTCCAAACAAAAGGTCTGCTTTATCTGATTTATGGAGGGAAATAACAACGATGCAAGCCAGATGACTATAAGTGAACGACTCCTAATAAATATCAAATTACAAATATATTACGGATGCACCTAGTGGGGTTTATTAATTTCTTATCGTTGAGTAACTAGTGTACCATCACAATATCTTAATGAATTTAAATTAAATTACGGAATTAGGTTCATTTGCAGCGGCCACGCTCATGTATCGTTTGTAGCCTTAAACTTTCCCTTGGATTGTAACCGCTTCGGTATGTTTTTAAGCCGCACTTTACTGAAGGAAATTTTACACATAACATAAAAGTTCGTACACTTCATACAAGGAGAGTTTAAGTTCTCGAGTTAATGTTGGCACACAGACAGATGACAACTGTCCGCCATTGGATCCTCCTGTAAAAAATAGTGTAAATGGTGATACGTTGCTTACGCAAAACTTTTTTCGAGAATAATGTAATTGCAGACGAATCTAGTCAAGAAGATTGTTTGAACCTTGAACCATTAATTATTTATCACCAGAACTTGAGTGGCATAGGTAATAAATTGAATGAATTAGAATTGTATATCGATAATATTCAGAATAAGGTACATTTCTTGTGTTTAAGTGAACATTTTTACAATTCAGCACAAATGTCTCTGCTTAATTTAACTCATTTCAAAGTAGTATCCTATAGCGCGAGACTGAATGAGCTGCAAGGAGGCACGGCTATTTTAGCTCTCAAAGACAGAGAATGTGTAGAATTGCCCTTTGTGAAAAAAATGTATGAAAGGGATATATTTGAAATATGTGCAGTTAAAGATGTTTCAACTGGAGTAACAATTTGCTGGTGTTATCGTACTCCTTATGATGTTAATTTAGATTTTTTTTTGCGTCGACCTTAACAATTATTAGAGCACCTTTTTAACGGAAACTGCTGTATTTGTGGCGATTTTAACATTGATCTTCTTTCCAATACACTAAAAAGGCGGGACTTTTTAAATTAATTGACATGTTATAACTTTAGACCACTCGTTGACTTGATTACGTTCATAAGAAATGACCAGTAATCATGTATTTATAATTTTTTGACAAATATTCCTGACGATAGCTTGCATAATTGTGAGGTTGATCACAATGGAATAGGAGATGGACATGCGGCGTCAATATGCAATATGACATAATGTACTAGTAACAATTTTAATAGACATTATAACCCTGTGACATTTATAATTAAAAGGACATTTAATTCTAAGAGAAATAGCATTTACAGGGTAAGGTTAGCTGATCAGAACTGGAAACATATGGGAATTAATACATTCATAAAACAATTTATGGTTACGTTTAAGCAGACCTTTAAAAAGCCCAAAAAGCAACTTCGTGTAAATCGCATGGCAGGTCTACGCTGGGTCTCAAAAGGAATTTGAATTTGAAGAATCACTAGAAGAATGGAAAATGTGGAAGAAAAATTAATTTTGAAGAAAGAACATGAAGTTTAACTTAAAGAAGAATTCTAGAGAAGAAAGAAAACAGAAGAAGAGCCTTACAGAAGAGTATCATGAAGATCGAAAACAATTCTGGTGCAAGTAATCAACCTCTTTGATGCTGTTGTGTTTTGGTGCCGGGTGCGTGGCGTTTGCTCAAGCCCATGATGCGAGGATGTGCAGGCTGCCGGGAGATAACAGTACGGGTCCGATGTGGAGCAGCCGGGAGACAGTTCCAGCTCAATAAGTAGTCAAATGTCGCAATAATCAATCACACCACCTTCGACGTCATGCGTCACCTACTTACATATCCGGTGTCGGTAAGCGCATCCAATTCCGTGTATATTTTTGCGATGTCTGTCAATTATTATTGATTTCATTTTTTTTAAATAATTGATGTGTAGGGTACCTAACGTACCTCATAATATATACAATATTTACATAAATATTATTTATTACGTGTATACTTATTTTATTTGCAGACTGTACATTTTACTTAATCTACACAACTTACATATTCTCTAATATTATTTTATGTGAATTATATTGGTTGGTCGATGTAACTTGTCGATATCATAAATATCGACATTAAGTTATCGACAGTGTCTCAACTCATTGCCATGTAGATGTATAAGTTCTATATAGGTACCCGCTCCACCGATGCGCACGCGCAGAGGACACAGCCAGTCGCTAACCATACACGACGCGAAGCGCTTGCTATTTCCTTCCGCTAAACCGCATGTTTATTTACTTTAATCGATCTTGTTGCTTATATGTCTAAGTGTAGTTTATACCTAAATATAGTCTTCGTCTGTCCTATCGCTTATCGCCCAATCTATCTTCCGTGCTTTCTATTGCCGAACTATAGTGAACTGTACCTATCTTTCTGTGCCTGTGGTTAAAATAAACTTTCCTTTCTTCTGTTGGTGAGTGTATTATTGTGAGTACAAACATAAACCCCATAGATGTATTGTTTTATAAAGTTTTAATATTATAATTAAGGTATGTCCCAACAATTAAGAGAATTGCATTCTAAACTAAAATATTTAAAAGAATCTTTAGTAAAACTTGGTCCAGATAGGCGTAATAAAGAATTAGGATTTAAAAATTAGACGAAACTGAAAAAGAGTATGAAAAGTTGGAGTATATTTTGACTCAGTTGAACCAAGAAATTACTGATAGCAAGATAAGCAAAGAATCTTGTGACTCTTTTCAAGCGTTAGTTGATGATATTGATTCAACATTTAAATATATATAAGGAATATTATTGAGGATCTTCAAAATAAACTAAAGTAGTTTCTCTGAAAATCAAAGAAACGCCATTTAAAGTCCACTAATACCGCTTCCTCAATCGTATACATCGGTTAATCTCTCAATAAGTTTTTTTAACAATAAAATCTATAAAACAATTTAAGCATCATCCGCCATCACACCAAAGAGTCTCCATAGATACATGAAGTGCAACAAATTCAAATCAGTCATTCATTTTATTACATATATAAAGGGTTTATTTCGTAAGATAGACAAATAGTAGTTTTATTTTTATTTTTATTTATTTAATAGGTTTTTCCACAGCAAATGTATTACAAATCGTTTATAAGATATGTTTAGCGAGTAATGTGGCTGATACATTTGCCAATTACGGATAAACCAACATGCGTAATATTACAATATTGAAGAGAAAAGAAAAAAAGAAACCTATATTAGCACAGAGAATTGATTAGACAAATGACAGTTATGCGTGAGTTTAGCAGAGATAGTAAATGAATTACATACCTACCATAACTTATTTTTTATACCGAATAGGTATACTATCTACTTTAATTAAGTGGTGACTATATTGTTATTCTTGGAGGCTCGAAGGGCACTAAATATTTTAATTTTAAATCTATTCCGAGAATCATGGTATATGTCGATGTTAGGTGTGGCCTTAGATATTGTATTGAATTCTCTGCACAGCCGGTGCAGAGGAGAAGTGAACCCGATGTTCGATTTGAAGGTTGGTAAGTGGTACACATTGGAAGTTGGATATCTTGGCATTTTTCTGGGTACCTGAAGACTGATACGCGAAATCAATTCGCTGCAGTCCAACCCACCATTCGTTAACTTATGCAGGAATATAAGACCCTGCACCAGACGTCGTTCACGCAATGTATGCATATTGAAGTATTTTAGTCGCTGTTGGTACGGGCATCTATGAGAGATTTCTCTGGAGTTATAGGCTAGGTTTCGTGTAAATGCGCGTTGCAGACTTTCGACTCGTTGAGAATGTACGGCGTAATAAGGACTCCATATCACACTTCCATATTCCAATCGGCTGCGGACCAAAGCATTGTAGAGGGTTACTTTGGTTCGCGGTAACTGAAACTCCTTTAGTGCAGCGCCTTACAAATCCGAGCATTTGTGCTGATTTTGTAACAATGCTATCCACGTGCTTAACGAAGCTAACCTTACTGTCCATGATGACACCCAAATCCCGGACTTCATTTACTTGATCTAAGATAATGTTGTTTATGTTATACGATGAGGTAAATGGTTGTTTTTTTCTTGTATATTTAATATGGAAACATTTTTTCACATTAAGTGTCATGTTATTTGTTTTACACCAGTCAACAATTCCATCTATGTCACTTTGCATAAGAAACACGTCTTCCTGCGAGGATACAGTTTTATAGATTTTTAGATCATCTGCAAATAACAAGGCTTTACAATGGCGAATTTGGTTTGTTATGTCATTGATGAACACGGTGAAAAGAAGTGGTCCAAGATGAGATCCCTGAGGAACACCAGAATCAGCATAATATGGGAATGATTCGTGGCCACTCAATGCAATAATCTGTGATCTTTGAGATAAGTATGAAGAAAACCATTTAAGCAAAGATCCATGTATGCCATTAAAATGTAACTTAGATAACAAAATTTGGTGATCCACTTTATCAAATGCGTTTGAGAAATCAGTATACACAGTGTCAACTTCCTTTTTATTGTCAAGTGCTATTGTAATATCGGATACAAATTCAATTAAGTTTGTGTCCACGTTACGTCCCGATTTAAAGCCATGTTGTCTCGGAGAAATTAAGGGATCAAAATGCTTAGTAATAATAGGACATATAAGTGATTCAAATATCTTCGAAAAACACGATAGAATGGAAATGGGGCGGTAATTGGACACGTCAGCCGCGTCTCCCTTCTTGTAAATTGGAACGATTCTCGCATTTTTCCATACGCTAGGAAAGATGCCCTGTTCTAGGGAGCGATTAAATATGGTAGCTATCGGCAGGGCCAGGCATTCACGGCAGCGGTTTAGAAATATAGGAGGTATTGAATCAGGACCGGACCCCTTTGATGTGTCTAACTGCTCAAGTTTAGTCAGGACGTCTTTTTCAGAGATTATTATTTGACTGAGGGTTCTATTGCAATCGCCAGGGGTAAAGGGAATGTCGGTATCGCGCTTGGGGTTGAATACGGAAGAAAATTGTTTGGCAAATAGGTTAGCTATGTTAGATCCGCCACTTGCGATTATATCTTTCATATGCATTTGAGAGGGAATGGAGGTTTCCCCTCGTTTCTTATTTTTAATGAAACGCCAAAACGCTTTCGGGTTTTTCTGGATATCCAGTTCTATTTTATGTTTATATTCGCTATAGTAACTGTTGATGAGTCTATGACGGCGACTTCGAAGTATTTCAAAACTGATTTTGTCCCGAGGATTATTAAACTTACGGTAGGCACGCCTTATTCTTTCTTTTTCACTTATTAATTTTATAAGTGAATTTGAAAACCATGAAGGATATTTCAATTTCCTTGGTACATATTTAGGTGTATGTTTTTCTATGGTATCGCGTAACGTGCTGTACAATATATCGACACATACATTAACATCACTGCACCGGCTAATCTTGTCATTTAAGTCAGAGTTTCTCAAATCACATACGATATTCTCATAGTCTGCCTTGAAAAAATTATGCCCCGATCGGTAGTTTGCTGTTAGGTTTGTTTTCTGAACGTCAAAGGGTACGGATATTAGCAAAGATGGGTGGCGTCAATCGAGTTTACTTAAGACATCGGGAGAAAATGTAACTATAATGTCAGCTACATTACTTAGGACGAGATCTAATATACAGTCTTCCGAATTTTGTATATTGTTGTACTGATAAAGATTACCGAAAGAAATAAAATCAACCAAAGACCAACCCAATGAACAGTCATAATTAGAAGGAGTAACGTAGTTTACATTGTCTTTACGAGCCCACTGTATAAATCTCAGATTGAAGTCTCCAAGAATAACAACATCGTCAACCTGACTCAACACATTATTAACATGATCCAAAAAACTAGACAGAGAGTCCAATTTAATAGGAGGCGGCAAGTATACAACACATATAGCCACTTTTTTATACAATTATTAATATTTAACTCTAAATTAACCCATAAATCCTCGAAGTCGCTTTCCCACTGACAGATTCTGGTGGACTTTATATGCTTAGCCACTGCGATCAAAACGCCACCACCGTCCATTTTGGAGTCCCTGTGGCATATTCTATCTCTACGGTACACGATATATCTTTGGTCAATGAGCTCACCATTGGATATATAGGATTTAAGCCAAGTCTCAGTGAGAGTGATTATATCATAATTACAAAGTAAAACATTTTTGTACAGGTCATCAGTCTTTGTTCTTAGACCGCATACATTTTGGTAATAAATATCAAGCATTGTCAAATAGTTAACACTTAGAACTCGCTTAACACAGAAACCTACACAGCAGCGGAACCCTTCCCAAGCAGTCTGAGGCTCTCCTGATTGCGAATCAGTATAGCCTGGTCGTTGACATCTTTGCGTACCAATATGCGGCCATTCCGTATCCAGACAAATTTATATGACTTTTCTTTAGCAAGTTTTCGAGCTGCTGCATGAAGTTGTTTGTTGGAAGGGCTTAAATGTTCGCTCACAAAGATAGGAACACGGTTGCCGGAGATTCCCACGTGATGCGAGCTTAATTTGTCATGTGGATGTTTCCTGTTGTACTTGACTACAGCCGCCAAGATAACGTCGCGCTGCCGAGGGCTGCGAAACTTTACAATCACGTTACGAGGTCTGTCACTCTCCCTATTTAGTTTAGCAACTCTTGTAACTTGTAATATGTCAGTATCCTGAATTTCGGTTCCAGTGAGGTCCGCCAGATGTATAACAGTCTTAACAAGATTTTCAGACCTGTGCTCTGGCAGACCACCAATCTCGATATTAGATTCGCGCATGTTTTGTTCAATAACGCATAAGCGAGTTGTTAGATCATTGACATTATCGCATAAAAGCTTATTTTCTACAGTAAATTTTTCAACTGTCTCATCTCTCTCCTTGAGACGCTTTGTAAGGTCCTCAAACTTAGAGTTAAAAAAGGAGAATGTGTCTTGAAATTCCTTAATTTGACAGTTGATATTCTTTAATTGATCAGAGACTAACTCTTTAATGGTTAACTTTAACGTTGCAGTCAATTCTTGCTTAATGATTTCTCGAAGTGAACCCTCAGTAACGTACTGGTTGTTAGTCGAATCGTGTGTCGAAGCATCGATATTCCTCCTGCGCACAGTGACGTTAATGTCAGGCGAGATGTGGGACTGCTTTGGGCTCTGTGGGCCAGGACGTACTGGAGTGTCGGTGTTATCGGTCTTGGTTTGTTTACATTGACATTCCGGACATTTCCACGAAAACTTCTGCTTGATATCCATAAGTGCGAAGCATTTTAACGTAATATTAACGCAAGGCAAGTCGTACCTCGACTTACATGCACAGCAACTTAAGTAATCTTTATTGAGTATTGGTTTGAGACACCCGGCACAAACATTCCCTTTTGGAGCCATTCTCATAGGCTTATATAATATACTATTATATTCTTTTTGTAAATCAATATGTTCAGCAATGGATATCTGGGCCGAATAGATCACAAAAAGTATTTGGATAGTGAGGATCGATCTGGCGACCTACGAACGGCAGTCGTAGCAGTTACGCCTGGGACACAAGTGCTATTAATTGAATGGTCAAAACAGCGAGTTGTATTATACTTGCGAACTGAACACTATGGTTTCCATTCCTGTTTTATCGACAGGTATATTCGATGTTCAAAACAAGATGTCGCTAGTTGATTTAAGAACAATTTGAAAATTTTGCAAGTAACGGTACTACCTATGTTTTATTATGACTTGGAATTCACTATTAATTGCAGTGTTTGCTGCTTTTGTAGTAGTAGCACTTATTTATGTTTCACTTTGTTGGTTTAAAGCAATTTTAATATTTGGAGACTTGCACATTCGAGATATTTAGAATTCTTCATCACCGACCTATTCACACTGATAACTTTCTTTCGGTGCAATATTTTTTTGGATAACACTGTCACTATATATTTAGAGTATTATTTGACAATTAAATACATTTCCACGCCGTAGTAGGCTCTTAAATCAATTTTAAACAATTATTATAAACGGAGCTAATGTTATTCGTGGCACTAACGCCATCTGTGTGTATGTAGTAGTCAAACTAGTTCTTCAGATTTATTGAATACTTCAAAAATGGCTGATTCATTTGATATTAAAACTGCCATAATCCTGTTGCCGGTGATGAATGGCCAGGAGCAGGTGACTAAGCATGTAGATGGTATTTTGTTTTATAATTCTATGTTAAATGAGGCAAGTAAAACAGTTGATTGAATTCATTTTAAAAACTCGATTGTCCCCAAGCGCGACACTTCGCCTTAAGTCTACGTATAAGGATGTTGACATTTTGGTACAGGACATTCGAAAATACTTACTGCCAAAAAACTCTACGGTTGCTTTGCAATCACAATTATTTAGAGCTTCTCAAGGGCGTAGAAGTATCGAGAAATTCGGTACAGAGCTCGAAGAGTTATTCGTGCAGCTCACAATAGCTCAAGCGAACGACAATAGTGATGCCTACGAGATATTGCGTCCTCTCAATGAGAAGACTGCAATCAAGAGGTTTAGTGATGGTTTGGCTGACCATCGTCTCGGTACTATCATTGCTTCGAGAGAGTTTAAGTCATTGCCTGAAGCCATTAGGGCTGCGGTAGACGAACAGTCCATGTCTGTCCAACACCAGGATCAGGTCATGCATTATAGAGCTACCCAAAATAATAGACTTGATTTTACTTATAAACGAGGTTTTCGTGGCCGAGGTAATAATCGCTCTAGTAATAATGTGTGGAGGTGCGCGGGCTAGAAAACCTCCACGCGGTGCACGCTGGGCAACAGAAGCGGCAACTCCTCCCCTAAATTTAGGGGAGGAGTTGCGGCTCCTGGCCGATATTCTGCCGAGGTCAGAAAGACGGAAAACTCGAGAACAAACCCGTTGCCAACCCGTCTGGCCAGCATGGCAATAGTAGGCTAAACCCTCCCAGATGAATAGACGCCTCAACAAAAGGCCCCCAGTTCCCGGCGGTCCCGTTATTCCCAGCCAAGGTAGCGGTTTGGGTAACAGCGGGACGGGGGGTGCGAAGAATCTCCGGGCTACAGGAGGCTACCGAAACCGGCGACTACTACTGGCAACGTACAATTGCAGTACACTTCGTCTGGACGGGCACCTCGCGGAACTAGAGGTAGAAATAGGTCGCATAAATTGGCATATTATTAGGGTTGTCTGAGATCCGAAGACAGGGGGAGGACACGACAACCAATGAGTCAGGCGACCTGTTCTACTTCAGAGAAGGTGAACAGCTCTCCCAGGGAGGTGTCGGTTTTCTGGTAAAAAAGGACCTCATTAGCAGCGTTGTTGAAATCGGTAGTGTGTCGAACAGGGTAGCGTACCTTATCGTAAAAATCACGAACCGTCGTTCGCTGAAGGTGATACAGGTATATGCGCCGACCTCGCTTCACTCCGACGAAAGTGCCGAGGCCGTATATGAAGATATTGCTAAGGCAATGAATCACACTGCCAAGGCCACTTACAATGCTGTTATGGGGGACTTCAATGCTAAAGTGGGAATACAAGGTGAGACGAAAATCGGACCTTATGGAGTGGGGTGCAGAAATCACAGGGGACAAATGCTAGTCAACTTCCTCGAGGCGCAGGGGCTCTTCTTAATGAATAGTTTCTTTAAGAAAAAACCCCACAGGAAGAGGACTTGGCATTGTCGGGACTCTGTGATAAAAAACGAGATAGACTTTTTGATAACGGACAGTAAGCACATATTTAGAGACGTCTCTGTGATCAACAAGTTTAAAACCGGAAGCGATCACAGACTTGTCCGAGGCTCTCTAAGTATCAACATCAAGGCTGAAAAACTCCGAATGATACGGTCTACTCTCCGACCTACGCCACTCCAAGTCACTCTAGGGTTCGAAAAGTTCCAATTGGAACTTCAAAATCGTTTCGCAACACTGGAAACCACAAACGGCATTGACGAGAAAACCGACACAGTGGTCAAAACATTACAGGAAGTGTCTCGAAAGTTCTTTCCCGGGAAACGCAAACAGCGAGAGTCCAAGCTCTCTCCTGAGACTCTCGAACTTATGAGAAAGAGACGTGAGAAGTCAACCACACCGTCGTCTTCGTCAGATGAGAGAGCCTTAAACCGACAAATTAAAAAGCTGATTAGACGCGACCTCAGACGCTACAACACCCATATAATCCAGGATGCGATTGAGCGAAATAGGGGGTCGAAAGTGTTCGCTCAGCAGTTGGGGAGGCCCCATCTGACGAAATTTAAAACTGCGGATGGTAAAATGACTGCCTCAAGGTTCGAGATTCTCGATGAGATCGAGAAATTCTATGGACAGCTATATGCATCACGGACGAGTAAACCTACGGGACACAGCGATGAAGACCACAGAGCCCCACTCACGCGCCATTACACCGAGGAGATACCCGATATCGAGCAATGCGAGTTGTAGGCGGCTCTCAGACAACTGAAAAACAACAGGTGCCCAGGTGATGACGGAATTACTACTGAGCTCCTGAAAGCAGGCGGAGCTCCAATCCTGAAAGAGCTAACAAGCCTCTTTAATTCCGTCATCCTACAAGGTCTAACACCTAGGAGCGGGAGTGCGGTGATACTGTTCTTCAAAAAAGGAGATAAGACCTTGCTGAAGAACTACAGGCCCATCTCACTCCTGAGTCATGTCTACAAGCTGTTCTCGAGAGTCGTCACAAATCGTCTTGCGGGTAAGCTCGACGAGTTCCAACCACCGGGGCAAGCCGGGTTTCGAAAAGGTTATAGCACCGTGGACCACATCCATACTGTTCGGCAGATTGTAGAAAAGGCCCAAGAATACAATCAGCCGCTGTGTATGGCGTTTGTGAACTACGAAAAAGCCTTCGACTCCATCGAAACCTGGGCAGTTCTGGATGCCCTGCAGCGGTGTCGTGTCGATTGGCGATACATCGAGGTGCTGAGATGCTTGTATGACACTGCCACTGTACGAGTCATAAATCGTACATGGCACGCGCGCATCATTCACATCAGCACTTTTCTGTCGCCTTACATAAATTGTATATTTTCGCGACAGTACGCATTCACAGCTCATAATAAGCGGTACTCATCAATCCATTTTAGCATTAGTTACGGGATAGTTAAGTGATCAATAAACGCATCTCATTTTATCTATCAGTGACTTATCATTTCAAGTAACAAAGTTTTGTGTGCGCCACATTCAGCAGCGCAGACATACTTTTGGTCCTTCGAGCCGGAGCGTCATTGCAGACAGCCACAATGTCCGAAGCCTTTAGCCTCCAACGTGGAGTGAAACAGGGAGATGTTATATCCCCCAAACTATTCACCAACGCGTTGGAGAACGTCTTCAAAACTCTGGATTGGACTGGGCGGGGTATAAACATTAACGGCGAGTACATCTCACATCTTCGGTTCGCCGACAATATCGTCATAGTAGCGGAATCGTTGGAACAACTGGGCAAAATGCTGCATAGCCTAGATGGAGCTTCTTGACGATTGCCATCGAAGGGGCGACACTCGAAGTTGTTCAAAAATATATCTACCTGGGGCAGGTTATCCATCTCGGTAAAAACAACTTCGAGAAAGAACTAGCCAGAAGGATCCAACTGGGTTGGGCAGTATTTCGCAAACTACGTCGAGTTTTCTCTTCACTCCTACCGCAATGCCTCAAAACAAAGGTCTTTGAACAGTACGTCCTACCTGTTATGACTTACGGTGCCGAAAAGTGGACACTTACAGTGGGGCTGGTCCATAGCTTAAAAGTCGCGCAGCGGGCTATGGAGCGAGCTATGCTTATAGTTTCGGTAGAAGGCGGATGATCGGAGAAAATGGCGCACATTGGGAGAGGCATATGTCCAGCGGTAGACTGCAGTGGGCTGATTGATAGTAATTATTATTTTAACGTCAATAAAATGAATCGTACACATGACAATGGCACGAACTCAGGTCAAAGACCCTCGTGGATCGTACATCGAGGTAGTAACAAGAACGTTCAGCAGCGTCAGCAGAATCGCGGCGCGCGGACGGCACGTGGCCATGCTCATGTTCAGCATAGTGCGCAAGAGTCCAATGTTCGAGGTGATGCAACTGTTGAAAATGTGGGTAATATAAAAATAATAGAATTAGTTTACTGTTTACTCACAAGGTAAATAAGATCAATGTAATGACAGTTAAACGGATTAGGCGCACAATGCCACATTCTCAAAATGACACATAATAATTTCGCAAAATGTCATATTCTCAAAATGTCATATTCTGAAAACGCCACTTCGCAAAATGTCACATTAGCAAAATGCCATTTTCGTAAAATGCCATTTTCGCAATATGGTTCTTAAGCCGCTTGATAAATATTTAATAATAGGTGACTTTAATATGAGTGACATTATATGGTCACAATTTAGTGGCAACGGTGAGTCATACATGCACCCCAGCAATGTAAAATCAGCTGATGAGTGCTCTTTGATTGATTGGATGTATATGCTCTATCTTCGTCAATATAATGGCGTAACTAACGAACTTGGTAAAATGTTAGACCTAGTGCTGTCCAATGACTCGGTATCGGTTACTAACTGTTAGGAACCCCTAGTGAAGCTTGACCACCCGCATCACGGAGCGTTACTTATAGATGTGAATTTCATTCAACTGTCATATTTAAAACCAAGCTCTCGCCTCAAAAAGCTTTTCTCAAAGGGTAATTACACCGATATGAACCAGGATATTTCCAAAGCCAACTGGGAAAATGAGTTTGAGGGCATACCACTGGACGAAGGTGTGGAACGCTTTTACTCTCTGATCAATGGCATAATCAGGAAACATGTACCTACTAAATTAATACACAAATATCACAAAAAATTCAAACGGTACGGTAATTTATCAGATAGATATAGTTACGAGTTGTTAAGAGAGCGAGTAAAAAAGCTGGAATCTGAATGTTATCAAAACTACATGAAAATGATAGAACAGTCCATTAAAAGTAACCCCAAACAGTTCTGGAAATTTGACAAGTCTAAAATCAATAGATCTAGCATTTCGAGTTCTATCTCATATGGTGATACCACGGCCACCGGCTCCGAAGAAATCTGTAATCTGTTCTCCAATTACTTTGAGTCAACCTTCTTACACCCTTAACAGTTCAAGTGGTAGCGTATGCAGTGACTCAGTAACGGACATTGGTAGCATATCGGTTAGCCAAGACCAAGTGACAAAATTGCTCAAAGCACTAGACTTAAGTAAACCAGCAGGACCTGATCTCATACCCGCTGTACTGTTGGTTAACTGCGCTGAGACGATATCCCTGCCAATTACTTTACTGTTCCGGCAGTCATTGACCGAGTGTGTAATGCCCTCAATATGGAAGTCCGCTTTTGTAACGCCTATCCATAAGAAAGGTGTGGTGACGGATATAACCAACTATAGACCAGTATCTAAGTTGTGTTTAATTGCAAAGACTTTCGAAAAAATCATTCACACTCAACTATACGCATCACTCAAAAATACTATCAGCCAATACCAGCACGGATTTGTGAAGAGTAGGTCCACGGTTTCAAATCTTGCAATTTTAGATGACAATATTACCTATAAGCCAGGGAAAGCAGGTCGATGTCGTTTACACTGATTACAGCAAGTGCTTCGACAGAATCGACCACTGCATCTTAATCCAGAAACTAGCCAGCTCAGGGATAAGGGGAGATCTTTTAAGATGGTTTGGATGGATGGAAACTGACCCCGGCAACTATCGTCCAATCTCTGTTCTGCCAATCATTTCGAAAATTTTGGAGAAAATATTACATAGCCGTCTGATGAACTACCTGGACTCCCATAATTTTATATCAGAACGCCAATACGGATTTCGACCTAAACATAACACTACTGCAGCTACCATTGACTTAGTTACAAAAATTAGAACTAACATAGACAAAAAAAATGTAGTGTTGGGGATATTCATCGACTTGAAAAAGGCATTTGATACAATAAGTCATAAACTGTTATTAGAAAAATTAGAAAACGCTGGTATCATAGGCAATGCTCTCCAGATGTTTAAATCTTACCTCACAAACAGATTTCAGATAGTTAAAATAGGTAATGCTGAAAGTAATGCTTCACCAATCACATATGGCGTTCCACAAGGATCTATATTGGGGCCTTTGCTGTTTTTAACGTATATTAATAGTATTACAGAACTAGGGTTACATGGACATTTTACTTTGTACGCGGATGATACTTGTTTGTTTTACTTTGGAGCTAATATACACGACGTTGTTTCACAGGCCCAAGAAGATCTGAAGTCTCTGTTTGATTGGTTCCAATGTAATCTATTAACCGTAAATATATCTAAAACTTCTTACATAATCTTCAAGCCCAAAAATAAAATAATCCCGCAACATAATCCATTAACTATTAATAATATAGCATTAGAAGAAAAATCTTGTGAAAAATACCTTGGATTGAGATTGGACAGTTATCTCACTTTTAACAATCAAATTGATTACTTTCGGCTCTTACTGCATCACTCCACAACATAAGTCACTGTACACCCAAAAAAATACGCTATACTATTTACAATTCTCTTGTCAAATCACAATTACTATATCTCATCGAGATCTGGGGAAACACTAGCAAAGCAAGGCTTCAAGAACTGCAGAGAATGCAGAATAGAGCTATAAAGACACTGTTTCATTATCCATATATGACACCAACTCACAAAGTGTATAAGGAAACAAAGCTTATGAATATCAAGCAACTATATCTGTACACCACTTGTATATTGATTAGAAGAATTATGGATGGAGCCATCCACACCAATATAAGTTTTATGAAGAAATCAATGACAAGTAAACGCAGTCTTCGTCGGCCTAGTTTGCTTGTTTTGCCAAAAATACGTACAAATTACGCAAAAAAGAGTATTACCTATGAAGGAGCACAAATATATAATGGTCTTCCGTCTGAAATAAAAAATGTAAGCTCGTTTCGCGATTTTAAGTCTCAACTGTCAGCCTACATACTGAATTGAAGCGTGATTAGGCAAACATACTTTTGAGATCGGAACCGCCAAATGAGTACCCCTCTCTTGTCGTGTCGGTGACCTATTTAAGTACTTATTTATTGTTATGTTCTCATGTAAGTGACTGTGTATGGAGCCCGAAGAAATTCGGGCCGTGAGATCCCGGCTCCACAGGGAAATGGTGGCGGAATGGGAGATACGACTTGGGCGACCAGGCGCAGGGCACGCCGTAGTAGCGGCGGTAAGACCCATCATGGGGGAGTGGCTAGAGAGGTCACACGGCAGCCTCTCGTACCGTCTGACGCAGATGATCACCGAGCACGGATGCTTCGGAAAGTATCTGCGTCGGATGCAGAAAGAGCCAACGTCCGAGTGCCATCACTGCGACGCGAGCGAGGACTCAGGTCCGCACACGCTCACCGAGTGTCCGGCGTGGGAGACGCCGAGGCGGGAGCTTGTGGCGGCCCTGGGAGTGAGGGTTCTCACGCTCTCCACCTTGCTCGCGGCGATGGTTCGCTGCGCGGATGCGTGTGCGGCCGGCGCCTCTTTCTGCGAGCAAGTAATGCTCGTGAAGGAGGAGGTGGGGCGGGAGCGGCAGCGGGAGCGACGAAGGATCGCAAGACAAGCTGCCCGCGTACGAAGGCAACTCGGGCGTCAGAGGTCGATGAACGACCTCTGCCCCCCATGAGCGCCGGCCTGGGGGTGACAGGTGGAGCCGCCTGTCACCCTGGCAGAAGCAGGCCGCGGCGGTGGCGCGCGTGGCGCGCCTCTCCGTTTCCGGGGACGAGTTGGGGACTCTGTAGTCCCCACACCCGAGAAGAGGGCCAGATCGTGAGAGATGGCCCTGGGTCGGCCGGGGTGCGAGGGATATGCCTGTCAACCTCACCTTCGGCAACCAAAACGACCCACAGGCGGCGTGCGTTTTAGTCGGTTCGAGTCCGACATAACCTCCTCCACCGGCTCCGGTGGGGAGGTATCCGTTTGGATTTTGCGCACGTAAAAAAAAAAAAAAAGTGACTGTGTATGTCTTTTTGAGAATAAATTCTTTAAACCTTAGATACGCGACCTTGGTATTGTATATGATTCGAAACGGATCTTCGACGAGCATATTCATGGTTGAACAACTCGGGGTTGACGATTGAAATAATACACTTCGATTTGTCGGTACTTGGTGTAATTATTGTCCATTGACGATTCACACAAACAATTTATTTTTACATCTACTTATAGGTGGCCGTGTAACGAAACCATATCGTGAGCTAATTCGATCTTAACGCCATCTATCGAGCCACTTGACAGTTATATTAGTACAATGACTCGAACATTCTTAAACTAGATATACATTATCTGGACATACCGCCCATCAAGGACATAATGCACTTTGTCCTTCAAACAACCGCCCATCATGAACAGAATGCACTCTGTCCCTCAACCGGAGTACATGAACATACAAAAAAAATACAAAAGTTTTACAATTATGTGCTTAAAGGTAACATAACTTTGAGGTAGGCCTCTTAATAACTGTGCCCTTTGTGCGTACTGTCACCACTCTAGTAACGTTATCTGGACCTGGATGTTTTTGCTCAATTCTACCTAGCAACCATCTACCTGGAGGCATGTCGTCTTCCTTTATTAAAACTACATCACCTAGTGATGGTTCTGGGTTTTTGTATTCCCACTTATGCCTCTGGAGGAACTGGTGTAGATAATCCTGCGACCAACGTCGCCAAAAGTCTTGCATCATCCTCTGGTGGAGCTGCCATCTCCGTAAGGTAGATATATTTGTGGTTTCATAGTTAGCATCTGGTACTGCGACGAGGGGCTCACCCACCAGAAAATGACCCGGCGTTAATACGGTGATCTCATTTGAATCTTCTGTGTAAGATAGAGGTCTCGAATTGAGACAGGCCTCAATTTGAGTTAAGACTGTACCCAGTTCTTCATAGGTCAAAGTGGCATTGCCAATGACGCGCTTCAAATGGTACTTGGTCGACTTTATTCCTGCCTCCCACAATCCCCCAAAATTTGGAGCACAAGGAGGAATAAAGTTCCATTTGGTGCCATTATTTGCGAGATGCTCGGCCAATTCCTGTCGGAAAGCTGATTTTTCCTCCTGGAATAAGCTGTGCAGCTCGCGGGCAGCTCCTACGAAATTTGTACCGTTATCGCTATATAGTTCGGTACATCGACCACGTCTGGCCACAAATCTCCTAAACGCGGCTAAGAACCCTTGGGCAGTCTTATCACTGACCACTTCTAAATGCACTGCTCGTGTTGACATGCACACGAACAATGCTATGTATCCCTTATAGGATTTGTTTCCTCTTCCCTTTGAAACCCTTATATTTATAGGGCCTGCGTAATCGACACCACTTATGAAAAAAGGTTTATTGGGTGTCACTCGAGAGGACGGCATTTGACCCATAAGTTGGGTTGTTACCTTGGATGAGTAGCGAATACACGTTACGCAACCTCTATAATATTTTTTGACCAATCCTTTGACACCTACAATCCAATACAGTGAGCGCAAATAGGTGATCATGAGTTGCGGACCACCATGCATTGTCTTTTTATGTGCATCCGCAATCAAGAGATTTGTTAGAAACGAATCTCGTGGAATGAGAATCGGATGTTTCTCATTATAATTTAATTGAGACATTTCTAGTCTCCCACCTACCCTTATTACACCATGTGCATCTAAAAACAAGTTCAAGGACTTCAATCGCTTTCCCTTTGTACTTAAACTTCCTTTATCCCTCAATTCCTCTAATTCTTCGCCCAACTCTTCCTCTTGACATCTCTTCACACACACTTCCAAAGCTGCATTCATTTCTTGAGCTATTAAATGCTTAGTGCGGGGATTTTCCCTGAAGTTTTCCTGAGATTCAAGAACCTGCGACAGTAAGCAATTACGCGAAGGAGTTTGGATAAGCAAGAGAACCTTTGCCATAGAGTAATATCCAAGACAGTGGTGTGCGTCTTCGTTTGTTCTTGACTTGTGACCAGGTGCTTTGGTTTCTTGAAATCAATCACTTTGTGCCTCAAAAATTCTGGCCCATCAAACCAGATTGAGGTCGTTGATAGTTCTGTTGGAGAAATACCGCGAGACGCGCAGTCAGCTGGATTTTGCTTGGACGAAATATGGGACCAATGGTGAGTATCTATAGTGGTTAATATCTCCGAAACCCTATTTGCAACGAAAGTTTTCCATCGGCTTGGGTGCTGATTCAGCCATGCCAGCACTACCTCGCTATCCGTGTAAGCGTATAGGTTGGCCTTGGATATTCCTAATACTTCAGCCACTTCAACAATCAATTTCGACAATAGAACTACCCCACATAGTTCGAGCCTCGGGATCGACACTTGTTTTATCGGAGCTACCTTTGTTTTCGACGTCACTAATGATACATGAATATTTTCCTTTTCGTCTATCACTCTGAGGTATACAACAGCGGCATATGCTAGTTTCGATGCATCTGTAGTTGTACTACTAAGGAGTGTTCGATGTACGGGCGAGGAAAGTAAAAAGATAGTGAATTTAAGAATAGCAAAATATAATGTTTGAAAGAAGGTACACAGTAACACTAAGTACAGAAGAATAGAAAGCACAGTTACACGAAGGAATAGTTACAGTTTATAGTTAGAATAGCTTGCGAAGAAAGAAAAAGGAAATACTCGTAAGCTAACGAAATAAACTTGCGCGGTGCTAATACGTATATAATAATATAATCCGCAAAGTGGTACAGCGTCCGTGTCGGATGGCGGCGAACAAAAGACTGACTGGAGGGAGTAGCCTCAGTACGAGCGACGCGCGCGCGGCCCGAGCGCATCCGAAGATCGCCGAGTGCCGTCGCAGCTGATCCGCTACAGTACTCCCCCTCGAGACCGTTACTAAGGTCGATAAAAATCAGTAAAATGCACTCTTCTCCCACTCCGTGTATGTTTCTCTTTTGCAGCTGGTGGTGGTGACGGAGACGTCCTCGTCTCAGCTGGGGTGACGTCTTCCGTTATGAATGCGGGCTTTAAGCGATCCACAGAAATGTTGGTTTCTTTGCCTCGCATAAGAATCTTGAGGTACTTCGGGGTCCGCTCCAGTACCTTGTATGGCCCCGCATATGGCGGCTCCAACGTTCTACGAACGTGGTCTTGCCTCACAAAAACGTGCGACGAGTGTTGTAGGCTCTTGGGGATGTAGAAAGTTCCCTTTCTGTGCCAAGATGCAGGTGTTGGTGCGAGGTTGGCCATATGTCTTGCGAGGCGGGTGGCAAAGCTCGTGACGTCCTGCAGCGTGTGGTCATCCGTAGGTGACAGGAACTGGCTCGGCAAGCGTAGTGGCTCACCATACACCAACTCAGCTGAGGAAGCTTGCACGTCTTCTTTCCATGCACTGCGGATGCCCAGAAGAACCAATGGTAAGACCTCCGTCCATTGCGTGGTATTATGACACATAATCGAACTTTTGATTTGCCGATGGGTGCGTTCGATCATGCCGTTTGAGGAAGGATGAAAGGCGGTGGTGCGTAGATGTTGCGCGCCGACCAATGATGAAATAGCCTTGAACAGGCCGGACTCGAACTGGCGTCCTCGATCTGTTGTAATCTGCGTAGGACAGCCGAACCTCGATATCCAACCGGATACCAAGGCGGCCGCGCAGGTTTCAGCTGTGATGTCCTTCATTGGAACTGCCTCACACCATCGTGTGAACCTGTCAACGATGGTGAGACAGTACCTGAAATCAGCAGACGGAGTTAATGGGCCGACGATGTCGAGATGGATATGGGCAAATCTCGACGAGGTAATAGGGAAAGGGGAAAAAGGGGCAGATGTATGGCGGATAATTTTGCTCCGCTGACACTCTAGACAGCACCTAGACCACTCTCTACAGTCCTTACGAATCCCTGGCCACACGAACCTTTGTGTTACCAGTCGCACGGTAGCGGTACGTCCGGGATGACTCAGACTGTGCAGCGCGTCGAAGACTTGTTGACGTAAATCAGGCGTTACGTATGGTCTTGGCGATAGACCGGATACATCGCAATATACTTGTGAGTCTGAGCCTGCCGGAGTAATAGGTCGTAACTTCAATGATGATCCGTTTGTAAGGAGTGCTTGTAACTCCGGATCCGATTGCTGTGATTTGGCAAGTACCGTGAAGTCGATAGCCTTGGTAACCTCTTCAATCCGGGATAAACTGTCCGCGACGACATTTTCCGCTCCTGGTATGTAACGTATATCAGTGGTAAATTGGGATATGTAGTCGAAATACCGGAACTGTCGAGGCGAACAGCTTTCCTTTGGCGAAGTATATGCATAGGTAAGCGGGCGATGGTCGGTAAAAACAATAAACGGTCTAGCTTCGACCATGTGCCGAAAATGTTTAATGGCTTCGTAAATAGCTAGTAACTCCCTGTCGTAGGGGCTGTACTTTTTCTGCGCCCGGTTCAGCTTCTTAGAGAAGAAAGATAGCGGTTCCCGCTCCTTACCGTTACGCTGCTGAAGCACAGCGCCGATAGACATAATCATAATCATAATCATAATATTTATTCTGTGGATCATAGGTTAGGTATAAAGGTCTTATAAATTATGTTATGTACGCTATGTCCTACCACATGTGGTTTACAGATTATTAAGTACAGGTTTCAATTTCGAATAGATCAATACAAATAAATTATGTCAAAATAAATAAGATTAATTTAAATTGATGAGATTAAAATAAAATTAAATTGAATTATTACAATTCCAAGCCGTGTCAATTGAATATTAATTTCATGAATATTTATACATCAATTCAAATAAATTATGTCAAAGTAAATAAGTAATATAAAATTGAATAGAATTATTATAATGTTATAAATGCAAGCAGTGTCAATAAAAAGTAATGTCACCAAGAAAAATCATATAAATTATGTCAATAAAAATAATGTAAAACTTAATAGAAATGAAGTCAGAAATCGGATTAACTACTCTTTTCATTAAGATACTCCTCTATTGAATAGTAGGCTTTATTCAGGAGAAATGCTTGTAATTGTTTTTTGAACATTGGTAGGTTTTTACAAGATTTAATAGCTTGAGGCAGTTTATTATAAACCTTAGGTGCCATTACGAATACACTTTTATGTAATAGGGCCGTTTTGGATGGGACCAAGCATAGCCTGTCAGACCTGCGACTGCTGGTTATAACAGAGAATTTCTCCCAGTTCTGTTTAACAAACATAACTATCTCAAATATGTACATACATGGCATCGTCAGTATCTTCAGGCTAATAAAATACGGTTTACATGTATCAGTCGTTTCAATCTTACATATGGCTCTAATGCATCGCTTTTGAGCTTTAAAAACTAATTCTTTACCAGTTGAATTGCCCCAAAATATGATCCCATACCTTAAAGTAGAAGCAACCAGTCCAAAGTATGCTGTAAGTACTGTGTTCCTGTTTACAATTTTACCAAGCATGTATAATGCATATGCATGTTGGTGTATTCTATTGCTCACCATTTCAATCTGTGCATTCCACTTTAGTGTATTTTCAATTTGTAGGCCTAAAAACTTTATCACTTTAATGTTATTTATCTTTTTATCGTCATACTGTATTTCTAGATTTGTTTTGTTAACCCTTTGATTAAAGTCCATTATATATGTCTTGTGCAAATTAATTTTGAGATTGTGTACCTCTAGCCAGTTTATCAAAGAAGTAATATTTTTGTTGATAGCTGAAACAGTGGTATCAAGATTATCATTATTGAATACCACTGTACTATCGTCGGCGTACATGATCATGGGGAATGGTGTGGCTGATGGGAAGTCATTAACATAGATAATGAACAGAAGTGGTCCAAGTATACTTCCCTGTGGAACTCCATAGCGTATGGTTCTTGTGTCCGACATGTACGAAATTTCACTCCTAGTTCTATTACATATTTTATTTATTACAGTTATATGTTGACGATTTTCAAGATATGACTTGAGTAAACATGACAAATTCCCGCGAATACCATATGCATTCAATTTGTCAATCAATATTCCATGGTCTACATAGTCAAACGCTTTGGTCATGTCCATATATAGCGCCTGAACTGGCTGTTTTTTGTCCATTCTAGAGATAATTGTACTTAGAAAGTCATATATGGCAACATTGATACTTTTGTTTTTTCTGAAACCTTTTTGGTTATCTGTAAACAGATTATATTTCTCAAAGTAATTACTGATACTGTTATGGATGACCTTTTCGAAGATCTTAGAAAATACCGGTACTAGAGCTATTGGTCTATAAGAAGTCATATTCTCTTTATCCTCTTTTTTAAATTGTGGTTTAATGAGAGACAACTTTAGCTTTTCAGGAAAAATACCCTGTGTGATACAATTATTAATAAGATAACTTAGCACGGGAGCAATAATAGTTGACACGCTTTTTACAATCCTAGTGCTAATGCCGTCGTATCCTGTGCTAGCTGTGTTTTTTAATTCCATTATTATTTTATATACATCCTGGGGCACAGTAGGCAACATGAACATAGATGATAGTTTAGAGGAAAGGCAAGATTGTCGATTATTCGTGGAGGTAGGTTCAGACGGTGTCCCCAGATCTGCATAAAAATTGTTAAAGGCTTGTGCGATTGCCTTTGGATCAGTCAACATTTGGTCCTTTAATTTAATCCGTTCAATATTCTCACTGGGGAAATCAATTTTATTTTTATTTATTATTTGCCATGTAGCTTTGCATTTATTTTTCGCCAGGTGTAAAGCATTGATATTCTGTGACCGTTGTGTAAATTCAATTATCTTCTTAAGTCTAGCAGATAAAGCTTTAAAGTTGCATCGGTTTTCTTTAGTTGGATGTCGTCTATATTTCCATAGTAGTTGACGCTTTCTTTTACAGCATGTTCTAATACCCCGGCTTATCCATTTGGATTTTATTCTGGTTGATTTTTTTACTCTAACGTTTGGAAAACATAGATCATAAAATAGTGTGAATGTATCATGAAATAAATTAAACGCATTATTTGGATTTGTCTCCTCGTATACATCATTAAACTTAAGGCTTTGTAGGCACTCAATGAATTTTTCTATATTTTCTTTAGAGAAGTCACGTCTGAATGTAAACCAGTGATCAGATCTACAAGTTCTAGCCACAGGACACTGTAATAACTGGGCTGTGTGATCTGAAACAGCTAGTTCTAGAACCTCACTTTTACCTCCACGTATGTTGTGTAGAATGTTGTCAATACATGTACCACTAGATAAACGTGTTGGTACATTTATTGCACACTTCAAATTAAAACCCATTATTAATTGTTTGAATTGCCGTGATAACGATGTATTTTTTAGAATGTCAACATTAAAATCGCCGCAGACGATACATTTCTTATTATTTTTAAGGGAAATTGATTGGAGTAAATTATCTAAATTATTAATAAAAATGTCAAATTTAATACTAGCGTCTCTATTTTGTGGGTTTCTGTATACACATATAATAATAATATTATGCTCAATAAGCTCTATTCCACAACACTCAACAATATTGGACACATTATAATTCATTACATCGTCAACAACTCTATATTTTAGACCATTTCTAACCATAATACAGGAACCCCCATTTCTAGACTTCCTTGTAAAATATGTGGCCAATTTGTAATTAGGAATATGCAGACAACTGACATCAGACACCTTCATATTATGTTCACAAAAACACAGAACATCAACATCCCTACCCTTACTACGTAAATTCTCCAAGCACAATGTAAACATATTAGACTTACTTATTAGACCATCTATATTTTGGTGCAACACAATGATGGTATTATACACGAAAAAGCTGATCAGTCATTGAGTAGTCTCCTATAAGTTTGTTATTATAAGAAGATTGTTTTTCAGCAAATGTCAACTCAGAGGAAAAAGTTGAGTTTACATCAAACAAAATATTATCTCGGATCCTTCTATATATATCTCGCATGCCGTATTTATTCATTTTACCAGTACTATATGAAAACATATCATGAGTTAATGTAAGATTACTATCAAAGAAGTATCCATAGTCATTATTTTGTATATCTAAAGATAACATACCATTAAACATTTCGACTCTATAGTTATACATTAGAGCACCTTTTATATAGGTGGGTGCACAAATTATTTTATTGGTGTGTTTAATGTTTTGTAAGGAATGTTTTATTGTATTTATTAAATCCATAATATGGGTCTCCTTCTTGAGGTCATTCTCTCCCAGAATAATTATGCAGTAGTCATTCATGGTGAAACCTCTCAATTTTTCTTCTATGTTACGTAAGCGATCCTTTATGTTGGAATTTGTCATTTTGTAGTGACAATATTCAAATTGATTTGCACTAAACACATCCTCAATTGTCGATAAATGGGTTTTTATATTACTACCACTACTGATACATAATTTTGTTCTCTGATGTTGTGTCTTTTTCATTTCAGAGTTGTGTAACTTCGAGTGTAAATTACGTGGTCGCCCCTTTATGGTGGTAGATATTATTCCCTTTGCAGAAGGTTGTGTAGGGCTTTCGTTGTTGGTCTGAGTACCTATGCTGTGCACGCTGGTGGCTATGATGTTCCTATTTTGTAGTGTATCTGGAAGAATTGGACCTATAATCGGAATACAAGACGGGGATATAACTTGGCGAGGTGTTTTCTTTAAGCGCTTAAGAGGTGTAGTACTTATTCTCTCCGGCGTTTTACAAATCGTCTTATAAGTATTGATGGTCTTTAGGCTACTTTCTAGTTCCTTTTTTAAGTGTACATTCTCACTGCTCAAGTTCTCAATTTCTAGGTGGGCACTCATTAATTGCATTGACAATGTTTTCACTTGGTCATTAAGATTCAGTAGACTGTCATTGTTTTCTAAGAAATTATCGGGTATACTTAGCATAGTAGAATTCAACATTGTTCTACTAGTGTTATTCGTCAAGTTGATGAAGTCGTCATCCATCGAGTTTGTTCCGCGAGGTCGGCGATAAGTGATATTATTTGCCATTATACTATTTAGTTGAGATGTTTGTCACTAGATGTCGCTTATTGACCTCTTTTAGATTTCTATAGTTACCAGTTACGACTAATTGATAACGTGACGATAAGTCGTGTCGTTCCAAATATAAAAGCGCCCGTACACAGATTATTTTAGGTCTTTATTATTACCATGTAAAAATTGATTAGAGACGGTCTTTCTAGTTACTGTGAAAAAATATAGGCGTTTGAATGTAACTGATTTTGATGTTATGATTATCACTTATTTTCGTCGTTTTCACTTTTGTTTATAAAATATGTAGTAAGTAAGTCTAAATATCATCACTAATTAAAGTTATATGCATTTGTTTTCACACACGTTGGAAGCATCGGTGAGGATGGAAAGCTCAGCGTGAAGTTGAGGATGAACAAGAAGGGTGGCGTCAGAGAGGGTTTTCTTGCATTCTTGAAACGCTGCTAACTCCTTCTGCGTCATATGTAATGGGTCTGTACCCTTAGTAGTTGCACCTGCCAGCATGGCGTTCAGTGATGCTTGAGTTTTAGCCGCACCTGGGATAAATCTGCGGTAGAAATTGAGCATCCCGAGAAACCGTCGTAACTCCTTCACTGTCTTGGGTACTGGAAACTCCTGGATAGCCTGGACTTTGGTGCTCAAAGGTTGAACACCAGAAGCAGAAACTTGATATCCAAGAAAAGTTACCTCAGACTGTCCCCAAACGCACTTGCTGGCGTTAATTAACACGCCGTAGTCCGCCAGCCGTGTCAACAGCTGCTTTAGATGGACCTCATGAAGTCCAGGTGGAGAAAACACCAAAATGTCGTCAATATACCCGTAGCAAAAGTCTAGACCTGTAAGCACTTCGTCTATAAACCTCTGGAAAGTCTGGGCCGCGCAGCGAAGCCCGAAATTCATATAGGGGAACTCCCAGAGCCCGAAGGGTGTAGTAATTGCAGTCTTAGGCACATCAGCTGGAAATACAGGTATCTGGTTATACGCTTTCACCAAGTCAATCTTCGAAAATATAGTACAACCATGGAGCTGCTGTGAAAAATCCTGGATGTGACGAACTGGGTACCTGTCGGGTATTGTGCGGGCATTGAGAGCGCGGTAGTCACCGCATGGCCGCCATTCGTCGTCTTTCTTCTTCACCAGGTGCAGAGCCGAAGACCATGGGCTGTCCGAACGCCTAGCGGTACCGTTAGCGACCATCTCGTCAAACTCCTTCTTGGCTATCCTAAGACGTTCTGGGTCCAAACGCCTAGGCCTACAGGTTACAGGCGGTCCAGGTGTTGTCCTAATATAGTGCACCGTCGAATGCTTAATAGGTCTAGCCTGATTCAAGGTACCTGCAGGTCGTGTTAGCTCCGGAAACTCACGCAGCAGTCGGTGGAACTGTGTGTCACCTGTCACAGTTTTAATCGAAGCGACGTCGTCTGGGACTCGTCGTGGCGCGGCTGACACGGTGAGTGCTGTGGTGCCATCAATGAGCCAGTGGTTACGGCAATCTATAAGCAGATTATAAAAGCTTAAAAAATCTATGCCTATGATTGGTTTCGCAACGTCAGCTATGGTGAATTTCCATCCAAATGCTCGGCGAAGCCCTAGGTCTAGGTTGAGTTGAATGGGACCATAGGTATGGATCACACTACCATTAGCAGCTGTTAGGTCATATTTCGCCTTGTAGTACGGAGTCTTAACCGCTGACCGGGGAAACACACACAAATCGGAGCCAGTATCAACAAGGAACAACATTTTAGACCTCCTATCAGGTATAAACAGACGGCCAGTACCATATGGGCAGTCAGAGGCCGCTAATTCCGGCTGCCCTTTGCGTTTTCCGCCCGCCATTGACACGGTTGAATACATTTATGGGCCCGCGAGCCAAACCTATAATGGTAAAAACAGTGTGGGTGATCAGGGGGTGGCTGTCGGGGCCGTGATCGGGATCGGGAACCCTTACGATCTCTGTATGAACGGGAATGCGAGCGGCTACGTACCTGGCTCCTATCATTCAAGTGAGTTACCAGTGAGCTTACCTGTTTAGTGAGCTCACTTATCTGAGAGGCCATCACTTCTATCAGCCCCGGCTTGCCCGATGCAGAAGTACTTGCTACTTGTTGCGGTGTGACAGGTGCGATATCGTGAACCGTATCCGCTAACTCTGCTAATTTGTCCAACGCAAGCTCGGGTTGGGACGCCAACACTGTCTGCAAATTATTTGGGAGACGGCTCGACCACAACGTCTTCAAAAACTCGTCCGGCATGGACGGACCAGCCAGGCTTTGCAGGTGTCGTAGAAATTGCGACGGCTTCTTATCGCCTAACTCCTCATACCGTAACAGCTGCTGGACTTTGCGCTCCCGCGATGCTGACAATCGCTTAATCAGTTCGGATTTCAACTTGCCGTATTTGTTGGTAGTCGGTGGTTTGGTCAGTACATCCTTAACCTCCATTGCGTAGCGGGGTTCCAAAGCGCAGACGATATGCTGGAACTTGGTGGAGTCTACCGTTACGTTGGCTATCGCAAATTGGCACTCCATCTGCGCAAACCACATTTCCGGGTCATCTGGCCAAAATGGGGGTGGACGTACACTCACACGAGACGTTTCTAGAATGTTGAATTCGGCTACTTTCTCGTCCGTCATGACGTCGGTAATCACGTCGGGGTCACCAATGTAGTTGTACTACTAAGGAGTGTTCGATGTACGGGCGAGGAAAGTAAAAAGATAGTGAATTTAAGAATAGCAAAATATAATGTTTGAAAGAAGGTACACAGTAACACTAAGTACAGAAGAATAGAAAGCACAGTTACACGAAGGAATAGTTACAGTTTATAGTTAGAATAGCTTGCGAAGAAAGAAAAAGGAAATACTCGTAAGCTAACGAAATAAACTTGCGCGGTGCTAATACGTATATAATAATATAATCCGCAAAGTGGTACAGCGTCCGTGTCGGACGGCGGCGAACAAAAGACTGACTGGAGGGAGTAGCCTCAGTACGAGCGACGCGCGCGCGGCCCGAGCGCATCCGAAGATCGCCGAGTGCCGTCGCAGCTGATCCGCTACACATCCGCGAAACCATGTAACTCCAGCCTTCCTGTCTGGTGGGTATGTAACCATCGTGGGATTCTCACATTTTCTAAAGAGGGTAAATCTTGACGGTAAGTCATCCATTCGGTCAATAAATTGATGGGAACTTCTTGATCCCAATCAATACCAGCCAGCCATAATTTCTGGATAAAGACCTTGGCGACAATTATACATGGCGCCAACCATCCCAGAGGATCGAACAACCGTGAAATATCGGAAATAACCTTCCTTTTCGTAGCAGGTTCACACAGCGGAGCAAGATTAACAGTGTATCGAAAGACGTCCTCCCGTGGATACCAGGTAAGTCCTAGAATTTTTGTTATTTCATCCAACTTTATTCTCAACCCTTCGTCCGAACTATCATTCTCATTTTTTATCTTATCCAATAATTCCTTGCTATTACTAATCCATTTTTGCATTTGAAACCCGCCTTTAGCCAATACTCGCGTCAGTTCCCTGTAAATCTTATAACCGTTATCGACATTCTCAGCCCCAGTCATAAGATCATCCATATAGAAGTCGTTTCTTATTATTTTTGCTATTTCAGGACTATCTTGGCACTCGTCATTAGCTACTTGTTGCAGGGCCCGCACGGCAAGATATGGTGCTGCGGCCGTTCCGAAAGTTACCGTGACCAATTCGAATTCTTCTATATCTCGTTCAGGACTTTCTCGCCAAAGTATTCGCTGCAATGGAGTATCTTCTTTATGTACTAGAACTTGTCGATACATTTTGATTATGTCTCCAACTAGACATATTTTATATTTTCTCCAGCACATAATAGTATGACGGAGTTCGGCTTGCAAAGATGGACCAATCATCAAGTTATCATTAAGGGATATCCCGTTCATCCCCTTACAGGATGCATCAAACACAACCCTTACCTTGGTCGTGTCCTTATCCTCCCGGACTACAGCGTGGTGGGGTAAGTAAACAGCTTCTTTATTGGTTTTTTCTAAATTAGTGACCTTTCTCATATGATTAAGTTCTAAATATTCCTTTATAACATTAGTGTAATCTGTTTTTAGTTTAATATTCTTTCCTAATTTAAATTCTAACCCTCTTAATCTTTTTTCAGCTATTTTCCTTGACTCACCATACTTGCAGCCCGGATCAGCGTCCCGAAATGGTAACCGTACGATATATCGACCATGACTATCCCTTTCTGTGGTGGCTGTAAAAAGCTCCTCACATCTTATCTCTTCTTCCGTGAGCATCTTCTTAATTCCAGTTGGTTCGGCTTCCAATTCCCAGAATCCTTTCAAGAACTCGTCAGCGCTTAGACAAGAATGCATCACCGTGATATGAGAAGAGACATTAGCCCGATTATCCACTTCACAGGCGCCAGACAATATCCACCCGAAGGCAGTATCTTGCGCTAAGATTGACCCACTCGAATCCCGGTTAATACCTGCCTTTATAATGTGGCTGTATATCTCAGCACCCAACAAAACGTCAATTTTTATCTTATGTTTAAGTTGACAGTGGACCTTGAGATCACACTTTTGTCACCACCTACACCACTTATAGTGTGTTTAGCCGCAAATTTCTTTAACCCCAAATACTGAACGATAGATTCCGTAATAAAAGATCCTTGCGACCCTTGGTCTAATAAAGCCCTAACCATACGAAAAGTCCCGTCTTTCGACTCAGCTTGTACAACAGCTGTCGTTAACAGAACTGTTTTATTACAGTTCCCTGTCGCAAGACAAGATACCAGTTGCTCGTTAGACCCCTCCGCTTGCGCGGCCTGCTTCTGACTACCTGAAGCCAATTCCTCCTTCATCGACCCCGTCGATGAGTCTGTTTCGTGAACCGTCTCCTCGTCTACTGACCCAGAAACACCACTAGGGTGTAATAAAGAATGGTGGCGGCGTTTGCACGCCTTACACCGGGTGATGTTTTTACACTGTTTGGCAGAATGGTTGCTATGCAGACAAACAAAGCATAATTTTTTATCCATAGCAAATTCGCGTCGCTTTTCGTTTGATTCTTTACTGAATGCCTTACAAGAAACTATTTTATGATCGTCAGCACAAAACGCACAGGAATTAGGACCTTTAGCCTTTACAATATGAAAGGATTTCGTGTTGACTTTTTTATCACCACGGGGTTTCAGGTCTAAATTCTCCAGACCCCTGAAGCGACCTATTAGAAACTCTGAGAATTCTGTATAGGTAGGTAATTCATCAGTCTGATCTGATGACACCATCAGTTCCCAAGCTTTTCTAGTTTCTGGATCAAGTTTGGCACTAATAATATAAATAATTAAAATGTCCCAAGAGGATGTATCTACCCCCAGAGCTCTCATTGAGTCCAAACATTCAGATGTAGTATTTACCAGACCTTTAATTTCTGAGGCTGACTCTGAAGTTAAAACCTTCTGGCTTAGTAATCGCTTTATAATACCCTTAGCTAAATACCTTTTGTTGTTGTACATTTTGTTTAACGTATTCCACGCTGTTGCGTAATTATCAGAAGTAATTTTAACATTTCTTAATAGTTGCTCTGCCTCCCCAGTTACGTGACCTTTTAAATAGTAAATTTTTTGAGCATCATCGATTGTTTTGTTTTCGTGAATTAGACTTACAAATAGATCTCTAAAAGTTTGCCACTCCGAGTATTTTCCCGAGAATGTTGGTATTTTAATGTCAGGCAACTTTACTCTACTTACTACTAGTTCACCACACGGCTTTGGGTTCGCAGATTCAATAGTAGCAGTTACTTTAGATTTTGATAAAATTACTTCTTTTAATTCGCTTTTATATTGTACATAAAACTCTTCTACCTCATCATACAAGTCGGTTTTAACATAATCGGAATTACTAAGGTCAGTCTTATTTACTGTGCTTAAGATTGTAGTATGGGTATTTGTGAACAAGGCCCACTGTTTATCTAAGTTCTCTAACCTTGTTTCTAGATATGTAATCGTTAGGCGATCCTTTGAGGACTTCTTAAAATTTGTTTTTGCTTTATGCATTTTTGCCTTAATGTCCGCCTGGACGTTACTTAACGATTCCATTTTTATACAACAAAAATCCCAACTGATTACAAATTTCAATTACCAAGTCTTACAGCCAACAATAAAGTACAGTTAGACCACAATGTAGCTTTAGGCAATAAATCTTAACGAAATATTCTAAGTCACAAATGACATCAAATTCTAAGTCCTAAAAAATCCGTAAAATTTTACAAGTGTTTTGGACCAGTATTCTATATGAAATCGGGCATGGATTCCCCGTCTGAACCACTTTTTACTTAAAATTAACACAAGTCCTAAACAACTAAATATTTTCTAAGTCCAAGATTTAATACTAATTTCTTCAAATTTTTCCTAAGTTCCAGTTATCTTGAATTTAAAGTTCAAACTTCTATGCACTTTTTTAACTATTTAATTTAATTTTCTTCAAAGAAATAAGGTTGAAAATGTACTCACAATTTGATCCGGCACTCACTACCACCTGTTCCTGGCTTGTCTCCAACGACGTTCCCTAGCGGCACTTAGCCGTAACTCTGCCGCCATAGCGTAGTTCCCTCCGCTTCCGCCTCACCTCTGGAAATGGCACCACTGGCCACTCGGTACCCGCCAACACTGCAGACTGCAACGCTTCGCACCTAGCGCCTTGCTTGCAGGGGGTCTTGTTCTGAACAGCAACTCGCCGTCCAGCTGAGACGAAAGGGTAGATAGCCACTACCACCACCGATGACTACCGATGACACACCCGGTCAATCCGGCTCCGAAGGACCATGAACTTATCGGGGTCGACGCTGAAATAATACACTTCGACTATTCGGTACTTGGTGTAATTATTGTCCATTGACGATTCACACAAACAATTTATTTTTACATCTACTTATAGGTGGCCGTGTAACGAAACCATATCGTGAGCTAATTCGATCTTAACGCCATCTATCGAGCCACTTGACAGTTATATTAGTACAATGACTCGAACATTCTTAAACTAGATATACATTATCTGGACAATGGTATAGCCAGAAGGGCATCACGTGCTTTGGGTTTTATTATGCGTACTTCGAATACATTCCACGAAGTTAAGACTATAAAAATTTTGTACTGTACATATGTTCGAAGTATACTGGAATATGGGTCGGAAGTTTGGAATCCGCGATATGATGAATACATCGACAGGCTAGAAGGTATTCAGAAGAAGTTTATCAGATACTTATGCTACCGCGCCAATGTAGTGTACAAGTCTGGTGATTACCTTAAACTGTGTACTAAATTCCATCTCCTCCCAATAGCATATCGACGAAAACTTTCTGAGATCATTTATATAATAAAAATCCTATGCAACCAAGTCGATAGCCCTGCCCTTCTGTCTAGAATCATGCAAAAGTTCTGCGTCACTAGACGCCCCTGTATGTGTCAATCGTGCCATCCAATTACCGCCAAAATACCTTTTTGTGGAGAGCGTGTTCTACGGTGAACGCGGCAAGCTCTCAACATAGCATAGACATATTTAATGCCAGCATAACGTCAGTCAGGAGGCTGCTCAGCCAAGAATTTTTTCAACAATTTGAAATGTTTTAAAATGTAAGTATTACATTATTTGCTGTTGTAGGTTTAAATTGTCAACACTTCCTCTTTCCCCTTACCTAATACATTATTATGTGAATAAATATTGCCTAATGTTCACAGTATACTTATATATTCAGCATTGTAACAGCGAGGACCTATTATTGGCTTTATGTAACTAAGATACATTTTATAAACATTTTTTCATGGCTGTTGGTCCTCTGAATAAATTTAAAATAAAATAAAAATAAAATGAAATAATAGTGGTAGGTTAATGCATTTTAGAATGCAAGCTCTTGAGTGTCGCGCAAAGTTAAGTGATGCTATGTTTGCATCTAAGGTACTTCAACACCAAGTTGTCTGCCCACGTATATTGGTTTTGTTTAGATTTAATGCTCCTTATAGACTTCCTCGTGGTTCAATCACTCCTCTCTGTCCACCTTTGAGAAGGACAGTTTTAGGGGCTAATTCCCCATTTGTAAGACTATGTAAGATTGTCAACAGTATCAGTGACATAATTGACCTGCATGTTGACTCAGTGGTTATTCAAAAAAGAAAAACTTTGGATTGCCTAGGCTCTTAAAACATAAATATTAGTGTCTTCCTATCTTTATTATTTTCTCTTTCTTTGTGATGTTTTAGTTCTTAACATTTCTTATTTTAATTTTTTAGTTTTAATAATGTCTAAATTGTTTATGTATTGGTTTTATTAAATATATTTAGTACTTAAGTATCCTCCATTAATTTGTTGCATGATGTGTTTACCTTTAAGTAGTTGTTACATTGTCTGAAGTATTTTTTCTGATAATTTTATGTATGTCGTGTATTAATGTAAACAACTGTTGGTAGACCTAATAAATAAATAAAAAAACAAAAAAAAATTGTGACGTCGCGGGTCTATCTAAGAATGTCTATTTGATATTGCGGTCAATATTATAATGTAAATTAGGCGTCGCGGTGCCCTATGTAAGAATGTCTATTTGTCGTCGAGTCGTCATTATAATAGTGTCTAGTTGGCGTCGTTGTGCCTATGTAAGAAGGTATTTGTGGCGTCGCGGGGCCTATCTAAGAACGTCTATTTGATGTTACGGTGCCTATTTAAGAATGTCTATTCGGCGTCACAACATCAATATTATAATGTTAATTTGGCGTCGTGGTGCGCTATGTAAGAATGTCTATTTGTCGTCGCGTCGTCATTATAATAGTGTCTAGTTGGCGTCGTTGTGCCTATGTAAGAAGGTATTTGTGGCGTCGCGGGGCCTATCTAAGAACGTCTATTTGATGTTACGGTGCCTATTTAAGAATGTCTATTCGGCGTCACAACATCAATATTATAATGTTAATTTGGCGTCGTGGTGCGCTATGTAAGAATGTCTACTTATCGTCGCGTCGCCAAATAGTAGTGTCTATTTGGCGTCGCGATATCAATAAAATGGTGTCTATTTGGCGTCGCTGTGCCTAATTAAGAATGTATTTTTATCGTCGCGGGATCTATCTACGAATGTTTACTTGGCGTTACGGTGCCTATCTAAGAATGTCTATTCGGCGTCACGACGCCAATATAATATTGTTAATTTCTCGTTGCGGTGCCTGTGTTGATTTGGCGTCGCGACGTCAATATAATAGTGTCTATTTGGCTATATAATAGTATCTTTATAACGTCGCGGTGCCTATGTAAGAATGTCTCATTGGCGTCGCGGTGCCTATGTACGAATGTCTATGTGGCGTCGCGGTGCCTATCTAAGAAAGTCTATTTGGCGTCGCGGTGCTTATTTATTTATTATTTTATGATTGTATGCTTGATTCTTCTATTATATTTATATCTACTGTGTCACAAAACAATTATAGACTGTTTGAATATTTACATACCACACAAAAGTGGTAGAATGTACAAGGAAACATTATTTTAATATTAAGACTTGTTGTACCTGCATTCTGTGAATAAATAAATGAATATGAATGAATAACTAAAAATGACAAATTATTCAAATTAAAAACCCGACTGTTGCTGAAAAGATGCTGAGTAAGAAAATTAAAGGAGCACCGCCTGCTATCAAACTTGCTTTGATCTTTTCAGCATGAGTCGGGTTTTTTATTTTTTAAATAATTTATTTTATTTAAAAAAAATCGGTTGCGGGAGGGTAGATTTAAAAATACATTTTTTTAAATAACAACTATTTATTATTTCACCTTAACTAGTATCACAAGTCTGTTCGTTCGGTGTCGGATTGCACGCGATCAGGCCAATACTTATAATGTCAGCGAATGTCGCCGCGACACACGAAAGTCCACGAAAATGGTACCGTCGTCGTCACACGAGCACGGGCGAGCGCGGCCGCCGACTGGCGCGCTATAAGCGCGGCTCGCCCACCACGGCCACGGCCACGCCCACCGGCGGCGCCGGCGCGCGCGCCGTGCTGAAGGCGGGCAGCCCCGCGCGCCCCACCAGCCGCCGCGCGTCCAGGCGCACGTCCTCGTCGCCGAGCAGCGGCCGCGGACACAGCGCTGACTCGTCCGTCTGCACGTGGCGGTCCGACGAGCTCGTCCTCTCTGCGGGCAGGCAGAGCATGAGCGGGCGCACTGGGTAAGGGGCGGGGGCGAGGCAGCCTATCTATGTCGTTGAGCGTGGACAGGTTGGTGGAGGACGTGAGTCGGGCGCGCGCAGTGCTAGGGGCAGGGGCGAGGCGGCCTACCTGTGTCGTTGAGCGTGGACAGGTCGGTGGAGGGCGCGCGCAGGGCGAGGGGCAGGGGCGAGGCGGCCTACCTGTGTCGTTGAGCGTGGACAGGTCGGTGGATGGCGTGAGGTCGGGCGCGCGCGGCAGCGGCGCGGCGCCCACGAGCGCGGCGCACACGGCGCCCCCCGCCGCGCCGCGCCCGCCGCCGGCGCCGGCCCAGCGCGGCGGCATGAGGCTGGCGCGCACGTTGCGCTCCGGCCGCACTACGATGATGTACAGCTGCGGGCAGAGGCGGGGTCAGGCGAGTGCCACACCGCACGTGGCCAGTCATCAATGGTCGATACCTAAAGTTGAGCGTGGTACAAGTGTGCCGCTTCCATCTTTCGATAGGTGGAGTAGGTAGAGTGAGGATTCAATCGAGATCAGCTCGCTTCGAGTTTTTGAAGCGCTCACTCTTCCGTCTGTCTGACGGTTTGATACTCCTGTGAAGTACACGCTTTATAGATCTTACTCGTCGTCGTCGTGCCGAATCGTAAGCCGATACCGTGCCTACTTTCATTATTATCCAAAATAATTACTAACCGAGTGTATCTAGTAAACTCCTACTTTACCTTAGGGGAAAAGAGACAGACGAGCGTAACGCTCGCGCTTAGGGAGATGGTGACGGCCATGCTGGTGACGCGAAGTGTCACGTGACTCGCCGTGCCGAAGTACAACGGCACAAATGCGAGCCATATGACGCACGTCGTGTACATCGTAAAACCTGTGAAAGGCGCGAGCGTAAGTGAGGCGAGGGGCGCCGAGCGTCATTCGAGAGAGGGGGAGGAGGCTCTCACCGATGTGCTTGCTCTCGTTGAACGCCTCGGGGATCTTGCGCGTGAGCACGGCGTACACGGTGCACACGACGATGAGCACGACGGGGTAGAAGAAGGCGATGGTGTAGGACGCGTCCACGTACGAGTCGCACACCAGCAGGTTGGCGCCGCGCGCCGGGTGGTGGCGCACGGCGCGCGCCGGCGAGATCACCTGCCACACCACCACGATCACCACCTGCGCACCACAGTCGCTGCAGTGGGGCACTCGGGGGAACGTGGCATCCTGTCCTATTATATTACTTTGAGCAGCTCCAGCGTGGCGGCCAGCCATGTTGCCGCGCCCAATCCCGCACAGTGAAGGGAGTGCTGGCTATCTTCACGTAACTCTTCCTAATCCTTGCGTTATCCCCTTAACTATTCACTTACAATCACACCGCACATTGAAGCCGAAACCGTGAGTGAGGCAAATGCATCGTTACCGCACCTGTATGGACACCAGCGCTGCGCAGATGAAGAGTTGCGACTTGGGCGAGATGAGGGACGGGCGGCGCGCTGAGTGCTTGCTGGCGGCGAAGATGCGCGCGATGCGGTTGGTCTTGGTGAGCAGCGCGGCGTACACCACGGTGAAGCAGAACCCGGTGCCGAAACTGGAACGTACGTGTTATTGCACAACGGCGGACGGACTTGGATATATATCGATAGTAAATCGTAATCTTATTACATCAATATATAACGCATTACTGTTAAATGTTCAAAGAATGAATAAAAGAATGTGCACCGTTGCAGCGAGCAGAGCAGGTCGGTGGGGCGGAACACGAGCGCGAAGGTGACGAGGTAGCACATCATGATGCCCGCCAGCAGCACCAACGACAGCTCGCGGCCGCTCGCGCGCACCACCGGCGTGCCGCCGCGCGCCGCCCACACGCCCGCCACCAGCCTGCGGGCAGACAGCGGTCAGGGGGGGGGGGCTCCGCGCGGGCAGGGGCCCTCCGGGCACTCACGTGGTCAGCAGCATGCCAAGCGACGAGAAGGCCATGGCGCCGATGGCGGCGGGCGAGTCGGGGCGCAGGTACAGTTCGGGCACGGGCGCGCAGAACGTGCGCGACGCGTGCGGCAGCGTGCCCAACGGACACTCCTCGCACGTCGTCTCCCTCTCCGGCGAGCGGATCTGCGCAAGAGCGACGCGTTACGCGGGCCGGACGAGGCCGCACCGGGCCAGATGAGGCCGCACTGGGCCAGACGAGGCCGCACTGGGCGAGCGCGGCGCCGGGCTCACCTCGTACTGCGTGCAGTTAAAGCAGTGCCAGCAGCAGCTCTCGCCTTCCACGTACTGCTTGGCCTGCCCCAGCTCGCACTCCGCGCTGCACACCGACTCCGGCGGATGTCGCTCGTTCCACTTGAACTGTATTTCTGTGCAACACGTCACGGGCATTAGGCGCGGTCCGCAGTGTGAGGCCGGCGCGTGCCGGCGTGCGACGAGTGGAGCGGCGCCTACCGGTCATGTCGAGCTCGAGCTCGCCGTCGAGGTAGCGGCCGACGGTCACCCAGCGGAACACGCCGCGCGCCACCTGCTTGAAGTGCAGGATGTTGTACCGCGCCGGCCCGTCGCCGTTACTGTCGAAGTGGAACCGATCGCCGCTGAGCCCTGGAGTTGCGTCGCATGCGATAAAAGTGCGTAATATGTATGTACACATATAATTGGTAATAATATAAATTAAACCGGTAGATTACGGAAATGATCAGTGGATGTTTAGTCCGTAGGCAAGCCTCCCGGTGCCAGAGTTATCGTGTGTGATCGTAGTCGGTTCCTAAAATTGGAATCGTATCGTCGGCGGGAGAGATTAGAAGACGTGTATTTACGAGCTACAATACCTTCGAAGCGCACTTGTCGAAGGAAGCGCAGCAGCGTGGCGCCGCTGGCGGGCCGCATCGCCTCGCACAGCCCCGCCGCCCCGCCGCAGAGCGCCGCGTGCATGTCCCTGCGCAACACACGGGTGGTCACCGGGCGGTCACCGGGCGGTCACCAGGCGGTCACCGGGCGGTCACCGGACTACGCGACAGCGACACGCACCTGATAGCGTAGACGAAGGCGTACACCGCGTCCGTGACGAACTGAAGCTGCGCCTCGAACTCGATGTTGTCGGCGGAGAGCTTCTCGGTGCCCGTGCATGCGCGTGCGTACTGCACGTTGTACGGCGTGCGAGCGCTGCCCGCGTACCGGCACTTGAACTGGTCCTCCCAAAACTCTGAATTTTTTTGAATAGCGTGAGTTTCGATATTTTGGCGGGAGAGGTGAAACGAATAAAATATGATCGAATCAGAAAGACAAAAAATTACCGACAAACCAGGGATTTCTGACGTTATTCTCGACGGTGAGATTTAGAAAATATTCGCGGAAGCCACGCACAGGGTTAGCCTGGGGCTGCACGCTGATGGTGCCCTCCACGGCGGCCTCGTTGCCGTCCGACACGAGCGCGCGCGCGCTCCAGCCGTCCGAGCCCACCCAGCCGAACGCGTCCGTGGCGCGCAGGCGCCCCGCCGCCGCCATCACGCCCGCCACCTCCTGGTCCGAGCCGAACACGATGACGCCTGCAAGCGACAAGCAGCGGTCAGCAGCGCCCGCACCCGCGACCCGCCGGGCGCGTCCCGACAGAGCCTCACCCCTGGCGCGGGGCCTGGTCAGCAGGCGCGTCACGATGGCGTCGTAGGCGCGCTCGTCCGCCTCGCCCGAGTCCTTGACTAGGCGCTCCTTCACAGCAATGCAGATGTCGTTACGCGCCAGTAGCGTCTCCAGTTCTTCGAATGCCTGCCGGTGTACATTCGCGATTACATTCGATTACGCGTACGAGCGAGCGGGCTGCGAACAATCCGATAAGCACAGGAGCACGGCTCCAAGCAAACGGATACGACTTTTGAACGATTACAATTTAAAGTAACAGAGGTTCTCACTTTGATGCCGTAATTAGATTCCTCGTAGACGATAGAGACGTAGCGCCAACCCAATTTCTTGACGATTTCGACCATGGCTCGGACCTGATGCAAGTCCGACGGGATGGTGCGCGTGAAGTACTCGAAGCGCGCCTTGTTGGAGAGCTCCGGCGACGTCGAGAAGAAAGACACCTGGGAGTGATAAACAATCGAGAGTTAGACGGTCGCTCCGACAAAGCCGACGCGACGAACGCAGTCGCACAGACCTGGGGTATCCTGAAGAGACGCAGCAGGTTGGCGACCTGGACCGAGGTGACGCTGGAGGCGGCGCCGACGACTCCAGAGATGACCTTGCGCACGGCGGTCGCGTTGCACGCGTACTCGGCGTCGTCGATGTTGCTTATGGACCCTGCAATGTCGAGACGGTCAGTAGTCCGGCCGCGCCCCCCGCTCGAGGTCGCGGCGCGGCGCACCTTTGATGAAGTCGAGCGCCATCTCCAGCCCGTAGGTGTCGTTGTCGCAGTCGTCCAGCACGTGCGCGCCCAGCCGCACGCCGGGCGGCGCCAGGCCGGCGCGCGCGGCCGCGTCCAGCGCGAACAGCATGGCCTCCAGCGCCTGCACGCCGCCCTGCGCCATCACCGGCCCGCACGTGGCGCCCTCCGAGCGGCTGTGCACCTGCGCGGCGCCGTGTGTTAGCGGACAATCGTGTACACTCATTATACATAGGTTATACTAAAAGTTTCCGGAACTGGCCACTTACATAAACAATATTAAAAAATTTATTACAACATTTGAAAATAGAACTCTTTGGCTGTAGAATACAGTTTGTTTCATCTGACTGTCTTTTGTTTTTACCTTGTGGCGCCATTTAAAAAATTGTGTGTCTGCATCAACATGGATTTAACTCGGGAAAATTTTCGTAGTATGATTTTCTACGATTTTAAGTGTAATTTGACGGCTCAACAGAGCATCGCTCGGCTTGAAACAGCTTTTGGCGATGAAGCTCCATGCAAGACGACTGTTTATAGCTTGTTTGCAGAATTCAAGCGTGGTCGTATCAATCTCAGTGACGAATCTCGCGATGGTCGGCCGTCCACCGCTGTGACCAACAAAAACATCGATGCTGTGCGCCGTATGATTGAAACAGACAGGCATGTGACCTACCATGAAATTCGCGCATCCTTAGAAATAGGCATGAGTCAAATACAATCAATCCTACACAAACATTTGGGTGTGAGAAAGCTGTGCTCGCGGTGGATCCCACATAACTTGACCGAGGATCAAAAAACGGACCGCGTCACTTGGTGCAGTGCCATGCTTACCAGATTCAACGAAGGTGCGTCAAATTTGGTGTGGGACATAGTAACAGGTGACGAAACATGGATTTATTGCTACGATCCCAAAACAAAGCAGCAATCGAGCGTATGGGTCTTTCAAGATGAGCCGAAACCAACCAAAGTGGCGCGCGTGAAAAGTGCATCTAAGCGGATGATTGCTTCTTTTTTTAATAAAACTGGACACGTGGCTACTGTTGCTTTAGAAAATCGTCGTACTGTGAATAGTGACTGGTACACGACCATTTGTTTGCCGGAAGTTATTGACGAACTCCGTAAAAATAACCGTAAACGCCGTATCATCCTGCACCACGACAATGCTAGTTCTCACACGGCCAGACAGACAAACGACTTTTTGAAGGCGAAAAATGTAGAACTCATGAGTCTTTCGCGGTGTGAATTCATAATTATACTAAGTATCGGGACTTCTCGCGAATTATATTTTGGAGCTTACTATTTCTGCCGACGTTTCGGATGCGTTGCAGCACCCGTGGTCACGACTTGACTAGTCTTCGAGCGTCGAGATGTATGCGGGGAATATTTTTTGAGCGCCTACCCACCATTACACTTATTATAAATGGTTAGGCTGGCGACACACCACACTCACTATGTCAGTTTTTAACGGCACTGTGTTTTTTGGTTTTAGTATCTTAATCACTGGATTCCACGTTCCGGATAGCTTGAATCCGGATAGCTTGAATCAATAGGGAAGATGGATTCAAGCTATCCGGCAGAAATAGTAAGTTCCAAAATATAATTCGCGAGAAGTCCCGATACTTAGTATAATTATGAACTCATGAGTCATCCTGCATACAGTCCCGACCTGGCACCTTGTGACTTTTATCTGTTCCCAAAAATTAAGAACCAATTACGCGGCCAACGATTTTCATCACCAGAAGAGGCTGTCGAGGAGTATGAAAAACACGTTTCAGAGGTCACCACAGAGGAGTGGCACAAAAGTTTTCAAAACTGGTTTGATCGAATGAAAAAGTGCATAGACGCCAAGGGAGATTATTTTGAAAAACAATAAATTAATTTTGTACCTTTAATAGTATTTTTTCATATTCATTCCGGAAACTTATAGTGCGCCCCACGTATTGGGGCAACAGTCTATTACTTATTATCTAGAGGGCGCGTAGCGTACGATTTTAGTTGCATATAGTATACGAAATACTTCGGCCCACTGCAGTGGGCTATTCATTTAAGTTTTTTTTAGTTACTTTATGTGTTTTAAGTTCGGTCCTCTCGCGACCCACAGTATCACTCAGCAATTAAATATTACTTAAATATATATAACAACGAACGAAAGAAGTCATTCAAATATAAAATAATAGAAAAAAGAACCTAAGATTAAAGAACCAAAAAATTAATTATTTAAAAATAAAAACCGCGGTAGCTTAGTGGTATGGGTAATGGACTGCTGAGACGAGGTCTCGGGTTCGATCCCAGGTTTTACCATGGCACACACCAATGACTTTTCGACGCTTTTCAAAGTTATGTGTGTATTTATCGCGGGTTTATAAGTGCCCGGTTAATGGCAATAGGCACGCCACCTATTACATTGGGACTTAAACATAAACTGGCGAAATGTGGGTGCTAGCACCTCTGCCTACCCCTTCGGGGATATAGGCGTGAGTTTATGTTATGTTATATGTTATGTAAAAATAAAAACCTTACTGCTGTCTAAAAGATCAAAATAAGTTTTCTTTTATTATTTTATTTCGTTTAATGATTGTTTTTATATTTTACATAATAAACTCACGCCTATATCCCCGAAGGGGTAGACAGAGGTGCTAGCACTCACATTACGCCGGTTTATATTTAGGTCCCAATGTAATAGGTGGCGAGCCTATTGCCATTAACCGGGCACTTATAAACCTGCGATAAATACACACATAACTTCGAAAAGCATCGAAAAGTTATTGATGTGTGCCATGGTAAAACCTCGGATCGAACCCGAGACCTCGACTCAGCAGTCCATTACCCATACCACTAGGCTACTTTATATTTTATTGTTTAATAATTAATTTTACTTTGAACTATTTAGTTATGATATGACGTAATATTTGTAATCTCCTTCAAATTCCCTATATTTTGATTGATGCACTACTCGATAAATTTGAATACTTAAAACATTAGGGCACGCCGTAGTAACGGCGGTAAGACCCATCATGGGGGAGTGGCTAGAGAGGCCACACGGCAGCCTCTCGTACCGTCTGACGCAGATGATCACCGAGCACGGATGCTTCGGAAAGTATCTGCGTCGGATGCAGAAAGAGCCAACGTCCGAGTGCCATCACTGCGACGCGAGCGAGGACTCAGGTCCGCACACGCTCACCGAGTGTCCGGCGTGGGAGACGCCGAGGCGGGAGCTTGTGGCGGCCCTGGGAGTGAGGGTTCTCACGCTCTCCACCTTGCTCGCGGCGATGGTTCGCTGCGCGGATGCGTGGGCGGCCGGCGCCTCCTTCTGCGAGCAAGTAATGCTCGTGAAGGAGGAGGCGGGGCGGGAGCGGCAGCGGGAGCGACGAAGGATCGCTAGACAAGCTGCCCGCGCACGAAGGCAACTCGGGCGTCGGAGGTCGATGAACGACCTCCGCCCCCCATGAGCGCCGGCCTGGGGGTGACAGGTGAAGCCGCCTGTCACCCTTGCAGAAGCAGGCCGCGGCGGCGGCGCGCGTGGCGCGCCTCCCCGTTTCCGGGGACGAGTTGGGGACTCTGTGGTCCCCACACCCGAGAAGAGGGCCAGATCGTGAGAGATGGCCCTGGGTCGGCCGGGGTGCGAGGGATATGCCTGTCAACCTCACCTTCGGCAACCGAAACGACCCACAGGCGGCGTGCGTTTTAGTCGGTTCGAGTCCGACATAACCTCCTCCACCGGCTCCGGTGGGGAGGTATCCGTGGGGATTTTGCGCACGTAAAAAAAAAAAATAAAAAATAAATACTTAAAACATTTTGACAACCCGCATTTTGGCCCCCAAAAATCCACCGTATAATTTTGATGCCATTTTATGTACCCTATGACACTCGGGAAATGAATACCTTTCATTTGAGACCCCATTCATCGAATCGAAATCCGTCCAGCCGTTAGGCCTGTAGAGGGGAACAAAAAAAAATTACATACATACCTATATACAAATATACATTTTCTGTTCTATTCTGTCGATTTTTTTTGAGTGAGCTGTTGCCTGCGGCTCCCCCTAGTAGCTAGTTTTCTTTGTTCCCCTCTATAGACCTAACGACATAGATTTCGATGAGTGGGTTCCCAAATAAAAGGTACTCATCCCCCAAGTGTCATAGGATACATAAAATGGCAATAACAATTATTATATACTTATATACTTATGATGTAAAAATGTGTGTTATAATTTTTTTTTTTATTATAGTTAACACTACCGATGGTGCCATTGGGTGGTGTCAGGGGTCCGAGGCGTCAAAATGAAGTGAATTAGATGGAGATTACAATAATATATTATTGTCATATCATAACTACAAACTTTCCCTTCTACTCCAAAAGATTCAAACAAGTTTGATAGCACGATCAAACTTTTTTGAATGTTAAGGACATTAGCCGGACTTTTTTATTTTTGAATAATTATTTTTCTCAACTACAATCGTGATCGAACACTTCACTATATTTTTAAATCTGAGGTCATTTAAAAGAAAAGGAGCTGGTCCAGTGTGAAGTTAAGAACTTCACACTGGACCAGCTCTTCCAGCATACACTTGGTACATCAACGATCTAAATAGTAAGTACTTAATAACAGACTAGAGGATCTCAAACATTTTAGGGGACCAGTGGGTTTGTAGCCCTTGCAACAACGGGAAGTAGATGTCTGACAACACCAGTTCCTATATGCCTGTCATTATCGCAATAATCGTGGAGTGCGAGGGCACTCTTGGTCTAACAAGTTACTTTTCTTGTTCAGCGCCTGGAGAGGCCGCAAAATGAACATGTACATAACGCAACGTTCTGCCTGGTTCCTGTAAAGAGTGTACTGTCCTGTACTTTCGGTAAAGAGGCTCATTATTTCAATGAGAAGAGTTCTTGAAGACTTGTAAGAGCATCGGCTGCTGTGGTTACTATTTCTCAACCGGTTCTGTGCTACTTGTACTCCTTTCCTGGAGCAGATAGCGATGGAAAAGAGGAGGAGGGCGATGCAACCGATCGCTGAGACAAAGAAACCTTGGGTAAAAAGTGACAGCTGAGACAGAGACTAATATCTCAGACAAACGGCTCGGCGGTAGCGAGAACGGTGTCCAGTGGCTCGATTAAGGGCTACTGGCAACTCTCTCGCTCTGTGGGTAACATTATTACAGCGAATGACTCACCATCATCAGACCGCCAAGAATGATATCCCCCTCGACAACGGCTGCGTGTTTCACCGGCCACAATGTCTCGTTTTCAGAAAACTTTTTTTTTGTGGTAATTCTCGCCTCACGACGTACGTTGCCGGGTTCGCCGGTCAACGACTTTGGCACATTTTTGGATTTCCGCGCTGATTTTAATTTTAACTTAGGTTTGACATTTGTAGCATCACTCCCTGCGCCTGAGGCGCGTGTCGGCGCAGCTGAGCCGGCGGGCGGCGGCGCGTCGCCGGGCCGGGCCGTCGGCTGCGCGCCCCGGAGCGACGACGCACTGGGTCGGTGCTCATCCGCAGGCTTACCTTTGTATTGTTTTTTCTTATACATTTTTGACATATCGAAAGGGCTGATCAACGAGTGAGTCTCCCTCCTGGGCCTGTCAGATCCCCCTTGGGCCCGTTTCCCTGGAAATGCGAGGAAATCCGAGGTCTCAGTAATATTAGTCTCGGCCTCGAAAATGGCATAGTTAAGTAGATCATACTCGTAGCTGTGAAAATCGTGACGAGCTCTGAGAACTCGCTGCGTGCGGTGCTCCAGGCGCAGAGCGGCGAGAGTCGCCCGTGCCCCAAGCGGCGCGGCCGGCGCGTGCGTCGCGTTTGGGGCGAGCGCTCGCGCGGGCGCGCGCAGCAGGAGCAGCAGTGCCAGAATCGGCAGCATGGCGGCGCTAGGCGAGTTGACACCGCGGCGTGCCGGCCGAACCCAGCGTCCCCATCACCATCACTGCTCGGTTTCGATGTTATCAGAAACCACGGCTCCGCGGTCCACCATGGTTCCACTATTACAGTTCATGGCGATCACTGGGACATTTTGTCTTCAAACTGCGGGCTCGACACTGGTGTGGCGACAAGGTACGTTCCCCTGAAGCGCATATCTAGTCATTTACATCGGCATTGTATTCGCTCATGGTCGTACGAAGTTGGACTGCACTGGCCGACTGGCGGTTCAGTTGCGACCGGTTCCAAAGTTTGTGTTTCGCGAGTCGCGACGAGCGCGCGAGGGCGGGCGCGGCGGACGCGGGCGATCGGCGCGGCGCGACGAGGCGGAGTGCCGCGCGGCGCTCGCCGGCCGCCGCCGCCGCCGGGTGCCGGGCCGCCGCCGTCGCCGCGTCGGTTCGGCGTCGTCGACCGCGCGCTCTGCTGATTATGAGACTCGATACAAGTTTAAGTTTTTCTCGAACTGACAACGCTACACTTTCTTAGACTTATATGGTTTCCGAAATGAAAATTATTGTACCATTAAATTGTTGACAGTGTAGACCGAGTGTCAGAATTTGTACCTGAGTAGTTAATTATTGTTCCCAGGATACGCAGGTGATATTAAAGGGGGATTCATTGTGAGAAATCATGTGCATAATTTTTACCCGACTGCCAAGAAGGGCTGTTTTTCGAGCGTATCTTGTATGTGAGTCTGTGATATTATTTATTACCTCATTTCTTGTAAACTATGGGCCGGATTTTTTCAATTAATATCGTTAGATTCGTCTCGGTAACCCGTGTTCTTAGATCGGTAAAAAGAAATAAACCAACATGGTCACTGTAATACGTTGTAGTTTAAAGGGAGAAATAATGAAAATAAATTGAATACTGCAATATGGGTATCAAAGTAAAGCGTTTATCTCGAGGATTTCAAAATGGTTCATCATGACCCATTTTGATTTAAAAAAATAAGTTTTGTGAAGATTGTGGTTTGTGAACTTGGTAATGAATGAATGAATAGATGAAAATATATAAAATCGAGTAAATAAATATAGATATTGGATTATAAAAACGAAAACATCAAGTGACTCATTTCTTAAATAAAGTTCTTTTTAACCCCCGACGCAAAAACGACGGGGTGTTTTAAGTTTGACTTGAATTCATTCAATCGTACATAATCTGACAAGCGAAGGCTAAGACTTAACTAAGGCTGAAAGAAAGCAGAGATTATCGTGTTCAACAAAGAATATTTCTGATACTCGTGAAACCGAATCGGTAATAACTCGTGTAGTTCATTTGAAATAGCAGAGGGAGTACGCCATTCCTAGGTGAAAAGTTTATTCTCCATCAATCAGACTAGAGTCTATGAGATAATATGTTTGCAAATCATATACTGAAAGAACATTAGTGGGTACCGCCGGCATCAAATTTGTTTCGATCTTCTCAGCATTTGTCGGGTTTGTTTTTAATTTGCGCACTAGTTTTGTAGAAGTGAAAGTCACAAAAGTAGTAGTTAGTGATTGCGCAGTTGAGCACTTCGAATGACTCAGGGCCGCCAGGAGCGTGGCGCGTCGCGCGGCCCTCTCGAGCGGCCTCCCTCACGCGCACATCGGAAATAACGAAAAGTTGCTTCAACCTAGTTCGTTGGCGCTGAATTACAAAAGTTTTATAAGATCAAAGGAGCCGGTTCCGATCCAGCAAATTGTTGTGTTTAATTTCTGTTACCTTAAAAGAGTGGAAAATAATAATTTGAAATAAGTTTTCATTATAATTTGCTCATCGGTTTACAAGACTGTCGAACATGTCCACGATGTGTCCCTAGCCTATTCACCCGTCGCCAGCAGGTGTGAGGTGCGTCAGGACAGACCAAGAGTCGGCCAACCTGCCTGTCGCCCCTAGGCCTGCGTCTGGAAAACCAGCCTACTATTTACCTACTCTCCACTGAACCTTCTGCTGGGGAGGCTTCAGAGGGGCGCGTGGAGGGACTGCGAGCAGCCCTCTAGACGTTTCATTTTAGTTCCAAGTGGCCAGTATGTACAAACATGACAGAACTGTGACAAGGGAGACATGAAACAAGTAACTTTTGATATCTCCCCAGCCTAGGGGAGACAACCCTTCCGCGGCTTGGGCCAGCATGGTCGTAGGCGCAGCGTCTACTTAAGAGAAGCGTTGCCGTCTTCGTTGCTCAAGGTTCACCGCATGAATGTCACTATGGACCTATTTATGGTGGTAACCCTGCTATTTACCAGTAGCTCCCTAGCATCGCTGCTCTGGCTCCACCGCACGCTGACTTCGCGACTGCGTGTAGTATGGCACTGTCGTTCCGCTGACTTCGCATCCGAGTCCTCACACATGTATGATGTTTCGCAGTTTTATTGTTCCTCTTTCAAGCGAAACGTGTTTCAAACCTTTTGAAGTTGCCAACATCATATGCCTTTGACTGCGTGAAAAAAATCAATTCGATTTTTTTGTGAAATCGAAATGTAAATCACAGTCCATACGTAAAAGACTCCGAAGTACCTGCTTATCCTACTTACCTTAAAGTTATGACACAATAATAAATTGAACTATTCCGTGCATTAACTGACACAAAAACGTTTAAGAGAATGTTCAACGAAAATGCGTAATAAAATTACATACATACATATAATCACGCCTTTATCCCCGAAGGGTTAGGCAGAAGTGAATTAACACCCACATTTCACCAATCGTTGAATTCGATACCACGTAAAAGGGGGTGAGCCTATTGCTGTCTTTCGGGCACTATTGTTGACTCAAGCCATGCATCTGAGGCTAAGTGTGGGCTGTATATTATTTGTCAGATGTTAAACAGCCCTATCTCTTAATCGCCTTGTACGACACCGCATGAGAAGAGATAGAGTGGACCAAATTCTACTCTGCCGGGAACCACGCGGCGTATATTGAGAATAATTCGATTGTATATTGAGGTTTTAGCCTCGCGGCATAGCCATTTCGCGTTCACCTATTAAAGACTCGTCAGATGATATACATGTCATCTCGTAATGGTTATGTTGTACTCTCTTATATTATGAAGCAAGATAAATAATCTATTTAAACATATTTATCTATTTACACTTAATGTATTTTACAGCTATGCTAATATTATGTTAAGTTAAAATGCGTCGTGGAATTCCTCCGCATCAATGCCGTTGTGGAGAAGCAGTTGGCCGACTCGGACACCATGGCTTATCGTGCTGCAGGAGCACTGGGCGAACCCCGCGGCACGCCAGCCTTAACGACATAATCCGCCGTGCTCTTGTCACCGCCGGTGTGCCAGCTGTGCTTGAACCAAACGGTTTGGCTCGCGACGACGGCAAGAGACCGGATGGTGTGTCATTAAAGCCATGGAGACTGGGTAGGAGTCTGGTGTGGGACGCAACATGCATCGATACCGTTGCCCCTACCCATATACCTGCCACGGCTGGCTGTGCTGGTGCTGCTGCTGCTTCTGCAGGGACTCTTAAGCGGCGCAAGTATTCTAATAATAATAATAATAATAAATAATAATAATAATAATAATAATAATAATAAATATTCCACGACATTCTACACAACGCTATCTAGACCCATGGTAAGCATAGCTTAACTAGCTTGTGTTATGGAATCTAGAATGCGGATAAACATACTTAAATACTTTTTTTTTTTTTGTAAATACATACATATTATACATAGAAACACCCAGACCATTGCAAATATACATATTCATGCATACAAATATTTGCAATGAGCGGGAATCGAACCCGCACCCCCTGCATAGCAGTCGAATGCTCTACCGCTATGCCATTAGTGATTATGAGTTTGTGCCGTTTGAAGTAGAAACGTTTGGACCGTAGGGTCCAAGCGCCCGCAATATCCTCAGGGAGATTGCGAAGCGTATGGTCGACGCTTCTCGTGACCAGAGGACTGGCCTCTTCTTAGATCAGAGAATAAGCATTGCCATACAACGTGGCAATGCTGCCAGTCTTCTGGGAACGCTACCACAAGATGCATGCGATGCGGAGGAATTCCACGACACATTTTAACTTAACAATATTAGCTTAGCAAGATAAATAAATTATACAGATATTTTGTAACCGCTACAGCAGTGCTATAGTTTCGTAGCTTGATTCGTAGAAGAGTCTTCAGCCGTAGAGGCGGTGTAGCCACCTCTACGGCTGCGTAAACTGCTACGGTTTGCTTGTCAGATTACGTACGATTGGATGAATTGGTGAAAGCTGACTATATATTATGCCATTCTCTCTTTCATTTTATTAAGACGTATTTTACGTGACCGTAGCTTCTTTTGTTTTCTGAGATATAGGTATTTTAAAAAATCGATTTTTTAAACCACTTAGGTAGCAGACAAGCGCGCGGCTCACCTAATGGAAAGTGGTTACTGTGGCCCATGGACGTGTGCAACACCAAGAGAGTCACACACGTGATGCGAAGCATGTAAGAACAGAGTTTCTGTGCCGTCAGTGCAGTAGACAAAACAGGACTTATTTAGAAAATAGAACTTTGATAAAGAAGAGGGTAACCACAAAGGCTTTTATTAGTTAGATATTTTCACTCTTATAATCTAAAATCTATGTTTATTTACATTCCAGTATCAAAATAAACGGGATATTTACCAAGTTTCATTGTTTTGAGTTTCCGATATTTAGTTTCCGATATTTCTGGGCTTCTTCATCATTAAGTACACAAACTACAATATTCACATATCTTGTATAGATAAAAACTTCATTTTTTAAAAATAAAATGGGGTCATGGTGTCTCATTTTAAAATCCTCGTGATAATCCCTTTAATTTGTACCCATATTGTAGTCTACATTATATTTTTATTTTTCTCTCTTTAAACTATAGCGTATTACAGCGGTCGTGTTGACGTTCTTTCGCGTCACCTAACTAATAACACTTGGGTTACCGAGACAAATCTAACGATATATTAATTGAAGAAACATGTCCCTTAGTTTTGATGAAATCTATACTATATACTAAATATATAATATAATAATATTATAAAGAGGAAAGATTTGTATTTTTGTATGTAACGAGTAAACTCAAAAAATACTGGACCGATTTTAATTTAAATGATCGTTCTCTGCTCATATTTTCAGTGTACATGCCAACGGACACTAATGATAACCTAATCGAGTTTACACAGCGCATAAGTGAAATTATTACGATAATTGAGAGTCAAGATGTGGAATGTGTATATATGTTAGGTGACTTCAATGCGCATCCCGGTGAGTCATTCTTTACGGAACTAACTACCTTTTGTAGCGAACAGTTGTGGTCCTGTTTGGATTCGGAGCTATTACCGGCGGACACTTATACCTTTATCAGTGAGGCTCACGGGAGTAGAAGCTGGCTAGACCACTGTGTAGTGTCAAATGCGGCTCAGTTATCTATTGTAAATATGTCTATTTTGTATGATACTTATTGGTCTGACCATTTTCCTCTCTACTTGGAGTGTAACTTCGAGTTAGTGCCTCTCAAGATTTATTTATCGAGTGGTACTCTTGATAATGTAAGATGGGGTGAGAGGGAGGTGAGTCAGATCAATAGGTATCACGAGTTATGTAATGATAGACTAAAAGTGATCGATTTTGATTTTAATTTTAATGAATGTTGTGATAGAATGTGTTCGGACTTAAATCATAAAAAAATAATAATTGACATGTGTGATAATATAATTGATATACTTAAAAAGTCTGCACAGTGTACCTATATGCCTAATAAAAAGGCCAGACCTAAATATGTAACCGGTTGGAACAAATATGTGCGTGAAGCGCACGTGGAGGCCCGGCTTTGTTTTCAAACCTGGGTGTTGTATGGCAAACCTAGAACTGGCTTAACCTTCGATCGCATGTGTGCTTCCAGAAATAACTTTAAATCTAAATTGAAATGGTGTCAAACCAACCAGCAACAGATTAAAATAAAGATTATTGCTCAACATCATTCTAAGAAATACTTTAGTGATTTTTTGGAAGCAAGCAAACAGGTTGAATCCTAGAATGGGTTTGCCAGTGAGCGTGGGTGGTGTGCATCAGCCGAGTGAGATTGCGGAGGTCTTTAGGCGGCATTTCAATATTAAGTCACCACTGGGTCCCGTCTCTCAGGTGCTCGATACGGAGACTGTCATCTCAGACCGAAATGTAACTTTTTCAACAAAAGACGTGAAAACTGTTACTGAGAATATGGTGAGAGGAAAATCTACAGGGTTAGACGGCCTTAGTATTGAGCACTTGAAGTATGCGGGAATACATCTACCCAGGGTGCTCGCTATGTTCTTTAACCTATGCATGGGACACTCCTATTTACCTGATAAGCTCATGCAGACAGTGGTTGTACCTGTAATAAAAGATAAAACCGGCGATCCATCTGACCTGTCTAACTATAGACCGATTTCCTTGGCTTGTGTCATTGCCAAGGTGCTGGACAGTCTGCTTGGCTGGCAATTAGACAAGCACATAGAGCTTAATGACTCGCAATTTGGCTTTCGTTCTGGGTTATCCACAGAAAGTGCTATTGATTGCCTCAAGGAGACTGTACAGTATTATACAGCTAGAAAGACTCCAGTATTTGCATGTTTTCTGGATCTTTCAAAGGCCTTCGACCTGGTATCTTATGGACTACTCTGGGAAAAATTGAGAACGGAGACAACCTTGCCTTTTGAGGTTGTATCTTTGTTTACGTACTGGTACAATAACCAAAACAATAAGGTAAGATGGGGGGAGAGCTGCTCTGAGCAGTATAAGCTAGAATGTGGAGTGAGGCAGGGGGGCCTGACCCCACCTAAGTTGTTTTGTGTGTATTTAAATAAACTGAGAGGAACTCAGCAGCGCCAAAATTGGTTGCCATGTTGACGGTGTTTGTATAAACAACATCAGCTATGCTGACGATATGGTGTTGCTGAGTCCTTCGATTGGTGCCTTGAGAAGGCTGCTGAATATATGTGAAGGGTACGCCGGGACCCACGGCCTCAAATACAATGCAGAAAAGAGTGAGTTTATGGTGTGCAGAGCGGGTCCTAAGACCTACACTGATCTGTCTAAAGTCTCACTTTGTGGCTCGCCTTTAAGTCGCGTCGATAGGTTTAAGTATCTGGGGCATTGGGTTTCGGTTGACCGCAAAGATAACTTGGACATGGAGAGGGAGCGCAGGTCCTTGACTGTCCGGTGTAACATGCTCGCCCTCAGGTTTGCACTTTGTACGAAGGAAGTGAAGGAGACGCTGTTCAAAGCATACTGCCAATCCTTTTACACGTGCGGCCTGTGGGCGGGTTTCACGCGTCGGGCATACGATGACCTGCGAGTCCAATATAATAACGCATTCAGGATGCTGATGGGTCTGCCTAGGCATTGCAGCGTCTCAGAGATGTTTGCGGAGAAGCGTGTCGACGACTTCGCAACTATAATAAGAAGGCGCTGTGCTTCCTTATTGAATCGCACGAGGAGCAGCGCCAACAGCATCCTGGCTGCGTTATCAAACCGGTGGGACTCCCCCTATTTACAAGGTGGATGGTGGTTCACACCGCAAAAAACACAACCATAAAAATATATATACCTTACTAACAATAGTATATAAGTGAAAAATGTACGTACTAACCATCTATGGACTTGTTCCGAAATAAACTTTATTTAATTTAGTTTAATTTAATTTAATAATTCTTTTTTCATTAGAAAGCTACATTCTTCGTGAGTAACATAGGCATCTTTTTATCCCAATATTTCCATGGAATCAGGATTTACTATTTATTTATTATTTAATCAGGAGTGAGGTAATAAAGAAAATTACAAACTTACATACGAGTACAAGATACGTGTGAAAAACATAACTCTTCCTGGCATTTGGGTAAAAACCGACTTAAAAAAGTAGGTTAAATTACTAAACTATGAAAAAGTACGCACTGACTTCTAAAATATCAAAAAATCAGTAAATCAGTAATCTTTATTACGATATTTTATAATATTTAGTTTTTGAAGTTAACTTTTTATGTTCTCAATCACTTAAACGAGACATTAATTGTGCTATATATCATTAAACTCTAGCACACGCTTGACCATCGTAATGTCGCCTTCCATGTCACAGGATCGTATAAAAGCAATAACTTCTCGTTTCCTATTTGATTTCGAGGAGTTCTCTGGTGTATCACCGGAGTTCAAGGTCCACTACCCACTGTCCCTAAAATCGGTTCATTAACAACGGAAATATCGAATAATATAGAGAAGTTGTTCAAAAATATACATGTCAGCCTCATCTTATAATTATGAAATCTAAGTCTTATCTTAACAAAGCCCCGGTCCTCAGTACTTGAACAAAACAGACGCGAATTGACCCTTTATCTTTACTCTCACTTACTAGTGAGCTGAGCTGAACAAATACACTTCGGGTAGCTGCGATTGCTCGTTGCACCATATATTGGACAGGGCGATTAGTTTGGCCTGTGATTTAGGTTTTTGGGCAGAATATGGTTAGAATATTGTAAAATAATAAAACTTTACACAAACGGAGAATCATGTGGTGTCCGGAGGGTGTGTAATTAAAATGTACCGTATAACCACTTAGGACAGAATATATTATACAGGCTCACTCCTTACAGGCAAACTTCCTTACAAGAACAACCTACCTGCAACTAACTGTTAGGCCATCAAACGAAATGACGCAGGTTGCGTCGCAATCCTATCACACGGTTGTAATTCCTCGAGAGCAAAAAACACCCATCCTCAGAGTCTGTCCTCGGCATAGATAACTATACTATTGTATGATATTAATGTTGACTTTTTTGACTTTTGTTTTGATAGGGCTATGTAGGATACATAGCCCTATCAAAACTCAAAGTACAGTGTACTGAGTACAGCTTAACTAGCTTGTGTTATGGGTTCTAGAATGCGGATAGATACAGAATAATTGTAAAATAGTCGTATCTGTACATTGAAGATATTAAAAAATAAGTCCTTAGGTTTTGTTTCCTTTTTGTATTTTTGTCTGTTTGTCCGTGATGGACACACAAACATCTGAACGGATTTTGATCCCATTTTTGTATGTAATCAGTTCCACAGAAACATTCTTTCATCACGCTTTACACTGTGTAAAGTCTTTTGTTGAATATTACGTTTCGATCTTGCACCTACTGTGTGTTGAGTGTCAACAATGAACACGGTATTAGTATAACATGTTGAGTCAAAAGTAAAGTCCTAGATAATAAATAAAATAAAAAAAACATCTACGCTACAGCTTCAGGCCGGAGGACATTTTTCATTAAACCCAGGACGGTGCTCGTGATGAAGTAGTTACAACACATACATGAGAATGCGCTGCCGAGGTCATTGTTAGCACCAGGTGGAACCACGGAACACGCCGCGGCTTCAACTCGCTATTAGACATACTTGTATACTAACAACAAGCAGTTATTAAAGTCTGAAGTTGCTTAATACGTTCAATGTCTTCTTATAGATTCTTTATGTAGAAATACTTCAAAGACCTACAACAGGTCCTATGTCTTGACATAACTAAATAATTTTACTAGTAGCACAAACGCTACAGTTTCGAGTTCCGATGGTTCACATTCATTCTACTTTTTTTCTTTAAGCTTTTTATTCATTATGCTCGCAGCTGGCGTTCGCACACTCGAGATGGAGCGGTGCGTGGCGCTGGGGAACATGGAGGTTTTAATTGCATAACGTGTGGTCTTTAACAGACACTCCACATAAACCTTGTAAGGTTTCACGCGCTGCTGCAGCGACTTTCAACGAATATTGTACCGTGATCGTTCATCGCCTCTCCCTCATTCAGGTTGAATCTTGTTTTGTGTTAAGTCAACTGAATTCTATTTTCATAAGACTAAAAAATTGTTTCAAATTTATATTAGCTGGTGAAATATCATGGTAACCTTAGAAGTTTTGATGGCGATGATTTGACAGTTCGATGTTTTGCTACTTATCTTGTCGAAGTAATGGAGTTATGGTCCGGTAATTCCGAAATCTCTCTTGAAAACATGTCGCATAGAGCTACTAATCCCTGAAGCCGTGTTCTCCCAAATAATAAAATAAACACATAAAATGGGAAATAGTCTCAGAACATACCTATAACGTCTAAAAATTGTGTGTTAAACTGTGAGGTATTATAAACAATATATGTAGATTAAACCAAGGATCCTTTCTGTCCACGTAGTTCTCTAAACGTCTTTTACAATATAGCCAAGACATGAACCAATCAAACAGAGGAGACAAAGTCTTTGGGAGGTCATCTTGATTAACTTGTACTTTTAAGAACAGATAAGCAAGAAGATGCGAGTTTCGTTTCAGCACTTTTAGGCGGATGCTCTGTGTGGTGGGATGACCTATCCAGCGAACTGTTGAAGCAACACAAGGTCACACTTGTTCCTCACCTGACTCATTTTTTTATGTTTGACAAACGGAGTCAAAGTCAAAAATCATTTATTCCGTGTATACCATTATATCGGCACTTACAAAACGTCAACAAAAAAGAAACATGAATATCAGTTTAGTAAATGGACCCAACCTGAGAAGACACCGGCAAGAAACTCAGCGGGCATTTCTTTACCAAGGAGTTCAAGTAGTCGCAAATCTTACCAGTTCATAAGGGTGGTGGCAGGGAGGGTATCGGGCAATATAGACCGATTTCATTTCTGTCATCACTCTCTAAAGTTATAGAAAAAACATCAATAACAGATTGATCGATAATCTAGAAAACAACATACTATCCAGTTTCCAGTTTTGTCTTCGAGTTGTTTTTGAGTTGTGATTGCCACCGACCTTGATACAGGTAACAAATGTATCTCAAACTACTTGGACCTATCAAAAGTTCCAATCCTGTTAAAGAAACTGGTGGGGATAGTTGGATGGAGACAACTTAATCTTATATCTAACTATCTGAAGGACAGATCTCAATGAGTTAGAATTGCCCCGTATATTAGTACAAATCTCTCACCCTTTTTCCACTCCGGCCAACTAAAACTGATCAACTAAAACTAATCAACTATTTTTATTCCTAACGAATCAACTATTCAGTTGATTCGTTAGGAAATAAACGGGTCAACTCTTTTTTATCCTAACGGCACAACTTATAGTTGATCCGTTAGTAACAAAATTTGGATCATAAAATAGTTCCTTACAATACGACGCATGGTAAGTACTCCTTTAGTATCTAATGTTTATATAACTGGCTACTTGTGAAAAAGGTAAGTGTTGATTAATTTGAAGTATGTCATTGAATTTTCTGTACATCCTGCCAACATCCTGCTTTTCTATATCAATACAAAATAATTAATAACAGGTTTTCCGTGAGTGAGATCCAGAAGAATGAGTGAGAATCTGCCTTTTGAAAAATTTAAGAAAAACGGGGGTATAATTTATTTACATGAAAATTACCAATATTCTAAAGTACGGATGTTTAAAAATGGTGCAGCTTATTTAAGATGTACCAATTATAAACGACAGAAGTGCAAAGCGAGCATCACGTTTAAAGTGAGTACTAACCACATTCCCCTCATTACATTATTAGTACAGAAATAATAGTAGGTAGGTATATAATAAATATTGTGGGACATGTCACACAACGCCATCTAGCCCAAATGAAACATACTTTACACTTTTGTATAAGATCTAGACAACGGATATACATATTATATTATATAGATTATTTTTTATTATATTATAGATAAAATTAACACCCAGACGTAGAATAAATTTGGGACTATCACTTGCTGTTCTGTGGACAAAGGCCTGATCCCCTTCACTGTTAACTACGTAATCCTATGTGTGGGACCTATTAAGTTTTTACCTATTCTTTTATTTATTGATTTGATTTCAGGATACCAACATATTAAAAAAGACACCCCATACTTGTGTAATGGATGGCTCACAAAATCAGATTTTAATGGAAATTAATAAATTAAAGATTAAAGCAGCTGAAAGTGATTTACCGATAACTCGACTTTATAAGGATTCTCTTTGTGAAATGTTAGACAAGGGACTAAATTTTGTTGCCGAAATGCCTAAACTCTCTAAGTTAAAAAGCGGACTTTATGACACCAGACACAAAGCAATTGGTGCTTCAAAAACTGTATTTAGATGTTACAGAGAGGTTGAAGTGCCACAAATACATAGAGATTTTCTTCTGTGTGAATATGAGGATGAAAATAACAGAATGCTTGTTTTTTGTTCAAAGGAGTCACTATCACAACTAGCTAACACAAAAGAATTTTTCATAGATGCTACATTTCAAAGTTGCCCCAAACCATTTTATCAATTGTTAACTATCCACGGGGACTTCGGCAGCTCAGAAGACACAGTTCTAACGAAACCATTAATTTACGCCTTAATGCCTGATAAAAAGCAAATAACTTATTCAATACTCTTCGAACTTTTAAAAACAAAATTAACGGACTTAAAAATTAGCATATTACATTGCGACTTCGAAGTCGCTTTATGTAACGCTATAACAGCAGCATATCCAGATGTCTCAATTAAAGGTTGTTTTTATCACTGGACCCATAATATGTGGCGTAGAGCAAAAAGATTAAACTATAAGTGCAAAGAAGAGCGAAGAATTGTAGGGCTTTGTGCTATTCTTCCTTTATTACCGGAAACTTCGAAATTAGACGGTTGGGAGTACATTAAAACGGAGTACAAAGAAAGTGACCTGAGAATGTCAAGTTTTATGGCATATGTAAACCGTTTACTTAAAAAACGCAACTACCTCAAAATTATAAGTGTGTTTGGTCAGCGGCACCGTACCAACAATGTTTTGGAATCATTTCATTCGAAATTAAATAAAGTTTTCAACAAGAACGTGACTTTGTTACGTTTACTTAATTTTGTATCAAGAAACGAAAAGCTTAATAGATTACAAACACCCACAAAAAGGAACAGAAAATATGCGAACAAAGATGGAATTATTCGACATATAATGATGCAGTTTTTAAATAATAATATAAGTCTTGGGCATGCAATGGAGAAATTAAGATAAGCATTAGAAAAAATAATATAGAGATAAAGAATAAATAATAATAATAATTTTAAATACTTAGATATATTTCATGCTTGTATTTTTTGTAAATAAAGATATTAAAAAAAAAATAAGATAAATATAAAATAAGAAAAAAATAGGTACTCGTTAATTTTTTTGTTTAAGGATTTAAGTTTATTAAGGACAAATAAAAAGGTAAATTTTTATCGTAGTATATTATTTCATTTGAGACCAGCGACATGATATTCTTATGTCACGTGATATTTCGTTTGCTACTGTCATTCGTCAGATTTTTCACTTCGATAGAGCACGAGTATAATGTAGATTCCAAGTAAGTTGATTCGTTAAGACCATTCATTATAAGTTAACACAGATCATATTAGTTGGTCCGATTAGGAACGAAGTGTCTTTAAGAGTATCAAACGGATCAACTAATTGATCCGTTTAGTTGGTCGGAGTGGAAAAAGGGATCTCTCAGTAACCTATGGAGTACCTCAAGGGAGCATACTCTATTTATTATCTACGTGAATCAATTGCTAACGCAGATGATACGGCTTTTGCCTTCACGGGAAAATCATGGAGTGATACCAATAAAGCAGCCCATCGAGGGCTAAATTCTGTGTAAACACTGAATCTTGACAAAACCAAATATCTACCTTTTTCTGTCCGTGGATCTGTAACAACTGGTTTACTAATGTTTGGCAAAAAACGTTAACTAAAGTGTCACATGCTAAAGTATGTTTGACAAAAAAAACATATATGGAAAAAAATCGCAGTTTTACAGTAAAGTGGATCGCAGCTGCGGTAGATCTAACATACGCCAGACCAAGCGAACCATTGGAGAGAGAGTCGGAGAACATATAGCAGCTGTCGAAAACTGTCAGTTTAACAAATCGGCAGTAGTAGAAAATCTTGAGTTGGACACCAATCACTGGATTGAGCTTCATTAACCCAAAGTCCTCTCCACTGATCGCCACTACTATTCACGGTTTTTGCGTTAAGCTATTGAAATCAAAAAATATAAAATTTCAATAGGGAAGATGGATTCAAACTATCCGGAACATGGAATCCAGTGATTATGATACTAAAACCAAAAAACAGAGCGCCGTTAAAAACTGACATAGTGAGTGTGGTGTGTCGCCAGCCTAACCGTTCATAAATGTAATGGTGGGTAGGCGCTTAAAAAAAATGCGCCCCGCATACCTCTCGACGCTCGTAAGCCAGTCAAGTCGTGACTACGGGTGCTACTACGCATCCAAAACGTCGGCAAAAATAGTAAATTTCATGATAAATCGTGATTTATCTTTTAATCACGAAAAGTCCTGAACCGTTGTATAATTATAAATAATTACATGGCAAAGTTTATTATTAGGTAGTCAAATATGGTTTGGCATAACATTTTTCCCAAAAATTTTTTTTTTTAACATTTTTATAAGTCAAAATGACAGTCCAATCAAGTCTAATCTATTAACCCGACCCTCATCATACCTGGTGCAAAGGTGCCCATGCCGCTGGTGGCATTGCCCCGTTGAATAGCTATGGCCAACCGTTGCCCCAGGTACGAGCTGGAGCGGGAGTCACCGGTTTTGTCCCTCAACCTGCGCCCTAATTCGCTCACTAGATTTTTGGCATTGGTACCCCAACTATCCATTGTCTCGACCGCAAAGGGAGCGAACATATATTGCTCTGTCACCGCCGCATATTAAATATCATATGATTTACTTAAGAGTGCAAATTACGGTTGTAAAAAAAAACCGAAAAGGAGCACAACATAAACATGACACCAAGATGCTGGATTTTGAATTACAAAAAGCTAGTATTTCAAGTTTAAGATCCAATTTTGAAAATACGGTGCTGCATGGCTGTTTGTTTCACCTTGGACAAATAATTTACAGGTAAGAACTTCTATAATAATGATATTGCACAGTTCTAACCTAACCTAACCCACTTTTCTGGCAGTTCCGATCTAGCATACATAACATTTGCACCAAGTTATTGGAGTTGCTATAAGGTGTACCAAATGTGCATAACCAGAGCTTTAAATTCAGCCAAAGCTTGGCACCATCAAATAAATGTCATAATTGAAATGGTCATTGGTTTATCAAAACATTGATAAAAGAGACCATAGCAAATACGGTTGACATAGAAACAATATTATTATTCGCACCACCACAAGCAAAGAAAAAAAGTATTAAGATAAAGACGAAAGAATAAACAGGATTTCGAGACACAACCTGAATATGCCGAGGTTAAATAAGTAATGTGTATTGCAAGTGATTTAAAAATTTAAAACTAAAGTTTAATTATTGTACCTAATTATTATACTAAAATATTGTACTAAATTCTGTATTCTGATTGTGTGAAAAAACGATTGAATAGGTAATAATTATAATAATAATATAATATACATTAGTCTACTCATGTCTTTACAATTATTCACATATATTAAAATCAAAATTTGAGCGAACTTACTTTTGGCAGCACTTGCTTAATGTATGTTTGACTTAATAAAAATTGACCAAGTAAAAAGTTGCCGAATGAATATTTGACGAAATGATTAATATGCGGAAAATAAATTTGCTAAAGATTCTTTTGGGAAATGAAACTATGCGATAAGTTTTTTGGGAAGTGAAATTTGACGAAATATATTTTGCCAAACGACAGGATCCCGTATCAACTGATACAGTACTGTCTGCGCATTGTTGTGTTCCTTCTTCTTTAACTAATGTGACTTGTGACTCCAAAATATGAGTACAGATTAACATTTGTAAGGATCACCAAAAATCTTAAGAAAAAAAAAATTGGCTAATTCATATTTTGAATCGCGTCAGACAATTGGTGAAAGAATTGCAGTAATTATTTTGTTGATGTATTTTCATTGAATCTGTTAACAAAAAAATAGATGATTAATCAAACTAAGCACAAACTGAAAGCTGTCAGCATGCGACAATGGACGCTTTAAAACCTCAAATCATCTATTTCACCCCGTCTTTCTTTAGGCTTTAAATGATGCATGGGAATCTACTGGATTTGAAATTTATGATCACTCCTCCGCTCCCTTAACCTCTCGTAAAGACGTTACGAACAATAAAGCCTTTCTTAGTGACCCGTCACACTATATGTTGACATTAGGTCGACACGCTCTTTCCGAATTTCATTTCATCAGTAAACTATTATATGTAGCCATTATTTTAAGAGAAATCGGGTTGATTAAATTTATTAAAGTTGCATCGGTGAGTGATGTCAATTTCTTGCTGTGGGTAATTTCACAAAATATGAGATAGGTACTAGGTATTTTACTACTTATGAATGTATTATATACGAGTTCATCCGTTATACTTACCGGCAAACTCCATGAACAAATGCTATTGGTAGATGACTTCCGCCGTCACCGCAAGACGGATATATATTGGAAAATTTGGAAGGCTTCAAGCGCGGTTCGGTAGATTAATTACTATATTCATGCATCATATACATGCCTGTAAATCGCCAGACAGGGGTAGACAGACATTTCACCAACTATGATTTTCAGTCCCACGTACTAGGAGGCGCGTCAAGCGGCCACTTTGTCATGTTTACTATCGGAAGGAGAACAGACTTCGCCTTCAGCCGCGGCCTACGATGCTCATTGGACGAGATGGAGTGGCCCTATCCTATATACTCCACCGAGAACCAACTCGGCAAATGCATTAAGCTAATTATTATTTAGCATTATAGATTTACTTCGCACCTCGTACTAGAGAATCATTGGTCATACGGAGCACACGACACGTTGCGCAGTCCCCACAAGACTTCGGTTGTGAGTCAGGAAAATATATCCAGACTTCCTTTAACATTTATTCATTGACAGTTGAGAGACAATGTAAACAATATAGATCGACAGCGAGTGATGTGCCACTTCCATGGCGGCGCGGAAAGAGCATCAGCTGAGAGCTGCCAGACACCGTCGTGAGCGCTCTCGTCTCATGTTCTTTCTTTCCCATTTTTACCCGCCATGGGAGCATTTACTCACACATTATGTGTAATTCGAGCTGCCTTTTGCTCAGAGTTTGGTTAGAAATGTTAAGTCTAGACAGTTACGTAATTAGTTAGGTAGGTAACGTGCGTGTTGACCACACTCAGTCTAAACCTCTCATGAACAGGTTATCAATTCAAGAAATTGGCAGTATTTACTTATTTTATAGCACAAATATGTTTCACAAATGAATCCAGAAAGGTCTAGAGTTTGAAAAATCAACGCACAGCACCTCGCCAAAGACAACCGCGATTCATTAGCGCGTAGCGGCAAGTAATTGCACGCGGCGTGAAGGCATTAGAGGCCTCTGTACCGCACACGTCAGGCGTCATCGCCCAATTGAATTACAGTGAGTTGCTTCCATCTTCACCTGTGAGTACAGGGCACGCTCGCTATATCTCGATGGAACCCCTCACCTGGTGTACCTATGGCTCGTCACTCAGTGGCGTCATGTTCACGAAATCCCGACGGACGGTACATAATATATTATATTTCATGTACTCATGATTATGTTCAGCAATCACGGTTCTGTTGGCGCTCGTTCCATGAATGTGTTTATTCGTCGTAACGTAAAATAATACATGTTTCCGGTCCAAATTTAGCGCACGAGAAATACTTTATACTAACTATACTTAACATTGAACTCTTAAAAAGTGTAAGGTGGTGTGCATTATTTCCCATACTTTCTAATGTCAAAGTCATTACCTATCAATTTTATTATTTAATTAGTTTAAAAAAGCATCAAAGATTAAAGGTCGTGATGAGTGTGCAAAACTTCAAATTCATCCGTTTTGAGGCACTCCCAATCGAATTCTAACTTTCCTTTACATACAAACATACACACAGAAATCTATTTTTGGTGTACCTATAGGTAGACGCAAAGAAAGCAGATGGAAGAAATATAAAATAATAAAATGAGTAATTAATAAATAAAAAATAATTAATTTCAGGCATTTACCCATAAGTCTCAAGTCCAGACCATTTCCTCAAGAGCACGTGGAGGTGTCACGTTGGAATGATTATCATATCCCCAGGTCTGCAACCTCTAACAACTGTGAACTAATTACACTTCTAGAACCACACAGTAAAAGATATTGCCGTCTATTAAGTATAAGTACGTCCCTAAATTCAGTTGTTGTTAGTCCTAGTGAAGTGAACGATCGTCCCGCGCTACATAACAGTACAACAACTATTTTTTTATTTTTAAAATAAAAATAAAAATAATTAAATAAACAACTAACAACGCAGTCCACGTCAAGCCTCGGTCAGGTAAGCATAAGAACGCGACGCGGCGGCCCATCAGCATCCCGAAAAATAAAAAAATAAGTAAAAGAAGTCGTCCATGTGCTGCGAGTCTTACGATTATCTTTCTGACATTGTTTGTGCATACTTATGAGTGGCTGAGACGAGAGCTGCGCGGGATCCCGGGGAGGCCTCGCGTATTATGACATTCTGACATTCCTTAGAGACTGCAATAACCTTTGCTTTCTCAAACTCACTTTATATGATAGTAATGTTTCTGATGAATGTCTAAATTATTCCGTTTGGGTAGTCGGTCTATTTGACGTGTATGGAAGATCTGAAAGTAAATAGTATCTATTATTAATTTGAACATACTTTGAGGATGAAAATTGTATACCGAATAAGATTGTATTTTGTCAGTTCGTGTCTGGTACCTATGTTACCAGGGCACCAACCTCGTCCTCAGGGCGCGGACGGAAGCCCGCGAGCTCTGGTCAGCCTCACTGAGCGCAAGGTCTTTATTTAGAAGTTCTAGTAAATTACTCGTAAATACATATTTATTTATTTATTTATTCAACTATATGCACAGTAATTTTGTACAATGGAGGACTTAATGCCAAAGGCATTATCTAACAGTCAACCTTAGGGTGATGCAGAGATACATTGAGGTCATATTACATATAATATGGTACATATTATCTATGTTCACAATAATAATACATACATTATACATACACACTATAACACATAAGAAATCGATACACACTCTTTTAAAAGATAAACTTTTTAATTTCATTATAATTTTTTTGGGTTTGAGTACGCCATTGATGAAATATTTGTCTAATTAATTTGAGATTATATTATTTTCGTATAATATATACTTATATAATATAAACTTACCTATACTTTTTTTATAATTTTATTTTATAATTATACAAAATGATAAATCTATCTAATATTATATATTAAGGCGACTAAGGGATAGGGCTGTTTAACACCAGACAGATATATACCGTCCAGCCTCGGCTTCAGATGCATTGCTCGAGTCGACAATAGTGCCCGGAAGACGGCAATAGGCTCACCCCCTATTACGTGGGACTGAATTCAATGATTGGTGAAATATGGGTGTTATTTTACCTCTGCCTAACCCTCCGGGGATAAAGGCGTGATTATATTTATGTATCTAATATTGAGGTTTTACACATTACTGTGACTAGAATAAATTTTATGTATCATCATCACCGCCCTCAAGCTGCGTCGCTGACGTATCGTCAACCATCCCAACTCCGAACGGTGAGCTGAGACGTGATCATATTTCCTAAGGTTGAAGGTGAATCGAATGCAATTGTTGAGATGTTGAGATAATCCCCATAATCGTATGTTTCTTACGTTAGAGCTGCTAGTCATGAACTGGTCATGAACATTGACATTTGCACTAAAAGTATACAATTTTGTTCGTAAATTTATCAATAAAAATGTGCTTCTGCATGACAATGGCGAATTCAAAAGACAGTTGACGAAGAGAAATGCTTCCCTACTTAAAATCGTCAGGTTTGAAATGGTCACTACATTATTTGCATATTGGTGGCTTCTGTGGCGTAGCGGTAGAGCGTTCGACTGCAACGCAGGAGGCGTGGATTCGATGCCCGCTCAGATCAAATATATGTATGCACGAATATGTCTGCTTGCTTTGATCTAGGTATTTCTATGTATAATATGTGTGTATTTAAAAAATAAGTATTTAAATATGTTAATCCGCATTCTAGATTCCATAACACAAGCTAGTTAAGCTATGCTTACCACGGGTTGTACAATATTGTAGCAGACGAATTTGGTATCTTTAATCTACAGTATTCTTATTTTCTTCTTTCTCTTAGCGTTAATCCCAGTTGTAATTACGTTGCATTATTTTAACGAATGAAGAATTTGAATTTGAGTCACATCCGAAGCTTTCCCCTCGCAGTCTGGGGTCCCGTTTACCACTCTAACTGCGGATTTGGCTGAACTTCGATGCTTTCCGTGAAGCGATTGCCATCTGACTTCCACGACTCAACGGCGATATCGAAGCATTGCAGTTGGACCAGTTGTTGGACTTTTTATGGTTCCAACTACCCGTGACGACTGCCATTGATGTAGGTATGGCAGCCAGGTCCGACGGCTTAACTTGTTCTCCGAGTAGTGTTGCCAGGTTCGATTGGACCAAAATCGTGACAGATGGCTAAAGTAATCAGGATTTCGGGTTTTCAATAGAGACGCCCAAAAATAATTTTGTTAAATAAAAGCTATACACCGACTAAAACTGCACGCCGTCTCGGTTCTCAATAAGGCCTTTCTCCCGCTCCCCGGTTGTATTTTTAACGTGCGCACCCGGTGATAACCTGCGTCAGCCGGTACGTGAGGCCGCCGTGTGGCCTCTCTGACTTCTCCCCCATGTTGTGTCCTTCCGCCTCTACCTCGGTATGCCCTGCACCTGGTTACCCAAGTCGCCACTCCCACTCCGCTACCATGTCCCTAAGGAGAATCTCATGAATATGGTATCTCAGGATCGCATATACTTGTATGTGTTATGCTTATGATGTATTTTATTATTGCCTGTGTTCTTTCTGTCACTGTGTCTTGTGGATTTTTTGTAGCCAGTAAATTTATCTTTCTTTCTTTCTTTCTCACCCAGACCTCTCATATTGGGCAGCACCAGTCCCCGGTTGATCTTGGAACATCATTGCTTTTAAAATGCCCACACGGATGTGGGAAGCACCCCAGAAAGAGTAAGGGCGAGTATCGAGCCGCCGCCGCATTGGCAAGCGGCGTCTTGCAAGAAGAACTGTAAGAAAAGTAAGAATTTCGAAGTCACTTCATGGCACCTACATGGCTAAATGATACATCTTTCCCTTCTGTGTCGTGTGTCTCCTCATTAATATAAGTGTTTACGTGAAATTTCACAACATTACAATAGTGTTGTACAAACTTGGATTTGTGTTTACAAGACTTTTTTGCTAAGTAGCAAAAACTTTGTTGCTAGTGAATATTTAAATATGTAGGTAAGATTAAAATTACGGCAAGCATTTTAAGTCCCAGATAATAAGTTGATGATGATGATTTAATAGTAATTCAATAATCATTTTAAAGTCGACAGAAGCGCCGCAAAGTTTTCGTATCAACGAAGTCGGGTGCGAAAAGCACTTGAGTGGCGAGCAATATGTACTGATATTATACAGTTGAAGAGTTTGTTTGTTTGAACGCACTAATCTCAGGGAATAATAAGATTTCGACCTTACCTGGAGGGAAAATAATTACTCTAAATATTGGAGGTAGCGAGTTTCAAACAAAGGAAACATTCCCTTATTTTTAGAAACAAAATTGCAAAAATACAAAATCTGTTAAAAATGTAATTTAATTCATTTATTTACATGTAATTATTAAAATAAAACAAAAAGAACTATTATACAACTAGGTCAGAGAATAAGCATTGTCATACAACGTGGCAATGCTGCCAGTCTTCTGGGAACGCTACCACAAGAGGCAAGCTATGCGGAGGAATTAAACGACGCATTTTAATTATTTTTAGCTATAAGTTGTAGTTGTAGTTCTTTTACAGCCGCACTCAGAGACCTTTAACGGTTACTTAAGTTGGTCCTTAGTAAATATTTAAAAAAGTTGACACTCAGAGTCAGTTAATGACTCATTAACATCCCTTAATGACACTTAAAGTTAAGTGAACCAAATCCCTTACTTAACTTGTTAAGTATTGATTTTGACATTTACGTTTGAGGTCGTATTTATATTTACACCTGGGGGCCTACTACAACCGTGTACAAAACAGTCTTATTGCAGGAGTGTTTTGTTTCAAGCTTAAAGCAATCTTGCTTATATCCGTACCACAACCGTACATTATGCATACAATGTATTCCTGCTTAGTGCTTTTGTGACGTCACTTAAATTTTAGTTCATTCAATTCGTACCATGACGTGATTTTGGAGTAGTATTGTTTTTAACAATATTGTTTTTATGTCAAATTGAGCGATTTTAAAGAAGTTGCTAGGTACCCAACGGATATATTATTGTTATGCAAAATACTGTTCAAGAAATCATTTTCATAACTCAAAAAGCAAGTAAACCGTATTTATACACATTAACTTATAGAATTTTCTATAAGTGAATGGTTTTTTGGTGAGTTTATATGTACCTTTTTTTCGTGTTCCACGGGAACCCCCCTATGTGGTCAGCGAGGCCGTTATATCGAACTCAAACCGACTAAAACCGCACGCGATTACATTAAAGTGGATCAATAAGGCAATTTCGTCACCCGTCATCTCTAGGCTTTAGCTAGACCCCTCGATGTGGGAACCATGGTATCCACGTCTTCTCCCTGCTTCTTTTAGGGTAGCGTCTACCTCAAGTCGGCACTCACAGAGGACGGAGGTCACTGAGCTATCTCCAACGCATGAGTCGCCTCCGCCGGACACCCATTTAGCGGGCTCGACAAACGGAATTGAAATTGTCTTACTTTTCTCCCGGACCTCCTCCACCATCTTCTTCTCGAGCATTACTTGCTCGTAGCGACAACCTACGCGCTTACAATACCCACCGTAACTGCGGGCTTGTCGCCCAGTGAGATTAGGTACTCGCACCTCGAGATACGCCTATAAATGCAGGTTTAAATTTCATAGTAGAGCTCATAGAAATTTATTCAATATTTATCAAAGAAATTTAAAAATAAAGTAGCTAGAAAATACGAGTATTTTACCTACTTCAAAGTAAAAACTTATTATCCAAAATCCTTTTTTGAAAAAAAAACTCCATGGTCTTTTAAAAAGAAATTACTGACATTAGGTATAGGGATTGACTACAGAGAAGATTTCAGTATCCTGTGATTTTCCCTCGGTTTTAAATTATCTTCGGTAGGCTCCGTGGAAACTCCGGTTATGTCCAACTTATATTTAAAAGTCTAAAAAATATTTTTTCAATTATTCATCCGTGAGCATTAAAACTACCAATAGAGTGCTACTATTATTATCATAATAATCTTATTAAAATATGTAAAACGTCCAAATATTCAAACAAAACTATATATGAAATGTTTAATTAATTCTTGTTTAATGATTATTACACCAACACAATCAACTTATTACCCACTTAGTGCCCGGAATACGGTAATAGAGTCATCCCCTATTGTGTGAAACCGAATATCATGATTGGTGACATGTGGATATTGATCCTCCGCTGCCTAACACTCCGAGGATTTAGGCGATTAAAATGTATTAATGTACATTTTAATGTACCTACTTATTAATAGTGTATTTATAAACAAAAAAATATAATTGCATTGTATGAAAGAAAGAAAAATACTAGACTTGAATCGCCGGAAGATTTGAAAAATAAAAACCGAGTTTTCGCAAAAACTTACGGAGGAACTCCGACTTTTTTGTCGCCGCAGCACAGCACTAATGTGAAGCAGGGAATAGACAACTATTATATATAGTTCATTCATTTCTGTCAATAGGCAGGAATCAAACAAAACTTTGTTATGTGCTCATGGTACCAATTTGAGTAAGGTTATTATTGAGCCTGTAAACAAGAAAAAGAGACACCGCTATACGTACTATATAGCACCATCTCTTTTTCACACTAAATGGATCAACTTTTAAGTAATTTGTTAAACGTTCTAAAGAAATACTTACCTTTTTTAAATAACTGGCAGAATATTTATTTAAAAACCAAGGTATTAAAAAAAAGGTAAAAATAGCTGTCATCTGTCAATTTTAACTCGTGGACCTATAAAAATCTATGTAACATTTTATTTTCTACCGCAAAAATAAAGCCATTAGTTAGTAGGTAATTTACTATGTTTATGTTGTGGACATTTATGAGCATGTCACGCAAATATTATAACAAATGGTAGCAGAGAATGGTTGAAAGTTGGGAATCCAAGAAGCAAGGAGTAACTGCCATTTCAACTCCTGAAGCAGAATATATAGGTATATCGCCATCAGAAGTTGTGAATGAAGCTCTCCATCTAAGGCTACTGATGAAAAACATAAGTGAAACAAGATAAAATAATGATATTCAATGACAACCAAGCAGTATTGAAGTTATGAGAAAATGCTATCATAAAGTATCAAACGAAACATCGCCCTTAAATTCATTGTTTGAAAGAGCATGTACAAAGTGGAATTATTAGTGTGCGTACAAAGATACGTCAAATATGTTGGCCGATGTGTTAACGAAAGGAGTACCAGGACCTCGACATCTGGAACTAAGTAAAGGCTTAGGCTTATCATTGCGAGGAGGAGTGTTGTGTTGAACCTCTGTGTATATGTAACATTTTATTTTCCACTGTATTTTTTTTCTTATACTTTATTAACTAAACCTTACAAAATATAACGCCATTAGTAATTAAATGTTTTAATTGTCTGGGCATTTATAATCACATCACACCGACGCACGTCCGACATAAAACCATCCACAGGATTTCTATATAGGATGTCTATATTTGCACCAGAGTGAAGCCAGGGCACGCAGCTAGTTTGGTAAATTGTTTTTTTTAAAAGATTGTTGCTATGGGAACCGAAGTCGTCATGTCGATGACGTTAAAATAGACATGCGCACTACGTCTCTGTCACATCACCTACTCACTTTGAGACCATGCATGCTTGAGACTTCATTGACTTTGTCTTTTGGATTGGCTTAGCCCTACCTCATTAAGGCACCATGGTGTCGTCTCCAGGCGCAGGCCTAGTTACTCCCTGTACAATGCCCAGCCTCCGAAGGCCGTCAATTCGAGTGATCATGGCGTCTGGACATTTAGTTCGTTTACGTCTTGATCTTAGGCATCGAGATACTTCTTCGTCTACGTCGTTAAGTAATGGTAGCTGACTGGCGGCTGAGTGAGCGAGGAGCAGTTCACACGTGTACATTATAGTGGTTACACTGGTAACGTCGCCAGGCCACCAGAGTATCCAGAAGTCACGTAGAGAGCTATAGTACGTTGCCACGCTTCCAACTTTGCGGCGGCGGTATTACCGTGCCGTTGTCGCCAAGTGCCGGCGCATGATACCTACGTAGCTGGCGACATCGTCATAGTATCTTAATGATGTAGAGCTCTTATAGATCATCGATATAATAGCTCGAATACTAATTAAATAAGCCTAATAGATATTTGCCATGAGCGGTAATCGAAACCGCGGCTGAACCACAGCGGTCGTTAGATAATGATATTGTCCCCATAGTTTCAAATGAAAGAAAGAAAGAAAGAAAGAAAATACGTTTATTAAACACACACAAAAATAAAATAGTAATGCCATTAATAACAGGTGTCAGTGTGGAGTGTGTGTTTAAAAGGCCGCAGTTCAGCTGATGCTACAGATTAGGCACAATCTGCAGCGCTGGTTTTCAACTGTAGCCTAACCAAACCAGGTAGCTTACTGCATGTTTGCCATTATTCCTATTAAAAGAAAAAAACAAAAACAAAGTACATTTTTCACGTACCCGTACTGTACATACACACAACATGTACTAGTTACAAACAACAATCACACAATACATTAACAATACACACATTAAGCGCAAAGGAGGGCGTCCTTTAATTCATTTATAAGCCCCGAGTATTATATAAACAAAAACAAAAGAATATAAATCAAAAACAAACAAGCAAGTACATAGTCACAATCACAATGTAAATAGCACATCATAACATAGCACATCCCCCACTATTTTCCCTATTGCCTTTCTAACAAATTGTATACCTTGAGAATCATACAACAGAAACAAAATAAAACATAAATACATAAAAGAAAATAAAATGTAACACGCAACAAAACAACAGCAAGCATTATTAGCACCCCAGGGCGACCCGCAACCGTATTGACTGAGTAAATACATACCAAGCCTATTTTATCGACTAGATTTCTGGACACTGAGAAGGATATTTATGTACCTTACGCGAAAACCATGGACTCCGGCAAGCCTTCTCAGTGGCGGAGGAATATTATTCCATATCTTACTTGCACGATATCTGAAACCACCCTGAAATGCCGCAGTTCTATGTTTCGGTACATGAAGGTTCATGCGCGATGCCCTTGTCAAGTACCGACTGCTATCATTAAGCCATTTCAGTTTCGAGTACAGGTAGAAAGGTTTGCCTGTCTTTATAATTCCAAAAAGAACAGTGGCCAGGTGTAACTCCCTCCTATACTTCATTTTGAGCTTGTTGTGATTGTTCAGATATGGTGTCACATGGCTTCTTGGTGGTATATTATAACAAAAGCGCGCGCACGCATTTTGCACCCTCTGAGTCAAATTTTCTGTTTTCACCAACAATCGAGGGCCGTAGACTACGTCCAGGTAATTGAATTTGGATAGTACCAAGGTGTCGACTAGTCTCTCTCGAAGTTCAACACTGAGGTAACTTCGTATTCTGTATAGCAGCTTCAGTCTATAAAAACAGTTCCTCACGTTATTAGCTATATGACGCTCGAACCTCAGTCTCTCATCCATCAACAGTCCCAAATTCCTGGCCTCATACACACGCTGAATAGGGACGTTATCAACATAAATTACTGGTTGTTGATTATTGACCTGAGTAATTTGATATTTGGAGCCAAGTATTAAATACTTGGTCTTGTTTGCATTCAATACGAGTGTATTCTGACGGGCCCAACGACAAATATTATACAGATCCTCGTTTACTTTCACCATGGCTTCCTGTAGTTCATTAGCTTTGAAGGAGAAGTAGATTTGGACGTCGTCGGCGTATATATGGAATTGACAGTGTTTTATGACCTGAACAATATCAGCACTATAGAGGATAAACAGCAAGGGCCCCAAAACTGACCCCTGCGGCACACCTCTGCCTACCTTATCTACAGTAGAACTCAGTGTGGATCCATCACTTTGTTGGGTTTCCACAACTGTGTCCGGCCACTCAAATATGAATGAAACCACTGTATTGTATCGCTGTCAAACCCATAATACGCCAACTTGGAGAGCAAGAGGGCAACGTTAAGTCCGTCGAAAGCCCTAGAAAAATCCAGCAATACCAGAACTGTTGCCTTGCCATTATCCTCGGCTGTCAGAATATTATCAGTAACATCCAATAAGGCCGTTGCTGTACCACGGTTCTTCCTAAAGCCCGACTGCGCGTCCGGTAATAGGTTACGTGTTTCCAGATAGTGCCTTAGTTGTGTCGCAACCACCTTCTCCAATATTTTCGACAAACAAGGCAAAATACTAATTGGGCGAAGGTCTCTAGTATCGTGGACCTCACCACCCTTAGGTATTGGCTTAACAATTGCTGTTTTCCAGCTAATTGGGAACTTTGAACTCACGATAGACCTGTTTATGATAGTGGTGATTACATTTAGTGTTTTCGGGACCACCATGACTATCATTTTCAGCGATATTCCGTCAATCCCAACCGCATTCGACTGAAGCTCTGCTATTATTTTAAGTACCGCTGATGAGTCAACAGGTAAAAGCCCAAAAGTGAATTCACTAAATCTGTTGTACTCAAAATATGTGAGTCTAGATAAAGGGACGGAAGTGTCTCCCGGAACATCAAGAAAATACTTGTTGATCTCATTTGGGTTATTTAGGTGCGCAGGAATATCTGTACATTTATGTGGGTAAAGATTGGCTTTTATATTTCTCCACATAGTCTTAGGGTCCTTAATGTTATTGTCTATTTGCAGCTTGAAATAACACTTCTTTTCATTTTTTATTGCTATTTCAACCTGCTTCTTTAGCTCCTTGTAGTAGATCTTATGCGACTCAATTCTGGATGACCTAGCCCGGCTCAATGCTGCATCCCTCAGTTTGATCATATACTTTACATTGTCCGTAAGCCAAGGAGTTGGTCGGTCCCTTATAATTTTCCTCTTTACTGGAGCATGCAGCTCGAATAAGAAAATTATCAACTTAGTGTAGTCCTCAACAATATCGTCAACATCGTCCAGACACAGTAAACGATCCCACCTGCACGAACCAGCGTTTTCGTTAAACATATTTATATTGATATCAGCTAACGGTCTATATGCAATAACCTTCGGTGGGATTCTGGGTTTACGGAATGAAAGTTCACATTCAATGAATGCATGTCCGTTCAGTTTCCCAGCAGAATCGACAGTCGTATTACGCACCCTCGCATTTGTACAAACCACGTCAATAAGCGTCTGACTGTGATCCGTAAAATGTGTTGCATCCCTTACATACTGAGTCAACCCCATGCAATGTAGAAACGTGATAAATTGTTTGGTATTTGCCTCTGTATGCTTAAACAAGTCTATGTTAAAGTCACCCAGTAGAACTATGTAGTCATAGTCGGAGAAAGAACCGATGGAGTCAGTCAGCGCATCCAGAAACTGTCGTACATTACCTGTAGGTGGATTGTAACCCGTGCCCACTATGATCTTATTGTGGTTTACTTTAACCCTAACCCACATCTGCTCGACTGCGGGGTGCACCGGGTGGATACATGCCTTCACATTCAAACCGTTTCTGCTGTAGAAACCAACCCCCCCTCCGCGATTAGCTCTGTGGGATGCAGGGCGGGGGGTATGTCGCAACCGGTATTCCGGCACGAATGGCGCGCGCCCCTCTTCCCCGCGCTGTAGCCATGTCTCATTTATAGCCAATATGTCTACCTGATGACGGTCTATCAGCGCTAAGATATCGGTATGGTTCGTGCCCAAGGAACCCGGGTTGAACAGTCCGACTTTGAAAAATTTGTTAGTCATTTGGATTCTGCTTGGGGAATTTACCTGTATCTTCTATATTTACCCATATTTCACATTCATACACGCAATAATATACACAATTTATGCAAGTATTACCGCATACTAAAACACACTCATCTAAGATAGTCCAGATAATACAATACACAGAAACAATCAAACGGTGCCTCGGTGACACCCGGAGTTGCCAATAATACTCAAAAAAATAAATAAATACAACAATAAAAAAACTGTATAGAGGAATGTACAGCTCGGCCGACGCAAATGAGTCATCAATACACACACTCCACGCTGACACGACGGGCTTGCAAGTACCTTTCGCCTGACCCGGCACGCCGTTGATAGTAATAGTTTGTTTACGTTTAAGAATAACAAACATGAATGCACACAATATACTATGTACAGACAAAGATATGGACTTGTTAATAATATAATGCATATTGTAAATATTTGTAGATATTGTAAATAGTATCACTTTAATTCCTCCTCCTTTATACATAATATTAATTATTAAGGATAGAACAACAAATTGTTTATAACGATTAAACGGAGCCCGGACCAAAAACCCGCCCCAAGTCGGCCTCACTATGTATACTGTAGGTGGGTTTGCCCTCATCCTGCTTTACAAGGATATGCCCGTTCCTGATCCAGACAAACCTCCATTGCATCTTCTTGCGGACTTCGCGTACCTTGAAAAGCAGATGCCGGTTATACTTGGTCAGTCGCTCGTTCAAGTAAAATGGACCAGGAGTCCCCCCGAGGCCAATGTCCGCTGTGTTTGACCCGCGTCGCACACGCGCATTCCGTAGTAGGTCATCTCTCACTGATCGCCGCGCCAGCCGTACCACCAAGGGACGCGGGCGACCGGGCGTCCCATTTGAGTTGACAGCGCGCAAGACCCGTGGACCCACTCGCTCGGCACTCACAATATCCCGCTCATCCAAGGTCATGCCCATCTTGGTAGCTATTAAGCTGACCACATGCACGGGGTTTTCCCCATTGTTCTCAGGGAGATTTGAAATCTCCACATCGTTGGCCAACAGAAGCTGATCACGTTCATTGAGCTCGGACTTGAGCTCCTCCACTATGTTTTCCAGCCGCCCCGGAGTATTCGTCCCCTTCTCAATCTTTCGTTCCAGTTGGCTCACCCTATCGTCCAACAAGTCAAGGCGGGAGGCGTTCTCGCTAAGCGCTGCCCGTAGCTCCTGTACGTCCTGGCGTAGTAGGCGCAGCAATTTCAGCTCCTCATGCAATTGGGCCATTTGCTCCCGGAATAGCCTCAGCTCCAGCGCCACGTCAACTGGCCTGCTCATGTTGCCAACAGGTGGGGTGGAGTCCAGACACTGTGAGGACTCCCCCTTCTCCAGCTTCTCCGGCGATGATCCCGCATCGGCAATATTTTTAACCGGCGTGTCAGGTCGGTTATCCCTAGGTTTATTCCTCTTACACTCCGGGCATGACCAGTTGGGCTGCCTGGCCGCCCTCGCGCCACCTACACATGACAGATGGTAAGCTTGTGGGCACGTAGAACAGACAGCGCCATCTTTGTTCATGAACCGGCCGCACGCTCTGCAGTTCATAGTACTATCGATCGTTATGCTATTTCGTACGTCAGATGACCTAGTAGTACTGCACTGGGTAGATAGATGTCGCTGCGCCCAGTAATTAGACTACGATCAGCTGTTTACCAGCTGATTTAGGGTAGGTATTTATTAAAATATAATATAAACACACACACAATGACTTGTGATAATCGTTAATTATATTTAATATTGTAATTTAATGTTTGAAACACTGTACTATGTTTGTTTCACTCAACGCACACAAGTATCCTGCCACACAACCACTGTAAGTTTTAGCGAGAAGTAAGTAAGTAGGCGCTGAAATTAATATTTTTATAACTGCAAGCACGTATAGCACCGGTTCAAGAATTATCTATTTCCTTGTTGTTAACGATTACAGAGCACACGGAAAACGATACACCATATATGTTACTGATTTCACTATTCGACTATTCACATGTAGATATTAAAAAAGCTTATATAAAATTTTCCAAGATTTTTATTTACGGAGCTTACACAAGTTAACCCGCCACGATACAAATACGATACAAATCATACACAGTTTGTACTTACGTTATTAATTTATAAGAACTTGTTATTTTAAATACAATAAAAAACAATTATATTTGTAAAATATTTAAATTAGTGTGGTCTGGATCATAATGCAGCCTTTTCACCAACCGCTGAACTCTTATCATTGTTCTTGTTCCGTGGTTGTTCCCTCGGTTTGTCCTGTGACTCTGAATGTATCCGACTTCACTAATTATATCCGTATATTCGACTCCGCTAATCATATTGTTATCTTGGAATCAAAATGGTAATACAATCAACACCTAGAAAAAATAACCATGTATTATATGAGTAGGTACCTACATTATATATTTACAATAACAATAGTGGTTAATCACACATTACAATGCTTAAGTGTGTAGGTACTTAATTCAAGGTAAATATGGGCTTACCCACAGGGCTTACCTTAGTCTTTACGAAGAACTCTGTAGATTTTGTAGGGCTTTTCAGCAGAGTGGCCTCTATTCATCACTCTGTGGGAGTCTGTTTTGCTTAATGAACCAGCATCGTGAAATGGAAGGAGTCGCATTCCTCTCGTAACTCCATACGATGCGGATTACGTGAATTGGCGTTAAGTATAATATTATTTATTCAATATTATTGTGTATATGTATAACGGATGACTTTTTAAAGAATGTCATATTTGACGCTGAATGAACAAAATGAACAAAACCTATGGATGACGTCACAAAACTGCTAGGTTTAAACGACATTATTGTAATACTGTTTTAAGACGTCGTGGTACCAAAACACGAAATTAGACTGAAATAATACTGCTTTAAGAGGTTGTGGTTAGGCCCCTGTGAATTTGCGGTGGAGTAGGACTGTTTATCAAACCGCAATGTCTGAGCTAGTAGATTTTCTTGAATTTGTGGACTTAGGTACAGAGAAATAGGACCCAGACGGTACTTGCGTGATAATTCGGACCCCTTTACAAAATATTCTGTTAAAGAATTCCATGCACGTTGATTTACACCTGAATCTGTAAAAAGTGTTATATTGCCCTTTTTGGCACCCGATCTAAGGAAGCGAACAAAAAGAGGATTTTTTTCTTTTTTTTTTTTTTTTACGTGCGCAAAATCCCCACGGATACCTCCCCACCGGAGCCGGTGGAGGAGGTTATGTCGGACTCGAACCGACTAAAACGCACGCCGCCTGTGGGTCGTTTTGGTTGCCGAAGGTGAGGTTGACAGGCATATCCCTCGCACCCCGGCCGACCCAGGGCCATCTCTCACGATATGGCCCTCTTCTCGGGTGTGGGGACTACAGAGTCCCCAACTCGTCCCCGGAAACGGGGAGGCGCGCCACGCGCGCCACAGCCGCGGCCTGCTTCTGCCAGGGTGACAGGCGGCTTCACCTGTCACCCCCAGGCCGGCGCTCATGGGGGGCGGAGGTCGTTCATCGACCTCCGACGCCCGAGTTGCCTTCGTGCGCGGGCAGCTTGTCTTGCGATCCTTCGTCGCTCCCGCTGCCGCTCCCGCCCCGCCTCCTCCTTCACGAGCATTACTTGCTCGCAGAAGGAGGCGCCGGCCGCCCACGCATCCGCGCAGCGAACCATCGCCGCGAGCAAGGTGGAGAGCGTGAGAACCCTCACTCCCAGGGCCGCCACAAGCTCCCGCCTCGGCGTCTCCCACGCCGGACATTCGGTGAGCGTGTGCGGACCTGAGTCCTCGCTCGCGTCGCAGTGATGGCACTCGGACGTTGGCTCTTTCTGCATCCGACGCAGATACTTTCCGAAGCATCCGTGCTCGGTGATCATCTGCGTCAGACGGTACGAGAGGCTGCCGTGTGGCCTCTCTAGCCACTCCCCCATGATGGGTCTTACCGCCGCTACTACGGCGTGCCCTGCGCTTGGTTGCCCAAGTCGTCTCTCCCATTCCGTCACCATTTCCCTGTGGAGCCGGGATCTCACGGCCCGAATTTCTTCGGGCTCGGGATCGTGACCCCGCTCCCGCGCCGCCCTTCGGAACCGGTATAGCGCCGAAAGGCATCTCGCTTCCAGGATCCATGGTGGAGATCCGGCGAGGAGACTCGCCGCGTTGAATGATATCGTGCGGTACCCCCTTATGATGCGGCACGCCAACTTCCGCTGCGGACGCTGCAGCAGGAGCATGTGCCGATCACCCAGGGTGTCCGCCCACACGGGACACCCGTACAGGGCCATGGACCGCACGACACCCGCGTAGAGTCTCCTGCAGGAGTCCTCCGGGCCCCTCAGGTTGGGCAGTAGCCGCGCCAGAGCGTTGGCTGTGCCCGCCAATTTGGGGCCCAGACTTCGGAAGTGCTTCCCGAAGTCCCACCGGCCGTCGAGCACGAGCCCCAGATATTTCATCTGGGGCTTAATGCCGATGAGAGTGCCTCCCACTGTGAGACTGGAACCAGGTGGTGGCGTGCGCCGAGGTCCATGAAAGAACATGGCCTCGGATTTATGCAAAGCCACCTCAAGGCCCAGCCACCGGATCCGTTCCACGACTTGAGCAACCGCGGTCGTGGCCCTCAGGATCGCTTCGCGGTGTGTAGCCCCGCTCGCCGTCACTAGCGTGTCGTCCGCATAGCACGTGACGGCGGCGCCATCCGCAAGCTCACCGCGAAGCACCCAGTCGTATCCAATGTTCCACAGTAGCGGCCCGAGAACCGATCCCTGTGGAACACCGCACGACATCTCACGCCGACCGACGCCGGTCGCACTTGGGTAGATGACGGCTCTCTCCATCAGGTACGCCCCGACTATGCGGCGGAGGTAGAGAGGCACACCGTGGTACACGAGTGCCTCCCTGATGCAACTCCAGGGCAAGGTGTTGAACGCGTTGGAGATGTCCAAGGACACCGCCAACGTCACCTCACCCCGGGCAACTGCCTCCTCCGCCAAAGTCCTCACGCGCATGATGGCATCCACGGTGGACCGCCACCGGCGGAAGCCATATTGGGCATCCGCCAGGTCCGGCCCCCTACCAGACAGGTGCACGACGAGGCGCTTTGCAATAACTCTTTCAAAGAGCTTGCCCACCTCGTCGAGCAACACAATGGGCCGGTAGCCGGACGGTTTGTCCGCCGGGCGACCCTCCTTTCGGATGAGGACCAGTTTCCCCGTCTTCCACATCTTCGGAAACTGGCCCCGCTCCAAGCATGCGCTGAGGAACCCTCTCAGTCGGGGTTCGAGACCGTCTTCTCCCAGAGCTAGGACCCACGCGCGGCCTGGAATGCCGTCGGGTCCCGGGGCGGTGCTCTTCTTGGCTCTAAGCCTTCGCACCGCCAGCTCCAGTTCTACCCAAGTGACCTCGGGGACTTCGTCGTCAACTACCACACTGGGCGCCACAGGCGACCGAGGTGGCGGAGTCATCTGCGGAGGAACGTGTTCCGCTCGCGCCGGGAACAGGGACTCGACCACTCCACCGAGCAGAGCTGGCTGGAGAACCCGGGTCAACGGCGGGGCCCGGGGGCGCAGCTTTCCTCTTACCATAAGGTAAGGCCGCCCCCATGGGTCCCGCTCCAGCGTCTCCATGAGCTCCTTGTAAGCCCGCTTAATCTCCGCTCGGAGGGCATCTCTGGCCTCCCTGTATCCCACATGAAGCTCCGCCACTCGGGGCTCCGTATCTGCGGTTCGGCTACGCCTCCTACGGAGTCTGGTCCACCGGCGGTGCGCGATCACGCAGGCTTGCCGTAGCCTCGCGATCTCCGCAGACCACCAGTCGACCCGACGCCTCGGACTATAGGGTGGTGCCCTAGACATACCCGCATCGCAGACACGAGTCATGGCCTCCCGGAACCACGCCGCCTCATTGTCGATATCGACAGGCCTGTCCGGCGCAATGGCCCAGGCCTGTACGATGGCGGCCTCCAGGAGGACCTCCCGATTCAGTTTTTTTTTTTTTTTTTTTTTTTTTATTATTTCCATAATTTGTTACAAGTTTCTTAAATTTAAGTACTCGCCAAGCTATTACGCTTGTTGGCGAGATAAGCGCTCAAAAAATGTTGTTTACAACTATCCTATAAAAAACACTACAAATTTATATGTATTTATTTGCCTTGCAAAATATATTTGTATTTATTAAAATATTTATATGTACCTACGCGTTATCCCCTCTTTCACACATTTCACTCTCACCATTGTCCAACAAAAAAGCCCTTAGTTCGTTTTTCAATGTATATAAACTTAATTTGGGTAATTGTCGTAACAAGTTAATTTTATTATATATATGTGGAACTATATACGAAGACATTCTTTCACCATAGTAATTTCTTATTCTAGGTTTGTCGAGTTTTTTTTCTGTTACACTTCTTGTATTATATATATTTTGTAATACTAATTTGTATTTATCATTAAAATAGTGTTCTAAACCTAGTAAATATTCAATTTTCTTATCTATCGGAAGAATCTTACATATAGGATATAGTTTTTCATACTCTTTGTTACATAATAATTGATCCTGTTTATTAACTAAAAACTTTACTAACCTTGTTTGTATACATTTTATTTCTTTAATATAGGTTATAAAGGTTCGCCCATACACACTGAGTCCATAGCTGAGCAAAGAGTCTGCGAGAGCATGGTATACTACTGTCAACGTATGTGTATTAACAGTTCCCCTTAAAACATAAAATTTACCTAAAATAGATCTTAGTTTATTACATACTTCATTTACATGCAACTTCCAGTTAAAATGTGTGTCTACAGTTAATCCTAAATATTTATAGCTTACAACAGATTGTATTTTTTGACAGTTGCAATGTATTTTATTTTTGTGTAAGCAATCATATGTGTGTCCAATGACTACAATGTCCTCTTTGTTTATCAATTTAGCGCGCTGATTATAGGGCGAGTATACATGCATGAGTTTAGTTTTCTGAAGATTCAATATTATTCCATTATCATGTGCCCACTGTGTGATATTCTCGAAGTCAATTTGTATGTTCCTTTGAGCTTCATACAGGTCTTTAGAAGCATACAGTAGGCACATGTCATCGGCATACATGTACACCCCACACCTATTCACAATGTTAGCTACGCTGTTCACGTGCATAATATACCCTACCGGCCCAAATACCGACCCGGTCGGCACACCTAGACCAACAAGAGCCTCCTCCCCTGAGACACCATTCACAGATGTATGAATCTTACGATTAGTTAGATAGTTGTGGAACCAACTCTTCGTGGGGCCACGGATTCCACATTCATCCATAGCCTGTAACAGAATATCGTGATCTAAAGTATCGAACGCTTTTTTATAGTCTATGAATAAGACAATGAGCTGCTGTCCTGAGTTGAGACTCTCATTGACCTGGTCCGCAAACCGAGTAAGCGCCGTCACAGTACTGCGTCCCTTCCTAAATCCATGTTGAGTGTCAGACAGTATGCCATGACCCTCTAGGAACCTACTTATTTGACCGACAATCACCTTTTCCACTATTTTATCTATAGCCGACAATATCGCGATGGGTCTATAGTTTTCATACACTTTGTGATCACCAGACTTATAAATGGGCCGTATTATAGCCTTCTTCAATTCGTCAGGATAAACAGATTTGCTAATACACATGTTAACAAAATTAGCCAAAACTGGGCTCAATGGTTTACATAAATATTTGATGTCTTTCACTCTTATTCGATCAATACCCGGTGCCTTCTCGCACGATAACTTCGTAATGATCTTTTCTATGTCTAATGGACTAACCTTATTATACCTGAAACTAACCAGACTGGGACTTGCATAGCTATTTCTGTTTAAAAATTTTGTATTACAATGATGTTTTATGTCCCCAATTTCTTTAGTGAATGTAGTGGAAAACTTTGTACATACATTATACAGAGTATCTGTTTTACCTAAATACTTTAATATTACATCATCCAAGTTACATTTAGATCGACCTAACCACGAGTTAATATTCATCCATATCTTTCTAAAATCACCATTACATTTCCTTATTTCTGTCTGCCTGTATTTATTTTTTGCAACATTTACTAACTTATTAACTTTATTTCTAAACGTGGTATACTCTAATCTCTTATTCATATTATTAGGTGACTGTTTCCATTTTTTGAATAAGTAATCTCTACTCTGTAGCATTTTATATAAGTCCTTATCTATCCATGGCTGCTTTAATCGTTTATTACACACAGGAACCAAAGATGTACAGTCTTTATAAATAGTGTTGCATACTGTCACTAATGTTTTATATAATTCTAAAGGACACGTTATCTGTAACAACTGTGACCAATCATATTCGTTAAATTTTTGTCTAACTAAATTATCACAAATAACTTCCCGCACACTATTGGAACTACTTTTTTTTACTTCGGTGCACAAGTCCACTGATATGCCTACCGCATGATGATCTGATATATGCGTCTCGAGAACATAGGCCGACGCGCTCACGTTGCGTCCCGCTCTCACCCATACATGATCCAAACACGACTGGACGACTCGCCCATCCACAATCGCTTCACGCGTTATCTCGCCGCTAGGTAATCCGCACTGCAGGCCGCATCCACACAGGGTGTTTTTATATCTCGTCGTGACACTATTTATTTCATCATTTAATATGTTAATGTTTGTATCGCCAATTACAATTAAGTTATTAGTGTTCGGAACTGTTTTGATGAGCATTTCCAGCTGTTGTATGAATTGGATTTTATTCATGTTTGGTGGATTGTATAACGCTAATACGTGCAAATTACTATTTAGAATTGTCAGTTTTCCATGCAATATCTCCATTGCTGATGTTTTAGCCGTTTCTACATCCAATACGAGGCCATTCTTCGCATATATAATGATTCCACCTCCTCTTCGCGTCTCTCTAGTCAGTATGTGTGCTTCAAATCCTGGTATTAGGTACAGGGGTAATTCTTCCTGTTTTATATTTATTTCACTTAAAATTAAGATATCTATTGTATATTTATTTACTTCTAATAACACTAGAATTTGGTTAAAGTATTTTCTTAGCGAGCAAATATTTAGGTATAATATGTGTGTGCTTTTGCTGTTTTTCATCATAAAATTGCTTAGATTTTCTATATTTTGAAACCTTTCGTATCCTATATCGGTAGACAGGTCATAATCTGTTATAGAATCGAATTTTATAAAATGACCTAGTGTGTTCATACACTGTCACAGCTGACTGTGACTCGTTTATTTACTGCTCGCTGTTAAAACATATTGTATGAATATCATTCTCGGATCGAATGGCGCGAATTTTAGAATTTTCGTCCTTCTTTACAAGCACCTTATGATCCTGAACCCAGATATATTTGTACTTATCTTTAAGCATTTGTTTAGCACTCCATAATACCTGCCGCATATGTTTAGTTAGATTCTCATTGATATAAACTCTCTTGCCGTTATTGTTAGATAAGACATCATCATTTGTAATACTCGTTTTTCTATGTTGTATCCACTCTTTTTTAGCGGATTTCGAGCGCAGAGTTACAACAATTGTTCGCGGCCGAGTTGCATCGTCTTTTTTCCTGCCTACCCTCTTTGTTTCTTCAATATTTTTTGAATCCAATTTTAATTTCTGTGATATTGTTTTTACCAATAGCATAGTATCTTCGTCTTTTTTCTCGTCCAAGCCGAAAATCTCAATGCACTTATCTGTTTCTTTTTCTTCCAATAATGCTATTCTTTCTTCTAGTGCACTATTTACCTTTTGCAAGTGGGTATTTTTATTCTCTAATGAATTGATCTTTTTCTCTGCATTTTCTTTAAATGTTAACATCTGTTGATACTGTTCGGCGTAAAAATCAACGGTTTCCGTTAACTCATCGATTTTTTTCTGAGTTTGGTATATTATTACTAGCTTGTTATTGACCTCAGCCAATAACGATTCTACTGTCGCTTTCTTGACGTCCATAACAATCTGCGGGGCCATAGATTTGGGGCTTTTTTCATTATCAGCGCACATATCGCACATTCCACGTCGTTGGAACTGCTTAATATTTTGAACGCATTTCTTGTGAAAAACGCCTTCACATGGACCCTTACACTGAATGGAATCATCTTTTGTAATTGATAGAAATAGTTTACACTTTTTACACTGAACCATTGTGCTCGTAATTCCGTGTTAAGATATTCAACACGTCCGTACGCAGAGCGCGCGCGCAACGTGGTTCGCGTGGGGCCGGTATGACCGGCGCATCACCCGCGGGGGGGGAGACATCAAACCGAACGTATCGGTGATCCGCCAGTGTCTCCACCCCCACAACAACACGCCAGTCCCGCACACGGTGCGACAGCGAAGCGCCTGCGAACGATAGGTCGATAATCGAACTGCGCTCCGCGGTCACGAACGTGGCTTCGGCCCCGCGATTCTGGAGAACTAGACCGTGATTAGCGGCCCAGCTCTCCAGAGCCCTACCTCGTGGGTTCGTGTGCCGGGACCCCCAGGTCACTGACCAGGCGTTGAAGTCCCCGAGCACAAGAACCGGATGAGGATGACAGGCGTTGACGACGTCAGTCAGTCGCTCCAGCGACTGCCGGTACTCCCCTATGCGTCGGTGTAGGCTCGGCGTGAAATAGACGGCCACGACCGCAATCTCCCCCACACGCGCCGCTACGATGCCATGCTCCCTTGCCACGACAACAGGGGGGGGGGGGGGGCACCCATAGCGGCGTTGTGCACCAGTGCCGCCGACCCGTCCAGGTCGACCACCCAGGCAGGCCCAAGGGGCCGGTGAGTGTACGGATCGGCGACAGCGGCGACGTGTATGGACCACTGTGCCATGCTCTGGAGCAGAAGACCCTGAGCATCGGCACCGTGGCCCACGTTCGCCTGCAGGATGCGGAGCTGGGGATCCATTATGGAACCATCTCCGCATCCCGCCGCGAACTTTGGGTGGAGCCCCCGCCTTGCGGCTTCGGCTCCCCCCCGGTGCAGGCCTTGCTGCCAACCCTATGGTCGGCCGGTTTGCCCCCCGCTGCACACCTGAAACAGTGCAGCGGAGCTTCGCATCCACCGGCCGTATGGCCGGGTTGGCCACAGCGGAAGCAGCGGTCACCGACCGTCACCGCCGCCGTGCACTGCACCCCCACGTGGCCGACCGACAGGCACCTAAAGCACCTGGTCGGTCGAGCCTGCAGGAGCCGGACCTGCACCCGCACCACGCCTCCAACGGCGAGGAACCCCCGGTCGGCAGCCTTTTTGACTGCTGCGATGGGGCAGCCGACAACTGCCGCCCCCAGTCCACGGCGGCCGAAGCGGATTGCTCCGACCTTCACCGCCTCTAGGGGGCAGCCCCCGGCCTCCGCCACGGTGAGGCGGATTTGCTCCGCCGTGATGGAGTCGTCCAGGTCCGAAATGCGCATTTCTGCGCACTTGTTGGGCCTGGACACCCGGACGTCGGCTGCATCCAGCGTGTCCCGAAGCCTAGCCGCTAGGGCATCGGCCTGGGGACCGCTTGAAGCGCCGGGGATCTCCAGTAGCCGAGCACCCGTCCGAGTGGGTTTCACCCGGATGGGGCCCGGCATATCGAGAGCCCTCATGTCAACGCAGGCTCTCGCCTGCGTGACAATCTGGGCGTACTGCACGCCCCTCTCCGCCGCCTCCGCCGTCATCGTTAGCACGACGGCGGTTGAGCGGGGGACGCGCAGCCTCCCCGGCACTCCCCTCGCAGCAGCCTCAGCCTTCTTGGCATTTTTGGCTGCCTTCCTTTTCGCCTTGCGCCGTTTCTTGGAGGCTCCGGCCACCTCCCAGCCTCCCTCCGGTGGGGAACCTGTGGAGGCAATCCCCACCGGGGTCCGGGCTGGCGCTGGGGCTGAGGCTAGGGCCGGGGACTTCTTCCCCTTGCCTTTCCCCTTCCCCTTGCCTTTGGCCCGGGCACCCTGGGAGCTCCCAGCCTCCACGTCGAGAGCGACAGTGGCTCGAGCGACCGGAGCGGCAGGAGTGGCAGGCGCAGCGGACGGGCTGCGGGCCGACTCCTGCAGGGCCTCTGCGACCGCCGGACTGGTGAGACCTCTTCTCACCGCTCCGGCATACCCCGTAGGCGGCGCCAAGGGCGGGCGGCGGCTGGAGTCCATGACCGCCTCCATGAACCTCCGGGTGCGCTCCTCCTGCGTCACCTGCCACCTCCGCTGCTCAGCCAGCGCCGCCTCCTGCCGCTTTTCCATGGCGGCCATTGCCGCCATGCATGCCGCCAGTGGGTCCATGGGCCTAACCGGCTGCAGCACCGGCGACTCCAGCCGAGCGGGCTGCGCCAGTGACACCGGCCGCACCGGTGTCTCCGGCCGCACCGGTCGCACCGGCGGCCTTGACCGCACCGGTGTCTCCGGTATTACCGGTGCCTCCGGCCGCACCGGTGACCTTGACCGCACTGGTGACAGCTGCGGCGCCGGCGGCACCGGCCGCTCCGGCTGCACCGCTAGTCGCCGCCGCGCAGACCGCGTCACGCGCTCCGCGGGCAGCCCGGCGACGACCTGACGGAGGTTCGCCATTTCGGCCGCCATCCTCTCCATCTCTTTACGGTGCTCAGCCGCCGTTCGCTCTACGCTGTTGAGGAGCTCAACTTGCCTCCTGCCAAGTTGAGCTCGCTCGTTCCGGGACTCGGCCAGCTCCGCCTTGAGCAGCTCAAACTGCTCAACGAGGCGCGTCGCAGCCAGCCGGACCCGGTCCTCCTCCGGCGTTAGAGCTCCAGAGCGGGCCCCGGCCAGTCTCTCCAGGGCCTCCATCACGTCCCTGGACGTGGAGCCGTCGGTACGAAGCGCGGGCGCCGCCGAGACGGAGGGACTCGGCGGCGCTCTCACATCTTCCCCGGCTGAGGCCCGTGAGGGGGCGGCTTTGGTGCCCCCACCCTGCAGCTTTCGGCGGCTAACCGCAAACTGCTTGGGTGGGGGGGACGCATTATTTCATCCCCACCGGAGCTGCTGGAAGACGAGTCGGTCAGGGTCAACTCGAGATCCGACTCGGTCTTCTGTGGGGGGATGATTTTTTTTTTGCGGTTCCGCTTCCGCCGTGGTGCAGATTTCCGGGTCTGCAGACCCACCGGGCTGTTCGCCTTGCTCCTCTCAGTGGCGGTGTCGAAGTCTTCCGACACCGTCCCTGCTTGGGACGCGACCTCCGCGCAGACTGTTTCACTTGGTGATGGTTTTTTGTTTTGTTTTTGTTTTGTATCCATTCAAATCCCACGAGTTGAGACGATTTAAGATACACTTCCCGGGTGACGCTCATTCCGAGAAGCGGGGTACATACTGTGGAGTTCCCCAGGTATCCACAGGTTTTAAGCGACTTCGCTGTCGGGTTTTCAAGACTTTTCCTTGTCGCGGGCCGGCCAATTAAGGCAAGCCCCGCGGCCTTCAGGATACCGGCTTCCCAAGTGTGGCCAGCACTCAGGTCGTTGTCGATATCCTGGAGGTTACGCGACGCGGGAGAGCAGCCAACTCTCCCAACACCGACGGTGGCACGAATGCCTGCCAGCCTCTGCGCGAGCAGTAGGCCGGCCCGTCCCTGGATCCCATGGATCCTTGTGTCGCCCCCATGTCCCCTCTGAAAGCAGAGGGATACCGGGAGCGACAGGCTAGCCCTAAAAAGGGCTGTTTGGGATGGAAGGGATTCTACGAGTCCCTTCCCGCAGGCCTTGCAGACCCGCCATACCACGACCCCCCCAGGGTCAGCTAGCCCTAAAAAGGGCAAGCTCCTTCTCCTTGGAGTCAGAGTCTACTAACCGTCGTCCAGGGTGCACCAGCCTCCCCGCTTCCGTTCCCCAGGACCGCGGTCCAGAGGGAAAAGAAACAGGTAAGCCAACGTGGAGGTTACCCAACCCGCACCCCGTTACCCAACCCGCACCCCAGCAAAAAAAAGAGGATTACCGTTTGCACCGGAAATAATATTACTGCTAACATTACGTTACTTCGCTACAAGCAGTTTTCAGGTTAGTATGTACCTAAAGTACATTGCATGGTATTTAAACAAATATTGTATTTTCATTAGAGTAGGTACCTATAGTGTGCGATTTTAAGTAGGTAGGTCTGTCTACCTAATAAGCACATGTCCCTAATATACCTACTGTTCACACTAGTTTGGGAACTAGGGAATTCATAAAATATGTAGGTACCTACTGTAGACCTATGTACCTATTCTTTATTAACAAACTATTAATACATATTATCATAGCTAAAATTACATTTTTTTTTTATTTTTTATATAGGACACGTCAATTGGACTTCGCCTTGCCTGATGGTAAGCTGAAGGCAAAATCCCAGAAAAGAGGGTCACCATTACTTACACATACCGTGTGATAATGGTGACACTCAGCTTGACGGCCTTATCATATGCTTTTTCACGCCCCGCTTAAAGGACCCGGGACTGTAGGAAGAAGGAAACACGTGAGCTGGTAATGAATTCCAGGCCTTAATGGTGCGACAGAGGAAAGAGTCTCCGAACCGCTTGGTTCTTGATCGGATGTTTTGCACCGTGTGCGGATGACATCTAAGACCTGCACGCGTTGTCCTGTGTAGGAAAGGGGAGGGTGGGACTAATTGGAAGAGCTCATCAGAACACTCCCCATGGTACAGACGGTAAAATACAGCCATGGACGCAACATCTCTACGCAGCTGTAAAGGTTCTAGGGTGTTCGTGATCTCGGGATTCCCAATGATGCGGACCGCACGTCGCTGCAACCTGTCGAGAGCATCTAGTAAGTACTTTGCTGAACCATCCCAGAGATGCGAGCAGTACTCCACACAGGAGCGAATTTGTGTCTTGTATAGAAGACACCGCTGCTCCGGCGTGAAAAATCGTCTCACTCTGTTCAGGACTCCGAGTTTTCGTGAGGCTGTTTTGATGATACTTTCGATGTAGTTTTTGTTATTCAGGTTGCAGCGAACATCCATACCTAGGATATTGAGATTGTCCTGCAGCGGCAGTGGTGTGCTCTGAAGAGTGGGGAGGGGAAGGAAAGAAGATACTTTTGCTGTAAACGCACATGCCTGCGTCTTCTTGGCATTGAACTCAACCAGGTTCTCAGAGCCCCATTGAGAAATGTGATTCAGGACCCCGTCAAGCTCAGTGACAAGAAGCTGCCTTTTCTCTGCGATATCTGACTGCTTGGCCGCTGGATGTCCATGATAACTTCCATGTAAAGTGCTATCGTCTGCATAACAACGAACATTGCCGGTAGACAGCATGTCGTTGATATGCAGAAGAAAGAGAGTGGGTGATAAGACGGACCCCTGGGGCACGCCAGCATTAACCTGCAGAAACTCCGAAGCTCGTCCGTCACAAAGGACGCGAATACGGCGCCCCTGCAGGAAGCTAGCAACCCAGTTGCACAGCCTAGAAGGCAGACCAAAGGCAGGTAGCTTAGAAAGAAGCGATTTGTGCCAGACTCTATCGAAAGCTTTGGCGATGTCAAGACTAATTGCCAGTGACTCGCCGTGCTTGTCCATAGCCGTGGGGATTTTGCGCACGTAAAAAAAAAAAAAAAAAAAAAAAAAAAAAAAAAAAAAAAAGCCTCACCCCAAAGATGGGTAACGTATGCTAGAAGATCACCCGTTGACCGTTTCGGTCTGAAGCCATATTGCCGGTCATTAATTAAGGAGTGATCCTCTAGGTGCCGCATGAGCTGTTTGTTAATTATGTGCTCGAACACTTTGCACAGCACTGAGGTGACGGCTATGGGTCGACAGTTGGCTGGCTCCGAGCAATCCCCCTTCTTGGGAATCGGCTGAACATTCGCCTCTTTCCAAGGCAAAGGCACTGTACCCGAACTGTAGGATAGCCGGTACAGGCGCGTAAGCATTGGAGACAACTCCGCTGCACATTTTTTCAAAACTACCGCTGGAATACCATCCGGACCACTGGCTTTCCGGACATCGAGTGATTGCAGCACTGCACGGACATCGCGTTGCCTGATATGGATATCAGGCATCGCGTGGTCACTGTCGGGTAGTGTTGGTGGCTGCGTACCACAATCATCGATTCGGGAGTTGGCCGCAAAGAGATTAGCCAGCAGATTTGCCTTCTCTTGCGGCTCATGGGCCAGGGATCCATCAGGGTTACGCAGCGGAGGCAGCGAAGGCTGACAGAAGTTGGCTTGCACGGCTTTAGCCAGTCGCCAGTAGCCACGGCTTCCCGTGGGATGCATCACTAGCTCTTGACCAAGCCGCGCTATGCGCAGGGCATCCGCTCTGACATAGGCCCTTCTACAGACCTTTGTGGCTCTGTTGTACGCCGCCTTGACGTGGCCCAGATTGGGATGGCGCGTGGCGCGCGCCCTTACCCAAGCGCGGTACGCAGACTGTTTTTGTTCAACAGCTTCCGCGCACTCGCGCCCGAACCAAGGGCGCACCCCGCGGTCACCGGTGACATCGGTGTATGAGATATAATATTCCATACCCAGACCGATCTCACCGGCGACAGCAGTAGCACAATCCGATGGGTTCTTACCTTCAAAGCAGCGCTCAACCCACGGGATGGACGCAAAATAGTCACGAAGTCCATCCCAGTCCGCTGACGAGTAGTGCCAGAGACGCCGCTTCCCCCGCATGGGTCGTGGGGGCGCTATAATAGGCACCGTGGAACAGACCAGGCAGTGGTCAGAGTTGCCTAAAGCGGCTCGCACCGATACACTGTACCGGTCCGGATCACTCGTCAGCAGAAGGTCTAGCAGAGAAGGTGCTTGGCCCGACCTTCTTGGTATCCTAGTGACCTCGTGCACCAATTGGGTCAGGCCGTGCGCCAGAGCAAATGCGTGGGCGGCTCTTCCCGCATGGTCTGTTTTGGAGGAGCCCAACCAGATCTCGTGGTGGGCGTTAAAATCCCCCAAAAATACCATTTCGGCATTCGGAAATCGCTCCTGCGCATCATCTGCCGCCTGACTCAGATATTCAAAGAGTCGAGTTGTCTCAGCATCTCCTGTATGGGAACGGTAGAGGCACACATAGATCTGACTCGTAGGGCCATGGTCTACGTGTACCCAAAGGACGGAGAAGTATGGGTCCTCTAGGCAGCGCAAACGGCGACAGCAAACATCCGCCCTAATAAACACGCACACCCCGGCTTTTGCACGAAAACTTTCCTCAAGAACATAGCCAGGGTAGAGCAAGTAGGTCGTGTCGTCAGGGCGGTGTATTTGCGTCTCCGTTAGAAAAAACATGGCAGGTTTCGCCGTCTCTAGGTGTTGGTGGACGGCGTTGAGGTTTGCATGGAGCCCACAGATGTTAGTGGACTCCACCTCAAATAGCAAGCTTTTGGGAGTGTGACGAGCCGCTGTGTTGCCTTTTTCTGTAAATTGCGCTGCCATGAGTTTGGGTGGGAGAAGGCGTGAAAAAAGAAGTGATTGCCGCCGCAGCACCGTGTGACAAAGCGCGGGATATTGGTTTTATCTATGAATGTGAGGCATGGCGAGAGCCGACGCGCCGAACGGAAGGGCCCCCGTACCCCCCCGAGTATGGTCGCCGGGCTCCCAAATCCGGTCACCAACCGGCACGACGAACCATATCGGGATTATGCGCGGCCTGGTGAGGCAGCCTCCCAAGGTGGTTAACCCCAGTTGGGCCCCTGTACTATACCGCGGGCGGCCAGCGGCACCACCGTTTCTACAGGTCTCCCTGTTCGGCGCATCGCCCCGCGCCATCCCCACTAGACTACGCCAAGACCCACTGGTTCCACTAGTGCTGCGACAACCACCACCTCTGCCCGGCTATGCACATGCTGACCCCTGAACACAATCCAACCGAGATTGAATTGCTATGGAGGGTTTTTCGCAATAGTGCACGGCGGTACCTACCCGGTCGAAACTTGAGACAAATTTGTGCCACCAAGTTTCTACCACCAGTGAAATTAGGTATGTGATTGTCCATGTTTCAGAAAATGGATGGAGATGTCATGAATATCTGTCAGCAGTCAGTCTCAAGGATCATTGCCCAAGTCTCTATGTTGTTAGCAAACAAACTGAAAGATTTTGTAAAATTCCCCTCTACAGCAGAAGAGATAAATATAGTGAAGATGAGATAAATATATTCAATTAAAAGAAGTGCTTATTATTTTAATTGAAATACTATTATGTCAATTGGTACCTATTTACCACATTTATTAAGTTTTCATGAAAGCATTACTTAAATGTTATTTTTGTTACAGGCAAAAATTTTATGAATTAGCTCATTTTCCTGGAGTAATTGGGTGCATAGATTGTACCCACATTAAAATAAAAAGCTCTGGGGGAATAACTTTAGAAGTATATAGAAATAGAAAGGGGTACTTTTCTATTAATGTTGAGGCAGTCACGGGGCCAAATTTGGAGTTTTATGATTTAGTAGCTCGATGGCCTGGGAGCACACACGATAGTTTTATTTACAAAAGCAGTTCCATTAAACAGAGACTAAATACTGGTGTGCTACAAGGAATAATTTAGGAGACAGCGGATATGTACTTAGCAATGTGCTTTTAACAATATTTCTGTCACCAAATTCGACACCCCAAGAAAATTATAATAAATGCCAAATTAAAACAAGAAACACAGTGGAAAGATGCTTTGGTATTTGGAAAAGAAGATTTCCTTGCCTACAAATAGGAATGGGTATTAAAGTGTATACAGTTGTGGCTGTGATATGTGCATGCGCAACATTACACAATATAGCATTGTTGGTAGATGATTTGGTGCCATTGAACGGGGATGACATCTATGTCAATAATGATGTTGCAGATGTTGCACAAATTACTGAAAACTCCAACAGCAATGGTTTTATGGTGCGACAGGCTTTAGTTGAAAGGTTTTTTCTTAATAGTACATACTTCTTCAATTAAAAAATAAATAAAAATATGCTATAACCATGGTTACTTTTATTTTAAAATAGTTTCTTTTACAAAAAATAATATAATAAATAAATGAAATTGCACTAATGTTAACCTAGTTTACCTAACTTCGAGTGATTTGACGTTGAATAAGTGACATTAACAGTTAATAGTGATACCATAGAATAAAAGTAAATAATTGCTTTGTTATAATTATGTGTAAATAGGTATTTAGCTTTGTCTATTAATAGAAAATAACAGTAAATGAACTGATTATCATTTATTTTATTATGAATAAAAGTTATCAATTTGTTTTTGAATATTTTTTCCACTTTTTACTGTTACCGGTTTTTAGATATGGCTACACCGATGTTTTATCGATAGGGTATCGATACAACAATTTGTCACTGCTCCGCCCTTCGAAAACTTAAGGCTGTCATTAACTAATGAGCCCTTAAATTATGTCTCTGGGATGTCCCGTCAATTAACAGATTTAATGATAATTAGTTAAGTATTACTTAGGACTAATTTAATGAACTTCTCTAAGTGCGGCTGTTAGTTTCATTTTAATAATTACGTGTAAATAAATGAAATACCAAATTATTATTTTTTTAATTTTAGGCGGTTCAATTACCGTGTGTGGCAAACGTTTTTTCTGAAATGTATGACTCTAGTTTTGTTTCTTTTTTATAAATAAGTGAGCGTTTCCTTTTAGTGAACTTCGCTATCTCCCATATTTAGAGTAGTTTCCTTCTAGATACGATCGGAATCATCCACACTGTACAGGTCGCGGCACCTGGACATGGGATTGGAATTAGCAGTGTTGTTGTTGGCCAAAATTGAAGTAATCGAAGTGGATTCTGTGAGGCTTTTATAATAATACCTTCCTTTGGAAAGTAAATGGCGCGACGTTGAAGTAAAGAGCGCGAGGCGCGGGCGGTGTAGCGGCCGCGCCGGGAGGCCACGGCGGAGTCCACAGACCACCGCTAGTGAAGTACCTTCGTTCTCACTTACATGATACCTCACTCAACTGAGGCTTGTGCAATGTTTACTTTCAATACTTGTGATTGTACATAATTTTATTGCGAGTTTTTGCTTGATTCTGGTTTCTTTAATTCCAAGAACTTAATTTGTGTTATGAGGTTTTTAGTAGATACACTTTTTATTTGCTTTCTTTATATCTTAGTTCCGCATAAGTTTTCCATTGAGTCCACCAAACGAGGTGCAAAACTGATAATATAATCGTTCCACACGGCTCCTCGCGCGTGAAATTGGGTTCTCGCGTTCCAATGGACCTTTACTCTTTTGGGTAAAAAATAGGAAACTGCGACATTAGTCAAGTTAACGCTCTTAATTTCCTAAACTTACTGTATTCATTTGAAATTTCGTCATTCTGTCGTTCTTCTGCGTGAATCTACAAATAATGAAATACATACGATATTGGAATAAACCCACCAACGAACATACCTCTGACGCATGAGATAGTGCAACAAAGAGGTCCGCTCGTACACCCGTACCTGTCGATACATTTATACATATGCATACAGCGAAAGATTTGTGATACACGCATAACCTAACCTAACCTGTATATTATTATGTATTAGGTACCTACGAGTATATTTGATGTTGGGTCACGAATCAAAATGATATTGGGTGGCATTTCCACCGAGAGATCTATTATCGAATGTTCTCCCTGAAGTAGGCGCATTATTTACGTTACTAATTAATTACATGTTTCGTAATGTGTGACGTCACGCCCATTAACTCAATATTCGGAGAATAAATAATTAGGGAAGTATTTAAGGATATTAATATTTTAACAGTAGTTCCCCAATATAAATTTGTAAATATAATGTACTAGCTTTTGCCCGCAGCTCCGATCCTCTAATCATCTTCACTCTAATCAGTTCCACTGTCTATTCGACTTAGAATGATTATATAACATATATATTAATATATTATATATATCTATTCGCTGCACTACTATATCCTTCCCCAGGACCGGACGAGACGTAGGTCCCTCCCGTCCCGCATTACGCAATGGCGACTCGGGCGTCAGAGGTCGCTCAACGACCTCCGTCTTCTATGAACCTGTGGGTGGCAGGTGGAGCAGCCTGCCACCTTAGCAAAACCAGGCCGCAGCGGTGCGTTGAACACCATTTTTATATCCGAAGAAAGGTAAAAACACTATAGTTCCACACCTGAGGAGGCCTTCGATGGCAGCAGGGGAGTGAGGGATATGCCAGAGTCTACCTCATCCTTGACAAGTGATAACTGCAGACGGAGTAGGATTTTAGTAGGTTCGAGTTCGACATAACCACACCCACTGACAGCAGGGGGGATATCCATGGTGATTTTTGCTCTAAAAAAAGGTATGCAGAAGTTATATAACAGGCGCGCTAGATGTGACTGAATGTTTGAGACGCCCCAGCTGTTTCGAAGTAAAAAGTTTCGTATTTAATTAATGTAAAATAAGAAACACCAAAGTGTTCCTGACTGAGATTAATGACACTCAAACCGCATTAATATCAAGATAAGCTCATTGACGGCCGTCGATAAGTAGCCGACCTTACCGAAGCAGCAGCCAATCAAAATAAACTGAGGGGATTTATTAGGATTTTTTGTATTTAAAATCAATGTTTTTGTTGAAACCCGTAAACAAGGGAATTCCGTGGTATTTAATTGTTACGATCGCAGAGTAAACATTTAAGTAAATATATTAAAGGGGATTCCCCTCCCCCCGTGGGCGGATGGAGCCGGTGCGGTGTGGGCACGCGCTTGTACTTAAAGCTTCCGAGGATGAAAGGGAAAATGAAAAACCAAAACAAATGCGTGAAAGGCTATGAGCACGATACGTAGCTATGAGTGTGAGCGCGAAGGCGAGGGGTGAGGTACTCGCGTGCGGTGAGCGAACTGGTATTGGCAGCGTGCTCCTTTAATTGAGGAAAAGCCCTTGTAAGCTTTTATATTTGGCTGAAAAGGTTTATATTGAGATACTTCGCACCATCGCACCATAGAATTTTGTATTAAGTTTGTGAAAAGGGTCTTTTTTAATTTATTTACCAAATTACCTTATGTAAATACAGTATAATAGTTTAACAAATCAATAAGGTTTGTGCTAATACTTTGTGTAAGTCCTTGCTTATTTCAGCATGAAACATTTTCGTTCCGCCGCGCCGGCCGTTTGGAGAATTACTTGTTCGACCAATTTATGAGTGCTCAAAGCTCCTCGAGTGTGTTTGTTAGCTGACAAGGTAGTATGCATAATCTCCCCTTCTTAAGGAAGTTTTGGTTTGACAATATACATAACTCTAGATTTTTTTTTACTTTCGTGAATACTTCGTAATATACAGAATAAATGATTTTTGTCTTTGATGGCTTCAAAACACGCTTGTGCAGCTCAGCACAGACTGAAATACTGAAACTCAGGTATCATCGCATCTCTTGCAATACAAAGTAGTTCTTTTGGTCTTTCTGCGCTCGTCGCCGTTTCTGGAGTATTTTACCCCTCGTAGGTCGCGAGCGAAGACTAAGTAGTTTTCAAATATGGCAAAGAGTGGCAACTAGATCGGTGCTATAGTTGTACACCAGCCGGAAGTCGGAACGAAATAAATTAGAAGTGATTTATCCTTTCAAAGCACTCTACGCAAAATTAGAAATAACAGATTGTCAAAACGATTTTTGCTACACTTTTGTACTCATTTATTCATCTTATTATTCACATCGGGCCGTCCATAGCATACGGTTACCGCTTAACTGCTCATCAAGTGGGCCGCGTACATGTGTTCCACCTGAGTGGTATAAAAAAAAAGTAACTTAAATTTAAAATTTAAAATCATATCATATCAAAGTAATATATATTATTTGTTCAAAATCAAATAAAATTTATTTATTAATCGTTGCACAGTATTTTACATGGGTTCTTAACCTATCGTGTGTTATTACATTGTGCATTGTGGGTATATATATATATATAATATATATAATAAATATGTACCACCTCACTTGTTGAGTGACGAAAAAACATATAAGAAGAAGAGAAGTTCGAGTTACAAATAGTTCGAGCAAAACAGAGAGATTAAAATAACAGAATAATACTCGTTGATTAATTTTGATTTCCTTAGTGGTTAGAATAGGTTTTTGGCTATATAACAGGGTACTAGTAATCCTGTGGCTATATGGAGTAATTTTTGACTTATCCAAAATCTAACACACGCAGGTACGCGCTCTGCGTACTGCGTGTGTTACTAAGCGCCCCCCCCCCCCATCGTGATACGTGGTACGGTTTTAGACTACCCCTCCCCACAACCCAAAATTACGTGTTTTTATAAGATATAAAAAGGAAACAGAATATTCACTTTTTCACATGTAATATAAAAAAATAAATACACGTGATACCTCACTATGCCACTACTTCCCCTCTGGTGATATTACATGTTTTTTCCAAACCCCCTCCCCCCTTTATTGGGCCTCACGTAACTAATGGATAGCCCCTTATTCATTGGAGGATGATGGCTATAGTTATATAAATGTTCACCTCATCAATCAGTCTCGTTCTCGTAAACTCAAAATTGTTAATATTTATATCAATCGGCATTTTTCATTTCAGCTTCCTGAACAGACAAGCTCATCATAAATATGTAACAACCAGTCAAATCTTCCGTGATCTAATGAATGAGCGATAACGAATGAACGAAAGCTGCCAACGAATCTATGATTATATTTTATTTAACTTCTTAGTACAATATTTTATTTATAATCTAGACATTGTAGACATCTGTGATTTTAAATGTGTTTTGAATTTGAAGTGAAACTTTAATATCAGTTTCTTTTGTGAAGGCAAACTTTCTGGTAGGTTCTATTTCTGTTAATGTATTTTACTTTAAAACACTTCGATATTAGTTGCCGTATTTTTATTAAGTTCTAGGCTATGTTATTCGATTTTACCAATGATGTATTATTAATGCGTTCTCGATGGTAACTGATAAAGGTAGGCCATGAACGCAGGAAACTATTGGAGTCCCGGACGTTACCTGCTGCTCACGGTAAAAGGGAATACGGGCGGTAGGTACTTTCGCCAGGTATAAAAGATACACCATTTTGTAATTAAAATGATGTGAGAGAGTTGTACTTATCTACTCGAACTAACTTCTCTACTCAGCCATTGACAATGCGTCTATACAGAATCTCCAGCTAACGTAAGACCATAAGCACAACAATACATGACCGACAAAATAAAAAATACTGTACAGAAAAATACAACTGCAACACGATTGCATAATAAAAACTATAGCTTGAATAACACCCGGCCTCATCCGCTGCATGAAACACAGGGATAAACTGCACTTAAAATGTAAACGCGACCCCAATAATTTAATAATACAGGTTTCATATAAACGATACAGAAACTTTTGTAATGATCTGTTGAGAAAAGTTAAAATTAGTTACAATAACTTTAAACTCGAAAAAGCTGGTTCGAATAATAAAATTATCTGGCAACATATTAAGAATATGACTTTCAAGCTTCTTTCCAAGCTACCTGCCTTTGGTCTGCCTTCTAGGCTGTGCAACTGGGTTGCTAGCTTCCTGCAGGGGCGCCGTATTCGCGTCCTTTGTGATGGACGAGCTTCGGAGTTTCTGCAGGTTAATGCTGGCGTGCCCCAGGGGTCCGTCCTCCTTGCTCGCGGCGATGGTTCGCTGCGCGGATGCGTGGGCGGCCGGCGCCTCCTTCTGCGAGCAAGTAATGCTCGTGAAGGAGGAGGCGGGGCGGGAGCGGCAGCGGGAGCGACGAAGGATCGCTAGACAAGCTGCCCGCGCAGGAAGGCAACTCGGGCGTCGGAGGTCGATGAACGACCTCCGCCCCCCATGAGCGCCGGCCTGGGGGTGACAGGTGAAGCCGCCTGTCACCCTTGCAGAAGCAGGCCGCGGCGGCGGCGCGCGTGACGCGCCTCCCCGTTTCCGGGGACGAGTTGGGGACTCTGTGGTCCCCACACCCGAGAAGAGGGCCAGATCGTGAGAGATGGCCCTGGGTCGGCCGGGGTGCGAGGGATATGCCTGTCAACCTCACCTTCGGCAACCGAAACGACCCACAGGCGGCGTGCGTTTTAGTCGGTTCGAGTCCGACATAACCTCCTCCACCGGCTCCGGTGGGGAGGTATCCGTGGGGATTTTGCGCACGTAAAAAAAAAAAAAAAGGGGTCCGTCCTATCACCCACTCTCTTTCTTCTGCATATCAACGACATGCTGTCTACCGGCAATGTTCATTGTTATGCAGACGATAGCACTTTGCATGGGAGTTATCATGGACATCCTGCGGCCAAGCAGTCGGATATCGCAGAGAAAAGGCAGCTTCTTGTCACTGAGCTTGACGGGATCCTGAATCACATTTCTCAATGGGGCTCTGAGAACCTGGTTGAGTTCAATGCCAAGAAGACGCAGGCATGTGCGTTTACAGCAAAAGTATCTTCTTTCCTTCCCCTCCCCACTCTTCAGAGCACGCCACTGCCACTGCAGGACAATCTCAATATCCTAGGTATGGATGTTCGCTGCAACCTGAATAACAAAAACTACATCGAAAGTATAATCAAAACAGCCTCACGAAAACTCGGAGTCCTAAACAGAGTGAGACGATTTTTCACGCCGGAGCAGCGGTGTCTTCTATACAAGACACAAATTCGCTCATGTGTGGAGTACTGCTCGCATCTCTGGGATGGTTCAGCAAAGTACTTACTAGATGCTCTCGACAGGTTGCAGCGACGTGCGGTCCGCATCATTGGGAATCCCGAGATCACGAACACCCTAGAACCTTTACAGCTGCGTAGAGATGTTGCGTCCTTGGCTGTATTTTACCGTTTGTACCATGGGGAGTGTTCTGATGAGCTCTTCCAATTAGTCCCACCCTCCCTTTTCCTACACAGGACAACGCGTGCAGGTCTTAGATGTCATCCGCACACGGTGCAAAACATCCGATCAAGAACCAAGCGGTTCGGAGACTCTTTCCTCTGTCGCACCATTAAGGCCTGGAATTCATTACCAGCTCACGTGTTTCCTTCTTCCTACAGTCCCGGGTCCTTTAAGCGGGGCGTGAAAAAGCATTAATATGATGAGGCCGTCAAGCTGAGTGTCACCATTGTCACACGGTATATGTAAGTAATGGTGACTCTCTTTTCTGGGACCTTGCCTTCTGCTTACCATCAGGCAAGGCGAAGTCCAATTGACGTGTCCTATATAAAAAAAAAAAAAAATGACCTACACCACGAAACAAAATGAGTCGCCTACAAGTTTATTGAGTGCACACTCGTCACAGGTTGCGTCAGCTAACGCGGTCAATAATTTCTTTTTAAATGTTGGTAAGCGGCTTGCACAACAAGTGCAGGGACGCACACAGTACTCATCAAACCCTCCCTTCCCGCGCAAGACTACCTTATCATCTTTTGTGTTGCTAGACACCGACGATTAAGAGGTTGAGGGAATAATAATGAATTTAAAAGAAGACTGCGCAGTTGGTTGGGACAACATTTCAAATAAGATCCTTAAAAAATTCAGGCGTATATTAGTGCCTCCGTTAACCAACATCTTCCAAAAATGCTTATCAACTGGTGTATTCCCTAAATATCTTAAAAAAGCAGTAATTGTCCCAGTATAGGTACAAGTCGGGAGGAAAGGAGCAAGTAACAAATTACAGCCCCATTTCTTTACTCCCTGCAATGTCAAAAATACTTAAGAAAATTGTAAATAAGAGGTTGATGAAATATTTGGAAGATAATTCACTTTTGTCAAATACGCAGTTTGGTTTTAGAGCTAACAGGTCGACGGCCGATGCTGTACCTACATAATTTGACTGACTTCATAGCACAAGAACTTGATAAGGGAAATCGCACAGTGGGAATCTTCCTGGACCTAGCCAAAGCTTATGACACGGTTTCTATTCCTAAGTTGTTGAACAAGATGGAAAATATAGGGGTAAGGGGCGTACAACTAGCACTCTTCGAAAGCTATTTGAAAGAGAGTACGCAATGTGTAAAGATCGGCAATATTCTCGGTGACGACCTAGAAAATACCAACTTTGGTATCCCACAAGGAAGTATCCTGGGAAGTAGACTGTTCTTAATTTACATAAATGAACTTTGTAATCTAAAACTTGAGCATGGCACGATCATATCATATGCGGACGACACTGCCCTCCTTTTTTCTGCTGAGTCAGAAAACGAAGCGTACGGGCATGCCCAGCGCGGTTTCAATATTATTAATAAATGGCTTCAATATAACCTACTAACATTAAATGCAGAAAAAAACCAAATATGTTGCTTTCTCGATGCGCAAAAGACAGACTACTCCCCGGACAGACCCGTTACTTTAGGCTCACCATTGTAATGACCCTAATGACTCAGGCAACAAGTGTACCTGCCCATATACTTAGTCTGGCCATAAATACTGTTACAATTAAAAAAGAAAGATATTACATTTGAATTTGGAATCTGTCATTTTTATACGATTGTTCATTGTTTTTTTTTTGTGGCGCCAATACATTGTACAATATTTTGCTATATTAAAATGGAGTGGGGTGATAAAGAAAACCGAATCGCTGTGATTGCATTACACAAAGTTGGTATGGAGCCGAATGTAATTTTTAAAACTCTCCATACGCTTGGTATTAGTCAAATGTTTGTGTACCGGGCTATTAATAGGTACAATGAGACCTCCTCTGTTTGTGACAGAAAAAGATCTGGCCGTCCACGTAGTGTTCGTACGAAAAATGTGGTCAAAGCTGTAATGGAAAGAATTCGAAGAAATCCTGTCCGAAAGCAAAAGATTTTATCTCGGGCGATGAAGATAGCACCCAGAATTATGTCGCGCATTTTAAAAGATGACTTAGGACTTGCAGCCTATAAGAGACGCACTGGTCATTTTTTAACTGATAATTTTAAAAAGAATAGGGTGGTAAAATCGAATCAACTACTGAAGCGGTACGCAAAGGGAGGTCACAGAAAATTTTTGTTTACGGATGAGAAAATCTTTACAATTGAGCAACATTTTAACAAACAAAATGACCGTATTTATGCTCAAAGCTCTAAGGAAGCTTCCCAATTAGTCGACAGAGTGCAACGTGGGCATTATCCGACTTCGGTGATGGTTTGGTGGGGTGTTAGCTATGAAGGAGTGACTGAGCCATATTTTTGTGAAAAAGGTATCAAAACATCGGCACAAGTGTATCAAGATACCATTCTTGAGAAGGTAGTTAAACCCTTTAACAACACCATGTTCAATAACCAAGTATGGTCCTTCCAACAAGACTCAGCGCCGGGTCATAAAGCTCGGTCCACGCAGTCTTGGTTGGAAGTGAACGTTTCGGACTTCATCAGAGCTGTCTAGTCCCGATCTTAATCTGCTGGATTATGATTTATGGTCAGTTTTAGAGAGTATGGCTTGCTCTAAACGCCATGATAATTTGGAGTCCCTAATACAATCCATACGATTGGCAGTGAAGAATTTTCCCATGGAAAGAGTGCGTGCTTCTATTGATAACTGGCCTCAACGTTTAAAGGACTGTGTTGCAGCCAATAGAGACCACTTCGAATAAGCTTTTTATATTTTAAATTGTTTTATATTTATGTATTAAACTAACACACTGTAAAAGTAATAAATATTATTTGCAATAAAAAAAATGTTTTTTCTTACAATCTTACAACATTTATGGCTAGACTAAGTATAGCTAGAACAGACAAAATAAAATACCTGGCTATTATAATAGACGAAACCCTGTATTTTGCTCAACATAGCGAAGCACTAATTAAAAGACTACGCAAACTAATATTTGTATTTAAGAAAATTAGACACATTGCTGATTTAAAACTAATTAAACAGGTATACTATGCCCTTTGTTAATCAATATTAACATACTGCATAACGTTATGGGGAGGAGGGGGTAAATCCTTGTTACTGCTCATTGAGGGTAGCAACTTCCCGTCCTTTCCTATATCCCACTGACCTTCTATACAAATCTTGTGAAGTACTAACAGTCCGCCAGCTATTTATAGTGAGCACAGTACTAAAACAGCACGCAGGACTCCCATTCAGCACTGATATTGTAAATAAAAGACGGAAAGGTATTGTATGCACCCAGCGAATTGCGATAAAGCACGAATATACAGCCAAATTCTATATGTTTCTGGGACCACTGTTGTATAATAGAGTGAATGCCATAGCAGATATATATCCTCTGAACTTCAACCAGTGTAAGAATGTCCTAAAGAATTTCCTACAAAAATTGACACACGATGAGACAGAGAAGTTGATAACGGTGGTGAAATGAATATTTATTAAGTAGTTTAGTAACTAAGATATATAAGTTTAGATTTAATTACCAATTCACTTTATAAGTAACTTTTAGACATATGAATTATTTATTTGTTTATTTTAAATGTAAAAATTGCACTACAAGCCTGAAAAACAGGATTACCTAGTTCAGGCACAATCTATGTAGCACAGCTTAATAACTATAGTGTAAGATTGATTTGACAAATGTAGTAAAGTTTATGTATAAAGTATGCAATAAGTATAAAAGATAGCAATAGATTATGAAACTATGTAACATATACTTTGGAATGAATGAAATATATTATTATTATTATTATTATTGTTTCTCAGTACCTTGACTCTCGGGACTATGGAGTCCCGGGCCTTTGGAAGGCGTGCGTCGGGCCGAAACCAAGACGTAGAGGCTCTTTTATGAGAATTTAATATGTTAGGAATACACACACATGGCGGATATCATCCCCAAGCGCACAATATGATACACCGGGAGATGGTCTCCGCCAGGTGCAGAGACTATTGCTGTGCGGTGATGTGGCCGCGATGGAAACTAAATTATGGGCTATGGGATTGAGAATTGGATGGACTGGTGAATGGGCTATAGGGGGAGACTAACGGACGCCTGCCGTGACAATAAGTCTCAAACTTGTAAAATGACAGGTGATGACTTGCCAACTCATTGCATGGGCCCCATTAAAATAGCCACATATAGTGCGACCATGGAGCAACATCCGTTGAGCGGCTAAGGTTGTCGAGAGGTGAGTCTGCGGGGCGCAAGTTCCCGGTATACCAGTCAGCGTGCCCCCGGCGTTATGACATTTTACACTTCCAACCTGGAGCATAGGTTCTGCTCTTGCAACTCCACTCATGGCCGGCCAATGAAGGCAAGCACACAAGGTGAGGGGAAATAAATCCTAATCCTCGGGAGAATCGGGGTACGTAGTGTCGCCACTCACCAACAGCTCGCCACAAGCTGCCCCTTATTAATACTGTGTACTGCTTCCCTTCGCTCAGTAGGTGTGGGCGATACGACACGCCACGTTGATCTGTCGCACCACTCTGTACTCGCTCTCGACATGACACTTGATACCACTTTGCAGTTCATACAGGGCCCGCAGTTCTCGTGCTCCATAAAATAATGTGAAGTAGCATCGTCGCGTCGCTGAGAGCTTTTCGATGTTGCTTATTATTTATGAGTCATTTTATTTGTTATAGAGAACATCACTTCACTTTTTTGAGAATAAATTACCTTAACTTACTACTCTAACTTACCTTATTGATATTTTGTTTCGATTCATATATTGCGAACTAAGAATTAAGCGGCATTATTTCTGCAATATGTGTCGCTCAGCTCTGTATCCAAATGAATAATAACATGAAATGATTATCTAGTGTTTCATTTTATGTTTAGGTGTAGGTATGTTATTTTACAATATAATTGCACGTCAGAAGTTACCGCTCAGTATTACTATGTCGGTGCTTGCTGATGTTTCTAACGGAAGGTTACGAGTATGTCAGCAAGTGAAGCTAATGGACATGTAATTTGGTTCTATATTTCGTTTCCGCAAAAGCACAATACTCAACACCCACGGTAACCACTTTCCATCAGGTGGGCCGCGCGCTTGTCTGCCACCTAAGTGGTATAAAACAAAAACAAAAATATTATTCCGCGATAGGTCACATACGATATGTATGTCGTCCTCCGACACTTCGTATGTAATATAACATCACGCGCGCATATCGCTCACTACGCGAGTGTTAATAAGCGTGTAATCATTGACACGCTCATCCCCGTATTCGTATACGGGGTGCTGAATTAAACGGTTTCTCCTGTATCTGCTTGTTTGCCGCACTCGTCCAGCCGCTTTCATAAAGATAATTTATAATTCATAATTTCACGTGTCGTCGGCACGACTTGTCAGTCGGTCAAATCGTGACCACGGATGCGTGCTATAATTTAATGTTCCAAAATTTATTCGCGATAAGTCCCGAACCGGTATATAATTATGACTTTACACCGCGATAGTTTAAACATAGAATTTATAATTGGTATTCCTCAGACTAAACGAATAATAATAAAATCTTTATTTAACAACAAACATACATAAGCAATTTATAAAAAAAAACCACTTTCATATTACGGTATGTAGTATGTTGTAAAGCCATTTCGGTTAAGCATTTCTAATAATTTGCACACTAGACTCATGGTCTGTGTCGTGGAAATCATACATAATGTGTTGACGTAATAGAATCTTGAGCTCTGAACAACATTGCATCAATTTGGGAATTTGTATGTAAGTAGTTTATCCAACCTTAGTTAATACATTTTATATACAATAATCTATAATTCAATTATGTACAACATTAATATTGGTACTTAAACTATCATGGTTACTCACATCAGTATCAAAATAAACAGGATATTTACCATGTTTCATTGTTTTGAGTTTCCGATATTTTTGATAGTGAACAATAAAACTGTTACATATTGAGTGGGAGTTGAGTGTCTGTGTGTGTATGTTAGTGTACCTACCTACTTGTTGTGTGCGTGTGTATGTGTTATGTGTAATGTGAGAATTGACCAACAAAGACGGAACCACGGAGGACCGAATATTATTACTTATTGGTAACCATAAATTAATCTCTAAATGGAATATTTCGACCCTATAAGTTTATGAATGTGACTGTACGAGTATGCTCAACGAGGCGAGGATCGCTTTATCATCGATTCCATTCGTTCGTATCGGCTTGTACCTCGTTTATCAGCTCTGCCTGCTATGAAGCGGAAGCGTTCCTCAAGCAAACAGCAGTCGACAGCACCCCTCGCCTAATCATCAATATTGATCAGCCTTCGGTAATTTATTTAAATGAGATTTTGCGTCGTCTTCAATATTAGAAGAGGGAAAATGGAGAGTAATTTTACTAAAAATAAGCAATTATGTATGGAAGAGAACCGTACGGCGTGCACGTGGTGGCACAAATTTGTCTCAAGTTTCGACCGGGTAGGTACCACCGTGCACTATTGCGAAAAACCCTCCATAGCAATTCAATCTCGGTTGGATTGTGTTCAGGGGTCAGCATGTGCATAGCCGGGCAGAGGTGGTGGTTGTCGCAGCACTGGTGGGACCAGTGGGTCTTGGCGTAGTGTAGTGGGGATGGCGCGGGGCGATGCGCCGAACAGGGAGACCTGTAGAAACGGTGGTGCCGCTGGCCGCCCGCGGTATAGTACAGGGGCCCAACTGGGGTTAACCACCTTGGGAGGCTGCCTCACCAGGCCGCGCATAATCCCGATATGGTTCGTCGTGCCGGTTGGTGACCGGATTTGGGAGCCCGGCGACCATACTCGGGGGGGTACGGGGGCCCTTCCGTTCGGCGCGTCGGCTCTCGCCATGCCTCACATTCATAGATAAAACCAATATCCCGCGCTTTGTCACACGGTGCTGCGGCGGCAATCCCTTCTTTTTTCACGCCTTCTCCCACCCAAACTCATGGCAGCGCAATTTACAGAAAAAGGTAACACAGCGGCTCGTCACACTCCCAAAAGCTTGCTATTTGAGGTGGAGTCCACTAACATCTGTGGGCTCCATGCAAACCTCAACGCCGTCCACCAACACCTACAGACGGCGAAACCTGCCATGTTTTTTCTAACGGAGACGCAAATACACCGCCCTGACGACACGACCTACTTGCTCTACCCTGGCTATGTTCTTGAGGAAAGTTTTCGTGCAAAAGCCGGGGTGTGCGTGTTTGTTAGGGCGGATGTTTGCTGTCGCCGTTTGCGCTGCCTAGAGGACCCATCCTTCTCCGTCCTTTGGGTACACGTAGACCATGGCCCTACGAGTCAGATCTATGTGTGCCTCTACCGTTCCCATACAGGAGATGCTGAGACAACTCGACTCTTTGAATATCTGAGTCAGGCGGCAGATGATGCGCAGGAGCGATTTCCGAATGCCGAAATGGTATTTTTGGGGGATTTTAACGCCCACCACGAGATCTGGTTGGGCTCCTCCAAAACAGACCATGCGGGAAGAGCCGCCCACGCATTTGCTCTGGCGCACGGCCTGACCCAATTGGTGCACGAGGTCACTAGGATACCAAGAAGGTCGGGCCAAGCACCTTCTCTGCTAGACCTTCTGCTGACGAGTGATCCGGACCGGTACAGTGTATCGGTGCGAGCCGCGTTAGGCAACTCTGACCACTGCCTGGTCTGTTCCACGGTGCCTATTATAGCGCCCCCACGACCCATGCGGGGGAAGCGGCATCTCTGGCACTACTCGTCAGCGGACTGGGATGGACTTCGTGACTATTTTGCGTCCATCCCGTGGGTTGAGCGCTGCTTTGAAGGTAAGAACCCATCGGATTGTGCTACTGCTGTCGCCGGTGAGATCGGTCTGGGTATGGAATACTATATCTCATACACCGATGTCACCGGTGACCGCGGGGTGCGCCCTTGGTTCGGGCGCGAGTGCGCGGAAGCTGTTGAACAAAAACAGTCTGCGTACCGCGCTTGGGTAAGGGCGCGCGCCACGCGCCATCCCAATCTGGGCCACTTCAAGGCGGCGTACAACAGAGCCACAAAGGTCTGTAGAAGGGCCTATGTCAGAGCGGATGCCCTGCGCATAGCGCGGCTTGGTCAAGAGCTAGTGATGCATCCCACGGGAAGCCGTGGCTACTGGCGACTGGCTAAAGCCGTGCAAGCCAACTTCTGTCAGCCTTCGCTGCCTCCGCTGCGTAACCCTGATGGATCCCTGGCCCATGAGCCGCAAGAGAAGGCAAATCTGCTGGCTAATCTCTTTGCGGCCAACTCCCGAATCGATGATTGTGGTACGCAGCCACCAACACTACCCGACAGTGACCACGCGATGCCTGATATCCATATCAGGCAACGCGATGTCCGTGCAGTGCTGCAATCACTCGATGTCCGGAAAGCCGGTGGTCCGGATGGTATTCCAGCGGTAGTTTTGAAAAAATGTGCAGCGGAGTTGTCTCCAATGCTTACGCGCCTGTACCGGCTATCCTACAGTTCGGGTACAGTGCCTTTGCCTTGGAAAGAGGCGAATGTTCAGCCGATTCCCAAGAAGGGGGATCGCTCGGACCCAGCCAACTATCGACCCATAGCCGTCACCTCAGTGCTGTGCAAAGTGTTCGAGCACATAATTAACAAACAGCTCATGCGGCACCTAGAGGATCACTCCTTAATTAATGACCGGCAATATGGCTTCAGACCGAAACGGTCAACGGGTGATCTTCTAGCATACGTTACCCATCTTTGGGGTGAGGCTATGGACAAGCACGGCGAGTCACTGGCAATTAGTCTTGACATCGCCAAAGCTTTCGATAGAGTCTGGCACAAATCGCTTCTTTCCAAGCTACCTGCCTTTGGTCTGCCTTCTAGGCTGTGCAACTGGGTTGCTAGCTTCCTGCAGGGGCGCCGTATTCGCGTCCTTTGTGACGGACGAGCTTCGGAGTTTCTGCAGGTTAATGCTGGCGTGCCCCAGGGGTCCGTCTTATCACCCACTCTCTTTCTTCTGCATATCAACGACATGCTGTCTACCGGCAATGTTCATTGTTATGCAGACGATAGCACTTTACATGGGAGTTATCATGGACATCCAGCGGCCAAGCAGTCAGATATCGCAGAGAAAAGGCAGCTTCTTGTCACTGAGCTTGACGGGGTCCTGAATCACATTTCTCAATGGGGCTCTGAGAACCTGGTTGAGTTCAATGCCAAGAAGACGCAGGCATGTGCGTTTACAGCAAAAGTATCTTCTTTCCTTCCCCTCCCCACTCTTCTGAGCACGCCACTGCCGCTGCAGGACAATCTCAATATCCTAGGTATGGATGTTCGCTGCAACCTGAATAACAAAAACTACATCGAGAGCATCATCAAAACAGCCTCACGAAAACTCGGAGTCCTGAACAGAGTGAGACGATTTTTCACGCCGGAGCAGCGGTGTCTTCTATACAAGACACAAATTCGCTCCTGTGTGGAGTACTGCTCGCATCTCTGGGATGGTTCAGCAAAGTACTTACTAGATGCTTTCGACAGGTTGCAGCGACGTGCGGTCCGCATCATTGGGAATCCCGAGATCACGAACACCCTAGAACCTTTACAGCTGCGTAGAGATGTTGCGTCCATGGCTGTATTTTACCGTCTATACCATGGGGAGTGTTCTGATGAGCTCTTCCAATTAGTTCCACCCTCCCCTTTCCTACACAGGACAACGCGTGCAGGTCTTAAATGTCATCCGCACACGGTGCAAAACATCCGATCAAGAACCAAGCGGTTCGGAGACTCTTTCCTCGGTCGCACCATTAAGGCCTGGAATTCATTACCAGCTCACGTGTTTCCTTCTTCCTACAGTCCCGGGTCCTTTAAGCGGGGCGTGAAAAAGCATATGATAAGGCCGTCAAGCTGAGTGTCACCATTGTCACACGGTATGTGTAAGTAATGGTGACCCTCTTTTCTGGGATTTTGCCTTCAGCTTACCATCAGGCAAGGCGAAGTCCAATTGACGTGTCCTATATAAAAAAAAAAAATAATAATAATAATAATGATGTATACCATGCACACTACGATTGGATGAAGAAGTGTTAGTAAGTCATCAATTTTGTGTTACATTTTTAACAAAATAATCGTGTTTGTTAAATCGACTTCAAAGAGCCAGTACAGCATCGATTCGACACGTATGACGTTCCGCAGGCCTCTTTGTTGGAACCGCATTATATTCGAGTGTGATAATAAATCCTAGTTTTTGTCCTTGTAGTGGCTGGTAAAGGAGCAAGAATACAATTCACCACTCTAATCATTATTTTTTTAAGATTATCCATCGTTTGTGTAAAACTGGCAGATGTTGTGTGAACGTTACAAGCCACAAATGCTGACACGCCATTATTCAACTTTTAACTTCACAGAAATTTCACAATTTACGATGGTTTGATTCGGTGTTTGCTTCCTGCTTATGAACTACATTATTATAGTAACCGGTCAGTATATTCTCGAGGCTGCAGAATAAAGGTCCATATAATACAATCCATTACTCCCTCGTCTAACTCAGCTGCCCATTGGCTAAGGGGCATATCGTAAACTTGTAGTAAGGAAACGATGTAGAAAAATGGTTTTCTGAACGATACGAATCATTTGGTGATTGGGTGTGTACTGGTGTTGAGTGGTCGACTTCATCGGGTTTTTTCATTTTGTTCTAATATTTAGTTCATGTAGTTCAAGCTACGAAGTTTATTCACAGTATGGAGATAACTAAAACAAGGTAAGTAATAGTAAAGATGAGCTGAAGATGAATGGTAGAAATAGTTACATTGCTGATACATTTTTTATATTCTACGTACAATGGATGGATGGATTAGATAAATGTATTCAGAATACTTTTTATTAGTTCTCTTGAAATCAAATAGTGAGGCAATCTATGCATGGAACATGTAGAAATATGCTTTATGTTGTAATTTAGCCGAGGCGAACTTGAGTAACTCTGTGTAGATACACGTGATCAGCTGAGGTTGAACTGAACTGAACAGACACAGACGTGGAGCGGGACGAGCAGATGAGTTCAAGTTTCAAATCAAATCTTTTGTAAAGTACATGAAGCGAAAACTGAATAGGGTTTAGTCACCGTATTATATACAAGGGAATCAAGGTAAACGAAGCATACAAACGTATGATTACTGGAATAGAACGCTTGGAACTTGTCGGTACACTTGGTACGCAGTCGTCATTGTCTATTCGTGGGCCACTGGCTTCAGGCGCGGTCCGCGAGGAGCATTAATGCGCGAGTACTAAGAACGTTGATGTTCACATTTTAGATTTCTGTACAAACCATCGCGTGAAGATCAATGAAAGGAGATTGAATAACACCCTTATCACTACCGGTGGTACCATGGGGATTTAGGTTTCAATTATATTCGTCTATATTTGCTACCGGGTTGAAACAATCTCTTGGATTTTTGATAATATGAGAGCCAATTATTCAATATCAAATATATTTAAAATTTATTCTTGTAAGCAAGTCGCGATGTAATGGTCTTGTGCAATATAAACATGTCGCTAGCGGTAGTTTGTATCGCTGGTACGTCGTATATGAAACTATCTATCCAATAAGTAACAAGAATATCTGAATCTGAAACAACAGCGTAGTGAAACAGTCCCTACGTACGCCAGGTGCTCCTTGACCCGCTCCATCCGCGACGTGGGCGACAGGGCATTACTTTTTATTAAAGATCGTGCCATGATAATCTTAACAGTTGACCTTTTGATAACATGTGATATGCATAATATACTTAAAGAGTTATCAACTATACAGAGACTTATAACGTTTTTAATTTGTTCCGCTCGTGCGAGCCAACGAATAATTATATAGAGGAGAGGCTCTTTGTGTCACTTTTTTTTGTAAGGACAGTTAGTCCTTCCTGTTTTATTTCTCCCCATTTATGCCTCCCTGTGTACCCTATAATGCACGATTTACGACAGGCTACCAACCTGAAATAATAAACCAAACGGGTCGTGTGTTGATTTACTGTAATGGCGAACTTACGTGTTGCTCGCAGTGTGAGGGCACACATTCTTCTTTATTTAGATGAGCAAATGGTAAAGTTCAACATAGTATTCAAAATAAAGTAAGTGCTGAAGAAGCAGAACCAATAATTACGTTTTCACAGATCACTAATGAACAATCTAGTAGATGCAGCTACATATTCCTAGGATCAAAGCAGTCGACACCAGCCTCATCCGCACGACTACGACTACTCGGCATACTAACTCGGTACTCAAAAATGTTAACTTCTGTGTATCGTGCCGTAAGACCCCAGACCCCAGCACACCAGGCTCTAGCAATTCGTATATGGCTACGTTCACAACGTGCTAAATACGAAGCACCGTCTGTGGCCGCAGCGCAGTACAACGCGAATCACATAATATGTTAAAGTAGTTTTAAGCGTCGATGAAATGTAGATTATGAGGACTTCAATTAGATAAATCATAATTTCAGTAACTTTTGGTACTTGTGTCGGAATATGTCGGAAACTGTTATTGTCAATCGAAAAGTTCCACAATCGCGCGTGACAAACTTCTCCGCAAGCTGTGAACATTATTACCGAATTGGTGCGGCTAATCTTTTATAAGCTAATGTAAGGCTAAGCTAATAATTTACGTGATAATAATTATAAGTCGTTTCCTTTGTTACGATTTTGCCTTTTTAAATAATGTAGATAAGAATCCTAGGCTGGTTTGAAACAATACTTAATGCTGGAAACGTACAGATGTATTAAATAAAGAAATTGTAAAATATCTACTTAGAAAGAAAGAAAGAAAAATATTTACTCTAGCCTATACATTTCAACATTAGGTACATACATACCACACATAATAGCGACGTACGGGCCCGAAAAGGTTGCCACCTCAGCATGACGCTGCACACACATGTGATTTGTGTGATGTGAAGCGCTGATTATCAGGTGGCGCCTATGAAGGGGAGACGTCACGCACGTGTCACAAAAATATAAAAGAAAACAACGGTAAGGAGGAAATCACCGACTACCTACATAAAAAAACAAAAGAATACATAACTCCTTTAACTTCCAAAACACGAAATATGTCTGATAATCTGTTGTCCGTTGGTAAATTCGAGTTAGTTGATCGTTTATGGCGAGAGAGAGAGAGAGAGAGAGAGAGAGAGAGAGAGACGCCAACTTGAATTGGTCATAGCCAGCTGAATTTAGTATGGGTCTCGCGGCTATTAGTTTAGTTAGGTTAGAACCAAACACTGGCGTAACGTTAGTGAGGGCGTGGGTTCGATCCTCGCTCAGTGTTAAAATTTATATACATGGATATGTGCCATACGAACATGTATAGCAGTTGCTACGGGTAGTTGGAGCCCAAAAAAGTCCAACAACTGGTCTACCTGCAGTACTTCGATATAGCCTTTGGGTTGTATCAGAGAGCAGTCGCTTCATGGAAAATATCAAAGTTCAGCCAAATCCGCAGCTAAGCTGGTACACAAGAAATCTTGTGATGCGATTGGGATTAATGCTAGGATGTAGAAGAGGGTTTTATTTGGACCTTGGCTTTTAGCCTCATTCTCATAACCTCTTTTTGTCCATCGTCAATCCAATTTTATAAAATGTCAACGTCAATGCTATGTCAGTGTGCGCTTTTTGTCAAAATTGAATTGAATAATATTGTACGATGTATTTAAGAAATTTCATGCAATTTTTTTATTACTTTACTATTCTATTGTAATTTGTTTACTGAGATTTTAGAAGTATATTTTGTGTTTGAACTTATAATGGTTGACAATTTGCCGCTCATTCCGGGAAAACAGTAAGCATTAATTGTATGCCGCATCACACGGATTGATCTATAATATTAAGAAGTGTGAATACATTGTTTTTAAGGCCTGCGGTGGACGTCCTGCTAATGGAACACCTAATATTAGCCTAAATGGCGTGAATATTAAACGAGTATCTAAATTCAGATCCCTAGGACATATTCTCATCGAGGACCTTAAAGACAATTTAGATATTGAAAGGGAGCGTAGGGCGCTAGCGGTCCGAGGTAACATGCTGCCCGTAGATTCTATCGTTGCAGTCAAAGTGTAAAGCTAATACTTTTATTACTGCTTTTACACAGTGAGTCTATGGGTCAGTTACACTAAAAGGTGGCTGGACGAGCTGCGTATCCAGTACAATAATGTCTTTAGGGTGATGTTGGGACTACCACGTTTCTGTAGCGCGTCGGAGATGTTTGCGCAGAATAGAACTGACGGTTCCACGCCGTCATTTGCAAAGAACTACGCAGAATACGGGATAGTGGCAACAGCATCCTAAAACTATTATCTAATTATAAAATTCCTTGTGAGAAGGACGATCAGCTAGCAGCACAGTACTGCCTTGGGTCCCCCTCGCAAAATGTTTTTTTTTAGTAACATTAGTTAGTAATATTAGTAACAAACATAAACTCTCACGCCTATATCCCCGAAGGAGTAGGCAGAGGTGCTTGCACCCACATTTCGCCAGTTTATGTTTAAATCCCAATGTAATAGGTGGCGAGCGTATTGTCATTCACCGGGTACTTATAAACCTACGATAAATACACACACAACTTCGTACGTACGCTCTGCACCACCCAATGGTAGACTGGTAGAGAATGCCTACGGCATTAAGTCCGCCAATGTACATCGTGCATAAAGAATAAATAAATAAATAAACTTCGAAAAGCATCGAAATTGGACGACATTGGTGTGTGCCATGATAAAACCTGGAATCGAATCCGAAACCTCGTCTCAGCAGTCCATTACCCATACCACTAGGCTGTCGCGGTTAGATTTTCTTTTTAAATAAGTGCTAAATTTAAAATTAGATGTCATAAATAAATTAAATTATAACAATGTGCACTAACCCTAATCTAAGTCGAATACTAACACAATGGATCAATGTTATCTGAGAAATAAATGATTTATTTATTTATTATTTATTATTAAATGAACCTTCGCCAACAGCCCTGACTGTTCTATACAATTATATGTATGTGTGTTTGTAAGAATACTTAATATATGTATATGTCCACACACTTCGGCAAACCCGTGTGGTTCCCGGTAGATATTGATAGAATTAGGAAATATATAGAATTTGGACCACCCCATCTCTTCCCATGCGGTGTCGTACAAAGCGACTAAGGAATACGGCTGTTTAACATCAGACAGATATATACAGCGCAGACTCAGCCTCAGATGCATGGCTTGAGTCAACAATAGTGTTCGGAAGACGGCAATAGGTTCACCCCCTTTTTACGAAAGACCAAATTCAGTGCTTGGTGCCTAACCCTCTGGGGATAAAGGCGTGATTATATGTATGTATGTATGTATCCACACACAATACAATTTTATTTATAGTAGGTACCTATCTAGGTTACAAACCATTAGGAATGTTACCTTCGAACAATAAACGTTAGGTATATTTAGTAGGACGATGTTTTTTTTCTATATGCAATTTAGGTGGCAGACAGGCACACGGCCCACCTGATGGAAAGTGGTTATCGCGATCTATGAATGTGATCAACACCAGGGGAGTCACACTCGTACTGCCAACCCTGTAAGAACAGAGTTTCTGTGCCGTCACAACAGAAGACACAATCAGGACAAGCCTTTGGTCTTCTCACTGACAACACGAAAACTTCCAGTGAGCTCTGGCTACTCTACTTACCGCCGGGAACACAACACGAAGTTATTGTAGCCGTGGTATTCTGTAGGGTGGAGGTACTTCCCCAGTGGGACTGCTCAATTGGGACGAGAATACGAAATATGATATAAGATGAGAAGATTGACCCCTCTATTATGGTCTGACAACAGAGTTAAAATATTGAACATATAAAAGTACTTAGTGTTACTTCAGCGCAGCATGCACCGACGTCCGCGCCGTGCTGCGAACGGTGTTCCGCGAGCTCGACTACCTGCCGCCACTCGCCGTTCAGACCAGGCCGCTAGAGGACGCAGATTGCACTGGTGAGGACGGAGACCACGCGCTGCCCGACGTCGGCCGTTGGGTGAGGAACTCTTTGTTGACCTTGATTTCCAAGTCGTAGCACCGGAATAAAAATATTGAACTAGAAATCATTTTGGTTCTCTTTTATGAACATTTTTTTTACAAAGCCTGACTAATGAAGAACATGCCTCAGATCACATGCACCACCAAATGTAACATTATCCTATACGTTTGCTCATAACTCCTATGAATCGTGTACTGATCTACTATGTACGGGACCAGCTGTACTTTCTACGGTATAGCGTGCGCTATTTAAATGTGATGGTGGAGACTGGTGACATTAGACTCGGTTCCTCAGTAAGTTTTGGCACCTTCTCGACTCTACACTCAACATCCATACAGCCCATCGATGTAGGTGTTTGGCACCTGTTTGCTTCACAGTCATGTGTTTGGTATTGGAGCTATGACTTGGGCGACTAGGCGCAGGGCGCGCCGTAGTAGCGGCGGTAAGACCCATCATGGGGGAGTGGCTAGAGAGGCCATACGGCAGCCTCTCGTACCGTCTGACGCAGATGATCACCGAGCACGGGTGCTTCGGGAAGTATCTGCGTCGGATGGAGAAAGAGCCAACGTCAGAGTGCCATCACTGCGACGCGAGCGAGGACTCAGGGCCGCACACGCTCACCGAGTGTCCGGCGTGGGAGACGCCGAGACGGGAGCTTGTGGCGGCCCTGGGAGTGAGGGTTCTCACGCTCTCCACCTTGCTCGCGGCGATGGTCCGCTGCGCGGATGCGTGGGCGGCCGGCGCCTCCTTCTGCGACCAAGTAATGCTCGTGAAGGAGGAGGCGGGGCGGGAGCGGCAGCGAGAGTGGCAGCGGGAGTGACGAAGGATCGCAAGCCAAGCTGCCCGCGTACGAAGGCAACTCGGGCGTCGGAGGTCAGTAAACGACCTCCGCCCCCCATGAGCGCAGGCCTGGAGGTGACTGGTGGAGCCGCCTGTCACCCTGGCAGAAGCAGGCAACCAAAACGACCCACAGGCAGCGTGCGTTTTAGTCGGTTCGAGTCCGACATAACCTCTTAAATCAGGTCCGGTGGGGAGGTAGCCGTGGGGATTTTGCGCACGAAAAAAAAAGCCATGTGTTATCTACCGGACTGTAAACGATATTCAGTGTGATATTGTTGTTAATTGGTTCACTTTATTTGGAAGGGACGCCGAGGGTCTTACAAATTGAAAATAAAAGAAGAAAAGTATGAGAGCGGCTCTGAGGTTCGTGATAGTTTTGGTCGCAAGAGCAATGCTGTGAAGATGATGATGATGGTCAGAATATTCAGTCGGCGCGCCGCATTGAGCTAACACTAGACAAAGGCCTTTGAGTTTAGATCTATATTCACTTTATATATTTGTGATATATAATTTTATATCAAATTATACGTTTGTGACGGTCTCGAACGTGACATCAGCTTGTTTTGAAGCATTAATTTCTATCAAATCACGGTGGTTGCGCCGATGGTAGAATCTGTTTTTTCTGACGCGGAAACACACGCCTCCTGTACCCATCTCCCCTCCCGCACTACCTCTAAGTGAAAGATAGCAATAGTTTTCGCCCGCCAATCGTCAAATATAGACGCTTATTCAGTCCCGCTTTGAACTAGCCAGCACAATGGCGGCCGCGCGCGCGTCTCTCAGAAATGAATAATATTTGTTGTATTTTAACCGCTTTCATAGACCCTTACCGATCGGATTGTGCCTCTCGTGTGTCCCTCAAGTGATTTAGTGATGTGGACAGCAGCTCCTGAGCCAGGAAGAGAAGATCGGTGCAACGGCCCAGCCAGCAAATGACAAACAGCACGTGGCGTAGTAAAGGTTAGTGCATCCTCTCCTAATTTCTCGGGTTGCATTCAATGCCTAATCACATCCGCGGCAACCCGATCACCTGTCTTGTTTGTGTGTAAAGCGTCAATGGAACAGTTAACTTCATCCCCGCAAAATACAGTCCACTAGCTCACGTGGCCAATCGCGCCACCATTCTTTGGTCCTGATCGAACCGGATTCTTAGCCGTAGTTCGTAGTTTGTTGTTATTCTATTGGGAATGAGCGCACCGCACCTGAATGCCTGGTTGTTTTGGTAGAGAGCCCCGCATCTAGACATTTAGGCTTAGAATTTTGTTGTCCGTTCGCCGCTGGCTCGCATCGTACCTACCTAATACATACATAGGTTAGGTATCGTATCAACACTTAGTCGTAGTTCGCAATTTTGTTATTATTCTATTGGGAATAAACGCACCGCGCCTAAATACCTAGTTATTTTAGTAGAAAACCCCGCATCTAGGCATTTAGGCTTAGATCTTAGGTATACTAGACACCCTAGTGCATAGGCACAGTGTAATACCTAACGCATTTGGCTTTGTTTTATTTTTTTTCAATTAAGTTGTTCGTTCGCCGCAGCTCGAATCGTATTTACCTAATACCTACGTGGGTAGATACGTGGTTGTACCTACCTCGCTCGCATTTCATTCAAATTCATACGAAAGTATTTTAATTTGAATAGATATTACGCAATACTTAATCCCTGAAATAATAGTTGAACCTAGACAGCGGTCTGGCTCGCGTAAGTACGATCTGGCTGTTGCTAGGCGCGTTTTGTTCAAGCGTGCATTCACAGTTGTAAGTACCTACCTACCGAATATCGCTCGCGCCGCGTCGCTGCTCTGTACCGCTAAGATTAAGTCATTTCATATTTGTTGTTTACCGCACTTTAGTTTGATATTTAATTGTAAACATGCCCCCAGAGGTTGGTAGTACCGATAGTAAAGTTCAACTGAAACTTTTATACGCTAAAAGAGAAATGATTTACTCTCGCGTACAATCGATTTGTGATAATGCACTTAAAACCTCTGATTTGGCTATTAGAGATTCGTTCTTGTGTTCTATAGAAAACTTGGATAGTTTGCGCGCGGATTTCGAGTCTGTATTACATGACATCAACGTTTTAGAGTTAAATTTAAATCCCGATTACTCAGTGAGTTATCAGGCCTTGTCGTCGTTTGACGATTTGTATTGTCGTATCAAACGCGTCGCTAGGAGTTTGGAGAAACCGTCTGACCGACCCAACCCCACTCGCGACCGACCTAAGTTGCCACCAATTCAAATACCCGAATTTGATGGTAACATTCGCAATTGGTGTTTGTTTATAGATAGTTTTGAGAATACAATAGATAAGAACGATTCGTTGACAGATCACGAAAAATTGCATTATCTCGTTGAAAAATTGACTGGTAAAGCTATAACCGTTTGCGCTGGAATTACGTTTAGTGCCGAAAATTATAATTTAATTTTAAATACTTTGAAAGCTAAGTATGAGGATAAAAGAGCAGTAGCTAACGCATATTTGGATCAGATGTTTGACTTGAAATCTATTACGGCATGTAACGATCAAAACTTAGAGAAGTTTCTAGATACTTTCGCATCATCTGTTCGCGCCGTAAAGAACCTAAAGATCGATGACCTCTGCGACTTCGTATTTTTGTAAATGGGTTTAAAGAAATTAGATTCCGAAACCATTCGTTTATTTGAGTCGGATCATCGCGGCAATAAAATTCCTAAGTTCGAAGACTTAGAAAGTTTTGTTCGCGAGCATATAAAAGTATTGCAACGCTCTTCATCGAAACATGAAGGCGCGAAGAAAGTTGTTAGTTCTGAACGCAAGATAGATGCCTCATCGAGGTCACTGAGGTCAACTCATACGTATGTTAATACCGCACCAGCACATGTACAATCACCTGTTTGCTCTTTGTGTAATACTCATCATTCGCAACTGTACAAGTGTCCTGGTTTCCTAAAATTGTCACCTAGTGATCGTTATAAATTTGTTCGCGCTAATAATTTTTGTTTTAATTGTCTCGGTACTAAACACCGCGTTGTTTTATGTAAAAGTAGAAATGGTTGTCGCAAATGTCAAGCGAGACACCACACTTTACTTCATTTTGAGAATAGTAATGCCGCATCCAATGTGAGCACAGTTGGCTCGTCGAGCGGTGACACACGGCAGCCTGCGCCGCAGCCGCAGCCCGCGCTCGCGCGCGCTCTGGCCCGCCCGGTGACCGCTGCGAGTGACGTCACCTTGTGTTCGGTCTCAGCTAGTGCCGCGCTCACTACTGTGTGTCTCGCGACCGCTCGCGTTGTTATTGTTGATGCATTAGGTAAGCCGCGCATTGTTCGAGCGCTGTTAGATGGCGCTTCGCAAAGTAATTTTATTACTCAAGATTGTTGTCAACGTCTTGATTTCAATGTTGATAAGCGTTCAGCCCGCTCAGTGGTGAAGGGTTTTGGAGGCTTACGGTCAGCTGTTCAGGGCACCGTTAAAACAAGGTTTAGATCTCGTTTTAATAATAATATTTGGTTTGACATGGATTCGCTCGTTATAGATAAAATAACTGAACAGTTGCCTACCGTCCCGGTTGACACGTCTTTATTAACGAAATTTAAAGACTTGCCTTTAGCAGATGAGACTTACGCTGTTCCTGGAGTCGTCGATATATTGATCGGCGCTTCGATTCTCCCGCACCTCCAGTTATCACGTAAGATTCAAGGGGGACCGACGTACCCCGCTCCGCACGCACTGGAAACAGTTCTTGGTTGTTATAATTGGTTCCGCACCCGCTTCTATAGATAGTTTTAGTCACTCGACTGCTTCGTTCTGTTGCACCGTCGAGCCGCCACTGGAGTCTACCATCCGCAAGTTTTGGGAAATTGAAGAGGTCAATGTCCCACCTATCCTAAGCCCTGATGACAAGATGGCTGAGGAGATTTGTTGTCGCACGACTACTCGTGATGAGCAGGGTCGTTATGTTGTCGCGCTCCCTTTCAAGGGAGATATTTTTTCGCTCGGTGACTCCCGTGTATCCGCTGAAAAACGCTTTCTTGTTTAGAACGAAAGATGCAGGCGTCTCCAAAGTTGAAGCGGGCCTGTGATGAGGTTGTTAACGAATATTTAGATAAAGGTTGCATCTCACCTGCGCCTGCGGACACTGACGAGACCCAGCCTTCGTACATTATCCCGCACCACGGAGTTATTAGAGAAGATAAGCTTACTACTAAACTCCGCGTAGTTTTGGATGGCAGTGCTAAGACTAGCACTTCCGTGTCGCTTAATGACATTTTGTATTGTGGTCAAAATCTTTAAGGTAATTTATTTGACATAATTGTAAATTTTCGCATTAATATTAGTAGAATTTTAGCTTTTTAGGACTCAACAGTCGCTTTGTGTTGGGCCCACTCTTCGCCCCATCGTTGGGACACATTCGTCGCTAATAGAGTGGCAAAAATTCAATCTGAATTAGCGCCACATAATCTCTTTCACGTTGCTGGCACCGACAACCCAGCCGATTGTCTCTCTCGTGGATTGCTTCCTTCGCAAATTTTAGATCACCCGTTATGGTTTAGTGGACCGTCCTGGATTCATGCCGCGTTAGATAAGTGGCCAGTTAGTCAATTCAATCCCACTACGGTTTCCGAACCACCCGAGGAGAAGAAGCACTCGCTTGTTGTATCGGTCCCGCGTGAAGAGTCCCTTATTTTGTTGTTGGCTAATCGCGTCTCGTCTTGGTCGAGACTGTTGCGTTGTGTTGTTTATGTAGGCCGATTTTTGAGAATTTTATCTACGCGCGGTCATATAGAGTTGACCGGTGATTTAAGTACGCAAAAATATTTGCCCGCAATAGATGTTGATGACGATAGAATGCACCTTCTAACTCGTCACGCTCTTTTAGATAGATTAGTCCAATCGTTTTGGAATCGTTGGAGAACCGCAACCGGATCGTATCTGCGCCCGGTTGTTCGCCTCTGCCCTCTGCCTAGCCAGCAGTAGGCACGAGTTCAAATCTAGGTTTATATTTAGTTGTTATTTCCCAAACCTAGATTTAGATTAGACTTTAGATTTGTCCCGCATTTTTCGTTTCGAAGGTAACCCTACAAGCCGGGGGGAATGGTTGCGCCGACGCGTTGCGTTGACGCGGAAACACACGCCTCCTGTACCCATCTCCCCTCCCGCACTACCTCTAAGTGAAAGATAGCAATAGTTTTCGCCCGCCAATCGTCAAATATAGACGCTTATTCAGTCCCGCTTTGAACTAGCCAGCACAATGGCGGCCGCGCGCGCGTCTCTCAGAAATGAATAATATTTGTTGTATTTTAACCGCTTTCATAGACCCTTACCGATCGGATTGTGCCTCTCGTGTGTCCCTCAAGTGATTTAGTGATGTGGACAGCAGCTCCTGAGCCAGGAAGAGAAGATCGGTGCAACGGCCCAGCCAGCAAATGACAAACAGCACGTGGCGTAGTAAAGGTTAGTGCATCCTCTCCTAATTTCTCGGGTTGCATTCAATGCCTAATCACATCCGCGGCAACCCGATCACCTGTCTTGTTTGTGTGTAAAGCGTCAATGGAACAGTTAACTTCATCCCCGCAAAATACAGTCCACTAGCTCACGTGGCCAATTCGCGCCAACACACGGCTTGCTCAATAAAATATGTTTCAGGTAGATAAATACAAATCCGATTGCAAGAAAGTGTCCGACCATGAGGATGAGATTAAAACGAAGCACGCTAAGCGGGTTGCTCAAGAGCCCCTTCCGAATCTCTTTAAGCTACACCCGAAGAGAGCAGACAGACATATACCGCAGTGGAGACTAGACAGGGGTCTCCTGAGTAGGAAAGACCTCACTCCTGCCGTGGAGCAAAATGCTGGACGTTAGTTGGGCAATTTTCAATTTAACTTAGAGATTTGAAGTTTGTTAGGTAGATAAATACTGTTTTTTGTTCTTTATTGACCATTTACCATAACTTAGTGAAGAAATCGTCGAATTCGAATCGCCTAAAACCGAACAGCCTGTCTTGGCTATTTAGATACCGGGGTGTTGGATTGCTAAGATATAACCCCTAGGGTTGACAGCTACAAGGTTTCAATACGATGTAATATTCATAATCATACAAGGTATCGGCACTTAGTTGCTGCGGTAGTTCCTACATAGGCCAGACCAAGCGAACCATTGCAGAGAGAGTCAGAAAACATATCGCAGCTGGGAAAAATCGTCAATTTAACAAATCGGCAGTAGAAGAACATCTTGAGTCGGGTACCAATCACTGGATTGAGCTTCATCAACCCAAAGTCCTCTCCACTGATCGCCACTACTATTCACGGATTGTGCGTGAAGCTATTGAAATTAAAAAATATAAAAAATTCAATAATAATATCCGGAACGTGGAATCCTGTGATTATATACTAAAACAAAAAAAACACAGTGCGATTAAAAACTGACATAGTGAATGTGGTGTGTCACCAGCCTAACCGTTCATAATAAGTGTATAATGGTGGGTATGCGCTCAAAAAATGTTCCCCGCATACATCTCGACACTCGAAGACTAGTCAAGTTGTGACCAGGGGTGCTGCAAACACATCCGAAACGTCGGCAGAAATTGTAAGTTCCAAGATATAATTCGCGATAAGTCCCGATACCTTGTATAATTATGAATTCACACCGTGAAAGTTTAAAAATAACGATGTAATATTATTCAAGTAATGCATAAATAAAAATAATAACAATAAAAGTGAATGTTAGTAAGACAAAAGTTATGGTTTTTTTCAGAGTGTAGGATTTGTATAGATGGAGAAAAAGTGGAACAAACGAACGAGTCCATATATTTGGGAACATTATTTACGAGAGATGGAAAGCATGAAGAAGATGTTGAAAGGAGAGTGATAGCTGGAAATAGAGCGAATGGGGCACTACACAACTTTATGAGCAGCTGAAAAGTGTCCGAAAAGGCACGACTGGCTGTACATGGAGGAGTATTAGTGCCGACTCTTATGTATGGTAGTGAAAGATGGGTATGGCATAAAAAGCATCAGAGTAGAGTGAATGCAGTAGAAATGCGTGCGTTGCGAAGTATGTGTGGAGTGACCTTGAGAGATAGAGTGAGAAATAGCGTGATAAAAGAACTATGAGGAGTGATAGAAGATGTAGTGATGAGAATTGAGAGAGGAATGTTGAGATGGTTCGGTCATGTTGAGAGAATGAATGAAAGAAGACCAACGAAACAGGTGTATGAGGGGAGTGTGTATGGTATTGTCAGAAGGGGAAGACCTAGGCGCACATACCTGGACCAAATCGGGGAAGTTTTAGAAAAGGGGCAGGTCAGAGATCCGTGATCTTTGCCTACCCCTATGGGAAACAGGCGTGATTTTATGTATGTATGTATGTAACAGCTATCTATTTAATTACTTAACACTATTGTCTGTTTAGAAAGAATATTACCTAGTGATAGAAATTATTACTATTGTTCCCTACCCTTAACGCTAAGCCAAAATTACTCGAGTTTGATCTGGGCTCACGTCGATAGTGTAATGGTAAAATCGAATCTGAGACCTTCCCATCGCAAGATCGAAATTTTAAGCCAATAAACTTTGCTAATTTACGTAGAATATGTGAGGTTCGACTTGGCATACGTTGCTCTAAAAATGTAAGTGACAAAGTTGGGTTTATACAAGCCGAATATTATTTTTTGCACGTGACAACATTAGAAGACATTTAGAAGCATCTTTAGACATTGTGTTGTTCAGGTGATGGAAGCTTATGGGTCAAGAACATTCTAAATGTGAGTTCGTGCAACCTCAGTACAGCGAAGGGGCGCACTCTGCAGGTGGCGGCGCCAGTTGTGCTAGATACACCGGATGTACCCAGCGTTCAAAGTTTCAGGTACCCACCGTAATAGTCCAGTGGTTAAGCATTCACGAAAAATAGTTTGAATGTAGACTAGTTTGAATCTTGTATTCCGTTAGAACCTATACATGATCATTATAATCGCTATGAGGATTTCATTTTTTTTATTTTTTTCTGATGGGAAGCGGTTACCGAGGCCTATGGACGTATGCAACACCATGTGTGTTACACTCGCGCTGCCGACCATGAAGAAACCTTCTGATGCTCCTCTTGAAGAACCCCATATTGTAGGCGCTTGAGAAAACTGCAGCAGGGAGGTCATTCCACAGTTTGAGTGTGCTTGAGGATGAAGTTTCTGTCATACCGCACAGTGCGCACCGTCTCTCGGTAGTAATGTGTGAGTATGAATTCCTTGCCTATGGCGAGAGGTGCGATGATAAAATGTAGCTGTGGGCATCATGTCAAACAATTCATCAGAGCACAAACCATTGTATAGGCGGTAGAACACATTGTATAGGAAGGTGTAGGATACTTACTTATATATTACCAATAACTGCTCGTAGAATATTTAGATCCAAAAAGATACCGATGCCAACTATATGCCTTATAGAATGTTAATCATCTCGTGTTTAAGAGGCTGTCTATGAAATTCTGTTGATTTCGCTGACATACCATCTGACCTGTCTAACTATAGACCGATTTCCTTGGCTTGTGTCATTGCCAAGGTGCTGGACAGTCTGCTTGGCTGGCAATTAGACAAGCACATAGAACTTAATGACTCGCAATTTGGCTTTCGTTCTGGGTTATCCACAGAAAGTGCTATTTATTGCCTCAAGGAGACTGTACAGTATTATACTGCTAGAAAGACTCCAGTATTTGCATGTTTCCTGGATCTTTCAAAGGCCTTCGACCTGGTATCTTATGGGCTACTCTGGGAAAAATTGAGAACGGAGACAACCTTGCCTTCTGAGGTTGTATCTTTGTTTACATACTGGTACAATAAACAAAATAATAAGGTAAGATGGGGGGAGAGCTGCTCTGAGCAGTATAAGCTAGAATGTGGAGTGAGACAGGGGGGCCTGACCTCACCTAAGTTGTTTTGTGTTTATTTAAATAAACTGATAGAGGAACTCAGCAGCGCCAAAATTGGTTGCCATGTTGACGGTGTTTGTATAAACAACATCAGCTATGCTGACGATATGGTGTTGCTGAGTCCGTCGATTGGTGCCTTGAGAAGGCTGCTGAATAAGGGTACGCCAGGACCCACGGCCTCAAATACAATGCACAAAAGAGTGAGTTTATGGTGTTCAGAGCGGGTCCTAAGACCTACACTGATCTGCCTAAAGTCTCACTATGTGGCTTGCCTTTAAATCGCGTCGATAGGTTTAAGTATCTGGGGCATTGGGTTTCGGTTGACCTCAAAGATAACTTGGACATTGAGAGGGAGCGCAGGTCCTTGACTGTCCGGTGTAACATGCTCGCCCGCAGGTTTGCGCTTTGTACGAAGGAAGTGAAGGTGACGCTGTTCAAAGCATACTGCCAATCCTTTTACACGTGCGGCCTGTGGGCGGGCTTCACGCATCGGGCATACGATGACCTGCGAGTCCAATATAATAACGCATTTAGGATGCTGATGGGTCTGCCGAGGCATTGCAGCGCCTCAGGGATGTTTGCGGAGAAGCGTGTCGACGACTTCGCAACTATAATAAGAAAGCGCAGTGCTTCCTTATTGAATCGCACCAGGAGCAGCGCCAACAGCATCCTGGCTGCGTTATCAAACCGGTGGAACTCCCCCCTATTTAAAAGGTGGATGGTGGTTCACACCGCTAAAAACACAAACATAAAAATATATATACCTTACTAACAATAGTATATAAGTGAAAAATGTACGTACTAACCATCTATGGGCTTGTTCCGAAATAAACTTTATTTAATTTAATTTAATTTAATATGTGATTTTCAACAGGTGATTTCACATTTAAAAACTGTAGGTACTACTTCGAGTGTTTAAATGGATAAATATGAAATACCATTTAAAATTAGTAAATGTACGAGCTAGTTTTATTACACAATTTTGATTAATCGACCTCAAACCCGCACCTGTTTTGTGAATTTCTCTGAAGTAGGTTTAGAATATGACCAAATTTCTTACTGCATTGACGTCTAAATAGTATGAACAAGATTACAATGTATTGTTCTGAAAACTACCATATGTAATGATTACTTTTTATCACTTCAATACCACATTTTGTAACTAAATAAATATTTAATTTTCATATAGAGGGTAGCTGTTGAAGTGTCAACACCTTTTAAAAAAAGCTCTTGAATATTTTAAATTTAAAAAATAAAATTACTTACCATTTAATGCAATATAATATTTAAAAACCTTTGGTATCCTCTATTGCACCCTCTCACATATTAGTATATATAATAAATCACCGCTCGACTGCACTAAGGCATGGCAAACGAAATGGATCTGTACACAAACTTGTTAAACTGCATGGAGGAGCTGTCTACCACTTTTACAAGGCGTATGGCACAGTATGAGGAGGACTTGAAGAGTGCTGGAGGTGAGTCTACAATACATAAGACTATAGCAAGTATCTCTCGCGATTTCACTGAATTTAAGTGTCTTGTATGGAAGACCTTGGGCGCCCTGAAATCCCAAATGGAGTTACTGGTGAAGGGCTTAGATCGGCATGAGATGGCTTCAAGAGCCAAGGTTCTTCTTCTGCATGGCCTTTCTGAGAAAAATACAGCGGATCTCACGGGCAGCGTCATTAATGTGTTCTCTGACAAAATAAAGACCATGAATATCACTACAAAAGACATAGCAGTCTGCCATCGTCTGGGGAGTGATACTAGCAGACCCCGCCCCCTGTTAGTGAGGTTTGAAAGTCGTGCAACCCGTAGTGAGATATGGCGTAACAAATCCAAACTCAAAGGCACTGGTATAACGTTGTCAGAGTTTCTCACAAAACCCAGACACGACCTATTTGTGTCCGCACGGAAGCATTATGGTGTGAGACAGTGCTGGACCTCGGATGGGAAGATTATAGTTCAGGTCACGGATAACACGCGGCATAAGATCGAGTCGGCGGGTGAACTGCAACAACTTTTGAACAAATATCCTGTGGCCGAAACAACATCTGCCAGTGTGGGTACAGCTTCACAGAGAAAACCACGCAAGTAGCCTTCATAATTGTTGCATACATTTTATTTTTGTTTTGTGTTTCTTTCATTTTGAGATTTATTTTGTATAAGCGGTCAGTTGCATTTTATTATTGTTATAGTAATTTGACTTTGATTAACGTAACTGACGTAACAACTTTAACTTGTCAAAACTGTCATATTATGTTGTGCGTTCGGAAACGTTTATCTATAAATTATGTTTGCAACTGGCGAGTGCATAGAGGATACGTTACAAGTAAAACTTTAGACTACTTATTATTTAGTTTTATATAATCTATAATTAATTTATATATCTATTTTTTTTTAATTTATTTATTATTTTTATTTTTATATGTCTGAAGATTCAGACGTTGCTTTTTCAGACTCAGATGATAGTTTTGCTTCTTGTGCTTCTTCGATTGCGTCTAGTGACAGCTTGGCCAGTACATCTGGGAACAACAATGCTGTTCAGCTCTGTAACGAACTGTCCTCTATTTATTCAGTACTTCCTTATTATTTTAATGTTGTCCACATAAATGCTCAAAGCATTCCTGCACACTATTCCGATCTTCTGGTTTCTTTTAATTCTGACTACGTTCATGCTGTTCTTGTCTCCGAATCTTTTCTTAAGCCTCCACTTCCTTCCACCCAGTACTCTCTACCTGGTTATAAGCTTGTGCGTGTTGACAGAACTGGTAAGGGTTGCGGTGGGGTTGCTATGTATCTTCGTGGGGATATTTCTCATAAAGTTGTTGATCAGTCTCCAGGTGTTTATTCAAATTTTACTGAATATCTTTTTATTGAGATTGATTTTAAGCACACCAAAACACTACTAGGGGTATACTACAGTCCTGTTAACAACATTGATTATTTCTCTGCCTTTGAATTACAACTTGAACATTTCTCGTCAATATATGAGCACAGAATTATCCTCGGCGACTTCAATACTTGTCTCCTAAAGAATGATCATCGCAGCCGTAAACTCTGTTCCCTTGTCTCTTCTGTGGACATGCACATTCTTCCTCTACAAGCCACACATAAGGTTCCCAATACTCAGCCCTCGCTACTGGATCTCATTCTAGTCTCTGATCCTCACAAAGTAGCCTCACACGGACAGTTATCTGCTCCCTTTTCATATCATGATCTCGTATACCTCTCCTATAAACTTCGTCCTCCGAAACGCAAGAGTAAATTTCTATATCTTCGTAATTTTAAAGACATTGATCTGGAGCGCTTGGGGGTTGATGTGAATGGTACTGACTGGTCGTCTGTTTATGACTGCAATGACCTGGATGGGAAAGTGACTTTCTTTACCAGCAAATTGTTGACCATCTATGAGGTACATGCCCCCATTAGGAAGGTAAGAGTTAGACATCTCCCTGCGCCATGGCTTTCTCCAACAATCAAAAACATGATGTCGAAGCGAGATAAGGCCAAGCGTAAATATATGAAATGTCCATCTGTAGAGGGCCTCAATTTGTATAAAAAGCTGCGTAACCGCTGCAATCGTCTGTGTAGGGATGCGAGACGGGACCATATTCACAGGTCAATTGAAAATCTCAACACCTCTCAACAATGGCAGTTCCTGAAATCTCTGGGTATTGGTAAGGTCGTCCATGACAACTTTACTGATATGGACCTCAATGCATTAAATGCACACTTCTCAGCGCTATACTAGTGCTATACCTAGTGATGTTAAATCTTCTACCCTAAATTTTCTCTCTTCTCTTCCACTTCCATTAAATACTTCCTTCCAATTTCATCCTGTATCAGAGGTAGAAGTTAAGAAACATCTAAAATCCATATCCAGTAGGGCGGTTGGTGATGATGGCCTTCAGCTCCAAATGCTTCTCCCCATAGTAAATATGATTCTTCCTGTCCTCACCCATATTATAAACTTCTCCTTGTATTCCAACTGTTTTCCTTCATCATGGAAGAAAGCTTCTGTTATACCCCTGCCAAAAGTATCCAATCCTACAACACACTCCCAATTCCGCCCTATTTCAATTCTTCCCATCTTGTCCAAGGTACTCGAGAGTGTTGTGCATGATCAACTGAGCTATTACCTCTCCTCTAATGGTCTGCTAAGTCCTTTCCAATCTGGCTTTCGCCGTGGCCATAGTACTGTAACAACATTAGTTAAAGTAACTGATGACATAAGAATGGCAATGGAGAACAAACAACTGACAGTTTTGGTCTTATTGGATTTCAGCAGTGCCTTCAACTCAGTTGATTTTGACATCCTCCTGGGTATTCTGTCCTCCATCAATGTTTCTACCTCTGCAACTACATGGTTTAAATCCTATCTCCAGGGACGCTCACAGTCTGTTAGAGTGAATGACACTTCCTCTGATTGTTGCGACTTGGTAGCAGGCGTTCCACAGGGTGGCGTTCTTTCTCCTCTCCTTTTCTCTATTTTCATAAACGCCGTAACTCGGGTTCTAACCTCGCATTACCACCTCTATGCAGATGACTTGCATATATATCGGCATTTTAAAGCTGATGAACTGACTGGGGCTGTGGCTGCCATCAACAATGATCTTGACAACATCCATACTTGGGCCCAATCCTTTGGACTGCTGGTCAACCCAAAAAAATCTCAAGCACTTATTGTTGGTGGTAGATACATGCTCCGCCTCTTGGATCATGATTCTCTTCCTCCAGTAATGTTTGATTCAGTGGCCATTGATTACTCAAAAAGTGCAAAAAATTTAGGCGTGCACATCGACTCCATGCTTGCCTGGGATGTTCACATCGCGGAGGTAAGCAAGAGGGTATACTGTTCATTTCAATCCCTCAAGCGTCTCCAGAAACTCCTACCTCTTCAGACTAAAATTACTCTTGCACAATCTCTACTACTCTCGGTTTTAGACTACGCTGATGTCTGCTCTCTGGATGCATCGGAGGAACTGCTGAACAAACTTGAGCGCCTGCTAAATTTAGGAATTCGCTTTGTGTTTGGCCTTCGCAAATACGACCATGTCACGCAATATCGCAAAAGACTGAACTGGCTCCCTATTCGACAGCGCCGTAACCTTCACATCCTAACTCTTCTCTATACCATACTTCATAATCCTAATGCTCCAACTTATTTGCGGGAACGCTTTGAGTATCTTGTACCCAGGGGCAAACCCTGTCGTCTTTCTTCCTCTCTTCTGCTTCGCACACCTGCACACACTTCTTGCTGCTACGATGGATCGTTCACGGTGCAGGCTGTGCGTCTTTGGAACGCACTACCTCATACCATTCGCGGTAGTAATACCCTGGACGTCTTTAGGAGAAGAGCAAGGGAACATTTCCTATCACAGTAATGTAGTTTGAATATATTTATGTGTCTATAAGTATGTATTGTGTGTATGTATGTGTATTTATTTGTATGTATGTATGTAGGTGTAATATGTATGCTGTGTATGTATGTTTATGAGTATATATATGTACCTGTTTAGGTACCCTTCTTTTATCTGAAAATTAATGTACACTTCACGTCCCTTTATTACTTTAACTGCTTCTCTGCTACTCAAAGGTTTGCTGGTAGAGAACTCATACTGAGTTAAGCTCGCCTTTGTACATATTTCTGATATATTTATTTTGTGTTTGACCTCTGTACTGTTTGTGTGCAATAAAGAATTAAGAATTTAAAATACACATATTTAGATAAAATGGGCAAAGAACTGCATCTATTTATGGCTAAATTGAACCCTCATTCAGAAAAAGAAAGTCATATACATGAAGCTCAGTTCCTGTTCTATCTGTTTGAGTGGGGCAGCCAGAGATAGATAGATAGATAGATAATTCTTTATTGTACACCAATAGATTACAGTAAAATTTGTAGGTCACTGGAGAGCTCACTGGAGAGTTTTTGTGCTGTCAGTGGCAAGACTATTGGCTTATCCTGCTCTGTCTTTTACACTGACGGCACAGAAACTCTTGTGTTTAGAGGGTTCGCAGCGCGAGTATGACTCCCTCGGTGTTGCACACTTTCATAGGCCACGGTAACCACTTTCTATCAGATGAGCCGCGTACTTGTCTGCCATCTAAGTGGTATAAAAAGAACTGTTACTTTTGTCATAAAATAATCCTTTAGTACAACTGAAATCACGCTTTTAAATACTCGACTTCAGCTATGTGTCCGCAGTCCGCGTCCAGCGCTCTCAGAGTGTGGGCATATCGCTCTGCAATTCTAAAAACATATGAAGGCTATAGATGAATCACGGTTCGCAAGATTTTGATAGGCAAGCTTATTATTTCAAATATTGTTTTATGTTTATAACAAAAATTATTTACTTTCTGATTAGATTTTCAGATTTGTATCATTATAATCTGAAAATAAATAATTTACACAGCGGCAACAAAAATAATAAATAGAGATAGTAATGGAATGATTATTAGTTCAATAATAATATATGCATAGTGACACTAAAATATCGAAGGAATGTATTTTAAAATTGATATTAATTTATTACATTGATAAAAAAATATTTTAATAATAATATGTAATAAGTTAGTAAGTACGCAAAATATAAAGAGCAATCAACAAAATTTATAAATAATTTTCAAATTGCATGAAATTAAATATTCTAAACTATAGTAAGTAATTACTACACAAACAGGTACGTGATTAATGTATGACGTGAAATTGCAAGCAGCAATTAATTTAAAAAACTATCCAATGACTCGGCGTATTAGCAATATGGCTTGTTTGTAAGCAATCTATACAATAATGCCTGAAGCACTGCAGCGCCAGCGCAGGCCAATCAATTTCCAAAACGCGTCTTTGTATTGAACCAGGAGGGCTCCACTAAACTATGATCGTAACAATTAAAAAACTAAATTAAATTGTATGTGTAATTTACCTAGTAATACATTTTTTGATTCAAGCGTTGCCATGTCGGGGGAGCCTAACTGGTAAAGCACTCCGTCATTTTATCGAAACGATCCAAGGTCCCCCGACATGACAATGCTTGAATCAAAATACGTATTACTAAAGTCTAACTTTTTATTAGCTGCAGTAAAATGACGTTTTGTGGGTTGCCGGTTTTTGAAGAAAAATAAATAGGGATGTAGCTAAATGAATGAATCATAAATGAATGAACAGTTTGGTTTTGTGTTTGAGATTTAATATTAAGTTGTAATATATTTTTTTATTCTATTATTGTTACTATACTAGAGGATTGATCTTTTTTATTGGAAGTATAGGGAGGTACATTTAAAATGAAACAAAAATGCCATAATAATGTACTTTAATCAATCTTTTTCGGAATTATTGTCACTGTCGCTTTCGGTAACACTAATAATAAATCTATCTGTCACTTCATCTATAATATGATCGAGGTGGCACATTTTGTCTTCCACTTCTATAGTGTGAGACACACAGTCACTCCACTTAGCCGGTGTCACTTTGTTTATACCTTCTTGAAATAAATTTTTAACTTCTTGCATTTTATACGTCTTATTATTATTTGCAACGTGACCCTTTACCTGCGCCCATACCAACTCAATGGGGTTCAGCTCACAGTGATAAGGAGGCAATCTTAAAACTGTGATGCCTTTATGTGCAGCCATCTCGTCTACGGCATATTTCTCAGTAAGATTTTGCTGTATCACAATATCTATTAGAGTGGCCTTTACCATATTTGGTTCAAATACAATATTTTTATTAGTCAGCCACTCTTGAATTCGTGGTTTTGTCCACGACATCTTCGGGATTGTTTGGATCTTCCTAGAGTGATAGGGCGCATTGTCCATTACGACTACTGCATTTGGTTTGAGTTTGGGTAGAATACCGCGGAACCAATCCTCGAAACACTCTGCATTCATCTCGTCATGGTAGTCTTCTGTACCTTTCTTTGCTTCAAACATAAGAAGTCCGTCGTCCAGGAAGCCTTCTTTTCCGCCTATGTGACTAATTATTAGTCGTTTTCCCTTTCCTGTGGGATTTTTTAATCCCGTAGTCAGGCCGTCTAAAAATGCCTGTCGAGAAGAGGTAATGCTTCCATCAATCCAGGCTTTTTTTGTAGTATGACCTGAAAAGAACAAGAAAAATCATAAGTTTCGATAGCAAAACAAAAATGGTACAAATATAAGAAACTAAGAGTTGACACTTAAACTTTTTAGTTTGGCGAGATATTATTTGTAATATTATTATGTAACCATTATTTGTAAATAAATAAATAAAAAAAATAAAAAATCACGTACCAGCATTGACCCAGGTCTCGTCTTGATAATATATATATTTTCCCTCCCTGCGATATTGTTTAATTAAACGCAGGTAGCGCTGGCGCCATGATATGATATCTTGTCTATCAATAAGCACACTCTTGCGTGATCGAGTAACGAATTCGAAATTGAGATGTTTCATAATTTTTCTCAGTGTCTCTTTCGAGAAGTTGGGCAATCCTGGTTCATCATTTACAACTTGCAGCACCTAAAAAATAATATAGTTATTACCTAATTAGTTAATATTACACATGGGATAGGAGAAAACATACATAACGTATAATAAAAAGATGAGTGACGACATGTAAACTAACCTTTGCGATGGTGGGTATTTCATTTCTATGAAAGAACTGATGTACAATTCGTCTAATTGCAGTGAATGTGAAATTATCAAGTTTATCTTTAAAGGTAAGTTTTGGGCCAGTTTTTTCGGGAGGTTTTGGTGATTCGCTGTCGTTCTCCTTGTGCTCCTTTAAAACAGAATAAACAGTGCGGACGGATATTCCCAAGACTTGAGCCACCTTGTCAACGCATTCACTTGTTTTTGGTAATTCAATGTTTGGTTCTGAACATTTCACTTCAAACACATATTTGTAAACGTTTCTGACCCAAAGTTTTTCTGTTGCACTTAGAGCTACACGTGGCCTCTTTTTCTTAGGAGATAAAAACGTGTCTCCATCTTGCGATGTGCCCGGCAGAGCATCCATGTCTTTGATGTATCAAACAAAAAAAACTAAAACTATTAACGAAAACAGGCAATGAAAAACAAACACAACGTAACATAAACTTAACAATAATGATAACAAAAACAACGCGCAGTGGGCAAATCAAAATTATTCGTGTACTCAAAACAGAAGTTAGAAGCCGAATGAGCGAATGACAACCGAAACAAAATGGCGGCCAAGCGTCATCGTAGCACCATAACCAAAAATCAGTACTACCAACTTGAGAGAGCGGTTGCTTGAGTGTTATCTTGCTTAATGCGTTTTCAAATCAAATCAAATCAAATCATATTTATTGTAAATCATAGGTACAGAAGATGTTCTCATAATAATTAGTTCAGCTATGTTTCACCATTTGGGTATACAATATTAAGCAGATTATTAATTTTATCAAATTATTAGATTATTAATTAAATTGTCAATTTAGTTATCACATAAAATTAAATAAAAAATACAAATAGCACAAAGTCAATCGTAACAGAAATTAAATTCATCAATAAATTATCATGCACCAGCACCACATTCATTTTCATTTTGTCATTATAGGTATATACCTATTAATTACAGTGAGTTATCCTCCAAAAATTCATTAATGGTATAATAACATTTTTCAATTAATAATTTGCGAAGTTTTAATTTAAAATTGTCCATTTCAATTATATCTCTAATTTTTATTGGTATTTTATTATATATTCGTGGACCTAGGCAAAACACACTGTTATGTAATAATTCTGTTTTACTAGCTACTATGGACAATTTATCACAGTTTCGAGCCCTAGTTCGGAATTCAAACAATTCTATGTTAGATTTAATAAATATTGCAACTTCATATACATAAAGAGAAGGTAATGTCAATATGTTTAGTGTCTTAAAATGAGGTACACATGAATCGGTCTGTTTAAGTTGGCAGATGCTTCTAATACAGCGCTTTTGAGCAACAAAAACCTGGGCTTTATATGTTGAGCTACCCCAAAAGATTATTCCATATCGTAAAGTAGATCCTACGTAGCCATGATAGGCAGTCAGCAAAGTGGACTGATTGCTAATTTTACGCAACCTATAGAGTGCGTATGAGAATTGACATAGCTTTTTACATATATGTTCGCAATGAGATTTCCAATTCAATTTACTGTCAATGTAAAGGCCTAAGAATTTGGTGACAACAATCTCTTTGATTTTTATGTTTTGACAAGATATGTGCAGATTGTTTTGCGATGTGTGACGTTGTTTAAAGAACATTAAATTAGTTTTGTCTATATTGATATTTAAGTCATTTTCAGTCAGCCATTGTATTATTGATGTCATAGATGTATTTATATTATGATTTAAAGTTTCTAAATTACCACCAGTATAAAGTATAGTGCTATCGTCTGCAAATAGTGTCATTTTATATGTCGTTATTGTGGGCATGTCATTAATATAAATAAGAAACAAAAGAGGGCCTAATATACTACCTTGAGGAATTCCTGAAATTACGTTTCTTATATCAGAACTATGTGTTTCCTCAATTTTACTAGTTACCGATACCCTTTTTATTTCCGTCACTTGTTTCCTATTGCTAAGATAAGATTTCAGAATCTCATGTACGTTGCCTCTTACACCATACGTATATAGCTTATTTAATAGTATTTCATGATTGACACGGTCAAATGCCGTGGACATATCCATGAAAAGAGCTATTGCCGGTAATCGCTTGTCCATGTTATTTAGCACTTCATGCAAAAATTTATACATAGCTAAGTTTATTGATTTACCCTTTCTAAACCCGTATTGACTTGTAGTGAATAAACCATTAGCTTCGAAGAAATCATACAGGCATATATATATGATTTTCTCAAATATTTTGGAAAATATAGGCAATAAAGCGATAGGTCTATAATTATCTATTATTGACTTACGATGTCACCGGTGACCGCGGGGTGCGCCCTTGGTTCGGGCGCGAGTGCGCGGAAGCTGTTGAACAAAAACAGTCTGCGTACCGCGCTTGGGTAAGGGCGCGCGCCACGCGCCATCCCAATCTGGGCCACTTCAAGGCGGCGTACAACAGAGCCACAAAGGTCTGTAGAAGGGCCTATGTCAGAGCGGATGCCCTGCGCATAGCGCGGCTTGGTCAAGAGCTAGTGATGCATCCCACGGGAAGCCGTGGCTACTGGCGACTGGCTAAAGCCGTGCAAGCCAACTTCTGTCAGCCTTCGCTGCTTCCGCTGCGTAACCCTGATGGATCCCTGGCCCATGAGCCGCAAGAGAAGGCAAATCTGCTGGCTAATCTCTTTGCGGCCAACTCCCGAATCGATGATTGTGGTACGCAGCCACCAACACTACCCGACAGTGACCACGCGATGCCTGATATCCATATCAGGCAACGCGATGTCCGTGCAGTGCTGCAATCACTCGATGTCCGGAAAGCCAGTGGTCCGGATGGCATTCCAGCGGTAGTTTTGAAAAAATGTGCAGCGGAGTTGTCTCCAATGCTTACGCGCCTGTACCGGCTATCCTACAGTTCGGGTACAGTGCCTTTGCCTTGGAAAGAGGCGAATGTTCAGCCGATTCCCAAGAAGGGGGATCGCTCGGAGCCAGCCAACTATCGACCCATAGCCGTCACCTCAGTGCTGTGCAAAGTGTTCGAGCACATAATTAACAAACAGCTCATGCGGCACCTAGAGGATCACTCCTTAATTAATGACCGGCAATATGGCTTCAGACCGAAACGGTCAACGGGTGATCTTCTAGCATACGTTACCCATCTTTGGGGTGAGGCCATGGACAAGCACGGTGAGTCACTGGCAATTAGTCTTGACATCGCCAAAGCTTTCGATAGAGTCTGGCACAAATCGCTTCTTTCTAAGCTACCTGCCTTTGGTCTGCCTTCTAGGCTGTGCAACTGGGTTGCTAGCTTCCTGCAGGGGCGCCGTATTCGCGTCCTTTGTGACGGACGAGCTTCGGAGTTTCTGCAGGTTAATGCTGGCGTGCCCCAGGGGTCCGTCTTATCACCCACTCTCTTTCTTCTGCATATCAACGACATGCTGTCTACCGGCAATGTTCATTGTTATGCAGACGATAGCACTTTACATGGGAGTTATCATGGACATCCAGCGGCCAAGCAGTCAGATATCGCAGAGAAAAGGCAGCTTCTTGTCACTGAGCTTGACGGGGTCCTGAATCACATTTCTCAATGGGGCTCTGAGAACCTGGTTGAGTTCAGTGCCAAGAAGACGCAGGCATGTGCGTTTACAGCAAAAGTATCTTCTTTCCTTCCCCTCCCCACTCTTCAGAGCACGCCACTGCCGCTGCAGGACAATCTCAATATCCTAGGTATGGATGTTCGCTGCAACCTGAATAACAAAAACTACATCGAAAGCATCATCAAAACAGCCTCACGAAAACTCGGAGTCCTGAACAGAGTGAGACGATTTTTCACGCCGGAGCAGCGGTGTCTTCTATACAAGACACAAATTCGCTCCTGTGTGGAGTACTGCTCGCATCTCTGGGATGGTTCAGCAAAGTACTTACTAGATGCTCTCGACAGGTTGCAGCGACGTGCGGTCCGCATCATTGGGAATCCCGAGATCACAAACACCCTAGAACCTTTACAGCTGCGTAGAGATGTTGCGTCCATGGCTGTATTTTACCGTCTGTACCATGGGGAGTGTTCTGATGAGCTCTTCCAATTAGTCCCACCCTCCCCTTTCCTACACAGGACAACGCGTGCAGGTCTTAGATGTCATCCGCACACGGTGCAAAACATCCGATCAAGAACCAAGCGGTTCGGAGACTCTTTCCTCTGTCGCACCATTAAGGCCTGGAATTCATTACCAGCTCACGTGTTTCCTTCTTCCTACAGTCCCGGGTCCTTTAAGCGGGGCGTGAAAAAGCATATGATAAGGCCGTCAAGCTGAGTGTCACCATTGTCACACGGTATGTGTAAGTAATGGTGACCCTCTTTTCTGGGATTTTGCCTTCAGCTTACCATCAGGCAAGGCGAAGTCCAATTGACGTGTCCTATATAAAAAAAAAAAAAAAAAAAAATCTTTTTTGTGGATGGGTTTTATTACAGTTAATTTTAATCTTTCCGGAAATATACCTTGTTCTATGCATAGATTCATAATGTGGCTTAAAGGGTCTGCAATGATGGTTGCTACATCTTTCACTGTTCGTGTAGTAATCTCATCATATCCTACGCTATAAGTATTCTTTAGGGTAGTTATTATTTTTAAAATGTCTTGGGGAATAGTAGGAGGCATGAATACAGATTTACTATTACATTCAATTTTAGACGTCTTAGTAGATGGTCGTTGTTCGATTTTTTTGAGTGTACTGTCTTTTGCTATGTCAGTGAAATAGTTATTAAATGCATTTGCTATGCATGAACCACTAGTTATTGTTTCACTATTTATGGCAAGTTTTTCAACACCTTCATTTGGATATTTATATTTAATATTATTTATCACCTGCCAAGTTGCTTTTCCTTTATTTGCAGAGGTATTAATAAAATGATTATTTTGACATCTTTTTGTTAGTGTAATTATTTTCTTATAACGCCTAGAATAGTTGTGAAAGATCATTTTATTTTCCTCGGTAGGATGCTTTCTATAGTTCCATAGAAGATCCCTTCTTCGTTTACTACAGGCTTGTATACCTTTAGATATCCATTTGGGTTTTGTGATAAAGCTTACACGAAGTCTTTTCAGGGGGAAACACACGTTATAAGCTAGGTTAAATATGTCTGAGAACAAATTGTAAGCTAAATTCGGATCTGAGGTTTCGTAAATACCATCAAAAGAAACTTGTTTCAAATAAGTTTTAAACATATCTCTGTTATTCCTAGCAAAACAGCGCTTATAAGTGTACCAATATTTTAACATGTAAGTTCTTTTTACAGGACACGTTAGTATTTGGGCAGAGTGGTCAGATAGAGAAAAATCATAGATTTTTCCTTTACACCCTTTGATGTTGTGGACGACATTGTCAATGCATTTTTGACTAATGTTGCGTGTCGGTTGGTGAAATTGTATTATTAAATCAAAACTCAATAGTATTTCCATAAATTCTCTGCTTTCCCGTGTTTGGGTTAAAACATCTATATTAAAATCACCACACATAATCAGTTTCTTACCATGCGCACATAGTTTTGTCAGAATTTTACTCAACATTAACAGAAATATATTCATTGAGCCACTTGGTGACCTGTAAATACATAGGATGTTTATACCGTGTTGTATCAGTTCGACTCCGGAGCATTCAATGATATTTGTGATTGACATTTTATTTGCGTTCGTAGATCCAACCAAACGGGACTCTTTGCCTTACAAGTCTATAAAAATAATACTTCGTTTTACAACCCCATAGTTCGGATGGCTCGTCAGTGCAACGAAATCGCCAGGGATAATAATAATAATAATAATAATAAATCATTTATTTCAGGCAATAATAGAAAAGTTACAGGATGTTAAAAAACTTATTCTACGGCCCATAAATATATACCTTAAAACTAAAAATACATATAATATATCTTAACCTAAAGCACACGTAATGACGTCGACGTGTCACGGGGCGGGGTGTCGCGTGTCGGCAGGCGTCCTCGGAAGCGCCGAAACTTCACCCCCGTCGGCCAAAAGTCAGGACGCAGGATGGTAGCGGTGTGGCTGTTTGGAACTCGCACCACAAAAGAATTGAAGCTCACGTTGTGACGAGAGTCCAGCTTCTCCACCCTTAAGCCCATCCCGGTTTTCTTTTGGAGATAGTTCGCGACGTCTACGATCTTCACGCTGTGATGTACACGAGATACGTAGACCATCGTCGAAGGGACCTCTGCGCGGAACTGCTGCTCAATGCTCCTCGCTGCAGTACCACACTGGTTCTTGCGGGAGGACTTCTTCTTCTTCTCAACAACTTTGAAGTCCTCCACATTACAAGGCTCCTTCCCCGGCGCCTTGACGGATGCAGTGTTGCACTGAGTGACACTACACTGTCGTCTCTTTGTTGGTACGGCTGTAGGGGTGCTGGCCGTAATAGCTGCGTAGTCACGTGGATGAGGAACTTGCAACGTGATATTCGGCCTCTTCACGGGTGAAGAAGGGGCAGCGGGGGCGGCGGGGCGCGCGATAGTGTTCGCGGCACGCTCCTCGGCCATCGGCGACTCAGGCGAATCAAATTTTGCTGACTCGAAACTGTAAAATGACGCATTCTGCGCGCCTCGTCGTACGTTGACATTATTAGAGGCTACATTATGTGACGTACTAGTTGTACTACTGTTACGGAGTAGCAATAATTCCGCCTGTAGTCCACTGATAGTTTTATCAGAAGCCTCTAATTTTGCCAACACATCAGCAAGGCTGGACTTCAAGAACGTGATGTCCTTGAGAAGTCTTGTGACATCTACGTGGTCGAATCCCACCGGCGGAAGCTTGTGCAGCTCTCTTGCGACGAAATCTGGCACGTCATCCGGGTCGGTTTGCTTCAGCAGGGTGATGATGTCCTGCACACTTCGTTCCCCTCCATCCCTTCTGCGAGATGGCATCTGGGCAGTTTTGCCAACCGATTGGTATAGCAGCGCCTTCCCGCTGCAGACCTCCTCTTCCTTGAAATTGGACTTGCAGATCTGCAGGATGCTGATCTCGTCCATAGTGTCGACTGCATTCTGGATGAACGCCAGTAACTCGTTCACTATGATCGCCTTGTTGGTAGCCATCGTGGCGATGTAGGGCAGCGGCGCCCGAGCGGCGCGTTTCGCGAATTAATTATTTTTATTAATTAATTACGAAGCTATGCATTAGTGAGACGCGACCGTCGCCGACCGCGCATCGATATTTTTCAGCCTTCGATATTTTTGTACCTAAGCTGACTTTATTTGTTAGAACGGTAAAACAACTTTTAAACCAACCGTAGTTAGGAACTCCATCATGTCTAATGTGTCAAAAATATAAAATTGTAAACTAGCTTTATGTGTGTTCCTGTTAGAAACTCCTTCATCTTAACTCATTTGTACACGCGTTCTTGTGGAATGGAACCTGGACTCTAATCCTATTGGTTTTATTGTTATTGTATCTCTTATTGGTTGTAATCTGTTACGTGTGATAAAATAAATAAATAAATAAAATAAAAAATAAATTTATCTCAGTCAAGGGCTTATACTGATAGCCATTCCCCAGTAAAATACACGAACCCCCACATCTGTTGAATCTCATGAAACAGGATACTAATCTATAGCCAGGTAGGATTAAGTAGATTTCATCGCCCTGTACCATATTATGTTCTGTTATACATACAATGTCAATCGAAGTGCCTTCCTTTGCGAGTACAATTAAAGACACAGTGAGTGCATCAGATTTGGTCACTAAGCCATTTATATTTTGGTGTAGTAAGGTTACATAATTATTCACGAAATAACTGACTCGGGATCGACAATTCAGATTGATTTTGTGTTTCGGGTAACTTGCTACAGTTCATATCATCATTCGAGTCCATAATTAAATCTGTTTGGGTACAACTATCAATATAAATCACGTTACGAAACGTATTTTGCTGTTGTGCTATCTGATAAAGTTGTTTTTTGCAGTAATAGTCCATGCGTAAAATTTCTTTTAATAGCGTTCTAGCAATGTTTATTGCATAACGTGACCCATACGGTACAAACCTAGAATAGTTCATGTCAAGAAAAGTAGCGTTATTATGTCTTTGGCATATAAAACGTATTGTATAATTTAACTTAGTTTCCCGGAGATGTTTATTATACGGCACTTCACAAACAATAACATTCGTATTTGCCACATTTGATATCCACGAACTTAAGCTATGTTCTAATTCATAAGGGTTTTTATCATGTATACCGCCCAGCACTATAACATAATCACGAGCATTAAAAGTTGTAATAATAAAAAAAATGATTTTTACTGTATCTCCTATTTAAAAGAAATAGAAATAAAATTGGTGTGTAAGTACATTACCATAAAAGTTCGGGCGCCTTGGAGATACACATGCCTAGGATAATCAGCGGAGATTGGAAACTTTTAATCTGCCGGAGGTGAGCTAAATGAAACCAAACGGTGAGGTTTAAGGTTTTATTGTCCACTCCAGTGTGCATTTAGAAATAGTTGCAAGGATACATTCCTAATGTATATCTAACCTTAAATTTAAAATTAGAGTTTTATAAGCTAGGTCAATATGATCTTATGTCAATATGATCTTATGTCACCAATGCATTTTTTAGGTTATTTTGAAGTTTAGATTTAAAATATAATTAAAGTAAGCTCACGGCATCCCTCGGCGAGTATATGTAAACACAGCAGCGAGAAAGCTCGTAGCAGGCGAAGTTTTCAGTTTAAGCCCATGCGGTACATCCAGGTTTGAGGCGAAAAGTCCAAACCCTCCATAAGGAAATGCAGATGTCCGAAGACAAAGGTCCAAAGAAAAAGTCCAAAGGAAAAAGAAAAAGCGGTTCCAATTTGGAAACCGCCTTAATTTGCTGGAACAATGCCAATAGCAAAAGAAATCATAATATTTTCAGATTAAGAGCAGAAATAAACTATAATTCCACAAGAGGATAGTTGTGAAGACACAAACTATTATCCTTTAGGCAAAAATACTCTCATTTTTATGAGATTTATTGAAATTAAGTTACGAAGCCATGAATATCGACCATCCAGCCTCAACGCTAGGAAGAAAGGTGCCTTGACAGCTATACGTCAAAATGTCATTCACTCCGCGTTCCGAAACTTTTCGTTCAAAAATAGAATTAAAACCGGTGTGACGACGTTTGCAGAGCGCGTCGTTACATTACATCCCTCCCCAAAAAGAAAAAAGAAAGAAAGAAACTTCCTTTTCTAATGAAAATTATGAGAGTCCAGAACAAAATTCCAAAAATCCTCAAAAGACAAAATGTCTTGCAACATTTTTCAATAAACAAAAAAGGCAATGCGAAAGCATCTTGCATTGGGTATTGCAGAAATAATTATAAATTAAAGAATGGGAAAGCATTCCTAAAAATCAAAGAATGTGAAAACACTCGAAAAGTAAAGAATTAAGTTGAAAAAGAATTTCCAGTTTCAAATGGAAACAAAGGACACTATCCAACTTAATGGAATAACCGAAACCAAACTCAGAAAAGAGTAAAAACTTATTTCAACACAAAAGTGAAAATAAATCCTTCAATAAAACAAATTAAACAATCCCTACTCAATTCCATTCCAGATATCGATTAGGCAACCAACGCCGTCGAATCTAATCCTTGATCTTAACCAGCCTTCTAGCATCAATACAAAAGTGCGGTTGAGCTCCTACGCCACCGACTCTATACCAGCTATTCCTGAAACAAAAATATGAAACTAACAAGATATCGGTTAAGCACCAACGCTGCCGAATCTGAAAGAAAATCGGTAAAAACAATGAAGTTTTCCCACTGTCGGTTAGGTTGAAAAGCCGCCGACTTCAAATTCCTATTCCAACATCTAAAACGTCAAAACAAAATCACAACAAAAGTGTCGTAATAATATATTTATAAGCATTGTGATCGGCATAACACCACCAACTTTCCGAGCACAAGCAAAATATAAAGAAAATATGACAATTGTGACCAGTACAACACCACTGACTTTCTGAGCACAACCGCATAAGAAAAGTATGACATTTGCGACCGGCACAACACCACCGACATCCCGTGCGCAAAGCATAAAAAATGTAACAATGTGTATAAAAACACAATCGTACAAAAAGAGAAAAACGACAATTACGACCGGCTCAACACCACCAGCTTCCCGTGCGCAAAGCGTAAGGTGTGACTATGTGTATGAAACACAATAGCACAAAAAATTGTAAAGTCCAGTAAGACACAAGTTTCCCAAAAAATGGTATAACAAGGTGTGTAAAAAATGCATAAAATGCGTCCAATCCGAGAATCTTAATACTAAGAAAATAACCCAGAACTGTACAAAAATAAAGTTCAAGAAACTTAATTTTCCATTCCCTAAGTGAGTGGAAATAAGTCAAGTGAATTTAATGTAGAAAATGAATATTAAATTTCACTCCTATATTAGAGTAGAAACTAAATTCCTAAATTTGTACAAAATATACAATATTAAATATACAAGTGTATAAAAATATATACAGGAAAATAATCCTATACAACAAAGATAAATAAAAATATAAGATCTTTCGATGTGGAACAATTTGTTAATATGGAGTAGAGTTACACAATAACAAGTCCTAAAATGACCTAAGTTATTTTTGAAGGAAACTAAAATTGAAATTAATAAATTGTTGTGAAGTTCCTAACATACATCTCCTTTCAACACCCCTCAACCTTTCAAACATCACCTCATAGTGGGGTCATACTTCAAACAAAGTACCAAAGACAAAGATAGACATTGTCAAAACAAGAATAATTTTAATATTTAATTATGTCTTTAATATGATAACGACCAGTATAGTTTTTATTAAGGTCTTTTAAAACATAAACATTAGAGGAAATTTTATCTATTATTTCACACTTAACAAACTTAGGTGCTAACTTAGCCGAAAAGAATGCAGGAGCATTAGACTGCACAAAACTTCTCCTCCACACTATATCTCCCACCTCAAAAGAAATGACCTTCCTTCCTATATTATAATAACGCGCATTACGCTTATAAGCTTTAAGCAATGAAGCTTGAACTTTTATAAAAATATCACTAAGTGATTTAAGTGAAAAAGCAAATGAAGACCTATCAACAACATCAAGTTGATTGAGGTTATCAAAAGAATTACTAAAACGGTGCAATGAAGCATCAAAAATAAGTTCTCTACCGAACATGAGAAAATTAGGAGTGAAATCTGTAGCTAGATTCACACTACTATTTAAAGCTAATTGAACATGAGGCAAATATTTTGACCAAGTTCTATGATCATCTTTAACAAAACAAGAAATACATGTTTCGACTGTTTTGTTATATCTCTCTACAGGATTATTTTGAGGTGTATATAAAGTATTATAAAATATTTTACTAATATTATAACTTTTTAGAAAATCTACAAATTGCTTAGCTGTAAATTGGCTTCCATTATCACAAACAAAAACTTTAGGTGTTCCAAACTTAAGAAATATTTCTTTTTCAAGTATCCTACAAATTACTTTAGTGGTAGCACTAGTCATAGGAAATATCCAACAATATTTTGTAAAAACATCTATGATTGAAAGTATATACTTATGGCCAGAATAAGCTTTTGGAAGAGTTCCAATAATATCAATAGAAAGCATTAACATTGGTTTATCAACTTTCTTAGGATTAACCATAATTCCATGAGGTGGATTAGTAGAAGATTTATAAGCTTTACAAGTATCACAAGAAGAAATGTATTTTTGAACATCAATAAACATACCTTTCCAAAAATAATGTATTTTTAATTTATTTAAAGTTTTATGAATTCCTAAATGTCCTGAATTAACATCATCATGATTAGATTTAATAGTGTCTAAGATGTGTTCTTTAGGTATGACAATTTTCCAATTTAAACGATTATTAGGATTATATTTATCTTTACAAAATCTATACAAAGTATCACTTTCAACTTTGAAATTTTTATATTTTCTAGGAAACTTTTGACAATTTACAAATATTTTTCTATACCAAGGATCAACGATATCCTCATTTGGCATAACAATAATATTATTTACAGGAATATTAATAGCAGAAATTTCTATTCTGGATAAACAATCTGGAACTAAATGTAAAGAACCTTTTTTATATTTAACATCAAAAGTAAATTGAGAAATTCTAGCAGGACTAAGGGGCCAATAACGTTGTTTAAAAGGTTCACCAGTAACATTAATTTTATGTTTAACTAAATGAGTAAGACCTAAGCCTCTCTTTTCATAAGAAATATTTTCAAAAAGTGAAATAATTTTATTTAACTCGTGTTTCTCAGAAGGAGAAAGTTCAGAAACAGAAGTAACTGCATTTACACAAGTAGTGGATTCATATTCAAAAGTAATATTATTCCATAAGTCTTTAGCAAGATTAAATTTCAACCAAAAGTCAAATCCCAAAATAATTGAAGGTTTAAAAGAAGGTATTATCAAAAATTCTACATTTTGAGTTAAGTTATCACAAGTGATAGGTAAAACCATAGTTCCAATAACATTGTGTGCAGAACCATCAGCAGTAACAGCGTTACCTTTATAAGGTTTAAATTTATAACCTAATTGCAAAAATGTTTGATGAATATTAGAACCGAGTACACAACTACAAGCTCCACTATCTAACAAACCTGAATAAAATTTATTATTAATATTAAAATTTAAATAAGGTCTAGTGTCTTTATGTTTAACAAACAAAACAGGAGCAGCCCTGATATTATTAAAGAAAACTTTCAAATAATCCAACCATTCATTAAATTCTTTCTTACAAGTGGCTTCATTCGGAGCACCGCTAAATTTTTTCAACATCGAGTCACCAGAGGTTTTATCAAAAACTAGGGCTCGATGGGACCTGATACGTTTTTTGACTGAACAGTATTTGAATTACAAACTTCGCAATTCTTCGTAGTGACGCCAAGCTTGTGACATTTTAAACAAATTAAATCATCTGATTTAACAGCACTAATTTGAGCAGAATATTTTTCTTTTTTAATACTTTTATTCTCACTCAAGTTCTTTCTTGACACAAAATTCTCTAATTCTCTGCTGAGGTTAATAAATTCGTCGATAGAAGAAATAGTTCTACCAAACACAAAAGGTGTGTAAATATTCAACATGTTATGTTTAATAATAGTTATGAGGGTAGCATCAAAAACAGGCATAGACAAACGGCTAGCCATATCCATTATGTCTGTAATAAAATCTGGTAATGACTCAGTTATCTTTTGTTTACGAGTACGGAGTTCATGTTCCAAATGATAATCAAATTCAATTCTATCAAAACGTTTCAACAACGCAGCCTTCAAATCCTGCCAAGAAGCAATACGAATACGAACACTACGAAACCATTTAAGCGCAGTGCCTGACAAAAGATCAGAGAATGAACTAACCAAAAAATATTCATTAAAATTTTTAAACAAGAAATATTCTTCCACTTGAGTAATAAATTCCCTAACGCACGATTTACCATCATACAAAAGCTTACTTCGCCTTAAATCAGGCAACCCAGTAACAGAAGGCAAGTTTTTCCTCAAATTATCATTCAATAAAACATTCATCATATTAAATGAAGATGCGGCTCTCAGACTATGATCACCAGCTCCTCGACTATTCGAAAATGGATCAACAACTTCAGATAAATCAGCCATGATATGAGGCATCTCATGAGTAGAAGTACCAACTGGAACATCACCAACAATATTCTCAAACAAAGGCGGGACCTGTATTTCCTTATCCATGTTTGATTTATAAAAGGATGTGAAAATCTAATAAAAAGTTGTATTAAATACACTATAAGTTTCTAATTAAAGTATCAATTAAAGTTTCTAATTAAAGTTAATTAAATTATGAATGAAGTTAATTGCATTGATAGCAAAACGCTAAACTCAAAAGTCAAACAAACTCATAGAATGGAATGTTATTGTTGCAAAAATTATTTAGGTCAAATGCCTATAAAGATAAAAATGCATTAGTGATTCACAAAATAAATTATTTATGTCTACTTAAGGTAAACAGCAAATATTCAAATATTACTATGTTTTCACACATGTGAATAAAGGTTAAGAACTAGTAATTATATAATATTACTAAGTGGAAAATCTTACCTGTAATAAACAAAAGCTATATAAGATAAAACAATTATAACAATAACCATGTTATACAAATTGAAACATTCACCTGTAATTGAGAGATACAAACAATAGTACTAACTTGTAGTATGATTAGTTTTGCAAAGTAAACAATAACAAAGATTTACTGTAATACACAGTTATGTAACAGTAAAATACATGAAGAAAACACTGTTCTTAACATGATAAAGTAAAAAATAATGCAAAGGTGACAAGGAACAAAGATATATGCACACTGTCATGTCCCTGTTCGCGAGTGCCAGATGTAATAATAAAAGAAATGATTTTTACTGTATCTCCTATTTAAAAGAAATAGAAATAAAATTGGTGTGTAAGTACATTGCCATAAAAGTTCGGGCGCCTTGGAGATACACATGCCTAGGATAATCAGCGGAGATTGGAAACTTTTAATCTGCCGGAGGTGAGCTAAATGAAACCAAACGGTGAGGTTTAAGGTTTTATTGTCCACTCCAGTGTGCATTTAGAAATAGTTGCAAGGATACATTCCTAATGTATATCTAACCTTAAATTTAAAATTAGAGTTTTATAAGCTAGGTCAATATGATCTTATGTCAATATGATCTTATGTCACCAATGCATTTTTTAGGTTATTTTGAAGTTTAGATTTAAAATATAATTAAAGTAAGCTCACGGCATCCCTCGGCGAGTATATGTAAACACAGCAGCGAGAAAGCTCGTAGCAGGCGAAGTTTTCAGTTTAAGCCCATGCGGTACATCCAGGTTTGAGGCGAAAAGTCCAAACCCTCCATAAGGAAATGCAGATGTCCGAAGACAAAGGTCCAAAGAAAAAGTCCAAAGGAAAAAGAAAAAGCGGTTCCAATTTGGAAACCGCCTTAATTTGCTGGAACAATGCCAATAGCAAAAGAAATCATAATATTTTCAGATTAAGAGCAGAAATAAACTATAATTCCACAAGAGGATAGTTGTGAAGACACAAACTATTATCCTTTAGGCAAAAATACTCTCATTTTTATGAGATTTATTGAAATTAAGTTACGAAGCCATGAATATCGACCATCCAGCCTCAACGCTAGGAAGAAAGGTGCCTTGACAGCTATACGTCAAAATGTCATTCACTCCGCGTTCCGAAACTTTTCGTTCAAAAATAGAATTAAAACCGGTGTGACGACGTTTGCAGAGCGCGTCGTTACAAAGTTTGAATATAAGCCTGCAGCACAGACAATATGTTGCCAAGCTTTGCACCCGTCTTTATATAAGAAAATACTGAGAAATTCGTTCCGAGAAGATTCTGAAGGATCTCCCTCAAGCCGCGCCCCTGTTCATCAGCTAGTATTAGAACTCTGTTTTTCGGTGTGCTGGATGATTCTTGTTTCATCATAATATTACTGCTCTTCGTTGTTCGGGCATTACCATTGCCACTTGGAATATGGCAGGCGTTTTTTGAGATGGGGACTGATGAGGAGGATATCGGTGTAATTGTGTATGTTTCAGCGGTGAACTGTAACTTCCGCGTTAGGTTGTCTATTTCTTCCCTGAGAGTTATTACTTCTTGGCGGGAGTTATTTAACTGTTCTTGTAGTTGGGTTATTTGTCTCTGCAGGCAAGTTATTTTAAGATTTCCGTTGTCAAAGTGTGTGGATTCCAAGGTTGGAGAAGATGGCATGGAAGAGATGTAGTGAGTTAACAGAGAATGTTTCTTTTTCTTTTTGGCGCTGTAGTTCTGTGTCATTATTTTCGTACAATTGGTGGAACATAAGGATTTTAATAATTTGCTTTCATTTGTGAGTTTATTCATAGATGCACGGAGCTCATTATTTTCTAGGATAGTATTTTCTAGTTCGCTCTGTGTGGTGGTCAGGTCCCGAGTTAGTTGAACTATTGTATCTTTCAACTCGGTAACAGTGACATAATCAACGATTGTATCGTCCACACTCCTCGACAACATACTAGTAGAAAGCGATTCTCCCGAGGTATCGCACTCCGCAAATATATTATGTGACTCTGTAGGAGATGATGCGATAATTTGTGGTGTAGTTTGTATGGGGCTAATTGTAGGTTCTTTGTTTGCTTGATTTTTTAGTTTTTGTGATGTGCTTTGTTTTGATGAACACTGTTTCTTTCTCATTGTAATGTTGTTTACGTTGTTTTCTTGCACCGTTTTCGTACGTTGTACTGGTGGTACAGGTATTTTGAGGTTGCTAGTGGTAGCTTTTTTTGTACTTTGTTTGGAAGACATTTTTATTGCGAGCTAAGCTATCTATAGTGTCGCTGCTTGTGTTGTGCACCACCGCCGTGTTACCTTTACGAGTATTATAGCAGCTGCATACAATTCTAATACTTCACAAAAAGTATTAGACAACTTGGACGCGAACTCACGCCGCGTCAGTAATGTAGATGAATTTATGGCTCGAGGCCAACTCAACGTTTATTCAAATGCACAAATTTTTAGGTCTCTTCGTTTTGTCTTTTTCTCTTCAAAACATAATAAAAAAAGCTAAGTGGTGTGGATGAGTTACCCTCCCTTTTTCACAACTATGTTTGAACAAAAAACTGTCTACTTTTTTGTATATTTGGATTTGTCGTATTTTTTATTTATAGAAAGTCTTTCTTTTTATTAATCAGCTTTGAACTGGTTAGTTTATTTTAGTATTTGTCCGTTTCCACACACTATCACAGTTTACACTTAATTATGGTCAATTTGAAGTATAGTTCATGGATCATCAATATTTTATAATGACTTTTTACTTTTGAAAATTACACTGGAAGATGAAAGTACATTTAATTGATAACGATATCACAGAATTACCGCACTGTTATATATGCTATATTACAATACTTATAATTTTTAAATACGGAGCCAATGTTTGCGTGGCTACTAGCGCCATCTCTCTTAAAAGGCGTATCTCGCGTAAAAGGATCAACGTTTATACAGCCTTTTATTTACATTAATATTAAATAGAATTTAGCATGATCATTATGAGGCAAATTATGGAACGATTAAATATTCCGTAAACTTTTGTGAACTGAATCACATCACTATTGAGATTAAGCTGTCAACATTATTTTACGGAATGACATTTAGAAACGTCATTTTACTGCAGCTAATAAAAAGTTAGACTTAGGTATATCAAAGTTATAGGGCTAACTAACAACTTATTGTCGACTTTTTGAGGGTTTCTATTTGTGACAAAGGTTTTTAAATTTTTTAATTTAATTTTAATTTTACATTTTTTAAACTGATCTACTCGTCAAGCTCTTTGATTTGATATTGAGAGAGTTGTGAAATAAAATGTAATTCACCATTTTGTGGTGGCGGCCATCTTGGATTTGAATTTTGTCAGAGTGTATGGTATTCTACTAGTCAAGCCTTTTCATTTGATACTCGTATTGAGGGAGTTGAAAATAAATATGTACTCCATCATTTAGTAGCGGCGGCCATTTTGGATCGATTTTTTACAAATCAAATCTAATCATTTTTATTCGCATAAGACAGGTACATAGGGTTGGTCAGTAGTTTACAAACCTAGCTAAGAACACTCCCGACTCAAATTCAAACAAAAAAACTAAATCCAAATTAGTTTGTCCGGTCAAGAGCTACAGAAACACACACACACACACACACACACTTCAAACTTATAACACCCCGTCGTTTTTGCGTCGGGGGTTAAGAAGTAGTATTAACACTGATGGATCTCTTAAAATCTTTGTTTATTTATTCTTTGCAAATAAAATGTTACATTCATTAGTTATATTTGTAGTTTCGCCATATTCCGCCATAATAGGCATGCAATTTAAAAGCTAAATTAGGAACAAAATACTAAACAATAATCTGATATATCTTGGTATGTCGTAAAAAGAAACCAGTAAGTCTGCTCCTCCTCTTAAGAATGTGATCAATGTGCTTTCGAAACTCCAACCTAGCATCTATTATGGCACCCAAATCTCTTATTCTCGACACCTCCTTAAGTTTTGTTCCATGATTGAGAAAGTAAGTTACAGTGGTAGGTTTTCTTTTGCTCACTTTATCTTACCAAAAGTTTGTAGCTTTTCAAAACTGCAACGAGTGTCCCACCACCATCAGATTTTTGGTCGTTTGATTTCGAGCGAGCTCGCCTAAAGATACAATACCTACTGCCTAACAATTCATGATCGAAAACAGTTTCGTAGAGCTTTGTTTCCGTAAGTAAAATAATGTCGTAGTCTTGCTGTAACGCGTTTGGTAGTATAATGTGTGTCTTAGTACTACTCTATTTCTTAATCTTACTATACTTTTACTCCCATAGTACATATATAAGGTATATAACGTGCATAGATAGATATGTTCCTTGTAGTGTAGTACCCGATGGTCCTCTTGAGACATATTGAAAAAAAATAGGATACTTCAATTAAACTTCGCCTTGCCTGATGGTAATCTGGTAGCACTTGTTTCGGTTTTTTCAGCAGCAGTCGGGTTTTGTATTTTTAATAAATTATTTTATTTTATAATTTTTTAGGTATGTAAAAGTTTTTGTATGGTAAAAGCAATAAAAATAAAAGAAAATAAATATAAAACGTTCAAAATTATTTTATCTATGCGACGCCACGACGCACGCGCGCCTTTGCACCTGGCAGTGAAATACCAAAATTCGCCCGTTCAGTATTTGTATGCGGCCTCTTAAGTCTATGTCGTAACCGATGGACCTTCGCTCGCAGCGTCGGCGGAGTGGCGGCGTGTCGGGAGACGCCCGCCGGGAGCATCGCGTCGTCGGCCGAGCGCGCCGTCTACGTCTTGTGTGTGCCATCGCAACTCAACTTCATAAACTGTTTCGTCGGACAGACCTACATGGTATATTACATCCCTATCCACATGTATTTTTATATATATTTTACGGTTTGTGCACTGTATACTGGCTATAAGAGCACAATGATATTATTATATTTTGTTCGCTGCAGAAATGTATCCGCCTCGTCAACATCACGAAATTCGAGTGTCGGCTCTCCATCACTCCCCCGAAGCATCGCGAACTCGACGTAGAGATAAACAGTCCTCGCGGCCTCACCGTCACGTCGGGCGCCACCGCCGAGCTCCGGATCCACTTCAAGCCGGCCAACGTGCGCGTGCTGACGGACAGGCTCGTGGTGCGCGTGTCGCGCGGGCAGGCGTTCGCGGTCCCCATCGAGTGCTACATGGAGCCGCCTCTGCTGGGCAGTGAGTTCTCGGCACAACTCACACACACACAAGCCACAGTGTCAACTGATGCGTTCCTACGTCACTAATCCGAGGCGCGGCCGGGCCCAGTCGCGGTCCCGGCCGCCGCGCCGCCGTGCACGCAGGCGAGCGCGTCGTCGCTGTCGCTGGGCGCGCGGAGCGGCGACGTGCTGGAGCTGGGCGCGCGCCTGCTGGGCGACGTGCACTGCGCGCGCGTGCTGCTGCACTGCGACGCCGCGCACGCCGCCTTCTTCGTGCTCACCGAGGACGCCTGGCTGGACTGGGATCTCGACGTCAGTTTCTTTCTCTGCCGATTGACCCGTAGACACGCAGTCGAAGTACCCCGTCAGTGTACAGTAGCGTGGCCCGCAGTGCGTGACGTGGCGCGGCGCGGTGGTGGCGGGCCCGTTCGCGTGGTGGCCGGCGTGGTGGCGCGGCGGCGGCGCGGTGTGCGCGTGCGCGTGGCTGCGCGGGCGCAGCGCGGGCGCGCACGCGGCGGCGCTGCGCGTGCTGAGCAGCACGGCCACGGCGCGGCGCGTGAGCCTGCTGGGCGACTGCCTGCACTTCAGCGCGCGCCACCTCGTGCTGCAGGTGCTGTCGCTGCCGGTCGCCGTCCCGCCCACGCTATTGCGATGTCTGTTCACGGTTTCGACGACGCGCGCCGCTATGATTGTACCGGCGCGCGTAGTAGAAATTCGCTTGCGGTATTGTCGACCGATAATGCGACTTTTAAATATGTGAAGGAACGATTTTTGATGTTCCTCCAACTCTGCTGGACATAGGCCTCTCCCAGTGTGCGCCATTTTATCCAATCCTCTGCCCTCCGTATCCAGTCTGTCCCAGCCACCTTTTTCAGGTCGTCCATCTATCTGACTAGGGGGCGTCCTACCTTCCGTTTAACTTCTCGCGGTCTCCGCTCTAGGATTTGTTTGCTCCAACGGCCATCGGACCTTCGACAAACGTGGCCAGCCCACTGCCATTTCAACTTGCCGTGACCTATGTCGGTAACTTTAGTTCTCTGTCGGATAACCTCGTCCCGAAATCTATCCTTCAGATAAACTTCAAAATAGCTCGCTCCATAGCCCGCTGCGTAACTTTTAAGCTATGGATCAGCCCTACTTTAAGGTGTTCACGTTTCAGGAAGGACGCACTGTTAAAAGACCTTTGTTTTCAGTCATTGCGGTAGAGGTGAAGAGAAAATGCGACGTAGCTTACGAAATACTGCCCAACCCAACTGGATCCTTCTGGCTAGTTCTTTTTCGAAGTTGTTTTTACCGAGCCGAATAACTTGCCCCAGGTGGATATATTCCTGAACAATTTCGAGCGTCACCTCTTCAATGGCAATTGGTCCGGTGCAACATGTTTGTTGAACATAATTTTGGTTTTATCAAAGTTTACACCGAGGCCGACGCGTCGAGAAGTTCCATCTAGGATATGTAGCATTTCACCCGGTTATTCCAACGATTCCTCAACGATGACGATGTCGTCGGCGAGCCGAAGATGTGAGATGTTCTCACCGTAAATGTTTATACCCCACCCAGTCTAATCCAGAGTCTTGAAGATGTCCTCCAGTGCGTTAGTGAATAGTTTGGGAGATATAACATCCCCTTGTCTCACTCCACGCTGGAGACTAATAGGTTTCGTCTTCTGGTCTTGGAGCTGGACGGACATTGTGGCAGTGTCATACAAGCATCTCAGCACCTCGATGTATCACCAAACGACACGATACCGCTGCAGGGCATCCAGAACTGCCAAGATTTTGATGGAGTTTCTTGATGGAGTCGAAGGCTTTGTCGTAGTCCACAAATGCCATAAGTACACAGCGCCTGATTGTATACTTGAGTCTTTTTACAATCTACCGAATAGTATGAATGTGATCCACGGTGCTATAGCCTTTTCGAAACCCGGCTTGCTCCGGTGGTTGGAACTCGTGAACAGCTTGTAGACATGACTCAGGAGTGAGATGGGCCTGTAGTTCTTCAGTAGGGTCTTATCACCTTTTTTGAAAAGGTTCTGTGGTCTTCATTGCTGTGAGCCGTTAGTTTACTCGTCCGTGATGCATATAGCTGTCCATAGAATTTCTCGATCTCTTCGAGAATCTCGAACTTTGAAGAAGCCATTTTGCCATCCGCAGTTTTAAGTTTCGTCAGATGGGGCTTCCCCAGCGGCTAAGCGAACACTTTCAACCCCCTATTTCACTCAATCGCCTCCTGGGCGATATGAGTATTGAAGCATCGGAGGTCGCGTCGCATCAGTTTAATTAGTTGGTTTAAGACTCTCTCATCTGACGAAAATGACGGTGTGGATGTCTCAGGAGAGAGCTTGGACTCTCTCTGTTTGTGTTTTCCGAGAAAGAACTATGTCGGTTTTGTCGTCAATACCGCAAGTGGGTTCCAGCCTTGCAAAACGACTTTGAAGTTCCAATCGGAACTTTTTGGACCCTAGAGCTGGAGTTGCTTGGAGTGGCGTAGATCGGAGAGTAGACCGTATCAATCGAAACCTTTCAGCCTTGATGTTGATATTTAGAGAGCCTCGGATAAGTCTGTGATCGCTTCCTGTTTTAAACTTGTTGATCACAAAGACGTCTCTAAATATGTGCTTGCTGTCTGTTATGACCTCCAGTAGCCCAGAGATTCTTCGCACCTCCCGCCCTGCCGTTACCTGAACCTGAGGATAGCGGGACTACCGGGAACTGCGGGCCTTTTATTGTGGTGTCTGTTCATTGGGAGGCTTTTAGCCTAATATTGCCACGCTGGCCAGACGGGTTGGCAAAGGGTTGGATTCTCGAGTTTTCCTTCTCAGATCGTTTTGACCTAAGCAGAATATCTGCCAGAAGGCGCAACTCCTCCCCTAAGTTTAGGGAGGAGTTGCCGCTTCTGTTGCCCAGCCTGCACCGCGTGGAGGTTTTCTAGCCCACCACCCTATATGTTCCTTCAACACAAAGGTAGCATCCTCCGGCTGGGCACGTTGGTTGCAACTGGCGGGTGGTGACCCCATGGTCGCCTTTGGGGTGTTTTGTAGAATTGAAGTAGTTCAGCTACCTGTACATGTGGAGTCGCCGCTTTAACCCGCAAAATACGTTCAAATAATTTATTCAAACAGGGCGGTTCAAACAGTTTTAGTGGATCAAATGAAAAATAATATTTCTGTAAACCATTTCATCACTCAATAAATTCGACCTAATTTTGCCACACTGCCAATTTGAACAAACTGTTTGATACTGCCAGTTTGATAAAATTATCTGAACGTGTATGATGGCCATTACATATGCTTGTATTGCTCACACACGTACGCACACGCACGCACACGCACTCACACGCACGCACACGCATGAACACGCACGAACACGCACGAACGCGCACGAACACTCACGCACACGCACGCACATGCACGCAGGCTCACGAGAAGGACTTCGACATCAGCGGCGAAGACGACGGGGCGTGCGAGTACTACGTGCATGTCGGCACCGCGCACCCGCACCGCTCGCTCGCCGCCTCCGTGCGGCTCGTCAACTGCAGGTCAGTCTGGCACTCTGCCAACTGGTCCAAATTTATATAATGTATAAGTATGTCGCATCGCACCCAACTAGATGAATCAGCCCCTCAGTCTACAGTCTAACCTCTTTACTAAACAGCGCCGTTCAGCGAGCTTCCTGAATAATATTCAGCCGCATTTGTTACAACATTTAATAAATTATTTGATTAACTCTTAGGCCATTCATACGGTCAACCTCCCACAAATAATAGAAAAAGTACCTAAGTAATACGTTTATTGAGAAAAGAAGCGCAATCAGACTTGAATAGGTTGGGTTAGAAGCTTTATTTGAGTAGACTAAGCTATTATTATTTATGTCTACAGTAACTTAAGTTCGTATGCTTGTCCCCTTCGTTGAACTTTAAAACTCGTCGATCTTTAAATATGTGCCACAAGTAGAATGTTTGCTAAGGGGGTGATTTAATTAATAATAGACTTCAGTTGTCCTAGCATTTCTTTTGTCGAATGATCATAGAAAAATAGAGCGAAAGCTTCGCTCTATTTTTTCTTCTTTTTTTTAACATTACTAGTATTCTCGTTAACTCCTCCAGCTAAGCAATAAATGGGTTCATGTAAGTAGTGGTCCAGATTCGAACCCGGGGTCTATTGGTCGTAGTACTGACACCTTAACCACAACGCTCAAGGTTTAATAATAATTGTTTGCAATGTGTGTGGTACGACAGAGGATTTGCTTTACACTCTGTACCGCACGAGATTTTATCGCACGAAAACAAACAGCTCACAAGCTATAACATCCTAGTAACCAATACATTTCGTTCTCAGTCCAATCACGTATAATTACTACTGGGGCGCGCGCCGGTGGGGGGTGTGCTCCTGCTGGGACAAGGAGCAAGCGTCGGGCGACTCCAGCGACCCTGAGCGCATGTGCTTCGGAGCGAGAGAGTCGATGCGCATGGCTGACGAGGTAATGCAGTCGCCTCGATACTTACCGCTTAGTAACGTCAGCGAACTGGCCCACAGACATAATATTTTTATAATCTTGCGAATGTCGATAAACAATAACGCTCACAAACCAAACACTGATATTTATATTCACACTACATTGTGGCCGCTTAAGATTTCCCAGTAAATCGTGGCACACGTGGTGGCCGCGGGAAGCTTGACCCACGAGATTGACGGCTCGACGCGACAGCACTCGATGAGCTGTGCGATCACAGATTAATAAATAGTTACTATTGCGATGTAGGTCTAATGGGCGAATCAGTACATGTTATACATACATACATATATTATTATCCTCGATCACAACCGTCGACGTTACTAAATTAAAGATGATATATTGGCCCAAACAGTGCCCTACCAATTTCACATCACGCTCGGGACACTTCATTATTTTCTTATCAATATAATTAATAATTTCTTGTGATTATAAATAATTTAATTACTAATAATGAACTGAATAAAACTGGACAAAATTAACTGAACTGAATAAAATTATGAACATGAACTTATAAGTGACTAACACACAAATCCACATGCTTGTGAGAATTGAACCTATTTATAACAAGTATTACTTACTGCGCAGGAGCCGGCGGCGTTCGCGCTGCGGCTGTTGCCCGAGCACCGCGTGGAGGTGTCGCCGGCGCGCGGCGAGCTGCTGCCGCGCGAGGCGCGTTTGCTGGAGGTGCGCGTGCCCGACGTGGGCGGCGCGCTCGGCGTGCAGCGCAGCGTGCTCAGGTGCTCAGGTGCTCAGGTGCTCAGGTGCTCAGGTGCTCAGGTGCTCAGGTGCTCAGGTGCTCAGGTGCTCAGGTGCTCAGGTGCTCAGGTGCTCAGGTGCTCAGGTGCTCAGGTGCTCAGGTGCTCAGGTGCTCAGGTGCTCAGGTGCTCAGGTGCTCAGGTGCTCAGGTGCTCAGGTGCTCAGGTGCTCAGGTGCTCAGGTGCTCAGGTGCTCAGGTGCTCAGGTGCTCAGGTGCTCAGGTGCTCAGGTGCTCAGGTGCTCAGGTGCTCAGGTGCACAGGTGCTCAGCTGCTCAGCTGCTCAGGCACGTGCGGCCTGCCTCAACGACGACGGCAGGGGCTTGCCAGTCCACGCATCATACATTATATTAAACTAATCACGAAACCAAAGGGCTCGCTCGTGTCGTTGGTTGACCAATCTTTAATTGTTTTTTTCTTGGCCAGATCGTGCACATACGCGAGCATTGTTCGTGAAGTTTGTCGATAACACTATTAACCGTGGCAGATTATTACAATGGGAGAAAACAATCTGTTTGTCAAGGATCGGGCGCGGGTTCAAGTCCCGTCCTGGATGCTGACTCTTCTGATTGTCTAAATCTATGGAAGAAAACACGTTTATACTTTTAAACTTTTCTCGATTTGAAAGAGTTTGCATTATCAGAGAGTCTTATTGTATTCCTTTTACATTTACATGCAGATTGATTCTGAAAGATATTCCTCGAGAGAGTTTCCTGCCTGGCCAGGAGCCAGTAATCCTCAGTACCGCTGAAGTCGAGTCTATTCCGGTGCCTGGCTTAGAGGTAATGCCATTTTAACTATATAATAACATTGAATAACTTAAAGGCTATAAAGCAAATTTTCAAATTGCAATTGTCTTGTTATGCAATGTTTACAAAGATATAAAGTAATAGTATTTTTTTCGTTTTTTAGCCTTTAAGAATAAACGATGAAATAAATTCAGGCAGAAATATCCAACCATGGAATTCATGCCTTTGTATTAAATATTATTTTCTAATTAAATTATTTTGTTGATTAATTTTTTAATTATTAAACTCGGACGTTCTGTTCAAATGATAGTACAAAATCAAAAATCTGGTAGATTCCCATACAGTATTTCAAAACTATTAAATTACGGGCACGGGTTAAGAGGGTGCAACGGGGGTTCGAAGTATGTCAGCTTATGCAGGATGGTCTGCTGAATAATCCCTCTGAATACCAGAAGGTACGGAGGAGAGCAGGCAGGGAGGGAAACCGGTCGCTGAGTGCAGGCGTGGGGGTTGCCTGCTACTCCAGAGGGGGCCATCTTAAAACCGTAGATGACACAGGGTCAGCCGGGGAGCGCGGGAAACTCTAGGCAATCTTACACCCCGGCATCTGAAGACCCGAGATGGTATGTGCTTGTTTGTTCTCCGATGGTTCAGTAGTGAAAATACTGGTGGACTGTACAACAATGACTCGCGTCTACGGAACGTATATAAAATAAAGGATGTGATATAATAACGTGCGGATGTCGTGGCTTGTGACAGCTGACTGGCGTGGGCCGTCCGTCGTTGTGGGCACCGGCGCATGCGGCGGCCGGCTGATGTGCCCCGCACCCCGCTGTCCCCGTCGCCGCCGTGGTATAACGTAGTTGAGCAGGTACATGGCTCAACAGTGCTTTTAGTCGGTTCGAGTCCGACATAACCGTTCCTGGTGGCTGACGGGGATGGTATCGGAGGTAACTTCTGCACGAAAAAAGTTCTAACGTTCCGAATTCCACACGAGTGGAGCCGTCGTAAATAGAACTTGAGTTTGGAAACAATGCTAGGAACTGATTATAATTAAACACCAAATCAAATCAACTAGCCCATCGCAGTCCACTGCTGGACTAGGGCTCTCCCAATGTTGGGAGGCTTTGGCCTACTGTTTCCACGCTGGCCAGACGGGTTGGTACAGGGTTTTATTTCGAGTTTTCCTTCTCTCGCAGTGATATCGTCTGCGTATGTTTCCGTTAGTCACCTCTTAAGACACCCTTCGGATGAGATGGGGTGGTGATACTTGTATTCTTTCTCCGTCACCACACGGACAATTAAACATACATATATATATTTATGTTTAATTATAATCAATTCCTAGCATAGTTTCCAAATGATGTGTACCTGTATGGTGTGTAAGTACAAGACGTCTGGTGGTGGTGACAGAGGTCGGTGCACGAGGTGTGCGAGGTGTTGTGCGCGGAGATGGAGGTGTGGTGGGAGGTGGTGCCGCTGCGGTTCGTCGTGCACCCGCCCTTCGTGGACATGCGCCACTCGCGGAGGTATTCTAATATTTCTTATTTATATATTTTAACCAACTATTGTTGATAATTTTTCTGGGGCACACCAGTGTCGGGTGCACCAAGTCTCCAAGTCGAGACTGCGCTGCGGAGCGTAGGGTACACCCCACCTTTTAATGAAGTGACGGCGTTGCGCCGTATTTCTGTGACTTATAAATTAAAAAACTCAAACAGTACAGATGTGACCGATTTAGAGTGCCCAATGCGAGAATTTGCTCACGTATGTATATGAATTTTCTCAAGTGAACGGTAATTTATATGCGTACAAAATATTTCCCAAGTTTGCTATCAGGTCATACAAATCACCGTTTACTCGTCACCGGGAAATATGAGCAAAATTTCGCATTGGGCTCTCTGTCCACCTGTTACGTTCTGTCACGCGTTTTGACAGCTTCTTGTTGCATGTACAAGTATGCAACAGAGAAAAAATAACAACGTGGATAATAAATATTTACAACTCCACTCACGGCTATCGTATCCAACGTACCTTTTCCATACATTGTAGTAGTAGTAAAGCAGGGCGCTGCTTAATCATTCGTCTCGCGCGGCAGGCTGGAGTCCATCGGGCTGCAGTTTACGGCGTGCAAGCTGTTTGGCAGTGAACTGACGCGCGTCTGGTGGACCACGGCGGCGGCGGACGCCCCGCCTACCCTGCAGCTCGGAGGCGGGCCGCCTACCTTGCAGCTCAGTGGCGGGCCACCTGCCCTGCAGCTTAGCGGCGGGTCGCCTGACCTGCAGTTTGCGAACGACCCTCCGGACCTGCAGCTCGGCAGCGGCCAGTGTGCCATCACGCGCCTCACGCTGGCACTGCCCTGCCTGCCCAACCACTACCCGGAGACTGAAGTGCTCACGTCAGTACCAATGTTTTATAGCTAGCCGTGCTGAGAGCGTGCTACGTGGCCGGTTACGATGAGCCAGCGCTTACATCTGTTCGTAATGTCCTGAGTAGTATTCATTCGAGTGGTATCGAATTCAGAATAATGTCTATGAATTAAAAAAGCATCATATTATCATGGCCGCAGACTTTAATATTAATATTCTTAAGGAAAATAATCTAACACGTAGTTTTGAATGTCTGCTTCTCTATTATAATTTAAAATTACAGATAAGACAACCCACGAGACTAATAAGTAAAACATGTATCGACAATTTTGCACATAACTTTGGGAATAAGTGTAAATCAGAGGTGATTGAGTTTGGTCTGTCTGATCACACTGCCCAACTTTTGAGATGTACCGTTAAAAGAATATGTATTTTGAAGTATTGGAAAATGAGACGACGTAATTTATGTGCAGAAAATCTGGAAAAATTTAAGTACTGTATTAGTAAGTTAACCATTGCAGATACGTACGGAACTTGTGATCCGAACATTGCTTATAATACTTTCTACGATGCATTTTATTTATTTTATGGTCTGTGCTTCCCCTATAAACATATCACGGTACGCGTACATAAAAACCTAAATGGGTATCTCATGGCATTAAGATCTGCTGTGCTAGGAAACGTGAACTCCTATGGAGATATAGGAAACGTGCTAATAGAGCCAATAAAGAAAAACTGATGCAATATAGTACGAAACTGAAGAAAATTATGAAACTAACTCAAAGAGCACAAAACAATCATAGAATAACTACTTCTAAAAATAAATAAGAAACTACATGGCAAATTATAAACACAGTGAAGCACAATAACCCTCCAGACATTATATCACGCATTCAACTTAATACTATAACTAATCCTATTGACACCTCAAATGCTTTTAATGATTATTATATTGACAAAATCAAGCCGTTAAATACAATACATAAGTTCCAGTATAGACAATATTTGACCACTCAACTTCATTCAATGTTTATGAAACCCTGTGTACCCGATGACGTAAAACTTATTATACAATTCCTAAAAAATACTAACAGTGTCGGACACGATGACGTCTGTACTAAGGCAATTAAAGTAGGGACAAGATAATAGGTCACTTTTGACATTTCATCAAAATTCAAAAACATAACCTTGTAACGGCGGGCATAAAATAAGAACTGCACAATTGCTTAACTTTTTTCAATTACGTTTACATATTTATTGTAATAATGACCGACACGAGTAATTTTACGATTTGCTTTCACTAATAAACCATTCTAAACATAATAAACAATTTCTGATCTAAAGAACTGAACGTCGTTACAATGTTGCGTCAGTCAACCCTTTTTCTTTTTAAACACTAGGGATGTTACTCTAAAAATCGAAAGCTGATAGGATTGTAAGTTGAATCGAATGCAATGATTACTTGTGAAGAAAAATCACCATAAATTTATAACCACGTTGTGATTATAATAAAACCTAATTATACATATTTATTATTCTTTTAACTAACTATAAAAATACAAAAAATAACTAAATAGAAAGGTCATTGATGTTGGGTGCAATTTAGGTGGATGTTGCTGGCAACACCAGTGCCTGTCGATGACGCATGTCATGTCGCCATAACATGATGATGACGCAGTCTTTTGTTGTTGTGCGAAGTGACTGTGCGTTTTTGGTGTGCTCTCTGTTATTTTCTTCTGATCCGGCTTTTTCATTGAACTGATCTTACTGACTACGTTTACCTGGCTATAAATTGGACTCCGATTGCTTAACGATTATTAAACAAGAAAAACATTACAGTCTTACTATGTCGAAACGGGGGAAAACTCTAAACAGTCAATCTCGCGAACTAGTGCTGAAATTGTACAATTATTTTGGACGTGAATCAGTTAACGATGGGCCTCTTTTACCATTGAAACCACCAAGAGAACGCGTTGCTGAAGCATTGGGAATAGGAAAGAAGACAGTAACTCAAATTCTGAAAGAGAAATACGGACCATCAGGCTCAGAAGATAATACTTTACGTACACCGAAAAAACGAAAGAGGGACAAGAAAATTGTTGACGTTGATAATTTTGATGCTGCTGCAATTCGCAACCACATTTATGGATATTACTCGAGAAAAGAATATCCTACACGGGAAAAGCTATTGAGTTCGTTAAAAAGCGCAGGCTTATTTTTTGGAGGCAAATCGTCTCTATCAAAGGTTTTGAAATCGATTGGCTTTAGATTTAAAAAATCCGACAAGCGGAAAATCCTGCTAGAACGCTACGATATTATTTTGAAGAGAATAACATTCTTACGTCAGGTAAATAAAATTACGGATTGGGACAATGTCGTGTTTATTGACGAAACATGGTTGAATGCGAACCATACGGTTGCGCGGACATGGACCGATGATACAGCGGCCTCCACCTCAAAAGTTCCATCGGGAAAAGGAGCCCGACTTATTATATGTCACGCGGGATCAGCTTCTCAAGGTTTTACGTGGGGCGCACTATAAGTTTCCGGAATGAATATGAAAAAATACTATTAAAGGTACAAAATTAATTTATTGTTTTTCAAAATAATCTCCCTTGGCGTCTATGCACTTTTTCATTCGATCAAACCAGTTTTGAAAACTTTTGTGCCACTCCTCTGTGGTGACCTCTGAAACGTGTTTTTCATACTCCTCGACAGCCTCTTCTGGTGATGAAAATCGTTGGCCGCGTAATTGGTTCTTAATTTTTGGGAACAGATAAAAGTCACAAGGTGCCAGGTCGGGACTGTATGCAGGATGACTCATGAGTTCTACATTTTTCGCCTTCAAAAAGTCGTTTGTCTGTCTGGCCGTGTGAGAACTAGCATTGTCGTGGTGCAGGATGATACGGCGTTTACGGTTATTTTTACGGAGTTCGTCAATAACTTCCGGCAAACAAATGGTCGTGTACCAGTCACTATTCACAGTACGACGATTTTCTAAAGCAACAGTAGCCACGTGTCCAGTTTTATTAAAAAAAGAAGCAATCATCCGCTTAGATGCACTTTTCACACGCGCCACTTTGGTTGGTTTCGGCTCATCTTGAAAGACCCATACGCTCGATTGCTGCTTTGTTTTGGGATCGTAGCAATAAATCCATGTTTCGTCACCTGTTACTATGTCCCACACCAAATTTGACGCACCTTCGTTGAATCTGGTAAGCATGGCACTGCACCAAGTGACGCGGTCCGTTTTTTGATCCTCGGTCAAGTTATGTGGGATCCACCGCGAGCACAGCTTTCTCACACCCAAATGTTTGTGTAGGATTGATTGTATTTGACTCATGCCTATTTCTAAGGCTGCGCGAATTTCATGGTAGGTCACATGCCTGTCTGTTTCAATCATACGGCGCACAGCATCGATGTTTTTGTTGGTCAAAGCGGTGGACGGCCGACCATCGCGAGATTCGTCACTGAGATTGATACGAGCACGCTTGAATTCTGCAAACCAGCTATAAACAGTCGTCTTGCATGGAGCTTCATCGCCAAAAGCTGTTTCAAGCCGAGCGATGCTCTGTTGAGCCGTCAAATTACACTTAAAATCGTAGAAAATCATACTACGAAAATTTTCCCGAGTTAAATCCAAGTTGATGCAGACACACAATTTTTTAAATGGCGCCACAAGGTAAAAACAAAAGACAGTCAGATGAAACAAACTGTATTCTACAGCCAAAGAGTTCTATTTTCAAATGTTGTTATAAATTTTTAAATATTGTTTATGTAAGTGGCCAGTTCCGGAAACTTTTAGTGTAACCTATGTATTCCAGACTGCCTCCTCGCATTCGCCTCTAAAACTACAACAGATTACCATGACGAAATGAACTTTGATGTTTTTAAAAAGTGGTTTGAGAAGCTGCTAGTCAGCTTAGAAAACTAAAAAAATTCTGTACAAGTTGATAAACCACCAACTCAAGCAAATAAAAAGCAAGAAATTGTCTCGTGGCTGGTAAGAAATGGTGTGGAGGCAAGTCCAACTTTATTAAAAGTTGAGTTGTTAAATCTGGTAAAAGCAACTAAGCCGTCCAAGCTCCGCTATGTAATCGATGAACTAGCCCTAGAGCATGGACACGAAGTTATTCGATTGCCTCCCTACCATTGCCAGTATAACGCCATCGAGCTTATTTGGGCACAAATAAAGGGTCATGCAGCGCGGAACAATACTGAACCACCCTTCAGTACTGCTAAAATGATGACTCTGCTACAAACTGCATGTGCAGAAGTCACTACAGAAGACTGGCGAAAAGTCGTGGAGAAGACAAAGAAAATAATTTTACAAGATTTTGAACGAGATGTGAGAATAGACAATATTATTGAAAATGAATTAATAATATCTCTGAGTGCTGACAGCAGTGATGAAGATAGCAGTTCCGATAGTTCAAGTGAATAAAAGCAATTTTTTTGTTAAATTACGTAGGTACTTGTCTTATTTTGCTCCTTTAATTTATGAAAGAAAAAATAATAATGGGACAGGGATTCGCATGATCATTTTTAAAATTCACATATGTTTCAAGTCTGTATCGATTCATTCGATTCATTCATTTAATCGATGTTTTTAAGCAGGTCACCTCACTATGAATATAAAACTGACATCTGTCAAAAGTGACCTATTATCTTGTCCCTACTTTAAATACATTATTGACTATATCCAAACTCCTCTTTGTCACATTATAAATTCATCGATTGAAACTGACACTTTCCCTGATAATTTGAAAGTAAGCATTGTTAAACCCGTGCATAAAAATAATAGTAAAGTAGACATTGAAAACTACAGACCTATTGCTTTGCTATCAATATTCTCCAAAATTTTTGAAAAATATTTACATAATGCTCTCAACGATTATTTAGAGTCTCACAACCTTCTAGTCAAGGAACAAAAAGGTTTTCGCCGAGACAAGACTATAAATCTTGCCATTTATGATTTTTTGGAAATAATTATTTCTAATGTTGATAAAAGAATACCAATATGTGGTATATTCATGGACATGACCCAAGCATTTGACTATGTGGATCATGACATTATGTTGTACAAACTTTAGACTTACGGCATGAGGGGGAACATTTTGAAATTGATCGAATCTTATTTAAGAAATCGCACTCAATACACTCAAATTAACTAGAATCAATGTCAAGACGAAGACGGAGAATACATATCTTTCTAACGGTCGTATAATACAATATGGTGTACCTCAGGGAAGTATTCGCGATCCACTGCTATTTATAATATATATTAATAATCTCTCAAAAGCAACATCTAACCCAATAACACTCTTTGCGGATGATAGCACGGTTGCAATCAAATGTCATGACGCAAAGACTTATGAGCGTGATATAAATGCCACATTGACCGCCATTGTTCAATGGTTGGACGCCAATAATTTGAAGGCCAACATTGGGAAAACTCAGCTGATGCACTTTAGCCAACGTGAATATGCTCTGGTACCTAAAGTCAAATACAAAAGCGAGCCAGTTGTTGTAGTACAGACAGCAAAATTCCTAGATATCCATATAGATAATAAGTTATCATGGAAACCGCACATACAACAAATATGCAAAAAAATTAATTAATCGGTCTATGCTCTTCATGAATTAGCCCAGGTGGTAAGTACAGGTACGTTGCTGACGGCATATCACGGCCTGGTAGTTTCAGTGCTGGGGTATGGTGTAATTTATCGGGGAAACTCCACTGATGTAGATCTTATATTTAAGGCACAGAAACAGTGTATCAGACCTATGTTCGGGCTGCAGACGATTGAAAGCTGTAGACCTCTATTTGTGAAACATAAAATTTTAACTGTCGCAAGTCTGTATGTATACCTATATATACGAGGTCACGCTATTTGTTTGACAAAATCTAAACTTATTTGAGCTAGCCTCACAAAATAGTAACAGATCGCAGCGAGATACGAATAGATTGTGCATACGTAAGATAAATACAGCTTTAATGCACAAAAGCGTATTCCATGTGGCTGCAGTGCTATGCTATATAATAAATTGCCCAAAGAATTGAAGGAACTAAATTTAATTCTTTTTAAGAAAAATATGAAAAGAATTCTCGCAGAAAAATGATACTATGATATTACAGACTACCTAAATGACCGCTTAATATAATTATTTATTTTGATATCTTAATTTATGATCATACACTATTAAATGAATATTTAAATGTCAAAACACTAGATGCTAGGTAAATAATTAAACTCAATCATAACTTTGACATTTCTTATTAGGTATATAAATTGTATTTGACTAATTTAATGATTATTCTGCATGGAAATTGCAAATTCTTAGCATCTAATTATTTTCTAATGAACAAATATCGTCATAATGTGTGACGTTATTGCATGCCAATCTGGCTGAAATATGGTGGAACCTAAATGTATTTACTTGTAACCTGTGTTCCCATACATCGCAAAAAATTGATTTGATTTGATTAAGTATCTCACCTCTATATAACAGCTAAAAATATTAATGTTAATTACCAAGCTGGTAACTTTGACCTTTGGAGCTAATTTGCACTGTACTGGTTGTGAACACTAGGGAATACAATGTAAACCACTGTGTCCTGATCTAATAGCAAATGTTGCTCTCTCTTTATTGACAACTTAGGTACTACTTATACTATGCACGGTAACGTAACCATATCGCGATTCAGATAGACAGTACAACGCCATCTACCGAGCTTGACCTTAAACTTTTACTACAAACTATTTGATACATTCTTAAACATACCGCCCACCAAGAACATTTAGTGAAAGAGTGTCCTTCAAATATGATCAACTAACCAACATTGAGTACCTAAATATGCTGTTCTTCAATATAAATGTTTGACCTTACAAATCTTAATATTAATAATGTATCACACAACGGTTTCTTAATACAAAAGTAAGACAAATCACCAAATACCCTAACTTATAGCTTAGGTTATGTATATAATAAAATGTATATATAAAATTTAATCTCTCTTGGTGTATAACAAAACAAAGTAGAGTTAATCTGCGATTGGTAAAATACATAATTTGGATGTTGGACGCTTAATAACGGAGGATTTTGTACGTACTGTGACCACTCGGGTAATATTATCATCACCAGGGTGCTTTTCAGTTATGCGACCCAATAACCATTGACAAGGCGGTAAATTGTCTTCCTTTATAAGAACTATGTCTCCAACCTTTGGTTCTGGAACTTGAAAAGACCATTTATAACGGTTCATAAGGTTAGACAAGTATTCTTGGGACCAACGATTCCAAAACATCTGCAACATCCTTTGAATCAATTGCCAACGTGATAAATAACTAATGTTTGCAATCTCATAATTAGTGTCAGGTACACTTACTATGGGTTCGCCTATTAGGAAATGTCCCGGTGTTAACAGAATTGGTTCACTAGGGTCAGTTCCGTTAATGACACTCATAGGCCGCGAGTTTAAGCAAGCCTCGATCTGATTGAGCAGAGTACTCATTTCTTCAAACGTAAGGGTCACATTGCCTATTACTCGCTTTAGGTGAAACTTAGTGGATTTCACTCCTGCTTCCCAGAGACCGCCAAAATTGGGACTGTGAGGAGGGATGAAATGCCACTCTGTACCCTGTGCCTCTAACTGCTCTGCTATTGACGGTTGAATCGCGGACAACTGTTGTAGCTCCCTAGACGCCCCTACAAATGTTGCACCATTGTCACTCCATATTTTGGCACAGCGACCGCGTCTTGACACAAATCGTCGGAATGCTGCTAAGAAAGCTTGGGCACTCATGTCGCTCACCACTTCCAAGTGAAGAGCGCGGGTGGCCATACATACGAACAAGCATATTATGTAGCCCTTGTAGGAACGGTGGCCACGACCTTTGGTTGTCCTAATATTTATAGGCCCCGCATAGTCAACGCCACTGTGTAAAAAGGGTCTGGCCGGAGTACATCGCTCTGACGGCAGTGCTCCCATGAATTGGTTTCTAGTGAGAGCCCTTTGTTTAGCACATATGACGCATTGACGACAATATTTCTGTACCAAACTTCTAGCACCTATTATCCAGTAAGCTGATCTCAAATTATTGGCCATCAGTTGAGGGCCACCATGTAGTGTCATTAGGTGACCATCTGCTACAACTAGGCCGGTAAAGTGACTAGAATGGGGAAGAATGATATGGTGTTTAGCATTATCGCTAATTTGAGCCCTTTCGAGTCTTCCTCGTACTCTGATGATTCCCTTGTCGTTAAGATACGGGCAAAGAGATTTTAATTTACTGTTTTTTGTTTGTATATATCCTGTGTCCTTAAGTTGTGTATCATATTCGATTGTAAATACTTCTCTTTGAGTTACCTTTATACAAGTATTTAGTGCTTCCTCTATTTCTATTTTTTGTAAATAACCTTTATTTTTTCTTAAGATAAACCGCCGACAGTATGCAATTACTCTTAACAATCTTTGCAGACTAGAAAACCTATCGAAAAGATGCTGTTGTGGAGTTATTGCTATATGAGTCTTCACGGACTGTTCTAAATCTGTACTCAAATCAATTGACCTCTTAAACACGATATCTTTTTTTCGAATTAATGAAGGACCTGAAAACCATAACGAATGATTTAAAAGTAAACTAGGCAATAAACCTCTCGACGCACAATCTGCTGGGTTCTCGTTTGTCGATACATGAAATCACTGAGAAGACTTCATTGTGGTCAGTATTTCCGCTGTACGATTTGCCACAAACGTCTTCCATCGGCTCGGGTAACTGTTAAGCCAAGCAAGGACGACAGTAGAGTCAGTCCATGCTGTGATTTTATCGTCCTTGATATTCAGAACTTGTGCTGTTTCCCTGAGAAGCTTTGACAGTAATACGGCTCCACATAATTCTAACCGAGGGATACTAATTTGCTTAATTGTTGCTACTCTCGTTTTTGCAACTAATAACGAAATACGTACCTCACCTCTAATATCTATTATGCGCAAGTAAACTACAGCTGAATAAGCAGCCTTGGAGGCATCACAGAACCCGTGTAACTCCAATACATCCCCTAAATTGGTACCGAGCCAACGTGGGATCCTAACTGAGGTAAGTAGACATAGCTCTTCCCGGTAAGTACTCCACTCTCTAATTAGCTCAGATGACAATTCATCATCCCAACCAACGCCGGCAAGCCATAACCTTTGTATGAATATTTTAGCCAAAACCACACTAGGTGCCAACCATCCTAATGGGTCAAATAGTCGGGCTATATCCGAGATTATTAATCTTTTAGTTACTGCCGTGGTCAATATCGTAGGGAAATTTACAGAGTATTGGAAAGTATCCTGGTTGCGGTTCCAGGTAAGTCCCAGAATTTTTATTGTTCTGTCGATCTTAATTACCATTTCTTTATCCTTATTTTGTACTATGTTTTTTGTCCTATTTTGCTCTTTTAGTTTTTCATCTTTGCTGTTGTTTGCTTCCATTAAATTTATGTTTTGTAATATTTCTTCATTGTTTGTACTCCATTTTTGTAATGTATATCCACCCTTTTCTAACAAGTGTTTTGTTTGTTTATATATTTCTACTCCTTCTTTGACGCTATTACAACCAGTCATTAAATCGTCCATGTAGAAACAATTTAAAACTCTTTCTGCGGCGATTGGGTATTTCTCACCTTCATCGTATGCAATCTGATGCAGAGTTCGAACTGCCTGATAGGGAGCCGAGGCAATTCCAAAGGTTACTGTAACCAGTTCGTAATCTCTGATTTGTTCTTGATGATTATCCCGCCAAAGAATCCGCTGGTACACTGCATCTTCTTCCCTAACTCTAACCTGACGGTACATTTTAACTATGTCCGCGACAAGTGCAATAGAATGAACTCTCCATTTCATTACAATGTGCCTCAGATCAGCCTGTAAAGTTGGTCCAATCATCAAGGTGTCATTAAGTGACACTCCGTTACTGTTTTTCTCGGAAGCGTTGAACACAATTCGGACCTTTGTCGTTGATTTATCCTCTCGTATTACTGCGTGATGAGGGAGATATACCACCTTTTCTCTTCCATCATCCTGTTCCTTCACGATTCTCATATGTCCTAATTCTAAATATTCTTTTATTATTTCTGTGTATTTATCTTTTAATTCTATATTTCTGTCTAATCTTTTTTCTAGCGATTTAAATCTCTTTACTGCTATAGTGCGCGAATCGCCTGGCGTACTATAAGGAGGTTCATCTCTGAAAGGTAACTGTACAATGTACCGTCCATTAGAACCTCTCTTAGTAGTCCTACTGTAAAATTCTTCACATTTGATTTCTTCTGGTGTAAATAATTTCTTTGTACATAGGTTTTCTTCAATATCCCAGAATCTTCAGAATGTTTAGCACGGAAATATTGATATCCAATGTTATGTTTTTCTATATTAAATTGCAAATTCTTAGCTTCTAATTTTATAAACAAATATCGTCATAATATGTGTGACGTTATTGCATGCCAATCTGGCTGAAATATGGTGGAACCTAAATGTATTTGCTTGTGACCTGTGTACCCATATATCGCAATAAATTGATTTGATTTGATTTGATTTGATTTGATTTGATTTGATTTGATTCTTCAAATTATCATCTTCTTCTACATGTGCATGCATTACATTCAATTTTAATTTATAGTTTTTCCTTTCGTGGGTGCAGGTATTGTTAGAACTAACAACTGTACCAGACAAAATCCACTCCAATGCAGTGTTCTGAGCGATCAGACTACCGGAAGGACTCCTTACTATGCCTTCCTTGATAATGCTGCTGTAAGCGTCTGCGCCTAATAAAAGGTCTATTCTATTCGGCAAGTAGAAATTTGGATCCGCTAACTGTAGATTGTTGATTTCAACCCATTCGAAGTTATTCATATTTATGTAGCGCTCGGGTAAATATGAAGTAATTTTTTTCAAAACAGGCATTTATATTTATTTAAAATCTGGATTACCTCGCGATCCTATCACGAAACGAACCATGTGCTTAGTAGGCGTCGATTTATTTTCACCTAAACCTGAAACAAGTCCACGGATCGGAATTCGCTTCAAATTAAGCAGTTGCACTGTAGCCTCGGTAATGAAGCATGCCTGGGAACCTTGGTCAAGTAAAGCTCGAACTATTTGGTAATCTCCAGCTCTGGACTCGGCCTTTACTAGCGCTGTTGCTAATAAAACTTGTCCAGGCTTGGATGTCCTGCCTGTTGACAAACATGACACTATCTGACCTGCACTAGTCAAGGGACTAGTGGGATCAGCAGCTGTCGATGTTGCGGAAGTAGCTTCGACTTTAGTTTTTGGCTCCTCACTAGGGTGCAGTAGTGAGTGATGTCGCTTATGGCACACTTTACAAGTAGTAAGCTTTTTGCAGTCGTAGACTGTGTGGTTGCTGCCCAGACAATTAAAACATATTTTATTTTTAGCAACAAATTCGCGTCTGTTCTGAAGAGACTGTTTCGCAAATGGTTTACAAAAACAAAGTTTGTGTTGCTCTGAACAATACTCGCACCGCACAGTATGGCCATCAATGCTTTCGCGTGTGGGGAATGTGAACCTTTACTGTTCTGATGGTGAATTCTTGTAGGCTGAATGCATTCCAACGCTCGGAAGCGATTGTCAATGAAGGTTTTGAATTGATCAAAGGTTCAACTTGCTATTGGACTCGCTGGTGTTACTAAACTCCCACTGTTTGCGGGTTTCTGAATCTAATTTAAAAGTTATGATATGGATGATAATAATATCCCAAGTGGAAACATCTATTTGTAAATTTGAAAGCGCGTTTAGACAATCAGTTGTTGTATCCAACATCCCCTTTAGTAATTCAGCAGATTCACTATGCATACGTTTTTGCGCAAATAAACGGTTTAAAATACAATTGGCCAAATATTTCTTATTGCTATATCGCTTAACTAAAAGATCCCAACACTGGTAATAATTTGCGTCAGTTATGGGTGTGTGTCTGATGAGTTGCTCGGCCTCACCAGTGAGATGACTTTTCAGATAGTGCAATCTTTGTACATTATCTAATGAGTTGTTTTTATGTACAAGTGAAACAAATAAATCATGGAATGTTGTCCATTCATTATATTTGCCAGAGAACGTGGGGATCGAAATTCTCGGCATTTTTACAAAACTATTTGATTTGTTACTAGGTACAGTTATTGGTTGAGTTAATTCATGTGCAACTTGAAAAGTTCTTAATGTAGTTTTTATCAAACTCTTATAAGTTATATATGTGTCTTCAGTTGTATCATATATACTAGCTACTTTGGCCTCATGTTCTCCCATTGCGTAATTCTCATGTAATTTGGTATTAGCGTTTTTAAAAGAAGCCCAATCGTTCTCTAATAATTCTAATTTAGTTTCAACATATTCTAACGTTAATCTTCCCTTTGGACTTTTTTTATAATTTGCCAATCCCTTAGTAATTACATTTTTGAAATCTTCTAGAACATTTATTACTCCTTCCATTTTTATATCTTATTGTACTCTAGTGAAAAATAATATAGGTAATTTAACTAAAACACTTACTACTACACAAATTCAAAACTCAACTCACTACTTTGCGAACAAACTACTGTCTATCTAAGCTAAAATGTATGTACTAGATTTAAGTATCAATTTTTCTAAGGCTCATATCGATAAATTTTACAAGTGTTTTACAACAACACTAAATCTAAAGGAAATCGGGCATAGAGTCCTCGTTCCTTCGTTTTTTATAAAACTATTCTAAGTTCTAACATGCACAAATTAATTTTTAAAGTTCTAAATTCTAACATGCACATAATAATCACAAGTTACTAACAAAGTATAATTCAACGTTATCTAAAACAAGACAACCAGTACGTACAAAAGTAGTTTATTCAGTCCATCACAATATAATGCGCATTATAAGTAAATGGTATGATCAGCAAAATACAATACCATTGTAAAGGAGCATACTGAATAGGTAACTTAATCATAAGGAACATACACACTTCACCTCCGCTCCGGGGCAAAGGAAAAAAAAAATGAATAACATTTTTTTTTTGATAACAACAATTAAAACAATTCAGTTCATATCTGATCAACTCACAAAATCTTTCTTATATACTTATTGATAATAAGGCCTACTCCTATTTTTATGCAATAACTCTATCTTGTTATTTTTATCTATTCTAATATTACAACCTAAATCTTCAACTACTCTATAGGGACCTTCAAACAATGCATCTAATTTTTTACCTGTCTCATTCTATAATAATACCAAATCATCTTTATCATATTTCACAGAGTTTACTGATTTATCATACATTTCCTTTCTTTTCTGTTTATTACATAACAATCTTTTTCTTACATCAGCATGGGCTAACTGTACTCGATACTTTAATTGCAAAGGATAATTATCAGTATTATACAAAGGTTCAATATTGTTAGCAATATTACTGGGTATGTTGCAAAGTTTACCAAAAACTAATTCATGTGGTGTGTAATTTGTTTCAGAATGTACTGTGGTGTTAAAACCAAAGCACCAAAATGGTAGCCAATAACTCCATGTATTCGTGTGATTTACACATTGAGTTCTCAAAAATGCACCCATGGTTTTATGAGTATTTTCGAGAGCCCCAATGGATTGGTGATGATATGCAGTCGAGGATAATTTATTAATATTAAGAATTTTACAAACCTCTTCCATAGTAGCAGCTATGAATTCGGTGCCTCGATCTGTAGCTATTACTGCCGGGATTCCAAACCTTAAAATTAACTCTCTCACAAATGCATCTGCTATAGTTACGGTTTCCTTATTTTTAAGTGGTACAGCTTGAATAAATTTAGTCAGCTCACACTGCATAGTCAATATATAACGATTATCATCGATGTCTATATCTAAATAAACCTTATCAAATGCCGAGGAAGCCGTTGTCGTGATTTCCATCGGCTCTTTTATATATCTATAATATTTAGATTTTTGACACTGCGTACACTTTTTTACAAAATTTTGCACGTCTTTATCAATGCCTGGTCAGTAGTATCTTCTCTTTATATTGTTAATCATTCTTCGCACTCCTGCATGTCTACTAGAGGGCAGTAAGTGGAAGTCATTCATAATAATAGTTTTTCGTCTTTGTCTATAATTCTTTTCACTCCTTGTAATATGCATATTCGAGGTCCGGACCATTTTTCTAATGACGTTATTTCTTTACATAAATTTTCAATGAAATCTATATTATCGTTATTCTTTAATATACATACTTCTTCGATGTGTATCTTTTTACAAAAATAACTCAATTCTTGCACAAATTCGGCTCGCGAGAAATGCGCCTTGAAATCAAGATTTATATATAACGTCATCCTACTCTTCACAAGAGCAAAACATTTAAATTCTTCATTAATTAAATTATCTTTACGTAAAATTCTGAGCTCATTACCTTCTATGAATTTCATCTCTACTGAGTCACATGGTTTCTTTAATATATCCACGACTCGTGGTTGATCAGACCATTTATCGGTGCATTTATTAAGGATCACGTTCTCATAGTCTTTCTTTGCATTAATGTCAACCCCTATCTTCTTCTTTTGAGCTCTAGTCATTACAAACATACATTGTGCATGTATACTTTTAAGATCATTTGATGTTATAGATACTCTGGATATAGCATCTGCTACGACATTCTCTTTGCCTTTGATATAAACAATTTTAAAATCATACTCTTCTAAAACTAATCGGAATTTCAGTAACCTACTTGAAGGGTCTTTCATGCCAAACAAATATACTAATGGTTTATGGTCAGTCATTATTGTGAATTTTGTGCCGTATAAATAAGGCCTAAAATACTTTACGGCCCATACGATTGCAAGAAGCTCTTTTTGAATTGTCGGATAGTTCTTTTCCGCTTTATTTAAAGGTCTACTTGCATAAGCTATCGGTCTTAAATCTTTATTGCACAATACTGCTCCTATAGCACTACCTGAAGCATCCGTCTGAAGTATGAATTCATTATTTTTAGAAAAATCGGGATATTGTAAAACTGGTGGTGAAGTTAAAGCATTTTTGAAATATTCAAACGATTTATTACATTCCTCTGTCCAATTAAACGGTTCGTTTTTCCTACATAATTTGTTTAATGGAGTTGCAATTTCTGAAAATAATTTTATAAATTTCCGATAGTAGTTACAAAATGCTACAAAACGTTTAACTTCGTCTGCATTTTTGGGCACAGGATACTTTTTTAAAACTTCGATTTTTTCTGGATCAGGTAAAACACCTTTCTCTGAAACGACATGACCTAAATAAAGAATTTCTTTCTTTAAAAATTCACATTTTTGCGCATTTAACTTCAAATTTACTTTTCTCAATCTCTCCATAACTGATATTAAATTTTGATTATGTGATAAGAGGTTTCTGCCGAAAATAACAAGATCATCTTGGTACAGTAGACACTTATCAAATGTTAATCCTGACATTGCGACTAAAAGCATGTGGACTGGTCTTAAGTCCCATTGGTAAACGTTTCATTTGAAAATGTCCCAAGTTTGTAGAAAAAGCCGTAAATTTTCGACTATTACGGTCCAAGATCACTTGAAAATAGCCTTGGTGAAGGTCAAGGTGTGTGAAATAAACAGCACCTGATAAAGAGTCCAAAATTTCGTTTATATTAGGTAAGGGAAACTTGTCATCACATACCAATTCGTTTAATTTTCTGTAATCTACGACTAATCGCCATTTTCTTGTACCATCTTCGCTTTTCTTAGGTACTAATAAAATTGGACTGGACCATTCACTGTTAGATGGTTCTATGATATCATCTCTTATTAATATGTTTTTCTATTTCTGGCTTCACAGCTTGCGGCAATCTATACGGTTTAGTGTAAATGGGATTGCTATTCGATTTTAATGCAATTGACTGATCATAAATATTAGTTGCAGTTAACTTATCTCCATTAATATAGAAAACGTCTGAATATTTGGCACAAATTGCTTCTATAGATGCCCTTTCTTCGGTGTTTAAATAATTTAATTTTAATTCATTTAATAAAGTCTTAACTCTTTCAACATTACTACCCGAGTTATTAAATTGGCAAATATTATAAATACATAAAGGCTCTAATTCTGGTTTAAATAATGATAATGTTATATCTTTGTCACTAACATTCAATTTCCTAACAGGTATTCTATTATTACGAATTGTCGCTATACTGCTCGCTAAAAACACTTCGTTCTCTGTTTCCCCGCATATAATTACCTCATTATTCCACAATGGGTCGACAAAGATGTAATGTATTGACTCTGAACGCGCCGGAATATTCAATACATTTTTTAACCTATCATTTTCTTCAATTAAATTTAAACAATAATGTATTCTATTGGAAATTAATGTTAAATTATTTGCACCTAAATTAATATTTGCTTGATATTTATTTAAAAAATCTAAACCTAAAATTCCATCGGCCCTTAATGGCAAACATCCAAAAATTATAAAGTTATGTGAAAAAAATTCATGTTCAGTTTCATGCTTTAATTTTAAATTAACTACACCTTCAGACTGACGTTGACCACCTATTCCATTTATTAACGTATCATACCTTTGTATATTGATGTTTAAGGGCAACGCTTCTTTTTTTATAATTGATAAACTAGCTCCCGTGTCTACTAGAAAATAATATTTAACGTTATTAATTTTAAAAACAATATACTTCGCGCTACCTTCAAAAGAAAAAATAAAATTTTTAGGAACGAAAAAACTGGTCATATTTTACTGCTGTGTCCTTGTTAGTGTTTGGAACGTTTTGTGGAGTGGTATCTGTCTGTTCTACAGAATATATTCCTCTACCCAGATGCCTAAAATATCGACCTCGTTGAGACCCCCTATAATTCGGCGACACATAGTTGCGCCCCCTATGCATACTATTACCACGCGAAATCTGTCCTCGATTATAATTGTTATAATATTGACCACGATTATGCTGATAGCGATTGCCTCTCTGGTAAAAACGACCTTGAGAACGTCTGGCAAAAGATAAACCTCGACCATTGTTAGATGCATGCATGATATTACCTGATGGTGACTGTTGCGATGTTGTCTCCTCGTCCTTGGCGGCTTGGATGGCGTCAGTCAAACTGTTATAATTTCGGGCAGAAATTATTGTGCCTAGCCTTGAGCTGCGTAAACCCTCTGAAAAACGTTTTATTGCCACCTTTTCATTTAAACGTTTCAAACCATCAAACATAGTTGAGTTTCCATCTGCTTGTGCAATAGTTAGTTGAGTAAACAACTTCTCTATCTCGGTACCAAAACTATCAATTGATTTTGAACCTTGTTGTATATTCTGTAACTGTGTTTGTATGGCCATAAATGATTTTTTCGGAAAAAGATAATTTCTTAAATCATTAGTTAAAGCCTCAATAGTCATATAAGAACCTGAAATACGCAACTTGGCATTTTCCGACAATCTGCTTTTAAGAATAAATGTAATGAATAATGCCTTACCTTTGTCATTCAACATATTCGCATACATTTCGACTGAATCTATTAAACCGTTTGGTAGTCTCATGGTTACCATCCATGACTGGAAGCAAACTACACGCCACTTTAAGGTCAAACTCCATCTTGTCTAAATCAATCTGAGGAAATATACACAAATTATTTATTTCGTTAAAAATATTTTTTATATCCTGAAAGATTTCTATCGCTGATGTAAGACAACTATCCTTGCTATTTTCTATTAACAATAATATTTCCTGACACTTATCAAAAACCTGTGTAGCTTCATCCAACTTATTCTCAATAACTTTACCCTTATATCTGTTTTGTCCCTTTTTAATCAAGTATTTTCGTATATCTACCAAGATATTTAAATTTTGGGTTAAACTGTCTATCATAATTTATTTATATAAAAAAATAAAATAAAAGAAGTTAGCTTATAATTCTACGTAAAACTACAATATTTTTCACGTAGCATGGGTACGGTGACGTTTGGGATTTGAAGTTACTAGAGATGTAGTCAAGATAAAATCGCATGAAATAAAATCGATTATATATCTTATCGAGATCATTTATTAATGAAGAAGAAATCGATTCTATTAACTAATAATTTTGAAGAAAAAAGGTAAAACAAAATTGATAACCTGTTTAATTATTTATTAAAAATCAAACATGTTCATCATCTTCATCATCATCATCATCATCATCATCGTCATCTGACTCGTCGACGTGAATAATTATTTGGGAATCAATTATGCAGTATATTCTAATGTCTCGCTCCCAGTCATGTAAGATTAGATTTTTGGTTTTCTCCACTACTTTCTTCCAGTCATCGCCAGTGACATTTTTGCATCCCTCTTTCAATAACCCCATCATTTTTGTGGCTGTAAAAGGCGGAGCTGTATTTTTTCGTGCAGCGTATCCTGAAACAAGATAAAAAACAAATTGAGTCATAGAATTCAAGTAATAAACATAATCATATTTTTGTCAGTATGTAAATAGACTATGGTTAAACAAGTTACCTTTGATTTGGGCCCAAATTAATTCAATGCATTGTACTGACAGTGGTACGGTGGAAGCCTCAGGACTTCGTGACCATATTCGTTTGCCATCATATCTAATTTGTATGTCGTTTGGGGCTTGTGCATTTTTACGAGCTTCACTAGCTCCACCTTTAATTTCGTCTCATCGGCTTCCACATTATTGGCTTGGAGCCACTCGATCAACGCGCTCTTCTTATTGGAAGAAGTCGGCGGTTTGTTCAATTGCACGGAGTGATATGGGGCATTGTCCATAATAATTGTGCTGGGTTCTTCTAAATTGCTAAGCATATTTTGAAACCACTCCGTGAATACTTCCGCATTCATATCTTCGTGATATTCTCCCGTCTTTTTCGATTTAAAAGCAAGTAGCCCATTTTCTACAAATCCTTTCGATGTGCCTGCGTGACAAATAATCAATCTCTCCCCTTTTCCTTATGGCACTTTGGTCGAGGCATGAGGTGTACCGTCAGTCCACATTTTACCGACCGTATGATTGGCATTCAGCCAAGTTTCATCCAGGAAGACGACATTGCTCCAATCGGTAATCGCTTTAGCCTTTTTCAAAAAGGTAACCCGCGCAAGTGCTATATCGCCCCTCTCCATGACAATTTTTCTTTTGTTTACTTTTTTGAATTGGAAACCAATGTCCTTCAATACGCGCCACAAGGATGTAGGACTTCCAGTAAACAAATCAGCATCTTTTAAGGACTTGACCAGCTTTAGAAGCGTCGGTAATTCTTTATTCTGGTAATAGTTATAAATGTGGCTCCGTATAGCATCGGCCGCAAAACTGTCTACATCTGTTACAGATGCCTTTTTGGTTCGCTTTTTATTAGGGGTGGACAACTTATTTTCTTCTGTATCGTGAGCACCATATTTTTCTCGAGTGATTCGAGAAACCGTGTTCCACCCAATGTCTAACGCATCTGCCACTCGATCCAAAACGTTGGACACAGGCAATAGCGTTCCGCCATTCTCACGTTCCCGCTCAAAGTAATCCCGCAATCGAACTACAAATTCACGGGCTTGACTACCAAGCACAGTCTTTTTCGTTCTTTTTGGCATTTTGCCAAAAAAAACAACAAAACAAAAGTCAATAACAAAAAACGGTAACGAAAACAACAAAGCACAACGATAGTCAACAACAAAAACAAGTAACAAAAACACCACGCAAGCTCAAAACAAAGAAAACAGACCGCATACAAGGCAGACGCACTCGTACTGAGTTGATATAACAAGATGGCTGCCAGCTCATGCTTAAGCAGTGTTGCTATATTATAATAAAGCCCCACAAAGACAAAAATGCTTTGTTTAAAGTTTATTATTACATAATTATATTTTATAATCGTATTTTAGTTAAAAATACAACTAACGATTTATGATACTTTATTCGACAATTTATCGATTATAACGATTTTACTATGTCAATCTCTAACGCAACCTGTTCCGATTCACGCATCAAGAATTATGTATTTGGAATGTTTATATTTAAAGTTTAAATAATTACGGAGAAATAAAAATAGTTTTAAGTTAAAAATGCAAAATAAAACAGTTTTCTTTTTATCTTTGTATTAAGTGTTGTTTCCTGTATTCCGCGTTAGGTAAATTGTTTCGAAATGAATCATGCGTGAAAAATATTATAAAACACATTATTATAATAAAATTATTCCCACACACTGCAGAATGTCTTACGCTGCAACTTTGCGCGCGCTCGGTATCATGTTCACAGAGTACTTGTGCACGATTATAGATGATTCACGATATTAACGTAATGAAATACGATATTACTAATACGGAATTTTAGACACTTTTTGTACATAATATACGAATACGTTATCGGTTAATCACTCACGATCGCCGCCACCGTTTTCCACTCGTCCTCTCATAGAAACTCGGATACGCTGCAGCGTGCTTAGGCCAATTTCCTCCTGGATCCATTGCCGATGGCAATTTCGGTACAATTTTACGGCGAAGTACGATACCAAAATAGCTATAACGGCGAGGATAACTATTGTGATCGTGTTCAGCCGTTCCACGTGTCCACCAATGTCCTTCAGCGTAGCGTCGTTGTTCCCACCAGCAGCATTCTGGCTAAGGAATACCTCCTCTTTTTCCACTTTCTATTGACACATAGCTAACTACCAAAGTTGTTACTATATTCCACTAAAGCCCCTTGGCAGACCTTGATGGCAGGGTCGCCATGTAATGTTGGGGTTCCTAGCGAGATATTGAAGAAGACAACCAGTACGTACAAAAGTAGTTTATTCAGTCCATCACAATATAATGCGCATTATAAGTAAATGGTATGATCAGCAAAATACAATACCATTGTAAAGGAGCATACTGAATAGGTAACTTAATCATAAGGAACATACACACTTCGTTTGAAAGCAAAGCATTTAAATATACTACTAATCAACGTTCAAATTCTTCATCGATTATCGAAGTTGAAATCTTCTTGAAAATAAAGTTCAAAATCACTTAGCCCAGCAGTCCACTTTGGCACTAATAAAACGTAAAAATGTACTCACAGAAATCTTGCATTAGTATCACTTGTTTACATTCGATAGCTTGAAATAAAAGAGGCGCCCTCTTGCGGCGTCACCTTGAACTAATGATCTCGACGAGACGATCCTTTGTTACAAAGTTTGATATCTGCAGTGCGTATATCTCGCAAGTCCGTCTTCACCTTCAGTTGATAGATTACGTATTCCGTTTCTTGCAGCGATCCACTGCGAATACGTGGAGGGGGGGGGGGGGGGGAGTGCGGTCCAATATTTGGGAACCGCCTCTCCAAAAACATGAACAATCGGTGTCCAAATCCGGGTCTGTAGGACCAATGTTAATTACCAAGCTGGTAACTTTGACCTTTGGAGCTAATTTGCACTGTACTGGTTGTGAACACTAGGGAATACAATGAAAACAACTGTGTCCTGATCTTATTAGATCAGGACACAGTCAGAACAGACACAGACAGTCAGACACAGATACAGAAATGTTGCTCTCTCTATATTGACAACTTACGTACTACTTTTACTATGCACGGTAACGTAACCATATCGCGATTCAAATAGACAGTACAACGCCATCTACCGAGCTTGACCTTAAACTTTTACTACAAACTATTTGATACATTCTTAAACAGTTTACGGCTGGACGTTTAGACCTAGTATAAATACGTTAAAAAATATTTGCTCCACGGAAGTTCAATATGGAATTAATTACATCATTTAATTCGTTCACATACCATTTATAGTATAGAATGAGATATAGAAATAAGGAAACATAAAAAATCCTTTTGTTTATACGCCCATTTAATACGGTTTAAAACCCGCGTTTCCTTTCTTTTACAGTGACAAAAACTCCTCAAAACTAACGACCATATTTCTTCTCCCCACCATGGCGAGTGTGAGCTATTTCGTTACACCTCTCAGAGTAACGATATCGCACACAGTTCAGAATCTCACGCTTACTGCTGAACTCGAGCCTTCCCTGAAGCCTCCCGGGTCGAACGGTGAGGTGGCGGTCGGTCCACGCGACGGAGGGACATCCTCCGCTGCTTTCTCCGCGCGACACGGGCGAGCGCCTATCGCTAGTAACGCCGGTGTGGTGTGTGCGCGCAGCATGGCGGCGGCGGGCGACGAGTGGCGCGTGTCGTGTGCGGTGCGGCGGCGCTGCGCCTCGCGCCACCCCGCGCTGCGGCCCGGCGCGCGCTGGCTGGGCGTGGTGCGGCCGCGCGCGAGCCTGGCCGCCACCTTCGAGCTGCGCAACGACACCTGCCAGCACGTGAGCCTCGCGCGCCACCAGCGCCGGCACGATTACATTTATCGCGGGCGACGAGCTAGCGTCATCGTTTGATTTGACCTTTTGTTGGTGTTTTAGTTGGCCCGTATCATGCAATTAGGTGTACGCGCAGTTTGTTCACGAAGTTTGCCGGCACCTATACAATTTTTTCAATCGATTGTATTAATTGCAATGGGGGACCCATCACTAAAGAGATATGATTTCTAATTTTGTGACATTGTTACAAGCACCATTATCGTACGCTAAGAAGCTTCAAACTAAACGCACACACAATGTGCGTTAGAAAAGTAACATCTCGACGACGACCTTACAACCAAATCTCGTCTATGGTACCTACTGTACTGACATTGCAGGCCTGGGGGTGACTGGTGGAGCCTCCTATCACCCTGGCAGAAGCAGGCCGCGGCGTCGGCACGCCTCGCGCGCCTCCCCGTTCCCGGGGATGAGTTGGGGACTCTGTAGTCCCTACATCCGAGGAGAGGGCCAGATCGTGAGACATGGCCCTGGGGTGCGAGGGATATGCCTGTCAACCTCACTTTCGACAACCAACCCACAGGCGGCGTGCATTTTGGTCGGTTCGAGTCGACATAACCTCTTCACCGGCTCCGGTGGGGGGTATCTGTGGGGATTTTCCGCACGAAAAAAAAAACTGTACTGACATTGTATACTGTGTATTCGTATAAATAAGCCAATCAAGTCGTTTCCAAAATCGAAGGAAGGATAGGTACAGATAGTTCAACTCAGATGTGCGCGCGGCCCTATGTGTGGGCAAACCTTGTACATATACAGTGACTTTGTGTGCGTCACAAGAGGTACAGTCGAGTATAAATACAAATACAGTTATTTACGGGTTATACAGGGTGTATTTTTGAAACGGGGCAGTAAGGGCAAGTACCTTAACCGTTGCAGTTACAGCAAAACGTTCTTAGAAGACCTTCCCTAACTTTTTGACATATTTTGAACTGCATTCACAGATTTTGTAAAAAACTTACAGTTGGCAAAAAAAAATGCGAAAAGTCGAAAAACTTTTTTTTATGCCAATCGATTCTATTTCATGTGGGGATCAAAAAACTCTATGAGACCATTTTAGCTTTCAGTACTAGGAAAGACAGAAATCGCCAAAAATGTTTCCCATACATTTCGGCAACAGAAACAAAGGAGATGTTTCATAAATGTATGGAGTCTGGGCCAAATATTGTACACTACTGAGAAATATAGCTAAGCAATATAGTTACCATTTTCCACTATTCTATTTTTATAATATTACTTCGTTTTAGTGTTAAATCGAAATAATTATATCACATAATTGCAACACAACAAAGATGGCGGACTAATGCGCGTTGTCTTTGTAAACTAGTTATTATTGTAATTCGTGAATCGTGTTAAAAACCAATTGAAACTTATAATTCTGTTTATTATAACACTAAAAATTCGGAAGGTGAAATAGCTTCTTGTGGTTGCTAGTATTGTCAAATAACAGATCATATTTTCAAATAATTACCCACCTACTTATTTCTATTTATTCTATACAGAGTTATTTTTAGGTCGATAGTATTTTTATAGGGACCTAATTGTAACGCCTCATTACATTTAATCTCATCTCATTTTGATCTCATAGTGGAACAAGACAGTGAAAAATGTTAAACTATTTGCCATCTTTAGAAATAATATCTGAAATACCTAAAAGAAGAAGGGTATAAAAATACCTATAGATAGAGATAAATGAAACAACTTGTTGGTTTTATTACTTTTTAATCATATTGTTACGTGCACGGGGTGCGATTAAATGCCGTTTACTTAACGAAGAGATTTATTGGCTCACCACAAACTAGACAATTAAATCACTAGTACACACAGTAGGTACTCTTCAACAGTTCCAATCGCTCAGTAGTTCACAGTCGTCCACAGTCGTTGCTCAGGTCGCAGGTAGAATCTTCTTAGGTCGCTTAAGTTCGCTTTCGGTCTCAAAGACTGAATGAATCGTGTCGCCACGCGAGCGCGTTTTTATAGCTCTAAATTAGGACCACCCTCCTAATTGAGGGTGGAATCTTCCAGAATATTTGCGAGTACACATTCGAGTTCATTCTCAATTATACGAGTACCTACTCGTATTCTTTTATAAAATGCCACCGCGTCGTCGCGTCACTACCTATACTTTTTGTACTCGGGCGGTAAGTAGGTATATAGAGTAGGTATTGGTTGCGCCGATGGTAGAATTTGTATTTTTTTGCTCAATAGTAGTAATTCAAGTCATTGACACTGAAACACACGCTTCCTGTACCCATCTCCCTCCCGCGCTACCTTTAAAGTGAGATAGCAATAGTTTTCGCACCGCTCAATTGTCAAAATAGACGCATCTTCACTTCCGCTTTTGAAGTAATAAACAATGGCCGGCGGCGCGCGCGTCTCTCAGAAGTTAATAATGTTTGTTGGATTTTAACCGCTTTCATAGACCTTTACCGATCGGATTGTGCCTCTCGTGTGTCCCTCAAGTGATTTAGTGATGTGGGCAGCAGCTCCTGAGCCAGGAAGAGAAGACCGGTGCAACGGCCCAGCCAGCACGTGGCGTAGTAAAGGTTAGTGCATCCTCTCCTAATTTCTCGGGTTGCATTCAATGCCTAAACCACCTCCGCGGCAACCCGATCATCTATCTTGTTTGTTGTGTAAAGTGTCATATGAAACATGTTAATTTCACCCCCCGCATAATACAGTCCACTAGCTCAGGTGGCATAAGAATCGCGCCACCAGGTATGTTTGTGACTTTTTGTTGACGTTTTTAGATTTTCTATGGTAATCGATAGAGTACCTCGTTACCAACAATGCGTTTTAATTTCTAGAAGATTCGATGACTAAATCCCGAGATATCGACATCTGTCGTAACTGTCTATTTATTAAATTCTCTCGAGATATGTTATTGATTCCCAGGTGCATAGGCACAAATAAATTAATTAATGCCTGTCTTGCTATTTGGAGCAGTCGAGTTATTGAGGATTTACTTATTTGTAACAGAGAAGCAATTCGTTCATGGGATTCTCCAGTTCGAGCTTTCATCAAATACACCCCCAATGCAGTTTCAGGATTTTTGCAAGTTAATTCTGGGTGTATTTGACGATAAATGTTATTATAATTATCTTTCGTTACTCCTATCCAGAATTTAACATAAGCATCGTCCATATTATTTATGTCACTAAAGTCAATACTGTAATTGTCAATGTTCTGTAGAGTTAGATTCAGCATTGACTCTATTTCATCTTTGGTGAAACTATTTGAGAATTGACTTTGATCTAAAAACTCCCAATTGTAAATGGATTTATGTTCGTTGCATACTCTTGAATTATTAGTCACAAATACTTTTTGATATTCGCAAATATTCTGGCACTCTATTCCTTTCCGCATTATTGCATCCTGGAACGAAGCAACTGCTGCTTGATTGTGTAGTATGCACAAAATCATCTAAAGTGATTATTGGCCTTGGTTGTTGTTCAGGTTGCTGTATAACCTCTCCTTGCTCAACTGTGTTGGTTTCTTGTGCCTGTACCCAACAATTAATACATAGAGTGGCATTTTCTGGTAACTCTCTTGGATAAATTCTTGCTGCAATTACTTCTCTTATAGGTAGACTCCGTAAAATGCGTGTTTGCCTGTGATGCACAGACATCATACAACATGCACACACAGAATTCATGTCTCTTTGCTGTGCAATATTTTCTGCACTTTGCACATTTCTTCGTGCAGATACCCAGCATGCATAACACACTAGGCCTCCTGGTGGTATCTGTCTTGGATTTATTCTTGCTATAATTTCATCTCGCTCAGGACCTTCAGGTATTGTGTGTCTGCGTCTATTATTTAATGAACGATGACACCATACACACACATTTAAATTCATTAAATGAGTGGCACTGTTTCCCTGGCGTTGCAATATATTCCGGGTATACATCCAACATGAATAGCAAACTAAACCACCCTCGGGTATTTCACGTGGAGCTATCATATTGGCAATATATTGTCTTTCTGGACCCTCTGGAAGAGGACTAACTCTCCTCTGAAATAATGAGTTGCGACACCAAACGCAAACAGTAGTGTCATGGCGATGCTCAATTTCATATGCCTCATTTGGTCTTGCAGCAGGCAGCGCTTGCATAAATATGTTGAAACATTGTGAGCATATTGCATCATCAACACCAACCTCATAGCCAATCTCCTGTTCAATAATAGATATTATGTCTGGACCCATATCAGAACCAACGTAGGACTGTTCATTGATATCTATTGCAGAACTGCAATTTATACAATGAGCCATTGTCAATACACTGAAATATAAAAAAAATATTATTATTACACCATTGATCACTGAAGCTAGAGCCCTTATTATCAATACTACTATTACATTCTAATACAATTGGTTCAAGACTGACTTTCAAAGTACTTGATTACAGAACATCAAAACTGGTTGTAAGAGTTACACAAATAAGAAGTTAATGCTACTTATTATTCAGTAAAAACGCTGTCGCTTTAAAGAGAAATAGATATTTATTTATAAATACTATACATACATACTATACATACATAACAAAAACTACATCGAGAGCATCATCAAAACAGCCTCACGTAAACTCGGAGTCCTGAACAAAGTGAGACGTTTTTAAATCGGATGCAATGTCGAAATCCAGTAAACAAAGTCAGGTAGAACGTGCAAGTAATCGATCAAATATCCGTGGTACAAAAGCCGGGTCGCAGAAATAAACACTAATAAATAATATCCACAAGGCACACTTAAACATCGACTCCTACAAACAACAACGGAAACTCAACTCAACTAGTTTGACAGCTAGCCATCAAAAAGAAGAAGAAGAAAACTGACAATTGTCAAAACATAGTCGTTCAGAAATAAAGTACAAACGGGTCTTTATAATTATAATTGAACACAATATAGTTCCGCAAAAATAACCAGTATGTTTTGTTTATCGTTAATATTAAAAAATAAAAATGCTGTGAAAAATATTCAACAGAAAATATGTATTGAAAGTCAGACGTTAGTAATTATATGCTGTTTTCAGGCTGTTTTCGAACGGTATTGACCATCATATAACCGGTGGCTATTGTTTATCTTGCAAAATGTTGTCATATAATAAAAATGTCACATTCTTCTTTTAATTACTGCAACGTATTTCGGAGTCAAACAAAGGTAATTGTATTTTTCCCAAGAACCAGTTTTTTTTCTCTTTTTTCAGTATAGTGTACATTAGTTGGCCCAAAACGAAACATCTCCTTTCTACGATGGTCTAACTTTTTGTTATGGCCAGGAAGTGGGTAGAATTGACTGTAAAGTAAATGAAAAGAATTTTTATCCTCAAATTTCGAATTTGATTCGAAAATCTGTGTGTTATACTTAGTTTCAGCTGAGAAACTTCGTATGACTTATTAAGGATTTTCGCTAAAATATCTTCTAATCGTGAAAAAATTGACTCATTAGAAGCGTATTTTGTCAATAATCGAAATGCGGGAGCTGCATTAGTGTGGTACCGCAATAAGTATCCGTTGCGGCATGTGCCAACAAGAAAGGTTATTACAAATCTTTTGAAAAACCTGGAATTGCAGGGTTCTTTCAAAAGAAAGCGGCAGCCTCGTGTAGACATGGACACGGAGATTGCGGTTCTGACTTATGTCGAAGCATATCCAGAGGTATCGTCCAGGCAAGTCGCCCTTGAAGTAGGTGTATCCCACTCCCTTGTGATAAAGATATGGAAGAAATACGGCTACAAGTGCTATCGATATGGGCGCATAGTTCAAGTGTTACATCCGGGTGATGATGTTCGAAGGCTTACTTTTTGCAGGTGGCTAAGAGGAAAAATAAGCAGAGATCATGAATTTTTAAATTACATACTGTGGTCAGACGAAACGAATTTTTCCAATAACGGTATGTACAACAGAAAAAATCACCACTATTGGTCCAAAGAAAATCCACTAAGAGTTACGGCAAGTCATAATCAGGTTCGCTTCTCATTCAACTGTTGGTGTGGTATAATGTCCAATCGAGTCATAATGGTGGAATTTTATGGAGGGAAACTGAATTCTGCCATGTATAATGAAGTCATTTTACACCATCTTGAAAACGAGATGGACGAATGACCCCTGTCGGAATTGCGAAAAGTTCATTTTCAACAAGATGGTGCTCCGCCACATAACAGTCACCTTTCACGTTCCAATTTGAGCCGCCTTTTCGGTACACAGTGGATAGGTACACATGGTCCAACACAGTGGCCACCTCGTAGCCCCGATCTAACCACTTGATTTTTTTTTATGGGGCTTCGTGAAAAACGATGTGTATAAGACGACGTACGCCAGTGTTCAAGAGCTCAAGGATGCATTAATGACCATTTTACGTAATATTCATCCCAGAACATTATTAGCCGCCATACGTTCAGTGCAAAAAAGGATAGACTTATGTATTCGTGAAAATGGAAATCATTTTGAGCAATTTATTTCATAAACCAATTTCTTAAATGTTTAAATGATTTTTTTTATTTAAAAAAGTTCATAATTTTACCTGACCTATGAGTTTCGAGTTGATTTATCATATTTCGGTACGAAATGTATGGGAAACGTTTTTGGCGATTTCTGTCTTTTCTAGTACTGAAAGCTAAAATGGTCCCATAGAGTTTTTTGATCCCCACATGAAATAGAATCGATTGGCATTAAAAAAAATTGAACTTTTTGCATTTTTTTTTTTGCTAACTGTAAGTTTTTTACAAAATCTGTGAATGCAGTTCAAAATGTCCCAAAAAGTTAGGGAAGGTCTTTTAAAAACGTTTTGCTGTAACTGCAACGGTTAAGGTACTTGCCCTTACTGCCCCGTTTCAAAAATACACCCTGTATACGGTTTTTTTTTTTAAAAGGGGTTATTTTGTAATTTTATGTTTATTTATTGAACATTATTCTGAATCGCTACTTAACAAATGAAATGATGAATTTTCGGATTTGCTGCTCTCACCAAGGTTAATTATGAATTCTGACTCCATGTCAAAATGTCTATAGTATTCTTCTTCTTTCTTTTGTACGTGTCGACAAGTATTACCCCACATCCCTTCATCAATTTGACTTAAACGTTCATTTATGAGTCATTATTTCCGTCACATTTTGGTCGACATTTTGCGAAGCATTATACATTTTTTTTTTTAATTCCCCATACATTTTCTATGGGGTTTAGTTCAGGATGATATGGTGGCAGTCGAAGAATTTTTATGCCATATGGCTGAAGCATGTCGTCAATCTTGTAACAGATATATTTTTCTTTATTTTTTTTAATCAAATCATACAGTTCAATTTTTTTCATATCTGCATTAAAAGCTATATTTTTTTCTGTCACCCATCTCTGCATTTCTATTTTTTTGGAATTAGAATTTGGGACTCTGTCATTTTGAACGTTATGGTATGAGGCATTATCAAGCATAACCACAGAGTCAGGTGGAAGATTCGGTACTAGACGTTCTTTTAGCCACTTTTCATAGTTTTCTGCATTCATGTTAGAGTGGTAATCACCAGAAACACTATATGCTTTGTATGTCAATAGTGCGTTAGGTACGAAACCTTGTTCTGAACCAGCATGCACAATGATAATTCTTTGTCCTTTCGACAGGTTTCTCTTTAAAGGTGGTCCATCTTTATCACCCCATTCTTTGTTTTGCACATGATTAGTTAAGATGTAGCTCTCATCTGTATATACGATACACCGATTTTCTTGACGGTATCTGAGTAAATTTTTTAGATAGGAAAATCGCAGTTTTTTGATGTCATGCCGCTCTATAATAACACTTCTATTATCCACAGTTTTTCGCCATTTGTATCCCAACTTTAACAAAGCTGTACGCAGAGTCGAAGTCATAGTTAATTTTATCTTGAAATATTCTTTTCAACTTTAGCAAGGTAGGTAAATCGCGATGTTCTAAATGATAACTTTGAATAGTGGAACGTATAACATCAACGTTAAAGTTGTCTAATTCTAACTTTTTTAAACGTTTCTTACGGTCTTTATGCGGAGATTTCAATTTAGAGTCAGATTCTTTTCCTTCAGCCAATATATTAGTAATTATTCTCTCTGATAAACTAAAAACTTCCGTTGCTGTTCTTTTCCGTACGCTATTTAAATGTTCACTTAATTTCGATTTTAAAATTGGACTTGCACTGCAAACTAGATCACTTACTAGTTCCAATATAGTTCTCGCACCTATTTTCAGAAATTCGTATACCTTAGCAATGGTTTCTCGAGTCTAAAACAATAATACGTAAACGTCAACAAGGATATATTTTTTCGTATATATAATCATAATAAATATTAATTACATCTAAATTTAAAATTAAAAAATATTTACCTGACTCCTTAAACATTTTCTCCGTGAAGAACTAGACATTTTCGTAAACGACTGTATCCTAAAGAAAAAGCGATAAGAACACGTCTTGCTCGGACGACGACTGACGCGTCACTGCCACACGAATGAAAGTTGTTTATTTACAAGCACACGCACACATAGGACCGCGCGCACAACTGAGTTGAACTATCTATAGTAACATTTGTACTTCCCCAGATCTGCTTCTGGTGCACGGCCTTCCGCTGGCTGGGCGAGAACCCGCCGCGGCCGGCGTGCGTGGGCCGCATCCCGTGCGCGGACTGCAAGGAGCTGGCGTGCACGTGCGCGCTGCTGGCGCCGGGCCGCGGGGCGCTGCGCCACGGCGAGGCGCAGGACATCCACTACGACGTTAACGCGCCCGAGGTTCGCGCCCTACGGTTCAGGTAGCTCGGTTGCCGGTACTGGAGCGTCGCCGTATTTTTATTCTCAGGACCGGTAATTGTCTACCCAAAAGCTCACTCGGTCGAGCACTATGAAAGCATTAACTCCCCGTAGTTACAGGATAAGCATGCTGCGTTTGTGCGTGCAGCGCGACGGGTGCGTGGCCACGCTGCTGCAGGCGCGGCGCTGCTCGCCCGACCTGGCGCTGGTGCAGGGCGCGCCCGCCAGCGAGGCGCGCGCGGCGCTCGTGGCCTACCGCGTGCTGGCGCCGCGCGTCACGCTGCGCGTGCGCGCCTGCCCGCAGGCGCAGACCCCGTGCGGTGAGTGCGCAGGAGTGCGCCCGAGTGCGCCCGAGTGCGCCCGAGTGCGCCCGAGTGCGCCCGAGTGCTCGCGGACTAATGACGTGCCCCCTCGCGCAGCGGCGGACTGCGCGCTGGGCGCGGGCGAGCGCGGCGCGGCCACGCTGCGGCCGGGCGCGGCGCTGGTGGCGGGGCGGCGCGCGTGCTTCCGCGTGCGCGTGAGCAACGTCACGCCGCTGTCCACCAGCGTGCACTTCGAGGAGCCCATCGGTAAGTGAGTACGCCTCCCGCCTCGCTCTGGGTTTCTGGAAAGCATTATCTCCGATTCTTCACAGTGCGATGCAAGCTTCCAAATACCTCCTCAGCCTAACAGTTCTATAGTTTTAGGATAAAAAAACCCCTTTGAGGCTGCTGGAGCTGTATAGGTAATTTAATTGCAGTAAATTTACCTAATAGGATTATATGTCAAAAGTTATAAGGAAAGACATACAGTGTTATACAGTGCCGTATATTAATATAAACTATGTAACGGTCAAAGGATTTTTAGTTAAGTTAATGTGAAGCTACAGTCCATCAAATCTAAGAGGTACCGTTTGACGTTTCATATTTTTCAAACCGAAACAACTTTGTTCATACGTACATTATTCAGTTTCGATAACCTTTTTCATAAAACCATGAATTTAGAAAGATTTCATTATTGTATCTAAAAATGTACAATTCTTAATATCTAAATGTAATTGAAAACTTTCAAACAAAGCAAAATAACACATATTTACACAGTAAATAATTTCTAATAGTTATATTCTTGACCGCATTACAAAGTTACGTAGTTAGGTCACTGCACGTAGTGTTGCGACTCTTCGGATACACTTGTATGCAAAAAAATCGTTTACATATACGAAAAATCGAATGTATTATTTACAAATTACACTTGACAACCAAACAAATATTTTTTCATGTGAATGGGATTTATCTCACATATTACGATTACATAACTAAATAGTTATGTAATCGTAAAATATGAGATAAAACCCATTCACCAAAAATACGTATTTATAAATCAAATATATTTGCTTCTTTAAAAAGTTGTCGAAAGCGATTTGTCGATTTTTGATTTTCGCGCCCAAATAAGTCGGGGTTTCTCGCGCTAACACTGTCGAAATAGTAAATGGAGTCAGGGATAGTGTTTTTTACATTTATTTTTGTGTATGATAGTATGGGTTTGCATATTACAGAGAAATAAACAAATTTTTAACAAGCACATCCATTGATTTTACAATTACAATTTTTTCTTCTAAGTCTTATTTCTACGTCTAAAACTAATAAAAATAAGGTATGTACGAGTAGAACCCATTCACAAAAATGTTGTTGCCTGATGTTATAAATTAACGACGTTACTGCGCGACCGCATAATGCACTGAATACACAGATACCCTAAAATAAATTAATTTAATTATTTTTAGGTCAATAGGCAAAATCGCAGGTGTCCAAGTCTCTACAATTTTTTTTTTCTGGCAACACTGCCAACTACAAGCGCACGCGGTCCGCTCGGTCGGTTCGGCGTCAGCAGTCTCTCGCCATCTTGGAAGCTGACTGTGCGCGTACTTGCTTTCTCGTTTGTGTTTTACAATTTGTGACTTGGCTATTACTTTTCTGGACTGATCATTCTTTATCCGTTTACCTTGGCAATATTTATACTGGACTCCGAACTAAGCAAGTGTTTATTAATAATGTCGAAAAGAGGACGTACTTTGAACAGCCAGGCTCGTGAATTGGTGGTGAAATTACACGAGTATTTTGAGCGTGAATCTCAAAATGGTGGACTTCTACTGCCAGTTACACAAGTTCGGGATCGCGTCGGTGAAGCTCTCGGTATTGGTAGCCGCACCGTTGGCAAAATATTAAGTAAAAAATATGGGCCTTCGGGGAGTGACAGTAACGTACTTCACACACCGAAAAATCGAAAAAGAAATAAACCTGTGACAGGCATCGATGAATTCGATAGTCATGCTATTAGAAACCATATATACGGGTATTTTACAAGAGGCGAATTTCCAACATTGGCAAAGTTATGTGCAACTTTAAAAGATGCCGGGCTGTATAAGGGAAGCATAGAGTCGTTGAGAACGGTAATAACAGGAATTGGCTTCAGATACAAAAAAGTTGACAAACGAAAAATTGTTATGGAGCGACATGACATAATTATGCAGCGACTAACATTCCTGCGCGAAGTTAAACAAATTATAAACTGGGATAATGTAATATTTTTGGACGAAACTTGGCTAAATTCCAACCATTCTGTGCCGAAAACATGGACTGATGATTCTGAAGCTTCGTGCTCGAAGGTGCCGATAGGAAAAGGTGGACGCCTCATAATATGCCATGCTGGGTCAGCGTCTACAGGCTTCGTGGAAAACTCTTTATTAGCTTTCCAATCCAAAAGCACTAAAGAGTATCATGAAGAAATGGACGCAGTAAGGTTCCGAGAGTGGTTCTTAAATTTATTACAGAATATCCCTCCTAACAGCACAATTATAATGGATAATGCCCCATACCACTCTGTGCAAATTGATAAAGCACCTACGTCAGCCAATAAGAAAGCAGATTTGGTGGCATGGCTGCAAAGAAAAGGAGTGGATGCCGACATGTCACTATTAAAAGCTGAATTATTACAGTTAGTGAAATTGCATAAACCACCAAAACCGACATATGTAATTGACCAATTGGCCGAAGAGCACGGGCACAAAGTCATACGACTTCCTCCGTACCATTGCCAATATAATGCCATTGAACTGATTTGGGCCCAAGTTAAAGGTAATATTTTATAATATTATAATAATAACACGAGTACTTCTAACATTTATAATTTAAACAATGGTTTTCGTCTGCTATCAAATAGTTACATTATTGTTTTACAGGTTATGCAGCAAGACACAACACAAAACCACCCTTCAGTGTCAAGAAAATGGAAGGTTTATTAAAGGAAGCATGTGCCCAAGTTACACAGGAAGATTGGAGTAAAGTAGTACAAAAAACAAAGAAAATAATAATGGACGACTTCGAAAGAGACGTACACTTTGATAATGTAATGGACAATCAACTGGTCATTAATTTAAATGACGATGATGACGAAGACGACGATACTAGTACTAGTAGTGAATAAAAAAATATCCTAAACATTTCTTTTATTTAATTATAACAATTGATTTCTTAAAATTCGGATATTATAGTAATCGATCTCTTAAAGTTCGGATATTATAGTAATCGATTTTTTCATCCCATCCCTATCATTCAATTGTCAGAACTGTCAAACGGTACTTCTTAGATTTGACGGACTGTAAGTAAAAATGATTAATGTAATTGTAATGTGTCTATATACCCTGGCTAGCGGGTGAGACAGTGAGAAATAAAGAAATGATATTCATTAATAACAATTGTAATCGATTAAAAGAATGTCGTTACATAAATTTGTAGTAAGGTATTTTGTAAATTGAATCTCAGGGGAGGATTTGTTAAAATATTCTGCCGTGACGCTGTTCGGTCCGCTGTGCAAAGATGGTAGTATGCACTTAGCTAGTGGACACGGGCCTGGTGATGGTGCCGGCGTGCCAGGGTCTCTACTGGCGTGCCTCGCGACCTTATTGCTGGTGCGAGGACCCGCTTTATGCCTATTTATTTATACCCGAGAATGCTTTCATAGTGCTCCTTTGGCGAAGGTTGCCGACGAAAGGGACGACTTAAGAGCCGTCAGTTGACAACTCGGCCAGTGTTGTCTAATCTCGCTCGCACAGCCATAGATAATTACTAAAAATCGATTAATTTAAGGAAATTATTTAGAATTTATTTAAAAATACACACCATTTTTTTTATATCGCTTAGTTGGCTGACGAGCACACGACCCACCTGATGGGAAGCGGTTACCGTGACCTATGGACGTATGCAACACCAGAGGTGTCACACTCGCGCTGCCGACGATGAAGAAACCTTCTGATGCCCCTCATGAAGAACCCCATATTGTAGGCGCTTGGGAAAACCGCAGCAGGGAGGTCATTCCACAGCTTGAGTGTGCTTGGGATGAAGTTTCTTTCATACCGCACAGTGCGCACCGTCTCAGGTCGCAATGTGTGGGGATGAATTCCCTGCCTATGGCGAGAGGTGCGATGATAGAATGTAGCTACGGGCATCATGTCAAACAATTCATCTGAGCACAAACCATTGTATAGGCAGTAGAACACACACAGTGAGGCAAAATCCTTCCTAAGGCTAAGAGGTTCCACACTACAACTACACTACAACTAAATTAATCGAAAATAAAATTTATAAACAGTAACAGTGACTATAATAAAAAAAATCGAAAATAATAAACTTGGCAAATATCCCGGCGAGATACACTGTCGTTGTTGCAGTTGCTACGCTGTTCAAGTGACTATAAACTACGCTATGATACTAAATTAAGTACCTAAAACAATACAAAAAAGGAACTTTGGTGTTTTCATATCCCATATGGAGTAAAACTAATGGTCTAAGATCTAACCTAACAACGACTTTCACCCATCTGTTCACCCTATGATAAATATATTTTAGCGAATAAAATGTGTTGCTGAACGCGTACCTACCAATAGGGTTGCCCAAAAATATTATCAGTAAATTAAATATATTATTATTTACAATAAGATCAACATTCCCGTGAAATGACGAAAATAGGCTGTACACTACAATACTACAATAGCAGGGCTAACATTTGAATGACACATGAGAATAAAAATTGACATTAGCAGTATTTTAAAAGACTAAGGGTTGGACCTCATCTGGCAGCACGGAATCGCATTTGTTCCGCCTGTGCTACCACTTGCTGCAGCATGCTGCCGCATGCGGACGCGCGCTATCGCATTCTGCAGACAAAAAAGGCGATCGCACGCGTCAGCATGCTGCAGCATGGGTGGCATATTGCCGCGTTCTTTCATGATCAGTTTAGTTTCAAGCGCGAGATGGAAAGGACCACGGAAGAGAGAGCAGTGATTCTAGCGTGTATTTTGCAAGAAATGCAAAATCAAAATAAAAAAAGAAACGCATTCGCAAAATAAAACGGAGATACTGGGTACATCCTTTTTGGAAGCAGAGAGCGCTGCCTAAAACTATCAAATTTTCATCAGTCATTGTTATTTCCCTCCGTACGGCATGCGGCAGGCTGCACTGAGCTGGCGAGCGGCCGCGTGCGCCATTGTACGATAGAGTGAGACAGCATGCGATAGCAAGTGATCGGCGGTGAAAGGATGCGTTAGCGTTCCGGAGTCTCCCTGCCGACCATTGCATTTTGTCCGTGATGCCGATCGCCTCGAGGATTCCGCCGCGTGCTATCGCATTATGCTTTCTGTCTCGGTCTAGCAAATGGCAGTTATAAGCGACAGAAAGAGAAAGGGCGACGGAAAAAGGCGATTCCGTGCTGCCAGATGAGGTCCAACCTTAAGGATCTGTTTCACAATGTACCGATAAGTTCTACACATGTTCCGAATAAGCTACTACATAGGTTACACTAAAAGTTTCCGGAACTGGCCACTTACATAAACAATATTTAAAAATTTATTACAACATTTGAAAATAGAACTCTTTGGCTGTAGAATACAGTTTGTTTCATCTGACTGTCTTTTGTTTTTACCTTGTGGCGCCATTTAAAAAATTGTGTGTCTGCATCAACATGGATTTAACTCGGGAAAATTTTCGTAGTATGATTTTCTACGATTTTAAGTGTAATTTGACGGCTCAACAGGGCATCTCTCGGCTTGAAACAGCTTTTGGCGATGAAGCTCCATGCAAGACGACTGTTTATAGCTGGTTTGCAGAATTCAAGCGTGGTCGTATCAATCTCAGTGATGAATCTCGCGATGGTCGGCCGTCCACCGCTGTGACCAACAAAAACATCGATGCTGTGCGCCGTATGATTGAAACAGACAGGCATGTGACCTACCATGAAATTCGCGCATCCTTAGAAATAGGCATGAGTCAAATACAATCAATCCTACACAAACATTTGGGTGTGAGAAAGTGCTCGCGGTGGATCCCACATAACTTGACCGAGGATCAAAAAACGGACCGCGTCACTTGGTGCAGTGCCATGCTTACCAGATTCAACAAAGGTGCGTCAAATTTGGTGTGGGACATAGTAACAGGTGACGAAACATGGATTTATTGCTACGATCCCAAAACAAAGCAGCAATCGAGCGTATGGGTCTTTCAAGATGAGCCGAAACCAACCAAAGTGGCGCGCGTGAAAAGTGCATCTAAGCGGATGATTGCTTCTTTTTTTAATAAAACTGGACACGTGGCTACTGTTGCTTTAGAAAATCGTCGTACTGTGAATAGTGACTGGTACACGACCATTTGTTTGCCGGAAGTTATTGACGAACTCCGTAAAAATAACCGTAAACGCCGTATCATCCTGCACCACGACAATGCTAGTTCTCACACGGCCAGACAGACAAACGACTTTTTGAAGGCGAAAAATTTAGAACTCATGAGTCATCCTGCATACAGTCCCGACCTGGCACCTTGTGACTTTTATCTGTTCCCAAAAATTAAGAACCAATTACGCGGCCAACGATTTTCATCACCAGAAGAGGCTGTCGAGGAGTATGAAAAACACGTTTCAGAGGTCACCACAGAGGAGTGGCACAAAAGTTTTCAAAACTGGTTTGATCGAATGAAAAAGTGCATAGACGCCAAGGGAGATTATTTTGAAAAACAATAAATTAATTTTGTACCTTTAATAGTATTTTTTCATATTCATTCCGGAAACTTATAGTGCGCCTCACGTAGTAACTTATAGGTAGGATAAACACTAATGTTGCATTTCACGACCGTCAAATAGCGCTATGTGTCACATAAAGTCGACGATAAAATTAAAAAGTTTCAGACAAAGTGGCAAATAGCACATTTATCTTGAACATGAGTAGTGTTTGACAGCTACAAATTTATAATTAATTTACATCCTTACTTTCCTTCGTTCGTGTTGTATAATGTTTACATTTATCAGAGAGAAATCAGCGTGGTATTTAGACTAAATGTCTACGTACGCCTATAGGTATCTGACCGGTTTCGCCTTACGGCAGCATCCCCAAAGGTTTACAATGACATTTCTATTATAGATAGATAGATAGATATTTTTATTGCACACCAATATTATAAAAGATTTACAGACATAATTAAAGTTACAGTTAAATGCACAATGGGTGGCCTTATCACTAAAAGTGATTTCTTCCAGGCAACCTTAGGATGGACATTTTTAATGGGTAAAACTTTGAGGATGCCGTAAGGCGAAAACGGTCAGGTCTAATAACTATTACAAATAATGTGGAAAAGTACAAGTGAGTTCTCAGTATGGGTAACAACAAATTCCACCAAGTGCCATCACTCAACAGTATAAATAGTCTTAATTTATTTCTCTGGTGACCTTAACTTCCTGCGGAAATATACACGAGTTCCTTCACAGTCGAATAGCTCCACGTGTATCCCCTGCTGTGCCCCATTTTCCTTAATATCATCTTTCTTTATGAAAACATTATTAGCTCCCTACTTATTTTCAAAGGCTAAATCATGCCAATTAGTAATAATTATGAGGTAAGTAATAAGAGATGGACGTCATAGAAATGTATCTATGTAAAAATCCAGCCACGTGCCAATAATTACTCAGTTATTCACTGAGGTTTCCATCTTCTAATTCAATGCATGCAAAATTAAACTTTAATTCTGAAATATACAGATATTGAATGAATGAATTCGCAATGAAATTTAGTTATCTATTTACACCCGGCAACCAGGCTGTAGGGCGCTGAAAAGGTAAGCTACTTAACTATTGCAAGTAGTATACATTGTATACTTTTCATTGAAAGTTAATTTTTTTGGCAGACAAGTCAGTGAAATTGAGAAAAAACACGTTTCTAAATTTTAATATAGACATTGCGCATTGGTCGCGTTGAATGTGCTACGTCCCATTTGACCGGTTTGACGTATCACCTGCAAAAGCGGCGGTGAAACACACAGACAAATAATATAATGGATTTATTGTGTGCTTACCGCCTGCCTGAATGAATTATATTGTCTTCCTTTTTTCTCTTGTGTTCAATTTATGGTGATATTATTTATCTATGCTCTGTATTATAATGATTATTGTTAATTTTTGTATCTAAATATATTTAAATATGTGTTGTGATTCGCAACAAACCAGCATTTGGAAATATGCCTCGTCGACGACGCGATCATTTACCATCGCGTGAGGTGGTACTCAGCAGTCGTGCCGTCGGCGGTGACTACTTTTACTTAGACTAGCGTCATAATTTCATAATATTTTCCGATATATTTGCAGTATACGCTCGTTTCTGGACAAAATACCTTGTTAACAAAAAGTCGCAGTTAAATAGAAGCGAAGCAGTCTGAATAAGTTTCTTTTGTCGTTTTCTTCTGCAAAATGTTTGCGAATGTTAACAGGCGGCAATATTTTCACACAAATGTCTGGAGCAGTATAAAGTTATACCAAAACTGTCAAACTCTATAAACTCAATTTCACTCCTACTATATGTTGTTCTGGTGAGCAGAATTATTACAAAACAACATTATTATGTATCAAATCAAATCAAATCAAATCAAATCAAGTTCATTTATTGTTTATCACAGGTATTAGTAGATGTTATCATTTACATAGTTTAAGTAGGTATTACTGCAACATGCCTGGTAAGGCGTACAATAAGATTATACAATCAATCACAGACCTAAAATTAAATTTAACAAAATCATTGAAACAAGTCATTATTTAAGCTATTTTATAATAATTCTCATTAAAATAATTCAAGAATACAATTATAGATATATGAAATTAAAGTTATAAATGAATGTCAAAATTGTTTTAAATCATTTACATAGTCGTCAAGTAAAAAATAAATAAATGTCAAAATAAATGTAAAATAAAAAATTAAATATGTATGTATAATGTCAGTTCATAATGTTTTCATCATTTATAAATTCACTGATTGAGTAGTATACTTTAGTGACAAGGAACTCTCGAAGCCTTTTTTTAAAAACATTGATAGACTCGGAATTTTTAATAGTATCCGGCAGTTTATTATAAATTTTTGTACTCATGCCGAAGACACTATTTCGATATTTTGAAGTCCTACATTTTTTAATACAGAGAGTGGTCTTATGTCTTGTACTTTTAAGTGTTGCATAATTTTTAATGTCTTTCCTGACTATAATTGCGGTTTCGTAGATAAATAGTGCAGGCAAGGTGAGAATCCCTAGTCTAGCGAACGATGGTTTGCAAGATTCAATCTTTTTTAGTCCGCATATACTTCTGATGCATTTTTTTTGGGCTCTAAAAGCGTCTTCCTTGTTGACAGAGTTTCCCCAAAATAGTATACCATAAGTGAGGATAGAACCAACATTAGCATGGTACACTGTTAGTAATGTATCCTCACTCGCTACTTTCTTAAGCATATAAAGGGCATACGAGAAAGAATTCAGCCTATTACAGAGTTGATTGACCTGGGTTTTCCAACTTAAATCGGAGTCAATGTATATGCCTAAGAATTTTGTAGACTGAACTTCTTTAATTAATTCACCATTATATTCTAGTGACACAGTTTGGTGATTAGAATTTTTATTTTTAAATACCATATAATTAGTTTTGTCTAGGTTCATTTTTAGATTATTTTGTGTTAGCCAGTCAATTATGCTTACCAGAGACCTGTTTATGTCAGTTATATAATTGGAGTTTCTCCCATCGTCAGTAAAAATAGCCGTGCTATCGTCTGCAAACAGTATTATGTTCTGGTTAATAGAGGTTGGGAGATCATTGATATACACCAAGAACAGTAGTGGTCCAAGTATGCTGCCTTGGGGAACACCAAATTTAACTATTTTTGATTCTGAGGTGTACTTTGTGTTAATCTTTGACTTACTGTTAATTCTGCACATTGTTGTGACCTGCCGACGATCAGAGAGGTACGATCTCAGCAAAGCAAGAGAGTTACCTCTGACTCCATACTTTTCTAGCTTAGATATTAATATGTCATGGTCTACGTGATCGAAGGCTTTTGTCATATCCATGAAAACAGCAGTAATGCACTCCCCCCTATCTAGTGCCGTCATCACTTGTTGCAAAAAGTGAAAGAGTGCTATGTTAGTGGACTTCCCCTTACGAAATCCAAATTGTTCGGTTGCAAAGATATTATAAGTTTCAAAGTAGTCATAAATGTTATTATAGATGACTTTTTCATATACCTTTGCAATCACTGGGATCAAGGCAACTGGCCTGTATGATTTCATACTCTCCCTTTCGTCCTTTTTAAGCAATGGGTTGACTACCGTTACTTTTAGCTTCGATGGAAAAATGCCTTGTTGAATGCTCAGATTAATCAAGTGACTTAGTACAGGTGCAATATAGTCAGAGATTATTTTAATTATTTTTGTATGTATTTCATCATATCCAGTGCTTTCAGAGTTGTTGAGTGTCATAATTATGTTTTTTATATCAGTAGGGTTAGTAGGTTTCATGAACAAAGAATTTGATTTATTATATGTTATATTTTTATAGGAGTTGATATTTTTACCATTATACGATTTTATGTCTTCAATGAAAAAAGTATTAAAAGAATTTACAATACTCTCTGGTGCTGCAATTCGATCTCCATTAATATTAATTTCTTTTATTTCCTCTTTTACTGTAGCCGTCTTATATTTACTTATTACTTGCCATGTTGCTTTGCTTTTGTTTGTAGCTGTATTTATATAGTAATTATTTTGGGTTTTCTGGGTTTTATTTATAACATCTCTGAGTCTTCTGGTGTAGTTTTTATATTTTATTTTATTCTCCGGGCTCGGTGATAATCTGTAGTGCCATAACATTTGACGTTTTCTCTTGGCACACAGTTTTAAGCCCTTGCTAATCCATTTACTTTTCTTTATGACAGAAATTCTAACTTTCTTAATTGGGAAACACAGGTCATAGAATAATTTAAATGGTTCAAAAAAGTTATCATATGCCTTTCCTGCATCATTACACGTGTAGCAGTCTGTAAAACTAAGACTACTGATACAGTCAATAAATTTGTAAGTATTTTCATAGTTATAGTCCCGTTTCAGTTTAAAGTAGTGAGTCATTGCGGGTTTTTTTCTCATTGGATATACAAAAAGTTGGGCCGTATGATCGGATAGTGAAAACTCCAGAACTTCTGACTTTGAGTTCCTAATATTATGGGCTATATTATCTAAGCATGTCTTTGTACTCAACCTTGTCGGTTGGTTTATAGATAATTTTAGGTTATATGTTCTTAAAACAGATTCAAACTGACGAGATACATTACAAAAATCTGTTCTATTTATATTGAAATCGCCACACACTATCATTTTTTTATTCTTGTAGCCTATTTTGTCTAACAATGATTCTAGCCGATCAAAAAACAGTTGAACATCGGCCTGCAAACGTCGAGGCGGTCGATAAATACATATTATCACTATTTTATACTCTATGAGTTCTATTCCACAGCATTCAAAAACATTAACAATACTCAATTTTTGCGTTTCGGGTATAACCTTAAATTTATAAAAGGGTTTGAGAAATATACATGACCCTCCATGTCTATCTTTTCGTGCATAATATGAACCGAGCACAAAATTAGGTAGTTTCAGCAATTTAGTATCTTCCCGAATCATGTTGTGTTCTGTTATACATAGTATATCGATAGGGCACTGGTTCCCATCACTACTCATCGAATGTAGGTGTATCATTAATTCATTTGATTTACTTATGAGGCCATCTATGTTTTGGTGTAGTACACTAAAGTAATCGTTACTCACGAAAAAGCGAATTCATTGGGGAGGAAAAAGGTATCTCCTCTTCCCCATGAAGAGACAAGGGAGCATCCTCCTCCCTGTGATGTTCAGTTTGTGTATATTTATCACTGGTCATGTATTTCGGAATAACAATATTCTCGCATGCTTTTAATTCGCTACTATATTTTTTGTATTTACGTTGGTAATCCATGTGCAGTATTTCTTTGAGAAGTCCCTGACATATATGTAATGGCAAAAACCTGTAGTTCGGTATATATGAATAATATTTCATGTCGAGGTATATTGCATGGGTGTAATGTGTGCATAAAAATTTTGTAAGATAATTTAGTTTACTTTCATTTAAATACCTATTATATGGAACTTCAGAAATAATCACATTTGTATTTTTGGTGTTATTCAAAAAGTTACTCAAGCTTAGTTCAATTTCCTTGGGATTACAATCATTAGTGCCGCCTAAAATTACTACATAATCATTTTGGGTAAGTTTAGTAATTGATGAAACTTCTGTCTTCAGAATGTCTTGTAGCTTTGCTCCAGACTTCCAGAAACTGCTAACTGTGTATTTCTCGCCGAGGAGCCTCTGCAGGATCTTCTGGGCTGAACGTCCTTGTTGATCAGCTATTATGACGATTTTCGGTTTGTCATTACTTGAAGGTTCCATGTATGACGGTATTTTGCGGCAACCATTCGTTTGAATTGCTGACCGTTTGATAGCAGACGTTTCAGTCGCATTAAGTGTTGGTACATTAGAGCTTGATGATTCCTGAGGTTGGAATAATTTTTGTTTAGTACTTGTAAGTTGTTGCCGTTGTTTTGTTGCAGGCGTAGAGGCTGCACATATCTGTATTCTTTTATGTACCGCCCGAGGTGTAGTGGTACAGATTTCCGAACTATTAATTTTTTTAAATGCGTCAACAACTTTAATATACTTGGAGACTTCCGACTTCAGACGGTAGTTTTCTTGATTTAGATTTTCGATCTCATGGTGGGCTGATTTCAAATCATTTGAGAGTTATGAAATTCTTTCCTCGAGTTCGGCTATTTGCAGGCTGTTTCTGTTAGGCGAGTTTGGTACACTTCTAATAGTAGATTCAAAAATACTGTTTTCGAAAGTACTCTCATTCGATAAATTAGTGTTAATAATTTTTCTATATGTAACATTTTCATACATGTTTGTAAACTAGTTTTTTTTTTTTTTTCGATTTTTCTGATTATATTGTTGTTCAATTGAGTGTTATTTTATTTTATGCGGTGCGATTTTTCTTGCGCATCGTAATGTTTTTACGATCGTCCATTTGAATTTTATTATTTAATATATATTGGTGATTAGCGCCCTCTTTATGTTTGTGCTAGTACTACTGTGATGTGACAAGCATCAGTGTAAGTCTTTAGTGATCTGGTGTAGCCACTTGTCAATAGATGTCGCTTCGTCGTTATAATGGTTTATTGAGTGAATTAATAAAAGTATCGCCACCTGCCAACAGATGTCGCTTTTGCTTCCCAGCTAAAGATCGTTAGAAAGTGCTGCCATCTGTTCTTATTATAACAAAAAAAATACTTTTAACTGTAGTCCAAGTTTAAATTCAGTAATCTCATCTATTCACCACTTGGTGCGCTATTTTTTTTTCTACGATTCTGCTTAGTCACTGTATTTAAATTATCAGTATTTACTATTTGTTTACTATGTAAATTCATGCACTCAATATGATTTTGCTTATTAATTAAGCACCATTTCACGTACTGGTAATTACATCAAAGGTGTTTTCTTACTCTTGTAGTGTGTCTTCTATCTATTTATATTTAACTTGATATCCGGTGCACTCACATAGAAAACTACATTTGAGCATCAACTTCTCATAACTGCGTTCACTTTTTTGGTAAAATAACTTATTATCACTTCTATTTTATATTTTTAAGAACGACCGCGATAGGTGCATTTGTTTACTTAACAACGCCCTCTAGCTAGGATAGGACCTCTAGGTAGGATATATGTGAGGAAACTGTGAGGTGGTGCAGCACCGCCCTCGGCGACAGTCTCGTTTCACAACTGGCGCAACGTTCTGTTTGGTTGCAGATGGCACAGACACATTGGCTGTGAAGTTCTTGCCCAACGACTTCCGCGTGGCTGGCCACGGCGAAGTAGACATCAGGGTGAGCAGTGTTACGAGATATACAAAAAATATAGAAGTATAAACGAAAGATGTGTGCCAAGGTCGTAGCTAGTGGGCTCTTGCAGTAGAGACAGCAAGTGTTTATATTATACTGAATGAAGTTTTTGGTGTGTCCGGGCTTCGGCCAAAGCTCGTGTGCCGTGACGGCAAACGGCGTGACGCTCTCTTATAACATTATATTTAAATAAAATATTTATATTAAAAATATACAACATGATAAAATACTCTTCTTTAAAATTGAATTTACGAAGCAATAAGGGAATATAGCTTCGGAATTTTATACATTTTCGTGTATATATGTTGGTGTGATTCGTGTACGTGAGATATTGGAGGTTCGTCGGAGCGCGGGCCCTCCCTGGCGCGATGCTGCCCACCACTGCGGAGACCACTTGCCGGCAGGTGGTGCTGAGCGCGCGGCGCGTGTGCCGGCGGCGCGTGTTCGTGTACCGCGCGCGGGTCGCGCACGCCAGCCGGCCGCTGTACCTCGTCGTCGACGCCGCCATTGCGGTTAGTCTTTATTAGCGCTGCCTAATGGAGCACTCACTTACAAAGTCTACCCGAATACTGATTTTAAAATTTTGGTCACAATTCATTGTAATCAAATTACAGTCAGTGTTGAATGTAATTGTAGAGACATTAATTTTGTTACGATAATACTTTGTACGGTATTTGTGAGATCGAGGTTTGAAACTGGATTGTGATCGTATTTTTATTTAGAGTGTGGACCTGCAGCTTAGATGTTGATCATCGTGCTGTTCTCTAACATCACTAATAATTTTATTAGCGTGTCGATTATTCGATAAAAGCTGATAAACGATGTTGAAAATGTTACCTATTTTCTGAAGTATCTCGAGCCGACAATTGATTAGTAACGAACACTTTTCATTTGTTTGGCTCTAGGCCCCAGTATACCTTCATAAATCCTGTTGACAAGTCATCAGTGCTCTTGTATCAACACAGTTTGATCTAAAGTGGACATAATGTTGATATAACACATGTGAACAGAAGCAAATAAATAGCTCCTGTTTTAGTTACATACATACATATATCGATTATATTATAATCACGCCTTATTGTAATCTCCCAAGGGTTTGGTGTTTTAGTTCTGATGACGAAATGAAATATTCTGTCAAATGACTTGCTTTTGAAACGGACAATATATTTTTAAACAATGATGATCTGCTACGACTTCAAAATGGAAGCTTCAATCACCCAGAAGACTAGTTTTAATGAATGTTGAATGTTGCAGGGGGTAGAGATATCGCTTCAAGTTCCAATGGGCGGAGGTGTCGCCACAGACGAGTTTGTCATCATGCGAAGGACACAGGTTTGATTCTCATTAAAAACTACGCAGTAACATTTCGTGGGTTGTTTACTGATAGGTTTACAAATAAAATAAATAACTACAAAACACAGTCATAAATTTAAATAACATTCAAAAGAATGTAGGTCACATTTACGAGAACAGAGTGGGCAGCTTGGTACTAATTAATAAATAAGACGTGAGCGCTGTAGCAAAGCAAATGCATTTTATACGGTTCCGTACCTCAAAGTGACGAACCGGAATCATTTTATCCGGTCAACCAGACTCTGATCCGTCTGTCAAACAAATTTCTCAGGAACGAGTGAAGGCGTCGGCTTTTGAACGATCGACAGAAAGTAAAAGTAATTAAACGGTATGATGTCATAACGTATCATTTTGTCCTTTTAATAAAAGCGAAGCTACGAGACGAAATTAAAAAGTTGAAAATGGTTTATCTTAATCATTTCGCTCAAATCTGTCCGCGCAATATGTATATGCGTGTAGTTGGGACCTACTAAGTAAAATTGATTGTTCACTCCAACTTTACTGTTCATCATATCACCAACTTCCATCGCTATCGATACTTGATACTTGTACACTTCTCTGGCTAACAGACACAAACCTCTGGGGATAATGAGAGTCGTCCTGCCACGCCGGAAGAGATGTTCATGGAGGAAGATCGGAAGCGGGCCATCATCAGAGGTAAAAACAAACACAAATTTATTATCCACACGTCTATATCTTAATATCGTAAATGAGGAAGTAACTCTGTTTGTCTGTAACGCTTTCACGCCTAAACCACTGAACTGATTTTAATGAATTTTCGTATAGGGGTAGATTAGACCTTGAGAATCGCGAGAAAACAGGTTATGGCCACAGCGTACGACAACTGTGAACGCTCTTAATAAATTTAAATAATCATGTCAAACTACATTTATTTTGTTGAGGATAAAAACATTTCAGCGTGACTTCCTGCGAACTTACGCACAGGTTGTCTTTATGAGAATTCCAACTGATACAGGTCGTAGTGGACACTTTAGACAACCTCATAATAATAACTGTCAGGTATGTATTGTTGTAAATAATTTCAACATAACTATTGTCGTTGTAACGTGATTTTTTCTAAATGAAGAAATTGTAACAGATGAGTTAAACCGACTTCTTTGTTGCTGTGCCTGAACTACTATGATGTAGTTTATAACCAATTCATCTTTCATAGTTTGTTTAGGTTATTGTCATATTAATATTCGTTTAGGTCTCGAACAATGTCACATTTGCATTGAATAGAAAAAAGCGCGAGTGTGACACCCCTGGTGTTGCATACGTCCATAGGCCACGGTAACCGCCTCCCATCAGGTGGGCCGTGTGCTTGTCTGCCAACTAAGTGGTATATAAAAAAAAAATTAATAATGTAGCGACCAAATACGCTACAACAACAATCGCTTCCGCTTATATTTTGCACCTTGTAAAATCACGCCATACACTTAGCGATGACTAATACTGCATGTGTGCATAGTGCAGTGTGCAAAACAAGAACCTGTTTAAGCCACGCCTCCTGCAGTTTAGCGCCGGTGCACCTATTGTTCTAGCAGTGGTAGTTCAAGATGGCCACTACTTCAATTGGCGGCCATAGTGAAAAGGGGCGTCAACAGCTAAGCAAAAACGGTCAAGACCGACCCGTTATTATTATTAGTTGTTAATTATTATTAATAATTTTTATTATATAAATACTCGTGTTGTTCGAAGTAAAGATTATTATGTTTTCATCACTCGGAATAAAAACAATGCAGTTGTAACTATATATTATTACTACCTCAAGTATACTCGCTACACGTATAGATAGCAAGTGGTTTAGGTACAAAAACCTAAATACCTAACCACTTCACTGGTGACCCTTCGACATTTAGAAGAATCCTAAGAAACTACGAGCATGGCAACCGAAGCTAAAGAAGATGTTGTATTGGGGGAATCGCACCGCGTTGGAGTGAAAACACCAAAATTCAACCCCGATGACCCAGAGCTATGGTTCGCCCAGATGGAGGGACAATTCGTGTTGTCCAACATAAGCGCTGATGCCACGAAATTTTATTATGTGTTGGCACAGCTGGAACCTCAACATGCAGCAGAAGTCAGAGATCTAATAGTCACTCCACCAGCCGTAAATAAATACACGACCATCAAGACTGAGCTTATTCGTAGGCTATCAGCTTCTCAAGAACGGAAGATTAAACAGCTTTTGATGCACGAAGAGATGGGAGACCGGAAGCCGACACAATTTCTTCGGCATCTGCAACTCCTAGCAGGCGTCAATGTTCCAGCTGATTTCATCAGAACCATCTGGGCCAGTCGTCTACCTACACACTTGCAAACATGCATTGCAGCTCAAGAAACCAAGATGACTCTGGAAGACCTGGCAGCATTGGCAGACCGTGTCAATGACGTCGTTCCTGCAACCATGGCCATAGCCAGTACAAATCAAGACTCAAGCACGGCGCATGTTACCGCTGTTGCTGACAGTGGCCTCAATCTATTGACAAGAAAAGTAGAAGAACTCAGTAGAAGATTGGAGGCAATGAGTATGGAACTGCGCAGTCGTTCACGATCACTCTCGCGCTCTCAGGATAGAAACCGAAGATACAGCTCTCGACCAAATTCACGCCCAGACAATCATCCCTTTTGCTTCTACCATTATCGATTTGGCGAAAAAGCTCGAAGATGTATGATGATATGATGCTGATGTCTGGTGAGCTGCTTCTGGAAGCCTGGAGCTACACTGCAGGACGTGCTGGTGTCAGAACACACAGAAATAAAATCTCTCAGTAATAAGGACTATGTGATAGTTTTAGGTGGTACTAACGATAGATCTCCTAGTATTCTTAATATTTGTATAAGCAATTTTTTGTGTCTAACAAGAAATACCAATGTTCTATTTTGTGAAATTCCCTTTAACAAATTTTTAAGAGAAAAAAAGCTAAACTATGAAATTAAGTTATTGTGTTCTAAATTTAATAATGTCGCTCATGTAGATATGGGTTTCAGTTCTAGACTGCCTCATGGTGATATGTTTGCTCGGCATACTTGTCAAATATTGTTAAAGGAGATATTACGTATCAATTATCACCTCCAATATAAAAACTTTTACTCAATCCTCAGTAAAAACAAATTATTGGTGGATAAATCTACCCAGACAGCGGATCAAAATTCATCTGAAATAAAACACCCTAATGATAAAAATCTTGACGTGTCAGCGACTACCCCAGTCATTAACGAGACATTTTTTCGCCAATAAATATATAAATATTATACACCAAAACATTAATGGGCTCCTTAGTAAGTTAAATCTGCTAATCACACATCTTGATAATTTGTCAGATGAAAATATATATATCGATATAATATGCATCACTGAACACAATATGACTAGACCAGACATACCACTAGTAAATGTGCCATCTTTTACTGTTGCCTCTACATGTGTAAGAAATACAAGGTACGGAGGTTCTTGCATACTTGTACGTAATAGCTATAAATTTAAAGTAATAGAAAATATACAAAAGTTTCAACTTAAAAATATATTGGAGTGTAGTGGTATCGAGCTAATAGACTATAATCTTTATATAATATGCATATATAGATCACCAACCAACATCTCTGAGGACTACGAACTCTTTTTCTCGAGTTTTAGTAATCTTTTGCAACACCTGTGTCTTGGAAGAAGAAAGGTCATAATATGCGGTGACATCAATATTGATACTTTGAAGAAAAATAAATACTCGTCAACATATAAAAATTTGGTAGCTCAATTCAACCTCAAATCAATCATAGAATCCCCAACACGGCTAATCAGTGGTACTTGTATTGATCATATTATTATTAACTACATAAAGGGATATAAAAGCAACATTTACAATTTTGCTCTGTCGGACCATACCGCACAGCTGTTACAATATCCAATAAAAAGAATTTATAAACTAGAGTCTTGGAATGTCAATAAAAGAGATTATAGTCAAGACAATTTGAATAGGTTTCAGGACTACCTTGGTTCCCTATCCTTTTATGACGTATATAGCAGTGATGATGCCGAAACATCTTTCAATAATTTCTATGATATGTTTTCTTTGTTATATGAAATGTGCTTTCCCGTGATATCAATAAAAAAAACTATTAAAAGAAGGCAAAAATGGCTCAGCAAAGGTATAAAGATGTGTTCAAAAAGGAAATGTCATTTATTGTGGCAGTTTAGAAAAAGCAGAAATAAATCTGATAAATTAAAGTTTGAAACATACTCAGCTAAACTAAATAAAATAATTTCACTAACCAAAAAATCACAAAATAATTACTACATTAATAACAGTAAGAATAAACCCAAAGCTGTTTGGAATGTAATTAATAATATAAAAGCAGAAATTCCCAAGAACCCTATCACACGGCTAAATATAGATGGCAATATAGTAACTGATCCATTAGATATAGCCAAAAATTTTAATACATTCTTCATTAATCAAATCAAATCGTTGACAAATGCTAATAATCCGCCACTAAATAATAATTTTAAATTAAGCAACAATTTGACATTAAATAGCAATTTGACATTAAACAACAATCTGACATTAAACAACAACTCGACATCAAATAATAACCAGATATTTAAACACAATTTGACCTATAACAAAACTTTGACATTCTGTAATAACCATAACTCAATTTTTATCAATCCTACGACACCATATGATATTGACCGATTAATTAATACACTCAAACACACCACGAGTACCGGTTACGACGGCATTACAACTAAAGTAGTAAAGCTTGTCAGCAAAACTATATCACCAGTATTATCTCATATTATCAATTTATGCATAATGCAAGGTGTGTTCCCTTCAAAATTAAAAATAACTATTGTTAAACCACTTTTTAAAAAACTAGATCGTGAAAATATGGCATGCTACAGACCAATAGCTCTAATACCAGTGATGTCTAAGATATTGGAAAAGATTTTATACGAGGCACTATACAAATATTTAGAAAAATATAACGTAATTACAAGTGCACAAACGGGTTTCAGGAAAGAAATGACAATAAATAAAGCTATTTATAAACTCATCAGTGATGTTATGGTCAATATAGATAATAACACACCAGTTTGTGCTCTTTTTATGGACCTAAGCAAAGCTTTTGATTGTGTAGACTACAAAATACTCAAAAATAAGTTATACAAATGCGGTATCAGAGGCAATGTACTAGACATTGTTATGTCATTTTTATGCAGTAGAAAACAAGCGACATCGATTAGTAGAATTTGTGACATAAAAAGAAAAGAAATTATCTATACCTCTGACTATGAACAGGTAGAATATGGAGTTCCTCAAGGCAGTGTGCTGGGTCCCTTGTTATTTTTGGTGTACATTAACGATTTCCCCAAAGCAGTTACTGTACCAATGATCTTGTTTGCAGACGACAGTACTTTGATATTTTCAAATAAAAATCATACGATTCTCAGAGACACTCTAAATGATACTCTTTCTGACGTAATTGACTGGCTGAAATCAAATAATCTTGCAGTTAACTTGACCAAGACTAATATAATGGTATTTCGAAATAGAGTTCGATCGCCAATTGACGTTACGACTGCCTATGCAGGTACAATAATAAACGAGGTTGACACTACAAAGTTTTTAGGTCTAACGGTTGACTGTAATCTAAACTGGAAATTTCATATTGAAAATGTATGCACTAAACTGTATCAAATATCATATGCTCTGTACATGCTAACGAAAACCGTGGACATATCCACTGTAGTGACCGCATACCATGCCTATGCAGAATCAGTGATTCGCTATGGCATAATATTTTGGGGCAACTCCACTAATTGGGACATGGCCTTCAAAGCCCAAAAAAGATGCATCAGATCCATATGTCGAATCTCGAAAACAGATAGTTGCAAACCACATTTTGTTAATTTAAAGTTATTAACTTTTCCTAGTTTATATATTATGGAGGTAGCCCTATTTGTCAAAAGAAACATGCAGCTATTTGAACACCTTTGTGGCCCTAGGCATCAACATAAAATAAAAACCATTCCAAATAAAACTGCTTTGGTAAGCAAAAGTATATTATGTATGACATCAAGGGTTTTCAACAAACTGCCGACTGATTTATGCGCCGCAACTAATATGCATGAATTTAAACACAAGTTGAAAAATGTTTTGATACAAAAGGCATATTATAATGTACAAGAATATCTAGATGACAAATGTGTGTCTCTGTGATTCCTGGGATTCCTACCTATTTTGACATTATATTAATATGAAATTTGAAGTCAATTTTTGAAGTAAATAGTCGATAAGATTGATTATTACAATATTTGCATGCCTTGGGGCGGAATATGGCTGATGAAATTATTATTTTTTTGTGAACATCTATTGTAATACCCATTTTCGCAAATAAATACATTTGATTTGATTTGATTTGATTTGATTTGAATGTACCCAGCCTTGTTCCTACTATAAAAAGGATAACTTCCCCGGCAGTCAATAACGGCGGTAAATGACTGCTACGCAATTTCAAGCCGCCTTTTCATCACGGACCGCAAAACAAAGGTGCAATATCTGGTAGATACGGGTTCAGACCTGTGCGTCTTTCCGCGGTCCGCTGTAAGGGAGCAAAGAAACAAAACACCGTATGAATTATTCGCTGCCAACGGAACGGTCATCTCTACATATGGGGACATACCTCTAACACTGGACTTAGGACTTCGCCGTAACTTCAATTGGCGCTTCATTGTAGCAGATGTTACAAAGCCTATAATCGGAGTCGACTTCCTGGGGTACTATAGCCTCCTCGTCGATTGCCGTAACCAACGTCTGATTGATGGCATCACAGCACTTACAGTGGCCGCAATACATCAGACTTCTACAGAAGCTATTTCTTCAGTCCGTACAACCAAAGACGATTCTCTGTACCATCGTCTGCTACGGGAATACCCAAACGTCACACGCCCTGCTGGTTAACGTAGTCCAATGAAACACAAAACCGTTCATCACATCCGCACTACCGCAGGACCACCTGTAAAGAATCGCCCACGACGTTTAGATTCTGAACGGTTAAAAATAGCAAAGGCAGAGTTCGAAGATATGCTTCAACACGGAACGGCACGCAGATCTGATAGCCCATGGTCTTCACCACTCCACCTAGTTCGCAAGAAAGACGACGGTTGGCGACCATGCGGAGACTACAGAATGTTGAATGCTCGTACAATTCCAGACCGATACCCTATCAGGCACTTACAAGACTTCACTCAACAACTAACTGGCTGCTCCATCTTCTCCACCATCGATTTAGTTAAAGCCTATAACCAAATACCAGTATCTGAAGAAGACATACCAAAGACCGCAATAACAGCCCCATTTGGCCTATACGAATTCCCATTCATGACGTTTGGACTTCGCAACGCCGCCCAAACGTTCCAGCGCTTCATGGACGAGGTTCTTCGTGGCCTGGACTTCTGTTACGGATACTTAGATGATATCCTGGTCAGCAGCAACAATAGCAGCCAACACCAGGAACATCTACAACAACTATTTCAAAGACTGACCGAATATGGCGTCTTAATAAACACAAATAAGTGCATGTTCGGCAAGACAGAAGTAAAATTTCTTGGATTCAAAGTTTCCGCTGCTGGTGTTAAGCCTCTGGAGTGTAAGGTACAAGCTATCCAAGATTATCCCGCACCCAAAACCATGAAAGAACTCAGACGATTTCTGGGTATGCTGAATTTCTACCGCCGCTTCATACCAGCTGCCGCATCTATTCAAGCACCACTTAACAGTCTACTTACAGGCCCTAAAACTAAAGGACGCCATCCCATTAGCCTAACACCTGAATTACTGGAAGTATTCGAAAACTGCAAGCGAAGTTTATCAGAGGCTACATTACTCATACATCCGGATCCAAAAGCTGAACTCTCAATACAAACAGACGCCTCAGATACAGCGATTGGAGCTGTATTGCAGCAGTACACTGCTCAAGATTGGCAACCTCTGGCATTCTTTTCCAAGAAACTTAGCCCGCCACAGAAGAAATATAGCCCATACGACAGAGAACTTTTAGCCATTTATGAGGCTATACGATACTTCAGGTTCATGGTTGAAGCACTTTCGCATTTACAACGAATCGTGAAAACTGCTCTCCACGACAATTTCGGTACCTGGACTACATCAGCCAATTCACAACGGATTTGAGGTACATCAAAGGGGAACAAAATGTGATCGCTGACACTTTGTCTCGCATAGAAGAGCTCACACTACCCCTGGATTACAAGGCACTAGCTGAAGCCCAAGAAACCGACACGGAGCTGCATGACCTGCTAAATAACGGTTGCTCGCTAAGCTTAAAAAAGATCAGGCTGCCAGAGTCAAGCACCGAAGTCTACTGCGACGTGACAGCATCGCCAAGGCCATTTGTTACTGCAGCATTCCGCAAGACTGTATTTTTATCACTCCACAACCTAAGCCACCCAGGCGTGAAAGCAAGTGTACATTTAGTAACGCAGAGATTCGTGTGGCCTGGCGTTAGACGAGATTGTCGACAATGGGCCAAAGAATGTGAAGCATGTCAGAGAAGCAAGGTGACACGACACACATCAGCTCCCTTGCAAACATTTATGCCAACATCACAGCGTTTTCAGCATATACACATTGACTTGGTCGGACCATTGCCCATCTCCGGTAACTACAAATACTGTCTAACTGTTGTCGACCGAGCTACTCGTTGGCCCGAAGCGTATCCACTTGAAGACATCACCGCAGAGACTTGCGTATCAGCCCTCACTTCAGGCTGGATCGCACGCTTTGGCTGTCCGGAGCACATAACTACAGACCGTGGACGCCAATTTGTCTCGCATGTCTTCAACGAACTAACAATACTCATTGGTGCCAAACATCATCTTACTACTGCTTATCACCCTGCAGCCAATGGACTAGTCGAAAGGCTACACAGACAGCTGAAGGCTGCCATTACATGCCATGCTACTGCAAGTTGGTCTGAAGCTCTTCCTTGGGTACTATTGGGTATCCGCACTGCGTGGAAAGAGGACCTGCAAGGATCTACAGCGGAATTAGTCTACGGAGAGCCGCTACGCCTACCTGGACAGTTCCTGACGGCTGACTCCCAAGTCCAGGTGGACATGAACAGCCTCGTCAGCAGACTCCGAGCACACGTGGCGAAACTTACTCCGCAACCAACATCGTGGCACACTAGCTCCAGCCGACCTTTCTACTTACCCAAAGACTTGAAGACAGCAACTCATGTTTTTCTTCGCCAAGGTCCAGTGAAAAGACCACTACACACTACTACAACAAATCTAATAACAACATAAAATCATCCAAACAATATGTAAATATATACACAAAGAGAAAAATATATATACAAAGAGACCATCATCAATTTCATCAGTTAAACATCATGAAAAGATTATTTTCAGAGGCAAATACTTAAATTAAATTATGTAAAAACAACAGAAACAGTATCGTTGCCTACATTTTGTAAATTACCCTAGGTCGCGTCATAAAAAAAGTCATCTCTGGAGGACCTTTTCAATTTCCAACAAAACAAAGATCATCGGAACCCGTTTCACATATTACCGCTTTTACATATACGACGGTTCATCGTCCCATTTGGCAGTAGTCAGATTTTGTAAAGTATCATTATTAAGTTTTTTTTTTATTATAATATAAAAGACTTGTCAATTAGACTTCGCCTCGCCTGATGGTAAGCTGAAGGTAAATGCTCAGAAAAGAGGGTTACCATTACATACATATACCATGTTATAATGGTGACACTCAGCTTGACGGCCTCATCATATGCTTTTTCGCACCCCGCTTAAAGGATCCGGGACTGTAGGAAGAAGGAAACACATGAGCTGGTGATGAATTCCAAGACTTAATGGTGCGGCAAAAGAAAGAGTCCAAACCGCTAGGTTCTTGATCGAATACTCTGCATCGAATGCGGGTGACATATCGCGCGTTCTGTAATTTTGAGGGTTTCTCGAAATTTCTCCAGGATCTCAGCATCAGATTCGAATTTCTTGGACATGGGACAACTCCAAGAATATACCCTATCGAACACGGCAAGAATAATAAAAGTTCGTTCACAATTGGCTTTAAAATCGCGTAACAAACATACATAACAAATACCCGTCGAATTGAGAACCTCCTCCTTTTATGAATTCGGTTATAAATTGTACCATTTTTTTACAATAGAAGCCTTTATGGTTTCCATATTGAAATAGGTCTTTTTGGTGAACGCTTAATAATAAACGAGCCGAATCTAGAACAAACATAATTCCCCAATATAGAAAAATCTACGCAATGTATAAATTAATCCGAGAATGCTTCGCGAGAAACGGGCAACTTAATATGAAGGTATAGATACTATAGTCACATGAAATCCAAATGGGGGAATAATGCAAATTTTATTACTTTCCTAATGCACGTCCTAGTTATAAATATTCGAGAAAAAATTCTTTGGCTTTGTGGCACGAGGCGATTTGAAAAGTTTCTCGTCGAGTTTGAGAGCTCTCATCACGCCGGTGATGGAGCGCACACGATGAGTGATCTCATTATGTATTATTGTAGGTTTTACAGCTTGAATAACTAACGCTTGAACAAAAACCTACAATTACTTACGTAACTCTATGCTGTACATTACCACCGCAAATTTTGCTTTAGAGAAACAAATCATAACCTTAAGAAATAACTAACGGATTTCTCTAACACACTTATTGTAACCATATTACACAAGACCACACGATCATGAAACGAGAGCGAGTGAGATACCGCCATGACCGCTGGCTATATGTATGAAACACGTGAGCTGGTAATGGATTCCAGGCCTTAATGGTGCGACAAAGAAAAAATCTCCGAACCGCTTAGTTCCTGATCGGATATTCTGCACCATATGCGGGTGACATCTAAGCCCTGCATGTGTAGTCGGAGAGGAAAGGGGAAGGTGGAACTAATTTGCAGAGCTCATCAGAACATTCATCATGGTACAGACGGTAAAATACTGCCAAGGGCGCAAAATCTCTACGCATCTGCAAAGGCTCTAGTGTCGTCGTGACCTCAAGATTCCTAATAATGCGTACTGCACGTCGCTGCAACATGTCGAGAGCATCTAGTAGATACTTTGCTGAGTCATCCCAGAGATAAAACGTCTCACTTTGTTCTGGACTCCGAGTATACGCGAAATATTGAAAAAAAATGTTTCATACAAAACAGGTTGGTCCCTGATCTCAAAACTGAGACCAAACCATTTGAATTGCTTGAATTTATGAGTCATTACACAAGCTTCTCAAACATACAGTTATTTGTAACATTAGTATTGTTGGAAAGAAATCAAGCCTGTGCATTCAGCAAGTATCATTGTTAGAAGACAGATTTCGTAGCCTCGTTATTTCAGTTAACGATCTTTCAAAGTGTGATCTATTTAATATTTATTGGCATTCAAATCTGACAGAATTATTCCTTTCAAACTTCTAAACGCTGCAATCGCGCTGCAATAGTTATATTAAGCTACAACAAAGCTACGGATGTGCTACAACAAGCCTACGAAAGTATTACGAAATTGCTACGATAGTAATCGTGCTACAATAGTCTTGCTACAGTGCTGCACTACACTAGTGTAGTCTAGATTAGTGCTACGTTAGCGCTATTATTATGGTGCAAGAGCGCTATAGTAGAGCTACATATATTAGGACTACAACAGAGCTACACTTCGGCAACAAGAGAGCTACAATCGTTACTACAATAATGTGTTACAGAGGATATAGAATGAAAAATACTTCCGTCACTAACAAACAATGAAAAGATAACAATAATCAGGGATAGGTAGCTGCCTAAGTATCAAAGGCAAGGTACCACTGGTTGCAGTTCAATGACATCGCGAGCTATTTGTATCTCGTAGACAGCGCGTCAAAACAATAACACTACACCGCTCCGGACACAGCACCTACTATTATGTTTTACTCATTCCAGCGCGTTATCCGTTTTCTATACCATTACAGATAAAATTGTGCTCTGATCTGTGGTTCTGGTTTTAATAAGCCACTGAGGTGGCAGAAAAGCACATGGCCCATCCAGTGGTTACCGCGATTATTTAACCGAAGCACAGGATCAGTATGAATATAAATGCAGTAATATTAATGGGGTCCATTTACAATCAGTATTGTCAAACTCGAATATAATCACGAAGCCAGATCTTTAATGTTGGAGTAGATCGAGACCGGAGATGATCGTGATAAGTTTCAACGCGTCCTTTACAACGGACTCGAGTTCGCTCAGATTAGAGCATTATTAAATTAGGCTAGGTGCTATCAACCGGCATTTAGTTTAAACAAAGGGACTTCTCGTAGATAGCTATTGATTCCATATTTTAGGAAATTTCTAGCCTTACTTGACATTTGCTCATCTGGAATTTCTGATTAAACAGCTTTATGACTTTACAGTTGATTATTGTGGTATTTTCCGTCGAAGTACATTAATTCACAATATTTGAAAAAAAAATCCAAGGCAAACAGAGGATTACAAGGATTGATTGAGAATACTCAGCGATAAATTCTTTTATTTTTGTTATTTAAAAGAAGCACTGCACTAGACGAAGGTGGTCGCTAGGTCAGCTCGGGACGGGACCTATATACAGGACCCCTCATTGCTTTTCTCGGAGTACGAAGGAGCAATATATGTAATAGAGACAATAAGTCGGTGGCAAAATGGCAAAATCTCTTTGTTTTAGAATGACAACAATATTTAATGATTTAACAAGTAGTATATTGTTGCAGAGAACATTTGTCGGTGTCACTTCGAGTTGCAGTACATCCCGCCGGTGGTGAGGCCGTCCCCGCCGCTGCCAGTCGGAAAATACAAACCGCCTGAGCTCGGTAAGTTGTCTGCCTAGTACTTCATATTACTAGTTGAATTATTAAGATCAGTGCGTGCAGTAGCTGCGTTTTGTTTGAGGAGGGATTCGAAATTAACTTACATTGTTCTTACAAATTGATTTTGCATGCGGTAAATTATGTAATCATTATATTCAAAGATACGACGGTTCAAACTAGATATGTAAAATATCTATCTAGATAAAATGGATTCGCTAACTTTAATCCCAGAGCTGTTATCAACTTAACCGATTATTTATGTTGTGTTGTACATTTTTTTTTGTTATATCCACGACAAAGGTCGCGGTCGGCAACTGGGTGGAGTTGTCACAAATAACTGGGTTGTGAGATAAAAATAAATAAAAATAGGTAAAAAAACTTTTTAAGTTAAACGGTTTTATGTTAAACATACATTGCAATGTTTAAGATAAATGTACTAAAAACCAAAAAATAATAAAATAGATACAGTCGTGGGAATTATAAACATATGCATAGACTAGACTAAAATATAAAACCGTGGGGCACGTCAATTGTCTACAAATTATCGACTTAATGTGCGATAGAAGAATCGTTTAATTCGTCGTTAGGCAGTTGGCCCGCAGACGGTGAGGAAATTACTTACTATTTTCTTGCTCATGGAAATTCCAATAGTTATACACTCCATGTAAATAAAAGAGAGACAATTGACGTGCCCCACGGTTTTATATTTTAGTCTAGTCTATGCATATGTTTATAATTCCCACGACTGTCTCTATTTTATTATTTTTTGGTTTTTAGTACATTTATCTTAAACATTGCAATGTATGTTTAACATAAAACCGTTTAACTTAAAAAGTTTTTTTACCTATTTTTATTTTCTAGTTTTTAGTTTTTATTTCGCATTCTGTTTAATTCATTTAGTGCTTCATTATTGCATGGTTTCTTGCCCGTTAGTTTATTGCAGTCCGCTTCCAAGCGGCGGCCATCTTCGATTTCAATTTTGCATAGTAAATTTTATTCTACTTGTTGAGACCTTTCATTTGATACCCATGTTGATGGGATTGATAAAACCTAAGTTATCCGCCATTTTGTAGCGGCCGCCATCTTGGATTTCAATTTTTTATAGTGTATTGTATTCTGCTTGTTGAGCCCTTTCATTTGATACCCATATTGATGGGATTAATAAAACATAAATTATCCGCCATTTTGTAGCGGCGGCCATCTTGAATTTATAATGATAATGAATAAACATAATTGTATTGTCACCAAAATCCAAAGTGTATACAAAATTTCAGATTAATCGGTTGACAGGAAGAGGGTGAAATTTGAATTACTAAATTTGACCCAAGAATAAATAATAAAACAAACGGGGTGAGCTAAATAAAACCGTTTAAAAATGACCCGAGTGCGAGTCAATTCATGGGCAGGTTGAGTAGCGTTCTATGAGAGCTGAAGTACAGGACTATATCGAGGTACTTTGTGTGCCGCAGTAACCGAGGCGCCGCCCCTCACGCGCGTGTGCCGCTGCTTCCCCTGCACCAAGCCGATCATACCAGACGCTCCGGAGTCCATATCGCTACAGTTCATCAACATACCGCTGAGGAAAGGTACGAAAACTATATTGTAGTGGTAAGTGCGTTAGAAATTTTATTTTTTCTCTTACCAAAGAAAGGTAATGTTACACCGGCAAACTTCGTGAGCACAAGTCACAAAGTTTGTGCATGTACACTATATACAATGGATCAATCAAAATACAAACAAAAGGACTGATCAACCAACGCCGCGAGCCCGTGTGTCCGTGATCGGTTTAATATAATCTATGAGTGGTTAATAGATGCACCTCGAGCTTTGCCCCAGAGAGCTAGTAAGCCCGTAGTGCCCCGTTGGAGTGCATTGTCGCGAAGTTTGCCGGGCAGTATAATGATGTACCTGTTGCGCGTGCAGTGTGCTCCCGGCGCCTGGTGCTGCGCAACGAGTCGGTGGTGACGGCGCACTGGCGCAGCGCCGTGCGGCGCTGGCCGCGGCGGCACGCGCGCACCATAGGCGCCGGTACGTGCGGGCACCACTTACTATAAACGTAGCATATAAGGAACAGTATCATTTTGTCTATATCACTCGATACCTAAATTCGTATTGTTTGCTTACTACAATCCAAGGGCAGACAAATTTGAACTCGAACTCACATCTTCGACAGTCACAGTCATATCCGACACGATTGCAATAAATGCGGCAACATACCCTCGGATTACGACATGAGACGTCTATTTTCAAAAGCTGGGTTATGATTTTGACTGGCTATGTATGTATAAGTATATATGTAGGTTCATCTGTTCTCTCATAGTTCCCCAACCACTTAATAAAACTAGACAAATAAGGTATTGTTAGACGCATCTTATTCATCGGCTGGTTATAGGATATAAAAAGTGTCACTGAATCTAATGTGGCGCTCTCTAGTGGTCTTAAAGCACTGTGTCAAGAAATAAATTTGAGATAAAACATAAATATTTTTGTTTTTGTTTCAACTCTTTTTGTGTCAATGTTTGGTATCAATTGTTTGTTATGTATCTGTGCCGACGTATGCAATCTTGCCGGGACCTCAACCACTACACGAGGCCTGAACCAACCGTCTCAAGAAATTGCATAGGCTATACTGAGTGAACCAAATTGTGAAGACAGCAAGTACGAGTTGCGGAATCGGTACCACGTGCAGCGATTGATCCCGTGTCTCCGCCTCGTGCCGCACCACCAGCAGAATAGTGGCGTGATCGTAAATCGATTGCATCAATATGCGAACCAATTTACAATCTTTATTACAATAACGATTCACTTCTGTTCTTGCATCAAACGTGGTCACTAGATTTAATTAGAGTTAGTAGATAGAATGTAGTTCACATCATCGAACTCATTCGCTTAGGCTAGTATGGTGTAATGTAGTTCCAACATCGAGTGCATTCATCTTTAGGCTAGTTAGATTAAATTAAATAAGTATAATAAATCTCGTTTTAAGTGATTCTAGTTTCCTTCTTGTACCTTCTGGCAGCGGGAAAACGTAATTTGTTCGTAAATAATAAATAAATAAACAATCAACTGAAAGGGCTTAATTAGCACATTTCAAATTTGTATGACTTTTGCATGCCCCAAAGTGATGTAAACAAAAAAATAAGTTTAAAACATAAACCTGACTACTCAAAAATCACGATCTAAAAAGCCACTTATACTTAATATTATATAGTCCAACAAAATAATACATTCTAGGGAAAAGTGACATACGACCATGGCTATCCTTAATATTTTCGTGTTTAATACTTTTTAGTTCGTGATTCTTAGTAGTCGGGTTTTAGTTTTAAACTAAATTATATATAGGACACGCCAATTTGACTTCCCCTCGCCTGATGGGAAGCTAAATGCAAAGCCTACGTTTTAAAAGATAAAAAATGGGTTTCGGATTATTTTACGTCTGTGGACCGAGTTATACGCTTTGATCTGTTGCTTCTCGACGTGAAAATCTATTTTTCGTGGGAACATTCATTATGACTGGAATTCTGATTAAAAAATTGATTACACTCAAGTTCGTTATCGAGAGAGAAATGAAAACTTTTCACTTTGTCGAATGTCAAGCTTGATAACTGAAATATAATCTGTTCGTGAATAATGGTCTCGGGACTGGTCGTGTCACTCGCGCTGTCTCTCGATGTGCCCCTCAGTGCCGGAGGCTGGCCACCAGCATCCGGCATTGCTCTCAGTCAACACTATATTCCTTCTTGTGCTCTACTGTACTTTGATTTATTGATTTTTACTACTAAATACTAATCTAAGTATAACTTAAATATGAGTAAACTATCTAATATTTGGCTGCCCTATTTGGATGGAACGTTAAACTACCATCAATCAGTTTCTCACTCGACATAATATTGTATATTGTATGTACCGCGTGTACACTGCCGGTTGGCTTATCGTCTGTTTGTTCATGCCGAATCAGTCACACAGTTACTTAGCGTCGCATCAATTACACACACAAGTCACAAGTTACAAGCCGCGAAGTTGGGCGATCAATTTCCATAAAGTAGTTTGTAAGGGAATCTTGTTCGCTAACTTCCCTGAGTGAATTAACGTAATGTAATTTAAGCATCCTGTAGATGACAAAACGTGATACCGGAAAGTAGTGTTATAAAATAAAACACCGCTTGTTTTAATGCCTCAAAATGTTTGTTTATTTACCAAAATTTATTATGTGAAATTCGTTGAGCGCTTTGAATTAGGTTTATGACATTTTGTTTTAGGGTTACTTGGTCTTTATAGTTATTTCTGTCACCAAGAAGAGCGCACTGGTGTACAATAAAGTGTTATCTATCTATCTAACTATAGCTGAGTAAGTCTATCGCCTGTTTGTAGCCAAATCACTACGCAGCCGCAGTCGAGGACATGAATAAATTATTTTATAGCCAAGTCGTCGCGTAAAGGTTCGGGACTATAAAAGCACCGTTTTACTGCTCTTGTGACTTACATCCAAATACCCTCATTTATAAAAAATACTTAGTAACAAAACGTATTCCTTGCGAGAAGAGAAACTCGTAATGTTAGACTATCGTAAGAAGAGCAATTGAATTGAATATTATGAGTAGCACTGCACGTTTATTCCGAAAAGTGCTTGTGTAATCCACAGGTCAGCTTTTTTAATAGTATTGGAGTATATAATTATAGAAGTCAGATAATAATAAGATTACACTACTATGGTACTTAACTGGGAACGTAGAGCGTAGAACGCCGTAGACCATCGTAGACCGCCATAGACCGCCGTAGATCGCGCCGTAGATCGATGACTCTGCAGCGTGTATTTTGAATTGTCTTATATTACAGTCTGGGAGAATATACATCGATCAATATACAGATCCGGGGCTATCATAATTCACACCCAGCTCAAAGTTTGTAGGAATGTTCAAAACACCATCATAAATGATATATAAAAAATCCTTATCAATCCAACTGGATTTTTTATTAGAGGTCAAAAGTCACAAAAACTGGGATTCACAATTTTCAGCAAAATGGTAAGTTTAAAAGTAAGCAGTGCAAGCTTTTGGTGTTTCCACTGACAGCACAAAAACTCTCCAGTGAGCTCTGGCTACCTTAGTCACCGCCGGGAACACAACACTAGGTTATTATGTAATGATCTTTAATATATATTTCATTTATGTTGGTGTTTTGAGTAATCCTACCAACTAAAAAAATTGGCTTATTTTAGTTTTATAATAAAATTCTCTACATTTCATTGTATGTGTTTAATATGTGGATCCCGTTCGTACTAAAATATTTTATTCAAGCAGAATTTTCATTTATGCAAAATGTCTACTCATTTATTCAACTTGAATACCCTATTTAGCCGGTACTCGTTTATTCAACAATTATTTAAATTGTCGTCAGTTAAACAAGGTTAGTGGAAGTTCTTTCCAGCGAAAGTTTCCTAGAAGGAACGACCGCTGTGTCGCACTCTTGGGAGGGATGGACGCGGTGGGCCGCTGGCAGCGGTTTGCTAAACGCCGTCGCACGTATATCCATACGTCCTGTGACGGAACGTCAAACTGGATCTTTCGTTCACTACCTGCATTATTGGCGAAAGTGTTAGGAACTGAGGAGTACTAAAAGGTTGAAATAATCTCAAATTGAAAGTATATCCGCGTTGACTGGACGCCAGTATGAATAATATGCTAAATTTTAATTGTTAAATACTGTAAAACTTTACTATAATAAATTGCTAAATACCGAGCTGCTATTGGCAGTGTTTCTACATCAAGGAAGCACACCGTTGAAATTAGAAGTTAATTCATAATCTTTTTTTAAGTTATGTTACTACAACATGCGGATGCTGTGTGTTCAGACCAGTGGGCCGGCGACGTGTCCTGGCCGGGCGTGGCGCTCGCCTGCAGTCCGGCGAGCGGGGTGCTGGCGTCGTCTACAGACGTCGAGATATACGTTCAAGTGTACGCCGACTGCTGGGGACTGTACCGGGACCAGATACTTATAAAGGTAAACAGTCAACTCAAAGAGGTATCCTTTTGTACCTTTCACTCTCTCAGAGGTAAATACACTCGGTTAGTATGTTTACGTACGTTTTGTCTGCCCAATGTGCAGCTACTTTTACTCAGAGGGAGGTAGGTTAGTACTTAACAAAATTTGTTATAATTACATATGTAGTATTGGCCCCACCACGGCCAAAGCTACAAATTTGTAATAGGTACATTTTGTATTGTAACATGATTGTAATAGATTATGTTCGGTTGGTTTTATTGATTCCCTAGGAATAAATTTGATAGTATTGTTTATTACTTCAGGCTTAGTAGATGCATGAGAGTACAAATATAACGTCGCTCTTAGCTTGTAAGGGCCTGTTGACTACGAAGCCAGCCTACACCGGCCACACCTCGCAACTTGTCCGTTTGTTCCTGAGTTCGGTGACTACGTGTCAAGAGCAACTACGATTTACATGTTACTTAGCGGCTCCGTTTACTTTACTTCAGCAGTGTTTACAAAGCTTTTCACTTGCTGAGTGTACTGGTTAACCGTTGCGTGCTGTATGTACTGTACAAACACTATGCAGGGCGGAAGGGACTTACCGATGTTTTGTCGTAAATTTCTCCTCTGTCCCCTTGGCATCCCGCGCCACGATCCACCAGCGGAGCAAACAGCACTCAGGGTTCGGGCCCTTCCAGCGATTGTGTTTATTATTTCATGGTCTATGTAGCATGTACTCATATAAAAGTCCCCTGATCCAAAGCGTACCTACTAGACATGAAGAGAATGTTTGACCCGAAACATTGACCATATTTTCACCCTAGTTTAATAGAAGTTAAAATAAAGGAACAGATTATTATATTTTAATCATTATAACTATAAATTCGTTTTACACTTGATTGTCGAAAGATACGAGTATACTATGAAATAGAAAGAAAGTACAGTAATATAATTAAAAATATGTGCCGCTGTGTGTAGGCCATTTATACTAAGTGGGTAAATTACTAAAATACAAGATTCCAACGAATAAGGAAACTTTTTCCGTTCGGAAGTTGATTAAACAGGTCAGATTAGAAGTACTCGAACCGGCGGGCTTGCATGGGAGGTTAAATGACAGTAGAGGAAGCTCGTGAAGTATGTACATATCTAGGTGATTTATTTTCAATCTGGCCCGGTGGGGGATCACGTAGTACCCAACTCGTCCCCGGAATAGGGGAGACGCACAATGCACGCCGCCGCCACGGCATCCAAGCTCCACCAGACTTGCGCTCATGCGGCTGAGGTTATTCTGAGACCTCTGACGCTCGAGTTGTCTCATTACGTGGACGGCGAATTTTGGGATTCTCCTTCGCTTCCGCCCTGCCTCCTCCTTCACGAGCATTACTTGCGGACTGATATCCCTGCCTGGAAAAAGGTGAGTGCATAATGTATGTTTTTAATTATCTGTGAATGCAGATACACCACGTGGAGCCTATTGTCCTGGACGTGTGGATACAAGTGGTCAGCCCTCCCCTGCAGTTTATCATTCAGCCGCACTACGCGCCGGAGGAACTCCCTACTATGTGGTGAGTGTGCCAATGACCTAAAACAGTTTTTAACAATATTTAGCATCATACTACTTTAGGAGGATTTTTATTTTATTCAATTAGACTTTTACCATACATAAATAATATTAAATGGAATTAAAAAAAAATTAAACTATTATTAGAACGTTCCCAGAAGGCGTGCAGCATTGCCACGTTAAATGGCAATGCTTATCCTCTGTGCAAGATAATAACCAACCTTCTGACATAAGCGTAAATCGAGCACATATAAAAGTGTGCTTATTGTTTGAACATAGTTTAGCGGCAAAACAAGATTGTATTGCGATTAAAAACTATATCTCAGCATTCTGAGGTTCAAAAAGATGTATAGCATAGCTAGAAGGAAAGACAATATTGAAGCACAGCTCAAGCGTGACCTCTGACCGTAGAGGTCATCAACACGTGGCACTAATGTCAAGCCATGCATTGTAACAAGCAATAAGCTGCACCGCTGAGAAGTCTTCACCTGTGGCAAAAAAGTAGGAAATGTTGATCTCAAAACTTACCCGGAGCCGACAGCAGTTGGCCACGGGGTCAAAGTGACCTCCTTTGGCGAAGTTTGCCGAAGAAAGGGGTGACTTCAGAGCCATCACTAGTTAATTTGGCTAGTGTTGTTCAATCTCGCTCGCACAACTATAGACAATTTAGTAAGATATTGAAAAACATTCTAAAATAACGTTACACCAAGTCAATGGAAGTATTTCACTAGTTAAAATTTCAGTTTAAGAGTCAACCAATCAGCCCACCGCAGTCCACTGCTGGACATAGGCCTCTCCCAATGTGCGCCATTTTCTCCGATCCTCCAGCCATCTTTTTCAGGTCGTCCGTCCATCTGGCTAGGGGACGTCCTGCCTTCCGTTTAACTTCTCGCGGTCTCCACTCTAGGACTCGTTTGCTCCAACGGCCATCGGTCCTTAATAAAATATTTTTTGGTTCTACAATTTGTAGTAAGTGATTGACTGGGGCCCAACATAATGGCACATACCATTATGAGAGAGACTACCATTACAGAGCTGACAATATTGCCGCAGGTTCTCGTCGAGCGACCTGACGCGGTCGCTAATTGTCAAGAACGTGTCGCGCTCCGCGCTCGTCGTGCACGCCTACGTCACACACGCAAATGGTTCGTCACAAGCCTTTATATAATTGTAGAAAAGTATACATATATTTAACATCGATTGAAAGTATGGTTCCGAACACTGCAGCACGCAGCAGTGCTGCAGCGATACTCTTACGTAGTTGGGAATGTAATGTGATACAAACTTATAGAGATTATATATTTTCTCCCATTTCATTACATTGTCATATGAGTACAAAATAATTAAATGATATGTTTAGTCGAGCGCAAGGGTTCGCACAAAATTACATTTCCCCCTATCCTCCTCGTGCCACTTCACAATCCACACTGCTGTCGTTGTTGTCCGAGTCACCGTGTGTGTCAAATCAAATCGAATTTGCCATTTCTTTCGTCGATGTTTTATGTTGCTATATTAAGTTTCGTGCTAGTAGGGGGTAATGGAAACACAGAACTATCGAACTTTCTTTTCTGTTTCTAAGTTATATATTCGTGAAGGTGTGCGATTTTTATATTATGATAATGCACATGAAGTAGGTGTAACATAAATTGCAGATAATTTTTCAACTTTTTAATTACTCAATTCCGATTAGGGCACGCCGTAGTAACGGCGGTAAGACCCATCATGGGGGAGTGGCTAGAGAGGCCACACGGCAGCCTCTCGTACCGTCTGACGCAGATGATCACCGAGCACGGATGCTTCGGAAAGTATCTGCGTCGGATGCAGAAAGAGCCAACGTCCGAGTGCCATCACTGCGACGCGAGCGAGGACTCAGGTCCGCACACGCTCACCGAGTGTCCGGCGTGGGAGACGCCGAGGCGGGAGCTTGTGGCGGCCCTGGGAGTGAGGGTTCTCACGCTCTCCACCTTGCTCGCGGCGATGGTTCCATGGCGCCTCCTTCTGCGAGCAAGTAATGCTCGTGAAGGAGGAGGCGGGGCGGGAGCGGCAGCGGGAGCGACGAAGGTTCGCAAGACAAGCTGCCCGCGTACGAAGGCAACTCGGGCGTCGGAGGTCGATGAACGACCTCCGCCCCCCATGAGTGCCGGCCTGGGGGTGACAGGTGAAGCCGCCTGTCACCCTGGCAGAAGCAGGCCGCGGCGGTGGCGCGCGTGGCGCGCCTCCCCGTTTCCGGGGACGAGTTGGGGACTCTGTAGTCCCCACACCCGAGGAGAGGGCCAGATCGTGAGAGATGGCCCTGGGTCGGCCGGGGTGCGAGGGATATGCCTGTCAACCTCACCTTCGGCAACCAAAACGACCCACAGGTGGCGTGCGTTTTGGTCGGTTCGAGTCCGACATAACCTCCTCCACCGGCTCCGGTGGGGAGGTATCCATGAGGATTTTGCGCACGTAAAAAAAAAAAAAACTCAATTCCGATTATTGTTAGCATTTTGATGCGAATTTATTATTATGTTCATGTACTTCTCAAACATAAGATAATCATTTACATATCCCATTAAAGTTTCAATGCAATATTTAAATCGTGAGTCTGATGTTTGTTTGTGAATCGGAGTCAGCTCGCGCGCCAGCCGCAGTAATATTCACTACTAACACTTAACTTAGCTGGAGGTATTTACTGTACTACTAATAATTTCCTAGTAAGTTACTAGCAATGTGTTATTTAACGTAAAATAAAAGCTTCTTTGGTTACTGTCTTATTTCTTTTTCTTTTCTAATCGAAACAAAATCGATAGTACTGTGTATCAATAACAACATCTTCAAAAAAACAGCAAATATTTTAAAATATCAAAGAGACATACTTAATAAAGATTCATCGCAAAACCACAAAATATATACATTCATTCGCTCAATTTTTTAATATTGTGTAATATAATCATGTGAGTATTACGTAATAGAAAATCCCGAAATCAATTATACTGGAAGTAGAGCTGGCCTCAAGACCTAGGGTAGCTCCTTAGTGCCCCTTGCGGACAGCGAAGTTCTTTGTTGATACAAGCGCTACGAGCAACGGTAACTGCCTAATATCAGGCACGCACCATTGTTTGTCGTTTTACTTCTAAAAATAAATACCTTGCGTTAAAAAATTACACTATTTGGTTAAAATTATTTTGAAGGTATTAAATTGGAACGTTGTGAAGTAGATGAAACGCCTTAAACCAAAGTCGAACAAAGTGGAGCAAGTGGAGCGCTTTACTGGTTAAACACGTCTTTATTCGCCTTTGTGATGCAAATAGATCGCGATCGAGCACGCGAGCCCCGTCATTACATCGCTTGCTACATCGTTGTACTCCCAGGGCCGTCTGTGTCTCCTCACGGCGGAGTCAACATCGTTTCGTAGCAGCGTTCCAAAACTCACGTTCTAATATAAGGTTCTTTGCAGAGCACGTGCAGGACTGTCTCCCGTTTAGACTGTACATGCGCTTGTTCGACGTGCTGCCCGTCACGTGCCCATGTGTCTCCGCCTTCGACTGTGAGTCTTCAATTAGCTTAAAAATAAACTTAACTTTATAAACTTATTGGATTTTGTTAGAATTGGGTATGCGTCGCTAGTATACTGAAGCTTAACCCCATGATAGCAAATCTGAAATCCTAGTAACTATACCGTGAATGACACCCGACCCTGGTGTTCACTATTGTCATATTGGTGCAGCGGACGTGGGCGAGCTGTCGTCCGCGCGTTCGTCGGCGACGTCCAACAGCGACGTGGACATGGACACCGGCGTGGAGCTGTTCCTCGCGCCCGACCTCGGCGTCCAGGAGGACACCTATTACAATGTACGTGAATCACTACATTACATAAGCCGTAGTCTCTCTTGACTGTGGCGCGGTTGTGTGGGTTCATGTAATGGCTTGATGAGTCATCGTCTGCCAGATCTATGAATTATTTATTTAGTGTTAAAGGATGACATCGTTTGTCGCTATTAATTCGTCCCCGAATCTTATGGTTTGTACTAGCTGTTGCCCGTGGCACTGCCTGTGTATAATACCGATGTCGTTCTCACGACGAAATATATTGCTTGAAATCTGAAGTGTAATTTTGAAATATTTATATTGCATTTACATTTTCATCATAAACTCGGGATGTGTGTATTTTCCTTAGATAAAAAAATTGTATATTAATAAAATCTTGTAAAATAGATCAGCCAAAAAACAAGATATTCTGATCACAATAAAGTTAAGCGTATGCCTTTATCTATATATATAAGTGGACGGTTTTAGGTGCAACCTGAGGAATGCATTGTAAAGGCAGGAGAGAGCATGGAGTGGGAGGTGAGGCTGCGGCCGCCGCTGCCGCCCGACACGGCACCGGACGCCGTCGTCTTGTTACGGCTGCAGCCGCAGAACAGAGCCGGGTCAGTAGTATTGGCAAGTTTGTATCTAGTCCCGTGTGGGTGTGGGTATGGCAACCTCAGCTGCGAGCAGGCTTGCGGGTCTTGGTCTGACCTCCGCTGTTCCTACAAAAGTAGTTACAGGTAAATCAAAAAAAGCAGAGGGAGTAGGTGAACCTCTATCTTTAAGGATGCATTCGGGAACAACCTAAGATAGGGTTAGGAGAAGCTGTGCGGTTTGTCGTCGTGGACAATAATGAAAAGAGATTAAGCAAGTAGTATAATATCAACATGCCAACATCTGTGCAGTGACAGCTGGTACCGCGCCGAGCCGGGCCCGCAGCGGGCGCGCCTGCGGCACGCGCCGCGCGAGGCGCGCGTCCGCCTGTCGAGCGGCGAGGTGGTGGTGCGCATTTGCGCGCTCGACCTGCCGCGCGGCGGGTTCATCAGGTACACACATACACGCATGCACGCACAGAGAAGATAAAATACTGTAACAATGCTTGTTTTCCGTAAATACATTTTATTTCATTATTTCATTTCATTTCACACACATACACACACACACACACACACATACACACACACACACACACATACATTAACACTTAAGTATTCTTGAACTTTTTAATAGTCTTTCTGGCACAATTTACTTTAAACTATGTTTTTAAATTTATGCACAGCTAAATCTCTAATTTCATTAGGGAGCTTGTTAAAAAAAGCGTGTACAGTAGCCCTGGAATGAATGTCTCATTTTTTGAAGTCAACTTGCACAGACAACAAGATTGTTTGTGTCTGGTATTTATGTTATACCGGTCACAAACTCTTGAGAAAATCGAAAGATTTTTCCGTACATACATGAGGTTCTCGAAAATATATCGTGACACTACGGTTAGAATGTCTATCTATTTAAACTTTTCTCGGAGGGAGATTCTTGGGCCTAAATTATAAATGGTTCGCACATCCTGCTTTTGTAACTCAAATATTGTGTTTAAATCTACAGAATTACCTCAAAGGAGAATTCAGTAGCTCAAAATACTATGAAAATAGCTGAAATAAACTATTCTAGCTGTATCCACGTCTGTCAAGGTCTTTATCTTTCTTACAGCGGTAGAGGTCGAACTTAATCTACTGGCTATTTGTTCAATATGTGATTCCCACTGTAGTTTAGCATCAATACTTAAGCCCAGGAACACTGTCGATTCCAGAAGGTTCAACACCTGTCCATTGAGTTGTACATTGGTTTCCACTTGTGTAACATCAGGTAAAGTACATATAGTTTAGTTTTGTACATTCTATCATAGTACCGCTCGCCAAAGGCAGGGAATTCATCCTCATACATTGCGACCTGAGACGGTGCGGTATGAAAGAAACTTTATCCCACTACAAGGTTCTGGAGGTGGGCTGAGAGGATTGAAATAAGACAACCGAATGGATCGATAGTTCCTGTATTGATGAGAATCAATCATCAGAATATAAGTATAGTAAAGATACAGAGATTATACAATTGATCTTACATACTTGCCTAGTTTGTAAGTACACACACACTATGCCACACACACTCAAGATGTGGAATGAACTTCCTGCTGCGGTTAGCTAGCTAGCTAGCTAGTCGCTAGCGCCTATATTATGGGGTTCTTCAATAGGGGCATTAGAACGTTTCTTCAGGGTCAGCAGCGCAAGTGTAACGCCCCCAGTGTTGCACACGTCCACAAGGCACGGTAACCACATCCCATCAGGTGACTGCCACCTATGCGTTAGAAAAAAATTGCCTATTTATTTGACGATTTATTATAGATAACGCTGTGTAGAATATATTTTGTTTGTTGATCTTTTGCCGCGCAGGGCTCGCAAGCAATTCCAAGTGCTGAACACGGGTAATGACAGAATAGGCGTGAGCCTGTACACGTCGGTCCCGTGGTGCATCGTGCAGCACGTGGAGAGCGGCACCGGCGCGCTGCCGTCGGACTCGGCGCGCGCAGAGCTCGTGCAGCTGGCGCTGGCGCCCAGGAGCTCCACCGAGGTGAGTGCAGCGCGGGCAGCTGGCGCTGGCATTCAGGAGAGCGTGATGCAGAACGCGGGTGGGCCCGGCGACGCGCTGCCACCTGAGGTGAGAGCAGTGGACACTGTTGCTCGTACACAGCTCACTTATTGTAGAGAGTTCGAGCATCTAATCGTCCGTGAGCCCGCAATCAAAATAATGTTTTCCACCAAAGAAATCTAAACATTTTGCGCATCTAGAGTATGCTGTCAAGAAGTTTTACCGGTCACTCTTCGCCTAACTGTGGTCTGTGGGTGCAGGTGTGCGTGGAGGTGTGCATCTCGACGCTGGAAGCGTGCCCGAGCGCGTCGCCGCCGTACGAGCCGCAGCGCCGCGAGACCACGCCGCTGCACGTGTACGACGACTACCAAGTGATCACGGTATGGTTCTACATCGTTCCCTCTCGAGTTTGGGGAGTCAGAGGGCAGTCTTGCCTGTAAAAGCATAGAAAGGTCAAAAGTAGGAGGGTACATTGTGCTTCAGAGTCGATGTTGATGAATAATGTTATGTGCAGATGTTGCCGCTGTCGGTGGTGGTGGAGTGCCCGGTCATCAAGATAACACCGGCGCTCGTGGACTTCGGGCTCGTCACCGACGGTGACTCGCGGAAGTCTTACTTCACCATCTCGCACACCAGCAGTGAGCTCAGTTGTGTTTTAACTATATCTTGCCCACAGCTGGCAACGCACTATATCTTACCCACAGACAGTGTAGAACGACTGACAGTAAGCCTTAAATACGGTAATTTTAACTGATTCTGTATATCGCGCGTTTAAAAGATCGATACAATTTTGTTAGCAAGCGGTACCTATTTGCCGATAATAAACCGAAAAAAAAATGGTTACTGCCTGCTATCGAATTCGTTTTGATCTATTAGACAGCAGTCGGATTTTTAGAGGAGGGAAAAATTATAGCTATATATTAGATTTCCGGTACACATGTCATTGTTTCAGCCACTAAAACGCTGACGTTGGCGGCGTATGTGGCCGGCTGCAAGGAGTACAGCTTGCGGCCGACCACCCTGCACATAGCGCCCGGCGGGAGCGCGCGCGTCTACGTGCTGTATACTTCTGTGTGAGTGCGCTGCGAGCTTATTGTCCTACCAATTATTATTTGGTCACTCTATTGATGACAGCGGTGCTATTGCTTCGAAGTTCACTTTATTGACCTGCAGTTACAGTTTTACTCTCATTTTAAAGCCTGCTATGTGTTCGATACTGAACATTCAACTTTAGACTATGTTTGTATTGATGCCCACTAACTCATGGCGTAAATATTATTACTACTCCATTCGGTTAGGTATATTTTCAAATTTAAAGAATCCCCGACACAAAAAACTACCGGTGCGGTAATCCTCATGAACTCCGCCCCTGCAGGCTAGCCGGAGTGGAATACGTGGGGTGGCCATTTCAGGTTCCGATTACCGGGGTGTAAGTTTAACCTGTAAGGCTTTTCCCTCATACCTCTGAAGATTCTCGGTTATCTACAATTTACACCAAACGAGCAAATGCTCATTCTATCACCTCTACGTCAAATTCAGCAAGTGTACGCAGAGACAGAATGCTCTTATTCTAGCTCAAGCTCTATGTTCGTTTGGTATAAATCTATCTTCAGGTCCTCACCTCACCAGGTACAAAATGTCAAATACAATTAAAATGGTGACATCAAGAGACCAATGAAATCATTGAAAGAAAATACCGAGACATTACCTTCGTCGTTTCTCTTTGTGTCTCTTCCACTCCGATCGAAGAGAACCGAACACGAACAACATGTCTATGGCACCAATTTGATGCTGTTGGATTGTCATCTCATAGGTGAAGTATATGACTTCACCTACAAATATTTAAAACCAAAATAGTTATGTTTATTTATTTTTAGATTCCTTGATGAATGGTTTTGATAGGAAAAAACTATTCAAAGACGAATTGTGATATGTTATGGATTTATTAGAAATTAAACGCTATAAATCAGATCGAACTACCCCTTACACTATTGTATTAGATCCCATCTGTAATGATAGTGTATTGTATGGTAAATAAATAAATAAAAAATGTAAGGAAAGAAAGAAAGAAAGAAAGAAAGAAATATTTATTTGGTGTAAGGTGGTCACGGAGATAACAATAACCAACAACATATTAAGAAAAAAAAAAAAAAAACATGTAAAACAGTGGCTCACAGATACACCAAATAGGTGTCCAGTTCAGCATGTGCCAGGTATAAACCTGACGCTGGTTTTCAACTGGAACCTAATTTGCCAGTGACACACGGACGCCGAACCGTCGAAGTCGAGTGTGAAAGTGTTATGCATGAGGGTATGTAGAAGTTATGTACTTATATTACAATATGAAGATAAACAATAATATACCGTAAATATATTAAAAACAAACATATATTGTGATAACAGGCGGTAGAAGATTTTAGTGACCAAATAAAATACGTAAACAAAACAATAAAATAAAACATATAAACAATAAAATAAGACATATAAACAATAAAATAAAACATATAAACAATAAAATAAAACATATAAACAATAAAATAAAACATATAAACAATAAAATAAAACAATAGCGCGATAGTCATACAACCTGTACACTTTAAAGTAAAAGTAAAAGCAAATGCCCGCACTGAACCCACCAAATCAAATCAAAGAAACATTTGAGTTCACGTTATCCAGCCTCCCCTGGGCTTCCAAGAGGAACAATCGTAAATGTTTCCTAAATGTGGTGATCGTTTTAGTGGAACGCAGCGGTGGTGGAAGATTATTCTATATTTTGGAGGCTGCATAACGGAAACTACCCCTAAATGTTAGATAAGGGAATGTTTGTTTCATAACATTGTATAATTTCCAAATACTTACAACATCAAAGTTTAAGATAAATTATGTAATCAGAACTTTATTCCAATGTACTTTACAATACATATTCAAATAGATTAAGTACTCTAGAATCGTTGTACAGCGATCGTGAGTATCGAGTGTCGAGTCTTGCGCCAGTTACTACCGCCAGTGACGTCACCGAGGCAAATATCATCACGGGCCTTATATTTTGTGATGACTGTAAAGGGCTAACCAACCCAATTGATGTTCAAGTTTCTGGAGCTGGCTTTTTATGTGACGGGGTTTCTTTTGATTTTAATTAAAATTTAATTTTACTCTTTTCAAATTGAACTTCTAGGCAAGCTCTTATATTTGATACACATATTGCGCACAAGCCCACGCATACGTCTAACATATAAATGTCTAACGGCCGTCGTTTTCGTATCAGGGGTTAAAAACAAAATCTTAAACAAATACACTAAACAACTGATTATCTAGTGGTTTAATTTCGAACATTTTATTTATATTTTATCTGAACTGCAACTGCCATGTACAATAGTAAAATGCAAATTCCAGGTGGCGGCACGGGCCCGCGGAAGCTAGCGTCACCGTCTTCGAGTGCGGCGGCGCGGCGGGGGCGAGCGGGCCCGGGGCGAGCGGGCCCGGGGCGAGCGGGCCCGGGGCGAGCTGGTGCCGCGCGAGCGTGGCGGTGCGCGCGCAGCCCACGCTGGACCACAAGTGGCAGCTCGCCGTGCACGACCACACGGACGAGCCGCGCCTGCTGCCGCCCGGCGCGCGCCACCTGCTGCCCTGAGCGAGCCTCGCCGGCCGCGGGGGGCTATCTGTAACGTATTTATTGTAATCATAATAAACTTAACACACGTGTAATGGACTTTCTTGTAACCTCATACCCATATTATAGAAAAGGTATTTTTTTCTCGATTTCTGTGTGTATACGGATTATATTTGCGATACAATGAAAGTAGGTCTCCCTTTTCAGTTGTGAAACGAGTGACACTAATGAGAATTTACGTATTTGGTCCCGTGTTGTAAAACAAAACATGAAAGGACCGAAAATGTTCAATCTGAACAAAAGCCACATTCGCTTTCGATGTCGAATCCGCCTGACACACAAAAGTAGACCGGGCTCATTGTAATAAAATAGTCCTATCAAAAACAAACATTGCTATACAAGTATAGTATTGGTAAACTTTATCACCGCCATTCGGTCACCTTTATGAAGTGGATACACTATTAACTTTACAAATATTATGTTTACGTCCCAGGAAGTACAAGAAGAAAGAGAACAGTTTTGGGAGAGTTTAAGAGATGTATTAAGAGAATGTAAGGATAATGAAAGAATAATAATGCTAGGTGATTTTAATGGATGGGTAGGACTGAAACGAGATGGATTTGAAAGGGTTCTTGGCAAGTACGGAGATGAACGAGTGAACGAAAATGGTAAAGGTTTGCTTGAAGTATGTTTGGAATGGAACCTTTGTGTGTCAAACACGATGTTTCGACATAAAAGGATTCATAGGTATACAAGAGAAGCGAAGAATGTCAGTAAAAGTATGATTGATTTTGTAATAGTGGATGAAAGATTGAGAAAAAATATTCTAGACGCTAGGGTATATCGCGGTGTGGGTATCCATACAGATCACTTTTTGGTTATGTGCCGTATAAGTGATCTCTTTAAAGGATGGAGACGTAGAAGGCGTGAGCCCATAAGTGTTCTAGAAAGAATAAAAGTAGAAAATTTGCAAGAAGATAAAGTGAGAGAGGAGTATGGAAGCAAATTAACTGAAAGGTTTCATGATCTTGATAGTATTTGTGAGATTGAGGAGTTATGGAAGGTATTCAAAGATGAGATTGTGAGTGTGGCTTCCCAAGTATGTGGTATAAGTAAAAGAAGTAAAGTGCAAAAGGTGAAGCATGCATGGTGGGATAAAGAAGTGCAAAAGTTGGTATGTGAGAAAAAGAAAGCGTGGCTTGACTGGCTCTCAGTCAGAGCTAATGAGAGAATGCAGCAAGCTACAATTGAGAATGTGGATGAAGCGAAAGATAAATATAGAAGACTGAAAGGGATAGTGAAAGGAGTGATTGCTAGAAAGAAAAAGGAACAAAAAGACGTGTTTGATGAAAGGTTATCTGGGGATTTCCAGACGAACATTAAGTTCTTTTGGAAGTCCATTCGTTTAGCCAGAGGAGAAACACAGAGCTCCGAGCTGAACGCTATTAGAGACCAGAATGGAAGTATTGTAAAAGGTGAGGAATGTGTGTTAAAAAGATGGCAGGACTATTTTGAAAGTTTGTTTGAAAGAGAGGATGGTGTACATGCACTAACCTTGGTGATGGATGACTATGTTGATGCTGATAAAAGTGGTATTAGTATGAATGAAGTTGTGAGTGCATTAAGAAGTATGAAAGCTGGTAAAGCAGCGGGATATGATAAGGTGACAGTCGAGATGCTGAAGGCTGGACAGGGCCTTGTAGCAAGTCAGTTGTGCCGCCTTTTCAACATATGTTGGGTTAGCGGTCGTGTACCAAGTGATTGGTGTAAGGCCGTTATAGTTCCACTTTACAAAGGAAAGGGCTCGCATCAAGACTGCAAAAACTACAGGGGCATTAGCCTACTCAGCGTCGTCGGCAAACTGTATGCGAAAGTGTTGATTGAGAGAGTTATGAAAGAAACCGATGAGAAAATATGGGATGCACAAGCGGGTTTTAGAAAGGGAATGGGATGTACGGATCAGGTCTTTTCATTGCGAAGCATAGCCGAGAAATTTTTGGCCAAGAGTCAAAAGGTCTATTGCGCATTTGTGGATCTGGAAAAGGCCTATGACAAAGTGGTGAGGAATGAACTTTGGTCGGTACTGTCTATGTATGGGGTGAGCAGCAACCTTATTCGAGCTGTGAAGTCTCTCTATGAGGACTCCAGAGCTTGCGTGAGGATACATGGGTCATACACTGAATGGTTTAGTATCCAAAAGGGGGTTAGACAGGGATGTGTAGCGTCACCATGGCTGTTTAACTTATTCATGGACAGTTGTTTGCAAGATTTGAAAGATAAAGAATGTGGTTTAAAAATGAAGAATTTACTCGTCAAATGTCTTCTTTATGCTGATGATCAGGTTTTACTGGCGTCATCGGCAGATGAGTTGCAGGAGATGGTAACAACTATGCATGAAGCTTTTGAGAGGAAAGGAATGAAAGTGAATGTTAGTAAGACAAAAGTTATGGTTTTTGAAAGAGATGAATGCGTGACAGAGTGTAGGATTTGTATAGATGGAGAAGAAGTGGAACAAGTGAATGAGTTCATATATTTGGGAACATTGTTTACGAGAGATGGAAAGCATGAAGAAGATGTTGAAAGGAGAGTGATGGCTGGAAATAGAGTGAATGGGGCACTACACAACTTTATGAGCAGCCGGAAAGTGTCCGAAAAGGCACGACTGGCTGTACATGGAGGAGTATTGGTGCCGACTCTTATGTATGGTAGTGAAAGTTGGGTGTGGCAGAAAAAGCATCAGAGTAGAGTGAATGCAGTAGAAATGCGTGCGTTGCGAAGTATGTGTGGCTTGACCTTGAAAGATAGAGTGAGAAATAGCGTGATAAGAGAACGATGTGGAGTGATAGAAGATGTAGTGATGAGAATTGAGAGAGGAATGTTGAGATGGTTTGGTCATGTTGAGAGAATGAATGAAAGAAGACTAACGAAACAGGTGTATGAGGCGAGTGTGGATGGTACCGTCGGAAGGGGAAGACCTAGGCGCACATACCTGGACCAAATCGGGGAAGTTTTAGAAAAGGGGCAGGTCAGGAGTACTCTAAACCGACGAGCATGCATGAAGAATGTAATGAGAGTGAATGAAGCGAGAGTAATATGTCAGGATCGTAGCAAATGGAGATCCGTGATCTCTGCCTACCCCTATGGGAGACAGGCGTGATTTTATGTATGTATGTATGTATATTATGTTTTGTATTACCATGAAAGTAATAAATATGTACAGTGCAGTACATAGTCCACCTAAAGCTAACCGCTAGCAAGGTCTACCGGCGAGCTGGGAGCGCCGCAGACTCATGGTCACACCAGCTTATTACACTGCTGTGACCAACAGGAATTTATTTTACTCGTGGTCACACGCTGTGGTGTGAACAACAGTAGGTAAGCTATTGGAACATAAGACTCGTGATCACATTAGTGTGGGGAATAAAATAAGTAGGTACTTATCTGTTGTATTTTTATGAGCTGCTAGGACCTCCAGCGCTTTCCGCTCGACTGACTGCAAGAATGTGTAACAGTCCCACGTAGGTAAGTACTGTGTCTGTGTTAAAGTTTGTAGTTATTACTCGCTAAATACATTCAACGCATAATTTGGGTTGAATTTATTAAACTATTAAGATGCACATAGTGGTTTTAGTCAGATTTCAGTCAGGGGGACAGTATTTCACATGTAGGTATAGAAAACGCATGTTAATATTGACGCCTTCGAAATTTGGACAGACAGAATTATTAATAAATTGTTGGCTCAATATTATAAAAACCGTGTGATCGCGTTATAGCTCGCGTTGTATCAATTGAAGTTACTCGTATAATGTAATCTGTTAGCACAGATTATGCTCAGCGTATGAGTGGCGAAATAATAAATAAATGCCTATTAGGTAAAAAGTATACATTGTACAGAGTGTATACTTGTTACAGTTTTTTTTTATTTTTTTTTATTTCACAGTAACTATCACCATTATATATAACGGTCGCTGTCTGCGATGAGTGCGTACCCACTACAAGTCCAAAATTTTATTTGGAATGAAAATACAAGGCTGTTTGTTAATGTCCAAACTTCATGGTCCAGGTCTGCAAATATTGTCAATAACCTGGTCAAAATATTTTAAGTGTCCGAAAAACCATATTATGCAGATCTCGGCCAGAGCCCAGCATCACTAAGTAATCATACATTACATTTGTAGGCATAGCGTACATGGAACGCCATTGTCACCTCTGCTATTTATTAAAATGTTTCGTTGCTATTACATAAAATCAATACACAAAAATAAAAGCAGATTACTTTAGTATACAATCCCATTACCTCTGCGTCGCTCTAACGACGCGGCGATATAAATGTATGTAATTACGTATCAGTAAGAATGCGTGTCGATGCGAGACAATGTCGTGACGTGCGCTGTGACCTCACGACGCGGACGGCTTGCGCTGAAGCACAACACCCATGATTTTATTTGATTTGATTTTACGAAATGCACGTACATGTTGAATGTTGTACACCGGGCTTGGGGCACGAATTGTACTCACGGCCGTACATTGGCTATAATTTGTGTGTTAGTTTATTCCCTGTATGGGCATGTATGGGTACAGGGGATAAACGAACAGACGAATTATAGCCAATTATTCAGACGCTTGAGCGTGAATAAGTAACAAACATCCTGCCATCGACACATCTTCACAAACTTTCCCATGTTTTTTTTTTTTTTACGTGCGCAAAATCCCCACGGATACCTCCCCACCGGAGCCGGTGGAGGAGGTTATGTCGAACTCGAACCGACTAAAACGCACGCCGCCTGTGGGTCGTTTTGGTTGCCGAAGGTGAGGTTGACAGGCATATCCCTCGCACCCCGGCCGACCCAGGGCCATCTCTCACGATCTGGCCCTCTTCTCGGGTGTGGGGACTACAGAGTCCCCAACTCGTCCCCGAAAACGGGGAGGCGCGCCACGCGCGCCACCGCCGCGGCCTGCTTCTGCCAGGGTGACAGGCGGCTCCACCTGTCACCCCCAGGACGGCGCTCATGGGGGGCGGAGGTCGTTCATCGAACTTTCCCATGTTTAATATTACCAGACAGTAGGATGTTCTTGTTTCCCAATAAATAAACAAAAGAAGAATCAATCATAACTTTTTCGATCAAGACTACACAGTGACTAATGCGCACAAAATGGACGAGTCACACACATATTATTTACAATTAGCCCTCTCGTGTATCAGTGACCTATAAACGAGTTCTATAATTACCATCCCTCTGTGGATCAGCTTGTCTACTGAAATATATGACCGGGATCAACTTTATTTTGAGCGCGACCCAAATATTGGGCAATCGTTCATGTGTGGAAATTAGGTGACTGAAAGTCCATTTAACTGAATCGCAAAAGTCGATATGATAAAACATGTAGTAATCTTTAATTTATCATGAACTTAATAATTTTGTAGGTAGAGAGGTAGGTACAATTTTCAGCTGAGCACCACCGAGAGGAATGAAACAATTGTATTTATGACTCGTAATGGTTAGTTAGATGAAATAAATCGACCAAATTCTTATTCATATCGTGTATATTTTGTAACGTTGTCCGTCACTCGGGAACACCCGATCTTCTAACAGTGAACGCCGTGATTACAGTGCAGTATTCTAAAGTAAGTGGCTCGATTAAGAAAGGAATGTTAAGATTTAGTCGCGTTGGGCTTGTCGACTAATGAATCCAACCGCACTAATAAGGCTATTAATCTTTGTGAGGGGCTCATCAACTTTGAAATATTGCCCAAAAGTACCTAAGTAGCGGTAAGACGCCCAATAAAGTTCTAATTCGTGGTTCAACTCAGACTTTAATCTTTAGTAATAAAAGATTTAAGTTTTAAGATCGTAACATAGAAACGACTTAACGGACTTAACAAGAAGAACAGAAAAGTATTATCAAGCTAAGAATGAGACACATACTAAGCTTCGTGCGTGTGGATTGAGTACCGCACTTTTAAAAGTTACTTAATTTATTGTTTGCGAAATCAATGAGCTTTTTATGTTTAGTGAGAGGGTTTCAGTATTCAGAGGATGTTCGCTAACAGTATTCAGGAGAAATATTACCGTCTGCAAATAACATAATCAGTATATTGAATCATTTCTGAACATTTCACTCCAGCACACAATAACCAATAGACTAATCAAGCAGCGGTGGCACGCCTCCCCGTTTCCGGGGACGAGTTGGGGACTCTGTAGAGACCCACACCTGAGGAGAGGGCCAGATCGTGAGAGATGGCCCTGTGTCGGCCGGGGTGCGAGGCATATGCCTGTCAACCTCATATTCGGCAACAAAAGCGACCCACAGGTGGCGTGCGTTTTAGTCGGTTCGAGTCCGACATAACCTCTTCCACCGGAAACGGTGGGGGGATTTTGCGCACGTAAAAAGAATAAAAAATAGACTAACCACGTCTCAAAACAACCACATCTCTGAACGACCACTTTCTGTTAAATAGATATGGTACGTACATGAATATGGTAAGTGTGTAGCGTTATACAAAAAAAAAGCGTTTACAATTGTGATCATCATGTACTAAAATGGATTCGTACATACCGTTCATAGAACAATACTAACGAAATATCGGTATTAAACCTTTTATATGAACCCACGGTCGCGACCCTTTGATGATTCAATACCATCCAGTATACGTTTCAAGGAGAAAAAGGCTTATTTGTAACTTTTTTATATATCGGATTATTTTAGATTAGAAATCATACATTTATTTACATAGGATTTTGTATTTATGTTAACAACGATCATTTATTTTTTTCGCTCATAGTTTACTTCTTCAACTAAATGCATTATGACTATTAAATACTCTTCATACTTTTGGAATATGTTACACTATATAAGTACATAAGGATCATGGATCACAGACATAACAGTAAGGATGAACATTCACAAGTATAGAACATAAGATATCGGTGTTGGAAAAATCTCATCTCCTTTATCGTTACAGGCGCGAGGCGGTTTGAAAAGAGCCGGGACATTTTGTGGAGTCAGTGAGTGCTCCGATTTATCCCACATGAGAATCCCTCTGGGAGACCGCTGTCTACCGCCATCAATCTTCACAAAAACTCAATTTGTTGTATTTCACTATGGTTTTTAAGGGACACGGTGCATTTTGGTCCAAAATTGAAAGTGCCGGCCACAAAAAAAAAAATACGATACTACGTTAGAGCTTATTTTCACTAACATCTTTTATTATTGCGTCAAAGTCGAGGGAACACTGCCCACGGTTTTATTAGAATCTAAAGATCTTGGAAACATATATTTTCAATGAAGCTAATTATTGAAAAGAGGGTGGAAAATATCGTACTATATTGAAACAATGAAACAAACCGAGACAGCTTATCGTTCCGTTTCATCCATTTATTTTAGTAAAAAAATAAAATGGCATCCAAAGAAACAAAATATGACATTCCGTTAGTTAAGACAAGCGTCTTTACCAGTATTTTTAATATGACGTCAAAACCGAGGGACCACTATGCTCGGTTTTATTAGAGTTATCTTGGAAACATAAAGAGATCGAAAAATATCGTACTGTCTTTTAACTTTTAAACTATCGCGATCCATAGTATACAATAATGTTAACGGGACCTATCGCGATCATGATATAGGTAGGTACATACATACCTTTGATTTGTCTGACGTTTCGACCAAGTTACACCGGCCGCGGTCACAGGCTACCTATGTCCTTACTATATCGGAGCATTAGTTAATAACATAAACTCATAATATAAACTCACGTCTATATCCCCGAAGGGATAGGCAGAGGTGCTAGCACCCACATTTCGCCAGTTTATGTTTAGCTCCCAATGTAGTAGGTGGCGAGCCATATTGCCATTAACCGGGCACTTATAAACCTGCGATAAATATACACATAACCTCGAAAAGTATCGAAAAGTTATTGGTGTGTGCCATAGTATACCTGGGATCGAACCCGAGACCTCGTCTCGGCAGTCCATTAACCATACCACTAGGCTACCGCGGTTATTCACACTTAGATAGTTAGTACAATGTAATAAAATTAAAAATCCAAATGCCTATGCTTTCGTTATATCACTGTCCACACAATGAAAACATAACGATTAAAAAGTCAAAAGTGGACATTTTGAACATATGAAACGTTTATATGCAATGCTATTATTCTAGAACTTATTCTCACACTAGTCTAAGATATTCAATTTTCAGTTATTAATGTTGTAGGCTCTTGGTGTTGTGTTAGAGTTAAGCGAAAGATACACTAGGATTGTAATACAGAAACGGAAATGACTTAATTAAGTCACAACGATAAACCGTCTGGGGTTTGTGTTAATTGCATTTAATTACTATTGTGCATGATTTGTGATTGACATGGTCATTCACATTATTGATGTCAAACTCGCCGGGATATTTACCATGTTTATTGTTTTTTTTTTCCGGGTAACCGATATTTCGGTGCTGTTACGCCATGATCATGATGTACCTCTCTCATCAATTCGGCCGTGATTGTTGCTGAAAAATATGACTCTGTCTATCTACAGACAACTGTTACATATATTGAATATTTTACATAAAAAGGAATCTATATCAGTTATGAAGAAATGCTGCATCACTAACTAATATAATTGTCAATTTACATTAGTATAATTGTTTATTATATAAAACACTTGACTTCGTGACTGTAGTGGCATTTATTATAATCTCAAGCTTGGTTAGCACGTTTAGTTATAATCAACTCCATATTGCCGTGAAGGGCGTCTCAGAGACAAGCAGATACTGCAAATGATCATGTGGTGCGTATGAATGGAAAATTATGTTGTGTTTTAATAACTAACGCGGTAAGTGGAGCGTCTAATTGGTTTACTACATACAGAAATGTATTCATAAAGAATAATTAATAAACATCACGTTAAATTCATTTAATACTAGTGCTCCGAACGAGGCTCTGGCACTAGCTTTCCGCACGGTGTTGGGAAGTCAGACGGCAGTCACATCGGGAAATACCGACAAATCAATCAGATGCAATAGGGGGATCTCGGGCTCCAAAGTGCAAACACAACTAAGACTGGGAATACGCCACGACGATGATTTCAATAACTATGTTTGTCAATTCCACGTAGGTCTTACATGCTGTAACTAGTCTCTGGCGACCTTTTGCATTCCACTGGGCACGTCATATCTAGATGTGTACTGTTCGAAATCCAGAATGCCTCATGCCTTAGTAGACGGTCTAACCGAGCAACCAATAGAAGAGATTGTTGATATTTGTAGTTATCTAAATGTAATGCTATGAATAATAATGAAAAAGGAAGTATAAATGAACCTAAAAATAACATTAGGTATTTCATATTTGCGTTTTGCCAAACTTCTCTCTCCTTCCAAGCAATGCACAGTACAGCCGGACGCATCGCGTCAGAAGATGTGAATTACTGTAATTAATGTCCGAGAACCCCATTAGGCGTGGGAGCACGTCGCGCACCCCCAGCCCCCTCCGGTGCGAGCCCCCGGCCCCCCCGACGCCGAGTGCCGAGCATTCCCATCACGTCATATTACTGTCTGCGCGAAATGGATTTTATTATAATATGGAAAAAAAACTCTTTTTATCATATTCTTTGTCCATACACATTCGTATGATGATGTCTCCATGGTCTATGTATGCAGTAAATAGAGCTACGATTTAACAATCTAGATATATGGGTCGATGATCATAAACTATAATCCAATAACTTCTATTTGACCCCGTGTCCCCGTATTGCCATCGAGAGCACCTAAAAGAAGTGTTATATTATCCAGAGTCAGATATGAGAATGGTACGTACTTATGGCACACTTTCACAACCTGTCTGTTACTCAAAAGGCACTGCACAGTAAAATGTCAGTAGTAGGTATTCACGGGGACTGGACCAACTCTCCAAACCACCACCTCCCCCCTGTCATTCCCTCCCCCCGCCATGCCCTGTCTCTCGGAGTCAGGGCGGACGTCACGGCTAAAAAAAAAAAAAAAGTTTGGTGTCTATTCGGGGGTTTTCGGCCATGCCGAGTCGATTGCGCTAATCCGTTTTCGCGTACGACGCACCGTTACAAAGTTACAGAAACGTAATCTGAGGTAATTGACGAACAATTGATAACGGCCGACCCTTGATAACGACCAGCCGTCGTCGCTCAATGTTATCTCGGGTCTGTTGTCTTTTTTGTCAATGTCTGCGTCATAGCCAATGATGACTAAACCTATGATGTAAAACGGGTATGTATTTGATTTAAAAAAAAGTCCTTTCGCAATACTAATGTTCTTTATTATTTTCAAAACAATATTTGAATAACTTACTTAATATGATATCGTTATACAGCGTATTGTTAGTGAACAGGTGCTGGAAATCGGCTAATGACATACCATAATGTTTATAGTATAAATACATTAAACAATATTCGCCACATACTGGAGTGTAATCGTTTTGGATTCGATTAGTGTTGTAATTCCATACTCTGCAATTTCGATCTAAAAACGTACGATGGAAACCTGTGGGTGCTCTACCATAGGAATCAAAGTACTGACCAACTCCATTCGCGTCTATGTGTATAGCAACCCAGTGAGAACCAGGCTTATTGTCGCTATCTAAGTTGCTTATGATATATGTAGGCATATCTACATGAATCGGCAAGCGATTTGCGGCATAAACATTACATTCACTTTTTGAATCCACTTGTCTCAAGTATCTCCGTATTTCTAATGTATTCATGATCGCGTTACGATGTTATCAGGCTCGTAGATTATAAGCAAATAATGAGATCAACAATAATTTAACATATTATAGGGTCTACAAAAACTTTTGTTTTAACTGTAACATGACGTACGAGCTCCCTTTGCTCGCTCCCGCGCATAATAATTTCACTCATAATGAACATTGACCAAATTGGTCTGGTCTATGACAGAGTATCTTAACATACACTGCATTTCGAACATTCACGGTAACATAATATATACAAACACATTGTTAATAAAACAAAGAAATACTTTGTATGAATATATTTTATTGAAAGGATCAATATACAATAATGCAGACTTATTTCTAAAACATATTTAATTCTAATACGCGCTTAATTCTAATACACACTTAATTTTAAAACATTTATGGTTGCGCCGAAGTGGAAACTGTATTTTTGACACGGAAACACACTCCTTTTATACCCGTCCCCTCTTCCGCACTAACCATAGATGTGGCTTCCGTCCGCCATTTGTGAAATATAGACACTCAGTCCCGCTTTGAACTAGCCAGCGTAATGACGGATCGCGCTCGCGTCTCTCAAAAATGATTAATATTTGTTACATTTTTACCGCTTCATAGACCTTTACCGATCGGATTGTGCCTCTCGTGTGTTCCTCAAGTGATCTAGTGATGCTGACGGCAGCTCCTGAGCAAGGAAGAGAAGATCCGTGTACCGGCTGCGATGAAAACACGTGTGTCGTGAAGGTTAGTGCATCCTCTCCTAATTTCTCGGGTTGCATTCATTGCTTGGATCACTCCCGCGGCAACCCGACCACCTGTCTCTTGTGTGTAAAGCGTCAATGGAACAGTTAGCTACTTCCCGCAATACAGTCCATTACCGCACGCTGCCAAGCGCCACCATTTTTGGTCCGGATCGAGCCGGATTCTTAGCCGTAGTTCGTATTTTGTTATTATTCTAATGGGAATGAGCGCACCGCACCTAAGTGCCTGGTTATTTTAGTAGAAAACCCCGCATCCAGACACTTAGGCTTAGAATTTGTTGTCCGTTCGCCGCTGGCTCGCATTGTACCTACCTAATACATAAATAGGTTAGGTATCATATCAACACTTAATCGTAGTTCGCAATTTTCGCATCGCACCTAAGTGCCTGGTTATTTTAGTAGAAAACCCCGCATCCAGACATTTAGGCTTAGATCTTAGGTATACTCAGACACCCTAGTGCATAGGCACAGTGTAATACCTAACGCATTTGGCTTTGTTTTGTTTTTTCAATTACGTTGTTCTCGGCTCGCGTCGTATTTGCCTGGTACCTGCGTGGGTAGACACGTGGTTGTACCTCATTCCAATTCATACGAAAGTATTTTAATTTGAATAGATATTACGCAATACTTAGTCCCTGAAATAATAGTTGAACCTAGACAGCGACCATCGCGTAGGTACGACCTTGTTGCTATGCGCGTTTGTTCAAGCGTGCATTCACAGTTGTAGGTACCTACCTATCTGCCGAGTGTCGCTCGCGCCGCCTCGCTGCTCTGTACCGCTAAGATTAAGTCATTTCATATTTGTTGTTTACCTCACTTTAGTTTGAGATTTAATTATAAACATGTCCCCAAAGGTTGATAGGACCGGTAAGGTTCAATTGAAACTTTTAAACGCTAAAAAAGAAATGATTTACTCTCGCGTACAATCGATTTATGATAATGCACTTAAAACCTCTGATTTGGTCATCAGAGATTCGTTCTTGTGTTCTATAGAAAACTTAGATAGTCTACGCGCGGATTTCGAAACCTTAGTACATGACATCAACGTTTTAGAGTTGAATTTGAATCCCGATTACTCAGTGAGTTATCAGGCCTTGTCGTCGTTTGACGATTTGTATTGTCGTATCAAACGCGTCGCTAGGAGTTTGGAGAAACCGGCTGACCTACCCAACCCCACTCGCGACCGACCTAAGTTGCCACCAATTCAAATACCCGAATTTGATGGTAACATTCGCAATTGGTGTCTATTTATAGATAGTTTTGAGAATACAATAGATAAGAACGATTCGTTGACAGATCACGAAAAATTGCATTATCTCGTTGAAAAATTGACTGGTAAAGCTATAACCGTTTGCGCTGGAATTACGTTTAGTGCCGAGAATTATAATTTAATTTTAAATACTTTGAAAGCTAGGTATGAGGATAAAAGATCGGTAGCTAACGCCTATTTAGATCAGATGTTTGATTTGAAATCTATTGCGGCATGTAACGATCAAAACTTAGAGAAATTTCTAGATACTTTCGCGTCAGCTGTTCGCGCCGTAAAGAACCTAAAGATTGATGACCTCTGCGACTTCGTATTTTTGTATATGGGTTTAAGGAAATTAGATTCCGAAACCATTCGTTTGTTTGAGTCGGATCATCGCGGCAATAAAATTCCTAAGTTCGAAGACTTGGAAAGTTTTGTTCGCGAGCATATAAAAGTATTGCAGCGCTCTTCATCGAAACATGAAGGCGCGAAGATAGTTGTTGATTCTGCACGCAAAGTAGATGCGTCATCGAAGTCACTGAGGTCAACTCATACTTATGTTAGTACCGCACCAGCACGTGTACAGTCACCTGTTTGCTCTTTGTGTAGCACTCATCATTCGCAACTGTACAGGTGTCCTGGTTTTCTAAAATTGTCGCCTAGTGATCGTTATAAATTTGTTCGCGCTAATAATTTTTGTTTTAATTGTCTCGGTACTAAACACCGCGTTGTTTTATGTAATAGTAGAAATAGTTGTCGCAAATGTCAAGCGAGACACCACACTTTGCTTCATTTTGAGAATAGTAATGCCGCATCCAATGTGAGCACGGTTGGCTCGTCGAGCGGTGACACACGGCAGCCTGCGCCGCAGCCGCAGCCCGCGCTCGCGCGCGCTCCGGCCCGCCCGGTGACCGCCGCGGATGACGTCACCTTGTGTTCGTTCTCCGCTAGTGCTGCACTCACTACTGTGTGTCTTGCGACCGCCCGCGTTGTTATTGTTGATGCATTAGGTAAGCCGCGCATTGTTCGAGCGCTGTTAGATGGCGCTTCGCAAAGTAATTTTATTACTCAAGATTGTTGTCGGCGTCTTGGTTTCAATGTTGATAAGCGTTCAACCCGCTCAGTGGTGAAGGGTTTTGGAAGCTTACAGTCAGCTGTTCGTGGCACCGTTAAAACAAGGTTTAGATCTCGTTTTAATAATAATATTTGGTTTGACATGGATTCGCTCGTTATAGATAGAATAGCTGAACAGTTGCCTACCGTCCCGGTTGACACGTCTTTATTAACGAAATTTAAAGACTTGCCTTTAGCAGATGAGACTTACGCTGTTCCTGGAGTCGTCGATATATTGATCGGCGCTTCGATTCTCCCGCACCTCCAGTTATCACGTAAGGTTCAAGGGGGACCGACGTACCCCGCTCCGCACGCACTGGAAACAGTTCTTGGGTTTGTTATAATTGGTTCCGCACCCGCTTCTATGGATAGTTTTAGTCACTCGACTGCTTCGTTCTGTTGCACCGTCGAGCCGCCACTGGAGTCTACCATCCGCAAGTTTTCGCTCGGTGGCTCCCGTGTATCCGCTGAAAAACGCTTTCTTTGTTTGGAACGAAAGATGCAGGCGTCCCCAAAGTCGAAGCGGGCCTATGATGAGGTTGTTAACGAATATTTAGATAAAGGTTACATCTCACCTGCGCCTGCGGACACTGGCGGGACCCAGCCTTCGTACATTATCCCGCACCGCGGAGTTATTAGAGAAGATAAGCTTACTACTAAAACTCCGTGTAGTTTTGGATGGCAGTGCTAAGACTAGCACTTCCGTGTCGCTTAATGACATAATTGTAAATTTTCGCATTAATATTAGTAATTTTTAGCTTTTAGGACTCAACAGTCGCTTTGTGTTGGGCCCACTCTTCGCCCCATCGTTGGGACACATTCGTCGCTAATAGAGTGGCAAAAATTCAATCTGAATTGGCGCCACATAATCTCTTTCACGTTGCTGGCACCGACAACCCAGCCGATTGTCTCTCTCGTGGATTGCTTCCTTCGCAAATTTTAGATCACCCGTTATGGTTTAGTGGACCGTCCTGGATTCATGCCGCGTTAGATGGGTGGCCAGTTAGTCAATTCAATCCCACTACGGTTTCCGAACCACCCGAGGAGAAGAAGCACTCGCTTGTTGTATCGGTCCCACGTGAAGAGACCCTTATTTTGTTGTTGGCTAATCGCGTCTCGTCTTGGTCGAGACTGTTGCGTTGTGTTGTTTGTTCGCCTCTGCCCGCTGCCTAGCCAGCAGTAGGCACGAGCTCCAATCTAGGTTTATATTTTAGTTGTTATTTCCCAAACCTAGATTTAGATTAGACTTTAGATTTGTTTCGCATTTGTCGTTTCGAAGGTAACCCTTCAAGCCGGGGGGAATGGTTGCGCCGAAGTGGAAACTGTATTTTTGACACGGAAACACACTCCTTTTATACCCGTCCCCTCTTCCGCACTAACCATAGATGTGGCTTCCGTCCGCCATTTGTGAAATATAGACACTCAGTCCCGCTTTGAACTAGCCAGCGTAATGACGGATCGCGCTCGCGTCTCTCAAAAATGATTAATATTTGTTACATTTTTACCGCTTCATAGACCTTTACCGATCGGATTGTGCCTCTCGTGTGTTCCTCAAGTGATCTAGTGATGCTGACGGCAGCTCCTGAGCAAGGAAGAGAAGATCCGTGTACCGGCTGCGATGAAAACACGTGTGTCGTGAAGGTTAGTGCATCCTCTCCTAATTTCTCGGGTTGCATTCATTGCTTGGATCACTCCCGCGGCAACCCGACCACCTGTCTCTTGTGTGTAAAGCGTCAATGGAACAGTTAGCTACTTCCCGCAATACAGTCCATTACCGCACGCTGCCAAGCGCCACCATTTAAGTTTACTTAACTACTATAGTCAACAGAAATGTTACGGTTTTTATCGATTTCTATAACATTATCAAATTCTGCATAGACAATACAATTAATAGTTTGTGTTAAAGCCGTATCAAAGCGAACTTCTATTCTTACGCTACCATGTTTTATAAGGTTCCAGTGATTAGAAGCATTCGCTGATAAGTCAGGTGTTAAATCGAACGCTAGCAGACAAAACCATTTGGAATATTGATCTCTAGATATCCCGTTGCCTTCATTAAGGAAATGTATACCTGTACCCGAGAACAACGTATGATAACTAGAAGTAAAAATATTATTCCCAAATGATGGTTGTAAAGCTTTTGAAGGTATTTGTTGTCCGTCTATGTATAAACAAAATGTACTAATATCAAAATTTTCAAAGTTAAATGGGTTTTTAGAGAGATTTCCATTGAATGCTGCATTATTCACAAAACCAACTATACACCGTTTAGGTACTTGACCAAGGAATATGTTATCAAGAGTTTTACCCTGAACACCTGATGGTATCGTTAAAACTTTAACTTCAGCTCGTGTGATAGGATATTTAGCTGTCGTAGATGATAACACTTTTTGATGTGCAAGTAACACAGTTGGATTAATTCGTGCTCTACGAACAATCAGGGTTGCATCTGTAATAGTAACTTTAAATTTAAGGTCATGCGAAGAAGCCATTAGATTAAAATTTTCCCTAGAGCGAACTAATTTTACACACATATCAACACCATTAATCAAAAATTTTTCTTGATTAAATATATCACCATGAAGATGACCAATCATTTCTATTTCTCTACTTTCACTAGCCATTTGTTGTCTCTTTGTAAATCCCTCATTTTTATCATCCATCTCGTCCATTTTCCCAGCTACGTCTTCATACCAAAGACTGCATGATAGATGCGAGTTTTTAGCTGCAGGTGCATAGTTCAATAGTGTTTATATGTAAGCTCGATAAGCATATGTATTATTTGGAGGTGATACAAGTTTTTGATTTAAGTACACATCGAGTTGACTAAAAAGCGAATGTAACCAATTGTTAACTGGAGCAACTACTGCACTAGTAGCAAGTTTTGTATTATCCTGGGTTAATATTTTCGCTTTTAGTTGAAGTAAAGTATGAGATAAATCAACGTAGTCGTCGCCTGCTCCGAGTATTTGAAATTCAATAGGTCCATCGTCAGCAAGGGACGAAATGGGCTTATAGTGTATCCATATTCCACTTTCAATACTAGTTTGAGTTGTTGGTAATGCAAATAAATCTAGTTCAGACTTAACACATTCACAAGATTGCCTATGTAAAAAAGACATAGTTAATTCGAAAATATATCTTTAATATGATCACTTTTCAATTTTTTTGCGGCTTTCACTCTCGCGGTTATCGAAGGAATGAATGTAGAAAGACGTTTCCGTTTCGTTATATATCCTGATCCAGACATGTTGATGCTATTTATTTTCTTATCAGCTCTGCGTTTCAAATTGGTACCGACCTCTTTGAGTCGGGATTTAATTGATTCCTCCATAGGACGTGCACTGACCATATCCGACAACAGACCAACGCCAGCATTTAAGGCTTCTTTACCAATTGCTTTAGCTCCACTAGATAGTAATGGAAAAACAGATCGAAATAATCCCCCAAGAAAACTTCCAATACCATGTCCTTTTTGATATGGTGCTCCCTTATAGATCACTCCTATACCTGATCCAGCTTGATGGGAATAATAGTGTTGGTAAGGACATGAGATATTATCATGTTGAGAATACATTATCATTTTTGAAAGTGAAGTTTAATGCACACTGTCCCGAATTGGAATGGTATCTTTTGACCAGTGGTTGATCTTATATCTATTTCAATGGTATCAAATTCTCTACGCATAACAGGCAAATAATGGGGTGGAGAAAAAACATGCATTTTATTAGCACCATAAATGTATTTCGAGGGATCTAATGGTATAATTCGTAGAAGTGGAGTCATCACATCCCCAACAATTTGTGGTTCAACTATATCACAATAAACAAATATTTGCGATGGTAAGCCTAAGTGTAAATTAGCCGGACATTTTCCTATATTTTTTTCTACTAAGTTTCTATTTGGTTCAAAACCTAATTGAAGGGCTAATCTGGATGATAATGTTATGGATTTTATATTTTCATCTGATACACTAACCACAACAAACTTTGATATCTCATCATAACGAAATGTTATTTTTTCTCGAATATTATTCATTGCCTTTAAAATGTGATTAATATTGTCATAATTCGTTGCTGGAATGTGTATTTTGTAATATATTAGAGATTCTTTTTTTTCATTAGGCATTTGTGCTAATTTTGCAATGTATATAACATTTTCATGTTCTTGAACCGTAAACATGGTGCATGGATACTGGAATTCCACAACGCCAACCTTCCATTCTCCTTCTAGTATTATTGGTTTCGGTAATTTTGTGGAAAAAATTGATGTTTTGTTATCTGGAAAATATTCCATGGAACTATTACTTAGTAAAGTTAGATAAAAGCTTTGTTTGTTCATATTTCTTTCAAATTAGTAGCCAAGACCCAGCTATTAAATTTGTCTGGATAACCTCTCCACTTGACTAACACTTCTTTTCTAACACCAGAATATCGAGAACGTATTATTTTATCTACTTTAAAATTGGCAGTGGGGTCAAAGATGATTTTCTGCAACTCTTTTTCATAGAAAGTTCCTATTATCTCTTCGCCCTCTAGGTCTTTAAGAGTGTATACTAACCACGGAGACCGGTGAATTACGGAAGATATTATGAATATTTCATCACTCCAGTTAGATTCATAACCTTTTTGAAAAATATGTTTATGTTTCGTTATTCTGACAAACTCACCAACGCGAAACTTCGATAAAGCGATGTTAGAAGGTTTGTCTTTTCCTTTCTTGTAATATAAATTTTCCCATACAGTAATGATATTATCACGATTAACTTCAGATGGACACATTTTGATACTAGAATGATAACTATGATTATACGAGTACAGCAAATCTTGTAAAACATCAATATATTTATGCGTGTTCTTATGTGTGAAATACCGCCACATTTTCATCTTTAGAGTTCTCTGGAATCTTTCTACAATGCTTGCTTTAATATCAGGATTATTAGTAGTATAATAATTAATATTTTTTGAAGTAAAGTATTTTCGTACGTCTTTGGATACGAATTCTGTCCCTTTGTCAGATTGTATATGTGTAGGTGTAACTTTAGCTTCCGTGAATATACTCTCGAAACATGCTTTGATTGTTTCAGAGTTTTTCTTTTTCATTGGTCTCGCAAAGGCATATTTACTAAACACGTCAATAACACAAAGAATATAGTTGAACCCATTATTATAATTTGAGTAAGTTCTCATATCACTCAAGTCAGCCTGCCACAGTTCGTTAATATTAGATAAAATATATTTATTTCTTGAAAAGTTTCTTTGTACAGGTTTATGTAATGTATATGTTTCTTGTGACTTTAACCAGTTCTTCACATCATCTCTTTTCAATTTACCTTTCATTGCTTTGGTTAATTTGCTAAGGCTACTGTACCCTGCAGGATGTGAAGAATCATAATAAATCTTATTTAATTCTAATATGGGGTCCATTTTTCCCAATCTATTTTTCTTTTTATCTTTTTACGAAATTTACTTTCAGTTATTGGTGTAGAAAATAATTCATCTGCTGGGATTGAATCTGGATGCTCTTGTGATTGTAGCTTTTTAATATATTCAGATCTTTTTGTGTTACCAATATATATAAGCGGTACTTTGATTTCCTTTAAAGCTGTAGCGAATGTTTGCCATCCAGTAGGTTCACTATTTTTAAGTGTCCTCAATGAATCATTTACCAAATCAACAATATTACTTTCAGGAACTTTTTGACCATCTATAACCACAGTGCCTGTCTCATCCCAATTAATCTTATATTTATTCAAAGAGAGTAAGTTCAACAGTGATTCCCCCTTTTTTATATAGGATTTTGGTATAAGTTTTAAAATGTAATTAGATGTGTATGGTCCTTCATTAGTTTCTTGCAAACTTACTTCCTTTACTGATGTGTTAGAATGGACTGTAGATATATTATCTTCATCATCAGTAATATACTTCACCGATCTTTTCGAGTCTTGATTTATTATTGGTATTTCATAGGGTTGTCGCTCCTCTTTAGTGAAGTTTAAATATCTTTGTAGAGTTTGTAAATATAAAATACACTTCTTTCGATCATCCATATCGCTATTTAAAATGTTTTGCATATCTGTGTCTAAACGAGATAATGGAGTATCAACCGCGTTAGGTTGTTTTAACTTTTCTAATAGAGATGGATCGATGAGTAACATTTTTTTAGCATTATCCATTTTTCTTAGACAAGTGTACTAACCAAGGCACTTAGAACAGAACCCAATATTAGTGGTAGAAATGCACCACCTTTTTGTATTATTAAATGTTTTCTAATTTTGTGTGATCCCTTCCGTACTATTTTTCGTAGAATATTTTTGTATTTTTTCAATTTTGATCTTTCTTTTTCTTTCAATTCTATTTTTCCTTGTAAAACGTTATGAATACATTCACAAATACAATTTATTTCTTCTTCATCGCAGGCTTTTAAAAGAGCTTTTTGATATTTTGGTTTAAGTGTAATCAGAGCGCTTAATAGGCCTTTATGCGTCTTTGTGCTTCCATGCATTGTTAGTAACTAATGGATATCTGTTGATTTCTACTATATTTAAACCCTTTTGATGGTATGTAAACAGTGCAATATCCATCACATGGAAATATCTTTGTTTTAATACGACACATGTCATTTGTTTCTTGTTTTAAATCAATCATAAGATATCCATGTGCATTGTTAGTTGCGTCTTTGTAAGAATCTTCCAAGTATTTTGGATTTTCTGGAAATACTTGTCGTGCCAAGTATCGTATTTGTGTTTTATCTCTTGGATTTTTAAAATAAATTATATAACTTGAATTCAGAGATATGTCTCGTTGACCTTTTCCCTGATGAAATAAATTTTGTGATATGTAAAACACACTTAAATTTCTATGATGACTTCCTTTTGTGAATATATCAACAATACGTCCATCAGACTCTCTCATTAAGTCATCAATTATTAGGAGTTGAGGATCCTTTCCACTAAACATAGTTAGATCTGGTATGCCTTGGATGTAATTAACATTTCGTATATTGTATAAAGGTTGCATTTCATCAAAACACCATGTTATTTGATCAAAATTTGTGTTACAAACATCTTTAACAAATTTTATAAAATTTGTTACAAAGACTGACTTTCCACATCCACTTGGACCAGCAACTATCGCAGTAAATGGATGATTGAAGTGGATCATTTTGAAAAACGTCTAAGTAAGTTAGGATATAGACAAAGAATGAAACAATTTGTTAAGAAAATAAGCATTTATATATTTTATTTAAAAAAATTATTACTTAAACAGACTTATAATGATAAACATTTATAACACAATCATATAAACAAATTTACTATATTTTATACATTTATTATACAATCTTATAATAGACAGACTTATAATGATAAAAATTTATGGCACAATATTATAAACAAATTTGTTAAATTTTATTTTATATAATTATTACACAATCTTATAATAGAGAGACCTATATGGACAAACATTTATAGCAATATTAAAAACATATTTATATTACAATTAAAGCATGAAGCAAGCCGTGTTGTGGCAGTAGGTTGTAGAATATTTATTATTTATATTTACAACATACATAAAAAATTAAATGTTCTTAATTTTATAGTGCCCCCAAGCTAGGGTATTGATAGCGTTTTCCAATATGTATCGTTTAGTGTCATTGTGCGAAAGAGATATTTTATTAACTTTTTGTGTGTATATGGTATGTTTTATTGACTTAAATCTTAACATTTCACTATAATGTATTTTTTCTTCTAACAAACAGCTTTTATAATCATTTAAAGTAAATTTTTTTGTAACACATTTATTAACACCCTTTGCTTTAGCAATAAATTTATTTTGTACGTCCATAGCATACATTTTTGCTCGAAGTCCTACAAACTCTTTAAGAATTTTGCCATTGTTTTCGTCTTTAAAAAATCCTAATCGCTTTTTATTTATTAGAGGTAATCCATATATATTGTCAGGAGGATAATCGGATGTATCAAAGTAATTTTCTAAATTTTCTTTAATATCATGATAAAAATTATTGGTAAATATCTGGTATACTAAACTATCAGTATCTGTATATAATAGTTTAATATTTTCCATATATTTTTCTTTCATAAAATCATAATGAAAGTCATACATTAAAGTTTTTGAAATATCTAAAATACAAAATCCAAGGTAAATCGGTTTGTTGTATAAAACTTGTGTTTTGTTTAATTGTACAGCGATTAAGTCTTCTGAAAATACAGATAAACTATGAAATTCAGGTCTTGCTATTAAAGTTTCAGCTCCCTGAGTTTTTCCACAATTTGTCCAATGGTTCACTAATTTTACATTTACTCGTTTTAAAACATTTTCCATTGTTTTACCAAAAACAGAGTTATTCATTAATTTAAAGAAATCTTTTTCAAAATCTGAAGTTGCCAATGAACGCATGCGAGTGTTCAAATCTATATAAACTTTTAACCACGCTGATTGATTGAACTTAAGAATTTTGTGAATTTTAAGCAAACGAAGTCCTCTTTTCAAACATTGTTTAAGATTCCTATAATGAATGACATAGTTCTTTTTATCATTTAAATTTGGAATCAATTTTTTGTCTTTACTACCACCATAACATATATTTTCAGGACATAACGGCAGATCCGAATGTAAGTCGTGTAAATGTTTTGGATATTCTAAGTCCACTTCCAAAATGAAACCATAATCAGCATCGTCAGGAACACGAAAGTTAGTATTAACATCAACCCATTCAAATTTTCCAGTAGGGAGACATTGAGACATAGCCCAACCGTAAAGGTTATTTGCATCCAGATACATTAGAAAAGAAGATGGTACAGAAGGATCATATTCTGACATATAAGAATTATTTGCTTTAGCATGTCTGTTACTACATTGAGATATACCGCCGCGAATATTTTTTGCAATAAAAGTAATTTTGTTTATATCAGTTAACATCTCTAAATTTATTTTAGTATGTACTAACATGGCATCCCAACTCAAACCCGGTGCTGTATAATAATGGGCTGGGTCTAATTCATATGTTTTAAGACACACATCTCTAAAATTTTCAAATATATCGGCCAACAATAAAACATCTGTTTTTAAATATAAATCAGAGTATTCTTTCATATTTTTACAATGGAAATGATTCCATACATCTTGAGCATGCTGGTAATCATTTTCAGTAACATGCATATCAGTTAACGAACTATAAAATTTGTCAGGAGTAGGCAGACATGTTAAGTTTAAACATTCGAATGAAGTCATGTATTCATAAGGATAAATACCTTTACGTATTAAGCGCCGAAAGTCTTCCTCACATGGAAAATTTAATTTGAGTTCTTTGAATTGTTCCAATAATAAATTTTGAGCCAATTTTTCTAGACTACTAGACATGAATTTAAAAGAATCAAGAAATCTTAATTTCATAACACGGTTATTAATATTTAATATTTTTGAAAAAGAAATGTACTTTTCTTTATTCTCAGGAATGATTTCTATATTACCATCTTCAAAATTGAGACCATGAACAATAAAATGCGAATCATAGTTACCCAAGTTATGTAGAAATATGGGTACGAAGTTTGGTACTCTATACTTTTTAGAACAATGTGTATGTCCAACTCCTTCATATAAACCAGTAAACCAATTATAACAAATCTCAAAATTTTCATTTAAACTGTGATTACAAATATAACAGACTTTAGTTTGATTAGACATATTAATATTTTCTTCCGTTAATGGTAACGGACTTTTAACAAATGTATTTTTTTTACAGATATTAACTAAATCATCTTTTATCATTTTCATAAACATAAGTGCACAATCTTTACCAGTATGTGACCTATACTTTGAAAGCCTATCATCATATGAACATTTAATGTAATAGCCAAAGCTATACGTTTCATGTTTTTGGATGTTTTCGGTTGATGAATTATTTGGGTTATTAGAACATCCGTTAATAGGATTCAAAAAAGCTTCAAAGTCAGCGTATATTACGAAGGGTACTCTTAATTTTCGTTCATAATTGTTAAATGATATTTGGTTCGAAGGTGTTAACTCATTAAACCAATTACTTTTTTTATTAGATTCCGATGGTAGTTTTGTTGAAATGTGGAAACAATCTTTTTCTTGATGTTGTTTTAAATTATTATGCGATGTAAAGTTTAACAAACAACCATCACAAATATGAACTGCACATTTACTTGATGAAATTTGTTGAGCTACTAACCTTGAAATATTTTTTATATAACAATAATGACCTCTGTTAGCCTGAGTTATGTATAATAAGTTTAAATGAATGTTTTTTTTTTCTTTTGTAAAATATAACGGGCCAACCACAATATTTTTCTTTTTTCTAGAATCGTAATCTAAACCAAAAACATTTATACTAATATCATTAAGTTTTTCAAATTTATTAATGTCTTTCAATTTTACAGGAAAAGAAATATTACCAAATTTTAATTTATTTTTATAAGGAATATAACATGTTACCCTGTCAACATGGGTTTTAGCTGGATATAATGCTGATAAAACTACCCATCGAAAACATTCGTTATCCCTATTTTGTACATTTATTACTGCTTTTTTAACTTTTATGTCTAATGGTAGGTCTATGTAGAAAGAGCCCCGCAATGGGTTAAATTTATTAACATTCATATCCATGTAATTTATTTTTAGTAAACTCCAACCACTATCTTTTTTTTCAAAATTTGAAATTTTAGTACTTATTTCAGAAGTTATTAAAGAAAAAATCATATCTTTATCATCACCACGACTGAAAACGTAATTAGTTATTTGGAAGTCGAATGTGTTACGTAAGTTTTTAGTTAGCTGTATAAAGTCTGCATTGAGGATAAAATTTACTTTTACAATAAAAAGATCTATGATACATCGTTCAAGTAAAGTAAATACGACATCTTTGATTTCTTTTAAAAATAATTCAGGTGTTTGAAAAGGTTGTGGATTGTTGTCAATAATGATATCAGATTTAATTCTATACGTAATAACTCTATTTCCGAAAGCACTTTCAACTATTTTAACATTTCTTAACTCTGAATCATTCTTTAAGGAATTATTTTTATGTGTATTACTTTTCAAATGGTTACTCAAAAATTTTTTTTTTTATCGACACATTGCACTGTGAACATTTAATTGTATCATAACTTTCTGTACTCACAGTTTGAAAAAACACTGATGATGTGGATGGTGCTTCAAGATGTATTCTTTTTGCAGTTGAGTCTTCTTCTGTTGTTGTCACAGATTCTGATTTTCTTTTTCCTTTTCCAGTTTGTGATATATGAAATTCCTGGTTGAATTCAGATGACATAAAATCTAACGACACTTCCTCAGCAAGCACCACGAGTTCCGAATTATATAAATCACAGTTTAATGTATCCATGGTGTATCACTATTAATCTTTATATTTAACACAAGGATTCTTGAATACGCACTGTTTTACTAGATAGATTGTACTACACAATAGTTCATACACTATCAAAACTAAATTAAGGTAGAAGTCTCTGTGTATCTTCACTACTTCAATTATTTATGAAGTATTTAGCACAATCTTCGGTAGCAGCGAGCTGTTTAGTGATATCGTATATGATATCACGTACATTATTTAGATTCTTGTCCCCATCGTTTACTGTATAATATTTTACACGCAGCTCGGCATGTTTCCATAGCTCCGTCGGTGCAATTTCTTTAGTCTTCTTCAGATCGTAAATTTCAATTTTTATGAGGTGGGATGCATTATCTCCATCGTCATTGTTTGTAGAGATATATGCTGTACCCCCGTTTGATAAGCGTCCAACAGTAGATGACTTTTTGGAGGCCTTCTTCTTCTTCTTCGATTTCTCAAAGAATTCCTCTATGTCTTTCTTCCTTTTTAGTAGAATGGCGTTCTTTACTTTGTACTCCAGAGTACCTTCTTCGTCACTGCGCTCATCCTCTTCCCCTGGATAGTAAAACTGTTTATATGTATTATCTAGAAACTGAAATAATATAAAATATCTTTTTGAAAAATTTGACATGGACACACGAATAAAAAAGTATAAATGTAATTAAGAACACTATTTGAAATATGATAATACTTACAGCCATAGTAACCACAACGTATGAACAGCACACTGTAATGTATGAAGAATACTATGATATTCAGTTATCAAACTTGTACTTTGGTCTTTTTATTATAGTGTACTAACTTATCCACTGTTGACGACAACGTTTTAACTGAGTTTAGTGAGAGAGAGGACTCTCTTTTATACACAGTCCATATCTCGTTGCTTTTAGAAACGTAGTAATGATATCCTCAGATAATTTACCTTCAGATAGCGAACCAATTTGTTTGAGTTGTAAGCTAAATACCTCAGATAACTGAACTTTTTTGTTGTATTCGATAACCACAAATCCCTACCTACTTAGTCATATTCCCAGATAACAGAAATTTTGCTTATAACGAGTGGTCATTACTTTAGATGACACATACATTTTTGTTTTTTTTGTTTTAGATAGCGACTGACTCGTTCTAATTGTTTGCTGACGACCTTAAATTTAAAGTTACTATTACAGATGCAACCCTGATTGTTCGTAGAGCACGAATTAATCCAACTGTGTTACTTGCACATCAAAAAGTGTTATCATCTACGACAGCTAAATATCCTATCACACGAGCTGAAGTTAAAGTTTTAACGATACCATCAGGTGTTCAGGGTAAAACTCTTGATAACATATTCCTTGGTCAAGTACCTAAACGGTGTATAGTTGGTTTTGTGAATAATGCAGCATTCAATGGAAATCTCTCTAAAAACCCATTTAACTTTGAAAATTTTGATATTAGTACATTTTGTTTATACATAGACGGACAACAAATACCTTCAAAAGCTTTACAACCATCATTTGGGAATAATATTTTTACTTCTAGTTATCATACGTTGTTCTCGGGTACAGGTATACATTTCCTTAATGAAGGCAACGGGATATCTAGAGATCAATATTCCAAAGGGTTTTGTCTGCTAGCGTTTGATTTAACACCTGACTTATCAGCGAATGCTTCTAATCACTGGAACCTTATAAAACATGGTAGCGTAAGAATAGAAGTTCGCTTTGATACGGCTTTAACACAAACTATTAATTGTATTGTCTATGCAGAATTTGATAATGTTATAGAAATCGATAAAAACCGTAACATTTCTGTTGACTATAGTAGTTAAGTAAACTTAAATGTTTTAAAATTAAGTGTGTATTAGAATTAAGCGCGTATTAGAATTAAATATGTTTTAGAAATAAGTCTGCATTATTGTATATTGATCCTTTCAATAAAATATATTCATACAAAGTATTTCTTTGTTTTATTAACAATGTGTTTGTATATATTATGTTACCGTGAATGTTCGAAATGCAGTGTATGTTAAGATACTCTGTCATAGACCAGACCAATTTGGTCAATGTTCATTATGAGTGAAATTATTATGCGCGGGAGCGAGCAAAGGGAGCTCGTACGTCATGTTACAGTTAAAACAAAAGTTTTTGTAGACCCTATAATATGTTAAATTATTGTTGATCTCATTATTTGCTTATAATCTACGAGCCTGATAACATCGTAACGCGATCATGAATACATTAGAAATACGGAGATACTTGAGACAAGTGGATTCAAAAAGTGAATGTAATGTTTATGCCGCAAATCGCTTGCCGATTCATGTAGATATGCCTACATATATCATAAGCAACTTAGATAGCGACAATAAGCCTGGTTCTCACTGGGTTGCTATACACATAGACGCGAATGGAGTTGGTCAGTACTTTGATTCCTATGGTAGAGCACCCACAGGTTTCCATCGTACGTTTTTAGATCGAAATTGCAGAGTATGGAATTACAACACTAATCGAATCCAAAACGATTACACTCCAGTATGTGGCGAATATTGTTTAATGTATTTATACTATAAACATTATGGTATGTCATTAGCCGATTTCCAGCACCTGTTCACTAACAATACGCTGTATGACGATATCCTATTAAGTAAGTTATTCAAATATTGTTTTGAAAATAATAAAGAACATTAGTACTGCGAAAGGACTTTTTTTAAAATCAAATACATACCCGTTTACATCATAGGTTTAGTCATCATTGGCTATGACGCAGACATTGACAAAAAAGACAACAGACCCGAGATAACATTGAGCGACGACGCCGACGGCTGGTCGTTATCAAGGGTCGGCCGTTATCAATTGTTCGTCAATTACCTCAGATTACGTTTCTGTAACTTTGTAACGGTGCGTCGTACGCGAAAAAGGATTAGCGCAATCGACTCGGCATGGCCGAAAACCCCCGAATAGACACCAAACTTTTTTTTTTTTTTTTTTTTAGCCGTGACGGCCACCCTGAAGCCGAGAGACAGGGCATGGCGGGGGGAGGGAATGACAGGGGGAGGTGGTGGTTTGGAGAGTTGGTCCAGTCCCCGTGAATACCTACTACTAATGTCTAAAGCATTAATCGAACAGTTGTAATAGCATTTATTTATTTATTGGCCCTTTAGTGGCCACAATCATCAAAAGTAACAAAAGTTTGATAAATGTCGAACGTATGGAGCTTTCAAATGAAATTGTTGGCAGCTAAGCGGCTTAACTATATAGAGAGCCTGTTGTATTGACTTTACCAAATTGTACATTTGTTTGTACGCGGGGGCCGCCGTTGTTTCAGCGAGCATATCATAAATGTGTACGGTACGGGTACGTGTATGTAAATATACTTTGTTTTTCTTTTTAATAAGAATAATGGCAAATACATTAAGCTACCTGGTTTGGTTAGGCTACAGTTGAAAACCAGCGCTGCAGATTGTGCCTAAAGCATCAGCTGAACTGCGGCCTATTAAACACACACTCCACACTGACACATGGTATTAATGGCATCACTATTTTTTTGTGTGTTAAACACACACAAAAAAATAGTGATGCAAAAAGTAGATGATGAACGTATTTTCTTTCTTTCTTTCTTTCTACGCGGATGTTGGTTCAAATAGCGTTAACTACCTACTTCGTAATAATGTTCCTTCATTTCAATTTCCGACTTTTAGGCGATTCCCACACTGCTCCGCAACCTCTACGGGGCTCTTTTGTATAGAAAACACGCGGGGTCCCACACACTGAAAACGCAATCACGCGCGGTGTGGCAGATCAGTATTCAGTATATTTATTCATGAACAGTTTTTACACTGTGTTTGAACATTTTTACAATAAATAGTAATAATAATAAGGGAATAACAGAAATAATAGTATTACATACAAATTATACATTTCACCACGCACCAATTATATTATTTTAAATAAATAAGGAAATGAAAATGTCAATGTTAAGCCAATAAAGTCAGCAATTATGTCAAAATAATAAGTAACATTGTGAAATTTAAAACCAATTTGATAAATAAGTAGATACATGTCAAATCTATTTTATTCACGCGCCTGCAAGTAGAAAACACGCGTCCCTGCGCGTGATGGTACGGAAAAACGCGGGGTATGGCACAAATCTGCCACCACGCGCGTGATTTTAATGCTGATTTTAAGGCTAACTGAAAATCAATAATAAGGCAATACAATAGGTTTTATGGAAATCTGGTGTCTTTCCAGAATGCCAATGCAACTAATTTAGGCCCAAGAGTCTCCCTTAGACAACAGTTTAAAGAGATATAAATTTTAACCGTAGTCTCACAATATATTTTCGAGAACCTCACGTATGTACGGCAAAATGTTTCAAAATTCTCTAGAGTTTGTGACCGGATAAAATAAATACCAGACATAAAACAATCTTGCAGTCTGTGGTAGTCGACTTGAAAAAATTAGTCATTCATTTCAGGGCAACTGTATACGATTTTTTAACAAGCTCCGTTATGAAATTAGGGATTTACCTGTGTATAAATTTGAAAATATTGTTAAAAGTAAATTGTGCCAGAAAGGTTATTATAAAATCCAAGAATACTTGGATGATAAACAAGCTTGGAAATGAGTTGTTCGCTCAACTCTGCTACTCAAGTAAATTTTTGTATTTAGATTAAGTAAACTAAGTGTATGTTTGTCAATAGAGCAAAAAATAGAAATGCCCGCTGAGTTTCTTGCCGGGGTCGTGTTTCGAACCGGTGGTCCATTTACTAAACTGATATTCATGTTCCTTTTTTGTTGACGTTTTGTAAGTACCGATATAATGGTCTATACAGAAGAAATGATTTTTAACTTTGACTTTGACTCTCTATTATTCAATATTTAACTTTTCTGTTAATAAGATTTTAGATTACTTCATGCACCCACAGCTCTCGGTCTATAGTTAAAGTGCCGCCCCGCGCGTGACAGCAAACAAATCTGCGGCAAAACGGTGGCAGATTTGCTCTTCCACAAGCACGCGGTTCTGTGCACCCGCCACGGTGCGTGGGGCAGCGTGAGAACCGCCTTAGTATATATCATTACATGATTGTGATATTATTTTCATTCGTCCATTACAATTTGCATAGTGTCTCCAAAGTATTCATCAATAGCTCTTCTTTAGGGGCCAGGCAAAAGAAAAGCAGATCATTGATAAATCTTTATCTCGGAGACTCAATTTCCGGCATTGCGATAGCCACTAAAACTATAGCTGGCGGCCGGTCCTTGCGGTAAACAATTCTCTCCCGCTCTCCAAAGTAGTCGCGCTGTAATGTTACTACCTACCTGCTTAAGGTTTTGTTATTTACTGATTTTATAACGACATCGCGCCCGTGGTCTCTCACTCGCTTGAATAAGAGACTTATAGGATTAAGAAGTTAGATAAGTTAAGAAAAATAATATCATCATGTCATGTGTTCATTTATTACACCATTCTACACAGCGCTGCCCATGGTAAGTAACTTGTGTTATGGAATTTAGAATGCGGTTAAACTTACTTAGATACACAGAAACACACATCAATCAATCAATCAGCCCACCGCAGTCCACTGCTGGACATAGGCCTCTCCCAATGTGCGCCATTTTCTGCCCATGGTAAGTAACTTGTGTTATGGAATTTAGAATGCGGATAAACTTACTTAGATACACAGAAACACACATCAATCAATCAATCAGCCCACCGCAGTCCACTGCTGGACATAGGCCTCTCCCAATGTGCGCCATTTTCTGCCCATGGTAAGTAACTTGTGTTATGGAATTTAGAATGCGGATAAACTTACTTAGATACACAGAAACACACATCAATCAATCAATCAGCCCACCGCAGTCCACTGCTGGACATAGGCCTCTCCCAATGTGCGCCATTTTCTGCCCATGGTAAGTAACCTGTGTTATGGAATTTAGAATGCGGATAAACTTACTTAGATACACAGAAACACACATCAATCAATCAATCAGCCCACCGCAGTCCACTGCTGGACATAGGCCTCTCCCAATGTGCGCCATTTTCTGCCCATGGTAAGTAACTTGTGTTATGGAATTTAGAATGCGGATAAACTTACTTAGATACACAGAAACACACATCAATCAATCAATCAGCCCACCGCAGTCCACTGCTGGACATAGGCCTCTCCCAATGTGCGCCATTTTCTGCCCATGGTAAGTAACTTGTGTTATGGAATTTAGAATGCGGATAAACTTACTTAGATACACAGAAACACACATCAATCAATCAATCAGCCCACCGCAGTCCACTGCTGGACATAGGCCTCTCCCAATGTGCGCCATTTTCTGCCCATGGTAAGTAACTTGTGTTATGGAATTTAGAATGCGGATAAACTTACTTAGATACACAGAAACACACATCAATCAATCAATCAGCCCACCGCAGTCCACTGCTGGATATAGGCCTCTCCCAATGTGCGCCATTTTCTGCCCATGGTAAGTAACTTGTGTTATGGAATTTAGAATGCGGATAAACTTACTTAGATACACAGAAACACACATCAATCAATCAATCAGCCCACCGCAGTCCACTGCTGGACATAGGCCTCTCCCAATGTGCGCCATTTTCTGCCCATGGCAAGTAACTTGTGTTATGGAATTTAGAATGCGGATAAACTTACTTAGATACACAGAAACACACATCAATCAATCAATCAGCCCACCGCAGTCCACTGCTGGACATAGGCCTCTCCCAATGTGCGCCATTTTCTGCCCATGGTAAGTAACTTGTGTTATGGAATTTAGAATGCGGATAAACTTACTTAGATACACAGAAACACACATCAATCAATCAATCAGCCCACCGCAGTCCACTGCTGGACATAGGCCTCTCCCAATGTGCGCCATTTTCTGCCCATGGTAAGTAACTTGTGTTATGGAATTTAGAATGCGGATAAACTTACTTAGATACACAGAAACACACATCAATCAATCAATCAGCCCACCGCAGTCCACTGCTGGACATAGGCCTCTCCCAATGTGCGCCATTTTCTGCCCATGGTAAGTAACTTGTGTTATGGAATTTAGAATGCGGATAAACTTACTTAGATACACAGAAACACACATCAATCAATCAATCAGCCCACCGCAGTCCACTGCTGGACATAGGCCTCTCCCAATGTGCGCCATTTTCTGCCCATGGTAAGTAACTTGTGTTATGGAATTTAGAATGCGGATAAACTTACTTAGATACACAGAAACACACATCAATCAATCAATCAGCCCACCGCAGTCCACTGCTGGATATAGGCCTCTCCCAATGTGCGCCATTTTCTGCCCATGGTAAGTAACTTGTGTTATGGAATTTAGAATGCGGATAAACTTACTTAGATACACAGAAACACACATCAATCAATCAATCAGCCCACCGCAGTCCACTGCTGGACATAGGCCTCTCCCAATGTGCGCCATTTTCTGCCCATGGCAAGTAACTTGTGTTATGGAATTTAGAATGCGGATAAACTTACTTAGATACACAGAAACACACATCAATCAATCAATCAGCCCACCGCAGTCCACTGCTGGACATAGGCCTCTCCCAATGTGCGCCATTTTCTGCCCATGGTAAGTAACTTGTGTTATGGAATTTAGAATGCGGATAAACTTACTTAGATACACAGAAACACACATCAATCAATCAATCAGCCCACCGCAGTCCACTGCTGGACATAGGCCTCTCCCAATGTGCGCCATTTTCTGCCCATGGTAAGTAACTTGTGTTATGGAATTTAGAATGCGGATAAACTTACTTAGATACACAGAAACACACATCAATCAATCAATCAGCCCACCGCAGTCCACTGCTGGACATAGGCCTCTCCCAATGTGCGCCATTTTCTGCCCATGGTAAGTAACTTGTGTTATGGAATTTAGAATGCGGATAAACTTACTTAGATACACAGAAACACACATCAATCAATCAATCAGCCCACCGCAGTCCACTGCTGGACATAGGCCTCTCCCAATGTGCGCCATTTTCTCCGATCCTCCGCCTTCCGCATCCAGTCTATCCCAGGCACCTTATCAGATCGTCCGTCCATCTGACTAGGGGGCGTCCTACCTTTCATTTTCCTTCTCGCACATACACTTTAACATTTGAAAATATATACATATCATACATAGAATCACTCATACCAATGCAAATGTACATATTCATGCTTACAAACATTTGCCAGTAGCGGGAATCGAATCCGCACCTCCTGCGTAGCAGTCGAACATTCTGTCACTACGCCACAGAGGCGATAGAGATATTAATAATAATTATTAGGTCTTATGTTACATGTGTCATTACATTAAACAGCTGAAGAGCAGTTAGGCCAATGTATCATAAGTCATAACTATACAAATATGTTTCTGTTGACCTAAATGATCTATTCATAAAAATCCTGAATAACCTTTTGACTCTCCTCAAATATTAGAAAGAATATCTTCTAGGATACCCAGGCCCAGCTCCCGCTTACACCAGTTATTCATTATACATCAATTGTTAGTATCATATAAAGTAGCCTAAGTACATAATTGTTTAATTATTATGTTGCATATTTTATAAGCAATTCTATTGTATGCCTTGATGCGGAGAACGGAGAAACCACATTTAATCACAACATCACTATGTACCCATTTTCAGGATAAAATGATTTGATTTGATTTGATTTATTCTTGATTCCTTTGTACAAAACTGTGTATATCAGTAACAACTTTTTCAGACGCAGTGTCCAGTATTATATGTTGAATGCACAAGCTTGGACATGTTCAGCAGTAGTTTGTGTACATATAAAAAATAACTAAGAGCTATTTTCTAGATGTAATAGAATAGTCGTTTCCTTTCTTTTCTTCTTTGTCTTTGTATCATTAGTGCGGCTGTATTATTGCTGTATTGTTATTGTTAAAATTATAGTATCTAATGGAACTTTAGCTCATGAAAAACATTTTATTTAGTTACATAAGTGCACGACTGTTTGTTTCCTGAATAAATAAATGAAACAGTTATTAAATGACTACAAACGTATTAATGATTATTAAAAATAATTATAATGAAGTTTATTCACGTTTATATTCCATATCAGTAATAATAGGTAAATATAGAATAAAACGAACTCATAACAATGGTTCGCCTCACTGATGTGAGATAGTGCAGAAGTCCCAACAGTGAAAGATTCCTATCACAACATTTACGACTTGTTTTTGTATGGACGGTGGACGGGCGCCTCAAAATTATGATAATAGGCAAAGTTAAAGGAAGGAGAACGCCACACCTGGCCGGCCTGCAAGTAGGTGGTGCAGCACTCAACCCGTAGGTACGCATTATATTCATCTAGCAGTGCAAGTCACTTCTGTCCGCACCGCTCCGTGACACGTACGAAGTATCTAGTTCAGTACGATCAAATTTCAAATCGAATCCACGTTGTTTACTTCCAGAAGATGGTTACGGAGACGTTAAATACATTCAGATATGTGGTTTCCGCACGTCATGGTCGGTAAAGGAACAGAGGAGATAAATTATTAATAATTAAGATAGGGGCCTACTGAGAGAAAGCCCAGAGCTAGTGAAAATGTAAAAACAATCACAAGCCCCGGGTGAGCTCATTACTTTGATTACAAGATATACGCAGCTATTTTATTTTAAAAACGTACCTACTACGGGTACTTGAACATCTAGGAACATATAGTTGCATTTACTTACTTTTAGTTTGTTTTAAAAAATTCAATATAAAGCTTAGAACGCCAAAGGTAATTGATGTCGGTAAGATACTGTCTTACTTATAGGTAGCTATCTCAAACGCCTAAAAGCCAAGTAGGGACAAACTTGTATAATTCATTCCAAGAGAACAAGCTCGTCACTGCTTATTTCGGTGCCGGAGATTACTCTTCCCATAAATAGGCTGGTGTATTTAATTTACTGTAACCGAGCCCTTCTTGGAACAGTCGGATATTGAACACGATGTGTCAAATACAGCTAAATTATTACTGTAGTAAACACGGTAGATACTTATTTTAATGATTCTTCTAACTATAGAACCTTTCACAATCTTGTCCACATATATTATTATGCAACAACGACTGCGGTATCGCCAGCCTTATACATTTCAAATATTGTTTGCCTAAATGGAAGTAAAACGTTGCAATATATTTATTTTACTTATTTCATACGCCTCTGTTACTTGTTATAGTTCAGTCTTCAATTTCGATGAGAATAGTTATTAACTTTAGTTTTCGTAAAAGAATAGTTCCTACGATCATGTTTCAACAAGGTCATTAAGGGTCAGACTAGGGTAACCCTAATGGTGATCGTCATCATTGGATTTGGTAAGTATTTTCCTAGTAAAATATCAACGTTCCATAAAGGCGTCCCTTTTTATAAAAGAAACATCTGTTCCCAGCCAATGAATAGGTTCGTCACGCGGTCGATTTTAATTTGTACGAGAGGTTGCGTCCCTCATTATAGATAGACGCGGGAGAGGGAAGAAACGGAATGGAGTTCTAGGCGTCGACAAAAAATAGAAAATGCGGTACTTACAATTGAACAAAGTTTTTTTTTTTTTTAATACCACTTAGTTGGCAGACAAGCACACGGCCCACCTGATGGGAAGCGGTTACCGTGGCCTATGGACGTATGCAACACCAGGGGTGTCACACTCGCGCTGCCGACCATGAAGAAACCTTCTGATGCCCCTCTTGAAGAACCCCATATTGTAGGCGCTTGGGAAAACCGCAGCAGGGAGGTCATTCCACAGCTTGAGTGTGCGTGGGATGAAGTTTCTTTCATACCGCACAGTGCGCACCGTCTCAGGTCGCAATGTGTGAGGATGAATTCCCTGCCTATGGCGAGAGGTGCGATGATAGAATGTAGCTACGGACATCATGTAAAACAATTCATCTGAGCACAAACCATTGTATAGGCGGTAGAACACACACAGTGAGGAAAAATCCCTCCTAAGTTATATAAGTAGGTGGAAGTGGGAAAATTAGAGGTACTAACTAACTGAAGAAGAACAACGTGATCAAAACCGATGTACTTAAATAAATACAATAATTAATTTATAATACACGTTATGAAACTTTAAAATCATTTCCAAGTACACGCATTTATTCTGCCTCGGTTATTGTAAGTCTTACCCTATCTACATTACTAAATGAAAAAATGCGTCTGAAGTTTTAGAAATTAATTTCTAAATCTACTACATGAAACAGTCCACTGTTCAATCGCCGTTCAATCAATCCACCGCCGCGGTGCACATTACGGTACGGTAGCTCAAATCAACTCGTCAGTTGTCGCTGTACGCAGCTCGCGATAATTGTGCTTTAATGGAGCGCTTCCCGTAAAATACTCCGCAACTTCCCAATAAATCTTCATTAGTACATATTAATTAACGTCACTTTTGCACGCCCGTCTATATCTCTGCTTGCTTCTTCTAAGGTACACATTACCCAACATAGGCTTTTGAGGCGAATTTCGCTATAATTTAAATATTTTTTCTAAGACAGGTTTGTCTATATAATTCCTGTATTACCATAGAATAACGAGAAATCCCATGGTACCCGTACAAACTGGGGTCGAGTCGTTAGTTAAATACATAAAATTCATGTGTAGGTCAGGAGAAAGCTGAATAGAGTTATATGAAAAAGTTATAATATGTGTCTTTTTAATGGCGAGGTGCGCGCTGCAAAATTTTGGAATGACTATGTACTGTCGTTAAAAACACTGTCGTCGTTTTACTTTGTTACTATTCAAATTGTTATAGTTGTTTGTTCTTGTTTTGTTGAGATAGTTGAGAAAAATTATTTACGCTCCATTTAGCTAGAAAGTTTATGGAACAAAACACTGTGCAACGACGCATGAAGTGACGCCTTGCGGCCGGACCTGTATACAACACATGGGATAAACGCTTTTTGATGACTTCTTATAAGTGGGAATGTTATCCGCTTTAAATTATAAGCAGGCAAGCAGTGGATTGTTTTTTTTTATAAATACGAGTAAATATCTTTTTAGTAAGGTACGTCTAATCAGTTGCAAATCATGATTATGCACCAAAGTGAGAACTGAACAAAAAAGATAATATGGCCATGAGTATAATAAATCACCGCTGCCCTGCCCGCATGGTAAAGGATTCTCACACAATGAGAATCGTGTGCCCTTGGGGTGCTGGAGCAGCAATATTTATGGCCTAGATTATCTGTAACCTACGCGACGCGACAAGCTTTAGTCTATTCACTAAACGTAAAACGTTGTATTTCTCCCTATGTGACACTTTCTGGCTTTGGGTAGATTGAATTCGTGCAATTTCTACATTTATACATTCTTTGTTCTTCAGATTTGGTGGTGGTGTCAGCATCGCCTCAAGCTGTATGTATTGTGTAGGTGAATTTCATCCAGGTAGTTCAGTTGGTCTAAGTATGCCCCCAGAAGAGAACTGGTCCGGGCGATGAAATTCATTAACATTGATTGCAGAAATTATTGATGTCATTTTAGAAACGATGGCAGTGCAAGTACTTACTCATGTGATTTGATATCATAAACACATACTCACAGAGGTCTAACTCAACTAACCTCAGGTATAATGGGCACTCTTAGCCGTGTCTATTCGTGTAAATAATTCATGGCGACCGCAGCGCGCTTCTAATGAAGAAATACCCTCAGGCCTATACTTAGAGCATCTCATTCATTTGCAGATCTAATTTCCAACGTATATTATACTTCTTTTGTATCATTGTAAAGTAGGTAAATTTAATTCGTAAAAAACAACGACAGCTAATATATAAGCAATGAGAAATGGTAATCAAATAGTAATTAATGCTGTAGTCGGAGTCAATTTTAGCAACATTATCTTTTAACTTTTGCGTTCCATGATACACAATAACGTTAACGGGAAATAACGCGATCATGGCATAGGGTACATCGGTCAAATCAAAGGTATTTATGTACCTATATGCTATATTCGCGTTAATTCCTGTAAAAAATATTGTAAATCTTGGTAATAGTTAGTAGTTACACAATGTTTCTACTTTATAGGTATTTAAACTATCATGGTCACTGACATCAGTATCAGAATAAACGGGATATTTACCATGTTTAATTTGCATCATCATGCAGATACGCGTAGTAAAAGAACTCGAAAGAGGGTAGATCGATATAATTACTCCTAGAAGAAAAAACTTTTTCTTTGTTCACCGCCAATACTCCAGTTCCTCCGTGATCATGGTGCTTGCAACAGCGCCGAAATATCGGAAACTCAAAATAATGAAACATGGTAAATATCCCGTTTATTCTGATACTGAATGTTTCTACTTTTCATGTCAGCCATTGTAGACAATGCTTCTTAACTGCTTATATGACTTTGTATTAAAATGAATATTCTTCTAAGTATTTTGAAGTACTGGCTTGCCTCCCGCAAAACTGGTATTAATCTCCGGAAAATGTTTCGTAAAGGAATAAGTATTTCACGTGAGTGGAACCAAATAAAAAATTACTTTGTAAAATCCTTGCGTTATACGCCAACACAGTACATGAAGTTTCCAACCTTTTAACAGGCCCATAAGAAAACGCCATTTTAAATTCCAAATTATTTAGTTTTTGAAATGGTACATAAGTGATGTTTACATTATAATGTCAGATCTCATATTCTACCGGTTTTGGCGAGCAAATTTTACATTTTGATTTAATCAGAGACAATTTGAGTCGAATATTTTTTATAGACTCCGGTGTGTAGATGATGCAGATGTGTTGTGTAAAGTAAATATGATTGCATGTGGTTGTCTTTGTTCTTGTTTATGTACCACCTGCCTTTGTCTAGTTGTCTCGTTGACTTAATTTAGCAGTATTCTAATTATGAGTGGTAAGTATATAGCTGTGTCTTCACGAACGTGCCTTTGTTCCAAGTTTAAATGAATTACTTTTATGCACGAAGATTCCCTTTGCGTTTATTTCACTAAGATGGCTTCTTTTATTTAAAACGATCGCTAAATGCAATTTGATGACATTTATTGAAAGTTCGTTATAAGAAGTAATTTCTTAATTGTTCGATTTCACATGATTGATATACTAGAAGAATACTAGTATATCAAATATAGGAATGCAGAGCTTTTACTTAAATATGTGACAAGGTGTCCAGCAAGCAACATAGGTAGGTGTATGGGCGTCGCGTCGCAAACGCAGTTCGCCCGCGCTCTGTGAAGCCACATATGTACTCGCTCACTTATAGATATTATATATATCTATATTACAGGTATACGGATAAAGAATCATAAGTATATCTAGCTCTAGAATTACCTCACAGAAGACTGACGGATTGTGATAAATGGGGTCTGGAATGAAAGGTATCCCAAGTGTCGTAAGGTACATAAAATGTCAACAAAATCTATGGTGTGTATTTTTGATGCTATAAAATGCGAGAACTTTTTTCATTCAAATTTATCGAGTAGGGTAGGGTGTCACAAAATGAAATTTATTAGAAGGCGATTACAAATATAAATACATAATGAGGTACTGTTTAAAATAAATTATAATGTTATATTTAATATATTAATTTAATAATTTACCGGGCACTTATAAACCTGCGATAAATACACACATAACTTCGAAAAGCATCGAAAAGTCATTGGTGTGTGCCATGGTGAAACCTGGGATCGAACCCGAGACCTCGTCTCAGCAGTCCATTACCCAAACCACTAGGCTACCGCGGTTAATGGCAATAGGCTCGCCACCTATTACATTGGGACCTAAACATAAACTGGCGAAATGTGGGTGCTAGCACCTCTGCCTACCCCTTCGGGGATATAGGCGTGAGTTTATGTATGTATGTATGTATTTAATAATTTATGCGGGGCACATAATCATAAGTTTAAAAACATAATAAATTATTCTAGAATATGTTCGATCTTTTAGACAGCAGTCGGGTTTTTTATTTTTAAACAATTATTAGAGTTTTACAAAACCTTCATAAATATTTTAAGATATTCGTTGGACCTGAAGTGCCAGTAAGCGAAGCGTGTACAAGTCTAGAGCGTGAGCAGTGCAGGGAGCCCTGTGTGTAACGGACCACGTGTGCATGTTGTGGCGCATGGTATATCATTCACAGTATCGCTATATAAATATAACCAATACTTACGTACATTCAATGTGGTCATTACTTTTTCCCATTGGGGTAGGCAGAGATTGTAACTAATTTTTGTATTTTAATATGTTTATTTGTATTAATCCCCTCTCCTTTTCCGCTTAGTAACGAGCAAGCGACACTGTTGGTATCACAAGCGTTTACGATCACGGTAATCGCCTACCATTCTTTAGGCCGTCAGCTTTTCTGTTTTCTTCTTTATTGGTACAAAAAAAACATTTTTTTTTTTCAAATATATGAAATCAAAATATGTAATTTCGCATAAAAATAAGTTCACATAGTGTGATTTCACGAATGTGATTTCTTTGAAAGAGGCCGGATTGTGTCGTGCTTTAAACATAAATTTGATCTATTTCGCTGTCAATGTTCACAAATATGTATAAACGTAATCACAGAGCGAACGGCATCATTGGCTGTCTGTCGACGGACCGATATTAATTCTTGTTGATAGCGGTTCGCCAAGCGCTCCATATTATACGAGATAGGCACAAGCTCCATTTCATTTTACAATCAATTAATAATAATACACATCATGAATATTGGTGGTAATTTTGTGTTAAAATTATTATTTTAATATACAATAAACGTGCAACTCTTTTACCTAAGTACCTACCTACTGAAGGTCTAAGAATTGCACCCCCTTGAAATTATAATATCTTTAACATCAGGCATTTCATTTTGTAAGAGAAGACAATAATATCCAAAGTACTTTAGTAATATATTCATTTGTATTCTCGATAGCTCCCCCAGAGCCGCCCGCGCGACTGTACGGCCACTGTGATGCTATGCCATTGCGAGCGTTGGATGAACGCTTAACTTTCTAATGAGGTCTTTCTGATTCCGTCCGTCCGTCCGGACGGCACGAACGGGGTAACGTACTCTGTAATAACTTTGTTAAGTGAACCTGACGATATCTGTACTACGTAATTGATATATTTTCTCTTTTTATGGGCTTGTTAAGTACCGCGGCAGCCTAGTGGTATGGGTAATGGACTGCTGAGACGAGGTCTCGGGTTCGATCCCAGGTTTTACCATGGCACACACCAATGACCTTTCGATGCTTTTCGAAGTTATGTGTGTGTTTATCGCAGGTTTATAAGTGCCCGGTTAATGGCAATAGGCTCGCCACCTATTACATTGGGACCTAAACATAAACTGGCGAAATGTGGGTGCTAGCACCTCTGCCTACCCTTTCGGGGATATAGGCGTGAGTTTATGTTATGTTATGTATGTTATGTTAAGTGAACTTCAGATTGACAGTCAGTGATAAAAGTTGCTGTACAGTTTTGATTATTAGAAAAGTTCTAACGTTCCAGGTGGTATCGATTCTAAATTGATGACCTTAAATAAAAAATGAATAATAATATTTTCAATATATGTACCTAACACGCATATTATAAATTTATTTGAATATACATATACACATCAAATATATCAAATCCATTAGTTTCATGAAAGCATGACACCAATACGAAAGCTGAAGAAATTTTAGCGGGACACCGGTGAAAGCAGTGGATCAGCGCTGAAACTCTTTTGAATAAAAACATTTGTCCTCTTGTTACACTTGTTTGCCAAGACAAAACTGTGGTTAAATGGACATGACTGTGTTCAAAATCACTGAATAGACAAGGAGCTAAGTGTACGCATACGCACGTCCGTATAAAATTGATATTTTCTATGAATATTATCAGCTTTATTTAGTCTGGTTTATTATGCAATTACTGTTCATTATGGAGAGTGAAAAATTTAAGGGTGCCCACGAATACTAAAATAATCGATTGATTTGTTTACCGCCGTAAGATTTAAACTTAGAATGTAAACAATGTTTCGTGGCTTCAGTTAATTTAGATCAAACAGACGGTCGGAGTATACTAATTAATTTTGATAGAAAGCATTCTGAATATCAAAGAGATTGATTTGAATTTGTTAATTAAACTCACTGTCGGCTTTCAACACAAAACAAGTCGAAGTCTCTATAGATAAACATTTACACGGGGATTATGTTAATTACAAAATATTAATTATTAGAAGTTTGTCAGCCTGTAACGTTGGTAGGAGCAGACATTACGCAAGAGCCTCCTGTGCGTGTCGTGGCGTACAGGCGAGAAGGATTAAATAATATAATGTCATAAAATGTCGTTAGTGCTTCTGAGTACTTACACTAGTAATGTGTAGTACGTAGTTTAATTGCAGTTCTGAATAGAGAGTTTTTGACATTCAACCAATTGAATTGTACCGCAATGATCGATGATATTAATATCAGGTCTCTTGGGTATTTACGATTATGAGTTAGTTTCCCTGGCGGGGAAGCTGAATATTAGTTGGAGTCGAAAGTTTTGATTGATTTGCTCATAATCCTGAAAGACATACAACAGGCTTATAATGCACATTATAAATCAGCTTATCAAATGTCATATTTACTTGGTGTTTATTGATGTTGTGAGGGATTGCTGTTTATCTCGATACAAAGGTCTCGGGTATAGAGGGTGAGGGTGACATAATATAAAATCTTTAATAAATATGCACATTCATGCATACACCCACGCATTTTCTCCTCCGGGTTAGACAGAGACATCAAATCGCCATCTACTTCTGTGCTTCACTTTACTCCACTATCAAGTTTACCTACCGGTTCCGAGTGCTTGTGACCATTTTTCAATACACCATTAATTTGTTCAGTGTAATTTCTGGCTGGGCACTCGCCTGTGCCGTAATATTTTCAAAAACAAAGCAAATGAGCGCCGATCACCGAACACAAACATCTTATAGCTCTATCGTACGCTGAAATTACACTGCGCACAGGTTGATGACGTATGAGCCATCCATCAAAATCTATTCGCAATATATGCTCCTCGCGCTGTCATCATCATTTGAAGTAGCAAATAATTCTACGCTCGATGCGGTTTTAGGTTTCTTTTGTCACTAAAATATTCTATGTTTGTTTTGCATGAACCCTTCAAAACTAAAAATTTGCGTCGTGTGGTAAAAAAATAATTATAAAGTGTTTAATTATATTCTTTACTAGGTTGTAAGCTATCTCTATGCCACTATTGAACTAAATTTATTTGGTACCTGAGCCGTAAAATGTAACATACAGATAGGTAGACAGAGCTGCCTGTGTCACATCTAGTGGCCGCATCTATTGAGCACTGACAGCAAATTACTTAGGGCAATAATAGCAGCCATCTGTAGGTTCGGTGATAAGTAGACTGTACTACATTCCAAACTAGTAAATATAAACACATACATTACCCTCGGCGTTTAGTAAACCAGTCGTGTTATCCCCTTGGAACACGCATGTGTTGTAAATATCCAGACGGTCCACGAGGCTATCTAATGGGTTAGGTCGCCAACTGATGTTCATTGTTGTATTGACTTGATATTTAACATCATTTAAAAAAAACTTACTATCAATCAAATATTACAAATTCAATATATGTCGTACAATGAACCAAGAACGTCGAGAACTATAGAAGCATAATGATTTGAACACTGAATTTAATTGTTATTTTTGGATACATTTCATTGAGGGTTTGCATTATAATTGTTATTGAAAATTTATAAGATGTTCAGGAATGGTAAACTAGAAATATTGCAAAACCAGTATAGAAAGGTGGGCATAGAGTTTGTGTGATCTGTCAGTATCACCCTCGCTGTGATTTATTCTTATTTATATGTATATGTATCTGTACATTGCAACAAATACAACAATGTGCTCACATCCCCTAAGGTAACTTACATACTGGAGAGTTATTTGTGATATTTTCTTGAAGGTTTGAGAAGTGAAAATGACGCAACGAGTGGTCCAGCTCGAACCACTCTATTCCTTCGCAAGACAAGTCCCAGCCTCGTGGAAGACTTTATTTGTGCATCCTGTGCCTCAGAAGGGCGACAGGACAGATCCGTTCAGTGACAGGTCCATCGCTATCACTTCCTTTTCTTTCGAAGGTGATGGAGCATGTTATTAAATACAGCTCCTGAGATACCTTGAGGGAAACGATCTACTGAGCGATCGACAGTACGGCTTTCGCTGACCTTCTTGTGTATCTCACAAACCGGTGGGAGTAAGCCATCGAGATTCGGGCTGACACACTAGCGGTCAGCCTCGATATAGCGAAGGCCTTCGATCGGGTCTGGCATAGAGGTCTTCTTACGAAGTTGCCATACTATGGACTCCCTGAGGGACTATGCGAATAGATCGCTAGCTTTTTGTCCAATAGAAGCATCCAAGCCATCGTCAACCGGAGCTGCTAGAATGGCGTCGATAATCCCATACTCGCAGGCGATGTGGAACCTCTTAGCCTTAAGAGGGACTTCGCCGCCCTGTGTATGTTTTACCGTATATTTATGTATGTACTCGATTTTATTTATATTTTCATGTACATTCATCACTAAGTTCACAAACCACAAACTTCGCCTATCTTGCATAGATAAAAACTTAATTTTTTATTAAAATAGGAAATGGGAATAATAAAATGATGTACCGTTTTGAAATCCTCATGATACCCATATTGCAGGGTACAATTTATTTTTATTTCCTTTAAACTATATCGTATTACAGCGGCCATGTTGGTGTTCTTTTGCGTCACTTATCTAAGAACACTTGGGTTATCGAGACGTATCTAAAGATATATTAATTGAGGAAATCCATCTCGTAGTTTGGAAGAAATGAGGTAATAAGAATATTATACACTTACGTACAAGATACGCTCGAAAAACGTAACCATTCTTGGCAGTCGGCTAAAAATTTTTTTTTTTTTTTTTTTTTTTTTTTTTTATATAGGACACGCCAACTTGACCTCACCTCGCCTGATGGTAAGCTAAAGGCAAAGTCTCAGGAAAGAGGGTCACCATTACAGACACTAAGCGCTACAATGGTGGCACTCAGCTTGGCGGCCTCATCAGATGCTTTTTCACGCCCCGCTTAAAGGCCCCGGGACTGTAGGAAGAAGGAAACACGTGTGCTGGTAATGAATTCCAGGTCTTGGTGGTGCGGCAAAGAAAAGAGAAGAAAATGTCTTGTAACAATAACTTTGAGTGATATCTCTGATGTTGCACTCGTTAATAGGCCACGGTAACCACTTTGCCACCTAAGTGCTATAAAGAATTACATTAAAAGGTCTCACTTATACTATAAAATATGAAGTTCGGTAATGGATGCCATAAGGTGACGGTGTTGTGGGATTACAACCTGATAAGCCTATAATGTGAACACAAAAAACGTAATGTGTTGTATATTTGCAATGTTAAATGTCAAGCTGCGAGTACTAGAAGCTAAATGATAGGCGATGTTCATGCAAATTTAGTTCGATTTCAATAAAAAATGTGAGAAATAGACTGGCGTGATTTTTATCAATAAATTGTAGTTTGTAATAAAACTGAATAAGGTATACGCTACGGTATACCCGTTCCAATAGAGCCGTTCGACTGGGGAAATACCTCTATCCTACAGGATGCGGCGGCCATAATAACCTCGTTTTGTGTTTCCGGCGGTGAGTTGGCTAGCCAGAGCTCACTGGAGAGTGTTTGTGCTGTCAGTGGGAAGACCAAAGGCTTGTACTGTTTTATCTTCTGCAATGACGGTACAGAAACTCTCTGTTCTTACAGAGTCGGCAGTACAAGTGTGACTCTTCAGGTGTTGCACAAGTCCTTAGGTGACACTTTCCAACAGGTGAGCGGCTTTTCTGGTATATAAAATTAAAAGTATATCTAGGCGTCGGTCATAAAGTCAGCAGCCGCTGACTTCGTATCCCATGCCTTAGAGATAAGTCAGTTAAAAGCTGAGGCCAGTCACGTTGAAGTGGCCGGTAACGATCGTGGCGAGCATTTTAAGTAGACTAAGTAAAGCCGGCTTAGTGTTGATGAAAGAACCGCGACGAAGGCGGACGCGCGGCGCTAACGACTTTATATAAACTGTAATTAGCTCTCAGGACTGAGGAGCTCTCGGGGACGGCGCTATCTGAGTACGATCTAATAAAGTTCTACCGACTAATAAGTACCACCTGGGGAGTCGTAACATCAATGTAAGTAACACTTGATGGTACGTTTAGCTGTGGTAATAATATTATGACTTTCCTATTCGTCCCCATTAAGGAAAACTATGATATTATTCATATCAATTCAATTCAATTTATTTATTTGTGGATCAGGTTTGAGTACTCTTCTTATTTTAAGTTACATGAAAGTGCGCTATGTCCTACCATGGAATATGGTGTACAAATTAAATTTACATGAACAACCAAATAAATATCAAGTATTTTACAATTTCATACGAAAGATTTCTCATTGAGGAATTCGACAATGGTATAGTAAGCTTTATCTGCTAAAGTATTTGTAAGTGTTTTTTACACCTAAATACGGTAATATTTTCCAATCGGAGTTTCGCAGGGATCTTGTTGTAAATAGAGGTTGCCTTACAAAACACACTATGACATAACAACTGGGTTTCACTTGGCACGACTTTTATGTTACCCCCACGCCTAGTAGGTACCTAACAGGTGGACTGGTGATAAATAAATGAGGATTGTTTTTTACAAATGTAGCTACCTCAAGTATATACATTGATGGAACTATTATAATACCCAACTTTTTTAATTTAGTGCTACATGACTAAGATAGTTAAGAACAGTGAAAACGGTTACAGCCATCCCGGGCTTAACTTAGGTATTCGCCTAATTCGCATTCGCAGATTGCTTTTTTTACACCACTTAGGTGGCAGACAAGCACACGGCTCACCTGATGGGAATTGGTTACCGTGGCCTATGGACGTGAACAACACCAGAGACGTCACCCTGAAAAAGCCTTCTAATGCTTCTTGAAAACCCCTATATTGTACGCTGATTTCCTCAATTAATATATCTTTAGATACGTCTCGATAACCCAAGTGTTCTTAGATAAGTGACGCAAAAGAACACCAACATGACCCCTATAATACGATATAGTTTAAAGGAAATAAAAATAAATTGTACCCTGCAATATGGGTATCATGAGGATTTCAAAACGGTACATCATTTTATTATTCCCATTTCCTATTTTAATAAAAAATAAAGTTTTTATCTATGCAAGATAGGCGAAGATTGTGGTTTGTGAACTTAGTGATGAATGTACATGAAAATATAAATAAAATCGAGTACATACATAAATATAGATATTGGATTATAAAAGCGGAAAATTCAAGTAAGTGACTCTCTTTATAATTAAAGTTCTGTTTTCTAAATAATAAAATCGATTTTCGAAAATAACTATATCTCAGCAAACAAAACGAGCTACGGTCACGTAAAATATGTCTTGTTAAAATGAAAGAGAGAATTGCATTAATATATAGTTAGCTTTCTCCAATTCATCCAATCGTAAAGTAATCAGACAAGCGAAGGAAACTAAGGCTGAAAGAAAGCAGAAGTTATCGTGTACAAGAAAGAATATATAATATTATATAATATATTCTACAACATTCTACACAACGCTATCTAGACCCATGGTAAGCATAGTTTTACTAGCTTGTGTTATCGAATACGGATAAACATACTTAAATACTTTTTTTTGTAAATACATACATATTATATATAGAAACACCAAGACCAACGCAAATACCCATAGTCATGCATACAAATATTTGCACTGAGCGGGGATCGAACCCGCGCCTCCTGCGTAGCAGTCGCGTTCACTACCACTACGCCACAGAGGCTGTCAAAAAATATGTATTATATATAATATCTCTGACACTCGTGAAACCGAATCAGATCTGTGACGTCACGGAGATGAGTTGTCGTGGATACAGGAGGACGTCACGTAATCTTGTCCTGTGACTCTGTACACCCGCCGCAGTACATTACTCTCCGTGAGACACTTTGGGAGGCTGTGAATCAAAATAATGAGTGGACCGACCATAACGACATTATGTTAACAAAATTTAATTACACGGTACAACAATACTCGTACTCGTATTAATGTTACGTTAATATCACAATCACGTACTTTAATGTCAGAATGTTTATTTTTGTTGTATGAACAATGTACGCAGTTAAAAAAGCTGGATGGACTTTTCGTGGTAATATCCAAATAGGTAATAACCTATTAGAGCTATTAGTATAATATATTTACGCAATATGATACATACATATTTATATCTATCTATTACTATTATATATTATAGTTGTGAATTGGAAATGTTTGTACACCATGGACTGAAAAACTAATAAGCGGATTTTGATGCGATTTTTTTGTTAGAAAGTCTTAGTCAGACTTAAAATCTTAAATTTATTTGATTGCAATCAGTTGCGTCTAACCAGAGAGAAGAGATCCACGCGAACGGAGCCACGGGTGGAAGACTAGTATATATACATATAATGCTAGAACATACACTCAATACTGTTATTTGATACTTTTTTATGCATCTATCTTTTTGTACTTTATTGTATCTTGCAGTACCGAAGTAGAACATGAATGCCTCTAGGAAAACAACGAAATCTTGACATCTAAAGTTCGAAGGCAAAATATAAATATTATGTTAGACTAGACAAACAGCATAGGCACCGTTGTAAAAGAAATAAGTACCGATTGCACTCTAAAGGGAAATAAAAATAATTTTGAAAAAACAGAAGCAAATAATATGGCCTTTATGTGAAATAAAATAAGCTTTTTGATAGTGCGTTATAGTGTCAGAATGGTGTCAGATATATTTTTTATGAACATTCGGGAGTCGCTTACCCCGAAGATAGCTTACCTTGACGTAGAACGACGCAAAGCTCTTTACTTTGTCCATCCTGGAAAATGAGTGTCGTTAACCGCACGTAAACTATTTGTATAATGTAGTATGTATAGTGGGTACGACAAGACTAACGAAGCAGTTAAACTATTTAACCAGACATTGTCTGTCTCACAACGGCAATCTACGTCAGTGAAGATAAAGCGGTTGTGGAGAGGGATCTGTCTGTGTGAACGAGCCCGGCCGCAGAGCTGCTTGTACATAATTAAAAAGGTACGACGTTAACGAACGTTCCTTGTGAACACTGTTTTGTCTCGAGACAGATTTGTGACAGGCAAGTATCTCGTTGTTAGAGTAGTCAAACAAGAAATTTTTAATTATCTATTAAATTAGTACGAAATTGGAAAAGGTTACTCTGGAATAAAGTAACTCCCACGAAATAGCCTCCCGTTTCTAATTTGAGAAATTTTAATCAAAAGTATAATGTTTCTCAGCGCGGCAGCAGATACAATTACTTACCGTTGGCACAGCGCTTTGTTTGTATTATATTATATTATCCATCACGATATTTATTATCGCTATAATCACCTGCCACCAGCGCCGCGGGCGCTAGGATCGATGCTGGCCACTCGCTGGCTACTCTAGTTCTCCCACTTATACAGCGCGATAAATCTCGTCCCTGTTGTACACATTACTTAACTTTTTCATTTCGTTTGCGTCATGTCAATGGTAATATGTCACGTAACATCATGTAACTCACGTTATATCGTTACTCAGAGCTTGCGTTTGCTTTTTGTTAAAGATTTCGTTTGGGTACTTTGTTGCAAAATATTTTGCTAAGTCTGAATAAAGTTGCATGCCGTATAGAGTTTCAAATTGGTCTGGTTTTAGAGCAGATATATTAACATCATTTTTAACTAATATACTAATCGTTTATTTTAGAAGCTGAACTGAATTTTAAACAATGCTCCAAATAAGTGAACTTTTCAAACAGCTTCTTGTAATTCCTAATATAGGCTGCTCAAAACTGAATAAAAATCTTTTTTATTAGGCTTGCACCTGCAATTCGGTAAGTGCAGGTTTTCCTCCTCGAGTTAAAGGTCGAAGGGGACTTACGCAAAAATCTCGCTGTGCCAACTTATGACGTCACCAGAAGTGACACTTGGATGATGGTGATAAAGAAATGCTGTTTCAAAGTATGTTCAGCGTTTATTTACTTTTACTACAATTTGAAGGTTTCCTTACATTATTCAACTTGTGGATTCAATTTTATTTCCAACATAAATATTGAAGCTACTAAAAGCCTCGGGAAATATTGAACGTATACGGCGCGTTGTGAAGCTTACATCTGACGAGAGATATGGAAATGCCTGTGATCCTGCATTCATTTATAAAAATATTCGTTTCACGTGTCTGGATATTGCATAATTATAAGAAAAATTTATTCCCTCTTGCGTGTGTAAAATGAAAATGAAAATTTCGCTCTTAGGCGCGCTCATGTGCGTATTCATACCAGTCTCCGGTTTCAATTTCTGCGTAATCTTGTATTTTATAGGTTGTGAAAGTAGCAATTACTTTATGCAAATATATCACGCAATTAAGCCTTGAGCACTGCTACGTGCAACGGAATTCGGCATCATACTTTGCCCGTGTCACCTGTGTTACATATCGACGTGACCAAACTTCAACTCAGTAGAGACTGGATTAATTTTCTCCTACTTAATCCCGGGACCCATCTATTGACTTTTTCAGCTCCACATTCGGTGACAAATGACGCCAGCGAGGTAACGACCGCGCGCTGGACACAGTGTGTTATTTTATTTCTCGAGGAGGCACTTACCAGCTTCCCTGTCGAAATGAATGTGTTGCCTTGTGTTCCGGTTTTTAAATTTTCTGTTTACTTACCTAAAGTGTTGTGTTTGCAAGAAAGAATAATGTTGTTGCGGAAGATCCCACATTGTGTTTTACAGGCACTTGGTTACTGAGTGGTTTAGCGCTAAGCAATTAAACAAGAGTTGCTGATATTTAGACATTGTCTGGCTTGCTCTTTGTTTAAGCTAGTTAAGGATCTTCTCTATAGTATGCATGTGCTTTTGAACCCAGTGGTTAAAAAGCACCATGAAATGTTTTGAATTTACTAAATTTTTATAACCACTAATGCAAACCTTCGAAAATGTCGTGAAAATAAGAAAATATAGTTGAAAAGTACAAAATATCTTATTCAATATATGTAGCAAATTCCACCAAGCGCCATCAATCAACTGCATTAGCATTTGATTAGCTTTAATTCTAATAATGTATCTGAAAAATACGCAAGTGCTGTCTCTTTGCCCCGTCTGTGTGCAATATCTAATGTCCATAAAAGTTCTTGAAACTGTCTCAATCCTTTTCAAAATTTCTCAAACGAGTTTCTACGTAAGTAAATACCAACTATTTTTCTTTCAGCGCCTATTTTAATGAGTTTGAGAGTCATAGTCGTTGAAGAGATAGGAAGTGATTTATTTTCCTGGCCCCTTTTAGAACAAACCTTTTTCCAGTTACTGATGATATAATAAAACGAATGTCTGGGCAATATGTGTGCGTTGTTTGTTTGAAGAAAACGATCGTAAAAACTCCCTTTTAACTAAACGATGGTGAAGAAGGAACAGTGTATAACTTAGTAGCTCCTAATCAAAGTGTAGACGAACCCTTATAACTTGTGCTGCCGCCTGATGCTCCGCGTCGGTTCCCACGGGCCGCTCACCAAGACTTATTATCCCACTTAATATATACGACAATGTTTTAGTTTATAGGAAGCCTTTAGTAACGACAAACCGTGATTTTTACCCGACTGCACTAGTGAGGGTAATCTTTTACGCTCGTATGTATGTAGTTTTCTTCGTTCCTTCTACAGGCCTGACGGCGGTACCCATTTGCAAATCATAAACCGGAAGAAAATTAAAAGCGGTTCTGCTATTTAATTTTCATCATTTCAACAGCAGTCATGTTTTTTCATTGGCACAGATAGTATTGCATAAAAGAAACAATTTATTTATTCACTATAGTGAGTATTGAGCAATTCAGAAGCTTGTACATTTATATTTTTCACGCAATCAAAAATAACGAGATATCAGATCAAAGTATTGAACGAGCTAATAGGCCATTATGGAATCCACAAAGAGACGACGCTAACAATGCTCATCGTTCATTACACAGTATGTCCACAGTTCAACACTAGCGTTGCGCTCGGTCTCACCTTCCCACCCTCAGTCTACACCAGATCCTCGTTAGTCAATCAGTATCAGCACCAGCTTACAGATGCGTTTTCTTTTGGACCTAAAGATACTTTAACACTGACACTATAACCACCAAAATAACTCCGTTGTCTGACAATCGAAAAATTGGGTAAAATATAGCTTAGGAAATAGTAAAATATTATATTGTTGAAACAATTTTCAAAATCGGCCCAGCAGTTTTTGAGTTTATCGATTACAAACAAAATAATATTTTATTAATAACACATTAAGAGTACATATATAAATATACGTATAGAGTGCATCTATGACGTAACGCTAGCGAGTTACCGAGGAGTACCATCCACAGTGAACGTCTCTGCCACGTTGATATTGTCGAGTGCGAGAGAGAGTCTGACTCGCGGTCGGGCGCAGACAATACCTTTTATTGTGTTTACAATAGACGTCGTCGAGGGGCGAGGCAACAATAATGACCTGTTTTGAACAAGCTGCACTACGGTAAGGTAAATCCAGTCCAGTTTTTGCGAATAATTCTTATAAAGACTATGGAACATTATAATGGAGGCAATTTCAAGTACTTGACGACCTTTGTAGCGTTGCAGTAGAACCAAATTGCTCGCGGGTTTCATACCCGCTCATTGCGAATACAAATGCAATATACCTAGTCTAGCCATAAATATTGTTACGAAGAAAAAAAAATTTTTTTATTGCAAATAATATTTATTACTTTTACAGTGTGTTAGTTTAATACATAAATATAAAACAATTTAAAACATAAAAAGCTTATTCGAAGTGGTCTCCATTGGCTGCAACACAGTCCTTTAAACGTTGAGGCCAGTTATCAATAGAAGCACGCACTCTTTCCATGGGAAAATTCTTCACTGCCAATCGTATGGATTGTTTTAGGGACTCCAAATTATCATGGCGTTTAGAGCAAGCCATACTCTCTAAAACTGACCATAAATCATAATCCAGCGGATTGAGATCGGGACTAGACGACGGCCAGTCTTCAGCTCTGATGAAGTCCGAAACGTTCACTTCCAACCAAGACTGTGTGGACCGAGCTTTATGACCCGGCGCTGAGTCTTGTAGGAAGGACCATACTTGGTTATTGAACATGGTGTTGTTAAGGGGTTTAACTACCTTCTCAAGAATGGTATCTTGATACACTTGTGCCGATGTTTTGATACCTTTTTCACAAAAATATGGCTCAGTCACTCCTTCATAGCTAACACCCCACCAAACCATCACTGAAGTCGGATAATGCCCACGTTGCACTCTGTCGACTAATTGGGAAGCTTCCTTAGAGCTTTGAGCATAAATACGATCATTTTGTTTGTTAAAATGTTGCTCAATTGTAAAGATTTTCTCATCCGTAAACAAAATTTTTCTGTGACCTCCCTTTGCGTACCGCTTCAGTAGTTGCTTCGATTTTACCACCCTATTCTTTTTTAAATTATCAGTTAAAAAATGACCAGTGCGTCTCTTATAGGCTGCAAGTCCTAAGTCATCTTTTAAAATGCGCGACATGGTTCTGGGTGCTATCTTCATCTCCCGAGATAAAATCTTTTGCTTTCGGACAGGATTTATCCGCATTCTGGAACCTATATAAAAATCTTTGATTAATTTAGTTTTTTTTATACAACTTAGGTGGCAGACAAGCACACGGCCCACCTGATGGAAAGTGGTTACCGTGACCTATGAACTTGAGTAACAGTGAGTCACATCTGTGCTGCCGACCCTGTAAGAACAGAGATTTTATGTGCCCTCAGTGCAGAACACAAAATCAGGACAAGTCTTTGGTCTTCCCACTGATAGCACAAAAACTCTCCAGTGAGCTCTGGCTACTCGCCACCGGGAACACAACACGAGGTTATTATAGTCGTGGTATTATGTAGGGTGGCGGTACTGACCCAGTCGGACTGCTCAATTCGGACGGGAATACCGTCGTGTCCTACCTCCTCGTTGAAAGGTCTAGATGGCGCTGCGTGATATGTTCTAGAATATACATATCTGTACAAAAACCGAAATAAACGTGCAGTTATAATTCCTAAATCGCAAAAGTATTCTATATTAAGAACATTTTTAACGCTCGTGTACTTGCAAGGCACGCGCGCGTCTTCGCTGGTATTTAAATCAGGCAGCCTTTATCTGATTGAAATAGTCACAAACATTCCTGAAACGGCGGCGGTGCCGGGCGCACTCGCCCACGCTCACGGCGTTGATTGGAATGAGAGCTTATTGAGCTGGAGATGCGGACGCACGTGACTTTACGTACGGAAGAGTACGGCGGTGTCTGCGGTAGAGCAACAACACTGTGATTAATATTATTTAAGTGTAATACACAACTTCGACACACCCTCAATAATAGCATACATGTTACAGGACATTCACACTAACTGAAATATCTCAAAAAAGCTACTACTTGTTATGAAATTTTAATTTTTTAAATTTAAATTTAAAAAGTAATTTATTGGGCAGCAAGGGAAAAATAATAAAGTCTTAGAATAATAACTTAAAATTCTACATACATACATATAATCACGCCTTTATCCCCGGAGGGTTTTTTTTTTTTTTTTTTTTTTTTACGTGCGCAAAATCCCCACGGATACCCCCCCACCGGAGCCGGTGGAGGAGGTTATGTCGGACTCGAACCGACTAAAACGCACGCCGCCTGTGGGTCGTTTCGGTTGCCGAAGGTGAGGTTGACAGGCATATCCCTCGCACCCCGGCCGACCCAGGGCCATCTCTCACGATCTGGCCCTCTTCTCGGGTGTGGGGACCACAGAGTCCCCAACTCGTCCCCGAAAACGGGGAGGCGCGCCATGCGCGCCGCCGCCGCGGCCTGCTTCTGCAAGGGTGACAGGCGGCTTCACCTGTCACCCCCAGGCCGGCGCTCATGGGGGGCGGAGGTCGTTCATCGACCTCCGACGCCCGAGTTGCCTTCGTGCGCGGGCAGCTTGTCTAGCGATCCTTCGTCGCTCCCGCTGCCGCTCCCGCCCCGCCTCCTCCTTCACGAGCATTACTTGCTCGCAGAAGGAGGCGCCGGCCGCCCACGCATCCGCGCAGCGAACCATCGCCGCGAGCAAGGTGGAGAGCGTGAGAACCCTCACTCCCAGGGCCGCCACAAGCTCCCGCCTCGGCGTCTCCCACGCCGGACACTCGGTGAGCGTGTGCGGACCTGAGTCCTCGCTCGCGTCGCAGTGATGGCACTCGGACGTTGGCTCTTTCTGCATCCGACGCAGATACTTTCCGAAGCATCCGTGCTCGGTGATCATCTGCGTCAGACGGTACGAGAGGCTGCCGTGTGGCCTCTCTAGCCACTCCCCCATGATGGGTCTTACCGCCGTTACTACGGCGTGCCCTGCGCTTGGTTGCCCAAGTCGTCTCTCCCATTCTGCCACCATTTCCCTGTGGAGCCGGGATCTCACGGCCCGAATTTCTTCGGGCTCGGGATCGTGACCCCGCTCCCGCGCCGCCCTTCGGAACCTGTATAGCGCCGAAAGGCATCTCGCTTCCAGGATCCATGGTGGCGATCCGGCGAGGAGACTCGCCGCGTTGAATGATATCGTGCGGTACCCCCTTATGATGCGGCACGCCAACTTCCGCTGCGGACGCTGCAGCAGAAGCATGTGCCGATCACTCAGGGTGTCCGCCCACACGGGACACCCGTACAGGGCCATGGACCGCACGACACCCGCGTAGAGTCTCCTGCAGGAGTCATCCGGGCCCCTCAGGTTGGGCAGTAGCCGCGCCAGAGCGTTGGCTGTGCCCGCCAATTTGGGACCCAGACTTCGGAAGTGCTTCCCGAAGTCCCACCGGCCGTCGAGCACGAGCCCCAGATATTTCATCTGGGGCTTGATGCCGATGAGAGTGCCTCCCACTGTGAGACTGGAACCAGGTGGTGGCGTGCGCCGAGGTCCATGAAAGAACATGGCCTCGGATTTATGCAAAGCCACCTCAAGGCCCAGCCGCCGGATCCGTTCCACGACTTGAGCAACCGCGGTCGTGGCCCTCAGGATCGCTTCGCGGTGTGTAGCTCCGCTCGCCGTCACTAGCGTGTCGTCCGCATAGCACGTGACGGCGGCGCCGTCCGCAAGCTCACCGCGAAGCACCCAGTCGTATCCAATGTTCCACAGTAGCGGCCCGAGAACCGATCCCTGTGGAACACCGCACGACATCTCACGCCGACCGACGCCGGTCGCACTTGGGTAGATGACGGCTCTCTCCGTCAGGTACGCCCCGACTATGCGGCGGAGGTAGAGAGGCACACCGTGGTACACGAGTGCCTCCCTGATGCAACTCCAGGGCAAGGTGTTGAACGCGTTGGAGATGTCCAAGGACACCGCCAACGTCACCTCACCCCGGGCAACTGCCTCCTCCGCCAAAGTCCTCACGCGCATGATGGCATCCACGGTGGACCGCCACCGGCGGAAGCCATATTGGGCATCCGCCAGGTCCGGCCCCCTACCAGAGAGGTGCTCGACGAGGCGCTTCGCAATAACTCTTTCAAAGAGCTTGCCCACCTCGTCGAGCAACACAATGGGCCGGTAGCCGGACGGTTCGTCCGCCGGGCGACCCTCCTTTCGGATGAGGACCAGTTTCCCCGTCTTCCACATCTTCGGAAACTGGCCCCGCTCCAAGCATGCGCTGAGGAACCCTCTCAGCCGGGGTTCGAGACCGTCTTCTCCCAGAGCTAGGACCCACGCGCGGCCTGGAATGCCGTCGGGTCCCGGGGCGGTGCTCTTCTTGGCTCTAAGCCTTCGCACCGCCAGCTCCAGTTCTACCCAAGTGACCTCGGGGACTTCGTCGTCAACTACCACACTGGGCGCCACAGGCGACCGAGGTGGCGGAGTCATCTGCGGCGGAACGTGTTCCGCTCGCGCCGGGAACAGGGACTCGACCACTCCACCGAGCAGAGCTGGCTGGAGAACCCGGGTCAGCGGCGGGGCCCGGGGGCGCAGCTTTCCTCTTACCATAAGGTAAGGCCGCCCCCATGGGTCCCGCTCCAGCGTCTCCATGAGCTCCTTGTAAGCCGCGGCTTTCGCCCGCTTAATCTCCGCTCGGAGGGCATCTCTGGCCTCCCTGTATCCCACATGAAGCTCCGCCACTCGGGGCTCCGTATCTGCGGTTCGGCTACGCCTCCTACGGAGTCTGGTCCACCGGCGGTGCGCGATCACGCAGGCTTGCCGTAGCCTCGCGATCTCCGCAGACCACCAGTAGACCCGACGCCTCGGACTATAGGGTGGTGCCCTAGGCATACCCGCATCGCAGACACGAGTCATGGCCTCCCGGAACCACACCGCCTCATCGTCGATATCGACAGGCCTGTCCGGCGCAATGGCCCAGGCCTGTACGATGGCGGCCTCCAGGAGGACCTCCCGATTCAGTCTCCCAAGCACCCAGCGTGGCTCGCGTGGGGCCGGTATGACCGGCGCATCGCCCGCGGGGGGGGAGACATCAAACCGAACGTATCGGTGATCCGCCAGTGTCTCCACCCCCACAACAACACGCCAGTCCCGCACACGGTGCGACAGCGAAGCGCCTGCGAACGATAGGTCGATAATCGAACTGCGCTCCGCGGTCACGAACGTGGCTTCGGCCCCGCGATTCTGGAGAACTAGACCGTGATTAGCGGCCCAGCTCTCCAGAGCCCTACCTCGTGGGTTCGTGTGCCGGGACCCCCAGGTCACTGACCAGGCGTTGAAGTCCCCGAGCACAAGAACCGGATGAGGATGACAGGCGTTGACGACGTCGGTCAGTCGCTCCAGCGACTGCCGGTACTCCCCTATGCGTCGGTGTAGGCTCGGCGTGAGATAGACGGCCACGACCGCAATCTCCCCCACACGCGCCGCTACGATGCCATGCTCCCTTGCCACGACAACAGGGGGAGGGGCACCCATAGCGGCGTTGTACACCAGTGCCGCCGACCCGTCCAGGTCGACCACCCAGGCAGGCCCAAGGGGCCGGTGAGTGTACGGATCGGCGACAGCGGCGACGTGTATGGACCACTGTGCCATGCTCTGGAGCAGAAGACCCTGAGCATCGGCACCGTGGCCCACGTTCGCCTGCAGGATGCGGAGCTGAGGATCCATTATGGAACCATCTCCGCATCCCGCCGCGAACTTTGGGTGGAGCTCCCGCCTTGCGGCTTCGGCTCCCCCCCGGTGCAGGCCTTGCTACCAACCCTATGGTCGGCCGGTTTGCCCCCCGCTGCACACCTGAAGCAGTGCAGCGGAGCTTCGCAACCACCGGCCGTATGACCGGGTTGGCCACAGCGGAAGCAGCGGTCACCGACCGTCACCGCCGCCGTGCACTGCACCCCCACGTGGCCGACCGACAGGCACCTAAAACACCTAGTCGGTCGAGCCTGCAGGAGCCGGACCTGCACCCGCACCACGCCTCCCACGGCGAGGAACCCTCGGTCGGCAGCCTTTTTGGCTGCTGCGATGGGGCAGCCGACAACTGCCGCCCCCAGTCCGCGGCGGCCGAAGCGGATTGCTCCGACCTTCACCGCCTCTAGGGGGCAGCCCCCGGCCTCCGCCACGGTGAGGCGGATTTGCTCCGCCGTGATGGAGTCGTCCAGGTCCAAAATGCGCATTTCTGCGCACTTGTTGGGCCTGGACACCCGGACGTCGGCTGCGTCCAGCGTGTCCCGAAGCCTAGCCGCTAGGGCATCGGCCTGGGGACCGCTTGATGCGCCGGGGATCTCGAATAACCGAGCACCCGTCCGAGTGGGTTTCACCCGGATGGGGCCCGGCAAATCGAGTGCCCTCATGTCGACGCAGGCTCTCGCCTGCGTGACAATCTGGGCGTACTGCACGCCCCTCTCCGCCGCCTCCGCCGTCATCGTTAGCACGATGGCGGTTGAGCGGGGGACGCGCAGCCTCCCCGGCACTCCTCTCGCAGCAGCCTCGGCCTTCCTGGCCTTTTTGGCTGCCTTCCGGAGCGCCTTTCGCCGCTTTTTAGAGGCTCCGGCAACCTCCCAGCCCACCTCCGGCGAGGAGCTCGTGGTGGCAATCCCCGCCGGAGTCCGGGCCAGGGCTGGGGCTGGGGCTAGGGCCGGGGACTTCTTCCCTTTGCCCTTCCCCTTTCCCTTGCCCTTGGCCCGGGTGGCCTGCGCATCCTGGGGGGGACTCCCAGCCCCCGCAGCAAGAGCAGTCCGAGTGGCCAGAACGGTAGGAGCGGCAGACGCAGCGGACGGGCTGCCGGCCAGCCCCTGCGGGGACCCCGCCCCTACCGGACAGGTGGGGCCCCTCTTGACCGCCCCGGCATACCCGGCCGGAGCCGCCAGCGGCGGCCGGCGGCTGGAGTCCATAATGGACTCCAGCCAGCTCCGGGTGCGCTCCTCCTGCGCCACCCGCCACGCCCGCTGCTCCTCCAGCGCCTTCTCCTGGCGCTCCTCCATGGCAGCTATTGCCGCCATGCAGAGCGCCAACGGGTCCGCAGGACGAGCCGGCCGCAGCACTGGCGACTCCTGCCGAGCTGGCCGGGCCGGCGACTTCGGCGGCTCCGGCTGCGGCGACTCCGACGGCGCCAGAGGCTCCGGCCGCAGCGGCGACCTCGACCGCACGGGCAACAGCGGCCGCGCCGGCCGTCCCGACGGCGTCGGCTGCAACAGGGGCTCCGGCCGCAGTGGCGACCTCGATCGCACAGGCATCAGCGGATGCGCCGGCGGCGTCGGCTGCGCCTCCAGTCGCCGCCGCGCCGACCGCGTAACGCGCCCCGCCGGCAGCCCAGCGACAACCGCTTGGAGGTTCGCCAGTTCGGCCGCCATCCTCCCCATCTCCTTGCGGTAATCGGCCGCCATCCGCTCGTTACTCTCCAGGAGCTCCAGATGCCTCCTGCCCAGATGAGCCCTGTCGAGCCGCAACTCGGCCAACTCCGCCCTCAATAGGTTGAAGAACTCGACAAGCCGCATCGTCGCCTGCGTGACCCGGTGCTCCTCCGGCGTCGGAGAATCGGTGCGGGCCCCGGCCCAACCTTCTAGGGCTTCTTTCACCTCCTTTGACATTATGTCGGCGGGAGGCAAGGGTAAGGACGCCGCCGAGGTGGAGGAACTCGGCGGCGCTTCCACATCCTCCGGGGCCCTGAGGCTATCACCCCGCTGCAGCTGCGTGCGGCTGACCGCTAGCAACTTCAGCGGTGGTGGATGCAGCGTCTCGTCACCGTCGTGACTGCTGCTGGTGGAAGAGGAGTCGGTCAAGGTAAGCTCCAAGTCCGACTCCGTCTTCTGTGGTGGAGGGGAAGGAGGAGGAAGAGACTTCTTCCTGAATCTCCTCTTCCGCCGTACAGATTTCCGGGTCTGTAGGCCCACCGGGCTGTTCGCCCTACTCTTCTCCGTGGCGGTGTCGAATTCTTCCGACACCGCGGTTTGGGACGCGACCTCCGCGTCGTGGTGCTGCGCGACCTCCGCGCAGACTGTTCTGCTTGGTTTGGGTTTTAATGTTAATATTGAATTTTCCATGTAAATCCCACGAGTAGAACCGATAAAATTACACTCCCCGGGTGACGGCCATTCCGGGAAGCGGGGTACATACTACGGAGGTCCCCTGGTATCCGTAGGTTTTAAGCGACTTCGCTGTCGGGTTTCTCAGACTTTTCCTTGTCGCGGGCCGGCCAATTAAGGCAAGCCCCGCGGCCTTCAGAATATCGGCTTCCCAAGTGTGGCTAGCACTCAGGTCGTTGTCGATATCCTGGAGGTTACGCGACGCGGGAGAGCAGCCAACTCTCCCAGCACCGACGGTGGCACGAATGCCTGCCAGCCTCTGCGCGAGCAGTAGGCCGGCCCGTCCCTGGATCCCATGGATCCTTGTGTCGCCCCCATGTCCCCTCTGAAAGCAGAGGGATACCGGGAGCGACAGGCTAGCCCTAAAAAGGGCTGTTTGGGATGGAAGGGATTCTACGAATCCCTTCCCGCGGGCCTTGCAGGTCCGCCATACCACGACCCCCTCAGGGTCAGCTAGCCCTAAAAAGGGCTTGTCGGGTTATTGGTCGACGGCTAGCAGAGCTCCTTCTCCTTGGAGTCAGAGTCTACTAACCGTCGTCCAGGGTGCACCAGCCTCCCCGCTTCCGTTCCCCAGGACCGCGGTCCAGAGGGAAAAGAAACAGGTAAGCCAACGTGGAGGTTACCCAACCCGCACCCCTCCCCGGAGGGTTAAGCAGAGGTGAATTAACACCCACATTTCACCAATAATTGAATTGAATTGAATTGAAAACTATTGTTGACTCAAGCCATGCATCTGGGGCTGAGTCTGGGCTGTACATATATATGTCTAGTGCTAAACAGCCCTATTCCTTAGTCGGTATGTACGACACCGCTTGGGAAGAGCCGGGAACCGCGCGGCAGATTTAAAATTCTAAAATAAAAAAAAAAATCTTCTTTACTATTTAAGTGTATTTTTTTGTAATAGTAATGCATGTTGTTCCTGTCATGTGTGTGTTAACTAAAGTCAATATCTAAGAAATCTATAAAATATTCAAAGTATTTTTTTTAATATAGGACACGTCAATCAGACTTCGCCCCGCCCGATGGTAAGCTGAAGGCAAAGTCCCAGAAAAGAGGGTCACCATTACTTACACATACCGTGTGACAATGGTGACACTCAGCTTGACGGCCTCATCATATGCTTTTTCACGCCCCGCTTAAAGGACCCGGGACTGTAGGAAGAAGGAAACACGTGAGCTGGTAATGAATTCCAGGCTTTAATGGTGCGACAGAGGAAACAGTCAGAGTATTACCTGCCAAAATGAATTTGTAACCTCTGTGAACGCCATGCAGTCACAGTTGACTTTCATCAATATATTACATCAACTGAACCGAGTGAGAAGAGAAAAAAAGAGCTTCAGTATGATATCAGGCAGAGGTACGACTGGGAGGCACCGAGGCGGGCCCTCGTGGTCGTGCTCTCGGTCAGCGCCTGGCTTACAGCGATGGTGCTGAGTGTAATGGTGTGTAATGGTATTAAGTTTAAAAAAAACTGCGTGAGCGTTCTTTGTTCTGTGGTAGTGCTGGCACAGGGAACGGATAGTCAAATCAATAAAAATATAGAAAAAAAAATTAGTTCCGGCAGGATTCGAACCCGCGATTGTTCCCTTACAGGGGTAACGCTCTGGCCACTGAGCCATTCTTCTATATCTTAATCGATTTGAATAGTTAGCATACTAAATGATTGAAAATTTCACTCAACGCATAGTAAGTCTGTGTTTGTCCAAACCATCATCGCTGCGCTTCATTTCATCGTTATATTTTGTTTGAAGCCCACCTCCTTGAAAAACTTGTACCTAATTATAATTAGACACTTGATAAGTTACTTTTCATTATATTTTCCCGAAAGTATATTTAAAAATGAGGCTGTAATCGAGCTGTTAGTTACTGTTAAATAATTAATGAAGCCTGTTCGCCTTTTTAGTGAATACGTTTCCATTACTGCAATTACCTACACTCAGAGGCAGAACTCTTTCGCGAGTTTGTTTCCGACCACAAGAGCTTATCAAACAAAAGTTGGGAACAAACTTGCGTTCATTAGCGTGGCCATAAAGTACCTATACGAATGTTTTCCGTAGTATGGGTAAAGTTAAAGGCCGGTGCACACCGTCCACGAGCGCAATGTATGCACCTCTAAAGAAGATGCCAACCCAACGCCAGCTGAGCACATTCGTGATTGTATCCACTTGCAGAATTGCCAAGGTCAGCGGAGTGGCAAGGCGCGTCCTTAGTACGTGAGCCGGGGTGACAATATAACATAATGTGTTTCTTGTTGAAGTCAAAATTACCACTACCGAAAAGTATCATAAGATTTTTTAGTTCATCTAAATAAAACCTGTTCTGGCTAATAAAATGTATATTTTGTTTAAAAGAATTTAACTGAAGTGGAATATTTATAACATCACTTGCATGGGACTGATGCTTTCACTAATTCTTCGTATTCAGTATCCTACATTATGTGATGCAAGCTTTGTGTGGCGTAAACAATAACTTTGAGTGCATGACGATGTGACAGTGCTTAGGATACGCATGTTACGTGGGCGGTATACGCTGCCGGTATGTCCCTGGCTTTAACTATACAACTTGTTCTTCAATAGGGCAGTAACGAAGGTAGATGTGTAGTTACAAATCTCGTCAAACTTTATTATTTATGAAGCATAATTTTATTTTTATGAACGTGAAAAAGTTGCGTACAATATTTTAACATTTAGATCTAACGAGCTTGAGCCTATCGCATGCGCGATGGCCTGTCTTGATACAAAAAAAGCCTTGAAGAGAATTAACCGTATTAGTCCAACAGTTTTGAACAAAATCCCAAATATAATATACAATACCTAACACATAGACAGCTAAATATGGGATGATGATATAAGAAGAACGTCTAGGACAAATGTCAAGTATGGAATTTGTAACGTCGTGCACTTCAGATACGTTTAAAGTATTTCTCTAAACCTTAATCGTATCCTCCAAACCAAAGCTAGAAATGTGTCTAACACCCCGGAAGGAGCGTTAATGTGTTGAAGGAGTTCTTTTTATAGTAACAATTCCTAAAACGCGTTCCAATCTAGCGGCATTCTCTCGCTGTGATAATTAGAACGCAGCATGACCTTTTAGTAAATTACTCTGAATAAACCTCGTATTTCGTTTCTCCGATGGCCGAGTCTCCAATAATTACGCCCATTACCGCACTGTAAAGAAATTTTATTAAGTTCTGATATGGCAAGATTTATTTTTAAACCCCGACGCAAAAACGACGGGATGATATGTTATATGTTTGACCCATTGCTCTGAGTTTTAAAAGGAGTTAATATAATATGCTAGTTTTGAGAGAAACCAATTCAGGATGAACCCAGACTTATCACAAATAAACACCGGAACTGCAAGGTGGAAAGACAGCCAGCCTTTTTACCCTACATCTAAGGAGTGACAGATAAGATAGCTAACATCCTGAAGAAGGTTTCTCTCAAAAATATCTTCACTCCTTTTAAAAAGTTGTCGTTGTTGGTTGCCGGAGATGAACTTGGCAGGCATATCCGCAACCCAGGGCCATCTCATCTCTCTCGATCTGGTCATCCTCATTATGGGTATCAAATGAAAAGGCTAGACGAGTAGATTAATTTAATAATTGTAAATATTATTTTTTGTGACGGGGGTTTTTTATAACGATAGTTGAAGCCCTCAGTAACTGTTAGCACTATAGCTTAGACATACAGTGTAAGTTTGGTGACTGGTAAATCAAGAAGCTCTATTGCCCCTGGCAAATCGATCGGAAATCAACTTAAAACTGAAGTTTTTAGAGTCAGTACCTTTAATTTGATTACGTACGCTAGGAGTTAAAATTTACCCAACCACTGTTTTCTTGCCGATGCCGCAACGAATTCAATATCACTAACAGAGTACGTGACGAGCATCAGACATTCCCCCTGGACGGTGCAAACAATTTTATCTCATCTCAAACTGTTTAACACCTTTTTCTTTCCCAGTGTTGTTTACTGACCACGGGTTTGTCTTCTCATTATAACCAACCTGGTGTATCGATGTACGGGATTGTTCGAGGGAATTTTGGTATCTACTAAATATACATCACATTACATTTATAAAATTTCAGCAATTTTGTCTTGCCACATGTATTTTCGACTTAATAAAAGATTAATATACGCAAAGAATCTAACGTAGGTGATGTAAATAGCCACACGAACTGCAAGCTCCGTGAAGAGATTTTGAAATAAGCTGCCATGGACCTAAGCTGCTATGTGCTCGAAAAATGAGATCACTTATGGCAACCTCATTAGCCGTCACGTATGAGTTTATTAGTTTATGTAGATACTCATTAGTGTATGATTGTAAAACGGTTCAAAACTCAACATTGGGGAGGCAAAACTAATCTCAGATGGCGTCACCTCCGCTTGTGCTTGTCTTAGTAGAGTCTTTAAATCCTATATCTCTTACGTCACAGGTGCTTATCAATCTTGTTGACATTTGCATTGAGAGTATATAATTTTGTTTATGAATTTATCAATAAATATTAATCAAAATTTATAAAATCATAATCAAAATTATATACTCTCAATGCAAATGTTACAATGACAAATTTAACAGAAGAGTTGAAGAAGAGAAATGCTTCACTGCATAAAAAATTTACTTACGTTACTACGTATTTGCAGCCGAATTTGGTATCCAGTGTTTGATGCGCAGTGCTTTAATCTACAGCATCCGTTTTTCTTATTACTGATAAGAAAAACGGATGCTTTAGATTATAGATTGGAAACGACGAGGACCTTCTTTTTACACTGAAATTCACTAGAGTATGCGGAGTGGCTGGCGCAACATGTTATATTGTCAGTATTGTCTTTTTGTTTTACCAGATATTTTATTGTTCCGATATGTAGGTAACAGTTGAGCCGGAGAACTTAAGAAGTTATATTCGCGCCTTTTCAACTTTAGTCCAGTAATCGAACTATTTAAAGAAATCAACCGCAATTATTACAAATAGGAGTAAGTACCACCAGTTTTAATGTGTTGACTTTGAGTTTCTCCGCTGCCGTAGTCCCTCATGCTATCCTCAACAGGCACCAAAAATGCGTACTGTGTACTTTATAGTGTACATTTACTTTAATTTTAAAGCATTTAATATGCTAATTATTCAAGTCGATTAAGATAGAAAATATTGAATCGGTCCAGGCTTTACAGGGGAAACGCTCTGACCACTGGGCCACCGAACCTTCGCCTGAAACCATCTAAATTCTTCTTAACATATATTCCCCTTGCAGCGATGGTTGAGAACCATCTACCGACATTTGTACGAATTATCGAAACCAATGAATGATAGCCACTTACTATCAGGTGGACCATATATCTTTGCTTCATTATGCATCAAATCAAAGTTATGGAAGTGGCGACGGATAAAACCAGACACTGATACAGTCAGTAGCCAACGTAGTTTTAAAATAATAGACGCATGAATTTGAGTCGTCGCGACGAGATGTGTCCTCCAAGTGGTAACAAAGGCCTGTCGTCATTGGGAGTCAAATTAGCACGGGAAATGGAAAAGTTAAGGGGCGTGAACTATATGGGGCGGAATTACTGCGTTATGATGTTAGAAAAGTTTCAGAGCAAAACTGGGGCCCCCAGTGGTCAACAGCGCGTGACGTGGTTAATTTAATGAAGAGTATTTAAATTACATATAAAAGCTTTGCCGCATAAACATATATTAAAAATCTAAATATATTACAGAACAAAATCAAAACTTATCTAAGTATAAAATATACTGTTATAAGAAATTCTTACGGATATATGGAGAAGGTAGAACTGGCAAGCGAGGTGGAAGCTTCGCATCTGCCGATTATATTATTAATTTAACAATAAGAACACAACAAAATTAAAATGCCTAATATTTCATTTTCTTACAATACGAGTATCATCTATGTATGAAAAACTTAATTGTGCAGTAATCATATTACAAACATTAGGCGAAAGCCCTAAATGATATAGTCTTATTATTTTTCTAAGTAATCCGCTATTTATTTGGGATACACAATGTCCTTGTTCGTAATCTTTACAAATAAAAGCAAAGATCTTTCCAGACCTTGTTGGACGTATACGTAAACCTTTTTATGTGGTTTCGGCTTCTCACGGCCGTTTCTTCGCTATACCTGTTTATCTAAAATAAGCCTTATCCTACAGTTGTCTTTATTGTTCATTTAAATATTTTTTGTATACTATAACTATAAACATACATATGCTATACCTATTTCCCTCCGGGGTAGGCAGAGGCAACAGTCCCCCACCCCGTCTGCCTCCACTTTTGTATACCCATTATAATCAGCAAAATTAATTTTCCATAAGAGCCCTTACAATAAAGCTTGCTACCACAACTTTGAAAACATCCACTGCAAACCAAGTTACATTAATCAATCGACAGGTGATGTATACTGGAAATGCCTCAAGACAGAAGTCTCTGCTGTTTCTTGCTTATGGTCGAGCATACGCCGCGGCTTTATACATTTTCCTTCATGAAAAACCTTAATTGAGACTAATGAGTTATAAACACGTCATTAAAATTAGATTATGGTTTAATTGAAATAAATTTCTATTTCGAGGTGCGCGGCGTCGTTATGGCTACGCGAAGGTACGTCGAGCGTCGCCGGTACATTCTGTACTGTGGCGCGTGACGTAATGAAATAATTTTCTTTTATCGAGCTTTAAGTTTTTAACCAAATATTTCGTAACACAATGGTAATAATTAAACATAGATTGTGACAATATCAGAGTTTCCAGTTCCATGTGTAGTCTGTTTTCAGTACAGTACTAGTTGTTTGAGTTCCAGAATGCAAATTAGCTTTAACTCGTGCCAGCACTCGTGTTCCAACTAGCAGTAGGTAATAAATTCAAGCTGCCAGTAGTTGCGAGCTTCGTATAAGTACAGATGTATTATACACGAGACGTGCGAACCGTTCATGAAAGTAGAATGTCCTTGTGTACGCGGTAGGGCATTTTACTTTCATGACCGCTGTGAGCTTGGGTCAGTAAACGTTCAACTTATTTACACTAAGTAAATATAATTCTATAACATAATGAACACAATAATATGACGTCACGTACTATTTATACGAATTTAGATACATGTATACGAGTTATAACAACAGTATTCTGTTTAACTTGAAACTTTTCATAACTTCACTTTTTATAACGTATGAATCACCTTTTCAAATAAAATATGTGGATACCTACCTACTCAAATATTATACAGATCTCTCTCTAATTGTTATAAAATAGCCATTCTAAGAATAATTGAATGAAGACTTAGTTCCTTGTTCGTCGTTCGTCAGTGAATATTTTAAAACGATTACGATTTTGCAAATGCGAAATAAACAGTAGAATAATATATTTACCTCCATTTTCTTTTAAAAAGAAAGTACCTACTTTAATTCCTTCTGGAGTTGTTCGCGCGTTTTCGTGAGTGAAGGATAATGAAATAAAGTGGAACAAGGAAGTTGTTGTATTATTAGAGTGGAATAAAATGTGGGCAATTTCATTCCGAAATTATTTATCTCTTCCAAGATGGGAATGATCATGAAAATATGCTCGCCGTTAGTTTAGAGTCTTCGTAAGTTATGACCTTTGATAGTGACGTCACAATAGCTGGCTGTTACGTGAAGTGTGACTAATATTTACATGATATTGTTTGCTGAAGCCACAATTGATGTTTAAGTGAAAAGACATTAATGCCCTTTCGCTGCAATAGGATGCAAAATAATATTTTAATGAAATGGTCATTTGTATTCATCGCCTGAAGGGAGTTCTCCATTAGAAAGATGTAATTAAAAACTGAAGTGAGTCTCTCCACAAATAAGTACGTAAAATAAAAATGCTTCTTTCTTTAAGAATTTTATACCAGTTTTATCCGCGGCAGATCGGACTGCACTTTATATTAGTTATGAAAGTAATACGTGTATTGTAGTCTTTATTGTCATGTTGTGTACTATATAACTGCATATACGCTAAGTTATACCTTTTTTTACACGAAAATGATCCACACACATACCCCTCCCCGCCGGAGTCGGTGGGAGAGGTTATGTCGGACTCAAACCGACTAAAGCGCACGACTTCTGCGGTCGTTGATGGTTGCCGAAGGTGAGGTTGTCAGGCATGTCCTTTGCACCCGGACCAATCCAGAGCCTCTCTCGATCTTTCCCTCCTCGGATCAAGGGACCACGGAGCCCCAAACTGCTCCCCGGAAACGAGGAGACGCGCATCGCGCGCCGCTGCTGCGGCCTGTTTCCGCCAGGACTCCATCCGTCACCACCAGGTCTGCTGGTCTACCACCGGTGCTGACCTCTACACCCCGGTGATCAATCATCGACCTCTGAAGCTCGAGTTGCCTCAGAACGTGGGCAGCACGGCTTACGATCCTCCTTCGCTCCCGCTGCCACTCCCGCCCCGCCTCCTCCTTCACGAGAGCTCGCAGGAGGTGTCAGCCACCCACGCATTCGCGCAGTGAGCCATCGCCGCGAGCCCCGTGATGAGTCTTACCGCTGTCGTACTCAAGTCGTAGCTCCCATTCCTTCGCCATGGCTCTGTGGAGCCGGGATCTCACGGTCTGATTTTTTTCAAGCTTGGGATCGTGACCCCGTTCCTGTGCCACCTTTGGGAACCGATATAGCGCCACCATGGTGGATCTTCAAGGTGGTTGGATACAGCGGTATTATCGTCCAATTGAGCAGTCCCTACAGAATACCGCGGCCATAATAACTTCGTTTTGTGTTCCCAGCGGTGAGTAACGTAACCAGAGCTCACTGGAGAGTTTGTGATGTCAGTGGGAAGACTAAAGGCTTGCCCTGCTTTGTCTTCTATACTGACGGCACAGAGACTCTGTGCTTACAGGGTTGGCAACACGAGTGTGAGTCCTCTGATGCTATACATGTCCATAGGTCACGGTAACCACTTTCCATCAGGTGGGCCGTGTGCTTGTCTGCCACCTAAGTGGTAAAAAATGGAGGTTTCCTTACTGGACATGCAGTCATATTTTGAAGAAAGAATGGTTAAATTCGAAGCTAAATTGTAAGACAAGCCTTCAACCTCTACAGGCGGCCTGGCGGAATAAAATAAATAACAATAAAAATAAAAATCATTTATTACCAAAAGCAAAACAATTGAAGTTATCCGTTGGCCCCACACTAGGCATGCCTGTCCTGTGGGTACCAATACCAACATGTTTACATTGACGCTTGTTTACAATGTTGCTCGGTCGACATACATTAGATATTTGAGTTTGTAGGTGACTTGTTTTTAGAAGAACAATATATTTTAGCAATAGTAAATATTCAGTATTTTGAGATTACAGTAGTATTGTGTATATATAATATATAAATACATACGAATAGATACAATACACATAATATATACCTACTAACTTGTACAAAACTTGCATGTCCATTACATGTGTTCAGTTTAATGTTCGTGGATATTTAGTAATAGTCATAATTTTGTTTTGCTTAGCATAGGATTAGGCTAGGTGTACTAGGATATTTTCTGCGGCCTCATATTCTAAAGAGGTTAAATATTTTGTGAGTATGCTTTGTGCTTCTTTTAGAGTGCATATTGGTTTATGTCACAACTTTTAAAGATTTCGTGTTACAAAGTCTTAATTCACTTTCCCAGGGGCATGACACTTTAGCTCGGGGGGTGGACAATTTGGAGACATGGAGCCGCCGAAAAATGCTACATGCGTACATGGCATCGCAGAGTGAAGAGAAGACACAGCCGAAGTGGTCATTGAAACTATTAAAGAACACCTGCGCCTGGAATCTTTCCCTTCTAATGACGTCACGCGGAGCTTCTATATTATAGAATATTATTGAAACTATAACGACATAGAAATACTAACATTGGAGTATAACACAATATCGTCTAATCTATACAGTATCGATAGATACCGAACCCACTTAGCACAAAGGAAAAGTTCTCAATTTTGATGTTTGGGCCATCAGCCGCTGAGTACCGGCGCTAACCCACTCACAACACATTGTTCCGTCAACCCATAGCGTCACCCGGCAGTTAGTCTATACCGTATAACAGTATCGTATTTTTAGTTCTTCTCTGGGCAATCTCTGACTAATTCAACCGTCTCACCTATTCTCGTCTCCGTAATTTCCTTCTGTTTATAAAACGATTTTCTTTTGTATGGTTTTTGAAAAAGTAAAAAATGTCGTATGTTCTGTATTATATAAATAGAACTTACAGAACGTTGAATAAAAAATGTAGGTACGTTATATTTTACTAAAATGACCCGCGGCTAACAAAACGGAAACTCCAGCAAGAAACTGAGAAGGCTTTTTCTGTGATCTATATACAAACATAGTGACGCCTTGTTAAGCAAATAGTTTATTTTCGAGCCTGATTGTCAAATGAAAACATGTATAAACATATTATTGAATGTATTATGTATTATCTTGTTTATCAATAAAAAGGCGAAGCAGTATTTTTTAATGCCACTTAGGTGACAGACGAGCGCAAGGCCCACCTGATGGAAAGTGGTTACCTACCGTGGCCTATGGATGTGTGTAACACCAGAGAAGCGTAAAGAAAACACTAGCATGGACTAAATAGGTCTTGGTTAAAATGCACTACGTGAAGAGGTGGGTATATATATAATATGTAAGAGAAATAGTGAGTGTTGTTATTAAGCTACATAGCACAAAGCTATACAATATCGTATTTGACTTAAAAAGGCACAATTTGTTAAGAGGTAATCCATTAGCACGGCGCCAATGAAACGAGTATTGAAAAATGAAGGTGAGGCGCATCTTCCGGGAAAGTAATCGTGCCTATTAATTAGGTGCTTCGGGAGAGCGACGCCACGGCACGCAGACGCAAACTTTACAGCTTCAAGTGTCACCGTTTATAAACATCTTCAGCGATTAAGACGAGATGGAGCACCTTGGCAGATGGACGTCTTGGAAAAACTATTTCTTCATGTATTTTACATGAAACTGTGACCTTTTTTTTTAACGTCTGATACCCCCCAACACTGGAGCTGGTGGGAGAGGTGAGAGGTTATGTCGGACTAGAACCGACTAAAACGCACGACGCCTGTGGGTCGTTTTTGGTTGCTGAAGGTGAGGTCAATAAGCATAACCCTCGCACCCCGGCCGACACAGGGCCATGAAACTGTGACCTTGGCGTGCGAACGCCAAATAGCAGTTATCTATATAGTCAACAGTAATGGCACAGCGCCAAACTTCTTCAAGCGTTTATATGTTAAGATGACATTTTAATGATACACGTATCCACAGAGGAAGCCAAATTAGCGTCCAATCTACGTTCAAGCACATTTCACGTCACAAGTGGGTAGTCTAAGTGAGGACACAAGTGGTCTGTAAGTTTGTAAGGGACGCTACCCATTTAACCACTGGCTTCATGCACTAGTAGGATGACGCAGGGGTTAATTTAGTGCCACACATAACCACTATCCTATGGCAGGAAAGTTTACTACAATTACCCACAATAAAAGGCAATGATAACTTCTTACAAGGATTTTATTTTTATTTTGACATGGATTGTAAAATTTTACTCACTTTAATAAATAAATTATTTATACTTTATTGTACACATAAATTACATTTATATAAAAAGATGAGATGTAATGTGCAAAGGCGAGCTTAACTCAAAGTTGAGTTTTCTTCCAGAAAACCCGGGAGTGTGCGAGAAATTGCAATTTACAATTATTACCTTGCGATGTCTTCAACAGTATTACCCAAAAATTCTCAAACATGAATAGTACAGCATAAGTGTATTTGTGTAGGTAACTGTTATTGTTCTTGTCGGCGCCTACGCCTTATAAGACTTTTATTTTAAGTAGTAATATGTATAACAATTATTACGGATAGTATTTTTGTTTATTCTACATAGTTTAGCGGCGCCTTTGCCGTATATATTTATTTTTGTTAAATAGAAATTAGCGGTCCCCGCGCCTTACAAATTATTTATTTTGATTTGTATGAATCATGTGGATTCGCGGCGCCCGCGTCATTAAAAACTATTTTGTATGTCATAGTTCTTAGGATTCATTGTTGTTTGTGTAAACTTAGTTTGCCATTTCCAGCGGGTCGCGCGCGCCTTCGCTTCGTAATGTAGGTACCAACTCACTTTGCCGCTAGCCACCTTCCTGGGCACTTGTCTCCATATAATATATATAATCTTAAGAAATATTGTACCAACAGTTATTCTGGAAATAAGTAGACCTCAAACCAATTATCTGCTTTTATTTCCTCCCTTGTTCACGTGGTGAACAAATTGGCGACCGTGACAGGACCTGCCTGATTAAACGCGAATTCGAAGTTACGTTGCAGGTAGAATATTCTCGAGCAAGGTGAACGAAGGTCGACCGCCACGCGTGCCACGTTGCTTCGCAGTTCCTGTTTGTAAGGACTATCCAGCTTCGTGTGTGAAGTGCGTGCAGTCTGAACCTGTTCTCGCCCAGGAAGAATTTGGCTTATTCAACGGGAGGCATCCAGCTCCCTCGGCATCGTCATCAAGCGGATCGTGAGCTCCGAGAGGGCGGACCTACCTACGCATCGTCTGCCTAATCATAAAGTGAGCCCGTTCCTTTTCTATTCCTTTGTGTTCCTATTGATTTGTGATTTCAGGGGACTGGTTCCTTAATATTTAGTGCCTACTCGTGCTATACTGTCATATGTTAGCCTACTGCTCCCGCTTTAATAAGCTGCGAGCTTTATTTGCACATGTTTGTACCCCATAGCACGCTTGTCTGCCTAAATAATACCTACCTATTTAGTTTTTACTTCATATTTAGTGCCTACTCGTGCTATACTGTCATATGTTAGCCTATTGCTCCCGCTTTAATAAGCTGCGAGCTTTATCTGCACATATTTGTACTCCATAGCACGCTTGTCTGCCTAAATAATACCTACCTATTTTGTTTTTACTTAATATTTAGTGTCTACTCGTGTTATACTGTCATATGTTAGCCTACTGCTCCCGCTTTAATAAGCTGCGAGCTTTATTTGCACATGTTTGTACCCCATAGCACGCTTGTCTGCCTAAATAATACCTACCTATTTAGTTTTTATTCAATATTTAGTGCCTACTCGTGCTATACTGTCATATGTTGGCCTATTGCTCCCGCTTTAATAAGCTGCGAGCTTAATTTGCACATATTTGTACCCCATAGCATGCTTGTCTGCCTAAATAATACCTATTTAGTTTTTTTTACATTTAGTGCCTACTCGTGCTACCGTCATATTATTATGTTAGCCTATTACTCCCGCTTTGATAAGCTGCGAGTACAATTTTGCACATATTTATTTGTACCCCATGCACGCTTGTCTGCCTAAATTATATTTAATATCATTTGATCTTTATTATCCCCCTAGTTTTGCATAGACTATTCCATTTAAATGCATCTAAACTCAGTGTTTATTATCAATATCAATGCTTCTTTGAATTCAATTCATTAAGATGTCTATTCTTTCACTGCATAGTGTAAACAACCTAAGTATATCAGTTGCCCATAACTAGCTATAAACGTTTGCATCTTACATTGAATCGTTGTACCTACGCGCTCCCAACAATCTATTCCAGCGTTCGAGCGCTGCGTTGACTGCGCGCTATCGCTAAACGCAGGCTGCGCGCAGCGCTGCATCTCTGCATTTGCATCGTGCATCAGCTGTTTTGTACCTGCCTACACCGCCGGTGCGAGTCATCGCATCGATCGCCGAGTGCTATCTACAAAGCGAGGAGCGTATGCGTTTTACTTTCTTACTTTTGTTTTGATAATTTAATTTGATTTATTTGTTTGAAATGACTGACGCTGAAGCTTCGAAGACCGATAGGGCTATTAAGGATTTAACTGTTAAACGTAGCTCAATTAAAGGTCGCCTTACAAAATTTAAAAATGAACTAGGAACTTTACAACCACTTGAAGTTATTTCTCCTTTGGATATTATTAAACTTAGAACCAAATTGAATAAATTTGAGGAATTATTCACTGAATTCAGTCAAGTACAAGAGGAAATAGAAGTGATCAATGCGCCCACTTTGGAAGTTGAACTCTGTGTTAGGGATTGCTTGGAACAGGATTTTTACCACTGTATAGCTTTATCTCAGCAACTTATTGAGAGAAATGCCTCTAATCGTGACAACAACGGTGAGTCGCATTCTTCTAGTTCTCGTTGTAATCACGACGATGACTGTGGGCCTCTCGGGTTCAAGCTACCCACTATAAGGATCCCTAATTTTGACGGAACGTACTTTAAGTGGCTTGAGTTTAGGGACACGTTCTCTTCCTTGATTCACAAAAATCCTAAAATTAAAGATATTCACAAATTTTACTATTTGAATTCTTATTTAGAAGGCGAAGCAGCGCGAGTTATTTGCAATTTGGAGGTTACAGAGCAGAATTATAGCGAAGCTTGGCAACTTTTACGTGAGCGCTATGACAATAAACGTCAGTTAATGAATAATCATTTAAGATCCTTGCTTAGTTTTGAATCAGTGCGGGAAACTGAAAGGTCTTTGCGGTTTATTATAGACCACGTGACCAAGAACTTACGGGCTCTTAGGTCTTTGGGTTTGCCCACTGATGGTTGGGATATGATTATAATTTATTTAGTAGTAGAAAAATTGGATTCAAAAACGCAGTTTAAATGGGAAGAGCATAAGAATTCGTTAGGTGAGATTGTAACACTTGAGGAGTTTTTCAATTTTTTGAAAAGTCGCGCTAACGTAATCGAGACTATGAGTCGTAATAAGGCTACGTCTAAACACACCCCACAAGCAGAGCAGTGTAATACACGTCATAAAACACAAACGAAGGTTATGACAGTCTCTTCTAGTTCCTCTAAGGAACCATCTGCTCCGTCTTCTCCGCTTTGTCTATGCTGTAAGGGTGCTCACCGCATTTATGATTGCTCTGTGTTCATGGCTAAATCATCTAGTGATCGAATGATTCTTGTAAACACTCGGAAGTTGTGCCACAATTGCCTCAGGACCGGCCATCCTTCTCGCCGCTGTAGGCTCCCTCGTGTGTGTAAGGAGTGTAAACAGCGTCACAACTATTTGCTTCATGAAGCTTTGTTTAAAGCTGGCACTGATAGTGAAGGCCCTCAGGGTGAGGCCGTCATTTTGTCTGCTTTGTCGTCTTCAGAGGTACTGTTGTGTACGGCTGAAATAAACTTAATAAATCCCACTAATAATGTAAACATGACAGTGAGAGCGCTGCTGGACAGCGGGAGTCAGTCGTCTTTCGTCACAGAGCGCGTAAGGCAAGTCCTGCATATGATTCCTCAGCCTTCCAGTACTAGGGTCGCCGGGATCGGCGAAGCTCCACTGAAGATTATTCCTGAACGGTGTGTCGTTCATCTTCAGTCGAAGGTTACATCATTCAACGCTACTCTATCGTGCCTAATTTTACCGACTATTTCCGGTAAGATGCCTAAAGCCTCTTTTAGCATAAGGCACTTGAACTTACAAGGGTTCAGGTTGGCGGATCCTAATTTTAATAAGTCTTCTGTCGTTGACATGCTCATCGGTGCCGATCTATTCTGGGATCTGGTAGGTTCCGAACAACATTCACTAGGAGAGGATAGTCCGATCTTAAGAAGTTCTAAGTTGGGATGGCTGGTAGCGGGTTCCATGTTTCCCAGGAAACAGCCCTCCAAAATGGAGGTGCACTGTCATTTGTCGCAAAATGATGACATGTGTAATCTTGGGGATGAATTGAAAGGGTTTTGGGAGTTAGAAAACGTCCCACACAAGGCGTTCTTGACTGAGGAAGAAAGTCTTTGCGAACAGCACTTTCTCAGTAATACAGTTCGTGAAGGTGACGGCCGTTTTTGCGTGAGGCTCCCGCTTCGAGCAGATAGGGATTGTTTAGGAGATTCCTTTCGTTTAGCTCGCAAAAGGTTTCTAAATCTTGAGGGGCGCTTTAAACGGCAGCCTGTACTCAAGGAGCTTTATTTTGAATTTATTAGGGAATATGCTGAACTTGGGCATCTCTCGGAATATTGTGGCGATCTCCCTCATGAAGTAAAATATTATTTACCTCACCACCCTGTAATTAGGCAAACCAGCGAATCTACTAAGTTGCGAGTCGTGTTTGATGCGTCCGCTCGTACTACTTCCGGTTTCTCTATGAATCATTTACAGATGACGGGGCCGACTATTCAAGATTCTCTATTTAACATCTTGGTTAGATTTCGCTTGCATAAATATATTCTCACCGGTGATGTTGAGAAAATGTACCGCCAGATTAGGGTAGACGATAGGGATCGCAGTCTTCAATTGATTCTGTGGCGTGAGGACGAATCGCTGCCTCTTCGCACTCTTAAACTGAATACCGTTACTTACGGATTTTCAAGCGCTAGCTTTCTTTCTACTCGATGCCTTTGGCAGTTGGGTGATGAGTGCGAGGATCCTCTTGTAAAGGAGATAATCAAGAAGGATTTCTATGTAGATGATTTGGTTACTGGTGCTCAGTCTGAGAGCGAGTTACTCGTCTTAAGGCAGTCTATAGCAGAAGTGCTCGCTAAAGGTGGTTTTCACCTCAGAAAATATCGCTCTAACTTGCCTACAGCACTTCAATCTTGCTTAAGAGAGAGTTCTAATGATTCACTCGTACTCAGCAACTCTACTTGCACGTTAGGTATCGGCTGGTTGCCCATTAAAGACGAGCTTTATTTCCCTATCGAGGCAGCAACAACTAAAGTTGTCACTAAAAGAACTATTTTGTCCTCTACTTTCAAGGTATTTGATCCTTTAGGTGTTCTGTCTCCTTGCACTATAAGGCCTAAAATGCTTATTCAGCAACTGTGGACACAGCCTAACCTTGGTTGGGACGATCCCGCTCCAGATAAACTTAAAGCGGAATGGCTTCAGTTTGCTAATGGCATGAAGAGTATTTCAAATTTACAAATTAAAAGACATGTTTTAATAGATAACTTTATTTATATCGAATTGCATTGTTTTGGTGATGCTTCTCAGCGAGCGTATGGAGCTTGTATTTATTTGAAATCGATAAACGCGAAGGGAGAAACAAGAGTGTGCCTACTATGCGCAAAATCGCGCGTAGCGCCCATTGCACCTACAACAATTCCTCGCTTGGAACTATGCGCGGCCTTATTGGGAGCCCAACTGACTTCTGCTGTCATTCAGGCGTTGCGGCTTGAAATAAACCGCCAAGTTTATTGGACTGACTCTAAGGTAGTATTGTGTTGGCTACAGACTTCCAAAAACTTAAAAACCTTTGTGGCTAATAGAGTTGGCGCAATTACTGAACTTACTTGCAGTTCCTCTTGGCGTTACGTACCGACGTCTCAAAATCCAGCGGATTTGGTCTCGCGTGGTGTTGAACCGGATCAACTTGCCGATTTACCCCTTTGGTGGTCAGGTCCCTCATTTTTGCAGCAGGACGAGTCACGTTGGCCATCCTTTGAGCACTGTAATGAGGCTGAGATACCGGAGGTCAAAGCTCATCCCGCTTTCACGGGGGAGGCGGTCATCAATCCGTTCGATCTCTCTCGGATTTCTAAGTTAGCGATAGCTCAACGCGCGTATGCTCGCATTCTAAGATTATTTCATAATGCCAAAAAGGCAAACCAAAACGACAAATTGGTTGGCTGTTTACAGGCTTCAGAATTGGAAAGGTCTATGAATATTTTGATTAAACTTTCACAGCAGCATTCATTCCAGACAGATTTAAGTATGTTGTCTCAGAACAAGCCACTTAAACCTAAATCAAATATTGCATCTCTCAATCCTTTCATTGATTCAGAGGGACTACTTCGTGTGGGTGGACGCATTGGCACATCTACTTACGATTTTGACAAACGACACCCTATGCTTCTACATGCACACAGTCGTTTTGCTTCCCTGCTCTTTCAGCGGGAACATGAGCGTTTAATGCACGCCGGTCCACAGCTGCTTCTTGCGTCTATACGAGATCGATTTTGGCCCATAGGCGGGAGAAGTCTAGCCAGACGCATTGCTCGAGGGTGCCTCGTATGTTGTCGTTTTAGGGGCAAGCCAATGAACAATCTTATGGGCAATTTGCCACCGGAGAGAGTCATGCCTAATTTTCCCTTTATTAACGTTGGCACTGATTTCGCCGGGCCATTCCTTATAACCGATCGAAGGGGCAGGGGATGTAAAATAACTAAATGTTACTTGTGCATTTTTATATGTTTCAACTATAAATGCATTCATTTGGAAGCAGTCAGTGAGCTTTCAAGGGAAGCCTTTTTGTTAACACTCAAGCGCTTTATCGCACGCAGGGGTTTGCCAAAGAAAATATTCTGTGATAATGGCACAAATTTTATTGCCGCAGCTCGCGAAATAAAAGAGTTTTTTGATTCGAAGGATAATCGCAGTACTATGTTGGACTTCGCAGCTCAGCAAGGCATTGAGTTTATATTTACCCCCGCGTACGCTCCTCACTTTGGCGGGTATCATGAGGCAGGTATAAAATCTGCAAAATTTCACTTACGTAGAGTCATGGGGCAGGCACATTTAACATTTGAGGAACTATGTTCTCTGTTTTCACAAATCGAGGCCATCCTCAACAGCCGTCCCTTATGTCCTCTCAGTCCTTCTCCCGATGACCTACAGCCGCTTACCCCGGGACACTTTTTGATTGGCAGGCCACTTACTGCATTGCCTGCGCCCGCTTTCGAGGATAGCAACTCCAACCAGCGGGACCGATACCAGAAGCTCGAGCAGGTGCGCCAGCACTTTTGGCAGCGCTGGTCCAAAGAGTACATCGGAGAGCTTCAACAGCGAACCAAATGGCGCACAAGGCAGGAAGACTTGAAGCTGGACGACATGGTGTTGCTGAAGGACGACAGCGCACCTCCACTCTGCTGGCGTCTAGGCCGAGTCAGCAAGCTGTTCCCTGGTTCCGACGGTGTACCGCGTGTGGCCGACATTTCCACGGCGCGCGGGATAGTACGGCGAGCTCTCAACCGCATTTGTCTTCTGCCCCCTGCGGACTTCAGGGAAGCTTGAAAGCTATTGCGGAGCTTTCAACCGGCGGGAGGATGTCGGCGCCTACGCCTTATAAGACTTTTATTTTAAGTAGTAATATGTATAACAATTATTACGGATAGTATTTTTGTTTATTCTACATAGTTTAGCGGCGCCTTTGCCGTATATATTTATTTTTGTTAAATAGAAATTAGCGGTCCCCGCGCCTTACAAATTATTTATTTTGATTTGTATGAATCATGTGGATTCGCGGCGCCCGCGTCATTAAAAACTATTTTGTATGTCATAGTTCTTAGGATTCATTGTTGTTTGTGTAAACTTAGTTTGCCATTTCCAGCGGGTCGCGCGCGCCTTCGCTTCGTAATGTAGGTACCAACTCACTTTGCCGCTAGCCACCTTCCTGGGCACTTGTCTCCATATAATATATATAATCTTAAGAAATATTGTACCAACAGTTATTCTGGAAATAAGTAGACCTCAAACCAATTATCTGCTTTTATTTCCTCCCTTGTTCACGTGGTGAACAGTTCTCTTGGGACCCACCGAGGTTTAGTAAAATTTTGGGCTTAAGTCACTGCGGATGGTATATAGTTAGTACTTACTGTGTACTAAACAAACAGAGATGCCGGTGTCGCAGGGCTCGTAATATTTCTGCGTACACCTGCTCCTTGATTATAATCCCTAAGGGATGACATGACCTCCTCTCTACTAAAATTAGTACTTGTACAATGGAAAAGGTAGTTTATTATACACTATTTACGGCTGTATTGAGGTAGACAAAAAGTTTTAAAAACCACGCAATAATATATATAACACTGCAGTGGTAACTTCAATACAACGAGTTGAGTAATAAAGAGAGTCTATTGTCGTCAACTAAGATTGAGAGAGGAATATTTAGTTAAGTAAGTATGTACAATACTTTTATACTAAAAGGCATAAATACATAAACTTCATTATTTTGAATCATTAAAAAATAAAGTTCCTATAAATATAAAAATAGTCTGTCAACAATGAAAACCCTCGCCGAACTAGAAAATAAAAATGTAATCTACGTACAGTGACACGACAATGGTAACTACTAATGACATGACAATGGGATGACGTAGCAACAGCGGGCTGCTGACGAGGAGAGATGAATTGATTGACAAAACATAAAGCATGAATTTGATTGTGTATCGAACAATGAATGATCAACGTATTCTGAATATTTGCGAAACAAAGGACATTATTTCAGCTGTACGTTAAACCTCACGTTGGATAATAGAGGTGCCATGTTGTGATCTGAACTACAGCCTGCAGATAATATATTTTACATTGATTATGAATAAGCGCTTATATATATAGGTATTTAAACTATCATGGTCACTGACATCAGTATCAGAATAAACGGGATATTTAATAGTGAAACATGGTAAATATCCCGTTTATTCTGATACTGAAGCGCTTATATATTTTGTATTTGTTATTATTTTTAAAAATTATTATGGTATTTTCATTTTTAAAAATATGCCTTTCAAACTTCGTCAAAGCTAAAGGAAAAACATAACTTTTGAATAATCTTAAATAACCTCCATTAAGTTTCATTTGTTTTTCAAAGAAAATATAGTAAAGTCTTTTAAACCCCATTAACATATTAATTAACAGTTAATGAGAATTTTGTTTTTATCTTAGTAGCCATTGTCTGGTCACAAATAGGCCAAATAATTCACTATAAATTCTTTTAGAAACAAAGTTTCTCTAAAAATACCATATATTAGCACTTAGTTTCAACAATGTCACGTTAGTGAGGATTAGTGTATAAAGGGCTATAAATACTTAGTGATGAAACTACAAAAAATAAGAATTTACGAAATAACCGCACTTTAGAACAAGATCATGTAATATAAAGCGCACGCCCGAAACAAGTACACGGCGCACCTGATAGAAAATGGTTACCGTGACCTATGAACATGTGCAACACCAGAGAAGTCAGACCCGTACTGCCGACCCTGCAAGAACAGAGAGTTTCTATGCCGTCATTGCAGAAGACACAATCAAGACTACGAGAACACAAAAACTCTCCAGTGAGCTCTGGCTACCCTTTTCACCACCGGGAACACAACACGAGGTTACTATAGTCGTGGTATTCTGTAGGGTAGAGGTACTTCCCCAGTCGGACTGCTCATACGGGACGAGAATACCGTCGTGCCCTCCTGTATAAAATTATTTAAATATATAATTTATTGTTTGTGTATTAAATTAATAGTCGCTTCATACATCAAAGAGTTGACTACGTGAGCGTGAATGAGGTTGATTTAACATTTAGAACAGTTATTTTACAATCAACAACACACACCATACTAACTAGTGAAATATTGCGCAGACCAAAGAAGATAATAATATTTACATAAATGTAACCGTAGTACAGTAAATTATGGGAAACAATAGAAAAGTATCTCGGTACCAAATAAATCAAATTGCTCCGACTACTGTGTGCTCACATCACAGGGGCGTTACGGATGAAACTTGAATAGCTTTTTACAGTGAACATTGTTGCGAAGTCGGCGGAACTTTGTTAATCGTGAGAACATCTTCATGTTTAGCTTTGGCTTAATAAATTAAGTGGCTAAGTACTAACGAACACCAACAACTACACGATCTGCAAACGACTTAGTTCATCTCGTACAAATATTATAACAGTGTAACATGAGCTTCTATAGAGCATAATCTCTTTCATGTTCCTGTAAGAAATACACTGCTGGTAATTGATAGATAGATAAAAAAATAATTCTTTATTGTACACCAATTGATTTACAATAGAACTAGTAGGTAGCATGTATACAGCTTAATGTACAATGGGCAGTCTTATCGCTGGATTGAATTGTAATTTAATTTAATTTCTAAAGTATATATAAACCACCATCGAACGTAGTCAGCGACACTTCTTTAGCTAATTTATGTGTCGTTGTATTCCATTATGTAAATTGGTTTTCATTCTCAAAACCAATGGCACTTTCTTGAAGCAGTTCCTTCAAACTAACGAGTCGTCTAAAATGGATTGCGAGATGACCCTTGAAAAAATTAAATTGATTTAATCTGAATGTTATATTTGTAACCGCTGTAGCCTAATGGTATGGGTAATGGACTACTGAGACGAGGTCTCGGGTTCGATCCCAGGTTTTACCATGGCACACACCAATGACTTTTCGATGCTTTTCGAAGTTAAGTGTGTCGCAGGTTTATAAGTACCCGGTTAATGGCAATAGGCTCGCCACCTATTACATTGGGATCTAAACATAAACTGGCGAAATGTGGGTGCTAGCACCTCTGCCTAAACCTTCGGGGATATATGCTTGAGCTTATAAAAACATAAACAATATAAAAAATATTTGTTTTGAGGTTTACTAACGTTGTCTTTGGTGTATTTTGGCGGAAAGAAATGCCCCTTCCAATATAAAAAGTTATACGTGTGTTGTTATAGTAATTCCAATTCAGTTCAGGCAGAATTCGAACCCGCGATCTTTCCTATACAGGGGGAATGCTCTGATCACTGAGCCACCGAATCTCGCACGAAGTCATCCAAATCTCCATATATATATTTCCACTGCAAGACAGAGATTTTAATCGGTTTGAAGGTTTACTCTGTTACCTATTTTTCAATTTCACAGAACAACAAGTTTATCTTTAAGTCCCAAATAGATATATCTAATTTTAAGTTCAAAACGAGCTCCAACTTTGTGCCTAAAACTGACATTTTACGATAGTTCCATTTTCTAAATTGGCGTTTATTTTGTCAATTTGACAGATTTGGCAATTTCGACACTTTCATGCTGGAAATTCTTAGTTGTAGATTGTTTAACTTAAAAAAGAGAAAAAAAAAAGATTGTTTAATATTCTTATTGCAAAATCTGTTTTATTATCTCTCTCTCTTTTATCGAATTACAATGACGTTTATGGAACAATCTTTTAAGCATTAACGTTAACAGATGATCTGACGATGAATCTTAGCATGTTTATGCTTTATTCTTGTTATAAATTTCACGAATAAGCTTCAACGTAACACAATAATGCTCGCCCTGTGTACACAATGGATCGTTACACAAAAGACGAGCTCAGAGCTAGTTCATGAAATAAGATCATAATGAAGGAACCGCGTGAAAGGCACGCCCTATACGTCGACATCCGATATACCACGCGAATACTCATCTCCGCGTAAGACGGTGAAGGGTTGTGTAATATTCGGTAAATAATAATTGTGGCACATGGACGACCGTGTGCTAAGAATACATACACTGTGTTCGTAGCACACGAACGCGTGTCGTTACAAATACATTATGATACACTGTATGCAGTAATGTCTTTTCCTATTTTATGTATTTAAAACCTGATATTATTAAGCTGCACTTTAAGTTTTCTCTGTGCTTTTTGGTCCGGGTGAGCATGTTAATGTACCCTTTATTATTTGATGATATTACATTAAGAGATTCGCCAATATGTGGGTCTTAATGCGATCTACTGAACCCACATGGGGCGTCCGCACGAATATCTGTGGTCATGTACCCAAGTAGTATATATAAGTTAGAAAGAAGCTTCCTGAATAGCCGGCAGATCTTGGCGACTTTTCGAAAAGCAGATGTCGATATCAGATCTATATATTGTTTGCGAATGAGAACCTGATTACTTTTGCCTCCCGGTGCTACTCTGTAGTGAACAATAAGCTCGATAGAATACGGTTTGTACTTAGGAGTTAACCCTTTTTTCGCTTGCTTTCAATTAATTCCATGGCAGTGCCGGGACACCGAGCCTAAGATTTATGGAATTAAATTGCTTCGCATTAAACGTGGAATATTTCGTCGCATAATTTATTGCTTTAATCATTAAATTTAATGTAAACTGGAGGTTTGATCATAATGTTCAAGGATAGATTTACAATATTTAGAAATAAACATTTTTTAAGAAATTTTAAAGCAATTAGTACTGCCTACCTATGCCAACTATAAAATTCGATTTAGATTGGAAAAATTTAATGTTCAAGACGGAACTTGAACCTACGACCAGTCCCTTACAAGGGGAACCAGTTTGGTTGTATAAGAAAATGTCGAATGCCCAACACGTGGCTCGTCTCGTTATAGCATTTTATGATAACACACTTTAATTTATTTTATATATTTTTTAACAGTAGTTTTTTAGACAGTATTTAAATATAAGTTGAAGCAATAATACTTTCCGTATTATATTATATTAATGAATTTTTAAAGGAAATTAATTAATAATTATATTATAATTAATTAAAAATGAACAAAATAGACCTGGAATTCATTACCAGCTCACATGTTTCCTTCTTCTTACAGTCCCAGGTTCTTTAAGCGGGCCGTGAAAATGCATATGATGAGGCCGTCAATCTGAGTGTCACCATTGTCATAATATGGTATATGATGTAATGGTGACCCTCTTTTCTGAGACTTTGCCTTTAGCTTACCATCTGGTGAGGTAAAGTCTAATTGAATAGTTTACTCTATCGGGTTCGTCCTACGATGCGCTCAGGTACCTGTACCTGGTACAAAGGTGCCCATAACGCTGGCCGCATTGCCTCTTTGGATGGCCAAGGCCGAACTTTGCACCAGGTACGACCCGGGCCCGATAGCTAAAATATCTAGTTTTAATGCGTTTTCAATGTTAACACTCATATAAAAAACAAGTATTATTGCTAGAATACGTTGTTAATATTGGACACAGCTCAAAGGTACTGCAAACAGAGTGTTACACGAATCTGGCGAGGTCAGTCAGTGAGGACATTGCGTGCGAGTGCAGCAGCGCGGGCAAGCGGCGCTGTGCGCGGGACGTCCACTGATATCACGTGCGCGCGTGTGATTGCTAACTACATCGTTACCGAAGTGTGACGATGATAACTGAGCGGCTACCATCAAACATCCACACGAAATACGAACGAAATACATTTAGCTAAGTAGGTACCACGAAGTCGCTTTAAGCCGAACTGAAGTGTTATGTATCGTATTCAGATCCGATTTCGGGATAAATGTGTTTCATGAGACTGATTGCCCGCAATTTTGATCCGGGACTGCGGATGTTTTATGGTTAACCTCTTGTTATAAAACTGCATTTTTCTCTTATAAATAGTCAATTTTAAATTACACATATTGAGAACACACTTGTTCTTTTTCCACACAAGTTTTTATTAGACCTGACCGGTTTCGCCTTACGGCATCCTCAAATATTAACCTCTGCCTACCCCTTCGGGGATATAGGCGTGAATGTATGTTATTATGTTATGTTATGCTAAAAAAAAACTGGAAAAGTACAAGTGTGTTCTCAATATGTGTAACAATAAATTCCACCAAGTGCCATCAACCAACAGTACAAACAATATGACATTATTAGTACTTAATGAGTAAGGAAGTTTCACTGCCAAGGCTTCCCTTTGAGTATTTTCAAAGTAAATTACCATAATTAGACATTAAGGACAAATCCTCCGTTTCAAAAGTATACTCATTACTGCTTGTCCATTGAGCAGCGCTGTCCGTTCGCCCCAGGAATACTTTAATTACTTTTCAAAGAGGGTTTTAAGGAAACCCTCTAATAAAGGCATTCCGTATACAAGTGCAACTCTCCTTTAGCTGTTTCTTTATCTTGAGTTGTGTATATTATTTCGACTTTTTGGTGTACTAAAACATTTTCTAGTGAAGAAACAAGAGTGTAAAAAGATTCACCGTTAACACTTGTATAATATTTACGAGAGATACATTTGTGAAATTTAAAAGCAATCATGCCCGTGTGTATATTCGTTTCAGATTCAAGCAAGTATTATTTTAGTTTCACAGTACAGATTTAAATAAAGCACTCTTGAAAGTGAGTATCAAAGCGAGGTTCTCTGTTTGCCGCAATTAAATTATAATAATTTGCAGTTGGGGCATTACCTTTTAGTTTCTGAACGTTCTCTATGTTTTGTGGAATTCTTTATAATTATAATTACTATTTTATAATTTCTTTGTGTATTTTGATAAATATATCAAATGGAGCACACTACTGCCCCTAACTTAAATACGCAATTGTAGACTCTATGCATGAGAATGACTCTGTGAGCAGCACGTACACGCCTTGCATTCCCCGGCGAACAAACGCTAGAACTTATAATGCAACATTGTGTCTGTCTTGTCCTAGTTTTAAAAAACAAAGCTATCATTGCTTCACTACAAAATAAGGTTGTAAGTTTGCCGCGTGGTTTCCAGCAGAGTAGAATTAGGGCCACCCCATCTCTTCCCATGCGGTGTCGTACAAGGCGACTTAACTAATGTGTGCGTCTCTGTGTTGAGCGTTAGCCGGAACTCCAAGGAGAATTTTGAGCCGATTGTACATGATGTGTCTGGAGCACTGCCAACAGAGTTTATTACGATAGGCAAACAACGATACGAGATACATGTAAGTCACTATTAACATCGTTGTACGATTCGTATAAAGAAAGTAAGACATGTTCTGAAACTATGTGTACTTCTACTCGATATTGTAAACTTCTCTGCTTCGTGTATTTTACTATGTTAATTTAGGTAGCAAAAAACTCACTCAATGTTTCTGCTTGATATGTACCCTTCAGAGGGATTCAAAGTAGATTCATAATAATTTAATGATAGAGAGCAGCCCTTTTTATTGATAAGAGTCGGATAGCTACAAACAGTTTTATTACGACATCGCATCATGTAATAACCGTTTGTCCTTCAGACCACACAAAAGGATACCTTTCGCTTCAGTTCAACAAAACATCGTTGACAATGGTAGCAAAAAGTGATACAGGAATAAGTACCTAACTATGTGTACAGTGAGTGTGGGTCAGGACGCGTGCGTGTCATGTCCTTGCGGTAGCCACATTAATAATCTAAATGTGATTATCATCTAAATGTGAGCGCAAACCCGGGAAATGGAGATATGTATATCATGGAAGGATCAGTTATAAAGTAAAGGGTATTAGGATATGCACATTGTTTATTGTGGAGGGTCGTGTGTTATGGAAGCTATACGTAATGTCGAAGAGATTAGAAAAGTATCAAGCCCTTAGCGCTAGATGTGCGAGCGTCGATAATAGTAGAATAAAACTGCTCTACCTTCTCACACCTAAATATGGAGTCGGTAAAGACCGCACAAGTCCTACAAAATCCTTCGGGGCCCAAGTCAAACTCGACCAGGCAGTGTACCTTCTAAGCAATGTGTGAGGATCTGGTGCAGGCTTTTCTCTGGGGGTTAGTAGGCCAGTAACAGTAGCTCTCGTAAAACTCTGCCAACTAATGGTATAAAAAAAAAAAAAAAACTACAGCTACATAACATTATCAACAAAGAAGTCGTGATATACCGTATTACAATGAGGTATGCCGCAATTGCTGTTATTACTTATAAGTTTGATGCACACTAGTTCATTCGTCACATTGCAACCGATTTATCGATAACAATATGTATTATTAAAGCACAACTCATTTTTATGCTTATTGACAGGACCTATGACCGTGCATAGTACTATTTAATCTTTGTATTTAAGGTGCAGGGATATTTAAATTAATTTAATATAAATGCTTATTTCATTTTGATTAAAAATATACAGGATACTAAAACTGGAATCCATAAAATTTTAAAAAGTTTTGGCACCGCGCCCGTATCTGATTAAAAATTATTCCTTATTTACTTGTGATTGGCCCTATCAAATTCTGATTTCAAATTTCAACAAAAGGGTCCTCCGTTGTCGAAATCTAATAAATTTAATTAAATCAAGAGTGAACCTGGATCTAAAGCTGGTAAAGATAATATTAAAAAATTTGTTCTTTCCACTGCCATCCTTGGCTGGAAACTACAGAGACGTGACAGATGACAGACAGTGAGAGGTACAAATAGGTAATTTGTAACAAATGCAAAACATAACACAAAACACGTCCAAAAACTCTAGAGAGAGGGTAGGTTCGATTATTTATATTAGATTTACAAAATTACTCATTGCGTTCAATGTTGAGTACGTCGCCGTGCGTCCCCACATCACTTGGGAAATGTCAGCAAATGCAAGCAAATATTATATTTCACTGCAAATTCTACGGAAATAAATTAGGAAAAAATTGCAAGTTTATCACTTATTCCATACCATCATTACGCTTATTACGTTCCGTACGATATAGAATAGTACGAAGACTTTCGAATGCTAGAATCCGTGGATCTTGGACAAAACGTCTTTAGGATAAGGCTGTTCACCACCCTATAATAAACACCCAACCCAAAATATAATGGCATGAGTTTTCGTTTGTTACAATGTCGCAATTACGAGTACCTAAGCCTAGGTATACTAGGAAGGGACGTGGAACGGTGACAGTCTCAGATTACTTGAAATTCAAAATTTTTCCTTTTAATTACGTTAGTGGCCTGAGACGCATATAAACGAGAATTTCGCAAAAATCAGATGGGTTAGCTAACTCAATTTGCAGAGTAATCTCGAGCGTGAGGTGCTCGCACGCCGCGAGGCGCGATTCGCGAGCTCAAGAGTCTCTGAACTTTCACTTATTTTAATGCAAATTTATTAGAGAAGACTTTACATGGCAAATGTTTAAAATTTCATTGTTAATTATTAACTTAATTAGTAACAACCGTGTTGAAGCTCGTTGTGTTTAATATTACAATGAATGTTTTTATGAATGAACGTTGATTGGCTAGCTAGAATCCGTTTACTAAACAGTCATAAAATGTAGGTACAAGATGATATAACTTGTATTTATTTAAAGATAAGTGAATTTAGGTTCTCTATATGCACGATTATCATATCAAAACAAATTTATTTCACAATCGTTGTTTACAACTCGCGTACAACGCGCATAATTTAGGGAATAAATGCTTGTTATAGCATTTATCCTTTTGTAGTGGTTTTGAAACAAGTAAAATTCACCTGTGTACTCGAGTTTTATCGCAATTCTTCAGTACAAACAATATCTTTCCACCTTTTGTTAGTAATTTCGGTGCTATCGGGAAGTGCTGAATGCTGTTTTAGGCTTAATATAATAAGCGGATGGACTGTACTTCGCAGGATATTGTATAGGAGGTCAGTAGGCGATAAGAAAGAGCGGAAGGTTGCTACCTTGAGGATCGCTCTCTGAGCTCGCTAGACGGGCAGTAGCAATGTCTTGCCCACTCCCTCCCAAGATGTTATACAGTATGATAATATTGACTGACAAAGGCTGTAGTATAATTGTTTAATTAATTTTGGTTCATTGATATATCTTATATTTTTAAAGACAAATATTATCTAGTATAGTCGATTAATTAGTGTATCCCTGTGTTTTTTAAACTAAAGGGTTTTATCTATTGTAATACCAAGATATTTCATCTAATCTGTTATTGCTGGTATTGGTACAAAACCGCGGTAGCCTAGTGGTATGGGTAATGGACTGCTGAGACGAGGTCTCGGGTTCGATCCCAGGTTTTACCATGGCACACACCAATGACTTTTCGATGCTTTTAGAAGTTATGTGTGTATTTATCGCAGGTTTATAAGTGCCCGGTTAAGGCAATAGCCTCGCCACCTATTACATTGGGTCCTAAACATAAACTGCCAAAATGTGGGTGCTAGCACCTCTGCCTACCCCTTCGGGGATATAGGCATGAGTTTATGTTTATGTTATTGCTATAACCGGGCAAGTACACTTGCTACCTTTATTGTAAGGTTCTCTATAATAGTGATGCGCGTACAGTAGGTGGTTGGGCTAGATTGTAGATGGCCATTAGCGCATCGAGAAAGTCACATTACTTCAAATAAATGAAACCAGCAAGTTCTTTGGGAATGAATTCTTTGAAAATACCCTTTATCATGGAGGTAGCACCAGCATTGCAGAGTCAGTCTAAACTTCATGGTCCAATTGTAAAAAGAATATATCAGAAGTTATGCTATAACATTTTATGCTTCCTATTTGAAAAGAAAAGAAATTTTCAATTCATGAATTTACAGCTGCTAATCTACCCCTTAGTCAGCAAATGTTGAAAAGCGCCGGTATTTATGTACATTTTTATTACCCTATTAACTAGAAATATAGGTAATATAGAGATTGTGTGCGCGGTTCTTCCATATTACGGTTTATAGTTTATTATACCTGACTAATGGACGCTCATGTAAATGAAACTACTTTTAATAAACACTATCGTGTTTTTTTTGCTATCATTTACATTTAGCCCGACGTTTTGGCTACTTTTCAGCAGCCAAATGATTAAAGGTGGCAGTTATCATATACTTTGAAGTGTAACTTATCTTAAAGTACCTTAGTGATGATTAATTCTTGCAGTTACTACGCGTACAACACAATAATAAAACATCAATAGTCAAAACCTAAAGTTCGTAGTCCAAACGGTTTAAGTTCTGCTCTGATGAACCAGTCAGTCAGTCGTCCGGGATAAGTTATAATACGAGTGTAGATAAATTTTACAGAAACATCTGCAGCCATATTGATTGAAACATCGCAACACTGTTGCAATTGTTGATATTGGAAAGCTCGCAGTGCGTTGGAGATTGGAATTAGTTCAGCAAATCTAATATAGTGCTTACAGCGAGCAGCCGTTGCCTGATGGGATTGAAAGTACCTCCCTTACTTTGTATGCCACTCGGTTTCGGCGAAACATTCGCTCGTGCACCTCTATGCACATGGACTTAACACACGTTTCTGCGAGCAAATACGTTAGGGTTTATTAAATTCATTACTACTTAGCCCTAACCAATAGAACTGCTGTAGTGTTTTAATTTTTTTCTTATTCAGCAATTATGGGATAGCGGTCTTGTCAATGTTGGTACCACGGTTGGTACTCTTTTGTCTTTTTTATTGCAGTGGCAACAAATAAACATATCGGTTATGTAGAAGTTACGTAACGATCTTATGAAGCACCCAGTGTGCTAACTTATTCGTTAAATTTGTATTGTGTAATTCTGATACAGGTCTCCTACAAAGATAGCCAGGACTCACCATTTAACTATTTCCTGATACGAAAGGCATTTGACAGATGTTATGAAGTCAGATCGAAAAGTGTCACAAAGGAAAATAGTATCGAAATTTTTGAAAAGAAGGTAGGACACGACGACGGTATTACCGTCCAAATGAGCAGTTCGACTGGGGAAGCCCTACAGAATACCGCGGCCATAATAACCTCGTGTTGTATATGCGGTGGTAAGTAGGGTAGCCAAAGCTCACTGGACAGTGTTTTGTCCAAACAAAAAAAACTTTTTGTGCTGTCAGTAGGAAGACCAAACGCTTGTCCTGCTTTGTCTTTTACACTGACGGCACATAAACTCTGTGCTTACAGAGTTAGCAGCGCTAGTGCGACTCCCTTGGTGTTGCACACGTCCATAGGCCACGGTAACCACTTTCCATCAGGTGAGTCGTGTGTTTGTCTGTCAACCAAGTGGTGTATAAAAAAATGTCGTTGATGTTCACGGATGATGTGATATTTTCAAAGATTCGAGAAGACAGATTGCTGGCGATTCAGTTAGGTACAGTGTGTTTTGGGTAGCGGCGGTAAGACTAGCGGCGGTGAGACCCATCATGGGGCAGTGGCTAGAGAGGCCACATGGCAGCCTCTCGTACCGTCCGACGAAGATGATTACCGAGCACGGGTGCTTCGGGTAGTATCTGCGTCGGATGGAGAAAGAGCCAACGTCCGAGTGCCATCACTGCGACGCGAGCGAAGACTCGGGGCCGCACACGCTCACCGAGTGTCCAGCGTGGGAGACGCCGAGGCGTGAGCTTGTGGCGGCCCTGGGAGTGAGGGTTCTGACGCCTTGCTCGTGGTGATGGTCCGCTGCGCGGATGCGTGGGTGGCCGGCGCCTCCTTCTGCAAGCAAGTAATGCTCGTGAAGGAGGAGGCGGGGCGGGGGCGGCAGCGGGAACGACGAAGGATCGTAAGCCAACCAGCCCGCGTACGAAGGCAACTCGGGCGTCGGAGGTCGATGTACGACCTCCGCCCCCATGAGCGCCGGCCTGGGGGAGACAGGTGGAGCCACCTGTCACCCTGGCAGAAGCAGGCCGCGGCAGTGACGCGCCTGGCGCGCCTCTCCGTTTCCGGGGGCAAGTTGGGGACTCTGTAGACCCCACACCCGAGAAGAGGGCCAGATCGTAAGAGATGGCCCTGGGTCGGCCGGGGTGCGAGGGATATGCCTATCAACCTCACCTTCGGCAACCTAAATGACCCACAGGTGGCGTGCGTTTTAGTCGGTTCGAGTCCGACATAACCTCTCCCACCGGCTCCGGTGGAGAGGTATCCGTAGGGATTTTGCGCACGTTAAAAAAAAAGTGTGTTTTGGAATTATGTGAGCATAAAAATCGTGAGGTGATTACATTTTTGCAACTCTAGAAAAATCTGAAGTCACCATGTGCATGTATAAGTGAGAGAACCGTATGGTGTATTACTCATTTTCAAATATTCACGTCAAATTCACAAAATGAAATTAAATAAGAATAAACAAAGTACTATGACACACATTTTACCAATTACTTTGGTCTCACCGAAGCTGCTACTGAAAATTTTCTTCCGAAATATATAAAAAGTTGTTTGCCCAACTGGAAAATCGGATCTGCAACGTCGCACAAAGCAGCGATGGCAATATCGCTATTTATACAATATTTCCGCCAAACCTTCCTGTTTCTTTGGAAAAGCTTGCGATGTGTGTTTACCTCAATACAACGTATAAATCACATTCAATACAATGTTAGTCCAATCGTAATCTCGGCTCAGCGGGTAGCGAGTTGAACATGAACTAGTAGGTACAGACTTTTGGACTGCGCTAAATCCAATTCCGACCAAAACATTATATTTTACTAGCCAGCGGGAGGGACGAAGGATCGCAAGCCAAGCTGCCCGCGTACAAAGGCAACTCGGGCGTCAGAGGTGGATGAACGACCTCCGCTCCCCATGAGCGCAAGCCTGGGGATGACTGGTGGAGCCGTCTGTCACCCTGGCAGAATCAGGACGCGGTGGCGGCAAGGGATATGCCTGTCAACCTCACCTTCGGCAACCAAAAACGACCCACAGGTGATGTGCGTTTTGGTCGGTTCGAGTCCGACATAACCTCTTCCACCGGCTCCGGTGAGGGGGTAGCCGTGGATATTTGCGCACGTAAAAAAAAACTATTTAACTGGTTTCATAGATTTGTAATTTACCGAAATCGTGTCAATTATTAATTTTACATACTTTTTATTAATTTATGGCGATGCCACATGTACCCAGCGCCAACTAGCGACAGCAAGCAGAACTATTACGTAACTACGAATCCTACATCGCGCAAGTAAAGTTCTCGCGCGGGTTAACACATGTACATCGTCCCAACGACAATCGTTCATCAACATCACACCTCGTTCCTCCACAAATTCTATTCATTATACTTAGATAAATCAAAGGAGGTAGGACACGGCGGTATTTCCGCCCGATTGAGCAGTCCAACTGGGGAAGTACCTCCGCCCTACAGAATACCGCAGCTATAATAACTTCGTGTTGTGATCCCAGCGGTGAGTAGGGTAGCCAGAGCTCACTGGAGAATTTGTGCTGTCAGTTGGAAGACTAAAGGCTTGTCCTGCTTTGTCTTCTACTGACGGCACAGAAACTCTGTACTTACAGGGTTCGCAGCGCGACTGTGACTCCTCTGGTGTTACAGACGTCCATAGGTCACGGTAACCACTTTCTATCAGGTGGGCCGTGTGCTTGTCTGCCAACTAAGTGGTATATAAAAAAAGTTGGATAATAATTACGAAATACTCATGATAATTACAAACATTTGACTTTTCAATCCTAAATAATGAGAATATTAATGAATTCAAATTGAAAACGTATCTAAAGTCAAATATAACCAAATGATATGGGATGTTCACTAATTGACGGAGCTCTCGACATGTAAAGCTAATAGGCGTAGGTAGCGTGGGTTAAGTCGTGTTATTAGATAATGTAATCTGCCACAGGATCATCAGCTGTGGATTACGCGTCTACCCAGCGCTATGAAGTATACTAAGGTTTATTTATTCGACTATCCTATTATACTACCACTTAAATAGAATAACAACCTTATTGGTTTACGTTGAGATAAAAACGTACGTTGGTTCGTCCTTCTATATTCGTTCATCGTTCTATATTGGGAAGCAAATTATAATGAAGTGCTATAACGTACTTACAAATGCTGGAATAATGGCGAATACACGGTTTGTTCCGCAATGTGTTTCTATTCATATCGTTTCGAGGCTTATACTACTCACTTTGTAGCATAATGATGTCGTTATAGTCATTCCAGGAATAAATGTTACATTGCGAACAGTAAGTACGCACCTGCATCTCAATTAGATACCTAAATTAATGGTAACTACGTGACCGGCCCTATTCAATGTACCAGTTCCTCCAGGAAGCGGGTATACGGCTGCCTTGTTGAGCATTAATCTTCGTATCGTTGCCGGTGACGACTTGATTGAAGGCCGAGGTCACGACACAGCAACCCTCCGGGAATGAAACAAGATGATTAACATGGTGTCAAACAAAAACATTAGCCGAAGTGAAAATTTTATGTAAGACATACATACCTACATATTTATTTTGCCCTAATCGTTCACCGTAGACTGCGTAGCAATCGTAGCGCACAGCTACGAGGGTCATGTGTTACGAGCTACCAACAAATCAAATAAGAATCGTCACCACCACCTTAAGCGCATGAAAATAACATTTATTGACTATTTGTACTGTTGGTTGATGGCACTTGGTGGAATTTATTGTTACACATATTGAGAACTTACATGTACTTTTTCCACAGTTTATTATTGAACCTTTCCGTATTCGCCTTACGGTACCTATACTTAAAGGCATCGTCTGTCTGTCATTGTAAATCTTTGAGGATGCCGTAAGGCCAAACTGGTCAGATTCAATAATAAATACTGTGAAGAAGTAAAAGTGTGTTCTCAATATGTGCGATATTTAATGACTAGCGGATGGCAAATTGGAATTTAATTTAATTTTAATAATATAAGTAATAAAACTCACTTTTCTTTGAGATAATGAAAAATGGTGTTTTATGTGTTTGGTTAGAATATATGGTTGCTATGTATGCAGTATGGGTAAAATAATTATGAGTAAACCCTAAAATATTATACGGCGTAAACCCCTAACTAAGTATCCTCAATTACTATGAAACAGGTATAAAAGGATGTAACAGTGAGTACATCATAAAAAGTTTTATTAGCTTAGGCTGTATGCCTGTTATTAGTATACAAGAATGTCCCAAATATGTTACACAAACACAGGAAAAAGTGGAAATATGATTATAACAAAGAAGTAATTCAAATAGAAAGCATTTCAAAATTGGTATGAAACAAAGAAAGAAAATTATTTTATTTTGATCCTCATAATGTGTTTCTTATGTACAATAATTGATCAGGTTAGGTGCAATTTTCACACTGTGTGAACCCAAATGGGGCCCCCATCTCATCATTGAATGCCTCGCACAATGAGAGTCAATACTCATGGAGTTCAATACTTCATGTTTAGCGCGTACATAGCAGGAAAAACAAAAGTTATTTACAAGTAAGTACACAATACCCGCTACAAGGAAGCTCAGAGCAATAATTTCACACTTTGCCAAGCACGACCTTTGAATTCAATATCACTCTAAAGGAACCAAATTAGTCTTGCTCATTGCACTTCCCAAAATATTGTTATAACAGAGCGAGTAAACAAAGGTAGGCAGGTAGGTACTCTCTTACGACATGCAATATTCGAAAGAGGACTAAATCACCGAACTCAGATCATCACAGTCACTGTGTTGGCAACCGACTGAATGTACGGTTGAAGCGTCTGTCGGTGTGCCAACGCCTTACACAAAGCGTTTGCAATAAATTTGTTAAACGTGAAGCCTTCAATCAAGTACTTTGAGTATGGATGTGAAGGTTAGTAGAGGGCTCATTTGCAGCTTAGGCTAGGCTTCTGCGCCGCAAGTAATTACTTGTGACCTCGCTCTAATGAATCACGGTCAGGTGTTCCAAATACACTTCGCATTATTTTTCCATCTCAGAAACTTGTTGAGTAACTTTAACTTTATACTACCGTAACGTATACCAAATTTATACTCTATAATATAATAATAAGTAAAGATCCTGTTTCGTAGCAGTTGTCTTCATCTTCATCTTAGCGTTAATCCCAGTTGCATCTGAAACTTTCACCTCGGAGTCTGGGATCCAGTCTAGTATAACTGCGGATTTAGCTAAACTTCCATTTTTCCGTGAAGCAACTGCCATCTGACCTCCAAAGCGTTCAACTCAAAAACGATAACGAAGCATTGTACCTAGACCAGTTTTTGGCCTTTTTATGGCTCCAATTGCCCGTAAATATGTAAAATAGGTATAGCAATTGGGACCGATGGCTTACCGTGCTCTCCGAGGCACGACCAGATCTATGCAAATATGGCGTGGCTGCGTATCGGCCGCGGTCACTAACGCCACACCACGGAGGCAACAAGATGTCGTTGTTTATTTATCTATGGATTAGTACTAACAATACAGCCGACTGGTTGTTTGGTTGAACGTGCTTCTCTGGCACTACCTGTATAATTCAAATCAACTATTTGTATTCATGTTGCGGTACAAGTGGTTATTGGATTTTAAATATGTAGTATGTTGATTTGATTATTATGTTAGCGTGCTAACACTTGTAATTTTTATTTTTTATTTTATTTATTTATTTGGTTTATCAACAATTATTTACACTAAAACAATTACAAATTACAATAAAAACAAACAACGGACAGTGCAATAATTACTTATAGATAAACACCACATGCAAATTACAAATTAGAGAAAAGTAATGATACTAATATAAGTAATGATATAATTGAATGCAGATGCAACCTGTATTTATTAATTAATCAGTGGCTTTAATTTATAAGATGTTTAGTAAAATGAACTTTGTTTAATGTTTAATAAATATAAATAAATAAATAAAAATCTAGGTCTGTCGTCTAGACTTTGGTAACCATACTTAGTACGTTATACCTTGTTCTTGTCTGCTTATATCACAAATGAGCGAATTCATACATACGATCCCAGTGAACTGCCTACCTTGCGGCTTTTTAGAAGTTCCTACAAATTGCACCAATTATTCACTCACCAGCCGAACCGAGGTGTGTGAATCCGAGGGTGATATCGTTCAGAGTTTTTTGAACGACCTTTAAATAGATTGTGATGTGGGAGCGAATGTATGTCTACAAGTTATTGGTTAATGGTGCACCACTTTTACCTTTAACTTGCCTAAGCATTAAATATACGGGAGGGTTTTCCACAATTACCCCTGTGCCTTATCTGTGTTTTGTTCCTTTCGTGATGCTCTGAATTTCGAAGATTTTTCAAGTTAAAATTATCGACGTTCATCAATAGGAAAAAGGTAGAATTCAGTGTGTAGGGGACATCCAAGTTTTGATGAATTTGAGTGTGGCTAGGGAGAAAACTCGGTATAACGTGTGTCATACGTGTAAGTGAAGGTTAAATGACAGTCATAGCTCGTCTACTCCCCTCGTCAAAATTTATACTGAACGGAAATTAAGTGACGCGCGGAAACGGCCCTTAAATGGTGGCACTTCCCCAACCATCGCGCGCGACGGGTCTCAGTCCTAACTCAAACTAACTAATGTTTGATGATGTAGTTACCAAGTGTTGCAATTTATTTTGATAATATAAGTAGCTGCAACACTAAATGTATCTCTCGACATATTTATCACTTCTTCCATAATCTCCTCAACAAACCGTATAAAAAATCACCTTTAAACTATTTCATAACATAAAATATATAAACGAGTATAATTTGTTAGAACTACGTAAATAGGAACTTTCAGGGCGAGTATAAAGCTCAGTCAAATTATCTCCCCTCCCTTGAGAGCCAACTTTCCGGTCTTCGCCTGTAATAAATATAAATACTAAGCATTTAATAGCTCTTTTTATTCGCAAATTATGAACTTCGAGCAATTATATGAGGTCGGATCCAAACGATACTATCGTCCTCGGAGGGTCCCCGAGGAGGGTTATAAATTTATACTAAAAACGAATAAATGTTTATTACAAATTTGTTACGTTTACCTGCGAGTATTAGTCATATTTTGTGACTCTCAAAAATGTTATATGAATTAAATTACCTACGTAAACCAACAGCAGCCACGATGTACAAAGTCATACGCATTACAATCATGCCTAAAAGAATGCCTGAGACCAAAGTTGCTAATATGAAGGTGAGTGTGGCGCTACCGGGCTTGATACAATTTGAACCGTCATGTCACTTTGAGAGGAGGCCACTTTAGTTTGTCGTTTTAACCCGAAAATAATGAGGACAAGGGCAGCTAGATGGGAGCTACGACTTGAGTGACCAGGCGCAGGGCGCGCCGTAGTAGCGGCGGTAAGACCCATCATGGGGGAGTGGCTAGAGAGGCCACACGGCAGCCTCTCGTACCGTCTGACGCAGATGATCACCGAGCACGGGTGCTTCGGAAAGTATCTGCGTCGGATGGAGAAAGAGCCAACGTCCGAGTGCTATCACTGCGACGCGAGCGAGGACTCGGGGCCACACACGCTCACCGAGTGTCCGGCGTGGGAGACGCCGAGGCGGGAGCTTGTGGCGGCCCTGGGAGTGAGGGTTCTCACGCTCTCCACCTTGCTCGCGGCGATGGTCCGCTGCGCGGCATGCAGCATGTAATTCTCGTGAAGGAGCGACGAAGGATCGCAAGCCAAGCTGCCCGCGTACGAAGGCAACTCGGGCGTCAGAGGTCGATGGACGACCTCCGCCCCCCATGAGCGCAGGCCTAGGGGTGACTGGTGGAGCCGCCTGTCACCCTGGCAGAAGCAGGCCGCGGCAGCGGCGCGCCTGGCGCGCCTCCCTGTTTTTCGGCAACGAGTTGGAGACTCTGTAGTCCCCACACCCGAGGAGAGGGCCAGATCGTGAGAGATGGCCCTGGGTCGGCCGGGGTTCGAGGGATATGCCTGACAACCTCACCTTCGGCAACCAAAACGACCCACAGGCGGCGTGCGTTTTAGCCGGCAAGGGCAGTTAGATGATCCTCTTCATCATAGCGTTACTTCCAGTCGCATCCGAAGCTTTCGCCTTGGAGACTGGGGTCCGCTTTATTAGTCTAACTGCGGATTTGGTTGCATTTCGATATTTTCCGTGAAGCAACTGCCATCTGACCTCTACAAATCAAGGGCGAAATCGAAACATTATAGTTACCCGTAATAACTACCATAGATTTTCGTATGACAACCGGGACCGACGGCTTAGCGTGTTCTCCGAGGCACGACCAGACCAATTCTCATACTCATATTCATGCACACGTGTATTTGTACTGAACGGGGATCAAAACCCTCACCTCCTCCGTAGCGGTTGCGTTCACTACCGCTACACCACAGAGGCTGTGAAGGCGTGAAGGCAGGGTCAATTAATTATCTCTTGTTTGAATAATTCCGAAAAGGAAAGGACTCACATTTAAAATTATTCTTGTATTTAAGTTAAATTGGTTATGATATTACCCGCTATAATAGTACAATAGTAACCGCGCCTGTTATAATAGTAACTGCGATAGCCTAGTGGTATGGGTAATGGACTGCTAAGAGGAGGTCTCGGGTTCGATCCCAGGTTTTACCATGGTAAATCCTGGGTCGAAGTTATGTGCGCATTTATCGCAGGTTTATAAGTGTCCGGTTAATGGCAATAGGCTCGCCACCTACTACATTGGGACCTAAACATAAACTTGCGAAATGTGGGTGCTATATCACCTCTGCCTACCCCTTCGGGGATATAGGCGTGAGTTTATGTTATGTTATGTAATATTAGCTTGTGTTAGGAATGAGTTCATGTCAGTATTGAAATGGCCAGGATTCGAATCCGAACCCATTTTATTTTTATTTATGTTCCCTAAAAACATTTTGTATGAAGTATTTGTGAGTTGACATCTTAGTATGTATACAATCAATTTAAAAAATTGCTTTTTTGACTCTCAGTAAACATTAGTAGTAAAAGTTACCATTAGTAAATCTGATATAGTACAAAGACTTAAGTAATTAAGGACGAAATTTGTTTTAAAGATAAAAAATAATGTCGCGACTCACGACGAACTATTTCACAAACTTGAAGAATTTCTTTTGTACCAATTAGCTTTTGCTTTTAGTGATTTGAATTGATTTTAATGGGAATTTATTATTACGAAACAATTCATGTTGGTAATTTAAGAATAAAGCCACGGTCACTTTATGCTCGTCTTTTAAATTGTGTAACACTGTTTTTAACACGAAATACACTTCGTATGAGATTATATGAGACATGTCCCTCGCGCCCCGCCGGCCCAGGACCGACTCTTTTGAGACAGCCCTCTTCGGGTATGGGGAGGAGATGGGGACACATTTCCAAATTGTGCAAATTAGTGTTCCGGACGTACATCAAAAGGAGAAATGAATTCTCATTCAATTACTTCGATTTTCTGGTTGATCAGAGGTCGAATACCGATCCCAATTATAAAACAATAATTTAATTCCCTTTTATTTTAACCCTTTCATTTTAACCCAACAACCAAATTTAGTTATTACATCAATATCTAAGTGAAATGATGCACAATTAGAGAGATCAACAATGTACCATGTGGCTATAAAACATATCCCACTTTATGCGATACTTATTTTTATATGCTCATAATAAAGTTATAGATATAGTTATTTCGTTAAACTCGTAATAATATTCCCCTCTAGGACAGGCACAGGGCGTGGGCGACGCTATTTAAAATTCCTCGTCCGGTCCGACCGTACCAACCGCTGCAAGAATTTATCGACAATAGTTCTCAATATTAATTAACTCTCATGCGAGAAAATAGTTTAGCTGAACAATACAATAGAAATATATTGTATAACCGACAACTGGTGCCGTGCTCAGTAATGGATTTCGATTAAAACTGTGAATGTGACAGGTGGAGTTTAATTTGCCAATTAAACTTTTGGCGCTGAGAGCCACGCGACGCGACGCTGCCCGGAGCCAGACGGAGACAAACACCTCCAACCTCAACACGGCTTATGCTGTAGTTATCAAGTAGAAGTAAATGTTCGTCGAGATCAGCGACTTTATACCAATAGGAGACGGTACATTTGTATCTTATTTATATGTTGTAGTAAATTTAATATTCGTGGCTTATAAAATAAACCTTCAGATGAAGTCAGCAAGTTCGTCCAATTTGTTTGCTATCATACAGATAGAGTAATCGTTGATTAGTGTCATCGATAGGGTTTAAGTGACGTACATATAAGTATATACATACATACAGTCACTTTACTATCCCATTGGTGTACCACGTATTTCGCTTCCACTTACTAACTGAACAACACAATTCGCTTTTTCTACTATCATAATGACAAAATATTCTTAGTTACCAAAGGACGTGAGCTACAAACTCTATCACCTAATAAAATTAAAAGAATATGAGGTTTTTTAATGTATAATTTATTATAAGTAATTCAACACAGGCCGGGTTGACCTAATTTGAATTAAGTAATACTTAGTAAGTACCTTACAAATTCAGTACTTCTTTACATTATTTGAGTGAGTGTCACATTCACCCTTTAAGGATGTGGCCGTGGTCGACACTAAGCTAGACAAACAACTATTTCGTATTCCCCGGACACGCTCACCGTCTCACATACTCGTACATAACAAAGGGAAGATTTATTTTCAAGCGAGGACGAGATTTAAAATGAGGCGCACGTGCACTTACTTTTCGCACATGACTAATTAAAAATATGTTCACTACCACAGATTTTCGCACACACAGCCCGGGGCTCAAAAGAGTTGTGAAAATTAATTATGTATATATGTCGGAGATGGAGACGGATTGCTATCTGGATGGCCGTCGTCGTCGTCCGACATGTTGTATTTTCTATCAGTCGGTGCGCACGTCCGGCGCGGGCGTTGTTTCGAGAGCAAGTCAGTTTGACAAACGATCACACGCGCTACTGACAGATACGTTGACATTGACTTGACAACTGACAAGCTATAAGATGTCAACCACATTGTGTCGTATTGCCATTCTAATAAAATAAGTGGCGTCGTATATCCGCGTAAATCGACTATCTCTTACACGGCCATTCTGCTCTTCAACGCGCTCTCGCGTTGATTTATCGACGTCAAGTCCAGCCTAGACGCCACAGCGCATAGCACACAAGTAAAGCGTTTACAAACAGCTTTCAACCTTCCACAATGCAAAGCGTAAAAGCTTTCAGCACGTCACAGCCCTGGCGTATAGCAAAGCGTTGGGGCTTTCAGCATTGCTCAGAGGCAGTACTTAAAACACGCTGCAAAGCGTTGCAGCTTTCAGCATCGACCTTGGGTCAAGACAGATGAGCCCAACCTTACTGCAAAGCGTAATGGCTTTCAGCAGGACATCAGGACAAAGCGATAAGGCTTTCAATCCACCCTTCAATAAAGCAAAAATAAAGTTTCCAATAAAACTTTCGGTTAAAATAAAACATTTTATCAATCAGCAATGAACATAAGTCTTTTATGAACACAGGTTTACGTTAAACAAAACAATGTAATTATCGTTTCAGCTCAAACAATGATCATGATTCAATACAGTAATTCAATCCAAATTACTAATTACACCAAATTAAAATACCAAATTAATCAATACAATTTGTTCCATAATTAAATAAAACTATTCAATTATGGGTTCTACAGGATCAAGACATTCTGACAATTCAGGTAAACTAGCTGGATATTTACGTAATCGTTCATGGCACACATATTGGGCCCGTCCCCCAGATAATGGTTCAACCAAGTAACGCTCATTCGGGTAGACGTTAGTAATTTTGCATGGACCATTAAATTTTTCACTCAACTTATTAATTATTCGGGGATTTTTCTGAACTAGAACCAGATCACCAACTGCGAAAGGATGAATAGCGGCTTTATTAGCATCGTAACGAATTTTATCTTTTGTCGCTTGCTCGTCCATCCTACTCTTAGCCGTTTGTCTTATTTCGAACAAATTTTGTTGGTTGCTAGTATCGGGATGTATCGCAAAATAGTTTAATTTGGGCGGTGTCTTATTACAGCCAAACAACAACTGGAATGGACTTTTACCCGTACTTTTCGATACAGTACAATTCAGGGCTAGTTGGACTTCGCCGATAACAGATTTCCAGGATCTGTTTTCATGATTCTCAGCGACTGTAAAACAATTAGTTAGAACAGACATTAGACGCTCTACCTGCCCGTTGGCACGGCTCACACCACTGGCGATTTCGTGAAACTCAATACACCATTCCTTACAAAGTTTTTGAAAAACTTGTCCTGTGAAAGAAGTTCCCTGATCAGAGATAATACGCTTGGGTGTCCCGAATACGTGAACAAAATTTCTAAGGGCCTCACAAGCAGATCGAGAAGTCAGATCTTTTACAGCAGTTAAGTGACAGAACTTGGTGAAAGCGTCGACTATAACAATCACATATTCCTTGGAAATCCTACCACCAGTCAATTTACCACTCGTATCAATCTGAATAGTGTGAAATGGCTCTGCAATCTTCTCTATGGGATGTAACGCAGATTGCTTTTTACCAGAGGGATTCTTGTTAATTTTGCACGGTAAACAATGGTCAACATACGTCCTTACAGATGAAGTCATGTTCAGAAACCAAAAATACTCTCTAATTTTGGACAAAGTCTTATCCCAGCCTAGGTGTTTTAATTCGTCGTGAAACTTTTGAATTAATTGCCAACGAAAATTTTTGGGGACAATCACGCGGCTAAAGGTTTTACCATCGACTTGAAAATTTCTATACAATAAATTATCTTTATAGGTGTAAGACGATCTAAGATTGGCGTCGATAGTATCGTTTTCTATAGAGTCTATAATTTTCTTAATGTCGGGATCTAACTTTTGTTCAGCCATAACCATTCATCACTTACACGCGAAACGTTTGCTTGCTTACAGTTAGTGGGGTTACGACTCAAGTAGTCTACGTGCGGGATCCTTTCACCCTTTCGATACTCTATCTCGAAGTCGAAGGTCTGCATGTACGCCCACCACCTATATACGCGAGGTAAAAGTTCCCGTTTGTGACGTGATGCCTTTAAAGCGTTGCAATCTGTAACGACTTTAAATTCCCTACCAAGTAAATAGTGTCGAAAATGTTTCAGCGCCTTAAATACTGCTAGAGTTTCTAGCTCATAGCTATGGTATCTACTCTCTGCATCCGTCGTCCTTTGACTGAAATAACCGAAAACTTTCAACTGATTGTCGACCTTTTGAAATAAAATTGCCCCATATCCAATCGAGCTCGCGTCTGTGTGTAGTTCGATCGGTTTGCTAGGATCAATTATTGTCAATACGGGTGCGGAAGTCAGATAGCCTATTATGGTAGCATGAGCTTTTGTATGCTCAGAGGTCCAAATCCATTTAACTTCCTTTTTAGTAAGGGCGTACAGAGGCGCCATAATAGAGGAAAAGTTAGGTACAAACTTTCGAAAGTACCCAGCGAGACCGTTGAATTGGCGCAGCTCCTTCACATTGGTTGGTAAGGGAGCGTTTGCTAAAGCCCTTATCTTATCAGGATTGGGTTTGACACTATTGTTACCGACAATATAGCCTAAGTACTCTACTGAAGACTTCAGAAAGGTACACTTCTTCCAGTTAGAAGCAAAACCGGCTTGCGATAACGCAAATAATATCTGATCGAGGTCCCGCAAAGCGTCTTCCTTGGTTTTCGAAAATACTAGGACATCATCCATATAAACAAGTGCTATCTTGTCTTTTAACCCTTTTAGCGCTTTGTTAATAGCCCTTTGGTATACGGAAGGGGCGTTGCAAAGCCCAAACGGCATTTTTAAATATTCCCATACACTATCCGGGGTAATAAACGCGGTTTTTTCGATATCGGCCTCCGATGCCATCAAAATCTGGTGAAATCCAGAGGCCATGTCTAAGCTTGAGAAGTAACACGCTTGCCCAAGGGCATCAATTTGTTCCGATATCAATGGCAGAGGATAACTATCACGCACGGTATTGGAGTTAAGCTCCCTATGTAGTCAACACAAAGGCGGTCAGATCCGTCCTTTTTCTTAACGAGCAATGCAGGACTAGAAAAAGGGGAAGAGCTCTCGCGCACTATACCCTTACTTTCTAAATCAGCAATAATCTCTCGCATTATGGTTCGTTCAGAAGGGGCTAACCTGTACGGGTGTCGTTGTACAATTTTGTCGGGGTTTTTAAGCTTAATTTGCATCGTTCCCGTATTCACGGTAGTTTTAGAATTGCCGCTAGTAAAATTATCTTTGTATTTCGCTAATACGGACCCCAGCCTATCAATATCATTAGCTTCGGTCAAATCAGTCTTAATTTTATCTAACTCTGTATCCATGTTTAAAGTTCAGCACGTATTGACACTAGCATCGCGTATAATTTTAGCACCGTCGCTATCGAGGGTGAAAATCAAACCAGGGGTCTTAAATATTTCTCTACCTAAGATAACATCATAGGGAAGCAAATGTGAGTCAGCAATCACAAACGTGACCTCGGTATGTAACCCATCGAACTCAGCATACGTTGTCATTTTACGAAATGAAAAACATGGCACGGAACCAATACCTGTGAGACGAGTAAATAAAATCTCTTTCTTATCAGGTAAACAATCAGCAATTTCCTTTTTAATCAATGAACATTCTGAACCACTATCAATCAGTGCTCGCAAAGTATAGCCACCGATGCATATTTCAATCAAAGAATCTTTAGAGGATGAACAAACATTGACTGACTTTGTTTGCAATGTAGAATCTTTAGTGTCCTTCGACTTTTCTTCGCGTTGTTTCTTAAAACAAGTAGATTCAGAATGTCCAGTTCTGTGACAGTAGGAACATTGTGTAACATTTGACTTATCACTAGATTTATCGACAGACGTGCGAGAATGAGTACCCTCATCTTTGTTTTTGTTACGCAACAATAAACAGTGTCGCTTCAAATGGCCTATCTTATTACAATAATGGCACCGACGCTCTGTAGATAACTCGCCTACTCTAGGACGCTTAGGAGTTTCATGTTCACTTCGAGTCTTTTCAGAATATCGCTTAAGATTCTTAATTTTAGGGTACGCATTCAAATGCCTATCGAGTGCGACAAAACTAGTAGGGGTATTTTTAAGTAAATCTGTGCGTACCTGGACGTCCGTGATGCCGGAGATCACCACTTCAATTTTATTGGACTCACCCCAACCAGTATCCAGCCGGTCTATCAGCGCTACCTTGTTGGTAGAATACTCGATGTACGTCGACGCCTGGTCGCTCGTGTACTCCACCATGTCGCGAAACAAATCGTAGAACCTCCTGGTCGAGACGAACTGTTGAGTAAGTCGCTCCTTCAATTCTTCCCAAGTTTTGCACAACGGGTAAGAACGTGCAGCCCATTTCTTAGCACGTCCCTGCAGACGAGTAAAGGCAGCATTCCTGGTTTCATAATCCGTCCACGAATTGTTCTTCATATGGTGTTCAATCTCGTCGCACCACTGGGCCGCAGTAAACTGACAATCGTCTGGATCAAATTGCGGTAAATTAATTTCGCTCGCCTTCAGCTTCCTAGAATCGCCAACACTCGTAGACTTGTGATTGGAATTCTGGAAGCCCGCCATCATATTTTGGAATATGATGGCGTACGCTATGATACAATTTAAATCCGAGGTGACGTTCGGTAAACCTTGGTCGCTCGTGGTTATCAGTGGGTGTGGTTGTTGTCCCTGAAGATGCTCCGCGTTGCACTGGTTGCACGCCGTGTGCTTGTTTGCATAAACATGGCTTAAACACTGAACATATACACTAAAATACACACATCACATTGCACTAATTTATTCATGATCACTGTTCTTGCACAGCGATTATTATTGGCGTATTGCACAGTGAATATATGGCATTCTTACGGACGGAATGGTACAATAATTGATTCTTGCTTGTCGGCCATCTTATAATGTTGCGCAATTGTATGCAACGCATGTTACCTAAGTATTACTCAATAACGCAGTTGGAGCTTGTGGCTTATGTCATCGATAACTGCGCGGGAGCGGTGAGTGAACCACAGACAACCACAGATTATCTGTGATGATTTAATTTTATAAAGGAAGATATCCCGTTATGCATTTTTCTTTCATTTTTGTTTGTTGTTTGTGGTTTGGTCATTGTGTTCTCTATTTTTAAGTGTTTTAAGTGTTGTACTGAGATCTGTTGTCGTGTGTTAATGCGTCACTGACTCGTTGCGTGGCGGCGGAGCCACTAGCGGCGCCATCTGAAAACCAGCGCTTCGCATACCCTGGTGTGCGGGGCATTCATGCTGAGATGGTGGCCCATTTGGGTGCGCACGATGTGCAGTGAGAGTGTTCTTTTGTGATATCTTCTTGTTGTGTATATATATATTGTCTGAATCTCTGTACGTTGTGTGTTCGTGAATAAATGTTTTTTCTGATTTCTGTTTCTGAATAACACAGCCCACGTTTCAGGTGAAGGTGCGCCATGTGCTTCGTTTCTTGAAGTCGATGGACCCGTCGCACTATTTTCTTGAGCTTCAGGTTCCGACCGAAAATATTCTTGATTTTGAGTAGCAGGCACTTCGGTAGACACGTGGGATGATTTTGGAATCGATCCCACCGCTGCTGTCGGAGATGGAGACGGATTGCTATATGGATGGCCGTCGTCGTCGTCCGACATGTTGTATTTTCTATCAGTCAGTGCGCACGTCCGGCGCGGGCGTTGTTTCGAGAGCAAGTCAGTTTGACAAACGATCACACGCGCTACTGACAGATACTTTGACATTGACTTGACAACTGACAAGCTATAAGATGTCAACCACATTGTGTCGTATTGCCATTCTAATAAAATAAGTGGCGTCGTATATCCGCGTAAATCGACCATCTCTCACATATATTACTTTTACTAACACTCAAAAACAGCGTTGAGGATAGTATTATAAAACATGCGTAGCCTTTTTACTTCTTAGAACTCGGCTCTTAAAGATTTTATATTCTTTGCCATACATTTTGTACTGCAATAAATAACTGAAATTGACTAGATAATGCTCTAATTTATTCTTCCTCGGAGTCTGGGGTCCGCTTTACCAGTCTAACTGCGGATTTGGCTGAACTTCGATACATTCAGTGAAGCGACTGTCACTGACCTCCATAACCCATAAGCGATTTATTTTAGCTGGGTTCATGTCCTGAGCTGGTTTTCGTAGAAGTAAATATAAAAGAAAATATTTCATACTGACCAACTTTATTTATTTAGGTCTTTATAAAGTTTGATATTCCTGTATTTTAACAGCTATTTCCATTATTTATATTTTGTTTGAAAGCTGATTTCAAGATTTTACAAATCTGTATTAAATTTTGTTTTTATTGGCCGCTTGATAAATTAAATTAGATCTTCAAAAACAGTACTTCCTAAATGCTATCCATTTTAATGATAAAGGGGGATGACCACTTCCCATAGACACTTTGGCCATGTGGTGCCCACAGCAAAAAGTGCATGCAAATGGTAGTATACCATACCACCATTAAAATACAATTGTAATGTTTTAAATGAAACTTCGAGTATAGAAAATAAATCAAGTTTTTATTTCACAGAAAAACATGTATACAATCGATTTTAACCGCTGCTGAACACGATTTTAAAACTCAAACTACATACTCAACTATATATTGATGTACTGATGGTACCAAATATGATATTTAAGTTCTCTTTATTCTATTTCTATGCTTCTATATTATTCGTAGATAATTAAAATATCATCTAAAAATCGTGCAGGGGAGATATATTAACTTCATGCCGTGCCCACCCTAAATACCATATAACAGTCATGATATGGACACAGCATCCCACTGTTCCAATATTTCCTATGGACGTTTGTAACACCAGAGGAGTTACAGTCACGCTGCCAATCCTGTAAGTACCGAGATTCTGTACCGTTAGTAGACTTGCTCTAATTAATAAGCAGTTAGGACCAAAACTTAAACCTTCCATAATGCTACGTCTACAATCATGGCTCACCATAACTGTGTTACATATTGGGTGTTAACGTTGATATATTATACGTACGTATTGTTTTTTTACAGCTGTCACTTTTCAAAAATGTAATAAAAGTGTTTGTTAGCTTAATGTTGTCTCATTCATACACAAAAATATCATAAAATTTGGATTTGTTATTCCTAAAAAAATGCAAGAATGTTAGTACTGAAAATTGGGTTTCCTCCAATTTCTGCAAAAAACCGGCAATTTCATATGTAGCGACCTATTATTATGCCTATTAGTATTTACGTCACAAAAACTCACAATTTGTATACAAAACAATAATCTATTCTCAGAAATTAGTTACAGCATCGAACGAAATTTAGAATTGATTTTTATAAAATATTTTGTTTTTCTTAAAATATTTACACCGCAAAATGTATTCAACTAGAACTAATGAATTTTAACCCTATGAATATGAATTTGTAGTTTTCGAAGAACGTTGTATTGTTAATATTCGGTATTATCAGCAATTTACTGTTAACTTTAACGTTTGGTCTGTTAACGTCTGGAACCGTTCTGTAACTGTGTCATTGGTCAGCAGCTACTACCGCGTAAACGACTGAATCGTGACATTTTCGCAATCATATTGTGCTGTGTGATAAATTTTTAAACATTAAACACATTGCTATCACTTATACAGGTAATAATGTATTGTACATGTGGTACTATTTGTGTAGTTAAAATTGTGTAATAGAAACCACCTGGAAAATCTTTCTGTATAAGTTTAAATTCTTGCTAATATCAGTGTTAAGGTTTGTTAAACGTATGGTTTTTTTTAAATCTAATGTATGAAATATTATAAATTTAAAATGTCTAATTTTTAGGTTAATTCTTCAACGAATATGTTACCACGTTCTAATAGCTCCGTTCGTTTAATCGTTAACTATCTAAATGCTCAAAAATGTCAAAAAATAAAATGCCTAATGAGTTTCTTACTGGCTTTTTTTTAGGTCGGTGCCGCGTTTTGATCCGATGGTCCATTTGGTAACTGCCGATTTAATGGTCTCTGCAGAATAATCATTGACTTTGTAGATTTTCTGCCATACATGGATTTGAGACTAATAGGAGTTGTATAGTTTTTTTATACCGCTTAGGTATGAGGCTTGTCTACCACGGCTCACTAGTTACCGTCACAATAAGTAGTTACCATAAGCTATGGACAAGTGCAACACCAGAGTGGCATCACACTCACCCTGCGACCCTGTAAGAATGTTCAGAAGAACCCCATAGTGTAGTCGATTGGAAAAACTACGTCTGAGAGATTATCCCACAGCTAAAACGTGCGTAAATAATAAATGCGAATGAAGTGCCTTACATACCTCACTGCGCGCACCGACCTTGATAGACTGATAAAAATAGGTTTACTACATTTTAAGATAACTATAAACCTTCGCGGTGTGAATTCATAATTATACAAGATATCGGGACTTCTCACGAATTCCAAGTCGTGACCACGGGTGCTGCAACGCATCCGAAACGTCGGCAGAAATAGTAAGTTCCAAGATATAATTCGCGAGATGTCCTGATACTTATGAGCTCCGCGGCAGCGGGTGCGCCTGACGCGCCTCCCCGTTTCCGGGGACGAGTTCGGGACTCTGTAGTCCCCACACCCGAGAAGAGGGCCAGATCGTGAGAGATGGCCCTGGGTCGGTCGGGGTGCGAGGGATATGCCTGGTAACCTCACCTTCGGCAACCAAAACGACCCACAGGCGGCGTGCGTTTTAGTCGGTTCGAGTCCGACATAACCTCTCTCACCGGCACCGGTGGAGAGGTATCCGGGGGGATATTGCGCACGTAAAAAAAAAAGTATAATTATTAACTATAAACCTATTTCATTGCTTTCATACTAAATTAAACAATATTTTTATTATTATGAAAAAATAAAATGTGTAAATACACGTTTTAATATTTTAGTGATACTGAGCAAAATCTTAACACTAATATTTGGACTAAATATGGTTTAAATCTATTTTCGTGGGTAGAAAACAGTGGGTTGAAAATGGAAACGAAAGAACATTTAGGTACTTACTTTTTTTTATCTAGGACTCGCCAACTTGACTTCACCTCGCCTAATCGTAAGCTAAAGGCAAAGTCTCAGGAAAGAGGGTCACCATTACAGACACTAAGTAATGTTACAATGGTGGCACTCAGCTTGGCGGCCTCATCAGATGATTTTTCACGCCCCGCTTAAAAGACCCGGGGCTGTAGGAAGAAGGAACACTTAATAATAATATGTACTTGGTACTTGCTAGTCATCAATTTCGTTTATAAGGTCCTTGAGTGAATCGTGGGATGCGGAAGGAGTGCTGGCACGCGCGGTTGCCGGCGCGGCCGCAGTCACAACCGGAATTTTTATACTTGTAATTAGTTAGAAGCGAATTTGCCATCTCACAGTGCACGCGTGGGTATATTACGTCAAAAGGTATCTGTCAACCATGAATATATGTTTTAATTAGGTATATCTAGGCAGATCGTGACTGACACTTTGTGCATGTACGAGTAAATCCGCAGTTACATTCTCACTGTGCAAAATGTAGGTATTTTTAAAGGGGATAGATAGATAGAAATGTAGATAGATAATACTTTATTGTACACCAATACATTTACAGCAGAGATAAGTAGGTAAGCATGCATATACAGTTTAATGTACAATGGGCGGCGCCTTATCGCTGAAAGCGATTTCTTCCAGGCAACCTGAGGGATATGTTATGCAAGTCGATTTGGCATCAGACAGCTCAGCTGATCAATTGGACACTTAGGATTGCTTTGTCTATCGCCCTAATGACAACGTACGTTTGTTTCCGAGGATAAAATCTTTTAATTAACATAACGGACATTGGTGTCAATAAGGAATCTTAAATTAAATCGGCAATTTTCATTCTACCAACACAAATTTAGTGTAAATTGTGTAACGTGAATCTTTTATACCTGCCTATGGTACCTTCTAGTAGTTTTAAGTTCTATTTAATACATGATTACTAATTAAATGTATAAGTAAATTCAAGTTCTGTAGTAAGTTCTGTAAGAAACTCTGTGCGTACAGGGTCGGCAGCGCGAGTGTGGCTTCTCTGATGTTACACACGTCCATAGGCCACGGTAACCACTTTCCATCAGGTGGGCCGTGCGCTTGTCTGCCACCCTAGTGGTATAAAAAAAGTAGGTATTCACTAGTAGATAACATAAAGAACTTTGTCTTGAAGACAATGCAATTCATTCATTGATATTTATTCACTACATGCTTTTTTTCTCCAAATAATGTATGGAAACCTGCCAGATTTTTTGACATTTATGATCACTGCTCACTCCCTAAAGTAATAGCGTGATGATATATAGCCTAAAACCTTTCGTCGATAAACGGGCTATTCAACATAAAACGCTTTTTTTTAATTCTTATCTACCGGGTTCTTGAGATTAGCACATTCAAACAAACGCTATACATAGATTTCACATTGTGCGTAAAATAACATGATGTCACGAAATTATGTACGTATTTTGAGACTTTAAAACGTTACTAACTTTGTTTTTTTTCTATAGTTGGACATTATTTATACAATAAATATCCAATGAATAAATATCCAAATAGAAATATTCAATTTAAGTATATACGTTCCATATCATCCCCTACACTTTCTCTGGTAATAATAAATGGTGTAAGAGTAGTAGTGGTGTAGTAGTTACAATATATTCAAGATGGTAGGTAACTGTACATATGTGTACATATTTAAATAGAAACAAAACACAGCTGTGACAATACGGAATAAAAAAAACAGCTCAGTTCGGAAAGTAGGTACATTTGTATTGTCAAAGAACGTCGTGCTTATTTTGTTTAAAATTAAATAGTTGCTGAAAAATATATCATTTGGTTGGAATAGGGAGTTAAGTGCGCGATAAAACCTGAAATTAGTTTTATCTGTAAGTGCAGGTTCTTAATAGATGACTCTTGCCTTTGCCGCATCATCCACCATAATACTCAATGCCTGATATCCATTGCATTACGTAATCATCCAAACCACGCAGTCATGTGCATCCACAGCAAAGGTATCTTCTTTTCTTCCTCTTCCCACTTTTTAGAGCAGGGTACTGCCACTGCAGAACAATCTTAATATCCCATGTATGAATGTTCGCTGCAACCCGAATAACATAAACTACATTGAGAGTATCATCAAAACAGCCTCGCGTAAATTTGGTGAACAGAACGAGTTTTTTTACACCGACGCAGCAGTGACTTTTGTACAAGACACATATTCAGGAAGCTCCAGGAAGTACTTACTAGATACTCCCAATAGACTGCAGCGATGTGCGATCCGCATTTTTGGGAATCCTGAGATCACGAAAAACCTAGTGCCTTCGCATAGAAAGGTTGCGTCCTTGGCAGTATTTTACCGTCTGTACCATGGTGAATGTTCTGATGAGCTCTTTCAATTGTTCCCACCCTCTCCTTTCCTACACAGGACCACACGTACAGGGCTTAGATGTCACCCGCACATGGTGCAGAATATTCTATCAAGAACCAAGCGTTTCAGTGACGTTTTCCTTTGAGATTGTGATGAATCCATCAAGCTGATAGCCACCATTGTAACATTATTGGTGTCTTCAATGGTATTCTTCTTTCCTGAGATTTTGCCATATGCTTACCCTCAGGGTGAGGGGAAGATAGATAGACAGATAATTCTTTAGTGCACATGAACAGATTTACTGTAGGACAAGTAGGTAGAATGTATACAGTTTAATGTACAACGAATGGCCTTATCGCTGGAAGTGATTTCTTCCAGGCAACCTTGGTGAAGTCATATCGATGTGTCCTACTTAACTATAAAAAAGACAACATGTTACAGTAATTTATGGTACATTTAGTAGTTTACAGATACAAGTCGAAACTAGCATGGCAGCCAAAAAGGAAGTTTCCAACAATACTAGCTACAGCAAATTCAAAGGTAGGTTTTCGCCGAAGAAGACAAATTTAATTTATACATATATGTATATATATGTATTTCACTTTGCGTTTCTCAAGTTAATTTTTAGGCTCATTATTTTAGAATAAAATGTTAGTCCATGTGTTCATCTCATAATCACCTACTTACATACATATATAATCACACCCCGGAGGGTTAGGCAGAGAATAACACTCACATTTCACCTATTTTCGGCCTAAATATCATCTAAGTCACGAGAAATATTCTAAGTCTACACAGTCTTACATAATAATTATAACATCAATAGGACGATACAAAAACAAAACCAGGACTACAAATTACTTCTGTTAAGTTTCCATTTCAGTCAAAAATCACATTGAAGTAGAGAAAGAAAGATAAAATGCATTTAGATACATTGGTGGCCACTGCCACTTTATACATTTCGGGTTTCAAATTTGTCCACACACTTTAGCAACGTACAAGTATAATGCAAAATTATTATTAAATGATAATTAGACACGTGTCGAAATATTGCCAAATGATCACTGTGATGTTTAAAAGACAATAAGTGAAAATATTCCGGTTGTACAGACCTAATTTTAAATTGAGGGTACTTTTTATATATTTTTTTGATCGTGATAACGATGGATCGCTGTAAATGGGTTAACAAGGTTTTCAACGAAGTTTACAAATACAGCTGTAAATACACAAATTGAAAATTAAAAAAAATAGACAGCTGTAAATAAATAAATTTTGTTTATTCCACAATGTGCGTGGTCTGCATTTCTTAAATTAAATTCTAGTGGTACATTACCACTGAACTTGAGCTTGCCCCTACACAGGTTCAAATTTTTACTACTTGTAAGTTTTCACATTTACACAAACGCTGGCAGATCGATCTACACCACAAAGTCGGAAAATGATCTTAATACCAAGGTATTTAGAATAAATAAAATAAAATTGTATTATTGGTGTGTACCAAATATGAGAACAATCAGTTTACAGAAAGAGGGAAAATCAAGGCATTGAGATCATTGGAGTATTTTGTTTGCCAAGATTGATTTGATGCTGACTGCACGTTTATGTATTTACAGATGCGGTATGGGGAGTATGGGGATACAGACACCAGCAATGTTTATTTTTATTTTTTGCGTATATAGTAACTTTCAGCCTGAAGACAAGTATAGGTGTGGGTCTAGTCGCTATGACAAAAAAAAACGGAAGCAACACGACTCAATTTCTAAATACTCTGTGCTGCTAACTCTGTGCTTACAGAGTTAGCAGCGCTAGTGCGACTCCCTTGGTGTTGCACACGTCCATAGGCCACGGTAACCACTTTCCATCAGGTGAGTCGTGTGTTTGTCTGTCAACCAAGTGGTGTATAAAAAAATGTCGTTGATGTTCACGGATGATGTGATATTTTCAAAGATTCGAGAAGACAGATTGCTGGCGATTCAGTTAGGTACAGTGTGTTTTGGGTAGCGGCGGTAAGACTAGCGGCGGTGAGACCCATCATGGGGCAGTGGCTAGAGAGGCCACATGGCAGCCTCTCGTACCGTCCGACGAAGATGATTACCGAGCACGGGTGCTTCGGGTAGTATCTGCGTCGGATGGAGAAAGAGCCAACGTCCGAGTGCCATCACTGCGACGCGAGCGAAGACTCGGGGCCGCACACGCTCACCGAGTGTCCAGCGTGGGAGACGCCGAGGCGTGAGCTTGTGGCGGCCCTGGGAGTGAGGGTTCTGACGCCTTGCTCGTGGTGATGGTCCGCTGCGCGGATGCGTGGGTGGCCGGCGCCTCCTTCTGCAAGCAAGTAATGCTCGTGAAGGAGGAGGCGGGGCGGGGGCGGCAGCGGGAACGACGAAGGATCGTAAGCCAACCAGCCCGCGTACGAAGGCAACTCGGGCGTCGGAGGTCGATGTACGACCTCCGCCCCCATGAGCGCCGGCCTGGGGGAGACAGGTGGAGCCACCTGTCACCCTGGCAGAAGCAGGCCGCGGCAGTGACGCGCCTGGCGCGCCTCTCCGTTTCCGGGGGCAAGTTGGGGACTCTGTAGACCCCACACCCGAGAAGAGGGCCAGATCGTAAGAGATGGCCCTGGGTCGGCCGGGGTGCGAGGGATATGCCTATCAACCTCACCTTCGGCAACCTAAATGACCCACAGGTGGCGTGCGTTTTAGTCGGTTCGAGTCCGACATAACCTCTCCCACCGGCTCCGGTGGAGAGGTATCCGTAGGGATTTTGCGCACGTTAAAAAAAAAGTGTGTTTTGGAATTATGTGAGCATAAAAATCGTGAGGTGATTACATTTTTGCAACTCTAGAAAAATCTGAAGTCACCATGTGCATGTATAAGTGAGAGAACCGTATGGTGTATTACTCATTTTCAAATATTCACGTCAAATTCACAAAATGAAATTAAATAAGAATAAACAAAGTACTATGACACACATTTTACCAATTACTTTGGTCTCACCGAAGCTGCTACTGAAAATTTTCTTCCGAAATATATAAAAAGTTGTTTGCCCAACTGGAAAATCGGATCTGCAACGTCGCACAAAGCAGCGATGGCAATATCGCTATTTATACAATATTTCCGCCAAACCTTCCTGTTTCTTTGGAAAAGCTTGCGATGTGTGTTTACCTCAATACAACGTATAAATCACATTCAATACAATGTTAGTCCAATCGTAATCTCGGCTCAGCGGGTAGCGAGTTGAACATGAACTAGTAGGTACAGACTTTTGGACTGCGCTAAATCCAATTCCGACCAAAACATTATATTTTACTAGCCAGCGGGAGGGACGAAGGATCGCAAGCCAAGCTGCCCGCGTACAAAGGCAACTCGGGCGTCAGAGGTGGATGAACGACCTCCGCTCCCCATGAGCGCAAGCCTGGGGATGACTGGTGGAGCCGTCTGTCACCCTGGCAGAATCAGGACGCGGTGGCGGCAAGGGATATGCCTGTCAACCTCACCTTCGGCAACCAAAAACGACCCACAGGTGATGTGCGTTTTGGTCGGTTCGAGTCCGACATAACCTCTTCCACCGGCTCCGGTGAGGGGGTAGCCGTGGATATTTGCGCACGTAAAAAAAAACTATTTAACTGGTTTCATAGATTTGTAATTTACCGAAATCGTGTCAATTATTAATTTTACATACTTTTTATTAATTTATGGCGATGCCACATGTACCCAGCGCCAACTAGCGACAGCAAGCAGAACTATTACGTAACTACGAATCCTACATCGCGCAAGTAAAGTTCTCGCGCGGGTTAACACATGTACATCGTCCCAACGACAATCGTTCATCAACATCACACCTCGTTCCTCCACAAATTCTATTCATTATACTTAGATAAATCAAAGGAGGTAGGACACGGCGGTATTTCCGCCCGATTGAGCAGTCCAACTGGGGAAGTACCTCCGCCCTACAGAATACCGCAGCTATAATAACTTCGTGTTGTGATCCCAGCGGTGAGTAGGGTAGCCAGAGCTCACTGGAGAATTTGTGCTGTCAGTTGGAAGACTAAAGGCTTGTCCTGCTTTGTCTTCTACTGACGGCACAGAAACTCTGTACTTACAGGGTTCGCAGCGCGACTGTGACTCCTCTGGTGTTACAGACGTCCATAGGTCACGGTAACCACTTTCTATCAGGTGGGCCGTGTGCTTGTCTGCCAACTAAGTGGTATATAAAAAAAGTTGGATAATAATTACGAAATACTCATGATAATTACAAACATTTGACTTTTCAATCCTAAATAATGAGAATATTAATGAATTCAAATTGAAAACGTATCTAAAGTCAAATATAACCAAATGATATGGGATGTTCACTAATTGACGGAGCTCTCGACATGTAAAGCTAATAGGCGTAGGTAGCGTGGGTTAAGTCGTGTTATTAGATAATGTAATCTGCCACAGGATCATCAGCTGTGGATTACGCGTCTACCCAGCGCTATGAAGTATACTAAGGTTTATTTATTCGACTATCCTATTATACTACCACTTAAATAGAATAACAACCTTATTGGTTTACGTTGAGATAAAAACGTACGTTGGTTCGTCCTTCTATATTCGTTCATCGTTCTATATTGGGAAGCAAATTATAATGAAGTGCTATAACGTACTTACAAATGCTGGAATAATGGCGAATACACGGTTTGTTCCGCAATGTGTTTCTATTCATATCGTTTCGAGGCTTATACTACTCACTTTGTAGCATAATGATGTCGTTATAGTCATTCCAGGAATAAATGTTACATTGCGAACAGTAAGTACGCACCTGCATCTCAATTAGATACCTAAATTAATGGTAACTACGTGACCGGCCCTATTCAATGTACCAGTTCCTCCAGGAAGCGGGTATACGGCTGCCTTGTTGAGCATTAATCTTCGTATCGTTGCCGGTGACGACTTGATTGAAGGCCGAGGTCACGACACAGCAACCCTCCGGGAATGAAACAAGATGATTAACATGGTGTCAAACAAAAACATTAGCCGAAGTGAAAATTTTATGTAAGACATACATACCTACATATTTATTTTGCCCTAATCGTTCACCGTAGACTGCGTAGCAATCGTAGCGCACAGCTACGAGGGTCATGTGTTACGAGCTACCAACAAATCAAATAAGAATCGTCACCACCACCTTAAGCGCATGAAAATAACATTTATTGACTATTTGTACTGTTGGTTGATGGCACTTGGTGGAATTTATTGTTACACATATTGAGAACTTACATGTACTTTTTCCACAGTTTATTATTGAACCTTTCCGTATTCGCCTTACGGTACCTATACTTAAAGGCATCGTCTGTCTGTCATTGTAAATCTTTGAGGATGCCGTAAGGCCAAACTGGTCAGATTCAATAATAAATACTGTGAAGAAGTAAAAGTGTGTTCTCAATATGTGCGATATTTAATGACTAGCGGATGGCAAATTGGAATTTAATTTAATTTTAATAATATAAGTAATAAAACTCACTTTTCTTTGAGATAATGAAAAATGGTGTTTTATGTGTTTGGTTAGAATATATGGTTGCTATGTATGCAGTATGGGTAAAATAATTATGAGTAAACCCTAAAATATTATACGGCGTAAACCCCTAACTAAGTATCCTCAATTACTATGAAACAGGTATAAAAGGATGTAACAGTGAGTACATCATAAAAAGTTTTATTAGCTTAGGCTGTATGCCTGTTATTAGTATACAAGAATGTCCCAAATATGTTACACAAACACAGGAAAAAGTGGAAATATGATTATAACAAAGAAGTAATTCAAATAGAAAGCATTTCAAAATTGGTATGAAACAAAGAAAGAAAATTATTTTATTTTGATCCTCATAATGTGTTTCTTATGTACAATAATTGATCAGGTTAGGTGCAATTTTCACACTGTGTGAACCCAAATGGGGCCCCCATCTCATCATTGAATGCCTCGCACAATGAGAGTCAATACTCATGGAGTTCAATACTTCATGTTTAGCGCGTACATAGCAGGAAAAACAAAAGTTATTTACAAGTAAGTACACAATACCCGCTACAAGGAAGCTCAGAGCAATAATTTCACACTTTGCCAAGCACGACCTTTGAATTCAATATCACTCTAAAGGAACCAAATTAGTCTTGCTCATTGCACTTCCCAAAATATTGTTATAACAGAGCGAGTAAACAAAGGTAGGCAGGTAGGTACTCTCTTACGACATGCAATATTCGAAAGAGGACTAAATCACCGAACTCAGATCATCACAGTCACTGTGTTGGCAACCGACTGAATGTACGGTTGAAGCGTCTGTCGGTGTGCCAACGCCTTACACAAAGCGTTTGCAATAAATTTGTTAAACGTGAAGCCTTCAATCAAGTACTTTGAGTATGGATGTGAAGGTTAGTAGAGGGCTCATTTGCAGCTTAGGCTAGGCTTCTGCGCCGCAAGTAATTACTTGTGACCTCGCTCTAATGAATCACGGTCAGGTGTTCCAAATACACTTCGCATTATTTTTCCATCTCAGAAACTTGTTGAGTAACTTTAACTTTATACTACCGTAACGTATACCAAATTTATACTCTATAATATAATAATAAGTAAAGATCCTGTTTCGTAGCAGTTGTCTTCATCTTCATCTTAGCGTTAATCCCAGTTGCATCTGAAACTTTCACCTCGGAGTCTGGGATCCAGTCTAGTATAACTGCGGATTTAGCTAAACTTCCATTTTTCCGTGAAGCAACTGCCATCTGACCTCCAAAGCGTTCAACTCAAAAACGATAACGAAGCATTGTACCTAGACCAGTTTTTGGCCTTTTTATGGCTCCAATTGCCCGTAAATATGTATAATAGGTATAGCAATTGGGACCGATGGCTTACCGTGCTCTCCGAGGCACGACCAGATCTATGCAAATATGGCGTGGCTGCGTATCGGCCGCGGTCACTAACGCCACACCACGGAGGCAACAAGATGTCGTTGTTTATTTATCTATGGATTAGTACTAACAATACAGCCGACTGGTTGTTTGGTTGAACGTGCTTCTCTGGCACTACCTGTATAATTCAAATCAACTATTTGTATTCATGTTGCGGTACAAGTGGTTATTGGATTTTAAATATGTAGTATGTTGATTTGATTATTATGTTAGCGTGCTAACACTTGTAATTTTTATTTTTTATTTTATTTATTTATTTGGTTTATCAACAATTATTTACACTAAAACAATTACAAATTACAATAAAAACAAACAACGGACAGTGCAATAATTACTTATAGATAAACACCACATGCAAATTACAAATTAGAGAAAAGTAATGATACTAATATAAGTAATGATATAATTGAATGCAGATGCAACCTGTATTTATTAATTAATCAGTGGCTTTAATTTATAAGATGTTTAGTAAAATGAACTTTGTTTAATGTTTAATAAATATAAATAAATAAATAAAAATCTAGGTCTGTCGTCTAGACTTTGGTAACCATACTTAGTACGTTATACCTTGTTCTTGTCTGCTTATATCACAAATGAGCGAATTCACACATACGATCCCAGTGAACTGCCTACCTTGCGGCTTTTTAGAAGTTCCTACAAATTGCACCAATTATTCACTCACCAGCCGAACCGAGGTGTGTGAATCCGAGGGTGATATCGTTCAGAGTTTTTTGAACGACCTTTAAATAGATTGTGATGTGGGAGCGAATGTATGTCTACAAGTTATTGGTTAATGGTGCACCACTTTTACCTTTAACTTGCCTAAGCATTAAATATACGGGAGGGTTTTCCACAATTACCCCTGTGCCTTATCTGTGTTTTGTTCCTTTCGTGATGCTCTGAATTTCGAAGATTTTTCAAGTTAAAGTTATCGACGTTCATCAATAGGAAAAAGGTAGAATTCAGTGTGTAGGGGACATCCAAGTTTTGATGAATTTGAGTGTGGCTAGGGAGAAAACTCGGTATAACGTGTGTCATACGTGTAAGTGAAGGTTAAATGACAGTCATAGCTCGTCTACTCCCCTCGTCAAAATTTATACTGAACGGAAATTAAGTGACGCGCGGAAACGGCCCTTAAATGGTGGCACTTCCCCAACCATCGCGCGCGACGGGTCTCAGTCCTAACTCAAACTAACTAATGTTTGATGATGTAGTTACCAAGTGTTGCAATTTATTTTGATAATATAAGTAGCTGCAACACTAAATGTATCTCTCGACATATTTATCACTTCTTCCATAATCTCCTCAACAAACCGTATAAAAAATCACCTTTAAACTATTTCATAACATAAAATATATAAACGAGTATAATTTGTTAGAACTACGTAAATAGGAACTTTCAGGGCGAGTATAAAGCTCAGTCAAATTATCTCCCCTCCCTTGAGAGCCAACTTTCCGGTCTTCGCCTGTAATAAATATAAATACTAAGCATTTAATAGCTCTTTTTATTCGCAAATTATGAACTTCGAGCAATTATATGAGGTCGGATCCAAACGATACTATCGTCCTCGGAGGGTCCCCGAGGAGGGTTATAAATTTATACTAAAAACGAATAAATGTTTATTACAAATTTGTTACGTTTACCTGCGAGTATTAGTCATATTTTGTGACTCTCAAAAATGTTATATGAATTAAATTACCTACGTAAACCAACAGCAGCCACGATGTACAAAGTCATACGCATTACAATCATGCCTAAAAGAATGCCTGAGACCAAAGTTGCTAATATGAAGGTGAGTGTGGCGCTACCGGGCTTGATACAATTTGAACCGTCATGTCACTTTGAGAGGAGGCCACTTTAGTTTGTCGTTTTAACCCGAAAATAATGAGGACAAGGGCAGCTAGATGGGAGCTACGACTTGAGTGACCAGGCGCAGGGCGCGCCGTAGTAGCGGCGGTAAGACCCATCATGGGGGAGTGGCTAGAGAGGCCACACGGCAGCCTCTCGTACCGTCTGACGCAGATGATCACCGAGCACGGGTGCTTCGGAAAGTATCTGCGTCGGATGGAGAAAGAGCCAACGTCCGAGTGCTATCACTGCGACGCGAGCGAGGACTCGGGGCCACACACGCTCACCGAGTGTCCGGCGTGGGAGACGCCGAGGCGGGAGCTTGTGGCGGCCCTGGGAGTGAGGGTTCTCACGCTCTCCACCTTGCTCGCGGCGATGGTCCGCTGCGCGGCATGCAGCATGTAATTCTCGTGAAGGAGCGACGAAGGATCGCAAGCCAAGCTGCCCGCGTACGAAGGCAACTCGGGCGTCAGAGGTCGATGGACGACCTCCGCCCCCCATGAGCGCAGGCCTAGGGGTGACTGGTGGAGCCGCCTGTCACCCTGGCAGAAGCAGGCCGCGGCAGCGGCGCGCCTGGCGCGCCTCCCTGTTTTTCGGCAACGAGTTGGAGACTCTGTAGTCCCCACACCCGAGGAGAGGGCCAGATCGTGAGAGATGGCCCTGGGTCGGCCGGGGTTCGAGGGATATGCCTGACAACCTCACCTTCGGCAACCAAAACGACCCACAGGCGGCGTGCGTTTTAGCCGGCAAGGGCAGTTAGATGATCCTCTTCATCATAGCGTTACTTCCAGTCGCATCCGAAGCTTTCGCCTTGGAGACTGGGGTCCGCTTTATTAGTCTAACTGCGGATTTGGTTGCATTTCGATATTTTCCGTGAAGCAACTGCCATCTGACCTCTACAAATCAAGGGCGAAATCGAAACATTATAGTTACCCGTAATAACTACCATAGATTTTCGTATGACAACCGGGACCGACGGCTTAGCGTGTTCTCCGAGGCACGACCAGACCAATTCTCATACTCATATTCATGCACACGTGTATTTGTACTGAACGGGGATCAAAACCCTCACCTCCTCCGTAGCGGTTGCGTTCACTACCGCTACACCACAGAGGCTGTGAAGGCGTGAAGGCAGGGTCAATTAATTATCTCTTGTTTGAATAATTCCGAAAAGGAAAGGACTCACATTTAAAATTATTCTTGTATTTAAGTTAAATTGGTTATGATATTACCCGCTATAATAGTACAATAGTAACCGCGCCTGTTATAATAGTAACTGCGATAGCCTAGTGGTATGGGTAATGGACTGCTAAGAGGAGGTCTCGGGTTCGATCCCAGGTTTTACCATGGTAAATCCTGGGTCGAAGTTATGTGCGCATTTATCGCAGGTTTATAAGTGTCCGGTTAATGGCAATAGGCTCGCCACCTACTACATTGGGACCTAAACATAAACTTGCGAAATGTGGGTGCTATATCACCTCTGCCTACCCCTTCGGGGATATAGGCGTGAGTTTATGTTATGTTATGTAATATTAGCTTGTGTTAGGAATGAGTTCATGTCAGTATTGAAATGGCCAGGATTCGAATCCGAACCCATTTTATTTTTATTTATGTTCCCTAAAAACATTTTGTATGAAGTATTTGTGAGTTGACATCTTAGTATGTATACAATCAATTTAAAAAATTGCTTTTTTGACTCTCAGTAAACATTAGTAGTAAAAGTTACCATTAGTAAATCTGATATAGTACAAAGACTTAAGTAATTAAGGACGAAATTTGTTTTAAAGATAAAAAATAATGTCGCGACTCACGACGAACTATTTCACAAACTTGAAGAATTTCTTTTGTACCAATTAGCTTTTGCTTTTAGTGATTTGAATTGATTTTAATGGGAATTTATTATTACGAAACAATTCATGTTGGTAATTTAAGAATAAAGCCACGGTCACTTTATGCTCGTCTTTTAAATTGTGTAACACTGTTTTTAACACGAAATACACTTCGTATGAGATTATATGAGACATGTCCCTCGCGCCCCGCCGGCCCAGGACCGACTCTTTTGAGACAGCCCTCTTCGGGTATGGGGAGGAGATGGGGACACATTTCCAAATTGTGCAAATTAGTGTTCCGGACGTACATCAAAAGGAGAAATGAATTCTCATTCAATTACTTCGATTTTCTGGTTGATCAGAGGTCGAATACCGATCCCAATTATAAAACAATAATTTAATTCCCTTTTATTTTAACCCTTTCATTTTAACCCAACAACCAAATTTAGTTATTACATCAATATCTAAGTGAAATGATGCACAATTAGAGAGATCAACAATGTACCATGTGGCTATAAAACATATCCCACTTTATGCGATACTTATTTTTATATGCTCATAATAAAGTTATAGATATAGTTATTTCGTTAAACTCGTAATAATATTCCCCTCTAGGACAGGCACAGGGCGTGGGCGACGCTATTTAAAATTCCTCGTCCGGTCCGACCGTACCAACCGCTGCAAGAATTTATCGACAATAGTTCTCAATATTAATTAACTCTCATGCGAGAAAATAGTTTAGCTGAACAATACAATAGAAATATATTGTATAACCGACAACTGGTGCCGTGCTCAGTAATGGATTTCGATTAAAACTGTGAATGTGACAGGTGGAGTTTAATTTGCCAATTAAACTTTTGGCGCTGAGAGCCACGCGACGCGACGCTGCCCGGAGCCAGACGGAGACAAACACCTCCAACCTCAACACGGCTTATGCTGTAGTTATCAAGTAGAAGTAAATGTTCGTCGAGATCAGCGACTTTATACCAATAGGAGACGGTACATTTGTATCTTATTTATATGTTGTAGTAAATTTAATATTCGTGGCTTATAAAATAAACCTTCAGATGAAGTCAGCAAGTTCGTCCAATTTGTTTGCTATCATACAGATAGAGTAATCGTTGATTAGTGTCATCGATAGGGTTTAAGTGACGTACATATAAGTATATACATACATACAGTCACTTTACTATCCCATTGGTGTACCACGTATTTCGCTTCCACTTACTAACTGAACAACACAATTCGCTTTTTCTACTATCATAATGACAAAATATTCTTAGTTACCAAAGGACGTGAGCTACAAACTCTATCACCTAATAAAATTAAAAGAATATGAGGTTTTTTAATGTATAATTTATTATAAGTAATTCAACACAGGCCGGGTTGACCTAATTTGAATTAAGTAATACTTAGTAAGTACCTTACAAATTCAGTACTTCTTTACATTATTTGAGTGAGTGTCACATTCACCCTTTAAGGATGTGGCCGTGGTCGACACTAAGCTAGACAAACAACTATTTCGTATTCCCCGGACACGCTCACCGTCTCACATACTCGTACATAACAAAGGGAAGATTTATTTTCAAGCGAGGACGAGATTTAAAATGAGGCGCACGTGCACTTACTTTTCGCACATGACTAATTAAAAATATGTTCACTACCACAGATTTTCGCACACACAGCCCGGGGCTCAAAAGAGTTGTGAAAATTAATTATGTATATATGTCGGAGATGGAGACGGATTGCTATCTGGATGGCCGTCGTCGTCGTCCGACATGTTGTATTTTCTATCAGTCGGTGCGCACGTCCGGCGCGGGCGTTGTTTCGAGAGCAAGTCAGTTTGACAAACGATCACACGCGCTACTGACAGATACGTTGACATTGACTTGACAACTGACAAGCTATAAGATGTCAACCACATTGTGTCGTATTGCCATTCTAATAAAATAAGTGGCGTCGTATATCCGCGTAAATCGACTATCTCTTACACGGCCATTCTGCTCTTCAACGCGCTCTCGCGTTGATTTATCGACGTCAAGTCCAGCCTAGACGCCACAGCGCATAGCACACAAGTAAAGCGTTTACAAACAGCTTTCAACCTTCCACAATGCAAAGCGTAAAAGCTTTCAGCACGTCACAGCCCTGGCGTATAGCAAAGCGTTGGGGCTTTCAGCATTGCTCAGAGGCAGTACTTAAAACACGCTGCAAAGCGTTGCAGCTTTCAGCATCGACCTTGGGTCAAGACAGATGAGCCCAACCTTACTGCAAAGCGTAATGGCTTTCAGCAGGACATCAGGACAAAGCGATAAGGCTTTCAATCCACCCTTCAATAAAGCAAAAATAAAGTTTCCAATAAAACTTTCGGTTAAAATAAAACATTTTATCAATCAGCAATGAACATAAGTCTTTTATGAACACAGGTTTACGTTAAACAAAACAATGTAATTATCGTTTCAGCTCAAACAATGATCATGATTCAATACAGTAATTCAATCCAAATTACTAATTACACCAAATTAAAATACCAAATTAATCAATACAATTTGTTCCATAATTAAATAAAACTATTCAATTATGGGTTCTACAGGATCAAGACATTCTGACAATTCAGGTAAACTAGCTGGATATTTACGTAATCGTTCATGGCACACATATTGGGCCCGTCCCCCAGATAATGGTTCAACCAAGTAACGCTCATTCGGGTAGACGTTAGTAATTTTGCATGGACCATTAAATTTTTCACTCAACTTATTAATTATTCGGGGATTTTTCTGAACTAGAACCAGATCACCAACTGCGAAAGGATGAATAGCGGCTTTATTAGCATCGTAACGAATTTTATCTTTTGTCGCTTGCTCGTCCATCCTACTCTTAGCCGTTTGTCTTATTTCGAACAAATTTTGTTGGTTGCTAGTATCGGGATGTATCGCAAAATAGTTTAATTTGGGCGGTGTCTTATTACAGCCAAACAACAACTGGAATGGACTTTTACCCGTACTTTTCGATACAGTACAATTCAGGGCTAGTTGGACTTCGCCGATAACAGATTTCCAGGATCTGTTTTCATGATTCTCAGCGACTGTAAAACAATTAGTTAGAACAGACATTAGACGCTCTACCTGCCCGTTGGCACGGCTCACACCACTGGCGATTTCGTGAAACTCAATACACCATTCCTTACAAAGTTTTTGAAAAACTTGTCCTGTGAAAGAAGTTCCCTGATCAGAGATAATACGCTTGGGTGTCCCGAATACGTGAACAAAATTTCTAAGGGCCTCACAAGCAGATCGAGAAGTCAGATCTTTTACAGCAGTTAAGTGACAGAACTTGGTGAAAGCGTCGACTATAACAATCACATATTCCTTGGAAATCCTACCACCAGTCAATTTACCACTCGTATCAATCTGAATAGTGTGAAATGGCTCTGCAATCTTCTCTATGGGATGTAACGCAGATTGCTTTTTACCAGAGGGATTCTTGTTAATTTTGCACGGTAAACAATGGTCAACATACGTCCTTACAGATGAAGTCATGTTCAGAAACCAAAAATACTCTCTAATTTTGGACAAAGTCTTATCCCAGCCTAGGTGTTTTAATTCGTCGTGAAACTTTTGAATTAATTGCCAACGAAAATTTTTGGGGACAATCACGCGGCTAAAGGTTTTACCATCGACTTGAAAATTTCTATACAATAAATTATCTTTATAGGTGTAAGACGATCTAAGATTGGCGTCGATAGTATCGTTTTCTATAGAGTCTATAATTTTCTTAATGTCGGGATCTAACTTTTGTTCAGCCATAACCATTCATCACTTACACGCGAAACGTTTGCTTGCTTACAGTTAGTGGGGTTACGACTCAAGTAGTCTACGTGCGGGATCCTTTCACCCTTTCGATACTCTATCTCGAAGTCGAAGGTCTGCATGTACGCCCACCACCTATATACGCGAGGTAAAAGTTCCCGTTTGTGACGTGATGCCTTTAAAGCGTTGCAATCTGTAACGACTTTAAATTCCCTACCAAGTAAATAGTGTCGAAAATGTTTCAGCGCCTTAAATACTGCTAGAGTTTCTAGCTCATAGCTATGGTATCTACTCTCTGCATCCGTCGTCCTTTGACTGAAATAACCGAAAACTTTCAACTGATTGTCGACCTTTTGAAATAAAATTGCCCCATATCCAATCGAGCTCGCGTCTGTGTGTAGTTCGATCGGTTTGCTAGGATCAATTATTGTCAATACGGGTGCGGAAGTCAGATAGCCTATTATGGTAGCATGAGCTTTTGTATGCTCAGAGGTCCAAATCCATTTAACTTCCTTTTTAGTAAGGGCGTACAGAGGCGCCATAATAGAGGAAAAGTTAGGTACAAACTTTCGAAAGTACCCAGCGAGACCGTTGAATTGGCGCAGCTCCTTCACATTGGTTGGTAAGGGAGCGTTTGCTAAAGCCCTTATCTTATCAGGATTGGGTTTGACACTATTGTTACCGACAATATAGCCTAAGTACTCTACTGAAGACTTCAGAAAGGTACACTTCTTCCAGTTAGAAGCAAAACCGGCTTGCGATAACGCAAATAATATCTGATCGAGGTCCCGCAAAGCGTCTTCCTTGGTTTTCGAAAATACTAGGACATCATCCATATAAACAAGTGCTATCTTGTCTTTTAACCCTTTTAGCGCTTTGTTAATAGCCCTTTGGTATACGGAAGGGGCGTTGCAAAGCCCAAACGGCATTTTTAAATATTCCCATACACTATCCGGGGTAATAAACGCGGTTTTTTCGATATCGGCCTCCGATGCCATCAAAATCTGGTGAAATCCAGAGGCCATGTCTAAGCTTGAGAAGTAACACGCTTGCCCAAGGGCATCAATTTGTTCCGATATCAATGGCAGAGGATAACTATCACGCACGGTATTGGAGTTAAGCTCCCTATGTAGTCAACACAAAGGCGGTCAGATCCGTCCTTTTTCTTAACGAGCAATGCAGGACTAGAAAAAGGGGAAGAGCTCTCGCGCACTATACCCTTACTTTCTAAATCAGCAATAATCTCTCGCATTATGGTTCGTTCAGAAGGGGCTAACCTGTACGGGTGTCGTTGTACAATTTTGTCGGGGTTTTTAAGCTTAATTTGCATCGTTCCCGTATTCACGGTAGTTTTAGAATTGCCGCTAGTAAAATTATCTTTGTATTTCGCTAATACGGACCCCAGCCTATCAATATCATTAGCTTCGGTCAAATCAGTCTTAATTTTATCTAACTCTGTATCCATGTTTAAAGTTCAGCACGTATTGACACTAGCATCGCGTATAATTTTAGCACCGTCGCTATCGAGGGTGAAAATCAAACCAGGGGTCTTAAATATTTCTCTACCTAAGATAACATCATAGGGAAGCAAATGTGAGTCAGCAATCACAAACGTGACCTCGGTATGTAACCCATCGAACTCAGCATACGTTGTCATTTTACGAAATGAAAAACATGGCACGGAACCAATACCTGTGAGACGAGTAAATAAAATCTCTTTCTTATCAGGTAAACAATCAGCAATTTCCTTTTTAATCAATGAACATTCTGAACCACTATCAATCAGTGCTCGCAAAGTATAGCCACCGATGCATATTTCAATCAAAGAATCTTTAGAGGATGAACAAACATTGACTGACTTTGTTTGCAATGTAGAATCTTTAGTGTCCTTCGACTTTTCTTCGCGTTGTTTCTTAAAACAAGTAGATTCAGAATGTCCAGTTCTGTGACAGTAGGAACATTGTGTAACATTTGACTTATCACTAGATTTATCGACAGACGTGCGAGAATGAGTACCCTCATCTTTGTTTTTGTTACGCAACAATAAACAGTGTCGCTTCAAATGGCCTATCTTATTACAATAATGGCACCGACGCTCTGTAGATAACTCGCCTACTCTAGGACGCTTAGGAGTTTCATGTTCACTTCGAGTCTTATCAGAATATCGCTTAAGATTCTTAATTTTAGGGTACGCATTCAAATGCCTATCGAGTGCGACAAAACTAGTAGGGGTATTTTTAAGTAAATCTGTGCGTACCTGGACGTCCGTGATGCCGGAGATCACCACTTCAATTTTATTGGACTCACCCCAACCAGTATCCAGCCGGTCTATCAGCGCTACCTTGTTGGTAGAATACTCGATGTACGTCGACGCCTGGTCGCTCGTGTACTCCACCATGTCGCGAAACAAATCGTAGAACCTCCTGGTCGAGACGAACTGTTGAGTAAGTCGCTCCTTCAATTCTTCCCAAGTTTTGCACAACGGGTAAGAACGTGCAGCCCATTTCTTAGCACGTCCCTGCAGACGAGTAAAGGCAGCATTCCTGGTTTCATAATCCGTCCACGAATTGTTCTTCATATGGTGTTCAATCTCGTCGCACCACTGGGCCGCAGTAAACTGACAATCGTCTGGATCAAATTGCGGTAAATTAATTTCGCTCGCCTTCAGCTTCCTAGAATCGCCAACACTCGTAGACTTGTGATTGGAATTCTGGAAGCCCGCCATCATATTTTGGAATATGATGGCGTACGCTATGATACAATTTAAATCCGAGGTGACGTTCGGTAAACCTTGGTCGCTCGTGGTTATCAGTGGGTGTGGTTGTTGTCCCTGAAGATGCTCCGCGTTGCACTGGTTGCACGCCGTGTGCTTGTTTGCATAAACATGGCTTAAACACTGAACATATACACTAAAATACACACATCACATTGCACTAATTTATTCATGATCACTGTTCTTGCACAGCGATTATTATTGGCGTATTGCACAGTGAATATATGGCATTCTTACGGACGGAATGGTACAATAATTGATTCTTGCTTGTCGGCCATCTTATAATGTTGCGCAATTGTATGCAACGCATGTTACCTAAGTATTACTCAATAACGCAGTTGGAGCTTGTGGCTTATGTCATCGATAACTGCGCGGGAGCGGTGAGTGAACCACAGACAACCACAGATTATCTGTGATGATTTAATTTTATAAAGGAAGATATCCCGTTATGCATTTTTCTTTCATTTTTGTTTGTTGTTTGTGGTTTGGTCATTGTGTTCTCTATTTTTAAGTGTTTTAAGTGTTGTACTGAGATCTGTTGTCGTGTGTTAATGCGTCACTGACTCGTTGCGTGGCGGCGGAGCCACTAGCGGCGCCATCTGAAAACCAGCGCTTCGCATACCCTGGTGTGCGGGGCATTCATGCTGAGATGGTGGCCCATTTGGGTGCGCACGATGTGCAGTGAGAGTGTTCTTTTGTGATATCTTCTTGTTGTGTATATATATATTGTCTGAATCTCTGTACGTTGTGTGTTCGTGAATAAATGTTTTTTCTGTTTTCTGTTTCTGAATAACACAGCCCACGTTTCAGGTGAAGGTGCGCCATGTGCTTCGTTTCTTGAAGTCGATGGACCCGTCGCACTATTTTCTTGAGCTTCAGGTTCCGACCGAAAATATTCTTGATTTTGAGTAGCAGGCACTTCGGTAGACACGTGGGATGATTTTGGAATCGATCCCACCGCTGCTGTCGGAGATGGAGACGGATTGCTATATGGATGGCCGTCGTCGTCGTCCGACATGTTGTATTTTCTATCAGTCAGTGCGCACGTCCGGCGCGGGCGTTGTTTCGAGAGCAAGTCAGTTTGACAAACGATCACACGCGGTACTGACAGATACTTTGACATTGACTTGACAACTGACAAGCTATAAGATGTCAACCACATTGTGTCGTATTGCCATTCTAATAAAATAAGTGGCGTCGTATATCCGCGTAAATCGACCATCTCTCACATATATTACTTTTACTAACACTCAAAAACAGCGTTGAGGATAGTATTATAAAACATGCGTAGCCTTTTTACTTCTTAGAACTCGGCTCTTAAAGATTTTATATTCTTTGCCATACATTTTGTACTGCATGAAAGACCTGTTATTATTATGTTTCCTGTATTTATGAAGTGTCAAAAGTGCTAAAGTTTTACGAGTAGGTCTCCTCGTAATAATGTCGATAGCGGCTGTATAATCGCTTTATATGACAGTTATCTGCAAACGACCCAAACTTTTTTATAATCTGTAATACATAATGGCCACATAAAATCTCTTCGATGAGTGGATAACGAGGGTTTTGCGTGATTTACGCTCGTGATAAGCGTGTGTACATACACACAATTTAATGTGTACACAAGTATCACATGCTGTAAAGAGTAGGATACCCAAATTATGTACTGTCATAATGACCTTAAGGTCTATATTCCTAAGTTGAATTAATTTACTTTAATAAATAAATAAATGTTTACAGGTATTTATAGCTATATATAACACGACGGAATGTGGCGTCACTTCATACATTTTTCAAATTATCCAGGCACTTCTGGAGCACACTGTACGTACTTTAAGTGTCTAACGATGTGTTTCTGTAATGGATGTAATGTAAATAAGTAAGAGTAGTTTCATAAAAATTGATAAACATATTATTATTCAAAGTCTATAATGAGGTAAATACGAGCTTTTTCCCAACCCGGGCCTGGGATCGGCTTTCTGTCTACTACGAAATCCACTGGCGATATTGAAGCTTTGTAAGGTTTCAACTACCCGTAACAAATACCACTTATGTCCCTATCTGAGGTATATATGAGGCGATATACATACCTATCTGAGGATTTTATCAACAACTGTTTACCAACAAACATGTATAGAACTAGGTTAAATATACAGGAGGTGTTATTTGATGATACAAATTACCATGCGAAATATGTTTGTGCAAATATTCGAGTGAATAATGACGCATCGTTTGGCGATCATCAATCTATGGCCACGAGTATTATTGTGGTGTGTGATGGAAGATGGAGCATGGCAGACGATGGCATAATTTGCTATAGAATAAGAATATTTTTCTGCTTGCATTCACTTATTTCTGAGTATATATGTAGGTGGATACAATAAGACGCCAGCTTAGTGGTTAAAGCGTAAACCCTACGATCGAATAGTCCCGGGTTCGAATGCTGGCCATTACACTACCGACGTAAACCTACTCCTAACACAAGCAATTTAGTTTAGCCGATAGGGGTTGGGTTAGCTGTTAGAGGGAATGTTACTAATTTCGGTTACTAATATTTTTTCCCAACCCTGTATGGGAAATTCCAGAAGCAGTTTTAGCATTGACCTGGGAATCGTATTCGGATATCATTGCGCTACAGAGTATGTGTGTATCAGGATTACATATAGAAGTGTTTTCGTTCAATATTCAATCCGCTGGTCACTGATTTATAACTACTCCATTTCATTGGAACTACAATCCCAGTAATCGTAGTCGTTGTAACTTTCTGTGTAACTGCTGACGATGTGTTAGAGCCAATCCCGGTCGTTAGGGCTCGGCATGCAGATGATGATATATCGAGGGTCTGACTAGATTGATCGCGGCTGATCGTGAGATACATAAGAAATTGAAGACTTAGCACTACTTCACTCAAACTTGAAGTTTTTAGACAAATTTGTGGTTTTAATATCGTCTATCCGAGATGACTGTCTGGATTGATGTGTTACGGAATGAGTGAATGTTAAATTTCTGTGTGATCCCAATATATGAAAATGCTGATAACTTTTCAGGTTATCCCTAAAAATATCCGCGTAAAAAGAATGAATTACAAACATTTAGTGGTCACGCATTTTCTCATTTACTTATAAACATTTTTGAACAGTATTATTTTCCTCTCTGTGAAATGGCCGAGGACTATTGACCAAGATGCCAAAGGGTCCCTAATCCTCTTACGGCGACCCTACCTTTACACACACTTATGTCTACAAACCAGTGGGTTAGTGAGTGGCACTATTGATTAAGGAGTCTATTCGTACCGTTCCTTTATTGCAAGTTTCTAGCGTACACCTGCGGAAGAACACGTTCATGTGATTTTACTAGCTGACCCATCGCAGGTTCAGTCGTGGCACATTTTCAAGCCTCACATCACTCCTTTAAACCCATAATATTTTAGTTTTCAAATAATGTATGGAAATTTGACGGATTTGTTGACATTTATGATCACTGTTCCGCTCCCTTAAGTAGTAGCGTAATGATATATACCCTGAAATCTTTGTCGATAAACAGACTATTCATTACTTAAAGAACTTTTCGATTCGAATCAATAGCTCCCGAGATAAGCGTTCAAACAAACAAACAAGCAAACTCGAACATATCGCCTGGTCTGTAATTGCCCTAATGGATAACTGGCTTCACTTTGAAACTGAAATTGACCTATAAAGTGTGGCTGAGTGCATTTAGTTAGAGGACTCGAAGTTCTCGCTAACGGCCCGATCGAGTTACAGGTCACGGCCTGCTCTGACCAATCATTGCTTTTCTCTCGCAAATGCAATTGTGTCCCCGCTTTAGCCTTGCTTTTATTTTTAATTTGCTTTTATTTATTTATTTATTTCATAAACCTCACATCAATAATATAAAACCATTATACGTTAGATAACTATTTTGGCTGTGTAGTTTGTACACCTAAACTAGGACAGTGTCTGTATCTCAGGCGTCAGCAGTCTATTAAAGACTCTTTACTTTAATGTATTTTTGTTAAAGTGTCAATTACAGTACATTTTTCATTTCAATTTCTCAGTATTCATAATTACGATTATGATAAATAAAATCATCATTCAAATCAAAACAATCGAAATAATCAACATAATCAAGATAACAAGAACAATCAATATATTAAAAGAAATAAAAATAAATAATTATACGTATTATGTAGTAACCTACAATTTAATAATTTTCAGGGTAGATAATGCAGGACTAATTAGGCAGGTGAAATATGAACTGAAAGTTATGAGGTATATTATGTACGTATGTGTTTATGATTTCTTTTAGAGCACGAGCAATATTAGCAGAGATGCTACTAACTACTGACGAACAAAGAGATTGTTACACATTAGGAGTCTCCACCACAAATGCATCTTCTTGACACAGTCGACGAGACTACTTATATGCCTAGGTATACTAAACGCTCCTTTTAATCAGAGCGTTTGAAAGTACGCTGACCTCCTTAGCGCGTCGTCGGCTGCGGGGAAACTGTGTCGAGGCTTGATCTCATCTAAAGCTCAAAAAGAAACAGAATTCTTCGTCCCTTGCAATAGGTGTTCACTCTTATAAACTTGTAGAAATATTTGAAACTATTAGATTATATCGCTATTTCTTTGGTGTTATCCGTTCAATATATATATTTTTTTTATACTAATTAGGTAGCATACATTGTATAATATATAAATTTTAATGTGTAACATCCGCGTACATTATCGACAGTCATAGTTTACGTTCATGTTGTCATTGTAATGATAGACCTCCGTGGCGTAGCGGTAGAGCATTCGACTGCTATGCAGGGGGCGCGGGTTCGATTCCCGCTCAGTGCAAATATTTGTATGCATGAATATGTATATTTGCATTGGTCTGGGTGTTTCTATGCATAATATGTATTTACAAAAAAAAAGTATCTAAGTATGTTTATTAGCATTCTAGATCCCATAACACAAGCTAGTATGTTTATTAGCATTCTAGATCCCATAACACAAGCTAGTATGCTTACCATGAGTCTAGATAGCGTTGTGTAGAATGTCGTGGAATATATTCGTACTTGTTGTAAAGTACAAATTATTATTTTATGACGTGGTCTGTAGTAAAAATAGAAATAAAATGGCATTTTTATACAACCTAAGTGGCAGACAAGCACATGGCCCACCTGATGTAAAGTGGTTACCGTGGCCAATGGGCGTGTGCAACATCAGGAGAGTGACACTCGTGCTGCCGATTCTGTAAGAACAGAGAGTTTCTGTTCCATCAAAATTACATATGTGCAAAAGACAAAACAAGACATGTCTTTGGTCTTCCCATTGACAGCACAAAAACTCAAACATAAATAAAGCTGCTAAACTTAAAATTTTAAGGAATACGGGCGTCACTCACCACAGCAACTTGTACTTATAAATAACAGATGTCACATTTATATTTATCCTACGAGAGAACACTGCAAAGCTTTTCTTTTATTTACAAAGGTGCCAAGCAAATTGGTCGCCAGCCAGATGGTAAACAGTACCAGAGCATCTACAGAAGAAATTTCCTTTCGTATCGTGTAGTATGTAATTTGAATTTTTAATGTGTGATAGTATGGTGGCCAATGTTTCAAAGAATTTTTCAAGACAATAAGGTTTTGAAAAATTCTTTGAAACATTGGCCACCGTAGAAGATCAATGCTCCCAATTGAAGAATTAAACAAAGGCTTTCTGGAGATATATGAGTCTTTCTGGAGATATATGAGTCTAAGTAGGTAGATATACATTGAAATTGCATACATACATACATACGTATATGTATATAATCACGCCGTTATTCCCGGAAGATAACGGAGAGGTGAATTAACAGCCATATTTCACCAATTATTGTATTCTTTTTTTTTTTTTACTTTTTTTTAATTTTTTTTTTTTCGTTTTTTGGGTTTATTCGGTCCCATGTAATAGTGGATGAGCCAATTACCTTTTTATTCTTCATCTTGTTGACTCAAACCTTGCATCTGAGGCTTAGTCTGGAATGTATATATCTGTCTGATGTGTAACAGTCCTATCGCCTAGTCAGCTTGTACGACACCACATGGGAAAAGATAGGTTGGTCCAAATTCTACTCGACCGGAAACCACACGGCTATATCAATCAACCAATTAGTCCATCGCAGTCTATTGCTGCACAATGGACATAGGCCTCTCTCAATGTTGGCAGGCTTTGGCCTTTCCACAATGGTCAGACGGGTTGGTAACGGGTTTTATTTCGAGTTTTCTTTCCCTCGTAGTGGGATCGTCTGCATATTTTTGCGATATTTTTACAGTACATGTACAGACAACATTATGAAAAATGCACAAATGGCGGCTGTATCCTCTTATTCTTATTTGACGGTTAGAAGTGAAGTCAGGTTAGTGTCCATCCCTATACCAATGGTATATTGGTATATGGATATTGGATTGAAGTAGTCCAAGTCGAGTTTATTCTGGTAACATAAACACCTCAACAAAGTCTAGGGAACAAGATGACCCCAATTATTTTTTTTCGTGTAAATCTTGTTTTGCAAATAACTGGCAGCAAATAAATAAAAATAGAATAAAGTAGATTACAGAGTTGTTCGAAATTTAAAAATAAATTTAAATAAGTAATCATTTTCGAATATGGAGGGAAAACTTTTAAAAGTGTTTGATTGTGCAGTTTCTCTGAGGCAAAATAAAAATTATTTTTTTTGATTGTAAATAACGTTTATTATCAATAATACGTTTTTTACGTATGGTTTGTGCATTTTTGTGACTGTAGTCATCATGTCACGTCGTCATTTAAGTCGCGAAGAGATGTTAAGGGCTGTTGGTATGCTGCAAGCTGGACGAACTCAACGCGACGTAGCGGATGCTGTCAACACCCAACCAAGCGTAATTTGCAGATTATGGGCACGCTACAGGTCTACAGGGGATGTTGCCGAACGTCACAGGGGACGAAATAGGGTTACTACCCCGCGACAAGATCGTTTCTTGCAAAATTCCGCAAGGCGGCAACCCACGATTACTGCTCGTCAGTTGGTCGCAGGCCTCCAGTCTCAGCATCAAGTGGTTATTAGCGATCAAACTGTCAGAAGAAGACTACACGAAGCCAATCTTTATGCTCGTAGACCGCTTAGGGTTCCAGCTCTTCGACGTGGAAATCGAGGTCGTCGCTTATTGTGGGCTAACGCACATTTACAGTGGACCGACCATCAATGGGCACGGGTTCTGTTTTCCGACGAATCTTGCTTCGGTTTTCATCCTGATTCGAGAAGAGTGCGTATATGGCGATTTCCTGGACGTCGGAGTCGTCTCCAGAATCCGCAAGAAGTTCATCCTTACCAAGGTGGAACAATCATGGTATGGGCTGGAATTCGCCTTGGTGGAAGGACCGATCTCGTTTGGATACGGGGCAATTTGAATGCAAACCAATACATTCAGGAGGTTATACACCCCATGGTAATCCCTCATCGACTGCAGTTCGGTCAAGATTTTATGTTCATGCAAGATAATGCACGGTCACACACCGCGAGGGCAGTGGTCAATGCGTTAAGCGAGCACAATATGACGACGTTGGAATGGCCTGCTCAGTCTGCCGACCTCAATCCCATAGAGCATGCCTGGGATTTGCTTGGGAGAAGAGCTTTCAGTGATTCTTTGGAAAATCTGAACACTGAAGAACAAATTTTTTTACACCTTCGCAGTGTATGGAGCCATATTCCACAGACGATGATTGACAATCTCATACTAAGTGTGCCACGCCGTTGTCGAGCTGTTGCTAATGCTTTAGGAGGTCCTACAGATTATTAAAAACGTTTAAAGTACGGTTAATTACTGTATTTCTTACTACCTCGTTATTTTTGTGCCTAATCATAGAAGGTTGTAATACTCAATATTGGCACTATTCAATTCTTTCTTAAAAAAAAAAAAAAATTTGGTACGAAAATGTTTTTATTAAAATTTAAATTAAAAACGGTATAAAAATACCCTTCTATTGATATAAAACACTCACTATTACAAGAAAGGATTTTTAAATAAAAACTAGAAATGTCCTTGTTCCCTAGACTTTTTTTTTTTTTTTTTTTTTACGTGCGCAAAATCCCCACGGATACCTCCCCACCGGAGCCGGTGGAGGAGGTTATGTCGGACTCGAACCGACTAAAACGCACGCCGCCTGTGGGTCGTTTCGGTTGCCGAAGGTGAGGTTGACAGGCATATCCCTCGCACCCCGGCCGACCCAGGGCCATCTCTCACGATCTGGCCCTCTTCTCGGGTGTGGGGACCACAGAGTCCCCAACTCGTCCCCGGAAACGGGGAGGCGCGCCACGCGCGCCGCCACCGCGGCCTGCTTCTGCCAGGGTGACAGGCGGCTTCACCTGTCACCCCCAGGCCGGCGCTCATGGGGGGCGGAGGTCGTTCATCGACCTCCGACGCCCGAGTTGCCTTCGTGCGCGGGCAGCTTGTCTAGCGATCCTTCGTCGCTCCCGCTGCCGCTCCCGCCCCGCCTCCTCCTTCACGAGCATTACTTGCTCGCAGAAGGAGGCGCCGGCCGCCCACTTGTTGATGTGTGTATTATTTTAATAGTTTGCATAATATTAGTTAAAGATCAAAATGTATCTGCATCTTCTCATATTCTCACTAAGACAATGGTCTCTTGTCCATCGTTAGCTCCAACTTATAACTTTTTAAAGAAAAAGCACTGGGAAATTAAAAACACTGCAAGAATGCATTATCGTCGTGAAAAAGAACTAGAAAATGTAATTACAGTGGGAGCCGAAGTAGAGCGAACTCATATTATATTGAGTTTTACATTTTGTATTGCTTACAAAATTAATGTTGACGTCCTATTTTTGAACATGGTCCAACATTTGTATACATATTACACGTGGGAATCTGCAGTAAGCATGTGATGTGTAGTGATACCTTGTGTTTGTGAACATGTTAAGATGATAATCTATTACGCTAACATATGCACAAACTGGAGTCGAACGCGTATAAACTACAAGAATTCCACTTATGAATAGGTAGCTTATTATTCTCGATTAACACAAGGTTTATATTTTAGTATGCGAGAAATAAACTGACAAAAACCACCGTATGCTGCTAGAAATTGAAGTATGGAAATGAAAAATAAACACAGCTGCGGATTCAAAGCATACATTAAAATGAACGAGTAAAAATAAGAGATCGCGACGCCTGTGTGTACAGTAGCAGAGGATTAATAAAAAACGGCGCCCGTGTTCATAGCTCCTTTTAAATTCATATGGGATCAGGGAAAATCGGAACATCAGTAGATAAACACAGCTTTAAAAACTTTTAATTAATTTAGTTATAACAACTTGCATCTCACAACGTTATAGATGATCGCCACATATCTTAATTAATATCGCCACCTTCTACGTATCCAGAAGTCCGTACACAACTTAAGATCAGTAAATTCTTCGATCACGAAAGTCTAATTTAACAGATTGAAATATGGATGATGTTACCTCTTTTAACTAACTAAAAAACACAGTTATCGCGGTATTCACTTTGTGGAGAGATGTCGAAGTGCTAGTGGAGCAGTGGTGGTTTGTAAATTAGCGAGCTGCAGCCGATAAAAGTTGTTTGTATTGTTTGTTAACTTTTCTCTCTTCTTAAGTCTCCCTTTAAGTAAGCAATGTTATGTTGCCAGTCTGTTACGCGACATATGTTTATTTGGGTGATCGCCATTACACGCTGGTTAAAAAATATTGATATGAAATGAACGTATCTGTCACCCTCGTCATGTCGATGTAGAAATGCATTTTTTCTTTTGAACGCCAGTACCCGTATTTTTTTGAATCACAGACATTGGACTCTTAGTATAAAATAGAAGCACAGTTTCCCAACAAAATGTCGCCAGAGATGTGTCGAGACGAAAATTTTAATAAATCAAGAGGGATTTGTGTTACATCAGTTTGACAAACTAATTACACGGTATGTGACTGACTTGATTTACCAATTTGAATTTATTAGAAAAAGTTAGTCTAGGCAAAAGTTACCCGGTATAATTTGGGCACAGTCAAACAAATCTACGTCACTGAAAGCATAAATGTGCCGAATTTCTCAAAAACTCTGGCAGTTACGAGGACCACTTTTGGGTGAAATATAATTGTTCATCGATACTTTCGACAAGTCTAGCCGGCTCGAATGGCTCAGAATAAGTACTACGAGATCACTTCTTCTTCATCTTAGCGTTAATCCCAGTCGCATCCAAAGCTTTTTACTCCGGAGCCTGGGGTTCGCTTTTCTAGTCCAGCTGCGGATATGGCAGAACTGCGATAAGTACTACGTACTCACTACATAATCGCAAGTGCAGCTTTATTGGCTTGTATTTCTGGCTTCAGAATGCTGGTAAACATACTCAGTAGCAATTTCTTATTGTTTCTGATTGCTTTGTTAGCAAATAGATGATACTTTCACTGAAATAATGTGATATTGTTCTTTCATTATAAATGAATTGCAGAATAAAGTATACTTTTAACTTACAATCAACTAAATACACTAAAGTAGTTTTAAAGAACTGAATACCCTTGGCATGAACTTTAACTGCCAGAACTCAACAAGGTAAATAGATTGATATCGGTATACAAAATTAAGTAAAGTTATACATTGTAGTCCTATAGTCACTCCCGCATTTATTTATTATTTCAATAATCAGTGTACATAATTATGAAACTTTTGATATAAAATTATACTTTGTTTGTGCTGTTTAAACAAAGTACAATATCACATTGTACGGCGACGTATCTCTTATGTCACAAGTGACAGACCGCAGACAGGAGATAAAGGATAATGGCAACTTTACACACGAGATGTTCTCAGATAGATATTATTTGCGGCGCAGATGAAAAATTACAATCAAATAAAATGAACATAATTTGTTTGCGAGATTATCGTAAAGAGAACATCTCTTGTATGATATTCTTTTGCTTTGATTGTTATATAAAACTGAAATTCTTGATTAATTTTCTCTCATGAGTAATACAGACACACATACATATAATCACGCCTTTATGCCCGGAGGGTTAGGCATAGGTGAATTGAAAAATTGAATAGAAACCCACATTTCACCAATCATTGAAATCGGTCCCACGTAATAGGGGGTGAGCCTATTGCCGTTTTTCGAGCACTACTATTGACTCAAGTCATGCATCTGAGGCTGAGTTCTGGCTGTATATATCTGTCTGATGTTAAACAGTCTTATCAGAGTAATATTTAATTATTATTATTTTATACCACTAAGTTGGCAGACAAGCACACGGCCCACCCGATGGGAAGCGGTTACCGTGGCCTATGGACGTATGCAACACCAGGGGTGTCACACTCGTGCTGCCGACCATGAAGAAACCTTCTGATGCCCCTCTTTAAGAACCCCATATTGTAGTTAGCTACCGATATTGATGTTAACTTGTAACCGGCGCGTTATTGGAGCTGCAAAGTCTTTTATATAAAGTCTCACCAGTAGTTCTGCACAGCTTCACAATGCCGACAATTTGTAGCGGTATACCATCCCCACCTTTGGGCGATCTAATATCACCAAGACCTTCGTATTCTTATGCGATCTCTTATATCTTAACGCCTTACGCAACTGAGCGAGTATTCTAATGAGCTCTTTCAATTAAATTAAAATTAATGAAAATTAAGCAAGTGAAACAGGATTTAATTCAGGATAAATCCAGGATTTTACTTGTCGTATTGCGATGCGACGTATACTTGTAACAGAGCGACTATTTTATGCAAAGTGAGTCGCTCCGGGACACGGATTATTAATTCTACATCTTCAGCAGGAGTCTTAAATCTTAACGAGTTTCATTGTTCGGAGTGGACCGTGAGCGGGTAATGGGAGCTAGCATGTGTGTGACGTCTCTGAACAATTAGACTTGGGTAAATCGATTATATTATCTGCGTAAGTAATTATCTATCTTTATTATAGACGTTATTGTGATCGTTTCTATTATTATTCACTATTACTTAACTTTACTATTTCTTAAGTAACGACAGCTCGAGAACCGTCCATATTAGTAATTTATGTAGAAAGTTCTCTAGTGCACCAGTTAGAAACAAGAGGTCTTGCAAACTATTAAGAAAATCACTTCGTGTAACTAAAATATCGATTTCCACTGGTTTATTGATCGATAATAAGCGTCTTAGAAGCAAAGAAACCGAAGAAGGAAAGCTGCTAGACTCAAATACAAAAGAATAATGGTAATATTTGTGTAAAAGATGTTATTTACATGAAATTATTTGTGTAATACATCTAAAACCAATTTTTTTATATATACGTACATACATATAATCACGCCTTTATCCCTGGGGGGTTAGGCAGAGGTGAATTAACACCTACATTTCACCAATAATTGTATTCGGTCCCACGTAATAGGGGATGAGCCTATTGCCGTATTCCGGGCACTATTGTTGACTCGAACCGTGCATCTGAGGCTGAGTCAGGGCTGTATATATCAGTCTGATGTTAAACAACCCTATCCCTTAGTCGTCTTGTACGACACCGCATGGGAAGAGATGGCCCTAATTTTACTCTGCTGGAAACCACGCGGCATTTTTCTATATTATAGGTTAATAGGTTATTGATTTTTTGTAGGTGCATTTTTTGTATATACTTAGTCTGGCCATAAATACTGTTACAATTAAAATAAGAAAGATATTACATTTGAATTTGGAATCTGTCATTTTTATACGATTGTTCATTGTGTTTTCTAATTTTGGCGCCAATACATTGTACAATATTTTGCTATATTAAAATGGAGTGGGGTGATAAAGAAAACCGAATCGCTGTGATTGCATTACACAAAGTTGGTATGGAGCCGAATGTAATTTTTAAAACTCTCCATACGCTTGGTATTAGTCAAATGTTTGTGTACCGGGCTATTAATAGGCGAGGTGAGGTCAAGTTGGCGTGTCCTATATAAAAAAAAAAAAAAAAAAAAAAAAAAAAAAAAAAAAAAAAAAAACAATGAGACCTCCTCTGTTTGTGACAGAAAAAGATCTGGCCGTCCACTTAGTGTTCGTACGAAAAAGATGGTTAAAGCAGTAAGGGAAAGAATTCGAAGAAATCCTGTCCGAAAGCAAAAGATTTTATCTCGGGAGATGAAGATAGCACCCAGAACCATGTTGCGCATTTTAAAAGATGACTTAGGACTTGCAGCCTATAAGAGACGCACTGGTCATTTTTAACTGATAATTTAAAAAAGAATAGGGTGGTAAAATCGAAGCAACTACTGAAGCGGTACGCAAAGGGAGGTCACAGAAAAATTTTGTTTACGGATGAGAAAATCTTTACTATTGAGCAACATTTTAACAAACAAAATGACCGTATTTATGCTCAAAGCTCTAAGGAAGCTTCCCAATTAGTCGACAGAGTGAAACGTGGGCATTATCCGACTTCAGTGATGGTTTGGTGGGGTGTTAGCTATGAAGGAGTGACTGAGCCATACTTTTGTGAAAAAGGTATCAAAACATCAGCACAAGTGTATCAAGATACCATTCTTGAGAAGGTAGTTAAACCCCTTAACAACACCATGTTCAATAACCAAATATCTTCCAACAAGATTCAGCGCCGGGTCATAAAGCTCGGTCCACGCAGTCTTGGTTGGAAGTGAACGTTTCGGACTTCATCAGAGCTGAAGACTGGCCGTCGTCTAGTCCCGATCTTAATCCGCTGGATTATGATTTATGTTCAGTTTTAGAGAGTATGGCATGCTCTAAACGCCATGATAATTTGGAGTCCCTAAAACAATCCATACGATTGGTAGTGAAGAATTTTCCCATGGAAAGAGTGCGTGCTTCTATTGATAACTGGCCTCAACGTTTAAAAGACTGTGTTGCAGCCAATAGAGACCACTTCGAATAAGCTTTTTATATTTTAAATTGTTTTATATTTATGTATTAAACTAACACACTGTAAAAGTAATAAATATTATTTGCAATAAAAAAAAATGTTTATTTTTATTGTTTTAACAATATTTATGGCTAGACTAGGTATAGTCCAGGTTCAAGAATATATTTGAAATAAACTTCGAAATTTATTTTTCCGATTGAATAGCATAAAATTGAATTTTTTATGAAGTTTAATTTACAATTTCGAAAACCTACAGTTAGTAGAAGTGGTCCCACTAACTGTAAGTTATAAGTTGTAAGCTGTAAGTTTCTATTATTAATATAAGCTATTTATATTACTATTGATGATTTGCCCAGAGTAGTAAGTACGTCTCGTAAAACTTCATTTTCATAATCCGATATGAGGTTCGCCTTTCCCGTGTCATGTTGTGTAACATGTGCTACGAACCATTTTTTGTGTGACGTAAGCTTCGCGTCTAATACCGAGGGAATTCGACGGCAACCTCCTGCAATAACGTAAATGGACTTTTTCCATTATTGTTGAAAATGTAGTGAAATTCAATCATAATGTAACATTACTTACTTACATTACTTCGTGGTTCTAACTTTAATGTACTTAAAAATTCAATTAATAATGAAATCCTCTGCGTATTGAAAAGGAAAGGAACGAAAAATATATGAGTAATATTTTTTATTGCCGAATGATTCGGGAAAATATAAGAGCTAAATAATAAATTGGAAGCATTAAGCCCAATGAACCAACGGTACGTGGCGGTACAATGTTACGACACAAACATAAAATTGTGATTTCAGGCAGTCGGTCAAATTGACCGGTCCGAGCTATCTACGGTACGAATACTATCGTATCTATCTTGAATTCTTGATGGTGGACATAATACATGCAATCTGTCCGTGCTCATACATATCGTATCTATTGATGTAGACCACTTAGGTACTGTGAAATAATAGTAGTACATATTTAAAACAAATTCCACAATTACATTATCTGTAGAAACGTTATCAAGTAACTATTTTTCTTTTACGTGCACCATTTAGATGCATTTGTTTGTGGCTAATATATGCCGTGATGCGGGTTCCAACCCTCGTCACTCACGGAAGCGTAGTGATTTCTATGTTCATGATCGACATCTAGGGTTGCTTGATTGATTAAGATGTCTCTCAAAGTCCCAATGGTTCGGTGGGGAAGAGCTCGCAATATTTCATTCGATGATTACTGACGTAGTGCGGGCACTCACACAAACACACAAACGGTAGGATCGGGTGTCGTATCCGCCGCGTCGGTCGCACCTGTGGTGAGACGGGTATTCAGAATATAATAGGAATCTATTCTTGGACTATAAATATCACCTTCACTATCTTATACTTACACTCACTTATGTGTACCTATATAAGGTGTAACAATATTAAATCTCGGAACGGTTGATCTGTATGGATAACTAAAATGAAATGTTAATTTTTCACTTATTTTTTATCATGACGCTTAAGTTTGTATGCTAATACTACTACTACGAGATTCGGGATTCGGGGCCTATCGAGTCGTGATGCGCGCGCGTCGGCTCATAAAACTTACCTATGAAACGCCTACCGGTCATTGACTTCCAAGAGTCAGCTGCTCGCTGTAACCCACGTGCTGGAGATATCAATGTGGTACATTTATATGTATATAGCATAGGTATTGATTTAAATTTTTACCCGACTACGGCAAGGCATAAGGAGGGTTATGATTGCCGTGGCGCGCCTGGCGCGCCTCCCCGTTTCCGGGGACACACCCGAGAAGAGGGCCAGATCGTGAGAGATGGCCGTGGGTCGGCCGGGGTGCTAGGCATATGCCTGTCAACCTCACCTTCGGCAACCAAAGCGACCCACAGGCGGCGTGCGTTTTAGTCGGTTCGAGTCCGACATAACCTCCTCCACCGGCTCCGGTGGGGAAGCATCCGTGGGGATTTTGCGCACGTAAAAAAAAAACAAACAGGAGGGTTATGATTTTGACAGGCTATATATGTACATATCGACGGGTAAAAGGAAATAGGGCATAAGCGACATTTTGGTCAAAAATGAGTTATTATGCCATTGGACTTAAAATTTTCTGCTCTTTCGAATGCGCTTACTCCCATGGCTCTACGATGACTTTTTTGGCGTTTATGCCCAAGCAAAACAAATACAATTTATAGTGTTATTTTTGCTAACCGACGAAAATTCTGGTCATTTTTGCTATAAAGGTGATTGTACCCCTACAAAAATGATTTATTTTGGGTTTGTTGTCGGTAATACTTTTTTACTTCACAAGGGTGCCAAGCTTTTGGTTGTTTATGCCTTTTAAGCATTTCAATTGAAAAGTACAAATGTTGCTTAAAGCTTACTTCCATTTCGTAATTTAACAGAGCTATGGCGCTTGTGCCCTATATACAAAATGCATACTTATATTACTCTGGCGGTTATCCCCTATTTCCATTCAGTTCTTAATGACAGCCAAGTCGGTTATGCTCTATTACCTAAATTGATTTTAATATGACACTGGTGGTTATACCTTACTTCCGTTTACTAATATAAATACGATTCGTGTTTTTATTAGTAAGGGGGTTAATTTTGAGAGTGTTTCTTGTGCCCTATTACCTTTTATACAACCACTATGAAAAGTACCTTATCCTTCTTTTCCAATAATATTGATTGAACGGTCTAGTCGCTTATACCCTTTTACCTTGCGAAATGATAAATTGGAATGTCGCATATGCTTCTTATCCTTTAATATTTGATTTTGTCATTTGTATCTTATGCCATATTTCCTCATTCAAAAATTATAAGCTGTGGTTATAAGCGACAAAAACTACTTTAAATAACGTCAAATCACTAAAACTAAGAATACCAGTAACTGTTCCATTTCTATCTGATTTTATAACTGTTTCGCTTTTCACAATATCTTAATAAATGACAAAAATACGTCAGTTTTTCTAAAATTTAAAACTTTGAACGGCTCTCCTGAACATTTCATCTTTTGTCGCTTATCCCCTATTTCCTTTTAACCGTCGATATGTATGTAGGTTCATCTGTTCCCTCATAACTCCTAAACCACTAATTAGAACTGGACAAAATAAATGAGGTATCATTAGAAGCATCTTAATCGTCCTCTGGCTATAGGCTATACAACGTGTCACTGAATCTAATGTGGCGCCTTCTAGCGGTCATGAAGTACTGTTTTAAAAAATAAATTTGAGATAAACATGTCGTGTTTGGTATCAACTGAAAGAATTTAATTCGCACATTTCAAATTTGAATAAATTATACCTATTGTTTGCCCCAAATAATATAAATAAAAAGTTAAGTATAAAACTAAAACCCAAGTACTGAAACAAGAACAAGAAAATCTAGGATAGTCGTGATCGTATGCCACTTAGTCTAACAAAACAATACCTTCTAGGGAAAAGTGGCATACGACTACGGTTATCCTAGATTTATTCTTGTTTCATACTTTTTAGAACATGATTTTTCAGTTTTTTTTTTATTTATTTTTTTATATAGGACACGTCAATTGGTCTTCGCCTTGCCTGATGGTAAGCTGAAGGCAAAATCCCAGAAAAGAGGGTCACCATTACATACACATACCGTGTGACAATGGTGACACTCAGCTTGACGGCCTTATCATATGCTTTTTCACGCCCCGCTTAAAGGACCCGGGACTGTAGGAAGAAGGAAACACGTGAGCTGGTAATGAATTCCAGGCCTTAATGGTGCGACAGAGGAAAGAGTCTCCGAACCGCTTGGTTCTTGATCGGATGTTTTGCACCGTGTGCGGATGACATCTAAGACCTGCACGCGTTGTCCTGTGTAGGAAAGGGGAGGGTGGGACTAATTGGAAGAGCTCATCAGAACACTCCCCATGGTACAGACGGTAAAATACAGCCATGGACGCAACATCTCTACGCAGCTGTAAAGGTTCTAGGGTGTTCGTGATCTCGGGATTCCCAATGATGCGGATCGCACGTCGCTGCAACCTGTCGAGAGCATCTAGTAAGTACTTTGCTGAACCATCCCAGAGATGCGAGCAGTACTCCACACAGGAGCGAATTTGTGTCTTGTATAGAAGACACCGCTGCTCCGGCGTGAAAAATCGTCTCACTCTGTTCAGGACTCCGAGTTTTCGTGAGGCTGTTTTGATGATGCTTTCGATGTAGTTTTTGTTATTCAGGTTGCAGCGTACATCCATACCTAGGATATTGAGATTGTCCTGCAGCGGCAGTGGCGTGCTCTGAAGAGTGGGGAGGGGAAGGAAAGAAGATACTTTTGCTGTAAACGCACATGCCTGCGTCTTCTTGGCACTGAACTCAACCAGGTTCTCAGAGCCCCATTGAGAAATGTGATTCAGGACCCCGTCAAGCTCAGTGACAAGAAGCTGCCTTTTCTCTGCGATATCTGACTGCTTGGCCGCTGGATGTCCATGATAACTCCCATGTAAAGTGCTATCGTCTGCATAACAATGAACATTGCCGGTAGACAGCATGTCGTTGATATGCAGAAGAAAGAGAGTGGGTGATAAGACGGACCCCTGGGGCACGCCAGCATTAACCTGCAGAAACTCCGAAGCTCGTCCGTCACAAAGGACGCGAATACGGCGCCCCTGCAGGAAGCTAGCAACCCAGTTGCACAGCCCAGAAGGCAGACCAAAGGCAGGTAGCTTAGAAAGAAGCGATTTGTGCCAGACTCTATCGAAAGCTTTGGCGATGTCAAGACTAATTGCCAGTGACTCGCCGTGCTTGTCCATAGCCTCACCCCAAAGATGGGTAACGTATGCTAGAAGATCACCCGTTGACCGTTTCGGTCTGAAGCCATATTGCCGGTCATTAATTAAGGAGTGATCCTCTAGGTGCCGCATGAGCTGTTTGTTAATTATGTGCTCGAACACTTTGCACAGCACTGAGGTGACGGCTATGGGTCGATAGTTGGCTGGCTCCGAGCGATCCCCCTTCTTGGGAATCGGCTGAACATTCGCCTCTTTCCAAGGCAAACAGGCAAGTGGTTTTCTTTTGTTTTTACGTGCTCAAAATCCCCACGGATACCCCCCCACCGGAGCCGGTGGAAGAGGTTATGTCGGGCTCGAACCGATCAAAACGCACGCCGCCTGTGGGTCATTTTTGGTTGCCGAAGGTGAAGTTGACAGGCATATCCCTCGCACCCCGGCCGACCCAGGGCCATCTCTTACGATCTGGCCTTCTTTTCGGGTGTGGGGACTACAGAATCCCCAACTCGTCCCCGGAAACGGGGAGCCGCCACCGCCGCGGCCTGATTTTTCAGTTGTCGGCTTTTAGTTTTAAACTACTTTATTTTTAATTTCTTTTTTACACCTATTTTCCGATCCCAAGTAATCACACAAAGTTCCGCGAGTTCATTTTGTTACACGTTATATTTGTAGAGCTACAGCTGCATCGTGGCTTTTCTATCCTGTCTGTTTGTCTAAGAACCTTGTAAATCAGGACGAAATATAATAAATGTTGAAAATACTGAGAACCGAACAGGAGATCGATAGTAACATTACATACAGGTGTCATTATCTTTCTTTCAATATTTTGGTATGCTGGTTTGCCACTGTAGTACATTTACAAAAATAAAAAGTAAATAAATGTCGTGCAACAAGCTTAAGCTTTTAAGCTTGTTAATTTCCGACAAACATAAATCTTGATATCAATTCACCTTTCTTCTTAGCAATATTTCTTCATTTTATTGGAATATTTTCCATTAGTCGTGGTGCGTTCGGCATCAACAATGAATTTATATATACATACGAGTATAAACACCATCCCAGGATTTTGCTAAGCCGAAACCGTAGCTACAGGATGTCACACGAAAATGAAAAGAAATTAATAGAACCAGCTGGCCGCTGACATACAAACTAGTACAAACATAGAACGAATATGAATGTTTTGGATTGAGCGTTGTGTATTCTCACAGAACAGATAATACGAGCGTAGTACCTATTGTGTGTGTTCTTTTATAATTGACTAGAATTATTGCTTGGGATCTTCGACCTAAAATGTGCTCTATACGCGCAGTACATGTTTCTTGGGTGTGTTTAGAGGATACCACAATCCGCGCACGCCAGGGGCTTGTTACTCACACGTCTGTTTTAATTTTTTCCGTAGAAATTAAAAAAAAAAAAAAAAAAGTAAAGAGTGAGTGCCGCCAGTTTTGCTCGTGATATTCATCATAACGAGGAACGTGATTGACACAGTAACTTTGGATTTTTTTTTCGTTTATACATTTATAACAATAAATAATAAATAAATAAATCATTTATTTCTCAGATAACATTGATCCATTGTGTTAGTATTGTTAGTAACGACTTAGATTAGGGTTGGTGCACATTATTATAATTTTATTTTCATAAATTTATTTATTACATCTATTTTTAAATTTAGCACATATCTCAAATTGAAGAATCAATAATCTCCTCCAGTGTTTTTAAGAAGCTGTTGCCACTATTCCGTATTCTGCGGAGCAGTGATGCAGTTTTTTTGCGAATGACGGCGTGGAAACCGTCAGTTCTATTCTGCGCAAACATCTCCGACTCGATACAGAAACGTGGTAGTCCCAATATCACCCTAAAGACATTATTGTACTGAATACGCAGCTCCTCCAGCGACCTTTTAGTGTACTGACCCATAGACTCCCTGTGTAAAAGCCCTGGCAATATGCTTTAAAAAGTGTTAGCTTTACACTTTGACTGCAACGATAGAATCTACGGGCCAGCATGTTACCTCGGACCGCTAGCGCCCTACGCTCCCTTTTAATATCTAAATTGTCTTTAAGGTCCTCTGTGAGAATATGTCCTAGGGATCTGAATTTAGATACTTGTTTAATAAAGATAAAGATCACGCCATTTAGGGTAATATTAGGTGTTCCATTACCAGGACATCCACCGCGGGCCTTAAATATTTTACAATGCGTATCTTGTACAGAATGATTGGCCACAAGGTTAGAACTTAGCTTATGAAGCAATTATTAATTACAAATTTTAATATTTGAACGCCACTAATGGTAGAATTTGCTGTATATCCTAAATCACCCCAACACCTTTAACCAACCATATTCTAGGAAATAAAGATTCTTATTCTTATTCTTACAACAAGTGAGTGTGTGCGTCAACACTCAAGGTCTACCAAGAAGCTGAAAATGTTGTTTGAATACATTTTCAGCTTCTAGGTAGTAGGTACGTAACTTCCATGAAATACTTTTGATGAAATAATAGGAAATAACTTATAGAACAAAATAATCACAACAATCATGCATACAACATACATTACACTCACATCTGTACAGCCCTGGACACGTGGACTTGGCGCCCACATTTTGCTACAAGCCACAGTTTCCAGAAACTAAAACTTAACCTAAGGCTTACCGCTTCAGCGTACGATATAGCTGAAAGGATTATGAAATTACGCTACAGGTGCTAAGCGTCAAGGGAATCTCGCCTCTGCGCCTCACTCGTAGTGGTGGTATTCGATTCCATTCATTTTGAATCCGTGGCATATTCCAACGAGATAAAACGATTCCATCAGCTGTCCATCATTCGTACCGTATTCGGATTATGCCACATACGGGAAAGCTTTGAGCAATCACATGGAAGAACGTTGCTGTAAATAATATATAAATAAATATTGTACGACATTCGACACAACGCTATCTAGACACAACTACCTCTTTTTTATATATACATTGTAACCGGGAAACTTCCCCTGGCTACTCCACCGGTTCGCCCAGGTAAGAGCTGAGGAACTGAGACTCGAGAATACCTCAGGGCGCCTTTTACATCAGAGAACAGTGTGTGTGCGTGTTCAAGATACCTTCAATGAAACGACCTTGGGTGGTACATACATATATTTGACCAACAAAAGTACACAGAATTTACAGATTGTTACTTAGGTAGGTACTACAGAATTCAATCAGAGGAACACAGAATTTACAAATTGTTACTTAGGTAGGTACTACAGAATTCAAACAGAGGAATTTATACGTGACCTTTTTGGTGGCTCTTCGCGGATCGTCAGCCCAGGTTGTCGGCCTGCGTAAACGGGACCTGTTCACCGCTTCCCGCACTGCCACTCGAGTCCCAAGACCAGGAACTCCGATCGCTGCTCACCGCCTCCCGCACTGCGCCACGAGTCCCAAGCCAAGGAACTCCGGATCTTTATGCGAGTACCGCACTTTGCGGATGGGTCAAGTAATCTCCTCCCAACGTACCAGCAGACCCCAGAGAAGTTCGGAATAGGCTGCCAATTATCCCTCGGATAATATAGCAGAATGTAGGTAGGTACAGAGAATATTTCAGCAAGAAAAACAACAGAGATTTACGACCTTCGTCGTACGTAACCTCGTGAGATCTGATCTAAGTGTCCGTGTCCCACCAGGAGAGGCCTATTTATAGACTTCTCCATGGAAGATTCTAGCAAAAATCAAATTTTCACCAATCAACAACACGTAACACTCAAAACAAAACTTCTACCTCATATCAATACTTTCTTTTGACAGATGACAGTTGTAGTTCGCACTAACACCGCATCATTAATTTAAATTATGCTATAAAAGTATTATGTAACAATTAAGTGATTTAATTCCATAAAAATCACACAATTATCTAATGATGAGAATATACTAAAATGCTAATTAATACTAGCATTATTTCTAGCGACATCTATCGTCAACTTAGAGAAACAAACACCACAACACAACAGGTGATCAATGAAGATTCACGGCAATCCTTTTAGATGTCGCCACAGGCACATCCCAAACATATTGCAACTATAAATTGTGTTACTTAATAAAGACTATTAACGCACAAACATTCCGGCGTTACACCATCCCCCAACTCCGATAGTATTACTTGCGGACAAGTTACGCAAGGAATACACACAGGATATAACAAAACAAAAGTCTGACCAACAACAAGACATAGTATTTCGAAGTACAAAACAAAAAAAGATTCACAGTAATCAGGTCTAACTAGAGGTAACAACTGACACCGACTCTCTTACTACAAGTCGAAATGCCCTAAGCAACTAGAATAAAAGATCCCTTATCTGCTATTGTCATATGATTGCATATGCAACCCTACTATAGAGAAAGTGCTGATGAGGAACGAATACTCGATGAGGTGTACATAATACATGATAGTTCGTCCCATTCGAGGACGCTCAATCCTATATATCAACATAATAACTTCACCGAGTCGCGGTATTAAAATAGAAATATCCAGTGCTACGAAAAGGTAATAGCGCTGACGCAAGGCAGAGAGGATACCGCAGGTTGCTTCTCATCAGAGTACTTCAGAATGTCTTTAATGTGATATTCGCCCAAATCTTTCCCATCTAAATCAGCCAACCTATACACTAAAGAAGAACGTTTAGAAGTTACTACACACTTCGTAAACTTAGGAGCTAACTTAGCGGTAAAATGTTTGGCCTTGTTAGACAAATAATGTGTACTGGTTGCGCCGATGTGGAAACTGTATTTTTTGACATGGAAACACACCCTTTCTATACCCATCTCCCCGCCCGCACTAACCAGAGTGTAGTTCGTCCGTCCGCCATTTGTGAAATATAGACACTCAGTCTCGCTTTGAACTAGCCAGCGTAAAGGCGATCGCGCGCGCGCGTCTCTCAGAAATGAATAATATTTGTTGTATTTTAACCGCCTCATAGACCTTTACCGATCGGATGGTGCCTCTCGTGTGTTCCTCAAGGGATCTAGTGACGCTGACGGCAGCTCCGGAGCAAGGAAGAGAAGATCCGTGTACCGGCTGCGATGAAAAACACGTGGGTCGTGAAGGTTAGTGCATCCTCTCCTAATTTCTCGGGCTGCATTCACTGCCTGGATCGAATCCGCGGCAGCCCGGCCACCTGTCTTGTTTTGTGTGTAAAGTGTCAATAGAACAGTTATCTGCTTCCCCGCAATACAGTCCACTCGTACACGTTGGCCCACGCGCCACCATTTTTGGTCCGGATCGAGCCGGATTCTTAGCCGTAGTTCGTATTTTGTTATTATTCTAATGGGAATGAGCGCACCGCACCTAAGTGCCTGGTTATTTTAGTAGAAAACCCCGCATCCAGACACTTAGGCTTAGAATTTGTTGTCCGTTCGCCGCTGGCTCGCATTGTACCTACCTAATACATAAATAGGTTAGGTATCATATCAACACTTAATCGTAGTTCACAATTTTCGCATCGCACCTAAGTGCCTGGTTATTTTAGTAGAAAACCCCGCATCCAGACATTTAGGCTTAGATCTTAGGTATACTCAGACACCCTAGTGCATAGGCACAGTGTAATACCTAACGCATTTGGCTTTGTTTTGTTTTTTTCAATTACGTTGTTCTCGGCTCACGTCGTATTTGCCTAGTACCTGCGTGGGTAGACACGTGGCTGTGCCTACCTCGCTCGCATCTCATCCCAATTCATACGAAAGTATTTTAATTTGAATAGATATTACGCAATACTTAATCTCGGAAATAATAGTTGAATCTAGACAGCGACCATCGCGCAGGTGCGACCTTGTTGCTATGCGCGTTTGTTCAAGCGTGCATTCACAGTTGTAAGCACCTACCTACCTACATAGTTAACGCTCGCGCCGCCTCGCTGCTCTGTACCGCTAGGATTAAGTCATTTCATATTTAATTGTAAACATGTCCCCAAAGGTTGATAGGACCGGTAAGGTTCAATTGAAACTTTTAAACGCTAAAAAAGAAATGATTTACTCTCGCGTACAATCGATTTATGATAATGCACTTAAAACCTCTGATTTGGTCATCAGAGATTCGTTCTTGTGTTCTATAGAAAACTTAGATAGTCTACGCGCGGATTTCGAAACCTTAGTACATGACATCAACGTTTTAGAGTTGAATTTGAATCCCGATTACTCAGTGAGTTATCAGGCCTTGTCGTCGTTTGACGATTTGTATTGTCGTATCAAACGCGTCGCTAGGAGTTTGGAGAAACCGGCTGACCTACCCAACCCCACTCGCGACCGACCTAAGTTGCCACCAATTCAAATACCCGAATTTGATGGTAACATTCGCAATTGGTGTCTATTTATAGATAGTTTTGAGAATACAATAGATAAGAACGATTCGTTGACAGATCACGAAAAATTGCATTATCTCGTTGAAAAATTGACTGGTAAAGCTATAACCGTTTGCGCTGGAATTACGTTTAGTGCCGAGAATTATAATTTAATTTTAAATACTTTGAAAGCTAGGTATGAGGATAAAAGATCGGTAGCTAACGCCTATTTAGATCAGATGTTTGATTTGAAATCTATTGCGGCATGTAACGATCAAAACTTAGAGAAATTTCTAGATACTTTCGCGTCAGCTGTTCGCGCCGTAAAGAACCTAAAGATTGATGACCTCTGCGACTTCGTATTTTTGTATATGGGTTTAAGGAAATTAGATTCCGAAACCATTCGTTTGTTTGAGTCGGATCATCGCGGCAATAAGATTCCTAAGTTCGAAGACTTAGAAAGTTTTGTTCGCGAGCATATAAAGGTATTGCAGCGCTCTTCATCGAAACATGAAGGCGCGAAGATAGTTGTTGATTCTGCACGCAAAGTAGATGCGTCATCGAAGTCACTGAGGTCAACTCATACTTATGTTAGTACCGCACCAGCACGTGTACAGTCACCTGTTTGCTCTTTGTGTAGCACTCATCATTCGCAACTGTACAGGTGTCCTGGTTTTCTAAAATTGTCGCCTAGTGATCGTTATAAATTTGTTCGCGCTAATAATTTTTGTTTTAATTGTCTCGGTACTAAACACCGCGTTGTTTTATGTAATAGTAGAAATAGTTGTCGCAAATGTCAAGCGAGACACCACACTTTGCTTCATTTTGAGAATAGTAATGCCGCATCCAATGTGAGCACGGTTGGCTCGTCGAGCGGTGACACACGGCAGCCTGCGCCGCAGCCGCAGCCCGCGCTCGCGCGCGCTCCAGCCCGCCCGGTGACCGCCGCGGATGACGTCACCTTGTGTTCGTTCTCCGCTAGTGCTGCACTCACTACTGTGTGTCTTGCGACCGCTCGCGTTGTTATTGTTGATGCATTAGGTAAGCCGCGCATTGTTCGAGCGCTGTTAGATGGCGCTTCGCAAAGTAATTTTATTACTCAAGATTGTTGTCGGCGTCTTGGTTTCAATGTTGATAAGCGTTCAACCCGCTCAGTGGTGAAGGGTTTTGGAAGCTTACAGTCAGCTGTTCGTGGCACCGTTAAAACAAGGTTTAGATCTCGTTTTAATAATAATATTTGGTTTGACATGGATTCGCTCGTTATAGATAGAATAGCTGAACAGTTGCCTACCGACCCGGTTGACACGTCTTTATTAACGAAATTTAAAGATTTGCCTTTAGCAGATGAGACTTACGCTGTTCCTGGAGTCGTCGATATATTGATCGGCGCTTCGATTCTCCCGCACCTCCAGTTATCACGTAAGGTTCAAGGGGGACCGACGTACCCCGCTCCGCACGCACTGGAAACAGTTCTTGGTTTTGTTATAATTGGTTCCGCACCCGCTTCTATGGATAGTTTTAGTCACTCGACTGCTTCGTTCTGTTGCACCGTCGAGCCGCCACTGGAGTCTACCATCCGCAAGTTTTCGCTCGGTGGCTCCCGTGTATCCGCTGAAAAACGCTTTCTTTGTTTGGAACGAAAGATGCAGGCGTCCCCAAAGTCGAAGCGGGCCTATGATGAGGTTGTTAACGAATATTTAGATAAAGGTTACATCTCACCTGCGCCTGCGGACACTGGCGGGACCCAGCCTTCGTACATTATCCCGCACCGCGGAGTTATTAGAGAAGATAAGCTTACTACTAAAACTCCGTGTAGTTTTGGATGGCAGTGCTAAGACTAGCACTTCCGTGTCGCTTAATGACATAATTGTAAATTTTCGCATTAATATTAGTAATTTTAGCTTTTAGGACTCAACAGTCGCTTTGTGTTGGGCCCACTCTTCGCCCCATCGTTGGGACACATTCGTCGCTAATAGAGTGGCAAAATTCAATCTGAATTGGCGCCACATAATCTCTTTCACGTTGCTGGCACCGACAACCCAGCCGATTGTCTCTCTCGTGGATTGCTTCCTTCGCAAATTTTGGATCACCCGTTGTGGTTTGGTGGACCGTCCTGGATTCATGCCGCGTTAGATGGGTGGCCAGTTAGTCAATTCAATCCCACTACGGTTCCCGAACCACCCGAGGAGAAGAAGCACTCGCTTGTTGTATCGGTCCCACGTGAAGAGACCCTTATTTTGTTGTTGGCTAATCGCGTCTCGTCTTGGTCGAGACTGTTGCGTTGTGTGGTTTGTTCGCCTCTGCCCGCTGCCTAGCCAGCAGTAGGCACGAGCTCCAATCTAGGTTTATATTTTAGTTGTTATTTCCCAAACCTAGATTTAGATTAGACTTTAGATTTGTTTCGCATTTGTCGTTTCGAAGGTAACCCTTCAAGCCGGGGGGAATGGTTGCGCCGATGTGGAAACTGTATTTTTTGACATGGAAACACACCCTTTCTATACCCATCTCCCCGCCCGCACTAACCAGAGTGTAGTTCGTCCGTCCGCCATTTGTGAAATATAGACACTCAGTCTCGCTTTGAACTAGCCAGCGTAAAGGCGATCGCGCGCGCGCGTCTCTCCGCTGGCTAGTTCAAAGCGAGACTGAGTGTCACAAAAATGTGGTCCTTCGAGCCGGATTGCTTCCTTCGCAAATTTTGGATCACCCGTTGTGGTTTGGTGGACCGTCCTGGATTCATGCCGCGTTAGATGGGTGGCCAGTTAGTCAATTCAATCCCACTACGGTTCCCGAACCACCCGAGGAGAAGAAGCACTCGCTTGTTGTATCGGTCCCACGTGAAGAGACCCTTATTTTGTTGTTGGCTAATCGCGTCTCGTCTTGGTCGAGACTGTTGCGTTGTGTTGTTTGTTCGCCTCTGCCCGCTGCCTAGCCAGCAGTAGGCACGAGCTCCAATCTAGGTTTATATTTTAGTTGTTATTTCCCAAACCTAGATTTAGATTAGACTTTAGATTTGTTTCGCATTTGTCGTTTCGAAGGTAACCCTTCAAGCCGGGGGGAATGGTTGCGCCGATGTGGAAACTGTATTTTTTGACATGGAAACACACCCTTTCTATACCCATCTCCCCGCCCGCACTAACCAGAGTGTAGTTCGTCCGTCCGCCATTTGTGAAATATAGACACTCAGTCTCGCTTTGAACTAGCCAGCGTAAAGGCGATCGCGCGCGCGCGTCTCTCAGAAATGAATAATATTTGTTGTATTTTAACCGCCTCATAGACCTTTACCGATCGGATGGTGCCTCTCGTGTGTTCCTCAAGGGATCTAGTGACGCTGACGGCAGCTCCGGAGCAAGGAAGAGAAGATCCGTGTACCGGCTGCGATGAAAAACACGTGGGTCGTGAAGGTTAGTGCATCCTCTCCTAATTTCTCGGGCTGCATTCACTGCCTGGATCGAATCCGCGGCAGCCCGGCCACCTGTCTTGTTTTGTGTGTAAAGTGTCAATAGAACAGTTATCTGCTTCCCCGCAATACAGTCCACTCGTACACGTTGGCCCACGCGCCACCATGTACGTTTATAAACAATTTGACCAACCTTAAGCTCGACATGCCTTTTTCTAAAATTGTAATACTTCTCATTACGCTGGTGAGATGAAATCAAATGTTTCCTCACCTGATCGTAAATGCGTTGCATTTCTTTTAGTTTAGCACCGAAGGCTGCGGGTTCATCCACGGAGACTAAGTCCGGATGACAAGTAATGTCAGATTGTCTATATAGAACTCCATCACCTATGAATTCCCTACCATGCACCAAGAAATATGGAGAAAACCGAGTGGCTTCGCTTACTGCAGTGTTTATAGCGCACTGCAGTTCAACAAGATGTTCATCCCACTTCTTGTGCTGAGTTTTCACATAACATGAGATGGCTTGAACGATATTTCGAATTGCTCGTTCCGCTTGATTGGTCTGAGCATGGTATCGGGGGCTATAGTATATATTAGGTACATTATATTTGGCCAACAGGTCTTTAAATTGTTTGCTCACAAACTGAGGACCGTTATCAATATAAATAGTCTTGCAAACTCCATGGACTAGAAATACATTTTTCTCAATGAATCTCGCCACTGCAGCGCCTGTTGCGACCCTAATAGGACACAACATGACATATTTGCTAAAATAATCAGAGACAACGATAAGATGAATATTTCTATTGCTTGACACTGGAAAAGGTCCAAGCAGATCACATGAAATTGCTTCAAAAGGTTTAGATACGCGCTTTGGGCTACCCATTAACCCAGGACGAGAGGTGTTTACAGGCTTGTACTGCTTACAAACCTCACAATTACCTACATATTCTTTGACACTATTATACATTTTCGGCCAGTAGTAGTTCAAAGACAACCTCTTATGCGTTTTCCAAACACCTCCATGGGCACTAAGCGTGTCATCGTGGTATTTGGTGAGAAGTGCTAGTCTGTCTTCTTGGGGTACCACCAACTTCCAATCAAAATCTGAAGTCAAAGAATATTTGTTTTTAGAAAATCTATATAGCAAGTTATCACGGATATCAAAATTAGGGTAATGCCTTGGGTTCTTACGCACGCATTCCATGGTGTGAATATACCACGGATCACTGGTGGAGCTCGCGTCAATGGAATCGATTTTTATGCGAGACAGAGCGTCAGGTACTACATGATCTTTTCCCTTACGGTGTTCTATGTTGAAATCAAACTGACTGAGTCGCATACTCCAACGCGCTAAACGTCCTGTAGGATTCTTGAGCTTGTGAAACCACAGTAGGGAGGCATGATCAGTGACAATAGTGCACTTTTGTCCTTCCACATACTGTCTAAACTGTTCCAGCGCAAAAATCACGGCCAGAAGCTCACGCTCGGTAGTGCTGTAGTTCACTTCGTTCTTATTTAAAGAGCGACTACAATAAGCGATGGGGTGTTCCACGTCATCGTGTGTTTGGGTCAGTACAGCAGCAACAGAGTAAGCTGACGCGTCACTTAGTATGCGGAAAGGCAAAGAATAATTCGGCATTTTTAATATAGGAGCAGAGACCAAAGCTGACTTGAGAAGGTTAAAAGCCTCCTCAGCTTCAGATGTCCAAACGAAGTTAACCTTTTTAGCGGTTAATTTACATAGGGGTTTACTAATCTTAGAAAAATTATTAACAAAACGACGATACCATCCGGCCATACCTAGGAAACGTTTTACATCCTTCGAGTTACAAGGAGTAGGATAGTTGAGGATAACCTCGACCTTGCCTGGATCAGTTCGCAATCCATGCCTATCTACATAGTAACCAAGATATTTCAGTTCGCTTCGACAAAAGTGTGATTTCTTCATATTAATCGTTAGGCCCGCATCCCTGAGTCGCTGATAGATTCTATTTAAGAGATCCACATGCTCCTCGAAGGTGCTGGCCACACAGATTATGTCATCCTGGAAGCAAAACACTCTGTTGTCGAACTCGGGACCGAATAGGCGGTCCATCAGTCGTTGCATCGTACTCGAGGCTCCGACAAGACCAAAGCACATCACATTATACTGGAACAAACCCCGTCTCGGCACCGTGAATGCAGTCTTCTCAGCAGACAGGGAAGAGTCGAACGGGATTTGCCAATATGCTGCACTTAAATCTATAGAGGACAAATATTTAGCATTATTCAGATGGTCTAAAATTTGATTGATGTAAGGTAAGGGATAAGCATCGCTTTTCGAGACCGAATTTAGCTTACGTGAGTCCAAGCACAGTCTTAGATCACCATTCGCCTTTTCCACCATAACCACAGGTGAATTCCACGCAGATTGTGATGGAGACACCACTCCCATCTCCAACATCCGGTCCAACTCCGCCTCCAGGGCCTTCTGTTTGAGAGGTGAGAGCGGGTAATACCGTTGTTTGATCGGCTGGCTGTCACCCGTGTCTATGACGTGATGCACAAGCGTCGTTCGACCTAAGCCCACCTTATCCGTATTTAAAGAATCAAATTTTTCAATGATCCCGTTCATTACACACCTCTGATTCTCGGTCAGGTTGTTGTAATCCTCGAGACCACTGTGAAGAGACAAAGATTCAATAGGACAGTTTTCATTAAAATTATTCATATTAATTTTTTGGGAAATTAATTTATTACTTAATTGAAATTGTTGCCAGAAATCGACACCAAATATCATTGACGTTGATATTTCTGGTACAACATAAAACTTAACTACTCTGATAACAGAGTTGTATTCTAAGGGCAAAGAGATACAACCCAGACATTTCAAGTGGGAACTGTCTGCAGTTGTGATACTAAAGTTTGGGTTGACACTTTCCAGTTCAAACCCTAAATCTAAGAAGATACGGTGCGCACCCTTTCCTAACACAGAGCAGGAGGCACCAGAATCAAGAAGACCTAGAACATTTAAATTTAAAACCTTAACAACTAAGTACGGTCTAACATCGTTATCCCGTTTAGTAAACAGGACCTTATCAGAGTAAGAATCAAACACTGAGCTCGGATCAGACATGCCTGACGATTTATTAATAAGGCCCTGGCCTACGCGTTTTTTGACTTCGTCGTGCATTGGGGGCAGTCAGGTGTCTTTACTCCTTTGGCACCACAACGAAAACACACCAACTCCCTCGACTTTGAGCAGTTGTAAGCCGTGTGATCGCTGCCTCCACACCGAAAGCATTTACGTTCGTGCGAGACCGGCGAGCCGTTCACTGCGGAGACCTGCTTGGTAGCTTTTGGTGTGCTCTTGACTTTCTGTGAATGTAAGTCAGAGGAGATCTCACATTTATCCAAGACTGGCTCATGGAACGCCTCAGCCCTAGCACGTGCAAGTTCTAAACGCTTACCTAACCTTTTCAGATCATCAATAGCGTTGACTTCATGAAGGGCGAGTTCCTTCATGTAGTCAGGTCTTATGTTATGCATAAGGATGTCCAGTTGTTCCTCACTGGGCATTTTACAAGACAGTCTAGAGAACATGGCCTGCATTGTAGAGATGTAGTTCACTAAGGACTCAGTACGGGCTTGGGTACGTTGCCTAATCTCATTCCGTAAACGATAATCATAATCGGGAATATCAAAGGCGTCTCGTAACTCATTTAATAAATCTTCATACGACATAAAGTTGGCTTTATTGGTGCGGAACCAGGACAAAGCTGGTCCGTCCAATAGGTCAGAGAAAGCCAGGAGAACCTTTGATTTAGAGACTTCCCTTGCACACCTCAGTTCTTCCAATCTCTCAATGAAGACGCGTACACAAGAAGAACCATCATATTTTAAATTAAAAGAATTTAAATTAAGGGGTCGTTCCCTATAAACAAAGTTATCGTTAGTCGAATTAATGTTTTGCGAGCTACCCCGCATCGAGCGTTCCTTTCTCACTACAGGTGAAGTATACTCAACATGGTCACGAGAGGGGCGATCATCATTATCTGACACCTCAGATTCTGAGTCACTATTCGATTCAGCAACAGACAAAATCTTAACTAGTCTGTTACGAATACCTACAAGTTCAGAACAATCTAATCCACAACGAGCAAGCCTAGTTAAAAGATAGTTCGCCCTAACAGCAGCCCTAATGCGACTATTACGATCAGCATCAAAGTCACCTGACGATAGCAAATCCTCGAGTTCCTTGACTTTTGGCTCGCAGACAGTACGTTCGCTTGCAGCATCGGTGGACTTAACGGTGCTTGGCTTCAGACTCCCACGGCGAACTAGCCGGTATGCCGTCCGTAATTCGTTACGCAAGCCGACAACCGTAGCCTCAGGATCCGCTGAAATGCCCATATAAGACAACTCATTAGACAGCTCATCTTTTCTTAAGTATTTAACATATTGGTGCATTTTTGCCATGTTATAAGAATTTAACTTTACAAGTGTAGGTATGGAAAAAAAATTTACAATAAAATTCAACTAACGACTAAACAATTTTCCGTTATTTAACGGATGTTCACAAAAGTATATTCCCAGAGGGTATCAAATTGAACTACTAAATTGACAAAAAATTTTTTTTGCTAGGTACAAAAAACGTGAAGTAGGTAGGTAATGTAATTTACCTCCTTCTATACTATTTCAAAAATAAAATTTTAACGAAGAACAATTATTAATAGCGGGTAGGTATTATGTACCGCCCTGCAGGCTATTACTAAAAAGTAATAATACAAAGAAATTACACAGAGATCCAAATACTTGAACCGTTTGTGTAGGTACAAGCTCTTCGGTAGTTACCAACGATATAATAAAAAAGAGAGAATTTAATTAAATGTAAGGTAGGTAGCAGGTATAAGTACCGGCTTCCAGATCGTTCCGAAATTCACAAAAAATAAAAAAATTGGTAATTCTAAATTAAAATTATACAAAGTTATACCTATATGGTTATCGGCACTTCACAGAAAATGCCGACAAGTTGAACAATGCTAAATTCTGGAAAAACAGATGTTATTAAATTTGATCAAACATATGCATGAAATTAATTTTAGTTTAAGTAGGGACAAACTAAGTAGGGACCAACCAAAGACCAAGAGATAATCAGAGGGGGAAAAAAAAGAAAAAAAAGAAAAAAAATGGGTATGCCGAAAATATATATATTTTTGAAAATGTTGCAGCTAAATAAATTTAGAAAAAAAATTTGGACCCGTTTCCTTGCTATTTGATGTAAATTGCAAGGAAATGAATTACGTGCTTAGCCGCACAAGCACTACCAATTAGCGTCTTGGAGAGTATCAGACGGATAGTAGGTTCGATTTCATTAAAGGCGTCTTTCTACGCACACACAGTAAGCAAAGAGAAATCGCAGTTAGTGACCTGAGATTTCTAGACCTGCCCCACGTTGGGCGCCAATTTTGTAACCGGGAAACTTCCCCTGGCTACTCCACCGGTTCGCCCAGGTAAGAGCTGAGGAACTGAGACTCGAGAATACCTCAGGGCGCCTTTTACATCAGAGAACAGTGTGTGTGCGTGTTCAAGATACCTTCAATGAAACGACCTTGGGTGGTACATACATATATTTGACCAACAAAAGTACACAGAATTTACAGATTGTTACTTAGGTAGGTACTACAGAATTCAATCAGAGGAACACAGAATTTACAAATTGTTACTTAGGTAGGTACTACAGAATTCAAACAGAGGAATTTATACGTGACCTTTTTGGTGGCTCTTCGCGGATCGTCAGCCCAGGTTGTCGGCCTGCGTAAACGGGACCTGTTCACCGCTTCCCGCACTGCCACTCGAGTCCCAAGACCAGGAACTCCGATCGCTGCTCACCGCCTCCCGCACTGCGCCACGAGTCCCAAGCCAAGGAACTCCGGATCTTTATGCGAGTACCGCACTTTGCGGATGGGTCAAGTAATCTCCTCCCAACGTACCAGCAGACCCCAGAGAAGTTCGGAATAGGCTGCCAATTATCCCTCGGATAATATAGCAGAATGTAGGTAGGTACAGAGAATATTTCAGCAAGAAAAACAACAGAGATTTACGACCTTCGTCGTACGTAACCTCGTGAGATCTGATCTAAGTGTCCGTGTCCCACCAGGAGAGGCCTATTTATAGACTTCTCCATGGAAGATTCTAGCAAAAATCAAATTTTCACCAATCAACAACACGTAACACTCAAAACAAAACTTCTACCTCATATCAATACTTTCTTTTGACAGATGACAGTTGTAGTTCGCACTAACACCGCATCATTAATTTAAATTATGCTATAAAAGTATTATGTAACAATTAAGTGATTTAATTCCATAAAAATCACACAATTATCTAATGATGAGAATATACTAAAATGCTAATTAATACTAGCATTATTTCTAGCGACATCTATCGTCAACTTAGAGAAACAAACACCACAACACAACAGGTGATCAATGAAGATTCACGGCAATCCTTTTAGATGTCGCCACAGGCACATCCCAAACATATTGCAACTATAAATTGTGTTACTTAATAAAGACTATTAACGCACAAACATTCCGGCGTTACAACATAGAACACATCAATTAGACTTCGCCTTGCCTGATGGTAAGCTGAAGGCAAAGTCTCAGAAAAGAGGGTCACCATTATCTACACATACCGTGTGACAATGGTGACACTCAGCTTGACGGTCTCATCATATTTTCACGCTCCGCTTAAAGGACCCGGGACTGTAGGAAGAGGGAAACGCGTAACACCTTGTGTTATGGGCTCCAAAATGCGAATACACATACATAGATATTTTTTATTGTAAATACTTTCATTTTAAAAATATTGAATGTGTATATTTCTATTATTTTTAACAATCCTTACGTAGCTTTCGAGCGCACTAGGTCTGCACATTTTAAATATTTTGTTGTTTTTATTTAAATATCTCGCAACAAACTTTCGTCATGCACGAAACTTTTCAGAGAAGTCCTACAAACCTGTACTATATGTAAAAAGTTTGGTTTTGTGGTTTGTTTTCAATTTTTACAAACATTCATATTTCTACATTTTTAGAAAAATGTGCACAGGCGTTTTGAGGTAATGACAAAAATCTGATAAAGAATGAGGAAGAGAAGAAGGGCTATAATGATGGAAGACGCCTTACACACGCTTCACAGATATAATATCACTTTTCACTTTTAAGTAATAACCTATGAATAAAAAAAAATGTAAATCATAGTTTTTATCCACACAACATTTTTCAATCTCCAGATAAAACACGTCAATATGACTTCACCTCACTTGATAGTAAGCTGAAAGTAGTCTTCGTCAGTTAAAGTTGAAAATAATACGAGTATAAATCGTCAGATAATAAATACTCAGAGCAAAACTGATGTAACTATTGGGAGGTGAAAAAAAGATTGCGGGAGTGATGTAATAAAACATGCATAAATAAAAATAATTTATACTAATATTATAAATACGAAAGTAACTCTGCCTGTCTGTCTGTGTGTTACGGTTTCACGCCAAAACCACTAAACCAATTTTGATGAAATTTGGTACAGACGTAGAGTAAGTAGACCTTAGGAAAAGACATAGGCTATGTTTGGTCTCGATAACCGACATTTAAGCGTGCGGAGCCGCGGTCAAAAGCTAGTATGTAAGATAAAAAATATTACTTAGTCCACCAAAGTAAAATTTATGGGATTACATATAATAAATAAATAAATATTCTACAAAATTCTACACAACGCTATCTAGACCCATGGTAAGCATACCTTAACTAGCTTGTGTTATGGAATCTAGAATGTAGATAAACATACTTTTTTTGTAAATACATACATATTATACATAGAAACACCCAGACTAATGCAAATATACATATTCATACAAATATTTGCTCTGAGCAGGAATCGATGCCGCGCTTCCTGCGTAGAAGTCGAACGTTTTACGGCTACGCCACAGAGGTTATGGTCCGTAGAGGACTGTATCTACTGTATGTAATCACTCGCTCGCGCAAATTGAAGGTAAGTTTAACCAAGTATGTCTATTATAATTTTGACGCCCTGGCATAAGGCCACGCTAAATAGATTGAGCTGTATTCTGAAATATGAGCGTCCAAATTTAAATTTAAAACCGCGGTAGCCTAGTGGTATGGGTAATGGACTGCTGAGACGAGGTCTCGGGTTCGATCCCAGATTTTACAATGGTACACACCAATGACTTTTCGATGCTTTTCGAAGTTATGTGTGTATTTATCGCAGGTTTATATGTGTCCGGTTAATGGAAATAGGCTTGCCACCTATTATATTGGGACCAAAACATAAACTGGCGAAATGTAGGTGCTAGCACCTCTGCCTACCCCACTGGGATATAGGCGTGAGTTTATAATAATAAAAATAATAACAAATGAATTATTCCATGTACCGGTCTAGCGGTACACATAGAAATCCTTGCTTCAACATTTGAACCAACATTCAATGATCAAACATTAACCATTAGTTAAGTACAGCTCTAAATAATTAGGTGGGAACTTAACGTTTTATTCGTTTGAGTACATAACACTTTGTAGTGAGTTCGACACGCCACTCACATCACAATACAACTTCTTTCAGTATTGAAGGTGAGGTTTACTTTTCCATTAATCAAATTGACGTTTAGTAAGTGATACTATGTAGTGCATACCGTGTAATTTAGCGCGTAATTACAACAACACTGGAGCATTACAAGAAAATGATACTATCAGGGTTACACATATTGATAAACAAAAAATAGACTAACAGGGTTTTTATGTCGGCGGCATATAGAAAATAGAAACATTGCCTCTGCCGCCGGCCGTACTAGTCGAGGCTGTGTTACGGTAAGTCTCGCCAGGCGAAACAAGTTGTAGCTATTTGAAATATGACTATTTCTTTCAACCACTGGCCTAATATTATAACAAGAATCATTAGGGATTAGCATATAAGGTTACTATTTTCTTTGTTAATACTTTAGTCCTAAGGTGCAAGGAATATAAATGTGGATGTATTATACTATCTGGTGTGTTATTGTTCACTAGAATAGTTTAAGAAACAGGTCTGCCTGTATCCAGAGATATCTGTCTTTTAATTTATTTCTGGAAGTTACAATTGCAAAATTATTTTAAAGTCATATACGCCATGTTTCATCAACCAGTACGTATTATTATTCGTTTGGTCGTTGATTTCGAATAGTTCTCCAATACTTATGAAATCAAAGTTAATACTTTGTAAACAAACTTTTCATCTGACAAGTACAAAAACCGGCAGAAAACTTACTCCATTCTCCACAAATCTGCTGAGTTGAGAGTTAGTGAGTCCGCACTTGGGCTCGCAGTCACGCCACGCGCTACTTTTACCGGAGTACTATTATTTATTCTGTGCTTTTACTAACAATAATCCTTTTTCTTAGAAAAAATTGACGACGAATTAAGTACGCCAAACATTTACACGCAATACTTTGAAAGTAATTGGATTTCATAACTATAAGTGCTTTGTTGAAGTAGCTATTCAAACATTATTATAAACACAACCTGTTTTAAATTATTATAATAAATTACATCTAGGATCTTTAAGCAGAGGCAAGTGACTTCTAATTCTAGATTATTCTGGACTCCCCTTTTTCCCTTTTCCCTCCGAAAATTATTAAAACGCTATTGTATAAACTGCATTTGTTCTCGATTTCCACCAAAATTTAAAATCTTGTCTAGTCAAGTACAAATTACGTGGGAAATGGGGAATAACCCCTAATTTTAGCATTCTGTAGCGATAGAGTTTAGAATTATAAAGGTCATAATCTCATTTGTATGTATCAGAAGACTATTTTTAATCATGTCACCACTATGCATAATTGCGTTACTTTGTCTCGCTGTCCGTCCTTCGCATTAATAAAGTGAACATAACGAAGTAAAGTACCTAAATCTGTTAAGATTATGGTGGAGCACTTAATGAACTTTGTAAAACCTTCGCATATAAAAGGCAATAAGGAACTCGATCGCGAGCCGCCATATAAACAACGGTTTATAGAAATAATTTTGCACTCGTTTCATTACTATCAATATTTATAGAAATTATTTTGTAATTAACGATTAAGTTAAAAGTTTGTAAATGAGTAATGGTTACTATAAAGTGGATGAGTATCTTAATGATGTTAATACGTGCTCAACATAAGTCTCTTGCTTGCTCGCATAAAATAAATTGTAAACTAAAGCAAATTTAAAAAAGGAAATTAATCTAGTTCTAATATAGTTAGTATAGAGTTTCTTGCTGGTATCTTCTCAGTAGAAGTAACCTATCGAACCAGCGAAAGAATATTTTTTCAATGGTTTATTTTTACATTATTTAATATTTTTATATTATTTCTTGACATACCTAATTGTAAAATTTTGACGTTCATATGTGCTCTTTGTGTGCCTAAACTGAATAAATGAAATTGATTCTTTGTTTTTGTAACCAATTTTTGTCTCCAATGTTTTACTAGCTATGTATAACCTGCCAATAAGTATGCCCTATTCTTAAAATTGTAATTTAGATGTTTCGCAACTTACCTAATGATGTACATTAAATCATATTTACTAGTAGGTACCCATTTTATTATATTCAAAGTTGTGTGGGCACTTACCTTATATTTTATACGAAATGTGAGAAATTGACTTACAATAGTATCTTAATGGATGTTCTGGGAGGGATCCGGTTTTCAATTAAGTCGTTAACGAAGGCAATACGAAGATTAATGATCAGAATAAGATTGCCTTTCCCAGACTGCTCGGTGAGTGAGTTAACGCAGGGGCTGGCTCTGTTATGAACATAAATCTGGGCTAACGGATACAAAGGAAAAACTCTTTATAAATGAAGAAAAATGCCGAATATGTCGGAATGGAAAACACAGTACATACAATAATCTAAAAATATTACTGGAATATTTCTGTGAAACGGCGTCTTCAATACTGGGAAAATAATAGGAGGTACTTATTTTCCTTTTACCAGGCATTTCTTTAGATTATGGGAAACGGTGTTTTACCTTAGACCCACACATGACGTTTACTGGTAGGGGAAACTAGGTTGTATTTCAGTTCAACAGTGTCACACGTAAACTTTTAAACAATTTTAAATCACAGCTATGTTTAACATAGCTGTGATTTAAAACTATGTAGAGATAAGTAACAAGTTTTGTACACAGTTAGTTCAAACAAAGTATATACAACACATAAGTTCTCTCGCCCGTGGTGGTGTGCGTGTAAGTGTCCTAGGACGAAACGTTTATGAAAACCATTTACTAAATTGTTTCCCTTCTTCAGTTTTACGATGTTCGACGATAAGAAACTGCGCGACACAACGAGGTCAATGTGTTGTGTTATGAATCTTGTTTTTGTGATGCGCGGAATGAAATATTTTATTTTGTCCATTTGCTTTGAATACAAAGACGAAGCAGGAACGTAAGAGCTCGTAAAACTATAATGTCACAAAACAGTAGGAAATGGTTTCTGCGCGGGCTCTAAGCCGCCGGAAGCATGGACAGTGATAGATGTGGCCGCTGCCGGGGCTCCCTTCGTGCCTCAAGAAAAGAAATACTCCTCTATGTATCTGAGTTTTGTATTTGTTGCGAGATATAATCATTAAATAGGTGTTTTAACGTCATACGCCAGATTAGCTCTCTTTTGTGGCACTTGCTGGCATAAGTCTGGGTTTTTGAATTTATTCGGTTCTACGTAACTACTTCAGACGAGGAACTTTAGTAAAAAATAAAGTGAACTACGTAAAAAAATGTAACCTGGCGGCAAAACTAACTATTAAATAATCTAAAGCCTTTAATCTGACTAGGGATACATGAAACAAGATAAAAGAGAAGAAACAAGTCGACGCTGATTGCTGTCAGCGTCTGATTAAATAAGGCAAGTCTCGTCATATATTACTTGTACGTATTAGATACGTGTTATATATTTATTTATATAGTATATAAACAAATACAATGATAATATGAAAAGATATATAGTATTATAATTGATAGTAATTAATTACTTAGTTACACATATTGATAACTCACTTGTACTTTGCCACATTACTTTTAATGGGATATGGGCAATATGTTTGAGCGTCGCAATGTTTATAAAGAAATGTGATTAAATGTCATTGTAAACCTTTGAGGATGCCGTAAGGCGAAACCGGTCAGGTAACATATATGGGAAAAGTATAAGTGAGTTATCAATGTGTAACAACAAATTGCCATAAATCAACAGTATAAATAGTCTAATTACTTAGTTATTTTTATAATTAGGTATGTAATAATAATTGATTTCCGTTTTAATTGAAGGGTTATTCGATTAATATTGATATCAAAACAAATACAAAAATATGATAATAAACACGTACCTATATGATAATGTATCAATAATTATTTAGTTGAAAATGAGATATATATCAACAGAGATTTCATTTCTATCATAATATTTTTCCTTTCAGTAAGTACTTCTTATTTATGGCGGTAATGTAATTTGTTTTTAATTATGAAATAATCTTCTCCACGCAATGTTTATTAGAAGTATGAAAGGCCAAAGCTGTGAGCCTCCTTCGTTTCAAAGAGCGTTTTATTTGCAGGCGGAAATTACTGCGAGAGTGGAGCACTATCGCAGCAGTCATCAGCAGTGCTACGATACTTTGGGCCATTTACTGGAGCAGCCACAAATCTCAGCAAATTGACCTATAACTTGAGGATGATGCCAACCTTGAAGTATCATATTTTCTGCAGCGTTCACGTTTCTCAAAAATAATTCTCATTGTACATTGAGTTAAGTGATTCTATCAACATCTTTAGACTAAATAACATAGGTAGGTGTTATGGATACATAATCACACCTTTTTCCCGATCCAAATTCAGTCTCATTCTAATCTCAATTTCCCAATGTCAAATATGACTTGAGACGGACTGTGCCGTTTCATACCGAAAGAAACTTCATCCCCCGCACACTTATGCTGTGGAATGAACTCCCTGCTGCGATTTTCCTAAACGTCTACAAAATGGGGTTCTTCTAGAAGGGCATTAGAAGATTTCTTCAGTGCCGGCAGCGTGAGTGTGACGCCCCTGGTGTTGCACACGTCCATAGGCCACGGACCACTTCCCATCAGGTGGGCCGTGTGCTTTTCTGCCACCTGAGAGGTATAATAAAACGGTGCGAAACGTACGAATCGTGTCTTGTAACATAATTTTCATTGATATTGTGGTCGTTCGTCGACTGAATCTTGAACAGGTTTTATGACGAGATGTGCCCCTCTGGACACATTTGTTGATTTGAATACTGCGATCCAGCCATTAAATGAAATCAGAAATCGCAGCTTGCTCTGGTTTTATGGGCGTATGAAAATGCGCTATTTATTATATTAGCCAGGTTGAAGCTGCTGAAGTTTCAGAAACTGAAGAAAATAATTTGTTCAAACATTCACGAAGAGTGTATAACGTATGTAAAATAAAAACTATTCAACATTTCAATTCAGTCGACCTAATAATAATAATATAACCGAGATGCAACCATTTTGAAATTATATTTTGTATCAATATGTTAAAAAAAGTTAAGGGGGATAGTTTATGTTTTGTCGAGCATTTTTACTTAAACCCTATTAATTCATTTGAGTAAATAAATTTTTCAATTTGTGATCGAAAACAATAGCAATAGCAATATTAAACAATAACGATATTATCTTAACAGCTAAGCACTTTCATCTTTTTGAGAAATCCATTTCAATTTTCACAAACTAAGAGTTTCAAGTTTCATTGGGAATAAGGAAGTACCAACGCGAAATCACACTGAAAGGAAACCTAACTATTGTTGCCTGCAAGTGTGTTTGTCGTTGTATTGGAATGTTGGCCGATAAAGGCCGCTCGCCGGGCAATGGCGGAACGTTGCCGGTTGCTGGCGGACGGCGGACGGCGTGTGGCGTGCGCCGCAAACTTCTGGTTATTTATGTACTCAGCATTTGTTAGCGAAGTCACTGGAAATATATATTGGCTACCATTCGGTTCTAATCAGTGATAAGCTTTTACATCCCTACAGGGTTCTTACAGGGTCGGCAGCACAAGCATGACTCCTCTGGTGTTGCATACGTCCATAGGCCATGGTAACTACTTTCCATCAGATGGACCGTGTGCTTGTTTACCACCTAAGTGGTTTAAAAACCCCGCTACTCATGAAGTCGATGTGATTAGATACTGTGCGTGCTAAGCCGATTTGCTTTTTATCGCACCGGCTCTAATTTCGTAAATCTTTCATAAGATAATAGACTGCACAGAGCGATAACGAACACTATTAGTTCAAACCGTGAGACAGTTACAATCTCTAGCAGAGTGAGAGACCGCGTTGATTGCTCTTTCAGCAAACGAACTCATTCTGCTAATTGAAACATATTTACATAAGCGAGATGTTCATCTAAATACGTTCCATTAGTGGATATGTGTTTAGTTTCTACTCATAAGCTGTGCTTTGAACTTCACGCTAACGCTAATGGCGGTTAGTCTGTACAATTTTGACTACAGAATTCATGAACACGCATATACGTATGTATCTAATAACATGGCTAATAAAAGTTAATCAGTAACATTTTAATTAACAGAGAGAGCAAACTTATTTATTTCAATACTATGAGAATTATAACGTGGTGTTATTATAATGTATTGTAATTTAAAATTCGGTTAAAACACATTAAACATTACACAACGGGTTAGGGTGTTGGAGTAATATTTTTTACTGTCAAAAAATGATCTGCAAAAGAGAAATATTCTTACAACTAAAAGTCTTCAACATTATTTTGAAAATTAAATTTTTCGAGTCGGCCGAATACGCTTCATACAAAATCGTACTTGCGATTGACCCTCCCACACAAGTTGCGCGTGCAAATGTATGGAGTGCAAGATAATATCACATTTATCTCGGTCCACGTTGGATTGAAAATCAACGAGGAATCCATTTTTGTTATAAATGTGAATTTAATTTGATTGTTTATATTTTGCCTTACTTTGTAAATTCAAAAAAACAAAAAAATCTCATAGTTTCAGTTCAGTTAGGCAATATCTTATTTTCCAAGGCATATTTTTCCAGAAAACTCCAAGATATTAAACGATATTGGGAAGAATCGGATGACCTTATCAAATAATCCATTGAGGGATAAACCATGCATTTTAAATTGCAATAGAAAGTAGATATTCGGCAATTGTGTGGTGTACTTAGCATACTGTATGCAGCACAGTAAATAACAATAACATTAATGAGTTCCGCAGGGTGGTCCCTCAGGGTTCCTAAAGGTGAGAGATCATTTGATAATGTGCGGCGTCCATGGGGCCCCACTCCCATTAAACTTAGTTTTGTTTCAAAACGCCTTGCTCATTATTACAAACCACTGTAATGTGTGATGATACCGTCGGATATTCAGGCAGCTTTGTGGAGGCAAATTGAGATGCAAAGTTGAATGTTCAGCAATCACTGCAATGGCTTTATATTGAATTTGAATATGTATGGCAACTATCTAAACCTACTATTTCAATAGTTATACGAATACGATATGCTAACGTGTACGAACTTTGTGCTGAACAAACAAACTCTCACGCTCATTTATTATTACTTCGTGTACAAATAATACGAACAGAGATGAGGAATAAATTATCTAATAACAAACAACACAAGTAGTGGCATTAGATGCGTATATATGTATATAGGACGACACAAACTATGTGCGAGTGATGTCGGTAGACGAGTGCTCACTTAGCTGATCTGTCGTTTTTTTTTTATACCACTTAGGTGGCAGACAAGCACACGGCCCACCTGATGGGAAGTGGTTACCGTGGCCTATGGACTATAGTTGTCGTTACTATGCTTGTATAAACTTTAACGCCTGATATTATCTATTCGTTGTCATCTGCAACACCCAGGTGACCCAAGTTTGCGCTTGAAGGACGGGCTCCCCTTGCCTACTCACCCTTGTGCCATCTGCTGGTCAGAGGTATGGACCATAGAGCTTCTCGTCACTAATATGCATTGAAACATATCTGCTTCAAAAAAGGCCTGACTTTGTTTTAGAAACTGAACGATATCTCTTTCAAATATTGACGTCGGTACCTATAAAGAACTAAAATAGAACTCAAGTTCTATCATCTAGTTTTCCAGCTAAAGAATATAAAACTATCTATTATGTTGACTTTCAGTTGTCCCTATCGCAACGAGAGGAAAAAACTCATGAAATATTCGGAATCAGATTTATTAAATAAATGCAAACGGTTTGTTTCATAAATTGGGCTTAGGTGAGCTCTCATACTCCGTCGACGTGAAGGAATTGGATCTTCCCAAGGTTTTGTATGAGTCGACCCATTCGCTGGAATTGGAAGATATTGTTATTGAAATATAAAACTCGCGTGGATGGAAGTATTTTGCAAACGCTTCCACTTTTAGAAGATATTTCAACATTGAAACATAAATGCAAAAATATTATTACTGTTCATACCTATGTATGCACTGTAACGAGAGATATTGCCCAGATTGTGTTACATAACAGTTTTGTCGGTTGTTATTTTGAATTGGTTGCTTACCGTGCTTACCGTAACATTTCTAAGCAACCATTTAAGCATCTATATAACAATGGGATAAATATTGACAAAATGAACAATTACATAAAAAAACCAATCCAATCCTATTTTCCAACCACTTTATTTTACAAATATGCTATGTTTTATGTTTTTAATGCCTATGTGTATTAGGAGGAGGTAGGACATGACGGTATCTCCCGTCCAAAATTGAGCAGTCCGTCTGGGTAAGTACCTCCGCTCTACAGAATACCTACTATAATAACCTTGTATTGTGTTCCTGGCGGTGAGTAGGGTAGCCAGAGCTCACTGGTGAGCTTCTGTGCTGTCAGTGGGAAGACCAAAGGCTTAAATTGACCCCACTGACTGATGGGGGCGTGAAATGTTGGCGCGGTGGTCAGGGAGACCCGGTGAAACGGTTATCCGCTGGCCGCCCGCAGGCTGTACAGTTCCCGAACCTGGGGATTACTTAATCTCCGCCCCAGGAGCCCGGAGGAGGAAACCGGAGTGGACTCGGCTTCAGTATCTGGGAGGGGACCGGGGGCCCTTCCGCCCACCGCGCCAACCAGTCACACAACCCCAACTTGTACAGAATCTCTTTTTACCTTCTTCCCCTTCAAGAGGGGCATCAGAAGGTTTCTTCGTGGTCGGCAGCGCGAGTGTAACATCGCTGGTGTTGCATACGTCCATAGGCCAGGGTAACCACTTTCCATCAGGTGGGCCGTGTGCCTGTCTGCCAAAAAGTGGTATAAAAAAAGGTGCTTCTTCACTGCAATACCAAATACATTTATTGAGTATAGGAAGTGAGTGTAGGAAGATAGGTACTCATTTTAGTCGGGATTGTGTTCCCGTCATGATCACGACGGCTCGTAGCTGCCAAGAATAGCTGCCTAACATAATACATTTCCACTTAGGATATTACGAAATTTTGTATTTACAGATAACGTGACAATTTCTCGTGCTTTGATGTACTTAAAGACGATGAATAGTCGTTTTATAGAGATCCAATATTTTACATTTGCCTGTGATTCGAGAAAAGTTATAAATCGATTTCATTAAAACTTTTAGGAAATTTCAAGGACTACAAAAGCTACAGTGTGTTCAAGTTTCAACTCTTTAAAAATAATTGGAGCAGAAATTGTTGACTTGCGAAATTTCGTTAGAAAACCATTGTTTTTCGCCATTTAACGGAGAATTACTAAACTGACCAAAAATCGCGGTTACCACCATCCACGCGCGTGGAGCCGTGGGCATTTCTATTTTGCTGGCGTCGGCTTTATTTGCTTTTACAAATTCAAATCTAAAATTGAATTGGTTTTCATTTTTACTACACAATGACAAACAAAACTCAATATCCTGACAACATGTGTAGTATAATGTTTGTAAAGTAGATAAGATAAATAACATTTATGAAAGTAAGAAGCTAAAGTTGCAAGGCGCCGCGTGAATTTATCATATACAAAAACAGTAATAATGGCTACAATGGCTAAAATGGCTACTATTTACAAATTAAAATGTAATAGACTTTTGTAGTGAATTTGAATGGAATTGTGTTGATACAGAGCTATTGGGTACTGATTCGAACACATACACCTTTGTGAGTGACGCGCACGGTTCACGAAGATGGTTGGATCATTGTGTCGTTACTAAGGCGGCTCGCAACTCTGTAGTAGCAGCGCGGGTTGTATATGACGTAATGTGGTCGGATCATTACCCACTTGAAATCAATTGTTTATTTGATAAGATTTGTCCTAAGCAGCTTAACTATAACAATTATTTAGAAAATAATGTTGTATGGAGGGAGAGAAATCCTGAGCAAATACAGTCTTACACGATGTCATGCCATGAGAAACTTCGGCTTATAGACTTCCCTGAAACTTTGTGAAACTGTAGCGATAAAGCATGTCGGCAATATTGTCATCAAATCATTATAGACGATATGTATGATAGTATTGTGCGAGCTTTACGGGAATCAGCATTGGTTGGTCGGGAGAGCGGCAGACGTAGGAAGAAAAAGGTCGTTACAGGGTGGAACAGGCATGTTAGTGACGTTTACAGGGAGGCCAGACAGAGGTTTCGTGTTTGGCTAGACTGTTATAAACCATCTTCAGGTCATGTGTTTGATGAAATGAATGAGGCTAGGAGGATATTTAAATCTCGATTAAAATGGTGTCAAACGCACCAAGAACAGATTAGAATGGATGTCTTGGGTTCATATCACTCAGAAAACAATTTTCGTTCATTTTGGAAGCACAAAAATAAGTTGAATAGTAAGCCTGGCCTCCCTGTATCGGTTAATGGCGTGAGCGATCCTGTGGACATTGCTAACCTCTTTATGGAACAATTTAACGTAAAATCATCATCGAACATCGACTTTTGTTTGCAAGATGTTGCCAGCTGTCATGACCTTGAAACTAGATTTACAGCCCAGGATGTAAAAGGTGTCATCAACGCCATGGTAAGAGGAAAGTCTCCAGGTCATGATAGTCTGAGTATCGAGCATCTCAAGTTTGCAGGTCCACATCTGCCTAGAGTGTTGGCAATGTTCTGTAACTTCTGTGTGAGTCATGCGTATTTACCTAGTCAGATGACTAAAACTATTGTAGTGCCTATTGTTAAAAATAAAACAGGCGATATCGCAGATAGTAACAACTATAGGCCTATTTCCTTGGCGATAGTAATCGCGAAGGTGCTTGACAGCCTGCTTAATAGACAGCTTAACAACTACATTCGATTGCACGACAATCAGTTCGGATTTCGGGCCGGGTTGTCCACTGAAAGTGCTATTCTGTCTCTTAAGTGGGCTGTTAGGTACTACACAGACCGGAAAACTCCTGTTTATGCTGGCTTTTTAGAACTTTCTAAAGTTTTTGATCTGGTTTCTTATAGTATTTTATGGAGTAAGCTTAAGAAAGCAAGAGTTCCAGCGGAACTGATAAGCACTCTGAAATGCTGGTACGGAGGCCAGATCAACCAAGTACGATGGGCGGGGGCCTTGTCTGAGCAGTATGGATTGGAATGTGGGGTGAGGCAGGGGGGGCTAGCCTCACCTACGCTCTTCAATCTATACGTCAACGATCTAATTGAGGCGCTCAGCAGGGAGCGGGCGGGTTGTTATGTTGACGGGGTATGTGTTAACAACATTAGCTACGCCGACGATATGACATTAATGAGCGCCTCAGTCTGTGGTCTTAGAAAGCTAGTGGCTATCTGTGAAGACTATGCCAGGCTTCATGGTTTGGTCTATAACGTGGCTAAGAGTAATGTCATGGTCTTTGGTGGCGGCAGTGCGAAACCATACCTCCGGTGAGGTTAAATGGAACACAACTAACTCGAGTTTATATATTTAAGTACCTTGGACATCTCTTGGCCGCTGACATGAAGGACAATGAAGATATTGAGAGAGAACGGAGGGCGCAGTCGATTAGGGCGAATATGATAGCTCGTAGATTTGCACGTTGCTCAGAAGGTGTCAAAAAAACCTTATTTCGTGCATATTGCACTTCTTTTTACACGTGCAGTCTGTGGGCAGATTATTCGCAGAAATCGTACAGTGTCCTGGGCGGGTGGTGGTGATTCGCATGCAGACTGTCAATTTGTTATTAGGATAAGATATTGAAATATTAAAACTAACCTAGGAGTAAGAAAAATTGTTACTAACACACTGAGTCTTGGTCACTTGAAATAGATGAATATAATAATAAAAAATTACATTAGGTACGTGGGACCGAATACAATTATTGGTGAAATGTGGGTTTTGATTCATCTCTGCCTAACTCGCCGAGGATAAAGACGTGATAATAATAATATGTATGTGTGTATAAAATATGTACTGGAGCGTTAATGCTCGGTAATGGCTAATGTATTGAATTTAAAGTCGTATGGTTCCACTTCAATTTTTACCGAGCGTATGAACGTTATCGAGAAAATTATTATTCTCCTTAAACAGGCAGATTGGAAGTCAGCAATACGCGCAATAGAGGCGGCGAATTACAAACAAGAACAATTGAGGTCTAGCACTCCCCTGTACCGTAGAACTTAGAGGGTCGCAGAATGATCTAAAATCTTAAAGGTGGCATTCAACCGTGTTGTAATCGGTTATCTCTACCTACATTTGAAACGCTCACAGAGGTGTTACTCCAGCATCACTGCCAAACAGGAGTGCCATTAATGTTCCATAAGCAGAGGAAACTGGTAAGAGTACTAACAATTCAATTTCTTAGTATAAACGTAGCTCCTCCTGCCTTCCCACTATCCAATGGAACCAATTCCAGGCATAAATAGTAGCAAGTGTTATTCCAGAGACTATATATAATCTATACAGGTATTTTCCGCTAGATACGTACGGCCAGCCGTTCAATGTACACGAATATCTACGACACAAGTAATGTAACGCTTGGCAGGTTCTCATTGAGGCTTGTATTTAATATCGCTCAACGCTCATCAATATTCAGAGCTCTGTGACTACATAGCTAAGCTAGCGCACAATGTTAATATGTATCAAGTACACAAGACGACTTGGACTACCAAGGGGTCGAACTAGATGACACGTTAGTATTCCGATTCATAGATAGGTAGGCATGTGGTGACACACAAATAGAAACATCTTCGTCTTCATTTGTAACATTATTCCAGATTATACCTTTGTATTTATACTTGTTGTGCTTACCACAATGTTAAAAAAAAGGCTAGTTAATTTAAAAAAGGCGTAATTATATTTAAGCATGCACTATATAACTGATACTCGCGGTTCTAAATGAATGTTAGTCATCGCGATTGTTGGTCACATCTCGGTTATATCCAGCCAAGTGAAACAAGTCCCGTCGTATCACGAGATCAAAGGATGGGCAGAGGCGAGAGAAGAGTGGCGATGAGTCCACCAATAAGAGCACAGCTCTTAAACTAAAGGAGTGACTGTAGTTTTTGCGTCTATCGTGAACAAAATAGACAAAAAATTCAAAAGAAATATTTTTTTATGATTTTACATCTTCACACCTCTCTGCTCTCTAATGTATAAACACAAATATTTTACATCTTCACACCTCTCTGCTCTCTAATGTATAAACACAAATATTTTACATCTTCACACCTCTTTGCTCTCTAATGTATAAACACAAATATTTTACATCTTCACACCTCTCTGCTCTCTAATGTATAAACACAAATATTTTCAATTTCATTATGTCTAGTATAGATGTACTTACAGAAATTGATCGAAATGATAACTCTACAATATTTCATTTTGAATAACGGTTAACACAATATTGTCGTGATTGAAACCTTGCAACAGTTCCCCAAAAGCAGCATAAACATAATATATTGCATTGCGGCTATGAACATAAAACCCTCTGTAGTGTTTTCTGCAAATCTCGCATTTCCTTTGTAAGAATCATCCTACGATTTCGTTAATAGCAACCGTATATTATATTTTGTTTATTCAATACTTCAGCTGGCATGAGTCCAGAAAATACAATATACTTACTTACTATTAGATTCTGCAATGTATTTGTGACCAACAAACCGATAATAAAATAAAGAATTTACTTGCAAGATCCCATCAACATAAATTTTGACTATACTACACTTGCGTTTAAAAAATCGAAGCACAATGTTTAAATGCAATTGTATGTGTACTCCAATTTCAGAAATATTTCCAACTACCCGCGCCTCACATGTATTCAAACAAGTGTTTAATTTATTCATGCGATGTATAGAACCGACATTAGCCTCATTTGGACTGAAATCTTGTAAACCACTGAAACTTGTTCCAAAGACTCACTATTACGATTCAGCGTGGCTGCGGTGCACAGTCCTCATTAGTCATTTCTTTTGCTTATGAGGCAAAGCTCCCCTCACCCCCACGGCACTCGGCAATGGCCCGAGTTTCGCACATAATCATCAACATTGATCAGAACCCAATCATATATTTAAATGAGATTTCGTGCCGACCTCAATATTTGAAAAAGGAGCTAAGAGGGCACTTTTCAATGCGAATAAATACTTATTTACGGGAATTGAATTTACACAAATGAAGGTAGGAGGAAAATTATTTTATAGGTGACAGAACCCAGCTGCCACCTCACCCGCCCGCGGCTAATGGAACGCGAAGTTTTAAAGTTATGTGGCATTCAGCTTTAGTTTTACTCCTTAATTTATTTTATTTTCGCGGTAAGTAAGGTAAGGGATGGGTTACAGTACACCGTATCAATCGACCCACCCTAGGTCCCGGCCAAACATTCAATATTGTACTTTGTATGAAGTCATCCACATTGAACCGTGCACTGGCCAGGACACTGTCGCATGTCTTAACAAGCAACAGTGCCCTGCTTACAATGAGTATAATGAAGGTTAGTGTAACCGGATTAAAGAAGAAGACAATATATAAAATATTACAACAAAAGATTCGTTTCACAAATTTCAAATCCGTTTAGTTGTTAAAGAATTTTCCATAAAATATTGGTTGAGGAATAAAATATTGATATCGAATAATATAATTCAGTTCGGTTCGCTTGAATATACGTACCCTATCACTTGGTTGATCGAATATCACGTCCGGTGATAGCTTTATTCCTGTACGACGGATTGATAAGTTGTCTTCCATCAACTTTGTTCTGCTGAAAAGATTTGATTGACTGTAAAAATCACGCAGCGAAGTAACTTACCTACCTATTGCCATATACTTTGTACATTTTGGCTATTTTTTCTGTTTTTATAAGATGGCAATTAGGATTATTAATAATAATGACTCATTGAAATGGTTTATAAGAAACAAAACTATTATATTGACATATTTCGCCTAAGCGTAAAGTCGCTTGAAAGAATGTTGCTCTTATTTCATAAGGTTTTTTTTATTTTCTGAATTCATTGTTTATTTCTTTCACCAAACAAAAACATACCGATAGGACTAGCGTCTGTTTTGTGTTTGTTATATTGCAAAAGTCAAGTTGTTGGCAACTTGTTGTTCTCTGCTGTTGCTCTTACGCAAAGTTCTGTAACTACATATGTGCTCACTGCTAACACTATTAACCCAATTCCTAAACCGAACACTGGCTGTAATCTAAGTTATCTAACCAAACAACAACATAGATTTGTATATCGTGCTATTAAAAGACCTTTCCTCAGTAACATTTTATCCTTTGATGTCTTAAATGAAGAAGTTTCATACCTCCCCACATTGAACCTAGTTGTTTATCAAAGCTTATCTTAAAACTGATGTAGCGAAGCAATCTGTTGTATTTACATAACTTTCATCAAAATAATATTGCTTTGCTTATTTATGAACATGATAGAATATCATAAAACATTATTTACCTAATGTAACATGATTTTGACCGGAATTGAATTGTTATACAATGCTGCTATCATCTAAGTGGTAGAGCTACTGGTGTCATGCAAAGAGAATACAATACCAAAGAGAATACAATACTACGTAAGAGTGTAATGGCATCGAGTGTCTAGCATCGTGACGGGTGTTTTATTTCTTTTGTTTCCGAATTTATGCAATAGTCCATGAAGGCCAGACATTCAACACAGTACGAAGGCAGAAAATGTGAGTCGCAGTTATTTTGAGTGATAATTTAGAATAAAATGATTAAAAAAAAAGAAAAATTGTAATAATAAGAAAAGTATAATAATAATTTCATTTTCATGCAACTGCAAAAACTGAATCCCAGAAGCATTGTAGCTGCGTACTTAATTATGATGTACTTGAATCTTTGATCAGTCCCTAAGCACCGTCAGCAAATAAATAAATTAAATGTAGCCAAATATTTTTGGATGAATGAAATGAAACCACCAGGCACAGTTTTCTATTGAAACTTAACATTTTATGTAGGTATATGAAGTGCGTCAAAATGAAGATAGTCCTATAAATAATGAATTTATAGTCAACTGCCGAGCGTATGAATACTATAATAGCACGAAGACCGTTGTATTTTACGTTCTATTGTACTGAACTACGTGGGGACGTCGCAGTTAACATTCCGCCACTAATTCAAACCGACTACCCTTTATTGCGGGGCTCGTGTTTATAGTGCAATGAAGTAGTTTGCACCCACAGAAATATATTATTAAATATCCTAATATATTTCTGTGTTGGCATTGCTCTGCGGCAAATAAATACGTAATCTCACTGCTGCCGGATGAATTTCCTGAAACTAGTAATGATGCTGTCTCAATAAATTATTTTGATCTATTCGTACCCACCGCTATACCCGTGTGTAATTATGAACTCGTACCTATGTGTTCCTAAAATATTTATTGTTTCAAATTGTTATCTATTCCTCAACTAATTTCAGCCAGATTCGTTTAGCCGTTAAATCGTGATTAATTAACAGACATTTATCTATTTATTGCGTTCCATAATGTGACATAATATATACAGTTATTGAGTATGAAAAACGGTACAATTATGGACCCTGTCGGGCACAGCATATATATTATTTATATTCTTACTAAATTGTTTTACTTAATTTATATTTTTAGTGTATTACAATAATTTTATATTCTTATTCCCTTTAATTATTAAACATACAATGTGAGTGGGCTATCGGTCAATAGAAAAGAAAGTAGTCATCGCCCCTTACATCCAAACATCTTCACAAACTTTTCCTTTTATAATATTAGTAGGAGTAGAGTTGAAATTGAATAAGAAAACGTTCAAGAGAGATAGTGAAACCATATAAGTCGTAGCAGTTATAATTTAAATAAATAAATACATACATACATACATAAACTCATGCCCATATCCCCAAATGGGTAGGCAGAGGTGCCAGCACCCACATTTCGTCAGTTTATATTTAGGTCCCAATGTAATAGGTGGCGAGCCTATTGCCATTAACCAGGCACTTATAAACCTGCGATAAATACACATATAACTTCGAAAAGCATCGTTAAGTCATTGGTGTGTGCCATGTTAACCTGGGATCGAACCCGAGACATCGTCTCAGCAGTCCCTTACCCATACCACTAGGCTACCGTGGTAAATACATAACATAAAGATCTCAATGTACCATATTCTTAGAAATAAATTATTATTATTATTATTATTATTATTATAATAAATAGTTTGTAATAAATGTTGTACCTATGGAAACATATTTAAATATTTCGTTTTCTGATTATAATTGCTTTTTTTTGCATAAACTGCCTTGTTTAAACATCCGTTCAAAGGTCAGAAAGGCATTCGTTCTACTGTTAGATCGACATTTATCAATATACAAAGAAATATTCTAGGCACACATTATCAATTACTTCCCATGTACATTTACCCTTCCGCCACATTAGAAGTTAATTGAGTGAGCGACATATCACATTATATAGTGTGTGCCCTCCTTGTTGAATTTTATTACAAGTTGGTGAAGTCTAACTTATCTGTAATAGTACGAAATAATGGGCTATATGACCTTTCATGGTGTTTTCCATCTTTTGTTTTAGATTGGCGGTAGGTCACAGGTCGAAGATACTGTGTTGTTTAGGTTGTTCTACTCTAATACAAGCACTTTAGCAATGTCCTCGGTGATAAAGAAAGAAAACATAAAATGTAAGACGGCTCATATAGTATTGAAGCTCATTGGTAGACACACGCACTTACTTGATACTGGAAGGAGTTAAGTGGCATGACATTGCTTGCGGGAGCAGCACGCGGTTAGTACGTGCGTCAATCAGTAGAACAAGTTATTGTTATGATTTTCGGCTTATGTTTAACACACTTTAAGAATACACTTAGTTCTAGTAACCTCTGTTGTTGAGACTATTCGTTATCTTATAGGCTTAGAGTAAAAACTCTACTTGATGTGAACAAAAAGATATTACTTGAAATAATTGAATTAAAAGGCGGAAGTAGAAACGAGTAGACAAGTTGGCACCCGATACGAAGGAGGAAAGTCAAATTAATTACAGCGAAAAGCGCCGAGCAATTGAACACTGGAGTGATGAACAGTTGCCAAGCATAAAGTATGCAAGATAAGAGTGTCAATCTTACTTAAGTTCAAATTGCAGCTTTAATTGGAATTTAAATATGCTTAAAATTAAAACAGGAGTATAATTAAGCACTTTGGCATACAGTTTAATTTTTAATTGTTTAAAAAAATAGTACATACATACATAATAACGCTTTTATCCCTGGAGAGTTAGGTAGAGGTGAGTTAACACCCATATTTTACCAATCATTGAAGTCGGTCCCACGTAATAGGTGAGCCTATTGCCGTCTTTCGAGCACAATTATTGACTCGAGTCATGCATCTGAGGCTGAGTCTGGGCTGTGTATATCTGTTTGATCTTAAACAACCATTATTCATTTAAAAGTAGTATAATACTGAATGTCCCTCGTCTATCATCTATGAAAGAGCGATTACAACTCACTGGAGCAAGTATAATCTGGTGTCAAAGAACTGGATAATTTGCACAGTACAACTGAGATGAATAGCAAAGTCAAAGGCTTACAAGTGGCTACCCTGTTGACCAGTGTGCACCATACAAGTACAACAACGTTGGTAGGTAGAATAAAGGCTGATATTATTTTCATTTACACTCAAACAACAACAACAGAACTTTTACATTAAAAAAGTTCAAAGTGAGTACCTGGGGCACCCTTATCCATGTAAACTTTTTTATTCAACGTCAAAATAAAAACGTCAACGTCAAGGGACTTGTCAAGTGTGTGTAAATAAAAATACTCAGAAATACGTTATTACAACACAGTTAAAACAGTTAAACAGTTTTATTACTGTAGGTTTTTTATTATTTGTATGTCTGTACGTATTGAAGCTTTCACAAGTGACCTTGTCTAGAAACTGATATCTTGATGGTTGACAACTTACCGCTGATCCCAGGCAAAGGGTTAGAACATAATATTATTGTGTTTGTTTGTGATTGTATAATTGATTGGTTTTCAATAAATGAATCATTATAATAGGATTGGCACCGTAATCTTACTTGATTCCCAGTCTCAACCATACAGTTAAGGCCAGTCACCAAATAAACAACAAGTCAGGGACAAACGCCTCATAAAATTATGGTATGATGACATGTAGATAAACAACAAAAAACAATGATTGTAATAGGAGGCTTCTACACAAAAAAGTGTCACTATGAAATGCTTTACAAAATAGAACAATATCATTCGAATAAATATTTTCTTCTTAAAAGTGCGTTCCACAGTACCAAGTGTTCTTAAACAATTGTACGATGTGTTACTTACATGATGAGCGTAGGTAGTGAGATTATGACTAGGAACCAAGATATGAACGTTTAGTGTTGGAAGTTCTGAATGTCTAGACCCTTCGTTTCAGAGCACCATGTTCCGATGTGCGCACTGTACTGCGGACGGTGTTTCGGAAGGTCGACTATCTACCTCCACTCTCTGTTGGAAGCCAATTGCCAGAAAACACCGAGCTGAGGACAGCAGCTGTAGATCATTCGCTACCTGATGATAACTATTGGGTAAGGTTGCCATTATTTTAAGGTGATTCCATTAACATAAAGAATAAACTCTGTCTTTTAGGTCGTACGGGACTTCCCACGGCTACCGGTGTTGATTATGTGGGACTCCTACATACACACATATAATCACGCCTTTATCCCCAGAGGGTTAGGCAGAGGCGAACCAACACCCACATTTCACCAATCATTGTATCCGGTCCTAAACATAAACCGGCGAAATGTCACTCAGCCTACCCCTTCGGGGATATAGGCGTGAGTTTATGTTATGTTATCTTTATGTGACATTTTGCTATAATAAGCGGCTTCCAAGGTATTAAAAGATAAATTATTTATATTGCTTAACTAGATAAACGAATATGAAACGGAATGTAAACAAATCTCTGATCGAGAAGATGAAATTAAACATCTCCATGCAAAGCGAGTCGCTCGGGAGCCACTGCCCAATATCTTCAAGCTGCATGAGCCGACACCAGTCAAGCCTATACCCACGTGGTGCTTGGACAGGGGTCTTCTGCACAGACAAGACCTTACACCTGCAGTAGAGCAAAATGCTGGACGTTAGTTAAGAAATGTTATGTCAAATTTATAGAAGTTGCAATCTATTGTATGTAAAGTTATTCGCGTCAAGCCAAATGTAAGGCTAGACCCCCTCACCACATGATAACAGCTAGCTGCGGCAGGTGAGTTGATGGCTACATCGCGCGGCGACCTTGATTTTATACGAGTTACGTCTCGACTGCGCCAGTACCTAGCGTCGGTGGCTTAGTCGACCTTCGAACGAGAGGTACCGGGTTCGAATCCAGGTATTTCCCATTTCTAACAAGCTATTTACTTAAGCTGGAAGGATAGGGTGAAGTAGTAATTTTATTTCCAAAATATAAACTCAAATATTGGGAACAGTTATTCAATAATTTGACGAGAGATAAAATATAATGCTTTCTTATTTAGGTGATGCCGCCTTATGGGTCAAAAATATCTTAAATGTCAGTTCTGGTGATGTGAGCAATGTCAAAACGAAAAGCATCCAAGTGACCCAAACAATAAGTCCAAATCTTTCCGAAGAGTACAGTCTGCAGACTTTAAGGTAATAGCAATAGGGATAGAATAATGATTTTAGCATGACATTAAACTTCTAACTTGACACACTATACTTTTTCAGAACAAATTACTTCCGGTTTAATCTTATTTTATTAATGACTTCATGATCATTCAATGACGCACGCTATTAATTTAGTTGATTCAATCGTTTTGATTGTATGTATATTTTATGCACCTTTCAGAGTGCATTCAATATTATATTCATCTGTTTAATTACGCGACATTACTGGGTTCTATGTATTTCTATGAAATACCTTCCGTAGCTACCACTACCGTCCGATTGCACATCAGTGTGGTCTATAGAAATACGATGGGCATCTTGTCTCACAGAACACTCAATACCAACCAGGGTACGGTGTCACGACGGTACGTTATTTGCTGCTGTAACGTACCGTAAGGTGTCTACTATTGAGTAAATACTTTCACCCACAGCATCGGCCGGGTAAATCCGCGACCTCTGTTCCTGATCCCACCGGTGCCCCCGCCTCTGGAGAGCCCCGACCACGTCATATGTGTGCCGCCGGAAATTGACTTTATAAATTGCGCTGTGGGCCAGTTGTATGCGGTGAGCTATCTTTATTTGATTTTGTACTATACTTACTATAACTATGTTGTTTTTATTACAAGCTTCAACAGATATCAGTAACGTAGCTAACTACTAAGTTATTTATGTTCCAAACAAAATATAAAAAACAAGATTGATTATGAAAAGAGAGGATTGGTAGGTACTGACTCGTCGCGTACAATAAATAATAAATAAATAAAACAAATTTTATTTCTCACCAACAACCAAATTACAAAATATAGTGTTTGCACAAATTTAGGTAAACACAGTCTGGTTGTGGATCGCTGGTGCCTGTTGTAGGTAATAAATTACCTGTATCACTGGTCACCAGGATTCCACTATAACACAATAAGTATGTTGTGCTCACAAAATAAATTACAGAATAATCGGTTTTGGTTCAAATTATGCTATCGTTTATAATTAAGCATGCTATGTGTGTGTGTGTGTGTTAGAATACGGTGTAGTAATGTGCGCAGCTACAGTTTATCGCAACCTCAGTCGACTTCAAATGCCAGGAATTTCCTTTGTACGTAAAATCCAACTATTTGGCACTAGAACACTATGTATGGCTTTATTTACTTCAAATCTGACATATTTTTTATTTGAAACTTTGTTACGGTGTCGTAATGACCACTGATGTTCTAAAATAAGAAACCTCGGGTAGCCTCGGGTTCGAACCTAGGTTTGAATAAGACCTAGATATCGTTCACAGTAATATCTTTTATATATTCGTTTTCAGCAATGTATTCGTCTAATCAATGTGTCCAAGTTTGTGTGCCGTCTATCCGTGACTCCTCCGAAGCGGCCGGAGTTGGAGGTGGTCATCAGCAGCCCCCGGGGGCTCACCATCACGTCGGGCGCGAAGGCCGAGCTGAGCGTGCGCTTCAGGCCGGTGGAAATAGGCGTGATCAAGGATACGCTCACCGTGAGGGTATCTAGTGGACAGGTCTTCATGATTCCCATTACGTGTTACATGGAGCCGCCTGTTTTGGAAAGTGAGTCCTGAACTTATAAAAGTATGGTGTGCTGCAGACGACAGGCTATCTGTGGCGCACTTTTTAATCTGTAAAAATTGAACCTATGCAATTATATGCAGTGATGCGCAAAAAATCTGCGAAATTTTGGCAACACCGCTCTCTTTAATGTTCGTGTACCGCCTGTGTTGCACCTAAAAGTATGGTACTTATGTACTCTGCCGCCTAGACAAGTGGCAATTCGTTGGTACAGTTGTCAACGTGGGGGCAACTCGTATAAATTGTACCGCCTTTTAAATCGTACTACCTCTAGATTTTTGTCTCCAATTACCACCCACCATTTTAAGTTTACACGTAGCGAGAATTGTGTATAAGAGTGAAAAAAAAAATCAGTTTTCAGTGCAATTTGATGTTAATTTTTATACTGGTTTGTAAGGTCATAAGATGTGATATATCTAAACTAAAACTACGCAGTCTACGTTATGTAAGGTGTGACTCGGTTTTGAAGTTATGTCATTGCATTTGTTTCTAAAACTATAATTTATCTAACCTAACGTAGAGGCAAGACATTGAACTTTTGTCATGTGATAATCAAAACAATTAACTTTATTTTACATGCCTACTTATCTTTATAAGTCCTTTTATAAACTAAATATCCAAGTCCAAGTCAAAGTTATTCAATATAACCGATTCTCCCATATGTCATAAGCGCCAGCTGGGGCTATTAAGATAGCTAACTCTAAAAGTTGATGTTAAGCGCAGTTGGGGTCCACGCGCCCCTCACCCCGGAGCGTCCGAGCCTGTCGGCGTCGCTGTCGTCTGCGGACGGCGCGGCGGAGGTGCTGGAGCTGGGCGCGTGCCTGCTGGGCGACGTGCAATGCGCGCGCGTGTTCCTGTACTGCGGCGCGGAGCACGCCGCCTTCTTCGTAATGACCGAGGATGCTTGGGCGAACTGGGATCTTGATGTCAGTACCAGCGTATATACCATCTCAAATCTGTTTAATATCCCCACTTTTATTTACTAAGCGCCTCCACCGCCACCAGTGCGTGTCAGCCCGCGGCTCGGTGATGGCAGACTCGTTCGTCCTGTGGCCGGCGTGGTGGCGCGGCGGCGGCGTGGTGAAGGCGTGCGCGTGGTGTCACGCGGCGTGCGCGGGCGTGCACGAGGCTGGTCTGCGCGTGCTCAGCTCCACCGCCATCACCCGCCAGCTGTGTCTGCTCGCCGATGTGCTTTACTTTTCGCCGAAGCATGTTACCATAGAGGTAAGTGTATGATATTTATTTAATTAAAGTAACGAAATCCAGACAGCGGACGTCGACTGCGGAGTAGATAGAAGCTGTCAGTATTTGATCTGGATGGAATTTGTTTCTGTGCATTTCCTGGGGGAAAATCTGCAAGCCTGGTGATCACGGCTCTTCGGTTTATTCCGGTCCACCTGAAATCTATTGTTCTCCAAAATATATTTTCAAGGTCGTGGTTTGAAGGGGTGCATATCTGATACTATCTTTATTATCAAAGTATATTTTACCGCGGTAGCCTAGTGGTATGGGTAATGGACTGCTGAGACGAGGTCTCGGGTTCGATCCCAGGTTTTACCATGGCACACACCAATGACTTTTCGATGTTTTTCGAAGTTATATGTGTATTTATCGCAGGTTTATAAGTGCCCGGTTAATGGCAATAGGCTCGCCACCTGTTACATTGGGACCTAAACATAAACTGGCGAAATGTGGGTGCTAGCACCTCTGCCTACCCCTTCGGGGATATAGGCGTGAGTTTATGTTATGTTCTGTTATATTTTATGTTTAACTATTTAGTGTTCGTCCATTTCAGTAAATAAAATAACATTCACAAGGCACATGGCGTATAATATAACGATATAAGATGTGTACTTCATTTCTCAGCTTTGTACATCCAGCATCTATAACAATATGAATTTTGTAACTCTCTCTATAAGCATGATCAACTAATCATACAGCTGATTGACTGGTTCATGATGAATGACGCAGAGTCACGAGAAGGACTACGACATCTGCAGCGACGACGACCCTGCCGCCTACTACGTGAACCTGGGCACCGCCTTCCCGCACCGATCGCTGTCCGCCGATGTGAAGCTTGTCAACTGCAGGTCTGTTTTAACTACAACTAATTTTCTTTACACGATAAATTTGTTATTACTATTCAATTTCCTTTTTTCAGTCCTATTGTGTACAATTTCTGCTGGGACATACGCCGTTGGGGAGTATGCTCTTGCTGGGAGGAGGAGGTAGACCCAATGGGGTCTTTTGGTTCCGAGGATGGCAGTGACCGACTGTGCATCGGAGCACAGTATTTGAGGCGCTTGGCAAGTGAGGTAATGTGGACCCAAGCTTTGTCTTGAAAACGGAACTATCGCTTCAAAATTTTTTGAAACAATAAATTATCATAATCATTGCATTTGGTCCCATGTAATAGGGGGTGATGCTATTTTCCGGGTACTATTGTTAACCTGCGCCTTACATTTGAGGCTGAGTCTGTTCAGTATATATCCGTCTAATGTTAAACAGCCGTATCCCTCAGTCGCCTTGTACGACGACACCGCATGGGAAGAGATAGGGTGGTCCAAATTCTACCCTGCCGGGAACCACGCGGCTACGCGGCGTATTGGTGAAATGTGGGTGTTAGTCCACCTCTGCCTTGCCCTTCGGGGATAAAGGCGTGATTATGTGTTTATGTATGTACTATCATAATGGTAAGATATCGTTCAGGATTCAGAAGCATACACCAAGAGTATTCAGCCTGCTCCGGTGGTGAGCGTGGCGCCGGCCTACGGCGAGATACTGCCGCAATCCACGTGCACGCTGCAGGTGCACCTGCCTGATGCCGGGGAGAAGGTCGGCATTCAACGGAGTGTGCTCAGGTTAAACTCGAGAAAAATACCGATTGTATAACTCAACTGAAAAAGTTCCGTTCAAATCAATCGAATGAACGTTTATTGAATCAAACGCCATGCCTCGACACTCTGCCGTACAAAGTATACGATGTTTATACAACATTTATACAACATTTATACGTCAACAGTCAAATCGTGACCATGGATGTTGCAACGCATCCGAAACATCGGCAGAAATAGTAAGTTCCAAGGTATAATTCGCGAGAAGTCCCGATATCTTGTATAATTATGAATTCACACCGCGAAAGTTTAAAAATAACATTTATACGTCGTCCATCCATGTTTTTTTACTTTGTAATTAATATTGTAGGACATCTACACAACGCTATCTAGACTCAAAACAATAGCTTAACTAGCTTGTGTTATGAGTTCTATAATGCGGATATAAATTTTTCGGCAGCGCGAGTGTAACGCCCCTGGTGTCGCGCACGTCTATAGGCTACGGTAACCACTTCCCATTAGGTGGGCCGTGTGCTTGTCTGCCATCTAAGTGGTATAAAAAATCCATTTTATCAATTTAACTTCTTGATACATTCTTACACATATTTTATCATTCCAAAATTGCCCCATTGACATATACCTTACTTGACAGAGCACTTAACGGTCATAATTGTTTGATTTTACGTACAGATTGATTCTGAGAGACATCCCAAAGGAGAGCTTCCCCGACGACTACGAGCCCGTCATCCTCAGTACCACGAAGGTTGCGTCGGTTCCGATTCCAGGTTTAAAGGTCTTGATTCTTGTTTATTTTATGAAAGGGTTGCGCTGTATTACTATTATTATATGCATGAAGTCATTAACAATTATTGCAAGGTTGGGTAAACTACCTATGTACTACTAAAACAAAAATATTATTTCGAATGCAGAAATCAGTGCGAGAGGTGTGCGACATAGTGTGTGCGGAGATGGAGGTGTGGTGGGAGGTGGTCCCGCTGAGGTTCCACCTAGTCCCGTCTGTATTGTCCTTGCGTCATTCGCGAAGGTATACTACATTTGTAATTTATACTGGCTCCCATATCACTCATTTTAAATTTTATGGTTCATGCTTAGCAATAGCTATTTGTTAATAGGTTTTTCTAATACTCAATGTATCATACATAACTAAATCTATAATATAAAAATTAATCGCTAAATTTGTTGGTAAGCGCATAACTCAACAATGCCTGGACCAATTTGGCCAATTCTTTTTTTTTAAAGTTCAAGGATGGTTTTTACGGCGATAATAACATCGAATAATGGCCGGAAAAACCCTTAAAACGGCCCTTTTCTTATTCCCATACAAATGTTTTCTAACTAAAACGTAGAGTCAGTTTGAACTTTATTGCTATTGTATAAAGATCATATATTACAAGCACTCAGTGTTGTCTAAGCAATGTAGGAACAAAAAAACTGCCACATTACAAATCTTTTTGACAGGACGAAGTCTGTCGGGTCCGCTAGTTTTCAATAAAGTTCGGTAATCGCTGATTATTGAATGACGTAAATCAGCTGATAAACATACTCAGTGGCGTGTCGTGATAATGTATCTATTCTATTCGCCTCGCCTGTTCTGGTTCAGGTTGAGTTCTACTAAGCATAAAATTTGTAGTAGAATTCTTGAACGTTTGCTAGACGGAGTTCGATAAGGCTGGCCATAGGAGCGTGCCAGCTGATGCACGACGACCGCACGTGTGCGACGTGGGAGGTGCCGGCGCGCGTGCAGCACGCGCCGCCGGTCAGCTTCTCCGCCGATTGCGTTGTCATCACGCGCTTCGAGCTGCCGCTGCCGTCCTTGCCGAACGCTATGCCCGACACTGATGTGTTCACGTTAGTATCCTTTATACCATTTTAAGTGGCCGACATGTTCACAGCCCACCTGATAGGCAATGACTAGCGTGGCTATGAGCGACATCAGAGGCGTAACACTCGTGCTGCCGACACTTTAAGAATCTGATATCATTAATATGAGACAGTAGAAGCATTACGACCTGTGCAATTTTTAAAGCATAAATTTAATCCAGCAAAAAAACATGCAATTTGCTTTATAGCACATAGTCACCATAATCTATAAATAATTATAGTACCAGGGTGTCCTACTTATTATGTATATTATTTTGAAGTTAGATAACTACACAATATTTGTACAATCGAACATACGATCAGAAACTTTTTTGTTCTTCCCAATAAATTCTGCCCTTAAGTAACCACACTAGCATCACAAAGGTGACAAAACCGCAAGGCCCCTCGTAGTGATTTTAATACACGAATACAGACGTGGGCCTTCGTTGGCTGAAACTATGACAATGCCAATGATTTTGATGAATCCTTGAGTATTATTTTTCAAGAATACATACCGTGTGTTATGTGATTCCCTAAATAAGAAATTATTGTTTCTTCTTATTTGGAATAGATTGGTGGCCTCGAACAATGAGTGGAAATCCGACTGTATCATCACCCGCCAGAGCGATACGCGACACCCCGGCCTGCAGCCGCCCGAGGCGTGGTTAGGAGTCGTCACTCCTAAGAGTCGCATGCGGACTGTGTTCACGCTCGTTAATGATACTTATCAGAATGTAAGGTTCTTTTAAGTTATGATTATTTTACTAGTAGGAAACCGAGCGTTGTCCTATTGAAGACCGAGGTTTGTTGTTGAGATGGAACTTACAGCAGTGCATTTATATTTGCCGTGAAAAACTGACATATGACGTCAATAGTCAATCGAGTTCTCTAGCAAGAATAAGTTGTCGAAATTTTTAAGACCTCAGCTACTCGTAAAGAATGTTGCAGATATTTTTTTTTTATACAACTTAGGTGGCTGACAAGCACACGGCCCACCTGATGAAAAGTGGTTACCATGACCTATGAACGTGTGTAACACCAGTGGAGTCACATCCGTGCTGCCAACCCTGTAAGAACAGAGATTTTGTGCCGTCAGTGTAGAGGACAAAGCAGGACAAGCCTTTGGTCATCCCACTGACAGCACAAAAACTCTCTAGTGAGCTCTGGCTACCCTACTCACCGCCGGGAACACAACACGAAGTTATTATAACCGCTGTATTCTGTAGGGCGGAGGTACTTCCCCAGTCGGACTGCTCAATTGGGCGAAAATACCGCCGTGTCCTACGTCCTAAGAAATCTTGGTATGGCAACAAGAACCAACAACTATCAGTTACCTGCCCCTGGTAGTACTTACTTTATTAAGAATGGTCACCCATCTTAAGACCGACCAAGATAAAGTTGCAATATCTAATCACTGTGTGTAGGATATTTTTTTGTGTGTAAGATATTTTTTGTGTGTAAGATATTTTATGTGTGTAGGATATTTTTTTATTGTTACAAGACTAGAACCGATCCATCTTTGCCACCATTACTTTACGATATCATTATAATCCAATACTCGTAATACGTACATACAATACATATATGTACGTGTAGTACCTATGGGGTTATTGGATTACTGACTTTTTACCCGACTGTCAAGAAGGGTTATGTTTATTTCCAATGCTTTTTTCCTCGCAGCCAATTGATATCCTGCACAAACATGCCTTTTCTTCTATTTTTCATATTTAATTATTAGGTAATTAAATAATATACGAGTATTATGATTTAAAAACTGTTCTGTTCACTTTGACACACTGGTTGTTCAATGTCCAGATAAGATTCTGGTGCACGGCCCACCGCTGGCTGGGCGAGAACCCGCCGCGGCCGGCGTGCGTGGGCCGCATCCCGTGCGCGGACTGCAAGGAGCTGGCGTGCACGTGCGCGCTGCTGCGGCCCGCGCGCGGCGCCCTGGGCGACGCCAGCGCGCTCGACGTCTTCTACAGCGTCAGCGCGCCCGAGGTGCGACAGCCATGATACACTTATGTGCAGAGCTTTGGATGTTGTTACTCAATCGAGCTCAATCGGCTGTAGCTGAAATAAAAATACAAAATTAGATTGTATTCAGGACTAATACATACCATACTGCATACCAAGCGCCTACAATAAGGGGTTCTTCAAGAGGGGCATCAGAATAGGTTTCCTTGATTTGCGCGGTTTTTGTGAAGACCAGAATTGCAGTAAAATGTTAATCTTGATGCACCTTGATATCTTTGATATATGTCATCGCTGCAGTCATAAAAAGAAGCTACATAAATTTTAACTGCAGGACTCTAAACATGTAATGTACAAACCATGTTTTTATTTTACGCATTTTACGCATGGAGGCGCCTGTACGCGTCGACAAACAGAGGTACAAAACAAAACTGGTCCGAAACAAATCCGTGTCGTACATTTAAAATTATTCCGGTTGGTTGTGCACAAAGTGTAAACTCGCTTGTACGGATTTTCTTTTTCCAAATTAAATATACTTTTAATTTCCTTAACAGTAAAGTTGTCGGAAACAACAGGGAGGCCAACACCCCCAAGCAGCCGTCCGTACATTGAAAACATTTTTATGCCACGGTTTAGGTACTTAAAACAATTTTATTCCGGTCCATTACCGAGATTTACTCATTAGGGAGAGAGATCTAATTATGATTTGCAAAAGAATATAATAAATAATGTTTACGTGCCGCAAAGTCAATGTAGAGGCTTATTCTACTTAATATCATAAATGTGAAAATTTGTATAGATGTTTGGAGGTTTGTTACTCAACACGCTCAAACGGCTGAACGGATCTGGCCGAAACTTGATATTGGAATAGATTATAGTCAGGAATCTTAGGTGTCTTCAAGATCAGAGTAAATTGATTGGGTTACTTTTACGTAAACGTGCTCCACCGTCGACCACATCGTCACTTACCAACTGGTGAGATAGTGGTCAAATGCGAGCCACTCTCTCGTTCTACACTTGACAGCTGTGCTCTTGTCGGTGGAGTAATCGCCACTCTTCTCTCTTCTCCGCTAATTCATTGACCTCCTGATACGACGCAACTTGTATTTTTTCTTGAAACGCGAGCCTATCAACCATAAAAAACTAGGTTCCCATAAGTTGCAGGAGCGATATTAAAATTCCACGCGGTTGGAGCTGCGGGCATCAGCTAGTGCAGGATGTCTGTGTGTGACGTCAAGTGGTGACTTCCCCAGATTGACGGGTGCGTGGCGACGCTGCTGCAGATGCGGCGGGTGGAGCCGGACCTGTCGCTGGTGCACGCGGCGCCCGCCAGCGAGGCGCGCGCGGTACTGGTCGCCTACCGCGTGCTCGCGCCGCACGTGCTCATCCGACTGCGGCCCTGTGGGGACAGCTGCGATGATTGCGGTGAGTGACCCCGGGCATAGGGAGCGGAAAACTTCGTTACAGTATTCTTAGGCTGTGCAGTGTACTCAGGTAGGAGCCAACGCCTGAGTGTCATCACTGTGACGCAAGCGAGGATACGGGGCTGCACTCACTGACCGAATGTCCGACGTTGGAGATGCCGAGGCGTATCCTTTTGGTGGCCCTGGGGGTGGGAGTTTCTCGTTCAGCACGTAGTTTACAGTAATGTTGCAGGGCGCGAGCGCGTTGGCCACCGCCGATATCTTCTGTGAGCAAATAATGAGACGGAGGCGGTGGAGACTTAGGTCCCTTTCGTCTCACATAGTCCGCAATACGGGTAGACGACTCCGGATCCGACGCCAGAGTCACCTATCCGCATTGCTTAGTGCAAGTCTGGGGGTGACAGGTGGAGCCGCCTGTGACTCTAGCAGAAGCAGCTGACAACTATACCGTGTCTGCCTTACTTATAATGACATAGGTGAGTGTAGAAATACTCTGCAGTATCGTTTGTGAAGTAAATGATGTAATACAAGATATTAGATTACGACACACCCAAGGGTGAACTAGTCTTAGAGGCTGTTACAGAACTGAAATTTGAAATTAATTTAAATTTGAATCGGTTCTGTAATTTAATACTATTATCATTTGTCGGTTCCAAATTGCTTCAGCAATAAAGCGGCTCTAAGTTTGTAGGCAATTTTGTGTAAGAAAATTGTGTAATTTTGGTATTCGCTCTAATATTACTATTAGAAAATGTATGTTTACATAATACCTACTCCTAGACACACAGGCCTTCTTGAACGGAGCCTATTAAATTACAATAACATAATGTATTTTGATGAATGTAATTTATTAAATTAATATATTACATTTTAGTATTACAAATAGACAAAATAATTAGAACATAAATACACGACACAAACTCGCGATCATGTCGCGTCAAACAACCCACTCCGCATCGTTCCCGGCGCAAAGGTGCCCATGATGCTGGCCGCGTTGCTCCGCTGAATCGCAATAGCCAACCTTTTTTGATGAATAAAATGAAACTATTTTATTTCAAATCCCTGGGATGGACAATAATATAACAGGACAAAAGATATATGGTGTAGTTATCATATAAAACTAGATAAAAGGTACTAAAACAACGAACTAAAACATCAGTTTGGATTCTACAAGAAAAAAACCGAAGTGACTGCATGTGACGTTTCTAAATGGATAAATGCTACGTTTTTCCTCGTGTGTCGTGTGGTCCTAAACTTTCGGTTGTATCATGGTAGACCCCCTTCCTGCAGGCCTAGCATGAACTCTACAACAGGTCAAGAATTGAACGACTGTCATAATACCAACTGCATAAAGAACAATGGCAAAAAATTGTCTGGTAATTTAAAAACGTCCATAAATATTAGTTACGCCAAAGTAATTTTTTTTTTCTTTTGCGATTTTACTAGTATCTAAATGTTCCAATAAAAGCCGGCGTTACATTTGTATTTTAAAAGAATTTCAACGATTATTTACAACCGTAAGGCGCATGAGCCAGCCAATCACAGGCAGTGAAATCGTGCGTTCACTTCAGTATAATTGTTCTGTGGTTCACTTCACTCGCTTGTCACTTTGACAGATCAAGATCACAGAATACTCTGCGCTTTTTGACGAAACTGTTGTTTTGTGTGCTTCCCGATTTTCTTTAATAATTTTGACCCTAGACTGTTTTATTGACTCCGATTATTTCCTCGTGTGACTATTGCGTGCCCAAAGGACTCTTGATATTGCTTTTGCGTGACCTTGTGCTATTCCCTACTGGACTGTTTATTAGTGAATTGGATTAGTTGCTTTTCGATGATGGGAGATCGTGCGAGACAATCAACGCGCATTTTGTGTGTCAATTGCAATATATGCGTGAACACATTGCGCCGATATCAAGTGTTAACACTGAATCCGAGAGCTGCTGGCGTATTGTGCAGCTGGGTGTATCCGCAAGTTGTAAGTACTTCATTTTATTGGAAATTGAGAACTTACGCAGTATTTATATTTATGTACTACATATACTAAGATTGTTCAAATGAAATATTTCAGGTTTCAGAGGAAGACTATGCCTGTGAAGCCTGCAGAGATCTTGCAATGGCTGCAGTCAATGACAATCTTCAGCAACTGTCTGAGAATGCTCAAGCTGGATCTAGTCAGCAAGGTCATACAAGTGTGTGCCTAATCTGTGGATGCTCTACCTTAAGGAGAAGGAGTGATAAAATATTAAGAGATGACCCCTCTGTACTGCTTCAATCAATGATTGCTGTTATAGAAAGCAAAACACCACGCCAGGTACGATTTATTTGAAACAAATTATTGCTACTTAGATAATTAGAGATAGATAGGTAAATAACTTTATATTGTACATAAAAAGAAAGTATAAAGTTGGACTAGCACAAACATTTGTATGTAATTGGGTGGCCTTTTCTGGAAGCAATTTCTTCCAGGTAACCTTGGGATGGACAGTAATGTGATAGAACAATAAATATGTTGTATTTATCATACAAACAAAGCATAATACATGATATATTATATTAGAAATAAGGAGAAAAGAAAAAAAGGCAAGGAACAAAGTAATACTTATGACTTTTCGTGATATCTAATATAGTTAATTATGTCTTTATAGGTGACTGACAACGATCGGCTATGCCATGCCTGTTGGATCCGGGTGCGAAGAGAAGCTTGTCGCAGGAGAACAGCAGGTGATGCCAGGCCCCAGCCGAATATACAACCGCAGGAGTCACAAGCATCTCAATCACCACCCCATGAGGAGCCTCAAGTATCTCCGCAAGTATCACAACAGGAGCCTCTAGCACCGTATGAGGAGCCTCAAGTATCTCCACTTGTATCACAAGAGGAGCCAATAGCTTCAAATGATATAATTACATTACCTGATTACAGAAGATCAGCAAATACAAACCATCACTGTGTCTTTCCTAATTGTGGAAGCACATCTTTGCACAGTATAAGCGATAGACTGAGAGCTATAGTATTAAGCAATCATAAATATTATATTGCAAAAGAAGCTCGTATTTGCCGACATCATTTAATGGACAATATGTGGGAAACATTATTTAACTCCCAAAATAGCTACTCCTCATTTACAGCTCAACAAGTACAACATATTTTTTCTTTTGTTAATGTTAACCAAACATTAGATTTTGAAAATATTGAAGATATGGATGAAAGAGTGTTTCAATATTGGATAGGTCGTACAAAAGAAAATATTAATATGTTGTTGGAGGAAGTACCTCGAATAAGGGAAATTCGGAGAGGCCCATTGGGACTTCTGGTGCTTTTATTGAAACTAAGGACAGGTGATTCTGATGAAAGAATATCCACATTAGTTAATGTGCCCAGGCGGACTTTAGAAGTCCTCATGGATAAAGTAAGAGAAGTTCTCATACAGGATTTTGTTCCAGCACACCTTGGGATTAGCCATATTTCCAGGGAACAATTAATCACTCATACTTTATTATTACCTAATGGTCTGTATGGTAACGGGCATAATACTATAGTTATCTGTGATGGCACATACATTTATATTAATAAAAGTGCAAACTATATGTTTCAAAAACAAACGTACTCTCTGCATAAGTACCGAAACCTATTAAAACCATTCATGTTTGTAGCGACTGATGGATATATTGTTGATTGTTTTGGCCCATATATAGCAACAACCTCAGATGCTGTTATTATGAATCAATTGTTCCGTGATGGGTCTGCTTTAAGAGCATATTTTCAAGATGGTGATGTTTTCATACTCGATAGAGGCTTCAGGGACAGCATAAGTTTTATAGAAGGATGTGGATATCGTGCATGCTTGCCAGAATCATTATTAGAAGGCGAATATCAACTAACAACAGCTCAAGCCAATCGAAGTCGCTGTGTTACCATATGCAGATGGATGGTAGAGGCCGTCAATGGACAATTTAAAAGAGATTTTAAGCTTTTGCGTCAAGAATACTTCCATCGGTCTCTACCACACATGATGCAAAACTTTAGAATAGCAGCAGCATTATTAAATAGGTTTGGTGTTCGCTTTGAAAATAATATTTACGCAACCCAGATTCTAGAGACAATAAGAGAACGGATGATATTTCATAATAATCTGGCAGACATGACACGTACTCTGAACATGAACAGACGCTCCTCTAATTTCATCAACTTATGTGCTGATCAAAATAATCTCACTTGTTTTCCTACCTTGGAATACAGAGATTTAGTTTTATTCGCGTTGGGTACATACCAAATTAGGCAAGCTCGGTCCTACTATGGGGAGCATGTACGTCTCCATGGTGGATACATTATAGAGGTAAACAGAGGTGAACCCATCAATGAAAATATGTTTAGCCTCAGAGTAGGCAGTGGACCAAAAACATTAATCCGGGGAAAAATAAAATCCCGTCACGTAACACGGAGACAATATTATATATACATTTTAATTGAAAATGATATACCCGGCCGATCTGGTATACTTGAATACTGTTGTAATTGCCTAGTCGGTCGGCGTACTGTAGGTTGTTGCGCTCACGTCATGACCCTTGTTTGGTATCTAGGATGGGCCAGACATCAAGACTATATCACAGCACCAGCAGAATATCTCGATGAAATTGTAGTTAGAGATGATGAAGAATAAAAGAAATGAAAAAATATGTAGTGGTTTTATTTTTCTTTCCTGACATGACTCATGATCATATTGACAACAAATCTATCCTCCACTCCCTATGTACCTACGTTGTACTAAAAAAGTTGCTAATAAAAATAGATCTGTAGCAAATTACTTACTACGAGTACTAGGTACTCATTTTTTATTAGACTATAAAATTATAAAATAATAGTTCTGACAATATGATCAATGATCACTGAGAAACACTAGTAGGTTAATTAATGCCATAGCTGCCTAATTTTGAACATATAGATATAACCATAGACTATTTACAACAACATAACCTCAAACAATCAAAACACAATATCTTTATTTTCCGGCTTTCTCGATGGAAAATGAATTCACTTATGGAATCCACTAGTGAAACTGAAACGTTCGACATATTTTTCATATATGTACCCTCATTTTTTGTGTCAGACAATTGTTAGTAAGGGAATCTGCCATTGTTCTTTGTAATCTCATGTAAATATACACGATTACAAAGTTACATTACAGTTGTTACGTTTTTGATTAATGAAACAGGTCATTAATCAAAAAAGTTGCTGGTACGAGCCCTGTACTTTCTTTATGTGCTGTAAACTTACCTTGAACTGTTCAGCGGAGTGCACGTTGGACCCTGGCGAGCTGCGCAGTCCGCTGGGCGCGTTGACGCTGAGGCCGAGTCGGGCGCTGATGGTGGGCCACCGCACGTGCTACCGTCTGCGCGTCATCAACATCACGCCTCTACCCACTAGTGTACACTTCGATGAGCCGATCGGTATGTAACCAGACACTATTCAATGCACAAGCAGTGTCTGAATTTAGGCACTCTGCACCGGCAGGCGTCTGCCGAACTTTGGACGATGGCCTCCGTCCTCCATGAATACAAGCCTGGGGTGAAAACTAAATAAAGTTTTGTAGATATTCACTATGAGCAGAATTTATTAGAAACCCAAAATTTGAAGTCAAGATGGACTTGTGATAATAATTACATCGTCACCCTCGGGCTTGTACCTCTAACTGAAATATTTAAAGCTCTAAAATAGTAAAAGTAAAGTAAAACTCTAGAATACCGCGGTAGCCTAGTGGTTTGGGTAATGGACTGCTGAGACGATGTCTCGGGTTCGATCCCAGGTTTCACCATGGCACACACCAATGACTTTTCGATGCTTTTCGAAGTTATGTGTGTATTTATCGCAGGTTTATAAGTGCCCGGTTAATGGCAATAGGCTCGCCACCTATTACATTGGGACCTAAACATAAACTGGCGAAATGTGGGTGCTAGCACCTCTGCCTACCCCTTCGGGGATATAGGCGTGAGTTTATGTTATGTTATGTATGTCTAAAATAGTTTCTCATTGTTAATTAAGAAACTTAGCCAATTATTCCTAAGCGAACTTCTGTCGCGAATAACCACATCCTCAGCTTTAAACTTTAGTCCCAGCTATTATAAATCTTATAAATTACTCAAAATGGCCTACGTAATGACCTCAAGCTCCATTGCCTAGCATAATAAATCCATTATGGCTGTATTACCAATTGGCGTAGATGTTATCACATTGGTTACTACATCAGATTATATATTGGTCGATTATATCTATTAACATTCAGTAGTAGTACAATGATAGTGAGGTAGGACACGGCGGTATTTCCGCCCAATTGAGCAGTCCGACTGGGGAAGTACCTCCGCCCTACAGAATACCGCGATTATAACGTGTTTTGTTCCCGGCGGTGAGTAGGGTAGCCAGAGCTCACTGGAGAATTCGTGCTGTCAGTGGGATGACTAAAGGTTTGTCCTGCTTTATCCTCTATACTGACAGCACAGAAACTCTGTGCTTACAGGGTCGGCAGCACGAGTGTGGCTTCTCTGGTGTTACACACAACTATAGGCCACGGTAACCACTTTCCATCAGGTGGGCCGTGTGCTTGTCTGCCACCTAAGACTCTACCACCTGGTATAAAAAAAAGTTGAGTTAGTATATATATATATACCTCACCTGTGAGCCAGAGACGTGAGGCAGCGATCCTGAATTTTGACTTCAAAACATATATAATGGGCCAGATTAGTCAACTCTATATGGGTGTTTCTGTGGTCATGTAAGGCAAATTATAAATTCGTCGTGTAAAGCGTCGGTAGGTTAGTGTTTTAAGGAGTTTGCTTTACGATCAAGAGGTCCCGGGTTCGAATCCTGGCCATTACACTACCGACGTGAACCCACTCCTAACACAAGCGATTTTGTTTAACTGGAGGGGTTAGAGAGAATATTAGTAATTTCGGTTCTAATATTCTTTAAAAAAAAGGAATCGAAAGAAAAAGGATCGTGTACAAAAATATTGTTTTAATTTATAGTAACATTTGCATAGTAGTATATAAAATGTCTTTCACAGGCCTTCCATTTTCTGAATAATGTTCTTAGTTCTTATACAAGATACCAATAAGCAATAAATCCCTTTCAGACAGCTTTCTGCCAGTTATATCCCTATTGCAAACATGTTGGCAATGTTGTATTGGCAGCTAATATAGTAAACAAATATCGCCATTTATCTTATAACATATTGCTGTTTTTTACACTACTTAGGTGGCAAACAAGCACACGGTCCACCTGATGGGATGTGGTTGCCGTGGCCTATGGACGTATGCAACACAAGAAATGTTGTCAAGACTGTCATCTACCAGGGCTATGAACAGGCTTCGTCTTGGAATAATTAATACTCCAAAATTAAAATCTTTAAATTCAACATAATGGTAATAATATAACCAACAATAAAATAAGTGAATCATATGCAAATTGAAATAGTTTCTCGGGGATAGCCTCACATAATTAAACTATGTAGCGTGGAGCCGGTGGAACTGGGCAAACTCTTACTGTAGATTCAGTGTACGCTAATTTAGTTTCAGTAGCAGGTTGGCGTTAGGTTTATTGTACAATTACAGTTCATAATATGGTTGGATAAAAAGTTTCTCCGTGTCTCTTAAACACAATTATTAAATAGAAGTGTAGTGTCATATTTATAACTAGATTGAAATTCAATCTAGTTGTTATAAATGTATAATAGTATATAATAATAGCCCGTGTGGTGAAGGCAAAAGAATACAAATATCACCACCCATCTCATCCGACGGGTGTCGTAAGAGGCGACTAACGGAAAAATGTGCAGACGATATCACCGCGAGAGAAGGAAAACTTGAAATAAAACCCTATACCAACCCGTCTGGCCAGCGTGGAAACAGTAGGCCAAAGCCTCCCAACATTGGGAGAGGCCTACGTCCAGCAGTGCGATAGGCTTAATTGATTGATATAAATATATGTTATTTCATTAGATAACTTGTTACTATTTTACAGGCAGTGACATGATCACTTTGCCACTAATTTTGGAATACTTTTTTTTATACATCTTAGGTGGCAGACATGCACACTGCCCACCTGATTGGAAGTGGTTACCGTGACCTTTGGACGTATGCAACACCAGGGGTGTTACACTCGCGATGCCGACCATGAAGAAACCATCTGATGCCACTCTTGAAGAACCCCATATTGTAGGTGGATAACCATAATATGCAATTTGAAAGTCCTCTTTTGATTTCAACCAAAGGACAGAATTTGTAATGGATGCCTTAATATTTAATAGTAACACTTTGCTACTAGAAAAAAAATATGTAGTAGGTATACCATTCCATTAATCACTCCAGAGCAGCGGGCTGTATTAATTAGTGACTATTGTCTCATTACTTGGCAGCAAAATATGGCTGATTCTTATAATAAATGATGGCATCTATAGTTTCTTGACCTTCATGTTATTTCCACAATGACATTAGAGCTGCTGTTGAGCTGCTTCATATAATAAACTAGTTGATGGCCCCAGCTTCGCCTGTGGCATATTTTGCAACCTCAAGGGGTGATCCCATTAAGTCCGTAATTTTTTAGTCTTACTATGTCTTACTCCGTCTATTTATGATCACTGCTCTGCTCCCTTAAGTATTAGCGTGAAAATACATACATACATACATATAATCACGCTTTTATCCCCGGAGGTTTACGCAAAGGTGAATTAATACCCACATTTCACCAACCATTAAATTCGGTAATAGCGGGTGAGTCTATTGCCGTATTCGAGCACTATTGCTGACTAGTCATGCATCTGAGGCTGAGTCTGGACTGTATATATATGTCTGATGTTAAACAGCCCTGTCCTTAATTAGTCACCTTGTACGACACAGCATGGGAACAGACGGTGGTCCAAATGCGAGATGATTTATAACATAAAATCATTTTCAATAACCGTACTATTCAATATATTTTTTTTTTCAATCGAAACAGTAGTTCCTGATATTAGCGTGTTTAAACACACGAGATTTATGATATTAGTATAGTTTAATATAGCACTTAAATGTAACTTTTATGATCACCCATCTTTAACATCGCTTGTTGCAGATGGTACTGACGTCCTTAAAACGACATTCAGGCCACATGAATTCAGCCTGAGGAGCTACGGCGAAATTGAAATAAGGGTTAGCATGCATACAACACTAAGATATTTTTGCTCCTATTTCAATGGACAATCTTTAGGTCAAGGTGAACATAAGGCATAAAAAACAGTGTGGCTCTGCTCTTTTACTTTATTCCAAGCCCATCAACGCGTACTATTTTTCATCGTTGATGGAAAAAAATTAACAATAGACTGAGACAGGTAGGTAGCATGCATATACAGTTTAATGTACAATGGGCGGCCTTATCGCTGAAAGAGCTTTCTTCCAGGCAAGCTTGGGATGGACAGTAATGTGACAAGACAAAAGATAAATGGTGTAGTAATCATATAAAACTAAATAAATGGTGTACTTAAAACAAAAAGAAAGAAAGAGAAAAGCACAATTAAAGGAATATAAAATAAAATATACAGCTTTACGTAAAGTATTACACACTAGTTAACAGTACATTTGTCAGTTTGTTTATTTATAATCTACAAAATGTTTATAATTATATTTATGTAGACTTTTTTCACATCTAACATATAATCTACAATTATATAAGAAATATAACCTGTCCACATGAGTTTATTCGATAACAGGGACATAACTCCATAGTTATTCGATCTCAGTTGATAAAATACCTGATTTTCGTGAGAGATTGTCGATATCTGCTTGTCACGTACACACGTGTGCGCGTTCGACTTTCCTTAGAATCGTATAATTATATCATATATCTTCGCAGTATCGTAGAAAATACTCTCGAATAAATGTAAATATAACTATGAATACATCCAGCACGAAGTATAACAACTTATTTCAATTATAAAGTCTATTTTAACCCAATTTTTGTCTTATATTCGTTTTTTTTTCTCATTTATTATAAACATTAACGAGGAGGTAGGACATGACGGTATTCCCCTCTCAATTGAGCAGTCTGATTGGAGAAGTTCCTCTGCCCTACAGAATACCGCGGCCGTAATAAACTTTTGTGTTCCTGACGGTGAGTAGGGTAGCCAGAGCTCACGCAGAGTTTTTGTGCGTCAGTGGGAAGATCAAACGTTTGTCCTAGTTTGTCTTCTGCACTGACGGCACAGAAACTCCCTGTTCTGCCAGAGTTGGCAGTACGAGTGTGACTCCCCTGGTATTGTACACGCTCATAGGCCACTGCAACTACTTTTCATCAAGTGGGCCGTATGCTTGTCTACCATATAAGAAAATTAAAAAAATCTCATAACTTTTGCAGAAAAATCTATACGCAGACTTTGTTGTAATCACACAATTTAAATTAACCTGTTTTTATTAAATATAAGTTCTGTTAAAAAAACATAATAGATCCTGATAAATAAGTTTGCTGCAATGTTGAATATTATCTTCATACCTTACAGTGCTTATATTCGCCCCATATCTAAAGAAAAATGTTAAATTGTGTGAGAAGTCCGCGCTGCGCGGCGAGGCTTTGTGTACCGGCGGCGACGGCGCGGTATCACGAGGATCTTGTTTAAATTTGCCTCAAGTGGTGTGCAGAACGTTTTCCGCCCTCGCTATTTGCTGTGCGGAGCTTCAACCAACGTGGTGCCATATTTCTTACATCTTTTCATATATAATTCTCACTTCAAAGAGTTTCACGGCGCGTTCTACACACAATCTTGTTACGCTTAAATCGTTTTGAAAGGTTTCTGAAATGTATTTACAGAATAAATGATATTTCTGAACTCGTTCTATAATAACGTAGAAAGTACTTACAATAATCTTTTTTAAATCTTTACAATAATCAAAACTTTGTTTTCTTATTCGGATATCATTTTTATTATCATACAGATTTTAATGTAATTGAAATCCAATAATAGTGATGGGATGAAAGTATTTTATTCGTTTTATTCATGTTAACCTATATTGTCCCGCGACTTCTTAATGACCTACTCTCTTTTATCCGAGAAAATAAAAAAATAGCTTATGTACATAAAAAGCTCAAGGAACATTTCCTAGGCGTAATATAGATTGTTATTATATAGATATATTATTTAGAATTGGATAATTTGGTGGATTGCATTCAGTTTGTATAATTCGATTGTATAATTTTTTGTATGTATAGACATTTAGAATTGTGCCGACAACTCAATAGCACAGGTATAAACCTGAGTGGTTTTTTGATGCTATTATTGTGTAATCCTATGTATTTAATGTTTCGTTCTGAAAAAAAAATTAAAAAAAAATTATATCCCTAAGTAAAATAGTTACTAACTCAAATTATGATGAGTCCTAGCCACACAAAAAATATTATTATTAACAGACCCCAAACTATTTGTAATGGGTTCTCTCATGACTATGACTATGGCTGTTTCGGGTAAGGTGGAAGTGATAAAATAACACCTTATAAGTCGCGTTGTGTCGCAGGTGGTGCTGGCCGCTCGCGACGTGTGCGCGAGGCGCGTGTTCGTGTACCGCGCGCAGGTGGCGCGCGCGCACAGGCCCGCCTACGTCGTCATCGACACTGCCATCGTTGTGAGTACCGCAAGTGACACGTGATACAGTGGAGATACATTGTGCATAGAAACTTTCATATTATGTAGTGGGAAAGTTCCAATCTCTTTCATCACTACGGACTTAAGACTGAAGGAAATTTCAATTACAATTAAATTGATAGTTAATTTATTAACTAATTTATCCATTTCCTCTACTTCTCTATTCTTGCATAGTATTGGTAGCTCGAGTAACTACGTAGGACGTAAAGAGCTTCCTAAGAATGTGCTTAAAGTTATTACTTGCGGTGAAGGAACTTACTCCTTGCGTTAACATCTCATTTAGTTATTTAAACTATTAAGGTCACTCACACCAGTATCAAAATTAACGGGATATTTACCATGTTTCATTGTTTTGAGTTTGCAATATTTCGGCGCTGTTGCAAGCACCATGATCACGGAGGAAATGGAGTAGTGGCGGTGAACAGAGAAAAAGTTTTTTCTGGAAGACTGGTTAGGGAAGCGATTGAAATCAAAAAGTATAAAAATTTCAATCGTAAGGATGGGTTTCAACTGCCGAACGTCTGGCATCCAGTGGTCCGTCTTTACAATAACAACCGGGAACAAGCCAAAACAAAATCGCGAGTGGATACAGTGAGCATCGTGTGTCGTGAATGTCGAGATCGGGTTCGAGTTTGTAGTGAGTGTGAAACCAGTGGGAGTGTAGATACGCGTAGTAAAAGAACTCGAAAGAGGGTAGATCGATACAATTACTCCTACAAAAAACTTTTTGTCTGTTCACCGCCACTACTCCATTTCCTCCGTGATCATGGTGCTTGCAACAGCGCCGAAATATTGCAAACTCAAAACAATGAAACATGGTAAATATCCCTTTAATTTTGATACTGATCATATTTAGTTCTCAACTGAAATTAATACTACACTTTACGTAAATACATGTCTTCAGGAACGCGAGGGCAACTTTATAAACTTCAAACCACTCACAGTCGCTACTATTTGTGTTTGAAAATTCCTCTTGACACTTAAGAGTACCTTGCATGCTGTATGTGTCACCAAGTTCGAAGTATTCTATGGGTGACACATGAGGTAGTGTATTATGCAGCAAAACTTGTGCCGTCGTCTTGCAGTTCATTTTAATTTCTCTTATCCTATCTCGTATCAAATTGTTATCTTTATATTTAAATTGCTTCTAGTTGCTTCACGGTACCGATGAATGAACATAATTTTAGCGTTCAAATTGAAAGATTTGTTTTTTAATGTACATAAGTAACTTAATAACACTAAGAAGTCTTTTAGTCTTTAACATTTAATTGATAGAGTCTGCCACAAAACTTCTGTTGCATCTAATTCCTGCACTACCATCATATTCTTCATTCAAATTCTTCGGTAGGTGCGAGGGCAAAGCCAGAACCTACCTCACCCTCGGCAACTGACGACCAAAGACATTGTGCGGGTTTAGTCGGCTTTAGTCCGATGTGACTACCCCTCCTGGCACTGGTGGGGATTTCCACACTTAAAATAGGGCGTTGGTTTTTACTTGTAGAATCTCTACTGTAATTCATTTCGCCTTAGTTTGACATAACAGACTCATTGACAGCCATACGACTAAAGGATCTTTCCAAACGAGGAAGTGACATGCCGTATAACTCCTATGGGGTAGGTACTGTACCTCCATACTTAATGAGCTATATTTTTGGTACCACAAAATCTAACATAAATCGTTTTAAAATAAAATTAAAAAGCATATGTTAGTTTAGTAATTACAATTTAAAATGAAATTTGTTCCAGGGTGTCGAAGTATCAGTTCAAATACCCATCGGCGGACACGACGCAACCGATGAGTTTGTCATCATGCGGAGGACACAGGTTCGATGTCTACTTACTTACATTATACTGCATAGTACTGAGATTCTGGTTATATGTGTTTTCCAAAATAAATCATTATGAAGTGCATTTTGCAGCAAGAAAACTTAATGACGCACTACTTTTAAAGCAAAAAAAAAATATAAACAGATTTCGTACACAACATGTTATATTTCAGTTTTAAACTTGGGAACCTTTATACAAAATTGCGGCAACAAAAGCTTAAAAATATTATAAACCCCGCTGGCGAGAATTTAGCTGTGGCTGTGACCCAGAAATGTTTAAAAATTCATAACCAAGTTACGCTGTCATAAAATTTATCCTAAACTATAATTTACAATTTGTGCGGGAACATTATACAACCATGGAACCTCAGTGGAATGTTCCAGGTACGTGATACATGTGGCACATAAAAAGTTCCTACATGGTAAGCACCGGCTATATAACTTAGAATAACATCAGCTGGGACGAGAGGCACTAAGTAGTTTGGTAACCGGGCACGTAGCTAGTTAGCCATATTGTGAATTTTACAGCGCGGCTCTTTTATGTTGCGCGGAATATACCGTTTTAAGATACTGAGTGAACGAGCATGAAAAGAGATGTAATGCATACACTGTATCAAATAGGTGAACTGTACCACATTATAGAATGCAATAAATGTATCGAGTACGGTTTGAGTATCACAAGGGATAATTAGAATTGGCATGTTAACGCATGCTTTAACCGCCTCCAAAACATTGTTCTGTCACCTGTACTGGATTATGACTGTGAGTCTGGTCGCAGATTTTAGCGCTACTCCTTACAGAATACCCCAAGTATAGTATCGTATGCTAGAGAAGATAGGTATAGGTGACTCCAGCTCGACAGATTCAAAGCAACTACTTAAGAAATCATTGAAATTGCGACAACGACGTGGTTGGCCTAAATTCTCGGCAGCGCGTTCCTGAAATTTGGATACATATTTGAATATACGTGGGCAAAATGTGGATGTATTTATTTCTTCGAGAATGTTTGCTGCAATCATAGTACAGTATGGGATGTAAGTGCGTGTATAGGGAACATACATACTTACGCTACATACTACTCTTTCCATTCTTCCGATGGGGTAAGCCAAAGCTGCACCTTACAAGTTTCACCTATAGTACTGTAAACAAACTGAATAGGTGACATTTAGTTCTAATATTCGGTGTTTTAATACACCGAATATTGAAACACATCTACAATCGCTACAAAGATTATATTAATAAAATCATCTGACTATTCTGAAAAGTTAATTTAAATTATGCCTTTACGTTTGAACAATTCAATGAAACTATGCAGTGCACTATACCCAAGGATGGCGTAAAGGAAAGCACTATGAGATACTCCATCATGCAAGATAATAAATTGAGACATTCTGCACAGCACTACCTAGACGAGGCGTAGTTTAAATAACTTGTGATTTGGGTTCTGGAACTTAATACAACTACTTAGATTTTGTTTTGGTAAACATATTAATATTTTATTTATAAGGGAACATCTAGGCCATTGCATATTATAATTAATAAAGTAGTATATATAAATGCATACAAACATTTGCACTGAGTGGGAATTACTGAAGAATGTTGTTGTAGCTATGTTACGAAGGCCGCAATACCCAAAGATCATTCGGATGTTAGGTTATAACCTAGAGTACAATTCAGTATGTGATTGTTCCATAAAACCACCTTATTGAACCCTTGTCAAATGGTCTTTTATTCGCACAACTGAATAAACAAGCACCAAACCAACATTGTTGTTATCGCACGATTTGTTGACTGAGCATACCTAGCTGAGTTTCATGTTACGGTTCAAGACTTAACAAAGTTATGAGGCGACAAACTAATACACAGCGGTGTGAGCTCGCCGTAAAGGTGCCCACTCACTCACAGTTTACCGGATGACAACCGGACGATATTAATTTGTCAGTTCATCGCAATAGCCCACAAACTAACAGCTTCGTTTACGATTGTGGACTGAAAGCTTGACGATTCCGGTCAACGCTGACAGTTGTTTGCCGGACAGTCTATGGCCGTGAGGGGTGATCGAGCACATATTAGATGGCAGTCAAAAATTGGTGACCGACTGACGTCTCGTGTCAGCAATTTTTACGTAATAACCTCAGACTAAAGGAATAAATAACATAATTTATTTACACAATAAGGTGAGATGTAATGTACAAAGGCGAGCTTAACTCAAAGTTGAGTTCTCTTCCAGCAAACCTGAGAGTGCACAGAGGAAATGCAGTACGAGAGGTAAATTATAGGGTACATGAAAGTGTAGATTTAATATAATAAGGTAAATAATGTGTTATTCTTTTAATCTGAATTATGATGATATTGATGAATTGTGAGTGATGAATGTAGTGGACAGTCAAACCGATATCAGGCCATTGCCAGCAGGCGATCGTACGATGGGAGACTGTCAAGTCCCAACTGCTTGTGTGTAGTCGCAAAAGTGGCAGTAGAGCACTGCCGGCAGGCCAAAATCGCTTCAGTGTATTGGCGCTATTGGTTTAGGACAGCAGGCCGACCCATAGGACCAGAAACTGCAGGCGGACTGTTAATGAGTGGGTACCTTAAGGCACGACGGCAACGGCGACGGGCGAACTCGTGAGATTCCATCGGGTCTGTTTACTTTTAAAATCAGTTTGTATTTCTCTGGCTTCAGGCATGGTGGACAAACAATATAATATCACTACAACTATTGGGTATAGAACTTGTTTGTAGTTCTAAGTTTATTGAGTTAGTTAAGACAGATTTATCGATTATTCCTTGGGTGATTGAACAAACATTTTGGAGCAATAAGATTTGGCTAATAGAGCAATAGAGCTGGGGTGGTGTTATAATATCAAAGCAGTAATTAATCTACATAAATACTTACTTATTATCACCGAAATTGAATCCGAGCCTTCTTATATATTCATAGTATTCTTCCACTGTTCGGACCAGTCAATTTATATTGCACAAAGCTAAAATGACTCTAAATCTTTGTCACTCGCAGCAAACCTGTGAGTTTGTGAAATTTATTTTTAAATCCAGTGTCTATAAATTTTTCTAACATAAACAAATAAAGATTATTCAAACATTCACATATCACTTCACATCCCAGATCAACACACCGTCGTACTCCCAGCTACAATTGTTAACACCGTACTGAAACGATATCGTCTCGAACTGAACGCTCCAGTACCTCTTTTATTTGTCGCACTATAAATACTTGGAATCCATTACTATCACACATGTATTTCCGTCTTCCTGCAATCCCGGGTACTTCGTGCGGGGCGTGAGAATCTCGTTTATCGACAATGTCAAACTAGATGTTACTATTTTAGCGTCTTTCGTATTTATATTTTTGGTGTGTAACATACTACGTGTCTCTTTCCTAAGAATTTGCATAAAGCTTACCATCAGGCGGGGTGAAGTCAAATTTACGTATCCTACATAAGAAAATACAATATTGAATATCTAAAATCATTTTCGTCAATTATGTGCAGTATAAAAAGATATAAGGTAATGAGCATTTTGAAAATTATCTTTTACAAACTTACTAAGAACGTTCATCTCTTTACAATGTTAAGAGTAGATGTACCCACCTCACATAAATGCAAAATTCTGATTGTGGACGGATTGAATGATCACGTTTCATTCGACGCCCTCCGATCGCGGTAGGGAGCTGATATATCACTGTGAGAAGAGGTTTTGCTTTTAATACTGATAAATTATACGCCCATCCCTCTACTTGACTACTTTCCATCCTATAGAAAGAATAAGCAATGAACCTGAAATATTCGTCTCTTTTATATTTAGGAACTAGCTTTACTCGCGACTTCATGTGAACTTAGATCTGGTTTTTAATTTTTTTGTTCGGATCCCTAAAAAAATTCTAAAATATAAGTAGTCTAAGTTACGTATTACATATAGTAACAGCTATCTTCAAAATTTAATAAAAATTGACCCAGCTCTTTTGGAAATTATATAGAACAAACAGGCAGATAACATTCATATACAATCATTAAAAAACTTATTTTAATGTTAGGTACCGGCAGACACGTCAATCTCATTTTTTTGTATACGTCCCTAAAGACGCTACAAGATAACTTCCATGAAATACCTTATGTTAGTACGAGCCCAGCTACGTGTCCTTTGAACAGGAAATATTATAACAGTCAACAGTCAACCGAGACAGTTTAGCTGTCCCCCGCGAGTGCTGGACGCAGCGGCGTGTGACGGCTGTGTGTGTAGATGCGATATGTTACGATGAACACGCGGCAAAAATGACACCAGGGGGCCGTATGAAGACAATTAGGTACTTAGCTTCATATAAATCAAGTGAAATGACTTGTAAATATCACACGCACCTTAAATAATTTGTTAAATTATGTTTATTTAACTTATAAGTAATTAATTCGCATCGTAGTTAGGAACACATACCCAATTGCACCTCATTTATGTATTTTTAATTGAAACTATCGAAACTTGTATTATTCACAAACTAATAGAAAAAAGAGAAGAAAATTTCCAAAATATATTAACTAAAAGAACGAAAAAGAAACTACTTATTTATTATATAAATTGAGAAGACAGGAGCAGTACAAAGGGCGGCATTATCGCTTTACCCAATTTCTTCCAGGCAACCTTTATTATTTCTAATAGTAGCTTTTTAATATTTAACCTATATAATTAATATATAATTAAGTAGGTAAACATATAACTTAAAAAAAATTGTCTTCATAATTCTAACACCGAACAAGTGCTGAAATGGTTTTTCTGTATAAAATTAAATAAATCACGAATGTTTAACAACGGAATAACCACTGGCCACCAATGGCACCAATAGTTTACAGACACAACGGAATCATCAGTATTTCACCGATTTAAATGAAAAAAAAAAAAAAAAGATAGTGCTGTTAGCGCGATGCACTAACATAGGAGTTATGAGGCAGTCTTTTGCTCCCTGTTTAAAGTGCAAAAGTGCAAGCAAAGTGCTTTAAAGACTATTTAAATAGCTGATTTATCGCAATCTATTACAATGATATTGAACTGTGACATAAAATTTTAGTATATGCTACCAAAACCCAATAGGTTCTCATCATCTTAGCATTATCATCACAATATAAGAAGTATTTTGTAAATTCAAAACATTATTAAACACAATAACATTCATCAATGCAAATATACATATTCATGCATACAAATATTTGCAAGAAGCGGAAATCGCGTCGTTAACTTCATCGCATGCAGGATATTCGTCGCAACTCCACATTATTTAGAATGTAAATCTCTTTATTTCCTTCCAGAGGCCAGCACACGACGTGGGGACGAGGTGGCCTCCCACACCACATGAGATATTCGCCGAGGAGGATAAAAAGCGGGAAGTTATTAAAGGTTCCACTATTTGCAGTGATTATGAGGGAAACAACTCTTTTGAAACTGAAATTCACTTTTCAATTCAAAGTAAACTATGTTCGGGTATTTCAATTTGCTCGGTTCCCGCACTCATTATTTTTAGCTTTCAACTTTGTCGTTTGTCATAAGGTTGAACTTGCTACTTGCTCGTATGCCGTTATCGATTTGAACAAATAGGTTTTTGGCCAAGATATTCATCACAATGGGACAGCAGATGACTGTTGTTATTCATACAGCCCTCCTATTTTCCCCAGTTACAAACCCACTTTGCTGTTGTGGTGATGTAATGAATACCAACAAACACTGCCATACATTTTGAAATATCATGAGAAATTGAATCATCCGCTTGAAACATGTACAAACACTTCTATGTAATGTTTATACTGACTTAAATCCCACAAAGCACAATCTGTCTGATGGCGCTTTGTGGAATTTGCCATACATATTGAATGGGGCACTTGTACTTTTCCAGTTTTTTTATTTTATTAGTACCTGAACTTATCCTCACGGCGTTCTTAAAGGTTTTCTCAAAAATAAAAAACTGTAAGGCATTACATGGAAATATTGAATAAGGTCGACCTTAGTCAATATTTTCTATGTAATGGTTCATAGTACGTAGACCTGTAGAAAAAAAGCTATTAACATTTATTTCCCTTTATTCTTTGATCATAAGCACACAGAAAAACGACGGTAGTTACTTTGTTTCATTACCTCGTCAAGCCTGATCTAGTTCTCGTGAGTAGGCAACGCTTGACAACGCTCTATATAAATTTTCGTAGAACAATTTCAATTTGCTTTGTATCGGAGACCGAACAAAGCCTTGCCTCGCTTTTGAATTATCTATCTTTATTGGGACGCTCTGAACGTTTAACCACAGTGTTTTCTCCTTCAGCGCTCGTTGGCGACATTACATTCTAGTTCAATAGACACGGGAGGTGAGTGACCATGTTATATAGTCACTTAAATTCTACGACGACGTTGGCTCACAAAACTAAGGGAGTAGCTGGAGCCAAATCACTATAAATCTGTTTTATGAAGGCAGTGATTACTCGCCGCACTCTTTTTACGAAGGTTCGTGAATTCCACCATACTCGTGTTTATAACGAGATTTACTTTTAAGTACGATGTCATGCTCACCTGCGAAAAATCCCAGAAAATTGCCTATGAGAGCATTCGGTAATCATGGGCTTATCCGTGCGGGTAATCGAGCCATGAGATTGTCACAAAACCTCTAAGATTGCTGTCTCGAGTATACGCGGGCTGCCTTAACTGATTTACTATGAAAGGGTAACCCCTTATGTAGCGTCTCTCCTCACCATATTTCCTAATATACTACATCGGTTCTTACTAGGAATATTGAGGTGAAGATACTTTTCATGGTATTTTTTTTTCTAAGGCCTTAGATACGTTCTCCCATTGCAGTTCATTCAAAGTAACAGGTCGGTAGATATGTAATCAGAACAAAGAAAATCCTTCGAAATTCTTAAAATTTCACTTTCTATTGCGGAGACGGCTCTTGGTGGTATTCAAATGTTCCAATGCTGGTAGCCTGAAACCTTTATAATGCACAGCATATTAGGAATAATAAAATCAAGCAATAAATTATGGGCTCTTGTCTTTACGAATATGTTGATCAGATGTTATTTGAATATGCCTGATATTGCATGTTCGGGACATATCGGGAAAGGTCGAAGTAATTTGTAGGGATCCTTCCAATATTGTTTACATTTATCTAACCAATAAAACAATATACTTTATCTTAACTGAATGTTGTAGTAGTGTGACCTGAGAAAAAAATTAAAGGTATCAAATAAAGTTTAACGCCTGGATATGCTCAGGGATATAGTTAGTCAAAGTTGTTGATAAGCAACTATACCTAGTGATACTGCTCACTACGTATAAAATCAATAATATACTTCTCACCCTTATGAAAAGGCTGAGTAGATTTCGAGAAGGTATTTAATTTAATTTCGACTCAGTATTTTGGAACATTCCAAGCTATTAATTTTCCTTAAAGTATTTATGGCACTAAGTGCAGCCATAGCTCTTATAAGGTTCAGGATGTGCCGAGAAGCATTTATCAATGCAGCTCCGGAGTTAGGCAATAACTTAGAAAAGTGCAATTTTCTATGTGATTTCTTTATGATCCTGTACCCTCTGTGCGTACTATTGAATTATGATTGAAATTATAATCGAATACTCAGCAGTCCGTAATACGTTGAAGCTGTAAAACATTGAATTTTAAAGTATACGGTATACGCTGTTAAAATTACCAAAAAAGTTAAAATTTATAAGGAATCAAAACCTGCAGTTATCTTCCGTTGACAAAAAATAATGAAATTTGGCAAGAAGGCCTCACGAATTACATACGTACATACATCTAATCACGCCTTTATCCCCGAAGGGTTAAGCAGAGATGAATTAACACCCACATTTCACCAATCATTGAATTCGGTTCCACGTAATAAGAGGCGAGCCTTTTGCCGTCTATCTGGCACTATTGTTGACTCAAGCCATGCATCTGAGGCTGAGTCTGGGTGGTATTCACCTGTCTGATGTTAAACAGCCCAATCCCTTAGTCGCCTTGTACGACACCGCATGGGAAGAGATGGGGTGGTCCGAATTCTACATTGCTGAGAGCCACGCGGCTTACATCACAAAAAATCTGATCAGAAACATATTTAAATGAATTAATTTAAACGCATTGCAGTTATGCCGGATATAATATTTAGTTTGTGCCTCAATCCGCTTGTTTTGAATTGCTTTCTTGTCTTTGATTATTATTGATCGGAAAAAGTACATATATTTGAAATGTTAATGTACTTGATTTAAAATGGTTGCCCTAACTTTCTTGGTGCAAAGGAAATGGGATTCCGGCTATGCTTTTGTTTTCAATTTGACCTGCTTCTGTGAAGTTTCCATTACTACACTACTTTATTGGCACATATTATCTTTGTTCCTGTGTTTTCGTGAAATATTTTTCTTATTTTCATTTGATTTTGTAACAAAACTAAATAGTTTTCTTATAATTTTGTATCTAAGGAATGTTTAGTTCATGTTTTTTGTTGTTGTTGATATACAGAACTGTACGCATATAGAGGCGAATTTTGAACATCCAGAACGTATCCAGATAACTCAAGTACTATATATGAAACATTTGCCTCAGGATACGTTACATGGACTAAAATAGCGAGAAAAACGAGGCACTGGCGTGCATGGACTGTTTTGTAATAAATTTGCGCGTGGTGAATTTTGCCTGAGCCGGCGGAAGAGGTTATGTCGGACTCGAACCGATCAAAACGCACGCCGCCTGAGGGTCGTTTTTCGTTGCCGAAGGTGAGGTTAACAGGCATATCCCTCGCACCCCGGCCGACCCAGGGCCATCTCTCTCGATCTGGCCCTCTCCTCGGGTGTGGGGACCACAGAGTCCCCAACTCGTCCCCGGTCACGGGGATGCCAGAGCACCCTGTACACGTATTGCGTCTATAGAGCACATTTATGTCCAAGATATATGTCTCGAGGTATACCAATTTAATAAAACCGACTGTTTGTAATTCCAGCGAACGTGTGCCATTGCAACATCGACATGGTATATATTCCACCGGTGAAGCGGCCGTCGCCGCCGCTGCCCAAAGGCGAATACCCACCAGTCGAAATCGGTAACTTTATCTCTTAAACTTAATCCACTGCTGGTCGTAGGTCTCGCCCGTGACGTGCCACGTGTACATAGCACCGGTCCTCCGTCTTCCATATCTCCGTCTATCCAGGTCAAATCAGCTTTCAGTTCTTGGGCTGATGTGTGTTGTAGAATCTTATGTGCGCTCTTATTTTACTTAGCTACTAATTAATTACTAGGAAGTAATATGAAAATGAAAATAAATAGAGTTCGGTGAAGTAAGCGAAGATTGCTGATGGTATTTAATTTAAAGTTGTAATCAATTCTGGTTGCCTCCGTGTTGAAATCAGCTCAGTTTATTTTAAACTTTTCACTTTGATTGAATCTGGCAATCATTCGGAAATTGACGAATTCAGAGATGTCTGAACTTCGGCACCTGAAAAGTTTTGAATTCAAATTCAATAAAACAAGTTTTCTTTTCATTTTACCTCAAACAAACTACTTCGTTCAAAACGTAAAATGTCAATGCCATCGAAGAAATGTGACAAACTTGTTAGTTCCCATTTATAGCTATTATTTATGAACTTGGTTAGTGATTTGTAATAAGTGGAGCTTATAAGTTTACCTTTCCTAAAATGTGCGATAAGAATTTATTTATTTTAATATAGGATAAGTTCTGATAAATACAAAAGGACTATTGTGGTAAAAAAATATAGGCAAGTCAAAGGAGGTAGCAATACAAGTAAGTTATTCGGTTCAATTCTATTAATCGGCACACAAGAATTCCCGTAACAATAACAAAAATGATCATTCCGCACATTTAGCGGCATTTTAATTTTATTGCACATAGTGTAAAGATTAATAATTGATGTAGAAATTTATTCATACATACATACATACATTTATCACAATATTAGGTACTAGAATACATTTATTCAGAATACATACAAATATCATTATCTGCAATCACAAATTTTATCAATCGTGATTATGTTACATGAAATGTACGTAAGTATAAATTGTACCACCCCGTTTCTTATTCAATTCATGTAGGTATCTAATTTACATTTAGAGCACCCATTTTGGCGTACGCGTATTTTATTCACTTTAAATTTTGTGAGAATGTTAAATATTATTTCACTATCCACAGTGTGATGTATTGTCGCTCCGAAGGACGATGATGTCGGTGTCCCAGCATACCTACTAATAATTATTAGAACGCAGATATAACACGATTGTTTTGTTTGTTACGATTGTTAGTTCACATAGGATAGTCACCGTTGATAGGAGATCCCTTTTTATGTCAGTGTCATTTGTTAATGCTTACTTTTTTCTCGTAATAAAGAAACAGCGTCCGTACAAAAATGAACAAGCCCTTTGAATCATAAAACTTGCAGAAAATGAATGATATTCTTTTGAAGATCTCGTTTTGTATTATCAAATGCCCGGTTTGTAGCTAGATAAAGTGGAAGTAGGAAATGAGATGGCTTCTCTTTATCCATTTTTACTACCCCTCCCCCCTCCCACATCAGGGAGTTACACAATTGCTACGAGTATTGTACATCGTAGCAATTTAACCTAAAAGCTGACCCTGCCTTACTGTAGGAAAATGTTTGGATATTTTCACAATTGTTACATTCTGAGAAAATTAATTACAGTATAATCTTATCTATGTATTAAGATAACTGAGCATATTATACTAAAATAATTTTCACTACATTAATCCAACATCGCGACAGTTGCTTTTATCTTTCAAGACTTCGCTGTAGAACGCTTAAGATTTTCGCAAGGATGTTTTTCAAGAAATAGAATTCTTAAGTTTTCATGGTAGGTATCCACCAACTAGATTGTATTGCTGTATATTCTGTATATTCATATCTACCCACTACATTCTGTTGTTATAGCTAATTGTTTCTGTGAGTCTTGTGAGTTAAATAATAAAAATATCAACATTGAGTCTTAAGAAGAGTACGTATGATTAAGTTATTTATTTAGCATCTTACACAAAAGGGTTAACTGATACAAAACAAAAGAACGATTGTGTACAAAAGGTTGTTTATACCGTAATTGAGTTCTCCTTGAGCAGACCCTCCGTATTGAACCTGTTTACTTTGATATTCAAATTGTAATAACTTTCAGCCTCCTTAATGCTTAATACTACTGAAGCTATGATCATTTGCCATCGCGGTAAAAATATTTAAGTTTGTTACTTCAATATTTAAATAAAGGTCAATTATAAGTCCACAGAGATCACTCTGTAGACTTTTAATTTGAGCTCACAACTAAAATAGCTAAATCATTCAAAAAGTGTTTCCTTTGATAATTAGATACGGTATTGGTAATCTTAGCAATTAAGCTTTTTATTAATCTTGACAAGCATTATTTTCAACATGAAAATATCACCATTGTCAACGAGGCCACGGTAAAGATATCCTTTACTGTGACGAGGACCAGTATATCAACTAAATAGAGTTCTGTTGTGATATTTGTTGTACGCAGTGACTAGCCCGCCATCGTTGACCCGCGTCTGCCGCTGTTTTCCATATTCCAAGCCATTTATACCGAATCCACCGGAATCCATCTCTCTGGAATTCATTCAGATACCATTGAATAAAGGTAAGAGGCATACAGTACTATGAACATCCCTACGTTGAATTGCAAAAACTTAACTTTCAAAGAGAGCATTTTGTATGTTCTAGAGCTTGTAACTTTAACATAATTAATGGTTTTTTTAGGGAATCCAAAAGGAGAAAACGATAATCTAATACTTACGTTAAGAATATAGTAAGTGTTTGTACATTACGATATTGGTACAGTTTCACACCAAATATTGTTCTGTACCCGACAGGGTACATAATGATGATTTAGGTTTATTTTATTCTGACATTTATGTCACATCTTAAATGTATTGAATATTGAGTGCCTATTGAATTTCCGTTGCCTACTGTAAACTGTGGGTTAAATTGTTCCAATCGTTTACTCTCTCCAATTTACCTCGATTATGGAACAGATATGCTTATACCACGCCAAGCATATTATTTGTTGCATAAATTTGACCAACCAACCAACGCTATCACGGATATCCATTAATTGGACCGTGTTCAGAATATTGCAAGTCTACGAGACGGTGAGAATCGAATGTAAGATACACTGTATATGAATATATCAACGGATCCTATACCAATATACCTGCTAGTGCAACCGTCATTTCGATGAAAATTATGATTTGATGATGATGATATGATGATGTGATAAAAGAAATGAAAATTAAATGTGAGAAACAATGATGTATGGTAAATATTCTGTTTATTTTGATATCGATGAAAATTATTTTAATTCCATGAAACATTTTAAAATAATCCATTACCAAAGATTAACCATATTTTGTAATTAGCATGCATTAGGATATAATTAAGTTACAATTATGTTCCCTGCCGGGATGGCACAATATATAGAGAAACTGTACTAATAATGCTATTTATCACATCAAACGGTAACGCTGGTGATCTCATACTACTCTAGTGAAATTTATCTAAGTTTTCTTGTGTGTGTATGTGTGTGTGCGGGCGTGCGTGCGTGCATGTGTGCGTGCGTGCATGTGTGTGTCTGTAAAATAAAATTTCATTTCATTTCAAAGAACCTGTTTCGTTCTTTCATTTCTTTAGTGTTCAGTCATCTTACACTAGCTTACTTACACTTAGTAGCCCAGGGTGCATTTAATCTCTCTCCATCTCTTGGTTTGACTCATATGACTTTTCTGATAGCGACTGCCCACAGATCACCCAACACCAAAAGGGGAGTCCATAACAGCGCCTCGTCTGTCAATTAGCAGGTGCACCAGATGTATATTTTTTGATACAAAAAAAGCTTTAATTTTCATAGTATACTTCCTTGTATGAACAGTCTGCGATCGACGTATAATTTTACGCAATGAGTCGGTGGTGACGGCCCACTGGAGCACCGCCGTGCGGAGGTGGCCGCGGCGGCACACGAGGACACTCGACACTGGTATGTGAGGAATAGTAATACAACAATCAATCAATTTCTATACATTAGCTAAGTCCACTGCTGAACATAGGTATCTCCCAATGTTGGGAGGTTTTGGCCTACTGTTATCACGCTGGTACAGGGTTTTATTTCGAGTTTTCCTTTTCTCGCAGTGATATCTTCTTCGTATATTTCAGTTTGTCGCCTCTTGCGACACCTGTCGCATGAAATGGGGTGGTGATACTTGTATTCTTGCTCTGTCACCACGCGAATGGTAACGGTAACACTTATTTATACCTAATAATTTTAGAAACAATATCTAAAACTGCATTAGCAAGTTCATGCCAACTCTGGCTGGGCAAGGAGAGAAACACGAGCAGTGAAGGACAATGTTGAAGTACAACGATAAGGAGCCCGCAAACCTATAATGTGAATCAGTATCAGAATAAACGGGATATTTACCATGTTTCATTATTTTGAGTTTCCGATATTTCGGCGCTGTTGCAAGCACCATGATCACGGAGGAACTGGAGTAGCGCTCACCCAAAGATGGCTCCCCATTGGACAGACCGGGAGTGTACAAGATTGACTGTAGCTGTGGCAGTTCCTATATAGGACAAACAAAAAGAACGGTTACATGCCGAATCAAGGAACACATCAGGGCAGTCAAAAACAATGAACCGCATAAATCTGCAATCGCTCAACATTTATTGGAGTCCGGTACGAACCACTGGATCGAGCTACATAACCCTCAGATGCTTTCGACAGAACACCACTATATACCAAGACTGGTAAGGGAAGCAATTGAAATAAAAAAGTATAAAAATTTCAATCGTGAGGATGGGTTTCAACTGCCCAACGTCTGGCATCCAGTGGTCCGTCTTTGCAAAAACAACCGGGAACAAGCTAAAACAAAATCGCGAGTGGATACAGTGAGCATCGTATGTCGTGAACGTGATCGAGATCGGGTTCGAGTTTGTAGTGAGAGTGAAACCAATAGTAGTGCAGATACGCGTAGTAAAAGAACTCGAAAGAGGGTAGATCGATATAATTACTCCTAGAAGAAAAAACTTTTTCTTTGTTCACCGCCACTACTCCAGTTCCTCCGTGATCATGGTGCTTGCAACAGCGCCGAAATATCGGAAACTCAAAATAATGAAACATGGTAAATATCCCGTTTATTCTGATACTGATGTCAGTGACCATGATAGTTTAAATACCTATACTATAATGTGAATCTTGGGATCTATTTGGTATTCTCGCTCTGCCACACGATGGACCCAGAATCCAATAATTTTGTCTCATAAATTACTCATAACATCTTTCCTATTGGGTAGGGAGGGACAATTTTGTCGCAAACCGCTTGTCCATGTCTAATATTATAAAAGTTTATTAACCAAATATTATTTTCACATAATTAAGATTAGGCAAAATAAAAGTTCCTGTGTTAGGATTCCCTTTCTTCTTCTTCTTCTTCTTCTTCTTCTACATCTTAGCGTTAATTCCAATCGCATACGAAGCTTTCACCTCGGAGTACGTTTTACCTGTCTAACTGCGGATTTGGCTGAACTTTGATATTTTCAATATTTTTGTTGTTAGGAGCCTTCCTTGTTACAATTATAATAACAATATTATACAATAAGTAGGTACAGGTTTATCTGTTCCTGTCGCAGACCAGTGGGCGAAGGACGTGTGCGCGTCAGGCGTGGCGCTAGCGTGCCACCCATCGAGTGGCGTACTAGCGTCACACGCGCAGGTAGAGATACTAGTGCAGGTGTACGCCGACTGCTGGGGACTGTACCAGGACCAGATACTTATAGAGGTGAGCAACTTCGTTAGTAACATAAATATTTATCGTTATTTGTTTATTTGGTTATATCTCCGGTTTTGTTCAACCAATTGCGAACAATCAAACGGCAGATCAGACCTTGCTCACCCTTTCGAGCAAGATCGATCTAAAAAAACCGCAAAAAAATTCAATCGGTTCTTTTAGTATCCATCACGTACCAATAGACAAAATTCCAAAACATTTATTTTTAAAGTAGTTTCTTACAAGCTTATTCAATATCTCCAATGTTCAGACACAACTAATTTACATTTTATAATAGTGAAGATGCTATCATTTTAAGTTTCAAAGTGTTAAGTTTCATAATTTAAGTTAAACGAGCTGAGTGTCTGTTCCTTTGCAAATCTTAAGCGCACTTGTGCTTACGTTGTAGTTAAGCGAAAAACTTTTGCACGAATGTAAAAGACTTAATAAATAAGAGGGTGGAACAAGTTTCGTGAAAGTGGATGTGTTCCAAGTGGACCAACCAACTTCAGTTCATTGCACACCAGCGATCGCATCGCTCTATTTACACGCTTGGAAATTTCCTCAGTTTCATTCCAACGTTGTTTGTATTCGTTTCCAATATCCGTAATGAAAATGAACGCCATGATGCATAGCTGGGCGTGTGCCAAATGTTCTTATGTGGCGTATTTATTGCTGTCAACCACAGACGGAAGGGGTATCGACTCCAGTCGGAGGTGGATTGGAACTCCTTCACTGCCCTTGCAGGCTACATGATATATTATATATGTATTCATATATTACCATGTAACCCATGTAAGCATGAGCGGCCACATCTCCCATGCTTCTTAATTTGGTTCCTATTCTCTGTATTTTCCTATCCCCCCCCCCCCCCCTTTACTCAGTAGACAACAGTGACACTCGCTATCGTAATAAATTTACTTTTTGAAGTGTCAGAGAAAAAAAAGGCTCCTAACTTTTGGTTGAAATTTATACAGTAAAATTGTTAAATATTATTTGGCTGTCATTACGGAATAATTAAGAATTAAACTTAAAGTATGAACTTTTAAGTTTAAGTTTCTAGAAATTGGTATTAATAATTCATATAATTAGTATTACTTCAATGTTAAGCTGCTTTTTTATATTGTGAATACATATAGGTAAAACTGTCATTAGGTATGCATCCTACCGGATGGATAGATTACTACAGGCGACGGTGAAAGGCCAACGAAGATGTAGATTGATTGATGGGTGGCCGCAGAACATTCACCTGATGTGTTAAATAATTTATTAGCAAGCAAGATCGCCGCGTTGTATTAGCCTCCAGGTGTTTTTGAAGTCTGCACATAGAAGAGCACTTTCAAAACGTCGCGGTTATTTGATGCTAAGAAAGAATTTGCCCGCGGTTCCACCCGCGTGGGATTCTGGTCCCGTTTCTGCAACAGATGGAAACCTATTCAAACGATAAAAAGAAACCTATGTGTTAATTTATCCCTGTACCAAATATCAGCAAGATTTGTTCAGCCTTTTGAGCGTGGTTGAGTAAGAAACATCCAAATATCCAAAAATGTTCAAATACAATAACATATTCATAATATTATGGCAACTTTAATTTTTGCGACGACAGCTGATCACAATTGCTATTGGTAAAATGGACAACGAAAAGGTACAAAGGCTAGCCTAACCTTTTGGGCTAGCTTTTCCCTCCGTCCGTTTTCCGTTCGTATATTTTACGCTCCTCAACTTTTCCCTTTATCCCGTGACGCAATTACGTGTCTTTGTCAAAGGCAGTTTATCGCACAATGCCAAATGTCCTCCTTGTTACTGTGCAAACGGTCCAAATATTTTCTCATTTCATCCTTCACCACATCTCTGACTTTTATTTTATATAATGTTGTTAAATTATGTTCTTTTTTATAACAAAAAGAAAGTCGATAATATTTGAAGAATCAATTATTTTAAAAAACGGTAGTAACAATATTTTGATATCTTCTTTCATTCGTCTTGCAATTTCATTGATTTTCTTTGTAGCGATTCTTCGCTAACTTTTAGCCATTGATCAAATTATGGTGATGTAAACAAAAGTTTTCAGAATTATTGCAGTTTTATAACTCTCCAATCACTTCCACATCTCCATTGAAATCAATTTTGCTGCGTACGTCGTGAACTGTTTTCCTGTTAGAAAACTTCGTCTTGCTATTGCTACATAGACACTGCGTACAATGTCGCGGGGCTTATGATTAATTCATAAACTTTAGTTAAGGCTTCGAGGGCTTGTCAATAATATTATGATATAGATACGTAGGAGTTGTAAATTAGATACGGGTTTTAGTCATAGACACAACACAATTATGGAGGTCAAGTAGTACCACTCAACGGATTTAGTGCAATTATTCATACAAAAACATGTAATTTCAGACTATGCGCCACGAATTAAGTCCCTTGGCTACGATGTGGCAGTCACAATATGTGATGTTGCCAGTATTGATTTTTTTTATTTTACCAGATCTTTTATTGTTCAGATACAAATGTTCTTAGCTGAATTGCTGAACTTCAGAAGATAAAGGAGTGAAAACTTCAGCCAAAGTGTATCAAGAGATAGTCTAGGAGCGTGTTGTGAAACCTCCCAGCAATACCCTTTTTAGTATGATTAGTGGACTTGAGCTCCTCTGCCGCCTCATGCTATCCTCCAAAACACGAATACTGTGTATATTACAGTGTACATGTTGTGACGAGATTAGGATCAATATATATGCGAGGAACTATTATTCCCACAAGTACATCGTAAAAAATGTCTAAAACGTACTGTAATGGCCTGAACCAACCATCACACAGTATGGGTGGGTATGGTGGAGATGTCATTTTTAGTTCCGAGTTTGACAGCGGGACTTATTTTCTGGCGTTGTCTCTATTTTTTTATCTAATTACAATATTTGACGCTTTAGTTGATATTTTAAAATATATAAAAAGTTTATCACATTTAATTAACTCTATCTGAAGCATTTCAAAATATGTCAGAGAGACATTAATTAGAAACCTCCATTTATTTCGGTCACAGAACAAAGCCAATAATTTATTGCCATCCGCAACTGCAGATGCCAATGACCATAACGCTGTTATTTATAGCAATATTATATTTCATAGCCTCCCACGTCTGTACGCAGGTACACAAAGTGGAGCCCGTCGTATTGGACGTATGGATAGAGGTGGTTGGACCTCCACTACAATTCAGAGTTCAACCCGACTATAAGCCCGAGGAATTGCCAGGTATATGGTAAGTTGAGGAATGCAGTAAACTTAACTGGAGAAAATATGCCACAGCGATTTAAGTAAATAAATAGGTATATAAAAATGTAATAATACATTTGTCGCGTGTTTTCCGGCAGAGTAGAATTAGGGCCACCCCATCTCTTCCCATGCGGTGTCATACAAGGCGAGTAAGGGATAGGGCTGTTTAATATCAGACAGATATATACAGCCCAGACTCAGCCTCAGATGCATGGCTCGAGTCAACAATAGTGCCCAGAATACGGCAATAGGCTCACCCCTTATTACGTGGTACCGAATACAATTATTGGTGAAATGTGGGTGTTAATTCACCTCTGCCTAACCCTCCTGGGATAAAGGCGTGATTATATGTATGTATAAAAATGATTATGCTACAAGTTGTGCATATATATCGTTTTCATGTGCAATAAACAGAAACTAATAATATAGGTACACTTTGTATGATTAAGAAAGATTAAAATTTTCATTTCAACCACCAAAAGACATTTTTAGTGGCAGAAGTGATAATAAGTTGATGATATAATATGTTTTCGCAATAAAATACGTCTTCCTCTTCGTCCGTTTTCATAAAAGTCGTCACCGAAATCATTATTCCTTTATTATGTTTTGATTTGGCATACTCGATTTAAAAAACAAATTATATTTCTAAATAATATCAAACATTAAGAGGAGGCAACGTAAACCTCAATTACAAATGAAATATGACACAAATTAGTACCTTCGTTTATTACTATATTCCTTTTGTGAGCGGAACAAAAGCGAAAAAAATGGAGCCGTTATTAAAATTTATCATTCTGTAAACCCCTTCCTCGAAATAATCTGAGCTACCATATTTTGACGTATGGTTTGTTAATTTTATTCAGGCAATATTATTTTCAACAACTTTATTCATCTCTATTTAACGGTGAGTGTCTTACATTGTTTGAATACCTACTACATTTCTATTCATAACAAAATTAGGTTTGTTACTTTCTTTAAAGATTCAAAAACTTAAATAAATTATATTGATTCTTTGAAAGATAAATCAACTGCGACAAGTTAAACCACTAAATTTTTCATCTCTTAACAACTTTTCAACTCCGTCTCGAACTGCGTTCGGTCAACACAACGTTGTTCATCCACTTTGAGTTACATCGTTTAAGTTTCATCTTTCGCTCCTTTTCACTTTATCATACAAAAGCAAAGATTTAAACCTATTTTTTTTTTTTTTCAAATCAAATCAAATCAAATCAGTTTATTGTGAAAATGGGTAGGTACAATAGTGATACAGTAGGTGCAATAATATAATATGGTTTCTCCATTCTCCGCCTCAAGGCATACAATAAAATTTACTAATATAATAATTAAGTATTGTAGTAATTAAATTATGTCAGCATACCAAAAATCTTACAATTTCTACAATTTTATGCCCAACAGGGAATGTCCATATTGTCCATATTTAAATTTGTCATTACATTTTGTCACAAAAATATCTGTATTATCACTTACAAAGTTTTATCTTCAAGATACTCCTTTATTGTGTAGTATACCTTGTTAGTCAATAGTTTCTTAACTTCTCTTTTGAAAAATACAATATTTCTAATTTGAAGAATGAATTCTGGTTGGTGGCGCATGGGCCAACGTGCGCGAGTGGACTGTATTGCGGGGAAGCAGATAACTGTTCTATTGACACTTTACACACAAAACAAGACAGGTGGCCGGGCTGCCGCGGATTCGATCCAGGCAGTGAATGCAGCCCGAGAAATTAGGAGAGGATGCACTAACCTTCACGACCCACGTGTTTTTCATCGCAGCCGGTACACGGATCTTCTCTTCCTTGCTCAGGAGCTGCCGTCAGCGTCACTAGATCCCTTGAGGAACACACGAGAGGCACCATCCGATCGGTAAAGGTCTATGAGGCGGTTAAAATACAACACATATTATTCATTTCTGAGAGACGCGCTCGCGATCCGTCCCTACGCTGGCTAGTTCAAAGCGGGAGTGGCCGTCCACATCTCACACAATGGCGGACGGAAGCTACAGCTAGCCCTACTCTATGGTTAGTGCGGAGGGGGAGACGGATCTAAAAGGAGTGTGTTTCCATGTCAAAAAATACAGTTTCCACATCGGCGCAACCATTCCCCCCGGCTTGAAGGGTTACCTTCGAAACGAAAAATGTGGAACAAAACTAATGTCTAATCTAAATCTAGGTTTGCGAAATAACAACTAAAATATAAACATAGATTGGAACTCGTGCCTACTGCTGGCTAGGCAGAGGGCAGAGGCGAACAACCGGGCGCAGATACGATCCGGTTGCAGTTTTAACCCGTACAACACGAGTTATCCCGCGGGCATCGGGAAAAATTTCCTCTACTACTCCTAGAGGCCAATGTAAAGGAGGCGCACTCTCAGTCATAAGGACTACCACCGTACCTACAGTAATTGGGTTGGATGGAGTATTCCATTTTTGACGTGACTGCAGCGTGTGCAAATAATCGGTTCTCCAACGATTCCAAAACGATTGGACCATCTTATCTAAAAGAGCGTGACGAGTTAGGAGGTGTATTCTATCGTCATCAACATCTATTGCGGGCAAATATTTTAAAGGAGTCATATTTAAGAAGTGAGCTGGCGTCAGCGCTAACGGCTCTGACGGATCGCTAGATAGAGTCCGACACAGCGGACGCGTGTTCATCACCGCCTCTACTTGCGCGAGTACGGTACTCAACTCCTCGAACGAGAGAATCTGTTCGCCTATGACGCGAAACAGATGCGACTTAAGGCTTTTAATATTCGCTTCCCAATTACCACCAAAATGACTAGCTGCAGGCGTGTTAAAGTACCATTCAATGCGATTTTCGGCTAAGATGTGAGCGAATTCACTTTGGTAGTACTTAGACCGTAAGAATGTGTGCAATTCCGAAATACTACGTCGGGCCCCTACATAGTTTGTACCGTTGTCCGAATACATGCGCTTAACCGGACCCCGACGCGACAAAAAACGTTTAAAAGCGGACATAAAATTTGGCGTACTTAAATCACCGGTCAACTCTATATGAACCGCGCGAGTTGTCATACAAATGAACAAACAAACATAAGCTTTCGTGGAGCGAATGCCACGACCACGAGCAATGGTGACCTTGAAAGGCCCAGCAAAGTCTGTGCCGGTGTGTACGAAAGGTTTTGCGGATTGAACAACACGACAAGAGCGATGATCGGCCATTTCAGGCGCGATAAAACGCGGGCGGAGTTTAAAACAAGGTACACATCTGTGTACTCTAGCGCGAATCAAATTACGAGCGGAAATTATCCAGTATTTCTGTCTCAAAATAGACATTAACAAATCGGGACCAGCGTGACAATTCACCTTGTGATGATAATCTACTAACAAATCTAATACGTGGTCCTTACGCGGGAGAATTACTGGGTGCCTTTGTTCAAATCCTAAACCTGAATTTCTCAAACGACCACCTACTCGAATGAGTCCATCTTCCAAAAATGGTTTCAAGTGTCGGAAAGAACGACTACAAGGTTTGTTAAATTCTAAATTTTTAAATTCAAAAGCAAAATAACACTTCTGCAATTCGCGAAGTATGATCAATTCAGCCTTATCTAAATCAGCGGCGGTTATATGACCGCGTGTAGATAAAATTCTCAAAAATCGGCCTACATAAACAACACAACGCAACAGTCTCGACCAAGACGAGACGCGATTAGCCAACAACAAAACCAGGGACTCTTCACGCGGGACCGACACCACAAGCGAGTGCTTCTTTTCCTCGGGTGGTTCGGAAACCGTAGTGGGATTGAATTGACTAACTGGCCACTTATCTAACGCGGCATGAATCCAGGACGGTCCACTAAACCATAACGGGTGATCTAATATTTGCGAAGGAAGCAGTCCACGAGAGAGACAATCGGCTGGGTTGTCGGTGCCAGCAACGTGAAAGAGATTTTTTGGCGCTAATTCCGATTGAATTTTTGCCACTCTATTAGCGACGAAGGTGTCCCAACGATGGGGCGAAGAGTGGGCCCAACACAAAGCGACTGTTGAGTCCGAAAAAGCTAAAATTCTATTAATATTAATGCGACTACTACAAGCATTGGCGATAGAGGTGATCAATCTAACCAACAATAGTAAAGCGCATAGCTCGAGGCGTGCCAGAGAGACGACCTTACGGGGAGAGACCTTCGATTTCGCGCTTATAAGGCTAATTGAAACCTTACCTACATTCGAGACATGAAAATAGACTACTCCTCCATACGCCCTCTCACTAGCGTCCGCGAAGCCTACTACCGTAACAACACTATGTTGCGATATACCTACATGACGCGGAATTTGTACTTGGTCAAGCACAGAGAGTTCTTTTCTAAAGCGAGCCCACAACTTAGCAATGTTGTCGGGCGCGGTGTCGTCCCAATCACAATTGGAAAGCCAAAGCTCCTTTATAAGTAGTTTGGCGTACAAAACGACAGGAGCTACGAATCCCATTACGTCCCATATCCGTGCCACACACGACAGGATAATGCGTTTAGTACAAGTTTGCGGGGTCGAACTAATTTTCAAACTAAACGTATCAGATGCGGGCGACCAGCTTAAACCAAGCACCTTGTGCGTATCACTTTCATCGAATTCCTTAACCGAAGACAATCGGTGCGACGGTGGAATCGACTCTAACGCAGTTTGCGAGTTGCTCGTCCATTTCACGAGATCAAATTGACCAGCCTTCATGAGACTTATAACTTGAGCGGCCGTCTCGACAGCCTCTGCCTCGCCATCTACACTATACACGAAGTCATCCATGTATAAGCCAGTCTCAATGGTGGCTCTCGCTTTCGGAAATGCATCGCCCTCGTCAGCGGCCAGCTGCTTGACGGTGCGAAGTGCGTGAAAAGGGCTAGATTTAAGCCCGAAGCAAACACGATTAAACTCGTAAACCATTAAAGGTTCTTGCGGTGAAAATCTATACAAAAATCGTTGAAACCTACGATCGGGTTTGCGCACTTCAAGGCACAAAAACATTTGTCGAATATCTGCAGAGAGTGCAACAGCGAATAAGCGAAAATTTACAATTATGTCAAATAAATTACCTTGAAGATTTTGACCACAATACAAAATGTCATTAAGCGACACGGAAGTGCTAGTCTTAGCACTGCCATCTAAAACTACGCGGAGTTTAGTAGTAAGCTTATCTTCTCTAATAACTCCGTGGTGCGGGATAACGTACGAAGGCTGGGTCTCGTCAGTGTCCGCAGGCGCAGGTGAGATGTAACCTTTATCTAAATATTCGTTAACAACCTCATCATAGGCTTGCTTTAACTTTGGAGACGCCTGCATCTTTCGTTCTAAACAAAGAAAGCGTCTTTCAGCGGATGCACGGGAGTCCCCGAGCGAAAAAATATCTCCCTTGAAAGGGAGCGCGACCACATAACGACCCTGCTCATCACGAGTAGTCGTGCGACAATAAATCTCCTCAGCCATCTTGTCATCGGGGCTTAGGATTGGTGGGACATTGACCTCTTCAATCTCCCAAAACTTGCGGATGGTAGACTCCAGTGGCGGCTCGACGGTGCAACAGAACGAGGCAGTCGAGTGACTAAAACTATCTATAGAAGCGGGTGCGGAACCAATTATAACAAAACCCAGAACTGTTTCCAGGGCGTGCGGAGCGGGGTACGTCGGACCCCCTTGAACCTTACGTGATAACTGGAGGTGCGGGAGAATTGAAGCGCCGATCAATATATCGACGACTCCAGGAACAGCGTAAGTCTCATCAGCTAAAGGTAAGTCTTTAAATTTCGTTAATAAAGACGTGTCAACTGGGACGGTAGGCAACTGTTCAGTTATTTTATCCGTAACGAACGAATCCATGTCAAACCAAATTTTATTATTAAAACGAGATCCAAACCTCGTTTTAACTGTGCCATGAACAGCTGACCGTAAACCTCCAAAACCCGTCACCACTGAGTAGGTTGAACGCCTATCAACATTGAAACCAAGACGTTGACAACAATCTTGAGTAATAAAATTACTTTGCGAAGCGCCATCTAATAGCGCTCGAACAATGTGCGGTTTACCTAATGCATCAACAATAACCACGCGAGCGGTCGCAAGACAAACCGTAGTGAGGGCAGCACTAGCGGAGAACGAACACAAGGTGACGTCATTCGTAGCGGTCCCCGGGCAGGCCGGAGCGCGTGCGAGCTCGGGCTGCGGCTGCGGCGCAGGCTGCCGCGCGTCACCGCTCGACGAACCAACTGTGCTCACCTTGGATGCGGCATTACTATTTTCAAAATGAAGCAAAGTGTGGTGTCTCGCTTGACATTTGCGACAACCATTTCCACTATTACATAAACCCACGCGGTGTTTAGTACCGAGACAATTAAAACAAAGATTATTAGCGCGAACAAATTTATAACGATCACTAGGCGACAATTTTAGGAAACCAGGACACTTGTACAGTTGCGAGTGATGAGTACTACACAAAGAGCAAACAGGTGATTGTACACGTGCTGGTGCGGTATTAACATAAGTATGGGTTGACCTCAGTGACCTCGATGACGCATCTATTTTGCGCGCGGGACTAACAACTGTCTTCGCGCCTTCATGTTTCGATGAAGAGCGTTGTAATATTTTTATATGCTCGCGAACAAAACCTTCTTAGGAATTTTATTGCCGCGATGATCCGACTCAAACAAACGAATGGTTTCGGAATCTAATTTCCTTAAACCCATATACAAAAATACGAAGTCGCAGAGGTCATCAATCTTTAGGTTCTTTACAGCGCGAACAGCTGACGCGAAAGTGTCTAGAAATTTCTCTAAGTTTTGATCGTTACATGCCGTAATAGATTTCAAATCAAACATCTGATCCAAATAGGCGTTAGCTACCGATCTTTTATCCTCATACTTAGCTTTCAAAGTATTTAAAATTAAATTATAATTCCCGGCACTAAACGTAATTCCAGCGCAAGCGGTTATAGCTTTACCAGTCAATTTTTCAACGAGATAATGCAATTTTTCGTGATCTGTCAACGAATCGTTCTTATCTATCGTATTCTCAAAACTATCTATAAATAGACACCAATTGCGAATGTTACCATCAAATTCGGGTATTTGAATTGGTGGCAACTTAGGTCGGTCGCGAGTGGGGTTGGGTAGGTCAGCCGGTTTCTCCAAACTCCTAGCGACGCGTTTGATACGACAATACAAATCGTCAAACGACGACAAGGCTTGATAACTCACTAAGTAATCGGGATCCAAATTCAACTCTAAAACATTGATGTCATGTACTAAGGTTTCGAAATCCGCGCGTAGACTATCTAAGTTTTCTATAGAACACAAGAACGAATCTCTGATGACCAAATCAGAGGTTTTAAGTGCATTATCATAAATCGATTGTACGCGAGAGTAAATCATTTCTTTTTTAGCGTATAAAAGTTTCAATTGAACCTTACCGGTCTTATCAACCTTTGGGGACATGTTTACAATTAAATCTCAAACTAAAGTGCGGTAAACAATAAATATGAAATGACTTAATCCTAGCGGTACAGAGCAGCGAGGCGGCGCGAGCGTTAACTATGTAGGTAGGTAGGTGCTTACAACTGTGAATGCACGCTTGAACAAACGCGCATAGCAACAAGGTCGTACCTACGCGGTGGTCGCTGTCTAGATTCAACTATTATTTCCGAGATTAAGTATTGCGTAATATCTATTCAAATTAAAATACTTTCGTATGAATTGGGATGAGATGCGAGCGAGGTAGGCACAGCCACGTGTCTACCCACGCAGGTACTAGGCAAATACGACGTGAGCCGAGAACAACGTAATTGAAAAAAAACAAAACAAAGCCAAATGCGTTAGGTATTACACTGTGCCTATGCACTAGGGTGTCTGAGTATACCTAAGATCTAAGCCTAAATGTCTGGATGCGGGGTTTTCTACTAAAATAACCAGGCACTTAGGTGCGATGCGAAAATTGCGAACTACGATTAAGTGTTGATATGATACCTAACCTATTTATGTATTAGGTAGGTACAATGCGAGCCAGCGGCGAACGAACAACAAATTCTAAGCCTAAATGTCTGGATGCGGGGTTTTCTACTAAAATAACCAGGCACTTAGGTGCGGTGCGCTCATTCCCATTAGAATAATAACAAAATACGAACTACGGCTAAGAATCCGGCTCGATCCGGACCAAAAATGGTGGCGCATGGGCCAACGTGCGCGAGTGGACTGTATTGCGGGGAAGCAGATAACTGTTCTATTGACACTTTACACACAAAACAAGACAGGTGGCCGGGCTGCCGCGGATTCGATCCAGGCAGTGAATGCAGCCCGAGAAATTAGGAGAGGATGCACTAACCTTCACGACCCACGTGTTTTTCATCGCAGCCGGTACACGGATCTTCTCTTCCTTGCTCAGGAGCTGCCGTCAGCGTCACTAGATCCCTTGAGGAACACACGAGAGGCACCATCCGATCGGTAAAGGTCTATGAGGCGGTTAAAATACAACACATATTATTCATTTCTGAGAGACGCGCTCGCGATCCGTCCCTACGCTGGCTAGTTCAAAGCGGGAGTGGCCGTCCACATCTCACACAATGGCGGACGGAAGCTACAGCTAGCCCTACTCTATGGTTAGTGCGGAGGGGGAGACGGATCTAAAAGGAGTGTGTTTCCATGTCAAAAAATACAGTTTCCACATCGGCGCAACCACTGGTAATTTATTATATATTTTGGGCGCCATTCCAAGAAAATTTTGATTAAACACGGTTTTTTTATGTTGTACACATCTAATTTTATAACTATACCGTGAACTATTGAGAGTCTCAAATAAATGAAAGTTATTTTTTATGAATGTGACCACTTCAAATATATATAAACAAGGTAATGTTAAAATGCCAAGACTTAAGAAATGAGGTTTGCAGCTATCGGTACTTTTTATACCACATATAGCTCTAACACATCTTTTTTGTGACTTAAATACCATTTCTGTATTATTGGAATTACCCCAATATATGACCCCATATCTTAGAGAAGATGTTACAAAAGCATGATACGCGGTAAGCACAGTTGTCTGGTTCACTATTTTGGAGAGGTTGTACAGCGCATATGAACATTGACTCAGTCGTTTGCAAACACTCTCACTGTGACTTTTCCAAGACATGTCTCGGTCTAATACTATGCCCAAAAACTTTGTGGAATCAGTTTCTTCAATTATTTTCATGTCATATCTTATGTCAGGTTTTATGTGATTAGTCCTTTGTTCAAATGTCATAATTTTAGTTTTATCAAAGTTTAATTTTAAATTGTTAGCCTCTAGCCAGTTAATAAGTACCCTTAGACACTCATTTATATCAATTTCTATTGTTTGAGTTTTATTAGCACTAAAAAGTATGGTGCTGTCATCAGCAAACAAGACCATTGGATGACGTGTAACTTTGGGCATATCATTAATGTACAGAAGAAATAATAGTGGCCCTAAAATACTCCCTTGCGGTACACCATATTTAGTTACTCTTAGATCTGAGACGTATTTTATTTCTGTTTTTGATTCTATACAGATTTTACTTAGGGTAGTCATTTGTTTCCTGTCTGTTAAATAACTTTTTATGAGGGCATGAGCATTACCTCTGTTGGGGCTTTGGGTGATGTCGTAATTATGTCGACAATAATGAACAGTGGACTGTATTATTTTATATTTCTTTGTAAAAGTAACAAAAACACGTCAACTCGGTATGGATGTACTGCGAGTGTCGTGCGCGCCGCTCGGTGATGAAGTGACGAGGCTCCGATCCGTGCCCCCTGCGCCCCTCGCCGTGTCGTTTGCCGCGTAGCTCGTTACACACGTGCCTCGCGCGTGAACATCCTCCCGCCCCTTGACGTCTTCAAAGGGAAGAGGGCAAAGGTTATTGAACGCCCTTGTGATGGTTCCTCTCGTCGTCTTCAGCTCCGCCACTCTTGTGACGCCATCCGGTCCTGGATATGTGCGAACCACGCGACCCAAAGCCCAAACTAGCGGCGGTAGCGCCTTGTCCCGTAGAAGCACGAGCATCCCCTCAGTGAGCTGGCCAGAAGAAGTGGGCCACTTGGTCTTTTGCTGAAGCAAGGAAACGTACTCGTGAGAGAATCTGTACCAGAAGTGCTGTCGGATGCATTCAATCCTCTTGAAGCGGTCAACGCAGCTGATGTTCTTCTGAGGAATCTGCGGACACGGTACAGACGTAAGTGGTCGTCCAATTAAAAAATGGGAAGGAGTGAGAGCAGAAAAATCTGAAGGATCAGAGGAAAGAGGTGTCAAAGGACGAGAATTTAAAATGGCTTCAATTTGACACAGACAGGTTGCCAACTCTTCATAAGTGAAGTTGGTAAGACTTAGCAACCGCCTCAAATGATGCTTGGTAGAACGAACTGCAGCCTCCGCCATGGAGTTAAAATGAGGTGAATAAGGAGGTGAAAATGAGAACTTGATGCCCTCACGTGACATTTCACATGCAACATCGGAGGTCGAGTCAGCTAGAAATTTTTGTAGATCATTATTGGCTCCGACAAAATTGGTGCCATTATCTGATAGGATACTATGCGGTTTGCCACGACGAGATACGAAGCGATTAAGCGCTGCTATGTAGCCCTCTTTTGTGAGGTCAGTGACGGGCTCTAGATGCACTGCTCTGGTCGCGTGACAGACGAAGATGCACAGGTAGGATTTTGTGAGCTTACAGCCCCTACCTTTCCGGTCGGCTATGAGTACTGGACCAGCATAGTCTACGCTGCAATTTAAAAAAGGGTATTCGAGACTGGTTCTAGTAGTAGGTAACTGTCCCATTATGGGCTGTACATTTTGACATTTAAACCTAAAACACTTAATGCATTGTCTGACTGTTGACTTAGCGAGATTCCTGCCACCCAACGGCCAATACATAAGACGCAAATGCGCTAATAACAGTTGAGGACCCGCGTGTAGCATCTTCAAATGTTGCATATGAAATAGTGTTTTAGTTAGGTGGTGTTTACTACAAAGCAATATAGGATATTTGGTGTTGTAGTCGTACGGAGAATTGTCGAGTCTACCACCTACTCGTATGACTTTTTCAGAATCTAGAAAATGCGTTAGTGAAATCAATCTATTTTTACGCGGTAGAGGTTTTCCCGACTCTAAAAGATGTAATTCCTCCGGAAACATTTCCTTTTGTGCGCTGCGTAGTAAACACATCAATGAATTATTTAACTCATCGCTAGAAAGAGCGCCTTGTAATTTAGAATTAGGAGTTTTTAAATTGTAAATAAATCGTTTAATGTAGGCTAGGACTCTTTGCAGGCGATTAAAATTAGAGTGATAATAAATTAATGATTGTATGATGTTTGGTGATTGATTTGTATTAGTAGATGATTCATGAATAAAATTTGAAATCACTTCAGGTAGATCTTGTTTCCCGTTAGTAGAGGGCATAGTAGGCCAGTCATGTTCATGACTTTGTAAAAAGCTCGGGCCTGACCACCACAGATTATTCACACCGATGGAATCGGCCTTCACCCCGCGAGAAACAAGATCCGCCGGATTCTCTTTCGACGGTACGTACCTCCACGTGTGACTGGTAGAATTTTCATTAATTTCATTGATTCGATTACGCACAAAGGGCTTGAGTTGATTTGAAGGAGCATTCAACCACCCGAGTACGATTATCGAATCACACCAAAAGAAACATTGATTTATAGGCATAGTTAATGACTCTAAAACAGTTGTACACAGTCTTGACCCCAATAAAGCGGCACAAAGTTCAAGCCGTGGGATTGTAACTGGTTTTATCGGTGCTACACGGTTTTTGGACAGGAGAAGACTAACCCTGAAAGAGCCAGTGTGACTTATGGATCGAACATAAATACATGCGCCATAAGCCTTCTCAGACGCATCACAAAAAACGTGAATTTCGTGTTTCACGCACGAATCTATAGAAACCCATCGAGGAATATTCAAAAGGTTTAAACTAGGAAGTGTTAAAACAAATGTCGACCACATATCGATTATTTCCTTGCAAACCTCATCGTCCCACTCACACTTATTTACCCAAAGTTGTTGCATGATAATTTTCGCCTCGACAATACAAGGGCCGACTAAACCTAGAGGATCAAAAATTTGGCTGATAACTGACAATATGTGTCGTTTTGTGACCTTTTCTACTCGGTCAATATTAATAGAAAACGACAAGGAATCAGAGCCACATAACCAGTTTAGGCCTAGAGTTTTAGAAGATGTGTTGTGGTCTGAAAGATTTAAGGAAGAGAAATTATTCTGCTCGTATGAATCGCCCATAATAGATTTTATAATTTCTGGGCTGTTAGATTGCCACTTTCGAAGACGAAAATGCGCTGACGATAAAATGTTTGTGACCTCTCTAACGAGTGTTGTTGTCGCAGGAATAGAAGGACCCCGCCCAGAAAATCATCCACATAGAAGTCACGTGATATAGCTGACTTCACGTCATCAGTCGAAGCTTTGTCCGCTAGGCTCACCAAACATTTGGTGGCTAAGTAAGGAGCTGACGCAGTCCCATACGTAACCGTGTTGAGACGGTATGTTTTCAGTGGCTTTTCAGGGTCACTACGAAAAATGATTTGTAGGAGAGGCCTTTGTGAGGGTGTGACTTCAATGCAGCGATACATCTTCTCCACATCCCCGGAGACGACGTATTTATGCTGCCGAAATCGCAACAAAATCGACAGAAGGTCATCCTGTACTTTAGGACCTACCAGTTGTAAGTCGTTGAGAGAGATACCAGAGGAAGATGGCGCTGATGCATCGAAGACACTTCTCAACTTAGTTGTAGTGCTTGACTCTTTTATGACACCATGGTGTGGTATGAAGTATTCGACGTGACCTGATTGTGGTGCTTGGTTGTTGATGGTTTCAGTCATGTGACCTACCATACTTAGCCTTGTAGTCCGGATCACGTAGAAAACGTCGCTCAAGAGATAAAAAGCGGTGCTTAGCCATGGTGTACGAATCCCCTAAGACAGTAGGATTGGCCTTTAAGGGCATCGTAACAACGAATTTACCATCCTTGTTCCTGACTGTGTTCTGTGTGAAGCTTAACTCGCACGCTCTTTCCTCCTGAGACAGTGAATGTTTTGAAGAAATAGAGTCAAGCTCCCAAAATTTTGACAAGTCTGGTTTGTCAATGGGATTGGCTAAATTACAAAAATGTGAGCGTTGAGAAGAGGATGAACTTCCTTTGAAAACTGGACCGGATATGATCCATCCAAACTTAGTCTCACATAACTTAGGCATTTGTTTACCTAAGTCGATAGAAGCAGAGCCTACGACATTCCAAAACATTTCAGCCCCTAGGAGGATGTCAATTACTGATGGAATATTAAATGTAGGGTCAGCTAAACAAAGGCCTGACGGGATAAGAATATTCTCAATATTGACAATAGAGGAGGGTAAAGCTTTTGTAATCTCAGGCAAAATTAGGCAGTCTAAATTAAGCTTATAGCCACCGTTAGAAGACTCAATGCTGAAGTGGCAAGACTGTGTACTATAAGAAGACTGATGATTGATACCTGTCACAGTGGAAGTTGAATTGCGTCGTGACAAACCCAATTTGGTGCAGAGGCTCTCCGTTACGAAGTTCGCCGTGCTGCCATTGTCGAGCAGTACTCTAGCGTTGAGTTTTTCACCGTTGTGACAGACCACCTTTACAATAGCTGTGGACAGTAAAATATTGGGTGTACTAATATGCTGCCTAGAAGTGTCAGCAGATAAAGCAACACTGGTAGAATTAGATGGCATTGGGTCTTGATAAGTCTGCTTAGTCGGCTCAGTATGCAAAAGCGTATTATGTCGGGCCTTGCAATATTTACAACCAGATAATCTACATTTTTTGGTGGTATGACTTGAGCGCAAACAATTTAGACAGACCTTGAAATCTTTTGCCTTTTGTAGACGGGATTCAACAGATAAGGCTCTAAATGACTCGCAAGTATAAAGCAAATGATCATTAGTACATAAAGGACATTTAGTTAATTTATTTTGGTAATTATTGTTATTATTTTGTAAATTATTATTGCTATTTTGTACATTGTTAGTCGATAAGTTTCTACTTTGTAAATTATTATTGTTTGAATTTTCGCCACTAGTGTTAGTTACTATAAAGCTTTTTTGTTTATTGTTCTGATTAAGCGTGTTTAACTTAGATTGATTATTTTCCAAAGTTTCCAGTAAATCAGCCTTGTTAGATATAAATGTAGAAAACTGCGTTAGAGTAGGCGAACTACACAAAGCATTGCGATACTCTTCCCAATGCCTGCTTGTAGTAAGATCAAGCTTTCTAGAAATCATGAATATTATGAGGGTATCCCAATGCTCTGTAGGCTCTTTTAATGTCTTAAGTGCCCGTATGTTTTTATTAACAGAATCAATAAGCCGTCGTAACGTTAAAGACGATTCTTTAATAACAGGTTCGACATCAAACAAAGCCTGTAAGTGGTTATTTACTAAAAGGCGACTATTATTGTATCGTTCACACAACAAGTCCCAAGCCATTGCGTAATTATCACCCTTAAAATCTATATTTTTGATGATCTCTGATGCTTGGCCTTTAAGTGACGCACGGAGGTAGTGGAACTTGTTGATATCGTCGATACAATCACTCTGGTGTATTAATGAAAGGAAGGTATCCCTGAATTCTAGCCAATACTCATAGCCACCATTAAAGTGTGGCAAATCAATTTTAGGTAAGCGCACAAAATTATGTTTAAACGATGCACCTGATTTGGAACCCGCATCAGAACCCGCCTCCGAAGCGCGCTCAGCAGCGCAGGCTGCCAGCGCCTTGCGAGCTTGAGCAAGCTGAGAATAATATCGGTCCTCAAACTGGACTCGCTCCTCATTCTCGCTGTCAGGGGTCTCCGAAGCTGACTCGATCTCCATCTGCAATGCGTCATAGGACTCGTATAAGGCTTCAAAGGTTTTTAAACGAGCCTGTAGGTCTATTTGTTGTAGCTCTGATAGCTCCTTGGAAGATAAAAGAACCTTTAAGTAATTTTCAAAATTTGTGAGCTTAGCTTTCATGCCACTTCGCTTCTTAATAGATTTTTCTAAAGTAGTCATGATGAAAAATAGGTGTAAGGAAGTAAGCAAATGTGAAACAAACGGTAAATGTGGGTACTAAAGTAATAAAAAGAAAATATTTTTTTTTGCTTATTAACCACAGTTGTTCGCAACAAAGAACTGTAGTAAAAAAAACAAAAGACCAGCTGTGATGCGTAGGTACAATGCAAGCCGGGCCGTTAACCTGACGATTATATAAGCGCTAGGCAATAAGCAGTTATAGGCAGCAATAATTACGTGATCGGTAAATCAGGCTCGAAGGACCAATTGTTGGGGCTTTGGGTGATGTCGTAATTATGTCGACAATAATGAACAGTGGACTGTATTATTTTATATTTCTTTGTAAAAGTAACAAAAACACGTCAACTCGGTATGGATGTACTGCGAGTGTCGTGCGCGCCGCTCGGTGATGAAGTGACGAGGCTCCGATCCGTGCCCCCTGCGCCCCTCGCCGTGTCGTTTGCCGCGTAGCTCGTTACACACGTGCCTCGCGCGTGAACACCTCTGATTCCATACCTTTCTAGTTTTTTTAGGAGTCTACATCGATCCACACAATCAAATGCCTTACTCATATCCATGAACAGAGCCGCTACAGGATTTCTTGTATCAATATTAGTTATAATTTTTTCATTTAGTTTATACATGGCCATGTTAATATTTTTATTTTTTCGAAAACCGTACTGTTCGTCTACTAGGATTTTATTGTGTTCTAAGAAAGAGTACAAACTGTTATATAATACCTTTTCAAAAATTTTAGAGAATATTGACAGTAGAGCTATCGGTCTGTAATTACTGAGACTTTCTCTGTTACCTTTTTTGTACAAAGGCTTGATCACAGACAGCTTTAATCTCTCTGGAAAAATACCCCTTTCGATGCACATGTTCATAACGTGACTGAGGATAGGTGCAACAATAGTAGCCACCGATTTAATAATATGAGTAGCAATTTCGTCACATCCTGTGCTATTTGTATTATTTAATGCATTTATTATTGTTATAATGTCATTAGAAATTGTCGGTGATAAGAATAAAGAATTACATTGCATGTCAAATTTTAAATAATCATTATCGTCATTAGTACCACTCAAGCATTCAATTTCATCAATAAAATAGTCATTGAATGTCTGAGCTATGCAATTTGGGTCAGTTAAAATCCTTTTGTTTGTTATAATTTTATTTATTCCATCCATCGGTTTATTGTTTTTACCTTTTTTAATTATTTTCCATACAGCTGCACTCTTATTTTTAGCCTTATATATATAGTTATTATTTTGTACCTTTTGTGTCAAGCGAATTATCGTTTTCAGCCTTTTAGAATAACATTTGTATAGTCGTTTATTATTGGGGGTAGGCAATTTACGAAACTCCCATAACATACTGCGCTTACGTTTGCAACATACTTTTATTCCTTTACTAATCCATTGCGGCTTCCGTACTAAGGTCATTTTTATTCTTTTAAGAGGAAAGCACATATTATAAAATAACTGAAAGGAATCGTGAAATCTATTAAATGCTTGGTTTGGTTCATTGCATTCATACACTTCATTGAATGAAAGATTCTGTAGACATTTCTTAAACTTGACAATATTTTCCTTACAGTAATTACGTCTAAAGATAAACCAGTATGGCATTATACACTTCTTTTCTATGGGGCATTGAATGAGTTGGGCAGTGTGGTCTGACACTGATAACTCAATTACCTCACACTTGCTGCCTTTGATATTACAAATTATATTGTCTATACAGGTTCCAGTACATATTCTGGTAGGTACACGTATACCTATGATCATCCTATAGCTAGTCATTAGGTTAAGGAAATACTGAGCACTCTCTGTTTTCTTCATTATGTCTACATTAAAGTCTCCACACAATATGGTCTTTTTTTTACGTGATAAGCAAATGTAGTTTAAAATGTTGTCGAGATTCAACTGAAACGTGTTCAAAGAAAACTTATCCACCTTAGGTGGTCTATATAGGCAAATGATAACAATTTGAGGGTTTAATAATTCTACTGCGCAACACTCAATTATAGTAGGTTGGCACCATTTTTCTATGTCAAGTTGTTGACATTCAAGACTATTTTTTAAAAGTATACATGAGCCACCATGTCTATTCTCTCTAGCATAGTATGCACCTAAATAATAGTTTGGTAAATTGAGATGAACATGGTCGCCCCTCCTCATATTCGTTTCTGTTACACAGACTACATCTACAGATTTATCTTCCTCTGTCAAATTATTCAGATGCACGCTTAGTAAACTCGATTTACTGACCAGTCCATTTAAATTTTGGTGTAGTATGGTAATATGATTATGAACGAAAAAATGTTTCATTATAAACTGGATTAGGTTCAGTATTTAAAGTAGAAATTTTCGGGATTAATATATTGGGATTTCTCTGTTCTGGTTTGAAGTAATTTAATATACTTTTTTGACAAACTTTAGTACATTTTGGGGGTTTATTTATAAGGTGTTTTTTTCTAACATACAGCTCCCTATTCTTTAGAAATGATTGCTCATATTTCAGATAATCAATTTCAATATTTAATTTATAACTAAGCTTATTTAGACATATTACATTACTTTTCTGAGAGACTAAATGATGGTACTGCACAAAATCCAAAATATCAACAAATTTACAGTTTGTGCAATTTTGAACTAATAATTTCATGTTTTGATTTAACATATGCTCATTTAAGTGTTTATTGTATTGCACACCTAGCAAAAAAATTTGTTTACATATTTGAAATCTATTCAAAAGAATACACAGTTCTTTACTGAACGAAAAAGGATTCTTCTCATTTGTTCCAACGGAAATAACGACAATGTCCTCCCCAGTAACAGATTCAAAAATGTCCGTATTGCACTGAAATTGCGAGCAGTTAGCACCTGGTTTAATCATAGCTGTGATCGTGTAACAGTTATTCCATTTATTTTGTCTCATTTTTATCATTACTTGAGCCAGTCCCCGTACCTGTTCATCCCCTAGTATTATAATTCTAGGTTTCATTTTAGACGCCTCTATTGCAGCCACTTGCGATGTTTGATCACTTTGCATAGTGTTGGAGTTTATGTGTGTAACATCCTTTAATTGATAATTTCTCAAGAGCTGTTGTGATAGTGTTATTTGACTTTAATTATCAGACTATTTAATTATCAGATTCGTCAAGCGCACGGTTTCATCACTGCGTCGCGAGTGAGGACTCGGGGCTGCCCACGCTCATCGAGTGTCCGGCGTGGGAGACGCCGACTCGGGAGCTTGTGGCGGCCCTGGGAGTGAGGGTTCTCACGCTCTCCACCTTGCTCGCGGCGATGGTCCGCTGCGCGGATGCGTGGGCGTCTGGCGCCTCCTTCTGCGACCAACTAATGCTCGTGAAGGAGGAGGCGGGGCGGGAGTGGCAGCGGGAGCGACGAAGGATCGCAAGCCAAGCTGCCCGCGTACGAAGGCAACTCGGGCGTCGGAGATCGATGAACGACCTCCGCCCCCCATGAGCGCAAGCCTGAGGGTGACTGGTGGAGCCGCCTGTCACCCTGGCAGAAGCAGGCCACGGTGGCGGCGCACCTGGCGCGAGTTGGGGACTCTGTAGTCCACACACACCCGAGGAGAGGGCCAGATCGTGAGAGATGGCCCTGGGTCGGCCGGGGTGCGAGGGATATGCCTGTCAACCTCACCTTCGGCAACCAAAACGACCCACAGGCGGCGTGCGTTTTAGTCGGTTCGAGTCCGACATAACCTCTTCGACCGGCTCCGGTGGGGAGGTATCCGTGGGGATTTTGCGCACGTAATAAAAAAAGCCCACGGTTTCTCCTGTTGTTACAGGTTCTCCGGGACAGGCTTGACGCGATCACTGGCTGTGAAGAATACATCGCGCTCGGAGCTCCTAGTGCATGCTTACATCACACACAATAACGGTTCGTCACCCTTTTTTAAAACACACTTAAGGCATATTGGATTTTCTGTTTGAATATGGAACAGGTTGCCTGAGGACGCTATTGAAGGCTTACATGTTACAGAAAACCCACATTAATCTATGCAGTTGCTTAGTATCGAATTTCTGGTGTTGACAGGGAGATAAGTTACCGATAAGGGTCTATACCACGCGTGCTAAAAAGACGTTCGTTATTGGCAATTTGTTACACTTTGCATTGGAATCTTTATCGTGGAAAATGGCTAATTGCAGAATGAAGAAGAATAACCATGTTTTGAAGGTATATCAACAGAATAGGTTAAATAGTGGTGAAAAAGTAAAAGGAATAGGCGGTATACATATCTATTTGAAAATAAAAAGCATATTAAGAGAAACAATAGGTACTAATTTCTTTTCCACATATTTCATATTAGTATGAACGTGTTAAATTACCGATAAGTGCCCTTGTAGCCTCACTTTTTACCAAAAATTGTTATTTATGTTTTAGACATTAACATCTTTAGACTGACATCTTTCTAAAGTAATGGCAGCGTTTTGATTACCTGAAATAATAAGATGCCTTATTGCAGAGCGAGTAAATGCTCTACCGTTCCGGCTGTACCTGCGCCTGTACGACGTGCTGCCGAGGACCTGCCCGTGTGTCACCGCCTGTGCTTGTGAGTAAACAAAAGAAGAAGTATATTTACTTTTTTTTTCTATGCTCATCTGCAATCTTTTTTTTTTATACCACCTATGTCGCAGACAAGCACACGACCCACCCGATGGGAAGTGGTTACCGTGGCCTATGGACGTATGCAACACCAGGGGTGTAACACTCGCGCTGCTGACCATGAAGAAACCTACTGATGCCCCTCTTGAAGAACCCCATATTGTAGGTGCTTGGGAAAACCGCAGCAGGGAGGTCATTTCACAGCTTGAGTGTGCGTGGGATGAAGTTTCTTTCATACCGCACAGTGCGCACCGTCTCAGGTCGCAATGTGTGAGGATGAATTCCCTGCCTATGGCGAGAGGTGCAATGATAGAATGTAGCTGTGGGCATCATGTCAAACAATTCATCTGAGCACAAACCATTATATAGGCGGTAGAACACATACAGCGAGGCAAAGTCCCTTCTAAGGCTAAGAGGTTCCACACTACCTGCGAGTTTACAGCTATAAGCAGATATGTGTGTACATTTGTCATATATTCTAAAAACAACTTAAATAAAACTAAAGCCACAAACTGTAGTACTTGTCGCAATACTCATTCGCGTGGAATAATGGCCGCCTCTCAACGTGAAGTACCAGCGAGTTGGTGCAGGCAGATAGCGCTGATTTTCAGTATTAGCAGTATTAGAATATAAGAAATATTACAAATAACATAAAGCCTATTTTTATTTTCAAGCGACTATTATTTTAGGAAAATTTCTAACAATCTCTAGTGTTTCAATAAGAAGTATTACAACAATTTTGACGTCTTAGCCTTTGAATATATCAGTTTATGGTCCACCGTCCGATGTTACCATCCAATAGTAAACTGCAATAGTCTAATTGATTGGTTTTAAGTAGTGACGTATGTTTTATAGATGAGCACGAAGAACAGTCCACAATCACTTCATCGACGTCGTACAGCGACGTAGACATGGACACCGGCGTGGAGCTGTACCTCGCACCTGACAATGGGCTGCCGGACGACACGTATTATAATGTGTGCTTCATTATTAATTACTTGTGTATTCTGTCAGGACCCTTATGACCAACTAAAACGCTACTACCCGTGTTCGTTTAACCCAGCGTAGTAGCTCAACTGTTTGCATTAGAAGTGGGTTCATGTTGGTAGTGGTGCACATCATTGGGGGAGACTTAATTTTATTTTGTGTGCAAAATCCCCATGGATACCCCCACCACTGGAGCCGGCGGGGGAGATTACTTCGGACTTGTACCGACTAAAACGCACGCTGTCTGTGTGGGCCACAGGTTGCCAAAAGTGACATTAACTGAGACATATCCTTCGCACCCCGGTCGACCCAGAACCGTCTCTTTTGAGACGACCCTCTTCGGTGTGGGGACCACGGAGTCCCCACCTCGTCCTCAGGTATGGGGAGATGCACATTACACATCGCTGCCGCGACCTGCTTCTGCTAGGGTGACAGGCGGCTCCACCCGTCTCCCCCATGGGAGAGACTTACTAAACAACAACAAATATATTTTAAAACACTTTGCTATTTTTCATCAGGTGACACCTGAAGAATGTAGAATAAAAGCAGGTGAGTGCCAAGAGTGGGAGGTGACGCTAGATCCACCTCCTTTGCCTGACGTAGCACCAGATGCTACCCTGATGTTACGACTGAGGCCCCTCGATAAAGTTGGGTAAGAATGACATTTTATCTAAAAAGCTAGTCAGGGAATATAGAGCTACCCAAGACCGTGCAAAGTGGAGGAGTAAAAATTATAAAGCGGACCCTGGACACCGAGGTGACAACTTCGGATGCGGCCGGGACCCACGCGAAGACAACGATGAGGACGCATAAAACGGTACACGGGGTAATCTGGTATGTTGTGTTGTGGCATGTAAGTTACGTAAGTGTAAGGAAATAAATCGCGTTTCCAATTCTGAATAAGATCGCCAAGACAGTTCAATCCACTTCTTGCAATGGTTTGTACACATTGTACTTTTGGTGTACAATAAAGAGATATACTACTACTACTACTACTATTAAGTCACCTATAACCGCTGCAATGACACTCCGTTGAGAAACTTGGCAAGCTTACTTTCAAGGTACCTTATGGGTTTGTTTTGAAACCGAGCAGAAATGATCAATTTAGATAACGTGGTTTTCTATTGAGTATAAAACAACTTCTTTAATAGCAAGCACTGTACAAAAAGAAAAATAAATATTGAAAACGCATTAATCGATAATATTGGCATAAAAATTATACTATACCCATTCTACTCTTTGATTCAAAGGTATCTAGGTGACGGATAAACACTCAACATATCTCATTCTGTTATAAAAATAATATCATCGACTTACTGCATATTTATATAGAGCAAGGTGCAACATATTTGCTTTTTCAATTCATTTTTACTTGCAATTAGTTCGACATTCAATCCCTTCCCAGTCAAATTACCGTTTCAGCAGGCACATGGTGTCGAACGATCGATCGGTGTCGACAGCTAAATCTGCGGTGAGATTTCAATTTCACGTGTTGTAAATTTGGTGACGTCACGTTGTCGAGTACAAATCGACAGTTATGTCTGTATTCGGGTATGTGCCTGCTGTTCATCCATCAATTTATTTAAACAACTCGTGGACCTACCTCTAGCGAGGGCTGGTACCGCACCGAGCCTGCCCCGCAGCTGGTGCGGCTCCGCCAGGTGGCGACCGAGCCCGTCGTAAAAGTGTCGTGCGACGAGGTGGTCGTCAGCTTGTGTGTGCTGGACCTGCCGTATGGAGACTTCCTCAGGTAACTTGTATTGTCATGATCCTCATGGTGATTGTTCTTTGGAGCCAAGAGTTCGCTTGTTATTTTTGATTGGTATGTCAGCTTTCCGGAATCGACTGCCGTCTGATGTTCCAACCTTCAGAGCCTCGCCCATTGTTCAGCAGGCGCGCACCGACTTACAGGTAAGGTTAGTTGGTAATCGATCAATAAATGTATATGCTACAAATATTTTATTGCACATTTAGATTTATAAAAAATTGGTGATAAATTAGATTAAAGGCCGATTCATAAAAATAAATACTTTAGTTTTTATGATAACATAAACGCAAAATTGTGTCCGCTAGATATTTGTGGAATTTTAAGGGGTAAATATCCTTGATGGGGGTACCGGATTAATTAAAATAATATGTTACTTACCTTAGCGCAACCGATTGGAGTTTTTTTTACTAAGCCCTGGTAGAAAAAGTCTTACAGATCGTTTTATTTCTCATATTTCCCACACGGTGCAGGATTCGCAAGCGCTTCTGTATGGTCAACGTAGGCAACGGCAAAGTGAACCTGAGCGTGCAGACGAGCTACCCGTGGTGCGTGGTGCAGGGGCGGCCCAGCCACTACACCAGGGAGAACCGGTGCGAGATCGGCTGCGAGACCCTCCCGCGACACGAGCGTAGGGACTCTCTCATCATGATCAATTTGCCACCAAAAAGCTCCACTGAGGTGAGTATTTATGCATCGAAGTTGCCTTTCAGAGACATTATGATGATGTACTATTAGTTCATTAATTGATATGATACATATGGTTCCATACTGGGTTAGATTGTTCATCCGAATGCCAACCCCATCTATCGCTCTTGCAAAGGTGTGCCTACTCTGGAACACTGGATCAGCTCTCTAACTCGTTTTTTCAGTAATTTTTAGGCGCGTCAGACAGTTTTGATACTACCATGACATTTTTATTTTGAGATAGAGTAAAAAGCCATTAAACTCGCGTCACTGTTACCGATCCCGACACCTCTTTAATTTCAGCTATAATTATCTACATGTACACATGTAATTGGTAAAGTTTTTGCTTCTGTCAGTAACCCCGAAGTGCCAGTTTCTTTTTGTTTTGACATCTATCAGTAGGTGTAGGTGTACCAGCATATTATAAACCTAAAGAACTTTTCCTTGAAGAAGATCTTTACTCTTTGAACGTATGCGCAGGTTTGCGTGGAGGTGAGCATATCGATGGAAGCGTGGCCGACCGGCGACGCCGACGCGGCGGCGGGCGTGGCGGACGCGACGGACGCGGCGGGCGCGGTGCCCAAGTACGCACTGCGGCGCCGTGACACCACGCCCTTGTTCATTTATGATGACGTCCAAGTCATTCGGGTACGCAACAGATAGGAATAAATAACCCCAAGGATACGATGTGGTGACGGAGAAAGAATACAAATATCACCCACCACCTCATCTCATCCGAAGGGTGTCGTAAGAAGCGACCAACGGAAAAATACGCAAACGATATCACTGCGAGAGAAGGAAAACAATAAAACCCTGAACCGACCTGCCTAATCAGCGTGGTAACAGTAGCCTAGTAACAGAAGCCTAGTCCAGCAGTGGACTGTGACAATTCTCTCGCACCCCAGCTGACCCTGGGTTATCTATAGTGTGTGAATGACGGTGTCCCCATGTTGCCCCGGGTAGAGGGGCACATGACGTGTCGCCTCCATCCTGTCGTCGTCGATTGATTTATATCGATCGGATCATGATCGTTTTCAAAAATAATCTGCTGACATTATTGTGGGTGTCATTGGGTCTAATAAACGCATTTTCTTTCTTTCTTTCATTAAATTTTAAACGCAGTTGTAACGTGAAGAGATTTTAAATTACAATTACTTATAAGTGAGTAATAGTGTAAAACGGATCATCTTAAATGTGTTGGTTTATACGCACGCGCGTAGTTACAAAACGGTTTGTCACTCAGCATAAGGGGTCCCGGGTACCGGGAACCGGGCATATTTACAAAAACCCCCATTCATTATTTACCGTCTGTATTGCATGTATTTTACCGTGGTAAATGTTCTGCTGAACTCTTCCAATTAGTTCCACCCTCCCCTCTCCTACACAGGACAACACGTGCAGGGCTTAGGTGTCACCCGCACACGGTGCAGAATACCCGATCAAGAACCAAGCGCTTCGGAGACTCTTCCCTTTGTGGCACCATTAAGACCTGGAATTCATTACCAGCTCACGTGTTTCCCTCTTCCTATAGTCCCGGATCCTTTAAGCGGGGCGTGAAATATAGCGTAGTGTTACCATTATAACATGAAATTTGTAAGTAATGGCGACCCACTTTTCTGAGCCTTTGCCTTCAGCTTACCATCAGGCGAGGCGAAGTCTAATTGACGTGTTCTGTTCTATATATAAAAGAAAACAAGGTGTAAATAACTAAAATTAAAATTGTAAATCCGTACAGTGACCTTACGAACTGTTAATTGAACGAATTAATTGTTGGCCAACAGACGATACCGCTGATCGTGGACATGGAGTACCCAGAGATTAAGATACAGCCACAACTCTTGGACTTTGGGTTCGTCACTGACGGCGACACGAGGAAAGCCTACGCCTCCGTCTCACACACCAATAGTAATAAATTCAGTTTTTTAATTTGAAAATCAATATAAGGAAGGACCTTGGAAGTCGGAACTTGGTAACGACTGGAAAAATCTGTAAAAAATCTTCTTTTACGTGACTAGATATTATGAATCTAAAATTATAGAAATAATAATATCGAACCTATATTAGCGAGGCGACCGGCACTTGTTCGCTTTGGAAATAACTCGCTGTTGCATGTAATCAACATATCTAATTAAATTAATTATCTAATGTATTTAACTTACGTAACTACTTTTCCAGCTTTCAAGACCCTAACATTGGCAGTTCGATGGTTTGGAAGCGAAGATTTTGAGTTCTGGCCGCCTTTCCTTCAAGTGCCGCCATACTGCAGCGAGCGAGTCTACCTTCAGTACACCGCCGTGTAAGTCATTGAACCCAAACATATCCTGGCGTTTATATACTCGTGACTCGCGTAGGACAATGCCTTGGACATAGTCCTACGTGAGCGACAAGTGCAACAACGCGACGCGTAAATATCAAATGGTCGTTGTTCTTTATTGTGTGCAAGTAGGTCACATGAAGTATGGAAGAAAATGTCACGCTAAGCGTCGCGTTGCTGCGCTGTCGCACTTATCGCTCACGTAGGACAACGGGTAACATAGGCACATTATCACGTGTATTCTATGTAAATATCTGTTGGACACTCAACTAAACTCAGTCTTTAACAGGTTATTCGTTGCAGCTAGCGTCCTTTGTGGCGTAGTAAATGAATCGACATCTAAGTTGAAGTCGCGGATTCGATTCCCGCTCAGTCCAAGTATTTGTATTACATGAAATATGTCTATTAGCATGGGTCTTTATGTATTTTTTTATACAACTTAGGTGGCAGATAAGCACGCGCTCCACCTGATGGAAAGTGGTTACTATGAACTATGAACGTGTGTAACACCAGGGGAGTTCACCCGTACTGCTGACCCTGTAAGAACCTGTCGAAAAAAGAAATTTTCTGTGCCGTCAGTGCAGAACACAAAATCAGGACAAGCCTTTGATCTTCCCACTGACAGCACAAAAAACTCTCCAGTGAGCTTTGGCTACCCTACTCACTGCCGGGAACATTCTAGAACCCATAACACAAACTATTTAGGCAGAATGATTACACTAAGTACTTTGGGCACTAAGCACTCTAGAGAGCGTAAACAATATCCTGAATTATGATCTCATGTGTGAGCTAAATTCCTTGTTAGATGGCAACTGTATCCAGCGGCGACCACTGTCTGTGCCCTGCGGCCTGCGCAGGCGTGATTAAGTGCTGCAATTTGTACTGTGTAACGACGGGTGCGGTCTTGTGGTCGTACGCGGCGCGCGGTGGCGCTTTGTATTCTCGGGACATGATACGATTTGAACTGAGCACTGCGAACGAACACTGCATGCAAATAATTGTAGTGTTTTATCTGGATATCAACAATATTCTAGACAAAAAGAATCGACCGGTGCAAACTCGCGCGTGACAGCGAGTTCCAAGCTAGCGAGTTGAAGAATGAGTAATTTTTTTTTATATATATCACCTCGCCTGATGGTAAGCTAAAGGTAAAGTCTCAGGAAAGAGGGTCACCATTACAGACACTAAGTGTTACAATGGTGGCACTCAGCTTGGCAGCCTCATCAGATGCTTTTTCACGCCCCGCTTAAAGGCCCCGGGACTGTAGGAAGAAGGAAACACGTGTGCTGGTAATGAATTCCAGGTCTTGGTGGTGCGGCAAAGAAAAGAATCTCCAAACCGCTTGGTTCTTGCTCGTATATTCTGCACAGTGTGAGGGTGACATCTAAGGCCTGCACGTGTTGTCCTATGTAGGAAAGGAGAAGGTGGAATTAGTTGGAAGAGCTAATCAGAACACTCACCATGGTAGAGACGGTAAAATACAGCCAAGGAAGCAATATCTCTACGCATCTGCAAAGGCTCGAGGGTGTTCGTGACCTCAGGGTTCCCAATAATTCGGACCGCGCGTCGCTGCAACCTGTCGAGAGCATCTAGTAGGTATTTCGCGGAGCCATCCCAGACATACGAGCAGTATTCCACACAGGAGCGAATTTGTGTCTCATAGAGAAGACACCGCTGCTCCAGCGTGAAAAAACGTTTCACTAAAATATGAGTCACAGAGCATTGAATAATAGGTATAATAAATCTATTAAGCATATTGAGTTGACAAGAAGGTTCTTCATCTTAGTGTTAATCCCAGTTGTATCGGAACCTTTCACCTCGAAGTCGGGGGTCCGGTTCACCAGGCTTACTGCGGATTTGGCTGAACTTCGATATTATCCATGAAGTGATTGCCATCTGACCTCCACAACCCAAAGGCAATATCGAAGTATAGCAGCTAGACCAGCTGTTGAATTTTTGAAGGCTCCACCTACCCGTAACGACTGCCACAGATATTCGTGCGGCGACCGGGACCGACGACGGCTTAACGTGCCCTCCGAGACACGACCAGACTACGGCAAATATACTCATACTCATGCATACAAATATTTACACTGAGCGGAGATCGAACCTGCATTTCCTGCGTAGCGGCCACCAAAGAGGTTATCAAATTTAGGTCAAATATCAGACTGACCGTAGGTACCTACGCTTGTCACAATTTATTTGTCCTCAGAAGTCATTATTATAAGTCGGTGAGATCGAAGACGTTACTTTTCAAATCGATTAAAATAGAAAAAAATGAATCAGTCCATGCGGGATTCGAACTCGCGATCTTTCTCTTACAGCGGGAAGAAAGATCGTGGGTTCGACTCCCGCCTGTGCCGATTCAATTTTGACTAGTTGGCATACTAAATGCTTTTAAAAAAATCATTCAAAAGATGTTACTGCTTGAAAAGTTAAGTTCCGGTATCGGACGTGACGTATCAGTGATCCTACTTTTGATTCTCATAACAAAAGTTCTTAGGTGCATCTAACTTTTGTTATGACTGGAAATTAGGTGGCAATACACGAGTTTTCTTCCTCGCGTGATAAGCATCCAATGAGGCGTCTAGCTGAAGACCATCATTATAACATCGTCAGTGTCTATAATGATCCCTTTTCTTAAGATCTTATTTTCAGCTGACCACCAGGTGAGGTTTTTTAAACCACTTTGGTGGCAGGCAAACACACGGCCCACCTCATGAAAAATGGTTTCCGTGGTGGTATGGACCAGGGGTGTCGTACTCGCGCTGCCGGCCCCGTAGGAACCATCTAATGCCTTTCTTGAAGATTGTCATAATGTGGTCGCTAGGAAAAAGTGTGGTGAGGTGGAGGTGAAGTCATACTGGGTTGGTAAGTATTGTTTGTAAATGTGTGTGTACAGGTGGCGCCACGGCCCAGCCGAGGGTAGCTTACAGGTGAGCGTGTGTTCGGGCGCAGGCGGCGAGGGCGGCGCGGGCGGCGCGGGCGGTGCGGGCGGCGCGGGCGTGCGGGAGCAGGACGGGGCGAGCGGGCGCGACTCGGGATGGTGCCGCGCGAGTGTGGCGGCGCGCGCGCAGCCCACGCGCGACCACCGCTGGCACAAGCATGCGCACGACCACACCGACGACGACCACCTCCTGCCGGCCAGCGTGCGCCCGCACCGCCTGCCGCGACGCACCACCACCAGCACTGTGCGGAACCTACCGCGATGAACACACCACCACACACCACACCATCACTGAACTATAGCGCTACATCTTCGTCGATCACATAATAGCTATTTAAACTTCTACTTCTAGTGCACATGTAATTTTACACATTGGTTTAATTTTTGAAATGCTAAATATTCAAATCGATTTAAACAGGAACAAGTGAAATCTCTCACAGGGAAAACGCACTGTCCGCTGAGGTACCAAGGCACGGTTTCAATGCTCCAAATTCTCCTATATGTACAACCATCTTCGGTTAGAGTCCTGCCTGAATCATTTCACTTTTACCAGTAGCAGTATAATATAATGTTGATTAAGTTAGGACTGTTATAATTATATTATACTCCATTTTAACTTGTGTTGTGTTCATTATTCAGTGTCATATAAACTAGTTTACCTATGTTTCCACAAAAGTGGTCAATCAATATTGAAATCGAATGGTATTCGCATCTGGAATATGAGAACTTTAATAGTTAGAGCAAAGGTGTAAGAGAATGATTTATATTTGATGCTGGTGTAAAAAATAATGTCTTTCAAAAATCTACTGTCGACGTCAACTTGACCATTATTTTGTGACAATAAGATTTTTATAATACAAATATCGTAGGTGCATACTTTTCACCATTAAATGTAATTATTTTTTTATTATAATATGAATAAATCATCAGTAATTAAAACAGACCTTTTAAATATGAATAGAAAATGGCTATTATTGTCACAAATGATTTACAGCCCGCATTTCCGGCAGCCGCCGAGTAATTCTTCCCTCTCGATTCAATGGCTGCGTTGTAGCATGAGCGAACACAACACACACGTGTCCGGCGCCAGTGTGCTGTAGCTCCGGAAATTGTTCACGCGAAAACTATCATAATCTCTATTGTGAAACTATCTCGCGCGGACGAGAGTTAATTTATTATATTTTAGCTGATTTCTGTGTACGATACATAATTACGAAGAATGAGTACTGTGCGAATGATACACTGAGTGTGTAAGGCATAGGCAATTTATTATGTTCCGGGCGATCTGTATAGTACAAGCATTCACATATAAAATGCTTAAGCAATTTATGCTTTTATAAAGACTCTTGCTGTTCCACCGGCAATGTGTGAAATAAATAGATCTTGGCATATTTTTGCGGATAACTTTGCGGATGTTCTATTTCTGGATGGTTATAAAAGAAATAACCAGGAAGGCTAATGCCGAAGCTTCACTTCGCTCCGCTTTCGCATTATCCTTCTACCTTAATCTATCCTCTTCCGTCCGAGATCACATTCATAGCAGACGTGTTATTCGTTTTTTTTATAAATATTTTAATAACTTTCACACCAAAATAGTATTTAAGCTCATAATTAGAAGCAGTACAATAGTATACATGGTAAATACATCGCCGACGCCGCTTAGCTCCCACCACGCTCCAGGCAGGAAAGAGAAGCACATCTATAATATAATAATTGCTATCTCGCTCTGGCATCGCTGCGGCCGGCCGTCCTGACGTCACTGCGCACGGCGAAACTTTTTGTCTCATGCACTGCTAAAGGACTCGTGAGTGTTTGTTTACTTTTTTTGTTAATTCCTACATTATTTTGCTACTGGACAAATAATACTACGAGTGAACTTAGCGGCAGCGACATACACTAGCATGATCTAAGGTACAGAGACACCATTTACTCAGCAGCAGTGACATTGTAAATTGTTTCGGCAACGCTTTCTTACAATCTATAAGTACCTCTGTGAAAATTGACGTCTCCTGTAATTTGCGAGTATGATGAATAAATCCCATTCTGAATCAAACTTGTACGACCAATCGGAGACTGAATCAAAGGTTACCTCTCCAAACTACGTCTTTGGCCGTGCCAAAAAGCGTAAGGAACAGGATAGTCCTACTGACATAATGCAGTTTTCCCCCAATAACCAAGGGTTTAAATGACTTTGACGCATTCAAGGAAGAGATGCGAGAGATGTTTGCCTCTTTACTTGCCGCCCAGCGACAAGAATTTAACAACATTAACCCCACCTTAAAGAAAATTCAAGCAACAAACGCAAAGATAGAATCTACTATTGAACACTTGCAAAGGGAGAACGCTGACTTGAAACACAGGATTGAGAACCTAGAACAACAAAATAAACAAGATGCAAAATATATACTCACCCTTGAAGACAAAATTGACAACATTCAAAAAAACTACAGAAAGACCAGTATTGAGATTAAAAATGTCCCAAAACTAGAAAAGGAGACAAAAGATGATTTGATAAAGTGTGCCAAGAGCTTGTCCGCCACAATTGGTGCAAGCATTACAACCTCGGACATCAAGGACATATACCGAGTTCGTGTGCAAAATAGGAATGTCTCAAATGCACCTATAGTATTGGAATTGACGTCAACTTTGGTAAAGTCCGACGTACTGCAGAAATGTAAGGCCTTGAACTTAAAGAACAAAGAAAAACTTCGTGCTAAACACCTGGGATTTGTTGTTAACGAAGAAACTGCTATTTTCATATCAGAGCAACTGACTCCCAGGGCTTCACGACTATTCTTTCTTGCACGGGATCTCATAAAATCTACTGCTTTTGCATTCTGTTGGACAGCATATGGAAATGTGTACGTTAGAAAGGACGAAAACTCTAAAATTATAACTATCACTAATGAAGCTCAAATCCAACAACTTTTCAATAACTTGTGACTAGTTCTAGTTTTTACTGTTAATTTTAGTACCCGTGGTGGACAGATTTTATTTTTATTTACTATTAACTGTAGTAGTGGTACTCTTTGTTCTTCCCGTATATCAATACTGGTACTTTTAATTCATGTATTATGTCACATTCTATATAAACATAACACAATCTTAACCGCTACGCCCAGTAGTATACAAAAAACTACATGCATACACGAACTCACAAGCACATACATAACATACACTTTCAACACTGTTTACACAAACACACTAGCCCTAAACAAAACTAACATTATTTGTAACTATGAACCCTCTTATTATGTTTTGTTATATATGACCATTTCCCCAAAAATTGAAACACAGTATTATACCCTAAAAACAAATGGCAGCTAATATTACAAACTTACATGAATTAGACGACATAGCGGTAGCAAAATCGGAAACATGCGATATAGCTAATTTAAAGAAACATATTAATTATAAAAAAACGGATCTAACAGTAATACAACAAAACATAAGAAGCATTTATTGCAACTTTGATAACCTTGAAGCCTCACTCTCGGATATTAGCTCTGATATAGATGTTTTAATACTTACTGAATGTCACCTCAACATAAAAAACCCAGTACCTTCAATAAGAAATTATACACATTATGCTACCACACAACACTGTAATCAAAATGATGGAGTAGTTATGTACGCCAAATCTAAGCTGAATCCAGTCTTTAAGGAGCATAGCTTGAATAACGCTTCGTGCATACAATTAAACATATGTGGGTGTACTATACTGGGAATATATCGATCACCTTCACATCAAAATGCAACTAATTTTATTACCTCACTTGATACACTGTTAGACACATTAAAAAACAATTGTAATATTATACTAGCTGGGGACATCAATATTAACCTAATTTCAAGAGATAACGAATCCTCTTACGAACTTAGCAATCGGGCCTCTTACCTCGACATGCTGTCCTCACATGGACTTCTGCCAGGGCACACTTTTCCCACGCGTGAAAATAGTTGCTTAGACCATTATATCTTAAAGCTTGACAAAACCAAACTTTCAGCTAGTATTGCAATTTTAAACACCACTATAACAGACCACGCGTCAATATTCATAAGCATATCTAAAATAAAAACTAGACCCTGTTCTCCAACAATTAAAACCTTCACCGACTTACAAGCAGCTGCAGAAAAGCTTATAACAAAAAACCTAACCACATTATTATTAAGCGATGACCCTGACTTTGTGATTGAACATTTAATTAATAAACTTAAATCATCCCTTGAGGAGAGTGTTAGAGTACAGATAAATTCTAGTAAACAGCGCATTATTAAGCCCTGGATCACCAGTGGTCTATTAAGATGTATCAGAAACAGAAACAGAATGCAACTAAAATTAAGGTCTGATCCGTGTAATGAAATATTAAAAATAACATTTACTAGGTACCGTAATTATTGTAACAAATTAATTAAAAAATTAAAACGTAAACACGAATCCGAACTACTAAAAGCCAATATAAAACACTTTAAAGCATTATGGAAATCTATTAAAGAAATAACACATCTTAACACGTCTAGGGTAGGAAATTATGAATTACTCAATGCTTGTAATACTGCGATGGAATCGGTTAACTATGTTAATGATTATTTAGCCAGTGTTGGCAAGCACCTTGCAGAACGCATCCCCAGTGGATCTATGCAACCAGACAGTGGCCCAATATCTGCTCCAAAATCACAACTATCTTCCTTTGTACTTCTAGAAACTGACCCTTGGGAAGTAGATTGTGTTATATCAAACTTGAAAACTGACAGTGCCCCCGGTTGGGACGGTATACCGACTGGGTTCGTGGAAATGGTTAAACCACAGGTTGCTTCCATTATTAGTCATCTTGCTAACCTATGTTTCCAAAAAGGGGTATTCCCGATCTTGCTTAAAAAGTCCATTGTGACCCCTGTACACAAGGGAGGAGATAAAGGAGATATCAATAATTATCGTCCTATTTCGATCCTGTCCGTTATCTCAAAAGTCATTGAAAGGCTTATCAACTCACGCCTTATTACTTATCTCGAAAAATTTAATATTCTCTCTAGTTCGCAATTCGGATTTAGGAAAGGAAAATCTACAAAAGATGCCATCTTAGGACTATCCTCTCTAGTAACTAAATATTTAGATCGTGGAGAAAAATGTCTTACAGTCTTTTTAGACTTGAAAAAAGCATTTGACACTGTGTCGATTCCCACTCTTATAAAAAAGATGGAGCTTGTGGGTATTCGGGGTATAACCTTAAAACTATTAACTGACTATCTAAAAGATCGTACTCAAAGAGTAAAAATCGACAGTTTTACTAGTTCTGACACTAAAATTGAGTACGGCGTGCCCCAGGGAAGTGTCTTAGGGCCCACGCTATTCTTAATGATTTAACAAGTCTCATGATTGACGGAGCGCATATATTTTCTTATGCGGATGACACTGCCATTATATTTAATGGAGCCTCCTGGAACTCCGTCTTTACAGCGGCTGAACAAGGTCTCCATAACGTTGCAAAGTGGCTTGAATCAGCTCTTCTTACCCTAAACATCAGTAAAACAAATTACATTTGCTTTGCAATAAATAAACACACACTCCCGCCCCCAAACCTAATATCAAGGATTCACACCTGTGATCTCACTGATATGCGTACTGCGCAGTGTGGGTGTGAGAAGATAGCATGTGTAAAATCCACCAAATACCTGGGAGTAATACTGGATCAACGACTTTCCTGGCACCCACAAATCGATGCTTTAAATGAGAGAATCCGTAAACTCATATGGGTCTTTAAAAAGTTAAGACATGTTACCTCTCAAGACCTCCTAAAACGTATCTATATTGCGTTGGCGCAATCAGTGATGTCTTACTGTATCCCTATCTGGGGTGGTGCCTCGAAAATTAAATTTCTTGAAGCAGTTAGGGCCCAGAGATGCTTGATAAAGACAATGTTATTTAAGCCATTTAGATCTCCTACAGACGAACTATATCGAATTCATAAAACACTGTCACTAAGAAAACTTTACATTCTCAACTCAGTACTTAAACTACATAAAACCTTACCTTACGTATATAAAGCTCAAACAGGCAGAAGAAAATGTAAAGTAGCCGCTACTCCCTCTTGTAGAACTCTGTTTGCCAGGCGACAATTTCTCGCACACTCCGCCTACCTATACAATGAACTTAACAACAAATGTTCAATATATAACATGCAACTCCATAAATGTAAACAAAAAGTTGTACAGGAACTTGAGCCGCTGGGGTACAACGAAACTGAGAATTTGCTATTTAAATATAAGTGTTAGTTTTAAGTCTATGTAAACCCATTAATCATTTTAGTGGTATCGGAAACTTGATAATTATGAATTAAAGCATTAGTCACACAAGCTATATAACACAATGCACCCCCCCTCACATTCATAAACCCACACACATACACACAGACACATACACACACAGACACACACACACACACACACACACACACACACACACACACACACACACACACACATACACACACACACACACATACACATACACATACACACACACACACACACACATACACATACACACACGCACACACACAGTCATACCAGTACCATTATTATCTTTCTTTTCATCATTTGTAATTTAATTTTGTTACCTAAAATAGTTTAACCATGTGATCACCTGCAATACCCTTACCACCTTAATTATGTAGCCCTAAGGAGGAGCGGGACGACCCAACACAAGCATTACTACATGCTTCCTGGGTTGTTCCGATAACTGAATAACTTTGTAAGAGAAATGTTAAAGAAATAAACTATTTTTATTTTTTTATTTTATTTTATCTATGTTAAATTACGCGAAGTGGACCCTGTGCCCAGACTTGATAGATAAAGGTCAGAAGGCTAAGGCGGATGCTGAACTCCAGCATTAATATAATATTTCATACATGGCCGACTACATTGTATGAAATAATATCATTGTATAGAATACCGCATTATACAAGTCGGTAACAAATAAAACAAAATACACATTCTGATGGCGACCGAGGACGTTCCAAAAATTACTAAGTATCACAATAGATTATTTTTAACTGTAGGCTTTATTATATTCATTACCATAATAGTAGTAAAAGAGCAATAACTGTCAGTACACAATAACTTGTTAATGTATCATATCGGCTCCATTCGTTTCATGACTACACGACCATTACATAGAAACAAGAAATGTGAAACTTCAACGATAACTTTGACGTAACTGCACAGTCAAAACTGTGTTACACGGGCCGTGCAAATATCCCTCAGTCCGAGGTGGAGAAGAGTCGCGAACAACTTGTGTCTAAAATCGAGACTACTCTCTCTGGAGTATCCGATTGGGGACGACTAAACCTAGTCCAATTCAACCCCACTAAGACACAAGTATGTGTATTCATCGCTAAGAAAACCCCATTCATTGTGGCGCCGCAATTCCTGGGCACACCGCTTACCATCTCCTCGAGTATCGGGATCCTTGGTGTCGATATCTCCAGCGACGTCCAATACCGAAGTCATTTGCAGGACAAGGTTAAGTTGGCATCAAGAAAACTCGGAGTGCTCAACAGGGCGAAGCAGTACTTCACTGCGGGGCAGCAACTCCTTCTTTATAAAGCACAGGTCCGGCCTCACATGGAGTACTGCTGTCATCTTTTTGCTGGATCACCTGCATACCAGCTTGACCCCTTCGACTCAGTGCAAAGCCGGGCATTGAGGCTGGTTGACAATCCCATACTCACAGGTAGTGTGGAACCTCTTAGCCTTAGGAGGGATTTTGCCTCACTGTGTGTGTTCCACCGCCTATACAATGGTTTGTGCTCAGATGAATTGTTTGACATGATGCCCGTAGCTACATTCTATCATCGCACCTCTCGCCATAGGCAGGGAATTCATCCTCACACATGGCGAGCTGAGACGGTGCGCACTGTGCGGTATGAAAGAAACTTCATCCCACGCACACTCAAGCTGTGGAATGACCTCCCTGCTACGGTTTTCCCAAGCGCCTACAATATGGGGTTCTTCAAGAGGGGCATCAGAAGGTTTCTTCATGGTCGGCAGCACGAGTGTGACACCCCTGGTGTTGCATACGTCCATAGGCCACGGTAACCGCTTCCCATCAGGTGGGCCGTGTGCTTGTCTGCCAACTAAGTGGTATAAAAAAAAAACTATTCAATCAATTTTGTAAAGAGAGAACCAAAGTATATGATCTCGAACGAATGCGATTAAATCTTTAAAATATAATCCATTATTAATCATTAAACTTGGAGTATACATGTCCATGTTTGTTAATATTATTAATTATTCAAGTCACAAAAAGAATCCCGAAATGAAACATCACACTCGAATAGATTTTCCTAATTCACTAAACCTTTATTTAAATACCTTGCTAAATTGCTGGAGGAATAATTTCTGAGGAATTTCTGCGGCTATTTCGATTAACTGAGAGCTGCCAGCTTTAATCTCATCAGCCCTGTGAGCTCAGATAGGATGCCTTATGGGCACACGAGTATTACATCCAAGGTGAAACTACGTTCTTGGATTGTGGGATATTTGCCTCCCGAGAAAATAAGAATGCCTATCAATCAATTAGCCGTCTTCAACCTGTATTCACTTTTCCAGGTCATCCGTCTATCTAACTGAAGCAGGTCTAATTGCCTATACCTAAATGAAAGAAGGCATTTCTTCATTTTAAATGCTCTACATAAATAGGAAAAATTGTCATAAAATCGTTTCAATAGAGCGTGGACCAGAGTCACCGAAACATATTCGCGCGCTTCGCACATTTAATAATAATTGACAAATCTCGACAGCTCATGACAGCACGACCGACAGTGAAACACAATCGCACACACAACTGAGTGATCAATCTGACGTGTTATTTTATAAAATTGTGCGTGCTCACTTAATAATATGTAAGAAAATATTGGCGTGAAATACACATTTTATGAAAACGTGGCTGCAATATTAGAAAAATGATTGAGTTGTTTATTAGTTGGAAATTTCCACAGCTGTTTTTTATTGTGCATGTATTGTGCACTTTTATTACAACAACAGTAAATATTTTATAAAGCCTTGATCATTTCCGTGTATTGTGCAATGAACATCGTTAAGCGCAGTATATTGCGGCCATTGCGCCCCTTTACCCACTCGATAATGGCCTATTAGCCTTCGTTAGTCCATTTGACCGTACATGTCTTTTCAGTCGAGCACGGAAAAGTGTAACAGGAAAAGTTGCTGTTTACTAGGATCGCTCCCCGACATACAAAGGTAAGATTTTTCAGAAACAGCTTTGTTATTCGGTATTCCTATTTTGGGAAAGTTAATAGAGCTATGCTAATAAATTTCATTGCTTTTGAAATCCTAGAGGATTGAGATAGATTTTTTTTTACGTGCGCAAAATCCCCATTAATACCCCCCCCCCCCCCCCTCGCCGGAGCTGGTGGAAGAGGTTATGTCGGACACGAACCGACCAAAATGCACGCCACCTGTGGGTCGTTTTTGGATGCCGAAGGTGAGGTTAACAGGCATATCCCTCGCACCCCGACCGACCCAGGGCCATCTCTCTCGATCTGGCCCTCTCCTCGGGTGTGGGGACCACCGTCCCTGAAAACGAGGAGGCGCGTGTGACGCGCAGCCGCCTCGGCCTGCTTTTGCCAGGGTGACAGGCGGCTCCACCCGTCACCCCAAGGCCTGCGCTCATGGGGGCAAGAGGTCGTTCATCGACCTTCGACGCCCGAGTTGCCATCGTACGCGGGCAGCTTGGCTTGCGATCCTTGGATTGAGATAGTATAAGGATAATTGGAATTATATTTGTTTATTTTAATTTAATTTATCAGCAGATCCGACGGCAAAAGGCCGGACGGTATGACTATGGTGCCATGGAAAAATGGCAAGTGCCTTCTGTGGGATGCCACGTGTGTCAGCACGGTTGCGCCCAGTCACCTGAGCCGTACTGTCCGGTCTCCGGCAGCTGCTGCTGAGGACGCAGTGGATAAAAAATGGGAGAAATATGCGGCGTTGACAGAGCAATATATGTTCACTCCCTTTGCGGTCGAGACAATGGGTAGTTGGAGTACCGATGCCAAGAATCTGGTGAGCGAATTAGGGCGTAGGTTGAGGGACAAAACCGGTGACTCCCGCTCCGGCTCGTACCTGGGGCAACGGTTGGCCGTATCTGTTCAACGGGGCAATGCCACCAGCGTCATGGGCACCTTTGCACCAGGTACGATGAGGGGCGGGTTAATAGATTAGACTGTCATTTCGACTTTACAAAAAAGTAGACAATGTTATAATTTTTATTTTTTAAACTTTTGCGGTGTGAATTCATAATTATACTAGGTATCGGGACTTCTCGCGAATTATATGTCAAGTCGTTACCACGGGTGCTGCAACGCATCCGAAACGTCGGCAGAAATAGTAAGTTCCAAGATATAATTCGCGAAAAGTCCCGATACCTAGTATAATTATGAATGTTATAATTGTATCATGTTGATTTATTTAATAAAGACTAGTTATCTGTTTGTTTAAAAGTGAAAAAAAAATTAACAAAATAAAAATAACAGCAGTGCTTCTAAAATATTTAATTTATTATTATGTAATATTTCTTTTTATTCTTTATTTTACCAATTTCCACATTGCTGTATTTCTAATTGCTTCTTTGTCGCTAGAAAGAGAAGATTAATTAATTTAGGAATACTAACTTAAAAAGAAAAAGAAAATAGAGATATTACACAACAACAGTAACAGAACTACAGCGATTGTGTATATATTTAATGGAATTGAAAATGTCGTAAAATTGCGGGTGGTGCGTGTACCGCCGTTTGTCGCGCTGGCCGGTGAATTTAGAAGGGATCGCTTTAACGGTGTCTAAGAACTACTAAGTTTCAGAATGGTTGTTCTTCTTCAAGTTAACATACTATTCACAACTTCTGTAATGTATTTAGCGATGAAATGGAACATAATCGTAAATTTAGACTATAGATTATTTTATCATTTTAAAACTCATATTTGAAGCATAACTACACAATACGAAACCATGGTATATTTTTTTTATGCGTGTGGCGAGATACTTGTGTTAATTTTTTCTTTCTCTTAACTAAAATACGTATTATTCTAAAGAGAGGTCGGCCGGTCATAAACTATATTTTTTGTTATATCGTCCACTTCAACGCTATGGGAACGATGGCTAAATCGAATTCTTGGGATATTCTATTTTTAAACACATGTATGCAAAAGACTGTTATGATGCTAATATTATAACAATACATTGAGAATGTAATCATATTTGATATGGAATAGTATCATGATAAAGATGGTGGATTTTGATTATAATTAGGGTGTCGTGTTACGCCACACATATTTGTAGGTTTATGCGAGTTTGACTCCATGGAATGATTAATCTTCGGATTAATCTAATAATTGGCACAAAGCATTACAAAATTACATCACAATATAATTCTATAAAAACATAAATAAGAACTCACTCTTCACGACGAAAGCGCAAATACAGTATGTTTATACATACGTGCATGACCAGCTGGTTTACTATTTAGTTACTGTATATTTGGTTTACTGTATTTTATATACTATTGTTTTACATGATTGAGATTCTGTAGAATATAATCATAATTGATTATATTGCATGAAGGCATGTTATATCTGAATGTGAATATGAACATAAAATTAACTTGCACTGAATTCCTTTGTTGGCAATCCTATGGAGAAAAAAAGGACCCAAGCGTCCCCGCTCCCGCGCCGAGTTCACACTGGTATAAAAGGAAATCAGCTGGTTTGCTGGGGACAGAGTTTGGTTCGATTAGTAGAAGCACACAGACCATGCAACGGTTTCATTAAATTATTCTAGCCGTATTACGCCAGTGTAATTTGTGAGAAAGTGTAAGTGCAAAAGTTCGGTGTGCGGAAACTGTGTCGGAAGAACGCGCTTTCTGAATTATTTCGGAAGGTTCCTAATTATTTATATACCTATTCCTAAATACACAAATACCAAACATCCTTGAGACGTAGTGTTGATAAGTTCTTGTAGGTAAAGATTGCTTTAAATTTCGGGGCTGAGACTGGCCTTCGAAAGCGTCTCAATACCTTATCCTGGTCACCTAGGTTTCCGTGGTTTCGTTGTAGGAGAGTCTAAACGAAATCACTTCCCATTACCTTAGCTAGTTCACATTATTGCTTTACACAATTCACAACACACACATACACATAACTTCTAACTCCCCTATTAAGCTTGGTAAGTCTTAATAGACCTAAGGTAAAACACTAAGGCTCCTAGCTAGGTCTAGTTAGTTTTTCTGTTGCTACAGAACATAGGCGTTTGTAGGAATTCTAATAAGAATTATAGTTGTGCACTGTACATTACGGTTGAAGTGAATCTGTAACGTTATCTTTGTGGTGATATAATAATTGTTGGGGACATTATACATTGTATTCGTAAATTATATCTTGGTTAGGTATAGTACACAACTTGTATAGAGATTGAGTTGGGGTTGTTATTTCCACATTTGACTGTAGCTGGAAAGAATTCGCAGTTGAATTGTTAATGCGAAAGGCTTTATTTAGTGAGATCTTATTTAACAGCATGTATGCTAAAAGGAACTATTTATGTCCTTTTAGAATTACATTAGTAATTCAGATATATTACTAGATCTCATCATTTATACCATACTGTGTAATAATTAAAAAATATGTGTTATTACAAAGTAAAAAAAATTGGTTCGCAAGCGTCAGATGTAATAATAAAAAAATATGTGTCATATGATGGTTGCGCCGAAGTGGAAACTGTATTTTTGACACGGAAACCCACTCCTTTTATACCCGTCTCCTCTCCCGCACTAATCATAGATATGGCTTCCGTCCGCCATTTGTGAAATATAGACACTCAGTCTCGCTTTGAACTAGCCAGCGTAAAGGCGATCGCGCGCGCGCGTCTCTCAGAAATGAATAATATTTGTTGTATTTTAACCGCCTCATAGACCTTTACCGATCGGATGGTGCCTCTCGTGTGTTCCTCAAGGGATCTAGTGACGCTGACGGCAGCTCCTGAGCAAGGAAGAGAAGATCCGTGTACCGGCTGCGATGAAAAACACGTGGGTCGTGAAGGTTAGTGCATCCTCTCCTAATTTCTCGGGCTGCATTCACTGCCTGAATCGAATCCGCGGCAGCCCGGCCACCTGTCTTGTTTTGTGTGTAAAGTGTCAATAGAACAGTTATCTGCTTCCCCGCAATACAGTCCATTCGCGCACGTTGGCCCACGCGCCACCATTTTTGGTCCGGATCGAGCCGGATTCTTAGCCGTAGTTCGTATTTTGTTATTATTCTAATGGGAATGAGCGCACCGCACCTAAGTGCCTGGTTATTTTAGTAGAAAACCCCGCATCCAGACACTTAGGCTTAGAATTTGTTGTCCGTTCGCCGCTGGCTCGCATTGTACCTACCTAATACATAAATAGGTTAGGTATCATATCAACACTTAATCGTAGTTCACAATTTTCGCATCGCACCTAAGTGCCTGGTTATTTTAGTAGAAAACCCCGCATCCAGACATTTAGGCTTAGATCTTAGGTATACTCAGACACCCTAGTGCATAGGCACAGTGTAATACCTAACGCATTTGGCTTTGTTTTGTTTTTTTTCAATTACGTTGTTCTCGGCTCACGTCGTATTTGCCTAGTACCTGCGTGGGTAGACACGTGGCTGTGCCTACCTCGCTCGCATCTCATCCCAATTCATACGAAAGTATTTTAATTTGAATAGATATTACGCAATACTTAATCTCGGAAATAATAGTTGAACCTAGACAGCGACCATCGCGTAGGTACGTACGACCTTGTTGCTATGCGCGTTTGTTCAAGCGTGCATTCACAGTTGTAGGTACCTACCTATCTGCCGAGTGTCGCTCGCGCCGCCTCGCTGCTCTGTGCCGCTAAGATTAAGTCATTTCATATTTGTTGTTTACCTCACTTTAGTTCGAGATTTAATTGTAAACATGTCCCCAAAGGTTGATAGGACCGGTAAGGTTCAATTGAAACTTTTAAACGCTAAAAAAGAAATGATTTACTCTCGCGTACAATCGATTTATGATAATGCACTTAAAACCTCTGATTTGGTCATCAGAGATTCGTTCTTGTGTTCTATAGAAAACTTAGATAGTCTACGCGCGGATTTCGAAACCTTAGTACATGACATCAACGTTTTAGAGTTGAATTTGAATCCCGATTACTCAGTGAGTTATCAGGCCTTGTCGTCGTTTGACGATTTGTATTGTCGTATCAAACGCGTCGCTAGGAGTTTGGAGAAACCGGCTGACCTACCCAACCCCACTCGCGACCGACCTAAGTTGCCACCAATTCAAATACCCGAATTTGATGGTAACATTCGCAATTGGTGTCTATTTATAGATAGTTTTGAGAATACAATAGATAAGAACGATTCGTTGACAGATCACGAAAAATTGCATTATCTCGTTGAAAAATTGACTGGTAAAGCTATAACCGTTTGCGCTGGAATTACGTTTAGTGCCGAGAATTATAATTTAATTTTAAATACTTTGAAAGCTAGGTATGAGGATAAAAGATCGGTAGCTAACGCCTATTTAGATCAGATGTTTGATTTGAAATCTATTACGGCATGTAACGATCAAAACTTAGAGAAATTTCTAGATACTTTCGCGTCAGCTGTTCGCGCCGTAAAGAACCTAAAGATTGATGACCTCTGCGACTTCGTATTTTTGTATATGGGTTTAAGGAAATTAGATTCCGAAACCATTCGTTTGTTTGAGTCGGATCATCGCGGCAATAGGATTCCTAAGTTCGAAGACTTAGAAAGTTTTGTTCGCGAGCATATAAAGGTATTGCAACGCTCTTCATCGAAACATGAAGGCGCGAAGACAGTTGTTGATTCTGCACGCAAAGTAGATGCGTCATCGAAGTCACTGAGGTCAACTCATACTTATGTTAGTACCGCACCAGCACGTGTACAGTCACCTGTTTGCTCTTTGTGTAGCACTCATCATTCGCAACTGTACAGGTGTCCTGGTTTTCTAAAATTGTCGCCTAGTGATCGTTATAAATTTGTTCGCGCTAATAATTTTTGTTTTAATTGTCTCGGTACTAAACACCGCGTTGTTTTATGTAATAGTAGAAATAGTTGTCGCAAATGTCAAGCGAGACACCACACTTTGCTTCATTTTGAGAATAGTAATGCCGCATCCAATGTGAGCACGGTTGGCTCGTCGAGCGGTGACACACGGCAGCCTGCGCCGCAGCCGCAGCCCGCGCTCGCGCGCGCTCCAGCCCGCCCGGTGACCGCCGCGGATGACGTCACCTTGTGTTCGTTCTCCGCTAGTGCTGCACTCACTACTGTGTGTCTTGCGACCGCTCGCGTTGTTATTGTTGATGCATTAGGTAAGCCGCGCATTGTTCGAGCGCTGTTAGATGGCGCTTCGCAAAGTAATTTTATTACTCAAGATTGTTGTCGGCGTCTTGGTTTCAATGTTGATAAGCGTTCAACCCGCTCAGTGGTGAAGGGTTTTGGAAGCTTACAGTCAGCTGTTCGTGGCACCGTTAAAACAAGGTTTAGATCTCGTTTTAATAATAATATTTGGTTTGACATGGATTCGCTCGTTATAAATAGAATAGCTGAACAGTTGCCTACCGTCCCGGTTGACACGTCTTTATTAACGAAATTTAAAGATTTGCCTTTAGCAGATGAGACTTACGCTGTTCCTGGAGTCGTCGATATATTGATCGGCGCTTCGATTCTCCCGCACCTCCAGCTATCACGTAAGGTTCAAGGGGGACCGACGTACCCCGCTCCGCACGCCCTGGAAACAGTTCTGGGTTTTGTTATAATTGGTTCCGCACCCGCTTCTATAGATAGTTTTAGTCACTCGACTGCTTCGTTCTGTTGCACCGTCGAGCCGCCACTGGAGTCTACCATCCGCAAGTTTTCGCTCGGTGGCTCCCGTGTATCCGCTGAAAAACGTCTTTGTTTGGAACGAAAGATGCAGGCGTCCCCAAAGTCGAAGCGGGCCTATGATGAGGTTGTTAACGAATATTTAGATAAAGGTTACATCTCACCTGCGCCTGCGGACACTGGCGGGACCCAGCCTTCGTACATTATCCCGCACCGCGGAGTTATTAGAGAAGATAAGCTTACTACTAAAACTCCGTGTAGTTTTGGATGGCAGTGCTAAGACTAGCACTTCCGTGTCGCTTAATGACATAATTGTAAATTTTCGCATTAATATTAGTAATTTTTAGCTTTTAGGACTCAACAGTCGCTTTGTGTTGGGCCCACTCTTCGCCCCATCGTTGGGACACATTCGTCGCTAATAGAGTGGCAAAAATTCAATCTGAATTGGCGCCACATAATCTCTTTCACGTTGCTGGCACCGACAACCCAGCCGATTGTCTCTCTCGTGGATTGCTTCCTTCGCAAATTTTAGATCACCCGTTATGGTTTAGTGGACCGTCTTGGATTCATGCCGCGTTAGATAAGTGGCCAGTTAGTCAATTCAATCCCACTACGGTTTCCGAACCACCCGAGGAGAAGAAGCACTCGCTTGTTGTATCGGTCCCACGTGAAGAGACCCTTATTTTGTTGTTGGCTAATCGCGTCTCGTCTTGGTCGAGACTGTTGCGTTGTGTTGTTTGTTCGCCTCTGCCCGCTGCCTAGCCAGCAGTAGGCACGAGCTCCAATCTAGGTTTATATTTTAGTTGTTATTTCCCAAACCTAGATTTAGATTAGACTTTAGATTTGTTTCGCATTTGTCGTTTCGAAGGTAACCCTTCAAGCCGGGGGGAATGGTTGCGCCGAAGTGGAAACTGTATTTTTGACACGGAAACCCACTCCTTTTATACCCGTCTCCTCTCCCGCACTAATCATAGATATGGCTTCCGTCCGCCATTTGTGAAATATAGACACTCAGTCTCGCTTTGAACTAGCCAGCGTAAAGGCGATCGCGCGCGCGCGTCTCTCAGAAATGAATAATATTTGTTGTATTTTAACCGCCTCATAGACCTTTACCGATCGGATGGTGCCTCTCGTGTGTTCCTCAAGGGATCTAGTGACGCTGACGGCAGCTCCTGAGCAAGGAAGAGAAGATCCGTGTACCGGCTGCGATGAAAAACACGTGGGTCGTGAAGGTTAGTGCATCCTCTCCTAATTTCTCGGGCTGCATTCACTGCCTGAATCGAATCCGCGGCAGCCCGGCCACCTGTCTTGTTTTGTGTGTAAAGTGTCAATAGAACAGTTATCTGCTTCCCCGCAATACAGTCCATTCGCGCACGTTGGCCCACGCGCCACCATATGACAATGAAAGAAGTAAGTGTGTAATCTCCTATTTAAAAGAAATATAAATAAAATTGGTTTGTAAGTACATTACCATAAAAGTTCGGGCGCCTTGGAGATACACATGCCTAAGATAATCAGCGGATACTGGAAACTTTTAATCTTCCGGAGGTGAGCTAAATGAAACCAAACTGTGAGGTTTAAGGTTTTATTGTCCACTCCAGTGTGCATTCAGAAATAGATGTAAGGATACATTCCTAATGTATAACTAACCTTAAATTTAAAATTAGATTTTTATAAGCTATGTCAAAATGATCTTATGTCAATATGATTCTATGTCACCAATGCACTTTTAGGTTATTTTGAAGTTTAGATTTAAAATATAATTAAAGTAAGCTCACGGCATCCCTCGGCGAGTATATGTAAACACAGCAGCGGGAAAGCTCGTAGCAGGCGAAGTTTTCAGTTTAAGCCCATGCGGTACATCCATGTTTGAGGTGAAAAGTCCAAACCCTCCATAAGGAAATGCAGATGACCGAAGACAAAGGAACGCCGAAAAAGGTCCAAAGAAAAGAGAAAAGGCCAAGACAAAGGGCAAAGGCGGCTCCAACCTGGAAACCTGTAATAAAATTGCATGTCATTAGAACAAACTCCAATATGAATGAACACGAGGTCCTAATTTTTTATAAATTTGTGCGTCTTACCGCCTTAATTTGCTGGAACAATGCCAATAGCAAAAGAAATCATAATATTCTCAGATTAAGAGCTGAAACAATAGAATTCCAACAATTATTTTTCAAATTAGGAGCGTGGCGAATTTCCATCAAAGGGAATCTTATTAAAAAATGACAACTCACCAGAAATAAACTATAATTCCACAAGAGGATAGTTGTGAGGACACAAACTATTATCCTTTAGGCCAAAATACTCTCATTTTTATGAGATTTATTGAAATTAAGTTACGAAGCCATGAATATCGACCATCCAGTCTCTATGCTAGGAAGAAAGGTGCTTTGACAGCGATACGTCAAAATGTCATTCACTCCGCGCTCCGAAACTTTTCGTTCAAAAATAGAATCAAAACCGGTGTGACGACGTTCGCAGAGCGCGTCGTTACATTACATCCCTCCCCAAAAAGAAAAAAGAAAGAAAGAAACTTCCTTTTCTAATGAAAATTATGAGAGTCCAGAACAAAATTCCAAAAAACCTCAAAAGACAAAATGTCTTGCAACATTTTTCGATAAACAAAAAGGCAATGCGAAAGCATCTTGCAATGGGTATTGCAGAAATAATTATAAATTAAAGAATGGGAAAGCATTCCTAAAAATCAAAGAATGCGAAAACACTCGAAAAGTAAAGAATTAAGTTGAAAAAGAATTTCCAGTTTCAAATGGAAACAAAGGACACTATCCAACTTAATGGAATAACCGAAACCAAACTCAGAAAAGAGTAAAAACTTATTTCAACACAAAAGTGAAAATAAATCCTTCAATAAAACAAATTAAACAATCCCTACTCAATTCCATTCCAGATATCGATTAGGCAACCAACGCCGTCGAATCTAATCCTTGATCTTAACCAGCCTTCTAGCATCAATACAAAAGTGCGGTTGAGCTCCTACGCCACCGACTCTATACCAGCTATTCCTGAAACAAAAATATGAAACTAACAAGATATCGGTTAAGCACCAACGCTGCCGAATCTGAAAGAAAATCGGTAAAAACAATGAAGTTTTCCCACTGTCGGTTAGGTTGAAAAGCCGCCGACTTCAAATCCTATTCCAACATCTAAAACGTCAAAACAAAATCACAACAAAAGTGTCGTAATAATATATTTATAAGCATTGTGATCGGTATAACACCACCAACTTTCCGAGCACAAGCAAAATATAAAGAAAATATGACAATTGTGACCAGTACAACACCACTGACTTTCTGAGCACAACCGCATAAGAAAAGTATGACATTTGCGACCGGCACAACACCACCGACATCCCGTGCGCAAAGCATAAAAAATGTAACAATGTGTATAAAAACACAATCGTACAAAAAGAGAAAAACGACAATTACGACCGGCTCAACACCACCAGCTTCCCGTGCGCAAAGCGTAAGGTGTGACTATGTGTATGAAACACAATAGCACAAAAAATTGTAAAGTCCAGTAAAACACAAGTTTCCCAAAAAATGGTATAACAAGGTGTGTAAAAAATGCATAAAATGCGTCCAATCCGAGAATCTTAATACTAAGAAAATAACCCAGAACTGTACAAAAATAAAGTTCAAGAAACTTAATTTTCCATTCCCTAAGTGAGTGGAAATAAGTCAAGTGAATTTAATGTAGAAAATGAATATTAAATTTCACTCCTATATTAGAGTAGAAACTAAATTCCTAAATTTGTACAAAATATACAATATTAAATATACAAGTGTATAAAAATATATACAGGAAAATAATCCTATACAACAAAGATAAATAAAAATATAAGATCTTTCGATGTGGAACAATTTGTTAATATGGAGTAGAGTTACACAATAACAAGTCCTAAAATGACCTAAGTTATTTTTGAAGGAAACTAAAATTGAAATTAATAAATTGTTGTGAAGTTCCTAACATACATCTCCTTTCAAGAACCATAAACCTACCAAACATCACCTTTTAATGGTTCATTACTTCATACAAAGTACCAAAGACAAAGATAGACATGGTCAAAACAAGAATAATTTTAATATTTAATTATGTCTTTAATATGATAACGACCAGTATAGTTTTTATTAAGGTCTTTTAAAACATAAACATTAGAGGAAATTTTATCTATTATTTCACACTTAACAAACTTAGGTGCTAACTTAGCCGAAAAGAATGCAGGAGCATTAGACTGCACAAAACTTCTCCTCCACACTATATCTCCCACTTCAAAAGAAATGACCTTCCTTCCTATATTATAATAACGCGCATTACGCTTATAAGCTTTAAGCAATGAAGCTTGAACTTTTATAAAAATATCACTAAGTGATTTAAGTGAAAAAGCAAATGAAGACCTATCAACAACATCAAGTTGATTGAGGTTATCAAAAGAATTACTAAAACGGTGCAATGAAGCATCAAAAATAAGTTCTCTACCGAACATGAGAAAATTAGGAGTGAAATCTGTAGCTAGATTCACACTACTATTTAAAGCTAATTGAACATGAGGCAAATATTTTGACCAAGTTCTATGATCATCTTTAACAAAACAAGAAATACATGTTTCGACTGTTTTGTTATATCTCTCTACAGGATTATTTTGAGGTGTATATAAAGTATTATAAAATATTTTACTAATATTATAACTTTTTAGAAAATCTACAAATTGCTTAGCTGTAAATTGGCTTCCATTATCACAAACAAAAATTTTAGGTGTTCCAAACTTAAGAAATATTTCTTTTTCAAGTATCCTACAAATTACTTTAGTGGTAGCACTAGTCATAGGAAATATCCAACAATATTTTGTAAAAACATCTATGATTGAAAGTATATACTTGTGGCCAGAATAAGCTTTTGGAAGAGTTCCAATAATATCAATAGAAAGCATTAACATTGGTTTATCAACTTTCTTAGGATTAACCATAATTCCATGAGGTGGATTAGTAGAAGATTTATAAGCTTTACAAGTATCACAAGAAGAAATGTATTTTTGAACATCAATAAACATACCTTTCCAAAAATAATGTATTTTTAATTTATTTAAAGTTTTATGAATTCCTAAATGTCCTGAATTAACATCATCATGATTAGATTTAATAGTGTCTAAGATGTGTTCTTTAGGTATGACAATTTTCCAATTTAAACGATTATTAGGATTATATTTATCTTTACAAAATCTATACAAAGTATCACTTTCAACTTTGAAATTTTTATATTTTCTAGGAAACTTTTGACAATTTACAAATATTTTTCTATACCAAGGATCAACGATATCCTCATTTGGCATAACAATAATATTATTTACAGGAATATTAATAGCAGAAATTTCTATTCTGGATAAACAATCTGGAACTAAATGTAAAGAACCTTTTTTATATTTAACATCAAAAGTAAATTGAGAAATTCTAGCAGCCCAACGTGCAAGACGACCACTAGGATTATTAAGTTTAAGAAGCCAAGTTAAACTAGCATGGTCAGTGATAACTGTAAATTTCATTCCTTCAATATAAGGTCTGAAATGTTCAATAGAATCCAATATTGACAACAACTCTCTCTCAGTTGTACTATAATTACGTTCACATTTATTAAGTGATCTAGAATAATAAGCTACAGGATGTGGATCTCCATTATCATCATCTTGGCTCAGGACACTACCAATTCCAACAGAACTAGCATCGCAATGTAAAGAGAATGGTCTTTCAAAATTCGGACAATGTAAAACTGGTGCAGAAATTAATGCAAGTTTTAAATTATGAAAAGCAACTTCAGCTTCTTCATTCCAGAAAAGAGATTTTTTAGAATTCTTGCTTCCGGCCGTTAATTTGGTTAAGGGCGAAGCAATATCAGCAAACTTATCAATGAATCTACGGTAATAAGAACATAACCCAAGAAAACTTCTTAATTGTCTAACGCTTTCTGGGCGTGGGAAACTTTTAATGGACTCTAATTTAGCGGGGTCTGTATGTAAACCATTACTATCAACAATATAACCAAGATAACGCAGTTTATCTTTACAAAAATTACACTTTTTTAAATTAATAGTTAACCCAGCATCTTTAAGGATTTTATAAATTTTATTTAAATAATCTAAATGATCAGAGAATGTAGAATTTATCAATATGAGATCATCTAAGTAACAGAATGCCACATTATCAAATTCTGGTCCAAACAACTTGTCTACGAGTCTCTGCAACTCTGCAGGTGCATTAGTCAAACCGTACACCATCCGGGTAAAATGAAATAAACCTTTCCCAGGAACAACAAAAGCAGTCTTCTCTCGAGAAGATTCTTCTAAAGCGATTTGCAAAAATGCTTTAGACAAATCAATAGTAGTTATATAATTAGCACCCCGAAGGTTATCTAAAATTCTAGAAGGGTAAGGTAAAGGATAAGAATCTTTAACAGTAACTGAATTTAAACGTCTAGAGTCCAAACATAATCTTGTTCCACCATCGCGTTTTTCAACGGCTAACACTGGAGAACACCAAGGAGATTTAGAAGGTTCAATAATATTTTCCTTTAATAAAACTTCCACTTCATCATAAAGTTCTTTTTGTTTAGCAGGACTAAGGGGCCAATAACGTTGTTTAAAAGGTTCACCAGTAACATAAATTTTATGTTTAACTAAATGAGTAAGACCTAAGCCTCTCTTTTCATAAGAAATATTTTCAAAAAGTGAAATAATTTTATTTAACTCATGTTTCTCAGAAGGAGAAAGTTCAGAAACAGAAGTAACTGCATTTACACAAGTAGTGGATTCATATTCAAAAGTAATATTATTCCATAAGTCTTTAGCAAGATTAAATTTCAACCAAAAGTCAAATCCCAAAATAATTGAAGGTTTAAAAGAAGGTATTATCAAAAAATCTACATTTTTAGTTAAGTTATCACAAGTGATAGGTAAAACCATAGTTCCAATAACATTGTGTGCAGAACCATCAGCAGTAACAGCGTTACCTTTATAAGGTTTAAATTTATAACCTAATTGCAAAAATGTTTGATGAATATTAGAACCGAGTACACAACTACAAGCTCCACTATCTAACAAACCTGAATAAAATTTATTATTAATATTAAAATTTAAATAAGGTCTAGTGTCTTTATGTTTAACAAACAAAATAGGAGCAGCCCTGATATTATTAAAGAAAACTTTCAAATAATCCAACCAATCATTAAATTCTTTCTTACAAGTGGCTTCATTCGGAGCATTGCTAAATTTTTTCAACATCGAGTCACCAGAAGTTTTATCAAAAACTAGGGCTCGATGGGACCTGATACGTTTTTTGACTGAACAGTATTTGAATTACAAACTTCGCAATTCTTCGTAGTGACGCCAAGCTTGTGACATTTAAAACAAATTACACCTGGAAATGTAGGGCAATTTTTATAAGAATGTCCAGAGGACTTACATTTTAAACAAGTTAAATCATCTGATTTAACAGCACTAATTTGAGCAGAATATTTTTCTTTTTTAATACTTTTATTCTCACTCAAGTTCTTTCTTGACACAAAATTCTCTAATTCTCTGCTGAGGTTAATAAATTCGTCGATAGAAGAAATAGTTCTACCAAACACAAAAGGTGTGTAAATATTTAACATATTATGTTTAATAATAGTTATGAGGGTAGCATCAAAAACAGGCATAGACAAACGGCTAGCCATATCCATTATGTCTGTAATAAAATCTGGTAATGACTCAGTTATCTTTTGTTTACGAGTACGGAGTTCCTGTTCCAAATGATAATCAAATTCAACTCTATCAAAACGTTTCAACAACGCAGCCTTCAAATCCTGCCAAGAAGCAATACGAATACGAACACTACGAAACCATTTAAGCGCAGTGCCTGACAAAAGATCAGAGAATGAACTAACCAAAAAATATTCATTAAAATTTTTAAACAAGAAATATTCTTCCACTTGAGTAATAAATTCCCTAACGCACGATTTACCATCATACAAAAGCTTACTTCGTTTTAAATCAGGCAACTTAGTAACAGAAGGCAAGTTTTTCTTCAAATTATCATTCAATAAAACATTCATCATATTAAATGAAGATGCGGCTCTCAGACTATGATCACCAGCTCCTCGACTATTCGAAAATGGATCAACGACTTCAGATAAATCAGCCATGACATGAGTAAAAGTACCAACTGGAACGTCACCAACAATATTCTCAAACAAAGGCGGGACCTGTATTTCCTTATCCATGTTTGATTTATAAAAGGATGTGAAAATCTAATAAAAAGTTGTATTAAATACACTATAAGTTTCTAATTAAAGTATCAATTAAAGTTTCTAATTAAAGTTAATTAAATTATGAATGAAGTTAATTGTATTGATAGCAAAACGCTAAACTCAAAAGTCAAACAAACTCATAGAATGGAATGTTATTGTTGCAAAAGTTATTTAGGTCAAATGCCTATAAAGATAAAAATGCATTAGTGATTCACAAAATAAATTATTTATGTCTACTTAAGGTAAACAGCAAATATTCAAATATTACTATGTTTTCACACATGTGAATAAAGGTTAAGAACTAGTAATTATATAATATTACTAAGTGGAAAATCTTACCTGTAATAAACAAAAGCTATATAAGATAAAACAAGTATAACAATAACCATGTTATACAAATTGAAACATTCACCTGTAATTGAGAGATACAAACAATAGTACTAACTTGTAGTATGATTAGTTTTGCAAAGTAAACAATAACAAAGATTTACTGTAATACACAGTTATGTAACAGTAAAAAACATGAAGAAAACACTGTTCTTAACATGTTAAAGTAAAAAATAATGCAAAGGTGACAAGGAATAAAGATATATGCACACTGTCATGTCCCTGTTCGCGAGTGCCAATTGTAATAATTAAAAAATATGTGTCATATGACAATGAAAGAAGTAAGTGTGTAATCTCCTATTTAAAAGAAATATAAATAAAATTGGTTTGTAAGTACATTACCATAAAAGTTCGGGCGCCTTGGAGATACACATGCCTAAGATAATCAGCGGATACTGGAAACTTTTAATCTTCCGGAGGTGAGCTAAATGAAACCAAACTGTGAGGTTTAAGGTTTTATTGTCCACTCCAGTGTGCATTCAGAAATAGATGTAAGGATACATTCCTAATGTATAACTAACCTTAAATTTAAAATTAGATTTTTATAAGCTATGTCAAAATGATCTTATGTCAATATGATTCTATGTCACCAATGCACTTTTAGGTTATTTTGAAGTTTAGATTTAAAATATAATTAAAGTAAGCTCACGGCATCCCTCGGCGAGTATATGTAAACACAGCAGCGGGAAAGCTCGTAGCAGGCGAAGTTTTCAGTTTAAGCCCATGCGGTACATCCATGTTTGAGGTGAAAAGTCCAAACCCTCCATAAGGAAATGCAGATGACCGAAGACAAAGGAACGCCGAAAAAGGTCCAAAGAAAAGAGAAAAGGCCAAGACAAAGGGCAAAGGCGGCTCCAACCTGGAAACCTGTAATAAAATTGCATGTCATTAGAACAAACTCCAATATGAATGAACACGAGGTCCTAATTTTTTATAAATTTGTGCGTCTTACCGCCTTAATTTGCTGGAACAATGCCAATAGCAAAAGAAATCATAATATTCTCAGATTAAGAGCTGAAACAATAGAATTCCAACAATTATTTTTCAAATTAGGAGCGTGGCGATTTTCCATCAAAGGGAATCTTATTAAAAAATGACAACTCACCAGAAATAAACTATAATTCCACAAGAGGATAGTTGTGAGGACACAAACTATTATCCTTTAGGCCAAAATACTCTCATTTTTATGAGATTTATTGAAATTAAGTTACGAAGCCATGAATATCGACCATCCAGTCTCTATGCTAGGAAGAAAGGTGCTTTGACAGCGATACGTCAAAATGTCATTCACTCCGCGCTCCGAAACTTTTCGTTCAAAAATAGAATCAAAACCGGTGTGACGACGTTCGCAGAGCGCGTCGTTACAACTGATGCCAAAATAACAAATTTAAACATTTATTACGAACTGTTAGGATTCAATTCTGTGGCTCCTGGATCATTTTGATACAGTATTAGAGCAACTCTGACTGAAGATACCTTTATATATATCAATCAGAGCAGTTTGTAAAGTGTAGCGGTCAATAAACCTGCCAAAACCTATCAAATTAATTATATATTCATTATTTATAGTAAATGACAGTCATTACAGCCGTGAAGACACAATATATTATTGTTGAAATAATTTTATATCACATTCAATCATTATTCTAATTGTTTTGGCACCATTCATGAGATTCGTGAGGCGTTAAAGGGCTACTACATTTTATACTGGAACCAGAAGCTGAAACTGAAGGATTACAGTATACAGTGGAGTTTAGTGGAGGTTTTACAAACTGGACTAAATTAATTGTGACGAAGTGGAGGAGAGCCCTGATCTTTTGATCAACTCTATCAGTTCTTCGGAATTGATCATAATCTCGCTCTTCGGGGCTTGAGATTCATATTCTCGCTCTTCGGGGCTTGAGATATTTAATTGATCCGAATCACATATCACAAATCATATATGATATCTTCGACATTTAAGGCCTATAAAATATACAGCTGAAAAGATGCCACATAAAGTTCAAACTATCAAATACCTATATTGAATCTAATATTGTATATCTCATTTGAATAAAATATAAATCCACAGTCTTGTCATCATACTATTCCGAACAGTTAAAACTAATTTTGGATAACAATTTAAACTATAATGTCAGAATTATTAAAGTATTGAATGATAGATATTGGGTCGGGTTTAAAGATTAGGTAAATAGACGATCACAGCTATAAGTATCGTGGGATTACCCCGGTAGTTCCCGTTACAGCGATGGTGTCTTGAAATAATCATTTGTTGATTTTTTCTTGCCGTAACTTTTGGATTATTTCTTACCATTTCTGTAGATTGTGGTGGTCTGTGCGATGCTATATCAAGCTCACTGATGAACTTAATGCAAAATAGGATTACTAGTCCCCTTCCTATTTATCGACTAGACTAGACTATTGTTTAATAATCAGTGACACGCGTGGAAAAGCTGAGTAACCTAAAACGTTGCCCATTTTACTTCAATGGAACTTATTTTTGCTGGAAATAACAACGCGGTGATGACTGCCTACCTTAAAGAAAAGGTCGCCTTTAGCGCTAACCCTTTTATTGCAAGGAGCATACCTACTACAAAGGAGGTTCGATTTTATAGAATGAAAGAAAGAAAGTATTTATATAAATTTAAACTGTTAGTATTAATAATGGTGTGTGTTTGCTTGCTGCTTACTATGTATAACTTACTATTAAGGAGGGAATTTTATAATAATAATAATGAACGTCATTATTGTACACCAATAACATATTACATTACAGTATGAGATACAAGTTTTGTGGTGCGTACAGATGGCGGCCTTATCGCTCTGCGGCAATTTATTGTTATGATATGATATCAATAAATTAGTTAAATTGTTAAATTGACTTGAGACTATTGTTTACTAATCGAATAATCGCCCCTGATCGCTCCCTATGCAAAGGTACAAATCACATTTGCCGCATTTCCACGCTGGATTGCGATAGCCAGCCTCTGCACCAGGAATGATCCGGACCGGGAGTCACCAGTGACCTCTATTTGCCTTTGCCCAATCGCCTTTACAAGGCTTTTGACCTCTTTGCCCCAGCTTCCCAGGGATTCCACCGCTATTGGCAAGAAGAGGTACTGCGGCTCCGATTCACTTGAGTCCCTTTCTTATGCTGGCGTCATATGCAGCCGCTGACGGAGAGTGAATTGTGCGACTAAAGTGGCTGGTGGCTACAGTGCTGACACAAGTTACAAAATACCAATGTTCAGTAAAAAAATTTTAAAATCTCATACCTACAATATTATTCATTTTGACCTGTAGTACTATTACACATTCTGTGCCTATAATAATTTTCCTGAATACATGTATGATTTAGATAAACAAATCTTACCACCATTGAACGGCTACAATAACGGCGTAGCCGGAAACCCTATTTTGGGCTTCATAGTGCAAGTTTAGGATGCAACCGAAATTGAAGCACGAATGAAAAAGATCTCAGTACAAAATTAGACTAGACCTGGATAATGGAAGAAGATAGTACATTTGAGTGTTAGAGCTTATCCTGATAAACATATTTTCTTTACTATGTAATTGCTGGTTTTAACATTCAAGCAACATAGAATGTGTAAGAAAATACCTCTGCTACCTAGATTCTGTGTGCTTGATATGACTCATCATACCTTTCATTAAGTTTCACATAATTAATAGAAATGTCTCGCGCTTATTATATCTAATGTCTTACCTTTCAACACGAATTACATTAGAACATGAAAGGCGAAGACTGTGACGACCTTCGTTCAAAGAGGGCTGTCTAAGTATTCATAGTTGCACAGTTCCACAGTAACAGCTCTGTATAAGAGACTAGTTGTATCCGCGACTTTGTCTGCGTAGATTTCGATGTGAGTTTTAATTTTTTTGCGCGGAATCCTAATATTTTTTCTTAATTCTTCGTCATCCCAGTGTTAATTCCAGTCGCATCCTCGGAGTAAAACAATATTTTTCCTTAAATAAAAGTAGCTTAAGATACGCATTATAATGTAAGCTGTATTCAATAAAAATTCCGACGAAATCGGCGTCACATTTTTAGAGATTTTCCGACAGAACAAGACTATAAATTTTTTATATTAATTCTACCGTGTATGGGTAGGTACATTCAAAGCAATATTAATAAATTTCAACAGACTTTAATTGTATTTATATGTACCTATAGATGAGTCTACAACAGAGCGGTCGGTAACTTGTGACCCTACTCCGTGCGGCCCGCCAATTTTTTTGTACAGTACTTGGATGGCAGAAATGCACTCGGCACACCTCGTGAAAAGCGATAACCGTGGCCTATACTCGTAGAAGGTCTTAGTACAAGGGAAAGATAATACATCAGCGGATCTTAACCATATTAAATATCCGGTCCAAAATACTGAAACATGATATTTATTCCACAGCCTGAGCGTTTGCGGAAAGAAGCTCATTTCATACCTCGCAAAGCGCATCGTTTCCAGTTACAACGTGTGAGTATGATTTCCTCGGCCGTTTGCGAGCGGTGTAAAGATAGAATGTTATCGTGTTCATCATGTCGAACAATTTCTCCAAACTCACCACTGTACACAATGTAGACCACGCACAGCAAGGAAAAGTGTGTTCTGAATTTGAGCCGAGTATGGAATTGTTGACGATCTTTAGCTCCCGTCTTTGCACGCATGCACAAAGGCAAAGGGAAGGGCATCCGGAAAAAGTGCACTTGGGACTAATATGTAGAAGAACTCTGTCCCATAATTCTTTTTACTATGACAACTCATTCACAGTTTCTGCACTGCGGCTTTTTGAATTCTCTTCCTCATGCCATACGGAAAGAAAGGGCTGTCCCTTTTTTAAATCTCTTTAAGAAACGAACAAGAGACTAATTTATCTCTCAACAGTAACATACATAAATATGTATTTATATGTATGTAAATGTATATATGTATGCATGTATGTATGTTTATTCTTTGTTCTGTATATATATTGAGTTTCTTGGAACGGATCCAAAAGCGAGGACACTCGAACCGCGCAGCTCGCGACAAACGGAGGCAACTCGGGCCGCGGAAGTCAGTTAACGACCTCTGTAGATGGAGCCACCTGATACCCTAGCAGAGACAGGCCGAGTCGGTGGCATATAATGGCATATAATGTTGTTGACTATCTCACCTTTGGTAATTTCAAACCCAAGGGGAGGGGGGGGGGGAGAATGTATCTGATGTATATTATACAGTGTGGCCCGCCTGTATCTTATTTTGTCACTAAGTGGCCCTTGTCTGCGAAAAGGTAACCGGCTGGTCTACATTAATGTAGACCGGTTCACTTGAAATGAACACTCAACATTGTAGGTACCTACGAGAATATTTTAATATATACCGTATATAGTGTCGCCATCTACATGCTCGAAAATAAAATTACGTGCTGAGCTCTATACTATCGTCTGAAAAGTATTATATTATGAGAGAAGGCTAGTCTCTTACAACTTTTTATGTATGATAAGTAGGTATTTACTGAAAGCTCATTCTTAACTATAAAATAGGTACCTATTTGAAAGGTACAAACGATAGAATTGCGATGAAAGTGTCGCCATCTGAACATTTCATAAGGTTTCAACGAGCAATATGGTGGAACGTACTAAAAGTTCCACGAGAGTCGGGCAGAATACCTACCAAGGTTTTACTACTTAACATTCTGCTCGTTATAGTACCTTCTAATGCCGCTAGATGTCAGCCTCCTAAATTTCACAAGGTACGTATATCCTCATAATACCAAGTTTGCTCTGCTCTGAAGAAGAAAACTATGCTTAGTTTTTAACGTCACTATCTGCTCTTTGAATAAACTAAAATAAATGCCCGCATTCCAATTGGGCCACTTAGTATAACTTACTTTTTTTTTAATCGGCTCCTTTCGCAACTTGCCAGGTGGAAATTCACTTGGAGTTTTTAAGTATTTAATTTTTATACATTTGTCATTTGTGTAGTACCATAAACTATTTTTACAAGTTTATTATTCTTTCCGCTGTCGTACTAGGACTCTGCCTCGAAGACGCCGGTGAGTGGACAAACTATGCACCCGGGAATTCTACGGGCCATTCCATTTGTATTCCGTTGGTGAATTTTATAAAACTTATTTTAATACAAATCTCTGTTATGAATACGAATAGAATATGAATACTTACGCTATGGTTCAAAATAATGAGCGAAGAATAAAAAGTACATTAAAATAATTATTTACAGAATGAGGAATATTTAGATAATGGGCAATTATACCGGTACAAAAGAATTCATTACCCTTTCATTCGTGTACTTTGTGGGTTAATTGAAAATGGCAGCAGTATTCACGATATTGTATATCAATATATTTTTAACTAAAAAAATCAAAAACATGTTAATTTATTTGGTAATTTAAGAAGGTATATTGATGGTCTGAAATGTTTTATTAATACTGGAACAGTTCCATTGATTACGGCTTTACAAAAATGTCTCGGTATAATTGATAATGTCAATACCAAACGTCACCAAAGCTGGTTAGAGTCAGAATCCCCCTTTCACCCTTCAGTGGCTTGCCCCTCTAAAAGTGGAACGTTTCTTCGAAAACTTCATAACTTTTAATTGAATTAAGATATTAATACGCTGTCTGCCCATAAATTTTATCGTTTTGCTTTCTTGGCTAATTTTCATTCGATCTTTGTTCTTGAATATTAATATAATTTAAATCAGATTTGTCTTCATTTTGGTACTGTTATATTTAAGTTGGTTTATTATATTTGTTCTTTGCGCCTTTTGTTTCATTTACTAATTAGATTTTATACTCTTTTGACTTTTATACCTACTAATTGACGTTAATACATGTATAGCAAAGACCGCTAAAGATGTCTTTTATTTTGTATGCTGAAACTGTCAGTGATCACTATTTCTCAATTGTGTCCCAGAGGCACAATGATAATAAAATTGCTTTCAATTTAAAACACCCTCCCCTTTCTCTAGTGTTTTTAGATGATAAGTCAATTTCATTTACTGGAACTCACATAAAATGATATATTGATTTAGTTGACATGTTACATCCTGAAGCAAGAAAAATCACACCAACGAACAAAACATTTTTTAAAGAAACACATTGAAGCAGAATTGTATCATAAATATACACTATTTATTATCGTTTACTTTAGTAGAGCCGTAATAGTGTATTTAGGATACCCCTGATAAAGTAAAGGAAAAATGTTTATAGATAGCGTATGCCGCACCCGAACAAATTTACCCGGCAACAGTAATAATATACGAAATATTGTTCGCTCGCTCTCATCTACACATTTTTGGATTTTGTTGTTTTTAGCCTATAGCTAATTTGATTTCTTCTATTGCAATATTGTTTTGTACCTACCAAGTTACAGTTGGTAAATATTACCTATTGTAAATTATAATGTACAGTAGAACTCAAAAGTGCAGTAGCAATCCTACGTAATTATAGCGTCAACATTCTAGCGCTCCTTGTGACCTTTTTCTTTTAAGACAATTTACACACACGCATAAATTGTTCTTCCGTAGGAATATTATCGATCATTTCGTCTATACAGCTTAAGTAACCTGTGACCGAGTGGTTCTAGCATGAGGTTTACGGCAATTCAAAGGTTGATGGTTCAAATCCTACAATCTGTGTATAACTACACTTTTTGTGTTTCATTTATTTAAATTAATATCAGGTTGATGAGTAAACTATGTTTCTTAAGTAGAATTTATTATATGATAAACTTTAGCAAAGATCAACATAAAATATAAAAAGTATGAAGGTAGATTTGAAATAAAATGTAATAATTTCTGGCTTAGAGAAAATAAAATAACGTTGTTGGTTGGTGGACTTAGTTATGAGTCTTGTTATTCCCGTGATTCGATTCAATATTAATTTTAACATGTCTACAAGTAATATTAGTATGGAAGTCAAAGCTAATATTGTGGCTTAACATATAAATGGGTTAAATATAAGTGAAATAGCAAATGAAACTGGCTTATCCGTAAGTATATTATTGTGGCATTTCATTTTTATATCATACTAGCTGTTGCCCGTGGCCCCGCCCGCGTGGATATCGGTTATCGCGACCAAACATGGCCTATGTGTTATTCTGTGGTATAAACTATATTATTGTAAAGTTTCATTAAAATTCTATTCAGTAGTTTTTGCGTGAAAGAGTAACAAACGTCCAAACATCCATACTCACAAACTTTCACATTTATAATATTAGTAGGATAATTATTCAAATAGGTCTGGTGTTTTATATATGTTAATAACCATTAATGTGTAAAAACGTTCTTTTTAGAGGAATACTGTGAGCCGTTGGGTGAAGAGGTTTGAGGACGAGGGTAGCCTGAAGGTTCGTGCAAGAAGTGGAAGGCCGCCGTTGATTAACCACACTATATGGTGGCAGAGTATGAAACCACACGACGATGGGCCAATGAGTTTGACACTTCATTGATGACTGTTCATCGCGTACTCCATGTCGAAGGCCTGCATCATCGGACGCCAGCAATCAAACCGTTTTTAACGCAACGGCATAAAGACGAAAGGTTACATTTTGCCCGGGAATACCTTGATTTTAACTGTGAAACGACCATATTCTCGGACGAAAAAACTTTTAAGTCCTGTCAGAAGGGAGGGATGCAGTTGTGGCGTAGGAACAATACACGCTGGTCTGACAGTAACAGTGTTGCTAACACGGAGTCAGGTAGAATAAGTGTTAATATGTGGGGATGGATCAGCGCGCAAGGACCAGGCGAACTAGAGTTTATTCCACCGCGAGCAAACAGCAGCAGTTATGTGGACGTTTTAAATAGTGCGCAATGTTTTTCCCCGAGATGAATTAAATAACTTTAGTTTTGTGCACGACAATTGTCCTATACACTGTGGCGTCATAGTTCTCGAATGGCTTAGGGAACATGCAGAGGTCAACGTTATTCCTTGGTCAGCACGATCCCCTGATTTAAACCCAATAGAAAATATATGGGGTATAATGGTCCAAAGATGGGACAATTTACGTGGGACAGATAATTGCAAGAATGTTGTGGGATCCATGCGCCGACGTCTACTCAGCTGTATTGAGAACAGCGGAGGACATACAAAATATTAATAATTGTTAGCACAAAAACTATTATTAATTATTAATATTTTGTCCGCCTACAATACTAATTATACTTAATTAGGTATTTGGAAAAAGGTAATCTTGTTGTTCTAAATATTAAATCTGTAAAGAAAGAATACTTTTGTTACATAACTTACAAGTAAGTAAACTTTACTTAATGATCTTTCCATTTATTACAAAAAATATATTCAATAGCTCAGTTAAGTAAGAAGTAGTTTTTGTGAATTTGGTGAAAAGGGGACGTGCTGGCTATAGGACAAGTTAGTTTAAGATTGTAAGATTGAGGTTAAGTTTCAATCCTCTTTTCCTTGAGAAAACGAATACTTAAGCTATAGACCTCAATAAAATTTACAATGAGCAGGTTGGTAGATAGTAAAAATGAAATATATTAATTTACGAATCAAACATTTTGTATCATTTCTTTTCATAACCCCATAATTAATCACATAAATAATAACTAATAATAATAACCAACTTCATGCAAAATTACTTTATCAATATATAAAATTATATTTTAGTCATAAATATAAAAAATCGTTATAGACTGGAATCGAACCACAAGTATCTCTAATCGCAGTGAATCAATAGTATCCTGCTTCTGCCACTTAGCTATCAGCTAATTTACTAAGGTTGGCGAATTACTGTTATACTATCTAATGACTCACAGCAGTTGTAAAGAATAATACAGTAATGAAAACATAAACACCTATAACACAAAAATATATCGTTATCTTTGTCTAGCACGAACTACTCATATTTTGTTGTCCTAGTCTACGCTACGACATGTCGCGTCGTATTGCATTGAGACATTACACACACACACACACACATATGTAAACGCCCGGCGCGCGGCAGCCGCACGCCACACCATTTTGAGCCTTGTTGTGCTAATGCACTTATGAGCTCTGACTGTACCTACATCATTATTGCACTTTTGTACATTTAACGGAATCTACCTATACCACGAAATTTATTAAAATCTCTGACTCACACAGTCTTTGGAACTTATCAAAAATTAAATTAGTATAATATAAATGAATGTTCAAGAATTTCAATTAAATTACAGAAAGCGTTTGTGGATTTTTTCTTTGATATAAAAACTCTAGTAAATGCTTTTTAATTTTATCAAAGCAAAAAAATCGTTCTAAATTAATATAAACTTTTATCATAATGATTCTAATTGGTGCTTCCATGACTGAAGTTAAAATCACGCAACGGGTGGTCCGGCGCGAGCTTAAGTCCCTAGATGTTCGGAAGTCGAGTGGGCCAGACGGTATACCGGCGATGGTGCTTAAGCACTGTGCCCCCGAGCTGTGCCCTGTACTTACACGTCTTTTCGCACTCTCATACTCCGCAAGGCGGTTCCCAACCTCGTGGAAGACCGCATTCATGCACCCTGTACCTAAGAAAGGTGACAGGACCGATCCGACCAATTACAGGCCTATCGCTATCACCTCCCTTCTCTCGAAGGTAATGGAGCGTGTTATTAATACACAGCTCCTGAGATACCTTAAGGGAAACGATCTACTGAGCGATCGACAGTACGGCTTTCGCCACCGTCGCTCTACCGGTGACCTTCTTGTGTATCTCACAAACCGGTGGGCGCAGGCCATCGAGAGTCGGGGTGAAGCACTAGCGGTCAGCCTCGATATAGCGAAGGCCTTCGATCGGGTCTGGCACAAAGGTCTTCTTGCGAAGTTGCCATATTATGGACTCCCCGAGGGACTGTGCGAATGGATCTCCAGCTTTTTGTCGAACAGAAGCATCCAAGCCGTCGTCGACGGCAGCTGCTCGGACCGTATGAACATAAACGCTGGTGTCCCATAAGGCTCCGTGTTGTCTCCGACGCTGTTTCTGCTGCATATCAATGACATACTGTCTGATGGCTCGATTCATTGTTATGCGGACGACAGTACCGGAGACACGTGTTACACGGGCCGTACAAATATACCTCAGTCCGAGGTGGAGAAGAGTCGCGAACAACTTGTGTCTGAAATTGATACTACTCTCTATGGAGTATCCGATTGGGGACGACTAAACCTAGTCCAATTCAACCCCACTAAGACACAAGTATGTGTATTCACCGCTAAGAAAACCCCATTCATTGTGGCGCCGCAATTCCTGGGCACACCGCTTACCATCTCCTTGAGTATAGGGATCCTTGGTGTCGATATCTCCAGCGACGTCCAATACCGAAGTCATTTGCGGGACAAGGTTAAGTTGGCATCAAGAAAGCTCGGAGTGCTCAACAGGGTGAAGCAGTACTTCACTGCGAGGCAGCAACTCCTTCTTTATAAAGCACAGGTCCGGCCTCACATGGAGTACTGCTGTCACCTTTTTGCTGGGACACCTGCATACCAACTTGACCCCTTCGACTCAGTGCAAAGACGGGCATTGAGGTTGGTTGACAATCCCATACTCACAGGTAGTGTGGAACCTCTTAGCCTTAGGAGGGATTTTGCCTCACTGTGTGTGTTCTACCGCCTATACAATGGTTTGTGCTCAGATGAATTGTTTTACTTGATGCCCGTAGCTACATTCTATCACCGCACCTCTCGCCATAGGCAGGGAATTCATCCTCACACATTGCGACCTGAGGCGGTGCGCACTGTGCGGTATGAAAGAAACTTCATCCCACGCACACTCAAGCTGTGGAATGACCTCCCTGCTGCGGTTTTCCCAAGCGCCTACAATATGGGGTTCTTCAAGAGGGGCATCAGAAGGTTTCTTCATGGTCGGCAGCGCGAGTGTGACACCCCTGGTGTTGCATACGTTCATAGGCCACGGTAACCGCTTCCCATCAGGTGGGCCGTGTGCTTGTCTGCCAACTAAGTGGTATAAAAAAAAATGTTACCTATTTTGTAGATTTTAGTTTTTGACGTCGGTTTTATTATATAATCCAATATACTTATACTAAATTCTAGACAAACCGCCTATTTATTTATAGTTACGAATGCTAGTATCACTACCCCATCTCATTCGAAGGGTATTGTAAGAAGCTACTAACAGGAAAATACGCAGATTATCAACAATCACTGCGAGAGAAGAAAAACTAGAAATAAAATCACTAACTACCAACTCGTCTGGTCAGTGTGGAAACAGTAGGCCTGAGCCTCCCAACATTGGCAGAGATCTACGTCCAAAAGTGGACTACGATAGGCTGAATAACTGAACTGAAGCACCCTGGTTCCCGTTTCATTCAATTCCTTAAAATAAACCTGAAGCCTTTGACAATATAATATAAATACTTGTCCTGATAGATTCATCAACGAAAAATCAAGACCGCTGGGTATAAAAAAGTTATTCACTGAGCCTTTTCCCTACTAATTGGGGTCAATTTTCTTGTTTAAAGATAAAGATAAATTTATTTGTAGAAACATGTGTACAGATGATGTTACAAAGTATATTACAATGCATTGCAAGTTTCAACACGTTCTGTCAAAGGAGACGTACAAATATGATTATTCGTGATCTTAATGTATGAGCACGAGAAATATAATATTCTATAATGTTCCTTTATTAATTACATAATTTTTAGTTATTTGACAATCATAGGTTACTCAATTCTTAACAAGGTAAAATTTATCATTATCTGTCAATAAATATTATAATTAATTAATTTAATGTCAGTATAAAGAGATATATTTAGTCAGAGAGATCTTATTACAAATCAGAAACAAATTGATGTTGTAACGACGCACTTTTCGAACGTCGTCACACCGGTTTTAATTCTAATTTTTGAACGAAAAGTTTCGAAACGTGGAGTGAATGACATTTTGACGTACGCTGTCAAGGCACCTTTCTTCCTAACGATCCGGCAGATCGGTCGATTTTCATGGATTTGTAATTTATATTTTGATAAATCTCATCAATATGAGAGTATTTTTGCCTGAAGAACAATAAATTGTGTATTCACAATGATCCTAATATGGGATTATCATTTATTTCTGGTGAGTTAACATTTTCTAATAAGATTCACTTTGTTGGAATTCGCCACGTTCTTTATTTGAAAAATAATTGTTAAAATTCTATTGTTTCAGCTTTTAACTTAAAAATATAATGATTTCGTTTGGTACTAGTGTTGTTCCAGCGAATTAAGGCGGTAAGTCGCACAAATGTATAAAAAATTAGGACCTCGTGTTCATATTGGAGTTTGTTCTAATGACATGCAATTTTGTTACAGGTTTTCAAATGGAACCGCCTTTTTCTTCTTTTTCCCTTTTCTTTTCTTCGGATTTCCTTTTGCCGTTCCTTTTCATTTCATTGGCTTTTCATCTGCATTTCCTTATGGAAAATTTGGGCTTTTCACCTCAAGCATTGATGTACCGCATGGGCTTGAATTGAGAACTGCGCCTGCTACGAGCTTTCTCGCTGCTGGGTTTGCCTTCACTTACTCGCCGAGGGATGCCGTGAGTTTGCTTTAATTTTATTTTAAACCTTAACTTTAATATAACCTTAAAATGCATTGGTGATGTAGGATCATATTGACATAGTTTCTAAAATTTTAATTTTAATTTAAGGCTAATTACATATTAGGTATGTGTCCTTAAATTCATTTCTTAATGCACACTGGAGTGGACAACAAAACCTTAAACCTCACCGTTTGGTTTCATTTAGCTCACCACCGGAAGATTAAAAGTTTCCAATATCCGCTGATTATCCTAGGTATGTGTATCTCCAAGGCGCCCGAACTTTTATGGTAATGTACTTATAAACCAATTTTGTTTTTCTTTCTTTTAAATAGGAGATTACACACTTACTTTGTCACATTTAACTTGCTCCATTCAAGAGTAAACAAATAATAAAATACACATTTATAAAATATTTTTTTTATTATTACAATGTCAAATAAATATTACATAATTTTATGTCAGAATCCCATATAAATTGATATGATTGATATACTTATATTTATTTAAGTATGTCAAAGTACTGAATGTCAATTAGGTATTAATAAAAACAAAATTTAATCAATATATGTCCTGATCATTAATATAATCTCTTATTGTATAGTAGCACTTTCGAATTAGTCTCGCTTTTATTTTATGCTTAAACATATCTGTATTCATATCTTTGTAGCTATTTGGCTAACTAAGTTGCAACTGAAATTCGATATTTTCCATGAAGCGACTACTATCTGACTTCAATAACCATTTTTTGCCTGGAAGAAATTGTGTAAAGCGATAAAGCCGCCCTTTGTACTGCTCTTGTCTTCTTATATTTCTGTAACATGAATATTATAAATGGCGTACAATAAAAATATAATAAAAAAATAATAATAATAACGATTGGCATAGATTTTCGTATGACAACCGAGACCGACGGTTTAATATACAAATTATTTAGATAGGTCTTGCAGTTTCAATCTACCAATAGTCTAGTCTATTTATTGTCACGTCTATGTTCAGAAAACATCCTAATATATTTTCCAATTCAAGAGACATTCAAGCAATTTCGATAATCATTATAAAAACTAAATCTATAAGTTAGAACTCAAGCCAACTAATGTAGATCGAAGTGAACTGCATCATGTTCTCAAACGGCGCATAACTCAAATTACGCGAAGTGCGATTACGCGACAAGTTCACCTAATGGCGCTTAAGTGCCCTAACCAGACTTGGATAGGTACTTAGCATGCAAACGTTCTAATAAAATTATTTGAAAGCTTCTTATTAATCGCTTTGGAGTTGAAGAACAATGAGCTCTATTTGTATTTTCTAATGATTTAGAGGTAGTGTTCATAGACCCTAAATGCAAGGTCAGATTAGAACCTAATGTAGAATCTCTCTCTTCAAATGTAAGTACATATTTAAGCAACATTAACGTAGTAAAAAGAATTTCATAATATCAGTGATACTATTATGAAGCTCTTAAAAGATGCAAAGAAGAGATTGTGAATATAAAATGCGGTAAATTTTGTGAATAGTATGTCTGCTCATGTGTCAAATATTTGCCTAAAATTGAACGTTTCATACTTCTTCATCTTATCTTTAATCCCAGTCGCATCCGAAGATTTCACCTTGGAGACTGGGGTCCGCTTTACCAGTCTAACTGCGGATTTGGCTGAACTTCGATATTTTCCGTGAAGCGACTGCCGTCTGTACTATGTGTGGGTTGTGGAACCCAAAGGCAATATCGAAGCATTTCAGTTAGATCAGTTATTGACTTTTTTGATTCTAACTACCCGTAACGACTGCCATATATATTATTATGGCAACCAGGATGGACAGCTTAATGTGCTCTCCGAGGCACGACCAGACCATTGCCAATACCTATATTAATGCATACACATATTTGCACTGAACGGGGATCAAACCCGCACCTCCTGCTTAACGGCCGCGTTCACTACCGCCACGTTACAGAGGTTGTCCTGTCGTAATTTATTCCGACAACTCAAAGAATGGGTGCGTCGCCACCAGCCACATTACTTCTAAGCGATCGAGGCAGCTCCGTAATGGCAGCACACTCCGCTAGGCCATTGCCGACCAACGCGCGTGAATGATAAGTGGCTATTGTGAATGTGACCGTATCATGTATAAGCCCTAAATTGCTCTTGGTTCAATGAAGTTCAAGTTAGTAACCCCAATTCTAATGGCTCAAACATAGTTAGTATACTTACCATAGGATTGTACAGGCATGGATAGTAGTTTGTGCCAAGATTTGTAAAGCAAGTATCATGAAACAACCAATAAGATAAATATAGGGTTCAATGCCAGGCAGTTTTCTCTGCCTACCCCGGAAGGAAATAGGCATATGTACGTAGTAATCAGTTATTAATGTAATTGAAATATTGGGAGTCTTGTATTTTCTATGTTATATCTATCTCCTCGACCGATTACCCGCGCAGATTGCAAGTAGACACCGGACGTCGGACCTCCAAGAAGTCTGAAGTCTGAAGCATCACCTGAATCGACAAGTGTCTCCATATCTGCTCTTTAACAATAATCTCACGAAATAACGTATAAGATTAATAATATTTTTTTTACCATTAACAATAATAATAATTCTAATAAGTTCCCGCAGGGCCAGCTGGTGGCGAGCTGTTGGTGCGTGGCGACACCACGTACCCCGATTCTCCCGAGGATTAGGATTAATTCCCCCTCACCTTGTGTGCTTGCCTTTATTGGCCGGCCATGAGTGGAGTTGCAAGAGCAAAACCTATGCTCCAGGTTGGAAGTGTAAAATGTCATAATGCCGGGAGCACGCTGACTGGTATACCGGGAACTTGCGCCCCGCAGACTCACCTCTCGACAACCTTAGCCGCTCAACGGATGTTGCTCCATGGTCGCACTATATGTGGCTATTTTAATGGGGCCCATGCAATGAGTTGGCAAGTCACCACCTGCCTTTTTACAATTTTGAGACTTATTGTCACGGCAGGCATCCGTTAGTCTCCCTCCATAGCCCATTCACCAGTCCATCCAATTCTCAATCCCATACCCCATAATTTAGTTTCCATCGCGGCCACAGCACCGCACAGCAATAGTGTCTGCACCTGGCGGGGACCATCTCCCGGTGTATCATATTGTACGCTCGGGGATGATATCCGCCATGTGTGTGTATTCCTAGCATATTAAATTCTCATAAAAGGGCCTCTACATCTTGGCTTCGGCCCGACACACGCCTTCCAAAGGCCCGGGACTCCATAGTCCCGAGAGTCAAGGTACTGAGAAACAATAATAATAATAATAATAATTTATTGCCAAAAAACACCACTAGCACGTTTCTGGGTCTTAGTACTTAATGGTCCATATACAACTTTTTATTGCATAAGTTGGCTTTATTTCGTTACTTTGAAACTGAATACCAATTTGTTGCGAAAGTTCTTTAGCGCTAACCTTATACTGAAGCTGCTAGACGCGCGAGTGCCTGGCAGACTTAACGACTAAAACACAGAGTCATTACAAAAGTATATTATGCACTGCCCTTAAGTGTTTAAATTGTAGCATAGTAAGATGCTACAGTAAAACACCACACCTGAAATAATATATTTAAATAGTAATATATCTATTGCCCAGTAAATAACAAGTTGGAATATATTATATAATTTTTATTGCGGAAGTAGAATATTTAATACGCATGTTAACTGAAGTGCAAAAGTAAATCACGAGAATCATACTATAGAAATATGGTACGTAGATACAAGAATAATTGTATTTCGATGTCGGGTGAGTCGTAAAAGAGGGAATTAGAAATAAGCAACTTGGAAGTAGACTGGTCTCATATCCTGAGGCAATAAAACAATAAAAGCCTTAGATGTCATCCGCACACGGTGCAGAACATCCGATCAAGAACCAAGCGGTTCGGTGACTCTTTCCTCTGTTGCACCATTAAGGCCTGGAATTCATTACCAGCTCACGTGTTTCCTTCTTCCTACAGTCCCGGGTCCTTTAAGCGGGGCGTGAAAAAGCATAATATGATGAGGCCGTCAAGCTGAGTGTCACCATTGTCACACGGTATGTGTAAGTAATGGTGACCCTCTTTTCTGAGACTTTGCCTTTAGCTTACCATCAGGCAAGGCGAAGTCTAATTGACGTGTTCCATATATAAAAAAATAAAATGAAAAAATAAGCGTTATTTTTTATGTTAGGCTCATTTCATTGCCTAGCAACGCTAAAATAATGAGCATGTCACAAAAGTGAAAAGGCTACTGACAATCTTCAACAAATGTCGATTCCGACAAATGTATTGTGTATGTACTGGCAAATATAAAATGGCAATAGATAATATATTTGATATTTTATTTTTATCTAGGACACACTAACTTGACTTCATCTCACCTGATGGTAAGCTAAAGGTAAAGTCTCAGGAAGAAAGAGGACTCTTTCGGCCTTTATAGGTACTAACTCCTTCGTTAGTGAACAACACTTGCATAAAAGTTGACTAATATTCGTTAACCTATCAGTATTACTCTTGAGACTACTGCCAACTCGCGCGCGCTCTTGAATTCCAGATTAGCAAGTTGATGAATGACCCAGCAGACGGTCAGTGAATCCATACCCTGACCAATAGTTAATATTAGATATATGCTGTACGAAGCCAAACTCCCGCGATATTTCCATCTTATTAAACGCAGAACTTTTGAAAACACATTTTGTTGGTCACTCAGAGGGCACCCTGGGCAAAGCGTGATTTTTGCTCACCGTTTTCTGTCAACTTTACGTGACTTATGTACGAAAGTTACATCTGGATCACACACGGACGGTCACAAATTGAGTTAGTTCCGCGAACAATTCCAAAGATTTAGTGAAATTGCTTCACGCTGAGTGTCACCGACATGTTTCCCAAGTGAAGTGGTTTCCTTCAAACTAGCCAAAGCAGATTGTGCCACGGTGCAAGTTTATAATACACCTGTATTTGTTATTCTGTTTTTGTTAGTTAGAACTTACTCGTTGAAATCAGTTTAAACTTCTGTTTGTCTAATAATTTATGTATATATAAAAACAGAATAAATGTAATCATTCATTTTTAGCTTACCATTAGTGGAGTGGAAGTGTTAGGGGATATGGTCCAAATAAAAATATACCAATTTTGATTACTCTAAAGTTAAAGAAAATTTTAACGAGCAACATTTCTCCTCGTTATTGCCTCATTCTCAAGCAAAAATACGATCATTTTGTTTCTGATCACAGAATATTATGTATCTAAAGAGTTTTGAACATTTTACAAATTGATTTTCAGAGTTAAAATAAGATGAATTGTTTCTTTGCCTGAGTGTAAGGTGGCCCCACCTTACACTCAAGAAATAGTAAGTCACAGACAAGAAAAAGTAAGTTTTGTATGTTGCGAGGTAGAGTAATTACTTACTTAAAACTTTGTACCTAATACTAGTAGAAAACTAAGTAAGTTTCACGAGCTGGGACTGTACATTTCTGTTGTGACGTCAAACTCATTTATGGCAACCACGGGAGGAATGGAAGAAAAATCATAAATAATATAATATATTTTATTAAAAAAAATGATATTACAATTATTCTGTTGGAAGTGTGCTGGGTAGAAAGAAGGAATATTAGTATTTTTTTTAATAAGTGATTGGCACCAAGACTGCTTCGCCATCTATTCAGCATTTACTCTTAGTAGACAAAGAGTCAAAAATCAATAACACTGATATAATTATATCTTAACCGTTATACATATTAATGTGGTAATTTATTTTCCCCTTTATAACTCTAACATTAACGTACGAAATAAATCTGTCGGTAAAAATTGTTTATTTAAATTTTATCCAGTCTTATCCGTACATCTAAGAATAATAAGCAGCTGCTTTAATTTTTAAATCTTTTAGAGACAGCGAGGTTATCCTAACATAGGGTGACTAACTCCCGGGGCACAGAGTGGACTTTTATGTATCTGCAGAACGGCAATAATTCTCAGAGCCGAGTTAAAGTTGAAAATATCTTTAAAAATATGGTACCTGAGGGAGTCATCTCGCTTAAAATCTGAGTAAAGCTCCCAAAGTAAAGTAATCGAAACGACCCTATAGATTCTTTTTCAGAATATTATCTTATTCTGTTCAATCCATCTTGTTACTGACGTTTACTTAACTTTATCTTAGTGTTAAGTTTTCAAATAATACGAGTAATAATGCTCTTGGAATAGAATACTTCGCAGATATTTTGATATCATTTTTCTTCATCCTAGTATTACTCCCAGCCACATCCGAAGTCTTCACCGAGTCCGACATCTGTTTTGTCCAGTCTAGTCTAGTTAGTTATTGTTAGTTTTTTTGTAATAGACAATGTAGAATTAAGTCCACTTAATACACTGAACTTCCAGTATCTAACCGTCCTACGATTCGCTTTCACGAGACAAACGGTAATACCAGATTCGTTTGAGCCTGATATGAACATTCGCCAGCTAGTTGGCTAGCTAGCTGCCGCACATATGCGTCTTCAGTTCACAACTTTACTTGCTCACTGGAAGTTTCCGTCGGAACTACGTAAAAGCTTCAACTTTATTCAAAATATGCAATTCTGCTGCATTATCTACATAACTTATGGTCTCAGCTGAATAAGGTAGAATGGTTTGAAATGGTTATGTTTTAGTTTTAATTAATTTATCTTTATATGTCACCACACAAAGATTGTATAGTATGATTTTATGTTTACACGCCACTGTATCATCATAATTATAGTGACTTAAGTTACGCCTAATCAGTTTAATTTCGACAAAAACTGTCCTGCCTTTTTTATTTTAACTTTGAATAACTTTTATTGTTAATGTTCATTTTCAATTTCAATTCTCTGATAAAATGACCGTCATAATTTTGTAAGCACAGCTATATTGGATGAATGCAATGAGTTTTATTTAATACGATCATAACAGAATTAAATTTCTGAGTGATTAAATAACAACATAAAATCACGGCTCGGGTTGAAAAATAAAGTGCAATTTTCTGACATTAAAACCATCGAAACAAACTTTGCTAGTATTTCATTATTAAAAATAACATTTTTGAAATTGACCCGGCTTCGTTTTGATTAACAAAAACATCAAAATTCGGATAAAATTGAAGCAAGCACTCTTGGCGTGAGATCTATGGAATATTTTATGTATTGTTTCTTTGTTCAGTTCAATCATTTATTATGCTAGTTTAGTGGTTGATGAGCTAGCTTTACTACCAACAGTTTCCAGGTACGACATCTGGTTAGCACACCATTGGCGTGAACTTATTTCTGCATTAAGAAATTATTTAGTTTAGCTGTAGGGGTTAGGCAGAATATAGGTTATTTACGCTTTAGCCACGAGTACAATCGCCACTGACGTCTATGAAGATAATGATAAAAATTCTAAACCAATTAATATTTTATTATCACTTGAGAAAAACCAGCAGTGATGCTATATCTTCCTTAATCATCCGTACCAGCTGTGATCAGTCGCTTACACTCGAACTCTATCAACAATGGCCAAAAGATTGGCTACATCATTAGCACCGGTACTAAGCGTCATCGTCAGTGCTACCTTGTGGACTGCTCGCTAATCAACAAATTAACGGTGTTGAAAGTTGCAAGTACCATTGGTATCTACTTCAGATAAATTTGCGAATCTTGTCCTTTATTTCACAACCTGAGTATTCTGTTAACTTAAATAAAAACATTTGAAATACAGAGCGCATAATTGAGTCGAAAAGTTAAGATAGTTTTACAGTTTTCGTAAACGAATTTACCATGTATTTAATTACAAATTATACTCTGATGATAAAAATAATGAAGAAAAATTACGTTGTGTAATGTTAATCAATATTAGGAATTACGTATGACCTAACCGTTAAAAAACTAGAATAGGGTGGAAAATAAAAAGATAACTTACAGCAATATATTTATTTCAATAATTTATATAAAATAATAACTAAATTTGTATTAAATAATTATGTACAACTAAATTATTGCAAATGTTTTAAGGCACTGGTAACTATTCAATTTACAGAATCTTCTTTGGTTTCCGTTACTTTTACCAGGTGACGTCATCGAGTATCAAAGTGCCTATACTTGGGTAGGTCACATAAGATGGACGGAAGACGATAAAATAAATATTGAAAGGGTAATAAATTTAGACTGAACACCAGAACTAGAACTCACCATAATATTATATAATGAGGAATCAACACACCATCTGTGCGTGCAGCACAGTGTCTTAGGAGTAAGTTTAGTTGCCAGGAAAGAGAAGTAAGAATGTAGTGACAGTACATGAAAATATATACTGAGATAGATTAGGCAATTAGAATGATTAAGTATAAACAAGTAATAAATTATACACCTTAATAAGGGACACTAAATAAAAAGGTAAATTACACCAAACAAATTAATGGTATTTTAAAACAGAAAAGAAGCACTGAAATCAATATATTCGTATTATAAAGGAATTACGATCATAGTGAAAACTAGCGAACTACGTAAATAAATAGCTGACATATTACTGCCAACTCTACTTTTACATTACACGAGTGACTGATATTAAACCAAAAAATGTCCCATATATTCAAAAATACCGTCAATATGCATGCAAGTGTTATTGAAGTACTAGAGGGTTACCAACAAGTGTCATATTTTGATATTATTCCTTTCCTTATTGTGCTCAATTTTATTCACGAAATAAGAAGTTTTCTTATGAGGTTTAATAGTCAGTTTCACAAGTGCAGTGTTCTACATCATATAATTAAAAAAAAATGCATCACTTCAAAATTTACGTGAACCTCCTTCAAAAGGAGAATTTCTCTGCATCAAGTACAGGTACGTTCAAAACTCTACTCGACAAAACCATAATTTTGTGATGTTTATTTTCATAAGACATACGATGCGCTGGTTTTGCAGGCAAGCAATTATTAACTTTTAATTAGGGACACGGGACTCGGGAAACTTTCACATTCATCTGTCAAGCTATGAAAAACGAGGACTATGTACAAGTGTACATGTTCAACATTAAGAGCAGTGATCTAATAGCAGTGATATTTAATTACAACTGAGTAGAGTATAAACGAGTTGTCAAAAATGTTTGAAAATAGAACACTAAACTTTACAGATCAAAAACTACTTTTTGAACCAATTTATTTTTCAACTGAAGGTTTAAATAGAGATATATCTCCAATAACATATGAAATTTTTGATGTCATGGATGATTGAAATGATCATAACAATTGTACAGTCTATAAACTACACAAAGGAACATCCTTGGAACTTCACCACAGTGAACTTTGAATACACAACGATTTCTATGCCGAAGAACTGGAGTAGTACTGTTTAACATGTCTGTTTTGTTTTATTTGGACATCACTGAATTTCACTTGTATCTATCACAGTTGGGTACAAGTGTTACATGTGTTACATTATTGTTTTAAGCAATAAATATTTAACATTCGCACTACTGTTAAGGTCTGTCTTTTTCAAAAGAGGCATTATAGTCTTTGCCTATAAATCACTTTTAGTTATCACAATACTTATTGATATTTATGACTAGTTAAGTATAACCACACAGTGTTCTTCACTAGAACTTCTCGCTGCCAGTCACAGAGATGGTCACATTCTTCTTTTTACTTTTACTCTCTTCACTTTTCTCTTTCTTAACTCCCTCTTCTGCAATAAAAAAGTTTCGGTTTTGTTTCTTCAAATAAGTAGTTAAATAATTAAAAAACAATATTTTCAATTATGTACGTACGCTTAAATTCAGTAAACTAGCTAACTACAAAACTAGCTAACTAACTCAAGTAAATATAATATAATAATATTACCAATAGCTTCAGAGGGCTTGGGTTCATTCCAGGGTTGTGTATCGGCTGTGATGAAGAGCAGGAAGAACAAGTTCGTCAGGAAGTAGAACGCAGCAGATATGAAGAATACCTTTCTCCATTCACTTGCTTGCTTCTGAAACGTGCAATAACGTTTTATTGCTACTATTTTAGTCACGCTTCAGTCGTGTACTCATAGTACGAATACTTATCAGTATTGGGGCAAAGTAATAGAAGAAGTTTAGTAACAGGTAGCAGCTAGACCTGGACTTCTGTAAGTATATTGTAGGCTGAAAAGATTCGGCCAAAAGGAAACAGAACAGGTCAACTTACTAAGCCATACTCTGATATATGATATATCACCGGTGACCGCGGGGTGCGCCCTTGGTTCGGGCGCGAGTGCGCGGAAGCTGTTGAACAAAAACAGTCCGCGTACCGCGCTTGGGTAAGGGCGCGCGCCACGCGCCATCCCAATCTGGGCCACTTCAAGGCGGCGTACAACAGAGCCACAAAGGTCTGTAGAAGGGCCTACGTCAGAGCGGATGCCCTGCGCATAGCGCGGCTTGGTCAAGAGCTAGTGATGCATCCCACGGGAAGCCGTGGCTACTGGCGACTGGCTAAAGCCGTGCTAGCCAATTTCTGTCAGCCTTCGCTGCGTAACCCTGATGGATCCCTGGCCCATGAGCCGCAAGAGAAGGCAAATCTGCTGGCTAATCTCTTTGCGGCCAACTCCCGAATCGATGATTGTGGTACGCAGCCACCAACACTACCCGACAGTGACCACGCGATGCCTGATATCCATATCAGGCAACGCGATGTCCGTGCAGTGCTGCAATCACTCGATGTCCGGAAAGCCAGTGGTCCGGATGGTATTCCAGCGGTAGTTTTGAAAAAATGTGCAGCGGAGTTGTCTCCAATGCTTACGCGCCTGTACCGGCTATCCTACAGTTCGGGTACAGTGCCTTTGCCTTGGAAAGAGGCGAATGTTCAGCCGATTCCCAAGAAGGGGGATTGCTCGGAGCCAGCCAACTATCGACCCATAGCCGTCACCTCAGTGCTGTGCAAAGTGTTCGAGCACATAATTAACAAACAGCTCATGCGGCACCTAGAGGATCACTCCTTAATTAATGACCGGCAATATGGCTTCAGACCGAAACGGTCAACGGGTGATCTTCTAGCATACGTTACCCATCTTTGGGGTGAGGCTATGGACAAGCACGGCGAGTCACTGGCAATTAGTCTTGACATCGCCAAAGCTTTCGATAGAGTCTGGCACAAATCGCTTCTTTCCAAGCTACCTGCCTTTGGTCTGCCTTCTAGGCTGTGCAACTGGGTTGCTAGCTTCCTGCAGGGGCGCCGTATTCGCGTCCTTTGTGACGGACGAGCTTCGGAGTTTCTGCAGGTTAATGCTGGCGTGCCCCAGGGGTCCGTCTTATCACCCACTCTCTTTCTTCTGCATATCAACGACATGCTGTCTACCGTCAATGTTCATTGTTATGCAGACGATAGCACTTTACATGGGAGTTATCATGGACATCCTGCGGCCAAGAAGGCAGATATCGCAGAGAAAAGGCAGCTTCTTGTCACTGAGCTTGACGGGATCCTGAATCACATTTCTCAATGGGGCTCTGAGAACCTGGTTGAGTTCAATGCCAAGAAGACGCAGGCATGTGCGTTTACAGCAAAAGTATCTTCTTTCCTTCCCCTCCCCACTCTACAGAGCACGCCACTGCCACTGCAGGACAATCTCAATATCCTAGGTATGGATGTTCGCTGCAACCTGAATAACAAAAACTACATCGAAAGCATCATCAAAACAGCCTCACGAAAACTCGGAGTCCTGAACAGAGCGAGACGATTTTTCACGCCGGAGCAGCGGTGTCTTCTATACAAGACACAAATTCGCTCCTGTGTGGAGTACTGCTCGCATCTCTGGGATGGTTCAGCAAAGTACTTACTAGATGCTCTCGACAGGTTGCAGCGACGTGCGGTCCGCATCATTGGGAATCCCGAGATCACGAACACCCTAGAACCTTTACAGCTGCGTAGAGATGTTGCGTCCATGGCTGTATTTTACCGTTTGTACCATGGGGAGTGTTCTGATGAGCTCTTCCAATTAGTCCCACCCTCCCCTTTCCTACACAGGACAACACGTGCAGGTCTTAGATGTCATCCGCACACGGTGCAAAACATCCGATCAAGAACAAAGCGGTTCGGAGGCTCTTTCCTCTGTCGCACCATTAAGGCCTGGAATTCATTACCAGCTCACGTATTTCCTTCTTCCTACAGTCCCGGGTCCTTTAAGCGGGGCGTGAAAAAGCATAAGATGAGGCCGTCAAGCTGAGTGTCACCATTGTCACACGGTTTTTTTTTTTTTTTTTTTTTTACGTGCGCAAAATCCCCACGGATACCTCCTCACCGGAGCCGGTGGAGGAGGTTATGTCGGACTCGAACCGACTAAAACGCACGCCACCTGTGGGTCGTTTTGGTTGCCGAAGGTGAGGTTGACAGGCATATCCCTCGCACCCCGGCCGACCCAGGGCCATCTCTCACGATCTGGCCCTCGTCTCGGGTGTGGGGACTACAGAGTCCCCAACTCGACCCCGGAAACGGGGAGGCGCGCTAGGCGCGCCATCGCCGCGGCCTGCTTCTGCCAGGGTAACAGGCGGCTCCACCTGTCACCCCCAGGCCGGCGCTCATGGGGGGCGGAGGTCGTTCATCGACCTCCGACGCCCGAGTTGCCTTCGTACGCGGGCAGCTTGGCTTGCGATCCTTCGTCGCTCCCGCTGCCGCTCCCACCCCGCCTCCTCCTTCACGAGCATTACTTGCTCGCAGAAGGAGGCGCCGGCCGCCCACGCATCCGCGCAGCGGACCATCGCCGCGAGCAAGGTGGAGAGCGTGAGAACTCTCACTCCCAGGGCCGCCACAAGCTCCCGCCTCGGCGTCTCCCACGCCGGACACTCGGTGAGCGTGTGCGGACCTGAGTCCTCGCTCGCGTCGCAGTGATGGCACTCGGACGTTGGCTCTTTCTCCATCCGACGCAGATACTTGCCGAAGCATCCGTGCTCGGTGATCATCTGCGTCAGACGGTACGAGAGGCTGCCGTGTGGCCTCTCTAGCCACTCCCCCATGATGGGTCTTACCGCCTCTACTACGGCGCGCCCTGCGCCTGGTCGCCCAAGTCGTAGCTCCCATTCCGCCACCATTTCCCTGTGGAGCCGGGATCTCACGGCCCGAATTTCTTCGGGCTCGGGATCGTGACCCCGCTCCCGCGCCGCCTTTCGGAACCGGTATAGCGCCGAAAGGGATCTCGCTTCCAGGATCCATGGTGGCGATCCGGCGAGGAGACTCGCCGCGTTGAAGGATATCGTGCGGTACCCCCTTATGATGCGGCACGCCAACTTCTGCTGCGGACGCTGCAGCAGGGGCATGTGCCGATCATTCAGGGTGTCCGCCCACACGGGACACCCGTACAGGGCCATGGACCGCACGACACCCGCGTAGAGTCTCCTGCAGGAGTCCTCTGGGCCCCTCAGGTTAGGCAGTAGCCGCGCCAGAGCGTTGGCTGTGCCCACCAATTTGGGGCCTAGACTTCGGAAGTGCTTCTCGAAGTCCCACCGGCCGTCGAGCACGAGCCCCAGATATTTCATCTGGGGCTTGATGCCGATGAGAGTGCCTCCCACTGTGAGACTGGAACCAGGTGGTGGCGTGCGCCGAGGTCCATGAAAGAACATGGCCTCGGATTTATGCAGAGCCACCTCAAGGCCCAGCCGCCGGATCCGTTCCACGACTTGAGCAACCGCGGTCGTGGCCCTCAGGGTCGCTTCGCGGTATGTAGCCCCGCTCGCCGTCACTAGCGTGTCGTCCGCATAGCACGTGACGGCGGCGCCGTCCGCGAGCTCACCGCGAAGCACCCAGTCGTATCCGATGTTCCACAGGAGCGGCCCAAGAACCGATCCCTGCGGAACACCGCACGACATCTCACGCCGACCGACGCCGGTCGCACTTGGGTAGATGACGGCTCTCTCCGTCAGGTACGCCCCGACTATGCGGCGGAGGTAGAGAGGCACACCGTGGTACACGAGTGCCTCCCTGATGCAACTCCAGGGCAAGGTGTTGAACGCGTTGGAGATGTCCAAGGACACCGCCAACGTCACCTCGCCCCGGGCGACTGCCTCCTCCGCCAAAGTCCTCACGCGCATGATGGCATCCACGGTGGACCGCCACCGGCGGAAGCCATATTGGGCATCCGCCAGGTCAGGCCCCCTACCAGAGAGGTGCTCGACGAGGCGCTTCGCAATAACTCTTTCAAAGAGCTTGCCCACCTCGTCGAGCAACACAATGGGCCGGTAGCCGGACGGTTCGTCCGCCGGGCGACCCTCCTTTCTGATGAGGACCAGTTTCCCCGTCTTCCACATCTTCGGAAACTGGCCCCGCTCCAAGCATGCGCTAAGGAACCCTCTCAGTCGAGGTTCGAGACCGTTGTCACACGGTATGTGTAAGTAATGGTGACCCTTTTTTCTGGGACTTTACCTTCAGCTTACCATCAGGCAAGGCGAAGTCCAATTGACGTGTCCTATATTAAAAAAAATAAAAAATGAACTTATCGCATACAGGGCAGCTAATCGTTCACCGCAATGTATTGACGGATTTGTCAAGAGCGAACTACAGAGGCAAACACCTCTGCACACCATGACATGTGCCTCCTGTCTAGGCTTGCCTCAATTAGCGAGATTTCCTCTTAAGATATTGCCGTGTCCCGGCGGCAGTAAAAAAGCTGCACTCACCTCATCACGGACTACCATGGACACGGTGAATGGTGCGAGCAGAGAGAAAATGGCCCCCGCGCCGTTGGTCAGGCCCATCATCGTGCTGGCGTGGTTCGGAGACAGGTCGATGTGCGACATCTAGACAACGACACAATTATTCATAATTATATAACGGTTGGGGACTTTTTGCGATTAAATCCACACCGCGATAGTTTAAAAAGGCACAGTTATTATTATTAAATATCAGCTTTCAGAAATGTAGCTATGTAGCCTCTAATGGCGATTAGAAGCTACAGCTATTTTAGCAAATTTAATTAGCTATCCTAAACTAACTCCATTTCTGGAGGCTTACTCTGCAAAGGGAAGCTGTGGTCAAGATGTTTATTTACATTTATATTAACTTCAAAAATTTCAGGATGATCTGAATTTCATTCAAAATTGCTATTGCTGTTCTATAAAAGGTATGATATGAATTCTTTTACATCGGTTTCCCTAGTAGCCAGGCGTAGTTTTACAGTGTCCTCAGATCGCCCTCTCGTATAGACTCCATTAGGGGTCCAAATCAAATCAATCAATTAGCCATCGCTGTCCACTGCTGGACATAGGCCTATCTCGACTTTTCTTTCTCTCACAGTGGTATCGCCTGCGTAACTAAAATAGAAAGGTTAAAAATCGTGGCCAATAGTCATGTATATGAGTTTGTTCTCCTAGTCCTAGATCTTACCATGAACCCTGAGTAGTGAGCGCCGTTGAGCCCCACAGTAATGGTCAGTATCACCACAGCCAGTGTTAGGTGTCCTACGGGTAAGTACGATAGGCCAATCAGAGCCACCGCTGGTCCCCACAGAGCTGAAAAAAATACCAATGTTTTTGAAGGCACAACCTATTGCAATATTTTTTTACATACATTGCTTACCCTTGAAAACACGGAAACTAATGTGAACTGAACTTTTATTACTGTAGGACCCGTCCAACTTTGGAAATACCCTTCATTCAGTAGAGCAAACTTATTATATTATAGTTATACAGAGTACTTATTATATGACAAAAAATGGTTATTATGTACAGACGGTAAAGGCAAGCATAAATGTTTCTCATTTACATCTAAATCCTTCACATCAGACTCTGAGGTCCTGTTTCCCCTTCTCCATTTATTTTGACTTATACGGTGTTGACGCACAAGCTGCATACATCTCGTCATAGTGCTACGCGCTCAAGACTCCGCTACATACGGATTTCTTGCAGGCCTGAGAGTTTGTCAATTGCAGGCTCTGGGTTCCAAAGATCTCACTATCATATATTAGAAAACAGAAGATTACCGATTGTGTTGAAGATTTTCCTCGACACGACGAGGGCGACGATTTTTCTGTTGACGAGGAAATCTGCTATCCAGCTGAACACGAAGCTCAGTATAAGCATTGCGATGTAGGGTAGAGCTGACAAGGTGCCATTCTGTAATCAGCGCACCAGGTTATTAGGTTCATGATACAGTCTGAGATGGGTCACTCTCGTTAGTGTACCATTAAACGGTAGTCAAGTTCAATTCCATCGTTTCGTTTGACAAATATTTTAGAGTTTAGAGAAAATAGTTAATGATTAGGAACAAATGTGCCGCTAATTGTGTTCATTCATATTTATATTTTTCTTAAGTAGTCCTAATGAAATGGTTGGTACGGTTATAGCTATTGGCCAACGCGTTCTTCACAGGATTTGGATAATAGGTACCCGATAAACACCACTTATTTTGAGTTTATGAAATTTTTTAGCTAAATATGATTAAAAAATTGTCATTACAACCACGACGTGAGTGGACAAAAATATATATTATGGAAAAATATCGCATATACATAGCAAAGTAATAGAATATTTTATTACTATTTATTATGCAGGTAAATAATAAAACTTACGTCCTTAATGTTGACGTCAAGCACGTAATTCATGTACGACGGCATTTCCGAGAGCAGTGTCCAGAAGCCCAAGTTTTGACCGCAGTGGGCCAAGAGGATCGCCCAGAAAGGAAGCGACGTCAGGATACCGAACCACGGAGTGGGCATATCCTGTAACATACAAATAAGTACATATTATAACATTGGAAACAGGAACATACAGCAGCTGTGTGGTAACGACCTTACGATTGAGAGGTCCTGGGTTCGAATGCTGAACATGGACCATTGCACTACCGACGTGAACCCACTCCTAGCACAAGCAGCTTAGTTAAGCTGGTGCTTGTTAGCAAGTATCTATACTAGTTACTATTACTTCTAAAATAAATTACATATACCTACAACATATTATCCGCATCATCCTATTCGCGCTAGTCTCAGTCGCATCTGATGCCTTCTCTGATTCCGGGGAACATTATATGTCGTATCATTATTTTACAGATGTGCATTATGTAGTTATACAACGGTGCACCACTCACCCCATGTCCAATCTCACTGGAGCCCGCGTTAGTCTCAATGTACTTTCGTTCTTCATCAGTGATCCACCGGCTGGTCCCCGGCGCGGAGTCTCCCACCATCAGCCATAGGACTGCCCAGCCTATACACGCTATTCCAGCCACGTAGAACACGGACGGCCAGCCCCACACACTGTCTGATAGAACTCCTGATATCAGCAGCTCGACGATTGTTCCGAATTGTGCGCCTTGGGAACAATTAAATATGCGTTATGTTTAATGTTAACCACTAGAACAAAACATTCCCATTAGTTAACAGTTTTAACAACGGGGTACTGACCAACGGGGATGACCCTCCAGGTCAGAGTATCCCCAGAAATCTGATAGATGACTCGTGCATACGTCACTATGTATGTATTTAGCTTGTAAATTATAACTTATTGCGATAAAAAGTAATGGGAAAATTCATACTGCCATCAATTTTAAAATAAAGACAGCATATAAGATCGCAGTCACGCCTTTTGCCAAGGGTTAAGAACAGACAACATTTTCCACTTGGTTCGGTCCTGGCATACATCTTTCGCTTTTTCTACTTTCGTAATTGTTTTCATATATGCTCGCCGGTTTCGAGTACTCTTGACATGTCTTTTTTTAAAATGCCTTCGATTTGATTGACATTCACCCTCGCTTCATAAATTTGTTTCGTCAGTCTTCTTTCGTACATCCTCTCCACGTGTCCAAACCATTTAACCATTCCTTTCTCTATCTTTGTCACCACATCTTCAAGCACACGTATAAAACAATGAAATGTATAAAAATGGTATAAAAACTGCATACCTGCATAGACGAAAGTTCCTAACCGGCTGCGTTCTTCCTCCGGTGCCCATTGACCCAGTACACCGTGGATACTCGGGTATAACAACCCTTGTGTAAGACCCATCGCAATTCGGCACGCCACGACTGCCATGTGGCCTTTCTGCAAGCAATAGTTCCATGTGGTAAGGATTATTTCACAGGTATACCGATTATTCCTTTACAAAATAGGGGTTCTAATCCCCGAGGTTATAGTAACATAGCTCACCAATGAAAGTGAACGAACACCAGTTCGTAAGCTACAGCTTGGTTTTTGCTTCTTGTTTCCAAGTAACTACAAAAAGAAATAACTATGTTTTTCGTTCTGTGAGGAATTCATTTTTATTTCACTATTTCAAAATTCAAAGTGGCTTAGAATTTATAAGTGACCTATTTTCCAAATTATTTTACAGATTTTGTTTCCAGAATAAGTAGCAGTAATCAGTATTATCTATAAATTACACAAATGAACATTGTGCAAGTTTGTAAGGATGTTTGTATGATTTTTACTCAATCACGCTCAAATGGCTGAACAAAGCTGACTGGAATTTGATAAAGGAATCGATTAGAATGGAATAACATGTAGATTACTTTTCCTTACAGGAATAGGTTCCGATGGGTTGCGGGCGCAGAGACAAATACGAGCATAACAGCTAGAATTATTCATATTGGTATGAGATGACATAATAAAAAGAACATTAGTTTTAAAAACAAATAGCATCACTGATAAGATATAATAGGTACTTCCGTTGAAAAGTATGTTCCCATTAAGTACTATAACGAGTAGTTCTCGCTACGTATCTCTCGGAATTACAGAGCACCTTAGTGGCGCACTACACGCGAGTATGTGCCTAGGTTTTAATGAAAAGCCTTTTTGTTTGAGATGTTCCTTTTGTATGGAGAAAGATAAACTAACAGGAATAAAAGCAACACGCTCATAACTTCTGGTCGAGTCTTAAATTGGACTTTTAGAAGGTTTTTCATTATAAGTTATTATTACTTTACAATTAGTGAGTAGACAAAAAACAGATTGCATTTCTTTTTCAAATTGTGTACAAAATATATTGTAATTGGTTTCACCCGTCGCGCGTCGGGAAGAAGAGTGAAAGTCTGGATCAGATCGGCTTGCTTTAGATTTGTAAAGCATGTAAAAAATCTAAGATGTACTAAGGTGGCAGACAAATATACGATCCACCTGATAGGAAGCGGTTACCGTGGTATATGTATGCAATACTAGAGGTCAGCAGCGCGAGTGTGACGCGCTGCTGATCTTGTAAAACCACCCCTCTAAGCCCTCCAAGAGTGGTGAATGTCATCCGTCTCTATATTGTAGACTAGTAAAAACCACTTCGGTGCCCAAATTATGAATACAGAAGGAGAAAATAGAACATAGAATAAGGAAAGAACAGAATAGGCATGTTATTATGAACAGATCGTAATCATGTTGTGTAGTGTAGTATTTTCGTAAGTTTTTCCCCTAACGTTGACATGTCATCGCGCACAAAACTTTCGAAGATACCACGCTACAGCTAGTTTTAATAAAGAATAATAATGGAACAACATTGTTCACTATAAATAATCGTACAGAGAGCGGTCGGCCATCATTGCACTAGAATGCTCCATCCCATCTTGTGGAATGATACCGTCTGATAGCATCTGAGCGGAGGGTCGCCTCCGCAAACGTTGGCTAATAAACCATCGTAATGTGAGAGCTTTGCTATTCGTCTTGAATTCTCTCAGTTAAGGGAAAGAGTATATGCTAACATTTTGATATTTTATTCTCGTTATAGTTGAAAAAGAACAAACGTCCTATTTGATATTACCGGGTTACCATTGCCTATGAACGGTTGTAAAACTGATGGTGATAGTCACACTTTGCCAGCTACTACGGAGCCTTATTCTCTTGGGCAATAGAAGAAAATAACTTGGTCACTACGGTTTACCTTACAAGACTAATACTTCATATATAAATATAGCTCTAATTATTACCAACCATCAATATCCTCCTGCCCTTATCCCGAGTTTATTTGTGGCCGGCGTAATATGTTAATTTTTCATTCATCTCTGGTTGCAGTCATATCAATATTTACTTCCTTTCCAAACTTATCATCTTTCACACAGTCCATCCATCTCCTCTTAGGTCTTCTTCATCTCCCCTTGTAGCCATTCACTTCCTTAGTTAGTGTCCTCCTTACGTCATTACTTTAATTCCTACGTATTACATGTCTAACTTTCCCAATATGTACTAATATAATTAATGTGAAACCTAGTCTGCCTGTTATACTTTTACACCAAAACCACTGGTCGGAACGGAGATAGATAGTGCTTGGTAAGGAACATAGGCTATATGTCGCGACAACAGAAACCACCGAAATCCACACGTGTGTTACCGCGAGCACAAGTTAAATAGTATAGATTATGTTTATATAATGTAGGTCAACTTATTTCTATTAAACTTACTTCCCCTTAACATCCCTCAGTAACGAATGGCCCGGTTTTGTTTCTATCGCCGCTCCGCACGAGGTTTGCGCGCCGATGCCAGTAAACCTATGTTCCGAGAGAACCCTTCCATTTATCTAATTTCTTCACATTTGATTGAATGTAAACTTCTTTGCTTGCTATCAAATTAATCGATGGGTTTCCCTTAAATTTTCAGTGTATTGTTAATTTTGTTTTATTTTTTTACGTAAGAATATTAGCAACCGAAATTACTAATATTCTCTGTAACCACTCCAACACCAAATTGCTTGTATTAGGAGTGGGTTCACGTTTGTAATGCAATGGCCAGGATTCGAACCCAGGGCCTCTCGATCATTATGCCGACTCTTTAGCCAATAAGCTTTATACAATACTTTTCATAATTGTGATCTGTCTAGCAATTATTAAATAGAAAAGCTTTTATGTTGAATCGCCTTTTCGCGCTATAGGTTAATGAAGAATATAAAATGTACGTTATTCTTCAATTGAAGAGAGATAGAGAAGATAAATATAATAAGAAATAGAGAGAAAGAGATTTATAGTGTTGGTTAGTCAAATTATGATTGGTTTCTCAGCCACACTCTGAGTTCAATCGCAAATTTGACAAATGTGTTTTCCCTAATTAATTCCAAAATTTGTATCTTTATTTTAATAATTGATATGATTAGTATATTAGTGAACCTGCAGGATTGTTTTGGTATATTCTGTATTGCTTTTATATTTATCTTAGAAAACTTCCAAGTACATTCTGTAAATATTAATTGGATAATAAATATGTTTAAAAATAAATGGTACATTTGGTGTAAATTCTATTTTTGATTTTAAATTTTTAAATAATTAATTGATGATAATTTACAATATGACTACTTAAGGAAAACTCTTCCTGTTATTGAGAGACACCAGCAAACTTGGAATGACTGAAATGAAATGAGAAAAACTCAACGTTTGAATGATCGGAACAAGAGCAGACATTATGGCAAGTATATTTAACGAAATCTATTACAATACTTGTATATTAAACTCATGTTACCCAAAATACATTCCAGAAACTGTTTACCGTAAATCATCGTACATATCAAAGTGAGAAGTAGTGGACTGCACACAAGTAACGAGCCAGCCCGCGCCACCGCGCGGCGCCTCCTATAAACTATCAAGTTTCCAACAATAGCTGTTGCTCTCGCGGCACGCAGTAAAATATATATCTTGCTTATGTAAACTTCTGCAAGATATACGGGTTGAATTTTAAACTACACATCTTACTATAAGACAATTAATAATTGGTCGTGTCTGTACGTTGCAGATGTTTAAGAAAAATTCACCTCTTTATTCTTATTTTAATCCCGGTCGCATTCAAGCCCTTCGCCTCGGAGTCCGTGGTCTGCCTTTCCCAGTCTAACTGCGACGGCGAACTTCGATAATTGTCGTGAAGCAACTGCCATTTGATCTCAAACGTATAATTAAAAGTAAGCCTAGGTTGATATTTTATTGTAACGATTCACAACGTAATTTTTTTTATTGGAATTCTTACGAACTACTGAATGGAGTTTGATGCGATTTTTTAATAGAGAAATCGAGAGGTTAAGTAGAACTGGAGATACACGTGTGACCAAAAAGCTACAAGTACCACACAGGCGGAACCGCAAGGAGCAACTAGTGTACAGCTATATACTTCGTTACCCCGCCGCTGCTCTCAGTAGAAGGTGCAGAAATAAATTCATTTGTGAATGCAACTTCGCAGTGCGGTTTTAATTGCCCTGCAATGTTATCTTGTGTTCTGCGAGTCCATTTTCAGTGCATAGCTTTAAAAGATACTAAATTGAGAGTCTTGCAAGTTTCTACATAGAATATTTATGCAGTTGCATTTACTATGTTATCTAATCTCATTTTTTTTATACCACTTAAGTGGCAGACAAGCACACGGCCCACCTGATGGAAAGTGGTTAACGTGGCCTATGGACGTTTGTAACACCAGAGGAGTCACAGTCGCGCTGCCAACCCTGTAAGTACAGAGTTTCTGTGCCGTTAGTGTAGAAGACAAAGCAGGACTCCCCAGGTCTTCCCACTGACAGCAAAAATTCTCCAATGAGCTCTGACTACCCTAATCACCGCTGGGAACACAACACGAAGTTATTATAGTCGCGGTATTCTGTAGGGCGGAGGTACTTCCCCAGTCGGACTGCTCAATTGGGCGGAAATACCGCCGTGTCCTACCTCCTAACATTAACATACTAACAGAATAATATAATAAACTAATCCTAATATAAATATCTCATGAAATAGTTAACATAATTTGCGTAAAATTACAAAGCTATTTTAGCGCCAAAATCCATTTGCTGATCGCCATATGCGCCTTATCCACAGACTATGAAAAAAAAAATCCACTCACACCCCTTTTTTACGTGCGAATTATTGGGGTATCCGTGGGGATAATTCGTCGTAATCCGTGGGGATGTTTAAGAAAAATTCACCTCTTTATTCTTATTTTAATCCCGGTCGCATTCAAGCCCTTCGCCTCGGAGTCCGTGGTCTGCCTTTCCCAGTCTAACTGCGACGGCGAACTTCGATAATTATCGTGAAGCAACTGCCATTTGATCTCAAACGTATAATTAAAAGTAAGCCTAGGTTGATATTTTATTATAACGATTCACAACGTAATTTTTTTTATTGGAATTCTTACGAACTACTGAATGGAGTTTGATGCGATTTTTTAATAGAGAAATCGAAAGGTTAAGTAGAACTGGAGATACTCGTGTGACCAAAAAGCTACAAGTACCACACAGGCGGAACCGCAAGGAGCAACTAGTGTACAGCTATATACTTCGTTACCCCGCCGCTGCTCTCAGTAGAAGGTGCAGAAATAAATTCATTTGTGAATGCAACTTTGCAGTGCGGTTTTAATTGCCCTGCAATGTTATCTTGTGTTCTGCGAGTCCATTTTCAGTGTATAGCTTTAAAAGATACTGAATTGTAAGTCTTGTCAGTTTCCACGTAGAATATTTATGCAGTTGCATTTACTATTCTACCTAATCTCATGAAATAGTTAACATAACATAAACTCATGCCTATATCCCCGATGGGGTAAGCAGAGGTGCTAGCACCCACATTTCGCCAATTTATATTTAGGTCTCAATGTAATAGGTGGCGAGCCTATTGCCATTAACCGGCCACTTATAAACCTGCGATAAATACACACAAAACTTTGAAAAGCATCGAAAAGTCATTGGTGTATGCCATGGTAAAACCTGAGATCGAACCCAAGACCTCGTCTCAGCAGTCTACCTATACCACTAGGCTACCGCGGTTAACATAATTTACGTAAAATTACAAAGCTATTTTTAGCGCCAAAATCCATTTGGTGACCGCGCTTACGATCTGCACCGCATCCACAGACCAAGAAAAAAAATTGCATTGATACCTCTTTTTTGACGTGCGAAAAGTCGCCACGGATACCTCCGTAATTTTCTAAATATTATTTTAATATGTGCGTATACAATGTCATTAGTTATTTTTAATTTTTAATACATTTCAATATGAGCATGTACAAAATGATTTCTTAGTATTATTTTATTCGCAAGTGTGTTGAAAAACGTCAAATGATACACGTGTGTACTGATGATTACCGTCATCGGCTCTCTTAAGACTTTTTTGAAACGGCTCGGAACTCAATGAACTTGATATTTATTCTGTCGATCTCTGTGGTTTAGCGGTAGAGCGTTTGACTGCTAAATCTCAGATTGCGGGTTCTATTCCCTCTTATTGCAAATATTTGTACGTAAATGTATGTCTGTGTTGGTTTAGGTGTTCCTATATATGTATCTTATAAAAAGGTAACTAAGTATATTTATTTTATTAATCCGCATTCTAAAACTCATAATACAAGGTAGTTAAACTATGCCTATTTTGGATAGATATAGCGTTGTGTAGAATATCTTAGAGACCTTCTTTGATTAATATATCTAGTAATAAACATCTACCTGTATGGGAAGCTCGCACGGTAGTTAGTATACCCATCGTGTGCAAAAAACATCACCAAAGAAATTGTATCCAGTACCTAAGATTACATGTTCAACCTTGAACTAAGTTGATCGACATGCTAAGCACTTATTTTGACTAATCGACGCTTCCCGTGACCATAATGCTGGCCTTTACCTCGCTCAAAGAATTGGCATCGCCATTCAGCGTGGTAATGCCGCCAGCCTCTTGGGCACGGTACCGGTAGAGATCGATGGGGAGGAATTTTTCGATGCCTAAAATTGCAGTCTCCCTCTTTTTCTATATTCCATTTTTGTATATATTGTATAGTTAGCATAGTTTTATATAAATTTGTAAGTAATTGTATATTATAATAGCATATTTTATGTACCTAAACTGGATAGGCTAGATCGTATGAAATATCTCATATTTCTAAAACTTATTTTGCTCTTTAATTAAGTTCACTTCTTTTGTATGCCTTTTTAGGACATTAACACTTGTTCATAAGACTGGTTTTCATAATTCGTACATACACTTCAATAATACAATACAACGCACAGTAAGTTTTAATGTGTGTGTTCATAATATTTATTTTTACAACGACATTTTCTCCCGCGATGGCCATCTTTCTTAACAAATATTTGTTACAAGAAAACATCCGCAAGAAGGAACACTATAACTAAAATATTAATTCTATCTATATTAAAGCAACAGTAGCAACTTTAAAGTTATCTATCTACTAGAAAGTACCAAGGAAGTGCAACGACAATAATTTTGTGCGGCTCTTACAATCCCCTGCCGCCTCGGATTTGGTGCCAACTGCACAAGTGGCGTAATGAAAACCTTATGAGTTCCCTTCTAAAACTTATGAGACGGGGATTAGAGTGCGATGCTTTTGGACCCAAGCCAAATATCTGCTGAAAATGTTTTCACCTGATCGTTCCTGAGTTTTAGTATATATATTAAACTTTATAGCATCAATTGAATATCAATAAAAACAGATTTAAAATTTAACAATGTTTTCAAATCAATTCATAAGTTTTTTAAATAAGTTGTAATGCCACTTTTACATTGGCAAAACTGAACGTTTTCCCAATGTAAAAGTGAAATTACTGTCATAGATCTCGCGTATTTTAAGTGATTCTAGTGAGTCAAAAAAATCGAATAACACTGACTCAGGTGTTTACCAATTTGAACTACTAATACTGAACCACACCAGGTCAAAGTTTCAGAGAGCCTTTGGATGACGCTGCTGCATAACCGGTCGATACAGAAGTCTTTGAAAGACATCTGGACAGAGAAAAGACACTTGGCTGAAAATTAATGTCAATGACAATGAAATTGACTGTATTTACATTACTAAAACTTACATTTATTGCTGCCAACGGTAGCAATAAGTTGATGATCCCAGTGCTAGCCATGGATATAAACAGCAGATATTTGCCACCGAAGCGGCCAGCTATCATCCCTGCTGGGACTTGCAGCACAATGTAGCCCCAGAAAAACGAAGACAATATCATATCTTGGGTGCTGCGACTCCAATCAAATACCTGTAAATATAAATAATACTTTAAGAACAGATTGTTACACTGATGTAGTCACAAAACAAGAACACACATAAGGATTTCAACCATAGCTTATGTCAAAAAATACCCTTTGTGTTGTTTCCAGCATAAAGTTGCCCATAATGGTGGCACCTCGCTAAATCGCGACGGGGCTATCCTTTGTCCTAGGAACAAGCCCAAGCGGGAGTCACTACCTTAATCATGGAAACGGTGCCCAATTTCTGAGCTCAGGCTGTTCATTCCTCTTAATTACTCCAACTGTCTCCACTGCAAAGGGCGCGAATTTCACTCTTTTTAGAATAATTAGGCTTTATTTAACTGCTGGTAAAATATTTGCATGTTGCAACCGCGTTCATACTTAAATAGAAAATTATTTTGTAATTAACAGTGAAGCGCCTCATTAAAGAGTTCTGTACCTACGTCAACACCCTGTAGAGTGTTATGTTGACGTCAAAATGCTCACCAGGCTAACGTGGACGTCGACGTCAACATGAAACTTGAAATGGAAAATAGCTTGTACTTGTTTACTTATGATTTACTATTAGAAATTAAAATATAAAAATGTAAGGGAATAATGCGCCATTATTTCAGACAAAAGAAAAATTACTTATAACAATGGGACATATTATAGCTGTGAAAAATCAGCAAACTAACACACGCCTTAAATCCGCCAAACTAAATCAACTGACCATACGAGTGCATAAGCTCTTTGAGTTTAAAATGCCCTGAGTGCAATTATAAAGATAAAAGCATTAGCGCAATATGAAAATATCATTTTATGAGCATGTTTCGTAACAGATCTTTTATATGTGTTGAGCGCATTAGTTGAAAATGAATTATTATTATTATAACTAAGTGAAACCACTGCAATTGTAAGTGTTTTATGAAATTTCGAAGTAGTTAATATGCTAACTTTTTCTTTATATTTAGATCGGTAAAAGTCACAATACAAGGGGACTTCAACCTATTCCTGTCTCCTACAGGGGAAATACTCGGACTAACAGAGTTACACGGTTACTGAAAATAGCATAACATAAACTCACGCCTATATTCCCCGAAGGGGTAGGCCGAGGTGCTAGCACCAACATTTCGCCAATTTTTTTATTTTTTTTCATATAAAGAACACGTCAATTAGACTTTGCCTTGCCTGATGGTAAGCTGAAGGCAAAGTCTCAGAAAAGAGGGTCACCATTACTCACACATACCGTGTGACAATGGTGACACTCAGCTTGACGGCCTCATCATATGCTTATTCACGCCCCGCTTAAAGGACCCGGGACTGTAGGAAATAGGAAACACGTGAGCTGGTAATTAATTCCAGGCCTTAATGGTGCGACAGAGGAAGGAGTCTCCGAACCGCTTGGTTCTTGATCGGATGTTCTGCACCGTGTGCGGATAACATCTAAGACCTGCACGTGTTGTCCTGTGTAGGAAAGGGGAGGATATTTAGGTCCCAATGTAATAGGCACTTATAAACCTACGATAAATACACACATAATTCCGAAAAGCATCGAAAAGTCATTGGTGTGTGCCATGGTAAAACCTAGGATCGAAATCGAGACCACTTCTCAGCAGTCCATTACCCGTACCACTAGGCTACCGCGTTACTGAAAAAAGTTTGCGTTAGTTCGTAACAATTTGGTTGAATCGCTCTAGTGTTGCTCAAAGACACGGTATAGAAGAATTTCGAATATTCAGAACTATTTTATACATGCATAGATATATCCCCGGAGAGTTAGGTAGAGATGAATTAACACCCACATTTCGTCAATTGCTGTATTCAGTCCCATGTAAGAGGGGGTGGGCCTTTTGTTGACATCTGTGACTGATTTTGGGCTTATAATACCCTACCCCTAATTAGTCACCTTGTACGACACTGCATGGCGGGAACAGCGCTTACCGGGAAGCTGTCGCTGTTGGTCGAACTGTTGGAGGTCATGGCGACGATGGTGACGCTCATGCTGACCCTGGTGCCGTACGACACGGTGGTGGCCAGGAACAGCAGCGTCGCGATGATGTGACGCATGCCGATGAAGCGGTCTGTGAACAAAATATAATCATCATTCGTTTTGATGCCAGAGAACTTTATACCGATCTCAAGTTATTACCCCGCGACCATGGCTGCAATAAAGTAACCGAAACGTCGGATAATATTAATTAGTTTGCGATAGAATCCTTTAACGGAGTGATTTTATTTCAGTGATATAGTTGTTGCCCGCGGCTCCACCCATGTTAAATTCTAATCCCGATCCCACTGCCGATCCTTCACGGTGGCGCGATGATATATAACTTATGACACTTCCAAATAATATGGCTTTCAATAGATAAAAGATTATTTTCATCATCAACATCCATTCGGTGGATCCCGAGATTACCTCCTTCAACGTCACGTACTTTACCTCTCATTAGATTATCTAGCTGCGACCATCACTGTGGAGCTTAACGGCGCTCATTACTCAGGGGGTTCATGGTAAAATCTAAGACTAGGAGAATAAATGTATATACATAACTATTTGCCAGAATATATTTACTTTAGTTTAATATTAATTCATTAAGGACAGCCTCTGTGGCGTGGCGGTAGTGAATGCGGCCGCTACGCAAGAGGCACGAGTTCTATCCCCCCTCAGTGCATATATTAATTGGTCTGGTGGTGCCTCAAAAAACACGTTAAGCCGTCGGCCCCGGTTGTCATACGAACATCTATGGCAGTCATTACGGGTAGTTGGAAAAAAAGTTCAGCAACTGGTGTATCTGCAATGTTTCGATATCACCTTTGAGTTGTGGAGGTCAGTACACAGACGCTTCACAGAAAATATCAAAGTTCTGCCAAATCCACAGTTAGACTGGTGGACTCCAACGTGAAAGCTTCGGATGCGACAAGGATGACCGCTAAGAGGAAGGAGATTATCTAGCTGCGAGACTATCGCCAATATTTGAATACCCAAAGGGAATTAACCCTAAGACTACAAATCATTTCTCTCTTTTACTACACTTATCTTGTTATAACGTTTAATATAAAGGGGATGAAAAGAGCTCTATACACAGACGCATATGACAATATTTCGTCATACGAGGCATATTTTTGAGTGCTTTGCTGATTATGTGAACTTAAGAAACCTTACTCGGCAGTGATTTGGTCGGCATGTGTTGTAAACTTTTTACCGTTTCTCATCAAACGTTATTATTAAAGTTTTTATGCGGCATCGGTACAGCCATAAAACATGGAGCTCCTTATCGTACATGTCATAAAGTTAACATTCTAGCTTGCCTACCAAACCCAGTGAAAGATAGTATTGCATACATCACAGACATAATTCCGAACAACCTGTACATTGCCAAATACGTCGCTCAGTTTTATGATACGCTAGTCTGTTACCATCAACTGAGCACTGTTTCATGACGGGTATATTTATGAAGAACACCTTTATCCAAGTACTGCATCATAGGAAAAAGTTGGAGTGACCTTTGAACATAATTTATTGATATATTGGTTTGTGCTCAGATGAATTGTTTGACATGATGCCCGTAGCTACATTCTATCATCGCACCTCTCGCCATAGGCAGGGAATTCATCCTCACACATTGCGACCTGAGACGGTGCGCACTGCGCGGTATGAAAGAAACTTCATCCCACGCACACTCAAGCTATGGAATGACCTCCCTGCTACGGTTTTCCCAAGCGCCTACAATATGGGATTCTTCAAGAGGGGCATCAGAAGGTTTCTTCATGGTTGGCAGCGCGAGTGTGACACCCCTGGTGTTGCATACGTCCTCGGGCCACGGTAACCGCTCCCCATCAGGTGGGCCGTGTGCTTGTCTGCCAACGAAGTGGTATAAAAAATATATTTGATTTATTGTTTTTAATTTGATTTATTTATTTATTTTGAACCTTCCTTAAACATAATAAATGGTGACATAAAAGTGATTGTGTGCTAAAATCAATTCAATTTAGTTAGGGACTCCTTAACTCTGAAATTAGGAAAACCTGTAACAATCATAGCCAGTGATTCCTGTTTCCTCAATATTTAAGCGACATTGCTTCTATTGGATGCCATCAGTTTCTGAGTTTACATACTAATCAAGTTAGTAGATGTTAAGACTTTTTAGGACGAAAACGCCGAGTAGGTAGTAACCTAGTACTTAATATTCAGATATTACATGCCTCAATTATTTAAAAAAATCTATTTGTATCCATTTCTTTTTTATTGTATAATATTAATGCGAATAGTCGTTATTATCATAAAAATAATGTGAACCAATCTCAATAATAATTGTGCGTTTTTACCCCATATATGTTACCTCTCGGTAATTACAATCATGCGAAGTAATTACACAAAATAAAAGGCTGTAATGGTAATAATATAATTATGCATATTTTAATACATCAATTTGTTTCATGTATACCTTCAATGCCCGTACTTCTTCTTCCTTCCATCATTAATCCCAGTCGCATCCGAAACTTTTACCTGGGTTTTTACCAGTCTAACTGCGGATTGGCTGAACTTCGATATTTTACGTGAAACTATCGCCATCTTGCCAACTGACCTCCACAACCCAAAGGCGATATCAAAGCATTGCAGTTTGACTAGTTGTTGGGCTTTTGGGGCTCCAACTATCCATAACGACAGCCATTGATATTTGTATAGCAACCGGGACTGACAGCTTAACATGCTCTCCGTGGTACAACTAGGCCAATACAAATACACACATTAATACATACAAATATTTGCATTGAGTGGAGATCGAATCCACGCCCCCTATGTTGTGGTTTCGTTCATTACCGCCACGCCACAGAGACTGTAAATGCCTGTACTGTGCTTATATAATAAACGAAATGACTGTCAGTACGTCAATACGAAAAATTTATACAATATAATCTTAATCAGAAGCCGTATATGAAATATTTTGCTTCCTAAATTAAAAATAATCAATCATGAATTGTGCCAGGGATGCCAAAAATCCTTCTATAATGAATAATGCTTACAGATGCTTTGCAGGATAATAATATATGCTAACAACATAACCTCTATCCACTTACTTCTCAGTTTGCTTGTGTAAAATTTAAAGTGTTTGCTAAATCAGATGCGCCATTCTTAAGTATAATGCAGAATATACCCAGTATGGATTACGTTAAAAATATATATCATTTGACGTATTTGTTGGAACTATTTAAAACTCCGTCGTACTTACTTTTCATCACAAATTTGTACATTGAAGACCCAAACTACTTTATTCCATGATCGCTTATGTACCAGTGATGCGAACACTGTGGTGGAGTGATTTGACCACTTTAGGCATGTGATCGTCCATATATACCAGGAAATGGATATCCGTATTGTAATATTAAGATAATGGCATTTTAATGACTGCAAATGAATTTTTTTTTTTTTTTATATAGGACACGCCAACTTGACCTCACCTCGCCTGATGGTAAGCTAAAGGCAAAGTCTCAGGAAAGAGGGTCACCATTACAGACACTAAGTGCTACAATGGTGGCACTCAGCTTGGCGGCCTCATCAGATGCTTTTTCACGCCCCGCTTAAAGGCCCCGGGACTGTAGGAAGAAGGAAACACGTGTGCTGGTAATGAATTCCAGGTCTTGGTGGTGCGGCAAAGAAAAGAGTCTCCGAACCGCTTGGTTCTTGCTCGTATATTCTGCACAGTGTGAGGGTGACATCTAAGGCCTGCACGTGTTGTCCTATGTAGGAAAGGAGATGGTGGGATTAGTTGGAAGAGCTCGTCAGAACACTCACCGTGGTAGAGACGGTAAAATACAGCCAAGGAAGCAATATCTCTACGCATCTGCAAAGGCTCGAGGGTGTTCGTGACCTCAGGGTTCCCAATAATTCGGACCGCGCGTCGCTGCAACCTGTCGAGAGCATCTAGTAGGTATTTCGCGGAGCCATCCCAGAGATGCGAGCAGTATTCCACGCAGGAGCGAATTTGTGTCTTATAGAGAAGACACCGCTGCTCCGGCGTGAAAAAACGTCTCACTTTGTTTAGGAGTCCGAGTTTCCGCGAGGCTGTTTTGATGATGCTCTCGATGTAATTTCTGTTATTCAGTTTGCAGCGAATATCCATGCCTAGGATATAGAGATTGTCCTGCAGTGGAAGTGGCGTGCTCTGAAGAGTGGGAAGGGGAAGGAAAGAAGATACCTTTGCTGTGAACGCACAAGCCTGCGTCTTCTTGGCATTGAACTCGACCATGTTCTCGGAGCCCCATTGAGAAATGTGATTCAAGATCCGGTCCAGTTCAGTGACAAGAAGCTGTCTTTTTTCCACGATATCAGACTGTTTGGCCGCAGGTTGTCCGTGATAACTCCCGTGTAAGGTGCTATCGTCTGCATAGCAATGTATGCTGCCGGTGGACAGCATGTCGTTGATATGCAGAAGAAAGAGAGTAGGAGATAATACAGACCCCTGCGGTACGCCAGCATTTATTTGCAAGAACTCCGAAGCCCGTCCATCACAGAGGACGCGGATACGGCGCTCCCGCAGGAAACTAGCAATCCAGTTGCACAGTCTAGGAGGCAGACCAAAGGCTGGTAGCTTGGAGAGAAGCGATTTGTGCCAGACTCTATCGAAAGCTTTGGCGATATCAAGACTAATTGCCAGTGACTCGCCGTGCTTGTCCATAGCCTCACCCCAAAGATGGGTAACGTATGCTAGAAGATCACCCGTTGACCGTTTCGGCCTGAAGCCATATTGCCGGTCATTAATTAAGGAGTGATCCTCTAGGTGACGCATGAGCTGTTTGTTAATGATGTGCTCGAAGACCTTGCACAGCACTGAGGTGACGGCTATGGGTCGATAGTTGGCTGGCTCTGAGCGATCCCCCTTCTTGGGGATCGGCTGTACATTCGCCTCTTTCCAAGCCGAAGGCACTGTACCCGAGCTGTAGGACAGTCGGTACAGCCGCGTAAGCATCGGAGACAACTCCGCTGCACATTTTTGTAAGACCACCGCTGGAATACCATCCGGGCCACTGGCTTTCCGGACATCGAGTGATTGAAGCACCGCACGAACATCGCATTGCCTGATACGTATTTCAGGCATTACGTGGTCACCATTGGGTAGTGTCGGCGGCTGTATACCGCAATCATCGACTCGGGAATTGGCCGCAAAGAGATTTACTAGCATATTGGCTTTCTCTTGCGGTCCATGGGCCAGGGATCCATCAGGGTAGCGCAGCGGTGGCAGCGAAGGCTGACAGAAGTTGGCCTGCACGGCTTTGGCCAGTCGCCAGTATCCACGGCTGCCCGTGGGATGTGCCACTAGCTCTTGACTTTTGAATGTCGCCACGGTACTTAAGTACTACAAAAAATCCCGATTGATGATGAAAATATCGAAACACGTGTGATAGCAGGTGGTACCCATTAATTTTCATCCTTTTGCGCACAAGTAATGCTCCTGAAGGAGGCGGAGGAGCGGAAACGGAGGTGACTCGCCAACCGCACAGGCCGCGATGAACGGGGGCTACTCGAGCGTAAAATGTCGCAGAATGAGTGCGAGCTTGGGGTGATAGGTGAAGCGGCCTATCGCTTTAACAGAAGTAGGCGGCGGCGGCGTCGAACAACGCGCGCAACTTTCCTGCCGGCAATTTACGACCCTCAGGCAGCATGCGATTTAGTGGGTCCGTACAGTGGTTCAGAGAATATGTGGTGAAAAAGAATATTACACACATACATACCTACACGATACGTGCGAAAAATATAAGTACTTACAAATAAAACATTGATATTTTTCTAATTGCAACTTTAATTAGAGTAAGTTGCAGCACTCGTAAACAAGAAAACTTCAGTAGCTGCGCACAAAATAACTAAACTAGTTTAACTTTAGTTCTTGTTACTTTGCATTAGAAACTACGATGATAATTCTTTCATAGTGATAACGTAATAATTGAAAGAGTATATTTTTAATGACGACTTCTAATAATATTTATATTGTATTTCCCTTCCTATCAAGCTAAGCTAAATCGTTTCCGTTAAACTATCAAAGCTCAAAATAGACTTAAAATCCAACAAAGAAAGCAAAAAATTATATTAAAAATCCTCACAATAATCATGCAGGAGTCAGTCCGTCCGTCAGTCGTTGCATCAACACTTTTATAGCTATAAATCATGACGTTCGTCAATACGTGATTTGTATTATTACTGCCAAATTATGTCATTTTGGTGTATCCACAACGCACAGTAATAAAATATACACACAATAGACAATTAAAAATGATAATAGTCTATTAGGACAACTGCTACAAGTTGAAAGGGATATATAATCCCTTGATACCAAACCTCATTCAGTCCTATCATCGGAATTGTGTCATTAAACGTAATTACTGCTTCATTGTTAGATGGTGATTGTGAGACAAAATTCCTGTGAATGCTCGTATACTTAGGGCCTTTGCACACAACGTCTATTTAATGCGATGATGACGCGGTGTGCAAAGGCTCTTAAATCCTACCATATTACAAGAATACAATTTGATCACGCGCGCAGTGTATACTAACATAATACAATAACGTGACTGCACCTGGTCACCTCGCTAACTAGCACAGTGTTGAGTGATGTGTGCCGACATAGGACTATATTTTTTCTTGCAATTGATTTAATTACTGAGGTATTTTGTTCTGTTGCTAGGCGTTCTTGGAATTATTAATATTATTCTTTTAAGTCATGCTATTTTCGTGCATTGGAGAGCAAGTTTAAACGTTCGTCCCGGTCGTCATATCTTTGGGAGTGGGTACGAGTCGTCGGAGTCTTATAGTCCGACTAATCGAACTACAGAACTGTGGAGGACAGATGGCAATCGCTGCACGGAAAATATCGAAGTTAAACTGCACAACACAGTTTGACAGGAAAGATGACCCCAACTAAGTTGATTCTTTTAACATGTGGGTTGAAAAAAGTTGATTAAAAACATTCAATTTTTGAACGACTATTTTTTTCAATTATTACATTTGAAAACAAACAGAAAAGCTTTTAACTTTGTTTATTGATGGTCATTAAACACAACCTTCAGCAAACTACCTAAAATATGCTAGATATGCAGTCCGTACAGAGTTTTCAGGCTATTCATGGAGGCTAATTGCTACCTATGAAAGCCTGCAACTGAGCCTCGACTTTTGAAAGCTTTGAAGGCACTTAATTAGGTTTGCTGAGCTTCAAATATCGATTTTACTTTTATGGTGCGAATACTACTTTTGAATCCACATTTGATCTGAATATATTTGAATGTTAATCTGAAGCATTATTAATAACTTTTTAACTATCACGTTCCATGATACACAATAATATTAACGGGAGTTAACACGATCATGGTATAGGTACGTACATACCTTTGGTTTGTCTGACCTTTGGACTAGGTTACACCGGAAGTGGTCACAGGTTGACTGGTTCAGCGGTGCACACCCGCCGTCTACGAGTTCGTGTTGCAGATGGATTGAACTGTAAGAAACTGTCCGGTACCTATCACTTATTGTCACTATATATTTTTTAAACATGCAACCTTGCTTTTCTATGCAATCGGATAGACACCGGACAGTTTACTTACAGAATAGGCACTTTGTGTATGGTATGTGCCGGTATGTGGCGAAAACAAAATAAATGTAGAATGTGCGGGTAGAGGAAGAACCTTCTAAATTGCTTGCAGACGGCGGGCGTGCACCACTGAGCCAGTCAGCTTGTGACCACGGCCGGTGACCTGGTCGTAACGTCAGGTACAGTACCAAAGGTAGGTATTTATTTATTTGTTATATACTTTATTGTAAACCATTAATAAACATCATTACAAAGTTTTTATAACAAGGAATCAGTACAATGGGCGGCCTTATCGTTTGTTTCTATACCATGATCGCTGAAGCGTTATTCAAATAATTGTAAGCTTTAAGTTGTTTTTGTGTTAGCTTATCAATATGGACGTCTATAAATCACGCGAGTGTGAATATTTTCACCATTGTCCAATAGTAAAAATATTATCCTAAGTAAAATAATGAATGATGTTCAAAGAAAAGAAAATAAAACTCCAGCTGAAACCAACACGAATAGGTTTGAATAAACAGCGATATTATCCGACCTAAATTACAAATTTCATCCATACAAAGAGTCTGTACTGTAAATTAACTCGTTTGGCCATCGTCATGTGCTCAGCCTACACTCTACAGACACACGGCTTGTCTAATTAAAGGTCTGCTCGTGACGCGGTCCTTTTCGACCGTTTCAAAAGATAACCTTACTTTCCGCCCTCTTCACAAAAAGACTAATCTTTAGAGTTATTTCGCTATCACGTGTAGTCAACCCATTGATAATTTCTAGTTTTAGTTCAAACGTCTACCAATTAATTGTCTACATCTAAGTTTCTAATTAACGATCAAATTAAAGTTTTAAACAAGTATGTCGTGAAATCTTTTATAGAAAATCTTTTACAGGGTTTAATTATCATAAAGGTCTGCGAACAGCAGCAAGCAATCGTCTTTAGTACGATTGTGTCAGGCTTCCTAATATTCTTCACGCGTGTTCACTTAGAGCTGCACTGTACATAGTATTAGAAAAAGCGTCTGTAGTTTAGTGGTTAAGAAATCAACCTTAATAAAAATCGTCGTGAATATTTTCCCCATTTATCAGCAGTGGCGACAAAGCCAGTGGCGATAACTGGGAATAGATACGATTAAGAGGTCCTAGGTACGTATCCTAACTATTATACTGTACGAAGCGTTTCCACTGGTGAGGCAAATATAGCTTAGCTGACGGAGTCAGGGGAAATAAACATAAAATAAAAATAATTTTAGTTATAAATTCTAAAGAAAGAAAAAATAAATATCTTGTCGTGTAAATAATTCACTGTTTAAATGGTTCCTGAATAAAAATGTGCCATCTCGACCTCTCTGTCAGTGGTTTTCTTTCTATCATATTTAGTGCAGACGACACAAAACCAAGTGCACTATGGACAGCACGAGCGCACCGCTTTTTTACTGGATTGCGTTGATTGTATGGTGTCTATTACACATATTGATAGCTCACTTGTAGTTTTCCACATTTCGCCTTACGGCGTCCTCAAAGATTTACAATAACATTTAAGAACATTCAACACATTAACAAATTCCACCAAGTGGCATCAATCAACAGTATAAATAGTATGGTGTCTAAGTTTATGAACCAATATTAAAACTCTAGAAAGATTGGAAATGATTATATTATTATTGCTATACACTTTAGAAATCTTATTGTAATGATTTGTTATTATAATATTTTACTAGTGCTTATAAAAAATAACGTATTATAAACCCGCGGTATACAGGAACAAGCTTGAATGTTTATAGTCTTTTAGTACTTGCTACTGAGCCATGTTTTATTCAGCACCACGGACACTACTAAGACCTTCAAACTGATAACATATATATACATTATATCTATGTATGTATCTATGTATGTATCTATGTATGTATCTTATCACTCCATTATCCCCGCAGGGTTAGGTAGAGGAGAATCAACACCCACATTTCACCAATCATTGAATTAGGCCGCACGTAATAGGAAGTGAGTCTGTAGCCGTCTTCCGGCCACTATTGTTGACTCAAGCCATGCATCTGAGGCTGAGTCTGAGCTATGTAAATCTGTCTAATCTTAAACAGCCCTATCCCTTATTCGCCTTGTACGATACCGCATGAGAATAGACGGAATGGTCAAAATTCTACTCTGTAGGGAATCACGCGGCTATCCGAGAAACTGGTAACATTAGCTTCCTTTAATCGAATCTCCTATTACTTTATGACATTAACCATGTTTTGTGTTTTAAAACTGTTCGGTTAAATAATAAGGGGCTCAAAGTCCTTCAAGTGTAGTTTAAGTATTCATGATATTGTATGTAGCAAGTTTCTTCCCTGATGGCTGATAGTGCAATCTCGGTCTAAGACTTCTAAGCTCAGGTTGAGGCTTATGGGACTCCCTCGTGTGCGATAATGCACGTACACTCGGCGACCTGAGATAGTGGGAGCGTAATCTTACAACCTATACACGATGACAGGGAATTGACTAAGTTACCTACAGTGGTACAGTAATTGTTGTACACTACAAAATAAAGTTAGCGAATCCTTTATTGGTAATATTTACGTAGGTAGTTAGAAAATTCCCAATTTGACAGACAGATGTATATAACACTCTTAATTTAATGATTCATTTAATTCACTCTTAATTTAATTGCCTCTATGCTTCCAGTTATGAGGTCGAGGATCTGATTTCCTAATTTTATAACCGTTTTCTTTCTGTGACGGGTGCCACCATCTATACCCCCTATCCTGAAAGGAAAGCCTGGGCCTGAGCCAGACCCCTTCTGTACATTCATCTTACTTTCATATTAACATTATTCACAAAAAAATATCAAAATTCTGTGAAATCCACAGTTAGACTGATAAAGCGGACCCTAGACTCCGAGGTGAAAGCTGGATGTGACTATTTTTTTTATACCGCTTAGGTGGCAATCAAGCACACGGCCCACCTGATGGGAAGTGGTTACCGTGGTCTAAGGACTTGTGCAACAACAGGGGCGTCACACTCGCGCTGCCAACCCTGGTGAAACCTCCTAATGCCTCTTTTGAAGAACCTAACTGACGCTAAGATGAAGAAGAATTGCAGTATTTAGGTTGTACACGATATAATATTAGTAAACTGTTGTTCAAATAAATTTTGTCGATTTGGTACCCTGGTAACATTCAGGCACTGTAGTGCCTCCAAACTAATGTCAGCTTTTTTGTTAAAAACCTTCATTATCAAGGTCGATAAACACTGTTGAATAGTGACGGTTCAATTTGTATTTGCAATATTTACATTCTACATATTACTGTTTAGTAAACAAAACATGCCTTGCGTAATATTAGGCGCTAAAAGAGTCCGCTAGGTTCTTTGACACTGAGTCATGTAACCAAACATTGAAGGTTAAGTTACACATACATTATATACATGTGCGGCCACTCGCACAGCTGTCGCAATTTTTGTCGAACATATTCTAAAATGTTAAATATTTCTATGAAACATGTTAATAACAGAAACTAATACCGATCGGACATCATATTTATGCGAAAATATATTTTATAACGGTTCTTGTCAAAATATGCAATACCCAAAAAGCCGGAAAGTGGACTTCAGGCTCCGAGGTGAGAATCACGGGTACAACTGATACTTAACGCTGAAATTATAATATTTATGACTCAAGTACATTCCTACCACAATAGAATCATCTTAATACTCTCCTTATTTTAACCCAAAAATACTACTAATAGTACTACTAAACTAATCATTACCTCATTTTATATTTGCATAGGTATTTTTTTTTAATACAACTTAGGTGTCAGGCAAACACACGGCCCACCTGATGGAAAGTGGTTACCATGACCTATGAACGTGTGTAACACTAGTGGAGTCATATCCGTGCTGCCGACCCTGTAAGATCAGAGATTTTGTACCGTCAGTGTAGAGGACAAAGTAGGACAACAAGCCTTTGGTCATCCCACTGACAGCAAAAAATCTCTCCAGTGAGCACTGGCTACCTTACTCACCGCCGGGAACACAACACGAAGTTATTATAACCGCGGTATTCTGTAGGGCGGAGGTACTTCCCCAGTCGGACTGCTCAATTGGGCGGAAATACCGCCGTGTCCTACCTCCTCCACCGTCCTTCGTGGTTATCTTTTCTGTTAAACCTTTATATTAGACAAAGCATTCAATCACAAGTAGTGGGTTCAAAACAGTTTGATTGCAGATGCGTGTGGTCTGTGAGAAGAAATTTACGCTTTTGTAACAGCTTAGACTTTTTATATAAATGCAATATGAATAAACTTAAACAAATCGTTCAATTTATGCTTGCGGTTTAGGTACACCATTCAAATTTTACTTCATTTTTATCTATTAGAAAAAGAAATTTTATTTGTAGATAGCGACTCTCTTGTCAGATATTGTGCACCACTATTAACAGCAGTAGCATCCAGCAATATTTTACAAACAATAAACAAAAGATAAGATATATTATATTCTTCACAGAACAATAAATAATGCGTATTCAGGCGGCTGAACTGAACAACTTCGAGTAGTTCACTCGAGTGGAGTGAACTAGCCGAGATAAATGGCCAACGGTACTGGCATGCTCTCACAAATACATTTGGATTGCTAATATTACGTAGCTAAGTATAATGACCTTGAATCAAGGACGTAAAGCTTTCATTGCAGAAATGCTAGGGTGCCCTCTGTGCGAATAAGTTAGAAGTTTACTTCTTAACTCAGTAGGTATAATCATCCTGCCTTGCCACATTAGAAATTCACCTTCTACTTATAGCTCATGTTATTTTCTTTGGCAGTGTTTGATTTCTGGTCCATATTCTTGCTCTCTCCACAGAGGTAGTCATGACAGCATCTGTGGAGGGATTTATCGACCTGAGACCTGACCTGAACTTTCAGGCCTGTAATAATGAACAAACTATACCAATTTTTACACAGTGAAACGAGTGAAACGTGTGAAAATTGTACTGAACATTATTTTCCGCATCTGCACATAAACCACTTTTAGAAAATTGAATCACTTATTGACCAGTAGTTATTTAATGCCTCATCTCCATTGATATCCTCCATGAATATCTCCATTCACACATTAATTCTAGGTTCGTCAAAGTATCGTAATCTGTATATGAGCTTAGCATCGTCTTTAGCAAGGGTGATATCTTTAATTTTTGATATTGAACGAGCCATTCGGAAATATAGATGAGGCACTAAATAACTACTATAATTACGCTATTATGTCATTGTACGTTACAAAATTAATGGTTTAGCTGTCTCGGTGTGGAGACGCACAATAAAATGAATGTTCATTCACACTGAACAATATCAAACTCGTATCACTTTTGTGATTATAATATAATCATGGGGCGTGAAGAGGGTTAACAAAAATTAAATCAAATTCATGGTAGATATGTTCGATGACCACTTTTATGTACTCGAAGTTACTTAACCTGACATCGCTATGTGTGAGTATATTATTTCTTTTGTAAGTGAAAAGTATTTGAAACCGGCGAGCTTCAAATACTTTTAAAATGTTTAATTACAGTAGAGGAATTACTGTAGATGCTCATGAAGTGTGTAAGGACAAAAGCAGTTCTGTTATCTGTTAGCCAATATTACGAAATAAAGTTTTATAGTGGTTTTTATTGATGTTAACGTGAGTTTAAATAAAAGTGAGATAGAGGTGGGCTATGATAGCTGTAAAAAAGTATTTAATAATGTATTCGCGACTACTGGCTAACTAGTGAGAGACCAGAGATAAATGAAAACTAATTAACAATTGATAATAATTGTAATCTATGAAAAGGATTTACATACATTTATAAAGTTATTTAAGTAGAGGGGGAAGATAGACGTGAGCATATACATATTTTTTTTTTGTTTTTTATAAACATGCATACATACATATAATTACGCCTTTATCCCTGGAGAGTTAGGCAGAGATGAATTAACACCCACATTTCACCAATATTCGGTCCCACGTAATAGAGGGTTAGCCTATTGCCGTATTCCGGGCACTATTGTTGACTCGAGCCATGCATCTGAGGCTGAGCCTGGGCTGTATATATCTGTCTGATGTTAAACAGCCCTATCCCTTTGTACGACACAGCATGGGAAGAGATGGGGTGGCCCTAATTCTACTCTGCCGGAAACCACCCGGCCCCGGTACGTCTGGACACTTGCACTGAATCTTGTTATGTCAGCTTCTTCTTCATCCTAGCGTTACTCCCAGTCGCGTCAGAAGATTACAGAGTCTGGGGTCCGCTTTTACCAGTCCAACAGTAATTTTGGTTGAACTTTATATTTCCTGTAAAGCGACTGCCATATGACCTCCACGACCCATTAGCGATATCGAAACATTGCAGAGGTTGGACTTTTTAGAGCTTCAACTACCTAATGATTGACAACTGGGACCGACGGTTTAACGTGCTTGCTCCCCGAGGGACGACCAGTCCAATGCAAATACCCATATTAAACTATACAAATATTGGCACTGAGTAGGAACTGAACCCGTCCCCCTCCTGCGTAGCAGTCACGTTCTCATCGTCACTACATAGGCTGTCAACGTTATGTTAGCGTATTATTGTTATTAAAAATAGAGTACCTTGAAATACAAGTGTTTATGAAGAGGTGCTTGTAGCTTTGGAGTGTGTGTTTCAGCACATTGGCATAATGTGAAGTGACTATGACATGAAGTGTATGTTATCTATGAATGCCACTATTGCACTCCAATGATGTTATATGATGCACATGGTCGATAATATTAGATTCCGTGTGACTTACTTATTAGATGTTATTGATAGCACTCTAAACTACAACTGATGCCTAAGCGATATTTGCTACAATTACTGCACTACCGAGCTGCCTAATAGAACTTGAACTTATATGTTTCAATAGACCAGAAAGCAATTTGTCGTATTTTTAAACCATCATAGAAGGAAAAGCAATTAAATTGAAATTGAATTTCCGGACTTCGGAGACATACTTAAGTCTCAGTAATTCGCTCAACCGGATTAATTACCGAATTACTGAGACTAGAGGCTAAGTCTCTTTTAACTTTGCTTGTTATACATGTTTACTCAATATGTATTAAATGTTATATACATACATATAATCAAACTTTTATCCACTGGTTAGGCAGAGGAAAATTAACACCCACAATATACCAATCATTGAATTCGGTCATACGTCATAGGGGGTGAGCCTCTTGCCGTATTCCAGGCACTATTTTTGACTCGAGTTATTCATCTGAGGGTGAGTCTGGGCTGTATATATCTGTCTGATGTTAAACAGCCCTATCGTGTAGTTGCCTTTTTAGACACCGCATGGGATAAGATGAAGTGGCCCAAATTCTACTCTACAAATTTTATGTACATATATGTATTGGTAATGGTTAATTTCTTTGCAAGTTACCATAGTTTAACAAACAGAATCGTTCAACTTTGATATTGCTATTTATTAACAAGATGTATGTATGTTATAAAAGTTATTTTACAAATAAATCTTTGTTGGGCTAATTATTATACCGCTTAGGTGGGAGACAAGCACACGGCCCACCTGGTGGGAAGTGGTTACCGTGGCCTATGGACGTATGCAACACCAAGGGTTAGGTATATCGTGCTGCCGACCCTGACGAAACCTTACAAACACTTCTTGAAGAACTCCATATCTTAGTTACATGGGTAAACCGCAGCAGGGAGTTCATTCCACAGCTTGCAAGTTTTGTATCGTGTTGTACATACGTGTGTCAAATATAATGTGACAAATAATAATCGATACTAGTATTGTGTCATCGTTCACTGAGCCTTATCCCATTTTGGTTGGGGTCGATATTCAAACCAAGATGTGGCTGAGCTCGATATTTTCCACTAAGCGACTGCTATCTGACCTCTACAACCTATTGCCGATACAGAAGTTCTTCTATAGTTAGACTAGTTCGACTTTTGAGGTTTTCAACTACCCGTAGCGACTGCCATATCAAAGCTCAAAAGAACTTTTTTTGATACCTTCCTCAATGGGTGTTGATTTGTTTGTTTTAGATGTCTTTTTTTCTTATTTTTTTTACAGACTTTATCGGAATTTGCCTGTAATTAATTTATATAATAATGAAAATATGTAATTGGACTTGGGTATGCTAAGTTGTTTATTTGTGTATCTAGCTGTACATTTTCAAAAATAATAAAATAAAATAGATGTACGTATTGCAACCGGGACCAAGAACTTTTTGTGATCTCTGAGGCACGACTAGACCAAAGCTATTTGCATATTCATGCATATATACATTTGCACTAAGAGGGAATCCTCTGCGTAGTAGTCGCGTTCACTAACGCCTCGCCACAGAGGCTGTCTATTCACTAGTAGTATTGTGCATCTGTATTCAACTATAAAGGAACGTCCCTTGAAGCTTCCGATACATTGTGGCTTAGTTGCTTATTTATATTTTCCACTTCCTAAATCATAAATTTACGTTCCGGAAGCATATCAATAAATGCACTTGTAGCGTTGTCCCAAATCAGACGAACTCCGGAAGCTGGGCTAGTTCAATGTTAAGTTGCCTATAGTCGCATACTTGAATCTCTTGGAGCATTGCTTGTGGCTTTATTTTAGAATGAATGAATATAGACAAGCTCTCGCTTTCTCTCTACAAGAAAATTTATAGAGAATTTGATACACACGGTTAAAGGTGAGCTGTTTACATTTTTATTCATAAGCGATCCTGTACAGTTGTGTGGTGGAATACCTGGTTGAGCCAATTTACTAATTATGGTGAACAAGTATTTCTCTGTTATAGGCTTTAGAGCTTACTAACATCAGGCATCATGATTTAATTGAAATACGTTCCTAGATATCATGATTTATCCCGTGTTTTTCAGTTATAAATATTGATTCCAACAATCTTCTTATAAAGAACACGTCAATTTAAATTCACCTCGCCTGATGGTAAACTAAAGGCAACTTCTCAGGAAAGACATGCAGCATGTTGCAATGGAGGCTGTGTGCTACCATTGTACCATGCTACGTCTCCCTTCATTCATACATTGGCAATGAAGGGATTTAGTGATAAATAACTAAATGGTAAACAAACAAACATTCCACTATCATTTTTATCATGTAGGCGCCATTTTAGTAGAACCGGTACGGAACGACCTTCCGAGGTCGGCGCACGCGCATGGTCACACTCACGCCGCGCCAGTTGTAACGCTACAGATACGTTGCACCTGTATACTGAGCTTTTAAGTTAATTATGTAACATTTGAGTTTGGATAATATTAAAAGAATACATTGCAAATAATTTAAGTATAACCGTGTCAGTCTTTGGTCTAAGTAGGGAATTGAGAACAAATATTTAGGCGGAAGCGGTGAAAGGTGGAATCGGGAATAAGCTTTTATTTTTGCTTATTTGATATTTAAGTTCCATTTTTTTTAATGTAGATTTATGATTTTTGGCCTATTTGCCTTAAAGTTAGGTCGAAATATTCTAAAGGTTTTGACTTCGTTGTGATTGTGTATGTATGCTGCATAAACGGCTGTATCTTTTGAGTTCCGATTGTGTTGACTTAGAATTTAGATTTTTTTACTTTGTTATTCATCTTTGTACGGACACAGAATATATAAAAGTTATAAAAGTTCCGTTTTATTCTTTTGAGGTACGGAAATAAGAATATTCGCCAAATATAATTTCCAAAGAACTCGTATAATATTGTCTTATAAACTTTAGTAAAACATATGAAGTAACTTGAGTCCACTTGAGCTAAATTTTAATTATACGAAACAACAAAATTATATTATATACATTATACAAAATCACGAAGATATAACATAAATAAACCTGAGCTTTTTAGTAGATAGGTAAAATATGCTACTTACTGCGAAAGCACTTGTCACGTTTATAGTAACTTACGTAAATATTAAATAAATATTACTTACGTCCTATCAATCAACATTGCCATGTTATTAATTCAAATGAAATTGTTTTATATTTAGATTACGTTTCGTACCATCCTCAAATTTGTTATTATTTACTCGAATATTGTACAAAGTTCCAATTCTGCTAACCAACTTGTAATGAACCTTCCAAGTAAGTGGAATAACAAACACATGCTTCCGGCATCCGAATGAACCTCAAAATCAAGTTCAACTCGCAGAAAGTAATGTATTATGATTTCTTGCAAGCAATTCTTTACTTTTTAATGAAGTCGTCTCCATTCGCTTGTAATTCAATTTCATTTTTGACATTGACTTTCTACATCCTGGGACTTCATACCAGAACGTGAAGTTTGCAATTACTGATTTTGAGGCGAGGTTACGTAACAATATCTAAACACTCGAGCTGAACATTATTATCTAAACATAGCCAATACTAGATTCAGCCTTGTTTGGTTAGCAGGTAAAACTTTAGTAATATTGAATTACTCGTTTCAAATTTATAACGACGAGGAGTTCACAACATTTTGTCACATTTTTAGTTCAATCAAGTTAACATTTTAATTGCTGCATTGGGTTTTGGTTCAGACTTTATGTACGGAAATTTTGTGTCTATTACTTTATAACTATGAAAATCCCATTAACTACCGGTGGTGTCTTGACCTTAGTTTGTACTCTTGACACTACCAATAGTATCATTGGGCTGTCACTATTCGCTATTCGCTGGTACTTCTTAAACATATAATACGGATATTAAACTGGATTCCGATAAACTATTTGTGAATAGCAAATATTTGTCCAATGTTGGTTCTGAATCACAATCGGTGGTAGCGAGGTGACCACTTAAACCGTCGCATCATCTGTGAAGTCATTGTTATACAAATGAATTGACATGACATGTAATTACTTAATCATGTGAGCCTCAATGTGACTCTTGTAATGTCAGAATTTTGAGTAATTACCATAATTCATAATGCAATTAATTATTTTTGAATATATTTTTTAATTTTTTATATAAGACGCGCCAATTTCATTACACCCTCCCTGATGTTACCAGGTAAACTCTCAGTAAAGAGGTGTGGTGACACTCAGCTTGGCGGCTTCATCAGATGCTTTTTCACGCCCACTTAAAGGACCCAGGATTGTTCCAGAGTTCCAGGTCTTAGTGGTACGGGAAGGGAAAGAGTCTCCAAACCGCTTGATATTTTTGATCGGATACTCTGCACCGCATACGGGTGACATCCAAGCCCTGCAAGTGTTGTTCTATGTAGGAAAGGAGAGGGTGCGATCAGAATACTCAGCATGGTAGAAACTGTAAAATACAGCCAAGGGAACAAGGAATATAAAAGTGTCAAGGGTCTCGCCACACATTTTAGTGGCCGCGATTCTTCATTTAGATTTAACATAAACCTAAAACACCAGAACGGAAGGGACGCTTCCAATAATAGGTAGAGACGTCATTTAATGTTGCTACACTTACTGCTGAAGCGAGGGAGAAGATGAGAAAGGCAGTAGTCTTCCACGAATCTTACCTCTTATCAGGTATTAATAAGTCAATAAAACATGCTTTTAAACATTGATTAAGTTCGTAGATTGTATTTGTCTGGTCAAATCTATTTTAATTTTCTCTTCGAACTATTAACACATTCCATTGTATCGATTTTCTACTACAGCAATAATAATAAAGAAGGGAAAAAAATTGCTGATAACTATAATTATATATGTAGATACAAATAATACGATTCAAACAGTGGGAAATGTATGTGATTGTTCTGTCTATGTCATTTATGGACATAATGGCAAAAAGGCGTATTATTCTACTTGACAATGATCATCAATAATCAATCATACGTAATTGTAACGTGAGTAGCCTGCAGATTTCAATAGGTTTAAATTTAAGATAGAACTGATGTAAAAATAAACCATCTGAAATATGTCGCGTAGTTACATTACGGGTGGTCAAGCCTCATAAAGGCTCAGTGATGAGGCTTCACGACTGACATCTGTAGGCAACAACCATTAATTTGTACACGTCGCGTGCAGGCGTTGCTCCTAATTGTTATTTGATTGGACCTTCTTATAATAGCATCATTTTTTGTTGATAGATTGATTTAGTTCAATTCTCTTTGTTGCTACATGTCTTGTTACATTACCATATTAAATTGATTATTGATTATTGATTATTATTGATTACCATAGTCTTGATGAAAATATTTGATTTTATTAATTTTTTTAAGATAAATTAAACAACGTTACCAGATCAACCTAAATTAGGAATAGCTTGTACATAATATGTTATATATTTGAACTCGGACACCCGCTTTTTTATATGAAGCTCATCAATATTATTGAACTTGTGACCCTTGAAGTAGCAATTGTACCGCCACAACTCACTGGTTATCTGATTGTACTAGGTATGCATTTGGACACAAGGGAATAACACGTCACTATAGCTTCAAATCCTAAATTAATTAAACATCCTACAGTCAATGTCTAGGTACTTGTGTATATCCAACAGCTTTTTCTGAATGATTTCATTTATTTTCAGTGATTTCATTTGATTTCAACTCACCATCCACTACTCTGTTATTATCTTTATTTTGATTGAAGTACCCTGCTGTCGGTCGACAAGCATCGAATTGTTCGTCACGCGCTGTTGGGCCGATGATTATAGCAATTTTGTTTCACGTAAACATCTGACTGACATGGTGGACCTTCGACTGTGATCTATTTGATATTGTTGTACGTCACGTGATCTTTTTACAATGTGTAATGACTGTACAAAAATGTATTTGTGTATGTTTATCAACGGTGCTATGTAAAATGCTCGAGGTCTAGAATAACATTCATTATTGAATGAAATTTTAAGCATTTAGTATGTTAATTATTCAAAATCGATTAAGCGTTATCCCTGTAAGGGAAAGATCGCAGGTTCGTATCCCGCCTAGACCGTTTCAATTTTTTCTATCATAATCGATTTTGAACATTCATTATTTTTTCAAAAGATCGGAGGCGTTATTTCTTTTTGTATCTTCTTCCTAATTATCCTAAGAAACATTCATAGGTTACGGTAACAACTTATTATCGAAAAAACCATACCTAAAACTTTTATTCCTTCCCATCCGTGAAACAAAAATTATAATATTTCAATACCGAGTCCTCCATACAGCAATACTCAAGGTTAAGTTAACCTCACATGTACCTCAGCCCGACTCGAACACCTACTCTAACTACGATCCCTAAACTCTAATCAAATAAACAGATCACTTTACTGAAGTGAGTAGTCAGTTTGGATTCACCAATAAATCGCGAGGGGCTTCAATGGACATACCACTTCGCTGATGAAAATCCTGTAACCAATGATTTTGGGGCCTGTTAGTCGGAGCGCGATGGACTCTCTCGAGCGGATGCATTTGATTCAGCCGTAGCTTTGACTGGCTACATATTTACAATCACTTATCGTTGCATTATATGCTATCTAACATTGACCAATTGCATGTTTAATAAATTATTATTATTCAATATCCAAATTTTTAATTATTATTTTTTGCTTAAACTTACAATATTTAATCTAATATAGTGTTAAATATACCAACAATACTAAAGAATTAAATTAAACTAAAATAACGTACAACTCATAGCTAAAAACTATCCTATATATACTATCTTATATTCTACTTTTGAATGTTTGTTGCTAAATCACGCTCAGATCTGGTTGAAATATAATAATATGTACCCCAACATAGTACTTTAGAATAACATAATTTGTGGTCCCTGTAATAGGTTTCAACCGATCACGGAAACGAAATCAGAAAAAGAAAAGAAAAGAAAAGAAAAGGAAAGAAAAAAACATTTATTCACGAACTACGCGGGCTATGCCGTGAGCTTCAGCTATAGGAAATATCTCTATTTTATCAGGATAACTCAACTTCCGATATCCTGAGTCCTTAGTATAGTATGCGAAATGCATCACCAATTGCAGTCTAATGTCGTAGCAGCCTCGACCAAATGCCTCCAGAATATTAATGTAACAAACTATTCTAGATAGTCTTATCTTTACCTTCGCGTGGATTATGTGTACTGTATACTACTTATATAGCAAACTGACTGAAAATCCTTTAACACAGAAAAGTTTCATTTTCCGAAAACAAAAAATAAATTAAAAAGAAAATCCGATTTCTCTAGAGGTGAACATAAAATTGACGTGCGCCACAAGACAGTTTGTCAATTCGATATACAATAATTAACCACGAATTAATACATTTGTCGACAGTCTGCAACAAGCTTTATTAAAATATGAATGATTTATTTTATTAAATTTCTGAATAAATACAGTAGTATAACCCTGTACTGTGTTTCAAAAACCAAAATTGTTTTAATTAAAATTATTGTAATTGTAGGAAAGCGTTGTCACTAAATGCCCAGATTAAAATATAATGCCATGAGGTGTAGTGACTAAGACCTTGACTTTGCTGTCGAGAAGTTACAGATTCGATTCCACTAGTGAATCTACTCTTGTGACAATAAATTAGCTCAATTGGAGGAGTTGCTAAGGTACCTATAGCCATTCACAAGAGGTTCAATGTATGCGTGCTTTGATCTACTGCTTCTAGTTTACTCTATGACTTACATTGGCAGCTGCTCTGACCGGATTTGCTAAGCACGTACGAATTATCCGCCCAGTTGTGGTTTCAATTTGGTAACATTTCAATAAGTTATGTATTGAATGATGGATTCCGTGGAAACATTTGATTTGAAGTTGCACATTACACGACTTGTAATTGTCTATTTCATTTTTCATTCCATATGGTTTAAAAAACAAACAACTGATTCTACCGTGATTTGTTTGGTGGCTATTTAATTATTTATAATAATTCAAATAATAAAACACTTAATAAGTTAACTATTTGCTTTAGTATCAGTTATAAATAACTGTATTTCAATGTATAACATTGGAATAATTCTGATAGTATCGCTGTGATGTTTTTTTAGAAATGACACCTGTAACGAGTACGTTAACTTTTTTGTCATAGTTATTATCAATTCGCTTATCTTAGACAGGGTGCTTTATATTGTTCTTTCACTATCATTTCAGTTTGTTCTTTCACTATCATTTCAATTTATACTTTTAATTTTCAAACCACTAAAACGTTAAATAAGTATAATTAGTAAGACATCTCCATTATTTAGAGTAAGCACATACTTTCTCTCCAGGTTATGTCGAAGTCTTCCAACCTATATATACCTTCTTATTTACGAGAAGGTATAGTGATATGTTATGCTACTATGTTTATAATATAGTGATAGAGAAAAGAGGTTATACTAGACATCTCATCTTCGTGTAAAAATTTGTATTAGATGCAACTCTAGTACCTATTTAGTACCCACCCAACATTATGAACGTATTGATTGTTATCAGTTGATAAGGTTATATGGATACAGTATCGGTAGGCTAACGGTACTATTAAATTATGCAAATTATCCTTCCTGCAAGACAAGGGTATGCATTTTACGGTGCATATTTAAACGAACAAGTACACACTTTCTAATGTCATTGTCAATAAGAATGTCGGCGATATAACGGGTCGATTAGACGGTGTATTGGAAACAATATCACTTAGTCGACAGCAAATAGAGGTCATTATAGCATTGCAATAAAGTGGCAAACACACAGATTCCATACAATTTTGTTTTTCAATGAATTTACAATCATTTAGGTAATTTTGCCATGCTAGTCAATGCCATGCATGAAATGAACTACTTATTTCAGGCTCATTATGCTTGTGTATGTTACGTGGTGCATTTATTTTCTTTCTATTTGAAATTCAGATTTTAGATATTATCGTTTTTAGAATTTTAGGCACTACAACGGCTGCTCTAGCTTGAAACAAAGGCTCTCGTATCCATTTAATATACCAAATAGTCTATATTTGCTATCTTTTGAATTAGATAGAGATCTCTTTTACCAACTAGCAGCATCGCTTGGTGTCCTGGCCTCTTGGGAATATTGTGATAAAATGTAGTTTCTTTAACTTAAGTGATTAAAAACAAACATTTTTTTTACTTTATACTCGTAATACGAGTACAAATGGACTTATAATTGAAATAATATTTATCTTTCATTAAGTTAGTGACTACTTTCGAATTGTAAAGTTAGAAAAATGTATCATTTTTCTCTTGAACTTCAAGTATATTGTTACAACATTTCACCGTATTCAATTACCCCTGGGCAATAAGGACGGGAATCCGTTGAAATAACTGTCGAGATAACGTATATCTACAGTTAAATATCCACTGGAAAATGTCGGTGCTGACCAATGTATCGGCACCAAACACATACCTACACTCAGTTCACTAGCTACGTCGAATCACTTTTCAGCTGTTCGAAATCGAGCCACACAAAGTAAAGTAAAGTTTATACAGACGATATTTTATAATAGCACAAAAAGGGTTAGAAAGCTTTATCATTTTATATTGTGTCAAGATGTGTTGTAATATTTGCCCGCAGTATCAAACAAATTGCTTATATGCAATACTGTGAATAATAGCATAATGTTGTCGATTAAAAATGGGATGATGGAGAAAATTTAATTAAAATAAATTAAATTAATTAAAAATCATAGGAGGTTGGACACGGCGGTATTTCCGCCCAATTGAGCAGTCCGACTGGGGAACTACCTCCGCCCTACAGAATACCGCAGTCATAATAACTTCACAGAGGAGTCACAGTCGCGCTGCCAACCCTGTAAGTACAGAGTTTCTGTGCCGTCAGTAGAAGACAAATTAGGACAAGCCTTTAGTCTTCCCACTGACGGCACAAATTCTCCAGTGAGCTCTGGCTACCCTACTCACCGCTGGGAACACAACACGAAGTTATTATAACCGCGGTATTCTGTAGGGTGGAGGTACTTCCCCAGTCGGACTGCTCAATCGGGCGGATATACCGCCGTGTCCAACCTCCTTAATATACAACTTAGGTGGCAGACAAGCATACGGACCACCTGATAGAAAGTGACGAAGCGAGACAAAGCGAGTGTGACACCCCTGGTGTTGCATACGTCCATAGGCCACGGTAACCGCTTCCCATCAGGTGGGCCGTGTGCTTGTCTGTCAACTAAGTGGTATGAAAAAAAAGTGATTACTGCGACTTAGGAACGTGTGCATCATCAGAGTCACACCCATGCTACCGACCCTGTAAGAACAGATAGTTTCTGTGCCGTCAGTGCAGAAGACACAATCAGGACAAGCCTTTGGTCTTCCCACTGACAGCACAAAAACTCTCCAGTGAGCTCTGGCTACTCTACTCACCGTCGGGAACACAACACGAGGTTATTATAGCCGTTAATTCTTTTAAAAATTCAGTATATTTTTAGGTCTATAGAATGTTACAAACAGGTTCAGTTTTTTCATACGCTTTTATTTGCGTTTTAAAAACATCATATAGGCCCTTTAAATCACGGAAAGAGTAACAATTCATGTGTAGCTAATGCATGTTAGTGTGGGAGCGCGGCTGTTTTAGCCGTTTTGTATTAACAATGTGACGTTACCCGCAATTTGTTTACAGTTGGTACTACTAGGCAGTTTGATAAAACCTACTGCTGTGTCATTCATGCGATCAATGTAATGTATGTACTGTTCTACTATACTGTTTTCATGAACATTGTACTAAAATGAAAGCCGACTCTTGAAGAGGTTGAATCAGTACATGATACTTTACACAAATCTATGAAAACACCTCATATGAAAAAACTGCAAATGATTACGTCTTGTAGCACTAGTACTACAAGATAGCAATCATTTTATTGATTTCAAGTAAAAATAGACAAATAGTAATGATATATCAGGAGTTCGGTTCCCGCAAAGAGTACAATATTACCTGCTTGTTTTGTTAAGAAAGTTAGTAGCAGCAAAGTTTCCCCAGAAGCAGTACAATACCATTGTCCTCACACTTGCTGCACCTGTTCCTATTGTTACGCAATAACATTTCGACTAATAAATCGATATTATGGATCGTAAATGATTTTTATTGTATTTTTTAATCACAAGCATACATAGCAATATTCGTTTAACGTCAGTTTAAAACTTGATAAAGAGCGACCTTCGATAACGGTAACTATACGTTGCTATATTTTTTATACAACTTAGGTGGCAGACAAGCACACGGCCCCCCTGATGGAAAGTGGTTACCGTGTCCTATTAACGTGTGTAACGCCTGGAGAGACACACCCGTGCTGCCGATCCTGTAAAAACAGAGATTTTCTGTGCTGTCAGTGCAGAATACAAAATCAGGATAAGCGTTTGTTCTTCCCACTGACAGCACAAAAACTCTCCCGTGAGCTCTGGCTACCCTACTCACTGCCGGGAACACAACAAGAGGTTAATATAGCCGTGGTATTCTGTAGGGTGGAGGTACTTCCCCAGTCGGATTGCTAAATTGGGACGGAAGCACCGTCGTGTTCTATCTCCTATAAATAAGTCGTGAACATAGTTAACTAATATCTTGAAGAGATTTCTTGAGTGCAACTAGTGCCTTTTTTGTAAGTATTAAGTTCGCGGTTGGTTGCTCGTTGACTGTATGCTGATACAGCGGTAATAAGAAGGTAAGTACAGCTGGTATCATGACGTCTGAGTTTGGAGTTTGATTCCTGGGTTGGGTATAGTCAGGAAAAACGTCAATCAAGTACAGTCAGCGTTAAAAGTAGATGAAGATTGCATAGATATCATACTTAAAACACCTATCGAAATTATATTTTGATGGTTATTTTAACACAAACTACTTAATAAACATTTAACGTAAAGAAATTAAATTAATTATATCAGAAGATACAATTTTTTTTTTAAATCTGATAAAAATCTTCTTATTTTGACGTAGAATATACTTGAACCGTCTACATATTTTGCAAAAGTAAGCCTTCAAACACCTTTGCTAATAAATTTAGGAATATACAGTTGTAATTATAAACAAATAATGTGAACAGATTGCACATCTTCTTAGAAAATGATGACATACAGCTGTGAAACTCAAGCAAGGATGTCGCAACCTCGTAATGTGACAATTATTCACAACACTCTAGACAAGTGTTTGCGCATTGTACAGGTAAAGGAGGAGAGCCGAATGTGGGTCAACAGCATGCAGTTATGAAATGCCACTGCGCAAGGTTTAGGGCACGTTATCGTTGAAACAACACACACAGTACATGGTTATGGTTATCTAAAAGTGGCCCTTTGAAAGTCGAACGCGTGTCAGCTATTGTAAATTCACAGTTAAGTACATATTGGTTTCAAATATTTTTTTCAATACTTGCTATAAACTAAAAATTATCGATGCGATTACATTTCACCTTTTCACATTGAAACCGGCGTTGTATTGGTTTTGGTATTCATCACATTTGAATTCAGATAAATTTATAGGACAGCTAATAATTTTATATAAATATAATTGTTAAAGCGAGAAGGTAAACGAAAGGTAGGACGCCCCCTAGCCAGATGGACTGACGACCTGAAAAAGGTGGCTGGGACAGACTGGATGCGGAAGGCGGAGGATCGGAGAAAATGGCGCACATTGGGAGAGGCCTATGTCCAGCAGTGGGCTGCGGTGGGCTGATTGATTGATTGATGTGTGTTTCTGTGTATCTAAGTAAGTTTATCCGCATTCTAAATTCCATAACACAAGTTACTTACCATGGGCAGAAAATGGCGCACATTGGGAGAGGCCTATGTCCAGCAGTGGGCTGCGGTGGGCTGATTGATTGACAATTGTTAAAAAAATAATATCCGACTGCTGTCTAAAATATCAAAACGAGTTTGATAGCAGGCGGTATCCATTTTCAAATCATAATTATAATACACTCGAGAGCAATGAATCCGGGTCACTTAAAGAATGTTAAAAATCTCGGAAACTAAAAATGATAGGTTAATGCAATAAATTGTATTTAATAGACAATGTAATACTCCTTAAATGAAAGTAAAAAAAATATGAGTCACCATACATTTTATTAACACAAAATTACATAAAGAAAAAAACTGCTGATCTCTCCTTAAAACAAAAATAGGAAACATGAAATTTTTGAACTTTATTACGATTTTCTTGAATTTTAATACTTCGTATTGCCTCCTCGTGCTTCCATTACTGCGTTTACGCGGTTTGGCATGCTGTACACCAAGTTCCTTATACGATTTTGGGGAATATTCTCCCATTCCTCTGTGAGAGCAATTTTGAGCTCACGAAGCGTGATTGGGGGAGGGTTTCGTTGTTTTACGCATCTGCCTAGCTCGTCCCAAGCATGCTCGATCGGGTTGATATCCGGGCTGCGCGCTGGCCACTCCATACGAGTAATGTTCATCTCTTGAAGGTAGTCATTCACAATCCTACCTGTATGAGGTCTGGCATTGTCATGCATAAATATAGCATCCTCACCTAAATTGACCATAAATGGACCAACGTGATCATTGAGGATTTCTTCCACATATCTTACGCTAGTTAAAGAGCCGTTTTCTATGATCACCAGCTCTGTGCGACTTTCAGAAGAAATTCCGGCCCACACAAGTACAGACCCACCACCGTAGGCTACTTTTTCTTCGATGCATGCTTGCTTGAATCTTTCCCCTGGTCTTCGATACACTCTGTGTCTTCCATCGTGCTTGTAGAGCATAAATTTTGATTCGTCGGAGAACATAACTTTTGACCAATCTTCAATACTCCAATTTACGTGGCTCTGGGCATAACTTAGTCTCGAAATACGATGCCCACGCTCCAGTTTAGGGCCGTTTGCAGGTCTAAGGGGTTTTAAGTTAGATTCAGCAAGCCGACGTCTTACTGTCCATGCACTTGGGTTACTTCCTCCGAGGCGTCGAAACTGATTGGTGAGTTCAGTTCCTGTGAGAAAGCGATTTCGAAGCATGGTGTTCACCAAGTATCGGTCTTCTCGTGCTGTGGTACACCTGGTTCTGCCCGTTCCTGGTCTGCGTAGGTTAGAACCAGTTTCTTCGTAACGTCGGAGAACTCTTTGTACTGTTGACAGCGACACACCGACAGTCCTGGCTGTATCGCGCTGACTCCGGCCGGTTTCCAGCATTGTAAGTATTCTGGTGCATTCTTCAGGCGTAAGCAACATAATTTCAGCTTGATTAATGAATATAGAGCACTATCAACATGGTTTATGTACCCACATAAATGACAGATTACAAACAAAAGCAACACCAAATGCTGTAATTTCGTAGTTCCATCTTCGAAAGTGGCCCTTTTTCAAATTTGATTTTTTTATGATATAACTTTACAATAACTAAGAAGTTTTAATACCTTCATTTAAGGAGTATTACATTGTCTATTAAATACAATTTATTGCATTAACCTAGCATTTTTAGTTTCCGAGATTTTTAGGATTCTTTAAGTGACCCGGATTCATTGCTCTCGAGTGTATAATATTATTCGCACCGGTTTTATTATAGTTTCTAACTTTAACATTAACTTTAATTGCGAGCTCCAAGTCAAAGTCAAAAATAATTTATTCTGTATACTACTTACATATTACAGACCAGTTTAAACAATGGACCATCAGTTCGAAACGCGGTCCCGACCTGTAAAGACTGCGGCAAGAAACTCAGCGGGCATTTTTGGTTGTTTTACAAATATTTACTTAGTCTGAATACAATAGTTTGCTTGACTAGCATTGTTGAGGGAAAGTTTGCTATCTAAATACTCTTGGATCTCACTAAAGCCTTTTTGGAACATTTCACATTTAGGTACTACAGTTTTAAATTTATTCACGGGTAAATCCCTAATTTCATTAGGAAGTTTGATGAAATAATATACAGTTGCCCTAGAAATAATTACCAATTTTTCGGAGTCTTCTTTCACTGACTATAGATAGTTTTAGTGTCTGGTATTTATATTATGCTTGTCAAAAACCTTCAAAATTTTGGAATATTCTTCCTTACATTAGATTCTCGAAAATGTAATGTGAAACTTCAAACTTTTTTGGAGGGAAACTCCTAGACACAAATTATAAATAACTGGCACAGCCCGCTTTTGTAATGCAAATATTGTGTTAAACACAAGTCTCCCTCCCTACTCGGTATTAAAATACAAGGACCAAACCTAAGAGGTAATACACTAAGAACTTTATATAACACAGGTCCTCATAGAACAGTCTGACACGAGCCTAAAAGCAGCTCACTTATATAGTACTATCAACAACAAGGATTATTTTACATCCCTTGAAACAAATTTAGCTCCACGCTTTTAAAATATTGATGACTCTCTATTGAATAGTCTAGGCGCTCGCTACCTAGATAGAGAACGTAGTTATGTCGTTGAAAGCAAACTCTTCACAATCCTGTATATTAACTGAGCTGGGGGCTACCACCATCTCCATCAATACTATTTTCAATCTTACTTTGTGACTCTCATAGTGTGAATCGGATCGTCGTTAATCGGTGTCAAGATACTAGTGTTATATGGTCAAGGTCACTTGGTAAACAGCTGTGTATTTCTTTTGATTTATTATACAGTATATAAAATATATATATAAATATATAAAATATAATGGTACAATTTTTTTATACCAATTAGGTTGCAGAAAAGCACACGACTCACCTGATGAAAATTAGTAACCGAGGCGTATGGACATGTGCAATACTAGGACGTCATACTCGCTCTGTTGACACTATAAGAACTTATACCATTCTTAAAGTATCCCATATTGTAGTCGCTTGGAATAACCACAGCAGGGATTCCGATTTGCTCTATAAAAGTAAAGTAAGATTGAAATAATGCTGCTTTAAGAGATGGTGGTAGCGCACCAGCTCCCGGCAGCGTATTCCCTAAAGCGCTGAGCTAATTTCATGCACTGCCATTTTCTTGTTCAAATACACACGCGACGTCCTCGGTGCAAAGATATGAAAATATTACAGACATTCACAGTCAAAGGGGGATAATATTTCGTGGATTTTACACATGCTGAATATTTTCTAACAATATTTCTTCTATATGAACCATTTAAAATAGTTCTTTGAATTGTAGTTATTTACTAGAAATAATATTTATACAAAATCTATTATCAGTTCATTTGGCCACTCTATCCAAACGATTTGTTTGAATTCTTTCTTGTTATCATGCGAAAATGTAACCAAATTCAGTTTAAAATTGTACTATACATTTAAGAAGGCAAGGTTGCATTGCAGAAATATAATACAGCAGTAATTAAATGATAAAAACGTTAAAAATAATGTTAAAAAAAGATCATAGGAGTCGGTCAATGAACTTGAATACATACAAGGCATTACAGATATCGATTACTTTTATTAGTGTACAATTAACTACGTGGGTGTGTAGTGTACAAAATAGCAAGAATTTACACGAATGAATTATGTACGTTATTGATTAGGTCCCTTCTTATTCATCTGAAGATCATCCAAAGACCACCTTGAATCTCAGGGCACGGTGCAACATTTGATGTATAATGTAACTGCCGTCTAAGCCCCAGTCCAGTGGATAAAGAGTCCTACAGAACCTCGTTCGTCATCAATAGGTGCACCGGCTACCATTCATTTAATTTATTTTATAGAATAGATGAAAAGCTTTAATTTGTTAGTATTTGATTGATTCTTATTACGAAACGAATATCTAGGGTTCAAAGACCGGAGTATCTAGTAAGCTTGATATACAACAGGCATCTAGGGTCTGTTTGTATTTCTTCCAAGGTTACTAGGTGGGGTTAGGCTACAGACTTCAAAAAGAAAAGTACCATACAAAAAGTAACTACAACAATAAAAAATGTAACACGAAAGGGACTCCAATTTTGATTCTAAAAAGAATCAAAATTGGAGCCTCTAGGGCTATAATTTGTAAATTGTCACTTATGTGTTTGCATTTTGTATACCACTTAAGTGGCAAAAAAGCACACCTTATGGAAAATGGTTGTCGTGGTCTGTAGACGTGTGTAACATGATGACCGTCACCCTCGTGTTGCCGATCCTGTCAGAGCCATCTGATGCCCTTCTGAAAGAACCGCATTTTGTAGTTGCTTGGGAAATCCACAGCAGGGAGTTCATTCCACAGCTTCAGCGAGCGAGAGATTCCATTTAAACCGCACAGTGCGCAACGTTTCCAGTCGCAATTAGTGAGGATGATATTCCTTTTTATGCCACAATATGGTTGTTTATAATAATTCGATCGTATTACTCAAATTATTGATTTTGTATATCGCGATACGTAAACAATGACTTATCGCGCGATACCGGTCGCGCTCGCGAAACAGATAATCTCGTCCGTAATAAATAACTGTAATATAACCGACTGATTAAAACTGATAATATTGATTTTAGGCCAGTACTCTTTACTATTGTGCTACGTCACAATGGAAGTCATAATTATTTTATATAGTTTTACACGACTGCCTAAAAAGAAATGTACCTAATTAAATAAAATGTTAAGGTTCACACCTTGTTTTGGAGTCTCTACCTTGTTTTTTATACTGCTTAGGTGGCAGATAAGCACACGACCCAAATGATGGGAAGTGGTTACCGTTGCCTATGGACATATGCAACACCAGAGGCATCACACTCGTGCTACCGACCCTGAAATATCCTTCTAATGCCCTTCTCGAAGGACCCCAAATTGTAGTCGCTTGAGAAAAGCGGAGCAGGGAGTTAATTCCACAGCTTGAACGTGCGGGGGATGGCATTTAAATGCCTGTACAGATTTGAATATTAAACTGGTGTATCGTAAGATCCTCACATCACAACGAGTGACGCAGGCTATTTTTTTACTCTGTTTATTTTTTCAGGGCAGTATTAGTTTACAAATCGGCATGTATTATTCACATTTGCTTAATGATCCTGTTATTGACATACCATAATATAAATATTGGTTATGAGCTAAAGCCCAAACCGGTAAGTGTTTAGTAAATATTAAACGACTGGCATTTACTTCTGGTTTACTTTTGTCTCACCGTATATTTTAAACTTTAATATATTTGAAAGGCCTGAACCGACCACCGTTCAAAAAATCAGTGCAATAATCTTAACTTCCTCAATCACTTCACTTTAATTATACCTTATTGTGCCGTTAACCACTAATGAAGTCGCGTACCTTCATTTTATAGCATAGCACCAATGCATCCTGTTTCAAAACTTGTATATTATTGATTATTAATAATATCCACTCACCGGGCTTTGGCGCCACATCCGGTACTACAGTATCAATCATATTGTTGCACTCACACACACCACTATTATCCAAAGTTCGTATTTTCGTATGATTTATGACGTATCAATAATACAAAGGTATTCTATATGTGATACATATAAATATCGGAACGTCCGAGTGTGGACCGTGGACACAAGACGACGCAGAGCAGGAAGTGTGCGACACACGCACGCCGAGCCTGTGCGCTTGCGCCGGCGGCCGCAGCGGTTTTATTGTGTGGAGTGCACTGTGTTCGACTCTTGGGTTTGCTTCTAAAACGTATTGATTTACGTATTGATTTTCATGAATGAGATAAATATTTTTTTAACTGCATGCACAAGCCACTGGCCTTCTCTACCAGTCAACTACAGGGAGGCGTACCAGAGTTGAAACGTGACAAGCATCAAAATGAAGTCTATATTAAAAGTTCAACTAACATGGGCCTCGAAGAGTTTGATGAGCCTCTTTTTACGCAGTTTTGAATTTACTTGGTAGGTACTGCTAGAATTTTTACATCATTTTGAGATGATACTGGGCGGTTTTTACATACATACAGTCACGCCTTTTTCCCAGTGGGGTAGGCAGAGACTACAGTTTTTCACTTGCCATGATCCTGGCATATCTCTTTCGCTTCTCCTACTTTCATAATTGTTTTCAAAGATGCTCGCCGGTTTTTAGCGTATAATGATTGGGGCAATATGGGGCAATAAACTGCAATATACTAATTAATTAATTGATATGTTCTTTTTATATATCAAAATATTTTGTAAGTTTATATTGCAGTGATAACTATTGTCACGGCTGAACATGATGTAACAAGTTCGATACCTAAGTTTGACAATAACTTATTATTTTGTTTTTCTTTTACAAACTTCCCAAACTTCCCGAGTCGGAAAGAAGTGGCAGGTTGGCGTTAGTAAACTTGCCATTCTTAACGTGGGGATTTAGAACAATTGGTAAAATGTGATCTATAAATATAGCCGAGTTTGCCTCTTTAGGTAAATAAAAAACGGTTATAAAAATATTATTACAAAATACCTATACCTATAAGCAATATTTATTATTATTACAAAATACATGATTTTTATTATTACAAAATACATGATTTTATATCGACTGCATCGAGTATGGGTTGACGACAAGGAATGAAGTGATAATGAAAAAGAATGCAATGTTATCATAACTGCATTTTAGTTACCTATATACCAAGGAGGACAGAATATTATATGCACGCCTGCGATTTTAAAGGATAGGCAGTGGTGTATTACCACTCTATTTTAGGAGCTACCTGTTCATATTTTCACATAAAAGAGGGTTTTTTATACAACGTTGGTGACATACAAGCACATGGCCCACCTGATGGAAAGTGGTTAACTGGTGGTCTGTTAACTCAAGGATAGACATAGATATTTAAGTTACCTTAAAGGACCACCGTCCCACCTCCACTGCACACGGTGCAGAATATCCGATCAAGAATCAAGAGGTTAGGAGACTCTTTCCATTGTCGCACTATTAATACATGGAATTCCTTACCAGTTCAAGTGTTTCCTTCTTCTTACAGTCCCGAGTCTTTTAAGCGGGGCGAGAAAAAGCATCTGCTGATTCTTTTTCTTTGACCCTGTAATAATTAAAGATAGGTACTCATAAAAAACCACAATGTGTTCTTGCATGCCAACAAGGTAGGCCGAAGAGGACTTTTAAATGTACTAAATACCACTGTAATACCTTTGGTCAGCAATAAATGATTTTGATTTGATTTGAAGCCATCAAACATAGTTGTAACATGCTACGTGTCTGTAATGTTGACCCTTTTTCCAGAGACTTTGCCTTTAGCTTACCATTTTAGGCGACGTGAAATCAAATAGGTGTGTCCTATATAATTTATTTATTATTTTTTATATATACGTCCTTTTGGTTTCACCATGGAACAAGATGGAATGGTTCTTGTATTTAACATGAGTTGGAATCATGATGCAAATAAAGTAGGTAAATGATTCCCTCGGCTCCGTCATTCGCCTGAAATACTACGAGTAGTCCCGTCACAGCCCACAAGAACCTTTTCTTGCATAAAAATATACACTATTGTCGTATTCGTATCCACATCCAGATCTCGGAGGTACAAGCTAACCTCACCTGAAAACTGGTACACCTGCTGATAAACGGCCGAAGCTATGGCACTGAGTTTCCTCTAGGAGTTGGAAGGTAAGACGACAGCCAAAAGTACTTGACATTAAGGTGCTGAACATTCAATCCATACTTCCACACTAATAAAATAAATGCAAAAGTAACTCTATCTGTCTGTTTGTTTGTTACACTTTCGCGACTAAACCACTGAACCGATTTTGATAAAATTTGGTATAGGCGTAGATTAGATCTTGAGAATCCTCGCGGGTGGAGTCGCGGGCAGACCTAGTCTTCTATAATGTGTAAAAATAGAAGCCTAGCCAAATTAACAGGCCCTTATCCTAGCCTGCCTCCGGGATAGAATGGCATAAGTACCTGAATGAGACACAATTCTCATCATAGCATTAGACCCAGTACAACGGCGCCCTTCACCTCGGTGTCCAGGGGTTGGACCATATGACCTGGGTTGATTTTTTCAGCTATGTTGGGAATATGGTCCGAATAGTTAGCCACGAGCGTTTCACGAAACTAAGTAGATATCTTCGTACTGAAAAAGTATTGCTGCCTATATTTGGTAAAGGGACCTATCGCAAACGAGTGCGTATTATACGGTTAATTACTTATTGTTACTGTATCGAGTGGTGTGCACAGAATATATATTAGTACTAGCACGTAGTTATGGGATCGCTCCTCACGTGGTACGACTGATTCGTGGCGTGATTCATTCTGAGTTTGGAACTCGTGATAATCCTAATAATTCCCTAGTGCTGCACAGTGTTCCCTAGTGTTGCACACGGCCATAGGCCACAGTAATCACTTCCCATCAGGTGGGCCCTGTGCTTGTCTGCCACCTAAGTGGTATGAAAAGGTAATACTACTATTATAAAAATACTTTTTTAAACACCCAACAATTTTCGGCATAATATCATAATTTAAGTAAGTTCTATTTGATTTGCCTGTAGTGTGTGTAAATTATTTTTCTTAATAATTCAATAGTTTTTATAATCAGTGTGTCAATTCACTGCACCTAGTAAAGAACCAGAATGAATTCCAGAATATACTAATCTCCACTCCAGATGATGACAATCATAACATGGTTGTCCCTACTTTGACGATGCGTTAACTCACTCTGTTTAAAGAACCCGTGATTGTAAGAAGAATAATAAAGATACTGTATTCCAGTTTTTTTTAATCTAACGGCAAAGTAAGGAATCTAAATACTAAAAACCCTCTTAGAAGTAAAACCAATTATACAATTTTAAATGATCACCACTGTGGAAAAGTTTTAACAGTGACTGGTGGCGCTTGGCAACGTGCGGTAGCGGACTGTATTGCGGGGATGTAGCTAACTGTTCCATTGACGCTTTACACACAAAAGACAGGTGGTCGGGTTGCCGCGGGAGTGATCCAAGCAATGAATGCAACCCGAGAAATTAGGAGAGGATGCACTAACCTTCACGACACACGTGTTTTCATCGCAGCCGGTACACGGATCTTCTCTTCCTTGCTCAGGAGCTGCCGTCAGCGTCACTAGATCACTTGAGGAACACACGAGAGGCACAATCCGATCGGTAAAGGTCTATGAAGCGGTAAAAATGTAACAAATATTAATCATTTTTGAGAGACGCGAGCGCGGCCGTCCTTACGCTGGCTAGTTCAAAGCGAGACTCAGTGTCTATATTTCACAAATGGCGGACGGAAGCTACATCTATGGTTAGTGCGGAAGGGGAGACGGGTATAAAAGGAGTGTGTTTCCGTGTCAAAAATACAGTTTCCACATCGGCGCAACCATTCCCCCCGGCTTGAAGGGTTACCTTCGAAACGAAAAATGTGGAACAAATCTAATGTCTAATCTAAATCTAGGTTTGGGAAATAACAACTAAAATATAAACCTAGATTGGAGCTCGTGCCTACTGCTGGCTAGGCAGAGGGCAGAGGCGAACAAACAACACAACGCAACAGTCTCGACCAAGACGAGACGCGATTAGCCAACAACAAAATAAGGGTCTCTTCACGTGGGACCGATACAACAAGCGAGTGCTTCTTCTCCTCGGGTGGTTCGGAAACCGTAGTGGGGTTGAATTGACTAACTGGCCACTTATCTAACGCGGCATGAATCCAGGACGGTCCACTAAACCATAACGGGTGATCTAAAATTTGCGAAGGAAGCAATCCACGAGAGAGACAATCGGCTGGGTTGTCGGTGCCAGCAACGTGAAAGAGATTATGTGGCGCCAATTCAGATTGAATTTTTGCCACTCTATTAGCGACGAATGTGTCCCAACGATGGGGCGAAGAGTGGGCCCAACACAAAGCGACTGTTGAGTCCTAAAAGCTAAAAATTACTAATATTAATGCGAAAATTTACAATTATGTCATTAAGCGACACGGAAGTGCTAGTCTTAGCACTGCCATCCAAAACTACACGGAGTTTTAGTAGTAAGCTTATCTTCTCTAATAACTCCGCGGTGCGGGATAATGTACGAAGGCTGGGTCCCGCCAGTGTCCGCAGGCGCAGGTGAGATGTAACCTTTATCTAAATATTCGTTAACAACCTCATCATAGGCCCGCTTCGACTTTGGGGACGCCTGCATCTTTCGTTCCAAACAAAGAAAGCGTTTTTCAGCGGATACACGGGAGCCACCGAGCGAAAACTTGCGGATGGTAGACTCCAGTGGCGGCTCGACGGTGCAACAGAACGAAGCAGTCGAGTGACTAAAACTATCCATAGAAGCGGGTGCGGAACCAATTATAACAAAACCAAGAACTGTTTCCAGTGCGTGCGGAGCGGGGTACGTCGGTCCCCCTTGAACCTTACGTGATAACTGGAGGTGCGGGAGAATCGAAGCGCCGATCAATATATCGACGACTCCAGGAACAGCGTAAGTCTCATCTGCTAAAGGCAAGTCTTTAAATTTCGTTAATAAAGACGTGTCAACCGGGACGGTAGGCAACTGTTCAGCTATTCTATCTATAACGAGCGAATCCATGTCAAACCAAATATTATTATTAAAACGAGATCTAAACCTTGTTTTAACGGTGCCACGAACAGCTGACTGTAAGCTTCCAAAACCCTTCACCACTGAGCGGGTTGAACGCTTATCAACACTGAAACCAAGACGCCGACAACAATCTTGAGTAATAAAATTACTTTGCGAAGCGCCATCCAACAGCGCTCGAACAATGCGCGGCTTACCTAATGCATCAACAATAACAACGCGAGCGGTCGCAAGACACACAGTAGTGAGTGCAGCACTAGCGGAGAACGAACACAAGGTGACGTCATCCGCGGCGGTCACCGGGCGGGCCGGAGCGCGCGCGAGCGCGGGCTGCGGCTGCGGCGCAGGCCGCCGTGTGTCACCGCTCGACGAGCCAACCGTGCTCACATTGGATGCGGCATTACTATTCTCAAAATGAAGCAAAGTGTGGTGTCTCGCTTGACATTTGCGACAACTATTTCTACTATCACATAAAACAACGCGGTGTTTAGTACCGAGACAATTAAAACAAAAATTATTAGCGCGAACAAATTTATAACGATCACTAGGCGACAACTTTAGAAAACCAGGACACCTGTACAGTTGCGAATGATGAGTACTACACAAAGAGCAAACAGGTGATTGTACATGTGCTGGTGCGGTACTAACATAAGTATGAGTTGACCTCAGTGACTTCGATGACGCATCTACTTTGCGTGCAGAATCAACAACTATCTTCGCGCCTTCATGTTTCGATGAAGAGCGTTGCAATACCTTTATATGCTCGCGAACAAAACTTTCTAAGTCTTCGAACTTAGGAATTTTATTGCCGCGATGATCCGACTCAAACAAACGAATGGTTTCGGAATCTAATTTCCTTAAACCCATATACAAAAATACGAAGTCGCAGAGGTCATCGATCTTTAGGTTCTTTACGGCGCGAACAGCTGACGCGAAAGTATCTAGAAATTTCTCTAAGTTTTGATCGTTACATGCCGTAATAGATTTCAAATCAAACATCTGATCTAAATAGGCGTTAGCTACCGATCTTTTATCCTCATACCTAGCTTTCAAAGTATTTAAAATTAAATTATAATTCTCGGCACTAAACGTAATTCCAGCGCAAACGGTTATAGCTTTACCAGTCAATTTTTCAACGAGATAATGCAATTTTTCGTGATCTGTCAACGAATCGTTCTTATCTATTGTATTCTCAAAACTATCTATAAATAGACACCAATTGCGAATGTTACCATCAAATTCGGGTATTTGAATTGGTGGCAACTTAGGTCGGTCGCGAGTGGGGTTGGGTAGGTCAGCCGGTTTCTCCAAACTCCTAGCGACGCGTTTGATACGACAATACAAATCGTCAAACGACGACAAGGCCTGATAACTCACTGAGTAATCGGGATTCAAATTCAACTCTAAAACGTTGATGTCATGTACTAAGGTTTCGAAATCCGCGCGTAGACTATCTAAGTTTTCTATAGAACACAAGAACGAATCTCTGATGACCAAATCAGAGGTTTTAAGTGCATTATCATAAATCGATTGTACGCGAGAGTAAATCATTTCTTTTTTAGCGTTTAAAAGTTTCAATTGAACCTTACCGGTCCTATCAACCTTTGGGGACATGTTTACAATTAAATCTCAAACTAAAGTGCGGTAAACAACAAATATGAAATGACTTAATCTTAGCGGTACAGAGCAGCGAGGCGGCGCGAGCGATACTCGGCAGATAGGTAGGTAATTACAACTGTGAATGCACGCTTGAACAAAACGCTCCCGGCAACAGCCAGATCGTACTTACGCAAGCCAGACCGCTGTCTAGGTTCAACTATTATTTCAGAGATTAAGTATTGCGTAATATCTATTCAAATTAAAATACTTTCGTATGAATTGGAATGAGGTACAACCACGTGTCTACCCACGCAGGTACCAGGCAAATACGACGCGAGCCAGCGGCGAGCGAGCAACGTAATTGAAAAAAATAAAACAAAGCCAAATGCGTTAGGTATTACACTGTGCCTATGCACTAGGGTGTCTAGTATACCTAAGATCTAAGCCTAAATACCTAGATGCGGGGTTTTCTACTAAAATAACTAGGTAATTAGGCGCGGTGCGAAAATTGCAAACTACGATTAAGTGTTGATATGATACCTAACCTATTTATGTATTAGGTAGGTACAATGCGAGCCAGCGGCGAACGGACAACAAATTCTAAGCCTAAATGTCTGGATGCGGGGTTTTCTACTAAAATAACCAGGCACTTAGGTGCGATGCGCTTGTTCCCATTAGAATAATAACAAAATACGAACTACGGCTAAGGATCCGGCTCGATCCGGACCAAAATGGTGGCGCTTGGCAACGTGCGGTAGCGGACTGTATTGCGGGGATGTAGCTAACTGTTCCATTGACGCTTTACACACAAAAGACAGGTGGTCGGGTTGCCGCGGGAGTGATCCAAGCAATGAATGCAACCCGAGAAATTAGGAGAGGATGCACTAACCTTCACGACACACGTGTTTTCATCGCAGCCGGTACACGGATCTTCTCTTCCTTGCTCAGGAGCTGCCGTCAGCGTCACTAGATCACTTGAGGAACACACGAGAGGCACAATCCGATCGGTAAAGGTCTATGAAGCGGTAAAAATGTAACAAATATTAATCATTTTTGAGAGACGCGAGCGCGGCCGTCCTTACGCTGGCTAGTTCAAAGCGAGACTCAGTGTCTATATTTCACAAATGGCGGACGGAAGCTACATCTATGGTTAGTGCGGAAGGGGAGACGGGTATAAAAGGAGTGTGTTTCCGTGTCAAAAATACAGTTTCCACATCGGCGCAACCAGTGACAAATAGATTACAACAGTTGAGTGACTTAACGAATTTAACTTGAAATGAAAAGCTGAAATTGTTTGAAGTCAACAATAAGTGAGTCCTGGATGTATACCAGTTTCAGTCAGCCACAAAATGTATAAGTCAGCGGGGTTAACGACCAGACTTGAAATAGTACGATTGGGGTAGATCAGGCTGGAAGTCTAACCTAGTCGTTATTTTGGGTGTAACCGCTTAAAAGGAGCTTTCTTTGAATAATTTAAATGGTAATTATGGCGATCTAATATATTTTAAACATAACATAACATAAACTCACGCCTATATCCCCGAAGGGGTGGGCAGAGGTGCTAGCACCTACATTTCGCCAGTTTATATTTAGTTCCCAATGTAATAGGTGGCGAGCCTATTGCCATTAACCGGGCACATAACTTCGAAAAGCATCGAAAAGTCATTGGTGTGTGCCATGGTAAAACCTGGGATCGAACCCGAGACCTCGTCTCAGCAGTCCATTGCCCATACCACTAGGCTACCGCGGATTTTTCATTAAGTATTTTAATTTTCAAAAAATAGATATCAATAAATGAAGCTACCGGTAGGTTGTTGGTTGGAGTTTATTTTATTTATTTCACATTTTGGGAAAACTTACAGCTAGTAGGTAGAAATATTACAAAAAAGAAATACATAAGTAGGTAATGCAAGACACGGTATCATATGCAATGGATATCTCTCTCCTACCGTCTAGTAAGAGAAAAGTATTCGTTACATAATATTTTACTTAGTTATTTATACTACTTAGGTGGCAGACAAGCACACGACCCATCTAATGGGTAGTGGTTACTGTAGCCTGTCCATAAGCATAACCACTGCATATGCAACGTAGAAACCTTCTAATGCCCCTCTCGAAGAATCTGTTGTTGAAGAAGTTTTTTTTATACCCCTTAGGTGGCAGACAAGCGCACGGCCCACCTGATGGAAAGTGGTTACCGTGGCCTATGGACGTGTGTAACACCAGAGAAGCCACACTCGCGCTGCCGACCCTGTAAGCACAGAGTTTCTGTGTCGTCAGTGTAGAGGACAAAGCAGGACAAGCCTTTAGTCATCCCATTGACAGCACAAATTCTCCAGTGACATGAAGTTATTATAACCGCGGTATTCTGTAAGTTAATAAAAAAATTTAGTAAAACAGGTATCAATGTCAACTCTCGGCCACACTGCATTGTTAGTACGTGTGATATGCCCTGATTATATACATTTTTTTTTATACCACTTTGGTGGCAGAAAAGCACACGGTCCACCTGATGGCAAGTGGTTACCGTGGCCTATGGACGTATGCAACACCAGGGATATTACACTTGCGCTGCCGACCATAAAGAAACCTTCTGATGCCCCTCTTGAAGAACCCCAAATAGTAGGTGCTTGGGAAAACCGCAGCAGGGAGGTCATTCCACATCTTAAGTGTGCGTGGAATGAAGTTTCTTTCATACCGCACAGTGCGCACCTTCCCAGTTCGCAATGTGTGAGGATGAATTCCCTGCCTATGGCAAATGTAAAAAGTTAAAAGTCTGAAGGTGGTTCGGGCAAGAGGAGTATGCAGGAGATTATACCTCCAGATATACGCAAGGGGTACCCCGCAGACCTATTTTGCTCATCAACTTGGTTACATCAGTCGATTCGTTTGAAATGTTGAATAACAGTGAAATGTCGGCTATCTTTCTTCACTCTTGTAGAGGAAGCATGTGGAACTTTCTACGGTGGCTGTAGTAATTTGGTAAAAATATTGGCATTTATACCGAATATACCTCAGGATCTTTTTTTTTGTATTATCTATGAGTGATGTCTACGTATCGTAGGTGGAGTTTTATACTTGTGAGGCATATTCATGGTGGGAACGAATATATGCACAGCACAATAATTTAATGGTTTTAATATTTTTAAAATCCTTGGCCTTATTATCGAGAGATAGAGGTTCGAATAATGGTCATTGCATCACCGATGCGAACCTACTGCTAACAATAGTCATTTAGTTAAGCTGGAAGGGTTAACAGGAAAACAAGTGATTTTGCTTCCTATTATTCTTAAAATATAACCATTTTTTCATTTTGTAAGTCTCAAGTGAAGCGTAGCGTTGGGTGTTGTAATTATGTACACATTTATAACTTTTGAACCTTATCCTACTAGTGCAATAAAACTCTGCTGAAATACGTTTACTTAGATGTTTATTTAATGAAAGCTTTAAGAGCGTTTGCAGCCATGAATATTTAATTATTAATTTCGTCTTGATGCCTCCATGCGTTCCTGAGAAAAAAAACTTGACAGACAAACAGACGGATAATCAAATAATCATATAAAGGTTCAGTTTTTTCCTTATTTCATTTTATTAATAATAATAATAAGTTATGCAATAACATCGGACATTCCATATTTGACGCTACTATAATAAACAATAACAAATCAAGTGTTTAGCAAACAAATGTACAAACAGTATTGCAGTTCACTTAGTCATATCACGCGCACTCGAGTGCTTTATCAATGATTGCTTTATTTGTCTGATATTATCGAAGTCAGCAAGTATCTTTATGGGTCAGTATTCAATTACCATGTATTTTAAGTTCAAAAATATCATATGGTAAATAAGCTATAAGCTTCCTTGATCTTTAGGACCCAATTGTATCCGAGGGTATTTGCGCACGTTAAAAAGAACACAGTAAATTGCAAGATGCTTGATTGCAATATGCCCGTAAACCTCAGTAATATCTGTAACTTTTCCTTGGAATTTCTCAAATCCAGTTAACTGATTTTTTTTGGCTAGGGTAGGACTTGTCTGCGGTGATAGCTCTCGGTACATTCAAGTATACTATGTGTTTGTATAATACATGTTTTTTTTTCGACGTCGTTATAAAATATAACTTTTTTTACGTTTACTGGCTGGTTAGAGTAGCTATATATGGAGTAGTACGAGTACTTTTAAGCATCCGTTCTGTTCCGCCCTTTACCGGTTAGGGTTGCCACCTGCATCACACCATATTCATGATAGGCTCTAATTACTAATAAGGTGATTGCTTTCTACCTTTGTACTAGCTAATGTCTTTTAATGTAGTTTCTTAATAAGTTTTCTTTCAACAGAACCACTTTATCTTGTACTCTGTAGGTTGGTTCCCTGTATAGAAAAGGGACGTACTACGATAAAAGGAGTAAGTCTTACGATTACATCACATTACATTACCGACGTTAACCCACTCCTAATACAAGCAATTTAGCTTAGCTGGAGGTGTTAGAGAGAATATAAGTAATGTTCTAATATTCTCACCGCGAAGCCTAGTGATATGGACTGCTGAGACGAGGTCTCGGGTTCGATCCCAGGTTTTACCATGGCACACACCAATGACTTTTCGATACTTTTCGAAGTTATGTGTTTATTTATCGCAGTTTTATAAGTGCAAGTTAATGGCAATAGGCTCGCCACCTATTACATTAGGACCTAAACATAAACTGGCGAAATGTGGGTGTTCGTACCTCTGTCTACCTCTTCGGGGATATAGGCGTGAGTTTATGTTATGTTATGTCTAATATTGTCAAAAAAAAGAAATAAGACTAGTAAATTCAATAAAAATATGAGAGCAACTGGGTCAGACAATTTCATGCTCATTAATTTTGTGTCTTTTGAATAGCAACGAATATCTAGTGACCTTTACAACATTTTAATAAAGTTTATTTGTGTGAGCAATATAATTGCTTGTTGCTGAGTCGATAAGGTGACTTCAGAAAGATTAATCAGTTGTAAATTTGGTACAGATTTAAAATTACACACACATACATACATATAATCACGCCTTTATCCCCGGAGGGTTAGGCAGATGTGAGATAACACCCACATTTCACCAATCATTGAATTCAGTCCCACGTAATAGGGGGTGAGCCTATTGCCTTCTTCCGGGCACTATTGTTGACTCGAGCAATGCATCTAAAGCTGAGTCTGGACTGTATATATCTGTTAAACACTGTTAAACAACGTTAAACAACTGTTAAACAGTCCTATCTGTTAGTCGCCTTGTACGACACCGCATGGGAAGTGATGGGGTGGCCCAAATTCTACTCTGCCGGGAACATTATTTAAAATAATTTATAAATACACTAAGTGTTTAGGTCAGTTTCTGTGATGTGGCAGTAGTGAATGCGTCTAGTACGGAGGAGGCGCAGAGATTGATCTATTATGTACTAGTATAATAGTATTTAAACACATTATTCAAATAACAAAGAAACTGCCTCTGATTTATATAAATATGATATATTGAACGTACAGTTCAAGTTGTAAATATTTATTCATCGACAACATCTGAATAAAGTGTACATCAGTATTCCCACTGTAAGTTTTCACACTGTACATATACAATGAGAATTGTCATTGCCTCGGTATCACATTGTTGGTGCCCCTGGTGGAAACATGGCAACTGCAATATAATGTATGGGAAGAAATGACGATATTCATTGCACAAGTATACTGAGAGCTCTCATGCGAGGCAAACAATATCGGAGTTCACCGCCGCCGTCCCGCAGCTCGCAAACTACTACACATGAATATTGAAAATTTACATCACATTCATCTGACTTTATAAGAGAATGCAGTGTGGAATTGTTTAAATGTCTACTATTTTTAGTAAAGTGGACGTAGGCTGTAAAACTATTCTTTCCGGAATATCCTTTTTTACGGTACTCTAAATGCAAAATTAATGAGCCGATTTTTTGATCAATAATCACGATGATATTATTATGATTCCCTTTATTAAATACATTTAGATAAAAAATTAAAAATATAGTACCCAATACCGACAGAGCTTGCCAGGGAGTTGGTGTCATCCTATCTGCTAGAATGGCTGAGTGTGTGAATATATTCGAATGTGTGAATGCTAGACTGATGTGGATGAGAATGAAAGTGGGACTCACTCGTATTTTTGTCGTAGGGGTTTATGCTCCTGTAGACTCCGGTACGAATACGTCCCAGGAAGTACAAGAAGAAAGAGAACAGTTTTGGGAGAGTTTAAGAGATGTATTAAGAGAATGTAAGGATAATGAAAGAATCATAATGCTAGGTGATTTTAATGGATGGGTAGGACTGAAACGAGATGGATTTGAAAGGGTTCTTGGCAAGTACGGAGATGAACGAGTGAACGAAAATGGTAAAGGTTTGCTTGAAGTATGTTTGGAATGGAACCTTTGTGTGTCAAACACGATGTTTCGACACAAAAGGATTCATATGTATACAAGAGAAGCGAAGAATGTCAGTAAAAGTATGATTGATTTTGTAATAGTGGATGAAAGATTGAGAAAAAATATTCTAGACGCTAGGGTATATCGCGGTGTGGGTATCCATACAGATCACTTTTTGGTTATGTGCCGTATAAGTGATCTCTTTAAAGGATGGAGACGTAGAAGGCGTGAGCCCATAAGTGTTCTAGAAAGAATAAAAGTAGAAAACTTGCAAGAAGATAAAGTGAGAGAGGAGTATGGAAGCAAATTAACTGAAAGGTTTCATGATCTTGATAGTATTTGTGAGATTGAGGAGTTATGGAAGGTATTCAAAGATGAGATTGTGAGTGTGGCTTCCCAAGTATGTGGTATAAGTAAAAGAAGTAAAGTGCAAAAGGTGAAGCATGCATGGTGGGATAAAGAAGTGCAAAAGTTGGTATGTGAGAAAAAGAAAGCGTGGCTTGACTGGCTCTCAGTCAGAGCTAATGAGAGAATGCAGCAAGCTACAATTGAGAATGTGGATGAAGCGAAAGATAAATATAGAAGACTGAAAGGGATAGTGAAAGGAGTGATTGCTAGAAAGAAAAAGGAACAAAAAGACGTGTTTGATGAAAGGTTATCTGAGGATTTCCAGACGAACATTAAGTTCTTTTGGAAGTCCATTCGTTTAGCCAGAGGAGAAACACAGAGCTCCGAGCTGAACGCTATTAGAGACCAGAATGGAAGTATTGTAAAAGGTGAGGAATGTGTGTTAAAAAGATGGCAGGACTATTTTGAAAGCTTGTTTGAAAGAGAGGATGGTGTACATGCACTAACCTCGGTGATGGATATTAGTATGAATGAAGTTGTGAGTGCATTAAGAAGTATGAAAGCTGGTAAAGCAGCGGGATATGATAAGGTGACAGTCGAGATGCTGAAGGCTGGACAGGGCCTTGTAGCAAGTCAGTTGTGCCGCCTTTTCAACATATGTTGGGTTAGCGGTCGTGTACCAAGTGATTGGTGTAAGGCCGTTATAGTTCCACTTTACAAAGGAAAGGGCTCGCATCAAGACTGCAAAAACTACAGGGGTATTAGCCTACTCAGCGTCGTCGGCAAACTGTATGCGAAAGTGTTGATTGAGAGAGTTATGAAAGAAACCGATGAGAAAATATGGGATGCACAAGCGGGTTTTAGAAAGGGAATGGGATGTACGGATCAGGTCTTTTCATTGCGAAGCATAGCCGAGAATTTTTTTTTATTTTTATTTTTTATTTTTTTTTATACCACTAAGTTGGCAGACAAGCACACGGGCCACCTGATGGGAAGCGGTTACTGTGGCCTATGGACGTATGCAACACCAGGGGTGTCACACTCGTGCTGCCGACCATGAAGAAACCTTCTGATGCCCCTCTTGAAGAACCCCATATTGTAGGCGCTTGGGAAAACCGTAGCAGGGAGGTCATTCCACAGCTTGAGTGTGCGTGGGATGAAGTTTCTTTCATACCGCACAGTGCGTACTGTCTCAGGTCGCAATGTGTGGGGATGAATTCCCTGCCTATGGCGAGAGGTGCGATGATAGAATGAAGCTACGGGCATCATGTCAAACAATTCATCTGAGCACAAACCATTGTATAGGCGGTAGAACACACACAGTGAGGCAAAATCCCTCCTAAGGCTAAGAGGTTCCACTCTACCTGTGAGTATGGGATTGTCAACCAGCCTCAATGCCCGTCTTTGCAACGAGTCGAAAGGGTCAAGCTGGTATGCAGGTGCTCCAGCAAAAAGGTGACAGCAGTACTCCATGTGAGGCCGGACCTGTGCCTTATAAAGAAGGAGTTGCTGCGCCGCAGTGAAGTACCGCTTCGCCCTGTTGAGCACTCCGAGTTTTTTTGATGCCAACTTAACCTTGTCCTGCAAATGACTTCGGTATTGGACGTCGCTGGAGATATCGACACCAAGGATCCCGATACTCGAGGAGATGGTAAGCGGTGTGCCCAGGAATTGCGGCGCTATAATGAATGGGGTTTTCTTAGCGGTGAATACACATACTTGTGTCTTAGTGGGGTTGAATTGGACTAGGTTTAGTCGTCCCCAATCGGATACTCCAGAGAGAGTAGTCTCGATTTTAGACACAAGTTGTTCGCGACTCTTCTCCACCTCGGACTGAGGGATATTTGCACGGCCCGTGTAACACGTGTCCCCGGTACTGTCGTCCGCATAACAATGTCAAAAGGTCTATTGCGCATTTGTGGATTTGGAAAAGGCCTATGACAAAGTGGTGAGGAATGAACTATGGTCGGTACTGTCTATGTATGGGGTGAGCAGCAACCTTATTCGAGCTGTGAAGTCTCTCTATGAGGATTCCAGAGCTTGCGTGAGGATACATGGGTCATACACTGAATGGTTTAGTATCCAAAAAGGGGTTAGACAGGGATGTGTAGCGTCACCATGGCTGTTTAACTTATTCATGGACAGTTGTTTGCAAGATTTGAAAGATAAAGAATGTGGTTTAAGAATGAAGAATTTACTCGTCAAATGTCTTCTTTATGCTGATGATCAGGTTTTACTGGCGTCATCGGCAGATGAGTTGCAGGAGATGGTAACAACTATGCATGAAGCTTTTGAGAGGAAAGGAATGAAAGTGAATGTTAGTAAGACAAAAGTTATGGTTTTTGAAAGAGATGAATGTGTGACAGAGTGTAGGATTTGTATAGATGGAGAAAAAGTGGAACAAGTGAATGAGTTCATATATTTGGGAACATTGTTTACGAGAGATGGAAAGCATGAAGAAGATGTTGAAAGGAGAGTGATGGCTGGAAATAGAGTGAATGGGGCACTACACAACTTTATGAGCAGCCGGAAAGTGTCCGAAAAGGCACGACTGGCTGTACATGGAGGAGTATTGGTGCCGACTCTTATGTATGGTAGTGAAAGTTGGGTGTGGCAGAAAAAGCATCAGAGTAGAGTAAATGCAGTAGAAATGCGTGCGTTGCGAAGTATGTGTGGCTTGACCTTGAAAGATAGAGTGAGAAATAGCGTGATAAGAGAACGATGTGGAGTGATAGAAGATGTAGTGATGAGAATTGAGAGAGGAATGTTGAGATGGTTTGGTCATGTTGAGAGAATGAATGAAAGAAGACTAACGAAACAGGTGTATGAGGCGAGTGTGGATGGTGCCGTCGGAAGGGGAAGACCTAGGCGCACATACCTGGACCAAATCGGGGAAGTTTTAGAAAAGGGGCAGGTCAGGAGTACTCTAAACCGACGAGCATGCATGAAGAATGTAATGAGAGTGAATGAAGCGAGAGTAATATGTCAGGATCGTAGCAAATGGAGATCCGTGATCTCTGCCTACCCCTATGGGAGACAGGCGTGATTTTATGTATGTATGTATGTATTAAAAATATTTAAAAATCTAAAAAATTAGTGCACCACCGGCATCGGGTACAGGGACCAGGCTACCGGTGGTTAGGACTCCAGAGAGGAACATCCTCACTATGCGTGCCGTGCCTTTTTTATTATTATTATAATAATGTAATTGGCGTACAAGAAAGTATAATATATTTTCTTGTACGCCAATTACAATATTCATGTTACAAAAATTACGAAGTCAAGAAAGAACACTACAAAGGGCGGCCTTATCGCTTTAAGCAATTTCTTCCAGGCAACCTTTATATCACTAATCGCGACATTTTTTCGTATTGTTAAGGCTATAGGGATATAAAAGTGAAGGAGTGGACCTAAACAAATAAAGCGTAGATATAAAATATCGTAAAATAAAAATTTATTCAAATCGATTAAGATGTAGAAAAAATTAAATCGGTTCAGGCAGGATTCGATCCCGCGATCTTTCCCTTACAGGGGGAATACTCTGACCACTAAGCCACAGAACTTTAAATTTATTTTTGTAGTTGTTTTACATAAACTTTTTGATGCCATGGATTAGCCAACACATGGCTGATTCTACATTTGGTACCTAATAGTGGTATTCCATTATTCGACCACAAATACCCGTTATTGCTTATCATTACATTTTCATGACGGCGGGCGCTGACAGCTCTCTGAGGCACGGGTTATTACCCCTAACAATCAATCTCTCACTGTTCATAACGGCGCTATTTCAGGACGGGTTAATTACACCACTTTAATAATTAAATTCGTAGAAGTATAACCTTGAGAACCTTTAATATTGAGTATTAAAATTAGGTTTTTGACTGATTAGTTAAGGTTCGGTGGTTACGTGTTCAGAGTGTGCCCCTGTAAGGATAAGATCGCGGGTTTGAATCCCACCCGGACCGTTTCGACTTTTTACTAAGCGTCAAAACGGTAAGTAATATGAAACCTACAAAATTGTTGTGACGTCATAATATTCAATAGTCAAATCATTTACTATTATAGGTTGGGTGGAAAACTAAAAATAAATAAAAACGATAAAATAAGAACACTATAATAATATTAAGGCTCTTTTAATATTCTTACTTTAATAAGGTCAGTTAAATATTTTATTTTAACTAGAGGCAAGTACCCTATTGCTTTGTAAGATATAATATAGCGCTATCCACTTCTAAACTAAGCGCAGCTTAGACTTCAACATAATGTGTAAGAATACGAACAATCATCAGAGGGGAATGCATTAATCTATGAGTTATAATGACAATATCGTGGAAAATCAAGCTGTGGAATGACCTCCCTGCTACGGTTTAATATGGGTTCTTCAAGAGGGGCATCAGAAGGTACATGGTTGGCAGCGCGAGTGTGACACCCCTGGTGTTGCATACGTCCATAAGCCATGGTAACCGCTTCCCATCGGGTGGGCCGTGTACTTGTCTGCTAACTAAGTGGTATAAAAAAAATCGTTCTAGAATACACTTTTTAATCATTTTAATTGTATTATACCTAATTTGGTACAATCGGACCCTAGCTCAAGCCAACATCACTAATATAATACAACATCAGTAATAAATAAATAAATAAAATAAATAAATAAATCACCTGAAAGCTTCAGTGTAAATTGGTTAAATCAGTCATGAAATTGCGTAGAAATGGCAGGACAATCACTAATACCAATAGAAAGTTTTATGCATAAAAATATAACCCTAGATTTACATCTACCCTAGCTAGCTACACTAGCTAACCCTAGATGTAGCATTCACATGATAAACCACCCCGTCGAGCAGGGCGTAATATTATAAAAGTTTTTCAGCCGGTCTCATCGCTAACTAACGTTATCCTCTTGGACACTTCTGAACTTAAAACAAAAAGATAGTTATTAAACCGCATTATTTTCCCCTTTTTACGGAAATTTCCCTTTTCACCGAGGAAATCCAATCTTTTGGGAGGCTTATGTAGAGACATGGGTTCGAAATAAACAAGTTATCGTGGATTTGAAATCTAAATTGGAATGCAGCTTTAAGCTTCAGTGCTGGCGCCTTTAACAAAAATACAATTACTATAATCAACAATTTTATTAAAGTGTGTGTTTTATTTATACAACTTAGGTGGTAGACCAGCACAGGACCCACCTATTGGAAAGTGGTAACCGTGGCCTATGGACGTACCTATACAACACCAGAGGAGTTACACTCGTGCTGGTGACAATGTAAGAATAGAGAGTTTCTGTGCTGTCAGCGTAGAAGACAAAGCAGGTCAAGCCTTTGGTACTATACTGTATAGACACAGCGTTACCAAAAAAACCATCGCAAGAAACGGCGTGAATAAGGCGTTTTGTTTAGTGAGCTAATATTAATATAATATTGTTCTTTAAACTCTCAATGTATGCATTTTGTATATTTTATATTATACAGAAGTTGTAGCCATTTTTTATGCAGAATTGAGTAGACACTTGCTGCGTCTAGGTGTAAAGTCAGTATATAGCCTAAAGTGTGATTTGTGAGTAGTCAAACAATGTTTGACAATTGATTACACGATAGACGGCTCCAGCGTCGTCCAATATGCCAATTTCGAATACTCAGGACATGCCCTGAGATTATTTTCTGATGATCTACCCTCAATGGGATGTCATTTCGTGCACAAAATCATTACGTGTGTACATTACCGACCGAAAAAGCGGACTTACCGCTTTTTACGAACGCAGAGGAAATTCTCAACATAGAACGTTAATTAATTTATCCATCAAGTGGTATTTAGCTGTTGTTTTCTATAGGATAAATGTTTTGTTTAATGAAAGTACTAACAGTACATTATCTGCAAATATGTTATTTATAATATTCACTTATAGATAAGTGGGTTATTTTCAATTACCTATGTACCTAGTTGTAAAATTATTGTAAGAATTCGTTACAGGTATAATTCCACCAAAATAGTACGCAGCACATTTACAAGCATTCTGTGCAACATACCAGTAGTTCACGTATAAAGCTGGTAGTTTATTTGACTTCCGCCTCCACTGGTAAATCTGTGCACAATGTACAGTTTGTACGCGTAGATGCGAGTCCACTGACTTCACTGCTTGTACGTGTGCGCGCACAAAAGTAAACAGATGTGCGGTAACATTTTTAGAATGATCGCGCACTATTTGTACATAACATCTCATCTCTTTGTATAAATGTCATTTATGTGTACAATAAAGTATAAATAAATGTATCGTTGTTTGCTTAAGTGAGTCGACCAGACTGAACATTTGTGTCTCCCTCCGAGAAAAGTTTAAAGAAATAGACATTGTAACCACAATATATTTTCGAGAACCTAATGTATGTTTGGAAAAATATCTCAAAATTTTTAAGAGATTGTGTTAGGCATAATATAAATACCGGACACAAAAACAATCTTGTAGTCTGTGATAGTAGACTTAAAAAAATGAGTAATTCTCTTCAGCTTGTTATAAAGCGTATACGGTTGGTATACGCTTTTTAACAAGCTGCCTAATGAAGTTAGGGATTTACCAGTAAATAAATTTAAAAATGTAGAGTAGAGTAAATGGTGCCAGAAAGGCTATTATAAAATCCTTACATAAATACTTAGATGATAAACAAGCTCGGAAATAAGCTGTTCACTCACCTATGCTACTCAAGTATATACATGTTTAGTAGACTAAGTACATAATTGTAAATAGACCAAAAAAATGTCCACTGAGTTTCTTGCCGGGGTCTTCTCAGGTCGGGACCGCGTTTCGAACCGGTGGTCTATTTGCTAAACTAGTCTTTCATATTTCTTTTTATATTGACGTTTTATAAGTGCCAATTTAATGGTATATGCAAAATAAATGTTTTTTGATTTTGACTTTGTCGCACACTGTGCATTACAGTGCCGAACAGTTCTGCACACTGGTGGAATTTCACCTTAACGCTAACTTTTACTGCATCACTACGTCACTCACTACTTGTATAACATTTTTTTTTATTATTGTAATAAACAATGCCTTGTATTGCTTTTCCTTCATAATATTACTAAATTAAGTAAGGTAAATACATATATTGTACTAAGCTGTACAATTAAATGTAGATAGTATTTGAAACCATTCTGTGAGTAAAATTAACTTATACTTGCAAATTGGGCTTGTTTATTCCTTGCGCAAAGGATTGGTCAATACCAACCCTCAGCAACCAACAGCGCAAGGAATAAATCCATTCAACGTGGCAATGCCGCCAGCCTTCTGGCCATCCTCCCGGTTGACGTCGATAGGGAGGAATTCTTTGACGCTTGAACCTACAGGATTGTTTAGATATATATTCCGTTTTTTTTAATATATATTTAAATTTAGATAACTTCCGTGTACATTATGTAAATATTAATATTGATAAAACGTGAATTATTACGATTATTATGAATAAACTCATAATCTTGCAAATTAATATTAAAGTTAAAATAATTTCATGCGTGCATTTTGACAGATAGGTTGGGCATTAGAACGGAACTGTGTACGATTTCAACCTAAAATATTATTGTTATTTAATAATTATTTATTACAACAATAATTGCAGCATAAGTTACCTACACAATTTTTAAAGAATAATCCACAATATGCTATGGCAAAAAAATACTGTGTAGCTTCTAGTCCAAATTCAAACTCAAATCATTTATTGCCTCTGCATCAATAATCATTGCCTTTAGTCTTGAAGTATAACATTGAAGATCTAGTTGTAAATGATTATTTATTGATTTTATCTTATTTATTTTATATCTATTCGAATCATTCAATGTATTATTTCTACCTATACTTCTGAAGATTCCTAAGTTTCGTAATTAATTCAAAACACGTAGAACATCCTCCACCGCAAAACATTTTCTTAGAATCCCCGTGATCTTGAAGCACAGATCAAACATTTACATTCAAATCACAATTTTTTTCATACTTGTTGAACTTTATTAGTATGTATAGTGTTCCTAGAACATCTTTTACTCTAAACATGGAGGAAAAGGTTATAATTCCCAACAGGTTAATCGTAACCACAATCATCTTGAACATGACCTTTGATCTAATGATACGTGTGAGACGCGCGCGCTGATGTATTCTAAAATTGTATTAAAATCTTTAAGGAAATTTAAAAGAAATATGCACACTATCATTTTTTCAGTAACCTTATATCCTGTCCTTCGTGGACCCCACCAAGATTCTTCATCCTCATCTTTTAGGCACACCTACCTACCAACTGATTAATTAATTAATGGTGTTCTAGTTTTCCTCTCAGGGTTGGTTTCACACATCAAAATAGTGCATAGTTGTGCGCTGAGTTTTACGTATATAAATGAAGTAGAAACATTTAAAATGAACCTTTACTCTATAATTTAAGACGAATTTCATCACAAAATAAAATTGAACAAAAATAAGCTAAAATTCATGATGTTAAGTACCTATGTATGATAATCTAGTTTTGTTTGATTTGATCTCGGTTATTATTATTGACACAAGCCACTCAGAATAAAAATTAGCGTGCTGGAGGCCTTATATCTCTAGTTATTTTTATTTTTCAGTGACTTCATTTCTCTCTCAGTGCTTCTTTAAAATTATAATTTCATAATATGGTAATTTCAGTAACAGCTTACCAAGAAGTGGGTTGTGTAGTTCATTGCTAGAATTTTTTATACTTATTATTAATTTCCTTACATTATTCCATTCATATTGTTTACAATTCGTGGCTCATGATCGTACGTCACAAGGTTTATGTCGGGAGTTACGTGTCACATAAAGAATTAGTTCCTGCAGTGTTTCTAGCAAAATAGTCATCACGGGGAAATTACCTTGCGTTACTTGATAGGGATTGGATCATTGGTGTTGTTTTGGCGGCCACAGATTAAACATTATTCAATATAACATTTGAGCTGGATATTAAAACACCGGTTGATATTATGGTTAGTTTTTGCACGGTAAGATTTTTAAAAAGAGAACAAAAATATTGAGTACTGTAGTACTCAATCGGAATGTTATTATAGCTATGGTTTAACCGAGAACTTATCCTTTTATATTTATTTTTTATTTCACCAACTTAAACACCTAGTTAGTCATATAAGATATATGTCAGATACATAATTCCTTTTCAGACTTATTGATCTAAACATTCTCAATTCTCGCTATAATAATATTAACAACATTCCATTAAAATATAAATAGCAGAAAATCACAAAATCATGCATAGGTAACACTTTAGATGACAACATAAAATAATAATAACAGTAAAAGTCTGAATAAAAGTCTGATAAAATAATTTGGATGTAAAAAAACAAATTGGCATTAGATTGTCATAATACATTTAAATTAACAATATGGATGTCAAAAGTAAATCTTAAGTAACAGCATGCATGTCAGTACAATAATGTAAATAACAAATTGGCTGTCAAAAAAATAAATAAATCTAAAATAACAACTAGCGAGTTAAAAAACTGTTTCACCAAAATATTATTTTCATAAACATAAATTCTATATCGTAGAACGTGAAAGTTAGTAGATAGACTTGTCGAAAACTTTTCCTTGAAAGAGTGTCTGCTAACTGAAAAAAAGCTCACCCCTTATAGTAACACTCTTAACATTATCAGTGGATTGATACACCTCTGCCCACCTCTCCGAAGAATAATTACCGAAAGTAGATATATTATCATCACCTTCGTAGCGATTGCCTAGTTGCGTCCATGTACATACACTTTGGAGTGTATGTACATGTAAGTCAAAAGTCAGCTTATTGATTTTCATTGGTATGCCCATTTTCCTGGGACCAAATTGAGAGAAAAGTAATAATATATACAAATAAGGAATATAATAATTATTTATTTATTTGCCAGATAATTAAAATCCATTGTTTTGTTAGTAACATTTTTTTTCACTTAAATCTACGTTAGTACTTATATTTTTCAAAAGATTGGTGCATTTTATAGACGTGCCTTAATATGTGGTACTCATAGCCCCTGTCCACAAGTACATTGAGCATACTGTTGCCACTGCCACGTATTCCATACAGCATTGACGTCTTTTTTTACGCCACAACGCTGCGAAGCCATCGGTACGTGCGTGAGCGAACATAGCTGATGCACTACAGAAGCGCAGCAGCCGCAACAGCGCTCTGAAAATTTTATTGTATGGTATACGCAGCGCCTAGGTGCGCTGGGTATAGCTGACCCACATCGTACTCGAGTACAGGGACGTGCAGTACGCCTTAAAAAGCATTACTTTTACACTGTACGTCAGCATATTCGCCCTTACTGCCAATGCCCTACGTTCTCGCTCAATATCTACATCGTCCCTGAGATCATGAGCAACATAGTGTCCAAGATATTTGTAGGTATCAACCCGACGAAGTGGCACTCCATACATAGCCACCTACACCTAAGCCACGGTATGATATCCGGACGCTTGATGCCCATGGCCCCAAAGACCATGAATTCGGACTTTTTGGTGTTGTATACCAGCCCATGTGTGTCCGCATACTTCTCACATATGACAAGTAGCTTTGTTAGTGCACTGATAGAGGGGGCCAGAATGTACAATTTTTTTAGGTACTTCTTCACTAAACTGAACCTCTCTGGAAATCTTTCAATAGAGAAAATATCGCACCCAATACGCATTTCTCTAGTTTCCGGAGAGTATGTTCCTAATTCATTAGATATGAACTATATATCGTGAACCATATGATGGACGCGTGCCGAGGCCGTTGCGGCCGCGTCACGTGCCCGTCCCGGAATCTCATCGGCACCACGATCACGCGCTGCTTTTATCCTGTCACCGACCTACTAATTGTGAAATGCGTCGTGAATATTTTACCATTTTCTTGTGGCGAACCGTCATAACAGCTGCAAATTGTATCTATTTCTGTACACTTTGTTTGTCAATTACTGTCTATATTTATCAAGGAGCTGTACATAATATGGAGATACAACTTCAACAACAATCAAAAATAATTTGCATGATTTGGTTATAGGAGATGCCTCTTTTGTAAAGTAAATAATAATTTACGTTTTGTACGCAACGCGTTTGTAACTCATCTGCTACTACAGGTTTTAATAAGCACGGGATACAACACATTATATAGGTAGTTACGGCTTATATTTGTGAATTCCCTTGTGTATAGATAAACATTTGACAATTGATTTATTCATAGAATATGTAAATATTGTAGAAGGAGATCTCTGGGTCGACTGCACCCTTCTGCACTTGCTCATGCAATGGATTTCGTTGCATAAACGAACGACATACCTATTGCTTATTTACATATTCAAATATACTGGTGCCTACGTAGCTGTATACTGAGTATTCAGCGTAGGGATTCCTATAGCTTTGTATAACGTCGTGCTGTTGACAGTAGAAGATATAAGAAAACACACTTTAAACAATAATTTACACATACTATTATCCATGGTACACTCCTACAAAAGCTTGCAATCATAAGTGAAGAACTTAAGGTATACCCTACAATTTCAATAAGTAACTAAGCCTGCCATTATGCCGCGGCGGCGGCGCGCCTTGAGCGCCTCCCCGTTCCGGGCACGAGTTGGGAACTCTGTGGCTGGGCCCTCTTCTCGGGTGTGGGGACACCCGAGGAGAGGGCCAGATCGAGAGAGATGGCTCTGGGTCTGCCAGAGTGCGAGGGATATGCCTGTCAACCTCACGTTCGGCAACCAAAACGACCAACAGGGGTCGTGCGTTATAGTCGGTTCAAGTCCGACATAACCTCTCCCACCGGCTACGGTGGGGGCAGGGGATATTGTGCACGTAAAAAAAGTGATAAATACTCAAATAGTAAAGTAATTGAATTGTAGTCAATGCAGTGCAATAGAAAAAGCATTGAATAATGGCATTATGTACTATCCTGTATCATACATACTGCATAAACAGCAGCATACTGCATACTGCATGAATAAACAGGAGCAGTCCGACTGGAGAAGTACCTCCACCCTACAGAATACCACGACTATAATAACTCGTGTTTTGTTTCCGGCGGTGAGTAGGGTAGCCAGAGCTCATTGAAAAGTTGTTGTGCTGTCAGTGGGAAGACAAAAGGCTTGTCCTGATTGTGTCTTCTGCACTGACGGCACAGAAACTCTTCGTTATAACAGGGTCGGTAGCAAGGGTGTGACTCCTCTATGTTGCACACCTTCATCGATCTTGGTAACCACTTTCCATCAGGTGCTTGTCTGCCACCTAAGTTGTATAAAAAAAATCCACAGAAGATCTTGTCATCAGTCCATAACCCTCGTTTAGGGTTAAAAATATTTTACTGTAAACTTTTAAGCCTTTTGCTTATCTGCGGGCTCAGCCCCAGCTTGCGCGGAGTGATAAGAAAATGTATACAAAAAGTACGGATCTGCCAACCGGTACCTTAATCCCCGGCGAAATTTAAATAAATTTAAATATTGTATTCGACTGAGATGAACATGCCTGTGTAAACAGCGGATTTACGTCGCTATGCCGGGCGTGGCTCGAACCTGGAACCTCTCGATGAATGCTATTATATCCGCCGTAACCTGTTGCGTTGGCCACAGATGCTCGCATATGAAGCAGGCTATTCTTAGTTAAAGTTAAAGATTGCCCGGAAAAAATTGTATAAAGCGATAAGGCCGCCCTTTGTACTGCTCTTGTCTTCTTAACTTCTGTATCATGAATATTGTAATTGGCGTTTAAATAAACAATTTTACATATTTCAATATCCAGTGGTCGTACTTTTATTTGTTAGTGCGCTATCAAAACTTATTGATTGATATCTTTACGCAAATCATCCCGCTCATAGCTCGACTATGGGCTCTTACTAAAAAAAATACACAGGGTACGAGTACATACAGCTTTTTTGTCAAAATTTGTGTAGAAATTTCGAACATTCTGTGTAATTTTTTGTTAGTAAAAGCCCTATATTTATTCCGTTATAGTTGATACAGCATAGTACAGCAGAGTGTGTGAGTACACTGTACACCTTTTCCCAAGGTGTACCTACGCTAAATATTTATGTTCTTAGTCGACTGCATGTATACATTCCCATCAGACTCTTCGGGGCCAACTCAACCTTCTGTCGGAAATAAGACGACATAACATTAATCTGTATAACCAATCTAAAGGACAAAAAGTAGATAAACTCTAAAATGCTCCAAGTTGAAAACATCGAATATAACCGGCAATCACGCTGATGACGAGTAAATAAACAAAAAACATAAATGAACTAGAAGTTAGCCATAAGCTATCTTATCGTTTATCTCACTTAAGTCAATATATAACACGTGTACTATCAAACAGTACTCGACAACAACAGCCATAATCGGAACTATAGCACAAGAAGTGTACTAAACTAGATAAGATGCGATATAACTCGAACAAATTACAAAGTCATTAACAACTTCACTTAATGGTGCTCGGTGGAGTTCCTAAAACTCATCCGAATGGCCTGGTAGCTGATACTTGTAAACTTGGTGGATAGTCAAAGATGATGAGATGCTTTTTGTAGTCTAGTCCTCAAAAAAATTTAATAGCAAAATTAAATCAATTTTGAAAACATAAAAGCACCAAAAACGGGCTCTCAAAAATTAAAAGTTCGTTATCAGCTCACGTGTTTCCTTCTTCCTACAGTCTCGGATCCTTTAAGTGGGACGTGAAAAAGCATATGATGAGGCCGTCAAGCTGAGTGTCACCATTGTAATATGGTGTATGGTGGTGACTCTCTTTTCTGAGACTTTCCCTTCAGATTACCATCAGGCTAAGTAAAGTATAGTATAGTAATGGTAGCTATTACAAAGTTTTTTTTTAGACACGTATGATAATCAAATCAAGAACATTTAAGGATTTATCCGTGTGGTTCTCAGCAGAGTAGAATTTGGGCCACCCCATCTCTTCTCAAGAGGTGTCGTACAAGGCGACTAAGGAATAGGGCTGTTTAACATCAGACAGATATTTACAGCCCAGAGTCAGCCCCTGATGCATGACTCGAGCCCAGGATGCGGCAGTAGGCCTAACGTGGGACCGGATACAATGATTCACCTCTGCCTAACCCGCCGGGGATAAAGGCGTGATAATATCTATGTATGTGCATTTAAGGAAAGTTTAGAATAATGGTATTGATTGAAATTTAAAAGCATATAGTATGCTAACTCAAATCGATTAAGATAGAAATGAATGAATTTGAATCCGTTTTGACAGATATATAGGGAGATTTGGATGGCTTCAGGTGTATTTCGGTGGCTCAGTGGTCGGAGCATTCCCCCGGTAAGGAAAGATCACGGGTTCGAATCTCGTCTGAACCGATTAAATTTTTCCCATCTTAGTCAATTAAGAAAACAGGCATTTGGTATATTGGTAAGGTGCAATGGGACTTTTGATAGAAACTCAAATGATTTGATAGAAGCCTCACAGAAAATTGCTACCAAACTACATTGTCTCTTAGGCAACGTGTAAGTAATATTTCTGTCTTTTTATTAACTATGGTTACCACATACCATCAGGTAAAGATCTATATTACATAAAAGAAAGAGAACCTCTATATCAGCGTTCAACTCCTGCAGTTCTTGATCATCAGTTTAACTCAGCAATAAATCTTGTAAATGTACTTAAATCGTCACATTTGCTGGAGTGCATTCGCTTGTACCGCAGCTGAACATCGCCCATACGTAAAGTAACACATTACTCACCATATTATTTTACAGTATTCATGATTTATGAACGCAAGCTAACAAACTGCCGGTTGACATGCTTTTGCCTGTAATTCATGAGCTTGCTCCCCATCTAATTGAATATGATTAAAATGTTTGTACTCGCTCATTAGTCTTGAAACCATAGCATCTAATGTAGTCTCGTTTCGTCTAATCTAGATTCCCAGAGGTTAGGGGAGCAAAATATTAATTTAAAAACATACATACAAATAATCACGACTTTTTCCCCGGAGGGTTAGGTAGAGGCGAATAACACGCACATTTTACCAATAAATGTATTCGGTCCCACGTTGTTGTTTTCGGGGCACTATTTTTGACTCGAGCCATGCATCAGAGGCGGAGTCTGGGCTGCATATATCTGTGTGATGTTAAAAAGTCCTTTGTACGACACCGCATGGGATGAGGTGGAGTGGTTCAAATTATAATCTGCCGGAAAGCACACGGCTTTCTAAATATCTTCTCTATTATCCTTTTCCTCACCGTTTAAGGTATAGGGTAGTAAGTAGTTGGTGAGATAAAGATTTTTAGGTAATTTTTGTTTTGTATTTTCTTCTATTACCAAATTCAATTAAGAGTGTTAATAAAATAGGTGTTATTTGTAGCATATTGCTTTTTTGAGGTTTTTTTTTTCACTCCACGGTAGCCTAGTGGTATGGGTAATGGACTGCTAAGACGATGTCTCGTATTCGATCCCAGGTTTTACCATGGCACACACCAATGACTTTTCGATGCTTTTCGAAGTTATGTGTGTATTTATCGCAGGTTTATAAGTGCACGGTTAATGGCAATAGGCTCGCCTCGCATTGGGACCTAAACATAAACTGGCGAAATGTGGGTACTAGCACCTCTGCCTACCCCTTCGGGGATATAGGCGTGAGTTTATGTTATGTTATGTTACGTTTTTTTTCACTTTGGCTAATATTTATTCATATACATATCTAGATTCGGTATTACAGAAATTTGTCTTATAAGTATTTAGCCTGTACTTTCACTCAATTGATTTTTTTCATATTTGTTTAATTAAAAAGCCACTCAATAAAGATACTCTCATGGCATAATCTGAAAGAATTTAACAGAGTTGTTTACACGCTTGTATTCTGCCAGCTACTATTTAGTGTTTCATCGAAATTGTATTCATAACATAAACTCACGCCGAAAATTTCTTGCAGATCATAAAAATATTTATTTATAAGCCATTGCCTTAGTGTCGACCTAAATTGAGTCCTAGACAGTTATCCTACCATTACCCATACCACTAGGTTATACCATACCGCGGTTATTATTTTCAATCGTAACAATTCAGTAAGTAGAAAACATTCATTTCATCATAAACTCAACAACGTGACGATTTAAAATACTTGACATGATTGTGGAAAAATTATGTAAAACATTTTATAAAGTAAAATGCACCAGCTACATTCAAAGCTAATCAGGAAATGTAACAAAAACTCTTATTACAAAACTTGTTGTGAAAATATATTACATATTATTTAATTTGCAAGTTACAGCATAGCTAAGTGCAAATTATAAAGCCCTTGTACATTGTACGCGTGATTTATTTGATTAAAATGGTCTACATTTTAAATTTATGTAGCTGCAATAAAATTATAAGGTTGATGCATTCGTGCGGCCGGCGGCGTGGCGTGTACAATTTATTTTGTCCTAATGTGTAAAAGAACGCCCTCACAGGTAACGCGATATGAACGAAGGAAATGACGTCATATATCATGGTGTTTTCACTTACTGTAGTTAGAAGAATATTAAATGCAGTATATCTTGAAATGTGACTTGGGAAGTTACTTACTAATACGAGTTGTTAGTATAGGGGTCCTTTCTTAAACATAACATGTTTGTAAATTGACTAGTAGTTCTGTGAGCAGTAGACTTCACGAGCTTCCTTTTGCCACATTTTTCTGGTATCCTTACCCTCAAATCTGGTATCCCTAAAAGAAAGATACGTATCTTCTTATTTTAAACAGCACTAGATATTTTACTAAAACTAACGACGATCCCTCCTTAAGACATCACTTCAGCAAACGTCCCTGATCTTTTCTCATCTGTTTTTTTATAAAGAAGTTCACTTTTATAGTGCATGATTTATTTTCACAACAACCTGTGAGTAATCATGTCCTTGATGTTTCAGTTAAAAATCATCAACATTCGTTCATAAATAACGCGACAACAAACTTTCTCCTTTCCTCCCCCATTTTTGCTTCAAACGAAAAAGGTTACTCCTGAAATTATTTTTTTTGTAAACAAAGAAATAAAAATAAATTCCCAGTTTAATCTTCGTGCACAATAAAGATATAAACTACTACTATCCAAGTATTACAAAAACAGTTAAAAACTATACGCAAAGTCAGTTAATATTCCAAGAGAAGTTAATAGCTCCATAGTTAAGTTGGACTGCAAGACATAGTACGTTGTCTTATTTTTAATTAAATTCTGTGAAGCGCTAGAAGACTAAGACTAGGAATACTTGAACCTTCTCGCAGTCGCTCGAGTCGCACATTTTTTTTTCTGTGTTATAACAGTCACACATTGCATTTTTATAGGGTTTCTGATACAGTTTATTCAATAAATATACTTATTGTATATGACTTTTTGCGTCTACGTACGAGCGCCTGCTAAAGAAATAAAATTAACCTGTATACTGTTAGATACGTTGCGTTGCAAAACATATAGGCGTTATTCATTATTTTTATTCATGGATAATCATAGTCTGAACATGTAAAATGCAAGGTAAAAGACCTTGCATTTTACATTTTCAGACTGTGAAACTGTAGTTTTAGTTTTTCGTAATTTCGAATCTAATGCGCTCGTCGCATACTATACATCGGATTGCAGAAGTATGACAATTTTGGACTTTTGTTGGATCCGTATTCGATCGAGAGGTGATCCTCAAGCTTTTCTTTTATATTACAAAACCACCACGACGGTACCTGGAGATTTTAGTATTTGACACTCGATCCCACCGTGATCCTGAATGAACCCAACGAGCCTTAGCATTCATCACACGTATCGTATTAGGCTGTTGGTTCTAACCCGCTCGCGCCCCAGACACGTAGAAAATCGCCCAGCGGTAATAGACATATGAATTTTAAAAAGTCTGAGCATGTTGACCTGTGTTTAGGTGACTATCTATTATGAGATGTATGTAGTGTAGCAAGATAAAATTAGGTGGATTTGCAACTAATCCCAGAATCAAATTGTGGTGGAGGCTCTTTGCTCTTGCCTGAAAGAAATCGTTTCCAGCGATAAGGCCGCCCATTGTACATTAAACTGTATGCATGCTAAGAACAAGTTTTACTGTAATCTAGTGGTGTACAATAAAGAATTATCTATCTATCTATCTTTGGACAATACATAACGACTGTACAGTATATGAAATTTTTAAAGCATTAGTATGTTGACTATTGAAATTGATTAAGATATAGAATTTGTTTTTATCGTTTCTGGCGGGATTTGTACCCGCGATTTTTTTCCCTACAGGAGGAACGCACTGACCACTAAGCCACAGAATACACATACATATATCCGTCTTACGGTGACGGTGGGAGCTATCTACCGATATTATTATGTATAGAAGAATTTGGATGGTTTCGGGTGAAGTTTCTGTGGCTTAGCGGTCAGAGCATTCCCCCTGTGAGGGAGAGATCGCGGGTTCAAATCCCGCCTGAACCGATCCTATGTTTTCTATATCTTAATGGATTTGTACAGTACGTAGTCAAAGGAAAGCTTCATATTGTGAACAGGTTAATAATGCTCTTCCTGATGTTGCTGGTATAGAAACTCAGCGAATGTTTAGCCTGTAGTGAAAGTCATTATACATATGCAGTCCGCTGCTGGACATAGGCCTCTCCCAATGTGCGCAATTTCGTCCGATCCTCCGCCTTCCGCATTCAGTCTGTCGCAGCCACCATTTTCAGGTCGTCAATTCATCTGGCTGGTGTCCTACCTTCCGTTTGCCTTCTCGCGGTCTCCAATCTAGAATTTGTTTGCTTTAACGGCCTTCGGTCCTTCGACAATCGTGACCAGCTCGCTGCTATTTCAGCTTGCTTATTCTACGAGCTATGTTGGTAACTTAAGTTCTTTGTCGGATGTCATTGTTTCGTCAACTTTTGTTCTTTGTTGGGTCTACAACATTCTACACTGTGCTATCTAGGACCAAAGTAGGGATCGATTAGCTGGCGAGTGTTGCGGTTTCTAAACTACGAACACACACACTTATAGATTTATAACTAGTACTGACGTCAATGAAAATCTAGATTCAGTAGGCACTGTGTATCGTTCTGGAATACGGACCTTTTTTTGTGGAATTGTTCTTATCTATATTCATATTACAAAATTAAAGAGTTTATTTGTTTGAACGCGTTAATCTCAGGCAATACTGGTGCGAATTGAAAAACTGTTTTTTGTTGAATAGTTAATTGACAAAGATTTTAGGCTATACATTATCACGCTACTACTTAAAGGAGCGGAGTAACGATCGTAAATGTTAACAAATCCGGAAGATTCTCATACATTTTTCGAAAACTAAAGAAATACGGACTCGAAATAGGTGATATGAGATTTCAAAATTTGCCACAGGCAAAACTGGGACAGGTCAGCTAGTTAGTTCCATACAGAATCACCCAAAACCATTACAAATAGGTACACATGCATATAAATATTTACACCAAGCGGGAATTGATGGTCTACAGCTAATAAACGTATCTCACAAAGATTGCTCACCCCACGTACTATTTGTAGTCGCTAATGATTTGTAAGTTTTTTTTTTTTTTTTTTTTTTTTTTTTTTTATATAGGACACGCCAACTTGACCTCACCTCGCCTGATGGTAAGCTAAAGGCAAAGTCTCAGGAAAGAGGGTCACCATTACAGACACTAAGTGCTACAATGGTGGCACTCAGCTTGGCGGCCTCATCAGATGCTTTTTCACGCCCCGCGTTATTGGTGAGCCGAGGCACACACGCGGGCCTTCCCATTTGCTGGCCCGTTAAATAAACTTCCGATGTTGATTTACGATAAAATATGGAAACTCAATTGTTTTGCTGAAGCCGAAGGCTCTGAGAAGAAACACTTCATTATTTACCGATTGGAAAGGGATGTTGTCTGTTGTCCCATAGCTCATTAATACTTAAATACTTTGTTTTGTTTGCCATTCTCTTCAAACAGTCAAGGAACAAAAAATAATTTATTTATTGAGATAAAACCGAGCATTTACCAACAATTTATTTTTCAACAATTGTGCCCGGATGACGGCAATAACCCCTATTAATGGGACCGTATTCAATGATTGGGTGAAATGTGGGTGTTAATGCACCTCTGCCTAACCCTTTTTTTGATCGCGTGTGGCAACACTACGACTAACATCTGATTGCATTTCGTCCCGTATTTATTTTAATTTATAATTAATTTTATCGATAATTAGAGTTACAATTCATCACAAAACATCATCTGATAAGTATAAAAGTGTATTTAGGTAAATAAGTGTATGTAAAAGTGCAATTAATTAGTGAAAATTGCGTCCAGCTGATTTTGCTTATCGGGTAATGTCAATGACACCGCAAAATTGAAAAATAATTTTGGTTTTGTGAACTTTGTCATCTCTTTGGTTACAGTTTTTGTAGTGATTTTTGTACGGGTAATCGCGCCAATAGCTAGTTTTTATCGTATTAATTATTTATAGCGTATTTAATCCATTTCGTTTTCAGGTTACATATTTGTTTATGTAGGGTACATATTGATCAAACTGCCTTTTGGTATTTATTCCAATTATTCTTCTATACATCTATTAGATCATAATGCCAGTCACCCGTAGCATGTCTTCAGCTCGCCGTGATGAGGCTAAACTAGATAATATCTTGAGAAAGCTAGACCTGACATTGAAGGAATTGGATGCATCATAAACGTTGGTTGAGCAGTTGCACAGAGAAAGAGATGACAATGAAAAGGAACTACTGGATAGCTTAAATAAGTACGACTTGATAAAAAAACAGATGGCTGAGCTGCACACAGAGCATAGGTTAGTGTTAGATGAGCGGGACAGATTGCACAACATTGTAAGTGGGTTTAGGGAGTGCAGTGATGAGTACGAACAGGGTCTTAAGCGCCTGTCGGTCTTGGAGCAGGAACTGCAGGAAGCCCATCACCACATTACCCACCTGGAGGCCGAAAAACGTGACACAATAGCTTCCCATACCCATAACTTGTTTGAGGAGTTAGTCGGTAGTGTGCCCAGCCTTGTTTCTACTGAACCTAACTTACAACCCACAGTTACTATTGACCTTACAAAGGATGATACATTAACATCTTATACCTCCTATCCCAAGATGGGCATAGTTGAGTGCAGTAGAAACAAACTTAAAAAATATGTAAAAATTAATAAATACATAAGAAAAACGCAAAAACTTATTAAAAGACAAAAATGTATGTACAAAAAAGTCAAGTTTATTAAAGAAAGAAGGCAACTAGATGATGAACTTGATATGTATTCGTTGTTAATTGAAAATAACATTTCAGAACATAATAATAACATCTTAAAGTTAGAAACTGAAATTATTAACTTAAAAAAATCACTAGACATAATGACTGACAGGTACAGTGATGTGAGAAGTGAGTATCAGGAGTATGTTCTGGCTATGAAGGATCTGATGAGTCCAAATTCCACATTAACATCGAACATCAATTTACTCAGTCCTGAGCCAGTCTGTAAGTCCTCGCTTACTTCACACATTGGCCCTTTAGTTGATTTAAATGAAAAAATCAGTGGTTCCTTCAATGTAATAAGTAATGTAAAACCTGAAATAGTGATGTATTGTGATGAATTGGGGAAATGAATGGGCCAGTTACTAAGTTCATATTTAGAACATAAGATTACTAATTATTGTATGCCGGGATTAACTTACTGTAACATCATTAAAAAAATTAAGAATTATAGTTTAAACAGCAACAATACGCTTATCATTTTAGTGGGAGACAGGGGAAATGTAGACAGAAATGCACTTATAAATTGTTTTGAATCACTGAAGTCATTAAATGTTAAAAATATAATATTATTCACACTTCCTTATAGCCGTAGCTTGTCACAGGCAGAAAACAATCTTAGACATAAGCTCAATCTAACTTTACATACAATGGCATTTCATAATCAAAATAAATTCCATTTAGTTGACATAAACGTATTTTTAGAGAATAAATTATTATTGACAAAAGATAAATTCTATTTGAATATTTTATTTTATGAGACAGATAGCATCTTTGCTATCATATTATATTACTTGTTCAGCCAAGAACTTGGCTACCCAAGCTGCTCCTTTTGAGCAGAAAAATGACAATGTTTGTCTTGCGACCTTGGAATCTGTTCCAAAAAAGTGTGACAATCATTTAAATATAATTCTAGGACAATAGGGGAGATCTCTAGCAACTTAATCTTAGGGACAAAGGAAAAGTCTATGTACCTGAATATTATTCATCAAAATATTCAAGGTTTATATGGCAAAGAGTTAGAACTAGAATTGTTTTTAAATGAAATGCATATTCATATACTTTGTTTGACTGAACACTGGCTAAAAAAACAGAGCTTGAGCAACATATTGTTATTAGCGTCTATAGACCTCCTTCTGGAGATTACCACCTTTTTGAGTCTATTATGGAAGAAACCTTAAAAAAAGTATGTAAATGTAAGAAGACGGTAGTTGTATGTGGCGATTTTAATATTGATATTCTCGAAAACTCCCAGAACGCGTTAAGGTTCCTCAATCTTTTCAAATCTTTTAACTTACAAAATCTGTTTTGTGAACCAACTCGCATCACATCCACAACAGCTACCTGCTTGGATAATATTTTTTCTGATAACAATGTAAATGAGAAATCTTTAATTAATTTTATAAAGTCAGATCATACAGGTCAGTTAGCTAGATTTGAACACCAACATGTTTCATTACCAAAAAATATTGTATGTAGACCAATCACAACTTATCGATTAGAGAAATTTAAAGAAAATATTAACAACAATTTTTTTTTTTTTTTTATATAGGACACGTCAATTGGACTTCACCTTGCCTGATGGTAAGCTGAAGGCAAAATCCCAGAAAAGAGGGTCACCATTACTTACACATACCGTGTGACAATGGTGACACTCAGCTTGACGGCCTTATCATATTATGCTTTTTCACGCCCCGCTTAAAGGACCCGGGACTGTAGGAAGAAGGAAACACGTGAGCTGGTAATGAATTCCAGGCCTTAATGGTGCGACAGAGGAAAGAGTCTCCGAACCGCTTGGTTCTTGATCGGATGTTTTGCAACGTGTGCGGATGACATCTAAGACCTGCACGCGTTGTCCTGTGTAGGAAAGGGGAGGGTGGGACTAATTGGAAGAGCTCATCAGAACACTCCCCATGGTACAGACGGTAAAATACAGCCATGGACGCAACATCTCTACGCAGCTGTAAAGGTTCTAGGGTGTTCGTGATCTCGGGATTCCCAATGATGCGGACCGCACGTCGCTGCAACCTGTCGAGAGCATCTAGTAAGTACTTTGCTGAACCATCCCAGAGATGCGAGCAGTACTCCACACAGGAGCGAATTTGTGTCTTGTATAGAAGACACCGCTGCTCCGGCGTGAAAAATCGTCTTACTCTGTTCAGGACTCCGAGTTTTCGTGAGGCTGTTTTGATGATGCTTTCGATGTAGTTTTTGTTATTCAGGTTGCAGCGAACATCCATACCTAGGATATTGAGATTGTCCTGCAGCGGCAGTGGCGTGCTCTGAAGAGTGGGGAGGGGAAGGAAAGAAGATACTTTTGCTGTAAACGCACATGCCTGCGTCTTCTTGGCATTGAACTCAACCAGGTTCTCAGAGCCCCATTGAGAAATGTGATTCAGGACCCCGTCAAGCTCAGTGACAAGAAGCTGCCTTTTCTCTGCGATATCTGACTGCTTGGCCGCTGGATGTCCATGATAACTCCCATGTAAAGTGCTATCGTCTGCATAACAATGAACATTGCCGGTAGACAGCATGTCGTTGATATGCAGAAGAAAGAGAGTGGGTGATAAGACGGACCCCTGGGGTACGCCAGCATTAACCTGCAGAAACTCCGAAGCTCGTCCGTCACAAAGGACGCGAATACGGCGCCCCTGCAGGAAGCTAGCAACCCAGTTGCACTGCCTAGAAGGCAGACCAAAGGCAGGTAGCTTAGAAAGAAGCGATTTGTGCCAGACTCTATCGAAAGCTTTGGCGATGTCAAGACTAATTGCCAGTGACTCACCGTGCTTGTCCATAGCCGCACCCCAAAGATGGGTAACGTAAAATACCTCTTTTGGAATTAAATAATAATGAAAACCCGGATGTTCTTTATAGAGATTTGTTCGAAGTAATCAATTACGAATTTAATAACATTTTCACTAAAAAAACAATAAACACTAATCAATTCAAAATTAAATTTAGTGATTGGGCTACACCTGGAATCTTTAAAAGTAGAAAAAAATTGTATGAATTATATGAGACAAAGGCATGTACAAATGAGCCACAAGTAATCGAACATATTAAAAAATACTCGAAACTGTTTAAGAAAGTCTGTTCAATAGCCAAATCTAATTATATTCGGGCTAAAATAAAAAAATCCGATGATAAAATTAAGGCAACATGGAATGTTATTAACAAAGAAATTTAAAAATTAAACCAGAAACGCAAAGTGGTAGGACTATTCCTTGATCTCAGTTCTGCATTTGACACTGTTGAGCATGAATTGCTTATAAAGAAACTGGAGCACTATGGAGTACGTAATAATGTTCTAAAGTTGTTCCAATCTTATTTATCAAACAGGAAGCAGTTTGTTGAGACAAAAGTGGTCATAGAAGGTACAGAAAAATCGTATAAATCTAAAGCAATAATAATAAGGAGAGGGGTGCCTCAAGGATCCGTCTTGGGACCTATCTTTTTTAACTTATTTATAAATGATCTGGCGGATTACGTTTGTAATGAGATTCCTGACATGAAACTCGTGCTCTTTGCTGACGATACAAATGCAATAATTTCAGGTGATAGCATTGACGATCTTGAAACCAAGGTTAATACTGCATTATCTACTTTTGAGAAGTGGTTTGCAATGAACAACTTGAAATTAAATATGACTAAGACAAAGTGTATGCTGTTCAAATCTACGTCAAAATCTAATGTAGAATTAAGAGTAAAGTCATTGGGCACTGATGTTCATGTGGTGGATTCGGTCAGATTCCTGGGTGTTCAACTTGATACCATGCTAAATTGGAAAGAAGAGTTATTGGCTATAGTTAACTCCTTGAGCTCTGCTTGCTATGCCATAAGGAGTTTAAGAGATGAGTTAACAATCGAACAATTAAAAACTGTGTATTTTGCCCTAGTTGAATCAAAACTTAGATACAGCATATTGTTCTGGGGAAATAGCTATGAATATAATATCGACTCAGCTTTTGTTGTGCAAAAAAGAGCTATACGAACCATTGTACGCATTAGTCAGACTGAATCATGTAAACCTCATTTCATTAAACTGAAAATTCTGACAGTGCCATGCCTATATATTTTAGTGCTGTTGACGAACCTAATGAAAAATTTACACAAATATGAAACAAATAGTGAAAGAGATTTAAGACTAAAAAGTCGCAGAAAAGACTTAAACAGTGTAATTGTGCCAAAGCTCAATGTTGTAAAGCATAGTTCAGGGGTACAGGCTGTGAAGGTCTTTAATAGACTCCCCACTGAACTGAAAACTATTACCAGTGTCAATATTTTTAAGCCAAAGCTAAGAGAGTATTTATTAGAAAAATGCTATTATGACATTGATGAGTTTTTGAATCATAATGATACATAATTTTAAATTTATTATTGAATTGATAATTTTAATTTATTTAGTATTTTATTAATGAATTTTAACGTGACATAACCATTGAAATTTCACTTTTTTGTAAACCTAATTCAATTTAATTTTTATCTAATAATACTATTGACATTGTTGTTGATTTTGCAATTTTTATTTTTTTATTTTTATTGGGTTTTGAATGATAATATCACATAACTTGGAATTGATTATTATATTATTTTATTATTTTGTTGATCTATTTTAACATGACATAAGAACGGTTGACATTTTACATTTTTATTGATTTGCATGTATTATTATTATCGAAATTTTTGACATTTTTATTGATTGCTATGTATTTAAATTGTTATAATTTCTACACGAATTATGTTTGTTGAGAAATAAATGAATTGAAATTGAAATTGAAAAGAAACCTGTAAGACAAGGTCACGTGATCGTTCTTTCGAGTTAGAAATAGATGGTAAACACATTAATACTGATGCTGCAGTGGCTAATGCATTTGAATCTTTTTTCACAAATATTCCAATTACCACTACAAATTCATTAAATTCTTCAAAAAATATAGCTGCTTCTCTTCTTAAATCTAGTGTTGATAAATGTAGTACTAACTTTGATTTTCAGTATATTGATTTTATAACTATACTTAAAACTTTTAAGCAACTAAATGTAAAAAAGACTGAGGATCTTTGGGGCATTTCAATCAATATAATACAATCAATAATGCCTGCTATCGCGCCTTACCTGGCATTCATTTTCAATAAATGCATAGATGAAAACCAATTTCCTAACCTTATGAAGTACAGTAAAATCATACCGTTATTCAAAGCAGGGGACAAAAGTGATCCTTCAAATTTTAGACCCATCTCCATACTTCCAGCCCTAAGTAAAATTTTTGAAAAAATAATATTTAATCAACTGCTTTCACATTTTACAGAAAATAATTTACTTCATGATAAACAGTTTGGTTTCACTAAATATTAATAAATAAATATTCTACAACATTCTACACAACGCTATCTAGATCCACGGTAAGCATAGTTTATCTAGCTTGTGTTATGGAATCTAGAATACGGATAAACATACTTAAATACTTTTTTTATTTTTTGTAAATACATACATATTATACATAGAAACACCCAGACCAATGCAAATACCCATATTCATGCATACAAATATTTGCACTGAGCGGGGATCGAACCCGCGCCTCTTGCGTAGCAGTCGCGTTCACTACCGCTACGCCACAGAGACTGTCAAAACTAAAGGTAGAAACACGACAGATGCAGGAGTTGCACTTGTCAAACATATATTTGATGCATGGGAGAAGAAGCAGGATGCCATTGGTATTTTTTGTGATCTATCAAAAGCTTTTGATTGTGTTGATCATGAGACGTTGTTACTAAAATTAGAATATTATGGTGTTTCAAGCGGTTCACTTAGATTACTTACGTCTTACCTTACGGACAGAATTCAAAAAGTTAATGTAAATGGCACTGACTCTTCTGGTGCCCTATTAGTTATGGGAGTACCCCAGGGCTCGATATTAGGACCCTTTCTATTCTTGATATATGTTAATGATCTTCCTTACTTCGCGACAAATCTTTGTGAAATTGTATTATTTGCTGATGATACATCATTAATTTTTAAGACTGATAGACATAAAGTAGTACTTGACGAAGTGAATAATACCCTTTCTGATATATTAGATTGGTTCACAAGTAACAACTTGCTGCTCAATGCGAAGAAAACTAAATGTGTAAAGTTTGCTATGCCAAATGTAAGACAGGCAGATATTAATATTAAAATGAATAACGAATCTGTCCAAATAGTCAATACCACAGTTTTTCTTGGAATAACTCTAGATAGTAAACTGCAATGGGGTTCTCATATCACAGCCTTGGCAGGAAGACTTAGCTCAGCTGCCTATGCGGTTAGAAAAATAAGGTCACTGACTGATGAGGAAACTGCACGACTAGTTTATTTTAGCTACTTTCATAGCGTTATGTCGTACGGTCTGCTGCTGTGGGGCTCAGCTGCCGATATTGAAACTATATTTGTACTACAGAAACGAGCGATACGAGCGATCTATAGCCTCAGACCCCGTGACTCGCTGAAAGAACTTTTCAAAGAAATTAATATTTTAACAGTTGCTTCTCAATACATCTATGAAAATATCTTATATGTACGAAAAAACCCTAATATTTTCTAAAAACTATCTGATGTACACAATTTTAATACGAGAAATAAAGATAAACTAGTTGTACCAAAACTTAGGCTTCACAAGGTTGGTGATTCATTTGTAGGCAGCTGCATAAAAATATTTAATAAAATTCCTCAGGACTTGATTAATATGCCAATAAATAAATTTAAAATAGAAGTGAAAAAAACTTTAATGAGTAAAGGTTACTATAAAGTGGATGAGTACCTTAATGATATTAATGCGTGGTCAACATAAGTCTCTTGCTTGCTCGCACGAAATAAATTGTAAACAAAACAAATTTATAAAAGAAAAATAAACTAGTTCTAATGTAGTTCGCTGAGTTTCTTGCTGGTATCTTCTCAGTAGAACTAATCTACCGAACCAGCGAAAGAATCATTTTCCAATGGTTTATTTTTAAATTATTTAATATTTTTATATTATTTCTTGACATACATATTTGTAAAATTTTGACGTTCATATGTGCTCTTTATGTGCCTAAACTGAATAAATGAAATTGATTCTTTGATTCTTTGATTCTTTGGAGATAAAGGCGTGATTATATGTATGTATGTGTACTTTTATAGATAATTTAACAAATAGTAAAACACTCGCCAGGATATTTATCATGTATCTACCACATGTAAAAGATGGTATATATCCCAGCGAGTGAACATAACATAACATAAACTCACCCCTTTATCCCCGAAGGGGAAGGCAGAGGTGCTAGCACCCACATTTTGCTAGTTTATGTTGGAGTCCCAAAGCAATAGGTGGCGAGCCTATTGCCACTAACCGGGCACTTATAAACCTACAATAAATACACACATAACTTCGAAAAGCATCGAAAAGTCATTGGTGTGTGCCATGGTAAAACCTGGGATCGAACCCGGGACCTCGTCTCAGCAGTCCATTACCCATACCACTAGGCTACCGCGGTATATATAATATGTTAAAATATATTGCAGTAATGCCTTTCTTAAAATAAATACTTCTCAAAACGTTTTCCTAGAGAAAATAGAGTAGGCACTTAACATATAAACAGCGCATACCTCCCAACTAACTGCACGCTCTTGAACACAAATATAGCTTCAATTTCAGTAGCATAATGCTGAATTTATAAAAATAACAATCTCATGCATTCGCAATTCCTAGTTTTCAGAAAATGTTGAACATTAATGAATAGGTACCCGACCTCCACAGCACTTTCCTTAATTAAGATTTGTTCAAAAAAACTAGCTAAGTCGTATACAATACGGTGTACTACTCATTCGAAGTTCGAGTGTTGATCCCAAGGAATCTCCTCAATATGAGCAAATAAACGGTCTATGTGGACTCCATTATGAGAAGCGCATTGCATTCAGTGAAAGATTTCAAATTCATATTTATATTAATGTCTAAATTTCCACTCTAGTTTTGCTCTTTCATTTCCTGTGTAAACCTTCTATATATCTCCCGTTTAATGCATTTTAAGCTTTCATAAAGTCAGCTTAACTGCACAGAAACCACTCGCTGCTTTTTAAAATGAATGTCGTAGAATGCTGAATGCTCATATTCTTTGAGAATAATGGAATCAGTAGGTACATAACAGGACTTCCAGTTGGAGTTTGGAATCTTCCATTAGTTGGGGAACTGACAACACTTAAATCGAAATTACAGATAAACAACATTATTTATTAAGCTATAACAAACCTTTTTTGTGCTCGTAGACCAAATAAATAAAATATGTGCATAAATCAAATATGTAAATCATATTAGAGTACAGACGCAACCTGGATCAACTGCGCATAACGTATTATGTCGCACCATTCTTACTTATTGTAAAACTCTATTGTAAAGAGGACAGTTACCATTCAAAGCTTACGCTAGAGACTCGTTCTTCAGTCAACAGGTGCACTACAGAAGAATTATAACAAAGGTAAGTGTTGAAGTATGTTAGGTCAACACTCACTCACTGTGAGCTATAAATTCATTGGAGGCGAAACTTAAACAATGTATAGTAAGTTAATTTTAAAGTATGCCCAGGCAAAGTTTTAGTACCATTTATTTAAAATACATACTTTTAAAATATGTACTTGCAACTTCACACGAACTCATTTAGGTACATGCTGCACATCCCAGAGAAATGTATGCTTGGAAATGGCGAAGAGGAAACTTATAAAATAGTTTCTACCATCTGCGACTGTGTCGCTTCAAATAAATATTTAACTGCATTTCCAATCAGCTCTCTTCTTGCTTTCTTCAACAAGCGATTCATATTCTACCGGAGACAGTCCCAGCATCTCGTATATTATAAATTATGTAGGATCTATGTAGCGTGTTACGAGTTGCGGGAATTGCCGTCTAGAGACCTTTCTTACGGAGAAATGTAAATAGCAAGGCTGTGCTATTTATTTTAAATTGTTCGGCTTTTCAAAGAGCAGAATAGAATTTTGTTCTTAAATTTTATTGGATAGATATCAATTTAAAAATACTTTAAAGGGAATATGTATACGTACGGTCGTACATTAACAGATAGCTTGTGATGTTTCATGGTGGACCAATGTGATAAAAGGCATGCCTGGTTGATGTATGGGGTAAAATCCTGAAGTTATAGTAAGAATATAATAATTTTAGTATTAACACTGGAACTAAAAGATTTGTTATTTTATAATTAGAATAAAATTCAGCATCTAATTAGAAAATACTTTATCAAAAAGAGACTCATAATTCAGGTACATAAATAAATTACATATTTCAACTATTATTACAACTATTTAACTTCCACGGTTGACTTTTCAGGTGCCTTCATTTCTGAAAGTATTAAAAAGTTTATTAATTTTGACGCTAGATAAAAATGTGACTTTATAGCTTCAGAATAAAGTTTAAATTGTCTCACCAATGTCGTCATCCTTAGGTTCGTTCCACGGTTGCCTGTCAGATGTGCCGAACAATATGAAGAACAGGTTGGTGAAGAAGTACACTCCGGACGCCACGAAGAATACTTTGCGCCATTCGTGGGGATCCTTCTGTGAGTTGAAATATTAAATTTAGTGGCACTGGACTGAATAACTGTATAACATTAAATCTCCACTTAGTTACAGCGTGCAAAATTGAAGTAATTTAATTTTGAAAATGTTTATATAATATCAGTATCAGAATAAACGGGATATAATAATGTTGAAGCACTAAATTTTGCTCATGAATTAACGTTAGATGCTGCGAGATATATGTGGCTTTAGTAAATAGAACTGACCTCATCGTGAATAATGAATCCGCATACAAGAGGAGCAATTATTGAAATTATATTTGCCAAAAAATTGGTGATGCCCATCAAGTTTGCACTGAAGTTTGGCGCTAAGTCGATGTGCACCATCTGAAAGTCAAAAATGGACATTTATTTTAACTGTCAACAATACCCAATGTCTACCAATGGGCTTAATTTGAGTCCTTAAGGCATATGGAACCAAGATCCCAGGGACCCATACCTACCTGCCAACCCATGTAGATGATGATAATAATAATGATAAAACAGGTAAAATAAAATCCAAGCATAAAATCTGAAATTATTTAAATTTTAAAATAAAGTTATTCATAGATGTGACTTCATTCTCTTGCACTTAGAAGCCTGGTAGTCTCCATGTATTTTAAAATATTCTAGTGGCCATTAATCAGCAGGTGCAGGTTTGCATCCACGATGTATGGAATCTGCATTAAATTTTTCTAGAAAAAAAAAATAACTTCCTACTAATTGGAATTATAGAAAGGAAAGAACGAAATTCTTGTCGAATGAAGGATGTGCGTGTGGTAACGGAGACAGAATACAAGTATCACCATAACATCCCATTCGATGGGTGTCTTAAGAGGCGACTAACGGAAAAATACGGAGACGATATCACTGCGAGAGAAGAAAACCTTGATATAAAACTCTCTACCAACCAGACCGCACAGAAACAATAGACAATGGGAGAATCCTATGTCCAGCAGTGGACTGAGACGGGCTATTTGATTGATTTATTGATAGTTGAATGATATCTCTTTTTAAGTAATATTATTAAGAGCTAAAACCCAACTAGTGAAAAATTACGTTATAAAAAGTATTAAACAAGAAAATATCAAGGATAGCCGTGGTCGTATGCCACTTTTCTCCAGAATGTATTTTTTTGTCAGAGTAGGTAAGTGGCATACGACCACAGCCGTAGTCAGGTAAAATGGAGTATTTAATCAGGAGGAGTATTTCTTTTCTTTTGTCATGCTTTCTTTACCTTACAGATGATAGAATCTGAAATAACCTTATTTTCAATAAGTATATCAATAATACCTTAAAGAATCAATTATTGAATCTCACGGTTGCCATAAACTGCGATATTTTTTTGATAGATCCTTTTCGAAGGCATTTTAAAGGAATATATAACTAGCTGCAAACTTTAAATAATAGTACTTTAGTTACCATGAACCCAGCAAACTGCCCCGCATTGATGCCCACTGCGAGAGTAAGCATGATCACTGCGTAGGTCATGTTGCCTTCCGGCGTGTACGATAACCCTATCAATGCTATTGCAGGGCCCCATATACCTGAAAGTGCGAAGTAAAAATGTACAAATTTGGTTATTTCAACCATGTCTTTTCCGGGTTCAAAATAAGACAAAGTGACATTTATTGAAAAATTAAAAAAAATGATATTAATTATTCTTTTTACGCAGTATGTTACCAACCACTCTTTACATGTTTAACATACGTCCACGCTTTCCCCTTAGCAGTAGGCAGAGACAACGCGTCATATTCTCTTATAACTCTTTATATTTTCTCTCATAAGTTATACTCGCGTCTCTACTCGCATTGGTTGATGCGAATTGAAGGAGATAGTACGCGACTCGAGGAGTGGATTCAACCTCGTGTTTCGTTCCCGGCGATAAGTAGGGTAGCCAGAGCTCACTAGAGAGTAGACACATTGTCCTAATTGTGACTTCTGCACCAACGGCACAGAAACTCTCTGTTCTTACAGGGTTGGCAGTACGGTTGTGACTTGGTGTTGCATATTTTCAAAGGCCACGGTAACTACTTTCCATCAGGTGGGCCGTGAGCTTATTGTATAAAAAATGATTTTTTATAAATTTAGCTATTTTAGATAGGATGCAGACGCGGCCGATAATGCAAGCTACATGCTATCTATAATGACAGTGATCCTATAAGTACTATTTGTACTGTTGATTGATGGCACTTGGTGGTATTTGTTGTTATGCTTGAGAACTCACTTGTATTTTTCCAGTATTCACAGTATTTCCTAAATATACAATTCTGTGGAAAAGTACAAATAAGTTCTCAATATTGTGATCCTATAAGGATTCGGTTTTTTCTTCTTGAGGTACAGCGACCAAAAATGTTTTCTTTTTTTTTTTTTTGCCTGACGGTGTGTCGTTTTGTATGTTTGCTACGGATGTTTCTGAAGTGGCTGAGCCGATTTTAATAGGATTTTTACTGTAAATAGTTTATGGCTAATCATTGTGTAAAAATTAGACCAATTCTCCTATAACGATAACATTATATCGAGACTAAAATTTGAATAGATTTTAACATTAGATTGAGAAATTGTAACAGATTGTGAGATATATATCTTAAAATCTGTGTTTTCTTATATTTCAAACGCAAATCATAGAAGGCAAAATTTTGTCACGCTTTTTCATATCATGAATGAGCTTTCACGCGCATTCATTTGATATGAAAATGCGTGCTAGCCTAAAATATCTAGTACATTTTAAAACTTCTTGTATCTAGGTATATGTAACCTATTTTAAATGTATTATTACGTTATTGTAACTGAGACACAAAGACGTTAAGATTTCGCAATCGAACGAGTTGGCGACAAAAAAATAATTGCTGAATCGAATTTGACGCTAGCGAGTTGATGAATGACCCGCGGCAACAGCCCGTCATCTTATTTGTCACTCTCTACTATATATCATAAACCTTATGTTACCACAAATCATAGGATTAATATTCGTAAGTTCCGTTAAATGTTGATAACTTACCAATAGAATTGAACAGTTTCCTCGTGTGTGTTACATTCAGCCATTTTCTTCGGATGATAACATCTGTCGAGGCTCCCATGACAAAACTGAGCAGGTACATAGAAAGGTACGGCAGAGACGATAGTATTCCATTCTGGGAGAATACAAGGAGGTCAATACAATAAAAAAAATGTATTATAAATAAATTCATTGTTGTATGCTTGTCAATAAAATTATGATTCTTTTAACTAATACAAGCAATTCATCATGGACATCCAGCGGCCAAGCAGTCAGATATCGCAGAGAAAAGGCAGCTTCTTGTCACTGAGCTTGACGGGGTCCTGAATCACATTTCTCAATGGGGCTCTGAGAACCTGGTTGAGTTCAATGCCAAGAAGACGCAGGCATGTGCGTTTACAGCAAAAGTATCTTCTTTCCTTCCCCTCCCCACTCTTCAGAGCACGCCACTGCCGCTGCAGGACAATCTCAATATCCTAGGTATGGATGTACGCTGCAACCTGAATAACAAAAACTACATCGAAAGCATCATCAAAACAGCCTCACGAAAACTCGGAGTCCTGAACAGAGTGAGACGATTTTTCACGCCGGAGCAGCGGTGTCTTCTATACAAGACACAAATTCGCTCCTGTGTGGAGTACTGCTCGCATCTCTGGGATGGTTCAGCAAAGTACTTACTAGATGCTCTCGACAGGTTGCAGCGACGTGCGATCCGCATCATTGGGAATCCCGAGATCACGAACACCCTAGAACCTTTACAGCTGCGTAGAGATGTTGCGTCCATGGCTGTATTTTACCGTCTGTACCATGGGGAGTGTTCTGATGAGCTCTTCCAATTAGTCCCACCCTCCCCTTTCCTACACAGGACAACGCGTGCAGGTCTTAGATGTCATCCGCACACGGTGCAAAACATCCGATCAAGAACCAAGCGGTTCGGAGACTCTTTCCTCTGTCGCACCATTAAGGCCTGGAATTCATTACCAGCTCACGTGTTTCCTTCTTCCTACAGTCCCGGGTCCTTTAAGCGGGGCGTGAAAAAGCATATGATAAGGCCGTCAAGCTGAGTGTCACCATTGTCACACGGTATGTGTAAGTAATGGTGACCCTCTTTTCTGGGATTTTGCCTTCAGCTTACCATCAGGCAAGGCGAAGTCCAATTGACGTGTCCTATATAAAAAAAAAAAAAAAAAAAAAAAAAATTATGCTTTTTCGGTTTGGCTCTTTTTCTGACTAACTCACGAGATAGATATAATTTCCAGAGTGTTTAGAATAACTGTAGGTACTCGTACAATTTTTATGGAAGAATATTTTTTAAAATTACAAACGTATTCAGAACACTACTAACATTTTTAAGGTTAACGTTGAGGACTTGAGCCATGTACGTAGGCATTTCAGTCATGAGTGTAAAGAAACCCCAGTTTTGTCCACAGTGGGTCACGATCACAGCCCAGAAAGGCAGTGAGGTAAGCATCTTTAGCCAGGGAGTAGGGTATTTCTGAAAGCAAAGAAAAAGTAAATTTAGATTGAAGCATGAATAAATGAGCTCTTAGATTTTAAACCCAACCCATACTTGATATATAGGTTGTGCTAGAATACGATAGAAAAAAATTGGAACAAGAACAGAGAAATGACGAGGATGAAAGCACTATTAACACGTGCCTAGTAATGACGACACCTCAGAAAACTTATATTACGACGGATACACGATACATTAACACTTTTTGATTCGGAACGACAGCGACAGCGAAGGAGAATCACGAACCATGCTGCCTGCGTACTGAGGCTACTCGATCGTCGAAGGTCGCAGAATGACTTCCATCTCTCATGAGCACCTCCCCGTTTCTGGGGACGAGTTGGGGACTCTTTTTTTAATACCACTTAGGTGGCAGACAAGCCCACGGCCCACCTGATGGAAAGTGGTTACCGTGGCCTACGGACTTGTGCAAAACCAAGGGAGTCACACTCGCGCTGCCAAACTTGTAAGCCCAGAGAGCTTCTGTGCTTACAAGTTCTGTGCTTACGTGAGGACGAAGTAGGACAAGATTTTGGTCTTCCCACTGACAGCACAAAAACTCTCTAGTGATCTATCTCTATGGTCCCTATGGTCCCCACACACGAGGAGGGCCGGATCGAGGGAGATAGTCCTGGGTCGGCAGGGGTGCGAGGGATATGCCTGTCAACCTCTCCTCCGGCAACTAACAACGACCCACAAATGACAAGCGTTTTAGCCAGTTCGAATCCAACATAACCTCTCCCACTGGCTGCAGAGTGGGCGGGGCGGGTGTAGCTATCCGTAGGGATATTTTGCACGTTGAAAAAAAACTCACTTTTTGATTACCAACTCTCCCTAAGGACTTCTGAATATACAGTACTTCATCAGATTTGATGAACCTAGACGATTCGGGACTATCGGCTCCAAAAATAATGTAAAAGACAGCCCATATCAAGCCCAAGATTCCATTTGTGTAGAATATTGCCTGCCAACCCCAAGATGTTGCCAGGAAACCAGATGCGATGAGCTGAAGAGCTATGCCGAGTTGACCACCTGGAAATGTTAAATTGTATCTTTTATTTTCTGGAGCTAGTTCTAGGGGAAAATTGATAAATATTTTTTAGAAAAATGGGTATCACTAGAAATAGAAGGGTGTTTTTTGTTTTTACTGTATGATATAACAATTTAAATATAAACCCGCAAAACAATACCCTGAGCACTTTCTTGCACAATGACAATTTTTAACAATTAAGACCCAGTATTTAATGGCTTTTTACTTTACAATTGACTTTCAAAGATTTTTCGAATGAAAAGAAATTAACTAAAAGTGACTCAGGACGTTATTAACCTATTGATTCGAGTCAATTGAAGGTGGCTTGATGGGCTATTGTTTAGGTGACATGCGGTGTAAAATAATGCAATTTCAATTCAATCCTCAGCTCCCCTAGTCCCCTCAGATTCCCTAGTATTGGACTGAATCGTGCGATCATATGAGGTCAATAACGATAAAAATGCGGTCATTAGACAATAATTGTTTCTGTTCAAACCACAGGTTTTATGTTATGTGTTGATATTGTACAATATACCATGGAAAATAAAATATAATATATTTTCAAATTCGTGCTGATATCTGAACTTCTATAGCATGCCGTTACTAATGATAAAGAGTTTTCTAATTGCCTAGGTTGAGATTATATTCTTAGACAAACCTAAATACCTACGTCAAATCTCAATATTAATTTAGTTACTAGGTAAACTGTGGGCTTAAGCCCGTATTACATAATGATAATCAGATCAGTTCCATATCTCGATTTTCATAGACAGGTTTACAATGACTATCTGTCCTCAGGTTTTGAATCGAGATTCAGAACTGAATCTGGCCTTGCTACAATAAACAGACAAAGCTAACACTTTACCAGCATAAACAAGAGTAGTGAGTAATCCTTTCTCTTCGGTTGGCGTCCACTGACTGACGAGATGGTGTGTCCCGGGGTAAATGAAGGCCTGGGTGAGACCTTGTAGCACCCGGCAGGTACATACCAACTGCCAACCACCCTGATGGAGCAAAATAACAAAATCAGGGGAAGAAAAGTAAAAGATCATAACGAAGTAGGTATAATCAAAGGTTTTAAGTATTACATAGATTGCTGAAGAAGAAATACTACTGAAGGTGATAAAGACAGTTATAGTATTTTTTATCTTTATTAAATAAAAAATACAATAATAACTTTTTTCAGTTGCAAATGAATATCGTAATAAAAAACTCGCGCCTATATCCTCGAAGGCAGAGGTGCTAGCACCCACATTTCGCCAGTTTATGTTTAGGTCCCAATGTAATAGGTGGCGAGCCTATTGCCATTAACCGGGCACATATAAACCTGCGATAAATACATACATAACTTCGAAAAGCATTGAAAATAAAAGGTAATAATTTGAGATTACTATGAAATAGTTAAAAATAACGTTGTTATACTATCAGTAATATTCTAAATATAACAGATTCTACCATGCCTGCGAATTCAACTTAATGCAATATTAAACTGCAAATATATACAGTATTCATTTGGAAATAAGGTTCCAAACATTAAGGTAAATACGAAATTAATTGGATTCAGTTTTGAGAGCATACTCCATATAACAAGACAATATTTGAACCTGTAATCTGGTTTGGACTGGACTGAACAACAACACGAAGCAAACTTATAATTTCCGTTGCTTTAATTTAGCTATTTCTATGTGTTCTCATTTAAGTACGAAATAACATTAAGTATGCGATGAGACGGTTCGTTCAAATTAAAAGAGGGCAAACTACAATAGGGCTTAAAAAAAACATTTGAAAACATCTGTTTAGCCGTTTTGTGTAAACTTACAGAAGCACGTACAGGATTACAGGATCTATCGTTGCTGAACGTGATGTTCTCACCGCATTACAAGAATCAGTGTAGTATTTTATTGGTATTTTATTGCATCAGGTTGCTGGTATAAAACTAGACATGAAATGCAGGTTGTTTCTACTTTTTATATGTATAGTATTAAAACAGTAACTTTTAATTCAATGGAAATATGTATAATTTGAAGAGGAAAATTATCATTGAATTTGGTAATATTCGTTATCCCTATACGGCCGCCATTTAGTAAAATTTTAATACAAAATATATTTTCAGGCATAATATGCTGACTTCATCCATTAAAAAGAGTATTAATTTGGTCTTTAAGTACTTACGTAAGTAGCAGCGGTGGGCATCAACAACGATAGTATGGAGTTAACGATTATGGAGGTAGTGAACAGCACTTTGCCTCCAAGGCGTGTGGCGAGCTCTCCCGCGGGCACCTGCAGTACAACATAGCCCCAGAAGAAGGATGACAAGATGACTGCCTGTATGCTGTGGCTCCACTTGAAGTGCTGGAAGAACATTCTACTGTAATAACTGTTACATTTTATTTTATCCCTATTTATCGATTCCAGTCAGTTTCCCAGCACAAATAAGAGTAGAGAGCACACATAAACGTCAAAATTTTACAGTTACGTCAAGAAATATGATAAAATATTATTATTTAATATTTTAGGTAGGTAACCAATGGAAAATGATTCTTTCGCCTGTTCGGTAGGTTCGTTTTACTGTTCTAAGTGACTCTGAGAACTAAATATATTAGAACAAGTTTTTTTTTTTAAATATTGCTTTTAATACAATTTATACTATGCAAGCAAGCAAGAGATTAGGATGATCATACATTTTTATCATTCAGATTCAGCTACATTATAAGAACATTTTTTCATAAAAAAAATTTCACTTCTATTTAAAATGTATTAAATAAACTCGCAGTATCAAAACATGTTTAAGTGACATGTCAACTCAATCCTGAGGTATTTAATTTAATACACTGACGGACTCATAAACTGCATCAAAGTTCAGGTTTACTCTAAAAGGATTTTTTATAATAAGTATGCAAACTTTTTAGATTAAATTATATAAATATGGAAAGACTGGCTCTTAATCTTAAAAAAAAATTAAATTTAAAAATAGAACTGCAGTAAAACAAATGAATATAGCCGGGAAAGAAAATTTACTTGTAGTATCAGATTTGCGTGTTATTTATAGCAAAGTTTTAAATTGATTCTCATTGATTTTTTTTGTTTTGTCAATTGAATTATTGTTACCAGCATAATTGTTGGGTTAGTTTTTTAACACATCGAGAGTTTTTGAACCATAATATGGATACTTCGTCCGAACAAGAGGCACAAATTGTAGCATTGGTGCGGGAGGGCTTGGATCAACGAACGATTGGTAGAAATTTAAATTTAAACCAGTCTACGGTTTCTAGAATATACAGAAGGTTTGTAGAGACAGGTTCTTACAGGAGGAGACGTGGTACAGGCAGAACTCGAGCAACCACAGGTCGTGATGACCGATTTATTGTTATAACTTCCCTGCGAAATCGTTTCCTCACGTCAGTTAACATCAAAACCGAGCTTAATGAAGTGCGTGGAGTAAACGTGTGTGCACGAACAATAAGAAGAAGGTTAAAGGAAGCGGATATCACCCCTTTTAGACCAGCAAATGGTCCAAAGTTGTCTACAGCTCACAGACAAGCTCGCTTAAGATTTGCGCGTCATCACCTGAATTGGACAGAAGAGCAGTGGGCCTCTGTATTGTTCACGGACGAGTGTAGGACATGTTTATATGGTGCAGATGGTCGCAGAAGAGTCTATCGTCGACGTGGGGAGCGATATGCTCAAAGTTGCATTGAGGAGCGTGTTCCTTTTGGAGGCGGTTCATGTATGGTCTGGGGTGGCATATCGATGAACGGGCGAACCGAACTTGTGTTCATAGACATGGTCCGTCAAAACGGTAATAGAGGGGGTTTGACAGCACATCGCTACATAACAGAGATATTAGAAGATCACGTGGTGCCTTACATGGGATTCATAGGCGAAAATTTTACTTTAATGCAGGATAATGCCCGGCCGCATGCAGCTGCACAAGTTCAACATTATTGCGAAGAGGTTGGGATACGTACAATGAATTGGCCAGCACGCAGCCCGGATCTTAATCCCATCGAGCATGTTTGGGACAATTTAAAAAGAGCTGTATATGCGAGAAACCCTTCGCCCACGACAGTGGCAGCACTAAGAACAGCACTTTCAGAAGAATGGGACAATATTCCGCAAGATCTTTTAAAAACCCTTATAAAATCTATGCGGAACCGATTAGAATCCGTAATAAGGGCACGTGGGGGTAATACACCTTATTAAAACATAAATAAACCCTTGCATAAAGTTTGTGTCTATTGTTAAAACCAATTTTTAATTAAACCAATTTTTCTTAAATTTCTGTTTTTTCTTCAATAAAAGTCTTAAGGTCCTTTCCAGTACATAAACTTAAACTTAAAGATATGACCCTACGCTGTTTTAAAGTTCACGAACCAATCTAGAGGTTTCAATTTAAATCTGCATAGAAAGTATGCATACTTGGTTAAAATATTTATTTCAAAGTCGTCTATTACTTTGATGCAGTTTATGAGTCCGTCAGTTTATTTTTGTACAGTTGCCTACAATCGAATTACCAACTTAGATAACAATGTTAACGGGAACTAACGCGATCATGGTATAGATACATACATTCATCGGCAACATGGAATCCAGTGATAAAAAAATATGCAACCTTGCTTTACTGCGCAGTTGGCTAGACACAGGACAGTTTGCTTACAGAATATGAATTCTGTGAGTGTGGTATGTGACGGTACATGGCGAAAACAAAATATAAAAAATATCGACAATGTGCGGATAGAGGAAGAACCTTCTACATCACGAGCTCGAAGACGGCGGGCGTGCACCACTGAGCCAGCCAGCCAGTAACCATGGCCGGTGTAACCTGGTCGAAACGTCAGGCAAACCAAAGGTATGTATGTACGTATACCATGATCGCGTTAATTCCCGTTAACATTATTGTATATCATGGAACGCGATAGTTTAAAAGTTAGAATTACCAACTTTATGAAGCCTGAGTTTTGGCACTGCAAGTTTATTTTTATTTCTCGTATTAAAATTGTGTTCGTTACAAAGATGGATATATCATGGAACGCGATAGTTTAAAAGTTAGAATTACCAACTTTATGAAGCCTGAGTTTTGGCACTGCAAGTTTATTTTTATTTCTCGTATTAAAATTGTGTTCGTTACAAAGATGGATATATCATGGAACGCGATAGTTTAAAAGTTAGAATTACCAACTTTATGAAGCCTGAGTTTTGGCACTGCAAGTTTATTTTTATTTCTCGTATTAAAATTGTGTTCGTTACAAAGATGGATATATCATGGAACGCGATAGTTTAAAAGTTAGAATTACCAACTTTATGAAGCCTGAGTTTTGGCACTGCAAGTTTATTTTTATTTCTCGTATTAAAATTGTGTTCGTTACAAAGATGGATATATCATGGAACGCGATAGTTTAAAAGTTAGAATTACCAACTTTATGAAGCCTGAGTTTTGGCACTGCAAGTTTATTTTTATTTCTCGTATTAAAATTGTGTTCGTTACAAAGATGGATATATCATGGAACGCGATAGTTTAAAAGTTAGAATTACCAACTTTATGAAGCCTGAGTTTTGGCACTGCAAGTTTATTTTTATTTCTCGTATTAAAATTGTGTTCGTTACAAAGATGGATATATCATGGAACGCGATAGTTTAAAAGTTAGAATTACCAACTTTATGAAGCCTGAGTTTTGGCACTGCAAGTTTATTTTTATTTCTCGTATTAAAATTGTGTTCGTTACAAAGATGGATATATCATGGAACGCGATAGTTTAAAAGTTAGAATTACCAACTTTATGAAGCCTGAGTTTTGGCACTGCAAGTTTATTTTTATTTCTCGTATTAAAATTGTGTTCGTTACAATGATGGGCCAAATCGAGGTATCTTTTCCCACCAGCTTCCTTTTATAAAATTTTCACCTTTCGCCACTGTTGATTATTATTATTTGAACTACGATGAGATGGAAGACTATTTTAATAAGTGAAGTGAAATCGCATAGTTATAATATTAATAATGTGGGTAGGTGCACATCACATACTTACACAAACACACACATTCACACACAAACCACAAGTACAATCTTTACCCATAATAATCTTATTTTTAATAGCATTGTGTAATTTTGAGTTTAAGTAATACCATTGTCGACCATACTAAAGGGAAGGGCACTGCTTATCCTTGACATAGGCTACCTGTAGCATATCTAGGAAAGCAACTGGCCACTCACTGTATCTCTGTTCTGAATAAATAAAATATTCTATTCTAAAAAAATATTCTATTCTAATTCTGAGAGATGTCTTCTGATGATGTCCGATTTAAAATATTGCTATTATTAAAACTCGACATACGTACTAATATCTTGAATTTAGTTTGTTTAATCAATATGAATAATATCATCAAGGTTTCGAAAATTACATGAGTAGATTACAGATTTAAAATAATAATAAAAAAACATGGCTGAAACGAAAATCAGCGATTACATTTCCGGAACATTATATAAATGACTTCACATTAAATGATAAATGTCAAGTACTTATCAGCATATTATTTGTAATAGTACAAAATTGATTTCCGAAAACGAATACTATGATTGATGGAGGTAGGACACGATGATATTGACTGGGGAAGTACCTGCGCCTTACAGAATATCGCGGCCATATTAACCTCGTGTTGTGTTCCCGGCGGTGAGTAGGGTAGCCAGAACTTACTGGAGAGATTTTGTGCTGTTAGTGGGAATCCCATAGGCTTGTCCTGCTTTGTCTTCTACACTCCTGTGCTTACAGGGTCGGCAGCGCGAGTATGACTCCCCTAGTGTTGCACAAGTCCAAAGGTCAACGTAACCACTTTCCATGTGCTTGTCTGCCACGTGTAAGTGGTGTAAAAGAATGAAAGAAGTTGAACAATTTTGGCAAACTGTATCACTTCGTTACTTTAATGTAATACTTATTTACGTAATATTATCTACAACGAGGTACAATGTAAACAAAATAAACGTGATCGTTAAGTTAATGTGTTATAAATGTAATTATATCAGATTAAAACAAGCATTAGTTAGTTATATAAACACAAACATTACATACACATATTGGTGTTTTGGATTTGCATGAAATATTCTGTTTTATATGTTAGTTTATTTAGAATATAGACATGGACTACGATCTATAGCCTCAGACCCCGTAACTCGCTGGAAAAAATTTTCGAAAGTTGAATGCCGCCTCGAGGTCTAGTAAAAAAGCTACGGCCAGGGCTAAGTTTGAGTTCATCGGCAGAATTGGCGAGCGGCTTGCGCGCTACCCATCTGGCAGTCGTGCATTTTGGTCGCTCGCCAAAGCTGCCGAGGGAAACTTCTGCCAGTCTTGCCTTCCACCGCTGCAAAAATCCGATGGTAGTCTGGCCCATGGCGCTAAGGAGAAAGCCGATCTGTTGGGTAATCTCTTTGCGTCAAACTCGACTATGAACGACGGGGACGCCGAACCACCCATAATTCCCAGCTGTGGTGCTTCCATGTCTGAAGTTAAAATCACGCAACGGGCGGTCCGGCGTGAGCTTAAGTCCCTAGATGTTCGGAAGTCGAGTGGGCCGGATGGGATACCGGCGATGGTGCTTAAACACTGCGCCCCTGAGCTGTGCCCTGTACTTACACGCCTTTTTGCACTCTCCTACTCCGCGCGGCAGGTCCCAGCCTCGTGGAAGACCGCATTCGTGCACCCTGTACCTAAGAAAGGCGACAGGACAGATCCGACCAATTACAGGCCTATCGCTATAACCTCCCTACTCTCGAAGGTTATGGAGCGTGTCATTAACACACAGCTCCTGAGATACCTTGAAGGAAACGATCTACTGAGCGACCGACAGTACGGCTTTCGCCACCGTCGCTCAACCGGTGACCTTCTTGTGTATCTCACAAACCGGTGGTCGCAAGCCATCGAGAGTCGGGGTGAGGCACTAGCGGTCAGCCTCGATATAGCAAAGGCCTTCGATCGGGTCTGGCACAAAGGTCTTCTTGCGAAGTTGCCGTACTATGGACTCCCCGAGGGACTTTGCGAATGGATCGCCAGCTTTTTGTCCAACAGAAGCATCCAAGCTGTCGTCGACGGCACCTGCTCGGACCGCATGAACATAAACGCTGGTGTCCCACAAGGCTCCGTGTTGTCTCCGACGCTGTTTCTGCTGCATATCAATGACATGCTGTCTGATGGCTCCATTCATTGTTATGCGGACGACAGTACCGGGGACACGTGTTACACGGGCCGTGCAAATATCCCTCAGTCCGAGGTGGAGAAGAGTCGCGAACAACTTGTGTCTAAAATCGAGACTACTCTCTCTGGAGTATCCGATTGGGGACGACTAAACCTAGTCCAATTCAACCCCACTAAGACACAAGTATGTGTATTCACCGCTAAGAAAACCCCATTCATTGTAGCGCCGCAATTCCTGGGCACACCGCTTACCATCTCCTCGAGTATCGGGATCCTTGGTGTCGATATCTCCAGCGACGTCCAATACCGAAGTCATTTGCAGGACAAGGTTAAGTTGGCATCAAAAAAACTCGGAGTGCTCAACAGGGCGAAGCAGTACTTCACTGCGGGGCAGCAACTCCTTCTTTATAAGGCACAGGTCCGGCCTCACATGGAGTACTGCTGTCACCTTTTTGCTGGAGCACCTGCATACCAGCTTGACCCCTTCGACTCGTTGCAAAGACGGGCATTGAGGCTGGTTGACAATCCCATACTCACAGGTAGAGTGGAACCTCTTAGCCTTAGGAGGGATTTTGCCTCACTGTGTGTGTTCTATCGCCTATACAATGGTTTGTGCTCAGATGAATTGTTTGACATGATGCCCGTAGCTTCATTCTATCATCGCACCTCTCGCCATAGGCAGGGAATTCATCCCCACACATTGCGACCTGAGACGGTACGCACTGTGCGGTATGAAAGAAACTTCATCCCACGCACACTCAAGCTGTGGAATGACCTCCCTGCTGCGGTTTTCCCAAGCGCCTACAATATGGGGTTCTTCAAGAGGGGCATCAGAAGGTTTCTTCATGGTCGGCAGCACGAGTGTGACACCCCTGGTGTTGCATACGTCCATAGGCCACGGTAACCGCTTCCCATCAGGTGGGCCGTGTGCTTGTCTGCCAACTTAGTGGTATAAAAAAAAAAAAAAAAAAAAAAATTCATGAAATTAATATTTTAGCAGTTGTTTTTTTTTTTTATACCACTAAGTTGGCAGACAAGGACACGGCCCACCTGATGGGAAGCGGTTACCGTGGCCTATGGACGTATGCAACACCAGGGGTGTCACACTCGTGCTGCCGACCATGAAGAAACCTTCTGATGCCCCTCTTGAAGAACTCCATATTGTAGGCGCTTGGGAAAACCGCAGCAGGGAGGTCATTCCACAGCTTGAGTGTGCGTGGGATGAAGTTTCTTTCATACCGCACAGTGCGCACCGTCTCAGGTCGCAATGTGTGGGGATGAATTCCCTGCCTATGGCGAGAGGTGCGATGATAGAATGTAGCTACGGGCATCATGTCAAATAATTCATCTGAGCACAAACCATTGTATAGGCGGTAGAACACACACAGTGAGGCAAAATCCCTCCTAAGGCTAAGAGGTTCCACTCTACCTGTGAGTATGGGATTGACAACCAGCCTCAATGCCCGTCTTTGCAACGAGTCGAAGGGGTCAAGCTGGTATGCAGGTGCTCCAGCAAAAAGGTGACAGCAGTACTCCATGTGAGGCCGGACCTGTGCTTTATAAAGAAGGAGTTGCTGCCCCGCAGTGAAGTACTGCTTCGCCCTGTTGAGCACTCCGAGTTTTCTTGATGCCAACTTAACCTTGTCCTGCAAATGACTTCGGTATTGGACGTCGCTGGAGATATCGACACCAAGGATCCCGATACTCGAGGAGATGGTAAGCGGTGTGCCCAGGAATTGCGGCGCTACAATGAATGAATTTCTTAGCGGTGAATACACATACTTGTGTCTTAGTAGGGTTGAATTGGACTAGGTTTAGTCGTCCCCAATCGGATACTCCAGAGAGAGTAGTCTCGATTTTAGACACAAGTTGTTCGCGACTCTTCTCCACCTCGGACTGAGGGATATTTGCACGGCCCGTGTAACACGTGTCCCCGGTACTGTCGTCCTCATAACAATGAATGGAGCCATCAGACAGCATGTCATTGATATGCAGCAGAAACAGCGTCGGAGACAACACGGAGCCTTGTGGGACACCAGCGTTTATGTTCATGCGGTCCGAGCAGCTGCCGTCGACGACAGCTTGGATGCTAATGTTGGACAAAAAGCTGGAGATCCATTCGCAAAGTCCCTCGGGGAGTCCATAGTACGGCAACTTCGCAAGAAGACCTTTGTGCCAGACCCGATCGAAGGCCTTCGCTATATCGAGGCTGACCGCTAGTGCCTCACCCCGACTCTCGATGGCTTGCGACCACCGGTTTGTGAGATATACAAGAAGGTCACCGGTAGAGCGACGGTGGCGAAAGCCGTACTGTCGGTCGCTCAGTAGATCGTTTCCTTCAAGGTATCTCAGGAGCTGTGTATTAATGACACGCTCCATAACCTTCGAGAGTAGGGAGGTTATAGCGATAGGCCTGTAATTGGTCGGATCTGCCCTGCAACCTTTCTTAGGTACAGGGTGCACGAATGCGGTCTTTCACGAGGCTGGGACCTGCCGCGCGGAGTATGAGAGTGCGAAAAGGCGTGTAAGTACAGGGCACAGCTCGGGGGCACAGTGCTTAAGCACCATCGCCGGTATACCGTCCGGCCCACAGTTTCTCAGTACATTTACGATAATGTCTTATATGTACGAAAGGACATAAATTTTTTGGAAAAAATTCTGATGTACATAATTTTAATATGAGAAACAATATAAATTAGCCGTACCAACACTCAGGCTTCACAAAGTTGGTGATTCGTTTGTAGACCGCTGTATAAAAATATTTAATAAAATTCCTCGGGATTTCATTAACATGCCAGTAAATAAATTTAAAATAGAAGTGAAAAAAACTTTAATGAATAAAGGTTACTATAAAGTAGATGAGTATCTTGATGTAAATGCGTGGTCAACATAATTCTTTTGCTCGCTCGCACAAAATAAATTGTAAACTAAAGCAAAGTTAAAAAAAGAACGATAATCTAGTTCTAATATAGTTCTCAGAGTTTCTTGCTGGTATCTTCTTAGTAGAACTAACCTACCAAACCAGCGAAGGAATCATTTTCCAATGGTTTATTTTAAAATTATATAATATTTTTATATTATTTCTTGACATAATTGTAAAATTTTGACATTCATATGTGCTCTTTACGTGCCTAAACTGAATACATGAAATTTATTCTTTGATTCTCTGACTATTTGACTTCAATTACTGGTTTTTTGTCAATGACTTACATTGACAAGAAACCAGTAACCATGGATCAAGGAACCATGTCACTAGATTTTTAGCCGACTTCAAAACAAGGAGAAGGATCTCAATTCAATGGGTATCTATTTTTATTTTACGATATGATAACACGTATATTGTCAGAAACCCTAATTTTATAATTTGCCAGGAAGGCGGCTGGAAGAATGCTTTTTACGCCCCATTTTAAAATTAGGAATTGTTTGAAGAGCACGACTCGATAACAGACTAGGAAGACATTATCATCAAACGCAGATAGACAGTCTTAAACATGCAGAAATAGCCTATATGTAGACGTATAAGAGGTCTATCAGCCGTGGTAATGGGACCGTCTCCACTACGTCAGGCCTACTTACATAATCAAGGATTGCATTTATATCTTGCTTATTTACGACTGGAGCTGGCCTCAATTTGTAAATCGAAAGTGGAAAATTTACGTACTATGTTTAATAGACAAGTTCTTAACGCCTTTTGTTCTCTTTTAAGTACTAACTATATTCAACTTATAACCAAACTATCGTCTATAAATAAAGCCGGTTAAATGCGAGTAGGACTCCTGCATTTGTGCTATGTTCCGTTCAAAACTGAACTGAGAGACAAATTTGTCGTTGCTTTGGAAAAAGTGGAGTTGCCAAAATATAACTCGCAGGAAACTAAAGTCTGGCCTCATTTCTTGATGACCACAAACAACTAACAAGTCCTATAGCAAAAACGACACAGACAGCTACTTATTTAAAGAGGGGGGGGGGGGTAACAGATTCACAGTTTTCTATCTTTCTCCTTTATTAGAGCTAAAAAGACTGCCTGCCTGTAAATTTCATTCATCATTAAAATAAACGTCCATATGCCACGGTAATGTGCTTGTCTGCTAAGTGGTAACTAATTTAAATGAACGGGAAGTACCCTATAGGCGTTTGCAATAAAGGGTTAAATAAGAAGAATAAATTACATCACATGCTGTCCCCACATTTCTTAGCAGAAGTATCGGATGCAACCAAGATAAACGTTCACGGAGCCATGAACAAAATACATGAAACGAGTCAAATCAAATTATTTGTGTTGTTGTTGTTAAACACATAAGAAAACAGATAACTTTGTCACGTTTCGAGGAGTACCTATTAGCTTATCTTAATGTCGCAATGACTTTGTATACAAACAACCGACGTGGAGATAACGCAAATACTGGCCCCCTTACAGTATTATGTTCTCGGTGCTGAGCAAGTGTCGTCTTCTCGATTTAGTCATTTCTTGTCCTTACGGGAAATTACTGAATCACACTGTCTAAAAGCCTTCTTTTAGACAGTATGAGCGAATATTTTGTACATTATATACCTACATTATATTTACGACTGTGATCTCCGAAGGGACAGTGACAGGTGTATTAGCACCTTTTTGGTCCCACGGCATAGAGGGCGAGATTTTTGCCATGAGGTCCACGCGAATCTAATGGTCCGCAAGCCAGCTACAGGTTCACATAACCAATCACCTTTGTGGGATATACAAGACACAGTACACAAAGTATACGGACGATCGACAACGGTTCAAGTATGATTCAAACTAGGAAAATAAATAGGAATTTTTCTCATATCTTCAAACTCGTATTTCTGCAGAATTGCATTTTTCCAGAATCTCCTTTCTTCGGATTCGTATCATAGTATTACTTTGAGATATAATACTAGGTCAGGTGCAGGCCGAGTCCAGCACGGGGACAGCCAGGTCTTTTCAGTTCTGTGAGGTTATGAGAACGCGTAGATGAATACTTTATGGTTTCGAGTCGTCGATCGATCGTGGAGTCGATGCAATCACTCATTCAATCAATCAATCAATTAGCCTGTCACAGTCCACTGCTATACATAGGCATGTTTCAATTTTGGGATGCAATCACAATCATCTATTATTTCTGAACCAATAATTAATATTTCTAATTACAATATGTAGTGGCTTCGTCACATTAATTTATTTATCTTTGGATACTAATTTTATGATCCAATTAAGTAACCGATAACAAATATATTTATAGTGGGATTTTGTTGTGATAATATTTCGTATTCTTTAATTTAAATTATGCGTACTTTATTTTCGCACCAGATTTGATGAAATATTATTGTTCGACAAGGGCATTAGAAGGTTCTTACGGTATTAGTGACACGAGTGTGACACGTTCTTAGGCTACGATTATCACTTCCACATCAGGTGGTCTGTGTGCTGGTCTATCAAATAATTGTATTCTAATCCTACTATCGTGACACCAGAGCCTATGCCCAGGATGAAAGGTTTCACACTATGATCTAAGTCAAAATTCATCAAAATTAGTTATGCCATGATGTGCGTGATTGAGAAACTTATATCTAACAATACACCTATCCAGATTTTCACGTTTACTAGTAGCGAGATTAACTGGGTGTATAACATAGTACATGCTACAAATATTATAAATGTGTATAAAAAATAAAGTAACTAAATATGTCTTGTGGCTGTATATGTGTAACAGCAACTTTTCTCTTCAGGCCCTATTAACCTAGAATTTGTAAAATTCACCGGAGTTCGCCATAATCTACATTTTGCTTGGCGTATTAGTAAACATCTGTGACATTTGAAAACCACTAAACGCATGATTTCTAAACACGTATATAATACCTACTTTAACACTATTTTTTCTCTAGTATGCAGAGTGAAGAGCCATATGCTTGTGCATCCTTGAGCCTCTTCTTTTCACGTTCTTTTTGTACTTTTACCCGACTGCGCTAGCGAGGGTAGTGTGTAGTTACGCGTGTATGTATGTGTGTATGTAGTTTTCTTTGTTCAACTTCACATGCCTAACGACTAAATGGATTACGATGAATGGGGTATCAAATGAAAGGTATTAATCTACCAAGTGTCATAGTATAATTTAAAATTTTAACAAAAAGTATGGGGTGGATTTTTGGGGCTAAAATGAGGGTTGTCAAAAATATATTTTCATTCAAATTTATCGGATAGGGTTTCAAAATGAAGGAGATAAAAAAATATAAACATGTCACATCATAAATAGAATTTTTAAAATAAATTTAATTGTTAAAAATAAAAAACCCGACTGCTGTCTAAAAGATCGAAACAAGTTTAATTTTGTTTCGGTTTATGATTGGCAAATGGGTACCGTCTGCTATTAAACTTGATTCGATTTTTTAGACAGCAGTCGGGTTTCTTATTTTTTAGTATCATAATAAAGCAATAACTTGATAGACTCTCTCCATAGAAAATCTCGCGATGGTCAGAATAGCGGAAGCAGACGTTTTACATACATGTAGTGCTAACTAGGTAACTTAGGTCTGAAATATTATAGGTACCGATTAAATTATGTTATCTACAAATTTAAATATAACTGTTCTTCAAAATTACAGTTGACGTGTACTGACATTATTTATGCTGGTAAAATAACTAGACTCCAGGATAGTAGCAGCACCGCAGAATAGATACAATGTGACAGTAATACGCGTGTCAGTGGAGAACAAACTTACTGTGTTGTTGTTGTTACTGTTGGTCATATCGACGATCGCCATGCTCATGTTCACTCTCATGCTGAAGGCAAACAGCATGCCGAAGAACAACAGCGCTACCTGGGCGTGACGCACTCCGAGACCCGCTGTGGACGAACAAAAACTGTTAGTTTTAAAATATTCATGCGAATATGTGCAGGCAAATGTCTTGAACAAATGTCAGAATGATTACGTATTGTACTATGCGGATAAACAAAAACATAACTGATCAACCAATGACAAAGTCTTAGTAACGTCCGTGTGTGTATAGGCATTGCAATAGTTTTTGACTTACGTAAAAATTAGTATAGTGTTAGGTTAGGTAAGTAGGATAGGTTGTCAGGCATATCCCTCACACCCCGGCTAACCCAGGGCCATCTCTCTCAATCTGGCCTTCCTCGGGTGCGGGGACCACAGGGTCCGCCGCCACCTGCTTCTGCTAGGATGACAGGCGGTTCCATCCGTCACCCCCAGGCCTGAGTGTCTCCCTTATTTCTAAGATTTTTTTTAAGTATGTTAGTAATTTGAACTAGATCAAGGAATTCTTTCGTAAGTTAGTTTCACTCACACTTAATCCTTTTTTACACTAAGTGAACTTGCTTGTAAGAGTTAAATTAAAGGCATTTACCATTGAATTTTTCATCTTACACTTTCCTACTAAATTTTAACTCATGACGATGTAAATATCAATGAAAAACGTAACACTTACAAGGCCTAACATATTCTTGCGTGGTAACCACCCCCATTTTCCAGCTACGGTCACAGCGTGTCACAGTGTACGGCCGTTCCTTACGACATGGACACAAACACACGGCTCGGCGGTCTGTGTCAAGATGACACTAATCGCGTCCGCAGATTGCAACATTAGTGATTGTGGAGCGAATGTTGTGGAGAGGAAATGTGATTTAAAAATACACCAGTTTTCTCCTCATTTTAACGAGTGTTAGACTCGGTTTACGAAATAAAAGATTAATATTGGATAGCGTTTTCGACTTTATTTCAAAAAACTAATTTAAAAATTTATTTTACTTTATTTTAAGTAAATAAAACAAATTCTCACAATTTAGAAATTAATTGCCGTGTGGTTCCTGGTAGAGTAGAATAGAAGACCACCCCATCTCTTCCAATGCGGTGTCGTACAAGGCGACTAAAGATAGGGCTGTTTAACTTTAGTCAGATATATACAGCCCGGACTCTGCTTCAGATGCATGGCTTGAGTCAACAATAGTGCCAGGAAGACGGCAATAGGCTCACCCCTTATTACGTGGGAACGAATTCAATGATTGGTGAAATGTGGGTTTATTCACCTCTACCTAAACCTCAAGGGATAAAGGTGTGATACATATAGTATGTATAAAATTCCACTACTGACTACTACTACTAGCCCGCGGCCCCACCCATGTGAAATTCAGATCCCGTTCCCGCTGCACCTTCTGGCAAATAAGTATTTATCCAGTTTGATGCAGTATTTCGGCTGACTCAACAAACCTAGCTGACAATGCAATTGTGCTAATTCAATAAGTATCATTTTCATCATATTTATCTTCATAAAGATTTATTATCGTAATTGCAAAATGCTCTTGGAGCTTAGGGTCCGTCTTCCGGCTCCTCCTCCTCCACTTCGCACGATCTTGGGAGGGCCATGGTAGTGAGACCATTTGCACGCATGTCACCCTTGACGACGGCAATGCAGGACTTCTAATATTTTTGAGACCCACCATAATTTATTTAAAAAAACTCATCCACACATTTCTGTGTTATAAAATTTGTTACAATAAAGATAGTTAGTTTAATTATACTGTCAGCACCAGGGGTTATCTCAAAGACCAAGACATTACCCACGATGGTCAGTACGCTGTGTAAAATAACATCGGAGTTCATTTGATAATGATTAATGTTTAAAATAAGTTTTGAACTCTGCCATTGAGTTTGATTATTATGACAATGATTTTAAATAAAGATTTAATGAATGAAAAAAAAACTATACTTTTTCGGTTCGTAATTTTTTAACTAAATTGATAGTATACACTACAAGGAAAAGATGACGAATGTTTAATAAATAAGAAATTTAAAAATGTTAAAATGAGACGTTGCCTTTATCTTACCATCAGGCTTTAAGACACTTCCATTTGACTTCAAATAGTCAAATGGAAGTGTGAAAAAATTATGTAATCAATCAAACAAATTAATTAGGTGCGAACAATCAAATTGATTTTTAACTGTACCTATCCATACATATATTATCCTCTATGAAAATAACCTTTTCAGATAGAATACCTTATACTATGCTACTGTCATACATTATTTTTTAGGATTTTTATTGAAGAACAATATACTTTACTGGTGGTAGAAACTTGGTGGCACAAATTTGTCTCAAGTTTCGACCGGGTAGGTACCACCGTGCACTATTGCGAAAAACCCTCCATAGCAATTCAATCTCGGTTGGATTGTGTTCAGGGGTCAGCATGTGCATAGCCGGGCAGAGGTGGTGGTTGTCGCAGCACTAGTGGGACCAGTGGGTCTTGGCGTAGTCTAGTGGGGATGGCGCGGGGCGATGCGCCGAACAGGGAGACCTGTAGAAACGGTGGTGCCGCTGGCCGCCCGCGGTATAGTACAGGGGCCCAACTGGGGTTAACCACCTTGGGAGGCTGCCTCACCAGGCCGCGCATAATCCCGATATGGTTCGTCGTGCCGGTTGGTGACCGGATTTGGGAGCCCGGCGACCATACTCGGGGGGGTACGGGGGCCCTTCCGTTCGGCGCGCCGGCTCTCGCCATGCCTCACATTCATAGATAAAACCAATATCCCGCGCTTTGTCACACGGTGCTGCGGCGGCAATCACTTCTTTTTTTCACGCCTTCTCCCACCCAAACTCATGGCAGCGCAATTTATAGAAAAAGGCAACACAGCGGCTCGTCACACTCCCAAAAGCTTGCTATTTGAGGTGGAGTCCACTAACATCTGTGGGCTCCATGCAAACCTCAACGCCGTCCACCAACACCTAGAGACGGCGAAACCTGCCATGTTTTTTCTAACGGAGACGCAAATACACCGCCCTGACGACACGACCTACTTGCTCTACCCTGGCTATGTTCTTGAGGAAAGTTTTCGTGCAAAAGCCGGGGTGTGCGTGTTTGTTAGGGCGGATGTTTGCTGTCGCCGTTTGCGCTGCCTAGAGGACCCATCCTTCTCCGTCCTTTGGGTACACGTAGACCATGGCCCTACGAGTCAGATCTATGTGTGCCTCTACCGTTCCCATACAGGAGATGCTGAGACAACTCGACTCTTTGAATATCTGAGTCAGGCGGCAGATGATGCGCAGGAGCGATTTCCGAATGCCGAAATGGTATTTTTGGGGGATTTTAACGCCCACCACGAGATCTGGTTGGGCTCCTCCAAAACAGACCATGCGGGAAGAGCCGCCCACGCATTTGCTCTGGCGCACGGCCTGACCCAATTGGTGCACGAGGTCACTAGGATACCAAGAAGGTCGGGCCAAGCACCTTCTCTGCTAGACCTTCTGCTGACGAGTGATCCGGACCGGTACAGTGTATCGGTGCGAGCCGCGTTAGGCAACTCTGACCACTGCCTGGTCTGTTCCACGGTGCCTATTATGGCGCCCCCACGACCCGTGCAGGGGAAGCGGCGTCTCTGGCACTACTCGTCAGCGGACTGGGATGGACTTCGTGACTATTTTGCGTCCATCCCGTGGGTTGAGCGCTGCTTTGAAGGTAAGAACCCATCGGATTGTGCTACTGCTGTCGCCGGTGAGATCGGTCTGGGTATGGAATACTATATCTCATACACCGATGTCACCGGTGACCGCGGGGTGCGCCCTTGGTTCGGGCGCGAGTGCGCGGAAGCTGTTGAACAAAAACAGTCTGCGTACCGCGCTTGGGTAAGGGCGCGCGCCACGCGCCATCCCAATCTGGGCCACTTCAAGGCAGCGTACAACAGAGCCACAAAGGTCTGTAGAAGGGCCTATGTCAGAGCGGATGCCCTGCGCATAGCGCGGCTTAGTCAAGAGCTAGTGATGCATCCCACGGGAAGCCGTGGCTACTGGCGACTGGCTAAAGCCGTGCAAGCCAACTTCTGTCAGCCTTCGCTGCCTCCGCTGCGTAACCCTGATGGATCCCTGGCCCATGAGTCGCAAGAGAAGGCAAATCTGCTGGCTAATCTCTTTGCGGCCAACTCCCGAATCGATGATTGTGGTACGCAGCCACCAACACTACCCGACAGTGACCACGCGATGCCTGATATCCATATCAGGCAACGCGATGTCCGTGCAGTGCTGCAATCACTCGATGTCCGGAAAGCCAGTGGTCCGGATGGTATTCCAGCGGTAGTTCTGAAAAAATGTGCAGCGGAGTTGTCTCCAATGCTTACGCGCCTGTACCGGCTATCCTACAGTTCGGGTACAGTGCCTTTGCCTTGGAAAGAGGCGAATGTTCAGCCGATTCCCAAGAAGGGGGATCGCTCGGAGCCAGCCAACTATCGACCCATAGCCGTCACCTCAGTGCTGTGCAAAGTGTTTGAGCACATAATTAACAAACAGCTCATGCGGCACCTAGAGGATCACTCCTTAATTAATGACCGGCAATATGGCTTCAGACCGAAACGGTCAACGGGTGATCTTCTAGCATACGTTACCCATCTTTGGGGTGAGGCTATGGACAAGCACGGCGAGTCACTGGCAATTAGTCTTGACATCGCCAAAGCTTTCGATAGAGTCTGGCACAAATCGCTTCTTTCTAAGCTACCTGCCTTTGGTCTGCCTTCTAGGCTGTGCAACTGGGTTGCTAGCTTCCTGCAGGGGCGCCGTATTCGCGTCCTTTGTGACGGACGAGCTTCAGAGTTTCTGCAGGTTAATGCTGGCGTGCCCCAGGGGTCCGTCTTATCACCCACTCTCTTTCTTCTGCATATCAACGACATGCTGTCTACCGGCAATGTTCATTGTTATGCAGACGATAGCACTTTACATGGGAGTTATCATGGACATCCAGCGGCCAAGCAGTCAGATATCGCAGAGAAAAGGCAGCTTCTTGTCACTGAGCTTGACGGGGTCCTGAATCACATTTCTCAATGGGGCTCTGAGAACCTGGTTGAGTTCAATGCCAAGAAGACGCAGGCATGTGCGTTTACAGCAAAAGTATCTTCTTTCCTTCCCCTCCCCACTCTTCAGAGCACGCCACTGCCGCTGCAGGACAATCTCAATATCCTAGGTATGGATGTTCGCTGCAACCTAAATAACAAAAACTACATCGAAAGCATCATCAAAACAGCCTCACGAAAACTCGGAGTCCTGAACAGAGTGAGACGATTTTTCACGCCGGAGCAGCGGTGTCTTCTATATAAGACACAAATTCGCTCCTGTGTGGAGTACTGCTCGCATCTCTGGGATGGTTCAGCAAAGTACTTACTAGATGCTCTCGACAGGTTGCAGCGACGTGCGATCCGCATCATTGGGAATCCCGAGATCACGAACACCCTAGAACCTTTACAGCTGCGTAGAGATGTTGCGTCCATGGCTGTATTTTACCGTCTGTACCATGGGGAGTGTTCTGATGAGCTCTTCCAATTAGTCCCACCCTCCCCTTTCCTACACAGGACAACGCGTGCAGGTCTTAGATGTCATCCGCACACGGTGCAAAACATCCGATCAAGAACCAAGCGGTTCGGAGACTCTTTCCTCTGTCGCACTATTAAGGCCTGGAATTCATTACCAGCTCACGTGTTTCCTTCTTCCTACAGTCCCGGGTCCTTTAAGCGGGGCGTGAAAAAGCATATGATAAGGCCGTCAAGCTGAGTGTCACCATTGTCACACGGTATGTGTAAGTAATGGTGACCCTCTTTTCTGGGATTTTGCCTTCAGCTTACCATCAGGCAAGGCGAAGTCCAATTGACGTGTCCTATATAAAAAAAAAAAAAAAAAAAAAAAAAATACATCTATAATTATTTTAATATAACTACACCAATTCACGTAGCTTACGGAGTGGAAGAGCTCTTAATGAATGATTTTACCAACTTAGTTGTCGCATAACATCATGACTCTTATTTATGTGGCAGACATTAATCTGTACTTACTAATACTTACGTTATTTACTTGTAACGGTTTTGTACTGAAATCAACATACGTTATGCTCAAGCCATTTTCAGTCAGAGACAACAGCTCGCCATCCATCATTACACACTTCACGAGCTTCATCTACTATCATTACATTTCACAAGCCCGCCGGCTTCGAGCGCTTCTGACCTGCCTCCTCCAGGCAAGTGGCAATTCTTTGGCCGGCGTTTATAACGGTCGTTAACAGTTGTCATTTTGTCAAAATGGTATGTAAAAAATGTAGTGATCTAAAATAAATCAAATGACTAAATTATTTTATTTTATTTTGATCCAACAAAATATCAATGATTACGAACGATCACTGTTAATGACGCCTGCCAATTTTGTTACAGCAAAATCAATTTGTGAATTAACTAAAACCAGATTGAAATAAAATACCTAGTCATGACTCTAAGATCTAAATTAAGTTATTTTCGTTCAGTCTATTGTATTATTTTACGAGTGATTTGGTCTAGTACAGTAAATGAAACAACAATAGTAGTGAAACATTGAACTAAGTGAATTTTAGTAAAAATAAATAGTACAAATGTTTAGCTACCAACTCTATTTATATTCTCCCCTTTTAAGACTTATGATTGACATCATTGTAGCATACCTCTAATGCAAAGTTATAATTCTTGCCTCCATTAATTATGGTTCATCAATCACATCAGATTTTATCGCATTACCCTGTGCATGAACACATTCAAATATTGGCTGGCACAATTTATTTAACAAAGCTACAACATATACTTCAGTAAACATAAATTTTACCCATCAGAGTCCACCGAGAAACTAGGGTGAAGTCAAGGATACAGGCCACGAATATTCCAGATGCTGTCGATCTTATAACAGTGATTTTTAACGTGCAATAAATCCCCATGGATACGTCTCCCTCTCCCTCCGCCAGAGCCGCTGGGAGAGGTGTTTTTTCTTCTTACTCCTTCTGCCGGATCCGGTGGGAGAAGTTATGCCGTAATCGAACCGACTAAAACGCGCGGCACTGGCGCCTGTGGGTCGTTGTTGGTTGCCGAAGGTAACTCACCTTCCAGGCATATCACTCGCATCCCGACCGACTCAGGGCCATCTGTTTTGATCTGGCCCTCCACGGGAAACAGCGGTCCCTAACCACTCGACAGATGTTTTTTCATACTCGGTTAGAGTTTTTTTTAAATATTTTTTTTTCATTTATATAAGTACATACATGCAGCGATTATTTTTAGAAGCTTCGATTCCCGCTCAGTGCTAATATTTATATGCATGAATATATATATATATTTGCATTGGTCTGGGTGTTTCTATGTATGATGTGTATGTATTTACAAAAAAAAATAGAATCTATGTATGTTTATCCGTATTCTAGATTCTATAACACAAGCTAGTTAAGCTATGCTTATCATGGATCTAGATAGCGTTGTGTAGAATGTTGAAGAATATTTATTTGTTTATTTCATGTAGTTATTTACATTAAATAGATTATTTAGCTTTATTATTATAAGCTCATATATATCTTCGGTTTATGTATTCGGTACATCCTGGAAGACAGAAGATGGGATGCGGAAGGCTAGTCACCCGAGGAATCTTCCGCGGGACGACATCAACTCCTTTGTCCTAGATTGGTATAATATAGCAATAAAGACAAACGTGCAAATAGTTGAAACAAAATATGTGGTTAAAGTAAAAAACCATGTTTATATATCTGAGTTTATCTTCATAGTGTCCGTTACACAGTCTCTTTGTTACCTGTATTTCTACCTTCATTCCATCTCGTACCTTTGATGAAATAAAAGAATCAATATCCGTTGGTTTGAAAGAGTATCTTAATGATATTAGTCCCCCAAGTGGGATTGCGGAGATAATTAGACATCGTCTGATTGTCACTGGATCCTCTGATTGTGAGGTATTGTAAAACGTTTCTCATTTCACGTAAAGGTAGCAGGAGGGGTCGCAGTGACCGCGGCGATTTAGTTAATCATTTTGTATGATTACAGAGTATGACCAAAAATGTATGTGCAGTATCTAACTTTTCATAATGCATGATTTGAGATGGACATGGTCGTTCAAGAAAAATACAATAAACATGGTAAATATCCCGACGAGTTTACATTTTTTACTTTTCATACTTTTTCAATTTACAATGACAAATTAAAGATAAAGTATAATAATTGCGCACATAACGTACACGCGTCTAGGTACAGTCGTGTTGATTATAGAATATAAGTAAATTTTGTACAAATGGTATCCTTGGGATGCCCCAAGTATCCCTTTTGAGTTAATAGTAATTTAGGATAATAATTTGACAAGCTCTTGTCTGTTTCATTCCAATTATGTTGATTCTTTAGTTTGTCTGTAAAGAAAAAGTCTCTTCCGTGATTGAGCAGTTGTACCAGCTTTTAGATGAGGTTAGCTTCTTCCTTATGGTGAGATCCTATACACTGAACGTTGATGGTAACGTGATGGGTACATAAAAATAAACAATGTGATCACTTTCACTGCGACCACACCCGACCTTTTTTCCCGCAGAATAGAGCCCAGAGTGGAGTGATAACAATGTAAACCTCAGTTTGTGCGCCGCCGTGTCCCGTGACGCTAATTAATTATTTATTGATCTCGATCAGGTGATAGCTGGAAAGCAAAGCTGTATTTAATTGAGCTTGCACTATACTTACATGTTGTTACTTCAGGTGCAGTCACCCTCAGAAATGACTCTACACATTCCAAGTTATCAATCATCTTAACTCTAAACCCTTATTAAATAGTAAACAAGCTACTAAGTATATTGTTAAACTTGTTGTATGAAGTTTACAATAGAATAATACATGATCTATTTACCTATAGATTTATTCCCTATATATATTCCCTATATAACCCTATAATACTGTAAACGATGATAAGTAAATCTATGAAAAGTGAAAAGTTTAGTGAAAAGAGGAGAATAGTAAACTGGAAGGAATGTGAGACTTCTATGTATAGTCGTATAATAATAGTGATTATGTAGATATACCAACAGAATAATTAGTTACTACAAAACCACTACCCACACGGTTAAAAAAGCATGTGTATTCATGCTTTTTTAACCGTGTGGGTAGTGGTTTTCGATGAAGGTAGATAAATGATAAATTTAAGTTAAATTGTAAAATTACAATTCATAAATGCAAAACGTTACTTCACAATATGCCACGGAGCTACGATTGATCGCACCCAATTTCCATCGAATGGCAATCGACACCGCACCGGTTCTATGTACGTAGTTTAAAAATGCTGCCAGTATTTTCATAATGTACGTGGCCTGTACAGTTGGCACTTTCCTAGGGTGTACAGTCATGTTTGATCTAGCTTTCACCTGACTCAAAATGATAGAAACTGAATGCATAGCTTTTAATAATAAAACATTGAAATAAATTAAAGGTTGTGTGTAGCACAATATACTCGTAATGTGATTGTCCCTTGCTATCCAACCGAAATTAATATGTACCATTGTGGTGCCAACGTGCTTGGCATAAACCCGCAAGTCTTTGTAACAATGAACCAAGTTATGGATACTTGCAATCAGATTACCGTGATTTAGTCATTTTGTACGGCGACTCCTACACACTGCGAGACGACAATAAACTTACTCCATATTATATTGGTACAATGTAAACCATTTTGTCCATGAAAGTGTTTAATAATTTGAATTTGATTGTTTTAAAGTTTTTTAATTCAGTTTTAACAAAAGGCTTGTCCTGTATTCTACACTAACGGCACAGAAACTCGGAGTGTGACTCTTCTGATGTTGGACACGTCCACAGGCTTTTTTGGTAGTTTAGCGTTTAAGGAGACGACCTTACCATCGTAGTCATGGGTTCGGATTATTTTTTGTTGTTGTATAGGACACGTCAATTAGAATTCACCTTGCCTGATAGTAAGCTGAAGGCAAAGTCTCGGAAAAGAGGGTCACCATTACTTACATATACTATGTGGCACTCAGCTCGACGGCCCATCATTTGCTTTTTCACGCCCAGCTTAAAGGAGCTGGCTATTCACTACCACTGTGAACTCAACCCTAACAGAAGCAATATAGCTTAGCTGAAGAGGTTGCATACATATATCCGCGCTGAAAAATCCCAAAAGTGATAGGAAGAGCCACATTTTGCAAACAATGACTTTTCATCCCACGCAATAGGGGGTGAGTCTATTGGGTTAGGTGAAGTAATTTTGGTTACTTATATTTTTACTAAAAAAAGAGAAGAAAATCGCATGTTTGTAATTTAAGTTTGCAAGTACACTTTAAAACCCCACAAACCTGCGCCAAGTAAATAGAAATTTAAACCCCTAATACTTTATATAAAATAGTTTAAACTTGCGTACAATCAAGGACAAAAGCAAGTAAAAGGTAATTAAAAGGTGATTCGGGTCAGTAGTCAGCACGTCGGCATGCGGGCAGAGAGCAAATGAACGACTCGAGTTGCGCCAACCGCAGATGAAAAACTCGCCGCTTTGAAGAACCAAAGTAACGCGAGAGGACATGGATTGTTCAAATATTTACTCTATGTATGTACTGCATGTATATGTGCCTATTTGCGGTACGTCCATTTAAAGTTATTAAGAACGTTTTACAGATTTATGACTAGGTAACTAAAAATTACAGACATTTACGGTGGGGCTGGTTCATAAGTTAAAAGTCGCGCAGCGGCTGGTACAAACTGGATGCGGAAGACAGAGGATCGGATAAAATGGCGCATATTGGGAGAGGCCAATGTGTATCAGTGGACTACAGTGGGCTGAATGATTTGATTTGAACTCAAAATGAAGTAAAAATAATAAACTGACTTAACAAAATCTAAGACACCACATATGTGCTGCACAACTGAAAAGTGAAAAAAAAAATAATTGCAAGAAAACTTAAAACTTATTTGCAAAAAACCTTTTTAATTATAGTTGGTGTCAAATCAGAAAAAAACGAGTAACGTTATCGATACCACTATCAAGTGAACCGGATGTAATAGTTGGTAAAATATTAATACACCGCTGAGCACAATGTTATTAACACACACATAATTGTTGAAAAGAAATATTACATACGGTTATCAGTAGGTGGATGGGCTGGTCACGTGGCGCGTCTTCAAGGCAAGAGGTGGACATATAGAGCGGCAAAATGGAACGGACCTCACGGCACACGCAGACAGAGTCGACCTAGAGCAAGATGGGAAGACGAAATAAAACAAATAGCAGGACCAAACTGGCTACATGTAACAAAATGTAGAGACGATTGGCACACCTTGGAGAGGACCTTTATCTGTAGAGGGGTTCTTGCGGAAAATTAAAATTAAGTATTTTTTTAAGTAACCTTATAAATTATAATCCTTTACTATAGTGAAATAAATATAACATAACTAGGTACCTACTAATCCGTACTGTTATCAAACTCATTATAAATACGTGGGGCGCACTATAAGTTTCCGGAATGAATATGAAAAAATACTATTAAAGGTACAAAATTAATTTATTGTTTTTCAAAATAATCTCCCTTGGCGTCTATGCACTTTTTCATTCGATCAAACCAGTTTTGAAAACTTTTGTGCCACTCCTCTGTGGTGACCTCTGAAACGTGTTTTTCATACTCCTCGACAGCCTCTTCTGGTGATGAAAATCGTTGGCCGCGTAATTGGTTCTTAATTTTTGGGAACAGATAAAAGTCACAAGGTGCCAGGTCGGGACTGTATGCAGGATGACTCATGAGTTCTACATTTTTCGCCTTCAAAAAGTCGTTTGTCTGTCTGGCCGTGTGAGAACTAGCATTGTCGTGGTGCAGGATGATACGGCGTTTACGGTTATTTTTACGGAGTTCGTCAATAACTTCCGGCAAACAAATGGTCGTGTACCAGTCACTATTCACAGTACGACGATTTTCTAAAGCAACAGTAGCCACGTGTCCAGTTTTATTAAAAAAAGAAGCAATCATCCGCTTAGACGCACTTTTCACGCGCGCCACTTTGGTTGGTTTCGGCTCATCTTGAAAGACCCATACGCTCGATTGCTGCTTTGTTTTGGGATCGTAGCAATAAATCCATGTTTCGTCACCTGTTACTATGTCCCACACCAAATTTGACACACCTTCGTTGAATCTGGTAAGCATGGCACTGCACCAAGTGACGCGGTCCGTTTTTTGATCCTCGGTCAAGTTATGTGGGATCCACCGCGAGCACAGCTTTCTCACACCCAAATGTTTGTGTAGGATTGATTGTATTTGACTCATGCCTATTTCTAAGGATGCGCGAATTTCATGGTAGGTCACATGCCTGTCTGTTTCAATCATACGGCGCACAGCATCGATGTTTTTGTTGGTCACAGCGGTGGACGGCCGACCATCGCGAGATTCGTCACTGAGATTGATACGACCACGCTTGAATTCTGCAAACCAGCTATAAACAGTCGTCTTGCATGGAGCTTCATCGCCAAAAGCTGTTTCAAGCCGAGCGATGCTCTGTTGAGCCGCCAAATTACACTTAAAATCGTAGAAAATCATACTACGAAAATTTTCCTGAGTTAAATCCATGTTGATGCAGACACACAATTTTTTAAATGGCGCCACAAGGTAAAAACAAAAGACAGTCAGATGAAACAAACTGTATTCTACAGCCAAAGAGTTCTATTTTCAAATGTTGTAATAAATTTTTAAATATTGTTTATGTAAGTGGCCAGTTCCGGAAACTTTTAGTGTAACCTATGTATAACGTGTACCAAACCCTAGGATAAGCTTAGGATAAATAAATAGATAAATAAGTTTACTGTTATATCCATTGTATTTTTTTAAGCAAGAAATAAAAGGCTTTTTATTTATTTTATTATATATATATCAGTAGGTGTATTATAGCCATAGAAGTAAAGAATGAAAGACAATTAATAACATTCTGGTATGGCGTTATCTGAACAGAAGACTCTATAGGGGTATATTTGAAAATGCAAATTGCAATCTAAAATCAAATGTAGTAAAAATGTAGTGTATTCCAAACATACGTTATATGTTATGTACACACGGCCAAAGATATATGCATCTTTACATACAATGTCAAATATAATGGTGTGTGTGTACACTTATTTCCTTGGCTATTTGTACTTATGTATAGGATGCAAGAATATTAATATCACAAGAGCGTGGTTTTTGGAAGAGTATAATTAGGGCCACCCCATCTCTTCCCATGCGGTGTCTTACAAGGCGACTAAGGGATATGGCTGCTTAACATCAGACAGATATATACAGCCCAGACTCTGCCTTATACGCATAGCTCGAGTCAACAATAATGCCCGATTTTTTTTTTTTTATATAGGACACGTCAATTGGACTTCGCCTTGCCTGATGGTAAGCTGAAGGCAAAGTCCCAGAAAAGAGGGTCACCATTACTTACACATACCGTGTGACAATGGTGACACTCAGCTTGACGGCCTCATCATATGCTTTTTCACGCCCCGCTTAAAGGACCCGGGACTGTAGGAAGAAGGAAACACATGAGCTGGTAATGAATTCCAGGCCTTAATGGTGCGACAGAGGAAAGAGTCTCCGAACCGCTTGGTTCTTGATCGGATGTTTTGCACCGTGTGCGGATGACATCTAAGACCTGCACGCGTTGTCCTGTGTAGGAAAGGGGAGGGTGGGACTAATTGGAAGAGCTCATCAGAACACTCCCCATGGTACAGACGGTAAAATACAGCCATGGACGCAACATCTCTACGCAGCTGTAAAGGTTCTAGGGTGTTCGTGATCTCGGAATTCCCAATGATGCGGACCGCACGTCGCTGCAACCTGTCGAGAGCATCTAGTAAGTACTTTGCTGAACCATCCCAGAGATGCGAGCAGTACTCCACACAGGAGCGAATTTGTGTCTTGTATAGAAGACACCGCTGCTCCGGCGTAAAAAATCGTCTCACTCTGTTCAGGACTCCGAATTCGACAATAGGCTCACCCCCTATTACTTGGGACCGAAAACAATTATTGGTGAAATGTGGGTGTTAATTCACCTCTGCCTAACCCTCCAGGGATAAATATAATATTAAGAAATTGGCTATTTTCTTATAAAATCAACGTTAAATAAAATTACTACAGCACAAGAACTAAAACACAAGAATAAATTATTTATATTCCAGTTCTACTAGTAAGTTCTAAGAATTTGAAAATTACTACTAATTTACGGAACTTGCCAATCCGGATAGAGTGACTCCGGAAGATGTTGACACCCTACAACCGGCAGAGGTAGCAGTAAATAAAATTAATAGCCAGAGTGATTAAGGCGAGTCAGAGAGCTATGAAGCAATTAATACCGCTTACCCCTAGATCTGAATTCAGTCTTAATGAACACTAGATGACCCTATTCTTGCATATTTCTTTTTGTGACTATTATTGGACAAATAACACTGCTTAACAGACTAATCGGTGAGTGGAATTTGGCTTTTATATATCACGAAATCTCAGGAACTACAACACCTACAAACTTGATATTTGACAGGTAGGTTTCTTATAAGGCTAAGACATCCGCTAAGAACGGATATTATGAAACTTCACCTCTAAGAGCGTTTCACATTATCTGATCCGATATCGATGCGGGATGACGATACCCAATATCCAATAGGAAGTAAAATTTAAAAAATATGTAGGTATCTGTTTTAACATTACCCGTCCCGATATACGATAATGGAACCATCACCGCTATGTTCGCATGAAATTCGATAATTGAAGATAACTCGAACCAACTACAACTTTCACACAGAGACTAAAAAAACGACAGTGTGAAGAAACGGCAAGTGACTTTCGACCTTAATGATTTTTTCTTAATAATGCGCTACTAATTCTATCTACTCCGAAAAAGGCAGGCCTATAGGTAGGGGGAACCGCAATGTCTATGGCTAAATACTTAGACAATAGCTACATCTATAAATATTATCTAAACGAAACGTACATAAATCAATTATAATTTAGTGAAATAATAACAAAACAACAAATTATACTGTATGAAGCTACTAAACCAAGCGTATTATAATACAAGCTATGATAAATTTATGTCTAGATGGCGTCAAACATTACCAAAATTTAACAAATATACTAACACTACAAAATCGTCGCACAGCTACTACACATTAAATTGTACAAAAGCACTGGAAATTTATTACAGTTCACAGTATTTGTAAAGCGGATTTAGTACAACCAACATGCACAAATATGCACACGCCCATACCACACACGCGAGATAAATTAGGAAGAGCGGCATCATTTCGGTATTTATTACTAGCGCTCGGATATATTTCTCTTCACAAACTGGTGCTACCTCACGACTTACACTGTTATACCGCGCCACACCGCACTACACTGCGCCACACCACGCCACACTGCACCACACCGTACCACACTTTAGTGATGCTTGGAATTTGGAACTCACGGCCACAACACTGGACTATGGTTATTTATGATACTTTAAACTGGGCGGCTACCATGAAACATCCGAAATGGTCCTGCACAAAATATGAATAAGAGACGATATTGGTTCTCTTACAATAAGGTTTAAGCCGAACCGAAGTCTCTTGTACCGTCGTCAGATCGGATTTTGGGGTACTTATGTATGATGGAACTGAATGCCCGAAACTTGCAGATTTTTCCTGGTAGGCCTACTATAATTTTTTAAATACAACAGTATTCCAATCTTACTTTCCTTTTATAGTGGGAATCATAAACTGCACTGTCAATGTAATTAAACAAAATAAATGACGACATGATACCGGTATTCTGAAGGACGCCGAGACGGTCATCTTGTAAAAGTCACAAAAACATATTGGAATAATACTATATGAGCTGATAGTAGCCCCCTGTCGTGAATGAAAATTGGCACACTCCTTGTACCTACTACCTTAATACAGTATCAAGAAACGGAGTGATTTGTTGTTTGTTTGTAAAGAAGTATTTGTTGTGTTCCCGGCGATGAGTAGGGTAGATAAAGCTAATTAGAGTTTCTATGCTGTCAGTGGGAAGACCAAAATCTTGTCCTGCTTTATCTTCTGCACTCACGACACAAAAACCCTCTGTGCTTACAAGGTCGGCAGCGCGAGTGTGACCTTTTGTTTTTGCACACGTCTATGGGCCACGGTAACCACTTTCCATCAGGTGGGCTGTTTGCTTGTCTGCCACCTAAGTGGTATAAAAAATTATCATTTTAGGTGCTTTAAGATACTGATTAATAATATAATCTCAGTCGCATCTAAAACAGTTCGTCAGAGCCTGTGCTCCTCCTTTTGGCTGTTTATTTGCCTTTTACGGGAGCAACTATTATTAGACCTCTTAATGCCGCGAGGAATACCTACGCAAGAGTCTGGTCCGTATTCAACATGTTTACCGTTTTGTGAATTTAATATTTAAGATAGAATAGAAATGTGATACTTCAAGAAAGATAGTGAAAACTAAACTTAATTGGAAATTGCTCGGGAATTTCCAACTATCTGGTTACTTAAAGTTCTGCCCACTACCGCCGTCAGGCTGACGTTAGACGGCAGCGCTGGAACTTATTCCATTCCCTGTCAAGTTGGTGGTATCTACAAACTGTGTTAGAGTTGAAGTATGTACTTAGTGGTTCTTTTCTTCCTGCAAGCCACGCAACAAATAACTTTTACATAATTATACTAAGTATCGGGACTTCTCGCGAATTATATTTTGGAACTTACTATTTCTGCCGACGTTTCGGATGCGTTGCAGCACCCGTGGTCACGACTTGACTAGTCTTCGAGCGTCGAGATGTATGCGGGGAACATTTTTTGAGCGCCTACCCACCATTACACTTATTATAAATGGTTAGGCTGGCGACACACCACACTCACTATGTCAGTTTTTAACGGCACTGTGTTTTTTGGTTTTAGTATCTTAATCACTGGATTCAACGTTCCGGATAGCTTGAATCCATCTTCCCTATTGAAAAAATTGAAAAAAAAAATTGAAAAAAAATATAAAAAAAATATAAAAAATATAAAAATTTCAGGGGGGTAGGCGCTCAAAAAATGTTCCCCGCATACATCTCGACGCTCGAAGACTAGTCAAGTCGTGACCACGGGTGCTGCAACGCATCCGAAACGTCGGCAGAAATAGTAAGTTCCAAAATATAATTCGCGAGAAGTCCCGATACTTAGTATAATTATGAATTCACACCGCGAAAGTTTAAAAATAACTTTTACATAGATATTATGCTCTACGGGTACTTTAAAGATCTGGCACGAGGTTGGAAAGTAAGATGAAAATAGTCATATTTTAATTGTTTGTAATTATATTTATTCTGATAGTGTGCATTTTAAATAATGTTGCACAGAAAATCAGTCGTAATAGCTGTTTTCCCCGACTGCGCCAGCGAGGGTAATGTGTTACGCGCGTAGTTGTCTTTGTACCACCCTATGGGCCTAACGGCTGTACGGATTTCAATGAATGGGATAAATGAAAGGTATTCCTCGCTCGAATACAATAGGATACGTAATATGACAATAAAATGTATGTATGTGTATGTGGAGCCGCTACGATTGTTCTTTCTACGTGGCAGCCGTACGTTTGTGGAACAATCTAGGTACCACACACGCGATAGTTCCTCTCTCAACATCTCCAGGTTAAGATAGAATAAGGAAGCATTTCTTACTTATGCCATAACTATTATAACATATGGCTATGTAATATTTATTTATGTATTATTTGAATATATTACGTGGGATGGAATACAATTATTGGTGAAATGTGGGTGTTAATTCACCTCTGCCTTACCCTCCAGCGATAAAGTCGAGATTATATGATTACTTTATATGTTGGATATATTTAGTATACCTAAATTACCTATTTGTATATATTTAGGTAGGTATGTAGTACGTAACGTGCTCTCCAAGGCACGACCAGACCTATGCAAATACCCATATTCATGCATACAAATATTTGCACTGAGTTGGGATCGAACCTCCTGCTGCGTAGCGATCGATTCACTACCGCCAGGCCACAGGGGTTGTCAACTACAGTTGTTTATCTCATACTCGCAATTTTGATTAAGTACGTATTCAAAATAGCGGCGCTGTGTTAAATTTCGCTCACGTTACAGAAGCTGACTTCTACTCATGTATTATTTTATCTGCCTTCTTCAATTAATTGTTACAAAACAGTATCTATAAACAAAACTGTTTTAATGATGTAGTTATACATACATACATACGTGAACATATTACGCCTTTTTCCTCTTCCTACGAGCCTCCAGCAGATACCGCAGTGTGTACTGTGCTTACACACTTAACGAGCCTTTACTGTCAATAAACCTTTAACCTAAACAAGGTTGGGGTGCGGGTTGGGTAACCTCCACGTTGGCTTACCTGTTTCTTTTCCCTCTGGACCGCGGTCCTGGGGAACAGAAGCGGGGAGGCTGGTGCACCCTGGACGACGGTTAGTAGACTCTGACTCCAAGGAGAAGGAGCTCTGCTAGCCGTCAACCAATAACCCGACAAGCCCTTTTTAGGGCTAGCTGACCCTGAGGGGGTCGTGGTATGGCGGACCTGCAAGGTCCGCGGGAAGGGATTCGTAGAATCCCTTCCATCCCAAACAGCCCTTTTTAGGGCTAGCCTGTCGCTCCCGGTATCCCTCTGCTTTCAGAGGGGACATGGGGGCGACACAAGGATCCATGGGATCCAGGGACGGGCCGGCCTACTGCTCGCGCAGAGGCTGGCAGGCATTCGTGCCACCGTCCGTGTTGGGAGAGTTGGCTGCTCTCCCGCGTCGCGTAACCTCCAGGATATCGACAATGACCTGAGTGCTAGCCACACTTGGGAAGCCGGTATCCTGAAGGCCGCGGGGCTTGCCTTAATTGGCCGGCCCGCGACAAGGAAAAGTCTTGAAAACCCGACAGCGAAGTCGCTTAAAACCTGTGGATACCTGGGGAACTCCACAGTATTTACCCCGCTTCTCGGAATGAGCGTCACCCGGGAAGTGTATTTTAGATCGTCTCCACTCGTGGGATTCAAATGGATACTAAAAAAACCAAACCATCACCAAGCGAAACAGTCTGCGCGGAGGTCGCGCAGCACCAAGACGCGGAGGTCGCGTCCCAAGCAGGGACGGTGTCGGAAGACTTCGACACCGCCACAGCAGGGCGAACAGCCCGGTGGGTCTGCAGACCCGAAAATCTGCACGGCGGAAGCGCAACCGCCGAAAAAAAATCATCCCCCCGGATAAGACCGAGTCGGATCTTGACTTGACCCTGACCGACTCGTCTTCCAGCAGTTCTGGTGGGGATGAGATGATGCGTCCCCCCCCACCAAAGCAGGTTGCGGTTAGCCGCCGAAAGCTGCAGGGTGGGGGCACCAAAGGCGCCTCCTCACGGGCCTCAGCCGGGGGAGATGTGGGGGCGCCGCCGAGTCCCTCCGTCTCGGCGGCGCCCGCGCTTCGTACCGACGGCTCCACGTCCAGGGACGTGATGGAGGCCCTGGAGAAACTGGCCGGGGCCCGATCTGGACCTTTAACGCCAGAGGAGGACCGGGTCCGGCTGGCTGCGACGCGCCTCGTCGAGCAGTTTGAGCTGCTCAAGGCGGAGCTGGCCGAGTCCCGGAACGAGCGAGCTCAACTTGGCAGGAGGCAAGTTGAGCTCCTCAACAGCGTAGAGCGAACGGCGGCTGAGCACCGTAAAGAGATGGAGAGGATGGCGGCCGAAGTGGCGAACCTCCGTCAGGTCGTCGCCGGGCTGCCCGCGGAGCGCGTGACGCGGTCGGCGCGGCGGCGACTAGCGGTGCAGCCGGAACGGCCGGTGCCGTCGGCGCCGCAGCTGTCACCGGTGCGGTCGAGGTCACCGGTGCGGTCGGAGGCACCGGTACGGCCGGAGACACCGGTGCGGTCAAGGCCGCCGGTGCGACTGGTGCGGCCGGAGACACCGGTGCGGCCGGAGACACCAGTGCGGCCGGAGACACCGGTGCGGCCGGTGTCACTGGCGCAGCCCGTTCGGCTGGAGTCGCCGGTGCTGCAACCGGCTAGGCCCGCAGACCCACTGGCGGCATGCATGGCGGCAATGGCCGCCATGGAAAAGCGGCAGGAGGCGGCGCTGGCTGAGCAGCGGAGGTGGCAGGTGACGCAGGAGGAGCGCACCCGGAGGTTCATGGAGGCGGTCATGGACTCCAGCCGCCGCCCGCCCTTGGCGCCGCCGACGGGGTACGCCGGAGCGGTGAGAAGCGGTCCCACCGGTCCGGCGGTGGTGGCCCCGCAGGAGCCGGCCTGCAGCCCATCCGCTGCGCCTGCCGCTCCTGCCGCTCCGGTCGCTCGAGCCGCTGTCGCTCTCGAAGTGGGAGCTAGGAGCTCCCAGGGTGCCCGGGCCAAGGGCAAGGGGAAGGGCAAGGGGAAGAAGTCCCCAGCCCTAGCCTCAGCCCCAGCGCCGGCCCGGACCCCGGCGGGGATTGCCTCCACAAGTTCCCCGCCGGAGGGAGGCTGGGAGGTGGCCGGAGCCTCCAAGAAGCGGCGCAAGGCGCTCCGGAAGGCAGCCAAAAAGGCCAGGAAGGCCGAGGCTGCTGCGAGGGGAGTGCAGGGGAGGCTGCGCGTTCCCCGCTCAACCGCCGTCGTCCTAACGATGACGGCGGAGAGGGGCGTGCAGTACGCCCAGATTGTCACGCAGGCGAGAGCCTGCGTCGACATGAGGGCTCTCGACATGCCGGGCCCCATCCGGGTGAAACCCACTCGGACGGGTGCTCGGTTACTCGAGATCCCCGGCGCATCAAGCGGTCCCGATGCCCTAGCGGCTAGGCTTCTGCGGCGGCACTGGTTTATAACGCCGCTATGGATGCCCCCCCCCCCCTGTTGTTGTGGCAAGGGAGCATGGCATCGTAGCGGCGCGTATGGGGGAGATTGCGGTCGTGGCCGTCTATCTCACGCCGAGCCTACACCGACGCATAGGGGAGTACCGGCAGTCGCTGGAGCGACTGACCGACGTCGTCAACGCCTGCCACCCTCATCCGGTTCTTGTGCTCGGGGACTTCAACGCCTGGTCAGTGACCTGGGGGTCCCGGCACACGAACCCACGAGGTAGGGCTCTGGAGAGCTGGGCCGCTAATCACGGTCTAGTTCTCCAGAATCGCGGGGCCGAAGCCACGTTCGTGGCCGCGGAGCGCAGTTCGATTATCGACCTATCGTTCGCAGGCGCTTCGCTGTCGCACCGTGTGCGGGACTGGCGTGTTGTTGTGGGGGTGGAGACACTGGCGGATCACCGATACGTTCGGTTCGATGTCTCCCCCCCCGCGGGTGATGCGCCGGTCATACCGGCCCCACGCGAGCCACGCTGGGTGCTTGGGAGACTGAATCGGGAGGTCCTCCTGGAGGCCGCCATCGTACAGGCCTGGGCCATTGCGCCGGACAGGCCTGTCGATATCGACGATGAGGCGGTGTGGTTCCGGGAGGCCATGACTCGTGTCTGCGATGCGGGTATGCCTAGGGCACCACCCTATAGTCCGAGGCGTCGGGTCTACTGGTGGTCTGCGGAGATCGCGAGGCTACGGCAAGCCTGCGTGATCGCGCACCGCCGGTGGACCAGACTCCGTAGGAGGCGTAGCCGAACCGCAGATACGGAGCCCCGAGTGGCGGAGCTTCATGTGGGATACAGGGAGGCCAGAGATGCCCTCCGAGCGGAGATTAAGCGGGCGAAAGCCGCGGCTTATAAGGAGCTCATGGAGACGCTGGAGCGGGACCCATGGGGGCGGCCTTACCTTATGGTAAGAGGAAAGCTGCGCCCCCGGGCCCCGCCGTTGACCCGGGTTCTCCAGCCAGCTCTGCTCGGTGGAGTGGTCGAGTCCCTGTTCCCGGCGCGAGCGGAACACGTTCCGCCGCAGATGACTCCGCCACCTCGGTCGCCTGTGGCGCCCAGTGTGGTAGTTGACGACGAAGTCCCCGAGGTCACTTGGGTAGAACTGGAGCTGGCGGTGCGAAGGCTTAGAGCCAAGAAGAGCACCGCCCCGGGACCCGACGGCATTCCAGGCCGCGCGTGGGTCCTAGCTCTGGGAGAAGACGGTCTCGAACCCCGGCTGAGAGGGTTCCTCAGCGCATGCTTGGAGCGGGGCCAGTTTCCGAAGATGTGGAAGACGGGGAAACTGGTCCTCATCCGAAAGGAGGGTCGCCCGGCGGACGAACCGTCCGGCTACCGGCCCATTGTGTTGCTCGACGAGGTGGGCAAGCTCTTTGAAAGAGTTATTGCGAAGCGCCTCGTCGAGCACCTCTCTGGTAGGGGGCCGGACCTGGCGGATGCCCAATATGGCTTCCGCCGGTGGCGGTCCACCGTGGATGCCATCATGCGCGTAAGGACTTTGGCGGAGGAGGCAGTCGCCCGGGGCGAGGTGACGTTGGCGGTGTCCTTGGACATCTCCAACGCGTTCAACACCTTGCCCTGGAGTTGCATCAGGGAGGCACTCGTGTACCACGGTGTGCCTCTCTACCTCCGCCGCATAGTCGGGGCGTACCTGACGGAGAGAGCCGTCATCTACCCAAGTGCGACCGGCGTCGGTCGGCGTGAGATGTCGTGCGGTGTTCCATAGGGATCGGTTCTCGGGCCGCTACTGTGGAACATTGGATACGACTGGGTGCTTCGCGGTGAGCTTGCGGACGGCGCCGCCGTCATGTGCTATGCGGACGACACGCTAGTGACGGCGAGCGGGGCTACATACCGCGAAGCGATCCTGAGGGCCACGACCGCGGTTGCTCGAGTCGTGGAACGGATCCGGCGGCTGGGCCTTGAGGTGGCTTTGCATAAATCCGAGGCCATGTTCTTTCATGGACCTCGGCGCACGCCACCACCTGGTTCCAGTCTCACAGTGGGAGGCACTCTCATCGGCATCAAGCCCCAGATGAAATATCTGGGGCTCGTGCTCGACGGCCGGTGGGACTTCGGGAAGCACTTCCGAAGTCTGGGCCCCAAATTGGCGGGCACAGCCAACGCTCTGGCGCGGCTACTGGCCAACCTGAGGGGCCCAGAGGACTCCTGCAGGAGACTCTACGCGGGTGTCGTGCGGTCCATGGCCCTGTACGGGTGTCCCGTGTGGGCGGACACCCTGAGTGATCGGCACATGCTCCTGCTGCAGCGTCTGCAGCGGAAGCTGGCGTGCCGCATCATAAGGGGGTACCGCACGATATCATTCAACGCGGCGAGTCTCCTCGCCGGATCGCCACCATGGATCCTGGAAGCGAGATGCCTTTCGGCGCTATACCGGTTCCGAAGGGCGGCGCGGGAGCGGGGTCACGATCCCGAGCCCGAAGAAATTCGGGCCGTGAGATCCCGGCTCCACAGGGAAATGGTGGCGGAATGGGAGATACGACTTGGGCAACCAGGCGCAGGGCACGCCGTAGTAACGGCGGTAAGACCCATCATGGGGGAGTGGCTAGAGAGGCCACACGGCAGCCTCTCGTACCGTCTGACGCAGATGATCACCGAGCACGGATGCTTCGGAAAGTATCTGCGTCGGATGCACAAAGAGCCAACGTCCGAGTGTCATCACTGCGACGCGAGCGAGGACTCAGGTCCGCACACGCTCACCGAGTGTCCGGCGTGGGAGACGCCAGCCGGGAGCTTGTGGCGACCCTGGGAGTGAGGGTTCTCACGCTCTCCACCTTGCTCGCGGCGATGGTTCGCTGCGCGGATGCGTGGGCGGCCGGATCGTGAGAGATGGCCCTGGGTCGGCCGGGGTGCGAGGGATATGCCTGTCAACCTCACCTTCGGCAACCAAAACAACCCACAGGCGGCGTGCGTTTTAGTCGGTTCGAGTCCGACATAACCTCCTCCACCGGCTCCGGTGGGGAGGTATCCGTGGGGATTTTGCGCACGTAAAAAAAAAAAAAAAACCTAAACAAGGTTTCGAGTGTTTCTGACCTGGCCATTTTTCATAAAAACATAAAGTATACAGGTACGTATGAAACAGAAAAGAAAGTATGATGAAGTTAATAGAATTTGTACCAAGCCAGTCTTCCAATTGAGTTCCAATATCTGCTCGAGACTCGATTAGCTTTTGCTCGAAGGCTCGCAGAACTAGAATAATACAATATTATCAAATTATTATATCTGACAAAACCAATGGGTTTCAGGACAGATGAACTAAATAGAATATGAGGTAGTTGTACAGTGAAATAAATGAAATACGTTGGTTATTTAGCAGTAGTTCAATCAATTTATTCATGAGAGGTCATATTATATACAGCGTTTACATTACAGGAACAGACGGAACAAAACAAAAATGTTCCTAACAACATAGAAAAAATCGTTCTTTATATCGTTAGGAACATTTTTGTCTATTATTGATTAAACGTTAGTAATTGTGTAGTCCATTTTATGAGATAATCCAGGGATAACAAAGGAAAACACTAAGATACCACGAGTTGGAAAAAAAATGCTTGGGTAGTTATAGCAACTGTTAAGAACCCAAGTACCAATTCAAGTCAAATATAACATATGTTTAAGAATTTTACTTTTTTTGTACCACTTAGGTGGCAGACAAGCACACGACTCACCTGATGGGAAGTGATTACCGTAGCCTATGGACGTGTGCAACACCAGACGCGTCCTATTGTCATATTTATTTTTATCATTACAAGAGATGAATCTAGTATATAATTATAGGTATTATTCACTCGCTATTGGATGTTGACTATCGCAACCAAACATAGCCTATGTTCTTTCCCCTTCATCAGGCTATCATCAAAAATGACGAACTATCATACATATTTTCATCTCCTATTTGAACACTTTTAACCTCATTTTTCGAAACGATGTAGTCTATGTTATTTTTCAAGCTCTAGTTTATCTCTGTAATAAATTTTATTGATATTAGTGCAGTGGTTTCGGCATGATAGACAAATACATAGACAAACATACAGAGTTTAATTCTCCATTTATAGATATTTAAGATAGATAAATAATTCTTTACTATACACCAATAGATTACTGTAGAATTTGTAGCTAGGATGCATACAGTTTAATATTGTAAACGTAACATAGCCTTACTTTGCATGCTGTGTTTGCATCAAGTAGAATATAATCACGCTATGTTTTTTGTAGATTTTAGTATAAGATACATTACTGGTAGTATTCAGTTTTGCGAACCAATAAAAAAAAATACAATGGGCTGCCTTATCGCTGGAAGCGATTTCTTCCACGCAAATTTACTATGAATATAATATTTCTTTTGAAGTATTCGATATCGACCTAACGATGAAGGCACACTCATTTTTCTTTAACCGAGCGTCACTGCTTCCTTTTTATAATCTAACTAACTGACCCGCCCCGGGTTCGCCCATGGCATATTTTGAAACTTCATTATCACCCCTTTAATTATACGTACACGTAATTTTTAAGTCTTCAAATAATGTATGGATATCTAACAGATTTGTTGACTTCTATAATCACTGCTCCCTATTAATGATAGCGTGATGATATTTAGTCTGAAACCTGAGTCGATAAACAGACTATTCAAAGCAAAAAAATACAATACGAACCAGTGCTTCCTGAGATTACCGCGTCCAAACAAAATCTTCAGCCTTATAATATTAGTTTAGATTTTCAGATAACATTTGCTAACTTCATTCCATTATTTTAAACTCTCGGTCCGCTAACAAAGCTGGGCTCCAATTTTGTTGAGCAAAACGTACACCAGTCATTTTTCATACGGAGGGTAAAGGCAAAGTTCCTTTTTATCCCTTACCTAAGGCAAACACAGCCTTCGGCCAATATTTTCAAGGGCCAATTGGAGACATTTAGTTGGCGATTTGCTAAAGCACTTCTTCTAAACAAAAGTTTAACAAACGTATAATTTTTGGATGTAGCCGAGAGATTTGGCCAGCTGCTGATTAAGGCTGGATTATATCATTGTTTGTTTACTAGAACGTGGTATAATGAAGAGGTTTGTTCCACTGCGTAGAAATTTTCATAGCCATTTTAAGTTCTCAAGTAATTTAAATGAACAAGGAAGATGAAGAATGATACACTTTTTACTTATTTTTTATTTTACATATCATAACATAACATAAACTCACGCCTATATCAACGAAGGGGTAGGCAGAGGTGCTAGCATCCACATTTCGCAAGTTTATGTTTAGGTACCAATGTAATACATAATAGGTGGAGAGACTATTGCCATTAACCGGGCACTTTTTATTTTACAGATATTCGAAAATATTGAATACACAGAAAATAAATGTTCCTCAAGAGTCCGTACAACTTTTTAAAATATAATATTGTTGGCGCGATTGGCCAACGTGCGCGAGTGGACTGTATTGCGGGGAAGTAGCTAACTGTTCTATTGACGCTTTACACACAAGAGACAGGTGGTCGGGTTGCCGCGGGAGTGATCCAAGCAATGAATGCAACCCGAGAAATTAGGAGAGGATGCACTAACCTTCACGACACACGTGTTTTCATCGCAGCCGGTACACGGATCTTCTCTTCCTTGCTCAGGAGCTGCCGTCAGCATCACTAGATCACTTGAGGAACACACGAGAGGCACAATCCGATCGGTAAAGGTCTATGAAGCGGTAAAATGTAACAAATATTAATCATTTTTGAGAGACGCGAGCGCGGTCCGTCATCACGCTGGCTAGTTCAAAGCGAGACTGAGTGTCTATATTTCACAAATGGCGGACGGAAGCCACATCTATGGTTAGTGCGGAAGAGGAAACGGGTATAAAAGGAGTGTGTTTCCGTGTCAAAAATACAGTTTCTACTTCGGCGCAACCATTCCCCCCGGCTTGAAGGGTTACCTTCGAAACGACAAATGCGAAACAAATCTAAAGTCTAATCTAAATCTAGGTTTGGGAAATAACAACTAAAATATAAACCTAGATTGGAGCTCGTGCCTACTGCTGGCTAGGCAGCGGGCAGAGGCGAACAAACAACACAACGCAACAGTCTCGACCAAGACGAGACGCGATTAGCCAACAACAAAATAAGGGTCTCTTCACGTGGGACCGATACAACAAGCGAGTGCTTCTTCTCCTCGGGTGGTTCGGAAACCGTAGTGGGATTGAATTGACTAACTGGCCACCCATCTAACGCGGCATGAATCCAGGACGGTCCACCAAACCACAACGGGTGATCCAAAATTTGCGAAGGAAGCAATCCACGAGAGAGACAATCGGCTGGGTTGTCGGTGCCAGCAACGTGAAAGAGATTATGTGGCGCCAATTCAGATTGAATTTTGCCACTCTATTAGCGACGAATGTGTCCCAACGATGGGGCGAAGAGTGGGCCCAACACAAAGCGACTGTTGAGTCCTAAAAGCTAAAATTCTACTAATATTAATGCGAAAATTTACAATTATGTCATTAAGCGACACGGAAGTGCTAGTCTTAGCACTGCCATCCAAAACTACACGGAGTTTTAGTAGTAAGCTTATCTTCTCTAATAACTCCGCGGTGCGGGATAATGTACGAAGGCTGGGTCCCGCCAGTGTCCGCAGGCGCAGGTGAGATGTAACCTTTATCTAAATATTCGTTAACAACCTCATCATAGGCCCGCTTCGACTTTGGGGACGCCTGCATCTTTCGTTCCAAACAAAGAAAGCGCCTTTCAGCGGATACACGGGAGCCACCGAGCGAAAACTTGCGGATGGTAGACTCCAGTGGCGGCTCGACGGTGCAACAGAACGAAGCAGTCGAGTGACTAAAACTATCTATAGAAGCGGGTGCGGAACCAATTATAACAAAACCAAGAACTGTTTCCAGTGCGTGCGGAGCGGGGTACGTCGGTCCCCCTTGAACCTTACGTGATAACTGGAGGTGCGGGAGAATCGAAGCGCCGATCAATATATCGACGACTCCAGGAACAGCGTAAGTCTCATCTGCTAAAGGCAAGTCTTTAAATTTCGTTAATAAAGACGTGTCAACCGGGACGGTAGGCAACTGTTCAGCTATTCTATCTATAACGAGCGAATCCATGTCAAACCAAATATTATTATTAAAACGAGATCTAAACCTTGTTTTAACGGTGCCACGAACAGCTGACTGTAAGCTTCCAAAACCCTTCACCACTGAGCGGGTTGAACGCTTATCAACATTGAAACCAAGACGCCGACAACAATCTTGAGTAATAAAATTACTTTGCGAAGCGCCATCCAACAGCGCTCGAACAATGCGCGGCTTACCTAATGCATCAACAATAACAACGCGAGCGGTCGCAAGACACACAGTAGTGAGTGCAGCACTAGCGGAGAACGAACACAAGGTGACGTCATCCGCGGCGGTCACCGGGCGGGCCGGAGCGCGCGCGAGCGCGGGCTGCGGCTGCGGCGCAGGCCGCCGTGTGTCACCGCTCGACGAGCCAACCGTGCTCACATTGGATGCGGCATTACTATTCTCAAAATGAAGCAAAGTGTGGTGTCTCGCTTGACATTTGCGACAACTATTTCTACTATTACATAAAACAACGCGGTGTTTAGTACCGAGACAATTAAAACAAAAATTATTAGCGCGAACAAATTTATAACGATCACTAGGTGACAACTTTAGAAAACCAGGACACCTGTACAGTTGCGAATGATGAGTACTACACAAAGAGCAAACAGGTGACTGTACACGTGCTGGTGCGGTACTAACATAAGTATGAGTTGACCTCAGTGACCTCGATGACGCATCTACTTTGCGTGCAGAATCAACAACTATCTTCGCGCCTTCATGTTTCGATGAAGAGCGCTGCAATACTTTTATATGCTCGCGAACAAAACTTTCTAAGTCTTCGAACTTAGGAATTTTATTGCCGCGATGATCCGATTCAAACAAACGAATGGTTTCGGAATCTAATTTCCTTAAACCCATATACAAGAATACGAAGTCGCAGAGGTCATCAATCTTTAGGTTCTTTACGGCGCGAACAGCTGACGCGAAAGTATCTAGAAATTTCTCTAAGTTTTGATCGTTACATGCCGCAATAGATTTCAAATCAAACATCTGATCTAAATAGGCGTTAGCTACCGATCTTTTATCCTCATACCTAGCTTTCAAAGTATTTAAAATTAAATTATAATTCCCGGCACTAAACGTAATTCCAGCGCAAGCGGTTATAGCTTTACCAGTCAATTTTTCAACGAGATAATGCAATTTTTCGTGATCTGTCAACGAATCGTTCTTATCTATCGTATTCTCAAAACTATCTATAAATAGACACCAATTGCGAATGTTACCATCAAATTCGGGTATTTGAATTGGTGGCAACTTAGGTCGGTCGCGAGTGGGGTTGGGTAGGTCAGCCGGTTTCTCCAAACTCCTAGCGACGCGTTTGATACGACAATACAAATCGTCAAACGACGACAAGGCTTGATAACTCACTGAGTAATCGGGATCCAAATTCAACTCTAAAACATTGATGTCATGTACTAAGGTTTCGAAATCCGCGCGTAGACTATCTAAGTTTTCTATAGAACACAAGAACGAATCTCTGATGACCAAATCAGAGGTTTTAAGTGCATTATCATAGATCGATTGTACGCGAGAGTAAATCATTTCTTTTTTAGCGTATAAAAGTTTCAATTGAACCTTACCGGTCTTATCAACCTTTGGGGACATGTTTACAATTAAATCTCAAACTAAAGTGCGGTAAATAACAAATATGAAATGACTTAATCTTAGCGGTACAGAGCAGCGAGGCGGCGCGAGCGATAACCGTAGGTAGGTAGGTACTTATGACTGCCAGTGCAAGCTTGAACTAACGCGCATAGCAACAAGGTCGTACCTACGCGATGGTCGCTGTCTAGGTTCAACTATTATTTCAGAGATTAAGTATTGCGTAATATCTATTCAAATTAAAATACTTTCGTATGAATTGGGATGAGATGCGAGCGAGGTAGGTACAGCCACGTGTCCACCCACGCAGGTACTAGGCAAATACGACGCGAGCCGAGAACAACGTAATTGAAAAAAACAAAACAAAGCCAAATGCGTTAGGTATTACACTGTGCCTATGCACTAGGGTGTCTGAGTATACCTAAGATCTAAGCCTAAATGTCTGGATGCGGGGTTTTCTACTAAAATAACCAGGCACTTAGGTGCGATGCGAAAATTGTGAACTACGATTAAGTGTTGATATGATACCTAACCTATTTATGTATTAGGTAGGTACAATGCGAGCCAGCGGCGAACGGACAACAAATTCTAAGCCTAAATGTCTGGATGCGGGGTTTTCTACTAAAATAACCAGGCACTTAGGTGCGATGCGCTTATTCCCATTAGAATAATAACAAAATACGAACTACGGCTAAGAATCCGGCTCGATCCGGACCAAAAATGGTGGCGCATGGCCGAGTGCGGTAATGGACTGTATTGCGGGGAAGTAGCTAACTGTTCTATTGACGCTTTACACACAAGAGACAGGTGGTCGGGTTGCCGCGGGAGTGATCCAAGCAATGAATGCAACCCGAGAAATTAGGAGAGGATGCACTAACCTTCACGACACACGTGTTTTCATCGCAGCCGGTACACGGATCTTCTCTTCCTTGCTCAGGAGCTGCCGTCAGCATCACTAGATCACTTGAGGAACACACGAGAGGCACAATCCGATCGGTAAAGGTCTATGAAGCGGTAAAATGTAACAAATATTAATCATTTTTGAGAGACGCGAGCGCGGTCCGTCATCACGCTGGCTAGTTCAAAGCGAGACTGAGTGTCTATATTTCACAAATGGCGGACGGAAGCCACATCTATGGTTAGTGCGGAAGAGGAAACGGGTATAAAAGGAGTGTGTTTCCGTGTCAAAAATACAGTTTCTACTTCGGCGCAACCAATATTATGGTTGCCTTTTATCTATTATTGTACATGGAAATTAAGTTTATATTAACTTATTCTAAAGAAAGCTGTGTATACTTATTATAATGTATTAAACTTTTATTGCGTATAATGTTTTGTATTTTTTGAAAATACCGCGTGGTTCTCAGTGGAGTAGAATTTGGACCACACCATCTCTTTCCATGCGGTGTCGTACAAGGCGACTAAAGGATAGGGCTGTTTAATATTAGACAGATTTATACAGCCCAGACTCAGCCTCAGATGGACCGAATGCAATGGTTGGTGTAATGTGGGTGTTAATTCACATCTACCTAACCCTCCGAGGATTAAAGCGTGATTAAGTATGTATGTTTTTGAAAGTGAATCAGCCAAAGCAGTATTCCCAGATTATATAACAACGTGTTTATTAGTTTAACCATCACCCTGTCTATGTAATAGTATATAGAATAATAAATTATATCATTTTCATCAATTTTAAAATCACCTAACCAATTTAATGAATTTGACAAGTACTGAAAGAAAGACTGAATAAAGATAGAGAAAAAGAAAATAATATTCAGCCACATTCATAACTATATTATGTTGAAATTCAGAAGACAACTAGCCCCGGGCCCGTTAAAAAGAATTATTAATTTAAAATAATATAATAAATAAAGAATATCAAGACGTCAAGAGCGGCTGGCGTAAAATGAAACACAATCTCGCGGCTCCCCGAGGCGTCGCGTCGTCAATGTCGCTACAGACAGATACCGTTTATATTACACCTTGTTATCTGTTTACATTTTATCTTAATTTCACCTCCATTATATCGGAAGTTAAAGATAAATCTGACTATAAGATTTTGGATATAAATCTACACATTTTATTTCGGAGCCTAAGATTCCATTAATTTTTAGGAAGACCAAAATCAGAAATCAAGCATCTCACTTTTCAACAACTTTCAATCCATATTTCATCAATACTATTTTGTCTATTTCCACTAGCCATGTTTAATCTCATTATTTAAGGAGCCTGGTAGTAACCGTTTGGTTAGAATTTTAAATTTTAAAAAAAGGCAGGGGATTCACCCTCACACATTGCGACCTGAGACGGTGTGCACTGTGCGGTATGAAAGAAACTTCATCCCACGCAGACTCAAGCTGTGGAATGATCTCCCTGCTGCGGTTTTCCCAAGCGCCTACAATATGGGGTTCTTCAAGAGGGGCATCAGAGGGTTTCTTCATGGTCGGCAGCGCGAGTGTGACACCCCTGGTGTTGCATACGTCCATAGGCCACGGTAACCGCTTTCCATCAGGTGGGCCGCCAAGCTGAGTGCCACCATTGTAGCACTTAGTGTCTGTAATGGTGACCCTCTTTCCTGAGACTTTGCCTTTAGCTTACCATCAGGCGAGGTGAGGTCAAGTTGGCGTGTCCTATATAAAAAAAAAAAAAAAAAAAAAAAAAAAAAAAATAGCTGTGGTTCGAACTGAACAGATGAGTGTTGTTATCTTATTCGTCGACACAAGTGGCTGTTCAGATGTTCCGATGTTCCGATACTCGCGGGAAATTACAGAGTTCGATGCAATTCGCACGTACTGCAGCGAAACTTACAGTTTGTACAGAAAGAGTTACCAATTTATCACAAGACAGTTCTATCCGATTCTGTGAGACAGTCGCTATTTCTTTGATTAATGTGAACTCAAATTAATGTAAAAACTTTTTGAATACTTTTTTTTAAATGGCTTAGAAGACCTTTTCTGAAGTTTCTTTCGGTTTAAATGATATAATTCATTTAAACCGAAAGAAACTTTTAGAATGAAAGAAGCTACTTATATACCTATTTTGTAGTAATATAGTCGTATAGTTCCCGGCAGAGTAGAATTTGGGCCAATATCTCTCTTGCCATGCGGTTTCGAATGTACAAGGCGATTAAGGGATAGGGCTGTTTAACATTAGACAAATATATACAGCTCAGACTCACGCTCAGATGCATAGCTCGAGTCAATATAGTGCCCGGAAGACGGCAATAGGCCATTGTATTCGCTCCCACGTAATAACGTGGGAGCGAATACAATGATTGGTGAAGTATGGGTGTTAATTCGCCTCTGCCTCCGGGGATAAAAGCGTGATCACATAAGGAGTAAGGGAAGGCGAACGTCTTTCCATTCGGTAGGAGTGTTATCTCACCGGAGCTTATAGTTTAGTGATTTAATAATGATAATTAAGTCATAGAGTCCTTGCCTATTTCAGATGATAATAATTGCGTTTGTATGTACACAACGAAGAGTACAGATTTTTTTTCTTGAAGAGGTAATACTAACAAACCTCTAAGTTTAATTTACTATTACTATTTTTTACAATAGCACCATAGACTAATAGATGAGCTGTCATGGCGGTGCTATTAAAAATAGAGTCAGAAAAGTGTCATGCTTTTCAATCGTAGTGGGTGAGAGTCTACGTTGCGTGACGCACGCTATATGTGGTGGTCAAGATTTGTTAAAACATTATAGAACGAACTGGAATGAACAATTCTCATATAGAAAGGGGATACATTCCAAAAATGTTTGTAGTGACTTAAATATTGTCATATTTGATTAAATTTCTTAGATTTCTGTATTTCTGTATCTGTATGGGGTGTACCCTTTCTATCCCTTAATGTATCCTACTTTGTTCGTGATGGGAATGGTGGGATACAGTGAGCTTGAGGTCAGGAGAAATTTAACCTTGACAACGTATGTATTTGCAATACTTAGAGGGAAACTCTATAATAACGACATATTGGGTTTGCTATGTTTAAGTATACCGGATGGGTACGTATGGCGACGTCGAAAACCACCCCTACTGGTGAAGCCTATAGGGCGAACGGACCTCCTGCGCCCCTGACGCGTGCGATTCGCACATTGAATCTCATAGCTGCGGAGATTGATCTATTCCATTGTGCTAAGAGTGAGTTCACAAGGGTGGCATTACATATAATCTGCTACGTTGAGTTAAATGTTATCAACATTTAATATACCTAAGTATTGTATAGAAAGTAAATACATAGTTGATAATTATAAGATAGCTACACTATTGCATTGGGTAATGCCTGTAATGATAGTTGTAATGAGAAATAAATAAATAAATAAAACTTACTTTAACTTAAATTTGATTAGCTAAAATGTGTGCTTTCTTTAAGACGATTTATGGTCGGCAGCGCGAGTGTAACACCCCTGGTGTTGCATACGTCCATAGGCCACGGTAACCACTTTCTATCAGGTGGGCCGTGTGCTTGTCTGCCAACTAAGTGGTATAAAAGAAAACTACGAGTATTTTTCACGCAGCGTTAGAGTGGCACTTACTGCGTCTATAGAATTTGTATAAAGTCTAATTTAGTAGCTAGATTCAATCTTCGAGTTTCAAAACCGAGCAGGTAGAAGAACAATATATGCGCATCAGTACGTTACGATACAGAACGGTTTTGTAGCACGCAGTCAAATTTACTGCGTTCGTGTGCGCCGGCACTAAGCATTATGTTCAAAAGTAATTAATTTAATAAAACGTGTTAAACCCTACAATGGTACAGTAAAGATGTCGTTTCAAGGAACTCTTGCTGATAAAGAATTATTTATCGTTATGGAATAGTATGTATTCGTTTAATTCTATTTCTAAGAAGAATTGCTGGAACACTTACATTTTGTTTATATGGTGCACGTCAATTAGACTATCTCGCCTGATGGTAAGCTGAAGGTAAAAGGGTTACCATTACACACATTACAAATACCATGTTACACTGGCAGTCTTTCACACCCCGCTTAAAGGACTCGGGACCGGATTTAATGGTGCGGCAAAGGAACCGCTCCATTAGTTTATTGCCATTAACATTTTAATGTTATTCTGATTACAAAATCGTAATTTATACATACGTATGCTCACGCCTTTTTCCCTCCAGTGTAAGCAGAGACATCAGCCCGCCACGTCTTTTTATCAGTGCTGGGTTAGTTGCAAATTTAATTGCAATATTTTGTTAATTTGTTCAGTGTACTGCGAGGTCGACCCCATCATTCTGACCCCGCCCATTCACCCATATGCAAGCCTGACTTCATAGGTACTCACCAGCACTCACTCATTGAAATTGTTTATTCCATTTCATCAAATTCAAATTACAGAGTTAGCTTTACAGTACTAATCTAATAATTAAATAAATGAAATCCTTCACATTTTCCATACTTCTATACTAATATGATAAATGCGAAAGTAACTCGGTCTGTCTGTATTTACACTTTCACGATTATACCGCTGAACTGATTTTGATGAATTTTCGTATAGGGGTAGATTAGACCTTGAGAAAGGACATATACTATGTTTTGTCACGATAACCAACATCCTCGCGGGTGGTACTGCAGGCAACAGCTAGTGAATAATAAATACGTACGTTAATTACTATGTCTATATTACTAGACAGGTAGGTAAGCAAAAATAAGTGCTGTAAAAGTGATTAATTTCTCAATTTCATCGGCAGTCTTGTACACAAACGGGGTTGTGAATACTAATCTAAGTTAATACGAGTGCGGCGCCCCAGGGCAACTAGTTCGTCGCACCTACTGATCTGTTTCTTGGATCCGTGCTCGGGCCCAGGGGACGTTATGAAGGTCAACATTTTGCTTATCCACATACGCATTGTGATAATATTAGCGAACAGTGGCGGGGGATCCCTACAACCGTGGTATGTTTCCGGCGGTCAGTAAGGTAGCCAGAGTTTACTGGAGAGTTTTTGTGCTGTCAGTAGGAAGGCTAAAGGTGGATCCTGCTTTACCTTCTGTACTGACGGTACAGAAACTCTCTCTTCTTATAGGGTCGGCAGAACGAGTGTGAGTACCATGTTATTGCACTCAGTCATCTCATCAGTCTCTTTTTTGGTGTGTGAAGTTCTTCGTAGTTTCTTCTATGCCATTTTTTTTTGATGATTTTTTCTTCAGCTATTCTTTTAACAATTCGTTGTCCAAAATTAAGCGCACCAAAAAAGAGAAAACGAGCAAAACTGGTCAAGACGAAACAGCCATCATAGCGTGCCGCAACGTTGCTATCGTCTCCTATCTTCTTTTATTTAACAGTTCTTTTACCAATAATTCAATATTGAATAAATTCATCAAAACAGTATCCAACAATATCAATAACTACAGTTTAACTAATTTAGCTACATTACCAATTACTTCCGAATTGAGTTGAGGTGTAAAACCAGCATTGTGGAATGAATTAAATAATAAACATCTTTAAAACGAATTACTCGCTAGTGATGTCCTACCATCGGATTCAATTTTTTTTCTAGGTGTCCGCTACCTTTTAATGATTTCCTCCCTTGTGTATTGAACCATATTTGTATCTTTAAAAAGTTGTTTCATATTACGAGGTTCTACTTTTTGATTTCTTGCTCCGAGTATTTAAGGTTTAATTAAAATTTTTATTGCACACAAATAATACAGAGATCATACACAAAATAACATGTACAAAGGTAAGCTTAACTCAATATGAGTTCTCTACCAGGAAACCTTTGAGTAGCAGAGAAGCCGTTATAGTAGATTACGAGGTTCTACTTTTTGATTTCTTGCTCCGAGTATTTAAGGTTTAATTAAAATTTTTATTGCACACAAATAATACAGAGATCATACACAAAATAACATGTACAAAGGTAAGCTTAACTCAATATGAGTTCTCTACCAGGAAACCTTTGAGTAGCAGAGAAGCCGTTATAGTAATGAGAGGATATGAAGAGTAACATTAAATTTCAGAAGGTAAAACTCATAACCAACACGTATACACATAAACATACATACACAGCATACATATTATGTATAAATATATATATATATATATATTAAAAACTTACAAACATATACCTATTTATATAGGTTTCAAAGTTATTAAATAGAAAGAAAATTATACGAACCAAAATTATGTAGGTAATGAGGTCTGAAGAACCTTTGAATCTAGAAAGTTTGGTTATCTGCGACATAATCAATACTGAAAGCTTACTGCGCTAAATAAGTTGCTGGCGGTAGAAGTAAATGGGAAAATTCTAGTTAGTACCCACTGAAGAGTTTTCAAAAACACTGCTATATTATTTTCACGTAACAAAGCATTATTATTTGTTATTTACGCACGTGTACGTATTCTGTTCACTACATCTTTATGCTGTTTAATTTTATCATATAATCTAATGATCTACCCGTCATTAAGAGAATTTGTGTGCTTATTGTAAACGTCATTAGTTATTACTATTAAGCATTAGAAGATAATATGATTAGTACTGCCACATTTTGCGGCAGCCGCCACGTCTGGCCATGTCTATTCAATTAGACCCTGCCAGGAGTGATAGATCTAAAAATATCTATTCTGTTCCCATGGCCCTACTTTGATATCGAAAAGTGAACCTTGGTCTCTTAAGTGGAAATTGGATGCAACCAGGATTTACTACTTGGAAAAAGATGATAAATTATTATTTTATCTGCTACTAGCTCTAATCTGCTGCTCCCCCGTGTAGCTTTCCCTGATACTGTGATGACGTATAGCCTATGACACTCACACATAATGTAACTTTATAATTTATTTAAAATCGGCTCAGGAGATTTATAGATCAACCTCTACAACGTCACAAAGTCACAAAAATAATAGTATAAATAAAATATATTGATATACCTATTTAGTGTAAGTATTTGATCCCACTAAATACTGTAAATGTGAAAGTTGGTAAAGATATTTTTTACACAATCACGCTTAATTGGCTAAAGGGATCTAGTTATTTCATACGGCGATAGTTTATAGATTATAGACTATAGTAAGACTGTAATAAGACTATTGTAAGATTCATCACCATCATCGTGTCAGCCACACACAGTCCACTGCTGAACATAGGCCTCTCCCATAGACTTCCAGAATGACCGATTTAAAGCAGCTCTCATCCAGCGCTTCCCGGCGACCTTGATGAGGTCGTCCTTCCACCTAGCCGTTGGGCGTCCTACGCTACGTTTGCCCGTATGCGGTCGCCATTCCAGAACTTTTTTGATCGGCCATCTATTCTGCGCGCTATGTGTCCCGCCCACTACCACTTCAACGTGCTAATCCTCTGGGCTATGTCGGTTACTTTTGTTCTCCTACGGATATCATCATTTACTGAAGCGATCACGTAAGAAAATACCGAGCATAGCCCTCTCCATAGCTCGTTGAGCGACTTTTAACTTTTTTAGGATACCTTAAGTGAGGGACCACGTTTCAGATCCGTAAGTTACATCACTGGTAACACACATTGGTTAAAGACTTTCGTCTTCAGGCACTGAGGTATGTCGGACGAGAAGCATTTTACGACTATAGTAAAACAAAATTTGAAGACTCTATACGGTAATAGTTAACCTATAGTTTAAACAGCACATAAGCTGCATTTTTGGAATAGGTTCCCATGGTTTTCGGAAACGAGATGATTAGATGACCAGGCGCGTGGAGCTGCGGGTATCAGCTAGTAAATTATATTCCTTTCATTCCAACTAAAACATAATCTGAACAAGCAAACAAGTTCCCGTCTCTAGCGGTTCGTCAACGGGCGCTTGTTAACCCGCAATTTAACTGTTAACACTATTTAAAGTTCGCTGTTTAATTTAAATTGTTTCCTCACTTTTCCACTTCCCACGTAAATACCCAAGGCGAGGAAACTGGTTTAGTGTTGAGCAGAAAAGTGAGGATTCGGGAATTCAGAGGTATTACAGATAATTACAAATATTGAAGTTTATGCTTTATATCGTTGATAGTGATATCGGATCTCGGCGATCATGTTAAGCCGTCGAACCAGCCATACAAACATCTATAACATTCGTTACGGATAGTAGGAGCCCTCAAAAGGCAGACTAGTCTTACTATAGAATGTTGATACCGATAATTGGTTGTGCACGATGATCATTGTGCATGTTATGCAGGGCACGCCGTAGTAACGGCGGTAAGACCCATCATGGGGGAGTGGCTAGAGAGGCCACACGGCAGCCTCTCGTAGCGTCTGACGCAGATGATCACCGAGCACGGATGCTTCGGAAAGTATCTGCGTCGGATGCAGAAGGAGCCAACGTCCGAGTGCCATCACTGCGACGCGAGCGAGGACTCAGGTCCGCACACGCTCACCGAGTGTCCGGCGTGGGAGACGCCGAGGCGGGAGCTTGTGGCTTCCCTGGGAGTGAGGGTTCTCACGCTCTACACCTTGCTCGCGGCGATGGTTCGCTGCGCGGATGCGTGGGCGGCCGGCGCCTCCTTCTGCGAGCAAGTAATGCTCGTGAAGGAGGAGGCGGGGCGGGAGCGGCAGCGGGAGTGACGAAGGATCGCAAGACAAGCTGCCCGCGAACGAAGGCAACTCGGGCGTCGGAGGTCGATGAACGACCTCCGCCCCCCATGAGCATCGGCCTGGGGGTGACAGGTGAAGCCGCCTGTCACCCTGGCAGAAGCAGGCCGCGGCGGTGGCGCGCGTGGCGCGCCTCCCCGTTTCCGGGGACGAGTTGGGGACTCTGTAGTCCCCACACCCGAGAAGAGGGCCAGATCGTGAGAGATGGCCCTGGGTCGGCCGGGGTGCGAGGGATATGCCTGTCAACCTCACCTTCGGCAACCAAAACGACCCACAGGCGGCGTGCGTTTTAGTCGGTTCGAAACCGACAGCCGGTGGAGGAGGTATCCGTGGGGATTTTGCGCACGTAAAAAAAAAAAAAAGGCCAGCACCAATTGAGTTGGGAAAAAGTGTTTCTTATTCTATCTTTCTTTCCCTCTTTCTTTCTTTCTTTCTTTCTTTCTTTGTTGGTACATATGATTTTTGTTGTACTGGTAGTACCAGTGTTGGTTTGTAGTTTCATCCATTGTTGTAGTAAACGCAGTTTTAAGTTTTTATTTGGACAAATAACCAAAGGCGTAAAGCACAATTTGTAATTAATTATGGAGCAGTGAATTTAGTGCTTTTTGTGCCGACTTCACTGCAGATGACTGTGGCACTGGACGTTCCTGGAAGTCACTTGCACATTGCACGACACAGTTAACAAGATATTCTTTGTTCGTATTTTAATGGGGTTTATTTGTTTCACAGTCAGATACTTTTGATGTAGACTTATGTTCAGATAGATTGCATTATCTTTGTAGCTTCAAAAGTGTAATTTTACGAGTTGCAATTATTGTCGTGGTTCAATAAACGTTCTACTTTTTTTATCGTGCGATATATCCCCATGGATATGCCGGAGTCGGTGAAAGAGGTTATATCTGACTTGAACCGACTAAAACGCACGCTGTCTGAGAGTTGTAAGCTGCCGGAGGCATATCCTTTGCACTCCAACTGAAACAAACGTTAATAATTAAATATTTTACAATTTAAAAAGAAAACAGCTCTTGACATCTAAATATATATAACAAAGGTGACTGACTGACAAAGTGATCTATCAACGCACAGCCCAAACCACTGGATGGATCGGGCTGAAATTTGGCATGCAGGTAGATGTTGTGACGTAGGCATCCCCAAAGAAAGGATTTTGAGATGCAGGCTATATAAGACTAGCTGTTGCCCGCGGCTCCGCCCGCGTGGATGTCGGTTAACTTATTGTTGAGTCAAAAAAGTATTCTAAATTAAAAGTAGCCTACGTTACTCCTTATTTCATCAGCTACCTGCCAATAAAAGTCTCGTCAAAATCGGTCTAGTCATTTTAGAGATTAGCCGGAACGAACAGACAAACTTTATTGTTATTACGTTGCTGTTAAATTAGAGTCAATTTATGAGCAAATGTGTTGAAAATGTATTTAATTTAGGACCTTTTTATCTGTTTCTGATTGGACAGGACCCCAAAAGGTCCATACTCCTTTGTAGAGGAGACACATAACATTACAGCATGTCTACAGGGATCACCGGCTAACTAGTTCGAACGACTGTCCCGGCTTTAAAGTTGCTAAACGGATTGGTCTCGCTGCGGTGGGAGATTAACAGCAGTTCTAGTAACTAATCTTTGATTAATTCATTAGGATACTAGTGGAATGAACTTTAATACGCTCTAAGTTCACGTAATCATGTTAGGTATTATAGATAACTAATAATTATTATAATTATCCTAGTTTCAAGATGTGAATCTGTGGCTTTGAATTTTATACAAAATTCACACAGTAAAACCTGAAGTTCACATAGCTTTTGAAAGTACCTATTAAATATCTTTTTATGCATCAAATGGGTTACTAGAGAAAATATTAGGCTTACTATTTGGAGCTGAGAGATAGCATTACAAAGGCTGAAATAGAATCGAGTACAGTCAGCATCAGATAAATAAATCTCACGTATAGATCACCCGTATCTATGCGTGCCTTTACTGGTCTCATAGCGGTGACCTGGACGCGGCTCAACTGTTTCGGCATCTGCAGCGGTCGGCGGACAGCGTAATTGAGCAGTACCCCACTGTGGAATTAGTATCCTTAGGGGACTTCAACGCCCACCACGTGGAGTGGCTGGGGTCTCCTAGGACTGATTTTGCGGGAAGGGCTGCTCACGACTTCGCTCTGACCTATGGGCTCTCTCAACTGGTGCATTCTATCACTAGAACACCAGAAATTGAGACCCACAGAAGCTCTATACTGGACCTTCTGCTGACTACGCGCCCGGATGATACTCCATAAGGGTGGAAGCACCTCTCGGTAATTCGGACCACAGCCTCGTCCGGGCGCAAGTGACACTCGCGCGGCCTGAACCACCGCGGCCACCTCAGTGGCGGCACGTGTGGCACTACAAGTCGGCAGACTGGGACGGACTGCGAGAATTCAAGATTCGAGATCCAAGCTCCTGTGCAACAGCAGTCGCTGACGCGATTCTAGTGGGTATGGAATGCTACATCCCCAACCGTTGGGTCGCGACAGGAGCGAGCAAACGCCCGTGGTTTAATAGGCCTTGCAGGGAAGCTAGAGACCGCAAGCAATCTGCATACAAGGCTTGAACCACGGCTCTTGCCAATAAGGATCCGAACATCGCTGAAGTGAAGCGGAAGTTGAATGCTGCTTTAAGGTCCAGTAAAAAGGCAACGTCTAGAGCAAAGTTTGAGTTTATCGGCAGAATTGGCGAACGGCTTGCGCGCTACCCATCTGGCAGTCGTGCATTTTGGTCGCTCGCTAAAGCTGCTGAGGGAAACTTCTGCCAGTCTTGCCTTCCGCCGCTGCAAAAATCCGACGGTAGTCTGGCCCATGTCGCTAAGGAGAAGGCTGATCTTTTGGGTAATCTTTTTGCATCAAACTCGACTACGAACGACGGGAACGCCGAACCACCCATCATCCCCAGCTGTGGTGTTTTGATGACCGAAGTTAAAATCACGCAACGGGTGGTCCGGCGCGAGCTTAAGTCCCTCGATGTTCGGAAGTCGAGTCGACCGGACGGTGTACCGGCGATGGTGCTTAAGCACTGTGCCCCCGAGCTATGCCCTGTACTTACACGCCTTTTCGCACTCTCATACTCCGCGAGGCAGGTCCCGGCCTCGTGGAAGACTGCATTCGTGCACCCTGTACCTAAGAAAGGTGACGGGACAGATCCGACCAATTACAGGCCTATCGCTATAACCTCTCGAAGGTTATGGAGCGTGTTATTAATACACAGCTCATGAGGTACCTTGAATGAAACGATCTACTGAGCGACCTATAGTACGGCTTTCGCCACCGTCGCTCTACCGGTGACCTTCTTGTGTATCTCACAAACCGGTGGGCGCAAGCCATCGAGAGTCGGGGTGAGGCACCAGCGATCAGCCTCGATATAGCGAAGGCCTTCGATCGGGTCTGGCACAAAGGTCTTCTTACGAAGTTGCCATATTATGGACTCCCCGAGGGATTGTGCGAATGGATCTCCAGCTTTTTGTCCCACAGAAGCATCCAAGCCGTTGTCGACGGCAGCTGCTCGGACCGCATGAACATAAACGCTGGTGTCCCACAAGGCTCCGTGTTGTCTCCGACGCTGTTTCTGCTGCATATCAATGACATGCTGTCTGATGGCTTCATTCATTGTTATGCGGACGACAGTACCGGGGACACGTGTTACACGGGCCGTGCAAATATCCCTCAGTCTGAGGTGGAGAAGAGTCGCGAACAACTTGTGTCTAAAATCGAGACTACTCTCTCTGGAGTATCCGATTGGGGACGACTAAACCTAGTCCAATTCAACCCCACTAAGATACAAGTATGTGTATTCACCGCTAAGAAAATTCCATTCATTGTAGCGCCGCAATTCCTGGGCACACCGCTTACCATCTCCTCGAGTATCGGGATCCTTGGTGTCGATATCTCCAGTGACGTCCAATACCGAAGTCAATTGCAAGACAAGGTTAAGTTGGCATCAAGAAAACTCGGAGTGCTCAACAGGGCGAAGCAGTACTTCACTGCGGGGCAGCAACTCCTTCTTTATAAAGCCCGGCCTCACATGGAGTACTGCTGTCACCTTTTTGCTGGAGCACCTGCATACCAGCTTGACCCCTTTGACTCGTTGCAAAGACGGGCATTGAGGCTGGTTGACAATCCCATACTCACAGGTAGAGTGGAACCTCTTAGCCTTAGGAGGGATTTTGCCTCACTGTGTGTGTTCTACCGCCTATACAATGGTTTGTGCTCAGATGAATTGTTTGACATGATGCCCGTAGCTACATTCTATCATCGCACCTCTCGCCATAGGCAGGGAATTCATCCCCACACATTGCGACATGAGACGGTGCGCACTGTGCGGTATGAAAGAAACTTCATCCCACGCACACTCAAGCTGTGGAATGACCTCCCTGCTGCGGTTTTCCCAAGCGCCTACAATATGGGGTTCTTCAAGAGGGGCATCAGAAGGTTTCTTCATGGTCGGCAGCGCGAGTGTGACACCCCTGGTGTTGCATACGTCCATAGGCCACGGTAACCGCTTCCCATCAGGTGGGCCGTGTGCTTGTTTGCCAACTAAGTGGTATAAAAAAAAACCTTGCAAAGTAGGTATTCAAAATTATCCTAATACCTTGGTATTCTCCCCTTCCTGTTGGCGAATTGTTTTGACACTTCAGACGATAATACAATTTACATCAATAAAACATTGTTTATCAAGTTTGACTTCATGCAGACCGTCTGGCGAAAGAAAGCGTGGGCAGAACAAAAACTACATAATTATTAAAACGTTTTTTTTTATACAACTTAGGTGGCAGACAAGCACACGGCCCACCTGATGGAAAGTGGTTACCATAACCTATGAACGTGTGTAACACCAGTGGAGTCACATCCGTGCTGCCGGCCCTGTAAGAACAGAGATTTTGTGCCGTCAGGGTAGAGGAAAAAGCAAGACAAGCCTTTGGTCATCCCACTGACAGCACAAAAACTCTCCAGTGAGCTCTGGCTACCCTACTCACCGCCGGGAACACAACACGAAGTTATTATAACCGCAGTCTTCTGTAGAGCGGAGGTACTTCCCCAGTCGGACTGCTCAATTGGGCGGAAATACCGCCGTGTCCTACCTCCTTTCTTTCAAAATTCAAAAAAAAAACTTTATAGTTCTCCTCCATTCCAACATAATTTTAGTCTCGTTTGGCAAGAACTATTTACCTTTGCAGCATGGTGCCTCGTTAAACACTCGTATTTCATACGAATAGTGCCATTTTTGCTCTTTAATGTCCTAGTTATTCATTCACACCATTACGGTGGGAATAACTAGGACACCTACTATTCACACTCATGATCATATAAGCCCAGTAATTTAAGTAGATACGCAAAAGTGCATTTTTGTCATGCGGGGTTATAAGAATTAAAATGACCGTGTTTGTTGTTATGTTAATGTTCATTCCCTGACTCAATTTAGTGTGGAAATATATTATATTAAAGTAATCCTATAAACCCACTACAGCGTGTTTAATTTCTAATGGTAACCACACAAGAACCCATTAAAATACCCAGTCCTAGACTGCTGTCCCACTGATTGGACTTTTAGGATTTCACAGACCTACTCAAACCCATACATTTTATCAGATTTTCTTTCCTAAAGTGACTATATATTATAAGTGTCCATAGCATTCAGCACTTCTTGTATGTTCACTAGGTGCTATGTGGTAGTTTACTACCCTGGTAGCAAACATATGAAACTAGTTCCTGAAAGATTTGAGTATCTGTAATTGTACTCAAGTGCACTAAGCTTGCTAAGCTCATGATTTTAAACCTAAACTCAACAGATTTCATGAAAAAAAAATGCCATTAGTCTCAGAGTGTTTACACTAGAGAGAGAGAACTCTATTTTTTGAACACAGCGAGCGTAAGGTTTGAATATGTAACACCAAGCGCTAGATGGGTGTAGCACACCCAGATAGATATTGTGTGGTTTTAATACACTATTATTATTAATATTGAATACTACTAATACTACTAATTTAAGGGTAATAGAAAATAAGTTGTGAACATCAGATGGCAGTCCTTTCACGAAAAATATCTAAGTTTAGCAAAATTCGCAGTTAGACTGGTAAAGCGGAGTGAAAGCTTCAGACTGAGATGCGACTGGGATTTTTACTTTATAGATCCATATCCATCACCACAATCTGTTTCTTGCCTTACAACTACTGCTATTGCTGAATGACAACGTTTCTTTCACTAACATTAACAGCATCTTGGTCATTATCAGAGACGTTTTGGTTGTTTTGGTATATCATTCTAGATGTTATCCTTAAAATAAAATAAAAAGAAAAATAAAATGTGTTTGTTTAAATTCAAGAAGCGTAAGGTGGGTTTCACGCACCCGCTGACAGCTTCAATCTCTTTCAGACCATTCAACAGGCGGCAGTCGACCGAAGCAGTGACAGTCGACGATTTCGTATCTATTCCCGCGCAGTTACTCAGGCGCTCGAAGCGTCATAATAATTGGCTATAAAAATTATGACCGATTTTTCTAGGTCTGAGTGTTCCACACCCAACCTTACGCTCGACGGGTTAATGTTACCGCGGTGCTATATTTCTTCTTTTTATATTACTGTAATACGGTGTTCTATTACCCAGTATCATGGGTATGGTGTAAATTATTCGGAATGAGTGCAGTTTTTTCGCAATCCCTCGAACAGGTGTTACAAATGATGTGATTAGAGTTCTTGCTCGTGATCTTTTTGCGGCTCACCGTGTAATGGAAGCCGCTGCTACGAAAATCTCGTCCATGAAATTATATATTTAAGGATGATAGGTATTTTTATTATAATACTAAACGGGCTAAATTGGTATTCGAGGTAAGATGAGGTCTTAAAATAAATGGAAGGCAAGTAAGGTTGTATAAATATAACATTGGTTTTAGTAAGTAAATACAATAATTAAATTTCAAATACATTCATCTCAAGGCGTACCTTGAGATAAAAGTCTAAATGTATCATGTATTATTGAATACATGTCACCTCAAATTTTACAATCTCACTGTGAAATATAATCTATCAATTTGCTTTGGGCTTTTAACTTAAATTAATATAATCATGATGGAAATGATCGTATATATGACAAGCCACTGTAATATATTATAATGGTACCTATCTTAAAATGATAAAATTTATGTGCCGTCAATGTATAAGGCAAAGCAGGACAAGTCTTTGGTTTTCCCACTGACAGCACTAAAACTCTCCAGTAGTAGTACCCTTGGTTATTATGGTGGAGGTAATCCTCAGTCAGACTGCTCAATTGGATGGAAATACCGTTGTGTTTTACCTCCATCAATTCATTATTTTCTGAAATGGTATTTTAACTTCGTTCTTGCCAAACTGATGTTAAAAGTATATTAATTGAAGCTTGAGGTTGTACGCTGAAATTGGAATATAAAATAGCAATCCCATCATAATTTACTACAGTTTCACGGTTCATTGGCTGTAAGGGGCAAAGAATAGATTGAAGGTAATAGTTTTAGTTAAATTGTTTGAAATCCTATCAAGCTGGTATTTTCTAAATTCAAAGGTCTGGAAAAGAAAATATAAAGTGAAAAGTATATTTGACTTAATTTTAGACTATCTAGCACATACAGACAATTAATATTATATTTCTTAAGCGATTAAGAATATCAATTTTACAATAACATACAGTCAATTTCACGAGCAAGATCTTTAGAAAATAGTGGTGCGTTCTTCTCCTCAATTGGTTTTTAACAATAACTTTATAGGTTTTGTTCAGAATTGAAACTTTTTTGGTTTCATTAATTAAACTGCACGATGACTGCCGATTCTGACGCTGATATTTTGAATTCATTTTCAGATTATTTAGGATAGGCTTCACAAAACATTACAGCAAAAATAATACATTCTGAATGGTGCTTCTCACACATTTATCGATTATCGTATGTTGCAATATACAATCGGCAAAGAAGATACGATCACACTTTTTCGTATAAACTTGTATGTAATGATGCAACCGCATGTCCTTCGTCCTTTGACCTTCGTCCTCCGTATCGTCACTTTGTCTGAATTTTGATAAGGTTGGCTAGAAATAATTGCACCAAAATCAATTTTTGGTCGGAATATATCTCAATCATTATAGACTTCAAGCAAAGACAAACCGATAGGTTACTCCAGGTTAAATATTTAGATACGACATTGATTGGTATTGACTCAACGCGCTTTTTGGGACTAATAATAGATGAAAAACTAAATTGGAAATTACATATTGATAATCTTTGTACAAGAATATATCAGTTCTCTTTTGCTCTGTATAAATTGTCTCAGGTAGCAAATCGGTCAACGGTTACCACGGCATATTATGGCCATGTGGAGTGCATTCTCAGGTATGGCATAATATTTTGGGGCAACTCAATTGACAAATTGCGAATACTTATTGCACAAAAACGCTGCATTTGTTGTATGATAGGTTCAAAGAAAAGGGAATCATGCAGGAATAAATTTAAAGAGTTGAGTATTTTAACAGTTCCATCAATGTATATAATCGAGGTAGCTACATTTGTGAAAAGCAACCCTCATTTATTTATCGCTAATCCACCAAGAACTAGGCGTGAGGGTAACTTAAAAGTCGTGCCAAGTAAAAATCCAATTGTTACGTCGTAGTGTGTTTTGTATGGCAACCTCTATTTACAACAAGATACCTGTGAAGATCATATTAGAAAATGTTACCGTATCTAGGTGTAAGCTAATAAAAACTTTAGCAGATAAGGCTTACTATACCATTGACGAATTCCTCAATGATAATTCTCTCGCATGATATTGTAAAGTAATCAATATTTATATGGATATTACTGTAAATTTAATTTGTACACCATATTCCATGGTAGGACACAGCGCACTTTAATGTAACCTAGAATAAGAACTGTACACAAACCTATGATCCACAAATAAATAAATTGAATTGAATTGAATTGAGTTGAATCAATTGCTATCAAAAATACGGTAGATTTGAAGATTAACCAAGACTTTCAAATTAAGGAAAATGACAATGAAATCCACTTAATACCCATCGTGAACAAAAAGATAAATTCCTTCAAAACCTTTCAATTCTGCTAGCAACAAAATTAGTTACCACGGGTTACAACGTAGCATGAAAAAAAAACACGTATTTTACCTCTGTCTCAACAATTTGGCTATCGTCCCCTAATGACCGGATATTTAACCAACTTCCGTTCACATAATGGCGACACCTTTATCCATAATTCCACGCGCACACACCATTAGATGGGCCTCTGTCGATAAATACAATTGTGTTCGTAAATACACTACGTTCGCCGACTTTATGTTCTTTGTTCGAGTTTGAAAGAACTCCCTTAATGTGCTGAGAGGTTAATTGTGCTGGGACTGCGATAGTATTTGTACAGTGCGGTTTGGTATTAGAATACATTTTATATCGATTCGGTATCGGCTTAGTTGCCACTAATCTCGCCTATAGTTTTACAATTATTACTTTTGTGCATCAGAAGCATCAGTAATGACCTAAAAATCTCTGAGCAACACAAGACCCCAAAGAAATTACAAAGCGTTGGTATCAAAAAAATATTAGTGGAGTCGAAAATATATCCATTTTCTTAGTCGCAATCAATCTATCACAATTATATAATATAATACATCACAATCGCATAACACGTTTATACAAAGAATAAAAAGCTTCTTAACTGATTCTACAGTGATTTATTTGGTATTATCTACTTTTAGCCCGACGTTTCGACTAATTTCCAGTAGCCATGGTCGCGGGGTGACTAAAGATTGTGGTTATCACATAGTTTTACGTTTAAGGCATTATAAATATTAAATTTACCATCAGTGCAAAGACAATATTTACACTAACATCGCAATCTGTGCCTCCATCCCACTTATTACCACTTTAGGTTGCAAAAAATAACACATAATTTGAATGTGAGCGAGGTTCAAAATTCTTTTTCTCCATTAAATCGTGCATTATCAATTCACAATGGCTCTCCCTCTTAATCCCATCAACGGTCTATTTTGTTATTCCCATCATAACCTGCTCTGTATTCACAACGCCAAAAATAACACGAAGAATATAATAAAGAAAGACACTCAAAATTCTGCCATCATTTTATCAAACATTAACATTTGTTTTTCGTTCGTGTTTTTTGGTGGTCACACACGTGAGCGAAAACACTGCTCAATTTATAAAATATACAATATTAGAATATATACAATAGAGCTATTCTTTCATAATTCTTGAATATTTTTTAGATATTGAGTATTATTTACAGAATTCCTCCAAATCATATCATTATTGTGTTGCCCGCAGTTATATCTACGTGAAAATCTATCTCCGTGCCCGCAACCCACGGAAACTGTTCCAAAACTGTGATCTATCACTGTAGCAAATTTCTATCGGATTCACATAACCTTTGCAAAGCCATTGTGGAGCAAACATCCAAATATCTTTACAAACTTTTACATTTATAATAATATATTGCATATAACACTATAGTACACATTATAGTTACATTATAGTACAACATTATAGTATTGAGTTCTAGGTTTTAAAGATACTTTAGCTGGTTTTCGCAATTCATTGTCAGCAATTGCATCTTGTTAGTATCAGACTAATTCTTATTATCTTAATGATATAAGGCGTAAACCAGAGTTTATACTTTATGTCATTTAACCGTTAAATTGCTATTTGGTACTGTAGTACCAAAAACACGCTCTACGGCAATTGCTACTTGGTACGACACGGTAACCACTATTCATCAGGTGGGCCGTATGCTTGTCTGCCACCTATATTGTATAAAAAAAGCTTTAAATATGGGTTCCACAATATACATTAATAGAGAATACACATGTACTTTAACACAATATTTTTATTAGAATTTCACATTACGTCATCTTCAAAGGTTGCCATAACTCGAAGCCGGTCAGGTCTGAACACACTTGTACTGTAGAAAAAGTATAAGTGTGTTCTCAATATGTATCTTTATGTTATGACAGTGGTCATACATATTCTACTATAATAGGTGTGAAAATACTTAGTTTAACTATAATAATGTTAAATACTAATACAGCTTATGTAACGCATGCAATCAATTAATTATTTCATAATTCAATTTATTAGTTTTACATCAGTCAATATAATATCTTTAACGTTAAATTTACTACTCACCGAAAAAAATAAACATATTGAATTTGAATTTAGTCATAGGTACCGTTCTTATACCACTCAAGTGGGACTGGGTCAATCGGGATGCGCAAGGGATATGCCAACTTTCCTAGTACTTCACCCCCAGCAACTGATGGCCTGAGGCAGCCGCGCGGTCTGAGTGGGGAAAAAAGTCCGCAACCTATCCGAGACGATTTCCGCATGTTAAAAAGAACGTTGCGCTCTCATACCAACTGGTAGTTTATTATATATTTTGAGTACAATAAACTACCAGTTGGTGTAGTATGCATACCAGGAATATAGATGTAGTATTTATTGGGTTATTAAAATTTTATAAGGACCTCTACTATTTGTCTTTCCTAATATTTTGTCAAGTAGCGGCAACATTTGTGGATATTTTTTACAAAAATACATATTTCATAAATATAAAGGCAAGGAAGTGAAACAAACTATTATTATTTTTATTTTTTTTATATAGGACACGCCAATTTGACCTCACCTCGCCTGATGGTAAGCTAAAGGCAAAGTCTCAGGAAAGAGGGTCACCATTACAGACACTAAGTGCTACAATGGTGGCACTCAGCTTGGCGGCCTCATCAGATGCTTTTTCACGCCCCGCTTAAAGGCCCCGGGACTGTAGGAAGAAGGAAACACGTGTGCTGGTAATGAATTCCAGGTCTTGGTGGTGCGGCAAAGAAAAGAGTCTCCGAACCGCTTGGTTCTTGCTCGTATATTCTGCACAGTGTGAGAGTGACATCTAAGGCCTGCACGTGTTGTCCTATGTAGGAAAGGAGATGGTGGAATTAGTTGGAAGAGCTCGTCAGAACACTCACCGTGGTAGAGACGGTAAAATACAGCCAAGGAAGCAATATCTCTACGCATCTGCAAAGGCTCGAGGGTGTTCGTGACCTCAGGGTTCCTAATAATTCGGACCGCGCGTCGCTGCAACCTGTCGAGAGCATCTAGTAGTTGTCATCCCAGAGATGCGAGCAGTATTCCACGCAGGAGCGAATTTGTGTCTTAAAGAGAAGACACCGCTGCTCCGGCGTGAAAAAACGTCTCACTTTGTTTAGGAGTCCGAGTTTCCGCGAGGCTGTTTTGATGATGCTCTCGATGTAATTTCTGTTATTCAGTTTGCAGCGAATATCCATGCCTAGGATATAGAGATTGTCCTGCAGTGGAAGTGGCGTGCTCTGAAGAGTGGGAAGGGGAAGGAAAGAAGATACCTTTGCTGTAAACGCACAAGCCTGCGTCTTCTTGGCATTGAACTCGACCATGTTCTCGAAGCCCCATTGAGAAATGTGATTCAAGATCCGGTCCAGTTCAGTGACAAGAAGCTGTCTTTTTTCCGAGATATCAGACTGTTTGGCCGCAGGTTGTCCGTGATAACCTGATACGATACCCGATGTCCTGATACGTATTTCAGGCATTACGTGGTCACCATTGGGTAGTGTCAGCGGCTGTATACCGCAATCATCGACTCGGGAATTGGCCGCAAAGAGATTTACTAGCATATTGGCTTTCTCTTGCGGTCCATGGGCCAGGGATCCATCAGGGTAGCGCAGCGGTGGCAGCGAAGGCTGACAGAAGTTGGCCTGTACGGCTTTGGCCAGTCGCCAGTATCCTCGGCTGCCCGTGGGATGTGCCACTAGCTCTTGACCAAGCCGCGTAATGCGCAGGGCATCCGCTGTGACGTAAGCCCTCTTGCAGACCTTTGTGGCTCACATTGGGATCGTGCGTTGCACGCGCCCTTACCCAAGCGCGATACGCGGACTGCTTTTGATCAACAGCCCTCGCACACTCGCGCCCGAACCAAGGGTGCACTCCTCGGGCACCGGTGACATCAGTGTACGGGATATAGTATTCCATACCCAGACCGATCTCACCGGCAACAGCAGTAGCACAATCTGAGGGTTTCTTACCTTCAAAGCAGCGTTCAACCCACGGGATGGACGCAAAATAGTTGCGCAGCCCATCCCAATCTGCTGACGAGTAGTGCCAGAGACGCCGCTTCCCCTGCACGGGTCGTGAAGGCGCTATAATTGGCACCTTGGAGCAGACCAGACAGTGGTCGGAATTGTACACTGTACAGGTCTGGGTGACTCATCAGCAGAAGGTCTAGCAGAGAGGGTGCTAGGCCCGACCTTCTTGGTATTCTAGTGACCTCATGTACCAATTGGGTCAGGCCATGCGCCAGAGCAAATGCATGGGCGGCTCTTCCCGCATGGTCTGTTTTGGAGGATCCCAACCAGGTTTCGGGGTGGGCGTTAAAGTCCCCCAAAAATACCACTTCGGCGTTCAGAAACCGTTCCTGCGCATCATCTGCCCACTGACTCAGATATTCAAAGAGTCGAGTTGTCTCAGCATCTCCTGTATGGGAACGGTAGAGGCACACATAGATCTGACTCATAGAGCCATGGTCTACGTGTACCCATAGGGTTGAAAAGGATGGGTCCTCAAGGCAGCGCAAACGGCGACAACAAACATCCGCCCTAACAAACTCGCACACCCCGGCTTTTGCACGGAGATTTTCCTCGATAACATAGCCGGGGTAAAGCAAGTAGGTCGTGTCATCAGGGCGGCCTATTTGTGTCTCCATGAGAAAGAGCATATCTGGTTTCGCCGTCTCAAGGTATTGGTGGACGGCGTTGAGGTTCGCATGGAGTCCACAGATGTTAGTGGACTCCACCTCAAATAGCGAGCTTGTGGGAGTTTGCAGAGCCGCTGTGTTGCCCAATACTCTTAAATGCGCTGCCATGATGAAAAGGAGAAAAGGGCGTGAAAAAAAGAGGTGATTGTCGTCGCAGCACCGCGTGACAAAGTGCGGGATATTGGTTTTGTCTATGACTATGAGGCATGGCGTGAGCCGACACGCCGTACGGAAGGGCCCCCGTACCCCCCCGAATATGGTCGCCTGGCCCCCACTTCCGGTCACCAACCGGCACGACGAGCCACACCGGGATTATGCGCGGTCTGGTGAGGCAGCCTTCCAGGGTGGTTAGTCCCAGTTGGGCCTCTGTACTATACCGCGGGCGGCCAGCGGCACCACCGTTTCTACGGGTCTCCCTGACCGGCGCGTCGCCCCGCACCATCCTCACTAGACTACGCCAAGACCCACTGGTCCCACTAGTGCTGCGACCACCATCACCCCTACCCGGCTATGCATTTGCTGATCCCTGAACGCAATCCAACCGAAATTGAATTACTATGAAGGGTTTTTCGCAATATTGCACGGTGGTACTAACCCGGTCGAAATTTGTGACAAATTTGTGCCGTCAAATCTCTACCACCAACAAAATTATTTGCTTTGAACAGACAATACGCACAGTCAAACCTTGCCGTTACTTTATTCCAGATATAAAGTAATTTCTCCAAGAAAATGAGATATTTCTTCCTTATATTTTTTAATAAAAACCTTTTTCGTTTGATTAGTTTCTGGATGCAAACAAAGTTCTGTCAGACAACGCTTTCACAATGACAAATATATCACTCTAAATAAGTCATTGTAAATCACACAACCTAACTCCGGTTGTTCATCCAAAATCAGTTAACATGTGACCAGAACCATCCCAAAAACCCCCTAAACACCAACAAAATTCAAACCCAAAACCATTCAAAATCAACCAACCATCAAATCAAACTAATATAATCCAAAATGAAAGTCAGTTACAACTTTTCCCACGTCTTTCTAATACTTGTAAGTACATTATCATACTCTTTATAGCGATTGCGTATATTGGTTTTTTGGAACGACCGCTAGACCTTATAACCACGGCAGGAAAGTTAGCAGTAGAACCTTGTCTGTTTTAAAAGGTGTACCAATTAGCAGATGGGGTTGGCTTGGACCTCAAAGACTTTAGTAGGCTCCCATTATGCCTACTGTATGGGATTCTTCAAGAAGGGCATTGGAAGGGTCCTACAGTTCCAGCAGCGCGAGTGTGACATATTACTTGCCTTTCATCAGATGGGCCCTATGCTTCTGCCACCTGTAAAAAAACATTTTGAAGAATAAAATATGTTGGAACGATAGAGAATAACCTAGGTTATAACCGATTTTTTGTCGATATCCAACTTTTACCGGTTATTTCCAGAGGCCGCGGATCTGGATACGTGTTAAGTGGCAGAAGGTGAAGGTCGGCTGCTGGCCCCCCGTCAAACAATTCTTCAGCAAAATAAACCGAGTAGCCAACGAGATTGGCAAGTAGGTTATCCAGAATATGTTTTATCTATTATTTTAATGCTCTGCGACTATTAAATTTAAAAGTCTTCTGTCATGATTCCATACGAAAAATAATTTTTAAAAATAAATAAAAATAAAATAAATTTTATTCTCTAAATGAAGGTAAACAGAGTCTGTTGGTACAGTCCCAGAAAAGTAAAGATTTTTTGGCCAAAAGATGTTCTGACCCTCGAGGAGACACAAGCTACAAGATGATTGCAGCGAGTAGTGTCTGTCCTAAACTCTATTAAAGAGTGCTGTTTGATTACAGTAGCCAGAACAAAGAGCTGTCTGACGGTCAGTACTTGGCAGTATTCATAAAGCTCAGTTGTATGACACAGGCGAGGCTTAAAACAACAAACCTTCAATTTAATAGATGAAACTCTATCAATGACCAGCAGATTAATGAACACCAGCCAATAGCCGGCCGTCAACTTTAAAAGCAGTGATTTGTAACAAGTTATCTGGGGGCATGTCAAAGTTGTGAACTGTAAAATAAATAACTTTAATTTTAGTCACATTTTAAGTTAGTAGGTTTTCCTTTAGATTTATCTCAAGATAACCAAATTAACCAAATTTAACGCGATCATGATACATTGCCGATTTGTATGCAGATCGATCAGTAACCCCAAAGACCTTGTGAATTAGCAGACGTTGTCAAAACAAGCACCTTGGCGAAATGGAAGCTCTCGCTCACTTTACTCGCTCCATCAACCATATTATAATGATTGCATTGTTTCCTATTAATATTGTTGTATTATCTCGTAAGTCACTTCATTGCCCATTTGTCTGTCAAGATCTTTTTATCGGAAATGCGTGGCATTAAGTTGAAAATTTATACCAAATACTGAGGTCTGCAATGTTGATGTTGTAAAATTCAGACTTCTAAGTGATGCCTGATGACTGCAGATTTGTTTTGAGCGGAACCCTCAGCGTGCGAGCCCGAACAGCACCTGCATAATTTTTTAAATGAAATTATGAATAGTTATTAACTTTATTTTTGCTTTCAGTTTTTTTATTTACCTAAAAGCAATGGGACAGTCGAAGTTAATACAGTCTTATTTTACAGTTCCTGCTGACTTAACGAGCTGGTTCACTGTGAAGTATGTTGCGTCCGTCCAAAGTAACCAAGTATGTAAATTAAATAAATATACAGATTACTACAGAACCAAATTTGTGTTTCATTTCTAAATATTTTCTCTTAACTTATCTGAAACAAGTAATACTTAAAAATTTTGGCAGTCAGAATATTTTTAATGTCTAAAGGACGCAATATCGTTTTAGAACATTATTCCAAATAACCAAGTTTTGCTATGTCTGAAACATGTTTGGAATTTGGTAAGGCGCTTTATGAAGTATACACAAAGTAACCGATCACGTTCTAGTGCAGTAAATTGAGACAACTCTGCACATATGGGACCTAATTTATGTGTACTAGCACTAGATATTTATCGAGTCACTAATTTCAAATGCAAATCGCAAACTAAATTTACTGTTCTGTCTACAGTACTGTAAACCATTGCTAATAAAAATATATTTTTTTCAATCCACCTGATAGTGATTCCGATTGCTGGGAGGAGTGGGAATACTTTTTCCTACATCACTGATTGGTAGATAGAATGGGAATGAACATTTTGGGAATAACAATTTTTATAGTAGATACCTCATGTCAGGAGTGACAAGCCCGTAACATTGTCCCGGTTCCGAAAGGCGGCGCGGGAGCGGGGTCACGATCCCGAAGAAATTCCGGCCGTGAGATCCCGGCTCCACAGGGACATGGTGGCGGAATATGAGCTACGACTTGGGCGAAATATTTTCTCTTAACTTATCTGAAACAAGTAATACTTAAAAATTTTGGCAGTCAGAATATTTTTAATGTCTAAAGGACGCAATATCGTTTTAGAACATTATTCCAAATAACCAAGTTTTGCTATGTCTGAAACATGTTTGGAATTTGGTAAGGCGCTTTATGAAGTATACACAAAGTAACCGATCACGTTCTAGTGCAGTAAATTGAGACAACTCTGCACATATGGGACCTAATTTATGTGTACTAGCACTAGATATTTATCGAGTCACTAATTTCAAATGCAAATCGCAAACTAAATTTACTGTTCTGTCTACAGTACTGTAAACCATTGCTAATAAAAATATTTTTTTTTCAATCCACTGATAGTGATTCCGATTGCTGGGAGGAGTGGGAATACTTTTTCCTACATCACTGATTGGTAGATAGAATGGGAATGAACATTTTGGGAATAACAATTTTTATAGTAGATACCTCATGTCAGGAGTGACAAGCCCGTAACATTGTCCCGGTTCCGAAAGGCGGCGCGGGAGCGGGGTCACGATCCCGAAGAAATTCCGGCCGTGAGATCCCGGCTCCACAGGGACATGGTGGCGGAACATGAGCTCGACTTGGGCGACCAAGCGCAGGGCGCGCTGTAATAATGCGGTAAGACCCATCGTGGGGGAGTGGCTAGAGAGGCCACACGGCAGACTCGACGAGCGAGAACAGAGTTCTCACGCTCTCCTCCTTGCTCGCGGCGATGGTCCGTCACGGTCACGCGCGGATGCGTAGGCGGCTGGCACCCCCATCTGCGAGTAAGTAATGCTCGTGAAGGAGGAGGCGGGGCGGGAGCGGCAGCAGGAGCGACAAAAGATCGCAAGTCAAGCTACCCGCGTGCGAAGGTAACGCGGGCCTCGGAGGTCGATGAACGACCTCCGCCCCAGAGCCTTGCACCTTGAAACTTCGTTCTCCTTCTGGTTTTGCTTGAGCGGTTTTTTATGGCAGCCATTGTCACATACATACATATATAATCATGCCTTTATCCCCAGATGGTTAGGCTGAATGAACACCCATATTTCACCAATCATTGTAATCGGTCCCACGTAATAGGTGGTGGGCTTATTGTTGTTTTCCGGGCACTTGTTCACTCGAGTCATGTATCTGAGGTGGATTTTGGGCTGTACATATCTGTTTGATATAAAACAGCCCTCTCCCTCAGTCGCCTTGTACGACACCGCATGGGATGATGCAGTGGTCCAAATTTTACTCTGCCGGAAACCACCCAGCATTCAGCAGGTGTATCGGCATGCAGTGGCGGTTGGCTTCCCCTCAAATATTCTGGTGTAACCCTTTCCATTCAGATCATATGTAGCATCTATCATCTCTTGTAGTGCGCTTTTTGGTATTTTCATATACGACTTTCAAATACGGAATACTGCGGAAGCCGTTCTCATGTCATATATATCGAGAGCTGCAATAACGGTCATTTATGAAATAGATACAGTTCAACATGTTGACTGCTGAAACCATTACTTATTCTTTAAAAGTTTGAACTGGTTTGCTATTTATTACTTGAAAGGATGATATTTTTGAATGCAGGATCATTATTTATAGCTTATAACACGAGAATATTTTATAAGATTTAAAAAGATAGTGAAACCAAACCCAATGTATGTACAGTAGCTGTACGTTACGGCATGCGCATATGACATACAGTTTGACAGTTGTACATGACTTGTGTCAAGGTGCTCTTATTCACAAAGTGTCATTTTGGTACGTTGTGTATATATACGTAGTTGTTATGATTACGTCTATCTTACTATCAGTGAATCAGGGAAACAGTAAACAGACCAAGATTGAATTCCACAAGGGCTGTCTCGTTTGTGTACGTAGATAAAATTTTACGGCCTTTCGTCGTAAAAATAACCTCAAGCATTGCTGTGTAAGTTTTCTATTACGCATGACTTGATATACGTATTTTAATACAACGATCCCTTTGATTATCTTGATTATCAAAAACTTGCACCGGGGGCCCAGAGTGCACTCTCGTGCGCTTTCTCCGCCATTAATTAATGGGGTATTTTACGTTTTCCCAGTCCTGATCGGAACTCCCGATAAGTAGGAGAAGCGGGCATATTGTTCCCACATCTCTGATTAGTAGGAGGAGCGAAAATTTGATTTCGTAATTGATCATGACAATTGCCGCGGTAGCCTAGTGGTATGGGTAATGGACTGCTGAGACGAGGTCTCCTGTTCGATCCCAGGTTTTACTATGGCACACACCTATGACTTTTCGATGCTTTTCGAAGTTAGGTGTGTATTTATCGCAGGTTTATAAGTGCCCGATTAATGGCAGTAGGCTCGCCACCTATTACATTGGGACCTAAACATATACTGGCGAAACGTGGGTGCTAACACCTCTGCCTACCCCTTCGGGGATATAGGCGTGAGTTTATGAGTTTATGTCATGATATCTTTAATGGTTACCGTAAAAGTGTGCTTGGTCTATAATATAATATAGTATGAGTAGCTGCAATTCCTAGTATAAGAAGTGGGTTCACATTTGTGATGTATCGGGTAGTCTATTGTATTTGTACTTATTTTTCTATTGAGTGGTTGACGTCTTAAGCTATTAGAAGATAATACTTAGATACTTAGATAGATAAAGCCTTTGAAAAGATTAGATATCATGTCACCTGTAGATTGAATTATTGCTTTGTGTCCTCTACTAATTACTAAATACAATATGTAAATAAGGTAAGCTGCTTAAATGTTTCTTTGTCGCCCGATAGGAACCAAAATGCTTTATCCGCACACGTGTTTCCCTCTTCTTACAATCTTAAGGCGCCTTTCCACGGCACGGGATTTTACGCACAGATTACGTTTATAATAGTAAATGCGTCGTGACCACATCCGTAAAACCTTAAATCGTGGAAATCCAGTATTCAAAAGCATCTATTGAGGCCGTTAAGGATCGATAGTTTATGAATGATGGGTCGTAAGTTCCGGACTTCACTCCAGCTTTTTACCATCTAACAGGGTGCAGCGTGGTGCGTGGCCGGGATAGACGAATCTTGATTTCCTTTCGAGTTTCGGAGGTCAGACGGCAGTCACTCTCATAAAAGTCAAAACGAACTAATAGACGGGTAAGGATAGCGAACCTCGAGTTTCAAAGTACAAGCTTTGGAAACAGCGGGTAAATGTTAAGAATGTCAAGAATAATTAATGTTGACATAAATACATTAATATATTAAATACATGCCATGGTAAGCCCAGTTGACGGTAATAGGCGAGCAGATACGGAAGCGGCAATTTCAAATGTTAAGTGGCCCGCGTTCCACCACATGCTCAGTTCTTTTTGCGCCAGTTCCCTTCTTTGAGCTAAAAGTTTGTTGGGTTATGAAATATGTAACTATATTAGCTGGAGTGGTTTGATACTCTGAAATATTAACGTAACGTAATTAAATATATTATGGAAATAATTGACTTAGCATTGCCAGTAATGTAATACAATAAAGAAATTTACTAACATATTATGGTACCATAATCAAGTAAATTGAATACTAAACTAGAGATACCTACTAACACGTTTTCTGAAAGAAGAATACTCAGTATTCTTCTGGAAAACGTTCCAGAAGAATGCTCAGAATTTTGAATCGAATCTTACAATTAGGACTGTCAATACAATATTATAGTCTAGTCTAACTAATATAATATTATGAAAACTTCTGTTTATTTTGTATCTCCACTGATACGCATTGGATTGGTGGAATGATTTCTGCTATTTATCCCTGCCAGAAGGGACTAAAATTTATTCGAATAAGGTTAAAAACGAGAGTGATCGTAAGTATATTTATGAACACCGGTAACCACTTCCCCCCAGGCGATACTTTCAATGTTATCTCATTATTTGCCAACGTTATTAAACGTATGCTGTTCTCGGTAGCTCGTGAAATTAATCTGTGTGTAAAAGTTTCAAGGCGGAGTAATAATTAATTAGGTACCTCGTATCCTCTTTGAAATCTTTTCACTTTGATCACGGATCCAAAAAATATGAGGTAATTTGTGTACCTCAAGAAAACTAATTGAAACTTCAGTAAAGCGATGTGTTTTCGATATTACGTGAAATTTTAAGAGACCTACGAAGGTTATTAATAAAAAAGTTAATGCCGTGAGGCATTACTCTTTGAGATAAGATTATTAAAATATGTGAAATATTGAGGAAAATCTCTTTGCTGACGGAAGCCAGCGATATTAAGTTTTCCATGAGGAAAAGTAACGTGTATTATTTTTAATTCAATAATGAATAGTATGTTCACAATGTGAATCTAACAGCAGATTGTTGACTGAAGTGATAATGAGACTAAAAAATTATATAGAAAACAACGATTAAAGTCAGATCACACTCGACTGGATGCTTGCCCTTTGGGCGATAAACTTCATCGAACAAAACATGATAGTTTTAGTACATGGAATATTCAGTTTTGCTTGAATTGATCACAGTAATTATTATTGGTGAAATAGCCTTAGCTCAAAAATATCAGACCAGTACTTGAAAACTTCTTAAATAATTCCATGTTTCGTTAATGTAATAAAGTATACTGGTAATGGAATTTTACTATTTACATGTCGTAAGTAGGTCCTGTATAAATAGGTATATAGTAGGCAAAAGCAGAAAGTCTTCGAATAAAAATATAATAGTCAAAGTCAAAAATTATTAATTCTGCATGAACCATTAAATCGGCACTTACAAAACGTCAATATAAAAGGCAATATTATGGTCACTTATGTACCGGGAGCGATCAGGGGCGTATTAATTGATTAGTACATGGACTAAGCATTGCTTGTGGTACAATTTTGTCATATCGTATTAATTTGACGAAGAAAATTTGTTATTTATGTTTTAATAAAAAAAGGAAATGTGAAAGACTATCATCTCATTCCACAACTGAAGGTACACTTTAGTTCGTCCAGTTGTAGAATAAAATGTGGTACAGAAATCACAAAAAGTTCTTCGAAATACATTGATTAAATTTCTGGAGAGGTTGTTACCTAATCAAAACTTCAATTACACATTTATGTTATCATCCAGTATAAAGAGTTTCAACAAAGAGTCTGAACTTGTGGACAAGCCTCCTTTACTACTCACATGGTTGAGAGCAAAATAATTTTCAAAGTAAATTACTTGACCCCAAACGCTAATGAAACTTTTGTACAACTTGTACTTAACATTAAACCGGGCCTACAAAGTTACTATTCAAAAGGCTTTCAAAAAGTCCTAAACGTAGACCCAAGTTACAATCCACAGCCTTATTTACTTGGCGTACCTTCATTTTATGATGGAAAACACTCACATTTAACGATTTTAGTGCGAATAGTACAATGGCGTAAAACTCGCCGCGATATTTACCATGTTCATTGTGTTATTTCCGAGTAACCGATATTTCGGCGCTGGAACAAGCGCCATGATCACGATATACTGACAACCGCCGAGCTAGTTGTCATTGGGCAGACCATTTCGGTCTACCCTCTTCCGCCCTCGTTTTTTACGCGCATCGCCCCTATTACTGTCTGCGATCTCGCACTGTACTCGATCACGTTGAAATTAAAAAATCCAAAAATTCAACCTGACGGAAGATGGGTTTTAACTGTCGAGTATCTGGCATCCAGTGATCCGTAACAAGAGCTGGGCAAACTTAAATTTCAAAACCTGTGCGAGTTAATTCAGTGAGTGTTGTGTGTCGTAAAGTTGATCGAGAACAGTACGAGAACGAGGTCAGCAGTAGTGGCAATACGCTTAAAAAAAGAGAGCGGAAGAAGATAGACCGATGTGGTCTGCCCAGTAACAATTAGGTTGGTAGTCGTCAGCACACTGTGATCATGCCGCTTTTTACAGCACCGAAATATCGGTTATTCGGAAAAAATAATAAACATGGTAAATATCCCGGCGAGTTTTACACCATTAATGTGAATGACCATGTCAATCTCAAATCGTACATACAATGGCATTTAAAAATGACGTACTTTGTAACATGTTGAAGCCTTGACAATGTGCGAGACTTAAGTCAATGTGCGAGCTATCATTACAGCAATGTACTATGGAAACCAAAGTATTTTTTATAAAATTATGTAATCATTTTGAAAGTAGTAGCAGTAAACCTCTGGTACTCTGCTTTGAAACTGAAACTTGAGAACAGTACTATCACTTTACATTTACAAAAAACAATGAACGTCCTATCTGTCATTTCAGATAGGACTTTAATTATTGTGGCTGCCATGTTGTTGATAGATCGATACGTGAGCCATTTAGTGATTGATATCGCCATTCTTCAAGACGACGAATTCGGAAAAACCACATAAATAAGGAAGTTGGAGCATTAGTACAAAAGAAACAATACCTTCACATTCCCGTTTCAATTCTAGTTCCTTACCTGTGCACATAGACTCTATAACTTTACACGTTGTCACTGAACCAAGTTTCAATTTCACCTTAATACATACATACATTTTGACATGAGGATAATGGCGGGATTATGCCCCCCTTTATCCCTGGAGGGTTAGGCAGAGGTGAAATAACACCTCCACATGTCACCAATTATTGTATTTGGACCAACGTAATAGGGGGTGAGCCTATTGCCGTTTTCCGGGCATTATTGTTGTCTCGAGCCATGCATCTGAGGCGGAGTCTGGCTGTATATATATTTCTGATGTTAAATGGCCCTATTCCTTTGTCGCCTTGTACGACACCGCATAGAAAGAAATTGGGTGGTCCAAATTCTATTCTACCGGAAACTGTGTTAATAATGGTGACTTAAATATTTTCTTGTGGTATGCCGATCATATTTTGGTACCATTTTTTCTCGTGACGTCTAATCGATTTGGTTTTTTTTCACGAGAAAGGATAATGGAAGCAAAACATAAAGCGAAGACTATTTTCATTGTTGTGCTCCCATCTGTAAAGCCATTTTCTATACTGATTCAGCTTCAGATGTATTGTTAAAGCGGTAAAGCATAGTCAAATAATAGGTACATTAAAGGTACCCAATATTACCTATGAAAATTTTAATCGAAACTGATCTATCTACTGATGACTATCTCAAATAGGAAATAAAAAGAAATAAGCATAGATCCAAATGTATGAAGGAACGGATTTGCATAGCTAGGTGATAGGGTTACCAAAATTTCTACACGGCATACGCTTATTGATTGTTGGAGCAATAGTCAATAATTCTAAAGTGGAAACCGTAATCGGGAAACGGAATATGAAACGAACTCCAATCAGATGAACTGACTATCTGCAAAAGGCAACTAGGATTGACTGAATGTTTAAGGTAAAAGATAGAATATTCTGGCACACATTGCCAAAGGCAGCATGTGCTACAATAGTCTATTGGATCGATATTGTCTTTGAGACCAATACATGCGTTTCAATATTATAAAGGAGTCTAGTTATTATTCTACCGAAGTGACTTTATTCCTGTTTGTCGCTGTTGCAATATAAGTTGTCAGATCCGACCATGATTGAATGGGAACTTGAGATCTTTTAACAGATGATGCAGAAAATCTTTGAAAAATTCGACTATACCCATGTCTACTCCAGGGAAAACAACAGGCACGATTAGGTCTTCATCTACTTCGTCCACTTTGATAACTGATTTTTGACAACCAACTACGAACGTGGAATTTTGATCCCAAACCAGTTACAAAAGAAGAATGACATTGTTGATTTCCTAACCAACTGTTTTAACCTAGCTAGTTATGAATTATTTATTTTTCTATTTAAGTAAAGTGAGCAATAAGAGTGGATCATTATAGAAAAGATACACGTTTGTGCACTATATCTAGATTGTACACTTTCAGCGTTAACTTTCTTTATCAGATTACTGTCTTATTGCGACAAAATAAGTGGCACAAATAAATTTCGGTAGTAAATATAAACATAATACATTGTTATTATGATAAATTGGCGTAATATTGGTGTCATTTATATATTATTGTCTATCCATTCAGAATATACAGGTGTTAGTGCATAAAAAAGATAATACTAGTGATATAGTCAATTCTCTAAAAATACCGAAAATACATCTAATAATAATAAAATATTAATTAAATAAGTTCTCTCTTAAATCATTATTTCCGAATTAAATAACTGTCGATTGCTTTGAAAAAATAAATAGTTATAATGCTAACGCCAAGCTAAGCTTAAGTGAAGTTGACACCGAGTGACAACATTGAGAGCTGCCATAAGAAGTTGAATTTGACGTATGTCTGACAACGAAAGCTTTGAAAGATTTATGACGACATGAATGGACACTATCGTTTGGGACGTCGCCATCGAGCCAAGCACTGACGTTAGTAATTATCGATAGACTTACTGTGTAAACTTAGCGCTTTTCCTAATCAATATGATCGATTCCTAATTTATCCGAAAAAATATCTTATATTTAACCTCCACGCGAGTTTCCATACTACCGTCATGTCAGAATACACAGATAGTGACTACGTCAACAACCCTGCGTTATATAAATAATAATCACTGTGAAACATTGACATTTATTTGTTTAAAATAACAACGAAACGGTAGTTAATTGTACATTTTATAAATAAAACTGCAATTATGAGTTACACATACAGTGAACAACATAGTAGGTATTATGTGTGTTATGCTGACGTTTGCTATGAACAGTGAGATAAATAACCATATTCGTGAAAAACTTGTTATGACTGCATTTGAACATAGAGCTGCATCATTATTATTACTTTACTCAACGCTCATTGCACAATACCACCAGGATGTTTCACCTCCGAGCTACTGGGTTCTTGCCAGGTTTATACAAATACCCATAAACAATCGCAGAATAGGTAATTGTGTACTGACGATACAATTTAAAAACAAGTTACCCATGTTTGCAGTCAAGTCATGTACCTACCAAAAACCTATATTTTATATTGTCACATAAATAAGATAGCCGTGTATGAAAAATTCATCCGATTTAGTTGAAACGACAAGTTGATGGAGGTGTTTACTCTCTCAGACTTGTGCATAATTAATTAGAAGTTTGTTATAGCGAGCTGACGTTTTATGTTTATGGTAAAAACTTGGTTTATTAGCATGATACTCTAGTTGAAGGAATATTTTTGGGTAAAAATGTTATGTACCAACGCAAAAAAATAGTAAGTACGGTACAAAGTTATAACCACACACAAATTTTTAATTCATTAAAATAAATAACTATTTTAGTACAAAATAGCTGAAATAATTAAAAAAAAAAGAAGTTATAAAAATTAACTGCATAAAAAACAAATACATTTATTACAATACAATATGTCAAAACTACTAATCAAATAACCCGCCCCTGATCGCTCCCGGTGCAAAAGTGCCCATAACACTTGCTGCGTTGCCACGTTGGATGGCAATGGACAGCCTTTGGACCAGGAACGACCCGGAACGAGTGTCACCGGTCGCCTCGATGAGCCTCTGTCCGATTTCTTTAATAAGGCTTTTAGCTTCCTTGCCCCAACTCCCCAGAGTCTCCACCGCTATTGGCACGAACTGGTACAGCGGTTCCAAGTCGGCGTACTTAAGCCTCTTCCTTGAGCCGGCGTCTTCCGCAGCGGCCGACGCGGAGTGAATGGTGCGACTAAGGTGGCTGGCGGCTACCGTGCTGACACACGTTACGTCCCAAAGTAGACATTTGCCGTTCTTCCAGGGCACCAAAGTCAGTCCGTCCGGCCTCTTACCATCCGACCTGCTCAGACCCGGAGGCTCAAGCACACAGGGGACGTTTGCGGATACAAGGGCCCTGCGGACGATATCGTTAAGAGCGTGGTGTCGCGGAAACCTCCCAGTGCACCATCGGCAACTCATAGCGTGATGGCCATTTGCTTCCACCGTGGAACCGCAGGTGCATATGTGGGGTTCACACACCTTACAGCCCAGGCGAAAAGCCACCGCCACACGCAGAGAGTCGTCGTCAAGCAGGGTGCCTAGGTGAGGGGACGGCAATGCCTGTAACCACGCTCCAGATTCAGGCTGTGACACAGCCCGCAGTCTAGCCTTATTGGCCCCTGTCACCCCCTCTAATAATTGAACTTGGAGTCGCTTCACCCCCACATCATCCCACGCTCGCTGAAGATTCATTGGTTCAGGGATAGACGCGCCCGCATTGAGGGCCGACCAAGCTAACACAGCATCCGACACAAAAGGTATGATCACCCCGTCACCATTAGGATTCAATAAATTAGTAACGAGGCTACCAATCCCATGTGCCGACGCCAGAAAAGCTGGCAGACCGACATCCTGCGCGCAACGCACCCCAAGACCACCACATCGGATTGGTTGAGCCACCTGACTCCACTGAGTACCATCTAGGGAAACATTCAATACTGACTCCACCACCGATTTCAAGGCATCGTCGAAGGACGAAACTTCCTCGGGACAGAGCCAAGTGGGGGTGGTCCGCAGCAAGTATGTGATCTTCGGGAGAGCGAAGCACATGCGCAGTAAGATAATCGCAACGTGCGCGGAAAGGCCTTTCAAACGTTTGTGAGCGACAAGGAGAAGCTGCTTTCGAGCAGTGATGGCCTCAGGAACGGCTGAGAGAAAAATTGAGGATCCTAAAAGGTGGAAGTCAGCCGAAGAAAGTTCCTTTAGGCCAGGGAAAAACGAATGTGTCATTTTCGAAACTATTTAAAAAAAAAAATAATATCTGCTATTCATACACATACAGAGTTTCTGTGCTTACACGTCCATATGCCACGGTAACCACTTTCCATCAGGTGGGTTATGTGCTTGTCTGCCACCTAAGTGATATACAAAAAATACTTTATAGGCAATTATGATCTACATTAAATGCACAATATGTAATGTATGTAATTAGATAAAGAATAACAGATATTATATTGGTTTTAAAATAGTTTCGAAAATGACACATTTTTTTGTAATTTGTAAACGATAAAAATTGCTACTGTGGGTTATCCTTAAGATATTTGCTATTGTTGACTTTATTGTAGGCCTTTTTAAGCCACATTTTTCTGTTATACATTATTTTGTTCTATCATTAATAGTTTTCGCAGCGCACGCAATATATGGATTTTTAAGTTCATATTTTGACACCTTGGATTACATTACTAGAGCTTCAAAAAGGATCCCGTTAGTTTTTGAAAATACAATACAGCCTATGTCAGTCAGTGATAATGTAGCTTTCTAATAGCAAAAGAATTTTTGAAATCTGTCTAGTAGTTTCTGAGTTTATTCAAAACATTCAAAGATAAAAATCTTTCATCTTTATAATATTAGCATGTAATAGATTGGGCTAGTAATGTTCGCCTCTGTCAACCCATTCAGGAATACACAGGTGTACGCATAATCATTATTGTCATTTTGTTTATCTTCTATAACATTTTGCATCGTCATTGTTCACTTGTTCATATTTGATTCGAGATATTATCTGCAAGTGATTCATTACCAAAAGTCGATTACGTGACACAAACTCATTTCAGCCAGACCACGCGATGACTCACTCGGTTTCACCGACCGAATGTAGTATGGCAGTTGACTACCACACTGCAATTTAATTGCTTGCAATAATTGTGAGCACTGACTAAACTTTATTTTATTGACCCGCTTTGTATTATATGTATTTAATTATAGATCGAGCCAGAGCGGACTATCACATGAATACGTTCAAATGGTGAGGCATAAAACGTGACACTAGTAAATAGCAGAACATAATTATAAACCGAATGATATTATGACCGGTACCGAAACTTAAAAAATGGAATCTGTTTTTATAGCACTAATCGATAGTGCATAATATATATTGTACATAATATAAATGTATATAAAATATATTTTATTGTGTCAAAAACATGATTTACAGAGATAGTATTTGTAAGCAACTAATGCTTGTGTTAGGAGCCTACGCTCCTTCATTTCATAGATTGTAACTATTACCACATTACATTTTTAAGTTAACCAATGAAGTTAGTGTGTGTGTGTGCGCGCGCGTGTTAGTGTGTGTGTCTGAGCACGTATGTGTGTATATATATATAATATCAGTATATATAATATTGAGCATACAATATAACCAATAAAATATTCTTTGGATGAGTACACATTTAAGCAAGTTCAATAAATACTGAATACTTTGAGCTACGAACATCATCGATTGTGTCACGGTCGATGGTATTCACGCACACCCCGTAACTGACCGATTCGTTTGTATTCGCTGTGGTTTGATCGATTGCGATCTATGTCCAAGTATGGAAAGCGTCACTTTCGACAGTTTTTTTTTTCAGGATTAATCAGTTTTATATTTAATTCATAAGAAAAGCATAAAAAAGAGTAGACTAAACTTATATATATACTTAATTCCAAATGTAAAGCAGCGTAGTTTCCATTTTAAATACATTTATTCTATGCATTATCATAATAAAATTATCGCGGTGTGAATTTATAATTATACATATATTATGTATATATTAGGAAATTTTCACGATTCGTGACCACGGGTGCTGCATCTCATCCGAAACGTCAGCATAAATAGTAAGTTCCATGATTTGATCGCGAAAAGTTTCGAACCGTTGTATAATTATTTTATATTATTAATGTCGGTATAGGTACTTTTTATCTCTAGAACCCATACCCATAAGTTGCAGGAAAGAGATCAGAATTCACGAGTAAGCCGTTAGTTTTCCAACCGTCAGTAAAATTATTCTTATTTCAAATTATTATCGTTAAACAGCTAATTATAGTGATGACTAACTATTACCAAGTACTTAGTTACATTTACAATTCTCAGTCTCTTATCATTTATAATGTACAATATGTCGATACGTTTTAATAGTAAGATATCTTATCCCAAACGTAATCAAACATCAATAACAATCTTGGGTTGACATGAGTTTCTAAATTTGAAAGTATGACTCAACTCAGTTCCGGAATCTAAATGATTGCCGCCCATTTACTAGCTACTACAATAAAAGTGAATGCACACTTATCTGATTGTACTCATTGTCCAAATTCGATAAATCTGCAAGAATATTAAGCTATGCTAAACTTCACGCGGCAGTTACAATTATATTCATGGCGTGTTCACGAATCTGCAGGATTCACCTATGTTACGGCGATGGGTAAGAATTCACTTGTGGGTCGGTTCCATACGCATGAAATAATCTAAAAATTATTTACCTTAGTTTATAAGCAACAATATTACTAACACTATGCTTGCATAAATAAATGATTAAGTAATAATAATAGTATCCCTTTATCAATCAACCCACCGCAGTCCACTGCTGAACATAGGCCTCTCCCAATGTACACCATTTTATCCGATCCTCTTAGCCTTACGTATCCAGTCAGTCCCAACCACCTTTTTAAGGTCGTTAGTCCATCTGGCTCGGGGGTGTCCTACCTTCTGTTTGCCTTCTCGCCGTCTTCACTCTAGGACTAGTTTACTTCAACAGCCATCGGTCCTTCGACAAACGTGGTCAGCCCACTGTAGTCCTAACCCCGACTAACCACTAACCTTCCGTCTTTTTCTGGCTAATCAAATGTGAAGGCATACGTGGCTCTTTTCTACAATTTTTAGCCAGCATACTACTATTGCTATTTCTTTAAAAAAAAACCGGTTAAGTGTGAGTTGGACTCCCTCACCAAGGATTCCGTAAATTATACTACATAAACTGTAATATATGTTGAATGCGTTAGATTAGAAGTTTGATTTTATCACACTTTCAAGACGTTATAAATTTAAGTATGAAGTTTTAATTGCAACTTGATACATCCTTGCATTCCTGAGAAAACGGTCTTGACAGACATGTAGACAGACGAACAGGCGGACAACGAAATGATCCTATAAGGGTGCCGTTTTTTTCCTCTTGAGGTACAGAACCCTAGAAATGATAGCTAGATTCAAAGCTTTGATATGCAAATACTACAATAGGTACTAATAGCCACGAGTGATTGACAGATACCAACAAAAACAATGGACAGAAGCAATTTCACATTGCGATCACGAATCTTGCACTCTAAACTAATTTATATGCAAATACTTGTATTCAATTTGCATGGCGATGTTGGTATGCTGTATCAACGGATCCTGCACAGAACACCAACAATTCAGCCGGTGAAGTTAGAGAGAGATTTTACATGTTAAAATCGGCATTTTATTTTTTATTTATTGGTTTGATTGTGAACACTTCATACTTACTATAAAATTAACCAGATGGATTGACGACCTGAAAAATGTGGCTGGAAGTCAAAGTAGAGACAAGTGTACTGCAATAGGCGAATTGATTGATTGATTGATGTGTTATAATTACAACCAAGCTTTATTTAAAATGCTTTTCTCCACATAGTTTCATATATCGTCAAAATATTTTATTTTACAAAGCTATATGCATTAAATTATACGATTTGCGGTAGCGTTGCTAATTAATGTACGTGTGCATTGTCATTAACAGGTTGGAAGAGCTGGAAATGAACCAACCCAAATGCGACAATTATAGATAATTTCATTAAGGAGATATCATTAACAGTGAAGTAATGTAGTCTATTAACGACTACAAAAATATACTTTATTTAAAAGGTGCACTTCCAGTAGATTTCAAATGTAACATAACAAAAATTATAACATAAACCCTCGTTTACATCACGAACCAAGTTGTGAAACAAGTTGTAAACTTGTTTATAAAAAACTTGTAGAAGACTAATCAAAACTCAACTATCTCAGGTTCACATAGGATGTATATGTCAACAAGTATAAAACACATTTGCGTTCCCACTGTAGCCTATGACATATTGCAACTTGTCAAATACATATTCTATACTTAGGTAAAAATTCATACATAATATTCACACCTGTAAACCCCCGAAGGGGTAGGCAAAGGTCTTTTAGCGTTCACATTTCACCAACTTTGATTTTTTTGTTTTTTATTTTTGGTTTTCTTCGGTGGCAGGGATGGGGTGGGGGAATGTAATGCACCAATAGTGTATAAAACCATAGCCAAAATTAATGAAAGACTTTGTTTTTTTTTGTCATTATAAACTATATTTGATTAGAAAAATAATTAGTGGTATCGCAATTCGTGTGCAAAGAAACTTAATTGGCAATCGTTCAAATCGTGCGTTCAATATTCAACATGTACTACACACGCTACAATCGGACCGATTAACCGAACTTTGGACTTCAACAGAACGATAAGGTGATCGTAGATTATAGACGAATTCCTAACAAAGGATTAAAGATTATGTATTGATTAATTTCGGTATTATCACAAAATGGAAAAACTTGTCATCATTTCTACTTGACTCACTTAATTGTGAAATTTTGAAAGATGACTCAAATATAAATTATGAGAAACTTACTTTTTTATCTTTCAACAAGGATGTCTGTGTGTTTTGTATGACTGTTGAGTAATGGTCATTTTACATTAAGAGAGAAATTTACTGGTTGCAGCTTTGTCAGCAGAATAAACTATAGTCTATAAAATACTAGAGCTGGGAAACTTAAACAGATATTTATAATGTACAATAAAACAGATTGCCTGATTAATAAACAATTAAACAGATTGCCTGGCAGTTATCATTTTAATAAAGGAATCGAGATATCAACTAATCAACCAGCCCCACACAATGTTGGGAGGCTTTGACCTACTGTTTCCACGCTGGCCAGACGGATTTGTACAGGGTTTTATTTCAAGTTTTCCTTCTTTCGCAGTGATATCATCTGCATATTTTTTCGTTAGTCACCTCTTACGACAACCTTCGGATGAGATGGGGTAGTGGCACTTGTATTCTTTCTACATAACCATACGGGGGACAAACCAGATGCTTTTGAGGCATGCTACTATTCAAAATTAATATGCTATTAAACAATCAAATGGTACTTCCCCCGAATGCAGATTTTCTAGCATGATTGATGCAAGCAACCATTTTATCATTTATCAGCAATAATGTGAAATAATAATAGATGATATGAAAGTCGACGGAACAATTGAATATATTTGTGTAGTCTTTTTACACATTATTTTGATGGAGACCATTAACTATCTTATCTTAAATTAATTGTTGAATCAAGGTTTATCAATGAAATATCTGATTCCGTCCCGACAGTGTTCAACGTTGATACGATAACAGAAAGAAAGTCATTAAAACTTGGATGGACGCTGTTAGACATTTATAGCTGTTAACTTATTATACGGATTATAACAGACTACCTACCATATTAATATTAATAGTGTAAAACTCGACAGGATATTTATTTATTCTATTTTTATTTAAATTATTTTTTATGTTATTAATATTTTTACTATATATTAACATGTTAAATATCCTAGCGAGTTTTGTGAATGACCATTTCTATCTCAAATCATATACCATATTAATAACCTAACTACCAAGTCAATACTCAATCAATAAGCCTGCTGGACATAGGCCTCTCACAATGTTTCCACGCTGGCCAGACGCGCTCTGCGAATTTTACCGTTAGTCGCCTCTTACGACACCCTTCGGATGAGACGAGGTAGTGTTTCTTGTATTCTTTCTTTTTAATTATTTTATTAATAGATTAAAAAGTAACGAAGGTCTTGGCAAGGATAAGAGATTACTGCAAAGTTTAGCAAAAATCTTGATAGCGATGATAATGATGAACGAATACAATCTCGAGGTCGCGAAACAGGAATCAGGAAAATTTCTAAATATTTTCTTGCATCCTTAATAGTGCAAGTCACCACAGAAGAATAATAAACAATATAGATGCCAGAAACTTCGTCTATTTAGCGAGATAAATCATATTTAGAATAGAATTACGATGCAAACTGTAGACAATATATTTAACATCGACCAAGTTCACATTTTTACTATTAGATTTATTCTGAATATTATGATTTTTGAAAACTGTAAATGTTAGCTTTTCAGTAACCAGCCAGGCCCAATAATTAAATATTGTGGAAAAGTGTGTACGCAATACGCGTAACCAATTCTACCAAGTGCCATTAACAGCATACATAGTCTTTTCACAGTGAAATACCAAATACAATTCATATGATAAAAAATACTAGGTATACAACGTTTGAAGTATATTGAAAAGTAAAAAAATCCCAGGCGCAGCTTGTAAGTAATTTGTAGAGAAATAAAAAAGACGGAAGTAACAGAATTGTGGCGAACTATTGATAAGTTTAGAATATCACATCCAATCAATAGTAATTAGTTATCATTTGATACTTTAACTTCGCCATCCGATAGCTTGTCTAGGTATTTTGATAAAGGGATTTATATTTTTAAATGTGTTTATTGCACGTGAATAGATCACGTTTCCGCAAACAGTTGGAAAAACTGAATGTTCACACGGGACTTAAGCCGGCGACCACTCCCTTACAGGGGGAATACCTTCCCCGGTTGAAGCATTCCCTTGTAAGGGCCTGATTGCAGGTCCAAGCCCCGTCTGAACATTCACTTTTTCTAGTCTAAATCGAATCAAATAGTTAGCAATAAAAAAGGAACCAATAAAGACCTTGACGGGCTTTTGTACAACGGAGTATTAAGCAATTTTCGCAACCGAAAGACGATACAGCATAACATAAATATTTTACCTGTTTTTGCGAGATGAGTCCTCGCATCCCCCTTCGTATCTAATTTAGGAGATTAATTAAGACATTAGCGACATCAGCTTCAGGCGGATCCGACGGAATAACTAAATGGAGTTAGGTATGTTGTGTATCTTTTGTTTTTTCCTCTGAGCTGTTATACTGGCTATTGCCCGCAGTTCCACCCGTATGGAAGTCGGTTTATCATGGTAAAACATAGTTTTACCCTTTCCCAAGCTTTAGTCAATCTTTGAACGAAATTTCAATTTCAATTCATAAAAATCGGTTCAGTATTTAAATCGTGAAACATACATGCAGACGGACTTCACTTTCGTACTCTGTAAAGATAATATGAATTACGTATTTAATCAATAATAATTGCATTTTATTTCAATGGATTCTACATAAAATTCGAAAATGGAAACCGATTAGAGAAAACTTATTGTTTTTGCATGAAACAGCTGAAAATCACTTCTTTAATATATTTATATCTTAAAAAAGGAACCAATACATGCCACCATTTTCAACGCTTATTAAGCTGAATTAATCGTGTAAAATATAATTTATCTTAGCTTGTTCAACAGACTTTATATTTAACTAAGTTATCACGGCGAGGGGTCTTTGCGTAAATTGCGAGGCTTACTTTCGACTGCAATGCTGCGCTTGCCCAAAATCTGTGGCTCCCACTTTTTGACTTCGCCGACGTCAGCTCGATCTCACTGAGGAGCAACTTAACGAACTTGACTGTCTTCGATGTTTTGTGTTACATTCATATTTGGCTCCCGGGTATGGGAAGATGTGTATCGCGCGCCGCCGCCGTAGTCTACTTCTCCCAGGGTGACAGGCAACTCCACCCGTCACCCCCAGACCGGATTTCCGACGGCTGAGTCACTTCCGCTCGCGGAACTATAGGTTGGACTAGACTAAATGTTTACGAATAAGATTAAATACTGAATGTGACATTATGTTAATCTTCAAAAAGTCAACACAGCGGTAGCCTAGTGGTATAGGTAATGGACTGCTGAGAGGAGGTCTCGGGTGCTATCCCAGGTTTTACCATGGCACACACCAATGACTTTTCGTTGCTTTACGAAGTTATGTATGTATTTATCGCAGGTTTAGAAGTGCCCGATTAATGGCGATAGGCTCGCCGCCTATTACATTGGGAACTAAACATAAACTTGCGAAATGTGGGTGCTAGCACCTCTGCCTACCCCTTTGGGATATAGGCGTGAGTTTATGTTTATATGAGTTTATGTTATGTCAAAAAGTACTCGTGCCAGAGGGCAAGGTACTATTAGTAAGCCTTTGAGTACGTACGTAGAAGTAAAAAAAATATGTTCAAAAACTTTGAACATCAAACATACAAAGTAATTTATATCATTCTATATAAGATCCTGATCTTAAAATGATTTAAGTTCTGTAATAAAATTTAGGTTAGAACAAATTAAACGCAACAAAGAAACACTCTGATGAATCATTCTGTCAAAGGGAATGATATCTTTGAACCGATGCTGTCTTCCAATTCAGTACATTCCAGAAAATAAATAGAGCAGGAAAATACATTTCAAAAGGTCAAACAAAGGAGATAAACGATCACGGAATTTACGTCTGTTTTCATACGATCTTATACCTTAAAATTATATCATCTCATAATTATATACCTACAAGATTAAACAGAAAAATAATTTACATTAAAAATGTATTATTATAAAACTGTCCATTATTTTGTTTTGGTGTACAATGAAGATTTTTTTTGTTATAGCCAACACAATTTAGTTTTTATATATTCGGAAATAATATCCTTTTTAACACATGATAATGCTCGACATTGCTGTTATAGTTTAATATAAGGAACCATCAAGAGGTCGACAGAGAAGTTCCGGGTAGACCATTCCAGTAGTCAGATCTAAACCTGATTTGACATTTCTGATCTACGAAGATAAATGAACAAAGACTACCGTGAAAAAGTAGTATAAATTAAATAATAATACTCTTTATTGCACACCAAACATAGGACCACATACAATGGATACATACATGCTAGATAGTTGTACAATGGGCGGTCTTATCGCGGTCTGCGATCTCTTCCAGACAACCAGTGTATGAACTATACTGCCAGTAATCAGGGTAGTTTGCGGTGTACACTAAATTATAACTATTTAACATTTGTATCTAGTATAGCATTTAGAGAACGAAGAAGAATAACGAGAAGAAGAATAAGAGATTATATTATTTCATGAAATAAATAATTACCTATATATACAGATACCTATACATACATAAAAAATCTTCATTCTATTTTACTATTAAATAATATTTTACAATCATGTCAAGAAAAATATATACCACATATAAACATACATATACCATAGCTATATATACATACCCATGTTAAATATTTATTATATAAATGTACTACATACAAATAAACACCAATTACATAATATACAGCTACTTTAAAACTAATACCCGACTGTTACAAATTACGCTCTTAAAAGTTTTAAACAAGAAAATATCAAGCCGCGTGGTTTCCCCGGCCTGGGGGTGACAGGTGGAGCCGCCTGTTTCCGGGGACGAGTTGGGGACTCTGTAGACCCCACACCCGAGAAGAGGGCCAGATCGTGAGAGATGGCCCTGGGTCGGCCGGGGTGCGAGGGATATGCCTGTCAACCTCACCTTCGGCAACCAAAGCGACCCACAGGCGGCGTGCGTTTTAGTCGGTTCGAGTCCGACATAACCTCCTCCACCGGCTCCGGTGGGGAGGTATCCGTGGGGATTTTGCGCACGTAAAAAGAAAAAAAAAATAGCCGCGTGGTTCCGGCAGGAATTTGGACCACCCCATCTTTTTCCATGCGGTGTCGTACAAGGCTGTTTATGTTCAGACAGATATATACAGCTCAGACTCTACCTTAGGGGTATGGCTCGAGAAAATAATAGTGCCCGGAAAACGGCAATAGGCTCACCCCCTATTACGTGGGACCAAATACAATGATTGGTGAAATGTGGGTGTTAATTAACCTCTGCCTGATAAAAGCATGATTATATGTATGTATGTATGTATGCATATTAAGGATAGCCGTGATCTAAAAATACATGTATTCATAATGTCGGCAGTACAAGTGTGACTCCCCTGGTGTACAGCACAGTAACCACTTTACATCAGATGGGCCGTATACTTGTCTGCCACCTAACTGGTTTAAGAAAACATAAAAACCTCACATACAACATAAAAAATATATTATAATAGCCTCACAACTATTCAAAGGAATGCGTACTAAAACATGTTCAATAGATTAGGAATTATAGTATATCAGTGTATTATTCAACTTGATTAAAGACGGAAAGTTAATGCCAAAAATACGTCTTTGTTATTAACATGTTTACAATATCTTATCAATATGATAACACATGTGATAGCAATAAATATTTATCAGAAAATTGCGATCTTTTATTAAATGAAACGAGAAATCGTATTACGCAGAAGACTCGAGACATCGCACTCATTCTAGAAATCGTAATCAAAGTAACTAAGACTCGCATAAGACAGTATGACAGTACGAGTGTGACTCCCCACTTCCCATCAGTTGGGCCGTTAGCTTGTCTGCTGCCAAAGAAGTCTTTTTTGTACCACTTAGGGTATAAAAAAGACTTCTTCGTCATGTTTACTATATCATGCCACGTGCATTATGATGGCATATCCATACATGAGTTAATATCACATATCCATGTATATTTTCATGGATATGTAATATTAATTTTCAACCGGTTTATGTAGTGTAAATGGGGACCACCTGTTATCAAACTTGTTCCGATCTTTTCAGCATCAATCCGGTTTTGTATTTTTAATAATTTATTTTATTTTATACTTCTTGGTTATGACATATTTATATTTTCGGTATTGAGTATTATTTTCTCATTTTTGTTACTCTACTCGATAAGTTTAAGAGGATTCTGTTTTTGACAACTTACATTTTAGCACCAAAATTCGGCATATAGCTTTTATGCTTTTTGTGTACCCTAGAACACTTGGGCGTTGAATCCCTTTAATCGCAGACATCAATAATTGAAATCTATAAAGTGATTCAGAAGATATGAGGTAATAATAAATATTGCAAGCATACATACAAGAGACACGGCACAAAACATAACCGTTCTTGGCAATTGGGTGAAAACACCAAGCTATTCGTTTTCAGTGGCTCGTCTTTAAATACAATGTGAACAAATTTTACCAATAAGTGGAAGAATGTTTGTAACGAGTACTACAATGAGAAATATGATTATACTTTGTACCTGTACCTTTGCACTTAAGTGCAAAGCGTTATCAGAACCTAATTAGACTTTATCATTCATTATCTTAGTCTTCATTACAGTACTTAATATAACTCAGATGAAAATGCTCCTACATTATAATTTTAATGAAAAAAAATATTCATAATCTAATTGAAAAATCTTAATTATTACATAACATAACATAAACTCACGCCTATATTCCCGAAGGGGTAGGCAGAGGTGCTAGCACCCACATTTCGCCAGCTTATGTTTAGGTCCCAATGTCATAGGTGTCGAGCCTATTGCCATTAACCGGGCACTTATAAACCTGCGATAAATACACACATAACTTCGAAAAGCATCGAAAAGTCATTGGTGTGTGCCATGGTAAAACCTGGGATAGAACCCGAGACCTCGTCTCAGCAGTCCATTGCCCATACCACTAGGCTACCGCGGTTGGTACTTAACAGTAGTAACATAACAATAAAATAGTAATCTTAATCTTAGCTCAATATTGGAAGGAGCTGGCGCGTGTGATATAATGTCCTATACCAGCAGGAAATTATAGTAAGTAGGACATTTTGCGCAAGTTACATAGGTAGGTAGCTACTCTGAAATAATATGTATAATAATTTAGCCTATTACTATGTATAAAATAAACATATTTGAATTTGAAGTAGCGGAAGAAAGTTTTACAGGAGGTAGGACACGGCGGTATTTAAACCCAATTGAGCAGTCCGACTGGGGAAGTACACAAGACAAAAACGTTAGCCTATCCATCTAATAAAATCTATTTATCATCTGGGTCAAGTGGAAACACCCGTATGTTTTACATATATGTGTGTGAACAGTCAAAAACAATAACTCCATTGCTTTGAAGTCACATGTGTGCGTCATCGTTACAGGCGTATTAGTGTATTATGTTTATGTGTGCCAGTGTGCACGATCAGGAATCGTGAACGATTGAATATGTGTTAGTGAGTGATTTGCCTGCCATCGAATGAGAAGGTTAATTTCATTAAACTAGCACAGGCTCACGCAGTTGAGTGGTATTATAGGCGTAATGGCATTATAAAGGTAGCGAGTTCGAACCGCAACTGTATTGATGTAGTAGTTTTGATTAATAAATAGTTTTGTTTTTGTTCTTTATTTTGTTTGTTATATTAAGGAACCATACAGTTGTCTTTTATACTTAGTGTTCCGTAGTCTCAAAAATAATATGGAAAATAAAACAACATCATTGTTTCAACGATATAATAATAAAGTAAGATTGTTCAGTAAATAAATAATTTAATTGTGTTGTGTCGTGGAACTACATATATATATGTCACAATGTTTGTAACTAAACTCCTTCTACACGCAACAGTTAGACAGATTTTGATAAACATTTTTGCTAAACAGTATTTAGTAGACCTAAGAATAGTCATATACTATTGTTCGGGATAATTGAAATCCATGTGGTTTAGGTTTATACATTACACATTCTTTATATAATAAATAGGTTATTCAATATTATCCCTCTGGATGTTTAAATCAGACAAGCATGTATGCAGGTAAACTAATTAACTTTCAGTAACTAAAGTGTAGTGAATCACCATGTTAACGTTTAGAAATTATACTATATGCAAATATAATAACTTCTCATTTCGTTAACAATAACATCACTCACTTATTTTCAGTTCAATTTCTTTATTTCTCAAAATGATGCCACATAATTACCTACATCTTTTAGTTCCTAAGCACTAGTGGAGAAGAAATGGCGCAACAAATTCCAACTTTTATTATAAATATGAATTATAAAATAATACTTATAGATAATAATAGTCATTTATTTGCTTAAATTTGCCTATATATTAGATAGTATATAGTGGTTTTAATTATTCCAAGTTACCTATACCGAAGTATATATACCAAGTATAATTGAAACCACAAAAATTCAGATTTGCAATATAATTAAACAGAAATAATTCAAGTAATATGACCACTAGACCTGCACGGTAGAATATTTTTTTTGTCAATATCGCTCACCTGTTTTTCTCCATAAAATTTTGCGTCCATCCCTGTCTGATTTAAAATATTTTTCATCACTAAATATTACTATATTGTTGCACCAGTCAAAATTTAAATATCCCCTGGCAAACCTAAACCTACTTCGACTTCGGCCTCCGCCCTACAGAATACTGCGGTTATAATAACTTCGTGTTGTGTTCCCAGCGGTGAGTAGGGTAGCCAGAGCTCATTGGCGAATTTGTGCTGTCAGTGGGATGACTAAAGGCTTGTCCTGCTTTGTCCTCTACACTGACGGCACAGAAACTCTGTGCTTACAGGGTCGGCAGCGCGAGTTTGGCTTCTCTGGTGTTACACACGTCCATAGGCCACGGTAACCACTTTCCATTAGGTGGGCCGTGCGCTTGTCTGCCACCTAAGTGGTATAAAAAAAAAGTTCGACTGCTACGCAGGAGGCGCGACTTCGATTCCCGCTCAGTACGAATATAATTATTCATGTATATGTAAGTATGTGACCGTGTGCCTTATTTTTAGCTATAGGTTCTATAATAGTTATTTTAGTTTTATCGTATCCAATTTATGTTTATTTGACGTGATAAATATATAATTAAAACAAACGCAAGTCAATCAGTCTATTAGTATGACCGACCGTATTTCGTACACTTTTCAAGCTAACAAAGCAAAAACGTGTCATATTTATAAAAGTATATTATTTACAAAAACATAATTCTGAGTATATTTATTCGCATTCTAGATTCTACAACACAAGCTAGTTAAGCTAATGCTTACCACGGGTCTAAATAACCTTGTGTAGAATGATGTGGAATATTTAAAAAAATAATCAAGAATAGAGTGGTCAAATTCAAATGTAAAAAAAATTATGTCCAAAACATTGAGTGGGTAACATGAACAGCTTACAGCTCATCGAGAATTCCAACCTCGTACCTAGTACCTCCTGGATAACTCAGAAAAAGTTTTGAAGAGCCAATAAGTATTGCCGAGACAAATTCTAGCCGTCTCTTATTATGCAAATGAGAACATTATAATAATCTCGATATTAGCATCATAAAGTGATCGTGACAAGCGGCTTTCATGGCAATAAGTAATTGAGTTATACTTTACCCTTAGGACGGACTCAAATCTGTATTTTTTTTCGGCTGAAGCCATCTTTAATTTTTGATTGTTGACATTGCTCTAAATATTTTTTTAACTGACTTTTACTGCATTGGTGCATAATCAACACACAGCGACGCACCTACGCTGTCTTCTAATTAAAACGAGTTCCATCTACCTACCACATTCATCACCCGTGAATATGTGGGGTGTTTCGTATTCAATACACTAAAACTGATGCCATTTCAAATTTCTTAACTCATCCCAATTTTTATTCCTCATTGATCCCATGGCATACTATTTTGAATAGTCTACTTACTACTCTAGTCTGAGTTATTCAAGAAAATCATACGAAACTTTAAAAGCATACTGACTAACAAAGAAATTATTTTAATATTAGGAATCTATTTTAGTTTTGTATTAACTGCTGTAATTGTGATAAATAGACTTCATTCTCCCATATTTTATATCTTTAATAACTGGCTGTTCTCCAAGTGGCTGCGTTTACAAAGTTCATATGGGTACCGGACAAATTTATTGACCTATGAATCACCCTACCTTTCTCAAACAGATTTTACCTATTTGTTTTCTTTCATATACAACATTCACTTATTTTCTGAACAATTCAGAACTTTTATCTGAGATTATGAAAAAAAAACACAGTAATAGAAAAAAATGTGGCTGGTTTGTATATTTTTCTGGATTCGGGTTCTAGCAAATTGTTGATAACAATTGTAAATCAAACGAACTATGTGAAGTTCGATGACAATTATGTGAGCGGCTTAATTCGATGCGATTTAAAGGTTTACAATTTGTAGGAACGCTCCCTAGCCTACACCTTGCACGATCTTTAGATAATTTTTTTTTTTGTTGGTAGATTACATCTTTTCAGCTAGCAACACTCACTTTTTACGAAATCCGGTCGACATCTTACTTGTCAATCTACGATCATTTTGTTTAGAGCTCTAGTTAAGATTTAATTCTTATGTGCATACCTACTATGTAGTATGCACATAACAATTACCTACCAGTGAGTTTCTCATTTTATTACAATATAGGGTCGGGTAAGAATATTAATTTAGGGAGGGTATATGTAAATCGCATCGAATTAAGCCGCTCACATAATTGTCATCGAACTTCACATAGTTCGTTTGATTTACAATTATGTTTCGCGGCTTAATTCTTAGCGATTTAAAGGTTTGCAATTTGTAGATGTTTAGAGTTAGGTAATAAAATGTGAAATAAAATTATAATACTCTTTGTATATTCATCATGAAGTATATTTTCTCATAGTCGTACATATTTACACATTCATCATTAGGTACATAGTTAAGTACATTAGTAGGTGGTAGGCATAATCACTGTTATTACATTTCTCAGATGTCTGAGGAAAGAACTGCAGTTGCAAAGTCGTTAGGATTTACAACGGTTGGTCTGTTGTAAAATTTAGCAAAAACTGAAGAAGAATCAGTCCACCCTGCAGTCTTCCTAATTAAATCAATATTAACTCCAAGTCTACTGGCTGTGGAAGTGGCAGCATGGCGAGTACTGTGAGCAGTGAAAATGGATGTATCTATTCCGCTTTTCTGGAGTATGTCTTTTATCCATCTGCTGAGTGTCTGTGAAGCGACTTTTGCATGTGGTCTTTTAAAACTGATAAATAAAGAATCATTTTTACGGAGTGTTTGTGTTTTATTGATGTAAAATTCTAAACACCTAGCTGGACATATTTCAGGTCTAGTATCAAAATAAGGTATTCTTAGAACAGGCTGTAATGAATTAGGTTTTGACGTTTTTATTGGATCAGGAATTGTTATTATAATCCCCTGTTCAGAAATCTTCGTGTTAGTTAATTTTATTAAAGCAATAGTCTGTACTCTATGTGCAGTTACCAAAGCCAGTAGACATGTAGCTTTTTTTTGAAAGAGTTTTCAAGTCGAGATCAGTATTAGGCCATTTTTGGGCTAAGTAATTTAAAACTAAACCAGGATCCCAAGTAAAACTGTATTTAGGATTTGTAGGTCTCAACTTGTAAATTCCTTTCATAAAACGCTTGATTAAGTCATCATCTTGGTTTCCTAATATTAGAGACAAAGCTGATTTATAACAGTTGATGGTGCCATATTTGGCCCCCTTATTAAAAATCTCTGTGAGAAAATTAATAACAATCGGAACAGAACCACTGGTATAATCATATTTATATTTATTACAAAAAGTTATCCATCATTTGATACAACTATTATATTGTTTATATGTCGAATCATTTAATGAAGACAATATAATTTCGACAGAACTCTCAGATAAACAGTTTTTCAGTAAAGTCTGCCTGAAAGCCTCACGGCAAGCAACTTCAGTGTTCTGTGGAGGTTGTGTTTGACTCTGAAAGGTGACGTTAATAAATTATCATCGGGTCCAAACGACAATATATCAAAATTAACAAGTTTCTGGAAAATTGGGTAGCAGACTTGGCCTCTCCAATCTGGGACCACTACGATGCCTTCCGCTTTTTTTCTAATGATTTTTTGTAAAACTTTAGGTATTAAAGCGAATGGAGGAAATGCGTAAAATAACTTATTCTTCCATGAGATGGTAAAAGCATCTACAGCCCAAGCTTAAGGATCATTTTTCCAAGTTACAAAAACATCGCATTTTGAGTTGCATCTACTTGCAAATAAATCAATTTCTGGAGAACCCTGATAACGCGTTATTCTATTAAAAACTTGGTCATTCAATTCCCATTCAGTATCCTGAAACCTTTTTCTGGATAACTGATCTGCTTCACAGTTCTCTTTTGTGTTAATGTATGATGCGAATATAGTTAATTTACGCATTTCACACCATTGCCATATTTCTCTAGTTAACTTATTTAAATGATTATACTGGACACTACCCATTCTATTTATGCAAGATATTGCCGTAACATTATCAATACGAAGAAGTATTTTTGAACTTCTCCAATACCTTGTGAAACACTTTAGAACGAGTAGTGCTGCTTTTAATTCTAATTCATTAATATGTAGATTTCTTTCCCATTGTTTCCAATAACCAAAACATTGATTATCACTACTGATACCCACTATTTGACGCGTCAGAAAAAAATTCTATATCAAATTCTTCACAATCAAGGTGATTGAAGGTAGATTGAATATTATTTAACCACCACAATATATCTAGTTTTATATTTTGCGGAAGGTTAATAACTTGATCATAGTTTAGATTTTTAAGTAAAACTGAATACTTAATCTGTTTAAAGTATTTTGTATATAGCCATGAGTATTTGACTGCTGGGCAAGCACTTACTAATAACCCAACAAACTGAGCAAATTCCCTTAGAGTACATTTCGTTACATTTAAAAAAATTATCAATTTAGTTTTTATTTTAGATATTTTTGAATCTGGTAGTATCATTTTTTCCGAATCGAATAAAAATCCCAAAAATTTACAATTCATAGCAGGTTCTAAGCAGCTTTTTTCATTGTTAATTAAAAATCCCAAATTTTCAAGTAAAGATTTTGTTAACATAACATTATTTGATGACAACCTCCGTGGCGTAGCGGTAGAGCATTCGACTGCTATGCAGGGGGCGCGGGTTCGATTCCCGCTCAGTGCAAATATTTGTATGCATGAAAATGTATATTTGCATTGGTCTGGGTGTTTCTATATATAATATGTATGTATTTACAAAAAAAAAAAAGTATCTAAGTATGTTTATCCGCATTCTAGATGCCATAACACAAGCTAGTTAAGCTATGCTTACCATGGGTCTAGATAGCGTTGTGTAGAATGTCGTGGAATATTTATTATTATTATTATTATTATTATTATTTTTGCATTCTGAATAAGTTCTGCCAATGCAAAGTATGTCATCAAGGTATATCACTGAGATAAGGCCATGATTATGTCTTAGAAATTCCATTACTGGCTTTAACAATTTTGTGAATACATACGGAGATGTAGTCAAACCAAACGGAAGACAATCAAACTGATACAAATTTGCGATGTGATTCGTCTATAGACACAAGAAAATAGGCATCACGTAAATCTATAGTAGCCATATAAAAATTTTTGGTTATAAGTTTTGATGCAGAGCGATAATCTTCCATTTTGAAATGTTTTGTTTCTATAAACTTGTTTAGGCATTTCAGATTTAAAATGAATCTTTTGTCGCCATTAGGTTTAGGTACTAAGAACACTGAAGAAATGAATTCACCAGGTTCATGATCATATTGAGATATGGCATTAATGTTTAATAATTTACTAATGCACCTGTCAAAATCACAACGCTCTTGTCGAGATTTTGGATAAACACAAGGTTTATCTGTGCGATATGGGGTTGCCTGGAACGGAATAGAATAACCCTTTATCCAGGATAGAATGATCTCATCGTTGGTGATATTAGACCACTGTTTATAAAAATACTGGAGCCTGCCAGCGTATTTTACCTGAGATTCATTTATTTCCGGTAGTGGTGTGACGCCTTGCTCGTCGGCGGGTGGTCGTGGGAACGCCGCGGAGCATTCCTGTTGCTCGACTGCGGCTGCCGCTGTATGTAGCTGGACATCTTCCGACTGGTGGCTGGATGTAGTTTGTTGTCCGTTTTTCGATGTACAGGCGTAAAATTTTGAGGACCTTTTTGACCGCCGTTAGCTGGATATCTGTTCTGTTTTGGAAATTTTCTAGGTACATTCTTCAGATCTTCACCTGCCTTCTGAATAGTTTGCGGCTTTGAGTTTGTCGGATACATTCTCTCCGAAAAGCAACTTAATATCTCTATTTGATTCAATGAGGGCATCTTTTGATTTAGAATTTGTAGAGTTAATTACAAATTTTCTTCGAGTCTTTGTCTCTAAAAAATGGCTGTCGCAAAGAAGCCGACAAGCATCACTTAGGGGCTTCACAATCTTTTGTTTTGAGGTCACGTCTGAAATTATCATATCAGTCACTGCCGCCAAAGCACACAGTGCCACACCCATCTGATTTTGCTTGTACACCAGGGACGTGTCTCTTTTTACCAGGGCCTCTGGAAGGGCAGCCTTTACTTCCGGGTTGAGGGAAGGAGTTTGTATGTATTCGCAGTTACTGGGCACTGCATAATTTAATTTAATTTAACAATACTTTCCTTGGTGTCACGGGACATGCCTTTTACTAATATTTCATGCCACCTCTGGGCAATGTCCTTGTGGATCGGTGGCCCCAAAGAAGAATCTGGCTTAGGTGCGTCACCTAATAGCTCTAGGATATCTAGTTCCAATACCTTCTCTGCTTGCTCGTCGGGAGGGCCGGACTGTACTGGTAGCACTGGCGCTGACGACGTGGACGGCTGCATAACGTCAGGCGGATCCGGACAAGGCGACAATGGTAGTGGAGATGGTGTCAGCTCTCGCTCTCGGTGTAGCGGGAGTGGTGGTGACAACGTTTCATACTGAAAAGTATCTGCCACAGATTCTTCGTTTGGCGAATAAAGCGGTTCCAGAATGTGGTCTGTGAACAATATAGTTCTTACTTAGATACTATATTTTAAAATATTTCGTGACAGTAACAGCCCCAGGAAAAGTAGGCAGTACGCATCACATTTCAATTGACAGAGATTACCCATGTATGGTATGCTCGCATCAAGTAATGATCAAAGTGATCAAACATTGTAACAGTACAAGCCCAAATTCGGCAGGCACGCATTACTTTTTAACTGAGTTAAGGTTAACCCAGGCAAGATGTGTTCGCATCAAGATTTGATCAATTGTTGTAACTGTACAAACCCAAATTCGGCAGGCACGCATTACATTGATCAAATTAAATGTTGAATGAACCTACCTTTATCAAAATCTTCTTCTGTGAACGGCGTGGAGTTATTACTTACTACCTCCATAAGTTGACTTTTTAATTTTTGAATTTTACGGCGAATTTCTTCTTCGGTTTTGGGTTGCTTCCTCTTTCTTCCCATGTTCAATTAGGTACGAATAGTTTTGTTAGTTGGCGACGTGCGAAGGCTTGAGCACGAAAACGAACAATGATCGTAGATTGACAAGTAAGATGTCGACCGGATTTCGTAAAAAGTGAGTGTTGCTAGCTGAAAAGATGTAATCTACCAACAAAAAAAAGAAAAAAAATCTAAAGATCGTGCAAGGTGTAGGCTAGGGAGCGTTCCTACAAATTGTAAACCTTTAAATCGCTAAGAATTAAGCCGCGAAACATAATTTCTTATAATATTAATTTGCTTATTTTCTTTTTATCATCCACTGATAAAAATTCTTTTCATTCTTTTGATTGAACTCAAATAACTTTTGAAACAAACAAAAATATCTAAAAGATTATTGAGATGATACCCGTGGTCTGCTTTCCTACACTGACTTTTGGTAAGTTGGTCTTTGTGAAGTTGGGTATCGTCTGAACTCCCAGCACCGAAAGGTAACCCTAAGTTAGGTGTAGCGAAATCGAGTATATTTTTACCTAGAAAGGTGCCTGACTAAAAAAGCGACGGGCAGAAATCGCTATTGCGAATGGTATTTCATAACCTAGAATATTTACAACACAGACATGTGAAGTCATGATACGGTCTGAATATTTTGCAAATGATCATTCTCTTGGAGCTTTATCTAAAGTAAAGCTATTAACTAAGAACATGGTCAATTTTTTTATACTCTCTAAACTTTGGCTATTCTCCAACGCCTAAATTACAATCGGAGTGTAATTCTTAGAACGTAGAAATGGAATCGTTTATCGATATTTCTTAAAGGGCGTCTAGAGGATTGGCGAGGAATACTAATCTTGATATTATGTCTTCTTGATTTAGTGTATCGTTTGTCACACGATTCGTTAGAGTTCGATATATTATACTCGGGTGTACTGAAATATGTGCCTGCTATCTGTTTTATCAAAAGGATTAAGACGACACAGCTGGTTAATCTATTTGCTATTTTTAAAAAGAACGAAACTTATTGTAGTATATTGTTTAATAGCATGCTGCTGTAAATGTCTGATAATAATTCGGCATTCATTTGTTTAAAAGAAATATACTGACTACCCAAATCAATTGAAATTGAGACATCATTTTAGTTAAACTGATATGATAATAAAAGAGGACATAACATAACATAACATAAACTCACGCCTATATCCCCGAAGGGGTAGGCAGAGGTGCTAGCACCCACATTTCGCCAGTTTATATTTAGGTCCCAATGTAATAGGTGGCAAGCCTATTGCCATTAACCGGACACTTATAAACGTGCGATAAATACACACATAACTTCGAAAAGCATCGAAAAGTCATTGGTGTGTGCCATGGTAAAACCTGAGATCGAACCCAGGTTAGAAGATTGTAGAAAAGATGTGTGCAATACAGTCAACGCATTTGTCACTTGTTAAAAGTCACTTAGTGCTACCAAAATCTGTGCCCAAAAACCGAAATCCTCCGCTGCAGCACACAACTCGTCTCTAATGTGTGACTTAAACGCTTGTTCAGTTGTAGTAATTTAGCAGTAGCAAGATCTTACTTCATAGTTGAAATTAGTAGCCTAATCACAGTCACCAAAGTTATTAGTTAGTATTACCGTTAACTACAGCTCACAAGCTAAACTTTGGAGTGGTGCTTCAAGTGCAAGTCGTCAGAGCGCAAATATTCCACCGTAGTTCAACTTACTCCATCTTAAATTGATTTGAATAGTTCATTAAATTTTAACTTTATCGCATTATTTTATTGTGTACCCTGTTCCATGTGTTTGGATTGCTTTGCAACTACTATTATCACGGGCAGCCTAAAATGGTGGCAGTCTAATGCCTCTAATGATAATATCTAATTAGGGTAGCCAGAACTCACTGGGGAATTTATGCTGTCAGTGGGATGATTAAAGGCTTGTCCTGCTTTGTTCTCTACACTGACGGCACAATAACTCTGTGCTTACAGGGTAGGCAGCGCGAGTGTGGCTTCTCTGGGCCGGCAGTCTGTACATGAGATAGCGACCGAATTCGGATGTTAAGTACGTAGCGACGCAAACTAACCGAAATTCCCAAGTCTGTACTTAAAGTTACGATTTTTGTCGGTTGCCGTACCGAAATTCGTCGTTAACTTAACAAATTCTCGGATAGTACCTTAATAGCATAGACAAGCATAGAATTTGTCACTCTTACCCTTAGATTCTCTTTGGTTAACTGTGTAATTTGTTGACATTTTTATTATGTTTGTACAATTATGCTTTATGAATTTGTAATTGTATCTTTTTTGACTGTACAATTTCATCAAACAGAAAAATCTCTCCGCTGGTTGATTTTTCACAACACCCTTACCATAGATTATTGTACATATATATAGACCAAACATAGACTCTGACATGGCAAGTTGACACAAGTGACATAACACACAAGCAAGAAGCCAAGAAGCCTTGAAAAAGAATTGAATATTTTTGGAGGTTGTAGGGAAATACGAGAAATATTATGGCTGAAGCGTGTTTAGCATGTAATTAGTTTACTCTAGAATATAGGCGGGAAGCGGGAAATGGTAATGCGACGGCAAGGTGCATGGATTCTGCGCGCTAGTGAAAATTATTTGAATTTGGCTGATGGTGAATTCCTATCATTGTATCGCATTACAAAGGCAATGTTTAAAGAACTTGGTGATGAAATAGCGCTATCACTTGAAAGAAAACGCCCTTGCGGGCTTTCTGTGGAGTCCTATGTAAGTTTCATTGTATAACTTGTACATTGTTTATCATTTATCTAATTCAAAATTATTATTTATCTAGAAGTACTTCATCTCATTTAATATATTGTAATTGTATAATTTATGTGCTTTTTATCATTTTAGGTGTGTGACACTATTCTGCTCATTTTCAATATAAATGCTCGATGGCCAGGAGCTCTGCATGATAGCCACATATATCATATGAAAATTCCCCAGTTCATGCCACATGAAGACGTTTGTTAATAACGGAGACCACCATGCATGGTTACTTGGTAAGTTTTGAGTCAAATAACTGAACACCTCATGTGTCAATATACTATTACTGCCAGTGGGGATGCTGTTGACAGGACGAGTGATCACCCTTTCTGTGTGGACTATTTCTCCTATATAATGACTGTCATACATGTTAACTGCAACCAACGGCTTAACATTTTTTCTGACGCACAACCAAACCAATGCTAATACCCTTATTCATACAAATATTTGCACAAAGCAGCAGCTGCATTTAATACCGTTACACCACAGAGGCTGTCAATGTGTCAATATAACAATTATAACATATATTATATTTTGATTTAATCCACAGGTGATGATGGATATCCACTAGAACCATGGCCGATGACCCCAATGATGAACCAGCCCCTTGGCCTAACGACAAGTATACACTGAAGACTGTGTATTACACTGAACTGACACTATGGTGGACATCTGTGGCATTCCACTGCCCCAGAGAATCATTCAGAAACATTATTTTCGATTGTTTTCGCCTTGTCAACTGCAAGTCAACCAAGTGGCCAAAATTATACATCAGCAACACTTCAGAGGTGCCATATTACAAGAATGTGCCGACCCAGTTCTTGAAAATGGTAATTATTGTACATGTAACCTTGCGAGTACCATAGTAGTACATAATATATATATACCCCACTGACACACAAATATGTAACTTACATGCAAGACACTACAGTAATGTTCTACGTGAAGTAGGAAGTGGTTTCTTCTCTTTCATACTTAGATGTGTGCTATGCACTTGCAAATTAGTAACTACTATAATATAAACTAACAATCCCAAACCAACATTCTGCAGGCATTTTCTGCTTTTCATGGAACAAAAGGTTGTATCCATGAGGCTACAGTTTATATCAGAGGAAAATTGTATAATCCTTTTGCTATCTATTATTATTCATTACAAATGCCAGCAGCTGTCACTCAAGCTCAAGTGGTGGATCCTTTCAGCAGAGAAGCTGTTAACCGGACAGATGGTTAGCCCTTCTGTACGGGCTTTTGCCATATATAACGACTCCCATAGATGTTAGTATGGCAACCGGGGCAGACAATAGGCAGATACACAACCATTGCAAATAGATATATTTGATTTATATACATATTTTCACTGAACGGAAATTGAACATTGTCATCATCATCTTTGTGTAGACATACTATACTGATTGCATTGTTACCTCGCAGTTCAGGGTCCGCCTTCGGCTTTTTCTCCTCCACGACGTCAAGCCTACTTTCTTTACCTGGACCTGGTGGGAGCCCCATTGCCAGGCATTTGTTGCCTCAAAACCTCCTGCTGGTTACCTAGTTGAATATCCCCATCCCACAGAAGCTGTCATTGCAATAAACTGAACATAGCTTTCCCAAAAGTAATATTCTTTAGGGATTTACTGTCTTTAATAGAACCAAATGAAATAGCGAACGAAATGAAAATATTGTAATCCTATAACTATCTATTTCTTTTCATTGCAGATGCCAGCCGTTGTTTGTCACTCAACTCAAGCCTGAGGAGAGGATACCCATAGCCGAAGTCATAACAAAATGTTACAAAATGAAGACTGAGAAAATTTTATTGTCTGTAAAAACTTAATAGAAACTCTTTGTATTAAGTACTTTGAAGTAATAAATGCACAAGATATGAACCTATATATATATATACATGTTTTATTTAATTTACCTATATAGAAATCTACTTACTACCTACCGATAATCTTTGTATGAACTCTGCAGTAACTTATATTGTGTTAGTTACTAGTCCTACAAACATGAACATGACAGTTACTAATAAGCATCCATCAGAATATAATTATCTATTTTATGGCCTTGGGAATTTATTAAATATGAAATTGAGCAATATAACACACATTTCACCAAAAGTCTACAAATAATAACTTGAAGCTCAACGAAGTTCACCAAATAAGCATCCACCATCTTATAATTGTATTTTATCATGAAATTGAGCAATATAGCATACATAGATCACCAAAAGTCAACAAATAATAATTTGAACCTCAACCAAATAACCATCCATCATCTTATAATTCTATTTTGTCATCCATTTCATAACCTTAGAGATTATGAAACATAAAATTTAACAATATAACATAAACATATCACCAAAAGTTAACAAATAATAACTTGAAGCTCAACCAAATAAACATCCATCATCTTATAATTGTATTTTATCATTCATTTCATAACCTTAGAGATTATTAAAATGTAAAATTGAACAATAAAACATCATTATCATCTAAATAATAACTTAAAGCTCAACCAAATTCACTAAATAAACATCCATCATCTTATAATTGTATTTTATCATCCATTTCATAACCTTAGAGATTATTAAAATGTAAAATTGAACAATAAAACATCATTATCATCCAAATAATAACTTGAAACTCAACTAAATTCACCAAATTAGCCTCCATTTATAATATATAATACTTATTTCCTCAATGTTGCCCAATTTCATATTTAATATTCTATTAAAAACATCAACAAAATGTGGACAAATAATAACAAATAGTTAACGACGTTAACTACTTTGCGGGCCTTCAAGAATGCTCGCATTCTTTACGACGAAATTTGTTAAGAAACCGACAATTTTTGTTAACTTGGAAGTCGAGACTTGCTAATATTGCCACCGTACCAAATACCGTCGTTAACTCGCACCGATACATGTAGAGACTTGCATCCCCCATACATTATTGCTCGCTTAGTCGCTACCTCAAAATGTACAGACTTGGGTTTGACGCAAAGAAACCGAATTTTGTTGTTAACTTTACTTACGATTTCGTAAGATAAGTATTAACGACGAATGTACAGACTGCCGGCCCTGGTGTTACACACGTTCATAGGCCACGGTAACCACTTTCCATCAGGTGAGCCGTGCGCTTGTCTGCCACCTAAGTGGTATAAAAAATGCCTTTATATTGTGAAATAATTGAACATTACAATGTCAAAATATCATGATCAGCGCCCCCTCATTACTCGCGCTGACGTGAAATGTTAAAATTGTTACATTTTTATCAACAACGCTATGTTATATCATTTACTAGATTGCTATTGGTTTATAGATAACATTTATTATATTCTTTTAACGAAATAGAAACGCGATCGGTTCCTACTAATTAGGTATTTTGCTAACTACGATTGTACAATCTGCCGATAAAGTACTTCGTCACATGGTAGATATTTTAAGTAGGAAGGTTGGCAGGCTTTATAAAAGTATGACGAATGACAACATCAAATTTCGCAAGATAATCTTTATCACCTGAACTGAAATCAGTGTTTCTAATAATCATTATCTATTATCTTAATATAATATTTATTGGTATATGAAGCATTAAATCAAATATTTCCCGCTGAGATTTGATACTGAGCAGTCGCCATGGCTGCAAAAAGATATTTTATATTTTCTGTGCTCCTAAATCTAGTATTTGTGGTAAATTCGCGAAGTGCATTTGACCAACAATTGTATGAAGATATTTTGGATTCTGAGCAGTGTGGTCGTCAGCTGAACATTTTGCGAACGGATCCTTTACAATTGCAATGCAAGTATCAAGGATTTTTATTCTCTTAAAAGTTGGTTGAAGTAAACAAAAACTGACTTGTGCCTGCCTGTAAAGACTTTTAACGATATAAGAAGTCGATTCCCTCGAAACTTCTGCTGGGGTCATCTGGTGTTCACATGTAATACGTGCTGTTAAATTTAAATTGAAAAAATCGCTTAATCTGGAACTCAAACTCGTGACTGTTCCAATTCCATCACAATAATAATAGGTAGGTCTCATAGGTAGAGTTGATCTGACAAAGATCCGTGTAATTAGGAACTTGAAAAAGATCTTGTTCTTAACAAATATCGTGAAATTACGTAATTAGCATTTCTAATATCAAATTTTACTTGAAAAGTTTATACAGCGGTTACTTAATTAATAATATCTCATTTCTATACGAACTAAAAAAATACAGTATAACAAAAAGTTAACTTTTGTGTTGATATTATAATAATTGCTTTTTAGTAAATAATAGTATCAGTTTACTAGTATGTTTGTTAATATTCAGGAAATTCTTGCAATATTTTAATATTTGATTGGTATTGAAATATCGTTTTATATTTTAAAACTAGATCGTTCATAAAAGTGAACAAAGTAACAATAGTCTAGTTAACGTGACAAATGGACACAAAGCCCCAAAAAAATACGTGAGATACCTCCTTAGATACGGAATGAGTTCTTGGACAATGGAAAAGTAATAGAAACCTTAGTGTTCAGGTGTTTGCTCATAATTAAATAACCTTAATAGTTTTTATATTATTAACAAACAAGGAATGTTTATACAATGATGTTTACGGGAATTAACCCGAGCATTGTACCTATATATACATACATTTGATGTGCCTGACGTTTCAACCAGGTTACACTGGCCGTCGTCACAGGTTGACTGGCTCAGTGGTGCACCCCCGCCGTCTTCAAGTCCGTGACATTCGTCCGCACTTTTTCGATATTTTAAAATTTTCTTTTCACCGTGTACCATCACATTCCGCAATCACGGTGTCCCTATTCTTTAAGCAAACTGTCCAGTATTTATTCGACTGCGCAGAAAAGCGAGGTTGCATGTTTTGAATCACTGGATTCCATGTTGCAGATAATTTAAACCCATCGTGCCGATTTAAATTTTTGTGTTTCTTGATTTCAATCGCTTCACGTACCTCTTTAGAATAGAAGTGACGTTCGGTGGAGAGGACATGCGTTTGGTGGAATTCAATCCCGTGATTAGTGTCTGCTTCTAGTAGATGTTCTGCAATTGCAGATTTTTTCGTCTGCCGATGCTTTACAGCTGCGATGTGTTCTTAAACTCGTTCAGCAATAGTCCGCTTTGTTTAGCCTACATAGGAACTACTGCAGCTGCAATCTATCTTATAGACACCTGGACAGTGTAACGGTATGACATACTGCCATAAATGAACTGAAATGAACTAAAAATAGGGCTTCGGGTGGCCATTGTGAATACATGGGTGACGGCTAAACAAAAATAGATTAAAATTGGCAACAACATTTTCCGTCATTTTCTAAGTAAATATTTCCATACAAACAACCTTAGATGATATACCCTAGTTGGTTGTATGTTATTAAACAAATAATGGTTACTCGTAAGGAATGCAAAATCAATGGGTCCTTCCCGTTATGCCTTAATGTAAGTAGTATATTGCTTGCTCTTTCTGTTGGCAGTGACGGCATCGACGCTACTTCTATTACTGTAATTATATTCTAAGCAATCAACTAATCGAAAAATCGATTAAGAGAGGAAATTTTTTGTATTAAATCAGGTACGATTTGAACTACGACCCTTTTTTTTTTTTTACGTGCGCAAAATCCCCACGGATACCTCCCCACCGGAGCCGGTGGAGGAGGTTATGTCGGACTCGAACCGACTAAAACGCACGCCGCCTGTGGGTCGTTTTGGTTGCCGAAGGTGAGGTTGACAGCCATATCCCTCGCACCCCGGCCGACCCAGGGCCATCTCTCACGATCTGGCCCTCTTCTCGGGTGTGGGGACTACAGAGTCCCCAACTCGACCCCGGAAACGGGGAGGCGCGCCAGGCGCGCCACCGCCGCGGCCTGCTTCTGCCAGGGTGACAGGCGGCTCCACCTGTCACCCCCAGGCCGGCGCTCATGGGGGGCGAAGGTCGTTCATCGACCTCCGACGCCCGAGTTACCTTCGTACGCGGGCAGCTTGGCTTGCGATCCTTCGTTGCTCCCGCTGCCGCTCCCGCCCCGCCTCCTCCTTCACGAGCATTACTTGCTCGCAGAAGGAGGCGCCGGCCGCCCACGCATCCGCGCAGCGGACCATCGCCGCGAGCAAGGTGGAGAGCGTGAGAACTCTCACTCCCAGGGCCGCCACAAGCTCCCGCCTCGGCGTCTCCCACGCCGGACACTCGGTGAGCGTGTGCGGACCTGAGTACTCGCTCGCGTCGCAGTGATGGCACTCGGACGTTGGCTCTTTCTCCATCCGACGCAGATACTTTCCGAAGCACCCGTGCTCGGTGATCATCTGCGTCAGACGGTACGAGAGGCTGCCGTGTAGCCTCTCTAGCCACTCCCCCATGATGGGTCTTACCGCCGCTACAACGGCGCGCCCTGAACTACGACCCTTGACGTAAGACGGATATATATAGGGAGATTTGGATGGTTTCAGGCTAGGTTCGATGGCTCAGTGGTCAGAGCATTATCCCTGTAAGAGAAAGATCGCAGGTTCGAATCCCGCCTAAACTTATTCAAAATTTTTCTATTTTAATCGATTTGAATATTTATTATACTAAATGCTTTAAATTTTTTCAATAATCAACAATTTTTACAACTCTCATAAACGTAACTGACGATATTCGCCGAGCTACGGAAAGGAAAGAACTAACATTAGTCGATTTTGTCATAATGCTTGGTACTTTGATGGGTATTAATGTTTCCTGTAATGCCATCTCTTAGTTTGATTCCTATCTTCAGGGATGGACGCAGTGCGTTCACCGGGGCCAGATGTTTTCTAACTGGTGTGAATTCGCTGCTGGTATACCCCAGGGTGGTGTCCATTTTCCATTTTCATCAATTGTGTTACCATGTAATTTCTTCTAGATATCATCTCTATGCTGATGCAGCTGTACTAACATTTTGCTGCGTCTGATGCCCCCTCTGCAGTATCTGCCATGAACCACGTCATTCGCACTATGTAGCAACCGAACTAATTCATAGGCAATGATCATTGGCAGCGCTCACCTGCGCAGACAACTTAACCTTTTTTTTTTTTTTACTTGCGCAAAATCCCCACGGATACCTCCCCACCGGAGCCGGTGGAGGAGGTTATGTCGGACTCGAACCGACTAAAACGCACGCCGCCTGTGGGTCGTTTTGGTTGCCGAAGGTGAGGTTGACAGGCATATCCCTCGCACCCCGGCCAGACAACTTAACCTAACCTTTCCTAGAATCCTCACTTTAATGAAGTTGCTTTTACTCTCTGAAGTGTTTCCAGAGCTTTCTACCTCGAAGAACTAAAATCTCTCTTGCCCAAACTCTTATCCGACCCATTATCGATTACGCTGATGCCTGTTTTATAGATGCTACTTAGGATCTTTTAAGCAAACAGGAGAGACTGCAACACACTGTGGTTCTCTGTCTTCTTTTCGATATTCTACACAAACCTTCTGCACTATCTTATCGGAGTGAGCGGATCTCATTTGTTCGTGCTTGTGATGCTCCATGCTGATTATCCGATTTCTCCTCAAATTCCCCACCCACAAATCTGGCTTTTACTATGGTGCACGCGGTTAGACTATGGAATTCGTTACCACCTGACATTAGAGATAGCAACATGTTGTCTGTCTTTAAAATCAAATTTCGAAATCATTTTCTCTCTTCTACTCTATGACGCTAAGTCGCGGAGTGGAGGAGGGATGACGGATGTCTCCTATATGCACAAATATTGGGTTATTTATTGTACTCTGTATGTTAATGTATAAATGATATACCTACTTAGGTTTATGTTAGTATATTATTATAAGATACTGTGTAATATAAGAAAGCAAAGATGTAACAAACTTTTGACAATAAAATTTTGGAATTTAAGCCAATATTAATAAAGTCTAAAATTTTATGTCTCTTTTGCAGTGTCAGTGGTATAACAGTAGTTTTACTATGAAATAAACCAGCCAAATTGGAGGCCAGGTCATCACATCATTAGTCTTTTTAAGTGTATCTTTCATATGCCCTAAAATCGAATTCAAAGTTTTCGTTGCATACAAAATATACATACCAAATTAAAATAAATGCGTGTTATAAATGAAACAGATACAGTAGCTGATATAATAGCATAAACAAAGATTGTATTATCTGCGTCGCATAATTATTATCTGTTAATTAATGTTATTTATAACAAAAGGTGTTATATTTTGGTGGTAGCCATGTTCCTAAGAATGCCCACAGCATGGTGCCCTCTACATGTGGATTCCATTGCGTCCGACAGTTCTCCAATTTTTTATCTGACAAAGCCTTCTTATAGCTATGCCTCCTCCGCTGGACCCTGCTATAAAGCTTAGACCCAAGAAATACAGGTTTACCGCCTTAAGTGATAACATACAAATACACATACGGTCTGGCAGTGGCCAAGGAAGCCCAAGACTATCGAAGTGGAATGAAAGGCAGCAAGTGGGCTACAAACTTCGAGGGGAAGGTCATAGATGTAATTGGGACTCAACATTTATAAAACGATGACAACACTTATAACGTAACAATGCACTATTCTGAATGTTTGATTCCATTAAGTGTATTTTGAAGACATGTAAACTAATTCACAAAATTGCTACTTTGTTTCTGCTACAATCTCTAATAATTAATAATAATAATATGTGCATCGGTTTAAATACACGAGTTCTCATAGGTTAACAATTAGATGATATTACTTACTTGATACATACATATATATAATCACGCCTTTATCCCCAGAGGTTTAGGCAGAGGTGAATCAACACCCACATTTCACCAATAATTAAATTCGGTACCACGTAATAGGGGGTGAGTCTATTTCAATTTCAATTCAATTTCAATTTCATCTTTATTTGCGAACACAGGTACAAATTGTTGGTACATTGGTTTAAAAGTTTGATCATTCCGCATTCCACCTAAAAGGCATGCAAATTTACAATATAAGCTTAAAAATAAAATACATTTTATAGGAGTAGCTACTGATTAATAACGCAATTAATTTCGAATTTAATAATGTTAAATGGTTTAGCTATGTCAAAATTTTAAATTAAATAGTATATAAGTTTAATTAGTTGTAATACAATATAGTCACTTTCATTACAATCTGTCATTCAAATATTCGTCAATAGTGTAGTACGCTTTTGTTATAAGTAAGTGCAATACATTTTTTTTAAAAGTAGTTGTATTTTCCACTTCTAAAATATTTCGTGGTAATTTATTGTACAAGCGAGGTGCCATGGAGAAAATACTTTTATCAAACAGCGCTGACCAATGCTGAGGCATACAAATTTTATGGCAGTTACGAGCACTGTTGTATGCAGTGTAACGACTCAAATTACCTTTTACAAAAGTTACAACTTCATATATATACAGACAAGGTAGGGTTAGTATCTTCAACTGTATAAAGTGTGGTTTGCATGTGTCTGTCTGTTGTAATTTGCACACGGCTCTCAAACATCTTTTCTGTGCCTTAAATGCATATTCCTTGTCAGTAGAGTTGCCCCAGAACATGACCCCATATCTTAATATTGATGTCACGTGGGCGTGGTATGCTGTAATTACTGCATCTCGGTTTACTATTTTTGATATCATATAGAGCGCATACGAGAAACTATTTAGTTTTTTACATATCATGTTAATGTGCGTTTTCCAGTTTAAATTCGAGTCAATATGTAGTCCTAAAAATTTTGTATTACCTATGTCAATATTAGTTTTATTTTGCCGTCTTTCGGGCACTATTCAACAATAGTGCCCGAAAGACGGCAGTGTAGACTAGTTTTTATCCCAGCCGCATACTAGTTAATTACTTGAACAGGATAAAATTATTTGTTGAATGCTTCACGCAGAGTTTAAACCGCTGGACCTATAAACATGAATTTTGGCAGTTAATAAGCTGAGATTCAGGCAGCTAGTAAATCATAATGAAACATTGCTAGTCATTAGATTATCATCCTGTGTTACCTCGACCCTGACACAGTATTCTATCTGTCTGATGTTAAACAGCAATATCCCATTTGTCACCTTGTACGACACCGTATGGGAAGAGATGGTGTGGTCCAAATTCTACTCTACCGAAAACAACGCAGCTCATAAACCATTCCTTGGCGAAATAGAACATGGTTTACTTCCACTAATTATAAGATAAGATTCTTGGTCACATGGCGGATATTTTTAGTAGGAAGGTTACCAGGTGTACTTTTTTTATAAAAGTATGACGATTAATGACAAAGTCTAATTTCTGGATTATCGATTATATACAGCGGGATTATCTTTATCACTTGAACTGGATTTAGTCATCCTAATACACGTTATCTGTTATATTAATATATTATTTATTGGTATATAGCTTTCTATCAAATATTTAACGTTACGATTTAACACTGAGCAGTCGCTATGGCTGCGAAAATATATTTTATATGTGGTGTTCTTTTAAATATAGTATTTGTGGTAAATTCGCAAAGTGCGTTTGATCATCAATTGTATAGAGATGTTTTGGACGCGCAGCAGTGTAATCATCAGTTGAACATTTTGCAAATGTTCAATTTACGATGGCGATGCAAGTATCCATGGATATTTATATTTAATCTCTTACTAACTATTAGAGTAACTGACTGGTACCTGTAAACGCTTCAAAAGCTGGATATGTTCCTCGCAACTTCTACTGGGGTCGTCTGCTAACCATATGCAATACTCACATCTTGGTCCTCATATCGATTTACCAGTTACACCAATAATTAGGCTGATGTTTAGGTTCTCTTTTGATTGGTATGTCGGCTTTACCAGTAGTGACTGCTGTCTAACCTCGGAAATATGAGAGGAAATCCAGCGCCACACACGGCCTACACACACGACCGTACCCTTAACAACATTGTGATAGTACGTTATAAAAACAGAAGTTAGATATCGAACCTATGACTGTTCCAATTCCATCGAGATGTTCTGCATGTTGATCCAAGACAAACCCATGTAATAGAAATTTACGTATACTCATGTGAAATGACGCTATTGGGTATTTTCCTATAGTTAGTGTTAGTGAGTTTATTAAATTAAGAATGGTAAAAATGCGGTAGAAGTTGCGTCTGTTTTTATTTAATTGGTTTTACTTATTTTTAATCATCTACCCGATCTATAATAGTAAATGATTTGACTGTTACAGATTATGACGTCACAATAAATTATTACATACATGTTTCCTTTTAATTTATCGTGTTGACGTTTAGTAAAAAGTAACTAAATTGGTTGTTTAGTCAAATTAGTCACTGTTTGTTGTCAAATACCGAAGTCGCCAGTCTTCCGAATGAGAAGAAAAGTATTACTTTAGACTGACTTTGAGAAGAGAACGAATACTTTAAAATCATGCAGGCAATTCGGCAATAAAAGTAATCAAATAAAATACATTATCTTGCAATCTGCATGAACTAAAAAGTTATCTATAGTTATAAAATTTAACAAAGTAGGTAAATTCGTTCCCGCACCGCGGATCTCATGAATAAGTCGGCATATTTAACACTGATCAGTAGAAGCGTAAAATATAAAATTAAAGATAATAAAATATTACAAACTTTTGCGGTTCATTTGCGACGACACAATTTGTAACTACTCTGATACTTAGATTAAGTCTACTAAGATTTTTGAATATTTTTGGGGTTCCGTACCGCAAAAGGAAAAAAATCGGAACCCTTATAGGATCACTTCGTTTTCGTCTGTCTGTCTATCAAGATCCATTTCTCAGTAATATGTACAGGTATCAAGTTGAAATTCAAATCATATACCTACTCATGTCAATAAAGTTTTAAAACTGTGCAAAAATCTAAGTTATGCTCATATTGGTGGATTTTCACTAGAGTCAATGTAAAAAATAAAATAACTTTTATTATTTATTCGTTCAGTGCACAGGAAATTCCGTCAGTATATAACTAAAACTGGCGACCTCCGTTGCGTAGCGGTAGAGCATTCGACTGCTATGCAGGGGACGCGGGTTCGATTCCCGCTTAGTGCAAATATTTGTATGCATTAATATGTATATTTGCAAGGGGACGCGGGTTCGATTCCCGCTTAGTGCAAATATTTGTATGCATTAATATGTATATTTGCATTGGTCTGGGTGTTTCTATGTATTATATGTACGTATTTACATAAAAAAGGTATCTAAGTATGTTTATCCGCAATCTAGATCCCATAACACAAGCCAGTTAAGCTATGCTTACCATGGGTTTAGATAGCGTTGTGTAGATTTGTGTAGTTTATTATTTATTTATTATTTGAAAGTGTAAAAATATTCAAACTCATAATAAACTTAATTTAAGATTATTTAGTGAACAAAATGTACCGCTGTATGTACTGCTAATGTACTGCTGAGTATTGGCGCGAACTCTCTTGTGACAAAATACGTCTAAATTATAAGTCCACGGGAACAGAATAGGCAATCACGGCTATCTCAGAGTACAAGTATCTCCGGATTACGTAGAACGCGCGGGCATGAAAAGGCATCTGAGGAGACCGTCAAGCTGAGTGCCACCATAGTAACATGCGTGTCTGTAATGGTGACCCTATTTCCTTAGACTTTACCTTTAGCTTACCATCGAGGTAAAATAAAATTATCGTGTCCTAGATAAAAAAAAACTACGTTACTGTTAACTAAAGAGTTTAACAAACAGAGCACATATCCAAATAATTTCTATCCGTTTTAGAACATAAACTACCTACTTATCTGTTATTTAAAAATTGTATATTATAAATAACCGTGGTAGCCTAGTGGTATGGGCAATGGACTGCTGAGGCGAGGTCTCGGGTTCGATCCCAGCTTTTACCATGGCACATACCAATGACTTTTTGATGCTTTTCGAAGTTATGTGTGTATTTATCGCAGGTTTATAAGTGCCCGGTTAATGGTAATAGGCTCGCCACCTATTACATTGGGACCTAAACATAAACTGGCGAAATGTGGGAGCTAGCACCTCTGCCTACCCCTTCGGGGATATAGGCGTGAGCTTATGTTATGTTATGTTAAAAATTGTATTATGGGCAAATGGTATGAAATTCAATTTAAGGATATGACTGAAAAACTAATAGCCAATGCAATGCAATATACATAGAAAGACGATTATTTTATTTTATTAAAATATAAAGAGAGTGTAAAGTAGCTCTTAAAACTAGACTGTGATTGGTTCAGTTATAACAATATTGAATCATGATTCCAGTCTGACTATGACGATGCTGCCATCTGACCTCCACATCCAATTCGCGATATGGAAGTTCTATATCGATCGACCAAAGTTATAACAATATTTAATATGCAGAGAATATTTATGAAGGATAAATTAAATCTTTTTATTATTATTACTTATCAGTTGCACACGTGAAATTCACAAAATTTTGCTTCATTGTATGTGACACACTCTTTTTTGATTTTCATTTCATGCAATTACTTTTACTAATGATTTATTTTACCTATTTTTTTAGTAAAAATAAAATGAAATGTATATTAATTTTGTTTTTTTTTTCACCTATTTTATCTATTTCGTTCTCTGCAGATTTTTTTTTACTTATTTGTAACAGAACGTTTATTTGTTGCAGTCCTCGATGCCAGTGCCCGGATACCGAGTGGTTTTCTAACAGGAAATGTGAACGATATGGGCGATTACTTCCAATGCTTAGGCATAAAGGAACAGATTAATACCACAAAGATCGAGGGAAAATACTGCATGATCAGAGTTCCCCTTCAGCAAGATTTGCCATCGTTGCCTGGGCGTCCAGAACTTCCAGATTTGCCTGATTTGCCTGATTTACCTGACCTTCCTGATGTGCCTGATTTTCCACAATGGCCACCAGTTACTAATGAGACCATGCAAACACTTAATGACTATATGAGACTGAAGGCTTATATGCATCAACTAGCCGGAGGAGAACCTGTTGGCGTTAAGCCTAGGTGAGTTGTGTAGCTTTTATATTATATCTTATATTATAATAAACTTGCTATTTAACCACAGCGCTATTTTTGTAATTTTAGTTATACCTATATTTAGTACAATGCTAATAGGTACCATTGGAGAATACCATACCAGTACACTAAAATATAATATTAATATTAGTAAACCACGAGCAATTCACATTATTAGCGAGGGTACACGTGCCATCGTCGATACAATGGCACGTACTGATAATTAAATGATTGTTGCATGGACTTCTTGTTTAAAGTTGAATTTTTCAACAACAGATTGGGATAAAAAGTTCAGAAAAAGTATTCTCAACTTCATGAGAATTTTAATAATCGTTAACATGAATTAGTTATTTCAGTGTTTTATAAATATTTACTGTCTTTTTTAATGTTTCAGAATATTTCCAGTACTCACGACAGCGACTGGTGCTGGTGCGTTTGCTGTCTGCATCCCTAAGGTGTGCACCGTCGAAGAAACCCTCGACTTTATATCAGAAGAGTTTCAATTTTTCAATTTGACCTATTACACTCACTTCTGTCGGGTGCCTAATGACAAACCGTTTGTGGCTGCCGACTATACCGCTATGTAAGTATTTTATTGTTGTTTAATATATTTTTTATATTCATTCTAATGAGATTCAGGATCTCTTAGTATCTATTAGTATTGTTCTTATTCTTAATTCTTTATTGCACACAAACAGTAAAAAAATCTTACGCAAAGAATAAAATTACAAGTAACATGTACAAAGGCGAGCTTAACTCAATATGAGTTCTCTGCCAGTAAAGTTTTCTATGTTACCCACACAGTGATTGATGACACCAACACTGAAGAGTAGACTCATTAAGAATAACTTGCCATACCATAGAAGCGCCTGAGTACTGTCGTGCCACAATCTCATCAAATTACAATTTTAAAGTGTTAACATTCAATATCAGAAGCATTAATAAAATTTTTGATAATTTTCTTGTTACTCTCAAAAGATGTAAAATTACTTTCCATGTAATAATTTTAACTGAATGTTGGCTAGATGACACATCGATTATACCCCAAATGGCATTATACACAACGTATAATACTAAAAAGGTTATTATCCAAAATACTGGTGTTGTAGTTTATGTTCACGATGGGTGGAGTGCGCGCGTCTCCGAGCCAAATGTTGATGATGCAAACTTATTGCGGCTGGATCTTGACAACTGTATTACAATTTATGCCATATATCGACCGCCATCTGGTTGTAAAAAGAAGTTCCGCCGATCCCTTCACAGTCTTCTCGATTCAACATTACATGAAAAAAATACACAAATTCTAACAGGCGACATAAACATAGATTTACTGTCGTCGGAATGTGATTCAGACCTTGTAGAATATTTATGCCTAACTGCAGAACAAGGATTGTTTCCTGTTATCACACACCCAACAAGAGGGGTGGCATGTCATGACCACATCTTTATTAATAAACTTAAAAATGTAATTGGTGTGGTCTGCCAAACTGACCTAACAGATCATGATATCGCCATACTAGGTCTTACTGTTAAACAAAACACTGGGCAATGTTTGGATCGGGTTGTTACAAAACGGAACGCTGAGGCTATCCGACATGAACTCCTAAAAGCTGACTGGTTGCTACAGTTGCGTAGTAAAGATGTGAACGAAAATGTAGGCAATTTCTGTAACCACATAACCAAAGTAATCGATAAACATACAAACAAGTTGCGGGTCAGTCACTCAAAATTTAATATCAAACCCTGGATCACACCCGGTCTTATTCGTTGCATGACACACAGAGATCGATTACACTTAAAATACAGAAAAGCTCCAAACGACCCCCTCACACGCATAATATACACCCGGTACAGGAACTTTTGCAACAACCTATTGCGCAAATTAAAAACTGATTACAACACCAGACTGCTTGCGAGTAATGCAAAAGACCCCAAACAAATGTGGCGGTGTATAAAAAGTGTCTGTAACCTAACAGAAACTAATAAGGAACCCAGGGAGCTGCTAACTATAAACAACAGTTTATGCCCGACTCAATCTTTGAATGTCTGCAATGCTCACTTTTCAACGGTGGGGCAGGACCTGGCTAATGAGATCCTAATTAGTCTTCAACTGAGTCAAAAGGCACTAGCAACTAAAGTTAAAAGAAGTGGCTTGCGTGACTCATTCTTTCTACAACCAACTGACGTAATGGAAGTGGAGTCCCTGATCCTATCTTTGCGGAACAATAAAGCACCGGGCTTTGATGGAATGACTAATGACTTGTTAAAAGAAATAAGAAACGTAGTCATTCCTCCACTGACTGACGTCTTCAATTTAAGCCTTGAATCTGGCGTGTTCCCCGAAGCCTGGAAAACTGCGTCTGTCACTCCTATTTATAAACACGGTCCTAGAGACTGCCCGGACAGCTACCGTCCCATTTCTTTACTGTCTATATTCTCTAAACTACTGGAAAAGATAGTTAACAACAGATTAGTCAAATATTTAGAAAGTCATAACCTGATATCACATAGGCAGTATGGTTTTAGAAGAGGGAAATCGACTGAAGAAGCTGTAACACTTTTAACATCAACTGTGACATCCCACCTTGACTTGAAACAGTTCAGCATAGGCGCTTTTCTGGACTTAGCGAAAGCTTTTGACACCGTTTCAATACCAATCTTGCTGAAAAAACTGGAATTTCAATTTGGAATACGTGGCATAGCTTTGAATTGGTTTAAAAGTTACTTGACTGATAGAAGACAGTGCGTCCGAGTGGGCAACGACAAAAGCGAAGTACAGTTGGTTAATTTTGGTGTACCGCAGGGAAGTGTGCTCGGCCCAACGCTCTTCATAATGTACATGAATGACATTCACGCATGTGTTAAAGCAGACATAATATGCTACGCCGATGATACAGTGGTTGTCTTTCATGGATCGACTTGGGAAAAAGTGTTTCGTGAATGCCAAAAAAACTAAGTACATCTGCTTTCACAAAACCGCTGCATCAGTCCCACCCAAGTCCTTTAATATTAGGCTACACAACTGCAAGACACTGAACAGTTGCAACTGTGGAATAGCTCAAAGGGTAGACAAGATTAAGTATCTAGGCGTAATAATAAATGAAAATCTTAACTTCAAAGAACATATCAACGTGTTGTCTGGTCGCGTACGTAAAACGGCGAATATAATGAAGTTGCTACGGACATCAGCATCTACAGACACTTTAAAGATAGTCTATCTTGCCTTGTCGCAGTCATTGATTACGTACTGCATACGTGCTTGGGGTGGTTCTGGCAAATCGATCTTGATACAGTTAGAAAGAGCTCAGCGATCGGTACTAAAAACTATGTACAAAAAACCATTTAGATATCCTACTGCGCTGCTGTACATCGAAAGTAAGGTTCTCAACGTACGACAGTTGTTTATTTTGAAATCATTCCTCATAGTACACCGGGTTGTCATCAATTCTGCAGATTATGACAATTTACTCAGACGTAGAGTATTCAGACTTACCTTGCCGAAAACCAATACAACGTTTGCTAGACGCTTTGCACCGTATATCGACCACCACATCTACAATCAAGTTGCAAGACACTGCAACATTGAAAGGTGCTCGGTGAGACAAGCAAAAAAAGAGGTAACAAAACGGCTTACCACAGTGTCATATGAAGCCACTGAAATACTTTTGCCAAATTGACTTGTTATGACTTACATTAAAACGTATTCATTAATATTATATATACGTATATATATTTATATATATATTTATATTTATTTATTTACACGAACACAAACACGCGCACGCATATACACACACCCACGCACATACACACGCACGCTCATACACAAGTACACACAGATACACACGCTCACAAACACACACGCATGTATGTAAAATGTTCCAGATAATTCAGATGTTAAGATAATTTTATAAGAGTAATAATGTCGACCAAGCAATGTGTAACATGTGAAATCGTAAGAGGTACCCACAGGACAGGCTTGCCTAGTGTGGAGCCAACGGACACTTTGCTAAAAACTGTAACTCTTATTGATAATAAAATATTTTTCATTTTCATTTTCAAACCTTTGCGTAGCAGAGAAGCAGTTATAGTAATGAGGGATGTGAAATGTACATTAAAAAAGAAAATATATTACATATAAGTAAAAAGATATCACATACCTACTGTCTGCTGCCGTTGAAAATGTTTGTAGTCGGTAGCATTATTATTTTGTGTTGTTTAGTAACATCTTCTTTTAATTGTTCTAGGACCATATTCTCTATCATCGCCCTGTTTGTGTTGCTGAGCACGTGTTACGATCTCTATCTGAAATTTTATCTAAAACAAGGTAATAACAATTTTTTGTGCATATATGAACTCTTGAAGTTCTTCACATTTTTCCTAATCTTTTTATTGAATGACATATTATCTTTTTCTACTTTGCTTGTGTTGAGATGATAATGGTTGATATGGCGGATATGGCAAATAAGTATTTGACTGCAAAGTAAAAGGTCAAGCGTTCGATTCATGATCAGAACAAATATAAAATATACCACTGTTTACATTTCTACAATAATAGTTCGATAGATATTTATTTCCTTTATAAAAATAACCTAAAAAGTGTTCACATATATTCTAGAACCCTTTGCATGAATTATACTTGTCTCTCTCGAGATATTGTTAACTACTAATGATATCCAAAACATAATGTCCTATTTCCTTACAGTCAATGGAAGAATTAATCCTCTCCACACTTGCTTCTCCGTCTACACCAATACTCAACGATTCTTGACGTTCAATTCTTCTGCGGGAGCATTGGAGTGCCTTGATGGTATACGTGCCATCTCCATGTTATGGGTTATTATTGGACACACATATTGCATGACTTTGCTTGGATTTATTCATAATTTGGGAGAAGTAGTTCAAGTAAGTATACTTGCATTTTCTTGAAATATCTACAATATCTACAAGATATGTGCGCTTTATATTTTTTTTTTTATACCACTTAGTTGGCAGACAAGCACACGGCCCACCTGATGGAAAGTGGTTACCGTGACCTATGGACGTTTGTAACATCAGAGGAGTCACAGTCGCGCTGCCAACCCTGTAAGTGCAGAGTTCCTGTGCCGTCAGTAGAAGACAAAGCAGGACAAGCCTTTAGTCTTCCCACTGACAGCACAAATTCTCCAGTGAGCTCTGGCTACCCTACTCACCGCTGGGAACACAACACGAAGTTATTATAGCCGCGGTATTCTGTAGGGCGGAGGTACTTCCCCAGTCGGACTGCTCAATCGGGCGGAAATACCGCCGTGTCCTACCTCCTTAAGTCGTAGGTTAAAATTTCCTAGTTTAAAATAAGTCTTTTCCTTTTACAGTGGATGTCAAGGCTATCAAGTGTATGGATTACGTCAGCACCGATAGTTGTAGATACTTTCTTCATGATAAGTGGTATCCTCGCAGTATACACAACTATAGGCAAAATGAGCAGAGGTTAGTTTTTTTTATGCTGATTTTTTATTTTATTGACAGGTTATTTAATTTTAAAATAAGTTGGAGAACAGTTCTTATTTGTTATAATATTATGAATTGCATTAATATATATAAGAATGTAATTTATTAAATAAATCAGCAAAAAATAGTAATGTATTTACTTACTAAAATGTTTGTTTTATTTTCAGCTAAATTTGTTAGATCGATCCATTTGTTTTATATGAATCGACTTATGAGAATATTTCCACTCTTGGCCACCGTTGTGCTACTTCAGGCGTCAGTACTCAATCATGTATCCGATGGACCTTTCTGGCTGAACGTAGCTCACGCTGCAGAGAATTGTAGAACATATTGGTGGACGGCACTGTTGTATGTACAAAATTATGTGAATCCTATAACAATAGTAAGTTTACTTCAAGATTATTTATTTAATATTTCACTTTTATATTAATGACATCTAGAAGTATTTATACATTCACAGATTTAAACTGTGGTCTTGTTTTGTTTTTAACTTTTACGCTTTAATTGTCGTAATTTTTTCATTACTGTTTTCCAGTGTCTGGCACATAGTTGGTACCTCTCTGTGGACACTCAACTGTACTTCGTATGTCCGATCGTGTTATATTTCCTATTTGGTCACGAGAGGATAGCGTGGGGCATCCTCACTCTGTTCCTACTTCTCGCTCTTCTAAGTTCTTCGCTATACAGTTTCCTAAACAATTTTTCTGCAGCACTTGCGAATCCAAGGTTTGTATTATTTTACTTTAATATATTAAAATATACTGTTTAACTTTACTAACTTGTTTTCCAAGATAATAATGATCACAATTTCAAATTTTCATATCTCTTGTATACTAACAGCTTAAACAATGTTTTTGCAGTCGTTTAGCGGAATTCGAAGAGTACGTCAAACATTACTACTTCAACACACTTACGAGAGCACCTCCGTTTTTCGTCGGCATGATCTTTGGATATATGTTATATTTGTGCAAAGACAGAAAAATTAAAATATCTATGGTAAGTCGTTTTTTGATAATATACCGTTCTTTTTACTGTTCAGTTCTTATATCAAAGTTATACGGTAGCTCGGTCCGTATTAGACAGATTGACAGATTTCAAATCAAGATTCATAACTGAATACCATTCTAGAATACGGGTCTTAAAATTAGAAAATAATAAATAAATAATAGAATTTTTAAACAAAGCCCGTCAAGGAATGATGAATCTGCATACTTTAGACGGAAATAACCGTAACTGTGTTTATTGATAAGTTGATCTATTCTTAGTGTGTCTTTCTGGATTTATATTTCTTTTAATATTATTTAAAATTACCATCTACATTATTATTCTCTTATTTCAGCTCACAGTGTCCCTTCTCTGGATTAACGCACTTGGTATGATGGCGTTCTGCATCTTTAGCATCCATCCCGTAATGCAAATCGACCACACAGCGCAAGCCTTCGACAACTTCCTTAATGCCTACATGCGCACTATCTGGAGCGTTGCGTTAGGATGGTTGATTTTTGCTTGTGTTAAGGGTTACGGAGGTAAAATTTTTCTTTTTTCAACTCACTTCCTCATAAAATGGCTCTAATTTCCCCGTAATTAGGTACTTTATGATACCTGTAATCAAATTGTGACTTTTTCATTGCTATAACTCACATGTGAGATATGGATTTTATTAAATTTATTGCTTGAGTTGCTATGTTCTTATAAAAGTTTCGATACAAACTAAATATGTAGGTACTTTAGGAAAAGGGTTCTTAAAATACGAGTGTGAGTTAAAACACGACCCGTAGGCGACTTTCTTATAGTGTTAGACCATATTATGATAAATTATTTATTTAATTATGCGTAAAATTTGAGTGCCAAAATCCACTTACAGGCCGCGGATGCGCGTCCACAGACAATGTAGAAAAAAATCAACTGAAGTTTTTAAAATTATTATGATATTCTGTGCATAAAGACATCCACTGCTGACAAGACAGCATGGTCATAGCAATTTAACCGGTTCCGAAAGGAATTAAAGAATCAAAACAAAAAATAGACCGCCATAATTTAGATTTTTTTTAATGTTTGCATATCAGTGTGAGAGTGGATAATGTTGAACCTAAAATTTTGTGGTTTTCAATGATAATAATATAACTGTGTCCAAGAAAGTTGTTGAATTGAACTAATGAAGCCAACAACCTTACGTATGAATATCACATGTCACTTCATTCAAATACGCTTGTTTTTGATTTGATAAATATTTTTATCTGAATCAATAAAATGGAAGATACTCTGTGATAGAATAACGCTTTGCCCAAGCCGAATAATGTCTCAATACTAGCAAATGTCAAATAATATAAATGAGAATGAAAGGAATCGAAAAATGTACCTAGTGTTCTTTCTTTGATATCTTTTTACTAAATACGAGTACTTTGTCAACACCACTGTATTACGTCTGATATGATATACAATAGATTCATTATTGCGTTGACATTACCTATTAATTGTATATCAACTAATCATTGGAACTTTCCTTTAATATTCACATAAATCATCGTTATTGATATAACACAAATTATGTATTATCAATACTGATATTTGTATTAATTACTGCTATGTTGTAATCCCTGACAGCAATGACTTGAAAATATGCATCATCATCCTTCTAGTAATTTCCTAGAAATTTTTTTTTTTTTTTTTTTTTATATAGGACACGTCAATTGGACTTCGCCTTGCCTGATGGTAAGCTGAAGGCAAAATCCCAGAAAAGAGGGTCACCATTACTTACACATACCGTGTGACAATGGTGACACTCAGCTTGACGGCCTTATCATATGCTTTTTCACGCCCCGCTTAAAGGACCCGGGACTGTAGGAAGAAGGAAACACGTGAGCTGGTAATGAATTCCAGGCCTTAATGGTGCGACAGAGGAAAGAGTCTCCGAACCGCTTGGTTCTTGATCGGATGTCTTGCACCGTGTGCGGATGACATCTAAGACCTGCACGCGTTGTCCTGTGTAGGAAAGGGGAGGGTGGGACTAATTGGAAGAGCTCATCAGAACACTCCCCATGGTACAGACGGTAAAATACAGCCATGGACGCAACATCTCTACGCAGCTGTAAAGGTTCTAGGGTGTTCGTGATCTCGGGATTCCCAATGATGCGGATCGCACGTCGCTGCAACCTGTCGAGAGCATCTAGTAAGTACTTTGCTGAACCATCCCAGAGATGCGAGCAGTACTCCACACAGGAGCGAATTTGTGTCTTGTATAGAAGACACCGCTGCTCCGGCGTGAAAAATCGTCTCACTCTGTTCAGGACTCCGAGTTTTCGTGAGGCTGTTTTGATGATGCTTTCGATGTAGTTTTTGTTATTCAGGTTGCAGCGAACATCCATACCTAGGATATTGAGATTGTTCTGCAGCGGCAGTGGCGTGCTCCGAAGAGTGGGGAGGGGAAGGAAAGAAGATACTTTTGCTGTAAACGCACATGCCTGCGTCTTCTTGGCATTGAACTCAACCAGGTTCTCAGAGCCCCATTGAGAAATGTGATTCAGGACCCCGTCAAGCTCAGTGACAAGAAGCTGCCTTTTCTCTGCGATATCTGACTGCTTGGCCGCTGGATGTCCATGATAACTCCCATGTAAAGTGCTATCGTCTGCATAACAATGAACATTGCCGGTAGACAGCATGTCGTTGATATGCAGAAGAAAGAGAGTGGGTGATAAGACGGACCCCTGGGGCACGCCAGCATTAACCTGCAGAAACTCTGAAGCTCGTCCGTCACAAAGGACGCGAATACGGCGCCCCTGCAGGAAGCTAGCAACCCAGTTGCACAGCCTAGAAGGCAGACCAAAGGCAGGTAGCTTAGAAAGAAGCGATTTGTGCCAGACTCTATCGAAAGCTTTGGCGATGTCAAGACTAATTGCCAGTGACTCGCCGTGCTTGTCCATAGCCTCACCCCAAAGATGGGTAACGTATGCTAGAAGATCACCCGTTGACCGTTTCGGTCTGAAGCCATATTGCCGGTCATTAATTAAGGAGTGATCCTCTAGGTGCCGCATGAGCTGTTTGTTAATTATGTGCTCAAACACTTTGCACAGCACTGAGGTGACGGCTATGGGTCGATAGTTGGCTGGCTCCGAGCGATCCCCCTTCTTGGGAATCGGCTGAACATTCGCCTCTTTCCAAGGCAAAGGCACTGTACCCGAACTGTAGGATAGCCGGTACAGGCGCGTAAGCATTGGAGACAACTCCGCTGCACATTTTTTCAAAACTACCGCTGGAATACCATCCGGACCACTGGCTTTCCGGACATCGAGTGATTGCAGCACTGCACGGACATCGCGTTGCCTGATATGGATATCAGGCATCGCGTGGCCACTGTCGGGTAGTGTTGGTGGCTGCGTACCACAATCATCGATTCGGGAGTTGGCCGCAAAGAGATTAGCCAGCAGATTTGCCTTCTCTTGCGACTCATGGGCCAGGGATCCATCAGGGTTACGCAGCGGAGGCAGCGAAGGCTGACAGAAGTTGGCTTGCACGGCTTTAGCCAGTCGCCAGTAGCCACGGCTTCCCGTGGGATGCATCACTAGCTCTTGACCAAGCCGCGCTATGCGCAGGGCATCCGCTCTGACATAGGCCCTTCTACAGACCTTTGTGGCTCTGTTGTACGCTGCCTTGAAGTGGCCCAGATTGGGATGGCGCGTGGCGCGCGCCCTTACCCAAGCGCGGTACGCAGACTGTTTTTGTTCAACAGCTTCCGCGCACTCGCGCCCGAACCAAGGGCGCACCCCGCGGTCACCGGTGACATCGGTGTATGAGATATAGTATTCCATACCCAGACCGATCTCACCGGCGACAGCAGTAGCACAATCCGATGGGTTCTTACCTTCAAAGCAGCGCTCAACCCACGGGATGGACGCAAAATAGTCACGAAGTCCATCCCAGTCCGCTGACGAGTAGTGCCAGAGACGCCGCTTCCCCTGCACGGGTCGTGGGGGCGCCATAATAGGCACCGTGGAACAGACCAGGCAGTGGTCAGAGTTGCCTAACGCGGCTCGCACCGATACACTGTACCGGTCCGGATCACTCGTCAGCAGAAGGTCTAGCAGAGAAGGTGCTTGGCCCGACCTTCTTGGTATCCTAGTGACCTCGTGCACCAATTGGGTCAGGCCGTGCGCCAGAGCAAATGCGTGGGCGGCTCTTCCCGCATGGTCTGTTTTGGAGGAGCCCAACCAGATCTCGTGGTGGGCGTTAAAATCCCCCAAAAATACCATTTCGGCATTCGGAAATCGCTCCTGCGCATCATCTGCCGCCTGACTCAGATATTCAAAGAGTCGAGTTGTCTCAGCATCTCCTGTATGGGAACGGTAGAGGCACACATAGATCTGACTCGTAGGGCCATGGTCTACGTGTACCCAAAGGACGGAGAAGGATGGGTCCTCTAGGCAGCGCAAACGGCGACAGCAAACATCCGCCCTAACAAACACGCACACCCCGGCTTTTGCACGAAAACTTTCCTCAAGAACATAGCCAGGGTAGAGCAAGTAGGTCGTGTCGTCAGGGCGGTGTATTTGCGTCTCCGTTAGAAAAAACATGGCAGGTTTCGCCGTCTCTAGGTGTTGGTGGACGGCGTTGAGGTTTGCATGGAGCCCACAGATGTTAGTGGACTCCACCTCAAATAGCAAGCTTTTGGGAGTGTGACGAGCCGCTGTGTTGCCTTTTTCTATAAATTGCGCTGCCATGAGTTTGGGTGGGAGAAGGCGTGAAAAAAAGAAGTGATTGCCGCCGCAGCACCGTGTGACAAAGCGCGGGATATTGGTTTTATCTATGAATGTGAGGCATGGCGAGAGTCGACGCGCCGAACGGAAGGGCCCCCGTACCCCCCCGAGTATGGTCGCCGGGCTCCCAAATCCGGTCACCAACCGGCACGACGAACCATATCGGGATTATGCGCGGCCTGGTGAGGCAGCCTCCCAAGGTGGTTAACCCCAGTTGGGCCCCTGTACTATACCGCGGGCGGCCAGCGGCACCACCGTTTCTACAGGTCTCCCTGTTCGGCGCATCGCCCCGCGCCATCCCCACTAGACTACGCCAAGACCCACTGGTCCCACTAGTGCTGCGACAACCACCACCTCTGCCCGGCTATGCACATGCTGACCCCTGAACACAATCCAACCGAGATTGAATTGCTATGGAGGGTTTTTCGCAATAGTGCACGGTGGTACCTACCCGGTCGAAACTTGAGACAAATTTGTGCCACCAAGTTTCTACCACCAGTGTTCATAGTTCGCACTTTTATATCCAGGGATTTGTTATTTATTTATGATTAAGCCGTTGACTTTACGAGAGCGATTGCCCTCAACTCTCCCAACCCCGAAAAAAAGGCTCGTTCATTATATAGCAGGGCTCCGAAGGTATTGGTAGGGTCCTGTACACTCCAACCCTCTGTAAAGAAGATATAGTGACTAATATTATAAAAGTACGCTAAGATGGTTTAGTCACATTAAAGGTGCGGAAGATTGTCGACTGTTATATTGCGAATGTGGAAAAATAATTTGGTAACGTTCTTAAAAGATCAGAAGTAGTATGCTAATAAATAAACAGCTAAGCAATAGAAGTAAAGATGATGTAAATTAGACGCACTGTAGTCCCTGCCTACCTACCGGCAATATATAGATTGATACTTAGAGAAACTAATTTAGCTTCCTATTATATTTCTTCAATATATTATACTATACTAATTGCTTTCTTAATTAAAGTGGTTGATAATTAGGATTAAGGAATAATGGTCTTGGGTAAGCTGCGTAATGTTAGTACAACTATAATAAACTTCATATTCAGTTTATCACGAATAATCAACATTGAACGGTTTATCAGTATAAGTAATGTTGATATCGTTTTACTATACTAAAATAGGTTATAATGATTTATTTGGTTTGTTATCGTTGCTAATAGGTGTACTTATATCTTCACATTCAGGTATGATCAATGATAACCCTGTTTTCTAATTTACAGGTTGAAATTGATCATTTTCTCTTTTGAAAGTAGATGTACCATTAGTAAAGTTTTGTGGTAGCTTTCTTCTTTATTAACCCATGTTATATTGCCTGTTCTTATGTTTATTTCTTTTGTTTGTTATCAGGGCCGATTAACTGGTTCCTCTCACTAAGAATGTGGAAGCTACCGTCACGCATGTCGTTTGCCATGTACCTCATCCACCTGCCTATCATCATGGTTATCAATGGCAGCTGGGTCAAAACGTATTACTTCAGCGAGTCACTTAATGTAAGTTATTCCTATCTTCTATTAACAGACTAGTGTGTTCTTAAGGTTCCCTCCCGTCACTATCCATACTACATATAAAGAGAGCAGAAATACTCAATTTTGTTGATTCATTTATAATATCTGTCGTAATCTCCATAATCATCATACATATTGGAAAACCAAGGGGGCAGATATATGGGATAAGTGGGTGCAAAGGCTCGAAGTATGTCACGGGTAGGAACAGCTAGGCAACTAAGTATATTAAACCAGCTCTTACTGAAGATCCATCATCCGATCAAGAACCAAGCGGTTCGGAGAGTTTTTCCTTTGTCGCATCATTAAGGCGTGGAATTCATTACCAGCTAACGTGTTTCCTTCTTCCTACAGCCCCGGGTCCTTTAACCGAGGCGTAAAAAGGATATGATGAGGCCGTCAAGCTAAGTGTCATCATTGTAACATAGTATGTGTATGTAATGGTGACCCTCTTTTCTGAGACTTTGCCTTTAGTTTACCATCAGGCAAGGGAAAGTCTAATTGACGTGTTCTAAATTAAAAAAAAACCTTATTTTTAGCAACACTGTTGTTGATCATAATAATGAAGTTTTAGTATCTCTTAATGGTTATTATTTTTGATTGTTTACAGATCTACAAGTTCCTAGGGGACGTTTCCTTTACTTTTCTACTATCGTTCGTCGTGTGCATCACCATCGACGCTCCCTTCTCCACTTTGCAGAAACTACTCATGAATGGTTAGTACTATTAATAATTTTCATCCCTAAATTTTGTTTTTTAAATATTTGCATGTAGATCCTTTTTTAGATATTCTATAATACGTTGATCGTTCTCTTTAATTTTCGTTGATTATTTAGCTTTGATTTTAATATAATGAAACATTTGATCCAATATATTGTCACAGTTAAAGTCTTAAATGTATATTTATCTGAATTCTAGATCCCACATTGCAAGTTAAGTTTAGTTTGGCTCAATTTAAAATTGAATAACTTGTAAACTTACTGAAGAACTATAAACTTATAATTGAAAAGGACTATTTGAAAAACTGAGTTTTTATTTTCAGGCGGTGGCAATAAGAGGCCTCGGAAACCCCCCGTAGAAGCAACAGCGACCGCAGACGAAGAAAAGGCTGATATAAAGACTGCGTTATAGTTGATTCAATATTTAATTCTATAGTTGAAGGTCAAGATTGAATACCAATTAAATTAATTGGTGTTCTCAATATTATAGATGTTCAGCATAGATGTAAATACAGGCTCCAGTCATGTTATGGAATGGCGACTTGAGTAAGAGTCGCTGAGTGGCGCGGGTTCAATTCTGGAAAGAGTCGTGTGATCTACAGGTCTTCATCTACAGGCTTGGCGTGTTTTCTGTGATTTAGAATGAAATATCTCTATTTTTAGTAAGCATATCTTTTTACTCTGATTCTAAAGATTACGCTTTCGTAAAAAATAGTAGCCGGAATGTTTGTGCTTGATAATTAAGATCTTTGTAATTTATTAAAATATATAAGATGTAGTATTAAAGAGTCAGCTTGGCTACAGATTTACTCATCTCTGGGCTCGGATTATTATAAGTTTTTAAGTTAAAGATGGCGTATCGAATATCAAAACAATATGAAAATAAAATATTCAAAGAAAATACTACTCTTTTATTTTTCATTGATTCCGTGACATTTATGTTATGTAAGTATACGAGAGGTTGAACAAAACCGCAAGACTCCAATCCCTCTACTTGTCAACTATTGCCATACCACAGATACTGCAAAAAATAACATTTAATTTGAGTTTTGATTGTTACATATTGACATATGTTTCAGAAAAGTTTGACGACTTTTGACTTAACTACCGTGTAAAGTCACTCCTTAGTACAGATCCACAATAAGAAGTCTTTTCTTTGCCGCACCACCAAGACCTGGAATTCATTACCAGCTCACGTGTTTCCTTCTTCCTACAGTCCCCGGCCTAAAGGCCTGATGAGGCCGCCAAGCTGAGTGTCACCATTGTAACATTAGTTAGTGTCTGTAATGTTGACCCTCTTTCCTAATACTTTGCCTTTAGCTTACCATCAGGCGAGGTGAAGTCAAGTTGGCGTGGCCTATATAAAAAAAATAATAGATTGTCTTTCATATTTTACACATTTCTAACATAAAAAATGTAAAAAAGGGGGTATTACAACACATGTCGGGCATTAGCTAGTTCCAATATAATATGTATGAATTTACAGGGCAGCCCCTGTATGGTACTAAGATATAAACCATTTTTATCCAAAATCTTTCACGTGGCAGCGATAAATTCCAGCCACTGGATTATTGGCACAGATAATGTAATTTTGAATGAAATATTGTTTACTGTAAATCTCGCGGGACGGTTGGCGAATGTCAATTATAGAAGAAGGTCGCTCTCGGAGGCGTCTGGGTAGTGCCAATTGTGTCCGTATTATATTTTATGGCATTGTTAGATAGATAGTGACATTAATGACAGGGAGTGACGGGTGCATGTCACCTGTCACCCTGGCAGAAGCAGGCCGCTCATCGCATCGCGTGTCTCTCCGTTTCCGGGGACGAGTTGGGGACATTATTGTCCCATACTCGAGGAGGTCCAGATAAAGAGAGATGGCCCTGGGTCGGCCTGAGTGCAGTGGGGGGGGGGGGGGGGGGTTGAACCCATGAGTATTTTCAAGTTTCAATTTCAAGTCATTTATGTCAATGCCAATAAATGCATTAATGAATCGTTTGGTGATATTGTAGAATCATTAATTTACCTGCCCCCGCTAAACATGTGGGAACACGTTTGTTGTCGAATAGATTTGATTGATCATTGTATGAGATTGACATACGTTGACGTCTATCATAAAAGTCATAATTGTCAAAATACGTGCTCACCCCGTATATTCGTTATTATATTCTACAATACAATAAATTGCCACTTGTCTAGGGGGGGGGGGGGGCTGATTCACCTTCTTCTTCTTTATCCTAGCGTTAATCCCAGTAGCATCCTAAGCTTTCACCTCGTAGTCTGGAGTCCACTTTACCAGACTAACTGCGGATTTGGCGAAACATCGACATTTTCCGTGAAGCGACTGACCTCCACAAACCAAAGGCAATATCAAAGCATTGCAGCTAGAACAGTAATTGGACTTTTTAGAACTTCAACTACCCGTAACTGCCATAGAAGTTGGTATGGCAACCAGGACCGACGGCTTAATGTGCTCTCCGAGGCACGACCAGGCCAATGCAAATGTCTATATTCATCCATACAAGCCCGCGCCTCCTGCAAAGCATTTTCCTACTGATATTATAAAATGCCATTATCCTACTGATATTATAAAATGTGAAAGTGTGTGAACTAGTGGCTGAATGGACCTGGCTGAATTCCAGATCCACTGAAATCCAGATACTCTACTACTTATCAGATAATCTTCATTATTGTCTGGTCTCAGGAATAACATTTTATGCCAGAAATAGTTTACTACTGTCAGAGCTGAGGTGAATTAACATCCCCATTTCACCAACCATTGAATTCGGTCCCACGTAATAGAATGCGAGTCTATTGCCGTCATCCGATCGGCACATTTCACAAAATAATATACAATCAATTAGCCCACCACAATCCACAGCTGGACATAGGCCTCTCCCAATGTGCGCCATTTGGTGCTAGCCTCCACCTTCCACCTTCCTTTCAAAATTATCTTAATACCTTGGTAGACTGTTCTGTTACTTGGTAAACACCTTAATTCGGACAATAATACAATTTCAATCAATAAAACTTTTTGATATTGTGACAGTCAAGATCGATCTGATGCTGACTATATCACGCCATTATACATACACATTTTTTTTTATACCACTTTGGTGGCAGACAAGCACACGGCCCACCTGATAGAAAGTGGTTACCGTGGCCTATGGACGTATGCAACACCAGGAATGTTACACTCGCGCTGCCGACCATGAAGAAACCTTCTGATGCCCCTCTTGAAGAACCCCATATTGTAGGTGCTTGGGAAAACCACAGCAGGGAGATCATTCCACATCTTAAGTGTGCGTGGGGTGAAGTTTCTTTCATACCGCACAGTGCGCACCTTCTCAGTTCGCAATGTGTGAGGATGAATTCCCTGCCTATGGCGGGAGGTGCGATGATGGAATGTAGCTGTGGGCATCATGTCAAACAATTCATCTGAACACAAACCATTGTATAGGCGGTAGAACACACAAAGCGAAGCAAAGTCCCTCCTAAGGCTAAGAGGTTCCACACTACCTGTGAGTATACGATTGTCAACCAGCCTCAACGCCCGTCCCTGCACCGAGTCGAATTGGTCAAGCTGGTATGCAGGCGCTCCAGCAAAAAAGTGACAGCAGTACTCCATGTGGGGTCGGACCTGTGCCTTATAAAGAAGGAGTCTCTGCCCCGCATTGAAATACTGCCTCGCCATGTCAAGCACACCAAGTTTCTTTCGTGTCGCTGGAGATATCGACACCAAGGATCCCGATACTCGAGGAGATGGTAAGCGGTGTGCCCAGGAATTGCGGCGCTACAATAAATGGGGTTTTCTTAGCGGTGAATACACATACTTGTGTCTTCGTGGGGTTGAATTGGACTAGGTTTAGTCGTCCCCAATCGGATACTCCAGAGAGAGTAGTCTCGATTTCAGACACAAGTTGTTCGTGACTCTTCTCCACCTCGGACTGAGAGATATTTGCACGGCCCGTGTAACACGTGTCCCCGGTAGGGCTGCTCATGACTTTGCACTGACCTACGGATTCTCTCAACTGGTGCATTCTATTACTAGAACACCAGAAATAGAGACCCATAGAAGCTCTATACTGGACCTTCTGCTGACTTCACGCCCGGACGAATACTCAGTAACTGTGGAAGCACCACTTGGTACTTCGGACCACAGCCTCGTTCGGGCGCAAGTAACTCTCACGCGGCCTGAACCACCGCGGCCACCTCAATGGCGGCATGTCTGGCACTACAAGTTGGCAGACTGGGATGGACTGCGAGAATTCTTCGCGTCGTACCCGTGGAGGCGGCTTTGCTTCACCTCAAATGATCCCAGCTCCTGTGCAACAGCAGTAGCTGATGCGATCCTAGCGGGTATGGAATGCTATACTCCGAACCGCTGGATCGCAACAGGAGAGAGCAAGCGCCCTTGGTTTAATAAGCCCTGCAGAGAAGCAAGAGACCACAAGCAATCTGCATACAGGGCTTGGACCACGGCTCTTGCCAATAAAGATCCAAATATCACTGAAGTGAAGCGAAAGTTGAATGCCGCCTCGAGGTCTAGTAAAAAAGCTACGGCCAGGGCTAAGTTTGAGTTCATCGGCAGAATTGGCGAGCGGCTTGCGCGCTACCCATCTGGCAGTCGAGCATTTTGGTCGCTCGCCAAAGCTGCCGAAGGAAACTTCTGCCAGTCTTGCCTTCCACCGCTGCAAAAATCCGATGGTAGTCTGGCCTATGGCGCTAAGGAGAAAGCCGATCTGTTGGGTAATCTCTTTGCGTCAAACTCGACTATGAACGACGGGAACGCCGAACCACCCATAATTCCCAGCTGTGGTGCTTCCATGACTGAAGTTAAAATCACGCAACGGGCGGTCCGGCGTGAGCTTAAGTCCCTAGATGTTCGGAAGTCGAGTGGGCCGGACGGTATACCGGCGATGATGCTTAAACACTGCGCCCCCGAGCTGTGCCCTGTACTTACACGTCTTTTCGCACTCTCATACTCCGCAAGGCGGGTCCCGACCTCGTGGAAGACCGCATTCGTGCACCCTGTACCTAAGAAAGGTGACAGGACAGATCCGACCAATTACAGGCCTATCGCTATCACCTCCCTTCTCTCGAAGGTAATGGAGCGTGTTATTAATACACAGCTCCAGAGATACCTTGAGGGAAACGATCTACTGAGCGATCGACAGAACGGCTTTCGCCACCGTCGCTCTACCGGTGACCTTCTTGTGTATCTCACAAACCGGTGGGCGCAGGCCATCGAGAGTCGGGGTGAGGCACTAGCGGTCAGCCTCGATATAGCGAAGGCCTTCGATCGGGTCTGGCACAAAGGTCTTCTTGCGAAGTTGCCATATTATGGACTCCCGAGGGACTGTGCGAATGGATCTCCAGCTTTTTGTCCAACAGAAGCATCCAAGCCGTCGTCGACGGCAGCTGCTCGGACCGCATGAACATAAACGCTGGTGTCCCACAAGGCTCCATATTGTCTCCGACGCTGTTTCTGCTGCATATCAATGACATGCTGTCTGATGGCTCCATTCATTGTTATACGGACGACAGTATCTGATGGCCTGACTCTCGATGGCTTGCGCCCACCGGTTTGTGAGATACACAAGAACCGGTAGAGCGACAGTTGCGAAAGCCGTACTGTCGGTCGCTCAGTAGATCGTTTCCTTCAAGGTATCTCAGGAGCTGTGTATTAATAACACGCTCCATTACCTTCGAGAGAAGGGAGGTTATAGCGATAGGCCTGTAATTAGTCGGATCTGTCCTGTCACCTTTCTTAGGTACAGGGTGCACGAATGCATTCCACGAGCCCGGGAACTGCCTCGCGGAGTATGAGAGTGAAGACACATAATCACGCCTTTATCCCCCAAGGGTTAGGCAGAGGTGAATTACCACCCACATTTCACCTAGGTATGGATGTTCGCTGCAACCTGAATAACAAAAATTACATCGAAAGTATCATCAAAACAGCCTCACGAAAACTCGGAGTCCTGAACAGACTGAGACGATATTTCACGCCGGAGCAGCGGTGTCTTCTATACAATATACAAATTCGCTCCTGTGTGGAATACTGCTCGCATCTCTGGGATGGTTCAGCAAAGTACTTACTAGATGCTCTCGACAGGTTGCAGCGACGTGCGGTCCGCATCATTGGGAATCCCGAGATCACAGACACCCTAGAACCTTTACGGATGCGTAGAGATGTCGCGTCCATGACTGTATTTTACCGTCTGTACCATGGTGAGTGTTCTGATGAGCTCTTCCAATTAGTCCCACCCTCCCCTTTCCTACACAGGACAACACGTGCAGGTCTTAGATGTCACCCGCACACGGTGCAGAACATCCGATCAAGAACCAAGCGGTTCGGTGACTCTTTCCTCTGTCGCACCATTAAGGCCTGGAATTCATTACCAGCTCACGTGTTTCCTTCTTCCTACAGTCCCGGGTCCTTTAAGCGGGGCGTGAAAAAGCATATGATGAGGCCGTCAAGCTGAGTGTCACCATTGTCACACGGTATGTGTAAGTAATGATGACCCTCTTTTCTGAGACTTTGCCTTCAGCTTACCATCAGGCAAGGCGATGTCTAATTTACGTGTTCAATATAAAAAAAAAACATTGTATTTGGTAATAGGGGGTGAGCCAAAGTCAAAGTCAAAGTTTTTATTTGCATCATGTGTTGTACAAATGTTACATAACATAAAATGGGTTTCAACATGAAGTCCTGTTTGGGCACAGCCAATTACATAAAATAAATTAAATTGTTAGCTAATTATTAAATATGAAATTTTACAACCTATTTGAAAGTATACAATCATTCTAAACGAAGATTTGGACATCATCCATAAATGGTCCGTAACAATGAGTCGTACAGTCAGCAAATTGAATTAATTAGTTAAAAAGAAAAATAATACGAATAAGTTCATTATTTAAACGGATATAATATTAATCAGAGTTAGTCAGGCATTTAAATCAAAAGGCAGCCGGAAGTAGTCAAAAGAATATGTCAAAAGTTAAATTAATTAAGTATGTCTGTAATTTTTTTTGGATTTAAATAATATGTCAATATTCACTCTATTCCGCCACATTATGACACCATATCGGAGCCTAGAATGTGCATAGGAGTAGTAGGCGGTTTTGGCTGATCTTAGGTTCGTAGTTTTTTTTAATTCGTGTAGGGCATATGTGAAGGAAGACAATCTGCCACTCACGTCACGAATATGGGATTTCCAATCAAGACCCATATTGATATATATTTTTTTTTAATTTATTTATTTATTCATAACAACTTTTACATTGTGTTGAATTTTGAATTACCTTGCATAAAATTGTAGAAAGAATAGCAATTAATGAGGCATGTCATGCAAAAATTACACAAAAAAACCATTATCAATGTCAATCATAAATGTCAATGTCAAAATAAAGTTAAATATCATAGTACCAATATTATCTTGTATACCTACCTACCTACATAAACAGCATATACATTACAATTCAAGTCAATTAGGTACAGTTCATAATGTCATCTAAAGAATAATAACAGCCTTCTAGCAAAAACTGCCTTAATTTGGTAATAAAATCCCGTTTGTATAATAACAATTTAAAGTCATCGGGAAGCTTGTTGAAGATTTTTACTGACATGTGTCTAGTGCCATGTCTAACAATGTCAAGGTGTGGAATACAATTAGTTTGGAAGTCTTTCCTTCTAGTACTTCCCCTAAATTTTCTTTCCTCTTCTGTTTCGAACTCATGCTCATATTTAATAAAGTATTTCATTAGCACAAGCACATACAACGATGGCACAGTGAGGATATTTAGAACTCTGACTCTGAATCAGATTCAAAATCAATCATCCAAATTACAATACCTACAAACATATATTATTATCACGTCTTTATCCCCGGAGGGTTAGACAAAGGTACACCAATTATTACATTCTGTCCCACATAAAAGGAGCCGTGTCGGTTCCCGGTTGTGTACAATAGAGTCACCCCATCTCATCCTGTGGGTTGAAGGCGACTAAGAGGTAAGGATGTTCTCTATCCAATAGTAAACATACAGTCCATGACTACGTGGGACCGAAAATCACAGTTGGCGAAATGTGGGTGTTAATACACCTCTGCCTACCCCTCCGGGGATTTACAGGCGTAATTATATGTATGTATGTAATTGGGGTGAGCCTATAGCTGTCTTCCGTTCACTATTGTTGACTCGAACCATGCATCTAAGGCTGAGTCTGGGATGAAAATAGCTCACAGATATTAATCAGCCCTATTCCTTAGTCGCCTTGTGCAACATTGGAAGAGAAGGAGTGGCCCAAATTCTACTCTACCGGGAACCACGCAAGTAAGAAAATATTAAAGAAATACGAACGTGAAGCTCAAAAATGTGCCGACATTTCCATTTACACCGAAATTGCTGTCACATGATGTTAATGCTCAATTGATCACGTTTTAAAGCCTCCATTATTTTCTCGCCACATTGTTGATTATTCTCTTACTTTGATGTCGTCGCGTACACGTTTCGTCTGCGGCGCTGATATCGGGTGAAAAGCGATTTTCCGATAAACCCTTGATATAATTACATACTCACACTGACATATATTTTTACACAGTAATATTATACTTATAATGATAAACATATAATGACTAACCTAAATTATTTGAAAGAAAAATGTGCTTATGTCGGCATTTTGCCACTCTTACTCTTGCCACGTTTTATGATTTATGTCAAGTATGTCACGTATATGTCACAGTAAACTGTCAGGATTGGCAGTGAGGAGAATATCTATGGTCAGGAAACAAAAAAAAAAAAAACATTATTTTTAAGCATTGTTGTATTCCACTGTGTGTTACCACCTCTAAAAATGTGCGCTGTGTTTTCTAAATAAAACATATTTTCTTTTTCATTCTTTTCTTTCTTTACTTCAATTATTTATGTACAGACAGTCTGTGGCAGTAGTGAACGTTACCGCTACGTAGTAGACACGCGTTCGATCCCTATTAAGTGCAAATCCCTGTATGCATGAATATGGACATCTGCGTTGGTGTGCTCGTGCCTCGGTGAGCACGTTAAACCGTCGGTCTCCGTACTCCCAGTTGTCATACAATCTAACTGCAATGCTTCGAATTCTCCAATGAGTTGTGGAAGTCAGATAGCAGTCGCTCACAAATATCGAAGTTCAGGAAAACCCGCAGTTAGACTGGAGGAGGCGGAGACTCCGATGTGAAAAGTTCGGATGCGACTGAGATTAACGCTAGGATGAAGAACATAATGCTTTAATTATTTATCTACCGCAACCTATTTAATTAGAAGCTCGGGGTAGGCAGAGGTCAACACATTTTGTCCTACATTCTCATATATCGAATGTCATCGTAACCGTAGTGTCCCAGATTTGGGTGTCCAACTGAAAATCAACAGGGTCGTGATTTCAAATCCTCGTTATCACTGTAATTCAGACGGTGCGCATTGTGCGATATGAAATAAACTTCATCCCACGCACACTCAAGCTGTGGAATGACCTCCCTGCTACGGTTTTCCCAAGCACCTAAAATATGGGGTTCTTCAAGAGGGGCATCAGAAGATTTCTTCGTGGTCGGCAGCGCGAGTGTAACACCCCTGGTGTTGCATACGTCCATAGGCCACGGTAACCACTTCCCATCAGGTGGGCCGTGTGCTTGTCTGCCACCTAAGTGGTATAAAAAATACGTGAAATACTTCCAACGAAAACATTTTTCTAGTAACCAAAATGAAAGCCGCGGTAGCTTAGTGGTATGGGTAATGAACTGCTGAGACGAGTTCTCGGGTTCGATCGATCCCAGGTTTCACCATGGCACACACCAATGACTTTTCGATGCTTTTTTGAATTTGGCAACACTGCTTTGCCAATGTAAACATCCCCGGCGTATTTAAAATATCGAATATAAATAATTATTGCTTGAAATAAGAAGTGTTAAAGTGAAATCTAAAGCAGACATTATAATACTCAAGTGACAACGTTTGTGGTCGATTCCTATCGATGAAAACCAATATCTATGTGATATAGTGAACAAGAACATATTTACAAAATTACTATAAATAAGTGATCAATGAGTGCTTAATTTCTAATAATAAAACCTATAAAATAACTCTTGACCTTAGTGAAGTTATATCAGCTTAGAATATTGCATAAAGACAAAAAAATATTTTATCATCAGCCGTTACTAAGAGATTTGAAAAAACTTTTACTAACTGATTTGACAGTTTGAACTGAATATTGAATTAAAAACAACAACTAACGCCATCAAGCGGTGAGTAGAAAATACAATATATGACATATTTAACATTAATTGACAGAAACAATAGTGTTGCCACATTTAAAAATCAACAAAAAGAATAGGAAAATTGAGAATAACGCCATCTATGAGCAAATAGCTGAACTAAAGTTGACAGTGATTGACATATAGTGTTGTCAGCATTAAAAATTAATAATAATTTTGGTGATACCAGATATCAATTGGGGATACCATTTAATAAACTCGGTTTAAATTGGTAGAAATAATAGTATAATGGAGAACGAAAATATAACTTATCGAAAACTTAATACACGAATGTCGACATCAGTCTCGGAGTCAACTATGTTTGATAACACTATCATGAGTTTACCAAATGACTCTTTTGAAGACGAAAGAATTAATACACTCACCGAAAAAATTGTTAAGTTGACTGAAGAATTACAAAGTGCGAACCAAGAGATCGACCATTTAATTTTTGAAAATGCCCAACTGAAATCTGATTTAGAAAAAAGCAACAGAGTAATAGAGTTATACAAGAAAATAGAAACGGGTGATCCGAAATGTTCTACTCCTGGAATAAAGCGTGCAGGAGCAGCACGAGCTAAAGGCAAAGGTCGTAGCCTGACATCAACACCCCTAAAAAATTTGGCGAATAGCTCTTTGACTACACACTCTTCAACATATTATACAGCATCGAAGGAGACAAATGATTTTATTTATACCAAGAATACTAAGGAAACGGAAGTAAAACAACGTAGTCCCACAAAGAACTTACAAGACATTGACAAGGAAAAAGGAACTAAAGTTGATACTATATTACAAACAAAATGTCCAAAGAATCGGAAACAAGTCAATAAGATAGTAATTATAGCTGATCAACAAGGGCGAGGAATGCGGTCAACTCTTCAGAGGCTGGTAGGAACAAGTTATGTTGTCACCAGTTTTTGGAAACCTGGTGCTAAGATCGCAGATATTCTAAGTGATACCGAAAAAAACACAATAAGGCATCTTACAGAAAATGATTATGTGATAATAATAGGAGGAACTAATGATGTGAATCCATATGAATTTAAATCCAATATTATACATTTCTTTCATTGTTATAATAATACTAATATATTAATATGTGAAATACCATATAATAGGAAACTAAATGTAACAAAGCTCAATTATGAGTTAAATTTCATGTGTAGTCAATATCCACATGCAACCTATGTCGACGTAAATTACTGTCATTATTATCCACAGTTCAGGCATTTCACTGTAAACCTTTCTAAATCTTTGCTACAAGAAATACTACGAATAACATATAGATTAAGAATGACACAGTACAATAATAAAAAAGGTTTGACTACATTAGATAAATACACACAAACAAATAATATATCCGAGATACAGATCTCGACTCTGGAGTCCCCGATAAAGTCTATAGGAAAACATAATTTTCGTCTCTAAAAAGAAAACTATAAACATACTACATCAAAATATAGACGGTGTGATAGGAAAATCAAATTTGCTAGAAGTTCATATTAATGATTTGTCACAAAAGGGTAAGAGCATTGACGTACTATGCATTACAGAGCATAATATGCTTCAAGGTGATATTGGTATACTAAATATAGGTAACTATGAACTTGCGTCTTTCTATTGTAGAGATAACAGATATGGGGGATCATGCATTTTAGTGAGCAGTGGTCACAAATATCATACATTATCAGATGTCAATGAGTTTTGTATACCGAAACTCATGGAATGCAGTGCAATCAAATTGATAGAACATGATGTTGTAGTTTTATGTATATACAGACCACCAAGGGAAGATAGTAAAACTTTAAATACATTTTTTAAAAACTTTGAAAATTTACTGCAAAGATATTGTCTAAAAAACAAAAAAGTGATTGTTTGCGGAGACTTTAACATTGACAGACTAAAAATAACTAAAACTAGTCTACAGTTTGAGGAAATATGTACATGCTTCAATCTTAAACTTGCTATAAATGAGACTACTCGACCAGCCAGTGGTAAATGCATAGATAATATTCTTTATAATATTCGCGGTTGTCATGCTGAAGTAATTGAACTAGCTATATCGGATCATAAAGCACAAATACTGACTTGCCCAGTTAAAGAATACTGCACTCTTCCTTATTGGTACATAATGAAACGTGACTATAGTGTAGGTAATATGACGAAGTTTAAGCAATGTTTGTCAAAACTTAGTTTTATTGACATTTATAATTCAGATGATCCAAATATTGCATTTAATAATTTTCATGACATATTTTCTTTCTTTTATGATTTGTGCTTCCCTGTAATAAAACTAAAACTAACAAAAAACATAAAGCCTCGATGGCTGAGTAAAGGTATCAAGGTATGCTCGCGCCGAAAACGGGAACTGCTACATAAATACAGGAAAAACCCAAGTAGGCAAAACAAGGACACCTTTAAAATTTATAGTAAGAGACTTAATTCGATTATAAAATTGACTAAAAAAGCACAAAATGATTTTAAAATAAAAAACGCTAATAATAAGTCTCAGGTTACATGGAAAATTATCAATCAATGTAAATTAAATACTCCTAAAGAAGAAATTAATTGTATAAAAGTCGATAATAAAATAATAAGTGATCCACAGCAGATAGCGCAAGCATTTAACGATTTCTTTTTAAATACGTTTCAACCTTCTTCAGCAGATGGTTCCAAAAACCATAAAGCTACCTTAGTGTGGAACAAAGAGAACTCTATGTTTATGAGTCCATCAACACCATATGACATGCATAGAATTATGAGGGAACTAAAGAACACTTCAAGTACAGGTTATGATGGCATATGCACTAAAGTTGTAAAATTCGTTTCTATTATTATAGCAAGCCCCTTAAGCCATATCGTCAATCTATGCATAAGTTGTGGTACTTTCCCTGATAAGCTAAAGATAACGATAACCATCCCTATTTTTAAAAAAGAAGATAAAGAAAGCATGAAATTTTATAGACCTGTAGCACTGATTCCTATATTCTCGAAGGTTTTGGAAAAATTCATCTATCATTGTTTATACGAGTACTTGGACAAAAATCAAGTGCTAACCGATGAACAGGTAGGGTTCAGGAAAAATAAAAGCATTAACCAAGCTATTTACAATTTTCTCTTGGAGGTTATGGGAAATCTAGAAAAAAAGCTGCCTGTTTACGCCATGTACATGGATTTAACACGAGCATTCGATTACGTGGATCACTCTATACTGATAGATAAGCTGTATACTTACGGAATAAGGGGAAATGCACTAAATTTAATAAAATCATATCTTGAAGGTAGAAAACAGATAACTCAAATAAATAGAATATGCCCTAAATACAAAACGGAGGTGAAATACTCGTCGGAAACGAGAACAGTAACAAACGGTGTACCTCAAGGAAGCGTACTAGGTCCTTTACTGTTTATATTATATATAAATGATTTCCCACGGTCAATAGGATATCCCATGATCCTTTTTGCGGACGATAGTACCGTAGTTTACTCGGGACAAGAGATCATGAACAACGTAGAATTTAATATTAACTGTAACATGGACAAAATTATCAAATGGTTGACATCAAATAATCTTTTAATTAATCTTGACAAAACAAACATTATGACATTCGGAAATAATTCACATCACTTAAGCGACATGGATATAAGACATTTAAATAAAACTAATATTGACATAGGTAATACAAAATTTTTAGGATTACATATTGACTCGAATTTAAACTGGAAAACGCACATTAACATGATATGTAAAAAACTAAATAGTTTCTCGTATGCGCTCTATATGATATCAAAAATAGTAAACCGAGATGCAGTAATTACAGCATACCACGCCCACGTGACAGCAATATTACGATATGGGGTCATGTTCTGGGGCAACTCTACTGACATTTAAGCTGACTTAACATACTGACATTTACTGGCATTTAAGGCACAGAAAAGATGTTTGAGAGCCGTGTGCAAATTACAACAGACAGACACATGCAAACCACACTTTATACAGTTGAAGATACTAACCCTACCTTGTCTGTATATATATGAAGTTGTAACTTTTGTAAAAGGTAATTTGAGTCGTTATACTGCATACAACAGTGCTCGTAACTGCCATAAAATTTGTATGCCTCAGCATTGGTCAGCGCTGTTTGATAAAAGTATTTTCTCCATGGCACCTCGCTTGTACAATAAATTACCACGAAATATTTTAGAAGTGGAAAATACAACTACTTTAAAAAAAAATGTATTGCACTTACTTATAACGAAAGCGTACTACACTATTGACGAATATTTGAATGACAGATTGTAATGAAAGTGACTATATTGTATTACAACTAATTAAACTTATATACTATTTAATTTAAAATTTTGACATAGCTAAACCATTTAACATTATTAAATTCGAAATTAATTGCATTATTAATCAGTAGCTACTCCTATAAAATGTATTTTATTTTTAAGCTTATATTGTAAATTTGCATGCCTTTTAGGTGGAATGCGGAATGATCAAACATTTAAACCAATGTACCAACAATTTGTACCTGTGTTCGCAAATAAAGATGAAATTGAAATTTTCGAAGTTATGTGTGTATTTATCTCAGGTTTATAAGTGCCCGGTTAATGGCAATAGACTCGCCACCTATTACATTGGGACCTAAACATAAACTGGCGAAATGTGGGTGCTAGCACCTCTGCCTACCCCTTCGGGGATATAGGCGTGAGTTTATGTCAAAATTACTCTTGTGTTACGTGAGTTCAGGTAGTGTAAAGAACAGGATTAGAACCCAATACCACTCGACAGTAAAGTCGACTCCTTAACATCTAAGCTGCCGATGCTTGTATAGCAATTGAGTCGAGCTGAAGCAAAGTATGCTTAACAAAGCCATATAAAATTTAAGTGCAGCTTAATATTATATACACATAATACGTTTTGTGTATTCAGAAACTGTCCAAAGTGTAGCATACATGTATGTACATATAAAATGTATGCATACAATGTGTATGTATACGATAATATACCGAAGTTTCGTGGCAATCAGAAGTCGGAGTGACGTGGGGTGTGGATGAACAAACACACTAACACACGCACACACAACCTGTCGCATTTATTGCATTAGTTGATATGAGGCAATTCGCCCATATTCAGCCCATAGTCCATAGCCCATAGCTCAGGCTTCATATAGTCACCAATTATATGCTGTATAAAAATATTAAATAAAATTATATTTACCTTTTATTATATACCTACCTATATACCTACCTATATACTTATTATTATGAATGCGGGTAAATTTTTTAAACATAACTTATAAATAAGTGAACGATGAATATTTGGATGTACAGAATATCTGTGAATTCTGACAACTTTATTTTCTAGTTAGTTTTTTTACTAAGTCAAGGACTAATATGTATTCATTTTAAAACAAATAAAATATAGATGAATCAAAACAGTATGATTAAGCACCAGCAGCGTCATGTTTTATTCTAAAAACGTTCAACATGAGTCGTTCAACAAAGACAAGAGCACTGTTTTACACAACCCCAATTAACAAACTTTAGGGAAGCGTATGTTTATAAATATATAATGAGCTGTGGAATGAACTCCCTGCTGTGCGACGACAATATATTCTTCAAGAAGGGCATTAGAAGGTTCGTACGGGGTCTGCAGCGCGAGTGTGCGCTCCTGGTGTAGAACACGTCCATAGGCCACGGTAACCACCTGTCACCTGCCACTAGGAGAGGTTATGTGGGACTCGAACTGACTTAAGCGCATAGCATCTGGGGGTCGTTGTTGGTTGCCAGAGGTGAGGTTGGCACGCATATCCCTTGCACACAGCCCGACCCAAGGCCATTTCTCTCGATCTGGCCCTCCTCAGGTGTGGAGACTAAGGGATCCCCAACTCGCAACGCGCGCCGCTGCCGCGGCCTGCTTCTGCCAGGGTGACAGACGTCACTATCCGTCATCCCCGGACCTGCGCTCATAGGAGGCGGAGGTCATTGATTGACCTCCGAAGCTCGTGGTGCCTCAGAACGCGGGCAGCGTGGCTTGTGATTATCCTTCGGCCCCACTTAGCGGCGTACGTAATATGACATAACATAACATAACATAACATAAACACACGCCTATATCCCCAAAGGGGTAGGCAGAGGTGCTACCACTCACATTTCGCCAGTTTATGTTTAGGTCTCAATGTAATAGGTGCCGAGCCTATTGCCATTACCCGGGCACTTATAAACCTTTTTTTTTTTTTTTTTTTTTTTACGTGCGCAAAATCCCCACGGATACCTCCCCACCGGAGCCGGTGGAGGAGGTTATGTCGGACTCGAACCGACCAAAACGCACGCCGCCTGTGGGCCGCTTTGGTTGCCGAAGGTGAGGTTGACAGGCATATCCCTCGCACCCCGGCCGACCCAGGGCCATCTCTCACGATCTGGCCCTCGTCTCGGGTGTGGGGACTACAGAGTCCCCAACTCGACCCCGGAAACGGGGAGGCGCGCTAGGCGCGCCACCGCCGCGGCCTGCTTCTGCCAGGGTAACAGGCGGCTCCACCTGTCACCCCCAGGCCGGCGCTCATGGGGGGCGGAGGTCGTTCATCGACCTCCGACGCCCGAGTTGCCTTCGTACGCGGGCAGCTTGGCTTGCGATCCTTCGTCGCTCCCGCTGCCGCTCCCGCCCCGCCTCCTCCTTCACGAGCATTACTTGCTCGCAGAAGGAGGCGCCGGCCGCCCACGCATCCGCGCAGCGGACCATCGCCGCGAGCAAGGTGGAGAGCGTGAGAACTCTCACTCCCAGGGCCGCCACAAGCTCCCGCCTCGGCGTCTCCCACGCCGGACACTCGGTGAGCGTGTGCGGACCTGAGTCCTCGCTCGCGTCGCAGTGATGGCACTCGGACGTTGGCTCTTTCTCCATCCGACGCAGATACTTGCCGAAGCATCCGTGCTCGGTGATCATCTGCGTCAGACGGTACGAGAGGCTGCCGTGTGGCCTCTCTAGCCACTCCCCCATGATGGGTCTTACCGCCGCTACTACGGCGCGCCCTGCGCCTGGTCGCCCAAGTCGTAGCTCCCATTCCGCCACCATTTCCCTGTGGAGCCGGGATCTCACGGCCCGAATTTCTTCGGGCTCGGGATCGTGACCCCGCTCCCGCGCCGCCTTTCGGAACCGGTATAGCGCCGAAAGGGATCTCGCTTCCAGGATCCATGGTGGCGATCCGGCGAGGAGACTCGCCGCGTTGAAGGATATCGTGCGGTACCCCCTTATGATGCGGCACGCCAACTTCTGCTGCGGACGCTGCAGCAGGGGCATGTGCCGATCATTCAGGGTGTCCGCCCACACGGGACACCCGTACAGGGCCATGGACCGCACGACACCCGCGTAGAGTCTCCTGCAGGAGTCCTCTGGGCCCCTCAGGTTAGGCAGTAGCCGCGCCAGAGCGTTGGCTGTGCCCACCAATTTGGGGCCTAGACTTCGGAAGTGCTTCTCGAAGTCCCACCGGCCGTCGAGCACGAGCCCCAGATATTTCATCTGGGGCTTGATGCCGATGAGAGTGCCTCCCACTGTGAGACTGGAACCAGGTGGTGGCGTGCGCCGAGGTCCATGAAAGAACATGGCCTCGGATTTATGCAGAGCCACCTCAAGGCCCAGCCGCCGGATCCGTTCCACGACTTGAGCAACCGCGGTCGTGGCCCTCAGGGTCGCTTCGCGGTATGTAGCCCCGCTCGCCGTCACTAGCGTGTCGTCCGGATAGCACGTGACGTCGGCACCGTCCGCGAGCTCACCGCGAAGCACCCAGTCGTATCCGATGTTCCACAGGAGCGGCCCAAGAACCGATCCCTGTGGAACACCGCACGACATCTCACGCCGACCGACGCCGGTCGCACTTGGGTAGATGACGGCTCTCTCCGTCAGGTACGCCCCGACTATGCGGCGGAGGTAGAGAGGCACACCGTGGTACACGAGTGCCTCCCTGATGCAACTCCAGGGCAAGGTGTTGAACGCGTTGGAGATGTCCAAGGACACCGCCAACGTCACCTCGCCCCGGGCGACTGCCTCCTCCGCCAAAGTCCTCACGCGCATGATGGCATCCACGGTGGACCGCCACCGGCGGAAGCCATATTGGGCATCCGCCAGGTCCGGCCCCCTACCAGAGAGGTGCTCGACGAGGCGCTTCGCAATAACTCTTTCAAAGAGCTTGCCCACCTCGTCGAGCAACACAATGGGCCGGTAGCCGGACGGTTCGTCCGCCGGGCGACCCTCCTTTCGGATGAGGACCAGTTTCCCCGTCTTCCACATCTTCGGAAACTGGCCCCGCTCCAAGCATGCGCTGAGGAACCCTCTCAGTCGGGGTTCGAGACCGTCTTCTCCCAGAGCTAGGACCCACGCGCGGCCTGGAATGCCGTCGGGTCCCGGGGCGGTGCTCTTCTTGGCTCTAAGCCTTCGCACCGCCAGCTCCAGTTCTACCCAAGTAACCTCGGGGACTTCGTCGTCAACTACCACACTGGGCGCCATAGGCGACCGAGGTGGCGGAGTCATCTGCGGCGGAACGTGTTCCGCTCGCGCCGGGAACAGGGACTCGACCACTCCACCGAGCAGAGCTGGCTGGAGAACCCGGGTCAACGGCGGGGCCCGGGGGCGCAGCTTTCCTCTTACCATAAGGTAAGGCCGCCCCCATGGGTCCCGCTCCAGCGTCTCCATGAGCTCCTTATAAGCCGCGGCTTTCGCCCGCTTAATCTCCGCTCGGAGGGCATCTCTGGCCTCCCTGTATCCCACATGAAGCTCCGTCACTCGGGGCTCCGTATCTGCGGTTCGGCTACGCCTCCTACGGAGTCTGGTCCACCGGCGGTGCGCGATCACGCAGGCTTGCCGTAGCCTCGCGATCTCCGCAGACCACCAGTAGACCCGACGCCTCGGACTATAGGGTGGAGCCCTAGGCATACCCGCATCGCAGACACGAGTCATGGCCTCCCGGAACCACACCGCCTCATCGTCAATATCGACAGGCCCGTCCGGCGCAATGGCCCAGGCCTGTACGATGGCGGCCTCCAGGAGGACCTCCCGATTCAATCTCCCAAGCACCCAGCGTGGCTCGCGTGGGGCCGGTATGACCGGCGCATCACCCGCGGGAGGGGAGACATCAAACCGAACGTATCGGTGATCCGCCAGTGTCTCCACCCCCACAACAACACGCCAGTCCCGCACACGGTGCGACAGCGAAGCGCCTGCGAACGAAAGGTCAATAATCGAACTGCGCTCCGCGGCCACAAACGTGGCTTCGGCCCCGCGATTCTGGAGAACTAGACCGTGATTAGCGGCCCAGCTCTCCAGAGCCCTACCTCGTGGGTTCGTGTGCCGGGACCCCCAGGTCACTGACCAGGCGTTGAAGTCCCCGAGCACAAGAACCGGATGAGGGTGACAGGCGTTGACGACGTCGGTCAGTCGCTCCAGCGACCGCCGGTACTCCCCTATGCGTCGGTGTAAGCTCGGCGTGAAGTAGACAGCCACGACCGCAATCTCTCCCACACGCGCCGCTACGATGCCATGCTCCCTTGCCACGACAACAGGGGGGGGGGCACCCATAGCGGCGTTGTACACCAGTGCCGCCGACCCGTCCAGGTCGACCACCCAGGCAGGCCCAAGGGGCCGGTGAGTGTACGGATCGGCGACAGCGGCGACGTGTATGGACCACTGTGCCATGCTCTGGAGCAGAAGACCCTGAGCATCGGCACCGTGGCCCACGTTCGCCTGCAGGATGCGGAGCTGAGGATCCATTATGGAACCATCTCCGCATCCCGCCGCGAACTTTGGGTGGAGCTCCCGCCTTGCGGCTTCGGCTCCCCCCCGGTGCAGGCCTTGCTGCCAACCCCATGGTCGGCCGGTTTGCCCCCCGCTGCACACCTGAAACAGTGCAGCGGAGCTTCGCATCCACCGGCCGTATGGCCGGGTTGGCCACAGCGGAAGCAGCGGTCACCGACCGTCACCGCCGCCGTGCACTGCACCCCCACGTGGCCGACCGACAGGCACCTAAAGCACCTGGTCGGTCGAGCCTGCAGGAGCCGGACCTGCACCCGCACCACGCCTCCAACGGCGAGGAACCCCCGGTCGGCAGCCTTTTTGGCTGCTGCGATGGGGCAGCCGACAACTGCCGCCCCCAGTCCACGGCGGCCGAAGCGGATTGCTCCGACCTTCACCGCCTCTAGGGGGCAGCCCCCGGCCTCCGCCACGGTGAGGCGGATTTGCTCCGCCGTGATGGAGTCGTCCAGGTCCGAAATGCGCATTTCTGCGCATTTGTTGGGCCTGGACACCCGGACGTCGGCTGCGTCTAGCGTGTCCCGAAGCCTAGCCGCTAGGGCATCGGCCTGGGGACCGCTTGAAGCGCCGGGGATCTCCAGTAGCCGAGCACCCGTCCGAGTGGGTTTCACCCGGATGGGGCCCGACATGTCGAGAGCCCTCATGTCAACGCAGGCTCTCGCCTGCGTGACAATCTGGGCGTACTGCACGCCCCTCTCCGCTGCTTCCGCCGTCATCGTTAGCACGACGGCGGTTGAGCGGGGGACGCGCAGCCTCCCCGGCACTCCCCTCGCAGCAGCCTCAGCCTTCTTGGCATTTTTGGCTGCCTTCCTCTTGGCCTTGCGCCGCTTCTTGGAGGCTCCGGCCACCTCCCAGCCTCCCTCCGGCGGGGAACTTGTGGAGGCAATCCCCACCGGGGTCCGGGCCGGCGCTGGGGCTGAGGCTAGGGCCGGGGACTTCTTCCCCTTGCCTTTCCCCTTCCCCTTGCCCTTGGCCCGGGCACCCTGGGAGCTCCCAGCTCCCACGTCGAGAGCGACAGTGGCTCGAGTGACCGGAGTGGCAGGAGCGGCAGGCGCAGCGGACGGGCTGCGGGCCGACTCCTGCAGGGCCCCTGCGACCGCCGGACTGGTGGGACCTCTTCTAACCGCTCCGGCATACCCCATCAGCGGCGCCAAGGGCGGGCGGCGGCTGGAGTCCATGACCGCCTCCATGAACCTCCGGGTGCGCTCCTCCTGCGTCACCTGCCACCTCCGCTGCTCAGCCAGCGCCGCCTCCTGCCGCTTTTCCATGGCGGCCATTGCCGCCATGCATGCCGCCAGTGGATCCGCGGGCCTAGCCGGCTGCAGCACCGGCGACTCCAGCCGAGCGGGTTGCGCCAGTGACACCGGCCGCACCGGTGTCTCCGGCCGCACCGGTGTCTCCGGCCGCACCGGTCGCACCGGCGGCCTTGACCGCACCGGTGTCTCCGGCCGTACCGGTGCCTCCGACCGCACCGGTGACCTCGACCGCACTGGTGACAGCTGCGGCGCCGACGGCACCGGCCGCTCCGGCTGCACCGCTAGTCGCCGCCGCGCCGACCGCGTCACGCGCTCCGCGGGCAGCCCGGCGACGACCTGACGGAGGTTCGCCACTTCGGCCGCCATCCTGTCCATCTTCTTGCGGTGCTCAGCCGCTGTACGCTCCACGCTGTTGAGGAGCTCAACTTGCCTCCTGCCAAGTTGAGCTCGCTCGTTCCGGGACTCGGCCAGCTCCGCCTTGAGCAGCTCAAACTGCTCAACGAGGCGCGTCGCAGCCAGCCGGACCCGGTCCTCCTCCGGCGTTAGAGGTCCAGAGCGAGCCCCAGCCAGTCTCTCCAGGGCCTCCATCACGTCCCTGGACGTGGAGCCGTCGGTACGAAGCGCCTGCGCCGCCGAGACGGAGGGACTCGGCGGCGCCCTCACATCTTCCCCGGCTGAGGCCCGTGAGGGGGCGACTTTAGTGCTCCCGCCCTGCAGTTTTCGGCGGCTCACCGCAAACTGTTTGGGTGGGGGGGGGGGCGCATCGTCTCGTCTCCATCATGACTGCTCGCCGACGACGAGTCAGTCAGGGTGAGCTCGAGATCCGAGTCAGTTTTTGGTGCCGGAATCATCTTCTTCTTCCGGTTTCGTTTTCGCCGTGGTGCAGATTTCCGGGTCTGCAGACCCACCGGGCTGTTCGCCCTGCTCCTCTCAGTGGCAGTGTCGAAGTCCTCCGACACCGTCCCTGCTTGGGACGCGACCTCCGCGTCGTGGTGCTGCGCGACCTCCGCGCAGACTTTTTCGCTTGGTGTTGGTTGTTTTGGTTTTAAAGTTTCAGTATCCATATCCATATCCCACGAGTAGAGACGATCTAAGATACACTTCCCGGGTGACGCTCATTCCGAGAAGCGGGGTAAATACTGTGGATTTCCCCAGGTGTCCACAGGTTTTAATCGACTTCGCTGTCGGGTTTTTCAGACTTTTCCTTGTCGCGGGCCGGCCAGTTAAGGCAAGCCCCGCGGCCTTCAGAATATCGGCTTCCCAAGTGTGGCTAGCACTCAGGTCGTTGTCGATATCCTGGAGGTTACGCGACGCGGGAGAGCAGCCAACTCTCCCAACACCGACGGTGGCACGAATGCCTGCCAGCCTCTGCGCGAGCAGTAGGCCGGCCCGTCCCTGGATCCCATGGATCCTTATTTCGCCCCCATGTCCCCTCTGAAAGCAGAGGGATACCGGGAGCGACAGGCTAGCCCTAAAAAGGGCTGTTTGGGATGGAAGGGATTCTACGAATCCCTTCCCGCGAGCCTTGCAGGTCCGCCATACCACGACCCCCTCAGGGTCAGCTAGCCCTAGAAAGGGCTTGTCGGGTTATTTGTCGACAGCTAGCAGAGCTCCTTCTCCTTGGAGTCAGAGTCTACTAACCGTCGTCCAGGGTGCACCAGCCTCCCCGCTTCCGTTCCCCAGGACCGCGGTCCAGAGGGAAAAGAAACAGGTAAGCCAACGTGGAGGTTACCCAACCCGCACCCCGGCACTTATAAACCTTCGATAAATACACACATAACGTCGAAAAGCATCGAATAGTCATTGGTGTGCGCCATGGTAAAACCTGGAATCGAACCTGAGACCTCGTCTCAGCATTACCTATACCACTAGGCTACCGCGGTTATTATATATATTATATATACGTAATATGAGATGTAACTTATTTAATCAATTCTACGAAGTGAAGTAAAAGTACAAGGTTTATATTCAGGTACTGATCTATAATTTGTTATTAGATTGAAAATTCATTGATAGCTTTGTATTCAAAGATAAAATTACACTACTTACTAAATCTTCTATTCAAATAAAATTGGAGTGCATGTTTGTAGCTCTATAATGAAAACAATCGATATCTGTGTAACTAGGTTAAATATTTTCAATAAAATTACAAAATATTTGAATGAAGTTCTATTAAACATTAACCTTGCAAAGTTACAAAACACCTATTGTGGAATTTTTGGTAATTGCTCATAATGAACGGGTCGAGTACCTACGTAGCCGCAGTGGTTTAGGGTTATCGAAAAGTTACACGTAAAACACATTAAAATATTCCATTGTGTATGTACCTGTTTTTTTTTTGTTTTTATGTTCTCTGAATTTGAAACTTTTATAAAACAGTGCCAGACACCTCTTTTTTATCAAAATATATGACTATTTGGAAAGTTTACGTGAATATTATACACACAATGAAATTATTTGAAAACTATTGTAACAAATTCTATCGGGTGTTATTATGTCTTGTTTTATTATTTAGTAAGAGGTGCTATTGACCAACCGTCGTCGTCACAGGAGAATAAAATATAGCCATCTCATGTTTTACGTGCAAACTATCATAAAGTACTCGAACTAAAGCTTTATAGCTTTTTAAAAATATGAATAACAGAAATGTTAATAATAGTCTCTAACCTCTCCAGCTAAGCGAAATTATATACCTAGGAGTTTAAACTAATATGGTCACTGATATGGATCGAGTTATAGATGCTTTCGACAGAACGCCATTATGTACTTAGATTGGTTAGGGAAGCGATTGAAATAAAAAAAGTACAGAAATTTCAATCGTGAAGATAGGTTTCAATTGCCCAAGTCTTGCAAAAACCGCTGGGAACAAGCCAAAACAAAATCGCGATTGGATACAGTAGCCATCGTGTGTCATGAACGAGATCGAGTTCGTGTTTGTGGTGAGGGTAAAAGCAGTGAACAAGAACTGGAAGAAGGGTAGGTATATTGATATATCTAATCCTAAAAACATTTTCACTATTTATCGCCAATACTCTAGTTCCTCTGCGATCATGGGGCTGACATTGCAACAGCACCGAAATATCAGAAACTCAAAATAATGCAACATATCAAATATTTTGATGGCTCTAATAGTAAACGAAATTACTTGTGTACTTTTTTTTATTTTTTTTATATAGGACACGCCACTGTGTTAGGAGTGACGTAGTGGCCAGGACTCGAATACGAAACTTTTTAAGCTAAATTGTTTGTGATAGGAGTGGGTTCACGATAGTGTAATGACCAGGGTCGAATCCGGGGCCTCTCGATCATAAGGCCGACTCCTTACCCACTAAGCTACCGACACAGAAAATGTCTTAAAGGTTTGACGTCATGTGCAACTAAAGCGACTTCTGAAAAATCACGCTCTATACAGTAATAAACAAGAAAACATCAAGGATAGCTGTGGTTGTATCCCACTTAGTCTAACAAAACAGTACATTCTAGGGAAAAGTGACATACTACGGCTATCCTTGGTATTTTTCTCATGTATTTTCTTGTATAATACTTTTTGGAGCGTGTTTCAGTAGTCAGATTTTATTTTTATTTTTTTATGCCGTGTGGTTCCCGGTTGTTCGGTGCGGTGTCGTACAAGGCGACTATGGGATAGGGCTGTTTAACATCAGACAGATATATACAGCTCAGACTCAGGCACAGATACAAGGCTTGAGTCAACGCGGTGCCCGGAAGACGGCAATAGGCTCACTCTTATGCATTTATTTTATTATATTTATTATATTAGTGTATTATGCATTAGTGGAGTCCAGGTTAAGGTACAGCATTCAGCTTTGGGGTAATAGCTTTAAATATAACTGTAATAAGGCATTTATATTGCAGAAAAGGGCTATAAGAACAATAGTCCGTATTCCACAGTGGGAATCTTGTAGGGAGCATTTTAAAAACCTGTCTATACTAACCGTGCCTTGCCTCTATATATTAATGGTTTTAAGTGATTTTGCAAAACACATAAGGGATTATGAAATGGAAGATGAAAGAGTAACACGTGAAAGCACTCGAAGGAACCATTTCAAAGCTACATTGAATCCGAGAATTAACGTCGTGATACATAGCGCGAAACATCAAGCAATAAAACTATTTAATAGTCTGCCTATTGACTTAAAGCTTGATGTCTATAAAACCTATTCCTTTAAGAAAAAGTTAAAGTCCTTGCTGTTGGAAAAGTGTTACTACACAGTGGAAGAATTTGTGAATGATGACTAAAATATTTTTGTGACTAAATGTAAAGTTGTAGTTAATTGTACCTAAAATTTTATTTTATTTTATTTCATTTTGACGTTATAGTGTATTTTCATTGATTGTATGTATTTATTAGTTAAAATTGACATTTCAATACAAGCTATGTTTGTTTAGAAATAAATAAATTGAATTGAATTGAATTGAACTCCCTATTACGTGGGACCGAATTCAATGATTGGTGAAATGTGGTTACACCCACATTTACCTCTGCCTAACCCTCCGGGGATAAAGGCGTGATTATATGAATGATTATATGTACTTTATGGCCGCTAGAGGTCGCCACATTAGATTTAGTGAAACGTCATATAGTCTATAACCAGTGGACGACCAAGACGCTTTTAAAGATACCTCGTTTGTCCAGATCGAATAAGTAATTTAGAAATAGAGAACCTACGTACATAATATACATAGACAACCAGTCAAAATCATAACCCTCCTTTGCCTTCGCCGTAGTTGGGTAAAAAGTATGTCACACCAAGGCTTTAAGATACACCTAAGTTGCAAATTCTAAATCTGAAAACTGAAATTGAGTACAAACTTGATACAGAAAGCCAACACATTATAGTTTTAATTACTTCACTAAACCTCTCTATGCGTGTGGGTGCTATTTTGTTTACTTTTTATTACGTTATATATTCGATACACATTTTATACCTTTAACTTTTACAACTCTCCACCCAGTCCCACACTTATTCATTATTATTATTTGGCACTAAAACATCTATAAAAAAGGTGTTTTATAACTTCATAAATTATTGTTTAACAGCGGCAGGAAGTTACTCCAATTAACAACGTGTATAATTTTATACAAAATATTCACTTCAATTAGTAAAACAGTCTTTCATTGATTGGGTGTTGACGTGATGATCACCTTGCGGTTTTCATTGCTTAGAAGCAGACATAGCTACCGCATCGTTAACTCTGATGAGGTTAATAAGACTTCAAGACACTGTGAGCTTATTCTGCGTAAATAATTGTTGTGAACATAGTACGGTTTTGTACTTTGAGATAACTTTGAACTTCGTCGGCTGCTGTAAAGCCACTGAAACGTCGAGTAATAGCGTTTCAAAGTTTCTAATACCTATAGATTGTATCTAATTTCTAGGAAATCAATCTTTACTTACGCTATAGATTGCAAAGAGGTATCACAGATGATCTATTTAAGTAGATGCCAAAACTGAACTCGTTTATATCAACATTAAGTACTAGCAACATTCCAATTCATACTCCTGTATGAAGTCAACTTGTAAATACTAGTTTAACTGTGTAATATATTTCGACTTCAGAGCTCAACATTCATACACGAGAGCCGGCAACAATGAAACCCTAAGTGAGTACCAAGCATAATAGTTTCAGAATTGTGTAAAGTTCGGAATCGCGTGGCTCACGCGTCTTGAATAATATGCTATTCAGTGATCAAATAGAGGGAAGCTACTGCAAATTACATAACAGAATGGACGATGAATTTGCTTTCAAATGAATAGGGAGTTAAAATTTGTCTGAGTATGCCAACTGTCTGAAATATAAAGCGATTGCAATTCGTTACTGCGCTTGCGAGTCTGCGATTATTAGAATAATGTTGCTGTTAGTATGAATAAAATAATTATCTGAGTAATTGTAACGTTAAAAGTCATTGAATCATTTTATATTTTACGATTATGTTTACGAGATTTCTTATATTGAAGATATATACTAACTGTAAGTCACTGTCTTATGTGGCCGATTCAAAGCGAACAGTAAAGCGAAGCGATTTCACGCGAATTCAATGCGTTGCGTCACGATGCAGCGGGCTAGACCTTGCATGCGTGCAAAGAGGCCCCGCCACATCACATCACTGTCAAATAAAATGACGTCCCGACAACCGCCGCCGCGTCAATTCACGCGAATATATCAAATGTATTGATCGAGTTCGCTTCAAATCGCATCGCGCCGCAGGGCTTCTTTAATACGCCACTTCAACTGTTTGTTGTTTTCGCGTTGCGTTCCGCTTCGCGTTCGCTCCAAAATCGCTCACGTAGTACGCCGCATAACTACTGTATCTGTAAAGATTTGGTCAGTCTGCCCACAAAACCCACGATGGTTTTAACCACACAAGTCGTGACCACGGGTGCAACGCATCCGAAACGTCGGCAAAAGTTAGTTCCATAATTTAATCGCGACAAGTCCCGAACCTTCATAAAATTATGCTTTTTGCTTTTTAAACATACTTTTTTCACATTTGTCGATCCGGAGTGACATTTCTTGTATTACTAACCTAGACTCACACCTGACACAGCCTTGAGTGGAACAAATTTGAAAAAGAAATGCCCTTGTTGTGTCTTGTATGGATAAAATCTAACAATTAAAACCTGTTATTTAGTTCGCTTTATTTGTATTTTTTATAGTTCATTTTCATTTTTTTTAAATATTAATTGTCATAGTTTTAATAAATATATGTAATATAATATTACAACAATTATCAATATGGTTCAACAAACAATGCTTAGTCCATGTACTAATCAAATAACCCGCCCCTGATCGCTCCCGGTGCAAAAGTGCCCATAACACTTGCAGCGTTGCCACGTTGGATGGCGATGGACAGCCTTTGGACCAGGAACGACCCGGAACGGGTGTCACCGGTCGCCTCGATGAGCCTCTAACCGATTTCTTTAATTAGGCTTTTAGCTTCCACACAAAATAAATAATTAAACAGCGTGCAAACTTATTATTTACTATTTTGCTGAATACAGTCGCACAACAAAATAAGATTTTAAATCGAACATTAAGCTTGTATTAAAGCTCGTAAAAGTTATTGTGCTATGGTTGGGTATTTAATATAAGGAAATACCGCAGTGAATGTATTCATATTAAACTGTTCCTTTCCATTACCCAGAAGTGTAACAAGGAACGTTTTATGAAATATTTTCTATATGCGGCGTATGTGGCTGGAACTTGTTTGTGTATGTCATACTAGCTTCTTTTAATATTCGACTGTGAAAATGCTATCGGCCACTTAAAGGTAATAACTAAAATAACCTTGTGTAGAAATCCAGACTTTTCTGAAATATTCATTTTGTAAATCTGTGCACTGCAGGCTTGACTGAACACGTAGTTTGACTAGAAAAAGCGGACTCCAAGATGAAAAAAGCTTGAATTAAGAAGATTTGGTGTATAGCTATTCAAACTAACAAATATACAAGAATTGAAATAAAATTATTTTTACCAGGACCAAAAAATCAAGACAAAAAAAAAATATATCTTGATTTTTTGGTTATTACACATAAATTACTATTTACACTGAGTCAGACGTTTTAATCATTAACTTACAGCAGCCATGTTCCTGTGACTATGGTTGCTGAAAGGTAAATTAATCGTTGGGCTCCGCGTGTACTACAATAAAATTATATCAAATAAAAAAATCACGATGGTATTCGTTTAAAATAGTAATTTTAGCGATATTTGCGAAAACTCCGAACACCAACATGAACACTACTATCCAATTATTATTCCAATTACTATTATTTTATACCGGTTCGGGATTTTTTTGCGATTAAATCATGGAACTTACACTAACTGTAGCACCTGTAGTCATGACTTCCAAATATTAAGTTCCATAATTTACATATAATTACGAAGAACTTCAATTTGACAAATACAGAATTGTTCAAAAATAGAAATAGCTTACTCCATCTGAAATTACAGATTTCACTAATCTGGTAGTAGTAGTACATGCTTTTCATTCTAACAGATAGTTTCCTAGACTAAAGCAGTTTATTTCCACTAATAATATTCATTATACTTTTTACCGAACTGTCTATATATCAGCAGTTTCAGCTGTGGCTCCCTTTAGACCAATTAAGGGGAAATGAAGGCGAAGAACCTAGGGGAACTTTCCTTAATTATAGTTCATTGGGGTCAATAAACGAACTATAAATGAGATTCGACCTGAAATGAGGATTTTAGAGGATTCTTGAATTATTACGACGTTAGGACCTCTGGAAAGCGCAGTCTTGTAGATAAGATATGTTCTGCTAAGAAATAGTCGTTCACGTACATTTTTATACCAGTTAGTAGTCAGACAAAAACACGGCCTACCTGATGGGAAGTGGTTTTGGACATATGCAACACCAGAGACGTTCTACTCGTGCTTGCCGACCTTGTAATGCTTTTCTTGAAGAACCACATTTTGTAGTTTCTTGGCAAAACCTCAGCGGAATCATAGGAGAGAATATTAGCATTCTGATGATAAAGTTGAGAATTAGGGGTCAGTATCTTTTTATATAATTTTATCATCAATTGAGTGCACCCCGCTAGATGGAAAAAGCTGAGGTGCATTCCATAAGGTTCGGAATATAACTTGTACCTACTGCTTGTTTGTTAAAACTGTTCCGGCAATCTGAGTTCTTCATCTTTAATCAAGATTTAGAAATTATACTGTTTGCCTACGAAGGGGTAAATACAAGTAAAACTTTTTCTTGTACAGTCAGAGTCAGAAAGGCTTTGACTACAAAATTTCAAAATGATCTTAACAGCAAATCGAACTGTTTTATTGATTTAATTTATATTACTGTCCGAATTAAAGTTGTGCACCGATTATCAGTCAACCAGTCGACAGAAAGGAGAGGAAACTATTAAAACTATTAAATTAATAAGCATTTAGATCATTATGAGTACTTTTGAATGAAATTTTAAGCATTTAGTATGTTAAGTATTCAAAATCGATTAAGATAGAAAAAATATCGGTAGATGGCTCCCACCGCCGCCGTAAGACGGGTATATATATATATAAAAGAATTTGGATGGTTTCAGGCGAAGGTTCGGTGACTTAGTGGTCAGAGCGTTCCCCCTGTAAGGGAAAGATCGCGGATTCGAATCCTGCCTGGACCGCTTCATTTTTTTCTATCTTAATCGATTATGAGTAATTTGTTCGGCAAGACCGATTTGATACTTTTTTTTACGTGCGCAAAATCCCCACGGATTCCTCCCCACCGGAGCCGGTGGAAGAGGTTATGTCGGATTCGAACCGACTAAAACGCACGCCGCCTGTGGGTCGTTTTGGTTGCCGAAGGTGAGGTTGACAGGCATATCCCTCGCACCTCAGCCGACCCAGGGCCATCTCTCACGATCTGGCCCTCTCCTCGGGTGTGTGTGAACTACAGAGTCCCCAACTCGTCCCCGGAAAACGGGGAGACGCGCCGGGCGCGCCGTCGCCGCGGTCTCCTTCTGCCAGGGTGATAGGCGGCTTCACCAGTCACCCCCAGGCCTGCGCTCATGGTGGGCGGAGGTCATTCATCGACCTCTGACGCTCTAGTTGCCTTCGTACGCGGGCAGCTTGGCCTGCGATCCTTCGTCGCTCCCGCTGAGATCGATTTGATGCTGACTGTACTATTGTTAGGCAAAAAAAGAAAGAGTTCGTTTAATTACCATCTAAAAAATAATGAAACTTTTTATTTCCTGTCGTTATATTTACAAGAAATGGCTAGCTTATTTGATTATTTGAACAAGCTGGCGAGGGTCAGGAGCCGTCCCAGTTCGTTACGGAGCCGCTTTATGCAGAAACATAAGCATATTATACATATTACATAAATTCCACAATGAATTCCACAAAATGGTGTCTCTTTGACTTTGAATCCGGAAGCACGGCATTCCCGACACACTTTAACTAAGGTATTTTATAGCTAAAAATTTAGTTTTAAAAGCAAAAACTCTCCTCTTACATCACAGGACCCTTCCTGTCGTTTATTCCTGTTTACGGCATTCTAGTGAGTTGGTCCTTTAAAATGAAGTTAACAACAACAATTCTCAATTATATTATCGTCATCTATAGGGAATTAAAATTTTGCTAAGCGAAAACTTTGGGAATTTTTTCTCCCGTTTTTGTCTATGATTTTCTTTTGGTTAGTGCTGCTAAAAGTTTTAGGCATGGGATGGAAATAAAATAAAATGATTTTACAATAAGAACTAGCCATTAATCTTGTTAGTATATTTACCCTTCCTCTCCTTTTAATTGCGATTTCCATAATAGTTTGTTAGCAAGAAGTTGGGTAGAAAAATAGACAACACCTGGTTCATTTGGTCGCGATACCTGACAAGAGATTCGTGCAGGTGGAGCCACGTGCATCAGTGAGTAGATATCAAAAGGAGGCCGCTCAAGATCAAAGAAGTATAGCACAAGCAGATAACATTTCTTTTCATTACCTTTAAACGAAAGTGCCTCGTCCCACAGACGTAAATAGGCTATTTCTTGTAACATTATGTAAATGAAATAAATTGCTTAGAGATAAGTGGGTCGGGGCTTTATGACTGTCAATATTGGAAATAGGTAATTTAGGTTCGAGAACCTTCATTTAATTTCAAAATGGAGGTTTCGTGAACTGATTTGCTAAGGATACCCTTGTTTATTCCGGTTGAATGGTTTTTAAGGCGGAAAAGGGGAAAATGGGTTAATCATGATCTAACTGCAATAGGCATTATACTTAGGTATACACAGAGGACTGAATATGATTATTTCACGGAATATTCCTTCTTCTTGGCACTATACCTATAAGTACGTTCAGCAAAAAAGAGTAGGTGAACACTAATAGGTGAGTATTTTAATTAATTAAAAAAATATTTATGATAAATCTTATATGATAGACACAATACTTCAAACTGTGTAAGAAAAGAAACTATTAATTCAGACCACCGACCTGAGAGGACCCCAGCAAGAAACTCAGCAGGCAGGCATTTCTTTTTTTATGGTCTATATACAAATACACTTAGTCTACTTAATCTAAATACAAAAATTTACTTGAGTAGCAGAGTTGAGCGAACAGCTCATTTCAGAGCTTGTTTATCATCCAAGTATTCTTGAATTTTATAATAACCTTTCTGGCATAATTTACGTTAAACTATATTATTAAATTTATACATAGGTGATTTATTTTGTTTAAAACGTGATTTAAAAATCACAACATCAAAAATTAACACCATAAGATAATGAAGCTAAACAAGAATTGATCCAAAAACAGACGACTTCACATCAAAAAAACAGTTCGCCTATAAATAAACCCGCCCATAATAGAACCTACCAACTGATGTAATTTTTCATTTAACGTCATGAAAAGCTCCTCATAAAAAGACTTTGTTGACGTCAAACAATTTTCTCAAAGCCCGATAAGAGACCCTGGGACCCTCTTAGATACTTTCTTTAGTGCAAGTTTGCATTATCTGCTTGTCGATAGGTGGGTCGGCTACTAATGGGAAGTATATATTTACACGACTGTTAAAAAAGGTGTGTAATATTTTCAGGTTAACAAACGCGAGTTTATACTTATTTATATTATTTTTTTTAAAAGCCGGTCAAATGCGAGTCATACTCGCGGATTGACAGTTCCGTTACATAAACCGTAATATATTTTGAATGTCAGAAGTTAGATTTTCACACAGTTTCAAGACGTTAAAAACCTGAAAATGTGATATGTATTTCAACTTGATACCAACACACATTCCTGATAAAAAAGTCTTAACGGACGGACATACAACCATTTTATCCAATAAGGGTTCTGAATTTCTCCTTTTGAGTTACGGAACCCTAAAAATAATAGAATATTAGTAACCGAAATTCATAATATTTCCGTTAACCTCGCCAGTTAAGCTAAATTGCTTGTATTATGAGTAGGTTCAAGTCGGTAGTAAAATGGCCAGGAATCGAACCCGGAACCTCTTGATCATAATCGAAAATCAAGCTTCCGTTCCTGTTTGTGAAGATGTTTGGATGTTTTTTTTTATACCACTTAGGTGGCAGACAAGCACACGGCCCACCTGATGGGAAGTGGTTATCGTGGCCTATGGACGTATGCAACACATTCGCGCTGCCGACCATGAAGAAACCTTCTGTTTGTTATTCAATCACGCTCTTAAGGTTGAAAATTCGGGATAATTGTAGATTATAGTTTTTATCCCTGGATTGGGTTTCCATGGATTGCAGGAGTGCGACCTGGGTCTTGATTCTGCTAAAACAAAATCAGTATCATACCACGGAGATTGCTAAATATACATTTCATTTTAGACTTTAAAGCAATGGGATTAAAGTCCAAAATTAAAATACTTTTTGCAAAATGAATGACAAAGTGTAATGAAACTCTTTTAATTTTAAATAAAGTGTAAAATTTTATGCCATTTTTTGCAGTGTCTATGGTACGAGTATGACAGTGGTTTTGCTTTAGTAGAATCAAAGGCCTGAATTCCATGCGGGCAGTACTAAATAATACTGCATAGTAGGTATATACTACTAAAGGTAGCTATATTGTGCCAATTAAGTATAAAGTCTCTGTCCAATTAAAAATGAGTGAAACTTTGACAATAACACTTTACGCCCTCCCAAGGTATTAAAAAAGCGACGAAAAAAAGTTACGAACTGCAACAATTTTTTATGAGGTCGTCAAGGGTTCTACAGGAAAAATATTATATCTTAAGGGGAGAAAACGTGAAATTTACTGTAGATAATTATAAAATTCTCAATTGGTCGTGTTGGTATGATACTGAACAAAAAACTAATTGGAATTACTTGTCTGTTTGTTTGTGATGACTTTAGTCTTAAGTGAAATTTAAAACTAAAAATTCTCATTAGGTAATTACTAAAATACACTAAAATAAATAAATATAAAACTGTCATACATAATACGTCATGAAATTCCTCCGCATCATCATCGACCGGTAACGTTTCCAGAATACTATACCTCTGGGATGGCTCCGTGAAATACCTACTAGATGCTCTCGACAGGTTACAGCGACGCGCGGTCCGCTTTATTGGGAATCCTGAGGTCACGAACACCCTCGATCCTTTGCAGATGCGTAGAGATGTCGCTTTCTTGACTTTATTTTACCGTGCTTACCATGGTGAGTGTTCTGATAAGCTCTTCCAACTAATCACACCCTCTCCTTTTCTACATAGGACAACACCCTTAGATGTCACCCTTACGCTACACAGAATATACGAACAAGAACCAAGCAGTCAGAGGCTCTGTTCTTTGCCGCGCCTGTGATTACTTCTTCCTATAGTTCCGGGCCTTTAAGTGGGGCGTAAAAAAGCATCTGATGAGGCCGCCAAGCTGAGTAACACCATTGTAACATTAGTGTCTGTAATGGTGACCCTCTTTCCTGAGACTTTGCCTTTAGCTTACAATCACGGGAGGAGAAGTCAAGTTGGCGTGTCAAAGATAAAAAAAAAATACTACCTATGTATTTTATTTTTTTGTCCAAAAGAAATAAAACTTTTATCGTGCAACTCATGCTTACTGCAAAACGTGCTCTGTTACGTTTTCCAACGTACCGCAGTATTACGGTAATATCAACTCATTCAACCTTATTTTCAGCCTGAGAAAAACTTCCCCACCAAAACGGTACCTTCGGTACTTTAATGAGTATAATAGGATTTTTTATTATAAAAAGTTGCATGAATTACCCGTACCTCATCTTTGTAGCCTTCAATGAAATAAAACTGCAACTTCACAAAGAGGTGGAGAAACCGACTTGACCGTTGTAAGCTAATTTTGTGCCAGGATTTTGTGGATGCTCGTTTTTGGAGAATTTCAAAAGGAAGATAAAGTTTAAATCAAATTTTGTTTATAAAAAAAAGTTGAACAGATTAATAGTAGAGTAGGGAACGCCCTTTTCTTTTGTATATGGATAGTTGCCCCACCATGGAAATACTAAGAAAGATAGATGCTTACAGTGTGGGATAAATACCCTTTGTCCATACTAATATTATAAATGCTAAAGTAACTCTGTCTGTATGTTTGTGTTCTATCACGCTAAAACTACAGATATTTTTTATGGCTGAAATTTGGTACAGACGTAGATGTTTGTGATAATCGACATTCAAGCGTGCGGAGCCGCGGGTAAAAACTAGTGCTGTATAAACGCAAAATATAGGAGGTAGGACACAGCGGTATTTCCGCCCAATTGAGCAGTCAGACTGGGGAAGTACCTCCGCCCTACAGAATACCGCGGTTATAATAACTTCGTGTTGTGTTCCCGGCGGTGAGTAGGGTAGTCGGAGCTCACTGGAGAATTTGTGCTGTCAGTGGGATGACTAAAGGTTTATCGTGCTTTGTCCTCTACACTGACGGCACAGAAACTCTGTGCTTACAGGGTTGGCAGCGCGAGTGTGACTTCTCTGGTGTTACACACGTCCATAGGCCACGATCACCACTTTCCATCAGGTGGTCCATGCGCTTGTCTGCCACCTAAGTGGTATAAAAAAAAACCACTAAATTTTATTACCATCTGATTCTTTACCTTTTTAGAGTTCGCATCGGCAAAAGTAATAGGAGCAACTATACATTTTGATATGAATAGTTACCGTTATTAATTGCTAGATAAATAAAAATCATTCGACAATAAAACGTAATAAGTAATGTTGACTGATATCTCAATCAGTAATTCAAACATTCAATAGAAATTATTTAGCAAATAAATGTTACGCCCATCGAGATATAGGTTCTTGGTGTAAACGTACGACTTTTATTTTTTTATCTAGGGTACGCCAATTTGACTTCACCTCGCCTGATGGTAAGCCGAGACCAAAGTCTCAGGGAAGAGGATCACCATTACAGACATATACCATGTTAAAATAGTGGCACTCAGCTTGACAGCCTCATCAGATGCTTTTTCACGCCCCGCTTAAAGGAACAGGGACTGTAGGAAGACCCCACTCTTCAGAGCACGCCACTGCCACTGCAGGACAATCTCAATATCCTAGGTATGGATGTTCGCTGCAACCTGAATAACAAAAATTACATCGAAAGTATCATCAAAACAGCCTCACGAAAACTCGGAGTCCTGAACAGAGTGAGACGATTTTTCACGCCGGAGGAGAGGTGTCTTCTATACAAGACACAAATTCGCTCCTGTGTGGAATACTACTCGCATCTCTGGGATGGTTCAGCAAAGTACTTACTAGATGCTCTCGACAGGTTGCAGCGACGTGCGGTCCGCATCATTGGGAATCCCGAGATCACGAACACCCTAGAACCTTTACAGCTGCGTAGAGATGTTGCGTCCATGGCTGTATTTTACCGTCTGTACCATGGGGAGTGTTCTGATGAGCTCTTCCAATTAGTCCCACCCTCCCCTTTCCTACACAGGACAACACGTGCAGGTCTTAGATGTCATCCGCACACGGTGTAAAACATCCGATCAAGAACCAAGCGGTTCGGAGACTCTTTCCTCTGTCGCACCATTAAGGCCTGGAATTCATTACCAGCTCACGTGTTTCCTTCTTCCTACAGTCCCGGGTCCTTTAAGCGGGGCGTGAAAAAGCATATGATGAGGCCGTCAAGCTGAGTGTCACCATTGTCACACGGTATGTGTAAGTAATGGTGACCCTCTTTTCTGGGACTTTGCCTTCAGCTTACCATCAGGCAAGGCGAAGTCCAATTGACGTGTCCTATATAAAAAAAAGCCGGTAAGGAATTCCAGGTTGTAATGATGCGGCAAAGGAATGAGTACACAAACCATTTGGTTCTTGATGGAATATTCTGAACCGTATGCGGGTGACATCTAAGCCCTGTACGTGTTGTGTTGTGTAGGAAATGAGAGGGTAGGAATTATAATATCCTATTATAATAATCTCGTTATTCCGGTAAATTTACTATTATGTACAATAAACTATTATATTAACGGTGAACAACAGCATCTTGCAATAGATTTAAGGTTGAGATTTGCTTGTACCCAAGCATGGTTTACTTAATATTAATTTTATGTGAATTGTTTATGGTTCGTAGTGGTTTCCAATGTAATTGCGGTTTCGCTCCAAATCAACTGAGGGCGTCGATCAATTTTGATTTGGGAAAGAACAAAGCAAAAGTCCCTGAAGAGAATTACTTAAAGTGTGATATTGTGTACAATAATGTTTAAGGATGTTTGTAAGTATTGATTGTTCAATATTGTGAAGTAATTTGTTTTTCTATATCTGTCACTTTTGTTTTTTTTTTTATTATTTATTTATTGTATGAAAGACTTACAGCTAATAATACAGAGCAGGTAAATATGCAAATATATCAAAAAATATGTGACAGAGAGCCAGTTACAAGTCTTCGCTTGTAGTGACACTATAAAATACAAATAGATACTGTGAACAAATTAAAAACAAATAACAATTTAAAAATTTTAGTGTTTAAATACAGCAATACAATCAAAATTTTGATAATGAGTATATTCAAATATACTCACGCTTATTTCCCTCTAGGGTAGGCACTTCTTTATCGTAAAACTTTTGATACAAGCCCGTTTGTTTAGAATTCTTCTGAACTTGTCCTTTATACTTACCTCCTGTGCAGGAGGAGTGGATTCGGTTTTTGCTCAGTGCTAATATTTAGCTGCTTTAGTGCTATAACCTCGGTAGCCTATTGGTACTGGTTTTGGACTGCTGAGACGAGGTCTCGCGTTCGATCCCAGGTTTTACCATGGCCCACACCAATGACTTTTCGATGTTTTTCGAAGTTATGTGTGTTTTTATCGCAAGCTTATAAGTGCCCGGTCAATAGGCTCGCCACCTATTACATTGGGACCTAAACATAAACTGGCGAATGCCTACCCCTTCGGGGATATAGGCGTTAGTTTATGCTAATATTAGATTCCATAAATATGGTTATTTGCATTGATCTGGTTAAGCACGTTATGCCCTCGATCCCGGTTGCCATAAAAACATCTATGGCAATCGTTGCGGGTAGTTGGATTCCTAAAAATGTAACTACTCGTCTAACTGTTAAGCTTGCATATTATACGACCTATTCGTTATGTCATTAGGCGGTCATTTCACGGAAAATATCGAAATTTAACCAAACACGCAGTTAGACTGAAAAAGAAACGGATCGTGGATTACGAGTTGAAAGCTTCAGATACTACTGGGACTAACGCTAAGATGAAGAGAGAGAGCAGATATTTTGGATCCATCAAAATCTTAATAGAACCTAGGCAAATATAAGTTTTGAGATAAAATTATATTATAGGATGAGTAGAATATAATAAAGGAATAAATTGATGCAACATAAGAAAGATTTTTAGTTTAATTGTAGTCAAAATTGCTAAGTCAATTTAGTAGAGTTTCTCATATAAAAGAATATTTTATAGCGTAATGAACTTGTAACGAGCTGAGAACTTCTTTGTGGCACTTTTTATCTACTGGTTGCACAGAAATACATTTTCAAAGTGCATTTCTGGAATATTTTACTCGTCATTGCATAAATGTACGAGTATATTGTACTATTGTACTGTGATAGACAATAGTACAATATTAATTTTACTGATATCTAAAGACTAGACTAATTGAATTTCATAACTTCAAACAATTACCTTCAAAAGTAATTATTTTATTATTTTAACCTCATCACCGTTAGAACTGTTAGAAATATTCATATTGAGTTTCCGTGTACCTGAACTTGTGTCAGTTTTTCAATGTTTGTCCAATCATAATTATCATAAATTGGGAATAAATTCTACTGTTGACTTCAGCAGTCATGTGAATTGTTATAATTAGTTATTTCATTATTGTATTGCGTCAGCAGCATGAGTGCTACGCACTTGGTTTTGCCCACGTCCATAGGCCAAGGTAACCACCCACCATCACCACGGGCTGGGGGCCTGTATAAGACATATAAAACAGTAAAAGTAAGTCCCTTACAGGGGGATGCTCTAATCACTGAGCCACAGAGGCACACCTTGAGCATTTTAAATTCTCCTATGCAACCATCTTGTGCCAATGACGGTCGGAGCCATGTACTGATAATTCTGATATACCGATAGGTGTAGTTCAGTAGCTTAGTAGTGAGAGATTTCCGCTGTAAGGGGCTAGTCGACGGTTTAAGTCTCGTCTGAATATTACACTTTTTCTCATCTAAATGAAATATACACAACACTTAAGTTTCTCATAACAGCACAATAAATATTTTCTATTCATAAGAAAATTGATTTACTCAATAAGATCTAGTTGATTTGATCTATAACGAAAAGAAATAGCCTTTTCTTATTGCGTCTTCGTGTGATTTATTTATTTTTGAAGACGAAAATTCGTGTTTATTTTTCAATCTTTTTATAATAATAGAATAATAAAGAGCTACTATTTTCATATCATTATTGGAATTCTACTTGAATTGAATTATTTGATTGCTTCCATTGTATGAAATTCACGTTCTTGTACAAGAATAGAATGAAAATAGAATTTTGTTGATATTGTTTCTCAAGAAAAACCGTAAGAATTTTTTTTTATACCACTTAGGTTGCAGACAAGCACACGGCCCACCAGATGGAAAGTGGTTACTGTAGTCTATGGACGTATACAAAACCAAAGGAGTCACACTCAAGTTTGTTTATGATTACTAATTAATATTTTATAAACAATGTACTTACCTAACAATACATATGTGTTTATATATTCCTGTTGCCTGGGGTATACATCTTGTATGCCTCTTACATTAAAATCTCCACTTTCATGTACACTAGACTTTGCCTCTCGTATTGCAATGCCTCTGTGCACTCCCGGGTTTGCTGGAAGAAAACTCAATTTTGAGTTAAGCTCGCCTTTGTACATTACTTCTATTTTTCTGTATAAATGTAATTTTGTGTATGTGTACACTAAAGTATGAAATTAATATTGATTTCTTCTAATAGCTAATAATCCAATAATTTAAAATCTACAGACATTACTTATTTCTCAGAAATAAAATGTATGTAATAAAGCTTCAATAAGAGTAAAAAATCAAACGATTTTTATGCAAAGTAAAGAATTTCTCACAACTCTACACAAATAACAATTTCCATCAGTATCAAAATAATCGGGAACATGATAAATATCCCGATTATTTTGATACTGATGTGAGTGACCATGCTAGTTTAAATAACCATTTCCAGTTAATGAATTCCTGCAATAAGCCGACTTTAGTGAAGTCGTGAGGTTAAATCATCAAACAAGGAGAAATCAGATTGCTGTGATCATTAAGGTACTGAAGGCATATGAATAGTAGGTACATGATTAATTTCATTATAAAAAAAATAAAAAACCCCAGTCACAAAAAACAATCTCCAAAAAGTTGAAAATAAATTGTAAACCTAGTAGTATTTTTATTGAAAAGCACTCCGTCTTGTTATAGGAACGATCCAAGGTCCCCACGAAATGGCAAAGCTTGCATAAAAATATTACGGACACACATACGTATACACACGTACGCACGCACAAACGCACGCGCGCATTCACGCAAGCACACACACAAACTCACAAACACACACACACAGGTCAAATTTATAACATCCCGTCGTGTTTGCGTCAGGGGTTAAAAATAAACAAAACCCGCAGTAAAATAATTAAATATTATAATAAAGTCTCGTGTTTGTATTACTCCGAAACGGCTCTTTTTTTGTTTTAATTAATTTTGTTATATGTGTAAGAATAGATCGCAATGTACTTTTAACTCTCCGACCCATCCAATATTTTGAATCGCATTCTTTTTTGAATAAACACTACACTTTTCACAAGGCAAAATAACTTTTGGCTAGTCTGCTAGTAACAATTATTTATAAATATCTTTCTTTTAAAGAGTCCTCCCTTACTAATAAATTCTTCTATATTACTTTTTTCACTAGTTATGTCCAAGTTAATAACACCTATATGCACAACATGGGAGACAAACAAATTCTACATTATGTTGGCTGTTTATATTGGGCCAACATAAGCCAATGTGCCACAGTAAACTAGAACTATTACCAGAACATTGGATTGCCGTCCTTCGCATAAAGTCAATGGCTGTAATGTAGATATTCTATGTATTGGTGGTGCATACAGGGCCGATATACACCGCCGGTTTATATTACCTCTGTGCTCGATAGATGGCGATGTCCCTTTTTTTGAATCATGTTATGGTTTCGTTACCGCTCCCGATACAAATAATGCAACTAAAATGTGATTTTACCAAATAATCTGTTAACAATTTTGCACGAATTAGACAATATAAGTACATTTTTGTATCGACTCTCGTAGTTAAGAACTATGTAGGGTCGAAATAAAAATATTGTTAGTACCTACCTAAGTTTGACTTATTTTTCATCATTCATATTTTATTAATCAAGCTTACTAAATAGAAATTAGTAAAATTTTTTCAGGTGCTTTAGATGGGAAAAAACATTAAACTCGCTCCGCTCCATCCACTGTTACCGTTAATGACACTTCTGTATATATTGCTCGGGACACATATCTTGGACCTCAGATTTGCTCAAAATGTGCTTTATATGCGCTGTACATGTTTGTTGAGTAAGTTTTAAGGATAGTACGGAATGCTACAACGTTGGCGCGCGTATGAGTTTCATTTGTCTCCCGATTTAGTTCGAAGGTACGTGTGCCGAGGTATACATATATATTATTAGATCCATTACCCACGCTTTCCCTTCTGTCGGCACTGTTTTTTTTTAAATGAAGAAGGACTCAGCTGCATATAATTAATTAATTGTAATTACAGGCGATTAGAGATAAAAAAATGGCAATTGTACTAATGATTTCAATTATTGTAGAACATATATCTATAACATAACATAAACGCCCATATCCCCGAAGGGGTAGGCAGAGGTGCTAGCACCCACATTTCACCAGTTTATGTTTAGGTCCCAATGTAATAGGTGGCGAGCCTATTGCCATTAATAACTTCGAAAAGCATCGAAAAGTCATTGGTGTGTGCCATGGTAAAACCTGGGTTTGAACCTTTTTTTATTTTTTACGTGCGCAATATCCCCACGGATACCTCCCCACTGGAGCCGGTGGAGGAGGTTATGTCAGACTGGAACCGACTAAAACGCACGCCGCCTGTGGGTCGCTTTGGTTGCCGAAGGTGAGGTTGACAGGCATATCCCTCGCACCCCGGCCGACCCAGGGCCATCTCACACGATCTGGCCCTCTTCTCGGGTGTGGGGACTACAGAGTCCCCAACTCGTCCCCGGAAACGGGGAGACGCGACACGCGCGCCACCGCCGCGGCCTACTTCTGCCAGGGTGACAGGTGGCTCCACCTGTCACCCCCAGGCCGGTGCTCATGGGGGGCGGAGGTCGTTCATCGACCTCTGACGCCCGAGTTGCCTTCGTACGCGGGCAGCTTGTCTTGCGATCCTTCGTCGCTCCCGCTGCCGCTCCCGCCCCGCCTTCTCCTTCACGAGCATTACTTGCTCGCAGAAGAAGGCGGACCTGGGTTTGAACCTGAGACCTCGTCTCAGCAGTCCATTACCCATACCACTAGGCTACCTATATATCTATTTACCCTATAAGATACAATTTCATCTATCGCCCTTATAAATTTCAAGGAGCCACCAGTCAAGGTAATGTATTGGGTAACTGACCTTCATCCGATATTTATTTATGGCGACATCTTCAAAAGTTCAGCGAGACTCGTTATTCCGCAATATCAGTCTTATATATGAAAAATATCACTTTGCTTTATGCTATCATTTCAAATTCAGCTAAAAGTTGACAGTTTATTACCGGGTGCCAAGAAGGGTTGTTTTTCGCACGTTTTTTATATTTATAGTTTATACTAGTTGGTTGCGCCGATGTAGAAGCTGTATTTCTTGACGCGGAAACACACTCTTTCTATACCCGTCTCCCCTCCCGCACTAACCATAGAATAGTACTAGATATAGCTTCCGTCCGCCATTTGTGATATATAGACACTCAGTCTCGCTTTGAACTAGCCAGCGTAAGGACGGACCGCGCTCGCGTCTCTCAAAAATGATTAATATTTGTTACATTTTTACCGCTTCATAGACTTATACCGATCGGATTGTGCCTCTCGTGTGTTCCTCAAGTGATCTAGTGATGCTGACGGCAGCTCCTGAGCAAGGAAGAGAAGATCCGTGTACCGGCTGCGATGAAACACGTGTGTCGTGAAGGTTAGTGCATCCTCTCCTAATTTCTCGGGTTGCATTCATTGCTTGGATCACGCCCGCGGCAACCCGATCACCTGTCTTTTGTGTGTAAAGCGTCAATGGAACAGTTAGCTACATCCCCGCAATACAGTCCACTACCGCACGTGGCCATGCGCCACCATTTTTGGTCCTGATCGAACCGGATTTTAGCCGTAGTTCGTAGTTTTGTTATTATTCTAATGGGAATAAGCGCGCCGCACCTAAGTGCCTGGTTATTTTAGTAGAAAACCCCGCATCCAGACACTTAGGATTAGATTTGTTGTCCGTTCGCCGCTGGCTCGCATTGTACCTACCTAATACATAAATAGGTTAGGTAGCGTATCAACACTTAGTCGTATTTCGCAATTTTCGCACCGCGCCTAAATATAGTTATTTTAGTAGAAAACCCCGCATCTAGGCATTTAGGCTTAGATCTTAGGTATACTAGACACCCTAGTGCATAGGCACAGTGTAATACCTAACGCATTTGGCTTTGTTTTGTTTTTTTCAATTACGTTGTTCTCGGCTCGCGTCGTATTTGCCTAATACCTGCGTGGGTAGACACGTGGTTGTACCTACCTCGCTCGCATCTCATTCCAATTCATACGAAAGTATTTTAATTTGAATAGATATTACGCAATACTTAATCTCTGAAATAATAGTTGAACCTAGACAGCGACCATCGCGTAGGTACGACCTTGTTGCTATGCGCGTTTGTTCAAGCGTGCATTCACAGTAGTAAATACCTACCTGCCGAGTATCGCTCGCGCCGCCTCGCTGCTCTGTACCGCTAAGATTAAGTCATTTCATATTTGTTGTTTACCGCACTTTAGTTTGAGATTTAATTGTAAACATGTCCCCAAAGGTTGATAAGACCGGTAAAGTTCAATTGAAACTTTTATACGCTAAAAGAGAAATGATTTACTCTCGCGTACAATCGATTTATGATAATGCACTTAAAACCTCTGATTTGGCCATCAGAGATTCGTTCTTGTGTTCTATAGAAAACTTAGATAGTCTACGCGCGGATTTCGAAACCTTAGTACATGACATCAACGTTTTAGAGTTGAATTTGGATCCCGATTACTCAGTGAGTTATCAAGCCTTGTCGTCGTTTGACGATTTGTATTGTCGTATCAAACGCGTCGCTAGGAGTTTGGAGAAACCGGCTGACCTACCCAACCCCACTCGCGACCGACCTAAGTTGCCACCAATTCAAATACCCGAATTTGATGGTAACATTCGCAATTGGTGTCTATTTATAGATAGTTTTGAGAATACAATAGATAAGAACGATTCGTTGACAGATCACGAAAAATTGCATTATCTCGTTGAAAAATTGACTGGTAAAGCTATAACCGTTTGCGCTGGAATTACGTTTAGTGCCGAGAATTATAATTTAATTTTAAATACTTTGAAAGCTAGGTATGAGGATAAAAGATCGGTAGCTAACGCCTATTTAGATCAGATGTTTGATTTGAAATCTATTACGGCATGTAACGATCAAAACTTAGAGAAATTTCTAGATACTTTCTCGTCAGCTGTTCGCGCCGTAAAGAACCTAAAGATCGAGGACCTCTGCGACTTCGTATTTTTGTATATGGGTTTAAGGAAATTAGATTCCGAAACCATTCGTTTGTTTGAGTCGGATCATCGCGGCAATAAAATTCCTAAGTTCGAAGACTTAGAAAGTTTTGTTCGCGAGCATATAAAGGTATTGCAACGCTCTTCATCGAAACATGAAGGCGCGAAGATAGTTGTTGATTCTGCACGCAAAGTAGATGCGTCATCGAAGTCACTGAGGTCAACTCATACTTATGTTAGTGCCGCACCAGCACATGTACAATCACCTGTTTGCTCTTTGTGTAGTACTCATCATTCGCAACTGTACAGGTGTCCTGGTTTTCTAAAATTGTCGCCTAGTGATCGTTATAAATTTGTTCGCGCTAATAATTTTTGTTTTAATTGTCTCGGTACTAAACACCGCGTTGCTTTATGTAATAGTAGAAATAGTTGTCGCAAATGTCAAGCGAGACACCACACTTTGCTTCATTTTGAGAATAGTAATGCCGCATCCAATGTGAGCACGGTTGGCTCGTCGAGCGGTGACACACGGCAGCCTGCGCCGCAGCCGCAGCCCGCGCTCGCGCGCGCTCCGGCCCGCCCGTAGACCGCCGCGGATGACGTCACCTTGTGTTCGTTCTCCGCTAGTGCTGCACTCACTACTGTGTGTCTTGCGACCGCTCGCGTTGTTATTGTTGATGCATTAGGTAAGCCGCGCATTGTTCGAGCGCTGTTAGATGGCGCTTCGCAAAGTAATTTCATTACTCAAGATTGTTGTCGGCGTCTTGGTTTCAATGTTGATAAGCGTTCAACCCGCTCAGTGGTGAAGGGTTTTGGAAGCTTACAGTCAGCTGTTCGTGGCACCGTTAAAACAAGGTTTAGATCTCGTTTTAATAATAATATTTGGTTTGACATGGATTCGCTCGTTATAGATAGAATAGCTGAACAGTTGCCTACCGTCCCGGTTGACACGTCTTTATTAACGAAATTTAAAGACTTGCCTTTAGCAGATGAGACTTACGCTGTTCCTGGAGTCGTCGATATATTGATCGGCGCTTCGATTCTCCCGCACCTCCAGTTATCACGTAAGGTTCAAGGGGGACCGACGTACCCCGCTCCGCACGCACTGGAAACAGTTCTTGGTTTTGTTATAATTGGTTCCGCACCCGCTTCTATAGATAGTTTTAGTCACTCGACTGCTTCGTTCTGTTGCACCGTCGAGCCGCCACTGGAGTCTACCCTCCGCAAGTTTTCACTCGGTGGCTCCCGTGTATCCGCTGAAAAACGCTTTCTTTGTTTGGAACGAAAGATGCAGGCGTCCCCAAAGTCGAAGCGGGCCTATGATGAGGTTGTTAACGAATATTTAGATAAAGGTTACATCTCACCTGCGCCTGCGGACACTGGCGGGACCCAGCCTTCGTACATTATCCCGCACCGCGGAGTTATTAGAGAAGATAAGCTTACTACTAAAACTCCGCGTAGTTTTGGATGGCAGTGCTAAGACTAGCACTTCCGTGTCGCTTAATGACATTTTGTATTGTGGTCGGAATCTTTAAGGTAATTTATTTGACATAATTGTAAATTTTCGCATTAATATTAGTAGAATTTTAGCTTTTAGGACTCAACAGTCGCTTTGTGTTGGGCCCACTCTTCGCCCCATCGTTGGGACACATTCGTCGCTAATAGAGTGGCAAAAATTCAATCTGAATTGGCGCCACATAATCTCTTTCACGTTGCTGGCACCGACAACCCAGCCGATTGTCTCTCTCGTGGATTGCTTCCTTCGCAAATTTTGGATCACCCGTTGTGGTTTGGTGGACCGTCCTGGATTCATGCCGCGTTAGATGGGTGGCCAGTTAGTCAATTCAATCCCACTACGGTTTCCGAACCACCCGAGGAGAAGAAGCACTCGCTTGTTGTATCGGTCCCACGTGAAGAGACCCTTATTTGTTGTTGGCTAATCGCGTCTCGTCTTGGTCGAGACTGTTGCGTTGTGTTGTTTGTTCGCCTCTGCCCCCTGCCTAGCCAGCGGTAGGCACGAGCTCCAATCTAGGTTTATATTTTAGTTGTTATTTCCCAAACCTAGATTTAGATTAGACTTTAGATTTGTTTCGCATTTGTCGTTTCGAAGGTAACCCTTCAAGCCGGGGGGAATGGTTGCGCCGATGTAGAAGCTGTATTTCTTGACGCGGAAACACACTCTTTCTATACCCGTCTCCCCTCCCGCACTAACCATAGAATAGTACTAGATATAGCTTCCGTCCGCCATTTGTGATATATAGACACTCAGTCTCGCTTTGAACTAGCCAGCGTAAGGACGGACCGCGCTCGCGTCTCTCAAAAATGATTAATATTTGTTACATTTTTACCGCTTCATAGACTTATACCGATCGGATTGTGCCTCTCGTGTGTTCCTCAAGTGATCTAGTGATGCTGACGGCAGCTCCTGAGCAAGGAAGAGAAGATCCGTGTACCGGCTGCGATGAAACACGTGTGTCGTGAAGGTTAGTGCATCCTCTCCTAATTTCTCGGGTTGCATTCATTGCTTGGATCACGCCCGCGGCAACCCGATCACCTGTCTTTTGTGTGTAAAGCGTCAATGGAACAGTTAGCTACATCCCCGCAATACAGTCCACTACCGCACGTGGCCACGCGCCACCACTAGTATTTATCTGTTATCTTTTTTTTACTACTTTGGTGACAGATGAGCATACCTAATAGAAAGTGATTACCGCAGCCTATGGACGGGTGCAACACCAGGGATTACACTCACGCTAATATCTTTAACTTCTAATATCGTTTTTGAAGAACACCATATTGTAGTCGCGAGGGAAAACCACGGCAGCATGTAGATGATGATTAGTAGTAATGATAATAAAATAAAATTAAAATAGATGACATGGGTGCCAATAGCCTCACTACATCTTTAGAATATATAAGTACAAAGGATACATAAACGATGGGTGTTGTACAATGGGCGGTCTTATCGCGGTCTGCAATCTCTTCCAGACAACCAGTATATTAATTGTAGGGTCGGTAGACTAAACCACATAAGTCAAAAAAATGCGTTTTGTTATTACAATTCCAACCACTTTCAATAAAATTAATACACCGACCGACTAAAACACGTAAGTCATAGTCGGTCATAGCAATATGAACTCTAATGTGTACTTTTTCAACCTTATAGCTCTCTTCAAATCTTACGATGTTATAAATAACACAAGTCAACATATGTCAAAAGGTCCACGAATATTTTTGTATTTGGTAAGACGATGTCTAATGACTTATGTGATTAGGGACGTTAAGTGGGTGACGTTATCATTTTGCTAGCTTGACGGTAGTTCATTAAGAATATAATTTATTGACTAAAAATATTGAAGTGCATGTGTTGCTCGAGACGTATAACGCTAATTCACTCAGTAGTGATACGATCATTGAAAACTTTGGTTTAGTGTAGACGTTATAAATAAAATACCATATTTTCATATTGAATATGGATAATCGCCGAGGAAAGAAATTAGTCGAGATAGTGTTAAAACATTCATCTACTCAAGGTAAGTCTGAGAACTTTTCGAATTAAAATATGTATTAAAGAAAGTACTGTATTTGCATTTCATAATGTTCGTATGTCGATATCGTTCAAAATACTAAGTATGTTATTTTCTAGGTGATCAGAATGACCACAGCCAAGAGTTCCATAAATTAGGGTTATCATTCAAAAAACCTCGTGCCGATACGTGTTATACGTGTGATACATATAAAATGCAAATTCAGTTGTGTCAAGATAGCCAGACCAAAGCTGAGTTACTTGCTCAACATAATGAACACAAGCCTGCTACTGCTGATCAAGCTCACGACAGGAAGAAAATTGATACACAGCTGATGTGCAAAAATGATAGTTCTGTTCAAGTGTACTCTTTTGATTTGCAGCAGTGTTTAACTACTCCAGCGCTAACTTCGTCTGTAGCTTTCTACAAACGTCAGTTGTGAACCTTCAATTTAACTGTACACGACAACAAAACTGGTAAAGCTGTTTGCTACATATGGTACGAAACTGTTGCTGCAAGAGGAGCTAATCAAATAGCCTCTTGTCTTTTTAAGCACATGCAAGCGTATCTTCCAGAAAATGAAAAGCATGTTATATTCTATTTTGATACTTGTGGGGGCCAGAACCGAAACTCTCATGTAAGTGCAATGTTTACCTAGGCTCCGCAAAAATTGAACATTGATATTATTGATCACAAATTTATGATTCCCGGTCACAGCCATTTAGAAGTAGATACCGACCACGGGATTATTGTAAAAAGAAAGAAAAAACTGAACTGCAAATCTATCATCCGCACGATTGGATGCAATTGATAAGATCAAGCAGCAAAAAATTTGAGGTGGTCGAAATGTAAAATACAGATTTTTTTGACTTCTCTTCATTGCTAAAGGGTCCGTTAGTATTACGACACAAAGATATAGATGGGCGACAACTTAAGTGGCTCGATAAAAGATGGCCGCGGTATGACAACGAATACGGAGTTATTTCTTACAAAAATGACTTTGAAGAAGAAACAGATTTTATTAAACTCAACTTGAAAAGAAGAGATTCTGTTGTACCAGATAGCATTCCCATAATATCGTTACAGCCTTTACCGATATCCAAGGACAAAAAAGACGATTTAATATCTTTATTCACATTAATACCTGATATTTTCCACAGCTTTTATAGAGATTTGCCTACTGCAAATGATTTGAGGAATACTGACCCCGATATTGTAGACAGTGAAGATGATGAATAATTAATTTTTTACAAAGTCTTTACACGTACTTACCTAACTACTTTATTCAAAAGAAAATAGAAATTAATTTAGAATTAAGTTTTCATTTGTGTTTTTTTATACATCTGCACTGTTCTTATTCCCCTTAAGTCACAATTTTAGGCACAAGATAGCTGTTCCTAATTACATAAGTCACCAAAAAACGACTCTTTTAATTTTATATTTACAGAAGTTTACGTTGCATGTTAGTATTGTATTGTAAACTTAAAAATATAAAATAAAATGTAATTAAATACCCTCATAATTTTTTTTTTAGTTATTTGTTATTCCTGAAAAGTATGACTTTTTGACATATGTGGTTTAGTCTACCGACCCTACAATTATATTGCTAGAACAGGTAGTTTGCGGTGGTGTACATTAAGTTATTAATTTATTATTTCTATAACCAATAGATACATAAGTGTACAATAAAGATAATTTATCTCAATCAAACAATTCATTTTGATAACTCAGTTTAGGCACATAAAGTGCTTAAATGAACGTCAAAATTTTACAATTTTGTCAAGTTATATTATAAAAATAATAACTAATAAATAAACCATTGGAAAATTATTCATTCACTGGTTCGATAGGTTAGTCCACTGCGAAAATCACACTTTCTTTGTGATTTTGATCATAATAATATAGTTTTAGATGATAGTAGGCACCCAGGACTCGTAGAGAATTAGATAGGAGAAGAAAAAATATATGAAATGTCACACAATGTTCACACTCATTTGTTTCTTAGCTAAAACTGTTCCTTAAAGTTGCTACATTTCACTACAATGTCGTTGTTCAACACAGGATATACTATGTTAAATAATGATCTCTGTGGCGTAGCGGTAGAATGTTTGATTGCTACGCAGGGGGCGCGGATCAATTCCTGCTCAGTACAAATATTTGTATGCATGAATATATATATTTGCATTGGTGTGGATGTTTCTATGTATAATATGCATGGATTTACAACAAAAAATGTATCTAAGTATGTTTATCTGCATTCTAGTAGCTAGTTAAACTATACTTATCATGGGTCTAAAAAGCGTTATTATTTTTTTATACAACTTGGTGGTGACAGACAAGCAAACGGCCCACCTGATGGAAATTGGTTGCCGTGGCCTATGGACTTGTAACACCAGAAGAGTCACACTCGTGTTGGCGACTCTGTAAGAACAGATATATATTCTTTGCCGTCAGTGCAGAAGACAGTATCAGGACAAGCCTTTGATCTTCCCACTGACAACACTAAAACTCTAGTGAGATCTGGCTACCCTACTCACAGCTGTAGAAATTGTAGATTGTAGAATAGAAATGAGAAATAAAGAAATTTAATAATTTACATAGTAAAATCAACAATTCCGTGAAATAGACCAAAAAAGGAACAGTAACTAGGTAGGTACAGTTGTCACTGTAAAGCGCATACTGTTTTATTGTAAATCAGAGACAATTTAGCACGATTCAACATTATTGAAGGGAAAGTGGCATTTGAGTTGACGGGATTTTTGTTTTCACTATACTTATCATGAATTAATTAAAGAGTGTGTTGAACTTAATGAAGGAGGTACTGTAAAACCACAGATAATAAAATATAATTCTTATAGTAAAACGAATCATTTTCATAGACCAATTATCATCGAATCTAAAATATTGGTCAATGTGACCGATAAGGTCTGCCAATAACAACTAGTCTACGGTTATCAATACACCGCGATCATGGCGCTTGTAACAGCGCCGATATAAAGGGCAAAACAGTAAACAATAATCCCAGCGAGTTTTACACTATTAATGTAAAACTTAAATCATAGAATAATATAATCTCAAATCATACATTAATATACATTATTTCAATCAATTCAAATCAGTTGGCCGTAATCCAATTAAGCGTCACAGTAATCATAGGTTAATTATAATAAATCAACTGAAGATGTTAGGTGTCTCATCTCACATGACAGTAACATATCAATCAATTAGCCTGTCGCAGCCCTTTGCTGGTCATTGGCCTCTCCCAGTAACATATACTTAATAGAAATATATATATGTATAATTAATAGAAATATATATAACGCTGCCACCCAAAGCATAAGCAGCAGCTTAGTTTGGGGGACAGAGTCCGTACCTATAGTACCTACTTACATTTACTTGTGAACTAATTTTAAGCTACATGTGAACTGTAAATTTTTGTGACAATAAACTTATTATTATTATTATTATAAAATATTATGTATCTGAGTGCCACCATTATAACATTACAACGTTACTTAGTGTCTGTAGTGGTAATCCACATTCCTGAGACTTTGCTTTTGGTTTACCATCAGGCGAGGCGAAGTCAAGTTGGCGTAACTAGATAAAAAAACTATTTTGTTACGTTATTTTTAAGATATTTCGGACTAAGATAAGAGCTTGGATCGTGGACTATCACATAGTGGACTATAGGTAGTACCTACTGTTTATGTCGGACTCGAACCGACCAAAACTGCACGTAGTCTCGGGCCATCAGTGTTGCCGAGGGTGGACCGCAAATATATATATATATATATATATATATATATATATATATATATATATATATATCTGTGCCTCCTGTGATAAGTGATTTAAATTGAGTTGTACCCTTTTTGTGATTTTTACATACTATAACTCACGTTCTTGTATCTGCTTTAGTTTCGGAGATAATTTTGTGCAAATGAATATAAGTACTTGAACTTTGACAAATAAATTGTGAATATAGATATATTTAAAGTTGTAACCCCTTTATGTAATCACTTCACATATTTATTTTCGTGCTTTGTAGTGTAAGTGCGATTATATTAATATTCACATGAATTTTTTTTTGATTGATCACGTGAATATTGATATGTTTAGAGTAGTATCATTTTGAACAATTTTTTCTCAATATTCATTGGGTACAAGTCGACAGTAAGTAAGTAAGTAAGTAAATCATTTATTGCTCGAAACACGGTATGTTACAATGGTGTTACAAAAACAAATAAGGTCCGACATGCTTCGCAGTTTCTCTGCATGCAAAATCCATTGAAAATGTTACATATTCGATTGATGATGATGTAGGCAATTCAATTGTAATAAGATTAAAATTAAAAATAGAATACATATAAAATGTCCAAAAATGTCAATATTTAGTGTCAAGAATACATGCAAGTATAATTTATTTATTTTTTATATAAAAGAATACACAATACCTACCTACTAATAATTACACATACAATAATACATTAAAAGTCAATACAATAAGTCCCACATAATACATTAAAATGACATACATTAAAATCATCATTTATCCTCAAGAAACTCCTTGACACTATAATAACACTTCTCAATCAGCCAGGTAGTTAGTGCTTTCTTAAATTTGTTGAAGGTTAGCTCTCTAATGGGTCTGGGTATGTGGTTATAAATTTTGGCTGTCATATAATGTGAATTATTTTGATGGAGAGAAGTTTTACAGCTAGGCAGCAGAAGTTTCGTGGTATCCCTAGATTTGTACAACTTATCTTCACTGGCCTTTTTAAACAACTCCGGATGCTTCCTTACAAATATGCCAATTTCCAAAACGTATAGTGACGTCAACGTCAGCAGCCTAAGACTTTTAAAGGCTGGTCTACACGAGTCTAGTGGCCCAATGTTCGCCATAGCTCGAATACATTTTTTTTGACATATAAAGACCTTTGAGATATGATTTGAGTTACCCCATAACAATAAACCGTATCGTAAAGTTGATTGTATATAGCCGTGGTAAGCAGTCATTGCAGTTTTTAAATTCACTGTTTTGCGTAGTCGTCTTAAAGCAAAAACGAACCGATTTATTTTGGAACATAAGCCATCTATATGCAAGTGCCAATTACAGTGTTTGTCTAATGTAATACCTAAAAATTTAGTATCAACTGCTGTCTCTATATCTGTACCCTGATAGGTGATCTTTAGTGGTTTGTTATTTGATTTGTAATTCTCAAATTGTAAAATTTTTGTTTTAGCTATGTTGGCGGTCAGATTGTTCTTATTTAGCCAATTCATTACGTCGCTTATTGCAGTATTTACATCAGAAATGTGCTGTGGTTCACCCCTGACGTCGGACACTACAACTGATATATCGTCTGCGAATAAAGTACAGTGATTTTTTATAACTTTAGGTATATCATTAATATAGAGAAGAAAGAGTAGAGGACCCAGAACACTTCCCTGGGGCACGCCGGATGTATTTGGCGCAAACTGTGATCTAAAGGCATTTAAGCATTTTTTATTGTCAACCCGGTCTATCTCAACACATTGTGTACGATTTTGGAGATAGCTACTTATCCATTCGAGAGCCTTGCCCCTGAGCCCATATCGTTCACATTTGCTGATCAGTATTTTGTGATCTACAAAATCAAATGCGCGACTCATATCAAAGAACACAGCAGATACTTGTCTCTTCCTATCAATGTTTTCAGTAATGTTCTTAAACAAGTTAAAAGCTGCCAGTGTGGTTGACTTGTTAGCCTGAAAACCATTTTGCTCTGGGACTATGATGTTGAATTTTTTCAAAAAGTCATTGATTCGAACACACATGGCTTTTTCAAAGATTTTTGAAAACACAGGAATCAGAGTTATAGGTCTATAATTACTCATTTGCAATCTACTGTGTTTCTTGTGAAGGGGCCTCACTGTAGATATCTTTAATTTTTCGGGAAATACACCTTGTATAAATGTTTGATTGACCAAATGACACAAGACCTCTGCCAGCTCCATATCACATTGTTTTAAAATAAATGTAGATATACCATCATAACCGACTGCGTTTGTATTTTTGAGCGATTTTATGATTTTAACTATTTCCAATTCCGTTATGGGTTGCAAAAATATAGTTGGGTCTGTCTTAATTATCAACGAGTAGTCTGGATTGTTTATGTTTGTTGAATTAACAAGAGATAAGAAGTAATCGTTGAACTTATTCGCAATCTGTGTTGCATCTCGCACTTCCTCTCCATTGCACTCAACCATTTCAATATCATGCCTCGTTATACCACTATCGTTTTTTATAACTTTCCATGATGCTTTACATTTATTTTGCGAATTTGTTATGTATTTTTTGTAGTGACTTTTTTTAGATATAATTATACATTTTCTAAATAATGTGTTATATTCGTCGTATTTATTCTTATTTTCTACATTTTTTTTTAAATAATACTGGTATCTATACTTTCTGTTTGTCATGGCTGATACTTTTATTCCCTTTGTTAACCACCTAGGACCCGTGTTATTTTCTGTTATTTTAATTTTATTTATGGGAAAGCACAGATTGTACAGGAGTGAAAACATATCATGAAATTGATCGAATGCACTGTTGCAGGTTGGTTCATTATATACCTCTGACCATGATAAAGAGGAGATGTAGGTTTTAAATTTTTCAACGTTTTCCTTATTAAAATCTCTCCTTAATGCATACCAATATGCGGGTGTTTGCCGGTCCCTTGCAGCTGGAAATGATAATGTTTGTCCAGTTTCATGATCAGATAGAAACAACCTATGAACGTGCCCTTCCGCATCATGAATGTTGCTTATTATGTGGTCAATACATGTCTTATTTTGGCGCGTGGGTTCCTTGATGTGTAGGTACAAATTGTAATTTAACAACAGATTCATTAAAGTTTCCGAAAAAGTGCTATGTTTCAATGTGTTTATATTAGTGTCACCTGCTATAATTAGTTTTGTATTAGATTTAAGGTTTAATTTGTGAAGTAATATTTCCAGTCTTTCGAGAAGTGTACTAGCATCTGAATTGGGTATTCTATATATACAGATAATAATGCACTGTAATTTAGGTATTCTAATTCCACAACATTCGAAGGATTTTTCTAAAGCCAACTCATTACAAATACCAATAGGTTCACATTCTAAATGCTTTCTGACTAGGATGCATACACCCCCCCGCTCTTTATCTTGTCTGCAAAAAGCACTCACCAACTTAAAGTTGCTAATATGTACGTAACACTCATCACCCGACCGTACAAACGATTCGGTTAAACATATTATGTGTATTGGCTTTTTATTTGTTGCAAATCCATTCAGACATATCTCTAGCTGATCCTCCTTATTTAATAAGCCCGCTATATTCTGATGCAATAATGTCAATGTACTAACACTGGTATTGACTTGATCGTTATTAACGAAAAAAAGTTGAATTCAACTGGTCTTTACTGGTATCTGTATCACAAGAACGAATATGCTTCGGTTTCACTATCGGAAAATAATATGGGATTGTGCCTTTTTTAATACCGGATTGTTTAAGATTATTTGTACACAAGGTCTTTTTAATATTTCGAAATGTCAGGAAATTTCTTGCATAATAATGTGTGTCAACTGTAGAATTAATTATAGTACAATAGTGAATAATGAACTGATTTTTAGTAAAATGATTTGTAAATGTCAAATCTATAAACGTACAATTTTCAAAGTTTCTACAGATATTTTTAATTGAGTTATTTAACATTACTTCATTTAAATATCTATTTTTGTTTACCTTTAATAAAAGTACATTGGCTTTCTTAAAATAATTTAAAATGGTAGTCAGATTAATCATGCATTTGATTGGATTAGTATCATTTTCGCCTATACATAATATTAAAAAATTATCAGGTACATCTTCTAATTGACAACAAGTTTGTATAAATTCTTCTGATTTTGCATATGGCTTTGTGATGGATGTAATGTTATACCGGCCGTATCCTCGATTTTGTCTAGAATACATAAGCGCCGACGCCAATCCACTGCACTGTTGTCCACCCACTATCAGTATATTGGGATGACGCTTGTTGACTCTTGTAGGTTCAGGCGTTGTTTTAGCGCCATCTGTTGATTTTTTGTGGTGATCAGTTGAACTCATAGGAAGCATCAGTCGCGAGCGCACACTTCGCGCGCTTATGACGCCATCTTTTGTTTTAGTTGAGTAATGCGTCGTCCCGTTGCCAATATTTGAAGACGGCTGCTGTGTGAATGCTATTGAATTATTCGTGATAGACTCTGCATCCGGTTTTAAACCTAGTCCAATGCTACTGTCGTTTAAATTTTCCCTCCTTATTTTCTGTAATGGCGTACTTCTTTTCTTTTGCGAACTTTTTCTTGCACTATGTATTGGTTCTACACAAATAGTTTTCAGCTTTTTAATAATACTCTCCTGCTCAGTAGATAATTTTTTCAAAGAAGTATTTTCCAAAATCAAGTTTTCAATTTCTGTGTGTGCCGTTTGTAATTGTTCACGTAACACATCATTTACCTTCCTAAGTTCTTCGACCTCCTCGTTATTTAGGCATCCCGACGATAAATCTGGTAGACTCTTCGATAAATAATCGGAATGGCTCGATATAAATGACAAGTTTAGTGTGTCATTCATAGCAGTCTTATGTCTTCTCAGCGTAATGTTTTGAGAATCCATTGTGTTCTATTCAGAAACAATATTTATATAAACAAAATGACTTTCAAAAAGCAAAACAGCAAAACAGCAATTCTAATTGTACAAAAACAACATAATAAAGCGCAAAAAGAGATGGGTATCACTGGAATCGATCCGAGAGCTCACGTGCCCGCATCCGATCGCTAGTATTACTGAGCCACGGTGACTTCAACTTTTGAATCGAATTTTATGTTCAGTACATACGGCATAGTCTTAAAAATTTATAAAATTTCACCAGTATGAGTCATGCTGCAAAAATGTCAGCCTTATATTATGGACGATGATCTGCACTTTTATTTCATTGAAATGGTTTATAATCTATCACTTATAATTCTAGACTGAGATCACTTGTTTTGATTCTTAACTTGCATGGGTACTTTTTATTTCCAAATTGTTCATTTATCTTCTAGTTTCAATTTAGTTTTGTTCAAATTCACTACACCTTATGAGCACTATGAGATTTTACTTTTAGATGAATTTGTTAGACTGGATAACACTTGCACTGTCACTTTATGCCTATTTATATACTTTTTTATTGTTTTTGGAGAAAATACCGCAATATATTAATTGTATTTTAAATATTTATACGGAGTCGATGTTATCGTGACGCACAGCGCCATCTCTCTAAGTACTAGAGATGGGCCGAGTACTCGGTTGATACTCGGTACTCGGCGTACTCGGCAGGTTTTAGATACTCGTACTCGGCCCGAGTAACTCGGTTTGAATGCCGAGTATACTCGGTTTAAGAAAAGCAATACATTTAGGTAGATATTATTAAAACAACAGTGTTAATCAAAAAGTATTTCCTACTAATTTAAGAAATCTATGTCAATCTCAATTAATATAATCGAAATCAAAATTATGCTAATGATTGAGTAGTCAATTACTATGTTTCATTTTAACATGGTTTAACATTGCCGTCGTAGAAGCCACTGTGTGAAATCAGAGAATTGCATAAAGCACACTTTACTTTTGCTATATCTTCTATAACCTCGTCTTAAAACACACAAATTCGGATTGAGTGTGTGTAGTACTGATCACGTACTACACACACTCAATCGTTAATTGACAATCTTTTTTAATTATTTATCGCCTATGACGCGCAACATGAAGTATTTGTTTGCAAATTATCAAGCATTATTATTCTCATATTTAATAAAGTATTCTGTGCTATCAATTGAAACTGAAATTGAAACTGTCTGGTGTTGGCGGGGTTAGGGGTGCATCACCACGAGCCGGCCGCTCGACAGGTGCGACCCTGTTTGTACGCGTTTGTTACGCGCACGAAATCGAAATTTGATTGAACTGAGTTACTCGGCCGAGTACTCGGTCGAAAAAAAATTGAACCGAGTAAAACTCGGTACTCGTTACTCGGCAAAAGTGGTACTCGGCGCATCTCTAAAGTACCAAATAATCCGATTCTAAATATTTGGCTTATTTGTGATAACTGATACATATCGACTTAAATTAATCTACACAAATCAATTTGTATGTGTAAATGAATACAATTTGACTTATATCAAAACATCGAACCAAATCTTTAAAAAAAATATGAAGCACAAAATGTGATAATTGATACAAGTGCGAACATGAGGAGAGTGGCGGGGCTGCGCGGGGTTCAAGAGACGCGGGGTCGGGGATGCGCGGGTCCTGCTTGCACGGGTGTCCTTAGTATCGCTGCGGCTATAAAGGATTAAAGTCACGCCCGAATTCGCCATGGATCGGCGCGTAAGTTGATATTTGTATCATTTTACACGAAATTTCCAAATATTGTTTGTTTTTAATAATGACTTATATTACCTGACACAGAATTAGAATGTTAGTTTCTTTCACAGTTTTTGTTATTATATTTATTATGGATATCATTTTTATAAAGAAATATTACAACTATGTCTGAAATTATGATATTTGATAATCAATGATAACTTAGAAAAACTAGGACATGTTACACAACGCTACCTAGACTCATACTAAGTAGAATTTGTGTTATGGGTTCTAGAACACGGATAAGCGTACTTAGATACTTTTTCAAAATATACTTATATTACCTACTTATTATACATAAAATATACCACGGAGGCTGTCAATGATAATTTTATGTTATTGTAATAAAATGAGTAGCGATGAATAATATTTTGTACATATTTATTGTTATAAACCTTAAGATGCATGCAGCATGACAAGCTTAGCTTTCCATACAAAACCTGTATGTTTCGATATGCGACTTACCTGTGAGTACCTGTGACAAGTTCTTTATGGTGGATTATGATCTTATTAGTAGTACATCATTTACCATATTAGCATAGCATAATATGTTTATTTTTGTTTCAGTTCTTATGTTCTCGAATCGCTAAAATAGTAAATTTAGCAACTAATCATACGGCAAACATGAGTTCACAAGACCATATTGTAACTGTTATTGAAGTAAGACAACAAAATAATACCATTGAAGACAGCTATCAAGCCATAGGACCTATTGATGGATCGCTGCCCGAAAGAAGTCTAGAAATTCCAGTTCCTACTATAAACAATAATGATCATAATATTATTTATAGCGAGAATAACTTGAATGCAACCAATAAAAATACTTCCGCAAACCTATTAGATGATTTAAAAGTTACAGATTCATCCGACGATGGCGATTTTGGATCATCAAGTAGTGATAATTATATTGCCGGTACTGACGAATCTTCCTCATCCGCTGATGACGAAAATACTGTGGCTTAAAAGCGAAGGAAGGTTCTATCAGCCAAGAATAATATTATAGTTCCTGAAACACCGTCACCAATTATTGCTAGCACATCATGAGTTGGTTGCTCTTTCCGGGAAAGTAATGGTGTGAATACTGACGGGAAAATTAAAAAAGCAAGAAATAGTGAGAAAGAAAGAAGACAGGATAGAGTAAAGAGACAACATTTTCGCAACACTGGGTTAGAATACACAACAATATCAGGAAAAACTAAGAAAAGACGTGAATTACGTGAACTAGACAATTGTCGTATGAAGTGCAAAGAGAGACTGCCATTACATTTAAGAAAATATCTTTTCGACACGTATTGGAGTCTGGGTAGTTATGAAAATAGATCCAAATATATTGGGAACTGTATTGAAGTTTGTAGAAAGAAAACTTCGAGGTCTTCTCCAAAGAAAATACGCACTGTTAGCTTTAAATACTTCGTTTATAGTTTAGATCATACAAAATGTTTTTTGAAAACTTTTGACGAAAGTCATAAATATATTCAAACAATATGTGAGAAGCTAAGAAATAATGGCGGTCACCTTCCATCACGCAATCGTCGGGTTGGTAAACCCATTCCTGACTTTAAACTGGAGGAAATCAAATCTCATATTGCTAGTTTCCCTTGCTTAGAAAGCCACTACGGCCGCAACAAAACCACAAAGAAATTTTTGAATTCAGACCTCAACATACAAGTTATCTATAATTTATATACACAGAAGACCAATAATCCGCTGAAGATTTTGTAGTAATTACATTTGATTTACAACAATGCTTACCCACCCCTTATTTACAAACGAATGTAGCATTCTATAAGAGACAGTTATGGACTTACAACTTGACTATACATGATTTAAAATCAAACAAAGCTTTCTGTTATATGTGGCCTGAGTCTGAAGGGAATAGAGGAGCAAACGATATATCTTCATGTCTGTATAACTTTATAATTAATCAATTACCGCATTTAAACCCAAACGCTAAGAAGCTGATCATGTACTCGGATAGTTGCCCGGGTCAAAATAAGAATTCGATTGTTACAACAATGTTGATACTGGCGGTCAAATTATCCGTACAATTACAGTCTATTGAACATAAATTTCTCATACCCGGTCATACTCACATGGAGGCTGACACCGACCATGCTTTAATTGAGCGTAAAAAAAAGCACATAAGTATGGATATTCACTTGCCGAGAGATTGGTACCAACTAGTGCGTACAGCTTCAAACAAAACTGCCAAGTTTACTGTTATTGAGATGAATCGTCATATGTTTTGTGATTTCAACATTTTTACTAAACAATATCTTACTCTTAGAAAAACCAATACTGCCAATAATATGTATTATGGTAGCTATTATAATTTGCAATAAGTAGATTTAAATTTAATTAACGACTGTGATACTCGCGAAAGATTGATCTGTGCCATTTGTAAGTAATAAGTTAAAAGTTGTTGTTTTTTAGTAATTGTTTAGTAAAAAAGTGCCATAACTTAAGTTAATTACTGTTTATAAAAAGTTTAATAAAAGTTGATTATTATTGTAAATATTGTATTTATTTTCAATATAAAATAATAAATAATAAATTTTCAAAAATATTGTATTTTTTAATTTAGTGAGGGGTATAACTTGATAAGTATCGTTTATCACATATTTTTAAAAAGCTATATTTTAGAAAACTAATACAATTCAGTTTTATTTTGAACTTAGGGGAATGAAAAATAAAAAAATATAATCTTTACGTTAATATCAATAAGATTTGTTTAAGCAACATTGTGCTAGGGACATATTCTGATGAGTTATTCGATTGTTTTACTTGATGTATATCAGTTTTCACCAAGACGAACTTACAGGTGCAACATAATTTAACTGTAGTTGTATTTCTTATTACGTAATTTTTGAACATTTTAAAAATAAAAAAGGTACAATTCACAGGTTTTTAATGAATTCTTTAAAAAATATAATATTTACCTTAGAAAAAAATATGCACGATAAAAGTAAGTGTTTTTACCAACAAAATAAGGTACTACATTTTATGCTAGCTCACTTAGTTCCGAAACTAGATTTTTTTAAACCTTCTTTTTCACTTCCTGTAAAATCTTGATTTTAAACTTGTATTACTTATCACAGGAGGCACAGATATATATATGTGTATTTTTGAAACGGGGCAGTAAGGCCTCTTTTCCATTACACGGTTTCTCGCCGTGAAAATCTACGGTTAATTCGCCGCGTGTAGGCACGGTCGTCAGTGTGGTATGGATCACTATATGAGCTTGTCGACATGCACGGTGGCGCCAAGGCACGGCGCCGCGGCCGCGTGCGCCGTGACTGCCCCTCGGCGCGCCGCGTCTACGCACGGCGTGATTTTCACCAGTGTTGTATGGCAGTCTATCGGGGTGTGTCGACGGTGCCGGACGTACGCACGGATTCGTGACCGCTTATATACGCTGTTTCGCGATTTTATTATAAAATGAACATAAATCAAGAATTATTAATTACGTTGATTCAAGAAAGGCCTGTAATATGGGATAAGACCATCGACGATTATAAAAATAAGCGGCTTAAATATGATTCCTGGAAAGAAATATTTATTCATTTCCAGCCCACATTTGAAGATTTAAGTGGTGATGAGAAAAACAAGTTTGGTAAGTTACAGATACACTCGAGAGCAATGAATCCGGGTCACTTAAAGAATCCTAAAAATCTCGGAAACTAAAAATGCTAGGTTAATGCAATAAATTGTATTTAATAGACAATGTAATACTCCTTAAATGAAGGTATTAAAACTTCTTAGTTATTGTAAAGTTATATCATAAAAAAATCAAATTTGAAAAAGGGCCACTTTCGAAGATGGAACTACGAAATTACAGCATTTGGTGTTGCTTTTGTTTGTAATCTGTCATTTATGTGGGTACATAAACCATGTTGATAGTGCTCTATATTCATTAATCAAGCTGAAATTATGTCGCTTACGCCTGAAGAATGCACCAGAATACTTACAATGCTGGAAACCGGCCGGAGTCAGCGCGATACAGCCAGGACTGTCGGTGTGTCGCTGTCAACAGTACAAAGAGTTCTCCGACGTTACGAAGAAACTGGTTCTAACCTACGCAGACCAGGAACGGGCAGAACCAGGTGTACCACAGCACGAGAAGACCGATACTTGGTGAACACCATGCTTCGAAATCGCTTTCTCACAGGAACTGAACTCACCAATCAGTTTCGACGCCTCGGAGGAAGTAACCCAAGTGCATGGACAGTAAGACGTCGGCTTGCTGAATCTAACTTAAAACCCCTTAGACCTGCAAACGGCCCTAAACTGGAGCGTGGGCATCGTATTTCGAGACTAAGTTATGCCCAGAGCCACGTAAATTGGAGTATTGAAGATTGGTCAAAAGTTATGTTCTCCGACGAATCAAAATTTATGCTCTACAAGCACGATGGAAGACACAGAGTGTATCGAAGACCAGGGGAAAGATTCAAGCAAGCATGCATCGAAGAAAAAGTAGCCTACGGTGGTGGGTCTGTACTTGTGTGGGCCGGAATTTCTTCTGAAAGTCGCACAGAGCTGGTGATCATAGAAAACGGCTCTTTAACTAGCGTAAGATATGTGGAAGAAATCCTCAATGATCACGTTGGTCCATTTATGGTCAATTTAGGTGAGGATGCTATATTTATGCATGACAATGCCAGACCTCATACAGGTAGGATTGTGAATGACTACCTTCAAGAGATGAACATTACTCGTATGGAGTGGCCAGCGCGCAGCCCGGATATCAACCCGATCGAGCATGCTTGGGACGAGCTAGGCAGATGCGTAAAACAACGAAACCCTCCCCCAATCACGCTTCGTGAGCTCAAAATTGCTCTCACAGAGGAATGGGAGAATATTCCCCAAAATCGTATAAGGAACTTGGTGTACAGCATGCCAAACCGCGTAAACGCAGTAATGGAAGCACGAGGAGGCAATACGAAGTATTAAAATTCAAGAAAATCGTAATAAAGTTCAAAAATTTCATGTTTCCTATTTTTGTTTTAAGGAGAGATCAGCAGTTTTTTTCTTTATGTAATTTTGTGTTAATAAAATGTATGGTGACTCATATTTTTTTTACTTTCATTTAAGGAGTATTACATTGTCTATTAAATACAATTTATTGCATTAACCTATCATTTTTAGTTTCCGAGATTTTTAACATTCTTTAAGTGACCCGGATTCATTGCTCTCGAGTGTATTTAATTATTAACTTTTTACTTATGCATAGTTGTTTTGATAGGAGAGGCGACCTTCGTTAGATACAAAATATTGTGCAAATCTGTTGCGAACTTCATTAGCCGCCAAACTTCCGCGAACTGCATTCGTGATAGGTAACTGGATTAGTTCCGATTCTGAATCAAGGGTGGACTCATTTTCACTCGCATTGTGAAACTGAAAGTTTTCCTGCTTATGTATAAAATTTTGCAAAACACAACATGTTTTCACAATATCAACTGCTAAATCGATGGACACATTCATTGGCCGGTGAAAAATTCGCCATTTATTGGATAAAATGCCAAACGCACATTCAACAAATCTTCGCGCTCTGGTGAGTCTGTAGTTAAATGTACGTTTTAATTGATCAAGCTGATGACCACCAAATGGACGAAGCAAGTGATAATGCAAAGCAAAGGCTTCGTCCGCAACGAACACATATGGCAAATCGTAGTCAATTCCAGGCAAACGTGTTGCATCGGGTAGATTTAATCCGTTGTTTGTTAAATTTTTCCAAAATGGGGTCTCTTTAAACACACTGGAATCACACTCCTTTCCGTAGGCGCCAACGTCAACAAATATAAAGTTGTAATCGCTATCTACTACTGCCATCAAAACTATAGAAAAAAAATGTTTGTAATTTAAAAACATCGAGCCACTATCAATTGGCTTAATAAGTCTGATGTGTTTTCCATCGACCGCTCCTAAGCACAGCGGGAAGTTGGAAGATTCTTGAAATTTGCTTGCAATGTGTAGCCAGTCTTCTTTAGATGGCATTTTCATATATTCTTTATACAGTTCTAACCAAATGTAGTGGCATACTTCACGTACGATGCAACTTATGGTTTTTATTCCAATTCTATAGCTGTAGTATAGGTCAGTAAAGGTATCTCCTGTTGCTAGATACCTGAAATATAAAACAAAACGGTTCAGGTTCAAATACTAAAACCCCATTTTAGGTCGGGGTCGATTCAGTTTAGGTCGGGGGTTTTTATAAATTTTGAATTTAATAATTATTATTTATTTATTTTCAGGGCAAATGGTGATGAAGAAGTGGACCAATATGAAAGATAGCTGGATAAAATATGACAAAAAAATTAATGAATGTAAGTCTGGTTCTTCAGCAAAAAAAATAAGAAAATATATGTTCTATGATGAAATGATGTTCCTAAAAAAAAATGTTGAGCATCGCAAGACCGATTCTAACATGACTGAACATGTTCATGATTCTAGCCTCAGTAATGAAAATTTTGATAGTGCAGTCCCGAATCAATCAAGCTCGGGATACACTGAACGGAGTGAGACGCAAAGGGCTAAAAAAAAAAGAAAAAATGAACTAAGTGAAGTTGACATTAGGTTTATGAAGTTTATGGATTCAGCAGAACGAGATGAGAAAAAGAAAAGCCGTAGTATGAACTTTTTTATGGGAATCGCTGATACAGTTGACAAGTTCAGTGATGAAAATATGATAGACTTTCAGTTTCAAGTAATTTCAATAATTAAAAATATTCAACAAAGACAGTGTACTCAGTATATACCTACATCAAGAAACCAATGGGATCAAGGCCATCAAGGATATTTAAGTGGTACAGCATCCTCAAATGCGCAATCGTCAACATATGGATATTCTACAGCTGCTAGATCGGGCTATGGAATAAGTCGTCCACAGACGTCTTCTCATGATTTTGGACACGGTTCTGGTTTAGAGCCAATCCACTACCGACCCGAATCACAATTATCTGTACATAGTGTAAATGCGGAAAGTATCTCGGCAGATTCTCAAGTTTCTATTGAAGACGAATTCGATTTTAGTACCGCATTTGAGTAGCATTTTCAGCGTAGTGTATTTTTTGATTTACTTGTTCTTAAATTAATAATTATTAAAATTCAATTACATGTAATAATTTTGTTTGTGTGCAATAAACAATTTTAAACTAAAATATGTCATTTAATTTTGTACCTACTTACCTCAGAGTTACAGCCAATCTTTCTGCGGGCGATATACTCTCTCGCATAAAAGTATCTTGATGTTTTAGTTCCTGGGATAATTTTTGGAGCAAGTTGTCGAATGTAATTTTCTGCATTCTAAAATAATTGTAAAACTTGTCTTCATCTTCTCTCAATTGATTCTTGACAAGTGTATGAAACGCGCCATATTCCTCCCTTTTTTCTAAAATCGGATGTATCCAAAACCTTACTTCCCTTTTTTTTTCTATTTTCTTTTTCCTATATATGTAATAAGCAACTATAATCTTTTTTTTCGTAAGAAAATTCATGACGCAGCACGTCCTACACAGCCCGAGTAAAAAGCGCTACTAGCCAGTACTTACCAATGTCTCGCGCGGTGATTTTGCCGTATCATGTACAAGCTAGCACGTTTTTTCAACCGTACGGCTTACACACCGTACGTTTGAACAACCGTGTAATGGAAAAGAGGCCTAAGGGCAAGTACCTTAACCATTGCAGTTACAGCAAAACGTTCTTAAAAGACCTTCCCTAACTTTTTGGGACATTTTGAACTGCATTCACAGATTTTGTAAAAAACTTACAGTTAGCAAAAAAAATGCAAAAAGTTCAAATTTTTTTTTTATGCCAATCGTTTCTATTTCATGTGGGGATCAAAAAACTCTATGGGACCATTTTAGCTTTCAGTACTAGGTAATACAGAAATCGCCAAAAGCGGAAGGAAATTTTTGAAGCGATTTTTTATGCTAACTTTGTCAAAAACAAACATCCAGAAAGACCTTGAACGCATTTTAAAATGCGTCAACACTACGCTATGTAAAAAGTTGTGAAAAAATCAACCTTTGTATTCGGATCACTTTGAGACTTTGCAGTCAAGATTGTTCTGACGTTGACTGTAGGTACAGTCAGCGTCAGAACAATCTTGACTTCACAAATTCAAAAATACAGCTTCAAAAATTTCCGTCACAGTATCCAGATACCACAATTTTTAATTCATTCATTAGGAATTCAAATTGCAAGTGATAATTAAAGTCAGCAGTGTTCTTAGTAAAATCTATGAAGCTCGTTTAAATTGTCTTTTCTATTTCAAAGTTTGCGTAACAAACTCTAAGTTAGAAGTGTTCTTTCTGAACGTAATTACTAAAATAAAAGGAGGAAGTCACCACGAGACTGCTCCGTGGCGCAGTCGATGTAAAGAAATGAATTTTTCTCTCATTTCAGCTAACGAGGAAACAGCGACGTCGTCTCCTTAGTTTAGATGAAGAAAATGAAAAATGTTTGGATTTGTGTAAGCTATCTTAAAGAAGGTGGGATATCCGTCCTAATTGAACAGTCCGACTGGTGAAGTACCTCCGCCCTACAGAATACCGCAGCCATAATAACCTCGTGTTGTGTTCCCGGCGATGAGTAGTAAGCCAGAGCTCACTAGAGAGTTTTTATGCTATTAGTGGGAAGACCAAAGGCTGGTCTTGCTTAATCTTTTACACAAACGGCACAGAAATTCTTTGTTCTTACAGGGTCATGAGTGGTGTTGCATAGGTCCATTGGCCGTTTGCTTGTCTGTCACCAAAGTTATAATAAGAGGTAGGACACTGCGGTATTTCCGCCCAATAGAGCAGTCCGACTGAGGAAGTACCTCCGCCCTACAGAATACCGCGGCCATAATAACTTCGTGTTGTGTTCCCAGCGGTGAGTAGGGTAGCCAGATCTCACTGGAGAATTCGTACTGTCAGTGGGAAGACTAAAAGCTTGTCCTGCTTTGTCTTCTACACTGACGGCACAGAGACCCTGTACTTACAGGGTCGGCAGCGCGAGTTTGGCTACTCTGATGTTACACACGTCCATAGACCACTGTAACCACTTTCCATCAGGTGGGCTGTGTGCTTGTCTGCCACTTAAGTGGTATAAAATATATATAAAAAAAAATAACAACTCTACCTAGTGCCCATGGTAAGCATAGTTTAACTAGCTTGTAGAATATAGATTAACATACTTAGATACATTTGTTTAAATACATACATATTATACACAAGAACATCCAGACCAATGCAAATATTCATATACAAATATTTGTACTGAGCAAGAACGCCATTGTAATGAGATGTAGCAACTTTAAGTAACAGTTGTAGTTAAGAAGTAAATAACAGTGAGTTACAGGGCGTGTTCGAACACCGTGTGCCATCTTTGATATTTTTTCTTCATCTATCTAATTTTCTACGAGTTTTGGGTGCTTACTACCGTCTAAAACTATATTATTTTGGTCTTTCTTTGTGATTTTCGCAGTGTGAACTGGACCTGCGTCGACTGTCAGAAGACTATGTTACGTGAGTCAAATAGTATATTTTGCTGTATAGTTACATGTGCTATATAGGACGACAATGTTCCGAGTTGGATTCACCCTATTCTACAATATATAATATTTTAAAACATTCTACACAGTACTATCTAGAACAATACTGAGCATAGCTTGTGTTATGGAATCTAGAATGCGGAGAAACACACTTAAATACTTCTTTTTGGAAATACATACATATTATACATAGAAAACACCAAGACCAATGCAAATACATATATTCATGCACACAATACAGTATATAATTCTTCAAGAGGGGCATCAAAAGGTTTCTTCATGGTCGGCAGCGCGAGTGTAACACCCCTGGTGTTGCATACGTCCATAGGCCACGGTAACCACTTTCCATCAGGTGGACCGTATGCTTGTCTGCCACCTAAGTGGTATAAAAAGAACACCGAGTGGGAATCGAACGCCCGCCCTCTGCTTAGCAGTCGAACGATCTACCGCTACACCACATAGGTCGTCATGTATATTTAGCTTAAGCACGTGCTAGAGCGTTCTAGATTAAGCTAAATAAAAAAAAAAGCCTTATCCTAAAGTAATAATTCTTTAATATTAAGTACATATATTAAAGAAGTTCTGCTCACTGAGTACAAAGGAACACAAACAGTAATTTAATTTGATTTTCCGTTTATTTCGTACGAACAACCGCACTGCAGTAATTCATTCTACAAACAATATAAAACCACTAAATGTTAAACTTATACAAATCTTTAAAAAGTATAAACTTCAGGTTTGGCCGTGTGACTTACATAATACATACATAATTATACAAAGGTTCAGAACTTTTCGCGATTTAATCATGAAACTTACTTATCACACCGCGATAGTTTAAAAATATAATAGATAGTTAAATAATAATAGTACGATAGTTTAAACATACAATACATATAACCACGCCTTTCTCCTCTGTGTAACCCACACAGAGGTGAATTTAACACCCACATTTCACCGATCATTGTATTCAGTCCCACATAGTTACCTTAAAAGGAGAGCCTATTGCCGTATACCGAACAATACCGTTGACGGGTCATGCATCTGAGGCTGAGTCTGGGCATAATATATATCTGTTTGATATTAAACAACCCTATCCCTTAGTCGTCTTTTACGACGCCGCATGAAAAGAGACGGGGTGGCCCAAATTCTACTCTGCAGAGACCACACGGCTTTATACAATTTTACTTTGATCAATTAATCAATTAGTCCACTGCTGGACATAGGCCTCTCCCAATGTGCGCAATTTTTTCTTCTGCCTTCCTCATCCAGTCTGTCCCAGCCACCAATTTTACTTTGAAGATACCTAATTTATTTATTACTCCATATATTTTTTAATTAACAAAGAAAAATCTAACATTACCTTCTTAGTTCGGACTATTATCTCAAGCGACTGTCCTCACACAATTTACCATCAGTATGCGGATGGAATTTGAAATGAAAATCCTAAGACTTACTGATGCCCAGGAAAAGAAACAACATTTAAAATGTCACTAGTATTTCACAAATTCCTTGTAGCTCGCAAAGAATGAAATGAAGAGAAAAGGAAATACTCGCTTGAAGGGAATCAATCCCTAATCCCACATTTTTGTTGTAAAGATTTAACGAATGAAATGAAAAGTATACCCATCCGTAAAAATTCTCAATTCGTCTGGCCCTAATTTGAGCCCATTACCATATGCTTCGATAGTTTTAATTGGATTCTTAATAACGGCCATTTATTTCAGTTTATTTAATGTAAATTAAATTATATCTTACTGATAAAACCATTTTTAAAATATAGAAATCTGTACAGTATCAATAGTGCTTTCGGTGACTTCATTTTATAATTTGGGTGACTTCAATAAATTGCCATAATTCCTGAATACACCACTGACCAAGCTTCATTGGTCAGTGGTGTATTCAGGAATTGTGGCACTACAGAAAATGGGGAATTTTAACGCTATATGCACATACTTTTGTCTTAGAGGGATTGAATCGGACCAAGATTAGTGTGCTCCAATCTAATACTCAAGTGAGAGAAGTCTCGATTTCGAGCACAAGATGTTGTGGGACTTTCCTCCACCTCGGACCGAGGGAAGTTAGCACGACCCTTGTTTGTTATATGCGTCTCCGGTAATGTCGTACGCATAGCAATGAATTTAGTCGTCCGACAGCATAATATATCATTGATATGTAGCAGAAAGAGGGTTGGACAACACGGAGCCTTGTGGGACATCAGCGTTTATATCTGTGTGGTCCGAGCAGCTGCCGTCGACGATAGCTTGGATACTTGTGTTGGAAAAAAGCTGGCAATCCATTTGCAAAATCCCTCGGGGAGTCCAAAGCATAGCAACTTTGTAAGAATACCTCTGTGCCAGACCTGACCGAAGGCCTTCACAAATCGAGACTGACCGCTAATGCTTCTCCCCGACTTTCGATGACTTACTCCCACCGGATTGTGAGACACTCGATAAAGTCACCGATAGATAGGTGTCAATCATATATTTTGATTACGTTTTTGACAATATTTACGAATGTACAAAAAAATATACCGGTAATCTAGACAAAATAAAGAATACATCAATATACGTTTCATTTTAGTTAAAATTCGTAGTGAAAATAATATTTGTCCAAATAAATGTATTGACTCCTGTTCATAAGGTATTGTATTGATTTTATTTCGCTAGTCAAATTGAACTTAGATTCACATTATATTTATTTGAACATTACATTTATTTCATGGCGTTGGCATATTGATTGCTGATCCTATAAACTGTTGATCCCGCGTATGTATCCCAAAATAATGTACGGACATTTAATAAATCTGTATTTTCACTCTTAAATGGAACTTAGCTATCTCCTTAACTTAGAACGTACCCGCGTGGTTCCCGGCATTGTAGAATTTGGGCCACCCCATCTCTTTCCATTCGGTGTCGTACAATGCGCCTAAGGGGTTAGGGCTGTGTAACATCAGACATATATATACAGTTCAGACTCATGCACAGATACAAGGCTCGAGTCAACAGTAGTGTTTGGAAGACGGCAATAGGCTCACTCTCAATTATGTGGGGCCGAAAACAACGATTGGTGAAATGTGGGTGTTAATTCACCTTTGCCTAACCCTTCGGGAATGAAGGCGTGATTATATGTATGTAAAATGAACTTATAATTAAGCAAAATATGTTAATCTTCGTCACAAAGCTGAAGCCGTATTTAAATGTGAAAATAAAGATTTTTTACTGTGTTGTGTTAGTGGCTGTTCTAAAAAGGGCTTCGGCAGGGAAATTAAATTAGCATTTTAATGAAATACACTGTCGTAATTATTAGGATTATATTTTCACCCGGAATTTAAAACAATCATTGGTTAGAGAATTGCCGACACGCAAAAAAACTTTTATTAAACTGCATGTAAATACAATTCACAGTAAAATGTTCTATCAGGAAGTTTACTATTGGAATTATTATTAGTAGTGTTATTCAAAAAACATTTATGCGCAGTTGGACTATCTATCCGCAACGTGTGTCAAACCAAATCTTGCCGCACTGTGAATGTTCTCTGTCTTTTGTAAGGCTTTTATTCTTAAAATGTATATCTACTACAATCTTAGAGTATCGATGACGCAACTTTTGTTATGGACAGGGGATTCACCCACTCACTTTTGCTACAGACACGGGATTCACCCATATACTTCAAACTCACTCACGCAATGATCTCGACATTTTTAACATCCGCTTAACCGACTCAAAGTTACCACCTAGTTGTGTTGCTTGAAAATTTTGGTTTCATGTTTGTATTTTATTTGTAGTCGCCATTACAATTTGTTTTTGCTACTCGCACTAGCACTGTTCTGATATTTTTGTGAATGTTATGTACACCGTAATTGTTATATGTATCGGAGACTATACCAATAATTGAAATTTGTGTGAATTGTGTAATACATGTAATGTGGTTGTACTTATTTAATAAATAAAATAATAAATAACTCACTTTTGCCACGGACAGGGAATTCATCCACACACTTCAAACTCAAGGGTCCCCGAAGGAGTAGGCAGATGTGTGTCTACAACCACAATGCCAACTGTGATATTCAATCCCACGTAATAGGAGTGACCCCATTTCCATCAAGCGGGTACTAAGTCATGGGCTGTATGTGTACTGTCAAATGGAAATCAGCCCTATCCCTTCTACGACATCTACATAAAGGGATGGGGTTGATCTACTCCACTGAGAATCAACACGATAATCGTTGTAAAAAACAGAAAGACAGATATTATATGAAATAACAAACAAAGAAACGTCTTTCAAAATTATATTTATTTAAAGTACTGTCAACTATTATCTATTCTATGCATACATTTTCCCATATCTATGTACATGAGCAAACATAAAAAAATGTTATTTAATAGTTCCGTGACTTACATAATAAAATTGTATTCCGGCATTGTGTACTATGTTCAGAAATAGATAAGACCTTATACGTCTAACAACAAAGCAACTTGCAAAATACACATTATAAGAGTAATACAATTTGCACGGTAAAATTGCCACACCTTTTTCCAGAGCCTGAGTTGACGCAACGTGACGTGCATCCAGGCAGGGACACGAGTCACTGATTTTACGGGCGAGTGAATTATTTTTCCTTGTTTTGTTTTGAGTTATTACATTTTCATACTGTTTATCAGAAAAAGCTTATTATTATCGTAAGCAGGGTTCGTATATATATGATGAAACATTCTCTTGTGAAGTATTGTGATACTATAGATAGGATTATCTATAATTAATTTGCGATTCATTGATAGCAGCGATTTATTTTTTGTATAACCACTGGGTACCTACTTATAGTCATCGCACTAATGAAGTAGTAATACTGTAGTCATACCTACTAAAACCATACGATATCTCGAACAGATGTCCTCAGAACTATTTCTGGAGAAGTCGGGTTGCCTGTGCAGTGGAATGCTTCTTGTCAGCGTAAGTTGTAATCCATTATAATATTATAAATGGTAAAGTAACTCTGTCTGTCTGTCTGTATGTATGTTACGCTTTCACGCCTAAACCACTGAACAGATTTCAATGAAATTTGGTGTAGGGGTAGAGATACCACCTTGAGAGAGGATATAGGCTGTGTTTTGTCGCGATAACCGATAGTCAGTGAATCGATATTTTGTTAATCTCAGACTGGGTACTGGGTGCTAGGTATACTTGAATATACATCGTTTTTTATATAGGACACGTCAATTAGACTTCACTTCACCTGATAGTAAGCTGAAGGCAAGTCTCTAAAAAAAATATCGATCCTAAAGTAAAAGTGTCTAGACATATTTTGTAGTAAATTTAATGTAAATATATAACGTAGAAGTAAAGAGATTTTATTAACTGTTTTCAGAATACAAGCAAAAAATTCAGAAGCAGGAGCTATTCCCCCTTCTCTACAGCCGGGTCGTGTCCCAAACTCAGCGACTCTCGAAGAATAACTTTCCTTAGAATAACTGTACCAACTTTCAAAACTACACGAATTATTTGTTCCAATTTTTTCAAAGAGTATTGCATTTCAAGATTTCAAATAATCATAACCAATATCGCAGATTACATTTCAATTTATGTCAGTGGATCAGCAGGGTATATAATTTTATGAACCCTATTGTCCAGAGACATTTATAACAAAATACTTCGTCAAGGTGATGAGTAATGGTAACGAAACCGTACCGGGATTCAAAAAAATTGCTACACTGCCCTCTGTTGATTGAAATGGTAATACTTCGCAAAATGTCTGCTAATCTCCAGGATTATATACTTTTAATTGGGTTAAATATAAGACAGTGTAGTATTTGTGCAAAGTATTAAAACTTGCAATCAGACTGAAGGATCACCAACAAAGATCAGGTCAAATTTACGAAGTGATCTATTATTCGAAATTCAAAACAATGAGTAGCAGCGGAGACTCTCAAACGGCGCAAATACCAATTTAACTGCTAATTATAATTTTGAGCCGTTTGGAGTCGAAACGTTGGGTCCGTGGGGTCCAAGCGAGCGCGCGCTATTCAAAGAAATAGCGAAGCGGCTAATAGACTCTTCCCGTGACCATACGGCTGGCCTTTACCTCACTCAAAGAATTGGCATCGCCATTCAGCGTGGTAATACCGCCAGCCTTTTGGGCACGGTACCAGTAGAGATCGATGGGGAGGAATTTTTCGATGCCTAAAGTTGGAGTCTCCCTCTTTTTCTCCATTTCATTTTTGTATATATTGTATAGTTTAGTTAGCATAGTTTTGTATAAATTTTATAAGTATTCTTACTATTTAAATTAAGTTATTTATTAGTTCAATGAGTAGCACCTATCGATTATGTGACACAATGCAGTAGAAATGTTCAGCATAATCAACAATGTAATTTTATTTATCAGTTTAGTGTAACGATGTAGTGAGTTGAGAGAGGAATGTTGAGATGGTTTGGTCATGTTGAGAGAATGAATGAAAAAAGACTAACAAAACAGGTGTATGAGGCGAGTGTGGATGGTAACGTCGGAAGGGGAAGACCTAGGCGCACATACCTGGACCAAATCGGGGAAGTTTTAGAAAAGGGGCAGGTCAGGAGTACTCTAAACCGACGAGCATGCATGAAGAATGTAATGAGAGTGAATGAAGCGAGAGTAGTATGTCAGGATCGTAGCAAATGGAGATCCGTGATCTCTGCCTACCCCTATGGGAGACAGGCGTGATTTTATGTATGTATGTATGTATGTATGTTTAGTGTAACGTGATGATAATCCTTTAACTGTGAAAATTCTACATCCAAAATAACGTTATAAAGAGGAATGATTTGTTTGTTTGTAAACGATAAACGTAAAGTCTACTAAACGTATTTAAAGAAAACTATTCGAATTTACATCATCCTTGAGCAATATAGATTACGTCATATAAATATTCCCATAGTAAGAACATCACACTACTTTACAAGGGAACGGAGCACTAATCATAAATGTCAACAAATCCCACAGATTCCCATACATCATTTGAAAACTACTAAATACAGGCATTATATTCCTTAAAGGCGTACAGTATTTCGATGTTTGCCACGGGCGTAGTACGGACGGGTCGGCTTGTGTATAATATGTATAAATAGTGTATACATTTAACATTGTATATTCGTTCCAGTAATATTCCTATAGTTACGATAGCCAAGTTCCACGTGACTCATTCTTGACGATTTGTTACAGTTTCAATTCGCCAGACGCAATCATTTGTTTGTAATTCAAGGATCCTTTACTATATGCCTAAAAGTGCGTACTTACCGCTACACGGTGTAATTTAAGACTGTATATTGACCAGCAGGTCTAAAAATGCCACTTTATTGGAATTATATTAGGATAAGCTATAATGTTAACGAAAATTAACGGAATCATGGTATAGATACATCCATATCTTTGGTTTGCCTGACGTTTGGACCAGGTTACACCCACACACGTCGCAGGCTGACTGAAAAAAATCACCGCATTAGTATAATATTTTGTCATGCGGCATGCTCATATGAGTGCCATTTTATTATTTAAAGGGAATTCATAAAGTTACTCTTTTAGTGGAATAGCTCAACGTGGCCTTTTTATACGCGCACTACTGCTGACGTGGTACATTATTCTTCAATGTGCAACTATCTAGAGTCTTCTAACTATGTTTTTTATACTACTCAGGTGGCAGACAGAGATGGTTTTACTGTGACATGTGAATGTGAGCAATATCAGGGGCATCACATTCATTCTGCCAACCCTATGGGGACCTTCTTGCTCTTTCATAGAACCCTATATTGGAATGGGACTCTTTTGTCCGCACTTAGCCTCCTTTTTGGGTCATTGTGCGTGCCCAATAATGTAGTTACTTGGAAAACCACAGCAAGGAGTTCATTCCACAGTTCAAGCGTATGAGGAATACAATTTCTTTTATGACCTTACTTACCTGACTGTACGTACTATTTCCGCTTGCAACGTGTGAGGATAAATTCCCTGCTAGTGGTATTTCTCTTTTTGCCCAGTCGGGCAGGAACATAAGGAGAATAAACCCTTCTTGGCAATCGCCAAGAAGGGTTTATTCTCCTTATGTTTCTCTTTTTACTCTTTATCTCTCTGTTTTATTTTTTCTCTCTTTCTGTTATTTATTTATATATTAGGATATTCTCACTTATCAGTGGAGGTGCTAGGTGCAGTGATTATATTTATTTAACATAAGGAGAAGAAAGAAGAGAAACATAAGGAGAATAAACCCTTCTTGGCAATCGCCAAGAAGGGTTTATTCTCCTTATGTTTCTCTTTTTACTCTTTATCTCTCTGTTTTATTTTTTCTCTCTTTCTGTTATTTATTTATATATTAGGATATTCTCACTTATCAGTGGAGGTGCTAGGTGCAGTGATTATATTTATTTAATACTTTTTATACTTGGAATAGGTTTCTGTGAAGAATCAGGAAGGGGATCAAAAGTCTTACGCGTGCAGAGTTACGGGCATCAGATAGTACAAAATGTTATTTTTAAACTATCGCAGTGTGAATTATTATTTATTAGTTTATTAGTTGAAAAAATTATTTGTCGAGCTCAGCTGCTCCATACATGTAGAATGTCACATCGATGGGATATATGTCAATAACTTAAGCAATACTCGTCTGCATTACTTAAGTTATTGACACATATCCCATCGATCCCATGGTACAGCAGAGCCCATAAGACAATGGAACAATAAGGCTGTTAAATTTTGTAAGTAAAATGTTGAATAGCATAGATTAAAATATAGCCTAGCAGATAGAATCTCATGAAATGTTGGTATTTAAAAGAATATAAAAAAAAAATCATATCGTTACTGAAGACCTAAAAGATGATAGAGTAGTACTTGTATGTTCACCAACACCGGTCTGTAAGCAACCTAAAGAAATGGTTAAACTTAAACTAATCCGTTACTGTCTCGTGTATGAAGTTAGCCGTAATGAATAAATAATTTATTGTTAAGCGCACAGACGTGTGAAGAGCTCTCCTCTTTTGTAACTTTTTACAATTCATATCCTTCTTTGGTAAATCGATTGTTGTTGAAATTTTAAGTATTTGTTGCATATTATCTTATTATGCCCTTAATTTTGTTTGTTTAAGCTTGATATTATATAATTATATTTGGCCCATGAATGAACACTGGATATCAAGAAGTTAGAGCGAGGGAAATCTAGATGTTAAAAAGTCACTCGTCATAATCGTTGCGAGCAAATTTTTTTCGGTTCACAAAATATACTTTTTATGTAAATCCGATTTACATGTGTCCCTACTACAGAGGAAAATGTAGAGAGCAACAAAGGCTAAGTTTATAATATGTATTTTGACACCTTAGTGACACAAAAATAACCGCGGTAGCCTAGTAGTATGGATAAAGGATTGCTGAGACGGAGTCTCAGTTTCGATCCCAGGTTTTACCATGGCACACTCCAGTGACTTTCCGATGCTTTTCGAAGTTATGTGTGTAATTTATAGCAGGTTCATAAGTGCCCGGTTATTGGCAATAGGCTCGCCACCTATTACATTAGGACCTAAACATAAACTGGCAAAATGTGGGTGCTAGCACCTCTGCCTACATCTTCGGGAATATATACGTGAGTTTATGTTATGTTGTGTTACTTTTTATGTAAATCCGATTTGCGTGTAACCTTACTACTGATGAAAATTTAGAGAGCAACAAAAGCTAAGTTTGTATTTTGTATATTAACGGGTATATCTTTTGACATCTTAGTGATACAAAAATTACAAAATAAATGCAACTGGAAATAACTACACAGCACACAAGCAGAAGGTTGTTTATCAGATTCAGAAAAAGATAAACAAACACAGAATATTGTAGCAGAAAATATTGGCGACGATGTTCAACCAACAACAGATTGCACCAGTAAACCAAAGTGAGATTTTCCTAAAATACAAGCACTGAACATTTTTACGTTGTAGACTCTGTCGCGAACACTATCAAAGCAACTTCCGAGCTGACGTCACACTTACAGCTAAAACATTTTCAATAAATTCCGTAAAACGCGAAGCAAAATAACGGAACATTCCGCTGATGCATTAAACAAAATAACGTTGCTAAAGTGTTCAACAGAAACGAGGACGTCAGAGGATTTGGATGACATGATTAACGAATGTTCCCGCTCCGTGAATGAATCTCACTCTGTGAAGCCGACGATTTCACTCTTTGAGTCGGCTCCGTGATGTTTAATGTTTGCGATTGCAGTATGACTTTTATTTTTACTGGCTGATGCTCATGGCTCTATCCAAGGATATTTGTCATCATGATTTTATTTTTGATAGTATAAAATATTTCCGGTTATACAACATCAGTTGCAATCAACCTTGCGGCAGTTTTTAAGTTACGCTAAGACCGTTCTAATTCAAAATGCGTATCAAAAGCCATTTATGTAGTTTTTTTTTTGTTTATCGCGAACAATCAGGTAAAAAAAAATGGCTGATTAGTATCTGAAATATACGGAAAATTTACACTTTTATGATAATATTATTTGTTAGTATGGACGCGGTCAAAATTTTTTTACTGCAGTCTTTTGTCAATAGATTTGACTATAATTACAATTAAATATAATTTTGCCCAACAGGACTGATCAAAAGTAGTTTTACTAGATATAAAACTGTCATAGTGGTTTGAGATAAAGGAATAATTTGTTATACATATTATTATTAGACCATTCATTGCGGGGTAGGCAGAGTTCACAAACTACAGCTGATTCCATCCTTACACACACTGCATCTACTATCATTAGCCTCTTATGCACGCCCCCGTTGGTTTTGAGTGCTAAAAATAAAAATTTCAAGTTTGTACGGAACCCTTGGTGCGTGAGTTCAACTCGCATTTGCCCGGTTTTTAAAGATCTTTTTTGTAGAATCAAATTTGTTTGCGATCCGTAAAAAATGTTTGATTACGAATTCACACACAAGAAAATAACTATAATTTCAAAGTGTCAAAGTAGTTAATGATACGTTAGTATATTAGTATTTAATAGACGCGAGAAATTTCTAATGCTAACTTTAATTGTCAGGCAGAATTAAACTTGGTCATATTTGCTACCATTCAGCATTGTAATACGAAATACTACTGTAATAAGAAATTCAATTATGCCCGATAATAGTGTTTGTCCATTTGCAGAAATATTACCTAATATATTAAATCAAAACAATCATGACAGAAGAGAAGGAGGTCTTCAGCAAAACTTACCAAAATAAATACAAAGGTTAGTGAAGAGCTATAAATTTATTGCAGACTTTCGAATTCTTAAAGAATAAGTAAAAAATGGCGATAACTATATAATTTTTTTGGCCGTGGTATGTACCAATGAGACTACTGTGTGAATTGGACCATGGACACAACACAATCAATATTTTGATGCTAATAAAATGACACATAGTCCTCGATTTTAATCTTATTTTATATAAAACCACAATTTGGCATCCTCTGGCAACCAATAACGACCCCTTTTAGACGGATCGAGTCCGACACAACCTCTCTTGGCTCCGGCAGGGAGGAGTAGCCATGGGAATTTTTCGCACGTTAAAAAAACGTTATCATACATTAATTTTTATAAACTGGATAAAATTTACAGTTTCATATAATTTTAAATTAAAACTGCCATATTGGCTCCCAGTGAAGTAGAATTCGGCCGCCTCATCTGTTTCGATGGGTGTGGTAGAAGGCAAGAAGGAAGGAAAAAGGGACAGGAATGTTCTTTATCCGACAGTAAACATACAGCTCATGACTAAGTGCCCGCTTGGCGGCATTAGGCTCGCCCCCTATTAAGTGAGACCGAAAATCATAGTTGGCGAAATGTGGATGTTTATACACCTCGGCCTACTCCTTCGGGGATTTATAGCCAAGAGTATAATATGTATTGGTACGTATATAGTAATTTGGGAATAAAATACTATTTCATATTTATATTACAGATATTGGATGGGGATACAGACACCAGCAATGTGTCATATTGTTTCTGACTTACATCACAGCCTTCAGTATGAAGACTTGTATAGGCATGGCACTAATAGTCATGACAAAGACCAACAAAACCAATATGACTGAGTTTCAAAGAGACAATGCATCAATGGAATTTAAGCCTGAAGGGATCATGAATGCTTTAATGTTAGTCCCACCGGTGAGTGATAATATTCATATAAAATCTGAATTCAGATACTGAACTGAACCTTTTAAGGTATTGTTCTGGAGAGAGAAATTGGAAATTCTCTTGATACTTTCATGAATCATAAAATGACTAAATATTTCAAAAATTATATCAGAGCTTGCAAAAACTAGATGAGGAATTCGTGGTTTAATGATAACTGCGAGCAGCTTTTCTTTTTGGCAGATGAGCACACGACCCACCCGATGGAACGTGGTTACCATGGCCTTTGGACTATGTTTAACCAAGAGCGTCACTCGTACTGATGATCTTGTAAGAACCTTCTAATACTCTACTTGAAGAATGTTGCTCTTGGACGGTGGAAGGTGGTCTTTGGACGTGTGACATTCTTACAAGGTCGCCAGTACGAGTGTCACATTCACTTGTAAGAATCTTTTAATACTCTACTTGAAGAAGATTCTTAGAGGGTCGGCAGCACGAGTAATAAAATTTAACCTAAGTGGTATAAAAAAAATTACGACTCCTATATAAAACAAAATAACAATAATTATTTAACCTTTGTTTCAGTACCCAACATTTGATTGGAATAAAACAGTACAAGAAACAGTCATAGCCTCATTTTACTGGGGTTACATGTCACTCCAGCTGCCAGCTGGGCAGTTAGCCCACAGGTTTGGAGTGCGGTACCTCTTAACTGGAGCGATGGCAATTAATTTTGTAATGTCTAATATACTGCCAACGGCCGCATTTTATGTAAGTTTATTTTCTGTACGTATTTGAATATACTAGGTACAATTTAAATACGATTGATTTTTGGTGCTTTTTTTTTTTTTTTTTTTTATTTACGTGCGCAAAATCCCCACGGATACCTCCCCACCGGAGCCGGCGAAGGAGGTTATGTCGGACTCGAACCGACTAAAACGCACGCCGCCTGTGGGTCGCTTTGGTTGCCGAAGGTGAGGTTGACAGGCATATCCCTCGCACCCCGGCCGACCCAGGGCCATCTCTCACGATCTGGCCCTCTTCTCGGGTGTGGGGACTACAGAGTCCCCAACTCGTCCCCGGAAACGGGGAGGCGCGCCACGCGCGCCACCGCCGCGGCCTGCTTCTGCCAGGGTGACAGGCGGCTCCACCTGTCACCCCCAGGTCGGCGCTCATGGGGGGCGGAGGTCGTTCATCGACCTCCGACGCCCGAGTTGCCTTCGTGCGCGGGCAGCTTGGCTTGCGATCCTTCGTCGCTCCCGCTGCCGCTCCCGCCCCGCCTCCTCCTTCACGAGCATTACTTGCTCGCAGAAGGAGGCGCCGGCCGCCCACGCATCCGCGCAGCGGACCATCGCCGCGAGCAAGGTGGAGAGCGTGAGAGCTCTCACTCCCAGGGCCGCCACAAGCTCCCGCCTCGGCGTCTCCCACGCCGGACACTCGGTGAGCGTGTGCGGACCTGAGTCCTCCCTCGCGTCGCAGTGATGGCACTCGGACGTTGGCTCTTTCTCCATCCGACGCAGATACTTTCCGAAGCACCCGTGCTCGGTGATCATCTGCGTCAGACGGTACGAGAGGCTGCCGTGTGGCCTCTCTAGCCACTCCCCCATGATGGGTCTTACCGCCGCTACTACGGCGCGCCCTGCGCCTGGTCGCCCAAGTCGTAGCTCCCATTCCGCCACCCCCTGTGGAGCCGGGATCTCACGGCCCGAATTTCTTCGGGCTCGGGATCGTGACCCCGCTCCCGCGTCGCCTTTCGGAACCGGTATAGCGCCGAAAGGGATCTCGCTTCCAGGATCCATGGTGGCGATCCGGCGAGGAGACTCGCCGCGTTGAAGGATATCGTGCGGTACCCCCTTATGATGCGTGATTTTTGGTGCTGAGAGTGTCTCAACAAGTACTGTGCAAAACTACCCCAGAGATGAGAACAGCATCCCAAGCAGGAATGATTCTGTGTCTCGAACAAAACATGTGCTTGGAAATAAGAAAATAGTCACCGGGCTTAAAACCGTAAGGTCACATTAATGTTATTCTCGTTGTAGTTTTCACTATTCAGTTTGAAGCGAATATCCAAACTAATTATACTTAGGTTACTCTGTATTGGTAGTAATATTATGCGAATAATGATCTCTCTTGAGCCTTATCCCAACTCATTTGGGGTCAAATTTCCTATCTAACTGTGATGCGGCTGAATTTCGATATTTTCTATGAAGCGATGGACTATCTGACCTTTACAATCAATTGGCGACATGTAAGTTCTGTAGTTACATTATTTGGACTTTGTAGGACTTTCCAACTACCCGTAACCGGGACCGCGTGACGGCTTAGTGTGCACTCCGAGGCACGGTGATGCCCAGACCAAATGCAAATGGACATATTTCGCGAAGGGTAATGTGGCGACCAAAACCGCTATCCGTTCCACCCGCTACCGCCAGCTGAAGGCCGCCATCGCCTGTCACGCAAGCGCCAGCTGGTCTGAGGTTCTTCCATGGGTGCTCCTAGGCATCCGCAGTGCATGGAAGAGTGACTTACAAGCGTCAACAGCAGAACTTGTCTACGGTGAGCCACTCCGCTTGCCTGGGCAATTTTTTACCTCGTCCAACGACGTACCATTAGAGGCGAGCAACCTGGTCAGCAGACTTCGCACCCACATGAGTAGACTGGCACCACAACCTACATCATGGCATTTCAGCTCAGGCAGACCATTCTACGTGCCTAGAGACCTCAGCACAGCTACCCACGTCTTCATCCGCCAGGGTCCAGCACGAAGACCTCTGCAAGCAGCATACCTAGGGCCATACAAGGTCCTACACCGTGGCCCTAAGACCTTCGACATCGAGGTGGCTGGCAAGACGCAAACGGTCACTATAGACCGTTTAAAGCCAGCGTACATCGCCACGGAAGAGGCGGTAGCTGAACATCATCAAAAGAAGGAAGACCAGGAAGTCAGAAAGACAAGAAGTGGGCGCACAGTCAAATTCCCTGATTACTATCGCCCGTAGTAACGGTCTCAGTGGGGGAGTGTGTGGCGACCAAAACCGCTATCCGTTCCACCCGCTACCGCCTATGCATTGACGCGCCGCAAATCAGGTGATATGGTTCGATTTTACGTCACGATCGAGCCACCCGCGCGCCGCGCGCGCCTCTCGCTCCAGCAACTACGTCAGCTACGTATCGACGCGTGATTGGACGACGAGCAGCATTGGAATGCAGTAGCCACCACCTCGGAGCGCATTCTTTGCATACTTTCACCTTTGATAAAAACACTCGCACACTTAGTGTTAATCACATTTCATTTCTTCCTCTGCTTTCTCGCGCTTGCTTTTGTATAACCTTCGCATATAGCTTCGCTTGTAATTTAATTGAGTTTTTTGCAATAAAGCAATAATAGTAGTTGTTCGTGTTATCCGACCTTTTTATTTAAATACCGCCGTCGAATATCTAACTACCTCACTGCCACGCGGGCCAAGGTTCGATTCCCGTGCGTGGCAAATAGTATTGTAAGCGGCCGACGGAGAATCTCGGTCGCTTCAGTAAAAAGGGAAAATAAAGAAGACACCTTAAATTTAAATACTTGTGTCTTCTTGGCATTAAAGATGAACAGGTTTTAAAAGCTCAAAATAATAAGTTAAAAATATAAAATCAAAAGATTTATTCAGATGGAATTAAATATTCCAGGGTGGTTGGTCTTCTGCAGTCATTTGCAGAGTAGCTCAAGGTCTCAGTCAAGCATGTCTCGTCCCTGGATTCCACACATTTCTCGGGAAATGGACTCCACTGCATGAAAGAGGAAGATTGAGTACTTTTGTTTACGGTGGTAAGCAAGAGCTTTTTGTTTCAAAATAATAAATTTTGTGCTTCATTAACTTACAACTAATACCTATTTTACAACATTCCAGGTCAAGCTTTTGGAGTTGTTTTAGGAGTGACACTAACAGGTTTCATATCAGCATCAGATCTGGGTTGGCCAGGGGTATTTCGATTTTATGGAATGATATCCGGAATAATGGCACTGGTTATATGGTTTTTACTTTATGATACACCTGCGAAACATCCTAAAATATCATTTGTTGAGCAAAAATACATTGAGAACGATGTAGGCACTAAAGAGAGAAAAAAGGTAAGGTGAAAGACGACAGAACCAGCACTGTATTGTGACAGAATTACTGAAAGGATCTATTTTATTTTTGTACGATTATCTTACCACTACCCGTAACCTCGTGGTCCCACAGAATGAAGTCTTAAAACAGGTCAATAATTTGGAAGACTGTCACCACTACCAACGGTAAATATAACTTTGTAATCCTTTATATTTATACAGTATTACAAAGTTATTTATGCAGTTAGTAACATGACAGTTGTCAGTAATTGGCTGTTTTGTAAGTTCATGATAGGCTTGCTGGGGGGACCAGAGGTAGCGTATTTTAATGATATTTGTATATGTTTGCAGATCTTACCAGTACCTTGGTTGAAAATACTTCGTCACAAGGGTATATTTGCTGCAATAATTGGACAAATTCCAACTGTATGGGGAAAATTGATTTTGTATTCTGAAGTACCCCTATACATGGACAAAATCATGAAAGTTAACATCAAGGCGGTAATATACAATTAGATACTAGACGTATTGATTTTATACTCATTTCCTTATCATTTTAAAATTCATCATCTAAGTTATTGAGTCTTGTCATTGAGTCTTGTTGCTCGAAATAAAGAAATTTATTATTATTATTATTATATTATTATGTTTTTACAGAATGGACTTCTGACTGCTTTGCCGTTCTTGATAATGTGGTGTACTGGGTTATTGTTCAGTTGGTTCACTGACTGGTTGATTACAAAGAAAATAATGAGTGTTATCAATACTAGAAAATTTGCAAATTCATTAGGTATATTTAATTCATAATGTAGTATGTTATATGACAGTAGTATGTTACATTATATTTTTCTATATTTTGAGCAATTTATAGATCATATTCAGTAATAAATATTTTTACAGGCTACATCCCTGCTGGCATTGGAATGATAGCCTTGGCTTATGCTCCATCAAATATTTATATTGTGGAGATAATTTTAATCACAATATGCACTTTTAAAGTGTGCGCTTACTGTGGATTTTTGGTTTGTATTTTTATTTTACTATTTTTATTACAAAATTTTGAAACCTTTACTTATATAATAACTACGTTTTGATAAAATTTGTACAACACATAAATAGTACTACTTATATGAAATTTAAAACTAGAGACTGTTATTAGAGAGATCTAGAATATGTTATAAGGTAGGTACTAAAATAAACATTTAATAATATTTACATACATAATGCGTTATAATATTCCTCCGCATAATCACAAACAGGTAACGTTCCCTATTGATTGCACCTATATAAACACGATTTTGATCTATACATTGGAATGCTGAACAATAGCTAGCCTATTCAATTCTGTTTACGTATTCAAAAGGTACGATAGATAGAGAAGGTAAAGTACTGGATGATATGATAAAATATATAACAAAGAAGTTTATGCACATTTATTTGAACCGTAGCAACATTACAAGCAACGCAGAACCTGCCTGCAGCCATACATACTAAAACTTTTCTATCCCGAGTTGGCGAATACAACAACCCACTATCTGCTTTCGATCTAAAAACACTTCACGAGCTTCCTCTACTGCATCAAGTTATACCTTCACATTGATGGTCCCACCCTCCCCTTTCCTACACAGGACAACGCGTGCAGGTCTTAGATGCATCCGCACACGGTGCAAAACATCCGATCAAGAACCAAGCGGTTCGGAGACTCTTTCCTCTGTCGCACCATTAAGACCTGGAATTCATTACCAGCTCACGTGTTTCCTTCTTCCTACAGTCCCGGGTCCTTTAAGCGGGGCGTGAAAAAGCATATGATGAGGCCGTCAAGCTGAGTGTCACCATTGTCACACGGTATGTGTAAGTAATGGTGACCCTCTTTTCTGGGACTTTGCCTTCAGCTTACCATCAGGCAAGCCGAAGTCCAATTGACGTGTCTGTGTAAAAAAAAAATGTACCTTACGTACCTGTTCGATCTGTCCTTACTCTGTACTCACTAACCACCCTAGCTTACCAATTTAAATTTTCGTAACAAAATTAATTATCTATCTTCTCGAAGTCTCCTTGTATAAATAATGTTCCTATCAATTGCAGGTCAATCACATTGACATAACACCAAATTATGCTGGAACTACGATGAGTTTGAGTAATTTTATAGCGAATATGACGCCTTCAATATCACCATTAGTGATTGGATCTATATTGACTGATGTTGTAAGGAAATAATAATATTTTAGAGATCTATTAATTGGCCAAAGAATATTTCAATTTGCTTGATAGATATCTCCTTGACTGTTTGTATGTTGTATAGTAACAACTAAATTGGAATATAGATTAGATTCCTATTTTAAAAGACCGTATTCCATGGCCTTAGTGCCATTCCCTAGTTCTATTAATTTTTTTTCTGTAGTTTCATATTTTCTTGGTTGATATTCGATATGTTTTTTTGTAGATTTTTTGTAAATAAGCACAATAAATTTTAACACTTTACATTTATCGGCTTGCAGGAGGACAAGGCTCTTTGGCGGCAAGTGTTCTGGTTAACAGCTGGTGTTTACTTCGTCTCCAATTCTATCTTTGTGATATTTGGAACCAGTGAAAGAGCTGACTGGAATGATTTACAGATCAATGAAGAAAAAAAAGATGTTGAAGAAAATATACCAATCATGAACAAAAGTGAGCAGTAGAAACTAAAAACACTGATAAATTATAAGGGCGTAAATTTGCTGCGTTATGATTTATTTAAACTAATAAATGCCTGTCTGTAGTGTTGGCAAAAACAATGGATTGTAAAAAAAATAAAAAATTATTGCTGAAACATGTATTGGTTTTTTTGTCAATTATCCATTTTTTTACAGAATTTTTTTTTTTTTTTTTTTAAAGGACACGTCAATTGGACTTCGCCTTGCCTGATGGTAAGCTGAAGGCAAAGTCCCAGAAAAGAGGGTCACCATTACTTACACATACCGTGTGACAATGGTGACACTCAGCTTGACGGCCTCATCATATGCTTTTTCACGCCCCGCTTAAAGGACCCGGGACTGTAGGAAGAAGGAAACACGTGAGCTGGTAATGAATTCCAGGCCTTAATGGTGCGACAGAGGAAAGAGTCTCCGAACCGCTTGGTTCTTGATCGGATGTTTTGCACCGTGTGCGGATGACATCTAAGACCTGCACGCGTTGTCCTGTGTAGGAAAGGGGAGGGTGGGACTAATTGGAAGAGCTCATCAGAACACTCCCCATGGTACAAACGGTAAAATACAGCCATGGACGCAACATCTCTACGCAGCTGTAAAGGTTCTAGGGTATTCGTGATCTCGGGATTCCCAATGATGCGGACCGCACGTCGCTGCAACCTGTCGAGAGCATCTAGTAAGTACTTTGCTGAACCATCCCAGAGATGCGAGCAGTACTCCACACAGGAGCGAATTTGTGTCTTGTATAGAAGACACCGCTGCTCCGGCGTGAAAAACCGTCTCACTCTGTTCAGGACTCCGAGTTTTCGTGAGGCTGTTTTGATGATACTCTCGATGTAGTTTTTGTTATTCAGGTTGCAGCGAACATCCATACCTAGGATATTGAGATTGTCCTGCAGTGGCAGTGGCGTGCTCTGTAGAGTGGGGAGGGGAAGGAAAGAAGATACTTTTGCTGTAAACGCACATGCCTGCGTCTTCTTGGCATTGAACTCAACCAGGTTTTCAGAGCCCCATTGAGAAATGTGGTTCAGGATCCCGTCAAGCTCAGTGACAAGAAGCTGCCTTTTCTCCGCGATATCCGACTGCTTGGCCAATTGAGTCCATGATAACTCCCATGCAAAGTGCTATCGTCTGCATAACAATGAACATTGCCGGTAGACAGCATGTCGTTGATATGCAGAAGAAAGAGAGTGGGTGATAAGACGGACCCCTGGGGCACGCCAGCATTAACCTGCAGAAACTCCGAAGCTCGTCCGTCACAAAGGACGCGAATACGGCGCCCCTGCAGGAAGCTAGCAACCCAGTTGCACAGCCTAGAAGGCAGACCAAAGGCAGGTAGCTTGGAAAGAAGCGATTTGTGCCAGACTCTATCGAAAGCTTTGGCGATGTCAAGACTAATTGCCAGTGACTCGCCGTGCTTGTCCATAGCCTTACCCCAAAGATGGGTAACGTATGCTAGAAGATCACCCGTTGACCGTTTCGGTCTGAAGCCATATTGCCGGTCATTAATTAAGGAGTGATCCTCTAGGTGCCGCATGAGCTGTTTGTTGATTATGTGCTCGAACACTTTGCACAGCACTGAGGTGACGGCTATGGGTCGATAGTTGGCTGGCTCCGAGCGATCCCCCTTCTTGGGAATCGGCTGAACATTCGCCTCTTTCCAAGGCAAAGGCACTGTACCCGAACTGTAGGATAGCCGGTACAGGCGCGTAAGCATTGGAGACAACTCCGCTGCACATTTTTTCAAGACTACCGCTGGAATACCATCCGGACCACTGGCTTTCCGGACATCGAGTGATTGCAGCACTGCACGGACATCGCGTTGCCTGATATGGATATCAGGCATCGCGTGGTCACTGTCGGGTAGTGTTGGTGGCTGCGTACCACAATCATCGATTCGGGAGTTGGCCGCAAAGAGATTAGCCAGCAGATTTGCCTTCTCTTGCGGCTCATGGGCCAGGGATCCATCAGGGTTACGCAGTGGAGGCAGCGAAGGCTGACAGAAGTTGGCTTGCACGGCTTTAGCCAGTCGCCAGTAGCCACGGCTTCCCGTGGGATGCATCACTAGCTCTTGACCAAGCCGCGCTATGCGCAGGGCATCCGCTCTGACGTAGGCTCTTCTGCAGACCTTTGTGGCTCTGTTGTACGCCGCCTTGAAGTGGCCCAGATTGGGATGGCGCGTGGCGCGCGCCCTTACCCAAGCGCGGTACGCAGACTGTTTTTGTTCAACAGCTTCCGCACACTCGCGCCCGAACCAAGGGCGCACCCCGCGGTCACCGGTGACATCGGTGTATGAGATATAGTATTCCATACCCAGACCGATCTCACCGGCGACAGCAGTAGCACAATCCGATGGGTTCTTACCTTCAAAGCAGCGCTCAACCCACGGGATGGACGCAAAATAGTCACGAAGTCCATCCCAGTCCGCTGACGAGTAGTGCCAGAGACGCCGCTTCCCCTGCACGGGTCGTGGGGGCGCTATAATGGGCACCGTGGAACAGACCAGACAGTGGTCGGAGTTGCCTAAAGCGGCTCGCACCGATACACTGTACCGGTCCGGATCACTCGTCAGCAGAAGGTCTAGCAGAGAAGGTGCTAGGCCCGACCTTCTTGGTATCCTAGTGACCTCGTGCACCAATTGGGTCAGGCCGTGCGCCAGAGCAAACGCGTGGGCGGCTCTTCCCGCATGGTCTGTTTTGGAGGAGCCCAACCAGATCTCGTGGTGGGCGTTAAAATCCCCCAAAAACACCATTTCGGCATTCGGAAATCGCTCCTGCGCATCATCTGCCGCCTGACTCAGATATTCAAAGAGTCGAGTTGTCTCAGCATCTCCTGTATGGGAACGGTAGAGGCACACATAGATCTGACTCGTAGGGCCATGGTCTACGTGTACCCAAAGGATGGAGAAGGATGGGTCCTCTAGGCAGCGCAAACGGCGACAGCAAACATCCGCCCTAACAAACACGCACACCCCGGCTTTTGCACGAAAACTTTCCTCAAGAACATAGCCAGGGTAGAGCAAGTAGGTCGTATCGTCAGGGCGGTGTATTTGCGTCTCCGTAAGAAAAAACATGGCAGGTTTCGCCGTCTCTAGGTGTTGGTGGACGGCGTTGAGGTTTGCATGGAGCCCACAGATGTTAGTGGACTCCACCTCAAATAGCAAGCTTTTGGGAGTGTGTCGAGCCGCTGTGTTGCCTATTTCCTTTAATTGCGCTGCCATGAGTTTGGGTGGGAGAAGGCGTGAAAAAAGAGGTGATTGCCGCCGCAGCACCATGTGACAAAGCGCGGGATATTGGTTTTATCTATGAATGTGAGGCATAGCGAGAGCCGACGCGCCGAACGGAAGGGCCCCCGTACCCCCCCGAGTATGGTCGCCGGGCTCCCAATTCCGGTCACCAACCGGCACGACGAACCATATCGGGATTATGCGCGGCCTGGTGAGGCAGCCTCCCAAGGTGGTTAACCCCAGTTGGGCCCCTGTACTATACCGCGGGCGGCCAGCGGCACCACCGTTTCTACAGGTCTCCCTGTTCGGCGCATCGCCCCGCGCCATCCCCACTAGACTACGCCAAGACCCACTGGTCCCACTAGTGCTGCGACAACCACCACCTCTGCCCGGCTATGCACTTGCTGACCCCTGAACACAATCCAACCGAGATTGAATTGCTATGGAGGGTTTTTCGCAATAGTGCACGGTGGTACCTACCCGGTCGAAACTTGAGACAAATTTGTGCCACCAAGTTTGCACAATACTCATTTTTCTAATCAATCAATCATTTTTAATCAATGATTTTTTTAATCAATGATGTATGTATTTAATCTTGTCCCTTTGTCCTATTTAATTAAGTATGTATGTAGTTTTCTTTGTCCCTACTTTAGTTGGATAGATATCTATGACATAACCATATGACGACAATAAACGAAATATTTCTAAGATTTAAATAAGAAACTTAAACAGTAGGCATCAAAATGAAGGGAATTATGTCTAAAACTAAAATTTAGAAAATAAATATAAATGAAAAACTTCAGCTGGAAATACCAACAGAAAACAAAAACCAAAAGAAAATTTATGAATTCAAAGTCTTGTACAGAGTAAGTGGTAGTCAGTCATATACAATAAACTACACAAACCACAACTACTACCACAAAATACAAATATATTGCCATCGACACGATAAGACAGAAGAAGTCGTATACATACGTCTTAAATTCTGGGGATGTAACTTCAGAACGAATTAAAACTTTACGTCCCCGTGTAATAACTAAGTTTTATGCTTGATTAAAGGACAAAAATTTAATCAATCAATTAACCTATTGCAATTCAGTACTAGACATTGACCTATACCAAGGTGGGTCATAGCATCTGACCCACATTGCGCATTCAGTCTTTGTCCAGTTTGCGGCGGTTGTCGTCCCACCTACCGTATTCACGTGTATGCTATTGTAAGAACACGTGTTTGAACGGTAAGGCAGTAGTAGTAATAGTAGACATTAGCAGTTTTGAACGATCATCATCGCAGACTTCGCTAGCTATTTTAGTATTTCTCTTTCCTTTACACTTCCGTCTCAAAAGTCAATTTTGTATAAAATACCTACCTTATTTACATCAGCAATATATGTTTTGACTTATTCTTCAAAAATTGTTTTGGTTACAATATTTTGTCCGATTGAAACATTTTTATTTCTGATTTAAGGATATAAAAAACCATTCTTAGAAACTGTCCCGTCTTCAGGCACTGTGTGATAGCACACTAGTTACTAGTGTACTATCACACAGTGCCTATTATTTGGTAAAAATTTGAAAAGAAAGACAGTATTGTAGGTAATTTGTGTCGGCTTCGTGTCAAAAGCGTAGAAGATCATTCGTTATCGGAAGCTAACACAACGTAAACGGCGATAACGTGAAAGAAATATCAATAAAATGTTGCGGTTAGTGGAATAATTTTCAGTGTAAAATATATTGCTGAGACTTCAGGTAACAAGTAAGTTATACGAATACGTATTTAGAGAAGGTGGAATGACATTGCAGGGAATCACACTCACCTCTAAACTTTGACTTGAAGATCTTACTTTATGATGATATCCAATGCAATGCGCAGGAGTCATATTCGCTAACAATAGTATACTTATATTTTCACCTCACAAATTGAGTAATAAATATAACAAAATTTTGTTTGTTGTAGAAACAAATCGCCAATAAATCAAAACTGAAATGTCAAACGACAAGGAGGTCTCCAGCAACAATTGCCACAACAAATACAAAGGTAGGTGGAGACCCATAGGTATATCCCATCTTTTTGTATATAGATTTTTGTAAAACGCTTCATTGCATTGTATATTAATAGAACTTTAAAATTTTAGTATACCTGCAGGTTAATCAAATATATGATATTTTATTTTAATATACATTTTTAGGATAATATTACTGGTTTCAAACTCTTAACTCTTTAATCACTTAAAATTTGCTGTTTTACACTATTGATAAACAATTTTTTAATATAATTACATTTCAATGGCAATATAAATTATAATTCTTATTTTTGTTACAGATATTGGATGGGGATACAGGCACCAACAATGTCTCATATTAGGTCTCACGTATGTCATATGCTTCAGCATGAAAACATGTATAGGTGTGGTTCTAGTAGCTATGACAAAGAACTACGGAAGCAATATGACCGAATTTGAAGGAAAGAATATATCGATGGAATTTAAGCCTGAAGGGATAATGAATGCTTTAATGTTAGTCCCACCGGTGAGTGAAGTTTTTATTCAGACGTAATCTGTAGGTACTAAATAGGGTGAGGCTTTGAGGCTCCATTTGTAGCCTCCCAGAAATAACTGGATATTTGATAACCTACGTATTATGGAATAGAATGATGAATGTTTGGAATTAGATTTTGACGGTTATGATAGTCGATAAAAGTAAGTTCTGATATCTTCACAGCCTACGGGAAACAACATGACTGAAAAATTTCTCATGTCTCCCCTAGGAGGGCCGTCAACACAAAATCGAAGCCATGTGAATCTCTTACATAGATCATTCTATTCTATTCTTATTGCCACTTGTCTAGGGGGGCAGGTCAATCTTAGAATTTTGACTAATTAAAATTATACCAATGTGACAAATTCTCACAAATTTCTAAGAATGACCAGCGCTGTTACGATAATGTAACAAAATTACACAAAGGGAGCTTCACCCATCAAGTCAATGTTTTTAGAAAAGAAGAATTATTAGCCTTGGAGACTGGTGATATTGGTGATGCCCCATAAAACATTTCATAGGTTTCTGTCTCACTTCATAATAAAATAAATATTCTTGAAATGTTGTTTCAGTATCCTTCGTTCGATTGGGATAAAAAAGTACAAGAAACAGTAATAGCCTCATTCTACTGGGGTTATATGTCACTCCAGGTCCCGGCTGGGCAGTTAGCCCACAGATTTGGGGTCAAATATCTCTTAACTGGCGCATTGACAGTTAGTTTTGTGATATCCATGATACTGCCAATAGCATCCTATTATGTAAGTCTACCCTTTTCAATAGAACTCAAAATGCACCTGATTTTAAATATTTTTTGGTCATGAAAAAGCATCGGGTGCTTTCATCCAAAATAACCGTAAATATACTATAGCCTGACTAATTCGTTGGTGACACTCCCATGGTTCCGCGCGGGTGGTGGGGGACGTAATTATCGATGACCGTTACACACGGTACTAATTACGTTACGAATATGTCTAAAGATATCCCTGTGAAGTATCTTACATTGTCTAAATTGATTGATGTTGTTTTTTTATATAACTTGCTTTAGCTCGCGACTTTCATCGCGTGAAGCGTTTAAAAAAACTACTACTACTTGGAAAAAAAATAAAAATGGGAGCATTGTACATTTGTAAGTAGTTGAAAAAATCTGAGAAATAAAACATTTCATGGTTTGTTTTAATTTTTAATAACAATCTTAAAAAAAAACAGAATAAACATACATTTTTTTTTTATACCACTTAGTTGGCAGACAAGCACACGGCCCACCTGATGAAAAGTAGTTACCGTGGCCTATGGACGTCTGTAACACCAGAGGAGTCACAGTCGCGCTGCCAACCCTGTAAGTACAGAGTTTCTGTGCCGTCAGTAGAAGACAAATCAGCACAAGCCTTTAGTCTTCCCACTGACGGCACAAATTCTCCAGTGAGCTCTGGCTACCCTACTCACCGCTGTGAACACAACACGAAGTTATTATAACCACGGTATTCTGTAGGGCGGAGGTACTTCCCCAGTCGGACTGCTCAATCGGGCGGATATACCGCCGTGTCCTACCTCCTACACATATATCATTTAGTCAGAGTCATCACAGTCCATGTCGTGTTCCGAACTATCTTCGCTGTCGTAATCCGAACTATCAGAATCATCGTTTAATGATATAATAAACCTGTCCAACTCATTGTCACATATACTATCGTCGTTGTAGTATTTGTCCTCATTTTTAATTATGTGATCATCGCATTTTTTCCATTTTTCAGTAGTGTAATTAGCAAACAAGGTTGTTTCTTCTGATTTTTCTTCTGATCTAATGTAGAATTGACATGATTCCTTGCCAAGTCGCCTTTTATATCACCCCATACCATCTCGATTGGATTGAGGTCGGGATGGTATGGAGGTAAACGAAGTACTGTGTGTCCACCCTGATTTAGAATTTCATCCACTGTATATTGTTTTGGTAATGTTTGGCTGTTAATTAAAATAATTAAATCACATTTACGCAACGTTTCGTCAAATGGAACATTTTTTGTTAGCCAATCTTGCATTACCTTTTTTGTACAACTCATTGTTGGTTTTTTTCAATTTGTTTACAGTGCGGGGGTACGCTGCGTTATCCATGACTATCACAGAATGACTTGGAATATTAGGCTGCAGTTGTTCTTTTAACCATTTTTCGAAATTTTCCGAGTTCATATCTCCGTGATAGTCACCGCTTTTGGAATGCGATTTAAATATTAACAGGCCATTTTTAACGAACCCAGTTCGTCCACCAGCATGTACAATAATTAAGCTAAGTCCTTTGCCAATATTTGTCAATATTCCACGTTCATTGGTAGATTGCCAGCAGTTAGACACAGTATGCGATTGATTGACATATATCTCGTCGAGATAAAATATTGCTCTACCTTCATTTCGATATTTTTTGATAGCTAAAAGATAGTGCCACCTTAAGACGTAATGTCAGGGCGCTCGATGAGCAGTTTTCGTTTGGACTAGTATTTTTTATATGTAAAACCAAGCCTCCGTAAAGTATTTCTTAAATACTCCCGAGAACAGTCTAATATACCATCTTCCTTTAAATCAGCGTTTATTTTTCTTAAAGTAGGGACCTCTTTCTTAACAGTGTAATATTGTGTTATTTTTCTCCGAATAACACCTTCCGTAAAGTTATCAATTATAATACATTTCTTTGCAATTTTGTTTTTCTTTGGAGATTTGAAAGTAGCAGTACCGTCATTTTCAATTTTCCTTGGCGAACAATATTCCTAACTGTAGTATTCGATAAACCTGTTACATTAGCCACTAAGTTTGCCAAATTAACATCGTTTTGATATTCAAACGAAGCTGGATCATCTTTGCGATTTTTAAAATACACTCGAGAGCAATGAATCCGGGTCACTTAAAGAATGTTAAAAATCTCGGAAACTAAAAATGATAGGTTAATGCAATAAATTGTATTTAATAGACAATGTAATACTCCTTAAATGAAAGTAAAAAAAATATGAGTCACCATACATTTTATTAACACAAAATTACATAAAGAAAAAAACTGCTGATCTCTCCTTAAAACAAAAATAGGAAACATGAAATTTTTGAACTTTATTACGATTTTCTTGAATTTTAATACTTCGTATTGCCTCCTCGTGCTTCCATTACTGCGTTTACGCGGTTTGGCATGCTGTACACCAAGTTCCTTATACGATTTTGGGGAATATTCTCCCATTCCTCTGTGAGAGCAATTTTGAGCTCACGAAGCGTGATTGGGGGAGGGTTTCGTTGTTTTACGCATCTGCCTAGCTCGTCCCAAGCATGCTCGATCGGGTTGATATCCGGGCTGCGCGCTGGCCACTCCATACGAGTAATGTTCATCTCTTGAAGGTAGTCATTCACAATCCTACCTGTATGAGGTCTGGCATTGTCATGCATAAATATAGCATCCTCACCTAAATTGACCATAAATGGACCAACGTGATCATTGAGGATTTCTTCCACATATCTTACGCTAGTTAAAGAGCCGTTTTCTATGATCACCAGCTCTGTGCGACTTTCAGAAGAAATTCCGGCCCACACAAGTACAGACCCACCACCGTAGGCTACTTTTTCTTCGATGCATGCTTGCTTGAATCTTTCCCCTGGTCTTCGATACACTCTGTGTCTTCCATCGTGCTTGTAGAGCATAAATTTTGATTCGTCGGAGAACATAACTTTTGACCAATCTTCAATACTCCAATTTACGTGGCTCTGGGCATAACTTAGTCTCGAAATACGATGCCCACGCTCCAGTTTAGGGCCGTTTGCAGGTCTAAGGGGTTTTAAGTTAGATTCAGCAAGCCGACGTCTTACTGTCCATGCACTTGGGTTACTTCCTCCGAGGCGTCGAAACTGATTGGTGAGTTCAGTTCCTGTGAGAAAGCGATTTCGAAGCATGGTGTTCACCAAGTATCGGTCTTCTCGTGCTGTGGTACACCTGGTTCTGCCCGTTCCTGGTCTGCGTAGGTTAGAACCAGTTTCTTCGTAACGTCGGAGAACTCTTTGTACTGTTGACAGCGACACACCGACAGTCCTGGCTGTATCGCGCTGACTCCGGCCGGTTTCCAGCATTGTAAGTATTCTGGTGCATTCTTCAGGCGTAAGCGACATAATTTCAGCTTGATTAATGAATATAGAGCACTATCAACATGGTTTATGTACCCACATAAATGACAGATTACAAACAAAAGCAACACCAAATGCTGTAATTTCGTAGTTCCATCTTCGAAAGTGGCCCTTTTTCAAATTTGATTTTTTTATGATATAACTTTACAATAACTAAGAAGTTTTAATACCTTCATTTAAGGAGTATTACATTGTCTATTAAATACAATTTATTGCATTAACCTAGCATTTTTAGTTTCCGAGATTTTTAGGATTCTTTAAGTGACCCGGATTCATTGCTCTCGAGTGTAGTTATTTATATTGGAAGTAATTTGTTTAGCTTGACGTCCAATAACTTTGCCTATCGGCGGACTCATCTTCATATATTAATATTGTGTGCGTTTTGTGATGTGCGACCGTACTCAATATGTGTAGTCGTCAACAGCGACGACGCGCAACTGAATGACGGCTCTGAGAGCCAGCCTCCACCCCGCGCTCGTCTCTTACTCCCCCCGCTGTCTTTCGTCCCCCGCGCCCGCAGACCATGGGAGTGTCACGAACGAGCTTGCCAGACTATAATGGTAGTTGTATTATTTTTATGTTTTTTTGAGTAAATTTTCCAATAATAATAAAGTGCAATGGTTACCTGTTAATATTATCAAAATTCTTTTATTGCATTAGTTCGTTATTAAAAAAGTAAAACGTAAAATTGTTCTTCATGTTATGACTATTCTTTTTAAGATAAGTTTAAATCGAAAAGTATTATGAGAGCTGTTTTATATGGGGCGCGTTGCCAGTAATATCATTCGTCTTGAATGCATATTAATAAATGAAGTTAATCTAAACTCATTTAAGGTATAGGGTCACTGTACGATGCAACCGTACACTGTCTGCCAACTAAGCATTTTTACCTTAGTTGGCTATAAATGAATTACATCAAAAGTAGTACCCGATCAACGGCCATCGCGTGTGCTCCCTCGCTCCTTTGTTATAGTATGATAATTAAATTGGTCCGAGTAATAAATTCAGCAATAAAACGTATATCTGCCGTATTCTTTACCATCTACCGACTACCAAATCTTTACATGGTCCTTCGAAGCCATCGGCCGACATCTCGCTAGTTCTAGTTTTCGTTATTTTTCGGGAGTGACGTGGACATTAGGTACTTGTGAGTGAACCGGTCAGGTGAACTAGCATTGGATTACAGTGTCACGAGGAAAGTGTCAACGTGGTTTCGTATCTAACTAGCTAAGCGTACAAGAACGAAATCCTAGCAGCAAACACTTTCACCGGCATCTGTGATTTATCAGCGTCTCGGGCAAGAGACAACCAGCAACTTCAGCAGCAGCAAGTCGGTATATAGCGACAGCTTCATTGTCTAGCCACAGTTTCGCTATCCAGCAGCACCAAAGCATCGCTACTAAGCAGTAGCACTAGCATCTAGCAGCAAGGACGTTAGCGTCCAATTTAGCAGCCATCAACAAGTAAGGTCTTTCCTTTTTTACTTAAGCAGCAAATTAGTAGCATGGAAGAACTTTACGAACAGCAGTGTGAGCTCAGCGAGTTGATAAAGAAAATCCCTATCAACATCAAAAAGGACAGCGCCGATAGAAAAACGGATGATTACTTCAGAAGGCGATTAGAGTTGTTAGAGAGGTATTGGTCCGACTTTCAGAACAACCATTTAGAGTTTTGTCAATATGGGGTCAAGGAGCATCCCTATCTTTCAAATTCCGAGCATGAAGAAGTAAGCAAGGCATATACAGCAGCCAAAGTATTGATTAAGGAGCAACAGCAGCAGCGACAGCAGTTCGGAGGTGATCCAACTCTGTCAAAACCCACTAGAAGTCCCCAGCCCCCATTTAAGCAACCTGAGGTGCCTGAAGAAGGTGAACCATCGGGTCACGAGCAAAAATCAAAAACTAGCATAATTCGTGCAATGGAATCACGGGGCTGCAAAAGCCAATTGGACGATATGATTCGCAAGCAAGCGGCGAATTTTAAGGCGTTCAAGAGAGCTATCACGCTCCTCGATGTAGAGTCTATGTCCGAAAAATGGAAAATGGTAGACGCTCTTAAAACACTAGAAGCACGCTGGTCAAAAATTGACTCTCTTCACTGGGAGTTGGATGGCGAAATAAGTGGAGAGGACGACGAGTATGAAGTCGTATTTAATCAGCACGAGCGATCATATACTAAATTAAAGTTAATGATTAACAGAAAGCTATCAAGCGTTTCCCACCGAGAACACTCCGCTCCTAAAATGGAAATACCTGAGTTTACGGGACGTTTTCAGAACTGGAAATCGTTCAAGGACCTCTTTACAGAAATCATTCACAACAACCCGATCTTTTCCAAAGCGGAAAAGATGCAATTTTTGAAAGGAAAGGTTGTAGGGGAAGCAGGAAAACTTTTACAGCATCTTGTCATTAGCAGCGAAAATTACGACGCCTGTTGGGAGATTCTCAACCGTCGGTATAATAACGAAAGGCTGATTTTCATATCTATAATGAATAACTTACTAAGTCTTCCCAACACTCAGCAGCGATCATTTAGCCATGTTAAAAAATTGCACGACGTAACTCTAGAGAGCATATATGCGATACGGAACTTGGGGATTGACATCAGCACCTGGGATCCGATTCTCGTATATTTACTATCTCAAAAGCTAGACAGCGATACTTACGACGACTACAACGATTCCCTGAAAAATAAAAAACAACAACCTGTGTTGCAAGATTTTTTGCAATATCTGGAGAGCAAATTCACTGGTTGGGAAACATCTCGTCGAAAGTTAGACCAGGTGTCAGCAAAATCCAATAATCAGCAATCATCTAGCCATTCACATCAAAATCCAAAGCCAAACCGTTTCAATAATAATTCAGACCACAGGTCGAATAAACCAGAATCGTATTCCAAAGCCTTACACGTGTCATCGATCAAATGTCAATTTTGCAATAAACAACATGCCCTGTATAATTGCGAAAATTTTCTACGATTGCAAAACGAAGCTAAATTAAATACTGTAGCAAAATTGAAATTGTGCAAAAATTGTTTATTTGATCACAATGGCCAGCAGTGCATTTCCGCTAGGCGATGTCGCAAATGCGCAGGAAATCACCACTCCGTTTTACATGACGCATGCTCAAAAAGTAAGTCGCAATCGAATACTGCAACGGCGACAATAAGCGAATCAAATTTAACAGAGGAAAATGTACCGATAACAGCGCATGTCTCACAACACGGTCCTGGTTCCAACGAGGTATTGTTAGCCACAGCTCTAGTTAAAGTAGCAGCGGTAGATGGATCTCATCACATCTTAAGAGCCCTAATAGACCCAGGGTCACAAGTTTCTGTGATAAAAGAGAGTGCAGCAAAGAAATTAGGCTTACAGCGAACAAAATTCAACGGGTTAATCGTTGGTATAGGAGGGAACGAAAACAACTGTAATGATGTGATCACACTGAACTGCTTTTCTACATACAACGAATTTTCGTTTGTTACAGATGTACTCGTTATGCATAACGTACTTAGGAATATTCCACTTAAATCCTTTGACGCGTCGAAGTGGTCATATTTGGGTAATCTGATATTAGCCGATCCATACTTTGACCGTAGCCGCCCAGTGGACTTACTATTAAGCGCTCAAGTTTATGGTATGATATTGCTGGGAGGACTGATAAAAGGAGAAAGCCTATCACAGCCCGTATTACAAGAAACGCAGCTCGGTTGGATAATATACGGCGGCGGTGAAATTCAGTCTTATCAATGCAACGTGGTCGTCAATGATACCCAGGATATACAGCGATTCTGGGAGATTGAGGATATTAGCGAGCAATCTAACTCATCAGCTGAAGATCAGCAGTGTGTTGACTTCTATTCAGTTACAACAAAACGTCAAGAGGACGGGCGATACGAAGTAAGATTGCCATTGAAACCGGAAATAGGTGAAAAATTAGGTTCATCTAAAGAGATGGCAATCGCACAGTTCCAAAATTTGGAGCGCAAATTTAATAAGCAACCAATTTTAGCTGAACAATATAAAGCGTTCATCAGTGAGTACATAGCCTTAGGACACATGGTGCCGAGTCACAGTAATAATAACAATCGGGTATCATGTTACCTACCGCATCACTCAGTGCTGCGAGCGGAATCTACTACGACAAAGTTACGCGTGGTATTTAATGCGTCAGCAAGGACGTCGAGTGGATATAGCTTGAATGACCTAATGTTTAAAGGACCTAATTTACAGCCGGAAAGCATAAAAAAGGAATGGGTGACAATCAGTGAAGACATGGCGTATATAAATCACTGTGAAATACCGCGCTGGATCGGATGTCAACCCAATGAGGTCATTGAACTCCATGGATATTGTGATGCATCCACCAAAGCTTATGCAGCGGTTATTTACGCATGCCAGCGGAAGAAATACGAGCAATCTACGACTCTAGTTGTTGCCAAAGCACGACTAGCACCTGTATCTAAAAGCATATCATTGCCGAGATTAGAGTTAAGTGGAGCATTATTATTAGCGAAGTTAATGACTAAAGTCATTAATAGTTTGAGCGGTCAAAATATACGCATTTATGGATGGACGGATTCAATGGTGGTCTTGGGATGGCTACAGGGCGACCCAGGCCGCTGGAAACCGTTTGTTGCAAACAGAACGAAACTTATAACGGAAGTGATGAAACCCGACTGCTGGCGATATGTTATATCCAAAGACAACCCAGCAGACGCAGCTAGCAGAGGAATCTTAGCTTCTCAACTGAAAAATCAAACTCTATGGTGGCATGGGCCACAGTCATTACACTCTTTTTGTGAAAAGGATTCCGCGCCCACTACTTATACCACCGATCAAGAAACAAAAACTAAGTTATCTGCAGGCACAGCAAACTCTGTTCAACAAACTGCCGCGGATAGCATTATCGAAAAGCAGTTAGTGAAATACAGCTCGTTCCGTAAGGTAACTAACATTTTAGCTTGGCTATTGCGAGCTTTCACTACGATATCGTTTACTAAGAACGCAAACAAGCGTCTTAGCCTGCCTGAATTTTTAACCTTACGTGAATTGAAAAGAGCGAAGTTACTTATAATAAAATATGTACAAAGGGCTGAATTTTTTGAAGAAATAAATGTATTAAGGAATCACAATGCATTACACAGCAAAAGCTATTTACTTAAATTAAATCCGTTCCTTGATCAAGATGGCATTCTACGAGTTGGCGGCCGTTTAAGTAAATCACATATGAGCATGGAAATGAAACATCCTGCGATATTACCTTATAGCTCTAGATTAACCACTCTGTTAATACAGCAAGCTCATCAGTTAACGTTCCATGGTGGACCACGGTTAACCTTATTTTTTCTCAGACAAAAATACTGGATAATCGGTGGTGGCAAAGCTGTAAGGAAAGAAGTGAGAAACTGTGTAACTTGTCGAAAGCACGATCCTAAATTGCATACGCAGTTAATGGGAGACTTACCCGAAGCTAGATGTAACCCTGCCCCCCCATTCTATCACACCGGGGTGGATTACACCGGTTACGTCGAGGTGAAGTGTAGCAAGGGACGGGGCATTAAAACAACAAAGGGGTACATTGCATTGTTCATTTGTATGGCGACTAAAGCTATACACTTAGAGCTTGTATCCGATCTAAGCAGTTCTGGGTTCTTAGCAGCACTACGTCGAATGGCAGCTAGAAGAGGAGCGCCTCGACATATTTACAGTGATAATGGGACGAATTTCGTCGGAGCGAATAGAATGCTAGAAGAGAGTTATCATGATTTTAAGAACTCATACGACTCTACATTTTTTACCGAGCTAGCGGAATTAAACATAGAATGGCACTTTAACGCCCCATCCTGGCCGAGCGGCGGAAGTTACTGGGAAAGAGCCGTAAGAAGCCTAAAGCACCATCTCAAGCGAATTCTTGGAGACCAGAAGCTAACCTTCGAAGAATTCACCACAGTTTTAGCACAAGTGGAGGCCTGTCTTAATAATAGGCCACTGTGTACATTATCCGAAAACATCGAGGACTTAAACGTGCTAACACCGGCTCACTTCCTGGTAGGCAGAAGTGGGACGGAAATAATGGACACGGAAAGAGACGCTCGAACTAGATGGTATTTATCAATGAAGTTGGTGAATGATGTATGGAAGAGATGGAGAGCGGAATATTTATCAGAACTATCAATAAGAACTAAATGGACGAAGGTTGAAAGTAATCTGAATGTTGGAGATTTAGTTACTATCCAGGACGATAATCTGCCACCTGGAAAATGGATGATGGGTAGAATAGTAGAGCAACATAAAGGTGACGACGGATTGGTACGTGTTGTAACCTTAAGAACAAAGGGAGGTCTTATCAAGCGGCCAGTAGTCAAACTTTCGAAACTCCCTATACTAGCTTTTTCCAGCAATACGGATGGCAAGCGAAATGACCATCAAGAATATGAAAAGAAAGACAAGAAATCACAATCGCAAAAAGCAGCATGTATACAAGGGTCTATATTTGCATACATTGCTATTTCTTTAATTTTTTTTATGTCAGTATTCACAAACACTCAAGCAGCGTTCAATATATCAGAATTACCCAGCAACAATTCCTTATATTTTGAATCGATAGATAATATGCAGATAATACGAGATAAATGGAATCTAATTGTATATTATGATATGAGTCCCTATTGGGAAGGAAACGACGCTGCTACAAAGTTCCTACAGTATTTAGATAGACTCTGCTCATATCTAAACGTCAAAGGTCACTGTAGTACTATAACACTACAATTAAAGCACGACTATACAGAAATACAGCACTACAATAAACTCATGCTTAATCAGCACTTTAGTGCGCACAACAGACAGCGGCGCGGCCTAATCAATGGTGTTGGTTACTTGGCCAACAGTTTGTTCGGGGTATTAGACGAACGATTCGCAGAGCAATACAAAAAGGATATACAGTTAGTAAAACAAAACGAGCGACACCTAGCTTCTCTATTAAGAAATCAGACTTCTGTCATCGAAGCAGAATACAACGTATTGAAAAGAACAGAGCAATCCATCCAACTGCAACACAAGATGATAAATAAACATCTAAATCAATTAGATAACGCTTCCATTATTCTAAAGAAAGAATTAGAAAATCTAGAGAGAACTCAGGATTTCATGTTGTCCGCGATCTCAGCTATCAGTTTAATCCAAAATCTTAGAAGTATCCAAGGTACTCTGTTGGATACCATCACCGACATCTACCACGGAAAGTTCGACACTCACCTGCTAGCCCCTGATCAGCTACAGCGTGAATTAGAATTCATTTTGGGTCAATTACCTAAGGACGTGGCTTTGCCCGTAGACAATATACAGACTGATCTTCGATATATATATAATATGTTGAAAGTGAAAGCTAGAATGATGGAAGATTACCTCATATTTGAGATTACCTTTCCATTGACCAGCAGAGATAGCTACAAAATTTATAGGATACTTCCCGTTCCCCGGCAACTTCAAGGTGACATGATTAGCGTTCTACCAGCTGCAGAATTTATTGCAATAAACTTGAGAAAAGACGCTTTCTTTACAATGTCCTTTCCTGAGCTCCAAACGTGTCTATATAACGAAAATTCATATCTTTGTCAAATTAATAAACCTATAAACCATTTAAACATTGAAGAAAAATTCTGGAAAGTGGACAGTAAACTGAAACAATGCATTGTTATTAAATCTCCATGTCAAGACACCTGGCGACAATTAAGCGTACAATCTAGGTACCTTTATTTTTGTTGTAAGAGTTGTGCGGTGAGGATCATATGTCAAGATCAAGTTGACTTTAAACATATGACTGGAGTTGGAATCATTGAACTAGAATCTAAGTGCGTCATAAAAGGGAAAGATTTTACCCTGTACTCCCATGCTAATTTAGCCAATAGCATTCGAGTAAAATCTGACATTACAACACCACAGATAGATGAACTAAACCACATAGTTAACATCTCAGTGAGCCACTACCCGGACTACCCAGACCCAGTGAATACAACATTAGCCGATTTAGAGGAACGCATTACACAATTGAAATCCGCCAATACTAACATGGATGACCCACTGTCTGCCCATGACGTCCATCAGTACATTATATGCTACGGATTACTAGCTATAGTAGTTACTTTAGCAGCTTGGTTCCTGTGGAGAAGGAGGCGAGCAGTTTCTACAGTGCAAATATCGTCAGATGTGTCCAGTGTAGTGTTTTCGCGAAAGCAGAGCACGGCTGACCGACAGCCTGAAGTGAATCAAAGTGAAATTACCCATGGCAAAAGGGATAAAGCTACATCACCTATTATTAAAAAATGTCGCTTTATCCCAGAAGAGGTGTAATCTCTTGTATCTCTCGGCCCGGGAGCATGTACGATGCAACCGTACACTGTCTGCCGACTAAGCATTTTTACCTTAGTTGGCTATAAATGAATTACATCAAAAGTAGTACCCGATCAACGGCCATCGCGTGTGCTCCCTCGCTCCTTTATTATAATATAATAATTAAATTGGTCCGAGTAATAAATTCCCAAAAAATCGTATATCTGCCGTATTCTTTACCATCTACCGACTACCAAATCTTTACAGTCACTTTAGGCGATCTTAGGCTTCAATGATGGTCAAAATAGTTCACTTAATTGATTTCAGGGTGGTTGGTATTGCACGATCGTATGCAGAGTAGCACAAGGCCTTAGTCAAGCATGCCTTGTCCCTGGAATCCACACGTTTCTGGGGAAATGGACTCACCTTCATGAAAGAGGAAGAATGACTACTTTTATATACGGGGGTAAACAAAACTTTAATTATAATATTGTATTTTATAAAATAATGTACAAAATATTCAAAAAGAAATAAGAACAATAATATAATATCTACCTTATAATATTCCAGCTCAAGCTTTGGGAGTTGTTTTAGGATTATCGCTAACGGGTTTCATATCAGCATCAAGCATGGGATGGCCAGGGGTATTTAGAGGTTATGGAATAATATCTGGAATAATGGCACTGGTTATATGGTTTCTACTGTACGATACTACAGCAAAACATCCTAAAATAACTTTAGTTGAGAAAAAATATATTGAGGACGATGTAGGAACCAAAGATAAGAAAATGGTAGTATACGGAAGTCCTGAAAAATACATTTTTGATTTTTGTAAAGTTATTTTTAGTAACTTTAATTGTTCTTTTATGCAGAGTTTACCAGTACCCTGGTCGAAAATACTTCGTCATAAAGGCATTTACTCTGCAATATTAGCACAAGCTGCTACTTTATGGGGCAATCTGGTCTTGTACTCAGAATTACCTTTATACATGGACAAAATCATGAAAGTTAACATTAAAGCGGTAAAGTACAATTAGATGAAATAATTGAATTTAATACCTGATTTTATGTTTATAGAACTTAACTATAACTTTGAACCCACAGAATGGACTTCTGTCTGCTTTGCCGTTTATGGTGATGTGGTGTATGGGCTTGCTCTTTAGTTGGTTCATTGATTGGTTGATTGTAAACAATGTATTGAGCGTTACCAATTCCAGAAAAGTGGCCGTCTTATTAGGTAGGTGCCATTTCAGTGTAAATTTCTGTTAATGTTTTAAGATATTATTTTATAATCAAGACTAAATTTAGCTTTGTGCCACATCCATATTCGTCCATCCATCCAGGGCACATCTTTCTTTAATACTACTTGGGTGGCTGACAAGCACACGGTCCACCTGATGAAAAGTGGTTACCGTGAACCTATGAACGTGTGCAACACCAGGGGAGTCACACCCATTCTGCCGCCCCTATAAGAACAGAGAGCTGTGCCATCAGTGCCGAAGACACAATCAGGACCAGCCTTTGGTTTTCCTACTGACAGAACAAAAACTTTCACTCACACACAGAGTGAGTGAGAGTGTGAGTGAAAGAAGTATAAGTGTGTGTGTGGATCTCCTAAAACCCTGCCCTGTCATTCATTAGAGTAACATTTCCGTCACTCTAAACCGCATGTTAACATTGAGTTTTTGTCAATTTGTAAATACATAATACTCTATGTATCTTGTTGTACCGATGATAGCCGAAAATTCGTTGAGAAAAGCTTGTGATGAGAGTCGGTATTGTACAGACTCTAATCTTTCTGCGCCTGTTTTGCGTTTAGATCAAAGTTTAGAATTGAGTGTGCAAAATAAAGAGTTGGCGAACGGTCAAAACCTCCCTCCGCTTGTACAAGTGATGAGTTAGATGACGACAAGGTAGACGGAAGCCTACCTTCAGCATAACAATTATTTCATTTTTTATGATTAACAATCTATTGTGCACGATTTTACAGGTTACGTCCCTTGTGGTTTTGGACTGATAGTCTTAGCATATGCACCGCCAGACATTTATATTGTGGAGACAATCTTGATCATAGTTTGCTCATTTAAAATAGTTGCTTTTAACGGCTTTTTGGTTTGTATTTTTATGTGTACCTATTAGATCAATAAACGGGCAAATAGTATTAAAGAAATTAGCGTGTTGTTTTTATAACATGACGGCCTCAGTGGTATAGCGGTAAAAGCAGGAGGCGCGGGTTCGATTCTCGCTTAGTGTAAATATTTTATGCATGAATATGTAAATTTTGCATTGGTCTGGGTGTTTCTATGTATGATATACATGTATTTACAAAAAAAAGAATCTAGATTCCATAACACAAGCTAGTTAAGCTTTGCTTAGTACGGGTCTAGATAGCGTTATGAAGAATGTTGTGGAATATTTATTTATTATTATTATTATGACACTTTTTTGAACTTTCGAGTTGAAAGTCAACAAATATCAGAATCAACACGATATTGGTACTTTTCGGAGTCTCCTTGTGTTAATGGTGTTCATAATAATTGCAGGTCAATCACGTTGATATAACACCAAATTTTGCTGGAACGACGATGAGTTTGAGCAATTTCGTAGCGAATACGGGCCCCGCGATATCGCCGCTAGTGATTGGCTATATATTGACTGATATGGTGAGAAAATCTATACATTTACGATATACTGTCAAATCAATTTTCAAAGATAAAAAGAACCATGTCTACCAAATATACAAAAAGAAAAAAAACAGTCGAACTGTTTTTGAGGAGTATGACCCAAACTAGATTTTTATATTTTAGAGTATACTTACTGTATTGATATTATTACTGAAATAATATATTTATTAGACCTTGGAGGAATCTTTAAAGTGAATGAATGTAAAATCTTTTATTACCCGACTACGGCGAAGCCACAGGGGGGTTATGATTTTGACAGGCTACGTATTTACATATGTATGTAGGTTCATCTATTCCCTCATAGGACCTCAACTACTTATTAGAACTGGGATAAATATGGTATCGTTAGAAGCTTCTTGGTTGTCCGCTAGTTATAGGCTGCATGACTTGTCCCTGAATCTAATGTGGCGCCCTCTTGCGACCATAAAGTACTGTGTTACAAAATACTTTTGAGATAAATATACCATGTTTGGTACCAAATAACAAATAACAAATAACAATACATTATATTTAAATAGTGGCATACGGCGTATCACGAAGTCGGGTTTTATGTAATTATCAGTTGTGTTCAATGTGGTGTGATAATAAATGTTTTTCATTCTTCCTTTCAAACAGGATGCATTAGAATGATTTCTGTAATCCTTTCACAATCTTAAAAAGCGTCCTCACAGTGAATATAAAGTACTACTTTTTAATCATTACAGGAAGACAAGTACCAATGGAGGCAGGTGTTCTGGTTGACGGCTGGTGTTTATTTCTGCGCATGTCTAATCTATGTAATATTTGCAACTAGTGAAAGAGCCGACTGGAATGAGCCACCAGAAAATGTACAGGGACAAGATATTGAAGAAGTTGTGCCAATTATGAACAAAAGTGAACAGTAGATATAAGAACACACTGTATCATTCTAAATTTACGAACGCCTTACCTATATTTGATGTAATAAAGCTGATGAGTTTGTTTGCTTCAAAGCGCTAATTTCGAAATTACAATACAAATGTCCAATCATTATCTGCAATCAGATTTTGTCAATAGTTATGTCAAATCAAATAACCCGCCCAGTATCGTTCCCGGCGCAAAGGTGCCCATGACACTGGCAGCGTTGCCTCGAGCCCGAGCGTTGGCTGTTGCCGGAGCGGGAGTCACCGCCTTGTTCGTGGATACGGCGACTAATCTCAGCAATTAAGCCCTTCGCCTCTGGCCCATAGTGTCCACCGCAATTTCGAAATGAAAAAATAATTTTAATTGAATAGTCCATTTATTGAGAAATATTATAAGCTATGTGTACTCAAGAAAGTGGAGCAGCATTTGAAAATTAATAAAGTGCGAACAATATATGACTTAAAGATGTGATACGGAAGCCGGGGCAGACCGTTTTTTATACCACTTGGGTGGCAGACAAGCACACGGTCCACCTGATGGAAAGTGGTAACCATGGCCTATGGACGTGTGCAACACCAAAGGAGTTACACGTGCTGCCAAACCTGTAAACACAGAGAGTTTTTGTGCCATCAGTGTAAGATACAAAGCAGGACAAGCTTTTCGTCCTCCCACTGACAGCACAATAACTCTCCAGTGAGCTCTGGCTACCCTACTCACCGCCGGGAATACAACACGAGGTTATTATGGCCGGGTATTCTGTAGGGTGGAGGTACTTCCCCAGTCGGACTGCTCAATTGAACGGAAATACCGTCGTGTCCTACCTCCTTAGTTTCGGTTAGTAAAGTTTCGTTTGTTTACTTGTTTGTTTTTAAATGATCTTGAATAATAAATAGATACACATGTACGGAGCATGGAACTGCTATCTAAGACCAGTTTATTACAAATCTTATATTACAATTATCACTTTGTCAGACTGGAGCGCCTCTAAAAGTTTACAAAATAACAATTCCACTTACCAGTTAAAACACAAATTATAAACACTACAATATTTATCTACATCTCAAAACTTATGAACTTATTAGTCCTAAATTAATTAATTTACTAATGTAAGTAGTTGAAAAATTAACTAGTACCGCTGCAGTCAGCAGCTGGGAACAACGTAGTGACCCATCACTACGTTGTTCAAGCAAGCAAGCGATATGTACCGTAATTATCAAGTCAGAGACCTCCGTCTGACTAATACTTGAGATCAGTTTATTTGAATGATTTCTATGTTTACGCCTAGAGAAAAACTGATTTGATTATTTTATTATACTTGTTTTTACTCGTAATAAAGGGAGGTTAATAGTGGAATGTAATTTGGTTAATTTGTCCGAAATGATGTGTCGAAGGATATTTTAACTGCTTTATTTTGAAAGGTTTGGGGAAATTTGTAATTACTATCACACGTACTACTCCAAGTTGGGCATGAGTATTTTAGACAGGGACGAACCAGAGTAGTGTAAATGCGTAGTTTTGTTATTTTTTATTTTAACACAATAGCTTAGTACAGTAAGAGCTTATAATGACAACAGTGCGATGTAGTGCCTCATGGTACCTTACCATATGGTACTTACATAATACAATTGCAAGATCTCAAATCAATGTTTACACAGGTGCGTCTTTTGGCATGTAATAATATTATTAATTTAATTTCGACGTCGATACCAGGAAAAATAGAATAAAAATATGTATCCGACAGTATCAAGGCTATCAAACTTTTGATACTTTCGGAAGTTGTAGCAAAACGTCGGGTTTTACTTGAAAATACCTTTCATATTTAATTTGTTTTATTTTGGTTGTTTTATACAATATTGAAATATAGGTCAGAGAATAAGCATTGCCATACAACGTGGTGCTGTGAATCTTCAGGGAACACTACCACAAGAGCATGCTTTGCGGAGGAATTCCACGAAGTGATTTAATTTTTGTTCGTTTTTAATTTGATTAATAGTACTTTTATTTTTAGTGTTAACTATTAATTAATTTGTAAATAATGTGGTATATAGTTGTATAAACACACATGAATAAAAATGTTGACCACACGATAAACGTTGTTATGACGAACAACTATTGGAAATATATTCAGAAGGATCGGAAGGTGGACATAAGAATATGCCGGGATGATATACCAGGAGAGTCCATCGGGCACATGATTTCCGATGTCTAGTTTTTGATGAATAACTTTGTTTTAAGATTGGTTTTAAGATGTTTTGATTTTTTGCAGAAGCAAACCTTCGTTAAACCAAACTAACATGGCTACTAACAAACCAAACTAACACTAACATAAATTGATGATTGATTGAGGGGAAAATCAAAGTTCTACTTTACACCCGCGATTCTATTCACATTGAGTTCTTCTTACTTTCTAAATTTAAATAAGGCAATTTCAAAAAAAAATCTTTTAATATAAGTAGGTGGAAAAAGGGCCTACCATGAAGTTCACGTATCCTCGCATAACAAAATTATCTAAAAACCCTGTAAAATCCAGGATGGGGATACAGATACCAGCAATGTTTCGTATTATTACAGAGTATATCATAACCTTTAGCGTGAATTCTTGTAAAGACCAACAAAAGCAATATGACTGAAATCCAAGGAGAAAATGCATCAACGAATTTAAGAATACCACGGGCCATAATAACTGACTTTTCACACCACGGTTAGGGAAACGTGGTGTGAATATTCCACCACTGTATTACCTGTTTTAACTGTAAAGGAGATCTTCATTTCTGAAACTTCTACCTTATTTTGTTATCAGGCGCTGTGTAGTTATAATGACTTACTTATCATAATTAACTAGTATGTTTTCTATTAAATAATACCTCTAAAAAATTGCAGGTCTATCATATAGGTATTACACCAAAATTTGTTGGAACCACGGTTAGTTTCAGCAATTTTCTTTTGAACATTTTAACATCATTGTCACCGCTAGTGATTGGCTTGATATTGACTGACGTGGTAAGGCAACCGTAATAATAACTAATCAAATCAATAGCTAAACGACTTTTCAATCTTACAGATTACTTCAACAAAATGAAATTGGCCTATGAATTAATCATGTGAAAAATATAAATCATTAAAACTAATGCCTTCAACAACTTTAAATTCAATTTGACAAAGTATTACTTGACTAACTTTTAAACTTAATTCCTTACAAGAAGACAAGTATCTTTGGAGGCAGGTGTTCTGGTTAGTAGTTGGAGCTTATTTTGTCACGAATTATATCTATTTGAGACTGGGAACAAGCGAAAGAGCCGAATGGAATGATCCACAGGAGAACGAAGACAAAAGGGATATTGGAGATAGTTTACCAATTATGAATAAAAGTGAACAGCACATTTAGAATAGTTAGACGGCTGTTGCACCGGTGGCTTCAGCTTTTCTTCTAAAAAGCTGAAGCCACCGGTGCAACGTGAAACATGGAGATTTTGCGGCAGAGACATTGTACACAAGGGACATTTTGCGAATAGGTCAGTAATTTTAGTCATGTTTAAAATAGAGAACAAATAACTGAAATTTATTAGATAATGCTCTAATTTATTCTTCTTCGGAGTCTAGGGTCCGCTTTACCAGTCTAACTGCGGATTTGGCTGAACTTCGATACATTCAGTGAAGCGACTGTCACTGACCTCCATAACCCATAAGCGATTTATTTTAGCTGGGTTCATGTCCTGAGATGGTTTTCGTAGAAGTAAATATAAAAGAAAATATTTCATACTGACCAACTTTATTTATTTAGGTCTTTATAAAGTTTGATATTCCTGTATATTAACAGCTATTTCCATTATTTATATTTTGTTTGAAAGCTGATTTCAAGATTTTACAACTCTGTATTAAATTTTGTTTTTATTGGCCGCTTGATAAATTTAATTCGATCTTCAAAAACAGTACTTCCTAAATGCTATCCATTTTAATGATAAAGGGGGATGACCACTTCCTATAGACACTTTGGCCATGTGGTGCCCACAGCAAAAAGTGTATGCAAATGGTAGTATACCATACCACCACTAAAATACAATTGTAATGTTTTAAATGAAACTTCGAGTATAGAAAATAAATCAAGTTTTTATTTCACAGAAAAACATGTATACAATCGATTTTAACAGCTGCTGAACACGATTTTAAACCTCAAACTACATACTCAACTATATATTGATGTACTGATGGTACCAAATATGATATTAAAGTTCTCTTTATTCTATTTCTATGCTTCTATATTATTCGTAGATAATTAAAATATCATCTAAAAATCGTGCAGGGGAGATATATTAACTTCATGCCGTGCCCACCCTAAATACCATATAACAGTCATGATATGGACACAGCATCCCACTGTTCCAATATTTCCTATGGACGTTTGTAACACCAGAGGAGTTACAGTCGCGCTGCCAATCCTGTAAGTACCGAGATTCTGTGCCGTCAGTAGAAGACTTGCTCTAATTAATAAGCAGCTAGGACCAAAGCTTAAACCTTCCATAATGCTACGTCTACAATCATGGCTAACCATAACTGTGTTACATATTGGGTGTTAACATTGATATATTATACGTACGTATTATTTTTTTACAGCTGTCACTTTTCAAAAATGTAATAACATTGTTTGTTAGCTTAATGTTGTCTCATTCATACACAAAAATATCATAAAATTTGGATTTGTTATTCCTAAAAAAATGCAAGAATGTTAGTACTGAAAATTGGGTTTCCTCCAATTTCTGCAAAAAACCGGCAATTTCATGTGTAGCGACCTATTATTATGCCTATTAGTATTTACGTCACAAAAACTCACAATTTGTATACAAAACAATAATCTATTCTCAGAAATTAGTTACAGCATCGAACGAAATTTAGAATTGATTTTTATAAAATCTTTTGTTTTTCTAAAAATATTTACACCGCAAAATGTATTCAACTAGAACTAATGAATTTTAACCCTATGAATATGAATTTGTAGTTTTCGAAGAACGTTGTATTGTTAATATTCGGTATTATCAGCAATTTACTGTTAACTTTAACGTTTCGTCTGGAACCGTTCTGTAACTGTGTCATTGGTCAGCAGCTACTACCGCGTAAACGACTGAATCGTGACATTTTCGCAATCATATTGTGCTGTGTGATAAATTTTTAAACATTAAACACATTGCTATCACTTATACAGGTAATAATGTATTGTACATGTGGTACTATTTGTGTAGTTAACATAGTGTAATAGAAACCACCTGGAAAATCTTTCTGTATAAGTTTAAATTCTTGCTAATATCAGTGTTAAGGTTTGTTAAACGTATGGCTTTTTTAAAATCTAATGTATGAAATATTATAAATTTAAAATGTCTAATTTTTAGGTTAATTCTTCAACGAATATGTTACCACGTTCTAATAGCTCCGTTCGTTTAATCGTTAACTATCTAAATGCTCAAAAATGTTAAAAAATAAAATGCCTGATGAGTTTCTTACCGGATTTTTTTTAGGTTGGTGCCGCGTTTTGATCCGATGGTACATTTGGTAACTGCCGATTTAATGGTCTCTGCAGAATAAATGATCGTTGACTTTGTAGATTTTCTGTAATACATGGATTTGAGACTAATAGGAGTTTTATAGTTTTTTTATACCGCTTAGGTATGAAGCTTGTCTAATAATAAATGCGAATGAAGTGCCTTACATACCTCACTGTGCGCACCGACCTTGATAGACTGATAAAAATAGGTTTACTACATTTTAAGACAACTATAAACCTGTTTCATTGCTTTCATAGTAAATTAAACAATATTTTTATTATTATGAAAAAATAAAATACATGTTTTAATATTTTAGTGATACTGAGCAAAATCTTAATACTAATATTTGACAAATATAGAAAAAAGGTTTAAAATCAATTTTCGTGGGTAGAAAACCGTGGGTTGAAAATGGAAACAAAAGAACATTTACTCACTTTTTTTATCTAGGACATGCCAACTTGACTTCAGCTCGCTTGATGTTAAGCTAAAGGCAAAGTCTCAGGAAAGAGGGTTTTTTTATACAACTTTACTGGCAGACAAGCACACGGCCCACCTGATGTAAAGTGGTTACCGTGACCTATGAACGCGTGTAACACCGGTGGAGTCACATCCGTTTGCCAACCCTGTAAGAACAAAGATTTTATGTGCCCTCAGTGCAGAACATAAAATCAGGACAAGCCTTTGGTCTTCCCACTGACAGCCAACAACTATCCAGTGAGCTCTGGCTACCCTACTCACCGCCGGGAGTACAACACGAGGTAATTATGGCCGCGGTATTCTGTGGGGTGGAGGTACATCCCCAGTCAGACTGCTCAATTCGGACGGGAGTACCGTCGTGTCCTACCTCCTTGAAGGTCACAATTACAGACACTGAGTAATGTTACAATGGTGGCACTCAGCTTGGCGGCCTCATCAGATGCTTTTTCACGCCCCGCTTAAAAGACCCGGGACTGTAGGAAGAAGGAACACTTAATATGTCCTTGGTACTTAGTAGTTACCTATTTTGTTTATTATTCCACGACTCACGATGCAGTCAAGGACCTTCCTTGACTGCATCGTGGGACGTGGAAGAGGTGCTGGCACGTGCAGGTGACCGGCGCCGCCGCAGCCTCAAACGGAATTTTTTGTGTTAGTTAATAGCGAATGTGACTTCTTAAAGTACACGCGTGAGTAATCACGCTAAAAGTTACATTCTCACTGTGCAAAATGTATTTTTAAAGGGTATAGATAGATTGATTTAAACATTTACAGCAAAAACAAGTAGGTAAGCATGCATATACAGTTTAATGTACAATGGGCGGCCTTATCGCTGAAAGCGATTTCTTCCAGGCAACCTGAGGGATATGTTATGCAAGTCGATTTGGCATCAGACAGCTCAGCTGATCAATTGGACACTTAGGATTGCTTTGTCTATCACCCTAATGACAATGTACGTTTGTTTCCGAGGATAAAATCTTTTAATTAACATAACGGACATTGGTGTCAATAAGGAATCTCAAATTAAATCTGCAGTTTTCATTCTACCAACACAAATTTAGTGTAAATTGTGTAACGTGAATCTTTTATACCTGCCTATGGTACCCTCTAGTAGTTTTAAGTTCTTTTAAATACATGATTACTAATTAAATGTATAAGTAAATTCAAGTTCTGCAGAAAATTCTGTAAGAAACTCTGTGCTTACAGGGTCGGCAGCGCGAGTGTGGTTTCTCTGGTGTTACACACGTCCGTAGGCCACGATAACCACTTTCCATCAGGTAGGCCGTGCGCTTGTCTGTCACCTTAGTGGTATAAAAAAAAAGTAGCTATCCACTAGTAGATAACATAAAGGACCTTGTTTTGAAGACAATGTAATTCATTCATGATGTTTATTTACTACTTGCTTTTTTTCCTCCAAATAATCACTGCTCACTCCCTTAAGTAATAGCGTGATGATATATAGCCTAAAACCTTCGGTCGATAAACGGGTTATTCAACATAAAAGGTTTTTTTTTTAAATTCGTATCTACCGGGTTCTTGAGATTAGCGCATTCAAACAAACGCTATACATAGATTTCACATTGTCAGTAAAATAACATGGTTATGTACGTATTTTGGGACTTTAAAACGGTACTAGCTTTGTATTTTTCTATAGTTGGACATTTGCAATAAATATTCAATAAGTAAATATTCAAATATAAATATTCAATTCAAGTATATACGTTCCATATCAACCCCTACACTTTCTCTGATTATAATAAATGGTGTAAGAGTAGTGGTGTAGTAGTTACAATATATTCAAGATGGTAGGTAGCTGTACATATGTGTACATATTTAACTAGAAACAAAACACAGCTGTGACAATACGGAACAAAAAAACAGCTCAATTCGGAAAGTAGGTACATTTGTATTGTCAAAGAACGTCGTGCTTATTTTGTTTAAAATTGATTAGTTGCTGAAAAATATATCATTTGGTTGGAATAGGGAGTTAAGTGTGCGATAAAACCTGAAATTAGTTTTATCTGTAAGTGCAGGTTCTTAATAGATGACTCTTGCCTTTGCCGCATCATCCACCATATACTCAATGCCTGATATCCATTGCATTGCGTAATCATCCAAACCACGCAGTCATGTGCATCCACAGCAAAGGTATCTTCTTTTCTTCCTCTTCCCACTTTTTAGAGCACGGTACTGCCACTGCAGAACAATCTTAATATCCCATGTATGAATGTTCGCTGCAACCCGAATAACATAAACTACATTGAGAGTATCATCAAAACAGCCTCGCGTAAATTTGGAGTATTGAACAGAACGAGTTTTTTTACACCGACGCAGCGGTGACTTCTGTACAAGACACATATTCAGGAAGCTCCAGGAAGTACTTACTAGATGCTCCCAATAGACTGCAGCGATGTGCGATCCGCATTTTTGGGAATCCTGAGATCACGAAAAACCTAGTGCCTTCGCAAACGCATAGAAAGGTTGCGTCCTTGGCAGTATTTTACCGTCTGTACCATGGTGAATGTTCTGATGATGATCTTTCAATTGTTCCCACCCTCTCCTTTCCTACACAGGACCACACGTGCAGGGCTTAGATGTCACCCGCACATGGTGCAGAATATTCTATCAAGAACCAAGCGTTTCAGTGACGTTTTCCTTTGAGATTGTGATGAAGCATCAAGCTGATAGCCATCATTGTAACATTATTGGTGTCTTCAATGGTAATCTTCTTTCCTGAGATTCTGCCATATGCTTACCCTCAGTATGCGGGGAAGATAGATAGACAGATAATTCTTTAGTGCACATGAACAGATTTACTGTAGGACAAGTAGGTAGCATGTATACAGTTTAATATACAACGAATGGCCTTATCGCTGGAAGTGATTTCTTCCAGGCAACCTTGGTGAAATCATATTGATGTGTCCTACTTAAATATAAAAAAGACAACATGTTACAGTAATTAATGGAACATTTAATAGTTTACAGATACAAGTCGAAACTAGCATGGCAGCCAAAAAGGAAGTTTCCAACAATACTAGCCACAGCAAATTCAAAGGTAGGTTTTCGCCGAAGAAAACAAATTTAATTTATGCCATACTTACATGTATTTTACTTTGCGTTTTTCAAGTTATTTTTTAGGCTCATTATTATAGAATAAAATGTTAGTCCATCTGTTCATCTCATAATCACCTACTTACATACATATAATCGCACTCCGGAGGGTTAGGCAGAGGATAACATCCACATTTCACCTATTTTCGGCCTAAATATCATCTAAGTCACGAGAAATATCCTAAGTCTACACAGTCTTACATAATAATTATAACATCAATAGGACGATATAAAAACAAAACCAGGACTACAAATTACTTCTGTTAAGTTTCCATTTCTGTCAAAAATCACATTGAAGTAGAGAAAGAAAGATAAAATGCATTTAGATACATTGGTGGTTACCAGTGTCACTTTATACATTTCGGGTTTCAAATTGTCCACACACTTTAGCAACGTACAAGTATAATGCAAAATTATTATTAAATGACAATTAGACACGTGTCGAAATATTGCCAAATGATCACTGTGATGTTAAAAGGCAATAAGTGAAAATATTCCGTTTGTACAGACCTAATTTTAAATTGAGGGTACTTTTCAAATATTTTTTGGATCGTGATAACGATGGATCGCTGTAAATGGGTTAACAAGGTTTTCAACGAAGTTTACAAATACAGGTGTAAATACACAAATTGAAAATAAAAAAAATAGACAGCTGTAAATAAATAAATTTTGTTTATTCCACAATGTGCGTGGTCTGCATTTCTTAAATTAAATTCTAGTGGTACATTACCACTGAACTTGAACTTGCCCCTACACAGGTTCAAATTTTTACTACTTGTAAGTTTTCACTTTTACATAGACGCTGGCAGATCGATCTACACCACAGTCTGAAAATGATCTTAATACCAAGGTATTTAGAATAAATAAAATAAAATTGTATTATTGGTGTGTACCAAATATGAGAACAATCAGTTTACAGAAAGAGGGAAAACAAAAAGGAACAAAATACTCCAATGATCTCAATGCCTTGAGATCATTGGAGTATTTTGTTCGCCAAGATTGATTTGATGCTGACTGCACGTTTATGTATTTACAGATGCGGTATGGGGAGTATGGGGATACAGACACCAGCAATGTTTATTATTATTTTTTGCGTATATAGTAACTTTCAGCCTGAAGACAAGTATAGGTGTGGGTCTAGTCGCTATGACAAAGAAAAACGGAAGCAACACGATTCAATTACTAAATACGTCAGCAGAATTTAAACCAGAAGGGATATTGAATACTCTGATGCTAGTCCCGCCGGTAAGATTATCTGAATTAATATTGAATAAAGTAAGAGTGAAGTTTCGGAGTCACGCTTACGATCCTGAGTTCCAATCTTGGGTATACTCTTAATGCAAGCAATTTAGCTTAGCTGGAGGAGTTAGCCGAGAATGATTAGTTATTTTATTTTTTATGTAATAGACTTATTGCAAATTCAATAATTTATGAATACTAATGTGTGGCATTTTTAGAGTAATTGTATTGAATGAAATCTAGAATTTTATGGTCTTGGAGTTACAATTTAATAGGTTTAAAAAGTAAAAGACCAGGTTATTTGGTATTTAATTTTATATTATGTTTTATCAACCTCACAGTTCTTGTTTAATAAATAGCACATAAAAATATCTTTTGGACTTAGTTGAGCCATTTTGTAAATCGCGATACAGCAACCAAATATCGAAGTTCAGCCAAACCAGCAGGTAGACTAGAAAAAGCTTTCCACAGACTCTAAGATGAAAGCTGTAGATGAGACTGGGATGAACAAGAAGACATAATATGTATAGTCTAATATACAAAAATGTTAAAACTACTAAAAATTTTGTTCCAGTATCCAACGTTTGATTGGGACAAAAAAGTACAAGATATAGTGATAGCTGCATTTTATTGGGGTTTCATGCTGCTCCAACTCCCCGCCGGACACCTAGTCCACAAATTTGGAGCCAAAAGGCTTCTAACAGCAACAATGGCTCTTAACTGCATTGTCTTTATTATGTTTCCAATTGTTTCATATTATGTAAGTCCCTTCCTATTTTATCTAAGTCTACTCCAAACAGAAACTGACGCCCCTGAGACCGAAGCTCACACATATTCTTTATAATTTGTATATCCGCTCTTCTGAGTGCCACTGCTATTAGACTTCCTGACGCAAGTGCAGGTCATCTTGAAACCTTAAACTTTAAAGACGTTGGTAAGGTTAATATAAAACAAAAAAAATACTGTTATTATGCAGTCCACTTCTATCATTATTTTATTTTCTCTCTGTAATAAATAGAAAAAATATGACACTCAGTACATTATAACATTTGGTTGATTGCAGGGTAGTTGGTACTGCGCAGTAATATGCCGGGTAATTCAAGGTTTCAGTCAAACATGTGTTGCCCCTTCAGTTCATACTTTTCTCGGAAAATGGACTCCTTTAAATGAACGAGGAAGATTGAGTGCTTTTGTTTACGGAGGTGAGCTATACGGGTGATGATTGTAGGGACTTTGACACAATAAAAAGAGATTAAGATCATTTTGAGTTATTTTTTCTAACACATTAACAACATTATGCACTTGAACTCAGCATCAGATCGATGCAAAGATGCAAAGTACTCAACATTTTGAGAACTTTGCTAATCAAGATTGATCTGATGCAGTCAAACCAATCCTGATTGGAAAAGTACTTTTGCAACAAATACTCGATAAACATAACATATTCAAGAATTTTTTTTATGTTTGGTCTTTAAGTGTAGTCCAAAAAATTGTGGTGACCATTCCTGATGCTGTCCCTGGAATAGTGATCATTGTTTTTTTGCATTCGATGCTTTTGTAGCCCTACTTGAAGAACCCGTGATGGTAGGAAAAAGGAAATACACACATGGGAATACTCCTTTTTTTATCCCATTTAGGTGGCAGACAAGCACACGGCCCACCTGATGGAAAGTGGTTACCGTGGCCTATGGACGTTTATAACACCAGAGGAGTCACAGTCGCGCTGCCAACCTTGTAAGTACAGAGTTTCTGTGCCGTCAGCGTAGAAGACAAAACAGGACAAACCTTTAGTCTTCCCATTGACAGCACAAATTCTCCAGTGAGAACTCCATGTTTTGTGATGGTATCGATTGCATTGCAGCAGCCAAGTCCTACGCCTATAGCTTGGGAAATAATCCTTCAGTAACTACTCATAATATTAGTTGAATTTGTTAGATGTTTTTATATTTTTTTTTCATTTCAGGTCAAGCTTTAGGAATCGTTTTAGGGGTAATATTAACAGGCCTAATATCAGCTTCGGCCATGGGATGGCCTGGTTCGTGTAGATTATATGGAATAGTATCAGGTTTAATGGCAGTAATAATATGGTTTTTGATTTATGATACACCAGCAAAACATCCAAAAATATCCTTGGTTGAGAAAAAGTACATAGAAGATGATGTGGGAACACGTGAGAAGAAGAAGGTGAAACTTAAGTTGAACAAAATATCTTCCATATAACTTGTTAAGGTATTATTCCGAGGCTGACTGCAGGCAGCAACCGCGACAACAGCAGATGCAGACCGTACCATGAAATAGACTTGAATATCATAATTTTTATTGTTATAATTCATTGCGGCTTCTCAATGGTGCCGTTTATCTATATCGAAATTTAACAAGTAATGTATGCGAAGAGACAACACGTCATCTGACCGCACAATGGTCCATAGAAATAAAAAAGAATCAGTCTCGCAATCCGTTCATTTGTCTATAACTATACATTCACCTTTTTCACATACATTACTTGTTAAACTTCAATACGGAAAAAGGGCGCTATTGAAAATGAATTAAAAACAATAAACAAAATTATCACATTCAGTCTATTTCATGGTAAGCCCTGCATCTACTGTTGCTGTCTGCGTTCGGCCTCAGAACCATACCTTAAATCATGATCATCATTATCTTCATCTTGCGTTAGCCCTGGTCGCATCCCAGGTCTTCACCACAGAGTTATACCGCTTAAATATGATATACCTAGTGATTTTTTTTCAACTATATTGGGCGTAATTGCCTTTTAACCTATCCAGCTTGAGTTGCGCTTAGTGGCCAACCACTGTATGAGTTGTTCAGGTCTCTGTCTAAACTTAAAGACTATTGACAGCCAGGACCGACGATTTAATGAGCCCTCCGAAGCACGGCCGCAGTTAGATGAATTATTACTAAGCAGTTAAGGCAACTAAGTAATTCAACTCACTGATATGTATTTTACCATATTGTAAGCGCACCTGGCCATTCATGCTTCTGCCATGACTACAAATCATGACCTGTAATTAAGTTACGTAATTAATAAACTCACTTGTTTTAGATTTTGCCAGTGCCTTGGCTGAAAATAATTCGTCATAAAGGCTTCCACGCTATGATAATTGCCCAAATTGCTACTCTATGGGGAAATATGGTTTTGTATTCAGAAGTACCAGCGTACATGGACAAAATCATGAAAGTGAACATAAAAGCGGTAATAAAATTGTATTAAACTAGACTAGATTATGATTTTATATTGCATATTTTAATAACTTCATAATGTTGTGGACCCACAGAATGGATTTCTGACCGCTTTACCATTTTTGGTGATGTGGTTTACCAGCTTCTTTTTTAGTTGGTTCACTGACTGGTTGATCATAAAGAAGATATTGAGCGTCACCAATACGAGAAAGATTGCTAACTCTTTAGGTATGGCGGTTTCTTTTTACAATATTTGAGACAGTTGTACCATTTTAAACCCATTGAATTGAAAGATCTGAAAAAGATCTGATATTAATTTTATGTATAAATTTACAGGATACATACCTGCTGGCGTTGGTATGCTAGCCTTAGCATTTGCACCGTTAAATATTTATGTTGTGGAGACACTGTTAATCACGATATGCGCTTTTAAAATATCTTCTGTTTGTGGTTTCCTGGTTTGTAATTTTATTATCATCATCGACGTTATTCACAGTCATAGTCCTTACCTTGATGTCTGAAAATCGCGTCTTCCAATGGCGACGCGGCTGTACTTTGATATTTTCTGTTAAACGACTGCCGTTTGACCTCCACAACCCATTGGTGATATCGAATTATTGCAGTTAGAGTAGTTGTTGAAATTTTTAGGATTCTTACTCGTAACTATCAAAGGTAGTGTTTGTATGGGAACTGGGACAAATGGTGTAACGTACTCTCCGAGTCACAAAAACTACCCAGGCCAAAGTAAATACAAATATATATATATATATATATATATATACAAATATTTGCACAGAGCGGGAATTGAACTCAAGTCAATATCCTTGGTTCAAAGTAGTCTTTGGTCAAAGTAGTCGCGTTCACCATCGCCCCGTCACTGAGGTAATTTTTATTATATTAAGCATTAAGTTTTTTGGAACTACAAAATTTTGTAGTTTTGGTCTGTCTTTGAACTATTTATAATACGCTTTTATTTTATAAGCTCTCTAACACAGTCTCATTTCCAGGTGAACCATATAGATTTGTCACCAAATTTTGCTGGAACGACAATGAGTATTGCCAGTTTTGTGTCGAACTTGAGCACATCATTGTCACCTGTAGTCATTGGCTTTATATTAACTGATGTCGTAAGTAATATTAATTCATTTTGTCCGTTATATGCATGCGGTATTGGTAGTTCCGATAGTATCTTTAAATATGTAAACGTGCGTGAAATTAAACTAAATTGTTATTTATTTTTCCATAGTTTAATTTTGTTGTATAAATAGGTACAGACATTGTTGAACTTCAATACCAAAAAGATGAAAAAAAAAAGAGAAATGAAGAGGCATGTGCATTTTTAGCAAAGGTATCTTCTTTCCTTTCTTTATCCAATCTTCAGAACACACCTCTGCAGGCCTCCTTTCCTACACAGGACAACACGTACAGGGCTTAAATGTCACCCGCACTAGGTGCAGAATAACCAATCCATAACCAAGCAGTTTAGTGACTCTTTCCTTTGCTGCTCCAGTAAGGCCTGGAATTTTTTACTAGCTCACGTGTTTCCTTCTTCCTACATTGTTGTTGAGGCCGTCAAGCTGAGTGTCATCATTATAACATACTACGTGTCTGTAATCCTCTTTGCGGAGACTTTGCCTTGAGCTTGCCATCAGGCGAGGTGAAGTCAAATCGTCGTGTCCTATTTACAAAAAAGACCTAAATTTACCTATGAAATGTTATTATAAGTATTTAATTCTTTATTTACAGGAAGACCAGCACCTTTGGGGACAGGTCTTCTGTCTAACAGCCGGAGTTTATCTTGTCACTAATCTGTTTTATGTGATATTTGCAACTAGTGAAAGAGCGGAATGGAATGAACCGCAGGTGAACGAACACGATAAGGATGTTGAAGAAAGTTTACCAATGATGAACAAAACTGTCTAATGATATTGAAAATATTTCTAGTACTGTACTTTATTAAAGACAGTATTTTTTTAGATTTTATGTGATTTTTTAATCTAAGACGTATCCTTGCTTTCACTTCTGAGTGCGGAGTCCGCTTTTTCCAGTCTAACTGTCAATTTGACAGCGACATCCACAACCTATTTTCGGTATAGAAGTGTTGCACAAACAAAAAATACTTCTATACCTGTTGCTTGCCCCAAAATAATACAAATAAAAAAATAAGTTTAAAAAACTAAAATTCGATTACTGAAAAATCACGCTTCATGTACATAGTATTAAACAAGAAAATATCAAGGATAGCCGTGGTCGTATGCCACTTAGTCTAACAAAACAGTACATTCTAGAGAAAAGTGGTATACGACCACGGCTATCCTTGATATTTTGGTTTAACACTTTTTAAATAGTAATTGTTAGTTTCGTTTTTAAGTCGGGTTTAAGTTTTTAATTTATTTTTTTATTAGGACTTGTTAATCACAAGGCTTATTAAACTCTGAATATAATAAACATATAGATATATACAAATGTATGCATTTAGCGGGAATTGAAACAGCGTCTCCAGTGTGCAGTAGCAGACACGTTAATTACTGCCACGCCATTTTAGATTAATGATTTTAGATCAAATAGTGTATGTTGGTAGTACGTAGAGACAAAGTTTCACACATACATTTGCATTTATAATATTATAACGATAAGATAGAGGCTATATTTCACAGATCATGGAATACTTTTGGTATTGTTAGCAACAAACCTTAACTCAACCTTTAAAACGAGATTGACTGACTTGAAGCGCGAATGAGCCGTTCGTAGAGAGCGCTATATTGTTTTTTTTTATATATATTTTTGTGTTATTCACTCTTATAGAATAATTATCGTGTATTTTATAAGTGTTGTATTTGTGTTTAAAATGACTACCGAGGATGAAGCTATTAATGAAGTTAAATCTTTAGAACCAAGTATGTATTTTTTTTTTATTTGAAAATTTTATGTCGCTCTAATAAATTCATAATTATGAACTGACAATGACAACAGTTGGTTATCAAATTCAATTTTTTTATTTACCTGTGATAAAAAGTTATTAACTACTTATACAACTATTTATTGGTGCGTGTTGTTGTTTTGATGTGGGTATAAATCGTTTGTAAAGATTTCAGTCTGTGCATTAAAGATACAATGATATCAAAAACAATATACCAATGCATATACGAATGTTCCAGTGAGTAATGAGGTTCTTCAGCAGTAAGGCTTATGTATTACTTGGACCGAAAATTAAAATCGGTGAAATGTGAGTGTTAATACAACTCTGCCTACCCCTTCGGACGTATTAACAGGTACATGTGTCATCCGCTTTCGTCGATTTGACAAAATGCCTTATTCCTTGAACATAAGACTAGAAATATATTAAGACAAAATTAATATGAATTAGCATCCGTTGCCGAACTAGGTAGAAACCTGTGTTTCGGCTTTCGGCGCCATTCCTCACGGGAATTTTGACTGTAACTAGCCAGCACAAGAGCTGTGTTTGATAAGGTGTATGATTGTAATATAGATATAGCAATAAAATGTGCGTGGCTTGTAAATAATTTGATATTTTGAAACCTGTCAGATACTTTCCATAGCACAGACTCAGTTGCTATGATAATCGACTTGTTATGATTATCGATGCTTATGGCCTATGTCGACTAGTCGCCGGCCAATCGTTTATCAGCGACTGTTCCTTTCATTAGGTCAAACAGATAGATGTATATGCACAGCCACCTATGTTTGGCTCTTACTCGCCGAGAGAGAGTCGACATAGCCAACAGTTAGTAATGGCTCTAACGTAATAACATGTGTAATTCGTTAAAATTAAACTATTATGCTTAACAACAGTGACGGTAGGTTAGGTGTTTTGTCGATTTCCTTGAACATTGAATTTAATGATATAGTTAATGAATGAAGATAAAAGTATAGAAAAATGTAAAGACTACAATGAAAAAAAAATTGAATATTTTACAATATTATCCACAACGCTATTTAGCTAACCCATGGTAAATACGGCGTATTTAGTTAAACATAATAAGATATTTTCATTTATATTGTACACCATTAAAATATGTACATCATTATTAAAATCTATAAGGAAGGAACTAGTACAATGGGCGGCCTTATCGCTTTAAGCAATTTCTGGGCAACCTGTGGATGGTGATTATGGTTGTTGGATAAATACCTTGTTGTTGTAAATACACACATGCATAAAAAAATCTTATAATGAGATAAATTCCACTCACGTTTTCATTCACTCAAAAAACGTGCACTCCTGTAAGTTTATTATCATACATACATACATATAATCACGCCTTTACCCCCGGAGGGTTAGGCAGAGGTAAATTAACACCCACATTTCACCAATCATCAAATTCGGTCCCACGTAATAGGGGGTGAGCCTATTGCCGTCTTCTGGGCACTATTTGTTGACTCAATCCATGAATCTGAGGCTGAGTTTGGGCTGTATATATCTGTCTGATGTTAAACAGCCCTATCCTTTAGTCGCCTTATACGACACCGCATGGGAAGAGATGGGGTGGTCCAAATTCTACTCTGCCGGAAACCACAGGAACATGATAATAAACTGATTGATTTGAAAATTTAGTAAAGAGTAAATTGTGCAAGATAGGCTATTATAAAATCCAAGAATACGTAGATGCTCAACTATGCTACTCAAGTAAATTATTGTATTTAGACTAAGTAGACGTAGACTTATGTTTGTAAATAGACCAAAAAAAAAAATGCCCGCTGAGTTTCTTGCCGGGGTCTTCTCAGCTCGAGGCCGCGTTTCGAACCGGCGGTGATCCATTTGCTAAATTAGTCTTTCATATTTCTTTTTATATTGACGTTTTGTAAGTACCAAATTAAAGGTTTATGCAGAATAAATGATTTTTGACTTTGACTTAGAATCAGGTTTATGTCATATGCTTAAAACGATATCTGCCTCGGATACTTGTAATTAGTTTGATTGGTAAAGAAATAAATATCCTTCTTCCTATAATCCTGGGTTCCTAAAGCAGTGCGTGAAAAGCATCTGATTAGACCATCAAGCTGTCGGCCACAAATATAACAGTCTCAGTATCTGTAATAGTACTCTTTCCTGGGGCAGACCTTCAAATTACCATCAGGCGAGGTGAAGACATATGGAGGTCACCAATAAAAAATATATCGTACTCAGGAAAATGAGGACAAGTTTTAGTTAAATGTTAGCGGCTGTACGTAACATGAGGAAATCGTTAAGACCGTGGGAATTATAAAGTAATGATTTTATTATCTTTACTTGCTATTATATGCTGATATTATAAATGTAAATTTAGGTGGATGTTTGTTTATCTATCACGTTAGAATGACCAAATGGATCTGGATAAAATTTACCATAGAGATAGATTATACGTCATATCCGTGTGAGAAGGTAGTTGCTGTATTTTGTTAAAAATATATTGTTAAGTAGAGTGACTTTATGTGCCTTGCATTTGCGCCATTACTTATAATTCGTTTAAAATTTATGGAAAGCAATAATATTCTTGCCGCGTGGTTTCCGGCAGAGTAGAATTAGGGCCACCCCATCTCTTCCCATGCAGTGTCGTTCAAGGCCACTAAGGGATATGGCTGTTTAACATCAGACAGATATATATAGCCCAGACTCAGCCTTATCCCTTAGTTACCTTGTACTACACCGCATGGGAAGAGATAGGGTGGTCCAAATTCTACTTTGCCGGTAACCACCCGTGCCCTTTATATGCTTAAGAAAGTAGCGAGTGAGGATACATTACTAACAGGGTATCATGCTAATGTTGGTTCTATCCTCACTTATGTTATACTATTTTGGGGAAACTCTGTCAACAAGGAAGTTGCTTTTAGAGCCCAAAAAAATGCATCAGAAGTATATGCGGACTAAAAAAGATTGAATCTTGCAAACCATCGTTCGCTAGACTAGGGATTCTCACCTTGCCTGCAGTATTTATCTACGAAGCTGCAATTATAGTCAGGAAAGATATAAAAAATTAAGCAACACTTAAAAGTGCAAGACATAAGACCACTCTCTGTATTAAAAATGTAGGACTTCAAAATACCGAAATAGTGTCTTCGGCATGAGTACAAAAATTTATAATAAACTGCCGAATACTATTAAAAATTCTGAATCTATCAATGTTTTTAAAAAAAGGCTTCCTTGTCACTAAAGTATACTACTCAATCAGTGAATTTATAAATGATGAAAACATTTAATTTTTTAATTTACATTTATTTTGACATTTATTTATTTTTTACTTGACGACTATGTAAATGATTTGAAACAATTTTGATATTCATTTATAACTTTATCATATATCATATATCTATAATTGTATTCTTTAATTATTTTAATGATAATTATTATAAAATAGCTTAAATAATGACTTGTTTGAATAATATATAATAAACGAACACCCTAGAACCTTTACAGCTGCGTAGAGATGTTGCGTCCATGGCTGTATTTTACCGTCTGTACCATGGGGAGTGTTCTGATGAGCTCTTCCAATTAGTCCCACCCTCTCCTTTCCTACACAGGACAACGCGTGCAGGTCTTAGATGTCATCCGCACACGGTGCAAAACATCCGATCAAGAACCAAGCGGTTCGGAGACTCTTTCCTCTGTCGCACCATTAAGGCCTGGAATTCATTACCAGCTCACGTGTTTCCTTCTTCCTACAGTCCCGGGTCCTTTAAGCGAGGCGTGAAAAAGCATATGATAAGGCCGTCAAGCTGAGTGTCACCATTGTCACACGGTAAGTGTAAGTAATGGTGACCCTCTTTTCTGGGACTTTGCCTTCAGCTTACCATCAGGCAAGGCGAAGTCCAATTGACGTGTCCTGTATAAAAAAAAAAAATTATCAAATAAAATTTAGTTCGCAATTTAATTTTTGGTCTGTGATTGATTGTATAATCTTATTGTACGCCTTACCAGGCATGTTGCAGTGATACCTACGTAAACTAAACACCTCAACAAAGTCTAGGGAACAAGATAACCCCAATTTTTTTTTTTCGTGTAAATCTTGTTTTGCAAATAACTGGCAGCAAATAAATAAAAATAGAATAAAGTAGATTACAGAGTTGTTCGAAATTTAAAAATAAATTTAAATAAGTAATGATTTTCGAATATGGAGGGAAAACTTTTAAAAGTGTTTGATTGTGCAGTTTCTCTGAGGCAAAATAAAAATTATTTTCTTTGATTGTAAATAACGTTTATTATCAATGATACGTCTTTTACGTATGGTTTGTGCATTTTTGTGACTGTAGTCATCATTTCACGTCGTCATTTAAGTGGCGAAGAGATGTTAAGGGCTGTTGGTATGCTGCAAGCTGGACGAACTCAACGCGACGTAGCGGATGCTGTCAACACCCAACCAAGCGTAATTTGCAGATTATGGGCACGCTACAGGTCTACAGGGGATGTTGCCGAACGTCACAGGGGACGAAATAGGGTTACTACCCCGCGACAAGATCGTTTCTTGCAAAATTCCGCAAGGCGGCAACCCACGATTACTGCTCGTCAGTTGGTCGCAGGCCTCCAGTATCAGCATCAAGTGGTTATTAGCGATCAAACTGTCAGGAGAAGACTACACGAAGCCAATCTTCATGCTCGCAGACCGCTTAGGGTTCCAGCTCTTCGACGTGGAAATCGAGGTCGTCGCTTATTGTGGGCTAACGCACATTTACAGTGGACCGACCATCAATGGGCACGGGTTCTGTTTTCCGACGAATCTCGTTTCGGTTTTCATCCTGATTCGAGAAGAGTGCGTATATAGCGAGTTCCTGGACGTCGGAGTCGTCTCCAGAATCCGCAAGAAGTTCATCCTTACCAAGGTGGAACAATCATGGTATAGGCTGGAATTCGCCTTGGTGGAAGGACCGACCTCGTTTGGATACGGGGCAATTTGAATGCAAACCAATACATTCAGGAGGTTATACACCCCATGGTAATCCCTCATCGACAGCAGTTCGGTCAAGATTTTATGTTCATGCAAGATAATGCACGGTCACACACCGCGAGGGTAGTGGTCAATGCGTTAAGCGAGCACAATATTACGACGTTGGAATGGACTGCTCAGTCTGCCGACCTCAATCCCATAGAGCATGCCTGGGATTTGCTTAGGAGAAGAGCTTTCAGTGATTCTTTGGAAAATCTGAACACTGAAGAACAACTTTTTTTACACCTTCGCAGTGTATGGAGCCATATTCCACAGACGATGTTTGACAATCTCATACTAAGTATGCCACGCCGTTGTCGAGCTGTTACTAATGCTTTAGGAGGTCCTACAGATTATTAAAAACGTTTAAAGTACGGTTAATTACTGTATTTCTTACTACCTCGTTATTTTTGTGCCTAATCATAGAAGGTTGTAATACTCAATATTGGCACTATTCAATTCTTTCTTAAAAAAAAAAATTTGATAAGAGAAGGAATGTTTTTATTAAAATTAAAATTAAAAACGGTATAAAAATACCCTTCTATTGATATAAAACACTCACTATTACAAGAAAGGGTTTTTAAATAAAAACTAGAAATGTCCTTGTTCCCTAGACTTTGTTGATGTGTGTATGTAAATGATAACATCTACTAATACCTGTGATAAACAATAAATGAATTTGATTGATTGATTGATTGAACTTTTAGCGAAGAAAGGAGTATCTATAAAAAATCTATAGCCAAATATTTTATATGTTTAGGTTTACTGTGTTGGCAAGTAAGCTAGTTATCGGTCTTTGAGAAAGGTAGAAGTCAAACTTATTAAAGAAACCCGGCGTTTCCTGAGTTTTCAGATAGGTGGCTTACCTGTAGAGTATCAGTCATCCCCAGCAGGTAAACGATTGCTAAGTGATTTTGTTCTTCATCCTAGCGCTAGTATCAGTCGCAGCCGAAGCTTTTACCTCGGAATATGGGGTCTGCTTTACCAGTGTAACTGCGGCTTTGGCTGAACTTCAATATTTTTCGTAAAGCGACTGCCACCTGACCACTGCAATCTAATGGCGACATTGAAGTATTGCAATTAGACCAGTTGTTGGACGTATGACCAACGGCAAATGCATACAAACATTTGCAATGAATTATTTACACCACGACACAGAGGCTATTGAGGATGCTTTCACTGTTTCTTTTCTCTCTCTTGGAAAAAACCAGGCAACACAACGTGACTCTCGAGTCACCTTTTTTACCCGACTGCCAAGAATGCTTATTTTTTTCGCGCGTATCTTGTATGTAAGTTTGCAGCATTCTTTATTACCTACCTCACTTCATCCAAACTACGGAACGGATTTCTTCAATTATTATATCGTTAGATTCGTCTCAGTAACCCAAGTGTTTTTAGGTAGGTGACTCGAAAAAAACTCTAAACGGCCGCTGTACTACACTATAGTTCAAAATAAAAATAAAATGTATACTGCAATGTGGGTATCAAATTAAAGGGAGGATTTCAAAATGGTAAATCATGACCCTTTTTGTAATTAAAAAATATTCATTATTTATATAAGATCGTTTGTGAACTTAGTGGTGAATATAGGTACATGACAATATATAAAATCGAGTAAATAAATATTGATATTGGATTATAAAAGCGAAAAAAAAAACAAGTAAGTGACTTAATTAAAGTTCTGTTTTCTAAATAAGAATAACGATTTTCCAAAATACCTATATCTCAGGAAACAAAACGAGCTACGGTCACGTAATATACGTGTTAGTAAAATGAAAGAGAGAATGGCATTAATAGGAATAGGGAATAAGGAAGCCAAGGCTGAAAGAAAGCAGAGATTTATGCATCATGTTCAAGAAAAAATATTTTTTCTGACACTCATGAAACCGAATCAGTATTAATTCGCGTAATTCGTTTGAAGCAGTCGTGAAAGAGTCGCCTTCTTCTCGATCAACCAGACTAGAGTTCATGGGACAATATCTGAACGAGTCTCCTTCATCTGGAATAGCCAGACTTGGAGTCTGAGACTTATGTTTTTCGCGCGTATCTTATATGTATGTAATCGTGTAATATTCTTTATTATTTCATATTTATTTATTTATTTATTAAAACTTTTTGCACAAACAGACAAAGATTGTGTAAAGGCGGACTTAATGCCACAGGCATTTTCTACCAGTCAACCTTAGGGTGATGCAGAGGTATTTATATTAAAATATCTTCGAAACCACTGTAAGGATTTTTTATATAGGACACGTCAATTAGACTTCACCTCACCTGATGGTAAGCTGAACTCAAAGTCTCAGGAATGCGGGGCACCATTACATACACATACCATGTTAAAATGCTGACACTCAACTTGACGGCCGCATCATACGAGCATGCCTTTTCACGCCCCATTTTAAGGACCCGGGACAGTAGAACTAAACTGAAGAGTGGGATGGGGTAGGAAAGAAGATACCTTTGCTGTAAACGCACATGCCTGCGTCTTCTTCGCATTGAACTCGACCAAATTCTCAGAGCTCCATTGGGAAAAGTGATTCAGGATCCAGTCAAGCACAGTGATAGATATCTCAAATGAAAGGTATTCTTCTCTCAATATCCTGGAATACATAAAATGTGAACAAAAGATGGATTAAAAACTAAATATGGTGGATTTATGGCGCCAAATGTCCTCAAATGTTGTCATTAAATATTTTCACTAAAACTTATCGAGCAGGGTATCAAAATAAAGGAAATTAGAATGCGATTACAAATATATACATATATTATAACTAAGAAGGACAAAATAAAAATATATGAAAAATACCCGACTGATGCTGAAAATATCGAAACAAATTTGATAGCAGGCGGTACCCATTTGCAAATCATACAACGAAAGAAAATTAATGGCTACAGTCTGCTTTCAAACTTGTTGTCAGGTTTTTTATTTTGAACAATATTTATTTTATTAATGGAATAACGATTAATCCAGGTGATTATTAAAAGCACTTACGGTTGTTTTAAAGAATATTAGTATTTAACTGAAATAACTAATTTTCGCGTAGTGGCTTCATGTCGGTAGTGAAATTCGAACCAGGGACCTCTCAGTCGTTGCCAGACCGATTTTAAGCACAATTATCTGGAACTAGTCTGTGATGAACTAATAGTTCATGTAAGTGTTGGTATAAAAAATGTTAAAACAATATTTTTTTCTGTTACAGAATCAGGCATGGGGATCCGCCATGTCCAAGTGGTATTGTTATTCCTAGCGATGCTCTTGGGGTACAGTATGAGAGTCAATATGAGCATGGCGATCGTAGCCATGACAGACAAGCACAGTGAAACGGTAAGTCTGATTTTATGACATGTAATTGCAAATACAGCTGAGCTATTTTGACCTATAGAAACTCTGTTTTGTAGAAGATAAATGTGCTTCCCCAACTGCGGCATGCGTCAATATTGACATCAATGGTTATGTCACTTTTATTCACAGAGAAGTCTCAATGATAAATACGCCCAATGGTGATTATTAAACATCAAAGATACGCTGAATGTAACCCTAATCTCTTTGATGGTGTACGAGAAGTGATGTATAACAAAAAAAAACGGCAAAAACGAGTTCAACGTTTCTCTTGATTTGAATAGTAAAAATAATCAAAAATTTATTTAGTATATAACAGAGCATAAAGATAGTTTGATACAAATGATATATTCGTTTACAGGCCTTCGATTGGACAATGCAAGTGCGGACCGTGATCCTTTCTTCGTTTTTTTGGGGTTACATCGTGATGCAAATCCCAGCAGGTGAAATGGCTGCTAAGTACGGAGGCACTATTCTCATCACTACAGTAGTAGCTAGCAACGCTGCAATATCATTATTGATACCTACAGCAGCTTATTATGTAAGTTCTTACTCATGTCTGTCTGGTGATAGAATTTACTACTGTATAATTATTAATTTTTATGGCATCCGAATGGCTACAAGGAGAGAAGACCTAAGGGGAGATAGATGGACTATGTGAAAGACGACATGATTAGGAAGGGAGTCAATGTTGAGATGACTGCAACCAGAGAAGAATATAAATATACATACACACATATTAACCCAAAAAAAGAAAAAATGCGAGAGGATGCTGATGATGCCTGTTTTAAATGCATAAGTACTATGAGTAGTACAGTTTTTATACAGTTATTGAATGGCTAGTGTAATAACTGTCATTAAGTCAAGTATGGCGTAAGAAAGTAATCACAAAGATCTGATTTGCACAAAATATGATTATAGCGAACCTATAAGGGTACCTTGTAAATATAGTTAATGGTTGATAGTGATGGGTTATAAGTGTGTATTAACTGCCGTGCCCAATCCCAGTCCATGTCGCATTTGCTTTCTTACTCAATGTGCTCCTTCACCTGCACCACCGACGACCTCTGTAGAACAACGGAAAGAGCAACAGCAACAGCTGTCGCCATGTATTTTCCAGTAAAATTAAATATCAGACCATTATATGCCAGACCTAGCCATTGACTCTAAGAAGAAGAAGAAATATATTTACAAAAACTTATTGGATATTCAAAGGAATTTGAGGGTTGGAGTTAAATTGAAACCCTTAAACATAAGCAAAATCTGCAAAATCGATATATTTAATGATGTGTGTCATTATAACGTCATTATCTTCACGTTCAGGGTGGATGGAAGGTTCTCTGCGTGTGTCGAGTACTTCAAGGCTTAACTCAAGGTTTTCTGTTTCCAACAATCCACAACCTAATAGGCAAATGGATACCAATGGAGGAAAAGAGCCGATTGGGGACCTTCATTTACGCTGGTAATCTTGATTTTTTCCATTCCTGATTTTAGCCATTTCTGGAAAATATAACGTACGTATATTGTTTCTATAATTTGACTGATATAAACAAAAATAAGTTGGTAATTTTTTATAACTCTTAGTTAGCAGACAACCACACGATCCACCTGATGGAAAGTGGTTACCGTTGCCTATGGACGTGTGCAATACCAGGAGAGTCATACTCGTGCTTTTTTTTTTTTTTTTTTTTTTTTATACCACTTAGTTGGCAGACAAGCACACGGCCCAGCAGATGGAAAGTAGTTACCGTGGCCTATGGACGTCTGTAATACCAGAGGAGTCACAGTCGCGCTGCCAACCCTGTAAGTACAGAGTTTCTGTGCCGTCAGTAGAAGACAAATCAGGACAAGCCTTTAGTCTTCCCACTGACAGCACAAATTCTCCAGTGAGCTCTGGCTACCCTACTCACCGCTGGGAACACAACACGAAGTTATTATAACCGCGGTATTCTGCAGGGCGGAGGTACTTCCCCAGTCGGACTGCTCAATCGGGCGGATATACCGCCGTGTCCTACCTCCTTGAAAAACCCTACCAACCCTGTTAGTACAGATAATTTTTGTACTAGCAGCGCAGAAGACAAAGCAGGACAAGCTTATGGTTTTCCCACTGACAGCACAAAAACTGTGAGCTGTGGCTATCTTACTCACCGCCGGAACCCAATACGATTATTTCCCCAGTTGGACTGCTCAATTGGGACGAGAATATCGTCGTATCCTACCTCCATTCAATGTCATTGCACTAAGTTCTTTAAACCAGTATCAAATAAATAAAATATTACGAAATATATTTGAAACACTTAGGATGTCAGCTCGGTACTGCCCTTCAACTGCTAGTGTCAGGGTTCATAGCCCACGCCTGGGGCTGGCCTGCCATTTTTTATGCAAACGGAATAGTAGGCGCTGTTTGGACTGCAGCCTATATATTCCTTGGTGCTGACTCGCCTCATAGTTCAAAAATGATTAGCGCCGAAGAAAAATATTATATCCAGAGTTCCTTGGGACAACTTGGCGAACAGAAGGTGAGTTTAATTTTTAATGCAATCAGAGAGTTTCTTTTTTTTTTTTCAATATAATCATTATTTGCTGGTCAATATTTTTCAGAAGCTGAAAACTCCCTGGATACCGATATGCAAATCACTCCCATTCTATGCTCTAATAATAGCGCACTGTGGACAAAACTGGGGCTTTTGGACGCTCATGACCGAAATACCTTCATACATGAAGCAAATTCTTGGAGTTGATATGAAAGCGGTACGATATTTCAATATTCTGTTTTAACAAAAACTAGTCTAGTTTAGAAAGCTCCTCCTATAAAGGGTCTGGTGATATCAACCTCTTAGCTTAGTATTAACGTAAAAGTATTAGTATCATTCATATCATGGTCTCTACTAGTCCCAATAAGAATCGGGCAAGTAACTTACTGGACTTTTTTATGTCAACAGAATGGTGCCATGTCAGCCCTCCCGTACTTGGCAATGTATCTACTAGGCTTCCCTTTTGGGTACATATCAGATTATGCCATCAAAAAGCAATGGGTCAGTATCAGCGTTAGCAGAAAAATCAGTAACACCATAGGTGAGTATTGATAACAGTAATAATGCGGGGTATAGTTATATTTTTTTTCATTGAAAATTCTAACGGGAATATCAATGTAATATGATAATAGTCAATGTACTGATAATGAAAATATATAATCCCGTGAGCAACAACGTGGTACCAATGATCGTTGAATACTGGAAGTAATTCAATAGTTCTTTCTAAAGTACAATAATTAAGTCTATGGGAAAAAACAAACGATAAAAACATACACCACTCTTTTCCAATCACTAAATTACAATCTGTTGTGATGTCAGAGTAAACATACTATCCACGTAAAGCTGCATAAATTTTTCATCCTGATTCTGATCTCATACCGGATGGTAGGAACATTACTTACCTACAAATATAATGCGAGCATAATAACCTACTGACAATACATAACATTATTATGGTCGGTTCCATATTTGTACTCGCGTATTTGAAACCGTCGATCGAAATTATGACGTATCATTTGTCGCAATACCTGGAGCTGGTTGAAAATACTTTGGCATTTTGGTAGTACCCAGGGAACCTAAACGTAATTTTGTAATATCTCTTGTACCATATTCTAGCAAATAAACTATTTTGATTTGATTTGATTTGATTTAACTTTTCAGGTTTATGGGGTCCAGCGGTAGCGTTGATTGGGTTGTCGTATGTACCAGTAGGGGATGTCGTATTAGCTGTGTCCCTACTAACTGTCGTAGTTGGTCTCAATGCTGGACAGTATACTGGATTTTTGGTAATTATTAGATGTGATTTGTTAACAATTTTAAGTGATCATCAATATTCATTAAACTTACTAGAGGTAGTCAAAGCAGTCCCTTTGTTTATAAGGAAACTGTTTCGTCTGTAAACAGGTTTCGGTTTATAAGTGGCTTTAATTCATTTGTCACAATTCATACATACATAAATACATATAATCACGCCTTTATCCTCGGAGGGTTAAGCAGAGGTGAATTATCACCCACATTTTGCCAATAATTGTATTCGGTCCGACGTAATAGGGGGTGAGCCTATTGCCGTATTTCGGGCACTATTGTTGACTCGAGCCATGCATCTCAGGCTGAGTCTGGGCTGTATATATCTGTCCGATTATAAACAGCCCTATCCCTTAGTCGCCTTGTACGACACCACATGGGAAGAGATGGGGTGGTCCAAATTCTACTCTGCCGGGAACCACGCGGCCTATCACAATTCACACATATTATTTTATGTGTTTTACAGTTAGTTCATATCGATATGGCTCCAAACTTTGCCGGCACTATGATGGGCATAACCAACTTCTTTGGTAACATTATATCCATCACATCTCCGCTTATAGCTGGACTCATACTACAAGATGAGGTAAGTTACTTAAACGATAATAAATTAGAAACTAAAAACATACAGTGATATCATTATAAAAGTATTTTTATAATACAGTCTATAATAGTACATTTTTTTCTCAGTAAATGCTTTGTTTATAAATTTCAGACGGATTCCCACCAATGGTATTTAGTTTTTTATCTGTCTTCTGCGATATACTTTGTTACAAACCTGTTTTTCTTGATATTTGGCACCTGTGAAAGGCAACCGTGGAACGAACCTAAGGACACAAAAGATGGTAATTAATACCAACCCTAATTATTTCCTAAACTCACTACATTACTCACTTCGTCATTCTATGAGCCTTTTCCCGACTCAGTTGCGGTGGGCTTTTTTCTAATTGCGAAGAGGCTGAACTTCAATATTTTCGGTGAAGCGACTGCCGTCTGGCCTCCACAACCCACTAGCGATATCGAAGTTCTGTAGTTAGACCAGCCGTCAAACTTATTATGGCTCCAACTAATGACTACCACATTACGTGGTAGTATGACAGCTGGGACCGACGGATTAGCGTTTACTCCGAGGCAAGGAGAGATCTTAATGTCTTCAGGATGGTCACTTGTCCTAAGACTGACCTGGCTGATGTTGCTTAACCTTGCAATGTGTTAATCAACTCGGTTACCACCTAACCACAAGCCTCAACTTCCACTCCACTTAACGAGATTATAAATAGTTACTATTGTTACAACTGTAAGTACTTCAAAACTGACTTTGAATAAAATGTATCAATTCGGTTTTATTTAGTAATCACTCATAAAAACCCACTGTGACCCGTTCTCTCAAGGCTACGCCAGTAATCTTCAGCTAGGGGCTTGATAAGGCGCTGCGGAAAAGTGAACCACGTGTGACGATGGCTATTTATTTATTTATTTATTTATTTATTTATTGGTCCACCAACAGTTGTTTACATTGTACATGTTATAAACAAATATTATAAAATGCTACATGGCTTTTTATATAGCTGAAGGTCTCGGGTGCACAAATGACAAAAAAAATTGGGGACTGCATATTTCTGCAAACCAAACACCCATAGAAGCCTCGCCCACTTATAAAAACTATAAAGTTTCCATTGAAATACGGCATAGATAAACAGCACTGACGATTGTGTGTTAATATTATGGTAATATTTTTGTATTTATATCTTAATTGATATTTTTACAGAATCTGAGAAGACTGCAAAAGTAATATAATACGAAAATAGATTAGGTTGGTATTTATATATTTTGTAAATATGAATAAATTTTGAATAAGACTCTTTGTACTTTTCCACTGTATTTTATTTTTCACCTGAACGGTTTCACCTCACGGCATTCTCAAAGGTTTGTATTTTCGGTTTATGATAAATTTTGCTATGCAATGGTTTGCTTACTAATACTATAAGAATTCTACCTAAAATTTTAACATAACTAAAATTTTCCGCCCTATAGAATTCGGCGGCCATAATAACCTCGTGTTGTGTTCCCGGCGGTAAGTAGGGTGGGTAGCCAGAGCTCATTGGAGAGTTTTTGTACTGTCAGCGGAAAGACCAAAAGCTTGTCCTGCTTTATCTTTTACACTGACGGCACAGAAACTCTTGTGCTTTCACGGTTGGCAGCGCGAGTGTGACTCCCTTGGTGTTGCACATGTCCATAGGCCACCGTTCCATCAGGTGGGCCGAGTTAGTGAAACAAAACGATACTATAATATTACGTATAATTGATAATAAAAGTAAATAATATTCAATTGTTTTCGGAAATCAATGTTAGATGAAAATTTTAGAGAAACAGAAAAATACAACTATCCTAGCAGTATTTCTTCTCAAGCAATTCAACCCATCAGCATTTCAAGGCAATAATGTAAGAGAATGATAACATTGCGCTGATCTCAAATAATTTGTATTTGAACCACATATATTAACATCGGTAGTGTACTGCATGGAGTAATGCTCGTGAAGGAGGAGGCGGGGCGAGAGCGGCAGCGGGAGCGACGAAGGATCGCAAGCCAAGCTGCCCGCGTACGAAGGCAACTCGGGCGTTGGAGGTCGATGAACAACCTCCGCCCCCCCATGAGCGCCGGCCTGGGGGTGACAGGTGGAGCCACGTCACCCTGGCAGAAGCAGGCCGCGGCTCCCCGTTTCTGGGACGGTTTAGTTTCTGGGGATGAGTTGGGGACTCTGCAGTCCCCACACCCGAGAAGAGGGCCAGATCGTGAGAGATGGCCCTGGGTCGGCCGGGGTGCTAGGGATATGCCTGTCAACCTCACCTTCGGCAACTAAGGTACTGAAAACCTAACCATTCAAATACATATTGAGGAAATGGTGTTTCAGAACGCCCACGCCCAGATTGGGCTATGGAAAAGGTACGTAGATGATATATTTTGTATATTCAAGGGCAACAGTGAGCAGGTGGTTCGCTTTACTGAGTATCTCAACTCATTACATGTGAAGATACAGTTTACGTATGAGACTGAGAACAAAAGAACATTATCTTTTTTAGACATAAAGTTGATGGTAAGAACTGATGGCTCCTTGGCCCACACTGTGTATCGTAAACCCACTCACACAGATAGATACCTGCACGCCTCCTCGCATCATCACCCACTTCACTTAAAATCCGTAAGTTCGACGCTCATCAAGCGAGCTAATGAACTGTGTGACCCTGAGCACCTACAGCAGGAGTTAGATCATGTTCAGGAGGTTCTTGAGGTGAACGGGTATGGTACGAGTGCTAGAAAGCCGCGACGTGCACCGAGGAAGATGTTGCTGGGTGTTGACCGCCAACCGGCATACATGCCGTATGTGAAAGGTGTAACGGACAAAATCGGATCTTGCTTACGGAAGTTATCCATCAAGACCATTTTTAAACCGTTCGCCAAAGTAGCGAAATACGTGCGAACATCGAAGGACGTCATACCTCTACAAACACCGGGTGTTTATAAAGTGGATTGCAGCTGCGGTAGTTCCTACATAGGCCAGACCAAGCGAACCATTGCAGAGAGAGTCAGAGAACATATCGCAGCTGTGAAAAACCGTCAGTTCAACAAATCGGCAGTAGCAGAACATCTTGAGTCGGGTACCAATCACTGGATTGAGCTTCATCAACCCAAAGTCCTCTCCACTGATCGCCACTACTATTCACGGATTGTGCGTGAAGCCATTGAAATAAAAAAATATAAAAATTTCAATAGGGAAGATGGATTCAAGCTATCCGGAACGTGGAATCCAGTGATTCAGATACTAAAACCAAAAAACACAGTGCCGTTAAAAACTGACATAGTGAGTGTGGTGTGTCGCCAGCCTAACCATTCATAATAAGTGTAATGGTGGGTAGGCGCTCAAAAAATGTTCCCCGCATACATCTCGGCACTCGAAGACTAGTCAAGTCGTGACCACGGGTGCTGCAACGCATCCGAAACGTCGGCAGAAATAGTAAGTTCCAAAATATAATTCGCGAGAAGTCCCGATACTTAGTATAATTATGAATTCACACCGCGAAAGTTTAAAAATAACATTCAAATACAAGTCCTGTAACAAATTTCCGATTCCAATATCACAATAATTCTTCAATACTAATTAAGCATTTTACCATAATGATTAAATTCTCACATCCCTCAACTAAGTAAGGCTAGTGTTATTACACAGTGAATACATTTCCACCTCTAGAGGAAATTATACCTTTTCATATTATGACAGTGTATAAAAGCCGCGTTTATCTCATTACTTAGTACACATTTTAAAGTAATGACGTCGCCTGGGCGCTGTGTCGTTGCCTGATGTGGTTTGTCCCACACTTTTGTCACAATAACACTCAACCATTTTGTAAATTAAGCTGAAGTAGTGTGAGCCCTCATCAACCTAAACTTATTGAATAAAAAGGGTAAACTCGCCTGATATGAGTTGTCGTACATTATTTGGGTGCAAAAGAGGACTCTTTCATTTCAACATGAAGAAATAAATAATGGTTTGATTATAAAATCCGTGCGGTATTTTACATCTAGATTTTTGATACTTTCTAAAGTTTAAATATTTTTGATTCTTTTTAAACATTATTTACAATTGGTAGTAAAGTGTTGTTTAACTTGAATATTTCATGGTATTTGCAGCAGTTTACGCGAATATGCTTATTGCAATAAAACTACTTTTACTTTTATCCCGAAGTTTCGATTATTTTTTTGCAATAATAGTCACAGGAGTATTTAGATCGTGAACATCTACTATCAAAACTTTTTCTGACATTGTCAAATACCAAACTGCATGTAAGTTATGGGTAATTTCGGGACAATCTGATCGGTTGTAGGACCAAAGGGAATGGAAAAATGGGGATGCCTCATTGTTTGGTATTATTTAGCCTCTAGAGGAGAAAACTAATCAATTGGTTCCAAAGTACTCAATACTATACTCAATAGGTACATTTATTGCGTTCCATAATGTAGTACAGTTGTTCAGGTTAAAATCATTGTTACAATTATGGACCCTGTCGGGCACAGCACAATGTTTGGAGAGAGGAAGAGTTTGTCATACACAATATTTTCACTCTTAATTACAGTTTTTTAATATTATTATATTAAATTCATATGACTTTATAGTACACGCGGGAGTCTAGCAGTACCTAGTGCTAGTGGAAGACCTCGGTTAAGGGAAACCGGATGTCGGATAACGCGATATTGGGTCAATTCTTTGATCAAACAAATTACAATCATAACGTAACATAAACAGACGCCTATATCCCCGAAGGGGTAGGCAGAGGTAGCTAGCACCCACATTTCGCCAGTTTATGTTTAGGTCCCAATGCGAGCCTATAGCCATAAATGTGTATATGTGTGTACATAACTTCGAAAACCATCGAAAATTAATTGGTGTGTGCCATGGTAAACCTGGGATCGAACCCGAAACCTCGTCTCAGCAGTCCATTACCCATACCACTAGGCTACCACGGTTCCCTTTTCCCAGAATTTTAATTGAAGAAATCAGATCGCCTTTAAAACAACACGAATGAAAAAAAAAGTAATCAGATGCTTTTTAATAAGAGAAAACCTCAAAGAAATTTGTTTATTAGTATAAGTGGTATATATCTTTTGCGAACAAACGACAAGAATTCTAAAAAAATATCTTGGGTCTCCTGTGCCAGTGCGTAAAGAATCCAAATAAGGCACTTCTCTAGCATTTCGATTGACTCTGGACCATCTGCAACCATCGTTGAGTTGCTAACCTTAGAAATGATGTAATATCTACGCGACATTCCTTTAAGAGTAAGAAAATACAAGGAGATACAACTTTCTTGACAATATTTAAAAAAGTAAAACAACGTCTTTTTGCGCTCACGGAGTACCAAGCTTTGTGTTCCGGCTTTTGTAGCACACATTAAAGTGCTACGTGACTTTGTACATCGGAGCGTAATCTTTACGAGAAAACTGATAACTTGTTCTTAGAAAGGCGTTTTAGTCTTCATTGCATTTTATTCCACGTGAACCGAGTTTCATATTTCAATTTACATATAAAAACAAAAATTGACACTGTCTCATGTCTCAAAAGCCCAAATAAGGTGACTTTTAAATTTTCAGGAAATACATGTATATGTTAGGATATAATATAAGTTATGACATTATTTAAAAAAAATGCTGAACATAAAACCGCGTGATCTTCCCCTTCACATTAATGAGGAGGCAGCGATACGAAGCAGAAGTCCTGGATTGTATCGTCTTCTGTCGCTCTCTACATAATGTGGAAAATCAATCCCCACATAAGCATTGTGGTGGCAGCCACTGCTAATCGGAGTCCCAGGGATTACTTTTTTAGACCACAGCTTCTTCTCAAGACATACAAGCTGATGTGAAAGAACAAAATGCAATTTTAGTCAGTTCGATTATGCCGTAACCATCGACACTGGCCTCAGTGAAATTAAGCTTGAAGAGTATTTTATACGTAAAAAAGGATATAGTACCTTTTTTCATTAGAAAAAGGTACCATACTAATAGGACACGTTAATTGTCCTTCACCTCACCAGATGGTAAGCTCAAGGCAAAGGTTCAGAAAAGAGGGTCACTATTACATACTATATAACATGTTACAATGGTGGCACACAACTTGACGGCCTCATGTTTTTCACTCCTCGCTTAAAGGACCCGGGACTGTAGGAAGAAGGAAATATGTGAACTGATAATTAATTCCAGGCCTTAAGGGTTCTTGGTCAGCTATTCTGCACCGTGTGAGGGTGACATATAAGCCCTGCACGTGTTGTCCTGTGTGGGAAAGGGGAGAGTGGGACTCATTGGAAAAACTCCTACTCCTAAACGGTAAAATACGGGATCCTTCCCGAATTTTACCGTCTGTACCAAGGTGAATGTTCAAGGACAAGGACGCAACATCTCTACGGATCTGCAAAGGCTCCAAGGTGTTCGTGACCTCAGGATTCCCAATAATGCGGATCGCACGTCGCTGCGACCCGTCGAGAGCATCCAGTGAGTACTTTGCGAAGACATCCTAGAGATTTTTACAGTATTCTCAATTAATTTCAATTACTTAATTTCTCAAATTAATGCGATGACACAATTACATCTTTTTGACGTCAATTCTACTTAAGCTAAGTTTACGACCAATTCCTAGGCGCTAGTCGAGAAGAAACGGTGCAACAAACTCCACTGAATTTTGAAGACGTAAATGAATTACACACATCAACAAAGTCTAGGGAACAAGGACATTTCTAGTTTTTATTTAAAAACCCTTTCTTGTAATAGTGAGTGTTTTATATCAATAGAAGGGTATTTTTATACCGTTTTTAATTTTAATTTTAATAAAAACATTCTCATATCAATTTTTTTTTTTTTAAGAAAGAATTGAATAGTGGCAATATTGAGTATTACAACCTTCTATGATTAGGCACAAAAATAACGAGGTAGTAAGAAATACAGTAATTAACCGTACTTTAAACATTTTTAATAATCTGTAGGACCTCCTAAAGCATTAGCAACAGCTCGACAACGGCGTGGCATACTTAGTATGAGATTGTCAATCATCGTCTGTGGAATATGGCTCCATACACTGCGAAGGTGTAAAAAAAGTTGTTCTTCAGTGTTCAGATTTTCCAAAGAATCACTGAAAGCTCTTCTCCCAAGCAAATCCCAGGCATGCTCTATGGGATTGAGGTCGGCAGACTGAGCAGGCCATTCCAATGTCGTAATATTGTGCTCGCTTAACGCATTGACCACTACCCTCGCGGTGTGTGACCGTGCATTATCTTGCATGAACATAAAATCTTGACCGAACTGCTGTCGATGAGGGATTACCATGGGGTGTATAACCTCCTGAATGTATTGGTTTGCATTCAAATTGCCCCGTATCCAAACGAGGTCGGTCCTTCCACCAAGGTGAATTCCAGCCCATACCATGATTGTTCCACCTTGGTAAGGATGAACTTCTTGCGGATTCTGGAGACGACTCCGACGTCCAGGAACTCGCCATATACGCACTCTTCTCGAATCAGGATGAAAACCGAAGCGAGATTCGTCGGAAAACAGAACCCGTGCCCATTGATGGTCGGTCCACTGTAAATGTGCGTTAGCCCACAATAAGCGACGACCTCGATTTCCACGTCGAAGAGCTGGAACCCTAAGCGGTCTGCGAGCATGAAGATTGGCTTCGTGTAGTCTTCTCCTGACAGTTTGATCGCTAATAACCACTTGATGCTGAGACTGGAGGCCTGCGACCAACTGACGAGCAGTAATCGTGAGTTACCGCCTTGCGGAATTTTGCAAGAAACGATCTTGTCGCGGGGTAGTAACCCTATTTAGTCCCCTGTGACGTTTGGCAACATCCCCTGTAGACCTGTAGCGTGCCCATAATCTGCAAATTACGCTTGGTTGGGTGTTGACAGCATCCGCTACGTCGCGTTGAGTTCGTCCAGCTTGCAGCATACCAACAGCCCTTAACATCTCTTCGCAACTTAAATGACGACGTGACATGATGACTACAGTCACAAAAATGCACAAACCATACGTAAAAGACGTATTATTGATAATAAACGTTATTTACAATCAAAGAAAATAATTTTTATTTTGCCTCAGAGAAACTGCACAATCAAACACTTTTAAAAGTTTTCCCTCCATATTCGAAAATCATTACTTATTTAAATTTATTTTTAAATTTCGAACAACTCTGTAATCTACTTTATTCTAGTTTTATTTATTTGCTGCCAGTTATTTGCAAAACAAGATTTACACGAAAAAAAAAATTGGGGTCATCTTGTTCCCTAGACTTTGTTGAGGTGTTTATATACATTAAAATAATAGGTTAATTCATGTAATGAGCTTTAAAAAAAGTGTGAAGTGTTTTAATATATTGTATGAAAGTATTAATGTGGCGATAAACAATTTATTTTGCATAAAATTAATACTTCCACACGATTTTGCTGTCAAAACTGTGCCCAAAATATTTCTCTACCAAACAACACGTAAAACATATTGAATGATTAGGAAACTCGTAAAAAAATTGTATTAACTACCGTGTCACCTTCATTTCCCAGTGGTTCTCGGCTTTGCTGCGCCGATAAGCTGACATGGAGTAATGACGCTACCGACGCATATTTGCGAGATTATTTACTTCTTTTTACCAGAATATTTCCCTGAAGAATGCAGTAGCCTTATTTTACAGTTAGTTTAGTAGTAATATTGTTTGGTTGAAGAAAACCTGCTTGGAATAGTGTTGTGATATATTTGACGGCCTCTGTGGCGTAGCGGTAGATAGTTCGACTGTTACGCAGGAGGCGCGGGTTTGATTCCCGCTCAGTGCATTTTTATGCATGAATATGTATATTTGCGTTGTTCTGGGTGTTTCTAGGTATGATATGTATTTATTTACAAAAAGAAGTATCTAAGTATGTTTATTCGCATTCAAGATTCCATAACACAAGTTATATAAGCTACACTTCCCATGGGTCTAGATAGCGGTGTGTGGAATGTTGTGGAATATTTATTTGCACATCGTAGAGGTGTGTTATTTGTACTAAAATATCCAAACTGTATTTGTACTACCGAAAACTTTGTTCTTTTATATAACCATTACGTATCGTTTTCTTTGTAGATAAGGTAGTTAGTTGTAGATATAATCGGGATAAACCGCTCTCTGTTAACGACAAAGACTCACGTTGATACTTAACAACAGCGAAGTAACCTCTCGTCCAGACTATGCTCCTCGCATTACTCATCGTGTTGCCGTAATGAGATGTCCTTAGAAGCGTCTTGGTTGTCCGCTGGCTGTTGGCTATATGGCGTGTCACTGAATCTAATGTGTTGCTCATGTATCGTGCGTTTTAACAGATATTTTCTTTCGAAAGTAATTCAAAGAGTAATTTACCTTAGAGATTCCAACTTCGATTATACGTGACTCTCGGTAACGTACAAAGTCAAATTAAAGTTACACAACGTCTCCTCAGTAAAGAGAACTTTTCATTTGATTCCGTCTGTCGGTTCAGCTTCTTTTAGTGTACTACTATTACACAGATAGAATGAAATTTACACTAGTTGCGTATTTACATTACAAGTTTTTTTTTTGGTAGTACTTATATGTGTAAAGGTTGATTTATATCTTATTCTATCCCCTCATCGTCAAATTCTTTTAGTGTTAACAGTTATTCGGTGTTCTTTTATTGAAAACAAGGTTTCATTTACACTAGAATAATATAGGCTGTGCGAGTGTGACCACAGGCCACGGTTACCGCTTCCTATCAGGTGGATCGTGTGTTTGACTGCCACCTAAGTGGTATGCAAAAAAAATATTAAAGTATGCTCTTGTTCTAGCTCTATGTTCATTCGGTATTAATCCACGTAAACGAGTATTACTCAAAAATTGAGTTATAATTTTATCTAACTAGTTATATGAACCAATCAGTCGATTAGTCTAGTGCAGTCCACTTCAGGACATAGGCTTCTCCTAATATATGCTATTGCTCTGGATCCTCCGCTTTCCTCATTCAGTCTGTACTAGCCTTTTCAGGTCGTCAGTCTATCTGGCTAGGGGCAGTCCAACCTCCACTCCACGACTATGTAGTCAAGCCGAAATAGTACAAAAGAAGTAGGTAAGCCTGGAAAATATCCTAGAAGTAATTTTGTATAGGGAATAAATCTGAACGCTGGAACGAAAATTCATGTCTGTCTGCTTGTGGGATGAAATAAGCTAATGTTTAATAGTCATAATGTAAAATAGTGATGCCTACTTTAGGCTGGTGAGCCCAGATATGTATCGGTACATTTCGTACAACTAGATGTTTAAATAACCCAACCAGCTCTGTTTGAGATACGACGAAATTGTGTAGGGTTCAGGAATTCGTGAGAGAAAATTGTATATATGGTTGTAATTACACATATTATAAACGCACTTGTACTTTTCCACAGTAATTTTTACTAGACCTGACGCTTTCGCCTACCTAACTTCGAAGATTACTGTTAAGAACATTCTTCTAGAAACATTGCGACACTCAGTCACACAGCGTATGTGGTTAATTGTAAAATTACGTAACACAGTACAGAAATAATAATATAATTGGCAGTCACTGTATTACAATCACTGCCTTTTTTATCAAAGCATCTTTGCATAAAAGAGGGCTAAATACGATATCTTTGCTTAGGTACACCTCATTCATTTTGAGCGACGTAAACGCCATCATAATGGACATCATTTATTAAACATCTAATTAAAAGATAATGAACGTTATTTAACGTTTTTTATTTGAGAAATTCAATATAACAAACGTGAAACGTCATGCTGATAATCATGATGTTGCTTATTAATAAAAACTAGGTGATAGCTAATAAACAATGTAGGCATTGGTATGGGTAATGGACTGCTGAGACGAGGTCTCGGGTTCGATTCCAGGTTTTACCATGGCACACACTAATGACTTTAAGATGCTTTTCGAAGTTATGTGTGTATTTATCGCAGGTTTTCCCAAGCGCCTACAATATGGGGTTCTTCAAGAGGGGCATCAGAAGGTTTCTTCATGGTCGGCAGCGCGAGTGTGGCTTCTCTGGTGTTACACACGTCCATAGGCCACGGTAACCACTTTCCATCAGGTGGGCCGTGCGCTTGTCTGCCACCTAAGTGGTATAAAAAAAAGAGGTTTATGGCAATAGGCTAGCCACCTATTACATTGGGACCTAAACATAAACTGGCGAAATGTGGGTTCGCTAGCACCTCTGCCTACTCCTTCGGGGATATAGCCGTGAGTTTATGTTATGCAATGACAATCCTCACTGACATAATGTTAATAGCTATTGCATACATAAATACCCTTATCCTTATACACTTCACGACCTGCAGGTTTACTTCTGACTTGCTATTCTGTAACTACTACTAACGACCCTGTAAGCACAGAGTTTCTTTACCGTCAGTGTAGAGGACAAAGCAGGACAAGCCTTTAGTCATCCCACTGACAGCACAAATTCTCTTGTGAGCTCTTCTGGCTACCCTACTCACCACTGGGAATACAACATAAAGTTATTATAACCGCGGTATTCTGTAGGGCGAAGGTACTTCCCCAGTCGGACTGCTCAATTGGACGGATATACCGCCGTGTCCTACCTCCTACATAATTACTACTGAACGGGAATCGAACCCGCGCCTCCTGCATAGCAGTCGAATGCTCACTACGCCACGGAGGTCGTCTGAATTCTCCTCTATTCTAAAGAATATCCTCTATTTATTGTTATTATTGTATACCACTTAGGTGGCAGAAAAGCACAGGGACCATCTGATGGAAAGTGGTTTCCGTATTTCTATGTATGTGGCCCTGTAAGATCACTATGTTTCTGTACCATCAGTGCTTAATATAAAGCAGGACAAGTCTTTCTTTTTCCCGCTGACAGCATAAAACTCTCCAGTGAGCTCTAGCTAGCCTAGTAACTGGCGGGAATACAACATATATAAATATATACTTTGGAACTACTATACTTTGAATGGATGTACTTCAATTTGCTACCAAAACAAAGTATGTTGTAGCGTTGTACACTATTTACTAGGATAGTTATTTTTGTTATCAGGCTAATTTCAAAATTGTTTTTTATTAATTGCTACATTTCTGACACACCCACAGTCACGCAACCTGTTTGAAAAATTTATTTATATACTACTACACAATGCCCACGACTTTGTTCGCGTAAGCTTAGATCTCGGTTTTATTTTGGAACCCGAAAACTATGAACTATCTACGGGGAAAAACACATCAATCGGACCAGCCACTTTGCACATTACTTGGAACACACAGGAGCCTTGTCTTTTGTTTGGTTTCTTCATGTGTGGAATCCTGTACTCATTTCTGGGATGTCTCCGCACAATACTTACTAGACGCTCTCTATAGAGTTCAGCGGCGAGCAGTCCAAATCATTGATTGTACTGATGTCCCCAAAAGTCTAGTCTCTGCAAGTACCCTGCCATCGTCCTAAAATTAATTCATAGGTGAGTTTCGAATATCTAAGACATGTCCAAGTAGCTCAATTGGTTAGGTTATTTCTCCTGTAAGCAACTGTTTGCGGGTTGAAGGCTCGTCTTGAATGGTATTTTTTTCCGGTGTAAATCTATAAGAAGTGTTATATATATTATTATTACAGACCTACAAACTAGACACAAATATTCACAAAAAATACTGGAACCGATTTTCAGCAATATTTTTTTATAACTCTAACTTGCATGAAGCAAAGTTTGGACTATTAAATTCTTGAAACACCCTTGGGAAATTTTGGGGTGTTTCTTAAATAAAATCCTTTACGAGCTACACTGTGCAAATAGTACACCTAAGCTGTACCAAACAGGACCACAGTTGTCCCTGTATTTCGTAAGAACCTGAAAGTAGTAATATTATCTCACCAAGTTAAACCATAATTATGTTCAGAGCTACATATGTGGGTACGTTTCGTGGACTTTGACGCCTACGCCTCAGTATCATATGTTCATTGTTACTGAACCGTCCTTTTTATACCCACTCAGTACACACTCTACAACTGTACAGCATAATGACGAGCTCTGACTCCAGATCTTCTTTTATTAGGGCAAAGATTTTTTGGCTATATACTTCTAATCTCTGCTGAGTATTTAGTAAAATTCAGGGATTTACCACAAGACGCAAAATTCAGCTTTGTTTTTGAAGCTTTAACAAGTAATAAAATATATATTTTTTACTATTAAACGTGAACGAAAAACTGAATTGGCAGCTGTTGTTTTATCATGATGAATAATGTAAAATATACTTTCTTCGTAATATTATTGTTATGTTATATACTGTTCGTTAAGTTAGATAAAAACGCTGTCAATACATTATTCAACCGGTCAAGGAAAATGGATATCTGAATTTGGTATAAGCTCTAGAAAACACTGAGCGATGTAAAAAGTAGCTGTCTTGATGAGGGCCATGACACAGCCATTCTGTCTCGTCCTTTTTATTTTAGTTTAAGCAACTTTATTCTTACCTAAATGTTTTTCTTATAGTGTGATCGCTAAGAGTAACGAGCTACATTCTACTTTTTTTAATGTTAAGAACTTTAGTTGACTGCATAAGGACGGTAGACAACCTCATCATATAATTTTTGAAGACACGCTGAAATAATTCAGGATTTTTTTATAAAGGACACGCCCACTTGACTTCACCTCGCCTGATGGTAAGCTAAAGGCAAAGTCTCAAGAAAGAGGGACACCATTACAGACACTAACGGTCTTATTACAAAACACGGACTAACTCTAAAACCAGGTTTAAATCGTCTTTAGACCATGGTCTAAAGAAATTTTTATTACAAAAAGGGTTTTATTACTAAACCATGGACTATCTCTGGTCTAAAGATAAACCTGCGTGACCCCTAGTTTAACGTTGGTCTATAGTGTAAATCACAATAATAATATGTCAAACTTGCCATTTTGAAGTTAGCCGGTTAGCGTCAGATAAATTCGTTTACTTTCTTATAATACTATGCTCGTAATGGATATTGACGCAGTTGATCTGATGGATATCGCAGATATTAATATCGTGGAGTCATTGGACATACCACGCTTACCTAACAGACATCGTATTCCAGTAAACCCCTTTATCGAACTATCTGAAGAAGCTTTTTATGCAAAAGTATAGGTTTACTAAACGTTTTAAATAACTTGCAATAAATATATTTTAAAGTAGGTATAAAAATTGGGAAAAATTTGATACCAAGTCAGCGCGAACGGAAAAGTTCGTTCCATTTCACGTCCATAGATCTTCCAATATCATACATAACAATGATTGCTAAATAAAGGCATCAAAATGATATTTTATTATAAAATAAAGTACAACTATTATTCATAAAATTGAATTTAATGAAAATGTATTATCTAAATCTTTTTTTCACCATTTTTAGTATATATTATTTATTAATGATGTCAGATAATTTTTGTTTTCTGAGGAAACGGAACGTTGCGATTGAATGGTATCATAATGAACGAACAATAGTTTGAGTAATCTGTGGTTTTATTTAAGTCAAGGTTTAAATTATGGTACTAAGTAGTCTACGGATTATTCAGCTTTTGTAATAAGGAGAAGTTTAGACCATGGTCTTGAGATTAAGCCTAGACTTTATAGTTCAGGTTTAAACTTGACTTAATTCCGTTTTTTGTAATAAGACCGTAAGTGTTACAATGGTGGCACTCTCTCTCTATGTAGGAAAGGAGAAGATGGGAAGTTATCTTGGGACACCCCGTGATCTATTTGTTGATAAGCAACCTAAATGGTGAGCTCAATGTATATAATGAAATATGTAATATCTGCCAAATAAGTCACTACAGAATCCGTTAAAAATAATGTATTTTAATATGTATAATATTTAACAACGATGTTTTTGAAACCAAGAACAATGAACCCGAGGTACCGCGAAAATTGCTGTTAAAATAAGCACAAAACAAAACAAAATGCTCTATTAATTATCGTATTAAGACCAATTTACGGTTGACACTTATCTGAATGGATCATAAATATGATAATGAATTTTTTTTCTAAGGATCGAGATCATTCTATTCCAGTATCTTTAAGTTATTGTGATCTATATCTGATACTAAACAAGAAAATATCATGGATAGTCGTGACCACTTAGTCTAACAAAACAATACATTCTAGGGAAAAGTGGCATACGACTATCCTTATTTATTTTTTATTTATTTATTTATACTTTATTGTACACACATATATTACATTAATATAACAAGATGAGATGTAATGTACAAAGGCGAGCTTAACTCAAAGTTGAGTTCTCCTCCAGCAAACCCGGGAGTGCACAGAGGAATTGCAATACGAGAGGCTAAGTCTAGTGCACAGGTGTAAAATTAATATAAGAAGGTATAAAATATCCTTGATATTTTCTTGTTTAGTACTTTTTATAGCGTGATTTCAGTAGTCGGGTTTTAGTTTTATACATATTTAGGTTAGTTGCTGACATTTTACAAATACATTTCTTACAGACTTATACAACAATTACAACAAAAAATATCGATAATTATTATGTATCAACAATAGTTCACTTGTATATAAAATGGGAAATTCAAATCGGTACAGCTGCTTTCGAGATGAGCGGTAATGTAATACATATTTTGTATAAGAACATAACTGGAACGACTAATAAATATTCACTCTAATCCCTCCAGCTCACCCAAATTGCTTGTGTTAGGAGTAGGTTCATGTCTGTAGTGTGGTAACCAGTATACGAACCCGGTTCCTCTTAAGGCCTGCCACAGTGTTGGGCAAATTTAAATTGCAATTAAACTTGTAATCATCCCGACTGGTGTCTACAAGATCGAAAGAAGATTGCAGTAAGCGGTACCCATTAATTTTTCTTTCGGTTTATGATTGACTAGCTGACCCACCCCAGCTTTGCCTGGGGTATATTTTGAAGCTTCATATCCCTTTGAGCCCGTATGTTTTAGTCTTCAAAATATGTATGAAAAATTGCTGGATTTGTTAACATTTATTATCAATGCTCCGCTCCCGTAAGTAGTAGCGTGATGATATATAGCCTAAAACCTTCCTCGATAAATCGAATACCCAACACTGAAAGAATCATTCAAATCGGACCAGTAGTTCCAGAGATTAGCGCGTTCAAACAAACAAACAAACAAACAAACTCTGCAGCTTTATAATATTAGTATAGATAATAGGGTACATCCTACTATCGGACTTGTTTCGATTTTCAAACAGCACTCGTATTTTCCCTTTTTACGATATTTTAGACAAATTGGAGTTTTTATTTCTGAATATTTTATAAAATAATGACAATAAGCATATTGTGGTAAGTCAGTGCTGGACTGACCTGCCACAATATGCTTATTGCCATTGTTTTCATCTCGAATGTTATATATGTTCTCAGTAAATAACTAGAGTAACATTCTGCAACTAGATCCAGAGAGCCTTTACAATGGAGTACTCTTTGTCTCAACTGAAATAGCTAATGGTCGCCTTTATGTTTTATAACAAAGCCACTCCCGGCAGACACAAGTATAGACTCCTGTTGTGAGAAAAACTTTTGCCTTTACGATCATAGTTTATTCGAACTTTTAAAATCATTCCTAAATCTTTAGATTGAGTTTTTAAGGAACTATCTCAAAGCTACTCCTTAATATACTTAAAATATATTGGTATTTAGACATTCCTAAAGATCTCAATATAGAGGATCCCAATGCCGTCAAATAGTCTAGTCAAGTTACACCACCCATGGTCGCAGGCTGTCTGGCTCAGTGGTGCACGTCCTCTATCGTAGAGTCCGTGAAGTAGGAGGTTCTTCATCCACCCGCACATTTCCGATATATCCAAAATACATGTATATACCATGGTATAGGTATATACAGTACATGTACCTATACCATGATCGTGTTAATTGCCGTTAATATCGTTGAACTGCGGTGGGCTAATTGATTGATTGATTGTTATAGTTCATGTCAGGGAACGCGAAAGTTAAAAGTTAGTTAACATAAACATAAGCTCACGCCTATATCCCCGAAGGGGTAGGCAGTGGTGCTAGCACCCACATTTCGCCAGTTTATGTTTATTTCCCAATGTAATAGGTGGCGAGCCTATTGCCATTAACCGGGCACTTATAAACCTGTGATAAATACACACACAACTTCGAAAAGCATCGAAAAGTCATTGGTGTGTGCCATGGTAAACCTGGGATCGAACCCGAGACTTCGTCTCAGTAGTCCATTAAGAGTTAATTAAACATGCTTAAATTATCTGACGTAATGTTTGTCAGTATTTTGCGAACAATATAATAATATTTTGTGCCTCTGCCTACCCCTTCAGGGATATAGGCGTGAGTTTATATTATGTTATGTTGTAATAATATTTTCATCGTCATTCGTCGGCCATTTAATTTTTAATTTGAATCTATACGCTTTGCACATTCAGCACTCACACAAACATACATACATACGTATAACCACGCCTTTATCTCCGGAGGGTTAGGCAGAGGTGAATTTTAACACCACATTGCACCAATCATTGATTTCGGTTCCACGTAATTGGGGATGAGCCTATTGTCGACTTTCGGGCACTATTGTTGACTCAAACCATGCTTCTGAGGCTGAGTCTGGGGAAGTTTGTATCTGTCTGACGTTAAACAGCCCTATCCCTTAGTTCCCTTGTACAACACCGCATTGGAAGAGATGGGGTGGTCCAGATTCTACTCAAATCAAATCAAATCAAATCAAATCATTTATTGCTTACCAAGTGTACATAGATCTTACAATTTATATGTCAGTACTGAAAACTTAGCGCCTTTTCCAGGCATTGCAACATTTAGGTCACATATGTTCTTTATTGAACTAGGTAGGTACAATAATAATTATAATTTGTAAGCACGCGGCTAGGCACACACAATCTAATAAATTACTGATTTGATTTATAAACTCAAAGTAAGGTTGTTCTAGAAATTTGTTCACAAACAACACATAAGAGCATTTGATATTAATTCGAACAGTTTAATTAATGGCAGCTGCTGTGGCGTGGCGGTAGTGAACGCGGCCACTACGCAGGAGGCGCGGGTTCGAACCCCGCTCAGTGCTAACATTAGTATGCATAACATAACATAACATAACATAAACTCACGCCTATATCCCCGAAGGGGTAGGCAGAGGTGCTAGCACCCACATTTCGCCAGTTTATGTTTAGGTCCCAATGTAATAGGTGGCGAGCCTATTGCCATTAACCGGGCACTTATAAACCTGCGATAATTACACACATAACTTCGAAAAGCATCGAAAAGTCATTGGTGTGTGCCATGGTGAAACCTGGGATCGAACCCGAGACCTCGTCTCTGCAGTCCATTACCCAAACCACTAGGCTACCGCGGTTAGTATGCATGTATCTGAATATTTGCATTCGTCTGAGTACATTAAGCAGTCGGTCCCAGTTGCCATACGAACATCTATAGTAGTCGTTACGGGTAGTTCGAGCTCTAAAAAGTCCAGCAACTGGTTTAACTGACTTCGATATTGCCTTTGGTTAGAGGAGGTCAGTTCCGCCTAATCCGCAGTTAGACTGGTAAAGCGGACCCCAGACTCCGAGGTGAAAGCTTCAGAAGCGAATGGGATTAACGTTAGGGTGATTAAGAGGTTTTATTAATGGCTTTAATAAAATTGAATTTGATTATTTTTGACATTTATTATATTGTAATAATACCTTTTACTAAATAATAGTGTTCTCAAGAAATTGTCTGATAAATTAGATTTTTTCTTTTTTGGTATATTTTTTTTTTTTTTTTTTTTTTTTTTTATATAGGACACGCCAACTTGACCTCACCTCGCCTGATGGTAAGCTAAAGGCAAAGTCTCAGGAAAGAGGGTCACCATTACAGACACTAAGTGCTACAATGGTGGCACTCAGCTTGGCGGCCTCATCAGATGCTTTTTCACGCCCCGCTTAAAGGCCCCGGGACTGTAGGAAGAAGGAAACACGTGTGCTGGTAATGAATTCCAGGTCTTGGTGGTGCGGCAAAGAAAAGAGTCTCCGAACCGCTTGGTTCTTGCTCGTATATTCTGCACAGTGTGAGGGTGATATCTAAGGCCTGCACGTGTTGTCCTATGTAGGAAAGGAGATGGTGGGATTAGTTGGAAGAGCTCGTCAGAACACTCACCGTGGTAGAGACGGTAAAATACAGCCAAGGAAGCAATATCTCTACGCATCTGCAAAGGCTCGAGGGTGTTCGTGACCTCAGGGTTCCCAATAATTCGGACCGCGCGTCGCTGCAACCTGTCGAGAGCATCTAGTAGGTATTTCGCGGAGCCATCCCAGAGATGCGAGCAGTATTCCACGCAGGAGCGAATTTGTGTCTTATAGAGAAGACACCGCTGCTCCGGCGTGAAAAAACGTCTCACTTTGTTTAGGAGTCCGAGTTTCCGCGAGGCTGTTTTGATGATGCTCTCGATGTAATTTCTGTTATTCAGTTTGCAGCGAATATCCATGCCTAGGATATAGAGATTGTCCTGCAGTGGAAGTGGCGTGCTCTGAAGAGTGGGAAGGGGAAGGAAAGAAGATACCTTTGCTGTGAACGCACAAGCCTGCGTCTTCTTGGCATTGAACTCGACCATGTTCTCGGAGCCCCATTGAGAAATGTGATTCAAGATCCGGTCCAGTTCAGTGACAAGAAGCTGTCTTTTTTCCACGATATCAGACTGTTTGGCCGCAGGTTGTCCGTGATAACTCCCGTGTACGGTGCTATCGTCTGCATAGCAATGTATGCTGCCGGTGGACAGCATGTCGTTGATATGCAGAAGAAAGAGAGTGGGAGATAATACAGACCCCTGCGGTACGCCAGCATTTATTTGCAAGAACTCCGAAGCCCGTCCATCACAGAGGACGCGGATACGGCGCTCCTGCAGGAAACTAGCAATCCAGTTGCACAGTCTAGGAGGCAGACCAAAGGCTGGTAGCTTGGAGAGAAGCGATTTGTGCCAGACTCTATCGAAAGCTTTGGCGATATCAAGACTAATTGCCAGTGACTCGCCGTGCTTGTCCATAGCCTCACCCCAAAGATGGGTAACGTATGCTAGAAGATCACCCGTTGACCGTTTCGGCCTGAAGCCATATTGCCGGTCATTAATTAAGGAGTGATCCTCTAGGTGACGCATGAGCTGTTTGTTAATGATGTGCTCGAAGACCTTGCACAGCACTGAGGTGACGGCTATGGGTCGATAGTTGGCTGGCTCTGAGCGATCCCCCTTCTTGGGGATCGGCTGTACATTCGCCTCTTTCCAAGCCGAAGGCACTGTACCCGAGCTGTAGGACAGTCGGTACAGCCGCGTAAGCATCGGAGACAACTCCGCTGCACATTTTTGTAAGACCACCGCTGGAATACCATCCGGGCCACTGGCTTTCCGGACATCGAGTGATTGAAGCACCGCACGAACATCGCATTGCCTGATACGTATTTCAGGCATTACGTGGTCACCATTGGGTAGTGTCGGCGGCTGTATACCGCAATCATCGACTCGGGAATTGGCCGCAAAGAGATTTACTAGCATATTGGCTTTCTCTTGCGGTCCATGGGCCAGGGATCCATCAGGGTAGCGCAGCGGTGGCAGCGAAGGCTGACAGAAGTTGGCCTGCACGGCTTTGGCCAGTCGCCAGTATCCACGGCTGCCCGTGGGATGTGCCACTAGCTCTTGACCAAGCCGCGCAATGCGCAGGGCATCCGCTTTGACGTAAGCCCTCTTGCAGACCTTTGTGGCTCTGTTGTACGCCGCCTTGAAGTGGCTCACATTGGGATCGTGCGTGGCACGCGCCCTCACCCAAGCGCGATACGCGGACTGCTTTTGATCAACAGCCCCCGCACACTCGCGCCCGAACCAAGGGCGCACTCCTCGGGCACCGGTGACATCAGTGTACGGAATATAGTATTCCATACCCAGACCGATCTCACCGGCAACAGCAGTAGCACAATCCGAGGGTTTCTTACCTTCAAAGCAGCGTTCAACCCACGGGATGGACGCAAAATAGTTGCGCAGCCCATCCCAATCTGCTGACGAGTAGTGCCAGAGACGCCGCTTCCCCTGCACGGGTCGTGAAGGCGCTATAATTGGCACCTTGGAGCAGACCAGACAGTGGTCGGAATTGCCTAAAGCGGCTTGTACCGAAACACTGTACAGGTCTGGGTGACTCGTCAGCAGAAGGTCTAGCAGAGAGGGTGCTAGGCCCGACCTTCTTGGTATTCTAGTGACCTCGTGTACCAATTGGGTCAGGCCATGCGCCAGAGCAAATGCATGGGCGGCTCTTCCCGCATGGTCTGTTTTGGAGGAGCCCAACCAGGTTTCGTGGTGGGCGTTAAAGTCCCCCAAAAATACCACTTCGGCGTTCGGAAACCGTTCCTGCGCATCATCTGCCGCCTGACTCAGATATTCAAAGAGTCGAGTTGTCTCAGCATCTCCTGTATGGGAACGGTAGAGGCACACATAGATCTGACTCGTAGAGCCATGGTCTACGTGTACCCATAGGGTTGAAAAGGATGGGTCCTCAAGGCAGCGCAAACGGCGACAACAAACATCCGCCCTAACAAACACGCACACCCCGGCTTTTGCACGGAAATTTTCCTCGATAACATAGCCGGGGTAAAGCAAGTAGGTCGTGTCATCAGGGCGGCCTATTTGTGTCTCCGTGAGAAAGAGCATAAAGAGCATAAAACTAACTGGAGTTACTGTAAATGGATAACACTTTCAAAGGTATTTTTATAGTTTACCAGGTACAGTGCCTGTCAATCTGTTCGTAATTGTAAATTCATTTCGTTGAAGCTGGTCAGGTTTAATGATAAATATTGTGAAACAGTACCTACTATGTTCCATAAAGTTACATCAGTCAACATAACCAACAATAGTACGATCATAATTATTTAACAAGCCGTGTTAATATTCTCTAAGTGCAATACAATTATGAAAATTAATCTGTTACTCAGGCTTGTAAATAGCTAAAGCTAACAAATGGCAGTTTTACTATAATTTAATGACAACATTAGCTATCCTCACTAACCCGCGGTCAACAATTAAGCTGGGTACAGGCCGTTATTAATTTTCACCACTTAAATCAATTTGTTGCTGCCTCGAAGTCATATAGTAGAAAATGGCTTTATAATTACACTTTTGGTATAAAAAAAACAATAAAAACTATTTTTCTTTTACATTTTCAGTGTCATGGTATCTCCTTTTTTCGGCGGATTTGTGTTAAATTCCACTTTTTCGAAATTAAATTATCAAAAATTAATAATTCCCCAATCGTGTTACATCACTTACTTCATTTCAAAATAAGACAGCTTGTAGATATTGGAGGAATGAATTTTTTATACCACTTAATTTTCAGTCAAGCAAACGGCCCACCGCACCGTATGGAAAGTGGTTACTGTGGCCAATGGATGATGATGCGAAACCAAGAGAGTCACACTCGTGCTGCCAACGCTATAAGCATTGAGTTTCTGTGCCGTCAGTGTAAAAGACAAAGCAGGACAAGCTTTTATGTCTTCCCGTTGACAGTACAAAAACTCTCCAGTGAGCTCTGGCTACTCACCTCTCCTACTCACCGCCGGGAACACATCACAAGGTTATTATGGCCACGGGATTCTGTAGAGCGGAGGTACTTCCCCAGTTGGACTGCTCCATTGGACGGAAATACCGTCGTGTCCTACCTATTAGTAAGGTTTATAGTGTGAATGTAAGTTGGGGACTCTGTAGTCCCCACACCCGAGAAGAGGGCCAGATCGTGAGCGATGGCCCTGGGTTGGCCGGGGTGCGAGGGATATACCTGTCAACCTCACCTTCGGCAACCAAAGCGACTCACAGGCGGCGTGCGTTTTAGTCGGTTCGAGTCCGACATAACCTCTTCCACCGGCTCCGGTGGGAGGATGTCCGTGGGGATTTTGCACACGTAAAAAAAAGAAGTGTTAATGTAAGAGTTTTACGAGCCGAGGTAAAGTCAAAGAAATAGTATTAGGTTGCGTGGAGGAGGACATGGAAATAAGCAACTGAGGAGATGCCGTCTTACAGGAATTTATAGGAGAGAATCACTAGTTGCACCAGTTTGGTTTCTATTTACAAATGATCAATGGGTTCACATAATTTTGACTACTATATCAGCTTATGGTCATTCTGTAGCAGTCAACAATAGTGCCCGGAATACGGCAATGGGCTTACCCCCTATTACGTGGGACCGAATACAATTACGCTTATTGGTGGAATGTGGGTGTTAATTCACCTCTGCCTAACCCTCCGGGGATAAAGGCGTAAATATTTACTCTTCTTATCAGGTCTTCTCCTTTATATTTCGACAATACCTATGTACATTATGTAAATATTCATTCAAAATTAAAATACTTTGTCAAGACGATGATTTAGTAAGGTATCTTCAGCGATGTTGAGCCTCGGAATACAGCTAATATTAGATGAACAAATAATAATTACCATTCGACGACAGCAATTACTTTCTCGTAATTAGATCCACCTATAGTCCGTTCACGAAGCCGTGCGAAAAAAGGTAAACAAACCATAAAAAAGGTTCTTTTAGGTGTCAGTTTTTTATCAATAATTGAACTACGAATTTAATAAATATTTTAACTATGTAAGAAGCTAGATAAAATTATGAACAAACCGGCATATTTTAGGTGATATTTTTTAATACAAGCTGAATATTAATTAATTCGTTTAATTAATATTCACCTTAACACTTATCATATTTTTTAAGTAAAATTTTAATATTCATAATTATTGACCTTATAAAAGACCTAAAAATGTTGTGAATATCAAACTTTGAATGCATTTGTAGTACTACTAAATAAAGGTGAACAGTAATACTAAGTAATGAAAGTACAATTAATAGTTTCTGTATTTAGCCGGGTTACACCCGCCATTTTTTACTCGTGATCAACTTGTTGACGTGAGAGTTTCTTCCCGGATTGTTTTCGTTAATTCTTTATTATTCGTTGTTAAAGTTATTGTTTTTGTTAAGTTTTATAGTTGTGTTAAGTTTTTATATTCAGTTATTGTTAAGTTTCTTTTCTCTGAACGTTAATTTTGGTGGAAATGGGTGAACCTGGTCCGAGCGGTGCTTGTACGTTTACTTCACCGAAGAAAAAACGTTCCAAGCGTACTCCAATGCATTCTATGGATAAGGAGACAGTTATTAATGTGTTCAAACATGTAGAAGAGACTTGGCCCAAAGATTCGTATCCCTACAAAACTGATATTATGGACAAGACTGCAGAAATTATGGGAATATCACGAGCCTCTGTATACCGGTTTGTACAAGAAAAGAAGACAACAGGTCGTCTCGAATCTCCGCCACCACCAACATACAGGCAATCTAAATCAATTTCAAATCCTAAATTGTTTTATTTATACTCTTCTTATTAATAATAAACAACTCATCTGTTTATTACCTTTTTTATTACTTTTCACACTAAACTAAATGTAGACGGCATGTCGAAGATGTCTACTTAGTCTTACTTTACTTTCACATTTTTATCTATTAAACACACAATACATTTTTCGCCCTAATCGGCTAAAAAAGTTTGACAACCACTGTTTTCTTTGTTTACCATTTTTCTCACGGCTTCGTGAATAGACTATAGTGCATAAACTCCTTAAATATGTCAAGACATTTCATCGTAATGATACATTTCTGTTATATTTCATTGATATTAAATACTAAATCCTCGAAGAAGAAAGTCTTAATTTCCCAAAGGACCTATTAAATGTCCCCACAAATTTACACTGACTTCTAACAACGGCTGATATTTTTCCAAGCCCCTTTATATTTGTTCAGTATTGGTTAAGAGCTTTTTTTTTTATACAATAAGTTGTATAAAAAAAAAAGCTCTTAACCAATACTGAACAAATACGTGGCAGACAAGCACACGGCCCACCTGATGGAAAGTGGTTACCATAACCTATGAACGTGTGTAACACCAGTGGAGTCACATCCGTGCTGCCGACCCTGTAAGAACAGAGATTTTGTGCCGTCAGTGTAGAGGACAAAGCAGGTCAAGCCTTTGGTCATCCCACTGATAGCACAAAATCTCTCCAGTGAGCTCTGGCTACCCTACTCACCGCCGGGAACACGACACGAAGTTATTATAACCGCGGTATTCTGTAGGGCGGAGGTACTTCCCCAGTCGGACTGCTCAATTGGGCGGAAATACATTTAGGCAAATTGTTGTCGAACAAAGCGATAAATGAATACAATATACATACAATAAACAAGGGTGTATTTCAGAGATGGTATCGACTGGTTGTAAAGTGCGGTTGAAAAGGCATTTTCCCATTTCTTGTAACATTCGGGCTAAAAGAAAGCTCTCAGTTATGTAACACAGACTGTACAAAAATGTCCTCATTAGCTGCCTGTTCATTGTATACCTAGTACTTGTTGGCAATTTACTGTCAGACGAAATTACTTTGCCAAAAGGAAAACATGTTTCTTTACGTATACCACACTGAATAAAATTAAATTGAGATATAATAGAATATTTAAGGTTGCTTTTCAGTTGCTGGTAGGCGATCTCATTATGCGAAATGCTGAATACATTGTATTATAAGTACAACCAATGGCACATTGATAAATAGACATGCTATGCAAGAACATGAAGTTTTTAAAAAATAGTGCTAATACTAAGAATAAAAAAATATAGTTGTATACTCGCATGAAGAAATAATACGTGTTTATTATTAATTTATATGAATTGTGAATTATGTTATTATTTATTATTGCGTGGTGCACTGTTGCGTTTCTGATTGGTGCGTAAAATGATGAATTCCTCTTCATTATTTGTTGCCATATTATAGTGTGGACAACGTATCTATTGTTTATAATATACCATGGATTGTAAGTACATATTAACAATAACGTATTAAATTAACCTTTTGTACTTTTCCACACTATTTTATTATTTAACCTTATTTATTTATTTATCTATTTAAACTTCATGCACAAATGTACACAGGCGGACTTAATGCCACAGGCATTCTCTACCAGTCAAATAATAACAAGGTAGGTGCATTATGAAAGATAACTAGGTAAAATATATATTAATACATACATATATACATAAATATAAATATAACATAAACTCACGCCTATATCCCCGAAGGGGTAGGCAGAGGTGCTAGCACCTACATTTCGCCAGTTTATGTTTAGGTCCCAATGTAATAGGTGGCGAGCCTATTGCCATTTACCAGGCACTTATAAACCTGCGATAAATACACACATAACTTCGAAAAGCATCGAAAAGTCATTGGTGTGTGCCATGGTAAAACCTGGGATCGAACCCGAAACCTCGTCTCAGCAGTCCATACCACTAGGCTACCGCGGTGACATGTAAATAAAATATACATACACATAATAATATCTAACCATACATTGATAAATATAATTACCATGAAGTTTCTTCCAATTTATCCAGCATGAGCTTCCGAACTCCCGATTTAAATGTGTGACGGCTGGTGGCCCCCCTGATCCCGAGAGGTAACTGGTTCCAAAGAAATATAGATTGCACAGGAAAGAAAAAATGGATGAAATCGGATCGATGAGTAGGACAGCGCAAGGCGAGGCTGTTTGTTGAACGCGAATTTCTGTCATGATTGGAGCCAAGATATTGGAAATAGGGCGAAAGGTAAGAGGGAGAATTAGGAGAAGTTAATATAGTATAGAGAGTGGTAAGAGCACGTTGATTCCGACGCTGACGAATCGGCAACCAATTTAGTTGCGACCGACAAACAGATACATGGTCATACTTGCGGAGGTTGAAGACGAATCTGAAACAGTTGTTTAGAAGACGGTCAAATCTGTTAAGGTCATCTCTCTCAGGTCTCTGCATTCAGGTCAAAGTAGCAAATATCGCCATAATCAATTATAGGGAATAGCAATGCCTGCACAAGCATTTCTTTGGTGTAGGTAGGTAGAAGGTTCCGTAGACGATAAAATGCACGAAGCGAACCAGTAATTCTTTGACACATGTGGGATACTTGGTCTCTCCAGCTCAGGGTAGAGTCAATAATCAAACCAAGGTCTTTGACTGCCGGGCTCATCTTATCGGTTTTGCTTCACTGCATTCTCAAAGGTTTATAATGATAATACTGTGGAAAAGTACAAATGGTTTATTTATAAAATGTGTAGCGAGTGCCACTAAGTGCCATCGATCAATAGTAATAGTCTATAAAACGTGGTCATATATAATAACTAGCTATTGCCCGCGGCTCCGCCCGCGTAGATGTCGGTTATCGCATAGTGTGGAGTCAACGCTATTGAGCATAAAAAAATCTAAAATAAAAGTAGCCCACGTTACTCCTTATTACATCAGCTACCTGCCAATAAAGTCTGTCTGTCTGTTTATTCCGGCTAATCTCTGAAATGGCTGGATCTACATTGACGGGACTTTTATTGATAGGTAGATGTAAGAAGAAGTAACGTAGGCTACTTTTATTTTAGAAAAAAATTATGCACAATAGCGTTGACTCCACACTATGCGATAACCGACATCCACGCGGGGGAGCCGCGGCCAATAGCTAGTCTTATATAGCCTGCATCTCAAAATCCTTTCTTAGGGGATGCCTACGTCATAGTAGCATCAGTTTAAAATTGACAAAGTTTCATACAAACTGTAATCCCCTATTTTATCCCCTTAGGGGTAGAATTAATCAAAATCCTTTCTTAGCGGATGCCTACGTCATAACATCTATCTGCATGCCAAATTTCAGCCCGATCCATACAGTGATTTGGGCAGTGCGTTGATAGATCACTATGTCAGTCAGTCAGTCAGTCAACTTTGAGTTATATATATTTAAAGATACGAGGTGTAATTAAAAAAGGTAATATCTTTACAAATAAATCTCTGAAATAGTTCGTAAACGGCATTAAATTTCCTCTATCATATGTAAATTGTAGACAAACAATTCTCGTTAAGCTTTAGCTAGAGGAATAAATAGACTTGAATATAATAGCCAGAATGTGCAGCATTTTGTAGTCAGAATTATTTCGAGGAATTAACATAAATTTCCCAGTTTAACTATTGCAATGTAAATGCAGCAATGTCAACGAAGTATCGCCAGCTTCGTCTTTTTACCTCGTTAAATAGCAGGCTGTAGTCCGTGGTTTATTTATCCAGTTTACATTTTAGGGAATTTTTCAAAATAAATATAATTTATGATTTCTTTTTCTATCAAGGGATTATGGTTTTAAGTGAGAATTGTTGTTAGTATATTTCTTTTAAGTAGGTTGCAGAATGTAACACCACAAAATATAGAATACCAGCTGATTGTCGCCTAAATTCCTAACTCTTTCCATAATTTTTAGATTGACATCGAAACCTACCCACTTCTACGAGCAAGTAATGCTCGCGAAGGAGACTTAAGTTCCTCACGTCCCACATAGTCCGTTATGCATGAAGAGGACTGAGATTGCTCAACTACCTCAGTCGTCCATAAGCGCGTGCTACCAGAAGCAGGCCGCATCGGTGGCGCGATGAATGCCTCCTTGCTATCCGGGAAAAGATGGAGATACAATAGTCCCGCACTCCGAGGAGCCTTCGATGGACCTGGGTCAGTCGGGGAACGAGAGATATGCCAGAGGCCACCTCACAACTGATGAACCGAGATGGAGTGCGTTTTTTGTCAGTTCGAGTACGACATTACCACTATAAAAGGGGAATATATTCGTGGTGATTTCCACAAAAAAGAAATCGATACCTACAAAAAATACTATTTTCATAACTATTTCCACACTCAACATAATATGTAACTTTAAAGCGACAATAAGGACGTAGTTAAAATTAAAAACAGACGGAAGACTGCGATACTATTTTTAGATTTTCTTTTAAAAGAAATTAAGTTGAACTTTTCCCTACATACATTGCTTCTAAGTTCAGCCATATATATCAATTTTGTACCACATAAGGATGAGAAAGTAAGCCAATTCGTAGCTATAAAACATTTAAACTTTTATGATACACACGTTGACACAAATTTAGAGGACCTTGCTTACAGACAAAAGTCCATTTCGCACGGTCGACTAATCGCTGGCGACTGATTACAGCGACTATTATGCCTAGATTACACGCACCAAATGGAGTGCGAGAGAGTGTGCCCAGTACGTGTGAACATAGCGCCGAGTACATTGCACGTACACCGCACTCGGCCAAATGCACTGTCTCGCCACTCCACTCGGTGTGATCAAGGTATTACTTTCATTAGTGCAAATAGGTGTCTACGCACTTAGTCGCTGATCGCTCGCTTAAGTTGCAGTCGCTGAAAGACTGAGTTGCCGGCGACTAATCGAAAATGCGTAATGACTCTTAGGTAAATTATTATCACTGTGGTGAACATTTTATTGTTAATAAATTGAACGCTATAGGCTATACGTATAAAAGCCCACTACTACCCAAGGGAGCAGAACAGTAATAATAAATATCAACGAAGCCGGCAGATTGCCATACATTATTCGTAAATAAATATTATAGCGGGCATATAGTTAAATCATTCACCGTTCAAAATGATATCCGCTTTAGTAGAATCAGAGATTTAAATTTAATGTTGGTTAAAGCAATGGTTAATATTATTGTGCTATTACGATTTAATTTGCGATATAAACACAATAATAATAAAATAAAATTTCGGTGAATCATATAAGAGACAAATCAAATTACAGTGAAATGCGATATTGTTACGTGCCCAAAATTATCATAATATATTATTATTTAGGACGTAGTAACGGCTATCGATTACCTGTCGCTGGTAGGTACAGTCAGCGTCAGAACGATCTTGACTGCAAAGTCTCAAAATTATTCGAATACAAAGGTTGATTTTTTCACAACTTTTTACATAGCGTAGTGTAGACGCATGGTAAGCATAGCTTAACTAGCTTGTGTTATGGAATCTAGAATGCGGGTACTTTTTACACTTAGATACTTTTTTTTGTAAAATACATATATATCATACATACAGTTCGAACTAAAGGTGTGTACCAAATATCAGAATAATAAACAGTCAACAAGAGAGAGCAGAGTTCTAAATTTTATAACGTTCACTCGTCATGTTTGATTACCACGAAACAGACCATGAGTCTAGTGTGGAAATTATTTGAAATGTTAAACCGAAATGGCTTCACAATATACTTTTTTTTTTTTTTTTTACGTGCACAAAATCCCCACGGATACCCCGGAGCCGGTGGAGGAGGTTATGTCGGACTCGAACCGACTAAAACGCACGCCGCCTGTGGGTCGTTTTGGTTGCCGAAGGTGAGGTTGACATGCATATCCCTCGCACCCCGGCCGACCCAGGGCCATCTCTCACGATCTGGCCCTCTTCTCGGGTGTGGGGACTACAGAGTCCCCAACTCGTCCCCGGAAACGGGGAGGCGCGCCACGCGCGCCACCGCCGCGGCCTGCTTCTGCCGGGGTGACAGGCGGCTCCACCTGTCACCCCCAGGCCGGCGCTCATGGGGAGCGGAGGTCGTTCATCGACCTCCGACGCCCGAGTTGCCTTCGTACGTGGGCAGCTTGTCTTGCGATCCTTCGTCGCTCCCGCTGCCGCTCCCGCCCCACCTCCTCCTTCACGAGCATTACTTGCTCGCAGAAGGAGGCGCCGGCCGCCCACGCATCTGCGCAGCGAACCATCGCCGCGAGCAAGGTGGAAAGCGTGAGAACCCTCACTCCCAGGGCCGCCACAAGCTCCCGCCTTGGCGTCTCCCACGCCGGACACTCGGTGAGCGTGTGCGGACCTGAGTACTCGCTCGCGTTGCAGTGATGGCACTCGGACGTTGGCTCTTTCTGCATCCGACGCAGATACTTTCCGAAGCATCCGTGCTCGGTGATCATCTGCATCAGACGGTACGAGAGGCTGCCGTATGGCCTCTCTAGCCACTCCCCCATGATGGGTCTTACCGCCGTTACTACGGCGTGCCCTGCGCCTGGTTGCCCAAGTCGTATCGCCCATTCCGCCACCATTTCCCTGTGGAGCCGGGATCTCACGGCCCGAATTTCTTCGGGCTCGGGATCGTGACCCCGCTCCCGCGCCGCCCTTCGGAACCGATATAGCGCCGAAAGGCATCTCGCTTCCAGGATCCATGGTGGCGATCTGGCGAGGAGACTCGCCGCGTTGAATGATATCGTGCGGTACCCCCTTATGATGCGGCACGCCAACTTCCGCTGCGGACGCTGCAGCAGGAGCATGTGCCGATCACTCAGGGTGTCCGCCCACACGGGACACCCGTACAGGGCCATGGACCGCACGACACCCGCGTAGAGTCTCCTGCAGGAGTCCTCCGGGCCCCTCAGGTTGGGCAGTAGCCGCGCCAGAGCGTTGGCTGTGCCCGCCAATTTGGGCCCAGACTTCGGAAGTGCTTCCCGAAGTCCCACCGGCCGTCGAGCACGAGCCCCAGATATTTCATCTGGGGCTTGATGCCGATGAGAGTGCCTCCCACTGTGAGACTGGAACCAGGTGGTGGCGTGCGCCGAGGTCCATGAAAGAACATGGCCTCGGATTTATGCAAAGCCACCTCAAGGCCCAGCCGCCGGATCCGTTCCACGACTTGAGCAACCGCGGTCGTGGCCCTCAGGATCGCTTCGCGGTATGTAGCCCCGCTCGCCGTCACTAGCGTGTCGTCCGCATAGCACGTGACGGCGGCGCCGTCCGCAAGCTCACCGCGAAGCACCCAGTCGTATCCAATGTTCCACAGTAGCGGCCCGAGAACCGATCCCTGTGGAACACCGCACGACATCTCACGCCGACCGACGCCGGTCGCACTTGGGTAGATGACGGCTCTCTCCGTCAGGTACGCCCCGACTATGCGGCGGAGGTAGAGAGGCACACCGTGGTACACGAGTGCCTCCCTGATGCAACTCCAGGGCAAGGTGTTGAACGCGTTGGAGATGTCCAAGGACACCGCCAATGTCACCTCACCCCGGGCAACTGCCTCCTCCACCAAAGTCCTCACGCGCATGATGGCATCCACAGTGGACCGCCACCGGCGGAAGCCATATTGGGCATCCGCCAGGTCCGGCCCCCTACCAGAGAGGTGCTCGACGAGGCGCTTCGCAATAACTCTTTCAAAGAGCTTGCCCACCTCGTCGAGCAACACAATGGGCCGGTAGCCGGACGGTTCGTCCGCCGGGCGACCCTCCTTTCGGATGAGGACCAGTTTCCCCGTCTTCCACATCTTCGGAAACTGGCCCCGCTCCAAGCATGCGCTGAGGAACCCTCGCAGCCGGGGTTCGAGACCGTCTTCTCCCAGAGCTAGGACCCACGCGCGGCCTGGAATGCCGTCGGGTCCCGGGGCGGTGCTCTTCTTGGCTCTAAGCCTTCGCACCGCCAGCTCCAGTTCTACCCAAGTGACCTCGGGGACTTCGTCGTCAACTACCACACTGGGAGCCACAGGCGACCGAGGTGGCGGAGTCATCTGCGGCGGAACGTGTTCCGCTCGCGCCGGGAACAGGGACTCGACCACTCCACCGAGCAGAGCTGGCTGGAGAACCCGGGTCAACGGCGGGGCCCGGGGGCGCAGCTTTCCTCTTACCATAAGGTAAGGCCGCCCCCATGGGTCCCGCTCCAGCGTCTCCATGAGCTCCTTATAAGCCGCGGCTTTCGCCCGCTTAATCTCCGCTCGGAGGGCATCTCTGGCCTCCCTGTATCCCACATGAAGCTCCGCCACTCGGGGCTCCGTATCTGCGGTTCGGCTACGCCTCCTACGGAGTCTGGTCCACCGGCGGTGCGCGATCACGCAGGCTTGCCGTAGCCTCGCGATCTCCGCAGACCACCAGTAGACCCGACGCCTCGGACTATAGGGTGGTGCCCTAGGCATACCCGCATCGCAGACACGAGTCATGGCCTCCCGGAACCACACCGCCTCATCGTCGATATCGACAGGCCTGTCCGGCTCAATGGCCCAGGCCTGTACAATGGCGGCCTCCAGGAGGACCTCCCGATTCAGTCTCCCAAGCACCCAGCGTGGCTCGCGTGGGGCCGGTATGACCGGCGCATCACCCGCGGGGGGGAGACATCAAACCGAACGTATCGGTGATCCGCCAGTGTCTCCACCCCCACAACAACACGCCAGTCCCGCACACGGTGCGACAGCGAAGCGCCTGCGAACGATAGGTCGATAATCGAACTGCGCTCCGCGGTCACGAACGTGGCTTCGGCCCCGCGATTCTGGAGAACTAGACCGTGATTAGCGGCCCAGCTCTCCAGAGCCCTACCTCGTGGGTTCGTGTGCCGGGACCCCCAGGTCACTGACCAGGCGTTTAAGTCCCCGAGCACAAAAACCGGATGAGGGTGGCAGGAGTTGACGACGTCGGTCAGTCGCTCCAGCGACTGCCGGTACTCCCCTATGCGTCGGTGTAGGCTCGGCGTGAGATAGACGGCCACGACCGCAATCTCCCCCACACGCGCCGCTACGATACCATGCTCCCTTGCCACGACAACAGGGGGGGGGGGGCACCCATAGCGGCGTTGTAAACCAGTGCCGCCGACCCGTCCAGGTTGACCACCCAGGCAGGCCCAAGGGGCCGGTGAGTGTACGGATCGGCGACAGCGGCGACGTGTATGGACCACTGTGCCATGCTCTGGAGCAGAAGACTCTGAGCATCGGCACCGTGGCCCACGTTCGCCTGCAGGATGCGGAGCTGGGGATCCATTATGGAACCATCTCCGCATCCCGCCGCGAACTTTGGGTGGAGCCCCCGCCTTGCGGCTTCGGCTCCCACCCGGTGCAGGCCTTGCTGCCAACCCTATGGTCGGCCGGTTTGCCCCCCGCTGCACACCTGAAACAGTGCAGCGGAGCTCCGCATCCACCGGCCGTATGGCCGGGTTGGCTACAGCGGAAGCAGCGGTCACCGACCGTCACCGTCGCCGTGCACTGCACCCCCACGTGGCCGACCGACAGGCACCTAAAGCACCTGTTCGGTCGAGCCTGCAGGAGCCGGACCTGCACCCGCACCACGCCTCCAACGGCGAGGAACCCTCGGTCGGCAGCCTTTTTGGCTGCTGCGATGGGTCAGCCGACAACTGCCGCCCCCAGTCCACGGCGGCCGAAGCGGATTGCTCCGACCTTCACCGCCTCTAGGGGGCAGCCCCCGGCCTCCGCCACGGTGAGGCGGATTTGCTCCGCCGTGATGGAGTCGACCAAGTCCGATATGCGCATTTCTGCGCATTTGTTGGGCCTGGACACCCGGACGTCGGCTGCGTCTAGCGTGTCCCGAAGCTTAGCCGCTAGGGCATCGGCCTGGGGACCGCTTGATGCGCCGGGGATCTCGAGTAACCGAGCACCCGTCCGAGTGGGTTTCACCCGGATGCGGCCCGGCATGTCGAGAGCCCTCATGTCGACGCAGGCTCTCGCCTGCGTGACAATCTGGGCGTACTGCACGCCCCTCTCCGCCGCCTCCGCCGTCATCGTTAGGACGACGGCGGTTGAGCGGGGAACGCGCAGCCTCCCCGGCACTCCCCTCGCAGCAGCCTCGGCCTTCCTGGCCTTTTTGGCTGCCTTCCGGAGCGCCTTGCGCTGCTTTTTAGAGGCTCCGGCAACCTCCCAGCCCACCTCCGGCGTGGAGCTCGTGGTGGCAATCCCCGCCGGAGTCCGGGCCAGGGCTGGGGCTGGGGCTAGGGCCGGGGACTTCTTCCCTTTGCCCTTCCCCTTTCCCCTGCCCTTGGCCCGGGCGGCCTGCGCATCCCGGGGGGGGGGGGGGCTCCCAGCCCCCGCAGCAAGAGCAGCCCGAGCGGCCAGAGCGGCAGGAGCGGCAGACGCAGCGGACGGGCTGCCGGCCAACCCCTGCGGGGACCCCGCCCCTACCGGACAGGTGGGGCCCCTCTTAACCGCCCGGCCGGCCCATACCCGGCCGGAGCCGCCAGCGGTGGTCGGCGGCTGGAGTCCATAATGGACTCCAGCCAGCTCCGGGTGCGCTCCTCCTGCGCCACCCGCCACGCCCGCTGCTCCTCCAGCGCCTTTTCCTGGCGCTTCTCCATGGCAGCTATTGCCGCCATGCAGAGCGCCAACGGGTCCGCAGGCCGAGCCGGCCGCAACACCGGCGACTCCTGCCGAGCTGGTCGGGCCGGCGACTTCGGCGGCTCCGGCTGCGGCGACTCCGACGGCGCCAGAGGCTCCGGCCGCAGCGGCGACCTCGACCGCACGGGCAACAGCGGCCGCGCCGGCCGTCCCGACGGCGTCGGCTGCAACAGCGGCTCCGGCCGCAGTGGCGACCTCGATCGCACGGGTAACAGTAGACGCGCCGGCGGCGTCGGCTGCGCCACCAGTCGCCGTCGCGCCGACCGCGTAACGCGCTCCGCCGGCAGCCCAGCGACGACCGCTTGGAGGCTCGCCAGTTCGGCCGCCATCTCCTTGCGGTATTCAGCCGCCATCCGCTCATTGCTCTCCAGGAGCTCCAGATGCCTCCTGCCCAAATGAGCCCTGTCGAGTCGCAACTCGGCTAACTCCGCCCTCAGGAGGTCGAACAGCTCGACAAGCCGCGTCGTCGCCTGCGTGACCCGGTGCTCCTCCGGCGTCGGAGAATCGGTGTGGGCCCCGGCCCAACCTTCTAGGGCTTCTATCACCTCCTTCGACATTATGTCGGCGCGAGGCAAGCGTAAGGACGCCGCCGAGGTGGAGGAACTCGGCGGCGCTTCCACATCCTCCGGGGCCCTGAGGCTATCACCCCGCTGCAGCTGTGTGCGGCTGACCGCTAGCAGCTTCGGCGGTGGTGGATGCAGCGTCTCGTCACCGTCGTGACTGCTGCTGGTGGAAGAGGAGTCGGTCAAGGTGAGCTCCAAGTCCGACTCCGTCTTCTGTGATGGAGGGGAAGGAGGAGGAAGAGACTTCTTCCTGAATCTCCTCTTCCGTCGTACAGATTTCCGGGTCTGTAGGCCCACCGGGCTGTTCGCCCTACTCTTCTCCGTGGCGGTGTCGAATTCCTCCGACACCGCGGTTTGGGACGTGACCTCCGCGTCGTGGTGCTGCGTGACCTCCGCGCAGACTGTTCTGCTTGGTTTGGGATGGTTTTTGGGTGTAGTTTTTTTTGGATCCATATTTAGTCCCACGAGTGTGACGCGATTTAAACTACACTTCCTGGGTGACGCTCATTCCAGGAAGCGGGGTACATACTGTGGATTTCCCCAGGTGTCCACAGGTTTTAAGCGACTTCGCTGTCGGGTTTTTGAGACTTTTCCTTGTCGCGGGCCGGCCACCTATTCCCACCTCCTTCCCATGGCCCTACCAACCATCTTGGTTATAACGGGCCGAATCTTGGGAGATGCGCACCCTACTGGCGTCTGATCTCTTTCAGGCGCGCATTTCTTGACTCCCTACAAATTATTTTATGTGCCTCACCATTTTCGCTCTCTCCCCTTTCTGGGGCAGCACGCCACACTAACAGGCTTCGTCGCCGTTAGAGACCTCACGAGCTTTGCGCCTCTCGTGCCAAACTCGCGCAAAGCTCCGCAGCCGTCCGAAGTTTTGGGGTGTACCTACAAGGTCCGAGTAATACATAGGCCCAGCCTCCGATCTTACCACACCTCCCATCATGTTGTCGCGGATGTCATCATACAGGGGGCAGACCCACAGCACATGGTGTAGGTCTTCATCTTCCAAACCACAGAAACATACACTTTCGCTACCAAGGCCAAGGTCATACAATCTCTTTCGAAAACATCCATGTCCAGTGAGGAGCTGGGACAGCTCATAGTCCGGCTCGACCCAATGCCATGCAAGCCGCTGTTCTACCAAAGGGAAGAAAAGGTACGTTGTTCTTCCCTTCTCCTCTGTATCCCAGAGTCTCTGCCAGGTTCGTAATGCGTCAGCCCTAGTGGTCTCCCTCCACTGTTTAAGCTCCTCCTGCAGCTGCCTACTCGATACCCCATGCTCAGCCAGAAGACTCAGCCTAGCTTTCTCCAGCGAACCAGCACGGATTACCTCCAGGTCAGCCGGCTGCACTCCCGCAAGTACCGCTAGCGCGTTCGTGCTAGTCGTCCTATAGGCCTTTGTGAGCAGCATTAAACTGGACCGCTGCGTTCGTAACAGGGGGCTGCGAACAGCATGCAAAAGGGCTCGTTCGTACCAAACGGCCGCAGCATATGTGACCGTGGGGACATAGGTGCCCCTATACACCGTGAACAGACCCCTATATTTAACACCCCATGATGATGCCGATACCCTACTCATTTTGCCGAAGCATTTGGCTGCTCGTTCGCCAATATCAAGGGCATGTTGCGCAAAGGACAGGCCAGAGTCCAGTACCACCCCCAGAACCTTTGTGGATTTCACGGACCCAATCGTGGTGCCATCCATCTTGATAATGGGAGGCCGCTGGAGCCTGCCACCCAGTGTCATCGTTGATGACTTGCTGGGCGAGAAGGACAATCGATTTCGCGAACCCCAATCACTGAGCAAGGCGCGGGCCGGCCAATTAAGGCAAGCCCCGCGGCCTTCAAGATACCGGCTTCCCAAGTGTGGCTAGCACTCAGGTCGTTGTCGATATCTTGGAGGTTACGCGACGCGGGAGAGCAGCCAACTCCCCCAACACCGACGGTGGCACGAATGCCTGCCAGCCCCTGCGCGAGCAGTAGGCCGGCCCGTCCCTGGATCCTATGGATCCTTGTGTCGCCCCCATGTCCCCTCTGAAAGCAGAGGGATACCGGGAGTGACAGGCTAGCCCTAAAAAGGGCTGTTTGGGATGGAAGGGATTCTACGAATCCCTTCCCGCGAGCCTTGCAGGCCCGCCATACCACGACCCCCTCAGGGTCAGCTAGCCCTGAAAAGGGCTTGTCAGGTTATTTGTCGACGGCTAGCAGAGCTCCTTCTCCTTGGAGTCAGAGTCTACTAACCGTCGTCCAGGGTGCACCAGCCTCCCCGCTTCCGTTCCCCAGGACCGCGGTCCAGAGGGAAAAGAAACAGGTAAGCCAACGTGGAGGTTACCCAACCCACACCCCGGCTTCACAATATACTTAGTTATTTGTAAACTGTTCTTAATATATCTGTAAATTGTTCTTGTTTGTATGTTGTCAATTTTTATCTTTTTTTTTATACCATTTAATTAGCAGACCAGCACACGGCCCACCTGATGGAAAGTGGCTACCGTGGCCTATGGACGTGTGCAAAACCAAGAGAGTCACACTCGCGCTGCCAACCCCGTAAGCATTGAGAGTTGCTGTGCCGTCAGTGTAAAAGACAAAGCAGGATTAGCTTTTAGTCTTCCCACTGTCAGCATAAAAACTCTCCAGTGAGCTCTGGCTGCCCTACTCACCGCCGGGAACACAACACGAGGTTATTATGGCCACGGTATTTTGTAGGGTGGAGGTACTTCCCCAGTCGGACTGCTCAATTGGACGGAAATACCTTCGTGTCCTACCTTCTTCAAATAAAGATTTTAAAAATTATAAGATCATTTTCGGCACTTTTTTCTTCAAGATCGATCTGATACTGACTTTTACATTGTCCTAATATTACTCTTACAATGAGGTCCTATAAGAGGATCGTGACAAAAACATCTGATGAGGCTGACATTGTAACTTTGTTGGTTTCTATAATAGTGACCCTTCTTAATACTTTACATTCAGTTTAATATCACGCGAGGCGAAGTCTCATTGGGTTGTTCAGCCAAAAAATATTTGTGTTGGTTCATATAGCTTATAAATTATAAATCACTCATAAATAATTACATGGGTATACCAAGTGATAGGGTTGTTCTCTTTACGACAGTAAACATACAGCATACGACAATAGGCTCGCTTTACGGCAATAGGCTTGTCTGTTATTACCTGTGGCCAAAAGTGATAGTTAGCGAATCGTGAGTGTCAATACACATCTGTCTACCCCTGTGACTCTGACCAGCACTGTGATGATAATTACTGTGAAGATATTTAAGCGCCGAAGACCTCTGCACAATGTTAAGGGTGGCATGGAGGTAACAACGGACAAACAGCAGAATCAAAGTTTGATCCATTGAACGATTCCTCATTGATAAATGCTGTCACGGAAATACATAGATAGGTGTACAAAGAAAAAAAGAAAGATAACACACTTCATTTTCTTTGTGTGCCCGTACACAAAGAAAATGAAGTGTGTTATCTTTCTTTTCCTATCCTTTGTTGATAACTTATCAACACCTATGAGGCCCGGGTCAACCTAACCTGCTACTTAGTGCACCTTCAGAAGAAGCCAATTTCACAGGTTAACCATAAGACAGCTGTAAATATTAAAATATCACATGTTTACCTATAAACGTGGAATCTTCATAATGATAATGAGGCATTTTTTATAGGACAAGTCAATTAGATTTCACCTTACCTGATGGTAAGCTGAAGGCAAAGTCTCAGGAAAGAGGGTCACCATTACATACACATACCATACCATGTTACAATGGAGGCACTCAGCTTGACAGCCTCATCATAATATGCTTTTTCACGCTCCGTTTGAAGGACTCAAGACTGTATAAAGAAGGAAACACGTGAGCTGGTAAAGAATTCCAGGCCTTAATGGTGCGACAGAGGCAAGTTCTTGATGGAATATTCTGCACCGTATGCGGATGACATCTAAGCCCTGCACGTGTTGTCCTGTGTAGGAAAGAAGAGGGTGGGACTAATTGGAACAGCTCATCAGATTTCACCATGGTATTTGTATATATGTATATGAATTTGATATAGTAACTAAACTTAGTATAATCAAGTTACGGAAAACGGAATTAAATTTAAATTCAGTCATAGAATGCAAATGCAAAGGGTTGAATACGGAACAAATATTTGTGGGTAGAAAACCGTGGGTTGAAAACACAACAACAACCGCACACTATAAACCTGGCAGGTCGCTCAATTGCTGTGTGAAAAGGATTTGTAGGAACAACGCGGCCAAACAAATTCAACAACATTCTTTTAACTGACAGAGGTTTTAAAGTGTACTCGGATGGATATAAAATGTGAGCTCACTGTTCAGTGACGTGTGTCGATGTAAGTGGTCCTCGATTTCCAGTTTGTTCCCTATATTTGTTTTAAAAGTTTTCAGAGAATTTTATGACTGCGGTATATTGGAGTTTTGCAGGAAAAAGGACTGACTTCTTTTGCTGCGTACCATATAAAAGGTAGTTGGGATTTTGTAAATGTGTTCTAAATCCTTTTCAAAGTTTAACTACTTTCAGAAAATATTGTAGAAAATTTAAAGACATTTTTTATCTAGAAATGTTATACATTACAATGCAAATTATAAGCTCGTATGTTATATTCAAACCATTATGACAAATATCTCATATGGTGGCGAATTTTAAACAAAGAACCATTCTATATGTAAATAGATTTTATTAATAAACAAATCAAGAAATAATTTATAAATATTAAATACAATAAAAATAAAATAACTATTAAACTAAACAACTTATAGCTAAGAACAATTAAAATGCGTCGTAGAATTCCTCCGCAACGCATGCCTCTTGTGGTAGCGTTCCCAGAAGACTGGCTGCATTGCCACGTTGTATGGCAATGCTTATTCTCTGACCTAAAAAGAGGCCAGCCTTCTGGTCACGAGAAGCGTCGACCATACGCTTCGCAATCTCACGGAAGAGGTTGCGAGCGCTCGGACCCCATGACCCCAAAGTCTCGACTCCAAACGGCACAAATTCATAATCTCCGATGAGATTGGAGTATTTGCACCGCTTGAGAGCCTCTGCAGAAGCAGTACAGCCAGCCGTGCTAGTTATATGGGTAGGAGCCATGGTATCAACGCATGTGGCGTCCCACACCAGAGTCCTACCCATCTTCCATGGCATTAACGACATGCCATCCGGTCTCTTGCCATCGTCACGCGCCAAACCGTTTGGTTCTAGTACAGCTGGTACACCGGCGGTGACAAGAGCATGGCGGATTATGTCGTTGAGTACTACTAGTGTAGGTGCAAGGATTTTCCTAGTTAATTCTTCCGTACTGTGGACTGAAGACAGGAACGCTGGTAAGCTGACATCTGAAATTTTGCGAATACCGAGCCCACCCAAGCGAATCGGTAGAGTCGCTTGTAGTAAAGCTCGGTCATCCAAGGCCACATTTAAAATTTTGGTGAGGGTATTTTCTATAATTTCGTTCATTTTTTTCAAAATTGTTATATGTTTAAAAAATGGCGTCGATCGTAGGGCATGGGTGAATTTTGGAACGAATAAGCAATACCGAAGAATAGTGAAAGCCGAGTGAATATTAATTTTGAGTAGGCGATCCGAAATGTCACTAAAATTTTGTCTATAGGATACAAAACAAGTGTGCAATATGCAAGAGTGTGTAAGACGATCAACAGTTGCAGTGATCAAGTTGATCTTCACTTTAACTCTTTGGATAAAATTAGGTCGATTCTCATGGGTTTGGCTGATTTTGAATGATGGTTTAGTTTGCTTTTGGTTTAATCTTGTTTAATTTGGTTTAAGTTTAAAATACTGCATTGGCTCAAGACACTTTTTTGTTTCATATTAATCAGAGTGTATGAATTGTGAACTTACTTTAAACTTCTTTTGTGTATATTCATAAGCGGAGTTTACCTATAAGTGATTGTTGCATTATGATCTGTAATCTTTGCATGAATATAGTTTAAGTTTTTTATATTAATATTTGTTGGTGAACCTTAACTAATAAAATAAAATAAAGTGAAGCGTAAGGATACAAAAACCGCCAGTAGTTTCTAGATATACTATATAGTAGTTTCTTTTAAATTACCACTAACATTATGGTATATCATTAGACGCGATAGTTTAAAAGCTATTAGTAGCTCTTTATCGACCAGTAGCATCACACCGCGGTTTCATTCGCGTAAGTCCACGGGAGTATCTTGATGAAAGTAGCCTTTTTGTATTTCTGAAGTCGGTTCTTGTCGTTGCAAATAAACGAACATTTATCGTTTACAATGTTAGTAGACATAATTGCCTATTTATCTACAATCTATTTTTAAGGAGGTAGGAGACGGCGGTATATCCGCCCGATTGAGCAGTCCGACTGGGGAAGTACCTCCGCCCTACAGAATACCGCGGTTATAATAACTTTATGTTGTGTTCCCAGCGGTGAGTAGGGTAGCCAAAGCTCACTGGACAATTTGTGCTGTCAGTGGGAAGACTAAAGGCTTGTCCTGATTTGTCTTCTACTGACGGCACAGAAACTCTGTACTTACAGGGTTGGCAGCGCGACTGTGACTGGTGTTACAGACGTCCATAGGCCTACTTTCAATCAGGTGGGCCATGTGCTTGTCTGCCATCTAAGTGGTACAAAAAAAAATAAAAGAATATAATATATTGCCTATGGTCACGGAGAAAGAATACAAGAACCATTTCCGTATCGTATCGGTATCGTAAGAGGCGAGTAGAGGCAAAAATACACAGGCGTATCACTGCGCACCTCTGCATACCCCTTCGGGGATATAGGCGTGAGTTTATGTTATGTTATGTATCATTGCGAGAGAAGGAAAACTCGAAATAAAACCCTGTCTGGCCAGCGTGTAAACAGTAGGCCAAAGCATTGGGAGAGGCCTTTGCCCAGCAGTCGACCGCGATAGGCTTATTGATTGATTGAATGATAACATCAACATAACAATATTGTGAACATATTGAAGACCTACAAATTCGTGTGAATTTATAAGGCATATATACCAAATAGCAAATGACAGTGCATTTAAGTGTTTAAATGTCCTGTCATTTGGTGCAGTAAATAATCGCAAATGTCTTCAAATCGTGGCAATACGCCAAACATTCGCAGGCAGTAATTTAAATTGCACAGGCACTCAGAGATATGGCACGTTGCGCCATGCATACGTTTGGTACATAAAAACGCAGCCAAATCATTATAGATAGTGAAACATGATTTAGCTAGGTGTTTCTTGCTATAATCATCCGGTACGTCGTTCTTGCAATCGGCATATAGCATGATGCAGGCCCACCCAAAATATTTTAACTAAGGTAAAATATTGTATTAGGAACGTTACTTTTACCTGTAAAATTGCATGCCGTCAGGTGGATTATGGAGATACTTTATTTACTGAATGTTACCTATAAATTACCCACTTTCGCAATAAATGAGATTGAGTTTGAGTTTGAGTTTACTTTGTGTATGGCTTTACCATATAGAGGGCCTTACCAGTATTATATCATTTACCTGCCAAACAATGAACGAGGCTCTGGCACAGGCATTTTTCTTGAGGTTAGGAGACTTTTCGGGAAAAACCTTCATACCAATCATAAAAACAATAAGTGAATCTCGGACTCCGAAGTGTAAACTTTAAACTCAATTCAAAGACAAATCGATATGATGATGAAGAAGAAGATGATGATGATGATAATGATGATGATGATGATGATGGTGATGATGATGATGATGATGATGATGATGATGGTGATGATAGTGGTGACAAAGTTAAGCAGCTCACACTCAGGTATTACATATTATGAAAGATAAAATAATATTCGGCAAAAACGTCTGACCTAATTATAGTAGCGTTTTTATTAGTAATATTGATATTTTTAATATAATTTTAGGCAACGTAAATAACATCAGTACGAGAGAGCAGGGAAGGTGAGTCAATCGGAAACATTTGTTTCGCATTTCTAGCTGATTCATTTTAGCACAATAATAAAATAATATACTGAATTAAATCAATCAGGAATGAATGCAATGATTTTCACAAAAGAAACGAATTATTGCAATTTCTCTAAATTAAGGTAGCATTTTTTCTAATAAATTAATTTATTATTCTATTACTATTACATTACTATTAAGGAGGTAGGACATGGCGGTATTTCCGCCCGATTGAGCAGTCCGACTGGGGAAGTACCTCCGCCCTACAGAATACAGCGGTTATAATAACTTCGTATTGTGTTCCCAGCGGTGAGTAGGGTAGCCAGAGCTCACTGGAGAATTTGTGCTGTCAGTGGGAAGACTAAAGGCTTGTCCTGCTTTGTCTTCTACTGACGGCACAGAAACTCTGTACTTACAGGGTTGGCAGCGCGACTGTGACTCCTCTGGTGTTACAGACGTCCATAGGCCACGGTAACTACTTTCCATCAGGTGGGCCGTGTGCTTGTCTGCCAACTAAGTGGTATAAAAAAAACAAAAATTACAATATACCTCACTACAATGGTAAACTACTTCAAATATCAATAATTTATTGCAACACTTATATATGGGATACGTCAATAAGACTTCAACTCACCCGATGGCTGAAGGCTAAATCTCAGGAAAGATGGTTACACATATTGATAACTCACTTGTACTTTTCCACATTACTTTTAATATTTATTAGACCTGACCGGTTTCGCCTTACGGTATCCTCTAAGGTTTACAATATTCCACCAAGTGCCATCAATCAACAGAATAAATAGTGTAAAGAAGGTTACCATTACATACACCTACCATGTTACAATGGTGGCCTTCAGTTTGACGGACTCCTGAAATGACCCAGATTCTTCTTACTGCAGTCCCATGAACACGAACTTCTCGTAACATTTTTTTTTATCATAATAGTCTTTCTATAATATATTTCCGCCCCATACTTTAGCTATATCTATGCTCACAAGAATTTTTAATTTAAAACCGACCGCATCCCAGTGGGGAACGGAAAAAAGGAAAATTGTAACAAATGGTTGACCCGTACTTTACTTTACCCGGACTTAAAAAAAACATATGTTTTAACTGAGATATGGGCCTTTTAACCTGACTGTGTGTTGTCACTAAGATTTATGGTAAACCTTTTTTTACACTGACACAGAAAAAATAATAACAGCATTTTAAAATTGTGAAAATTAAAAGAGCTAAATTACCCAATTTCGTTTATTTGTTTAGGTCAGTTCATGTACGTGACATTTTTCAGTTCTAAAAGACATTACTTTTATGCTAGGTAGGTAGTAATCAAACCTGCCCTTGATCTTAGGAGACAAATTAAACGAGCAAATTGAGAAAACAGATAGGAAGGGAGTTAGGTCATCTAGAAATCATACAAAGCGTATGAAATTCAGCAAACTACATCTGTTTTTATTCTGACTTCACCTTGCCTGATGGTAAGCTAAAGGCAAAGTCTCGGGTAAGAGGGTTACCATTAAAGACACGATTTATGTTACAATGGTGGCACTCAGCTTGACCCGGGACTGTAGGAAGAAGGAAACACGTGAGTTGGTAAGGAGTTCCAAATCTTAATGGTTTGGCATTTGACAAATATCAGAAACCTAAAAAAAGCCTTGAAATATATTTAGAAATTTATTTAATACCTGTTGCAATTAATCATTTTGCCATAAAACCTTATAATTTGAAAAAAAAAAAAAACACTTTTACACAAACAAACAAAATTTTATAGTTACGTCACACGAACTTTCAGCGTTTTGCCTCATGTGAAATACAGATAAAAAATCTAAATTTTATTTTGTATGCCGTGTGGTTTACAGCAAAGTAGAATTTGGACCACCCCATCTCTTTCCATGCGGTGTCGTACAAGGCGACTAAGGGATAGAGCTGCTTAACATCAAACAGATATATACAGACCAGACTCAGTCACAGATCAGCCGGAAAACGGCAATAGCCTCACCCCCTATTACGTGAGACCGAATACAATGATGGTGAAATGTGGGTGATAATTCATCGCTACCTAACCCTCCGGGGATAATTTTGTAAAATAAAATGCTAAAAATTCATATTTTTGTGAAATACATTTTGTATAGTTCTCATTTACGTGTAAGCTATCATAGCCAATACATTTTATATTTTTTTGTAATAGTTGTTAAATACCCAATTATCGCAAATAAATAACCCTAAATCACCTATGTTTCTAAATAAAAATATGAAAACATAATAGTTTCCTTAACCAGCCTTGCTCCTTCGTATAACCACTTGCTACGTATGGAAAGCGACGCGAGCCCACTTTAGAGAGAAAATTACCAGATGGCTTTACATTTAAACTAACTATTACACACGTACCGTGAGACTCAGTACCGCCTGCGTATAATACTTTCCCCTGACCGCTGAGAACCTTCACTTGGGATAACATGTCTATATAGCTTTCCAGATTATGATTTACATATAGTTTTCAGTCATTTTGGATTAAAGAGTAACAAAAGCAGGACAGGGCAGTATGATTAATTCTACATTTAATTGATGTCTTGATGTTTACAAGTTGTTAGTAACAATATAAAATATGAATAAAGATATTTTCATTTTATTTGAATGAGTGATTTGATTGCATTAATTAATCAACTTGGAAATATTGCAGGTTAATTAATAAAGTAACAATATGTTATTTTAATACATTATTTGCATGTAAACATTGCTTCTGACTCAGTATTCCGCCGTTTCCCGTAATCATGTTTCGTGAATCTCTCATTTAATCAAGAGTAACCATTTTAATTTCATGTTGATGTGTCTTGGTGCGAGTGACTATAATTATTCAAGGCTCATAGGGATTATGAGATGAGTATTGCGGTTTCCTCAGTGTTCTCTGTACTTACGTTTCAACCTTTGCACCATTTTAGTTAAACTATGAACAGCTTTCACCGGTAAGAAACACATTGCGTTAGGGTAAACAGCGGATGATAATGATGATAATAATACAATAAATATATGAACACTGTCATATACATAATAAGATATTGTTTTTATAAGAATATTAGAACCGAAATTACTAATATTCCCTCTAACCCCTTCAGCTAAGCTAAATTGCTTGTGTTAGGAGTGGGTTCACGTCAGTAAAGTAAAGATATTGTATGCACCCCCAGGTCTGCGCTCATGGAGGGCGGAGGTCTTCGTACGCGGGCAACTTGGCTTGCGATCCTTCGTCGCTCCCGCTGCCGCTCCCGCCCCGCCTCCTCCTTCACGAGCATTACTTGCTCGCAGAATGAGGCAGGCAAGGTGGAGAGCGTGAGAACTCTCACTCCCAGGGCCGCCACTAACTGCCATTTCAGTGTTTCCCACGCCGGACACTCGGTGAGCGTGTGCTACCCCGAGTCCTCACTCGCGTCGCAGTGATGGCACTCGGGCGTTGGCTCTTTCTCCATCCGACGCAGATACATCCTGAAGCACCCGTGCTCGGTGATCATCTGCGTCAGACGGTACGAGAGGCTGCCGTGCCTAGCCACTCCCCCGATGTTCACCTTTAATTCGGACGGTTATACAATTTAAATTATTAACACTGTGAAATAAAAACACTTTTTAACGGATTCCATCGCGATTTACTTAGTATTAAGATTAATAAAATATCAAGAAAATAGTTTGACTTACCTACTCTTAATATCTTGGTATTAGAGATTTTGTAGTCAAGATTGATCTGACGCCGACTGTACAACTATTATGATATTTGGAATTTGAATACTCGTTTTAATACTAACTGTTTGCTGCCAACAATAATATCAGTAACAAATATAATATATTAAAGTAATTCTAGTTCACTGAGACATCAGAACAGATCAAAACGGGAGAAACACAACAACATCCATTTAATCTCAACAGATTATGAAGCGTAACGACATAAGAGGAAAATGCTGTCACTTTCAATCGGATTAATGTAATCTGGTATTTCTTCTGATGCTGGAGGGCTATGCCCAGTGTGATCAACAGTAAATAAGCTTGTACTTTTTACCTCTCGTTTTCACCTAAGTATGAAACATGTATTTTACCAATTGCAATATGTCAGAGACTTCAGTATGAACGTTTTGTTTTATAATTATTTACAACTTGTTCGCCGTACATACTTTCTGAACAAAAAAGTATCTGAGACAGTCTCAATACATGTGTAAAACAAATGTATTGTGTTTAGACTGGTCTTCAACAAGTTTTGTATCAAACAAGTTAACAACTTGTTTATTAGTAAAAACGAGGGGTTAATCTGACTGGTGGTATAGAATGACACACATGAACATTCTATCGCTTGTGTATACCAAAATATGTGGGTATTTATATATACCTGCGTTTAGTATTTTTTTTAATTTATTATAGGATGAGTCTAACGGCGTCAGACGGATATTCAAAGGCAGGTAAATATGTCCCAAAGAGAATAAAGTCCGAGTATATTATTTTTCATCTAACGAATCTTCAAAAATGTGCAATTAAACAATGTTATTTTTTCATGTGGTGTTGGTTCCCGGTGCCACCCCATCTTCTTCTGTGGGTGACATAGAAGGCGAGTAAGAGATAGGGCGGTTTTTCATCCGCGAGTAAACATACAGCCTATGACAAAGTGCCCACTTGATGACAATAGTTTAGCCCTCTATCTCCCTACTTCTATCCACCGAAAATCACAGTTAGCAAAATGTAGCGTGAATATATGTATGTATATAAGTTTTAAGACCCTAAACGAGTGATTAATTTTAATACCGAAGCAATATAATGCAGGAACAGTTCCATTGATATCTAAATGCTATTTTACACCCATTCAATGCAAAATTTACCTTTAAAATGAACAAATATACACTATACTCAAATGTAGTCAATATCACGTTACCAAAGATATCCAATATCGTTGGTTTATGACTGTAACTGTAAATACAATAACATAAATATGAGTTTTATTTGCTCCTGTTAGGAATAATATATATTTCGCCAAAAGCACAATTTATTTGTTCTCTTACCGGATCTAGAGGCTAAGACAAAATAAGACGAAACAAAATAAAACCAGAATTATTGTATTCAACCCCACTGAGAGATATACCAAGAGCCACGGAACAATAATCGTATCTGCAACTATATTCGAAGCAAATAAGCAATTGTTTTCATTTCATTCGAATCTTCGTTTATTAAAATGTTCTGACACATAAATACACATAATATAGGATACGTATGTTAGTGGCACTTCATTTGCGTGACAAATAATTACCATATGTGGGTAGTCTATTTGACAAAGCATTTGCTTCGTTACCTATTTGTCAAAATATGCCCTATACCAAATACGTACAGATTTTTTTTAAATTCTTTACGGCCAGTAACAGTAGACAAAATGTGACAAATCACAAATGACACCTCTTTGAAGTGAATACTTTGTTGTGAAGTAAATTGTGTTTATCTATATTTGCATGTTTGCATAAACGAAAAATATTTTACAAACTCAATGAACGCACAAGCCATGTGAAATGCCACAATAAAAGACACTGCCTTTTATAGCTAAGTTTAGTATAACCCCAGAATAAAGGAATAAAGGTTTGCTGGAAGAGAGCTCAACCTTGAGTTAAGCTCATCTTTGCACATAATATTTTACTTATTTGTACAATATACCTTGTAAATGTACAATAAAGAATAAATACAACAGACAAGCAAGCAGCCCATCTGATGGGAAGTGGTTACCGTGACCTCTGGACGTGTGTAACACCAAAGGCGCCACACTCGCGCTGTAAGCACAGAGTTTCTGTGCCGTCAGTGTAGAAGACAAAGCAGAAAAGGCCTTTAGTTTTCCCACTGACAGCACAAATTCTCCAGTGAACTCTGGCTACCCTACTCACCGTTGGGAACACAACATGAAGTTATTAGGGCCACGGTATTCTGTAGGACGGAGGTACTTCCCCAGCCGGACTGCTCAATCGGGCGGAAATACTGCCGTGTCCAACCTCCTCCCTGAGTAATATGAGTTCCAGTATAGGAAACTGAAAAAGGTGGCTGACCAGATTGGATGTGGCAGAGGATCGGATAAAATGGCACACATTGGGAGAAGCCTATGTCCAACAGAGGACTGCGTTGGGCTAATTGATTGATTGATGTGGGTTTTTGTACAGATAACAACATACGAGGATTTATAGTATTATGATCTTAGCGCTGTACCCGATTGCATCAAATACTTTCCCCTTGGAGCATATAGCACACATAATCAGTTTATATCTAGACTCTCTGTGGCGAGACGGTAGAGAACGCAGCCGCTACACAGGAGGCGCGTGTTCCATCTCCGCTCAGTGCAAATATTTGTATGCACGAATATGGGTATGCTTGTGCCTCGGAAACCACATAAAGCCGTCGGTCTGAGTTGCCATACAAACATCTATGACAGTCATTACGGATAGTTTGAGCCCTAAAAAAGCTCCAACAGCAGCTAACTTCAATGCTTTGACATCGCCTTTGAGTTGTGGAGGTCAGGGGTAGTCGCTTCAAGGAAAATATTGAAGTTCAGCCAAAGCCACAGTTAGATTCCAGAAATATAAAGCGGACCCCAGACTCCAAGGTGTTCTGTCAACTTTATGGGTACGCATAGATCACGGTGGCCACACCCGTATCTATGCGTGCCTTTACAGGTCTCATAGCGGTGACCTGGGCACGGCTCAACTATTTCAGCATCTGCAGCGGTCGGCGGACAGCGTAATTGAGCAGTACCCCACTGCGGAATTAGTATTCTTGGGGGACTTCAACGCCCACCACGTGGAGTGGCTGGGGTCTCCTAGGACTGATTAATAATAATAATAATAATAAAAAAGTGCGGGAAGGGCTGCTTACGACTTCGCTCTGACCTATGGGCTCTCTCAACTGGTGCATTCTATCACTAGAACACCAGAAATTGAGACCCACAGAAGCTCTATACTGGACCGTCTGCTGACTACGCGCCCGGATGAATACTCCATAAGGGTGGAAGCACCTCTCGGTAATTCGGACCACAGCACAGCCTCGTCCGGGCGCAAGTGACACTCGCGCGGCCTGAACCACTGCGGCCACCTCAGTGGCGGCACATGTGGCACTACAAGTCGGCAGACTGGGACGGACTGCGAGAATTCTTCGCGTCGTACCCGTGGAGGCAGCTTTGCTTCACTTCTGATGATCCAAGCTCCTGTGCGACAGCAGTTGCTGACGCGATTCTAGTGGGTATGGAATGCTACATCCCCAACCGTCGCGACAGGAGCGAGCAAACGCCCGTGGTTTAATAGGCCTTGCAGGGAAGCTAGAGACCGCAAGCAATCTGCATACAAGGCTTGGACTACGGCTCTTGCCAATAAGGATCCGAACATCGCTGAAGTGAAGCGGAAGTTGAATGCTGCTTCAAGGTCCAGTAAAAAGGCAACGTTTATTGGCAGAATTGGCGAACGGCTTGCGTACCACCCATCTGGCAGTCGTGCATTTTGGTCGCTCGCCAAAGCTGCCGAGGGAAACTTCTGCCAGTCTTGCCTCCCGCCGCTGCAAAAATCCGACGGTAGTCTGGCCCATGGCGCTAAGGAGAAGGCCAATCTTTTGGGTAATCTCTTTGCGTCAAACTCGACTATGAACGACGGGAACGCCGAACCACCCATCATCCCCCGCTGTGGTGCCTTGATGATCGAAGTTAAAATCACGCAACGGGTGGTCCGGCGCGAGCTTAAGTCCCTAGATGTTCGGAAGTCGAGTGGGCCGGACGGTATACCGGCGATGGTGCTTAAGCACTGTGCCCCCGAGCTGTGCCCTGTACTTACACGCCTTTTCGCACTCTCATACTTCGCGAGGCAGGTCCTGACCTCGTGGAAGACTGCATTCGTGCACCTTGTACCTAAGAAAGGTGACAGGACAGATCCGACCAACTACCGGCCTATCGCTGTAACCTCCCTTCTCTCGAAGGTTATGGAGCATGTTATTAATACACAGCTCCTGAGGTACCTTGAAGGAAACGATCTACTGAGCGATCGACAGTACGGCTTTCGCCACCGTCGCTCTACCGGTGACCTTCTTGTGTATCTCACAAACCGGTGGGCGCAAGTCATCGAGATTCGCGGTGAGGCACTAGCGGTCAGCCTCGATATAGCGAAGGCCTTCGATCGGGTCTGGCATAGAGGTCTTTTTACGAAGTTGCCATATTATGAACTCCCCGAGGGATTGTGCGAATGGATCTTCAGCTTTTTGTCCAACAGAAGCATCCAAGCCGTCGTCGACGGCAGCTGCTCGGACCGCATGAACATAAACGCTGGTCCCACAAGGCTCCGTGTTGTCTCCGACGCTGTTTCTGCTGCATATCAATGATATGCTGTCTGATGACTCCATTTATTGTTATGCGGACGACAGTGCCGGGGACACGTGTTACACGGGCCGTGCAAATATCCCTCAGTCCGAGGTGGAGAAGAGTCGCGAACAACTTGTGTCTGAAATCGAGACTACTCTCTCTGGAGTATCCGATTGGGGACGACTAAACCTAGTCCAATTCAACCCCACTAAGACACAAGTATGTGTATTCACCGCTAAGAAAACCCCATTCATTGTAGCGCCGCAATTCCTGGGCACACCGCTTACCATCTCCTAGAGTAATGGGATACTTGGTGTCGATATCTCCAGTGACGTCCAATACCGAAGTCATTTGCAAGACAAGGTTAAGTTGGCATTAAGAAAGCTCGAAGTGCTCAACAGGGCGAAGCAGTACTTCACTGCAGGGCAGCAACTCCTTCTTTATAAAGCACAGGTCCGGCCTCACATGGAGTACTGCTGTCACCTTTTTGCTGGAGCACCTGCATACCAGCTTGACCCATTCGACTCGTTGCAAAGACGGGCATTGAGGCTTGTTGACAATCCCATACTCACAGGTAGAGTGGAACCTCTTAGCCTTAGGAGGGATTTTGCCTCATTGTGTGTGTTCTACCGCCTATACAATGGTTTGTGCTCAGATGAATTGTTTGACATGATGCCCGTAGCTACATTCTATCACCTCGCCATAGGCAGGGAATTCATCCCCACACATTGCGACCTGAGACGGTGCGCACTGTGCGGTATGAAAAAAACTTCATCCCACGCACACTCAAGCTGTGGAATGGCCTCCCTGCTGCGGTTTTCCCAAGCGCCTACAATATGGGGTTCTTCAAGAGGGGCATCAGAAGGTTTTTTCATGGTCGGCAGCGCGAGTGTGACACCCCTGGTATTGCATACGTCCATAAGCGGTTACCGTGGTAACCGCTTCCCATCAGGTGGGCCGTGTGCTTGTCTGCCAACTAAGTGGTATAAAAGAAAAAGATGGAAGCTTCGAATGTGACTGGGGTTAACGCTAAGATGAGGGAGAAGTCATTCTATATCTAAACACTACTAAAGCAAAAACTAGAAGTATATTATCCACTTACAGCTAGCAAGCAGTAGCCAAATACTTGCGAAACATATTGCGTAACAATGTTGTCCATTTAGACATGTTCAAATGTTGCAGTCGACGATACAAGCTGAACGTAATAAGCTGGCAAGATTGCCTAACTTGTTGAGCAACAAATGTCGCGCGTCAAAACTTGCTTAGTGTAATCTAATTAAGTTACAACTTTATTAAAGTAACAACTTTTTTGCATTAATGCCCCCACATATTATAACTAGTGTCATCTAGCGAAATCAACTGGAACTGTTACGCAACAAGCGATCCTGCATCGCGATATGAAGATAACTCGCTAATTTATTAGCATAACAACGCTCACATGAACCGCTGGCTTTATGACCTAGCAACGTAATAACCCTTTCCGCCACTGTATTGAAAACAGAATAATATAGGTAATGATATTTAGAGTTTAAATTAGTACATTTTGTGTCCTTATTTGATGCTAGCTGATGCCTGCGGTTTTACCCGCGTGAATTGCTGCTATTGTGTTTGGTAATATCTCTTCTTAATCAATTGCAATCAATCATAATATGATAGATTTTAAGACTAACTATTTCTTCTTTCTTATACATGTAATGTTATTCAATCACTGAATGGATCTGGTAGGTATAAATTTGATGCAGTTAAAGTAAAAGTCAAAACCATGAAATTAAAACTTACAAAATGTCAATATAAAAAAAAATGAAATACTAATGGTAGAAAATAGAATAATTATTATTCTTTTAACATGTTGGTACAGTTTTGTAGGAAGCGAACGGAAACACTCAATTATACTAATTGCATAGATGTTTCTTTGGTATATTATTATGATTCATAACATCATCACTGGTACCAAACAACATCACACATTCCTGAACAAAAGGTTCAATTGGGATCACTAGAAAATCCGAAATAAATGGCGTAATCTTTTGCTTGGGAAGAAAAAGGTCGGCATCATCTTATAATATAAGGATTGTTGTTTGTGATTAACGTCTGGTATTCCTGAGGAATGAAGAAAAAATTGTGTGGAAAGGTAATATTTTGAGCCTTAAAAACTAATTACTCTGAAGTAATTTGCATCGAAATCAAACAGCAAGAATTGGTAATTTAAGGTTGAAATCCACTTACATTATCATTAGTGTCGACAAAAATCGTAAATGTATATGAAGACAAGAAGTGCCTAAGTACCTACCTATATCAAAAACCGCTGTCAAGCATCAGATTACATTATTGATTCGACAACGTTAAAATTAGGTTTGTTATTCAAAATATGTATAACTAAATGTAAATTATGTAATTCCTCTAAATTGGGTATATGACAACTATTACAAAGAAAAATTGAAATGTATTGGATTAGATAGATTACACGTACATAAAACTAAACGAGTACAAAGTGAATTTCACATTAAATTTAAATATTTTATTATAAAATAAAATTCAGATTTTCAAAGTAAAAATGTGTTTTTTTTCTATTTAATAAGGTTTTACGGGAAAATGATGTATTTGTAACAGGTATTAAATAAATATCTACATTTTTAAGATAGGCTTTCGAAATTAGTCAAACACTTACCTAATTGTAAAAATAAGATTCGTTCATTTAATTTAGGGAAAAATCGTGCACCATTATCCTCATCTGTTTGCCAATGGTTTTTCTAATTTTAAAAAACTTCATTGTTCTTATTCACCTTGTATTTACGCCACAACGCGGTGGTTTTTCCTCTTCAATAATGATGATAGTTTATTTTACACATTGAGGAAAGATTTACTATATGTGTTATAAATTTAAATATAAATTTTTCGTAATAAATGAATATGACTGAAACAATAATTGCACTAAACATTGAGCTAATAATTTAAAAACGATATACCTTAAAATTAATGCAATATTGTGGTACAACGACTTGCCAGTCGCACCTGTCATTGAGAGTCGCTACAGCCTTCATCTGTGAAGCAAAATTGTTCGAGCACTCGAGTTTATCGACTGGCAGCGCGCGCGCCGTACGCGCTTAAGCAGTCTAAACAACCTTTCAAACGCCTTTTATTCGTGTTTTATATTCTAGATTATATAGTTGTAGTTTAATTAATTTCTTGACAAGGATTTTGTGTGTAATTCATAATGGGCACAGAAACAGAAGTTGGTGTAAGCGAGGAGCAATCACTAAAACCAAGTAAGTGATAATAATATTTTGATATTTTTGGTGGAAATTTAAGATAACAATGGAATAGCTTTTTAAACATAAGAGTAAAACAGTACCCCTGTTGAAAATAGTAATAATTTGATGTTGAAATGCAAGTTATTTGAATATAAAATACTCCTATATGCAGCAGCCATTGCGAGTCTTAAGCATAATTATACACTTAAGTACGTATAATTTCTGTAGACCGCGTTCCTTCTTGCGTAAATAAGTACAATATAATTGTATTTTTAAATGAGTATAATTTGATTTTAATTGTAATTTAATTTGGTTGACTATAACCAGAGATAAACAATAGTAGTGATAACCGATATTCCGGACGGTGTGCGCTATAGGGGGGTACCCGTGGGGATGCGCATAGCATGTTATAAAACTTCTATGCGGGTGGGACTGCGGGCATCAGCTGATTCGTAAGCATTGGTCAAAGTCAAAGTAAAAAATCATTTACGTTTTGTTTTAATGGTCTCGTTATTGGTCTATTCAGAACTAAAAATAAATAAAAGACTAGTTTAGTAAATAGACCACCGCTGCAATGGTTCAAAACTCGTCTGCGACCTGAGAAGACTCCGGCGAGACACTCAACGAGCATGTTTTTTTGGTCAATTTGCAAACTTACTTAATCCACTTATTGAGTAGCATAGTTGAGTAAACAGCTCATTTCTAAGCTTGTTTATCATTTAATGATTCTTTGTTTTTATAATAGCTTTTTGGCACAGTTTATTCTTAACTACATTTTTAAATTTATTCACAGGTAAATCCTTAAAGAGTGGTAGTTTAGTAGTTATAGTGTTGAATCTCGGTTACATCACCTAGGTGAGCTCACTTCTAACACAAGTTTTTTTTTAATTATTAAATTTGCGTTTCGCGGGGCAACGCGGCCAGCATCATGGGCACCTTTGCGCCGGGAACGATGCGGAGTGGGTTGTTTGACGCGACATTTTCGGGAGTTTGTATCGTGTATTTATGTTTTAATTATTTTGTATGTGATAAATAAATAATAAGGATTATTAAATGTGACTTAATTGAACGGGTTGACGAGAATATCAGTAATTTGGTTACTAGTACCTATTCAACCAAAAAAAACAATGATCGCATCTCAACACAGCGGTCAATGTTATGGTCATCATTTTCTTTTTATCTTTTGAAATTTGTTGATGTTGTATTAATTTGACATTTGATATCTATATTATACCATACCATCTTATAAATTATTAGTTATTTTAGTGTAAATAACATAAAAGGCTAAGAATAAACGACTAAAATTTTGTATATTCACTTTTCCTTCACATAAACATAATTATCATTAATATATTAGCTGCTAGTGTAGAATAAATCATAATAAATAAATTAAAGTATACGATGTTTAGCAAAGGTCAACACGCAAGTAAAGTAAATAATTACAAATTAGAAAATGCTGATCCGCAAGGTTGAAATCTATTTTACTATTATTTAATATTGTAAAAAGGTCATGTCTGTACATTGGTTTAGTAAAAAAAAACTTGGGTTATGTTCCATTAACGAAAGTGAACACAAAAATATTTTCAGTATCAAAATGAACGGAATATTTACCATATTTCATTGTTTTGAGTTTCCGAAATATTCTGAATATATTCCGAATTCCGAATATATTTAAGCGCCGAAATATCGCGTTCATTTTGATACTGATGTGAGTGACCATGATAGTTTAAATACAATTTTTTTTTGTCAATATAATAATATTTATCTGTATGTCTGTTAGCTTATGATGGACGCAACAACTACAGAACGGAGTTTGATGCGGGTTTTCGTTTGAAGGTCGTGTTCAAATGTAAAATCTTACTTTTGTATGATCGCAATATCACGTTAACCGACAACCGCGCAACCGGAGCCGCGGGTGGAATACTAGTAATATATATAATTATGTGAAAATTTTAATATAAACTAGAGTCAATAAGGATATTACGAGTATAGATTGATTGACGATCAACACACCGTCAGTTAGCGTTCGGTGTTTTGTTGTTTTGACTATTGTTTGACTAACGTATTCGTTATGATGGACTCGTACCGACGAAAACCGCACGACGTCTTGGATATTCAGATGCCAAACTGTAAGACTGCCTTGCACTCCGACTGACCCAAGCTTCAGTTTCGAGACGGGCCCGTCGGTTGGGAACCATTGTATCGCGACTATCGTGGGTATGTTTTTTTTTATTGTGCGAAAATCCCCACGTATATATATGTGTCCCGAGTTGTTTTTTCATACTACTTCACGGCCCGTCTCATTGAAAGTCGGCACCGTGACCTATGAACGTGTGCAACTCCAGCGGAGTCACACCCATGCTGCCGACCCTATAACAACAGAGAGGTGCAGTTATATATAATATTGGCATTCAGTCTTAATATTGAAACTGCCATTGTTATGAAAATATCAATCACTGGATTATGGCTAATATTTACATTTCACCTGCTGCTGGAATGTTCGGTTAGCATAAATGTTGTATGAGGCATTCATTCACGCTGTATTCTCACAAAGGTATGTAGAAACAATAGTGTTGTTAAACTAGCCGCGTGGCTCCCAGCAGAGTAGAATTTGGACCATTCTATCTCTTCCCATAGGGTATCGTACAATGCGACATATACAAAACAGCCCTGTTCGAGTCAATAATAGTGCCCGGAAGACGGCAATAGCCTCACCCCTATTAAGTGGGACCAAATATAACGATTGGTGAAATATGGGTGTAAATTCACCTCTATCTAACCTAACTCTAGCGTTTTCTAATGGCGTGGCAAAAAGAATCCGCTCCTATGATCGATTAATATCATTTTAATATTAATCATCTTTCCAATAGACTGAAATCTAATGATGCAGTATTCGCCTCTAAATGTCTTAACAACAAAATTGACAGCTCCCCTCTACTGGGCCTTTTCAGGTTTTGCGTACCCTCTAGGATCCCACGCAAACCAGTCACACCTCTGTGTCCTCCCTTAAGACGAACCGTTCTCGGTGCAAATTCACCTTATGCAAGGTTGAGTGGAATAATGAACTGTTGTAGCCATCTGGTTGACGTTCACTTATATTCGCATCGCAATCAGAAGTCAATTTATGGCTCGCTGCCAGAAGTAACTTATTTTCTTAATTATTATTTTTTTTGTTACCTATAGTTTTCTTTTTTTTAGTATAAAAGAAGTTACTACCACTGGGTTAGTAACTCGGACAATCACATTGTGTTGCTGTGATAGTATGTAAGCTCTTTTTTTTAATGTTGGTTTTGAGTGATGTGGCTACTTATAAGTGGTTGTTACATAAGGAATTGTAACCTTTATAATATTTGTTTATAACATGTACAATGTAAACAACTGTTGGTGGACCAATAAATAAATAAATAAACTTCCTGCCGAGGCCAGTGGTGTTATTATGTCGAACTCGATCCGACTAAAACTGCACGGCCGTCTTGGGCCATCATTTGCTGGGTGTCAGGTAGCCTCTGGCATATCCCTCGCGCACACGATTGACCTATAGCAGGTCCCAGCGGGTGTGGGACTACGGCATCCCCATCTTTCTTCAGAAAAAGGGCTAACTTTCCGGAGACTCCGGAGAGATTAAACTATTCCTTTGGTGAGTGTTCTTACACCTGGTTTCCACGGAGTATGGTTAACCTCACACGCATGTTTTTACAAAGACAAATCTGTCTGCAGTATCATGGACGAGAGCCTCTTTCCACGGTTCTGCGAAATGTCGAACACGTCTGTAAAACCGCGGACCGTGTAAAGCGGCCCTAAATTGCATATTTTAAAAAAAACATTGATTTACCTGAATGTTATAACAATTTTTGCAATCTTTTTTTTTCATTTAAACAACTCATATAACTTTTCCAGCCTGAACATTACTGTATTACTCGTTACACTCCAAAGGCTCGTTATACTGAACTGTTAACAAGCCTCTTAGTTTTAATACACATTTTCCTTAATGGATGGGGCAGGCACTTCCAAATACGATCTATTGCTTATGTTGATAAGTTTAATCTTTAGTACAATTTTATACATTTTAAAAAACACGGTGACATTGCGATTAATCGTATTGCGTGTTGGCAACTGTCGTATATCTCAGCGGCTGTCGTGATGATAAATTAGAGCGTGAATAGGCGTAATTAAAAAAAACTGGTCAATTGTGAGTTGGATTTTTGTTGTTGAACAATTTTTTTTTAAACAGCTTAGGTGGCAGACTAGCACACAGCCCACCTGATGGAAAGTGGCTACCGTGGCCTATGGACGTGTGCAACAATGGTTCCGTACAAAATTGGATTGAGGGACGCTTATGGCTAAATAAACCGCAGTATATTTTGATTGCGTTGGCGTAGATTTTTTTTTATACCACTTAGGTGGCAGACAAACACACGGACCACCTGATGGAAAGTGGTTACTGTGGCCTATGAACGTTTATAACACCAGAGGAGTCGCGTTGCCAACCCTGTAAGTACAGAGTTTCTGTACCGTCAGTGTAGAAGATAAAGCAGGACAAGCCTTTAGTCTTACCACTGACAGCACAAATTCTCCAGTGAGCACTGGCTACCCTACTCAGTTTGATTTTGCACAGTTTTAAGATGTTATAGACCTGAGTTGATACGATCCCTCCACCCATGCCTAAAATAAAGGTCTTGATAGACAGACGGACAACAAAGTGATCTTATAAAGGTTCTGTATTTTTCTTTGGCGGTACGGAACGACTAGCTGACAATTGGTTTAATTCTTATAGTTTATCTCACACGACCTTGCGAGGCTAACGATACTGTTATATATCACAGACCAAAACAACACTGTGTTACGTCGCATCGGTGTGTACGGCCGAGAATCTAGTGTGTCCTAGAAAGGATATCTCTGCAGCCTATACGGTCGAGAACTAAATATGATCTAGTTTGTAGTTAGGTTCTCACAGAAATAAATCAGTTTAACATAAAAAGTATGAATCTAAGTCTTACAAGCCTGAGTAGCTGCAGGTCCGCTGGTGGTGTTTTTTGACGTATCGAAATGAATATTCAGCATGCCGGGGAGACATCATCAGCGCTTCTGTTATTGTTATTTTTAATTTTTAATGTGTATTATTATTTCGAATTTTCTTTTATGTATTATGAACGTGTGTTGTCCGCATAAAAAAAACAATTTTCTTTTTTTCTTTACAATTCTTTCTAACAAATCCCAGGTAAAATATTCACTCTGATATTTACGATAACAGAGATAAATAGTATTCTCATATAGCATTCTCACTGTGAAGTTAAAATCATTAACGATTGGCATCTCAATATGTGTGTAGTGTAGCATTTATAAGAGTGTACCCGATACCATGTCCTCACAGGTGATATCTTACCAGACTTGTTTCTTTAAACATGTTATAATATACTAACCGATTCAACCCGGCTTCACCCGTGGCATACAAAATTAATTATAATTTTTTATTTTACAAAATAATGTCTGGAATTTTCAATCAATCCTTGTAGTGACGGAAAAAGAATACAAGTATTACTATCCTATCTCATCAAAAGGGTGTCGTAAGAGGCGACTAACGGAAAAATGTGCTGACAACTGCGACAGAAGGAAAATTCGAAATACAACCATGTATCAACCCTTCTAGCCTGCTTGGAAACAGTAGGTATCTGTCTCAGTAATCTACCGGATTTTTTCACATTTATGATTACTGCTTTTTAAGGACACGCTAACTTGACTTCACGTCGCTCTCTTTATTGGTAACGTGATGATATATAGCGAATAACTTTAAAATATATAAACAAACTCTATATACAGTCATTTCACGCGGCGTAAAAATGGTGGTAGAGATTTGACGGCACAAATTTGTCACAAATTTCGACCGGGTTGGTACCACCGTGCAATATTGCGAAAAACCCTTCATAGTAATTCAATTTCGGTTGGATTGCGTTCAGGGATCAGCAAATGCATAGCCGGGTAGGGGTGATGGTGGTCGCAGCACTAGTGGGACCAGTGGGTCTTGGCGTAGTCTAGTGAGGATGGTGCGGGGCGACGCGCCGGTCAGGGAGACCCGTAGAAACGGTGGTGCCGCTGGCCGCCCGCGGTATAGTACAGAGGCCCAACTGGGACTAACCACCCTGGAAGGCTGCCTCACCAGACCGCGCATAATCCCGGTATGGCTCGTCGTGCCGGTTGGTGACCGGAAGTGGGGGCCAGGCGACCATATTCGGGGGGGTACGGGGGCCCTTCCGTACGGCGTGTCGGCTCACGCCATGCCTCATAATCATAGACAAAACCAATATCCCGCACTTTGTCACGCGGTGCTGCGACGACAATCACCTCTTTTTTTTCACGCCCTTTTCTCCTTTTCATCATGGCAGCGCATTTAAGAGTATTGGGCAACACAGCGGCTCTACAGACTCCCACAAGCTCGCTATTTGAGGTGGAGTCCACTAACATCTGTGGACTCCATACGAACCTCAACGCCGTCCACCAACACCTTGAGACGGCGAAACCAGATATGCTCTTTCTCACGGAGACACAAATAGGCCGCCCTGATGACACGACCTACTTGCTTTACCCCGGCTATGTTATCGAAGAAAATTTCCGTGCAAAAGCCGGGGTGTGCGTGTTTGTTAGGGCGGATGTTTGTTGTCGCCGTTTGCGCTGCCTTGAGGACCCATCCTTTTCAACCCTATGGGTACACGTAGACCATGGCTCTACGAGTCAGATCTATGTGTGCCTCTACCGTTCCCATACAGGAGATGCTGAGACAACTCGACTCTTTGAATATCTGAGTCAGGCGGCAGATGATGCGCAGGAACGGTTTCCGAACGCCGAAGTGGTATTTTTGGGGGACTTTAACGCCCACCACGAAACCTGGTTGGGCTCCTCCAAAACAGACCATGCGGGAAGAGCCGTCCATGCATTTGCTCTGGCGCATGGCCTGACCCAATTGGTACACGAGGTCACTAGAATACCAAGAAGGTCGGGCCTAGCACCCTCTCTGCTAGACCTTCTGCTGACGAGTCACCCAGACCTGTACAGTGTATCGGTACAAGCCGCTTTAGGCAATTCCGACCACTGTCTGGTCTGCTCCAAGGTGCCAATTATAGCGCCTTCACGACCCGTGCAGGGGAAGCGGCGTCTCTGGCACTACTCGTCAGCAGATTGGGATGGGCTGCGCAACTATTTTGCGTCCATCCCGTGGGTTGAACGCTGCTTTGAAGGTAAGAAACCCTCGGATTGTGCTACTGCTGTTGCCGGTGAGATCGGTCTGGGTATGGAATACTATATTCCGTACACTGATGTCACCGGTGCCCGAGGAGTGCGCCCTTGGTTCGGGCGCGAGTGTGCGAGGGCTGTTGATCAAAAACAGTCCGCGTATCGCGCTTGGGTAAGGGCGCGTGCCACGCACGATCCCAATGTGAGCCACTTCAAGGCGGCGTACAACAGAGCCACAAAGGTCTGCAAGAGGGCTTACGTCAAAGCGGATGCCCTGCGCATTGCGCGGCTTGGTCAAGAGCTAGTGGCACATCCCACGGGCAGCCGTGGATACTGGCGACTGGCCAAAGCCGTGCAGTCCAACTTCTGTCAGCCTTCGCTGCCACCGCTGCGCTACCCTGATGGATCCCTGGCCCATGGACCGCAAGAGAAAGCCAATATGCTAGTAAATCTCTTTGCGGCCAATTCCCGAGTCGATGATTGCGGTATACAGCCGCCGACACTACCCAATGGTGACCACGTAATGCCTGAAATACGTATCAGGCAATGCGATGTTCGTGCGGTGCTTCAATCACTCGATGTCCGGAAAGCCAGTGGCCCGGATGGTATTCCAGCGGTGGTCTTACAAAAATGTGCAGCGGAGTTGTCTCCGATGCTTACGCGGCTGTACCGACTGTCCTACAGCTCGGGTACAGTGCCTTCGGCTTGGAAAGAGGCGAATGTACAGCCGATCCCCAAGAAGGGGGATCGCTCAGAGCCAGCCAACTATCGACCCATAGCCGTCACCTCAGTGCTGTGCAAGGTCTTCGAGCACATCATTAACAAACAGCTCATGCGTCACCTAGAGGATCACTCCTTAATTAATGACCGGCAATATGGCTTCAGGCCGAAACGGTCAACGGGTGATCTTCTAGCATACGTTACCCATCTTTGGGGTGAGGCTATGGACAAGCACGGCGAGTCACTGGCAATTAGTCTTGATATCGCCAAAGCTTTCGATAGAGTCTGGCACAAATCGCTTCTCTCCAAGCTACCAGCCTTTGGTCTGCCTCCTAGACTGTGCAATTGGATTGCTAGTTTCCTGCAGGAGCGCCGTATCCGCGTCCTCTGTGATGGACGGGCTTCGGAGTTCTTGCAAATAAATGCTGGCGTACCGCAGGGGTCTGTATTATCTCCCACTCTCTTTCTTCTGCATATCAACGACATGCTGTCCACCGGCAGCATACATTGCTATGCAGACGATAGCACCTTACACGGGAGTTATCACGGACAACCTGCGGCCAAACAGTCTGATATCGTGGAAAAAAGACAGCTTCTTGTCACTGAACTGGACCGGATCTTGAATCACATTTCTCAATGGGGCTCCGAGAACATGGTCGAGTTCAATGCCAAGAAGACGCAGGCTTGTGCGTTCACAGCAAAGGTATCTTCTTTCCTTCCCCTTCCCACTCTTCAGAGCACGCCACTTCCACTGCAGGACAATCTCTATATCCTAGGCATGGATATTCGCTGCAAACTGAATAACAGAAATTACATCGAGAGCATCATCAAAACAGCCTCGCGGAAACTCGGACTCCTAAACAAAGTGAGACGTTTTTTCACGCCGGAGCAGCGGTGTCTTCTCTATAAGACACAAATTCGCTCCTGCGTGGAATACTGCTCGCATCTCTGGGATGGCTCCGCGAAATACCTACTAGATGCTCTCGACAGGTTGCAGCGACGCGCGGTCCGAATTATTGGGAACCCTGAGGTCACGAACACCCTCGAGCCTTTGCAGATGCGTAGAGATATTGCTTCCTTGGCTGTATTTTACCGTCTCTACCACGGTGAGTGTTCTGACGAGCTCTTCCAACTAATCCCACCATCTCCTTTCCTACATAGGACAACACGTGCAGGCCTTAGATGTCACCCTCACACTGTGCAGAATATACGAGCAAGAACCAAGCGGTTCGGAGACTCTTTTCTTTGCCGCACCACCAAGACCTGGAATTCATTACCAGCACACGTGTTTCCTTCTTCCTACAGTCCCGGGGCCTTTAAGCGGGGCGTGAAAAAGCATCTGATGAGGCCGCCAAGCTGAGTGCCACCATTGTAGCACTTAGTGTCTGTAATGGTGACCCTCTTTCCTGAGACTTTGCCTTTAGCTTACCATCAGGCGAGGTGAGGTCAAGTTGGCGTGTCCTATATAAAAAAAAAAAAAAAAAAAAAAAAAACAATATTGACATTAGCTTTTTCATACAAAACCCATTTTTCACGCTGGTTTTTTGCAATGCACCTTCATCAATAAATTTACCATTCAATACATACAAAAATTCAATTCAAACTGGTAGTTCCCGAATTCCGTTCAACGGAACAAATAAATAAACAAACTCGGTTATATAAAATCAGTATAGATGTGTAGCATGCTATTAACCAAATCAAATCAAATCATGTCTAGCACGTCGATATTAACTAGTATAGCTTTATCAGTTATTGAATACGGCTATGAGCTGGTATCGTTTAATTTCTTTTTTATCTCGTTACTATGAGATCTGATAATCCCCGCATTGTCGGGTTTGAGTCCCGACGGTGCACGAAGTATACCCATGGTATACCCAAGCCGATGGTATCACGATCTACGGGGTGTTTGGTGCTTAGATCCCTACGAATACCTCCCCCCTTTCCCCTCTACCGCTGGAGCCGGTGGGAGTGGTTATATCGGATTCGAACCAACTAAAACGCACGGCGCCTGTGGGCCGCTGTTGCTTGCCGAAGGTTAGGTTGGCAGGCACATCCCTCGCATCACGGCCGACCCAAGGTCATCTCTTTCGATCTGGCTCTCTTTGGATGTGGTGAAATTTCAAATCATTTGCCTAAACAGAAGCAATCCGAGAGAGGTGACAAGTCGTTATCACATGCTCTTCTTTTTAGGTACAGTCACTCAAAATTACTTTGCTAGTCAAGATCGATCTGGAACTGACGCTTATCTTAATATCTTGGATTCTCCCTTTTCTGTTGACTGATTGTTTAGGTATTTGGCACACATCTATTAGTTCGGAAGATAATACAATTTTAATCAATAAAACAGTTTGGTATTAACATCATTAGTTGCTATTAAGATTATCTTTTAGTACTTGGTAGTCGAGATCGATTTGACACTCTGTCCTGACCTAAGGTGGAAATTGACAAAACAATTTTTCGGAAATGCCATCATGGATAGTCTAGGCCCATCTTGGTAACCGGGATATGGTCACTTAAGTCCTTCACTAATAGTGGTAAAGTGAAATAGCATCCGATAAGGCTATCAAACTTGTAGCATTTATTTGCATCTGCAAGTGACCGTCATTCCTGAGACTTCCTCTTTAGATTATCAAGATTATCATCAGGTGAAGTGACATCCTTGAATTGAATTAGAGAAGGACTTTTTGTCTGCACTTAGCCTCTTTTTTTAGACCGTTGTGCGTGAAGGCTAGCTCTGACGAGAAATGCAGAAGCTTTCTGGGGGCTTTACAGGCGTCGTGGGGCGACCTCACTGTGTTGAGGATTTGTGATCATTGATAGGCTACTGCCTCGTATTCCAGTATTACGTAAGCGGCCGTTTCCTCGGCAAGAAAACACCCCCTGCAAAAGGGGGACAGTGGCCTGTTATTGTCCCCATAATTGTTCTTAGACTTGTGCTGTTTAATTTTTGGAGACGTTTCGTGAGTCGTTTGTTCATCGACGTCATAACCATTTTTGATTGCTTGCAATCGGTGGTTTGTACCCATCCTTTTGACATGCCCTATGTAAAAACACCGAAAGGTATTCGCCACTTTAAATATAGGTAAGGTCGCATTGATTTAGATGCCGCTCATTTATCTAAGAATGAATGAATTAACCTAAAACTACAAGCTACTTATTAGTTCTACATTTCCGTCTAACAGAACGCGAATATTCATCAAGGTGACCGATTACCATTACATCGGCCTTGTGCTCATTGTCTTTGTAGTATTAAATACCTATAGTTAATGTAGAATTGTAGCCGTCAATGTATGTCATAAATGTCAAATCACAAACAGGTCGATAAGATAGAAAAAAATTAATCGGTTCAGGCGTCATTTGAACTCGCGATCTTTCTCTTTGAATGCTCTAAACACTGAGCCACCGAACCTTGCTTCAAATCGTCCAAATCATCATTCATATAAATACATTAGTCTTACGGCGACGGTGGGCGTTACATTCATAGGGAAAAACTGTTTTCATAATATTTGTGGATGGCAGTTTCAAATGCTAATGTTAACTTTGTATAGTGTTTGGCAGCCACTGAGTGTCTGGCGGTAGAGAAAGCAACAGCTAAACATGAGGCCCGAGTTTGATTCCCGTTTAGTGAGTAGGGTAGCCAGAGCTCACTGGAGAATTTGTGCTGTCAGTGGGAAGCCTAAAGGCTTGTCCTGCTTTGTCTTCTACACTGACGGCACAGAAACTCTGTACTTACAGGATTTGCAGCGCGACTGTGATTCCTCTGGTGTTACAAACGTCCATAGGCCACGGTAACCACTTTCCATCAGGTGGGCCATATGCTTAACCACCTAAGTGGTATATAAAAAATAATATTTGTATGTATGAATATGTCCATATTTTTGCTCCAATTTTGCTTCAGAGAGAGAGAGCAGGATCCAAGGTGACAGCTTTGGATGCGACCGGAATCAATGCGAGCATGAAGGCAGTGATCAACACGCTTCGTGAATACTCAGGCTGCGCAAAATGTGTTTTTTGGTCTTGTAAGCGCAGGATGATGCGGTGAAGGTACGCTATTCCACCACGGGTCTAAAAGGCTCGTGTCATTGGTTGATTAGAACCCATACCACGAACTCTAGAAGAAACCATTGAACGTTTGTCATATTATCAACTGCATATATAAGTTTGTAATTCCATATAAATATAGAGGATTACAAAGTTACGTTTGCTGCTGGTAGTATGACAGCTGTTCAATTTTTATGTAATCGTAGTCGGCCTGCAGGCTTTTTATTGATTTCTTGGATGATCAGTTAACGTACATGCATGAACTATTTGAAGTTTGTTAATGGAGATTGCCAGTAACTGTAAATAAATACATATTATTAAGAATATCTCATCTCATCTCATAAACTCACGCCTATATCCCCGAAGGGGTAGGCAGAGGTGCTAGCACCCACATTTCGCCAGTTTATGTTTAGGTCCCAATGTAATAGGTGGCGAGCCTATTGCCATTAACCGGGCACTTATAAACCTGCGATAAATACACACATAACTTCGAAAAGCATCGAAAAGTCATTGGTGTGTGCCATGGTGAAACCTTGGGATCGAACCCGAGACCTCGTCTCAGCAGTCCATTACCCAAACCACTAGGCTACCGCGGCTATTATTAAGAATATAGATTTAAATATTTTATCATGTTACAAATTTCAAGTCCGATACTAGTCGAGTGTTTATATATCAGAGATTGACAAGTGCTACTTAAGATAAGATGATCGAAATTGAAGGATTTATTAAAAATATTCCTTATCCTTGTCCTTGTTCTCGGCAGCAATATTTTATCATCTGTAGCATGGTGAATGTTCTGATGAGCTCTTCCGATTAGTCCCACCCTCCCCTTTCCTACACAAGACAACATGTGTAGGGCTTAGATGTCACCCGCACACGATGCTGCATATCCGATCAAGAACCAAGCGGTTCGGAGACTCTTTCCTTTGCCGCACCATTAAGGTCTGTAATTCATTACCAGCTCACGTGTTTCCTTCTTCCTACAGTCCCAGTTTCTTAAAGCGGGGCGTGAAAAAGCATATGATGAGGACTTCAACCTGAGTGTCACCATTGTAACATCATATTTGTATGTAATGGTGACCCTCTTTTCTGAGATTTTGCCTTCAGCTTACCATCAGGCGAGGCGAAATCTAACTAACGTGTCCTATATAAAAAAAATCCAGAGAAGTTATGGGTTCTTCTGTTTTTCTTTGGATCCTCATAGAAATAGAAGTTCAGCACAGTCATCCGAAAATATAGACCAAGATCTACTTATTTCACACATTGCCGGTGGAACAGCAAGAATTCTGAATAATAGCATACAATGCCTACTAGGCATTACATAGAAAACTTGATATACTAGATTGCTGGTAACATAAATATCATGTTTTGTGAGCCATAAAATACATGAGTAATTTCTTTCATCGATAATTATTATAGTTGCGACACGCTATGATGGCCGTTTTAATACGACTAGTTTTTGTAATTTTTTTTTTGGTGCACTTAGGATAACGAACTGTTAGACGAATAACTAAAGAAAAATATGACGAGACTGGCACAGAAGAAAATAAACTTCACACACCAAAAAAGAGAAAACGAGTAAAACCAAAACCAAAAACTAAAAAATGGAAAACGACCATCATAGTGGCACACTATGATGGTCGTTTTGATTGGTCAACAATAGTGAGATATTATATCTCGAAGCTGAAAACACTTACAATTTACTTCACAAAAGGCATGTATTCTACATGTAGGTAACCAATTTTATTTATTTAATTAGGTAAGCATTTACCTACCAGAAAGTTCTTATATAATTTCAACCAGAGAAATGTAATTTATTGAGTCAATCAAATGTAATTGTTTGTTCATTTTTCGAAATATTAAAAGTCACGTTTACTTAAGTTATCAAGTTCAATCACTTTTACAAACAAATTATTCCACGTTATTTAAATCATAGGTAAGGGCTGTAATTTAATATACAACGTACCTTTTTTGGTGTGGAAATCCCCACGGATATCGCCCACTACGACGGTTATATCGTACTCGGACCGACTAAAACCCCACCGAGATGTAAGATGCCTCAATAAGGCATTTTCCGTTGTACTCCAGATAAGTTGCACAGAAAAAGACCAGAGATAGTATTTAATATCTATAGACAGACTTACATTTGCATTTATATTATTATAGTAAATAACATTATAAATGCAAAAGTAAACTCTGTCTGTTTGTAGCGCTTTCATGGGGGTTCAAATAGAGAATAATAATTTATCATTCTTTCAAATAAACTGATGAAATTTGATACACAGAAATATTTGAGCTTGGGAAAGTGGCAATAATGTCAATTTTTGGGGTGTATTACATTTCCAATTACATTTTTTTTATATAGGATACGCCAACTTGACTTCACCTCGCCTGATGGTAAGCTAAAGGCAAAGTCTCAGGAAAGAGGACCTTCCTGGACCAAAGCCACTTATAATGGGTTGTTCCTCGTTCATCCTCCTAGATCTTATATCATTTAGAAATTTCACAAGTTATCCCAATTTTTTGATAATAATTATTATTTGAAGTATCATTTTAATAGGACGTAAACAAACTCAAAAGTATTATTTACAATACAGCGATAATTGACAACGCTCAGATAACTCTCAAAAAGTGTTCTTGCAACTGTAAATTAGATTTGACGTATTAATTTACTTTTCATTTTAGAAAAGTCAATTTAATTTTATCAGGGACAGCTTGAGAGGTCGGGCAGAAGTGCGACGTTGCGTAACAGTCGTGGCCGAGATTAGATATTAACTGAACTGAGATTACATAATAAACTGAAGTGTCACAGAAAATCGATGGAAATTTTATATGACAGTTGAAGTACACAGTGAAATTATAATTATTACTTTGTTCAATTGATACTTTTAGAGTTAAATTAGAGATTAAGAAGAGAGTTAATCAATCAGGAAATGAATATTAAGACCTGTTTCCCTAGAAAAGTAGGATTGATTCGTAATTTCACAGCTGTCAACGTGTCATAAACGTCAAAATACATGTAGACTCTCCTTTTTTCTCTTTAAGACTTGGTCCTTGTCCTTTTACCTCTAGTAACCACACTCAAGTATCACGTCTAGGGTGGCATTCCCAAGGCTACGATAATCTCTTACGATCAGGAGGGCTGTACAAAATACTTCTATGAATTTTTAAGATAAATTTAAGCAGTGCTGCCTACTATATGCCATAGAAACCTTGTAGTTATGGTTTTTGTTAGATGCTAAAAAAGTGACCATGACCATAAAGAGTCATTAAATGGAGGCTGTATATAGACAATAGTAATGATCAGTAATATTTAAAATAATAATTATAAGTAAAAAGTTGTATGTAGATACGATGATTATTTATATACCATCTAATGCTCAGCCTCAGATGCATGGTTCGAGTCGTCAACAGTATTGCCCTGAATACGGCAATAGGCCCACTACCCCTATTACCCCAATTACGTGGGACCGAATACAATGATTGGTGAAATGTGGGTATTAATTCACCTCTGACTAACAAAAGACACACAAAGACGTGATAATATGTATTGTATGTATGTGTGTAAATACTAAATTTTTTAATACTTCTATTTCTCCATGGCTGTTCTAAGTGCTTACTGTAAACAACAGAATAAACTGACATTTCTAATATATATATAGGATATATATATATTTACTGTTATTTATGAATCAGTTAATATTTTAACAACTGAGGTTTACTTTCGTATGTACCTAAAATATTTATGAGTCTCTGTAAGTGGAATTTGGTAAATAGGGCAATAGAACGTTCTAACAGTGTCGGTAAGGGTACTACGAGCGTGAGGTCCCCGGTGTTGTATACTTCCATAGGCCAAGGAAATAAGTTCCCATCAGACATGCTATGTGGTTGCCTGACACCTAAAATACAATTGAAAAATTCTCGTAAATACGTCCCTTAGTTACACCAAAACTAACAAGACGTGACCTAACTTTCGATAATCGAAGATAGTGTGTTTGTAGTTCGCAGATTAAAGATAAATAAATCTTTTGATATCTGATTCGGATAAAATTTATGTATGGTGGAGGTTTACATCAATTACTACGCGATGACGGTTAATCAATTTACCTATCACTGTACACAGCTGGACATATGCTTTTCCCAAATTTGGGAGGTTTTGGCGTGCTGTTTCCACGCTGGATGGATTGATACATGGTTTATTTCAAGATTTCCTTATCGCGAAGTGATATCGTCTTCGTAGTTTTCCGTTACTCGCTTCTTACGTTACCCTTCAGACGTGATGGGGTGGCGATACTTGCATTATTTCTCTGTCACCACATGGATGACGGTATAAACATTACATAGGTGAGTAATAAACGGTCAAAGAATCAAAGAATCAATTTCATTTATTCAGCTTAGGCACACAAAGATTTACACAAGAGACAAAATTTTACAATTAGTTATGTCAAGAAATAATATAAAAGTATTAAATAATGTAAAAAAAAAACCATTGGAAAATGATTTTTTCGCTGGTTCGGTAGGTTAGTTCTACTGAGAAGATACCAGCAAGAAACTCAGCGAACTATATTAGAACTAGATTATTTTTCTTTTTTAAATTTGATTTAGTTTACAATTTATTTTATGCGAGCAAACAAGAGACTTATGTTGACCACGCATTAACATCATTAAGATACTCATCACTCATTAAAGTTTTTTTCACTTCTTTTTTAAATTTATTTATTGGCATATTAATCAAATACTGAGGAATTTTATTAAATATTTTTATACAGCTGCCTATAAATGAATCACCAACCTTGTGAAGCCAAGCCTCCTCGGGGTACACCGAGGTCTCCGGTCACTTCTCTTTGTCCTGGGATAAGCTCCAATATAAAATAATGATTTTCATTGCTTATTTATTTATTTGTTTATTATTTATTTAGTTAAATAACTAATATTTTCGTTGCTATCCTGACAAAAGACTGTTATCAATTATTATCCCTTGCAATGCCTTAAAAATTTACATGAATATTTAAAGTTCACATTCCATCTATGTCGAGCTGGAAAAGTTAGAACATTCTACATCATCTTCTCAAAAGGATTTACCCACATTGACATGGCTATAGATTGAAAAATATGATTAATTTCAAACATTGAAGGCTCTTTGCTAAACAAAAGGTCAAAATAATTATATTGGTACACAAAGTCATTACCGTATGTTATTGAGTTAAATATGGCGGTATAAATAGATAGAATTTAGGACATTAGGCTGGGGTCTTCTTATTTATCCTTGCATTAATCCGAGTCGCAGCCTAGGGTCTGGTTTTTTTAAAGGAAATAGGTGGCATACACGGCTCACCGGATGAAAAGTGGAGGAACTCCATACTGTAGTCGCTCGGGAAGCCACGGTAGGGAGTGCATTCAACAGCTTAAGCGTGCGGGGGATGAAATTCCTTCCATACCTGACTGTGTGTACTGTTTAAAATCGCAACGTGTGAGGATGGATTCCGTGCCTGTGGCGACACAGGTGCAGAATGTAGCTCTAGGTGCCGGTTACAGTTGAACGAACTTCGATATTTGCAGAGATGCGACTGCAATCTGACCTTCACAACCTATTGACAATATCGAAACATTGTAGTTAGACCATTTATTAGACTTTAAGAGCTCCAACTACACGTTACGACTGATATATAGATGTTCGGTTGGCAACCGTAGGCCGGATTCTAACGTTTATTATAAGAATTATTAATTAAACTTATACCAAGATTTTCAATTCTATTACAGAAAAATTGCTCGGTGTTCGCCATGCCCAGGTGGTTCTTCTATTCTTCGCGATGCTTCTGGCCTTCGCCATGAGAGTCAACATGAGTATGGCCATAGTTGCAATGACAGAAAAGGGCAATGAAAACGTAAGTGTACTTTATAAGATGAATATGTGCCAGCTATTCAGTCCGACAGACTATTTGGATGCAACCGAGAATTGCGTGTGGAAAATGGACAAATAGACGTGTGCATCATCAGGGGAATCACACTTGTGCTGCTGACCCTGTAAGGACAGAGAGTTTCTGTGTCGTCAGTGCAGAAGACAAAGCAGGGCAAGTCTTTGGTCTTACCACTGACAACAAAAATACTTTTCAGTGACCTCTGGCTACCCTACTCACCGCCGGGAACACAACACGAGGTTATTATGACTGAGGTATTCTGTAGGGCGGAGGTACCTCTCTAGTCGAACTGCTCAATTGGGGCGGGAAAACCGTCGCGTCCTACCTCCTATTTGAAATTTCGCAATAGGGGCACTAAAATATATGCATATGGAATAGAATAAACATAGGTTACACTATAGCGTATCAACATTCATATTCATTCATATTCATTTATTCTGTGAAACATTGGTTAATTATAAAGGTCTTACAGGCTATGTTATGTGCGCTATGTCCTACCATATGTGGTGTACAGATTAACACAGTTAATTAACTAATTTATAATTTTCAGGGTAGTATAATAAATTTAAGTAATTAAAATAGTGAATTTCAAATACATATAAATGTCAATCAATTCAATAAAAGTATTTAAGTTGTACTACAGATTTAACCAAAATTCACATTATATGCCTTATTAAATGTTAACATTTTGTATTGCTTGTATAACTTAAATTTATACTACTCATAGCTACGTCTTTTATAATTTATATCTGAAATATGTTGATCATTCAAATTGTTTATATACATTCAAAGCAATTAAGTGATATTACGTATGATAATATAAATTCAAAATCAATTTGCTGAATTAAATGTGAGGTAATTTGTATTACAATAAATTAATAATGATATCTAATATATTAAATTCTCGTGTCACAGTGTTAGTTACCATACCGACTTTTTTGAAATTTTATACGCATATTCAGTAGGTCTGAGAATCGGCTACTATCTATTTTTCATATCACTAAGTGATAAGGGATGTCCACCCCTAAAAATTTTTTTTATTTATATACAGTCAGTCAGTCAGTATTTATATACAATCAACCGCTATTTTTCCATCGCGATTTTTATTTATAAATTCCTTTAATTATGATTTTTCTCAAAAAGATTTTTTTAAATTGATTGATGTGTAATAGTCCGTTTATCGACAAAGGTTTTAGGGTATATATCATCACGCTACTAATTAAAAGAGCGGATCAGTGACCATAAATATTAATAAATCCGGGAGATTCCCATACATTATTTGCAAAATTGAAGAAATACGGACTCAATTAGGTGATATGAGGTTTTAAAATATACCACTGGCGAAGCTGGGGCGGGGCAGCTAGTAAATTATATAATTTATATTATGAATCAGTGATGACATTAATTTTATTTACGAGGTGGTTATATTATTAATATCACATCAGATAGCATCGTGCTTTCAATATACAAATGGCACTATAACTTGTTTACTTTTACCAATTTGCTTGAAATTCGTTTACGAGATATTTTGTCAATTGATGGACTTATCATTATTACGCCACAAAATTTGAAGTATTCATATCTTTCAGATTATGTTCCATCAGAATCTGGTAATCTAATCATCTCCTATCTAAGTGTTTCTCGTTTTTCAACTTAAGTTTTAGATAAAAAAGATGATAGAGGATATTGTATACTGTATGTTTATGAGTTAAAAGGTAGTAATCTATATCTATATAATTATATAAAATCCTTTGTACTGAATGATTGAGGTATCCATGCGCAGCTAAACCGGTGATAGGAGGGACCTGAAATTTGGAGGGTGCATTCTTTGTATAACGTAGGAATCCGATAAAAAAGGATTTTCCGAAATACTACCCCTACGGGGGGGGGGGGGGGGGGGCAAAGTTTGTAAGGGACAACGTGATTCCTTAGTTCAATCTACTTCAAATTATGCATAAAATATTTTGGATTGAATTTATAGACATCGTATTACTTATTATATATAGAATTTTACTCCCTAACGGGGTTAGAAAGTAGTAGAAACTTACTTTGTGGGTGATTTCCTTCGAAGTACTTCCACACACAAACCGTATTGATATAAATTCTGTTTGTGTATGTAAGATCTTTGAAATTTAAATTTTATACTTTTGATGACGTTGTTATTTTGACACATGTTCGAAAATTCAATTTGATTGCATTCAGTAAAAGTTGTAATTATCTAAAAGATTGATGCAATGTAAATAGGAACTCTTTAAATATTTTAATGATGATTGTCAGGAAAAACGAGTTCTTTCTCGGAGCAATAGTTATGACGGAAATGTAATTTGTAGAAATTTATATCTGTTTGGATGCTATTTATTTTGATGTTCAAGTAGGTATCACTTGTAAATAGTTGGATAGATTCAGATAAAATTCGGCCTGAACATTGTTCTAGGACGAGAGGAGTAGCCGCAAAATGTAACTAAACATATTGAACATAACATTATTATTACAAAGTAAATGATCTCAAGAAATCCTGACGTTCAATCAATTTGTTGTCAATACCCTATAATAATATATTCTATTCTGGTAAGATAACAATGAGTTATGTTTCGATTATGTGGCCGTCCAGAAGTGTTTATTTCAAGAATATATAAATATTGTGACGATCAACGTGACTTGACAACATAAAATTTTACATGCCTTTGAAACAGCTGTACCTATACACATGTATTGTATTTTGTATGTAACACTGGCTGCGCCTAATACAAAAATAACATATTACTAGCATTGTTTAAATAGTGAAGTGGAACGATTTTCTAAAGAATTATCTGTTAAAAATTGTCATAGCTATGTATTTTTATTTTTGTTTATAATATTTAAATTATTATTACTGTCACACATATCTCAGATATAAGTTGTAATATTAAGTCACAATCATGGTTTCGTGTCTGAATTACTTGAATCTTTTAGGCAATAAGTAGGAAAATATTTATGCTATCGTCTAATGGTAATGGATGTAGAAGCAAGGCGTGAAATAAATATCTCCATTCTAATCTATCGTGCTGTAGATGATCGAAAACCAAATTAAATGGCAAAATCACTGAATCAAAGGTATCTATTTAATGAAAAACAAACATGGGAGGAAAAAAAGGCAATCAAGACCCCATTTCATTTTAATAACCGTTAACGTTGCCTCTTAATTGCTCTCCGGGGTCGAAAGGGCGATTGCTTTTGAGAACAGGGTTTAGAACTCGCCTTTTTCCTATGTACAAAATATGTATAAGAAGATTTTATGACCAAATTATGGTCAATGATACTTTACATAGGGGTTTGTTATAACGAACTTGTTTCATATGATAGGATATTATAAAATATTTTTTCTTTAACAGAGTTTTGAATGGAACATGCAGACTCAGAGCGTTATCCTGTCATCGTTCTTCTGGGGCTACATCATCCTTCAGATACCAGCTGGCGAGATGGCAGGCAAGTTCGGAGGCAGCATACTTGTCACTGCCGTTGTCGCTGGCAATTCAGCAATTTCATTAATTATACCTTTAGCAGCGTATTATGTGAGTAGAAGTATTATTTTAAGTATCATCATCAACATTTTTCTTCATCCTCCTTCATCATAGAGTTTCAGCAAAGTTCAGTTCAGGCAATTGAATTTTGATTTTTCCGTGAAGCTATAACTGACCTCCACATCCCATTGGTAATATCGTAGCTTTGCAGTTAGATACATTTTTGAACATTTTATGGACGTATTAGGGCGCATCCGACTGTCATAAATGTTCGTATAGCAACCAGGACCAACGGCTTAACATGCTCTCCGAAGCACGACCGGCCTAATGCAAATATCATCATCAACATTATCTTTAGCGGCTTTGCTTGCATTTCAAGCCTTTACTTACTTCATTATCACCTACCCGCCCTGGCCCTTCATCGCAACATATCCTTCTCCTTCCTACGTTGCATAGGATGTCGTCTTCTCGGTAACTTTTTTCCTTGTCGTATACTTTCTTATAAAACTTTATATTTATAACTATAAATATAAGCTGATTTTATAGACGTTTGGGAAATTAACATTTTGGGCACAGTTTCAATGGCAAAATCGTCTGGAAGAATTAATTTGTATTTCTGCATGTAAGAATCGTCAGAATATTTATTTATATTAAAGGTCAAATGCATCATTGAAGTTAATTGGTTGCTACTTATGTGTTTTTGTTATTTAGTTAATTTTGTTGTGTTATGCATTTTGTCTGGTTTGTTTTTATGTTTTTAAGTATTTTAATCATCATACTATTAGCGTTTTATGTTACGCTACACTGATAACCTATTAAATGATCGATCAAAATTCATGTTCATATAGAAAATTCCACTCTTCAAATATATATATTTTTTTTATACAACTTAGTGTCTGCCACAGACCAGCACATGGTCCGCCTGATGGAAAGTTACAGTGACCTATGAAAGTTGTAACACCAGTGGAGTCACATCCGTGCTGCCGACCCTGTAAGAACCGAGATTTTATGTGCCCTCGCAGTGCAGAACACAAAATCAGGACAAGCCGTTGGTCTTCCCACTGACAGCACAAAAACTTATTTCGAATTTGTACAGTCATTTCTATAGGGTAATTTCTATTCTCTTTTGGAAGTTTTAAATCTCTTTCTAACTTTTTGCACTTAACGTAATAAAGAATTATCTCGAACCTCAGTATCCTTACACTTAAATTTATATTATGATTTTCTTTTTAAAACTGTTACTGAAAATTAATTTTATATTTCAGGGAGGTTGGCAAGCTCTTTGTGCCTGCCGGGTCTTACAAGGTCTAACTCAAGGCTTTTTGTACCCATCAATGCACGCCCTTATAGGGAAATGGGTGCCTTTGGAGGAAAAGAGCCGATTGGGGACCCTCGTGTACGGCGGTACGTTTATGGACAACGGAAATTAAACGCCTTCTAGCTCTTTTGAATGTGGAATGAAATATTTTTTATGTCATAACTAGCTGATACGTTCCGTCTTTGTGCATATTTCATTTGACCCCATTTCAGGGCCCAATAATTTTAATTCAATACCAGAAATTGGAAGAACTATACGACCAGCATATGGTGGCGTAGTTTTGATTAAACGGCTTAGTTTTATACAGATGTGACATATAGTAAATGGTGTTACTTATAATAACTATGTCATATTGGTCAATGACTGTTTCTGATTAGTTTGGACGACGCGTCTTCAACTCCAATTTTTTAGTAAATGGCATCAAAATCTCCAACAAGCCAAAAATTAACTTACGTGCTGTTGGAACTGAAACGACAATTAGGTAAAGCCTGTAATGATAGTTGTAATAAGAAATGAGAATGTTTTTTTATACCTCTTAGGTGGCAGACAAGCACACGGCCCACCTGATGGGAAGTGGTCACCGTGGCCTATGGACGCGTGCAAAACCAAGAGAGTCACCTTGGCGCTGCCAACCCTGCAAGCATTGAGAGTTTCTCTGCCGTCAGTATTAAAGACAAAGCAGGAAAAGCTTTTGGTCTTTCCACTGACAGCACAAAAACCCTCCAGTGAGCCCTGGCTACCCTACTCACCGCCGAAAACACAACACGAACTTACGTTAAGTTAATTGGCCGCGATATTTTAAAGATTACTATTTACCGAAATCACTAAAATCCCCGCTAACCCTTTCAGCAAAGCTAACTTGCTAATGTTAGAATTGTGTTCACCTCGGTAGTGTAATGGCCAGAATGCAAAACTTAACCACTGAACTACTGACGCTTTTATTAAATTTCCATGTGCGTAATTAACTAGTATGGTTGTGGTGTCATTTCAGGGGCCCAACTTGGTACTGCCCTCCAACTACTGGTGTCAGGCTTCATAGCTGACTACTGGGGCTGGCCAGCTATCTTCTACGTAAACGGGGCCTTGGGTGCAATATGGACAGCAGTTTATGTTATTTTGGGTTCTGACGCCCCCCAGACATCCAAGATGATTAGCGATGAAGAAAAGTTATACATTCAGACTTCATTAAAACAAGTTGGTGTACAAAAGGTATATAATTTTTAAATTGTCATAATTGTTCTCCTTCAAATTGAAAAAAAAAACCTCAAGCATTTTAAAACGTAACCTTAACAAGTAAGAAACGGAATAGGTTTTAAACAATCAGTAAAACAATTCAGTTTGTTCTATTAATATATGCATTTTAATGCAATTATTGATCAAACTATTGTGGGTGTCGGTTATTGCGACCAAATATAGCCTAAGTCCTTTCTCAAGGTCTAATCTACTCTAACCCCTATAATACCAAATTCTATCATAATCGGTTCAATGATTTAGGTGTGAAAGCGTGACAGACAGACAGACAGACAGAGTTAGTTTCACATTTATAATATTTGTATGGATATGGATTTAACCAGTAAACCCTGCAAATTAAAAAAGTAAGCATTTCAAAGCAACTAAATTTTTACTTATATTTAATACATTTATGATTTATTTATGCCAGTTAACCCTGTAAATTCCGAAAAAAGATATATTTCAACGTACGGGCCCCTCCGCTCTCGCGTCAGTGTTTAAACCCACGTCACTAGTTAAAGGTTGAGGAAGCTGATATAAATGGTCGCAAATTATTCACATAGAATATTCACCTCACTACACAGAAATACTATTTTAATATATGTATTGGCATTTCCTCAGAAACTGCACACGCCTTGGAGGGCTGTCTGTACGTCACTTCCATTCATAGCACTGATCGTTGCGCACTGCGGGCAGAACTGGGGCTTCTGGACCCTGATGACTGAAATGCCGTCGTACATGAAGCAAATTCTTGGAGTTGATATAAAATCCGTTAGTAAAATGATGTGTTCACGGAACTAAATTCACTTTGAAATGGATTTAAACCGATGTTTCTGCTACTTTTCAGCAACCAATGTATTTGTACTGTCAGTGGGATGACTAATGGCTTGTCCTGCTTTGTCCTCTACACTAACGGCACAGAAACTCTACGCTTACAGTCCATATGCCACGGTAACCACTTTCCATCAGGTAGGCCGTGCGCTTGTCTGCCACCTAAGTGGTATAAGAAAAAAAAAACCATGATCGCGGGGTGACGGGTGTAAAAAGTAACACCAACAATCCTTTTTTTAAACAACTTAAGTGACAGACAAGCACACAGGCCACCTGAAGGAAAGTGGTTACCGTGACCTATGAACCTTTGCAACACCAGAGGAGTTACACCTGTTCTACCGACCCGGTAAGAACAATGTATCTCTGAAGAAACAATCAGGACAAGCCTTTAGTCTACTCACTGACAACACAAAAACTACAGTGAGCTCTGGCTACCCTACTCATACAACATACCACATAATACGGCTACTTTGAGGTAACTTACACTTCAAACTATGTGAGTCGTCACACTTACATGTCTGTAGCCCGACGTTTTGGCTTTTGGCACGGTAACCACTTTCCATCTTCCATCAGGTGGGCCGTGTGCTTGTCTGCCAACCAAGTGGTATAAAAAAACTTCAACAACATTTATTAATATTAAAATTGAGAAAATATCTAATCTAGAAATATATGTAATAAATAATAAATAGATATTTGTCACAAAATCAACTTCCTAACTTTTTTGTATCTCAATTACTGTGCCCCCATTTTTATATTAGGTCCTCACATGAATCACACTAACTTGTTTGTTTAAGATAGAATGGGGCCATGTCAGCCCTGCCGTACCTCTCCATGTACTTGCTGAGCTTTCCCTTCGGCTTCGTTTCGGATTATGTTCTCAAGAGAAAATGGCTTAATACCAGCGCGTGCCGAAAAATTTCTAACTCAATAGGTAATTTATCAAAAACCTCTGTAATAATTTTAATTAATTTTATTTATTCATATAACTGTAGATCACACCTAAAAGCAGTAATAACATCAAATATTTACTTACAATTTTTTTTCTTTGACTAATAGTGCCTGACCTGCTTGCCACCTAAGTGGCATAAAAAATCATTAACATTAATGTTACTCAAATGTAAATCGTTATAATTATTTTTAATGATTAATAATAAATTTCAGTTTAATTTTAAATATAGATCGGACGTTAGAGTGTACTGCATGGAACTGTAATATATTTTTTCCTTAAATTGTTTTTGCATGTCTCTTTGGCGGTCTAGTATGGTGATACAACTATTTATGACAACATCACATAAACCCGTATTTCGCAAAATAAATGATAATGATATTATAGATAACTATATTTGGTTGAAAGGTTCATCCAGAAGCACGCACAAAATTGTTCGTATTAAAAGTAAAGAGAAAAGTTCCAGAAATCACATTACATCCTCCCATGTGATCTATGTAACTCCTGAATTAGAGAGATAATCCATGCTTTGATAACCCCTTGATATTCTTTTTCACCTTTTTTGTAACATCGTAACTAAAAATGGTATAAATGACTACAATTCACATTTTCATGTAAATCATTAGTAACATAATATTCATTAGTAATGCAAGAATTTATTTAAGTTCAGAGGATTATTTGCTTTACATAATAACTCTTCTCAGACTAAAGTATAACGTTCCTTTTTGGGTCCATATCTACGATAAAACAGTTTTTGTGAATCTCGCTAGTACTATTATGTGTTCTGTGTAACATAAATGCAATGAATGACCAACAGTGAATCAAAATGTAAATAATTTCCAGGTTTATGGGGTCCTGCGGTGGCTTTAGTCGGTCTTTCCTATGTGCCAGCAGGTAACATTGCGCTAGCAGTCGGACTGTTAACTCTAGTCGTAGGACTCAATGCTGGGCATTACACTGGATTTTTGGTAAGCACCACTAGTCTTAGAAACACTCTTTACTGCTTCAATAAGGAGTCAATGTTATCGTAATATTCGGTATTATCGTAAATATTTATGTTTTCCAGATCGTCCACATCGATATGGCTCCGAATTTCGCTGGTACACTAATGGGCATCACCAATTTCTTTGCCAATATTATCTCCATCATTTCACCGCTCATAGCTGGACTAATATTACAGGATGAGGTAAGCTCCTTCACTGAATAGAGTTAGTATCAGAAGTATAGTGTAGTGTACTAACTTTCAAGATGATAGGCAGATTGTGATTTTCAATTTTATAAAAAAACTCGATGTGACATGTTCTTTAATTGAATTTGACCTTTATGCAAGACAAAAGGGCATGAAATTTACCGTAGATCCACAAAAAGTCAGAACGCAAAGAAACCAGGTACAAATTTCTTTTGAAGAATTCTCTAACAATAACCGACGTCTTCAATTTCAAAGATGATAAAGTTACAAAACTTCTGCAATATCAAATACTACAAACAATATTTCACAAAAAAATAATCCGTTCGTCCTTATCAGTGAAATCTTTGAACGATATTGACTATTTTTGGGGTCCCGTATACTGAACGTGGGACTGGTCTGTTTTTACATCGTTGCAGCTTAAGTGAAGTTATTTGGAATTTAAACGGATTAATCAGGATAATAATCTGTTTGAATTCCAAATCATTCGTATTAATATTATATGCGGTTTGGAGACTATTTTCTTTGCCACACCATTAAGACCTGGAACTCCTAACCAGTTCATCTTCAAAAAAATTTTGACAAAGCGAGTTTGTTTTGTAATTTTGTGAACATTGTAATCACTAAGAATGTTCTGGATATGACAAGAGTTTGTGATGTTATATGACTCATTACTTTATGTAAGATTGAAAATGAATATGGCTGGCACTGGCTAATTGCACGCTCACATTTTCAGACTGATCCATCTCAATGGCGGCAAGTGTTCTATTTATCGTCAGCGGTTTACATTGGTGCAAATTTGTTCTTCGTGATCTTCGGTTCCTGTGAAGTGCAATCATGGAACACGCCTAAAGAAAATATGGACTGTGGTATACTTTTCTTATTATTTGGAAATTTGTGGACCTAAAAGGGGGAAGGATCATAAATCACCCATTGCTGAGCTGACTAATCTACCTTTTCTTCACCTCTCATACTAATGGTAAAGTCTGATAATAAAGGGAACAGAACAGTGGTATAATACCACTTAGGTGGCATACAAGCACTGGCCCACCTTATAGAAAGTGAATACCATGGAGTATGAATGTGTATTATACTAGGAGCATCACAATCGTGCTGTAGGAACCTTCTAATGCCCTTGTTGAAGAACTCCATAGTATATTGTAGTCACTTGGAAAATCCACTTTAGGGAGTTCACTCTACAGTCTAAGCGCGCGGGAACTGAAGTTCATTTCATACCTGACTATGCATAGATACTGTTTCCGGTCACAACATGTGAGGATAAACTCACTATCTGTGGCGAGCGATGCGGTGATAAAATGTAACTGTGGGCATCATGTCGAGTAATTCTTAGGAAAACACATCATTGTGCTGGCGGCAAAAAACGCACAACGAAGCAAAGTCTCTCCTGAGGTTGAGCGGCACTGCTCTGCCAGTAAGTGTGAGATTGTCGACGATTCTCAGTCTGCCTTTGCACCGCATCAAAGCTGTCAAGCTGTTATGCAAGCGCTCTGGCAAAAAGGTGATAGTAGTACTCCATGTGAGACCTAAGACTTATAGAGTCTTGCCCGCAAGTGAAGTACTACTTTGCCCTATTAAGCAGTTAAAGTTTTTACAGTATAGGATATTGCTAGAGATGTCAACAGTATGATATGTTCTAATATTAGTTATTTCTTTTTTTACAGATATTGAAAAGAAAGCCGAAAAAGAAGCTTAAAGACGAATATTTGACTATGACTACATTTGTAAATTATGTAAATATAACTATTAGGTACATTAATAAATAAATAAGACAATAAAATTTTAAAATTATTTTTTGGTTTAAGTGGCGTCAGTTATACTGTTATGTTATAATCTGGGTCGGCCGGGGTGCGAGGGCTATGCCTGTCAACCTCACCTTCGGCAACCAAAATGACCCACAGGCGGCGTTCGTTTTAGTCGGTTCGAGTCCGACATAACCTCTTCCAACGGTGGACAGGTATCCGTGGGGATTTTGCGCACGTAAAAATAAAACTGTTATATTATAATGTTAAGAGCACTTCCCATAAAAAAGAGTGACCATTATGGGAAGTGCCTGGTATGAGACGAGGCTTCACGACTTCAATGATTTCAACTACACGCTGCCGCTGCAATCTGTCGTGAGATCTAATAAGAACTATGCAGAGCTATTGCAGAGATGAGAAAACCACTGCCTCGACGTGAAAGAACTGTATCATCTTGTTCAGCACCCCGGGTGTACATAAGTACAGGGTTTTGATGCCGCTCTCAATTTAGTCATTAAATGTAATAATTATATGATCGTTATTCGTTTCTTTGGGCTCGTTCCACGACTGCCTCTCTCTGGTACCAAATGCGACAAAAAAGAGACTTGCAGAAATGTATAATGCTGATGATACGTAGAGTACTAGATGCCATTGCTTGGGGTCTGACTGAAAGAACATACAATTTTCGTTTGAAAACGAATACTGTTAGAATAGAAAGTATATCAACACGAGAATACATCTAAATCTTATTGTAAACTGGAAACTCGTATCCCTCTTAAGTCAATAATATTTTCAAAAAAAATTAACCTGAATTCTCGTTTCGAAAATATCTCTTCATACCAGCATCTTTAATAAAAGGACAAAACAAGAAACTTTCACATTTTAATGTCAATATTAAATCAAATCAAATCAAATCAAAATAGTTTATTTGCCAGAACATGGTACAAGAGATATTACAAATTTACTTTTCCTCACATTCTGCCACATACGGCGTGCAAATTTTCGGGTTATAATTAATAATACTAAATGCTAAAATTAATTACATTAAAAGATATTGTTAAATGTTATTTCATCGTCCAAGAAATTATTAATATTGTACCTAACATAATTTATTTATTCTGTAATGCGTGTGAGGATGAATTCCCTGCTTATGGGGAGCAGTGGGTACCATGTCAAACATTTCATTTGAGCAAAAATCTTTGCATAGATAGAACAGACCCAGCGAGACAAAGTCCATCCTAAGGCCATCCTAACTAAACGCGAATAGAGCGAATATTTTAGACAGTTTTATGAATACAAATAACGGAAAAAAATAATTAAATCATCATAGAATATTTTTAGTTAATCGTGTTTCGTGTTACATATTAATACTTTACGTACAGTTATGTATTCATACAGTTTTTCCGCTTTTTCAGTGGTTACTGTAACAAAATGAGTCATTACTACACAATAATAATATTTTAATTATTAAATGATTATTCAAATTTCAATTAATGTAGCCAGTTTACTCAATAATAGTATCTGTCAGCGCGAACAATAGACAATAATAACGAGCTAAAGATAACATATCAAAATAGTGTCAAAGCAAAGTGATAAAAAGAACATCAAATGTGATCTTACATGCCGTATACCGCGGGACCTAAAGTCGTTTTCACAGTATCCAGTCCGATATCGGTGTCGGACGACGATAGCCGATATTCGATAGTCAGCATGTACTGTTTTCTCATAAATATCCGATAAAATCGGTGCTATACGTCTAGAAGACGTCCATTTGCTGTAGGAGGTAGGACACGGCGGTATTTCCGCCCGATGGAGCAGTCCGACTGGGGAAGTACCTCCGCCCTACAGAATACCGCGGTTATAATAACTTCGTGTTGTGTTTCCAGCGGTGAGTAGGGTAGCCAGAGCTCACTGGAGAATTTGTTTTCCATCAAGACGATTTTTAAACCGTTCGCCAAAGTAGCGAAATATGTGCGAACATCGAAGGACGTCATACCTCTACAAACACCGGGTGTTTATAAAGTGGATTGCAGCTGCGGTAGTTCCTACATAGGCCAGACCAAGCGAACCATTGCAGAGAGAGTCAGAGAACATATCGCAGCTGTGAAAAACCGTCAGTTCAACAAATCGGCAGTAGCAGAACATCTTGAGTCGGGTACCAATCACTGGATTGAGCTTCATCAACCCAAAGTCCTCTCCACTGATCGCCACTACTATTCACGGATGTGCGTGAAGCCATTGAAATCAAAAAATATAAAAATTTCAATAGGGAAGATGGATTCAAGCTATCCGGAACGTGGAATCCAGTGATTAAGATACTAAAACCAAAAAACACAGTGCCGTTAAAAACTGACATAGTGAGTGTGGTGTGTCGCCAGCCTAACCATTCATAATAAGTGTAATGGTGGGTAGGCGCTCAAAAAATGTTCCCCGCATACATCTCGACGCTCGAAGACTAGTCAAGTCGTGACCACGGGTGCTGCAACGCATCCGAAACGTCGGCAGAAATAGTAAGTTCCAAAATATAATTCGCGAGAAGTCCCGATACTTAGTATAATTATGAATTCACACCGCGAAAGTTTAAAAATAACATTAGCAAACCGATACGGGCCGGAAATTGCACAAAAAGTGAAAGACCTTGAATATTATCGGAAGAAGTGTGCGCGTATATCTACCTCACTTGTTTTTCTCACGAAATGCCGTGATTGGGACATTATTCCTACGTGTGTACGTATCAAACCGCGGAGTGATATTGCGTATTCCGATAAAATTCTAAGACATGCGAGTGGTCGTTTACTACGACAATTAATCAACAACAACTATGCGGAGTTAAGTAGAGTGCACAGAGTGTTATATGTGTTACATTTGGAGTGCAGTAAAAGGTTGACCGGGAGTGACTTTGAATTGGTGGATCGCATTTCATACCAACAAGCAGAGAGAACCTATGAACTATGCAGCACCACGCATGATAGGAGGAACTAAATTGAAGGATAATGGTCTACCGGATAGTTATGCGACACTGCTGCAGAGTTGCCTCGAAGGGAACTACTTCCTTTACCATAGTCAAAATTACCTCCAGATAAACGGCGTCGCCATGGGCAGCCCTTTGGCACCAGTCGTAGCTAATATCTGGATGGAACATATTGAGGAAATGGTGTTTCAGAACGCCCACGCCCAAATTAGGCTGTGGAAAAGGTACGTAGATGATATATTTTGTATATTCAAGGGCAACAGGGAGCAGGTGGTTCGCTTTACTGAGTATCTCAACTCATTACATGTGAAGACACAGTTTACGTATGAGATTGAGAACAAAAGAACATTATCTTTTTTAGACATAAAGTTGATGGTGAGAACTGATGGCTCCTTGGCCCACACTGTGTATCGTAAACCCACTCACACAGATAGATACCTGCACGCCTCCTCGCATCATCACCCACTTCACTTAAAATCCGTAAGTTCGACGCTCATCAAGCGAGCTAATGACCTGTGTGACCCTGAGCACCTACAGCAGGAGTTAGATCATGTTCAGGAGGTTCTTGAGGTGAACGGGTATGGTACGAGTGCTAGAAAGCCGCGACGTGCACCGAGGAAGATGTTGCTGGGTGTTGACCGCCAACCGGCATACATGCCGTATGTGAAAGGTGTAACGGACAAAATCGGATCTTGCTTACGGAAGTTTTCCATCAAGACGATTTTTAAACCGTTCGCCAAAGTAGCGAAATATGTGCGAACATCGAAGGACGTCATACCTCTACAAACACCGGGTGTTTATAAAGTGGATTGCAGCTGCGGTAGTTCCTACATAGGCCAGACCAAGCGAACCATTGCAGAGAGAGTCAGAGAACATATCGCAGCTGTGAAAAACCGTCAGTTCAACAAATCGGCAGTAGCAGAACATCTTGAGTCGGGTACCAATCACTGGATTGAGCTTCATCAACCCAAAGTCCTCTCCACTGATCGCCACTACTATTCACGGATTGTGCGTGAAGCCATTGAAATCAAAAAATATAAAAATTTCAATAGGGAAGATGGATTCAAGCTATCCGGAACGTGGAATCCAGTGATTAAGATACTAAAACCAAAAAACACAGTGCCGTTAAAAACTGACATAGTGAGTGTGGTGTGTCGCCAGCCTAACCATTCATAATAAGTGTAATGGTGGGTAGGCGCTCAAAAAATGTTCCCCGCATACATCTCGACGCTCGAAGACTAGTCAAGTCGTGACCACGGGTGCTGCAACGCATCCGAAACGTCGGCAGAAATAGTAAGTTCCAAAATATAATTCGCGAGAATTCCCGATACTTAGTATAATTATGAATTCACACCGCGAAAGTTTAAAAATAACATTAAAATTATTGTTTCTCAGTACCTTGACTCTCGGGACTATGGAGTCCCGGGCCTTTGGAAGGCGTGCGTCGGGCCGAAGCCAAGACGTAGAGGCCCTTTTATGAGAATTTAATATGCTAGGAATACACATACACATGGCGGATATCATCCCCGAGCGCACAATATGATACACCGGGAGATGGTCCCCGCCAGGTGCAGAGACTATTGTTGTGCGGTGCTGTGGCCGCGATGTAAACTAAATTATGGGCTATGGGATTGAGAATTGGATGGACTGGTGAATGGGCTATGGGGGGAGACTAACGGATGCCTGCCGTGACAATAAGTCTCAAAATTGTAAAAAGGCAGGTGGTGACTTGCCAACTCATTGCATGGGCCCCATTAAAATAGCCACATATAGTGCGGCCATGGAGCAACATCCGTTGAGCGGCTAAGGTTGTCGAGAGGTGAGTCTGCGGGGCGCAAGTTCCCGGTATACCAGTCAGCGTGCTCCCGGCGTTATGACATTTTACACTTCCAACCTGGAGCATAGGTTCTGCTCTTGCAACTCCACTCATGGCCGGCCAATAAAGGCAAGCACACAAGGTGAGGGGGAATAAATCCTAATCCTCGGGAGAATCGGGGTACGTGGTGTCGCCACGCACCAACAGCTCGCCACAAGCTGCCCCCTAATTATTATTATTATTATTATTATTGATTATAGACGAGCAGCTTTGAGCTGATATGTCTATGTCACAGTTCACACATGTTGAAGAACAGTTCAATTTAGTCACTACACTTGATTGAGCCCATAGTTGTGAAGTTTGTTTGTTAGCAACCAGTGATCCAGTCTGTTTTTAAAGTTGTTCACTGAAGTGGCAGTCACAACATCTTCGGGTAGTCTATTCCAGTTGTGGACTACCCGGTTACTAAGAAAGTGGTGCGCAGTGTTTGTGTTTGTTGTTGCACGAATTATTCTCAGGCTATGTCCTCTGGCTGATTTAGTGGGAACTTTTGGTATGTAAATTGTGTGCATATCAGGCAGGTTATACTTATGGGTTATGATCTTAAATGTCTCTATTAGGTCACCTCGAAGGCGTATCTCTTGCAGGGTAGTGAGATGTAATGCTTCTAGTCTCTCTGCGTATGTTTTACGTCGTAGACAAGCAGGGAGCTTAGTGACTTTCCTTTGCACACTCTCCAAGAGGCCAATATCCTTCTGGAAGTATGGGCTCCAAATTTGGAATCCGTACTCCAGAAGTGGTATTATAGTACACTATGACTTTGCTAAGTTTAAAATATCACATCAAAAACAGATCACCGGCTCATTACTCTAAGTCTAGAGCCATTAGTATAAACTAATTAACAACATAAATACTAATAAACATTAGTGCATACTAATGACTCCAGAGTTTGAATATTGCGTGTGAGATCATCAGCTACTTCTCATTCATAAACAATATCACGAGAGGCGTGTGTAACGCCTCTCGTGTAAACTGAAGTAGATACTTATACACTTATCAACACATTTAAAGCACATAATTATAACAAACAGCTTTGTTATGTACAGTCAGTATCAGATCGATCTAGACAAAATATTCAAACTTAGCTAAATGCTTTGGTGGGGTTGGTAACTAATTATAAAACACATTAATCATTTTGGAATTACATTTATTAATAATATAATTAAATATTTACTTATTACAGTTTGCATTCATACAGGTTTCTCCACTTTTACTTTTGTTCCTGTAACAAATTATAGTAAATATATGTATCCTATAATTTGTTACCTAATAAATAGCACAAAATGGATTATTTTCCTGCACTTATATATACGGTGTAAGTTTTACAACGTTAACAAACAAACGACGTTCATGCATGGATGATTAAATTTGCAGGTACAAAAAAAGAAATCATAATTTCGTTAAAAACAGGTATATCCATCTGCCTCGTCCATTGACTGCTTTGAGTGTCCTACGCCAATGATCAATTTATTTCATTCACTACACCTAATATCATGTCAACGCTGTCGTATATTCACTTCCTATAATTTGTTGGGATTTTTATAACCATAGTTTTCTTCGGGCTCGTTCCACGGCTGTCTTTCACTTGTACCAAACACTATGAAAATGAGATTTGAAGCGATGTATACAGCTGACGATAAGTAGAATACTTGACGCCATTGGTTAGCGTCCGACTGAAAGTAATAATAAAAAAATTATAGGTTACCATTTTCGAAGTATAAACTTACCATTAGGTAAATTCACTACGAAATAAGTGAAATGGCATTGACTTTCAAATTAGATTTAAATGTCAATGGGAATGAAAGGGGAAATTTGTTTTTATATTATATGTATTACACTTAAGTGTCAGACTACCACACGGCCCATCTAGTGGATAGGGGTTACTGTGGCCTATGAGGTGTGCAATACCAGAGGCGTTACACTCGCCCTGCCGAGTATTTTTTATTTTTTTTAATCCAAATGATAGGTATTTCTAAAGCTCCAGTAGTGCACTCCATTGCATTGAAATTCATAAGTTAAAATATAGCCTGAAGGAATATAAACTAGGTCTTGATTCCATAACTTACCTCGTCTTGCAGAATTAATCCAGCTACAATAGGCGGTACTATTGAGATAGCATTGGCGAGACAGTTGCTAATACCCATCAACGTGCCGGCGAAGTTTGGTGCCATATCGATGTGCACCATCTAGAAAAAAAATAAACAACATATAATGATGCAGTCAATGTGTGTTTCGAAGTGGTGCACTTTTGCGGTTACCTACTTAGCGATGACAAAACGTTCAATATGTGTGTATCGATGTGACGTACTTTCGCACTGCCGTGAGTGGCGTTTCCGAACTTCGAACCATTCAAGTTCATAGCGTAATCGTATCGGAAGAACGGAGCAATGTCATATGCATTCTACACATACAGTAGGTAGGCGGCTAATCGTAATGCTCCGGTTTTTCGATGCATTTATGTCACGCATTCGAATATTTTTCGTGCTCAGAGCACCGTTTATTGCGATTTTGAACTTCGAATTCAATTAAGACAGTTATAGAAAGGAGTTAACTGAGTGCTGCAGAGCAGGCGGTTTTTAAGAATCGCTTTAATGTTCTTTTCAGTTCCATTGTGTTCTAGCCTAGTGATAGCTTTCAATTATTTCAGCATTTTACGGGTGTCTCACGATAATGTAAAATATTATGTAACTCATTACCAAAAATCCGGTGTAGTAACCAGCGTTTAGACCCACGACCACAGTCAACAGGGCCACGGCTAGCGTGACGTTGCCTGCAGGTACGTATGATAGACCTATTAACGCAAACGCCGGACCCCATTCGCCTGAAATATATAAAGAAAGTTTATTAATTTCACTTGCGTTCGATTTAGTTGATATGTGTGATGAGGTGGTATAAGTAGGTACACTATTGAGGATCTTTGTTTATCTATCTCGAAGACTGACGAAAAAATAGGTTTATTTCTTTTTAGTTTCTCTTTACTGTTATAAAGTAATTACTATTTTTAATAGTAATTAATGTATGTTTCAGTGAGCACAGAGTCTCTGTGCCGTCAGTGTAGAGGACAAAGCAGGACAAGCCTTTAGTCATCCCACTGACAGCACAAATTCTCCAGTGAGCTCTGGCTACCCTACTCACCGCTGGGAACACAACACGAAGTTATTATAACCGCGGTATTCTGTAGGGCGGAGGTACTTCCCGAATCGGACTGCTCAATTGGGCGGAAATACCGCATGCTATCTCCTTCTAAACTTATTTTTTGGATTCGTTTTGAACTTGATGTGGTCACACTTAAAAATTGGTTGAGTAGGACTGAAGATATGACCAAACGTTGCGATAACCGACATCCACGCGGGCGAAGCTGCGGGCTTCAGATAGTTTTTACTAAAATGGGTTTTATTTATGTATCTTATCTTGTATCTTCAAACTCATTAAAAAACAACAATGGCATAATTCGAGCAGATACATAATTATAAACATAATACGTACCGATGGTGTTAGATATTTTTCTTGAGGTGCTTATGGTTACCCATTTCTTCTTCAAAACGTAGTCTGATATGAAACCGAAGAGTAAGCCTAGCAGACACATTGACAAGTATGGGAGAGCAGACATGACGCCGTTCTTCATGAGAAAAAAAAAGAGTTAGTTTAATATTTCAATCTATATAGATAGGTATAAAGCGAAATATCACTCAGATTTTAAAGCCGACTCAACTGTGTTGTGAAAAGGCTCTGAGAATGAAAGACCATTTGTGAATAATGTTACGTACCGCTTTAATGTCCACTTCGAGGACTTGTTTCATGTATGAAGGCATTTCGGTCATCAGGGTCCAGAAGCCCCAGCTGTGACCACACTGTACGATTGTCAAAGCGTAGAATGGCAATGATGTGCACATCGCTTTCCAAGGAGTTTTTAGTCTCTGAAAATCGTTCACACTCAATATATGTAATATTGCTGGTAACTCTGAGGTTATTGTATCAGTATATTATATAAGGTGTAACAAAATTAACCTTCAGAACTTTGGGGGGTTGATCAGTATCGATAACTATGTCTAAAAAATAAAAAAACGATATGTTAATTTTCCACTTAATATTTAATATTACCGGCCGGGATGCGAGGGATATGCCTGTCAACCTCACCTTCGGCAACCAAAACGACCCTCAGGCGGCGTGCGTTTTAGTCGGTTCGTGCCCGACATAACCTCTCCTACCGGCTCCGGTGGGGAGGTATCCGTGGGGATTTTGCGCATATAAAAAAAAAAGTTATTACGCTCATGTTTGTATGCTAACACTACGACAGGGCCGCCATTCGAAATTCGGGACCATTCTAGTGGTGATGTGCGCGTGTCGGATCATGAAACTTACCTGTGTGTCTGTACGTACTCGTACTACTAACATACTTCAAAAAGTATATACACGAGTACGAAACAGAAAATGAAAGAGTAGTTAGAGAAAGTACAAGGCGGAAGGACTTCCAAATAAGAACCACTCCACGGTTGGATATTTTCAAGCATGGCACGGAATACATATCGATAAAAATGTTCAATAAACTCCCATCAGAGATAAAAATCTCACTTTATAAAAGTGACTTTGAGGCGAAACTGAGGGTTTTTTTGATAGAGGGTTGTTATTACTCGATAGAGGATATTTAGATTCGACACAAGTGAAATAAAAATAAAAGCTGATCTTTCTCTGTATATTTAGATTCCGTTATATTTTGTTTTGTTTTGTTTGAAGTGCTGTCCTCTGTACTGACTTATTTATTGGATTATTGTTTATTGAATAATTAAGATGACTATTTTAGTGGATTATTATTTATTGGAATGTAATATTTAGTTTCCGTTATATTTTCTTTTATTTTTATTTTTTTTTTTTTGTTAGAAGTGCCGACCTCTGAATGGACTAATTTATTGGAATGATTAAGATGACTAATTATTGGATTATTATTTATTGGATGATGAAATATTTAATTGAATAATATAATTGGATTATTATGCTTATTGAATTATTATAAACTGTTGACTGATTAATTTATTAGGATTATTATGTTTTAATGCTGATGGGCCAATTTGATTGATGAATAATTTGTTGAGCTCATAGAATAGCTTATTTTAATTTATATTGTATTGTTCATAATGTATGTGTAAATACTCAATACCTTGAAATTATATTATATTTTCCAATCCGACACAATGTAAAAATTGTTTTGTGATAAATAAATAAATAAATACGAAACCCTCACCGTTCATTGACATTCAAAAGTCAGCTACTCACGGCAACCAATGTGCTGGACATATCAATGTGGCCGTACCACATAAGCATAGGCGTCAATGTCAATTTTTACAATCTTTGCAACAGAATTTTAAAAATTTGGGTCACCCAATATTTTTAATTTATTTTTTCCTACACATATTTTCCTATACCAAGTAATCCCACAAAGTTCCGAGAAATCATTTTATTACACGTTATATAGGATGGGGCGTCAAATTATAGTCGCTCACGTAAAAACTAAGATTAACCAAATAATAGAGAGCAGCCTTGGTATCGTACCGTGCCGGTAGTGAACGCAACTGATACGTAGAGAGCGCGAAACCGCTCAGTGTAAATATTTGTACATGTCAGTGTAAATGTGCCATTGATCTGGTTAATCCGTCGTCTGTCCCAGCTGTCATACGAACCCTAAAAAGGCCAACTGGTCTAACTACAATACTTCGATATTGGCAATGGGTTGGAAGGTCGGATGGCCGTCACTTCACAGAAACTATTGAAGATTAGTCAAGCCAGCAGTTAGTCTGGAAAAACAGGCCCCAGATTCTGTGGTGAAAACTGAAAACTTAGGATGCGACTGGGATTAACGCTTAGATGAAGAAGAAGGAACAGGAGAGCAGATCGTTATTCGTTTACCTTTTGTTTGCCAACTTGCCCAAGTGAATTTTGGATATATAATTTTTCCTCATTGCTGATGATTTTGGAGTTCTGAGGAGAGTCAGACCCGAGAATGATATAAGCCACTGTCCATATGGCTCCTAAAGTTCCGTTAACGTAGAAAATGCCAGGCCATCCCCAATAATCAGCTATGAAGCCTGACCCTAGCAGTTGGAGAGCAGTACCGAGCTCGGCTCCTGAACCATTGAAGAAAATTTTGATCTCTGTGTATCTTAATTAGGTATGTTCAACATTTATTAGTTCAATATAATAATAACAAAAAATATATAAACATCTGAATTGAGAACCTTCTCCTATCTAGTACTCGGTAAAAAGATATTATCAAGCATGTATTCACATTTTGAGAGCCCAGTTGGTTCACAGTGGAGTACAGTAATATCACTCCATCTCTGCTTGTGGGTGTTATAGAAGGCAACTGAGAATTAGGGCTGTTCTCCATCTAACAGTAAACATACAACCGACGGCAATGGGCTCGCCCCTACTACGTAAGACCCATAATTTGGCGAAATGTGGGTGTTAATACACCGCAGGGTACCTGTTCGGGAATTCTCAATTAAGAATATTTATGTATGTAAGCTAAGCTAATAAACTCAAATTTCAGTAAGTGTCAAAGTGTTACGAGCCTAATATAGAAATCAATATGATTCAAAACTACACTTAGTTTTTTCTTCAAAATTAGAGAATAAATATTCTACAATATTCTACATAACACTGTCTAGACACATGGTAAGCATAGCTTAACTAGCTTGTGTTAGATACTTTTTTGTTGAAACAAGAGTTTGCATTACCAGCATAAATGAAAGTTCCCAAACGACTCTTTTCCTCCAAGGGAACCCACTTGCCAATAAGGTTGTGCATCGTAGGATATAAAGAACCTTGAGTAAGCCCTTGTAGGGCGCGGCAAACGCAGACAGCTTGCCAGCCACCCTGAAAGAAAGAAGAAGGAAAAAAAAGATTTTGATCTTATTCAATATTCACCTAAACAGGACAGTTCTGCAGACAGCCTTGGATAGCACGTTAAGTCGTCGCTTCCAGTTATTATACAAACATCTATGGCAGTTGTTACGGGCAGTTGGAATCCTAAAAAGTCTAACAACAATACTTCTATATCACCAATGGGTTGTGGACACCCGATGGTTGTTGCTTCACGAAATCTATCGAAGATTAGTCAAACCACAGTTAGCCTGGAAAACTGGACGTCAAACTACGACATGAAGTCTTCGGATGCGACTAGGATTAACGCTAGGGTAAAGAAAAAGATTAGTAAACAATAAAAAATATATTTTTAGATCTTACACGTTTTCATACTTACATAATACGCTGCCAATGGAATCAATAATGAGATTGCAGCATTACCAGCAACAACAGTAATTACAAGGATACTGCCTCCAAACCTAGCTGCCAACTCTCCTGCAGGTATCTGGAGTACAAAGTAGCCCCAGAAGAATGAAGAGAGGATCACGCTTTGCGTCTGCATACTCCAGTCGAAAGCCTAAAGATTTTCATAAAAAAATTATATACTTGGTAGAAAGTGTAACTTAGGAACACAAAAATTCAATAAATGTAATGGTATGATTTTTCAGGGATTGTACATATAGTCTATTGGATTCGATTATAATAATGTTTTGATGAAAATAAAGCTAATGTGCTAAAGCTAATAAACTTTTATTCTTGAAATAATAATTGTAAAGCCTTGCCTAATGCCCTAATATAATAAATATGCCAATGAAAACATAACAAACTAATATGTTAGAAAGTTGCATTGCAAAGTTTTTTTGAGAAGGTAGGACACGGCGGTATTTCTGCCCAATTGAGCAGTCCGACTGGGAAAGTACCTTCGCACTTCAGAATACCGTGGTTATAATAACTTCATGTTGTGTTCCCGGCGGTGAGTAGGGTAGCCAGAGCTTCCTGGAGAGTTTTTGTGCTGTCAGTGGTATGACCAAAGGCTTGTCCTGCTTTGCCCTCTACATTGACGACACAAAATTTCTGTTCTTACAGGGTCGGCAGCACGGATGTGACTCCACTGGTGTTACACACGTTCATAGGTAATGGTAGCCACTTTCCATCAGGTGGGCCGTGTGCTTGCCTGCCACCTAAGTTGTATAAAAAAAAGTACTTTTATTTGTAATTTTTTTGCTTTTAATCGCAATATCGCTATCATTAATCATATTTCATAAAAGTCTTGGACTGACAGCAATAGCAATAGTACAATCTGATTTATATGAAACTCTTTAATACTTTTCATTAACTGACTCAGCAATATTACTTATCCACGTTTATATATTTTCCACAAATTAAATTCATGCAGTTTTTCAAATTTTACTGAGCCATTTCTCTACAAGTTTTGCGTTCAAATGAGACTACTATTTCGCTTTCACCGATGATTATAAAGTGCTTCCACGCTAAATAATAAAAAAAACTACAACGATCACATCTTGACTAATTATACTATTGGGAAATGACTCTTGATGGAACTACACATACTGAGTAAACTACTTGTCTTCTCACCCTTTTTTTTTACTCACCCTTACCGATTTCACCTCATGGCATTCTCAAACGCTATTGCAATAACTTTTTGGCGAAAAATTTCAAGAAAAAATCTTAATATAATCCATTTTAGCTACTGAAATAATCATAGTTTTTTGTTATCAATGTTGAACGACAAAATTGTTTCTTATTTGACGTCAATAATAATTCTACTTAAGCTAAATTTATCTGGTGGAGATACAACGGTGCAAAAAACTCCATTGTGGCATTTTTTTAAAACACCAATTTACCTTAATTCCTTAAGGCTAAGTGTGGGAAGTACTTAACAGTATCTATTGGTACCATTGTTGATCAGGGTTAAGGCATAGAAAATTACTGCATACAGGCTTACATTATCACTATTGGTGTCGGTCATAGCAACGACGGCAATACTCATGTTGACTCTCATACTGAACGCCAAGAGCATCGCAAAGAACAGCAACACCACTTGAACATGACGGAAGCCCAAGATAGACTCTGGAAAAAAAATGGGACGTCTATGAGTCTTCTTCATTGTAGCATTAATCGCAGTCGCATCTGAAGCTATTACCTTGGAGTCTGGGGTCCGTTTTTTCTAGTCTAACTGCGAGTTTGACTGTACTTTGAAATGTTCTGTGAAGCGACTGGCATCTGACGTCCACAACCCATTGGCGATATCGAAACATTGTATTTAGACCAGTTGTTGAAAGTTGTTGACCTTTTAGGGTTCCAACTACACGTAACGAATTTCATAGAAGTTCGTATGGCAACAGGAACCGACAGCTTAACGTGCTCTCCGAGGCATGACCAGGCCAATGCAAATAACTGTGTAATGTGAAACCAAAACCCATATTCTTGAATACACATATTTGCACTGAGCGAGTATCGTACCCGCGCTACCTGCGTAGTGGTCGCGTTCACTACAGACATGCCACAAAGGTTGTCAAGGACATGTATTTAAAATATTTTCATTTCAAAATAAACTAAGAAGATAACAAGCATAATAGCAACAGCCAAATTTGACCTTCAAACGAACATCGAACTCCAAATGGTACTCTCACAATCTATTAAACTCGATCAGATAATATCGATGTCGCTTAAGAAGAATGAGTCTGAGATCAATACTGAAAGATTAGATAAAAATAAGAACATAAATAATGCATTTCTTACCAACCTACTATACAATAAAATAAATATGATATATATTTAGAGAAATTATTTTCATCATTACATTAAGGCAACAAAATTAACGCAAAGTGTTTAAGGGCATGCACCATACTCACTAGGTTTTAATGATGTGAAAGCATCAACAGCTTCATCAATGTCTTCAGTCATTTTATGTTTTTAAACAACACGCACATTAGGATATCGATGGAATTTATGAGAAATCACCAATTTGAAAACGATTTACACTCATAATATGAAGATTTTAATAAAAACCAAACTGAGTAGTGAAGACACGCGTACTACATGCACGTCTGTGGCCTTTCTAAGTTATCTTAAAAATATACTTATGAGAAATCGTATTTTTTTCACAGAAACTTGATTATTTCATTTCAAGAAGTTTTATTGATAGAGCCAGCTAAGGGATCTATATTGATAATATTAAAGAGTTTATTTAAATTTATATCAGGATCTACTTGTGGGATTTAATGATAGGTAGTAAAATTTTCGTCCATATAAATTAAAGGAAAGGGATAATAATTTACGCACCTTACTGTATATTATTTTTAATATTCATGGAATTTTCAATATGATATTAAAATATTGTCCAAGCATTAATTGTATTAGTGACTCACACAAGTGGGATACAAAATGTTATACTTAGTATAATATACTAGGGATGTATTCTTCTTCCTTCCTCTACTTATTGCCTTTCTTCTTAATGCAAAAATAAAAATAATCTTATCTAAGAATAACTCACTAATATCATAATAGGTGTGTACGTATGCGTAGCTTCAGAGTTGATAGAATTAAGAACTGATTTAGCCTATTATCTTTTGTCTATTCTATATTTTATTGTCTTCACCTCAGTAGGAGCTCCGAGTCTAGCAATGTTTTTGTTATAAAAAATATAAATAAGATTTCAGCAGTATTATCTAATATTAATTGATAGATTTGCACTTTACCAATAGATATTATCTACTGATGCTATGTGACATTTTGCTGTTTACTCGTGACTTGAAGATTTACAGGTTATTCTTTAGCAGTACGAACGTCTATAGCATGATATTACATAGGATATTAGCTGCAAGTAGACATTCCTGGGTGTTCAAATCGATTAAGATAGGAAAATAATTGAATCTGTGCAGGTGTGATTCAAACCCGCTATCTTTCTCTTACAGGGGGAATGCTCTGACCACTGAGCTATCGAACCTTGCCTGAATCATTCAAATGTTCCTTTCATATCCGTCCTACTACGAAAACATGCTTTAATATCAAATGTTTGAAAAAATTCTTTCAATTTCTAAATGTTATTCATTTGCAGCTTTATATCTCTAAGTCTATTGAACACAGGTACCTTTTCCGTATTCGTTTAAAAAATCAATTAATTGTCTAAATAATAAATTTATTGTATTTATTTTATGCAGTTTTCTCTTCCTTTTGCTCCGTTTCTGTAACAATTTATAATCAGTATTATTATTAAATAATAAAACTCTCAGTATAGTATGCGTGATTGAGAAATTTTCTAAAAAAAGTTGTCTGTACAAAAACTCCACTTGACATTTGTATAGTTTTGGATAGTTTGTGCCTCACCAAATATTCACTACAACTACAATATAATGTTTGACCTACTATTAGTTTCTTCGGGCTCGTTCCAGGGCTGCCTCTCGCTGGTGCCGAATATTATAAAAAACAGGTTCGCCGCGAAGTATATTGCTGATGACAAATAGAATACTTGACGCCACTGGGTAGGGTCTGTCTGCAAAAGAAACTTAGTAAAGTGAAATTAAATTAAAAAAGCAAATTTCAGAAAAGCGCTACTGAAGTTACAGAAAAAACTATACTGAACTCAAAAGTATAATTAATAGGTAAGAACTCTATTATAGCACGCTATTTAGTAACAGCATCTAGATTTTTCTTGAATATATATTATTCTCGCTTTTATTATGTTAATATGCATCGGTAGCTTAGTGGTTGAGGAGCCGATCTCGCGATTGAATGGTCCTGGGTTCGAATTCTGGCCATTACACTACCGACGCGACGTGAACCCACTCCTAACACAAGCAATTCAGCTTAGCTGAAAGGGTTAGAGGGAATATTAGTCTTTTCGGTTCTAATATTAATTTTAAAAAATCTAGTAAAAAATGACATGAAGTTGGAAATGAGGTAATTATTAAGAATTCTGGAAACTTAAACTTACCTCATCCTGCAGTATAAGTCCAGCAATAAGAGGTGATATGGTAGAGAAAATATTGGCGACGAAATTGGAGATTCCCATCATCGTACCGGCGTAGTTTGGTGCCATGTCAATATGTACCATCTGTCGAAATATCAAAGTTTAAAGATGTAAGTTCTACAAGATGTTATGTTAAATTTTAATGATATCATAGTACTATTATCAACTAGATAATTGATTGTTTTAGAACTCTATCAAGATCTGCAGATAGACTGTATTAACATCTAATAAAAAGTAATTATCCACCCATTACCAAATGTCCGGTGTAATGGCCAGCGGTTAGACCCACGGTGACAGTCAAAAGTGTCACGGCTAGCGCGAGGTTGCCCACGGGCACGTACGAAAAACCTATCAACGTTAACGCTGGGATCCATTCACCTGAAATACATAAATATGAATTACATATTTATTTATTTTGATAAATTAAATGTTGAGAAAGTAAGGAGCAAGCTTTTGAGTCTTTATTCTTAATGGTATACATAATGTTTAATGGAATTGACGTCAATAATTAAGATATAACATTGGCACATGACAATGAGAAATAAATAAAGAAAATTGAACATTGAACATAATAATGAAAAATATTTTTGGGAGTACATTATCCTATTATGAATGTGAAAGTTTGGGAAGATGTTAAAACGGTCAAACGTCAAAACGGTTAACACGTCCAGTGTTACTCAATCACGCTCAAATGGCAGAACTAAATGAAATTTGGTACAGGGTATGAGACTAAAGTCAAAAATAATACATGGCCTACTTTTTATACGTTAGAACCTATCCAGGGTTTTCTATTTTAATACTATACATGGATGTGGGAGCGGAACCAAAATAATTTGGAACTAAAAATTAGAAATATTTTTATTAATGAAACATTAAAAAACACATTCATGTAAGATTACTAAATAGATTCAAATTATATAAGTAAAAAGCGCAATGCAATAAAAAGCGATACAAAGGAGACCCGAGCAAAAATTCGATTGCGTATCTGAGGAGATGACATCTAACAGGATGAAATAGAATCACTTGTGGCGTTGACTACTGTAGTTTAATCATAACCGCTGTATATGTACGGCGAGACGGGGGGAGGGGGAGGTCCCAGTTCCCATATTAACCTAAAAAAAAGCACAACAACTGGTGTAACTGCAACGCTTTGATATCGCCTTTGGGTTTTGTAGCTCAGACGACAGTCAATTCACAGAAAATATCGAAGTTCAGCGAAATTCGCACTTAGACTGGTAAAGCGGACCCTAGGTGAAACTCCGAAGTAAAAGCTTCGGATGCGACTGGGATTAATGCTAAGATGAAGGAAAAGTTTAGTTCGAAAATATATAACAAAAATATGAAGCTGTCACAAACACTTTAGGAAAGCAATAATCTTAACAATTTATACCTATAGAGTTAGATATTTTCCTTGATGTAGTGAGGCTCATCCATTTTTTCTTCAGAACGTAATCTGACAAGAAACCGAAAGGGAAGCCTAGCATCCACATAACCAAGTACGGGAGAGCAGATATGGCACCGTTCTGTATGTAGGTGAAAAGGAAATTGATTTCATTCATCAAAATTGATTAAGGATGGAAGAAAGAGACTTCCTGCCAATGGCATCATCTAAAATAATTTCTAGAGTAGAAGCTCTCATATATAGGGATGGATACTTTATATTACATGTATATTGATACATTATGGTATCATACTTATAACAGTAGATCTAGGTATACATAAATTTATAATTAGCTCTGCCCGTGACTACTTCCGCTTGGAGTTAGATCTGTAGGTACTATTTTTAACGGAACCTTAATATTTATTCTGAAAGAAGTTACAGTATTGTCTCAGCTATCTGTCAGTTCAGTCAAAATCAGCCCAGCCATCTCGGAGATTAGCTGGAACAAAATAGACTGGAGGACAGATTGATACGTACATCAATATAAAACATCAATCAATAAATATATATTATGATTATTTATGAGAGACCTAAAATATAATGAAACTCGATTTCCAAGTTTCTAAACAATGTACAGTTAACTTACCGCTTTAATTTCGACTTCTAAGATCTGTTTCATGTATGTAGGCATCAACGTCCAAAAACCCCAACTGTGTCCGCTCTGCGCAATTATTAGAGCATAGAATGGCAGAGATGTAAAAATAGCCTTCCAAGGAGTTTTCAGTTTCTGTAACAGCATTCAAATGTGGAATTTAAACTAAACCTTGTCTGAAGGCATTGTGAAAATAGAAATTAGATAGTTAGATGGCGAAGGAGAAAGGAAATGGAAACCGAACCGCCTCAAACTCATGCTGATGACCCAATAAAAACCTTCTATCATCTCTTTTCTTCAATATTTTTTTTGTTGTGCCATGATATTGAAGTGATTGTAAATCTGATCCTGATCTAATAATAAAACAGGTATTTAGAGTTAGAAGTTATACCGAACCCACTTAGGTTATACTGAATTAAAATTGGAAAAACGTGGCGTGTGATGATCATCATCACGGGAGTCATACTCGTGCTGCCGACCCAGAGTTTCTGTGCCGTCAGTGCAGAAGACAAGCCTTTGGTCTTCTCACTGACAGCACAAAACTTCTTCAGAGAACTCTAGCTACTGCCGGGAACACAACACGTGGTTATTATTGCCGCGGTATTCTGTAGAACGAGGTACTGCCCCAGTTGGACTACTCAATTGGGCCATCTAAAATTCTAGAAGGTTGTGTTTTTATTAGTGTATTAACTGACATAATAGCAATAGTAGCGAACAACTCACCTTTTGTTCACCAGCTTGGCCGAGCGAAGTTTGGATGTATAATTTTTCTTCATCACTGATCATCTTGGATGTCTGCGGAGAGTCGGCTCCGAGTATGACGTAAGCTATTGTCCATATTGCGCCTAAAGATCCATTTACATAGAACATAGCGGGCCAGCCCCATGAGTCCGCTATGAAGCCAGCCACTAGAAATTGGAGCGCAGCACCAAAGTCCGATCCTAAAAATCACGATGTGAAGAGTAAATCACTTTAATATATGTAGTGGATAGTGGTGAATACATTTTGAATTTGTGCTCATTTGGTAATGTTAAGGGGTCATATACATAATTAGCACTGACTAAATTGGTTTTTTTTTAATCCTCGGTAAATTGAATAATCCGCATATGATACAATCGTTGAGACTGATTGTTCCCAATACGAAACTGCGACAGGCACCCAGGGGAAGAAAGTACGATGTGTCAGTGTCTTGCACAAATCTGCTGCAGTATGCTTCTCTCGCACGAGCGGTAAACATGTATTAAACACTGTCTCGCTTAATATTAATGTTTTATTATGTACAAGTTCGATGCTTGTAACTGACAAATATAAAATAGTGTGTTACAACACGAACAGTACCAGCATAGATAAACGTCCCGAATCGACTCTTTTCGTCTGAAGGAACCCATTTGCCTATAAGGTTGTGCATTGTAGGGTACAAAAGTCCTTGAGTGAGGCCCTGCAGGGCCCGACAAGCACAGACACCTTGCCAGCCACCCTAAAATAAAAACATATTTGAAATATTTATTCGCACTGCACAGCGGCAAATTGCTGGAAGTACCTACTAAAGATATTTCTCGCAGGATGCTAGCTGTTCTTATTCACAGAAAAGTATGTACTATTCAAACACAGTTGGAAAAGTACTAAGTAATATGCAAAATGTTCTTTACTGCAGCAGTTTTCAGTATGGCACATACTCCAGCCAAACGGGTCTAAATTGAGAGTTATAATGATCGTAATCGAAATTACCACAATATTTTTTTGGAAAATTTATTTAGCTGAAAAGTTTAAAATCCAATGGAAAACCATTAAATATTCATGGCTATATTGAGACAGGTTGAATTATCTACAAGAAACGATAAATAAATTAAATTAATTTGCAAATATATTTTATCATTACTCAGAAAGAAACTGATATCAAAATGACGTATCGAGTCATAATATCCGAACCATTTATAAGATCCCGTGCAATTAAGATTGCTTATCTGATACGACATTCTACTTACGTAATAAGCTGCCAATGGAAGTAATAATGTGACTGCAGCATTACCGCCGACAACTATGGTGAGGAGGACACTGCCTCCAAATTTTGCTGCTAACTCCCCAGCTGGGAGTTGAAGAACCAGGTAGCCCCAGAAGAATGAAGAGAGGATTACGCTCTGCCTCTGTATGGTCCAGTCAAAACTCTATACGAGGAAAAAACTATGAATGTAACAATCAATCAATCGATCAATAAGTCTATCGCAGTCAACTGCTAGCCATACTGACTGGCTTAGACCTACTGTTTCCACACTGGCCAGACGAGTTCGGCTATACTAACTCGTCTGGCCAATGTGGAAACAGTCCTCAATCCCTGTGTATTTATTTCCAGTTTTCCTTCTCTCGCAGTGATCTCGTCTGCATATTCTACAGTTAGTCTCCTCTTACTACACCTTTCAGATGAGACGGGGTATTGATTCTTTTATTCTTTCTCCAACTGTCACTCCAGACTCGCCCTCATGGAAGATGGAGGTCGGTCGACGACCTCTGATGCCGGAATTGACTTAGCGTATGTAAACTTGTCCTCAAACGCAATATGAATTATAATTTTAGTATTGAAAACAAAATAGCAAAAATACAAAATGGCAATATGCTTTGCAAAAATTTATTGACTTATTTTTAATTTACTGATATTTATTTTATATAAGAGTTGACAATTAATTTATTGTGTCAGTGATCAGTAATAATATTGTGAATGCTGTGGCTGCCTTAAAAGGGTAAACATCATGCAGGGAATAATGTGTTATATCGAGTGACAAAGTTTTTGTATGTATTAACCAATGGCTGTCCTACTAAATTAAATAAAAAAAATAAAAAAATGTTCGTTCTATCCTTTATCCATAAAATTGTTATAGTGTAAATAGTGATAGAACATTCGTTAGTTGTTTTTTCTTTGAAAACAAGCGTTCATATACACTAGAATAATAAGAAAGAATGCTCTTGTTCTAGCTCTAGTTCTATGTATGTTTGGTCTAAATGTACCGTAAAGACGAAGTGTTCTTGGTCAGAGATCAAAATTTAAGGACAAAATAAAACAATACTAATGCAGTAAACGATCACATAATCGGCATTGACACACCTATATTTAAGTAGATTTTAACCAATCAAATCATGACATCTGTAATGTATAAGCGTGTGGGGTATTGCTGATTTATGTTTGAATATTTTATCTTCAAAATTAAGTGAGGCTTATTGGATCACGCCCTATAAAATGCAGTACATATTGCGCAGTTTACCTTGATCTTTGTAACACGTGTATCACAAAATACATAATTAATAAGATCGTGTATTTATGCGTACCTACAAACATAATATGTCCATAAAACAAGTAAATAAATAAAATACGATAACATTTAAATATACTTCAAATGGTAATGGACAGTAAAGACATTTTATACCATATGAGTAATGCATTGTTGAGACATTTGTAGTATACTGAACTTACAAGTACATGAGATAACCCGTCATTATTGATAACTACAAAAAGATAGATAAATGGCAATCTTTTAATAACACTTTTGAAGATACCAATGATAGTGATTGTCTTGTAGTTGCAGAGCATTTCACAGATGCCGCCATCCTCTTGAAGTGTGAAGAAATTTATTGCCAAATTGTGTTTTATAGTAAGTCGACATTTTTAACCTCAAAAAGTCGATGAACTATAAAACCAGAAACGTGTCAATAACAGCTTGTCATGAAGAGAAAAGCCTCTTTAGGGCCTATAAGTTTACTTAACTGCAATTTCAAGAAAATATTAAAAGGAATTAAAATTATATTTGACTTACGTTGTCATTATTCAGATCGGTCATGACAACGATTGCCATGTTCATGCTTACTCTCATGAACATTGCGAAAAGCATTGCAAAGAACAGCATGAGTACTTGAACATGACGGATACCCAGGCATGACTCTGGAAAGAAAAACGAAAAATTTTAAGGAATTTTCTGAACGGTAAATTTAATTAAAATTCTCATGTGATAAAATAAAGAAATTCGTTTAATACTACTCAATCAAACAATTAGACTATTGCTCTCTACCACTGGACATAGGCCTCTCCCAATGTTGGAAAGTTCATCATTCCCAAAATATAATAAATAATATATAATACAGTCCCGGGTCCTTTAAGCGAGGCGTGAAAAAGCATATGATGAGGCCGTCAAGCTGAGTGTCACCATTGTCACACGGTATGTGTAAGTAATGGTGACCCTCTTTTCTGGGAGTTTGCCTTCAGCTTATCATCAGGCAAGGCGAAGTCCAATTGACGTGTCCTATATAAAAAAAAAAGTTGTCATAAAATAAACATAAAGAACAAAAAAAGAAAACAATAAAATTAATACAAAGTCTTAAAATACGATATTTTTTTTTGTAATGGAATTTGTTACTAAGGTTGCATAGTAGTAAATTAGAAGTTTATTTATTTCGATCACACTCTGTTTATTTTATTCAAAGCATATTACATATCCATTAAAATGCCTTTTAATATCCATTAAAAGGGTACAATGATGAATATTTAATTTAAAGGGATCGTATTCGAAGTCACAAGCACTAACCAACCAAGGGTAATTCTATTAAGCCTCAAGGAAATACGACAGAAAGGAAAAGTAAACAAAACGTTATCAGTATAATCTGGGTTATAATGGAGAATTTAACGTAACTGTACGAATTGTGAATTTAGATATATTACAAGACTATTATAACTACAACGAAAATGTATATTATGACAACATATTATATAAGTTTAATTTTTAAAAAAAGTTTTAATCATAAACGAAAGTTTCGTTATATGTCTAGTTAGTTGTTATAGACTTCCATTTTATCTCCTGTCTCCCTTATCTTGTTCTTATAAGATATGCGGTAAGAAACTGCAAATACTCACTTGGTTTTAATGACTCAATATTATCTATAGCTCCCTCGTCCTCAATCATGTTGATTTTCTTTAAAACACAACACACATTTAAGTGAACTAAATGTAACTGTTTGAGTTATAACACTTTAAACCAAAACCTAAATATATCCAAGTAAGTTAACATTTGCTGCGCTGTGAACGCAGGTATTCGCGCTACTAGTCAATAAACAACTACACGTTTTGACGCTAAATACAATTATCAGTGGTGGGAACAGTTTATAAGTGCTAAAAATATTATGCTTTTTGCGAGATGTTGTTGAAATAATTTTCTCAATGGCATAGCAGTTTCATCGTCATTATTTATTTTAAATTTGGAAGTTCATTATTCCGTATAAGGTGTTCCGTTCCATATAAGGTGTTCTTATAGTTATGCGTTTTAAAGTTTCATAAACGTCATTTTTTTTTTTGTTGTGTTGATTTAAATTAACATAATGTGTTGATAAAAATCCGAGGTTTCTAAATTCAATCCGAAGATTATAAATCTATGCTAATAATTTACATGTTGTTGCTAATTTGATGAAACTTGAATCATAGTCGTTCAATAGCAAAAAAAGGTAGGACACGACGGTATTCCCGTCCCAATTGAACAGTTCGGCTGGGTAAATACCTCCACCCTATAATACTACTACTACTAGAATAACACGACTATAATAACCTCGTGTTATGTTCCTGGCGGGAACTCTAACTACCCTGAGAAGGGTAGTTACAGCTCACTGGAGAGTTTTTTTGTTGTCAGTGGGAAGACTAAAGCTTATCATGATTATTTCTTCTGCACTTTCTATTCTTACAGGGTCGATAGCACAGGTGTGACTGCCTTGATGGTGCAACCACTTTCCATCAGGTGGGCCGTGTGCTTATCTACCACCTAAGTTGAATATTAAAAAAAAGTTCTTACACAGATCCAGAAAACGAACCTGGGAATGGAACCTTTAGGATATAGTGCAAAACTGTTTCATTACCTTTATTTTTACGTGCGCAAAATCCCCACGGATACCCCCCCACCGGAGCCAGTGGAAGAGGTTATGTCGGACTCGAACCGGTAAAAACGGACGCCACCTGTGGGTTGTTTTTAGTTGCCCAAGGTGAGGTTGACAGGCGTATCCCTCGCAACCCGGCCGACCCAGGGCCATCTCTCACAATCTGGCCCTCTCCTCGGGTGTGGGGACTACAGAGTCCCCAACTCGTCCTCGGGTAGTTTCATTAACCTGAGTTTGCTGTATACGTTCATCCTAATTAATTTATTGTAAATTAAATCAATTTATTTTACATATAACAAATGAAATCAGCATGCATTTGCTTTACATATGCTAAATAAATCCGCTAACAAAGATACCGTTCTTACAGCATACCATGGACTAGTTGCGTCCACCTTAAGATACGGGATTATATTCTAGGGGAATGCAGTAGGTAAAGAATTAGTATTAATTTTAGGTAAAGAATTAGTATTAATTACTATTAATTGATATTAGTATTTGATGTACATTTAACTTGGTATTTCCACTTATCCCCGGGAGAAAGGGGTTGACCACCGAATTCTAAATGATAAAACATTGCGTCTTATTCTCTCGCGTTCTATGGTCTTAACAGACAAATTGAGAGACCTTAAATTGATATTTTTCTTAGTTCCGTTTTTATTTTCCTTTAAGATTCGTTGCCATAAAAAGCTGCAAAGTTTTCGCCTCACTTAATTTAATATCATAAATTAAACACATTAAATAGGTGAGATCGTAAAGTAAGATTTATTGGTAGTTTTACAATAATTATATATTACAGTTGTCACTTCATATAACTTTCTCAGCCTTTTTCTCCATTTCTGTAACAAATAAAAATTATGCTTAAATATGCACGAGAGAGTCTAATGGATGTCTGTGCAAGGCTTTGCAAAAGATTTCACACAATGTTCTTTGACTGTAGTTTTTTTATTACGTGAAGATTTTTAGTTTATTGAAAATCTAGTTTTTTTTTCTTTAAGTATAAAAAAATAACGTCAGATAAGGGACCATCGCTGCCAGAAATTGGTATACATAAGTAAATTTCCAATTATCGTTCACAATCCCGACGGATGCTCTCTTTGAGGATTTCCAAAGTTTAAGTCTTGTTAACATAGGCTTTACAACTTCTAAAAACTTTACACACAGAATAATTAAATCACTTCTAAATTAAATAATTGAATTAATGCCAGTTGTATCAGTTATGCGAATGTTCTAAAAACAGCTGTTATGTACAGTAATCACAAAAAAATTATATCAGTAATTAGCAAATAAATCAACAACAGCTGCAATCTATTTAATGATTTCTCTATTTATATCATTTGTGATGATTTCTATTTCAATTACCGTCATTAGTTTCTTCGGTTTCGTTCCATGATTGCCGCTCACTGGTGGCAAATATTATAAAAAAGAGGTTGGCAGCAATATACACCGCTGATGATACGTAAAAAACTTGACGCCATTGTTTGGGGTCCGTCTGAAAGTGGTGTAGTGTATTAGTATATTTATTTTATGAATAATTTTCAACTGTAAGGTTTGAAAACATTTATTAGTAAACTTGCAATAACGTCTCATAATGTCTCTTTCGCCTATTTGAAACGGATGTCTATTAATTGAAATTGATAAAATTTATTTCATTTTAACTAAAATAAAAAATGATAATTATGTATTCAGGTATAATATATTCATTTATTTTTAGAATAACTTTTTTTGAAATAAACTTATTCCAAATATAAATAGGTAATATGTGTATCAAAATAATTGGAATTTTTACCATGTTGCATTGTTTTGAGTTATTTCGCGAGTGGATATAGTAAGCATCGTGTGTCGAGAACTTGATCGAGATCGGGTTTGAGTGTGAGAGTGACACAGTGTACAGTTGTAGTGCAGATACGCGTAGTAAAAGAACTCGAAAGAGGGTAGATCTATATAATTACTTCTAGAAATATACTTCTTTTCTGTTCACCGCCACTACTCCAGTTCGTCCGTGATCATGGTGCTTGCAACAGCGCCGAAATATTGGAAACTCAAAACAATGCAACATGATAAATATCCTGATTGGGGTGCGGGTTGGGTAACCTCCACGTTGGCTTACCTGTTTCTTTTCCCTCTGGACCGCGGTCCTGGGGAACGGAAGCGGGAAGGCTGGTGCACCCTGGACGACGGTTAGTAGACTCTGACTCCAAGGAGAAGGAGCTCTGCTAGCCGTCGACAAATAACCCGACAAGCCCTTTTTAGGGCTAGCGGGCCCAGGCCTTTAAAGTCTGGGTCCTGTCGCTCCCAGTACCCCTCTGCTTTCAGAGGGGACATGGGGGCGACTCAAGGATCCTTGGGATCCCGGGACGGGCCGGCCTACTGCTCGCGCAGAGGCTGGCAGGCATTCGTGCCACCGTCGGTGTTGGGAGAGTTGGCTGCTCTCCCGCGTCGCGTAACCTCCAAGATATCGACAACGACCTGAGTGCTAGCCACACTTGGGAAGCCGGTATCCTGAAGGCCGCGGGGCTTGCCTTAATTGGCCGGCCCGCGACAAGGAAAAGTCTTAAAACCCGACAGCGAAGTCGATTAAAACCTGTGGACACCTGGGGAAATCCACAGTATATACCCCGCTTCCTGGAATGAGCGTCACCCAGGGAGTGTAGTTTATATCGCGTCATACTCGTGGGATTTAAATGGAGAATTCATCATCAACATATAAACCCAAACCTAGCAGAACAGTCTGCGCGGAGGTCGCGCAGCACCACGACGCGGAGGTCGCGTCCCAATCCGGGACGGTGTCGGAAGACTTCGACACCGCCAATGAGAGGAGCAGGGCGAACAGCCCGGTGGGTCTGCAGACCCGGAAATCTGCACCACGGCGGAAGAGGAACCGCAAGAAGAAAATCATCCCCGCACCAAAGACTGATTCGGATCTGGATCTCACCCTGACCGACTCGTCGTCTTCCAGCAGCTCCGGTGGGGACGAGACGATGCGCCCTCCTCCGCCCAAGCAGCTAGCGGTTAGCCGCCGAAAGCTGCAGGACGGAAGCACCAAAGCCTCCTCCCGGGCTCCGGCCCCAGAGGATGTGAGGGCGCCGCCGAGTTCCTCCACCTCGGCGGCGCTCTCGCCTCGTATCGAAGATACGACGTCGACGGACGATATAACGTCCAGGGAGGTGATAGAGGCTCTGGAAGGGTGGGCTGGAACCCGCACCGATTCTCCGACGCCGGAGGAGAACCGAGTAACGCAGGCGGCGTCGCGACTCGTCCAACTGCACGACCAACTCAAGGCGGAGCTGACACAATCGCGGCTCGAGAGGGCTCATATGGGCAGGAGGCACATTGAGCTCCTCGACAGCTACGAGAGGATGGCGGCCAGTCACCGCAAGGAGATAAGCAAGATGGCGGCGGAGCTGGCCGAGCTTAAAAAGGTCGTCGCTGGACTGCCGGAGGAGCGGGTGACGCGTTCGGCGCGGCGGAGGCTGGGGGCGCAGCCGGAACGGCCAATGCCGTCAACGCGGCAGCTGTCGCCGGTGCGGTCGAGGTCGCCGCTGCGGCCGGAACCGCTGGCGCAGCCGGAGTTGCCACAGCTGGAGCCTCGACCGGAGTCGCCGGTGCTGCAGCCGGCTCGGCCTGCGGACCCGTTGGCGCTCTGCATGGCGGCAATAGCCGCCATGGAGAAGCGTCGGGACGCGGCGCAGGCGGAGCAACGGGCGTGGCGGGTGGCGCAGGAGGAGCGCACCCAGAGGTGGCTGGAGGCCATTATGGACTCCAACCGCAGACCGCCCCTGTCGCCTTCGGTCGGGTATGCCGGAGCAGTAAAGAGGGGTCCCACCTGTCCGGCGGTGGCGAGGTCCCCGCAGGAGTCGGCCAGCGGCCCGTCCACTGCGTCTGCCGCTCCTGCCGCTCCGGCCACTCGGGCTGCTCTCGCCGTGGGAGCCGGGAGCCCCCAGGGAGCGCGGGGTGCCCGGGCCGGAGGCAAGGGGAAGGGCAAGGGTAAGGGGAAGACGTCCCCGGCCTTAGCCCCGACCCCAACCCCGGCCCCGGTTCCAGGTTCGGGTCCTTCCTCGGCTCCGACGCGGGCTGTCTCCTCACCAGAAGGGGGCTGGGAGGTTGCTGGAGCCTCCAAAAAGCGGCGCAAGGCGCTCCGGAAGGCAGCCAAAAAGGCCAAGAAGGCCGAGGCTGCTGCGAGGGGTGTGCCGGGGAGGCTGCGCGTTCCCCGCTCAACCGCCGTCGTCCTAACGATGACGGCGGAGGCGGCGGAGAGGGGCGTGCAGTACGCCCAGATTGTTACACAGGCGAGAGCCTGTGTCGACATGAGGGCCCTTGGGATGCCGGGCCCCATCCGGGTGAAACCCACTCGGACGGGTGCTCGGCTACTCGAGATCCCCGGTGCTTCGAGCGGTCCCCAGGCTGATGCCCTAGCGGCTAAGCTTCGGGACACGTTAGACGCAGCCGACGTCCGGGTGTCCAGGCCCAACAAGTGCGCAGAACTGCGCATTTCGGACCTGGACGACTCCATCACGGCGGAGCAAATCCGCCTCACCGTGGCGGAGGCCGGGGGCTGCCCCCTAGAGGCGGTGAAGGTCGGAGCAATCCGCTTCGGCCGCCGCGGACTGGGGGCGGCAGTTGTCGGCTGCCCCATCGCAGCAGCCAAAAAGGCTGCAGACCGAGGGTTCCTCGCCGTGGGAGGCGTGGTGCGGGTGCAGGTCCGGCTCCTGCAGGCTCGACCGACCAGGTGCTTTAGGTGCCTGTCGGTCGGCCACGTGGGGGTGCAGTGCACGGCGGCGGTGACGGTCGGTGACCGCTGCTTCCGCTGTGGCCAACCCGGTCATACGGCCGGTGGTTGCGAAGCTTCGCTGCACTGCTTCAGGTGTGCAGCGGGGGGCAAACCGGCCGACCATAGGGTTGGCAGCAAGGCCTGCACCGGGGGGGAGCCGAAGCCGAAAGGCGGGAGCTCCACCCAGAGTTCGCGGCGGGACGCGGAGATGGTTCCATAATGGATCCCCAGCTCCGCGTCCTGCAGGCGAACGTGGGCCACGGTGTCGATGCTCAGGGTCTTCTGCTCCAGAGCATGGCACAGTGGTCCGTACACGTCGCCGCTGTCGCCGATCCGTACACTCACCGGCCCCTTGGGCCTGCCTGGGTGGTCGACCTGGACGGGTCGGCGGCACTGGTTTACAACGCCGCTATGGGTGCCCCCCCCCCTGTTGTCGTGGCAAGGGAGCATGGCATCGTAGCGGCGCGTGTGGGGGAGATTGCGGTCGTGGCCGTCTATTTCACGCCGAGCCTACACCGACGCATAGGGGAGTACCGGCAGTCGCTGGAGCGACTGACCGACGTCGTCAACGCCTGCCACCCTCATCCGGTTCTTGTGCTCGGGGACTTCAACGCCTGGTCAGTGACCTGGGGGTCCCGGCACACGAACCCACGAGGTAGGGCTCTGGAGGGCTGGGCCGCTAATCACGGTCTAGTTCTCCAGAATCGCGGGGCCGAAGCCACGTTCGTGGCCGCGGAGCGCAGTTCGATTATCGACCTATCGTTCGCAGGCGCTTCGCTGTCGCACCGTGTGCGGGACTGGCGTGTTGTTGTGGGGGTGGAGACACTGGCGGATCACCGATACGTTCGGTTTGATGTCTCCCCCCCCGCGGGTGATGCGCCGGTCATACCGGTCCCACGCGAGCCACGCTGGGTGCTTGGGAGACTGAATCGGGAGGTCCTCCTGGAGGCCGCCATCGTACAGGCCTGGGCCATTGCGCCGGACAGGCCTGTCGATATCGACGATGAGGCGGTGTGGTTCCGGGAGGCCATGACTCGTGTCTGCGATGCGGGTATGCCTAGGGCACCACCCTATAGTCCGAGGCGTCGGGTCTACTGGTGGTCTGCGGAGATCGCGAGGCTACGGCAAGCCTGCGTGATCGCGCACCGCCGGTGGACCAGACTCCGTAGGAGGCGTAGCCGAACCGCAGATACGGAGCCCCGAGTGGCGGAGCTTCATGTGGGATACAGGGAGGCCAGAGATGCCCTCCGAGCGGAGATTAAGCGGGCGAAAGCCGCGGCTTATAAGGAGCTCATGGAGACGCTGGAGCGGGACCCATGGGGGCGGCCTTACCTTATGGTAAGAGGAAAGCTGCGCCCCCGAGCCCCGCCGTTGACCCGGGTTCTCCAGCCAGCTCTGCTCGGTGGAGTGGTCGAGTCCCTGTTCCCGGCGCGAGCGGAACACGTTCCGCCGCAGATGACTCCGCCACCTCGGTCGCCTGTGGCGCCCAGTGTGGTAGTTGACGACGAAGTCCCCGAGGTCACTTGGGTAGAACTGGAGCTGGCGGTGCGAAGGCTTAGAGCCAAGAAGAGCACCGCCCCGGGACCCGACGGCATTCCAGACCGCGCGTGGGTCCTAGCTCTGGGAGAAGACGGTCTCGAACCCCGGCTGAGAGGGTTCCTCAGCGCATGCTTGGAGCGGGGCCAGTTTCCGAAGATGTGGAAGACGGGGAAACTGGTCCTCATCCGAAAGGAGGGTCGCCCGGCGGACGAACCGTCCGGCTACCGGCCCATTGTGTTGCTCGACGAGGTGGGCAAGCTCTTTGAAAGAGTTATTGCGAAGCGCCTCGTCGAGCACCTCTCTGGTAGGGGGCCGGACCTGGCGGATGCCCAATATGGCTTCCGCCGGTGGCGGTCCACCGTGGATGCCATCATGCGCGTGAGGACTTTGGCGGAGGAGGCAGTTGCCCGGGGTGAGGTGACGTTGGCGGTGTCCTTGGACATCTCCAACGCGTTCAACACCTTGCCCTGGAGTTGCATCAGGGAGGCACTCGTGTACCACGGTGTGCCTCTCTACCTCGGCCGCATAGTCGGGGCGTACCTGACAGAGAGAGCCGTCATCTACCCAAGTGCGACCGGCGTCGGTCGGCGTGAGATGTCGTGCGGTGTTCCACAGGGATCGGTTCTCGGGCCGCTACTGTGGAACATTGGATACGACTGGGTGCTTCGCGGTGAGCTTGCGGACGGCGCCGCCGTCACGTGCTATGCGGACGACACGCTAGTGACGGCGAGCGGAGCTACACACCGCGAAGCGATCCTGAGGGCCACGACCGCGGTTGCTCAAGTCGTGGAACGGATCGGCGGCTGGGCCTTGAGGTGGCTTTGCATAAATCCGAGGCCATGTTCTTTCATGGACCTCGGCGCACGCCACCACCTGGTTCCAGTCTCACAGTGGGAGGCACTCTCATCGGCATCAAGCCCCAGATGAAATATCTGGGGCTCGTGCTCGACGGCCGGTGGGACTTCGGGAAGCACTTCCGAAGTCTGGGCCCCAAACTGGCGGGCACAGCCAACGCTCTGGCGCGGCTACTGCCCAACCTGAGGGGCCCGGATGACTCCTGCAGGAGACTCTACGCGGGTGTCGTGCGGTCCATGGCCCTGTACGGGTGTCCCGTGTGGGCGGACACCCTGAGTGATCGGCACATGCTTCTGCTGCAGCGTCCGCAGCGGAAGTTGGCGTGCCGCATCATAAGGGGGTATCGCACGATATCATTCAACGCGGCGAGTCTCCTCGCCGGATCGCCACCATGGATCCTGGAAGCGAGATGCCTTTCGGCGCTATACAGGTTCCGAAGGGCGGCGCGGGAGCGGGGTCACGATCCCGAGCCCGAAGAAATTCGGGCCGTGAGATCCCGGCTCCACAGGGAAATGGTGGCAGAATGGGAGAGACGACTTGGGCAACCAAGCGCAGGGCACGCCGTAGTAACGGCGGTAAGACCCATCATGGGGGAGTGGCTAGAGAGGCCACACGGCAGCCTCTCGTACCGTCTGACGCAGATGATCACCGAGCACGGATGCTTCGGAAAGTATCTGCGTCGGATGCAGAAAGAGCCAACGTCCGAGTGCCATCACTGCGACGCGAGCGAGGACTCAGGTCCGCACACGCTCACCGAGTGTCCGGCGTGGGAGACGCCGAGGCGGGAGCTTGTGGCGGCCTTGGGAGTGAGGGTTCTCACGCTCTCCACCTTGCTCGCGGCGATGGTTCGCTGCGCGGATGCGTGGGCGGCCGGCGCCTCCTTCTGCGAGCAAGTAATGCTCGTGAAGGAGGAGGCGGGGCGGGAGCGGCAGCGGGAGCGACGAAGGATCGCTAGACAAGCTGCCCGCGCACGAAGGCAACTCGAGCGTCGGAGGTCGATGAACGACCTCCGCCCCCCATGAGCGCCGGCCTGGGGGTGACAGGTGAAGCCGCCTGTCACCCTGGCAGAAGCAGGCCGCGGTGGCGGCGCGCGTGGCGCGCCTCCCCGTTTCCGGGGACGAGTTGGGGACTCTGTGGTCCCCACACCCGAGAAGAGGGCCAGATCGTGAGAGATGGCCCTGGGTCGGCCGGGGTGCGAGGGATATGCCTGTCAACCTCACCTTCGGCAACCGAAACGACCCACAGGCGGCGTGCGTTTTAGTCGGTTCGAGTCCGACATAACCTCCTCCACCGGCTCCGGTGGGGAGGTATCCGTGGGGATTTTGCGCACGTAAAAAAAAAAAAAAAAAAAAAAAATATCCTGATTATTTTGATACAGATGTGAGTGAACATGATAGTTTAAATACCTATATAGGTAATATGTTTTACCTATGTATTATGTTTCCATATTTAATTATTTATGTATTGTACAAATCGTATTGAAAATAAATATTAACCAAAAATATCCCATTAAATTATTAAAAGTGAAAGAAGAAAACTACTTCCTTGTTCTTCAATAATTCTACAATGTATTTAAGTCAAGCTTACCTCATCTTGCAGAATAAGTCCAGCGATAAGAGGTGATATGATAGAGATGATATTAGAGAAGAAGTTGGTGATGCCCATCATCGTGCCAGCGAAGTTGGGGGCCATGTCGATATGTACCAGCTGTCAAAATAAGGACTCACAGTTAAAATAATGTTCGGAGGTATTAATTTTGAAGTATGAGAAAGCTCATCTAACTAATAGCTGATTTTCAGCATACTTTGTATTATATTTTGTTATAAGAAATAATGTATAAACCATAGTTAGATATATTGTCTGCACTTTAAGATGGCGATGATAAAAAAAAGAACAATTTATCCTCGTTTAACGCACTCATCAAAGACGCAACAGTGCGTCACGCAAAAAAGTAGTAACAGTAGTATTATAATTGATGTAAATAATAAAATATTTTTTTTAAAATTGACGTATTATGTCACGCGAGGAAGTTGCAATATTTTTTATACTGAGTATTTGCTCCATTTTTGAATAGTGCAATATTCCTAAACGACGAGTCTATTAATAATACGCTATAGGTTATAAGTATTGGTTTCATAACTATAAAAGGCAGTTATACCACTTAGGTGGCAGACAAGCACACGGCCCACCTGATGGAAAGTGGGTACCATGGCGTACGGACGTTTGTAACACCAGAGAAGTCATAGTCGCGCTGCCAACCCTGTAAGTACAGAGTTTCTGTGCCGGCAGTACAAGACTAAGCAGGACAAGCCTTTAGTCTTCCACAGACAGCACAAATTCTCCAGTGAGTTACATACTATTATGTGACAGCCTTTAATAGTTATGAAAGATTATTATATTGACATAAGATAATAATCTTTTAAATCCAATTAAGTGCGATTTAGATTTGAAAAAAAAAAAAACTTTAATCCGCGACCAGTTTGTATGGTTTCCATACTAAGTGCTGTAAAATAGCATTAAATAATTTAAATCCATCAGTAGACAACGCATTTAAATATGTGTGCTGATGACTTATGACCTGGAAATTATGACGTCAAGTATATTCTCTATAAAGACTCTACCCTTTGCAGCACTTTTAAACCTGGAATTCCTTACTAGCTCACGAGTTCCCTTCTTCCTACAATCCCGGGTCCTATAAGTGATAAGCTGACAATCATCTGATGAGGCCGTCAAGCTGAGTACCACCATTGTAACATGACACGTGTCTGTAATAGTGACCCTCATCCCTTACATTTTGCCTTCGATTAACGTGTACTAAAAACAATATCTTACCAAATATCCAGTGTAATGACCAGCATTCAGGCCCACGACAATAGTAAGCAGTGTTACTGCTAGTGTGATGTTCCCCGCAGGTACGTATGATAGACCTATTAACGCAAACGCAGGACCCCATTCACCTGGACAAAACGAATGAAAAAATATTAAGTCCATGAATACTTTATCTTCTGTTAATGAATTTGAACAGTCGGCACCAATTGAATGAATAAGTACATCAACCGACAGGTACTACGTTCATCTATTTGTTCCAGGCCTTGTCAAAGAAGTCATGAAAGAAATAAAAGGTAAGAATACTACGCCTACTAGTGCCTACTACTACCGAAAAACGTGAAAAATTAAGTCAAAGTAAGTTAATGAATTTGCATTTATTTTCAATATTGAACAATAAAATTGTTTCTGACTGACGTCAATAATAATTCTACTTAAGTTTACCACTGCTACTTGGCGCAAGTGGAGAACAAACGACGCAACAAACTCCACTGCGGTATTTTTAAGACTTCAAGAGAAATTCGAAAGGTCGATCTTGGGCTCCAAGGTGAAGATGATGATGGCGGTGATGACCACGTCCACTAAGAATTAATTTCTAAACATTTTTTTATTATTTACAATTTTTAAAATAGCAACATAAACTATCTCAATTCTGGTTTCTTGCAGAGACTCAGAAAGTACTTTTAAATATTAAAAAGGCGGTCAAATGCGAGTCGGAGGGCGCATTCCGAGGGTTCCGTACAAAATTGTATTCAGGGACGAACTTATTAGCTACATAAACCACTATAAATGTTTACGATGACTTAGAATTTAGTTTGTATTTGCACAGCTTCAAGACGTTTCAGACCTGAGTAAGTGGTATTAATTTCAACTAGATACCTCCACGCATTTTTGAGATAGAGGTCTTCACAGACAGATAACGAAGCGATCCTATAGGTTTCTGTTTTTTTTCTCTTGAGGTAGGAAACCCTAAAAACGTTTCAAAATACAGTTTTAAATTCGTACCGATTGTGTTAGATATTTTCCTCGACGCGCTGAGGCTGGTCCATTTCTTTTTGAGAGCGTAATCTGATATGTACCCGAAAGGGAAACTTAGCAGGTACATTGACAAGTACGGGAGAGCAGACATCGCGCCGTTCTGTTTGGAGTTCAAAAAAATATTTTCAATCAGAGTAGATCAACTCACTTGAAATAACTAGTCGATGATCAAATGCAATTATCGTATACGTATACCTAAATAATAACGGTAAAATACACAGATGATGTCACTGAGTGAAAAGGAAAACTAAGCGTGAGTGAGAACAGTTGGTCAAAGCTTCCTAATATTTAGAGAGGCCTATGCCCAGCAGTGGAGTGCGATAAGCTAATTGATTGATTGATTGGTTGTATATTTAAATTATGTAATGTAGTAGCGCTGCCAGCACTTCTGCAGTTATTATGTACAAGCTCCCTCGAGGAGGGCCAGAGATCGCCGAGGCCAAATCGAGAGAGGTAAATCTGGCTAGGCCGAGGTGCAAGGGATATGCTTGTCAACCTCACCTCCAGCAACCAATAACGACCCACAGGCGCCGTGCATTATAATCGGTTCGAGTCCAAAAAAGTACATGCTCCTTGCAGCACGTCTCTAATGAGATCATACCTTACTGCTAATCATGGACATGCAGATGTAAGTAGAAAAAGTTGTGACGTACCGCCTTAATATCAACTTCCAGGATTTGTTTCATGTACGAAGGCATTTCGGTCATCAACGTCCAAAAGCCCCAATTTTGTCCACAGTGGGCAATGATCAAAGCATAGAACGGCAATGATGTCCACAACGCCTTCCAAGGAGTCTTCAGTTTCTGAAAGGGCAGTATAATTTGCCAATTAAAATGGTTTCAAATGTTAGCTAAATCATTATAAATAGAATCAAAATTAAAGAAGCTCAAGTTTTTGAATTCATAATATCATTTAACATATCATACAGATCTATTGTGTGATGTGTGAGTTTTAAATAAATTATAAAGAGATCTTTATGATTTGTTTAAAACTCAGACTTGGCACCTCCTTAATGTACTTTTTTTTAAAATGCTTTACACGCGCGCTTTTCTTTTCTTCTCTTAGGTGGGATGAAAAGTTACGTGACGCACTCGAGTGCAAAGGTTTTTACCTCGAGCTATTTTAATTATCTCGCTAACGCTCAGTATTCTAAAATTTAGAATACTTTGCTTGCTGGGTGCATCGGTTCAAAATTAACTTTGCAGTCTTTTATAATAAATAATTATTTAATAATAAAGGTACTTTAATGGGAAAATCTGCTCTATAAGCGGATTGATATTGATCTAGGTACATACATACATATAATCACGCCTTTATCCCCGGAGGGTTAGGCAGAGGTGAATTAACACCCACATTGATCTAGGTACTAATTTAATTTAATTTGCCTGAAATATACCTTTTGTTCACCAACTTGGCCCAGCGAATTCTGAATATACAATTTTTCTTCTTCACTGATCATCTTGGAGATCTGAGGAGAATCAGCACCAAGTATGACGTAAGCCACTGTCCATATTGCGCCTAAGGCTCCGTTCACGTAGAAAATAGCGGGCCACCCCCAGTAATCGGCTAGGAACCCCGATATGAGGAGTTGAAGAGCGGTACCAAGCTGAGCTCCTAAAATGTGGTTGAAGTTTATGTAGACTATAAATTCAGTATATTTTAGTAGATTTTAAAACATATCCTCCAGTATGGGATTCTTCAGGAAGGGCATTAGAAGGTTTCTACAGGGTTAGCACCGTGAGTATGACATGACACACGGCCGGAGGCCACAGTAACTACTCTACATTAGGGGGGCCTTGTGCTAGTCTGTCACCTCAGTGGTATATAAATAACAGAAGGCTACCGGAAGCAGTATAAACATAATTCTCTCATAATTATCTCTGCTTTAAACGTACATAGGTAATTTTGATTTTGTGGTTTTATGTATGATAATTAATAAAATGAAATGTAGCTCAGAGATGTTATGTTTATACAATTGATATAAAGCTGAGAGACATAAATGTCATGAAAACTAATATACCTGAATAAATGAAAGTCCCTAACCGACTCTTTTCCTCCGAGGGGATCCATTTGCCTATAAGGTTGTGCATTGTAGGAAACAAAAAGCCTTGAGTAAGTCCTTGTAGGACGCGGCAGGCGCAGACTGCTTGCCACCCTCCCTGAAAACAGAAAACAAAAGCCTGGTAAACTCTTAGAGACTACGAAAGCTGTATAAAATTGGCGGCCTTACCGCTTGAAACGTTTTTTACCAGGCAACATTTAGATGGTAATTATGTAGGTACTATTTGTATCTTATTAACTCATGTTGTATTGGAAACAGACAGGTCAGAAGCACTTGAAACCGGTGGGCGTGTATGAATGGTTTAAAAATGGAAGAGGAAGCACGTGAAGTGTTTGAGGTAGTGGCAGATAGTGAACAGATGTCTCTGCCTTCCCCGGAGGGACAATAGTCCCATAACATATAAATCAATATGAGATCTATTTAACTGAAAGGTAAAACAATGTACAGTGAACTTAGAATTAAAGCAAAAAATTTACAATAAGTTCACCTGCACTATATCCTAGATCGTCAATAATAAGATAAGATATAATATGATAAAAGATAAATATTATGTATTAGATTCAGACAGCCTCTGTGGCAACCGGGTTCAATTCCCGCTCAGTGAAAATATTTTTATAAATGATAGTCGTGCCTCGGGGAGCACGTTAAGCCGTTGGTTCCGGTTGCCATACGAACATCAATGTTTAGCCCTAGTTTAGCAAAACGACCCACAAGCGGCGTGCGTTTTAGTCGGTTTGAGTCCGACATAACCTCTCCCACCGGCTCCGGTGGGGAGGTATCCGTGGGGATTTTGCGCATGTAAAAAAAAAAAACAGAAAGCCCTAGTTTAGCGGTAGTTTGAGCCCTAAAAGTTCAACAACTGGTCTTACTGCAATGCTTCGATATCGGCTTTGGGTTGTGGAGGTCAGGTGGCAAACGCTTCACGGAAAATATTCAAGTTCAGCCAAATCCGCAATTAAACTGGTAAAGTGGACCCCAAACTACGAGGTAAAAGCTTCAGATGCGGTAAAGATGAAAAAGAAATTACGGCATAGATTTCTGTTGCTATATAGCCTTAAAATATTATTTACTTACATAATGTGCTGCCAATGGAATCAGTAATGAAATTGCAGCATTTGCAGCGACGACTATGGTGACAAGGATGCTGCCTCCAAACTTAGCTGCCATCTCTCCAGCTGGAATCTGGAGGACGACGTAGCCCCAGAAGAAAGAAGACAGGATCACGCTCTGTCTCTGCATGTTCCAGTCGAAAGACTATACGAAAACAATATGATGTTTTAGAAACGCACCTATATAACACGAAAGTTTTTATACTGTGTTAGGGTCTACCAGGTAATTATTAATATATAATATATATAATATTAAACTCGAAGCGTAGTCGCCCTTCATTTGATTCCCGTACCTTTTAATAAAGCAAATGAGGTAAGGTATTATTGCACCTAAAATAAAGATACCACTTTTCTTCTTTTAAATATTATAGTCAGTTCAATGATGCTCTCAATCTTTAAAAATATTAATACAATTCATCATTCACGGCTTCTATAATATGTTTTCATGCTTATACTTGTATATCATTTTCTCATATCTGTGAATTTGCCTCTAGCTTACTGTCAGGGGATTAGAATCTATATTAACGTTATCATTATTTGAAGATAGAATTTAAAGTCTTCCTTCTAAATTTTAGAATTATGATTTACAGTAAGTACAAAAGAAAGAAAATTTAGCAAAAAAATAGGTATTAAACTGAAGTAGATAAGATTAAAGTTCTTCACAAATAAATAAAAAAGGATGTAAACTAGGCTACTGTAATAATGATTCAAGCGATATTGAACTCTATGTAGCCTCATTCGCATACTACTAAAACTACTATACTACCTGTGTAATCTGAACTGTATCAAACCGGTTGCTTATCTCATGGAGTTTTATCTGATATTGACAAAAATCATCATAAAATTACCCTGGACAGTTTGACAATAGATAATGATAAGATATCAAGAAGGCTTCTGAGTGCAACACGAAATATTCTGGAGAATTTAAACATACATGCATACACATATATATATAGCCACAACTTTATATTTGGAGGATTAGGCAGACGTGAACATATTTCGACCCTATTTCGACCCTATTTCCGCATTTCGGGCACTATTGCTGACTCGAAACATGCATCTGAGGCTGAGTCTGAGCTCCATATATCTATCTGATATTAAACAGCCCTATTTCTTAGTCGCCTTGTATGATACCACATGGAAAGAAATAGGATGGCTTTCCATCAGGTGGGCCGTGTGCTTGTCTGCCAATTAAGTGGTAAAAAAAAAACTAAACGTGACAATAATTAACCATTAATCATTTTTACAAAAGTACTGTTACTCATGTTTCCAATAATAGTAATAAACAATCTCTCTAGAAATAGTAATATACATATAATACATAATATAAACTGTGTGATTACAATGGTTCTCGACGAAGTACGCAATTTATGGGTTGTCTCTCACAGTGATAATACAAGATGACTAAGAGATTGTGAACAGTCCATGAAAAAATATCCATTTACGGCAATACTCTTGAAAGACGGTTGAAGAAAACAGCTAAATATTGATATCAAAAAACCTGTACCAATTCACTAATGGGAAATACAGATATGTTTGTACCTAATAACAGAACTATATCCCTTGTTTAACTTTGTCCTAATCAGGTAAAACTTAATAAACAATGTGGAAAATAAAGTTCACTATTCATATAAGCACAACTACCAAAGCGTGATACAAATTAAAGCAGATACCGCTATTGTATTCAAAATTTTAATGTGATAATACAGAAATTGTAACAAAGCATTGATTCTAATGTAAAATTATTTTAGTATAGTATAAAATACGAATAACAATTTTAAATTTTGGGACTTCTATAATGTGGTACAGTATAGTGAGATAGAAGGATGGAGTTATTATGTATACCTCCATCTCTCTTTATCGTTCGGTGGTATAACAGCACGTCATAGTAAACCAACTGACATTTTGGGATAGTCATCATAAATTTTACCTTCTATTTCAATTACACATTTCATAAATTGTGTACTAATAATATCTCATTATGTTCAATTTAATTTTTGTAGGCTTTAGCCTAGTTTGGAAGCCAGTAACAGTACCTACCTCTTGTTGAAAATTGATACGCCTAGTTCTAAGACTTTTATTGTAACATTAATTTCTGAGACAATAAACGATTTTGTAATATGTATTCTTTGTGTGTACAGTCAGAACGATTTTGATTACAAAGTCTCAAAATAATATTAAAAGCAAGGTATTAAGAGCATATGAAACTGTTTTATTGATTTAAATTGTATTATTGTCCGAACTAAAGGTGTGTACCAAATATCAGAATAATCAGTCTCCAGGAAGGAAATATTTTTAGCTTACCATCAGGCGAGGTCAAGTTGGCGTGTCCTATATAAAAAAGGAGGGTAAACCAAGGCATTAAGATAATTTTGAGTACTTTGTCCTTCACGATCGATCTGATGCTGACTGTACACACATAATACAAGCTATTGAAATATTTTGCCAGTGAACATGACATACTGATCAGAAATTAGTTTTCAACAACTGTACACATACTTACGTTATCACTATTGGTATCGGTCATAGCAACGATGGCCATACTCATGTTGACTCTCATACTGTACGCGAAGAGCATCGCAAAGAACAGCAAAGCCACTTGAACATGGCGGATGCCTAGAAGTGACTCTGTAATAGAAATTATGACATATTTATTATTTTGACCCAAACTATTTAAAGCAAAGGGCAGCAAATTGTACTTTTTCTTGCTACAGTCCCGGGTTCTTAGAGTGGGCGTGAAACACCATCTATTGAAGTGGACAAGTTGAGTACCACCATTGTAACATACAACGTGTCTGTAATAGTGACTCTTTCTTGAGACTTTACCTTCATCATATCATCAGGGGCAGTCATATTCAAATGATGAACGGGAACAAATGCGATCATAGTATAGGTAGTTGGAACACGATAGCTTAAAAGTTATTATGACCATTGTAAATAAAAATTAAGGAAAAAGTATGAGGATGCGTATTTTGGGCCCACGTCCAATCAAGGAAAATCTTACATCTTTGGATAGCTCTTCTCAGGGGGACAAAAATATTATGACGACCAAACCCAAATATTTATCCGTCTTGAAATATGGTCATCGGAAGATTTAAGAGTAATTCAATTTAAAATCTTACATCTTTGATGTGTACACATTATTGTTTAAAACGCCTGTCTTTTTTTATACTTTTGAAGACGTGACGTTAGTACAAACAGGAGAAAATTACCACTGTCAGCCTTTTATCCATAATACACACACGGGTACATTGTACTTTTACCAAAACATGCCTACACTCTCGAAGAATTTTGCCATTAAATGTACCGGGATATTTACTATATATTATTGAGTTGAGTTTTCGATATTTCGGTGCTGTACCATGACTGCAGTACTGGCAGTTGCGAGGAAAAGTTTTAGGAGGAAAAATATCGGTAAATATCGCAATATCTCTAATAGTAATGTGAATAATCATGATCAGTTACATACTCTCGGGATATGCTAATGAAGATACCTGAACTGAATAATACAATCATGAAGATATTGATTTAATACTTCTATTCATTTACCTAATTACAAAATGATAGAATAAACCACAATATACGACATTAATTCTTTCGTAAATTGAAGAAGTAATTATAATAGTTATTTAAACTATCATGGTCACTCACATCAGTATCAAAATAATCAGGATATTTATCATGTTGCAGTTTTTTTAGTTATCTATATTTCGGCACTATTGCAAGCACCATGATCACGGAGGAACTGCAGAATTGGCGGAGAACAAAGAAAAAGTTTTTAGGAGTAAATATATCGATCTACCCTGATTCGAGTTATTTTACTACCACTGGTTTCACTCTCACTACAAACTCGAACCCTATTTCGATCACGTTCATGACACACGATGTTTACTGTATCCAGTCGCGATTTTCTTTCGGCTTGTTCCCGGTTGTTTTTGCAAATATCGGAAACTCGAAACAATGCAAAATGGTACATATCCCGATTATTTTGATACTGATAATCATAATGGTATCGTATTTTAAAGTCATCATAATAATAATCCCAATAAATATAAAACACTGATATAATGGTATTTTTGCTAAAACCATAACGTTGAGTGCAGCATTATCGTAAGTAAGTCGTTAAAATCACATTTTATTATTGTAATATTACTGTATACGAGTACAATGTCATATTTTACACATTTTGCTAACAGTGATAACTTGGGGACTTTATATGTTTTGGTGTAAATTTTTTTTCTGTATTGTTACTTCCGCCTTTCTCCAGGAGAAAGAAAATATAGGTAAGTTGCGTTTGAAATATGTATACCGCTATGTTGCTATTCATTTTAAATTTACTATTACTAGTTTACTTTTGTTATGTACATTAACGATATCTCACTTTTGCTATGTCTTGTATGAAGTGAGCATTATAATGAAACCTTAAATAGGTTTTAAGCAATGATAAAACTTTTGTAATATTTCGAATATTGGTGGTGGAATCATGTCCCCTTGGATGCCGCCCTAGGGGTGAGGGGGCAAAAGGATATTGCTAATGGCAATCAAATGCACTTGAAGACTTGCAATGAAGGTTTAAGATGAAATGGTGGAGTATCATTTGCCATACGGACATCTATGGCAGCCGTTACGGTTAGTCAGAGCCCTCAAAAGTGTGACTAGTCTAACTACAGAATTTTGATATCACCAATTGAGTGTGGAGGTCAGATGGCAGTCACTTCACGGAATATATCAAAGTTCAGCCGCATCATATTCGGACTAGAACACAAAACACTGGAACCAATTGTGTTGGGAAAAGGTTACAGAGAATGATGATGGTAGAGTATCGTCAGAAATAAAATTGAATAGGTGTGAATTATTATTTACAGTTTAAGTAACAATCTTTTAAAAGACACGTACCTCTTACTTTTATCTTTGCTAACAATCCAATAACGTAATAATAACATTTACAGAAAAAATACCTATCGGTCACGTTCGGTTAGTGAATAACATAACATAAACTCACGCCTATATCCTCGAAGGGGCAAGCAGAGGTGCTAGCACCCACATTTCGCCAGTTTATGTTTAGATCCCAATGTAATAGGTGGCGAGCCTATTGCCATTAACTGGGCACTTATAAGTGAATAACCGCAGTGCAACAAAATCTGATATTCTATCAAACTTCTAGTTGTTCAAACTAGATCAGTCACTGCGCAATATAGCGTTTTTTATACAACTTAGGTGGCAGACAAGCACATAACCCACCAGATGGGAAGTGGTTATCGTGACCTATGGAAATGTGCAATAACAGGGGAGTCACAGTCGTGCTGCCTGTACTTCTCATTGACAGCACAAAAACTCTCCAGTACAGTACAGAATAGAGCATAAGAAGAATAAGACTGATATCAGTTCAATATTATAACAAATAATAACATTTCAAATTCAATGAATAAAGAGAAGGTTTCTTCAGGGTCGGCAGCGCGTGTGTAACGCTCCTGGTGTTGCACACGTCCATAGGCCACGGTAAACACTTCTCATGAGGTGGGCCACGTGCTTGTCTGTCACCTAAATGGTATAAAACAAACTAATAGAACCACAGAAATTGGTTGAGTAAAGTACAATTTTGATAGCAACATCAATACGGTCATGATTACCTATGTTTGTTATCAAATTCTCACTTCTTTTTTAAATGTTAGTAGTGAAAACCTGCTGATAATAGTTGAATACTTACTAGGTTTTAATGATTTCGAGTCACTTATACCATCTTCAGACATTTTGAATTATTAACCATACAACCACATACAATAAAATATTGGGATTATAATCACTTGTCTGGGAACAAATTGCACTTGTATAACAAGTTTTAAATATTGAAAATAAATCAATAGTGTGTCACTGTGGACGCGTGTATTGTTCGCAGCTTGTCAATAAACTATTACATACTCTGATGTGGTCTCAGCATACTATCAGTGATGGAATGGATAAGTATCTAACAAATATTATGCTGTTTCTTAGCTGAAATATAACTCTTAAGAAATCAATTAAAAGTGGTGTAGCTCAAATGAAATTTTTAAATAGTATTATTTAGTTTGCCGTGCTTGTGGGGGCAAATTTAGTAATTGAAATTTTACCCAATTCCTGACGACTGATTCATTTCATAATTTGGTACACACCTTTAGTTCAGATGATAATAAAATTTTAATCAATAAAATCCAACCATTGTTACTTTTTTATGTTACGTTTTTTAGGACAGAATACCGATTCAATTAGTGGTTAGGAACATGTGCAATGTGCATATAAGTTTTGACTCTTGAACACGTTTCCCGCTGAAGGAATACCGCGGCTATAATAACTTCGTGTGTGTTCCCAGCGGTGAGTAGGGTAGCCAGAGCTCACTGGAGAATTTGTGCTGTCAGTGGGATGAGTAAAGGCTTGTCCTGCTTTCTCTTCTACACTGACGGCTCAGAAACTCTGTATTTACAGGGTTGGCAGCGCGACTGTGACTCCTCTGGTGTTACAAACGTCCATAGGCCACGGTAACCACTTTCCATCAGGTGGGCCGTGTGCTTGTCTGCCACCTAAGTGGTATAAAAAAAAGGAAATGTATTTTTAGCTTCAATACATCTAAATTTGGTCAGAATACCAAAGAATGGGCACTAGAAGGTTAACATGTTCGACTGCTACGCAGTGAGCGCGGGTTCGATTCCAGCTCAGTGTAAATATTTGTAAGCATGAATATGAATAATTGCACTGGTCTGGGTATTTATATGAATAATATATATGTATTTACAAAAATATGTATCTAAGTATGTTTATCCATATTCTAGAAACCCAACCCACTATATAGTTATGCTTGCTTTAGCTCTAGGTAGCGCTATGTACTATCTCTTACACTTATACATAAAGAACCTCATTTATGCCAAGGTTCTGTTGACACAATATTGTTTTTCATTCAAACTGTCTTACATAACTTTAGTAATCCATTCTTCTGCATCAATCCCATATCAGTAATCTAATTTAATCTGTTATCATGATATCGTCCACAGAAGTAAGTAGTTACCTACTTGTGTGACAATGATAAGAAACGTTGCCTTCGAGAGAGAGAGAGAGAGAGAGAAATTTATATTAAAATGATGCTGTAACAGGCTAGATTGTATTTTGCTAGCTAAAAATTTCACCTCATGTAAAAGAGATTTGCAAGAAAAGGCGTATCTAGTAGAAATGTATGGGTCTAACCATCAAATGTCTCCTATATTCCGATGATCAAGTTATTTTGGCATCAGTGGAGGAGGAGCTGCAGCCGGCACGCCTGGCGGTACATAAAGGAGTGCTCGTTCCTGCACTTATGTATTGTAGTGAATGTTGGGTTTTGAAAAAGCTTGTCTGCCACCTAAGTGGCATGAAATAAGAAGTATGAAAGTAAATTAAATGCTGTGGCAAAGAGAAGTCTGAGAAGTATAGCAGGGGTGAAGTTGATGGATTGAGTGAGGAACAGCGTGATAAGGGAACGTTGTGTGTTTGAAGGTGTAGTGACTAAGATAGAGAAAGGGATGCTAAGATGGATCTTTCAGATGGTTGAAAGGATGGACGAAAAAGTACTGACGAAACAAATTTATGAAACGAGGGTGAATGGCCAACCGTATCGAATGTCAATCAGATCGAAGGCATTTTAAAGAAAATACATGTCAAGACTACCCGAAACCGGCAAGCTTGTATGAAAACAATTATGAAAGTAGAAGAAGCGAAAGATGTATTCCAGTATTGTGGCAAGTGTAAGTGAAAACAGTAGTCTCTGCCTACCCCACTGGGAAAAAAGCGTGACAAAACATACATACATACAGATTTATGTATGTTTTGTAGAATCAAATTTTTTTAGGTATTTAAACTATCATGGTCACTGACATCAGTATCAGAATAAACGGGATATTTACCATGTTTCATTATTTTGAGTGTCCGATATTTCGGCGCTGTTGCAAGCACCCTGATCACGGAGGAACTGGAGTAGTGGCGGTGAACAAAGAAAAAGTTTTTTCCCTAGGAGTAATTATATCGATCTACCCTCTTTCGAGTTCTTTTACTACGCGTATCTGCACTACTATTGGTTTCACTCTCACTACAAACTCGAACCCGAAATAATGAAACATGGTAAATATCCCGTTTATTCTGATACTGATCAAATTTTTTTGTTGTTCAGTTTGCGTCAGAACGATCTAGAGTATCTTGCAATGTCTCAAAATGGTTTTCAATCAATCAATCAATCAATTAGCCCACCGCAGTGCTGGACATAGACCTCTCTCAATGTGCGCCATTTTATCCGATCTTCTACCTTTTTTAATGTGCGCAAAATCCCCACGAATCCCCCCACCACCAGGTCCGGTGGGGGAGATTATGTCGGACTTAAACCGACTAAAACGCACGCCGACTGTGTGGGCCGCAGTTTGCCGCAGGTGAGATTATCTGAGACATTCCTCGCACCCCGGCTGTATCCGATCCCCTGCCTTCAAAATGGTCTTAATACTAAAGTATTGTCACACGGTATGTGTAGGTAATGGTGACCCTCTTTTCTGAGACTTTGTCTTCAGCTTACCATCAGGCAAGGCAAAGTCTAATTGACGTATTCTATATATAAAAAAAAAAGTATTCAGGACAAATCCAATTGTTTTATTGATGTAAATCGTGCTATTGTCCGAATTTAGTACATACCAAATTTAAGAAAAATTAGTCAACAAGATGGCGTAAAAACCAAGACATAAAGATCATTTTGAGTACTCTGTACGTCAAGATCGATCCGATGCTGTAACCTATGATGTAATTAGAGAAATAATAAATATTAATAATTTTGATTTCGATGATTCGAATTGATTGCTTCAAATACTTTAAACTGAATAAATTTTGACAGTTCTTATTAAGTTAATTAATTTTAGTACATACCAAAATAATACAACTTGAAGTGAACCATTTCATGCTGATAAGCTGTCAAAAACTAACTTTTAAATGTATAATAATGTGAAAGTTGATAAAGCAAAGCTTTAAAGTTAATTTTATATTTCATCCCAATATTGACTTATAAATAAAAGATCTTTTGTATAAATTACAAAAATATTTGTATTTACAAATAATTTAACATCAGAATTAGTCTATACCAGTTTTTCTGCATTCTTTTCGGGCGCAGTGTCTGAAAAAAAAGAAGAAGAATTTAAGTAAGTATCAAAAATATTACAGCCTTAATATTTAGCCCTATCACCTTAAGCACGATGTATTTCAGGCAAATAAATTAACAAATACTTAGTCAGGTTGCATAAAATTATTTTATTCTATAGGTATTCTATTTGATTCTGTTAAGTAATTTGGTCACGCCTTTTCATTTGTAAATGTAGGTAATATTAATAAAAGCATAAATATCATGATTATCATCATCATCATTATCATCATCAACATCATCATCACCGTCATCATCATCATCATCATTATCATTGTCATCGCAATGTTGTTCCGGGTACACCTCGGAACTCCGCCTACTCTTTCTTCTTCCATAGATTTGATTTATACGGCTTTTATTAGACGATGCCACTAACTTTCCAACCTTCAGAGAAGAACCTGTTCCAAAGCCTCGTTCATCCATCAGTATAGGTACCGACTAGCAGGTGAGATTGGCTAGGACCCTGAAAATCTTGGTAGGTTCCCTTCTTATTGCAACACCTGATGAGAATCGGTTGCCATGACCTATGACGTGTGTAATACCAGGAGCATCACACTCGTGCTGCCAACCCTGTATGAACCTTCCAGTTCCTACCTATTAGACCCATCGGCATATTTTCCATGTTTTATTGTTTTGAGTTTCCAATACGTGGTCCGATATGTAGATGCTTGGAAAATAACAGCAAATAAGGTTTTGAACACACCTGTTACGCTGTCATCTGGAGCTTCATTCCATGCCTGTTTAACACTTGTCCCAAAAATAAGGAACTGCGTATTCCCAATGAAGTATATTGCTGATGCTATATAGAAGACCTTACGCCATTCACTTGCATTCGTCTAAAAGAAGAAAGGTCTTAATTTCCACACATTGAAGCAATTTTTACTTTGTAGTTAATCTTGATAATGTATGAAATATTATTTTTTAATGTATTCTTGAAACCATAATTATTTATATTATCCTTTACAAAAGACTCATTTGAAAAGGTTCAATCAAATAATAACTGATACTACTATTTTGCCCCACTAGCATCTCCACTAGTGGGGAAAAGTGGAACGTATCAATATCTATTTTAAAACCTTATTGACAAGACCTTTACAGACTTTGTAGCCGCATGGCTTCCCGCAGAGTAGAATTAGGATGAACCCATCTCTTCCCATGCAGTTGACATTGCGACTTAAGAATAGAACTGTTTAACATCAGACAGATATATACAGCCCAGACTCAGCCTCAGATGCATGGCTTGAGGCAACAGCATACAGCTTTATACCTAAAAAACTGTTTTGCGATGTGTGGTAATATTTATAATGCTATACCGAAAAGTTTCAAGCAACTGCCAACCTCTAAATTCCTGAAAGAATTCAAAGCATGGTTCCTAAAAAAAAGCTTTTATACGATAGAGGAATTCGAAAAGTGTAAGGTTAAACTATGAGTATTTTTAGCACATTATTGAGTCAACCCATTTACGACATTAATAATTTATCGCAATATATTGACATGTACCATTCTTCACAATTTTAATGACTTGTTTGTTTCATTTTATGTTTTGACATTTATTTTGTGTAATATTTAGAATTTCAATTGACTTATGACATGTGCTGAACTAATGTTATTATGTTTAATGATTGTATTCGATATATGTCTAAATGTTTGCATGCCATAAAATGGTAAATGTGCCGCACAAAACTATTGGCCCTGACATCTTTATAACCACATTTAAGCAAATAAATGAATTTGAATTTGAACAATAGTACCCGGAAAACGGCAATAGGCTCTATTACGTGGTACAGAATACAATGATTGGTGTAATGTGGGTGGTAATTCCCCTCTGCCTAACTCTACGAAGTATAGCAGTTTATTATGTGTATGTGTATTAGCAGCAGAAATAGGTTTTCATTGTAAAATTTTCTTATGTTTAGTCATAAAAATATTTAGTTATAATTGATGTAGTTAGATACTAACAATTTGTACTCTAAATATATGACTTTTAAATTCTTAATAAATAAGTGAATTTAATTTGCAATGGTAATAAAAAATACAAAAAGAACCTGTTGAATAGTTAAATGATATTAAATTAATTCGTATGAAGAACTACCAACCTCATCTCTAAGAATGACCCCTGCAGCCAGAGGCGCGATGATAGATATGATGTTGGCGAACATGTTGGTGATGCCCATGAGTGTACCAGCGAAGTTTGGAGATAAATCCAAATGCACGAGCTGTGTCAAATAAAAATAATGATGAATATAATCAATTTAAATGTTCCCGGGTGTAGCTGGTATTAAATAACGATCGAAGCAGGCTTTGCTCTCGAAGATAGAGGGGGGGGAGGGTATACAACTTAAGTGGCGGACAAGCAGAGGCCCCACGTGATAGAAAGTGGTTACCGTGGCCTATGGACGTGTGCAACTCCAGGGGAGTTCATACACGTGCTGCTGACCCTGTAACAACAGAGAGTTTCTGTGCAGTCAACGCAGAAGACACAATCAGGACAAGCCTTAGGTCTTCCCACTGACAGCATAGAAGAAAGGAAGTTGTAGGGGGAATGCTTTGATCACTGAGCTACTGAGTCACGCCTTGAGTGCTCCAAATTCTCCCAAACAATTATCTTGAGGCGACATTGGTCGCGGGTTCGAGTCCCGCTTGAGTGGTTTCACGTTTCTCAATTGATTTGAATAGTTAACATACTAATTATTAATTTATTAAATACCATCAGTCCAGTAGACCGACCCACGTTAAGGCCGACCACGAAAGTGATGAGTAACACTCCCATTGTGACGTTGCCAGGAGGCGCGAAGCACAGCGCAATTAGGGCAATGGCTGGACCGTACAGACCTGTAGAAGATATATGTATTAATGTACTTCAACGTAAATAAAACTTTAATCATCTTTGCCCGTCTGTCTGTTTGCCTGTCTATCTAGATAATTTTCTAGAAACGCGTGGATGTAATTATTATCATTATCAGTGATAAATTAATCAATGTAAGTTTTTTTTTGTGGAATACTCATTTGAATTGTACCATAGTTTTATTGTAAATAAGAAAAAATACATAGAAGGAACTATCAATAGATTTTAACAAGCTTTTACCTTTTTGTTTCAGTGTCAATAATATTATTAAGTACTTGTACCTATCAAACCAATTAGTCAAACAAAACAATCAGTAACACTTACCAATGGAATTCGATAGTTTTCTAGTCACTGTCACGCTAAGAATCTTCTTGTTAATAATGTAGTCAGAGAAATAGCCAAACGGAAAGCTCAAGATGTACACCGTAAGATATGGCAGCGCTGACATAACGCCATTCTGAATAAAATAATGTTACTATACTATATTTCACTATTTTATATTTGTTACTGGGAATGGGGAATCTGTGAACTTTCGCAGTTGCCGATCAAAGTTTCGAGTTATCGGTTCTATTCAACACATTTTTTTTTATACAACTTAGGTGGCATACAAACACGGCCCATCTGATGGAAAGTGGTTACTGTGACCTATGAACGTGTGTAACACCAGTGGAGTCACACTCAAAATCAGGACAAGCCTTTGGTCTTCCCACTGACAGCACAGTGAGCTCTGGCTACCCTAGATTGCTAAACCTGAAGAGAATATTGACACTCAGTTTAGCTAAGTAGAAGTGACTTAATTGTACCTACATGGATAAATGCTGCATCTTTAATTTGTGTTTCGCGTGGGTCCGAATTTTCAGGAGTCTCATAATGAGCCTTTCAAATTAAAATTGAATAATATCTCGGGACTCTTTCACTGCTCTCATTAATTTAGTCTTTGTAGTTTCTTGTTAGTGTCATTATATAAGAGCCACAAACTTTAATATTAATTGGCAAATAAAGGTATCATTCCGAGGTCAACCGCAGACTTCAGCAGCAGACGCCTGCAGTAGATACAGCGTACCGCGAAATAGACTCGTATATCATAATTTGGTCTCTTAATTAATTACGGCTACGACGTTTAACAAGGTAAGGGGCCCATTGAGAAGCCACATTGAATTAAAACATACAATTAAAATAAATTTCGTGGTACGCTGTATCTGCTGCTGCGGCTGCGGTTGGTTGGTTAGTAGATTGTATAAAAACAAAATCCTTTTTTTTATCATTTGTTTGGTGTATACTTACTGCTTTAATATTAACGTTGAGCATTTGGTTCATATAAGAAGGTGTTTCAGTCATGAGGGTCCAATAGCCCCAATTTTGAGCGCAGTGCACAAAAATTAGTGATATAAAAGGTACTGATGTCCATATCGCTTTCCATGGGGTTTTTAATTTCTGTAACAGAAAGTGTGATTATTTATGATTTCTTAGCGGACCGCAACAACACATAGGCAAACCGTGATATTGACTTGAGTGTGGTAATTGTTTTTTGTTTTAATTCATTGCGGCTTTTCAATCGCGCCGCTTATCTGTATTGAAGTTTTAAAAGTAATGTATGTGAAGAGACGATAAGTCATCCGAATGTACTAAAAGAATATCAGCCCCGCAATCTGCTAATTGTCTATAGCACACATTTAATTATTTCACATACATTACTTGCTAAACTTTTATACGGGCAAACGTCACCATTGAAAAACCACAATGAATTAAGACAATAAGTAATATAATGATATCCAAGTCTAATCGGTACATTGAACCTGCTGTATGCGTCTGCTGTTACCATCTGTGGTCGGCTAAGAAACCTAAAGTAGTGATGGCATATTGATTTTATATTACAGCATTTAGAATGAAAAAGCAGATAAAAGTTATGTTATGAAATGAAAATCTATGATGTCGTTAATTATTTGTATCACAATTATTTATGAAAATTTAAAATATAATTTTTTATATTATATCATTTCAATTATATTTGCACCTAATACAACTGCACGTAGTACTTACTAATCTATTATTTATTCTGTGACATGTTATACAGTACAGGTGACGTGTCTGGTAGACGCCTATAGCCTCATTAAGTCATTACTAATTACTTTGAGATTTATTTGTGACTAATGTATGCTACCAGTTTTGTTGTTGCATACTCGATCTTTTTAAAGCACTTAGGTGGTAAACAGGCACATGGTCAACCTAATGGAAAGGGCCATGGCCTCTGGACTTGTGCAACACCAGGGGAGTTACACTCGTGCTACTAACTCTGTGAAAACTAATTTATTGCCCTCCTTGAAGAACACCATATTACAGTCGCTTAGAAAAGACCCGTTTATGTTGTGTAGAACACGACAATTAGACTTCGCCTCGTCTGAAAGTAAACTGAACCATTACATACATATACTATGTTACAATGGTGACAATCAGCTTGACGGCCACATCATATGCTTTTTCACGCTCCGTTTAAAGAACCCGGAACTCTATGAAGAAGTTTTAATGAATTCCTGGTCTTAATGGTGCGACAAAGGAAAGAGTTTCCGAACCGCTTGATTCTTGATCGGATATTCTGCACCGTATGTGGGTGACATCTAAGACCATGTGAATTATTTGATAGTTCCATGGCTTATTAAACTACAAGCCTAACTAAAATATACAATGTAGGTAGCCATACCTTAGATTTACCAATCTGCCCTAAAGAGTGTTCAATATACAATCGTTCCTGGTCACTGATAAACCTCGATGTCTGAGGGCTGTCTGCCCCAACCACTACGTATATTATTACAAATATAATGCCCGTTATTCCATTCACGTAGAATATAGCTGGCCAGCCCCATGCGTCTGCTATAAAACCTGACATCAACATTTGGAGAGCAGTGCCGAGAGGAGATCCTGAAAAGAAAACCACAAGAATAACAACAATCATTCCCTTCTTTCTTTTGTGACCTTTATTAGACCCTTTTTGATGTCATTAAGAGTAAATTTTAACACTTCTCATACTCAACACATACATACATACATATAATCACGCCTTTATCCCTGGAGGGTTAGGTGGAGGTAAATTAACACCCACATTTCACCCTGCCGACCCTGTAAGAACAGAGAGTTTCTGTACCGTCAGTGTAGAAGACAAAGCAGGACAAGCCTTTAGTCTTCCCACTGACAGCATAAAAATCCTCCAGTGAGCTCTGGCTACCCTACTCACCGCCAGGAACACAACACGAGGTTATTGTGTATGGCCGTGGTATTCTGTAGGGCGGAGGTAGGTACTTTCCCAGTTGGTCTGCTCAATTGGGACGGGAATACTGTGTCATACCTCCTTAATTATGATATGTACATTTAAGAATAAACATAGGCTTTACTTTATTTGATTTCGTGTTATAAATTTATCACTTTGCCATTCATGTAACACTGAGTTAAACACTGTGAAATTCCTAAGTAGGTAGTAATCAGTTTTATTCATAAAAATTCAAACTATAAATAAATCTAAAAACAAAATAAAGCAACCTGAATTTATGACTGCTCCTATTCGACTTTTTTCTTCAATCGGTGCCCATTTTCCTGTTAAAGTATATATGGATGGCATTAAAAATCCCTGCGATAATCCCGATATGACACGACAAGCACATACTAATTGCCAGCCACCCTGTTAAAAAGAATGGAACATTAAATTATTTATTTATTTATAAATCAATGCCTTTCATTATCATTTGTATTAAAGTTATAGGGATATTGGTTATGTTGTATTGTTCTGAGTTTCCGATATTTTGGCGCTGTTGCAAGCACCATGATTATGTAGGATCATGGTGTTTACAATTCCTACATTTCATTTTCACCTCGAAATTGCATTCGAAGTTTTCATCTTGGAGTCCAGGTTTCCCGTTTCTATTTTTTGTAATTTGAGCTTTACAGTAACGACTGCCGTTTGTACTCCCAACTTTGAAAGGAAATGCTGCTCCAGAGCCTCTTCCATTAATCAGCAGGTATACTAACTTCAGGAAAAGTTAGCTCGTCCCCCTAGGTGTTGGAAGGACCCAAGTACCCCTTTAACATCTTAGGTAAACGGACATTAAGACTTTGGTCCTCAGTTTCATGAACATATGATTTCAAAGTTGCTGTGAGTCTGCTATGTGATAAAGTACGTATAGTGATTCTAAATCAATTAAAATCAAGGTTTAATTTACTTACATAATAAGCTCCGAATGGTGTCAAAATAGACATCGCAGCATTGATAGATATCGCGAGAATTATAAGGATTTTGCCGCCGAATCTCGCAGATAGCTCCCCCGCTGGGATCTGAAGTACAATATAACCCCAAAAGAAGGAAGACAAAATCACGCTCTGCGTCTGCATGTTCCAATCGAAGGACTGTAAAATTGAAAGTTACTTTCTTATTACAACGGTTTGTAGTCATTTAAGCGTGATTGAGTAACATACTTTCAATATTTTTTCTGTAGCATGAGAGAAGGAATTAAAATCATCAAATAAATGGATGTACTCGTAAATTGAATGTACACTTCTTATTTATGACTTTAATTACTAAATAAAAACTAGGTATTAATTTTACACAAACATATACACACATCAACAAAGTCTAGGGAACAAGGACCTTTCTAGTTTTTATTTAAAAACCCTTTCTTGTAATAGTGAGTGTTTTATATCAATAGAAGGGTATTTTTATACCGTTTTTAAGATTAATTTTAATAAAAACATTCTCATATCACTTTTTTTTGTTTTTAAGAAAGAATTGAATAGTGCCAATATTGAGTATTACAACCTTCTATGATTAGGCACAAAAATAACGAGGTAGTAAGAAATACAGTAATTAACCGTATGTACTTTAAACGTTTTTAATAATCTGTAGGACCTCCTAAAGCATTAGCAACAGCTCGACAACGGCGTGGCATACTTAGTATGAGATTGTCAATCATCGTCTGTGGAATATGGCTCCATACACTGCGAAGGTGTAAAAAAAGTTGTTCTTCAGTGTTCAGATTTTCCAAAGAATCACTGAAAGCTCTTCTCCCAAGCAAATCCCAGGCATGCTCTATGGGATTGAGGTCGGCAGACTGAGCAGGCCATTCCAACGTCGTAATATTGTGCTCGCTTAACGCATTGACCACTACCCTCGCGGTGTGTGACCATGCATTATCTTGCATGAACATAAAATCTTGACCGAACTGCTGTCGATGAGGGATTACCATGGGGTGTATAACCTCCTGAATGTATTGGTTTGCATTCAAATTGCCCCGTATCCAAACGAGATCGGTCCTTCCACCAAGGCAAATTCCAGCCCATACCATGATTGTTCCACCTTGGTAAGGATGAACTTCTTGCGGATTCTGGAGACGACTCCGACGTCCAGGAACTCGCCATATACGCACTCTTCTCGAATCAGGATGAAAACCGAAGCGAGATTCGTCGGAAAACAGAACCCGTGCCCATTGATGGTCGGTCCACTATAAGTGTGCGTTAGCCCACAATAAGCGACGACCTCGATTTCCACGTCGAAGAGCTGGAACCCTAAGCGGTCTGCGAGCATGAAGATTGGCTTCGTGTAGTCTTCTCTTGACAGTTTGATCGCTAATAACCACTTGATGCTGAGACTGGAGGCCTGCGACCAACTGACGAGCAGCAATCGTGGGTTGCCGCCTTGCGGATTTTTTTTTTTTTTTATATAGGACACGTCAATTGGACTTCGCCTTGCTTGATGGTAAGCTGAAGGCAAAGTCCCAGAAAAGAGGGTCACCATTACTTACACATACCGTGTGACAATGGTGACACTCAGCTTGACGGCCTTATCATATGCTTTTTCACGCCCCGCTTAAAGGACCCGGGACTGTAGGAAGAAGGAAACACGTGAGCTGGTAATGAATTCCAGGCCTTGATGGTGCGACAGAGGAAAGAGTCTCCGAACCGCTTGGTTCTTGATCGGATGTTTTGCACCGTGTGCGGATGACATCTAAGACCTGCACGTGTTGTCCTGTGTAGGAAAGGGGAGGGTGGGACTAATTGGAAGAGCTCATCAGAACATTCCCCATGGTACAGACGGTAAAATACAGCCATGGACGCAACATCTCTACGCAGCTGTAAAGGCTCTAGGGTGTTCGTGATCTCGGGATTCCCAATGATGCGGACCGCACGTCGCTGCAACCTGTCGAGAGCATCTAGTAAGTACTTTGCTGAACCATCCCAGAGATGCGAGCAGTACTCCACACAGGAGCGAATTTGTGTCTTGTATAGAAGACACCGCTGCACCGGCGTCAAAAATCGTCTCACTCTGTTAAGGACTCCGAGTTTTCGTGAGGCTGTTTTGATGATGCTTTCGATGTAGTTTTTGTTATTCAGGTTGCAGCGAACATCCATACCTAGGATATTGAGATTGTCCTGCAGTGGCAGTGGCGTGCTCTGAAGAGTGGGGAGGGGAAGGAAAGAAGATACTTTTGCTGTAAACGCATATGCCTGCGTCTTCTTGGCATTGAACTCAACCAGGTTCTCAGAGCCCCATTGAGAAATGTGATTCAGGATCCCGTCAAGCTCAGTGACAAGAAGCTGCCTTTTCTCTGCGATATCTGACTGCTTGGCCGCAGGATGTCCATGATAACTCCCATGTAAAGTGCTATCGTCTGCATAACAATGAACATTGCCGGTAGACAGCATGTCGTTGATATGCAGAAGAAAGAGAGTGGGTGATAAGACGGACCCCTGGGGCACGCCAGCATTTACCTGCAGAAACTCCGAAGCTCGTCCGTCACAAAGGACGCGAATACGGTGCCCCTGCAGGAAGCTAGCAACCCAGTTGCACAGCCTAGAAGGCAGACCAAAGGCAGGTAGCTTGGAAAGAAGCGATTTGTGCCAGACTCTATCGAAAGCTTTGGCGATGTCAAGACTAATTGCCAGTGACTCGCCGTGCTTGTCCATAGCCTCACCCCAAAGATGGGTAACGTATGCTAGAAGATCACCCGTTGACCGTTTCGGTCTGAAGCCATATTGCCGGTCATTAATTAAGGAGTGATCCTCTAGGTGCCGCATGAGCTGTTTGTTAATTATGTGCTCGAACACTTTGCACAGCACTGAGGTGACGGCTATGGGTCGATAGTTGGCTGGCTCCGAGCGATCCCCCTTCTTGGGAATCGGCTGAACATTCGCCTCTTTCCAAGGCAAAGGCACTGTACCCGAACTGTAGGATAGCCGGTACAGGCGCGTAAGCATTGGAGACAACTCCGCTGCACATTTTTGCAAAACTACCGCTGGAATACCATCCGGACCACTGGCTTTCCGGACATCGAGTGATTGCAGCACTGCACGGACATCGCGTTGCCTGAAATGGATATCAGGCATCGCGTGGTCACTGTCGGGTAGTGTTGGTGGCTGCGTACCACAATCATCGATTCGGGGGTTGGCCGCAAAGAGATTAGCCAGCAGATTGCAAGAAACGATCTTGTCGCGGGGTAGTAACCCTATTTCGTCCCCTGTGACGTTCGGCAACATCCCCTGTAGACCTGTAGCGTGCCCATAATCTGCAAATTACGCTTGGTTGGGTGTTGACAGCATCCGCTACATCGCGTTGAGTTCGTCCAGCTTGCAGCATACCAACAGCCCTTAACATCTCTTCGCGACTTAAATGACGACGTGACATGATGACTACAGTCACAAAAATGCACAAACCACACGTAAAAGACGTATTATTGATAATAAACGTTATTTACAATCAAAGAAAATAATTTTTATTTTGCCTCAGAGAAACTGCACAATCAAACACTTTTAAAAGTTTTCCCTCTATATTCGAAAAACATTACTTATTTAAATTTATTTTTAAATTTCGAACAACTCTGTAATCTACTTTATTCTATTTTTATTTATTTGCTGCCAGTTATTTGCAAAACAAGATTTACACGAAAAAAAAAATTGGGGTCATCTTGTTCCCCAGATTTTGTTGAGGTGTTTATTTCGTATGCAGTTTGGATCCACATTGTTTATTCTAGTGGCATGTTAACGTGAACCTAAGTACCATTAGTGCAGTCATTATGTCTACAAATCGGTAGTATTTATAGTGCGACCCCGAACAGTGTATCGCTCCCAAGAAACGAGTGGCAAATTAGACAGAGATAACGCCACCAGTGCAGTATCTCGCTCGCTCTTAGCTAATGCTATTTCTTTCTCTTTCTTTACAGCGTCCCCCGCCAAGCCCCCGAGCACTCGTGGGCAGGACTAATATTATTCGCGACTAAGTATTCATCTATACTTAATAATTATATCAATCTTTTGTTATTTGGTTTGTTGCACTACAATTATTTTCTGTTATTAACCCGTTTATGTGTACGCATTGTCACCAAATAAACTACTTTATTTATATTATTTTTTGAATTAAAATATTCAGTTTGTTATGGAGTGAGAAATACCTTCTTCGTGTTTCAGTATCATACAATTATAATAAATTTGAGTGCCTTCATTATCTCAAGAAGCCTTTGTTTTAATTAAATATGTGTTAGGTCGGGAGATACAACTATTTCACGAAAATGCAATTTACGCAAGCGTATGTATTTATTCACTTGGGACTCATAAATCTAAACCACTCACCAGACATTCTCTCGAATACGATGGTTATTCGGAAATAATACAAAGGACTGTATTGTTTATCATTTAAATTTCCGTGTCTTGTTTATATTAGTATATTTTGCAGATAATATAAAAAAAAAATTGTAAACTTTAAATTCAAATGAAATTAATCACTTATACAATTACAGAGGCGGTACTAACATTTTCAAGAGTTGGGTCAGTCATAGCAACTATGGCCATGCTCATGTTATTTCTTATCCCGTAGCCAAGTACCATGGCAAGGAACCACATCAATGTCTGCAGGTGTCTGTTGCCGAGTCCACCTGAAACAAACGATTTGTTTACAAAGAACTGCATCATTATTGACTTTCTTGCTTATTTAGTAAACAAGTGTCAATTACCTACAAATAATTTTAAGTATACATCTGGTAATAATACAAATTCGAATTTGTGTCGTCAGTGGGAAGACTAAAGGCTTGTCCTGGTTTGTCTTCTACTCTGGCACAGAAACTCTATATTTACAGGGTTGGCAGCGCGACTGTGACTCCTCTGGTGTTACAAACGTCCATAAGCCACGGTAACCACTTTCCATCAGGTGGGTCGTGTGCTTGTCTGCCACATACGTACAAAAACTAAAATAAAAAATGGGGCAAGACTTTGGGCATCGAAAAATCCCCCCTCCACCTCTACCTTTTCCAAAAGGTTGGCGGCATTGCCACACTGATTGGCAGTACAAAATCTTTGTGAGAAGTGAACAAATGATTATCTTACTCGGTTTTTTAACGTCGTACACATCTTGGACACTCATTCTAGCCAACGGACACAACTGTTTTAAATAATATTTGTGTATTATAGATATCGATATTTGAACTTGATCGCAGTCATGATAACGTCTACTGAGATCAATGCCAACACTGATAAAAATATATATCAGTATGTTTAATGTGTCCAAGTGTCATTCACGCATTGTTACCTGAAGATGGAGTAGAGAGAATGAACAGAAGAGATACAATCAAGAAACTCTGTAAGACTTGGCGCATACACTCGCTTTCCCGATTCGGAAATTCAAGGAGGTCAGGAATTCAAATTCGAAATTCCGCGTGCCTAGCGCATGCGAGTATATGTTTTTTTTTGTATTTGGAATTTATACTGTCAATTCCGAAATTAACGTCAGTTTTTACGTTCGAAAATATTTAGGACGCGTGCGCTTTGTTGAACATTTTGTATGTTAATGAAGATTCAAGTTTCCGAATCTGGATTTCTCATCAACCAATGCACTGGTATTCTCAGTCTTAATTTCTCGGATCTACAGGTATCTAGTATGTGTGTCATGAAGGAACTGAAATCGTTCTTTGAGATAAGAGAGAGAGTGGTGGGATTGAACAATATATTGTACAATGTTAGAATATGGGCATTCCCGCGTAGCAGAATTGAGTCACTACTTGAGTTGCTTACGGAAATCTGATTATACTTGCGTTGACCAAATATAAATCGTATGCAAAAATTTTGAAGTCGCTCAAGTTTACCTAGTTGCTACTCAGTGAACACCACAACAACTTAGATTATGCCAATGTCAGCTCGTGGTAAAAGAAGAAGCAATTGTGCGAGCGCAGATTTTGTGGCAATTGCAAGGAAGTTTCGGAGCCTGGCTCGAAAATTTATTTTATTTTTATCACCGTCTTGCATTCTCATTCAAGTTTTAGGTCGTTCTCTCTGTTCTATTCCACATCCCTTCCTCTCTACCCGTATCCTTTACTCTCTCTCCATTTCATTCTTCACTTCATAATAACTTCGTGTTGTATTCCCAGCGGTGAGTAGGGTAGCCAGAGCTCAATGGAGAATTTGTGCTGTCAGTGGGAAGACTAAAGGCTTGTCCTGCTTTGTCTTCTACACTGACGGCACAGAAACTCTGTGCTTACAGCTCTGTGCTCTGTGCGCGAGTGTGGCTCCTCTTGTGTTACGCACGTCCATAGGCCACGGTAACCACTTTCCATCAGGTGGGCCGTGTGCTAGTCTGCCACCTAAATGGTATAAAATAAACGTATTTATCATTACATTTCATTCTACTCATCCTCTCATAACGTTCTATTCTCACATTCATATTTTGCTATATATCCGAATAAAAACAAATTCAATTTGTATAAAAATGTATATTAAAAATAATATTACAAAAGAGTATCCTATACAACTTTCTCTGTTGGTTTTTCCGTTTTATGTTCAGTCGGTTTTACTGCGTCATCTGAAACAACAACGATACATAATTTAAATAAATTTTAAAAACTATATTGTAAGTCACATAAATCAGTTCAATTAAAGTATAAATAGGTAAGTTTACAAAATCTAGTTTTAGGATTGTTTGATTTTGCATGGATCAATGCCATCCACCAACCAATGGAAGGGACCAACCAACCTACCAACATTTTATAACATTAATTTAAAAATTAATGTTTCTACACACCTGTCATACAATCCTCTTGAGGCTCGTCCCATGGCTGTTTGACACTAGATCCGAATAACAGGAACTGTGTGTTTCCTGCGAAATATATAGCTGATGATATAAAAAACAGCTTACGCCAATCGCTTGCTGCCGTCTAAAAACAAAAAGAAACAGTCAAATTATTTTCTTATTATATGTTTACATCAAGGTTTAATTAAAGATGATATTTAATTAACATCAGAATTTTCTAAATAAATACTACATAAATATACAAACCTCATCTTTGACAATAAGCCCTGCAGCTAAGGGCGTGATGATAGATATGATGTTGGCGGACATATTAGTGATGCCTATCATAATACCAGCAAAGTTGGGTGACAAGTCCAGATGTACGATCTGAAAATATAGTAATTGAAAAACGATGATCAGATATTTTATTCACATGAATAGCCTTTACGTTTCAAACCTGCGCGTAATAAAGTGAGAAAATACAAATATTCATATAATTTTAATATATCATCAAGACAAGTTTCTTTTTTATTTCACTTAGGTGGCAGACAAGCACACGACCCACCTGATGGAAAGTGATTACTCTAGCTTGTGAACGTTTGCAGCACCAGGGAAGTCATACTCGCGCTGCCGACTCTGTTAGAACCTTCTAATGCTATTCTTAGAGAACTTCATGTTGCATTCGTTTGGAAAAATCACAGCAGGGAATTCATTGTACAACTTGAGCGTGCGTGGGACGATGTTCCTTTCATACCGCATAGTGCGCATTTTTCCCTGTCAGAATGTGTGAGAGCATCACATTTTATGATTCATCTGAAAATGTATCTATAATCTTTACCGTCAAATTACTGATTTAAAAAACCGCGTGGTTACCGGCAGAGTAGAATTTGGGCCAACCCATCTCCTCTCATGCGTTGTCGTACAAGGCGACTAGGGGATAGGACAGTTTAACATCAGACAGATATATTATACAGCGCAGACTCAGCTTCAGATGCTAGGATCCGATGTCCGGAATACGGCAATAGGCTCACCCCCGAATATAATAAGTGTAATAATTGGACCGAATATAATTATTGGGGAAATGTGGGTGTTAATTCACCTCTAAGTAACCCTCCGGGGATAAAGGCGTGATTGTGTATATGTGTGTGTGTAAAATAGAAATACCAAAAAGCCGGCCAGACGTCCAACGTGGAGGCCCCCTGCAGCCGTGATGAGTAGCACTCCCACGGTGACATTGCCAGGAGGCGCGTAGCAAAGCGCGATCAGAACGATAGCTGGACCGTACAGACCTGTCGAAGACTGGCAATTATGATCGAAAAATATGTTAATCTTGATGAAGGGTACCTCTTTTGACGACATACGATTGGACTTGGAATTTTGCAAGTGCAATCGACAACTGATATACAGTTTCACTTTTTTGTATAAAGTTGTATGCGAAGTTGAAATCGATTCTCCTTTGCCGATTGTACATACATCAATTGCAGTAAGTTGTTATTACGCCCACTTAAATCGATATGATTCTTTGTAAATATTTGCAACGAATCATATAGAGTTGAGCCAAGCTGGTGGTTTGACTTTAATGTTATAGTCACAAATAATATAATACCGTAGAGTTATGGTATATTTTATTTGTGCAAATAATATAAAACGGAGCAATTGGTTGCACGTCGTTTGTCACAATTTTATTTGAGTTAGTTAATATTGAATTCCGCCTGATACAAATCTTATTATGATATTTTCAACAGTAATCGGGGCTTTCTTTTATTATTTAAGGATACATATTCTTCAACTAAAATTCAAGTACAGTCAAGATTAAAAGTGAAATATACGGCTTACCTATAGAATTGGATAACTTTCTAGTTGCAGTCACACTAAGAATATTCCTGTTGATGAGGAAATCAGAGAAAATGCCGAAGGGGAAGCTCAGGGTGAACATCAGGATACTTGGAAGGGCTGATATAACACCATTCTGAAGAATATAAATATTTTGTTAATACAATGGGCCTTTATCAAAATTTTCAGAAAAGTCAATCTCCTCTGTAACATATTTGTTTTGGTGCAAATTTGATTGTATCTGGGATTTGTGAATGTACAGAATTATCAACTAAAGTAATTACTTACTCTAATATTAATGTTTCCGATCAATCAGAAAAGGTTAAAAGCAATTGAAATCGTTTGAAAGATTTTATGACTGTAGAGATACCCCCGCCGGAGTTATGTGGGTCTCGAACTAACCAAAACCATCTCGGACCATCAGTTGCAGAGGTGAGTTTACTTCTGGCATATCCCTCACACACTCTACTGACCCAGGGTCACCGAAGGCCCCCCGCGTGTGGGACTACGGTGCCCATTTTATTAATACGAAAATGGAGTATCCAGGTCCTTACCGCTTTAATATTGATATTGAGCATGATGCTCATATAAGTAGGCGTCATATTCGTGAGCGTCCAATAGCCCCAGTTGAAAGCGCAGTGCACAAAAATAAGCGAAATAAAAGGTACTGATGTCCACATCGCCTTCCAAGGCGTTTTTAATTTCTGAAACAAAAACATGTCAGTCGAAAACGGGAAAGAGAAACACTTTTTAACGGATCTATCTTATACGGATTTACATTTAGCCCTAGCCTCTTACATAACACAATATAAACTCACGCCTATATCCCCGAACCGGTAGGCAGAGATGCTAGCACCCACATTTCGCCAGTTTATCTTTAGGTCCCAATGTAATAGGTGGCGAGTTTGTTGCCATTAACCGGGCACTTATAAACCTCCTAGCCTCTTATTTATTAAAATATCCCATCGCAGTTCACGAGTTTTCCTTCTCTCTGCGTATTCTTCCGTTAGTGGCCTCTTCAAAACACCCATCTGATGAAATGGGATAGTAATTAATACTCATAGTCTTTCTCCACCTTGGTTCCAACCGCTTGGTTTTTGAACGAATATTCTGCACAGTGTGAGGGTGACATCGAAGCCCTGCATGTATTGTCCTTTGTAGGAAAGGAGAGGTTAGGACTAATTGGAAGACTCATCGGAACATACACCATGGCACAGGTGGTAAAATACTGCAAAGGATGCAACATCTCTACGCATCTGCAAAGGCTTTAGGGTATTCGTGACCTCAGGATTCCCAATAATACGGATCACGCGTCGCTGCAACCTATCGAGAGCGCATCTAGTAAGTGATGTGCTGAACTAAAGATGACAATAGTATTCCACGCTGGAACGAATTTTGTTTCGCAAATAAATGTACGCAAAGAAAGAACACATTACATTATATGATACAAATTGGCAGTATATACAATTGGCAACCTTATCGCACAAAGCAACCATGGGATGGAGAGAGTCAAACAGAATATAAACCATACCTTAGGTTTACCAATCTGTCCTAAAGAATGTTCTATATACAATCGTTCCTGGTCACTGATAAACCTCGATGTCTTAGGGCTGTCTGCGCCGATAACTACGTAAACTATAACGAAGATGGTGGCTGCCACGGCATTCGTGTAGAAGATCGCTGGCCAGCCCCAAGCGTCTGCTATAAAACCCACCATTATTATTTGGAGTGATGCTCCAAACTGAGCCCCTGGAAAGAGCACCACATAAATATTAAACTAACAAATTAATAGTGTATTTTGCCTATCCGTAAAGTACTAGTTTATTTAAATTAAAAATTATTACAAATATTAAAATAAATACGAAATGTAACTTTTTTATTATATTATTGTAACAGTACAGTCACGACGACTGTACTTTGGAGATATTTAAAAACAACTTGGGTTATGAACGATACTGAACTCAAAATTTTTATTTTCAAAGAATTCTCTGTTTGTTTGCAATGGACGGATTTGTTTCTTTATTTTAACCGTAAGATTTAAGTTTGTCTTTATCAGACTTAAAATTTTATGTATGATATGATCAAAAGTCGCGAGTGCAGCCGCGGGGCATGGACTATTAAAAATACCAGTAAAGTAGAGTAAAGTAGTAAATATAGAAAAGTAGACATATCAAGATAAATAACTACTATGTAATAACAAAACAGCTAACCTGATGATACGACGGATCCTATTCGACTCTTCTCTTCCATTGGAGCCCATTTTCCTATCAAAGTATATACCGTTGGCACAATCAACCCCTGCGTCAGCCCCAGTATGACGCGACAGGCACATACTAATTTCCAGCCACCCTATTAACAAAAGGCATTAAGAGTATTTCAATCACTTCACGGAAATTCCTATTTTTTTTACAAAAATGCATCTCTAGGGTGTACCGAAAAGAATTATTGGAGGACGCCTCGTCTTTGTCAAAGTAATTAATTATAATAATAAGGCCGACGCTATTCATTTGACAGTCGTATTAATAAAAAAATATTCATCTTCTATGCCCTCGTCAACTCAATATGTCATTCTCCTCCGTACATTACTGTCAGATGTCATTTCTCCCTTCTTTGCCATATCCTCTTTCACGTAATTCATCCATCTTTTCTTGGTAAAAACCATTAATTCATACGATAGATTCTTTTAATAATATTTAATCCAATATAGGTATATAAACTATCATGGTCACTCACATCAGTATCAAAATAAACGGGATATTTACCATGTTTCATTGTTTTGAGTATCCGATGCTGGTGCTTGCAACAGCGCGCAAATACATAGGTTACACTAAAAGTTTCCGGAACTGGCCACTTACATAAACAATATTTAAAAATTTATTACAACATTTGAAAATAGAACTCTTTGGCTGTAGAATACAGTTTGTTTCATCTGACTGTCTTTTGTTTTTACCTTGTGGCGCCATTTAAAAAATTGTGTGTCTGCATCAACATGGATTTAACTCGGGAAAATTTTCGTAGTATGATTTTCTACGATTTTAAGTGTAATTTGACGGCTCAACAGAGCATCGGTCGGCTTGAAACAGCTTTTGGCGATGAAGCTCCATGCAAGACGACTGTTTATAGCTGGTTTGCAGAATTCAAGCGTGGTCGTATCAATCTCAGTGACGAATCTCGCGATGGTCGGCCGTCCACCGCTGTGACCAACAAAAACATCGATGCTGTGCGCCGTATGATTGAAACAGACAGGCATGTGACCTACCATGAAATTCGCGCATCCTTAGAAATAGGCATGAGTCAAATACAATCAATCCTACACAAACATTTGGGTGTGAGAAAGCTGTGCTCGCGGTGGATCCCACATAACTTGACCGAGGATCAAAAAACGGACCGCATCACTTGGTGCAGTGCCATGCTTACCAGAGTCAACGAAGGTGCGTCAAATTTGGTGTGGGACATAGTAACAGGTGACGAAACATGGATTTATTGCTACGATCCCAAAACAAAGCAGCAATCGAGCGTATGGGTCTTTCAAGATGAGCCGAAACCAACCAAAGTGGCGCGCGTGAAAAGTGCATCTAAGCGGATGATTGCTTCTTTTTTTAATAAAACTGGACACGTGGCTACTGTTGCTTTAGAAAATCGTCGTACTGTGAATAGTGACTGGTACACGACCATTTGTTTGCCGGAAGTTATTGACGAACTCCGTAAAAATAACCGTAAACGCCGTATCATCCTGCACCACGACAATGCTAGTTCTCACACGGCCAGACAGACAAACGACTTTTTGAAGGCGAAAAATGTAGAACTCATGAGTCATCCTGCATACAGTCCCGACCTGGCACCTTGTGACTTTTATCTGTTCCCAAAAATTAAGAACCAATTACGCGGCCAACGATTTTCATCACCAGAAGAGGCTGTCGAGGAGTATGAAAAACACGTTTCAGAGGTCACCACAGAGGAGTGGCACAAAAGTTTTCAAAACTGGTTTGATCGAATGAAAAAGTGCGTCTATGCACTTTTTCCTTCGCCAAGGGAGATTATTTTGAAAAACAATAAATTAATTTTGTACCTTTAATAGTATTTTTTCATATTCATTCCGGAAACTTATAGTGCGCCCCACGTATCGGAAATAAAAACAAAGAAACATGGTAAATATCCCGTTTATTTTGATACTGAATATTGTAATAATAAAAAAAAATGATGATTTTATTCTCTGTTTGTATCTCCTATTTAAAAGAAATAGAAATAAAATTGGTTTATAAGTACATTACCATAAAAGTTCGGGCGCCTTGGAGATACACATGCCTAGGATAATCAGCGGAGATTGGAAACTTTTAATCTGCCGGAGGTGAGCTAAATGAAACCAAACGGTGAGGTTTAAGGTTTTATTGTCCACTCCAGTGTGCATTTAGAAATAGTTGCAAGGATACATTCCTAATGTATAACTAACCTTAAATTTAAAATTAGAGTTTTATAAGCTAGGTCAATATGATCTTATGTCAATATGATCTTATGTCACCAATGCATTTTTAGGTTATTTTGAAGTTTAGATTTAAAATATAATTAAAGTAAGCTCACGGCATCCCTCGGCGAGTATATGTAACACAGCAGCGAGAAAGCTCGTAGCAGGCGAAGTTTTCAGTTTAAGCCCATGCGGTACATCCAGGTTTGAGGCGAAAAGTCCCAAACCCTCCATAAGGAAATGCAGATGACCGAAGACAAAGGTCCAAAGAAAAGATCCAAAGGCAAAAAGAGAAAAAGTCCAAAGGAAAAAGAGAAAAGAAAGGCGGTTCCAATTTGGAAACCTGTAACAAAATTGCATGTCATTAGAACAAACTCCAATATGAACACGAGGTCCTAATTTTTTATAAATTTGTGCGACTTACCGCCTTAATTTGCTGGAACAATGCCAATAGCAAAAGAAATCATAATATTCTCAGATTAAGAGCTGAAACAATAGAATTTTAACAATTATTTTTCAAATTAGGAACGTGGCGAATTCCAACAAAGTGAATCTTATTAAAAAATGACAACTCACCAGAAATAAACTATAATTCCACAAGAGGATAGTTGTGAAGACACAAACTATTATCCTTTAGGCAAAAATACTCTCATTTTTATGAGATTTATTGAAATTAAGTTACGAAGCCATGAATATCGACCATCCAGCCTCAACGCTAGGAAGAAAGGTGCTTTGACAGCTATACGTCAAAATGTCATTCACTCCGCGTTCCGAAACTTTTCGTTCAAAAATAGAATTAAAACCGGTGTGACGACGTTTGCAGAGCGCGTCGTTACATTACATCCCTCCCCAAAAAGAAAAAAGAAAGAAAGAAACTTCCTTTTCTAATGAAAATTATGAGAGTCCAGAACAAAATTCCAAAAAACCTCAAAAGACAAAATGTCTTGCAACATTTTTCAATAAACAAAAAAGGCAATGCGAAAGCATCTTGCATTGGGTATTGCAGAAATAATTATAAATTAAAGAATGGGAAAGCATTCCTAAAAATCAAAGAATGTGAAAACACTCGAAAAGTAAAGAATTAAGTTGAAAAAGAATTTCCAGTTTCAAATGGAAACAAAGGACACTATCCAACTTAATGGAATAACCGAAACCGAACTCAGAAAAGAGTAAAAACTTATTTCAACACAAAAGTGAAAATAAATCCTTCAATAAAACAAATTAAACAATCCCTACTCAATTCCATTCCAGATATCGATTAGGCAACCAACGCCGTCGAATCTAATCCTTGATCTTAACCAGCCTTCTAGCATCAATACAAAAGTGCGGTTGAGCTCCTACGCCACCGACTCTATACCAGCTATTCCTGAAACAAAAATATGAAACTAACAAGATATCGGTTAAGCACCAACGCTGCCGAATCTGAAAGAAAATCGGTAAAAACAATGAAGTTCTCCCACTGTCGGTTAGGTTGAAAAGCCGCCGACTTCAAATTCCTATTCCAACATCTAAAACGTCAAAACAAAATCACAACAAAAGTGTCGTAATAATATATTTATAAGCATTGTGATCGGCATAACACCACCAACTTTCCGAGCACAAGCAAAATATAAAGAAAATATGACAATTGTGACCAGTACAACACCACTGACTTTCTGAGCACAACCGCATAAGAAAAGTATGACATTTGCGACCGGCACAACACCACCGACATCCCGTGCGCAAAGCATAAAAAATGTAACAATGTGTATAAAAACACAATCGTACAAAAAGAGAAAAACGACAATTACGACCGGCTCAACACCACCAGCTTCCCGTGCGCAAAGCGTAAGGTGTGACTATGTGTATGAAACACAATAGCACAAAAAATTGTAAAGTCCAGTAAGACACAAGTTTCCCAAAAAATGGTATAACAAGGTGTGTAAAAAATGCATAAAATGCGTCCAATCCGAGAATCTTAATACTAAGAAAATAACCCAGAACTGTACAAAAATAAAGTTCAAGAAACTTAATTTTCCATTCCCTAAGTGAGTGGAAATAAGTCAAGTGAATTTAATGTAGAAAATGAATATTAAATTTCACTCCTATTTTAGAGTAGAAACTAAATTCCTAAATTTGTACAAAATATACAATATTAAATATACAAGTGTATAAAAATATATACAGGAAAATAATCCTATACAACAAAGATAAATAAAAATATAAGATCTTTTGATGTGGAACTATTTGTTAATATGGAGTAGAGTTACATAAAAATAAGTCCTAAAATGACCTAAGTTATTTTTGAAGGAAACTAAAATTGAAATTAATAAATTGTTGTGAAGTTCCTAACATACATCACCTTTCAAGATCCCTTAGCCTCACAAACATCACCTTACAATGGGATCAAACTTCAAACAAAGTACCAAAGACAAAGATAGACATTGTCAAAACAAGAATAATTTTAATATTTAATTATGTCTTTAATATGATAACGACCAGTATAGTTTTTATTAAGGTCTTTTAAAACATAAACATTAGAGGAAATTTTATCTATTATTTCACACTTAACAAACTTAGGTGCTAACTTAGCCGAAAAGAATGCAGGAGCATTAGACTGCACAAAACTTCTCCTCCACACTATATCTCCCACTTCAAAAGAAATGACCTTCCTTCCTATATTATAATAACGCGCATTACGCTTATAAGCTTTAAGCAATGAAGCTTGAACTTTTATAAAAATATCACTAAGTGATTTAAGTGAAAAAGCAAATGAAGACCTATCAACAACATCAAGTTGATTGAGGTTATCAAAAGAATTACTAAAACGGTGCAATGAAGCATCAAAAATAAGTTCTCTACCGAACATGAGAAAATTAGGAGTGAAATCTGTAGCTAGATTCACACTACTATTTAAAGCTAATTGAACATGAGGCAAATATTTTGACCAAGTTCTATGATCATCTTTAACAAAACAAGAAATACATGTTTCGACTGTTTTGTTATATCTCTCTACAGGATTATTTTGAGGTGTATACAAAGTATTACAAAATATTTTACTAATATTATAACTTTTTAGAAAATCTACAAATTGCTTAGCTGTAAATTGGCTTCCATTATCACAAACAAAAATTTTAGGTGTTCCAAACTTAAGAAATATTTCTTTTTCAAGTATCCTACAAATTACTTTAGTGGTAGCACTAGTCATAGGAAATATCCAACAATATTTTGTAAAAACATCTATGATTGAAAGTATATACTTATGGCCAGAATAAGCTTTTGGAAGAGTTCCAATAACATCAATAGAAAGCATTAACATTGGTTTATCAACCCTCCCAGGATCAACCATAATTCCGTGAGGTGGATTAGTAGAAGATTTATAAGCTTTACAAATATCGCAAGAAGAAATGTATTTTTGAACATCAATAAACATACCTTTCCAAAAATAATGTATTTTTAATTTATTTAAAGTTTTATGAATTCCTAAATGTCCTGAATTAACATCATCATGATTAGATTTAATAGTGTCTAAGATGTGTTCTTTAGGTATGACAATTTTCCAATTTAAACGATTATTAGGATTATATTTATCTTTACAAAATCTATACAAAGTATCACTTTCAACTTTGAAATTTTTATATTTTCTAGGAAACTTTTGACAATTTACAAATATTTTTCTATTCCAAGGATCAACGATATCCTCATTTGGCATAACAATAATATTATTTACAGGAATATTAATAGCAGAAATTTCTATTCTGGATAAACAATCTGGAACTAAATGTAAAGAACCTTTTTTATATTTAACATCAAAAGTAAATTGAGAAATTCTAGCAGCCCAACGTGCAAGACGACCACTAGGATTATCAAGTTTAAGAAGCCAAGTTAAACTAGCATGGTCAGTGATAACTGTAAATTTCATTCCTTCAATATAAGGTCTGAAATGTTCAATAGAATCCAATATTGACAACAACTCTCTCTCAGTTGTACTATAATTACGTTCACATTTATTAAGTGATCTAGAATAATAAGCTACAGGATGTTGATCTCCATTATCATCATCTTGGCTCAGGACACTACCAATTCCAACAGAACTAGCATCGCAATGTAAAGAGAATGGTCTTTCAAAATTCGGACAATGTAAAACTGGTGCAGAAATTAATGCAAGTTTTAAATTATGAAAAGCAACTTCAGCTTCTTCATTCCAGAAAAGAGATTTTTTAGAATTCTGGCTTCCGGCCGTTAATTTTGTTAAGGGCGAAGCAATATCAGCAAACTTATCAATGAATCTACGGTAATAAGAACATAACCCAAGAAAACTTCTTAATTGTCTAACGCTTTCTGGGCGTGGGAAACTTTTAATGGACTCTAATTTAGCAGGGTCTGTATGTAAACCATTACTATCAACAATATAACCAAGATAACGCAGTTTATCTTTACAAAAATTACACTTTTTTAAATTAATAGTTAACCCAGCATCTTTAAGGATTTTATAAATTTTATTTAAATAATCTAAATGATCAGAGAATGTAGAATTTATCAATATGAGATCATCTAAGTAACAGAAGGCAAGTTTTTCCTCAAATTATCATTCAATAAAACATTCATCATATTAAATGAAGATGCGGCTCTCAGACTATGATCACCAGCTCCTCGACTATTCGAAAATGGATCAACAACTTCAGATAAATCAGCCATGACATGAGGCATCTCATGAGTAGAAGTACCAACTGGAACATCATTAACAATATTCTCAAACAAAGGCGGGACATGTATTTCCTTATCCATGTTTGATTTATAAAAGGATGTGAAAATCTAATAAAAAGTTGTATTAAATACACTATAAGTTTCTAATTAAAGTATCAATTAAAGTTTCTAATTAAAGTTAATTAAATTATGAATGAAGTTAATTGCATTGATAGCAAAACGCTAAACTCAAAAGTCAAACAAACTCATAGAATGGAATGTTATTGTTGCAAAAATTATTTAGGTCAAATGCCTATAAAGATAAAAATGCATTAGTGATTCACAAAATAAATTATTTATGTCTACTTAAGGTAAACAGCAAATATTCAAATATTACTATGTTTTCACACATGTGAATAAAGGTTAAGAACTAGTAATTATATAATATTACTAAGTGGAAAATCTTACCTGTAATAAACAAAAGCTATATAAGATAAAACAATTATAACAATAACCATGTTATACAAATTGAAACATTCACCTGTAATTGAGAGATACAAACAATAGTACTAACTTGTAGTATGATTAGTTTTGCAAAGTAAACAATAACAAAGATTTACTGTAATACACAGTTATGTAACAGTAAAATACATGAAGAAAACACTGTTCTTAACATGATAAGGTAAAAAATAATGCAAAGGTGACAAGGAATAAAGATATATGCACACTGTCATGTCCCTGTTCGGGCGCCAGATGTAATAATAAAAAAAAATGATGATTTTATTCTCTGTTTGTATCTCCTATTTAAAAGAAATAGAAATAAAATTGGTTTATAAGTACATTACCATAAAAGTTCGGGCGCCTTGGAGATACACATGCCTAGGATAATCAGCGGAGATTGGAAACTTTTAATCTGCCGGAGGTGAGCTAAATGAAACCAAACGGTGAGGTTTAAGGTTTTATTGTCCACTCCAGTGTGCATTTAGAAATAGTTGCAAGGATACATTCCTAATGTATAACTAACCTTAAATTTAAAATTAGAGTTTTATAAGCTAGGTCAATATGATCTTATGTCAATATGATCTTATGTCACCAATGCATTTTTAGGTTATTTTGAAGTTTAGATTTAAAATATAATTAAAGTAAGCTCACGGCATCCCTCGGCGAGTATATGTAACACAGCAGCGAGAAAGCTCGTAGCAGGCGAAGTTTTCAGTTTAAGCCCATGCGGTACATCCAGGTTTGAGGCGAAAAGTCCCAAACCCTCCATAAGGAAATGCAGATGACCGAAGACAAAGGTCCAAAGAAAAGATCCAAAGGCAAAAAGAGAAAAAGTCCAAAGGAAAAAGAGAAAAGAAAGGCGGTTCCAATTTGGAAACCTGTAACAAAATTGCATGTCATTAGAACAAACTCCAATATGAACACGAGGTCCTAATTTTTTATAAATTTGTGCGACTTACCGCCTTAATTTGCTGGAACAATGCCAATAGCAAAAGAAATCATAATATTCTCAGATTAAGAGCTGAAACAATAGAATTTGAACAATTATTTTTCAAATTAGGAACGTGGCGAATTCCAACAAAGTGAATCTTATTAAAAAATGACAACTCACCAGAAATAAACTATAATTCCACAAGAGGATAGTTGTGAAGACACAAACTATTATCCTTTAGGCAAAAATACTCTCATTTTTATGAGATTTATTGAAATTAAGTTACGAAGCCATGAATATCGACCATCCAGCCTCAACGCTAGGAAGAAAGGTGCTTTGACAGCTATACGTCAAAATGTCATTCACTCCGCGTTCCGAAACTTTTCGTTCAAAAATAGAATTAAAACCGGTGTGACGACGTTTGCAGAGCGCGTCGTTACAATATTTAATACAATTTTTATTAAAAAGTGTCATTAGTAAACGATGTCTACGTTCTATTTTTTGCTGTTCATATTTTTTCTCTATTCCTTTCTTCGTGCAAGTTATTAATTTTAAAAATGACTAGAATCTAGTCATTTTTAAAATTAAAGGTTTGAGGGTCGTCAGTTGAAATTAAGCGTTAACGCTCCTGTTGCACACCTCCATAGGCCACTGTAACCACTTCCCATCAGGTGGGTCGTGTGCTTGTCTGCCACCTAAGTTTTATAAAAAAATCTAGGGTTTTTTTCATATAGGACATGGCGAGATACTCAGCTTGACGACCTCATCAGATGCTTTCTGTACGGACTAGGAAGAAGGAAACACGTGAGGGTAGAGATTTCCAAGTCTTAATGGTGCGGTTGCATACAACTTACATAATAAGCTCCAAATGGTGTCAACAGCGACATGAGTGCGTTCATAGCTATCGCAAAGACGAGAAGGACCTTTCCGCCAAATCTTACAGAGAGCATACCCGCCGGGACAGGGAGTATCAGGTAACCCCAAAAGTAGGAAGACAAGATCACGCTTTGGGTCTGCAAGCTCCAGTCGAAGGTCTGTAAATTTAAAACAGGTTTAGATAGAGGATATACTGTTAGTCATTTACTTCAACCTTGATCTAAATAATTTTTATAACAGTACCTTATTCCCGACAGAGCTTAACTGGAGGGTTACTTATACTGATAGGAATATTAGTAATTTCAGTTCTAATATTCTTTGGAAAAAATACATAATATTATATAGCCAGACAACTTCAACCAAGTCTGTATATCTGCTGATTGTCATAGCCTTTTCTATCAGAGTTAGTTAATTGACAGTTTTCTTCAATCACCTTTTTATAACCGACTTCCAAAGAGGAGGGGGTTCTCAATTCGATTGGTATTTTTTATATATTTATGTACACGGATTACTCTGCGATTTATGATTTACGATTTACATGATTATTTTTTAATTCGATGTAAAATAGCCATTTGGTCCCATAAAAACTTGATATAATTTGGTCCAGTAGTTAGTAGGTAGTCCAGTACGTAGTCTATGTTTGTAACCGATTTTCTAAATTTAATTTTACATTAGGTTTGGTATAACTCACAAGTAGTTCCATTTAAATTTCATGGGTGGACCTTGGACTCCGGAGATAAACCAGAGAACTCCTTGAAATCAAATAGGAAATGGAAATGATTGCTTACTTGACACGGATCTTTTTGTTTTGTTGTTTTTGAAGTCGGTTTTTAAACGTAGTTTTTTTATTAATTTATTCATGAAGATACACAAGTTTTAAAGCGTTAACAAATTCCTCTCCATCGATGTTAACTGCTTACATTCCGAAAAGGCTGGTGGCATTGCTCCGTTGGATAACAATGCTAATCCGTTGTGCGAAAAAGAGGCCAGTCTTTTGGTCACGGGAAGTATCGGCCAGTCACTTTCCTATTTCTTTATAAAGCGACGGATCTACGAACCCAGTCTGTCGACCCAAAACGGCTCAACTATATAATTCTTGGTTATGTTATCATATTTTCGTCATTTTAATTATGTTGGATAATATTAAACTTTTCAGTTTCATGAATCATTGAAGAAAAAAACAAAATGATTAAAAGGTTTTAGAATACGATCAGTATTAAAAGTTTATGAACAGAAACATAGTTTTCCCCATGCTTATCACTCTTAACACTTTATATGGACTTTTGACAAAAGTGACAATAGTCCACTTTGTGATATCGTTACAAAATTATTTAATTTTGTAACGATATCACAAAGTGGACTATTGTCATCAAAGTTTTTCCCAAGCACCTACAATATGGGGTTCTTCAAGAGGTGCATCAGAAGGTTTCTTCGTGGTTGGCAGCGCGAGTGCAACATGCACATGGACGTATGCAACACCAGGGGTGTTGCATACGTCCATAGGCCACGGTAACTACTTCCCATCAGGTGGGCCCTGTGCTTATCTGACCCCTAAGTGGTATAAAAAAAAAGTTGATAAAGATAAATTATCGTCCAACATTTTCAATATTGTAGAATTATGTTATAATTTACACTACATATTGACAAGTATTACACTACTGTTTGAGGGTCTTTGTGGCGCGGGTTCGATTCTCGCTAAGTGCAAATATTTGTATACGCATATATTTATGTTTGCATTGGTCTGGGTGTTTCTATATATAACAGTATGTACTTAACCGCAATCTAAATTCCGTAACACAAGCTAGTTAAGCTATGCTTACCATGAGTGTAGATAGCGTTGTGTAGTAGAATGTTATAGAATATTTATTTAATTTATATTTATTATACCTAAAATATACTTGGCACAATACACAGGCAATACTAACATTGTCAAGAGATGTGTCGGTCATGGCCACTATGGCCATGCTCATGTTGTTCCGCACCCCAAGGCCGAGAGCCATAGCCAGGAACATCATCAGGGACTGAACGTGTCGCATACCGATTCCACCTGAAATATATATAAAATATTTACCCTGTTACAACGTACAAAAAGACATAATGAACAACGGTGAAGCGTGTATCAAACTCGCGCGCTGAGGGTTCCGTACACAATTACTAGAGGTGGTATTTTCGTCCCTATTGAGCAGTCACTGGTCACAAAGCTCACTGGAGAGTTTTTGTGCTGTCAGTGGGAACACCAAAGGCTTGTCCTGATTTTGTGTTCTGCACTGACGGCTCAGAAACTCTGTTCTGTCATGGTCGGCAGCACGGGTGTGTCTCCCCTGGTATTACACACGTTCATAGGTCACGGTAACCACTTTCCATCAGTTGGACCGTTTGCTTTACTGCCACCTAAGTTGCATAAAAAATAATTCAATCGAACCTTAATGTTGCCGTAGCAAAATTGTATTCATACTTACTCACAGAGATACCTATGTCTAAGAGTATATATGAGTGCAACAAATTTAGCTACGACCAAAACCTCGTGATCAGTATTAACTTACTGTAAATAAGTTTTTACGGTCCTTCGACAAACTATAGTTCGCTGTCGGATAACCTCGTTCCGAATTCTATCCTTCAGAGAAACTCCAAGCATAGCTCGCTCCACAGACTGCTGCGCGACTATTAAGCAATGGACCAGCCCCCCTGTAAGTGTCCACGTTTCGGCACCGTAAGTCATCATCAACAGGTAGGAGGCACTGTTTTAAAGAGATAGACCAATGGCATATGATGAGGCCGTCAAGCTGAGTGTCACCATTGTCACACGGTATGTGTAAGTAATGGTGACCCTCTTTTTTGGGACTTTGCCTTCAGCTTACCATCAGGCAAGGCGAAGTCTAATTGACGTGTCCTATATAAAAAAAAAATCTATTAAGGCTGTTGCAGCGTTGTGCTTCACGCTGTGTCCTTAGAGAATTTCACAGCAGGATAGGCAATGAGATTAATCGAAGATATTATCTGAACACTCGCCACGGTATTGACGGTAAAATACACCTCTAAGGTACAAGAAAAAGACAATTAATGTGCACAATAATCAACGAACTTTGAGCAGAAAATTCACTGAATTTGTAATTAATGTAATTTTTTTTGCCTACAATATAGGCTTTTTTTATTATTTTCTGAATACACCAATAGCTTTTATAATAAAACAAGATTTAACACTACTATTTATTGCCCAAGCTTCGCCGTTGTTTCGATCTTATAATAGTTTATATAAACAAAAACTTACTTGGTTTTTTGATATCACTTTCATCTTGCTCGCTTATTGTAGTCATTGCACAAAAGTAACTGATTAAAGTTTTGTATAGGTTTATTTAAAACTCAGATATTCACGCAACTCAACGAGCAGCATGACAGCATCAACGAAGATCAGCATATGAAAATGATAAGAAATGTGTAGATACCACTTTGTTGTATTTGAAATTTCATTATAATTTCTATAGTGATTATCTATTTGTGTATCTTCTTATCGAACCTGTTGTATTCAAAGAGAGATAGGTTACAAAGTAATGTTATCTAGATTTTAAAACGCGCTGCGTTAAATTATGTATTTGCACTGCATCATCAAACCAGAAATGCGCTAACTGTTGAGCTACATAATATAATATGTTCTCGCATCTTAAGTGGTATTAATTCCACCTTGTAGAGAAGAGACGATTCATATTACATTATGTGGATGTTATAAGTTTATATGTGATGCATTTAAATAGTGTTTTTAGGGTTCCGTGCCTCAAAAGGATAAAATAGAACCCTTTTAGAATCACTTCATTGTCCGTCTTTCAAGACCTTTTCCTCAGGAATGATAGGAGGCATCAAAATGAAATTTATACCACATAGTCAGGTCTATAATGTCTTGAAACTGTAAAAAAATCAAAAATCTAAGTTATCGCCATCAATTTTGTACGAAATCCTCAGTTCGCGAGTCTGATTCGCACTTGACCGACTTTTTTTTATATATTATACGTGCATATCAACAAACAACCAGTGCGATAGTATAGACCATATCTACAAACAACCAGTTATTTAATTATTATTTTTTACAACTTAGGTGGTAGAGAAGCACACGGCCCACCTGATGGCAACCGTGACCTATGAACATGTGCAACACCAGAGAGTCACACCCGTGCTACCGATACTGAAAGAACGAAGAGTTTCTGTGCCGTCAGTGCAGAAGACACAATCAGGACAAGCCTTTAGTCTTCCCACTGACAGCACGACAACTCTCCAGTGAGCTCTGGCCATCCTACTCACGGCCGGGAACACAACACGAGGCTATCATAACTGTGGTATTCTGTAGGGTGGAGGTAATTCCCCAATCGCACTGCTCAATGGGGACGGGAATACTGTGCTACGCACTATAAGTTTCCGGAATGAATATGAAAAAATACTATTAAAGGTACAAAATTAATTTATTGTTTCTCAAAATAATCTCCCTTGGCGTCTATGCACTTTTTCATTCGATCAAACCAGTTTTGAAAACTTTTGTGCCACTCCTCTGTGGTGACCTCTGAAACGTGTTTTTCATACTCCTCGACAGCCTCTTCTGGTGATGAAAATCGTTGGCCGCGTAATTGGTTCTTAATTTTTGGGAACAGATAAAAGTCAGAAGGTGCCAGGTCGGGACTGTATGCAGGATGACTCATGAGTTCTACATTTTTCGCCTTCAAAAAGTCGTTTGTCTGTCTGGCCGTGTGAGAACTAGCATTGTCGTGGTGCAGGATGATACGGCGTTTACGGTTATTTTTACGGAGTTCGTCAATAACTTCCGGCAAACAAATGGTCGTGTACCAGTCACTATTCACAGTACGACGATTTTCTAAAGCAACAGTAGCCACGTGTCCAGTTTTATTAAAAAAAGGAAGCAATCATCCGCTTAGATGCACTTTTCACGTGCGCCACTTTGGTTGGTTTCGGCTCATCTTGAAAGACCCATACGCTCGATTGCTGCTTTGTTTTGGGATCGTAGCAATAAATCCATGTTTCGTCACCTGTTACTATGTCCCACACCAAATTTGACGCACCTTCGTTGAATCTGGTAAGCATGGCACTGCACCAAGTGACGCGGTCCGTTTTTTGATCCTCGGTCAAGTTATGTGGGATCCACCGCGAGCACAGCTTTCTCACACCCAAATGTTTGTGTAGGATTGATTGTATTTGACTCATGCCTATTTCTAAGGATGCGCGAATTTCATGGTAGGTCACATGCCTGTCTGTTTCAATCATACGGCGCACAGCATCGATGTTTTTGTTGGTCACAGCGGTGGACGGCCGACCATCGCGAGATTCGTCACTGAGATTGATACGACCACGCTTGAATTCTGCAAACCAGCTATAAACAGTCGTCTTGCATGGAGCTTCATCGCCAAAAGCTGTTCCAAGCCGAGCGATGCTCTGTACACTTAAAATCGTAGAAAATCATACTACGAAAATCCATGATGATGCAGACACACAATTTTTTAAATGGCGCCACAAGGTAAAAACAAAAGACAGTCAGATGAAACAAACTGTATTCTACAGCCAAAGAGTTCTATTTTCAAATGTTGTAATAAATTTTTAAATATTGTTTATGTAAGTGGCCAGTTCCGGAAACTTTTAGTGTTACCTATGTATATTATGACAATGAGCTCTGTTTTTTCTCTGCATGCTAATTAATTAAATGATTGTTTTATTAGAATGGTTGCAGAATTAGTGAGTTACTTAATTTGTCTGCATTACAAATGCCTACATTAATAATCAACACAAACCCAGACCCTCATCGAAATCTTCGTTGCAAGATATCTAAAGTGTATCTTTAAATTGTCTGACTTGCATATTTTTATCTCTCTATAGTGCAGTGCAACACATGATCTAAAACCATCTGCCAGATTAAAATGAAGTTGGACATCTCGAAGAGATACCAGCCATACCATTTGCTGTATATATGTTGCATGTTGTACCTAGCAATAGTTAAAGCAGCTGCGCCCATTAGTCGTTACTTCGAATAAATCAGTGCGTATTCAGCCGTCTGTCGTTTTACTTGTCCGCATACATAACACCCTTTGTGTTAAATTACTTTGTGACATTGTCGTAGATGGTAGAAGGACCGCAACCTCTGTAACCACGGCGAAGTAATGAGTAATGGTCTGTATACGTTGTTTACTACTTCACGTTTATTAGAAGCTTAACTAGTGTGTAGACTGTTGTAGAATATTTATTTATTTATTTAGAGGGATTAAAGGGAACATTAGTAAGCTTCTGCAGTGACTCTTAAGCGGCGCAAGTATTCCAATCTCATTGTTGATTATGAATTTGTGCCATTTAGAGTCGAAACGTTTGGGTCGTGTGGCCCAAGCGCCTGCAATCTCTTAGGGGAGAACGCGAAGCGTATGGTGGACGCTTCTTGTGACCAGACGGCTGACCTTTTCTTAGGTCAGAGAATAAGCATTGCCATACAACGTGGCAATGCTGTTAGTCTTCTGGGAACGCTACAACAAGAGGCATACGATGCGGAGGAATTCCACGACGCATTTTAACTTTTGTTTTATTTAATGTTTTTTTTTTATTAATGTAAATATTATAATATATTTAATTTATCATGACATATCAAAAGTAATGTTATTTTTAAACTATCGCGGTGTGAATTCATAATTTTACAACGTATCGGGACTTTTTGCGATTAAATCACGGAACAAAAGTCCCGATACGCTGTAGAAATATCAAAAGTAGTTACTTACACTATGTTATATATATTTTATAAATAAATAAGTTAAATTAAAAAATACATACATATGATCACGCCTTCATCCCCGGAGGGTTAGGCAGAGGTGAATTAACACCCACATTTCACCAATCATTTAATTCTGTCCCAAGTAATAGTGGGTGAGCCTGTATAGTCTTCCGGGCTCTAGTGTTGACTCAAGCCATGCATCTAAGGCTGAGTGAAGGCTGTATAAATCTGTCTGATGTTAAACTGCCCTATACCATAGTCGCCTTGCACGACACCGCATGGGAAGAGACGGGGTGGTACAAATTGGACTCTGCCAGGAATATTCTTTAAAAAAAAAAACAATTTGCTTTGCACTTTTAATGGATCTTCCAGTTGCATTTGTACAGTCAGCAGAGGAAATACGGTTGCACTTTTTCATACAAAGTTATATGTAAAAGTGTGATACTATCTCCTTTGTCGACTGTACACACTCTATTTCTTATGCATGCTCGGTAGGATAAAGGTTTGGTGATTGTGATAAATATTCAATGTTTCTTTTTCGTTTCTGCATGCATATTTCTTCCTTCCTTTCACTCTCTTTCTTCTCTTGATTGCTTCTTCTTTGATTGCTATGGTTTTAAAACATTAGATCGTATATCGTGCGCTTTACCCAACTAAAATTTGAGGACTAACATTACCTATTTGAAATATTATTTTTCCGCACAGTTTTCATATGCGTGAGTCTAACATTACAGATTAAATGGCGTACTCGATATTTATCTGATACCGAGAGCACTCAAGAGCACCTTGTGCAAACTTACAAGGTGATCTATTATTTTAATAAATTTCAATTTTAAAAGATGAACGCTGCATGTTGTAATAAATTGAGTGACGGAATCTGGAGAATAAGTAGGTACTGATAATGTGACTGATGAAGACAGAATATTTGGCCTGTGTGGGAAGATAAGAGGAGCTTCAAATGTGGAATAGCACCTAATACAGATGGATTAAGGAAGAACGAAAGGAAAATAGGATACAAGTATAGTCTTTAGTGATATCTAGTCCACTTCCTTCACAAAAAAAATCTTTAATAAAATAAATAATAGTTTACTAATAATATGTAATGGGAAAACGATAGACGTTTTATTTCGTTGAATATAAGCGGTTAAAAATTCTAATAGCGAATCTGCTATTAAATGTTCACCTGCATTTAATTTTACTACCCTTTTTTTATTTATTACACGCCAATTTGAGTTGAGGGTCACCATTTCAAACACTAAGTAATGTTACAAGGGTAGCACTCAGCTTGGTGGCCTCCCAGAAGTACGAGCAGTATTCCACACAGGAGCGAATTTGTGTCTTATAGAGAAGACACCGCTGCTCCAGCGTGAAAAAAAACGTCTCACTTTGTTCAGGAGTCCGAGATTCCGCGAGGCTGTTTTGATGATGCTCTCGATGTAGTTTAATCATTTTATCAATCTAAATAAAATTACACTTAAATCCACTTTCAAATTATTGTATATATATTAAACGATGCATTAGAGCCATATGCAAGATTAAAACCACTGAAACATGTAAACCATACTTCATTAGTCTGAGGATACTGACGATGCCATGTTTGTATATCCTTGAAACAGTTATGTTTGTCAAGCTGAACTGGGAGAAATTCTCAGTTATAACCAGCAGTCGTAGATCCGATGATGCCTCTTGCCAGCCAAAACGGCCCTACTACATATTTGTAATTGCACCTAAGATCTACAACAAACTACCTAAAGCCATAAAATCTAGCGAAAACTTGGTAATGTTTAAAAAAGAAGTGCATACATTCTTGCTCGATAAAGCATACTATTCAATTAATGATTATCTCAGTGACAAAGACATTTAATTTCATTTCATTTAATTTATTATTAGGTTTCAATTTCTGACTTAATTTTCTTCTTATTTTATTCTTTTACTGCTGTCATAGACATAACTTATTTAATTGTTTGACATTTTTGAGACTATTATTTCGTTGACAATGCATGAATTGACATACTTAGTTCTAAATTAAAAAATATTTGTACATCACACAATGTGGTAGAATATAGAGGACATTCTAACATTATTATAAGATCTGTAACTAACCTATGTTCCACAAATAAATGATTATGATTATGATTTTTTTTTAAATTACTATCATACTTTTTACTCAATCATTTATATTCTGAGAATGTGTTCTAGTGGCATGTTGTGAAAACAATTCTTTTAGGTAAACGTGTTTCATCAACATTATATTATTGGTTACCACAAAATAAAATAATCACAAAATCATACAAATCTGTCACAAATAAAAGAAAATCGCAGACACTATTCGTGGCTAGAGATCTGCATAAACTACCGCCAATTAGTTTTGATCATGTCGATGTAACGAGTCTATTAAGAAACATACTTACATTGCAAGCAGACATTAAACATATTAAAGAAAATTACACCACAAAACAGGACTTAAGTAGTTTAAGCACACAGACTGATATTCCAAGTCGAGGGTCAGTAGTAAAACACTGTAATGCAGTAACTCGAGGCACACAACATCCTATTTAACTGTACAAAGCGATTACACACAAAATTCTCAAAAAAGTATTATCAACCCACCACATCTGATAATTACTTCTCAATATACGTATATGAACAAACCCCTCGGGCGATGTCTTTTGAATCGGTGCAAATACTGGTTTTGCCTGAGTGTCAGGTACTTACGCGCACAGCTGAGCGCAGCGATGACTCGCTTGTGAGTACATCACTTGTGGTAAACAACACTGGGAATGGTTGTAACAATAATGAAACAAGTGGCGAAGTATATAATAATACATCGGAGAAATGGACTACAGTTGTCAATAAAAAAGTATTGAGGAAACAAAATCAGTTGAGTGGCAAAATGGGAAGGGGTTATGACACAGATTTAAATTTTAAGGCTGCACCTGATAGTATGATTCCGTTATTTATTACTAATGTACACAAAGATACTAATGAAAAGGGCATAGCAGAGTACATATTTAGGAAAACAGGTGAAAATGTTTCAGTGATAAAATTACATATTAAAAATGATAGACATAATGCTTTTAAAATATTTGTGTTAAAAATGAAATTAAAATTATTCATGAATGAGCAATTATGGCCTGCAGGTATAATATTTCGGCGCTTTATCCACCAAAAGCACAAAATTGTGGATAAATCAGTTCGTGGTGTGGCAACTAACAAGCTACTGTAATGGGTGATTACGCTGAATCAGTTACGCAAAACACCATCCTTGCATCTTTTAATTGTAAGTCGCTTAGGAGGTCTATGGAGGGAGTTAGGTCACTGTGCAAGGAAGCTGACCTAACTCCCTCCATAGAAAGGCAATTGCCCTGTAGGAAACGTGGCTTCTACCCCACGACTTAGGTGTATTGACCATGATTGGTGCCGGATTTGGCAGTACGGGAACATTTGCAGTGGATACATCCATAGGAATACTGGAGGGGCGACCTTATGGTGGAGTGGCACTTCTTTGCAAAAAGGGCACATTTAGTTGTGTAAGTGTAGTACCGTGCGGGAAGCCACGAATCGCAGCTATTAAAGTTCTTTTGAGTGATCGGCCGGTGTTAACAATTAGTGTCTACCTACCCGTTGATAATACAATTAACCTAACGGAATTTTCGGACTGTCTAGTCACTGTTAGTGCAATTACTGAAGAAAGCAACGTGGAATCAGTGATTATTCTAGGTGATTTCAATACTCACCCAAACAGACCATGTTTTGTTTTTTTTTTTGTGTTGAACAGAAATGGGTTTGCGCGGATTTAAATAAGTTACCGTCTGATACTTACACGTTTATTAGTGAAACAAATGGCGAGAGGAGCTGGTTAGACCATTGTGTAGTTACTCAGGCAGCATGGCCTTTAATAACTGCAGTAAACTCGCTGCGTATGGTGTGCACGGTAGTCTTTTTCGTTGGTTGTCCTCTTATCTGATTAACAGAAGTCAGTTGGTGGCCTTGAGAGGATATATTTCTTCTCCCGCTGGTGTACCATCTGGGGTACCTCAAGGGTCGCATTCTGGGCCGTTGTTGTTTATAGTGTTCGTTAACGATCTCGTAAAAAATATATCTTGTGAATATCTTTTATACGCTGACGACTTAAAAATTTATAAAGCTATAACCTCTCCAGATGACTGTAATCTCTTGCAGAGTGATCTTATAGCTGTCTTTCAGTGGTGTAAAAGTAATTTGATGTCCCTTAACATTGCTAAATGTTCAGTCCTTACTTTCACTAATAAGCGGCATGGGATCGTTAACGATTACACGATTGACGGTCAAGTCCTTAGGAGATCCAATGTCATTAAGGATCTTGGAATTGTTTTCGATAATAAACTCAGCTTTCGAGACCATTACCATCACGTAGTGATAAAATCTAATCAACTAATCGGGTTTATTGTGAGAGGACTACTAGGGATTTTATTGGTGCTCGCTCTTTTCTCTACCTGTACCACACACTCGTGAGATGCATCTTGGAATACGGCTGCCCAATATGGTCTCCACATTACAATGTTCACATTGAAAATATAGAAAGGGTGCAAAGAAGGTGTCTGCGGATATTATGCTACTGACAACACCTGGGGCGCAACATTATTGATTACGATGCGCGTCTGATTAGATTTAACGTGCAAAAGTTGGAAGTACGCAGGCGGTACTTTGATTTTACTTGCCTTTATAAAATAATTCATTCTATACTTGATGTACCTAATTTGCTTGCTCAATTAACCATTAATATCAGATATAGCGCTCGTAGATCCAACCAAACGGGACTCTTTGCATTACAAGCCTATAAAAATAATACTTCGTGTATATTTAGAGTATACACTGGGGCTTAAATTAAAGTCCAACTTGACTACAGATATTTATTATGCAAATCGTGCTTACAGTTCGAAAGATTATAGCGGATTGATTTATCTTAGTAGGTAGGTATTCCCTTCAATTAATGCGTAAAACGCCTGACGTATTTGTGATAGCCGTCACCCGCAGATAATGGGGGTGCGCGGCAACACTTCGTTTTATAACCCCATAGTTCGGATGGCTCGTCAGTGCAACGAAATCGCCAGGGATAATCCAGCCTTCGATATTTTTGTACCTAAGCTGACTTTATTTGTTAGAACGGTAGAACAACTTTTAAACCAACCGTAGTTAGGAACTCCATCATGTCTAATGTGTCAAAAATATAAAATTGTAAACTAGCATTATATGTGTTATTGTTAGAAACTCCTTCATCTTAACTCATTTGTACACGCGTTCTTGTGGAATGCAACCTGGACTCTAATCCTATTGCTTTGTATTATTATTGTATTTCTTATTGGTTGTAATCTGTTACGTGTGATAAAATAAATAAATAAATAAATAAATAAATAAATAAATACATAAATAAATAAATAAATAAATAAATAAATAAATAAATAAATAAATAAATAAATAAATAAATAAATAAATAAATAAATAAATAAATAAATAAATAAATAAATAAATAAATAAATAAATAAATAAATAAATAAATAAATAAATAAATATATAAATATATAAATAAATAAATAAATAAATAAATAAATAAATAAATAAATAAATAAATAAATAAATAAATAAATAAATAAATAAAAAATAAATAAATAAATAAATAAATAAATAAAATAAATAAACAACTAGTGCTTATGTAAAATATTATGATGTACACTGGTCTGACCATTTCCCATTGCTAATAAAATGTAATATGAACATTATAAAGGTGAAAGTTACTACACCGCTAAGTACGCCACAAAATAATATCACATGGGGCGAGTGGTCACTTGAACAGGTAAATAAGTATTCTCAAGTATGTAATAATTTATTGAAAAATATAGATTTTCCAAGTGAATGTATAAAATGTGGTGGCAAATTGTATAATGATACTGATCATAAATTAATAATAGATAATATGTACACAAAGACAGTATCAGGCCTACAGTCTGCGGCTGTCTTCACACACACCAGTTGTAGTGATGGCAACTCACATGGTCACAAACGGGTGGCAGGGTGGAGCAGGTATGTTGCTGAGGCACATAGGGAGGTCAGAGCAAAGTTCGTTATCTAGGATTGGCATGGCCGACCATCTTCAGGTCATGTTTATGAAGACATGGTCAGTTCTCGGAAGGTGTTTAAAGGAAAATTAAAGTGGTGTCAAAAAGACCAAGATCAAATAAAAATAGATAGTCTGGCATCACACTATTCGAACAAAGACTTCAAAAAATTTTTGGAAGTTCACAAATAAATTAAAAATAGCTCATAGCCTTCCTGTGAGTGTCGGTGGCTTGACGGATCTGCAAATAATAGCCGAATCCTTTAAGGAACATTTTATAGTGCAATCATCTCTGGGGCTAGCAAAGACCATCCTCGATGCTGAGACACATCGTGACCGGGTATCCACACTCATCACCGCCAAGGAAGTACGAAATATACTTAGAAATATGAAAAGAGGCAAATCACCGGGACACGATGGTCTGAGCATTGAGCACCTGCAGCACGCGGGCTATCACATGCCAAGAGTACTGGTACTGTTTTTTAATCTTTGTGTGGTCCATTCGTATCTGCCTTCTGAATTGACGCGAATGCTGGTGGTGTCAGTGGTCAAAAATAAGACGGGAGACGTATCAGACCGGTCGAACTATAGACCTATTTCGCTGGCAACCATAATTGCAAAGGTGCTTGACGGTGTGCTTAATTCACATCTGGACAAGTACATCAAGCCTCATGATGCTCAGTTCGGGTTTAGACCTGGCTTATCGACTGAGAGCGCAATCGCCTGTCTTAAGCATACCGTCAGGTACTATGCTGATAGGAAGACGCCAGTATATGCGGCTTTCCTTGACCTTTCTTAAGCATTCGACATGGTATCCTACGATACCCTATGGGATAAACTGCAAGAAACAGGAATCCCTGGGGAACTGTTGAGTGTTTTTCGCCACTGTTACCAACATCAAAGTAATGTGGTCAAATGGGGGGTAAATATGTCATCATCATATGTCATGGAATGTGGGGTACGACAAGGTGGGCTAACCTCACCAAAACTTAATTGTTATATAAATGCACTGATAGAGGAGCTCAGCAGCATGCGTGCAGGTTGTTTTAATTATGGAATTTCTTATAATAATATAAGTTATGCAGACGATATGGTGCTGCTGGCCCCCTCTATCAGTGCTTTAAGAAAGCTACTTGTCGTATGTGAGAAGTATGCGGACAAACATGGGCTGGTATACAACACCAAAAAGTCCGAATTCATGATCTCTGGGGCCGTGGGCACCAAGCGTCCGGATATCATACCGGAGGTGACTATGTGTGGAGTACCACTTCGTCGGGTTGATACCTTCAAATATCTTGGAAAATATGTTGCTCGCGACCTCAGGGACGATGCAAATATTGAGCGGGAACGTAGGGCATTGGCAGTAAGGGCCAATATGGTTCGCTCGGTGCACGGATAGTGTAAAAGTAATGCTTTTTAAGGCGTACTGCACATCCCTGTACTCGAGTGCTATGTGGGTCAGCTATACCCAGCGCTCCCTTAAAGCCCTACGTATACAATACAATAAAGCTTTCAGAGCGCTGTTGCGGCTGCCGCGCTTCTGTAGTGCATCGGCTATGTTCGCTCACGCACGTACCGATGGTTTCGCAGCGTTATGGCGCAAAAAATGACGTCAATGCTGTATGGAATGCGCGGCAGTGGCAACAGTATGCTCAAGGTAAGACACGTCTATAAGATGCACCAATCCTAGGTGTTCCTACATCGGCCAGACCAAGCGAATCATTGCAGAGAGAGTCAGAGAACATATCGCAGCCTTGAAAAACCATCAGTTTAACAAATCGGCAGTAGCAGAACATCTTAAGTTGGGTACCAATCACTGGATTGAGCTTCATCAACCCAAAGTCCTCTCCACTGATCGCCACTACTATTCACGGATTGTGCGTGAAGCCATTGAAATCAAAAAATATAAAAATCGGAGGTAGGACACGGCGGTATATCCGCCCAATTGAGCAATCCGACTGGGGAAGTACCGTGTTCCCAGCGGTGAGTAGGGTAGCCAGAGCTCACTAGAGAATTTGTGCTGTCAGTGGGATGACTAATGGCTTGTCCTGCTTTGTCCTCTACACTGACGGCACAGAAACTCTGTGCTTACAGGCTCGGCAGCGCGAGTGTGACTCCTCTGGTGTTACACACGTCCATAGGCCACGGTAATCAGGTGGGCCGCGCGCTTGTCTGCCGCCATAGTGGTATATAAAAAAATTCAATAGGGAAGATGGATTCAAGCTATCCGGAACGTGGAATCCAGTGATTAAGATACTAAAACCAAAAAACACAGTGCTGTTAAAAACTGACAGACAGTGAGTGTGGTATGTCGCCAGCCTAACCGTTCATAATATAGTGTAATGGTGGGTAGGCGCTCAAAAATGTTCCCCGCATACATCTCGACGCTCGAAGACTAGTCAAGTCGTGACCACGGGTGCTGCAACGCATCCGAAACGTCGGCAGAAATAGTAAGTTCCAAGATATAATTCGCGAGAAGTCCCGATACCTAGTATAATTATGAATTCACACCGCGAAAGTTTAAAAATAATATTTTAACTTCACATAAATATAATTGATGATGCATTGGTAGCTAAGCGGTTAAAGGTTAAAGAGTCGGGGTCATGGGATGCTCCTGGGTTCAAATCCTGACCATAACACTGCAAGAGCATTTTAACAGGTGTTAGGAGAAATTAACGTTGTTTAAATTACAAATTTTATTTGTTTTTAAAACCATCTGATTGCCGGTATTCAAAAACTGATAGCCAATAATCTGGGATTAGCGATTCTTCTAAGATATTTTTTACATTTTTTTATGATTATGTAGTGTAATTATGAGCATAAGCTGTCTCTATTGTTATATGATTGATTTATTATCCGGCACGAAGAAACAATATTATGAATAATTTTCTAATTTCAAGAAATGTGCAATGTACATTGTAATGGGGGTAATGTATTGTACACTGTATATCTGTGTAACTGGCAGCATATAAACTCTTTGGTGCTAACTGTTAGCTTATGAATGAAAAAAAGTTGATTACTTGCTTGCTGGCTTTTCGGTTACTTAGTAAACTAACTTATACATAAATATTTGAACAACTTAGACAAACGAAGAAACATTGAGTGCTTTGATTAAAAATGCCAGTATGAAAATAGTGAAAAACATTGTTCTAAGATAAATCTGAGTATCCGAACTTTAACAAAAGCATTAAAAAAAAAAGATCCGATTTTCATTAATATTAATTATTTGTATGGCTTTCTCTATTAAAATTAAGTACCTGACATTGTTTGTTAAAATTGAAGTTCTTAAACATTTGAGTGAGGTTACGAGTGAAATTGAAATTAAACAAATATAAAAGAAAAATAACAACAATGCAAAATATTAACATCTTCAAAAACGTTCAAAATTTTACAGAGCCTTTGAACGGGGGATCCTTCAGAGCTCTTAATGAAATTCTTCCGTCGAAGGAAATTAATCGTTACTCTTGTACTTTTTGCTAGCCTTGCCTTTGTCGGCTGAAAACGTTATTTTTGGCTATTAAAAAACAAAACTGAAAAATTTTTGATTGACGAAATTGTCCTCATGTATTTTTTCAATTGTCTCTGTTAACCGTTTGAGAAATAGACCTTAAGGACTAATTTTGTTTTATGACCTAAAAGATTAAAATGATTACAAGAAACTTTATTTACACGATTCACAGTTCGGAACAACTCATTGTACTCAAAGCTCACTGGATAATTTGTGTGTCAGTGGGATGACTAAAGGCTTGTCCTGCTTTGTACTCTACACTGACGGCACAGAAACTCTGTGCTTACAGGGTCGGCAGTGCGAGTGTGGCTTCTCTGGTGTTACACACGTCCATAGGCCACGGTAACCACTTTCCATCAGGTGACCCGTGCGCTTGTTTGCCACCTAAGTGGTATAAAAAAAAACAACTGCTTTGGTATAGCTATCTATATTTATCATTGATTACGAAAAAATGTAACCATATATAAAATTAAGAAGTAGCAACTATATATTTTCAAAATGATTTAATACTATTGATTTTTGTAAATTAAACTTATCTTACTTTATTATTTTATTTAACATTACAAATTAAATTAATTATCATAACAATATTATTGATAGTACTTGATAAAGTGAAAAAACACAAAACCAATTAATACATTTTTAAACTACTGTTCAGTTTTGTTCATCATTGGTACATTTTCTTCAATATCTTTTTCTTCTGGTGGGTCATTCCAATCTGCTTTCGTACTAGTTCCTAATATCACATAGATCAGGTTTGTGACGAGATACAATCCACCTGTTAAGAAGAACACCTGTCTCCAAAGGTACTGGTCTCTCTGTGAAGAATATAATGGCAATAATGTTATTATTTATTTATTTTTCAATATAAAAATAATACTAGCAACCAAAATTACTAAAACTCCCTCTCACCCCTCCAGCTAATTTAAATTGCTTGTGTTACGAGTGGGAGTTTTTTTTTTTTTTTTTTTTTATACCACTTAGTTGGCAGACAAGCACACGGCCCACCTGATGGAAAGTAGTTACCGTGGCCTATGGACGTCTGTAACACCAGAGGAGTCACAGTCGCGCTGCCAACCCTGTAAGTACAGAGTTTCTGTGCCGTCAGTAGAAGACATATCAGGACAAGCCTTTAGTCTTCCCACTGACGGCACAAATTCTCCAGTGAGCTCTGGCTACCCTACTCACCGCTGGGAACACAACACGAAGTTATTATAACCGCGGTATTCTGTAGGGCGGAGTGTCTGAATCTGGGACCTATAGATCGTAAGGCTGACTCTTTAGTCACTAAGCAACTGATGCTCTATCCATATGCATATAATGTAAAGGAGAAAAGCAAATTGCATTCAAATTCAGTAAAATTACTTGTTTAGATTAATATTTATTATTTACATATACAAGTGTTGTCACAGATGTCAAGCCCTTTGTCTGTTTGTAGATTTAAACTACTAACAGGAATGTAATTTTATGTTCTGCTTAATATTCATATTTAAAAATAAATGAAAACATAATTATACAATGTAGAGATTATAATGTAAGAAAGTATACAAGGTGTACAAGAAATACATACATACAAAAATACAAAATTACATGCATACATATCCAATATAATAAGTCTACTTACAACGTCCGTCAAGATGAAGCCAATCACTATGGGTGCCAATGAAGCGCCAATATTAGATATAAAGTTACTGATACTCATCATGGTCCCCGCAAAGTTTGGTGATATGTCTATGTGGTTTATCTGGAATTTGGGTTAAATAATAATTATATATAAATGTTGTGAAAATCGCATCATCGAACCACTCGCCATAGGCAGGGAATTCATTCTCACACATCACGATAGGAAACGGTGCGCACTGTGCGGTATGAAAGGTACTTCAACCCACTCTCAAGTTGTGGAACGAATTCTTTCTTGTGGTTTGGAACGTTTCTATAATATCGGGATCTCCAAAAAGCACATGAGAATACAAGGTTTCTACAGGATCGACAGTGCGAGTGTGACACCCTTGGTATTGCACACGTCCATAAGCTACGATGGCCACTTTCCATCAGGTGGGCCGTACGTGACTACTAAATAATAGCCGAATCCTTTAAGGAACATTTTATAGTGCAATCATCTCTGGGGCTAGCAAAGACCATCCTCGATGCTGAGACACATCGTGACCGGGTATCCACACTCATCACCGCCAAGGAAGTACGAAATATACTTAGAAATGTGAAAAGAGGCAAATCACCGGGACACGATGGTCTGAGCATTGAGCACCTGCAGCACGCGGGCTATCACATGCCAAGAGTACTGGTACTGTTTTTTAATCTTTGTGTGGTCCATTCGTTTCTGCCTTCTGAATTGACGCGAATGCTGGTGGTGCCAGTGGTCAAAAATAAGACGGGAGACGTATCAGACCGGTCGAACTATAGACCTATTTCGCTGGCAACCATAATTGCAAAGGTGCTTGACGGTGTGCTTAATTCACATCTGGACAAGTACATCAAGCCTCATGATGCTCAGTTCGGTTTTAGACCTGGCTTATCGACTGAGAGCGCAATCGCCTGTCTTAAGCATACCGTCAGGTACTATGCTGATAGGAAGACGCAAGTATATGCGGCTTTCCTTGACCTTTCTTAAGCATTCGACATGGTATCCTACGATACCCTATGGGATAAACTGCAAGAAACAGGAATCCCTGGGGAACTGTTGAGTGTTTTTCGCCACTGTTACCAACATCAAAGTAATGTGGTCAAATGGGGGGTAAATATGTCATCACCATATGTCATGGAATGTGGGGTACGACAAGGTGGGCTAACCTCACCAAAATTTAATTGTTATATAAATGCACTGATAGAGGAGCTCAGCAGCATGCGTGCAGGTTGTTTTAATTATGGAATTTCTTATAATAATATAAGTTATGCAGACGATATGGTGCTGCTGGCCCCCTCTATCAGTGCTTTAAGAAAGCTACTTGTCGTATGTGAGAAGTATGCGGACAAACATGGGCTGGTATACAACACCAAAAAGTCCGAATTCATGATCTCTGGGGCCGTGGGCACCAAGCGTCCGGATATCATACCGGAGGTGACTATGTGTGGAGTACCACTTCGTCGGGTTGATACCTTCAAATATCTTGGAAAATATGTTGCTCGCGACCTCAGGGACGATGCAAATATTGAGCGGGAACGTAGGGCATTGGCAGTAAGGGCCAATATGGTTCGCTCGGTGCACGGATAGTGTAAAAGTAATGCTTTTTAAGGCGTACTGCACATCCCTGTACTCGAGTGCTATGTGGGTCAGCTATACCCAGCGCTCCCTTAAAGCCCTACGTATACAATACAATAAAGCTTTCAGAGCGCTGTTGCGGCTGCCGCGCTTCTGTAGTGCATCGGCTATGTTCGCTCACGCACGTACCGATGGTTTCGCAGCGTTATGGCGCAAAAAATGACGTCAATGCTGTATGGAATGCGCGGCAGTGGCAACAGTATGCTCAAGGTAAGACACGTCTATAAGATGCACCAATCCTAGGTGTTCCTACATCGGCCAGACCAAGCGAATCATTGCAGAGAGAGTCAGAGAACATATCGCAGCCTTGAAAAACCATCAGTTTAACAAATCGGCAGTAGCAGAACATCTTAAGTTGGGTACCAATCACTGGATTGAGCTTCATCAACCCAAAGTCCTCTCCACTGATCGCCACTACTATTCACGGATTGTGCGTGAAGCCATTGAAATCAAAAAATATAAAAATCGGAGGTAGGACACGGCGGTATATCCGCCCAATTGAGCAATCCGACTGGGGAAGTACCGTGTTCCCAGCGGTGAGTAGGGTAGCCAGAGCTCACTAGAGAATTTGTGCTGTCAGTGGGATGACTAATGGCTTGTCCTGCTTTGTCCTCTACACTGACGGCACAGAAACTCTGTGCTTACAGGCTCGGCAGCGCGAGTGTGACTCCTCTGGTGTTACACACGTCCATAGGCCACGGTAATCAGGTGGGCCGCGCGCTTGTCTGCCGCCATAGTGGTATATAAAAAAATTCAATAGGGAAGATGGATTCAAGCTATCCGGAACGTGGAATCCAGTGATTAAGATACTAAAACCAAAAAACACAGTGCTGTTAAAAACTGACAGACAGTGAGTGTGGTATGTCGCCAGCCTAACCGTTCATAATATAGTGTAATGGTGGGTAGGCGCTCAAAAATGTTCCCCGCATACATCTCGACGCTCGAAGACTAGTCAAGTCGTGACCACGGGTGCTGCAACGCATCCGAAACGTCGGCAGAAATAGTAAGTTCCAAGATATAATTCGCGAGAAGTCCCGATACCTAGTATAATTATGAATTCACACCGCGAAAGTTTAAAAATAATATTTTAACTTCACATAAATATAATTGATGATGCATTGGTAGCTAAGCGGTTAAAGGTTAAAGAGTCGGGGTCATGGGATGCTCCTGGGTTCAAATCCTGACCATAACACTGCAAGAGCATTTTAACAGGTGTTAGGAGAAATTAACGTTGTTTAAATTACAAATTTTATTTGTTTTTAAAACCATCTGATTGCCGGTATTCAAAAACTGATAGCCAATAATCTGGGATTAGCGATTCTTCTAAGATATTTTTTACATTTTTTTATGATTATGTAGTGTAATTATGAGCATAAGCTGTCTCTATTGTTATATGATTGATTTATTATCCGGCACGAAGAAACAATATTATGAATAATTTTCTAATTTCAAGAAATGTGCAATGTACATTGTAATGGGGGTAATGTATTGTACACTGTATATCTGTGTAACTGGCAGCATATAAACTCTTTGGTGCTAACTGTTAGCTTATGAATGAAAAAAAGTTGATTACTTGCTTGCTGGCTTTTCGGTTACTTAGTAAACTAACTTATACATAAATATTTGAACAACTTAGACAAACGAAGAAACATTGAGTGCTTTGATTAAAAATGCCAGTATGAAAATAGTGAAAAACATTGTTCTAAGATAAATCTGAGTATCCGAACTTTAACAAAAGCATTAAAAAAAAAAGATCCGATTTTCATTAATATTAATTATTTGTATGGCTTTCTCTATTAAAATTAAGTACCTGACATTGTTTGTTAAAATTGAAGTTCTTAAACATTTGAGTGAGGTTACGAGTGAAATTGAAATTAAACAAATATAAAAGAAAAATAACAACAATGCAAAATATTAACATCTTCAAAAACGTTCAAAATTTTACAGAGCCTTTGAACGGGGGATCCTTCAGAGCTCTTAATGAAATTCTTCCGTCGAAGGAAATTAATCGTTACTCTTGTACTTTTTGCTAGCCTTGCCTTTGTCGGCTGAAAACGTTATTTTTGGCTATTAAAAAACAAAACTGAAAAATTTTTGATTGACGAAATTGTCCTCATGTATTTTTTCAATTGTCTCTGTTAACCGTTTGAGAAATAGACCTTAAGGACTAATTTTGTTTTATGACCTAAAAGATTAAAATGATTACAAGAAACTTTATTTACACGATTCACAGTTCGGAACAACTCATTGTACTCAAAGCTCACTGGATAATTTGTGTGTCAGTGGGATGACTAAAGGCTTGTCCTGCTTTGTACTCTACACTGACGGCACAGAAACTCTGTGCTTACAGGGTCGGCAGTGCGAGTGTGGCTTCTCTGGTGTTACACACGTCCATAGGCCACGGTAACCACTTTCCATCAGGTGACCCGTGCGCTTGTTTGCCACCTAAGTGGTATAAAAAAAAACAACTGCTTTGGTATAGCTATCTATATTTATCATTGATTACGAAAAAATGTAACCATATATAAAATTAAGAAGTAGCAACTATATATTTTCAAAATGATTTAATACTATTGATTTTTGTAAATTAAACTTATCTTACTTTATTATTTTATTTAACATTACAAATTAAATTAATTATCATAACAATATTATTGATAGTACTTGATAAAGTGAAAAAACACAAAACCAATTAATACATTTTTAAACTACTGTTCAGTTTTGTTCATCATTGGTACATTTTCTTCAATATCTTTTTCTTCTGGTGGGTCATTCCAATCTGCTTTCGTACTAGTTCCTAATATCACATAGATCAGGTTTGTGACGAGATACAATCCACCTGTTAAGAAGAACACCTGTCTCCAAAGGTACTGGTCTCTCTGTGAAGAATATAATGGCAATAATGTTATTATTTATTTATTTTTCAATATAAAAATAATACTAGCAACCAAAATTACTAAAACTCCCTCTCACCCCTCCAGCTAATTTAAATTGCTTGTGTTACGAGTGGGTTCATGTCTGAATCTGGGACCTATAGATCGTAAGGCTGACTCTTTAGTCACTAAGCAACTGATGCTCTATCCATATGCATATAATGTAAAGGAGAAAAGCAAATTGCATTCAAATTCAGTAAAATTACTTGTTTAGATTAATATTTATTATTTACATATACAAGTGTTGTCACAGATGTCAAGCCCTTTGTCTGTTTGTAGATTTAAACTACTAACAGGAATGTAATTTTATGTTCTGCTTAATATTCATATTTAAAAATAAATGAAAACATAATTATACAATGTAGAGATTATAATGTAAGAAAGTATACAAGGTGTACAAGAAATACATACATACAAAAATACAAAATTACATGCATACATATCCAATATAATAAGTCTACTTACAACGTCCGTCAAGATGAAGCCAATCACTATGGGTGCCAATGAAGCGCCAATATTAGATATAAAGTTACTGATACTCATCATGGTCCCCGCAAAGTTTGGTGATATGTCTATGTGGTTTATCTGGAATTTGGGTTAAATAATAATTATATATAAATGTTGTGAAAATCGCATCATCGAACCACTCGCCATAGGCAGGGAATGCATTCTCACACATCACGATAGGAAACGGTGCGCACTGTGCGGTATGAAAGGAACTTCAACCCACTCTCAAGTTGTGGAACGAATTCTTTCTTGTGGTTTGGAACGTTTCTATAATATCGGGATCTCCAAAAAGCACATGAGAATACAAGGTTTCTACAGGATCGACAGTGCGAGTGTGACACCCTTGGTATTGCACACGTCCATAAGCTACGATGGCCACTTTCCATCAGGTGGGCCGTACGTGACTACCGCTTATGTGCATGATTTTCTCCAGGTAATATCACTTAGTAGTAATATCACCAGGTAATATAACTATTACTTAGTGAATTACTCAGGTGGAACTTGATCCCGCGACCAGGCCCTAACAGGGGGAATATTCTGACAACTGAGCTACTGGACCACCTCACGAGCAGTCCAAAGTCTTAATCGGTAGATGTCTCTCACCGTCACCTCCAGATGGCTGTATAAGCGAATTTGGACTGCTCTAGACGTGGCTTAGTAGCTCAGTGGTCAGAGCATTCCTCTGTAAGGGTAACAGGTCACGGGTTCAAGTCCCGTCTGAGCATTATGCAAACTATATCGAAATTTATTGAAGTAAAAAATAAATATTTACCTGAAATCCACAATGAGATGAAATTTTGAATGTGCAAATAATTACTAATATCGTCTCTACAATGTAAATATTATTAGGGGCATACCCTAATACAATCAGCCCAATACCAGTAGGAACAGTACCTGTAATGATGACGTTTTAATCAAGTATAACATTAGTTAAATAATATTTTGTACTAACTGATGCCCGCGAGTCCCCACATTGAAATTTTGATCCTGTTCCCGCTACTCATCGGAACCTATTCCCGAGATAAAATTTTACAGTGTGGAATATCACATTGTAATTTACCCTTGTACCAAAGGAGATGGATTCGGTTTCATACATTCTTGGGCCTAAATGTAAAAAGTTGAGAGTGGCCTCAAGTGAGAGCTTATATATTAATAAATCATCCCTGAAAAATCTGCAGATTTTGAACATCAGAGAGCAGAGTTATAAGAGATATAGTAAGTGAGGTTATGTTAGAAATTAACATTTATGAACTATCATTTCTATGTTTTTTTTTATAGAGAGTAGTTTTATTGTAGAAGATTTATATTGTACTCAAGGATAATGTAAGAAAACTTACAAATAGAATTTAAAGATATGTAATACAAAGATGTCATGTTAAAAAACTCTTTAAATAATTATTATATTTTATTTTAGCTAGATCCATTCAGCCGTTAGAGCATGATTGAATTACAAATATCTTCCAAACTATCATATATTTTATAATATTAGTAGGATTAGTAGGGTGGCAACTAACCACACAACTAACTTAACACTCTATTCAACTTACCTAATGAATTGGCTATTTTTCTCGCGTTACTAACACTCGTTATATTCTTTACTATCAACCAGTCAGTGAACCAACTAAAGAAAAAGTTGGCAAACCACATCACTAAAAACGGCAAAGCTGTCAGCAGCCCATTCTGTAAATAAATCATGAATATTTAATATCTATGGTCTATATCTATAATAAATAGACGACATCTCTAGCGCAGCGATAGAGCGTTTGACAGCAACATCAGAGGTAGAGTACGCACCACGAAATAAGTCCCCTAACCACGGCGTGGTAGTCGCAACATGTAATGTTGTCAGTATCGTCTTTTTATTTTACCAGATCTTTCATTTTTCAGATACGAATGTTATAGTTCTTAGTTGAACAGCTGAACTTAAGAAGATAAAGGAGTGAAAACTTCAGCCAAAGTGTATCAAGAGACAGTCTTGTAGCGTGTTGTGAAATCTAGCAATATACTTTTTTGATTAGTGTGTTTGAGCTCCTGTACGAGTACTACCGTAGCACCTCATGCTATCTTCTAAAAAAGAGCGTACTGTGCATATTACAGTGTACATGTCGTGAGGAGATTGAGGTCTATATACATATCATAAACTATGATTCCCACAAGTACATCATCAAAAAATGTGCTGGCAACTCTAAACCGTACTGTCATAGCCTGAGCCAACCAACGCACAGTATGGCTGAGTCTGGCGGCGATGTCCTTTTTTTGTTCCGAGTTTAACCATGGGACTTATATTCTGGCGTTGACTCTAGAGGAATATGTCTATTTGCATTAGTATTTCTATATATAATATGTATGGTATGTATTTACAAAAGAAAATGTAAATAGGTAGCATTGATATCCGCATTCTAGAATTCGTAACACAAGCTAGTTAAGCTATGTTTGCTCTGGGTCTAGATAGCGTTGTGTAAAAATCGCTTAAAGCGATAAGGCCGGCCATTGTGCTGTTTCTGTAGTTTTGATTTTAATTCTATAATAAAATAAAATCAATAATATTTTTTCTCAAAAACCAAAATCAGTTACCGCTTTGATGTTCACTCCCATAACTTTATCCATATACGATGGTACTTCTGAATATAATACTAGTTGACCCCATGTCTGACCAATGTGCGCTATAATTATAGCATAAACACCTTTGTGGCTAAGTATTTTCAACCAAGGTACTTTCATTTTCTGAAAAAGATTAAATATATTACATGTTAATAATAATTGAAATAAAACCACTTTCTAAAGGATTCTATTGTGATTTACTTGTTATTATTTGCATTTAGCTCTTTTGCATTTAACGTCGAGCTAGTTGCAAATAATAACATACAAATCACGATAGAATCCGGTAAAAAACGGTTATATTTCAATGAGTGATATTAGAAAAAATTAAAGAAAGGTTAATTACAGATCACATATTATGTGCATACATCAAAGAAAATTCGAAATAATAATAAATTAAATAAAAAAATACAATAACAGCAGCGCTGATGATGTATCCCCAGCAAGTTGAACATTCATTTCAACACGCCAAAAATACCATCAGCGGACCCACAGGCACATGGGTAAGAACGTTTCAGATTCGACAGTTGAATCCGCTTTGAGATTTCAACTTCGCATGCTGTAAATTTGGTGACGTCACGTTGTCGATCACATAAATACACATCACTATCAACTTGTGCTCGACGACACCAAATTTACAGCGTGAGAAATTGAAATCTCGCCACGGATTCGGCTGTCGAGTTCGTTCGATCGTACGAAAGGTTCTTACAACATGTGCCAGCTGCAGCTACTCAGGTGGTAAAAGGTTCGATCGAACACTGACCGTAAACTTCAGGCAGTATCATGTTAATTGAAGTTATATCACCTTTTTACCCTCAGTTGATCCTAATTCATCTTCAATGTATTTTTTCTCAACAGCAGAAATTCTGGTATGCTTTGCTGGCGTATCGTATACAAGGAACCACACTAAAATTGCCATTATTCCTGATAGGGTGCCGTAGAATCTGAAGATACCAGGCCAACCCATGAATGATGCTGATATGAACCCCGTTAGTGGTAGACCAAAAACTGTTCCTAAAGCCTGTCCTGAAATGAAATTTTACTTAAAAATTAAGTTTATCTGTAAATATAATAAAAGGAAGAAAATTAAAAGTTTGCTCATATCACAGTCTTTGTAATGAAATGGCTCCGCAACAATTTGAAGAATTTTTGGTGTATATTTTGGAATTGGTCGCAATTCTCACCAACCTTTCCCACTCAATAAAAATCTTTTAATATGTTGTACAACATTTTTTATATTTTAATTTTGTTACAATTTTATATCAAAATGCAAAAGCCCTTAATTTATACTCTTCTAACACTCACTCCCATTTTCAATAACGGTAAAACAATATTTACCGGTCAGCTAGTATGTATTAGAATAGATATAGCTTACCCCCATACAAAAAACCAGACAGTCTGGCCCTTTCATGAAGTGGTGCCCATTTTCCAAGGGTTGTATGGAGCCCTGGAAGAAGGCAGGCTTGACTGAGACCTTGTACAACTCTACATACAACCGAGCAGTACCAACCTCCCTGAAATTAACTACGTACCTTAGAAATATTGTCCTTAGAAATCTAAGAAAATTTAAATTAGCATACATACATATAATCACACCTTTATAGGGTTAGGTAGAGGTGAATTAACACCCACATTTTACCAATCATTGTTTTCGGTCCCACGTAATAGGAGGTCTGTCTTCTGGGCACTATTGTTGACTGGCCTTGTATTTAAATTAATTTTTATTACTTTAAATTAATTACAAGGCCTCTGGATTCAGGCACTTCCATCGCCCAACATAGGTACTATGTTGGACGATACTACTTTCCGCCTTGCCACTTGCCTTCGCTTAGGAGCGCCGTGCATTTCTCCGCATCATTGCCACTGCGGTGAAGCTGTCGACAGTCTTGGGCACCATGGCCTTTCATGCAGCAGAAGCGCTGGGCGTATACCGCGACACGCCTGCATCAACGACATTATCCGCCGTGCTCTAGTTACCGCTGGCGTGCCAGCCATTCGTGAACCTAAAGGGCTGGTGCGTAGCGATGGCAAGAGACCGGATGGTATGTCGTTGCTACCTTGGAAGATGGGTAGACCTTTGGTGTGGGACGCTACGTGCGTCGACACTCTTGCGCCTTCACATCTTTCAAGCACAGCAGGGTGTGCCGGTGCTGCTGCTGCATCTGCGGAAAACCTCAAACGGCGCAAATACTGTAACCTGTCAGGTGATTATGTTTTTGAGCCATTTGGGGTTGAAACGCTAGGGACATGGGGTCCAAGTGCTCGGTCTCTATATAAAGACTTGGCAAAGCAGCTGATCGACGCTACGCGTGACCAGAAGGCTGGTTATTATCTTGCACAGAGGATAAGCATTGCCATTCAACGTGGCAATGCTGCCAGCCTTCTGGGTACGTTACCGGTCGGTGAGGATGCGGAGGAATTTCATGACGCATTATGTATGTAATTTTTATGTTTATTTTATTTTAGTGTATTTTAGTAGCTATCTAATAATAGTTTCAGTTTTAATTTTTATTATAAATATAATTTATAATGAATAGAATAAAGGTATTAAATAGCATTACAAGATAGATAATTTAAATTAATGAATATTATGAAAAAAAAAACAATCAAAACACTTTTACAACTATTGCATTTTTATTAATTATTTAATTAATTAATTATAGTGCATGTTTTAATCGTTTGCCACCAGCATTAACACAGGTATGGCTCGTAAAAAAGGTCTTTTCTCTTGTCGTGGATACCTTTTATAACTAATACAATCCGCTTGTACTAAAATTATTAATTAATTAAGTAATTAATTTAAAATATACCATTACATAATGATATGGTTTTGTTTGTTAAATTTTATCACTCTGTATATATAGTGCTCATTGTAAGAGCTATTATTTTTGTTTTAATTTGAAGTTTGATTCGAGTTAGATCTTAAAATTCAAAAGTAGTGTAAGAACGTAATTCCATTATTTAGTAGAGACTTACGTAGTATGTAGCTGTAGGCATTAAAATCGAGACGACAGAGTTGATCGTCATAGCGGCAGTCAACAGGTACCTGGCTCCGAACCTATGTGCCAACTGTCCTGCTGGTACTTGGAGTAGCATGTAGCCCCAAAAGAATGAGGCTATAACTAAATCTTGTACCTTTTTGCTCCAGTTAAATTTTGGGTACTAAACAAAAGAAATTACTTACTCAACCACAAATACGATTTTTAAAAATGGTGTATTTTTTATTTAAGCCAAATGGTATTTTAAATTTTTAAACTATCATGGTCCCTCACATCAGTATCAAAATAAACGGGATATTTACCATGTTTCATTATTTTGAGTTGCCGATATTTCGGCGCTGTTGCAAGCACCGGAAACTCAAAACAATGAAACATGGTAAATATCCCGTTTATTTTGATACTGGTATTTTAAATTGTTTATTGTTGTTGTATCTCAAATGTATTGTTGTTGTATCGTACATTTATTGTTGTTGTATCTTAAATTTGTTATTGTTGTATCTTAAATTTATTGCTATTGTATCTTACTTACTGGTGGAACTAGCATTAGAGCATTTAGGATCCCTTCAGGTTTAAATTCTTTTTCTTTATCGTCGTAATCAGTCATAGCTACCAGGGATACCCCCATACATGATCTCATGCTGTAAGCTATGGTCAGTACCCAAAATAGTATGAAGCACTGCTGGTGTCTGTAGCCCCATCCAGCATCTGTAAAGTATTTATAGTATTATAATAATTATTCAACTACCTCATCCTTCTCTGAGCTGTTTTCCAAACTCAGTTGGGGTTTAGTTTCTATGCAGTGGCTATAAAGTGGTAACTGTGAAGTGGCTGAACTTCGCTTTGAAGCGACTGCCATCTGAATATATATATATATATATATATCCTACTGAATGAATATATATCCTACTGTAAATCTGTTGGTGTACAATAAAGAATTATCTATCTATCTATTTAACAAATTAAGCTTAAAAACTAATTGTGTCTCATTATTTCCTTATACAAATATGGAGTCTTCATATTATGCCGTGTGTGTTTATTTATTGCTAATTCCGTACTCTTTTCACGTGACTCGTTTACCGATTTGCACTACGTTATCAGAACTAAGTATTTTATAGACTCCAAGAGACATAGGTCTCTCTGCTGGACATAGGTCCAGCAGTGGACTGAGATAGACTAGTTGATAATTGATTATATAAACTGATAATTAATGGCAACAGTGAAGCTTTAATAATAAACAGCACGTTAATTTAACTACTACTAAGCTGTAGTAAATAGTTTCAGAATATCTACATTAAAAAAAAATCAAAATAGAAACGGAAATAGATGGAATCATCTCAAAATTCTTTGCAGGTTTTTGTTAGTGCCAGCAATGTGAGTAAATAAAAATTACAGGCTAGCCGTGAACTCTTAAAACATATAACAATAAATTGAATGACCATACTACCAACTTCATTATGTCTCAACTGCTAGATGACTTTATAATCCATAGAAAAAAATAGGATTGCAAAGTTATGTTTACAGTTCGTAGTTTGACAGCCGTTCAGTTATTGACCTGTTATAAGACGTCATGATATGGGTCCGATCTGTCTACAATGATTTTATGGTAGTAGGATTATATTACGAATACTCACTTTTGAACTCCTTGTCTTGAACGTCGTCAGAGACTTTTTCCTTATCTGGCATGATGGTACTATTTATTACGAAGAATATCTGCAGAACTGTTGTAAATTTGCTGTACTATGTGATCGTGTCCTGAACTACTATATCATTATAATTATCGAACGTTTTAACTGTTTCATCGATTGAAATATTTTCTTTATATTTATATCTTCGCGTTTCAAATTATTAAAATTAAAAGTTTAATTTCCTTGCTAACTTTAGTAACTCAAATTTTGGTATCTTGTGCTAGATTTACAGAAACTTCTAAAGTGATGAATGTATCTCTGTGTTAAGTATTTTGTTAGTTTGAAAAGAATATGTTGATAAGGGTACAGTTGTTTGCATTGTCATGATTTCTATCATTACTCAAATATTCAACGTCTTAAACAAATAAATTGAATACGAGTGAAAACCAAAAAAAGTAGTACTATCTTGTTATTTTGTGGCATTCTTTTACAATAGAGTGACGACTAGAAAATGATATAGGTACAATGGAAAATAGACACTATGGGATTTATTTTATATCCATATTAAATACTTTTAATTTTCATAATTACGTTTTTTTACGGTTAATTTTTTTAGGAACCACTAGTATATCTTTTCTTATATCTGATAAGTATTTTTACCTCTATTGTAATCTGTCGATAGTATACAATGGAGATTTGTACTAGTTATTTCAATAATCTGTTATCTCCATTGAGTACTTTTATTATTTCAATCTATAAGTAGCTTATCTAGGAGCACAACGCTGCATCTTCGTTATCAAACGGCTTAGTCAAATCCACATTATATAATACAAATGCCTACTATTTAGGTCGATCAATACTCGCAAGAGATTGTAAATTGTTTAAGTGTGATGAACATTGTGATTATTGAGTATTTTGCTATTGCTGATTGAAATTTAAATAATATTATTATGTTTCATCAACTCGCTAATCTGAAACTCGCTAGCACGTGAGAGTCAACTCGCGCGCATGTTAAATTAGTCAATTAGTCATAGTATAGTAATTAGTAGTTAAATAATTAATTAGTCATTCAGATAAAAATGGATCAAAACACAAAAAATCAAAACTAACTTATACTCGCGACTTTTCTCGCGTTGACTGATGTGGCTGTTTATATATTTTTGAATTTATTTATCATAGGTTTTGACATAGACGTACGAGGGACATTGTTGATGATGATACATGCTATGTATTATGACATCATTTATTAAAAATCAGATGAATTAGATTTTTTGTGATGACAAGATTTTTAGGTTTTAGTTAAGATAATTTATATATAATTCTACATATTAAACTTATTCAAAATAAGTTAGAATATTTACACGAATAAAAAAACGATATAAGAAGGGCTTAAAAGTTCATCCCCATAGCTTTGAACAACTTTGAATCGCTTTTAACGTGTTCAAAATACAGTCGGCATGGGATTATTTTTCACATACCTACCAAAAGCGGTGTTAATACTATTTAGTATTGCATACATACAGCAAGCTACTATAATATGGGGTTCTTCAAGAAGGACATTGGAAGGTTTCTGCAGGGTCGGTAGCACGAGTGTAATGCCCCTGGCGTTGTAAACTTCCAGAGGCCACATTAACCACTTGCCAACAGGCGAGCCGTATGCTGGTCTACCATCTAAAGAGGCATAAAAAATTAAGCATTTAGGATTGCCATTTAGTACAAATATAGCAGTTATTGTGTTATAGAGTCCTCTACATGCCTGAGTCTCACCGCATGGCTTGGCAGCGACTTCAATAAAAGTCTTACGTGCATTTTTATCTTTTGAGGTATATCTGCAATTATTTCTACTGGAAGTAGTAATAAGAGCTCGGGGAGGGAATACAAGTTATTAACGAAGCGTTTGTTTTTTCATTTACGTGTTGTTTTATCCACTTTCTTCACACGCCATACATATACTACATACAAAACCTTGAAACGAAATGAAAATTTGATTTAAATTTTGAACTATTTCATTAGAATTTGAAAATCTCATATTATTCACCACTAAACGACATTTGACACATATTCCTAAATAAACACATTTTTCTGATAATCTTTAGAAAACATATACTTGCCAGGTATTTCGATTTTTTTGATGAGAAGTGTATAAACATCCGAATTGTAGAACCACCTTTCGAGAACACGTTTAAAAAATAATTTAAAATTAAAAAGTTAATTGTTATTAAACTGGGTTACTTCTTATACCATGTCAGGAGCTACGAAGCCAACTATCAAGGTATCACTTCGATTGATAAGGCTATTCGAAAATTACATTTTTGCATTTATTTGTTCACATCTACCTAATTTTCCAGTTCATCTTAAGATTGAAATAAGATAATATTTTGTTAAAAGAAGCCTAAAGGCTAAATTTTGCTTTCATAAAGCTAAATCATCTTCAAAATCAACTTAATAATACCTTTATTTTTAAAGAATACTACACTCGAGAGCAATGAATCCGGGTCACTTAAAGAATGTTAAAAATCTCGGAAACTAAAAATGATAGGTTAATGCAATAAATTGTATTTAATAGACAATGTAATACTCCTTAAATGAAAGTAAAAAAAATATGAGTCACCATACATTTTATTAACACAAAATTACATAAAGAAAAAAACTGCTGATCTCTCCTTAAAACAAAAATAGGAAACATGAAATTTTTGAACTTTATTACGATTTTCTTGAATTTTAATACTTCGTATTGCCTCCTCGTGCTTCCATTACTGCGTTTACGCGGTTTGGCATGCTGTACACCAAGTTCCTTATACGATTTTGGGGAATATTCTCCCATTCCTCTGTGAGAGCAATTTTGAGCTCACGAAGCGTGATTGGGGGAGGGTTTCGTTGTTTTACGCATCTGCCTAGCTCGTCCCAAGCATGCTCGATCGGGTTGATATCCGGGCTGCGCGCTGGCCACTCCATACGAGTAATGTTCATCTCTTGAAGGTAGTCATTCACAATCCTACCTGTATGAGGTCTGGCATTGTCATGCATAAATATAGCATCCTCACCTAAATTGACCATAAATGGACCAACGTGATCATTGAGGATTTCTTCCACATATCTTACGCTAGTTAAAGAGCCGTTTTCTATGATCACCAGCTCTGTGCGACTTTCAGAAGAAATTCCGGCCCACACAAGTACAGACCCACCACCGTAGGCTACTTTTTCTTCGATGCATGCTTGCTTGAATCTTTCCCCTGGTCTTCGATACACTCTGTGTCTTCCATCGTGCTTGTAGAGCATAAATTTTGATTCGTCGGAGAACATAACTTTTGACCAATCTTCAATACTCCAATTTACGTGGCTCTGGGCATAACTTAGTCTCGAAATACGATGCCCACGCTCCAGTTTAGGGCCGTTTGCAGGTCTAAGGGGTTTTAAGTTAGATTCAGCAAGCCGACGTCTTACTGTCCATGCACTTGGGTTACTTCCTCCGAGGCGTCGAAACTGATTGGTGAGTTCAGTTCCTGTGAGAAAGCGATTTCGAAGCATGGTGTTCACCAAGTATCGGTCTTCTCGTGCTGTGGTACACCTGGTTCTGCCCGTTCCTGGTCTGCGTAGGTTAGAACCAGTTTCTTCGTAACGTCGGAGAACTCTTTGTACTGTTGACAGCGACACACCGACAGTCCTGGCTGTATCGCGCTGACTCCGGCCGGTTTCCAGCATTGTAAGTATTCTGGTGCATTCTTCAGGCGTAAGCGACATAATTTCAGCTTGATTAATGAATATAGAGCACTATCAACATGGTTTATGTACCCACATAAATGACAGATTACAAACAAAAGCAACACCAAATGCTGTAATTTCGTAGTTCCATCTTCGAAAGTGGCCCTTTTTCAAATTTGATTTTTTTATGATATAACTTTACAATAACTAAAAAGTTTTAATACCTTCATTTAGGGAGTATTACATTGTCTATTAAATACAATTTATTGCATTAACCTAGCATTTTTAGTTTCCGAGATTTTTAGGATTCTTTAAGTGACCCGGATTCATTGCTCTCGAGTGTAATAATAATAATAATTTAGAAGAGTAAACGATGATGAACATGATGTAACTTTCCTTTAATAAATGCTTTCCTGCTTCATCATCAGTCTGAAATTTTCTAGCTAACTACTAATTAGGTAGCAAACAGGCACACGGCCCACAAAATGGAAAGTGGTTGCCATAGCCTACGGGCGTGTGCAATATCAGTAATTAGGTTATTCCAAATTAAAACTGACAATTTTTATTTCATCACTTCTTTACTTGAGGCTGTTGGTGTGCGGGGAGTGGTCCATGACGTTTTCAGGAGTTATTTGACTGGGCGATCTCAGTGTGTGAAGATTGGTAACTATGTGAGTGATGAGGAAACCATATCTTACGGCGTTCCACAAGGCAGTGTATTGGGTCCGACTCTTTTCATTGTATATATCAATGACTTGTGTCGGTTAACAATCCCGAACTGCAAAATTATTGCTTATGCAGATGACACAGCATTGGTTGTCCACGGTAGAAGCTGGAATCTTGTCCATGAACATGCCGAAAAAGCACTTAACTCGGTTATGTCTTGGCTGACTGTCAGTCTTCTCACACTGAATATCGATAAAACTGGATATGTGAATTTCTTTCCACCTGGCTCACCATCGCAACTCAATCTTGCTGTAAAAGTTCACACCTGTGTTTATGCTGGTGGGATCTGTTGCTGCCCCTCCCTTAAACAAACTTCCCAAATAAAGTATCTGGGTGTTCAGATAGATTCATGTTTTCGCTGGACTAAACAAATAGACACATTGACTTCACGCATTAGAAAACTTATATTCATTTTCAAAAAACTGAGATCCTCTGCTGATGGAGGTACTCTGAAATTAGTGTACTACACATTATGTCAATCCATAATATCCTACTGCATTCCAGTGTGGGGTGGTGCTGGTTCTACCATTATGCTTAGGATTGAAAGAGCGCAAAGAGCTGTTCTTAAGGTCCTTGCAGGAAAACCTCGAAGATACTCGACCAGTTTGCTATATAACGAGTGCTCTGTACTGACTGTTAGACAGCTTTTTGTGTTTCAGTCTACACTACGTAGGCATGCCCTGCTTCCCTATGTACAATCTGCCAAGCGTAGAAAGGATCGCGTCTGCGAAATTCAGCCACACAGAAGTGCGGTGGCGAGTAAGAGCTTTTTTGTAAGCAGTTGTCGCCTTTATAATCGCATCAACAAACTCATCTACATTTATCCTCTACCTGCTAAGGAATGTAAATTTTCCCTTAAACGATGGCTCCTGACTTTGGACTACCGGGAAACTGAAAATCTTTTGGAAGTCTCAGTTTAATGTACACATTGAGTACTACTCTGCCACATACATACAGACACACACACAAACACAAACACACACACACACACACACACACACACATGCACACACACACACACGCACACACACACACACACACACGTTGTGATTTGGTAATTTGTAATTTTGTAATTTTTATATCAATTAATTGTATTGTGACTATTGCGAATTTAATTTAATTTAACTTTGTAACCCAATTTACATTAATTCCCACTAATAATTGTAAAATGAACCTATAAAATGTTGGAAGGCTGGTACCTGTGATACAATGTTTTAATACATTAGTACAGGCGCCAATGTTTCACTTAACAATATTATCTCTGAACTGTTTTTATGATAATGTGAAAATGCTGTATGCAATCTTATTTGTTTAAAAAATAAATCATTCATTCATTCATTCATACTTTATTATCTAACTTTAGTAACCTATCGCCTATCTACGATTTTTTATCGAGACTAATCTAACGAGTCTATATACCTAAAGGTTGTCGTTTATTTATATATTTAGAGGGTGTGATATAGTATGAGCGCTGATCGGCCTCCAAGAGATGCAAAGCGTGGCGTAGGGTGTGGCAAAGAAAATTTCTAAGACGAGAGCTAGCGAGCTACCACCGCCAGCGCTCGTGCTCACACTACATCAAATATTTCATAATAATAAAATTACACTAAACTTTTATTTTAAAAATCTTGATTAACTTTTTTAGTTCTGTCCATTATAGGTATATTTTCTTCAATAATGTCTTCTTCTGGCGGGTCATTCCACTCTGCTTTCTCACCAGTTCCAAATATTACGTAGATTAGATTTGTGACGAGGCAAAATCCAGCCGCTAAGAAAAATACATGTCTCCATTGATACTGGTCCTCCTGCGAATTATAATAACAATAATGTATGAATAAAATAAATGAATTTATTAATTCGCCTTCTAGTATTCAAGGATAAATTAAAGACACGGTCAAATAATTAAGTAAGCAAAACTTGTAAAGTATGGTTTAGAGATGTAACAACCTTTGTAAATAATACCCAGCTTGGGTATTTAGTTCACCAAGTCGGTGTCCCCAAAAGTTAAAATTGTTTAACTTTTCTTTACAAATTAATTTACAAACAAGTTCTATATCATTAAATCATTTAAAAAAATGAACTCAAGTTTATAACTTAAAGGGTTTTTTACAGACATACAGCTAAAGTTACCACAATAACAAGACTCCTCATTTCTTTTAATATACTTACAACGTCAGTCAATAGAAAACCCATCACGATAGGGGCCAATGATGTACCAATGTTTGAAACAAAGTTGGTAATACTCATTAGTGTGCCGGCATAGTTTGGCGATATATCTATGTGGTTTACCTGTAATGCATTCAGCTAGTTATAAACACACTCAATATCTCATAGCTAATAATATTTTATAGAATCATATATTTTATAGAATATTCTAGTGTACACAATATTTTCAATTGTCTAATAGTGTTGTAATATTTACATCAGTTTTTATTATACCACTTAGGTGGCAGACATGGCCCACCTGATGGGAAGTGGTTACCGTGACCTATGGACATATGCAACACCAGGGGTGTTACACTCGCGCTGCCGACCATGATGAATCCTTCTGATGCCCCTCTTGAAGAACCCCATATTGTGGGTGTTTGGGTAAAATGACCTACAATCAAATGCTGCGAGCAGGGAGGTCATTCCACAGCTTGAATGCGCGTGGGATGAAGTTTCTTTCATACCGCACAGTGCGCACCGTCTCAGTTCGCGATGTGTGAGGATGAATTCTCTGCCTATGGCGAGAGGTGCGATGATAGAATGTAGCTGTGGGCATCATGTCAAAACAATTCATCTGAGCACAAACCATTGTATAGGCGGTTATGGATGTTTTATGGAAAAGTTTTATATGGTTAGTTAAAATTTGGAATCTATACTTATCATATATATTTGGCATCTCTACTTGCAATTCACAAGCGCGTCCAGACACGCACGCGCTCGTGAATTGCAGTATTCGTGTACACAATTACAATTACTTTAGTGTGTGTGTGACTTTTTTGACATATTTTTTCTCTGCTTATTGTACCGTATAAATGCACACGCTACATGCTGGTACAATAAAAATATTGGTACACTGACATCATCAACTCAACTCAACTCAACTCAGTTGGGTTCGGTTTTCCAGTCTAACTATGATGCTTATTAACTTCGTATTTTTCTACTTCAACTATAACAAAACTTTTAAAATGTGTTTTATGATTTGGGAAAGATTATAGCAACGAATGAATGAGCGAAGATACGAATCTGATATAGTGACTATTAACAGTTCAGTACTCACCTGAAATCCACATTGAGCAGATATTTTAAATGCGCAAATAAGCACCAAAATTGTTTCTACAATATAAATGTTGTGAGGAGCATATGCTAAAACTATGAATCCAATACCAGCAGGTATCATACCTGAATAAAGTGCAATATATATTTACGTAGATGAATCTGGTTAATATGATACTATTTTGAGTTGTGTATGTATTATACTTTATAATGTTAAAAAGTAGAATATACTAACATACCTAAAGAATTAGCAATTTTCCTGGTATTAGTCACGCTTGTTATATTATTTATAATCAACCAGTCAGTGAACCAATTAAAGAAAAAGTTGGCAAACCACATTATGAGAAACGGCAAAGCTGTTAGCAGTCCATTCTGTAGATAATCAAAGTATTTTATGGTTTATAAAAATAATAGCAAATACACACGTATGCTATAACCAAGTACACAATAAATGTATTTTACCGCTTTGATGTTAACTCTCATTATTTTGTCCATATACGCTGGTACTTCTAAATTTAAAGTTAGGTGACCCCAGGCGTGACCTATTTGTGCCACTAGGATAGCGTAAACTCCTTTGTGGCGGAGTAATTTCAGCCAAGGTACTGGCATTTTCTGAAAAAGACTCGTTATATGACATGATACTTGATATATATTACCACTTTTCAACGGATTATATCGCGATTCACTTGTTATCATTTGCATTTAGCCCTTTTGCATTTAACGTCGGGTTAAATGAAAATGATAATAAATAAATAGCGACAGAATCCGTTACAAAAGTGAATGTATTTCAATGAGTGATATTCGAGTAAACTAAATAGGTATATAAAAAGTATTATAATAGATTTCTGAGAACTCGTTCATTTTTAATAAGATCTTGATCAGTATTACCTTTTTACCCTCGCTTGATCCCAAGTCATCTTCAATATATTTTTTCTCAGCCATAGATATTTTAACATGTTTAGCTGGAGAATCACAAGTAAAAAACCACACCAGCACCGCCATAATTCCTGACATGACACCGTAGAACCTAAATATACCAGGCCAACCCATAAATGATGCTGATATAAAACCCGTAAGTGGTAGACCGAGAACGGTTCCTAGAGCACAACCTGAAATACTTTAAATTCTCACTTATGGTAATTCACTCCTTCGATAAATTCCTTAGATAGTCCTCAAAATTTAATAAAGAGTCTTCATTAAATTTTCGATACTCAAAAGTTTATGAGGGCCCTTTATAAATTTTTCGAAACTCGAATTTTCATTAAAATATAATCTTTTCTTTTACTGATAGTTATAATTTTTGAAATTAAAGTCATTGTTTATTAGCTTTTACCTCCATATATAAGACCAGATAATCTTCCTCTCTCATGCAGTGGTGCCCATTTTCCAAGAGAAGTATGTATTCCAGGAACAATACACGCTTGAGTTAGGCCTTGTACTATTCTGCACACTACTGTACAATACCAACCACCCTGAAAGCAATTAATGTTTAAAATTCAAATAACAAAAAAGAAAGATATTATGTATATAAAATGACTATATTTGCAGAAAGGGAGAGAGAGAGAAAAAGAGAGAGAAAGAGAAGAAGAAAGACTTACATAGAATGTAGCTGTCGGAAATAAAATCGAAATCACACAGTTGACTACCATAGCCCCAGTTAACAGATACCTGGAGCCAAATCTGTGGGCTAACTGCCCAGCTGGCAGCTGAAGCAGCATGTAGCCCCAGTAGAAAGAGGCTATAATACTGTCTTGTATCTTTTTGTTCCAGTTGAACTGTGGGTACTGCAAAGAAATGCAATTAGGTGAATGGGTGAATATTAGTTTATATCTTATTACATTAGTTTACATGTTAATAATAAAAGTCAGTTGTAGCAGTAATAAGGCTAGGTAAAGTTTCAAGGTTTGCTACTCAACCATCAACAATTGCAAGTACCTGTCACCGATTATAAACTATAGATACGTCGTCCACACTCTAAAAAGACAACAGAAAACGAGAACAATTTTGTCCTCATGTCAAGTAGACAGTGCGTTATGCAAAAAATCTTCATTAATAATAATTACGTAATTTGTAATAATATCAGTATTGATCGGTATGTATAGTAATACTCGTGGTATATTTCACAATTCATAAAAAATTATAATATTGACATTTTATTATTTCTACACGCGAGTATTAGTTATATTTTTTATACTTAGTACTTGCGCCATTTTTAAAGCCGCTATGTTCTTGCATAACGTGTCATCACCACTCCTGCCAGATTTTTTATTATCATCATCATGCCAGTATGAATCAAGCTATAGTTCAAAATGAATGGTATCACTGTCCTTTGGTGTTTGTTTTATTGATATCGGTTTATAAATAAAACATTGTAATAATAGTAAATCACGCCTAGCAATTGTGAATAGATCAAACCAATAAAAGCAGTAGAAATTCTTAAAGTAAGAGCTTATTTCGATCATAGGAATCTGAAGAACTTCAAGAGACAAGAATTACTGCATCTCGGCAAAGTCGGGCCAGGTTACGAACTGCAGAATCTAGAATCAAGAGCTACTTACAGGTGGAACTATCATTAAAGTATTGAGTATCCCTTCAGTTGTAAATTCCTTTGTAACATTTTCTGCCCCATCGTTATCAGTCATGGCTACCAGAGATACCCCCATGCACGATCTCATGCTGTAAGCTATGGTCAATACACAAAATAATACGAAGCACTGCTGGTGTCTATAGCCCCATCCAGCACCTATGGAATAATATTTTAATGTTGTTAGGTGACAGTAATATAGCTATAACATACATAACTGCGTATTTTTAAGGTATCTGGTACCCCGATCGAAGATTACAAGTAGTGTGTGTGAAAAAATTAAAATGTATATTTATAGACAAATGCCCAAACTTAGCCTCAGATGTATGGCTCTTTTATTTTTATGGACCACAGGTTCGGATCGAAGACATTTCTTCTTCGATCCGGGTGTGACGTTTCCTTCACATACATTATTTATTAATCTTCGACACGGGTATACGACACAATTGAGAAGCCACAAAGAATTAAAACAAGAAACAATAATTTCAAGTATATATATTATTGCGAAGCGCATCGTCGAGCACCTCTCTGGCAGGGAGCCGGACCTGGCGGATGCTCAATATGGCTTCCGCCGGTGGCGGTCCACCGTGGATGCCATCATGCGCGTGAGGACTTTGGCGGAGGAGGCAGTCGCCCGGGGTGAGGTGACGTTGGCGGTGTCCTTGGATATCTCCAACGCGTTCAACACCTTGCCCTGGAGTTGCATCAGGGAGGCACTCGTGTACCACGGTGTGCCTCTCTACCTCCGCCGCATAGTCGGGGCGTACCTGACGGAGAGAGCCGTCATCTACCCAAGTGCGACCGGCGTCGGTCGGCGTGAGATGTCGTGCGGTGTTCCACAGGGATCGGTTCTTGGGCCGCTCCTGTGGAACATCGGATACGACTGGGTGCTTCGCGGTGAACTTGCGGACGGCGCCGCCGTCATGTGCTATGCGGACGACACGCTAGTGACGGCGAGTGGGGCTACATACTGCGAAGCGATCCTGAGGGCCACGACCGCGGTTGCTCAAGTCGTGGAACGGATCCGGCGGCTGGGCCTTGAGGTGGCTTTGCATAAATCCGAGGCCATGTTCTTTCATGGACCTCGGCACACGCCACCACTTGGTTCCAGTCTCACAGTGGGAGGCACTCTCATCGGCATCAAGCCCCAGATGAAATATCTGGGGCTCGTGCTCGACAGCCGGTGGGACTTCGGGAAGCACTTCCGCAGTCTGGGCCCCAAATTGGTGGGCACAGCCAACGCTCCGGTGCGGCTACTGCCCAACCTGAGGGGCCCGGAGGACTCCTGCAGGAGACTCTACGCGGGTGTCGTGCGGTCCATGGCCGTGTACGGGTGTCCCGTGTGGGCGGACACCCTGAGTGATCGGCACATGCCCCTGCTGCAGCGTCCACAGCAGAAGTTGGCGTGCCGCATCATAAGGGGGTACCGCACGATATCTTTCAACGCAGCGAGTCTCCTCGCCGGATCGCCACCATGGATCCTGGAAGCGAGATGCCTTTCGGCGCTATACCGGTTCCGAAAGGCGGCACGGGAGCGAGCCCGAAGAAATTCGGGCCGTGAGATCCCGGCTCCACAGGGAAATGGTGGCGGAATGGGGGATACGACTTGGGCGACCAGGCGCAGGGCACGCCGTAGTAGCGGCGGTAAGACCCATCATGGGGGAGTGGCTAGAGAGGCCACACGGCAGCCTCTCGTACCGTCTGACGCAGATGATCACCGAGCACGGATGCTTCGGAAAGTATCTGCGTCGGATGCAGAAGGAGCCAACGTCCGAATGCCATCACTGCGACGCGAGCGAGGACTCAGTTCCGCACACGCTCACCGAGTGTCCGGCGTGGGAGACGCCGAGGTGGGAGCTTGTGGCGGCCCTGGGAGTGAGGGTTCTCACGCTCTCCACCTTGCTCGCGGCGATGGTTTGCTGCGCGGATGCGTGGGCGGCCGGCGCCTCCTTCTGCGAGCAAGTAATGCTCGTGAAGGAGGTTGCGGGGCGGGAGCGGCAGCGGGAGCGACGAAGGATCGCAAGACAAGCTGCTCGCGTACGAAGGCAACTCGGGCGTCGGAGGTCGGTGAACGACCTCCGCCCCCCATGAGCGCTGGCCTGGGGGTGACAGGTGGAGCCGCCTGACACCCTGGCAGTAGCAAGCCGCGGCAGTGGCACGCGTGGCGCGCCTCCCCATTTCCGGGGACGAGTTGGGGACTCTGTAGTCCCCACACCCGAGAAGAGGGCCAGATAGTGAGAGAAGGCCCGGGTCGACCGGGGTGCGAGGGATATGCCTGTCAACCTCACCTTCGGCAACCAAAGCGACCCACAGGCGGCGTGCGTTTTAGTCGGTTCGAGTCCGACATAACCTCCTCCACCGGCTCCGGTGGGGAGGTATCCGTGGGGATTTTGCGCACGTAAAAAAAAAAAAAAGTACATATGTTATTATCACGGTACGCTGTATCTGCTGCTGCGGTCTGCGGTCAGCTTTTTTTTATATAGGACACGTCAGTTAGTCTTCGCCTTGCCTGATGGTAAGATGAAGGCAAAGTCTCAGAATTAATATCTTTATTATAAAGTAGATGACCCGCCAGCCTTCGCCCGTGGTAAGCTTTGAAACCCTGTATCACCCATTTGGGCCCGTAATTTTTTAGTGTTCAAATAAAGCATCGATATCAGCCGGATTTGTTGACATTAATGATCACTGCTCCGCTACCTTGAGTAGTAGCGTGATAATTATATAGCTTATAAACGGAATATTTAACACAAAAAATACTATTATCAATTAAAATCAGATTCCTGAAATTTTGATGTAATTATTTAAAACAAAACACTTACTTTTGGACTTACTGCTATGGTACTCGTTGGACATTTTATTCTTAGCTACCATATTGTTTCAAAATTTATAATTAACTTCTTTAGAGTTGAAAGTAAACTAACTCACAATTTTCATTATATTGTAAATATTGCCATATACGACTTATATCCTTTATCTATTTCTTCATCAAACATTAATTTAATGTCTATAAATAACTTTGATTAATTTGACCTAGTCACGTCTGTACATTACAAATTATTTAACGATTTTGTGATAGAAGATATTAAGGAAATAGCTGAAGTGACGAATATCACTGAACTAATATATATTGTATTAGTTGGAAAAAAATGTGAATACTATTGATAAATATGTATACAATGTCATGGCTTTTATCACTACGCAAATATAAAGCATCTTCAACACACAAGCTCAGTACTCGTAAAAACTGGAAAATTTCAACTCACGCCTTATTTACAATATTAAATTACAATACATATTCTTCTTCTTCGTGTCAATGGCCAGGTCTGGCAAATAACGATCCGGTATTTAAATTTTATAGACCCAAAACTTGGCCACAGCAACAGCGCTCTCCGTTGCTCTACAGAGGTCGTCGGTATTGCAGGTGAAGGGGCACAACGAGCAGGAAAGCAAATATGACATGGACTGGGATTAAGCACCGCAATCGCAGGCCTCATGCAACCGATCGATAAATCCCCATTCTGCCATGTATTCCGAGCAGCGGCTAACTTGGGTCCGCAGGGGGCTTAAAGACTGAAGTAGGCCACAGGATATGGAATCCTGGCGGTAGTTCTTCGCTGGGTTTGATAAAATCTGCCGGGGCATCATATCAATACGTCAAAAAGAATTGATTGTTTTATTAATTTATTTATTTGGCACACAAAACAGAAAACAATCAAAATTTTACAAGATATCATTTTAAGGGTCGGTTCCAAATTGAGTACCAAAACTCAGCATGACACAATTAAAAAGCGTGCATTAAGTGATACAAGTTTGTTTTAAGATCTGCTGATATTACATTTTTTAAATGTGCAGCCTGTACTAGTTCTGGTCACACGAGGCCTTAATTTCTGAAACCTGGGTCAGCTTTTTCCAGTCTAACTACAACGCAGCTGAACTTCGATATTTTCCGTGAATGAACTGACAATCCACTGGCGATAGCAATATTGGCTGTTACCTAGTGTGCGGGTAGCCCCCGAATTCGAGCAAACGAACGATCGTCTAATGAAAAAATGCCCATAAACGTACTCCTCTGATGTACAAAAGAATCTTAATGTCTCAAGAATAGTCACCTATCCCAAGACTGTTTTGGCAATCGTTGCTTAACCTTACCACGTGAAAATGGTACTTATTGTATTTAGCAAACAATACCTTTGAAGGTGATGCTAATTGCGTCTTTCGTGTATGTAACTTACACGTAATACGCAATCTTGATTTAATTTTACACATACTGAAACAGTACAGACGTCTGATAAGGATTGTTTCCGTTAATAAATAAAACGATTTGTTTAATTTTGATAATGTCACTTTGTATATTTTAAAGTTAAGTTTACACGTGTTATGCGTAATGCGTAGGCTCATTGCATATGCGATAATATGATATACCTAATAGTATGACGCACTGAAATTACACAATCTGACGAAATAATACAGCCAGAATTTGAAATTCAGCTTTCGGACATCATGTTTGCATTGAACCACAAACTGCCAATTAAAAAGTTTAATTTGAAAGGCCGATTTTATACCCTTAAGTTCGAGGCAAAATATTATTTTTATACCACTTAGGTGGCAGACAAGCGCACGGCCCACTTGAAAAAAAGTGGTTACAGAAGCCTATGGACGTGTGCAACACCAGGGGAGCCACACTCGTGCTGCCAACCCAGTCATAACAGAAATTCTAGATAATATATATTGTTTTACACGAAGTAGTTTCAGGATTCTATAAAACGCTTTTCTAGTTAACACAGAATACTTTATACTTGCCGCGGCGGTGGCGCGCGTGGCGCGAGGGCCAGATCGTGAGAGATGGCCCTGGGTCGGCTCACCTTCGGCAACCAAAGCGACCCACAGGTGGCGTGCGTTTTAGTCGGTTCGAGTCCGACATAACCTCCTCCACCGGCACCGGTGGGGAGGTAACCGTGGGGATTTTGCGCACGTAAAATAAAAAATAAAAAATACTTTATACTTTATACATATACTTTATAATGAAAACAATCCAACCAATCCTCTACCTATATTTGCGAAGAAATAAATAAATAAAAATGATTGAACACGCTATTGAAATGGAAAATATAACAATAAAATAATTTATTTTTCATTATTTACACGTAAAATAAAAAATAAAAAATACTTTATACATATACTTTATAATGAAAACAGTCCAACCAATCCTCTATCTATATTTGCGAAGAAATAAATAAATAAAAATGATTGGACACGCTATTGAAATAGAAAATATAACAATAAAATAATTTATTTTTCATTATTTACACTATTGTTTAGATTTTTTACCATCGGTACATTCTCTTCAACATTTTCATCTTTCGGTAAGTCATTCCATTCAGCTTTTTCACCAGTTCCTAATATTACATAGATCAGATTCGTAACTAGGAGAAATCCAGCTGATAAGAAAAACACCTTCCTCCATAAATACTTGTCGCCCTGTAAAATTAATAATAACAATTATGAGTATTTAAGCGACATAAACACCGTTCATGATAAACCTGATTATATTGTTGGTGAGAGAGCTAGGACAAGAGTATGCAATGCAAATCGATTCAAACCCGCGATCTTTCTAATGCAGGGGACGTACGAATATCAGTAGATGGCTCCCTCTGTCGCCGTAAGACGAATATATGTTTAGAAGAATTTAGATGGTTCCAGGAGAAGGTTCTGTGGCTTAGTGGTCAGAGCGTTCCTTTTGCAAGGGAAAAATCGCGGGTTCGAATCCCGCCTGAACCGATCCATTTTTTTTGTATATTTTAATCGATTTGAATAGTTAGCATACCTTTATTCACACAATAATAATTATTATACAATTTAGTCAGTATCAAAACGCAAATACACAAAATTGACTCGCGATCATGTCGTGAATAGTACCATCATCTAGGTACCAATGATTAAGGGGTAATTCCAGCTCTGAGATGATCCCGTGGATGGCTAGGCCAAAAACCCTGTTGAGCCCCCACTTAATGAGGTCTTGATTCAGGAAGAAGTTTGAGGGTGAGTGATAATTTTGGAAAAGGAAGGAGTAAAAGGAATGAGTTTTTGCCTTGACTACTCTCAACAAGACATCTCTCTCTAATGTGCACGTAAAACGACACACCAAATATGCAAGGCACATGTAAATAAGTAGACCAGCCAGGGTCAACCTCGCGGAACATATACACAATGACCAAATTAATGATGACGTATTGATACTTACAACATCTGTCAATATGAATCCTGTTATTATAGGAGCAGACGAAGATCCAATATTTGACACAAAGTTGCTGATACTCATCATTGTTCCAGCATAATTCGGCGAAATATCTATGTGATTCACCTGTAATCATATTACTTAATAAGTAAACTCTCAAATTCAATATACATGGTATATTTTAAAAACAGGGCCGTAAGAGCAATTTTCTTAAACGTTGTAGTTACAGCAAAATGTTCTTAAGAGACCTTCCTTTACTTTTTATGATATTTTTTACTGCAATCATATGGGAAACATTTGTGGCGATGTTGTTTTTCCTAGTACTCAAATCTAAAATGGTAACATAACATAAACTCCAGCCTATATCCCCGAAGGGGTAGGCAGAGGTGCTAGCACCCACATTTTACCAGTTTATGTTTAGGTCCCAATGTAATAGATGGCGAGCCTATTGCCATTAACCGGGCACTTAGAAACCTGTGATAAATACACGCATAACTTCGAAAATCATCAAAAAGTCATTGGTGTGTGCCATGGTAAAACCTGGTAAATGGTCCCTTAGAGTATTTTGATCCCCACATGTAATAGGATCGATTGAGACATTTTTTTATTCTTATAGCATTTTTTTGGCTGACTGTACGATTTTGTCAAAATCTGTGAATGGAATTCTAAATACTTTAAAAAATTGGGAAAGTGCTGGAATTTTAACGGTTAAGTTACCCGCCGTTACTTTACTGTGCGACTATTAGATAAGAAATTACCTGAAAGCCACAATGAGCGGATATTTTAAAGGCGCAAATTAGTACCAAAATTGTTTCTACGATATAAATGTTGTGAGGAGCATATGCTAATGCTATTAATCCAACACCAGCAGGTATCATACCTGCAAATAAATAAATTTCAATAAAATTGATAACTATACTAATTATGGTATAGACATAAAATAGAAAAAAATAATAGAATAAGCACTCAACGCAACCTTTATTTTAATTGAAATGTACGCGCATTATATCACATGTGCAGTCGACAAAGGAAAAACGGCCTCACTCTTTAATATAAAGTTGTATGTAAAAATGCAACCGCATCTCCTTTGTCGAGTGTACATTATAATTAAGACAATGAAAAGAGTAACACAACGATACTGTTGACTTAAGAGGTACCGAACATTATTTTTCGATATCGCGAAGATGATTAAATGTGACCATGCACATAAAACTATAAAAATATACAAAATGTTATTACATACATACGTATAATCACGAATTCAATCCTGTTACACCCACATTTCGTCAAACATTGTATTCAGTCCCACGCAATAAGGGGAGTGCCTATCGGACGCCATCTTCCGAGCACTATTGTTGACTCTAGCCATGTATTTAAGGCTGAGTCTGGGCTGTATATATCTGTCTGATGTTAAATAGCCCTTGTAATCGTATGTCACCGCATAAGGAGAGATAGGGTGTTCCAAAATCTGCTCTGCCGGGAACCACGCATGTTAGTAACAAGGAAACCTTATATACAAAATGAGAGATTATTTGTATTGGAAGGTGGTTAAAACATACCCAATGAATTGGCAATTTTCCTTGTATTAGTAACGCTTGCTATATTCTTTATTATCAACCAGTCAGTGAACCAACTAAAGAAAAAGTTGGAAAACCACATCACTAAAAACGGTAAAGCTGTCAGCAACCCATTCTGTAGACCAATAATATTCCATTTACAAAATAGTTTTAGGAAATAAAACATTTACACATAGTCCTGTATATAATTCGGCAGAACGTAACATTTTTATACCACTTGTATGGCACACAAGCTCACGGTCCACATAACGGAAAGTGGTTACCGTGGTCTATAGACATGGCAACACTAGGGTCGTCTAACGCGCTGCCGACCCTCTTAGAACATTCTAATGCACTTCTTGAAGAACCCCATTTTGTAACCGCTTGGAAAAATCATAGCAGTGAGTTCAGGGAGGAGAAAGTTACTTCCATACATGACTGTACGTACTGTTTCAAGTTGCACCGTGTTATTTCCCAAACCTAGATTTAGATTAGACTTTAGATTTGTTCCGCATTTTTCGTTTTGAAGGTAACCCTTCAAGCCGGGGGGAATGGTTGCGCCGATAGTAAAATTTGTATTTTCCCGCTCAATAGTAGTAATTCAAATCATCTCTCAATTGATTGACACTGAACACACGCTTCCTATACCCATCTCCCTCCCGCACTACCTTTAAAGTGAGATAGCAATAGTTTCCCCCCCGCCCAATTGTTGAAATGGCCGCATCTTCACTTCCGCTTTGAACTAGCAAACAATGGCGGCGGCGCGCGCGACTCTCAGAAATTAATAATATTTGTTGGATTTTAACCGCTTTCATAGACCTTTACCGATCGGATTGTGCCTCTCGTGTCCCTCAAGTGATTTAGTGATGTGGGCAGCAGCTCCTGAGCCAGGAAGAGAAGACCGGTGCACCGGCTCCGACAGCACGTGGCGTCATAAAGGTTAGTGCATCCTCTCCTAATTTCTTGGGTTGCATTCACTGCCTAAACCACCTCCGCGGCAACCCGATCACCTATCTTGTTTGTTGTGTAAAGTGTCATCTGAAATGTTTAGCTTCATCCCCCGCAAAATACAGTCCACTAGCTCACGTGGCGAGAATCGCGCCACGTGAGCTATGCTTATTTGTGTAGTAATTGCCTAAAAAAATCTTGTCATTTCTTTTATCAATATTGGTGTTTACACTGTTGTATCTAGTTATATAAATAAAAAAATAATGGTTGTAAATATTAATAAATACCGCTTTGATATTAACTCCCATGATCTTGTCCATGTACGCTGGTACTTCAGAATATAAAACCAATTGTCCCCATGTCTGGCCAACATGTGCCACAATGATGGCATAGACGCCTTTGTGACTTAATATTTTTAGCCAGGGTACAGGTGCTTTCTAAAACGAAAACATACAATTTTACAATTAAACGGAAATTTGTTATAAAAAAATACTTAAAAACACGCAATTCACATCACCTTTTTCCCTTCACTTGTTCCTAAGTCATTTTCAATATATTCCTTCTCAACAAAAGATATCTTTGTGTGTTTAGCTGGAGTATCAAACACAAATAACCATATTAGTACTGCCATCATTCCTGACAGGGCGCCATAAAATCTGAATATGCCAGGCCAACCCATAGATGAAGCTGATATGAATCCCGTCAGAGGCAAACCGAAGACAGTTCCCAAAGCTTGGCCTGAAATATTAATATATGGTCATTTGTATATACAGGGTGGAAAATTCGATCTTACCTGTAGGGAAAGTACTTTAAATACTGGAGATAGCGAATTTCACTCAAATGAAACATCTCTTTATTTTGAAAAGAAAAAAAACTGCATTTAAAGATTATTGAAAACTTTCTTGCCACACCCGGAAATCGAACCGATTAAAATTAGAAAAAGTAACATTTTGTATTTTATGGCATCAATCGCCTATCGATAAAATAATAAAAATCAAATCTCCTGAATAAATAAGGTAAATTAAATGATAGGAAATCCATTAAATCTTAACCACAGGTCAACGTTTATAGCACAGAAAAGAAACCACTAGCATTATATCAGGAGGTCAAATGATTAGCGGAGGAGAGAGTAGTGGTATTTACTCCATCGACAAACGCGTTGCTCTTTAATTTAGAGAGAGAAAAAATATTAACTGAAAACTAACAAAAAAAATAATAGTAATCTTACTCTAAGTATGCATTTCTCAAACGTAAATGTGTTAATAGGAAAAAAGTTTATCGTACCTCCATAGACAAAAGCAGCCAATCGTCCTCGCTCATGTAATGGCGCCCATTTTCCAAGAGAAGTGTGGAGTCCAGGGACAATACATGCTTGGCTAAGTCCTTGTGCTACTCTGCACACTACTGCAGAATACCAACCACCCTGAAATCAACCATTATTAAACAAATTAATTTTGTAAGTGCAAACAAGTTTATTACAAAAAAGCATATACATTCCTCATTGGACCGCATACAATTCAATTCGATAATTTTCATTCTTCTTCATGATTACGCAAAACCATATCAATCAATAATTGGCCTATTGTAGTCCACTGTTGGACATAGCTCCAACCACTCCCTAAACATAAAAGGGGTGTAGATTTCTACCATAATTCCAGTAAGTTATATTGGCATTATTCATTATGATTGTGATTTTAAAACACCTCGGTAGCCTAGTGGTATGGGTAATGGACTGCTGAGATGAGGTTTCGGGTTCGATCCCAGGTTTTACCATGGCACCCACCAATGACTTTTCGATGCTTTTCGAAGTTATGTGTGTATTTATCGCAGGTTTATAAGTGCCCGGTTAATGGCAATGGGCTTGCCACCTCCTCACATTGGGACCTAAACGTAAACTGGCGAAACATGGGTGCTAGCACCTCTACCTACCCCTTCGGGGATATAGGCGTGAGTTTATGTTATGTCGTTGAAAGGTATACTTAATATTATAACGCAGCATAATATCCATCGAGCTGAATTTAGTTAGCAATTTTAAACTTGCTAGCCTTACATTAATAATAATGCTTGAGTGGAAAACTTTAATGAAATTAGCACACAAACTGCGCTAAACATAATTTACTTATATTGATAATTTGAAACTTGAAATGCCACTTCGACTAAAGGTAAAAATCAATAAGAGCATAATCCGGTCTGCCATCCTGTATGAATCGGAGAGTTGACCCATAAAGATGATGGAGGGAAGAATGTCTCGTGTAGTAGATGCGAATATTGGGATGAAAGTGTGACATGATAAGAATGTATAATATTAGAAATGAGTATATTAGAGGAAGGTTGAAAGAAGCACCAATTACGGAAAAGCTAAGAGAAGGTAGGACACGACGGTATTTACGTCCAATTGAGCAATCCAACTGGGGAAGTACCTCCGCCCTACAGAATACCAAGGCCATAGTAACCTCGTGTTATGTTCCCGGTGGTGAGTAGGGTAGCCAGAGCTCACTGGAGGGTTTTTGTGCTGTCAGTGGGAATACCAAAGACTTTGTCTTTTACACTGACTGCACAGAAACTCTCTGTGCTTACAGCGCGAGTGTGACTCCTTTGGTTTTGTACACGTCCATAGGCCACGGTAACCACTTTCCATCAGGTGGGCCGTGTGCTTGTCTGTCACCTAAGTGGTATAAAAAAATCAATTGGCCTGGTTTAGATATGTAATAAGTAATATCGTAACGAAGGCATTTACTATGGAAGTGTAAGGCATTTACTACTAGGGGAGAGGTAAACCTAAATGGAGGTGGACAGACTGCGTGAAAAATGATGTGGCTAGGAAAGGAGTGAATATGGTAATGACTGCAACCAAAGACGAATAAAACAAGCAAACATATTGCGTCGACATGAAGATAATGTAATAATTTGAAACTTACGTAGAATGTGGCTGTAGGAAATAATATCGAGACCACAGAGTTGATTGTCATAGCGCCAGTGAGCAAGTACCTGGCTCCAAATCTGTGTGCTAACTGACCTGCTGGCACCTGGAGTAACATGTAGCCCCAGAAGAATGAAGCTATAACCGTATCCTGTATCTTTTTATTCCAATTGAACTTTGGGTACTAGAATCAGATACAATAAATTAAATTAAGAAATGTTACTCAAGAACGATAAAAATAAACAGATTAAATCGAAAGAAGGTTTGGGAATTATCTTCAGTAAAAAAGTGAAATACTAAGATGGGATTTAAATCCGTGACCAACCCTGTACAGGCAGGTGAGCATCACGCACAATGGTCTAAAAAAGGAGACTAAGTGTGGACAAAACAGTCCCTTTTCATTTCAGCACCATATATGGAGAATGCTCGAAATATTAAGCTACTGAGTCACATCTTGAGCATTCTAAATTCTCCTATATAGGTACTACCATTTTAGGGTAACGGTGGAGCCGTCTATCGAATGCTTAAGGCGTGGCTTTAGTAGCTCAATAAAGAACTGGTCACGGCTTCGTGTCCCATCTTAAGCACACACTTTCTTAAATATAAATCGATTTGAATAGTTAGCATACTAATTGCTTTAAAATTTCGTTAAATGACATTGCTTTGGGTAAGTATAATATGCTTTTAATATTAAACTATATTAGGGACTTGAAATTTTATAAACTTATGTACGAGAATTTACCCTCCTTGGTACTTACCGGTGGAATTAACATGACAGCGTTGAGGATCCCGTCAGGCTTAAATTCCTCTGTAGCATTTCCATCTACGGTTTCAGTATCATTTTCTTTGTTATTGTAATCAGTCATAGCTACTAAAGATACCCCCATACATGATCTCATGCTGTAGGCTATGGTTAATACCCAGAATAATATGAAACATTGCTGATGTCTGTAGCCCCATCCAGCTTCTGTAGAAGGTAGTTGTTATGTAATGTTTTAAGAAACTAAACGGCATAATATCTAGGTTTTCTATTAAATTCTTTGATCATAGACTGCATAAACACTTCAATCGTGATACAGGTTTGCTTTCAAAACGTGTTTCCATCTTCCTACACTCCCGGGTCCTTTAAGCAGGGCGTGAAAAAGCATCTGATTAGGCCGTCAAGCTGAGTGCCGCCATTGTTATATGCTGCGGTCTATAATGAAATGGTGACCCTCTTTCCTGAGACCGTATTTAGCTTATGATCAGGCGAGGTGTAGTCAAATTAGCGCGCCCTATATAAAAAAACACCTCGCAAAAATGGCGTGTAACGTGTTTTGTCTGCTTATGTCAATATTGTTCATTAAACATGTATGGGATGTATATATATATATAATATTAACTCATACCGGAGTAGTAGCCATTTGTACGCCACGTTAAAATGCCACTTTCTGCATCTAGGTATAAAGTTTGTATATAATCTAAGATTGTGTAATTTCGGTAATGGTAATGATATGCTATTTATTTATTACTCAAAATATATCAGTTAAAGACGTATTGTGATTTTTAAGTTAAACGACTTCATTGATTGAAATTATATTGCTATCCAAGCTGGGGTCTGGAGGCTTTCGGGACCGGGACCGCGGTTCCAGATTCCGCATTTTAAATTAATTATTATTTTTGAGATGTATGTACCAAATTTGAGATCAATCAGTTAATAAAAGGTAGTTAACTGTCCATTGCGATATAATATGAGCAGGCCAAATTAAATAAAATAGTTAAAAAATACAAAAAATAATCTAAGCAAAAAAATTTTATTTTCGATGTTCTACAAACATACATTTTTTTTTATACAACTTAGGTGGCAGGCAAGCACACGGCCACACCTTATGGAAAGTGGTTACCATGACCTATGAACGTGTGTAACACCAGTGGAGTCACATCCGTGCTGCGGACCCTGTAAGAACAAAGATTTTGTGCCGTCAGTGTAGAGGAAAAAGCAGGACAAGCCTTTGGTCATCCACTGACAGAACAAAAACTCTCCAGTGAGCTCTGGCTACCCTACTCACCGCCGGGAACACAACATGAAGTTATTATAACCGCGGTATTCTGTAGGGCGGAGGTACTTCCCCAGTCGGACTGCTCAATTGGGCGGAAATACCGCCGTGTCCTACCTCCTCAAACATATATATAGTCATGCTTTTATCCCCGGAGAGTTGCATCCACATTTCGGTGAGCCTATTGCCGTCTTCCGGGCACTATTGTTGACTCAAGCCATGCATCTGAGGCTGTGTCTAGGCTGTATCTGTCTGATATTAAACAGCCCTATCACTTAGTCGCCTTATACGACACCGCATGGGAATAGATGCGTTGGTCTAAATTCTACTCTGCCAGGAACCACGCGGCAGATGTTTTATGTTTTAATGACATAACATATTTTATGAGTGGATCAACCATAATTTGTATTATATTCCTTGCTTTCAGTTGTCACATACTTCTAACTGTCATTTAACCTATGACGGTAACTTTATCGTATTTATATCTTTTGCAAATAATATACTGAAATCTACCAGCAGATCTAAAAAGGCCACTTACTACATACTAGAATCGAATCGTATTTGGATAAATAAATAAACAAATAAATAAATACCACATACACAAATACTCTACAACAGAATAATGTAGAATATTTGTTTATTTAGTTATTTATACAACGCTATCTAGACAAATGGTGATACATAGCTTAACTATCTTGTGTTATGGAATCTAGACTACGGATAAACATACTTAGATCCTTTTTTTGGGTAAATAAATACACATTATACATAAAAAAACCCAGTCCAGACCGATGCAAATATACATATTTATGCATACAAATATTTGCACTGAGCAGGAATCGAACCCACGCCTCCTGCGTAGCAGTCGAACGTCATAATATTTTGTCATGTGGCAATATTAACACGAAATTAGAATCTGCTTAGTAAATAAATTATTGTGATTCTGCTTCTAAGAATGACCATTTTACGAATTTTATAGGAATCTGTTATGATTTGCTTGAATTTCTTAAAGTTACTCTTTTGTAGTAGCAAACCCGCAGATTTATTGAAATTAATAAGTAAGTAATATCTTTTGAATAGAACATTCAATTTTCTAAAAGTTAATAAACAGGTACTAAAGTCACAGTCACAGTGACAGTCTTGATTACAAAATAATTTATTGGAATAAGAATTAATAAAAGGGCATAGATAGCATGGTCTGATTTTGATCGGTATTTCTATCAGCCCCGCTTGAATTTATTTCGTTCACGCGCTATTTTCATATGTGATATCTTTCAAGCTGTTTATTGTAATTATATAGTTTGAATAGCAATTATTATCGAAAATAAATTCACAAAGTATATAACATATTTAGTTCCTTAAGGAATAACAGATGTATTGTTAAAAATAGCTTTGAAAATGACACGTATTTTTTTTTATATGTGCAATTGCATTATTATTGTAGACCTTATTAAAACACACATTTTATTATATTACTATTAGTTACACTAATACATTACTTTGTTTTATCATTAATATTTTTCGCAGCGCACGCGATATAAGGACTTTTTAAGATCATTTTTTTACACCTTGGATTACATTATTGGAGTTTTAGAAAGGATTCCTAGTTTTATTGCCGCGTGGTTCCCGGCTGAGTAGAATTTGGGCCACCACATCTCTTCCCATGCGGTGTCGTACAAGGCGACTAAGAGATAGGGCTGTTTAACATCAGACAGATATATACAGCTCAGACTCAGCCTCAGATGCGGGGCTCGAGTCAACTATTGTGTCCGATATACGGCAATAGGCACACCATCTATTACGTGGGACCGAATACAGTTATTGGTGAAATGTGGGTGTTAATTCACCCCTATCTAACCCTCTGGGGATAAAGGCGTGATTTTATGTATGTATGTATTTTTATTGAAAATATAGGTAATATAGCCTATGTTAGTGAATGAAAAAGTAGTTTTCTAATTTGCTAAATTAATTAAATAAAATAGTAAACGATTTTTTTGAGTTTATTCAATACATAATACAAATGTTTTCTCATTATAATATTAGTATAAATGAAGAGGAGATATGGGTACTTTCAAACATAATGTATATTTTATTTACAGAAAGAAATTTACATCATCACTTTAAAGGCTCTTATTTGAACTGTCACTTACCTTCGAACTTACCGTAGCAGTTTCTCTTCGTATCTACCATGATAGTTAAAACGTTTAGTTTTTTCACCTTAACGCTGCTAGAGATATATTTCACCAATTCAATTAAAACTTTTCTAGAATTCAACTGTCTCGTTTTAGTTTGAGAGATTCACAGATTTTTTTAAATTATTGAAAGTTTTATTTAACTGCTAGATTTAATGTTCATCAAGTATGGAAAATGAACTCTTTTAAAATTAAAATCAACAATAAAGTTGTAAACATTCTGATAACATCAAAAACTAAATATTATCCTAATTATAATCTTATTATTATCATCATTTCATTTAATCCCAAAATATATAATTAATTTCAATATGGAAAATATTCCACCAAACTGTATGTTACATTACCGCAGGTGGAAATATACAGTAGTGTTGACAGTAATATAAATGGTAAATGTTTTCATTTGTAATGACTTCAGCATTACGCAAATATATACATTTTCAACAAACAGACTTAATAATAATAGAATGTATCTAAAGATAGTCACCTACCTATTATATTGTCGTTATCTTAGCGATGTGCCCCGATTGTATCTAGGTCTTCACCTTGGAGTTTCCTTCTCCACTAGGCCTCTATCAATGGCGTCGATACATTTTAGGCATCGGCGCCATTGTTATACCTCAGGGCATATATTTAAGACCTAAAATGTGCTCAAAATATGTTCTATACACTTAGTTCACGTTTCTCGGATGTCTTCAGAGCTCGAATTCACTAAACATAGATATTGCAAAACAATCCGTGTTCGCCAAAGCCCTGTTTGTCTCGCTATTTAGACCCAAGATGTGTCCTGTATACGCAAGTCACCGTTACCACGTCTTCAGCACTTCTCAGAACTTCGCCTCCTACCAGTGTACGGAGGAAATAGCGTAGCGAGTCAGTTTTATGTTACCCATGAAGCCATTTATGTTACCGTGAAATTCAATTAATTTCCAAACAACAAGGGTTTTTCAAGAAAGGCATTAGAAGGGTCCTACAAGATCGGCAGCACGAGTATGAAGCCCCTTGTGTTGCTCAAGCCCATAAGTTCCATCAGGTCGTTTATCTTCTTGTCTGTTACTTATATGGTATAAAAAGACTTCTACATATAGGTAACTTTATTTGTATGTAAATGTAATGCCTTTTATCTCTGCCTACCCCTATGGGAGACAGGCGTGATTTTATGTATGTATGTATGTATGTATACCTTCTGTATAGCTCTCTTTCTTCTGCATATCAACGACATGCTGTCCACCGGCAGCATACATTGCTATGCAGACGATAGCACCTTACACGGGAGTTATCACGGACAACCTGCGGCCAAATAGTCTGATATCTCGGAAAAAAGACAGGTTCTTGTCACTGAACTGAACCGGATCTTGAATCACATTTCTCAATGGGGCTCTGAGAAACTGGTCGAGTTCAATGCCAAGAAGATGCAGGCTTGTGCGTTCACAGCAAAGGTATCTTCTTTCTTTCCCCTTCCCACTCTTCAGAGCACGCCACTGCCACTGCAGGACAATCTCAATATCCTAGGCATGGATATTCGCTGCAAACTGAATAACAGAAATTACATCGAGAGCATCATCAAAACAGCCTCGTGGATACTCAGACTCCTGAACAAAGACTTTTTTTTAATAAACAAATTTAATAATGTGTCTGGATAGGCACATTATTACATTTGACGTTAATGTATACAAAACCTTGCCTCTCATTGAATTGCAATTTCTCTGTGCACTCCCGGGTTTGCTGGAAGAGAATCTAACCTTGAGTTAAGCTCACCTTTGCTCATAATATTTCACTAATTGGTATAAATGCCTTGTAAGTGTACAATAAAGAATAAAATAAAATAAATTTTATCTGTGAAACGCTTTTAAAAGTATTTTTTTCCTGCCAGTGGGAGAGGTTATGTCGGACTCGAACCGACTAAAACGCACGGCACCTGTGAGTCGTTGTTAGTTGCCGAAGGTGAGATTGACAGGCATAACCCTCGCACCCCGGCTTTTAAGTTTGACCCCACAGTCTACTAAAGTCGACCACATCGTTACTTACCAACAGGTGAGATTGTCGTTAAACGCGAGTTCATCAACAAAAAAGTTAATAGTACCTACTTAATTACTTTATTAGTTACTCGGTACCAGTGTACAAGTGGTTTTAAAATTACATTCCGGAAATGCATATAGTATGCAGCTGTGTTATAATGTACATTATTTTATCTTCCTCTGTGTATCCTTACAGACATGACATTAACCTTGAATGTTAATTGCATATTGGACGGCCTCTTGATAATTGCTAACCTTCCGAGTTACGTTTGCAAAGGCAAAACACACGGCCCACCTGGTGGGAAGTGGTTACCGTGGCCTATGGACATACGCATCGCAAGAGGCGTTACACTCAAGCCGACGACCCTGAAGAAACCCTCAAATGCGAAGGGCATTTGAGGGTTTCTTCTTCTACCCGCGTCATACTTCGATAATGTTATAGAAAATGAATGCATTTTTTTTTTATACCACTAAGTTGGCAGACAAGCACACGGCCCACCTGATGGGAAGCGGTTACCGTGGCCTATGGACGTATGCAACACCAGGGGTGTCACACTCGTGCTGCCGACCATGAAGAAACCTTCTGATGCCCCTCTTGAAGAACCCCGTACTGTAGTCGCTTTGGAAAACAACAGCAGGGAGTTCATTCCACAGCTTGAGCGTGTGTGGGATGAAGTTACAGTGCACACCTTGTTATTGATTGCGATGTCGTTTAATCTACCAACCCAAAAAAATATCTTCACCAGAACTTCGCCCATTACTATGTCTACCGATTTACAAGTAAGATTGGCTTGGACCCTAGGTCACATGCCTGCTACTTAGAGGACAGCCGGCGCTGAATTCTCGGCTTTGGTAAACAAAACATAACTAACAATAATACCACTGCCGGTCTAGAAGCCCTAGGGTGTAGTTTCAGTCTGTTCGCAATAAAGACGACAAAATCGTGCCTGATTTGGGACATTCAATAGCTCGTTACATATCTTTGCTATATAATTTCCTTTTTGTATTTTTTTACAAAACTTAGGTGACACATAAGCACACGGCCCACCGACACTAGCTATCGGATAACGAGGACGTATAAAACAGCAGGTGAGTTCTACACTAATGGCACAAAAACAGAGAGTTTTTGTGCCATTAGTGTAGAAGACAAAGCAGTACAAGCCTTTCCGTATTATATTTCTTTCGGTATTCCCACTGACAGCACAAAAACTTACCAGTGAACTCTGACTACCTTCCCCAGTCAGACTGCTCAGTTGGACGGTAATACCGCCGCCGTGTCCTATCTCCTTAATGCTACACTTAATAGGAACCTTAATACGAACTTAGAGAATGTGTAGGGAAGACGAGAGACAGGTATATAAAAATATATCTTTAAAACTTTTAAAATATTTGTAGGACAGGATAAATAATTCAAATTTATTTTTAGCCATTTTATATAATTTATAGATTTTCAACACATTTTTTATATTAATTGATAATTGTGTATAACCTTGTTTTACAAAGAAAGATAGTGTAAACATAATATTGTAACATGAATTATATTTCCCGAAAATCACACACAAGATGCAAATTAACATAATTATTCTGTGAGTCACACAACTGTTATGGTATTATCTCAGACCAAATCTCAGCAATTGATAATATAAGCTACAAGAGCAAAGCGACCCATAATCTTGTAGCAAAATCCAAAATTGGATAATTTCATGAATTATAATCATTTTCTATGATTTCTTTCATCTGCTTAACGTTTCTGCGTTGCTAATTTCTTTGTATTAAGTTATTTTTCCTTCACAACACTTTTTCCCTTTCCTTTCATTTCTTTTTTCACTTCTATCGGACTCAATATTTTTTCTTCTGGCTCTGAAAAATAAAGAATAACGAAGTCAATAGTTGTGCATCAGAACAATATTGACTAACAAAGTAGTCATACCATCTTTTTGTGTATTTTGCAAGTCAAGACCAATCTGCTGCTAACTGTACCTAATAATAATGTATTTTTTTAGAAAAGAATATTAGCAACCGCAATGACTAATATTCCCTCTAATCCCTCCAACTAAGCTAAGTTGTTTGTGCTATGAGTGGGTTCTCGTCGGCAATTCGAAACCGGGACCCGGTAGTAGGTGTATTTATGTTTTAATTGTTTTGTATGAGAAAAATAAAATATAATAATAAAAAAATAAAAAGTGTATATTATTTAGCACAAAATTTCACAACTGAAATATTTTTACAAAATGTTTTCTGCTTTCTGTTTACCCGACTGCACCAGCGTGGGTAATGTAATACGCGCGTATGAACGTATGTATGTATGTAGTTTTCTTTGTTTTCCTCTACAGGCCTAACGGCTGGGCGGATTTTGATGAATAGAATTTAAAGGAAGTTAATCCTCCCGAGTGTCACAGAGTAGGTACATAAAATGTCAAAAAAAGCTATGCGATGGATTTTTGAAGCTAAAATGCGTGTTGTCAATTTTTTTATTATATGAATGAAATATAATACTCCTAATATATGGTATGATAATAATATTTAGTAAATGGTATCAAATTAAAGGGAACTAGAAGGGGATCAAAAATGTTTGTCATATAATAACTAAAAAGTTTAAGATGAAACAAATGATTAACAAGTAAAAAACTCGACTGTTGTTATTAGACCAAGTGAGTTCTCAATATATGTAAGAGCAAATTCCACCAAGTGCCATCAATTGATAGTATAAATAGATATATAAAAATATAGTTTGATAGCAGATGGTAACCATAAGTTTTCTTTCGGTTTATGATTGGCAAATAGGTACCGCTTGCTATACTAACTTGTTTCAATGTTTTAAATATCAATCGAATTTTTTCATATTTATTTTAAATATTTTACTTCCAGTTGGCTATCGTCGTCCGATACTTATATCAGACCGGATAGTGTGAAAACGCTCTAATTTTTATCGTTGACATTTTTAATTAAAACTACTTTTTGTCATATTAGCCTCCTGATCCATTAGTGGTAGAGCGTGAGTACATACGATTAAAATAGCTTTGAATTAAATCAAACAGTTTCGGGCGCGTTGACTGCAGATCCCTGCAGTCAACGCGCCATCAACCACCTGGGTAACAAGCCATGAACCATGTGCTTGGTGAGTGATTACCTCTACTTATAAGAAATATTTACCATATTCTTCTCCGGTATCAAAGTTCCATGGCTGAGCGTCTGCCTTAGCGAAGACAACAAAGACTACGTTACAGATGAACAGGAACCCGGTGAAAATAAGAAATACTATCTGCCACTGGCCACGGCTTTTCTGTGGAAGGATGTAATAGAAATATTATAAGCAGGATCAGAATTGAAGTGGTAATTGTCTAAATCTACTCTCAATTAACCTTCTTACTCCTACCCTATGCATGATTTTACCTCTATAGGAAATCCTCTACAAGAGGAGGTATAGTCACGTCTAGGGTAGGAGTAAGTGGGAGCAAATGGATCACTAAATTAATGATAATGTCACTTCAGTTACGACGACTTTTTGTCTCGACACATTCCCTAGGTATTTTAAAATGTGATATCCATATATTTATTTGCAATAAATGTTAATTTTAGAAGTAATTTATGAAATGTATTATTTGTAATGTAAGTTATGGTAACCTAACGTCCCAACTACATTTAAATTAACCACTAGTTCATTACTTAGCCTAGCCTGAGTTTGTGAAGTTTTGCAACTTGGTCACGGTTAGGAAGTGGTCAAGCCTCAAAACATCCCACGTGGCTATCGCAGAGTTAATAAATTTGTTTGTAACTCGTAAGACAACTTCCTAACGCTACTTATAGTTAGTTTAAGTAACATTACCTTTAACTCAAACGAGTTAAGTTTAGCTAAAGATTAAACTATCACTTCTGAAAGGAATCACGCACAAGTAATTATAACGTACCTAACCTACCTCTCCTAAGTAAAAGTACACTATACAGACTACAGACTACAGTTAACCAAAAATCCTTTAGATTGCAGCGTCACCTGCTGTATTGAATTGTCAGTATAGTTTATTTACATTAACCCAATAACACCCTTATAGTCCAGTCAAGGTCATACAATGCTAAAAATCAAATCAATCAAAATAAGCACAGCCACAGTCTCATAAATTTGCTAAGATAATATGCTAAGAAGAGAAGAGAAGAACTTGACTAAGCACGTGCGCAAAGGAGTCGTACTATGGAGTACTAGACTTAAAATTAAAACGGTGGCACAGCTAAGGTATTCAAGACCGCAGATAAACATAAGATCACAATCCTAATGAATAAAATACTATATAACATGAATAGCAATGCAATAAAATTACTATTCTACTTAAAATTCGTGACGGCTTCCATAAGTGCATTGGAAAACCATCAATTCACAATATGGCATTTTATTACTCACAATAACCCTAAAAATGTTTATCTACGAAAGTTGGCAGCGGCTTACCACATCCCTGACGATATTGGACACGACCACAGGTACAAGTAAGCTCGTTAAATATCCACCCATATTCCCTAAGGCTGCTATTGATCCCGCAAAGTTTGGAGCCAAATCGATCTGGTTTACCTGAAATATATGTGTAGAATTTAGAATATTATAACAACTATTACTTGTCACCTTATAGAAACCACGCTGCGGTGTCACATTGCTGGACCCTCTATTCAGGTTTTGATGGGGTATCCTGCATCCCACGCCCAAGAAGATCTTCTCGAAATTGGAGTCTGTCAGCGTGCGAGGGCAATGCCTAACGCAATCTTACTTTTGAACACCCAAGACTGTTCAAGTTCATGATCTTATTTATGGTGGCATTATAGAACATGACGAGACATTCCATGCAAACAACACATCCGTTTCAGGACATTCGCGTTTTAGGTTTAAATTCATAGCATGATACAGTTAGTCTCCTATCCTATAGGCTGACCGAAGATGCTGTACACTGCTCTGATCATCCGAACGGTTTAGTGGGAGACGAGGTAAAAAAAGAGAAAAAAAACATATTATTGGCTGAGAGCAAGCGAGATATCGCCATTAGCACTGACAACGATATCTCGCTCGCTCACGTCTTTGCTCTTTTTTTCTCTTTTTTTCCTTCATCCCCCGCTACATAGCGCGTATGTGACCGGTACAGTATCGTGGGCAGTCCATAGTATAGCTTATATATTACTTTCAATTATTTTACTACTTACAACAAATCCAACTTGTGTTCCCGATAATGTTCCTACTGTTAAAATCAGCAAACAGACTGCCAAGAAAGTATTGTTCACGAAACTGAATGTTAGTAAAAATATGCCTGGTGTCACTGATCCTGCAATAACATAATTTTAATTTACTTCAAGACTTTGCTCTGCAATGGCTGCAAAAGGCTATGCAAGCTTTCATCTCGGAATTTAGGATCTGCTTTAGCTAATATATGTAGCTGCGAATTTTGCCGAACTTCAATATTTTCCATGAAGCTACTGCCATCTACAGCCCAATGGCGATATCGAAGCATTATTTCTGCAACAGGCTTCACTCAGTGTAAATATAACTGTTCTCATAACGGAACCACGTTTATAAGGCAGCCTCAGAGCCTGGTCAAATCAGTTTTCAGATCATGTTAATAAGAAAATTTAGGGACTATGATCAACATTAACCACGATTTAGTCTAGCTGGGATATGTCAAGCTAAGAGCCAGGCACTGACACTAACTCATGCTCTAACGGCCTTACTGTATTAGCTCTATACTTAATATTCATACATACATAAATACACTTCACGACCATCATAAATTATCCGTATTCAATGAAATTAAACTTACCAATAGTATTGCCGATTCGCCTGATATTGACAACTCTCATGTTTAACCTGTTTCTTGCAAAATCTGCCAGATTACCGAGTAATATGGACGTGAAATACATGACTATGAATGGTAGAGATGAATACAAGCCATTCTGAAAAGTAAAAAATTAACTTATTAGATTCAGAAATAGTATATCAGAGCCTCGATTCTACTAAAGCAAAACCATACCGCGAACACTGCTAAAAAATCCATTTAATTTTAGAATTCATCAATGATTTTAAAGTTCAAAGTTAAAAGTTTTTACAGCGTGAATGTAAAATTGTAATGTAACTCTTTGCATTTAATTTTGGATTCTAGCATATAGAAATAGAGTCTAAGACGTAATACCATTTTTGCAGTATGTGTGGTATAATTATGGACTAACATAAAAAGCTCAGACAGAGAAAGAAGAAAGAAAATCCTTTAACTTGTGACATGAACAATGGATAAAGTTCACTAGTACTACCATTATTGTATCTTACATTGAAAATGTATATAATTATTTTCCTATTCTTTAATAAATCACCGTTAAAAATAAACAATTTATTATTTGCCGCGTGGTTCCCGGCAGAGTAGAATTTGGGCCATCCCATCTCTTCGTGTGCGGTGTCGTACAAGGCGACTAAGGGATAGGGCTGTTCAAACAACATCCGACAGATTTATACAGCCCAGACTCAGCCTCAGATGCATGGCTCGAGTCAACAATTGAAGACGGCAATAGGCTCACCCCCTATTACGTGGGACCGAATACAATTATTGGTGAAATGTGGGTGTTAATTCACCTCTGCCTAACCCTCCGGGGATAAAGGCGTGATTATATGTATGTATGTAATTTATTATTAAACCTTTAAGGTTTTGTTTTTAATTAAGGTTATGGATTATACAGGGTGTATTTTTGAAACGGGGCAGTAAGGGCAAGTACCTTAACCGTTGCAGTTACAGCAAAACGTTCTTAGAAGACCTTCCCTAACTTTTTGACATATTTTGAACTGCATTCACAGATTTTGTAAAATACTTACAGTTGGCAAAAAAAATGCAAATAGTCCAAAAAAATTTTTTTTATGCCAATCGATTCTATTTCATGTGGGGATCAAAAAACTCTATGAGACCATTTTAGCTTTCAGTACTAGGAAAGACAGAAATCGCCAAAAACGTTTCCCATACATTTCGGCAACAGAAACAAATTTCTACGATGGTCTAACTTTTTGTTATGGCCAGGAAGTGGGTAGAATTGACTGTAAAGTAAATAAAAAGAATTTTTACCCTCAAATTTCGAATTTGATTCGAAAATCTGTGTGTTATACTTAGTTTAAGCTGAGAAACTTCGTATGAGTTATTAATTAAGGATTTTCGCTAAAATGTCTTCTAATCGTGAAAAAATTGACTTATTAGAAGCGTATTTTGTCAATAATCGAAATGCGGGAGCTGCATTAGTGTGGTACCGCAATAAGTAATAAAGATATGGAAGAAATACGGCTACAAGTGCTATCGATATGGGCGCATAGTTCAAGTGTTACATCCGGGTGATGATGTTCGAAGGCTTACTTTTTGCAGATGGCTAAGAGGAAAAATAAGCAGAGATCATGAATTTTTAAATTACATACTGTGGTCAGACGAAACGAATTTTTCCAATAACGGTATGTACAACAGAAAAAATCACCACTATTGGTCCAAAGAAAATCCACTAAGAGTTACGGCAAGTCATAATCAGGTTCGCTTCTCATTCAACTGTTGGTGTGGTATAATGTCCAATCGAGTCATAATGGTGGAATTTTATGAAGGGAAACTGAATTCTGCCATGTATAATGAAGTCATTTTACACCATCTTGAAAACGAGATGGACGAATTACCCCTGTCGGAATTGCGAAAAGTTCATTTTCTACAAGATGGTGCTCCGCCACATAACAGTCACCTTTCACGTTCCAATTTGAGCCGCCTATTCGGTACACAGTGGATAGGTACACATGGTCCAACACAGTGGCCACCTCGTAGCCCCGATCTAACACCACTTGACTTTTTTTTATGGGGCTTCGTGAAAAACGAGGTGTATAAGACGACGTACGCCAGTGTTCAAGAGCTCAAGGATGCATTAATGACCATTTTACGTAATATTCATCCCAGAACATTATTAGCCGCCATTCGTTCAGTGCAAAAAAGGATAGACTTATGTATTCGTGAAAATGGAAATCATTTTGAGCAATTTATTTCATAAACCAATTTCTTAAATGTTTAAATGATTTTTTTTATTTAAAAAAGTTCAAAATTTTACCTGACCTATGAGTTTCGAGTTGATTTATCATATTTCCGTACGAAATGTATGGGAATGGTTTTTGGCGATTTCTGTCTTTTCTAGTACTGAAAGCTAAAATGGTCCCATAGAGTTTTTTGATCCCCACATGAAATAGAATCAATAGGCATAAAAAAAAAATTGAACTTTTTGCATTTTTTTTGCTAACTGTAAGTTTTTTTACAAAATATGTGAATGCAGTTCAAAATGTCCCAAAAAGTTAGGGAAGGTCTTTTAAGAACGTTTTGCTGTAACTGCAACGGTTAAGGTACTTGCCCTTACTGCCCCGTTTCAAAAATACACCCTGTATAGTTGCTAGATGTATTAAACAATTTCAAGACGTATATGTAATAGACCCGTTCATTGTAGCAGTGTTGAAAGTGCGACAAACAATTAAACGGTATAATCTAATCAGTCGTTAATTCATCAACATTCCACTAATCTTAAATCAAATACCCTTCGACGGAAAGTTCCAAAACAATTCCACTTTTGACAATTTTCCAACTTTCACTGAAACCAGTCATCTCATTACTCTTCGTACTTAAACACGAACGGATCAAAGGGCAAATTATAATTAATCACCTCTCTAATTTAGAGGAATTTCACTAAAACTTTAGCTATTTATTTTGAATCTTTAACCTTCTGAATTGATTTCTTTAGTACATTCAAATGTCTGTAGGGTGACAGAAGTTCAAAGTTGAGAAAACAGCTTTTGATTTGAACCATTTGTAAGTGACACTTTTGAATTAGTTCTGATAAAAATCTTACAAGAGTTTTAGATCAGAGCAATAATTATTAGTTTACAGGAGTTAATATCCTGAGACTACAATATACGAGTATATGTTTGCAATGAAATTTTAAAGTCATTTAATCAAAATTATTCAAATTTAAAAAACTATTCAGATTGATAGAAGTGAAATAATCAAGACAGGGCTTGAACCCGCGACCAGTCTCGTACAGGGAAAAATAAGAATTAAAAAATCTCCTATAGGTACAATCATTTTGGTGGAGCCATCCACCGATTTTCAGACGAACTTCACTTACCTGGTTCTTTAAAAGGGGTGTGAAAAAGCATCTGATGAGGCCGTCAAACTGGGTGCCATCATTGTAACATGCTACATGTCTGTAATACGGACCCTCTTTCTGGAGACTTGGTCTTTAGCTTACCATCAGGCGAGGTGATGTCAAATTGTTGCACACTATATAAAAAAATATATCCTGACTGGAACATTTCACTTTTTCATATCTAAATCGATAGGAGTATATAGTTTTATAGTTTTAAAATTGCAATGCAATAAGAAAAATTTCAATTAAAAGTTACTACTTACCGTTTTGGTATCTACACCAAGGATATCAGTCATGTATGAAGGTATCTCGGTCAGGATGAGCAGAGCAAATGATCCGCAGCCAGCTTGTGCGATGATGTTGCCCCAGACAGGTGGACTCGTAAGTATCTCCTTCCAAGGAGTATTCTGTTGATTTAAGAGATGAGATTTTATCATTGGACATGTTTTTCAATACACCATGATATGAATGAATGATCATCACATTGGAGACCGCAAGAAGGTAAACGAAAGGTACGACGCCCCCTAGCCAGATGGACGGACGACCTGAAAAAGGTGGCTGGGGCAGACTGGATGCGGAAGGCGGAGGATCAGAGAAAATGGCGCACATTGGGAGAGGCCTATGTCCAGCAGTGGACTGCAGTGGGCTGATTGATTGTTTGAATGAATGAATCAATATTTCTTTACTGTAGATCAGGAATCGACAAAATAAAATTTCAACTAAAAAATTAATAATACAACAAGCGATCTGTATCAGACCACCTTTTGATCGACTGGCATCTTTGGAGTAGCAGACAACAAATGGTGGTCTTACTACTTTGAAATATGTACGTATTTAAAATACTGTAGAAAGGACACGACGGTATCTCGTCCCTTCGGTACTTCCCCAGTACCCTACAGAATACCACGGCTATAATAACCTCGTGTAGTGTTTCCGGCGGTGAGTAGGGTAGCCAGAGCTCACTGGAGTTTTTGTGCCGTCAGTGGGAAGACCAAAGGCTTGTACTGATTTTGTGCTCTGCACAGACAGCACAGAAAATCTCTATTCTTACAGGGTCGACACACACACGTTCACAGGTCACGGTAACCACTTTTAATCAGGTGGACCTATGCTTGTCTGCCCCCCTAAGTTGTATATAAAAACATACATCCAATATAACATGCTATATACATTCTATTACATGATATGCCTATACCTACATAATTCTATTCCACTTAAGTAATCTTTAAAAGAGATGATTTCTTTTGGGCCACTCAATCCAATAACTTCTATGTTTTCCTGTCTGTGTAAAACATAGAAGTCAGTGACTCAATTCCCTTAATAATGATTAATTTAAAAAATGGAAAAATCTAATTATTTAATTACTAATTATTGGACGAAGAATGTTACAAAGTCTAACCGTTTCAAGATATCCTAAAATAGTGTTATTTATTTTTAATACACATAAAGTGGCTCTAATTTCACCGCAGTTAGGCACATGATGATACCTGTAATCAAAGTGTGACATTTTTGACGTTATAATTTATACATACGTATATATTCTTTTAAAATTTTACTTGTTGAGTTACTTAAAGTTTTAATACAAAAAAATCGTGTTCAAATAGTACAAAATTACATTATTATTTATAGCTAATTTCATGCCACTTAGTATTTAAATAGATAATTTTAACATGTTTGTTTATTAAGCAAGTAAACTTGCTTAAACAAAACTTACACTCAAATACAACTTAAGTTTTCTCTGTAAAAACTTATCATATTGTGGCCTCCGTCAAAAACTTTAAATTCCCTATTCTCTACGTTCTGAAAAAAAGAAAACTCATTCTTTTAGTCTCTGACCCATTGCTAGATAAATGCGCGCACATCGAATTATCTTTTATCTTTATTATCTACAGGTATGTACTAGTTATGAGGAAAATTTTTCATGTTGTACACCACCCGATATAAGATGTACCCTTGACGTCATGGATAGTTGACTACCTGAAAACTACAAGATGAGTAATTATTTTAGTATTATTTTCTTCACAAGTATATTGAAAAACGTTGTATGATACCCGTGTGTATAGATGATTACCGTTCTTGCCTTTCTTAAGACCCTCACCTAACGGTTCGGGTTTCAATAGCTCCTCAGCAGTAATCACCAATATTACACACTTGTACCATAATGTACTAGTATTGTATTTGTGAGAATTCTATGATTTTTTTTCACAATAGGTACTTCATAAGACACGGTATTAAAATGTTGCCAAAACATCTTCCAGCTTAATGTATTTATTTACAGAAGACTTAACTTTTAAGTGTTAAGTGTTGCCATGTCGGCAGGACCTTGTATCGTAATGCTTTACGAGTTCCCGTTATCAGGTCCCCCCGACAAAGCATGAAAACGCTTGAATGCAAGAATAGCATACACAATTGTGTCCTATAATATAGGTATTTAAACTATCATAGTCACTCACATCAGTATTAAAATGAAACGGAAAAATCGGAAACTCAATACAATGAAACATGGTAAATATCCCGTTTATTTTGATACTATTGTGCCCTATAAACCTATTATGGGGCACAATTTTGTATCATATTATTGTATGGCCTCTCTCTTTCGTTTGGAACAAAGAACACATAAGGGGAGGAAAATGTGATTAAATGACATTATGTAAAGATAATTTTGAACTGTCAGCCAGCTTACGTTTTCCTTTCTCATATGGATGAGTGGAGTACTAAGTAAATGTTATGTGTGTTATTTACAATAATTGAGTTTTCTTTCTGCTCATTTACTAATTACTTACTTTAATTTGTATACTTTTTGCACGACATACAATTTTCAAGATTTGATATGATAAGCTTTATGTAATAAATATTTATAGAGGTGCTTCGTTTAAATTTTATTGAATACCTACTTTCATTCATGGTGTAAGTAATAAATGCTAGGTTTAATGAATATTTATTTAGCAGTTTACTGATATCGGTACCATGATTGTTTATATAATAGGAATTTTAGTATCAATTTTGATTTCGTTTATATCCATGTTTGGGTTAGACCAGCTTAGAAACCTTGTACCATTATAATCCTGATAAAATGATAAATAAATCAACAGCTGTTTCATTATTGTTTATCAAAAGTAGCATAGCCCAAAGCTTCTTATAAGAGAAATCATCTCCTGTAAAAACATTATTTATTGCCATAAATTGTATTCTGCTTCATCCTAGCATTAATCCTTTCACGTCAGAGTCTAGAGTCCACTTTTTCCAGTTTATCTACTGTTGCAGACCAGCACACGGTCAACCTGATGAAAATTGGTTACCATATTGGTCATATGGACGAGTGCAACACCAGAGGAGTCATACTCACGCTGCCGACTTTGTACGCACAGGTTTGGGTTTGCCTGAACTTCGATATTATCATGAAGCGACTGCCAACTGACATCCGTTGGCTATAAATTGTATGTTACCTACTAAGAGATATACTTTTGAAATACATTGATAGTTTTTACCTTCGAAGCTACTTTATTATTATCCTCTAATATATAATCAAGCTCTTCGGAAGTCATCGTGGAGTGCTCGTGAGGAGAAGCAGCCCCAAACCAGGCAAATAGAACACAAACTAGCAAGCTCAAGATTCCAAACAGCCAGAATGACACCGGCCACCCAAGTGTTGGGTTACCGGCAAGTAGTCCTGATATTTGGAAGGCGATGATTGTACCTACTGGCAAACCTGAAAGGAAAAATTTTTTTTGGAAACTCTTTCAAAAGGGCAAGTATGATTGCAGTTGAGATTTTTGACAAGTTACAATACTACAAAATGACTACATTAAAAAAAAAACCGACTTAAGAAACTCAAAACTATAAAAAAAACAACAAAGATAAGAGAAAAATTACGGAATGTACAGATTTACTGATCTGTTAGAAGCCGGTGTCTGACCCGAGAGGCCATATAATTTCAATTGATTGCATCATAATAGTTCAGGCATAACAGATAAAGTAGGCACTGACTTCTAACAGTTCAGTAAATCTGTAAATTCAGTGATTTTTTTCTAATCTTTGTTATGTTAGTTGATCGTTTTTAGTTTCTGAAGTCGATTTTTTAAATGGAGTTTTTTTGTACTTTTTAGTGACATCTAGGTAGGGTGTTTTTAAGCTTCATTAATTTTGTCACCCTTTTTAGTGGGCAGTCCAGCATACCGACCATAATTTTCGATTTAATGCTCTAAATAACTTAAACGAGACATTCATGCTGTATTTCAATAGAAATTCTGTTATCTGCCTCCATAGTTCTAGACTTGGCAATTCTAGCATGTCTTTGACCATCGTAATATAACCTACCTTGTCACAGAATTGTCATAAAAATAGCTAAAAAATAATCATTTTCCGTTTCCTATTTGATTTCGAGGAGTTTTCTGGTGTATCTCCGGAGTTCAAGGTCTAGTACCCATGAAATGTATTTAGATTTGTGAAGAAGTCGGTTAAAAATATATATATGTCAAAGGTCCAAACTATGTCAAATTTTTATGAGACCAAATTGCAACTATTCCGCATCGAACTAAAAAAGAATCGTAATCGGTGAACATACACAAAAAAAAATCACAGATTTTTTCTCTCTGTCTCTCTCTCTCATGTATTCTTTACTTACTTGGTGTACAATAAAGTGTAAAATAAATAAATGATCTTTCTTTACCGCGTCTCTAGCCACGTCGCTAGTATCATTGGAGCAGTACAGCGCTTGCAGTCACACTATAATGTAAGAAACGCAATATAAATACCAGAAAAAGCATAAGTTGTCATCCTGCTCCTTTCGCTGGCTGGTATCCACTTCGTTAACATTGTTAGCACGCTTGGATCTAGCGCAGCTAGAGTCATACCCTGTAGTATACGACTAATTGACGCACAAATATATCCTCCCTGAAAAAAAAAAATCAGAATCAGAAAAATATTATTATTAACTGAACAAGATTTTCTTGTGCTGCATAATTTTTCTACTCAAACCTGGATCTGGATCTAAAAAGTTTTATAAATCTTAAATATTTTGTCATGTTATGTCAAATCAAATAACCCGCCCCGTATCTTTCCCGCCACAAAGGTGACCATGATACGTTGCCTCGCTGAATCGCGATGGCCATCCTCTGCCCTAGAAACGAGCCGGAGCGGGACTCACCGCCTTATTCGTGGATACGGCGACCAATCTCAGAATCTTAAATATTATTCAAGGTTTAATAAGTATTTATGAGAATTGAACAAATTGAAAGTTTAGCCTTTTCTGTCATAGTGTTTTCATATAAAAATATAAATGACTAAGGCTAATAAAATGCTAAAAAGAGTTATTTATATTTTTTGTACTCACAAACAGAAGAATCCAAGGCGTACAAAACGTCAATATTCCGTTGACAGCTAGCGCGATAATAATAGGTAATTTGCCCCCTAACTTCTGCACCAGTAATCCCATTGGCAGTTGCATGCTGGTGAACCCCACAAACAAAGAATATGTGACCATTTCCTGCGTTGCTTTGTTCCAGTTGTAAGTCTGAAATATAGAAAATATGTAGCATATCAAACCAATATCATAAAAAATTCATGACATTAGTATAGTATATTGATACGATAATAAATAATTAATTATAATAATTAATTAATTAAAATAATTATTAATATAATAATTAAATATTGTGAAGTGTTTACTTAGATAGCAATCTGTGTTAGCTCAAGTCATTTAAGCAATAATAATGCTGGTGGTCAGATAGCAGTCGCTTCACGAAAAACATCGAAGTTAGACAACAAAACAAGCCCCAAACTGAGTTGGGAAGAAATTCAGAGAGTGATGAGTAAAGCATAAACGATGTTTACTAAAAATGACAGTAGTGTCAGTCTTAAAAATTACATCTTAGACATCCTCATCATTTCTTACAGTCGGTTGACTGCGGTAATTCGTTGAAATCTTTTTTTACAAGCTTTTTATTAACTTGCAATGTATCTCATGTATGTATGTAACTACGTTTGTTCTGGTCAAATCTTGCAACTCGATTTTAAAGCAGCATGGTAATATGAAGTTGTTCTGATGATGGAGTAAGAAGCTGACCATAAAACACCAAAATTAAATTACCTTTTGTTGTGACAACCATAACCCTTGATTAAGTTTCTTTGCGTAAAGAAGTCGAACATCTGGTAGGCTAATAGATAGGTAATACTGTGGTAATGTTTAAGAATTAGAATGTTCATAACTGTCAATGTAAATCCTTTAAGATTACCATAAGGTGAAACTGGACAGGTTCATAATAAATGTACTCCGAGCCAAAACATAATTTAAAAGATGGTTTTCAACTTCTTGCAAATATTCCAACTATCCAATTATATAAAATAGCTTACAGTAAACTTACGCGATAGACGCTCCAAGCACTGATGTTCTGAATGTTTCTACACTCCTCGTTACTTATTCCCTCTCTGGTGACATTGCCGTTGTTATCATCACAAGTGTTAATCATGGCCACCATGAGAATGCTAAGCTGGGATCTCAATGAGTATGCCGTGACGACGGAGAGGAAAATAAGAAAAGTTTGCAAATGTCTCATACCCCATCCTTTCGGAGGATTGTGAACTAAATATTCTTAAAAATAAAACAAAATACTTAATGAATATAAATATTATAATGGCAGTCTCATGTAGGTAACTTAATACTATGAATAGCTTACTTCATGTTAAACCAAAGCATAGCAGGTTATTCTAAATTGGCAAAAAGCATTTTTCACCGTATGTAAGTGATCGAATACGAGTAAATAATTTGTGGAACAAATGTAAGGCCAAGTCAACGAAGGCATCATTGTTAAGTAAAAATTGTAGCAACGTTTCCTCAAATAAAGAAGAAATATTGTTCGACGTGTGCGGCCTGAAGATTTATTTGATCACTGTTACATAGGTATTATCTATGTATTTCACCATGAAACTCAAACTGGGTACCTTCTCTACAGTACTGCCAAGACCTGACTATTCAATACTTACTCTCGCATATTACTTACCTGATTTTTTTTCATTGTTGGGTACCATGTTGTAAATGACTTTACTGACAGCCATGATTTTATCCAATGATGAAAATATGCGCACATCATCGCAATATAAATTATATTATTGTTTGTTGACAATTATTTGCATTCGTATCAGAATATTTGAGAATGAAAAGTTATGAGTGTCGGTAAATTTTTAATTTTGCAAATTTCACCTGGGGGCACGATAGTGCTCCAGCCAAGTCGAATCAGCGGAAGTCCAGGGTTATACCCTCCTTTTCTGGAAGTTTTACCGTATTTATGTACCCTCATAGATTCATTCTGAATCATTCTAGAAAGACCAAATGCTCAGTATAATGACCTCAGTGAGTACTTAACTTGAGTAATTTTAAAATGATCAGTACATCTAATTCAATTTCACTGACTGATGATTAACAAAACTGTAAAAGTACTTTTTGTATTTCTTTTCTTATATTAAAACTGGAATTAGGTGTGACTACACAAAATTTAAGGAATCTGTGTATTTCTGTGTGTATTTAATGAATGATGTAAATTTGCATGGCACTTTTGTCATTGATATGTATTTTGAATATTGATGGATGTCGTAGATACTAAACTTGGAGTTAGATGGTTTAGATTTGGGCGTGTAGTAGAATGCAAGAAATATGAAATTCGTCTTGGCGCTATTTTACATGAAAATAGTTTTGATGGGATTCCACAATTTACTTAGTGTATCTACAAGTAAACAATGAGTCGAAAAAATTACAGATAAAAATAGGTAACTCATCTCATGTTTACGTATTACTATTTTTGATACGTGGAATATTCCGACAGTTAGGAATAGATTTCTTTATAAAACTTGGGTGGCAGGACAAGCACACGGCCCACCTGATGGGAAGTGGTTACCGTGACCTATGGACGTGTGCAACACCAGGGGCATTACACTCGCGCTGTCAACCCAGTAAGCACAGAAACTTTCTGCGCCATCAGTGCAAAAGACAAAGCAGGACAAGCCCTCGGTCTACCCTACTCACCACTATTCTGTAGGGTGAAGGTACTTCCCTAGTCGGACTGCTCAATTAGATGGAAATACCTTCGAATCCTACCTTCTATTTACCGTCGTGTCCTACCTCCTGTTGTACACATACGCAGTGTACACTCTTTGGCTCTACCCCAAAACAGATCGTACTGTTTTATTCAGTCAATCTCTGGCAGATTCTTATTAGACGTGTAAGGATGAAGGATTTCAGTTCTTTATCTTGTGATAGCAAGAAAAGAAAGAACCGTATTGTTAGATTTGACCTATTTGCGTTAAGAAGAAAGTTCTGAAGAAATGCCTAAGTATGGTGGTTGTGGTTGGATCAACTGAAGCATTAGTACTGGAAGTGGCACTTTTAGAAATCCTATTTCACTTAGTTTATTAATGTCAGATAATATCAAAGCAGTCGGTACAAATTTATAGCTTGACATTAATTGGTAGATTAACAGAGAGAAATGTGTCTATTTTATAGATTACACGTTCTAGATTACTAAACTTGATATTAATACCTGAATTATTCTTATTAGAAAGCCAATTTGGACTTTTTGAACACAGCCAGTACCAGATCCTGCCTACTATGAAAGATACATACATTCGTCATTACAGATCGAAGTTTTGGACAGTTGGTATTATGAAATGCATTTATACCGCCATCGGACCTGAATTAAGTCATTGGAGCAATATTACTTCTTTGGACCCTACCCCTACTAAACGAAACTAGGAGTACCTCATGACACCTATATGCTACTTCATTCGTTCATGCATCACGTGGACCTTAAGTTTCAGATGTACAGTCAGCTTCGATCGAAGATGCAAATTGGCATCAAGATTATATATTTTCAAGATTATAATTATTATTATTATATTATATTTCAAGATTATATATGGTATTAAGATAGACTTTAAGAACTAAGCCAATCAAGATCAATCTGATACTGTCCTGTAGATATTGTTCTGTGGATTTTTTTTTTCTTCTAACCTATTTATAATTACCTAAATTACTGTTTTAGTCAAGGGTTAAGTTAAAATAAATACTAGTTTTTTTATTATTTATTATTTATTACTTTCATATTCTGTTTTGAGTCTTGAGTCCTCGTCTCCATTGAGAGCTATGTTCAATTCTTTTTCTTTAGTGTCTTTTTTTTCTTCTATTGAAGTCATTTCTTTCTCTTTTGATTCTAAAACAATAAAAATATCTGATTATTAACTAGTAATATTGAACATAAAGCATATACCTCTATCTTGAATACCTCTTAAGCCTGGAATGGAATGATACTCAGTTCTGAATTTTAATCAAAATTCAGAAACAGATTGTACAGACAATTTGTCAAATCTGTCAATCTGTCTGTACAATATGTCCTCAGATGTCCCCTAAAATCCAATCACACGTCCTGATCGACCACCTGAATCTCGTGGGGAATATCCACCCCACACACGAAGATAAATTAACTGGCGTGGCTAACATGGCTCTGGTAGAATTTCTTAAAAAAGATGACTTTGGTATCTCACCCTTAAACATAACATAAACTCACGCTTTTATCCCCGAATGGTGCTAGCACCCACATTTCGCCAGTTTATGTTTAAGTCCCAATGCAATAGGTGGCGAGCCTATTGTCATTAATTGGGCACTTATAAACTTGCGATAAATACACACATAACTTCGAAAAGCATCGAAAAGTCATAGGTGTGTGCCGTGGTAAAACCTGGGAACGAACCCGAGACCTCGTCTCAGCAGTCCATTACCCATACCACTAGGCTACCGAACAGGTTTTTTTTTATAAAAAAATGTCTGCGTATATTTACCCGCATTATCGAACCCACATGTTACACTTACTTTGAGTCTTCTCTTTGAGTTGTGTGGTTTGTCCCAGTCTATTTACTTACCAATAACAGCTTTTTAAATAAAATTATACAAGCTAACTTAGCTGTTTTAAAATAAGTGTTTACCATCGTCCACATCACCATAAAAATTCCACGGCTGAACTTCTCCCTTGGCGAAAATAACAAAAATGGCGTTAGTAACGAACTGCAACCCGACGAAAATGATGAAAACAATCTGCCACTGGTGCTGGTTTTTCTGAAAAATCAACATCGTTTATTTTAGAGTATTTATTTGCCTATTTTTTAATTAAATAATACAGAAAATACATATATACATATAATCACGCCTATATCAATGGAGGGTTAGGCAGAGGTGAATTAACACCCACATTTCACCAATAATTGTATTCGGTCCCACGTAATAGGGGGTGAGCCTATTGTCGTGTTCCGGGCACTATTGTTGACTCAAGCCATTTATCCGAGGCTGAGTCTGGGCTCTGTATATCTGTCTGATGTTAAACAGCCCTATCCCTTAGTCACCTTGTACGACACCGCATGGGAGGAGATGTGGTAGTCCAAATTCTACATGCCGGGAACCACGCGGATTTATTTTAAAGAATTTATTTGCCTATTATAAGATTAAATAATACAGAATAGTATACATATTGTGAAAAAAATAATTACGTAGTCCTTGCCAGGCAAATTATGGTGGGGGGTATCAATCCAATAGTTTAGCTGGACAAATCTTAGTTAACTTGGGGGTACTTGTGATGACATAGTATGTGGGTAGATCGATCACGAGAGATTGGCCGCGAGGCACCTGTCATACAATTTAGTCTCCGATTACTCTCGGTCTGATCTTTGAAGCTGCTCGCCGCGCTCACAGTAGCTACTGTTAGTGAAAAAATATACATTACGTTTCCTAACACCTGGAACAGTTGGTGGCCACCAGCATCAAGATAGAAGATGGCAGCATCCGGTACGTTATCTGATTTTAATAGTATACTTGTTGTTGCATGACCTCCTTTGTTCTAAGGAATTGTTCAACATAGACGATTTGGATTGATACGCACTCCCCGTATTCTTCGTAGTAGTTCTCAATCCGCACCATGAGCACAAATAACATAAGAAATAGTAAATCGACAATAAACTTGATTAACTACACTAAACTAACTTAGGAATGGTTTGGTGGGTAAACACATATAACATAACATAAACTCACGCCTATATCCCCGAAGGGGTAGGTAGAGGTGCTAGCATCCACATTTCGGCAGTTTATGTTTAGGTCCCAATGTATTTATCCACTTATAAAACTGCGATAAATACACACATAACTTTGGAAAGCATCGAAAAGTCATTTGTGTGTGCCATGGTAAGCCTGGGATTGAACCCGAGACCTCGTCTCAGCAGTCCATTACCTAAACCACTAGGCTATCGACGTTTTTTTAAATAGTAATTAGTTAACAACGTTGACTTACCACATCCTTAACAATGTTGGACACGATCACGGGTACAAGCAAGCTGGCTAAATTCCCGACCATATTGGATATGGCCATTATTGACCCGGCAAAGTTAGGAGCCAAATCAATTTGGTTTACCTAAAACAGAATAATCTAGAAAATATGAAAACTTTCAGAGTCGACAATGTTTATCAAGTCATCAGCAACAGTAACATCTACAATATCTACATGGACAAATTAGTTTCTTGGAATATCCAGTTACAGGAAATCAGACGAAAACATTTCGCGTCAGCGGATGCTTTACGAAGGCTCCGAAACTTCCTTCCAATTACCAGTAAAGCAGCGCTCGCACAATCGCTTCTTCTTCCTGTTTTTGATTACCCTAATATCCTACTGTAAATCTATTGGTTTACAATAAATAATTATCTATCTATCTAATTTACGTTATCTTTGCCCAATGACGGTCTCTAATTTCACCAATATCGTCTTGGAAACTAAAGTGTTTCACATTTCTTCTCTTCATAATTCTCAAAGCGATTTCCCAATTGTGTCCAAAGTTTCCACTTTGGAAACTGGAATTGGATTATAGGGTTTGGTTGGTATGTTAACTTTTCCAGCAGTGGTTGTCATCTAAACTCTTAGCCCAGAGTTAAATACGAGTTTAAGCCACACAATTCTCCAGTAATGAGTTGCTAGTGACTCATATAATGATCGTTAGGAAAATTGTTCTATAATGTGTTAAAATATTTCATGTTGTGCGTCTAATAGGTAATCCAAAAAATGTATCATGACTTACGATAAATCCAACATGTATCCCAGAATGCATTCCCATTGATAATATTAGTAAGCATACTGCTAGTAGCGTATTGTTCATAAAGCTGAACGCCAGTAAAAATAATCCTGACAACACCATTCCTGTAATAACATCTTTGATTAGTTAACAATATTTATTCCATAATCCAACAGGAATACACACACATAACTATACTTCTTCTTCTATCGTGACGATGATGGCGTCTCGCGTACTTTTAATTATCTTTACAGTTATAAAATAGAAATACGTTCCGTCACTGGGTAGAGAGACCATGCTAATGTAAGTTGTGGAATGAACACCCTACTGCAGTTTTTCCAAGAAATTACAATATGGGGTTCTTCAAGAAGGGCATTAGAAGGTTTCCACTGAGTCGGCAGCACGTGTGTGACGCCTCTGGTGTAGCACATGTTCATAGGCCACGGTAAACCATCAGGTGTTCCGTGTGCTTGTCTGCCACCTAAATGGCATAAAAAATCCTTATTTTGCAGCAGTACAGCAAAGAAATTATGAAAAATGAGTTTCATAATTTCTTTGCTGTACTTGTTTTGTAATTGCTCGCTTACTTTGCAGTGGGTCAATTTGCATAAACAGAGTAATTAAATTTCGATTCTAAGCATCTGCCTACTAAGTATTCTGATCAGATATCCATCAACACAGATTTCTACTTGGGAATATATTAATATTTATGTTTCCCTGGTTTTGCTATGGCTAGCGCATAAAAACTAATATTTCTGCATACTGCTCTTAGCTGTGCCATCTATATTTTTATAAGTTAGTACCTACATTTTTTTTTACGTGCGCAATATCCCCGCGGGTACCCCCCCCCCCCACCGGAGCCGGTGGAAGAGGTTATGTCGGACTCGAACCAACTAAAACGCACGCCGCCTGAGGGTCGCTTTGGTTGCCGAAGGTGAGGTTGACAGGCATATCCCTCGCACCCCGGCTGACCCAGGGCCATCTCTCCACGATCTGGCCCTCTTCTCGGGTGTGGGGACTACAGAGTCCCAACTCGTCCCCGGAAACGGGGAGGCGCGCGAGGCGCGACGCTGTCGCAGCCTGCTTCTGCCAGGGTGACAGGCGGCTCCACCTGTCACCCCCAGGCCGGCGCTCATGGGGGGCGGAGGTCGTTCATCGATTACCCACATTGAATTACGTACATACATGCATACATATTTTCAAAGAAAAGACATTTCAAGAGTACTCGTAACCGACAAGTAGTTTAGTATGAAAACAATGATGAAAGTAGAATGTGGAAACATATTGTCTCTGTCTAACGCACTAGGAAAGAGACGTGACTGTGTCTATGTATCTATAATTACCTATGAACCTAAATAACCTAAAAGAATAATAACATATTAGTTTTAAAATAAGAAAAATATTACCAATAGTATTTGCAGTTCGCCTGATATTGACAAGTTTCATGATATTCCTGTTCCTTACAAAATCTGATAGATTGCCAAATAATACAGACATAACATACATAGCTATGTATGGTAGAGACGAATATAAGCCATTCTGAAACAATAAACATAGATTTAAAGTCTGTTAGATTTAATCTATTGTTGTCTATTGTTGGAAATAGACCTCTCTTAATGTGCGCAATTGCACCTCATCCCTTGACTTGCGCATCTAGTCCATCCTAGCTTATGTAAATTGGGATTTTCTTTATTTCTCTCATCCGAGTACCAATCTTGATCAAACCAAACTAATAATCTACAATTTTGTCAATATGATGGCGCCAGCTGCTAAAGTATGAGTCTTTTACTTTGTATGGCGATTTTGAAACATTGTAGTTAGACCAGTTTTTGGACGTTTTAGGGGTCCAATAACCTGTAATGACTGTCATAAATGTTTGTATGGCAACCAGGACCAACGGCTTAACTTGATCTTCAAAACATGATCAGACCAATACAAATACCCATATTCATCCATAAAAATAATTGCATTGAGAGGGGATCAAACCTGCGCCTCCTGCGTAGCGATAGCGTGAAGAATAGTATTTTATACTACTAACCCTTTTGATATCAACTCCTAGAATATTACTCATGTACAGTGGCATTTCAGTCAGAACGAGCAGATAGCTGGCAGAGCTGCCAGCGTGTGTGATGACGATTCCCCAAACGGACGGACTCTTCAGGATCTCCCACCAGGGAGTCTTGCGTTGCTGTTGATATAATAAATATTATATGCAAGAGAGAAAAGCGCTTGATGCTGTGCCCCGAGCACAAAGAACAATCGAATTCGTTACTTAACTGTATCGAGAGAATGGAGCATTGCGATTGGCCGACTGCTTACTGTGAACTCATGTGTGTGAAGCCTACCAATAGCAATGGTTGGTTCGAACGTTGAACGTTACGAAAACGAATATTTTTCGTGCTTGGTCCGGGCGCACTATTTCTTTTGTTTTTTTGGTAGTGGATGCCTTGTTTGCGGTAGACATGGATGCTTGCCAAATAAAAAACATATTTTGTACTAGCTGATGCCCACGGCCCTAGCCACATAGATCTCTGGTCCCACTGGGATGGAATGGAATATGAAGCTACTCCAGGAATAAAAAATAGCAATATACGTTTTTTATCTGAGTAAAACGTCTAATGAATATTATTCAAGTTTTGTACCTAAACAAGGATGTTTAAAACACTTTACTTAATTCAATTTACAATTTAATTTTGCAAAATACAATTCGAGTAACGACACTTTGGCACTCGTAACTTGTAAATTTATAAGAAAAGTCTTGCTCTGACAGTTCATTAGAATTTGCAGAAATTCAAAGTTTTGTATTTGAGAATTAAATTATACCATTAATTTTATTTACATCAACACCAAGTTACGATAACATAAGAGAAAATATTTCTCTTTAAAATATCAGTACGCATGTTTTTCATTTGACCCTATGAATTAAAAAGACGGTGTGTTTATTTTTAACCTAAAAATATAATTTAGAACGTTGAATAGGCAAGGGAAAGAGATATTATAAATGACTCTACCCATTCATATTTTGAAAAAAAAAAAGAAATTACCCGACTGCGCCAGCGAGGGTAATGTGTTACGCGCATATGTATGTACGTAGTTTTCGATCTTTCCCTCTACAGGCCTAACGGCTGAACGGATTTTAATGAATGGGGTGTCAAATTAAAGATACTCATCTCTCAAGTGTCATAGGGCATATCCAATGTCGACATAAACTTACTGTACGGTGAATATTCGGTGCCAAAATGCGGTTTGTCAAAAAACTTCCTTCAAATTTATTAGAGTATTAAAATTAAAGGACTTTGATGGAGATTAAGTATACCTATATACATAAAACATAAACATAAACATAAACTCACGCCTATATTCCCCGAAGGGGTAGGCAGAGGTGCTAGCACCCACATTTCGCCAGTTTATGTTTAGCTCCCAATGTAATAGGTGGCGAGCCTATTGCCATTAACCGGGCACTTATAAACCTGCGATAAATACACACATAACTTCGAAAAGCATCGAAAAGTCATTGGTGTGTGCCATGGTAAACCTGGGATCGAACCCGAGACCTCGGTCTCAGCAGTCCATTACCCATACCACTAGGCTACCGCGGCTTTTATAGTATATATATACATCGTAACTAAAAAGTTTAAAATTACATTGGTTAGGTATTAAAGTTATTAAAGTAATATGATATTTAAAGTATTACCTTTGGCACTATGTCGGCATTGCAATCTTCTAATATATACACGAGCTCCTCAGTACTCAATTTCGGATGTTCATGAGGAGAAGCGGCTCCGAGCCAGCCGAACAGAATGCATACTATCAAGCTCAGGAGTCCGAATAACCAGAATGATGCTGGCCAGCCAAGAGCTGGACTGCCGGCTAGTACTCCTGATATCTGAAAGGCGACGATTGTACCTATTTGAGAACCTGGCAAGAAAACGTTTCAATTTTAGTATAGTAGATTCTATGACGAATTGTGGAGAGGCTTTAGGCTATTCAATTGAACCGGCTGATTTTATAATCCTTTCTTAATTGACATTATAGCCATTTCGGATCGAGTGTTCCGGGCATACACCGGCATTATAGGAAGTATTAATTTGGCGAAAACACCCGTACATTATTCTGTTCACTTCTACCACTTGCATGATATTGACATACATTAAAAATTAATCCCAGGTTTTACCATGGCACACACCAATGACTTTTCGATGGTTTTCGAAGTTATGTGTGTATTTATCGCAGGTTTATAAGTGCCCGGTTAATGGCAATAGCCTCGCCACCTATTACATTGGGACCTAAACATAAACTGGCGAAAGGTGGGTGCCAGTACCTCTGCCTACCCCTTCGGGGATATAGGCGTTTGTTTATGTTATATATAATGTAAGTATGTATGTAGTTTTGTTTGTTTCCCTTAGGCCTAACGGCTGGACGGTTTTCTATGAATAGGGTCTCAAATGAAAGGTATCCATATCCTGAGTGAAATAGGGTACATAAAATATCAATAAAATGTTTACCGTGGATTTGCGTGTTGTCAAAAACTTTTTTCAGTCAAATTTGTCTAGTAGGATATTAAAATGAAGAAAATTAGATGGCGGTATATAATTAGTAGTAATTTCGTTCAGTTTATGATTTGCAAATGGATACCGCCTGCTATCAAACTCATTTTGATCTTTTAGACTGCAGTCGGGTTATGAGTATTTTTAAATAATTTTATTTTAATTTTTTAGTTATTTCGTTCTTGTTGACATTTTTTGAATGTCATAGGGTATATACATCCTATACATCCGGGAATACCTTTCATCGAAATCCACCCAGCCTCTACGCCCGTAGAGGGAAACAAAGAAAGTCAAGACATACAAACATACATACAGACTCGCTTGCGCAGTCGGGTAAAAAAAAGTCACTAAATGAATACTTCCAAACTGTGCCCAAAACCTGTCGCTACAAAACGATTATAAAATCATCCAGCTTAGAACGTTTTGTGGAAGGGCTTAGGGGTAACTGGCGCTTATTAAAAAGTTGTAAGTAATAGTAGTCAGGTCAGTCTTAGGATGGGCGACCGTTCTTAACACAGTATAAAACCCGACTACTGAAAAAAACAAGAAAATATTAAGGATAGCCGTGGTCGTATGCCACTTTTCCCTACAATGTTTTGTTAGACTAAGTGGCATACGACCACGGCTATCCTTGATATTTTTTTGGTTAATACTTTTTGAAGCGTGATTTTCAGTAGTTGGGTTTTAGTTTTAAACTTATTTTTTTATTTATATTATTTTGGGGCAAGTAATAGGTATAATTTATACATATTTGAAATGTGCTAAATAAGCCCTTTCAGTTGATACCAAACACGACATATTTATCTCAAATTTATTTTTTAACACAATTGTGTATTTATGTGGCACCCTCTAGCTCATAAACTAGGTCATAAAGTACTTTATGAGCGCTAGAGGCTGCCACATTAGATTCGGTGACACGTTATATACCCTATAACCAGCAGACGACTAAGATGCTTCTAAAGATATCTCATTTGTCTAGTTCTAATTAGTGGTTGAGGAGCTATGAGGGAATAGATGAACCTACATACATACATACATAGGCTGTTAAAATCATAACCCTCCTTTTGCTTCGCCGTAGTCGAGTAAAAGTTGGGTATTTGACAACTATTAAAAAAATGAATGATATGATAGCTTATACGTAAATTATAACTATACAAAATGTATTTCACAAAAAGATGAATTTAGAATATTTTATTTTTACAAAGTAATATTGAGATTTTCTAATCTGTACTTCACATGTGGCAAAACGCAGTAAATCTGTGGACAGGTCGCGTGACGTAACTATTAAAAAATTACTTAGCGTAATGTAAACTATCGTTGGTTGGTCTATTCGTAGATATTATATAATGACGTCACTTTTTAAGCCAACAAAGTTAAAATGTGTTTTTTTTCTAATTAATAGAGTTTTACGGGAAAATTATGAATTGCAACAGGTATAAATATTTTTTTACATTTAGTTTTTTTATTTAGTAGCCCAGAAGTCAGACCATTAAATCGATTGAATGGTTAGCGTAGTGATTGCTTTAAAATTTCATTAAATATAGAACTCCTTGCTATTAGTTTGTAGATACCAGGTGGCAGTTTCTCCCCTCATAATGAAATTGGTTTTTTATACAGTCAACATACCAGTGTAAGCATAAGTAGTGAGCCTTGCCCTTTCTCTTAATGGTGTCCATCTCGCTAATATGGTGTGCATGCTTGGGTAGTAAGCAGCTTGCGTCATACCCTGTATCAAGCGGCTAATTGACGCGGCGATCCATCCTCCCTGGAAAAACAAATAGCCTCACTTTTGAATAAAACTCAGGTCAGTTTTATGTTATGCTAGCTGCTTCATCAACAAAGGACTAAGAATCCAAGCTAAAAACCAGGAAAACTCGTGAGAGCAGAATAATTTATGGATTTTAAAGAATTCCTTACGCCTTTGTAGAATAAAAGTAGTTAAAGTTTCTTCTTACGAAATCAACTATCTGTCATTGAAAAGTTTTTTAAATTGGCCTCTGTCATTATGGATATGAATCATTATTACTCTCCTGATGGTGATAATACATTAACGACGATAAATTCAATATTCAAATATTTAATATCTCCAAAATGTTGAGTTGCCAGCAATAGGGTACAAAACCTGAAAAGACTGACAGGCAGTACAGATTATATTTCATTTAGATTCAATCAATCAATATCTGGACTGGATTGGACATAGACCTCTTCCAATGTGCGCTATTTTATCCGATACTCTGCCTTCCGCATTCAAATTAATTCACGGTAATATCTTTATAAAGGTTTTATAAAATTTTACGGAAGTAATCTTCTGGCGTAGACATCTAATTTACTTCACTACCGCAGTATGTTCCCATACATTTTAATTTGTCCTGTGAACGCTAGTCAAGAGATATGGTCCTGGCATCACTTACCCTTAGGCAATTATTGTGTAGGTGCAGAATGTTTATTAATATAGAGCCGGTATCAACAACTTGCTAATTTTTACTTTTTTATAAAATTTAGTCCTGGTAATATAATAAAGTATGAAATAATGGTATTGTAGTGGTTAAAATAAACGCGTTGCATAAACTATTTTCTAAGTCCCAAGGTATTTGCTTTTGGTAACGAAATATCGAGTCTAGTGACGTCACAGGCAATGATGATAGTAGCGGTGTTCCCGGCGGTGAGTAGGGTAGCCAGAGCTCACTGGAGAGTTTTTGTGCTGTCAGTGGGATGACCAAAGGCTTGTCCTGCTTTGTCCTCTACACTGACGGCACAAAATCTCTGTTCTTACAGGGTCGGCAGCTCGGATGTGACTCCACTTGTGTTACACACGTTCATAGGTCATGGTAACCACTTTCCATCAGGTGGGCTGTTTGCTTGTCTGCCACCTAAGTTGTATAAAAAAAAATGTGGTACTTACAAATAAAGGGATCCAAGGCGTGCAAAATGACAAAATTCCATTAACAGTCAGCGCGATCATAATAGGTATTTTGCCCCCAAACTTTTGCGCGAGCAATCCCATAGGCAGTTGCATACTGGTATACCCCACGAAGAAAGAAAACATTATCACTTCCTGCGTCGATTTGTTCCAGTCGTAAGTCTAAAATATATTAAAGATGAGATTGAAAACTGCCACGAAAATTCAGTAGCAACTGCTACTGAATTTTCGTGGCAGTTTTCAATCTCTAGAACTAACTAGTTCATTTAACATTGTCATCAATATTGTTATTATTTATATTTGAAAGATAAGGCTAGTGAGGATATAAACCTCGTATAATTTTTATGTAAGACATATCAATTTGACTTCATCTCACCATATGGTAAGCTGAAGGCAAAGTCTCAAGAATGTGTGTCACCATTACACTACTGAGCTTGATGGCCTCAGCAGATGCTTTTTCACGCCCCACTTAAATATCTGGGACTATATGGAGAAGGAAACACATGAGCTGGTAACGAACGCCAGGTCTTAATGGCTCAGCAAAGAAAAGTACCACCGAACTATTATTGTTTTGCGTTGCAATCTAGAGGTTCCGGTGAGGTTTGCTCTAGTATAACGATAGGTGTCCTGTTCCTGTTGTTCGATTTAAAATTAAAAGTTAACAAACTTACTCGATATACATTCCAATCATTGTCGTGCTGCAATTTCATACATTCTCTATTTGTAATGTTAATAACATCTGTGGTTATATTATTGCCAGTGATGCTGCAGTTCTCATGGTTGTTAGAATTAATCATGGCGACCATAAGGACGCTGAGCTGAGATCTCGTTGTAAATCCCATAACGAGGCAGATAAAGAGAAGTAAAGTCTGCAAATGTCGGACTCCCCAACCTTTAGGTGGCGTGTGAACAGGAAATTCTTCAACAAAAAAATATCACTTTGGTATATTTAATTGAAAATATTCACCATTTCTTATATTTACGGTCTATACTAGTATACTATATTTATGGAATGCAACACTTGCCATAATATCGAAGATTTTTAATGTTAATACACTTTCTGAGTTTTTTAATCTACAGGACACGTCAAGTACACTTCACCTCGCCTGATGGTAAGCTGAAGGCAAAGTCTCAGACCCTCTTGGTCACTATTACTTACATATACTATATTACAATGGTGACACTCAGCTTGACGGCCTCGTCATAGGACTGTACGAAGAAGGAAAGACGTGAGCTGGTAATGAATTCCAGGCCTCAATAGTGCGACTGAGGAAAGAGTCTCCGAACCGCTTAGTTAACTTAATGCATACAAAAATTGTATTTCTTTAAAGCAAACATACAAGATAATAGACCACAACTAAAGAAAATTCCGCATAATCAATTATGAATGCACTTCCAAATGTCATAATCGCTAAGATTTTCATTAATGCAGATTTTAAGCTCGTTCATTTTTAAAATTCTATACACTTATATTCGCTAATGGACTCAATTGTTCAATCATCAAAATATAATATTCATTAGTACTCACTATGATTTTTTTCATTGTTGGGAACAGTTTCGTATACGACGTTACCGGCGGCCATGGTTTGTTTCAGTGATGTAATGCACGTTTGATATGTCATTCTTCCACTTCTTGTGTTTGCTTCATAATTATTTGCATTAGTGATAAATCATTCTGGTGCACTTGACCTTGTTATGGTTTCAGCTTATGTCCATCTGATTGTTCACTAGCATAGGCCGCCTTCACATTTATTTTAATAGTAGAAAGAAATCGAGTTTTCAGGCAAATAGTACGTTTATTCATGCATATGCGTATATGATGATGACTAAGTTTATAATTATATCGGTTTGCTAGATTATTAACAAAATTGACGTGTACAAAAAGAATCAAACAAAATTTAAGAAACTTTTTAAAATAACAATTAGTGAGTTGTGCTTGACTGTAAGACTTTCTCAATTTCGAGTAGAATCGAGAACAAATTTTTTTTGGGGGAAACGGTCAAATTACCCCAATTGTGAATAAGTCTAATATAAATTCTGTTCAATTCAATTGCTTTGAAACTTTTTAGTTTTATTCCATAATACTACTGCAAACAGGATTTCTGTGATAGATTTAGACTCCAAAATAAAGGTCCAATTATTAAATTAAATAAAGTTTTTATGTCCATGGAGTAAGCGAAAAAGAGTTATTATATGTATACACATATTTTATGATCCCACGTAATAGGGGTGAGTCCCATTATTGAACTTCTACTAGTTACCAGCAGAATCACCTTACTGAAGGTCCCTAAAATGATATATCCAGAATTAAGTACTAGTTCTGTACAGAATATACTTATAGTATTCATATCGCTTTTGGTACCAAAAGCGATATGAATACTATAAGTATATTACTTACATACTACACCTCTAGTCTCATCAAATATTAGTTAACTAACATTATCTATTGAAATGTTGCAACAAACAACATTACTGTCTGCATTTTCATGGTCATCACGCTTACTGTCAATGTCAACCTTCAGTGTCATATTAGTTAACCTATGCATTTTTGTATATTATTCTGTAGCAAATAATATTCTTTTAGTTTTCCAGATGATATCTATCACCACCTAAAAAAAGAAAAAACCACAACACAAAAAACAACCCTCAAAAAGTCGAAAATAAATTGTGTTAGTTAGCCCTAACTTTGATATACCCAGTAATACATAGTTTGATTCAAGGGTTGTCATGTCGGGGGACCCTAACTGGTAGAGCACATAATATCAAAATATGTACTTACTAGGTATATCAAATTACGCAATTTTGTGGTGGTGACCATCTTGGATTTGAAATTTGTCATAGTGTATTGTATCTTACTAGTCAAACCCTTTCATTTGATACCCATATTGAGGGAATTGAGAAAAAATATGTACTCCATCATTTTGTAGCGGCGGCCATCTTGGACCGATTTTATTCAAACATAGCTAAGAACACTACCGACTAATATACTTTTCAAACAAAAAGACTAAATCTAAATCGGTTCATCCGTTTAAGAGCGAAATGTCACAGATATACACACACACACACACACCAACAGACACTTCTAACTTATAACACCCCATCGTTTTTCGTCGGGGGTTAAACAGAAAATTGTTGTTTGATTAAATCTGCTTTTTAGACAACCTTTGCCTTTAATTTACCAAGTAACTAATCCTAAATTCAAAATTGTTACTATCGTAAAACGTTGGTACAGGTGACTTCGCACATGTATGAATAATAAGCAAATTTCTGATTATTGTGCATTAACATTAGTAAGTCTGGGTCGTTTAACGAGAAAAAGTAAATGCATGTAAAGATTTCTTTTCTCATCTCATCTCATCTTTCAATGATCGTCGATGTGATCAACATAATGTTCATTTTTGAAAACAATCAGCCAGTTCCTCTCCACTTTGTCGAGCATTGTAGCTTTATATGTTGCCTCTCGTTGATGGCGGTGGTTACCAATTTCACTATACTGTTAATGGGTTTCTGGTTCTTTCAACATTCATGTACCGTCAGTATTTACTAAAATTTTAATTAAATTCAGAATTTATTTTATTGACAATGCATATTTAGATAGTTGTACCTCAATGTCACATTACAGAGAAAGAACAAGAAGATAACAGCGTATAATTGTATGCATCACACAAAGTAAACTGTGGCTCATCTAACAAGAAATAAGCGTAAGATAATGTGCTAACGACAAGTGTTGAAACGGTGATTTGACCCTTGAGATTATAAAACAATAAGATTATGATAAGTTTTCCAAATATAATAAACAATCGAAGCAATCAATTTTATATCATATGTTGATATTTATGTCCAGCTATATAGATCTGTTATGAGTATAGTGAATAGCTATCGTTATGCTGTATTCGTTGTCTGGATAAATTTATGTTTAATGATAACTATTCATGTTCACTTACATGTGGTATGTGCATCATAAGGACAATAATTATTATAGTGTATATAGTTAAAAGAATGAAAAAGACTTCAACATCATGATGTTTTGAATACCTTGTAGAAAAATAACAATCGACTGTTTCGTCTATTGAAAACGTGCATTTTGTGCCTATTTCTAAATAAATTACAAATTTTAGATCATGGAGTAGTAATAGCAGTCTGTTTTAGAAATTTTTGGAATGCCTCTACTTAGTAGTTAGAGATGCGTAGAAACTCCTATGTTATCAGCCCCTCTAGATAAGTAGCTATTCGTTGTCTGGCGTATTGTAGAATAGAATGATGAATGTATGGGATTTGACGTTAATGATATGCGTTGACGACTGTCAAATACATCAAATTATGAAGGGGGAGGCGGGGTGCGAGCGGCAGAGAGACTGAAGGAGGATCGCAAGCAAAGCTGCCTGCGTACTGTGGCAACTCGAGCGTTTGAGGTCGATAAATGACCTCCATCTCCCATGAGCGCAGTCCTGGACGTGACAGTTGGAGCTGCCTGTCACCCTGGCAGAAGCATCGGAACGCATTGCGCGCCTCCCCGTTCCCAGGCACGAGTTAGGGACTTTGTGGTCCACACACCCGAGGAGGGCCAGATCGAGAGAGATGGCCTTGGGTCAACCGGGGTGCGAGGGATATGCCTGTCAACCTCACCTTCGGCAACCAAAAACGACCCACAGGTGATGTGCCCTCTCTCACCGACTCCTAGGGGATCCGTGGGGATTTTTCGCACGTAAAAAAGAGGGTGCTGTTTTATTATAGGCTGGCAGTATCTCACTCACTCTAAACGAATGTTCTTTATTTTTCTTTCTTCACCGCGTCCCTAACTACTTAACGTGTATTATGCTGAGGCCACAGTACCGTGATATGCCACAACAAATTGCCATAACTTCAACAACACCTAGGTGTAACCACGATTTATGGCTATAATTTAACAACGCCAACTGGTGGTAGACAACCGCTTAATATATTGATTGTTAAGACACTATCCCTTCACAATGCCATAATTATTGCAATAAAAGCCTGGTAGACGCCAAGGTAATGTCGCCCCAGCATTTCATGGGAGCGCACTAAAGTATGATTCCGACGATCGCAGACCGCAGCAGCAGACACACGCAGCAGATACAGCATACTGTGAAATAGACTCATATTTACCTGAACGTTATCTTCAGTAGTTAAGTGAAGTAGGTTCTATATACTCAATTTTTAAAATTATAGCTGTAGTGTGAAATGCACCTTACAGTACATTCTGCAAATTACGTGTTTGATTGACATTATCTTTTACGTGAACGTTAAGTTAATATTTATTTCATATTATTTTATTCAAACATTTTTTTATATTTATAGTGAAGTAAATATACTGTGATAAAAATGCGGAATTCGTTTACACATTGTCACCTTATTTAACATAGTAGATGAATGAGCTGTCTGGTCTGTGAATAGAGTGAATAGGTTGCTTTTAGTTAAAAAGCAACCTATTCACTCTAGACTAGATAGCCCATAGCCTATAGAGATATAGAAATAAAGATAGAATAACTACCCCAATAGCTCGCAAGGACGGACTCCAGAATGACCGTTGCTGGCCCACCACCATTACTACTGATCCCTTTCTCACAGTTCCGCACCTGGACACGCGAGAGATCAGCAGAACTACATGACCAAAAATGGATCCAAACCACTGACTGCAGGAAATTGAGGGCAACCACGCCATCGGTGAACAAACGCCTCACGAAACGTCTTATAAAATTAGATAGAACAATTCTTAGAACATTTATAGGGACAATAACGGCCCACTGTCCCCTCAACAAGCATGCCATTGGTGTCACGGATAGTCCCCTTTGCAGAGGGTGTTTCGTTAATGAGGAAAAGGCTATCCACTTATACTGGAATGCGGGGCAGTAACCCCCCAACGATCTCAAATCCTCGGCAAAGTGAGGTCGCTCCGCGAGGCCTGTTAAATTCTCAGTAAGCTTCTGCGTTTCTGGGAGAAGCTAGGCTGGCTGCTCTAGCCAGTGCTCTACATGCACAACGGCCCAAGTAAAGAGGCTAGTTGCGGACAAGGAATCTTCTTTCCATTTCTATTTCCATTTCCAACCATCCCATAACACATACCATTTTTATACTACTTAGGTGGCAGATAAGTACACGGCCCAACTGATGGAAAGTGGTTACCTTGGCCTATGGACTTGTGCGACACTAAGAGAGTCACACTTGTGCTGCCGACCCTACAAGACCAAAGTTTCTGTATTGTCAGTGCAAAAGATAAAGCAGGGCAGATCTTCGGTCAACCCGCTGACAGCACAAAAACTCTCCAGTTCTTTTACCTCATTGGAACTATGCCATATTAGTGTTTGTGTTGTTTGTTCGAGTAGTAAATTTTGATTCCTTTACAACTCCAGCATCGTATTATTTCACTTTCGCGAAGAACTTTTCTAATAAATCACATTTTATCAGATTAAAAACCTCTTAAAAAGTCGCTAACGACCCTAGCCTTTGTTTTTAAGTCTCATAAATTCAAAAAATCATAACACAAATGATATTTAATGAGCAAAAGGCGTTCAATTTATTTGTATTAACTAGGTATTTTATTATGTGACTGCCGTAGATGTTTATGTGACAGTCAGGACCAACGGCTTCACGTGCTCTCCAAGGCACGACCAGACTTAATGCAACTCAAACGCAAACATGTTCATGCATACAAATATTTGCACTGAGCGAGAATCAAGACCCTGTGTTGCAGACGCAATTACTACTGCCACGCCACAGAGGGTGATCTACTATATTTCTTTCAACTAAATACCTACCTAATTTTATCATATTTTGACATTCCATAACAAACCATGATAATATTATTTAATAGGTTTATAAATAAAGAAGTATCTCATACAGCCAGAGAGACGACTTAAGTAAGCGTGTAATTAATATCAGACGTAGCTTCATAAATGTTATCAATTTCCTCGAGCCCACCTAATACAGATGGTGCTTAGATTAAAAGGCAAGATTAAGCTGACGCCACCTACGAATGTGGTGGGAATGTTGCTGATGTATTATAATGTTGGTAGCGTCGTATACCTCGGCACATATATCTTGAACCTGAAATGTGCCCAAAATACATGTTTCTTGGGTGTCTTTGGAGGATAGCACGGGGTGGTACTGTGGTGTACGAGCTCATATTCACAAAGCATAACATTATTACAAAACAATCTGCACGTACAGTTTATCACGCGACTTAGGTCCGAGATATGTGTCCCGAGGTATAATCTTGCTTTTTTTTTTACACTATGGTTTTATATTCGCGAAGAATTTAAAGTTTTATATACTGCTTCAGTCAAAGAACCATAATTATTGTACAGCGTTTTCTTTTTGTTAGTGCAAAATTTATTACTATGTATCACATAAGAGGAATTTCAATTATTCTCTATTGAGAAACCTTTCCAGGATGAATAACCAGGTTCAATTCTCTAACCTGTCCCAATTTATATCCATATTCTGATATATCTAATATTTGAGAACCGGGTGCCTCTTGACCATAATACTTGATAGTTAAATATTATAAAAACAGGTTTTTGCTATTACAGAAATATTTTCATTTCAGTCCACTGTTGAACATAGGGCACTCCCAATGTGTGCCATGTGTCATAGCACCCGATCCGCCGCCTCGAGCATCGTTTTTATTCCAGCAATCTTTTTCACTTTCATGTACTCACCTGAATACTAGCGGTACCACCGGAAACATAACTATATGTGTAAGTGTTTTGGTAATAAAATGAATTTATTTATTATTTATTTTTACTCATATTTGGCTACTATCTGCGCAGACCACTGTGTTATTTTTTTTTTCAATGGTTCACTTTTTCCGCCTGTGTATAGTACGAAATAATTGTATTATTACTAAATATTGTATACCCAAATGGTGAAATAGAATTGAACTAATTATTATGTGAACATTTTCTGTAGCTATGATTTACAATAAATATGATTTACTTTAATTTGAATTCTTGGAGTAAGTGATTACAAATTCAAAGGCGTTCGTATCTTACAAGTGACCCCATATTTTTTTTATTTTTTTTTTATACCACTTAGTTGGCAGACAAGCACACGGCCCACCTGATGGGAAGCGGTTACCGTAGCCTATGGACGTATGTTTATTCTTTTGCTCTCCTGTCTCCTTTAAAAAAACTGCCTTACTATGAATGTATGGATTATAAGATTTAATACCAGGACACAATATTTTAATAATAGTAACAACACTGACAAGCAGACAGACCGGGTTTGATTCCCATTACAAAATATTTATATGCATGAATAAGTCTATTTGCATTCCCCCGGGTATTTCTATATATAATATCATGCAAATAAAAGTAAGTAAGTATGTGTATCTGCAGTCTAGATTTTATAACTCAATCTAGTTAGGCTATGCTTACGGTAGGTCTAGATTAGATAACGTTATGTAGAATGTTTTAGAATATAAAAATAAACAGTCATTGATGGTAATGATAAATTTTATAGTGCAAACGACAAGTAGAAATAACAACGAACAGCATGAATTACTTTTCAGGAAACTGACAACCACTGCGAAAGAAATAAATATCCTCTAGTGGCTACGGACGTCCCCTTACTGCAAGAGCCGAGAAGCTGACCCAAGTGGCTGGGAGCCACTATATGGAAGTCGCTTGGGTTTATTGGTCACACAATTCTTTATGAAAGGCTTATGAGAGCATATGAGCTCAGCAACATTTTGAATTATGAAGAAAATAAGATAACTCTGCAAGTTATTTAAAAGTAAACTTTATTCAGTTCTCATAGCGTCGTATCCGCTTCGTTTTTATGCGACACATAAGTCATATATCCATTCTCGTTTGTTTGAGCTTGATTAATATCTGGAAATAAAAGAAGTAATGATTTTCTTATAACTGATTGTTTAAAAATAATGAATTGGTTTGATTGATCGCTGAATATCCATGATATCGTTACTGAAAACTGTTATCATCTGCATAGCCATTAATATTGCTGACGAAAAAATGAACATCTTTTACATCCTAGCGTTAATCCTAGTCGCATCTGTAGCTTTCACCTCGGCGTCTGGGGTTCAATTTTTCCACTGTAACTACGGGTTTGGCTGAACTTTGAAATTTCCCGTGAAGCGACTGCCATATATCCTCCACAAATATCGAAGTATTGCAGTTAGATCAGTTGTTGGACTATTTAGATAAGTGAACATCCTTAAGATACTGCCACTTACCCAAAATTATGTTCAGATGTTTAATTCGATTTCTGTCACTGATGTGGTCCCAATATTGTCTATCATGGCATCCAAGTAGCGTGTACACAATATTACAGATAATGTACACGCCCGCCAGTGTGAAAAATATAACTCGCCACGGCCATGGATCCGTCTGGAAATTTAAATATATTTCTTTATTTATGTTGGTTAGTTATTGGTTAAAGCAAAAAGGCATACACATCTAAAGTCGTCCCCAGTCCTAATGACACGGAAGACCCACAGTATAATAGTATCACTGTCTCATTCAATAGAAGCACACCAATACCAGGAAAATGATGCTTCAGTTTAGATGTGATACAATCATTTGTAAGCCCTAAAATACGTCAAATGGTCCAATGACACAATAATAATTATCATGATAATATAAACTATGATCATTTTATTTCCATTATTATAATATTTTATGTCACGAAAATTGAGAGTTCAATCAAAAGTTATTAGGGTTGAAGAACATTTTAGAGTAAAAATATATTGGAAGAATTGTTAGAACGTCAATTGAACGAACTCACAGATAAAGTTCGAAATGTCACATTCCACATTTTGGAGGGGCGCGGTTGTACGAATCGAAGTGGGGAGGAGGCTTGTGTCCAAGCGATCACTTCTCATCAAAATTTCAAACGGACAACATCTCCTGAGAATTATTTCAAGTCGCACTAAAGTCGACGTGTAGTGAGTCGGTGTATAATAATCTCTCAGTGTAATTCGGCCATTCATTATCTCATCGATCCTTCTCCTATCTTAATCAATTTGAATAGTTAGCATACTAAATGATATCAAAGATCAATGATTAAAAATGATTGTAATATCATTCATTGGTGCTGATAGTTCGTATGAGTATCGGTAGATAGCTCCCACCGTCGACGTATAACGAAATATACATTAAGATTTGGATGATTTCAGGCGAAGTTCGATAGTTTAGTGGTCAGAGCATTCCCCCTGAAAGGGTAAGATCGTGGGATATAACTTACCGTACTGTCTCCAAGCATAATTCCAAAGAGAAACAGCATACAACCACTGAATATGCTGCTAAATGCACATGACAACATCATTATGGATCCAGCGTAATTCTCAGACATGTCTCGGAATGAATTCTGAAAAAATAAGTACGTACCCACTTAGTCTGTATAAATCGTACTCACCGATATTGGGTATCAGTTAGGTATGATTGGAACTTCATCCCCCGTACGCTCAAGCTGTAGAATCAAATCCCTGCCATGGTTTTCCCAAAGGACTACAATATGGGGTCCTTCAAGAAGGGCATTAGGAGGTTATAACAGGATCACAGCGCGACTGTGACCCCTCTGGTGTTGCACACGTCCATAGGCCACGGTAACCACTATCCATTAGGAGGACCGTGTACTTGTTTGCCACCTAAGTGGAATAAAAAAATCTGTCAAAAAAATCTATAATATATTCTCTCTCTAATATATTTTTTAACGTTGATAATATAATAAAGCAAATGAGATTAAATTCTACATTTCCGTATATAAGGCATAAAAACATTACATACTGAAACTTTTTTTTTATGAAATATTAGCTGACCTACTCTGGCTTCGCCTGTGGCATACTTCGAATTCCCATATCACTCCTTGAAACCATATAATATGCCCGAAATTTATTAATTTTCAAATAATAAATGGGAATTTGCCAGATTTGTTGATATTTATGGTTACAGTTCCACTCCCTTGAGTAGTAGCGCGATGATATTTAGCTTATAACCTTCCTCAATTAACAGGTTATTCAACACAATTTTTTTTTCCAGTACGAACTAGTAGTTCCTTAGCTAAATTGTGTTCAACCAAATAAAAAAACAAACTCTTCATTTTGAAAATGTTAGAATAGATTACGCTCAGCATTTACCTTTTAATATATCTAAATTGGACCATGATGAACGATAAAATTAAACTTCCGAAAGCTCAAATTAAAAGCCTGAGCGATTGAAACTTAATAGAAATATAAATCAGTGAAAGAATCTTATAACTCACCAAAAATCCACAGAGTTGAAAGCCTAGTAAACCCAATATGGCAGTTAATAAGATGATTACTGGCCAGACCCACTCGTGTGTAAAATTCTGTAACGTTGTTAATCCAATTACGACACCAAAAGCACCTGTGGGTGGACATTGCGCAAATTAATAATAATATATATTTAACAGGAGTTTAAATTTTGTTGAAAAATATTATGGAATCAAAATTATTTCAATGGATTTTTGTAGTATTATTTCCCTTGTAGTTTCCTCGTGACCATGACTGCTGAAAAGCAATTGAAACGTGAGGAATAGTTTGAATAATACAATTACACCAAATCGCTATACAGTTCCACATGTTCATAGATCACGGTAATCACTTTACATCAGGTTGGCCGTGTGCTTGTCTGCCACCTAAGTTGTATGAAAAAAGAGTTCATTATATTTATGAGTGTAACGTTCGTGTAAACTGCGGGTAGTGTAATAAAAAAGTATTAAAGTACGTAGCTCAAAGCCGTCTGAGCGTCTCACTCTTTCCAATCTTAATTGAGTTTAATAGTAAGCATAATAATTGTTTTAAAATTTTATTAAATAAAGAAAAAGTAGTTATGTTATTAATTATAGCAAGTTTTTTTTTTCTACAACTTAAGTGGCAGACAAGCTGACGGCCCACCAGATGGAAAGTTGTTACCGTGACCTATAAACGTGCGCAACACCAGGGGAGTCAAATCCGTCTTACCGACTCTGTAAAAACAGACTTTCAGAGAATAGACAGAGTACAGAAGACACAATCAGTACAAGCCTAAAGTCTTCCCACTGACAGCACAAAAACTCTCCAGTGAGCTCTGGCTACTCACCGCGGGAAACACAGCATGTGGTAATTATAGCCGTGGTATTCTGTAGGGTGGATGTACTTCCCCAGTCGAACTGCTCAATTGGGACAGGAATACCGTCGTGTCCTACCTCCTCGTGTGTGTTATAAGTACAAGTTATAAATCAGAAGTAGATCCTTACCAGCAAAGTTGATAGCTTTTCTAAACCAACTTGGGCTGAAGATGTAACTGAAGTAACTTATATTATAAATACTGTTTGTGATTGGCTGCATGATCATATAAACCGTTGTCATTGCTATGAAGGGCAGCATACAATACCAAGAACTCTGAAACAAAAAGTTAGTGTCATATTACAATTTATTTTACAGTTGGGTCTGGATGTGACAGATGGATCCGCCTGTGAACCTAGCAGAATCAGTCTGCGTTGGCGGTACGATGAGTACCTCCCCCTCTCCGGGAAAAGATGGGGACACAGTAGTCCCACATTCAAGAGGGCCTTCGATGACCCTGGGTCAGCCGGTGAGTACACATTACAAATTAATTTACAATTGGACCTGGAGGTGATAGATGGATCCGCCTGTTAACCTAGCAGAAGCAGCCTGCGGTGGCGGTACGATGATGATCCTCTATCCGGGAAAAGATGGAGATACAGTGGTCCTAGATCCAAGGGGCCTTCAATTGCCCTGGTTCAGTTATGCCCTCGGTAATTGATGACCCGAGATGTGATTGGCGGAGAGTGCGGTTTTGGTCGGTTCGAATCCAACATAACTACCCCCCTGGCCCCGGTGGTGGGAGTATCTGAGAGGATTAAAGTAGATACTTTAAAGTTTAAATGGCTTTTAAGTTTCAACACTTCAATTAACCTGTTTAAATTATGTAGAAGAACTTTTTAGAACTTAGGAAATAATTTATTGTGATTTATAGTCCAATTTTATTATACTTATAATGTTCTAAATATATTACAAACCTCGGAAGACAAAATCCAATACCAGAATTTTTATTTGTGAAATGTAAAATGAAGGCGAATTACAAACTTTTTCAACGTTAATATTGAAATTAACAATTCTAATGTCGAACCCATAAAAAAGACCAAAGGGACAAGAGTTCATAAAAAATAAATGGGGATAGCCACGGACAAATTAACAATTTGCCCCAGAATATTAACTTTTAAGGAGGCCTTATCTCAGAGGTATTTGAGTTAATTTATGGCCTATAAAAGTATTGACCATTATAATTTGGCAGTATTATATATAACTGACATTACTTCATACTGCTAAAGCAGAAAACAAGCACCCGATTCACCTAATACTGATTGACATACTTTGCATAACATAACGGAAGCATGCATAATGAAGAACGTTATGCAACCTGCACCTCTAGACAAGAAGCGATTCGTTGGCCGACGTGTTGGAGTACAACGAAGAATTTATGAGTTTTGACATAATTTATGACATGCGTTAACAAGTCTCATATACATGTGTTAAATCCCGTACATTCGTAATTCTATTCTAGGATACGCCGACCAACAAGTTGCCACTTGTCTAGGGGGTCTCGAAAGAAGAAGATTAATAATAATAATAATAAATATTTTACAACATTCTACACATCGCTATCTAGATCCATAGTAAGCATAGCTTAACTGGCTTAGGAGAGGGCCAGATCGTGAGAGTGAGAGAGTGCGAGGGATAATGCCTGTCAACCTCACCTTCGGCAACCAAAGCGACCCACAGGCGGCGTGCGTTTTAGTCGGTTAGAGTCCGACATAACCTCCTCTACTGGCTCCGGTGGGGATTTTGCGCACGTAAAAAAAAAATAAAGCTTAACTGGCTTGTGTTATGGAATCTAGAATGCGGATAAACATACTTAGATACTTTTTTTTTTGTAAATACATACAAATTATATAAAGAAACACCCAGACCAATGCAAATATACATATTCATACATACAAATATTTGCACTGAGCGGGAATCAAACCCGCGCCCCCTGCGTAGCAGTAGAACGTTCTACCGCTACGCCACAAAGGCCGATTAGTACGGGACAGCGTTGCGAACTGTCAATCAAATGAGCCACACAAATGGAAAACGACAATTTTTTTTTTTTTATGTAGGACACGCCAACTTGACCTCACCTCGCCTGATGGTAAGCTAAAGGCAAAGTCTCAGGAAAGAGGGTCACCATTACAGACACTAAGTGCCACAATGGCGGCACTCAGCTTGGCGGCCTCATCAGATGCTTTTTCACGCCCCGCTTAAAGGCCCCGGGACTGTAGGATTATTGATTCCAACAATCATTTTTCATGTGTTTAATACTTTTTTGTATATTTTGGTTTTCTGTTGTTTTTTGCTTGTCATTCACAATAATTCGTGTGAGGAAAGAATGCAAGTATCACCACCCCATCTCATCCGAATGATGTCGTATGAGGTGAATATATAATATATAATGGTATATAAAATACGCAGACGATATCACTGCGTGAGAAGGAAAACTTGAAATAAAACCCTGTACCATCCCGTCTGGCCAGCGTGGAAACAGTAGGCCAAACATCGGGAGAGGCCTATATCCAGCAGTGGACTGTGAAAAGCTTAATTGATTGATCACAATAAAAATCTATCTATGACCAACCTGTTTTTATTTTTAATAAGGAAAATTATACACATAACACACATAAACATGTTATATAAGCCAAGTTGGTAATACCAATAACCAAAGTCAGTCAGTAGTATCGACTGACCGAAATAAACACACATTCATAAAGTCACGCCTCTTTCCAAGTGGGGTAGGCAGAGACCACACATAAATGACGATGAACGGAATATACTAACATCTTTTAAAGTTTCTCCAAAGGTCATCAGATAAGCTGGTGCATAAACTATGTAGAAGATAAATAATGTATTGCTGGCTGCGTGTGCGCATATCACTGCCCAAACTTTTGATGATTTTAGAATATCACGCCACGGTGTTTGCAGATCTTTCTGAAATAAAATAAAATAAATTATTATTGATGAAGAAGACCTCAGCCTCAGTCGCCCACCATCAAACTTATTTCAATCTATTCAACAATAGTTTTTTTAAATTTAGTAGTTTAATTAATTTTAATCTTTTTAGTTGTGATATGACACATTATATGTTTATGTAATCGCCTAATTCTTTTCATTTTATACCCAACTAAATAAATAGAGTAAAAAAAAAATACCGACACACATTTCAGCACAAAAATATCCATCAACAATATCCAATCAACACGGTTTTGTGAAAAACAGGTCAACCACTAGCAACCTTCTCACCTTTGTTGATTTTGTGTCGTCCAAAATGGAGGGAGGGGCAAGTAGACAGCATTTACACTGATTACAATATAGCTTTTGATCGCATTGATCACAGGATACTATACCAGAAGCTCTTGCGAATGGGAGTGCACGGAAACTTATTTAGGTGGTTCGTATCCTGCATCGAAAATAGATCTCAGGCTGTTGCACTCAACGGATCCATATCCAGCTGGCACACTGTACCCTCTGGCGTTCCTCAGGGGTCCCTGTTAGGTCCTCTACTGTTTAATATTTTCATCAATGACATTGTATCCTGCTTTGTACACTCACAATTTCTAATGTACGCAGATGACATGAAAATTTACAAAGTTATAAAAACTGTAGATGATTGTTTTCTTTTACAACAGGATCTCACGAGATTTGAGGAATATTGTCGTGTAAATAAATTGGATATCAATGCTTCCAAGTGTTACGTTATCAGTTTTACTCGTAAGCCGCGTACATGCGAGTTTAACTATGCACTTAAAGGTATCACACTCAAGCGAGTTCAGGAAATCCGGGACTTGGGGGTAACTCTTGATTCAAAACTCACGTATGAAAAGCATGTAGACAATATCGCGACGAGAGCTTACAAAATGCTTGGTTTTGCCCTCAGATCATGCTCACAATTTTCAAATATGAAGGTGATCAAAATTTTATATTGCTCATTCGTTCGCAGCGTCCTTGAGTATTGCTCACAGGTTTGGAATCCGCAGTATGATGTCCATATAAATAGATTGGAATCTATACAACATAAATTTTCTAAATTCTTGCGGTATAAATGCAACACACATGATGATACTTATGAGGCCAGCTGTAGGAGACACCACTTACTGCCGCTGCAAACGAGGCGGAGAACTGCGGATGTAGCTCTGCTATTAAAAATAGCACAATCGAAGGTGGAATCCCCATATCTTCTCTCGATGATACATTTAAAGGTCCCAATCAGATCGGTACGAATACCTGCTCCTCTCCACATACCCTGCAGTGTTACCAAATATAGAAGTAACTCTTTCTTCCTTAGATCAGCCAAGCTTGTGAACAGAATGTCCGAATATCCGGAATTAGATTTGTTTAATACAAGTCCCGCTAAATACAAACGTGCTGTCGGTGATTGTTGGTTTGGGTTGGCTCCCTAGGTATTCTGTGTTCCCAATCTTATTGTTCATTTGTTATTATTTTTCCAAATTGTCATCAATACGATAATGTATATTATTATACCGTCTAGTGTTAATTTGTTATTTAAATGTGAAAACTTAGAAATGGTTTTTAGTCATGTAAGTAGTACTATTATATAGTTATAATGCTGTTTGTTTTCCGAATAAAAAAAAATAAAAAAAAATCCACATTATAGTTTTCTTGTTGACATTATAAGTATCTTATAACACTTGGGAGATGAATGATTACCTTTTAATTTGAGATGCCATTCACCAAAATTCATTCACATTTAACCGTTCAAGGGAACAAAGAAAATTACATACATACGCTCGTAAAACATTATCCTCATTGATGCAGTCGGGAAAAATTAACAGCTGTGATACCATGACATTGTGTTCCTAATTAACTATTGATAAGGTAGTTGATGTACACAGGTAATATTAGCATACAGGGTATCTGGTATCTTGAATGACACGGTACATATCTATTGAAGTACAATCAATGTTGACTTAAGCATAATATATGCTGGATTTTGATTGAAATTTATGCTATCTGAAACATTTGTAGGTGTACACTCTAATTAGAACTAAATTGTTTACTAACATTCATATTGGAGGTGGAGGTTATGGAGGTCAGATAGCAGTCGCTTCAGGGACAATATCGAAGACCAGCTTAACCCGCAGTTAGACTGGAAAAACTGGAAAAACGGGATGCGGTTACCGTGGCCTATGGACGTATGCAACACCAGGGGTGTCACACTCCTCTCTGCCGTTTACCTCCGTCTACAGTCTGCCGACTTAGTAGTATAAAAAAAACGGACCCTAGACGAAGCGAGAGCAATTGAATGCGACTGGGATTGATGCTAGGATGAAAAAAATTGAAAATTAACATATGGTACACTGTTAGTAAAAAATATTAGCACGTTCGGTGACGGAGAAAGAATACAAATATCACCACTCCATCTCATCCAAAGGGTGTCGCAAGAGGTGACTAACGGAAAAATAAGCAAACATCACAGCGAGAAAAGGAAAACTCGAAATAAAACCCTGTACCAACACGTCTGGCCAGCGTGGAAACAGTAGGCCAAAGTCTCCCAATATTGGGAGAAGTCTAAGTCTAGCAATGGACTGCGATATGCGAGATTGATTGATTGGTACTACCATTACCAGACATGTGCTAGTGCTATCATGAAAAGACTCAAAAATAAAAGCGAAGTATTCTCTACTTATTTCATGTTTTTTTTATACCACTTAGGTGGCAGACAAGCACACGGCCCACCTGATGGAAAGTGGTTACCGTGGCCTATGGACATGTATAACACCAGAGAAGCCACACTCGCGCTGCCGACCCTTACACACAGAGTTTCTGTGCCGTCAGTGTAGAGGACAAAGCAGGACAAGACTTTTGTCTTCCCACTGACAGCACAAATTCTCCAGTGAGCTCTGGCTACCCTACTCATCGCTGGGAACACAACACGAAGTTATTATGGCCGCGGTATTCTGAAGGGCGGAGGTACTTGTACAATTGGGCGGCAGTACCGCCGTGTCCTACCTCTTATGAAAATCATGTTACGTTAAGTAGAATTTGCTGAGAGGCGGGCGAGACTATTGGAGCCCTTTCTTCCATTTCCCACTTTTTCCTTTTTCTCCCTGTGTGGATAATACCTCTAGTATTGCAACTTGTAGATACATGGCTCATGGTAACCGCTTACGAACAAGTAAGCTGTGATTGTTTGTTGCCTTAGAAACATTAACAATATTTAATAGTTTAACCTATTGTACCTTGCGGTAGTACTCCAAATTTCGCCGAATAAATTCCTTCTCACTGTCTCCGATAGCTTGATGATCCGCTGGTGTACTGGCAGTCAGTGTCCCCGATATAACTGCTATAGACAGCCCCACAATTCCCAAAGAGTAATATATAAGTTCCCAACCCAATGCGGCGGTTGATACCAGTCCGGCCACTGGTAGTGCTATGATAATTCCTATGTGGACACCTGAAATCATAAATTAGTTTGGTATACATGAACACATTAATAGTAGAACATTTCCAAATTAAATAAAAATTTTATTTAAAAATGTCTCTAAACAAAAAACCCACCGAACAGCTCAAATATGTAATTGTACTGTTTGAGGGTCTCCGTCGACATCCGGCGGCGAGTAGGGTAATCAGAGCTCACTAGAGAGTTTTTGTGCTGTCAGTGGGCAGACGAAAGCAGGACGCTAGCGTCCTGCTTTGTATTTTACACTGACAGTACAGAAACTCTGTGCCTGACCCTGTAGGTCGGCAGCGCTAGTGCGAATCCCTTGGTGTTGCACACGTCCATAGGCCACGGTAACCACTTTCCAACAGGTGGGCCGTGTGCTTGTCTATCAACCAAGTGATATAAAAACAATAAAAACGCAGAAGCAGCGGCCAGTGCAGCTGCAGTCCCTGGAAGATGTGAAGGCGCAAGGGAGTATGCACATGTTACATCCCACACCAAATGCCTCCCCATCTTCCAAGGAACCAATGACAGTATTGTCACAATTTAAATTACATTTCCATAACATAACATAAACTCACGCCTTTATCCCCGAAGGGGTAGGTAGAGGTGCTAGCACCCACATTTCGCCAACATTTTCAATTTAAAATAATTATGTTGTAAATGAATCCTTGTTACAATTCTACGTCTTAGTTCATTTTATATATGAAACGTTCACAAGTATTTTATAGGATAAAGAATGTAAGATGATTAATGTTTTGACATTGTAATATTTATTTTCTGAGAAAGAAAAATAAATTATTAATGTATTTTATATTCAAAAAGAGGTAGTCGAAACATTCAGTCTAGGTCACACTCGTTGTTTAGAATAAAATTGTAATAGATACCATTTTATTTTGCCTACTAAAGATTAAGATTTAAAGATTTTTTATTTTAGTTTGTTTTATAGGTTTATTATTACAACCTAGGTACCTATCATAAGGGATCATTTTATAGGAAAGTGATATAGTGAGTTTATATTGTAGTGGCGTATACCTGAATAAATTAAGTAGTCAAAAAATTTCTTCTCGCTGGGTGGCAGCCAAATCGCCAGCTGGGAATGGTTGATGGTGTAAAAACATGCTTGGGTCATACCCAAGAGGAAATTAGCGTTGCATACCGCTATCCACCCACCCTGAAAATATTTTAACCCTACGTTAATATATAATTTTGAATTCTACACAGTTCTCACTCTTCTTTTTCTTTTTTACGTGAATTCCCACGGATATAAAATAACTGATCGAATTGTGATGTGGGTATCATTATTAAAAATGTTTCAATTAAATTATAATTGGTTGTATGTTTGAACGCAATCGGTTGAAATAAAAAGGACCTAAAGTCTTGATAACCAGGAACTACGAGTGAAGAGCTGGAATCGCGGGCATAGCTCATAATGAAAATGGTCATGTACTTACCTTATTTACAATAGTTGGCATAGCAACACAAATCAGTCCATTGATCAATAATACTGCTGAAGTCAGTATCTTTCCACTGATGTTTTTCAGTACTCTTTCTGAAGGCACCAACGTTAGCGCATATCCAATAAAAAATGAAGACAGAATTGCTCCCTGGATTTTACCATCCCAATTATATACCTGAAAATTAAAACAAAATAGTTATTCGAACTTTTGAACTTTCGCGTTCCATGATATACAGTAATGTTCAAGGGAATTAACGTCGATGGCGGTAAAAGCTGTAATTGATAAAGATCTATCCTATATAATAAAGTTAAAAAGTTGATTAGTTTAGTTGAACGTAATAATCACTAGAACTGCATTCATTCTCACAAAAAAAATATTTTTGTGAGTATGAGCCCGTTCATTGAGGAAGGTTTTAAATTACTTATCATCACGCTACTCATCAAGGGAGAGGAATAATAACCACAAAGATCAATGAATCCGGCACATTCCCCAACATCATTAGATATATATTCTTTTTTATATATATTTTTATTTCTATAATTTCCGTGTATATTATGTAAATATTCTTAATGCAATAAAAAGAATTTTGCAAATTAATAAACATACATACATATATTATATATATATATTATTACACCTTCATCCCCGGAGGGTTAGGCAGAAGTGAATTAACACCCACATTTCACCAATTATTGAATTTGGTCCTCCGTGCACTATTGTTGACTCAAGCCACGCTTCTGAGGCTGAGTTTGGGCTGTATATATCTGTCTGATATTAGTAAATTGCGGGCATACTAGTATTATTATTACAATCAATCAGTTTCTTGCAGTCCTTTGCTGGACGTAGGTCTCTTCCAATGTATGCCATTGTTCTCAATCCCCCGCTGGTGGCATTTCCAAGTCGTTGGTTCATTTGGTTAGGAGGCGTTTACCTGCTCGTGTTCTCCACTCTAGGACTCGTTTGCTCCAACGGTCATCAGTCCTTCGATGTATTATTAGAACTGTCATTAAATAAATTTAAAAAAATCTGATACCTTAATATAAGTGTCATCTCTACGCGTGTGATCATTCAAGGCCAGTACAGCAACCCCCATGCTACCGCGTACAATGCCCATAGCGATCGAGTTAACAAAGATGTATACCATCTGAATGTGACGGACGCCAAGTCTGAACCCTGGAAATTACATTGCTTTAACACGAATTCATATTATACAATAGTGTTCGATCATGGTATAGTTAGGACATGGCGGTATTTCCGTCCAACTGGGGAAGTATCTCTGCCCTACAGAATACCGCGGCCATAATAACTTCGTGTTGTATTCCCATTGGTGAGTAGGGCAGCCAGAGCTCACTGGAACGTCTGTACTGTCACTGGGAAGATTAAAGGCTTGTACTGCTTTGTTTACACTGACGGCACAGAAACTCTGTGCTCGCAGGGTAGGCAGCGCGTTCGTATGGTAACAGGGACCAACGGCTTAACGTATTCTCCGAGCCACGACCAGACCAATGCAAATACCCATATGCATACAAATATTTGCACTGAGTGCGGTTCGAACCCGACCCTCCTGCTTATTTTTTTGCATAGCACACCGCACTGGTGCGTGAAATCAGGACAATTTCATTGTCCTCATTTTTAGTTGTCATTTTAAAGTGCGGATAACGCATGTATAGCTTGTATATGTATTTGTTGCTTGTATGTGTGTCTTTGGTTTGTAGTTCTGCGTCCAAGTAACTGTTATCAGAGTATGAAACATGTTAATATTATAGTCATTAGTGACACTGAAATAAGGAAGTTGGTTCGTAAGCCGTGTTTAGTCTAAGACTCGTAAATTATAGGCTTACACTAAGGCGTCACGTCAAAATTTTGTATGGTAATTTTGTTAGCTTTACTAACAAAATTACCATACAAAATTTTGACATAAGAGTGGCTACTTGATAACCGGCGGTGAGTAGGGTTCACTGGAGGCAGAGAGCTTTTGTGCTATCAGTGGGAAGACTAAATGCTTGTCCTGCTTTGTCTGTTACACTGACGGCACAGAAACTCTCTGTGCTTACAGAGTTGGCAGCGCGATTGTGACTCCCTTGGGTTTGCGCACGTCTATAGGCCACGGTAGCTACTTACCACGGTAGCTACTTACCACGGTAGCTACTTAATCAGGTGTGTCGCGTGCTTGTCTGCCACCTAAGTGGTATCAAAAAATCCGTTCACCTACACAGACCACCTGAGTATACCATGGGAAAATTATGTTTACCACGGTTCATCCAGGTAGATAAACGTATGCCGTTGTATTTTTTTACTACGGGCCAGGTTGATAAAGGTTAACGGTTATAATTTTTTTACCACGGTAAATCCGGTAGATCTGTACGGGTGGACAGTTCACAAGAAGCCGCAGTTTTTTATTAGTCAGTATGGTGGCGCATGGCCGAGTGCGGTAATGGACTGTATTGCGGGAAGTAGCTAACTGTTCCATTGACGCTTTACACACAAAAGACAGGTGGTCGGGTTGCCGCGGGAGTGATCCAAGCAATGAATGCAACCCGAGAAATTAGGAGAGGATGCACTAACCTTCACGACACACGTGTTTTCATCGCAGCCGGTACACGGATCTTCTCTTCCTTGCTCAGGAGCTGCCGTCAGCATCACTAGATCACTTGAGGAACACACGAGAGGCACAATCCGATCGGTAAAGGTCTATGAAGCGGTAAAATGTAACAAATATTAATCATTTTTGAGAGACGCGAGCGCGGTCCGTCATCACGCTGGCTAGTTCAAAGCGAGACTGAGTGTCTATATCACAAATGGCGGACGGAAGCTATCTAGTCCTATTCTATGGTTAGTGCGGGAGAGGAGACGGGTATAGAAAGAGTGTGTTTCCACGTCAAGAAATACAGCTTCTACATCGGCGCAACCATTCCCCCCGGCTTGAAGGGTTACCTTCGAAACGACAAATGCGAAACAAATCTAAAGTCTAATCTAAATCTAGGTTTGGGAAATAACAACTAAAATATAAACCTAGATTGGAGCTCGTGCCTACCGCTGGCTAGGCAGAGGGCAGAGGCGAACAAACAACACAACGCAACAGTCTCGACCAAGACGAGACGCGATTAGCCAACAACAAATAAGGGTCTCTTCACGCGGGACCGATACAACAAGCGAGTGCTTCTTCTCCTCGGGTGGTTCGGAAACCGTAGTGGGATTGAATTGACTAACTGGCCACCCATCTAACGCGGCATGAATCCAGGACGGTCCACTAAACCATAACGGGTGATCTAAAATTTGCGAAGGAAGCAATCCACGAGAGAGACAATCGGCTGGGTTGTCGGTGCCAGCAACGTGAAAGAGATTATGTGGCGCCAATTCAGATTGAATTTTGCCACTCTATTAGCGACGAATGTGTCCCAACGATGGGGCGAAGAGTGGGCCCAACACAAAGCGACTGTTGAGTCCTAAAAGCTAAAATTACTAATATTAATGCGAAAATTTACAATTATGTCATTAAGCGACACGGAAGTGCTAGTCTTAGCACTGCCATCCAAAACTACACGGAGTTTTAGTAGTAAGCTTATCTTCTCTAATAACTCCGCGGTGCGGGATAATGTACGAAGGCTGGGTCCCGCCAGTGTCCGCAGGCGCAGGTGAGATGTAACCTTTATCTAAATATTCGTTAACAACCTCATCATAGGCCCGCTTCGACTTTGGGGACGCCTGCATCTTTCGTTCCAAACAAAGAAAGCGTTTTTCAGCGGATACACGGGAGCCACCGAGTGAAAACTTGCGGATGGTAGACTCCAGTGGCGGCTCGACGGTGCAACAGAACGAAGCAGTCGAGTGACTAAAACTATCCATAGAAGCGGGTGCGGAACCAATTATAACAAAACCAAGAACTGTTTCCAGTGCGTGCGGAGCGGGGTACGTCGGTCCCCCTTGAACCTTACGTGATAACTGGAGGTGCGGGAGAATCGAAGCGCCGATCAATATATCGACGACTCCAGGAACAGCGTAAGTCTCATCTGCTAAAGGCAAGTCTTTAAATTTCGTTAATAAAGACGTGTCAACCGGGACGGTAGGCAACTGTTCAGCTATTCTATCTATAACGAGCGAATCCATGTCAAACCAAATATTATTATTAAAACGAGATCTAAACCTTGTTTTAACGGTGCCACGAACAGCTGACTGTAAGCTTCCAAAACCCTTCACCACTGAGCGGGTTGAACGCTTATCAACATTGAAACCAAGACGCCGACAACAATCTTGAGTAATAAAATTACTTTGCGAAGCGCCATCTAACAGCGCTCGAACAATGCGCGGCTTACCTAATGCATCAACAATAACAACGCGAGCGGTCGCAAGACACACAGTAGTGAGTGCAGCACTAGCGGAGAACGAACACAAGGTGACGTCATCCGCGGCGGTCACCGGGCGGGCCGGAGCGCGCGCGAGCGCGGGCTGCGGCTGCGGCGCAGGCTGCCGTGTGTCACCGCTCGACGAGCCAACCGTGCTCACATTGGATGCGGCATTACTATTCTCAAAATGAAGCAAAGTGTGGTGTCTCGCTTGACATTTGCGACAACTATTTCTACTATTACATAAAACAACGCGGTGTTTAGTACCGAGACAATTAAAACAAAAATTATTAGCGCGAACAAATTTATAACGATCACTAGGCGACAATTTTAGAAAACCAGGACACCTGTACAGTTGCGAATGATGAGTGCTACACAAAGAGCAAACAGGTGACTGTACACGTGCTGGTGCGGTACTAACATAAGTATGAGTTGACCTCAGTGACTTCGATGACGCATCTACTTTGCGTGCAGAATCAACAACTATCTTCGCGCCTTCATGTTTCGATGAAGAGCGCTGCAATACTTTTATATGCTCGCGAACAAAACTTTCTAAGTCTTCGAACTTAGGAATTTTATTGCCGCGATGATCCGACTCAAACAAACGAATGGTTTCGGAATCTAATTTCCTTAAACCCATATACAAAAATACGAAGTCGCAGAGGTCATCAATCTTTAGGTTCTTTACGGCGCGAACAGCTGACGCGAAAGTATCTAGAAATTTCTCTAAGTTTTGATCGTTACATGCCGTAATAGATTTCAAATCAGACATCTGATCTAAATAGGCGTTAGCTACCGATCTTTTATCCTCATACTTAGCTTTCAAAGTATTTAAAATTAAATTATAATTCCCGGCACTAAACGTAATTCCAGCGCAAGCGGTTATAGCTTTACCAGTCAATTTTTCAACGAGATAATGCAATTTTTCGTGATCTGTCAACGAATCGTTCTTATCTATCGTATTCTCAAAACTATCTATAAATAGACACCAATTGCGAATGTTACCATCAAATTCGGGTATTTGAATTGGTGGCAACTTAGGTCGGTCGCGAGTGGGGTTGGGTAGGTCAGCCGGTTTCTCCAAACTCCTAGCGACGCGTTTGATACGACAATACAAATCGTCAAACGACGACAAGGCTTGATAACTCACTGAGTAATCGGGATCCAAATTCAACTCTAAAACATTGATGTCATGTACTAAGGTTTCGAAATCCGCGCGTAGACTATCTAAGTTTTCTATAGAACACAAGAACGAATCTCTGATGACCAAATCAGAGGTTTTAAGTGCATTATCATAGATCGATTGTACGCGAGAGTAAATCATTTCTTTTTTAGCGTATAAAAGTTTCAATTGAACCTTACCGGTCTTATCAACCTTTGGGGACATGTTTACAATTAAATCTCAAACTAAAGTGCGGTAAATAACAAATATGAAATGACTTAATCTTAGCGGTACAGAGCAGCGAGGCGGCGCGAGCGATAACCGTAGGTAGGTAGGTACTTATGACTGCCAGTGCAAGCTTGAACTAACGCGCATAGCAACAAGGTCGTACCTACGCGATGGTCGCTGTCTAGGTTCAACTATTATTTCAGAGATTAAGTATTGCGTAATATCTATTCAAATTAAAATACTTTCGTATGAATTGGGATGAGATGCGAGCGAGGTAGGTACAGCCACGTGTCCACCCACGCAGGTACTAGGCAAATACGACGCGAGCCGAGAACAACGTAATTGAAAAAAACAAAACAAAGCCAAATGCGTTAGGTATTACACTGTGCCTATGCACTAGGGTGTCTGAGTATACCTAAGATCTAAGCCTAAATGTCTGGATGCGGGGTTTTCTACTAAAATAACCAGGCACTTAGGTGCGATGCGAAAATTGCGAACTACGATTAAGTGTTGATATGATACCTAACCTATTTATGTATTAGGTAGGTACAATGCGAGCCAGCGGCGAACGGACAACAAATCTAATCCTAAGTGTCTGGATGCGGGGTTTTCTACTAAAATAACCAGGCACTTAGGTGCGGTGCGCTCATTCCCATTAGAATAATAACAAAATACGAACTACGGCTAAGAATCCGGCTCGATCCGGACCAAAAATGGTGGCGCATGGCCGAGTGCGGTAATGGACTGTATTGCGGGAAGTAGCTAACTGTTCCATTGACGCTTTACACACAAAAGACAGGTGGTCGGGTTGCCGCGGGAGTGATCCAAGCAATGAATGCAACCCGAGAAATTAGGAGAGGATGCACTAACCTTCACGACACACGTGTTTTCATCGCAGCCGGTACACGGATCTTCTCTTCCTTGCTCAGGAGCTGCCGTCAGCATCACTAGATCACTTGAGGAACACACGAGAGGCACAATCCGATCGGTAAAGGTCTATGAAGCGGTAAAATGTAACAAATATTAATCATTTTTGAGAGACGCGAGCGCGGTCCGTCATCACGCTGGCTAGTTCAAAGCGAGACTGAGTGTCTATATCACAAATGGCGGACGGAAGCTATCTAGTCCTATTCTATGGTTAGTGCGGGAGAGGAGACGGGTATAGAAAGAGTGTGTTTCCACGTCAAGAAATACAGCTTCTACATCGGCGCAACCACAGTAAAAGGAAATCTTGCTTTTCTATATTGGCTTATAATTTTTAAGGTACCTAACATAAATACGTAGAAACGTGTATTGAATATTTAATATTGCAAAGGCATATAACATATTGCTAGATCACTTAATACCGTCTCCTTAATAATACTACCGGACTAGACTGTATATTACCGGAAAGGATGCAAGATACATTTTAATATACTCATTTTAGCAACTATGTTTTTAGACAACTTAGGTGGCAGACAAGCTCATGTCCCACCTGAATGAAAGTGTTTGCCGTGGCCTATGGACGTGTATAATACTAGGGGAGTTACACCCATGCTGCTGACCCTTTAAGAACAGAGTTTCTGCTGCCTATTTGCGAATTTTTATTACACAGTATCTAAGCTAGAAATCAAGTCATTTTATTGCACACCTCTGTTTCTTTTGTTCTGAACTATATAATTAACTTTTTGATACGAATATTGAAGTTATTGAAATATTTTTTACGGATGGTGCTGTGCATCGAATTTGTCTGACGCTGGCTTTGGAGGTCAGACGGTAGTAACTCCCAGAATGTTCATGTAACAATCAAAAACAATAAGAGAATCCCGGAACACCAATGTTAACCGGGATAATGTAACCTGGTAGAAATGTCAGGCAATTCAAAGGTTAGGTACATCTTAACCTTGATCCCAGTGTAATAGTGTCGATAACGCTATTGAGCAGCTATTCAGCATAGACAATTAAATCGGTACTTACAAAACGTCAATACAAAAGGAAATATGAGAGACTAGTTTAGCAAATGGACCACCGGTTCGAAACATGGCTCCAACCGAAGAAGACTTCGGCAAGAAACTCAGCGAGCATTTTTTTTTGTCTATTTACAAACATACTTAGTCTACTTAGTATAAATACAAAAATTTACTGGAGTAGCATAGTTGAGCGAACAGCTCATTTCCAAGCTTATCATTCGTATTCTTAGCTTATCATAAGTATTCTTAGATTTTATAATAGCAGTGATTCAATCTCAATCTAGATGACAATCAAATCAAAAATCAATCAAGATGACAATTCACTTTTTACCACATTTTTAAATGTATCTTTTCTTTTTAAGATTCGACTTATTAAGACTTAAGATATATTAAGACTTATACGACATCCACAGAAAGAGATGGTAACTCCACCCGGGAACTAACACGGTAATAAGTATCAATAAAAACAAAATACCAACTTACTATTTTTAGTTATCACACCGTAGTGTCCATCTTCAAACTGAAATCTTATGAAATCCACGTCCATTTTGTTTTGTTAACAAAAACATTACCGCATCGTCAACACAAGCAGACTGCTAGGAGAAAAAATATCTACATAACAAGCACACAGTCATTCTTATCGCCACTATTCTCATATTTACTTGCTATCCTAGTGTAAATAGCAGTGATATTTTCTACGACAATAATGCTATCTTAGCGAGTTATTTTGGCGACAAACAATACTACTGCTAATTAACTATTATGAACTTTGTTTGTTGAGTTTCTTTAAAAATGTGGGTAGTTTTGCGTAATAAATCATAGTGTTCCATCTCGCTTGCACTCGTGCGTGCAGACAAAGACTGTTAGCGAAATGGTACTGTTTTAAAAAACTTTATGTAACTTCACATACTAGTTCTATGTGTTCTGTCCATGTTATTTTTTAGCTATCATTTTTGACCTTATGATAAATAATGTTAATATCTTCAATTATATTAATATCATATGTGCGACAGAGATTTGAATCTTATTCTGTGTGAAAGAAGAAAGTCTATAAGGCGCAGGTCAAGCCTCGCATGGAGTACTTCTGTCACCTTTTTGTCGGGGCACTGGATTACCAGTTTGAGTCCTTCATCTCGGTGCAAAGAGGGGTGCTGAGGATCGTTGACAATACCGTACTCACTAGAGGTGTAAAACTGCTCAGCTTCAGGAGGAACTTTGCCTCGTTGTATGTGTTTTACCGCCCGTACAATAGTGAATTATTGTTTGACATGATGCCCATGGCTACATTCAATCATCGCACCTCTCGTGACAGGCGGGGAATCCACCCCCACACATTGAAACAGTACGTACAGTTAGGTATGATAGGAGCTTCATCCCTTGCACGCTTAGGCTGTGCAATGAACTCCCTGTCGTGGTTTTCCTGAGCGACTACAATATGGGGTACTTCAAGGGCATTAGGAGGTTCTTAAAGGGTCGGGCGGCTCAAGTGTGACCCTCCTGGTATTGCACACACACATAGGCCACGGTAATCACTTTCCATCAGGTGGATCGTATGCTTGTCTGCCACCTAAATGGAATAAAAAAAGAAACAACATACAATTAAAAAATTAAGACTACAAGGGCTTGTTGTATGTTTAGTTTGATCTGAGACCGTATTAGTATACAGTCCACGGTTGGCTATTATTATTTTTCATTCAAATATAGCCTGCTCTTTGAAGCACGGGTGCAGTCTCTTAGACCTCCGTATAAAAAACCCTATCTCAAAAGGACCTAGTCCATTCATCGACATGTGTACAGGCTTATACCTATACGAGTATGGTGTCCGAACGGGTCAAGGAGACCCTACACAATCAATACAGCTTCAAATTATATCAGGGTTTCATAACTAATGTCATATCAAGAGTGTACTATACATTGTCATGCCTAGGATTTCATATAATATTACAAATAGCTTCATACACTCATAGGGGCTAGGGATTATTGGAAAATGTATTAGAGCGGCTTCCGAGTCCTCTGCAAAGTGGTCTAGATACAACTTTGTCTGCATTTGGGATCGGCTTTTGATACGACCACGTTGCTGACGTCACTGGCGTATATGCCTGTTGAGCACAGTAATTGGAATGTTAGAACGCATTCGAAAATGTACCTCAAATAGTTTTGGCGCCAACACGAAGAAAGACGCGTCGCAGTAATTATTTTATTTTCAGAAATTGGTGTGAATTCGAGATTTTATGTATAACAATCACGCTCCAAAAAATATTAAACAAGGAAAAGGATAGCCGTGGTCGTATGCAACTTTTCCCTAGAATGGTTTTGTTAGACTAAGTTGTCTAAGTCCTTGATATTTTCTTGTTTAATATTTTTTAGACCGTGATTTTTTTAGCAGTCGGGTTTTAGTTTTAAACTTAATTTTTTTATTTATATTTTTTTGGGGCAAGCAATAGGTATAATTTATACATATTTGAAATGTGCTAATTAAGCCCTTTCAGTTGATACCAACCACGACATATTTCATAACATAAACTCACGCCTATATCTCAATTTAATATTTTAACACAGTACTTCATGACCGCTAGAGGGCGCTGCAATAGATTCAGTAACATATTAGCCTATAACCAGCGGACGACTAAGACGCTTCTAACGATAACTCATTTGTCCAGTTCTAATAAGTGGTTGAGGAGCTATTAGGGAACAGATGAACCAACATACATACATACATGTATAGCCTGTCAAAATCGTACCTCTTCTTTTGCTATATTCAGTTTAGGTACATAAAATATTCTATTATAATATACAATTGCTTACAAATTTATATAAAACTATGCTATGCTAACTATACAATATATACAAAAATGGGATAAAGAAAAAGAGGGAGACTGTAATTTTGTACACAGTATGTATGAATGAAAATAAATAAATAAATAAATTTTAGGCATCGAAAAATTCCTCCCCATCGATCTCTACTGGTACCGTGCCCAAGAGACTGGCGGCATTACCACGCTGAATGGCGATGCTAATTCTTTGAGCGAGGTAAAGGCCTTTTTTTGCTTCGCCGAAGTCGGGTAAAAAACACTAGATTTTTAGACACAACGTCTTTAACAATACACACAAGTTACAGTGAATTGTGACTTTCCGTGTTGGTTCCCAATCTCCCTAGGGAGGTACTAGTAAAGTCTCCACAACTTCACTGAGGTAGCAATCATCTCATTGGTCGTCATCATCATTATCATCATCATAATCATCATCATCATCATCATCATCATCATCATCATCATCATCATCATCATCATCAATAGTTCGTAAGACTATCAGTAGATGGCCAGACCAACGCATGAAACAATGGCTTGGTAGAATTCCGAGTATCCAAGACGTGGTCTTTGTAGCTTAGTTGGTCAGAGCATTCCATTTGTACAGGTCATGGGTTCAAGCCCCGTCTTAGTCGTTCACTTATACCGATCTAAATCGATATTACGAAGATTTGTTTACGCGTGTTTAGAATATATTTTCGAGAAACTAAATTCATAAATAACACCAGTTGAAATTCTTGCGAGATAAGTTGTCAGTCCAATGCATAATAATTACAAGTTGTAAGCCGAGTAGGCGTTACACTTCCCAAGTTATAAGCCGCATTGATCCATCTTAGGAACTCCTTGAAAATCGCTCAGTAGGAAGTGGCACAGTTAAAATGTTTTTTAGCTTTGTTGTTCGACTCAATATACAGGTACATGTTGTAATTTTTAATCAAATAAACGAGATATTTTCGTAAAATACTAGACATTTTTTTTATCTAGGACACGCCAATTTGACTTCACATCGCCTGTTGGTAAGGTTAAAGTAAATATAATATTTATAGTTGTAAAAAGCTCATAATAATATTTGTTAGGTATATTTTCCAGAAAATAAATAAATTTACTTTGTTTTTTTTTATCTGGGATACGCCAACTTGACTTCACCTCGCCCGATGGTAAGCTAAAGGCTTGAACGTCCAAGGACATAATCTTTGGACGTTCCATTTAATTTATTTATTTTCATTAAAATACAACATGGTTATAACTAATTGTCGTCAGTTTTTTTACTTATTGGCAATTCAATTTAAATTTTTACTTATTAGCTTCTGTGTAAGAAAGAAAGAAGAAGACCGCGAGAAGGCAAATAGAAGGTAGGATACCAATGAAAGGCTGGAACAGACTGAATGCGAAATGGCGCACATTGGAAGAGGCTTATGTCCAGCATTGAACTGCGGTAGGCTGATAGATTGATTGACCACTTTCAATAATGGCCGATATGCGTGTTTGCCACCTAAGTGTTATAAAAAAATGCACCGATGCTATCACGAGCAGTGTCTTCATATCCATAATCCCAATACATTATGTTCTAAAATCGTAGCATGAATATGTACTAACGCTCTCGATCGCTCCTTTCAAACCAGTCAAGTGAATTGCCTAATGGGGAGGTTCAGCGAAAACTAATCTTAGATGGTGTCACCTCCGTTGATGCTTGTCTTAGAGTCTATAATCGCGTCAGAGGTGCTTTTCAATATTGACGTTGATATTTAGATTGGAAGTACATAATTTAGTTTGTGTATTTATTATTAAAAATGTGTTTCTGTATGACAGTGCTGAATTAAAAAGAAGAGATGAAGAAGATAATTTTTTCTTATCATTAGGTAAACGATAAGGTAGTTTATTTTTATTTAAATTATCATGGTCACTCACATCAGTATCAAAATAAACGGGGTATTCAGCGCCGAAATATCAGAAACTCAAAACAGTGAAACATGGTATCCTATTTATTTTGATACATATCCCGTTTATTTTGATACTGAATACTATTTTTTACTGAATAATAGTATTTTTCCTTTGTTTACTAATAATTTATTTGAATTAAGACAGCAATACAATACCAGCGATAATGCGCCAATTATCGGAATAAATAAGTAGTGGATCTCCCCATTAAAAACTTGACAAATGGCTTTTGTTTACGTAACTCAATTCTTATTATTACAACAAATTTTACAGTTAGTTTACAACACAGTTTGACTTCTAAACACAGAACACAAAGAAGTAAAAGAAACTTTAGGTTCAAATCGATTATAATAGAAAAAATTATAACGGCCCAGGCGGGATTCCAACCCGCGTTCTTACCCAGGGCAAGACTCCCTGTAAGGGAAAGATAGCGGGTTCGAATCCCGCCTGGACCGTTATAATTTTATCTATTATAATCGATTTGAATAGTAAGCATACTGAATTCTTTAAAATATCGTTCAACTTTAGATTCAATTTAGATTGGAAAGAGTTAAATGCTCAATACGGGGCTTGAACCCGTGTATAGGAGAATTTCGGGTAAGACAGAGGTAGCACAGCAGTCAGATCATTCCTTCTGCATGTCGTAACAAAACCAATGTCATCAGTATTAAAATAATCGGGATATTTATCATGTTCCTCCGAGATCATGGTGCTTCCAACAGCGCTGAAATATCGGATACTCAAAACAATGCAACATGGAAAATATCCCGATTATTCTTATACTGATATGAGTGACCATGATAGTTTAAAAAAGTAATGCCATAACACTGTAACTATTTTGTTGTTGTTGATTAAAAGTTCATGACTTTCGCTTTACAAGAGGCCATTTAATTTTAATCTTTAACAACATGAAAGTAAAGTCAGTCATTTTTTGCAGTGCTTGTGGCATTCATCCTCACCTTCGGCAACCAAAGTGACCCACAGGCGGCGTGCGTTTTAGTCGTTTCGAGTCCGACATAACCTTCTCCGGTGGGGAGGTGTCCGTGGGGATTTTGCGCACTTAAAAAAAAGTGTTTGTGCCATGACAGTGGTTTTGCCATTACATAAAATTAACGGAATCGGGGCCCTGGTCGTGGTTTGAAGTCCCATCTTGACTATTTACCTTTTTCCAATCAAAATTGATTTGAATCCCAGATATTCAATTTGAATAGTTAACATACTACATGCATATAGGTATATACATATAATCACGCCTTTATCATTGATTAGGCAGAAGTGAATTAACACCCACATTTCAACAATCATTGAATTCGGTTCGACGTAATAGGGGGTGAGCCTATTGCTATCTTCCGGGCACTATTGTTGACTCAAGACATGCATCTGAGGCTGAGTCGGGGCTGTATGTATCTGTCTGATGTTTAACAACCCTACCCCTTAGTCGCCTTGTACGATGCCGCATTGAAGGAGATATGGTGGTCCAAATACTACTCCGCCGGGAACCACGCGCTTAGAGTACTAATTGCTTTAAAAGAAATCGTTCTCGTATTATAGTAGGTATTAGTGTAAGTACAGTACAGATGAATAGATACAATATTTAGGTGAACACCAAAGTGGTTTTAGATTCAATATGTATACGACAACAGCACCGTTATCTTCTAATTTATTTAATTGAGTTGTAAATAATCCGGTATATAGAAGATCCTTTGCTCAAGGCAGTAGTTAATAAGATTAGCGGGGAGAAAAATTAGTTGCGGGGAATTGCTCATAGGTTGGTTTACTGTAGAATATCGGGGCTCAATTTAAATTCATTAAATATAGATGAGGTGAGAGTTAAGATAATACCTATCTTACAAATACATCTGACAGAATGTTTTTGCTAATATATACATATTCGTTTTCTACCAAAAGAAGTTTTCTTTTTTTTTACCTGACGTCTTCGACCCGAAGTCGAAACTCTATTACTTACTGAGTTATATTATATTCCTAGGTTTTCTGTGGACACGCTCTCAAAGTTCATATTTATTAACTAGTTTTTGGTAACCTGTTTATGATCACGCTTTCATTCCGTCCTCCTCTTTATCATACAAGTTCTCGCTTTTATTCCTTTCGCACTATCATTACATTCGTTTCATATTATGGCATAGAGAATAAAAGAATCAAAAGCACATATGATCATCAAAATTTTACAATCCTGTCAAGAAATTTTATAAAAATATTAAATATTTATTTTAAATAAACCAATGGAAAATTATTCTTTGATTTATGAAACTTTAGTTCTACTAAGAAAATACCAGCAAGAAACTCAGAGAACTTTATTACTTCTTCTGGGAGGAGATAGAGTAATCTCCAAGTTCGGAAACCGTACAGCCGGTGGGCTGCCAGCGGATAATCGTTTTACCGGGTCTCCCTGACCGCCGACATCAATTTTAAGCCTTCGGTGTTCCCATTGGCAGAACAAAACCTCTCCAATGAGCTCTGGCTACCATACTCACCGCCGGGAATACAACAGAAGGTTATTATAACCGCGGTATTCTGTGGGCTGAGGTACTTCCCCAGACGGACTGCTCAATTTTGGATAGGCGATACTGTCATATCCTACCTTCTCCATACTATATAGAATTAGGTTGCTAGCCAGATGGACGGACGACCTGAAAAATGTGACTGGGACTGACTGAATGCGGAAGGCAGAGGATCGGAAAAGTGTAGCATATTCGGAGAGGCCTATGTCCAGCAGTGGACTGCCGTGGGCTAATTGATTGATTAAATAGACTTAGGTTGACCACGCATTTTCCATCATTAACATATTCATCTACTTTATAATAATATTTTTTTGGATGAGGTATCAATAGATGTTATGTTAATAATATGAGTTTTATTATTATTCATTTAGTTCATGTGATTGAGAACACCCCACCTGATTTTTAGCGTAGGTGAAGTCTAATGTCATGCTTTGACAGCTGAAGATACATGCTGTTAAGCAGAAGTACTGAATACTCCAAATTCAACTATCTGGGTTTGCACCGCAGTCCTGCACGGCTTGTTTTATTAATTAGCAGAATAAAATCGAAATACTAGTCATGATATTTTAGACTGCATTTTTTGCTATTAAATTATCTTTCAATGTATATTCAATTCAATGATAATATTCAATGTAGATGTTATCAAATAAAAACACAGGTTCAAATGTTGAGAATGTTTTTAATTTAATAAATTATAACACTAGCAATGTTGTATTTTACAATATTTATACAAAGGAGTTACTAAAGTATTCTTATGATTAAGTGTAGGTATTAAGTAAGCTGAGGATTGGCTCGAGGCTATACGAAAGTCTCTTGAACCGACTGACGGATGATCTCCGGGAAGAGAAATTACGTTTATACAACTTTAATTATTAATTTTGTAATAAACAACCTCTACCATAAATAAATTTGTAAGGTATGGTTCTCGTTCCAACAATCTTTCATACACAGCCTAAAAATGATCTCAATACTTAGGTATTAAGAGTAAATCTAATTGTTTTATTAATTTAACTTATATTGTTCTCCGCAGTGAGGATATGTACCCAATTATCAAAACAATCAGTCAACAGGAAGGGGGGGGGGGGGGGGAACCAAGGAATTATGATCATTTTAAGTACTTTAGTCGCTTTTTTTTCATAAAATGTTGTTTGGAAAGGTGCATCCGTATCTCTTTTGTTGACTGCACTACTAATTGTGTCAATGATTTTCTCACTGTTGTAATTTCCGATAATTATTTAGTTATTTTATTGCTGTACTGCTCTTGAACGCTCCAAATTCCTTCATTTTGTTATTATCGAGTGGCCTCAGTTCTTCTGTAATAAAAAAGAGGTAAAATTGTAGTCAAAGTCTAAATAAAAAATCATTTATTCTGCATAGACCATTAAATCGGCACTTACAAAACGTCAATAAAAAAGTAGACATGAAAACCAGTTTCGTAAATGGACCACCGGTTCGAAACGCAGCCCCGACCTGAAAAGACTCCGGCAAGAAACTTCAAGAGTCTTACGAGAGTCTAGTATCAATTCGAAAGGGAAGTTTTACGACCTTATAGGAACCCTGTGACTTCTACAGGAGACTATACATTAGGAATATGTAATATTTAAGCTTTTTGCGATTGTATCATGACATAGCGATAACCGTCATAATCAAAAGAGGATATCGCATGACCTCCTTCGGAATAACAAGTCTGTTAACCGAAATATTATCAGTAGCTCTTGCGGTGAAAGAAAGCCTTGGAAGAGAATTTTTAACCTGTTTGAGAAAAAGATAAAAGTTGAATAAACAAATTACCTGGGTCAGTATTTTTCCTATCTTTAAAATGAGGGTTGTCCCATGGCAGACGCTCTGAGCTGCCGAATATGACATAGATGAGATTTGTACCAATAGTTATGGCAGCTATCAATATAAATACTATTCGCCACCTGTTCACATCCGACTGTAAAATAAGTAGAAATAAAATAGAAAATACAAATAATATAAATAGATTTTTTTTGACTAAATAACATCGAAACAAAATAAAAACAAAATAATATCGTCGATAGCTCAGTGGTTAAGGGATCAACGTTAAGATCGAAAGGTTCGAATTCTCACTATCAACGTGAATCCACTCCTATCACAAGCAATTTAGCATTTTTTATATATATATATATATTTTTAACATAGTTGGCTAGTTCGAGGGAATATAAGGAAGTAATTTCGGTGACTAACAACATTCTTTTAAAAGAAACCAAACTTGCAGATAAAAATTCACCATGTTCACAAAATGTAATTTAACTAAAACACGACTACTGGAAAACCACGCTCTAAAAAGTGTTAAACAAGAAAATATCAAGTATCCCTAGAATGTATTGTTTTGTTAGCAACATACGACCACGCATATCCTTGATATTTTTTTGTTTAACACTTTTAGATTTTTCAGTACTTTTGATTCACCGTAGTTGGGTAAAAATAAATGGTTATGAATGGCATACACCCTACAAGAAATCATTTGAATCATTGGTACTGTAAAATTGCACCAATAAATTGATACATGTGTATGATAAGCTGTAAAGGAGAATGAGATTTTAACGCATGTAGTATGCTGTCTATTCAAATCGATTAAAATAGAGAAAAGTGAATCGGTTCAGGTGGGATCCCTTTACTGTGCAGTTCTTAGATTTTTTCAATCACGTAGCTTGTGTGCTACATATACTGTTAAACTTACCGAATCGTTTTTTAATATATAGCTGGTAATGACTGGCGTAACGACACAGCCTAGGGTTGCGACGAAGTTAGTGATGGAGAGCATCACTCCGGCGAATTGTGGCGATAAATCCAAGTGATTTACCTGAAATAAAAACAATTTAATAAAATTTCGACCTTGCAGTAATGACCAAATTCATAAAAAAAAAATAACCCTACTACTGTCTAAAAGATAGAAATAAGTTTGATAGCAGGCGGTAGTGCGGTACCCATCGCCAATTATAAACCGCAAGTAAATTAATAGGTACCGCCTGCTATGAAACTTGTTTAGATTTTTTTAGACAGCAGTTGGGCTATTCTTATTTTTTTTTATACGCGATAGCCTAGTAGCCTAGTAGACGCGGTTGCCTAGTGGTATGGGTAATGGACTGTTGAGACGAGGTCTCGGGTTCGATCCCAAGTTTCACCATGGCACACACCAATGACTTTTCGATGCTTTTCGAAGTTATGTGTGTATTTATTGCAGGTTTATAAGTGCCCGGTTGATGGCAATAGCCTCGCCACCTATTACATTGGGGCCTAAACATAAACTGGCGAAATGTGGGTGCTAGCACCTCTGTCTACCCCTTCGGGGATATAGGCGTGAGTTTATGTTATGTTATATAATTTATTTTAGACTTATTAGTTATGATAGGACACACATATATTTTTGTCATCTCCTTCTAATTACTTTTATTTTGAAACCCTACACAACAAATATGAAAACAAACGTACATACATACATACATCCGGAACACATTACAGTAGCGCAGTAAGATAAAAAAGTGCAGGTCAGAAGTACTTGAAATCGGCGAGCTTACGTGAAAACATTAATGACAGTACAAATAGTGGGCTGTTTTCTCTACCTACCCCGGGAGGAAATAGGCGTGAGGTATGTATATATATTTCAGTTGTTGACCTGGCAGATAGCAGTAGTCAAGGTAAGACCACACTAAGTTAGAGTAGAGATTTGACTAGACATAAACGTTGCACAAAAACAAAATAATTTCTCTTACCATAAATCCTGCCGAGATACCTCCATAAAGCGTAAGAATCAGAATCAGCATCGTGATTGCTATAGTTTTATGTTCAGGACCCAAGAAAGCCATTACTATAGCACCGAGGCCTCCACCAAACATAGCTGAAAAAATTGTAAATTGAATTATTTGATATTACATATACTAGATACAAATTGTAAAAAATCGCACAAGTGTTAATTGGACTCGCCCAACTTGGGTTCCAAATTGGATCGCTTCATGAACTTATGCTACATAAACCGCGATATATTTTGATTGTGTTAACTTAGAAGTTTGATTTGCGCACAGTTTCAAGAAGCCTCCATGCATTCCTGAGGAAAAGGTCTTGACAGACAGACAGACAGACGCGAAATGCTAAGGATCCGTTTTTCCTTTTGAGGTTCGGATCCGTAAAAAACTATGCAAATAAAATGCAAAGCCAAAAAAAGCTAAGTGATTTAATTAAATTTTAAAGCATTTAGTATGATACCATGCTAAGTATTCGTAATTCATTGTTTCCGATAGTTTGTAAGAACATCGGTCGATAGTTTCACCATCGCCCCAAGACGGTTGCGTAGGAAACTTTCAAATGCTCAAGATGTCTTTATTTTGGTCAGAGGATTCCCCCCGTAAAGGAGAAGTCGCGGGTTCAAGTCCCATCTTGCGTATTCACATTTTTCAAGATTATAAAGTGTTAAAATCTGTGGTATTTATCATATTTCACTTTTTCGATTTTATTTTTGGAAGTTCAAGTGTGGGCTAAATTATACTTATATAGTTTTGAATTGGTGATAAAAATGACTAGAGTTGACTTACCTATTGAGTTAAACAACTTTCTAGCAACGCCCAGAGATAGTATGCCTCTATTGTACAACCATTCGCAAGAAATTGCAGATACTATTTGTCCCACAGCCATACCTACATAAGGCAAGGCTGATAATGCGGCACTCTTAAACAAACATAAACGTATAGAAATAAGCTAATTAATAAATAAAACTTGAATTTATATGACATTACATTTTGAGCTACGAAGCATGATTGCTGCAGTAATGCACAGTGCTATGCAGTAGTGTTGCACAGCACTGCTGCATGCAAATTAATGAATAACCAACTACCCATCATCACAAACAGAGCAAAACTGCTTTGCAGTCCTGCCATGCAGCACTGCTTCGTGCTGCAGATTTCGGAATCATACCTTTGACATTATATATATAACCACGCCTTTATCCCCGGGGGGTTAGGCAGAGGGGAATTAACACCCACATTTTACAATCATTGTATTCAGTCCCTCGTTATGGGGGTGAGCTTATTGCCATTTTTCAGGCACAATTGTTGAGTCGAGTCATGCATCTGAGGCGGAGTCTGGGCTGTATATTTCTGCCTGATGTTAAACAGCTCTATCCCTAAGTCGCCTTGTACGACACCACATGGGAAGAGATGGGGTGGTCCGAATTCTACTCTGCCGGAAACCACGCGGCATTAAACTGAATCCTTTAATTAGAGAAAAGCATTTGTCACTGCTACAAATATTGGGCTTTCATATTCAAAATGGACTTACCTCTCTCAAAGATATATGCATAGCCTTTTCGAGGTAGGTAGGAAGGTCCACAAAGAAAAGCATATAAATTATAGAACCGCCTACATGGGCGGAAACTATGGCCCATAAAGGTCCCGTGCATAGTATCTTTTTCCAGGGTGTAGGGTAGTCAATCTGTTAACAGAAGAATATGGTTGAACACGTTTCTTTTATTAAAAGACAAATTATATTCAAATTCCAGTCATCTTTTTAATCAATAATATAGAAAAAGTGAAACGACTCATTCTGACTCAAACCAGTGACCGGTCTCTTACGGGGGAATGCTCTAACCACTAAGGTATTGAGTCACGTCTTGAGTGTTCTAAATCTTGGGGTGACGTAAATTTAGTGGGATGGAAAAGGACTCTACTGTTCGCACTTAGCCTCCATTTTAGGGCCGGTTTGCATGTAGAGTACTAGCTAGAGCAGCTAGTCTAGCTTCCCCTAGAAATGCAGAAGCTCACTAAGGACTTCACAGGCTACACGGAACGACCTCACTGTGCCGAGGATTTGTGATCGTTGAGGGGCTACTGCCTCGCATTCCAGTATTACGTGGGCGATCTTTTCCTCGGCAAAGAAACACCCCCTGCAAAGGCTGGCTTAGTGTGACAATCACGGGTTCGAGTCACATCTCAGTCATTTTCCTAATTTAAACGATTTGAATAGTCAGCATACTGATTGCTATAAAATGTTATTAAAATATCTTTTTAAAATAAATTTTATCGTTACCCTAGACTCTGCACTGTTGAGACCAATTTCAATATAATTAATTTCCTCCTCACTAATCATGGAGTGTTCACGAGGTGAGCTAGCTGCAAACCAGTACCAAATTCCAGCAGTTATGAACATTATTACTGATATCACATAGAAGATCATCTTCCAGCCTAAAGCCGTTTCTGCCAAGTATCCAGACAAAGGCATTGCTATTATTGCACCCATTTGTGACCCTGAAATCAATAGGTATTTAAATTAAACAGGGTGTATTTTTGAAACGGGGCAGTAAGGGCAAGTACCTTAACCGTTGCAGTTACAGCAAAACGTTCTTAGAAGACCTGCCCTAACTTTTTGACATATTTTGAACTGCATTCACAGATTTTGTAAAAAACTTACAGTTGGCAAAAAAAATTGAAAAAGTCCAAACATTTTTTTTTTATGCCAATCGATTCTATTTCATGTGGGGATCAAAAAACTCTATGAGACCATTTTAGCTTTCAGTACTAGGAAAGACAGAAATCGCCAAAAACGTTTCCCATACATTTCGGCAACAGAAACAAATTTCTACGATGGTCTAACTTTTTGTTATGGCCAGGAAGTGGGTAGAATTGACTGTAAAGTAAATAAAAAGAATTTTTACCCTCAAATTTCGAATTTGATTCGAAAATCTGTGTGTTATACTTAGTTTCAGCTGAGAAACTTCGTATGAGTTATTAATTAAGGATTTTCGCTAAAATGTCTTCTAATCGTGAAAAAATTGACTTATTAGAAGCGTATTTTGTCAATAATCGAAATGCGGGAGCTGCATTAGTGTGGTACCGCAATAAGTATCCGTTGCGGCATGTGCCAACAAGAAAGGTTATTACAAATCTTTTGAAAAACCTGGAATTGCAGGGTTCTTTCAAAAGAAAGCGGCAGCCTCGTGTGGACATGGACACGGAGATTGCGGTTCTGACTTATGTCGAAGCATATCCAGAGGTATCGTCCAGGCAAGTCGCCCTTGAAGTAGGTGTATCCCACTCCCTTGTGATAAAGATATGGAAGAAATACGGCTACAAGTACTATCGATATGGGCGCATAGTTCAAGTGTTACATCCGGGTGATGATGTTCGAAGGCTTACTTTTTGCAGATGGCTAAGAGGAAAAATAAGCAGAGATCATGAATTTTTAAATTACATACTGTGGTCAGACGAAACGAATTTTTCCAATAACGGTATGTACAACAGAAAAAATCACCACTATTGGTCCAAAGAAAATCCACTAAGAGTTACGGCAAGTCATAATCAGGTTCGCTTCTCATTCAACTGTTGGTGTGGTATAATGTCCAATCGAGTCATAATGGTGGAATTTTATGAAGGGAAACTGAATTCTGCGATGTATAATGAAGTCATTTTACACCATCTTGAAAACGAGATGGACGAATGGCCCCTGTCGGAATTGCGAAAAGTTCATTTTCAACAAGATGGTGCTCCGCCACATAACAGTCTCCTTTCACGTTCCAATTTGAGCCGCTTATTCGGTACACAGTGGATAGGTACACATGGTCCAACACAGTGGCCACCTCGTAGCACCGATCTAACACCACTTGATTTTTTTTTATGGGGCTTCGTGAAAAACGAGGTGTATAAGACGACGTACGCCAGTGTTCAAGAGCTCAAGGATGCATGCAATGACCATTTTACGTAATATTCATCCCAGAACATTATTAGCCGCCATTCGTTCAGTGCAAAAAAGGATAGACTTATGTATTCGTGAAAATGGAAATCATTTTGAGCAATTTATTTCATAAACCAATTTCTTAAATGTTTAAATGATTTTTTTTATTTAAAAAAGTTCAAAATTTTACCTTACCTATGAGTTTCGAGTTGATTTATCATATTTCCGTACGAAATGTATGGGAAACGTTTTTGGCGATTTGTCTTTTCTAGTACTGAAAGCTAAAATGGTCCCATAGAGTTTTTTGATACCCACATGAAATAGAATCGATTGGCATAAAAAAAAAATTGAACTTTTTGCATTTTTTTTGCTAACTGTAAGTTCTTTACAAAATCTGTGAATGCAGTTCAAAATGTCCCAAAATGTTAGGGAAGGTCTTTTAAGAACGTTTTGCTGTAACTGCAACGGTTAAGGTACTTGCCCTTACTGCCCCGAATCAAAAATACACCCTGTATATTTGATCGAAGGTTTAGCTTTTTTAATTAGGTGCTGGGTTAAATCTAAGCTTGTGCTTGTGATGTCGGGTACCGTGCCAAATATAGCCTATGTCCGTTTTCAAGGTCCAATCTACGTCTGTGCTGAATGTCATCAAAATTGGTTTAGTGATTTTGGCGTAAAACCGTAACATACAGACAGATTAACTTATTATTACTATTATAAGTTTAGTTTGGAAGTAAAATGAATATATACATATTTTTAATTCTTGTCTGTTTGTCTGTTTATGCCAATGGACGTTAGCACTATAGAATGCATTTTGATGCGGTTTTTTGCTTGGAAGATCTTGGTCAGACTTGAATCTTACGTTTGTTTGATCGCAATCGGTTGAGTAGTACCAGAAATATGAGCAATAATTGCGTTAACTTTTTTTTTTTTTTTTACGTGCGCAAAATCCCCACGGATACCTCCCCACCGGAGCCGGTGGAGGAGGTTATGTCGGACTCGAACCGACTAAAACGCACGCCGCCTGTGGGTCGTTTTGGTTGCCGAAGGTGAGGTTGACAGGCATATCCCTCGCACCCCGGCCGACCCAGGGCCATCTCTCACGATCTGGCCCTCTTCTCGGGTGTGGGGACTACATAGTCCCCAACTCGTCCCCGACAACGGGGAGGCGCGCCACGCGCGCCACCGCAACGGCCTGCTTCTGCCAGGGTGACAGGCGGCTCCACCTGTCACCCCCAGGCCGGCGCTCATGGGGGGCGAAGATCGTTCATCGACCTCCGACGCCCGAGTTGCCTTCGTACGCGGGCAGCTTGGCTCGCGATCCTTCGTCGCTCCCGCTGCCGCTCCCGCCCCGCCTCCTCCTTCACGAGCATTACTTGCTCGCAGAAGGAGGCGCCGGCCGCCCACGCATCCGCGCAGCGAACCATCGCCGCGAGCAAGGTGGAGAGCGTGAGAACCCTCACTCCCAGGGCCGCCACAAACCCCCGCCTCGGCGTCTCCCACGCCGGACACTCGCGTTAACTGACAAACGCGTGGACGCAGCCGCGGGCAGTAGTCTTGTTTTTTTTCCTTTTTTTATACCACTTAGTTGGCAGACAAGCACACGGCCCACCTGATGGGAAGCGGTTACCGTGGCCTATGGACATATGCAACACCAGGGTGGTCACACTCGCGCTGCCGACCATGAAGAAACCTTCTGATGCCCCTCTTGAAGAACCCCATATTGTAGGCGCTTGGGAAAACCGCAGCAGGGAGGGGCGCACAGTGCGCACCGTCTCAGGTCGCAATGTGTGAGGATGAATTCCCTGCCTATGGCGAGAGGTGTGATGATAGAATGTAGCTGTGGGCATCATGTCAAACAATTCATCTGAGCACAAACCATTGTATAGGCTTTCTAATTGTTTTCTAATATAAGATGTTTCACCAAAATATATGTAAGTATTGCGCACACCTGTGGAACGACTACATCATTTTGGATATTTTTGTGTTGTTTGTTAAATTTAAATTACGGTTTAGAACCGGGCGAAGCCAGGACGCGTTGATACTAATAGAAAAAAGTAATACGTAAAACAAAATATGAAATCATATTACCTGAACAATATGAACATAATTACGAAAGTGGATGCCAGGATTGTGGCAAGTAAAAATATGCAGTCTCTGCCTATTCCACTGGGAAAGAGGCGTGACCTATTACCTGAGTAAACCAAGCCGGTGCAAGTTGTTCGCTCGTTAATTGGTAGCCATCTGCCGAGGAGTGTGTGGCTGGCCGGGAACAGACACGCCTGGGATAGTCCCGTCGCGACACGTACGGCACATACCAGCGGCCAACCACCCTGAAACACCACAAAAATATCAAAGATTTAATAAAGTAACACAATTCGACGATTCCGTCGAACAAAGACGTATGTGCAATATTATGAATATGCACATCCGTCTTTATTCGATTTAAATGGTCGAATTTTAACGAACACACATTAACTGCGCACAGTGATGCGCACTGTGTGGTATGAAAGAAACTTCATTACACGCCCAATCAAGCTGTGGAATGACCTCCCTGCTGCGGTTTTCCCAAGCACCTACAATATGGGGTTCTTCAAGAGGGACATTAGAAGGTTTCTTCATGGTCGGCAGCGCGAGTGTGACACCCCTGGTGTTGCATACGTCCATAGGTCACGGTAACCGCTTCCCATCAGGTGGCCCGAGTGCTTGTCGGCCAACTAAGTGGTATAAAAAAAAATATAATAAACTAAATATTATTTGTAAGACAGAAAAATAATCCAAGTTTCTCCGCTTCAAATTTGTCGTAAGAAACTACTTACGGAAAAATCGAAATGCAACCCTTTACCAACCCGTCTGGCCAGCGTGGACACTCCTAAAATTGAAAGAGACCTATGTCCAACGGTGGACCGCGATGGACTAATTGATTGATATTAAAAGTACACACTCGTACTTTACTAGTAACCAAAATTACTAGTAGTTCCTCCAACACCTAGAGTCAAGCTAAATCACTTGAACGACCCACAGGCGTTTTAGTCGGTTCGAGTCCGACATAACCTCTCCCACCGGCTTCGGTGGATGGGGTATCCGTAGGGATTTTTCGAACGTAAATAAAAAGCTACATCACTTGTGTCAAGAGTACGCGGGCCCTCTAGATCCTAAGACCGATCGACGCTTGAATTAGCAATAATACCTAACAGGCTCAGCAGCACGAGAGCAACTCCCCTGGTGTTACACACATCCATAGGTCACAGTTATTTTCACAACACTTTCCATCAGGTGGGTCGTGTGCTTGTCTACCTCCAAAATTGCATAAAAAAACTAAGACAACATAACTCACCAAACCAGCTAAAATCGGGAACAGAGCTGTGAGGCAACCATTAAGTAATAACGCCACCAGTAAGATGGGCTTTCCTCCAAACCTCTTCGCCAGGAGTCCAGCGGGAATCTGCATCGACATGTAGCCCCAGAAGAACGACGATAAAATTAGGCCTTGGGTCTTTTTATCCCAGTCGTATATCTAAGATAAAAAATACCAAAAAAGAAATGAAAAAAAAAGTATAATTATATAATTAATATAAAAGTAACTCTATCTGTTATGCTTTCTCGCCTAAATCACTGAACTAATTTTGATGAAATTTGATGTATGTAAACTAGAGCGAGAGAAAGGGCATACTTGATTCCAATAACAGATATTGGGGGGATACAAGGTCAATAGCTAGTCTTACTAAAGGAAGCCGCCTGTCACCCTAGCAGAAGCAGGCCGCCGCGCGCCTCCCCGTTTTCCGGGACCCACAGGCGGCGTGCGTTTTAGTCGGTTCGAGTCCGACATAACCTCCTCCACCGGCTCCGGTGGGGAGGTATCCGTGGGGATTTTGCGCACGTAAAAAAAAAAAAGTCTTACTAAAGCAATAAGTAAATACTTTTGTACTCATAGTCTCTCATTTGTAGGACGTAGGACACAATGGTATTTCCATCCCAATTGAGCAGTCCGACTGGGGAAGTACCTCCACCCTGTATAGTAGCGCATTGGAGAGTTTTTGTGCTGTCAGATCAAAGGTTTGTCTAACTTAGTCTTCGGCAATGACGTCACATAAACTCTCTGTTCTAACAAGGTTAGCAGCACGAGTTCCCCTGGTGTTAGAAGGAGATAGAACACGACGGTATTCCCGTTCTAATTGAGCAGTTCAACTTGGAAAGTATCTCCGCCCTACAGAATTCCGCGGCCATAATAATCTCGTGTTAGGTTCCTGGTGGTGAGTAGCCATTAGGGTAGCCAGGGCTCACTAGAGAGGCTTTTTGTGCTGTCAGTTGGAAGACCAAAGATGTCCTGCTTTATCTTCTACACTGACGGTACGGAAACTCTATATTCTTAAAGAATCGGCAGCACGACTATTACTTCTGTGGTGTTGCACACATCCATAATAAGCCACGGTAACCACTTTCCATCAGGTGGGCCGTGTGCTTGTCTGCCACCTAAGTGAAATATAAAAAAGTTATTAGATTTTCTTATTTATACAACTTAGGTAGCAGACAACCACACGGCCCACCTGAAGGAAAGTGGTCACCGTGACCTATGAACGTGTGTAACACCAGTTGAGTCACATCCGTGCTGCCGACCCTGCAGGAACAGAGTTTTTATGTGCCTTCAGTGCAGAACATAAAATCAGGACAAGCCTTTGGTCTTCCCACTGACAGCATAAAAACTCTCCAGTGAGATCTGGCTACCCTACTCACCGCCGGGAACACAACACGAGGTTATTATAGCCGTGGTGTTCTGTAGGGTGGAGGTACTTCCCCAGTCGGACTGCTTAATTCGGACGGGAATACCGTCGTGTCCTACCTCCTCCGTTTTTTTAAACTTTAAACAGGCAGTCGGAAATTTAATAAGTAAGGATTTATTACAAAATCAAACTTTTATTTAATTTTGAAAAATAGAATTCAAATTACAATTTCATTTACTGAATACTCGCGGCATAGCCGCGTGGTTTCCGGCAGAGTAAAATTTGGACCACCCCATCTCTTTTCATGCGGTGTCGTACAAGTCGACTAAGGGATAGGGCTGTTTAACATCAGAAAAATATACAGCCCAGACTTAGGCTCAGATGCATGGCTCGAGTCAGCAATAGTGCCCGGAATACGGCAATAGGCAAAACAATTATTGGTGAAATGTGGGTGTTAACTCACCTCTGCCTAACCCTCCGGGGATAATCGCGTGATTATATGTATGTTACGTGAATAATGTTGACATAATACACTGTAGTATATTATGTAATCCTGAAGATCCTAATTAAAAATGAAAAAGTAATGTAAAAAATACCCATTTTGACGGGGATAGTTTCTCGCGTATGAGTAGAACTACAATTTCCACTGATGCAACTCCATAGTTGTTCTTGTATGTATTTTTATATATAGGATATGCCAATTGACTTCACCTCGCCGATTGTAAGCTCAACAGTTTCAGGAAAGAGGGTCACCATTACTGACACGTAACATGTTACAATGGTGACACTCGTAATGTATATTTGTGTAATGTACACAAACAATTGACTTTAATAAAGAAAATGTACGTAATGCGAATGTCAAATAGAAATATGTACAACATCAAATACATGGAAATTTTCTCCGCCACGTTTAACTAAGATAAAGGGACTACGTCGACAAGTCTTGCGTCAACATTACATTTTCTAGGAAATACTATTTCTGTTAGGTATACAAAGATTACAATTATTCATGTTCAAAATGCAAGTACATTTATATATATAGAGAAATGAAGGAAGATAGGATGACAAATCTATGTTCATTGAAATAAAATATATATAACTATTTTAAACGGATTCTATAAAATGACGTATGATTTATAGACACGTCATTATTATTTATATACAGCCCATACTCAGACTCAGATACATGGCTTGAGTCAACAATAGTGCCCGTAAAGTGGCAATAGACTCACCCACATTACGTGGGACTGAATACAGCTATTGGTGAAATAGGTAAATTAATTCACCTTTGTCTAACCTCCGCCTAACCTGCAGGGATAAAGGCGTGATTATATGTATGTATCACATATTGATAACTCACTTGTACTCAGAAACATTGCGACACTTATTAGAAAAATTGAGTGTCGCAATGTTTCTAATAGGAATGCTCTTAAATGTCATTATAAACCTTTGAGGATGCCGTCAGGCGAAACCGGTCAGGTGTAATAAGCAATAAAGTAATGTGGAAGAGTACAAGTGAGTTATCAATATGTGTAACATCAAATTCCACCAAGTGCCATCAATCTATAGTATAAATAATATGTATGTATGTTAAAATAAATTATTTTACTGAGCTCATTAAATTAAAAATGGTAAAAGAGCGGTAAAAGTTACGTCGGTTATTATTTTATATTTAATCAAACCCAACATAATAAAAGCTTTGACTATTAAATATTATGACGTCACAATAAATTATTTTATACAAATTTCCTTGTAACGTTTTGACATTTAATAAAAAATAACTAATTTAGTCAGTGTAATACCCAATTGACCTGACTTTTTTGTTGTTATTTTATAGTGTGGACACAGCACATCTGTAGTTTAAATAAAGTTTAGATATTCTTTATTCTATAATGTACCACTTATTAGACGTCGAAACCCACCTCGACACCGACATTCGTAGTGTTGCCAACATCAGTCATGGCCAAAATAGCCACGCCTAAACTGCTGCGCGCCATTAGCAGCGCCAACATGCAGAAGAACATACAAGTCATTTGTATGTGACGGATGCCAACCGCACGGCCTGCAAATAAATGATCTACTGTTATACGTACAGTAGACAAAGGAGATATTGTTGTACCTTTACATACAAATGTATATGAAAAAGTGTATATTTTAAGGTATAACTGACGTCGAAACCCCGCATCTCCCCTTTTAAAAAGTAATTTAATTTTCAAATATTATATGCGAATTTGCCGGATTTGTGGACATTTATGGGTACCACTCCACTTTCTTGAGTAGTAGCGTGATGAATTATAGCTTATAACCTTCCTTTTTAAATTGACTATTCAACAGTTTACTGGACTGGTTTAGTTAGTTTAACTCAAAGAACATTTCCTAGGCGTAATATAGATTGTTATTATATAAATATATTATTTAGAAATTAGATAATTTGGTGGATTGTATAGATATTTAGAATTGTGCCGACAACTCAATAGCACAGGTATAAACCTGAGTGGATTTTTGATGCTATTTTATTGTGCAATCCTATGTATTTAATGTTTCGTTCTGATAAATAAAAAAAATAAAAAAATCGATCCTGCGGTTTTTAAGATTCAACCAAACAAACAAACTCTTCAGCTTTATAATGTGTCTTTTTAATGTTTAATTTTAAAATTTAGTATGTTAATATTTTCTGTTTAAAAACTCATGTTAAAGACAATAAATTGAAATTAAACCAGTAGCTATCTAGCCTAGTTTGTTTGTGTAATATGTGTATATATAAAAAGTCGCTACATGTTTTTACCTTCAGTTAAGTACCTAACAATTATAGGTACATTTTTCATAGGAAGTTGTATGTAAAAGTGTCTCACCATAGTAGGTATATGTACATACATACTTACTAAGTATATTTTTTCAAATAAAGTTGTGTATAAAAGTGCAACCATATTTTCTTTGTCGACCATCCAACATTTTCTTGATGTTTTATTAATAAATAAGGGATTTGTGCTATTTTCGGGTAGAAAAGTTATATATGGAGTGGATTGGGTTAAAATAATAGTTCCTATTTATATAACTGTAAAGTGATCATGTTTGTTCATTGGAGGTATTAAAGAGAATGACGAAAAAAAAAGATACTGAACACTTTATTTACAGAATTGTTTTATGTTTGTCTGTTTGGAATACATCTAAAAACTCTATCTTGTTCATCTTAGCGTTAATCGCAGTCCAATCTGAAGCTTTCGTTTTACCAGTTATTGCGGATTTGACAGTTTTTGATGCGGTATTTTTAGAAAGGTCTTGACCAGACTTAAACCGTTACGTTTGTTTGAACACAATTAGTTGAGGACAACCGGAGAGATATTTCCGGTTGTACTTAACTAATTGTGATCACCAGCGACGGTAGACGCGCAGGCATAGGCTAGTTTAGTAATAATTTTAACGTACTCTAAAGAAATTCAGTAACCACAACCCTCCTTTTTTAGAAGTACCTACAAAAGAAAACCTACTCTCCAAATGGCCAGAACGTCGGGTCCTATCAGTTCTTTGTTGAGTTATTTGACACGAGGAGTACCATTATTTGCTTAGGATGAAACATGTAAGCGTTTTCCCCTATTTATTCGGGACTTTGTAATCGATTCATTGTTCTCTGAACGGATCATGAATATGGTAATGGAGCATTATATTGCGAACTAGTCTTCCACCCGCTGTTACGCCTGTGCGATGCGTGTGTGCGTGTGCGTGTGCGTGTGCGTGTGCGTGTGTGCGTGTACGTGCGTGTGCGTGTGCGTGTGCGTGGGCGCGTGCGTGTGCGGCTGAGTGTGCGTGTGCGTGTGCGTGTGCGTGTGCGTGTGCGTGTGCGTGTGCGTGTGCGTGTGCGTGTGCGTGTGCGTGTGCGTGTGCGTGTGCGTGCGCGTGCTCGTGCGTATTCATGTGCGTGCGCGTGTGCGAGTGCGTATTCATGTGTGTGCGCGTGTGCGTGTGCGTGTGCGTGTGCGTGTGCGTGTGCGTGTGCGTGTGCGTGTGCGTGTGCGTGAGCGTGTGCGTGTGCGTGTGCGTGTGCGTGTGCGTGTGCGTGTGCGTGTGCGTGTGCGTGTGCGTGTGCGTGTGCGTGTGCGTGTGCGTGTGCGTGTGCGTGTGCGTTTGCGTGTGCGTGTGCGTGTGCGTGTGCGTGTGCGTGTGCGTGTGCGTGTGCGTGTGCGTGTGCGTGTGCGTGTGCGTGTGCGTGTGCGTGTGCGTGTGCGTGTGCGTGTGCGTGTGCGTGTGCGTGTGCGTGTGCGTGTGCGTGTTGATTGCAGCTCTTGAACGGATGAACCGATTAGGATTTCATTTTATTGTTTGAAAGGTATATTAGTCGGAAGTGTACATAGCTATGTTTGAAATAAATCGTTCCAAGGTTGCTTTTGTCGTTTGATTGTCCGCTGCCACAAAATGGTAGAGTAAATATTTTTTCACAGCTCAATCAATATGGGTATCATATGAAAGGGCTTGACTATTAATTACCATACACTATGACCAGTTGAAATTAAAGTTCACGATGACCGCAACTACAAAATGATAAGTTATTTTTTTCACAGCTCCCTCAATATGGGTATCAAATCAAAAAGTTTGACTAGTTTATCAATTTAAAGAGTTTGAAATAAAAATTAAATTCAAAATTGAATAAACCCTCATCACAAAAATGTGTTGGTTCGCCTTTAACTTCAATATGCCTAGATATTTTTTTGATTCAAGTGTTGTCATGTCGGGAGTAACATGGATCGCTCAGATAATATGACGAAGTGCTTCACTAGTAAGGGTCCCCCGACATGACAACGCATGAATCAAAATATTAAAGTTAAGAGTTAAAAGGCTTACTAACACAATTTGATTATAACTTTTTGGGGTTAATTTTTTGTGATAAGACTTTTCAATTTAATTTTCATTATACAACTTAGGTGGCAGACAAGTACACGGCTCACCTAATGGAAAGTGAACAGAGAATTTTTGTGCTATCAGTTTAGAAGACAAAACAGGACAAGCATTTGGTTTTTCTACTGACAGCACTAAAACTGTCCAGTAGCCAGTAAGGAGCCTTCTACGGACGGTAAACAGACAAACATACCTACAGTTTTTTTGTTCAGTATCGCTTTTTAATATCTCCAACAGACACTGACCACTGACCACTGACCACTTTACATTTTAAGAGGTTCATATTTGATGAAAAGGATGTTATTATAACCATAAAAGGTCCCAATTGGGTTGTATTTTTTTCAGTTATAAAGTATGTTATGATTTCGTTATTCTAACCAGTCTCTAATAGATTCTAAAGGGAATCTACACAAAAAAAAACTATAAAGACACGCGGGGATCTTGGTTATCGCGACTTTAGTATTAATTGCAATTAAAGAAATGTAAATTTTATGTTTAATCACAACCTTTCAAATTAATAAACCGTACCAAAATCCTTTCATTACATTTTTTGTTCATAAACAGTCAAATCTATAAGAATATTAAAAAAAGACAATTGTTTTCAGAATCGTTAACACTATGTTAACTGCCAGTGAAGACGTCGTTCACCGGAGTGGTGACCAGCTCTTTTGTGTGGCCCATTTCTCTAAATAACGACTTTCATACATGCTTGTATGGCAACCGGGACCGATGGCTTATCGTACTTTCCGAGGAACAAACCTTTGCAAATACCCATATTTATGGCTACAAATATTTGCAATGAGCGAGTATCAAACCCGCGCCTCCTGTCTAGCAGCCGCGCTCATTACCGCCGCGCATGTGAAAGTTTCCGATGCGACTGGGATTAACAGTTGAATGCAGAAGAAGAAAGTAATAACTACATATCATTTAAAATATTGCCGCATGGTTTCTGGCAGAATATAGAATAAGGGCCACCCCTTCTCTTCCCATGCGATGTCGTACAAAGCGACTAAGGGATAGCGCTGTTTAAATCAGACAGATATGAACAGCCCAGACTCAGCCTCAGATGCATGGTTCGAGATTAGAGTCAACAATAGTGCCCGGAATATATCAATAGACTCACTCCCTATTACATGGACCGAATACAATTATTGGTGAAATGTGGGTGTTAATTCACCTCTGCCTAACCCTCCAGGGATAAAGGCGTGATTATATGTATGTATTTAGAATATTTACGTTTTGTTATTGATTCCTCACAGGACTTCATTGCGACTATTTTCATGTCACTTCAGCACTTTATATCGAACGTATGTAACTTCCATCACTCCCCAGCAAGCAATGATACTTGAAGACTATACTCCATTACTAATAAATAAATACCTATAAAATATACATGGTATAATATTTTAACTAGTCTTTCCGCCCGCTACTCCACCCGCGCGTATATCTGTTAATACGACTAATCGATTGTGATGAAACCACCAACCTGAATAACAAAAACTATAAAGAAAGTATCATCAAAACAGACTAGCGTATACTCGGAGTCCAGGACAGAGTGAGACGTTTTTCACGCCGAAGCAGCGTTGTCTTTTTACAAGACACAAATTAGCTCCTGCGTGGAATACTGCTCGAATTCCTGTGATGGCTCAGTAAATTACTTACTAGATTCTATCGACAGTTTGCAACGACGTGCGGTCTGCATCATTGGGAATCCTGAAGTCACAAACACCCTCGAGCCTTTGCGGATGCGTAGAGATGTTTCGTCCTTGGCAGTATTTTACCATCTATACCAATGTGAATGTTCTGATGAGCTCTTCCAATTAGTCCCACCCTCCCCTTTCCTATACAGGATAACACTTACAGGGTTTAGATGTCACCCGCATACGGTGCAGAATATCCGATCAGGAACCAAGTGGTTTGGAGACTCTTTCCTTTGTCACACCATTAAGGCCTGGAATTAATTACCAGCTCACGTGTTTCCTTCTTACTACAATCCCTGGTCCTTTAAGCAAAGCGTAAAAAGAATGTGATGAGGTCGTCAAACTGAGTGTTACCATTGTAACATGGTATATGTAAGTAATGGTGACCTTCTTTTCTGAGACTTTGCCTTCAGCTTACCATCAGGCGAAGCAAAGTCTAACTGACATGTCCTGTATAAAATAAAAACTAACGTAAGATTTTGAGTGTGATTAAGACCTTTCAAATTGCATTAAAATCTATTCAATAGTTTTTATGACTATCACGGACAAACTGACAATAATTCAGAAAAAAAATCGTCTTCAGTATGGTAAATATCTCAAATATACAGACACAACCACTTTACAATTATATAGTAGTAAAGATATAGTACACACAAAGAGAATGCAACCATTTGTAATAAACTATAGAGTTTACTTTGAAATGCATTATCTGCTTTGACTGTGAATAACAAATGCAACGTATCTATCAAAAAGTACACAGTGCTGGTATCAGATTCAAATTAGTTGAGTTGTATGCGAGTTTTATTTGTATTTATTTACTAACTATTTATATTACTATCTACTAGCTGATGCCTGCAGCGCAATCAGCACACGTGTTCCAGAGATAGTCGTTGTTCCTGATTATATTATTTGTCTGTATCAAATTTTTAGTCAGTCATTGAGCCGTTCAAGTGTGTCTGAGTAACAAACATCTTTAGTAACTTGCGCATTTATTATGTTAGTAGCCGTACACCGTACCACGGTCAGTATAACCTGGTGAAAACGTCTGGTAAATCAAAGATTAGTATTGTATATTATCCATTCAGTGACGCTATCCGTGTGGTAACAGAGAAAGAATACAAGTATCACCTCATCCAAGGAGTGTCGTTAGATGCGACTATTGGAACAATACACTGACGATATCACAGTGAGAGAAGGAAAACTCGAAATAAAACCCTGTACCAAACGTGGAAACAGTAGGGCAAAGCCTTTGGGAGATGCCCTTGTCCAGCATTGGACTGCGTTAGGCTAATTTTGTACACTATGATCGCATTAATTTCTGTTATCATTATTGTATGTGTAGCATTGAGTACAGTTTTGTTTTGTGACGTTGCATGTATCTCATGAGTTGTGATAAAAATGAATTAAGGTTTTTTATCAGATAACAGAACACTGATAAAAACCTTAAGCCTTTTTCATCGTTAACATTATCATTGAGATCTTTTTAAATGTTATCACGATTAACATAACATAAACTCACGCCTATATCCCCGAAGGGGTAGGCAGAGGTGCTAGCACCCACATTTCGCCAGTTTATGTTTAGGTCCCAATATAATAGATGACGAGAGCCTATTGCCATTAACCGGGCACTTATAAACCTGCGGTAAATACACACATAACTTCGAAAAGCATCGAAAAGTAATTAGTGTGTGCCATGGTAAACCTGGAATCGAACCCGAGACCTCGTCTCAGCAGTACATTACCCATACCAGTAGACTGCCGTGGTTTTTATCATGTTTAATAAGTACACTATTCGTTTTAGTTTTTAACCGATTTCAAAAGGAGGAGATTCCCATTTCGATTGATATTGTTTTCAAGCAAGCATTACGCGAGTCTGTTGATGTTGGTACGTATTTGTCAACACGGTAGACTACATAAATCTTCACACAATATGTGCACAAAATAAGAAAGAATAAATCTTATTGTGAATCACGCATATATACAATATGGGTTTCTTCACGAGGGGCATCAGAAGGTTTCTTCGTGGTTGGCAGCGCCAGTGTAACACCCCTGGTGTTGCATATGTCTATAGGCCACGGTAACCACTCTCCATCAGGTGGGCCGTGTGCTTGGCTGCCACCTAAGTGGTATAAAAAAAATACACATAAGAAAATGAAAGAAAAATGCAAAGACGAGAGCAATTTAAAAATGATTAAAAAGCAAAAGCATCCTCGCGACGTCACACTTTTGTAACGATTTTGTATAGTTTTCGAGAAATAGAATTTTCAAACTTAAATAATTTAAAAAATTTTGTTGTAATACAATTTCACTTTAGCAGTTCACGATTTTATTTTTTTGACGTTAACGAGATGTAATTCTGACGCCAAAAAGATGTAATTACGTTGTACTATTTTGAGAAACATGGAATTTGAATTTGATTTCTTTTAAACTGGTAATTTATCGAGAATTAAAATAATTGTCTTCATCCATATTGACAACATGACCGCTTTTCGGTGTAAGTCTTAAAAGTATATATTATCCCTCTGCTTTTAGGTGAATATTATAAATATTATTAATGAAACTTACTACCTATTTATAGTATGTCTTATTTTTTTTCTTTTACAATTTGTTGCCTAGAAATGCCAACAAAATGCAATGATGCAACAAAATGCTTTTTCTTTGTTCACCGCCACTACTCCAGTTCCTCCGTGATTATGGTGCTTGCAACAGCGCCGAAATATCGGAAACTCAAAATAATGAAACATGGTAAATATCCCGTTTATTCTGGTACTGATGTCAGTGACCATGATAGTTTAAATACCTTTAAATACCTATAAAATGCAATGATTTTTGTCAAATTCCACGATATACTAATCAATCCTCAATTATTCATGAATCTCATTTGGTCAGAGCCTTCCCCCTGTAAGGGACGGTCGTGGGTTCAGTCGTCTCTATATTAGCGTAATTATAATAACATCGTATCAGAAATCCAATCCGGTTAGTTCTATTCTCGTCCTACGGCAACATGGAAATTTGTAAAGCGTATCATGTAATGTTATATATCGCGTAGATGTTAGCCTATGGCCCTAGGGCAATACTAACAATACATACTTTAGAATATAACATTATGACCAGGTTCGTTCACTGCTCCTCTAGGCAAGTGGTAATTTGTTGGCCAGAGTATTGTAGAATTGAATGACGAATGTATTAGCATAGACTTTCATGTCATACGTTGACAACTGTCATATGTCAAATTCAATAAATTTTTCATTCCTTATCATAAGGGCGAGCTCAGGCTTGTAGATCAAATGGCAGTCGCTATCACCATACCAAAGCGGTGAGTAGGGTAGCCAGAGCTCACTGGAGAATTTGTGTTGTCAGTGGGATGACTAAAGGCTTGTCCTGCTTTGTCCTCTACACTGACGGCACAGAAACTCTGTGCTTACAGGGTCGGCAACGCGAGAGTGGCATCTCTAGTCCATAGGCCACGGTAACCACTTTCCATCAGGTGGGCCGTGCGCTTGTCTGCCACCTAAGTGGTATAAAAAAAACCTCACATCATAGTAAAGTGAACATTGGACTCTGAAGTAACGGTCTTGATTGCGACTGTGGTTAACGCAAAGATTATGATGAATATTATGCATTACTATCTAGAATAAAACTGCACAGCTTTTAATATCGGCTCTAGAATGTGGGTAATCTTTACAACAATATTGTAGTCATACTCACATTAATTCAAATACTTATTTATGCATATTCGTATATGCACTGAGCGATAATCGAATCGGCAATAAATGCTTCAGCAGTTAAACGCTGTACACTACACTGGTTCTCAAGGCCCTCCTTGACCGATAAATTCACTGACATATTATATACAGTACAATACCGACATATACAAGATAATCACGTTTTGCTCAATACACTTCACTTATTTAATCTGATCGCAATTAGTTTTATATGGCGAAATGTTAAATGAATTGCGATCAATTCAATTCACCCACCCTACTTCGATGGCCAAAATTAAACTTGTAAAAGTAATGCCGACTTGATATTGTAGGCATCATTTGAGAGGGGATGTCTTTAAATGGACCCATGGTGGTAAAAAGGTAGCAAAGTTTGCACGAAAAAGTAATATTTAGTTTGGACCTTTTAAACCCATGGGGGTCTTTATTGAGGAGTGACTTCAACTGGTATTTGAGTCGAAAGTCTTCAAACTTTTCTGGAACATATTTGAATACAACCGTAAGTAAAACTTTAGAAGTGCAAAAGTCAGCGATTGATGTCATTAAGTCAACTCTAAATTGTAAACAACTTTAAAAACACAAGTAAACCTTCGGTTTATTATAAAAATAATTATGTTTTTTGCAAAAAAGATTACACAGCTGACAATAAAAATAACATACAATTTTTTCAAAGAAACGAGGACTTCTGTTACATCCATTGCTATGTTTAGAAAATTCGAATCTCATCCTCTTAAATAAGGGAAAACCTTGTATCCTATTAGTACATTTTTTTTTATACCACTTAGGTGGCAGACAAGCGCACGGCCCACCTGATGAAAAGTGGTTACCGTGGCTTATGAACGTATGCAACACCAGTGAAACCACACTCGCACTGTCGAGACTGTAAGCACAGAGTTTCTGTGCCGTCAGTGTAGAGGACAAAGCAGGACAAGCCTTTAGTCATCCCACTGACAGCACAAATTCTCCAGTGAGCTCTGGCTACCCTACTCACAGCCGGGAACACAACACGAAGTTATTATAGCCGCGGTATTCTGTAGGGCGGAGGTACTTCCCCAGTCGGACAACACAACTACTCGCCAGTACATAGTATGCGCGAGCGCGTACATGCCTGTGTGTACGTGAGTGTGTGTGAAAGTAGGCGTGAAGGCGTAACTTACATATAAACAGATATAGTTTTGATTTTATAATATTAGTATAGATATGGATACTATCTTCATATATACAATTATAAAATGTACTACAAAACTGCTTAATAATATGCTGAGTGAAAAAGTTTGTGAGAATGGATCCATCCCAAGGTTACCTGGAAGAAATCGCTTCCAGCGATAAGGCCGCCCATTGCACATTCAACTGTATGCATGCTACTTTCAAGTTGGTTTACAATTAAGAATTATCTATCTATCTAATGGATAGATAACTGGTTGTGATACAAAGATAAATAAAATAGTCATCATTTTCGAAACTTTTTCTCAAATCAGTGGCTTTCAGTCAAACTGTCAAGGGGCGGTACTTCGGTATTTTACATGAAGTAAAGGCAGTTGACCTCCACAACAATTTTTTTTTTATATCACTTAGTTGGCAGACAAGCACACGGCCCACCTGATGGGAAGCGGTTACCGTGGCCTATGGACGTATGCAACACCAGGGGTGTCACACTCGCTTTACGATATTGAAGTTGTGTAGTCAGACTAGTCGGATTTTGAGACCTGCGATGTTCATATGGCAACAGGGACCGATGTCTTAACGTGCTCTCTAATGCACGGATAATAAAATGATAGCGATATGAAACGGAATATTTTATTCCATGTCATATTCCATAAATCGCTTTATAATGTGAAATGTGATTTTTTTGTGTAAAATTTTATCCTCGAATTTAGGGCATAAGATGATTACATCGCGTAAACAGAGGCTTCTAAAGTTAAGTCACTTTGCAGTCCGAGGTTTGATTATTATTTCTGATTGATATGTCGGTTTCTACGGAAGTGACTGCTATCAGATTTATAAACCCCAAGAGGAAAATCTATGTCAGTATCTCTGCCGTTGTTAAGCAGACATGTACAAAACTTACAGCCGAAGTCATGGAGTAGGTTAATTCGGACTCGAACTGACTAAAACGCAGGCCATCTATAGGTTGTTGTTGGTTATCAGAGGCGAGGTTGGCAGACATATCCCTCGCACCCAGGGCGACCCATTGGCATCTCTATCGATCTGACTCACTTTGAATGTGGGGTACACGGAGTCCCCAACTTGTACTCGGGTTAAGGAACCCCAAACTACAGACATTCGCTTTGTCAGCACACTCAAAACTGGGACACGCGTCACAACACGAATCGTTTAGTTAAGTATTATTTCACGGTAATTACATTACAATACATAAACGGTAATTACTTAATTGTAAAAAACATGGTCTTATATTAGTATATAAGACCTTGTTTTTTACAATTAAGTAATTACCGTTTTGTATTTAATCATAAGTTGTCACTCTGTTAAAATTAATAAATATTTTTTTATTAAAAACTGAGTTTAAAATCTTAAATCACGCAATGCGTGCCGCTACCGCGGCTAGCTTCTGTTACAGGCGGCTCCACCCGTCTTCTCCAGGTCACTTACAGATGAGATTCAGCTGAGCCTTAACGGTTTGTTAGGTTAACGATTCGTCACCGTATGTTGCTAGTAGGACACGACGGTATTTCCGTCCAATTAAGCAGTCCGGCTGGGGAATTACCTCCGCCCTACAGAATACCGCGACCATAATAACCTCGTGTTGTATTCCCAGCGGTGAATAGGATAGCCAGAGCTCACTTGAGAGTTGGTGCTGTCAGTGGGGAGACTAAAGGCTTGTCCCGCTTTGTTTTCTACACCGACGACAAAGAAACTGTGCTCACAGGGTCGGCCGCGCGAGTGTGACTCCTCTGGTGTTACACACGTACATAGTCCACGGTAACCACTTTACATCAGGTGGGCCGTGTGCTTGTCTGCCTCCTAAGTGGTATAAAAAAAACCCTAAATCGAAATTCAGCAACATTCCGGCTTCTAAACATCCACAGCAAATTTTACTATTAAGGCATTTCTTTGAATACATAAAATATGATTACAAAACCTAAAAAACACATTTTATACAAAAATAAATGAATATGTCTATACTTCATAATAAAAACTGTTACGTGCTTCAAATATACTATGAGCCTATTAGAGTGTTATATTTCTAAAGAATATTGATAAAAACTGAGTGGGTGGTGTCGGGTCTTAAACTCACTATTTATAGCTTTTTCGTTTTTAATCATAATCTGTTCAAATGAAACGATTGTATGGGACACCATCAAAACTTTTGGTCCAAACCATCCTTACCATTTTAGAGTACGATAGTTCCCTTGGATGCCAAGGAGCCGGCAGGTGTGGTTATGTTGAACGTGAACTGACTAAAACCACACGTCGTCTTTGGGTGTACAGTTGCTGGAGGTGATATAGTCAAAAACATATTACTCGTACTCCGGCCGATTCAAGGTCGTCTCTGGTTATGAGATGGTCCCCCACGGGGAAACTAACCTTAACTTAAACTAGCAAAACTATACTAATTCACGATGGGGATCTGGTATAGGCTTCCTTTTAGTGACACTTAAGAGCCTATTAAATTAAAAGGAATAGAAAGGGAGAATAGAAAGTGGACCCTGATTCCAAAATGAAAGCCTCGGATGCAAACAAAAACAACGCTAATTTTCAAATGAAATTAAGAAATGTCACAGTTGAGTAGCCGTAATCACGAGAAGGCGATAAAAATGAGGGTTTTTAAAGGCGTGACATATTTATATTTAAATTTTTTGACATAGCATTCTTTCGTTAATACCTACAGACATTTACGACATGTAAGCGGTGGGGGAGGAGTTAGAGGGGGAGGTAGTATTCCCATCCTACGGTAGTCTTCGATAATCTCACATACCTGGTAAAATGTAGTATAGATTATAAAGTCTAGCTCCATCGGGAGTTTTATAGCGTCTACGAGCTCTCGGGTGCTACGAGTGTCTACGCCGTAGACATTGCTACCATAATTCCTTACTATTACAATTTGAATGCTAGGTGATATTATCCGCTACAATATTAATTGCCTTTAACTATCAATTAAATTAATTGTATTTGTAATCTGTGAATGCGAATGGCGAGTTGTCAACGGCGTTTATAACCACCCGTAATAATATGAACATATCTGAAACATTGCGTTTTTTTTCAAGAATACAAGTTTTTAAAGCGAATAACAACCTAACACAAGCACTTGTGTAGGAAAGATTTCAAACAGACTTAAGTCATGAGACATACAATACACTAGAATAAACACAATACACTATTACGCGCGGGCGTAGACAGGGTAATGCCAACAATTACTTAGTTCCGTTAGCTATCTGTAATTGTTGTATTGTTCCACAACCACCCTTGTTAAGTCCTTTGGAATCCGCGCCATTTCCTGTACTGTTCTATACAACGTATTATAGACATGTGTTCAGAAATACATTGATACCCTAAATAATGGAGTTAAATCCATTATTACATGAGGGTAGACAGAGACGTATAACATCTACGTTGTGTAATGTTTATCAAATTAACGTAATAAGATTTGAGCCTTTTTCCTTGAAGGGTCTCATTTCTTTCATATTGAGGTTTCGAATATACACATTTTTCTTTGTTTAAAAAAAGAATATTAATAACTGAAGTAATGTATTAACCCCTTTCAGCTAAGTTAAATTACTTGTGTTAGTTGGGTTTATATCGGTTTTGTAATGGCCATTTCTCAATCATAAGGCCTAATATATAAATCCTTAACCACTAAACTACCAACGCTTCAAAGGAGGTTCGAGGCTAGACAGTAATCGAGTAGTTTAGCACAAATGTGTAATTTAATTGGGAGTCACCCGACCTCAGCCTCACTACACAATATTCAAATAGGTATTATATTTACTACAAGAATCTCACACAAATATATCGAATATTAAATTTACATCGATAGCAACACTTTTTAATAGCAGAGTACTGCCCTAAAGCCTATTAAATATTGCTATAGTAAAAGTGTAGTTTTGCGCTTAATGAATGATTCCAACCCCGTTTTCATAACATACTGCACGAGAAGGTCGATATAGAACCGATATTTCGATAAAATTATGATATTGAACTAGCATCTAAAGATAACACTGAAAATTCAGGATATATAAGTTTGAGTATATAGGGGTAGGTCCAAGCCGCGTGTTACCCCTAAAGCCTTCGTCAGTAGCTACCCGACCGTCGCACGGGACACATCGGTGTCCGAGAACGCCCGTCTCCTCCCGACAGTTCCCGAAGCCGCGATCACGCATTCTAACTTTTCCGAGCTTCGATATTTGAATGTTTCATTTTCTAATTACGAAAATTGCTGTTTATTATTTCAAGTGTTAGTGTTTGTTTTTCCAAGTGCGCGTTTGTTTTGGATATTTTGTTTTTTGTTTTTGATGATTGCTTATCGCTTATACAAAGGTAAGGTTTAATTGTTTATTCTAATGATCAAACTTTTTATGGGTTTTTTTTTTAAATTTATGATGAAAGTGCTGCGAATTTTAAATCTACAGAATTTTAAAATGTAGGTTGTATTATGTGTATAATTAAAATAATTTAGTATAAATTTGTCATTATAATTAATGTTTCTATGCTTTATATACGAGTAGTGCTATCTTCTTATGTTCATAACACTATAAAAAACCATCGTTAAAATATAAAAAATAAAAATGTGAGGTAAATTACTTACTATTTCAATTTAACTTAATAACATTTAATATCATCTTTCAGATCTTATTTTCAATGAAGAATGTTTAATGAAAAAGGAAGCTATATTATTATAAAGTAATCTTCAATGCTATTAATTTTCTTTTCATTCGGACATTTTCTTTTTGTAATGAAATCAGATTAATAATTCAATGGAGTAGGCGTTTGAAGACAGTTTTATAAAACTTTGAATTAGAAAATGTTGCTGAGATATAAAAACAAGTGTTGGATTATTTTTGTAGTATTTTGAACTTAATAGATATTCTATTAATTCATTCCTTGAATGTCGGTCGTGGGACGTTCGCTTGTTTAAACTTGATTGAATTTTCTTACGCAAGGTATAATCAAATCAAAAATATTTTAAAATAAGTCAGGGGTGATAATATAGTTATATGTTTTGTGTTAACTCATCTTGAAGCTTGAATTAAGCTAGAGGTATTATTTGGTTAACTAATCTTTATCAATAGCTATTAAAAAAACCGGTTGAATAACACTAGACATACAGGTTAGGAGTAAAGGATACTTATATATCAATACCCTTCTATAATCCATTTTAATGTGTTTTATACAATCATGACTTAAACTATTTTCATATATAATATATATCACATATGATATGGTCTATGATTTCTTTTAATTTTTTTATTCAGGAAAAAAATACATCAACAGGTAATCACAAATACATCTTGATGTACAAAGGCGAGTATTTTTATATGATTTATTTTTATTTTATTATTTTTATTATTTGGTTTACCATGGGTAGATAGCGTTGTGTATTCTACACAACATGGTAAACCAAATAATAAAAATCATGAATCGTAAAAGTCGTGGCATATTCATTATTATTATTATTATATGATATGATTGATGATATTCTTATAATTTATTTAACATTCTTAGATCTTCGATTTTAGTAAATAATAAAGAAAGTATTTGAGTGTATCTACGTAAAACCTATTTTAAAAAAAGCACTAAACTTGCAAACTTTTCAAGGTTTTCCAAGCGATTGTGGAAATTCAATTTTTTTTTATAAACGATTCAAAAAGAAATATTTTTTTAAGCAATTAGTGAGTCAACTTTTCCAATAAATTTAAACTGAAACGTCGCCCTGAGACATTTATATAATTTCGGCTATTCAATACGTGTTCTGTTAGTTGAATGACCTGAGTATTCCCCCTAAAGAGGGATTAGTTACTAGTCAAAGTCCAGTTCTAGTTCTTGACTTTTTCCGATTAAAAGGCTTAAAAGAGTTTCGATGATTAAAAATCCTCTTTCGTATAATACGTGGGGCGCACTATAAGTTTCCGGAATGAATATGAAAAAATACTATTAAAGGTACAAAATTAATTTATTGTTTTTCAAAATAATCTCCCTTGGCGTCTATGCACTTTTTCATTCGATCAAACCAGTTTTGAAAACTTTTGTGCCACTCCTCTGTGGTGACCTCTGAAACGTGTTTTTCATACTCCTCGACAGCCTCTTCTGGTGATGAAAATCGTTGGCCGCGTAATTGGTTCTTAATTTTTGGGAACAGATAAAAGTCACAAGGTGCCAGGTCGGGACTGTATGCAGGATGACTCATGAGTTCTACATTTTTCGCCTTCAAAAAGTCGTTTGTCTGTCTGGCCGTGTGAGAACTAGCATTGTCGTGGTGCAGGATGATACGGCGTTTACGGTTATTTTTACGGAGTTCGTCAATAACTTCCGGCAAACAAATGGTCGTGTACCAGTCACTATTCACAGTACGACGATTTTCTAAAGCAACAGTAGCCACGTGTCCAGTTTTATGAAAAAAAGAAGCAATCATCCGCTTAGATGCACTTTTCACGCGCGCCACTTTGGTTGGTTTCGGCTCATCTTGAAAGACCCATACGCTCGATTGCTGCTTTGTTTTGGGATCGTAGCAATAAATCCATGTTTCGTCACCTGTTACTATGTCCCACACCAAATTTGACGCACCTTCGTTGAATCTGGTAAGCATGGCACTGCACCAAGTGACGCGGTCCGTTTTTTGATCCTCGGTCAAGTTATGTGGGATCCACCGCGAGCACAGCTTTCTCACACCCAAATGTTTGTGTAGGATTGATTGTATTTGACTCATGCCTATTTCTAAGGATGCGCGAATTTCATGGTAGGTCACATGCCTGTCTGTTTCAATCATACGGCGCACAGCATCGATGTTTTTGTTGGTCACAGCGGTGGACGGCCGACCATCGCGAGATTCGTCACTGAGATTGATACGACCACGCTTGAATTCTGCTATAAACAGTCGTCTTGCATGGAGCTTCATCGCCAAAAGCTGTTTCAAGCCGAGCGATGCTCTGTTGAGCCGTCAAATTACACTTAAAATCGTAGAAAATCATACTACGAAAATTTTCCCGAGTTAAATCCATGTTGATGCAGACACACAATTTTTTAAATGGCGCCACAAGGTAAAAACAAAAGACAGTCAGATGAAACAAACTGTATTCTACAGCCAAAGAGTTCTATTTTCAAATGTGGTAATAAATTTTTAAATATTGTTTATGTAAGTGGCCAGTTCCGGAAACTTTTAGTGTAACCTATGTATATTGTTTTCCAGGTCGTTCAGATGAAAAAGTGCCTCAAAAATGTAATGTATGATGATGATGATATAAGTTTATTTTTTCAGGTTTCATTGAACTTATAATGTTCGTATGTCACTTTTATTTGAGAGGGTCAAATCTTGTATGTTGATTTATCTCATATGGTTTAGTGCCGAATACAGTGCATTTTTATTGTAAGTGTGACCTGACACAACTACTAGTTAGTTCTAAATACGCGAATTAACGAAAAACATCTAAAGAACATTCCACGCACATAAAACATTTTACTTTTCTTATTTCATGAAGCCACAGCGTAGCCATTAAACTTTTCCTTCAATAGCAATAGCAATAGATAATTAGCCCACCGCAGTCCACTTCTAGACATAGGCCTCTCCCAATACGCGCTAATTTATCCGATCCTCTGCTTTTCGCATCTAGTCTGTCCTAGCCACCTTTTTCAGGTCGTCCGTCCATCTGGCTAGGGGGCGTCCTACCTTCCGTTTACCTTCTCACAGTCTCCACACTAGGACTCGTTTGCTCCAATAGCCATCGGTCCTTCAACAAACATGGCCAGGCCATTGCCACCTCAGCTTGCTTATTCTACGACCTATGATGGTAATTTTAGTTCTCTGTCGGATAACCACATTCCAAAATGTATCCTTCAGAGAAACTAAATTTTCCTTAACTAAAAAAAAAATTAAATCATTTAATTTTTTTTTAAAGTATTAATCGAATAATCCACCCCTAATAATTAAATTGCATTATTAGTGTTTATTTTCTTCTATTGATTTACCAGTAATTACCGTGACGAAACAGCCGCAGGTGATTTTCTCATTACAAGGTAGATGGCTTAACAAATTTTATGTATATACGATCAACCAAAAAATGGTTATTATGCAAAACAAGTAACAGCTATTCGTGTTGTCACTTAGTTTTGGCGCGGCCAGTGTGATATCACGCAACATTTGGCAGCGACGGGTACATCGTGAAGTGATGCTCAATCTTACTTGTGTTGCCAATTACGGAAAACGAATATACCCGTGAATTACAATAATAAGACACACATTTACTTAACGTTTGTCTTTCAACCCCGACGCAAAAACGACGGTGTGTTATAAGTATAAGGGTGAGGCTCCATTTGTGCGTTTGCCGTCGGCTCCATTATGCCGCAGCAGAAATTTCTAACAATTTGTCTCTTTGTTATAGTTTTAATTTATTATAAATTTCTAAGAATGATTCTGCTGTCTTGTGACGAAGGAGGGACCTATTTTATACCACTTAGTTGGTAGACAGGCACACCGCCCACCTGATGGAAAGTGGTTACCGTGGCCTATGGACGTTTGTAACACCAGAGGAGTCACAGTCGCGCTGCCAACCCTGTAAGTACAGAGTTTCTGTGCCGTCAGTAGAAGACAAAGCAGAACAAGCCTTTAGTCTTCCCACTGACAGCACAAATTCTCCAGTGAGCTCTGGCTACCCTACTCACCGCTGGGAACACAACACGAAGTTATTATAGCTGCGGTATTCTTTAGGGCGGAGGTACTTCCCCAGTCGGACTGCTCAGTTGGGCGGAAATACCGCCGTGTCCTACCTCCTCTCCAAACCTCGGACCTTGGATCGTTCCGATAATATGACAGAGTGCTTTACCAGCTCTACCTTACCAGGTGGATAGGAGAGCATAAATCATTTTCATTTTATTTTGAGGAAATATTTAGGTTGAACAACAAATATTTTTATACAACTATGGTGAAGCAAAAGGAGGGTTATGAGTTTGTAAGTTCATTGTGTATGTATGTGAGTTTATTTTTTCCTTCATCGCTCCTCCTCATCATAAGAAGCGTCTTAGTAGCCCGCTGGTTATAGGCTAAATAATGTGTCACTGAATCTATTGTGATGCCCTCAAGCGGCCATAAAGTAATGTAGTGTGTTAAAAATAAATATGAGAAAAAACATGTGTAAATTATACCTATTGCTTGCCCCAAAATAATATAACAAAAAAATAAGTTTAAAACTAAATTCCGACTACTGAAAAATCACGCTCTAAAAAGTTCTGAACAAGAAAATATCAAGGAAAGCCGTGATCGTATGCCTGTTAGTTAAAAAAAAACAAAATATTCTCGCGAAAAGTGATTTTTTATACCATTTAGGTGGCAGACAACCACACGACTCACCTCCTCACCCGGGAAGTGATTTGATTTGAATTTGCCTGCCGAGTCTGTGTCAAAGCCTCAGCCGTTAATTAGCAGATGGCAAGAGTTTTTAGACGTCCTGACCGCTTGTCATCATTTGGACATTACTTATTTAATAAAAAAACAGCATCTATGTTTACTCTCTCAAAAAGTAAAAATGATCCTAAATTATCGAACACATCTTTTGGTAAATCGCCAATAGTCTTGTCATTGTCTGCTGGAGATGTTGGCAGATGTCAGATGCGTTATTCACGCTTCTCCGTGTAGAGAGATCTTGTAAGATAAAATAGGTCGTAATGAATAGCTGTGATAGTCGATACCAGTCCACGGGAAGTATTATTTAGAATTTAGATAATCTTACGAACGATATTTATCTTTTCGATTAAGATAGGAAAATTTATCTTTTTTTTATATTTATATATACTTACTTACTAGGTGGTAGACAAGCACAAAGCCCACCTGATGGAAAGTAGTTACCGTGGCCTATAGACATGTTCAACACCATGGAAGTTACACTCGTGCTACTAACTCCTAAGCGACAAAATCTTTATGTGCCGTCAGTGCAGTAGGCAAAGGAGGATAAGTCTTTGGCCTTCTCACTAACAGCACAAAAACTCCGCAGTGAGCTTTGGCTACCGTATTCACCGGGAACACAACATGAGGTTATTACGGCCGCGATATTCTATAGGACGCATATATCTACGATTTGTATTATCCAATGAATATTTTTATACATAAAAAATTATCAGGGCTACATATATCTTTAGTCAGATATATTAGTTGACAATCAGTTAAGTTGAAAAAGAAATGTATCGGAAACATAATATATAAATGGAATCCGGACTCAGAGGTGAGGGCTTCAAATGCTGCTCTGACATTAATAATGATGATTATTAATGTCAGAGCTTATTTATATCTTGACTGTGGATAAAATATGGCACAGATATGATATATCATAAAATTTTTATCCCAGTAGCAAGCTCTATTAAAACATAGGATTGAGATCAATATTTTACGTGAGCAGATCTGCAAGCAACGGCTAGTATATTATATAACTAATGCTGTCATTCTTAGGTCAAACTTCATTCATTTTAATTTATGTAAGAAGTATAATAATATAATAAGATATAAACTTATATTTACAAGAATATAAATTAGGATACAAAAGGTTTAAATTAAGAATAAATTTTATGGCTTTGTTATTCATGTGAAATAATGATATATAAAATATTATCGTACTCGTATTAAAAATCTGAATGATTCTATTTATAGATATAAGAATACCTTTGACGCAAGGTAACAAGAGAGAATTATAAGCTCGTTAGTCACATATTCAAGTAATGAATAAGTTAAATACGTAAAGAAAAAAGCCAAAGATGTGGTTTCGTAAAGACCGAGACGGGCGTATCCTATAATGTCCTTCTAATATTGAGAATAAATTTCAAAGGAACAGATATAGAGGGAATACTTCAATCATTTGAAATAGTAGTTGATGCCCGCAGCTGCTCTACTCGCGTGGATATCTGCTATTGGAACTTTTAGTCATTTTAACTTTTTTCTTTTGTACCACTTAGGCGGTAGATAAGCATACGGCCCACCTGATGGGAAGTAGTTACTGTGGCCTAAGGACGTGTGCAACACCAGGGGCGTCACGCTGTTTCTCCTTAACCAATTCTTTTTTTTTATACCACTTAGGTGGCAAACAGACGAATGGCCCACCTGATGGAAAGTGGTTACCGTGGCCTATGGACGTATGACGTAATGAACGGTAAATTTTAAGCCCTACCACGATCATTTTAATAAAAAGAACCATAAAAAGCAACTGATGAGGCTACCAAGCTGAGTGCCACCATTTTAACATACTATGTGTCTGTAATGGTGATCCTCTTTCCTAAGACTTTGCCTTTAACTTACCATCAGGCGAGGTGAAGTCAAATTGGCGAATCCTAGATAAAAAAACATCGAAATCCGAATTATAGGCGTGAGTTTATGTTTTTGATGTAAAATGTTCCGCATAATTTCATTTGATATTTTATTACTTAGCTAAAATCTCTTCACATATAATTGTAACACAAACGTTATATTTGAGTAGTGAACGTTTAAACAATATGAAAGAAAGAAAAAAAGAATGATAAATATTTTATTTAAGGTTATCACAATGTGTATGCAATAAATGCAATTAAAGGTGACATTAGGTTACATAGGTTAAACACATTGCGCGAACCAAAATAAGGCCCCATCTCAGGATTCAATGCTACACACACTAAACAAATTCAGTATGTGCAGCGCTGGTTTTCAACTAGTACTAGTTTATTAACTAGTACTTTTACTAATTTTATGTGGGTAAATGTTTTAGTTAGAATAACACATTTTACGCAAAATAAAATAAAACTTGGAACCATTTCGGAGTTACACCAACAAAATTGATGTTGTTGGTTATAAAAAAATAACCACGAAGGCTAATGCTCCAAGTCGGGGTGCGCAGTATTCGACCATGAACCGGTTCGGAGCTACACCATCGTATTAAATTGGAGCCAAAAATGATTATCGTTAAGTAAAATTGCAATATTTAGTAATATAATTCCCAAAATTCTTACTTTTTTGTCATAACGAATCGTTAGACTTTTTTTTTTTTTTTTTTTACGTGCGCAAAATCCCCACGGATACCATCCCACTTTTACTGTCTGAAGATTGTTTGCTGTAATAAATTATTTGATTAGAAACCAAATACCATAATGAAATTATCTTTGCTAATATACTGCCAACAAAATTACGAATTGAATAAGTGCATACAAAACATAGCATTGGTATAAAAATATGCCGACAATTTATTTGGGTAGTAAAATTTTAGCAAAATCTTTTTGGCAAAACGGCAGGCTCCCTGGGGGGTGAATGTAAGATCTAGAAAAAATGAGGTGGACCCTATTCTATTCAGCAAGCAAGTAAAAATAATGAATACAAATTCCTCAAAAGAATTGAAATACAGAGGGTGGAATCTCAAATGTATAAATCATAAAAGATGTAGGCACTTATTCGGCAAATATTGGACACTTAGTCGTTGCTCGCAAATACTCCTAAGATACGAAATTATCACCTCTGACATTTATTAATATTCTTTCATTAATTTTTGTGAGAGCTTCTAACTCAGAACTTTTCTAAATTATTAGATAGATAGTGCAACAGGTTCTACAAAGTGCGCCATCAATCAACAGTATTAACATGCTAAATTATTATTATTGTATATCACCAACACTGAAATCTCTGTATAATATAACGATAACGACGGCAACGACTCATAGACAGCGTGTGTTGTAATCAGTTCAAGTCTGACATCATAACCTTCCCCTTCGGTTCCATCGAGGGGGGGGGGGGGATTGGTGGACCATGGGAAGTTTCGCATAATTTAAAAAGAAAACTACCAACTCATAGAGCAACCACTTCGGGATAATTCACTCAAGTGTTAAGTAATATTTTTAACCATAATGTCGCTAATGCTTCGGCTGGCGAAGCAATAGCGACAGTTTTTTTTACGTGCGCAAAATTTTCCCTCCTTCCGGAGCCGGTGGGAGAGGTTATGTCGGACTCGAACCGACTAAAACGCCCGATGCCTGTGTGTCGTTTTTGGTTGCCGAAGGTGAGGTTAACAGGCATATCCCTCTCCCCCCGGCCGACACAATGCCATCTCACTCGATCGGGCCCTCTCCTCGGGTGTAGAGAGCTTCAGCGATAAGGCCGCCCATTGTACATTAAACTGTATATACATGTTACCTACTTGTCTCAGTTGTAAATGTATTGGTGTACAATAAAGTATTATCTATCTATCTATCTATCTAGGGACCACAGAGTCCCCAACTCGTCCTCGGAAATGCAATAGTGACGGTTTCTTATACTTGTTATTTTATATGAGTCAGGAAAGAGGATTACCATCATAGAGACCAGCAATATTACAATAATAGCACTTAGTTTGATGGCCTCATCAGATGCTTTTCTTGACCCTCATCAGATTTTTTTCTTAAGGTACAAACTAGGTTAAGTACACAGCACTGTGTGAAGAAGAAAACACTTGTACTGGTAAAGAATAACTAGACCTTACGGTGGCGGGGCAAAGAAACGATGCGCTGAAGGTGTGAGGTTGACGTCTAAGCCTTGCGTCTGTAATTCTGTACAGAAAACGAGACTAACTGAGGAGTTTTGGCTTAAGACGGATCATTAAGCCACTGTGTACGATATAGCTCATGAATTTTAGAGTAAGCTGCATTCGTTAAGCTAACATATTCATTACTCACTACCTCTCGCTTCTAAATCCTTTCCTCTGGGTATGTTGTATTTGGCGCAATCAACGTTATCTTGTACTGATTAGCACGTAGGTTTAATCTGTAATGTTGTAACGAGGGGGAAGTACAGACTGTGATGTTTTTGTCATCTATCTATACTACTGTAAAATTGTGAAATGATCATGTCTGTTTATTAAAGATACATTTTTTTTAACAAACTTACACACACGAATATAATCACGCCTATATCCCCGGAGGATTAGGCAGAGGTGAATTACCACACACATTTCACCAATCATTGTATTCGATCTCACGTAATAAAGGGTGAGCCTAATGCCATTTTCCGGGCACGATTGTTGACTCGAGCCATGCATTTCTGTCTGATGTTAAACAGCCCTATCCCTTAGTCGCCTTGTACGATACCGCATTGGGAAGAGATCGGGTGGCCCAAATTATGATATATTGGGTATTAAGGATATAGATATTAAAAACGAAAACGTAATTTATTTATTTCTTGTTTGTTTGTATGTTTATTTGCGATAAATGCAATTACTGACGAATTTTGACACGGTTTTTTTTTGTTTGAAAGATTTTAGTCTAACTTAAAATCTTATATATCTATTGTGATTGCTTTTTGTTCAGTAGAACCAGAGATATGAGATTTCTTCTAGATGTCTGTTGTGTTTTCTTTTACCATATCATATTCACGTACGAAAATACATAACACAGTATTACAACTCAAACTCACTTTCTATGTAATTGCCAAGATTCGACGTACAACAGTTGTAACATATGACATCTAGTACCATATAAATTTGGACGCGAACTCCGTACAATTTGTAACCTTGCCAACCGCAAAAGGATAAATTGAAAATTAAACTGAAACGTGGGTAGCTCATGATTAATGATGTGATTTTAGTTGTGTAAACCAGCCTTTATATAATGGCCCGCCACCGGCTGAAAAGGCGCTTATCGGGTGCTTCAAAACTTTTTGAAACTAGACGTGTAGTACTTAGTCATTTTTAAAGAGTGTTTTATGACTGCAGAGTTGGTGCTTCGACTTCTCTACGTTCTAGTATTAGTTACTATCAATGAATGCTGAGCCTTTTATCCAATTATGAGCTTTATTACAATTATTCTTTCTATGTTTCTCTACTACATTAGGTTACACGCCAGATGTATGGTCTCATAACCGAGTCAAAACCCATACCTATTGTCATTCTCGGAGTGTACTCTTGTGTCGGATTTGAGTGCCGATTATCGTCTCGTATGATTAATGTGCTGTAGTGACCATACTCCTCCACTGATCAGAGTCATGATACTCAGCCTCCATTGTCTTGGGATATTACCAGTAAAAAGTACAGGGTTATAAAGATTTGTGAGAATGTTCACGAGGATTTACCAATACTAAATATTAAACATATCTTTAACAGTCTACGTTTAGTCAAGTCACAATTTATTCATCCATACATACAGTAACGCCTTTTTCCCAGTAGGGTAGGCAGAGACTACAGTTTTCCACTTGCTAACATCCCGGCATATCTCTTTCGCTTCTTCTACTTTCATAATTGTTTTCATATATGCTCGCCGGTTTCGTGTACTCTTGACATGGCCTTTCTTCAAAATGATTTCAATCTGATTGACATACGTATGTCTACGTCGACCGCTACCGGGTTGTCCATTCACCCTCGCTTCATAAATTTATTTCGTCTGACTTCTTTCGTTTATCCTCTCCGCATACCCGAACCATCTAAGGATCCCTTCCTCTATCATAGTCATTACATCTTCAAATACACCACAACATTCCCTTATCACGCTTAACAATTTATTCATAAGTAACAGAAGGATAACTAACAAAATATCTACTGATAAGTCGCATCTGCACAATATAATACAAATATCATAAATACTGTTTGTTATTTCTAAAACATCTACATCAGTATTGTTTCTCGACCCATATTTCTCTCAATTTCAATTAACCATCTCCTAACATAAAATAATATTGAAATATGACGTCATTACTAATAAAATCTTGTCATCATTTCCATTTATAACTAAAACGCTACGTCTGTCGCCCTTAAGTAAAGGCCTTAATATTAAATCCCTCCTTGTACATCCATTACCATAAATAATATCGAGTTATATTGGTCTCCTGTAGGATAGACGCAAGGAGCGAGGAAGGTTCTTAGAAGAATATTAATACATTAATATACATTTGTCGAATGAGGTATCTGAAAGTTAAAAGTCGATTCGAGATTCTTTTATGGTTATATTTTGACAACAGAAACCAATTAATGAGTTCTAAAAATAATAAAATATGATTTTTTATACCACTTAGGTGGCAGACAAGCGCGCGACCCACCTAAGAGAATTTAATAAAAAGAAAGTGGTTACTGTCTCCTATGGACGTGTGCCCTGCCGACCCTGACAGATACTTTACAAAAGAAGGACAGGATACATTATTTTGTCCTTAATATACTAGTATTAAATTGCTGCTTACCAATCCAATTTAAGTTATATTCATAGCTGAAAATTTAAAAGATCGCGTTGTGAATTCACAATTTCGGGACTTTTCGCGATTACATCACGGAACTTTTAATTTTAGCCGACGTTTCAGCGCCCATCGTCACAACTTGACTGGATTGCAATTATTGTTTAATCGCGAAAACTCAATACATAATTTTACTATGAAATATAAAAGAATTCGAACCAAAGAGGGCCCGGTTAATGGCAATAGGCTCGCCACCTATTACATTGACCTTTGCATATTGGCACCTTCGGGATACAGGCGTGAGTTTATGTATGTGATGTTATATGTCAAACCAAAGACCTATCGATTGTATGGCTCACTCCTTATCTGCGAAGCTATAGAGGCTTATGGGAATTTTGTGTGAGAATTCGAATTGTTCCTTGAGTGTTTAGTTGTGATGACAAATGACACTTATGCTGAGAGTGGCATTGTTAAAAAGGACAGCGGAACTGATGCCTCGACTGACGTGATTATGATTCATATTAATTTTAATTTAACCCAAAAATCATCAAGATGCCACTGTAACCTTGAGGTGTCACAGGGACCAGGAGAATAGAATAGAATAGAAACGTTTATTTCCAAGAATATGGTCATTACAGGTATAAATAAAAGATGGTATCTAGACTATTGTTTATTTTTTGACCCACAATTTTAGTCTGAGGGGTGAAGCGAAGACGTCAGTGCTTTGGACTACTGCTGCCAGAGGCTGCTTCTGCAGTAGACTAGCCACTTATCTGAAGATGGAGATGGTGACTGGCACTCTCATAAAAGCCACGGTCTGATCCTCGGACTTGTGCTTCGTCTTGGGCTCGGAACTGGTGAGTGGCCTACTGTTCCTGCTCAGTGGCAGTTGTGGGTGGTGTCAGACGTTTGTAGCGTCAATTAATATTCGGGTACAATGGTACCAATAATCTCGACCAGCAGATTATAAATCTCTTGTTTTTTATTGAGCCACCGGGCAGCAACAGGGTATAAATAGTATCACAAACAGCGTAACGTTGTCTGAAAGAAGAATATTGAGCCAAGATGTCCTTGGTGATTATGTGGAATAATTTTTGTATTTACTCTAATAAAAGTTAAAGTGCAAAAAATATGGGGATTTAAAGTGATATCCTCATTTTTTTATACCACTTAGGTGGCAGACAAGCACACGGCCCACCTGATGGAAAGTGGTTACCGTGGCATATGGACTTTTGTAACACCAGAGGAGTCAGACAAAGTAGAAGTAGAAGTAGAAGACAAAGCAGGACAAGCCTTTAGTCTTATTCTGTAGGGCGGAGGTACTTCCCCAGTCGGACTGCTCAATTGGGCGGAAAATCCGCCGTGTCCTACCTCCTTCTATCTGACCACTATACTGGTGTATGTAGAAATAGACAACCTTAAGTGAGTTCGTCATCATATATATACTTACTGTAAGTTAATGCCCGCGACTTCGTCTGCGTATCATGCTGATCTTAATTCTGCAATCCATATTATGATCCATTCCCGGGGTAAGAATTTGCCTATACAGGGCAGTAAGGGCAGCGACCTTAACTGTTATAGTAACAGCGAAACGTTCTGAGGAGACCTAACTTTTTAAGATATTCTAAACTGCGTTCACAGATTTTGAAAAAAATCCTAAAGTCAGCAAGAAATATTAGATTATATCCATATCTAGATTTGATCAATGGTTTCACCGTAAAAGAGTTACAAACTTCCACTCACACATCACTAAAACATTCACATTTCTATTATTAGTAATATTCTAATATTGTAGTGTATCAAATATAACGCCTGTCTAAAAATTAGAGCGCTTAATAACTCACACGTGAATAATCCTATTAGAATACGGATTAATTTTGTTAGTGTAACGTATACCCTTGTAAAGTTGTTTTAAACTTGGTTGAATACTGACAGTACAGTTTGTTTTATATGAATAGGTTTTATTTCAGTTACAAAATGTAAAAAATAGCGCAATAACTTAAAATCGGAGAAATTTAACAAAACGCGACCGATAAAGAGAGGAAATATGAATCAGCATAATCAGAAAAAGATCCTTCTTGTGGTGTCATTCGCTGCAGGACGGATGTATGGGAAAATTTGAATAGCTTCAGGTATGGCTCGGTGGCTCAGTAGTTAGAGCATTCCCCCTGTAAGGGAAAGATCGCGGGTTCGAGTACCACTTGAGCTGATTCGCTTTTTCCTATCTTAAGAGACTAGAATTTTTTTTCACTTTTATATCACTTAGGTGGCAGACAAGCACACGGCCCACCTGATGGGAAGTGGTTACCGTGGCCTATGGACGTATGCAACACTAGGGGTGTTACACTCGCGCTGCCGACCATAAAGAAACCTTCTGATGCCCCTCTTGAAGAACCCCATATTGTTGGTGCTTGGGAAAACCGCAGCAGGGAGGTGATTCCACAGCTTAAGGGTGCGTGGGATGAAGTTTCTTTCATACCGCACAGTGCGCACCGTCTCAGTTAACATACTAATTTTTTTATCAATTTAATTCAATTTCAAACGGGAGTTGATCCCGCAATCAGTCCTTTTCTAGGATTTAATTGCTCAATACATTTCATTCAATCCTACTACTATTAGTAGGATGTGAAGATGTTTGGATCTTTGTCACTCAATAACGCTTCAACCGCTTATCTCGGATATAGGTTCCCATGAATTACGGGAACGAGATCAAAATATATGCGGGTAAAATTGTGGGCTGCAGATAGTAGCAGAAGCAAATATGTTTGTTCAACTGACCCCGGGTTTACAAGGTAGCCTTGCCAAGAAAACTCAAGCAAGAAACTCGGAGGGCATTTTGTGGTCTCTTACAAACATGTTTACTTAATCTAATAACAAGGTTTTATTTGAGTAGCATTGTCTTGCAAACAGTTCATTTTCCAACCTTATTTACTGTTTAGTCTTGAATGTTATTACAGAATTTTGACGGAGTACATTTTTTTTTAAATTACAGTGATTTTTCCAGAGTTGCTCTCATAGAGCTTATAGTCATCAAATAGTCAATGTATTAAAAAATATAAGTTAGATGCTCTCCTAGACTGATATCACTTTTATTTTTTTAAGAGAGTACTAGTCCACTCAAAAGAAACGGATTTATTTGTTATAAGATCTTGCTTCTCACTAATTTTTATGATTCTAGCTCAGCGGAAAGTATCCTAAAATCTAATTTTTAATACAATGCAATCCAAGTACATTGCCGCTTATGTAGCACAAGTACGCGCCTCAATTCAGTTCCTTACGGAACCATTCTGACTGATTTTAATAGATAATTGCGTGATCCTTAACTTTCATATTTTCATGATAAAACTTACCACTTCCTGCAAATTGCGAAAACAATACCGTTTTTATAATCTTTGACCCCGAATAAAACATCCAGGTGTTTTGAATCTTACCAACTTTCTGCTGAGTGCGACCTCAGATTTGTATATTGACTGGAGGTACAATATGGGGTTCTTCAAGAAGGGCATTAGAAGGTATTTTCATGGTCGGCAGCGCAAGTATGCAGCGTAAGTGGTATAAATAAACTGGAGGAGTATTTTTTACCACTTAGGTGGCAGATAAACACACGGCCCACTCGATGAAAAGTGGTTACAGTGGCCTATGGACGTATGCAACATCAGGGGAGTCACACTCGTGCGGCCGACCCAGTGATAACACAGAGTTCCTGTGCCATCAATGCAGAATACAAAGCAGGATAAACTTTGTCTTCTGCACTTGCTTGTCTATCAGTATTGGTTAGGTTTCGGTCTCAGGACCATACGATCATACGTGGGTATAGCAGTCTCAGGACTGCACGATCGTATGACCCACTCCTTGCCGATAAGCTTACGATACCTATTCTATTAGCTAACGAGCTATGTGGTACGGTACATACGTTGTGATCTTAGGCAGTTCAAAGGACGTTTGAATCCCCAACGACGACGTTTCGATTAGTTTACGTTTACCGATGTCTCAGGTTGACTGACTCAGCAATATCACTTTAGTTTGGAATATGCAGTGAAACTATGTGTTGATTCCATTATACGTGGTATAGATTGATGGCAAAATTCAACTATTTCTGTATAGAACTTAATTGGCAGACAAGTACACGGTATGATGGAAAGTGGTTATCGTGGCCTATGGACATGTGCAACACCAGGGGAGCTACACTCACGCTGCCGACCCTGTAAGCACAGAGAGTCTCTGTGTCGTCAGAGTAGAAGACAAAGCAAGAAAAGCCTTTGGTCTTCCCACTGACAGCAAAAACACTCCTATGAGCTCTGGCTACTCTACTCTCCGCCGGGAACACAACACGAGGTTATTAATGCAGCGGTATTCTGTAGGGCGGAGGTACTTTTTTACTATTTACCGCCAATACTCCAGTTCTTCCGTGATCATGGTACTTGCTACAGCGCCAAAACGTCGGATAGTGGATAGCTCTAATAGTTTAAGTACCTTTTTTTTTTAACGTGCGCAAAATCCCCACGGATACCTCCCCACCGGAGCCGGTGGAGGAGGTTATGTCGGACTCGAACCGACTAAAACGCACGCCGCCTGTGGGTCCCTTTGGTTGCCGAAGGTGAGGTTGACAGGCATATCCCTCGCACCCCGGCCGTCCCAGGGCCATCTCTGACGTCATCATCTGGCCCTCTTCTCGGGTGTGGGGCTACAGAGTCCCCAACTCGTCCCTGGAAACGGGGAGACGCGCCAGGTGCGCCACCGCCGCGGCCTGCTTCTGCCAGGGTAAAGAAAACAATTTAACATTTATCCATTATATATCTTGATCATTGATAATAAAAACTCCTCACAAAAATAAACAGTTCAGATTTGTAAACATTTAATATTAATGGAGGAAATCTTTTCCAATAATTCGTACGAAAAGAAATTTATTTTTTATATCATCATGTAACACGTCATTAGTCGCGTGAAGTGACACCAAAATGATTTATATAGGGCAAATAATAATAATAATTTCCGAACGACTGCATTAAGCTCGAAAATTCTTTTTGTTTTGTGATCGTTATTGTGTTTTAGAAATGAAAAAATACAGAAACTTCAATCGCAAATGGAAACAGTAAGCATCGTTTGTCGTATCGAGTTCGAGTTTGTAGTGAGAGTGAAACCAGTGGTAGTGCTGATGACATAACAATGAAACTCGAAAGAAAGATATATTTACTTCTAAAAACTTTATTACTATTTACCGCCAATACCCCAGTTCCTCCGTGATCATGGTACTTGCTACAGCGCCAAAACGTCGAAAAGTGGATAGCTCTAATAGTTTAAATACCTATAATAATATTTATTTTTGTAAATTAAAGAAATATATAACAGTTTGCAAAGTGTGTAATGACTGAATCAGATGGATGGCCTGTACCTCTGCCTACTAAATAAGAAAAATGCGTGAGTTTTCTATTTTCTTTTACCTAATCATTAAAAGACAACAGTGGTAAAGAACCCTTACGAACAGCATCTGTGGCTTGGCGGCAGTGAACTCGCCCGTTACGCGGGAGATGCGGGTTCGATCCCCACTCAGTGCAAAACTCCGAAGTATGGTAGGGAACTTCTTATACTCAAAATCGCTTTTGCCCGCGACTTCGTCTGCGTTACGTTCAGAATATTTATATATTAAGATATGTTCACTTCTATAACTCAAGCCTGATATATGTTTCACCTATTTTCATATGTTCATATTGTAGAGAAAGATGTTTTCGAATGGCTGACTAATAATGATTATTATTGTTTGTTTTTTATATCACTTAGGTGGCAGACAAGCACACGGCCCACCTGATGGAAAGTGATTACCGTGGCCTATGGAAGTGTGCAACATCAGAGGAGTCACACTCGTGCTGCCGACCCTGTACGCACAGAGTTTCTGTGCGGTCAGTATTGTAGACAAAGCAGGGGAAGCTTTTCCCACTAATAGCACAGACTCTTCAGTGAGCTCTGGCTACCGTACTCACCGCTGGAACACAACACGAAGTTATATGGCCACGGTATTCTGTAGGGCGGAGGTACTTCCCCAGTCGGACTGCTCCATTGAACGGCAATACCGCCGTGTTCTACCTGAAAACATATTGATAACACACCTAAAAGATGGTTTACGTTTATTTAAGTACCTAACCGAGTTGAGTTTAGTCCTAATTTAATAAATAAATAATAAATAAATAAATATTCCACGACATTCTACACAACGCTATCTAGACCCATGGTAAGCATAGCTTAACTAGCTTGTGTTGGGGATCTAGAATGCGGATAAACATACTTAGATACTTTTTTTTTGTAAATACATACATATTATACATAGAAACACTCAGACCAATGCAAATATACATATTCACGCATACAAATATTTGCACTGAGCGGGAATCGAACCCGCACCCCCTGCATAGCAGTCGAATGCTCTACCGCTACGCCACGAATTCTCAGATGCTAGAACTTCTTACTTCTAAATACTCAAACATTACAGAGTTTTTAATATAGGTTAACATAACATAAACTTACGCTTATATCCCCGAAGGGGTAGGCAGAGGTGCTAGTACCCACATTTCGCCAGTTTGTTTAGTTCCCAATTGCCATTAACCGGGCACTTATAAGCCTGCGATAAATACACACATAACTTCGAAAAGTCATTGGTGTGTGCCATGGTAAAACCTGGAATCGAACTCGAGACCTCGTCTCAGCAATCCATTACCAATAACACTAGGCTACCGCGTTGCAGTTTTAATATAGGTTAACAAAATAATGGTTAAGCGCTCTAGAAAATTGTGAAACTTCTCGTTATTACAATAATTGGATTAGTTCCAGTTAGTTTGTGTGTTGTAATTTAACTCGATCACGAATAGTTTACATTCTCACTAATGTTTCCTAATATGCTTTTAAAATACTGCTCAAAGTTTTTGACACATGAATGGCTAAATGTGAGCTGAATGGTGCATTTAGCATTCAATTTGAAATAACAGTTAATTATATTACACGGCGCTCGTTGAACTATCTTGTGTTAGGTTATAGAATGCGGATGAATTTATTTTGTTTCTTTTTAGGATTCTGTACCTTAAAAAGCCGCGTAGTTCCCGGCAGTGAGTAGAATTTGGGCCACCCCATCTCTTCCTATGCGGTGTCGTACAAGGTGACTAAAGGATAGGGCTATTTAACATCAGACAGATATATACAGCCCAAACTCAGCTTCAGATGCATGGCTTGAGTCAATTATAGTGCCCGGAATACAGCGATAGGCTCACCTCCTATTACATGGGATGATTGGTGAAATGTGGGTGTTAATTCACCTCTGCATAATCCCCCGGGGTTAAAGGCGAGATGATATGTATCTATGTATGTACCTTAAAAAGAAAAACACAAAACTCTTTTAGGATCACTTCATTATCCGTCTGTTCATCTGTCTATCTGTCTGTTAAGAACTTTTTCTCAGGAATGTGTGAGGATATCAAGTTGAAATTCGTACCACATACTCAAGACTATAACATCTGAAACTTGGAAAAAATCAAATTTCAAAGTCAACTCGATAAAATATATCGCGGTTTATATAACTTAAGTTACGGAACCTTTCGCACTTGACCGACTTTTCGGTATATGCCTACATGCTACGCATAGGTACGCCTCGATTCAGTTAAATTTACATTTATTCATGCGTACAATTTATTGTAGTGAGCGTAAATCGAACCTGTGACTTCTGAATTTGCATATAATAATAACATTATGAATTATAATTTGCCAAGTTATGATCAAAAATATACATCCGTAATCATTTCAGTCCCAAACTAAGCAGTTGCAATGAAGACAAAAATTCAGCTGTCTCATTAAAAAACTGACGTTACACAATCCACATAAACCACCCCCCATAAGTTGAGTCGTATGCTTATCTTCCACTTGAGTGGTATAAAAAAGCAAACTTAAAACATCGCGTCTGTCGCTCTGCCAGTTCAAACTTAAGACTAAAATATAATTATTTGTGGTTTGTTTTCCAAACATCCAGTCAAGTGGTAATTTCAACTGATTAGCTATCAACATTCCAAAAATACGAACCTGTGACAGACAGGCGGACGGATGCCGTAGGCTTCGTAATAAGCTTGCCCTATGACCTTTGGGTGTACAGCTATAAAAAGAAAATACTTGAGGCGATATTTTTCTTAGTAATATTGCGAATTTTTTTTATATACCACTTAGATGGCAGACAAGCACACGGCCCACCAGATGGGAAGTGGTTACCATGGCCTATGGACGTGTGCAACACCTGGGGCGTCACACTCGCGCTGCCGACCCTGAAGAAACCTCCTAATGCCCCTTTTTAAGAACCCCATATTGGTGCATGGGAAAACCGCAGCAGGTAGTTCATTCCACATCTTGAGTGTGGGTTGTAGTATCTCCGATTGTACTGATGCAAAAGAGGATAATGTGTTTGACCGGTTTGATCCGTCGCCATCATCTTTATCTTCTGAACCTTTTCTCAACGGTCATTTTTATACCATTTAGGTGGCAGACAAGTACACAGTCCACTATACATACTTACATATAATCACGCTTTTATCCCCAGAGGGTTAGGCAGATATGAATTGACACCCACCATTCCACCAATAATTGTATAGGAGGTGAGCCTATTACCGTATTCCGGGCACTATTGTTGACTCGAGCCATGCATCTGAGGCTGAGTACGGGCTGTATATATCTGTCTGATGTTATACAGCCCTATACCTCAGTCGCCTTGTTCGACACCGCATGGGAAGAGATGATGTGGCCCAAATTTTACTTTGCTGGCAACCATGCGTACATGTATACGGATAGACGGAAGGCTAATATATATACGGTCCGTATATTCAAATCAGTCTACTAGCCTTACGTCCGCGGCACCGCCCACGTGGATCTTATCACCGGTTCTACTCAACCGGTTGCAATCAACCAAACGTAAAATTTCTAACCAAGACTTTTCTGAAAAAAAAAACCACATCTTTATCCGTTCAGTAGTCTTTGCGTACATCGCGAACAAATATTTCCCATTTATAATTATAACATAGTAATAGATAGATTGATTTACATAATTAAAAGGTACCAAAGTCCAAGTAATGTTTCTACGAAACAATCCACCGTTGGAGTAGCACTGGTTAAATGAGATTGTCTCCGGTCAAATTACATTTAATTTGCTTAAATTACATTTTGTTTTGTTGAGTGACAAATAAATTCCAGTAATTTTACTGTTTTCCGTTTTCTAATTAAGGGAGCGCTGTTTGAGATTAGACTCTTCGCCCAATTTGTTTTGTAAAGGTAATTATATTTCGAGCCTCTTTGCATTCTATAGCTTGTCGATGGAAGTGGGGGCGCAATCAGGTTTGTTTTCTTTTAATATGGGATGCTATTGAAAAATGTTACAACACATAACATAACATACTTTTGTGTTCATTGTCTTGGATATACATTTACCAGCAAAATAATTTTGAATACATCTAAATACCTAATTCCAGTTAGGTCCACGTCATCAAGGCTTACGAAGGTAAATCAAATATAATAAGTACACAATGTTGTATATAGTGTTTGAGTAGCGTTTCTAGTTTATTCTTATGTATTTTTTATAATCAGTCGGTATCTCTGAATAGGTTTTTACTTGTAAATGTTGTGCTGCAACCTGAATAACAAAAATTACATCGAAAGTATCATCAATACAGCCTCACGAAAACTCGGCATCCTGAATAGAGTCAGACGGTTTTTCACGCCGGAGCAGCGGTGTCTTCTACACAAGACACAAATTCGCTCCTGTGTGGAATACTGCTCGCATCTCTGGGATGGTTCAGCAAAGTACTTACTAGATGCTCTCTACAGGTTGCAGCGACGTGCGGTCCGCATCATTGGGAATCCCGAGGTCACGAACACCCTAGAACCTTTACAGATGCGTAGAGATGTTGCGTCCATGGCTGTATTTTACCGTCTGTACCATGGTGAGTGTTCTGATGAGCTCTTCCAATTAGTCCCACCCTCCCCTTTCCTACCTGTGTAGGATTGTCCTGTGACAACACGTGCAGGTCTTAGATGTCACCCGCACACAGTGCAGAACATCCGATCAAGAACCAAGCGGTTCGGTGACTCTTTCCTCTGTCGCACCATTAAGGCCTGGAATTCATTACCAGCTCATGTATTTCCCTCTTCCTACAGTCCCGGGTCCTTTAAGCGGGGCGTGAAAAAGCATATGATGAGACCGTCAAGCTGAGTATCACCATTGTCACACGGTATGTGTAGGTAATGGTGACCCTCTTTTCTGAGACTTTGCCTTCAGCTTACCATCAGGCAAGGCGAAGTCTAATTGACGTGTTCTATATATAAAAAATAAAAAATTAGCATGGCGATTAGGTGTCTATAGTTGCCATGTATGTTTCATGTATTTTTTTCCACGTTTTCACGTTGTGTCTACTGTATTTGGAATACTGTCTAGATTTAATAGATGATTGTATCTATCTCTTTGTTCTTTGTCACGTAATGGCAGTAATCTGTAAGTGTACCTTTAAGAAATAAATAAATAAAATCAACCTTCCCTGCAAGCGCGCTATTTACTTCAGTCCTTACATAGTTCAAAAGCCTGAAAGAAAGCAAGAAAGAAACAGTTATTAATGCAAAAGGGTCAATAAAAACAATAATACCTATATAACATAACTAGAAACACTCAAACATATGCAGCTGTTTATATTCTTGCATACAATTGAACAGTAGTTGAATATCAATCACAGCCTTAATATACCAACGTTCTACCACAGTACAACAGAGACTGTCGAAGTTTTAGCAAAGTTTTAACTACATTGATTGCTAAACTCGTCACCCCATCACCCTGTCATCCCGTCACCCCGTTATTCCGTCACCCCGTCACGCCTGGCGCTGTGACAAACGGCTCTCTTTAACTTGCCGCCACTAACAGTAGCCGAACATTCAATTGTAACTTTTATACCCAATAGAACGGGAAACTAAAATCGAATGTTGGCAACTTTTTACAGCAATAAAAGTTACATCGGTTTAACGAACGTGTTTCCTTCTTCCTACAGTCCCGGGTCCTTTAAGCAGGGCGTGAAAAAGCATATGATGAGGCCGTCAAGCTGAGTGTCACCATTGTCACATGGTATGTGTAAGTAACTTACCATCAGGCAAGGCGAAGAGTAATTGACGTGTTCTATATATAAAAAAATGTATGCTTAACAAAAGTATTCAGATTTTTAATAGATTAATCTTTTGGTCTATACTATTATGAAAGCCTGTCAAGATAGGCACAGACTTCTAACAGATCAATAAATCTGTAAATTCAGTTATATTTCGCTTTTCAATATCTCTTTTTAGTTGATAAATAAACGAATAAATATCGCCTTTATATCTTTGAGGGACACAAAAAAACTGAACGAATTTTGATGTGGTTATTGTTTTAGGTTCGAATAATAATCTGCCATATGTTTAATCGCAATTGGTTGAGAAGAACCGAAGATATGACCAAAATCACGATAACTGACAACCATGTGGGTAAAGCTGTGGGCATTAACTAGTATATTATAAATACTTAAAATGAGGTAGGTCACGACGGTATTTCCGTCTAATTGAGCAGTCCGACTGGCGAAGTGACTCCACCCTACAGAATACTGCGGCCATAATAACCTCGTGTTGAGTTCTCGGCGGTGTGTAGGGTAGCCAGAGCTCACTGGAGAGTGTTTGTGCTGTCGAAACTCTCTATGCATACAGAGTTGGCAGAACGAGTGTGACTCCCTTGGTTTTGCACGGCCACGGTAACCACTTTCCATCAGGTGGGCCGTGTGCTTGTCTGCCACCTAAGTGGTATAAAAAATGGTGTGACATTCGCTCAATTCTCATTCATTCTACGTGCCTAACATCTCCTTTTCAATATAATTAATTACAGAACAAAATCACTAATTAGCAGTACCGAAATAAATCCAATATTCACAAAGTTTTTCATCATATTTATTAATTATATACATTGTAGAAGAACCTTCTAATTAGTCAGCTTTTGGCATCGTAATAGTTAAAGTTAGATTTAAGTCTTGGATTTGAGAGACGAGACAGCCGAGATCCCCCGTCTTAGCAGCAGGAATGTTATTATGAGTTCTAGCGTTTAGTTCTACTTTTCTCGCCTTATTGAGAGTTGTCTCTAGAAGTTATTTGATAGATATCATTAGAAAACTTTAATTATATATCTTAACATTTTAATAACATTACTTATTTGTGAAGTTATTCTATACGTATCTTCACATTATCTGTTTATTTTCTTTAAGGCTACCGTAACTGTTTCTACGTACAATAATCTGCAATAATAATATTGTACAATAAAGCCTAATAGTTAAGTGAAGTTCCAAGTTCGAATACTGTCTCAATGACCCGATGGGACCTTCTATAGCCCTGGGTCAGTCGGGGTGTGTGCGGGATATGCTACCTCACCCCCGGTAATTGATGGCTCAAGACGGCCGTGCGGTTTTAGTCAGTACGCGCCCACATAACCACCCCGCTGGCCTCGGTGGCGGGTATCCGAATGGATTTTTTTTTTTCATTACACTTCCGACGTGAACCCACTCCTAACACAAGCAATTTAGCTTAGTTAGGGGGATTAGAAGGAATATGAGTAATTTCGGTTGCTAATATTCTTTTCCAAAAATCTAACTATCTGTCTTATCACAAATTACCTATAGGTATTTAAACTATCATGGTTACTCACATCAGTATCTAAATAAACGGGATATTTACCATGTTTCATTGTTTTGAGTTTCCAATATTTCAGCGCTGTCGCAAGTACCATGATCACGGAGGAACTGGAGTAGTGGCGGTGAACAGAGAAAAAGTTTTTTTCTAGGAGTAATTATATAGGTAGATCGAGGTGGTGCTTGCGACAGCGCCGAAATATCGGAAAGTCAAAACAATGAAACATGGTAAATATCCCGTTTATTTTGATACTGATTATCACAAATTATTCAAATGTACGCCAATTCCTAGAGTTTAAGCCTCATAAGAAACTATTATTTGTACCCTTTACCAAGTAGAAACTCTTCATCGGTGTTATACACCGTCTATCAGAAGGTGTACCAACATATTGGTGAAGTGGGTTTAACTTCATAAACTTTAAAGGGGATATCTACACCCATTCACAGATATCTTTTTCAATTAATAGCTTACGAAATTCACTTTATATCTCAATATATGCATCTGTAGGGTATTTTTTACGTGCGAAAATTCCCCACGGATACCCGGGGGAGAGGTTATGTCGGACTCGAACCGACTAAAACGCACGGCGCTTGTGGGTCGTTGGTTGTCAAAGTTGAAGTTGATAGGCATATCCCTCGCATATCCCTGGCTGACCCAGGACCATCTCTCTTGACCTGACCCTCCTCGGGCCACAGAGTCCCCCAATTCGTCCCCAGAAACGGGGAGGAAAATATCCCTATCGAAATTTCAGACATCTACGAACGTTGTTACATGTACTTGAGGTTACTCCGGATTACTCTCAAGTTTAAGCTGAATTAAGTGTCTCATTTGGGCTCGATTGCACACATCATGGTATCGATTATCCAACACTTCCGTCCACAATTTCAATGTACATTTTCATGTTAGATCTACGATCTTCAATCTCCAGCGTCCTATCTATTCCAGCTATATATTTTGAAAGTGTTGACTCACCTTACATTCACCGGTTGCCAGTCCCTTTTGAGACTTTTGTGTATAATCAACCGTCGTTCCTTTGCCACATTTGGCCAACTCATTGCCTACTTCACTATGATTATATTGGGAGTTTTGTGGATACCTGTTTATTGAATGTATTATACAGTGACTTTCTGCGGTAAAACAAACTGGAACAGCACCGGAATCAAGATGTAATTATCTAAAACACACATGGACATTATTCTACATGACAAAAAGTTTTAAACGCAGTTGAAATATGAATAGACGGTGGATTTCAATTGATTAACATATGAGATAGAACTAGAGTTAAATTGAACCAACTTAAATGTGTCGGCTAATACGAACTTCCGTGGTTACAGTACGGTTGGTTCGGCTGAATAAGGCCCCAGTAGTGTTTCATTTATGCCCGGCAGCTGGTGGCGACGGCTACACTGATTTTCATTATTAAATTGCTATGTTGCCTTTCATGTTTAGTTTATAATAGATATTGTGCTCGTATATACATAACTCTCTAACAATGTTTTCGAATGTGTTTTGATAAATTACATATTTATAGCTTCGACTTCACGTGTGGATTTGAGCTCGTTCCTGCAACCTGTGGGAACGTATTCCCAGTATAAGAAGTAGCCTTTGTGTTAATTGAGACTATAATCTATTCTTGTCGCCAGGTCAGATCCGTTCAACTAACAAGAAATTTTGTGAAGATGTTTGTGCCCCGTGGTTCCCGACAGAGTAGAATTTGAACCACCCCATCTCTTTCCTTGCGGTGTCGTACAAGGCGACTAAAGGATAGGGCTGTTTAACATCAGACAGATATTTACATCCTTAACTCAGCCTCAGATGCATGGCTTGAATCAAGTACCCGGAGGACGGCAATAGGCTCACCCCCTATTACGTGGGACTGAATTCAATAATATGTGTGTCAATTCACCTCTGCCTAACCCTCCGGGGATAAAGGCGTGATTATATGTATGTATGTATTGGGATGTTTGTTATTTCATCACGCCCTAACGGCTACACAGATCTAGCTGAAATATGAAACAGTAAGAGATTATAGAATCATTATCAATCTAGAATATCAGGAATTGGCTCCCATATGTAGCGAACAATTAGATGTTAAGATTTCAAACTATCTACGACCTAAACTAGGCATTTAGGAACAAGATCATCAAACATTAGGCACACTAATTCCCATTCCATTTAAATTAATATCTGTGAAGGGCTAACAGAACCACCCGCGGGTTCCGCACACGTTCCGAATATTTACTTCACTTAATTTACGAACGTTTGTACCACGTCAACATAGGAGTAATTAAGAGTAAACATAATGTTTTTGTGACGAGACTAACTTATATATTTCATGGAATTATTAAGGTAATGTACGAGCTCACGCTACGAATATTAAAAATATTTATAGGGACTCATTTTAGTTTTACTTTTAATTAAAAAAAATCTAAATCATCTCATTTCATCAATCTATGTTTATTAAGAAAACTATACCGTGGAGTTTGTTGCTTCGTTTCTTGTCCACTAGCGCCTAAAAAGTGGTGCTAAACTTAAGTAGAAATAAATTACATACATACATAAAATCACGCCTGTTTCCCATAAGGGTTGGCAGAGATCACGGATCTCCACTTGCTACGATCCTGACATACTACTCTCGCTTCATTCAATCTCATTACATTCTTCATGCATGCTCGTCGGTTTAGAGTACTCCTGACCTGTCCCTATTCTAAAATAAATTGATTTTAATAAATTTCAACCATAATATATTATATTATCCAATAGGTGCAATGATTTATTATATTTTGAAGAAAATTCAAAGACGACTAAAAATGAAGTCGCACGGGTGTTTATGTGATAGGGTCTTTTTTTATACCACTTAGGTGGCAGACAAGCGCACAGCCCCCCTGATGGAAAGTGGTTACCGTGGCCTATGGACGTGCGTAACACCAGAGAAGCCACACTCACGCTGCCGCCCCTGTAAGCACAGAGTTTCTGTGCCGTCAGTGTAGAGGACAAAGCAGGACAAGCCTTTAGTCATCCCACTGGCAGCACAAATTCTCCGGTGAGCTCTGGCTACCCTACGCACCGCTGGGAACACAACACAAAGTTATTATAATCGCAGTTTTCTGTAGGGCGGAGGTACTTCCCCAGTCGGACTGCTCAATTGGGCGGAAATACCGCCGGGTCTAAACTAAGAGGTCGAAGGCTACCTGTATAACTAAACGCTACACATATATTATACATCATATTCCACATAGCTATACAGTGATCGAAATTAATATAAGTTAGTACTTATAAGGTTCAGAGCTAAAACATCGGGATAAAAAGTAGATCAAGTCAGTCAGGGCTAATGAAGCTGCCAATTGTAAAATAACGGTCTAATAATTTTTTAGTTCGTGTATCTTTCTTTTTTATTATTATTAATGTCGAAGGTAGCCTAGTGGTATGGGTAATGGACTGCTAAGACAAGGTCTCGGGTTCGATTCCAGGTTTTACCATGGCATACACCAATGACTTTTCGATGCTTTTCGAAGTTATGTGAGTATTTATCGCAGGTTTACAAGTGCCCGGTTAATGGCAATAGGCTCGCCACCTATTACATTGGGACCTAAACATAAACTGGCGAAATGTAGGTGCTAGCACCTCTGCCTTCCCCATCGGGGTTATAGGCGTGAGTTTTTTTTTTTTTTTTTTTTTTTTTATATAGGACACGTCAATTGGACTTCGCCTTGCCTGATGGTAAGCTGAAGGCAAAATCCCAGAAAAGAGGGTCACCATTACTTACACATACCGTGTGACAATGGTGACACTCAGCTTGACGGCCTTATCATATGCTTTTTCACGCCCCGCTTAAAGGACCCGGGACTGTAGGAAGAAGGAAACACGTGAGCTGGTAATGAATTCCAGGCCTTAATGGTGCGACAGAGGAACGAGTCTCCGAACCGCTTGGTTCTTGATCGGATGTTTTGCACCGTGTGCGGATGACATCTAAGACCTGCACGCGTTGTCCTGTGTAGGAAAGGGGAGGGTGGGACTAATTGGAAGAGCTCATCAGAACACTCCCCATGGTACAGACGGTAAAATACAGCCATGGACGCAACATCTCTACGCAGCTGTAAAGGTTCTAGGGTGTTCGTGATCTCGGGATTCCCAATGATGCGGATCGCACGTCGCTGCAACCTGTCGAGAGCATCTAGTAAGTACTTTGCTGAACCATCCCAGAGATGCGAGCAGTACTCCACACAGGAGCGAATTTGTGTCTTGTATAGAAGACACCGCTGCTCCGGCGTGAAAAATCGTCTCACTCTGTTCAGGACTCCGAGTTTTCGTGAGGCTGTTTTGATGATGCTTTCGATGTAGTTTTTGTTATTCAGGTTGCAGCGAACATCCATACCTAGGATATTGAGATTGTCCTGCAGCGGCAGTGGCGTGCTCTGAAGAGTGGGGAGGGGAAGGAAAGAAGATACTTTTGCTGTAAACGCACATGCCTGCGTCTTCTTGGCATTGAACTCAACCAGGTTCTCAGAGCCCCATTGAGAAATGTGATTCAGGACCCCGTCAAGCTCAGTGACAAGAAGCTGCCTTTTCTCTGCGATATCTGACTGCTTGGCCGCTGGATGTCCATGATAACTCCCATGTAAAGTGCTATCGTCTGCATAACAATGAACATTGCCGGTAGACAGCATGTCATTGATATGCAGAAGAAAGAGAGTGGGTGATAAGACGGACCCCTGGGGCACGCCAGCATTAACCTGCAGAAACTCTGAAGCTCGTCCGTCACAAAGGACGCGAATACGGCGCCCCTGCAGGAAGCTAGCAACCCAGTTGCACAGCCTAGAAGGCAGACCAAAGGCAGGTAGCTTAGAAAGAAGCGATTTGTGCCAGACTCTATCGAAAGCTTTGGCGATGTCAAGACTAATTGCCAGTGACTCGCCGTGCTTGTCCATAGCCTCACCCCAAAGATGGGTAACGTATGCTAGAAGATCACCCGTTGACCGTTTCGGTCTGAAGCCATATTGCCGGTCATTAATTAAGGAGTGATCCTCTAGGTGCCGCATGAGCTGTTTGTTAATTATGTGCTCAAACACTTTGCACAGCACTGAGGTGACGGCTATGGGTCGATAGTTGGCTGGCTCCGAGCGATCCCCCTTCTTGGGAATCGGCTGAACATTCGCCTCTTTCCAAGGCAAAGGCACTGTACCCGAACTGTAGGATAGCCGGTACAGGCGCGTAAAAGTTTATGTTATGATATGTAATGTCAAAGGTCTTATATATTCAGAATTATGTGACTATTAACACCTCCCAAACTAGTTCAGAAATACGTGGAACACCTAAGATTACAAGCAGCTACTGCCTTACTGACCTATTTTTTCATATAATTAAGTTCTAATGTAATACCTGGGCGTACCCCAAGGGATACGAAAGTTAATAAACATCGCAAAATTACAACATCAACGTTATCATACATCTACTACACCTACCTCCATTATTAACACTCTATTAGCAAATGCTTACGTTACCATTTAACGGGGTTTCATAATACTCCCTGTAAGGTAATGGTCTTATTAGAGGACCGACTTGAGGCGCTGTGTTCTATGGACCAAGAGGGCAAATATGCTGTGTGACGTACTTCAGTTAGCTATAAATAATTCAAATTATAACTAACTTGCAGTTACCCGCGGCTCCAACTTCGTGGACCTTTATGTACAGTAATGTTAACGAGAATTAATGCTATCATGGTCCTATACCATACAGCCTGTGACCTGGTCGAAACGTCAGACAAACCAAAGGTATGTATGTACCTATACCATGATAGCTTTAATTCCCGTTAACATTATTGTATATATTTTCTTTATACCACTTAGTTGGCAGACAAGCACACGGCCCACCTGATGGAAAGTGGTTACCGTGACCTATGGACGTCTGTAACACCAGAGGAGTCACAGTCGCGCTGCCAACCCTGTAAGTACAGAGTTTCTGTGCCGTCAGTAGAAGACAAAGCAGGACAAGCCTTTAGTCTTCCCACTGACAGCACAAATTCTCCAGTGAGCTCTGATATCATAGAACGCGATAGTTTACAAATTTATTTAATTATTTATTGCACACACAGTACAGAGAGCATAAATAAAACATATCAAAGAAAATGTACAAAGGCGAGCTTAACTCAAAATGAGTTCTCTCCCAGTAAACCTTTGAGTAGCAGAGAAGCATATAGTAATGAATAAACGTGGTCCTTTGTTTCTGTATCCCATAAATACCTATACCTGGGATAAAACTTACCTATGTGGTATTCTAACAGAGCTCGAGGAGTTGTTCGTGCAGTTCACGATAGCACAAGCGAACGACAATACTGGTGCCTACGAAATTTTGCGTCCTCTCAATGAGAAGTCTGCAATCAAGATGTTTAGTGATTGTTTGGCTGACCATCGTCTCATTTCTAGGCCATAAACTAACTGTACCTGTTTCAAATTTCAACCAGATAGGTTCAGCCGTTAGAGCGAGATTGAATAACAAAAACAAAACATCTACTTCAGCAAACTTTTACGTTTATATTCTTACTAGCTTTTTTTCAGTTAACGCGACTTTCGCTCATTTCTCCGAGCCTACTGAACCGATTGCGATCAAACAAACGTAAGATTTTAAGTCTGACCAAGACTTTTCAAACAAAAATTGCTTCAAAATCTGTATCAGTAGTTTACTAATGTTCCTTTTAGCCCCTCTAGCTAAGCTAAATTGCTTGTGTTAGGAGTAGGTTCGATTTGTTAGTGTAATGACCAGGATTCGAACCCGGTATCTCTCGGGTAAGGTCGACTTCTTAACCGCTAAGCTACCGACGCTTAAATATAATTTTTGCCTCCATTCCTATTTGGTTTGGTTGCTTGTTAACAGCCATGTTCACGAGGCAACCTTATCTGTAGCAAAGCAACCAAAATAGCAACCTGCTCAGTGTAGATCCTTAGTAATATTATAAATACGAAAGTAGTTCTATCTGCCTGTCTGTCTGTTAGTCTGTATGTCTATCTGTATGTTATGCTTTCACGCTAAGCTTACTAAACCAATTTTGAAGAAATTTGACATAGGGTTATATTAGAGCTTGAGAAAGGACTTAGGCCATGTTTCGTCGCGATAACCGACTTCCACGTGGGCGGAGTCGCAGGCAACAGTTAGTAAGTAATATAATCAAACCAAATAAATAGCGATATACACCGTTAAAAAAATATATTTATTTAAAAAATACTAAATTTGAACTGCTATGAAACCTAACCCTTTTCTCATAAGACGATAGACGAATAAGGAAAGTCTTTAGCCAAGATAATATATTTAATATTAATGATAATGAAGGCTAAAGATTGCGTTTTGATACGGAGGAAAGGAATCCAACGGCCCTCTGGGAGGTTCGAAATATTCATGAAAAGGGGTGGCAATGCGCTATATACACACCCAATGTATTTCCTTTGCTTTTGATCAGGGGAAGTGGAATTGGGTTAATATTGCTGGAAGAATCTATTTATGGGAAATGTCGATCGTGTTTTAGGGAAAATAAATAACTAGTTAACATTGCAAATAACCTCTGTTGCACGAGTGGTAGGAAATTGATTTTGTTTTTGCGTACCTGGAGTCTGACATAAAATTGTTTATATCTAGATTTATTTAATAACACCCAGATTTCACATACTATGATTTTCAGTTTCACATAATAGGGGGTAATCCTATTGCCATCAGGCAGATACTTTATCATGTACTGTATATTTACTGTTAGATGGAGAACAACCCTATCTCTTCTTGGACACCCATGGGAATTGATGGGTAACTAAGACAACTCGCCCTACTAAGCCTGATAAACTATTAGATAAAATATTATGATAGACCGTAGGCATAAGAGCAAACTTATTTCGCTGAACCAACAAGGCAGTTTTATATAGTTAATTAGACAATAACCAAGATGTGATTCTAGGGTGAACAGTCTGAAGACACGATTTTTCTACCCGGACTTATCGTCGACAGTCAGTATTCATGACTAGGTGAATTTTAGACGGTTAAAATACGCATATTGAGAACACATTTGTATTTTTTTTGCACAGTATTTATTACTGAAACTGACCGATTTCGCCTTACGGCATCCTCCAAGATCCGGTCTGGTTCAATAATAAATACTGTGCACCATCGAGTGTCATTAACAGTATCAATAGATTAAAATGTGAATAGCTAAAAAAAATAATAATATTCAGGATTAATAGTTTAAACGCTCGCCGGGGACTGTTATGGTAAATGACCATGTCAATCTCAAATTATAAATTTTCAAGATAAATATAATATAAAAATAATAGAACGTCTTCATTATTTCTATATTATTTTGATTCTCCAACAACTTATTCATTTATTGAGATAAACCACTCTTACTGTTCCACAATATTTATTTAATAAATAGGTTAAAGGGTTGGCATTTTCACTTTTGAAAATATCGTGAGGTGAAACCGGTTAGATCAATATTGTGGAATAGTACAACCGGTTCCCTAACGACATTTTGTAAGGGTGTTTCTAATGTGACTTTTAGGTTAATTGTTGAAATTTATAACCAATCAAATATCATTGCTTTGTGCAAGTTTATATGTGAAAGTTCTCATATTAACGAAGTGTCTTTTAGAGAGTATTTTCCAATACAAACTATATCTTGTAATATCGCTTCGGTCGTTAAGCCTCAAAAGAGTGCCGTAACTTTGTACAATTATGACCATCAAATACCTGTCTACCTCCATCCTGGCATTCCACTTAATATATCCGATATAGGAAAAAGGTCGGCTGAGAGGTCATTTAAATTTTTTATGAGCATCGATTACATGGACTTTTCCAAATTTCTGAGGCGCCTGTAACCGCCCTGGGTATGCGGTGTTTGGCCTTTCAAAAGCCCTTAGAATAATTATTTATCAAAGCTTATACCGTTGGTATTTTGTTGAGCGTTGATAATAGAAGTCTAAAATTAGTTTTAATTTGTTTTAGTAAAAGGCCTTTTCATTAGCTCGTTCAAGGTACTCGTAGTCAAAAGGTATTATTATATATTATTTTAAGTTAACCTTGTGAAGAAACATCGTGATTACCGGATATCCCATATCCTCCACGGGAGGAAAATAAAAGAAATGGACCACACCGAAGGGCAGATCACAAGACAAAACTGCGTAGAAAGAATTAAGGATTCTTGCTAGGTAGTTTGAGGTAAAAATACCTATGGTGAGGGTCATTTAGATTAGAACCACGCTATGACAATGATGCTTACTTAGGAATAAATCTGTACTAATAATATTATAAATCTGAAGAGTTTCTTTGCTTGTTTGGTTTAGAGCGCTAATCTTGTTTATCGAGGAAGGCTATAAGGTAAATATCATCACGTTACTACCAAAGGAAACGGAACAATAATCATAAATATTAACAAATCTGACAGATTGCCATAGATTATCTGAATATTAACAGGTACAACCAGGGTGCGAGGGATATGCCTCCGGCTACTTCATCTCCAGCGGCTTACGACCCTCAGACGGTGTGTGTTTTAGTCGGTTCCAGTCCGATATAATCTCGCCCATCAGCTCCGGTGGGGGGATATCCGTGGGGACTTCTCCCACGATATAAAAAAGCCATAAAGCCATGATACGTGTTATCAAAGTATAACACAGGCAGAGCCAGGGAAAGCCGGTTAGTTAATAATCTGTCAACGAAAATTTACCGAAATCCACATCTTCTCAATATAACAATATTTTGACAGCTCATCATAAACCATGTTGAATTCGCCATCTTTGAGGAAACTTATTTAACTTATTTGTCTGCTCGTATACAGCATACTAATGAATCACCGTGAGGGTTACCGATGATCTATCCTGAATACTAATGACGCGAAATCGGTCAAGTACGCGCCTGAATGTGCCTCAGAAGGTACATATAAGACATGATGTATTTCGGGTGAACTGTGAATGATATTGCGGTTTCCTTTCTAATGTTGTATTAGACAAGGGCTCGAATAGAGATGATTTAAACAACCTTTATGGTGGATGATTTGTTTTACTGATTTCTTGTTTACTCCACTTAATAAAAAAAAAAGTCCCGTCGTCATTATTGTAGGTACACAGTATTAATATTATTAGGAATAAAATTAGAAGGCCTGTTGGTCTGGATGTTTCTATGTATAATATAGATGTATTTATAAAAATAAAAAATGTATGTTAATCGGTATTCGAGATCCCGAAACACCAGTTAGTTATGCTTATTGTGGGTCCAGGTGAATTTGTGTAGATATAGAATATTACTATTTATCAGTATAATATACAGCAATATAATACAGCGCACAAGGCGACTAAGGGACAAGTCTGTCTAGCTTCAGACAGATATATACAGTCCAGACTACGCCTCAGATGCATGGCTCGAGTCAACAATAGAACCCGGAAAACAGCAATAGGCTCACCCACTATTACGTGGATACAATGATGATGAAATGTGGGTGTTAATTCACCTCTAACCTAACCTAAAAACAGGGTAAAGGCGTGATTATATGTATGTATGTATCAGCATAATATCTTATTCCATTAAAATGCATGTCAGTAGCACCAAACCTCTCGGCAACTAACCCCAGCTGATACGAAATCCATAATATTGTACCTCACTTCAGATGTAGTATGTTAAGTATCCAACATACATTATGATGATCGCTTACTTTACTAAATGCATGGCAAAAAGGTTCCCAGATAACTTCCCTCGCACTCCGTGCTCAGGCAAAATATCCTCTTTTTCATGTTTTATAACATCATCTTCCCTAGGGATTTACACCTGTGTTTGCACACATTTGATTAAGGGACTCAAAATACACACATATCGTATACATTGTGTAGGAATTGAACAAACTTCACCTATTTAGTCAATACACTACAATATATATATAGGCTATCTACTTAAACTATACACAAACTCTATAGATACGGTAAATGGCACCACAGTCAGCGTAAAAAAGATCAACTACTTTAGTAGACATTCATCCCATAACATGCACACATTGACAGTTTAAAGAGCAATATTGAAATTAGCTCGCTCACATAACACATATTTCAAGCCGATTTTATTGTGATGCATTTTGTTAGCAATAATACAGTCTATACGACAATAATAAAATGGTGAATTAGGAGGTAGGACACGGCGGTATTTCCGCCCAATTGAGCAGTCTGATTGGAGAAGTACCTCTGCCTTATAGAAAACCGCGGCTATAATAACTTCGTGTTGTGTTTCCAGCATGAGTAGGGTAGCCAGAGCGCACTGGAGAATTTGTGTTGTCAGTGGGATGACTAAAGGCTTGTCCTGCTCTGTCTCCTACACTGACGGCACAGAAACTCTGTACTTACAGGGTTGGCAGCGCGACTGTGACTCCTCTGGTGTTACAAACGTCCATAGGCCACGATAATCACTTTCCATCAGGTGGGCCGTGTGCTTATCTGCCACCTAAGTGGTATAAAAAAAAAGAAAGAAGAACCTCTATATTTTTAAGTAATTCCCAAAAAGGATCGCTATTCAAAATGTCATAATTAAATAATTCAACGGGCTTCTACCTCATTCTCAATAAAATTTTCTTCGACAAAAACCAAAAATAATTTCAAGATTATCCCAAATTCTAATTGACAAAAAGAGGATTACGCTTCGCATTTTAGACAGTGTCTTTCAATGAGATATTTTTCGTAGTATTTACTCCCAGCTGACACAATTTCAAACAGACTGTGATATTAGCGCCCGTCACTCTTAAGATTATGACGGAAAATCTGACGTTTCATTTGTCAAGTATTATTTTAAATTGTAAAGCTCTTTTAATGAATGAATTGTGGTATTAACATAATATACAGTGAGATCTAGGAGCTGGGATCTGGTATGGTTTTATAAAGAAGTATAATCTTGAAGTATAAGTGAACCGCGGTAGCCTAGTGGTATGGTTAATGGACTGCTGAGACGAGGTCTCGGGTTCAATCCCAAGTTTTACCATGGCACACACCAATTACTTTTCGATGCTTTTCGAAGTTATGTGTGTATTTATCGCAGGTTTATAAGGGCCTGGTTGATGGCAATAGGCTCGCCACCTATTACATTTTGACCTAAACATAAACTGGCGAAATGTGGGTGCTAGCACCTCTGCCTACCACTTCGGGGGTATAGGCGTGAGTTTACGTTATGTTATGATAATATGTAAAAACGCATGTATTCAGGCTACAGAGCGCTTGAAGTACTGGACTTGAAGTCGCGTCTGTTCTTTTTTGTAGAATTGGTATTGAAGTAGTGTCATCACTTTTCATTATTTCAGAACGTTGAATATACTCAACAGGTAGGTACACCGATTTCCACCCAACTAAACCATAGCACTGATGAGCAGAAACGGTGACTCTTCAAGTTTGCTATAGAGATAAAATACTTAATGTATAAAAATCATTCCGACCGTTGTCGCGGGCAAGGCTACCCGTCTGCTTTGGTCAATCAATAGCTTAGGGGGGTTGTGCGCTCATGTCTCGCACGTGCTTGGGTTTCCAATAATACCGGTTGTGATTTTTTCAGCTCGGCTATGATATAACTCCTCTGCAAAAACCTTTAAACATAATCGCAAATGGCTGGCGAGATTACAGTATTATTATTTTTTTGATCTAGGACATGCCAACTTGACTTCACCTCGGCTGATGGTAAATTAAAGGCAAAGTCTCAGGAAAGAGGGTCACCATTACAGACACTAAGTAATGTTACAATAGTGGCATTCAGCTTGGCAGCCTCATCAGATGCTTTTTCACGCCCCGCTTAAAGGACCCGGCTTGGTTCTTGCTAGTGTATTCTGTATACATCTAAGCCCTGCACGTGTTGTCCTATGTAGGAAAGGAGAGGATGGGATTCGTCGAAAGAGCTCATCAGAAAACTCACAATGGTTTTTTTTTTTTTTTTTTTTTACGTGCGCAAAATCCCCACGGATACCTCCCCACCGGAGCCGGTGGAGGAGGTTATGTCGGACTCGAACCGACTAAAACGCACGCCGCCTGTGGGTCGTTTCGGTTGCCGAAGGTGAGGTTGACAGGCATATCCCTCGCACCCCGGCCGACCCAGGGCCATCTCTCACGATCTGGCCCTCTTCTCGGGTGTGGGGACCACAGAGTCCCCAACTCGTCCCCGGAAACGGGGAGGCGCGCCACGCGCGCCGCCGCCGCGGCCTGCTTCTGCCAGGGTGACAGGCGGCTTCACCTGTCACCCCCAGGCCGGCGCTCATGGGGGGCGGAGGTCGTTCATCGACCTCCGACGCCCGAGTTGCCTTCGTGCGCGGGCAGCTTGTCTAGCGACCCTTCGTCGCTCCCGCTGCCGCTCCCACCCCGCCTCCTCCTTCACGAGCATTACTTGCTCGCAGAAGGAGGCGCCGGCCGCCCACGCATCCGCGCAGCGAACCATCGCCGCGAGCAAGGTGGAGAGCGTGAGAACCCTCACTCCCAGGGCCGCCACAAGCTCCCGCCTCGGCGTCTCCCACGCCGGACACTCGGTGAGCGTAACTCACAATGGTAACGAATAACAGTAACGAATAAAACAAATATTTAGCACGTGTTAACAACCATGGCAGTCGATTATTTTGTGTTTCTTGACAAACTATGCACCAAATCTTAAGTTATAAAACCAATGTTAAATAAGACACATGTACTTTTCCACAGTAGGTATAAAATTTATACTTTGGAGACTTTCACAACTTTCCATACTGTGGAAAAGTACGATTGTCTTATTCAATATGGTGCAGTAAGTTCTGCAATGTGCAATCGATCAAAAATAAAAATAGAACCAAAACTTGAACAATGATCATCTAATATTATAATAACGATAAATAGTTGTACAATTTCATAGCCATTTTCTCCAGATATCGTTCGCACTACAATACTCTTCTAATGATGATTCGCTTTATATCGCAGCTGTTCCAAGTGGCATCGTTAGGATAAACTACGTACGTATCTAAATGTCACGGCCTCATTAATGCGGTAGGTATAAATATATTATGATTCTTCTAGGAATACCTTCTCGTATTGGATGTAATTATATTGTAGATTTTGTAGGGCATAATTATTACATAGTGATATTAAATGAGGCACGAAAGTTCATGGGTAACCACTTCTCAGGTACACCGTGTAATTTTTTTTTTTACTTTCGGTAATCCCCACGGTTACCCCCACCACCGTAGCCGGTGGGAGAGGTTATGTCGGACTCGAACCGACTAACTAACGCACGACGCTTGTTTAACAGGCATATCCCTCGCACCCCGGCCGACACAGGATCATCTCTCTCGATCTGGCCCTCTCCTCGGGTGTGAGGTCTCCATGGGTGCCGCGGCCTACTTCTGCCAGTGTGACAGGCGGCTCCTGCCGTCACCCCCAGACCTGCGCTCATGGGGGCGGAGGTCATTCGTCGACCTCCGACGTTCGAGTTGCCTCAGTACGCGGGCAATTTGGCTTGCGAGGTAGACCGTGTATTTGTCCACCACCTAAGTGGTAAACAAAGTAATTTAGTTCAAACCATCTGTTCAAAATCTTCAATGACCGAGTTCTAACAACTTTTGCCACCCGCTTCTACTACAAATAAACAAACTCTTGTTAAAACAAAAACTATTACAATTGTGTTCCGTACGTAGATCGATCTGCTAAGAAGCCACTTAGCTATAACACAGCTTTTTCGCTTAATGTACCCTTTTATAGCGCCGCAAGTATTCCCTGCAATTTGTTTGAATGCCGCAATTTCCCCACGAGCCGTATCTTGTACGTTCTGTGGTACTTTGCCGTGGATTTCTGAATGAAAAAATAAAAGCTAATATAATATTTTGTATTGGTAAATTAACAACTTATCTATTTATTATCTCAGTAACTAACTACTATACAATAATGTTTACGGGAATTACGGGAATTAACGCGATCATGGTATTACATACCTTTGATTGTATGTTTGGATACCATGAACGCGTTAATGATACGAAACGCCAAGTACAGAAGATTCGCCCAAAACCCTCCTACTTGTATAATTTATCTGGCCAGCTATACTGTACGTCTTGTGATCGTGCCTTCAAGTTGAAGTTCGGCTTTGCAAGCCACATTAGAGCCCATCATAGGTACCAACTAAATATTTAGGTATCGCCATCGCCAGATACGGTTTGAACGACATGATGATGAATTGCTGTAAACATGGAACGCGAAAGTTCAAAACTTAACTACTATAGATTTAATTGAAAGCAGATTTAATTACCTATTTTATTTATTTATTTATATTCTTAGTAAATAAACAATTCCTTTTCTTATCAATGTCACTGCGAACGAGTTTAATCAGCCGTGCAATTAACAGCTCATTCAGTCAACTAAACGGCACCACTCAACTAACTTCCTGAATGATATTCAGCCATTGATGATAAAACAGCTAGGCAAATGATATGTATCTTACCGTCTCATTACTTGCCAGCCAGTTTATTAAATGTTGTAATACACTCTACGGTTGAAGTTTATTCAGGAAGTTATTTGAACAGCACTGATTAGTAAACCAGGCTAGGCTGTCAATAAAACGGCGGATTAAACAAGTTGACTCCGAGATAGATACATGTAATTATGGTAAATGGATAAGCATATTAGTAAATTCTGCAAACTAAGTATACATTACTACTACATTTATAATTTTAATCAAGGAGGAAGTTACGTTTATCAGCTTTTTAGTAAATTAAAAAATCATTATAATATAAATAATTTATTTCTAAGAAAATGGTACATTGAGGTCTTTATGTTATTTCACTTGTTCAAACATATTCTACCATACCCTGGTGTAGAAATATTAAATTTTATAATAATAATATTTAAGATTTACAATAGTAATGTCAAATATGTCACTCATGCAATCAATTAATTATTTATTTCTATTACGTTTTACAATAATAATATTTAAATTTTACGATAATAATATCAAATATATCACGCATGCAATCAATAATTATTTATTTAATTAGTCATTTATTTGTTTTACATCAGTCAATATAATGTCCTTAAAATTAAATTTGCTATCCATATATTCCCTCACTGAATAAAAACACTTATCTACTAAGAAATTAAATATGCTGAATTTAAATTTAGTCACAGGTAGCGCTCGCACACCAACTGGCAGTTTATTGTATATTTTTATAGCCATACTATATGCATTTGAGGAATATAGACGTATTCTTCTGGGGCACTAAAATTTTGTAAGGATCTCTACTATTTGTCTTTTTCGATATGTCATCATGTAGCAGAATCATTTGTGGATATTTCTTCACAAATAGGCACATTTCATAAATATAAAGGCAAGGAAATGGCAGAATTCGTAGTTTTTTGAAGATTGGTTTGCAGTGTTCTCGGTATCCGGCTCCATACAGAGCTCTAACATCATTCTCAATCTAAGCAAAACACCTCATGTTTATTTAAAAAAGTTTATTATAAGTTTATATTAACACATCACTCAAGTTAATCAGTTCCCAGGAACGGCAATAGGCCCGTTATCTATTACACGCAGTTAACGAAGTAACGTGGGCGTAATGAGCGCCTCTGTCTATCCCCTCGGGGATAAAGAGGTGATGTGTGCATGCGTGCGCGTGTGCTTGTGTATGTGGTGCAGGTGTGTGACAAATTAACCAGAAACTCTGTTCCTATAACTACAGATAAAACAATACAAAACAGATAATTATAAACATAGCAGTATTATAAGCTGTTGGGTCTCCTTCTTCTTCAATAAGTATCCTAGTCAAAACAGAAGCTTTCACTTCGCAGTCGGGAGTCCCCTTTTCCCAGTCTCACTGCGAATTTGATTGAATTTCGATATTTTCATGATAACGAAGTATTGCTTTTAGACCAGTTGTTGGTGGAGCGGTGCAACGTTCGACTGCTACGCAGGGGGCGCAGATTCCATCCCGCTCAGTGAAAATATTTGCATGTATGATTATGTATATTTGCACTGGTCTGGGTGTTTCTATGTATGATATGTGTGTATTTCCAAAAAAAGGATCTAAGTAAATTCATCGGTATTCTAGATTCTATAACACAAGCTAGTTAAGCTATGCCGTGAGTCTAGCGTTGTGTACCACGTAGTTTTCGGCATAGCCGCGTGGTCCCCGGTAGAGTAGATTTGGGGCCACCCAATTTCTTCCCATGCGGTGTCGAACAAGGTGACTAAAGGATAGGACTGTTTAACATCAGATAGATATATACAGCCCAGGCTCAGCCTCAGATGCATGACTCGAGCCAACAATAGTGCCCGGAATACGCCAATCGGCTCACCCCCTATTATGTGGGACCGAATACAAATATTGGTGAAATGTGGGTGTTAATTTAGCTGTGCTTAACCCTCCGGGGATAAAGGCGTGATTTTATAAAAAAATGTAAGTATATACAATGTTAAAGAATATTTGTTTTATTATTATCATACGAATAAAAATTATACATCATACACAAGAGTAAGTTTGTAAAATAAAGTTGGAACTGAAATAGCATATCGCATTACCGCCGCGTAGCCATCCAATCGTTTTAATAAACATTTAGCAAATGGAATGTTGTACCACAGCGCGATCCGACGCGATTCAATGGTGCTTACACGCAGTGAATTACGATTGGTTCTAACTACAGCCAAAACAGTTGAGGACAAATTAGTGTAATAAGTACTAGATCTTTAACGACATAATCTATGCGTAAGATGTTTGTTTGGGTAGTTTTCATTATCTTTTGAAATATTCTTCTTCTTCGTGTTAGTGGCAACCATTTAAAATAGCTATATGCGTCCAGCCCAAAACTCGGTTACATTGACCGCACCTTCTGTCGCTTCATTCAGCCCCTCTAGACATGTGGCTATTCGTTGGCCAGCGTATTGTGGAATAGAATGATGAATTTAACGGATTTGACATTTATAACATACGTTTACGACCGTCAGAAATATCAAATACCATAAGGTTTGTCGTTGACGATTGAGACCGCTAAACTGAGTGCCACCATTGTAACATACTAAGTGGTGAACCTCTTTCCTAAGAATTAGCTTACCATCAGGCGAAGTGAAATTGGCGTGTACTATACAAAAAGAAAAAAGATGGCGGAATTTATTGTTACACATATAGAAAAGACTCGTACTTTTTCTACAGTATTTATTATAAAACTTGACCGGTTTCGCCTTACGGTATCCAGTCAAAGTAAACCTTGATGTTTATCTGGCAAAGGTTGTCTGTTTGTCAAAGACTGTCATTAAACCTTTGAGGATGTCGTAAGGCGAAACCAATCAGGTTCAATAATAAATACTGTGGAAAAAGTATAAGAGTGTTCTCAATATGTGTATTATTAAACTTTAACAAGTAGGTACCTAACATTTTAGAAGGTACAGAATTAGAATTATTTTTAAACATTAAATACATTATAGGTTCTTATGATCAGCCATAAATAAACAGTGGACGGACTAAATGCTATCATCGCTACTATAACCCCTTTCTTAGTACCATTTATTGCCAAAGGCCCATTTCAGATACAATGGGTATACAATCGTATCTCGTACTAGAAACCCATGAATTACTACTTGACATGCGATTTACCGACAAGAAACAAACAGCTTTACGCGAGAGTGGAACTCTTCGAACACATTATTGGAGTATTACGTTTTGTTATTATATTTTCATACATGTGTAGAGGAATGAGGTGTGACTTTCCTCTGATACAAACGGAGAAACCTCTGACCAGGCAAGGTAATGCCTGGCGAGCCGTGGGACAACGATTGTCGTTGGACTGCGAGAACTTCACTTGCGCGATGCAGTATTCGTAGTGACGTAGTAGTTCAGCTTGCTGTCGCTAGATGGTGCTGGGTACATGTGGTATTGCCATACAAACATACGCTCACATCTATTTTCCTCCGCGGTAGGTAGAAGCAACTTCCCACCACTTGCTTCTATCTTTACACACTTCACGAGCTTGGTTTACTATTTCAATTTCAATTTCAATTTCATCTTTATTTGCGAACACAGGTACAAATTGTTGGTACATTGGTTTAAAAGTTTGATCATTCCGCATTCCACCTAAAAGGCATGCAAATTTACAATATAAGCTTAAAAATAAAATACATTTTATAGGAGTAGCTACTGATTAATAACGCAATTAATTTCGAATTTAATAATGTTAAATGGTTTAGCTATGTCAAAATTTTAAATTAAATAGTATATAAGTTTAATTAGTTGTAATACAATATAGTCACTTTCATTACATCAATAAATCTTGCATGAAAACCCACCAAAAAAAGTAGAATAGTGAATCTTGGGTAGTTTCAAGTTCGCGGCTAGCCGGATCTGGAACGACCTGCCACCGCCAATCCGTGCCCTGAAAACAGTAAAGTCATTTAGAAATATGTATCGAGTGCATCTATTAAATAAACAACAGCAGAAATGACAAACTCACGCTTGGAATGCACGCTAGAAACTGTAGGGGCGGTTGGCGAGGGCGATCCATTGTTCTGCTGTCGTGTGAGATGGCGTGGTCCAGGTGATGACTTCACGCTTTTTTGGCTGCGCGTCCGCATGATGACACCTGAATACTCTCATTTACGCATTTCTCGGTTTTTTCTTTACTCACTCACCATAGTCACCAACACTATTATCGGTACCATATTATGCACGGCACTTACGGGCAAATACGTTGCATTGCACTAACTGGCTTACTCGTTGCAAATGAGGGGATATGTGATTGCAACTTTTGATTATAAATATTACATCACAATGTGATGTAAATCAAATGTTGTAACTTGTAAATAATGTCTGACGCAACCCAAGCCAAGCTGCAGTGCAGTGACCAATGACAGCGTCGAAGCGGCTGGAATGTTTGCGCGGGATTTTTAAAATATATGAGCGCGGCGTCAGCGCTGCCTAGCGGCCCCATCTGAAAACCAGCGCTGCGCATACTCTCAGTGTGCGTAGCATTTAATGCTGAGATGGGGCCCTATTTTGGGTTCACACAGTGTGAGATATACTAGGTTAAGGTTAGTTGTAAGTATAGTTCATAAGTATTTAAGTAACACTGTGAGAAACAAAATAAAAAATTTCTTTCTTTCTTTCTTTCTTTCTTTCTTTCAAAGTGACTTTGGATACCAGTAGCGGGAACCGGGCTTACCACTCGGGTGATGATTGTAATATTATGTTAGCTGTTGCCTGTCAGTCCTAGAGTATGCAAGTAGATATATTGAAAGAAACTTTCAGGCATTTAGTATGCTAACCATTCAAGTCAATTTAAATAGGAAAAGTTTTGAATCTGTTCAGACGGGATTCGAACCCGCGGGCTTTACCTTACAGGAGGAATGCTCTCACCACTGTTCACCGAACCTCGCCTGAAGTCATCCAAATCTTCCTATATATATCCGTCTTACGGGAGCCATCTACTGATTCTGATACGAACTATCGGAACCAATGAATGATGTTGCAATCATTTTTAAACATTGATTATTGATGACTCCGCCTAAGCAATTGAACGAAATTTTCAAGAATTTAGCATTATACTAAATATTATACAAAATAACATTAAAAATATTGATAATTTGAATGTGTATAAGGGTAAACTCAAAAACTATGTACAACAAATTTAATCATTTAAAGTAGGCAGAATAGAGGAAAACATTTATTGTAAATTTCATAATTATTGTAAATCTCATTTTAAATGAACTTTATGTTTTTATGAGAAATAAATGTCTTTAAACCTAAACCTACTACAATATATTAGGTGCATATTTGCTCGGGGCTCATTTTAATATCAAATCGAGGTCCATTATGTAGCTACATAGTTTCGTTACAGAAGGTAGCCTATGGGAGAATTGTTCTATATTTACGTTTAATCAAAACTCGTGAACACAATTTCATTTAATTATGAATTGTGCTAAACTAATTATATCGTTCTATGTTGCAGCATAAGGTTTATTTTCCTGGAGCATGAATTCAACACGTTATTACAGCTTCATAATGTAGTTTATTTATATAATTGTATGAAATTTATTACCGTTCTTCTAGAGGTTTCTCGTTTAAAGATAAAACTTTTGAGCTCCGGGTCCCTCTATTATTTTAGTATGATTTTTAAGGTCAGACGCTCGTCCCGCTTGTAGTGTAACGGGAACTACCGGGGTAATCCCACGATACTTATAGCTGTGATCGTCTATTTACCTAATCTTTAAAACCCGACCCAATATCTATCATTCAATACTTTGATAATTCTGACACTACAGTTTAAATCGTTGTTCTAACTTAGTTTTTAACTGTTCGGACTAGTATGATGATAAGGCTGGGGATTTATATTTTATTCAAATGAAATATATATTAGATTCAATATAGGTCTTTGATAGTTTGAACTTTGTGTGGCATCTTTTGCAGCTGTATATAGGCCTTTAATGTCGAAGATATATGATTTGTGATATGTGATCCGGATCAATAAAAATTTCAAGCCCCGAAGAGCGAGAATATGAATCTCAAGCCCCGAAGAGGGAGATTATGATCAATTCCGAAGAACTGATAGCGTTGATCAAAAGATCAAGGCTCTCCTCCACTTCGTGACAATTAAGTTAGTTCAGTTTGTAAAACCTCCACTAAACTCCACTGTATACTGTAATCCTTCATTTTTCAGTTTCTGGTTCCAGTATAAAATGTAGTAGCCCTTTAACGTCTCACGAATCTCATGAACGGTGCCAAAACAATTAGAATAATGATTGAATGTGATATAATATTATTTCAACAATAATTTATTATGCCTTCACGGCTGTAATGGCTGTCATTTACTTATGAATATATAATTAATTTGATAGGTTTTGGCAGGTTTATGGACCGCTACACTTTACAAACTGCTCTGATTGGTAACAATATGGAATCTTCAATCAGAGTTGCTCTAATACTGTATTAAAATGATCCAGGAGCCACAGAGTATCGTAGGAGGTAGGACACGGCGGTATATCCGCCCGATTGAGCAGTCCGACTGGAGAAGTATCTCCGCCCTACAGAATACCGCGGTTATAATAACTTCGTGTTGTGTTCCCAGCGGTGAGTAGGGTAGCCAGAGCTCACTGGAGAATTTGTGCCGTCAGTGGGAAGACTAAAGGCTTGTCCTGATTTGTCTTCTACTGACGGCACAGAAACTCTGTACTTACAGGGTTGGCAGCGCGACTGTGACTCCTCTGGCGTTACAGACGTCCATAGGCCACGGTAACTACTTTCCATCAGGTGGGCCGTGTGCTTGTCTGCCAACTAAGTGGTATAAAAAAAAAAAAAAAAAAGAATTGAATCCTAACAATTCGTAATAAATGTATAACTTTGTTATTTTGGCGTCAGTATGGTATAAATGATGAGATCTAGTTATATATAAATGAATTACTAATGTAATTCTAACAAGACATAAATAGTTCCCTTTAGCACGTATGCTGTTAAATATGATCTCACTAAACAAAGCCTTTCGCATTAATAATTCAACTGCAAATTCTTTACAGCTACAGTCAAACGTGGAAATAACAACCCCAACTCAATCTCTATACAAGTTGTGTATTATACCTAACCAAGATATAATTTACGAATACCATGTATAATGTCCCCAACAGTTATTATATCAACACAAAGATAACACATAAATAAACACGATACACCTATAATTCTTATAGAATTCCTACAAACGTCTATCTCTGTCTGTACTCAACAGAAATCTAGATAACCTAGCTAGGAGCCCTAGTGTTTACCTTAGGTCTATTAAGACTTACCAACTTAATAGGTGAGTTTGCAGCTATAAGTGTGTGTGTGTTGTGAATTGTGAAAAAGAAATAATGTGAACTAGCTAAGGTAATGGGAAGTGATTTCGTTTAGACTCTCCTACAACGAAACCACGGAAACCTAGGTGACCAGGATAAGGTATTGAGACGCTTTCGAAGACCAGTCTCAGCCCCGAAATTTAAGCAATCTTTACCTACAAGAACTTATCAACACTACGTCTCAAGGATGTTCCGAACTTTTGCCAGTTTCTCACAAATTACACTGGCGTAATGCGGCTAGAATAATTTAATGAAACCGTTGCATGGTCTGTGTCCTTCTACTAATCGAACCAAACTCTCTCCCCCACAAACTAGCCGATTTCCTTTTATACCAGTGTGAACTCCGCGCGGGAGCGGGGACGCTTGGGTCCTTTTTTTTATCATACGATTTTTTTACAACGTCAACAAAGGAATTCAGTGCAAGTTAATTTTAAGCTCATGTTTACATTCAGATGTTACATGCCTTCATGCAATATAATCAATTATGATTATATTCTACAGAATATCAATCATGCAAAACAATAGTAGGTATATGATATACCAAACCAAATATACAGTAGGTAACTAAATAATAAACCAGCTGGTCATGCACGTATGTATAAACATACTGTATTTGCGCTTTCGTCTTGAAGATGAGCTCTTACTTATTTTTTTATAGAATTCTATTGTGATGTAATTTTGTAATGCTTTGTGCCAATTATTAGATTAATCCGAAGATTAATCATTCCATGGAGTCAAACTCGCATGAACCTACAAATATGTGTAGCGTAACACGACGCCTTAATTATAATCAAAATCCACCATCTTTATTATGATACTATTCCATATCAAATATGATTACGTTCTCAATAAGTTTATAAATAATATTAGCATCATAACAGTCTTTGGCATACATGTGTTTAAAACAGAATATCCCAAGAATTCGATTTTGCCATCGTTCCCATAGCGTTGAAGTGGACGATATAACAAAAAATATAGTTTATGACCGACCTCTCTTTAGAATAATACGCATTTTAGTTAAGAGAAAGAAAAAATAATAACCAGTGTCTTGCCACATGTACCTAGTACCATAAAAAAAATATATCATGATTTCGTGTTGTGTATTTATGCCTCAAATATGAGTTTTTAAAATGATAAAATAATCTTTATTCTAAATATACAATTTTGTTCCATTTCAGCAGGCGATTTAGTCTAGAGCCACGGAGATTTTGATGGAGACTTAAAAATACTCATACAATTGTATGAAATCTACTTTATCTGATATCCCTTATTCCATATAAAAACAAGAGAAAATACTTGAACAACACTTTTTGAAGAATTGGAATGTAACTATATTTTTAAAGAGGTCATGAGACTGCTTCTGTTAAGACCGTCAAACTACGGTCTGTTGTGTATTTAGGAATTGATAATTCTGGAATACTTTGGATTTTCACTATATGCTACCAAGAACAGGTACTCAATTATAAAACAGTAGAAGTTAAAAGTTGAACCATCATCACTTAATGTGTGCAATATAGACCATTATATGAAGGTACGTAAGTACTATTATCGTAAATGACATCGTAAACTGAACGTGATCTGTGAAAGCGGCGATAAGACCGATATTAAACGATTCGTGAAAACATTCGTGCTAACTCCTGCTTATCGAATCTTCTAATATATTGGGACTTCAAAAATCTATTGGAATTTTTCTCTGTTCACCGCCACTACTTCAGTTCCTCCGTGATCATGGTGCTTGCAACAGCGCCCAAAAATATCGGAAACTCATAACAATGAAACATGGTAAATAACCCGATTATTCTGATACTGATATAAATCGTGTTGATAGATCATTCGATTTGCTCTTCATATCTAATAAACGATTATATTTATGGTTATAATTTTATATCAGCGGCGTGTGTAATGGGACGATAATGTCCACAAATGAAATAATGTCCCAATAGCCTGTTGGTCACTATTCATTCTTAAATTGGACTTTTGGCAATTAGCATTCTTATAGAATATCCAATAAGTGGTTTTTTTTTTTTTTTTTTTTTTATACCACTAAGTTGGCAGACAAGCACACGGCCCACCTGATGGGAAGCGGTTACCGTGGCCTATGGACGTATGCAACACCAGGGGTGTCACACTCGTGCTGCCGACCATGAAGAAACCTTCTGATGCCCCTCTTGAAGAACCCCATATTGTAGGCGCTTGGGAAAACCGCAGCAGGGAGGTCATTCCACAGCTTGAGTGTGCGTGGGATGAAGTTTCTTTCATACCGCACAGTGCGCACCGTCTCAGGTCGCAATGTGTGGGGATGAATTCCCTGCCTATGGCGAGAGGTGCGATGATAGAATGAAGCTACGGGCATCATGTCAAACAATTCATCTGAGCACAAACCATTGTATAGGCGGTAGAACACACACAGTGAGGCAAAATCCCTCCTAAGGCTAAGAGGTTCCACTCTACCTGTGAGTATGGGATTGTCAACCAGCCTCAATGCCCGTCTTTGCAACGAGTCGAAGGGGTCAAGCTGGTATGCAGGTGCTCCAGCAAAAAGGTGACAGCAGTACTCCATGTGAGGCCGGACCTGTGCCTTATAAAGAAGGAGTTGCTGCCCCGCAGTGAAGTACTGCTTCGCCCTGTTGAGCACTCCGAGTTTTTTTGATGCCAACTTAACCTTGTCCTGCAAATGACTTCGGTATTGGACGTCGCTGGAGATATCGACACCAAGGATCCCGATACTCGAGGAGATGGTAAGCGGTGTGCCCAGGAATTGCGGCGCTACAATGAATGGGGTTTTCTTAGCGGTGAATACACATACTTGTGTCTTAGTGGGGTTGAATTGGACTAGGTTTAATCGTCCCCAATCGGATACTCCAGAGAGAGTAGTCTCGATTTTAGACACAAGTTGTTCGCGACTCTTCTCCACCTCGGACTGAGGGATATTTGCACGGCCCGTGTAACACGTGTCCCCGGTACTGTCGTCCGCATAACAATGAATGGAGCCATCAGACAGCATGTCATTGATATGCAGCAGAAACAGCGTCGGAGACAACACGGAGCCTTGTGGGACACCAGCGTTTATGTTCATGCGGTCCGAGCAGCTGCCGTCGACGACAGCTTGGATGCTTCTGTTGGACAAAAAGCTGGCGATCCATTCGCAAAGTCCCTCGGGGAGTCCATAGTACGGCAACTTCGCAAGAAGACCTTTGTGCCAGACCCGATCGAAGGCCTTTGCTATATCGAGGCTGACCGCTAGTGCCTCACCCCGACTCTCGATGGCTTGCGACCACCGGTTTGTGAGATACACAAGAAGGTCACCGGTTGAGCGACGGTGGCGAAAGCCGTACTGTCGGTCGCTCAGTAGATCGTTTCCTTCAAGGTATCTCAGGAGCTGTGTGTTAATGACACGCTCCATAACCTTCGAGAGTAGGGAGGTTATAGCGATAGGCCTGTAATTGGTCGGATCTGTCCTGTCGCCTTTCTTAGGTACAGGGTGCACGAATGCGGTCTTCCACGAGGCTGGAACCTGCCGCGCGGAGTAGGAGAGTGCAAAAAGGCGTGTAAGTACAGGGCACAGCTCGGGGGCGCAGTGTTTAAGCACCATCGCCGGTATCCCATCCGGCCCACTCGACTTCCGAACATCTAGGGACTTAAGCTCACGCCGGACCGCCCGTTGCGTGATTTTAACTTCAGACATGGAAGCACCACAGCTGGGGATTATGGGTGGTTCGGCGTCCCCGTCGTTCATAGTCGAGTTTGACGCAAAGAGATTACCCAACAGATCGGCTTTCTCCTTAGCGCCATGGGCCAGACTACCATCGGATTTTTGCAGCGGTGGAAGGCAAGACTGGCAGAAGTTTCCCTCGGCAGCTTTGGCGAGCGACCAAAATGCACGACTGCCAGATGGGTAGCGGGCAAGCCGCTCGCCAATTCTGCCGATGAACTCAAACTTAGCCCTGGCCGTAGCTTTTTTTACTAGACCTCGAGGCGGCATTCAACTTTCGCTTCACTTCAGTGATATTAGGATCTTTATTGGCTAAAGCCGTGGTCCAAGCCCTGTATGCAGATTGCTTGTGGTCTCTTGCTTCTCTGCAGGGCCTATTAAACCAAGGGCGTTTGCTCTCTCCTGTTGCGATCCAGCGGTTCGGAATATAGCATTCCATACCCGCTAGGATCGCATCAGCTACTGCTGTTGCACAGGAGCTGGGATCATTTGAAGTGAAGCAAAGCCGCCTCCACGGGTACGACGCGAAGAATTCTCGCAGTCCATCCCAGTCTGCCGACTTGTAGTGCCAGACATGCCGCCATTGAGGTGGCCGCGGTGGTTCAGGCCGCGTGAGAGTCACTTGCGCCCGAACGAGGCTGTGGTCCGAAGTACCAAGTGGTGCTTCCACAGTTACTGAGTATTCGTCCGGGCGTGAAGTCAGCAGAAGGTCCAGTATAGAGCTTCTATGGGTCTCTATTTCTGGTGTTCTAGTAATAGAATGCACCAGTTGAGAGAATCCGTAGCTCAGTGCAAAGTCATGAGCAGCCCTTCCCGCAAAATCAGTTCTAGGAGACCCCAGCCACTCTACGTGGTGAGCGTTGAAGTCCCCCAAGAATACTAAATCTGCGGTAGGGTATTGCTCAATTACCTTGTCCGCAGACCGCTGCAGATGCTCAAACAATTGAGCTGTACCCAAGTCACCGCTATGAGACCTGTAGAGGCACGCAAAGATACGGGTGTGGCCACCGTGATCCGTACGTACCCAAAGAGTTGACAGGTCCCTGTCTTCAAGGCCTTGAAGACGGCGGCAGCAAATATCATCCCGGACGTACAAGCATACCCCGGCGCGACTCAGGAAGTTATGCTCGAGTTTGTACCCCGGGTACATTAAGTAGGCTGTATCGGCTGGGCATGATATTTGCGTCTCCGTCAGAAAAAACAAGGTGGGCTGCGCGGTCTCTAAATGTAGATGGACCGCGTTGAGGTTGGTGTGTAGGCCCCTGATGTTACAGAAATCCACATGTATTGTGGACGATGGTACCGCTGTAGTAACCTTATTCTTATTTTTTCCTTTCATGACCTATGTGGGGGGTGGGGGGGAGGAAGGTATAGAGAGTTTCTGTGCTCCCAGTGCAGAAGACAAAGCTAGGCTTCGTACCACCACTGACAAGCTGGGGTTGTGTGAGTGGCTGGCGCGGCGGGCGGAAGGGCCCCCGGTCCCCTCCCAAATACTGTAGCCGAGTCCACTCCGGTTTCCTCCTCCGGCACGACTACAGCATCGGGCACTTTACACAGGCTGCTGGTTCAGCCTCCTGGGGCGGAGATTAAGTGATCCCCAGGTTCGGGAACCGTACAACCTGCGGGCGGCCAGCGGATAACCGTTTCACCGGGTCTCCCTGACCGCCGCGCCAACATTTCACGCCCCTACAAGTCAGTGGTGTCAATTTAAGCCTACGGTCTATCCACTGACAGCACAAAACCTCTCCAGTGAGCTCTGGCTACCCTACTCACCACCGGGAACACAACACAAGGTTATTATAACCGCGGTATTCTGTAGGGCGGAGGTACTTCCCCAGACGGACTGCTCAATTTGAGACGGGAGATACCGTAGTGTCCTACCTCCTTAAAAAATGGTTACTAATTTTGAGTAAATTTAAATGCTTTGAGTAAATACCCCATTGGAAATGAGAATGTACAGAATCGTTGTGTATCTGTGGTTAGATTGCATAAGAAATGAGCTTATCACAGGAACTTCGAAAGTTGCACCAGTGAATGAAAAATTGAGAAGCAAGCAATAAATGTAGATGGAGCTACTAAGGGAGCACACTTGGGCCCAAGAAAAGATAGATCAAGTGCATGAAAGATGATAGTACGGAAAGGAGAGAGGAGATGACAGCTGACAGGAATGTATGGAGGTTAATAACATGTTGCGCCAACTGCAAATATTTCCAAACAAGGGCAAGCAGGTAATGATAACTAGTTGCTCAATATTAATCATAATATGCATAAAACAGAGAACTACTATAGGATAACTAAACTATTTCAATCACTGACTTTCAACAAAGACAAACCAACCTTCTCCGAAACAAATGATTCCGCATCCCACTTTGAAAATGTTCAGGTTGGGTGACTTATTTAGAATATCTCATCATTAAACAGCATGCCGTGAACTTTCTTTTGTGTAGGAGGAATATCATGTACCAATTCCACAAAAAATAAAATAACATTGAATGAAAAGAAATATTTGTTCATTCTTCCTAAAGCTTGCTAACATTTTGATAAAAAAAATTATACGTGCACGTTTATTCTCACGGCTAAAAATCATCTTTCATTCATCAACAGAAAACCACGAAAACGTGCGTGAAATATCAACACGCGTCGTATCCACAGAATCCCGAAAAGCATTCTATAGAAAGTGAAATCATAACTTGTGTTAAAACTCGTTTCAGAAATGCACAAGTATTTTTCTACCAACAAAATTCGCAACGCTTCTTAAAAATGAATATTGATAAATGGTCATCAAATTGTGTTTCTGGCAGAATCCTATTTCTGGGTAGTTACAAAAAAAAAAAGCATTTTACTTTTCTTCGTAGCATCATAAAGTTTTGGTATTCTTTTCCAGTACACGTGTTTCCATCATCCTACAGTCTCGGGTCCTCTAGAGACCGCCATTATAGCTACGACATCTGCAACCTATACATTAAAAATAAAAGTTTGCCTTATTTTATTACCATTTCAACGTAAACAACATTAGGTGAGCCTTTATCCATTTTGGTGAACATTGATCCGCTTTAGTGAATACATAAATTATTACCGTGAATTATTACAGCAATGAATAATCAACTGTAAGATCTATATAAATTTTTTATCGAATTATAATCCATTTTTCGCGTCCCCTTGCTCTCCGTTCTACTTTTCCGAATACTTAATTTTATTGGTTCGTCAATTTGTAGTTATTGGAAAAGCTCTTCCTTTCGCTTCATTGATATAATGATGAATACTCTGATTGATGAAGACTAAATTTATTTTTTGATTTAAATGATAGTGAAAAAATAATTTACAATATATATTATGTTAATTATGTTTTATTTGTAAATGTAATTTGTAGTAAATAGTCTAACAGAATATTATAATTTGAACATTTAGATCACTATCTAAGATATCTAAGTAATTAATAAAAATAATAATATGCAGCCTACTCCAGCCTCACCTACAGCCTCATACGTATAAATAGTAATAAAGAAAATAACAATTACTAATTTCATGAAAAATATTGCCTTAAATGGTAGTGTATTGTCCTACAATATTTTGTATTAGATAGTAATCCAATTTAGGTGTAATAACCTAAAATAGGCATCTTAAGGAAGGCTACGAGGAGGTCGATAAACTATTAGATTTAATCCGGTGAGCCAACAGAGGTTTGATGAGCTACACAACTAAATTAGATGGAAATACTTTTCGGCATAGTGATATTAATTTTGCCATCTTTCAACTTTAACTTGAATATCATAATTTTGGTATCTTAATTATTTATTTGCTTTGTTTTCTTTATATAGGACATTGCAATTTGACTTCACCTCGTATGATGGTAAGCAAAAGGTAACGTCTCAGGAAAGAGGGTCACCATTAAACACATGTAGTATGTTATAATGGTGGCACTCAGTTTGACGGCCTCATCAGATGCTTTTTCATGCCTCGCTTAATGGACCTGGGACTGTAAAAAAACTGTACAAACATAATGTTCATACCTTTTTTCCGCTAGATTAGACAGAGATAACAGTTCACCATCTGCTTTTTTCCTTACATTCTTCACGAGCTGCCGCTACTGCCATTAAACCTTCCATGCAACTGGTATACAGTGCTTTTCTATTTTTTTAATGACCATAATAATACAATAATTATATTGTATAAAGAGTATAACAAATCAAAAATAATAATAATAGAACTGATATCCAACTAACAGTCATCACTACTGACGGTTTTTTATATAGGACACGTCATTTAGACTACACCTCTCACCTCTGATGGTAAGCTGACAAAGCTGTCAAAGTCTCAGTAAAGTCACCGTACCATGTTACAATGGTGGTACTCAGTTTGACGGCCTCTTCAGAAGCTTTTTCACGCCTCGCTTAAAGGACCCGGGACTACAGAAAGAAGGAAACACTTCTTTCTTTCTTAATGGTGCGGCAAAGGAAAGACTCTGTGTAGGAAAGGAGATGGTGGGACTAATTGGAAGAGCTCATCAGAACATTCACCATGGTACAGACGGTAAAATACTGCCAAGGATGCAACATCTCTATTCATCTGCAAAGTTTCTTGGGTGTTCGCGAACCGTAAATATTACGTTGAAGGATACTGAAATTGAAGAGAGCGATTCAAAGATATCTTCGAACAGAAAATTTTCTTTCCTTTAACCTGCCTGTACAATTTTTATCCAATATACGTTGCTAAGCGGAAACAGTCCCAGTTCGAGTGCCAAACCGTGAATGCCAAATATCTGAAGACTGCATACATAACTTTGGCGATATTCCAAGATTGGCCAATGTTGCAATCGTGACCTAAAATTACGGGTATTGGACATTCAATAGGCAGACAATAAGATATATTGACTGCTGTATCGAGGATTACATATTATAGACATTATTTTGTGTTATGCAAGGAGAGACCCGACCCCAAATTAACTTGGAATAAGGAGCAGGAGGATGATGATAAGAACGTCACCATTTCTGGTACGCTTACTTCTGCAATGACCAATAGTCTATGTGGGTATGTGGTAAATTTTTGTTAATGCCACCACCTCCAGCTCCGGTAGATCCAATAATTGTTGGCTTGAGGTTGTAGTAGATGCTACTACTAACGTGGATGCCCAATACTTTGTGGAGTACAGAAGTAAAAGCCAGAAAGGGGAGCCCAAACGTGAGAGCCTCAGACGAGGAGGTAAAGGTAGGATTATGACCAAGAGAGAATATCACCGCTTCAAAGCTGTATCATTGCATAAATGAAATTTTCGATGTAAATTGTTACTATCTGCATCCTTTTGAAATCTGAGCCGTAGCTCACATGACTACATTTCTTGAATAAAATGTATACTATACAATAAATCTATCTCTGTCTCATTTATACTGACATTTAGTCAGTCTTCTCTCACAATGTGCAGAAACCATATGTTTCTACTTGTCACGTTCCTGCCATACACCTTTTAACTCTTCTACCTTCATATTTTTTTATATCACTTAGGTGGCAGACAAGCACACGGCCCACCTGTTGGAAAGTGGTCTCACACACTCGCACTGCCAACCCTGCAAACATTGAGAGTTTCTGTGCCATCAGTGTTAAAAAACAAAGCAGAACAAGCTTTTGATCTTCCCACTGACAGCACAAAAACCCTCCAGTGAGCTCTAACTACCCTACTCACCGTCGAGAATACAACACGAAGTTATTATGGCCGCGGTATTCTGTAGGGTGGAGGTAATTATTTTCACATATGCTCAATGACTGCAGATGAACTTGGTCTGACCTTTCAAGCGTGTACATAGCACCGCTTACCTACACATAGCCACATAGCTACCGCTTTAGTGCACCGCGGATATTACTAATCTCTCGCATCGTAGAATCTGTCTGGCTTTACGGAAATGTTTGATGAAGAGAGCTTCTACTCCGTCAATGAATTCTTGAAAAAATTGCCTCCCACTTCTATCATTTTAAAAATGTTTTATAATGTAATAATACTAGGAACACAATTCCAACCAAACCCAATTCGGCTTCGCAGGAATGCTCATATTCTAACATTATTATATAATGTATTATTTAATCCCATCACTCCCTCTTATCTCAAAGAACGATTCCAGTTCCTCCATGACACACATACGAGATGCCTGAGGTCATCCGAGAATTTGAGGCTGAGAATGCCAATGCATTCAACAGATTTTCTTGGTAAGTCATTCTCTGTCAAGGCTGTGCGCTTATGGAACGCATTGCCATTGAGTATCAGACAAGCAAAATCCTTAAACATATTTAAAAGAATGGTAAAGGACGACTATCTATCATTGTGAACCCTGTGACAGCTCACATTTAATATGCTCACTATTTTCCCTTCTTATTACTATGTACTATTTACTTCGTATATCTATTTATGTGCTAAAGTTGTATATTTATTTAACTTTATTTGAACTTCTCTCATATCTATCTTTCTTTTTGTATCTTTTAATACACCTTGTTTCTAGTTTATTTGCTAACTACACCAAATCTTTTGCTTTATTACACTACTGTCCATCCCAAGGTTGCCTGGAAGAAATCGCTTCCAGCGATAAGGCCGCCCATTGTACATTAAACTGTATGCATGCTCACTACAAATTTTACTGTAATCTACACAATGTACAATAAAGAATTATCTATCTATCTATCTATCACAATTTATATTTGTGCAATTTTATAAGTAACTGTTAGAATTAAATTCAAATTAAACATAAAAGTTAGTTGCACCTACCTATTTATCTAATGTTTACACGTCACGATGGTTGGGCAAATGTGTATTATGCTTATAAATTATTTGTTACCTTTGTACTAACCACATTTTATGCAAACATTTTAACATTTATATTAGTAATAATAAGCGAGATGATAAAAAAAATCATTACGTATGATTTACTCTGATACTTCAACAAATTAAAATCTTTGCTATGTTACTTCCCGATGAAGTAGAATAGGCCCACCATATCTCTTCTCGTGGGAACCGTAGCAACGTATAAGTCAACACAGCCCAGATGGCGTCCGTGGCGTGAAGAGCTGTTGTACGTAATATTTCAACGTCAATACCCAAAACAATTATCCTGCAATATGTTTCTGGCACCTTTCATCTCTAATATCTTTTTGATTAATGTACTGTCAACCGTAACCATATCTGACACAAACACTTTGTATAGCTTCGTGTATACCCGCTGTACAGTCAGCGCTAGAACGATCTTGACTACAAAGTCTCATATTGATGTAGGTTTAATCCTCTCCAATAGGATACTGCAGAGAGAGTAGTCTTTCTCTTTTTTTTATACCACTTAGTTGGTAGATAAGCACCCGGCCCACCTGATGGAAAGTGGTTACCGTGGCCTATGGACGTTTGTAACACCAGAGGAGTCACAGTCGCACTGCCAACCCTGTAAGTACAGAGTTTCTGTGCCGTCAGTAGAAGACAAAGCAGGACTTTAGTCTTCCCACTGACAGCACAAATTCGCTCTGGCTACCCTACTCACCGCTGGGAACACAACACGAAGTTATTATAGCCGCGGTATTCTGTAGGGCGGAGGTACTTCCCCAGTCTCGATTTCAGACACAAGTTGTTCGCTACTCTTTTCCAGCTCGGACTGACGGATATATCCTCGTAACACTAAGATATTAAGAGCAAATCAAATTGTATTTAAAAAAAAATTAAACTGTATTATTCTTCGATTTAAAGATATCAAATGTACCAAATATCAGAACAATTAGTCAATAGGAAGATGGGGGGGAGGGGTATGGCATTAAGATCTGATGCTGGCTGCTATTTGAAATAATCACACATTATATTTACAAGGATATTGATTACATCTGAGCCTATACCTCAGAACCTCCCAACCATAACAGCAGAGCAAGCTTACGTCAGAGTCTCGTCTGTTTATTAATAGAATATAATTTAATTATGATTTTTTATTTTGCAAATGTAAATCGAAAGTTTATACGCATTCATTACAAAATTATAACTACATTTGGCTTGACCTGTTTAAACTGCCCGCACTGCTGGCAGGATTCGAACCCGACCTTTCGATCGTAAGGCCGATTCTTTAGCCATTATCTTTAGTTAGAACACGTAACAGTCTGAAAAACAATTTTCAAAGACGCAAGTTTTACAATAAAATGATATATTAAACATACTACATCATACAACATACTACACATATCTTAAAAACTAAAGCAAATCAGACTTGAACCATATTTACAATATTAGCACAACAATTTGCTATCCTGTAAGTATTCAACGCTAAATGCCTCTCCACACGTACAATCTAAATTATGTCAAGCATTTGGATATTCGCATTCGAAAGTGCGTTCAGGGTTTTGTGCCTTGATTAACGACTGCCATTCATATTTTGTCGTGCCCACGCGTTTAACGCCATTTCTGCCATTTCTGCATTAATTGCTTTAGTTACGAGTATGTTTCAGCTCAATGTTGCAGTCATTATGGTATTTCTGTATGAGAGGTGTTTGAGAGGTGAAATAGTTTAAGATTTGTAAATATAGGCAGTATTTTCTGTTACTTGGTTGGTTATGGTTTATTATAATGAAAAAGTTCTTTTGTTTAAGTAAATTTTAGACTTTTGCTTAGTAGTTAATTAAAACAAGTTAAGTATAACTAGCTGAAATCTTCTTAATTACTAATTGTACATTGTGAATATTTCATTAAACATTACAAAAATGAGTTTGATGTTACAAAGGCGAGCTTAACTCAGTATTTTCCTACTTAGAAAAGACAGAAAGTCTTTCACAAGATATCAGAGCTACGTGGAGCAAAGCCATATCGTAATGAGATATTATTTTGTCAGTTTAAATAAATACATTAAGTATTATACATAAATAAATTCCCATAAATCCCTTAGGTATTAAAGCCGACAAAGTTAGAGATGATTCAATTAATTAAACTATGTACTTGTTATTTTTCTAAATATTATTTAAATATATCCAGTAATTTTAATCAGTGATAAAAAATCTAGAATTCGCTACTGAATAATTGGACAGGTGTATATCGTACTGTCTGAAGTTTCCGAAAAGATTACTCATAGAAATAACTAAAACTGAAAAAATATCCATTAAAAAGAAGGATAATAAGCCACACAAGCAAAGTTTCAGAACTATGACCCAGATCTGTCTCGAGAAACGAACGAGGGAACACTTTTATCTTATAGTTTACCAATTCAGAGATTGCGCAGTAAATCCGTTTCCGCTAGATTTTTACAACTTGTCGGCGATAAATGCGATACAATCTTCAAGCTTAATTCGTGTCGTGATCGAAACAAAACATTGTAGAATACCTATGATGCTTGCTCCGTTTTATAACAAGAATGCTATTGTTAAAATATCTAGATAGAACATCAAAATAAAATCTCTTTTTACAAAGCATTATTGTCTACAATCAGCACATGTAAATAACGAAGTTTTGGTTTACAGAAACCTATTTTTATATTGGAAAAGTCGATTCGCCAAATATTGGAATAGTCTTTTTTTCCAATGTTTTTGGACACGTTTTGCAAATAATTGGAAGTAACTGAAGCTTATTGCGGAGGCTTTTTTATTTGTGACGATTGGTACTGATTGCGTTGTTATTATTTTACGACAGGTTTTCATTTGGATGCAGTTACTGTGTCTATAGTACATGAGTTAATTGCAGTTACTGGCATTTATTTCGTCAAATTACGGTAAGTTAAGATCATTTTTAATAATTATACAACACATATTAGGAACTCACTTGTACTTTTCCACATATTTTTCATTTGTTATTAGACCTGACCGTTTTCGCCTTACGGCATCCTCAAAGGTTTACAATGACATTTAACATTGCGAGACTCAGCCATATACCTACATAACTTAAATACATAATAGTAATGTTTCATGAGTTATATTTTATTATGAATTGTCATTTTTTTGACTATTGCATTTAGTATAAATTTTGAGATACGTAATTTATTAATAATTGAAATATTTTAATTTTGTGAATTAAAATTTTTAACTGACATCAAATCTAATGCAATAATATAATATCAATTGATAATAATTTCCTGATTTTATACTGTTGACATTTTGTATGCTAACCATAGATGTAAGACAAATATTGTTACTAACAAATTGGGTCCTATTGCCAACAATAAAATGATATTATAAATTTAAAATATCTATAGAACCATCTATATTGTTCCCCAAATTTTGGGAAAAAAATTATACTGGTATACATAATTTTACAACTACCCACATGTGAAATATGTTTGAGTGTCGCAATGTTTATAAAGGAATGTTTTTAAATGTCATTGCAAACCTTTGACGATGTCGTAAGGTGAAACCGGTCAGGTCTAATAACAAATAAAAGTGACACAAAAAAAACAAGTGAGTTCTCAATATATGTAACAACAAATTCCACCAAGTGCCATCACTCAACAGTATTAATAATTATATAATGGTTCAGGACTTTTCGCAACATAGAGTCCGAGGATAACACAAAACACACGGTGCAGAATATCCGATTAGGAATTAAGCGGGTTGGAGACTCTTTCCTTTGTGGCACTGGCACCATTAAGGTCTGGAATTCATTACTAGCTCACGTGTTTCCTTCTTCCTACAGTCCCGGGTCCTTTAAACGGGGTGTAAAAAAGCATATGATGAGGTCGTCAAGCTGAGTGTCACCATTGTAACATGGTATATGTAAGTATTGGTGACCCTCTTTTCTGAGGCTTTGCCTGAAACTTACCATCAGGCGAGGCGAAGTCTAAGTGACGTGTTCTATATAAAAAATACTTATTTCTACTTTTAGTATGATTTTATTCCGTATGTATGTTGTTTAAATTAATTTATAATTGATATTTACCATTGTTCAACTTTAGTATATTATTATTTATGTAAAGTTTTAGAGTGTATATATTTTATCGCAGGTTTATAAGTGTCCGGTTAATGGCAATTGGCTCGCCACCTATTATATTGGGACCTAAACATAAACTGGCGAAATGTGAGTTTATGTTAATGTTTTAGAGTTGATATAGTAAAAAATCATACGAATTAAGCTACATGTAAAATTCTAAAAAATCTAACAACGTATAAAATTTCAACAGGGAAGTGCATTAAAATACGGATTTTAATCCAGTAATGTTGTTAGATCATCCTTGTGCTCTTTACGATCCTCGTTAAAGTTTTCAATGCAATACATTTATCTGTACATTTTCTAGTCATAAAGAAATGGAAAGGTGCACTGTAACTACTTTCGCTAGTGGCGCAAGGAACGTGCACGTAATTTAAAATTGAATTAACGTAGTTTTGATGGAGAGGATGGACGAAAGAAGACTGATGAAACAAATTTATGAAGCGAGGGTGAATGGACAACCCGGTAGGGGTCGACGTAGACATATGTATGTCAATCAGATCGAAGGCATTTTAAAGAAAGGCCATGTCAAGAGTACTCGAAATCGGCGAGCATGTGTGAAAACAATTATGAAAGTAAAAGAAGCGAAGGAGGTATGCCAAAACTGTAGTCTCTGCCTACCCCACTGGGAAATGACTGTATGTATGTTTGTATGTAGTTTTGGTTTATTATTTAGTGCAAGAAAAAGTTGTTCTATGTAATCAGGCGTCAGATCGGTATGCTTGTGGTTAAGGAGTTAACCTTACTATAATAGTGGGTTCAAATCCCGGTCGTGACGACTACCAACGTCAACCCACTCCTAACATTTAGTTCGGCTGCGGGAGAAGGATGAAGGGTTGAAGGGAGTACAAATGATCTTAAAAAATAAGTCTACTAAATAACATATATTTTGATTCAAATAACCTGTTTCTCTTGAATTACATAATTTGAACATTATAGAATCACCCAATGATACAAAAATGTTTTCTCAAAACGAATGTAGGTAGGTATTTTCATAATGTTTAAATATAATGGTAGTAATATACCTATAGCTTATTTACATAATATCTGAGTGCTCTCCAGTAACGACTTTAGAGACAGACTTTTTTTAAACGAAATATCTTAATTATGAAAAACACTTTTCAAATAAGTAAGTAAGTGTATACTCTGTGGTGTGAAGGTACTTAACGTGGGCGCTACGCAGGAAGTACGAGTTGGATCCCCAATCAGTGCAAATATTAGTATGCGTGAATTTGGTCTGGTCGTGCCTCGGAGAACTTTTTTTTTATACAACATAGGTGGCAGACAAGCACACGGCCCACCTGATGGAAAGTGGTTACCGTGACTTATGAACGTGTGTTACACCAAGGGAGTCAAGCCCGTGCTGCCCCTGTAAGAACAGAGATTTTCTGTGCCTTCAGTGCAGAACACAAAATCAGGACAAGCCTTTGGCCTTCCTACTGACAGCATAAAAACTCTCCAATGAGCTTTAACTACCCTACTCACCGCCGGGAACACAACACGAGGTTATTATAACCATGGTATTCTGTAGGGTGGAGCTACTTCTACTAGGACTGCTCAATTGGTATGGAAATACCGTCGTGTCCTACCTCTTAACAACGATTAACAACACTCTTAACAACATTACGACCGGAACAACGAACACAAGTCAACAAGTCCGGTCACGGTGGTCATACGAAAATCAATAGCAGTTGTTACGGCTAGTTGGAACTCTCAAACGTCCGACTATTCTGACTACGGAACTTCGGTATCGCCAATGGGTTGTGGAAGTTAGATGGCAGTCGATTCACGGAAATTATCGAAGTTCAGCCGCATCTTAGACTAGAAAGCCGACCCCAACAGTGATGGAAAGAGTCTCAGAGAACGATGATGATGACTTTTGAGATAAGCAGATCATTTTGTACATACATACATACATAAAATCACGCCTGTTTCCCATACGGGTAGTCTGAGATCACGGATCTCCATTTGCTACGATCCTGACATACTACTCTCGCTTCATTCACTCTCATTACATTCTTTATGCATGCTCGTTGGTTTAGGGGACTCATGGCTTGCCCCTTTTCTGAAACTTTCCTGATTTGGTCCAGGTATGTGCGCCTAGGTCTTCCTCTTCCGACGGTACCATCCACACTTGCCTCATACACCTGTTTCGTTAGGCTTCTTTCATTCATTCTCTCCACATAACCGAACCATCTCAAAATTCCTCTCTCAATTCAAATCACTACATCTTTTATCACTCCACATCGCTCTCTTATCACGCTATTTCTCACTCTATCTCTCAAGGTTAAGCCACACATACTTCGCAACGCACGCATTTCTACTGCATTCACTCTACTCTGATGCTTTTTCTGCCACACCCAACTTTTGCTACTATACATAAGAGTCAGTACTAATACTCCTTATATGAATATAATTTTGTAAACATTATTTTTTATTTTATTTATAACATACATCCACCAAGTTAACAGAGATAACTCCAAAACAGTAAAGGACATAAACACAATCAATCAATCAAATACTTATAAACTAAACACAAAAAATGAATGCAACACAAACTAAATATGTATAACTCAAAGGTGACTTACTGACTGACATAGTCATCTATGAACGCACAGCTCAAACTACTGGACGAATCGGACTGAAATTTGATATGCAGGTAGATGTTATGACGTAGGCATCCGCTAAGAAAGGATTTTGATTAATTCTACCCCCAAGGGGATAAAATAGGGGATGATAGTTTATATGAAACTTTGTCAATTTTAAACCGATCGGGCTGAGACTTTGCATGCATAAAGCTACATAAGACTACATGCAGGCTATATAAGACTAGCTATTGCCCGTGGCTCCGCCCGCGTGGATGTCGGTTATCGCTTAGTGTTGAATCAACGCTATTGAGCATGAAAAAATTCACAGGTTTTTTTACAGGTGGGCCGTGTGCTTGTCTGTCAACTAAGTGGTATAAAAAAAATGAAAAAAAGTCTATAACGTGTTGAAACTCTGTAACAATCATACTTCTAAGTCAACGCATTCAAATTTGTTACGGTTTATGTAGCTTAAGTTACGGAGCCCTCGGTGCACGAGTCCGACTCGCACTTGACCGGCTCTTTTTTTCTGAACCTTTATTTTTTGTTACAGGTACCTACTTGGATTGCTTGCCTACTTTGCAGTAATAGGTAAGATTTATAACGTATTTTTTGCAGAAATTGTATTAGTGTCAGTTCTTCGTTAACATTTTAATCTCAACCTCTTTTTGTTCATACCTTATTAATATGAAGCTCTGATAAAGACTTCTTGAGCTTATATATACCTACACAAGTTTACATGTTTAGGTACCGTAACATCTTATTAATATAAACCAAGCAACCACGCAGTATTCTGATCGGAACTTATTTCACGGATAAAAGTAATCTATGTATGATTTCAAATTATAATTTAAACTCGATTAAGATAGAAACTGAATCAGTTCAGGCAGGATTCAAACCCGCGATCTCTTTATTAATAATTTTTTTCTACATCTTTACCTTATAGGGAGAATGTTCTAACCACTAAGCGACCGAACCTAGCTTGAAGCCATCTTAATTTTCCTATATATACCTATATACATCTAGCGGTGAGTATCGGTTCGTCGTACGAATATCGGTAGATGGCTCCCACAGTCGCCGCAAGACGGATATTTATGGGAAAATTTGCATGACTTCAGGTGAGGTTCGGTAGCTCAGTGTTCAGAGCATTCCCCCTGTAAGAGAAAGACCGTGAGTTCGAATCCTGCCGGACCTGATTCATTTCTTTCTATCTTAATCGACTTGAATAGTTGGCATACTTAATGCTATAAAATTTTATTCAAATACAACTTAAACATTTTAAGCAGGAGGATATTCTCTCTCTCTCTCTCGTGCGAACTCTATGATGCCCTCCGAAAGTTCAATCCCAAAAAAACTGCGGGAGTGGATGGCTTCACTGCCGATATCTGCACCCACGCCATTGGGGCCGACCCCTAACTCTTCCTGAAGCTGCTGAATCGGTGCCTCCACCACGGCTACTTTCCTAAGATATGGAGGGAAGCCGTGGTGGTGGCACTGAGGAAGCCGGGAAAGGACACGTACGCCGTCCCCAGGTCGTACAGACCTATTGGTTTATTGCCCATCCTGGGGAAGGTGTACGAGAGGATGCAGGTGGCTCGTCTCAACTTCTACTTGCTACCGACGATTAGCCCCCGCCAGTATGGCTTTATGCCACAAAAAAGTACCGAAGACGCCCTCTATGACCTTATGGGTCACATAAGGGCTAAGCTCGATGAGAAGAGAATAGTCCTTATGGTGTCCCTGGACATAGAGGGCGCCTTCGATAGCGCATGGTGGCCGGCCATAAAGGTGCGACTGGCGGAGGAAAAGTGTCCGGCGAATTTGAGACGAGTCATCAGTAGTTACCTTAGCGACAGGGAGGTAAGGGTTAGGTATGCGGGCGAGGAGTGCAGACGCTCCACGGAGAAGGGGTGCGTTCAGGGGTCTATCGGCGGTCCCTTACTGTGGAACCTATTGCTGGATCCCTTATTGCACCAACTTGATGGGGGGACGGTTCACGTGCAAGCGTTCGCGGACGATGTGGTGCTGGTGTTCGATGGGGGCAGCGCCTTGGAGATTGAGAGACAGGCCAATGCCTCTCTCGAGCATGTGCGGGAGTGGGGCATCAGAAATAAGCTGAAATTCGCACCGCACAAAACTTGTGCGATGGTAATTACGCGGAGGCTTAAGTACGATGCCCCACGCCTCAGCATGGGCGGGATAGACATTGGAATGTCCAAAGAAATCAAAATCCTGGGGCTCACCATCGACCACAAGCTCACCTTGAACACACACGTCACAAATGTATGTAGGAAGGCAATCGGGATTTATCACAAGCTGGCGCGTATGGCCCGGATCAGTTGGGGACTGCATCTCGAGGTAATCCGGACCATATACAACGCCGCTATGGAGCCGACAGTGCTGTATGCCGCCAGTAGCTGGTATCCTGCGGTGGACAGTCTTGGCGTTCGGAAGCAGCTGAATGTGGTGCAGCGCGGATTCGCTCAGAAGCTATGTAAAAGCTACCGCACGGTCTCTCTGCACTCGGGGTTGATCTTGGCTGGGATGCTCCCTCTGAACCTCAGAGTTCGCGAGGTGGCCTCGTTATACGAGGCCAAGAGAGGAGTACCCCAGTCATGGTTGAGGGGTAGGGAGATTGAGCGGATGGCTCCAGCTATTGAGGCACCTCACCCCGCGGAGCATATGAACATGGAGTTCGTAAGGGTTGGAGGGCAACGAGCGAGCGGATCAGCTCGCCAAAGAGGCGGCTCTACGGTCGAAAATTACGCCGCATTACAGTCTGTGCCCGGTCTCGTTCGTGAAGCGGGGTCTGCGTCAGACCTCGCTTCACGAATGGAACGAAAGGTACAGGCTAGGGCACACGGCTTCCGTCACCAAGCTTTTCTTCCCTTGCGCTCTGGAGGCATATAACATTGTCCGCAAGATGACGCCTTCTGGCACCACTACCCAACTTCTGACGGGGCATGGTGGGTACTCCGAATATTTGGCCCGTTTCAAGTGTAAGGGGGACCCATCATGCGCCTGTGAGCCGGGGGTGGACGAGACTGTCGTCCACCTGCTGGTGGACTGTCCCATACACCAAAGGGCACGGTACGACTTTGAATAGTAGATTTAAAAGTAAATACCAGAAACCTACCAATTTTAATATCTAAAAAGTACAGGCAGTATTTCCTGGAGTACTGGGCCAAGATTTTCAGGATAGTGCGGAAAAGAAATAGTACATAAGGTGGTCACTTATAGATATTTTATATAAATATCCCAAAGCAGACCACACATAATGCAACACAGACAGGAAGGAACACTAAATTTGGTAAAACTTCAATATTTGTATGTATAAAAACAGTTAAATATAAAATCAATTAAATAAATACACCCCTCTCCCACCTATCCCACTATATTTATATATATTTAAGTAATGTAATATTGACCCTGAGCGGGTTTACAGTCTTAAGACTGGCACATCAGTTAGCCTAGTTAATAAGAAGAAATGTTAAGAATAGGCTTCCACGAAGTGCCCCGTCACGCAGTGGAAGGTGCTAGTAAAAAAAAAAAAAAACATTTTAAGCAAATATTAGTCCAATCCTTTCAGCCATTTGAGCATGATTGAGTAACAAATATCATACAATTATTAATTTGAAGTATACAGGACACGGGTATTTCATAGATGTTTGTTACTTGATTGAGTTAGAACAGCTAAACGGATCTGGATGACCTTTAGTACAAACATAGACTTTGACTGTACCATTTGGTTACTGTATTTCTCTGGAATAAGTTCCAGTGAAATATTTTCACGGAAAGACAATTGAAACTTACTAATATACCACAGATAATATTTATCTCTAGAGTAATTTTGAATTCCACATAAATCCTTGTTCCAAATGAAATTTCTTTTAGATATAGATTTATGCACTATAAATTGAACGGTGAGTAACTAGATGAAGCAAAGGAATGGAAATATGAGGTTCCGGCGGGAGCCGATTGGATCGCTACTTGATTCATGGGATTGAGTAGTTCCCTTTACAAGAGTAAAAGTTATTGAAATCATTTTGTACAATACTTAATTTAAATTCCAATGTTTGTATGTTGATTTGTCTGTTTAGGCACAATCTGAGCAGTTAAATTTAACTAAAGCATCATTACATAGGTAATATTTCAATAATAATATATGCAAAATTGAAGTAACGGTTTCATTTCTTTATTAACTGACTTCCAAAAAGAAGAAGATTCTCAATTCGATTAGTATCATGTCAATCTCAAATAGTATCTATTACCTCTTTAAACTTCTCTTTCACCACACAAAAAGTTTTTACGACACGCTATTTAAAATTTTGAAGACCGCATTCCAGAATGAAACTCAGTCTTGAATATTAATTTATAACGAGAACTGAGGTCAGGCTGTATGTTAGAACTATATTTGCATGAAGATATTATAATAGTTAATCGCCTGAATCGAATAGTATTACATTCTAGAATATCTAATAACTTCCCTTATCTCACTACCATAGCCTGGTATTAGATAAGAGCATAGTATATCACACCTGGTATAAAATATTTTCATGTAACAAATGCAGTCTCTTGGGGAAACCTAACTACCATGATTTCAGCTCCCAGGAAAGTGGACGTTCTTTTTCAAACGAGTCCTACGTGACCGTTTAGCCTTAAGTGTAAAAGTGAATTCCCTGCAGACTGTAGCTGTGCACATTGTGTGAGGGATTTTATAAAAATAAAAACATTCTACACTCTACAAATGTGTCTTGTGTGGATACAACGACAAAGTCTAGTAAATAAATCATTTGGAAGTTTGCAAAAATATGCTTAAAGGCATTATTAATATTTGTATTTTTATACTGCTGAAACAATCCAAACGGTATATACTACTGAAGCGAAAATAAATCACCATAATATTGCTAGATTTCTTTGCAAAATAAATTACTTCCTTTTTTCAATGCAGATATTGTATTCGACCATCCTCAAATAGATGGCCCTCTTGTTCTCGACTGAAATAATTTAATCGCATTTGTTCGATCAACTGCAGAGAAAACCAGATGCACCACCAATCAATTGAAAGACATTTTATATTCTTCTCCACTACTGAATTCATTGCTTTGTAAAAGAAACTGAATTTCTTTAGTTCTATAACAGTTTTTACTTCACTATAATAACTTCACTTTTTGTGTTTACTATTCGGCGTTTGTTCATTTGGCAAAATATTAGACGTATATGCAAATACAGACAAATACAATTTACTGATCTGATGAGAGATATCTACGAAATACTATTATTGTGTAGATAATCTTTCATCACATATCAGTGTAGTATGACGGTTATTTCCTGGTTTCGATATTGTATTGTGGTGACTTACTCAGTTAAGGTACGTTGTGAAAAAATGAAAATATGTAGTTATGGATCAATGAACGGATTGCGTGACCGATACTCTTTTTTTTATGAACTAGATGTGGGGTGACACGTCAGTGTCAATCTCAAAGGAATTAAATCAATGAACAATACTATCACATTCGTTCCCCAAGCACGAAAAATATTCGAATTCGTAGTGTAAACGTATCGAGAAAACGGAGAATTGCGATTGGCCGGCTTCACACACATAGATTCAGAGTAGGCAGGCGGCCAATCGTAATGCTCCGTTGCCTCGATACGTTTACGTTCCTAATTCGAATATATTTCGTGCTTGAGGCACTTGTCTATATGACGGTACGCTGTATCTGCTGTTGCGATCTGCAGTCGACTACAAATTCGTACTAAGATGAATGCAAACTCAGAATGAACATCTATTAACTCCAATACTTTTGTAATTTTTTACTTGCTTAATGTACACTAGTAGTCTTTAATATTATTTTGTTTTTAAATTCGTTTCTCAAAATAATATTTCAAAAACTAAAACATAGAAAAACTTGGTAAGTATAGAAGTTTTTACAGTTCAAGTTTAAGCAGTTTAAGATAATTGCGTACTTTGAAACAGTGGAGTTATGTTTGTATTGTGGATTACAAGTAATATTGAATGTTAAATAAACAGTAAATGTTTTCTGGGCAACTTTCACAAAGTGTTTGGAAACTTGTAGCTTGAATAATTCTATTAAATACGTAAATTATAGTATACGACGTATTATAAAATATAACTTCGAAAGACTACAAGATACTAAACTATTACAATACAGTGGCGTGGTAGTATAAATATTTGTACCTATACACGAATATAGTTATTTGCATTGGTTTGAGCATTTCTGTACCTTGGAGAGCACGTTAAGCCGTCGGTCCTGGTTGCCATACAATCATACGGGTAGTTGGAGCCAGGCAACTAGGTAATTCATTATGCATACATAAGGATTGAAACTCCCTGCATGAGTTTGTATTTTCAGAAAGCAGTAACCTAGGCATCTTCAAGTCTCGCGTAAATAGATTGCAAACCAAATTATCACTTACCAGCAAATGAGATTGATATCAAATGTGAGGATATTAATGAAAATCAAAACAAAGGTTTTTATTTTTATATATAGAACACGTCAATTAGACTTTGCCTTGCCTGATGGTAAGTTGAAGGCAAGGTCTCAGAAAAGATATTTAATCACTGTTTCATATCAATATGAATTCGAAAATTAGAATTCAAATAATTTGAATTCGAAAAAAAAATAAAAATCAATATTTAATCAATCTTTCAACAAGCAAATGTAAACTAAATGCAAAACACAACTAACTGTTCTTGAATAAATGAAACTCAAATCTTGTTTTCCTCTTTTCATCACAACATATATTATTATATTTTTATAATTTCCACCAGCGGACGAAAACTGTTTTTAAATCGTCAATTTATACATTTTAACATTTCTTATTTCCACACAACGTTGTTTTTAATTAAAAACATTCGCTAACATAAAATTTTCCATTTTGATTTACCACATTTGCGTTCTTAACAACACAATATCCAACATTTAATATCGAGATAAAGTCATAAAAATGTACCTGCATTAAGTAAGAAAAATATTTGCTGAAGATTCCCAACGGAAACAGTAGTACACCTAGATACGAGCCCCTCGGGCCACTAAACCAGGGACAAAGTTTATAACAATAAACGTTTTTATTTATGATGCCGTTTTTATTATGCCTTTATATGGGTTAAAGGGTCACTTCGTTTTCGTACATTGATTTATCGATTGGGTTATTGCTTTGGTTTCAGAGGGGACGGAACATGGTTTATGCAAAAGGCAGTAAAGTTGGAAAAATATAAGCTGAGCAAATGTTTTCTTGGGATCTTTATTGATATATAAGAATGTATATTATTTGTATTTAATATTTATAAATTATTTCTTGATTTGTTTATTAAAATAACATTTTTTTTTCCTAATTTAAGTAGGCTTCTAGTATATTACACTAAATTGATTATTGATTATTGATTATGTTCTATGAATAAAGTTATTATTTGATAATATTCTACTATAACATTGGTAATGAGACGGATAGTTTTATTTTTATGGACAGGTGGCATATTGTGTCTCTCAGAAATCAAATTTGTATACTTTTAAATTTACAGTAACGGATCACTAGGTAGATGATATTTCACTGACTGCATCATAAACTGATTGCCAGGATGTATGCAGAGGTACTAGGGCGTCTTAATTTGTGCTTGTCTGTCACCTAAGTAGTATATATAAAAAAACGATTACAAACAAAACAACAACGACATTAAATTAAACGCTCAACTAAAATAAGCAGAACAAGGTGTGCAGCTCCTGTTAATCCCACACAAAACATTAAAACATTTAAAACTGTGTAGCGTAACAGGAGTATTCATCAATAGCTGTCGTACCTAATGTTAGAAATAAAATTCCATTATTACATCCTTATACCTACAAGAAAATAAAATAAAAATCTAATTTAATTCTTCGAAAATATTGAAGTTGCTGCTAACAATATAAAATTCCAGGCGCAGTTAACGAGCAAATATTTTGTTCAAATAGGTTCCGATGTTTAACACTTCCGCGAATTGCGTTGGCGTAACAATTTTATACCAAAAATGAGTTCGCACCACGTATAATTAAAAGTTTTATTGTTTTGGGAACTTGAGGCTGTGTTATCGACGGTAGCAGTCGCAAATTGGGAGGGACAGCGGAGTGATGGCGGGCAGGAGACGGGGCTGCGACAGAGTTCCGACAACTGACCTATTTTTAACAGCAGCTAACTCCGCCTTAATTACAAGATGCTAAATGACGAGATAAGTCAACTTGCAAAGTTACCGGTGAATTTATTGAACTTGTAATAGTGAATTTACAGGGATAATGATAATACACTTAGACTGTATAACTTTTTAGACACAGTAGTGGCACTACAAAGCGGCGTAAAAAGATCTACTACTTTGGTATAAGTGTTAACATATACATACATCTTATAATATGCCTAGATTGATTGTGTAAAGAATAATGCATTTTTATAGACACTGTGACTGTACAGTATATGGATTTGTCAGCTGCATATCATATGGAGGCAAGTTGTAAAACAGACTAAGGAATATTGAGGGTTTAGTGGGGTACCATATGGGTGGGCTAGCCCCCTCTACTGCTATCTACTAATCTTAGTTACTAGACAGTTGGAGCTTACCGACTCTTGGCATCGAAAGTGACTGACCAACTTTGGGTCTATGGTCTGCCTCTGCCTATTCGCATTTTTAGACTAGTGGAAAGTGAATTTGAACCACCCCATCTCTTCCCGTGCGGCGTCGTACAAGGCGGCTAAGGGATAAGGCAGTTAAACATCAGACAGATATATACAGCCCAAATTCCGAATCGCTCGAGTCAACAATTGTGCCCGGAAAACGGCAATAGACTCACCCCCTATTACGTGGGACCAAATACAATGATTGGTGAAATGTGGGTGTTAATTCACCTCATCCTCTGGGGATAAAAGTGTGATTATAGGTATGTATGTATGGAAAGTAAACAACAAGACGGGACTTGAATCTGCGACCGCGCCCTTACAGGGGGAATGCTCACGTAATTCGCCAATTAATCGTTATTAGGGTTACTAATTGCTTTAAATTTTTATTGAATTGATCGTATGAATCTAATTCTAAAGTAATACTAAAGTAAATAGTAATATTGTAAAAATTAAATAGGTGCAGTAAAATATTTTATGTTCATTCTTCGGATTATGTTACGATACGAGTACAAAATCCAGCCAAACGACCACTTAATTGGATTGTAGACTCTTAAGAGAGTCTACAATCCAATTAAGTGTAGTTACTGTACTCTGGTCATATACTCTGTGACGTGAGAACGAGTTCTAATAAATAAATGCATATTGCATTACCACTTCTTGCCCCCACGTCGCCCATTCTACGCTTTAATTCTGGACTTGCAAGAATCCAGCTGGATGGTTCTTTACAAGACCAAATTAGTTCATTTACTGATAATTCTTTTACTCCTTTGACGTGTCATAGAGTTAGATTAATTTCGCAATTAATAACTCTTTACCAATTTTTGCCGTACTATAAACATTATATGGTTAACGTGCAAATATCCACTCTTATCTTTGACGGAAACTTTTGTAATGGGAAGGAGGGAGATGGAAACACTTCATATGCTTTCAGATACCATGAACCAAAACAGACAAAAATGCTGTATACTAGGATTTTTATGATGTAGTTTTGATAAGTTTACTACAATCCTTAATATATTGTGCATCAAAAATATTTTATATCAATAGATAGATTGATAGATAGATACTCTTTATTGTACACAAACGAAATGATACTTAATGGTATTATAAGACGAAATAATTATGTAAATTGACATGTATGTTACATGTCAATTTACATAATTATTTCGTCTCTTCTTACGAAAAAATGAGTTATGAGACAGTTAGTCGTACAATGGGCGATCTTATCGCATTCATTTGGTCAAAATTACCATAAAAAGGTTGCCAGTTTCGGGGCCCCAACGCACTTTCTGGCACAATATATTTTTGCTAAAAATAAAGTAGATTGTCATTTTGTTCGCACGAGTTACCTAGTAGTATATATCTAGTAGATACACACTCGTATTACATTACGTACGCTTGTATGGCAGTATTGTAGGCAAATGCAATCAATTTGCGATATCTACCTGACTTTTAGAACATACAGACGGGCAGCAAAGGAGTTAATTATATATACGTCCCTTTTTATATGAAGTTTTGTGACGTTTATCCTTTGCCGACTTTATTAGGATGTTAGCTGCGGAAATAGGCTAAACTAAGGCTACTAGCTAAGGCTATACCTGCTCTATGATGGATCAGAGCACAGGCTTTCTAGAATGAGGGTGAACAGGGGTGAAGCATTGGACTAACTTTCGGAGAGACCCGAGGTATACCATAAGAAATAATTCAAATGGTTTATTGTAATAATTATTGTTATACATGGGAACACCTTTTTCTACAAAGCAGAAGAAGAATGGGAATACCAAGACCAATGGAAATACTTTTAAGATAATTCACTGAGAGGCAATCGACATCAGATAGGTATAGCATTCTTAAATTTTTTGCTACTTATTCTAGGATAAGTTGAAACTTATTAGTATTTCTTCCACCATTTAAATAACAATGTTAAAGTTAATTTTCAAAAAGCCATCAGAGCTCTCTATATCACAAGGCTTTTGTTCTCAGGAGTTGTCGGCTTCTACAATAGGTAGCCTTTTTATAAGTCTAAAGATTATTTATAAAACAAAGGCTCCTGTTACAATAGCTATAGTTTATCATTATAATGCACGAGTTAAAAGGGAGCCTGCTCATATCTCAGTCCTGTGTCTCAGTCTTTGATTTCGCTACAAAGAGAATTTCTCTCCAATATTGAGTTCGTACAAATATTATGAAGAATCCAAGTTCAAAGGAAGTGGATTTGTTTCGTGGAGTATTTGTGATTTATTTATATTCAATTATGTAGAACTTCATCAGCTTTGTGTATAAATTGAAGACATTTTTAAAATTTTATTTGAAACACTTTATATGGACACATGTTTCTTCAAATCCAAGCAAACATTAAATATTAACTTCTGTAAATGTTAATGAACTTATTTCCTTCCAAGTTAATCTGGAAGAACGCCTTTCCTAGAATCTCTTTCAATTCTAGAAACAGCTTGCCAACATCTTCATTCATAGGGAATTTAACTCCGGAATATGTATATTTATTTTGTATTTCTCGGCTGAGTAGATATCTATCTTGTGTAGCGCCTCCAACTGATATTCAGAAGTAAACACACATTTCCTTTACCACGATACTTGTATAACCTCGTTATAGATAAACAAAGGAAGCTTTGTGTGTTGTTTTATAGCAGCAGGTTCCTCAGCCAACAATAAAAGTAGGCCAGACTTATAGATCTCACTTACGAGGAATCTCAATTACTCATATTTAATAAAGCAATTATTATGGAAGATATTCAAAAGATTATTTCTTGCAAATCCATAATATTATTAATCAATCAAAAATATTGCCGCGTGAATTCCGGCAGAACAGAATTAGGGCTACCTCATCTTTCCCATGCGGTGTCGTACAAGGCAACTAAGGGATAGTTCTGTTTAACATCAAACAGATATATACAGCCCAGACTCAGCCTCAAATGCATGGCTCGAGTCAACAATAGTGTCCGGAATATGGCAATAGGCTCGCCCCCTATTACGTGGAACCGAATTATTGATGAAATGTGGGTGATAATTCATCTCTGCCTAACCCTCCAGGGATATAGGCGTTGTTATATGTATATATGTAATCAACTGAACGTTATATTTTCATTATGATAGTTTTATGGCACTAAAAATATTTGTTGACATGCCATCCTCTGAGCTTTATTCCCAATTCAGTTGGCGGCTTTCCAATGACGCAATAAAATTTCGATATTTTCTACGAAGCAACGGTCATCTGATTTTTACAGCCAGTTGGAGATTTCAAAGTTCTATGGTTAGACTAGTTAAACTTGTTTGATGACATCTATGTACTGTGATAGTACACTAGTTACTCAACGATAAGAAATTAACCCCACTAGGTAATCTGTAATTTGATATTTATTAGTAGGCGTTCACTTATAGTCATCTGGCTTGCATTGTTGTTATTTCGCGGTACCATTTATGATGGTACGGCACCTAACTAAAGCTGAGTAAATTTCGATTTTACGTATTCGACATAAAGCTATGTCAAAAGTGCCAGCTCTCCTCTTCTGAGAGATATGAGTTCTCAGCCAGCCGCACAGATATTGTGAAATTCATCCAGAGACAAATATACATAACATAATATATAGTTTATTACTTGACCTGATGACTTATTCATCATAGCAGATGTTAAACCACTGAGGTTACAATGCCCAATCCTCACTTTTCTTAAGACTATTATGTTTCTAATCGGCGTCCATATTGCCTAAAAAGAGTAACCTACCCTTCCGCTTGTGGCATCTGCATCCCTATAGCCCATATATTTTTACCCATAAATTTTCAAATAATGTATGGAAATCTGCCGGATTTGTTGAAATTTATGATTACTGCTCAGCTCCCTTTCATAGTAGCGTGGTGCTATTTAGCCCATAACCTTCCTCAATAAACGGATCAACACAAGAATATTTTCCTACAATTCTTTTTATACCACTTTGGAGGCGGACCAGCACGCGGCCCACCTGATGGAAAGTGCTTATCGTGGAAGTGTGGAACACCAGAGGAGTCACACTCGCGCTGCCGTACCTGTAACAGACACACACAAAGATAGGTTCCATGCCATCAGTGTAAAAGACAAAGCAGGAAAAGTATTTGGTTTTCTCACCGACATCACAAAATCTCTCCAGTGAGATCTCTCGAAAACCTCTGGCTACCCTACTCACCGTCAGGATCACAACACGAGGTTATTAGAGCCGCAGTGGCCAGCGGAGGTACTCCCCGAGTCGGACTGCTCAATTGAACGGAAATAACGTCGTATCCTACCGCTAAACAGCGCTTCCAACTAAAAAAAAATACAACCAAACTCTTCAGTCGTTTTTATATTGGTATAGATTACGATTGTGTATCCAACATCTAGTTCAGGTGTGGCACTTTAGCCAGGCATCATCCCAAATAAGTTATTGTCGACAATTGGGTGCGGTTCGATTCCGGCAACGAACAATTACTGTCAGTTGTGATGGATTACTCTTGCTACAGGAGGTCAATACGCGGAAATCGTATTTTCTACGTTTTGCTCATGAAATGGACTAGACTATCGAGTGCTATAGAAATATTCATACGTTATGTCAGTTCTTTTTTCTATACTATTATATTAATAACTACCAAATATAGTAGTTGTTCTATTTAGGTTTCATATCTATTCAAAGGTTATAAATGCTTATAGCGCTAAATTATTTTATTGCTATAAGCATTTTTTACAGATAAAAAATATGCTTATAGCGATAAAATAATATTAGAACCGAAATTGCTAATATTCGCTCTAACCCGTCCATCTAAGCTAAATTGCTTGTGTTAGAAATGGTATTACGTCGGTAGTGTAATGGCCAGCATTCAAACCCGGGACCTCTTGATCATAAGGTCGGTTCCTTGACCACTAAGCTACCGACGCTAGCTAGAGTGTACTTACTACTACTGCCCCACGTAATAGGGAGTATTCTCAGTTGTGCTGCTGTTATTGCTAAATATTATACTTTATTTTTTGATATGTATTATTATTATTTCTTTTTATTTATATATTCTGCACGTGTGTTGTCCATAATAAAAGCGATTTTCTTTCTTCTTTCTTTCTTTCTTCATTGGGTCACAGAAATGTAGGGTAGGCGCACATAAAAATTTCCCCGCATACCTCTCGACGCTTGCAAGCCAGTCAAGTCGTGACCACGGGTGCTGCAACGCATCCGAAGGGTTCTTGTTGACTTGTTTTGATATTTGGTACACACCTGTAATTCGGACGATAATACAATTTAAATCAATAAAATAGTTTAGAATTGACATCATTAGAAGATATTAACATTACATTGACTACTTTACTAGTCAAAATCGATCTGATGATGACTGTATTAACTTTTAAAGTGTTGTTATAAAATCTTGTGTACTATCAACTTTTCTATTTACGTGGTACAAAGCTACGAGTTTTATACGTACGAGTATGTTCAAACTGTCTCGGTAACTTATTTGATGGGCAAGTTGCTGTCCTTGTTATCAAACTTGTCTCTCTAAGCACTCACTCACTCGCTGCTACATTATTGTCGCTAAGACTTTGTTTATAAGTTGAACGTGTTACATTTTCCTAAGTAAGTAGTTTCAGTTTATTACATGACGTGATCTGATAAAAAGAAAATAAAAAGTACACGTGTGATTTGTCACATTCTATAGGATTTGATTTGACAAAATACAATTTTTTCCGTACTTATTGATCATATGGGTGTTTCATAGGAACTTTTCCTAGAACTAGGTGTTCCATGGACACTTCCTCGAACCCGTATTTCACCTGAGTGTTACAAAGTTACTTCTAGAATACAATTTGTACTTAAAACTAGGGTCAAGACGAGATTATCATGATTGAATATCATTCTAGAGTTCCATATTCTCCTAGATTTCATTAATTCTGTATCCTTTCAATATTCTCATACTTCTTATTAACTCGTATTAAATTGAATTCATGTTCCACCCTACATTGCCAATGGTACACATTTCCCACAAGTAGTTTTACTTACTGCTTCTGTATTTACAACCAAACTCGCGAGTAATTCATTAGATTCATCCATTGTAATCACAAGTAATTACAATGATTGTGTTCACAAATTGTTTAAGCAAGGAAGAAAAGCCACCACTCGTGAACGAATGACAATAATAATAATAATAATAAAGCCATTTATTCCATATTTTACAGCGTTGCAAATACAGTGTTGTAGTTTAATGTTAGTATATTTTTTGTTTTTCTTTCTTTATTATGACTTATAATTAATGTTAGTATTACGAAATATGGATCCCTGTTTGGGTAAAGGCCTCCTCCATCCTCTTCCATGACTCCCTGTCCTTGCCTGACTGTATCCAGTCGTTTCCTGCTATGCATGTTATGTCATCAGTCCACCGTTTTAATTGACGACCAACACTCCTTTTACCTTCTGGTCCCTTCCATCTGGTAGCTTCAACAGTCCATCTCCTATCCGTGTATCGTGAGATATGGCCGGCCCATCTCCACTTTAGTAGGAGTGCGTGCCTCAGAGCATCGGTGAGTTTAGTCTTTTGACGAATGCTTTCGTTCTTAATTTTGTATATTCTTCTAATTTTCAACATGCTTCGTTCCATTGATGTTTGACTGCATTTAATTCTCTGTTTTATTTTGCTTGTAAATACCCAAGTTTGGCAACCATACAACAAGCAGGGTAATAAACATGTATCGTATACTGTCTTCTTCATGTGCAAGCTGTAGTTCCCTTTTAGGATTTCTTTTAATGCCCAAAATTTTTTCCAAGTTGCGTTGATTCTTCTTGTTACCTCTTCTTCATTACTCGATGTTTTGAATGAGATTTGCTTTCCCAAGTAGATGTAGTCATTAACGTATTCTATATTGTGTATAATGACAATATACTCAATTAATTTATTAATTAAATATTATGTTCTACGTATTATTGTGTAGTAGTATCAACTTTATGAAGATGAAGAGTCTGAAGGTAGATTGTGGTTAGATTATACCTACATAAACCAGTTATTTATAAGCTATGGTCAGAGGACTTACAAGTGTGTAGTATACTATGGAAGTAGGCTCTCCAATTGTTTATGGGATTCCATCAAGAACTTAGAATTCAAGCAAAGCGTTAAGAAGAACCCTAAAATATCACTCAGGTAGCATTCTTGGCAGTATTTTACTGGCTGTACCATGGTGAATGTTCTGATAAGCTCTTTCAAATAGTCCCACGCTCCCCTTTCCTATACAGGATAACACGTGCAGGGCTTAGATATCACCCGCATACGGTGCAGAATATTTAAAGATTATTCATTTATTTATTGTTGATTTATTTATTTATAATTAGGGAGTGTTTATTCTAGTGACATTTAAGCTCACATTACTGTTATATTATATAAAGGAACATTCTGGTTAACAAAATATGACATACGTGAACATACATTGCAACGATACCTCTAAAATGTTTCTTTGAGTCTTTATGGAGGACTCGTCTTTGTAAGGTGGTTGTAATTATTGCACTGTGACTCGCTTTTGAATCTCAACAAAAACGATAATATTTTGTACTAGTTGTGCCCTACGTTTTCATCGGTGGTTGTCGGTACTAATTGAATGACCATTTAAAATCAAAGTCAAAGTCGACACTTCTTATCAAATCTTATAGGTTACTCCAGAGATTTGAGCGTTATCCTAACTACTTGTTAAAAAAAGCAAACTGTTCAGCTGTATTTATTAACATAGATAATTAATATGTATATTGTTACTATAACCACATTATTTACGGATGGCTTACCCCATTACCCCATAGATAATGACGCTATAGATATACCTTAAAGAAATTAACCTGACGGTTACAATATCCGTCACCTGTCAAACTTTATCGACTGCTAAGGCCGCAGACCACAGTTTCACTGCAAGACATATTTGGACGTTCCAACAAACTTACTGTCTAAAGTCGGTTTTAAACAGACAGTTGATTCTATTTGGCTGAGAATTTCATTGTTTAAAGTTAATATTATTAGTTGTCGATTTGTAATGATTACATTTCTAATCTAAATATTTAGTCGCAATTGTTAAACATGATATAATTAAAACAACAGTATAGAATATAAACAGTTTTTTAACTGTCAGAATATGCCTCTTTATATTGGTCTGAGGGGTATTTCACCAATAAATTGGATATGAGACACACGAAACTATTTTTTTATGACATTGTGAAAACAGAATATCTGAGTGAGTATTTTTTATCGTGTCTCCGAAACTACAGTACAAGCTTAAGTCTAGAATGCCTACATAGTGCGTATCTAGGATGTCCTAGAATTCTATTAATTATTTTTTTCGTAACCATTACATTACATTAACATCTATATAATAAACACATTAATGTTTCGAAAATGTCAAAAGTGAGTGACCGAGAATTGACATCGAGCGGTAAACGCGTGTTGCCAGAGACTAGACCATTTTTTACCAGTAATTTAGGTACACGGTAAACCTCATGTATAGTAGAAATTATATTAAAAAGTAAATTGTACAGAATTCCTGTGTTCATAAAATTTAGGATCTAACAGCCAGTCAGTAACAGTCTACACAGGGCGCTCGGCTTCCCGCTCCATGCAAATATTTGTATTCACGAATATGTATATTTGCATAAGTCGGGCTATGCTTCAAAGATCACGTTATACCGTCAGTAGCATCGCAGCGTCATAGCAATAATTATACAAGGTATCGGGACTTTTCGCGAATTAAATCATGGAACTTACTATTTCTGCCGACGTTTCGGATCGTTTCGGATCTATGGCAATCATTACGGGTAGTGTTGGAGCCCTCAAAAGTCCGACTAATCTACAGAACTTCGCTATCGCCAATTGGTTGAGGAGACTAGATGGTTGGTCGCATCAGAGAAAATATCTAAATTCAGCCGCATTACAGTTAGAAAGGAAAACCGACCCCAATTGAGTTGGAAAAAGTATCGGAGAATAACGAATGACGATTGTTAATACACGAATGGTTTTGATTAATATTATTTACTATACGTAGTATATAAAATACATCAAAGTGCGTAACAACCGGCATTCGTCGTGTAAAGATTGTTATCGTAACACTCAAATAATTTTATGGGTGGTTGGATCGTTCGAAAGCGAGTCATTTTGCTATATTAGTGTAGTGTGTAGCTTTTGCTCACTTAAACTCGTACGTCGAGCCAACTTTGAAGGTCTTTTGTTCGAATGTCGAGCGAATATTGTAGGTCTTTTGCGAAAATGCCGCAACCTGGAAATTGTGTAATTTTCGGTCGTTTTAATGGAAATTGAATGTACAGTATGAGTATATTAGTTAAGCTACATGTTGAACTAATTGCTTGACTTAAATTATAACCCTCCTTTGGCTTCGACATAGTCAAGTAATAATTGCAATTTATTGTAATGTACTCCCACGATTTTAACAAATTTAATTACTGGATTATAAATAGGTTATTGTTAACTAGCTGTGGCCCACGACTCCGCCCTCGTACATGACGGTTATCATGACCAAATATAGCCTATGTCCTATGTCCTAATATGATCAGGTTATTTTCAAAAATGACAAACTTTTATCCCCTTTTTATGTGGAGTTACGACACGAAGATATTTTCGTCCAATAAAACCGTATTGTGTTCCCGGCGGTGAGTAGGGTAGTCAGAGCTCACTGGAGAGTTTTTGTACTATCAGTGGGAAGACCAAAAGCTTGTCCTGCTTTGTCTTTTACACTGACGGCAATGTGACCCCCTTGATGTTGCACACGTCCATGGGCCACGATAACGACTTTTCATCAGGTGGGCCATGTGCTTGTCTGCCAAACAAGTGGTATAAAAAATTTCGCAATATAAGGTAGCCAATGTCCTGTTTAAAGCTTTAGACCATCTCTGTAATAAATTTCATTACGATCGGTTTAGTGGTTTTGGCGTGAAAACGTAACAGACAGAGTTACTTCGTTCGCATTTATAATATTTTAGTATGGATCAAGGGAAGTTCGGGTAATGTGAATTTTTATCACTGATAAGCTCGCGTATAGCCACTAATGTCACTACATGACTCCCTTAGTGTGGAATTATGACTGAGCCGTATAATAAATGACGATATAATTCGCAAGGTTCATAACATTGTTTAATGTGCGCATATAGTTATGAACGCGTTATAAATGTATACAATGTGCACATAATTAGATATGAGATGGACATGGTCATTGACATTAAAATAGTCTTTGTCAGTCAATTATCATCTTTCTTACAGTCCATGCATCTTCTTTAGGCCTACTTTTTGCCTTGCAGCTGTTTTCTTCCATCATACGAATGTTTATAGTCAAAGGGTGGTCTGACTCAGTCCAACTAATGAGAAAAATGTAATCTGAGTCAGACTACTTGCAGCAAAATGAAATGAATGAATGTGATTGCTGTCGATTAAATATCGAGTGACACCAACTTTAGCTATGAATTCACTATTCCTTATCTCTAGAGATACTGCCCAGTTTTCAGAATAGACTCGATCTCGTAATATTGAAACTATCTTTGCTTTATGAGCTTTTCTTTCTATTATTTTTTTAAAACCAGCTCTCGTGTTTCCTTCGACCTGCAGTCCCGGGTCCTTTTTAGCGGGACGTGAAAAAGCATATGATGAGGCCGCCAAGCTGAGTGTCACCATTGTAACAAGCTACATACGTGTCTATAATGGTGACCCTCTCTTGAGCCTTTGCCTTTAGCTTACCATCAGACGAGGTGAAGTCGAATTGGCACGTCCTATATATGAAAAAGGGGACACGTGTGATATTGTGATTAGCTACACGTGCAAAAATATTGTGAATAGAAAGAGCCAAAGCTTCATAGGATGGATTCTCTGATAAGGCAAAGTGATCACGCCTGTAACTCAGTACATGGGTGATGTCTGAAAATATCTATTGTATAATGCACCATCGTTTCGAAGAAGAATCGCTTTACTTGTACCAATGTGGTATCGCGGCACTAGAGATATCGGTATTTAAACTATCATGGTCACTCACATCAGTATCAAAATAAACAGAATATTTACCATGTTTCATTGTTTTGAGTTTCCAATATTTCGGCGCTGTTGCAAGTACCATGATCACGGAGGAACTCAAAACAATGAAACATGGTAAATATCCCGTTTATTTTGATACTGACTAGAGATATCTCTCGTAATTAAATAATAAATAGGGAAAATACGAAGAAGATACTTCTGTTTCTATATTTCATTCTATATTACACGTCTTCAACCGAATCGAGCTGTATCATCAAATACTTTTGCGCGGGGTATTGCTTTGCTAGTAGGACATTGCCAACCGTAAAAATGTATTAAGGTATTTTAGTGAATCACTTTACTAAATTTTAATAAAAATTTGAGAGGGTCTAGACTACGACTCTGTAAAATTGTGAAGCAATATTTAATGCATAGGTATATTGTTAATACTTCTACACTTATAATATGCACCAAAACCAGATGTTTTGTTTTTAAATTAACTTAGAACTCCTTTTATATTCACATAATATTATCAAATTATAAAAACACTAGCTATTGCAGGGATAAAAAGTAGCATATATATTCCAAACTATTATCTATCTTTGTGCCAAATTAGAACCTAATCGGTTCTGCCATTTGAACATGAGTAACAAACATCTAAGCATCTTCACAACTAGGTATATTTTTATCATATTTTGTCAACAATTCGCTTCTTATTTTACAATCTTAATACTGACGATAGCCGTAGTTTGGCTACAAGCTTAATTCCATTATGTTGTTTGAGTACTAGCATTTAGTCTAACATCCTCACTATCCGATGGCATACAAAGTGGTGAACACGTTAGCCAATACACCCTCCCGATGATCTGGCGCTATACATCAAGAACGGTAACCCCTGCTATACACGTTCGCAAACTTGGCCAATGCGTTTGCCACTGTGTTCGCCAATGCGTAGTACAAAAATATGATAATTTACGACTTTCCTCTTCGCATGTATTTCGTAACCACAAACGTACTTACATGCGTAAGTAAACTCGTATTTATTCAAACTATACCGCGGCAGTAACTTGAAATAAATACGATAAATTCAAGAGAGCTACTTACCTGCTTACTTTAAATATAAACGATATAAAACAAGTACTTATTCGACCTGAAAATGCTGAGATACTGTGAGGATTTGTGTTTCTTAAGTTAGGTATAGATATTGCGTGATAGGGCTTTAGATGATTGTCTTGGAATGTCTATTTTTTCTAGACTTTTATATTTATAGTATAGTTTAGAATAATAAAATTGATCGATGGATCTAATGAAGTAGCTACATTATTATGTGGGCGTATATTAGGCAGCACTAATTATTTTTCAACTCAATAAGTACGCTTTTTCTCCTTTAAGATTTAAACAATTGAATAGCGTACAAGGCAACTAAGGGATAGGGCTGTTTAATATCGGACAGATATATACAGCCCAGACTCAGCCTCAGATGCATGGCTTGAGTGAACAATAGCCCCCTATTACGTGGGACCAAATTCTATGATTGGTGAAATTTGGGTATTAATTCACCTCTGCCTAACCATCCGGGGATAAAGGCGTGATTATATTATGTATGTATGTATGAATAGCGTAATAATACAATGTATTTCTTCAATAATCGACTTCGATATTCCATTAATTTCTGTTAAATCCAATGATACATTTTGAGTTTTCGTTAAAATCGAGTTCGTGACTCGTTTGAGCATTTTTAGCTAGTCCTGACAGTTTAAGATCTTTTAATTTCCAGTTGAAAGATTCACTGTGTATATCATACTAACCCATATTACACCCGAGAAGAGGGCCAGATCGTGAGAGATGGCCCTGGGTCGGCCGGGGTGCGAGGGATATGCCTGTCAACCTCACCTTCGGCAACCAAAGCGACCCACAGGCGGCGTGCGCTTTAGTCGGTTCGAGTCCGACATAACCTCCTCTACTGGCTCCGGTGGGGAGGTATCCGTGGGGATTTTGCGCAGGTAAAAAAAAAACAAAAAAAAACCCATATTTTGTAAAAAAAAATGCAATAAACCTACCATTCTAGATGATATTGCGCACTCCCGCTTCAAATATATACATACGGGATTTTATTAAAAACATGTACGCATACTCAACGTTCAACAAAATACCGGAACTCCGCCTTGGATATTTAATTTCCGTGCTGGTAAGGATATGAAAAAAACCGACAGTGTGTGTAACACGCCGTAGGAGTTAATTACACGTGCGGGATTGGTGGGATATATCTTTCCCAGCTTGAATACATGACAGTTTTTAGGGTTGTTAAATAGATCGTAAAATTTCCACATCTCCTAGACTATTTACAGAAGGCGGCTTGCGTTAATAAACTTTACTTGTTTTTACTACATAGGAAGGAAGCCAGCTACTATTTTTTCGCTAACTTGGGATGAGTATTTAACATCCCATGTATGAAACAAATAAGTATAAGGTAATAACAGTGAATACTACTTAATAAAAACCGTCCCTAGAATGAAAGTCGGAATAGCGCTCAGAGGGTTCCGTACTATTACGTTTATTTTCTTCCTTTAGTATTTATTGTTAGTGTTGCTACAGGCCTGGTGACAGATAGACAGACAGTGTTCCGTTTTTCTTATTTTGGTAGAGAACTCTAAAAACAACAAAGAAGAAAAAATCACGCTTTGAAAAGTACTAACCTTGTTGGTATATCAAGAATAGCCGTGGTCGTATCCTACGTTTCCCTAGAATGTATTGTTTTGTTAGACTAAGTGGCATACGACCACGGCTATCCTTTGTATTTTCTTGTTTAATACTTATTAAAGCGTGATTTTTCAGTAGACTAGGTTTTAGTTTTAAACTTATTTTTTTATTAATATTTATTGGGCAAGTAATCGCTATAATTTATACATATTTGAAATGTACTAATCAAGCCCTTTCAGGTGATACGGCATATTTATCTCAAATTTATTTTTAAGCACAGTACTCTATCGCCGCCAGAGCGCGCGGTATTAGATTTAGTGATATGTCATATAGCCTATAACCAGCGGACGACCAAGACGCTTCTAATAATACCTCATTTGTCCAGTTTTAATTAGTAGTTTAGGAGTTATGAGAGAACAGATGAACCTACCGTACGCCATAGTCGGGTAATAAATGGGTAGCTCTAGTTTGTGTCTCTTAAAACAAAAATGCAATTTGCGTAATGAAAAAGAAACTCATAAGTCATTTGTTTTACTTTTACGGACATAGTTTATAGCTTTCTCGAGACTAAACTCAAGCATTAAATTTAATTATAAACACAATGATGTTGAAAACTCCTGAAATTATGTGTATGATTTACGAGACTAGCCCTTACCTCCCAACGAATTAGAGTTATTTTCCCTTAGGCGTCACATATTTCCAAAATATGTGAGCTTGTGAGCTGTATTTGAGTTTAAGCTTTCACACGGGAATTACGGTCTACTTTGGGGATAGACCGGATTGCATAAAAGTAGTTAAATTGGATAACATGAAGCAGAATAGGTTTCATTATTAATTACACTCAGGGGAGACATAATATTATGTAGCAAGTGCAACAAAAACAGTTTCGTCAGGCCCCTTATTCTGAGTGACAAGCCGTTTCTTAACAACACGCGTTAGTAAAAGCCGACACACCTCTGTTCTATGTTAAGCAATCCACCATCTTCTCACGTTATGATTGTGTTGGAAACTCGATGACACTAGGAATAATACACCAGTAACAGTGACTGTGGACTATTTCAAGAGTTTCCAACAATTAAACTACTAGATGTTTGTCGTGGGAGCAATAAAATTCTGACATTGCCTCCGCAACTTCTGGGAATAGAGATTCCCAGAATTCGAAATCATACATAAGCCTTTAAGTCTTGTAATAGACTATGTGTTACAATATTCTACATCTGTATCGATTAAACAGAGCTTAGACGTCACCTTCACACTGCAGAATATACGAGAAAGAATCAAAAGACTCTTTTCTTTACCGCACCACCTGGAAATCATTACCAGCTCACGTATTTCCTTCTTCCTTCAGTCCTGTGCCCTTTAAGTGGGGCGTGAAAAAGCATCTGATGAGGCCGCCAAGCCGAGTGCCGCCATTGTAACATTACTTAGTGTCTGTAATGGTGACCCTCTTTCCTGAAACTTTGCCTTTAGCTTACCATCAGGCAAGGTGAAGTCAAATTGGCGTGTCCTAAATAAAAAAAGAAGTTCAGCATGATCGTGATTAATGAACAAACCTTTTATACGGATCCTATCCTGCATTTTGATTTCTAATCTAATAAACATCCAAATATTTTCTCAAACCTTCACATTTACATCACTAGTTCTTTTTTTTTTCTACAACATTTTCAATATTTTCATCGTTTTTTTTTTCTACAACATAGGTGACAGTCAAACACCCGGCCCACCTGATGAAAAGTGGTAACCGTGACCTATGAACGTATGCATCATCAGGGGAGTTACACCCGTGCTACCAACCCTGTAAGAACAGAGAGTTTCGGTGCCATCAGCGCAAAAGACACAATCAGGACATACCTTTGGTCTTCTCACTGACAGCACAAAAACTCTCCAGCGAGCTCTGGCTACCCTACTTACCGCCGGGAACACAACACTAGGTTATTATAGCCATGGTATTCTGTAGGGTGGAGGTACTTCCCCAGTCCAACTGCTCAATTGGGACGGTTATACTGTCGTGTTCTACCTCCATCATAATCAAAATAGTTTGTGCAGAGTTCCTAAAATAAAATAATACATATTATGAATGATTCTTTTGATAAAAATGAAAATGAATATAGTAATACCGTCATTCATGACTAACTTGTCATTATACATAATATTATACTTCACGCCTCGTTCCTCGAGATTAGTATTTTATATTGTTACAAGTAGTATCGCATAGATGTCGCCACTGTTGCACTAGTTGAGAAATTCTTTTACCTTACTTTTTTTTTTTTTTTTGTAGAGGGTAGTCATATTTCTACTCGGTGACTACCATAACCGTGCTTCCTCATTCGCAATTTAGTGCTCGGCCACTTAAGACACTAATCTAAAACAAATTAATAGTTGTTGCTTAAAATATTTATCTCTAAAAATGCCTAAACGAAAAATAACTCGAACATGCGAAGAAGAACTATAACGTTTAATGCGGAAAGTGCGTAAGCTGGAAAAGAAAATTCATCCCAATAATACCATGATGGAACGGTTACTGGCAATAGGCTCGCCACCTATTACATTGGGACCTAAACATAAACTGGCGAAATGTGGGTGCTAGCACCTCTGCCTACCCCTTCGGGGATATAGACGTGAGTTTATAATAATAATAATAAAAAAATTAACAGAAGAAATTCCAAAGCCTGATGATGCAGATGAAGCAGGTACTTAATACTTTTAATATATATAAGTGAAAGTGAAAAAAATTATAATTTTCGTGTTATCTTGGGTACCTACATATTACTATCATAATCCGCCGTTGGTGCAGGTATTTTCTTTTCGCAACAATTTTAAGGTGACGGTTAGCGTTAAATTCATTGAGGATTGCTACCTAACCTGTACACCGCTTGTTAACAAATAAAGTGTCTAAAAATCAATCAATTCAGTACATTAATGCACTTTATAAATGATGTATATTTTAACGTGTTTACGTTACGATGCTAAGTGTGTAACCTGAATAGTCATTGGGGCTATTTAACCGCACACAATATGACATAGACGTCTATGTTTTTTAACGTATTTACGTTACGATGATATTTCGTGCAACCTGAATAGTCACTGGGGCTATTTCACCGCACGCTTAAAAGTTTAAAAAAACCGATTATCATAACTGATATTCGTGTTTTTTCCAGACACACCCACGGTATTTCAACCATCTGATTGGGGGTATGCAGAACATGGGCAAGATACGTTCGAAAACGTTGACAGTTATGCTATTGAGCAACCAACATTAACTACTGAGATTCAAAATGATCCAATGACTCCACATGAGCAACCTATCACGTCTGCACAAATTGACATGCTGGCTACCCTAGATCAGCCTAACACGTCTACGCCTCCCAAACTGGAAGAGCCTATAGTACAGTCACAGACGTTAGACACAGATGTTCTGGAAATCCTTGGTGAAGACCCTTCACTTACAGAGAAACGTGCAAAGGACATCCGTGAGGAGATAGCCTCTCGTTTTACACATATAGCCACAGAGGGATTAAACAAAGACATCAGAAAAGAATTAATATTAAAATACCCGCTTCCTGCTAACTGCCTTAATATTGATTCGCCAAAAATAAATGCTGAAATAAAAGCCGCTTTGCCAGATAGTTGGATAAAACGCGATACAGGTATTGAAGCGAAACAAAAACAGATGGCTAGCGCAATTTCTTGCTTGGGTGACATAATTACAAACCAGTTGAATTCCGGGAGTAAAGAAAAAATCCTTCTTCAAAAATTAATGGATCTCGGCAGACTATTGTGTGATGTCCAACACGCCGACTCCATGACAAGACGAAACTTTATTTTGTTCACTAAAAATCATTGCAAAGGATCTAACTAATCGTCAGATTCTCTTGCGCGTTGACAATTCGTTGCCTATATCAACAGAATGGGAAGTGTTCAGTATCCACACCTTACACAAATTACAAGAGAAATTTGGGAATGGTGTTGAAGACCGAAGACTGCACATTTATGCATCTTATATTAAATCAAGCGATAACGTCACCGCAGATGCTGAATCACGAAAAATTCACCCAGATATTGAATGGGAGCTAGCCGACTGGGCCTTCAACTATTTAACTAGCTGTTTTGGCCCACCCGCTATTGACTTATTCGCAAGTCGAATAAATAAAAAATGTGAAACCTACATCTCATGGCATAGAGATCCTGATGCAGTAGCCATCGATGCTTTCACAGTATCTTGGATCAATACTAAATTCTATGCTTTCCCTCCATTTTCAGTAATTTTAAAAGTTCTACGAAAAATAATTACTGAAAAATCGGAAGGTATTTTAGTTGTCCCTCTATGGCCCACACAGCCTTGGTATCCAGTCTTTCAAGCTCTTACGGTGTCTAAAATTATAACCTTTCCACCTCATAAACACGCCTTAATCTCGCATTCCAGCTCCAGTCGAATACACAAATCGATTACCCTGGTGGCAGCAATCTTATCAGGGAGGCGCTATCAAGAAGAAGCTTACCACCAACTTCAATGGAAATAATGATGGCATCATTATCGGCCAACTCCATTAAGCAATACGATACCTATTTGAAGAAATGGTGGTGCTACTGCAGGAACACTCACACAAATGTGTTCAGTGCATCTGTCCCTACTATCATACATTTTTTGACTCAACTGTTCCAAGAGGGTGCACAATATGGCACCCTGAATTCTTGCAGGTCAGCCCTTGCAATTCTATTGGGCCCCAACATATCAAAAGATGACAGAATTTTAAGATTCTTTAAGGGCGTGTTCCGTCTTAGACCTTCCTTACCAAAATATAACCATACATGGGACACTAATTGTGTATTAGATCACTTGAATCAGTGGCAACCGAATAGTGACCTTTCATTTGAAAAATTAGCTAAGAAAACTATCACATTACTGGCACTTATAACCGCCCATAGGTTGCAAACCCTATCAAAAATAAATGTTAGGAACATTAATATCTCATCAAACCACATCAGCATACAAATTCCAGATATAATCAAAACTTCCAAAGTTGGTTCCAAACAACCGATACTTTTCATCCCCTTTTTTAATCAAAAACCTGCAATATGTCCCGCTGCCACTTTGCTCTGATACATATCTAAGACAGCGCCTTTAAGAAAATCTGATTTACTGTTTATAGGTATAAAAAAGCCGCACAAAGCAGTCGGCACGCAAACCCTCAGCCGTTGGGTAAAATCCATATTAAGTGATAGTGGGATTGACACATCAGTGTTCTCTGCACACAGCACAAGACACGCCAGCACATCACGCGCGTACTCACTCGGCGTAAACATCGACGCAATCCGCAACACAGCTGGTTGGAGCGGCAACTCAACTGTGTTTGCAAGGTTCTACAATAGAACCATCTTGAATAATGATGGTACATCTTTAGCTCAGTCGATTATTAGCAATAATTAAGTTTATAATGCAACTTACAGGTAGTAATTTATGTTTATCTTCTGCTACAATAGTTAATTATTATATAATGCAGAAGAAGTTTTAATTGAATATTTAAACTTTTTTGTGATATTAAGTTCAAATTGTTTAATAAGGAGGAATAAACATTAGATTATTTATCAAATTAAAAGGTGTTATCATTGACGATATTTCCTACTCTCAAAATCTACTTGTAACAATATAAAATACTAATCTCGAGGAACGAGGCGTGAAGTATAATTGATGATTAAACGAACTTACCTGTAAGTGAAGTTCTATCATAATTATACGAAACGCCTCGTCCGAAGAGATTAGTAACCTCCCGCCCTCCCTAACAATCCCGTTACTAATCTCTTAGGGAAATACATCAATGACATGAGGATGAAGATCTTGCTCTAAACTAAATGAGGAAGCACGGTTATGGTAGTCACCGAGTAGAAATATGACTACCCTCTACAAAAAAAAAAAAAAAAGTAAGGTAAAAGAATTTCTCAACTAGTGCAACAGTGGCGACATCTATGCGATACTACTTGTAACAATATAAAATACTATTGCGGAGGTGAGTAAAAGATGGTTTACCAGTTGGAACAAGATTAATTTATTTACTATTTACACACTCTTATATACTAATTATTCTACATGATTTTACTGAGATTAAGAGTGGGGTTTTACTCATATGAGTTTAGTGCTGACATTATTGTTTATTGATACGTGCTGTTTATATAATATTGTTTCCTAGTTATAGTGTACTTTGCCTATGACGCATAGCACGTCATAGTACTCCCCCCTTTATAAAAATTCTAGTTATTATTTGCTGTGGTGCGTCGACCTTGTCCGTGCACGCTGTTTGCTGAGCTGTACTTTTTCTGCAGTTGTTTACACTTGTTGCATTTCCTTGATTATTTTGTTTATCTTTTTGTCCATGACTTTGTTAGTTTTCCGTACGAGTCTGGTGATTGTTATTATTATTGCTGCTAGTATAATTATAGCGATGAGTACTCCGATCCAGATTTTTATTTTTTCAATTTCTGCTGCCATGTGTGTGTTCTTTTCTGCCTTTTCTGCCAGGTTATTGTTCTGCACCATGTTTATTTGCTCCTTTTCGTGGGTTTGACTGCTTCCCATCTTGTGTGTTGTTTCTTGTGGCTTGCTGTGGAGTGACTTTTATTTTCATTTTGCCCTTTTTATATCATTGTTTGAAATGGACCGTGGGTCGTGATATTCTTCCCGTACGTGTTCTTTTTATGTTTTGAATTGGCACTGCCTTATCTTGCTCTTGATTTTGAGCTTCTATCTTGTCGTCGCTCGTCGTGAATGCTGGCTTTAGCCTGTCAATCGACACGTTCACTTCCCTGCCGTTTCGCTTGATCGTGACTATTTTGTTGTCACGTTTGACTACGAGAAACGGTCCGTCGTAAGGTGTTGTGAGCGTAGGACGTAGCTTATCGCATCGTAGAAACACGTGTGTACAGTCGGCTAAGCGTGGGTGTACGAATATGTTTTTGTTTGAGCTTTGTCGTTGTGGAATTGACGTCATGTGCGTTATGTTATCTTTAATTTTCTCCACAAACTCTGCATACGTTGTGTTTTTAGAACAGTCGCCAAAATATGCTGCTGGTAATTTTATTGTTGTTCCGTAGACCAATTCAGCTGCTGAGTATCCAGTGTCTTGTCGAATGCTGGTACGTATCCCGAATAATACCGATGGTAATTCTTTCGTCCAATTTTCGGTATTTCCTCTTGCCATCAAAGCTGCTTTCATGGTTCTGTGCAGTCTTTCTACTTTGGAGTTTGATTGAGGGTGATATGGTGTAGTACGGATTTTTTGTATACCCAGGAATTTGGTTAGGCTTCTGAATAGCTCAGACTCGAATTGTCGTCCTTGATCCGTTGTTATATAATTGGGGCATCCAAAACGTGTGATCCAGCCATCGTATAGGGTTTCGGCTACAGTTTCTGCTGTGATGTCCGAAATAGGATATGCTTCTGGCCATGACGTACAACGATCGATCATAGTGACGATGTATCTTTTGTTTTGTGATGTCGGTAGGGGGCCCACAATGTCTATGTGTATGTGGCTAAATCGTTCTGCTGGCATAAATTTGCCCAGGGGTGATACTGTGTGCCGCTGAACTTTTGATTGCTGGCATTGTAAACATGTTTTGCACATTTCGTAAATGTCTTTGTGCATGCTAGTCCAGATGTATTTTGCGGTTATCAACTTTTTTGTTGTGTTTTTCCCTGGGTGGCTCATGTTGTGAAAACTATCAAAAATTGTTTTTCTGAACTTTTGTGGTAGGTATGGCCTTGTTGTACCGGTGGATATATCACAATAAATTTTGGTATTATTGTTTTGTACTGGTACCTGTGTTATTTTTAGTGACTTATTTTGTTTTAGTTTTGTTAACTCCGGGTCACAGTCTTGGTATTTTTTTACCTCTTGCCAGTTGAGAATTTGGGGTAGTTCTATTGTTTCTATTACCCGTGATAGTGCGTCGGCTACCACGTTTTCGCTGCCCGTGACGTGCCTTATGTCTGTGCTGAATTGTGCAATATATTCTAGGTACCTTATTCTTCTAGGGGATTCATCCACTGATTGCTTCTTGTCGAATGCATGAATCAGTGGCTTATGATCAGTGTATATTGTAAATGTGCGACCTTCTATTAGTCGTCTAAAGTTTTTTATTGCCATGTAAATACCGAGTAGTTCTCGATCGTATGTGGAATATTTTGTTTGTGTCTCGCTTAACCCTTTTGAAAAAAATGATATGGGTTTCCATTTTCCTTGAACTTTTTGTTGAAGTACGGCGCCTACACATTTTAAACTAGCATCTGTCATAATGGCTAGTGGTGTGTCTGTTTCCGGAAATGCGAGTGTTGTGACATCTCTTATGTCCTGTTTGCAGTGTTCGAATGCTTGGTTAGCTTCCGTATTCCACTCGATTGGCGTATTGTCATTCTTTTTGCAGTTTATTAAGTATTTGTTGAGCGGAGCTTGGTGTCCGGCGGCGTGTGGGATGCTACTTCTGTAGAAATTCATCATTCCCAAAAATCGACGTAGCTCCTTTACCACCTTTGGCTTTGGGTATTCGTTTATTACTCGTACTTTCTCAGACGTGGGGGTGATTCCTTGGCTCGTTATATGATAACCTAAGAAATCTATCTCTGTCTTTTCGAATTCGCATTTGCTCGTATTGATTGAGATGCCGTTTTTACTTAGGCGAGTGAATACTTCCTCTAGTTGAACGTAATGTTGTTCGGTATTTTGACTTGCTATGAGTATGTCGTCCACGAAAACATATATATAGTCCAGGTCTCTAAACAGGGAGTCCATAAACCTCTGGAACGTTTGGGCTGAATTCCTGAGGCCAAATGGCATGTAATTCCAGTGAAATAAACCCATTTGCGTGATTATTGCGGTCTTTTCTGGTTCCGCAACAGGGATTTGGTGGAACGCCTTCTTTATATCAATTTTGCTGAATATTGTTTTTCCACTTGCGATGTATGTAAAGTCTAACAGTCTTGGCAAGGGATATCTGTCGGGAACTGTTATTTTATTTAACGCGCGGTAGTCTCCGCATGGCCTCCATTCCCCATTCTTTTTCTTTACCATGTGGAGAGGCGATGCCCAAGGACTACTGGAAGGTTCTAATATTCCTAAGTTTATTAGCTCTTGGAATTCCTTTTTTGCTGCCTTATATTTGTCGGGTGGTAGTGGGCGCGCGCGGGCATAAACTGGAGGACCTTTTGTTATGATGTGATGCTGTATTCCATGTTCTGTGGGTTTTTTAAGTGGTGTTGGTCTAGTGACGTTTACGTATTTCTCTAGCAGGTGCTTTATATGTTCGGGTAATTTCGCGTCGATGGATCTAATTGAAGGCATGTGTGTTGCTCTTGCAATTTTCGCATGCGTCGTTAATTTTGTTTCTTGGTCGATCAGCCTTTTGCCGTATAGATCCACTAATAATCTGTGGTGCTCTAGGAAATCAGCTCCTAAGATAGGCATTTTTACATCGGCGATTACAAACGTCCAAGTAAAAGGTCTGCGTAACCCCAGATTTAGCGTTGATGTGCTTTCGCCATAAGTTTCAATAGTTGACCCGTTTGCGGCATACAGTTTGTAGTTGCTTGGGTTTTTCTTACCCTGTGCGTTTTGTAATACAGAAATATTTGCTCCCGTGTCTACTAAAAACCTATAACCACTGTTTGAGTCGGTTATAGTTAGACGGTTGGCGGGGTGTATGGCACAGAGTCCCGTCTTATTCTGCGCTAGTTCTCGTTTCCCGAATTTTTATCGGTTTTATTTATCCACGAGCACGGCTGATCGCATTTATATGCTTTTGTTTTGAATCGTCTGTGATAATTACATAGCCGTGTACGTGACCGTGAGCGTGATTGCGACCTTGCTCGGAATTTGCTGCGTTGCATCGGTCGGCGATTACTCATACCGCGGAGCTCGTTTATTTCAACTCGCATAGCTGCAATTTGTGACGTCAGCATTGTTATTAAGTTAACGTCGGCGGATTCCTGTGACGAGTTGTTTGTTTTGGTTTTATAGCGCATATTTTCATAAATTCGGTCCGCCATTTCGCATAATTTTGTGAGGTCGAGGTCTTCGGAGACTGCCAATATGGAGGTGATTGATACCGGAAGCTGTCTGAACCATAATAATCTGATGGTATCTTCGGTCATTTTGTCGCAGCTGGCTTCTTTCATTTTTCTCAACAGCTGTGATGGTGTTGAGTCACCTAGGTCCATCTCCGAAAGCAATTTGTGGAAGCGTCGTTGCTCGCTTTCCTCATAGCACGCAATTAATCTTTCCTTGATTTTAAGGTACTTGTCTGCGTTTGGCGGTGACGTCAGGATGTCGCTGACTTGATGTATGACCTCTTTTGGTAATTTTGCGATGACGCTGTTATATTTATATTCGTCACCTTGTTTTTGGGAGGCTACGATGGCCTCGAATTGCGCGAACCATAAGCGCGGTGAATCTGTCCAAAACGCTGGTATTTTCTCCGTAATGCTAATTGCAGCCACCACCTGGCTGTCGCTGATTGATTCAGCCGATGTACCGGGGTTTTTTTGAGGTGTCCCTGGAATTATCGGTGCCATTTTTCTAGCCTCTTGATATTTCAGCTGGTTTGGACCCGCTTGTGGGAAGTCAACTGAAATGTGCTATTTCGCTATTTCGCTGATGGTGGTGGTCAGTAAGCTGGTGGGCTGTTGGGTAAATTTTTCCTTATATGGCTCCACCGTTTCTGTGATAGTTCCTAGGTTTGCTGCTGAAAACCTTTTCAGGGCTGCAGTTGGCCTGCAATTATATCAGCACTAGGAGATCACGTCGGGGTCACCAATATTGCGGAGGTGAGTAAAAGATGGTTTACCAGTTGGAACAAGATTAATTTATTTACTATTTACACACTCTTATATACTAATTATTCTACATGATTTTACTGAGATTAAGAGTGGGGTTTTACTCATATGAGTTTAGTGCTGACATTATTGTTTATTGATACGTGCTGTTTATATAATATTGTTTCCTAGTTATAGTGTACTTTGCCTATGACGCATAGCACGTCATAATACTAATCTCTTCGGACGAGGCGTTTCGTATAATTATGATAGAACTTCACTTACAGGTAAGTTCGTTTAATCATCAATTATCCTTATACCTGTTAAAATTTTGAATAATTAAATGTTATCATAATAAGGTTTTGAAATTCTTGAATTGTGATCTCACCAAAATTAACAAGATTTATTAGCACTCGAATATCAATTCTACGTTCTTAATAAAGCTCTCTCAGCCGTCAACCTTCACGTGCCATAACTCAATATTATTCATTATTATGAGGTATATTAAAGTTAATTATCGTTTAGTAATTAATTTTATAATATTTACTTAATTTGAACTAATCACTGCATAACGATATGAGGCACGAAATTTAATGGAAACATTAAATTTATCGGCGCGAGTTTTTATTGTTAAATACTTTTCCTTTGGGTTTTCCTAATGCTTCATTCCAATGTGAGTTTGCACTTTGGTACAAGGACCTACCGCCTAGAGCCCCCTATCACGTACACCAACTACAAGTTTATCGTACAAACTTAGATTGGAAAGTCAACAGGTTGAACTTTGCCATTGCGGAGAAACAGCGAGGTTCGGTGGCTCAGCAGTCAGGGCATTCCCCCTGTGAGGGGAAGGTCGCTTATTTCAATCCCGCTTGAACTGATTCAAAATGTTTATCAATAGTTCATCGTTTTTTATTATTTATTTATTGAACTTTATACGCAGTAATATTTTTTATACCACTTAGGTGGCAGACAAGCATACGGCCCACTTGTTGGACCAATAGGTGGGCCGTGTGCCAATGGAGGCACATTCGCGCTACTTACCCTGTAAGCATAGAGTGTCTATGCCGTCAGTATAAAAGACAAAGCAGGACAAGCTTTTGATCTTCCCACTGACAGAACAAAAACTCTCCAGTGAGCTCTGGCTACACTACTCATCGCGGGTAACACAACACGAGGTTATTATGGCCGCGGTATTCTGTAGCATAACATTCATGTACAAAGGAGGTCTTAATGCCAAATGCATTATCTAACAGTCAACCTTAGGGTGACGCAGAGATATATCAAGGTAGGTGCAGGAAAAATTATGATTTTATTTATTTATTTATTTTATTTTAATACTTTATTGCACACACACAGTACAGAGATCATAAATAAAAGACATCAAAGAAAATATGATCTATTTACTACTACTACTTTACTATACTTTACTTTACTACTATTTACTACGTTGATGATTTTCTAATTTGTGATTTGTGATTACTTTGTAGACTTTTACGAGAGCGACTGTCGTTTGACCTCCCAATGTCAGCAGGAAAACCTGCGCTAGAGTACCAGAACAGATGCATAGAGCAGCTGGTGAAGTTGACATGAGCCCTAAAAGTACAAATAGGGCCCTAGGCTACTACGAACATTCATCATCTACATTGAAGTTAATTTACAACTACCCTCCATTCTATATCATTGGATAAATTCAAAACCATTCCGTCCATGGTTCGTTAACAGATTTTCGGTTGAGCTAGATATTTGACACTTTGACGTCGTTGCTGGTGGATAATTAAATTTCGACTTAACTTTATATCTGCCTCCTGTTCGTTCACATTCCTTTATTAACTGATGTGAAGATGTATGATTTTTTTGTTATGTCACTATCCAAGATTTTCAAAGTTCAAGCAGTTTGAAAATCTAGTAGTTAATCCAGAGAAAGCACAAATATTCTCAAATTCTTTCAATGAAACTTAACTAACTCAGATAAGAAACAGTATTAATAATTTTATCGAGATATTTTCGGTCCTACCTACCTAACTTACCATCTATGTTTTTTGTTTAAAAAACGTGGAGGGTAACTTTTCCTAAGTCTAGTCTAGGCACATTTCTTAACAAAAGTAAAACAAATAATACTTTGGATGACCAGAATATCAACTCTAATACCTCAAACATATTACTACTTCTTATTACCTAATCGTAAAAATTATATACAGTATGAAAACCCCTTTTTAAAACACTAGTTTTATTCTCTTTATTTTTCATTAAAGGAATTATCAAACCTGACAAACGTTTAAAAATATCTGTTCTACTCAAGAAATTCCCTCACACGTGTTACAATTACACGTAGATATTTTTCCGTCACATCACTAAATGCTTCGCGATAAATAACTCGCGCGCAAAAGAATTCTATCACACTAAATTGATGACTGGTATAATATCGCCTTACACAGCTGGTTTGGACGCGATGACGACACAGTGGTTGCGTCATACCCCATCAATCATACCGGGTTCCGGCCTCAGACGTTGTAGTTAGCAAAGTTGGAATAAGAGTGTACCGGAAATGTGCTTTTTAAGTTTTGTTGGATATAAAGAAAATTGTTATTCGAATATTCAGCTGAAATAAAAGATACGCATTTAGTCACTTGGAAAGTCATGAAGAAAAATTCTCAGTGAGGTTAATTTTATTTTGACTATACAAAGATATGATTCTAGATGTATCCAGTGACGTCATCGTGTGTATTAAAAGTCCAAAGTTTCATCATCCGACTTCTTCATATATATTGGATTGTCCTCCGGTATTTAAACTTTTATGGGAATACCACAAAATGGGAAAAAAATATCTTAACTTAATTGAAAAATTAACACAGTTCTAGTTAAATCCTAAGCAAATGATCCATTTAATTTTATTTCTGACTTTTCGAACAAAAAGTGAAAAAAAAAAGTCTCAATTAGTTCTTTACTTAGCCTAATGGAAGCTCTCAAAAACAGGCTGAAGAGAAAAAATTGTTAACTAAAGCTTCAAGTCATTTAAAGACTCTTGATTCCGACACAAGGAATTTTCCACAGAAATCTTATACCTATTTCAAAAGCAAAAGTTTAGAATGTTACTTAATCACACCACTCTTTCAGTGCCGTTCAGCACAAATTGATTGAAAAATATGGTCAAATGTCAAAAATTAATAGTACATATCCGACATAGCTATATAGTAACAGTTACTGTTCTAAGGCTGCTATGTCGTTGGTCGAAATACAAACGAAATTTCCAACCGTCCTGAATTTTAACTGTATTGAAGATGGAATCGTGGATAAAAGCTATTTATGGAAAAAGAAGTCACACATCTTTCTTAATAATAATCAAAACGAAAAGCCTTTTCGTGTACCTGACACTAGCTTCAAATTTCAATCATAATCATATTCATCACTCCACATTTACGCTGACTCGTTCTGTCTACAAACACTGTTCGTCGCTTCAAGAAAATCTCTCACTGTTAGAAAAGGAGGAGATATTTCCAATATTATATAATATTTTATCGTGATTGCTTCTCGCAATATGGGGTAAATTGGAACAAAGGGTCTGTGGCACACCTGGCGCTTCATAAACGGTGGGAATTGAATGTGAGACAAGGGCTTAGGCAGCGGTCGGAGTGTGCTGTGCGATCATGGCTAACCGCAGTACAGGATTATATACCGTGAGTGGCCAACTAATGGAACTTCTTAAGAAAGTGGTTGCGTAAATTTGCATGTTATTAGTTAAAGTTGCAATACGAATCTAAATATAGTTTGTGTTTATAGTCTGTTACTAGTTTCAGCAAGATCCCTTCAGCGTGTTTAAATAACAAACATGTTCACAAAGTTATAAATTTACTGTAGGTGAATCGTCCATAGACGAGTCAACCGTAGGTGAATCGACTGTAAATGAGTCAACTGTAGGTGAATCGTCCAATATGTATTTATTATATCAAATATTACGAAAATAGACGAAACGGCCAAAAAGTATTTTAACAAGTAAGTTTTTTGACCGTAGTTAAGTCGGACGTAGTTGTAATGACCGCAGTTGAGATGACATGAATCGTATCCTATTTTATTATAATTCATTATTAAGAAGAATTTTAAAGATACTCACAACATGATCAGAATCAATGTGTGTTTTCTGTAGAGTAAGCAAAAAAGAGAAAAGTTGTAAATAGAACATGAGATGTAACTTTGAGAATATTTTCGTTGAAACGGCATGATGATCGTATGAATAATTTAAGTCTGTCGATACGTTTGTACGTTGTTTATCTTCACTCGAACTCTGGTGTTTTCTCGAGATGGAAGTTAAACAAAGCGTTCCGGATGCTTTGTGTTCCGTTGTAAAAAATAAGTTGACAGTAAAAATATATCTTTGAACCTTTGATAGAGGCGTTGGCAAAATACCAGTAAACATGTTTTATATCGTACTAGACTTATCAGTATCGTTTATATATCTACAATTTTATAACCTTTTTTTATACAAGTTAGGTGGCAGACAAGCACCCACCTGATGGAAAGTGGTTACCATGACCTATGAATGTGTGTAACACCAGTTTAGTCACATCCGTGCTGCCGACCCTGTAAGAACAGAGATATACTGTGCCTTCAGTGCAGAACACAAAATCAGAACGAGCCTTTGGTCTTCCCACTGACAGCACAAAAAGTCTCCAGTGACCTCTGGCTACCCTACTCACCGCCAGGAATACAACACGAGGTTATTATAGCCGTGGTATTCTGTAGGGTGGAGGTACTTACCCAGTCGGACTGCTCAATTCGGACGGGAATACCGTCGTGTCCTACCTCCTCCTTAATCTATATTTTTTAACATTTTTAATGTGAAAGAAATTTGAACTATTTCTTTTTGAAATAATTAACTTGGCCGTAAGTACTCGTAATTTGTAAAACTTGGTATGCTATAGCAACTCCGAGTAATTGATGCAAGAGCAGATTGATGATTGTTAACTCAAATTTCGATTCCATATTCTTTATTTTTCAAAATAGTGCAAAACATCTTACGTCAAATACTGGTTAAAACTAACTTTACCAACACTTCCTAGGCGCAAGTGGAGAAGAAAAGGCGCAATGAATACCACTGTGGCATTTTGGATACGTCCATTTACAACTAGTGATTCCTTAAGACTAAATATGGAAGATTGAACATTTGCCTAGTGTCAATATATTTAAAAAGTATATAAAAAAACTTAATAAAATAAAAGAAATATTCTAAACTATTTCTACCAGCGCAGTGTACCAAGAGGCTATCAGCGTGTCGTAAAATAATTTCAGTTTTCAGGTATTGTGTCAATAACTATAATAAAAAAACAGTTGGATATTCTTCAATTTACTAGATTGTTGTTCCAGCATTCCTCAAAACAAATAGGCAGTGTCTACCTTTAACAAAAAATCAACCCGACCTTTTTTCTACACACTCGTTACTTGCTGAGTTGGTAGTATCTAGTGAAGTACTCCGTGCCAACAACGCCAGGTGGCCACTTATCGCCAACTTTACGAGATTACACGCATAGCATTTTATTGCTGGCATCTGTGTTTCCTTAAGGTACTTTCTTAAGCCTAAATCTGATAGCGTCTCGTTAAATTTGTTGTCAAAGCATTTTGTTCTTGTTTTTTAAGACTTCATGTTTTAGATTTGCGTTGTAATTTTTCTTAGTTGTATGTAGAGTTCCACAACATTCCACACAACGCTATCTAGACCCATGGTTAGCATAGCTTAACGAGGAGGTAAGACACGACGGTATTTCCGTCCAATTGAACAGTCCGTCTGGGGAAGTCCCTCCGCCCTACAGAATACCGCGGCCATAATAGCCTCGTGTTTTGTTCCCGGTGGTGAATAGTACCCTATTCACCATCCAGAGCTCACTGGAGAGTTTTTGTACTGTTAGTGGGAAGACCAAAGCTTGTCCTGGTTTGTCTTCTGCACTGACGTCACAAAAACTCTGTGCTTAGAGAGTCGGCGTCGCGAGTTTGGTTCCCCTGGTATTGCTCACGTACATAGGCCACGTTTACCACTTTCCATCAGGTGAGCCGTGTGCTTGTCTGCTACCTAAATGGTGTAAAAAAACTAGCTTGTGTAATCGAATTTAGAATGAAGATAAACATTTAGTGCCTTTTTTTGCCCTTTAAGTTTGTTTTTTTATTTCTTAAATATTTGACACGTCAATGTATCATCCTTACTTTGATGGTAAGCTGGAGGCAAAGTATCAGGAAAGAAGGTCACCATTACAAACACCGACAATGTTACAATAATGGCTCTCAGTTTGACAGAGGTTTGACAGAGTTTGACTTGCCCCGCTTATATGACCTGGGACTTATACATTCAGCCTAGTTATTAAACATTGTAATATCACTGAGCATATTTTTGATTATTTGTATACATTTTATCTAAATGTTGATCCAAACTGTATCTAGTCGCGGCTTATGTCCCATCCTGTATGTTGACTAATTCCGATTTATATTTACAGGCAATGTTAGCATTACAATTACTTCAAAATTTCATTAAAAGATAACAATTAACTTAGTACTTTAGTTATGTCTATAATTTCCTTTTTCATTAAATTCTCTTCGGCATCAGAGAAATTTTGATGATATAAGATTACGTTTCCAGTTTTATGAACATTTCTGTGCATTACTTAAGTCGTCTTGAGTCAGCTTAATGAGTTTCTTTATCTTTATCGACACTGTAAACTGAGTAGGTATACTACCTAGCTATTCCTTCAAATGAGACCTTTCAAGAGAAATTACCAGAATAAGAAATACATTGAACAACCACCTAAGTGGTAAGTATATACATTTGTTTTGTATCTCACATCAGTTATTAATCTACCATTTATCCTTTTTGATTTGGACACTGTTTTTACTACAATTACAATGAACATAACAATAAAATCATCTTTTAACAAAAAGCTTTTTAATCTGTATCAACAATACACCTAAAAGCATATATCGGAAACAATTTCCAGCATTCCCGAACAGTCAGCTTCTGTTTTTTACTCCGAGTGAAACAAAAGCAATCGCAAAGTGCTAGCTCAAAGTGTTCAGGCCGGTTCCAGACTCGTTTTATCACATAAAAGTACATATAGTTCTAGTTACATGAGAAAAACTTTCCTGTTAGTCCTGCGCCAGATGTGACTCTTCGTTAGGTGTGGGTGTGACATATTACTTTCATAATGTGGTAGTACTGGGTGTTGAGCTCAATCTAATTAGACTATTGAATTATGAAACAAATACGAACGCGATTGTACAGTCAATAACTATCGCGATCCAGTAAATATCGAGATCAAATAATACAGATATGAAATCGCGTTTACACATTAGTATGACAGTAGAACGGAGGCATACGAAAGTGTTGGTTAGACTGTGTTAGTAATATCACTATTATCTATTCTGTGGTGTTGTGTAGTCTATGTTAATCACAATTTATAAAATTCTTGTATCACAGTTTATGTAACGAACTGCGAAACGGTTTGACCGATTTTTAATGCTTTTTTTTGTGTGAAATATCAATCATTAACACATATTGAGAACTCACATGTACTTTTTCACATTATTTGTTTTTAGACCTGAGCGGTTTCGAATTACGGCATCCTCAAGGGCTCACAAAAATATATATAATTTACTATTAATAAACAGATCACACCAGATCAATAAATGAACCACGGTTCCTGGGGTGGCTCCTATCTATACCAATATTATAACGCTGTGTTTGTTTGTTTGGTTATACTTGTTAATCTAAGGAACTACTGTTTTTTTTTATATAAGATACGTCAATTAGACTTCACTGCGCCTGATGGTAAGCTAACTAACACACATACCATGTTACAATGGTGACACACAGCTTGATGGACTGTAGGAAGTAGGAATCACGTGAGATGGTAATGAATTCTTGATCTTAGTAGTGCGAGATCTAGATCTTAGTAGTAGAGTCTTCGAACCACTTGGTTCTTGCTCGTATATTCTGCACCGTATGCGAGTGGCATATAAGCCCAGTACGTATTGTCCTGTGTAGGAAAGTAGAGATTGGTGGAACTAATATAATGAGAATTTCGAAGAGGTGTTTCTATGCAGAAATGCTCTTTTCTTTTAGCTCACATGATTAATTATTGCATATCGATAAGATGCATTTGCCATATAAAAGTCGAAATGGCCCAATTATTAGTTTATACATAGGATCCACCGATATAGTATATATATATATATATATATATATATATATATATATATCATGACACTACCAACAAGGGAACGGAGCAGTAATCATAGATATCAATAAATCCAGTAGATTCTCAAACATTTTGTACCTCTTTTAATACGTGCAGCCTGTGGGCTAGATATACTCAAAAGCCTTACAACGCCCTTCGCGTGCAATAAAATAACGAGTTCAGTGTGTTGCTGTGGCTGCCGCGCTTCTGTAGCGCATCAGGGATGTTCGCAGAGGCCCGCGTAGATTGTTTTTACGCAACCGTGCGTAAAAGATGCGCGTCCCTGGTGCGCATGGTGCGCGGGGGCGGCAACAGCATCCTGAACATGATCGCGAGAAGATCAGATAGTCGCCACGTAAACCATTGCTGTACCATAGCTGGGGGGATGGTGCAGGAATGGAATAGAATTTTAAAGTTTTATAATATTTACTAACATAGACATAAGTAATACTAACAAATATTGAGCCTTTGTTGCTTGTAAATAAAGAATGCATTCATTTTCTATAACATTATCGAAGTATGACGCGGGTGAAGCTGGAGAGATGCGGCTAGTTTTTTCTAGAGTGAACAACAAAATAATTATTTCATCGTAGTGTATTATTTAGGTTGTTCAAAAATATTAACGCACTATAAATAATCGTGAAAACCAATTCAGAAGTCAATTCTGAACAAACAACTCTCAGGTATTGCGTTTATTCTGTCGCAGGTCCACACACATGAAAGTAAATCACATTTCTATTACAATTTACATATTGAGCTGTGCCGAATTTGTATTGGACTACACGTTCTCAACGAAAACACAATATATTTCTGCGACACGTTTATATTGATGAATGTGAAACTATGTGCAGTTCGTTCAGTGTTTAGATTGGAGGGCACGCCGTAGTAACGGCGGTAAGACCCATCATGGGGGAGTGGCTAGAGAGGCCACACGGCAGCCTCTCGTACCGTCTGACGCAGATGATCACCGAGCACGGATGCTTCGGAAAGTATCTGCGTCGGATGCAGAAAGAGCCAACGTCCGAGTGCCATCACTGCGACGCGAGCGAGGACTCAGGTCCGCACACGCTCACCGAGTGTCCGGCGTGGGAGACGCCGAGGCGGGAGCTTGTGGCGGCCCTGGGAGTGAGGGTTCTCACGCTCTCCACCTTGCTCGCGGCGATGGTTCGCTGCGCGGATGCGTGGGCGGCCGGCGCCTCCTTCTGCGAGCAAGTAATGCTCGTGAAGGAGGAGGCGGGGCGGGAGCGGCAGCGGGAGCGACGAAGGATCGCTAGACAAGCTGCCCGCGCACGAAGGCAACTCGGGCGTCGGAGGTCGATGAACGACCTCCGCCCCCCATGAGCGCCGGCCTGGGGGTGACAGGTGAAGCCGCCTGTCACCCTTGCAGAAGCAGGCCGCGGCAGCGGCGCGCGTGGCGCGCCTCCCCGTTTTCGGGGACGAGTTGGGGACTCTGTGGTCCCCACACCCGAGAAGAGGGCCAGATCGTGAGAGATGGCCCTGTGTCGGCCGGGGTGCGAGGGATATGCCTGTCAACCTCACCTTCGGCAACCGAAACGACCCACAGGCGGCGTGCGTTTTAGTCGGTTCGAGTCCGACATAACCTCCTCCACCGGCTCCGGTGGGGGGGTATCCGTGGGGATTTTGCGCACGTAAAAAAAGTGTTTAGATTGGAAATGTTTCGTATATTTAACATACACCCCCTTTTTTTAACGTGCAGAAGTCTCTTCGGCTACCACCCCGCAGCATCCGGTGGGAGTAGTGGTGTCCGACTAAAACCGCACGGCTGCCTTAGGCCATCAGTTGCTGAGGGTGAGGTAGCCTTTGGCATATACCTCGCGCACCTCGACTGAACCGGGGCCATAGAAGGCCCTCTCAGATGTGAGACTACGGCGTCCCCATCTTTCTTCACAAAATCGGTAGTTAAAAAATCCTTTATTTTATATTACTCATGTAGTGAATTTAAAGAGATTTTATACAATATATAAAATAACTGAATTAATGTTTAGCAAATGAACCACCATTTCAAAACGCAGCCCTATCCTAAGAAGATTCTGGCAAAAAAACTTAGTGGGTTTGGTGGCGCGATTTGGCCACGTGCGCTAGTGGACTGTATTGCGGGAAGTAGCTAACTGTTCCATTGACGCTTTACACACAAACAAGACAGGTGACTGGGCTACCGCGGAAGTGATCTAGGCAATGAATGCAGCCCGAGAAATTAGGAGAGGATGCACTAACCTTCACGACACACGTGTTTTCATCGCAGCCGGTACACGGATCTTCTCTTCCTTGCTCAGGAGCTGCCGTCAGCATCACTAGATCACTTGAGGAACACACGAGAGGCACAATCCGATCGGTAAAGGTCTATGAAGCGGTAAAAATGTAACAAATATTAATCATTTTTGAGAGACGCGAGCGCGGTCCGTCCTTACGCTGGCTAGTTCAAAGCGAGACTGAGTGTCTATATTTCACAAATGGCGGACGGAAGCTATATTATGGTTAGTGCGGGAGGGGAGCTGGGTATAGAAAGAGTGTGTTTCCGCGTCAAGAAATACAGCTTCTACATCGGCGCAACCATTCCCCCCGGCTTGAAGGGTTACCTTCGAAACGACAAATGCGAAACAAATCTAAAGTCTAATCTAAATCTAGGTTTGGGAAATAACAACTAAAATATAAACCTAGATTGGAGCTCGTGCCTACTGCTGGCTAGGCAGAGGGCAGAGGCGAACAAACAACACAACGCAACAGTCTCGACCAAGACGAGACGCGATTAGCCAACAACAAAATAAGGGTCTCTTCACGTGGGACCGATACAACAAGCGAGTGCTTCTTCTCCTCGGGTGGTTCGGAAACCGTAGTGGGGTTGAATTGACTAACTGGCCACTTATCTAACGCGGCATGAATCCAGGACGGTCCACTAAACCATAACGGGTGATCTAAAATTTGCGAAGGAAGCAATCCACGAGAGAGACAATCGGCTGGGTTGTCGGTGCCAGCAACGTGAAAGAGATTATGTGGCGCCAATTCAGATTGAATTTTTGCCACTCTATTAGCGACGAATGTGTCCCAACGATGGGGCGAAGAGTGGGCCCAACACAAAGCGACTGTTGAGTCCTAAAAGCTAAAAATTACTAATATTAATGCGAAAATTTACAATTATGTCATTAAGCGACACGGAAGTGCTAGTCTTAGCACTGCCATCCAAAACTACACGGAGTTTTAGTAGTAAGCTTATCTTCTCTAATAACTCCGCGGTGCGGGATAATGTACGAAGGCTGGGTCCCGCCAGTGTCCGCAGGCGCAGGTGAGATGTAACCTTTATCTAAATATTCGTTAACAACCTCATCATAGGCCCGCTTCGACTTTGGGGACGCCTGCATCTTTCGTTCCAAACAAAGAAAGCGTTTTTCAGCGGATACACGGGAGCCACCGAGCGAAAACTTGCGGATGGTAGACTCCAGTGGCGGCTCGACGGTGCAACAGAACGAAGCAGTCGAGTGACTAAAACTATCCATAGAAGCGGGTGCGGAACCAATTATAACAAAACCAAGAACTGTTTCCAGTGCGTGCGGAGCGGGGTACGTCGGTCCCCCTTGAACCTTACGTGATAACTGGAGGTGCGGGAGAATCGAAGCGCCGATCAATATATCGACGACTCCAGGAACAGCGTAAGTCTCATCTGCTAAAGGCAAGTCTTTAAATTTCGTTAATAAAGACGTGTCAACCGGGACGGTAGGCAACTGTTCAGCTATTCTATCTATAACGAGCGAATCCATGTCAAACCAAATATTATTATTAAAACGAGATCTAAACCTTGTTTTAACGGTGCCACGAACAGCTGACTGTAAGCTTCCAAAACCCTTCACCACTGAGCGGGTTGAACGCTTATCAACACTGAAACCAAGACGCCGACAACAATCTTGAGTAATAAAATTACTTTGCGAAGCGCCATCCAACAGCGCTCGAACAATGCGCGGCTTACCTAATGCATCAACAATAACAACGCGAGCGGTCGCAAGACACACAGTAGTGAGTGCAGCACTAGCGGAGAACGAACACAAGGTGACGTCATCCGCGGCGGTCACCGGGCGGGCCGGAGCGCGCGCGAGCGCGGGCTGCGGCTGCGGCGCAGGCCGCCGTGTGTCACCGCTCGACGAGCCAACCGTGCTCACATTGGATGCGGCATTACTATTCTCAAAATGAAGCAAAGTGTGGTGTCTCGCTTGACATTTGCGACAACTATTTCTACTATTACATAAAACAACGCGGTGTTTAGTACCGAGACAATTAAAACAAAAATTATTAGCGCGAACAAATTTATAACGATCACTAGGCGACAACTTTAGAAAACCAGGACACCTGTACAGTTGCGAATGATGAGTACTACACAAAGAGCAAACAGGTGATTGTACATGTGCTGGTGCGGTACTAACATAAGTATGAGTTGACCTCAGTGACTTCGATGACGCATCTACTTTGCGTGCAGAATCAACAACTATCTTCGCGCCTTCATGTTTCGATGAAGAGCGTTGCAATACCTTTATATGCTCGCGAACAAAACTTTCTAAGTCTTCGAACTTAGGAATTTTATTGCCGCGATGATCCGACTCAAACAAACGAATGGTTTCGGAATCTAATTTCCTTAAACCCATATACAAAAATACGAAGTCGCAGAGGTCATCGATCTTTAGGTTCTTTACGGCGCGAACAGCTGACGCGAAAGTATCTAGAAATTTCTCTAAGTTTTGATCGTTACATGCCGTAATAGATTTCAAATCAAACATCTGATCTAAATAGGCGTTAGCTACCGATCTTTTATCCTCATACCTAGCTTTCAAAGTATTTAAAATTAAATTATAATTCTCGGCACTAAACGTAATTCCAGCGCAAACGGTTATAGCTTTACCAGTCAATTTTTCAACGAGATAATGCAATTTTTCGTGATCTGTCAACGAATCGTTCTTATCTATTGTATTCTCAAAACTATCTATAAATAGACACCAATTGCGAATGTTACCATCAAATTCGGGTATTTGAATTGGTGGCAACTTAGGTCGGTCGCGAGTGGGGTTGGGTAGGTCAGCCGGTTTCTCCAAACTCCTAGCGACGCGTTTGATACGACAATACAAATCGTCAAACGACGACAAGGCCTGATAACTCACTGAGTAATCGGGATTCAAATTCAACTCTAAAACGTTGATGTCATGTACAGTAAGCTTCAGAGAAAAGGAACCCCCCTTGATAATGACATGAATGTATTGAAGTTTTTTGAAATTTAGTGTAGATGGCATCTTGGTCTAGTGGTTATGACTGATGCCTTGTGGATACGGCAAGCGGGTGTTCAAGTCCTCAGACACAAAGTTCTTTTCTTATTCTTATAAGTTATTTTTTTATTCTCTTAAGCACTTTTTGTTAATTATTACTTAAGGAATAAAATTTTATAGTAGGTATGAGGTATGAGGTTTGTAAAAAAAGATAGGTTTGTTGTATAAACAATATAAATTTATTTCTCTAATTACATTTCTAGGACTACATTGAGTCAATTTCCAGTTGAGTATACAGTTTTTCTATCTGAGTTAAATTGGGGTTACTTATTTTTAGATTTTACCTAATCTAAATTTATGTTTTTATTCTATATCATTTTAAAACATACAATGATTTATAATTACATTAAATAAAATATGCTATTATAATTTACAATTACTTACAAATTTATTGACAAAACACAATACCCTAAGTGAAGTATAAAATGTTTAATAGGTATTAGATAACTCTAGAAACATAACTACAATATTTATTTACTTATTTATTTAAAGTTGCAAACATTAATTTTTTACACTCTGTATAATCTTCGAATATAAAAGAATGATGAATATAATGAAATGTTATTAGTGCCTGTGTATCACAAAGAAAGAACCAACATGCTAAACTGTAACAGTATAGCAATATACATCTTCCTCTTTGATCACATTTTCTGATAAGTAACCCTTTTAACACAACATTAGAAAAATATGTGAGGTCAGATGGTGCATCATTAACAAATTAGAAGATTACTAAACTTGTAAACAAGAGTAATTTGATTAGGTATTAATAATATAATATTATTATTATGAATGTTAGGACAATAAAGTGTCCTATATATACACAGCGTCATCTAGCCCAAAATAAGCACCTAAATGTGATGTGGATAATAGACAACTGATATAATACTTATTTTAGATAAACTACACCAAGACACATAACAAATAATCGTGTTCATCACACAAAGATTTGTTCTAGGTAAGAATGGATAATCTGCGTTAATAACGGAGCGGATGGCCCTCACTGTCTATCACTTCTTGAAGACGACGAATGAAATTTCATCCCCGAACCCATATTAAAACATACGGCCCTATTTCGCATTAGTTCCCAAGTTCTGTTTACCTCTTTATCTATTTTTTTTTACTTTATTTCACTTGAGTCCCAGTTTAAAACCATCTGACCCCACAAGTTTTCAATAGGATTAAGATCCGGGCTTTTAGCCGGCCACTCAAACACCGTTATATCTTCTTGTGCATTAAGCCAGTCTTGCACAATTCGGGACCGATGCACTGAAGAGTTATCCTGAACCAGGTAAATTTGTCCTTCTGGATATGCGACCCACACTGAAGGCAGCATTACGTCTTTCAACACTTCAAGGTATCGCTCACTGTTCATGCGGCCACCTATTTCCACTAGCTCGCCTGGGCCCATTGAAGACTTCCATTCCCAGTAATCTAAAATAATAAACCTTTTCAAATCTGTTGCAATATGTAAATCAATGTCAGTAGCAATAATAATTAAAAATATATAATATTACATAATATGTATATAATATGTATATAATATGTATATATATACATATATATGTATATTTCGGGGTAGAGAATAATAATTTAGAATAAATAAATTTTATGTTAAAGAATATAATGATTTGCTTACCTAATATTAACCGCCCTCTTGTTCTTAAGTCTATTCTTAAGTCTAATCCATTTTTTGGGTTGAACCGTTGGCCACTTCTTCTTCTTCTTCTTCTTCTGACTTGAAGCATTTTTCGTCGGCAAATATAACAATTTCGTTTTCCCAGTAGAAATTTTAATAACGAGTAGCAAAATTTACTCGGTTAGTGCGACGATCGTCAGTAAGTTGTTACTTTCTGGCTGGCTTATAATTATGGATGTTCGCAGCGTGTAGATGTCGTCGAACAGTGCTCAGCGACAACACTCCAAAAGTTTCAGCACTTCAGCGCGTAGTTTTGAAGGGTGCCAGTGATGGAACCTCCATAATATCACGGTGCCGCTCTGAATCATGAGTGTAAGCAACTGGGCGTCCTTGGCGTTCACATTTCATATCACCCGTCGCTTGATACTTTCGAATCCATCTACGCACTGTATTTCTCTGTAATGAAAATGATAATAAATAAAAGAAACTCCAAAATCTAACTTGTAAATGAAAATGTAACATGATTAAGCAATAAATAGGCATATAATATATTTTTATCGTAACTCTTACCGTTATGGCCATATCTCGTGCAATTTTCTTTATGCTTTGTTCTTTGCTCCCAAAGAACAACAATTTTAGCTTTCAAAAATGTTGTTAATCGAACCATACTTTCAATTTACTCAAAAATCTGATCAAAAACTTAATAAATTGAATAATATTACGAGGAGAATCAACACCAATGCAAATTACCACGAATTATAAAGTTACCTTCAATCACAGTTTAGTAAATAAGGCAAAGAAGTATTCTAATTGCAACCTTAGCGCGCTGTCACAGATATTATAATACTATAGCCGCAGCTCATACAGCAAATAAATTTTTGAAGTAAAACATGACGGTAGTGCAACAAGCTGTATCAAGCGTAATCTATTGAAGTAAACCAGAAATCTATGCTAATTTCAACCTTATTCTTTAGTCAATTGAGCAGTTATTATTATCATCACATATGGGGAATGTTGAAATTTAAACCTTATGGTCTAGAAAATTACACCGTAATCAACTTTGTTCGATAATAGGAGTAGTGTTATTCATATTTTCACCGTTGTCATCAAGTGAACCAATAGCCTAGTGGTATAAGGCACGGTCTAAGAGAACGGCTGGCGCTGGAGATGCGGGTTCGTATCCTTAAGCTGCACATAAATTAATGTGGCATCTTTTTGTGAGTATATTGTATCTTGATTGAATTGAGCCGAAAGACGAAAAATATCAGAAAATTACAAATATGAACATGCAAATAAAAGGCAGACGAAGCTGCTCGCTCGTTTGCAGCTCAGCGACGGCGACGATCGCATCACGCACGTGACGTCATTCGTGAGTCATGTGACGCGGCGATATTCTTTAAGTATTGAGGGGGTCTGTTTTCTCTGACGCTGTGTGTACTAAGGTTTCGAAATCCGCGCGTAGACTATCTAAGTTTTCTATAGAACACAAGAACGAATCTCTGATGACCAAATCAGAGGTTTTAAGTGCATTATCATAAATCGATTGTACGCGAGAGTAAATCATTTCTTTTTTAGCGTTTAAAAGTTTCAATTGAACCTTACCGGTCCTATCAACCTTTGGGGACATGTTTACAATTAAATCTCAAACTAAAGTGCGGTAAACAACAAATATGAAATGACTTAATCTTAGCGGTACAGAGCAGCGAGGCGGCGCGAGCGATACTCGGCAGCGGCAGGTAGGTAGGTAATTACAACTGTGAATGCACGCTTGAACAAACGCGCATAGCAACAAGGTCGTACCTACGCGATGGTCGCTGTCTAGGTTCAACTATTATTTCAGAGATTAAGTATTGCGTAATATCTATTCAAATTAAAATACTTTCGTATGAATTGGAATGAGGTACAACCACGTGTCTACCCACGCAGGTACCAGGCAAATACGACGTAATTGAAAAAAACAAAACAAAGCCAAATGCGTTAGGTATTACACTGTGCCTATGCACTAGGGTGTCTAGTATACCTAAGATCTAAGCCTAAACGCCTAGATGCGGGGTTTTCTACTAAAATAACTAGGTATTTAGGCGCGGTGCGAAAATTGCGAACTACGATTAAGTGTTGATACGCTACCTAACCTATTTATGTATTAGGTAGGTACAATGCGAGCCAGCGGCGAACGGACAACAAATTCTAAGCCTAAATGTCTGGATGCGGGGTTTTCTACTAAAATAACCAGGCACTTAGGTGCGGTGCGCTTATTCCCATTAGAATAATAACAAAATACGAACTACGGCTAAGGATCCGGCTCGAAGGACCAAAAAATGGTGGCGCGATTTGGCCACGTGCGCTAGTGGACTGTATTGCGGGAAGTAGCTAACTGTTCCATTGACGCTTTACACACAAACAAGACAGGTGACCGGGCTACCGCGGAAGTGATCTAGGCAATGAATGCAGCCCGAGAAATTAGGAGAGGATGCACTAACCTTCACGACACACGTGTTTTCATCGCAGCCGGTACACGGATCTTCTCTTCCTTGCTCAGGAGCTGCCGTCAGCATCACTAGATCACTTGAGGAACACACGAGAGGCACAATCCGATCGGTAAAGGTCTATGAAGCGGTAAAAATGTAACAAATATTAATCATTTTTGAGAGACGCGAGCGCGGTCCGTCCTTACGCTGGCTAGTTCAAAGCGAGACTGAGTGTCTATATTTCACAAATGGCGGACGGAAGCTATATTATGGTTAGTGCGGGAGGGGAGCTGGGTATAGAAAGAGTGTGTTTCCGCGTCAAGAAATACAGCTTCTACATCGGCGCAACCAGGGTTTTTTGGGTCTATTTATAAACAATTTACCATATAAAGGAAAATGCATAGCTTACGGTTTGACAGCCTCTGTGGCGTAGCGGTAGAACGTTCGAGCTCAATGCAGGAGGCGTGGTTTCGATTCCTGCTCAGTGACAATATTTATATGCATGAATATGTATATTTCCATTGGTCTGGGTGTCTCTATGTATGATATGTAAGTATTTACAAAAAAAACGTATCTAAGTTTGTTTATCCGCAGTCTAAATCCCATAAAACAAGCTGATTAAACTATTTTTAGTATAGGTCTAGATAGCGGTATGTACAATGTTGTAGAATAATTATTTTCGGATACTTATAGTCAAAGAGTCGCCCTTACAATTTTTAAATCCTGGTGATTATATTATTGAGGTATAGCTTCTGCTGGAGAGGTATTTATAAACTTGGGTCTATATAGTGACAACATAAGCTAGGGAATATTATTAATTTCAGTTACCTACTAATCTATATAACATAAATAGTTGTAGTTAAACACATAACTCGAGAACGCCTCAACCAATTTGACTAATTTCTTTTTCGTATATTTGAAAAGTTCTACGAAAGGTATTTAAAAAAAAAAAAGGGTATCGGAATAAAATTTCATGCGGGCGAACATAATTCTACGTAGGCGATACCGCGGGCATCAGGTAGGACTTAAAAAAAATCAGTAACACGAGCGTGTATCTCATACAGCGTGCTCCGACTATCATACTGGAGGCTTTTACGCCTTTTATAGCACATATTTTATGACTGTATACGCTTGTACCTCCTTATATTAATTTTTATAACATTTGAATATAGAACATCTGTGTCACATCGCCGACAGTCGTTTAGTACTGTCAGCGACAGAACGAATAGTTCGTTTATCATGACGTCACGTGTTCACATGTGATTGAAATGAAAATATTGATTTACGAGTAGAGTTTCCAGGGTTATGTAACTTAAAAGTAAAGACTCGATCTTTTATATTTTGAAATTTGATATAATTTATTTCTTTTATAAAACATTAGCTGAACCGCCCCAGCTTTGCCTGTAACCTATTTTCAAATCTCATATTACCTGTTTGGGTCAGTATTTCTTTAGTTTTCAAATAATGTATAAACAAAAAATCCAGATTAGTTTACATTTATGATCACTGCTCCACGCCCTTAAGCAGTGATGATATAAAGCTTCAAAACCTTCGTTGATAAACGGACTATTCAACAATAAAATAATTTTTGAATTTGAATCAATGGTTCCTAAGATCGATTTCTTTTCGGTGTTAAGAACGGTTTCAAACAAAAAAACAAATTCTTCAGCCCTACCTATAATTCATAAGTTTAGATAATAAATAATAAATAACAAATAGGAATCTTTTTTTTTTGTATTTTTATATATTTACGATCATCATTGTACTTTTAGCGAATGTGGTATAGGTGAAAACATTTTTAAAGCGTGCCTTTCAGTGAAGACATCAATTCCTTAGATAAACATCTGTATCGAGTGCCCCCGTGTACGGTATTAACGCGTGCACTCGCTGCATAAGAAAATAGATGAAAATAACTAATATTTGCTGTGATTCGAACTAATAAACAACAAGAATAAATATAGTGAGATCTTTATCTACCCGACATTTATTTGTTAAATACTGACCTGGGGCAACCCGCGCTCGGCGAGTCGCAGAGGCGGCCCTAAGCTGGAATCTGCATGTGGTCTGCGCTTGGACGGCGGCCCTAACTTGGAGTGCAAAGTGATAACGACCTAATTTTCATAAGCTAGGCGTTCCCAATGGGTAAACCAACTGATCGGCCGGGAGTGATGTGGGGATGTTGTGCGCAGGGAGACACGGAAGAACCTCACGTACAATGTAATGTATGTCATAAGATGTTTCATTTCGTATGCCTGTCCGTTTTAGAAGAATCTATTTCACAACAAACGTGGAAATGTCCTTCATGTATACCAAAATCAAGTAAAAAGGATCACACTCCAGTGCGTAATGTACCCACATTGCCCACAACAAGAAGCAGCAAAAGACAAGCGCTGCATTCTCCGCCACAGGTGGGTTCCGATAGGGCTTTTAGTGAGGATGTTATGCGCAAAACTATAGAAGAGGTAATGGCAAATGAACTTGAAAAAATGCTTAGTAAATTAAACACTACGATTACAAATTCGATCAATAGAGAGCTTAAACCTGTCAAAGATGAAATATCACAAATAAGTGAATCGTTGAGTTTTCTCAACAGTAGTTATGAACAAATAATCAAGGAGCATGAAGAATCAAAACGGCTTATAAAAAGTCTCTTATTGGAAAATGAGAGCTTGAAAGCTACTGTTACCGAGCTGACATCTCGCACCAGTCAGCTGGAACAACAAAGTAAACTCGGTCTAGTAATATGGAACTACAATGTGTACCTGAAAAAAATAATGAAAATCTGTATCAGGTCGTCGCGCAGCTCGGCGAGGTGGTCGGCTGTGACATTAAGGTGGAAGAAATACACAATTGTACGCGAGTTGCCAAGCTGGACCGCACTAGCACACGTCCGCGTGCAATAGTTGTTCAACTAGCCTCTCCAAGAATTCGAGACCAGTTTCTAGCTGCAGCCAGTAGCTACAACAGAACAAACCCTGATAATAAATTGAACAGTGCACTCATTGGCTTTTCAGGAGTTAAAAAGCCCATCTATGTGATGGAACACTTGTCTCCAACCAACAAATCCCTCCATGCGGCTGCAAGGCTCAAAGCTAAGGAAAAGGGCTATAAATATGTCTGGGTGAGAAACGGTAGGGTTTTTATGAGAAAAACTGATGATGCTGCATATATCTTAGTTAGAGACATTAGTATGCTGGATAGATTGTCTTAGATTAAGTGCCTTGTTTGTCACTGTTTTTTCTTTTTTCTTTTCTTTGCTTGTAATTGTTTCATACCCATTAAAATTCGACCATCTAAAAATTTACTATCAAAATACTCGCGGATTACGAACTAAAACTCACGGATTCTTTAGCCAACTGTGTGGCTCTGACTATGATATTGTTATACTTACGGAAACTTGGCTTAATAATGATATACTGAGCAGTGAGCTATTCGATGACAGATATAACGTTTACCGAAGAGATCGGGCAGACACAGGTTTTCATAGTACAAAAGATGGTGGGGGATCGTTAATCGCTGTCACCAAAAACATTAAATCTGAACGTAAATGTGGCTGGGAGAGCAGCTGCGAGGACATATGGGTTGTTGTGGACATCCCTACTACCCAAAGCAGACATCGTATGGCTCTCTGTGCAGTGTATTTGCCATCTCCATTAAGTAGTACTATGTTGAAATATTTTATAGATAACTGCAATGCTATTTATGAACGCACAGATCTTTACACATGTATAATAGGTGATTTTAATTTGCGAGAAGTGGATTGGAACTTGGTAGATGACACGAATAGTGGCTACTCGGTGCCCAGTAAAGGTCAACCGTTAATAGATTTTTTAAGCCTAAATAGCCTCACCCAAAGTAACCGTATAGTGAATTACCAGGGTCGTATTCTAGATCTTGTATTATCATATACCAAAAGAACATCTGTTACAGTGTCTCAGTCTCCCTTGAGTGTTAAAGTAGACAAACTGCACCCTCCCCTAGACATTTGTATCCCATTTGTCGACGTAGTCAAACTTAACTACAATAGTAATAAAACAAAATATTATTATTATAAAGCCAATTATGAGCAGATACGACAGTACTTATCGGAAATTAACTGGACAGAGGCTTTTGCGGGCATGGTTGATGTGGACGATATGGTTAGAATTTTTTACGAAATTATTAGAAAAATGATAGAGACTTTTGTACCGAAGCGGGTTAATAAACGTAGTCATTACCCTCCCTGGTTTAACCGTTCCCTGATCATATCGTTAAAAGAAAAGTATAAACTTAGGCGCCGCGTCAAAAAATATAATAACCCAAGAGACGAGTTTGAACTGAAGATAGTCAGCAAGAGATGTTCTTTTCTTATCAATTCAAGCTATAATCAGTATGTTCAGAGATTGGAAGATAATATCTTGAAAAACGTAAAACAATTTTGGACTTATGTAAAGACAAAACGTGGTGGCACCAGCTCTTACCCATTGTCAATGACTGATGGTTACGAAACTGCTTCGGATGGCGGACACATGTGTGAAATGTTTGCGGCATACTTCTCGTCGGTATATGCTAGCAACAACCACAATAAAGTATTTACCTCATCTAGCTACTTAAGAAATATGTATGACTTAAGTTTAAATTTAATGCCCCCAGTTATACAACATGACCACTTATTGTCAAAATTGAAAAATTTGGATTGTAGTAAGGGAGCCGGTCCAGACGGTATACCACCCATCTTTATCGCATCTTGTGCTAAATATCTTGTTACTCCCCTGCTTATAATTTTCAATCAATCCTTAACAACTGGAATCTTTCCAGCAGAGTGGAAAAAGGCCAAGATAGTTCCTATCCATAAATCAGACAAAGACGATCTTGTCACTAACTACCGACCTATCTCAATACTTTCAACATTTGCAAAAGTTTTCGAATCTCAAGTGTGTCCATTCATAAATAAACATTTTAATCTATATGTTAACAACAGTCAACACGGTTTTGTTGGTTCTAGATCTACTAGCACAAATTTGGCTACGTTCACAGAGACTGTGACCGAAGCGTTGGATTCTGGCAAACAATTTCACGTAATATATACGGATTTTAGTAAGGCCTTCGACCGTGTCTCTCATAAGATTCTCCTTCATAAGCTCTCCATGTATGGCATTACAGGCACCTTACTAAAGTGGCTGCAGTCATATCTTCACGATCGTACTTTCTCCGTGGTCATTAACGACTTTGAATCCGTTGCCCGGGCTGTAACATCCGGCGTACCCCAGGGTTCCCATATTGGCCCGATACTGTTTAATCTCTTTGTGAATGATCTGCCAACATTCTTCAATTTTTCTGAGAGCTATATGTACGCTGATGACTTAAAATTCGGCAGAATAGTGGAATCCCTAAAAGATGCCTCTCTTCTCCAAAATGATCTAAATAGACTATATGAATGGTGTGATCAAAATGACATGCAACTTAATATTAAAAAATGTTTTCACATCAAATTTTCCCGTAAGGTTATCCTACTAGACTTTGACTACTATATAAACAGCGAGAAGATTCAAGAAACTGATCAAATAAAAGACCTTGGTGTAATCATTGACAGGAAGTTAACATTTATTCCTCATGTGGAAAGTATAATAAAAAAGGCATCTAAAATGCTGGGCTTTGTGATACGTAATACAAAAATCTTCCGGAGTATTAAGCCTAAAATATTATTGTATAACAGTTTGGTCCGCAGTATTCTGGAATATTGCAGCGTGGTTTGGAGACCACATTTTGCCGTTCACTCAATGCGTTTAGAACGCATTCAAAAAAGATTTTTATGGCATTTATCATACCGTAACTTCACTAATAAAAGGATTAGCTACCACGCAAGACTCATGCAGTCTGGAATGATTTCATTGTCAGATCGTAGAGATTTTAATGATAACGTTTTTATGTTTAAGGTCCTGCATAACCACCTTAGTTGCCCAGAATTGCTAAGCAAGATTAATTTTCGAGTGCCCGCCAGATACCCTCGTAATTGTATCACTCCCTTCTACCCACCACTACGTAGAACAGCTTATGGCGCTAACTCGCCGATCTCGAGGTTCTCTAGGTCAGCAAATGAAAGTAGTGATATTGTGGATATTTATGCAGACTCGCTACTCAAGTTTCGATCCACATTATTAGAATATTATAATAATAAAGATTGTTAGATAGTTTTATGTACGTGACGCTCCATTTTACCTCTTTTAAAAATCTTCTGTGTGGTATACATAACTTTGTAACAGAAAGGGAAAGGAAACAATAATATATATATGTCAGTACCTAGTTTTATATAGCATGTAGTATTTACCTATAATTATTTGTCACACTCGATTCATATCTAACTTAATGTAATTTCTGTAGCTTGTAACAGTGTTAACAAATGTTGGTAAATCTAAATAAATAAATAAATAAAACATAGAGATGAACATTCTTTCTCTTGAAACGCTTGTTATAGCTGGGGGCAAGCAGCTTTGTTGGCAGTATGTTACGACGTTTCCTGAGATTCTGTTTATTTTTATTTAAAAAAAGAAATACCTTATATTTTTTTAATGAACTAACAAATTTTAGACCTAAAGACGTCGTGGCATTCCTCCGCATAAATTGCCTCTTGTGGTAATGTTTTGTACCAGTTGGTATGTTAACTTTGTGTATACATTGTAATTAGAAAATGTTTCACTAGTTCCTTTCTAAACTTTTTGAAGAATGCTTAAAGTTAGTAAGTTTGACAGGAGAAGAGAAAACCCCCGAAGTCCGTTTTTCTATTCGGTAACAAAAAATCAGATGCAACATCAGACAGATATATACAGCCTAGACTCGGCCTCAGATGTGTAGCTAGAGTGAACAATAGTGTTCGGCAGACGGTAATAGGCTCACCCCCTATTACGTGGGACAGAATTCAATTATTAGTGAAATGTGGGTGTTAATTCACCTCTGCCTAACCCTCCGGGGATAAAGGTGTAATTATATGTATGTATGTGTATGTACGTAACAATAATTGAAATGGGCATGCGATGTATCAAGTTATTAGCTTTTAATGATGGCGTTAATACTAATTGCTTGCAAATTTCTCACGGTTTTGAATGTTACGAACAGAAAAATTACTATCTGATCTACAGTCATGCAGATGATATTGCAGAAAATAGCTAGTAAAAAACAGAAATATGGACATGAGATACGGCCATTTAATTCAAACATTTCAGTTGTCAGACAAGCGTGACAGTCCGCTTGTTCTTATCTAAGTGATTTATAATGTCCAGGCAGGTAAGGCTTTTAACATAACTGCTTAAAAAAGGAGTGCACCATGTTTTCAGTGTTCTAATGTGTATATGTGGCTATTCATTACATCAAAACTTTTAAATGTGTTAACAGAAAAAGCATCTGATGAGGCTATCAAGCTGAGGACGACCATTGTAACATTGTAATGATAGAGAAGATAATAAAGTGTACACCAATACACTTACAGCAGAGACAAGTAGATAACATGCATATACTTACTTACAGTTTAATTTACAATGGGTGGCCTTATCGCTAAAAGCGATTTCTTCAAGGCAATCTTGGGATGGAAAGTAATGTGACACAAAAGATATATGATGTAGTTATAATATGCGGTGACCATCTTTCTGGAGATTTTGCCAGCTTATCATCAAACGAGGTTCAGCTCTTCAGTCGTATTGACATGTCAAAAGAAAAAAGAGGGTATTAAAGTCGATGTCATACAACTATGGTGAACTTACCTGGTAGTGAGACCATTGCACTTAAGATTTCTTTAAGAGTGTCAAGTCATCATTTCTTGAGCTTATCCATCCAAATATTTGATTTGTAACACACGTAGCCTGACGCTTAGTCAGGGTTAGTAGCGATTCTCCTCTTTCTCAACTTCTCCTGATTTTTTTTTACGTTTTAAACAATGTTTTATTACAAACTGTAGATGTGTTATCCGTACTTTAAAATGGCGACAATAAAATGATGATGATAGTTATTAATGCGGCAATCAGTGACGCGACAGTGCGCTAGGGAAAGAAAATACATAATTAATAATAAATTCATGATAATAATATTATTACATAACATAACATAAACTCACGCCTATATCCCCAAAGGGGTAGGCAGAGGAGCGTGTGCACCCACATTTCGCCAGTTTATGCATAGGTCCCAATGTAATTGGTGGCGAGGCTATTGCCATTAACCGGGCACTTATAAACTTGCGATAAATACAAACATAACTTCAAAAAGCATCGAAAAGTCATTGGTGTGTGCCATGGTAAAACCTGCGATCGAACCCGAGACCTCGTCTCAGCAGTCGATTACCCATACCACTAGGCTACCGCGGTTAGCTGGTAATTATATTATTATAGATAGAAATAATGATATAATTCAAAATTTTATAATATCAACTAGCTATTTTTTTATACTTGGTGTTTGCGCATTTTTGAAAGCCGCCATGTTCTTGAATAACGAATCAATTAATAATTAATACTTCATTGGTTTTAGAATAATATTTTATCACGTTATTATCAAACATGAAAATTTCTGGGGAAATCGAGACTAACCCGGCACTCACCGCACAACGTAACCATCCCCTTTTCTGACTTACAAATTACAATTTAACGAACCCTAATATAGGAAACATAAGGGTTAGTTAAAGTTTGTGCTTATAAAACGATTAAAAACATAATTTCTATACAATCTCGAGCCGCCAACAAAGCAATCACTCGCAAAATATGGGAACTCATTAATTTAATATTCCTAAAGCAGATGATGGTGCGATACTCCTTAAAAGTCTCGTGATTAACGATTCCTCGTGGGGCGAGGATTAAAATCAGTATTGCAAGCCTCTTCCGTAATTAATTAACCCAAGCTTCGTGGAATATAGTATTGATTAACAAGTAGATGTTGGTGAGTAGGGCAGTCAGAGCTCACTGGAGAGCTTTAGTGCTGTCCGTGGGAAGCCCAGTCTTATCCTGCTTTTTTTATGCAACGGTCTATTTGCTGGAAAGTGATTACCGTGGCCTATGGACGTGTGCTACACCAAGGCCGTCCAAGGGCGTCACACTCGCGCTACCGACACTGCAGAAACTATCTACACTGATGGCACAGAAACTATCTGTGCTTACAGAGTCGACAACGTAAGGGGAGTCCGCTGGTGTTGAACACGTTCATAGGCCAGAGTAACCACTTTCTAAGTTATTTAAAACAAAAGTTTATAAAATATAAAGAACTATAATATTTTAGTAGAATAAGTCTTTGTGCCCGGATTCATTCAAGTGCTGACTGTACTGATTGATTGTACACAATATTAATTCAATATAATTCATTATTTGGACCACCCCATCTCTTCCCATGCCGTGTCGTAAAAGGTGACTAACGGATAGTGCTGTTTAACATCAGACAGATATATACAGCCCTAACTCAGCCTCAGATGCATGGCTTGAGTCAACAATAGTGCCCGGAAGACGGCAATAAACTCACCTCCTATTACGTGGAACCGAATTCAATGATTATTAAAATGTTGGTGTTAATTCACCTGTGCCTAACCCGCCGGGGATATAGGCGTGATTATATGTATATATGTATGTATTATTCATTATAATGTCCCAACGACAAAATTTCTAAAAAAGCTAGAATTCGTTGGAATTACAGGGAAACTGTTAAAGTGGATTGAGGCATTCCTGCATAACAGAACATTTCGGGTGAAAGTGGGGGTTCGGGTGAAAACGCTGTCAAATGAACGGGAAATACAAAGTGGTGCCTCAGGGCTCAGTATTGGGCCCTGTGCTATATATATATATAATTTAGATGTTCAACCTCCCACAGTGCCTGAAAAGTCAGGTCAGTGTCTTCGCTGACGACACCAAAGTGTTTGCTAAGGAAAGAAATCAAGTTTTAGAAATTGTATACAGACAACTATCAGTTCTAGCAACTGCCTGTCTTATTAAATAATAATAATTATTATTATTATTTAGTCCTAAGAATTCCCAGAGCACGAATTTAATATAATTATATATTTTGTTTATTAATTTATATTAGGGTGATCAATCATTTTGATATTGCTTAACTACTTTCGTAGTTGACTGTATATTCTCAAACAAATATGCGATAGATAAAAAAAATGGGGTAAACATAATATTTAATGATACTTCAGTAATATTTGATTTTTACGATAAGTTCGCACTCAAAGATCTATCACATTCGTATTCACAACCATCTCACACTAAAACGGGATATGTTTTGTCTTCTAAATAAACTAAATCTGTACAGGATTTATATGTACATACTGCCGAAGTGATGCTACATGTCATCTATTATTATATAAGTCATATAATATTATACTAAGCCTCTTAAGAGTTTATGAACTCTGACTAAAACATCTAATGTTTGAAAAATTGATGAGTATTTTGTATTACATCACATACATGTTATGAAATATCCTATTTCAATAATTTTAGACAAAAATTTAAATTGGTAACTTTTGTAAATTTTATTTTTATTATTTATTTATTAATAGCGGATAGGGTAGAATGTCCGATGGTGAGGCATTGGGTCGGAGTTCATGTGAGATACACGTGAACTTCGGTCCAATAATCTTACACAAATAATAACGTAACGAAAATCTTGTACTTACTAACATAGGTTAAGCATTACTAACAAAACTATGGATTGTAAAAAAAAATATCCGAAATAAAATATTTATTATTATTATAAATCCTTAGCTAGATATTCGCTAGAAGGATTACTATTTTCTAAACATGCGTAATTCCAGATTTTTCAAGCAACTACAATAAGAGGTTCTTCAAAAATGTCCTTAGAAGGGTTTTCTGCAGGTATGAAAAGTTTTGCACATCAATCTGTAGCGTATAATTAGTACCTATCTAATGAATATAGCCTAGTGATATGGGTAATGGACTGCTGAGACGAGGTCTCAGGTTCGTTCCCAGGTTTTACCATGGCACCACAATGACGTTTCGATGATTTTCGAAATTATGTGTGTATTTATCGCAGGTTTATAAGTTCCCGGTTAATGTCAATAGGCTCGCCACCTATTACATTGGGACCTAAACATAAACTGGCGAAATGTGGGTGCTAGCACCTCTGCCTACCACTTCGGAGATATAGGTGTGAGTTTATGTTATGTTGTGTTATAATGAACATAGGTAGATAATATGACTAAAACTACTTAAAACGTTAAATAAATTATTACCTTCAATTATGCTTGTGTTTGAGTCGCATCTTTATTTGCGAATCTTGGAATTTCACATTCATTGTTTCGTATTTCTAGAAAAGTCTAGTTGATGGGTCCATTATCGTGTAACAACTTACTTACGAGAATATCACCACATCAATGTATCCACGGTCACGGAGCCTGCGATAGTTAGCTCAACTACTTTAGATTACCCTCTCAAATCTATCTCAATCTATGCTGTAGATTATAACTTTGTCCATCACGGTATTCCCTTGTCGTGTCCTCGTCTCGTAAGTACCAAATCTGCAAGCCGCTGAATGATATAATATGGTTAGCCAACAAGCTTCATGGTTAAAATCTTGTTGAATTATTATTCGTCTATATTATTATAAAATTGCAAATTAGTTGTATTTAGTACTTTGGAGATATAATACACCAACGATTTTAAAAATTTATTAGTTATTTTTTGCCTCATAGTCTACATGGAGACGCATTTTCCTGATTGCATCCAGCTCAGGCTCCAACTTTTCCTAATTTTTGCCTATTTGTCACAAAACTACTCAACATAATTTGATGTGGTTAAAAAGATTTAAGTCAGACCTAAAAACTACTGTAATTTTGATTGCAATTGGTTTCCGGCAGAGTAGAATTTGGATCACTCCATCTCTTCCCATGCTGTGTCGTACAAGGTGACTAAGGTATAGGGTTGTTTAATCAGACAGATATATAAGTACAACCCAGACTTCGCCTCAGGTGCATGGCTTGAGTCTACAATACTGCCCGGAAGACAGCAGCAATAAGCTCACCACCTATTACCTGGGACCGAATTTAATGACTGGTGAAATGTGGGTGTGAGTTTACCTCTGCCTTACCCTCCGGGGATAAAAACGTGATTATATATATATATGTTTGTATGAGTAGAACCAGAGACATTACCAAAGATCGCGATAGTAATCATCTAGTACAATATTATAAAAGAATTACTCAAATTCTAACATAAATTTCCCATGAAATGTTCCACCAACATTTGTATATATGATATGAAATAGAAGAAATAACGTGTCGTAAATATATAACACGGAGCTCTCGTGTGGGAGTCATGACAATAACATAAGCGATAAAAGCAAGTAACATAGCTCAAACTTATGAAGTAAAAATATTTGATTGCCTATAACTTTCACTACAATAACGTTTTCGGGATGTAGACGATTTTTAAACGATACAGACATACATAATAATCACGTTTTTATCCCCGAGGATAAGACAGAGGTGAATTAACACCACCATGTCACCAATCACTGAATTCATACACGTAAGAGGGGGTGAGCCTATTGCCGTCTCCATGCTTCTGAGGTATTCATCTGTCTGATGTTAAACAGCCCTATCCCTTAGTCCCTTTGTACGACACCGCATCTGAAGAGATGGGTGGCCCAAATTCTAATTTACCGGGAACCACGCGGCTATTTATACGAAACTGATACGAATCTGATACGAATTCAATATCGAGAGCAGAGTAACTTTATTGAAGCTATTGTGTAAGTATTTAGAGATAATTAAATAGTTACACAGACAGACTGAATGCGGAGGGCAGAGGATCGGTAGTAATGGCGCACATTGGGAGAGGCTTTTATAAGAATTCGCTAAAGTTGCGAGCTTTTTGCTACAAGCTTGGTGATTTGCACGCTTCTAACTTGCTGTTTCTTCACAGAACTCATCTTGGCGAGTATGTTTTAAAGGAAAAATTTTCGGCATCTAAAAAATAAATAAATAAAATGACTATGATTGCAATATAAATAATAGACCTATAAAAATATGTAATAATATTATATTAGGAAGAGGGTTGAAACTTAGAGATCGTATGTGTATGTAGCTAACTAAAAAGGACATTTCTATAAATAGATAAGATAGAAAACTTGTCTACTCGCCATTTTATTTCGAATACTAGGAATTCGTCTTGTGAAGGCGTTTATTTTTCTAAATAAAGAGCTCGTCTGATTACCTCTAAAGTCATTTCACTTGAAATCTGGAAGCTACTTTACCAAGATCTCCCGATTTTTAAATATTTTGAATAAAATTAATACGACTTTGCCTTCAATATTCATTTAAACACTTCAGAGAATTTAGAATTGGCGTTTTTTTGGAATCACAGATTATTATCCTTATCTCAATTGAAGAAAACCTCCTAAGAAATACGAGACGTTCATTCCTAAAGTATACTAATTCTTTTCCGCATCACGTATTAGTGTTGAAGCTTTTGTTGTTGACCGGGTACTTTTACAAGACTTGTACTGGTGGCATGGTCTGCCATAGACTACCGTTCCGACAAGCTGTATTTCTAACCGGCATGCAACTGATAAGAACAATAAATTACTCTTCGGAATATCAACCAATCACCTCTCCTGGAAAGAATCTGTCGTCCTAATACCTCCAATCTGAATTTAGGCTGTGACTCCGACGTAGCAACTGCATCACTCCCGCAACGTGAGGTTTCTATTCGAAATAAAAGGCAAATGATTCATGACACACAATGGTCGTAAATATTACAGAGAAAATCTCTATGCATTTTTAGTTTTTTCCAACACGCGTGCCGTTTGACTCAGATAGTCGAGCACACGCTGCAAACGTGCTGGTACAAATGGCATCTAGGAAAAACTGCTAGCTTTAATTTCCTTCATTTATTTATACTATTGATTGATGGCACTTGGTGGAATTTGTTGTTACACATATCGAAATACACTTGTACTTTTTCCGCAGTATTTTTTACCTGACCGCTTTCGCCTCACGTCATCGTTTAAGATTTATAATTGTTTACAATTGTAAACAAAGGTCTATAATTATAAACAAAGGTTTACGATTGTAAACTTTTGAGGATGCTGTAAGGCGAAACCGGTCAGGTGTAATAATAAAAAATACTGTGGAAAATGTACAAGTGTATTTTAATGTCTTTCTTCATTTATTACTTTTAAATCGTCCTCTCTCGTGGGAACAATATGAAAAATTCAAATACCTCTGAAAATATACCTAAATTAGATAATAAGAACTCAAAAGTGCTGACTCAACAACTCCTCCACAAAGAAATGTTCATCAATCGGCCAAGATCAAGTTCTTTTAGCGGCGCAACCAATCAAGACAAAGCGACTGTTGTTCAACCAGATGAAACAATTAGTGAACCTGAAGAACAACAGTACATAGAAGTGCACTATGGCAAAAGGCAAAGATCCAGTCCAGACGCAATAATGCGTAGCCAAAAACAAACAAAATTGAGTTACTGGCTAGCAGCACCAGCAATACCAACATCCAACAGCTTCACAGGGCTCGACGATGTAGAACGAACAGATAAACCTGAAACACAAGCACCAAAATCTATAAGACCCCCACCACTGTTTATTGATGGCGTCAAAAATATCCAACCTTTACAAAAATTATTAGAAGAAGTCGCAAAAGGAGAGTATGAAATTAAAGTATTAAGAAGCGACAGAGTTAAAATACAATCGAAAACAGCAGAATCATACTCCACTATTTACAAAGAACTGAAAGCAAAAGGCACAGAATTCTTCAGTTATCAGCCTAAACAAGATCGCAGCTTTAAAGTGGTACTCAAAAACTTACACGCATCGACAGATAAAGAAGAAATAAAAATAGCTATTGAGGAGCTTGGCCATAAAGTAACTAATGTCTGGAACATCCAAAACTCAAGAACAAAACAGGCGTTACCAATGTGGAACATCGAACTAGAATCCCGTGAAAATAATAAAGACATATATAGCGTAAAATCTCTATTACACTGTCGCATATTGTTTGAAGCACCCAGACCTAAGCGTGTAATCCCTCAATGCACCAATTGCCAAGATTATAATCACACACAAAAGTTCTGCAATAGAAAGCCCAGATGTGTCAAATGTGCAGGTTCGCATCACACTTCACTTTGCCTACGGAAAGAAAAATCAAACCAGGTTAAATGCGTCCTCTGCGAGGGAAACCACCCAGCTAACTATAAAGGCTGTACAGTCTACAAGGAGCTGTTGAAAGTCCGATATCCGCCCCCAATCACTCAACATAAACGAAGCCCTAGGAGTATTGAACATGCACCTTGTAATAATTAAAAAATATGTGTTATTACAAAGTAAAAAAAATTGGTTCGCAAGCGTCAGATGTAATAATAAAAAAATATGTGTCATATGACAATGAAAGAAGTAAGTGTGTAATCTCCTATTTAAAAGAAATATAAATAAAATTGGTTTGTAAGTACATTACCATAAAAGTTCGGGCGCCTTGGAGATACACATGCCTAAGATAATCAGCGGAGATTGGAAACTTTTAATCTTCCGGAGGTGAGCTAAATGAAACCAAACTGTGAGGTTTAAGGTTTTATTGTCCACTCCAGTGTGCATTTAGAAATAGTTGCAAGGATACATTCCTAATGTATATCTAACCTTAAATTTAAAATTAGAGTTTTATAAGCTAGGTCAAAATGATCTTATGTCACCAATGCATTTTTAGGTTATTTTGAAGTTTAGATTTAAAATATAATTAAAGTAAGCTCACGGCATCCCTCGGCGAGTATATGTAAACACAGCAGCGAGAAAGCTCGTAGCAGGCGAAGTTTTCAGTTTAAGCCCATGCGGTACATCCATGTTTGAGGTGAAAAGCCCAAACCCTCCATAAGGAAATGCAGATGTCCGAAGACAAAGGTCCAAAGAAAAAGTCCAAAGGAAAAAGAAAAAGGCGGTTCCAATTTGGAAACCTGTAATAAAATTGCATGTCATTAGAACAAACTCCCACATGGACACGAGGTCCCAATCTTCTACAAATTTGCGCGACTTACCGCCTTAATTTGCCGGAACAATGCCAATAGCAAAAGAAATCACAATATTTTCAGATTAAGAGCTGAAACAACAGAATTCCAACAATTATTTTTCAAATTAGGAGCGTGGCGATTTCCATCAGAGTGAATCTTATTAAAAAATGACAACTCACCAGAAATAAACTATAATTCCACAAGAGGATAGTTGTGAAGACACAAACTATTATCCTTTAGGCCAAAATACTCTCATTTTTATGAGATTTATTGAAATTAAGTTACGAAGCCATGAATATCGACCATCCAGCCTCAATATAGGAAGAAAGGTGCTTTGACAGCGATACGTCAAAATGTCATTCACTCCGCGTTCCGAAACTTTTCGTTCAAAAATAGAATTAAAACCGGTGTGACGACGTTCGCAGAGCGCGTCGTTACATTACATCCCTCCCCAAAAAGAAAAAAGAAAGAAAGAAACTTCCTTTTCTAATGAAAATTATGAGAGTCCAGAACAAAATTCCAAAAAACCTCAAAAGACAAAATGTCTTGCAGCATTTTTCAATAAACAAAAAAGGCAATGCGAAAGCATCTTGCATTGGGTATTGCAGAAATAATTATAAATTAAAGAATGGGAAAGCATTCCTAAAAACCAAAGAATGTGAAAACACTCGAAAAGTAAAGAATTAAGTTGAAAAAGAATTTCCAGTTTCAAATGGAAACAAAGGACACTATCCAACTTAATGGAATAACCGAAACCAAACTCAGAAAAGAGTAAAAACTTATTTCAACACAAAAGTGAAAATAAATCCTTCAATAAAACAAATTAAACAATCCCTACTCAATTCCATTCCAGATATCGATTAGGCAACCAACGCCGTCGAATCTAATCCTTGATCTTAACCAGCCTTCTAGCATCAATACAAAAGTGCGGTTGAGCTCCTACGCCACCGACTCTATACCAGCTATTCCTGAAACAAAAATATGAAACTAACAAGATATCGGTTAAGCACCAACGCTGCCGAATCTGAAAGAAAATCGGTAAAAACAATGAAGTTTTCCCACTGTCGGTTAGGTTGAAAAGCCGCCGACTTCAAATTCAACTCCAACATCTAAAACGTCAAAACAAAATCACGACAAAAGTGTCGTAATAATATATTTATAAGCATTGTGATCGGCATAACACCACCAACTTTCCGAGCACAAGCAAAATATAAAGAAAATATGACAATTGTGACCAGTACAACACCACTGACTTTCTGAGCACAACCGCATAAGAAAAGTATGACATTTGCGACCGGCACAACACCACCGACATCCCGTGCGCAAAGCATAAAAAATGTAACAATGTGTATAAAAACACAATCGTACAAAAAGAGAAAAACGACAATTACGACCGGCTCAACACCACCAGCTTCCCGTGCGCAAAGCGTAAGGTGTGACTATGTGTATGAAACACAATAGCACAAAAAATTGTAAAGTCCAGTAAGACACAAGTTTCCCAAAAAATGGTATAACAAGGTGTGTAAAAAATGCATAAAATGCGTCCAATCCGAGAATCTTAATACTAAGAAAATAACCCAGAACTGTACAAAAATAAAGTTCAAGAAACTTAATTTTCCATTCCCTAAGTGAGTGGAAATAAGTCAAGTGAATTTAATGTAGAAAATGAATATTAAATTTCACTCCTATATTAGAGTAGAAACTAAATTCCTAAATTTGTACAAAATATACAATATTAAATATACAAGTGTATAAAAATATATACAGGAAAATAATCCTATACAACAAAGATAAATAAAAATATAAGATCTTTTGATGTGGAACAATTTGTTAATATGGAGTAGAGTTACATAAAAATAAGTCCTAAAATGACCTAAGTTATTTTTGAAGGAAACTAAAATTGAAATTAATAAATTGTTGTGAAGTTCCTAACATACATCTCCTTTCAAAATCCCTTAGCCTCACAAACATCACCTTACAATGGGATTATACTTCAAACAAAGTACCAAAGACAAAGATAGACATTGTCAAAACAAGAATAATTTTAATATTTAATTATGTCTTTAATATGATAACGACCAGTATAGTTTTTATTAAGGTCTTTTAAAACATAAACATTAGAGGAAATTTTATCTATTATTTCACACTTAACAAACTTAGGTGCTAACTTAGCCGAAAAGAATGCAGGAGCATTAGACTGCACAAAACTTCTCCTCCACACTATATCTCCCACCTCAAAAGAAATGACCTTCCTTCCTATATTATAATAACGCGCATTACGCTTATAAGCTTTAAGCAATGAAGCTTGAACTTTTATAAAAATATCACTAAGTGATTTAAGTGAAAAAGCAAATGAAGACCTTGTAACGACGCGCTCTGCGAACGTCGTCACACCGGTTTTAATTCTATTTTTGAACGAAGGGTTTCGGAGCGCGGAGTGAATGACATTTTGACGTATCGCTGTCAAAAGCACCTTTCTTCCTATATTGAGACGGGATGGTCGATATTCATGGCTTCGTAACTTAATTTCAATAAATCTCATAAAAATGAGAGTATTTTGGCCTAAAGGATAATAGTTTGTGTCCTCACAACTATCCTCTTGTGGAATTATAGTTTATTTCTGGTGAGTTGTCATTTTTTAATAAGATTCCCTTTGATGGAAATTCGCCACGCTCCTAATTTGAAAAATAATTGTTAAAATTCTATTGTTTCAGCTCTTAATCTGAAAATATTATGATTTCTTTTGCTATTGGCATTGTTCCAGCAAATTAAGGCGGTAAGTCGCGCAAATTTATAGAAAATTAGGACCTCGTGTTCATATATAGGAGTTTGTTCTAATGACATGCAATTTTATTACAGGTTTCCAAATTGGAACCGCCTTTGTCTTGGCCTTTTCTCTTTTCTTTGGACCTTTTTCGGCGTTCCTTTGTCTTCGGTCATCTGCATTTCCTTATGGAGGGTTTGGACTTTTCACCTCAAACATGGATGTACCGCATGGGCTTAAACTGAAAACTTCGCCTGCTACGAGCTTTCTCGCTGCTGTGTTTACATATACTCGCCGAGGGATGCCGTGAGCTTACTTTAATTATATTTTAAATCTAAACTTCAAAATAACCTAAAAGTGCATTGGTGACATAGAATCATATTGACATAAGATCATTTTGACCTAGCTTATAAAACTCTAATTTTAAATTTAAGGTTAGATATACATTAGGAATGTATCCTTGCAACTATTTCTAAATGCACACTGGAGTGGACAATAAAACCTTAAACCTCACAGTTTGGTTTCATTTAGCTCACCTCCGGAAGATTAAAAGTTTCCAATCTCCGCTGATTATCTTAGGCATGTGTATCTCCAAGGCGCCCGAACTTTTATATTTCTTTTAAATAGGAGATTACACACTTACTTCTTTCATTGTCATATGACACATATTTTTTTTATTATTACATCTGACGCTTGCGAACCCATTTTTTTTTACTTTGTAATAACACATATTATTTAATTATTACAATTGGCGCCCGAACAGGGACATGACAGTGTGCATATATCTTTATTCCTTGTCACCTTTGCATTATTTTTACCTTATCATGTTAAGAACAGTGTTTTCTTCATGTATTTTACTGTTACATAACTGTGTATTACAGTAAACCTTTGTTATTGTTTACTTTACAAACAATAGTACTAACTTGTAGTATGATTAGTTTTGCAAAGTAAACAATAACAAAGGTTTACTGTAATACACAGTTATGTAACAGTAAAATACATGAAGAAAACACTGTTCTTAACATGATAAGGTAAAAATAATGCAAAGGTGACAAGGAATAAAGATATATGCACACTGTCATGTCCCTGTTCGCGAGTGCCAATTGTAATAATTAAATAATATGTGTTATTACAAAGTAAAAAAAAATGGGTTCGCAAGCGTCAGATGTAATAATAAAAAAAATATGTGTCATATGACAATGAAAGAAGTAAGTGTGTAATCTCCTATTTAAAAGAAATATAAATAAAATTGGTTTGTAAGTACATTACCATAAAAGTTCGGGCGCCTTGGAGATACACATGCCTAAGATAATCAGCGGAGATTGGAAACTTTTAATCTTCCGGAGGTGAGCTAAATGCACACTGGAGTGGACAATAAAACCTTAAACCTCACAGTTTGGTTTCATTTAGCTCACCTCCGGAAGATTAAAAGTTTCCAATCTCCGCTGATTATCTTAGGCATGTGTATCTCCAAGGCGCCCGAACTTTTATGGTAATGTACTTACAAACCAATTTTATTTATATTTCTTTTAAATAGGAGATTACACACTTACTTCTTTCATTGTCATATGACACATATTTTTTTTATTATTACATCTGACGCTTGCGAACCCATTTTTTTTTACTTTGTAATAACACATATTATTTAATTATTACAATTGGCACTCGCGAACAGGGACATGACAGTGTGCATATATCTTTATTCCTTGTCACCTTTGCATTATTTTTACCTTATCATGTTAAGAACAGTGTTTTCTTCATGTATTTTACTGTTACATAACTGTGTATTACAGTAAACCTTTGTTATTGTTTACTTTGCAAAACTAATCATACTACAAGTTAGTACTATTGTTTGTATCTCTCAATTACAGGTGAATGTTTCAATTTGTATAACATGGTTATTGTTATAATTGCTTTATCTTATATAGCTTTTGTTTATTACAGGTAAGATTTTCCACTTAGTAATATTATATAATTACTAGTTCTTAACCTTTATTCACATGTGTGAAAACATAGTAATATTTGAATATTTGCTGTTTACCTTAAGTAGACATAAATAATTTATTTTGTGAATCACTAATGCATTTTTATCTTTATAGGCATTTGACCTAAATAACTTTTGCAACAATAACATTCCATTCTATGAGTTTGTTTGACTTTTGAGTTTAGCGTTTTGCTATCAATACAATTAACTTCATTCATAATTTAATTAACTTTAATTAGAAACTTTAATTGATACTTTAATTAGAAACTTATAGTGTATTTAATACAACTTTTTATTAGATTTTCACATCCTTTTATAAATCAAACATGGATAAGGAAATACAGGTCCCGCCTTTGTTTGAGAATATTCTAGTTAATGATGTTCCAGTTGGTACTTCTACTCATGGGTTGCCTCATGTCATGGCTGATTTATCTGAAGTTGTTGATCCTTGGTATAGAAAAATATTTGTAAATTGTCAAAAGTTTCCTAGAAAATATAAAAATTTCAAAGTTGAAAGTGATACTTTGTATAGATTTTGTAAAGATAAATATAATCCTAATAATCGTTTAAATTGGAAAATTGTCATACCTAAAGAACACATCTTAGACACTATTAAATCTAATCATGATGATGTTAATTCAGGACATTTAGGAATTCATAAAACTTTAAATAAATTAAAAATACATTATTTTTGGAAAGGTATGTTTATTGATGTTCAAAAATACATTTCTTCTTGTGATACTTGTAAAGCTTATAAATCTTCTACTAATCCACCTCATGGAATTATGGTTAATCCTAAGAAAGTTGATAAACCAATGTTAATGCTTTCTATTGATATTATTGGAACTCTTCCAAAAGCTTATTCTGGCCACAAGTATATACTTTCAATCATAGATGTTTTTACAAAATATTGTTGGATATTTCCTATGACTAGTGCTACCACTAAAGTAATTTGTAGGATACTTGAAAAAGAAATATTTCTTAAGTTTGGAACACCTAAAATTTTTGTTTGTGATAATGGAAGCCAATTTACAGCTAAGCAATTTGTAGATTTTCTAAAAAGTTATAATATTAGTAAAATATTTTATAATACTTTATATACACCTCAAAATAATCCTGTAGAGAGATATAACAAAACAGTCGAAACATGTATTTCTTGTTTTGTTAAAGATGATCATAGAACTTGGTCAAAATATTTGCCTCATGTTCAATTAGCTTTAAATAGTAGTGTGAATCTAGCTACAGATTTCACTCCTAATTTTCTCATGTTCGGTAGAGAACTTATTTTTGATGCTTCATTGCACCGTTTTAGTAATTCTTTTGATAACCTCAATCAACTTGATGTTGTTGATAGGTCTTCATTTGCTTTTTCACTTAAATCACTTAGTGATATTTTTATAAAAGTTCAAGCTTCATTGCTTAAAGCTTATAAGCGTAATGCGCGTTATTATAATATAGGAAGGAAGGTCATTTCTTTTGAAGTGGGAGATATAGTGTGGAGGAGAAGTTTTGTGCAGTCTAATGCTCCTGCATTCTTTTCGGCTAAGTTAGCACCTAAGTTTGTTAAGTGTGAAATAATAGATAAAATTTCCTCTAATGTTTATGTTTTAAAAGACCTTAATAAAAACTATACTGGTCGTTATCATATTAAAGATATAATAAAATATTAAAATTATTCTTGTTTTGACTGTCAAAAAGTCTATCTTTGTCTTTGGTACTTTGTTTGAAGTATTGAACCCATTAAAAGGTGATGTTTGATAGGTTTAGGGTTCTTGAAAGGAGATGTATGTTAGGAACTTCACAACAATTTATTAATTTCAATTTTAGTTTCCTTCAAAGATAACTTAGGTCATTTTAGGACTTGTTATTGTGTAACTCTACTCCATATTAACAAATTGTTCCACATCGAAAGATCTTATATTTTTATTTATCTTTGTTGTATAGGATTATTTTCCTGTATATATTTTTATACACTTGTATATTTAATATTGTATATTTTGTACAAATTTAGGAATTTAGTTTCTACTCTAATATAGGAGTGAAATTTAATATTCATTTTCTACATTAAATTCACTTGACTTATTTCCACTCACTTAGGGAATGGAAAATTAAGTTTCTTGAACTTTATTTTTGTACAGTTCTGGGTTATTTTCTTAGTATTAAGATTCTCGGATTGGACGCATTTTATGCATTTTTTACACACCTTGTTATACCATTTTTTGGGAAACTTGTGTCTTACTGGACTTTACAATTTTTTGTGCTATTGTGTTTCATACACATAGTCACACCTTACGCTTTGCGCACGGGAAGCTGGTGGTGTTGAGCCGGTCGTAATTGCCGTTTTTCTCTTTTTGTACGATTGTGTTTTTATACACATTGTTACATTTTTTATGCTTTGCGCACGGGATGTCGGTGGTGTTGTGCCGGTCGCAAATGTCATACTTTTCTTATGCGGTTGTGCTCAGAAAGTCAGTGGTGTTGTACTGGTCACAATTGTCATATTTTCTTTATATTTTGCTTGTGCTCGGAAAGTTGGTGGTGTTATGCCGATCACAATGCTTATAAATATATTATTACGACACTTTTGTTGTGATTTTGTTTTGACGTTTTAGATGTTGGAATAGGAATTTGAAGTCGGCGGCTTTTCAACCTAACCGACAGTGGGAAAACTTCATTGTTTTTACCGATTTTCTTTCAGATTCGGCAGCGTTGGTGCTTAACCGATATCTTGTTAGTTTCATATTTTTGTTTCAGGAATAGCTGGTATAGAGTCGGTGGCGTAGGAGCTCAACCGCACTTTTGTATTGATGCTAGAAGGCTGGTTAAGATCAAGGATTAGATTCGACGGCGTTGGTTGCCTAATCGATATCTGGAATGGAATTGAGTAGGGATTGTTTAATTTGTTTTATTGAAGGATTTATTTTCACTTTTGTGTTGAAATAAGTTTTTACTCTTTTCTGAGTTTGGTTCTTTACTTTTCGAGTGTTTTCACATTCTTTGATTTTTAGGAATGCTTTCCCATTCTTTAATTTATAATTGTTTCTGCAATACCCATTGCAAGATGCTTTCGCAATGCCTTTTTGTTTATTGAAAAATGTTGCGGGACATTTTGTCTTTTGAGGTTTTTTGGAATTTTGTTCTGGACTCTCATAATTTTCATTAGAAAAGGAAGTTTCTTTCTTTCTTTTTTCTTTTTGGGGAGGGATGTAATGTAACGACGCGCTCTGCGAACGTCGTCACACCGGTTTTAATTCTATTTTTGAACGAAGGGTTTCGGAGCGCGGAGTGAATGACATTTTGACGTATCGCTGTCAAAAGCACCTTTCTTCCTATATTGAGACGGGATGGTCGATATTCATGGCTTCGTAACTTAATTTCAATAAATCTCATAAAAATGAGAGTATTTTGGCCTAAAGGATAATAGTTTGTGTCCTCACAACTATCCTCTTGTGGAATTATAGTTTATTTCTGGTGAGTTGTCATTTTTTAATAAGATTCCCTTTGATGGAAATTCGCCACGCTCCTAATTTGAAAAATAATTGTTAAAATTCTATTGTTTCAGCTCTTAATCTGAAAATATTATGATTTCTTTTGCTATTGGCATTGTTCCAGCAAATTAAGGCGGTAAGTCGCGCAAATTTATAGAAAATTAGGACCTCGTGTTCATATATAGGAGTTTGTTCTAATGACATGCAATTTTATTACAGGTTTCCAAATTGGAACCGCCTTTGTCTTGGCCTTTTCTCTTTTCTTTGGACCTTTTTCGGCGTTCCTTTGTCTTCGGTCATCTGCATTTCCTTATGGAGGGTTTGGACTTTTCACCTCAAACATGGATGTACCGCATGGGCTTAAACTGAAAACTTCGCCTGCTACGAGCTTTCTCGCTGCTGTGTTTACATATACTCGCCGAGGGATGCCGTGAGCTTACTTTAATTATATTTTAAATCTAAACTTCAAAATAACCTAAAAGTGCATTGGTGACATAGAATCATATTGACATAAGATCATTTTGACCTAGCTTATAAAACTCTAATTTTAAATTTAAGGTTAGATATACATTAGGAATGTATCCTTGCAACTATTTCTAAATGCACACTGGAGTGGACAATAAAACCTTAAACCTCACAGTTTGGTTTCATTTAGCTCACCTCCGGAAGATTAAAAGTTTCCAATCTCCGCTGATTATCTTAGGCATGTGTATCTCCAAGGCGCCCGAACTTTTATGGTAATGTACTTACAAACCAATTTTATTTATATTTCTTTTAAATAGGAGATTACACACTTACTTCTTTCATTGTCATATGACACATATTTTTTTTATTATTACATCTGACGCTTGCGAACCCATTTTTTTTTACTTTGTAATAACACATATTATTTAATTATTACAACCTATCAACAACATCAAGTTGATTGAGGTTATCAAAAGAATTACTAAAACGGTGCAATGAAGCATCAAAAATAAGTTCTCTACCGAACATGAGAAAATTAGGAGTGAAATCTGTAGCTAGATTCACACTACTATTTAAAGCTAATTGAACATGAGGCAAATATTTTGACCAAGTTCTATGATCATCTTTAACAAAACAAGAAATACATGTTTCGACTGTTTTGTTATATCTCTCTACAGGATTATTTTGAGGTGTATATAAAGTATTATAAAATATTTTACTAATATTATAACTTTTTAGAAAATCTACAAATTGCTTAGCTGTAAATTGGCTTCCATTATCACAAACAAAAATTTTAGGTGTTCCAAACTTATGAAATATTTCTTTTTCAAGTATCCTACAAATTACTTTGGTGGTAGCACTAGTCATAGGAAATATCCAACAATATTTTGTAAAAACATCTATGATTGAAAGTATATACTTATGGCCAGAATAAGCTTTTGGAAGAGTTCCAATAATATCAATAGAAAGCATTAACATTGGTTTATCAACTTTCTTAGGATTAACCATAATTCCATGAGGTGGATTAGTAGAAGATTTATAAGCTTTACAAATATCACAAGAAGAAATGTATTTTTGAACATCAATAAACATACCTTTCCAAAAATAATGTATTTTTAATTTATTTAAAGTTTTATGAATTCCTAAATGTCCTGAATTAACATCATCATGATTAGATTTAATAGTGTCTAAGATGTGTTCTTTAGGTATGACAATTTTCCAATTTAAACGATTATTAGGATTATATTTATCTTTACAAAATCTATACAAAGTATCACTTTCAACTTTGAAATTTTTATATTTTCTAGGAAACTTTTGACAATTTACAAATATTTTTCTATACCAAGGATCAACGATATCCTCATTTGGCATAACAATAATATTATTTACAGGAATATTAATAGCAGAAATTTCTATTCTGGATAAACAATCTGGAACTAAATGTAAAGAACCTTTTTTATATTTAACATCAAAAGTAAATTGAGAAATTCTAGCAGCCCAACGTGCAAGACGACCACTAGGATTATTAAGTTTAAGAAGCCAAGTTAAACTAGCATGGTCAGTGATAACTGTAAATTTCATTCCTTCAATATAAGGTCTGAAATGTTCAATAGAATCCAATATTGACAACAACTCTCTCTCAGTTGTACTATAATTACGTTCACATTTATTAAGTGATCTAGAATAATAAGCTACAGGATGTTGATCTCCATTATCATCATCTTGGCTCAGGACACTACCAATTCCAACAGAACTAGCATCGCAATGTAAAGAGAATGGTCTTTCAAAATTCGGACAATGTAAAACTGGTGCAGAAATTAATGCAAGTTTTAAATTATGAAAAGCAACTTCAGCTTCTTCATTCCAGAAAAGAGATTTTTTAGAATTCTTGCTTCCGGCCGTTAATTTTGTTAAGGGCGAAGCAATATCAGCAAACTTATCAATGAATCTACGGTAATAAGAACATAACCCAAGAAAACTTCTTAATTGTCTAACGCTTTCTGGGCGTGGGAAACTTTTAATGGACTCTAATTTAGCAGGGTCTGTATGTAAACCATTACTATCAACAATATAACCAAGATAACGCAGTTTATCTTTACAAAAATTACACTTTTTTAAATTAATAGTTAACCCAGCATCTTTAAGGATTTTATAAATTTTATTTAAATAATCTAAATGATCAGAGAATGTAGAATTTATCAATATGAGATCATCTAAGTAACAGAATGCTACATTATCAAATTCTGGTCCAAACAACTTGTCTACGAGTCTCTGTAACTCTGCAGGTGCATTAGTCAAACCGTACACCATCCGGGTAAAATGAAATAAACCTTTCCCAGGAACAACAAAAGCAGTCTTCTCTCGAGAAGATTCTTCTAAAGCGATTTGCAAAAATGCTTTAGACAAATCAATAGTAGTTATATAATTAGCACCCCGAAGGTTATCTAAAATTCTAGAAGGGTAAGGTAAAGGATAAGAATCTTTAACAGTAACTGAATTTAAACGTCTAGAGTCCAAACATAATCTTGTTCCACCATCGCGTTTTTCAACGGCTAACACTGGAGAACACCAAGGAGATTTAGAAGGTTCAATAATATTTTCCTTTAATAAAACTTCCACTTCATCATAAAGTTCTTTTTGTTTAGCAGGACTAAGGGGCCAATAACGTTGTTTAAAAGGTTCACCAGTAACATTAATTTTATGTTTAACTAAATGAGTAAGACCTAAGCCTCTCTTTTCATAAGAAATATTTTCAAAAAGTGAAATAATTTTATTTAACTCGTGTTTCTCAGAAGGAGAAAGTTCAGAAACAGAAGTAACTGCATTTACACAAGTAGTGGATTCATATTCAAAAGTAATATTATTCCATAAGTCTTTAGCAAGATTAAATTTCAACCAAAAGTCAAATCCCAAAATAATTGAAGGTTTAAAAGAAGGTATTATCAAAAAATCTACATTTTTAGTTAAGTTATCACAAGTGATAGGTAAAACCATAGTTCCAATAACATTGTGTGCAGAACCATCAGCAGTAACAGCGTTACCTTTATAAGGTTTAAATTTATAACCTAATTGCAAAAATGTTTGATGAATATTAGAACCGAGTACACAACTACAAGCTCCACTATCTAACAAACCTGAATAAAATTTATTATTAATATTAAATTTTAAATAAGGTCTAGTGTCTTTATGTTTAACAAACAAAACAGGAGCAGCCCTGATATTATTAAAGAAAACCTTCAAATAATCCAACCATTCATTAAATTCTTTCTTACAAGTGGCTTCATTCGGAGCATTGCTAAATTTTTTCAACATCGAGTCACCAGAAGTTTTATCAAAAAATAGGGCTCGATGGGACCTGATACGTTTTTTGACTGAACAGTATTTGAATTACAAACTTCGCAATTCTTCGTAGTGACGCCAAGCTTGTGACATTTAAAACAAATTACACCTGGAAATGTAGGGCAATTTTTATAAGAATGTCCAGAGGACTTACATTTTAAACAAGTTAAATCATCTGATTTAACGGCACTAATTTGAGCAGAATATTTTTCTTTTTTAATACTTTTATTCTCACTCAAGTTCTTTCTTGACACAAAATTCTCTAATTCTCTGCTGAGGTTAATAAATTCGTCGATAGAAGAAATAGTTCTACCAAACACAAAAGGTGTGTAAATATTTAACATGTTATGTTTAATAATAGTTATGAGGGTAGCATCAAAAACAGGCATAGACAAACGGCTAGCCATATCCATTATGTCTGTAATAAAATCTGGTAATGACTCAGTTATCTTTTGTTTACGAGTACGGAGTTCATGTTCCAAATGATAATCAAATTCAATTCTATCAAAACGTTTCAACAACGCAGCCTTCAAATCCTGCCAAGAAGCAATACGAATACGAACACTACGAAACCATTTAAGCGCAGTGCCTGACAAAAGATCAGAGAATGAACTAACCAAAAAATATTCATTAAAATTTTTAAACAAGAAATATTCTTCCACTTGAGTAATAAATTCCCTAACGCACGATTTACCATCATACAAAAGCTTACTTCGTTTTAAATCAGGCAACTTAGTAACAGAAGGCAAGTTTTTCTTCAAATTATCATTCAATAAAACATTCATCATATTAAATGAAGATGCGGCTCTCAGACTATGATCACCAGCTCCTCGACTATTCGAAAATGGATCAACAACTTCAGATAAATCAGCCATGACATGAGTAAAAGTACCAACTGGAACATCACCAACAACATTCTCAAACAAAGGCGGGACCTGTATTTCCTTATCCATGTTTGATTTATAAAAGGATGTGAAAATCTAATAAAAAGTTGTATTAAATACACTATAAGTTTCTAATTAAAGTATCAATTAAAGTTTCTAATTAAAGTTAATTAAATTATGAATGAAGTTAATTGCATTGATAGCAAAACGCTAAACTCAAAAGTCAACAAACTCATAGAATGGAATGTTATTGTTGCAAAAGTTATTTAGGTCAAATGCCTATAAAGATAAAAATGCATTAGTGATTCACAAAATAAATTATTTATGTCTACTTAAGGTAAACAGCAAATATTCAAATATTACTATGTTTTCACACATGTGAATAAAGGTTAAGAACTAGTAATTATATAATATTACTAAGTGGAAAATCTTACCTGTAATAAACAAAAGCTATATAAGATAAAAGAATTATAACAATAACCATGTTATACAAATTGAAACATTCACCTGTAATTGAGAGATACAAACAATAGTACTAACTTGTAGTATGATTAGTTTTGCAAAGTAAACAATAACAAAGATTTACTGTAATACACAGTTATGTAACAGTAAAATACATGAAGAAAACACTGTTCTTAACATGTTAAAGTAAAAAATAATGCAAAGGTGACAAGGAATAAAGATACATGCACACTGTCATGTCCCTGTTCGCGAGTGCCAATTGTAATAATTAAAAAATATGTGTTATTACAAAGTAAAAAAAATTGGTTCGCAAGCGTCAGATGTAATAATAAAAAAATATGTGTCATATGACAATGAAAGAAGTAAGTGTGTAATCTCCTATTTAAAAGAAATATAAATAAAATTGGTTTGTAAGTACATTACCATAAAAGTTCGGGCGCCTTGGAGATACACATGCCTAAGATAATCAGCGGATATTGGAAACTTTTAATCTTCCGGAGGTGAGCTAAATGAAACCAAACTGTGAGGTTTAAGGTTTTATTGTCCACTCCAGTGTGCATTTAGAAATAGTTGCAAGGATACATTCCTAATGTATATCTAACCTTAAATTTAAAATTAGAGTTTTATAAGCTAGGTCAAAATGATCTTATGTCACCAATGCATTTTTAGGTTATTTTGAAGTTTAGATTTAAAATATAATTAAAGTAAGCTCACGGCATCCCTCGGCGAGTATATGTAAACACAGCAGCGAGAAAGCTCGTAGCAGGCGAAGTTTTCAGTTTAAGCCCATGCGGTACATCCATGTTTGAGGTGAAAAGCCCAAACCCTCCATAAGGAAATGCAGATGTCCGAAGACAAAGGTCCAAAGAAAAAGTCCAAAGGAAAAAGAAAAAGGCGGTTCCAATTTGGAAACCTGTAATAAAATTGCATGTCATTAGAACAAACTCCCACATGGACACGAGGTCCCAATCTTCTACAAATTTGCGCGACTTACCGCCTTAATTTGCCGGAACAATGCCAATAGCAAAAGAAATCACAATATTTTCAGATTAAGAGCTGAAACAACAGAATTCCAACAATTATTTTTCAAATTAGGAGCGTGGCGATTTCCATCAGAGTGAATCTTATTAAAAAATGACAACTCACCAGAAATAAACTATAATTCCACAAGAGGATAGTTGTGAAGACACAAACTATTATCCTTTAGGCCAAAATACTCTCATTTTTATGAGATTTATTGAAATTAAGTTACGAAGCCATGAATATCGACCATCCAGCCTCAATATAGGAAGAAAGGTGCTTTGACAGCGATACGTCAAAATGTCATTCACTCCGCGTTCCGAAACTTTTCGTTCAAAAATAGAATTAAAACCGGTGTGACGACGTTCGCAGAGCGCGTCGTTACAACCTACAAATAAAACAACGAATAACGGAAAATCGTATGCATCAGCAACAAAAGAACTCCCCAAACAACCTGCGTCGCAAACCGTTAATGTCGAAGATGACAACAAAAAAACCAATGAACTCAAAGCCATTACAGAGACACTTGTTGCCCTGATGAACCAAATGCTAATTATGACCCAAACGTTAACCGATCTTATCACAAAAATGCCATTACATTCACAACATTAAAATTAGGTGTATGGAATGCCAATGGCTTGTCAAAACACTCGGAAGAGTTGAAAAAATTCCTCAAAATTCACCACATAGATGTTTTACTAATATCAGAAACGCACTTCACACCCAAAAGCTACTTCAGGATACCTGGATACAATATGTACCACACTAACCGCCCTGACAACAAAGCACATGGAGGATCTGCTGTACTCATCAGGTCTAACATCAGGCATTACGTACTACAAGGCTACTGTAAAAATTACATCCAAGCAACAAACGTCGTAATAACGGACTGGATCAGCGACATTACAGTATCGGCCCTCTACTGTCCGCCGAGATTTACTATCAAGGAATCAGAGTTTAATGACTTTTTTCAATCCCTTGGAGACAGATTTATTGCGGGAGGTGACTATAATGCCAAACACACGTTTTGGGGCTCTAGGCTTGTTCTACCCAGAGGGCGCGAACTCTTTAAATGCGTCCAAACAAGAAATATGAACGTGATATCGTCTGGTCAACCCACTTACTGGCCAACAGACAAAAGTAAAATCCCGGATGTTATCGATTTTTGTGTCAGCAAAGGAATCGTAAACAACAATATATCGTGTCAGAGTTGCTGGGACCTATCCTCAGACCACTCTCCAATCATAGTTGAACTACACACCACCGCTCAAGAATGCGCCAAAAAATGCGTTTTGCATAACAAAAAAACTAACTGGCCCCTATTTCGAGAGCTCATCGACAAAGCATTCCAGGAACCAGTTAGTCTAAAAACTGAAGACGAGATAACAGAAGCTGTTCTGTATTTCAACAACAGTGTGCAGGATGCAGCCTGGTCGTCAACCCCACCACTGCCACATAGAGGCACAGACAACTATGTAGCGAAACATATATTAGATAAAATAATCCAAAAAAGGAGAGTGAGGAAACATTGGCTGCAAAGTAGAGACCCCGTTGTGAAAAAACAACTCAATCACATCAACAGACAGCTGAAACACATTTTAGACAAGGACCGTAATGTCGGATTTCAAAATTATCTCACTGGCCTGGATGCTACTGCTTCCTCAGATTACTCATTGTGGAAAGCCACCAGAAGACTGAAGCGGCCTGTTGATGTTTCTTCTCCTATAAGGAAGTCTGATGGTTCCTGGGCACGGACGGACCAAGAGAAAGCCGATACCTTCTCAGAACATCTCTCAAAAGTATTTATCCCTCATTCATATGAAGGCTCTCCAGTGGATGCCGCAGAAATTACTGACTACTTGAATACTACTAAAGATAAGGAGGAAATGCCATTAAAATTTACAAGGACAGAAGTTGTTCGAATCATAAATAAATCGGACCCTAAAAAGTCACCAGGATACGACCTTATTACAAACCGCATATTACAGGAACTACCAGAATCTGGCATAACTTTTCTGACGTCATTATTTAACGCCATGTCAAGACTGCAGTTCTTTCCCATGGAGTGGAAGGTTGCGCAAATTATAATGCTACTAAAACCAGACAAACAACCAGAAGAAGCAAAATCATATAGACCCATAAGCCTTCTACCCATCCCATCCAAAATATTTGAATCTCTACTGCTGCGACGGATGTTACCTATACTCAAAGAAAAAGAACTAATTCCCGACCATCAGTTTGGGTTCCGCAATAAACATGCCACTGTCGACCAAGTGCACAGACTAGCAAATAAGATCATGGAATCACTGGAGGCAAAGTCTTACTGTACTGGTGTATTTCTGGACATATCGCAGGCGTTCGACCGCGTTTGGCATGCGGGTCTGCTTTTCAAATTAAAATACGCCCTACCAGATCACCTGTACGGAATACTAAAATCATTTCTACGACAGCGCCAATTCATAGTACAAAGTGGGGAAGCACTGTCTGATCTTCGTCAGATCCAGGCAGGACTGCCACAGGGTAGCGTTCTGGGTCCCATACTCTACTTGCTGTTCACTGCGGACTTGCCGATATCCGAATCACTAACTACTGGTACCTTTGCTGACGATACTGCCATACTAGCTACACATAGTGACCCAAAAATTGCCTCACAAATACTCCAAGAAGGACTAAATGATGTATCAGACTGGCTTAAAAAGTGGCGGATAAAAGTAAACGAAACCAAATCAGTCAATGTTACGTTTACTTTAAGAAGAGGATCCTGTCCTCCAGTCACACTAAACAACATTGAAGTCCCACAAGCAGATCATGTGAGATATCTTGGATTGCATTTAGATAAAAGACTTACCTGGCAAAAACATATTTTCACCAAGAGGAAACAACTTGGTATCAAAATACGAAAACTTTATTGGCTCATAGGGCGAAAGTCTCAGCTATCCCTAGAAAACAAAATACTCTTGTACAAGGCAATATTGAAGCCAATCTGGACGTACGGGATCCAATTATGGGGTACCGCATCTCACTCAAACATAGAAATCATACAGAGGTTCCAAAATAAAGCTCTACGTATGATAACCAACGCGCCCTGGTTCGTACCCAACGAACTACTACACCGTGACCTACGAATGCCCACTGTGACGCAGGAAATCGTACGCCATACCAAGTCCTATAAAGAAAGAATCCAACAACACCCAAACACTCTGGCTCGGTCACTAATGGAGAATCACAACAAAGCGCGACGATTAAAGCGCAAAATACCTCAAGACCTAATCCAATCACAGTAAATACAAGTACTGTGTAAACAATGAGGATGTGACACAGGTCACATACTGAGCAAGCCAGCGATAGCACCAACCAACATACTTCTGAATGTCCCACTGAGGAGACAGATTGTAGTAATAAAAAAGAAAAAAAAAAAAAATTTATTACTTAATTCAGAATTAAGGATAGAAGGAGATATGATACATTAATATAACAAAATACAAGTATTATCATATTATAAAAATTTGTGAAGATGTTTGTATGTTTGTTACTCAATTACGCTCAAACGGCAGAATGAATCTAGCTAAAATTTGATACAAGGATAGATTATAATCGTGGATAACATAATATGCTTCCTTTTATCACCGGAGAAATGCGGGTGCTAGCACCTCTGACTACCCCTTCGGGGATATAGGCGTGAGTTTATGTTATGTTATGTTATATCACCGGAACAGATTTCCATGAGTTGCAGGCAAGGGATCAAATCTCTGCGGGCGGAGTCACTAGCAACTATTTATTACTGATTGTTGTAAACTGATAATAACTCGGTATTTGTCGAAATAAACTCTAATAAACTTAACCACCAAAACCATACAAAAGTCCTTCGTTGATCCTTATCATAAGCAAGAGACACTTTTACTAGTCTAAACTTTCCAAATTTAAAAGCTAATAAACTCATGATACAACACTGATGATAATTATAGGCCAGGTACCTAAAACGGTATTAGAACAAAATTCCTTTTACCATTTTTTTACGAAGGCGGTAGCCTCGCGATCGTTCATATTCTGGTCCCTAAAGAATCTCAAAGTTCATTTTATAGGATTTCTTAGTAAGTTAGATCTCGTTATTTGACTGCGTGGGGTCTTTTAACGAGGACAACCGTTTTCATGAACAACCTTCCTCAAACTTTATCGAAGTGAAAGTAAACTGCGAATAATCATTGTGATTATTTTAGGTTTTTGTTTCGAGTTTCTTGTTACATTTTAGAGTTGCTATAACCGCGAGTATGTTAGAAGTTTGGATTTAAAAACTTAGATAAGAAAAGAGTTTAAAAATAGGATAAACGGGTTAACTCCTCTCTTCCCATGGGTAACATATAAGGTACAAGGTAGCTAAGGTAGAGGGGATAAAGAGGTACATAGAGAATTCCTTCTATGAAAAGTGCCCGTCTCGCTAATCTTTTGCCCGTTAATGCATAGTATGACCAAAATAGACAGCTCCATTTATGATAGGGCGTGCCGTAGTAGCGGCGGTAAGACCCATCATGGGGGAGTGGCTAGAGAGGCCACACGGCAGCCTCTCGTACCGTCTGACGCAGATGATCACCGAGCACGGGTGTTTCGGGAAGTATCTGCGTCGGATGGAGAAAGAGCCAACGTCCGATTGCCATCAATGCGACGCGAGCGTGGTCTCGGGTCCACACACGCTGACCGAGTGTCCGACGTGGGAGACGCCGAGACGGGAGCTTGTGGCGGCCCTGGGAGTGAGAGTTCTCATACTCTCCACCTTGCTCGCGGCGATGGTCCACTCCGCGGATGCGTGGGCGGCCGACGCCTCCTTCTTCGAGCAAGTAATGCTCGTGATAGAGCGTGCCAATCTGCCCGCGTACGAAAGCAACTCGGGCGTCGGAGGTCGATGAACGACCTCCGCCCCCCATGAGCGCAGACCTGGGGATGACTGGTGGAACCGCCTGTCACCCTGGCAGAAGCAGACCGCGACGGTGGCGCGCCTCGCACGCCTCCTCGTTTCCGGGGACGAGTTGGGGATTATAGTCCCCACACCCGAGGAGAGGGCCAGATCGTGAGAGATGGCCCTGGGTCGGCCGGGGTGCAAGGGATATGCCTGTCATATATATAATGTACAAAATAACAAACAAATAAATACATTTTAACTGCTGTTAAACGCATGCGTAAGTAAGTAAGCCCCGGCTATAGTATCAAGTGCACTTTGAGCGAACAAATCCCATAGACGGTAACATAAATACAATTTTAATCTTATCGCATCGCCGAGCGCGATTTTGTGTACGCTTATTGTGCGCTTTCGTGAACGTAGAAATTTAAATACGATTTGCACGGACAAACTGTTATATTACCAAATAGTTAGTAATAACTTATTGTGCTTAAACGTTGTCAACAAAGATGGGTAAGTCCTTATTATTTAACATAACATAACATAAACTCACGCCTATATTTCCGAAGGGGTAGGCAGAGGTACTAGCACCCACATTTCGTCAGTTTATGTTTAGGTCCCAATGTTATAGGTGGCGAGCCTATTGCCATTAACCAGGCTCTTATAAACCTGCGACAAATACACACATAACTTCTAAAAGCATCGAAAAGTCATTAGTGTGTGCCATGGTAAAACCTGGGATCGAACCTGAGACCTCGTCTCAGCAGTCCATTACCCATACCACTAGGCTACCGCGGATATTATTTATAGAAGCGATATGATATTTCAACTATTTTCCTTGAAATCGGAGATGCGCTTAACGTTCCTTCGATTTCAAAGAATAAGGAGACCATTCTATAAAAAAACAATGAATTCACAGTACGTTACAAAATACAACTCACTTGGAACACAAAAAGCCAATATTGCATCGTAACGTCTAATTAAATACCTACTTACAAAATCTGAACGTCATGCTTCAGTCAGGGTTAACCCTGGTTGTTGGCCCTACAGAATTGAATTACCCTTCCATTATGACTGACAGTGTAATTACGTCGGTTACTTTGAAATGTCATGCAGTGCGGTTTCTTTTGAAAATAATTTTAAACGCTGAATATTGAAAATGCTACAGAAAAGACTTAAAAGCTATATTAAAAATATAACACAATCACAGCTTTGTACTACAAGATTCAATTAAGAATATTGTTTTAACTAAGTGGAGCTTATAAAATTATTTCATTGCTCATTTTAGAAGTTACAAAATATCTGTTTATGAACTTAGATGACCGCCAGGTCATATAAGGTTCATAAACATCGATATCCTTGACTATGACTTGACTTGATATCCTTGATCTTATCAGATTTTCTATTGAAATTTATCAAACCGTGTGACAAAAGAACAAATTATGAGTGAAATTTTATTAATTTTTTGATTTCTATGTCGGAAGGGGAAGACCTAGGCGCACATACCTGGACCAAATCGGGGAAGTTTTAGAAAAGGGGCAGGTCAGGAGTACTCTAAACCGACGAGCATGCATGAAGAATGTAATGAGAGTGAATGAAGCGAGAGTAATATGTCAGGATCGTAGCAAATGGAGATCCGTGATCTCTGCCTACCCCTATGGGAGACAGGCGTGATTTTATGTATGTATGTATGTATGATTTCTATGTTTTAATAAAATTTTCATAAATGAGTTTCATTTTAACAAATGGTGTTATTGCTTGGAAATTTGATGATATTGGTTAAAATTGAGTTCACTTTCAGGTTGGACATGCATGAAATGCATATTTTTCTTGGACTACATTTTTATAACTTCGTTTATTACGTAAATTTAATTATTTACTACAAGATTAACTTTATCTTATTATTTATTAATACGTTACATAACACTTTCTTGTAAATGAACTCATGCGATTCTTATATTACTGAAGTTCTTAGGAACGCAGATTAATTTTATTGGTAAGTAAGTAGTCCCCATTTGGTTATTCAGACTTGCGATATGAGTGATCTGAATATTAAAAACACTTAATTAAATTTACAACGGTTTACTCAATTTTCAAGAGGACTTAAGAGACCTAATTTGGATGGTTTTAGTAATTGACTCTTATTACAAACTTATATACATTTAATAAGGATACTGGTAATTTAGAGATATTGAAAAGTTTATTTTTATAACAAGAATAAATTTAAATTTTGCGTACGCCAAAACATACATTGGGTATTTTTCTAATACATTTATGCGGTGAGATACTCATTTTTATATATCTAAGGAGCACATATTTTAAATGACATACATTACAGTAATTTCTTAACCCAAACTGTGTAAAGCTTGCAATATTAATTCCAGAAAGAATAAAACTATTTAAAAAGCAAGCATATGCTCGGAATTAATATCTGAAACTCGAAACAATGCAAGATGGTCAACATTCCGATAGCTCTAATACTAACAAGCATTTATGCATTCCAATATTTTCCCTGAGCAGAAATCCAACCCATGCAACTACAAAACTTTGAAATATCAGCAGAAAGAGAACCTAAAATAATATGAACAAAACAGCACTTCATGACTCTGTTAAACTGTAAGTTGCGCGTATTATAAAAAGATCAACTGAAAGAAAACTGTTGCAAAACAAAATAGCCAACGTCCAAGTTTATGTTATTGAAAACTCCAGAGCTGAAGTTCCTTCATAAAATCTTGACAAAGTTCCCCACACGTAAACGTAAAAGTTAAACGAAGTAAGAGCGAAACGATTGGCATAAAATTTATGTGAGGCAATAAAAGTATTCGAAACGTACCAAATATGATCGTATCGGAAGTTATAGGAGTCATAATGACGTCTCGAATTTCCGTGCCAACGATACATACTTAGGCTTCCACTATTAGATTCATATTTTACTAGTCATAAAATTTGCCACTAAATAATTTGTGTACTACTAAAGTTAGGCGTATTATTTCAGTAAATAATTTATTAATAAATTTAAGGTCATCAAGACGGAATAATTTAAAGTTTATTAAGCTATATTCAGTCATGTGTGAAGGGGCTCGGCTCGTGGCAGGTTTAGCAACACTCGTCAGGTTTTGGATGAGTGACTATGATTAACACATTGTGAACTCTCCGCCTTCCAGAGCTCGGTAAACCATTCGTTCTGGTTGCTATGCGAACGTCTGTGGTCTGAATGTTAATATGCGTGCTATTTTATCACGCAATATTATATTATAATATATTTATATTATATAATAATTATATTATATTATATTATATTATAATATAATATTATAATATATATATATATACGCAATTTAACAAAAACAAATAGTTTCAATTTATTCTTGATGGATTAATATTTACCTGTTCCCAACTAGTTACATAGAACTGTACGAAGTTTGAACAGAGAGCACTGATTCTTAATCTGAATAATTGATTTAACTTAATGTTTGCCAGGTTTGGTCTCTTGGATTATTCAGTTGTCTAATTTGTAAACAAGTTATGTGAAATTGGAAGGAATACAATTTGAGAACTAACATCTGAGATTAATGAAATTCCCTGAATTTAAGTACTTAGTCTTAGCTTGTTTTTAATTGTTTGTGGCCACCTATTTTTTAAGTTCTGAGATATATTTCTCTCTCTCTCTCTCTCTCTCTCTCTCTGCCTACTCCTCTTTTTTATTATGGGGACTGGTTGCGCCGGTGGTAGAATTTATATTTTTCGCTATAGTAATAGTTCAAGTCATTGACGCGGAAACACACGCTTCCTGTACCCATCTCCCTCCCGCGCTACCTTTTAAAGTGAGATAGCAATAGTTTCCGCACGGCTCAATTGTCAAAATAGACGCATATTCTCTTCGCAATTGAACTAGCCAGCGCAATGGCGGCGGCGCGCGCGTCTCTCAGAAATTTATAATGTTTGTTGGATTTTAACCGCTTTCATAGACCTTCACCGATCGGATTGTGCCTCTCGTGTGTCCCTCAAGTGATTTAGTGATGTGGGCGGCAACTCCTGAGCCAGGAAGAGAAGATCGGTGCACCGGCGGCCCAGCCAGCACGTGGCGTCGTGAAGGTTAGTGCATCCTCTCCTAATTTCTCGGGTTGCATTCAGTGCCTAGACCACATCCGCGGCAACCCGATCACCTGTCTTGTTTGTTGTGTAAAGCGTCAATGGAACAGTTAACTTCACCCCCCGCGAAATACAGTCCACTAGCTCATGTGGCGAGAATTGCGCTACCATTCTTTTTGGTCCTGATCGAACCGGATCCTTAGCCGTAGTTCGTAGTTTGTTATTATTCTATTGGGAATAAACGCACCGCACCTAAATACCTAGTTATTTTAGTAGAAAACCCCGCATCTAGGCATTTAGGTTTAGATTTTGTTGTCCGTTCGCCGCTGGCTCGCATCGTATCTACCTAATACATACATAGGTTAGGTACGTGTAATCGCATTTGTTATTATTCTATTGGGAATAAACGCACCGCACCTAAATACCTAGTTATTTTAGTAGAAAACCCCGCATCTAGGCATTTAGGTTTAGATTTTGTTGTCCGTTCGCCGCTGGCTTGCATCGTATCTACCTAATACATACATAGGTTAGGTACGTGTAATCGCATTTGTTATTATTCTATTGGGAATAAACGCACCGCACCTAAATACCTAGTTATTTTAGTAGAAAACCCCGCATCTAGGCATTTAGGTTTAGATTTTGTTGTCCGTTCGCCGCTGGCTCGCATCGTATCTACCTAATACATACATAGGTTAGGTACGTGTAATCGCATTTGTTATTATTCTATTGAGAATAAACGCACCGCACCTAAATACCTAGTTATTTTAGTAGAAAACCCCGCATCTAGGCATTTAGGTTTAGATTTTGTTGTCCGTTCGCCGCTGGCTCGCATCGTATCTACCTAATACATACATAGGTTAGGTACGTGTAATCGCATTTGTTATTATTCTATTGAGAATAAACGCACCGCACCTAAATACCTAGTTATTTTAGTAGAAAACCCCGCATCTAGGCATTTAGGTTTAGATCTTAGGTATCCTAGACACCCTAGTGCATAGGCACAGTGTAATACCTAACGCATTTGGCTTTTGTTTTTATTTGTTTCAATTAAGTTGTCCGTTCGCCGCTAGCTCGCATCGTATTTACCTAATACCTACGTGGGCAGATACGTGACCAATACCTCGCTCGCATTTCATTCAAATTCATACGAAAGTATTTTAATTTGAATAGATATTACGCAATACTTAATCCCTGAAATAATAGTTGAACCTAGACAGCGACCATCGCGTAGGTACGATCTTGTTGCTATGCGCGTTAGTTCAAGCTTGCACTGGCAGTTATAAGTACCTACCTACCTACGGTTATCGCTCGCGCCGCGTCGCTGTTCTATAGGTACCGCTATATAGTTACCGCTCATTTGTTGTTTACCGCACTTTAGTTTGATATTTAGTTGTAAACATGTCCCCAAAGGTTGGTAGGACCGGTAGTGGGGTTCAATTGAAACTTTTATACGCTAAAAGAGAAATGATTTACTCTCGTGTACAATCGATTTGTGATAATGCACTTAAAACCTCTGATTTGGCTATTAGAGATTCGTTCTTGTGTTCTATAGAAAACTTGGATAGTTTACGCGCGGATTTCTAATCTTTAGTACATGACATCAACGTTTTAGAGTTAAATTTAAATCCCGATTACTCAGTGAGTTATCAGGCCTTGTCGTCGTTTGACGATTTGTATTGTCGTATCAAACGCGTCGCTAGGAGTTTGGAGAAACCGTCTGACCGACCCAATCCCACTCGCGACCGACCTAAGTTGCCACCAATTCAAATACCCGAATTTGATGGTAACATTCGCAATTGGTGTTTATTTATAGATAGTTTTGAGAATACAATAGATAAGAACGATTCGTTGACAGATCACGAAAAATTGCATTATCTCGTTGAAAAATTAACTGGTAAAGCTATAACCGTTTGCGCTGGAATTACGTTTAGTGCCGAAAATTATAATTTAATTTTAAATACTTTGAAAGCTAAGTATGAGGATAAAAGATCGGTAGCTAACGCATATTTGGATCAGATGTTTGACTTGAAATCCATTACGGCATGTAACGATCAAAACTTAGAGAAGTTTCTAGATACTTTCGCATCATCTGTTCGCGCCGTAAAGAACCTAAAGATCGATGACCTCTGCGACTTCTTATTTTTGTATATGGGTTTAAAGAAATTAGATTCCGAAACCATTCGTTTATTTGAGTCGGATCATCGCGGCAATAAAATTCCTAAGTTCGAAGACTTAGAAAGTTTTGTTCGCGAGCATATAAAAATATTGCAACGCTCTTCATCGAAACATGAAGGCGCGAAGAAAGTTGTTAGTTCGGAATGTAGAATAGATGCGTCATCGAAGTCACTGAAGTCAACTCATACTTATGTTAATACCGCACCAGCACATGTACAATCACCTGTTTGCTCTTTGTGTAATACTCATCATTCGCAATTGTACAAGTGTCCTGGTTTCCTAAAATTGTCGCCTAATGATCGTTATAAATTTGTTCGCGCTAATAATTTTTGTTTTAATTGTCTCGGTACTAAACACCGCGTTGTTTTATGTAATAGTAGAAATAGTTGTCGCAAATGTTCAGCGAGACACCACACTTTGCTCCATTTTGAAAATAGTAATGCCGCATCCAATGTGAGCACAGTTGGTTCGTCGAGCGGTGACACACGGCGGCCTGCGCCACAGCCGCAGCCCGCGCTCGCGCGCACTCCGGCCCGCCCGGTGACCGCTGCGAATGACGTCACCTTGTGTTCGTTGTCCGCTAGTACTGCGCTCACTACTGTGGTTCTCGCGACTGCTCGCGTCATTATGGTTGATGCATTAGGTAAACCGCACATTGTTCGAGCGCTATTAGATGGCGCTTCGCAAAGTAATTTTATTACTCAAGATTGTTGTCAACGTCTTGGTTTCAATGTTAATAAGCGTTCAACCCGCTCAGTGGTGAAGGGTTTTGGAGGTTTACGGTCAGCTGTTCATGGCACCGTTAAAACAAGGTTTGGATCTCGTTTTAATAGTAATATTTGGTTTGACATGGATTCGCTCGTTATAGATAAAATAACTGAACAGTTGCCTACCGTCCCGGTTGACACGTCTTTATTAACGAAATTTAAAGACTTGCCTTTAGCAGATGAGACTTACGCTGTTCCTGGAGTCGTCGATATATTGATCGGCGCTTCGATTCTCCCGCACCTCCAGTTATCACGTAAGGTTCAAGGGGGACCGACGTACCCCGCTCCGCACGCACTGGAAACAGTTCTGGGTTTTGTTATAATTGGTTCCGCACCCGCTTCTATAGATAGTTTTAGTCACTCGACTGCTTCGTTCTGTTGCACCGTCGAGCCGCCACTGGAGTCTACCATCCGCAAGTTTTGGGAAATTGAAGAGGTCAATGTCCCACCTATCCTAAGCCCTGATGACAAGTTGGCTGAGGAGATTTGTTGTCGCACGACTACTCGTGATGAGCAGGGTCGTTGTGTTGTCGCGCTCCCTTTCAAGGGAGATATTTTTTCGCTCGGTGACTCCCGTGTATTCGCTGAAAAACGCTTTCTTTGTTTAGAACGAAAGATGCAGGCGTCTCCAAAGTTGAAGCGGGCCTGTGATGAGGTTGTTAACGAATATTTAGATAAAGGTTGCATCTCACCTGCGCCTGCGGACACTGGCGGGACCCAGCCTTCGTACATTATCCCGCACCACGGAGTTATTAGAGAAGATAAGCTTACTACTAAACTCCGCGTAGTTTTGGATGGCAGTGCTAAGACTAGCACTTCCGTGTCGCTTAATGACATTTTGTATTGTGGTCAAAATCTTTAAGGTAATTTATTTGACATAATTGTAAATTTTCGCATTAATATTAGTAGAATTTTATCTTTTTCGGACTCAACAGTCGCTTTGTGTTGGGCCCACTCTTCGCCCCATCATTGGGACACATTCTTCGCTAATAGAGTGGCAAAATTCAATCTGAATTAGCGCCACAAAATCTCTTTCACGTTGCTGGCACCGACAGCACAGCCGATTGTCTCTCTCGTGGATTGCTTCCTTCGCAAATTTTAGATCACCCGTTATGGTTTAGTGGACCGTCCTGGATTCATGCCGCGTTGGATAAGTGGCCGGTTAGTCGGTTCAATCCCACTACGGTTTCCGAACCACCCGAGGAGAGGAAGCGCTCGCTTGTTGTGTCGGTCCCGCGTGAAGAGTCCCTTATTTAGTTGTTGGCTAATCGCGTCTCGTCTTGGTCGAGACTGTTGCGTTGTGTTGTTTATGTAGGCCGATTTTTGAGAATTTTATCTACGCGCGGTCATATAGAGTTGACCGGTGATTTAAGTACGCAAAATATTTGCCCGCAATAGATGTTAATGACGATAGAATGCATCTTCTAACTCGTCACGCTCTTTTAGATAAATTAGTCCAATCGTTTTGGAATCGTTGGAGAACCGATTGTTTGCAATTACTGTAGGTACGGTGGTAGTCCTTATGACTGGGAGTGCGCCTCCTTTACATTGGCCTCTAGGAGTAGTAGAGGAAGTTTTCCCGATTCCCGCGGGATAACTCGTGTTGTACGGGTTAAACCGCAACCGGATCGTATCTGCGCCCGGTTGTTCGCCTCTGCCCTCTGCCTAGCCAGCAGTAGGCACGAGTTCAAACCTAGGTTTATATTTTAGTTGTTATTTCCCAAACCTAGATTTAGATTAGACTTTAGATTTGTTCCGCATTTTTCGTTTTGAAGGTAACCCTTCAAGCCGGGGGGAATGGTTGCGCCGGTGGTAGAATTTATATTTTTCGCTATAGTAATAGTTCAAGTCATTGACGCGGAAACACACGCTTCCTGTACCCATCTCCCTCCCGCGCTACCTTTTAAAGTGAGATAGCAATAGTTTCCGCACGGCTCAATTGTCAAAATAGACGCATATTCTCTTCGCAATTGAACTAGCCAGCGCAATGGCGGCGGCGCGCGCGTCTCTCAGAAATTTATAATGTTTGTTGGATTTTAACCGCTTTCATAGACCTTCACCGATCGGATTGTGCCTCTCGTGTGTCCCTCAAGTGATTTAGTGATGTGGGCGGCAACTCCTGAGCCAGGAAGAGAAGATCGGTGCACCGGCGGCCCAGCCAGCACGTGGCGTCGTGAAGGTTAATGCATCCTCTCCTAATTTCTCGGGTTGCATTCAGTGCCTAGACCACATCCGCGGCAACCCGATCACCTGTCTTGTTTGTTGTGTAAAGCGTCAATGGAACAGTTAACTTCACCCCCCGCGAAATACAGTCCACTAGCTCATGTGGCGAGAATTGCGCTACCAGGGACTATTCTATTCATTGCCTTTCTTTTAAATTGCGTGAAATCCTCATGTTGTATTTCCATATATTCATCACATCAGCAAAAATTTCAATGTACATTCCAATGATGATTCATATTTGTATCGGCATCTACACACTTAAAATTGTATGTAAATTGAATTTTAACACGTCGACATTAAAATAGCAGTATTAATAACAAAAATAATCGATTTCAAATCAATCATAAAAGGGCAGAACCCCTGGAAATTGAAACCTTGGACGACAAATTTAATCACGGATACCGTTAAATTGATTGCCCGTAACGCTAACTGCTCTTACCTTTGTTTGTCAGCATTGAGCAGAATAACAGAATTTTCCACTAAAATGACAAATGGCAAGCACTGGCTCCGAAATTGCTATTAGATGACCCACCGGCACTTCTGTCTAATATTTCACCGATTCACCTTAAAACATGCTATCAGGTAAATCATTCTGTAGTTTGGCCACATATAGAAGATAATGAAACAATACGAATTGATGGTCGTAAATAATTTGTGATAATCGATTTATTTTTATGCGGGATGTCGAACAAGGAAAGGGTGATTGTGATTATACGTGTGACAGCTGTGAATGTTCCCAAAACGTAAGGGCTTTTTAGATAATATAGCTGAGTAAACTTTAAATGGGATGAAAACGGATTGAACCTTATATTCAGCAGATCTCCCCCAGCGACCGTAAGCGGTTCTTTTAAATTAATTTTATGAAGTATCGCATCAAAAATAAAACATTTGTGGCTTGTATCAGATTGGTTTTGATATCATACCAGTAATAACTTTTAACAACATCTAATAATAGAGGTTGTATATGTAGTTCCCGGCAAATATCTTGACACCAAGTTGCGAAAGTAACGAAACCCTTTTTTTTATTACGTGCGCAAAATCTCCACGAATACCTCCCCACCGGAGCCGGTGGAAGAGGTTACGTCGGACTCGAACCTACTAAAACGCACGCCGCCTGTGGGTCGTTTTGGTTGCCAAAGGTGAGGTTGACAGGCATATCACTCGCACCCTGGCCGACCCAGGGCCATCTCTCACGATCTGGCCCTCTTCTAGGGTGTGTGGGGACTACAGAATCCCCAGCTTGTCCCCGGAAACGGGGAGGCGCGCTAGGCGCGCCACCGCCGCGGCCTACTTCTGTCAGGGTGACAGGTGGCTCCCCCAGGCCTGCGCTCATGGGGGGCGGAGGTCGTTCATCGACCTAAAGTAACGATACCCTGGTGAGGACGTATTGGTTCAATTTTTAATTTATGATTGGTGGATTTCAGTTCCTTCGCCCATGTTATCCTTAAAGGACGCCCTTGAGTACATTTTATGACGTTATTGAGGTCAACCTGTACGCCGGTAACTATACAATACCTTTGGGACAAAATTCTTGACACAACAAACTAAGTTTCTTTCTCTAAATATGATCACATAGCAATAAAACATGTCACAGTCTCACAAGGCTTTTAAACAATGAACGAGATGTGAATTCAGAAGTTTCGATAACTGCCTACGCGGTATTTGCGAAAGTTGTCCTTCGAAAATTTTATTTCGTCACCTTATTTTATTATATTCTCAGGACAATTTGAAGTATTTATTTCTCGTATTTTACGTAATTTCATGTTAGTAATCCGAGAAACAGTTTGTTTGCAACATGCAAACACTAAAACTAGAGCAAACATCTGAGCTTGATCAATATCTATTGTGTCAATGTCAGAGTTGCTTCATTAGGATTAGATAGGAATTATTAAATAGGAATTAGATAGGAATCATTTACACAATATCTGTCCAGGGATGATTGATGATTGTGTGCTGGGGAAGCAATTTCATGAATATTTGTTGAAATAAGGAACATTTATTAAGTTGTTGTATCCATCTCTTGTGATTTTTTGGGGAAATGGTTATTGGACATTAGATTGGATATAATGATATTGCTTGTTAGGTCCAATAACCATTTCCCAATTAATTCAAATAATTCATTTTATTCGCTTTTTCTTCTTCTTCTTTCTCTTGGCGTTAATCCCAGTCGTATCCAAAGCTTTTACTTCGGAGTCTGGGATCCGTTTTATCATTCTAACTGCGGATTTGGCTAAACTTCAATATTTTTCCGTGAAGCGATTGCCATATGACCTCCACAACCCAAAGACGATATCGAAGCATTGCAGCTAGACCAGTTGTTGAACTTTGAACCCGTAACGACTGCCATAGATGTTGATATGTTACCCGAGATGCATGCACAAAAATATTTACACTGAGCGGGGATCGAGCCCGCGCCTCCTGCGTGGCGGCCGCGTTCACTACCGCTACGCCACGGAGGCAGTTAAACTTCTACATCGTTGCGTTAATCCCAGTTGCATCGTAGACTTTCATCTCAGAGTTTGGGGTCCACTTTTTCCATTCTGACTGCGGGTTTGACAGTTAATAAGAATGTCTAATGAATAAATGATTAGTGAATAAAAAAGGTGCTGCTAGAGGAGATTGATACGAAACATCGAAATTGATTAAATTGCATTCACACACCGCTAAGATGTTTTTTTTTTTATATAGAACACGTCAATTAGACTTCGCCTTGCCTGATGCTAAGCTGAAGGCTAAGTCTCAGAAAAGAGGGTCACCATTACTTACACATACCGTGTGACAATGGTGACACTCAGCTTGACGGCCTCATCATATGCTTTTTCACGCCCCGCTTTAAGGACCCTGTCACTTCTACTACTGTTTCCTGTCACTGCCTACTCGTCAATGTTAGAAGTTACGCTGTTAGGCACGACAGTTGAAGTTACCTATCTAAATCTTCAAATTGACAAAATTACATACAACATTATCGCCAATTTTAGATGAATCAAAGAATCAAAGAATCAATTTCATTTATTCAGTTTAGGCACATAAAGAGCACACAGATGAACGTCAAAATTTTACAATTGAGTATGTCAAGAAATAATATAAAAATATTAAATAATGTAAAAATAAACCATTGGAAAATGATTCTTTCGCTGGTGCGGTAGATTAGTTCTACTGAGAAGATACCAGCAAGAAACTCAGCGAACTACATTAGAACTAGATTATTTTTCTTTTTTAAATTTGTTTTGGATTACAATTTATTTTGTGCGAGCATGCAAGAGACTTATGTTGACCACGCATTAACATCATTAAGGTACTCATCCACTTTATAGTAACCTTTACTCATTAAAGTGTTTTTCACTTCTATTTTAAATTTATTTATTGGCATATTAATCAAGTCCTGAGGAATTTTATTAAATATTTTTATGCAGCTGCCTACAAATGAATCACCAACCTTGTGAAGCCTAAGTTTTGGTACAACTAGTTTATTTTTATTTCTCATATTAAAATTGTGTACATCAGATAGTTTTTCGAAAATATTTAGGTTTTTTCGTACATATAAGATATTTTCATAAATATATTGAGAAGCAACTGTTAAAATATTAATTTCTTTGAAAAGTTCTTTCAGCGAGTCTCGGGGTCTGAGGCTATAGATCGCTCGTATCGCTCGTTTCTGTAGTACAAATATAGTTTCAATATCGGCAGCTGAGCCCCACAGCAGCAGACCGTATGACATAACGCTATGAAAGTAGCTAAAATAAACTAGTCGTGCAGTTTCCTCATCAGTCAGTGACCTTATCTTTCTAACCGCATAGGCAGCTGAGCTAAGTCTTCCTGCCAAGGCTGTGATATGAGAACCCCATTGCAGTTTACTATCTAGAGTTATTCCAAGAAAAACTGTGGTATAGACTATTTGGACAGATTCGTTATTCATTTTAATATTAATATCTGCCTGTCTTACATTTGGCATAGTAAACTTTACACATTGCATCTATGTAACATACAGTGATGGAAATTATTTGTAGCTAAATGTTAGATTTGATGTGGGCCCTGGAATAATTAATATCTAGCAATTAATAAGTTGCCGTACTGCGGTCTGCTGTTATGGATTAAGTGTGACAATTAGTTCATAGCTTGATTAGTACATTTCAAATATGTATAAATGATACCTATTGCTTGCCCCAAAATAATATATACAGAAAATTAGTTTAAAATTAACACCCGACTACTGAAATATAAAAAGTATCAAACACTAAAATATCAAGGATAGTCCCACGGCTAGGACCACTCCTATGCCATTTTTCCTTAGAATGTATTGTTTTGTAAGACTAGTAAGGCACTGACCACTGCAGTACTGAGCCACGTCTTAAGCATTCGTAATTCTCCTATATAACCAACTTGGCGCGATGGTGGGCGCCATCTACCGAAAATCATATATAAGAAAGAACTATTGGTTTATTCAACTAATGTAATTATATTTTCTTTGAAGAATCTTTTGCAACCGTTGGAGGTATTTTTTTTTATACCAATTAGTTGGCAGACAAGCACACGGCCCACCTGACGGGAAGCGGTTACCGTGGCCTATGGACGTATGCAACACCAGGGGTGTCACACTCGCGCTGCCGACCATGAAGAAACCTTCTGATGCCCCTCTCGAAGAACCCCATATTGTAGGCGCTTGGCGAAAACCGCAGCAGGGAGGTCATTCCACAGCTTGAGTGTGCGTGCGATTAAGTTTCTTTCATACCGCACAGTGCGCACCGTCTCAGGTCGCAATGTGTGAGGATGAATTCCCTGCCTATGGCGAGAGGTGCGATGATAGAATGTAGCTGCGGGCATCATGTCAAACAATTCATCTGAGCACAAACCATTGTATAGGCGGTAGAACACACACAGTGAGGCAAAATCCCTTCTAAGGCTAAGAGGTTCCACTCTACCTGAGAGTATGGGATTGTCAACCAGCCTCAATGCCCGTCTTTGTAACGAGTCGAAAGGGTCAAGCTGGTATGCAGGTGCTCCAGCAAAAAGGCTTGATAGGATATTAAGTGCAACCTATTATTCAATAATTGTCTTATTTTGAATTTTATCTCACAACTTCAAATTTAATAAGAACTACGACCGTAAGACTGTTTATACACTATCCGATCCATTAGACTATCGGTGTCAGAAGGCAAAAGCTGATTTCCGATAGCCACCACCATGTGTTGTATTCAGATATATTCGATAAAATCTATTTGTCCATTTGATCGATAGCACAGACTAATTCGGGATGCTAGGGTTGAAAAGGCTAGGAAAAGCAATGCAAGTAATTTTTGACATTCTTATTCTTATTGGCATGACTTTCGAGTTTTTTTGCTTGATCAGCGTTATCTATTAACGCGAAAAGACGCTTAATTAAGAAAAACTAGGGTGTCGAAAGTCGTTTGCTATTGCTGTTTTAGTCTCTGTGTGTCATATTCATTTATTTTTTTAAACACCTCTTACAATAATCCGATATCGAGTCCACACAGCAGTGTCGGCTCCGATATTGGACAGGACGAACTGTACAATATGAAACACAGATGCATATTGCATACATTTCACCTCCAGTAGTCGGACACCGATATTTTTTTTTTATACCACTAAGGTGGCAGACAAGCACACGGCCCACCTGATGGAAAGTGGTTACCGTGGCTTGTGGACGTTTGTAACACCAGAGGAGTCACAGTCGCAGTAGTAAGTACAGAGTTTCTTCAGAAAAAGCAGGACAAGCCTTTAGTCTTCCCACTGACAGCACAAATTCTCCAGTGAGCTCTGGCTACCCTACTCACCGCTGGGAACACAACACGAAGTTATTATAGCCGCGGCATTCTGTAGGGCGGAGGTACTTCCCCAGTCAGACTGCTCAATTGGGCGGAAAAACCGCCGTGTCCTATCGGATATATATCGGATCGGATAATGTAAAAATGCTCTAAAAATCAATAAACCTGAAAAGCCACAAGATTTAATTCAATGACCAACTTCAAGACTCTAATTGGCAAACCTGAAACTGAAAGTTAATTGCCAATAAATAACTGAGTAATTCCAAGCTGTAACCACCTAACACACTCAACTGAACGAACATTCTTCCCATTATCATGAGTTACGACACAACTAAGCTTAGTCACCAAGTTTTCAGTGACAAATTGTTGTTGTTAAAACATTCAAAAGCTTACCAAAAATTCGCTCCAGCAAACTTTTAAACTGCTTCCTTAATACATTTCTCATACTTTCATCTTCTGATAAATTACACCCATCGTTTGTTTCACCAATAATTTATTATGGCCCCGTTTGAAGTCGGAAAAATTACTCACAATGAATTGCGGAACGTTTGTGCAATTTGTTTGAGTTCTTTTCTGGGTCATTATTTGGAGCAGATGAAAAAAATAAAAAAATAAAAATTGTTTAATTTTTTTAGAATTCGTTTATTATGAATGAGAATACATATATTAATCACAGATAAAATTGCTGCAGAGATCAATAACACTTATTTCTTAAGTAATTTGAATTTTTTTCTATATTGAAGTAACGTAAGTGATCCTAATGACCACGAAAAATAACATTTATATGAATAACAATCAGACTCATAATTCTAAACTTATTTTGAACCTTTATCAAAGGTGCGTACATAATCAAAGAAAAAAAACGTAATAAGAGATCAATCAACAAAACATAGGATTTACCAAAAAAAAATTATAAGTATTTGGCCACGAAAGTGACGTCACATTACGTAGCATTACTAACATTATAAGTAATGTTGTAACTTTAGTCACTATCTGTATCCGAAAAAAATTTTCTTTTTTCACGGGGATATGGTGCTCCTGCATACCAGATATCAAGACTATCAGTTGAAGACCGTTGCTGAGACTTACGATAGTGCGACCCTGTAGGTATTTGGCTCGAACTTGGTATTATACTTAATGAGCTTGCAGTGGTACCATCATCTGACATAATTGCCTGTAGCTCTTGTTGTGACATTTCAGATGGACTTGGTGAACTTGCCACGCTAGTATTAGGTGTACAGAGTACTCTGTTTGATTCCTCATGCTGTGTATCCACTGAACTATTTGAATTCGATCTGATGTAACAGGAGCTTATACGGTTTGCATTAGTCATTATGCTATTTTGAATTTCTATATTTCCCAATTCATAGTGCTTACAGAATATATCAGACTGACAAGATACACAGCTGAGACGTCTAAAGCGTAACAAGTTTGGAATTGTGTGGTTCCATGTTATTTGGTGAACAGACAAAGTACCTCTAAAAGGTTTAATAACATCGCCATTTATGTATTGGCTAATGACTTCGAAGTTTCTATCATCTATGGGGATTATCTTTATTCCAGAGCAATTATCCGTAAGGTAATTTACCAGGCCTTTCAGCTTCTTCTCATATATATGTTTTAACCTTGTTTGCTTCTCCTTCAATTCTTTCTCCTTTTTTCTTTTCTCTCTCATCCTATACATGGCTAATTTCCTGTCTAACACTTCTAACTTTTTTCGGAGATATTGATTCTCAAGCGTTAGTTTTCTGCGGTTTTTAAGAGCTACTAACCTACCAGACGACGCTCGCGAAACTCTAGAACTGGACAGGTTGCTAACACTTGAAGATGGAGTATCTTCTCTTATAATTCTTTCCGTAATTTTAGCTTGTTTCACACGGTTTCTATATCTTTGCGCTCTATCTCTCCGGTTTTTTCTAAGGTTTCTTTGTTCACGTGGTGTCATTTCTGCAACTTTTTTTACTAAACCCTTTGCCTTCCTTTTATAATATCTTTCCCTAGCCTTCCTTCTCTCTTCTTCTAAAGCAGCCGGATTATTTTTCATTTTCTCTCTCAGTTTTCGCATCGTTATCTTTTTCTGCTCTCGTCTTTAAATTTTTTTTTCTTCTTCTGCCATTTTCTTGCGAGTTTTTGCCATTGCTACTAAAGATAAAGCCTTTATTAAAAAAAAGTTAATTTATTATTCCTGTGAATTAATTAAACAAATAAAAAACTCCGCAAATCTCAATGAGTAGCCCTTTTAAAAGCAAAATTGGGTGTTGTAGACAATAATTTTAATAAAAACATCACACATCGTGGTCATAAATCACTTTTGTGGTCACATGTGCCACGTAACGTGATGACCACAAAAGTGACGTTTGTGTAGTATAACCGTTCCAACAGAAAACAGTTTTGAGGTTAGTAAAAATACAATAAACCATTTACAACATATCCTTAAATCAAACCAAATTAATATGAATTCATTGTATTTAATATTGAACTTACCTAAACACAGCTATCACAAAAGTGACGCACGAACTTTGACACAAACTTTTTTATACACAAAATAACTTATTTAACAAAAACAAACAACTTTATCAAACAAAACTTTTTATGATGTAATGACAGATCATTTTAGTGTTGCTACGAACATAATATGAATTGGGTTGACCAATTAATTTGTAAGAATTTGGTATAAAATATGAGTGACCACGAAAGTGACCTTATTTTTGGGAACAAAATAAATGTAATGAAAATGTCCAGTTAAGAGTCTGATTATTTTTTGTCTTTCTTATATAATATAGGATTATGCCTTACGTTTCATAAAACCACAATAAGACGCCGCTCTTGACGGCATTATATTTTTAAATGACGAAATAAGTTTAGTGTGTGTTATCTGAACAGACCACGAAGTGTGATTTTAGCTCAAAAAATTACAAAAATAACATAAAATGAAAACTTTTACAAAGTTACAAAGTACCTGCAGCATAAAACATATCAAATTGCTGTTTTAATTTAAATAGGTCTATACTTATTTTTTATTGGTTTGCCATCTATGTTGCATGAACAAAAATTTACTACTTCAAATAATGACCCTTCTCGCACCCTTTTAGGCACCTTATCAATTACATGGAATTATTTGAATGACTTTTAGTTCTTGGTATTTTTCTACTTTCCTATTGTTGGTGAAAATTGATGATTTATTTTTCACCCTAAATTAGTCTATCGTTAACAAACTGCATACAATATTTTTAAATTGTATTGTCAGAATTAATATTCACAAAATAACATAGAATAGAGTTAATTAAGTAGAAATGTATGCATAAATTAAGTTGAAATTGGTTATCCTACACAAACTTTCCCTGGGTTTACAGGATAAATATATTGTTATGTAAATTGGTAGATAATTGAATAATTAATAATGTGAACAATTATTAAAGTAGAAAAAGCAAAGATTAGCTAGTTGATGTGGAAGCCTGAGGGGGGGAAATAAAAGTTCCGCGTGAAAAGTAAAAAGAAACGGAAAGAAGAAGTACAAATAATAGAATTTAGATTATTAGTATTAGAAATTATGTAGTTTAGTTGTAATTATGTTGTAGTAGCTGTATTTATTTAAAGTAATTTATATTATTTTTACTCCAAAAATTAGATAAATCAGAAAACAATGAGTTGAAATCTATTTAAGTTATTTTAAACTATAGCGGTGTGAACTCATAATTTTGTAACGGTACAGGACTCATCGCAATTAAATTATGGAACACATTTTTGTCGACGTTTCGGATGCGTTGCAGAACCTATAACCACGGCTTGACTGACCGTCCGTCAAAAGTCCATAATTACCCGCTATAAGTCCCGAACCGTTAATTTTTTTTGGGAAATCTAATAATTCGTAGGCGTCCAAAAATACCAAAAATTTTTTTGTTAAAAACAAAGTGTCTGTCTAATCAGTAAGGCTTTATATTTCTCACTCACGCACTCTTCAACATCAAAGCGTTTCTATTCAAGCACGGTGAAGGTTTTTCAATGTTAGGTTCTAAGTATGCTTACTGGCTAGAGACCTTGACTACAAGTGCATCGAGAACCTAAGAAAGCACAAGATCTCATACTTCAGTTTCTAATATTCTGTGATACATACTGTAAACTTTTAATAAAAGATAAGATCTTGAAGCTATTTTATAAACCTATTTATTGAAATTTGATTTTACGTTGAACTAGCTGAAGAATAATAATGAAATAGATTTGTTATTTTGTAAGTTTTTTAAATGAATACATTTAGGTAATTCAATAGACAGAGTAAAATTCTGATGTGAGAATATCGCAAATTTTTAGCATAAGAAGGTTTTTCTAGCAAAGTTTTTAAGAAAAATGTAGCTTTTAAATTAATTCAAAATTTGTTCGATTTAAACAGTTAAAATGATTATTTCTTAGGAGATAAATAGTTAAACATTTTTCTAATATTTTTTTGAAATTTGCCTTTAAGGAGTCACAAGATTGCAGTATTGAGTTAAGTGCTACATCATAAAATAGATGGTTAAAAAAACTTAACGACAATATTCTCAATCACATGAGACGTTACCTCTCTGGCCGTATTATATAGCCTTTACCACGGCGAGTGTTCTGAGGAGATATTTCAACTGATCCCACACTCTCCGTCCGCCCTCTTTAATAAAACACACAAATTAGACAAATAATAAATAAATAAATAAATAGACGAACAGTCCTTATTAATATACAATATCTATTAATAAGGACTGTTCGTCTAGACGTACTCGAGTCTTAACATCACGACAAATATTTTTACGTTCTCGGAAATAAAAAAAACAATTTTGAACGTCCCCGAGGTAGACATAAATATGGTAATGTGACATATAAAACCCTTTTGCCAAGGTTTAGGGCCTAAGGAGGAATGTCGTGAAGACGAAATACGGAATCGCTTTTTTTAACCCTTGTTTATGGGGACTGCTATGCTGCTATGAGTTTTTGTTGTAAAATTAGATCTTGAATAGTTTACTGTATCACAAGGTTTTTATTATCTTGACTTAAGCTGTTAAAAGTTAGTGTAGGATATTCTGTCCAAGTAAAACAATGTGATACATATAACATATGTAATTGTACTGGTTCATTACTACACTCAATAGCGTAGGTGTACGCTCTTATCTAATGTCAATCGTCTCCCCAATGACAGCTAACCCCACTATTGGTGTATGTGAGACAATGTATATTTCCATTCCATAGAAATAAACAGTATAGTTAACTTATGCCCTAATATATTCTCGTGACTCCAAAGTTTATGAAATGTGAGCCACAAAAATTCCTTTTTTTACGACATTTTCTGTCTAGACCCAAATTTATTACAAATTTATTTTTTATTATCTAGTGCTGTGATTGTAGAACATTTTGTATACTTTTGTTCTCTTGTAAACATTGATTCGGAATCCTTAAATTCAGAAACACCCAAAAAGATTTCAAACCACCTAGTTAAGACTATAAATATTTGTAACGAGTAGATTGTTTTTATAAAACAGTCGATGTTTCGACTTCCATCCTAAACAGTTAGTTCAAATAATAAATAATAAATACAATGAAAAAACTAAATAACAAAATTAAATTTATAAATGCCGGTCGTTCATCAATGATAAAAGTCCATTAACAGTACAAATATAATTTATCAATACCTGTCACATGCATGATTTACTATTACCTGTTAATTATTTATATAGTGTTAAATGTCGGTAATTTAATTAAGCATATTTTAATGATAATTACTTATTTTAACAGTGATCTGCAACCTTCACTTGTATTGGTGTGAGGGAGCTCTACCTATACTTATATAATATACTCAAAAGTATCATCATCTTCTTTAAAATATTCGTAAAGCATATGCCAAAACCTTCAAGGTAAAAGTTTGTGATAGGTACGACCTGAAAGGTTGAACCTTATCTATAAAAGGATTATTAAATTAGGGTCATACGGACGTTATTGTGATAGGGTCTAAACTTAGAGACGAACGGACAAAAATTACCGGACTTCCAAAAAGACAAAAAACTGGACCTAATGACAACAGCCATCGCGATGACAGTAACTTAAATCAGTCCTCCTATAAAAGTTTTATGGCTCAAAGCGGGTGATCCGTCTTGCTCCAAGGCACATCTAAACGCTGTTAAGTTCCGGACTCGTAGAGTTTTACTACCTCTTCAGCACTACCCATCCGCTTTTGGTAAAAGCCAATATGAAGTGAAATGCTCACATATAAATATGCAGCATTTTTTTTTTTTTTTTTTTTTTTTTTTTTTATATAGGACACGCCAACTTGACCTCACCTCGCCTGATGGTAAGCTAAAGGCAAAGTCTCAGGAAAGAGGGTCACCATTACAGACACTAAGTGCTACAATGGTGGCACTCAGCTTGGCGGCCTCATCAGATGCTTTTTCACGCCCCGCTTAAAGGCCCCGGGACTGTAGGAAGAAGGAAACACGTGTGCTGGTAATGAATTCCAGGTCTTGGTGGTGCGGCAAAGAAAAGAGTCTCCGAACCGCTTGGTTCTTGCTCGTATATTCTGCACAGTGTGAGGGTGACATCTAAGGCCTGCACGTGTTGTCCTATGTAGGAAAGGAGATGGTGGGATTAGTTGGAAGAGCTCGTCAGAACACTCACCGTGGTAGAGACGGTAAAATACAGCCAAGGAAGCAATATCTCTACGCATCTGCAAAGGCTCGAGGGTGTTCGTGACCTCAGGGTTCCCAATAATTCGGACCGCGCGTCGCTGCAACCTGTCGAGAGCATCTAGTAGGTATTTCGCGGAGCCATCCCAGAGATGCGAGCAGTATTCCACGCAGGAGCGAATTTGTGTCTTATAGAGAAGACACCGCTGCTCCGGCGTGAAAAAACGTCTCACTTTGTTTAGGAGTCCGAGTTTCCGCGAGGCTGTTTTGATGATGCTCTCGATGTAATTTCTGTTATTCAGTTTGCAGCGAATATCCATGCCTAGGATATAGAGATTGTCCTGCAGTGGAAGTGGCGTGCTCTGAAGAGTGGGAAGGGGAAGGAAAGAAGATACCTTTGCTGTGAACGCACAAGCCTGCGTCTTCTTGGCATTGAACTCGACCATGTTCTCGGAGCCCCATTGAGAAATGTGATTCAAGATCCGGTCCAGTTCAGTGACAAGAAGCTGTCTTTTTTCCACGATATCAGACTGTTTGGCCGCAGGTTGTCCGTGATAACTCCCGTGTAAGGTGCTATCGTCTGCATAGCAATGTATGCTGCCGGTGGACAGCATGTCGTTGATATGCAGAAGAAAGAGAGTGGGAGATAATACAGACCCCTGCGGTACGCCAGCATTTATTTGCAAGAACTCCGAAGCCCGTCCATCACAGAGGACGCGGATACGGCGCTCCTGCAGGAAACTAGCAATCCAATTGCACAGTCTAGGAGGCAGACCAAAGGCTGGTAGCTTGGAGAGAAGCGATTTGTGCCAGACTCTATCGAAAGCTTTGGCGATATCAAGACTAATTGCCAGTGACTCGCCGTGCTTGTCCATAGCCTCACCCCAAAGATGGGTAACGTATGCTAGAAGATCACCCGTTGACCGTTTCGGCCTGAAGCCATATTGCCGGTCATTAATTAAGGAGTGATCCTCTAGGTGACGCATGAGCTGTTTGTTAATGATGTGCTCGAAGACCTTGCACAGCACTGAGGTGACGGCTATGGGTCGATAGTTGGCTGGCTCTGAGCGATCCCCCTTCTTGGGGATCGGCTGTACATTCGCCTCTTTCCAAGCCGAAGGCACTGTACCCGAGCTGTAGGACAGTCGGTACAGCCGCGTAAGCATCGGAGACAACTCCGCTGCACATTTTTGTAAGACCACCGCTGGAATACCATCCGGGCCACTGGCTTTCCGGACATCGAGTGATTGAAGCACCGCACGAACATCGCATTGCCTGATACGTATTTCAGGCATTACGTGGTCACCATTGGGTAGTGTCGGCGGCTGTATACCGCAATCATCGACTCGGGAATTGGCCGCAAAGAGATTTACTAGCATATTGGCTTTCTCTTGCGGTCCATGGGCCAGGGATCCATCAGGGTAGCGCAGCGGTGGCAGCGAAGGCTGACAGAAGTTGGACTGCACGGCTTTGGCCAGTCGCCAGTATCCACGGCTGCCCGTGGGATGTGCCACTAGCTCTTGACCAAGCCGCGCAATGCGCAGGGCATTCGCTTTGACGTAAGCCCTCTTGCAGACCTTTGTGGCTCTGTTGTACGCCGCCTTGAAGTGGCTCACATTGGGATCGTGCGTGGCACGCGCCCTTACCCAAGCGCGATACGCGGACTGTTTTTGATCAACAGCCCTCGCACACTCGCGCCCGAACCAAGGGCGCACTCCTCGGGCACCGGTGACATCAGTGTACGGAATATAGTATTCCATACCCAGACCGATCTCACCGGCAACAGCAGTAGCACAATCCGAGGGTTTCTTACCTTCAAAGCAGCGTTCAACCCACGGGATGGACGCAAAATAGTTGCGCAGCCCATCCCAATCTGCTGACGAGTAGTGCCAGAGACGCCGCTTCCCCTGCACGGGTCGTGAAGGCGCTATAATTGGCACCTTGGAGCAGACCAGACAGTGGTCGGAATTGCCTAAAGCGGCTTGTACCGATACACTGTACAGGTCTGGGTGACTCGTCAGCAGAAGGTCTAGCAGAGAGGGTGCTAGGCCCGACCTTCTTGGTATTCTAGTGACCTCGTGTACCAATTGGGTCAGGCCATGCGCCAGAGCAAATGCATGGACGGCTCTTCCCGCATGGTCTGTTTTGGAGGAGCCCAACCAGGTTTCGTGGTGGGCGTTAAAGTCCCCCAAAAATACCACTTCGGCGTTCGGAAACCGTTCCTGCGCATCATCTGCCGCCTGACTCAGATATTCAAAGAGTCGAGTTGTCTCAGCATCTCCTGTATGGGAACGGTAGAGGCACACATAGATCTGACTCGTAGAGCCATGGTCTACGTGTACCCATAGGGTTGAAAAGGATGGGTCCTCAAGGCAGCGCAAACGGCGACAACAAACATCCGCCCTAACAAACACGCACACCCCGGCTTTTGCACGGAAATTTTCTTCGATAACATAGCCGGGGTAAAGCAAGTAGGTCGTGTCATCAGGGCGGCCTATTTGTGTCTCCGTGAGAAAGAGCATATCTGGTTTCGCCGTCTCAAGGTGTTGGTGGACGGCGTTGAGGTTCGCATGGAGTCCACAGATGTTAGTGGACTCCACCTCAAATAGCGAGCTTGTGGGAGTCTGTAGAGCCGCTGTGTTGCCCAATACTCTTAAATGCGCTGCCATGATGAAAAGGAGAAAAGGGCGTGAAAAAAAAGAGGTGATTGTCGTCGCAGCACCGCGTGACAAAGTGCGGGATATTGGTTTTGTCTATGATTATGAGGCATGGCGTGAGCCGACACGCCGTACGGAAGGGCCCCCGTACCCCCCCGAATATGGTCGCCTGGCCCCCACTTCCGGTCACCAACCGGCACGACGAGCCATACCGGGATTATGCGCGGTCTGGTGAGGCAGCCTTCCAGGGTGGTTAGTCCCAGTTGGGCCTCTGTACTATACCGCGGGCGGCCAGCGGCACCACCGTTTCTACGGGTCTCCCTGACCGGCGCGTCGCCCCGCACCATCCTCACTAGACTACGCCAAGACCCACTGGTCCCACTAGTGCTGCGACCACCATCACCCCTACCCGGCTATGCATTTGCTGATCCCTGAACGCAATCCAACCGAAATTGAATTACTATGAAGGGTTTTTCGCAATATTGCACGGTGGTACCAACCCGGTCGAAATTTGTGACAAATTTGTGCCGTCAAATCTCTACCACCAGTAATAACAATAACAATAAGAAAATGAAACCTGAATGACATATCCAGTACTTTTTTTTACGTAAGTAATTAGCTGGTAATTTTAAAAAAGAAGGCTTGTTCTACTTCAATATCCTGCTCTTATGCCATATTTATTTGGTTACACATTAAAGTCCTGAATAATTATACCGAAGTCCATAATCCGAATATTCATTTGACCGAATATTCATTTGAACGAACATTCATAATTTGAACTTCGGGATTCTGAACTTTCGGAATGTTTGATACGTAACCATTTATTTGGGGTCAGCGCATAGCATTCCCTATTAATATAGAAATGAGGCACTTCACATTGCTATTTGTATTTGCATATTTGACAAACAATTACTATGTGTGCTAAACATTATTGCCAGTATGACAAATATGGCCAACGAAATACGCACTATTGACAAGTTATTTTGATTATTTAAAATTCTGTATAGCCAGTAGAATATACCTTTTAACAGTATACAAAATGTGACAATTCATTTGTGACACCTCTTTGAAGTGAATACCTTTTTCGAAGTAAATTGTATTTGTCCGTATTTGCACGTACGTCAAATATTTTGCCGAATATATCAAATGCTCAATAGTAAACATAAATAGCCATGTGAAGTGCCATCATCATACAGGTGCTATTAATGAAGTTTGCTAAGATATATTTTTTTTAATTGGTTCAGTTTTTTCTATACCACTTAGGTGCCAAACAAGCACACGGCCCACCTCATGGGAAATGATTACCGTGTTCTATGGACATGTGCAACACCAGGGGTGTCACACTCGCGCTGCCATGCCAGTTGATCAGAGCCTTCCCCCTTTTAGGGACCGGTCGCTGGTCCAAGTCCCGTCGTCCCGTCAGTGAATGGTGACTTTTTTAGGTTCAGATCTGGAAAAAAAAAATAGCATATGCACTAATTGCTTTCAAAATTTATTAAAATATCTAATGATTACCCTATGACTACCCATACTAATATTATAAATACGAAAGAAACTATCTGTCTATGTATTACTTTTTCACGCCTAAGCCGCTGAAACTTGGTATAGAGGTAGATTAAACCTTGATAAAGGACATGACCAACACCCACGGGCGGAGACGCGGGCAACAACTAGAATACACCTAATATAGACACAATATTCCTAATAAAACCCATTTCAAAAGTCGACTCAACATACGCTTTAAGTGTGAGTAAGCTAATGTCAATATTGTGTTTAAACTGTCAAGTGTGCAGTGTATTTCAAACTTATATGTACCAAAGTAGTAGCTATTTTTACGCCGTATTGTAGTGACCATTACTGTGTCTATGGAGTTTGTATATAGTACTATTATTGATTTGAGATTTACATGGTCATTCACATTACTAGTGTAAAACTTGCCGGGATATTTACCATGTTTACCGATATTTCGGCGCTGTTACAAGCGCCATAAAAGTACACCGTGATCATGGCACTTGTTATAGCGCCGAAATATCAGTTTTTCGACAGAAATAATAAACATGGTAAATATTCCGGCGAGTTTTACACTAATGAAGTACTATTATTGTTCATTATTCGATAAAAATTACAAAACATACTAAATATTCTAGTATAACATTCTATTGCTTAGAATGTTTCAACCCTCATAAATCTGTGTGCTCATTCAAAGAGATATATGTATGTCGGAGCAACGTCTTGGAGACACTTTACTTAAATAATAGCCTTAAATTTACAAGTTAACAAAATATGCTATTTAAAATACAAAGAACTAACTGGCTGTGCTCGTGACTTCACCCACGAAGACTTCGATCTGGCTTTGAATTTTATTATAAATTGCTTCTAATATTTTTTCTAAAATATGTCTAACTTACGAATTATAATATGTTATGCCCGGTAATCTCGTCGCAATCTGCTTAGCTGTTTCGAGGATTACTCGAAATAAATAGACAGACAAAACCTTTAAAACTTGAGTTGTATATATATCGTGTGTGACGTTTAAGCTTAGTCATTAAAAACTTTTATTTAGACGTTACAAATAGATACTCAATTTATATTTATTTGTATAGAAGATAAAACGTTAGTCACTTAGATTAAATTTGATCTGCTGCTCTTACATCAAACGTAAAGTATTGCTTCTAGGAAATAGACATGACTGCTAAGTTAGGGACCACCATTTTGGAATCAAAATATAGTGGGGTGCAGCAATTGATGGCTTAAATAGTTCTTTTGCTTTTTGTTAAAATTTTAGGGGAAGCGTGCTTTTCCTCGATATGATTTTATTACAATATAAATATAAGTTTGTTTTTATATTCAATAGCTGAGTGGATTGCTAAAAAATAAATATCATAAGATACTGTATTCACCGCAACCAAAAGTATACCTATTACGACGTGAGGTTCCTGTGGGTCGCTGAAATAGAATAATATATTCCAGATAATAAGTTGTAATGTAATTGAAAATTATGCACATAATAATTACTTAGATACATTTTTTTATTGATTTTTACCTATTTACCCAAAAAGCGTTGGTAGCTTAGTGGTTAAGGAGTCGGCCTTCGCGAGGTTCCGGGTTTGAATCCAGACCATTAAACTACAGACGCGAACCTACTCCTAAAGCAAGCAATTTAGCATAGCTTTTACGTAATATGTACGTAAAAGACGGACAGAATAGTATATGTTTTGGTAGCTGATAGCTTCGTAAAATATGATTAGGGCCGGTTGTAAAGAATAGGTATATAAAAGAGCGTCCTTAAGCGTCAAAAACGTCCCAGAGCTGATAAAAAAATTATCTTTGTGTACTTTACATCATAGATACCACCCAGTACCTAAATTCAAGAGCTCCTTTTTGCGTTAGCTACGAAAAGCTTTGAATTACCAAGCACACATCTCATGGGTGTTTTAAAAATATCTAACACGAGTGAGAGTGAAAGATTTTTTTTATTATTATATACGCGGCGTCGAAATTTGAATATTAATATATTTTTATATACTCGTATCAATTAGCATTTCGACAGCTCTTTATACAAAGTTTATTTTTTGTGGATACTCAGCTGAAATATTTATTTGGAAACTGTTTTAGCCTATCTTACATCTCGATGAACCGCGGTAGCCTAGTGGTATGGGTAATGGACTGCTGAGACGAGGTCTCGGGTTCGATCCCAGGTTTACCATGGCCCACACCAATAACTTTTCGATGCTTTTCGAAGTTATGTGTGTTTTTGACTCGCCTTCGTGGCCCTATATTAAACGGACGTGTACACATTTTTTTCTGCATTAAGGTTCAAATTAGGACGAAAAACCTAAGAATCACGCGCGACGCACTATTGTTTTTATCTACCCGTCCTCTTCCCGCTTCGAATCTCACTGCCGCGGGCGGTTCCTGCTACGCGGGAGCAAGACGGTTGACATAATTGCTCGCCCGCTTGCACCTATACAAGATAGCCGTGAGTACATTTGCCTGCGATAACATCTTCATAAACTGTGAACATAAGCCAAAAAGAGACACAATGGCGAAGCTGCATAGAACACCTCCCACATCTGCCAGCAAGTACTCCTCAGAAGATGATATACCTAATATCGAATCAGGCTCCCTTATGGACTACATGGCCACAAGACGACAAAAACGTTCTCGGATTGAAGACAATGAACAGGGTGATTTCCCGAATAATGATAAAATTTTTGACCTACTTCAAAACTGGAAACTGGACCAGGACCACACCCTAAAACAACTGTGTGCCGACATCTCAGTGTTAAAACAACAAAATACCACAATACATAACACCATGACAGACCTCGAGAAGTCTGTGCAGTTTATTTCCCAGCAATACGAACACATGAAAGTGAAATTGGAATCCATGGAACGTGAGCGTAAAGACCACCTAATGCAAATTTCCACACTAGAGGGCAAGGTTGAGGACCTCGAAAAAGAGCTCAAGTCCACAGCTATCGAGTTCAGAAACTTACCTACTACTACGACGCAAGGTGTTAAGACCGAGACACAACAGGACCTCTGCGACCTCGTACAGAAAACCTGCGGCACACTCAATGTTAATATTAATTGCACCGAAATAAAAGATGTTTTCCGATTAAAAACCCGAACGGGCTCCACCACTGTTGTTGCACAATTCACAACGAACATAATCAAAAACAAAATATTGAAAAACTCCAAGGAGTATAACAAGAATAATTCAAATGACAGATTTTCAACGAAGGATGTAGGCCTCCCAGGGCCCGCTGCTCCAATATATATTTCTGAAAGCCTAACGATCAAGGGCCGTAAAATATTTGCACTAGCCCGTGAGGCGGCCAAGGCATCCGGCTATAAATACTGTTGGACCAGTTTCGGACGAATATTCGTAAAGAAAACGGATGGAGACCAGCGGATAGAAATCAAATATGAAAATGATCTGTCAAAAATGAAGAAAGACTGACTAGGAATTGGTAACTATTGTCAACTGTATTCAACTATGTCACAAGACCACCAACACCGTCACAGTATTCTGAAAAGTGCCCGGTGTGCCACTATCTTAAGAGCATATTTTGGACTTTGCCTTTTATTACTTCTACCTTCAATTATTTTTTGTTTTCTTCAACTTTGCATAAAAAAAATAACTATTTATATAAAAACACACACTTATAACAATAAGAACACTTGTACACAAACACGATTTAAAATTAAAAAAGAGCCTACCCACATCATTCTTACTACGCATATATGTCGCGAGTTTTTCGATACAATTTATTTACTGTACTTTAATATTGATTTTTCTGGGGTCACTGTCCAGGGTCACGAGTGTAAATTTAAATAAAATTCGATAACCAACTTTATGACGTTATAGACCACTCGTGCACAATACCGTGTCAACTTATTAGGGATAAAAATGACCTAGAAAAAGCACTTTACAACTCCTCCACATTAAGTAATCACCGATTTAATATCCTTACTTTCAATGTAAGAAGTGTACAAAAGAACCTCGACAGCTTTTTAGTGTATATTACAAAGTTTGACTTAAATTTCGATATTCTGATTCTAACAGAGAGTTGGTGTGACGAGTTGTCAGTACCCCCGCAACTTGACGGATTTAATGTGTATTTTACCAAACGAAGCTATAATCAGAATGATGGTGTAATAATGTACATTAAGAACCAGATAAATGCTTCAGTACTTGAAATTAACATAGCAGAGGCAAACTGTCTGTTGACTAAAATTGGCAACATGTCAGTTTTTGGTATTTATAGGCCACACGGTTTTAAAAACCCTACTTCGTTCATAAATTCACTTGACATTGTACTCACTACCCACCGTTCGCGGAATGTAGTTGTAACAGGTGATATAAACATTGACATGATGGACTTAACAAAAAAGAATGCACTAGACTATCTAGACACCCTAAATGCGAATGGACTTCAGCCTGCTATACATATTCCGACACATGGTCGCACCTGCTTGGACCACTTTATGATACGGTTGGTTAGTAAAAGCGAAAGCTTTGTTTTTGACTCAGATGTAACAGACCACTTCCCTATTATGTTATCTATTATTGGCAGCCCTGTTCGTACGAATATAACAAACAATTACACACGGACTAAAATGCACTACGAAGCTATTCGCACGGCCATTAATGACATAGACTGGGTTGCATTCTTTAAAATAACAGATGTGAATCAAGCGGTAGACTACATTACGACCACATTACAAGACATAATTACAGCAAACACAGAAACCCTAATATATTCCAAACGTAAGCAGCCGATTAAGCCATGGATTACTCGTAATATTATCAAATGTTTCCATAAAAGAGATAATCTACATATGCAGTCTCGAAAAAATCCCGACGATTTAGATTGTAGGAAAATATACATCTCATATAGAAACGCATGTAATAAATTAGTAAAATCATTAAAAAGGAACTACTATAGAGAAAAATTATTTAAAAATCTGGACAATAAAAGGAACACTTGGGATACAATAAAGGAAATTAGTAATATTAAGACTAAAAACACACAAGCTACAGACTTACTAAAACTGACTGATAACCCTGAAAGCTCACTTGATTTTGTCAATAAATTCTTTACAACAATTGGTCAGGATCTAGCAAAAAACATACTTAGGAAAACAAACTCAACAGAACCGGATCTAATAAACAAAAGTAGACTAACTGAAAATCACAACATATGCCCTTCGTTTATGCTCTTTCCTACTGATTACATCGAAGTAGATGAAATCATTCTTAAACTAAAAAGTAAAAGTGCTCCAGGGATAGATACCATCTCTAGTGATTTCCTTAAAAAATACCACACAATTCTATGTTCTCCGATTGCACACATCTGTAATCTTAGTCTTAGCCAAGGTGTCTTTCCTCAAGCATTCAAAAGGGCAGTTGTTATTCCTGTTTTTAAGGATGGAGATAGGGACACTGTATCGAACTACAGACCAATATCGCTGCTAAGTAGTTTAAGTAAAATACTGGAGAAAATCGTCAATCACTAGAGGATCACTCCTTAATTAATGACCGGCAATATGGCTTCAGGCCGAAACGGTCAACGGGTGATCTTCTAGCATACGTTACCCATCTTTGGGGTGAGGCTATGGACAAGCACGGCGAGTCACTGGCAATTAGTCTTGATATCGCCAAAGCTTTCGATAGAGTCTGGCACAAATCGCTTCTCTCCAAGCTACCAGCCTTTGGTCTGTCTGCCTCCTAGACTGTGCAACTGGATTGCTAGTTTCCTGCGGGAGCGCCGTATCCGCGTCCTCTGTGATGGACGAGCTTCGGAGTTCTTGCAAATAAATGCTGGCGTACCGCAGGGGTCTGTATTATCTCCCGCTCTCTTTCTTCTGCATATCAACGACATGCTGTCCACCGGCAGCATACATTGCTATGCAGACGATAGCACCTTACACGGGAGTTATCACGGACAACCTGCGGCCAAACAGTCTGATATCGTGGAAAAAAGACAGCTTCTTGTCACTGAACTGGACCGGATCTTGAATCACATTTCTCAATGGGGCTCTGAGAACATGGTCGAGTTCAATGCCAAGAAGACGCAGGCTTGTGCGTTCACAGCAAAGGTATCTTCTTTCCTTCCCCTTCCCACTCTTCAGAGCACGCCACTGCCACTGCAGGACAATCTCAATATCCTAGGCATGGATATTCGCTGCAAACTGAATAACAGAAATTACATCGAGAGCATCATCAAAACAGCCTCGCGGAAACTCGGACTCCTAAACAAAGTGAGACGTTTTTTCACGCTGGAGCAGCGGTGTCTTCTCTATAAGACACAAATTCGCTCCTGCGTGGAATACTGCTCGCATCTCTGGGATGGCTCCGCGAAATACCTACTAGATGCTCTCGACAGGTTGCAGAGACGCGCGGTCCGAATTATTGGGAACCCTGAGGTCACGAACACCCTCGAGCCTTTGCAGATGCGTAGAGATATTGCTTCCTTGGCTGTATTTTACCGTCTCTACCACGGTGTGTGTTCTGACGAGCTCTTCCAACTAATCCCACCATCTCCTTTCCTACATAGGACAACACGTGCAGGCCTTAGATGTCACCCTCACACTGTGCAGAATATACGAGCAAGAACCAAGCGGTTCGGAGACTCTTTTCTTTGCCGCACCACGAAGACCTGGAATTCATTACCAGCACACGTGTTTCCTTCTTCCTACAGTCCCGGGGCCTTTAAGCGGGGCGTGAAAAAGCATCTGATGAGGCCGCCAAGCTGAGTGTCACCATTGTAGCACTTAGTGTCTGTAATGGTGACCCTCTTTCCTGAGACTTTGCCTTTAGCTTACCATCAGGCGAGGTGAGGTCAAGTTGGCGTGTCCTATATAAAAAAAAAAAAGAAAAAAAAAACACAGACTTGTAAAATACTTGAAGATAATAGATTGTTGTCCACCAAGCAATTTGGCTTCAGGCCTGCAAAATCCACGACAGACGCGGTTCTTTCACTTTCCAACATGGTAGCAGATTACGTCGATAAAAAAGAGAAATGTATAGGCGTTTTCCTCGACCTAAAGAAGGCGTTCGATACAGTGTCCTTACCCCTCCTCCTAAATAGACTGGATATGATGGGGGTGAGAGGTTTGGCCCTAAATTGGTTTTATGACTATTTGAACGATAGAGAACAAGTAATAAAGGTGGGGAATGCTCTAAGTAGTCCAACAAAAACAGCTTCATATGGCATTCCACAAGGTAGCACGCTGGGACCTACACTTTTTCTTGCCTACGTCAACAACCTCGCGAATCTTAACATCTCGCATGGGCACATTGTTGCTTTCGCTGACGATACTGCCATTCTATTCCATGGTAAAACATGGCAAGATGCCAGAAATAGAGCAGAGGCTGGTTTAAGAGTAGTTACACGATGGCTCGAAGATAATCTCCTAACGATTAATTTCTATCCAAATCCACACATTCCCATGCAACAGACTAGACACACCGACTGACATTTGTAACTGTGACGAACTACAATCAACACAACATATACGATACCTAGGATTAATTATAGATAAAAACCTTAATTGGAAACCCCACATATCTTCATTAACAAAAAGAGTAAGAAAACTTATACCCGTCTTTAGGAACCTTAGGGACGTGGCTGAAACTAACCTTCTTTTGAACGTATATACCGCACTTTGCCAATCGCTTTTAACATACATCCTGCCAGTGTGGGGAGGAGCAGCAAAAACCCACATGCTTGAGCTAGAGAGGGCCCAGCGTGCAACCTTAAAAATAATGCTAAGAAAACCGCGTCTACACCCTACTGATTCTTTATACAAAGATGCAAAGATATTAACAGTCCGACAACTGTACATAAGAGAAATAGTCCTGAAAATTCATTCCACCATACTTCCACCACCTCTTGGCAATAGGAGTAGGAGACCAGACATCCCTAACAAAATGACAAGATCAACATTTGCACATCGCCAATATCCCTTTCTAGGTCAACACATATACAAAAAAAATTGTAAATCGAGAGACATAGTAAGAAAAAGTAGGTTTTCCCTGAAAAGAATATTATTCTCTGAACTTACCGAATTGAACTACTCAACAACAGAAAATTATATCAAACCCATACTGTAAGTTAAGTAGGTGACACTTATTAACGTAGGTACACAGACACACTCACCTGACAGACACACGCACTCACACACAACCACGCGCGCATACCCACACATATACACAGAGACGCATGCACGCACATGCGCACACACACACACAAACAAATACTCTCACACACACACACACACACACACACACACACACACACACACACACAAAGAACCACACACACACACACACACGGACAAAAAGAACCACACACACAAAAACAACCACGAAGGATTGCGAGCCTGACTGCCACAGCACAGATCTGCAAAGATCTAGTTTGGTAGTCAGCGTATATGTAACTAGATTTAAGTATTTTTGGTCAATAAATGATTATTATTATTATTATAGTGTTGCTTTTTTATTCTCAACTCATTGAGTTGGTATTAACCACATTTACGGGTCGAAACCAAGTAAATGTGGTGTGTGTGTGTAATTGTGTATATCGTGTGTTAGTGGGTGTGTGTTTTCAGTGTCTTCTATTTGCAAGAACTTTCTCACAATTCTGCATGTATTCAATATAGCAGCTTTTTGAATGGGTATGTAGATGTTATCCTTAAGGTCTATCAGTTTGATACTATGGTGTAGATGTTTAGGGATGACTCCGGTGGTGGAAACAACTATCGGCACTACATATACTTTGTCTTGCTTCCAGATTCTCATGACTTCATCTTTCAGGTCAGAATATTTGTTAATTTTTTCAGTAATGGTCTTCTGTAAGTTATGGGTGTTTGGGACTGCGACGTCAATCAGGTAAGTCGTTTTGTTTACTTTATCTTGTAATGTGATATCTGGTCTGTTGTAGTGGATGGTCCTGTCAGTAAGTATGGCGCGATCATAATATAATTTGTGTGAGGTATTTTCCAAAATTATTTCAGGTTTGTAGTTATAATATGGCGTATTAGTATTTTGTATCAGATTGTGTTTTTGTGCTAAGCTTTGGTGTATAATGTTGGTTATTTGATTATGTCTGTGTGTATAATCTGTTTGAGTGAGTGTTACACATGCTCCGGTTATATGTTGTATAGTTTCTGATTGTACGTGACACTTGCGACATTTATCATTTGTAGTTGTGGGGTCTTTAATTATAAATTTTCGATAGTTCTTAGTGTTTATTATTTGGTCTTGTATGGCTATTATAAAACCTTCTGTTTCTGGGAATAAATTACCTATCTGAAGCCATTTATTTGAGGCTATGGGATCTATGTGGGGCTGTTCTAGGTCATGAGGATGTCGTCCATGAAGTGTTTTCTTTTTCCAGGTTTCTATTTTTATTGCTTGCGGGTCATTGATTTCACAGTTCTGTGTGATTAGGTCTTCAGTAAGGTTTAATGGCGTGTAATTATGGTCATTTTCAGTTACAGCTTTGTGAATGTCACTGGAGTGGCTTTTCATGTTGAAAAATACCTTTAACTTGTGTAGTTGCTTCTGCCACAGATGCTGAATGTCAGTTATTCCTCGGCCTCCGTTCTGTCTCCTTACAGTGAGCCTTTCTATTGCAGATTTAGGGTGAAAGTTATTATGTTTTGTGAATGTAGTGCGTGTGGTTCTTTCTATTTGTTCAATATCATTATTATTATTATTATTATTATTTTTATCGCAGGTTTATAAGTGCCCGGTTAGTGGCAATAGGCTCGCCACCTATTACATTGGGACCTAAACATAAACTCCTCTGGCGAAAAGGGGTAGCCTTCGGGGATGTAGGCGTGAGTTTATTTTGTTATGTTATATCTCGAAATGTTAATTTACTTTTGGTGTTATATTAATAGTAATTAGTGAAAAAATAAATGAACTAGAATCTTCCGTTTTTTTATACAACTTAGGTAGCAGATTAAGCACACGACCCACCTATTGGAAAGTGGTCACCGTAGTTTAAGGACGTGTGCAACACCAGGGGAGTCACACTCGTGCTAGAGTTTTCCTCCGATCGTAACTAATTACGGCACCTGCAGCGTAACGTTTCATTCTCACTCAGTGTAAAAAATATTTACATGAATTTGCATTGGTGTTTCTATGTATGATATGTACGCATTTACAATAACAAAAAAAAATCTCTAAGCAGTTTATATAAAATACAAGCTTATATTATGCAAGCTAGTTAATCTGGACTGCGGTGGGCTAATTGTTTGATGATTTATTGAAGCTATGTTTACTTTTGCTCCAGATAATGCTGTGTAGAATATCGTTGAAATATTCTACACTTTTTCACTGTATTACACTTTTTCAGTGCAATTAATCTGGGTTTCCATTTTTTCCTCAATAACGCAGTATAGTTTTTTAATACTAATTAGATGCCTCTTTTTTACACTCGTTTCTAGCTATTGGTGGATTCCGCCATGTTTAGCTTCCAACAATCAATACAAAACGGTTTACAACATTGAAGCCTCCTATTTACATTTTGTTGATTACAAATGATGCGAGTTTCACCCAAACGCGAATGATTAAATTATTCATGATATAGAATACCTACATATATTTACAGGACCAACAAAAGTATTATTACGTGAGAATATTGGTATTTGGATATACAACAACGTTGTATTTACCGCACCATTTTGTGTATATTGTGAACTAACTACAACATACACTATTATATATGTTATTATATACGTAAACATGCGTAGTGCTTGACTGAAGTTTATCATATATTACAATCACAGTTGTATGTAGGTACTCTATTGAAGTGAAATTCAAAGGCTTCTATCAGAAATGCTGCGTTAGATATATGAGTGCGATCGATTTTGTTATAATCTTGAGAGGATTCTGATTATTAGTACAGGTTAATAATACTTAGATATATAGTCTATTGAGTAAAGTTACATCAATCAAGAGAATGGTTAGAAGACCTATGTTGTGATTGAACTGTACAAAACGTTACAAGATAACTTTTTGTCAACCCTAAATATGATACCAGAATTGTCTTTCATTTTTCATCTATCACTCATAGTGAAACATCTTAACATAAAATGAATCCACTGATGCCGATTGATTTCATTAATGGAAAGATGTTTGTGCTAACAGTACTTGATTGGTTCACTTTTGGCATCTAGTGTCCTTCACTATCGCTCCAATTTTAATTGAAATGAAAGGTCTGAACACAGATTGAACATTTTCGGGTTTGTTATTTTGTCTCAAGTTATGCAGACGACCGATGTCATATATATGTCACTTTGATTTTTCCTGTGTTGCGTTTAAACAAATGTCGCGATGACACACGATCTCCTTCTATGATATTTTGAAAGAAATGAATGTTGAATTCTATCTGATGTCAGCTGCAAAAAAAAATTTCTTAAACCAAAAACCTGAAAAAAGAAATTACTGCTAATTTTAAGTCTCAGTTGAACACCAGTCAACCAATCAAAATCCACCCTTACATTTTCAAGCAGGCATACATTGCACGTGAATACAATCATTGTTCTGAAATCAACCTTAGGTGAAGTAAATAAAACTTCAATTCGTACTGCTATAATGTAATAGAATAAAATAATTATTTTGGGACAAATATCCAGTTCAAATGTCCCAGAAGACTCCAATAAAATAGGCTGATTAATAAACTTTTTTCTTTCGATGAGAAGTAACTTTGGTCCTTCATTCCAAGTTTTTATTAAATTAAAAGAAGGTGATCTTATCTGATTCTACCTCGTTCTTTCTATTTTGTACCTTAATACTTGGTACTAAGTCACAAATTATATTTTGCTGGTTAAAAATCTGATGTATTACACCTTAATCAAATATTTAGCTAGAACTACCTGAAGATTGGCGTCACTTAATTACTTACTTACGCAACTGCGTATAAAAGGTATGAGGTGTTTTGCAATCTATGTATGTTTGTTTCTTTCCTCACGTTAATACTGGTCGCATCGGTAGTTTCCCTTCGTAGTCTGGAGTCCGCATTTTCCAATATAATTGGGTGTTTGACTTCGATAACTTTCGTGAAGCGACTGCCACCTGACCTCCTCAACCCATTGCCAAAATCAAAGCATAGCAGTTAGACCAGTTGTTACAATTTTAAGGTCTCCAACTGCCCGTAACGATTGCCATAGATATTCGTATAGCAACAGAGCTTGACAGGGTAACGTGCTCTCAACTTAGAGGCATGGAAATACTTAGAATAATGGATGAAAATATTTGCACTGAGTGAGAATCGAACTCGCGCCCATCGCCACGACACATAGTCTGTCCGTATTTAACTCTACAGTTTTATGTTTTGCAACTGTAATGTTTGCAATATTTTTTTATTTTTTTTTATTTATTTAACCAGAAAAACATACATTGGGTCTAATGCCTTAGTAGTGTAACAAAAACCAGAAAGGTTTGTCCGTACACTACGTTCGTCGTCGAGTCTATATAATACTAATTCTGTACATCAGGTAGGCAAGTACTAAATCTAGGTATAACAATATCAGAATTAAATCTGCACAACAAAAAAATATGTTACATTGTGGGTACATATATAGTGCAACAATATAATATTACTTTCGTTCTGTGTTCGTAATATAATATTTTATAAGTGTATAGTAAAATAATGTGCGGGTAAATTGGTAAATGTACAGCGCACAATGGCTCACAATATGAATAAGTTTGCCGCTGCGTCTTACCGAGCTGCTTACAGGATGTTTCATTACTTTTCGATTTTTTCTTTTCTTTGATTTTTAGTTTTATTTTCTAGCTACTTAATTATTTTAGTGTATTAATAAGGTAGGTTTTTAATGTAGCTTTTAGGTTTTTACAATTTATTTTACTTTTTAAATGTTTAGGTAATTTGTTTAATAAGTTAGGGACTATGTAGTTCAATGTTCTTTTTCCATGTAGGTTATTGAATCTTGGTATACCACGAACGGTGTAAGAACTAAGCTTTTTCAAACCGAAAGATATAGTGCCACATTGCCTACCATATTGTAAATACACAATCTCTACATAAGTAACATTATACTTGTAATTGATTTCTTCTAAACAATATTTGATTCCAAATAGTACCTATGTATAATATGTATGTATTTACAAAAAAAAAAGTATTTAAGTATGTTTATCCGCATTCTAGATCCCACAACACAAGCTAGTTAAGCTATGCTTACTATGGGTCTAGATAGCGTTGTGTAGAATGTCGTGGAATATTTATATTTATTTATAGGTAAGTTTATTATTATTATTCAATGCACTTTGAACTGAAATCAAACTCTAACTGGACCTTATTTTGACTAAATATTGAGGATCACAATATGATCCTCCGGAGTGCCAATAGAACGACAGAAAATATAATGATTTGCAATGCACAACACATGTTACAATTTTATATTATAACCCTTTTTACATAAAATAAACATAAAAATTAAAATAAAATACATTTGAGATAACGACACTACGCAATGTTATCACATAACATGTAGCAAAAGCACATATTAAGCGTAAAATCGCCCATTAGCAATCATGAGGGGTATACACATGCTCTCACTTAGCATATAAATGCTAAACTAAAGTCACAAAGACTCAGCCACCGGGTACTCCAAACCGCAATCGTTGGAGGTATAAGTTTTTATTAGTGACAACTTTTGGGTATTTATTTTATTTTTTATACCATTTAGGTGGCAGACAAACACACGGCCTACCTGACGGAAAGTGGTTACCGTGGCCTATGGACGTGTATAACGAGTGTATATTAGAGGAGCCACACTCGCCCTGCCGACCCTGTAAGCACAGAGTTTCTGTGCCGTCAGTGTAGAAGACAAAGCAGGACAAGCCTCTAGTCTTCCTACTCACAGCACAAATTCTCCAGTGAGCTCTGGCTACCCTACTCACCGCTGGTAACACAACACGAAGTTATCCAAATTAGATTAACCCAAAAGTTGACACTAATAAAAACTCTCTTTTGAGAGTGAAATATACAAATTGAGAGTTCCATATAAAATTGACTTCAGGGATAAACTTAAGCTACATAAACTGCAATATCTTTTGATTGTGTTGACATAGAAGTGTGATTTTTGCGCAATTTCACGACGTTATAATATACCTCCATGACTTCCTGAGAAAAAGGTCTTGACAAACAGATAGACAGGCGGACAGACAGACGGACAGCGAAGCGATCCTATAAGGGTTCCGTAATTTACCTTTTGTGGTACGGAACTATAAAGATGAAGAGCTTAAGGCGTAAATTGAGAAGGCGTAAGAATGCTCCCTTACACTGGTTGACCAGGGCTGCTCCGATCCTACTAATTTTATATCACAATAAAACCATTGCCATGCCAATGCCATTTAATTAAAAAAAAACTAAAATTAAATCCTAGCATCTTGTTGAGTGCATAAAAAGATGTAATGAACTGGTATTCATTAATTTTTGAGCTTTAAGCCTGTAAATTGTAGACTTTATCTACAATTTAGTGTCATTTTTTGTAGTGTCAGTAATATAACGGTGGTCACATGTCTCATGCACACTTCTAGCACACATATAGGTCACCTCTAGCTTTCATAGGTTTTGTATGAAAATGTTTTGAAATAGTCCGTGACTCATCTCAAGTTTACCTTGTTCCTTGACTCACCAACGCTGCGCCTAGACTCGCCTTATACCTACTGCCTTTTCAGTGTAATCCAGATCTAAGAATGAAAAAGTAGAATTTTGTCTTAATAAAAGTTTTTATTGCCTTATCAACATAATACATCGATTTATCCGCTTTGATTATATGATTAATTTACATGTGCTACTTATGTATAATTTTACAAGGGTATCCTGTTCCTAATCTTGATGTTACAGGGCAAATGCGATAAGGAATCATGATTGAGGGTTCGTCTTACATTAACAGTTAGTTAATTTTGACCCAGTTATCTATAATACATCGTCAGGTACTTGTAGCCGCTCCAATTAAGCCAAATAACAAAAGAAACATACGAGACCTTTTCTTAATGACGAAATAACACTTAGGGGAAGGGTACTACTTCAATTGTTTTTACGTGAGAATGAACAACTCGAAATTGATGTATGGAGTAGAGCTGTATGTAGCTGTGTTGAGTTCATGATACTTAGTTATTTTTAGTTTCAATCATTTAGTCATTAGATGGATAGACAAACGGGCAGGTAAAAAGACAGATAGAAAAATAATTCAAATGTTTTGTTATAAGTACATACATACATACATAGATATAATCACTCCTTTATCCCTGGAGGCTTAGGTTGAGGTGAATTAACACTAACATTTCACCAATTCGGTCCCACGTAATACACTCCCACGGGGGAGAGCCTATTGCTGTATTCCGGGCACTATTGTTGACTCGAGCCATACATCTGAGGCTGAGTCTGGGCTGTATATATCTGTTTGATGTTAAACAGCCCTATCCCTTAGTCGCCTTGTACAACACCGAATGGGAAGAGATGGGGTGGCCCTAATTCTACTCTGCCGGAAACCACGCTGTTTTAAGCAATCACACATTAATATTTATTTGTCAAACGCAGTTATTTTAACTTTATAAACAGGCCACTAAATTATTATTGTTTTTATAAATAACAATTAAGTAACCCTAATTAATAAACCACCAAAGTGAACCAACAACATAGCATGAGCAATTGAGCAATTTCGTTTCACTTAAAAGCTTAACGAGAATACTAACAATATGTGGTTCACTTTACTAGCACTCTTTGTAAATCGAACTAATTCCATATAAACCGCACCGCTTGCAGTTTCGCTCGCAACTAAGCTGAACGTCGACAGCCAGCCACAATAGACGATATGTTGTGTTCCAAACTCTAGGAACCCAATCAGAGTTATTTATCAAAAGTTATTTACAACGATAGCAATAAAACGGCTAAAGTTGCTCTGATTGGTTTTCTACAATTCTCGTTTCACATATTTACCTAGAAGAGAAATTTGCTGGTAATATGTTTTGGCAAGGATTTATGATACTACTGCAGCAACAAGTAATATGTGAACACGGTAGCAATTCTGAATAAAGTTAAACGCTAATATTTAAGTACATGTAGTTACAAACTGGACGTTCAAGAATACACTTATCAGAATAAGGTATTGAGGAAATATTGAAAATACTTGGGATATGTTAAGTCTAACAACATTTTTTGTTTTTGTAATTGTCTTGTTTGTTCTAAGGTCTTAAGGTACAGCTGCAGCTTATGTTTTTCGCAAGCTTTTCACTAGTACATCACAACAAAGCAAGCTGTGTAATGTACTGCCTGTTGCGCTTTTCCCATACTTGAGGGTCGGCAGCGTAAGTGTGACGCCCCTGTTGTTGCACACGTCCATAGGCTACGGTAACCACTTCCCGTCAAGTGGGCTGTGTGCTTGTTGTCTCTATGGCTTTTTAAAACATTTTTTAATAGGTTCGGCACCATAGAGCAAGAATACTTTATCTAAGATATAAAAATACTGTGTCTATTTAATAACATGCTGTGTTAATATGGTCAAAGAATTATACAAAGCGGAATAATTTCACAAGTACTTCAGTTTTAATCAACCTCATTTCGCACTGAAGCTATTGCGGTAGATCGGAAACGGGATCTAGAAAATTTTATTCTGAATAAGTAAAATCCAGGTCGAACTTAAATCCGCAATAATCCCCTTCCAGGTAGAATATTCTGCCAACTCAGCTATTTCGATCTGAACAGCATTTTACAAGCATTTAGTTAACTAACAATAATAGATATTTGTACAGACCCCATTCATCGAGAGCTATTAGGTCTGTAGAGGGGAACAAAGAGAAATACATACATACGCGTAACACATTACCATCACTGGCGCAGTCGGGTAAGAACTCAAAGCTTGTACTGCTCTCACTATTCCCTTCCTTATATTATCTTAATGAGAGTGAATGCTGTCTGACACCCCACCCCAAGAAGAAAACTTGTATCGAAATTACTTCCGTCAATCAGTAGGTGGCACCGGCTATGAGGTTACCTCGCTCTCACTCGCTAGCTCCCAAAGATCTTTAGTAGGGAGTTAGGCGATAAATCAACGAATCAGTTATAGTTTTATTATAATCGCATAAACTTCCGCCAAAAGAAACTTTATTCCTAATAGTTAGAGTAGTTTACAAGATATAGATTATACATACCATACATATACATGTGGTGACGGAGAAAGAATACAAGTATCATTACCCCATCTTATACGAAAGGCGTAAAAGGCTATCACTGCGAGAAAAGTAAACCTCGAAATAAAACCTTGTACCAACCCGTCTGGCCAGCGTGATAAAAGTAGGCCAAAGCTTCCCAACACAGTGAGAGACCTATGTCCAGCAGTGGACTGCAATAGACTAACTGATTGCAATTGATTATACATACAAGTATTCTTCTTCTTCATTATTCGTACGTTAAGCCCGGTCGCATCTGTAGTTTTCATCTCAGCGTGTGTGGTCCGTTTTTCCCAGTAACTGTGTATTTGGCTAGACTTTTACAATTTCCGTGAAGCGACTGCCATCTGACCCCTACAACTATATACCTCATCATCATCCTCCTGCCCTTATCCCAAGATTATTTGTGGTCGGCGGAACATGTGTTCTTTTTCCATTCATCTCTAGTTGCAGTCATTTCAACATTCACTCCCTTCTTAACCATGTCATCTTTCACACAGTCCATCCACCTCTTTTTAGGCCTCCCTCTCTACTTGTAGCCATCCACTTCCATAGTTAGTACCTTCCTTAAGACATTACTTTCATCCCTACGCATTACATGCCCGAACCAGGACAAACGATTTCCTCGTAGCTTTTCTATGATTGGTGCTACTCTCAAACTTCCTCTAATATGTGTATTCATTCCTAATCTTATAATATATAATATATAGGTACCTAATAAAATATATGAAATTAAGCATAAATATTATCCTTTTGTTAACTGTAGAAAACTATACAGACAACTGTATGAACTATATGTTAGGTGCGATCTCAATCAATTGCTATCGGATCTCAACGGGAATTGGTTTCTGAGGCAAATGAGTCAATTTACATTAATCAGTGTCCATTAGCCACGTCTGAAGTTGGCAGTCTGCGATTAACGATAAGTACTTAGGATCTGATACGACGTACTTCAATGTTCAGATATTGATTAACTTGACATATGGAAAGCGGATCCCGGACTCTGAGGTGGAGGTGTCAGATGCGATAGTAACGTAAAGATGATGAGATATAAAGAACTTATCTTCGTTCATGCACCAAACCCGGTTACATCTATAGGAGGTAGGACACAGCGGTTATAATAACTTCGTGTTGTGTTCCCGGCGGTGAGTAGGGTAGCCAGAGCTCACTGGAGATTTTGTGCTGTCAGTGGGATGACTAAAGGTTTGTCCTGCTTTATCCTCTACACTGACAGCACAGAAACTCTGTGCTTACAGGGTGGGCAGCACGAGTGTGGCTTCTCTGGTGTTACACGCGTCCATAAGCCACGGTAACCACTTTCTATCAGGTGGGCCCGTGCGCTTGTCTGACACCTAAGTGGTATACAAAAAAAAAGATTGCACTTCGGAGCCCACAGTCCACTACCCTTCTAAGTCTAACTCTCTTCTTCAACAATTACATGTTACTAGAATTTCAAATGTGTTAAGTTTACTACAATTTCACGGTTTGTACCTAGTTAGTTATTTTATACCACTTAGGCGACAAGCACACGGCCAACCTGATGTAAAATGGTTACCGTGGCCTATGAATATGCGCAACACCAGTGTAATCACAATGTATTGCCGACCCTAAAGTTGTGTTGAAGCAAACAACAAACTTGTAAAACACATTATTTTTGGAACTGAGTATACTTTCTCATTGATATTAAACATCCGTTATCTCATATAACAGCCCCTTTTCTCCCACATAAAAAGAGCAGATGATGCCGGAGATATCTACGCCACACATTACGCAACTTTACGAGTAATACAGACACATAAAGGATATTAATGTGTTCGATCCCCTGTGATATATTGAAATGACGCTTATCGCGTTGTGAAGTGAATTAAGGTTAAAAAGATGTGAGGTGACTTTTTTAGGGTCTTGTACCTTAAGAGGAAATGACATCCGTATAAGATCACTTTTTGTCCGTCTGTCTGTTAAAACCTTTTAGTAAAGAATGTGTACAGATATCATGTTGAAATTTATATCATATGTTCAGGTCTACGACGTCTTGAACCTGTAAAAAAGTCAAACTTTGAAGTACAGGTGATTAAAAGATACACCCCTTTCTGATATAAATTTATGCAAATGCAAGGGTATCAAAACCAGATGCAACCTTCAACCCAATTTTGTATGGACGACCTGTAGTGCGAGTCCGATGGGCACTTGATGGGCTTTTTTACATATTTTAGGATGTAGGATGGCTCCACGAAGAACCAACTCGATGCTCTCAACTGGTTGCAGCAACGTGCGGTCCGCATTATTGGGAATCCTGCGGTTACGAGCACCCTCGAGCCGTTGCAAATGCGTAGAGATATTGCGTTCTTGGCTGTACTTCCTACCATAGTGAATTTTCTGATGACCTCTTCCAATTATTCCCACCCTCTCCTTTCCTGTACGGGACAACACGTGCAGGGCTAAAATGTCAGTCACTCACAGTGCAGAGTATCCGATCAAGAACCAAGCAGTTCAGTGACTTTTCCTTTTGCTGCACCATTAACACCTGGTATTCCTTACAAGTTCACGTGTTTCCTTCTTCCCACAGTCTTTTAAGCGGGATGGGGGTGTTGCTGTGTGTTTACCCAATAAAAAAGTTAGAGCTAAACTAAAGGAGAAAGACAAACCGGACCTCGGGTTCAATTAGATTCTAGAATGTAGGGAAACATGGAGATCAGAACCTACAACTTACTCAACACACTTGGAAAGTACTTATTGTATGACCGAAACCTTTTACAAAGGCTTATAAAATACCATAGTATGGCCGTAAGCATGTGAGCCCTCTTACTATAAACGTTGCATAGTATAATTATGGTACCTGTGTCGGCCGGGGTGCAAGGGATATGCCTGTCAACCTCACCTTCGGCAATTAGAAACGACCCACAGGCGGCGTGCGTTTTAGTCGGTTCGAGTCCGACATAACCTCTTCCACCGGCTCCGGTGGGGGAGGTATCCGTGGGGATTTTGCGCACGTAAAAAATAAGTATAATTATGGTGCTCCTTAAGAACAGTGAGAGCGAGCGAGACCGATAGTGAAAATATTCATAATTACGTAGAGCTTAATAAAATTGTTTATTGTTTATTGACGCAATTGTATGTCTGTTAGAAATAAAGGTAAAATTATTTCCTAAGAATAATACTCCATGAAAGAAAACCACATTTCTAAGAATTGCTCGTCAAAATTGATTGTTTTGTGTCCTTCACTGTTTCAGAAATAAGTATTAGTTTTAGAAAAGGCTTCAGTGGAAGTGTTTCGTTCATCGTTTGTTCATTTTCCTGTCAATTTTCATTAATCAACCAATTTATTTGTTGTTTAATAGCTGTTGTCCGCGGCTTTGTACGCGCGTACTTCTGATCCCTTTCACGCTGCTTACCATCAATAGCGTGATAGTGTAGCCTATGACACTCACAAATAATGTGGTTTTCTATTGGGAAAAGAATTTTCAAAATTGAGTCCACAAATGACCCCATACAAAGTCACACTGTGCCTCTTTACAATAATAGTATAGATGTATAGATAATGTCGTTACGGGTAGCGGGAGTCCTAAAAAGTTCTACAACACTGGTCTAGCTGCAATGCTTTGATGTCACCATTGGGTGGCCACCGCTTCACGGAAAATAACACAAATCCGCAGTTAGACTAGTAAAGTAGACCCCAGACTCAGAGGTGAAACCTTCGGATGCGACTGGAATTAACGCTAGAATGGAGAAGAAGAGTGTAGATTATAGTAGCAATGCTAAATGACGTTGTAGGGTGCTTACGTACGCATGTTTCCAAATATTACACAATATATACCCAGAGCAATCAGGGTTGCCTATCCAAAAAAGCCAGTCATGTGCGAGTCAGACTCGCGCATCGAGGGTTCCGTAACATAAGTCATATAAACCATAATACGAGGCGACGAGGTACGGAACCCTAAATATTAAAAAAATTAAAATAGGTTCGCGTACCTTTACAGTTCTCGTGTCGTTTGTTCTAAGTTTTGTTGCCCTGTGATAAAACCCACCAAACTACTGAACTACATTAGATTTTTATGGCTTTTGAAGCCTATTCAAAACTCTCAAATGTTTCAGCAGCAATCAACATATTTTATTCGTTGCCATGGCAACACGCACCATTTTTTATTGCCCCGTACATTGCAGTAATTTTACGATAGCCCTTTTTAATGCTGTATCTGAAATTGCAGGCGTAGCTTACCTGGCTCTAAAATCTCGGATGGTTTACGGGTCTCGCATACATTTTGGAGGTTATCTGAATTTATAATACTCTTAATTTATAAATAAGGGAGCAATTATGTATGTTTCATGTATTTCCAGATGGGTTTAATGGGCTATACGGAATGAATTTTTAAGGGATCGTGGACGGCCAAATCCGAAATCATGGTGAATATCTAAAAGTGTTCTACGATCCGATTGTGATGCAATCTTTTTGGCCAGGAATCGAATCTGTTGGTTTTGGTAAAAAAAAAGGAAAGTGTACTGTATCATTTGCTATTATCACAAATCCATACAGAGGGTCTTTTCTTCATCAAATTGATGATGTAATGGTATTAAATGTTTATTGAATATTTGTATTTTAAATATTTTCACATTATATAACGCGCAACAATACAATCATTGATTCTTTATGTACAATTAAGTAATTTTTTAATAAGCGACGTCTGTTGGAAATTTAATGCAATTAATGGAGTGAATGTAAAGTAGCGACATCTGTTAGGTAATAGCAAGAATAAACGATAATGGTGTGCATTATCGAGGTCGTTATACTAACAGGTCTTATCGTGGGCGGAGTAACACGAATGCAAATAAATTATGAGACCAAACTTTGTTTTAGATAGACGATAAAGATTGCGAAAATATTAGGATTTAAAGGACCTTTTAGGAGTATAAAATGGGAATAGGAATGACCTTCAAAAGCTCGTTAATCATATTATAATAATATCAAACAGAACTTTTGAACATAATTAATATATTTTTTTATATAGGACACGTCAATTAGACTTCGCCTTGCCTGATGGTAAGCTGAAGGCAAAGTCCCAGAAAAGAGGGTCACCATTACCTACACATTTCCCAAGCGCCTACAATATGGGGTTCTTCAAGAGGGGCATCAGAAGGTTTCTTCATGGTCGGCAGCACGAGTATGACATCCCTGGTGTTGCGTACGTCCATAGGCCACGGTAACCGCTTCCCATCAGGTGGGCCGTGTGCTTGTCTGCCAACTAAGTGGTACAAAAAAAAAATACATACCGTGTGACAATGGTGACACTCAGCTTGACGGCCTCATCATATGCTTTTTCACGCCCCGCTTAAAGGACCCGGGACTGTAAATTAACAACATGAGAACAAGAATGATAGGCATCTTAACATGATTTGTTATTATTTATGATCTAACATTATTATTCATTTATTTTTATTTAAGCAACACAGACTCATATTTATGTTAATCACAATTATCTTATTCTATGTCAGTTAGACTATGCTATATCAGTGAAATTAAAAGGTTTATTATATATCTATGTATATTATCAATCAGTACAGGCTCAACAGCGATGTGGAGAGCCTGCAGCAGTGATTGATAAATGTACAATCAAGTCTACTATACACGCTAGGATGCTTGCTGTTGGGGCTGACTCGCACACAACGCATCAGAGACGCGCAACGTTTCCGTATAAGCGCGTAAAAGCAGTCGTAACGTGCCTCCGCAAACAACCCTGATGCGCTGCAATACCGAGGCAGCCCCATCAACGCCCGGTACGCCTCATTCTACTGGACTCGAAAGGCACTGTACGATTCTTTTTCATTTAATTATGGTCATTAAAGACAAATAACAGATGAAAGAGATAGAAAGATGGGGGAGAGGGAGGGAGAGGTAGAGAGAGAATTTTTAATGGAGCCTATGGCCTGGGGACTATTAACACTTATCCTACTGATATTTTAAATGACAAAGTTTTTTTGGATGTTTGAATGTTTGTTACTCAATCACGCTCTAATGACTAGGTGGTACACATTATAATCTGGAATAACATATAGACTACTTTATATCCCAGGAAAAGGTTCCAGGGAAAGGATTTTTAAAACCCAACCAAATTATATACAAATAACTATATCGCTTAACCATCCCCCTTTTGTATTAATCCAAAAATCACAGAATAATGCGAATAATAAGATACTCTAACTTTATCACGACACGTAAAACTTTCAGGTGTCAATATCCGAATACATTTTATACGCCATTTATCTTTTAGTAGACCCTCGTAACACACGCTCCAATACATATAAATATCCCCAGTCTTTGTATATACACTGCTATCAGTTTATTGCCCTGATTTTATTATCTGCATGCCCATTTCAGATTATGGGGTAGAATGATGTGCAAGTTTTTTCCTTATGTCACTGTTTCCAAAACATTTATGAAATTCTTTCATTTTCAACTCAGTCAATATTTTTTCTGGTTCATTGAATGTATTGGCTTATAAGTTTGTTGCTTTTTTTCTTGGATAGTTGACTTCCTTCTACTGAATAAAGTTATCTTTGAATAAATCCAAAAAAAATGAATATAATTTCGATGACTACTACAGCTGCCCTCTCCTTTCCTACACAGGATAACACAACGCAGGGCTTAGATGTCACATTCACACTGTGCCGAATGTACGAGCAAGAACCAAGTGGTTTGGAGATTCTCTTCTTTGCAGCATCCCCAAAACCTGGAAATTTTTAGCAGCTCGCGTGTTTCCTTCTTCCTACAGTCCCGGTCCTTTAAGCGGGGCCTGAAAAAGCGGGTTGGCGTGAAGAAAGCACATGAGAGCAAGCGTGGTGAGCTGTGTACCACCACGCTTGCTCTCATAACATGCTCTTTCTTTACAGCATCTCTCGCCACGTTATAAGATAAGATAAGATAATTTATTCACATATTTTTACACCATTACATACCTCCTTACATTTAGGCACTTAAATAATAATTATAAACTAAGTATATTTTAATCAAAGCAGGTATCTACCCACACTAAGACATACCATCCTACTCAATTTTCAAATCACATATTAACAACCCGCTTCTACCATAATATCCAACATATTAGGAGCCTATGTTCAAATCCCAAGTCATCCCCAAAAGAAAACATATAGAAAATAAAATGAAAAAGACTCAAGCCATCATCGAGGTGGGGCCCCACTGGTGGTTTAGTCTACAACACTGGCTATAATTTTGGGGGCTGTAGGATAGGTCGGCAGTCGTCCCCGTAAAAGCCAAAAACACCAAATAATTTAAAAGAAAAATGACAGAATTAAGGCAGTTAAACGTCAGCATTTCAGCTCAATTGCACATACCTAGCAGTGCACCCAAATCAATTAGTATTGATAACATTTTATTATTTTACATAGCAGACAAACATACATAGTATAAAATAGAATGTCTCTGGTGTTTAATGGTTGTATGTACATAAAAAATACGTCGCTCACATTAATTAGTCAACCTAAATATATTATTCAGGCGATCATTCCATTATATACCCAAGCAGAAATAAGAATAATATTGTTCTCTCTGCCCGGCAACAAATCAAACGTATTTTGTACGGGTACCTACCAGAAACATTATACTTGGCTGCACAGTTGGCAATATCATAACATCACACTTACACATGTTCCTAAAACCCTTAACACTATCACTATAGCTGATAAAATATGAAATCATTAACTTTTAGATATATTAGCAAGGTTTAATTATAAATTAATGTAAAAAACCTAACAAAATAATGTTGGCGGTATGCAAATATAATATCATTACCTCCCGTGCTAGTCGATAAACGACTGTGTTACGGCGAGGTAAGATTCTCGACTCAAATAACATGATGTTTCTATTGTAGGTAAAACAAAAACCGGCAGCTTTAAAACACATAGTATATGTAAAATGTTCGGACAAAATATTTTCTATTAACTACTCTTCTTCAATTATGAATTTTTTTTTTTTTTGTTTTTGTTTTCTTATGTACTAAGTTATCAACCACTTAAATTCATTATTTAGAACACAAACATGTGAAAATAAGCAAACGTATGTGTATTTAGTATTTATGTTCCAATCAGCCTGCTTATTTTTTCACTTCTATGTTACACTCATTTTTACATTTATATACTATACACCTACAGTTACTTAGAAATGTACATACATACTTAGATTACATTACAATACATATAATAATAATAAATATTCTACAACATTCTACACAACGCTATCTAGACCCATGGTAAGCATAGCCTAACCAGCCTGTGCTATGGAATCCAAAATGCGGGTAAATACACTTAGATACTCTTTTTTTTTTTTTTTTTTGTAAATATATAAATATATACCTATCATACATATAAACACATCTGGTGCAAATAAATTATTATAATAGTTTCTTTCGCCTATTCTGTAGCACTAATCCCTGATCAGGCAAAACCTGTCATATGCTATAAAAATATGCTAATATTATTGGCATATCTTTTTAAGTTTTTCTGTCTGTTCAAAGTCCAAATTACCCAACAACTCATCCAGTGTTCTTCCACAAACAGCTCTAGTCATATTCTTAACAGAATGAATTTCACTAATCCGATTATAAAGAAACGGCGCAAGAAAGAATGAGAAGCGTTGAGCAAAAGATGTCCTACATGATGGAACATCAAACACGGCATGTGTTCTTCTGGCAGAAGTTTTCACTCTCTTTTGACCGAGATGTTGCCTAAGGATTATGTTTTTAATAAAGAGTTGACGAACACTTAGCACACCAAATTCTTTATATAGCTTCACTGTAGGATAGCGAAACTCCTTAGAATTAATAACTTTCAGAACACATCTCTGTGCTCTCTCTACATTCATAAGGATCATTTTATTAGCACCTCCCCAGGCCGATATACCATAGGTAACTATTGACTGGCACAAAGTTATATAAACCAATTTGTTTGTTTTCCTGTCTTTTAAATTTCGTATTTTTTTAAAAATAGGTATTAGCTTCCGTATTTTAGACCTTAGGTTAGTTATATGTTTCTTCCAATTCAGGTTTTTATCTATTTCCACACCAAGATATCTAATATTATCAGTTGCAGACAGGATAAAACAGTTACAGCCAGCAATACAAGGACATGTAGAAGAGTGAGCTTTCAAACTGAAATTTGTCTGCAATTGTTGTCTATTTGTTATTGTGAACGTTATGTATTTAGTCTTATTTAAGTTCAGCGTAAGCAAATTCGCGTCAAGCCATTTACTCATAATCGAGAAGCCTTTCTCTGCAGATGATTGAACCTGAGTCCAGGTGGAATTTTGGAATAAAATTACAGTATCGTCAGCAAAAGTAATCACTTTTGCGTCCGGTAGTTCCATATCACAGAGATTGTTTACGTAGATTAAAAACAACGTAGGTCCAAGCACTGAGCCCTGAGGCACACCAAAATTAATCATCAGCTTACTACTACTAAATTCACCTATTTTAACCATTTGTGACCGATTACTTAAATAATCCCTAAAAAGATCAAGTGTAATACCTCTTATACCTATTGATTCCAGCTTACGTAAAAGCAAGGGTATAGAAACAGTATCGAATGCCTTGGCCAAGTCAAGGAATATCCCAATACATTTTCTCCCACCATCAAGACATTTAGCCACGCTATTTGTCAAACTTTCAATTGCATCTATAGTTGACTTATTTTTTCTGAAACCGTATTGGTTTTCAGAAAGAAGAATATATTTGTCTAAATAATTTATGAGCCTGGTGTTAATAACCTTTTCTAAAATTTTTGCTATAGTAGGTAAGAGCGAAATCGGGCGATAATTAGCAACACTGTCTCGTTCTCCCGCTTTAAACACTGGCACAACAATGGATTCCTTTAGTACATCAGGGAATCTTCCATTAGATAAGCAAGAATTAATTATGTAAGTTAGAGGTTTAATAAGTATATCTATAAATTGTTTTATAAAAATGGAAGAGATGCCATCCCAACCTGTAGATTTAGTATTTTTTAATGAAATGACTGTTTTAAATATTTCCATTTCATCTGCTTCCATCAGTACAAATGAGTTTGCAGGAGTACTCCTGCACACATATCTCCGTACGAGCTCATTTTCAGTCGTTTTTAGTCTGTGTATAATGCTATTTGACAGCGTAGCACCTACACTTACAAAATATTCATTAGCACTATCAATAGACTCTTGAGGTGTCGACTTTATTTTTAACAATTCGTGTGGCACTTGGGTATAAACTGATCTATTTAAATTACACAGGCGCTTTATAACATTCCAGGTTCCCCTAATATCCCTTTTATTAGCTTCTAGGTCTAGTTTATCGTGCTCGTTTTTTAATTTATGGAGAATATTATTGCAATGGTTTCTATAGCGCTTATAAGTAATTTCCAACTCTGCATCTTGCGGTGATTTCATATGTCTTCTATGTAGGGTATCTCTAAATCTCATGCAGCGCAACAAACCTGGTGTTATCCATGCTTGTCGAGTTTTCCTTCTATTGGGTACTGTCACCAAGGTTGTGCTTTTTTTTATTATGTCAGATAGGGTTTCAACGAAATGTTTAGTCATTTTGTTTGGATCTTGTATAGTAGTATAATTTGACCAATCAAATTGTTTTAGTAGATTATAGGCTGTATCATGATTAAACCGCTGTATATATTGCTTTCGTTCAGTATCATTACGAGGTTGCGTCAAAGGTATACTAAAATAAACACATCTGTGGTCAGTTATGGAGAATTCACAAACAAGTGTTAAGGTTTTACAATTTGACTTCACAAAACAATGATCGTAGCACTTCTCTAAGCGAGTGGGAAACAAATGACTCGGCAAAAGACAGTTCGTGGCTAACAAATCCAAATAGTGATCTGATTTTGGGTCTTTGTTATCTTTAGTAATATCTATGTTAAGATCTCCAGTTACATAAACATTTGGTACACTTTTGAGGTTATTTAAAAGGACATCGAGGGATCCAAGAAAATTTGTAGCCGAGGCAAAAGAAGGTGATCTATACACACAGATAAAGGCGTGACTGTTACTAATTTTTACCACCAAACAATCTGCCTCGTTAATATCAGGTTCAAAGACCATCACTTCAGCCAAAGTATTCTTTATATATACAACCACCCCACTATTTTGATTAATATGATTGCGAGTATGCGTTGCATTATATCCTGCTATTTGCGGTATGAACTCAGAATTTAGTAACCAACATTCTGTCAAGATGATGACGTCATAAACTAAGAAACTTCTTTCCATAAATACTCTAAAAGCTTCAAAATTTTTATTTATACTTCGTATATTCTGTACTATAATTTTGAGAGAAGATTCCGTTTCAAGCTTGTATTGTGAGAAGGATTCCGGATTCTCGACCAAAAAACTGTCACCAACGTTGACATACTTGTCAACCTCAGTAACCACATCATTCACATTTGTACCCATAATAATGTTGGTGAATAATAGCTGTGTAGTAACAAAAAAGGTCGAGAATAAGAGTTGACGGAGTTTATGAGGGACCTTGGAGACATAATACAATTTGTACCATATTCAAATACGACAGACAAATTCAACACTCTGACCATTGATATTGCACTACAGAAAGATATGCGCGATAAATATAGAAACAAAATAAGATACAGTCGGTAGTTTATATAACTCATAAATATGGGCACCATTGTAAAGTAGTATAATGCTATAGAAAGAAAAACATACGTGACAACTAAGTAAAAACATACACAAAGAAATGACAATGAAATCAAGACACACTCAAAGAAGTATATATTCAAAACATATTTACCAACATATAGTCAATCCAGAGGAAGATCTTTGATTTGGTTAAGGGTTTTTATAATTACAGCAGGATGTCCCTCCTCTTTACGTACAAGAATATTACCGTGTGACACCCAGCAATATTTGTATGATCCAGTTTTAATAAGTTCGCGAGAGGCTGCCAATATCTTCCTGGACAAGGGCGTTAGTGATTCCGATATAAATACTCTTGAGTATTTTCCATCAATCTTTAGGCTATCGGTACTCAGCGGTCTGTCTTTATTGCTAATGTTATAATTTTTAACAGCTTTTAATAGGGTTTCCTTCTCTGTATGATCCTGGTATTCTATTATAATTGGTCCGTTATTTCTTCCCCGGCGAAATATATTTGTTGAAGCATTAATGGGGTCCATCTTAAATAGCGCGCATACGGTGTTGACAATTTCCCGTAGGTCTTCTTTTTCTTTTCGCGGAATGTTTCTTATTTCCACATTGTTCCTAAGTCGTATCTTTTGTAAACTATTTAGCTGGATCTCCAATTCACCAATACGTTGATTTGCTTCGTTTTGTTTGATTTCAAGGGTTTGTACTCTGCTTTTAATCTCATTGTAATTGGCTGTGCTAATTTCAAGTAGCTTAATAATCTGTGAATTTGACTCCATTATCTTCTTATTCTGTTCCTTTATCTCCGCTATTTCCGTATTCATCATTTCTCTAAATGACTGCATAAGATCTTTTTTTAATTCCAGAAAATCTTCATGTTCAGGAAATTTCCGTTTTCTGATATTAATATGCCGTATAATAGTATCCTGGTCTGTTATTTCACGAGAGAGATCTGGATATGATGAAAATTTTATTGTCTGCCCCGAAGATGGCGTGCGTTCCTCTGTCATTTTTATCTGATATTTATAGTTGGACTGTAGACTACCTTGATCTGCACGGTACTATTGTGGTATATAACAAATTAGCCACCGAAGCGATATCACACCTTATCCTTTCAGTCACAAGGTTTAAAACAATTTGTGATCTGATCAAGAATATGTTTAGCACGTCTGAGTTCAACTAGTTAATGAGCGAGAATGAATGTAATGAATGAATGAATTATGCGTATGTACAGCGCTCACGGCTATTAAAAACTTTGATCGTTAGCTGTCCTAGAATGCAACTGCGATGATTTACCAAGATAAAAGTTTAAAGCGAACGACATAGGTAATTATGACACGGCTAGTATCTTGCAATGATACTTCTAATATCTTGCAATGATACGGCTAATAGCTTGCAATGGTTCGGCCAATATCTTACAATGATTCGGGTAATATCTTGTAATGATTCGGCTAATATCTTGTAATGATACGGCTAATATCTTGCAATGATACGGTTAATATCTTACATTGATACGGCTAATATCTTACAATGATACGGCTAATATCTTGCAATGATACGGATAATATCTTGCAATGATACAGCTAATATCTTGCAACGATACGGATAATATCTTGCAATGACAAGGGTATATTTCTACTGGATAACAAAATTGATTAGGTTTTGACTATTTACACAACCGAAAAATATTCTAATGAATTTGTTTTTATCACAATTGGTAACTGTTGACATCCTATTTGAGAAGTGTGTCGTTTCCTCCTAAAATGAAATCTTTTGCGGATGAGATGTCACCTAAATCCTATTTAGTAAATATGAAAATGTTTATTAAAATTGTTTTGAATTACATACTATGCATTAATTCCTCTCCAATTAAAACTTAACGTTATAATAGGCAAAACTGGATTTCAAAATTTACAAAATTTTACTGTCGCGAAATTTTTTGAATGGCTCTTTCTTTTCTTTGAATTTATTGCGTAATTACTTTTGTATGAATGGAGTAGCAGTTTGATATAAGAGTTGCATCCATACTACCCGTTAAAACTTTGTTAAAACAGATCAATCTCAAACTTTATTTGTGACTGGCTGGTAATTCATTGCTAACTATTGCAATTTTTTAATAGTCGTGCCATTAAAACAGCCATCATAACAATTAAAAATCATTCCAATTTTGGAGTTCAACATTAGACCAAACATATCTTTCAATTTATTAAAATTCGTCAAATTAATACAATATGTCAAAATTGTACAACAAGCAATGCTTAGTCCATGTACTAATCAAATAACCCGCCCCTGAACGCTCCCGCTGCAAAAGTACCCATAACGCTTGCTGCGTTGCCACGTTGGATGGCGATGGCCAGCCTTTGGACCAGGAACGACCCGGAACGATGTCACTGATCGCCTTGATGAGTCTCTGTCCGATTTCTTTAATACTATTGGCACGGATAATTTGGAAAACGGTACATAATATTTTCATATTCATTCTTATACATTACAAAATATTTTATTCTCTATAGCTGGCTACATACGACCCAAATCCACGCACACTTGGACCATGGACATTATTAGGGTTCTATATAAAAAGTAGTTTTATTTTACCAGACCAATTTTTGTTCCAAAAATAAACAGCGGGAGCACTCGTCCTATGAAAATAACATTTGCATACTGTATGAGGAAGTTTTTCGTAATGGTCTCGAATCTATAACATACAGATTTGTTTCACCAATAACATCGCATACTGCAATATAAATGTTAATACTTTATAGAAACAATATTGTTGTTTTGTAAACTAATAACTTGCTAAGTAGTTGTTGATACACTTTGTTTTACAAGAAAACAAACAATCTATATTATAGTTTGTAGACGACAAATAAAAATTCAATAAGCGATATTTTCCAACTTTTCACCCAAACGTTCGAAAGGAGTGATATTTCATCTGTTTCTCCAAAGATAAGGCTTGTAATATTATTCTTTTCCAATATCCGCCCATCTTTAGCCTTGAGCTGATAAATGAATATCCTTCAGCTATTATAACTCGTTCTCTGAGCATATTTTCATTTGTATTATACTCGTGTCTTCGGCAGGATTATATCTCTTATTCCTTAAGACGGATTAGTGACTAAGTGTTAGTATCCTGAATAAATTAGATACTTACTATTCAAATTAATTAAACTTGTATTCAGATTTAGATAAGTAGATTCTTCAGGGTTGGGAGCGCGAGTCTAACACCTCTGGTGTTGCATATGTCTATAGACTACTGTAACTACTTCCCATCGAGTTTGCCACCTAAATGGCACAAAAATATTTATAATGCTTAAATGTAATATCTAAACATAATTCTTATTTCAATCGATTAAGATACAGAAAAAATTTAATCGGTTCAAGCGGGATTCGAACCCGCGATCTTTCCCTTACGCTCTAACAACTAAAATGACTCTTAACCGTCGCCGTAAGATGGACATATGTATAGAAAAATTTGGATGGTTTCGGGCGAAGGTTCTGTGGCTTAGTAGTCAGAGCGTTCGACCTGTAAAGGAAAGATTGCGGGTTCGAATTCTGCCTGAACCGATACAAATTTTTCTATATCTTAAACGATTTAAATAGTTAGCATACTAAATGCTTTAAAATTTCATGAAATAACTCTTATTTTATGATTCCGTAATGGTGAAAAATAAATAGTTTTCATGTTCTATGATAATATCTTATTTATTTATGGACAACCAGAATTTTCCGGGTTCAAGTGAACGTCACGTGCAAGCCGGTGCCTGCTAATTGACGGATGATTCATTGGCTTACCACTCAATGTTGGGAGATCAGAAGGCAGTCGTATAAGCCAAACTAATTTACCTTTATATTAGTATTAGTATTGAAACCATCTGAATATGGAAGTACCTTCAATATGCCGCGCCTCTGTTATTAAAAAAGTAACTAAACCTATTCAATCAAATCAACTAGCCTTTCGCAGTTCACTGCTAGACATAAGCCTCTCTTAATGTTGGGAGGCTATATCCTTCTGTTTCCACAGGGCTTAATTTCGAGATTTCTTTCTCTCAATGTGTTCTGCTTATTTTTCCGTTAGTCGCCTTTTACGATATCCATCGGATAAGATGTGGTGGTCATACTTACATTCTTTCACCGTCACCACCCGGATATTAACACGGATCTAAACCTTAACAGGTCATTATTTTTGGTAGTTAGTCTTAGGCTAGTATTCTAGAACTACACTTAGTCCTAAATCTCGATTTATCTGAGGATCTGTCCTCAGATAAATCGAGATTTAGGACCCTGAATGTCGTGTGAATGTGTTTAGGGTCCTGAATGACACATTGTATAGAGACAGATTGACTAACAGATTTTCTATATAACAGATTATATGGAAAATCTGTTATATGGAGTTTTGTTGGAAGATCAGAAGGCAGTCGCCACCATTAGATCAGAAAAAGCCAAACCAATTTATTACCTTTATATTGGCATTAGTGTTGAAGCCATCTGAATATGGAAGTACCTTCAATATAGTTAGCATTATAGTTGAGTTTCGTTCTGGAATACGGGCCTTAGTATAACTCCGTTCAACAAAGGGTAATGGAGCTGCTAACACGACACTAACCTATTTATTCATATAACTGTTGCATTAATTACGTAATTAAGAAACGTTGGCCAGCCGTGAACAGTTGAACAGTGAGGAGGGTGCGCTTCAGGAAGTGTAAACGTTGGCCAGCCGTGAACAGTTGAACAGTGAGGAGGGTTCGCTTCAGGAAGTGTAAACGGTAAACCGCCACAAGGAGTTTCACTTTACTGTAATTGTTATTATCGTGCTTTGTTTTGATTTGTAAGTAAATAATTTAAGGACTAACAGTTCTACGTTTTCAATTACAACATGCTTGTTATAGCAATAATTATATTTTATAAATGGTAATATTGCAAATAGAAATGTTGACAAAAAATATTTATATTGGTCTAGGTGTCTTCTGGCCTTAACTTCTTTCTTTTAGTTATAAAAATATATGAGCTGAGATAGTAGCTATATATATGAGATAGTAGTTCCATAGCTAGTTTTTCTCGTATCATTGACAATTTAATTCCATTATCTTCAAGTTTCACTTCAATAAAAGATATTTTCCGAAAGCAAAGCATTACTCTTAATAAATCTAAATGTCTATACTTGCCCAGTAATACTTGAGGTCTCTTGAATTTTACCTCCTGTGTCAAATCTTGTCTTGATGACGATATGACCACCTGGGAAGTATACCTTTTTAGAAGCGGTTGCCCACCAGTAGTGTAAAAGGAGGTTTGAACAAACTCTTTTTACACTAAGAGGAGGTTTGAACAAACTCTCTCAGTACTAAATCTGACGACTTAACGACAAGGCGTGATGGGTGGGTCGGCCGGGGTGCGAGGGATATGCGTGTTAACCTCACCTTCGGCAACCAAAAACGACCCACAGGCGACATGCGTTTTAGTCGGTTCGAGTCCGACATAACCTCTTCCACCCGCTCCGGTGAGAGGGTATTCGTGGGGATTTTGTGCACTTAAAAAAAAAGTGGTGATGTGTGGAGCCGCCTGTCACCCTAGCAGAAGCAGTCCGCGGTAGAGAGGCAATCAGCAATGACCCACAGGCGCCTTGCGTTTTAGTCTAATCGAATCCGACATAACCTGTCCAACCAGCTCCAGCGGGGAGGTATCCAAGGGGGTTTTTTCACACGTAAAAAAAAGCCTTAGATAATCATAACAGAAGAAAAAATACCAGATTACAACAATTCACCATCTATCTCGAATGCATACTCTACTATACCTACAGTACATCTAACCCAATTAAGCGACGTCACTAACAGGACTACACCTCAGCAGTAACATCTATGAGTTGCATTATCACATTAATTGTTCAAGTAAATTGCCGCGTAACCTCATTACGAGGCGATATATGACGTTGTAATTATTGCGTCGCACAGTTCCTGATAGATGTGGTTATGGTTATCATGAATAATTATGCTACTGGTCTTACTTATGCTAATACAAACTAGAAAATGACAGGATTATTTTTTTTATTTACAATTGGGTCAGTCAAATTACTAGTGAAATTAGATTTTATTACTAAATGTCAAAACGGTAATTAATAAGGAAACTTTTTTTTATACCACTTAGGTGGCAGACAAGCACACGGCCCACCTGATGGAAAGTGGTTACCGTGGCCTATGGACGTGTGTAACACCAGAGAAGCTACACTCGCGCTGCCAACCCTGTAGTCTCTGTGCCGTCAGTGTAGAGGACAAAGCAGGACAAGCCTTTAATCATCCCACTGACAGCATAAATTCTCCAGTGAGCTCTGGCTACCCTACTCACCACTGGGAACACAACACGAAGTTATTATAACCGCGGTATTCTTTTATGAAATAATGTATTGTGGTGTCATAATATTTTATTGTCAAGAGTATTACTATTGGGTGATGAAAAATAATTAAAATCAAACGAACTTTTATACATTCTTAATTTAATGAGCTCATTTAAATAATTTATTTAAACCACAGCAAAATACTCAATAATGGCTAGGCAAATATTATAAAGTTTATTACATCATTTAACTACCTATCGTGTCAGTTATGATTTACAGTTATGGTGCAGAAGCGAGGAAACTCTCAGTGGAACTAGCCCATAAATTAAAAGTTGCGAAATGAACTATGGAGGATGGACCCGAAATATACCGCGCTCGTCTTTCCAATGTTCCAAATAAATTGTCATGTATACTGTAGGTAGTATACTAATATTAATATAATATGCTCTGTGAGTCAAAGCACTCTCCAAAAGAAAAAATATCGTATCCTAAAAAAACTAATAACATTTCCTCTTTTCAGGTACGTTTAATCAATACGCAGCCGAAACTAGAAACACACATGAGGTCTCAACTTACAAACGAGAAAGGTAGGAATTAAGGATTCAAAATGCTTTGACAAATTATGCCAGCGGCAATGGGACAACTTGAAGTCCGTTTACATATTTATATGTCCGTGGAATGCTAGCAAGTATACAAGGTGGTCCTGGAATAGCTAGCAGTGGTTGTCAGTGTGATATATGTGTGAAACAGTAACGCTAACCCTTGCTACTCTGGCCTCGAGGTATATGCATAATTTATAATAACATTGTTAGTACATTTGGCTCACATCAGGATTTACTGCTCGTTTGTCAGGGTAACTACAAAATAGTAGTAATTATGTAAATTTATTTAGTTCTAACCTTAAACCATTATGTAATATCTGACCTTGTAAGAAATATAAAAACCATTATAATTTTGCTGTCTAAATGAATAGCGGCCTCATAAAATTGTAATACGCGAAATGGAATAAAATTAGAGCAACAAATATTTAACAAGAATAAAAAACAAAATGAACCAAATCAAGCAAAAGGGAAAAAAAAGCGGGCCCTGGGCTTCAAAGTTTGGATGCAACCGAGATTGACGCTCGGACAAAGAAGATAAGATATTTGTCATGCAAAATAAATTGCGGGGAAAGTAATGCCAATCACATAAATTATGACAAAAGATAAAAAGAATTCTGAAATAATGCAACATTTCTAATTTTAAACGGCTTAAGATAGAACAATTTGTACGAATTTCTGCGACTATTTTTTCATATAGCCTTGGTATTCTACCTATAAAAAGACGACTTTTGTAGGTAGAAAACCACGGCTATAATTACCTCATGTTGTTTCCGGCGGTGAGTAGGGTAGCCAGAGCTCACTGGAGAGATTTTGTGCTGTCAGTGGGAAGACTAAAGGCTTGTCCTGATTGAATCTTCTGCACTGATGGTACAGAAACTCACCGTTCTTACAGTGACTCCTCTGATGTTTCATACGTTCATAGATCACGGTAACCACTTTCCATCAGGTGAGCCGTGTGCTTGTTGCCCTAATTTGTATGAAAAATAGGTACCTAGGTATGTTTCGATAGTGCTTTCCAGGTGTCTTTTTCCGTTTCCAGGTGTCTTTTCTTAGAAGATTGGTTTAGATCTGGTGATGGAATTTATGAGAAACCTTTGGTCTTTCAAATTCGTTATCAACTTCTAAGAATTACTCATTATTTTTTTATTATTATTGCACACACGTTTTGGATGTTTGTTGTTCTTTTGCCAGAATATAATTACATACTACGCAGTAGTTGCAGTAATAAATCATAATTAATATATTATACGTATAAATGGAGATAACAATCGATCTAATCCAGAAGCAGTACACTTGAAGATTTCAACTTCGTCATTAATGTAAAAAAATTGTTATATAATTCTAAATAACAATTGAATGATTCGAATGTTTGACAAAAAAAATGTAACCGCCAATATAATATTTAAGCCTCCATATAAGTCATTTCATAATTTTCATCGCATTATAATTTTGGATGTTTTATATCCTAATGCAATTTTTATGGCCCAATATAACTTTAAAGGGACAGTGTACTAAAGGGAATTAAAGGGACAGTATCCAAGTTAATGTAGGTTTAGGAGAGCCTCAATAGAACGTTTTTTTGGATTTTTATTTTAGGCTTATCTTGGTAAAAGAGTGAATGCCTTTGCCTTACTTTGACAGCAAATGGTTGAGGGTAGGTTAATGTTTATGGTTCTAAAAGCCGGAGGGTGAGAGCATAATATATTACTTTCTGTTTTAGCTTTAGGTCTTTGTACTATAATAATATTTGTAACGCCTTTTACATTTACTCTCGCTCAACTTTTTTATAGAATTATTATAAGGATGTTTGTAATGATACCTCATTCCAATCCTTGAAACCAAAATAAAAAAACAAAGTAACTTACTTCATGATAAGTTCACGCAAATGTTAACTTGCAAAAACTTGTAGAAATAATATTATTTGCATGAATACGTAACATTCCTATTCAATTGCTTTTACAAACTCTAGTTCTACTAATCCATACAAAGTGAGCAATGAATTCATGGTCTAATAAATATCATAGTCAGAGCAAGACTATTATTTTCTCTGTGGAGCATGGCCTGTTATGCAGAGCTGCAATCGGAAAATGTATAAGCAGTTAGGCAGATTTTGACATTATGGTATTAGTAATATTGTAAAATGTATTCAATTTCCATTAGTAGAGCGTGTTATTAATCAATCAATTAGTTTTGGTGAGTGCGTATAATGATGTTAATGTACAAACGAGTAATTGTGAGCGAAATACTGTCCATAAATTTTAGTAAAATAAAGATAAGAAATCAGTGGTCAAAATTACCTTTGTTATCGTGTTAAATATTAAAAATAGTAAACTTAATCGAAAAATGGTACGACAGTGTGAAGTGAAAATTCCAGAACTATTGCAAAACTGTATGTTTTTGTTATGTCAGTATATCTGTTACTTCATTTATGACTTGAGATTTACATGCTCATTCGCGTTACTAGTGTAAAACTCGCAGGGATATTTACCATGTTTATTATTTTTGTTGAGCAACCGATATTTTGACGCTGTTACAAGCGCCATGATCACGGTGTACTACGTACAAAAAATACAAATAATCACGCCTTCATCCGTGGAGGGTTTGGATGAATTTACTCCCACATTTCACCAATAATTTTATTCACACCCACGTAATAGGGGGTGAGCCTTCAGTACATTAATACAGTACAGTACTGTATTAATGTACTGATGTTACTAATCCTACCCTCTCTTTTCCTACATAGGACAACACGTGCAGGGCTTAGATGTCACACTCACACAGTGCAAGAACCAAGCGGTTCGGAGACTCTTTTCTTTGCCGCACTACCAAGACCTGGAATTCATTATCATTACTTTTAAAAATCGATTAAAATTTAGAGAAATTCAATCTTGTCTATATTTTAATCAATTTGAAGTGTAAACATTTTTAACTGCTCGTAATAATTTTGTGATAATTGATCAGAGAGAAAACTAAAGATTATTGCTCAGCAAATTGAAACCTTTTAAAATGTTTGAACTCATTCTTTTTATTTTTAAGCATCATTTTGTTGGTGATCTTTTCCGTCATCTTTAATGAAAGAATCATCTAATAAAACCTCCTTTGTTGGTGAAAGGGAAACTGTTAAATATGCTTTCATTATAGCGGTATAAGGGAGCGGCCCTTGCTTAGTGAGAATAATAGGCGCAGGTTTGATTGATGAATGGTCTGATTAAAAGCCTTCGTTCCTTTTATATTATTGTGAACACGCTGTGAAAGGTGCGCCCTTATTATTAGCTCTTATCAAAAATTACTACCTTCAGATTCTTTTTGGTCACGAACTATAAAACTTGAAGTCGCTTTGTCTGTTCGTTTATTTTATTGACTCATTTTCCAGTGTATTTTTGTTACGTAAAGTGACATATCAAAATAAGCAGTGACAACAATGATGAATAAAGCCTGAAAAAATGTTGCTAGATGCTTAAATGGCAAGAAATATATAAAGTTCACGACATAAAATTCTGAACCACTGATCCTATTTATATTACGATTGTGTGTACTTTATAGTTGAAGCTATAAACAAGCAGTAAAGTGAGGGCCATTTTATGGTGTTTTCCCATCAAAAATCGACCTCTCACTCTGCAGAGGTCATCGTGATACTGGCACTCGGATGTTGTAATCGTTCATAGATCAGGGTAAACGTTTACCAATAGATTTACTGTACACTTTTTTTACCTTTTCGGACCAGTACGTCGTTATTATGTATGATATGTATGTACTTAATGTTAATATTTATGGGCTAGAATAAATGTTTTTCTTCTTCTTCTACCGATGCATATACAATAGTACTATGTATCTATCCTCAAATGATTCCTACCTTCAACAGATAAAATATTATTACTCCATACGCGATAAAAACAACTCTTTTATAGCCTTATAGATTTTTACTAGGTCGGTAACGAGCAACTGATATCCCTAATGTTCCAAGCATAAATTCCAGTTGAGCGTTTTATAAACTGTTCCATAATAATAAACATTTAAAAATTTAAGACTACTCTATTGATTTCTCCACTCCTTGTTCAACAAAGTAAGCTTTTGTTACGTTAACCCTTGCATTGGCGCCTTACAAGGTATTATTCTAGCGCGGGTATTGTGTAGGTAGATGAAGTAAGTCAGAATGTGAACTGTCAAATATCAGCTTAACCACATTATATTTGAAATTCATTTCCGTCATAAGTATGAACAAAAAGGTCCATAATAATTAAACTTCCAAAAAGTTGCAAATGAAAATAATAATAATAGACGAATTATATTTCGAACACCTTCAATGTACTTCTGATTAAATTTATTGAGGCTTCCAAGTCAATTTAACTTTGCCCGGGACTCGCCGTGAGGTCACGCCAGGCGTTTTTGTGGGTCGCTCCTGTTAATCCCGGCTTATAGGAGTAGGTGGGATTAGACCCACAACAAAATGAAGATGAAAGTCCTGACACACAACTCTCCATCAGGACTTATTATTCGCCAAATAGTTTTCGGAGCTGGCAGTAACAAGAATGTATGTATTTAACTGAATAATAAATTTCATAATATTTAGATGCTTTTAACCCCCCTATGCAAAAACGACGGGGTGTTATAATGTTTGGCATGTTTGTGTATGTGTGTGTGAACAACATACATAGACATATGTGTGTGTGCGTTGTATAGCTATGTTTGAAAAAAATCGGTCCAAGATAGCCGTCGCCGAAAATAACGGAAAAATATTTTTTCACAACTCAATATGGGTATCAAATGAAAGGGCTTGACTAGAAGACCAATTTATAAAGTGTATAGTAAAAATTAAAAAAAAAACCCCGTCACAAATAACATTATCCAAAAAGTTGAAAATAAATAAACTAGATAAGCACTCCGTCATATTATCGTAGCGATCCAAGGTCCTACCGACATAGCAACGCTTGAATCTAAATATTACTAGGTATATCAAATGTTAAGTTTGGAGAATGATTTTTTATGACAGGGGTTTTTCTAGAATTTGTTGTGCGATCGGCATCAGATTCGATGTTTACAAGCAAAGTACTCTAAATCATCTTGATACTTTGGTATTAAGATCATTTTGAGTACTTTGCATCTTTGCCTCAACCTCATACTGAAAGAAGAAAGAAAGAAAGAAAGAAATTTTTTATTTTGCTTCTCACAGTGTGTTACTTAAATACTTATGAACTATACTTACAACTAACCTTAACCTAGTATATCTCACACTGTGTGAACCCAAAATAGGGCCCCATCTCAGCATTAAATGCTACGCACACTGAGAGTATGCGCAGCGCTGGTTTTCAGATGGGGCCGCTAGGCAGCGCTGACGCCGCGCTCATACATTTTAAAAATCCCTGACTGTACATGCACGGTGGTGTTGATATTTGAGAGTTGTGAGAAGAGTGCGAAATATTGCTAGTCAAGACGGCCTCTGTGGTGTATCGGTAGAACGTTCGAATGCTACGCACGGGGGGCTGGTTCGATTCCCGCTCAGTGCAAATATTTGTATGCATGAATATGTATATTTGCATTGGTCTAGCTGTTTTTATGTATACTATGTATGTATTAACAAAAAAAAAGTATCTGAGTACGTTTATCCGCATTCTTGATTTCATAACACAAGCTAGTTAAGCTATGCCTACCATGGGACTAGATAATGTTGTGTAGAATGTTGTCAAATATTTATTTTATCAAGATCTTTCTGATTCTGACTGTACAAACTGAGTCTAGATTGTCAAAGACAAAGTCATTTATCCTAATATTGTACAATTAAATTGTTTCTTTTGACGTCAATAATAATTCTACTTAAGTTTAGTTTACCACCATCCTAGGTGCTAGTGGAGAAGAAACGGCACATCAAACTTCACTGCGGCATTTTTAAGACGTCAATTTACTATCGTTCCTGAAAGGCTTCGGGCTTTAGGCGTTATGCTAAAAGTGGACGAATTTACTTTTTACGTTGTGTTACAATAAACAATAGGTATGTAAAAAACTTTATAGTAAAATAGTTAATCGATAGATAAATTTGGTAAAAATGAGGAGCCTGCCCCATGCTCAATCCAGACATTTTTATCTTTCAGGTAATCGGTCTTATAGTATGCTCTTTCATATAATGGCGTATTTACAAAGGATTTAAAATTGTTGTCAGGTATATCAAGGACAGCTTTAGGTAATTAATTATAAAAATGTATACTTTATGCCTTAAAAGAATCACTAACTGTAATGAGCCAATAATATGGATGTTGCAGTATGTTTATTACGCAGATTTCTATCTGTAATGTCTGTTACTTTAGTCTAATGCTTATATATTTTCTGACATACATTATATAAGTTCAAATTGCAAATATTTTCAAATTAGATCCAGATAACATAATGTATATGTTCAATCTAACAGTGATTTCATTGCTGTATATAAAGTTTGAGCTTTGGAGCGTTGGGTCAGCTTATAATTTTTGATTCGTATCTCGGCATTTTTGGGAGAGACTGCCGCTTGACCTCCCTGCCGTGCGAGGATAGCCTGCAACTGTTGTTTAAAATAAGCTCTGACTTGCAGGTGAGATCAATTTGTCCTGTACTATGTGACTATTATTATTATAGTATACACAATGTGGCAGATCTCGTTACATGGTACCAAATGGTCTCTTCCCATGCGGCGTCTAAGGGATAGAGCTGTTTAATATCAGACAGGCAACAATAGTGACCGGAAAATGGCAAAAGGCTCACCCCTATTACATGAGATCGAATTCAATGATTGGAAAATTGTGAGTGTTAATTCACCTCTGCCTAATTTACCGGGGATAAAGGCGTGATGATATATATGTATGTCGTTACATCATGCAAATCACTATATAAATGTATGCATACAGCAGGTTATATAATAAGCAAGTAAACGATACTTTAACCTTGAGATTTCCCTCGATATAAGCTCAAATACGTTTAATGTACCTTCGTCTTATTATATTTGACGGAGCTCGTCAGGTGATAATAATTTTGAAGTGAAGTAGGTCGATTCTAAAGTATGAGGTTATGGCAATTTCGCGTTTGGCATCTGACATTTTGTTAAGCTCGTATACACGAACGAAGATGATTACTCATTTATTACGTGTATTCGTTTAAAACCCATGGTTTTTATAAAGTGAAATACTTATAAATATAGAATAGCCAAAGGCAATTAGAGGCTACGGAAGCCTGGGATATTTATGGTGTGTATGCTTATATGTAGTTGTATATACATATGTTTATGTGTTTTCTTTTTCATTATTATTGTTTTTATCTTCTTTATATATTCTCTATGTAAACAATATGAGATTAATTATGTAAACTTAATTAATCTCATATTGTAATGTACTTAATATGTTATTGGTGTACAATAAAGACGTTATTATTATTATAATGGGCGATCACTCTCAAGCTATTGTAAACTGACCAGCAAGCCGTGGAGTTCCCAGCAGAGTAGAATTTGGACCACACCATCTCTTCCCATGTGGTGTCGTACAAGGCGACTAAGAGATAGGGCTGTTTAACATCAGACAGATATATACAACTCAGACTCAGCCTCAGATCAGTCAACAATAATGCCTGGAAAATGGTAATAGGCTCACCCCTTATTACGTGAAACCTAATTAAATGATTGGTGAAATGTGGATGTAAATTCACCTCTTCCTAACACTCCGGGGATAAAGGCGTTATTATATGTATGTATGTATGTACTTTGCTTAGAGCCATTTATATAAGTCTAGCTTTTAATATTAGACAAAAAACACATTTTTCTAATTAGTGTCTTATCCTCTCCTTTTTTATACAGGACAACACGTGCTGGGCTTAGGCAGGGCTTAGAGGTCACTTTTATATGAAACAAACAATTTCATCAAGAACTAAGCGGCTCGATGACCCTTTTTCAGCAGCTCAGTAAAATCTTGGAATTCTTTACTAGAAAATTTGGTTCTTTCTTTCCATAGTCCCGAGTATAAGCGGGGCGTGAAATAGTGTCTGATGTGCCTGTCAAGCTGAGGGTCACCATTGTAACATTGTTGGTGTGTAATGGTGAATCTCTTTCCTGAGACTTTGCCTTACTGACTATCAAGAATCAAAGAATTAATTTCATTTATTTAGTTTAGGTACATAAAGGGCACATATGAACATTAATATTTTACAATTATGTCAACTAATATGGAAAATGATTCTTTCGCTGGTTCGGTACGTTAGTTACTGAGAAGATACCAGCCAGAAACTCAGAGAACTATTTTAGAACTAGATTATCTTTTTATTTAACTTCGGTTTGTTTGCAATTTATGGTGTGAGAGTAAGGAAGAGACTCAGGTTGACTACGCATTTCCATCATCAAGATACTAATCTACTTTATAATAACTTTTTTTATTAAATGTTTTTTCACTTCTATATCAAATATCAGGCAAGGTGGTCCTATTAAAAAAGTAGCCTATAACTAAATGTGAGTTCATCAAAGTAAACGCGTCTTATTCAGCCAGCCCGAATGCGCTCAAGTCAGATTAAAGTTTAATTTATGTAAGACATGTATACTTTGGTGATGCAGAAAGTTTGCCTCTCACAAGTTTTGAGAGCTAAGTTGTGTATCGCTGTGGTACCCGGAGCCTGACAGATATAAATTATGTTGGAGATTGAAAGCTGTCTTCCTCATTCATATGTCGCTTAATGTGTTTTGTACAGAAACTCTTCAACAAGAAGAAGGAAACATGTGTCGTTTGTTTACTTTGCTGTTTGCTGTAATGGTTTTTTATTAGTTTCATCTGTAGCTAACTAGGTGGGCATATGAGTAAGTCTCTCACCTCCTATATATCGAATCGATTTGAAACTTTGTAAGTGTGTGACATATATATTCTATAGGAGGTAGGACACGGCGGTATTTCCTCCCAATTGAGCAGTCCTACTGGGGAAGTACCTCCGCCCTACAGATAGGGTAGCCAGAGCTCACTGGAGAATTTGTGCTGTCAGTGGGATGACTAATGGCTTGTCCTATAAACTGACGGCACAGAAACTCTGTGCTTACAGGGTCGGCAGCGCGAGTGTGGCTCCTCTGGTGTTACACACGTCCATAGGCCACGGTAACCACTTTCCATTGGGTGGGCCGTGCACTTGTCTGCCACCTAAGTGGTATATAAAAAAATGTAATGACATAAAAATTAGGATCTAATATTGAAGAAAAAACCTTCTAATGCCCTTCTTCAAGAACTCCATATTACAATCAACTTGCACACAGCAGTGAGTTCAATACACAGCTAGAGCGAACATGGGATGAAGTTTCTTTCATACCCGTGCAGTGCGCAGCATTTCCGGTCGCAATATGTGAGGATGAATTCCCTGCCTATGGCGAGCGGTGCGATGAGTCTATTTGAAGAACGAAATAGAAAATAGAATGATTTACTTACATAACTACACCAATGAGCCGAGATTCAAAGTCAAGCTTTATACAGCAAAATTGTGCACCATTTTCCTTCGCCAAGGTTATACTTTCAGCCATTTACCAATAAAGATTAATGCTGTATCAATTTATTACATTGCTCACACCACGGCGGTTGTATTTATCGTTGAAATCTGTAAAGCTGTTGAATAGGACACGATTAATTGTAAGTTCATTACTCAGTATAAACATTCTTCTTGCTATTTTCAGCAGAGTTGAACTTGAATCTTTGTCCTTTTGCTTTACAATAAAAACATAGGTATAAATAGACCAATTTAATATTTGAAAAAAAAAAAAATAATAGTTTTTTATACCACTTAGTTGGCAGAGAAGAACACAACCCACCTGGTGGAAAGTGGTTACCGTGGCCTATGGACGTGTGCAAAACCAAGGGAGTCACACGCGCTGTCAATCCTGTAAGCACAGAAACTTTCTGTGCCGTCAGTGTAAAAGCAGGACAAACTTTTGGTCTTCCCCTGACAGCACAAAAATGCATCATTGAGCTCTGGCTACAGTAGTCACCACTGGGAACACAACGCAAGGTTATTATAGCCGCGGTATTCTGTAGGGCGGAGCTACTTCCCCAGTCGAACTGCATAATTGAACGGAAATATTCTTTGATTTTTTAGAAATATCTTTGATGTTGAACGTTCGGGAGCTATTCAATAAGCAAAAGAAAATAGTAAACTGTTGAACCAAACCTAGACTGGAAATAAATAATAACGGCGCTGTCAGTAGACATGATCTACCGGTTACAATTCAAAATCCCGAAGATCATAATACCGAATTTCATAATACTGATATACGAAAGACCAAAATTTAAAATCCCCAATGTTCAAAATATCGAAAGTACGAAATTCCGAAGTACAAAATCCTGAGACGCTCCGCTCTTGCCTTAGCTAGCCTTCTATCTAATTTATCCAAGTCGGATTGCGCGGGGAAGATAATGCGCGCCTTGACATAGAGGTTGTACAAATATTTATTTATTTATTTATTTTTTTTATTTATTTATTTATTTATTTATTTCATACATACAATATCATTACAGGCAGACCCAATGCGACAGAGTAGCAACATAGTTTTAATAATTTCATTTACAATATATGTCATTTACATTATCATAATCACACATAATCATGCTTCAAAAACTAAACAATAATTCCACAACATATTATTAATTAAAGTAGATATAATTACCATTTCAAATATTATTCATGAACATGTCATATCAGAAATAATAATTATTCAGTTGATGATGTCAAAGTAATAATTCAAATAATAATTTCAAAGTAATAATTAAGTTAATAAAGTCAAAATAATACTTCAATTCATAGTGTCAAAATAATAATTCGATCAATAATGTCATAATAGTAATTCAAATCAATTATCATAATTACATATTTAAGTCGTGACCACGGGTGCTGCAACGCATCCGAAACGTCGGCAGAAATAGTAAGTTCCAAAATATAATTCGCGAGAAGTCCCGATACTTAGTATAATTATACATATTTAATGTCAAGTTCACAATAATTTAATGTCAGATGATGAAAATACAATTTAAATTATTAAAATATATTATTTAATACTAGCGATACATAATTAGATTATATCAACTTTACCTAGATTCCTTCGCTCAAAACACAGTAACTAGCCCTTGTGAATTCATTCAGGGAGCATGAAAACAAGCACAAATCTAATCTGTCAGCCATCATATTAAGCGCACGCAGCGCCCGCGTCAGCGGCGCCCTCTGCAGCAAGTTGGTACGCGCGCGACACACTCGCAGCAACGGGGGGCGCCGCCGCGCCGCCTCAACGCGTACTCCTCCGGTACACACAGCCCTACTTCCCGTAGGATAGCTGGGTTGTATATAAGCCCACGAAACACTTTAAACAAATAGGTGGCCATAGCCACCTCCCTCCTCACTTCCAGCTTATAATATCCTGTCATACCCAGAACGAACAACGTAGAATACAACCACGGATAGCCCGGGTAGACACCATACTGTTTCCAATATAAAAATCGAAGGAACTTATTCTGGGTATAGCACTGCTTGTTATATAATATTATAATTTACCTACAGCTCAGAGATACGAAGTATTCAAGTTTACAACGCTGTAAAATGTAACTAGCTATAAAAATTAAACCAGTACGCATACCATCAGCAACGTATCAAAATCTAATTTTCTGAATTTTGAACATCGGGCTTTTGAAATTTTGGAGTTAGAATGGTAAAAGGTGAAAGCACCGGATAGGATTGGGATTTACGCTAAGATCAAGAAGATGAAAAAGAAGATTACATCTGTATCAAAGAGACACAGTCAGCATAGACCTGTCATGTGAACAAAATATGAAATTGAATACAAATGTATTCGACACACCTAACGAAAGGCAAAAAAAAAAATGTCTAATACTACCAATGTAAATGAACGAGGCTTTGACGACTCCGGCATAATCATTCACAGACGTCACGACGTCTGGGAATGATGGTGTCCTAACATGAATACCCTCGTTTAGTTATGAATATTGTAATTGATCGAAAGGAAACAAAGTTGAGTGGTCAGTAAAGAACCCGGATTTTTAAATTAAAAGGTTTCCGGCAAGTATAAAATCTTGACTTTTATACAGGGTGTATTTTTGAAACGCGGTAGTAAGGGCAAGTAGGTACCTCAACATCATTACCGTACAATTACAGCAAAACGTTCTTAGGAGGCTATCCCTAAGTTTTAATATATTCTGAACAGCAATTACAGATTTTGGCACAATTAAAAAGTTAGCCAGGAAAATGCTAAAAGTCCAAAAACATTTCTTTTTGTGGCAATCGATCCTATTTTATGTGGGGATCAAAAACTTCATGAAGCCATTTAAGGTATGAGTACTAGAAACGACAATAATCGCCAAAAACGTTTCCCATCCATTTTGTACGTTAAACAAAAAAAATAACTCAAATTTTAAGACCATTTCGTTATCAAAATTGTGCTCAAAGTCTTTCGTTCCGAAACGAGTTTAAAATCACCCAGTATAAATTAGTCAAGGCAAACATATATCTAGTGAAAAATGAAATAACACCAATTAAATAGCCAGTGAAACTCGAATTCATGAAATAAAAACGTTCCTTTAATTCCCACGCCACGATATCGTATTATTTTAGACCGTTTTCAGCAATAACACTGGAACGCCCTCCTCCATATATCCTCTTTCGTGCAGTAACTCAGTTCTGCGGCTTTGCGGTTACTACAATAAGACAGTTCACGAATGTGTTAACTGCCAGCCTTGTGTATTTTAAATATTTCAGCGCTAAATTGGTTTTTTTGGGTGGTAGATAAGTGCATGGTCAAGCTGATGGGAAATAAAAAAATACAAAGAAAGAAAGAAAGAAAGAAAAAGGAAAAAAAGAAAGAAAGAAAAAATTTGGTTGCCTTTGAGATACAAAATCAATTTTTACTGCTCTTAAAATCTAGACAACACCGCAGCCACCACACTTCTTACCTATCCTGTAAGAACCTCCCTTCTTGAAGAACCACATATTATACTCGCTTGGAAAACTCACAACAGTGAGATTATTCCATAGCTTGAGCATGCGGGGAATGAAGCCTATACATAAATACACATACATTTTAATAGGAGGTAGGACATGGCGGTATTTCCGCCCAATTGAGCAGTCCGACTGGGGAAGTACCTCCGCCCTACAGAATACCGCGGTTATAATAACTTCGTGTTGTGTTCCCAGCGGTGAGTAGGGTAGCCAGAGAATTTGTGCCGTCAGTGGGAAGACTAAAGGCTTGTCCTGTTTTGTCCTCTACACTGACGGCACAGAAACTGTTCTTACAGGGTCGGCAGCGCCTGAGTGGCTTCTCTGGTGTTACACACGTCCATAGGCCACGGTAACCACTTTCCACCAGGTGGGCCGTGCGCTTGTCTGCCACCTAAGTGGTATAAAAAAAACATATCTCACTGTGCGCACAGTTTTCGGTTGCAATGTGTAAGGATATTTACTTGGCCTATGGACGTGTGCAACACCAAGGGCGTTACACTCACGCTGCCGACCCTGAAAGTGTGTATTCCCTACTTATTGAGAGCGGTGTGATGATAGAACGGTGTAGCGGACAATATGTCGAACATTTCCAAGACCATGTCGCTGATATTATACTATTTTGGTTCTATAAAACAATATATATTAACAATTACAAATTAGGGGCTCAAGTTTCGTTTCGAGGACGACTTTTAAACAAAATCCATATTAATGCAATAAGTATTATACTTTAACAAATTGAAGCTATAAAAGTTATTTAATACGATGGGGCTATTACACAGTTAATGGCTATATAAACGGTAAGGAAATTGAATTAGTGGTTAGCTTCTTATAGAAGCAGTTATGCTATTATTATATAAGTCTTATTAAAGACTTTTATATTTATGACTTGGTTACTTATCTACGAGAATATTAATGCTTACTACCATTCTGTAATATAGGTTTTTATAGTAAGAAGTAGATGCTCCTATTCATGGTGCCGTTATGAATAATAGATAGAATAGTGGCTATGGGTTTTATTTTCTGTAATTGATTGTTATCAATTTTGTAGGAGCTAGGACACGATGGTATTTCCGTACAATTGAGCAGTCCGATTGCTACATAATAACATGAAGTTATTATGGCCGCATTATACTGTAGGGCGAAGGTACTTCCACCTCCGCCCTACAGAATTCTGGGTCATAATAACTTCGTGTTGTGTTCCCAGTGGTGAGTAGGGTAGCTAAAGCTCACTGGAGAGATTGTGCTGTCAGTGGGATGATTAAAGGCTTGTACTGCTTTGTCTTCTACACTGACGGCACAGAAACTCTCTGCATACAGGGTTGGCGAGTGTAACTCCTATGGTGTTACGCACGTCCGTGTAAGGTTACCGTTTTCTATCAGGTGGGCATGGTGCTTGTCTGCCACCTAAGTAGTATAAATAAAATATGCACTTTTATACACTTTTAATATAAGATGCGCCACTTTGACTTCACCTCGCCTGATAATATAGCTTAAGACAAAGGAAAAAAAAAGAAGATCACTATTATAGACACGTAGCATAATAGTACAATGGTGGCACTCAGCTTGGCGGCCTCATCAGATGCTTCGGTTCTCATAATCATGTGATAGATTATTTATTTTGAGTTACAAAGACTCTCTTCAATTGAATTCGATTTTTTGCAGTTATTTAAACGATTATGTCAATCTCATACGGTATACATTGATCGTTTCTGCAGGCATTATCGCTAATTGAATATACCATGTTTCAATGGTGACACTCAGGTTACCAGCTTCATCATATGCTTTTCAATGGCTGTGGTGTGCTCTGAAGAGTGGGAAGGGGAAGGAAAGAAGTTAATACCGTGCATTTATTCGGCTAACGACTGTGCCACTCTTATTTAAGGGGCAGAACCGGTTTCCTTTCACCAGTTTATAACTATATAGGTATTTAGAAGGTAATATGTATGGTAAAGTCATTCGTACCGCAAAGTGAACAACTCCGAAGTAATATTCAAATTTCAACGGCATTATAATCTCAGTAAGAATTCGCTAATGAATTTTACAAAACTCAGTTTCGGGCCGGTAATTGAGTGAGCTGAATTTCGTTGTTTATTGCTTACCGTTATTTTCGTTATGGTTATATTTTATTAATGATATCGTGAATTGAGGTATGTATTTGTAGGAGCTAACGGGACAGGCTTGAATTCAAGAATACTTGGATGATAAACAAGCTTGGAAATGAGCTGTTCGCTCAACAATGCTACTCAAGTAAATTATTGTATTACCAAAAACATGCTCGCTGAGTTTCTTACCGGGGTCTTCTCAGGTTGGGGCCGCGTTTCGAACCGTGGTCCATTTACTAAACTAGTCTTTCATATCTCTCTTTGTATTGACGTTTTGTAAGATTTTTGACTTTGACTTTGGACTACCATATTACTTACACTTACCACTACGTCTTAAAAATAATATTATTCCACCTTACTTTACTTTCATAGTGGGATTCGGACTTGGACTGTCATGTCCATTGATATTTGTGTACTGTATTTTGTAATACAAGTGTAAATTCTAACAAAGTAAACAAATAAATGTATTCACAGCAGTAAGAGATACTGCTTGACCCATTTAATAATATAACACTAATATCCTAATTCCTAAGTATCCTGAGGGAGACTAACAGTCCGAATCATACTATGAAAGTACATTAAGATTGAAATAATATTGTTTTAAGAGATGATAGTTAGGCTCATCTAAACAATGAATGGTAATTCCACGTTTGTTGTGGAAATTGATGGGAAGACTTGTTTTCAATTAACCTAGGTCACTAACCTCTTCCTAGGTGACCTCAAGTCACCTATTGTACCTACTTAGATGTGCTTGATGTTGATCTTGTTCTTTTCCAATCTAAAATAAATACAACTTGTTATGGTAACTCTAGCGTGATTTGACTTTAGAGAACGCCATGTGACGAGTAGTCGTTAAATTATTAGTTATTGTCAACAAAATAAGTTTATAAATATACTGCTACTTTTGTTCAAAATATTTACAGGCTTTTTATTAAGAAATTGGCAAAATAATGCCATAAGCCAAAATATATCACCGCACAAAAATTGCAAACAGGATGAATTTTATTTCTTATGAAAAAAAATATTCTACATTTTTTCTGTCAGTGTCAAAATTTTGGCAAAAAGTGATGCTGGGTGACCGGCACAGGCACGTCAGAACATCACAGTGTAACTGACATTTTTTGGTTTGCCATGATTTATCCATAACGTTTTACGTAACCTAAACAAATAGACGAATTTTGTTAATTATCGGATTGCAATGTTAAAGTAACAGCTTTGTCAACTTTTATTTTGACAGAAAAGAAAAATATTAAATCCTAATATATATGCAGACAATACACACGACTTTGTCTAGTATAATTAATTTTAATAACAAAAAAATTACTTCGGAACCGTTTTAACATAACCCGAGTATTTTAAATATAACCAATGTACAGACACAATTAACTATAGATTAGCCATAAAGAAGTAATGAAATAGATATAACATAAACTTGACCTAGAGGCAGCAAAATTTTAACAGTATGCATACAAGGTACTAATCGATAGGTTAGTACCAAACCCAACATTAACACAAGTGCCGAGTTCGAGCACCTATATCCTCAGAATATTTGGGTAAAGCTTAGCAATATTCTGGCCTAGCTAGATAAGAATGTACCCGGTACCCGACGCAAATTACATTAGCGCTAAAGCCCTTTCAATTTAGACGTAATTACGCACAGAAGTTTTAATAAAAGGAGATTTGGAGGGATTATATTGTATAAATATGTCAGCGATATAAGATGATAAACGCTAACAATATCGCTAATGATTTTTGCATTGACATATACCGATATTTAAGACTTAAAAAAATATCTTTTCGTATTTCTTAATTTAATATCTATATCATGGGATATACGGTTTCATTACATAGAAATAATAACTAGGTCCACCATCTTGGGATAATTTAAATAAGTTAGTTATAAATACAGTTAGCACTTCGTAATTTTCAGAATGATAATTGTAATTTATATATCCATTCTAATACAACAAATGCAAAAGTAACTCTGTCTGTCTGTCTGTTTGTATGTTGCGTTTTCACGCCTTAACGCGAAAGTTGGAATAGGGGTAGATTAGACCTTGAGAAAGGACAAAGGCTATGTTTATCACGATGGTCGAAAGCCACGCGGGTGGAGCTCTGGGCAACAGTTAGCTGTATAATAGGAGGTAGGACACGACGGTATTTCCGTCCTAATTGAGCAGTCTGAATTTGGAAGTACCTCCACCCTACAGAATACTACGGCCATAATAACCTCGTGTTGTGTTCCAAGCAGCGAGTAGGGTAGCCAGAGTTATTATGCTGTCATTGGGAAGACCGAAGGTTGTCCAGCTCTGTTTTCTACACTGACGGCATAGAAACTCTCTGTGCTTACAGGGTCAGCTCTCTTGGAGTTGTACACGTTCATAGGCCACGGTAACCACTTTCCATCAGGTGGACCGAGTGCTTGTTTGCCACCTAAATGGTATAGTTACCTATAAATAATTGCTACCAAGGCAAGGAGAAATATATGACTTAGTAGCAACTAATACTGTAGAAAAGAGCTTATGTTTAAATTAAATTGGAAACTGATCATTTCTTCGACGGCAATACAGATATATAGGAAGATTTGAATGACTTCAGGCGAAGTTTAGTGGCTCAGTGGTCAGAGCATTCCCCTTATAAGGGAAAGATCGCGGGCTCAAATCCTGCCTGAACCAATTCAAAAAATTTCCTAACTTAATCGATTAGCTATTCTAGTTACTGAATGTTTGCTTACCAGAAGTATTCACACGTAGATATCTGCAACAATAAGAAATAAATTAAAACATGCTATGAACATCAGTGTTTGCCATCTGATATCTCAACCCCGAGGAGCAAGCCTGCCCCAGAGCCTCGTTCATTAACAACCATATGGACAGGTGTGAAGGTAAGATGGCATCCATATCTTTAAAGTGACATTTTATTCATTATATTACCATTAAGTCATTGAAGCTTTATGAAGTCCGATAACTGTCTAACTGCAGAATTTCGATATCGTAATAGGCTGTGGAGGTCAGATGGCAGTCGATAAGTCCGTTATGGTGAAGGTCTCGAATGGGACCGGGAGTAAAGGAAGAATAATGATGGTCAGTATTAAAACAATCGGGATATTTACCAAGCTGCATTGTTTCGAGTTTCCGATAAAAAACAACAAAAACATGGTAAATATCCCGACTATTTTGATACTGATGGAAGTATGGGCACTCACATCAGTATCAAAATAGTCGGGATATTAGATAGTTTAAATACCAATAATGATGAACATTTAGTTTGTTTATTTTAATTCTTAGTAATCCATCTTTTATAAACCATAGACACCGTAGTTCATATCACATTTTATCCATATTTCTAAAACATGAATATTTGCCTCTAGAAAAACGAAGGACCCAAAAGGAAAGGGATTTGACCCAATTTTACCCTTTTGATCTCTATGTCTCTGATGTAAAATTTTTGCTTATCATAACTAACGTGATATTACACTATCTTTATAGCGAAAAATACCTTTACGTCAAAAGATACGTGATACTTTGTTTAGTGGAAAATTTCAAATATTTAGGGCTGAAGAATTCTGCTAAAAAGTAAAAACCTTATTTTCATAGTTAGGGTAGCCACCGCTCTCGTTACAAAGGAAAAAGCGTAGAAAGGTTTTATGTGAAAGTAAGAGAAATATGTGTGTTAAGTATTTTTGGACGAGCGAAAGTTTGAGGTCTGAACACAATATATTATAGAATAAAATACTCTCTCAACAATTTTTAGGGCGCTATTATTACCGGCCTGACCTTAGTTAACCCTGAAGTTTTATTATAATGACTGCAGTGAGGTAATGCTATTAAAATACGATATAATAATATTTTTGTAAAGATGAGTTCAAATTTTGTTAAGACAATCAGCATCAGATTGATCTTGAAGAATGATCATTCATGACTCAAAATGATCTTCTTTTCAATGACTTAAAATCAACAGGAAGGGGTTTTCCCCTCTTCCTGTTGATTTTGAGACAGAAAAAGAGTGGAAGACGTGACTCCATTTCGTGAGACTTTACCTTCAGTTTACCATCAGCCAAATTGCCGAAGTGAAATTGACGTGTCCTATCTAAAAAAGTGAAATTTACCTACTAATAGGTAGTATCCATGCAAACCTTGACTAAAATGCAAACGCATTCTGGTCAGGCTTTCATTTATTCACTCCAAACAAAACAAATAAATCGTAATTCCTAGTTGGTAAAATGTTGTATTTAAACATAAATCTTTTGCGCGAGTATATTTTATGGCTTACAATCGGACAGAGTTTTTTGTTTCAAATAACATTTTCATACGAGTATTTTTGGTCATATATGGACCACTGTACTTATAACAGTGTAATATAAAATTAAATTACAGAAACAACGTTCAAAGGTAGTCTAGAGAAGTGGCAATTCGTTGGCCAGTATATTGTAGAACTGAAAGATAAATGTATGGAATATAGGATTGTCCCACATAAAAAAAAAAAATTACAAATTACAAAGATGGTACATTTTGATTATCATACACACCACACAAACCATCTGGTATTCGAGAACCAATTGAACGGACCGATTGGAAAGTATATATATAGTAGGGTAGCCAGAAATCATTGGAGAGTTTTTGTTCTGTCAGTGGGAGACCAAAGGTCTTCTGCAATGACAGCACAGAAACTCACTGTGCTTACAGGGTCGGCAGCGCGAGTGTTACTCCTCTGTTATTGCACACGTCCATAGGTCACGGTAACCACTTTCCATCAGGTAGGCCGCGTTTATGTCTGCTATCTAAGAGGTATAAAAAAAATATGACAGTCGTCAGCATAAACATAGATCAGTCTATTCTATTGTATTCTACAAACGTATTTTCAAGAGGGGCACATAGAGGGGAATATACAAAATTTGTCAAGCAACAAGGTGTTGACAAATCCGTCATCAAAAAATCACACCATAAAAAGAAAATCTACATAGAATACAGTAGGCAAGTGAAGGAATACCCACTTGACAATAACAAACTTTTCAACAACGAAGTCTAATTGACGTGTTCTATATATAAAAAAAAAACTCGCAATTCTCCATGCATGTCGAAGAAATGGAAGTTATAAGGGCAATTTTGTTAATACTTTACGTAGATTATACTAACATTATAAAGTGGAAGAATTTGTTTGTTTCTTAGTTTAGTTTTATGCGCTAATCTCAAGCACTACTAGCTCGACGGTTTGTATTAGTGGGTACCAGCCAATACAAACCTTTGAGAATACTGTGTGGCGAAACCGGTCAGGTTAAAAATAAAATATAGTGGAAAAGTACAGTGTCTTATTCAATAAGTGTAGCAAGTTCCACAAAGCGCCGTGAATCAACAGTATTTACAGTACTAGTTCAATTTTTTTGTGTTGAATAGTCGGTTTTTCGAGAAAGGTTATAGCTTATATATTATCACGCTACTTCGCAAGAGAGCTGAGCATCATAAATGTCAAGAAATGTGCGACCACTGGAATGTATTTTAGTTTAAATCGGTGGATTCAAAGTATACCACGAAGTATATTGGGCGAAGCCGGGGCGGGTCGGCTAGTATAAAAATATAGGCGCACCTTAAAGCTAACAAAACGTGATTTATTATTAAAGGAGCTGTGCTACGTGATACATTTTCCTGCTCGAACTTGACGCGATATAACTTACTTTACTTTGTCATCAGAAATTTTCATCTGACATTTAATCTTCGTGAAAATAATGTTATAAGAAAAAGGTAATAAATATTATAGTAGTTTGTTAGTAACTTAATACCAATTGTCTATTTTAATCTATCAAGTTTAAATTCTAGAAGCAAATGAGAACTACGTCCCCTAGTCAGGTGGACTGATGATTTGAAAAAGGTAACTGGGACAGAATGGATGCGGAAGGTGTAGAATCAGTAGCAATGGTGCACATTGGCAGAGACCTGTTCAGAAGTTGAATGCAACAGGCTAATTGATTGATTGATTGAAGTTTCAAATTTGTCCTGCTTTATCTTCTACACTGACGGCACAGACGCACTCTATGCTTAAAGGGTCGGCAGCGCGAGTGTTACTCCTTTGGACACTTCTATAGGCCATGGAACCCACTTTCTATCAGGTGGGACGTGTGCTTGTCTGCCACCTGAATGGTATAAAAAATAGCATGAGTAATAATGAAACTAATTTTCACATTACACCACAATATCCCATCGCTTCGTGTTAGCCTTTTGGCTTAAGTGTGAAGCTGAAAATGATGATGTTCAAAATAATTTGTAATCAGTTTAGTTTGGTTTCATTTGTTTCATACTACATTCGTGCTGACTGGTCAAGAACTTATATTTTGTTAATGAACTCCTTTAAACGGGTACCTAAAACTTACTTACAATAAAAAAATGGAATACTGTGCCACGGTTGACATAACAATAACAAGTCTTAGTACTAAAAAGTTTAATTTTATACTTTTGACCTGTACCTAAGTGTCAAACTGACAAGAAACGAGAATAACTCGTTTTTTAAATGAACCTTCATCAGTTTTTACTGAGTTTGTCCTCAGTTTTTACTATAGACTTTAATATTTCAGGTTCATTTGTCGCTAATATATTTTATTTTTAGTGACGAGTCGCAATGTTTCTCTCGAGTAATTCATTCTTAATGCTTTAGCTTTTTATGGTACCCTGTTGTGTAACCCTTTTTATGGAGACCCCTAGAAAGTGGTGGCATTGTCTGATGCTTTACGACCCTCAGGGGGTGGAAATTAAGATAATTTGTGGGTAAAAATAAAGGGGTAGGATGGATGGCGATAAGTATTAAAATTAGAGGTGGAACTTTTTGTAAAAAAAAACGGTTAAAAGGTATTTCGTAAAATTAGTCGGGGTAAAATACAAAGCGGGACACGTACCTGTCATCTGCATAATTTTGAGAGCATATTGAGGATTACGGATTACGATTTGCGAGAGTAAATCCGTCAATGGATCTATTTATTTTTGATAGGAAGATCGATTCTTGTCATAACTGCTTTATTTTGAACTAGGTGGGTGTCAATTCATGATATGGGCTATTTCCATTTCTATATTAAATTTCTTTGATATATATTGAGCCTGTTAATTAAGCTCTGATAATAGGAGTGTAGGATATAAAAGTGACTTTTAGCAACGAATTACCATCATGTCATTCTGTTGCTAGGCACAACTTCGAAAGAATGCAGTTCCATTTGCAGTATATTATTGAACTATATTCTACACAGAACACGTAGATTAATAAAGAGTCCAGTATAAAGCGTAGAGTAGTAATTCTTATACACAACAGTAAACTATTATAGGAGATATGTACCTTCTTAATTAGGACTGCAAAATGGAACACTATGAGGAAGACGTAGGTTTAAGTAACATCACCCTTCGCAAACAACGAATAAACACATCCATTGATTCTATAGACCTATCATACACATCCCTGTCACCGGGTGCACATCATAGGAGCCTACCAACTATTAACGACTCAGAGGACGTTGAACTATTACAAGAAGAAATAAAAAAACTAAAATTGGAATTACTAACCGCACACAAAGAGATAGGAAACCTACTGTCCGAAAACACTGAACTTAAACATGAATCAATCGAACAACAAAAAAAAATAAAAAAATTTAAAGACGTTTACTACGGCACACCAAATTCATCACAGAAAAAGAAATATCTTAATCAGAGCAAAAAAATATTGCATAAGAAAGTCATTCCCTATTTGGATAACATGGAAACAGAACATACATTAACGCCTAGTATCATTCGACAAAAAACAGATGTCGCCACCTCCACATCACAACACAAAGCCCATGAGGGAAAAATCACTACATATATTCATTCAGACCTTGACTTTACTACCACGCAAGATTCATCTTTAGTAAAAAAAGTTGAACATAAACACAAGATAATAATATTCGGAGATCAGCAGGCCCGTGGCTTATCGAAAACTATGATAAAATCAAGACTACATCAGTGTGAGGACAACTACATAATCACAAGCATCGTTAAGCCCAATGCAACTACTACACAGATTCTACAAAGCTGCAATGACGAATTTATAAACACACTATCTGTAAATGATATTATAGTACTAGTAATAGGATCAAATGACAAAAAGCCTTATATATTTATGTCAGAGTTATGCAATGTATTGTATAAATTACGGTTCTTAACTGTTTATATAACGAATGTGCAACACAATCCATACTTAAACGAGAATATGATTAATAATTCAATAATATCGATTGTCCGGAATTACAAAAATTGTGAATATTTAAGAGTACATAGTAACGTAGCAGGTTACCACAGCAATAAAGCCGTTTACCTTACGAAATTTCACAGCAGTTACCTATCAAGTTTGTGCCTTAGATTGAACACAATAATCAACTACAAGGAGTTACTTTACAATCATAAAAATAAACACATGACCTCGAACCTAAACTCTAAAATGATACCAATGAAAGCAAAAACATTACAAACTACAATTCCTAGGTACTTCGGAAAAACAAACAAACCCACAAACCCTAACGAAGGTACGTTTTTTCGTGAATGAAATGAAACCCACAACGAGTGATACTATTACACTATTACATCAAAACATTGCCGGCATATTAAATAAGCAAGAACTATTTGAATTGGCCTTGCTTGAGCTTGAGAAAACATTGGGTATAGTGGATATAATATGTCTAACTGAAACATTTCTAAAACGCGGCACTGAATCAAACTTGCGACTAAAAAACCATAGACTTGTCTCATTCTTCTCTCGAACTGATAAACGTCGAGGAGGCTCATGTATCTTAATAAAAAACAACTTACAGTTTAAAGAACTCACTTATTTAAATTCGTCGATCCCTTTTCATTTTGAGTGCTGTGGTGTGGAAATCATTAAATACAACCTCATTATAGTGTGTATCTATAGAACACCCTCATCGAGTACTGATATTTTTCTAGATAACCTAAAACTGTTAGCCAATAAATTAAGTAAGAAAAATAACAAAAAAGTAATTATGTGTGGTGACTGGAATATAAATACCCTTGAAACTAACATAAAATCTAAAGAATTAAAATCTATATTAAATAATAACAATCTAAAAAGTCATATCCTACTTCCTACACGGCAGGAATCATGCTTGGATCTGATAGTTAGCAATATACAAGAGGTTAATGCAAATCAGCACTACCTTAAACTCTCAGACCACGCATTAGCACAGTCCATACAATTCAATTTACCAACAAACCAACTGGTTAAGGATACTCCAAGTTTCTGGTTCAGAAGCTTGAGGGATCTTAGTGCTGAAAATATAAAAAGATTCGAGGACTGTATATCAAACTTGACTTTTTCTGACGTTTACACTGCTAAAACAACAAATGAAGCATTTTGTACCTTCCACGACACAATTATACTATTCTATGATTTGTGCTTTCCCGAGATCAAGGTAAAGACTACATTAAAGACTATTAAAAATAGGTATCTAACAAAGGGTATAAAAAAATGCTGCATTAAAAAGAGAGCTCTATACCTAAAATATCAACTATGTAATCATAACAAGGTGCGAAATAAAAGAGTCTATGAAAATTACACCCGACTATTAAAAAAATGTATTCACAAAGCTCAACAAATAAGTAGTCTGAAATATATAAATAACACAAAAAATAAGAGCCGAGCCGCATGGGAACTCATTAAGGAGAAAGTTAATATCGGGACATTACACTCTGAAATTGACTCTATAACATTTCAAAATAAGCTTTACGATGACGGAAAACAAATATCTGACCTATTTAATGACTACTACATATCCTTGACTAACACGACTAAAGACACTGTGACACATACACTAACCTCTATGACTACAATACCTCAAAACCCTAAAAGTATTTTCCTTACACCCATAAATGAAATTGACATTTACAAAATAATTAAATCTTTAAAAAATTCTAACTCAACCGGCTATGACGGAATCAGTACAAAGGTATTAAAACAATGCGCAAATAGCTTAACAGAACCCTTGACATACATTATAAATTTATCATTGACAGAAGGAGTGTTCCCAGAACGCCTCAAAAAATCTATCGTTAAGCCTCTTTATAAACGGGGACCAAAAACCGACATGGGTAATTATCGACCAATAACGCTGATTCCAATATTGTCAAAAGTTTTTGAAAGGGTTATGTACAATAAATTAGAAAATTTTCTGACATCATGTGACATCCTAAAGAATGAACAATTTGGGTTCAGAAAAGCTAACTCTACGACACTAGCATGCTTCTCACTAACTAAACAGGTAATGGAAAGTCTTAATGACAAATCTAAAATAGTAGGTCTTTTCCTAGACATGTCCAGGGCTTTTGATTTTGTCTGTCATGAGACCCTATTAAATAAGCTTTCTTGCTACGGTATCCGTGGAAATGCGAATGAATGGATCAGGAGTTACCTTACGGAGAGAGTACAAAGTGTTGAAATATCAAGAATTTGTAAATTTGATCAGAAAGTGTTTAGATCTGAATATAAACAAAATAATTATGGCACCCCCCAAGGGAGTATACTAGCACCGTTACTGTTCTTGACGTACATCAATGATCTCCCTGACGCGACTAACAAAAATTGTATATTATTTGCAGACGATACGACACTAATAATTAAGGGTGACAATAAAACAAATTTAGAAAATGAAATATACAATGCACTTAATGATATTACAAATTGGTTGAAGCAAAATAATTTAAAAATAAATATGGCCAAGACAAATATAGTTCAATTCCAAACAGTAAACTCTAACCCTCCCAAACTTCAAATATGTTTTGAAAACTGTAAGCTCTCCAATACAAATGAGTGTGTATTTTTAGGCATAACGTTGGATCAGTTTTGTAGCTGGAAACCACACATAGAGAAAGTACTACATAAAATAGACCGCTTCGTCTTCGTATTGAAAAAAATTAGACAAACTGTTAATATTGAGGCAGCTATTACAGCCTATCACGCGTACGTATCTTCAATAATAAGATATGGTCTCATAATCTGGGGTAATTCCGTAGATGTCGATCGAGTCTTCAAAGCACAAAAAAAATGTATTCGTGCAATGTGTGGAGCAGACTTTCTCGATAGTTGTAGGCCATTGTTTAAAAGACTCAAAATACTGCCTCTACCATGTCTCTATATCTTAGACATATGTGTTTTTGTGAAAAAACATATAGAATTGTTTGAGAAGTTCAGCGATAGAGAAAACAGTCGAACTCGGCATAAGAATAAATTATGTTTACCTTTGATAAGACTAGAGTTATTTAAGAAAAATGTGTATTGTATGTGTGTAAAAATATATAATCATTTGCCGAACAATGTTGCTGAACTACCTGTAAGATTATTTAAAAGGACACTGTTTGAAATGTTATTAAATAAAAATTATTATGACGTACATGAATATTTAAATGAAAAATTTATAGAATGACACTTGAACATAAATAATGATGTTAATTAATAATAATAATAAATACATAATGGTAAAAGATTTAATGTAGATTTAAGAAATTGACAAATGTACTAAATTTGCACGCCATCACATGGCAGAATATGAGCGAACTACACTGTTATTATACCACCTCTATACACCATGTTCTAGCAAATAAATGAATTTGATTTGATTTGATTTGAATTTGTGCTGTCAGTGGGATGACTAAAGGCTTGTCCGGCTTTGTCCTCTACACTGATGGCACAGAGACTCTGTGCTTACAGGGTCGGCAGCGCGAGTGTGGTTTCTCTGGTGCTACACACGTATAAAATTATTGTTACACACGTAAAAATTTATAAAAAAGGAAATGATCTGAAAAGTCATACAATTTCAACCCTGCTATTCAGGATTGTGTTAAAAATTACTCGAAAATAGCCTGTTCCTTTGTGAAGACAAACTTTATTTTACTAGAAAATATCGATTACTGTTAATAAAATTTAGACTACTTAGAACATAATAAATTCCACATGTGGGAAATTTTTGTCAATATTGTAAGAAATTTTCATTTTAAAATAGAAGGTCGCCCATTTCGGTAGGAATGGTAGTTGCGACAGAGTGTGAACATTTCTTAGCATATATACCTACCTCTAGTAACAACCAAAACTCTCCAGTCGTCTTCCAATTCCGTTGAGTCATATAGAATCAATAAACAGGGGTCAGGACACTTTCGTAATCTCAGTTGTTAATAGCAGGACATCACCAAAGCATTTAATTCACTTGATGTTAAGAAGACCGCGGAGATATGGGGATTATCTGTCAAAACTGTATCATATATCATTGATGTCATTGCTCCCCCCTGACAACAATGGTATATTTTTTGATTTAATGATACATAGCAAATTCATCCTTTGTTCAAGGCTGGCAGTACCACAGATCCTTCGAATTTCGGACCCGTTTCTGTGTTGCTGATCTTGAGTATTTGAGAAACTAATCCTAGGACAGGTGCTGACCCATTTTGGCGACAAGAAATTATTTTGTGATGAGCAGTTTGGGTTTACTAAAGGACGTTCGGCTACTGATGGTGCGTAGATTTGTTGAAAGTTGGAAATTAGAGTAATTAAAGCGGTTCCTTATATAACTAATTTACAAACACACACTCATACATAGGCGCATAGAAGTGAGCGAGTGTAATTCACTTATACTCGCTCACTTTACTTTTAGTTATTGTGTAAAATAAAAATACATGGCATATAATATTTACAAACAACTGCTGTCAAAACTACTCTTGGAAAGAGGAATTTTAACACGCGCATGCCTTCGGTAATATGAAAATTCCTTCCCAAATATGTGTAGAGATATAAATATAATGCAAAAAAACCATATTTAGAGAGCGAAATTTATACACAAATAGTATATAGAAAAGCTATTTGCGAGGCTAACGGTACACTTCCTGACCTCCATCAGTTTGGTTTTAGGACCGGACAAAGGATCGGTTTACCAAACTATTTATGTGCCTGACTTTTTAAAAGGTATTCAGGCTAAAATATGGCACAACTCTTATCGAAGACCCCTATGAATAAGAAAAGGGTACCATTAAATAGTGTTATTATTCACTTCTGTATATTCCCGATATAATGCGAGAGATTGCTGTCAACTGGCTACTTTGGGAAAAGATGATAGATGAAGGAGGTATAATGAAGATTGATAATAATATAGCTTTTCTTCAAGTACTTCAAGTACTAGTAAAAGCAATAACTAAAGAAGTCAGAGCTATACAACTACAGCTTATATCGACTATCGATAAAAACATTTTTATGAGAACATGACAATGATACCAGTATTAGAGCAATCGAGATATTTTGTATTGTTTCAATTTTGCAATCTAATACTAATGTGAGTGACCATGATAGTTTAATTAACAATGATAAATATTTTATTGTAAAATTAAGTGGATAATTTTTATTTTCACAACCATTTATAACTTCATTTACGACCTGTAGATGCATGTATATAGTATTCAGTGGTTTAAAAATTTTACAAGCAATTACATATTTGAGCCGTTTGGGGTTGAGACGCTAGGTTCGTGGGGTCTGAGCCCACGGTCGCTATACAAAGAAATAGCAAAACGACTGGTCGATACTTCGCGTGACCAAAGGTCTGGCCTCTTTTTCGCTCAACGGATTGGCATTGCTATCCAAAGGGGCAATGCCGCCAGCCTTTTGGGCACATTACCAGTCGACATCGATGGGAAGGAATTCTTCGAAGCTTAATTTGATCCTTTTGTATCCTATTTTATATTCTTGTAAATATTAGTTTTTATTAAGTATTTAAAATATGATAAAGATAAAGTTTGCTTTACTCCTATAACTCCATGCTGATAGTAATAATACATAATGTACATACTTACGTATAATCACGCCTTTATCCCCGAAGGGTCACGCAGAGGTGAATTAACACCCAAATTTCACCAATCATTGAATTCGGTCCCACGTCATAGAGGGTGAGACTATTGCCATCTTTCGGGCACTATTTTTGACTCAAGCCATGCATCTGAGGCTGTGTCTGGGCTGTATAATGGGGTGGTTCAAATTCTACTCTACCGGGAACCACGCGGCTAACATAAACATCATACACGCTGCTATATAGCGTAAACTGCCTATATACACCTAGCATACACGTCTCTACATCAACCACCTGAAATAATACGATATAGTTCGTAACGTAACTCTCAACCAGCAACTTGATATTTTTCTTTGACCCATATTGTAATATTAGGCTAAGTTCTGTTACGAAAAGTTCACTTACTCTGACATTTGTTTAAAGCCTTGGTAATGTAATGCTAGTGGGTACAAGTTTTTTTCCTGTGAATGACTTAGCCCGGGATGTGAACAAGCTATGGTTGAGATTTTTCTGACAGCTTTTTGACAGGTGACAGGTGACAGAAAACGGTGAAATGCAGTGGTATAAAAACTGAGTTGGCGGAATCGTTAGGATTGCCATAGGAAAACAAAAGTTTGCTGTACATACAAAATCATAACTCACTGGAAATTTTAAAATTAACTGATAATATACAACATATCCTTTAGGATAATACAAATAAGTACAAAACGAAGCAGTTCGGCGCCCCTTTTCTTTTCCACACCATTAAGACTTGAAATTCGTTACCAGCAGTGTTACCAGTAGTGTTTTCTTCTTCCTACAGTCCAAGGTCCTTTTAGTGGAAAGCATCGGTTGAAGTTAAGAAATCACCGTTATCAAATCTTTAGTGTCTTATTTGTGACTTCCTTGAGACTTTACCTACAGCTTTCCATTGCGTGACGTAACTTTTATAAAAAAATTGAGTAGGTTGTTCAAATTCCAACAAATGTCATTGTATCACGTAAAAATTGTACTTGGAAAGAGTTCAACACGATTGAAAATAAAAATCTTTGGAGGATGTTACGGCAGGCTAACTTACGGACGGTTGTGCCACGGCCACTAACACACGAATAGAATTCGTAATTTTATTACAGCTTCAGGAAATTTACCTTAATATGTAAAGTTGTAACAATTTTGGGATAATTGCCTCGCTATTCAATTCAAATACATTCACGAAGTTGTTAGACGTGGGTTTTATTTTAATAGAAGGAAAACTTGGTAACACTGTACGATCTGAGATCTAATCTTAAGTCTTTAGAACTCATCGTTTTCACCTAAGTATAAAGCATGTATTTGGAACAAGTTGGAATATGTCACAGAATATGTTTTATACCTATTAACAACTTGTTGGCTATACATACCATGTGAAAGAAAAAGTATCTGAGACAGTATCAATATATATATATAAAACAAGTATTGTGTTTTGACTATTCTTTGTATCAAACAAGTTCTATCTAGGTACTATCACCTCAATTAGAAGAGATCCAATGCCCCAACTTATTTAAAATCGCAGCTCCACTTACTCGGCTCTAACCATACCAAAAATTTACGCTTGTCTAATAATCTACTCCTACACTGTCCCACTCACACGACAAGTCTCGTCCACACTTCTTTCTTAGTCCAGTGTATTCTTCTATGGAACGCGCTTCCTCTGGAAATCATGATGTCCACAAACCGTTTTATATTTATATACACCAGCTCTACAGCCACCCATATTTGGCTAACAAATCATTTCAGGTCGCATCCGTTTCGCATAACCACCCATTGCTACCGTTTTAAGATTGCTTCTGCGACAACGAGTAGCCGGTCTACTCTTTGTCCTCAGGCCTGCACATTCATCATTCTATTATACAGTACGCTGGCCAACGAACTGCCACTTGTCTAGGGGACTGTGCTCATAACATAATCTCGCATCGTGAGATACGGTTTGTAAAGTAGAAACTTCCTACAGGTGTCGTTCATAATAAATAAAACAGCAAAATTCCGAACTGCTACACTTCCAATCCATGCCAAAACAATGCTATCCAAGTGAAAAAAATCATCAAGTTATGTTTTTTTATTCAGACGGCATTTCAAGAGGAACTAAAGGATACTACTTTTAAAAATACAAAGTAGTATTTTCATATAAATCATTTTCACTCCCTAGATACTTGTTTTGTTACTACGGATATCTTCATGAATAATAACTGTCTTTATCTTCTTCTGTCTCAGTTCTGTAAGGGTCATAACAGACAAATCAACTCGAGAACGGATCGTAACCGCATCGCTTAAAATAAATGAAACAATAACCAAATGAACACGTGTTTAAAGGCTCTTCATCACCGTGACAGTGCAAAAAATGTCATAAGTATGTAATGTTTACTTATTTTCTAATTTTAAAATCTTCTTTTCTCTTTTCATTAAATTTTAATATAAAAACTACAATATAATATAATATACATCTAATAATAAAGACTAAAATAAATTACCGACGGTAAGCGAGCCATAAGCGCGGCGTCGTTTAGCCGCCATGCGATACCGTGATGATCCATTTCCCAGGTGATATATCTCGGAAAGGGATCCTCATTCTGTCTGCTGTGACCCTAAAACTTAACCGTGTAAGAATATTTTATCGAAATCGCAAGGAAAATCTCAACACCAACCATACATCACAATCAATGTTCATTAGTAAGTGACGAAGGTCGGACTTCCAATATATCACAATATTATTTAAATATATTCGTTTCATAATACAGTAGAATTGCTTTTATTTTACCTGTCGAGCCCAGATCGAGTCGGTTTCCAATTCTTTTTATGAAAGCAAAATTATTTGTACAGATGAATTGACGGAATGAACTGCGTGGGATGTTGTTTACGTGAGTATGCAGATGAGCGTTACAGAAAGGATAAATAATTACTTGTTGTAGTTTCTGAATGAATTTTTAATTAAATAATTGCAGATGGCAGCACTCAGAAATGGGTGGTAACCTACAGTGGACTCCAGCTTGTCTGTGATGTCTAATTACGGTTTTTTATATCCGAAGTTTTCAATTTGGAGTCTGGGGTCCGCTTGTTCTTTCTGTTTGATGACTTTCTTCGAGAGGGGGGGGGGGGCACACTTACAATGATTTTGAAGCACAAATTATTTGTTGTGTGCGGCGTGCGTACTGCTATGGTGTGTGACACCCTTACTGTACATATAATTATCTGATCGTTAGCTCTAGCAGGTACTTCGGCAAGATTACTACATGCCAAAACAATAATAATTCAAATACATAACATTTATTTAAGATTTTCGTCTATTTAAAGCTTTAGATATTGTCAAAACGTATAAAAATGAGGGCCACTTCGATTATCCACATTGTTTCTTGGAAAAAAGGTGTTCGAATATTTCAGTATAAAGGAGCAATTCCATTGACCTTATACATCAAAGTAATACAGAACAGTAGTAAAAGATAACAAGAGTTTGAGAGTTTGAGGATATTCGCGCAATCACGATCGAACTTTGTTTTATTATAACCGCAGAAAGTATCCGCATTCGTCGAGGTGTTATAATGGCGACAAGGGTCTAGTCACGGAAGAAAAAAACATCGAATTGATCCTCGTAGAAGGTAGGACACGACGGTATATTTGTCCAATTGAGCAGTCCGACTAGGGAAGTACCTCCGCCCTACAGAATACCGCGGCCATAAAAACCTCGTATTGTATTTCCGGCGGTGAGCAGGGTAGCCAGAGCTTACTGGAAAGTTTTTATGCTGTCAGTGGGAAGACTCAAGGCTTGTTTGTTTCTTGTGTACTGATGGCACAGAAACTCTCTGTTCTCACAGAGTCGGTAGCACGGATGTAGCTCCTCTGGTGTTGCACACGTTCATAGGTCACGGTAACCACTTTCCATGTCGTGTGCTTGTCTGCCACCTAAGTTGCATAAAATAAAATGTCACTGCCAGCTATCGTAAACTTTCCTCTAGATACATTGTAGATGAAGCTTGAGTTCATATGTTTATAATCAAGAAGTCTCGAATAATAATTAAGTATTTAAATGTTGATTTGGTAAGTATTTAATTGTCTCTATCATTTCTTCTGCTTCTATTCATCCAAAGGTTGCCTGGAAAAATGTTAGCGATAAGCCCGTTGTGCATTATATAATTGTTAAATTGTCATCCTGTAATATTTTTATAACATAACATAACAAAACATAAATTCACGCCTATATCCCCGAAGAAGTAGGCAGAGGTGCTAGCACCCACATTTCGCCAGTTCATGTTTAGGTCCCAATGTAATAGGTGGCGAGCCTATTGCCATTAACCGGGCACATATAAACCTGCGATAAATACACACATAACTTCGAAAAGCATCGAAAAGTCATTGGTGTGTGCCATGGTAAAACCTAGGATTTAATCCGAGACCTCGTCTCAGCAGTCCTACTTATGTAATATACTTTTATGGAGTACAATAAAGAATATCTTATCTTATTTACTTTAGAATTTTGGATCGTTTTAGATTAGTATCATTTTGTATATATTTAAGTTGTATATTTATTATTTCCTGAGTCATTCCATTATTTGCAATCATAATCGGTTTGGCTTAACGGCAGTCTCAAAACATTGAGGCCTTACACCTTACGGCATCCACAATATTGAGGTTGCGGTCAGGTGTCTCTTGCTTGCTCGCACAAAATAAATTGTAAACTAAAGAAAATTTAAAAAAGAAAAATAATCTAGTTCTAATGTAGTTCGCTAAGTTTCTTGCTGGTTTCTTCTCAGTAGAACTAATCTACCGAACCAGCGAGAGAATCATTTTCCAATTCCAATTCCATTCAAATTTATTATTACATTATTTAATATTTTTATATTATTTCTTGACATACATAATTGTAAAATTTTGACGTTCATATGTGCTCTTTATGTGCCTAAACTGAATGAATGAAATTGATTCTTGGATTCTTTGGTGTAATAATAAAAAATACAGTGGCAAAAGTACCAGTATATTTCAATATGTGTAACTATTTTCAAGATAATATTTAACTAAATATTAACGCAGAAATTCTCGTGATAGAACCTGTACAAGATTAATCGATTCGGAGACAGGTGGGCGTTTATCTGCCAATCTCAATCTTTATCGGCATCAGCATAATTTTCGTGAAAAAATACTTTGAGATGTTCTATTATTATGAACATTTACATATTTTAGGCTTGGAATCACATTTTTTCTTTTAAACACATTTTTTATTGTTTGCATGTACTAAGCGATTTGTCATTTAATAAATAAAAAAATATATGACTGAAAAGTGCATTTTTTTATTATGATAAAAGAAAAAATAGGCTCGTTAATATTAATCGAAATTCCAATATAAAAACAATGAAATATATTTTTTTCTTATACCACTCAGGTGCAGACAAGCACACTGCCCACCTGATGGTTGAAAGTGGTTACCAACACCAGAGGAGCCACACTCGCGCCGCTGACCCTGCAAGCACAAACCCTCTGCGCCGTCAGTGCAGAAGACAAATCAGGACCAGCCCCCAGTCCACCCACCAACAAGCACGAACTCTCCAGTGAGCTCTGGCCGCACTATTCACCGCTGGGAATATAACACGAAGTTATTATAGACGCGATTTTTGTAGGGCGGAGGTACTTCCCCAGTCGGACTGCTCAATTAGGCGGAAATACCGTCGTGTCATACCTCCGCAAAGTTCCAAAATAATTATTAAAAATGCAAAATCTAGATTGTATGCCAAAATCCGCTATTTGAGGACTATCTTATCTTGACGAGTTCCGAGTATACTCGTATCTAGCACTTCATGAGGGCTGTTAATAAATTAGTAATAAGCCCGAAACCCTTAGGGATCTGAATAACATCCCTACAAAGTTGATTTCGGGTCGTACATATCCAACATGGTGAGCGGATCGCTGTATAGTTTGCTAACTTAATTGTTACTATAATATACCACTAACTTAGCAATAGTGTAATTGATTTTTAACCCCCGACGCAGAAACGACGGGGTGTTATAACTTTGTCGTGTCTGAGTGTGTGGCATTACAGCTCCTGCATGCCCCCTGGACCCATAGACCAACTTGATAGCACAACTAGTTGTGCTATCGGGACACGCTTTGATAAATTTGTCCCCGTGACAAGTCTGAGTAGTTGACTAATGTGTATATACATATTAATACACTTTTTAGTACCTGTAACACAATGACTGAACACAACTGTAACACAATGAATAAGTATTTAAAATATGATAAAGATTAAGTTTGCTTTACTCCTATAACTCCATGCTGATAGTAATAATACATAACGTACATACTTACGTATAATCACGCCTTTATCCCCGAAGGGTCACGCAGAGGTGAATTAACACCCAAATTTCACCAATCATTGAATTCGGTCCCACGTCATAGAGGGTGAGACTATTGCCATCTTTCGGGCACTATTTTTGACTCAAGCCATGCATCTGAGGCTGTGTCTGGGCTGTATAATGGGGTGGTTCAAATTCTACTCTGCCAGGAACCACGCGGCTAACATAAACATCATACACGCTGCTATATAGCGTAAACTGCCTATATACACCTAACACGTCTCTACATCAGCCACCTGAAATAATACGATATAGTTCGTAACGTAACTCTCAACCAGCAACTTGATATTTTTCTTTAACCCATATTGTAATATTAGGCTAAGTTCTGTTACGAAAAGTTCACTTACTCTGACATTTGTTTAAGGCCTTGGTAATTTAATGCTAGTGGGCACAAGATTTTTTCCTGTGAATGACTTAGCCCGGGATGTGAACAAGCTATGGTTGAGCTTTTTCTGGCAGCTTTTTGACAGGTGACAGAAAACGGTGAAATGCAGTGGTATAAAAACTATTAGTTGGCGGAATCGTTGGGATCGCCATAGGAAAAAAAAAGTTAACTGTACATACAAAATCATAACTCATGATTCATTAGAAACTTTAAAATTAATACACAATAATACAACATATCCCTTAGGATAATACAAATAAGTAGGTACAAAATGAAGCAGTTCGGCGCCCCTATTCTTTTTCACACCATAAAGACTTGAAATTCTTTACCAGCATAAGTGTTTCCTTTTTCCTACAGTCCCAGGTCCTTTAAGTGGAAATCACCGTTACAAAATTGTTAGTGTCTTATTTGTGACTTCCTTGAGACTTTATCTCCAGCATTATAACAAAAATAAGTAGGTAGTTCAAAATCCAACAAATATCATTGTATCGTGTAAAAATTGTACTTGGAAAGAGTTCAACACGATTGAAAATAAAAATCTTTGGAGGATGTTACGGCAGGCTAACTTACGGACGGTTGTGCCACGGCCACTAACACACGAAGAGAATTCGTAATTTTATTACAGCTTCAGGAAATTTACCTTAATATGTAAAGTTGTAACAATTTTGGGATAATTGCCTCGCTATTCAATTCAAATACATTCACGAACTTGTTAGACGTGGGTTTTATTTTAATAGAAGGCAAACTTGGTAACACTGTACGATCTGAGAACTAATCTTAAGTCTTTAGAACTCATCGTTTTCACCTAAGTATAATATGTATACGCATGTATTTGGAATAAGTTGGAATATGTCACAGGCTTCAATGTGAACGCAATTGTGTTTTATACCTATTTACAACTTGTTGGCTATACATACTATGTGAAAGAAAAAGTATCTGAGACAGTATCAATACATATATAAATCAAGTATTGTGTTTTCACTATTCTTGTACAAGTCTTCAACAAGTTTTGTATCAAACAAGTTTACAGCGATTCTTGGTGAGAACGAGGGGTTTATTACCCCTCGTTTTCACCAAGAAACATAATGTTATATGGGTACTATCACCTCCATTAGAAGAGATCCAATGCCCCAACTTATTTAAAGTCGCAGCTCCACTTACTCGGCTCTAACCATAACAAAAATTTACGCTCGTCTAATAATCTACTCCCACACTGTCCCACTCACACGACAAGTCTCGTCCACACTTCTTTCTTAGTCCAGTGTATTCTTCTATGGAACGCGCTTCCTCTGGAAATCATGATGTCCACAAACCGTTTTATATTTATATACACCAGCTCTACAGCCACCCATATTTGGCTAACAAATCATTTCAGATCGCATCCGTATGTATTTGATATATGTATTCGTGTAGGTATATTTGTATATATATATGTTTTTTATGTATATATTGATCTACATGTGTATGTTTATGTATATTATGATGTGTATAGTTTATTATATAAAAATATTATTTGTGCACCAAACTGAGAAAAATTCTCACCATAACACTTCGTGCACCTTTGATATAAATATCTCTGCATCACCCTAAGGTTGACTGGTAGAAAATGCCTGTGGCATTAAGTCCGCCTTTGTACAATTTTTGTGTATTTGTGCAAAAAGTTTAAATAAATAAATAAGAAGATAACCACACATTGGCTACCGTTTTAAGATTGCTTCTGCGACAACGAGTAGCCGGTCTACTCTTTGTCCTCAGGCCTGCACATTCATCGTTCTATTATACAGTACGCTGGCCAACGAACTGCCACTTGTCTAGGGGACTGTGCTCATAACATAATCTCGCATCGTGAGATACGGTTTGTAAGGTAGAAACTTCCTAGAGGTGTCGTTCATAATAAATAAAACAGCAAAATTCCGAACTGCTACACTTCCAACCCATGCCAAAATAATGCTATCGCTATATATTACGACAAGTGAAAAAAATCATCAAGTTATGTTTTTTTATTCAGACGGCATTTCAAGAGGAACTAATCATTTTCACTACCTAGATACTAATTTTGTTACTATGGATATCTTCGTGAATAATAACTGTCTTTACCTTCTTCTGTCTCAGTTCTGTAAGGGTCATAACAGACAAATCAACTCGAAAACGGATCGTAACCGCATCGCTTAAAATAAATGAAACAATAACCAAATGAACACGTGTTTTAAGGCTCTTCATCACCGTGACAGTGCAAAAAATGTCATAAGTATGTAATGTTTACTTATTTTCTAATTTTAAAATCTTCTTTTCTCTTTTCATTAAATTTTAATATAAAGACTACAATATAATATACATCTATAATCAGCTCGGCGAACCTTGATCCCTATGACAGTTCATACTAGTGACGGGTCGTGTCGATATATCGCAACTTTTTATAGGCAAAGGCGTGACTTGCATTCAGCCACATCGATAAACATGTTTTTAAAATATAATCTACATTACTATAATTATAATGCTTGTTATATTTACAAGTATCCGTGTATTTGTATATGGGGTTGCCAATATTCCGATGCAGAGGTAACATGGTCGGACTGTATAATTTTAATGTGAATTAAAATTTTAGTTATAGCAACACTATCTGATCTGTCACTACGCTAGTACTGTCAGTTCGCTACGCCAGTACGAGTGCTAACGCCTTGTATGCGCCACGTGTTTTCTTGTGTCAACGGAATCCTTTGTTTGTTACTATTGTTGTTTTCTGTTTTTGTTATTGTTGCTGTTTTGTGTTTGTTGGTGTTTCAAAATGCCGAAAAGACTGAGAAAAACTGTACTCAACAGTGAAACGCGGGAGTTTGTTGTACGCTTGCGTGACTATTTTGCTCGCGAACTACAAAATGGCGGACCTTTGTTGCCACTTGACAACGTACGCGACCGTGTTGCTGATGCTTTGGGAATTGGCAAAGCTACCGTTTCCCGAATTACAAAGGAGAAGTTCGGCGAATCGTCGATGGAGGAGAACAAATTATCAACTCCAAAGAAGAAAAAACATAATAGGGCACGACCCGTAACTAACCCCGATGATTTCGACATGGCAGCGATACGAAACCATATTTACGGCTATTATTTTCGAGGTGAACTGCCGACTTGCACAAAATTATTAGCGTCGCTGAAATCGGCTGATTTATTTAAAGGTGGATTCACTTCTCTCAGACAAGTTATAAAAAAATGTGGATTTCGTTATGGGAAGTGTGACAAAAGAAAAGTGATAATGGAGCGGAAGGACATTGGATTGATGAGGTGTGATTTTCTACGACAAATAAAAAACATCGAGAACTGGGACAAGGTGGTTTATCTGGACGAAACGTGGCTCAACGCCAATCACTCAGTCTCCAAAACATGGACAGACGACACAGAGAAATCCTGTACCAAAGCACCAGAAGGCAAGGGCCAGCGTTTGATTATCTGCCACGCTGGCACAGCCAAAGGTTTTGTACCTAACTGCTTGTGGGCCTTCAAATCCGTGAAAACAAGTGATTGTCACGAAGAGATGAATTTTGAGAATTTCAAGAAATGGTTCACAAAACTATTAGACAATTTAAACGAGCCCCACTACATTTTAATGGACAACGCCCCATACCACTCTGTGCAAATTAATAAAGCGCCTACCGCGAACAACAATAAAGGCGAAATAATAGAGTGGCTGCAAAACAATGGTGTGGCAGCTAATACTCAAATGCTGAAAAAGGAATTAGTTAGATTGTTGAACCTTCATAAACAGCAAACAAAGAAGAAATATTTCTTGGATGAGATGGCAAAATCAAAAGGGCACACCGTGATTCGGCTACCGCCCTACCACTGCCAATATAATGCAATCGAAATGATATGGGCGCAGATCAAAGGTGGGTTGATTTGTATTTATTTTAACATGTTTTTATTTAGGTCACTGGTGACTGTCTAGTCGGCTAGTACTATTTAAAGCTATTTTATTTCACTAGCAAATTGCATTTTTATTTTTATCCATGTGCTTATATCAATTACACACTTTTAACGTACAAAATTATGTACTTATAATGTACTTACCCCGATCTCGCTCTTTGACTTTGCATCATTTTCAATCTAAACCATTATTGTTTCAGGTTGTGCAGCCAGGCTTAACACCACTCCACCATTCACAGCTAATAAAATGCTTACGTTGCTACAAGAGGCATGTAGTCAAGTGACTCCGGACAATTGGAGGAAAGTGGTTGAAAAGACGAAAAAGCTATGCTTAGATGATTGGAATCGAGACGTGCGATACGACAATATAGTAGACCAGCCGTTTATCATAAACATAGGAGAAAGCAGCTGCAGTTCGGATTCCGAGTCTGAGACGCAATCGGTGACACCATTGTCAGATTCAGATTAATGTATATTAAAAAATCATAAATAAACCGCTTTTGTTTTATTTGAGTAGGTATATACAATAAATTTGTTAAATCTCCTTTATTTTATTATCGCAAACAACTTAAATGATTATAAATCTGACACTAAGAGCGTAGGTGCTCTATTGATGTATTTTGTACACTCGTTTCCATTTTCGATATTTGTTTATCGATACTTTTCCGCACTAGTCGATATCTTCCAAACGGAGTAACTTTTGCAGGACGTCAACGTAAAGTCTGATTGAGATAATTTCTTGTAAGTGTTAATAATTATTATAATTCCAACGGGATATTATTGTAATTGCATATATCTGCCTAAAATTAATAAATATCATTTTTAGACACCGCCAATTCGATTATAATATAACGGTGACGCTACTACAAGGTTGTGTCGTGGGAATAACTGTCAGTGTCATAGGGATCAAGGTTCGCCGAGCTGATTATAGTTTAAAAGGGCTTCTTATTTTAATCCAAGACAATTAATCACTATCATTTTCTATTTTTATCGAAGGTAGGCTTACTAACCTTTATCTTGGTCTTTAAACTTTCTCAAAGGATGTTTAAATTTTATGATCACAGTACGGGAAAGTTATTTAAGCGTCGTTAAAAGGAAATCAGAGGCTTACTGTTGTTTTAAGTACAAGTGCTGGCTGTTCCCGTCAAAAAATCATTGTTTTTAATGAGAACATCTTAATAGTACCTCGTTGAGAATAAAAACTTTTAAATGGCACTTTGAATCGGGTTCCTAGTGACTTCATGTGTCTTCCTAATTACCAGACGGAACAGTAAGGAGACAGTTAGGAGGGTAACTGGTTTGCCACTAGTGATAACACTGACAGTCATGGTCTCCCACAGACTCCTAACCAGTCAACCAACTAAGCAATCCTCACCGATAATGAGACGAAATTATGGTTTTAATGGGTTCAATGGAAGAAGCGTGGTTCCCGGCAGAGTAGAATTTGGACCACCCCATCTCTTCTCATGTGGTGTCGTACAAGGTGACTAAGGGATAGGGCTGTTTAACATCAGACAGAAATATACAGCTCAGACTCAGGCACAGATACAAGATTCGCGTCAACAATTGTGCCCAGAAGACGTCAATAGGCTCACCCCCTATTACGTGGGTCCGAATTCAATTATTGATGACATTTGGGTGTTAATTCACCTCTGCCTAACCCTTCGGGGATATAGAGGTGATTATATGTATGTATGTATGTGCGATGGTTTTTGTAACATAATTCTGGTGGAGCCGACTGTGATGCGGACTCAGCCAGTCTTCAACTTTAATCTACTATCTGACTCAGATCACACAGTATGCTTTTACAGTCTTCCTGGAGGTCTTAACGCATATATTAAGATGGTATTAATATCTTTACCATATTTTAAATTTATTGCACGATTAAATGAATCGAGTTCTAGTTGACTGCCTTTATCGTGTCTAAATTGTACGCCATATTACCTAGACTATTTCAATATTCATCTACAATACCTATATAATATAGAATAATGTCCTAAGTACCTACTATATCTGTGTTGTTACCTGAAGGACCCTTAGAACGCACTTTCGCAATCCATCAAGTCTGTTGGTATTGGCTATGTAAAGCTGGGTCTACCTTACAGATAAGTAGGCATCAATTTGTTGCGAGACCTTTCATTATACCTATTGTACGAAAAATCGTGAAACCTTATCGTTATTTATATAAGTCTATTTATTAACATAAGACTTCTATTGAAGCCCTTGTTGAAGAACCAAATTTTTTTACACGTTACGTAACTAGACGAGTATTTAGTATTTTAGTAGCCAATCAATTTCATTTATTCAGTTTAGGTACACAAAGAGCACATATGAACGTCAAAATATTACAATTATGTCAAGAAATAATATAAAAATATTAAATAATGTAAAAATAAACCATTGAAAATTGATTCTTTCGCTGGTTTGGTAGGTTAGTTCTACTGAGAAAATACCAGCAATAAACTCAGAGAACTATATTAGAACTAGATTATCTTTCTTTTTTAAATTTTATTTTGTGCAAGTAAGCAAGAGACTTAATATGTTGACCACGCATTTACATCATCAATATACTCATCTACTCTATAGTAACCTTTATTCACTAAAGTTTTTGTCACTTCTATATTCAATTTATTTAGTGGCATGTTAATGAAATCCTGAGGAATTTTATTAAATATTTTTACACAGCTGCCTTTTTTTTATATAGAACACGTCAATTAGACTTCGCCTTGCCTGATGGTAAGCTGAAGGCAAAGTCTCAGAAAAGAGGGTCACCATTACTTACACATACCATGTATCAATGGTGACACTCAGCTTGACGGCCTCATCATATGCTTTTTCACGCCCCGCTTAAAGGACTCGGGACTGTAGAAAGAAGGAAACACGTGAGCTGGTAATGAATTACAGGCTTAATGGTGCGACAGAGGAAAGAGTCACCGAACCGCTTGGTTTGTCATCGAACATCAATTACAAACGAATCACCAACTTTATGAAGCCTGAATTTTAGTACAACTATTTTATTCTTGTTTCTCGTATTAAAATTATGTAAGTCAGTTATTTAATTATTTCAAATCTATGTTTCTCGTCATTTTATCACTCACCATTCTTATTACTTTGTTCTTTGCCTTCTCTCTTTCCTTACGCAGGTCGCAAGTTTTCATAGATATCAATTACCACTAAATATTAGACTTTATCTTCTTTTAAAACGTTAGTAGTTTATTTAAGGCACAACAGAAGAAGAAGATCTCAATATTTAAAAAATTTCACATACCTCTTTCATCCACTTACGTCTTTAATTATTACTTGGTATTCATAAAATTCAGATGCTATGCTCTCCGATATAAAATAATATACTATATACCGAAACCGCTTGCATAAAAAAAAATTTGGCGCAATTACACTGTTCTAAAAATCTTAGTTAGCATCTGGAACAAGAGAAAACTAATTGCCATCAAAAGTAAAAAAATCTTTCATTGCAACTGGTTGCGTGTGTGGTTGCCAGCAGAGTAGAATTAGGGCCACTCCATCTCTTCCCATGCTGTGTCGTTCAAGGCGACTAAGGGATAGGGCTGTTTAAAATCAGACAGATATATACAGCCCAGACTCAGCCTCAGATGCATGGCTCGAGTCAACAATAGTGCTCCGAATACGGCAATAGGCTCACCCCCTATTACGTGGGACCGAATACAATTATTGGTGAAATGTGGGTGTTAATTCACCTCTGCCTAACCCTCCAGGGATAAAGGCGTGATTATATGTATGTATGTAAGCAACTGGTTGCAAATGACAGTTGCGATGACGGCCGAAAGGCTATTTATTCTGTCAAGAAGTGCAATATGAACATATTGCGTGTCTGCATAATGACCAGCCACAGAGCAATTATCATTAGCTTCATTAACTTGAACATTTGGGTTGCAGCTGGCCAATTCCCAGTTGAACAACGCGGCGGTGATTAGCTGTATACTGTAGTATTGTTGAATTTTGCTTTTTCACTAAGTAATGAGAATAAACGTTAAAATTTTGTGTTTAACAGGAGTGTTTTGATATTCATTAACAAAATTTTTGTTCCCGTGTAAAAAGTAGACTGTAAACAAAACAGTTTTTTTAAGAAGCTATTATACATACATACATTTAACCACGCCTTTATCCCCGGAGGGTTAGGCAGAGGTGAATTAACACCCACATTTCACCAATCATTTAATTCGGTTCCACGGAATAGGAGGTGAGCCTATTGCCATGCCGACGGCATTGAGGCTGAACCTGGGCTATATATATATATCTGTCAGTCTGCCATGCATCTGAGGCTGAGATGTTAAACAACCCTATCCCTTAGTCGCCTTGTACGACACCGCATAGGAAGAGATGGGTTGGTCCAAATTCTACTCTGCCGGGAGCTATTATAGGTATATTTATTGCTGAATAGGGAATAACTATCATCCTATAGGACTTACTTGTGAAGGGATAATAGCCGGCATCAGACTCGTACCCTATTACGTGGGATGAAAAAATATTCGTATACAAAGTCAATTTATATTGTCTTACGTTTTAACTCCCTACGCAAAAACGATGGCGTGTTATAAGTTTGACGTGTTTATGTATGTATGTGTATGTGTATGTGTATGTGTGTGTGTGTGTGTGTGTGTGTATGTGTGCGTGCGTGTATGCCTGTCTGTGGCATCATAGCTCCTGAACGAATGAACCGATTTGGATTTCGTTTTATTTTATTTGAAAGGAATATTATTATATCTGTATTCTAATGACTGTTACTTTGAAGAGATTTTAAAATTTGAGAGTCATTAATTGTAAGATACTTTTAGATTAGAAAAACTACTTGTATATAAATAAATATAAGAAGGCTAATAATTATATTAGGATAGAGTCAAAAATGAAAAAAAATGGCGGGCTGTTGTTATCTCTTTCTACCGCTGAGAAACCTACTTCCCTCCGCGGTTTTTCCGGATATTCGCGGTTTTTTTTATTCAAAGGCAGAGAGATACATAAATATGTATATCTCTGCCTTTGAATAAAAAAAAGAATATATTATATACGCCAATAGTCTAACCCCCTATTACGTGGGACCGAAAACAATGATTGGTGAGATGTGGGTGTAAGTTCACCTCTGCCTAACCGGGACAGGGGTCTTTTCAGAGGCAACCGGGACAGAGGTTCCCCCATTCCCGATAGGCTTCTGCCTACCGAAGATAAAAAAGGCGAGATTATATGTATGTATTATTGAACTAGTCCTATTTCATTTGAATATTGGTGTTTATTACCGCTTTAGTGTCAGACAAGCACACGACGAAGCCTCCATGGAAAGTGGTTTCCGTAGCCTGTGGACGTGTGCAATACCAAAGGCGTCACACTCGCTCTTCCAACCTTGTAAGCATCTTTTAATGTCCTTCTTGATGAACCCCATATTGTAGTCGCTTGAGAAAACCACGGCAGGGAGTTCAATCCCCAGCTTAAACGTGGACATGAATTTCGTATCATACTTAGACACTAACTAAGGTATTGAACCAAGTTGTTGGTTGTTAGTCACGTAGGTAGGATTAATTCAGCTCTTCTTATCGGATCGTCATAGAGATAAATTCTGCTTAATAATAGTTTCTTCATAGCGACAAAACTTTTAAGGAGGACACTATGTATACAGGATGGAATTTATAAGTTAAGCTTTCAGATTTCCTTTTTTAAGTCACCACCAGAGAATTGATCCTTATGATTTACACTATCGATTGATGCCATAAAATATAGAATGATATATTTTTTTTATTTTTAGTCGATTACCGGTTGTGGTAAGCGAGTTTTCAAAAATCTGTCCATCCAGTTTTATTTATTTACAAAAAAAGATATAAATAATAAACTTACCATCAGGCAGGGTGGAGTCGAATTGGCGTGTTCTAGATAAATAAAAAAGAATATTTCTGTAAGCGACGCACTACCGGTAATTTTATTTATGCTCCTTTCATATTAAATGCCTATTTTGTAATATTTACTGCGCCTGTACGTTTAAGTATACTGAATGTTTTATTTAAGAAACGCAAGAGAGCGGTCAGGGTGACAGTAGCATCTGTGACACCGACCAGTAAATATGTTGCCTACTACTCAAGATTGCTCCCTTTTAACTTACAACAAGATGATTAATATTTTTTTTCTTTTTATACCACTAAGTTGGCAGACAAGCACACGGCCCACCGGATGGGAAGCGGTTACCGTGGCCTATGGACGTATGCAACATCAGGGGTGTCACACTCGCGCTGCCGATCATGAAGAAACCTTCTGATGCCCCCCTTGAAGAACCCCATATTGTAAGCGCTTGGGAAAACCGCAGCAGGGAGGTCATTCCACAGCTTGAGTGTGCGTGGGATGTAGTTTCTTTCATACCGCACAGTGCGCACTAGTTCTATTACCTACGATTTCTTTTGAGTGAAATTCGCTACCGTCAGTATTTAGAGTATATTCCCTCTAGGTAAGGTCAAAATCTTCCACCCTGTATAATCCAAATCTGACAGAGTTTAAATGAGTTAGTGTTACCTACTTTATAAACCTCGGTAATATTTATCTTGGACATTGGATACTTTAACCTTCAACTTATTCTAAAGAAGAAACTCAAATATTTACGAAGCACGAAGAAACAAAGCCCTAATGAGAACCCAAACGAAATAAGTAACTAAGTAACAAAAAGGAATTTGGACAACATTTATGCCTAGAACGTAGGCACTTAACTACTAATTAGTGGTTTTGTAAACTGAATGTGTGTGTGTACGGTTACTAGGTACTTTAGGTTAGCAATTAAGTTGATCACACGTGTTTCTTTAAAGAGTTGACCTGCGGGTCTAAAAAGGCCACATTGTGCGATTTTGCTAGAAACAAGTAACTTTATGAACTGCCAGTAGATAGGCAGGAGATAGGACACAACGGTATTTCCGTAAAATTGAGCAGTCCGACTGGGGAAATACCTCCGCTCTACAGAATACAGCGGCCATAATAACTTCGTGTTGTGTTCACAGCGGTAAGTAGGGTAGCCAGAACTCACTGGAAAGTTGGTGCTGTCAGTGAGAAGACTAAAGGCTTGTCCTGCTTTGTCTTCTACACTGATGGCACAGAAACTCTGTGCTTACAGGGTCGGCAGTGCGAGTGTGACTCCTTTGGTGTTACACACGTCCATAGGCCACGGTAACCACTTTCCATCAAGGGCCCTGTGCATGTCTGCCACCTAAGTAGTATAATAAAAAAGAAGAATAATTGGGAAAAAGTAGACAATGAGTAATGCGGGACACTTTGCGATTTTTTACCCAAACAGTGACAGTGTTACTAAACTTGTTTGGGTGTTACTGGATAGGAATATAGCATAAAAATTAAAGTGCTTATGTCAGGTGCAAGCAGATTATAGCAATATTCGGAGGTATCAATTGATACAACTTTGTACATACTTTTTGAGACTTTGTATTAAATTTTTAACATTTTACTTCTTAACTATAATTATATTATTAATATAACATAACGTAAACTCACGCCTATGTCCCCGAAGGGGTAGACAGAGGCGCTAGCACCAACATTTCGCCAGTTTATGTTTAGGTCCCAATGTAATAGGTGGCGAGGCGAGCCTATTGCCATTAACCGGGCACTTATAAACCTGCGATAAATACACACATAACTTCGAAAAGCATCGAAAAGTCATTGGTGTGTGCCTTGGTAAAATCTGGAATCGAACCCGAGACCTCGTCTCAGCAGTCCATAACCCATACCGCGGCTGTATTAACAAGGCTCTAAAATACCTGCAAGATAATAAAATTCACGAATTATTGCGATGTAATGATCCAAATTTATTGTGCTCTCTTTTGATACAAAAACTCACTGATTCACTCAAGTTTAGTACGAGAACTGTAAACATTCCGAACAATAAGCGCATAATTAAACCTTGGATCACCAAAGGCATCTTGCGCTGTATAAAGAATCGTAATAGACTACAAAAGAAGCTGCAACAGGATCCTCATAATATTATATTAAAAATTACATACACACGGTATAGAAACTATTGTAATCACCTAATAAAAAAAATAAAAATAAAATATGAAAGGGAACTGTTATCAAATTCAATTACAAATAATAAATTGCTCTGGAAAAATATTAAAGATATAACTTACAATAATAATGATAAAAGTCAAAATAACGAACTATTAGGTGTTATGACAACCCCTATTGAATCAGCAAACTATGTTAATAAATATTTTGCTAACATCGGCACACAATTAGCTCAACAGATACAGCCCAGCGTAAGCAGTGATTCTAATCGGTCTGATAAAACTTGGGCTCAACTCAATTCTTTCGTACTTTTGGATACAGACTGTAAAGAGATAAATGGAGTGTTAAATAGCTTAAAACCTAACAGTGCTCCAGGTTGCGATAACATTTCAACAAAATTTCTAAAATATGTCAGCAATGATGTTGTTCCCATCCTAACACATCTTACTAACCTATGTTTTTCAAAGGGTGTCTTCCCCGCTCCATTAAAACAATCAATTATCATCCCGGTTCACAAGGGAGGCGATAGAGACGATATCAACAACTATAGGCCAATATCTCTTTTGAGTTCTATAGCTAAAATTATTGAAAAATTATTAAATACTAGACTACAAAATTATTTAAAAGCGTTTGACATTATATCTGACTCTCAATTTGGTTTTAGACAAAACATATCTACTGAAGACGCAGTCATTGCCCTAAGTTCTTTAGTAGCCGAACGTCTAGATAGTGGTCATAAATGCTTGACTGTCTTCTTGGATCTCAAAAAAGCCTTTGATACCGTCTCTATACCTAAACTTGTAAGAAAATTGGAACAGGTCGGAATAAGAGGTACTGCCCTGAATGTTTTTAAAAATTATCTAGCAGACAGGAAACAAAGGACTAAAATAGGTGGCTTTGTAAGTGAGGATGTAGAGGTAACACATGGCGTGCCCCAAGGTAGTGTATTGGGCCCTACCCTCTTTTTGATATACATAAACGACCTCTGCAATATGAAAATTAAGAGTGCCGAAGTATTTTGTTACGCCGATGATACAGCTGTAGTTTTCCACGGAAAGTCCTGGGTCGATGTTCAACGTAAAGCTGAAGCAGGTTTGAACTGTATTGCTGGATGGTTAAATTCCAACTTACTCACATTAAATACTTCTAAAACCAAATACATATGTTTCAGTATTTATAATAGTACCCAACCAAATTATGACTTTAAAATTAAAATACATTCATGTAACGATGCAAACGGTAGAAATTGTAACTGCCCAAGTATCGATAAAGTCACAGAAATTAAATATCTAGGCATATTAATTGACCAAAGATTAACTTGGTATCCTCACCTGGAACAAATGACGGCTAGAGTACGTAAGCTGAGTTGGATTTTTAAGACTTTAAGACATGTGTTGCCGCGAATTAAAAGTGACAATGGTAACTCATCAAAAAATGTTTTATCACAAATATATTTAGCCCTTGTGCAATCGGTTCTGGTCTATTGCATTCCTGTATGGGGAGGAGCGGCAAAGACAAAAATTATAAAAGTGGAAAGAGCGCAACGAGCTTTATTAAAAATAATGTATTTTAAAATAAAGAGATTCCCTACTGATAAACTTTATCAAATCAGTGATGTGCTCTCTGTCCGAAAATTATATATATCCCAGACAATAATGAAAAAACATAAGACTTTAATTTACGACTCAAACATGAATAACTCTAAAAGAAGATCATATAAAGTGGTCCAAGTGCCTAAAACTAGAACTACCTTTGCTTCTATACAGTTTAACAAGAGATCGGCTCAATTGTATAATGCAATAAACAAAGAGCTTAATATTTATTCAAAAAAGTACTATGAATGTAAACAGAGTATAATGAAATGGATAAAGCTACTGACATATGAAGATACGGAAACACTTTTACAGCCTACTATTTAGATACACATATGCACGCTCACACACGAACACGCATACACACATACAGGCACACGCGTACACACACACACTCACACACACACACACACACACACACACACACACACACATACACACACGCACACGCACACGCTCACGCTCACGCTCACACATACCTACTCATATTCCTATACACGGAATATTATAAACAAAATAAATTTAAGAAAATTGTAAGCAAAGAAATAAGAAAAATTAAAACTTTATAACTTTATTGATTAGCTTAACATTGTATTGTGTTAATAGTTACAACCTATGAAATGGAGGAGCGGAGGCTCCTAACACAGGCACTTCTTGCTTAAAAGGAGTCTTCAAATACCATCTATGTAAACCATGTTTATTGACACAATAAAATATTTTTTAATTTTAATTTAATTTAATACTCTTGACATAATTCGATTATTCCTTGATACTTGGTACTGAATCTATCTATGTAATCTAATGAAACTTGATACTAAATCCATCTCTGTAATCATTAGATTACATAGATAGATTCAGTACCAAGTATACATGATTACATGTTTTCGGCACCTTCTCTACTTGCTGTTTTGCTATTATAAAATAATATAATAAGTTGTGCGCATTAAAGAGTGCTTCATTCTGTGCCTATCTATATAATCCAATCACGGCACGAGTACGGTCGCCTTCATTATAAACGACTTTATCGATTTAATCATATCTATCAGCTGACCCGGTCAAGCCACTCTGTAATTGAGTTGCAACTACTACAAGCTCATAAAACATTGATTACAGCTCAAAGCTTTATATCTGTTCAATTAAGTCAAGCATCTCAGATAATACATACATATATACAATCATGCCTTTATTCCCAGAGGGTTAGGCAGAGGTGAATTAACACCCACATTTCACCAGTCATTGAATTCGGTCTAAGATAATAGGTGGTAAGCTTAATGCTGATGTCTTCCGGGCACTATTGTTGACTCAAGTCATGCACCTGAGGCTGACTCTGGGCTGTATATATCCGTCTGATGTTAAGCTACCCTTTCCCTTAGTCGCCTTGTACGGCGAGGGATATGCCTGTCAACCTCACCTTCGGCAACCAAAGCGACCCACAGGCGGCGTGCGTTTTAGTTGGTTCGAGTCCGACATAACCTCCTTCGCCGGCTCCGGTGGGGAGGTATCCTTGGGGATTTTGCGCACGTAAAAAAAAAAAAAAGTCGCCTTGTACGACACCGCATGGGAAGAGAAAGGTGGTTCAAATTCTACTTTGCCGGGAACCAAGTTCTACGTTTGTATATTGTTTACACATTCTTACTGTATCAACCTTGTTGTATATGTTTGTAAATTTTTTTTTCACAAATTCACGGTATACCAATACTATTTAGTCGAAAGAAGATTCAACATTAAAGTTAGTTGACCCTACTTCCTACTAATATCATAAAAATTAAAGTTTTTGAAAATGTTTCTATGTTTGTTATTCAGTCATACTCTAACGGCTGAACTGACTTTGCTGAATTTTCGTGCAGAGATAGATTACAGTCAGAAATAACATATTAAATATAACTTTTCCCGGAAATAGGTTCCTATGTGTCCCGGGATCGGAATCAAAATTCAACAGCAACGGTAACTTATAGTCTTCAACATGTGTAAAGTAGCACAGTTAGTGCTTTAAATATATTCATAATTATTCATCAACATTAACAATGAAAGTGTAAATAATACAATCAATCAATCAATCAGCCCACTGCAGTCCATTGCTGGACATAGGCCTCTCCCAATGTGCACCATTTTCTCCGATCCAATATAAATAAAGGTAAATAATACATAAAAGTTACATTTTCTATATCTAGATTCCAAACTATATTTACTGTCACCATACACTGCACAAGCAATATATCATTTTGAAGGAGCCCTGCAATTTTGCAATTAAAAACTCTTTATTGGAACGTTACATGCTATTAAATAGATGCAAAAAATGCATTTATGTTGCAAAAAGGCGAACAAACTGTTCATATTTATGATCCTATATCACGAACCTAGTTGAAACAAAGCCAACAAATGAAAGAACAACAAATATTTGCAAAGAAAAGAAACTAAGATCTGAAAAGAGACTATGATCAAACATTTATAATACTGGGACATTAATAAATAGAAGCTGAGTGCTACCATTGTAATATGCTATATGTCTATAGTAGTGACTCTCTTCCTTGAAACTTCACCTTTAGTTTACCATCAGGTGAGGTGCAGTCAAATTGATGCGTCCTATATAAAAAATATAATAATATAGATACCTCTCTATCTATAAGTGGGTGGATTGGTAATCATACATTACCCCTCAGTCCACCAGTGGAAAATTTCAGATGGTTAGCGATTCAAGACGCAAACTGAGAATTAAAAAATGTCTTTTAAAATTTGAAGATTGCTCAGAAGTAGTTAGGTTACATTAAATTGACAGTTCTGACTTAAGTTAATGGGACTAATATAGTGGTAATAGATTGACAGTTGTCGATATTACTATTCCTCAGGAACCTTGTAATGTGGAAAGGTGATTCAGTGCTCATTTATTCAATAAAAAATAATTGATAGTCTAGAACAACAGATTACATCTTAAGAGGCTCTGGCTAGGTAGGCAGTTAGGTTCAGAGCATGGTGCAAAAATAATTTTCTCTTTTACACAACGCACTTGATTTCCACCAAATAATTTATCTCCACTAAGACTTCTACAGTCCCGGGTCTTTTCAGCGGGGCGTGAAAAAGCATATGATGAGACCACCCAGCTGAGTGCCACCATTGTAACATGCTACGTGTATGTAATGGTGACCCTTTTTCCTGAGACTTTTTTTTTTATACAACTGAGGTGGCAGACAAGCACACGGCCCACTTGATGGAAAGTGGTTATCATGACCTATGAACGTGTGTGCCACCAGTGGAGTCACATCCGTGCTGCCGACCCTGTAAGAACAGAGATTTTGTGCCGTCAGTGTAGAGGACAATGCAGGACAAGCCTTTGGTCATCCCACTGACAGCACAAAAAGTCGCCAGTGATCTCTGGCCACTCTACTCACCGCCGGGAACACAACACGAAGTTATTATAAACGCGGTATTCTGTAGGGTGGAGGTACTTCCCCAGGACTGCTCAATTGGGCGGCAATATCGTCCTACCTCCTCAAAATATAATGATACTTTGCCTTTAGCATACTAACAGGCGGGTTGAAGTCAAATTGGCGTGTCTAAAATAAAAAAAAACTTACCTATAAAGACGTGTACTAACAGTGTATTCAATGCACATCACATAAAGTATAAATTAAATTAACACTCTTATTCAAAGATCGTTCTTGTAATAAATATCTCATTGAACGAAAGGCACGGATTCACGTATTGACGTTTAATATTCTCTGAATTCTAAAGAAGATATTAAATAAAAGTCGTCAGTTGTGTCCACAGACAGCCACTAGTAGATATCCTTATTAAAAAACTTTGAAAACCTAACTTAAAGCTTATAATACAAGAGCATATTTTATTCAGTTCTTGAAAGAGGTTCAATAACCTATTAACATCACTAAACACTATCCCTGACCAGATTTTAATGAACCAAAGTTTCAAGATATTTGCAGAGTAAATAATATTCTTGAAAACAATCCTTCATAGAATAAGGTTTCTTTGAAATATAACGTTGGTTTGATTACGAGACAAATATTACTTTATCTCTTTTTAAATCGATTTGATAAATGGTTCCCGGCAGAGCAGAATTTGGGCCACAAGGCCCTACTTGTCGTATAAGGTGACTAAAAGATAGGACTGTTTAACATCACAGGTAGATATATACAGCCCATACTCAGCCTCAGATGCATGGCTCGAGTCGACAATAATGCCCGGAAGACGGCAATAGGCACACCCCATATTACGTGGGACCGAATTCAATGATTGGTGAAATGTGTTTATTCCCCTCTGTCTAACCCTCCGGGGATAAAGGCGTTATTGTATGTATGTATGTTAATTTAAGTTAATGACTCTTGTATTACTTAACTTTTGAGTCGTTATTATAACGTGTTCATTATAGAATGATTCGCGTGACAGCTGTTACCAAGTAAGAACAAGTGTTGGGACATTTTTGATAAAATTGATCTAATTATAGATTATCAGTTTCATACTGTTTTGAAAACAATAAAACCATAAATATTTATTTATGTATTTATTGGGACTCAACCTATATAGGTATCATGATATTATTATCCTCCTATTCGGAATAATTATCGTTTATTTATTTATTTATACTTTATTGTACACATAAATTACATTTATATAAAAAGATGAGATGTAATGTACAAAGGCGAGCTTAATTCAAAGTTGAGTTCTCTTCCAGCAAACCCGGGGGTGCACAGAGGAATTGCAATACGAGAGGCAAAGTGCAATCGTTAGTGCAATCTTGCAAATTAATAATTAATTCTTGATCGCACATTGCATCTAATATCTAGGTAGGTACTATCAAAAATATTGACGTCGATACGCATTTTTTTAAATATTTATGAGTTCGTGATTAAGATCTTTAAACAAAAAATCGTTAAAAGCACTATTTAAGAAAAAATTACCGTCAACAGTCCATAAGACCGTGACGTCCAAAGTCGAAATATACATAAGTATTTATTAAAATAATTATTAAGTAATAAGTACCCGATTGTGTCAGCACAGTTTGAATACCAGATTCTCCATTTGATAATCAAGTGTCTACATCCCTATAACTTTGCGCTTGTGACATAACCTTCTATGAGCGTAATCATTTGGATTTACGTAAATTAAAATGTTTACAGAAAATAATTTTGGTGTTGTATTTTATCCATAAATCAGTTATGCTTAATTTATGTAAGTTTCGATATTGTATTATTGTTAGTGAAAAAGCAAGGTGGAATATGTTGTGCTACGAGGTGTATATTTAACGTTTTTCCAAAATTGAAGCGTCGGATTTGCTTTGAACTGCCACGCGAACAGACTATCGGTATAGTTAACAATAGGTATGTAATATTAAGTTTCATTTAAGTACTACTTTACTTAATAATTCTATAAAGAGGAAACAGTTGTTTGATTTTAATCGACAAACTCTAAAACTAATGAATTGATTTTAATAATTTCTTTCACCATTAGCAATCTCTTTATTTGAGTGTATTAGATATTAGAAAGCTACATTATCCATGATGTCTCCACGGGATCAACACTTACATAAGTAAAACCACGGGGTAATTCTAATAGTTCATAAAAAAGAAATGCAAAAGCAAACGTTTTTTGTGATCAATTCAAAAGTTTACCATAGGGTTGAACGTTGTAAGCCTCATTTCTGAATAGTTCAAACGTTACCCTTCGTTTTCTGTGAATATCACACCAAAATTGACAGTTCCTCAAGACCCTTATCATATCCTGACATCTCATTTTTATAATTTCATTTCTTTTGATCTCTTATATGTCAGTCTGTAGGCTTGATTTTATGTCGGTTTTTACTGAAAATAGACAAAGGCAAAGGATTTTCTGATGCACAGCAGTTACAAGTGCTTATAAATCTAGAAAGTCAGTAATTGTAGTAGGTACTTGTCAGTTTCTAGCTTGTTTATTATATTCTACTGTCTGTCTTTCTCTAGATGACTATGGTTTGTAGTGTGTAGTTATACCGACTAATATTACAAGGAAGTGACGTATGCAAAAAAGGTGTCAGGAAAGGGAACAGGAGATAATTAGCAATCACCAACAGATATAACAGATGAGGATGCTAAATTTATACCGTTGATTGATGGCACTTGGTGGAATTTGTTGTTACACATATTGGGAACTCACTTGTACTTTTCCACAGTATTTATATTTTTAATTAGACTTGACCGGTTTCGCCTTACGGCAAAGGTTTTGGAAAACCTTTGAGGATAACCGTAATAACCGCGGTAGCCTTGTGGTATAGGTTGCTGAGACGAGGTCTCGGGTTCGATCCCAGATTGTACCTTGGCACACACTAATGAATTTTCGATGCTTTTCAATGTTATGTGTGTATTTATCGCAGGTTTATATATTATATTACATTGGGACCTAAACATAAACTGGCGAAATGTGGGTGCTAGCACCTCTGCCTACCCCTTCGGGGTTAAGGGCGTGAGTTTATGTTATGTTTATGTTTGAGGATGTCGTTTTTCAAAACCCTTTGAGGATGACATAAGGCGACACCGGTCAGGTCTAATAACAAATAAAAAATACTGTGGAAAAGTACAAGTGAGTTCTCAATATAGGATGCTGTTCTGAGTTCAAGATGCAGAAGAGAACTATAGGCCTGAGGACAACGAGTAAGGATATCATTGTCCTAGTAGAAGCAGGTCCATAAAAGCAGTATGATATGTTTGACGAGGTTGATGATTTTTTTTTATACAACTTAGGTCAGACAAGCACACGGCTCCATATGAAAATGGTTACTGTGACCTATGAACGTGTGCAACACCAGAGGAGTCATACCCGTGCTGCCGCCCTGTAAGAAAAGAGAGTTTATGTGCCGTCAGTTCAGAAGACACAATCAAGACTAGCTTTAGGCCTTCCCACTGACAGAACAAAAACGCTCCAGTGAGCTCTGGCTACCCTACTCACAGCCGGGAATACAACGTCTCTAAATGTTTTTCTATGAGTTTTACGCGTAAGCGTCAAGCTTATGATTACGACTACGCAGTTAGGAACCATAACTTGGAGAGAAGGACTGTCTCTAGGGACTTGGGTGTGGTACATGATGGCAAGCTTTTATTTAATCAGCACGTTAGCCAATTGGTTAATAAAGCCTTTAGGGCTTTAGGTTTCTTGATCCGTTGCTCCAGGGACTTCAGAAATATGAAAACCGTAAAAGTACTCTATTGCGCATATGTACGAAGTCACCTGGAATACGCATCACAGGTTTGGAATCCATTCTACGCTTGCTATTCTAATGAGATTGAGATGATTCAAAGGAAATTTATCAGATATTTAGGGTTTAAATTCAAACTGTCCCACCTAGCCGACCTCACCTATGAGCAGCGCTGTGTTAATCTACATATCCTACCGTTGTACGAAAGAAGAAGAATCTCTGATGTAACTCTTCTTCTCAGTGTTGCTCAGGGTGGAATTGACTGTCCTGGGCTTCTCTCTGAAATTAAGCTAAGAGTGCCAGTCAAAAGATTACGCAAGAATTTCTTATTGTGCAAGCCTCCGTGTCGCACCAATTTTAGAGTGAATAGCTTTCTGCCTAGAATTATTAGTGAATTTAACCAATTGAATGTTGACAGTAACCTGGATCTCTTTAATACCGGTAAACATTCTGCCAGATCTTGTCTAACGACGTGTTTTGTTGAAAGTTTATAGATGTTGATATTTCTATTGACTCAATCTTATTCCTGTCTTATTGCTCTTAGCTGTTAATAATTTTTGTTTTATATAACTGGTTAATATAATTGTGGAAGCTTTTAATTGGCGTGTATTAACCTAAATGTTGTGTATATGTGAATGTAGCTGTAAGCTCCCCAAATGAAAAAAAAAAAAAAAAAAAAAAATTATAGCTGTGGTAGTCTGTAGGGCGGAGGTACTTCCCCATTTGGACTGCTCAATTGGGACGGGAATTACCTGTCAAGATTTCGTTTCTAGGGTATACACGGGGTCTAGAGCTACTAGGTACTGTCACGAAACATTGTAAAGTTTTAGTCAGTTCAAATTCGATACAGGCATTGTATTGCTAATCCCAGTGCTCGTACACACATGAGGGTTTAAACACAGCATCAGATCGACATTGACCTTGACAAACAAAGTACCCTAAAACTGGATGTTTAGAGATCCGTGGGTCAATAGATATAAAATATCGATTAAAATAGAAAAAATCTGAATCAGTTCAGGCGAGATTCGAACCTTGATCTTTTCCCTATAGGGAGAATGCTCTGACCGCTGAGCCATCGAATCTTGCCTGAAATCATCCAAATCTTCCTATACGGCGACGTTAGGAACCACTTACCGATACTTGTACGAACTATCGGCATCTAAGAATGATATTACAATCATTGATTTTTGATGACTCCACAAATTTCATCCAATAGTTTGGTTATTGGATGAAATTTTAAAGCATTTAGTAGGTTAACTATTCAAATCAATTAAAACAGAAAACAAAAATCAGTTCAGGCGAGATTCGAACCCGCGGTCATTCTTCCTGTAATCCCGCCTAAACTGATTTAGTTTTTTTTTCAAAATGGTCTTGAATGGTCTAGAATAAAATGGACGTTATATTTTTTTATAATAGTTTTTTTACAAAACTTTAAGTACGTATCCAGATTTTTGATAATTTTGTTCATCACCACATTGAACTAACACTTCACTTGAAAGAAAATAACTTCAGAATTTAGCTGACCATTTTATTACTAATCAACTCAGCCATTGATCGTTATTCACCGTTTCACACGGTACGCAAAATCATCTTAATACCTTGAGATACGAAACTTAGATCAGTATGGTTCAGTTGTAAAAGATACTAATCCTGAATACTAATCTTTATAATACAGAGTATTATATAAAGCCTTGCGTTTAACGTTTATTTGAAAATTATTATAGAAATATTTAACTGAAACAGGACCTATTCATAAACGCAGTATTCATAAGCAAAGAACAAAGCTCCTGTGCCAGTCATAACAATTTATAATGAACCCTGGCTTTATTATAATAGAGTTTATTGTTCCTTGGTGTTTATAACTCGGTACAGTTAACTGTTATTAGTGCAGTTTATTTCAATGAGAGCCTAATTGAATTATATGACGCTGCTGGTTATAACATTGTAATTCATAGTATCCCTCACAGCTGATTATAGTAGTCTCTGCACAATTTAATTAGAATAATATTGCTTTTTTTACGTGCTAAGAATTCCCTCGGATAACCCCCCGCCGGAGCCGGTGGGAGAGGTTATGTCGAACTCGAACCGACTAAAACGCACGTCACCTATGTGTCGTTTTTGGCTGGCGCAGGTGACCTTGATAGGCATTTCACTCGCTGCCCGGCCGACCTAGGGCCATCTCTCTCGATCTGGCCTTGCAGAATAATAATGTTGAATCTATTCAATTTTATATTTATTGTTAAGAGTCTAGTATTTGACGATAATGTTATCAATAATCACAAGGATAAATAGGTGCGTGTATAGGTAGGACGGTATGCGCGTCTCAATTGAGCAGTCCGACTGGGGAAGTTACCTCCGCCCTACAGAATACCGTTATCAAAATAACCCCGTATTGTATTCCCAGTGGTGAGAATATTAGTCAGAGTTCACTGGAGAGTTTTTGTGCTGTCAGTGGGAAGACCAAAGGCTTGCCCTGTTTTCTCTTCTACACTGACGGTACACGAACTCTCTGATCAAATAGTGCAGTAGCACCGGTGTGTCTCCCCAGATATTGCACGCGTCCATAGGCCTTGGTAACAGTGGTTACCAAGGCCTATGTTCCATCAGGTCAGACAAAATTGTCTGCCACCTAAGTTGAATAAAAAAGTACTATTCAAGATTTTCAGAACCCAAGTTAACCACACTTGCTATCTTGAAAATCTGAAAATCTAGGTCCACTCTAGTACTCCCAAATTTTTTGATTAGGGTAATTTTGGCAATACTGGAACGACTTCCAAATCGAAAGGTGGAGCTGATAAGTGAAGTTCGTTTGAAACCATAAGATCTTAGGTAAGGTAGGGCCCCATACACTTCCACAGAAATAGTAAATAGTGGCTTGGAGAATTTTACTTGCTACTTTAACAACATACTGTTTAGACCCAGCACATCTTACATGTGTACATCTTATGGGATGTAACTATATTTCAACTTGTACCAAAGTAATAAATCTTTATTGCGCCGCTTTATTGTATCTATAGAGTTTGTATTTAGTCCAAGAACGGGTACCAATAAAATGAAAAATCATTGTGCTCTCAAGTTACATGTTGCGTACAATACCTGCTGAGTAGGTAATATTACCATACAAAGTCACGACATTTTCCCTTGTATCTGAATGACATGCAGACAATACAATATTCTTCTGCCAGAGATAAGTACAATGAAACTTTTGCAATTTATCTGTGGAAAATAATAGTATGTATGTAGTACTCAGAATGAACAATTCAATTCGAGACTTTGTTCTTTCGGTTATATTTTAAGTTAATTATTACACATTAATGTGGCAAGAATTGTACCGAAGCTTTCACCTCGGAGTGTGGGCCTGCTTCACCAGTCTAACTGCAAATTTGGGTGAACTTCAATACATTCCGTGAAGCGACTGCCATTTTTTTATTTTATTGTTAAACGATATTAGAACCGAAATTACTAATATTCCCTCCCACTCCTTCAGCTAAGCTAAATTGCTTGTGTTAGGAGTAGGTTCACGTCGGTAGTGTAATGGCCAGGATTCGAAACCGGGACCTCTTGATCGTAAAGCCGACTCCTTAACCACTAAGCCACCGCCGCTTGACCTCCATAACTCAGAGCGATAGCGAAGCATTGTAGCTACTCTAGTTGTTGGAATTTTTTTGAACTCCATTAACCGTTACGACTGCCATATATGTTTGAATGGTAACCGGGACCAACGGCTTAACGTACACGTCCGAGACACGACCAGACCAGACTTTGTGATAAATCATTATCATCGTCATCTTGTCTTAACGTTGTCCCCAGGTCCAAGCTCCATACCCGGGGTACCTCCGTACCCTTTTGTCTCCTTTTCTTCATTTGAATTAGATACGGACGGCTTACGGTATGTAGTCTTTCTAAATACCTTATATAAAAAAATAATGTACAAAATTTTAGGGTACAAACCTAAAGAGTTACGGGAGTTACGGAGTTAGCGAATAATCCGCCTATCACTAGTTACTTGGACTCCATCTTGACTTACTACCAAACGCTTCAAGACCATAATACCTATACTCTTTCTAAACAATCCGTTCGATTTTTTATACAATAGCACTTTTTTATATAAAGCCGTTAACTCGGCACATGCTAGGCTATTAGAAGTAAAAATTAAAATATTTTTGTTCCGAATGCAACACATCAACATTGATCTGTGCAGTGAATTTAACCATACTTTTGACATTCACACGTGTAAGATGTTACATATCCACCGTTCATTTAATTTATGCATAACTAAAATAACTAGAGGATCACTCCTTAATTAATGACCGGCAATATGGCTTCAGGCCGAAACGGTCAACGGGTGATCTTCTAGCATACGTTACCCATCTTTGGGGTGAGGCTATGGACAAGCACGGCGAGTCACTGGCAATTAGTCTTGATATCGCCAAAGCTTTCGATAGAGTCTGGCACAAATCGCTTCTCTCCAAGCTACCAGCCTTTGGTCTGCCTCCTAGACTGTGCAACTGGATTGCTAGTTTCCTGCGGGAGCGCCGTATCCGCGTCCTCTGTGATGGACGGGCTTCGGAGTTCTTGCAAATGAATGTTGGCGTACCGCAGGGGTCTGTATTATCTCCCGCTCTCTTTCTTCTGCATATCAACGACATGCTGTCCACCGGCAGCATACATTGCTATGCAGACGATAGTACCTTACACGGGAGTTATCACGGACAACCTGCGGCCAAACAGTCTGATATCGTGGAAAAAAGACATCTTCTTGTCACTGAACTGGACCGGATCTTGAATCACATTTCTCAATGGGGCTCTGAGAACATGGTCGAGTTCAATGCCAAGAAGACGCAGGCTTGTGCGTTCACAGCAAAGGTATCTTCTTTCCTTCCCCTTCCCACTCTTCAGAGCACGCCACTGCCACTGCAGGACAATCTCAATATCCTAGGCATGGATATTCGCTGCAAACTGAATAACAGAAATTACATCGAGAGCATCATCAAAACAGCCTCGCGGAAACTCGGACTCCTAAACAAAGTGAGACGTTTTTTCACGCCGGAGCAGCTGTGTCTTCTCTATAAGACACAAATTCGCTACTGCGTGGAATACTGCTCGCATCTCTGGGATGGCTCCGCGAAATACCTACTAGATGCTCTCGACAGGTTGCAGCGACGCGCGGTCCGAATTATTGGGAACCCTGAGGTCACGAACACCCTCGAGCCTTTGCAGATGCGTAGAGATATTGCTTCCTTGGCTGTATTTTACCGTCTCTACCACGGTGAGTGTTCTGACGAGCTCTTCCAACTAATCGCTCCATCTCCTTTCCTACATAGGACAACACGTGCAGGCCTTAGATGTCACCCTTACACTGTGCAGAATATACGAGCAAGAACCAAGCGGTTCGGAGACTCTTTTCTTTGCCGCACCACCAAGACCTGGAATTCATTACCAGCATACGTGTTTCCTTCTTCCTACAGTCCCGGGGCCTTTAAGCGGGGCGTGAAAAAGCATCTGATGAGGCCGCCAAGCTGAGTGCCACCATTGTAGCACTTAGTGTCTGTAATGGTGACCCTCTTTCCTGAGACTTTGCCTTTAGCTTACCATCAGGCGATGTGAGGTCAAGTTGGCGTGTCCATTATAAAAAAAAAAAAATACACAGTGTCAATAAATACAAATCTAAAGTGGTCCCTAGACGGTCGTGAGGCGTGACAAGTGTTTACGTGAAATATCGTGTTGCATCGACCATGAATTACTTTACTGCACTTTCAGACCAGTTGCAGTACAGTGAATAGCCCTGCTAAGAAAATTAGATAAATGAGAGAAACGAACTGAGCTGATGCTGCAATTTATGCCAACGTACATGCATGACAGTCATAGCATGCAGGATGAAAAACTAAATGAATTTGTCAATCAATTGCTAACAATACTGTTAGACATACATACAAAAAATCAAAGAATCAATGAACGTCAAAATTTTAGAATGAAGTTTGTCACCAAATAATATGTACACGACCTAAAAAAAAGGAAATAAAAATAAGATTCTTACGCTAGTTCAATAAGTTGGTTTTACTGAGGATATACGAGCAGGAAACTCAGCGAACTGGATTAAAATATGGTTTTGTTTACAGTTTATAATTTAAATAGTGCGAGCAAGAAATAGATTAGGGTGACCATGCATGACAGCACGTAACACAATGATTAGCATAGCACATTTACGTCGGAACGCATAATGACATTTTAATGAAATTTTAAAGCAATTACTATGATAACTATTCAAATCGCTTTAGATTGAAAAAGGGAATGCACAAACGGACTTTGGATTCGCAATTGTTTTAAGGCTGATCTACACAAGACAAGCGAATACTCATTCTCCTCTCTGTCAAATTATGCATTTGTGATTCCTTCTTAGCTCGCATAGATTCTATGCGCGCTAACGCGTAGTTCCCGGCAGAGTAGAATTTGGGCCACCCCATCTCTTCCTATGTGGTTCCGTACAAGGCGACTAAGGGATAGGGCAGTTTTAACATTAGACAGTTATATATAGCTCAGACTCATTTTCAGATGCATGGCTTGAGCCAACAATATTGCCCGGAAGGCTGAAAAGTGGGTGTTAATTCACCTCTGCCTTACTCTCCGGGGATATATGCGTGATTATATGTATGTAAATAGATTCTGTGGAATATTCTAAGAATGCTCGTTCGCTTCAAGTAAACGCCACTGGAGTGCACGTACAGTAGCTTAGAGCATTTGGTCCTATGTATTATAGCGTCTATGTTCTTACGTGTTCGGACGTGCTCGCTCCTCGGAGCGGGTGTTCTTGTGTTCTAGCGATGTACAAGAATTTTTTACATCACTTAGGTGGCAGACAAACACATGGCCTACCTAGGTTTCGAGGTTGATTTGGACCAAACGAGCAATTCTGATTCTATCTCCTCTACGTCAAATTCTTTTAGTGTAAATATTGGCAGAACATTCGTTCATTGTTCTTTCTTTGAAAACAATGTTTCGTTGACACTAATAGATTAAGAAAGAATACCCTTGTTATTGCTTTATGTTCGTTTGGTCTAAAGGATTTAATTCCTTTAAAATTTCATTATATTGATTGGTCGAATTAACATTATAGTTTCCAATAGTTCGTATGATTATCGGTAGATGATCTCACCGTCGACCTAGTACAGTATAATTTCAATTTTCGATCGAATTGTAAGTATGGTTGTATAGGGCATTTTCGAATGTTCACAGCGTGAGTCAGTAGCTCAGTGATCATAGCACTCCAGCTGTATGGGGCTGGTCCTGGGTTTAAGTTCCGTCTGAGCAATCACTTTTCCCAATACAAAACGCTTTATGACATTCGTTTTACTCGTTTAGTAGTTACAGTAATATAGATGAGAACAAACAGGCATACACAGATGCTAAAGAAAAATACGTCTTTTGTTCGCTTTGGCTGTCGAGTGAAAATAGCAATTATTAAAACGATAAAAAGCAACAATAGTAATATCTTTTTCTCTCACTTCCTTGTACAACCAGCATAACAATTGGGTTCGTTAATTTTAATTACAGCTCGTGGACCGGTAGAAAAATAGGTGTTACATTAGAAAGAAAGATGGCGACTGAGTTTCGCTGCAATAGTGTAATTATGTTTGGCAGGGAGACAGAGTTTGGTATTGTTATTTAAACATTCTGCAATATGGTGACAGAAATTATTAGTGCAATTTTGATAATTAGTCATTATGTTTCGATCTGTGGGAATTATCTATTTCTTTTGCTTGTTAGTCTTTTAGGTAAAAAAGATGGATGGTTCAATCTAACTTTTGCTAATATAGATTACGAACGTAGAAATAACGGTTCTGCCGATCGTGGGACTTGTGGGTATAGTATACTCTGCAGGTGGAGCAAAACATTATGTTCCTTTGCTGTTAATTGCGGCTCCAACTGTGTGAAATATTGATCCCATTATGTAATCCACACTATGAAAACGGGATCAAAGCTTTGGACAATTTATAATAGAAGAATATTAATTAGTTGATGTATATCGTTAGTCTAGCCGAATATAATCAGAATATAATTCGTCTATATCACACTTTTCTTGTTCAGAAAATATTTGCAATACTGTGATATATTGGCAGACCCACAACCGTAATTAATTCCGTACAAACGCCAACCTTTAGTATTGATGTTGATCCGGGACTCACGTGCGGATTTGTTTATTCCTCCATTTATTTAAGGAGGGTTACACTTGAATCTCCAAGTGGCATTGAACCTTTTAGTCTCAGAAGTGATTTTACTACCTTCTGGTGTGACCTATTCTGTTTCTTGTTTTATTGGTAAAGAGGAATTATTCCAGACAATCTGTTGCTGGTGACTGTTGTCTCGAATAATTTCTGATACCATTTCTGCAACCCATTGATAAAAATAATACTTTTGTTATTTTCAGTCTATAATATAGAGGTACCAAATTTCAGCAAGTTTCAACGTGATTGAGTAACAAGCATAGGTGCAAATATTTAAACATCTTCTGAAATTTTCACCTTAATTACATTTGTAGGATAATTGAGAGTAGTATATAGTTGTGTGATTCCTACACATTTCTGTCACCCCAAGAACATATTCATGGGATAAGAAGTAGGATTATGTTTTATTCCCGTATTCTGAGTATAAAATTTTGCCAAATCCATTTAGTGATTTTTGCATGAACGGGTAACAAATAAACAAACAAAATACCACTATTTCTATATCTTTTTATATCACTTAGGTCGCAGACAACGTGTGCTTGTTTGCCACCTAAATGGTAAGTGGCCCGCCTGATGGAAAATGGTTACCGTGGCCTATGGACGTGTGGAATACCCGAGGCATCACACTCGCGCTGCCGTCTCTGTAAGAACCAAAGTTTATAATATTATCTACAATATTGTTTGCAGTATGGAGTATAATCGTTAGAAGATCTGGTTAGCAACGCAACAGGTACAACCGTTGGGAAAGAGCCAGGCAATAAAGATTTACAACAAACTTTTGCAGTTACCAAATAATAATACGAGAAAAATCTGAAAAACAAGACGCTACATCCTATAATACTTTAAGTATCAAAATAATAACTAGAGGTTTTTGTAGGATAAGTGTACTGAGTCCTACATCCCTTCAGGGCCAAAGCCAATCAAAATAAAATAAAAATTCTTCTGTACAGACCTTTAATACTTTAAAACGTGATTTACAAAACAAAAAATAATAAAGAGTTGTTTAGGAAATGGACCACCTACTCGAAATGTGGCTCTACCTGAGAAGCCTTCAGCAAATAAAATAGCGGATTTTTTTTGAAATATATACAAAAAGTCGGATGCGAAAGTAAAGTACCAATAGGATAAAATGGCGCACATTGGTAGGGGTTATATCTAGCAGTGGACTGCGGCGGGCTAATTGATTGATTGATTACAAAAAGTCGGACTCAATTCTAGTCAGTGCTAAATAAGTGACGAGGCTCTGATGACTGTTATGTGATTTTGGAGTTGGGAGGTCTGAAAAAAGCCAACACATCAATCAAAAACATCGTTTTTGATCGGTATGTCGAACCTTGGACTCCAAAGAGCAAACTTTGGACGACACTTGGAAATTGCCATAAGGATATTGATGAGCTAACTGTAGGATGGGGTAGCTTAGACAGGGAGCAACAAATTCTCTAAACACCATTTCAATTCAGAATATTTATACTGATGGCACTTGGTGGAATTTGTTGTACACATATTAAAGATACACTTTTTCCACAGTATTTTTATTACACCTGACCGATTTCACCTTTCGGCATCCTCAAAGAATCCATTAACAGTAAAAGTATAAGGTACAATGGCAGTCATTGTGAACCTTTGAGGATGCTGTAGGGCACCGGTCAAGTCTAATAAAAAATACTTTCAAAAAAGTACAAGTATGTTCTTAGTATGTGCATTTGAATTCAATAATTTTGTTTCCATTTTAACATGCGAAATTCAATAAAGTCAATGGTATTGTTTTGTCCAGGTTCTTTGCTATAATTTATTTGTGATCGGCTCTACTGTGGGGAGGGCAGCTGAGAGCAGTTTCGGAAATGCGGGCCGGTTATATGAACTTCCTTATTTTTAGAAAATGTATCGTGAAACTGTAATTTATGATTGCTGTGGTTTATTACAGTACCAAAGAAATGTGCTTTTATATTTTTGGTAAATATTACGAATGGAAGGAGAATGGATTGGGATGTTTATGCATTTTTTTTTGTTGTGTGTTACTGTGCAACCTTCAGTTTAATTTCAGGTTTACTAACTGTCCGAACAATCATCCAATAGTATTACATATATACGATATTATACCTTCGCCCCGGCAGTACCGGTTAAATTTATTTTGAAGTTTCTCCATCATGAAACTATATTTAGCTTCATAAGGAACCGTGGAACTATATTTAAATTCACTATCTCGGACTGCAAACGGTTGCCCGTACTTATGAATGCTCGAGACACCCGAGGCGTCACTCACGAGTTGATCCCAAGGGAGCTTAACACTTTCCAAAGTGACTACAACGCGAATGCAAGTGCGGCGCGAGTGTGACGCTCCTGGTGTTGTACACGTCGTCCGCAGGCCACAGTAACAACTTTCCATCAGAATGGCTGTCTGCTTCTCTGCCATCTGAGTGGTATTAAAAAAAGTTACTCTATCTGTCTGTCACGCTTTCACGTCTAAACCACTAAATCGATCTTGATGAAATTTCGTACAGAGATGGACTACCGCAGGAACGGTCGCATTATCGTAAAAAAAGTGGTTGAAGGGGTTCAAACAGGGGATGAAAGTTTGCATGAAATTTTGTCACTTTTGAAGATAACCTGATGATTGGTACACAGATTGATTAGAACTTGGAGCAGCAGCCAATCAATAGTAATAATATTTATGTTGGAGAAACATCTACCCCAACGATGTACTATACTATTTTTGTATAAGATGCGCCAATTTGACTTCACTTCGCCTAATGCTAAGCTAAAAGCAAAGTCTTAGGAAACAGGGTCATCATTATAGACACGTAGCGTGTTACAATGGTGACACTCAGTTGGTCAGCCTCATCAGATGCTTTTTCACGTCCCGCTTAAATGACCTGGGACTGTAGGAAGGAAACACAGCTGTAGTGAGAAATATGATTCTTACATAATAGTTAAAAAAACAAACACTTGTAAACCATAACGATAACCACTATTCAAGTTTAACATCAAGTATTAAACCTACAGTACCAGAAACCTATTAGCTAAAATCCTTTAGTCGCATTATGTCCAATTCCCAAAATGTCCAACTGTCCAATTCTCAATAGGTCCAGTTCGCAATTGGTCCAGCTCGCAGTTGGTCCAGTTCGCAATTGGTCCAATTCGCAATTGGTCCAGTTCCTAATTAGGGATCCTCCTTGATTACGAGAAGCGTTTTATTTTGTAAACGTGTATTTATATATTGTTGTGTGTGAGTATATGGATATGTGAGCTATGTATACGCTTTATTAGAGCTCCTATTTCTTCTTGCATTACACAAGATACCTAACACGAAGGGTAAATGGTGGAGTTCTCTGCGAGACCTCCGCCTTTACCCTTCTAACCTATATCTATCCGTGTCGGGGCGCGCGATTTATGGTTTAAGAACGTTATGAGACTGAAGCGTCAAAAACGCCTCCCGTAATCAAGCACGACTCCTATTTTACAAACTGGGCCAATTGCGAATTGGATATTCTGAGAATTGGACGTTGTGAGAATTGAACAATTTGCGAATTGGACGTTGTGAGAATTGGACAATTTGAGCCCGCTGGACATTTTGCGAATTGGACATAATGCAACTTAAGCGCTAAAATCTGAACTGATTAAAATACATGAATAAAATTTAATGAATAAAGATTACTATAAAGTAGATGACTTGATGATGTAAATGCGTGGTCAACATAAGTCTCTTGCTTTTTTTTTTTTTTTTTTTTATTTATTTAACTAAATACATATATAACAAAAAATAGACTTAATGTTCCTCTAAAGCTACTGGAGCTTGTGTGCGACACATGCGATTCTCTCTTCAGTATAAAACATTACAATCTTATAAATAAAAAAGGAGAAACCATAATCGTCGTAAACAAAACGATACAATGAAAGTTTACAATGAAGCAGTCAAAGTCGTATCTACAATTCCGCTAAATATAAGACTTGAGCTTATATTTAATGTTCCTCACATTAATTTTCTCTCGCATGAGGGTAGGCAAAGAATTGATAAGACGCGGTACAAGGAATGTACTCGTCCGCTCGCCGTAGCAATTCCTCGCCCCCACAATAACCAGTTTTTTTTTGTGCGACTCGTCGTGTATATACAGGATGCTCCACTTTGTTCTGTAAATTTTTATTAAAGGATTGTTCTTTTAGAATATTAAGGTTTACTTTTTCGTGTATTGGAAGGCTTTTACAGAGTTTAAAGAGTTTGTGATCCTCAGTGCATTGGTTTCTAAGCTTAGGTGGCACAATTAATTTTAATATTCTGAGCTGCAGATTATAGATCGAGTCGAGGTAAGTTTTGTAGGTTCTTCCATAGCTTGATAGGCCATAGTTAATGACGCCGTCAATAAATGCATTGTATAGCAGAAGTCGAGTTTTAAAGGGCATGCGATTTTTTATTATATGCATTTTAGCCAGCATCGCACGTAGTTTGTCACAGACACGACTGATGTGAGGTCCCCAGTTAAATTTACTGTCGATTACCAGACCCAGATAAGTATGAGTGTCCACCTGTTCAATATTTGAGCACGACGTGTTATCACAGTTCGTTAAGTGATTATTACTGCAATTATGTAGGCAAATATGGGGATGAGCTACTAATTGTAATTCGGAGCGTTGGGATTTCAGGTGAGGTGATTTTATATGCATTAGTTTGGTTTTCTGAGCATTAAGCACGAGACCTGCATCGTGACACCACATATTGAGCCTATCAAAGTCGTGCTGCATGAGTGACATGATTCCTTCAAGATTTTTACCTGTAATAAGAAGGCAAGTGTCATCAGCAAACTGGTAGGACCTGCAGTGATCGAAGATCGAGTTCATATCATTGACATAGGCTAAAAAGTGCAGGGGACCACAGACGGAGCCTTGAGCTGTTCCATGAGTCACGCAGTGCGTGTCACTGAGTACGTCTGCGATTTGGACACGGTACCTCCTGTCCCTAAGATAGCTAGCACACCAGTTGTGTAAGGGCCCTCTTAGACCAGTGTCTTCTAGTTTCATTAGAAGTTTTTTATGATTTAGAGTATCGAAGGCACGGGAAAAATCAACAAATAAGGCGAGCACGTGATTTTGGTCATTGAGAGCTGAGTTGACATGGTCTGTGAAGTTAGTCAAAAGTGAGGTAGTGCTTTTGTTAGGTTGAAAACCGTACTGTGACTCATTTATGATTGAATTTTTTTTGTAAAAGTCATGAATTTGATTACAAATGAATTTCTCAACAATCTTGTCAATTGATGATAACAGTGTTATAGGTCGATAATTGTTTTCGTTGTGTCGTTCCCCCCTTTTATACACCGGCCTTACACAACCCATTTTCAGAACATCTGGATACCGACCAGTCTTGATACTAACATTTATTAAATTAGCAATAGTGGAAGCTATTTTGTTACTTATATTTTGAATATCTACTACTCTTATTTTATCAAGACCAGGGGCCTTTCTGCTATTTAAGGACTTTATAAGTTTTTGGATATTTTCTGGTGTTGCCATATGAAATCTCATGCTGAGATTGGAGCATGTTCTAGAATGATTGGTCAGGAGGAATGAATTACAATTTGGAATGATTGATTTCACGGCGCTGTCAAAACTATTAGCAAATTTATTAGCTATTTCAAATGGCGTTAAATTCTGAGAGCTGAATGCATCCAGGATGAATTTATCAATGGATTGCTGTACTCTACCACACATTGTATTAACTAAATTCCACAGTTTTTTTGGATTATGGTAATTTGCTATAATTTGATCTTTATTATATTTATTCCTGTACCATTCTAATGCTTTGTGTGTTTTATTTTTCAGCCTGTTGTATTCTAAATGTAGGATATTATTATGCGGATCTTTTCTCCAATTCCTGTAGCATTCATCTCTCATTTCGCAAAGTTTTATAAGATTTTTATTCATCCAAGGTAATTGTCTTCTGCTTTTAGTTTTTAAATTAATTACACGTTGCGACGTCTCTAGGGAATGTGTAAAAGCATTTTTAATGAATTCAACAATAGATTCCACAGTAGTATAACTAGATGTATCATCCCAACTGAAGCTATTTAGCTCGCTATACAATTTTTTTTTGTCATATATGCATTTTGTAACTGGCGCATCCTGTATCACACGCCGGCCACACGGCCTGCCACTGCCAGCGAGACAAATGCAAGTAGTACGGTGGTCAGCCAGAACAGTATCGAGTGCCCCCGTGTACGGTATTAACGCGTGCACTCGCGTAAATATGTGATCAATACATGACTTTGTTATTTTATCATTTCTTTTTTCTATTCGAGTGTAGTCAGTAATACCACACGTTAAACCGTACCCGGACAGCATGTCCATATACAATGTTTTAGCGGATGTGTGCAATCTAAGATCGATGTTCATGTCACCCATGATCACCATGCTTGTGCCAGTAGAGAGTGTACTCAGTGTGTTACGTAACTCTTTTATAAATAACAGTTTGTTTGAGGACGGTGGTCTGTATACAGCGCATATAGCTATGGTGTCATTATAAGATGTCTTTAGTATACCTCCAAGGAATTCGAAAGTATGAGTTCTTTGTATTTTCGGTGTAAATTTTAAGTTATTTTTAATATAAATTATTATACCACCCCCTTTTTTGTGCGTGCGGAGCTGTGAGTACATTCGATAATGAGAAATAGAGAATAACTGCGAGATTTTATCAGAGATTCCTACCTCCGTTAGTACAATGCAATCAATGGACTGAGTAGCGTAATTAATAATTTGCAATAATTTTGGACAGTTTTTGAGCATCGATCTTATATTCACACGAAGGCACGACAGATGAATGTTTTTCGTAGGTACACAATTAAAAAATGAGTTTATATTGACACAATTGAACAATGCCTGAGAAATAGGTAAATCTTTATCTAATGGATTGAATTTTACTAAGCAAAATTTGGACACAAAATTACTATGCTTTACAATTATTTACTATAATTTATTTTTTATACGTTTGATATGCGCGAGTTCAGAAGTTTATCTATGTCGTGGGTAGACCGGACGGACGGCTCGTACAAAGTGAATTGTAAACTAAAGCAAATTTAAAAAAAGATAATCTAATTCTAATATAGTTCTTTGAGTTTCTGGTTTGAGTATGCTGGTATCTTCTCAGTAGAACTAACCTACTGAACCAGCGAAAGAATCATTTTCCAATGGTTTATTTTTACATTATTTAATATTGTTATATTATTTCTTGACATAATTGTAAAATTTTGACGTTCATATGTGCTATTTATGTGCCTAAACTGAATAAATGAAAGTGATCCTTTATTCTTTGTATGTATTGTATGTATGTATTACTATATATTTTATAGATGTATGTGTGAATTATATCTACTATGACGTAGGCATGAATTATTTACATCTTATCTATTATGTAATTGGAGTGATCACCTAGTTACCTTTCATAATGCAGTTACTTTGTTGTTCTCTGCACCATCTTTAAGGTTGACTGGTAGAGAACGCCTGTGGCATTAAGTCCTCCTTTGTACATATGTGCATGAAGCTTAAATAAATAAATAAAGCTCGCGGTTCGTACAAAGTCAGATAACCTTGAGAAGAACGCATCAGATTTAATGTATCCATCAGAAGATAGACTGATTTACATTTGAAATAAGTATGTAGATTTTATATGAAAGAAAATTGAGGTAATGCTAATACCAATAATTTATGTAAACTCAGTTATTATTCACTCACTGATAAGGTTTCGCTCGTCAAGACAGAGTAGCGTATTTGTTTAACTCGTACGTTGACGTGGGTCCTATATCTGCTGTCAGGGCAAAGGAAAGATGAATTTATAACATTTTCGTCTATGCTTTAGACAAAGCAGATATATCTAGGATGGCTTTGCAAAGTACTGACTAGATGCTCTCGACAGGTTGCAGCGACGTGCGGTTCGCATTATTGAGAAATACCCTAGAGCCTTTGCTGATGCGTAGAGATGTTGCGTCCTCGTCTGTATTTTACCGTCTGTACCATGGTGAATGTTCTGATGAGTTTTTCCAATTAGACCCACCTTCTCCTTTTCTACACAGAACATGTGCAGGGCTTAATGGTAATACGGTGCAGAATATCCGATCAAGAACCGGTTCGGATATTCTTTCCTTTGTGACACCATTAAGGCCTGGAATTCGTTACCAGCTCACGTGTTTCCTTCTTCCTACTGTTCCGGGTCCTTTAAGTGGGACGTGAAAAAGCATAAGATGAGACCGTCAAGCTGAGTGTCACCACTGTAACATGGTATATGTATGTAAAGGTGACCCTCTTTATAGGCGAAGTGTTTCTATGTATAATATGTATGTATTTACAAATAAAAAGTATCTAAGTATGTTTATCCGCATTCTAGATCCCATAACACAAGCTAGTTAAGCTATGCTTACCATGGGTCTAGATAGCGTTGTGTAGAATGTCGTCAAATATTTATTATTTATTATTATTATTAAAAAAATATATTGACGTATCCTATATTAAAAAAAAAACAATTTACCACAATGACCATGTCAATCTCAAATCGTAAATTGGTAATATACTTCTGCCTACCCTTTCGGGGATTTACAAACGTGAATACGTGTATGACTATAAATATATAGGTAGAAAATAGAAGGTAGATAGAAGAAACAGCAATTTTTTATCTGCGTCAGTACTCACATATTTTTGTTTCTATAAGTCTATCGACGATAGCATCTCCAAAACCATTTAGTTTTCATTTATATCACGTCATTTGCAAACTGATTCGTACTTTATAGCTCAAACGTTCGGCGTACAGAGACGGGTCTCTGAAATAAAAATGAATGAGCTGCCATTCGCAAAACCCGTTCATTTCACTCCTTCTATCTATCACACAAAAAATATTCCGTCAGATGCCAGCGGTATTGAATCTGCATGCAATTGACTCTCTACTTTTGTTTTTTTATCCATTTGTATTAGCTAGTCGTCTATTGGTTGTTTGCATGACAAGTCACACAAAGACTGGTCATGATATGCAAATAGAAAACTAAAACTGACTCTCAATTCAGATCTCTCTCTCTCTTTCTCTCTCTAAACTTAATAGCTATGCTCTTGTTAGTGGAGTAATCGCTTTCATACTCCAAGTGAGGACACTTAGAACGGTGGTTGCCCTAATTTTCTTCCGTGAGATTCGTTTTTAATATTTATTTGAAATTAGTTGCTGTCCATTGTTCTGATCCCATTCCTGCTGCCCATGGGAATCAATTTCAGTTACGAAAAATCTACGTGTTATTCAATGAATGAAAGAAAAAATCTATTCCATTTATTCAGTTTAGACACATGAAGAGAACATATGAACGTCAAAATTTTACAATTATGACAAGAAATATTATAAAAATATTAAATAATGTATTTAAACCTGCAAACATGAATCTTTTGCTGGTTCGGTAGGCTAGTTCTACTGAGAAGATAACACTAAATCTAAACTAGAGATCTTTATTCGGACTTGATTATCTTTTTTATAAATATGGTTTCATTTACAATTCACATATGTAGTGCGAGCAAGCACGAAACTTAGGTTGACCATGCATTTCCATCATCAAGATACTCATCTACTTTATAATAACCTTTTTTCATTAAACATTTTTTCACATCTATTTTAAATCAAATCAAATAATTTATTTGCATTACACAGGTTACAGAAAGTTAGTAAAAGATACATTTTCGATAAATGTATAGGTCCGCTGTATTACAACCTCTTCAAGGTGTGCAAATATTATATTATTATTAAATTTATTAAGTACCACATCAACCAAATCCTGAGATTTTTTGTAAATATTTTTTATGAACCCTGGGCAAGTTTATTTTTCTAGACTATTTTATTATATTATTCTAGACAATCCATTCCTGTGCTAAATTTCAGCCAATTTCATTGAGCCGTTGGAACGTGATTTATCAAACATCCAATCATCTTCACAAACTTTCACAGTTATAAAATTTGTAGAAACAATCCTACCCTAGGAGAGTAGGAAGTAGGACAGATAATTACAATATCTATAGTGATTTATGAAGATACAAGATACTTATTGGTTGCTACAGGTAGATAATAATATCTAACATAAGCGCAACCGTAACTTCGTTGATTGATTAAGCGTACAATTGGTTTATTATTATCAATCACTTATATCACAATATTTATACATGCTATCTCCGTGGTGTAGCGGTAGAACGTTCGACTGTACAAATATTTGTACGCCTGAATATGCATATTTGCATTGATCAGGGTGTTTCTATGTATAAGTCTCTAATGTAATCTAAAGTAATCTAGATTCCCTAACACAAGCTATATAAAACGCTTACTATGCGGTGTGTAATATGTCGTAGAATATTGATGTATATTTACTTGTCTCTGCTGGAAATCTTTTGTCTGCAATAAAGTGTTACCTATCTATCTAAAATTAAACTAGAAATGTATAGATCAATATTGAGATTATGTTATTATTTGGATCAAGATAATTTTATGCTGTAGTTACAGGTTATTGTCTCACGTCATTGTAGAATCTTTGTTAATATCTTTCTCACAGACCCTAATAATAATGTAAACAAATATTACAACTACACACGCGTTTCTAATGTTTCCATCTGTAACTCAATCAACTTTCATTACACTCAAAGACAGGTCTACATTTCACACAAATATCAAATTCGAAACAGCTTTAAAACACTGGATACTTGTGATGTTAAAATATTCAACCTCATAATGTTATTTTTTCAATGGGTACTAACCTTTAACAACCTGTGTTTACGTATACCTACTTTCTTTGTTCACAAATATGTTTCTACACACATTGCACAATATCCACACCGTACTCGCTACAGTCACATAATATACTTTTATCTACAATTAAACTACTTACAACCTCTTACCGTTACAATGATTCAAAGTTTATAGTCATAATAATGATATGCTCTGCAAATATATGTTTGTGTTCGCCCTCTTGGTACTCTAGTAACGTTCCACTGGCCAAAATGGTACTTAGCGGATGCATCCCTGTTCCGAGTCTCCGACTCCGAACATGATACATATCGTTGGGTAATATATGGACACATGGTGTTTGCACTTTTAGGATTATTTCAACTAAATTTCGCGGCGATTAATAACTTGTTGTCTGACCTTACTAACATGACTTTCTGTGAGGCTGTTCAGTGCAGTGCCGAGGAGTGTTCTGAGCTGCTGACGGTGTCAGGTACAATCACCTTACTGTCTCAGAATATACGTAGCATTAATGCGAACTTTTCTGGACTTCTATTTTTAATTCAAAGAATTGGCAATTATCCTGATATTATTATTCTAAGTGAGTGCCGGCTATCACAGAATCCTGTTATTCCTACACTGGATGGATACAATTTTCATCTAACTTTAATCACGCATAATCAGAACGATGGAGTGGTAGTGTATAGTAAGACAACACTGTCTCATGTGACGGTCACAGAACCCGCTTTACAGGACTCAAGCTGTCTATTGGTTACAGTGGGTGCTGATTTGGCTATTATTGCCGTTTATAGACCTTTCGCCTTCAGGGATCCCACAAGATTCATTCAGTCACTGGACAGCCTGCTACGTGGGGTTGGGGCGTACAGTAATATAATTCTTGTGGGCGACATTAACATTGATATTGCCGATGGTCAATTGGATCAATACTCAATTGACTACATGGATGTCCTGGCCCAACATGGACTTTTCTTAGGTCATACGTTTCTGACTCATGATCGCCTGACGTGTCTTGATCACTTGAATTTGAAATCTCGACTACCTGTTCGAATACTGGTGGTTGAGTCAACCGTCACCGACCACTTCGCAGTTGTTGGTGCGATGTCATTGAAAAGGAAAAAATCTATTTTGCGAAATTCTATAACAAAAATTGACGAAGACAAACTGACAAGTGATTTGCTGGGCATAAGCTTTGAGTCTGTCTACGCGGCTGAGGATCCTAATCTCGCCTTAACGCGTCTGTATGAGCCTATTCTTCATGCTATCTCTACTAACAGCAAAACCATAAAATTATCACGAAGAAAAAGACCTATCAAACCCTGGATTACCCCAGGGTTACTGAGGTGTATGCGTCATAGAGACAATCTTTACAAACAAATGAACAAAGAACCAACAAATGAAATAATAGTACTATCTTATAGGCGATATCGTAATTTTTGTGTCAACTTGTTGCGCAGAACTAGAATTGCATTTGAAAAGCTCGAATTTGAAAAAGCTGGTAGCAATTCCAAACAGGTGTGGAAGGTTGTTCAGTGTGTTACCAGTACCGCTAAGGCAAAGTCCCCGGCTGATAACCTTCTAAGTCTACAGGATGACAAACAATTGTGTGTCGAGGGTGTAAACTCCTATTTTTCTAGCATTGGCAGGCAAATGGTAGAAAAAATACACCACAGTAATTTTCCTAGGTTAGACCGTACGAATAATCACTTGTGCCCCAGTGCTGACAGTTTTGTCCTGTTTAGCACTGATGCATCTGAAGTCGAGCGTGTACTCATGTCATTGAAAAATAGCAGTGCTTCTGGCTGGGATGGAATCACATCTGGGTTCTTGAAAAAGCACAGGACCATAATTGTACCACCTCTTACATACATATGTAACTTGTGCTTGAACATGAGCATATTTCCCACTGCCTTTAAAAGAGCCATTGTTCATCCTATTTTTAAATCGGGTGATCGTAATCGTGTTGAAAACTACAGACCTATATCAGTTTTGCCTGCGATGTCTAAGGTACTAGAAAAAATTATTAATTTCAGGCTTATCGAGTACTTAGAATCGCGTAACATTCTATCTGTGAACCAGTATGGATTTAGGAGGAGTTGCTCCACCGCCGATGCTGTACACAACTTAGTGGATCACATAGTTAAGAAACTAGACAATAAGCAGAAATGTATCGCACTCTTCCTGGATCTTGCGAAAGCATTCGATACGGTTTCGATTCCCATCTTGCTGTCTAAGCTTGAATCATTGGGTGTGAGAGGAAATCAACTATCTTTGTTCCAGAGTTATCTTACTGGTAGATCCCAGTATGTTAAGATTGGTCTTTATGCAAGTTCTGAAACTTCCATTGAGTATGGCGTTACTCAGGGGAGCGTTCTAGGCCCAAGCCTGTTTTTAATTTACGTAAACGACCTATGTAATCTTGTACTTGCCAATGCACAAATATTTTCTTATGCTGATGACACAGCACTGGTGTTTTCTTCCGATACCTTGACTGGGACGTACGATTTGGCTCAAAACGGATTTAATATCTTTACCCAATGGCTTAGCGAAAACCTACTAACCTTAAACGTGACTAAAACTAAGATTATTCATTTTACAATTCGCAACTTTGACGTGCCCCCAGATAACTCGTTAAAAATCACTGCTTTACCAGTTGACGGCCGGCTCTTGGCTGGTGCCCGCTGCATCATTGATAGAGTTTCATCCATTAAATATTTGGGAATTGTGCTTGACCAAAATTTAACCTTCAAACCACATATTGACTACTTAACGGGTCGGGTGCGCAAACTTATTTACATCTTTCGGCAATTACGTTACTCAGCTGACCCGAACGTGATGAAGATGGTCTATCTCGCAATATGCCAATCTATTTTAAGTTACTGCATCACAACATGGGGTGGCGCTGATAAGACTCCGTTCCTCGTATTGGAGCGTGCTCAGAGGGCTGTTTTGAAGGTTTGTTGTTTTAAGCCTCGCCTGTGTCCTACAACTGAGCTTTATGAATACTGCCAAGTACTGACCGTCAGACAGCTCTTTGTTCTGGCTACTGTAATCAAACAGCACTCTTTAACAGAGTTTAGGACAGACACTACTCGCCGCAATCATCTTGTAGCTGTCTCCTCGAGGGTCAGGACATCATTCGGCCAAAAATTCTTTATTTTTCTGGGACCATACCTTTATAATAAACTTCATAAAATCTTATGTCTTTATGGTCTAAATATGTACAAGAGCAAAACTATACTCCACGAATGGCTTCTTTGTCAGACATATTCTACCACAGAAGAATTACTGAAAGTCTTAAAGTGACTGCTTGTTTGTGAACCTCTAATCATCTTATCATTATTCATATAAATACACACACACACACACACTCACACACACACACGCGCACACACACACACACACACACACACACACACATAGCATGCTTAATATATTGTGAACGATAGCATAATTTAAACCAAAACCGATTATTCTGTAATTTATTTTTTGAGCACAACATACTATTTGTGTTACAGTCGAATCCTGGTGACCAGTGATACAGGTAATTTATTACCTACAACAGGCACCAGCGATCCACAACCATACTATGTTTACCTAAATTTGTGCAAACACTATATTTTGTAATTTGGTTGTTCAATAAAAATTGTTTATTATTTTTATTATTATATATCTTGATTCCAATATGTACTCTCTATACGAGCTTTGCGCAGTATACTTTTTGTATGTGTCTTTTTAGGATGGCACAGGGTGAAATGGCGGTGGAAGAGTTGGGGGCAATCCACTAATCATAAATTATATCAAAACAATACTGGTGCACCAGGGCCTCGTTTCTTGGAGAGTCGCGAGAGAAACGAGGCCCTAGGTATACTTTTTTATACAACTTAGGCGGCAGACAAGCACACGGCCCACCTGATGGTAAGTGGTTATCGTGGCCTATGAACGTGTGTAACCCCAGGCAGTGGAGTCACATCCGTGCTGTCACATCTGTATTATATTAGGTAACTGCATAAGTTTTGGTTAGTTATAGGTTATCAATCTGCGTTTCTGTCGAATGCAGTACCACAGAGGCGACAGAGGTCGCATGGAAAAGAATACGTACACATAATCATGCCTTTATCCCCGGAGGGTTAGGTTAGGTTAGCAGAGGGAATTGGAAAACCCCGGAGGGCAGAGGTGAATTACCACATGCATGTCACCAATCTATTGTCTATTGTATTCAGTCCCACGTAATAGGGGATGAGCCTTTTCCGAATTTCGGGTACTAGTGTTGACTTGAGTCATGCATCCGAGGCTGAGTCTGTCTGATGTTATACAGCCCTATCCCTAAAAGAATCAGGCTAAAAGAATATAAACCAATTTAAATACAAAATGCATAATTTGAATATTTACAAAGGGTGGATTTATAGCTAAAAGCAATTCCTTACAAGTTACTATTTGGAAGGGGTTAACCCACACTAATTCAACTAACTTTGAAAGGAATAATTTTATTATAATTTTTTTTGACATGAAATCTTTTATTACTTGCCGAAATCTAGGTCACGTAGTGAAATGAAGCAGTGAGTGAAAGGCTGCTGTCTTCGCCTACTCAGGAGTGAGAATTTTAGATTACTCTGACAGGTTCTGACATTACTGTATGAATTATTCAGATTATACTGGGATACATCATTTATTTAGACATTTGGAACATCTTTGTTTACAACTAAGGTTAAAAGGGTATTTCAATAGTCCTACACTATTTCTTTGCTAGTTCCAATATCGCTGTCGTTATTTCGTACAGCAAATTATCCCTCCCATTAAAAAACTAGCTTCCTACTTCCTTCCATACACATACACATAGCCTATTTTTGCTGATATTTAATAACTAGCTTCGCCCGTGGTATATTTTGAAACTGCATATCACTTATTTCTTAGTTTTCAAATAATGTCTGAGAAATGGCCGTATTTGTTATGATGAAATATATGTAGTCTAAAACCTTCGTCGATAAACGAACTATTCTACGCAGAATTTTTCAATGCGAACCAGTAGTTCCTGTGTTTATCGCGTTCCAACAAACAAAAAAACTAACAAACCCTTCAGGTTTATAATATTAGTTTACATAATTTATGGCTCAATGGTAGCGAGTACGTGTAGTGTCTATGAAGTCTCAGGTTTAACTCTTCAGCCAGGTAAAGTTGAAAATAAAATTGAGTTTTTGTAAGGATGTTTATTTGACAAAATGAATGATATTTAATCCTTTCAGAGACACATAGATCAGAGTATATTAATAAATTTTGTGTTATAACAAACCATATCATCGCTAGCAAATTAATGTGGGCGCGGTGAGCCGCGGCTATCGGCCACGCTTGGGGATTCCTGGTTTTGTTCGCTGACAGGTAATTTGCAATTCATTCAACACAGTCAAGTATCTACCTACTTCTGTTTGTATTCTATGAATATTTTTTGTCACGGTTGCGTTAATTTCGTCAATCATTCAGCTGATGGTTATTTTTCTTTATGTAGACAGTATTATAGGTAATGTATTATATCTGTACTCCTGACAAAGTGTGTGTAAAATTACATACAAATATACATATAATCACGCCTTTATCCCCGGAGGGTTAGGCAGAGGTGAATTAACACCCACATTTCACCAATCATTGAATTCGATCCCACGTAATAGGGGGTGAGTCTATTGCCGTCTTCCGGGCACTATTGTTGACTTAAGCCTTGTATCTGTGCCTGAGTCTGAGCTGTATATCTCTGTCTGATGTTAGTCGCCTTGTACGACACCGCACGGAAGGAGATGGGGTGGTCCAAATTCTACTCTGCCGGGAACCACGCGCAAAATTACATAATGATCAATTACTGTTGAAACAGCTAAACAAACCTTGTATTTATAATACTACTCAGCAGAAAATAATTTGTAAATGGAGTTTATTAAAATTACAATAATATTGTAGTGTAATAGATTCACTTTAAGTTATAGTACTGATATAAGTAAAAAACTACACTTTCTGAACTATTATTATCAATAGAACTCACTATCTAAATTTGACATTAATAAATTATAATAATATATCTGCCCTATTTTGAAGAATTTTACATTTTAAAAATTGATATTAAATAAATTCTCTAAACCATGACATGAATTGATTGAATTCTCTAAATTTAGATAGTAATTGGTCATTAAATAAGAACGGTCTTACTATATATAGAAATTCTGTATTCAGTATTTATTCATTAACAATTTTTACATTGTGGTTGAACATGGTTTGTGCACATACATTGCATGTACAAAAAAAACATAAGAAAAACAACAATCAAAAGCAGTAGAAAATATCATGACACGTAAAAACTGGTATCAGTATAAAACCTATTTATTAAATATCTCATCAACTGACTAATAACAGTAAACCTTGTAACAGAAAAGCCTTCAATTTGTCTTGGAAATCTCTTTTGTAAATAATAGTTTTCAAATCTAGAGGCAGTCCGTTGAAGATTCTGATGGAGTTGTAGAGCATACTATGCTTTACGATGTCCAGGCTAGGCACAATTTTGCTCTGAAAATCTTTCCTGCGAGTGCTTTCTCTAACCCTTCTATATATAGAAAGGAGGAATATGTATTGAATGCATGTTATTTTGTATGCCTATCGGCAGAACATGGTATGTACTATAAACATCTATAGCAACCTGCGTTCACGGAATAAAATAAATAAGTTAAATGAAAAATGAACTCTTTGAACTTCCCAGTGATAAGATATAAATAGCACTGGCAATGTGGAAATGATGTCTCTGGTGTAAGAAGTGAATATTATAATTCTGACTATATCTATTTGCACATATTGAGAACTCACTTGTACTGTGTAATGTGGAAAAGTACAAGTGAGTTTTCAATATGTGTAACAACAAATTCCACCAAGTGCCATCAATCAACAGTATAAATAGTCTGAAGACAGAAGGTACGCCTGAATTGATTGATACCTGTAGGTCTAATATATATTAAAAATAATGTGGAAAAGTACAAGTGAGTTCTCAATATGTGTAACAATAAATTCCACCAAGTGCCATCAATCAACAGTATAAATAGTCTAAATCTATTTACTTTTGTCTAAAAGTTATACGACATTGAAGTTCCATTTTACATAATAGTACTATCATACCCACCTACTCATAATCATCAGGGCAAACTTGCACTAGTTTGTTATCTTCTTCAAACGTCTTTGTTCTAATGATCAAGTTAATCATCTTTCACGAATACCTGATCAAATTAATGGATTGTTAACTACACATATATACACGGTAAGGAGATACGACCGTCATAAAAGGGAATAGGGGCGATTCATCACTTCGGGAGCAAGATCACGTCGTCGCTCACCCGCGTTGACCTTATAAAGGAAACTGTTTATTATGTGATACATACTTCACTGGAGACGTAGGGGTTATTAATTGCCTCACGTATAGTTACCTGTTTCCTATCTTTTGATTGAAGTATACATTTTCGTCATAGTTTTAAAATGCAGCTGTAAGTAATACGCAAAAAGCAATAGGTAAAAATTGAACAGATTCGATTAACTAATCATTTCTTCCAAATCATTTATAGAAGTAGAAAACGTTACTAAACAAGTAGTCAAAAAAAAATTACATTTAATAAAAAAATTAAACCGACTTCAAAAAACCAAATAGAGGCTCTGAAAAGCGAAAAATAAATGAATTTACAGATTTTTAGAAATCGGTCGAACTCCTTCTTTTTTAAGTCAGTTAAAAAAGAGAAAATCGGTGACCAAACAGTGGAGAAATAGAAAGTCGGAATTTGGTGTGCTTGGCATATTATAAAGTATTAAATTATTATGCAACAAATATTTCTGTCTTTCAAAATTCTGACAATCAGTAATTGTCATAATTTAATTTATTTAGCTACAAGTATACCACATTACATAAATAAATAAAAAGTATACTTTTAACTGTGGTTAAATAAGAAAATTCATTACTTAAATTAGTTTAATGGATTGCAATTGACGCACCTGAATCCTTGTTAACTAATAAAAAGCTGTCCTTTGAATTCTTCATCGCTACTAGTGTGCTTATTTAAACCATACCTTATTTCGATTTGATTGACAGTACATTGTCACTAAAAGCTTTGAAAATGAAGCCCACCTACGTTTTACTTCTTCTAGGCTTCGTAGAATTAAATAATACAAAATAAATCTCCATAACATGTGTTACGCGTAATTTTATTTTTGCAATATCGTATAGCACACTAAAAGAATCAGTACTACTGCAAACTGCATCTAAAGACAAATAATGTAGTGTTTTCAGCCTAACATATATTTGATACAAGCCTGGATTTGGCTTCAGACCAACAGAGTCGCATTGCTTCGCCAGCAGTTGCATGTATATAAATGGAATATTCTAGTCTATTACCGACCTACTACAAAATTTTAGTACCAATCGTCTTATTTGAATAAAAAGCTGTGAGTTTTAGACTGTAATAGAATCTTTAGCACTTGGTACAGTCGCAAATGGAAGTATACTGTTGACTAAGGAAATTGGATAAATTATTAATACCTAATAACATGTACTACATCAGTATTCAAGAATTCGGTCGGGGCGGGAGCAGTAGCTGCAGCGGCAGCAGGAGCGAAGGAGAAGCTGCCCGCGTTCTGAGGCAACTCGAGTGTCGGAAATCGATGAATGACCTCCGCCCCCGATGAGCGCAGGCCTGGAGCTTACGAGTGGAGCACCTTGCGCGCCTCCTCGTTTACGGGGATGAGTTGGGGACTCTGTGATCCCCCCACCCGAGGAGGACCAGATCAAGAGAGATGGCCCTGGGTCGGCCGGGGTGCGAGGGATATGCCTGTTAACCTCACCTTTGGCAACCAAAAACGACCCACAGGTGCAGAGCGTTTTGGTCGGTTTGAGTCCGACTTAACCTCTCCCACCGGCTCCGGTGGTCGAGCATAAGAATAGTGCGATAGAAAAATATGAAAGATTTGGTATTTTCGTACTTAGTAAGAATGAAAACTTACCCCATCTGAGTTGTGAAAAATCTCGGAGAATAACAACTCCTGAAAATTATGGAAAGTTCGAAATAACTCAATGGAACAAGTAAATAGTTTCAACTATTCCAGATGTTTGCTAGACTCAATAACACCCAATAAAAAAAACATAAGTTTGAGACAACAGCTTGTTAAGATTTGTCTAAGAAGATAGTTACCTTTTATATAGTCTAAACTCGTCAATTAAACTTAACCTCGTCTGATGTTAAGATGGAGGCAACGACTCAGGAAAGAGGGTCACCACTACGTACACTTACCATGTACAAGGCCTGTTATTTGACATCAAAATTTGAAAAATAAAACAATATGTTACAGGACATTATCACATTAATGGAACTGCCATCTATATTAAAACTATGTATAGTTTTTAAAGTAGGTTCTGATACACCTATCAATCAGTAGGTGTACCGGCTTGGAGGTCAGGTAAGGAAGTCTTGACGAGGGCCCTAAACTCGATTGCAGTAGATAAAAGAATAATTATAATTAAAAAATAAAATACGGCTGAAACTGAAAAGATCGAAATAAGTTTGTTAGCAGGCGGTACCCATTTGCCAATAACAAACCGAAAGAAAATTAATGGGTTCCTGCTATTAAACTTGTTTCGATCTTTTCAGCACCAGTCGGGTTTTTTATTAAAATGGGGCCATGATATACCATTTTGAAATCCTCGTGATAAGCCACTTAATTAGATACCCATATTGCAGTACACAATTTATTTTTAATTTTTTTCTCTGTAAATTTTAGCGTATTACAGCAGCCATGTTAGTTTTTTCTTCGCGTCATTTATCCGAGAACACTTGCGCTATCGAGACGTATCCAACGATATGTTAATTGAAGAAATTCGTTCCGTAGTTTAGATATGAGGTAGTACAAACATACATACAAGACACACACGAAAAATATAACTCTTCTTGGCAGCCGGGTAATTATGAAGTCAACGGTATGAAAATAAATAAAGACAGCAATCACAATCGTATCGTGCATTATACTACCGCGCCACAGACGACGTTTAACCATGTTTAGAGAATGCCAAAAGACACCACGTCAACCTTGTTGTATACGTATGTATATACCTGCATGTGTATTGGACTATGAAGTTACTCTGCATTCTGTGGTTCTCGATAAGGAACTTACTAGAGTTGCTGAAACCACAAAACCTTCATTCTATAAAAATACTTCGTTAATAATTCATTTCCGTGGTCAACTGTCTTAGTTATTGAGTAATTTGAACATAGAATGTCTCCTGTGATTATTTTTATTTTTTTATAAAACTTAAGTGATACCGTGACCTATGAACGTGTGTAACATCAGGGGAGGTACACCCGTGTTGCCGACCCTGTTAGAACAGAGATTTTCTGTGCCGTCAGTGCAGAACACAAAATCAGTACAAGCCTTTGGTCTTCCCACTGACAGCACAAAAGCTCTCCAGTGAGTTCTGGCTACCCTGGAATCACAACACAAGGTTTTCTGTAGGTATTTAAACTGAATGTAGAAATAACTTCGCTTTTACGCTCGCTAGAAGTCTATGTATGGATGTTTTTACACTAGTAAACTACATTATTAGAAAGTATCCATTGAATGTGTAGGTTTTCGTAAGTCACAGTAATCATCTACCATAAGACTTCCTTGCTTTCACACTACAGTATAAAAAGTGTCAAATTAATAATTTCATTCCTAAATATTTTTAAGTAATTTTTGAAAGTGCTAAATTTTAAATTGAATTGAAGTCAATACAAAATATTGGGGTTTTACACAGTTCTAAAATGAAGCTTAATGTTGAGTTAAGTTCCTACTAAGTAGGTCAAATCGTTTCATTAAAGTGCCAACGTAAAAACTTATAAAATACTATATTTCATAAACTTCTCAGACAGCTGTTAATGTTTTGAGAAATATAAGTGTAACTATTGAAATAAACAGCGCTAGTTAATCTTTGTCAAGATTAATTTTGATACTGGGTTGATTAATTCCTTGGGTCTCCGGGTGGCTCGCAAATCACTGAACGGGCCCTTAGCAGAAATGTCATTATATTTTGGGACAAAGCGTAGGAAGCTTATTCTGACAATGTTTCTATATAACTCGGAAATTATTTGATGTTATCTATTTTCAACTAGATATAATTAGATCAATAAATAATCGGAGAGTTTAGAAACCTCCAATGAACTAATACTAATATAGTTTTGCTAAAAACACACGGATGGACTGACCTACATGAGGAAGCAAAAAAAGGAAGTCCCTGAACTCCAGAAAGAACCCAACCACCTGTCGAACCATGACCGTATTTGCACTATAGCGGGGTTTGGACTCATGGAAAAAGAGATCTGAAGTGACGAGTGGTACTCACTTAGAAGAATAAAACAGACTAGTCAATGTCCTATACATTGACATCGACATATACATATACTTACATATACTTTAGACTTTAAACGTCATAAATTCCTAAATATGTGTCATTTCCATACATTTATTATTCTATTGTCTTCTATTTTATTATACTAACGTTTGCGGCATTGTCTAGGGGGGCAGACTTTTACAGTCAACATAAAAAGTTTGCTAAATACAAATCTACACTCAAATATATTGTTTAGTTAAAGAAATGGAACATAGAACTATGAATAAATAATATTTACGCAATGAGTTAAATATCATTACAGAAGGGTAATAAATCTCTCGGTCTTTCTCTAGGAAAGTTTTTCAGCACAAGTCGGCGGGATTGGAATAGCTTTGTTAGTTTTAAACGCGTTCTTACTAGACAGCTATCATGAAAAATATACAGAGCTGTAACATATTTACCAACTTTGTTTACATCTTCAAAGGAATGATATTTGCTGACTGGGTATATTTGTGTTGAATAAGATAATTAAAATTATTGTAGTGTTATAATATTCACTGTTACTGGAAATAAATTAATTTTGATTTAATTTGATTAAAGGCAATCTTATTGAACCAAACACATTATGTTGAAACAGTCTGTTTTATTTTATTGAACAGACAAATGCTGAAACAGTCTGCAAATATAATCAATTTGATAGTTTAAGGAGAATATTTTAATTTAAACCCAAATATAACAGAATTGGTGAATTCGAAAGTTTTCGTCTTTTGGCGTTGACGTTTTATTTTATATTAAGGTACAAAAATTGAATTGGTATAAGACAATCAAAGTAGATATTCAATTAATTATTAATCCAATATTTTTCAATTAGATACAGACTCCTTCCAATATCGACCTTAGCACGCGGTCCTCCTAGTTAAAAAATAATGCTTGTATTTTTACAAACATACAACGAATAAGTTGAGACTGTTATGTTTGTTAGGCAAAATATGGAAAAGTTTGAGGTAGTTAGTAGTGCACGTCGAGCAGATAAATTGCATCTAGTTACCTGCAAAACGGCACTCTTTGCTATGGCACCAAAAATGTATAACAAACTGCCAAAATCAATAAGGCTAGAGACAAATATAAATATATTTAAAAAAGAATTATTAGTATTCTTGGTGAATAAGACATACTACTCGATTGTAACTTTTTTAAATGATAACACTATTAAATGACTAGCATTAATTGATATACCACATGTATAATTGACATTGAATATTAATTGACATTTATTTGAATTATATTATCTCTATTAATCATGTATTTGAATTTGAATATTGACTTATTGGATATATTCTGTAGCTGCTTAATGATCCAATTTGTATCTGATGTTTAATAATGCTTTTGATTAAATATATTGACATTAGTAATATTAACTGACATCTATTATACATATACTGACATAATATTTAGTGCTTGATTGATTTTTATTTTTTTTGGATAATGCAGTTGATATAATACTTGCACGCTGGGTATTAATTTAAATTTTCATTTAGTATAATAATCTGTAAACCACATGTGGTAGGACATAGCGTACGTAATATAACTTATAAGACCTTTATAACTAACCTATGATCCACAGAATAAATATCATGATTATGATTATGATTATGATTATAAGTCAGTACCACCGCAACACATATTTGGCATATTTGGCACATCACTCACCACGAAGTGACGGCACGTATGTCATTAGTCACATGTCAAATAATATTATGTACCAAGTCACAGATTGTATAGATAAACAGATTGACAGATTTGACAGATTTGACAGATTTGACAGGTTTGACAGATTTGATAGATTGGACAGATTTAACGGATCTGATACACATTATCTGGTGAATATCGGTGACGGACGACGATAACCGATATACGATCGCCGACACCATGTACTGTTTTCACATATATGTCATAAATTTGGTCCGATACGTCCAATTGCTCGATAGGAGACTCTAAAAAAATAACCATAAGCTCAACCACAGATTCTTTATTGACAGCACAAAATATTATCATTGGACGTCGTTGTCACGGATTTGTCCCACAATATATCAAGCTCAGAGCTAGCCAAGCTATTCGATTTCCAAACAATCGAGTAGTGATTTATGTGTTCCGTTTAAACATTTTATAAGATTCTAAGGTTACGTAACAGTATGCAACAAATGTACTAATTTTTGGTTAGTCTGTACGAAAAGTTAACGCTAAGACAATGTTGTATGAAAAAGCAGATAACGTAGCTTATAAAACTTTTATACTAATCTGTGATTCAGTGAATAAATATTACTGATCATGTAACAATGGCGTAACATGATCACAGTAATATCAAAAGTAAATAACCCAAAGCTGAGTCAAATTCTTACGAAGACAAATCCAAATTTTCTTGATGACAAATCCAAAGTTTATTTTTTTTTTGTAGATGAATGAGACAACAATAAGCTAACCAGCACTTTTATTACATTTTTGAAAAGTGACAAGCAGCTGTAAAAACGTAATATGAAATTTATCATCAAAATGGATAGCATTTAGGAAGTACTGTTTTTGAAGATCGAATTTAATTTATCAAGCGGCCAATAAAACCAAAATTTAATGCAGAGTTGTAAAATCTTGAAATCAACTTTCAAACAAAAAATACAAATAATGGAAATAGCTATTAAATTACAGGAATAACGAACTCATGAATGTGTAAGAAAATTTCGGCAATTTCATATGTAAGGATCTAATATTTTGTAAAATATGCCTCTTTCTTTACAGTAAATTTTACTAATTAGCCTAAGCCCTCAGGATTAAGTCCAATCAGTGAAATAATTGGATATTATGTATCTAATACCTGAGGATTTGCCCGGCGTGGATTGAGCCACTAAGCTTCATCTGATATCTGATTTTGGTGGATTTATTTCTCCCTTTACACTTTTATACTCACATATTGAAAATGTTGTTTAGAAACTTTTAGTGGCTTTCAAGTTTTGATTTACTTTAATTAAAAGCTTTGAAAGGCATTTAAAGAAAGTAAGGAAATAAAAAAAATAATCATCTGTATACATGTTTCTAAAAATAGATTTATCTTTGTCTTTTTCTAAGAACTAGTAGGAAAATAAGGAAAGAAAAAATTAAGTAGAAGCTTTAAAGAAAATAAGAAATAAGTCGTTGGAATGCGGATAATAGAGGGAGAGGACGCGGCGCCGTACGTGCTTCGCAACGCATATCTCTCAGAACGTAACAGTTTCATTTTAAGAAACTGCATCCTAATTCATAGTGTAAAATTCACTGGAATATTTACCATGTTTATTGTTTTTATGATCTACCCAATAACTAGCGCGGCGGGCGTCAGCACACCGTGATCGCGGCGCTTGTAACAGTGCCAAAATATTGGTTACTTTGAAAAAACAATAAACATGGCAAATATCCCGGCGAGTTTTACTTAAGTAATTTAAATGACCATGTCAATCTCAAATCATGTATTGCATCCTAATTCTATTAAATGAAAAATTTAAACGTAAGTAGGTATGACGTTATTTCAGTTGAAACTGATGGTGTGATTACAAACCATAATGTAATATATATGCTGAGTAATTCCAGGCATTTGCTAGATTGGTTTAATAGTCGCAAATCGTGTGAAAACATAGCTTAGAAATATTACATAACATAAACTCACGCCTATATCCCCGAAGGTGTAGGCAGAGGTGCTAGCACCCACATTTCGCCAGTTTATGTTTAGGTCCCATATTGCCATTAACCGGGCACTTATAAACCTGCGATAAAAACCCACATAACTTCGAAAAGCATCGAAAAGTCATTGGTGTGAGCCATGGTAAAACCTGGGATCTATGTTCAAATAGCATAAGAATAACTAGGCATTCCAAAAACCCCATTAACAGCTACTAAACATCAAATTGGGACACAAGTTAGTGTGAGCTTTTACGAACAACATAATATAAAAATAAATAAATGTTTACAAACAAGTCTCCTACCAACTGAAGATATTGATAAGTACTGTAAGGAGGCTTACATTAACATAGAAATAGGATGTGATGTGATGAAACGAAAAAAATACATTGCCAAACCTATACTTGTTATTATATCACTAGAGGATGTTAATTGTTGCGTTACAATTGTTGGCTAATACATAGGTTACACTAAAAGTTTCCGGAACTGGCCACTTACATAAACAATATTTAAAAATTTATTACAACATTTGAAAATAGAACTCTTTGGCTGTAGAATACAGTTTGTTTCATCTGACTGTCTTTTGTTTTTACCTTGTGGCGCCATTTAAAAAATTGTGTGTCTGCATCAACATGGATTTAACTCGGGAAAATTTTCGTAGTATGATTTTCTACGATTTTAAGTGTAATTTGACGGCTCAACAGAGCATCGCTCGGCTTGAAACAGCTTTTGGCGATGAAGCTCCATGCAAGACGACTGTTTATAGCTGGTTTGCAGAATTCAAGCGTGGTCGTATCAATCTCAGTGACGAATCTCGCGATGGTCGGCCGTCCACCGCTGTGACTAACAAAAACATCGATGCTGTGCGCCGTATGATTGAAACAGACAGGCATGTGACCTACCATGAAATTCGTGCATCCTTAGAAATAGGCATGAGTCAAATACAATCAATCCTACACAAACATTTGGGTGTGAGAAAGCTGTGCTCGCGGTGGATCCCACATAACTTGACCGAGGATCAAAAAACGGACCGCGTCACTTGGTGCAGTGCCATGCTTACCAGATTCAACGAAGGTGCGTCAAATTTGGTGTGGGACATAGTAACAGGTGACGAAACATGGATTTATTGCTACGATCCCAAAACAAAGCAGCAATCGAGCGTATGGGTCTTTCAAGATGAGCCGAAACCAACCAAAGTGGCGCGCGTGAAAGTGCATCTAAGCGGATGATTGCTTCTTTTTTTAATAAAACTGGACACGTGGCTACTGTTGCTTTAGAAAATCGTCGTACTGTGAATAGTGACTGGTACACGACCATTTGTTTGCCGGAAGTTATTGATGAACTCCGTAAAAATAACCGTAAACGCCGTATCATCCTGCACCACGACAATGCTAGTTCTCACACGGCCAGACAGACAAACGACTTTTTGAAGGCGAAAAATGTAGAACTCATGAGTCATCCTGCATACAGTCCCGACCTGGCACCTTGTGACTTTTATCTGTTAAGAACCAATTAAGAATCAATTACGCGGCCAACGATTTTCATCACCAGAAGAGGCTGTCGAGGAGTATGAAAAACACGTTTCAGAGGTCACCACAGAGGAGTGGCACAAAAGTTTTCAAAACTGGTTTGATCGAATGAAAAAGTGCATAGACGCCAAGGGAGATTATTTTGAAAAACAATAAATTAATTTTGTACCTTTAATAGTATTTTTTCATATTCATTCCGGAAACTTATAGTGCGCCCCACGTATCGCACTAAAATTTTCAAAGATTTTTCATAAAATAATCTGGAAATATTTTTTATAATTATAACATTTTCATCAGTGTTCATCTTTTTTTATATCTTGATGGTAAGTTGGAGGCAACGTCTCAGAAAAGAGGATCACCATTACATACATATACCATGTTACAATGGTGACACTCAGTTTGACGACCTCATCATATGCTTTTCCACGCCCCGCTTAAAAGACCCGAGACTGAAGGAAGACTTAGACTATATTTTAAATTAATATCATATGTCAAATTTATCTATCATGATAATTATCTTTCAAATACTGAAGAAAAAGATTTGTTAGTTGTTTTTATTCGATATGATAATATCTTCATTCCCCATCATTTTTCTTATTTGTGCAGCATACCGGTTGCTGTGATGGAAAATAACTTATATGTTTAAGTTAGAAAGAAAATTCGCCAGTGCTGGGTACAGAAATGTATTTACTACTAATTTGGATTAAATAGGCCTATGTTCAGCAGTGGACTGCGGTGGGCTAATTAATTGATTGAATAATTTGGTGGCCTATGTGGCGTAGCGGTATAACGTTCGACAGCTATGCTGAGGGCGCGGGTTCGATTCCCGCTCAGTGTGCGCAAATATTTGTATGCATGAATATGTAAATTTGCATTGGGTGTTTCTTTGTACGAGTTTAATATGTATATATTTACAAAAAAAGTTTCTAAGTATATTTATTGACATTCTAGATTCCATACCAAAAGCTAGTGAAGTTATGCTTACCGTAAGTCTAAATAGCGTTGAGAGGAATATTGTGAAATATTTATAATAATTGAAAGGAGCACACATTGTCATCAATGTACGAATACTTTTCTATAACACAATCTTATAGTACAGCCGCCTCGCTTGAGCACCCTCTTTCTGGAAATATCCAATTTGAAACGAAAAGCAATCAAATTTTATATCAGTAGTGAGCTTCTGGTGGCTAATATTATAACCAACCTTTGGTCGAAAACGGTGGGAAATAATTTGACCTTTGGATGGCAAGTCAAGAGGCATTTGAAGAGGTCCCTTTAGGCTCTTTATCAGATAATTAGGTAGGTTTTAGGTTCGCACCGAAGCAATGACATTATGTGAATTAATTATTGACACTGTATTGCCGTGGTTCTTTGCTGTTCAATACAAATTGTAAAAACTTAGATCATCTAAATTTTGAAGTGTTTGAGACTAGCTTTCACCAGTGAAACTCATTCAACTAGACTAGTACTCACATTTTACTAGTGTATCATCCAAAGTTTGCTCATACTCCTCTTTTTTATGATTTTACCCATTTTTTGTAAGCTGGGTAAGTACCTCCGCCCTACAGAATACCCCGGCTGTAATAACCTTGTGTTGTGTTCCCGGCGGTGAGTAGGGTAGCCAGAGCTCACTGGAGAGGTTTTGTGCTGTCAGTGGGAAGACCAAAGGCTTAAATTGACCCCGCTGACTGGTGGGGGCGTGAAATGTTGGCGCGGTGGTCAGGGAGACCCGGTGAAACGGTTATCCGCTGGCCGCCCGCAGGTCGTACGGTTCCCGAACCTGGGGATTACTTAATCTCCGCCCCAGGAGGCTGAACCAGCAGCCTGTGTAAAGTTCCCGGTGCCGTAGCCGTGCCGGAGGAGGAAACCGGAGTGGACTCGGCTTCAGTATCTGGGAGGGGACCGGGGGCCCTTCCGCCCACCGCGCCAGTCAGTCACACAACCCCAACTTGTCTGTGAGGGTGGGACGCCTTGCTTTGTCTTCTACACTGGAGGCACAGAATCTCTACTTACCTTCTCCCCCCCTCCCCCCCAACTCAAACATGAAATTTAAAAAAGGCAAGAGTAACGTTACCACAGCGGCTCCATCATCCACAGTTAATGTGGATTTCTGCAACATCAGGGGCCTACACTCCAACCTTAACGCGGTCCATCTCCACTTAGAGACCGCGCAGCCTACCTTGCTTTTTCTGACGGAGACGCAAATATCATGCCCGGCCGATACAGCCTACCTAATGTACCCCGGGTACAAACTCGAGCACAACTATATGTGTACGTATAGATCACGGTGGCCACACCCGTATCTATGCGTGCCTATACAGGTCTCACAGCGGTGACCTGGGCACGGCTCAACTGTTTCAGCATCTGCAACGGTCGGCGGACAGCGTAATTGAGCAGTACCCCACTGCGGATTTAGTATTCTTGGGGGACTTCAACGCTCACCACGTGGAGTGGCTGGGGTCTCCCAGGACTGATTTCGCGGGAAGGGCTGCTCACGACTTTGCCCTAACCTATGGGCTCTCTCAACTGGTACATTCTATCACTAGAACACCAGAAATTGAGACCCACAGAAGCTCTATACTGGACCTTCTGCTGACTACGCGCCCGGATGAATATTCCATAAGGGTGGAAGCACCTCTTGGTAATTCAGACCACAGCCTCGTCCGGGCGCAAGTGACACTCGCGCGGCCTGAACCACCGCGGTCACCTCAGTGGCGACACGTGTGGCACTACAAGTCGGCAGCCTGGGACGGACTGCGAGAATTCTTCGCATCGTACCCGTGGAGGCAGCTTTGCTTCACTTCTGATGATCCAAGCTCCTGTGCAACAGCAGTCGCTGACGCGATTCTAGTGGGTATGGAATGCTACATCCCTAACCGCTGGGTCGCGACAGGAGCGAACAAACGCCCGTGGTTTAATAGGCCTTGCAGGGAAGCTAGAGACCGCAAGCAATCTGCATACAAGGCTTGGACCACGGCTCTTGCCAATAAGGATCCGAACATCGCTGAAGTGAAGCGGAAGTTGAATGCTGCTTCGAGGTCCAGTAAAAAGGCAACGTCTAGGGCAAAGTTTGAGTTCATCGGCAGAATTGGCGAACGGCTTGCGCGCTACCCATCTGGCAGTCGCGCATTTTGGTCGCTCGCCAAAGCTGCCGAGGGAAACTTCTGCCAGTCTTGCCTTCCGCCGCTGCAAAAATCCGACGGTAGTCTGGCCCATGGCGCTAAGGAGAAGGCCGATCTTTTGGGTAATCTCTTTGCGTCAAACTCGACTATGAACGACGGGAACGCCGAACCACCCATCATCCCCAGCTGTAGTGCTTCCATGACCGAAGTTAAAATCACGCAACGGGTGGTCCGGCGCGAGCTTAAGTCCCTAGATGTCCGGAAGTCGAGTGGGCCGGACGGTATACCGGCGATGGTGCTTAAGCACTGTGCCCCCGAGCTGTGCCCTGTACTTACACGCCTTTTCGCAATCTCATACTCCGCGCGGCAGGTCCCAGCCTCGTGGAAGACCGCATTCGTGCACCCTGTACCTAAGAAAGGTGACAGGACAGATCCGACCAATTACAGGCCTATCGCTATAACCTCCCTACTCTCGAAGGTTATGGAGCGTGTCATTAATACACAGCTCCTGAGATACCTTGAAGGAAACGATCTACTGAGCGACCGACAGTACGGCTTTCGCCACCGTCGCTCAACCGGTGACCTTCTTGTGTATCTCACAAACCGGTGGTCGCAAGCCATCGAGAGTCGGGGTGAGGCACTAGCGGTCAGCCTCGATATAGCGAAGGCCTTCGATCGGGTCTGGCACAAAGGTCTTCTTGCGAAGTTGCCGTACTATGGACTCCCCGAGGGACTTTGCGAATGGATCTCCAGCTTTTTGTCCAACAGAAGCATCCAAGCCGTCGTCGACGGCAGCTGCTCGGACCGCATGAACATAAACGCTGGTGTCCCACAAGGCTCCGTGTTGTCTCCGACGCTGTTTCTGCTGCATATCAATGACATGCTGTCTGATGGTTCCATTCATTGTTATGCGGACGACAGTACCGGGGACACGTGTTACACGGGCCGTGCAAATATCCCTCAGTCCGAGGTGGAGAAGAGTCGCGAACAACTTGTGTCTAAAATCGAGACTACTCTCTCTGGAGTATCCGATTGGGGACTACTAAACCTAGTCCAATTAAACAAATAACAAACAACCAATTAAACAAAAACCCCACTAAGACACAAGTATGTGTATTCACCGCTAAGAAAACTCCATTCGTTGTGGCGCCGCAATTCCTGGGCACACCGCTTACCATCTCCTCGAGTATCGGGATCCTTGGTGTCGATATCTCCAGCGACGCGACGTCCAATACCGAAGTCATTTGCAGGACAAGGTTAAGTTGGCATCAAGAAAACTCGGAGTGCTCAACAGGGCGAAGCAGTACTTCACTGCGGGGCAGCAACTCCTTCTTTATAAAGCACAGGTCCGGCCTCACATGGAGTACTGCTGTCACCTTTTTGCTGGAGCACCTGCATACCAGCTTGACCCCTTCGACTCGTTGCAAAGACGGGCATTGAGGCTGGTTGACAATCCCATACTCGCAGGTAGAGTGGAACCTCTTAGCCTTAGGAGGGATTTTGCCTCACTGTGTGTGTGTGTGCCTATACAATGGTTTGTGCTCAGATGAATTGTTTGACATGATGCCCGTAGCTACATTCTATCATCGCACCTCTCGCCATAGGCAGGGAATTCATCCCCACACATTGCGACCTGAGCCGGTGCGCACTGTGCGGTATGAAAGAAACTTCATCCCACGCACATTCAAGCTGTGGAATGACCTCCCTGCTGCGGTTTTCCCAAGCGCCTACAATATGGGGTTCTTCAAGAGGGGCATCAGAAGGTTTCTTCATGGTCGGCAGCACGAGTGTGACACCCCTGGTGTTGCATACGTCCATAGGCCACGGTAACCGCTTCCCATCAGGTGGGCCGTGTGCTTGTCTGCCAACTTAGTGGTATAAAAAAAAAAAAAAAAAAAGCTTACAAGAAAAATACACGTCAGAATCTCGTCTCTCAATCAGCAGATTGAAGGAGTCTCAGCACAATATAAGTGTGCTGTTTAGATTTTACTAAAAAAGATTTGTGCTATGCAGAGGTTTGTGGCCTCAATGAAGTCATGAAATTCCCTAGGATAGCGTTGAATTACTAAATGTTCATTATTTATTTTTGAATATTTGTCACTGCCACAGACAGGAACAAATCTCAGAAAATTCGATAACACTTGATCGTAACACGGATTTGTAATCGCCAGATTCTATTGATTGGAAGTGCTCGAGTCAGACTGAAGACGGCTTGATTCTCAAATCACTTACGTCAGCGGCACCGCCAGATGTCTGACTAGAGATAAATTTTTATTTATTAAAATGGCAGCACCTAAGGGTTAAAATGTGGATAAAAAGTTGATTCACATTGCGAAGTGTAATACAATATTTATAATATTTGATTACTCGTGATGGGGTAAATTTGAAGCACTTTATTGTTGGGGGTAACTTTTAACAAATATTGTGGATTAAACATATTTATAGCTGTATAAGGCTACTATGTAACAGTTAACAGTTGGGGTGGAACAGTTACTAAAACTTGAACGATGACGCGAGTTATATTCAGAGTATTTAAAAAAGTGTTTAATTTATTCTCATCTAACGATGACGACGGCTACGGTTTCGAGTTTAATTTCCACCATAACCAGATCGACTGACGACCGGGAAAAAGTACCTGGATCAGCCAGCCTGACGGCTGACGATTGCTAGGAATGGCGTACACTGGGTGAGTCGTATATCCAGTGCCCCTAGCACGAAAAACTATCGTAATCGTTTGGTAACGGTAACGAGAGAACCGGGCATTGCGATTAGCTGCCTGCCTACTGTGACCCTGTGTGTGTGTGTGAAGCCGGCCAATCGCAATGCTCCTTTCTCTCGTTACGGTTACTATACGAATACGATAGTTTTTCGTGCTTGGGGTACAGCAGTAGGTTGCAATAGTTTAATTGATTGATTGATTGATCTCGCTTTGTGCAAATCTTTATATGCATGATATGTATATCCGTATTCTAGAGTAAATATTACAAACTATGCTTAATTTAGGTCTGAATGGTGTTATGTAGTATGTTCTAGAACATTTATTTATATTATTATTGTTATAATCATCATCATACGCATTTCTTCTAAAAAGGTATATTTATTTAAACGATTTCTACCTCCTTTTTAATAAAGTAACCCAATATCGAAATTTATGCGGGTAGCTGAATACTTAACGTTGAATGTTTTCTGCTGACCTCAACATTTACAAACCTCTTTAAGCTTTGATGCTTTTCTTCTTCCATTTACATACATGGAAATCTGTATGATTTACAAACTTATGATTAATAGTTATTAATCATACGTTTGTAAATCATACAGATTTACAAACGAATATGTATCCAATGTATGCGCACTTGGCGGTATAAAAGAAACTTCATTCCTCAAGTTATAGAATGAACTATGGAACTTTTATTTATTAATTATACATTAATCATTACAGGCCAATCCAATGCGATAAATTAGTAACATACTTATAATAATTTAACAATGATAATTTTATAATAATACTGTACTAAAATAACAATTCAAAAATATGTCAACAATAATAAATTAATAAATTCCAATTTAAAATATTCATTGATAAATAATTCAATTAATAATTCCAATATGAAAAATATAATAATTGAAATTAATAATTTAATTGGCATAACATACGAATTGCAGGGTAACCTTTACGAATGAGAACTTTTATTATATTAGATATATTATAATGTGGTACATTGGCACCTGTACTAACGTATTTAAACATTGTATCACAGGTGCCCGAAGATTCTAGTCTCATCCTGGATATTGATGGTATCTAAATTGAAAAATATTTTAATTTTTACTACTTTTGTTTCTTCTAATACACACTACAAAACCAGATTACTGACATGTATACAAAAAAAACGAACGATAACGATACTTTAAATAATTTAAAATAAATTAATACTACGGTACCTTATCAACTTACATTTTTAAATACATTTTTACTATTCAGTACTAATCTTCGTACTTGGCAGTATAATTTAGTTGAAGAGGGGCCGTGGGTAAACGCAAGTGATCCCGGCTTCTAGTCGAACGAAGAGGTGTCTATTATGCTGCGAGGGTGCTGAGTAATAGCTTTTAGCACAGGTTCTTACCCGAAATTCGGAGGGTCATTGAAAGTTAACAAATTTCCAATTTTCAACACTTTGGGAATTGATCGCAGTTTGAAATGAATTGGAGGGTTAAAGGTTTACGAGGATGTCGTGGTTTTAATTTGTACAATTTTATGTTAATTGATATCAACTTCAAAATTCTAATTTGCGGGCTATTTGAAAAGTTGATTACAGTAATCTGAGTAGTGCAAATACGACTCGACTAGCTTTATAATTTACATTTACCTACGTAACTTAGTCAAGTTTCCGTTAGGAAGATTTAAACCACAAATTGACTTTTAAGGCGATTATTCAGGAACATAATTTTCAAGATCAAATTTGACCCTTTATTTTAATAGACTTATTCTTTAATCCCCGTTTATTTTAAACACTTACTCGTTAATCCCCGCAGTGTAGGGCTTTTTAAAATATGTCCTTACAATATCTCATGATTCTTTAACTTGAACATAAGAAAGAAGAGACTGGCAAAAGCAGATCACTCCGAGGTTGTGACCGGGTCTGTTGCAAGGATGATGATGACGATAAGAAAATAAAGAACCTGATTCCATCCGAATTATTGTTTAGTAATAGATAATAATAATATTTTTAAAGAATATTTTAACTCTCTAACATATTTTATTTATTTATTTTTTTATAAACAATAACAACAACCGAACCCTAACCTAACCTCTCCAGCTAAGCTAAATTGCTTGTGCTAGGAGTGGGTTCATGTCGGCAGCGTATTGCCCAGAATTCGAACCTGGGACATTTCGATAGTAAGGCTGACTCCTTAAAAACTAAGCTCTCGATACGCTAGTTATATACGATAGTTATCTTGAGTAAATGAAAATATTTTCTAACAAACAGACTTGCAAAACGCAGATACTCTTGCAATACACAAATATATTGTGTTACGATTTCCCAAAGGAGCCTTTGCACGACAAACAATATACTAGACTTGCTACATTTTTCCATGTGTTTGTATATCCTTGAACAAGGTGAAGGTTTCTATTTGCACGAATACTTTATTTGATATTCGCGAGAGAAACGACCCCAAAAGTTTTGTGGCTTCAGGATAAAACCAAATGATGCCGTTCATCAGTTGAAGTCAAGGAAATCAAATCAATGAGAAGACGTAGCCTCCTCTTCTATGGTTACTGATGATGATGGCTGATACGCCCCGCACCCTGCGGTCCTCGTTACCGGTGGTATAACTCAATTGAGTACATGGCTCAACAGATATTCATAATATAATCACGCTTTTATCCCCGGAGGGTTAGAAAAAGGTGAATAATCTTGTGTCTTAAACATTTCATTACATTGGCATTGGCTGCTATATGCATTACGGAGCTATATGCGTAAACACAGACATTTGAACATCTGAATTGAGAACTTCCTCTTTTTAGAAGTTGGTTAAAGATATCATATCTTCGCTCAACTCTTTGATGATAAATATCGTCAAATGAACAAAGTTCAATGCTTGTTTCTTATATTAGTATTGGTTGCACATTTGAAATTATTTCAATCATTTATCAGACTGAAAAGGATGTGTATTAAGGATAGATGAAAATAACCCAATTATTCAATCATTTCATATTTTATTTTCCTGTTCATGAGTTACTTATTGAGTTACTAAATTCTATACTGTAATTTAATTCAAGAGACATAAAATCCGTGTATTCACTTATTATTTCATTTATTTATTGAAGAGCTTCTAGAAATAAATAGTACACCACATATCTAACGCTTTTAGAATTTAAATCCATTTGTTCTTCGTCACACAGAATTTTAACCCATTTACAGCGACCGATCATTATTACGTTCCAAAAAATGTACAAAAAGAATCCTTATAGACTGGCCAACGAAAGATGAACAAATCATTTTTTCAAAACTTTTATATGGCAACAGTTTTTTCCTGTCAGTTGGTATTTTTATAGTCTTCGAAAACTTCTTGATACTCATTTAATGTTATCATTTGCGGATAATTTTCAATGTAAATTGTTTATTTTTAATACTGGCCAATTGTAAGATTAATAAATTATTGATTTTAAAGATTTTTCCAATATTTTAATGGTCAATAATTGTATTTTAAAGATGGGGCATTGAGACTGATGTTCAGTGTAACTTTAAAGGTCCTGAATTATTACTCATGAATATCTAAAAAAAATGTGTGTTAAAGAGTACAAGCACGTCAGTTCTTTTCGGTAACACAAGTCTGCAAGCGTTAACCTGCATAGACACATGTTTTTTTCTTTAAATTTTATACAAAAAACGTAATAAACATCTGTCATTAATTTCATATAGACTGGTTTTTAGGAATACCTATAAAAAAAAAAAAAAAACGCGGTAGCCTAGTGGTATGGGTAATGGACTGCTGAGACGAGGTCTCTGGTTCCATCCCAGGTTTTACCATGGCACACACCAATGACTTTTTGATGTTTTTCGAAGTTATGTGTGTATTTATCGCAGGTTTTATAAGTGCCCGGTTAATAGCTATAGGCTCGCCACCTATTACATTGGGACCTAAATACAAACTGGCGAAATGTGGGTGCTAGCACCTCTGCCTACCCCTTCAGGGATATAGACGTGAGTTTATGTTATGTTATGTTTATGTTAAACATAAATCATAGTATCAACTCCGTTTTATCGATGTATATTCGGTGTTGCAAACTGTTGGTTTTTCAAATTTGATGCCGTTTTTTTAAGTCATCTTTCGCTGGCCATACTCTAATTTAAAAATAGGTACAGCCGGAACATGTTCACATAATGTCTATCAATCGTTACAGTGATCATTTGGCAATATTTCGACAAGTGCTTAATTATGTTATGATAAGCATTATGCATTGTACTGTGAAGCTAAGGACCATAGTTTTAGAATAAAATTGATTACATCGGGAATAGTGACCTTTACTTTTTGGGCTTCACCGAAGCTTACTTACAATCGGAGTGCTGAAAAAATTATGAGTTTCAAGGAACAACATTTTGATATGACATTCAAGGATTGAATTTGATTTATTTATATAATTATGAAGCAGAGAGACCCACATTTTGCCAACAAGATTTTCGGTGCCAGGTAATAGCGATATTGCAGTCAAGCGGGCACTTGGTCATGGTTGTAAGTTAACTGTTGAGTGGGAACAGGCTTGCAAGTACATGTATATATAATTACAAGGAGTTTACATACATACATACATACAATCAAGCCTTTAGGGGATAAAGGGTTAGGCAGAGGTGAATTATCACCCACATTTTTCCAATAATTGTATTCGGCCCCACGTAATAGGGAGTGAGCCTATTGCCGTATTTCGTGCACTATTTTTGACTCGAGCCATGCATCTGAGGTAAAGTCCGGGCTGTATATATCTGTCCCATGTTAAACCTTGGAAAAATGTTGTGTCAATACGAGTACAAGAATTAGAAATATTTTGAAAAACACTGACAAAGTTTTACCAAAATTTTAACAAGGCAAGCTGAATAAAACTTTACTGTTATAACAAATAATAGTTAGAAATGAAACATCATTTCAGAACTTTAAGACCACTTTAATAAACGAATACACGAAATATAGGGAAAGTTTCATAATATGAATATATCGTCTCCAAATAATAAGGCACATGCCCTCTCCAATATACGTACGAAAAATAAAAGCAGGACTCCGGCAATGATGTGGTCATAAAATCTCCTATTAGAAAAGGGTACCCGAAACCCGAAGGCTCTCATTTTCTTATAAGACGCAGTTACCTCTCTGATGACAATTTAACTTTCTCCAAAGGATTGTGGAGACGCCCAATGAGCAATGAAAGGGAACAAAAATCTCTTTAAGACCGGAAAAAGTACGAGCAGGTCTAAAACAATATATTTATTGTTAATACACATAAAATATTTGCGCTATAAGGAATTATATAAAAAGTAGCCATATTATTTGAGATAGCAGGTGAGTTATTAGCCATTTAATATACCAATCAATCAATAAGTCTGATCGCAGTACACTGCTGGACATAGGCCTCTCCCAATGTTGGGAGGCTTTGGCCTACTGTCTCCACGCTGGCCAGACGGGTTGGTACAGGGTTTTATTTCAAGTTATCCTTCTCTCGCAGTGATATCGTCTGCGTATTTTACCGTTAGTCTCCTCTTACAACACAGACGGGGTAGCACATTAAAGATAATAACTAATATTTTTTACGTATACTTACAAAAATACTACTTATAATACTAGTTGTATTCATACTAATAGTACCACAAAAAGACGCGCTATGCCTAATACACATAGGTTCCATAATTCATTAAATGATTTATATAGTCTAAACATCCCGTACTCCTCCCTAGTTTCCGCCTCCTCCGCTAACATATCATGTCTAATAGAAGTCATTGTCTATTATCAGGCGGTTCACTCGTTTGATGTGCACTGGAGTAAATGCTTTAATTTTTCATTTTTTTCAATATGTCGTCGAAGGAGGTCTTGCGTCATCGTGGGATTGGTTTAAACACGACGCAGAAAAATATCAAAGTGACAAATGACATCCGTCGTCTTCATGTTTAGATACAAAATGACAAACCTGAAAATGTTCAATCTGTGTTCAAACCTTTCGTTTCAATCCAATCGGAGCGAGAGTGAAAGAACTAGATGTCAAAACTAAACCGATCAATATCACCATTGGATCTTTTCATTACTGAAATCAATCGGCATCAATACATTTATTTTATGTGCAGTAGTCTACTAACTAATAAAACTATTCATTATCTAAATACCTTATTTATCCTCCTTCTGCGAGCAAGTAATGCTCGTGAAGGTGGAGACGGGGCAGGAGCGGCAGCGGGTGCGACGAAGGATCGCAAGCCAATCTGCCCGCGTACGAAGGCAACTCGGGCGTCGGAGGTCGATGAACGACCTCCACCCCCCATGAGCGCAGGCCTGGGGGTGTCAGGTGGAGCTTTCTGACACCCTGGCAGAAGCAGGCCGAGGCGGTGACGCGCCTGGCGCACCTCTCCGTTTCCGGGGACGAGTTGGGGACTCTGTAGTCCCCACACCCGAGAAGAGGGCCAGATCGTGAGAGACGACCAAAACGACCCACAGGCGGCGTGCGTTTTAGTCGGTTCGAGTCCGACATAACCTCCTCCACCGGCTCCGGTGGGGAGGTATCCTTGGGGATTTGGCGCACGTAAAAAAAAAAAAACCTTATTTATAAATTTAAGTAACGCTTCTCTCTTAATAGAATATAAATTGTTATTAATTGATACTCAAATTTTATTTATCTCTGTCTCACCAGTTAGTCATTTTGATTTCACTTAACTACACTTGTTTACTTAGTTTCTCTTAAAGCCTACTATAAAACCCTTAAGACGTATGTATGTTTAATCTCTCGGAGTTTTATTTCAACGACCATTATTTTTAGTATTCGTAAACACAAATGTTGTGTTTATATAAACGTAAAAATCAATCAATTAGCCTGGACATAGGCCTCTCTCAATGTGCGTCATTTTTTTCTGATCCTCTGCCTTCCGCATCCAATCTGTCCCAGCCACCTTTTTCAGGTCGTCCTTCCATCTGGCTAGGGGGCTTGCGTTTACCTTCTCGCGGTCTCCACTCTAGGAGTCGTTTGCTATCTATCATATATTAGGATGCGGGCTAGAAAACCTCCACGCGATGCAACCTGGGTAACAGAAGTGGCAACTCCTCCCTAAATTCAGGGGAGGAGTTTTGGCTCCTGGCCGATATTCTGCCAAGGTCGGAACGACCTGAGAGAAGGAAAACTCGAGAACAACCCTCCCAAATGAACAGACGCGAGACGCCATAATAAAAACAGTGTAAACAAAATACAACCTTTGTATTTAAAATCACTTTATTACACAAACATTTTTATTTTTTTTAAATGAACGCAATAAAAATCAAAGTTGGCACTGACTTTGATGAATAGGTAATATTTGAACGTTGAAAAGTAAATATGCGAAGGGTACTGTGAGCTGGTGCTTACATATTCACAAAAAACAACTTATATCAAGCGGTAAATATTTGTAATATACGAGAGAAAAATTGGGAAAGGCACGCGTCAAATGTGATTTTATAACACTGAACAGTTTATTTATTCTGTGTACAAAATAGCAGCCTTTATTTTTCTAACTAAGTAATCACGGTTTTGTATAACAGTTAAAAAATTTTCGTCAATAGAATTTATTTTAATGTAATATACTAGAAGCCTACTTAAATTAGGAAAAAAAATAGTTATTTTAATAAACAAATCAAGAAATAATTTATAAATATTAAATACAATAAAAATAAAATAACTATTATACAACTTATAGCTAAGAACAATTAAAATGCGTCGTAGAATTCCTCCGCATCGCATGCCTCTTGTGGTAGCGTTCCCAGAAGACTGGCAGCATTGCCACGTTGTATGGCAATGCTTATTCTCTGTCCTAAAAAGAGGCCAGCCTTCTGGTCACGAGAAGCGTCGACCATTCGCTTCGCAATCTCACGGAAGAGGTTGCGAGCGCTCGGACCCCATGACCCCAAAGTCTCGACTCCAAACGGCACAAATTCATAATCTCCGATGAGATTGGAGTATTTGCGCCGCTTGAGAGCCTCTGCAGAAGCAGCAGCAGCACCAGCACAGCCAGCCGTGCTAGTTATATGGGTAGGAGCCATGGTATCAACGCATGTGGCGTCCCACACCAGAGTCCTACCCATCTTCCATGGCATTAACGACATGCCATCCGGTCTCTTGCCATCGTCACGCGCCAAACCGTTTGGTTCTAGTACAGCTGGTACACCGGCGGTGACAAGAGCACGGCGGACTATGTTGTTGAGGCTGGCGTGCCGTGGAATTCGCCCAGCGCTCCTGCAGCACGACAGACCATGGTGTCCGAGTCTGTCAACGGCTTCTCCGCAACGGCATTGATGCGGAGAAACACACGGCGCACCTAAACGGAGACAAGTTGCGATGCGGAAGGTAGTGTCATCTAACATAGTCCCTACGTTAGATGACGGAAGAGCTTGTAGCCAAAGACCCGATTCCCACACTCCAACCGCCAGTAAACGGGCACGCTCAGCAGCATTGGAACATGTATTTAGTAATTTTTTTCCAACTAAGCTGCAGAGCGGCCCGTCCCACTGACGCTGTGAGAAAAGGTTCCTTGGGAGATCGGTGTTTGGACATGCAATTTTCCAAGCGTTCACTGCATCAGTCTTACACAATACTTCAGAATTAACTAGTGTAGGTGCAAGGATTTTCCTAGTTAATTCTTCCGTACTGTGGACTGAAGACAGGAACGCTGGTAAGCTGACATCTGAAATTTTGCGAATACCGAGCCCACCCAAGCGAATCGGTAGAGTCGCTTGTAGTAAAGCTCGGTCATCCAAGGCCACATTTAAAATTTTGGTGAGGGTATTTTCTATAATTTCATCCATTTTTTTCAAAATTGTTATATGTTTAAAAAATGGCGTCGATCGTAGGGCATGGGTGAATTTTGGAACGAATAGGCAATACCGAAGAATAGTGAAAGCCGAGTGTATATTTATTTTGAGTAGGCGATCCGAAATGTCACTAAAATTTTGAATTTTTTCCTCTATAAATGAGGTGTAGGCATCTTCTAGGATTGGGGACCCGAGGAGACGTAAAGAGTCTTTTTCTAAAATTTTGATGGTGGGAGCTACGGAATTGAATTTAGAAATAGTAGAAATTTTGTCCGTAACGTCGTTTAAAAAAATCTCGCATTTGCTGTCATTTAGTTCTAAACCAATTAATCTAAATTCATTTTTAATAAATACCAAATCTTGTAAAACTGTCTCCACATCTCCCATCCCGTCCCATCGTCTAGGTACCATACATTAAATTTAGAATTTAACCGCCGAATAATGGGCTGAATGGCTAAACTGAAAATTACCGGTCCAAGAGGGTCTCCTTGTTGATATCCAACAGCTGATTTCAAAAGGTTGTCCTTGTATTATAGTTTGGAGGGGTATCTGTAACATTGCCAAAGAAAATTATAAATTTTGGGTGTTTCTAATTTAGCTTGGTTCAACAAGGTGTCCCTGTTCACCGAGTTGAAAGCATTCTTCACATCAACCTTGAGAATGACCTCACCTTTACTGGAGCCAAGGTAGATTGATAAAGCATGTATGGCAGCCTCAAAGTCCCCCTTTGAACCAAAACCAATTTGGAGGGGCTGTAACTTCAAAGCTAACTCGGTTTTGTAATATCTACAACAGAGTTTGGCTGCCATACGTCGGTACGTACATCCCACGGCAATGGGACGAATGCCACCATCTCCCTTGCGTAGGGCACACAAATTAGCCCCATACAAAATGTCTGTGATGGCATCATCCACACTACCGGAGAGCATCAAATTCATGAGAGCCGTTAGCTCCTTCAGAAGTACCTCACCAGCCTCCCCGGCGCTTGGCCCTAAAAGATCTTTCAAATGTTGTGGGGTTAATGCGTCAAGACCTCCGGCAGAACCACTTCGAAAGGAGACAACGGCTGCCAACACTTCCTTGGCCGTTACGCACAGGCAATCAGGGTCGGGGACAGGTGCCTCAGGAAAAGAAAGGCCACCCGCAGGCGCTGGATGCTTGCTCCGCAGACCAGTAAGGGTCTCCGGAGAGCAGGGCGCCACTACATCGCTACTAAAAAGCAATCTCGATGCCCTACTTATGTCACCATCTCTTAATTTTGATTCAACCAAGTTAAAAATATTGCTTTTCCGAAAAGAAGAGTATGTTGGGTTTAAATTTTCCGTTATGACGCTACAATTATTTCTAATTTGAGACGTCAATGAATTTGTTGTTGTTCGGTGGGCTGTCCGGTCTGTCTTGTCTGTTCTAATATGTAAAATTTTGTATGGGAAGATGAGCAGTTGCTCCCAAGCCGTTTTAGTATTTTCTCGAAGTACAAGACCTATGCAGTTTGACAAACTTTTCGCAACAATTGGTCTTGCACCGCGAGGAATTCTCTTTAAGATCGAAACAGAGTTTTTTAAGTGAGATAGTCTTTGCCAAAAGGGAATTTCAATAATGTTTTCCGAAACTGTACTGGTAGAGGGTTGAATAACCAGAGGGGGGTTCGGAGATACATGTCGGGGTTTGTGTACTTTGCCGATATGTATCTTCAAACCTCGCTCACCCTTAAAAATACGGGCTTGGGAGCAGTGAGGGCATCGTATCACATTCAATAGCGAAGCAGTAGGTTGACTTGGAGGTAAGTCAACCTACTGCTTGCATCACTATCGTGCAACATATGTGTAATATGATGACTGAAAATGGAGCACTTAAAATACTTAAAACTAAAGACATAGTTCCGTAAACACTATATATACAAAAACACTTTATAAATTAAAACCAACTGTCACAATAAAATAGCACTGAAAAGAAAATGTTTGATTTTTGTGGCAGCTGGTTGCCAAGGAGCCCGTTGCCTTGGGAGCGGCGTCTGTGGCGTCCCGTCACAAAAACCAGCACCTTGCTTCTCCATACATTGCTCATACCATCATATAAACATTAATCAGCAATGCTCTTTGATTCAATGTAGATTGCACGCCAGCTTTTCTTTATGAAATAAGAACTGATAGAGATGACATAAGCTGGTAGGTCTGATGAAATTCTGATTTAAACTGAACGTGTACAGCTTGGTGTCTATACATTTATTTATTTTAAACTATTAGCATTCGTCTATTCAGTTATATATATTTTGTTACTGTTTAGATATAATATAAATATTAAATTTTAATAAATATTTGTTGAGATGACAGCTATTTAAAAATGTTTGTAACATCAATACAATGTTGTAACAATATTTTATTCATACGTTCAATTTCAGAATCGCATCCTTTTTTAAGGTTGATAAAGTGTTTGTGAGTTTAACAACCCTGGTGTTGCATACATCCACAGGCCACGGTAAAACTTCCTATCAAGTGGGCCGTGTACTTGACTGCCACTTAAGTGGTATAAAAAAATATTTTCAAAGAAATCAGTTCTAAAAATTTGTCGCCCATTAAAAGTATTCGCTTTTGGTCAAGTCTAGATGCCCTTAAGGGAAATCCACCTTTGATATATTTACCAATCTATACTATATATATACCAATCTATACTATATTTATAATAATAATATATTATATATATAATATTATAAAGTGGAAAGATTTGTATTTTTGTATGTAACGACTATACTCAAAAAGTACTAGACCGATTTTAATAATTCTTTTTTCATTAGAAAGCTACATTTTTCGTGAGTAACATAGGCTACTTTTTATCCCGTTATTCCCATGGGATCAGGATTTACGCGGGTGAAACCGCGGCGCGGTGCTAGTGATATTATAAACTAAAGGTTAGATATCTGTTTTCCACATTTAATCCTCCACTTTGCGTGATCTTAGACATCCCTGACAGTGATATTCAGTCTAGCTATTACTCTACCCATCAACTGAGGCCCGATAATGGTAGCACGGTTAAACATTTGTTATTTACATAGCCTGGGTACACAACTTCGTGTCAATTAGCGTCACTGTTTACTGGTGGTAGAGATTTGACGGCACAAATTTGTCACAAATTTCGACCGGGTTGGTACCACCGTGCAATATTGCGAAAAACCCTTCATAGTAATTCAATTTCGGTTGGATTGCGTTCAGGGATCAGCAAATGCATAGCCGGGTAGGGGTGATGGTGGTCGCAGCACTAGTGGGACCAGTGGGTCTTGGCGTAGTCTAGTGAGGATGGTGCGGGGCGACGCGCCGGTCAGGGAGACCCGTAGAAACGGTGGTGCCGCTGGCCGCCCGCGGTATAGTACAGAGGCCCAACTGGGACTAACCACCCTGGAAGGCTGCCTCACCAGACCGCGCATAATCCCGGTATGGCTCGTCGTGCCGGTTGGTGACCGGAAGTGGAGGCCAGGCGACCATATTCGGGGGGGGGGTACGGGGGCCCTTCCGTACGGCGTGTCGGCTCACGCCATGCCTCATAATCATAGACAAAACCAATATCCCGCACTTTGTCACGCGGTGCTGCGACGACAATCACCTCTTTTTTTCACGCCCTTTTCTCCTTTTCATCATGGCAGCGCATTTAAGAGTATTGGGCAACACAGCGGCTCTGCAAACTCCCACAAGCTCGCTATTTGAGGTGGAGTCCACTAACATCTGTGGACTCCATGCGAACCTCAACGCCGTCCACCAACACCTTGAGACGGCGAAACCAGATATGCTCTTTCTCACGGAGACACAAATAGGCCGCCCTGATGACACGACCTACTTGCTTTACCCCGGCTATGTTATCGAGGAAAATTTTCGTGCAAAAGCCGGGGTGTGCGTGTTTGTTAGGGCGGATGTTTGTTGTCGCCGTTTGCGCTGCCTTGAGGACCCATCCTTTTCAACCCTATGGGTACACGTAGACCATGGCTCTACGAGTCAGATCTATGTGTGCCTCTACCGTTCCCATACAGGAGATGCTGAGACAACTCGACTCTTTAAATATCTGAGTCAGGCGGCAGATGATGCGCAGGAACGGTTTCCGAACGCCGAAGTGGTATTTTTGGGGGACTTTAACGCCCACCACGAAACCTGGTTGGGCTCCTCCAAAACAGACCATGCGGGAAAAGCCGCCCATGCATTTGCTCTGGCGCATGGCCTGACCCAATTGGTACACGAGGTCACTAGAATACCAAGAAGGTCGGGCCTAGCACCCTCTCTGCTAGACCTTCTGCTGACGAGTCACCCAGACCTGTACAGTGTTTCGGTACAAGCCGCTTTAGGCAATTCCGACCACTGTCTGGTCTGCTCCAAGGTGCCAATTATAGCGCCTTCACGACCCGTGCAGGGGAAGCGGCGTCTCTGGCACTACTCGTCAGCCGATTGGGATGGGCTGCGCAACTATTTTGCGTCCATCCCGTGGGTTGAACGCTGCTTTGAAGGTAAGAAACCCTCGGATTGTGCTACTGCTGTTGCCGGTGAGATCGGTCTGGGTATGGAATACTATATCCCGTACACTGATGTCACCGGTGCCCGAGGAGTGCGCCCTTGGTTCGGGCGCGAGTGTGCAAGGGCTGTTGATCAAAAGCAGTCCGCGTATCGCGCTTGGGTAAGGGCGCGTGCCACGCACGATCCCAATGTGAGCCACTTCAAGGCGGCGTACAACAGAGCCACAAAGGTCTGCAAGAGGGCTTACGTCAGAGCGGATGCCCTGCGCATTGCGCGGCTTGGTCAAGAGCTAGTGGCACATCCCACGGGCAGCCGTGGATACTGGCGACTGGCCAAAGCCGTGCAGGCCAACTTCTGTCAGCCTTCACTGCCACCGCTGCGCTACCCTGATGGATCCCTGGCCCATGGACCGCAAGAGAAAGCCAATATGCTAGTAAATCTCTTTGCGGCCAATTCCCGAGTCGATGATTGCGGTATACAGCCGCCGACACTACCCAATGGTGACCACGTAATGCCTGAAATACGTATCAGGCAATGCGATGTTCGTGCGGTGCTTCAATCACTCGATGTCCGGAAAGCCAGTGGCCCGGATGGTATTCCAGCGGTGGTCTTACAAAAATGTGCAGCGGAGCTGTCTCCGATGCTTACGCGGCTGTACCGACTGTCCTACAGCTCGGGTACAGTGCCTTCGGCTTGGAAAGAGGCGAATGTACAGCCGATCCCCAAGAAGGGGGATCGCTCAGAGCCAGCCAACTATCGACCCATAGCCGTCACCTCAGTGCTGTGCAAGGTCTTCGAGCACATCATTAACAAACAGCTCATGCGTCACCTAGAGGATCACTCCTTAATTAATGACCGGCAATATGGCTTCAGGCCGAAACGGTCAACGGGTGATCTTCTAGCATACGTTACCCATCTTTGGGGTGAGGCTATGGACAAGCACGGCGAGTCACTGGCAATTAGTCTTGATATCGCCAAAGCTTTCGATAGAGTCTGGCACAAATCGCTTCTCTCCAAGCTACCAGCCTTTGGTCTGCCTCCTAGACTGTGCAACTGGATTGCTAGTTTCCTGCGGGAGCGCCGTATCCGCGTCCTCTGTGATGGACGGGCTTCGGAGTTCTTGCAAATAAATGCTGGCGTACCGCAGGGGTCTGTATCTTTTATTATCTATTATCTCCCACTCTCTTTCTTCTGCATATCAACGACATGCTGTCCACCGGCAGCATACATTGCTATGCAGACGATAGCACCTTACACGGGAGTTATCACGGACAACCTGCGGCCAAACAGTCTGATATCGTGGAAAAAAGACAGCTTCTTGTCACTGAACTGGACCGCATCTTGAATCACATTTCTCAATGGGGCTCCGAGAACATGGTCGAGTTCAATGCCAAGAAGACGCAGGCTTGTGCGTTCACAGCAAAGGTATCTTCTTTCCTTCCCCTTCCCACTCTTCAGAGCACGCCACTTCCACTGCAGGACAATCTCTATATCCTAGGCATGGATATTCGCTGCAAACTGAATAACAGAAATTACATCGAGAGCATCATCAAAACAGCCTCGCGGAAACTCGGACTCCTAAACAAAGTGAGACGTTTTTTCACGCCGGAGCAGCGGTGTCTTCTCTATAAGACACAAATTCGCTCCTGCGTGGAATACTGCTCGCATCTCTGGGATGGCTCCGCGAAATACCTACTAGATGCTCTCGACAGGTTGCAGCGACGCGCGGTCCGAATTATTGGGAACCCTGAGGTCACGAACACCCTCGAGCCTTTGCAGATGCGTAGAGATATTGCTTCCTTGGCTGTATTTTACCGTCTCTACCACGGTGAGTGTTCTGACGAGCTCTTCCAACTAATCCCACCATCTCCTTTCCTACATAGGACAACACGTGCAGGCCTTAGATGTCACCCTCACACTGTGCAGAATATACGAGCAAGAACCAAGCGGTTCGGAGACTCTTTTCTTTGCCGCACCACCAAGACCTGGAATTCATTACCAGCACACGTGTTTCCTTCTTCCTACAGTCCCGGGGCCTTTAAGCGGGGCGTGAAAAAGCATCTGATGAGGCCGCCAAGCTGAGTGCCACCATTGTAGCACTTAGTGTCTGTAATGGTGACCCTCTTTCCTGAGACTTTGCCTTTAGCTTACCATCAGGCGAGGTGAGGTCAAGTTGGCGTGTCCTATATTAAAAAAAAAAAAAAAAAAAAAAAGTCATGACCTGCGCCGTCAAGACATGCATTTATTTATGCCTTGACTCGTGACTCTTTTTTTGCCACACCACCAAGACCTGTAATTCATTACCAGCGCACGTGTTTCCGTCTACCTACAGTCCCGGGTTCTTTAAGCGTGGCGTGAAAAAGCATCAGATGAGGCCGCCAAGCTGAGTGCCACCATTATAACATTACTTAGTGTCTGTTATGGTGAGCCTCTTTCCTGAGACTTTGCCTTTAGCTTACCAGCAGGCGAAGTGACGTGAAGTTGGCGTGTCCTAGATTTAAAAAAAATAGAGAAATACGCGCCTTGACGTCTGTCTCAATCATTATGACCAAACTGAAGCACAGATCCTAGGTACTAAACCCGATCCGTGCACTCGATGCTTTTTCATATACATATAGGACACGTCAATTAGATTTCAGCTCACCTGATAGTAAGTTGAAGGCAAAGTCTCAGAAAATAGGGTCACCATTACATACATATACCATGTTACAATGGTGACAGTCAGCTTGACGGCCTCATTATATGCTTTTTCACACCCCGCATAAAGGCTCCCGGACTGTAGGAAGAAGGAAGCACGTGAGCTGGTAATGAATTCCAGGCCTTAATGGTGCGACAAAGGAAATGGTGAGTGTTCTGATGAGCTCTTCCAATTAGTCCCACCCTCCCCTTTCCTACACAGGACAACACGTGCAGGTCTTAGATGTCACCCGCACACGTTGCAGAACATCCAATCAAGAACCAAGCGGTTCGGTGACTCTTTCCTCTGTCGCACCATTAAGACCTGGAATTCATTACCAGGTCACGTGTTTCCTTCTTCCTACAGTCCCGGGTCCTTTAAGCGGGGCGTCAAAAAAGCATATGATGAGGCTGTCAAGCTGAGTGTCACCATTGTCACACGGTATGTGTAAGTAATGGTGACCCTCTTTTTTGGTACTTTGCCTTCAGCTTACCATCAGGCAAGGCGATGTCTAATTGACGTGTTCTATATAAAAAAAAGTGTCCGCTTTGTTCTTGAACGGATATTCTGCACCGTATGCGGGTGACGTCTATTCTCTGCTTCCGTATATTTCCATTTAATGGGCCTGTACTACGTTTGCTTTCGCGTATATTGCAACGGCGGTAGGCTTACCATTACTCCGTTTATATTTGTTCAGAATGCAAAGTCTCGTTGGTGTTTCACGCATCTGTAAACTGATATCCACAAACAATAAAATAATCATAAAAATGCAGCTCGCAACTTGACGTGGATCCAGGGATCTCTGCGAAATTCTGGCTTGGTAATATACTCACTGTTATAAAAGTATTTAACTTTGTATAGTAGTTTTTAATATAATAAGTTAGTAATCTGTACGTTACTATTTCTGAATTACCTATTGAGTATTGTGGTAGTGCGTTAAACTGCGATGTCAGAGGCCGTGGATTCATTTCCTGTTTAATATAAATATTTGTTGTTGAAAAATCTTTATTGTATATAATAAATTAAAGTATAAACACACACATACATTTAATCACGCCTATATCCCCAGAAGATTAGGCAGAGGTGAATTAATACCCACTTTAAAAAAAATCATTGAATTCGTTGCCATGTAAAAGGGGGTGAGCCTATTTACGTCTTCCGGGCACTATTGTTGACTCAAAGATAAAGGCTGAATCTGGGCTGTGTATATCTATCTGATATTAAACAGCCCTATCCGTTAGTCGCCTTGTATGACACCGCATGGGAAGAGATGGAGTGGTCCAAATCCTACTCTACCGGGAACTACTCGGCTATATACGGAAAACACAAGAAATGTGTACATGTGGTCGCTTCATCACTAAAAGCGTTATCATTTACATTGGTTTATGTGTTTCATATTCTTCTCAGTCTTGAAGAAGAACCATTCACGTTCAAGAGAAAACATTAAAGTGAGCAAGAAGAGACAAGAACGGCAAGATCAGACCAAGGTCAATAATCAACCTTGTCCAAAAGTAAGCAATTGTTCCGCTGCTACGATTTTAGTTAAACAGAAAGACGACCCCAGTCAGTAATTTATTCTTTAAAAAGAAAAACAAACTAACCGTAGCCTGATTATTTCCCTGTGGCAAAATCAAGTCTAGCAATACATGGCAAAAGAGTATAAAAAATGCGAGTTTTCATACAATATAAGATATGAAAGTAAATAGACAAATTTCTAAGACACAAACATTGACGTTTACCAATACGAGTACAGTCAAATATTGACAATCCATTTCGCTAATTATGATTTTCGTTTCCACGTAATAATGAGTGAGCCTATATAAATAGGCACTTTTTCATGGACTTAATGTTTACTGTCAGATAAAAAACAGCTATCCTTTAATCACCTTCTGCGCTACTCACGGAAAGTGATGGGGTGGCTCAATTCGACTCTCCGAGAACCAACACAATTTGCATGTTCAAACTTTTATACACCGGGTGCTTTTTTTTCTTGCTGTTCATACTGTAAACGCTTTAAAAATATCTAGACCTGGCTTATACTAAAAAAGTAACTGTACTACGTTGTAAAATGTGTCATGAACATCTCCAGTAAATATAGCCGCTGTACGAAGGAACCTTAAAAAAAATTTAACCAAAAATTTAGTAAACAACTCGTCGTTCTCACAGGCTGCCAGCACTTTAGCTAAGTGGGGATTTCCCGATAAATCCATGCATACGAAATATATTTTCCTTGTGCCCAGCATCGAGTTGTATCAATATCGTAAGCACACATAATATCTTGAGCGCATGTACGCCATCTTGGTTGGTAATATACTATGGGACTTAATCCAGAGATTTGTTGTAAATTCCAATAAATATTCAATAACTGCGAACTTGGTAACTTAATGGTTCACAACAAAATGCAATAGGTTTATCTTAGATTGTACACAGACTCTCTCTCGTTTTGCTTGCTGAAGGTGAGGTGACAGGCATATCCCTCGCACCCGGCCGACCCAGACAAACTCTAAAGACATAGTAAGTGAGACTACAAGGCAACGTAAAATTGTTCTAATACTTAGTACATGTTGATATATATATATATGACGGCGCGTTAGTTACGTTATAGCAATTAATATCAAATAATTACTAATTTTTATTGTTTAAGATAATTTTTCGTAAGTCAACATTATGATTAATCAATCTGTTTATACTTTATTCGATTGGTATAAAAATAAGAGCGGGTAACCCCGAATAGGGTAGTGAGTGGCGACGCGGTGACAGTCGGGACTTCAACTGACAGTTATCGCAGGAGACGTACACATGCTAACCTTTTGGCTCTTAACCCAGTATAACCTCGTGTATTGTGTTTAGTTTTGCACAAGTGTTCTGTAAAATCAAATAAGATTACATCCATCTGTGTAAACACTCTTTTAGTTTGGAGTACCCGCCACCAACACGCTCACAATGAAAGGTGACAGCCAAGACCGTATAGAAGGTTCTACTGATGCTCTTATATATATTCCATAACATGCACATATTGACAGTGTAAAGAGTAACATAGACATTAGCTTACTTACACATAACTCGTATTTTAAGCCACTTTTGCGATGCATTTTATGTGTATACAATATATGGTTAAAGAGTTTTATAAAGTATTTAGACTTGAGAGTACAAATGCTGCGTAAATCGACGAAAATCGTCGTATCTGTAAACATAATGTGCTCATATATATCTTATTATCACATTTCCACAGTCAAACAACGCCCATCAGTACAAAACGACCCATTTTCCGTCATAAGCTTACTACATGCTGCCCTTATCTCGTCACCCGAAAAAATGTTTGACATTTATTTTATGAACATCACCATTCCATACAATGGTATGGAAACTGCTGACTCAGAAACGTACTGATAGGAAGAAAAAAAAAAGAAAAATAAAACAACATTCAAAGTTTGGTCAATGAAATTGAATGATGTTCCAAGTCTCTATTTTTCGTTGTTGAGCTGCTATTGTTAACGCAACTGTCGGTGTGGGTGCAATTTTGTTCCATTTTTTCTGAGTTTTGTGAGAATATTCTCCGAAATCGGTTCCGGATATGAGTTTGATATTTGTGAAACTAGGAATTTAGTCCGAATGAACTTTGCCAAAAATATATTTTGATACATCTGTATTAAGTAGATGTGAAACCACCTTAATTTGGTGCATATTTTAAAATAGAAAATCTCATTTTTATTTTTCATTGCATGGTATGCATACTCAACATTTGTTCTTGAAATTTCGCATGAAAGTAGATGCAAATATTGAGATTTTCAGATCGGGTAGTGTTCTTGTTTTTTTCTGTTACAAAATTTTCATTAGAACATAAATTTTGGAAAAGTAAACTCTACGGAAAAATTCTTGCCTCCTATGAAGAGTTCAAAAATATTGAAATGTATGGATATGATGGAAGGGATGATCATAACATTTTCCAATTCCAACATTATAATCCCGGTGCACTTACTTAAACCGCGGTAGCCTAGTGGTATGGGTAAAGGACTGCTGAGATGAGGTCTCGGGTTCGATCCCAGGTTTTACCATGGCACACACCAATGACTTTTCGATGCTTTTCGAAGTGTGTGTATTTATCGCAGGTTTATATAGTGCCCGGTTAATGGCAACAGGCTCGCCACCTATTACAATGGGACATAAACATAAACTGGCGATGTTGGTGCTAGCAGCTCTGCCTACCCCTTCGGGGATATGGGCGTGAGTTTGTTATGTTATGTATATATGTTACTTACTTATATAATTTAAAAAAGAAAAGAATGATGCAGACGAAGTCACGGCCATAGCTAGCAAAAAATAAAAAAAATTCATTGAAAAAATATTATACCCAATACTACTTATTGAGTCTCTCTAAGAACTGTTAAAAGGGATTTTTTTCCATACACCTGCCACTCTATAAATAAAAGGGAAACCATTACTCAGTTTTAGTCTCAAAATTTATGACCTTCCCATCCACAGCCGCTGTTTTGCGCGATAAAACCCTGATAAAACTTCACAAAGCCACTTTGAATATTTCGACCCGTCAAAATAAATGTTATAGGAAATATACGGGTCGGCGAACCAGCTATGCTGCCAACCTACATAATACTGCTCTTGTTGGCGATTCGACCCTCGGATCCCAAATGATTTAAGTAATGTAATATAGTAGGGTGTTTGTCTATTACAAAATATAAATTTATTTGCTCTAAGTACTTCAGTGGTGATTAAAATTTTGTTAATTTTCAATCTCTTGGGTAATCATTGGGACGACAAAGTTTGAGATAGCGAAATTGGTGTTTTTGGGATGTATGTAACAGAGTTTGGAGTGTTTAAATTAATGTAATTTTATTATTAACTATTTAAATGCATAATATTATGTTACATACAACTACTGTTAACTCATCATCATCGAGTAACCACAAATGAGCAGCCGAATTAATCTTTAGATACGAATTCAAGTAGTGAGAAACTGGGACCTTTATTCGAGTTTATATTCCAATAAAGTTTCATCGCCTCGGGATATCTTCTATATTATTTTTTTATTTTTTTCTGTCTGCGTAATTTCTTATCTAGACATAACATAACATAAACTCACGCCTATATCCCCGAAAGAGTACGCAGAGGTGCTAGCACCTACATTTCGCCAGTTTATATTTAGGTCCCAATGTAATAGGAGGCGAGCTTATTGCCATTAACCGGGCACTTATAAACCTGCGATAAATATACACATAACTTCAAAAAGCATCGAAAAGTCAATGGTGTGTGCCATGGTAAAACCTGGGATCGAACCGGAGACCTCGTCTCAGCAGTCCATTACCCATACGACTACTTCTACATATTCTTCTTATCTAGAATGAGCGTAATTTCTCAACAAGAATATGAACCAACCTCTATTTGTTCTCATTCTGCTGTGTCTGAGAAAACAGGGATAAAGATACAGAAAATACGATAACTAGTGCAGTTTGCAAGACATTGTCTACGTCACAATTTTATGCCGCTCATCGCAAAACGATATGAAATTCGGCTCGACAATCTCAGCATTCCTTCCGTGACATGATTTCAGATTGAGGTACGCTATAATATGTTGTTATTCAGAATTGTATAGGTGCCTTTAAGAGTGTTCTCTTTTTGGCATTTAATATAGTTACAGAAATAGATAATTCTAAATTTAGATTTATATTTCGGTATTTAATAATAATTCCAGATGATATAAAAATGACTATATATTTTCACATTGTGGTATACCGTGGCGCGAACCGCGTGAAGTTATGACGTATTCTTAGAAGTTAATGTAACGCTATATGTTTAAACTTTTGTGGGTGTCATGATGATAGTTTTTAACACTAGCGGAAGCCCACAACTCCGCCCACGTGGATTGGTTGAAAAAATGTGTTACCTAATCTGCTATACCAGACTATTATTATTATTTTATATCACTTAGGCAGCAGGCAAGCACACGTCACACACGATGGAAAGTACGCTGTAAGCACAAAAAGTTTCTGTGCCGTCAGTGTAAATGACAAAGCAGGACAAGCTTTTGGTCTTCCTACTACAGCACAAAAGCTACCCAGTTAGCTTTGGCTACCCTACCCACAGCCAGAAACACAACACGATGTTATTAAAATTCATTTTCTTTTTTTACATTTGCATCCACTTAAGTCGGCCATATGAAGGATGTAATTCGTTAATTGTCATTTTTCTCTATTCTATATACTATTGTTTTCATTTATGATTGAAATGCTTCTTTGACGATGTACTTGCTGGCTTGTATGTACATAGACTCGTGAACACCGAACTAATGTGTCCTAATTAATTATATCTTATTTGTCGATTATGATACGTTTCAGGAATCCTGGTAGGTACCCTAAACACAAGATTAATCTTAATTTAGGTACCAGACTTCATCAAACTATGTTGTTAAACTTTCATCAAATCGTATTGTAATGTGGTCATTAGATTGTAACCAAGGATTAAATGAATTTTGAATTTTTGAATTCAAAAATCTTTCAGAAAACAGAAAATCGTTTTTTTTTATACCACTTAGGTGGCAGACAAGCACACGGTCCACCTGATGGAAGTAGTTACCGCGGCCTATGGACGTGTGTGAGAGAAGTCACACTCGCGCTGCCGACCCTGTTAGCACAGAGTTTCTGTGCCCTCAGTGTAGAAGACAAGGCAGGGCAAGCCTTTAGATTTCCCACTGATAGCATAGACTCTCCAGTGAGCTCTGGCTACCACACTCACCGCTGGAAACACAATACGAAGTTATTATATTGACGACCTCCGTGGCGTAGCGGTAGAGCATTCGACTGCTATGCAGGGGGCGCGGGTTCGATTCCCGCTCAGTGCAAATATTTGTATGCATGAATATGTATATTTGCATTGATCTGGGTGTTTCTATGTATAATATGTATGTATTTACAAAACAAAAGTATCTAAGTATGTTTATCCGCATTCTAGATCCCATAACACAAGCTAGTTAAGCTATGCTTACCATGGGTCTAGATAGCGCTGTGTAGAATGTCGTGGAATATTTATTTATTTATTTTATTTATTTATTATGGCCGCGGTATTCTGTAGGGCAGGGCCTTCCCAGTTAGCTTATACTTCAAATCTTTTTCTTCGCTTTCATATAGTAATTATAAAGTGATATAAACAATTATTGTTCAAAATGAACCAAGAAACCAAAAAATAGAGCATTGTGAACCATTGTCAAATTTGTTTACAAATAATAAAGTAATTTGCCTCTGAACATACGCCTTAAAACGAGATTGACGAATGACTCTTAATGTTAAAACCATATTGACTAATTCCCTTCGAACGTGATATAAGACATTTCTGATACTCTACCAGTAAATTCAAGCTATCCATGATAACAAATAAATAATAAATAAAAGCCATTAAACGTTTGAAATAATCTTGGAGCTACACGTAATCCGTTGCTGTCACGCAACCAGATCGATCAGGCGAGGAGCAGTGATGGATTGTTTATTAACTAATTGGGTTACAGAAACTAATGGGACATGTTCTATTAATACTGGCCTCTAGGGAGCACACACGGCATATTTCTTTTTAGATCTCATTACACAAATCTATATAATTATAGAAAATTCTTTGTCCTGAATGACTTAAATATCAACGCACAGCCTATACCGCTAATCGAATAGACCTGAAACTTGGAGGGTGCGTTTTTTTATGATGTAGGTATGAGATTAGAAAGGTTTTCCAAAATTCCACCCTTAAGTGGGTGAAAAAGGGGAACAAAGTTTGTATGGGACAACGTGATTACTTAGTTTTAACTACTTCAAATTTTGCATAAATCGTTTTGAACAGAATTGATAGAAAACATATTACATATTACAAAGAATATCACCCCCTGACAGAGTTAAAAAGGAGTAGAAAGTAATTTTGTAGGTGATTTGACTACGAAGCACACACACAAACTGTATTGATATCAATTCGGTTTGAGTGTGTGAGTGCTTTTCATTTAAATTTTATTCTTTTGATGATGTTTTATTTTGACACATCTTTGTAAACTCAATTTGATTTTATTCAAAAAGGTTGAAATTATGTAAATTGAATTAGATTGGTGCAATGTACATTCATGTACTTTTTAAATATTTTAATGATGATTAATTAAAAACGAACTTATTTTTTATTTAACGAAAGAAAAACGAATTAAAGAAAAACGAGTTCTTGCTAGGAGCAATACTAATGCCGAAAAAGTGATTTATAGAATTTTATATCTGTTTGGATGCTGTTTATTTTGATAGTCGAGTAGGTACCACTAGAAAATAGCTGAATAGATTCTGCTGCAATTGTTCTAGGGCATGGACATAAGCGTTGGTATTTAATCATGTTATTGTACATACGATAGGAATAGTCGCAAAATCGATCTAACCGTATTGACCATAACATTATTATTATAAAGTAGATCTCTACGAATTTCTGCAGTTTGGAGACGAATTTGAAACGAAGCCCAAGAAGCTTAAGTTTAAGTTAAGTTTCATCACCCCTAAAAAATGGAAAAACACCGGGTTTCTTTGCTTCGGCCGACCTGTGCCCGAAGTCAGTTCAAGGATATCCATCTGAGCTTAGGCAGATCATATCAAGGAGGATATCTCACAGGATTAAAAGGGGTCAGTAGCAGGTCCTGTGCTTTCTAGTGGTCTATTCTGACCAGGAAAGGCTCACTGTCAATAGAGCCAACGCACCGAAGAAGCTCCAGCGGCGCTTCATTCCTTGTGGCACCTGAGGATGGCAATTCATGGGATGTCGCTGTTCTGACTCCAGCTTGCTTCTCTCCACTGATGACGTCACGCCTCCCTGGGAGGTGCAATGCCAAGTGCTCCACCTCAGTCGACTTAAGGCAGCCAGTTATTCTACGAAGGCATCAGCTTATTTTCCATATTATTTTCACCATTGTTAACTGTTGGCCCATGGCTCCATTCATCAATTCTGATCCCCTTCTCGCATCTTATGGAAACCTCTTCAAAACACAAAAGTAGCATATTTTTTATACCACTTAGGTGGCAGACAAGCACACGGCCCACCTGATGGTAAGTGATCACCGTGAACTATGGACGTATGCAACGCCAAGGATGTCACACTCACGCTGCTAACCTTTTACGAATTTCAAATCCCCTAACATATATGCTATTACAGACTAAAATTTATCCCTATAGCACATCTCAGGAAGATTTGTTGAGCCGTTTGCGCGTGATTGAGTAAAAAACATCCAAATATCTTCACAAACTTTCACATATAATAAGTACGATAGAATTCATTCATTCATCACACGGGAGATGTGTTATAACTACCTCAAAGGTTTATTAGTGTGGCAGACTTACTTGTTTGGTGTTTAATTATCAGTATTGATTAACATATATGTAATATTAATAAATAATTTAACCTTAAAATATCGGAAGGCAGTCATATCGTATCGTACTGTACACAGGCTACATTGATCCTCGGCCGGCGAGTGAACAATAGCCTACGTCACAGGCTCCGCCTCTCGGGGCGCCGCGAACCTGCGATAGTTAGTCTACTGCTAATATTGAGCGCTTGCGCACCTAGCTACCTATCTTAATTTATTTTTTGTAATAATACATGCTAACTTGTTTTTCGTACTTCGCCTATCTATCTGCTCGTGCTTGTGAACTCTTCTGTGACTTTCTTCCCTACTTTCTGACTGTAAGGTGTAATGTGTTTCATCATAATATAGACTCAGTGAAACCGTGTGTTGTTCATTATTATTTGCTGCCTACACCCAGCCTATACCCACTACGACCACATTATTATTTATATACTGGTTAGCTTAGCACAGTCCATTGCTAGATATAGACCTCTTCCAATATGCGCCATTGCTCCCGAGCTTCTGCCTTCCGTATCTAGTCGATCCCAGGCATTTTTATTAAGTCATCAGTCCATCTGGCTTGAGGGCGTTCCGCTTTTTTTACCTTTTATTTTTGTATTCATGTTTAAATCTTGAACAGGTGGGCCGTGTGCTTGACTGCCACCAAAGTGGTATAAAAGAAAACCTTTTATCGTTTGAACTGCTAGTAAAATGGGGCACCTTCTATCAAAACTAGTCGTAACACAAATGAAATGTCCTCGAAGTTATAATGTACAAAACTCTTCACAATAGCCGCGTGAACGAGCTAACATTCATCATAATTATAACTAACAGGGCGGTCACTTAGTCTACTCATATTTCTACGAATACCCAAATAAGTTTTACCATTTTTCATAGTGAGTTGGCACTTAATAGTGGAACTGAATTGTGAAACTATAACTAATAGCGTTTAATGTATTTTCCACTTTATTTAGAGTATGATATGATATGAAATCGAATGAGAACGGTAAATTCATATTATCAAAAAGTAGCTGAGGATGCATGAATGAATTGTATGGAAAGGTATAACATTTTGTTCTGAATACCTAAATAATTGCGATAAGGGTAAACAGACTAGGGTGATGAATGTGATGATTATGATGATGAATTAAATCACTATTTTCTATATACATATAGACAAGAACATGGCTCAAGACCTGGATAGCCTCTGTGATGTGGCGGTTGTGGCACAGGAGGCACGGGTTTGATCCCCGCTCAGTGCATTTATTTTTATGCATGAATATGGGTATATGCATAGGTATGAACGTGCCTCGAAGAGCATGTTAAGCCGTAGGGCCCGACTGCCATACGAACATCTATGGTAGTCGTTACGGGTATTTGAAACACTAAAATCTCCAATAACTGGTCTAACTGCAATGGTTCGATATCGCCTTTGGGTTGTAGAGGTCAGGTGGGAGTCGTTTTACGGAAAATATTGAAGTTCAACCAAATCAGCAGTTAGACTGGCAAAGCGGCCCCAGACTCCGACGTGAAGCTTCGCATGCGAGTGGGATTTACGTTAAGATGAAGGAAGTAGTTACCGTGACCTATGGACGTGTGAGTGAGTGACAATACCGGGGTCATCATCTCGCACTGCACACATCGTACTTTTATGTATCCCTACACTTATGTATAGCAGTGAATGTTAGATTTTGAAAATACACTATAGAATGCTGTGAAAATGAGGAGTCTGAGAAGAAGTACAGCTGAGGTGAATAGCGTGATAAGGGAACATTGTGGCGTGCTGAAGATGTAGTGACTAAGATGGAGAAAGGAATGCTTAGATGGTTCGGACGCGTGGAGAGGATGAAAGAAAACAGACGAAAAAAAATTATGAAGCGAGGGTGAATGGACAGCCCGGTAGAAGTCGACGTAGAAATACGTATGGCAATCAGATCGAAGGCATTTCAAAGAAAGTACATGCTAAGAGTACCCGAAAGTTTCAACTTTCATAATTTCTTCTGAAACAAAAGATGTATGCCAGGATCGTGGCAAGTGGAAAACTGTAGTCTCTGCCTACCTTGACGTGACTGCATATAGAACACCTGCTGATTAACGGACGAAGCTCTTGTGCAGCCTTTTCATTTAGGATTAGGCTAAACGTCAGTTGCTCCCACAAAAGTCAGAGAAGTTAAAACAAAATGAAGAAAACGTAGGAGAGTGGATGGGGTTCTGAAAAGCAATTGGAGGGACCAGCCGAATTGCATTAAAGATAACTATTCCCGTTTGCTAACTGCAGACAGTTACAAATAAAAGTTGGGACCTTTAGCGCACATTACGGTATAGCGAGGTAGTTATTTAAACACTGATTTGCAAATCGCTATAAATAGCACTCAAACCACAAGTTGGCAAAGTATCTAACGCTATTAAATTAGCTAAATACTCAATTAGTGGCTTGCGCAGCAGTATGTTTGCATATTATCGCTGATCGCAAAGCTGCTGTTGACTAAGAATTAGCATATAATGTAGATAATACTGCAATAATAACACCAATATTTCTTACAATATTTACAGCAAAATTGAATTCATACAGTTGAGACATCATTACATATGTCACTGCAATTGTCCTAAACGACTTTATTAAATTTAATGTAATTTTGGAACCATCGGTACTTATTTCAACTTTTCCTATAAATTTAGATTGTTCAGTTGGTCAGAGATTACACGGCAGCCTCTCGTACCGTCTGACGCAGATGATCACCGAGCACGGATGCTTCGGAAAGTATCTGCGTCGGATGCAGAAAGAGCCAACGTCCGAGTGCCATCACTGCGCAGCGAGCGAGGACTCAGGTCCGCACACGCTCACCGAGTGTCCGGCGTGGGAGACGCCGAGGCGGGAGCTTGTGGCGGCCCTGGGAGTGAGGGTTCTTACGCTCTCCACCTTGCTCGCGGCGATGGTTCGCTGCGCGGATGCGTGGGCGGCTGGCGCCTCCTTCTGCGAGCAAGTAATGCTCGTGAAGGAGGAGGCGGTGCGGGAGCGGCAGCGGGAGCGACGAAGGATCGCAAGACAAGCTGCCCGCGTACGAAGGCAACTCGGGCGTCGGAGGTCGATGAACGACCTCCGCCCCCCATGAGCGCCGGCCTGGGGGTGACAGGTGGAGCCGCCTGTCACCCTGGCAGAAGCAGGTCGCGGCGGTGGCGCGCGTGGCGCGCCTCCCCGTTTCCGGGGACGAGTTGGGGACTCTGTAGTCCCCACACCCGAGAAGAGGGCCAGATCGTGAGAGATGGCCCTGGGTCGGCCGGGGTGCGAGGGATATGCCTGTCAACCTCACCTTCGGCAACCAAAGCGACCCACAGGCGGCGTGCGTTTTAGTCGGTTCGAGTCCGACATAACCTCCTCCACCGGCTTCGGTGGGGAGGTATACGTGGGGATTTTGCGCACGTAAAAAAAAAAAAAGTTGGTCAGAGATTAAAGTATTCCAACTATGATTACCAAAAAAGCCTCGAAAGAGATTCGTCGCAGATTCAAGATTTGTCTTTTGACATTTCTGTCCATGTATGTGTGTGTGAGTGGCACGCAGTTATGTGGTATTATGTGTGTGTATGTATTTAGGTGGATAAAATAACGTATGTCTATTCATTATAGACTTATATAAAATTACTTATATAAACCTCACAGACTACCTTGGCGTGAATCTCCGTTTCTTGAACCCCAATTTGACACTTCACGAATTCGTTCAAACTTTTAATAATAACTTGAGCAGTAACTAATCAAATGCAAACGATTGCCAGCTCAATATAATCCCGATTAATTAAATCCCTCCCTTCGTTATAACTACTACTCCATTGGGCATTGAAATCAGAATGCTGTATAAACTCAAGTCTGAAAAATTTAAATATCGTTATAGACAGAAAAGAATTGAGTATTATAATGAAGGAATGATTCCGAAGGCGACCGCATAGGACAACTGCAGACGTAAATACACTTGATATGATAAATTTGTTTATTGTTTTCAATTCATTGCGGCATCTGAATGATGCCGTTTATTCGTTTCGAAGATTAAGAAGTAATGTGTCTGAAAATATTTAAATGTATTGTTATATAAATGAGTAAATTGCGGGGCTGATTTTCATATATTCACAGAAAAACGGCACTATTAAGAAGCCACAATGAATTAAGCTGGGGAAGTACCTCCACCCTACAGAATGCTGCAGCCATAATAGCTTCGTATTGTGTTCCCAGTGGTGAGTAGCTAGAGCTCACTGGAGACTTTGTGCTGTCAGTGGGAAGACTAAAAGGCTTGTCCTGCTTTGTCTTCTACACTAACGGCACATAAACTCTATGCTTACAGGGTCGGCAGCGAGTGTGGAGTAACCACTTCCCATCAGGTGGGCCGTCTGCTCGTCTACCACCTAAATGGTATAAAAAAATTTAAAACCATAAACAAAATTATTGTATCAGGCCCTCGATTCTATTAAAGCAAAACCACTGTCATACCACAGAGACTGCAAAAATTGCATTAAATTTTAGGCCTAAACTGTACTCCCTTAAAAGTCAAAAATTAAATAAAAAGAGTTTCATTACACTTTTTCACTCACTCTGCAAAACGTCTATTAATTTTGGACCTTAAGCGCATTAATGTAAAGTCTAAAATTAAGTCAATTATTTAGCAGTATCCTTAGTATGACAGGTTTTGCTTTAGCAGAATCCAGGCGAAGATTGATTTCACAGTACGTTCCGTGTCTGCAGTTGTGGTATGCGACCGCCTTCGGAATCATACCTTTACGGTGAGAGTTGTCGCACCTAATACTGACTGAATAGTTGTAAGTGGTGCTACTGTAGTACCACTGTGAGGCATCTGTGAAGCAACAAATTAATAAAAGTGTAATATATTTTCGTCATCATTATACGGGTCTTTTTGGGTATTATGATCATGAACAAGCACTTATGATCAAATTAGAACACGTAAAAGCCTAACCCTTTTAGACCTAATACCTCGCTACATAGATTGATGGCTTGGTCACGTACTTTATTTAAATTCAGTGATGCACACTTTGCATAAGAACTATGTACGTAAATATTATACATCTATGCTATTATAATATTGTAAATTAATCGTGTCTGTACATCTTGTTAGTTACACTATTTATAACTAACGAACGGCTGTACCGATTTGACTGAAAATTGATGGGGAAGTAACTTAGAACCATGTGACCAACAGAGGATATTTTCATCCCGTTCAATGAAACGCCTCCTCTAAGGGGGTAAAACGGGTCCACGCGTACGAAATCACGGGCGGTCGCTAGTTAGAGATATTTAAAAAAATATTTGGATTATGTTAAATTCAAATGAACTAATTCTTTTTTTGAGTTTTTTTTTGGAATTTTTGACAGTCTGCTTATTCGCAATAGACACAAAAACTACTGAACGGCCTTTGATGTCATATTTTATTAGAATGGTCTTCACCAAGCTTAAAAACTACCGGATGTTTCATAACAATTGGTGGAATAAAACCCGAAATGCAACCAAAAATCGCAATATCCGACATCCACCAGGAAATCAGCTAGTACTTCATAATTATATTTAGAATCAGTTTAAAACACGAGTGATGAAATTGCATTTGGTTGTTCTGATATTCAATTATGTTCAGCGTGACGTGACAACGCGTTTGCGACGTGAGAATCTTAAGTGTATAATTAAAATCAATTTAAAGAGAGATGTAACTTTTGTTGTTAAAATGGATTTATGTTAATGAATATTTGGGAGCTTTATTTAGATACCTTAATCTATAGAAATAAATAACTAAATTGTCTATTTATATCTAAATTACATATTTGATTTAGATTGGATTTGCATTAGAATTGGTAAATTTAAATAAATTTAAATTTAGTTATGCGTGCTAATTGGTTTAAAATTTCATTACATTAAGAGATTTTTAGTAAATATATTGAAGGTATTATAAAAAAGGGAATTAAATAAAGTTTGACTTGCTTAATTTCTCCAATGGCTTTGAATTAGAATTGTAGTTTTTTTTTGAGTTTTGTAATTACGCTGTCTAATAAAATCAATTACAAAAAACTAAAAATCCCGACTGCTGTCTTAAAAGATCGAAACAAGTTTGATATCAGGCGCTACCCATTTGTCAAATATAAACATAATTTTTATCCGAATTTTTTATTTTTTATTTTATCTAAAAACTATCGAGTTATGACATTTTTATATTTTTGTAATACACTATTCGATAAATTTGAATGAAAAAAAAAAGGAAATTTATGTACCCTATAATATGGGGTCTCAAATGAAAGGTATTCATTTGAGACCCCATTCATCAATGTCCAGCCAGCTGTACATACGCATGTAATACATTACCTTCGCGGGCACAGTCGGGTAAAAACGTATAAAATTTTGTTTTCAAAACGCATGATTTCATTAACTAATCGCGCCTTTTTTTACATGCGATAAATCCCCACGATTAAACCCTACCCCCACCACCGGAGCCGATGGATTATGTTGTACTCGAACTGACTAAAACGCACGACGCCTGTGGTTCGTTTTTAGTTGCCGAAGGTGACGTTAACAGGCATTCCCTCGCAACCCGGCCGACCCAGAGCCATCTCTCTCGATCTGGCCCTCTCCTACTATTCGCGCCTCAGCATGTACAATGAACGCGTTGTCTCTTTGTACAACTGCAATATCCACGGTGTTACTTTTCATTGCTCGGTTCGTAAGTAACAGGATGCTTTCGAAAATAATAATAAACGACGTTAGCTCAGTGCTATCATGTAAATATTACCCTCATCTTTTTAGTACAATAAAGATTACTGCTGTAATAAAATGTGGTATTGTACCGTAAAAGATAATGTACCTTACTAAAACACACATTACATGCAATTACGAAAATTGTCGCTGTAATATATTATAAGGTTCGTGTTTAAGTACGCAATTTGTACACAAAATACACAGTTACAGTTCACTGATAGTGTTCGTGTTCACGCCTGTATGTTTTTAAAGACCAAGGCAGAGATATCTAAAGCCAGTAGTCTTTTTTATACATGGGCCAGTTGCTGTATATTTATGATGTTTGCAGAATAGAAATATAAATAAAAACGCGATTTTTTTTAACCCCTATTCTGAATAAAATCTAATACATCCCAATAGCCCCGTTTACTTAGATGTCAACAATTGGGATTTACCCTTGCACGCAGTATAAGCCGTATTTTTTAACACGGGAGAAGTCCCACTCAGTGCAAATTGTATGTATATTTTCATTGATCTGTGTGCCTATATCGATGTGTCCTATGTATATGGACCAAACTAACAATTTATCAATTTTGATGTTTTTATGGCAAACGTATTTTATCGATATAATTAATGTAGGTAAGCTATGAATGAATGAATAAATACAAAAAGAAAAAAATATCTGCATGGAAACATAACATTGATTGGATTTGTATTGAAGTATAACGGCAAATGTGATATAAATTTAAACGTACAAGATCCTAAGAAGTAGTTTGAAACGTATACGGGGGTTAACAAAAGACTTAAGTAACAAGAATAGTCTACCAAATTTTACACATTGGCGCTTTTATGGCATTTTCAATTTTCAAAGAAAAAATATTTTAACAAAAACTATTTAAAAAGGTCAATGTCCAGTAAAAATACTCTAATACATGTATATATAAAGCACTGTTATAAAAATAAGTAAAATATTTGTTATAGCAAACCAATAAAATATCACATGCTTCGGTTTTATCAATCAAAAATCATAACAAATTATATGTAAAACTTTGGAAGCGTCACCTGTAACGTTGTCATTTAGCACTTTGACCCATATACATAATAGCCATTGATATGTTTATCCACATGGTGGAGGAGGAGCTAGGACACGATAGTATTCCCGTTCCAATTTGCGCAGTCCCACTGGGGAAGTACCTCCACCCTACAGAATACCACGGCTATAATAAACTTGTGTTGTTTTTCCGGCGGTGATTAGGGCAGCCAGAACTCACTGGATAGTTTTTGTCAGACCAAAGGCTAAGTGTTTACTCAAATTTAGCGAGTAGGGTATCAAAATGAAGGGAATTAGATGGTGATTACAAAACATGGGTATTGTTTTCAAGTTTTGCCGCGGGTATCGGCTAGTATTATTATAAAATTGAAATGTATTTGTGTGTATGCGTTTTATATACATTCATGCTTAAAAAGAATTGGAATATTAAACTGAGATAGGACCAGAAGTCGCAATAGCCAACGTCATCGCGAGCGTGAGTTGATGTGAGACTCGGACTTAGACCAGTACTAATATATATATATTCATGCATACAAATATTTCCACTGAACGGGAATCGAACCAGCACGGCAGTCGAACTGAACTCTACTGCTACGCCACACAAGTCGTCAGAAATGTGGGTGATAAAACACCTCTACCTACTCATTTGTGTGTCCTCGTGTAAATTTTCATTTCAAAGAAGCAATCTTTCTTATCATTTGTTCCCGACTCATCCTGAACTCAACTTGCTGAGGTAGCGACCTATTCCGGCCTGTACTTCGTTATTTTTAATTCCTTTTAGTTAAGTTTAATGTTAATAAGTAGGGACTAGAATAAATGTTCTACTTTCTTTCTTTCTTTTTTCCTTTCTTTCTAACTTTTTAAACGAAATGTATAATTCTGAAGGCGACCGCATACCACAACTGCAAACGCAGAGCGGACTGTGAAATAAACTTAATATAGTAATTTCGTTTATGATTTTAATTCATTGCGGATCTTACTTACTTACTTACTTCTTATGCCTCAATACTGATAAGCGGCATTATAGAGAAGCCGCAATGAATTAAAACAGCGAACAAAATTAGCTTATTCATGTGTATGTCCTGGTACGCTCCGTGTCTGCAGTTGTCGTATGCGGTCGCTTTCTGAATCGTACCTTAATACTTATACATACATACATACAATCAGGTCTTTATCCCTGGAGGGTTAGACAGAGGTGAATTAACACCCACATTTCACTAATCATTGTATTCGGTCCCGCGTAAAAGGGAGTGGGCCTATCGCCGTATTTATGGCACTATTGTTGACTCGAGGCACGCATCTGAGGCTGAGTCTGGGCTGTATATATCTGTCTGATTTTAAACAACCCTATCCCTTAGTTGCCTTGTACGACACCGCAAGGGAAGAGATGGGGTGGCTCTAATTCTACTCTGCCGGAAACCACGCGGCAATTATACTTATCTGTTATTTTCTTTCCAGTTTGTCAACATGTGTGCTTCAGGGAGACATTCCCATTAAAGTTAACCTATTATTACTTCACTTGGGGGAATCACAGAAATGACAACATTTATTTGTCAAACCTTTTGTAAGGATAGTAAATTGTATAGTTTCCCTTGGGTGCCGAGAATGGTTATAAAACCCTTTCACTACGAGTATACTACAGAATAGGTAATAGTACTGACGTGTACTATTGTTACTTTCTATATATCAAAGAAATACGTATGTAACGCGGTAGCCTAGTGGTATGGGTAATGGACTGCTGAGACGAGGTCTCGGGTTCGATCCCAGATTTTACCATGGCACACACCAAAGACTTTTCGATGCTTTTCGAAGTTTTGTGTGTATATTTGGTTATAAGTGCCCGGTTAATGGCAATAGGCTCGCCACCTATTACATTGAGACCTAAACATAAACTAACGAAATGTGGGTGTTAGCACCTCTGCCTACCCCTTCGGGGATATAGGCGTGAGTTTATATTATGTTATGTTACATATGTTGGTGGAGAAGTATAATTGAAAATATTCATTGACAATAAAATCTCCTGGATTAGAAACAAAAGTTTGTTTTCTTTATCATTCTTTAAGAATTATTTTTAATGGAAATTAATTGGAAAGCCGCAGAACCTAGGTCAAAATTTTACCCTCAACCAGTTACTTCACAGCACGCACCAGTGTTGCACAGTAGACGTACCATGAGATATACTTGAATATGATAATTTGTTGATATTTTTTAATTTCTTGCAGTTTCTCAATGACACCGTTAATTCGTATTCAAGTGTAACAAGTAATGTATGTGAAAAATGTAAATGTATTGTTTAAAATAAATCAGCGGATTGCGGTCAGGTGACGTATCGAAGCCGCTATTAAGCAAAATCATAAACAAAATAATCATATTCAAGTTTCTTTCATGGTGCATCTGCTGTTGCTGTCTGCGGTCGGCCTCACCCTGCTTACCATCGTGTGAATCAACATACTCTTACTACCAACGCTATTACTTTAACATAATGGAACAATTTATTTAAAAATTATTAAAAACAAAACTAAAAATTAAATGAAAAATTCATATTTCCACTCTTTATGAATGTATGAATTTAATTAACTTTCATTGCGCATTAATAAGTTGTATGTACATGTGGTAATTAATTCAAAAACCTAGTCTCACTGTATATTAAGTATTCTAGCCAGGTCTGACCGTTTTCACATTATCCTATCTGATATCGGTGTCGGACGACGAGTGCTGAAAAACTCTAGTCTAGATAGCGTTTTTATTTTACGTGCGCAAAATCCGCACGGATACCTCTCCACCGGAGCCGGTGAGAGAGGTTATGTCGGACTCGAACCGCCTAAAACGCACGCCGTCTGTGGGTCGTTTTGGTTGCCGAAGGTGAGGTTGACAGGCATATCCCTCGCACCCCGGCCGACCCAGGGACATCTCTCACGATCTGGCCCTCTTCTCGGGTGTGGGGACTACAGAGTCCCCAACTCGTCCCCGGAAACGGGGAGGCGCGCCGCCGCCACGGCCTGCTCCACCTGTCACCCCTAGGCCGGCGCTCATGGGGGGCGGAGGTCGTTCATCAACCTCTGACGCCCGAGTTGCCTTCGTACGCAGACAGCTTGGCTTGCGATCCTTCGTCGCTCCCGCTGCCGCTCCCGCCCCGCCTCCTCCTTCATGAGCATTACTTGCTCGCAGAAGGAGGCGCCGGCCGCCCACGCATCCGCGCAGCGGACCATCGCCACGAGCAAGGTGGAGAGCGTGAGAACCCTCACTCCCAGGTCCGCCACAAGCTCCCGCCTCGGCGTTTCCCACGCCGGACACTCGGTGAGCGTGTGCGAACCTGTGTCCTCCCTCGCGTTGCAGTGATGGCTCTCGGACGTTGGCTCTTTCTCCATCCGACGCAGGTACTTCCCGAAGCACCCATCATCTGCGTCAGACGGTACGAGAGGCTGCCGTGTGGCCTCTCTAGCCATTCCATCATGGGGGAATGGCAAAAATCTATCTAGCAAAAACCAGCAAGCCATTTTCAACCTTATTAACATGACATAATATCGAGTTCGTTCTCTTATATTCAATCGATGGAGTGAGTTTTCATGATCAGCGTCATCTTATAACACAAAAAGACATGTAGTTAACAAAATATCATTAAGGTTGGAAGTCGCTGTTTTTTGTCTTCGTGTGAAAGCAGTCGGTTCGAGTCATATTCAATAATCCGACATCGGGCCAACACAGCGCTGTCGGCTCCGACATCCAATATCGAGACCGAAGTCCAAATATTGGCCATTACACTACCGATGTGATGCTTGCTTTGAGAGGTTAGAGGGAATATTAGTAATTTTGGCTGTCAATTTTCCTTATAAAAAAATAGGGCCCCTTTTGGTGACGTCACACTGACCCTAAATGGGATGGTAAAAGGATCAAACGATGTAAATTCCATATATTCGGGTTTGAACACTAAATTTTACTGTCTTTGCCTACCCCAGATGAGAGTTATATAAACCTTGTTATACCTACCTACGGGTATTAGAGTAAATTAATATAATAGCATTTTCAACCCTAATAAAATATCACATTATGAAAATGCTGATTCATAATAATTATGTTAAACAAAGAAGCCAAATAATTTATGGCCAGCAAACCAACCCTAGATAATTTATGAGTCCGACTCATAGTCATATTTGCTCATTTTTAATCACAGCACAAAGTCCCCAAAAACCGTTTGTACCTAAAATGTGCTCTATATTTTAGGTACGCAACTCGTATGTTTAGATGTAGGCAGTAGCAATTAATCAAGCCCCGGTTTTGTCAAAATATTGGGAGTGTGTGAGAGGCAGGCTTTTGAGCACACTTTTAGGGAGCTGTAGTGTAACCTTTTTTAAATGGTACATTCTGTACTGTACTCCCTGCGAAGATAAATATTTGTATGTTTGGCCAGGAGGAAATACCGGCACTGACTGGTGGCACTTGGCGTGATGTAGCATATTATATATCAAATATTCACACCCTTTACGGTAAAGAAACAAACGGTTTTCTAAAAACCATTTGTACACAGATCTTAGGACAGCCACGTCATAAACCGTATAAAATATAGCATAATGCTACTTAAATTGTATATTTAATTTTAAAAAAACAGTTTTAAATGAATAAATATTCCTCGACATTCTGCACAGTGCAGCAGTGGCATTCAGACTCATAACATATCTTAACTGGCTAGGGTTATGGGATCTAGAATGCTGATAAACATTCGTCGATACATTTTTTGTGATTACATACCAAACGGTTTTTAGTAACGCGTAGCAGTTTTATGCTTTACCGCAACACCACAGTTATTACTGCAAAGTTCCGAGCATAAACGTGCTAATTAACTGCGGTTAACTTTAATAAAGGATTTAAATAAAATAATCGCAGTACAGAATAAAACTGCCATTAACACTAACTTTTATTTCTAGTTTATAATTTATTTACAAAAGTTGGGCTCGACTATCTCATTCGAGAATCGTGAAGAAACTTGTGCTACGTAGCCATCTGGTGTGCTACGGCACGTAGCGGCTACGGAAGCTACGTGATCGTAGCAGATTGTCTATTGCGGATGCATGGGAGAATGTTATGGTCCTCTTGTTATGAACGACCCTTATGGAATAAATTTTGTACTACGAGGCAGTATATATTTCTATTACATGTCAATATAGCTGTGTGGAGGTTATTTCACGGTGCCCGAATAGTTACAAAATCATTAATTTCATGAAGCGGATTAATAAAATAAAACTCTTTATTGGGTCTCTAATATCAGTTGCCTCCAACATTTGTACTTTGGATCCAGGGTACTCTCTCCTACACTTCCATTACTAATTTATTTTGACTTCCCATCACCTAGTCTACCACCTAAATGATATGAATAAACTTATTCTGTTGGTAAAGTTAAAGTTATTCGAATTATTCGAAAGCGCACCAGCACTACACTATCACAATGATTAATGATTTTTTATCAGTACATATCCAACTTTAACCATAAATATCGGCAGAAGTACAGATATTTATACGAGTTATAAACAACGAAATAAAATGTATAATAGAAATTTAGCGTTATTTATTTTAGTGAACTTAGGTACGAAACCACCTGAGATTATCCTTTTTACCAATTACTCATTTGATATACTATAATTATTTCACTTCTGAAATATATTTATTTCGAATTCAATTAAAAAAAGTTTACATTTTGGTTGGTACATCTTTTCTATTACAAAGCTGGGGCCGTCAAGCTGAGTGCCACCATAGTCACATTGTATGTGTCCTGAAACCATATTTTCTTAGTCTTCAGTTTAGAACCTCCTAGATAGCTGAAATTCTCCCCTACATAGTACATTCGTCTTAGAGTGACGTAGAAGTTACCTATGAAAGTAATTTCTCACGCATTCAGAATATATTACAGTTTATGTAACTTAAATTAAGGTACCCTTATGCGGGAGTCCGATTCGCACTTGACAGCCTTTTTTTACCTAGTATTAAACAACTCGAGTTCACCTCCAGACCGGAACACTTACTGGAGAATGGATGGTTCCGGTGAGGCTTTTCTTTCTGGACTTCGTGGCCAGATGGCAGTCGCCCTCATCAAAAGAAGGATGAGTAATAAACGGACTCCGGTTTCCGAATAAAAACCTTGGATGTAACAATTTATTTAATTATGTGTTTCAAAGTAAATATCGTTTATACGTTTTCACCACTTTTCGGAGCCGACTACACATAAAATGATAAAATTAATTTCTTTCTCCATGACTAGTTTAATATTAATTCACATAAATTCTAAAGATATGAAGCGACGAGCGACTCGTACATTTTTCGTCTGAATTTTATGAAACATTCAGCAGCAGGTGTTAATACCATTACACAGTATATTACTCTCGAGATTTTTCTGTAAATCCGACGCGACTCGAACATTTTCTTCTGTATTATATTATATTATATTTTTTTCAACATTCATGTCAACAATTTCAATAAATGAGATTAAAGTATTTTTGACGAAATCTTCTAATATTTAGCGGAATGTTCTGGAACTGTTCAGTGGTAGTCGGTCCCGTGAAAGCTAGTATAAGCCAAAGTAAAAAGTGGAAAGGGTAGATTCGATCAGAACGATTATGAAGTATTAATTGAATAATTAAGCTATATCCTACTAATACGAGTACTAATATTATAGATCAAGATAAGTTAGTGTAGATAAGTTCATATTACATTTTAATTACACGTCATTAGAATGCATTAATTGTGTAAAATCATGAAATTGTTACTGGAGGCCTTTGCTACTTTCTCCAGGCTAAACCTATTGATGTCAGCTTACTCTGACCACTCGACCCATGCAAAACTCTCTAATGAGCTAAAACTTTTCGCATTATACTTATTTGTTTTTTTTTCTGTAAAGTAAACATAATAATTGTATGAGGGCATAGTGGTTCAAATTGTCTGAGATCCTCCAGAGACTTTATAATATTATTTTTATGTTTAGTCCGTCAATCAATTACACAACGTTGGATAGTAAGCAGGTTTTTACCGACACAAGTATACTAAATATGGGTTTAATTTCAATATTATTTTGGAATTGATCTAAACAGTCTTTGGTATTTAACATGAATTCAATTACAAACATTAAATATTGTAAGTTTGATTGAAATCGAATCATCTTCAAAATTTTCATCTGACTTTCCAACACCATGCTCACATTTTGCCTTTTAAAAGTTAATGACTTTTCTAGCCTTTCAAAATAGGAATAATAAAAAAGCAAAATAATATAATAATCACGAAACTTGTAATTTGCCTTGGGCATGGAAACATATTTCTTGTTTATTTGTGTATCTAGCAGTAAGTTATTTGATAACGTCGAAACAGCAAGCAAGCAGTCAAGCTAACTAAAATCTTCTTAAGATAGATACAGCTCAAAGATACTATTGAATAAAAAAAGCGAGGCAGCTGGAAAAAGTTTGCAAAGTAGATAATATAAACGAAACACATAAATCACTAGTAAAACTTAATTTGGCCAAGTTCCTTTAGTCCGACGAGCAAACAGACTCTTTGCAACGTCGACATTGCTGGAATAGCACTACATTAATCGTGCTTGTTAAGCAGCAGCTCGTTTTGTATTGATTCACAGCCTTTATTTATTCGTCTGTCGAAGTTTGTGTTTAATGCAGTTTCTGTAGCTTTAGTGAATGCGAACAACATTTTGATGACATCATTAGCATACTCATGGAGTTAAAACTAGTTTTATCGAACTTTTGCGTTCCATGATACACTATAATCCTAGGTATAGCATGATTGCGTTAATTCCCGTAAACATTGTGAAGTTTTATCGGATCCAATTCTGAGCTATATATATCTGTTTGAAGTTAAACAGCGGTGTCGTACAAGGTGACTAAGGGATAGGCCCTTAGTCACCTTGTACGACACCGCATGGGACCAGATGGGGTGGTCCAAATTCTACTCTGATGAGAACCACGGGGCTACTATTTTAAAGAAAGGACATGTCAAAAGTACCCGAAACCGGTGAGCATTTATGAAAAAAAAATTATGAAAGTAGAAGAAGCGAAATATGTATGCCAGGTTCATGGCAAGTGGAAAACTATAGTCTCTGCCTACCCCACTGGGAAAAATGCGTGAGTGTGTGTATTGGGATTTTCATAATACAATTTTAAGATCTAATATTGACATCGTGCGCGTTTTTTACATTTATTTTTCTATTATATTTATTTTTAATAATTGAACAGATACTGAATTTTGAATAGATTTTTTCACGAAAAATTATCCACATGTAGGTAAGTTGGTTAGAGTATTCCCCTATAAAGAAACCGATCGTTGATTCGAGTCCCATCCTGGTTGTCATTTTTTCATCTAGATCTAATCATAACCCTTCTTTTTGCTTTGTCGTAGTTGGATAAAAAGTATACTAATTGCTTCAAAATTCCTTTAGAAATCGTCCATAATATTACTGAACAAACTACACAGAGATTAAAGTACATTCGATAAAGAAGATATGTACAATTGTATATTAAAAAGTGTACCTATAGTCAATAAGATACACATTTTTCATCTAAAGCTGTATATAAAGTAGTATACATATCTCCCTTGTGGACTGCACACAAAAGCATCTATTGTACCATACATCATTTAAAAAGATAAACATTGCACACTACAACATATTACTAAAGTTGTTGACAATATGCAGTAGCCAACATACACATAACTTCTGAAACAAGTATACAACAACCATAAAGGCTCGTATGGCTTTTATAAGGCAGAGGCAGCGCTTAACGAACTTACAACGCACTTCCCAAGACTTAGTGGTTACGCAATGAAAGGAATTTTCTCTTCGCCAGTGTGTGGAGAAGTTAATGTTGAGATAACTTTTAATGTCACTTTACCGCTCACCATAATGGCTAGTTGGTATTTTACTTGACGCAGTTATGCTATGACACAGGAGATTATTTTTACCGTAAAGGCTTGATTCCGAAGGCGACCGCATCGCGACCGGAGCGTAGCGTGAAATGCACATGATTTGATAAATTTCTTAATGGTTTTAATTCATTGCGCCTTCTCAATGATGCTGTTTATCCGCAACGAAGTTTAAAAAGTAATATATGTGAAAATATGTAAGTGTATAATTACAGACAAATAAGCGAATGGCGGGACAGATTTTCTTTTATTTCTACGGAACATTTTACGGCGTTCGTTCAGATGACGTATCGTCTCTGCTAATACATTACTTGTTAAACTTCGATGCAGATAAACAGCACTACTATGAAGCCGCAATGAATTAAAACCATAAACAAAATTATCATATCATGTGTATTTCACAGTACGTTCCGCGTCTGCCATTGTCGGTTGTCAGTCTTTGAAATCACACCTTAATTGGAAAGAAGTAAATTTTGTGAGTCTGTGAGTTTATTACATTGCAGGGGGTAATTTCTGTACTTACTGTACCGATTTTGATCATTATTTTACAAATAGTCGAATTTAAATGATTAAACAGAAAAAAGTGTAGGGTACCAGGCACATGTTTATGTTTGTACTCACAATTAAACACTCACCAACAGAAGAAAGGAAAGTTTATTTTAAGCACAGGCACAGAAAGTCAGTTTAAGCACAGGCACAGAAAGATAGGTACAGTTCACTATAGTTTGGCAATAGAAAGCACTGAAGATAGATTGGACGATAGGCGATAGGTACAGACAAAGACTATATTTAGGTATATATTACACTTAGACATATAAGCAACAAGATCGATTAAAGTAAATAAACATGCGGTTTAGCGGAAGGAAATAGCAAGCGCTTTGCGTCGTTTATGGTTGCATCTTCGAAGATCTATCCGTGACAAACAGGCAACCAGTTGATGAAGAAGGGCAATCGTCAGCCGCCATTACCGACCGCCCATGGAGTTTTCCGCCTTGTAGTCGCAGGGCCGTATGCACTTAGCAGCCTTCTCTCCAAAACACCCATGATACCAGCATAGAGGAAACTTGCGATAATTTGACTGCGACCGCTGCCTTGAGGTACTTCGGTTACGTTGAGGACGTGGAGAATGCGATGAACGAGTTCTGCTGTTCCTTCCCGACGATAAACTCTGAAATTGTTTCCGCAGCTCAGCAACCTCCCGCACCAAATCATTAATAACGGAGCCAGGGATTTCATTGACAGCAGCAACCTTTGGAGTCGAAGAAGCGAGGTCGTTAACCCTGTCCGTAAAATCAGCTAGCTCTTCAAGTGAAGTTGAACTGGCGTGTCCTGCCAGTACGGTCTGGATACAATGTGGAAGGCGACTTATCCATATCGACTTCAGAAATTCATCAGTAATATTTAAACCAGCAAGGTCACGAAGATGTCGGAGAAATTGCGATGGCTTGCGGTCCCCGAGCTCTTCGTGCATTAATAATTACTTGATTTTAATCTCCTTGGACGCGCTAAGCCTCTTAATAAGTTCAGTTTTGCTCATCACGTCGGGGTCACCAGTATGGGGTTTATGTTTGTACTCACAATTAAACACTCACCAACAGAAGAAAGGAAAGTTTATTTTAAGCACAGGCACAGAAAGTCAGTTTAAGCACAGGCACAAGGAGAATGCGATGAACGAGTTCTGCTGTTCCTTCCCGACGATAAACCCCATAAAAGAACTGGTGTAAAATGTATGGGTACGAACGTACATGGTTACAATAATTGGTCAATTGCAAAAACCAATAGAAATACACATCATTTGTGAGTGTCATACGCTATTTGGTATATTTATATCAACACGCTATCACTAAATAGTAGTACATAAAAACAATTTTACAGCACTGCAAGCAAACGGTAGATTTGTACGAAACTAAAAATTAACACAATCTTCCAAGTCGGCTTTCAAAACTAACCCAGAAATTTGGTTATGACATTATTATTAAACAATGTTTAAATATTGAAGTTTAATTTCATGCTTCATTAACTATAAATTAAACTTTTACACTTGTATTAAACAGGTCAGAGAAGGCAAACTGTTTGTGCAAATGATTAGCCTTCGTAATATCTCGATGAATTGATAATACTACAGTAAAAACTATTACATTAAAAACATAAAAATTCACATAACTACGTCTGTATTTATATAATAAGGGTACAGTGTAAGCATGTCATCATATATTTATATTTAGGTCCACCGCGTACTTTGGAATTAAGAAATGAAATGGGGAATTTGTATATTTTTTGTAAATGCGACTGCCCTGCCAAATCTATACACAACCTTACTTAGGATATCTCGTATTATAATTTTTTTATACAACTTAGGTGACAGACAAGCACACGGCCCATCTGATGGAAATTGGTTACCGTGACCTATGAACGTGTGTTACATCAGGAGAGTTACACTCGTGCTGCCGACCCTGCAAGAACAGAGATTTTCTGTGCTGTCGGTGAGAACACAAAATCAGGACAAGTCTTTGGTTTTCCCGCTGACAGAACAAAAACTCTCTAGTGAGCTCTAGCTACCACTACCCTACTCACCGCTGGAAACACAACGCGAGGTTATTATAGCCGTGGTATTCTGTAGGGTGGAGGTACTTCCCCAGTCAGACTGCTCAATTGGGACGGAAATATCGTCGTGTCCTACCTCTTATAATATATTCAAATTTCACATAAATAAATTAAAATACACATAAACATTGTAGAATATGAACCATGAAAACATAACACTCCTTTATGGGCAGTTTCGTTTTTATCTAAAGCTAAGAAAGAGATAGCTTGAGATAGCTTTAGAAATCTAATCCTCTAAAATAACCTCTAAAATTTAGAGGATCTAGCCACAAATAATACGCCTACTCTGAATCTATCTAAATATAGTCTAAAAGTTAAATATTATTGTTTCAAAGCTGATAAGATTTGCCAGGTTTACTGAGACAGTGTACATAGACTCAATTGAAATCCGCGTCGGATATTATTATAATCGTGGAACCATTTGAAATTGCTGGATTATTGTACTTAGAGCACTCGCCAGTTCATAAACAACCTTCCTTTGCCTTCGCCGTAGTCCGATAAATTAAGATCCGTTTCATGTTGATTTATGTCATTAATACCCACTTCCCCCTGTCCGGGGCAAGATCTAATCGAGGGAATCATCTCAAGATGGCTCTGAGTCAACAGGACAGGGGGAGGGGGAGTTTATTGTATACCGTCAGGCGGACAAGTTTTATAGGCCACAGTAACCACTTTCCATCAGGTGAGCCTTATGCTTGTCTGCCGCCTATGTTGTTTTGTGGTTGTGTGCATGTGTGTGTTTGTAAGGTTGTGTGTGTGTGTATGAAACTGACACACACCGGTGAAAAGTAAAATATAGTGGGAAAGTACAAAGTCTCATTCAATATACATTTAAAGCTCCACCTATTTCTGTCTAGCAGTCTGTTGAATACTGAGGGTCTCATTATGCAAACTGATCTATCCGATTTAGGTAACTTATGCAGCGGTCGCCGAACTAAAGTACTTGTGTTTGAATTCTGCAATGTGAAGAACTTCTTACCAAGAGCGTACCCTAATATGTTCATGATGGAACCTTTTTATCTGAAGAAGAAAATAGAAATATAATTATTTATCCTATTTATTTTATCCTATTTTTATATGTGCAAATGGCCCACCTACTTATTTACATTCTAAACCAGAAACAAAATTCAGTCATTTGGTATTCATTTTAATAAATATTTGACAGATTTTTTTTTATACCACTTAGGTGGCAGACAAGCACACGGCTCACCTGATGGAAAGTGGTTACCGTGGCCTATGGACGTGTGCAAAACTAAGAGAGTCACACACGCGCTGCCGACTCTGTAAGCACAGTGAGTTTCTGTGCCGTCAGTGTAAAAGACCAAGCAGGACAAGCTTCAAGTCTTCCTACTGACACAAAAACTCTCCAGTGAGCTCTGACTACCCTAGTCACCGCCGGGAACACAGCACAAAGTTATTATGGCCGCGATATTCTGTAGGGCGAAGGTACTTGGTATTCTATTTAATAAATATTTGGCTTCAAGGATAACTTTATTATTGATAAGCTATCAGATTTTTTATTATGCCACTTAGGTGGCAGACAAGCACACGGCCCACCTGATGGAAAGTGGTTGCCGTAGCCTATGGACGTGTGCAAAACTAAGAGAGTCACACTCGCGCTGCCGACCCTGTAAGCACAGTGAGTTTCTGTGCCGTCAGTGTAAAAGACAAAGCAGGACAAGCATGACGACGAGAAAAGTGTATTAGTTATAGTATTAGTTATTTAGGTTAAGTAAGGGTGGCACTGAAAACCAGTGCTGTGATGGCAGATACCCATCGCAGTGTATGCTGAGTGCCCATCCTTTGTGGACACAGCGTACTCGTACCTCCTGTGGGGTTAAGTACCTCCTGTGTTTTTATTTAGTAGTGTAAAAGGAAGAATCTGCCACGTAGCGGTGTGCTGTGTGACACGTCACGTCCTGCTGCTGACAGATTTGACATTAACTTGTCAAATGTCATATTTGGCATCAAAATGACGTGGCACCTCACCCTCCACAGTATATAAAAATTATATTGTTATTTTTATTTTATTTTCTCTTTTTGCATTCTGTTTTTTTTTATTTTTTGTACTGTATGCTGTGTCGCAATAAACCTTTTTTCTTTCTTTCTTTCTTACTTCCCCAGTCGGACTGCTCAATTGGACGGCAATACCGTCATGTCTTACCTCCTCCCATGAGTAAAAGTGCTGTGTTTCCTGGCATTGACTTTAGTTTGTAAGAATTTTCTTTCATTTAATTGTCCTTGTTTGTTAGAAAGATTTGATCCTTTCGATTGACCCTATCGATGGATGCCATAAAAATACAGGATATTAGTTTTCGAATTTGGTAGGTTCGATTACCATGTGTGATAAGCGAATTTTCGAAAATCAATAAATACGGTTTTGTTTCTTTTTAAAATATAGGAATGTTTCCTATGCGTGAAATTCGCTATCTCTAGTATTTAGAGTACTCCCCCTCCAGGTCAAAATCTTCCACCCTGAATAAATCTGCAAGAGGCAGGCGCTCGCCAACTTAGCGCAAATAATGAACTGTAAGGCTATGATAACATCGCCGACGGCATTGTACGTTTTAAAGTGGGGCTATAGAAATTACGAGAACACGTTGCTTGAAATAAGGAACTGAATAGACAATGTTTACTCCCGGTACCCTAATAAGAAAAGCAGGATTATAAATTTGATTTGATTGTTAAACTAAGTAAGGACGCGATGACAAAGGCTAAAGTAATTATTGGAAAATGCTTTTAAATAAAACCATTGTCGTAGTAATTGACACCAAGTTGGATTGTGGTTGAAGTATTAACTAAACTATATTCATCATCTACCTGCCCTTGTCCCATTTACTTCACTAACTATATATATAACTATATTATATTATGTTATATATATATAACTATATTATATAACATAATATAGTATATAACTATATAATATAGTACGAAAGGTGGAGGATTGGAGAAAATGGCGCACATTGGGCGAGGCCTATGTCCAGCAGTGAACTGCGGTGGGCTGATTGATTGATTGATATAACTATATTATATAACTATACTATATATAAAACACTTGTACTCCTCCACACTATTTAAATTGTGTTTAAATGATTAAATAGTGTGGAAAATTACAAGTGTTTATTCAATAAGGTAATAATTCTTTCTAATTTTGATGCAAGTTTGCAATTTTTCTGGCAGTAACTATTTCATATATTATCCTGATTTTTTTCCGCGTACTTAAATGGTAACAAACTGTGTCGATATTATGTCTTATATATATTGTACAGATAGGAACTGAATACAACTTCGATAAAGATATTGGAAGGTAATCCTTCTCCAAAACATTTCAAAAGAGAATCAATTATTTACAAAATATTCTCGTAAACACGAAACATTTAGCTGTTTATTTCTGAATCAGCGGGTAATTAGCTGAATCGTGAATTTTATATAATTGAAAGGCACAAATCTAATTTATGAACATGAACAGATTTCGAAGTTATAAAGACTTGTTCTAAAATGATTTGTTTTCATTTTACTTTTCACGCCCCCGAGTCTATGTCGCTTGTTTGTAAACTTTTAAAAACCTTTAAAATTGTTGAGGCTCCAAGCCATTGTGTATTAAATTTGGTTTTAAATTTTAATGGATCCTCCGCCTACCATTTTTGTATCCGCCAACCAAATGGAGGGCTTATGTACTTAGTACTGTTCCGCTTGAAAATGTTCATGTTTCGTATAATGATGCAGCTATACGAAATTGTACTTTTTTCATATATTTTATATTCGTTGTTGTTTGTGTTGTGTGGTTGTCTCATTTTTTTTATACAACTTAGGTGGCAGACAAGCACACGGCCCACCTGATGGAAAGTGGTTACCATGACCTATGAACGTGTGTAACACCAGTGGAGTCACATCCGTGCTACCGACCCTGTAAGATCAGAGATTTTGTGCCGTCAGTGTAGAGGACAAAGTAGGACAAGCCTTTGATCACCCCACTGACAGTACAAAATCACTCCAGTGTGCTCTGGCTACCCTACTCACCGCCGGGAACACAACACGAAGTTATTATAACCGCGGTATTCTGTAGGGCGGAGGTACTTCCCCAGTCGGACTGCTCAATTGGTTGGAAATAACGCCGTAACTCCTTAGCATGCAATGATCATAATGACAGTAATCGTATCAACTTTATATTTGATAATAATATAAAGAGATATAAATGGAGCAGGTAATATGGGGTGAGCCTATTGCTGTATTTCGGGCACTATTGTTGACTCGAGCCATGCATCTGAGGCTGAGTCTGGGCTGTATTTATCTGTCCGATGATAAACAGCCCTATCCCTTAGTCGCCTTGTATGACACCACGTGGGAAGAGATGGGGTGGTCCAAATTCTACTCTGCCGGGGAACCTTTAAAATTTATTTTAATATACATATTAGATTATTTTTATTAACTAGATCAGTGAGATCGCTTATTTTCTATTTATCATAGCGGCTGATTCATACACCAACTTATTTCCTCAGTAATTTTTTTTTTCTTTTTTTTTTTTTTTTATATAGGACACGTCAATTGGACTTCGCCTTGCCTGATGGTAAGCTGAAGGCAAAATCCCAGAAAAGAGGGTCACCATTACTTACACATACCGTGTGACAATGGTGACACTCAGCTTGACGGCCTTATCATATGCTTTTTCACGCCCCGCTTAAAGGACCCGGGACTGTAGGAAGAAGGAAACACGTGAGCTGGTAATGAATTCCAGGCCTTAATGGTGCGACAGAGGAAAGAGTCTTCGAACCGCTTGGTTCTTGATCGGATGTTTTGCACCGTGTGCGGATGACATCTAAGACCTGCACGCGTTGTCCTGTGTAGGAAAGGGGAGGGTGGGACTAATTGGAAGAGCTCATCAGAACACTCCCCATGGTACAGACGGTAAAATACAGCCATGGACGCAACATCTCTACGCAGCTGTAAAGGTTCTAGGGTGTTCGTGATCTCAGGATTCCCAATGATGCGGACCGCACGTCGCTGCAACCTGTCGAGAGCATCTAGTAAGTACTTTGCTGAACCATCCCAGAGATGCGAGCAGTACTCCACACAGGAGCGAATTTGTGTCTTGTATAGAAGACACCGCTGCTCCGGCGTGAAAAATCGTCTCACTCTGTTCAGGACTTCGAGTTTTCGTGAGGCTGTTTTGATGATGCTTTCGATGTAGTTTTTGTTATTCAGGTTGCAGCGAACATCCATACCTAGGATATTGAGATTGTCCTGCAGCGGCAGTGACGTGCTCTGAAGAGTGGGGAGAGGAAGGAAAGAAGATCTCTTAAGGCGTTGTTGAAGTTATTACAATAATAATTATTGACAATTCACTGTACCTACCATACCCCCAGCATAGCAATGATGAATTACTTAGAGTAGGGATAGCATTGCATTTCACGACAGTAAAATACTAAAAACAAATGATATTAATAAGATTTTATGGAATCCAAAACTCGTAATTTTTTTATTAACTAAGCTTTTATAAAAACTTAACTAAAATTATTACTTGTTTAGAGCACAACGTACTACTTGCTCATAAAATGCTCAAAAAATATCTTATTTTAATAAAATGAGATGTTTTTACAACACTCAAAATGCCTCTAGCGAATATCCTAACTAGGTTGAGAGCACGTCAGACAACCTTTTTTTGGAAACTTCTTGTAACTAGTGACCTGAGTACTGCTAATGAAGTCAAAGCACTTCACATTGTCTTATAAGTTTAAAACTTGTAACTTTACTAAATACATTTAACATGTTGATTCTCTTTCAAATAACCATTTTTTTAAGCTTAATTTAAACCGCAGCAGGGAGGTCATCCCACAGCTTGAGTGTGCGTGGGATGAAGTTTCTTTTATACAGCACAGTGCGCACCGTCTCAGTTCGCAATGTGTGAGGATGAAATTTCCTGCCTATGGCGAGAGGTGCGATGATAGAATGTAGCTGTGGACATCATGATCCAACAAAATCTTTTAACTATGGCTTTAATTCGAATAAGCCACAACACGTCATATTAAATGAATGCGGTCGCGTGACGTGGGTCGACTTGCAAGTGAAACTAAGAGGATATTACTAACACTAGCGGTGATATCCACTAATATGGCTGTCCAACCGTGTTAGTTCAAGGCCGTCTGTGAAACAGATGAAATGTTCACGCTCGAAGCCAGCTGATATATCACAGTTGTCGTGAGGCATCATTTATTTTAATGGGGTGATATATTTGGTACCGTTAATATTTTTATACAGACAGAATATTTTGCTCGTAGATAATATATAAATATTGTTTATTGACTCAAAATGTATGGTATATATAGGTATGCAAATGATGGTTTTAAAACTAGGACATAAATTGAGATTCGTGCTTAAGTAGATACTACGCTGGTTCCCAAAATAAACTGAAGCTTGTTTTTTGGGAATCAGAAACAATTTTAATATTATACGATTTGAGATTGACATGGTCATTCAAATTAATAGTGTAAAACTCGCCGGGATAGTAAAAAACAATAAACATGGTAAATATCCCGGCGAATCAGACTAATAATTTTAAAAATATATCAATTTGTAGTAATTAAAAAATATTTTTTTAATTTATAATGAGGTGTGTATACCAACAATAGAAAGAAAAGTGTGTGTTTGTATGTGTGTGTGTGCTTGTCCAGAGGGGCTTTTTTTATGTGCCAATAATCCCGACGGATACCCCTCCCGCCGGAGTCGGTGGGACAGGTTATGTTGGACTCAAACCGACTAAAACGCACGGTGCCTGTAGGTCGTTGTTGGTTGCCGGAGGTGAGGTTGGCAGACATATCCCTCGCATCCCGGCCGACACAGGATTATCTCTCTCGATCAAGCCTGCCTCGGGTGTGGAAACAGGGAGGCGCAAAATGCAGGGACGTGGTGTGTCCCTGCAGCCTGTTTCTGCCAGGGTGACAGGCGGCTCCATCCATCACCTTCAAGCTTTGTAGTGTATGGAGGCGGGCTCCAAAGTGAAAATCTTGAATGCAACCGGGAATAACGCTCTGACTATGATGATATTATCACTACTGGATAGCTTAAGGCTGCATTTATATTAATTGATTCAATACGAAATACTACTTATTTTACATAAGTTGACTTACTAATTAAATGTATTTTCCTTGTTACAGATTAAAATGAACGCATACCATTCAATATGGACACATTATTCCACCAAAATGGTATGATCAAGACATCACTAACATGCGTCCTGATCAGCGGTGGTTGGCGGTCTGTCTACTCATCACTAGTGTCCATCAAACAGAAATGAGGCATTCTGCAGACTCATTCAATATCGACGACTCAGTCTTCCACAAGAGAAACAAACACCATCACAGACACAAGCACAAACCTGGACAAATCATTTATGATCCCACCTTTTTTGCTGACAGACCTGAAGATTTTTACCCAATTTTGAATATCAAAGATGGAATGCAATTGTTCGATGATGAATCAGTGTCTAAAAATGAAGCTAAAAATGATTGGGTTAACATGTCGAATGATCAAGTAGGAGAAATGAAAGATAAAAAACATCATCCACATTGGCCGATAAAGAGAGAAGCTGTTATTGAAGGAGACTTGGTACTCGGTGGACTCATGATGGTCCACGAGAGGTCTGATACGATGACGTGTGGGCCGGTGATGCCGCAGGGAGGCGTTCAGGCGTTGGAAACAATGCTTTACACGCTGGATTATATAAATAACGTTTTAAAACTGATTCCTGGTGTGACGGTTGGAGCTCACGTACTTGATGATTGTGATAAAGATACTTATGGACTTGAGATGGCTGTGGACTTTATAAAAGGTAAATTTCTTTTGTTATTTTGTAATAGATATAATGACGTATGTATATACATATATGTGGCACTACCAAGATCATCCGTGCCCAACCTCCCCTGCCAGCTGGTATACCTACTGAAAGATGAACAGGACTCTGGCACAGATATTCCTCTTGAAGTCAAGAGGTCAGAGTCGACGTAGAGGTTACTCGTTTAAACCAATCAGAGTAGAAGAGTGGAACTCAGGCTTATGCAAGCTTTAGATACAGCCAGAGCAAGATCTCGCAAAGTATATCCCCAAAGAGACGCCCACCTCTCACCATGCTACTATTTGATGTAGGTAGTAAAAGGATGGTTCTTCCTCGAACTGTTCAACCTGTGGGTGCTATGATGAACTATCAAGCCAGGTTATCATAGCTCCCACATGTTACCACTGCTGTTAACAATGATGTTGTTTGTTCACCAGGCTCAATAAGTAACATCGATGACGCGGAGTACGCGTGCAACGCAACTGCAGTGCGGAAGGTGATATCTGGAGTTGTCGGAGCCGCCTCCAGTGTCACTTCTGTACAGGTCGCTAATCTGCTGCGACTGTTTAAGATCCCTCAGGTAATTGTCTTTCTTATCAATTAGTATCAAATAATAAATAGCTTTTAGGTCTCATTGGGAGACTTGTGTGGAACCTGAAGGATGAAACGCGTTAATTAAACCAATCACCAGACTTTGTTTTTATGTCAAATATACGGCAGGCAAGCACACGGCCCACTTGATGAAAAGTGGTTACAGGTTATCAACACTCGCAGATCAAATAGCTCGTGAATCATTTAATAGACTCGTTTTTGGTTTATTAGTTCATTTATGGGTGTTTTATTGGTATTGGGTACTAACTCCCACTACGCCGGTTATTGTTCAAAATATTTGCCGGTATCTATATCTACCTGATACTTCTGAGCTCCAACGACAAAAATATAAAATAATATTTACTAATTTTCAGATCATCTTTGTTCTGAAACCTTTCATCCAACAATAAATATTTCATGAACTACATTAAATGTGACATCTGAGAAGTCCAAGAGACAGATACATCAATTATTAAACGGTATTATTTTTATTCAAGATCGTCTGTAAATGTGTTGGTGTTCAACATTTTTGTTGCTGACTGTCCTTTGTGTCAGTCAAACGAATCTAAGTGTATTTATTATTTGTGAAGTTAAGTAAGTCCATCGACGTGATTTAAGAACAAAAATAATAAAATTGACGTTGTGCTCAGAACATCTTTTATAATTATTAGATCTCATTTGAAGATCTTTAAAAAAATTAAGTGAGATTTTAAAGTATGCTAGCTATGCAAATCGATTAAGACAGGAAAAATATTGAACGAGTTCAGGCGGGATTCGAACCTGCAATTCTACCTTACAGGGGGAATGCTCCGACCACTGAGCTACCGAACCACGCCTGAAATCATCCAAATCTTCCTATATATTCCAGTTCGTGCAGTTCTTGCGAGTATCGGTAGATAGCTCCCACCTTCACCGTAAGATTTTTTTTTTTTTTTTTTTATATTGGACACGCCAACTTGACCTCACCTCGCCTGATGGTAAGCTAAAGGCAAAGTCTCAGGAAAGAGGGTCACCATTACAGACACTAAGTGCTACAATGGTGGCACTCAGCTTGGCGGCCTCATCAGATGCTTTTTCACGCCCCGCTTAAAGGCCCCGGGACTGTAGGAAGAAGGAAACACGTGTGCTGGTAATGAATTCCAGGTCTTGGTGGTGCGGCAAAGAAAAGAGTCTCCGAACCGCTTGGTTCTTGCTCGTATATTCTGCACAGTGTGAGGGTGACATCTAAGGCCTGCACGTGTTGTCCTATGTAGGAAAGGAGATGGTGGGATTAGTTGGAAGAGCTCGTCAGAACACTCACCGTGGTAGAGACGGTAAAATACAGCCAAGGAAGCAATATCTATACGCATCTGCAAAGGCTCGAGGGTGTTCGTGACCTCAGGGTTCCCAATAATTCGGACCGCGCGTCGCTGCAACCTGTCGAGAGCATCTAGTAGGTATTTCGCGGAGCCATCCCAGAGATGCGAGCAGTATTCCACGCAGGAGCGAATTTGTGTCTTATAGAGAAGACACCGCTGCTCCGGCGTGAAAAAACGTCTCACTTTGTTTAGGAGTCCGAGTTTCCGCGAGGCTGTTTTGATGATGCTCTCGATGTAATTTCTGTTATTCAGTTTGCAGCGAATATCCATGCCTAGGATATAGAGATTGTCCTGCAGTGGAAGTGGCGTGCTCTGAAGAGTGGGAAGGGGAAGGAAAGAAGATACCTTTGCTGTGAACGCACAAGCCTGCGTCTTCTTGGCATTGAACTCGACCATGTTCTCGGAGCCCCATTGAGAAATGTGATTCAAGATCCGGTCCAGTTCAGTTTTAAAGATTTGAATGATTTCAGGCGTGGTTTGATGGCGAGCTTTCACCTCGGAGTCTAGAGTCCACTTTATTCGATACTTTCCGTGAAGCGACGACCATTTGATCTCCATAACCCAATGACGATATCGAAACATTGCAATAGACCAGTTGTTGAACTTTTTAGGGCTCTAACCACCCGTAACGTCTGCCATAGATGTTCGTATGACAACCGCCACCGACGGCTTTACGTGCCCTCCACGATACGATCAGACCAATGCAAATAGCCATATTCATACTTACAAATATATTCACTGAGCGGGTATTGAACTCACGCCTCCTGCATGAGTTCGGCCGGGGTTCGAGGGATTTGTTTGTTAAACCCACCTTCGGCAACCAAACGACCCACATACGTAAGACAAGATAAGATAAGATAAGAAAAGAAAAGAAAAGAAAAGAAAGAAAAGAAAAGAAAGGAAAAGAAAGGAAAAGAAAGGAAAAGAAAAGAAAAGAAAAGAAAAGAAAAGAAAAGAAAAGAAAAGAAAAGAAAAGAAAAGAAAAGATAAGGTTCGTTTATTTGTAAGAATGTTGTATGAAATTGTGACAAAGTTGGTTGTAGGTACATAATATTCTGCTGCCTCCAGAGTACAAATATTGAAAGGTAGTAATACAAATTTAAATAATGTCAGCATACAATTAATAATAAATCCGTGGGAAAAAAAAGATCAAGTCATAGAGATTGTAAAGGAATATCCGACTAGAATTTTATACTTTAGACTTATTATTTTATTTTTTATTATTTATCAAATGCGAATGCATACATCTTAGTACAATCTTTTCCACTCCATATAAATCCTAGCGTTGTAAATATTCATACACAGACTTTGTCTACAGTTAATGAAAGAAGGCAGGAAGGAAAGAGAGATACAGATAATGAGCAAAGCTTTTAAATTTCAGACATTCAGCTGCCTCATACTCCGTAATTAAGTTAAGCCCCTCAACAATAGAACAAACCGTCCGTGCCAATATTTGAGTTTATTTGTTTAGATTTAAGTATACAGCATCCGTAATTAGGATTTACTACGATAAAGGAAGTGTCATTTACCTATTCAGCAAAGCTTGGCACAAAGTATAAACAAGACATAAAAAACATTAATTTATAAATTCAAATTCATTTATTTGCAGAAATGTGGTAATAACCACAGCATCAGATCGATCTTGACGAAGAAAGTCTTCAAAATGATCTTAATGCCTTGGTTTTTCCCTCCTTGTTTTTTTTTATATCACTTAGGTGGCAGACAAGCACACGGCCCACCTGATGGGAAGTGGTTACCGTGGCCTATGGACTCGTGCAACACCAGGAGCGTCACACTCGCGCTCCCGACCCTGAAGAAACCTTCTAATGCCACTTTTGAAGAACCCCATATTGTAGGCGCATGGGAAGAATATTCTGATAGATTTTTTAGGTATTTACACAGATTGCTATGAGATTTATGATCCGATTTACGTGATTTTTTTTTAGTTCATGTAATGTCATATTTAGATTTTTTTTTAACCAGTAGTAATGTTACTCGGTTAGGTAGTAATGTATAGGGACACACCATTTACAATGACTTTAATTAGTACATAAAGATTTAAAGAAACTTTATTTCAGTAGAACCATGTGGTTTCAGGCAGAGTAGAATTTGGGCCACCCTATCTCTTCCCATGCGGTGTCGTACAAGGCGACTAAGGGATAGGGCTGTTTAACATAAGACATATATACAGCCCAGACTCATGCTGAGATGCATGGTTCGAGTTAACAATATTGCCCGGAAAACAGCAATGGCGCACCCCACTATTACGTGAGACCGAATTTAATAATTGGTGAAATGTGGGAGTTAATTCGCCTCTGCCTAACCCTTCAGGGACAAAGGCGTCAGTATGTGTACATAGGTACATTTAGATTGTATATTTAGATAATAACAGATTCATCTCTTTTCAGGTGTCATTCTTCTCCACTTCCCCGGAGCTGTCGAACAAGGCCCGCTTTGAATACTTCACCCGCACTATACCCTCAGACCACCACCAAGTACGAGCCATGGTGGAGATCGTGAAGAAACTGGAATGGAGCTACGTCTCCATTATTTATGAGGAGTCCAGCTATGGCATCAAGGTAAGAGAGGAATTATAATTAATTTAATGTAACATTCAATTAACACTACCCGTGACCAGAGGACTGGTTTATTCCTTTGCACAAAGGATTGGTATTGCCATTCGACGTGGCAATGCCGGCAGCCGTCTGTAGGATTGTATAGGTATTTTCTATATTGTTTTTATATTTAAATTTAGATAAATCTCATACCCAAACCAAAAAAAAATACAGTTTGATCTACTCACAATATTATATCAAATAACTTTTGGTTCTGTGCGTCAGTTAAATACATACTAATATTATATATTCTGTTAGATAAAATTATATATGTGATATTTGGTACAAAAATAGACTAAAGCCACACACACAGGCAGAATTATAAGCCACAGAAATATATCAGGATGGAACGGCTATTAAGCAGTGCTCGCTTGCTAGCCGCGCGTAGTGACTTTATCAAATCAAATCAAATCATTTATTGCTTACTAAGTGTACATACTTAGATCTTACAATTTATATGACAGTACTTAAAACTTAGCGCCTTTTCCAGGTATTGCAACATTTAGGTCACATATTTTCTTTATTGAACTAGGTAGGTACAATAATAATTATAATATGGACCCAGTTAAATTAAATCCGTTATGTTATCAAATATTTGCATTCTAAATATAGGTTTATTTATAAGTACCTACTCTAATTCACATAACTCATATCAAATGTTAAATTAAACACAGAGAAAAAAAATGTCAAATTCAAATAAAATAAATTGAACAATTTTGATTAAATGTCAATTCTCTGTCTTTTTGTTGTCTTTAATGAATATATAATCACGATAAATAAGAAATGCCTCTATTTTTTTAATTTACTTATCCATTTTCATTATCGAGTTGAAAATACCCCCATATTCCAGTCTTAACAGTACTGAGTATGCGTTTGAAAGTTCCTGTCTTATAGGGTAGGAGTTTTCTAAAAAGTTGCCTCACGTTTCCCGTTCACAATACCGTCCTATCCTAATATATTTCTGTGACATAAGTTATGTTTTGTTTTTAAGTTATGTTCGGTTTTGCCTATTCGTTCCAAAATTCACCCATGCCTTACGATCGACGCCATTTTTTAAACATATTACAATTTTGAAAAAAATGGACGAAATTATAGAAAATACCCTCACCAAAATTTTAAATGTGGCCTTGGATGACCGAGCTTTACTACAAGCGACTCTACCGATTCGCTTGGGTGGGCTCGGTATTCGCAAAATTTCAGATGTCAGCTTACCAGCGTTCCTGTCTTCAGTCCACAGTACGGAAGAATTAACTAGGAAAATCCTTGCACCTACACTAGTTAATACTGAAGTATTGTGTAAGACTGATGCAGTGAACGCTTGGAAAATTGCATGTCCAAACACCGATCTCCCAAGGAACCTTTTCTCACAGCGTCAGTGGGACGGGCCGCTCTGCAGCTTAGTTGGAAAAAAATTACTAAATACATGTTCCAATGCTGCTGAGCGTGCCCGTTTACTGGCGGTTGGAGTGTGGGAATCGGGTCTTTGGCTACAAGCTCTTCCGTCATCTAACGTAGGGACTATGTTAGATGACACTACCTTCCGCATCGCAACTTGTCTCCGTTTAGGTGCGCCGTGTGTTTCTCCGCATCAATGCCGTTGTGGAGAAGTCGTTGACAGACTCGGACACCATGGTCTGTCGTGCTGCAGGAGCGCTGGGCGAATTCCACGGCACGCCAGCCTCAACGACAAAGTCCGCCGTGCTCTTGTCACCGCCGGTGTACCAGCTGTACTAGAACCAAACGGTTTGGCGCGTGACGATGGCAAGAGACCGGATGGCATGTCGTTAATGCCATGGAAGATGGGTAGGACTCTGGTGTGGGACGCCACATGCGTTGATACCATGGCTCCTACCCATATAACTAGCACGGCTGGCTGTGCTGGTGCTGCTGCTGCTTCTGCAGAGGCTCTCAAGCGGCGCAAATACTCCAATCTCATCGGAGATTATGAATTTGTGCCGTTTGGAGTCGAGACTTTGGGGTCATGGGGTCCGAGCGCTCGCAACCTCTTCCGTGAGATTGCGAAGCGAATGGTCGACGCTTCTCGTGACCAGAAGGCTGGCCTCTTTTTAGGACAGAGAATAAGCATTGCCATACAACGTGGCAATGCTGCCAGTCTTCTGGGAACGCTACCACAAGAGGCATGCGATGCGGAGGAATTCTACGACGCATTTTAATTGTTCTTAGCTATAAGTTGTATAATAGTTATTTTATTTTTATTGTATTTAATATTTATAAATTATTTCTTGATTTGTTTATTAAACTTAGTACATTATATTAGAAAATAGTTATGTTTAGTCGCAATAATTGACATGCACTCCTCATAAACAACTCCACTTGCTTGTTTGTCAATGTTTAGCTAGGTAGTGTCGAGTCGCTATCATTCATGGTTCGAAAATTGATTTGTACTAACATTTTACTGTCGCACCGCTGTTGGTCTTCATAATATCGTACTAATATTTTATTTGACGCAATTATGAGGTACACTATTCGACACTTATTAAAACCCATACATTTGTGTGTCAATTACTGCCGTTGATGGCGCCCAGCTTGACATTGAAATTGAAAAGTGACTCGTAATACAAAAATCCGAGCTCCACCAATATTTACAAGATAAAAGATCAATCTAAACGTCAAATTATAAATTGCATATGTATTACATATTCATATGCTATTTATGATTTGATTGAATCAAATAGCAATATTGCCGAACACAAAATCACGATTCAAATTCACATCAAAACACAACAAAACATCAAATCACAATATTTTCCCCGTTAACGTTTTGTTTAACCATAATTCAAGATTAACTGCACGACAATGGAGCCCAATAAACCGCGCGGGTATGCCATGAACAGCAATATAAAGGCAGTGATGCATTGGCACGTAACACTGGCAAAATTATTGACAGTAAAGCCGCTTGTCGTGAAACAGAATGCGGAATTAATCCTCGACTCGACGGTACTGTTCGACAAGTATTTGGTTAGGTTAAGGATGGGGTGTGACAAATAGTTTGTTACTAACAAAAGTTGTTGGACTTATTTAACTATACAACATACTTTTAATAGTTATTTGTGTGATTTTAGCTGACTTGCGTGACGGTAGACAATTGAATTATTAAGTCAGAGGCCCAGGCTTAACACGCGCCTAGTGTAAATTTTTGTGTGTGTACGTATATAATATATTGATTGATGGAATATAATTACAGAGAGAGAGGAATAAAAGATATGGGAAAAGCTTTTGTCCAGCAGTGGGACGAGATAGGCTAAATAATAAGAATAAATGTATATTTGAAATAATGTAAGTAACTGTAACTGAACCTAAGATTGCATCTAGATTTTTTTATACCACTTAGCTGGCAGATAAGCAAACGGCCCACCTGAGGCATATAGATGACCTTGAACGATATTACTTAATAAAGTTCTGTTAAACTTTAGCAAAGTATAGAATTTCAGGTAATAATATGTATTGACAGTCTACGCCAAAACATACGAGTATTCAGTATTTTTAATATATAATGAGGTAATATACGTTATAATTGTTCGAAACCTTTACAATGTAATTACGCGTCAGTGTATCACACCCTTTAATGTCAGATACATGAACACCATAATATCATAAATTTTACATTATGAATGCAGCTCATTGACAGCTGTTCAATTTGTGTTCACAACGGACAGATTAGAACAGCTGTTTGAAAATATGAGTGAACATTCAAATAAATGATTTTGTATTAACTAAAATCTATGTTAATGTTCATGTTCTTTATCCTTTATCCCCCCGGAGGGTTAGGCAGAACTGAATTACCACCCACATTTCACCAATCAATGGATTAGATCCTACGTAATAGCGGGTGAGCCTATTGCCGTTTTCCAGACACTATTGTTGCCTCGAGCCATGAACTTGAGTCTGAGTCTACACTGTATATATCTGTCTGATGTTAAACAGCCCTATCCCTTAGTCGCCTTGTATGACACCGCATGGGCAGAGATGAGTTGGTCCAAATTTTACTCTGCCGGAATCTACGCTTATGCTTTCAATTTTGTTCAATAATAATAAGATAAGAGGGCTATAAACCTATTTGAAAGCAGTTTAGATATATTTAGTAACTTAAGCCTCTAACTTTATTACTTGGAAGCTCATTTAATTCGAACAAGACTGAGAAAATGTTATTCTAAAAATGTACCAAAGGTTCGTTGAAGACAAAATATTTTCTTTTGAAAACGATCCTTATTAAAACCGTAATTTCACCGTGTATACATAACTTTTCTCATGAATTACACAAAAGATTTCATAGTATTTATTATTAGATGGATGTTTTTAATTATATGAATATAGATAGATCAGTGGTCAGAACTTTCCCCCTGTAAGGGAAAGATCGCGGGTTCGAATCCCGCCTGTACCAATTAAATTTTCTCTCTTTTTTTAGACCACTCAGGTGGCAATCAAGCACACAGCCCATCTGATGGAAAGTGGTTACCTTGGCCCATGGACGTGTGCAGCACCAGAGGAGTCACAGTCGAGCTATCGACCCTGTAAGAATAGAGTTTCTGTGTTGTCAGCACAAAAGACAAAGCAGGACAGACCTTTGGTTTCCCCACTGACAACACAAAAACTCTCCAGTGAGCTCTGGCTACCCTACTCACCGCCGGTATTCTTCGAGGTACTTCCCAATCGGACTGCTGGTTAGAATGGCTGATACCATCGTGTTCAACCTCCGTATCTCTTACATGTCTCGTTTATCTTGAATTAGGTGTACGAAGAAGAACAGAAAGTCTAAACTTTCTTTTCTTCGTGAACGATTTTTGTAACTGCCTTTGTCATCACAGCTATAATTCCTATAACACCTAAAACTCAGGGTTCCTACTACTTTTTAATTACGGAAACGTGCCCTTTTAATGCAATACTCGATAAGTACGTCTTCTAAAAAAAGGAAAAATCCGTGCGCATTTGTATGTATGTAGGTATACGATTTATTATTTATACCCGTTAATAATTACAACGGTGGCTAGACACGACGGCATTTTCGTCCCAATTGAACAGTCCGACTGTGAAAGTACCTTCGCCCTACAGAATATCGCGGCCATAATAATCACGTGTTGTATTCCCGGTGGTGACCGGAGGCTAACCTATAGCCAGAGGTCACTGGAGAGTTCTTATGCTGTCAGTGGGAAGACCAAAGGCTTGTCCTGCTTTGTCTTCTGCAGTAACCACACAGAAACTCTCTGTGCTTACAAGGCCACCAGCACGAGTCCCCTAGTGTTGCACAGGTCTATAGGCCACGGTAATCACAAATCAGGTAGGCCGTGTACTTGTCTGCTACCTAAAGAGTATAATAAAATAAGTTGGGACAATACGGGTATTAAAATGCCCCTGACTGCCGCTTCAGAAATACACAGACATGATGTGAGTAAAAAAATCATAACATAAATAAATAATAAATATTCCACGACATTCTACACAACGCTATCTAGACCCATGGTAAGCATAGCTTAACTAGCTTGTGTTATGGGATCTAGAATGCGGATAAACATACTTAGATACATTTTTTTTGTAAATACATACATATTATACACAGATACACCCAGACCTATCAAATGCAAATATACATATTCATGCATACAAACATTTGCACTGAGCAGGAATCGAACCCGCGCCCTCTGCATAGCAGTCGAATGCTCTACCGCTGTGCCACGCAGGTCGTCAAACATAATTATTATAGATTACCTGTCACCCAGAGCACTACCTGTATGAAATGATAAACCCATTCCCGCAACCCATAGGAGCCTACTCTCGAGATAAAAGTGAAAATCTAATCTTTTATCATCTTCTACAGGCGTTCGAAGAACTGGAATTCCTACTGGCGAAGAATAACATCTGCATAGCGGTGAAGGAGAAGCTGGTGAAGGACTCTGGAGTGGCACACGAGGACGCGTACGATGATATTGTGTCCAAACTCCTCACCAAGCCGAGAGCCAGGGGTAAGAAATTTTTGTCTCCATTATATTTTTTATACCGCCTATAAGACACACAAGCACACGGCCCGCCTGCTTGAAACACCAGGAGCATAACACTCGTGCTGCTGAAGTTCTGATGCCCTTCTTGCAGAACTCCATTTTTGTAGTCGCTTCTATGGTTGCCAGGCGTAACGAACTTGCATTAAAGGGTTAATAGTAGGCAGTATAAGAAGCAGCGACGCAGCAGAAACAGAAGCGGGAGTAGGCTGTTGGTACCCCGAAGAAAGGAAATAGTGAGTTTACTTTTTTATCATGACCGGTAGGGGCGGTTATGTCGGACTGAAACTGACAAAAACCGCAAGCCGTCTCGGGTCTTCAGATGCTGGAGTAAAAGTTTGCCTAAGATATATCCCATTGCCGGTTTTGAGATAGCTTCCTTTTAGACTGAATGTATGTCCTTCGGTTCAAAGATTTCTTAAGTCTTCTTTTAAAGTGTTGTCGCTATATCTAACACTCTCTTTAAGTCCACGTGTCTAAGTTATATAAACTGCCGCTTTATCAATACGGCAGCTGGCAGAAGCCTTGAACTGTTCAATGTAGCGTAATATATACGTTTCACGCCACAAGTTCGATGATAGGATACAGATAACAGAGAAATATTACATGCAGTGTGTGTTAAATTGCACAAGTCCAACCTTACAAGGCCTTGATGCATTGCAGCAAATACAAGAGATATCACGTATGGTACACAATATTCCATACACACCACTTGTATGCAGTACCTACACCCGAACAACATTCTAAATATGGAAGCGAATCTGTTTGGTTGGTACTTAAAGATGACTAGGGCGATTTGAACTTTAGATGTTTGAAAGTTTTTAGTTCAATTCATAGCTAAAACGTCGGTAACTTATGGCAACTGATATTTGATAGTCAGCTATGAACGTTTCGGGTTTGAATCCTAGCCATTGCACCAACAATGACGTGAAGCCACTTCTAATACAACTTTAGCTTAGCTGGAGAATTTAACGGGAATACTGATATACTTTTTTTCTGTTACTGGTCCTTTGAAAAAATTCTAAACATATTTTCTAAGAAGGAGTAACAAACAAAGACTATAATATAGTTAAGGATCTAATAGACAGCTCCAAAACTATCTCTATAACATAACATTAGTTTCAAAATAACATTGGATCAATGATAACAAATCCAGATAATCCAAAGGTACTTAATAATGAACTAATAAGGATTACGGAACTAATATGGCCATAATGAATTTCAATTGTATTGAACCATCCAGTAATTTAGGATTTACTCGTGTTTATTGGTTATTTCAATTTACTACTAGGATTTAACTCAGGACAAAGTGGCCGTTTGATAACAATAGGCTCGTTCTTTGCTACGTCAAACCGAATACCATATTTGACGATAAATGGGTTTCAATATTCTGCCTACCCCTTTGAAAAGATAACATCAAGAGGGCATAAACTGTAAATTATCTAGTTCACCATACTGCCAGTGAGGACGTGACAAATTGTGTCTGTGCACAGAGCAGATAGCCAGCTGCGTCGCGTAAAACAATTTTTCGCTAAAGTGCTTGCTGAAATTGAATCTATTGGTTAACGCAGATAAGAAATGATTACCATTAGCTCCGCCAATTTTGCGCCGTGTGGATGGGTGGGCAGCTTGTTGCGGCAGATTGAACGGGGTGAGAACAGGTGCTGTTCCGTTCATGCTTAGCAGAAGGTATGGCAAATTGCTATCGAGTTACATCTTTTTAGCTGTCATGGTTTCAAATTTTGGTGTAGGTATTTTACGATCGATTGTGAGGCCTTGGGTTCTTATGTCGTGTTTCCTATTAAGAGTTTCAGAATATCTGTGTATGGTCCCTCTTCCTTCGATAGCTTTAGGAGTCGGCTATATTAGAGTTAAAATAATGTCACTTAGCTAGTCATGCAATCTCGCGGCTTCGCTCAAAGGGACAATTGATCCGATTCCTTCGATCTTCGTTTTCTTCATCTTAGTCGCTTTTTTCATTCCAACAGCGGGTTTGGCTGATCCTTGATATTTTGCATAACGGGATTCTTGGAAATTACCACAATCGTAGAGATAAAATGTCTATGAACTCCCAGACCCCTTCTCTCTCTTTAATAAATAAATAATAAATAATAATAAATATTCCAAGACATTCTACACAACGCTATCTAGACCCATGGTAAGCATAGCTTAACTAGCTTGTGTTATGGAATCTAGAATGCGGATAAACATACTTAGATACTTTTTTTTTTTTTGTAAATACATACATATTATACATAGAAACACCCAGACCAATGCAAATATACATATTCATGCATACAAATATTTGCACTGAGCGGGAATCGAACCCGCACCCCCTGCATAGCAGTCGAATGCTCTACCGCTACGCCACTTTGCTAAATTTCACCCAGAATTGTCACGTAATTTTACCGTGATGAACCATCCATCTATCCAGACACATGTCTTCCAATATTTACCACCCAATCTCAACGTATTTCAGCTCAACCAGTTGCTTATAACTAGTGAAAAGAATTCTTAGAAACCTAGTAAGTTGAATAAAAGCTTGCAAAATATAAGACTAAGGAAACTGATATCTCAGCTCAATGGTTGCCAAATAGTGTTTACCGTGATTCAACCTCGGTTTTAGCCTATAGATGATTACGTTGATAGTAATCAGGGCCACCCATATCACGTACCTTTTGAACCATAAAGGAGCTTAACCGCTTCAAAGAATTCCTGATCTTAATGTTTATCGAAGAATAACTGCAGATCAGCTAGAAACAAGTTAGATTTTTATAACAATTTTGGTTTTAAGGACGATAATAAAATTGTTACATTCCATTATCTTTTGCTAAGCCAGCAGTGGACGAGATAGGAATAAACATAATGTTTACTTTTATTGTGGTAATAAATTTATGAGTTATGCCTTTTGATGCAAGCGATTATAAATCCTTGTACTTCTGTCTGGTATACAATATATATCATCATCTCAAGTGAGTCATGTGATCGATTATACTATCCATACTACAAGAACAACACATTTTTGTGTTATAATGTGCTTATTAATACATTATAGTTATGTTTCTTTTCCAGTATGGTAGGCAGAGACTAGATAATGGATAAGTAGTAAAAATTAGACTTGCTACGAAATTGGCATGTGCCTTTCACTTCTTTTATTTTCGTACAAGCTTGTCACTTGCAAATTATCTTGATCTATTATAAATATTCAGGCTTAAGTGGGATAGCATCGCAAATGAGGTTAAAAACAAGGATAATGTAATATACATTTTGTTTTTGTATAATCGAATGCCTTTCCAGGAATCCAGATCAGATCTGTCGAACATAAATTCATTGTTAATCAAAGTAGAAACTCATTGACTCTGGAGGGCGGGCACTGGGCCGGAAACTTTCAATCTGGCTGTGGGTTATATTATTTAAATGGCCCTGTGTTAGGTCTATGTAATAATTTGGGGGACTAATGTAATAATTTACATTGTACTTGTTGAACTGGTACCATGTTTGATTTTTAATTAACTTGTAATATAGGAGAATAAATTCTTTCTTCTATTCTTTATTATTTTATTGAACTTGACAACATAATTTTTAAATTAAATTTCCTTGACATGCAAATTTGACATCTTTTTTTTTTCTTTTTTATTGAATTTCTGTTTGATTTTTATTATGTACCGCCCTTAGGCTAAGTTAATTTTAATGTACAACATTTCAATACAATGTAAAATTGTTTATGAAATAAAAATCTACACTTAACTAAACTATTCATTTGGCTAAAGTATTTTTTACGTTTAGTTATAATTATTCAATACAGTGTTGGTTAAATGAAATAGTATTTTTTGTGAATAAGGCTTAGAATTACTTATACATAAAAAACAAATTCTTATAATTTCAGACCACAAAAGACAGAAGTGAATATGGTCACTGCTATTGTTGAAATAAGTAAAACATGGAAAATAATAAAATTTTACTTCTTATGCACTTGTTGTTATTTAAGTTTTTTGAATTTGATAATGTGTTTTTTAAAAAGCTATTTGAGGTGCACTAAATCAAAGTTAAATTTTGATACAATACCTGTTCACCCTTGTGTTCCATCCACTAGTAGGTATATTTTCTTTACTTTGTTACACTTTTGTATTCCCCAAGTGCAGGTAAACATATCCATTAAGTTCATTCCAGTGGGTAATAAGCTTGGATGATGTCAAAATAAGACCTTCGCTCCAAACGCTTAGAAATCTGAAAAGGATACGGTTAACGGCATCGAGAGATATTTTTCTTATAATATTCCTGTTACAGTATATAGTTCTTTAATTGAACCCGGAATTGCAAGACAGTACGGTGACATAATCTCTATACTTCATTAAAACATATGGGAAATACTGTGATTTAATCAGCATCTGCTGAGAGAATATGTAACCTAAGCCGAGTGCTTAAGGTCTAGGATCGTTTACCGTTTTTCGGTGCCTATTATGTATTTAGAATCATATCCCATACCGTTTCTGCTACAACTTTGTCATACATCTTCTCCCCACAGATAACACTAAAAGTTTATGAGAAACCATTACATCTATTGACAACCCTTAACCACAGTGGAACGGTAATGGCGCCGATATTATTTGCTATATTTTTCCCATTTCCAGTACTTCGTTTAGGGTGCGTCAGTAGCTTATACGAAATAGATGAGTACATCTGTCGTCTCCTAAAGCTTTGTGCACACTTAGCATTTATTATTAACGTCCCAGTGTCTTTGTCTTCGAACTAAAAAGAAATAAAGATGCTTACGTTGTCTTACTCAGGGATAACAGAATTGGGGCTTGTGAAACGTTGAAGTAAGAAATGCTAATGTAGTTGAAATGCTAAATATTTTTGGGCATGGTAAATTAAGTTAAATAGCTTAATTTGAATTGTACAGGGTGAATTCAAATTCTCGTGGGGGACGGGATAATAACTGGAATGGGCTGTCTTTATAAATAGTATGAGAAGAAATGACAATCATATGAATAAACGAGGATGGATTTTAAGGAAGACCAACTAAAATAAATGTTTTTGGAGAAAGATGACATAATATAAAGGGAATGGATAACACAACAATGCTTACGGAAAATACAGAAAACTCGAAAATCATTTATTATTTTTACTTGGTACGTGGGAATTATTATTCATTTCAGGAAAAGTATATTAGGTACTATTTTATTATCCTTGAGATATATACTTTATTCACATAACTTTCACAAAATATATAAATTAATTTAACATAAAACTATTATAATATACAGAGAAAATATATGCAATTACTTAAAAAAATTATACAAAACTATGTTAACTATGCAATATATACAAAAATGAAATAAAGAAAAAGAGGGAGACTGCAACTTTAGGCTTCGAAAAATTCCTCCCCATCGATCTCCACCGGTACTATATAATAAATAATAGTTATTTCTGTTATAGTACTACAAATTTATTTAACTATTTATCTATAAACTGCTATTATTCGTGTAAAATATATCTCAATTCTCATAAAATCAAGGTTTCACTGGTTTTGATGTCAAAAGCTATTATTTCAGCAATCGAACTGGTCCATTCAACGCTGCGATGACTTCGTTAGCTCATTTTGATTTTCGGTGTTTATTCGCTATATTTATATAGGTACAGGTTACAGAATATTGGTCACAACCTTTCTGTATCAGCGCCAGCTACATAAAGGTATTATACAAATGCAAATTCACCCTGTATAACTCTGTTAGTCAACATTATACTTTTAAATAAGAACATCAATCTGTTCAAGAAATGTAAAGCCCCTCGGCATACTCGCGCAGTGTTGCTTTATTAAAAAAATGTTTAGATAAATTTAATAATACTACTAAACATGATGGATTATAAGCTTTTCTTAGGCATTTATGCATAGGACGTTTAATAAAACGTTAGAATGAATATATTACAGGGTACGTTTATAAAACTTTTGTATATTTTACTTGAATGCCCACATCTTTTTTTACTTCGATTCTGGGAGGCAATGACGAAAAATGGTGCACTTTAAGAGGGGCCTAAGTCGAGCAGTGGACTGCTACATGATAATTGATTGATTTTGGGAGGTACTCCAGATATTTATACATACATTCATATAGTCACGCCTTTATCCCCGGAGTGTTAGGCAGAGGTGAATTAACACCCACATTTCACCAATCACTGAATTCGGTCCGACGTAATAGGGGGTGAGCCTATTGCCGCCTTCCGGGCACCATTGATGACTCAAGCCATGCATTTGTCTAGGCTGTATATATCTGTTTGATGTTAAACAGTCCTATCCTTTAGTCGCCTTGTACGACACCGCATGGGAAGATATGGGGTGGTCCAAATTCTACTTTGCCGGAAACCACGCGGCAATCCAGATATTCTGATGATAATAAAACAGGAGACAGCATTTGGTGTTGTAGTTACACCAGTTGATACTTAACTAATATCTTTTTTCGTAACACTGTGGGATATGGTAACTTTTACGCCTACTATTTTATCTCTTGTTGCACTTCACATGGCTATTTGTACTTGCGTATTTGACAATTAATTACCATGTGTGGACAGTGTATTTAACAAAGCATTCATCTTATTGGCTATTATACATAGGTTACACTAAAAGTTTCCGGAACTGGCCACTTACATAAACAATATTTAAAAATTTATTACAACATTTGAAAATAGAACTCTTTGGCTGTAGAATACAGTTTGTTTCATCTGACTGTCTTTTGTTTTTACCTTGTGGCGCCATTTAAAAAAATTGTGTGTCTGCATCAACATGGATTTAACTCGGGAAAATTTTCGTAGTATGATTTTCTACGATTTTAAGTGTAATTTGACGGCTCAACAGAGCATCGCTCGGCTTGAAACAGCTTTTGGCGATTTTGGCGAGAAAATCGTCGTACTGTGAATAGTGACTGGTACACGACCATTTGTTTGCCGGAAGTTATTGACGAACTCCGTAAAAATAACCGTGAACGCCGTATCATCCTGCACCACGACAATGCTAGTTCTCACATGGCCAGACAGACAAACGACTTTTTGAAGGCGAAAAATGTAGAACTCATGAGTCATCCTGCATACAGTCCCGACCTGGCACCTTGTGACTTTTATCTGTCCCCAAAAATTAAGAACCAATTACGCGGCCAACGATTTTCATCACCAGAAGAGGCTGTCGAGGAGTATGAAAAACACGTTTCAGAGGTCACCACAGAGGAGTGGCACAAAAGTTTTCAAAACTGGTTTGATCGAATGAAAAAGTGCATAGACGCCAAGGGAGATTATTTTGAAAAACAATAAATTAATTTTGTACCTTTAATAGTATTTTTTCATATTCATTCCGGAAACTTATAGTGCGCCCCACGTACCATGCCCTGCCTCTATATATTAGTGGTTTTAAGTGATTTTGCAAAACAAATAAGAGATTATGAAACGGAAGATGAAAGAGTAACACGTGAAAGCACCCGAAAGAACCATTTCAAAGCTACCTTGTATTTGAGAATTAACGTCGTGATACATAGTGCGAAACATCAAGCAATAAAACTTTTTAATAGTCTGCCTGGTGACTTAAAGCTTGATGTCTATAAAACTAATTCCTTTAAGAAAAAATTAAAGTCCTTGCTGTTGGAGAACTGTTACTACACAGTGGAAGAATTTGTGGATGATGACTGAAATGTATTTCTGACTAAATGTAAAGTTTTGGTTTTGTATAAATTTTATAAGTATTTTTACTATTTAAATTAAGTTATTTATTAGTTCAATTGCAAATATAAATAATGGAAATAGCTATTAAGAAAAGATTGACATAAAATAATATGAATAAATTGTACCCAAATTTAATTTTTAAACCCAAGTTTAATTGTACCTAGATTTTTATTTTATTTTATTTTATTTTGACGATATGGTGTATTTCATTGATTGTGTGTATGTTACTTATATTTGATATGTCAATACAAACTATGTTTGTTTAGAAATAAATAAATTTAATTGAATTGAATTTAATATTTGACAAATATGGCCAATACCAAATACGTACAATTGACAGGTTATTTAGTTTTTATTTTATTTTTTACGGCCAGTAGAGTATTTTTTTCCAGTAGACAAAATTTTATAAGTCACATGTGACACCTTTTGGAAGTGAATACTTTATTGTGAAGTAGATTATATTAGTCTGAATTTGCATGTTTGCATTGTTCCCGGCAGAGTAGAATATGGACCACCCCATCTCTTCCCATGCGGTGTCGTATAAGGCGACTTAGGGATAGGACTGTTTAACAGACAGATATATGCAGCCCAGCCTCAATCTCAGATGCCTGGCTTAAGTCAAAAATAGTACCTGAGGGACCGAAATGTGGATGTTAATTCACCTCTGCCTAACCCTCCAGGGATAAAGGCATGAATATATAATTATAAATCTTTACACGTCAAATATTTTTCCAAATCAATAAATGCTCAATAGTGGATACACATAGCACTGTGAAGTGCCACCATTACGTTTTTCCTAGATAGTTAGTATTTTTATTCGAACACAAATATTTAAAACCACGTTTTTTCGGATGCGTCAAAACCGAAATAAATGATACGAATTGAAAAATTGTGTTGAAAACAAAATGCTACTCGTTTAAGAGCATCTCAGACAGATGGTAAATTTAACTTTGGAATTTACTTTTCTTCCAAAGAATTTGTTATCGTATCTCTCTAAGATTTTACTAATGTTGCTATATAATAAATAACTATCTAACAACAAAATACATAACATAACCACCACAATCCTTATTATATGTGAATATGAGAAAGATTATGTGCCGTCTTATGTAAGGTTTAAGAAGCTTACCTGCTAAATAATGCTCCCGTGGATTATCCCAAGTCTGGCAACCGGTACTAAATTAGTTTTGTATACATGCTGTGGTTTGGGCGAAAGTAAATAGAAGTCGCTTTTCATTCTGATCACGGAGGCCGGTGGGGCTTGCTTATGGCAGAAAGTGAGAATGTTTGAAATAAGGGTAAATTTCGTCTTTGGTCATGAATATTGATAGGTTCTTTAACTTTAAATAGTGTATTTGAATAGATGAAATGTGTATATATTTTTGTTTTGTAAAATCTGCCGCAAATCATTATATTTCGTAGAGTAGGTAAAGGTTTATCATACATACTTGGTCCTCCACATACATATCTCATCCATAGTGTAGGGTAGCAACCAGCAATGTGTATTAAATATGAATCATGTGTTCTTTTAAACGTTCGTGTTCCATAGTCTTATATATAAAATTCTCGTGTCACAATGTTCGTTCCCGTATTCCTCCGAAACGGCTTGACCGATTCTCATGAAATTTTGTGAGCATATTGTGTAGGTCTGAGAATCGGCCAACATCTATTTTTCATACCCCTTAGTGATAAGGGTTGTTCACCCCTAATTTAGTTTTTAATTTTTGGACAAATTTTTTGTTTTTAATTTTTTTATGATATAACATTAGAAAATACATACAACCCTGAATTTTCAACCCTCTACGATCAACCCCTATTTTTCCATCGCGATTTTTATTTTTTTAAATTTTTAATAAATTCCTTTAATTATGATTATATAGATTTTTTTGTGTAATATCATCACGCTACTACTTAAGAGAGCGGAGCACTGACCATAAATGTTAATAAATCCGGCAGATTCCCATACATTATTTGCAAAATTGAAGAAATACAGGCTCAAATAGTTGATATGAGGTTTTAAAATATGCCACGAGCGAAGCTGGAGCGGGTCAGCTAGTATACAATAATAATAACGGGAATCAATGCGATTACGGTATAGGTACATACATACCTTTTGTTTGCCTGACGTTTGGACCAGGTTACACCGGCCGTGATCGTAGGCGTGGTCGGATATTCTGAGAGTCAGCCTGTGACCATATAACCTCTTTCGTACAACAACTGCTGGATTGATTTGACTGAATTATGGCATACAGATAGGGAATTGAACATTGACTAATTTTGTTTTTGTTTGTGGAGCCGCAAGCAATAACTTACGAACGAACACGTTGCAGACTGTGTCATATGAAAAGAACTTTATCCGAGTCACACTAAAACTGTAAAACGAACTCCCTTCTGTGGTTTTTCTAAGGGACTGTAATGTGGGGTTCTTCTAGAAAGGCATTATAAGGTTTTTCCAGGGTCAGCAGCACGAATGTGACTCGTCTGGTGTTGCACATGTCCATGGGCCACGGTAACCATTTTCCATCAGATGGACCGTATTTTTTTATACCACTTTGGTGGCAGACATGCACAGGGCCCACCTGATGGAAAATGGTTACCGTAACCTATGGACGTGTGCAACACCAGAGGAGTTACTCGTGCTGCTGACCCTGTAAGGATAGAGAGTTTTCTGTGTCGTCAGTGTAGAAGACAAAGCAGAACAAGCTTTTGGTCTACCTGCTGACAGCACAAAAATTCTCCAGTGAGCACTGGCTACCCTACTCACCGCCGGGAACACAACACGAGGTTATTATTATTACTTTCACCTAAGTGTTATAAAAAAAAATATACGCAATATTTAAAATGTACATTTTCTTCGTAGGTGCAATAATTTTCGGCTCCGACCAAGAAGTGGCTGGAGTCATGAGGGCTGTGCAGCGCGCCAATGCTGCGCATTCCTTCAGCTGGGTGGGGTCTGACGGCTGGAGTGCCAGGTCGCTGGTCTCAGACGGCAACGAGCGAGCAGTGGAGGGTACCATCAGCGTCCAGCCTCAAGCCAACGACGTCAGAGGCTTTAAGGAGTACTTCCTAGAACTAAACGTGAAGAATAATAAAAGGAACCCTTGGTTTGTTGGTAAGTAATAATATTACAGTGGTTGCGCCGGTAATAGAATTTGTATTTTTTTCGCTCAATAGTAGTAAATTCAAATCGTCTCTCAATTGATTTGACGCTGAACACACGCTCCCTATACCCATCTCCCTCCCGCACTACCTCTAAAGTGAGATAACAATAGTTTTCGCCCCGCCAATGGTTGAAATAGCCGCATCTTGACTTCCGTTTTTGATCTAGCAAGCATCAATTTCGGCGGCGCACGCGACTCTTAGAAATTAATAATGTTTGTTGGATTTTAACCGCTTTCATAGACCTTTACCGATCGGATTGTGCCTCTCGTGTGTCCCTCAAGTGATTTAGTGATGTGGGCAGCAGCTCCTGAGCCAGGAAGAGAAGACCGGTGCACCGGCCCCGACAGCACGTGGCGTCATAAAGGTTAGTACATCCTCTCCTACTTTCTTGGGTTGCATTCACTGCCTAAACCACCTCCGCGGCAACCCGATCATCTATCTTGTTTGTTGTGTAAAGTGTCATATGAAACATTTAGCTTCACCCCCCGCAAAATACAGTCCACTAGCTCACGTGGCGAGAATCGCGCCACCATTCTTTTTGGTCCTTATCGTACCGGATCCTTAGTCGTAGCTCACATTTTGTTATTTATTTTATTGAGAATAAACGCACCGCACCTAAATACCTAGTTATTTTAGTAGAAAACCCCGCATCTAGGCATTTAGGTTTAGATATTAGGTATCCTAGACACCCTAGTGCATAGGCACAGTGTAATACCTAACGCATTTGGCTTTTGTTTTTATTTGTTTCAATTTCTAAGTTGTCCGTTCGCCGCTAGCTCGCATCGTATTTACCTAATACCTACGTGGGTAGGTACGCGGTTATACCTCGCTCGCATTTCATTCAAATTCATACGAAAGTATTTTAATTTGAATAGATATTACGCAATACTTAATCCCTGAAATAATAGTTGAACCTAGACAGCGATCTAGCTCGCATAGGTACGATCTGGTTGTTGCTATGCGCGTTTGTTCAAGCTTGCACTCGCAGTCATAAGTACCTACCTACCTACGGATATCGTTCGCGCCGCGTCGCTGTACTATACCGCTAAGATTAAGTCATTTCATTTGTTGTTTACCGCACTTTAGTTTGATATTTAGTTGTAAAAATGTCCCCAAAGGTTGGTAGTACCAATAGTAAAGTTCAATTGAAACTTTTATACGCTAAAAGAGAAATGATTTACTCTCGCGTACAATCGATTTGTGATAATGCACTTAAAACCTCTGATTTGGCTATTAGAGATTCGTTCTTATGTTCTATAGAAAACTTGGATAGTTTACGCGCGGATTTCGAATCCTTAGTACATGACATAAACGTTTTAGAGTTAAATTTAAATCCCGATTACTCAGTGAGTTATCACGCCTTGTCGTCGTTTGACGATTTGTATTGTCGTATCAAACGCGTCGCTAGGAGTTTGGAGGAACCGTCTGACCGACCCAATCCCACTCGCGACCGACCTAAGTTGCCACCAATTCAAATACCCGAATTTGATGGTAACATTCGCAATTGGTGTTTATTTATAGATAGTTTTGAGAATACAATAGATAAGAACGTTTCGTTGACAGATCACGAAAAATTGCATTATCTCGTTGAAAAATTAACTGGTAAAGCTATAACCGTTTGCGCTGGAATTACGTTTAGTGCCGAAAATTATGATTTAATTTTAAATACTTTGAAAGCTAAGTATGAGGATAAAGGATCGGTAGCTAATGCATATTTGGATCAGATGTTTGATTTGAAAGCCATTACGGCATGTAACGATCAAAACTTAGAGAAGTTTCTAGATACTTTCACATCATCTGTTCGCGCCGTAAAGAACCTAAAGATCGATGACCTCTGCGACTTCTTATTTTTGTATATTGGTTTAAAGAAATTAGATTCCGAAACCATTCGTTTATTTGAGTCGGATCATCACGGCAATAAAATTCCTAAGTTCGAAGACTTAGAAAGTTTTGTTCGCGAGCATATAAAAATATTGCAAAGCTCTTCATCGAAACATGAAGGCGCGAAGAAAGTTGTTAGTTCCGAACGTAGAATAGATGCGTCATCGAAGTCACTGAAGTCAACTCATACTTATGTTAATACCGCACCAGCACGTGTACAATCACCTGTTTGCTCTTTGTGTAATACTCATCATTCGCAATTGTACAAGTGTCCGGGTTTCCTAAAATTATCGCCTAATGATCGTTATAAATTTGTTCGCGCTAATAATTTTTGTTTTAATTGTCTCGGTACTAAACACCGCGTTGTTTTATGTAATAGTAGCAATAGTTGTCGCAAATGTCCAGTGAGACACCACACTTTACTTCATTTTGAAAATAGTAATGCCGCATCCAAAGTGAGCACAGTTGGTTCGTCGAGCGGTGGCACACGGCGGCCTGCGCCACAGCCGCAGCCCGCGCTCGCGCGCGCTCCGGCCCGCCCGGAGACCGCTGCGAATGACGTCACCTTGTGTTCGTTGTCCGCTAGTACTGCGCTCACTACTGTTGTCCTCGCGACTGCTCGCGTTATTATTGTCGATGCATTAGGTAAACCGCACATTGTTCGAGCGCTATTAGATGGCGCTTCGCAAAGTAATTTTATTACTCAAGATTGTTGTCAACGTCTTGGTTTCAATGTTAATAAGCGTTCAACCCGCTCAGTGGTGAAGGGTTTTGGAGGTTTACGGTCAGCTGTTCATGGCACCGTTAAAACAAGGTTTGGATCTCGTTTTAATAATAATATTTGGTTTGACATGGATTCGCTCGTTATAGATAAAATAACTGAACAGTTGCCTACCGTCCCGGTTGACACGTCTTTATTAACGAAATTTAAAGACTTGCCTTTAGCAGATGAGACTTACGCTGTTCCTGGAGTCGTCGATATATTGATCGGCGCTTCGATTCTCCCGCACCTCCAGTTATCACGTAAGGTTCAAGGGGGACCGACGTACCCCGCCCCGCACGCACTGGAAACAGTTCTTGGTTTTGTTATAATTGGTTCCGCACCCGCTTCTATAGATAGTTTTAGTCACTCGACTGCTTCGTTCTGTTGCACCGTCGAGCCGCCACTGGAGTCTACCATCTGCAAGTTTTGGGAAATTGAAGAGGTCAATGTCCCACCTATCCTAAGCCCTGATGACAAGATGGCTGAGGAGATTTATTGTCGCACGACTACTCGTGATGAGCAGGGTCGTTATGTTGTCGCGCTCCCTTTCAAGGGAGATATTTTTTCGCTCGGTGACTCCCGTGTATCCGCTGAAAAACGCTTTCTTTGTTTAGAACGAAAGATGCAGGCGCCTCCAAAGTTAAAGCAAGCCTATGATGAGGTTGTTAACGAATATTTAGATAAAGGTTACATCTCACCTGCGCCTGCGGACACTGACGAGACCCAGCCTTCGTACATTATCCCGCACCACGGAGTTATTAGAGAAGATAAGCTTACTACTAAACTCCGCGTAGTTTTGGATGGCAGTGCTAAGACTAGCACTTCCGTGTCGCATTATTATTAGTAGAATTTTAGCTTTTTCGGACTCAACAGTCGCTTTGTGTTGGGCCCACTCTTCGCCCCATCGTTGGGACACATTCGTCGCTAATAGAGTGGCAAAAATTCAATCTGAATTAGCGCCACAAAATCTCTTTCACGTTGCTGGCACCGACAACCCAGCCGATTGTCTCTCTCGTGGATTGCTTCCTTCGCCAATTTTAGATCACCCGTTATGGTTTAGTGGACCGTCCTGGATTCATGCCGCGTTAGGTAAGTGGCCAGTTAGTCAATTCAATCCCACTACGGTTTCCGAACCACCCGAGGAGAAGAAGCACTCGCTTGTTGTATCGGTCCCGCGTGAAGAGTCCCTTATTTTGTTGTTGGCTAATCGCGTCTCGTCTTGGTCGAGACTGTTGTGTTGTGTTATTTATGTAGGCCGATTTTTGAGAATTTTATCTACGCGCGGTCATATAACCGCCGCTGATTTAGATAAAGCTGAATTGGTCATACTTCGCGAGTGGCAGAAATTTAATTTTGCTTCTGAATTTAAAAATGTAGAATTTAACAAACCTTGTAGTCGTTCTTTCCGACACTTGAAACCATTTTTGGAAGATGGACTCATCCGAGTAGGTGGTCGTTTGAGAAATTCAAGTTTAGGATTTGAACAAAGGCATCCAGTAGTTCTCCCGCGTAAGGACCACGTATTAGATTTGTTAGTAGATTACCATCATAAGGTGAATTGTCACGCTGGTCCCGATTTGTTAATGTCTATTTTGAGACAGAAATACTGGATAATTTCCGCTCGTAATTTGATTCGCGCTAGAGTACACAGATGTGTACCTTGTTTTAAACTCCGCCCGCGTTTTATCGCGCCTGAAATGGCCGATCATCGCTCTTGTCGTGTTGTTCAATCCGCAAAACCTTTCGTACACACTGGCACAGACTTTGCTGGGCCTTTCAAAATCACTATTGCTCGTGGTCGTGGCATTCGCTCCACGAAAGCTTATGTTTGTTTGTTGATTTGTATGACAACTCGCGCGGTTCATATAGAGTTGACCGGTGATTTAAGTACGCTAAAATATTTGCCCGCAATAGATGTTGATGACGATAGAATGCACCTTCTAACTCGTCACGCTCTTTTAGATAGATTAGTCCAATCGTTTTGGAATCGTTGGAGAACCGATTGTTTGCACACGCTGCAGTCGCGTCAAAAATGGAATACTCCATCTAACCCAATTACTGTAGGTACGGTGGTAGTCCTTATGACTGGGAATGCGCCTCCTTTACATTGGCCTCTAGGGGTAGTAGAGGAAGTTTTTTCCCGATTCCCGCGGGATGATTCGTGTTGTACGGGTTAAGACCGCAACCGGATCGTATCTGCGCCCGGTTGTTCGCCTCTGCCCTCTGCCTAACCAGCAGTAGGCACGAGTTCAAACCTAGTTTTGTATTTAGTTGTTGTTTCCCAAACCTAGATTTAGATTAGACTTTAGATTTGTTCCGCATTTTTCGTTTTGAAGGTAACCCTTCAAGCCGGGGGGAATGGTTGCGCCGGTAGTAGAATTTGTATTTTTTTCGCTCAATAGTAGTATATTCAAATCGTCTCTCAATTGATTTGACGCTGAACACACGCTCCCTATACCCATCTCCCTCCCGCACTACCTCTAAAGTGAGATAACAATAGTTTTCGCCCCGCCAATGGTTGAAATAGCCGCATCTTGACTTCCGTTTTTGATCTAGCAAGCATCAATGGCGGCGGCGCACGCGACTCTTAGAAATTAATAATGTTTGTTGGATTTTAACCGCTTTCATAGCCGCTTTCCTGAAATAAAAGGGTCGTCACGTGAATTGCAAATTGCACCCAGATGACGTCAGTTAATGGCGCCGCCCACTGAGTGACGACAGAGCTCGTATAAACAAAAACTTGTTGACGTTGTAAGTGGAATATGACGCTCAAGTGATATTTTTTTAAAAGGTAATGAACCATTCTATCAAGTGGTGCTGGATGTTTGTTAATTTTATCGTCTGATTTAAGATTAGCGGCAGTGAACTAAAACTTCGTGGTGAACTTCACTACAGCTAGACGTGCACTTGTTTTAAAACGAAAATAGAAAATATACGTACCCTGTGATTAAAACTTGATAACAAACACATTCAATATAGTTTATTTATTCACTTTAACAACAATTTAGTCTAAAATAACGATTATTTACTTAAAAAGAATAGAAATGAACTCACACGCTCCACACGCGTCAGCGGCGACAAACCAACGAGTTTTAATCTTTTTTTTTTTAAATCGAAATGAAGCAATATCGACTTGTGATCGTATTTGAATCATGAAATATTATATAGACTTTAGAATATATCGAGAAAAAGTTATAAAATCCCACGGGTTAAAAAGAAATAAACGTATTTACGGAGTGTCGCGATATCGATGTTCATGGTACTACAGTACCAAGTAGCAATTGACGTAGAGCGTGTTTTTGGTACTACAGTACCAAATAGCAATTTAAAGGATAGACCTTTACCGATCGGATTGTGCCTCTCGTGTGTCCCTCAAGTGATTTAGTGATGTGGGCAGCAGCTCCTGAGCCAGGAAGAGAAGACCGGTGCACCGGCCCCGACAGCACGTGGCGTCATAAAGGTTAGTGCATCCTCTCCTACTTTCTTGGGTTGCATTCACTGCCTAAACCACCTCCGCGGCAACCCGATCATCTATCTTGTTTGTTGTGTAAAGTGTCATATGAAACATTTAGCTTCACCCCCCGCAAAATACAGTTCACTAGCTCACGTGGCGAGAATCGCGCCACCATACAGTATTATTATTTTTATTTTATTTTTATTTTTTTATATAGGACACGTCAATTGGTCTTCGCCTTGCCTGATGGTAAGCTGAAGGCAAAGTCCCAGAAAAGAGGGGCACCATTACTTACACATACCGTGTGACAATGGTGACACTCAGCTTGACGGCCTTAGAGGCGTGGCGTGGCGGTAGTGAACGCAGCCGCCACGCAAGAGTTACGGCTTTGATCTCCTCTCAGTGCAAATATTTGCATGCATGAATATGGATATTTGCATTGGTCTGGTCGTGCCTCGGTCCCGGTTGTCATATGAACATCTATGGCAGTTGTTACGATTATTTGGAGCCCTAAAAAGTTTCAACAACGGGTATAACTGCAATGCTTCAATATCGCCTTTGGGTTGTGGAAGTCAAATGCTTCACAGAAAATATCAAAGTTCAACTAAATCCGCAGTTACTACCACTACTGGTAAAGCGGACCCTAGACTCCGAGGTGTGTGTGAGCTTCAGATGCAACCGAGATTAACGCTAGGATGAAGAAGAGTATTACATTATTGTCATCGCCCTTTTTAACGTGTGGAAATCACCTCGAATACCCCCGGTGGGTGGTTATGTCGGACTCGGACCGATTAAAACCGCATAGCCGCCTCAGGGCATGTGTTACCGGGGGTGAAGTATCATTTGGCATAACATTCGCGCGCCCCTACTAACCCAGGGCCATAGAAGGTGCCCTTGGTATTGTTACTTCGGACTTCTGAATCCGCTTAAATATAACTTGGGCTGGTCTTTTCGGCTATATTGGGATTAATGTCTGACCTACCAGCCTGAGTAGCGGTTAGTGGCTAACCACTGACAGAGTTGTTCAGGTCGTATAGGCTTCCATTTAGATCCAACAACTAAAGTTAGATTTGAAGCGCTTAGATGAAATATCACTAAGCGGTAACCCATTCGAATGGTAACCGCGCTTAGGTAGCTTAACCCACTAACCGTTTATGGAACAGTAAGCACACCTACCTCTCTAGACAAGTGGCAGTTCGTTAGGCAGCGTATTGTAGAATATAATGACGTATAAAGTTTTGACAAACTATGTTTCATTTGACAAAATATTTTTTCCCACTTCTTTATACAAATTATCGTCAAAGTTGTAAGTAGCGCCTCGGTACCTAAAGTTTAAATTGATTCAAGTTAAAACTTGATCTAAATGGCCAAACTCTCTCCCTGTTACTGAAAGACGTGAACTAGCAACTAGATTGAAACCATAACTTTATTCTGGAATTGTTTAAACGTAGTTTTATTCTGATGTTTTTTTAATGACGGTGTACAGTTTTAGGTGTGTTTAGAATAAATTACACTTCTAGCTGTTGCCTGCGGTGTCGCCCGCATAGAATTTTTTACTGCTACCGCTGCCAAGAGAATCTATTCCCGGGATAAAAGTAGGGTATGTTATGCAATGATGTATTATAAAATATAGATATCTTGTCCGTAGTCTAAAATGGCGACAAAAAAAATCATTTTACGCACCAATCAGAGACGCAAAAGTATTATTATAGCGCACTTTCGCTTATCAAATTCGCGTAATTCAATTAATTTATTAATATGGACGTATTATTAGTAATTGGTTATACCTAATGTTTTTATACTTATATACACTGCGGCACGCTATGATGGCCGTTTTGACATAACTGGTTTTGCTCGTTTTCTCATTTTTGGTGTGTGGAATTTATTTTCTTCTAAGCCAGTCTCGCCATATTTTTTTCAGTTATTCGTCTAACAGTTCGTTACTCAATATTGAACGCAACTAAAAAGAGAAAACGAGCGAAATCAGTCGTCTCAAAACGACCATCATAGCGTGCCGCAACTACAGTGTTTTCGCCATTTTTGAAGGCCACCATAAATTTCAAAAATGGCGTATAATGTGTAGATGTCGTTTGAAGGTGTATGACGTGACGTGTCTATTAATATAACACGTCATTGATATTATGTTATTCCAGAGTAATCTATCCCTGTGCCAAATTTCAACCAGATCCATTCAGCGGTTAGAACGTAATGGAATATAATCACGCTTTTATCCCCGGAGGATTAGGCAGAGGTGAATTAACTCCCACATTTCACCAATCATTGAATTCAGTCCCACGTATCTGAGGCTGAGTCTGGGATTTATATATCAGTCTGATGTTAAATAGCCCTATCCCTTAGTCGACTTGTACGACACCGTATGGTTAGATGGAGTAGTCCAAATTCTGCTCTGCCGGGAACCACGCGGCTATTTCTAAATCGGCTATATCACATTAACATCTTTACATATTAGTAGAAAGTAAGATTCAATGAGTTATACGATACTAATAACAAAACATAACCTCACGCCTATATCCCCGAAGGGGTAGAGGTGCTTGCACGCACATTTCGCCAGTTTATGTTAAGGTCCCAATGTGGCGAGCCTATTGCCATTAACCGGGCACTTATAAACCTGCGATAAATACACACATAACTAAGAAAAGCATCGAAAAGTCATTGGTGTGTGCCATAGTAAAACCTGGAATCGAACCCGAGACCTCGTCTCAACAGTCCATTACCCATACCACTAGGCTACCGCGGTTCATTCTATTCAAAGAATCAATTTCATTTATTCAGTTTAGGCACACAAAAGCACACATGAACGTCAAAATTTTACAATTATGTCAAGAAATAATATAAAATATTAAATAATGTAAAAACAACCCATTGGAAAATAATTCTTTAAAAATCGGAACTAAGGCAGTCCCTGTCAATGCATCCTACTGTTTTATTGCACATTAATTTCAATTTAGCACGATTTGACATCATTGACGTGACGACTGTGGCACCATCAGTTCATGGAATTGTTGCTTCTACTATACAGAAAATCTTGCGTAACTTGAAATCCTATAAAGTATCCCATAGATTTTGTAAAAATTATCTTTATTTGATGGATTCATGTGCACTAAAATCTAACAAGCTATTATAGTATTAAATTCTTCACCATATAAACTGTATCAAATTCCGATTTAAAAATGCTATTTTTATTGCGAGGAAATTTACTACCCGCATACTGGCTGGAGTCGAAAGCTTTTGTGGACTCGTTTGAGGAATGGAATTTATAGTTGGTTGTTGACGAGCTCGACGTTGGATTTATGAAAATATTTCAAATAAGGTAGATGAAATTTTCTGAATCTTTTCGGGTAACTATTTTTTTTTTATACAACTTACGTGGCAGACAAGCACACGGCCCACCCGATGGAAAGTGGTTACCAAGATCTATGAACGTGTGTAACACCAGTGGAGTCACATCCATGCTGCCGACCCTGTAAGAACAGAGATTTTGTGCCGTCAGTGTAGAGGACAAAGCAGGACAAGCATTTGGTCATCCCACTGAGAGCACAGAAACTCTCCAGTGAGCTCTGACTACCCTACTCACCGCCGAGAACACAACACGAAGTTATTATAACCGCGGTATTCTGTAGGGCGGAGGTACTTCCCCAGTCGGACTGCTCAATTGGACGGATTTACCGCCGTGTCCTACCTCCTCAATATATTATACCCTATAAAGGAGGTATAGCGAACAGAATTAGATATTTTTTGGGATTCCGTTCATAAAATGTAGAAATGGATCTCTATTAATAAGAGGCTCCAGGGTCCGTCTCTCTGTCTGACTGTCTATCGCCAGGCTGCATTTCAAGAACAGTGATAGCTAGACAGTTGAAATTAGTATCAAAATGATCGGGATATGTACTATGTTGTATTGTTTTGAGCTTCCGATATTTCGGCGCAGTTACGAGCACCATGATCACGGAGGAACTGGAGTATTGGCGGTGAACAGTGAAAAATGAAAAATTCAAAAGACTTCTTTTGATAACTTCAATGGGTGTTGATTTGTTTGATAAGATAAGATAAGATAAGATAATATTTATTTGCAAAAAACATGTGTACATATAATATACATAGTCAAGTGCTTATTATATAGGTCTTAAATTTCGATTGGACACAACATGTTTTACCATTGAGTGGTGTACAAATTATTATTTAAGTTTTAAGTCATCACATCTACATTATACATCAGTCATCCAGTTACACACAAAAGTCAATCCTACAGAGTCATGTCTTCGAGAAAATCCTTAATACTATAGTAGCACTTCTCAATCAACAATCTTTTGAGCGCCCACTTAAAACGATTGTTGTTCAATTTTTTTATATTTTTGGGAATTTTGTTGTAGATTAATGGAGCCATGCATATTACACTTTTATGTAATAGGGCAGTCTTAGCAGGATGGACACATAGCCTGTTATTATCGCGCCGATTACGCACGACTTTGTCCATTAATCTTGGAAACAGGTGTGGGTTATACCTGGTAAACAGTGCTACCTCTAGTATGTATATGCCGGGGAGTGTCAGAATATTGTGCTCTTTAAAAAATGGCCCACAACTGTCAGTATTCTTAATACCAAACATGGCACGGATGCAACGCTTTTGCATTTTAAAGACCATGTCATAGTTAGTTGCATTACCCCAAAAAATTACACCATATCGAAGTACTGACTCCACTAAACCATGGTATGCTGACAGTAAAGCTACTTTGTTAATAATAGGTGCAAGTTTATAGAGAGCGTAAGATAAGCTGGTGGTAGAAACTTGGTGGCACAAATTTGTCTCAAGTTTCGACCGGGTAGGTACCACCGTACACTATTGCGAAAAACCCTCCACAGCAATTCAATCTCGGTTGGATTGTGTTCAGGGGTCAGCAAGTGCATAGCCGGGCAGAGGTGGTGGTTGTCGCAGCACTAGTGGGACCAGTGGGTCTTGGCGTAGTCTAGTGGGGATGGCGCGGGGCGATGCGCCGAACAGGGAGACCTGTAGAAACGGTGGTGCCGCTGGCCGCCCGCGGTATAGTACAGGGGCCCAACTGGGGTTAACCACCTTAGGAGGCTGCCTCACCAGGCCGCGCATAATCCCGATATGGTTCGTCGTGCCGGTTGGTGACCGGAATTGGGAGCCCGGCGACCATACTCGGGGGGGTACGGGGGCCCTTCCGTTCGGCGCGTCGGCTCTCGCCATGCCTCACATTCATAGATAAAACCAATATCCCGCGCTTTGTCACACGGTGCTGCGGCGGCAATCACCTCTTTTTTCACGCCTTCTCCCACCCAAACTCATGGCAGCGCAATTCAAGGAAATAGGCAACACAGCGGCTCGACACACTCCCAAAAGCTTGCTATTTGAGGTGGAGTCCACTAACATCTGTGGGCTCCATGCAAACCTCAACGCCGTCCACCAACACCTAGAGACGGCGAAACCTGCCATGTTTTTTCTAACGGAGACGCAAATACACCGCCCTGACGACACGACCTACTTGCTCTACCCTGGCTATGTTCTTGAGGAAAGTTTTCGTGCAAAAGCCGGGGTGTGCGTGTTTGTTAGGGCGGATGTTTGCTGTCGCCGTTTGCGCTGCCTAGAGGACCCATCCTTCTCCATCCTTTGGGTACACGTAGACCATGGCCCTACGAGTCAGATCTATGTGTGCCTCTACCGTTCCCATACAGGAGATGCTGAGACAACTCGACTCTTTGAATATCTGAGTCAGGCGGCAGATGATGCGCAGGAGCGATTTCCGAATGCCGAAATGGTGTTTTTGGGGGATTTTAACGCCCACCACGAGATCTGGTTGGGCTCCTCCAAAACAGACCATGCGGGAAGAGCCGCCCACGCGTTTGCTCTGGCGCACGGCCTGACCCAATTGGTGCACGAGGTCACTAGGATACCAAGAAGGTCGGGCCTAGCACCTTCTCTGCTAGACCTTCTGCTGACGAGTGATTCGAACCGGTACAGTGTATCGGTGCGAGCCGCTTTAGGCAACTCCGACCACTGTCTGGTCTGTTCCACGGTGCCCATTATAGCGCCCCCACGACCCGTGCAGGGGAAGCGGCGTCTCTGGCACTACTCGTCAGCGGACTGGGATGGACTTCGTGACTATTTTGCGTCCATCCCGTGGGTTGAGCGCTGCTTTGAAGGTAAGAATCCATCGGATTGTGCTACTGCTGTCGCCGGTGAGATCGGTCTGGGTATGGAATACTATATCTCATACACCGATGTCACCGGTGACCGCGGGGTGCGCCCTTGGTTCGGGCGCGAGTGTGCGGAAGCTGTTGAACAAAAACAGTCTGCGTACCGCGCTTGGGTAAGGGCGCGCGCCACGCGCCATCCCAATCTGGGCCACTTCAAGGCGGCGTACAACAGAGCCACAAAGGTCTGCAGAAGGGCCTACGTCAGAGCGGATGCCCTGCGCATAGCGCGGCTTGGTCAAGAGCTAGTGATGCATCCCACGGGAAGCCGTGGCTACTGGCGACTGGCTAAAGCCGTGCAAGCCAACTTCTGTCAGCCTTCGCTGCCTCCGCTGCGTAACCCTGATGGATCCCTGGCCCATGAGCCGCAAGAGAAGGCAAATCTGCTGGCTAATCTCTTTGCGGCCAACTCCCGAATCGATGATTGTGGTACGCAGCCACCAACACTACCCGACAGTGACCACGCGATGCCTGATATCCATATCAGGCAACGCGATGTCCGTGCAGTGCTGCAATCACTCGATGTCCGGAAAGCCGGTGGTCCGGATGGTATTCCAGCGGTAGTCTTGAAAAAATGTGCAGCGGAGTTGTCTCCAATGCTTACGCGCCTGTACCGGCTATCCTACAGTTCGGGTACAGTGCCTTTGCCTTGGAAAGAGGCGAATGTTCAGCCGATTCCCAAGAAGGGGGATCGCTCGGAGCCAGCCAACTATCGACCCATAGCCGTCACCTCAGTGCTGTGCAAAGTGTTCGAGCACATAATCAACAAACAGCTCATGCGGCACCTAGAGGATCACTCCTTAATTAATGACCGGCAATATGGCTTCAGACCGAAACGGTCAACGGGTGATCTTCTAGCATACGTTACCCATCTTTGGGGTGAGGCTATGGACAAGCACGGCGAGTCACTGGCAATTAGTCTTGACATCGCCAAAGCTTTCAATAGAGTCTGGCACAAATCGCTTCTTTCCAAGCTACCTGCCTTTGGTCTGCCTTCTAGGCTGTGCAACTGGGTTGCTAGCTTCCTGCAGGGGCGCCGTATTCGCGTCCTTTGTGACGGACGAGCTTCGGAGTTTCTGCAGGTTAATGCTGGCGTGCCCCAGGGGTCCGTCTTATCACCCACTCTCTTTCTTCTGCATATCAACGACATGCTGTCTACCGGCAATGTTCATTGTTATGCAGACGATAGCACTTTGCATGGGAGTTATCATGGACATCCTGCGGCCAAGCAGTCGGATATCGCGGAGAAAAGGCAGCTTCTTGTCACTGAGCTTGACGGGATCCTGAATCACATTTCTCAATGGGGCTCTGAGAACCTGGTTGAGTTCAATGCCAAGAAGACGCAGGCATGTGCGTTTACAGCAAAAGTATCTTCTTTCCTTCCCCTCCCCACTCTTCATAGCACGCCACTGCCACTGCAGGACAATCTCAATATCCTAGGTATGGATGTTCGCTGCAACCTGAATAACAAAAACTACATCGAAAGTATCATCAAAACAGCCTCACGAAAACTCGGAGTCCTGAACAGAGTGAGACGGTTTTTCACGGAGCAGCGGTGTCTTCTATACAAGACACAAATTCGCTCCTGTGTGGAGTACTGCTCGCATCTCTGGGATGGTTCAGCAAAGTACTTACTAGATGCTCTCGACAGGTTGCAGCGACGTGCGGTCCGCATCATTGGGAATCCCGAGATCACGAACACCCTAGAACCTTTACAGCTGCGTAGAGATGTTGCGTCCATGGCTGTATTTTACCGTTTGTACCATGGGGAGTGTTCTGATGAGCTCTTCCAATTAGTCCCACCCTCCCCTTTCCTACACAGGACAACGCGTGCAGGTCTTAGATGTCATCCGCACACGGTGCAAAACATCCGATCAAGAACCAAGCGGTTCGGAGACTCTTTCCTCTGTCGCACCATTAAGGCCTGGAATTCATTACCAGCTCACGTGTTTCCTTCTTCCTACAGTCCCGGGTCCTTTAAGCGGGGCGTGAAAAAGCATATGATGAGGCCGTCAAGCTGAGTGTCGCCATTGTCACACGGTATGTGTGAGTAATGGTGACCCTCTTTTCTGGGACTTTGCCTTCAGCTTACCATCAGGCAAGGCGAAGTCCAATTGACGTGTCCTATATAAAAAAAAAAAAAAAAAAAAAAGAAGCTACTAATTTTTTTACAAAGTATGTCAATGTGTTCCTTAAATTTCAACTTACTATCTAATGTCAATCCCAGAAACCACGCAGTCATAGACTCTTCTATTTGCACCTGGTCATGCATCAGGTTCACATTTAATCGGTTCTGGTGCCTTTGTCCAAAATGCATTATATTTGTCTTTAATAAATTAATTTTTAAATTGTTATTATTTAACCATGAAACTATCGATGTCAGTGATTCGTTAATGTCAGAGTTATAATCATCAATGTCTTTACAAGGTAGGGTTATGGTACTATCGTCAGCGAATAATGTCATATTGTGTATAGTGCATTTTGGTAAGTCATTGATATATATAATAAACAAAAGTGGCCCAAGGACGCTACCCTGAGGGACACCATATGATACATACTGGGCCTTGGAAGTATGCATTTCTTCTAAATGAGTATTATTATTCACTCTTGTAATAGCAGTCATTTGTTGACGGTTCTCTAGATAAGACTGAATCAAATTCTGAACATTTCCTCTTATTCCGTAAGTATCCAGTTTATTTAAAAGTATTTTGTGGTCCACATAATCAAAAGCACTGGACATATCGCAGTATATAGCACAAACAGGTGTTTTTTTATCAACATAGGTAATAACATTTTTATAAAAATCATAGATTGCCATGTTTATAGTTTTATTCTGACGAAACCCCTTCTGTTCATTACTTATTAAGTTTTCTTTTTCAAAAAAAGTATTTATTGCATTATATAAACATTTTTCAAATATCTTTGAGAATATTGGTAGCAAAGCAATAGGTCTATAACTATCCATTAACTGTGAGTCTCCCTTTTTATAGAGAGGCTTTATGATACTTATTTTGAGTGCTGCTGGAAATGTACCCGTACTTATACATAAATTGATAATGTGGCTGAGGTGATAACATATATGTTCATTTACAGCTTTGATTATTTTAGTACAAATACCATCGTATCCTACGCTGTGAGTGTTATTTAAGTTATTTATTATTAGGAAAATTGATTGCGGTGTACTGGGTGCAAGAAACATTGACTTTAGAGAAGATTGTATGAGAGATGTTACTTTCTTTCCAGCACCTTGAATGGGGGATACTTTTCCAATAAAGTAATTATTGAAAGCATTAGCTATGTCTGAGGGCTGCGTTAAAATACTGTCATTACTAACTTTTATATTATTTACGAACTCTCTTGGTAAGTTAAAGCGTTGAGTGTTTATAATTTGCCATGCTGTTTTATTTTTATTAAGAGACGTTTGAATTTTGTAGTTATTTTGGGCGCGTTTAGTTAATACAATTATTTTTCTTAGTTTTTTACTATAATTAATATATTTTATTTTATTTTCCCTTGACCGATTTGCCCTATACGTCCATAATAACTCTCTTTTCTTTTTGCAGCACACTTTGATTCCCCGTGATATCCATCGCGGTTTGGTATGAGCTCTTATAGTTATAATTTTTTCCGGAAAGCATAGGTTATAGAAAAGCTTAAATTCTTCCAAGAAAAGACTAAATGCTATGTTGGGATCTGCAGTCTGGTATATATTAGAGAAGGATATGTTTCTAATATATTCTTTGAACCTATTAATATTATTCAAGCTGTAGTCTCTTTTTGAGGTGTGCCAGTATTTTAGCAAGCCATTTTTAACTGGTAGTTTTATTATTTGAGCAGAATGGTCTGATAAGCCAAAGTCCAAAATTTCAGTGCTGCAGCCTCTTTTGAAGTCATGTGCGAAATTATCCAGACATGTACGACTGACTGGTCTGGTTGGTGTATAGAGCGCCAATTTTAAATTATAATTTAGTAATAAACATTCAAAGTCTAAAGTGTCTTGGTTTTTTTTAAGCACATTTATATTGAAGTCGCCTGCCAAAATTATATTTTTAAATCTAATTTTTGTCACGCGAATCAAAACCTTTTCCAGCCACTCAAAAAACATGTTAAGGTTATCCCTGTAAGGTGTCCTATAAATACAAACAATGCCAGTTTTGGAGTCAAGAAGTTCAATACAACAACATTCAAACTTTCGCTCCACAGACATTTGTTTTACTTCCGGACAGTCTCTAAACACATGACCCTTACCTACATAAATGCATGCACCCCCTCTTTTTTGTGTGCTCCTACTGTAAGAGGAAGCCAGTACATAGTTTTGCAAGAATAAACTAGACTCATGGCCTGACAACATAAAATGTTCTGTTATACATAGTACATCCAATACCTTATTTTTACGAGATTCCAGATTGGTTAATAATTCATCTGCTTTATTTTGCAGACCAGCTATATTATAATGTAGGACATTTAGATGAGTTTCCAAGAAATAACTGTCGATTGCTCTGTTTGTCATCAACATAATGTATGGTGTTATTGGACATTTTATCAGACATAGCTTGTACATTGATGTCCCTCTGAACGTTGATATCAGAAAAGTAGTTCCAGTCAATAATTATATTATACATGATTTGATTATATATATTCCTAATACCAGCACTATTAATTTTGCCAGTGTTGTATGAGAACATGTCAAGAGTTAGAGAAAAATTACTGTCAAAAAAACAAGCATAATCATTAGTCTGGAGATCGGAGCGTAAAAGGTCGATAAACACTTCCACCTTATAATTATATATTGGGGCTCCTCGTACATATGTCGGCACACAGAGCACTTTGTTCGTGTTCGTGACTTTGCCAAGTGATTTCTGTAAGTCAGTTATTAAGTTAGCATTAGCATTTATGTCATTAGGTCCTATGAAAATTAGGCAATAATCGTCCATTGAAAACCCTCTTAACTTGTCTTCGATGTTATGTAGTAATTCTCTGGTAGTACCGTGAGGAATTATGTACCGACAGAAGTCGAAGAATTCTTCAAAAATATCTTGTAACGCTGACAATGATCCTGGGATTTTTAAATTACTTAAAATAAATAGTTTTCGCTTGCGTTCGGGTTTAATTTTAAGTTTGACAGTTTTGACTTCAGGTTGGCTATCGTTGATTTTATTTGAAGTACAGCTTGATGCCCTGGCATTATCATTATCCAGCTGGAAATGCATGTGCTCGGTTTGAGTTTCCTTATGTTCTTGAGTTTGCCAAATTATACTCTTAGATTGAACATTTTGTTGTATGTCGGTATTCGTTGTATTGCTACACTTCTTATTTCGTTTGTGAGATAACTTACGGGTAGATGGTGGGGTTATATTTATTCGTTCAGGAGTAGAACATATCTTCTTGTATGTATCTCTAGAAGATGCCATATTCTTGAGTTCCAACTTAAGAGTACAGTTTTCTATGTTTAAGTTTTCGATCTCCTGATGGGCGCTTGTTAATTGTATCGTCAATGTGTTTATTCGTTCATTCAAGTTAAATATTTCATTAGTACTATTGTCATGCAAGCTGTCTGGTATACTAAGCGTTGTTGTGTCAAATATTGATCCTTCATTGGTATGGTCAATATTTGAGAGATTATTTAAGGAAGTAGTTCTTCGTGGTTTGCAAAGCGTTATATTGCTATCGTACTGCATGTTATTTTAGTTTGTAGAAATGCTCAAATTAAATTTCAAAAAGTCTTGCGTGATCAACGGTGATTTGAAACCCCGACTTCTCAATTCACAAGTCTTGTGCTATACCGCTGTGCTACGACAACAGTCAGATGTAATTAGCGAATTTTTGCTTCTCTTTATTATACTATTATTTCTACCAATTTAAACCGAGTATATTAAATGGTATCCCCAATTAATAAATGGTATCACCAAATTTATTTATTTTTTTAACGCTGACATCACTATGTGTCAATCACTGTCAACTTTAGTTCAGCTATTTGCTCATAGATGGTGTTATTCTCAATTTTCCTATTCTTTTGTTGATTTTTTAAATGTGGCAACACTGTCGTTTCTGTCAATTAATGTTAAATATGTCATATATTGTATTTTCTACTCACCGCTTGATGGCATGAGTTGTTGTAAATTCCAATATTTAGTTCAAACTGTCAAATCAGTTAGTAAAAGTTTTTTCAAATTTCTTAGTAACGGCTGATGATAAAATATTTTTTGTTTTTATGCAATATTCTGAGCTGATATAACTTCACTAAGGTCAAGAGTTATTTTATAGCTTTTATTATTAGAAATTAAGCACTCATTGATCACTTGTTTATATTAATTTTGTAGATATGTTCCTGTTCACTATATCACATAGATATTGGTTTTCATCGATAGGAATGGACCACAAACGTTGTCACCTGAGTATTGTAATGTCTGCTTTAGATTTCACTTTAACACTTCTTATTTCAAGCAATAATTATTTATATTTGATATTTTAAATACGCCGGGGATGTTTACATGGCAAAGCAGTGTTGCCAGAAAAAAAATTGCTTTGCTTTGCTTTATATATTATGATTATGTCTTTCTTGGTAAATTTTTAGTTTACAGACTTTAACGTAATTGGCCTCTAATTAATTTATATACCTAATACTGAAAACTTGTAATTACCCTTGGGTATGCTATGTTTTCTTCTTTATTTATGTATCTAGCTGTAAGTTTTCAAGAATAATAAAATAAAAATAAAATAGAATGTACATGTAATTCTTCAAATCATATACTACAAAATTCATTTACCTTATCGTGGGTTGTATATTATAGCTAAATTCATATTAGAAAATTAATTTAAAAGGTTATTGCCACACAAAGATATTTCATAATGAACAATTGCCTATCTGATAAACTGGAACTGTAAATTAGAATTCAACTCGAAACTCGATATAAGGGCGATAAAAGGACCGTTGCGCGTCGGCAAACTCCATTAGCGTTACTATTGTGGACCCTTATTAGACTTGACCCCACAGTAACATAAGGGATTATTTATTTATTTAAGATATTGTCTTGGTTTCAAAATATAACAATACAATATATTTATCTATTTACACCTAATGTATTTTAAAGCTATGCTAATATTGACAATATATTGGCAATATATGTTCGCTCCCTTTGCGGTCGAGACAATGGGTAGTTGGGGTACCGACGCCAAGAATCTGGTGAGCGAATTAGGGCGCAGGTTGAGGGACAAAACCGGTGACTCCCGCTCCGGCTCGTACCTGGGGCAACGGTTGGCCATAGCTGTTCAACGGGGCAATGCCGCCAGTGTCATGGGTACCTTTGCACCAGGTACGATGAGGGGCGGGTTAATAGATTAGACTGTCACTCTGACTGTACAAAAATGTGGACAATATTTTAATTGTATAATGTAATAATTAATTTTTATATATTGGCGTACTCTAATTTCTAAATTATTGTAAATCTAATTTTAAGTGAACTTTATGTTTTTATGAGAAATAAAGTATATTGACATTAATAAAAAATAATAATTAAATAAAACAAAAGTTAAAATGCGTCGCGGAATTCCTCCGCATCGCATGCATCTTGTGGTAGCGTTCCCAGAAGACTGGCAGCATTGCCACGTTGTATGGCAATGCTTATTTTCTGACCACGTGAAGCGTCGACCATACGCTTCGCAATCTCCCTGATATTTATTTAAGATTAAATGTAATGAGATTTATGGTCACACAAAACAAACATAACATAGATAAGGTGTTGTAAAATTGGTAGGTACATTGATACTGCTAATTTTTCTAAGCAATGTGTGGGATACATTTCTCAGAGAAATAAGCAGTATCAATATACCAGCAGAGTGGCGAAAGAAGATCGTGAAGAACAAGAAAAGATATTTAAACGTGTGTAAGAAAAAGGGAGAGAGTTCTTCTGTGAATCTTAAAAAATATTCTAAATCAATTATCAAATTAATCGAGCAGTTTTTAATAATTAAATAAATATGAACCTTATTGCATTTCGACAAGGCTGAAAATAGTCTGCATCATTAAATCGTTTCAAAAAGAGTGGCTGCCTTCTATTTTAAGCTTTGTTCAAATGACATGAAGGTTTATATTTGATTAACACTTCAAAAGTGCTCAAGTAGTTTACCACTTAGCCTATAATGATCAACTAACCGCAACGTAACTACGCTCGTTCGTATTAGCCGACACATCTAAGTTGGGTTAGTTTTACAACAGTTCTATCTTCTATATTAACCAATTGAAATCCACCGTCTACTCACGTTACGACTGCGTTTGAAAGCCATTGTCAAGTAGAATAATGCGCCAGATAAGTTTAGTTTTAATAACTTAATTTAAATGAGTTGATAATTTACACCAATTACAGGAAAACCCAAGTTTGCTATCTCTTAAAGGAGGCGAAAACTTTCTTTGGGCAAAATTACATCAACAGTTCTGAAAGACCTGCTGGTCAGAGTGCTTTATTAGTTGAAAACGAAGTTTCTGAAGCGTTTTCAACTATTTGTAATGGTATAAGAGTTAAAAGGAAATATTCCAAAATCTGTGTTAGCGATGTGAAATCTCTCCGAGTTTAATGTTTTAGATTCTAAAGATAAACTTTGGGAGTTGTGAAGAGTTATTATGATGGTGGAATTATATTGAAATCTGGTCGGTTGGTAAGAGTATGTATGTTATGTACATGTAATGTATATGTATGATTGAAAAGATGGGGTAACTGGTGAGATGAAATTCAAATCGAAATACAAAACTCAATAAAATTTTATGACTGCCTTATAAAAGAGAAGATTTTTTAGAGTGAAATAGAGAGAAGATACACTAGTTGTCGCCGCAGCTCCGGCCGTGTCGATAATTGGTTATCGCTACCAAACATAGCCTATGTCCTTTCTCAAGGTTTAATCTACCTCTATACCATAAATTCGTTTAATCACGTCTTTATCCCTGGAGGGTTAGGCAGAGGTGAATTTACACCCACATTTCACCAATCATTGTATTCGGTCGCACGTAATGGGGGGTGAGCCTATTGCCGTCTTCTGGCCACTATTGTTGATTCAAGCCATGCATATGAGGCTGAGTCTGAACTGTATATGAATGTCTGATGTTAAACAGCCCTATCCCTTAGTCGCCTTGTATGACACCGCATGGGAAGAGATGGGACGGACCAAATTCTACTCTGCTGGAAACGGTTCAGTAGTTTAGGCGTGAAAGCGTAACATACAAACAGAAACAGAAAGTTGCTTTCGTATTTATAAGATTAGAATGAATTAAAAAACATAACCGCCGCCCTACAGAATACCGCGGCTATAATAACTTCGTGTTGTGTTCCCAGCGGTAAGTAGGGTAGCCAGAGCTCATTGGAGAGTTTGTGCTGGCAGTGGGAAGACTAAAGCCTTGTCCTGCTTTGTCTTCTACACTGACGGCACAGAAACTCTGTACTTATAGGGTTGGCAGCGCGACTGTGACTCCTCTGGTGTTACAAACGTCCATAGGTCACGGTAACCACTTTCCATCAGGTGAGCCGTGTGCTTGTCTGCCAACTAAGTGGTATAAAAAAAATATTTTTATTTAGAAAACGTTCGAAAAATAAATATCAATTGTTTTCAATTTAGTGTATACTCGTATAAAAAGAGCTTTTGATTTAATGCTGTCTTCAAACTAATTCAGACCACGCTCAGTACCTGTTCATCGTCAGTTAGCCATCCGTTTGCTTGCCCACTTAATAATAATCAAAAAGATGTGCCTTATTTTGCGACAATTTGCCCGAAGCACTGTGAGGATTATGTGATAGGCTTATAGGCTTAATTACGCCGGAGACATTAATTTCTCTGCCGCATTAGTATTCAAGGAATAAATAAGGCTTAGCCACCAAAGTACCCAAAGCTTAACACTATTTCCTTTTAGCTTTAAGAAACAGATTTGTCTAGTCTAGACGTTAAGTGTTATTTACGAAGATAACATTTATATTTTTATTATAAGTTAAAAGTTTACAAAATAGTAGTTTAGTATATTCTTTATTTTATCATGAAACATTTTTATATTTTTCTTCTAATGTAATTAACACTTTATTTAGATTTGACATACAGTGTGATATATAGCCCCGTGGTTCCCAACCGAGTAGATCTTGGGCCACCCCATCTCTTCCCATGCGGTGTCGTACAAGGCGACTATGGGATAGGGCTGTTTAACATCAAAAAGAAAGAAAGAAAGAAAGAAAGAAAATATTTTATTCAGGCCCCACACAGCGGGCACCCCACCAAATACAAACAGACATACATATACAATCAGACAGACAATATAAAATCAGACAGATATTTACAGTTCAGACTCACAACAATAGTGCCCGAAAGACGGCAATAGGCTTACCCCCTATTACGAAATGTGGGTGTTAATTCACCTCAACCTAACACTTCGGGGATAAAGGTGTGATTATATGCATGTATGTATGTACAACTTCTTTCCATCCCAATGTTGTCTGGCAGAGGTTTTCGCATTTAGCGATAAAGCTACTAATTGTATATTAATCTATAATAACTGTAATCCAGACTATTATGTTTTGTAAATGATTTTGATGTAGGAGAAAAAAGGAATTTAGTTGCTAACTAACAAACTAAGTTTTATATTGGACAACGTTTATAATAAAAATACAATACCTATTGAGTACTTTGAGACGAAAATGAATCCAACTAGAAAGTGAGTTACAAAGAAAATCAAACTTGTTAATCTTTATTAAGTTGCCAGTCTAACAATTTAGTTACTGTAACTATTATTCATTCAACAATGTAATTATGAGTTGTTCACTTAGAAACGAGTCGTAATTTGTGAAATTAAATTATTCTTGGTGAAAAAAAGAGATAAGTAATTGTATGGAAGTCAAAATGGCGGATTGTTGGCGCCAAGTGTATGTTTTTGAAAGGCATAATAATACGGTAGTTCAGCTTTTATAATTACTATGCCTTCAGCCTTTGTTCAGTAATATAACGAACTTCTAGCTGTGGCAAATTACTTTTCAGTAACTTTAAGGAATTAAGCTCCCATTTAATTTGAAGCCAAAAACAAATATAAATATACATTAATAATCTACAAACATTGGCTCAGACGTTTATTAATTACAAGTGAACCTATGAACAGACTCACATTTTTTATACCACTTAGGTGGCAGACAAGCACACGGCCCACCTGATGGAAAATGGTTACCGTGGCCTATGGACGTGTGCAAAACCAACAGAGTCACACTCGCGCACCTTGTAAGCACAGAGAGTTTCTGTGCCGTCAGTGTAAAAGACAAAGCAGGACAAGCTTTTGGTCTTCCTACTGACAGCACACAAACTGTCCAGTAAGCTCTGGCTGCTCAACTCACCGCCGGGAACACAACACGAGGTTATTATGGGCGCGGTATTCGATATACATAATGCCCATAGATTCAGAAAACTGTTTAAAAAACCTCACTAACATTTTACCCAATCACATAATATAGCTAACTAGAGATGAATGTTAATGATTTAATTAATATTACCTTGTACATAAAACAGAGAGGTTCTTAATTTATCGTTATAACAACATCAATTTTGATGGTGTTCAAAGATTCAAAGGAGGGAGTAGTTAAGTTCCATCTAATACCTAAAGACTCTTACGAGGAGGAATGCGGTGTGAGCCTCTAATACCAAAAAAGAATACCTCAGTCAGAACCTCGTCCATAAATTCAGCAGTACGAGACCTGTAGTCTTTCCTCTCGGTGTTGTGAGGTACATTCGCTCAAAAGCCGTATACACCATATTCAAAGGAGGAGAACGTGTTGTGGTGTGAATTTACAGACAAGTGTAATGAACACCCTCGATCTAAATCCAATTTGTTTCTGCCTTCATTCTTCTTCATTTTAGCGATAATCCCAGTCGCATTCAAAGCTTTCACCTCGGTTTCTGGGGTCTGCTTTACTAATATAACTGCGGATTTAGCTGAACTTCGATATTTTCCGGGAAGCGACTGCCATCTGACCTCCACAACTCCACAACCCAAAGGCGATATCTAAACATTACATTTAGACCAGTTGTTGGACTTTCTAGACCTCCAATTACTCGTAACGACTGCTATTGACTGTTCGAATGGGAACCAAAACCGACGGCTTTAAGTGCTCTCCGAGGCACGAACAGACTAATGCAAATACCCATATTCATGCATACAAATATTTGCACTGAATGGGGATCGAATCCGCGTCTCCTGCGTAGCGGCCACGTTCACAACCGCCACGCCACAGAGGGTCCGTTAAGCGTGGTGTGAAAAAGCATTATGATGAGGCCTTCAAGCTGAGTGTCACCATTGTCCCAAGGTGTATGTGAGTAATAGTGACCCTTTTTTCTGAAACTTTGCCTTCAGCTTACCATCGGGCAAGGCTAAGTCTAAATGACTAAGTCGCATCACAGTTGGAACAGCCGACCCCAACTAAGTTGGGAAAAGACTCAGAGAATGAAGGCAGTTTTTTTATATAGGACGTCTATATAAAAAAACTGCCTTCATTCTCTGAGTCTTTTCCCAACTTAGTTGGGGTCGGCTGTTCCAACTGTGATGCGACTAATCTTAGATATTTACCGAGAACCGACTGCCATCTTTGGTGATATTGAAGTTCTGTAATTAGACTAGCTGGACTGTTTAAGGCTTCAACTCTAACTTTTTGTCTCTGTATTAAAGTTATTGGGTTATTTACAAGGTTGTATTGTTCTAAGTTTTCGCTGTTCCTCCGTGATCTTGTTGCTTGCACCAGCGCCGAAAATCGGAAACTCAGAACAATACAATATGATCAATGTATTACAATATTCCGATAACTCTATTACAAATGTGAGTGATAATGTGTCTCTGCCTTATTATAGATAAATTTTAAAACCTTACTAAAACAGATTTTTTCCAACAGAATTCTGGGAAGATCATTTCCAATGCCGGTATCCCGGCAGCCCACGCACTCCTTACAATGGCCAGTACTCCAGAGACTGCTCGGGTCTGGAGAGGCTGACAGAGAACAACACCGAGTTCGAGAGGCAGCTGCAGTTCGTGTCTGATGCTGTTATGGCCTTTGCGTATTCTATACGGTAAGTTTACCATAGTTTTATACCAAACCTACTGTACTCCCAAGACGTCGATTCTGCAATACCCTTTCATGCCATTGTCACTCCAAATAGATGCCATTTAATTTTAAATTGTAACAGTATGGCAATAAAGTCTAAAACGCAGTATCGTTTAAGTGTCGGTTGAATGACAACGTCTTTCTTTGGCAAGCTAAAGTAATTAAAATTCTCGTTAACTAGTGGTTAACGAGAAATTACTTCTGTTTAATGTTCATATTGGTTGATTGAACCATATTCTTAGAAAAAAATAAATTATTATTATTATTATTGTTTCTCAGTACCTTGACTCTCGGGACTATGGAGTCCCGGGCCTTTGGAAGGCGTGTGTCGGGCCGAAGCCAAGACGTAGAGGCCCTTTTATGAGAATTTAATATGCTAGTGTAATGGTACGGCGCCTAACCAAAGCTGAGTAAATTTCGATTTTACACGTTCGACATAAAGCTATGTCGGAAGTGCCAGCTCCCCTCTTCTGAGGGGAGATATGAGTGCTCCTCCAGCCGCACAGATATTGTGAAATTCATCCAGAGACAATAATTTCCCCACTGGCATTGGCCGTCTCAATGGACAAAGTATGCAATCGCGAATAGAGAATACTCAAGACATATACAATAAACAATTAAATACGCTGATGTCTGTTACTTATCTCGCATATATTCAATCGCACGTATAAATTCGGTTTACAAGCTACCGTACTTCATTGATTCGGTCTCCGTACCATAGGATTTCTAAATCCTAATCTTCCGTCTGTCATATCTGGTCGCACCGGCCTCTGTGCTTGAGAGAGCTGCACTTCGACGCTAGGTCTCCCGTGGGAATCGAACCACACCCGGTCCTAGTTATCACAGACGGCTGTAATTGCATTATACGATAGCAGGGTACGATCTCGGTACGATAACTTGCTCCTCACCAATACGCCCGATGCTCACCACATGCTCACCATCAAGCAAAGCCGCCATCGATTGTAGATTGCAGGGTACGTGGACGACGACCCAAGACTATTCCTTTGAGGATATCCCCAGGTCTCGGAACTAACAGGTCCCTGGTCTACCGCCTGACTCTTTACATGTGGTGCTTTTGCATTCATCAAGTCTAAAGGCCATGTAACAACCATCAACGCATTTCTCAACTTCAACAAATAGGTTGATTAATTATACTGTACACTTTTATACCTAAAACGCTGTATTACTCAACCTTAGATAGCATTATAAAAGTACTTAAACATTGATATAAACAATCACTATAAGACAATCACTATGAAACAATCACTATAATTACAAGAGTAATATGAAAGCAACTCACCACGTGTGTAGAGACTTGATAGTATTTCACTTGATAGTGTTACACCTTAACTTACTCGAGTAACGCCTATGACCCCCGATCCTTCACCAGTTGACGAGCTCGCTCCCAACGACCGACCTCCTCTCCAGACCCAAGTCGAATGTCCCGCTCCCACGCTCAGTCCCGTCTCGTAAAACCCTTCCCGAGATGTCCTCATCCCTTGTTTTTATAAGCCTGCACGTGTTTTACCAATTTCTATGGAACACTCGTAATAAATCTAGCGTCTTAATAGTTTCTTTAAGCGTTGCAAAAACAATGACCCTCACTTTAGGCTTTTAAACAAAAGGTCTGCTTTATCTGATTTATGGAGGGTCGAAATAACAACGATGCAAGCCAGATGACTATAAGTGAACGACTCCTAATAAATATCAAATTACAAATATATTACAGATGTACCTAGTGGGGTTTATTAATTTCTTATCGTTGAGTAACTAGTGTACCATCACACTAGCAATACACATTATTATTATTATTATTGAAGCGAACCGGCCATCACATTATCAATATGGATCCACTCATAAAATATAAAAATTGATCGACCGTTTCGTACTTGGGACTGAAAGCCGAAGCCCAACTGTCTCGGAAAGTGAATAGTGTAAAAACTAATAGATGTGTGGTATCTTGGCAGTTTTTATTTTTCTATATTTTAAGGCGTTTCCAGGGCTTTCAATGAACTACATACAGTTGAGGTGAATTAACATCCACATTTCACCATTCATTGAATTCGGTCCCACGTAATAGGGGGTGAGCCTATTGCCGTCTTCCGGGCACTATTGTTGACTCAAGTCATGCAGCTGAGGCTGAGTCTGGGCTGTATATATCTGTTTGATGTTAAACAGCCCTATCCTTTAGCCACCTTGTGCGACACCGCATGTGAAGAGATTGGGTGGTCCAAATTATACTCTGCCGGGAACCATTACTGAACTGTTGGTTATGGAAAAAGGAAAGACATACACAACGCTGCACATTTATCATATCAAATTATCATTATCATTTATATTACTGTCTCTGGCAGCTGATGGTTATTTTATACAAGTGAACTGGCAAGAACATCATCATTACAATACGTATTATATTAGCTGATCCGTGCTTACATTGCATAAGTTGCGCAAGATAAGTTCTGTAACACGACAGTAGTGCCACCTACCGGGAGCATTAATTGTAATACATATAACCCCGCGCAGGTGCAAACTATAAATTGACGAAGTTTATCGGAATTGGACGAACTGTAGCGCAGGAAATCAATTAGCCCATCGCAGTACACTGCTGGACATAGGCCTCTCCCAATATTGGGAAGCTAGCGCAGGAAATACAAACAAACAAACATTTTGTTTTCTATATCGTAACCTACTTCCTACTAATATAATAAATGTGAAAAGCAGAGTATAATTTAGGCCACCCCATCTCTTTCCACGCGGTATCGTACAAGGCGACTAAGGGATAGGGTTGTTTAACATCAGACAGATATATACAGCCCTGACTCAGCCTCAGATGGATTGCTCGGGTCAACAATAGTGCCCGGAATACAATAATAGGCTCACCCCCGATTACATGGGACCAAATACAAAGATTGGTGAAATGTGGGTGTTAATTCACCTCTGCCTAACCGTCCGGGATGTATGTATGTATAACCCAATCACGCTCATACAGCTGTTCACATCTTGATGAAATATAATGTGTGTGTGACATTTTCAACAGTTTTTTTTTCTCTGCTAACTGTACCGTTTTTATGCATATGCACACATTCACCCTTATACTTCCATGACATGAACACTTATAACATGCGCATTCGTAATCTGCAACAACACTACTTACACTTCTATCATGGCAAAAGAACTTGCGCAAATTTGACAGGATCTGTGTCGATTAATTGATTGATTTAAAGCACTTTGATGCTTCCTCATACCATGTTCCTCAACTACTTTTTTTTTTTTTTTTTTATATAGGACACGTCAATTGGACTTCGCCTTGCCTGATGGTAAGCTGAAGGCAAAGTCCCAGAAAAGAGGGTCACCATTACTTACACATACCGTGTGACAATGGTGACTCTCAGCTTATCATATGCTTTTTCACGCCCCGCTTAAAGGACCCGGGACTGTAGGAAGAAGGAAACACGTGAGCTGGCAATGAATTCCAGGCCTTAATGGTGCGACAGAGAAAAGAGTCTCCGAACCGCTTGGTTCTTGATCGGATGTTTTGCACCGTGTGCGGATGACATCTAAGACCTGCACGCGTTGTCCTGTGTAGGAAAGGGGAGGGTGGGACTAATTGGAAGAGCTCATCAGAACACTCCCCATGGTACAGACGGTAAAATACAGCCATGGACGCAACATCTCTACGCTTACAACACTTTAGTATCAATACAAATCAATGTTACAACACCACTATTTCCCGCTACTGAATAATCCACGGGAACCACGCGAGCTCACGATTTATGGACGCTGTACAAGTTCGAACAATTTACTTGTCACATAAATAATTGTCTCTTGCTTTTGGCATTTAATCTTGATTTAATTCTGTGTGAGCTATTACTATTGTAGAATACGAATTGAATTCAAATTACACTAAATGTGCGGCGATAAAATTAGTTTTATATCAATGGGTAATCGAGTAAATTTTCGGGCAAATGACACCAAAACTCATTTATCGCTCAATTAGATCCGTACATGTAACGAGGCCCTTAATTCGGTCGAAACCCTGCGGAAATATATCCGATGTCGATGGACACTTCTACTTTTCCACCGGTTTCACCTTATTGCATTCTCAAAGGTAGGTGCTGTAGAAAAACACAAGTGTCTTTATCGATATGTGTAGCAAGTGCCACCAAGTACCATCGATCAATCTTGCAACTTGCTGGTACTTAAATGCTACATTGTTCAATCATATATATAAATATTATATATATAGAACATGTCAATTAGACTTCGCCTTGCCTGATGGTAAACTGAAGGCAAAATCTCAGAAAAGAGGGTCACCATTACCTACACATACCGTGTGACAATGGTGACACTCAGCTTGACGGTCTCATCATATGCTTTTTCACTCCCCGCTTAAAGGACCCAGGACTGTAGGAAGAGAGAAACACGTGAGCTGGTAATGAATTCCAGGCCTTAATGGTGCGACAGAGGAAAGAGTCACCGAACCGCTTGGTTCTTGATCGGATGTTCTGCACCATGTGCGGGTGATATCTAAGACCTGCACGTGTTGCCATGTGTAGGAAAGGGGAGGGTGGGACTAATTGGAAGAGCTCTACAGAACACTCACCATGGTACAGACGGTAAAATACGCATTCATTCTACGCATCTTCGGATATACGTCTCATGGTACGGTGTACAAGCCGTTTGACATGTACGAGTTTATTTTTGTATATAAAATAAAAGCCGTAACAGTGTAACAGTGCAACCTAGTGGATAACCGCGGTAGCCTAGTGGTATGGGTGAGACGAGCTCTCGGGTTCGATCCCAGGTTTACCATGGCACACACCAATGACTTATAGGCTCGTCACCTATTATATTGGGACCTAAACATAAACTGACGAAAAGTGGGTGCTAGCACCTCTGCCTACCCCTTCGGGGATATAGGCGTGAGTTTATGTTATTATGTAACAAAAGTTTTACCTATACCGCGATAGTATTCTTTAAGAAGTGCGTAGGATATAATGGTAAAATTTACTCGTTGAATCTCTCTGTATCACTGCAATAAGTAGGGACTCTCGTAATAAATATAAAGAACTAGGCAGTTGCCTGCAGCGACTGCCGCGTGGATGTCGGTTCTCGCGATCAGACCATAATCTATGTCCACATCCAAGTTCTGATCTATGTACCAAATTTCATTAAAATCGGTTCAGTGATATAGATTTGAAAGCTTAACATTCTGACAGATTTACTTTTGTATTTGTAATAAATATATTTTAAAAGAAATACATTTTCTACCGTAATATTTCATCAATTTAACGTCTATTCATTTCTTATGTAGAGCCAGAGTTACAGAGCATAATTTATGGAATCTGTAGCTTCTTTTGAACATAGCAGATTTGTAAAGCAATTCGATTCAAATATTAGAGATGATTCAGTCATTAAAATACAGAATACATTTGTTCTCTAGTAAAACAGGTTCATAGTCTTTTTATGAGCCATCCTTCATTATGTAAGAGCTTCTGCGTTATTCAGAGTCCACGGCAACTAATAATTCAGTGCGTCGCCGCGTCGGGGTGTTTGTCGAGATTCTAATTGCTTAGTCATACGGGACGGCTGTTTCTCTGCACAAATTTTAAATGCAAATACTATTTCCTTGATTTCTGGTGGGTAAAATATCGCTGTTAAAAATGTTGAGTTTGTGTTCCTATTAAACGGTGAGTTCTGTATAAACTTGTATGAACTAATAAGGCATGACGTCATATCATACTATTTTAATATTTTTTACATAAAATAAAGATTTGGAGTGGAATTAATTTTAACCCAACTGCACCAGGGACGGTAATGTGTTACGCACGTATGTATGTATGTACACATATTATGTAGTTTTTTTTGTTCCCCTCTACAGGCCTAATGGCTGGACGGATTTCAATGAATGGGATATTAAATGAAAGGTTCATCTCCCAATTTACATAGGGTTCATAAAATGTCAACTAAAACTATGGTGTGGATTTTTGATGATAAAATGCGAGTTGTTAATTTTTTCTTTTCTTTCAAATTTATCGAGTAGTGTAATAGAAGGAGATTACAAATATAATAGAGAATAAAAAATAGCATGTGTAATATCATAACTAATACATGCATATATACATATAATCACGCCTTTTTCCCCCGAAGGCTTAGGTTAGGTTAGGCAAAGGTGAGTTAACACCCACATTTCACCAATAATTAAATTCGGTCCCACGTAATAGGGGGTAAGCCTATTGCCGCATTCCGGGAACTATTGTTGACTCAAGCCATGCATCTGATGCTGAGTCTGGGCGGTATATATCTGTCTGATGTTAAACAGCCCTATCCCTTAATAGCCTTGTAAGACACCGCATGGGAAGAGATAGGTTGGTTGGTTGGTGGTTAAAATAAAATGGAAAAAATCTTTTGCTGTTTAAAAGTTCAAAACAAGTTTGATAGTAGGCAGTACCCATTAATTTTCTTTCGGTTTATGATTATCAAATGAGTACCACCCACTGTCAAACTAGTTTCAATCGTTTAGACAGCAATCGAGAATTTTATATTTTAATAATTTTTGCCTCATTTTTACTTTCCTTCTTTAGAATTCAACAATGTAGGAGTACTTTCGCAGTTACTTACTATAGACATTAACTTTCAGATAAATAATGAAAAGATTTTGAAATTAAAACTTAGTTACTCTGGAGTCTAAGGGTCTCGAGACATAAATAATTCATAGCAAAATATACATTGAAACCGGTTAACCGAATTCCGTCAAAACGGTGTATCTTTAATAGTGTTTAATCAAATCGGAGGTCATGTAAATGAAGTGGTTGGCCCATATCAATTAGAGGTCCCAGAGGGGCGCGGGCTCGAGTCCCGGCTGTAGCCCTCTAACTAATTTTATACGATCCTTCTTACATTGATTTAAGCTGAAAAGTCTTCCTAAAGTCGACCTTTTGTGGTCATTCTGTTAATTAGTTTGGGTCCAGTTGACACGGATATTTTGCCTTTAAATAATGAACAAATAGACTGCCTTTAAACAAATTGCTGTCAGAAAACAATTTGGGTATTGTAAATGAATGGTCATTCATTTACAATATCTAAATTGTTTTCTGAGTGACGATGATTGTCGAAGGACCGATGCAATGGCCGTTGGAGCAAACGAGTCCTAGAGTGGAGACCGCGAGAAGGTAAACGAAAGGTAGGACGCTCCCTAGCCAGATGGACGGACGACCTGAAAATGGTGGCTGGGACAGACTGGATGCAGAAGGCGGAGGATCGGGGAAAATGGCGCACATTGGGAGAGGCCTATGTCCAGCAGTGGACTGCAGTGGGCTGATTAATTGATTGAAATGAATGACAAGTTCGAGGGGTTTGTCTAATCAAATTCTTGACGATGAATAGCCCATACAGTCTCCATATTTTTTTATATATAGAGATACATATTTCACATCAACTAGCCTATCAAAGACCAGTAATGAACTATTTTAAATTAAATAATTAACATTTTATCAGAAATACTGAATGCGGAAGGTGGAATATTGGAAGCAATGGCGCACATTGGAAGAGGCCTGTATGTCCAGTGAACTGCCACAGGCTAATTGATTGATATCAGAAATGTGAACTCTCATGTGTTAATATGTATGTAATGGAATCCAATTTTGATTGCTATTTTGTGGCTTATTTTACAGTTTGCAAAAATCTCTTTTATAAAGTTACACAGTTTACAAAATTTTTGTTGTTTAATACACCAATAAAACATTTGCTAAACTCGGCAATTAATTAAACTACAAGAAAAACTAGTCCAAGTCAACCTCTCTAATCTTAATCAGGTATACAATTAATGTTATACATTTCTTCACAATTTTTCCTTAATCGTTAATGAAAACATAATTAATTTCCTTCAGGCATATAGCTTTTGCAAATATAAAGATGCGTATTAGGAGTTCAAAATCAAATCACCTATTTTATATGCTTATTTATATAACACTGTAATGCGAATAGCTACAGCCTAATTATCAATTCAACCTTCAAAATATCATGATATTTGTACACCCTTGCAACGTGTCTGAACCCACCTTTTTGGATAAATCCTTTTAGGTTTGAATGCGACTCAACAAGAAAAGGTTAGTAGCTGATAAAAAAGGGTCAGATTGAGAACTATATATGCACTTGTTCTTACCTAAGTTTGGAGAAAGCTCCCTCGTCGCCATTGTTAACCCAAACACTGTTGTATTGGTTTACGTCAATATAATATTTATGATTAACGGTCTGTGTTCCTTTTATACCAGGACTACATATGTTGGGTGGGGGGGATTAAGTGGGCCTGAAAGTCTCTTGGGGAAAAAATCTTCCGGTTTCGCTCTCATAAGACTTATCTCGTATGGGCAAAACAGCTTAACGTCACAGAAGGAGTGTGAAAAGAATATTGATTTGTTTGTCTTTTTGTGGTAAGTAAATGGATATATAAAATTTATACAATGTTTCATCATTGTATAAATTTTATAAGTATTTTTACTAATTTATTAGTTCAATTGTGTATATATTTGTATTATAGGATTTTTCTGTTTTCTACACCTAGGTAATACATCAAATGGATAATTATTTCATAACCTTAGTTAATAAATTATATTGAAAGTATATAAATTGAAAATATAAGGTAGGTGTACATTTTTTTGCATAAATTTTACAAGTACTAATTTCAGAAGTCCAAAAATGTTTGTCATAATGATTACATGATCACTAGTAATATTATTTTTACTCTTAACGATCGAAACTCCTAATCGTAAGTCATAATATTTTCAATCATAAATATCTTTTGTCCTATGTTTGTCATAAATTATAACAAAAATACCAAAATATTTTTTTAAGGGAATACAATGCATATGACGTAAGAAGAGAAAACCCAATACCTAGTAAGGAAAATATTAAATATAGTTTCTCTCATGAATTTCAAAAAAAAAACTTGTAGCTCTTCTCCCAAGTGCCTTCAATAACATTAAGTCCATAACACACGTAACCTTTTCACAGAAAAAATAAGGTTAAAAACACACTAGGAGTGACCAAAACAACATAAGACTGTTATCTCGCCTCCCACAAGGCTCTTAAGGTTATCACAACCGTGTGCATTAGTGGACATTAAATTAGCGAGAATAAAAGTCTGACGGAACGTGGACATAAAGAATAGGTGACCATGTAATGGTCCTTTGAACTTGGGGCTTTGAAAAGAAATTGCGTTCTATACATTTCTTTATCATACAATATTATGATGGTCAGCAATCAAGGTCATTTTTATGTGTGATATCTTTACACAAAGGTGTGTCATTTTATTAATGGTGGTTATAAATAAATATATTCTCTGTAATAGTGGGACTGTCAACTAAGTTTTTCTTTGTTAGGCAATCACATTTAGGTTTCTATTCTAGAATGTCACTCAGTTCTGACATTTATACAATCTATCCTCAAATAAATTGACATCCAGAACTGAGTGCCACAAATCCAGAATACAGCGGTATAAATTGTATCAAAACTTGAGTCAATCAAAACTGGAAAAACAAAGTTTAAAACTAAAACCTGACTACTGAAAAATCAATTAAAAAGTTTTAAACAAGAAGATATCAAGAGAGAGAGGGACATAGATTCGGTAATACGTCATATAGCCTATAACTAGCGGACGACCAAGACTCTTCTAGTGATACCTCATTTATCCAGTTCTAATAAGTAATTCAGGAACTATGAGGGAACAGATGAACCTACATACATACATACATTCATAGCCTGTCAAATCATAACCCTCCTTTGGCTTCACCGTAGTCGAGTAATAAAATAACATTTTTAAAATTCAATGTTTATTAAGCTAAATATTTGTTGACCAGCGAAATTTAAGCATAGAGTTGGAGAAATCGAACCAAAATATTACATGGATGACTTTTGCATAAATTCTCTATCTCGGCTGCAATCAATGAAAAATGCTGCCTTTCATTTTTCACATTTTCTTTAGTACCCATACATCCCTATAGTCTACAAAAAGTTGCTACACGCACCGTAACAACTAGCCATTAGGAGTAGACAATTCCAGGGTCTTATATGTAAGATCCCATAAGACTTTAGATCCAGAGTTCAGGTGTTACGACACAACTGTACGTCAAAGAAGTCTACTTGTTCTTCACGCTCGTCAATATTCATTATTATACAACAATAATTAATAATACTAAATAAATATTCTACCGCGGTAGCCTAGTGGTATGGGTAATGGACTGCTGAGACGAGGTCTCGGGTTCGATCCCAGGTTACCATGGCACACACCTGCTTGTGTGCTGCTTGTGTTATGGAATCAAGAATGTGGATAAAAATACTTTGATTATTTATTTGTAAATATCTATTTATTATGCATAAAAACATCCAGACCAATGCAAATATATATATTCGTGTATACAAATATTTGCACTGAGCAGAAATCGAACCCTCCTCGGAATCGAATTGAAGCTCCTGCGTAGCAGTCGAACAGACACCTGTTTTAAACTATGTTCTAGTTACACCAACATCACAAACAAAGCCTCGTAATGAGAAGCCATCAAACAAAGCCTCGCACACATTTACACACGTATCATCTGCAAACACATGCACTGTCCTTTGAAAGGACTGTCTGTGTCAATAGAGAGCCATAATGGTTCTTCAATTTGTAGGGAACTGGAAACGAAGGTTCTACAGACAGAATGGGATCGTAATCTTGGTTGAATTGTCGCTGTGTGACGTCACCTGATGGCAAATCGATTAGACTTGTAATCACAACTGCAAATAGGCATTCAAAGATCGTTTGTTGTGATTAGGAGATAATAAAAGTGGAGATTTGCTTGAGTAGCTGTAAACACTGAACAAGCTAACATCAAGTACTTTATAGGCGTTACTGAGACCGATGATTGGAGTGGAGCAAATGAACAATAATATTTAGTCAGACATAAAAAAAATCATAGCCATGATGGTGTTTGAACATCAGATAGCTATTTATTGAAAAAGTAAAGTTTAGGATAAGATAAAATAAATCTTTATTATACACCAACAAATTACTGTACATGTACAGAACAACAATATGAAAAATGAACAAATGACGGCCTTATCGCTACATGCGATCTCTTCCAGGCAACCTTTGGATGGAAATAATTTAATTGTCTTAACAATAATAACTTATGGGTAAGTTATTAGTGTATATACACATAAACATATATATTATATACACTTAAGTAGTATTTTACATAGACCTAAGTATACCATACATTCAATTATTTCATTTAAGAAGTAAACGGTTGTTCGAATACAATTAAATTTATACAATTTTACTTAATTAGCTAATACACGACATATATTTAGATCGATTAGCGGTATTGCATACTAGTAAATACTATTTTTATTGATGGAGGTAGGACACGGCGGTATTTCCGTCCAAGACTGGATGGACATGGATTGCTCAAGTCCGACTGGGGAAGTATTATGATATGATATGACATATAACACGAAGTTATTATTTAACTTCGTGTTGTGTTCCCGGCGGTGAGTAGGGCAGCCAGAACTCACTGGAGAGTTTTTGTGCTGTATTGCAAAAACCAAAGGTTTGTCCTACTTTGTCTTCTACACTGACGGTACAGAAACTCTCTGTGATTATAGGGTTGCATATGTCCATAGGCCACGGTACTGCGACCCCTTTCCATTATGTGCTTGTCTGTCACCAGTATAAAAAAAACTAAGATTTAACATCGTATGTTGGTTGGTGACAGATAAGATCTTTATGGGGCCCATTATACCTTACCTTTGATAACGGCTACTTATACCCGTGAGTGGCGGCAGTTCTCTGATCTAAGACCGTGCATCAATTAATTAAAACACTTAACTAAATTACTTCGGCGAACTTTGGCCGCTCGCGTGTGGATTTTGAATTGATGTTTTTATGGCGATACTGTTACAGTGTTGTTGTTGTTTTAATTGTTTAAGTTCGTTGAAATTCGAGCTGAAGTTTTTGTTTGTGTCGTTAAATTTCGTACGTAATTGGGAAGAAAATATTTACTCAGCAGTGCACTCTCGATAGGTTAATAATTAAATATGTTTTTACTGCCCGGTACATAATGTGCGTGAATAAGCATATGACATTATGTTGAAACTAATTAGTAAAATAAAAATTAAAAATTGTAAATGCAACACTACCCATCCTTCCCTCCTCTACAGCTAGAACTCTATTCCTTTTTTTATACAACTTAGGTGACGGACAAGCACATGGCCCACCTGATGGAAAGTGGTTACCGTGACCTATGAACGTGTGGAACACCAGGGGAGTCACACCAGTGCTGCCGCCCTGCAAGAACAGAGAGTTTCTATTCCGTCAGTGCAGAAAACACAATCAGGATAAGCCTTTAGTCTGCCCACTGACAGCACAAAAACACTCCAGTGAGCTCTGGCTACCCTACTCACCGCCGGAAACATAACACGAGGTTACTAGAGCCGTGGCATTCTATAGGGTGGAGTCTCAGTCGGACTGCTCAATTGGGACGGGAATACCGTGATGCCCTACGCCCTTATAAAATATTATTCCTTTGTGATCTGGTCTATGGATCTAAGTATATGGTATGTTTTTTTTATTTGTTGTTCATATCTAGTTATTTGTTTTTACAACAAATAACTAGATATGAACAACAAATAAAAATATGCAGTGCGGTGAACTAACTTGTGAAGAAAAATAGGTATTACATTGGTACGTGTTGACTTTCAATATTATTTGTTCGTAAAGTTGGAAGGAGATCCGAGAAAAGTTTATAATAAGTCTGTATAGTTTAGCACCTGCGCTCGAAAAAGATTCGCAGTGCATTCATCTGTTGGGTTTTCGCACAGATATTACAGAACTTAAAAAACAAATGTCTGGAGTAAAACTCCTGATTAGTAAATATGCCTTTACTTATTAGGAATTTTGAGACACCAAAAGAAAGAAATATATTTTTGTCTTTTCTTTGGCGAAAAGTGGGCTCATTATTTCGCTCCTTTCGCTTTCTTTTGTTTTTTTTTAAATACACCTTGTTTCTAGTTTATTTGCTAACTACACCAAATCTTTTGCTTTATTACACTACTGTCCATCCCAAGGTTGCCTGGAAGAAATCGCTTCCAGTGATAAGGCCGCCCACTGTACATTAAACTGTATGCATGCTAACTACAAGTTTTTCTGTAATCTATTGATGTACAATAAATAATTATCTATCTATCTATCCTGTCTACCCCTTTGGGGAAATAAGCGTGAGTTTATGTATCATTGTATAGTCAGTATTTTTTTCGTGTGGCAATACAAGGAATAAACCAGCCCTCTGGTCATACTTGTATTATCATATAACAATAGAACCGAACAATATAAAACATGAATTTAAGCTTGTACGAAACATACTTTCAATTAGTCCATTCCTCCGAGAAGGGTATTGCCTAATTAATTTGAGGCAAACGTCGAACATTCCAGAGTCTGTTATTCTCTAATGGAAAGTCTAAAATTGCTTTTTAATGTAAGTAAAAAAATCTAATCATACAATACAAAAAAATAAAAACAAATTGAAAATTTCGTAACACGTATTATAGTGAAAAAAAATGATTGACTTTTTCATAGCACTTAGAGGACAATCGTTTCAATTAGGTAGGTATTTTAAAACTTTAAGCACGGATGGTAGGTGTACGGGTAAACTGAAATTCCCTCTAAGTAAGTAAAATATAAGTGCGTGTACGATTTATTTGCTTGCAACTGTATTTACCAACCACCAACAATATCTTATCCACCCACAAAAGAAATAAATTAAAATGAAAATTGAATTGAATATCTCCCTGTATTCAAAGTGTTAATAAAATTTAAACAATAAATTTCAAACTTTTGTCAACCCTCCTTTGACAAAAGACTTTATCTATATTATGGATAAAGTCTTCAAAATAGGTCGGGGTCAAAACGGTTAAAGATTTTAATACAGTGTCTAACTTTGACCCAAAAACCACGTTCCAATTTTGAATTATGTGCGAACTCAAAGTTACGATGTTTTCGATTTTTTTTTACTAGCAACATTTATTTATAGGGTATTTAGTGGAACAGAACGATAATAAAACTCTTACACAAAAGTGGAAGTTTAATTTAGATTAAGGTAAATTTGTACTAAAATTACTAGCAAGGGTCGCTATCGTATCGTCGAGAGGGATAAATTAACTTGAGAAATTGATTAAGATAATCTTCAAGTTTGTTATAAGTTGAGAACCACTGGGCAAAATCACATATCACAAGAATTTAGTAGAATTAAAACTTTCTTTCTTGAATTTGTAATTCTAATAATATAATGAAATCGGTTGAAATAATACTAACGAAAATGTGCAAGAATATCTATCTCTTTATATACATTTAAATTATATATTTATTATTATATATATAATATACTTTATCTTGACTTATTTTAATATTGACATAGTTTCTGATATTTCGGTTGTCTGCGTACTTGTCTTAGTAATAAATAAGAACAATAACAGAAATGTTAAACACTTCTATTTTGTTGAAATTGTATTTAAACACATGTTAACCAAAACCTAAACCAAAACTATATTATACGCCATCACACTTTGAACAAACATGTATCTACATATTTGTTCAAAGTGTGATAGCGTATAATATAGTTTACCTTTCGAATTATCAAAGGTACAGTAAAGTGATCAAATTTAATGTGAGTTGGACAAATTCGGAAACCCAATGGCGTAGTACAAATATGGAATCATAGTTTGAACAATTGAGTATCTCTGGTTCACCTGTGTTCAAAATAAAAGTGTTAAACATTTCTGATGTTATGCTATTGCTTATGAGTAGTTGATGAAATGTTGTAATCATACTTTGAATAAATGAGTATGAGAATGAATATCTTGATGATGTTAATGCGTGGTCAACATAAGTCACTTGCTTTCTCGCACAAAATAAATTGTAAAATAAAGCCAATTTAAAAAAGGTAAATAATCTAGTTCTAATATAGTTCACTGAGTTTCTTGCTGGTATCTTCTCAGTAGATCTAACCCACCGAACCAGCGAAAGAATCATTTTCCAATGGTTTATTTTTGCGTTGTTCGATATTTTTATATTATTTCTTAACATACCTAATTGTAAAATTTTGACGTTCATAATGTGCTCTTTGTGTGCCTAAACTGAATAAATGAAATTGATTCTTTGATTGATTTTTAAATTATTAATTGCGTAATATTTTGAACGTAAATTTTATTTGCGTAGTATCCTCAGTACCATTTAAATATGTGCAGAGTTTAAGTTCGTGTAAATCACTAAGAATCGACCACTTTCTCAGGCGCAAAAACAAACTTATTGCGTTCTTAGAAGAAAAATAATTCGTTTTGTGCTGTCAATTTGAAAACCAAAGGCTTGTCCTGATTGTGTCTTTTGCACTGACGGCACAGAAACTCTGTTCTTACAGGGTCGGCAGCACAAGTGTGATGTCTCTGGTGTTGCACACGTCCATAGGCCACAGTAACTACTTTCAATTAGGTGGGCCGCGTGCTTGTCTGCCACGAAGTGGTATAAAAAAACGATTGCATTCAACTGTTGAACAGAGTATGAAATTTAATAACACTACTTACTAACTACATACTTTGTGGGTCAAAGTAGTTAGCAGTGAGGAAGGAAATGAAGTTAAACTCATCGCTCATGCAACGAACAAAGCCGTTTAAGGGTTTTTAATGAAAGCAAACAACTTTTCATTAGTTCCATGACTGTTATATTACATTCCGAGTGCAGATTACCGGTTTTCTAAACGATGACGGCTTAAAAACAATTCGTGTGCAAACTGCACGTGAATTAAATTGCTTTAAATTGTTGCTTTAAAAAACATTCTCCATGTACAGTGAAAAATGTGCTAGTTTAACTGTAATGTATTTTATTACATTCCACATGACAAACGTGAATTCAAACGAAACAATAATGTGGCTCACACTGCGTGCCTCTATGAAATGTCAGAATTTCTGCATTCATTAACTATATTGGTTATTTATTATAATTTTAATTATGATTACTGAGAAATTGAAGGGATCAATGTAGGTACTGTAACTGATACTTTAACAGAAATATTATAAGGTAAAGGATCTGTAATAGAATGCTGACGTCTAAGATACAGGCACTGTCCTAGTTTAGGTGTCGGGAATACAACATTTTGGGCAAACTACACAGCCAAAATGTATACCTAACGTATGTCTTTAATATTATTACATGATAAGGCTAAATAAAAAAATATGAAAAGTATAATATGCTACCTACATAAACTACTCTAAATCTATTGATGTACAATAAAAATATCTATCTACCCAATTTCAAAATCAATTAATCGGCGACCCGCGCGCATTATTAAATAGAAATAATACTAAATCCATATTCACTAATATTATAAATGCAAAAGTTGCTCAGTTTATCGGTCTGTCTGCGAATATCATCAAAATGGTTTTAATGCTTACGCATAAACCACTGATACAATTTGGATGAAATTTGATAGAAATATAGACTAAAGCCAAGCTACATGTTTGGCAACGAGCAACAGCTGATGTTTTTTTTTGTATTATTAACCATTTTTCGAGTCTTTTCCCAACTTAGTTGTTGTCGTTTATCATTTTAACTGCAAAACAGTCAATTTTTTATATTTTCTATAAAACAACTGGCATCTAACTTTTATAATCTACTGGTGCTAGGAGATCTGTAGTTTGTACCAGCTATTGAACTTCTGTGGTATGGGTAATGGACTGCTGAGACGAGGTCTCGAGTTTGATCCCAGGTTTTACCATGGCACACACCAATGACTTTTCGATGCTTTACGAAGTTATGTGTGTATTTATCGCAGGTTTATAAATGCCCGGTTCATGGCAATAGGCTCGCCAGGGTGTGATACGTAGTTTCGAATGCCAACTTTGCGACGCACGCTGCAGCGAAAAAAAAATCAAGTGGTACGCCCTTGCGAAAAGCCGTTGTATCGAAAATCGTGAAAGCGAATGACGGACTCGCGAACACGCTGTCTCGACATTCTTTTTATGTGTGGTACGCTCGATCGATAATCACATTATCGAAATTCATTGTTCCGATTAGAGTGCCTATGCCTATTCAAATCTATCGTATGGGAATAGAACTCACGCACGATCTGGATGAGGCACAGCAACTTATGATGGTTCGATTAGAATTTGGAAGGAAGAGAAATGAAAAAGAATATTCTTTATCAAATTTTTACTATTAGGTAATATAGGTATAGAAAACCAATCTAGTTTTTAGGTAACAAAAATAATAACAACTTCCAGTATTCGAATAGGATAAATTTAAATATTAGTTATATGAGAAAAAAGAGTTGTAACTCCAACTCTATTTAAAGAAATAAAAATAAAAAACTTACAAAATGAGTACCTACTACTCGATAAGTAACAAAAATACTCAATACATAATGAAATCTCAAAAAAAAAGAAAATCAGTCTGAAACACTAAAGGAACTCAGTATATGCGAGTATTTAGAGCTAAAGCTCTTATGAAATCCAAAGTCGTCATTGTATTTTTCTTTTTTAAAATAGCTTCTATAGCATTTTCTTTCAATTTCATTTTCTTTGGTAGTGGAGTCTGTGGAATATTACCTAAAATTCTTTCAATTTTGTGCATTGTGGTTTTTTGTTCATCAATGAGCTTTCGAAGACAGGTGTATAAACCCAGTTTTCGATTTTCCATTAAACTATTCCACCGCCGGTGCCATGCTTCCACGCTATTTTGGGTTCGCGGAAGATGCAGATGATTGTTTCTCTCCACAGACCACAAACTAGGTGGAAATAACGGTTGCATTCTTGATATTACAATTATTTCATCCGACCTGCGAGATTGTAATTGGCCCAGAACATAATACTCTTAAAAATATTCAGTAATAGCAGAAGCTTCTTCTGGAAAAACGCTTTCTTTGAGCTGTCTAAATACACCAGGTATTTCTTCCGGACACAAGTAAGCCAGAGCTACATAAGATCTCATTTTTAGAGCAAATTCACTGTCAGTACTATATCTAGTACTGAGGCCATTTGCTTGAATCTTTCTCCAAATATTTTGCCCCAGATGAAATAAGCAACCGGAATGAATTGTGGTAGGAAATTCTATCCGTACTGCATTTATTATTGCTAATTCAAAATCGGACATTATTCTTTCCGGGATTAAATTAATATTGAATTCAGAAGCGTAGTCTTTCAATTGGCGGAAAAAATTTAAATAACATTCTTCCGTCTTTTTATGTAGAAACCCATAAACTAGGGGTAATATTCGTTTATTATGTCCAGAACTAACAATGCCATGAACGGAAAATAATTGTTTAAATACTACGGGGCAGGTTTGGAATGTCCCATCCACTAACCAAACTGGCGATTCACTCAACTTCCGTAAGTTCATTTCCGTAGCAAATAATAATAAGCGCCCATTGTCATCCCCAAATGCAACGTTCTTACCTAGGAATCTTGTGCCATTTATTTCTTTATATTCATTAGGTATATTCACTAATTCATTTAAGCTTGTAGGTTCCTTTGGTTTATTTTTGTTTCTTAATCTCTTGATTATTTGCCGAAGAGCGTTTTTATTTGGAATGGAACTTGTGCTACTGGAAGGTATTTCTGCCAGTTTATCTCTTATAATGATGCCTGGTGCGATATTACTCTGACTTGCTGCAGTTTTTAAGGCATTTCTTAACTTGAGTTCGTCAACCTGATCTAGAAAATACAAAAATAATAATAACTAACCGCAATGTGTGAGGGTGAATTCCCTGCCTATGGCGAGCGGTGCGATGATAGAAAGTAGCTGTGGGCATCAAGTCAAATAATTCATCTGAGCATAAACCATTGTATAGGCGGTAGAAAATACACAGCGAGGCAAAGTCCCTTCTAAGGCTGAGAGGCTCCACATCGCCTGCAAGTATCGGATTGTCGACCAGCCTCAACGCCCGTTTTTGCACCGAGTCGAAGGGGTCAAGCTGGTAAGCAGGTGCTCCGGCAAAAAGGTGACAGCAGTCTTCCATGTGGGGCCGGACCTGTGCCTTATAAATAAGGAGTCGCTGCTCAGCAGTGAAGTACTGCTTCGCTCTGTTGTGCACTCCAAGTTTCTTTGATGCCAACTTGACCTTGTCTTCCAAATGACTGCGGAACTGGACGTCGTCACTGGAGATAATTATCGACACCAAATATCCCAATACTCGAGGAAATGGTAAGCGGTGTGCCCAGAAATTGCGGCGCTACAATTCAATTCAACACGTACACGTGTTGTCCCCGATCGGATACTCCAGAGAGAGTAGTCTCAATTTCATACAGAAGTTGTTCGCGACTGTCCCCTACCCAAGACTGAGGGCTCCGTGTAACACGCGTCCCCGGTACTGTCGTCTGCATAACAATGGGTTTTTTTATTTTGTTTTATACCACTTACCTAGGTGGCAGACAAGCACACGGCCCACCTGATGGAAAGTGGTTACCGTGGCCTATGGACGTGGGCAACACAAGGGGAGTCACACTCGCACTGCCGACCGTGTACGCATTGAGAATTTCTGTGCCGTCTGTGTGAAAGATGCAGGATAAGCCTACAGACAGCACACAAACCCTCCAGTGAGCTCTGGCTGCCCTACTTACCGCCGCGCCGGGAATACAACACGCAGTTATTATGGCCGCGGTATTCTGTAAGGTGAAGGTACTTCCCCAGTCGGACTGCTCAATGGGCGGATATACCGCCGTGTCCTATCTTCTTGAGAGCCACCTGACAGCATGTCATTCATATGCAGCAGAAACAGGGTCGGAGATAACACAGAGCCTTTTAGGACACCAGCGTTTAAGTAAAGTTTAGAAAAAAATATATTTTAGAAACCTCAATATCATTTTTAAAAATCTAAACATAGATACTCCACACGTATGGGTTTGATGAAAAAAATTTTTTGGAGTTTTAGTATGGGGACTCCTAAAAATTATTATAATATTTCTATTTTTGTGTGAAAATCTTAATGCGGTTCCCAGAATACTAGATGTATTCTGGGAACCGCCTTACCAAGTTTCAACAAAAAAAAAGTGGCTCTGACATACGGACAGATATGACGAATCTTCCGTTTTTTGCCATTTTTCTACGGAACCTTAAAAATGTTATATTGCCATTTTGTACACAAGGTGTCTGAGTGGTTTTATTGGTCATACTTTTTTTATTTAATAGCATTTTGAAATAAGCCGAAGGAATATAACAATAGGAGAAAAAAAATATAAAATTTCAAATTTCAACAACTCACCTGGTTCTGGTGCATGAGAGTGATTGGTCATCTCTCTAATAAAAAAATGTTCATCACCAACTAAATGACTGCTTGCAGTACTTTTACAATACAATGTTGCTTTATTTGTACAGCACCAATATTGCACATTGTTGACTTTTTTGTTTTGCTGCATAATAAAGCCATCAACAATTATTACACTTTTCCCATAGCGGGAACTTATTGGCCGAAAAGAACGAGTATTATTCATTTTATATGTTGTATGTCACACGCTGCAGCACATCAATAAATCAAGTTCAAGAAGGAACATAAGAATTCTAAATAATGAGAGATTTAGACGGTACTTTAACAAATGTTGTCGTTGTAGAAAGAACAAATAATTTTTAGTCCACCTACATTTTATATGAATTGTTGTGATTGCATGATTATAACATGTGTGCTTAGAACATGAACCATAGCTTAGAACTTGAATGTTATAACTAAGCTTATCATAACGGGAAGCATAACATGCTAGTTAATATACAGATCACAACATGACTAATGGGTTTTAATCATAGCCTTGTGGTCTAAGCAACTCATTCTAGTCTAGTTCTGTTCTAGTCTAGAGGTCGTGAGTTCTATTCCCATACGATAGATTTGAATAGGCATAGGCACTCTAATCGCAACAATGAATTTCGATAACGAGACTATCGATCGAGCGTACCACACATAAAAAGAATGTCGAGACAGCGTGTTCGCGAGTCCGTCATTCGCTTTCGCGATTTTCGAAACAACGGCTTTTCGCAAGGGCGTACCACTTGATTTTTTTTTCGCAGCAGCGTGCGTCGCGAAGTTGGCATACGAAACTACGTATCACACCCGGCTCGGGGTGTGATACGTAGTTTCGAATGCCAACTTTGCGACGCACGCTGCAGCGAAAAAAAAATCAAGTGGTACGCCCTTGCGAAAAGCCGTTGTATCGAAAATCGTGAAAGCGAATGACGGACTCGCGAACACGCTGTCTCGACATTCTTTTTATGTGTGGTACGCTCGATCGATAATCACATTATCGAAATTCATTGTTCCGATTAGAGTGCCTATGCCTATTCAAATCTATCGTATGGGAATAGAACTCACGCACGATCTGGATGAGGCACAGCAACTTATGATGGTTCGATTAGAATTTGGAAGGAAGAGAAATGAAAAAGAATATTCTTTATCAAATTTTTACTATTAGGTAATATAGGTATAGAAAACCAATCTAGTTTTTAGGTAACAAAAATAATAACAACTTCCAGTATTCGAATAGGATAAATTTAAATATTAGTTATATGAGAAAAAAGAGTTGTAACTCCAACTCTATTTAAAGAAATAAAAATAAAAAACTTACAAAATGAGTACCTACTACTCGATAAGTAACAAAAATACTCAATACATAATGAAATCTCAAAAAAAAAGAAAATCAGTCTGAAACACTAAAGGAACTCAGTATATGCGAGTATTTAGAGCTAAAGCTCTTATGAAATCCAAAGTCGTCATTGTATTTTTCTTTTTTAAAATAGCTTCTATAGCATTTTCTTTCAATTTCATTTTCTTTGGTAGTGGAGTCTGTGGAATATTACCTAAAATTCTTTCAATTTTGTGCATTGTGGTTTTTTGTTCATCAATGAGCTTTCGAAGACAGGTGTATAAACCCAGTTTTCGATTTTCCATTAAACTATTCCACCGCCGGTGCCATGCTTCCACGCTATTTTGGGTTCGCGGAAGATGCAGATGATTGTTTCTCTCCACAGACCACAAACTAGGTGGAAATAACGGTTGCATTCTTGATATTACAATTATTTCATCCGACCTGCGAGATTGTAATTGGCCCAGAACATAATACTCTTAAAAATATTCAGTAATAGCAGAAGCTTCTTCTGGAAAAACGCTTTCTTTGAGCTGTCTAAATACACCAGGTATTTCTTCCGGACACAAGTAAGCCAGAGCTACATAAGATCTCATTTTTAGAGCAAATTCACTGTCAGTACTATATCTAGTACTGAGGCCATTTGCTTGAATCTTTCTCCAAATATTTTGCCCCAGATGAAATAAGCAACCGGAATGAATTGTGGTAGGAAATTCTATCCGTACTGCATTTATTATTGCTAATTCAAAATCGGACATTATTCTTTCCGGGATTAAATTAATATTGAATTCAGAAGCGTAGTCTTTCAATTGGCGGAAAAAATTTAAATAACATTCTTCCGTCTTTTTATGTAGAAACCCATAAACTAGGGGTAATATTCGTTTATTATGTCCAGAACTAACAATGCCATGAACGGAAAATAATTGTTTAAATACTACGGGGCAGGTTTGGAATGTCCCATCCACTAACCAAACTGGCGATTCACTCAACTTCCGTAAGTTCATTTCCGTAGCAAATAATAATAAGCGCCCATTGTCATCCCCAAATGCAACGTTCTTACCTAGGAATCTTGTGCCATTTATTTCTTTATATTCATTAGGTATATTCACTAATTCATTTAAGCTTGTAGGTTCCTTTGGTTTATTTTTGTTTCTTAATCTCTTGATTATTTGCCGAAGAGCGTTTTTATTTGGAATGGAACTTGTGCTACTGGAAGGTATTTCTGCCAGTTTATCTCTTATAATGATGCCTGGTGCGATATTACTCTGACTTGCTGCAGTTTTTAAGGCATTTCTTAACTTGAGTTCGTCAACCTGATCTAGAAAATACAAAAATAATAATAACTAACCGCAATGTGTGAGGGTGAATTCCCTGCCTATGGCGAGCGGTGCGATGATAGAAAGTAGCTGTGGGCATCAAGTCAAATAATTCATCTGAGCATAAACCATTGTATAGGCGGTAGAAAATACACAGCGAGGCAAAGTCCCTTCTAAGGCTGAGAGGCTCCACATCGCCTGCAAGTATCGGATTGTCGACCAGCCTCAACGCCCGTTTTTGCACCGAGTCGAAGGGGTCAAGCTGGTAAGCAGGTGCTCCGGCAAAAAGGTGACAGCAGTCTTCCATGTGGGGCCGGACCTGTGCCTTATAAATAAGGAGTCGCTGCTCAGCAGTGAAGTACTGCTTCGCTCTGTTGTGCACTCCAAGTTTCTTTGATGCCAACTTGACCTTGTCTTCCAAATGACTGCGGAACTGGACGTCGTCACTGGAGATAATTATCGACACCAAATATCCCAATACTCGAGGAAATGGTAAGCGGTGTGCCCAGAAATTGCGGCGCTACAATTCAATTCAACACGTACACGTGTTGTCCCCGATCGGATACTCCAGAGAGAGTAGTCTCAATTTCATACAGAAGTTGTTCGCGACTGTCCCCTACCCAAGACTGAGGGCTCCGTGTAACACGCGTCCCCGGTACTGTCGTCTGCATAACAATGGGTTTTTTTATTTTGTTTTATACCACTTACCTAGGTGGCAGACAAGCACACGGCCCACCTGATGGAAAGTGGTTACCGTGGCCTATGGACGTGGGCAACACAAGGGGAGTCACACTCGCACTGCCGACCGTGTACGCATTGAGAATTTCTGTGCCGTCTGTGTGAAAGATGCAGGATAAGCCTACAGACAGCACACAAACCCTCCAGTGAGCTCTGGCTGCCCTACTTACCGCCGCGCCGGGAATACAACACGCAGTTATTATGGCCGCGGTATTCTGTAAGGTGAAGGTACTTCCCCAGTCGGACTGCTCAATGGGCGGATATACCGCCGTGTCCTATCTTCTTGAGAGCCACCTGACAGCATGTCATTCATATGCAGCAGAAACAGGGTCGGAGATAACACAGAGCCTTTTAGGACACCAGCGTTTAAGTAAAGTTTAGAAAAAAATATATTTTAGAAACCTCAATATCATTTTTAAAAATCTAAACATAGATACTCCACACGTATGGGTTTGATGAAAAAAATTTTTTGGAGTTTTAGTATGGGGACTCCTAAAAATTATTATAATATTTCTATTTTTGTGTGAAAATCTTAATGCGGTTCCCAGAATACTAGATGTATTCTGGGAACCGCCTTACCAAGTTTCAACAAAAAAAAAGTGGCTCTGACATACGGACAGATATGACGAATCTTCCGTTTTTTGCCATTTTTCTACGGAACCTTAAAAATGTTATATTGCCATTTTGTACACAAGGTGTCTGAGTGGTTTTATTGGTCATACTTTTTTTATTTAATAGCATTTTGAAATAAGCCGAAGGAATATAACAATAGGAGAAAAAAAATATAAAATTTCAAATTTCAACAACTCACCTGGTTCTGGTGCATGAGAGTGATTGGTCATCTCTCTAATAAAAAAATGTTCATCACCAACTAAATGACTGCTTGCAGTACTTTTACAATACAATGTTGCTTTATTTGTACAGCACCAATATTGCACATTGTTGACTTTTTTGTTTTGCTGCATAATAAAGCCATCAACAATTATTACACTTTTCCCATAGCGGGAACTTATTGGCCGAAAAGAACGAGTATTATTCATTTTATATGTTGTATGTCACACGCTGCAGCACATCAATAAATCAAGTTCAAGAAGGAACATAAGAATTCTAAATAATGAGAGATTTAGACGGTACTTTAACAAATGTTGTCGTTGTAGAAAGAACAAATAATTTTTAGTCCACCTACATTTTATATGAATTGTTGTGATTGCATGATTATAACATGTGTGCTTAGAACATGAACCATAGCTTAGAACTTGAATGTTATAACTAAGCTTATCATAACGGGAAGCATAACATGCTAGTTAATATACAGATCACAACATGACTAATGGGTTTTAATCATAGCCTTGTGGTCTAAGCAACTCATTCTAGTCTAGTTCTGTTCTAGTCTAGAGGTCGTGAGTTCTATTCCCATACGATAGATTTGAATAGGCATAGGCACTCTAATCGCAACAATGAATTTCGATAACGAGACTATCGATCGAGCGTACCACACATAAAAAGAATGTCGAGACAGCGTGTTCGCGAGTCCGTCATTCGCTTTCGCGATTTTCGAAACAACGGCTTTTCGCAAGGGCGTACCACTTGATTTTTTTTTCGCAGCAGCGTGCGTCGCGAAGTTGGCATACGAAACTACGTATCACACCCGGCTCGCCACCTATTACATTGTGACCTAAACATAAACTGGCGAAATGTGGGTGCTAGCATCTCTGCCTACCCCTTCAGGGATATAGGCGTGAGTTTATGTTATGTTATGTTCTGTTATGTTATTGAACTTCTTAGGGCTCCAACTACTAGTATCGAATGCCACAATCTTTGGTAAACTAGCCCAACGGCTTAACGTGATCGAAGGCACGGCGGGTTCTCATGCTAACAAGCTTAGCTACACTAAAACTTATGGCAACACGCGACGCCAGTATAGTGGCTAATTTTCTAAACACAAAATATCTTGTAGCACAATTTGGATTCATAAACCAAAACTCATGAAAAACGTGGGTCTTTAAAACTGTTGATTATTGCTAGCCTCTTTCAAAGTTCCTTCAAAAGCGCACATTATCTCTCGACCCCGATGCATTCACGGCACAGATGGCCTCGTTTCGGTAAACATCAGTTAAAAGCTTGAATTCTCCTTGGGTATTCATTTCAGCCTTATGATTTATGTGATGGAAGAGTTTTGGTCACTCTCTGACTATCGAATTTTTGGCAGCATGATATGTACCATAGGAGGACTGTAAAAACCACATAGTTCTACACAACAAAAAAATATAGCTCTGACATAGGTCACACGACTGTCGAGTTAAAGCTGACATACCAATAAATATACTAAGCAGACCCCCGGGGTCCAAATTGCAAACCTTGAAGCAACCGAGAAAACGCTATGAGAATACTGAAGACAACACTTGCGCAATTTCTTCGAGCCGTATGGCAAACTTTGGGCCATTCAAACTACCCCTAACTAACTTTGGGCCTACCATTTTGATGTACAGCCGAATGACTCACGATTCTTCCGATTAGAACTGTTAAGATAATGCTCTACAAATCTGTGTGACTTTTTTCTGTCAAACCAGGTCACTGCTTATTAAATGTGGTTGTTCTCAGGGACATGCACGCTGCAGTCTGCGGTGGCCGAGCAGGGCTGTGTGACATGATGCGGCCACCAAGTGGAGCAGATCTCCTGAAATATTTGAGGAACGTCACTTTTACTGGTAAGGTTTCACTACTAATAGTAGTCAATATAGTAAGGTCTCATGAGGAACTAGCTTCTATTGCCAGATAAATTACAGCAAAATATGGTTTTTATTTAGAAAATCTTTATAAGCTTTGTTAGTATCCTTGTTTCAATTGATGTACTGGGTCTTCTTGGTTCGACGATATTTTTTTTTATAACACTTAGGAGGTAGATAAGCACACGGATCACCTGATGGAAAATGGCTACCGCGCCCTGTGGACGTGTGCAAAACTAACATTAACACTCGTGCCGCCTAACCTGTAAGAACGTTACGAGAGTTTCTGTGCTGTCAGTGCAGAAGATAAAGCAGGTCAAGCTTTTCGTCTTCCCACTTTCAGGCTGACAGCACAAAACTCTCCAGTGATCTCTGATCTAAAGTCTTCTTGCTTTTTTTCTGCGATTGATGATTTATCTAAAGTTTAATTTTCGTTATAACAATATATTGAAAATGTGGTATTGCACACGTTCATAGGGCAAGGTAACTACTTTCTATCTGGTGAGCCGTAATTTTGTCTGCCTCTGTTATTTTTTCTCTTTATGGCGGTGTATACTAAATTCAATACTAAGAAAAAAATAAAATAATACTAAAACTAAACGGACAATAATTAAAATAAACGCTAAAAGATAAAATGCACCGTGGAATTGCTCCGCACCGCATGCCTTTTGTGGCAACATTCCCATTTTTAATTCTAAAACAATAATTAGACATGACTGGAATAAAACAGCCCTAAACAAACTAAAAGCACTGCGTTTCATTTATAATAATATTACACCACATTTAAAACATACTCTCTTTACGAATTTCACATTAAGTTATTTTCATTATTTTTTTAATAACTTTATTCCGATGGTTAAAAATGTATCATAATACATCGGATTTCTGACTTTCGGAATTTCAAATCGTTCGAAATTTTCTAAATCAAAATTAAATATTTCGTAATTTTTGGGTGTTCCCCACAGATGTATAATTAACTGTGTTTTCATAAATTACTCGGTGTTATCCTTAACTTTAATGCCTTGGACATGGACGAGGGTAAAAGGTACTTACTTAAAGTATTAAAATTTCAATTTCAATCATCTCAGTAAATTATACTGAATCCAATTGTGAAACAGTTGTTTGTCAGTAGAACGTTCTATTAAAAATATTAATTACTTCAAAAATGAGTTACGTAATATCAAAGTAGTATTGTTGACGCCGTTCTTCGGCGTGTACGTTTTGTGTATGTCAATACTGTTCTTTAAATTGTCAATGTGTGTATCATAGGATATTAATTAATAAATTATAAATATTAAATACAATACTAAAATAACTACACTCGAGAGCAATGAATCCGGGTCACTTAAAGAATCCTAAAAATCTCGGAAACTAAAAATGCTAGGTTAATGCAATAAATTGTATTTAATAGACAATGTAATACTCCTTAAATGAAGGTATTAAAACTTCTTAGTTATTGTAAAGTTATATCATAAAAAAATCAAATTTGAAAAAGGGCCACTTTCGAAGATGGAACTACGAAATTACAGCATTTGGTGTTGCTTTTGTTTGTAATCTGTCATTTATGTGGGTACATAAACCATGTTGATAGTGCTCTATATTCATTAATCAAGCTGAAATTATGTCGCTTACGCCTGAAGAATGCACCAGAATACTTACAATGCTGGAAACCGGCCGGAGTCAGCGCGATACAGCCAGGACTGTCGGTGTGTCGCTGTCAACAGTACAAAGAGTTCTCCGACGTTACGAAGAAACTGGTTCTAACCTACGCAGACCAGGAACGGGCAGAACCAGGTGTACCACAGCACGAGAAGACCGATACTTGGTGAACACCATGCTTCGAAATCGCTTTCTCACAGGAACTGAACTCACCAATCAGTTTCGATGCCTCGGAGGAAGTAACCCAAGTGCATGGACAGTAAGACGTCGGCTTGCTGAATCTAACTTAAAACCCCTTAGACCTGCAAACGGCCCTAAACTGGAGCGTGGGCATCGTATTTCGAGACTAAGTTATGCCCAGAGCCACGTAAATTGGAGTATTGAAGATTGGTCAAAAGTTATGTTCTCCGACGAATCAAAATTTATGCTCTACAAGCACGATGGAAGACACAGAGTGTATCGAAGACCAGGGGAAAGATTCAAGCAAGCATGCATCGAAGAAAAAGTAGCCTACGGTGGTGGGTCTGTACTTGTGTGGGCCGGAATTTCTTCTGAAAGTCGCACAGAGCTGGTGATCATAGAAAACGGCTCTTTAACTAGCGTAAGATATGTGGAAGAAATCCTCAATGATCACGTTGGTCCATTTATGGTCAATTTAGGTGAGGATGCTATATTTATGCATGACAATGCCAGACCTCATACAGGTAGGATTGTGAATGACTACCTTCAAGAGATGAACATTACTCGTATGGAGTGGCCAGCGCGCAGCCCGGATATCAACCCGATCGAGCATGCTTGGGACGAGCTAGGCAGATGCGTAAAACAACGAAACCCTCCCCCAATCACGCTTCGTGAGCTCAAAATTGCTCTCACAGAGGAATGGGAGAATATTCCCCAAAATCGTATAAGGAACTTGGTGTACAGCATGCCAAACCGCGTAAACGCAGTAATGGAAGCACGAGGAGGCAATACGAAGTATTAAAATTCAAGAAAATCGTAATAAAGTTCAAAAATTTCATGTTTCCTATTTTTGTTTTAAGGAGAGATCAGCAGTTTTTTTCTTTATGTAATTTTGTGTTAATAAAATGTATGGTGACTCATATTTTTTTTACTTTCATTTAAGGAGTATTACATTGTCTATTAAATACAATTTATTGCATTAACCTATCATTTTTAGTTTCCGAGATTTTTAACATTCTTTAAGTGACCCGGATTCATTGCTCTCGAGTGTATTATACAACTTATAGCAAAGAACAATTAAAATGCGTCGTGGAATTCCTCCGCATCGCATGCCTCTTGTGGTAGCGTTCCCAGAAGACTGGCAGCATTGCCACGTTGTATGGCAATGCTTATTCTCTGACCTAAAAAGAGGCCAGCCTTCTGGTCACGAGAAGCGTCGACCATACGCTTCGCAATCTCACGGAAGAGGTTGCGAGCGCTCGGACCCCATGACCCCAAAGTCTCGACTCCAAACGGCACAAATTCATAATCTCCGATGAGATTGGAGTATTTGCACCGCTTGAGAGCCTCTGCAGAAGCAGCAGCAGCACCAGCACAGCCAGCCGTGCTAGTTATATGGGTAGGAGCTATGGTATCAACGCATGTGGCGTCCCACACCAGAGTCCTACCCATCTTCCATGGCATTAACGACATGCCATCCGGTCTCTTGCCATCGTCACGCGCCATGCTTTAAAAACATTGTTTTTAAAGTCGGTATTTTTGCCCAATTGAGCAGTTCGACTGGGGAAGTACTACCGTACTACAGAATACCGCTGCCATAATAACTTCGTGTTGTGTTCCCAGCAGTGAGTGGGGTAACCAGATCTTACTGAAGAATTCGTGCTGTCAGTGGGAAGACTAAAGGCTTGTCCTGCTTTGTCTTCTACACTGACGGCACAGAGCCTGTGCTTACAGAGTCCGCAGCACGAGTGTGGCTCCTCTGGTGTTACACACGTCCGTGGGCCTTGGTAACCACTTTCTATCAGGTGGGCCGTGCGCTTGTCTGCCACCTAAGTGATATAAAAAAAATATATTTTATTTTATGATATATTCAAAAAGTTTGTGACACTTTATCGACTTGAATGATAGGTAATAATAGTACCTAAATGTTACAAAATTCTTCTTTGTAGATAGAATAGTTACAATTGATGTGTTAATTGTACTGTCATATAATTGAACATTCAACATTGAACATATTTCATTGAAAAAGGAACAAAAATAGTTTAAAATCTAATGAATGACTACTAAAATTGTTGAAAGAATTCCAGACTAAGCAACCTCTTGACTGATGCCATACTTGCGTTAAATATGTCGAAATTATGCAGCGAGCTTGCCGCGTTAGTCAACACGCTCTCCACAGAAACATCTCCACAAAAAATATCAACTTATAACGAATTAGTAGCCATTTTTATACCGCGTTGAAATTACACTTACTGCGTGTAGTCTAAAGATTCAGGCTAAACGACACATTTAATATGATCTAGTTACGCACCAGTGTCTTGTTGTACACGTATGTAAACATATATATGCATTACTCCAATGCACAGACTCCATTGTCACAGGTTGCCTGTAAGAAATCGCGCCTAGCGATAAGACCGCAGTTTGTACTACCCCATAGTTTGTATAATAATTACATAGGTAGCTTCCTTTTGCACAATATATAATATGATAGTGTATATATATGACGCAGCCAACTAGCTTAACAGCCGTTCAATTAACCGCCTGAATAACATTCAGCCGATGCGTTTATTACAACAGTTAATAAACTGACTGGCTAATACTGAGGCTATTCGTACGCTAGGGTGTTTATGGTGTACAATAAAGAATATTGTATGTATTGTATTGTATACTAATAAACTGAACACCACATTACATTGTGATTAGACACGTTCGAATACAGTGTTCATAAAATTTCACATTCATGACGAACACGGGTGATACTCCTCGAGTACAAAGGAAGGAATGTGATTGTCATTCTACCCCATTCGGTATAACACCTTTGGTATTATTAAACTGGCTGATGCCCGTGGCTCCGCTTGTGTGGGTGTCCGTTAGTGGGATTTTTTGTCTTCTTCGGTTCTTCTCCACAGATTTTAAGTCTGACTAAAACTGGTCTAAAAACGCGCCAATATCCGTTCAGTGGTTTTTACGTTTATCGCGAAAATAGCAGTCAAGATTACCACAATAAAATATTTTTGGGCTTAAAATCGTTAATTTGCCATAAATACATACATTTAATCACGCCCGGAAGGTTAGGCAGAGGTGAATTAACACCCACATTTCACCACTAATTGTATTCGGTCCCACGTAACACGGATGAGTCTATTGCCGTTTTTCAGACACTATTGCTGCCTCGAGCCATACATCCGAGCCTGAATCTGAGCTGTATGTATCTGTCTGTCATATGTCAAGTATTTTTTAAAATAAAATATGGAGATTTTATTACACTTCACACAACTAATTTATAAATACCTACTAAAGAACGAAAGACATTCAGTAATGATACAGACTTTGTACCATTACTAGGAACGTTTACTTTGTTAACTTTGCCAGTTACAATTCTAATCTATTTTAACGGCAACATTGTGAGTCCTAGAACTAAATGTAAATAAGTATTCCCAAGTTTCACAATATGAAAAAGGGTTTATTCTAAATACCTAAATGTACTCAGAAAGCTACGACCACACTTGTTATCAGTTTGTTACCTCTCTTCAAATATTTGTTTTAATAATTTATTTCAATCTAAAATATAAAATTGGGTATTTGACAACTATTACAAAAAAATGTATTTCACAAAAAGGTGAATTTTAAAAATTAAATTTTCACAAAATAAAATTGAGATTTTTTATTTTTATTTTACATGAGGTAAAACGCAGAAAATCTGTTGACATTTCGCGTGACGTAACTATAAAAATTTTAAATAGCTTAACGGAAATTTTCGTTCGTTGGTCTATTCGCAGATATTATTTAATGACGTAATGTGCAGGATGTCATGTGACCGACAGTTTTTCGCGCAATATTTAAGCTAACAAAGTGAAAGTATGTTTTTTTCTAATTAATAAGGTCTTACGGGAAAATGATGAATTTCAACAGGTTGAAAAAATATTTTTTTTGTGGGTAGTTTGATACAATTTTATCCACGATAGTCTGACTTTAACGTTAGACTAAAATATAAACACTAGAACTCTCAAATACCCATAAAATTGTGTTATATTTCTTTCTTCTTTTTTGTTTACAATTTCCTTTCAATGTGCTTGAGGCTCAACCTAACCTCACCCATAAGTCGATACACCTCCTAAACAATAGACGAAGCTCTTATAGCTCTTTTTCACTCCCGATAAAAACCGATGAAGTGCATACTTTGGTCACAACTGGAACCACGCTAAAATGGTTGTTATTTGATTTTTCTGTAATTTAAATTACGTAATAAGGTTGTATATAACATGTACATACACGTCTAAAAGCTTATTAACTCGATGTTAATTAAGTTAATTAATAATTGGGAAGGAAACAATACTCAGGAACCACTTCATAGCACTCCGATTGACATCAACTTGACCCGGAATCATCCAAACGTAGGCATGTATGTGTGAGTGCTATTGTTATTGCTGATAGGAAACCAAATTTAACAAAAGGCAAACAACATACACAGGGCAGGATAAGGGAGCCTACCATGGAATATCGAAATCTTTGGGCCCGCATGAAAAATGATCGAACGACGAATCAAATCGAAATCAACGACTAATAATTATTCTATCGACGTGAAGCCACTCCTAACACAAGCAATTTTTCTTGAATTGAATGCTTTCGATTACATCCTTTAAAAAACAACCCCGTCTACAGCGAAGCAAAAGGAAGGCTATGATTTTGATAGGCTATGTATCTATGTAGGTTCATCTGTCCCTCCGAACTCCTCAATTACTTATTAGAACGTGTTACTGAATCTATTGTGGCGCCCTTTATTTTCGAATATATTTTGAGATACGGAATTCTCCTTTGGTGTAATTCTGCAGATTTAAACACAATATTTGTGTTACTAAAGCGGCCTGTGTGAGCCATTTATAATTTAGGCCCAAGAGTCTCCTTCATAGAAAAGTTTAAAGAGATAGACATTCTATCCGTAGTGTCACAATATATTTTCGAGAACTTCATATATGTACGGAAAAACCTTTCAAAATTCTCTAGTTCGTGACCGGCATAACATAAATACCAGGCACAAAAACTATCTTGTAGTCTGTGGTAGTCGACTTGAAAAAAATAGTCATTCATTCCAGGGCAACTGTATACGCTGTTTTAACTTGCTCCCTAATGAAATTAGGGATTTACCTGTGTGTAAATTTAAAAGTATAGTTAAACGAAAAGTGTGCCAGAAAGGCTATCATAAAATCCAAGAATACTTGGATGATAATCAAGCTTGGAAATGAGTTAGCACATTTAAAATATATCTATATACTTGTAGATCAGATATATACAAATGAAAAAAATAGTTTAAAACTAAAACCCGACTACTGTAAAATCACGTTCTATAAAGTATTTAACAAGAAATATATCAAGGTTTTCGTCGTTTGCCACTTAGTCTAACAAAACAATGCATTCTAGGGCAAAGTGGCATACGACCACGGCTATCCTTGATATTTTTGTGTAAAATACTAAGTAAGTTACCTAACCTACCGATCCCCCTGATCCAATTCAAATTCCTATTGTAATCGATGTGAATATTACTTTTTAAACATGTGCATTTTTTCAATTCTTACGTCTGTTTTATCCACTTTAGATCTTATACATCCGTAACTTTTACAGCATGACAGACGTAAGCTAAACCCATTAAATACTAATCAACTCTGCTGCTGTATGCAAGATATATCTGAAATAATTCACCCATGATGTTGGAATCGAACGCTCGACAGCTGTCAGTTATGAACAATCGAGTTTAATTAGAATTGTTGCAACTACAATCGAGAATTGCTTTAGAAATGTAATATAGGCAACAATTTGGTTTGGACTTTATAGAAATCCTTTTTATTTTATACCACTTAGGTGGCAGACAAGCACACGGTCCACTTGATAGTAAGTGGTTACCGTGGCCTATGGACGTATGCAACACGAGGGGCGTTACACTCGCGCTGCCGACCATGAAGAAACCTTTTGATGCCTCTCTTTAAGAACCCCATATTGTAGGCGCTTGAGAAAACCGCAGCAGGGAGGTCATTCCACTGCTTGAGCGTGTGTGGGATGAAGTTTATTTTATACCGCACAGTGCGCACCGTCTCTGGTCGATGAGGATGAATTCCCTGTCTATGACGAGCGGTGCAATAATAGAATGTGTGTTTGTATGTGTATAACTCAATAGCAACAAACAAAACCCTTTTTGTTTACTCCACATATTACATTATATCGCCCTTGCATGTCTTTGTTAACCAACACAAAAACGGCATCTCTCCGAACATAATCCCTAATTCATTTGCAATATATGGAACGATGGATACATCGAGGTCACAATCTGTAATGTATATGAAAGTACACATAAAAGAACTGTTATATCTCTGCTGACATTACATCCGCTGTCTCTTTGCTGGTCCTTAGTTAAAACTGTCGACGGTTTGCAAATGAACAAGGCAGCTTTTTGTGGCGAAGCGGTTAAAAAACAAAAATACAGACGCTTTGTAAACTTCGAAATTGTTGCAAATGGAGTTTTTTTTACCACAATGAACGTCGTGTTTTGTACGTATTTATTTTGCTCTAATTAACTTTGACGGAATTTAGTACCGTATGCATTTGTAGGAATAAGAAGTCGAATTGTCGGAACAATCGCATAAAACAGTTTTGGTATTCTGGGAAAACATGTTAACGTGTGAATTAACATAGAGTTGATAAAATATGCTAAATTCTTATTGCGTGGTGCATGAACCACTAATAAAATGTCTCGAAAATTTCATGGCGTCGATAAAAGTTGATCGAAGACGGATGTGCCGGTAGTTTTAATCCGCAGGATACTGAAATAATAATATAAAGATATTTGAACAAAATAAAAAGATTTCGGAGAAAATCCAGAAACTCATTTTAACAACAATGCAAAGATGCCTAAATTAATTTCTTACAATAAAACGCATGTAGAAAATGTCTAATGTTGGTGATGGTTATTTCTGTCCAGGTCTAAGCAACGACGAGTTTCACTTCGATAACAACGGAGACGGTCCAGCCAGATACAACATCCTTCACTTCAAACAGATATCAAACGGGACCTACCGCTGGGTTAACGTTGGACAGTACCTGGATGGAGAATTAAAATTAGACCTGGATCGTGAGTATCTTTAAACTTCCCTACCAGACATTGCGGGGCAAAGACTCCTTCTTTATAAGGCGCATGTTCAACCCCACATATATTACCGCTGTCATCTTTTTGCCAGGGCGCGTTCATAACAGCTGAAACACTTTGACTCGGTGCAAAGACGGGCACTAAGAATCGTCGACAATTCCGTACTCACAGGTTTTTTTTTTTTATACCACTTAGTTGGCACACAAACACACGGCCCACCTGATGGAAAGTAGTTACCGTGGCCTATGAACGTCTGTAACACCAGAGGAGTCACAGTCGCGCTGCCAACCCTGTAAGTACAGAGTTTCTGTGCCGTCAGTAGAAGACAAATCAGGACAAGCCTTTAGTCTTCCCACTGACGGCACAAATTCTCCAGTGAGCTCTGGCTACCCTACTCACCGCTGGGAACACAACACGAAGTTATTATAACCGCGGTATTCTGTAGGGCGGAGGTACTTCCCCAGTCGGACTGCTCAATCGGGCGGATATACCGCCGTGTCCTACCTCCTGCCACTGCTACAGGTGGTGTTGAAACGCTCAACCTCAGAAGGAACTTTGCCTCGCTGTGTGTATTTTACCGCTTATACTGCCAATCATGTAAATGTTACGTTTGTATTATCCAAATAGGTATCCAATTCAAATGGGGTGAGCGTCGTCCCCCAGAGTCGGTGTGCAGCGCAGAGTGCGAGCTGGGGCAGGCCAAGCAGTACGTGGAGGGCGAGAGCTGCTGCTGGCACTGCTTCAATTGCACTCAATATGAGGTGCGTAATAACAGTATAACCTATAGCCTCTATTTAATTGTTCCAAACAAGAGAAAATGTACTCTTAACTATAGAGATATAAGAGATATTTTCGAATTTCGGTCTGAGTTCGGATTTCGGCAACTTGACAAAACATAGAGACCACAATACAAGGTAAATACCACAGTTTATCGAAAACTTTCAAAGGATTCGTTCTACTATAGTAAATATACTGTTAAAAGTAATTTTGATAGCAAATCGAATGATCACGTAAGTATAAAATTAAAAAGAATACGCATGATTGTTCAATTTTAATGAATTCATTAGTATTATTTTTGTAATTATTTTTATTACTTGAAAATGGTATCTTATTACTACTTATATTTTACCACTAGATAAAATGGTAGGTATTACCATTTTTAAGATCATTATAATTTGTGAATCGTTAGTACTGAGCAAGTTATATAAGTTGTATAACTCACAAATTATAATGATCTCACTAAAGCACAACATTTTATTAATGAATAAAAATATAAGTTACATTATTGTTATTAAAATTTGATATCTGAAACTAATGATTAAGTGCCGGTAAAATCACAAGTTGATATTAACAAAAGAACATAATGTCTAAGCACTGTAAAACAAAGAAAGTAGTTTTAAGTAGTGTAAGTAACATGTCTCGTGATGCCACCATGTTGAGGAACAACTGAATGATTTAACTTACAATAATTGTCGTAGAAAAAGTTACGACTTCGCGTTTATACTTAACAATTGAAAGCTTAATAGCTAGTAAGTTAACTTTACAAGACCCAGAAATATCTGAAATAGCGTGTTTCAAATTCATTGTCCTTTACTTCAAACCCCGTTATGCACGTAAGTGGTCATTACGATACGGGGAAAATTAATATGATTCAACAGTTATGCTTTAAGTAACGACCTGCCTTCATTTCGCTTTGGTTTTTTAAGTACTTTTTATTATACACTAGCTGATACCCTGGGCTCTGGCTGCTTGGAATTTTAATCTCGCTTCTGCAACCCATGGGAACCTATTCTGTGGATTAAAAGCCCTTTTTTTACGTGCGAATAATTCCCACGGGTGAAGAGGTTATGTCGAACTCGAACTGACTAGAACGCATGGCGCCTGTGCGCCGTTTTTGGTTGCCGAAGGTGAGTTTGACAGGCATATCCCTCGCGCCCCGGCTGACCCAGGGCCATCTCTCTAGATCTGGCCCTCCTCGGGTGTGGGAACCAGAGTGTCCCCAACTCGTCCCCGGAAACGGGGAGGAAGATTACAACTATAATCGATTTCTGTACCAAATTTCAGCCAGATGAATTACAGATATTAAGATAGAATGATATTTTATAATGCATGCGATGCTTTTAACGAAGATGGTTGGCAAGGCATGTAAAATATTTTATCTACCAAATGCTTAAAGATTTTTTTAAAGATTTTCCTTGGTTCTGTAGATTACATCACGCAAACAAACTTATAAAAATTCGATTTATAGACACAAAAGTTAGTTTGTAGTGGAACGTCGTAACCTTGGTCTTTTTTTAAAAGGTGACGTCAGTTAGCCTTCGCCTCGTCTGGTGGTAAACTGAAAGCAAAATTTTAGAAAAGATGGTAAATCAATCTACCTAAGACTATTCCTTACGTGCATACTCAAAAAGTAAAATAATATGCACACATTTTCATCCATAACATATAACTACGATAATCTAACAATAAAAACTAAATGGAGCTGATACCAACCAAATCCCCAGGCTCAAGTTTATGACATACTTAAATTTACACAAATAAAGAGCTCACAATCTCAGTATACCACGTTCTTATTTGACGGTTATAAATTATTGCCACTTCAATAAGCCCAATCTTCTATAAATTCCTATCACCATAAATCCTCTTCGTGATAGATCAACATAAAATACACTTTACATTAACACGATGCTAACTCGCAATACTTTGAATGAACAACAGATTATCCTTAAAGTTGCAGCTGCTTTTAATACAACTTTATGCGATTTGTACCACAATATTCGGCTTTATACAAGCCAACACGGGGCTGAGCACAGGCGCACATCCTGACTTATATCGCTGTGTTCCCGAGAGAAATCACTTGCGCCGATTTGGGAAATGGAAACGATATTCAGATTATGATTTTGTTTAAACATCGTGTTGGATTAAACGACATATTTATCCACTGTTATTAAACGAGATTATGGTTTATTCATATTCAAATCATTTAGTACAATCCATTTAAGATCATAATTATAAAACACAGAATATATTCCTACGGAACCTTGAATATTGTAGTTTAGAAGATCTAAATGTACAGAATTATACAAGGTATCGAGACTTCTCGCGAATTAAATCATGGAAATTGTCCGTGGTCACGACTTGACGAGTCAAGACGTGACCACGGGTGCTGCAATGCAACGCATCCGAAACTTCGGCAGAAATAGTAAGTTCCATGATTTAATTCGCGAGATGTCCCGATACCTTGCATAATTATGAATTCGCACCGCGATAGTTTAAAAATAAATGTACAGACAGCTAGATAGACAGCTGTATACTTTATTTTATATAATGCAATGATACTTTCTTAACTTTTTTTATACCACTTAGGTGGCAGACAAGCACACGGCCAACCTGATTGGAAGTGGTTACCGTGGCCTATGGACGTGTGCAACACCAGTGGCGTCACACTCGCACTGCTGACCTTAAGAAACCTTCTACTGCCCCTCTTGAAGGACCCCATATTGTAGTCGCATGGGAATTATAAAAGTTATTGAAATAATAAACATTGGAATAAACATTTAATAAATTATTATTATACACTTATGTAACCACAAAAATAATTCATTAAACATTTTAATTTTAATTTCTTTGCGAATCTGATCGCTAATAACGTAGACGTTTAAAAGTGTACTATTGTGACCTGGTTACAGATATTTGATTTGATATGATTTGAACCACAGATTCGATCTACTGAAGAAACCCAGTGCACAGTGTGTCCACGAGGGACCTTACCTGATCCAACGAAGACTCACTGCCGTCCTATCCCCGAGGCTTACCTGAGAGCTGATTCAGCGTGGGCCATTGGTGCGATGTCCTTCTCTTCAGTGGGCATCCTTCTTACTTCGTAAGTTCTATCAGCAGATTTTCATTAAAACTCAGAATTTTTAGAATCCCCTTCAGGAGAAACCAGCTTTGGATTTTTCAGGAAAACATGTTCTAGACGTTACGTTTAAAAACGAAATATAAGATTTTTTATGGGTTGGCATTATAAGGACCAAGGTTACAAAAGGACCTTGTCACAATATAAACTATTGCTCGAAATTTCTATGTTTATAAACAGGCACAATCTAACATTTACTGGGTATCAAAACGACTAGTTATCGAAAAAACAACCTGAGTAGAAAATGTAAATAGGATAAGCAAAAGTGTTGATATGCCTTCATAGCGGCTTAGCAACACTTTTGTTTATGCATTGCATGAAAAAAAGCAGGCTGTACTTATTAAAAAGGAAATATTGGAAAAATAAGTAAAGAATATTGCGATGTGGAGGAATTCCACGGCGCATTTAAAAATGTATTATTTTAGCTTAGTATACTGATTTATATTTAATTCAATTCACAAATTTTTATTTATTAAAATAAAACATAAATACACAAAACATAAAACATAAATACACAAAACATAGCTTAATAGTTTTTATTACTTTGAGTTTTATTTTAATGAAGTTTATATTATTAAAATGAATGCCACATATCAATAAATGAGCTCAAGTAAAGATACATTCACTCTTCGAATAAAATACAGGATACTATTACTTAAATTCGAATTTTTACCGACCGGCTAATTCACCCTGATGCTAAGAATCAGGAATAAAAAAAAAATACAAAAGTGGGTAAATAAGATTTGATCTCGGAAAATTTTTCAAAGATCCAGTTTCACATCATTTAGTGATTTAATATTCATGATTGATGAAAGCAATCGTTGGCAAGTCTCAAAGATTGATCCATACAATCTCGAACACGTACGTGATTTGACTTAATAAAACTTATTTTACTTTGTAACTTGGATCCCCGCCAAATTTGTTCTTTGTGACTTTGTGGAGCATCTGGTGAGAAAGATTTTGTGAGTCATAAATCACTTATTATCCATCATGGTATTTGTTTTGGTTTAAAAATTTATGAGAATAACGGTTTGGTATTTTTAGGGTTCTTCCGCACCTCAAGAGGAATAAACACGAAGCCCTTATAGGATCACTTCATTCTCCATCTGTCTGTTTGTGTGACTTGTGTGACTGTTTAGTTACCAATGTATGTGGAGTGAAGCAACTAGGTACGATAAGTCCTTGAATCGTTGAAGTACAAACATATAAACGGTCGAAGCGATGGTGAATGAAAAGCTTGTGGTGTGAAAAACTTAGCACCCATTTGATGTAGTGTCAGTACTAAGTGTAGATATAAATAAATAAAAACCATACATAGGTATGATAATCACCGATACAATATTCATAAACCGATTTCTATTATGAATAGATACCGTTGATTCCAGCTTGAAAGACAGGTATTGTTAGAACTTAATTTATAGCAGAGTCTCTCTCTCTTTCTCTCTATCTCACTCACTCTCTTTTGCATCATCAATCATTAATCAATCATTTATTCTGCATAGAAAACGTATACAGTTTTTTTAAATCTAGGACAGGCCAACTTGACCTCTCCTCGCCTGATGGTAAGCCAAAGGCAAAGTCTCAGGAACTCTTTCCTGAGACTTTTTTTACGACCCTTTGGTCACCATTACAGACACTAAGTAATGTTAGTATGGCGGCACTCAGCTTGACGGCCTCATTGAATGCTTTTTCACGCCCCGCTTAAAGGACCCGGGACTGTAGGAAGAAGGAAACACGTGTGCTAGTTGCCCTGGAGTTAATGACTAATTTTTTATTATTTTATTATTACTATGCGAACGATTGTTTCTAAGTGAAATGAAATATGTGAACTTTAAATAGATGATTGTACCATTTAAAAAGAATTCACAAACGAGATTCGTGAAACAAGCTTTAGTACAATATATAATTATTGTTAAAATGTACGTGTTGTCGTTAGGAAGAATTTTAAATTGTGTCTGTCAGGATGGTCTTTTTCAACGTTCGTGAGTGGCACCCCCCTCGTCCCTCCACCCCCGCGGTGCTCCATCACGGGTGCGGTCCACTTTGTAAATGTAATTATTAAGTGGACCGTACGTACCATACACGTCCAATTACAGGGTAAAATATTCACCTTTTGTATGGTAATGTATCATGTTTTAAAAGATGATAGTCGTGCTGAAAATAATAACTTTAAAAGGACGTAAAAGTATAGAGTATCTCTGTTACGTACTCAGAATAAAATGAAATGAAGTTGAAATAATTGAAAGGCTCACTGGGTGTCAAAGCAATTCATAGTCCTGAATACGAGAATCTTCTTTCACCAAATGTACAATTGGCCACTGATGAGCTATAAGAAGCTAGTAGAAAACATTCTAGTCGCACATTGGGAGAGCCCAACAGTGGACTGCGGTGAGCTGATTAAATGATTAATTGAGAAAACCTTTAGGAGTGAGCAGATAGAGAGAAGGAGAGTCCAACATCTAGATTGAAATCAACTTATACAATTATTTTTCGTTTCAAACCAATGAGCGAGATGAGTGAATATACCCATTTAACTGAACTTAATACATTTGAGCTTTCTTAAATATCTCGACTAAATTTTAGTTCTAGTCTAACTAATTTCAAGTCGAAATTCATGACTAAGCATCTTTCGTAGCGGTCATTAAATGTTTTTTTTGTTTCAATAGCTTCGTATGCGGAGTGTGGGTGCGTCACAGCTCGACGCCTGTGGTTCGCGCCAGTGGGAGGGAGCTGTCGTACGTCCTCCTCGCCGGGATCCTCATGTGCTACCTGGTCACCTTCGCGCTTGTCTTCAGACCGAATGATATACTCTGCTCCATTCAAAGGTAAGAATCAAAGGTCATGTAACTTTTCTCTATCTCATTATATGCCAATTATTTGAAAGAAATGTGTTTATTTTAACTTACTGCAGCACATAACATTCGAGTAATTACAGTACTTATATATAAAAGGAGGTATGCAGGAGGTAGGACACGGCGGTATATCCGCCCGATTGAGCAGTCCGACTGGGGAAGTACCTCCGCCCTACAGAATACCGCGGTTATAATAACTTCGTGTTGTGTTCCCAGCGGTGAGTAGGGTAGCCAGAGCTCACTGGAGAATTTGTGCCGTCAGTGGGAAGACTAAAGGCTTGTCCTGATTTGTCTTCTACTGACGGCACAGAAACTCTGTACTTACAGGGTTGGCAGCGCGACTGTGACTCCTCTGGTGTTACAGACGTCCATAGGCCACGGTAACTACTTTCCATCAGGTGGGCCGTGTGCTTGTCTGCCAACTAAGTGGTATAAAAAATAAAAAAAAATATACAAAAAAAAAGCTAAATCTAATTCTAATATTTATTTTTTTGATGACGGCAACACTGATCGCCATTTTCACGACTTATATGAAGGTAAACTTATGCCGGCAATAGATTAGATTTTTTCTCTCCATATTCCTGTATACCTGCATCAAATATGCATGTTACGATTTATGAGCTCATCCATTTGGGCACTATCCAGCGTATCACTGATGTGAACCCACTTCCGAATACGTGCCATTTTAGCTTAGCTTTAGGAGTCAAGAGTAAAATAACTAGTGATTGCAATTAAACTTCAAAGCTATACACATAATTTTATGTTTTTTAAATGTCATATATTTTGTTATAAAAAAAGGAAAACTTTCGCGCACAGCACAAGTCACGAACTATAAAACTACATAAGGCCAAAATGTAAAATTATTTTATTCAATAAAAACTAAACAAACCTATTATCATCCGTTTGATAAACCAATGCACAACAAGAGAAAACTTAAGGACGTTTTTACTACTGCAATTAAAAAATCATGAACACAGCATAATAGAGGTGCGAATGACATAAATACTCGTAATTAATCAGAGTAGGCCCGAGAGTTGTCAAAAAGAATATGTTGGAGATACAAAACTTGCGGGAATGATGATCTTATATAAATGGTTTAAAGGCAAAAGTGACCAAAAGAAAAGGATTCCAAAGACATCATAAAAGGTTTACAGGAAAGCGATTTTCCTGTGAACTGTGTACTGATACAATTTTTTTCCTATCTTTATCTATTTGAATAGTTAGCATACTAAATGCTTACAAAATTCATTCAATAGTTTGGGCGGAGTCATCCAAAATCAATGTTTAAAAATATTTGTAATATCATTCATTGGTGGCGATAGTTCGTAAGAGTGCCTCTGTAATGGTGACCCTCTTTTCTGAGACTTCGCCTTCCGCTTAGCATCAGGCGAGACGAAATCTAATTGACATGTCCTATATTAAAAACAATCAGAACAATCAGTCAACGGGAAGGGTAAGGTGTACCATGTTGTATGACAGAAGTAATACTTCGTGTTGTGTTCCCAGCGGTGAGTAGGGTAGCCAGAGCCCACTGGAGAATTTGTGCTGTCTGTGGGAAGACTAGGCTTGTCCTGCTTTTTCTTCTACACTGACGGCACAGAAACTCTGCACTTACAGGGTTGGCAGCGCGACTGTGACTCCTCTGGTGTTACAAACGTCCATAGGCCACGGTAACCACTTTCCATCAGGTGGGCCGTGTGCTTGTCTGCCAACCAAGTGGTATAAAAAAAAACTTAGTACTATATTGCACACACTTTTTTTTTTTTTTTTTTTTTTTTTACGTGCGCAAAATCCCCACGGATACCTCCCCACCGGACCCGGTGGAGGAGGTTATGTCGGACTCGAACCGACTAAAACGCACGCCGCCTGTGGGTCGTTTCGGTTGCCGAAGGTGAGGTTGACAGGCATATCCCTCGCACCCCGGCCGACCCAGGGCCATCTCTCACGATCTGGCCCTCTTCTCGGGTGTGGGGACCACAGAGTCCCCAACTCATCCCCGGAAACGGGGAGGCGCGCCACGCGCGCCGCCGCCGCGGCCTGCTTCTGCAAGGGTGACAGGCGGCTTCACCTGTCACCCCCAGGCCGGCGCTCATGGGGGGCGGAGGTCGTTCATCGACCTCCGACGCCCGAGTTGCCTTCGTGCGCGGGCAGCTTGTCTAGCGATCTTTCGTCGCTCCCGCTGCCGCTCCCGCCCCGCCTCCTCCTTCACGAGCATTACTTGCTCGCAGAAGGAGGCGCCGGCCGCCCACGCATCCGCGCAGCGAACCATCGCCGCGAGCAAGGTGGAGAGCGTGAGAACCCTCACTCCCAGGGCCGCCACAAGCTCCCGCCTCGGCGTCTCCCACGCCGGACACTCGGTGAGCGTGTGCGGACCTGAGTCCTCGCTCGCGTCGCAGTGATGGCACTCGGACGTTGGCTCTTTCTGCATCCGACGCAGATATTTTCCGAAGCATCCGTGCTCGGTGATCATCTGCGTCAGACGGTACGAGAGGCTGCCGTGTGGCCTCTCTAGCCACTCCCCCATGATGGGTCTTACCGCCGTTACTACGGCGTGCCCTGCGCTTGGTTGCCCAAGTCGTCTCTCCCATTCTGCCACCATTTCCCCGTGGAGCCGGGATCTCACGGCCCGAATTTCTTCGGGCTCGGGATCGTGACCCCGCTCCCGCGCCGCCCTTCGGAACCTGTATAGCGCCGAAAGGCATCTCGCTTCCAGGATCCATGGTGGCGATCCGGCGAGGAGACTCGCCGCGTTGAATGATATCGTGCGGTACCCCCTTATGATGCGGCACGCCAACTTCCGCTGCGGACGCTGCAGCAGAAGCATGTGCCGATCACTCAGGGTGTCCGCCCACACGGGACACCCGTACAGGGCCATGGACCGCACGACACCCGCGTAGAGTCTCCTGCAGGAGTCATCCGGGCCCCTCAGGTTGGGCAGTAGCCGCGCCAGAGCGTTGGCTGTGCCCGCCAATTTGGGGCCCAGACTTCGGAAGTGCTTCCCGAAGTCCCACCGGCCGTCGAGCACGAGCCCCAGATATTTCATCTGGGGCTTGATGCCGATGAGAGTGCCTCCCACTGTGAGGCTGGAACCAGGTGGTGGCGTGCGCCGAGGTCCATGAAAGAACATGGCCTCGGATTTATGCAAAGCCACCTCAAGGCCCAGCCGCCGGATCCGTTCCACGACTTGAGCAACCGCGGTCGTGGCTCTCAGGATCGCTTCGCGGTGTGTAGCCCCGCTCGCCGTCACTAGCGTGTCGTCCGCATAGCACGTGACGGCGGCGCCGTCCGCAAGCTCACCGCGAAGCACCCAGTCGTATCCAATGTTCCACAGTAGCGGCCCGAGAACCGATCCCTGTGGAACACCGCACGACATCTCACGCCGACCGACGCCGGTCGCACTTGGGTAGATGACGGCTCTCTCCGTCAGGTACGCCCCGACTATGCGGCGGAGGTAGAGAGGCACACCGTGGTACACGAGTGCCTCCATGATGCAACTCCAGGGCAAGGTGTTGAACGCGTTGGAGATGTCCAAGGACACCGCCAACGTCACCTCGCCCCGGGCAACTGCCTCCTCCGCCAAAGTCCTCACGCGCATGATGGCATCCACGGTGGACCGCCACCGGCGGAAGCCATATTGGGCATCCGCCAGGTCCGGCCCCCTACCAGAGAGGTGCTCGACGAGGCGCTTCGCAATAACTCTTTCAAAGAGCTTGCCCACCTCGTCGAGCAACACAATGGGCCGGTAGCCGGACGGTTCGTCCGCCGGGCGACCCTCCTTTCGGATGAGGACCAGTTTCCCCGTCTTCCACATCTTCGGAAACTGGCCCCGCTCCAAGCATGCGCTGAGGAACCCTCTAAGTCGGGGTTCGAGACCGTCTTCTCCCAGAGCTAGGACCCACGCGCGGCCTGGAATGCCGTCGGGTCCCGGGGCGGTGCTCTTCTTGGCTCTAAGCCTTCGCACCGCCAGCTCCAGTTCTACCCAAGTGACCTCGGGGACTTCGTCGTCAACTACCACACTGGGCGCCACAGGCGACCGAGGTGGCGGAGTCATCTGCGGCGGAACGTGTTCCACTCGCGCCGGGAACAGGGACTCGACCACTCCACCGAGCAGAGCTGGCTGGAGAACCCGGGTCAACGGCGGGGCCCGGGGGCGCAGCTTTCCTCTTACCATAAGGTAAGGCCGCCCCCATGGGTCCCGCTCCAGCGTCTCCATGAGCTCCTTGTAAGCCGCGGCTTTCGCCCGCTTAATCTCCGCTCGGAGGGCATCTCTGGCCTCCCTGTATCCCACATGAAGCTCCGCCACTCGGGGCTCCGTATCTGCGGTTCGGCTACGCCTCCTACGGAGTCTGGTCCACCGGCGGTGCGCGATCACGCAGGCTTGCCGTAGCCTCGCGATCTCCGCAGACCACCAGTAGACCCGACGCCTCGGACTATAGGGTGGTGCCCTAGGCATACCCGCATCGCAGACACGAGTCATGGCCTCCCGGAACCACACCGCCTCATCGTCGATATCGACAGGCCTGTCCGGCGCAATGGCCCAGGCCTGTACGATGGCGGCCTCCAGGAGGACCTCCCGATTCAGTCTCCCAAGCACCCAGCGTGGCTCGCGTGGGGCCGGTATGACCGGCGCATCACCCGCGGGGGGGGGAGACATCAAACCGAACGTATCGGTGATCCGCCAGTGTCTCCACCCCCACAACAACACGCCAGTCCCGCACACGGTGCGACAGCGAAGCGCCTGCGAACGATAGGTCGATAATCGAACTGCGCTCCGCGGTCACGAACGTGGCTTCGGCCCCGCGATTCTGGAGAACTAGACCGTGATTAGCGGCCCAGCTCTCCAGAGCCCTACCTCGTGGGTTCGTGTGCCGGGACCCCCAGGTCACTGACCAGGCGTTGAAGTCCCCGAGCACAAGAACCGGATGAGGATGGCAGGCGTTGACGACGTCGGTCAGTCGCTCCAGCGACTGCCGGTACTCCCCTATGCGTCGGTGTAGGCTCGGCGTGAAATAGACGGCCACGACCGCAATCTCCCCCACACGCGCCGCTACGATGCCATGCTCCCTTGCCACGACAACAGGGGGAGGGGCACCCATAGCGGCGTTGTACACCAGTGCCGCCGACCCGTCCAGGTCGACCACCCAGGCAGGCCCAAGGGGCCGGTGAGTGTACGGATCGGCGACAGCGGCGACGTGTATGGACCACTGTGCCATGCTCTGGAGCAGAAGACCCTGAGCATCGGCACCGTGGCCCACGTTCGCCTGCAGGATGCGGAGCTGGGGATCCATTATGGAACCATCTCCGCATCCCGCCGCGAACTTTGGGTGGAGCCCCCGCCTTGCGGCTTCGGCTCCCCCCCGGTGCAGGCCTTGCTGCCAACCCCATGGTCGGCCGGTTTGCCCCCCGCTGCACACCTGAAACAGTGCAGCGGAGCTTCGCATCCACCGGCCGTATGGCCGGGTTGGCCACAGCGGAAGCAGCGGTCACCGACCGTCACCGCCGCCGTGCACTGCACCCCCACGTGGCCGACCGACAGGCACCTGAAGCACCTGGTCGGTCGAGCCTGCAGGAGCCGGACCTGCACCCGCACCACGCCTCCAACGGCGAGGAACCCCCGGTCGGCAGCCTTTTTGGCTGCTGCGATGGGGCAGCCGACAACTGCCGCCCCCAGTCCACGGCGGCCGAAGCGGATTGCTCCGACCTTCACCGCCTCTAGGGGGCAGCCCCCGGCCTCCGCCACGGTGAGGCGGATTTGCTCCACCGTGATGGAGTCGTCCAGGTCCGAAATGCGCATTTCTGCGCACTTGTTGGGCCTGGACACCCGGACGTCGGCTGCGTCAAGCGTCTCCCTAAGCTTAGCCGCTAGGGCATCAGCCTGGGGACCGCTCGAAGCGCCTGGGATCTCGAGTAGCCGAGCACCCGTCCGAGTGGGTTTCACCCGGATGGGGCCCGGCATGTCGAGGGCCTTCATGTCAACGCAGGCTCTCGCCTGCGTGACAATCTGGGCGTACTGCACGCCCCTATCCGCCGCCTCCGCCGTCATCGTAAGGACGACGGCGGTTGAGCGGGGGACGCGCAGCCTCCCTGGCACTCCCCTCGCAGCAGCCTCAGCCCTCCTGGCCTTTTTGGCTGCCTTTCGGTTCGCCTTGCGCCGCTTTTTTGAGGCGCCGGCAACCTCCCAGCCCCCCTGCGGCGAGGAGCTCGTGGCGGCTATACCCGCCGAAGTTCGGGCCAGAGCTGGGGCCGGGGCTAGGGCTGGGGACTTCTTCCCCTTGCCCTTCCCCTTTCCCTTTCCCCTGGGCCGCGCGACCTGCGCATCCTGGGGGGGGCTCACAGCCCCCGCAGCGAGGGCAGCCCGAGCGGGCGGAGCGGCATGGGCGGCAAACGCAGCGGACGGGCTGCTGGCCGACCCCTGCGGGGATCCCGCCACTACCGGACAGGTGGGGCCCCTCTCAACTGCCCCGGCATATCCGGCCGGAGCCGCCAGGGGTGGTCGGCGGCTGGAGTCCATTATGGACTCCAGCCAGCTCCGGGTGCGCTCCTCCTGCGCCACCCGCCACGCCCGCTGCTCCGCCAGCGCCTCCTCCTGGCGCTTCTCCATGGCAGCTATTGCCGCCATGCAGAGCGCCAACGGGTCCGCAGGCCGAGCCGGCCGCAGCACCGGCGACTCCTGCCGAGCTGGTCGGGCCGGCGACTTAGGCGGCTCCGGCCGCGGCGACTCCGACGGCGCTAGAGGCTCCGGCCGCAGCGGTGACCTCGACCGCACGGGCAACAGCGGCCGCGCCGGCCGTCCCGACGGCGTCGGCTGCAACAGCGGCTCCGGCCGCAGTGGCGACCTCGATCGCACGGGCAACAGCGGATGCGCCGGCAGCGTCGGCTGCGCCACCAGTCGCCGCCGCGCCGACCGCGTAACGCGCTCCGCCGGCAGCCCAGCGACGACCGCTTGGAGGCTCGCCAGATCGGCCGCCATCCTCCCCATCTCCTTGCGGTAATCGGCCGCCATCCGCTCATTGCTCTCCAGGAGCTCCAGGTGCCTCCTGCCCAGATGAGCCCTGTCAAGCCGCAACTCGGCCAACTCCGCCCTCAATAGGTCGAAGAACTCGACAAGCCGCATCGTCGCCTGCGTGACCCGGTGCTCCTCCGGCGTCGGAGAATCGGTGCGGGCCCCGGCCCAACCTTCTAGGGCTTCTTTCACCTCCTTTGACATTATGTCGGCGGGAGGCAAGGGTAAGGACGCCGCCGAGGTGGAGGAACTCGGCGGCGCTTCCACATCCTCCGGGGCCCTGAGGCTATCACCCCGCTGCAGCTGCGTGCGGCTGACCGCTAGCAACTTCGGCGGTGGTGGATGCAGCGTCTCGTCACCGTCGTGACTGCTGCTGGTGGAAGAGGAGTCGGTCAAGGTAAGCTCCAAGTCCGACTCCGTCTTCTGTGGTGGAGGGGAAGGAGGAGGAAGAGACTTCTTCCTGAATCTCCTCTTCCGCCGTACAGATTTCCGGGTCTGTAGGCCCACCGGGCTGTTCGCCCTACTCTTCTCCGTGGCGGTGTCGAATTCCTCCGACACCGCGGTTTGGGACGCGACCTCCGCGTCGTGGTGCTGCGCGACCTCCGCGCAGACTGTTCTGCTTGGTTTGGGTTTTAATGTCAATAATGAATTTTCCATGTAAATCCCACGAGTAGAACCGATAAAATTACACTCCCCGGGTGACGGCCATTCCGGGAAGCGGGGTACATACTACGGAGGTCCCCTGGTATCCGTAGGTTTTAAGCGACTTCGCTGTCGGGTTTTTCAGACTTTTCCTTGTCGCGGGCCGGCCAATTAAGGCAAGCCCCGCGGCCTTCAGAATATCGGCTTCCCAAGTGTGGCTAGCACTCAGGTCGTTGTCGATATCCTGGAGGTTACGCGACGCGGGAGAGCAGCCAACTCTCCCAGCACCGACGGTGGCACGAATGCCTGCCAACCTCTGCGCGAGCAGTAGGCCGGCCCGTCCCTGGATCCCATGGATCCTTGTGTCGCCCCCATGTCCCCTCTGAAAGCAGAGGGATACCGGGAGCGACAGGCTAGCCCTAAAAAGGGCTGTTTGGGATGGAAGGGATTCTACGAATCCCTTCCCGCGAGCCTTGCAGGTCCGCCATACCACGACCCCCTCAGGGTCAGCTAGCCCTAAAAAGGGCTTGTCGGGTTATTTGTCGACGGCTAGCGGAGCTCCTTCTCCTTGGAGTCAGAGTCTACTAACCGTCGTCCAGGGTGCACCAGCCTCCCCGCTTCCGTTCCCCAGGACCGCGGTCCAGAGGGAAAAGAAACAGGTAAGCCAACGTGGAGGTTACCCAACCCGCACCCCATATTGCACACACTAGTTAATGTATGTTTTGTTACACTCGTCGTTGCATTAGCTGGCTATTTAGCCTAGTTACAAGTGATTGTTTTCAAGCACTATTTGTTTGCCGTAGAGCTTGATGGTTCCGGGACCTAAGTTTCAATCATAAGGCCTCAGGCTAAAACCTCTATGCCAATACCTGAGGACACAATTAATTGTTTCTGGAATTTATTAGCTTATGCCCTTCTTGAATAACCCCATATTGTAGTCGCTTTGGAAAACCACGGCAGGAGTTCATTCCACAGCTTAAGCATACATTAAAGTTGTAGATTTTACTAATTAACTAAATGTAACCAATTTTTTTGTCTACAGATGTTCTCAATCGTGGGCACAATTTTAATAAAATGTGGGTGTACTTACAATGTTCGGTTGTTGTGAACCTCTGTGACCTCACTAGTCATTTAATCATTTTCAATGGCTTTAAACTTGGAACACCAAGCACAAAACAATATTAATTTATGTCAAGAAATTAATTTCCTTACTTACTTCTGACAATTCTGAAGACTTGTTTATGTAAGTGAAATTATTATGTTGATGAAAGAGACTCTGGCGTTAGCGAGTTGTGGGATTACTGCGCAGTCGCTCGTATAAAATCGTAAAAGCAAAATCTAAAAGAGAATGTTAATATAATCGCACCCTGAACCCCTTTCTTAGATCGGAGTAAACTAATATAATGATTATGAGTCATGATAATACATGATTTGAGATTGACATGGTCAATCACATTACTAGTGTAATACTTGCCGGGATCATGGCGCTTGTAACAGTGCCGAAATATCGGTTGCACAACAAAAATAATAAACATGATAACTAAGTTAGTAGTGTAATACTCGCCAGTATTACACTACTAACATGATAATAAAATCCTAGAGTTAGTCCCAGTCGTATCCGAGGCCTTCACTTCAAGGTCTGCGGTGCAATTAAATATTATATTTATTCGGCTATATTGGGAGTAAGCATCTGACCTCGCAACCTTAGATGTGGTAAGTAGTAGTGACCATCCAACTAACAGAGTTGTTCAGGTCGCTTAGATAAGTCTTTGTCTTGAGCTAACGTCTATTGATAGCCAAGATTGAGATTGAGACTCTTTTCTTTGCCGCACCACCAAGATCTGGAATTCATTACCAGCACACGTGTTTCCTTCTTCCTACAGTCCCGGGGCCTTTAAGCGGGACGTGAAAAAGCATCTGATGAGGCCGCCAAGCTGAGTGCCACCATTGTAGCACTTAGTGTCTGTAATGGTGACCCTCCTTGCCTTTAGCTTACCATCAGGCGAGGTGAGGTCAAGTTGGCGTGTCCTATATAAAAAAATATAAAAAATAAAGACCGAGTTTTAACGTCCCCTCCAAAGTAGGTACAGAAACGCTCAGGACCTCGATTCTACTAAAGCAATACCACTGTAATACCACAGACAGTGCAAAAAATTAAATTAAATTTAAGACTTTATTTCTATAACTCCTTAAGTCCAAAATTAATTGAAAAGAGTTTCATTACTCTTTGTAATCAACTCTGCAAGGAACCTTTTAATTTTGAACTTTAACGACATTGCTATAAAGTTTAAAACTTTTAACAGTGCATTACAGTGATTTTGCTTAGAAACGAGTCCTAGATGAAATGCCACCAGAAGTCGCGCTGCGCGCATCCAAATAGTAACCTCGCTTAGATAGTTTAATCCACTGATCTTTTACCGAACAACGAGAGCATCTGGCCACGTGAGCTTCAACCTCTTTTTTTATAAAGATATGACGCGCCATTTTGACTTTATCTCGCCTGATGGTAAGCTAAAGGCAAAGTCTCAGGAAAGAGGGTCTCCATTACAGACACGTAGCATATTATAATAGTGGCACTCCGCTTGACGGCCTCATCAGATGCTTTTTCACGCCACCAGGAGGAAGGAAACACGTGAGCTGGTAAAGAATTCCTGGTAAAGAATGCATGGTAAAGAATGCATAGTAATACAATAACATTATTCAAAACAGTTATATTTCATCAAATTACTGAATCTCTACTCGTAACAAAGTTACATTCTCTTCAAACAATACTGTTCCCGTCTTCGTTCACGTAAATTTACACAACCTTGAATTAATACAAGCCAAACTATAATTCAAACTTTGAATATGCAAGTTCCGGATCCGTGAAGTTGAAAGTCAAGTAAACTCGGCGGTTATCATATTTTACATCCGGCGTCGTTGGCCCGTCTCGCGTTCGTACCATTTGCACTTCATACATTTTTCAAAAGCTAGATACCGCATCCGTTATTTAGTCTGATTTCAGCTTCACACCTTTTATGTCTGAAAAACGAGTTGCAGTAAACGTTTTAGTGAATTTACACGAAAAAAAATTATTGGTTTGCATAGAAGAAATTTATTAGGCATTTATGGCCATTTATTATATATTCGGTCTATATTATAATTGGCATGAAGACTAATTTTAATAAATAGACATTAGTAAGTAGGTACATATCTATATAAGATAGGAAAACATTTAAAACGGTTCAGGCGGGATTTGAACCCGCGATCTTTATATTACAGGGGGAATGCTTTGACCACTGAGCCATCGTACCCCACCTGAAACCATCCAAATCTTCATATTTATCCATCTAGCACCGACAGTGGGTGCCATCTACCGATACTCGCATGAATTATCGGAGCCAACGAATAATTTTGCAATCATTTTTCAACAAAAATAAATCCTATCTTAATCAATTAGTTAGTTAGCATAACTAAATGCTTTAAAATTTAATTCTATTGCTTGTAACCAAAAGTCAATGTTCGAAAATTATTGCAACATCATTGATTGGTTCCGATGTACGCTCAGTGGTCAGAGCTATCCCCCTGTAAGGGATAGATTGCTTCTTGTTTATTTCGTTAAAACTACGCACCAAATATTGATGTGGTATTTTTAATAGTGAAACGTTGTAATTGACATAGAAAATGTTATGTTAATCTATACGTTAAAAGTTAAATTGTCATTGGATAAAAATTTATAGTAAGATTGTGAGGTAATAATTGAAAGTTTATCTGGTTAACAAGGGTGCAGGGTCTGCATAGTGGTTGGAGCCAGCGATAAAAGGGATGGTCTTAGACCCGCAAGGGTTATAAGATAACGCTCGGGGGAAGTGAGCGTTACGTCTGTTCCGTTTCTAACACTGAAGCACACCGAATGAATCTTTGTGGCTACACAACTTAGTGCCTTTATCCTAACAAAGACAATCGATCGACCATTAGCTAAATCTCTCAAGTCGGTAGATGCACACAACCAAAGGCAATCAGTGAATTTGCCTAGACCGACATATAAAAATTTAGATTAATAATAACTATAAATAAATAAAATTGTAATAAAACGATTGGCATCGTTACAATAGATACGGTGTAGTAACTTTATTTCTCACCACAATCTGCAATTATATGTTACAAACTAAACAGTTTGTAATATTCCCAATATTATAATGTAGGTGACAGGTGTCCGAGCTAGGCACAAGGCCTGTGTTTCAGGTCACCAGGTCCCCACCTCTACCATAATTGAAGTTTGATCGATATGTATCATTTATATTTACAAACATACATACATATAATCACGACTTTATCCGCGGAGGGTTAGGCAGAGGTGAATTAACACCCACATTTCACCAATTATTGAATTCGATCCCACGTAATAAGGGGTATATTGCCGTCTTCCGAGCAATATTGTTGACACGAGGATGAGTCTGAGCTGTATGTATCTGTTTGTTGTTAAACAGCCATATCCCTTAGTCGCCTTGTACGACACTGCATGGGAAGAGTGGGGTGGTCCAGATTCTACTCTGCTGGGATCACTTACATTGCATTTATAAATACCTACTTTTATTATAGTATAGAATATCTTGGCGGGCGGAGCTGCATATATTTTATCTGGGTCGATGTTCCTTTTTACTCCTGTTACTGTACGTTTTGTGTGGTTACTTATAAATCCGATTTTTCTAGTTCTTTTCCTTGATAACACAAGCACAGGATATGGTGAACAAAGGGAGGCAAAGCGAATTGCTACAAAAGCCTATGGAATTCTGTAGCCTTTTCTTACTAAGCTCAAATATCAATCGTAAATAAAGCGGACTAAGTTATATTTTAGCTTGATTGAAGAGATCAATGAAGGACGTATTGGCACAATAGAAAAAGATTATTGCTCAGACGTTATCACAAAAAATCTTAGGAAAGAATTTGTTGAACATTTTAGTAGTTACCAGCAAAAAACCATTGTGGAACTAAAGTCGTGAATTGTACAAAATGAACACGCCGGTATTTCCGTCCAATTGAGCAGTTCAACTGGGGAAGTACCTCCGCCCTATAGAATAACAAGGCCAGAATAACCTCGTGTTATGTTCCCGGCGGTGAGTAGGGTACTGGCTAGCTCACTGGAGAGTTTTAGTGCTGTCAGTGGGAAGACCAAAGCCTGGTCTTACCTTGTCTTTTACACTGACGGCACAGAATTGATTTGATTGTGGAGGTCATAAGACAGTCGCTTCACGGAAAATATTGAAGTTCATCCGCATCTTATTTAAATTAGAAAGGCGACCCCAATTGAGTTTAGAAACGGTTCTGAGAATGAAGTAATAGGGGGCAAGCCTATTACTATGAACTGTATGTTGAACATCGGTGGGAGAATAATATTAACCCTTAGTCTTCTATAACACCCACCCACTATTGTACTTCACTGGAAACCAACATTTTTACCCACAGTTTTAAAATGTATATTTACGACTTTTCAGTACATTATTATTAAGGTGGTATGTGTGTGTGGTGACTAGGGTAGCTAGAGCTCACTGGAGTGTTTTTGTGTTTTCAGTGGGAAGACCCAAAGCTTGTCCTGCTTTGTCTTTTACACTGACTGCACAGAAACTCTCTGTACTTACAGGGTTGAAACGCGAGTGTGACTCCCTTGGTTTTGCACACGTCCATAGGCCACGGTAGCCACTTTCCATCAGGTGGGCCGTGCGTTTGTCTGCCACCTAAGTGGTATAAAAAAACATTAACACCCACATTTCATCAATAATTGTATTCGGTCCCACGTAATAGGGGGCGAGCGTATTGCCGTATTCCGGGCACTAATGTTAACTCGAGCCCTGCATCTGAGGCTGTGTTTGGGTTGTATATATAGTCACCTTGTACGGCACCGCATGGGAAGAGATGGGGTGGCCCAAATTCTACTCTGCCGGGAACCACGCGGCTTTCCCTTCTGAATATTAGTTAAAAGCTTTCAAATGCGGATACTGAAAATTAAAGGTCAAACTTGGTTATAAATAGCTGAGGCTCTTCTTAGATGTAGGTAATCTTATTACGTTGATCCGTCCGAATCCATATTTCCTTTCACTACTAAAGTAGGCAAGTTTATTGAATATTCATTTAAAGGTCGCCTCTATTAGAGCAAAGTTTGCGTCTAAAAATTCGTAGCCTGACCAAGAAATTACTTACAGTTGACTAGCAGCTTACATAATATTGTACGTGAACTATGAAACCGAGTTGAATCTTCGTCATCGTCCACATCCGTGCCAAGTAACGAGAAATTTTGTCGTTGACGATAATATGACATTTGTAGAGCTGGGAACATTATACGACTTTTTTACATCGATAAAGATTCTACCAATCTGAGGCGCTAACGACCCTAGCAAGATGAAGATGTTTTTCACACTTCCAAATCAAAGATTATTTTTATTATACGTACTAATCGCGTGGTTTCCGGCAGAGTAGAATATGGACCACCCATGCGGTATCGTACAAATACCGCACTGAAACCGCACACAAAAAGTAACTGATTTGACTAGACAGTAAAATACGCAATTTGAGGTAGGACACGGCGGTATTTCCGCCCAAGTGAGCAGTCCGACTGGGGAAGTACCGCCGCATTACAGAATACCGCGGTTATAATAACTTCGTGTTGTGTTCCCAGTGGTGAGTAGGGTAGCCAGAGCTCACTGGAGAATTTGTGCTGTCAGTGGGATGACTAAAGGCTTGCCCTGCTTTGTCCTCTACACTGACGGCACAGAGACTCTGTGCTTACAGGGTACTAAGGGATAGGAGAAATAGTACTCGGAAAACGGCAATAAGCTCACCCTCTATTACGTGGGACCGAATACAATAACTGGTGAAACGTGGGTGTTAATTCACCTCTGCCTCATCCTTCGGGTATAAAGGTGTGATTATATGTATATATATGCGATCATACTTTTTGCCACAATCTCTGTATGAGAGAGATTTCTGTTTTCTGCTTGACTTGTCTAATCACTGGAATGGTTGGACAGATTTTAAAAGGACTTTCACTGATAGATAACTGATGCTGTCCTATTTCCTACTAATATTATGAATGTGAAAGGTTGTGAAGATATTTGGATGTTTATTATTCAATCACACTCTGTATTACAGATTTGGCTGACATTTCGTACCTTTTACTCCCATAGAGATTAGAATAGAGAATATGTCCTGGGTAATGGTAACGGGATCAAAATTTAAGTCGAGCATCAGCTAGTAAGACATAATGTAGGCTATTTTTCAGCTTATAAAAATAAGAATAAGTCCACTTGGATGAATTTACGAGCACAGTATTATAATAACAATTTCTCTCTGTCTTACTGTGAACTCAACGAAGGTCATTCTAAAACAGGTAAAGTAAAGAAAAAGTCTTGCTTTTTTTTAACTTGCGTTTTCACACATCGAGTTAGTTCATCTGCAACGTCTCACATCCCTACGAAGTAAATGCAGGTGCTTGCCATGTTTATCTTTGACGTGCTCTCAACACCGGCCCTTCACGTCACATCCATGCCTTAACCGTTCTTATACCAAAGGTAACATGGTTCATATTCCCGTTGGACTGACAGACTGTATTTGACACTGCCTTTCGGGAAGTAAGAGGCTACTTCGAAAATTTGTAATTGATTTTCGAAGTGGTTTGGTGTTCTGTAGCAATACGTTTCTCGGTGTAGGTAAGTGATTTGTTTTTTAGTTTTTGTGTTTTGTACTGCTGAGCTTTCAAGGATATAAGTAAGCACTTTTATACGTGAAGGAATACGTAAAAATGTAGGTTCACTTATTTTCTTGGCGTCGTAGGGTAGATTACTTTCTGATTTTTAACATAACAGTTAGGAAGTGATTATCTGCGTTAACTCACCTTACACAATATTAAGAGACATATTGTATTGTATCGTATAGGCCCAAGCAGACCTAATAATAATGAGTTCTAGAAAGTTTAGTGTCTTTTACATACCTAATATACACTTATGAGTCCAATAGCCTATCCAAATGGATATGCTCATTCAAAGCATGAATCGAATCCGCGACCACTGATGAAGCAGAATGATCAACCATCACGCCACCGCCGAGGCCACCAGAAATTAAGTATACTTTACCTTTGCGATGATTTTTTACTACAAGCTATAATTTTTTTGAAGAAAGAAATTCTATTTTCACCCTCCCGAATAATGCCGATGCACATAAAATTTTATATTGAAATCGGATAGCGTGATAAAATGTTATCACTGAACATACATAAAAAATATGGCCGTCGCGGGACGTCCAGCGGTTCAACATCAAAATTAATTACATTGTCAACTGGATATTGACGACATAACAGAACATCATGCCATTATAACATTGGTCATCGTAGTATATAAAAAATACACCTGCGTCTATCAGCAGGTGTACTGGCTTCTGGTTATGTTGACTTCCTGAGGAGCCATCTCGAAACTATAGATGGTCCTGGGTCAGCTAGTGTACAACCACCTTAGACCACCAAAGAAGGTGACGGCGACGTGCTGTTTTAGTCGGTTCGAGTCCAACATACCGGAAACGGTAATCGAATGATTTTCGCACAAAACATTTTTGCATGGGTCCCGGCGATTTTAGCAAATGGCACATTTTTGAGGCTCACCATAAATACGCAAATGATAATTAAGACCAAAGTTTCGATATAAAAAGATACTGATCTTGCTCTGTGCTGACTTGAGCTGTGCTATAAAAAGAATACTCTGCAAAACCAAAGCAAAACTTGTCTTAGGCGAAAATTATGCAAAAAAAATTCAAAGAGTCATAAAGCGTGAGGCATAATCAAAGCAAAATAGTACTTGTCGACGCGATTTTGTTCGGTGATCGCGTCGATACATCCAATTTTGCGTTTTGATCGTGTCGACCCATGTGATTTTATTTTATTTTTGCCTATTCTGTATAATTCACGCTTTAGCAGGACTTCGCCAGGGGCGTTCAAATCTAAAACCGGCTACTGTATTATTATTTATTTATATCCTCAAGCCCTCACTCTATAACTAAATTAAACTAAACTCAAACAACATCACTTAATAAATCAGTTTTGCGCTTAATCTATTTAAAACCATTCAATTTAATTTTCTCCCACTTCCAAATTGGTGGTAAACTTCACAACTCATAAACAATGTAATCTCACAAGTTGGACGTTTCCGAACGTACTTAATACAAAACGACGAATGCCACTTATTCTATTTAGAATTATGAAATTCCAAGTTCGCTCACTACAGTTTGTTCCAGCAAACTGAACGGTATTTACTTCATGGAATTTGAAATAGAAACACAAATATTTGTCATTAGTACAAATTAAATTGTCGTATTGAATCAAATTTGTACCAACAACATGTATTTGATTAAAATATTTACTTATATTTTTCAAACAGAATTAGAAAATGGAAAAGACAATTTCTGTCGCCCCGCGTATTATAATATTATCATAGCATTAGTAAAAGGTGCTTGTGCTTGTGCTACTTATATAAAACTTACCATTTTTCTTTGTGACCTTTGACTTTGAATAAAATAAAGCATCGGATTGATGAGACCTTTTTATATTTCATTTATAGTAGTGTTTTAAACAATCCTACCAACTTTGAGCAGGGGAAGGAAACATTGCATTCTTACTCCTATAATTTGTTTTATATTGACTATCAAATCTAACTGCTTAGTATTCCTCTCGATCGCAAGGCCTACTCCTTAACCACTAAGCTACTAATAATAATCAATTTTTGTCTGTACTATTTATCGTTATTGTGAAAACTGAGGTTTAATACAATAACGCATCAGTCTTGCGATCAATACGCGTAATTTTCAAAAGGATCATTAAAATGTACCCTTACTTTAGCTCCTCGTATCATGAGGCCAATTTCTTATCACATAGATACAGTAGCCTCTGATTGCTCGCGATTTTCATCAGAAATATTAAATCGAGCGCGAAATAACCTCGTGTTGTGTTCGGGCGGTGAGTAGTGTAGCCAAAGCTCACTGGAGAGTTTTTGTGCTGTCTGTGAGAAGACCAAAAGCTTGTCCTGCTTTGTCTTTTACAATGACGGCACAGGAACTCTTGTGCTTACAGAGTTGACAGCGCGAGTGTGACTCCCATGGTGTTGTGCACGTCCATAGGCCACAGTAACCACTTTCCATCAGGTGGGCCGTGTGATTGTCTGCCAACTAAATGGTATAAAAAATAATAATTCATAAAATCAATCTTTCAGAATACCTGTACTGCCCTAATAACAAAATTGGAGTGTTTCCGTTCCCTACCCACGTAACTGTACCCACGAATATTTTTTCCGGAATGAATGAACTTTTATTTTCATCTAATCGTCATTGCACTGTGTCGCTATTGTACCTACCCGAGGCCTTCACATTAGTGCCTTGGTTTCTTAATTCGAAACCAACCTAATCAATTTATTGTGCTTTGGTTCACGGATAAATCTTACGCATTAATGGTCTATTAAGAAATACCTACTTATAATCTCTCCAAACTAAATTATAAGACAAATGCTTTCAGTAGTAGTTCAATTAATCTAAATATGTTATAATAGTAGGTAAACTTATTTTTTTTCCATCAGGTTCGGCACGGGTTTCTGCTTCACAGTTGTGTATGCAGCTCTCCTCACAAAGACCAACAGGATCTCTCGTATCTTCAACGCCAGTAAACACTCAGCGAAAAGACCCATCCTGATCTCGCCAAGTTCGCAACTGGCGGTCTGCGCTGCTCTTGTGTCTATACAGGTAACTCTTTACTTTATCCGATAGTTTGACTGATGTACTTGATATAGCATTTGCTAAGGAAGCATGTGATTACACTAAAATATAGAATACCTGCCGGGTCAAGTCAGTTTACTTTTTATGTTGTACTCCAACGGCTTCTACCTCAACAGGTCTGGTGATGAGGTGGCTACATCAGATCGAACCGACTAAAGCACATGGTTATTCGTCTACGGGAGTTATTAACCAGGAACCAAAGCTAACCTGATCTGCTATTCTTTGGCAAGACAGTGGTTTTGTCATGATAAAAAATTAGCAGAACTGGAACCCAGGCTTCAAAGTGTAAACTTTGGAAGTTCCTAGAAAGATGCCGAGATGGTTAAAATATATCAATCAATCAATTAGTCTATAGCAGTCTTAAGTCTGGTGCTGGACATAGGCCTCTCGCAATATGCGCCAATACTTCTCCTCCGACTTCCACGTTCAGAATGTCTCAGTCACCTTTTTCAGGTTGTCTGTCCATCTGGCTAGATGGGGTCCCACCATCCGTTTGCCTCCACTCTACGACTGTAAAATTCTAAGCGCAGTTTCTATCCTAGGTGCTAATAGTGGTCGTGTGGATGATCGTGGCTCCAGCCCGCGCTATGTTCCACTACCCTACCAGAGAAGACAACATGCTGGTGTGCGACTCTTACGTCGACGCGTCCTACATGATCGCCTTCTTCTACCCCATCGTGCTCATCGTGGTGTGCACAGTGTATGCAGTGCTCACCAGGAAGATCCCTGAAGCGTTTAATGAGAGCAAGCATATCGGTAAGAGTTAATTAATTAGTTTTCAGCTCTTTGCTACTTTCTTTTTTGAATCATTAGTCAGTATGAGTACGAAAGAATGGAAGGAAAGGATCTTCCGACTAGGTATGATAATAATCACTTTGCTAGATAAAGATTGCCAATTCGGTTGTGTCATAAACATATTAATTAGATACATATAACTCGAGTGTACCACTAGATTTTGGTTAGAGTTCTCTTACATTATTTATCCTACGTTATGTATATTCAATTCATATTCAAATTCATTTTCCTCAAATAAAATGAAATCAAATATGAATTTATATAACTCAAGCCAAGCACGCATCAAATCCCATCAAAAGCGAAATCATTTTTCTTTGAGAATTAGTGAGTGTAAAATTTACAGCTTTTTACAGTAAAAACGGTATTCCTTATTATCCTTTTACAAAATGCTCAATTGTTTAGTCCTTTAATTCCGAAGTGACGGTTAAAAGCAATTATAGCTTCGCTCCCCAACGATTATGGGATCAAAAATGAGCTAGCGAAATTTGTCGGTTGGATGCAGAAATCTTCTTAGCTTCTTCTGTATTAAGCCGACGACGTACTTATATACCTTTGTTGTTTATACCTTATTTACTGAGCGTTTGGAAACTCGTAAAGATCTTAGTAAACAAGATAGTAAAAATAAAAATAAAAACAAACCAAAATCCTTCTTCATTGGCACACGTGCTTACTTTTTCGTACAGTCATGGTCATTAATCGAGGCGGGATGAAGCAGATGAGGCTGTTAAGCTAAGGGCCTAGTAGGTGTTTGAAATCGTGACTGTCTTTCCTAAGACTTTGCTTTCAACTTACCATCAGGCATTAATATGTAGCACAGGTCAATACACGTCCAGTCATGTGTTCAAATAAACATTAGGTGGCAATAGGGTAGGAGAACGGACCCGGACTCGACAAAGTACAGGCTTTGGATGCAACAGGAATTAAAAATGTTTAAAGTTACTGTAGAATGCAATTTACATATTCTGGAATTTCGGGAATTCCTATCGCGAACATATTTATGTTCCTTTTATTAAATGATTCCCGTTTTTACATTTAATTTGGTACGTAAAAAGAGAAGGAAAACAATATTGGAATACCTTTTCGACAAGTTTCAGCTGAATGCCCTTCGAAAAGCGAATATATTTAGGCACACTATATTACTTATATATGTAAGTGTGTGTGTTTGCCCATTTTTTAACCATTTCAAAACATAATCTGGGCACGAGTGCTGGGTTAGGTAAGGTATTTTGATGCTCTTTGAACAAAACAAGGCCGGAATATTGAAAGGAATTGGTTTGCAAAATTCGCATATAAAATAGCGATTGATTCTTTTGGATGTTTGTCCACGATCACATTTGATTCAACGGATTGCAAAACACAATTTTGACAAATTACTGTGCATAAAAATACTAACAATAAAATGCCTCTGAAGGTTCATAACGAGAAAAAAACGAATTGCCGGGTATTATCTAGTACAATATAAAAACAAAGACAAATATTTCAAATGACGGATATCCCCCTTAGAAGCCGGCATCTATATTTCAGTGAAACAGAGTGGTTATTTACGAAACAATGACGTATGTAACGAGTCCAATCAGAGCCTGAGACTGAGCGTCCCATTACAATGAGGATAGCATCCGACAAATAGCGCTCTTCCTCACAAGCGGCGCTTTCGTAATGTGTATGGCAGTCTCTAGAGATGGCGGTATGCGATACACGATATTAAACATTTTGAATAGATTTCCAAAGTAATGATATAATTGTGCAATTTATAAAGGCGTCTAGAGATTTATTTTATTACTCAATCTATCAATTAACCTATCGCAGTCCGCTGCTATGCCTAGGATAGGCCTCTCTCAATGTTTGGACGCTGTTTCCGCTGAACGGTTAGTTGAAATTTTTCATGGATATTTGCTGAATAGGATTTCGTTGTTGAAGGTTTAGCCTAGAACGGAATCAACAGGTTCATAAACAACAAAATTAATATAATTTCAAGCAAAAACTTTATCGACATCAAAACATCCATCTCTAAAGAAGCAAATCCGCCGTTGTTTGTCGTATTACGTCGAATAAGGTATTTATTGTGGGTGATCCATTGTAATCGAGACAATGCAATTTGATAGATATCAGGCCTCAATACCAGGCGCGCTGAGGCTTCTACCGCCAGCTGAATAATTAGATTATTGAGACAAACTTATTGATTACGGCTCAGTCTCTGCTACTGGGGCCGTATGCAAATGTTTGGAGCTGTTGGAGTAAACCGAAATTGATCAGTTTGGTATAACTGAACTGAAACACGTCCAATCTAAATAAGGATTTAGGTATTATCTCATAACATAATTGGGTAAAGATTTACCAGATATCATTTCCATCGATTAAAATTGGAAAATTATCATATCTAGTGATTTAGTTCATCATCATCATAAAATCTAGTCTCGGTTACACGGGGCTTGGGATCTTCTTTCCACCTTTTTTTCTTTCACTTTACGCGGTCTTCAGCGCCCATATCACCAAAAATGTTATTCTCTTTGCTGATGACGTGTGGATCAATCCAAATTACAATCGTGATGCACTTGTGCACCAAGCAATGATGGATTGGCTTACTATAAACCACTTAAAAGTAAATTTTATCTAAAACTAATTTTATTGAATTCAGGAATTACAAACAAAAACCACACAGCTTTGAATTAGCGTTGAATGGTGTTATGGTAAGCAGGGACAGTCACATTCGTTTTCTAGATCTCATATTAGACGAACATTGTAACTGGAAGCTGCGTGTAGATTTCGTATACAAGTGAGTAAACAGATTTGTCTTTGCTCTGCGCCAGCTTAGAAACACAACTTGCGTAAAAACAGCTCTTATAGCTGACCACGGCCACGTTGCTTCGATTCTAAATTATGGTGTATTATTGTGGGGTAACTCAACTAACATAGAGATCTTTCCTAAAGCAAAAAGTGCATAAGAGCGGTATGTGGGGAAGGGCCACTAGAAACATGTAGGCCACTCTTTAGGAGACTAGAGATGCTGACTTTGGTGTCTATTTACATATTAGAGGCAGGTATGTTTGTGAGAAACCAAAGCCACTTGTTTGTCAAAGCAAGTGAAATATGTAGGTTTGGATATCGAGACCCCACTAATTTAAAATTTGAGATGTGCAGAACTAGCTTTCACCAGAGGAACTGCTAAATGGTGACAGTCAAGATTTACAATCACATTCCAAAGGTGGTTAAGGAACTGGCTAAAACTTAATTTAGGTTTAAATTATAGCAATGGCTAATAACTAAATATTTTTATAATCTGCAGGAAGTTTTCGATTGTAAGCGACTATGAATGTTAATAATTAGGTATAATAAAATTCTATTACTCATAATTTGCACGAATGAAAAGTGCTAATATCTGTTTTAAATGCTTATTTATTGAAATATTATGATATAATAGAATTTAGTAATATGTTGAATTACAGTTGGGCACCATGATGATAATTTTTGACAATTCTTATTTATTGACATCGGCAATTGTTTACAAGTGCAATTAACACTATCAATTTCATCTTAAATATATTATAGTAAATGGTTAAATGATCATATTATTTATGTAAATGATTGGTATGCCTAATGAAGGCGAAATATGTTGTATCTAAAATTAAAAATGTAACATCTTATCTTCATCGTGTGCTCACTGGAGAATTTGTACTGTCAGTGGAAGACTATAGGCTTGTCCTGCTTTGTCTTCTACTGACGGCTCAGAAACTCTGTACTTACAGGGTTGGCAGCGCGACTGTGACTCCTCTGGTGTTACAAACGTCCATAGGCCACGGTAACCACTTTCCATCAGGTGGGCCGTGTGCTTGTCTGACAACTAAGTGGTATAAAAAAAAACAAAAAAAAACATCTGCCAGTGTTGGGAGGCAGGGCTTTAACTTAAGTTATCCTTCTCTCGAAGTGATACCGTCTACGTAATTTTCAGTTAATCGTCTCTTAAGACACTCTTTGGATGAGATGGGTTGGTGATATTCTTTCTCCGTCATCTCAAAAACTAACCAAAGTTTGTTTGTTGCTACTCAGGCTTCACAATGTACACGACGTGCGTGATCTGGCTCGCATTCGTGCCGCTGTACTTCGGCACGGCGAGTCACGTCCCGCTGCGCGTCACCAGCATGGCGGTCACGATCTCGCTCAGCGCCAGCGTCACGCTCGTCTGCCTCTTCTCTCCCAAGGTAACTAGTACTAGCAGTGTCTATATCACCTTCAGATACCAAGATATCATGTACCTCATGTTAAATGTTAACTAGATTTTTTTTTTATTTTATTTATTTAATTTTTAGTATTTAATTTTTTTTTAATGCTTCACTACACCTACATCACTATACATGGTTATAAACTAGTTGTTTAAAATCGATTAAGGCGGGATTCGAACCCGCGATGTTGCCCTTACAGGAGGAACGCTCTGACCACTAAGCCACAGAACCTTCGCCCGAAACCATGCAAATTCTTCTCTACATATATTCGTTCGGTTCGGGTCGAATCTCGTCTGAACTAATCCAATTTTTTCTACATCTAACAACATAAACACACGCCTATATCCCCGAAGGGGTAGGCAGAGGTGCAAGCACCCACATTTCGTCAGTATATGTTTAGGTCCCAATGTAATAGGTGGCGAGCCTATTGCCATTAACCGGGCACTTATAAACCTACGATAAATACACACATAACTTCGAGAAGCATCGAAGTCATTGGTGTGTGCCATGGTAAAAACCGGGATCGAACCTGAGACCTCGTCTCAGCAGTCCATACCACTAGGCTATTGCGGCTTTTTTTATATCTTAATCGATTTGAATAGTTTGCATACGCATATGCTTTGAAATAGTTATTTAAAAAACATAATTAAGTACTATAGTAAACTGCTATTTTTAAGTTAAAGTGAGAAAATAAGTGAGCCAATAAGATAACTGAAAAAAAATCAGAAAGAATGATTCTGATTTTAAATATTAAAAAAAAAATTAGTGTTACCTAATCTAAAATACAAAACTTATATTTTTTTTAAGTTTTAAAACATATTTCACACTAAATGTATGTAACATTATACATACTAACGTAATCGACGTTAATAAACGACAAAGAAACATAATAAGTAAAACAAAATATTTCTGCCAAAAACTATTTTTCCCCTTCGCTGGCTATTGAAGAGACATTCACGTACGGTACAGTAATCACATGCAAATCGGAGGGTCGAGGGTCTAATACTCAGAATTGACCCAACTTTACCTTCCGTATTTATTTCAGTAATAAATAAGCATATGGGTTAAACCCGTTTCAAATCAATTGTTCTTTTAAATACGAAAAAGTCCTGCTCCGATTCGAAGAACGTTTGCTGTAACCGCAATACAGTTCTCGCCTTTGAAATCAAATAGCATAAATGTATACTTATATAGATACCTACCTAATATATAAGGGTACATTCTCATTGTGAGCATTTGCCTGTAACGTAACGTTATAAAGTTAAACATCTGACGGTGACCGTGCTGAAACAAACAGTACAGAATGCGTAGTGTCAATTTTACGTATGTGATATTTTCCTGAATTCAATGTCATTTTAGGTACTGTTCACTCATCATTGGTGTATGTGAGAAAAAAAACTCGCACTAGGCACTCTGTGCACAAACTGTAATGACATAAATAGAGCATAATATAGTGAAGAAGGATAATCATAGCAAGCAATGTTTAAAGTCTAGAGGATTTTGATACGAAGTATAATATCAATACTGCACAAGCGAATACTAATCAGTCAGGGAGACCGTATTATAATTTTTTATACCACTTAGGTGGCAGACAAGCACACGACCCACCTGATGGAAAGTGGTTACCGTGGCCTATGGACGTGTGTATCACCAGAAGAGTCACACTCGCGGAGGTACTTCCCCAGTCGGACTGCTCAATTGGGCGGAAATACCGCCGTGTCCTACCTCCTATAAAAATCAAGTAATCCTCCAAATCACATTACAGGCAAATGCTAACGATGTAGAAGCACCTTAATCGAATTGGAAACATGAATAGTAAAATATTTTATTCAACAAGATCGGTCCATTCAAATCTATGAAAGAAAAACCTGAATCTCGTCAAAATAAAAACCTTTACAAGGAAATCGTGGATAAGTGGCTCAAAATATGGAGCTAATGAGGGTCGAACTGGAACTCTATTATCTTCATTGTGATTCGTCACTCGACTAGTAGCCGCATTCTTATTTATAGATACTTGCCCACACAGACTCTTCGGCGTGGCGGTAGTGAACGCAACTGCTACGCATGGGGCTCGAATTCGATTCCCACTTAGTGCAAATATTTGTATAGATGAATGTCAATTTGGATTAGTCTGTGTGATTCCGTGCCTGGAAGAATACGATAATCTGTAGGTACCGGTTGCCATAAGAACATCCACCGCGGCCTGCTTCTACTAGGGTGACAGGCGGCTTCACCTGTCAACCCCAGGCCTGCGCTTATAGGGGACGGAGGTCATCCTACGAAACGGTCACATTACTAATAATTTTTAATGGATTTCGTATATTTATTTACATCAAATATCTCTATTATTTTCGTTTTCAGTTATATATAATCCTGATCCGGCCGGAGCGCAACGTCCGGCAGAGCATAATGCCGGTCCGGTACAGCCGCAAACCGCCACCGGCACATCCGTTGCCACATCCACCAAACAACGTCAAAAGTAAGTTTTATATTTTTGTGAATATATTTATTTATCACTTAAATTGTCTTTTTCTATTTTCCTTTTTTAACATCTGCACATCGCTATCTAAACCCATCACAAGCATAGCTTAACTAGCTTGTGTTATTGAATCTAGATTGCGAATAAACATTCTTAAATACTTTTTTATAAATATATACATAGAAACACCCAGACTAACGCAAAAATACATTTTCATGCATGCAAATATTTGCACTGATTAGGAATCTAACCCGCACCCCCTGCGCAGCAGTCGAACGTTCTACCGCTACACCACTATAATGCTAGGCCTACGCCACTATAATACACCTACGTACTAGTGTTTCTGTAATTTTATACAAGTCTAGGGAATTGAAACTATTATTTTTTTAACAAGACAGACAAAAAAGGACAGACTGGGTGCGAAAGGTGAAGGATGGGAAGCGTTGGCGCACATTGGGCAAGACCCATGTCCTTCAGTGGACTGCAATTGGGTAATTGACTGATCGATTGAGATTGCATACCTTAAAAACTCTTAGTGCCATCTCAATTAAGCGAGTTTGTTAGAGTTAAACCGATTAAAACCTACCTGTTGGCGTTCCCTGGAAGTCATTTACTGGAGTCTTCATATTTTTCAAAGAGAACTGTAGTACTTATTCTATGACTACATTAAAAATTCATGCTTTATCTACATTCTAGAACCTCCAAGTGCCGATAAAGGCACCCAGACAGACCCCGCAGACTTCAAACTAATCAACGGGCAAACAATCCAACCCAAGAACGACACAGAGAAGAAACCGCAGCAACCAGCCACAGAAGAATCAAAACCACAATGTAATAATATAAAAACTATTAATACGAATGACAAATCTAGCTCCACTCAAGTAATCAATGATAAAGCCGACACCTTATAGCACAGACATTCGTCAAGATCACTGACAGAATACACTAACAAAAATAACAACGTTAGTTTTAAAAAGAAAAGTTGCTCATGTAAATTGAAAGAAAGAAAGCCTGTTATAGTTTAATTACAACATTCTGTAAAATAATCCGTAGAAAGCTTTTGATGTACATAAAATATACGCTTAATAATGTTAAAATTATATTGGATCTGTAAATGAAAATACTGTTATTAAGGGTTTTCATTCGTTAGAAAATTTAAATGTAAGTAATGGATGTGTAAATATAACAAAAAAGACAAATAGTGATGTTTACTGTATATAATCATTAATGTATTTAAATGATGTTACGTTCATCGTTTGATATATATTATATAATAAAATATATAATGTAAGTTATAATGTCTATAGGATAAGTGATAAGGTTAGAATCTAATTTGTGCAGAGTAGAGCTTTGAGCCCGGACAGTAGCGATGAAAACGTATCTATATAATTTATTGATTCGAAATATGCAATCAATGATTTTATACTTATAAAATTAGTTTATTAAGTAACTCTGCATTTCTATTTAATGGTATTATAATTTATAGTTTATTAATATTTTTTTGTTAATTTTGTATTTTACTAGAGGTAGTAGAAAGGTAGTAGAAATGCAGAGATAAAAGTTAGCAGTTAATATTTATAACTTAAAATACATATCGCAAAGTTTTGAATTTATCAATTTATAGTAAAAAAAATCATAGTGCGTTGTTATTGTTAATGAAAACTTTATATTATGGAAGTTTTAATATATTATTTACATTGTCGCGTCTGTCTTGCTCTCTCTGTGCATGTTATTGAAATAAGGCTTAATCGTAAATACTAAAGCATATTTACGGAAATAAACAGTTTGATGTTAAAAATGTATTTTAGTACCTTATTTGCCACTATAGATATCCCGGCACCAAATATTACCAACCCACTGTGCTGCCATTAGACCTCCACACCCCAATCCCGTCGCTTTTTTTACATGCGGATATCCCCTCGGATACCACCCCGCCGGACCCGGTGGAGGTGGTTGTTGGACTCGGACCGACTAAAACCGCACGGACACCTTAGGCCGTCAGTTACCGGGGGTCAGCATATCCATTACGCACCTCGACTGTCCCGGGGCTATAGCAGGCACTCTCGGGTTTAAAGGCAAAACTTATGTTTAATAATTTATTAGACTTTAAATGAACTCGTCCTAGTGTGCAACTTACTCTTACTCTACACTTTCAGATCGAGCATTGCCTATGAACTTTTTATGAAATTTTTGGCATCTTTCGACTCCACGTATGTACAGCAGTACAGTATGACGGTGTGAAGGCATATTGGCATGTGCTGTTTTAAAAAACCAGCACTTGCCAATATGCCTTGCTATGTGCCTAATATTGGTAAATATTATTTTATTTCTTAGATAGGTAATACTCAAGAAATGTACTATACCTCCATACTTTGCTAATTATCGTAGATTGAGTCAAGTAAGTTCTCAAAATGGAACCTTTGTATACAAAACATCTTTGAGAACAGATAAGCCCTGGAGGGTAGAGCCATCAAAAAATTTAATACGTAAACAACAGATTCTAATTTGTAAACAATTCAGTGACCTCGAACGAGAAGATTACTGACTATTTATACAGTTGATTGATGGCATTTGGTGGAATTTGTTATTACACATAATGAACAAACAAATACTGTGCAAAAAGTACATTTTTCCACAGTATTTTTATTATTAGACCTGATCGGTTACGCCTTGCGTCATCCTTAATATTATGAACCTGTGAGGAAAAAAAAATATGGAAAAAGTACATGTGTGTTCTTAGTATGTGAGAAGATTACTGCTAACTTTAGCATTATTACACCTTTTGAATGAAGTTTTTAAGCATTTAGTATGCTAACTATTCAAATCGATTAAGATATAGAAAAAAAAATATCGGTTCAGGCGGGGTTCGTACTCATTATCTTTCTCTTATAGGTGGAACGCACTGACCAATAAGCTACCAGAACCTTCGCCCGAAACCATCCAAATTCTTACATATTTCCGTCTTACGGCGACGGTGGGAGCCATCTACCGATATTCGTACGAACTATATGAACCAATGAATGATGTTGCAATCATTTTTTAAACATTGTTTTTTTATAACTACCCTCAAACTTATGAATAAAATAAAAGCATTTGCCTTTCCACCAGTGATATGCCATGCTACATTGCTATGGATGCATTTGACATTCATCAATCATGTTAAGTGGTCCACATAGAATAGCACTGTTGGAAGTGATTCAACTAAGCTGTTTTTATATAGAAAGATACGTACTGTGAATATGTGCTTTGGGTGCGTACTGTGTTTGAATTTTGAACATTTGTAAGAAGTTTTTATTCGATACGGTTATTTGATTGATATAACGCATATCTCGAGCCACGCATCTTCATAGCACAGAACTGCCGCGCTAACTAAGAGTGCAATAACTCGATTTTTGTCGATTTTGAGTTACATATATAATCGGAATCAGCGATACGAGATCTACAATTCTATCTAAGAAACTTTTCATGAAACCTTCAGGAACCTGAAATTTCAACAAGCAAGAATACAATAACTATCTTATATTACTAAATTTACTAATGAAAAATACAATAATCACACTTGTGGTGACATTCACTTTTAACTATGATTACATTACTTGTCATAAGTACAATAATTTTTAGTTGTTCCACTTATGATATGTGGTACTTGAATTTTCAATATTTGTTTGCTCGTCATAAGTACAATATCTTAGACTTATTGTACTTATGATTGGCGTATCCCAACCATTTACAGAGATAATACTTATGCTTCACAAATTAATAGAGTTATTGTATTTATGATGAGTAAACTGATTCAAAATAAAGTTATAATGCATTTGTAATTGAATTAACATTATGAGTTATTGTATTTATTATTAGTAAAGAGTATGCAACGGGGGTGTACATAAACACAAACACATAAACCTTCTTCGCCTGAGACTGCACACAAACCTTCTTCGCCTGAGACTGCATACAAACCTTCTGCGCCAAGAACTGAACTCAAATTTTATTCGCGAGAGGTTACAAACGTGCCCTTTTTCCCAGATACTGCATCGTCACACGCCGTTAGTTCAAGCTTTCAGACACCTTCGCTTGTTACTGGAATTACAGCAACTTGGTCTCGATCTTACGATTTTAATAATTATGAGTGTATTTTTGACTACAAAAACGAATATCGCAACTCTTTTGATATAGTGGAAGACATCGATACTACATTGCTCAATAAGCCTCAGATACAAACGACACCTGTTTTCACCAGTGGTTCTCTTTTTTGTAATGAATCAATGCCATCAGATGAGGAAGAAAGTAATCCATCAGGTGATTTTTATGATGATTCAGATGACAGTGTTAAAGACAAAAATTACAAACCACCAGCACAGAAAAAGAAAAAGAAGTATAATACCGGTATGGTTTTACCCCTTGAAGACTTTGATCCAATATCTCAAGTAGTGGTAGCTGAAGTTCATAAAATTCCTGTCGCTTCATCTCAAATATGCCATAATGATTTACCTACACTAATATATAAAAGAACACTACGAGAACAACCTAGTGATGAAATCGAAGTAGTTAAAGAAGTAGTAGAAGCTGTAGAAAGTGGTTTTAATATTGACGCATTGTCTGAAACTGAAATGATTTACACTAAATCGGGTGCTCCTAGAAAGAGGCGTAAGTTTAATACACCATTATCACAACTGGTGCAAGAGAAGAAACAGAAAGATGACGCAAAGTTGACCCTTAAAGCACCATGTACAGAAAAATGTCGTATAAAATGGATTCACCGGAAGAGAGGCAAAATATACATGATCGTTACATTAATTTAAACTGGGAGGTAAGAGGACTGTTTATAAAAGGATTAGTAGACCCAATGAATGTGAAAATGTGGACTGTAAAAGACAATAATAATTTGTCACCCAAGAGAGGTATTTATCTTTATAGAAGTTTTTTATGAACCAGGTAAAAATTGAAGTTTGTAAAACATATTTTTTGACAACACTTGGGTATCACCCACAGAATAGTACACACGTTTATAGAGTGCTCGAAAAACCAGTTGATGAACAGGACATGAGAGGCAGCTATGAGCGTAAAAATGTTATTGACAAATATATTATTAAAACACATTTCAAAAGCTACAATCCTGTTGTCTCTCATCATCGGCGTGAACATGATCCTCTAAAATTATATTTGCCAAGTGATGTCACGATAAAATTAATGCAACAGAATTTTACTGAGACTTAACCTACCGCAGAGTACTGAGAGAACTCAACATTTTGTTTGCCCATTTGGGAAATGAAGAGAGTGAGCGATGTGCTCTCTTTAAATCTCATAAACACAGCAACGAATGCAGCCAATGTCTTCTCTACCATAAACATAACTTAAGATATAAGACAATTAGAGAAGCCCACAAAACCGATGTAAGTGCAGCTTCGACTGACAAAGAAACCGTTTACTATTCTGTTGATTTACAGAAAGTCATTATGCTTCCTAGAATGGACCAGTATAAGATTGCCATATTTTGTCCTCGTATCATAGCTTCCAAAGAAAGTTTCGCTCCTCTTGGCAAAACCAAAGATGATAAATTACCTTTTGCTGTGCTATGAAACGAAACAATATCTGGCAAAAACCAGGAAGACATCTTACCAGCTTTCAGATGTTTTCTATTACACACAAGAGACGCTAAGCATGTTGTTATATGGGCTGATAACTGCGCAGCTCAGAATAAGAATTGGGCTTTCATGTGTTTCTTAATTAACATGGTCAACAGCAATCTTACTGCCATTGAGACCATCACAGTAAAATATTTCGAGCCCGGACACTCTTTCATGTCAACCGATCATTTCCAACATCAGGTGGAAATGTCATTAAAGAAGAAAAACAAAGTCTACGATTTCAAACGACTTTGTCGATGCCGTCCAGAATGCAAATTCACGAAGAAACCAAGTGCACGTTATGTCAGTTGCTGATTTTTATATTTTTGAAGACTCTTCATCGCAGCATAAACTTAGAAATATCGAGCCAAGGGTGTATTTGAGGGACATAATCTCTGTAAAAGCCGAGAAAGGAAATTACACTATTAAATTCAAAGAAAATCTGGAATCAGAGTGGAAAGAACTTGACTTTCTACAAGTTAAAGTTAAAAAGAGCAAGATCTTTCCAAACGCTGTTTCGAGGTCCGTGGCTCGAGGGATAGCCAAAGAAAGAAAGCAGGAAATAATTTGTAAGTTAGTTCCTCTGATGCCTGCGAACCGAAGACTTTTCTGGACCACGCTACCAGAATCAACAAAGACCCTTCCCAATTTACACCTTGAATAAGAACTAAGAATTACTGTTCTCTAATTTACCAGTGCCATTTTAGTTATTTAAGCTAGCTTTTAGGTGTTTGTCAAAGTGATATTATGTGCCTTTTACGCTGATTGTGAATAATATTGTTGAATATTAGTAAGCTTTTATTAGTGTAATTGTAAAATTTTAGTAAACAATTATTAGTGTAAGCCTTAAATAATAACTAGGTATAAAACTTATTGCTTTGCAAGTGATCTCTGATTAGATTTTTAATTTAAAATATCTAATATTACGCTGTGATTACCTAACAAAACAGGTTCTGATTGTCTGAAAGACAACTTTAGTTAAGTATAAGAAGTAATTTTTATTATTATTTATGGTTTCATACCAATTCTTGAAAAGTGCGATATTTTGTAATGAACATTTATGTTATTTATGTTTTTTTTAATAAATACTTAAACAAAGATTAATATTCTTTTTCCATTGGGTTTCTTGATTAGTCGTGTTTACATAATAGTACTTCAGTTTGTAGGTTTACTAAAAAATAATACATTAAGTAACATTACATGTTGTATATATCTAGATAAGTATAATTAGATGGCCAACCTTATTGGTCATAAATACAATAACTACATTAGTTATCGTATATATAACAAGTAAGAATATGCTGATTCTTTACTTAAAACTACAATAAGTGCCTTTGCTAAAGATGAGTACAATAAGTAACGTAGTTATTGTATTTAAGACTAGTGATGACAGGTTCATTATTAAAACATTCCTAGCTATGAACATTATTTCCATGTTCAATGCCATAAGCTTAATAGTTTTACGTTGAATTATATTTTATCTTATTCTTTATTTGTTTTTCTTTTAATTGGTACCAGTTTCATGTAGGTACATATGTTCACTGGTTCATGATATACAAGAAAAACAAAGTTAAAAACTTCGCGTGCGTTTTTCTCGAAATCGTCAAAATCGAGTTATTGTATTCTTAGTTAGCGCGGCAGAGAAACTATGCTATGAAGATGCGCAGGTCAAGCTAGTTTTAGCATAGCTGCACATCAGCACGTCTCTGGTGGAAAGGTAGCCTTAGGATTTCGTACTTCAAGTACATAATGCTTGAGAAAGAGACGATGGAGAGAGGCGAGCCCGGGAGAAACTCAGGGGCTCGATTACGTGAATTTTATGTCATATCCACTTTCATGCCACAGATACTTCAAAAAATGACATTTAATTTTAGATTTTACCTTTGTTGTTAGTCTTTTTTTTTATACCACTTAGGTGACAGACAAGCGCACGGCCCACCTGATGGAAAGTGGTTACCGCGGCCTATAGACGTGTGTAACAACAGAGAAATCACACTCGCGCTGCCGACCCTGTAAGCAAAGAGTTTCTGTACCGTCAGTGTGGAGGACAAAGCAGGACAAGCCTTTAGTCATTCCACTGACAGCACAAATTCTCCAGTGAGCTCTGGTTACCCTACTCACCGCTGGGAACACAACACGAAGTTATTATAACCGCGGTATTCTGTAGGGCGGAGGTACTTCCCCAGTCGGACTGCTCAATTGGGCGGATATACCGCCGTGTCCTACCTCGCAAAATTTTAGTTGATTGATATAACTTTAGTCTAAAATTAAATGGCATTTTGTAGAATGAATGAAATATGTAATTAATTTTTTTTTCATTAAATTTTGAACTTAAATTAGTATTTTTAAAATGCTAGTGATTTTGTTATGGAAAAATATTCCCTCGGGCCCAGGTCTCTTTCAATCGGTTGAGCTCGCTAAGCATCTCAAAACCGGAGATGGCCACAGGATAAGCGGGACGCCGAAGGATATGTTATGTTTTAGACAATCTTATACCTCGGCATTTGAAGACCCAAGACGCCGTGTGGACCCACCCACACCGTACGAAAAAAAAAGAGATTCGTAATTCAAAAGGAAAAACTGGAACCCCTAAGGGAGCACCTCATTGTCCATCTGTCAGTCTATCGGACCTTTTACTCGGGAACCGGTGGAGGCAGCAACAACTTCAAACTACAAAAAAATCATACTTCAACGTCGACTCAAGCAAAAAATAACCGCGTTTAAGGCATATTTAGATAATCATAAGGAAATAAAAGTTAGGAGTCACGAGTGGGTTCACGTCGACGGCAGAGTGTTATAACCGGCATGCGAACCCACGACCTTACGATCGCAAGTCGACGTCTTAGACACTACGCTACACTGGTATTCAATTAATATTTGGGTTTTTTTTTTTCAATAAACACAAGTCATTGACAGTCAATGTCTTTATTTAATAATACTGGCAACACTGAGAGACGACAAATTAATTCTCATCTAACATCAACAATAATAACAACATCAATAATAGTAACATTGGGAGTACAAAGTATGGCAACACTGTATCATAATATTCTAGCTCTAGTAATATTATTCGAGTAATTTTTTCGATATTTGTGAAATATATTTTATATAATTATTATTTACGTATATCCGTATAAGCTATCATATTCAATACATTTCATATTTTTTGCAATAGTTGTCAAATCTCAAAACACAGTTTAATAATAATTAACAAGATGGGCCCCTCAATCTAAGTGCAGACTGAGGGCCCACCTTTATGGTAAGTTGTTTTGCTTATTTGACTTCTGATACCAACTTTCACAATTTGTTTGAGAATGTCCACAAAATCCTAATCACATTTTAACAATAATTAACAAGGTGGGCCCCTCAATCCACATACCATATGTGGGACTGAGAGCCCACCTTTATGGTAAGTGACTCACTTATTTGACTTTCACAATTTCTAATTTCAACTTTCAAAGTTTCTTTGGGAATGACCACTAAATCCTAAACACATATTAATAATTAATAATAAGGTGGGCCACTCCATCCACACACAGATATTTCAACACTTTGGTCGCACTTTTAACACACGTTTAGCACAAAGATGCCCATTTTTTATATGGACATTGGCATTTTTTATGCTCAAATTACGCTGATAAATAGTAGCTAAAATTACGAATCGAGCATTGGTTAGATAATAATTTTAAAATCCTGCATTTAAGTGAAAAACTAAGTTATTTTATGTTAGTAGATATTTTAATTGGAAGATGGCAATACAATTATTTTTGTCTGTGACAAGTTATCAAACTTATTATTTTGTTTTTGATCGGCACATGCAGTAAAAGTTTAGTATTTGCCTAAAAAATGTGCCAAACTAAAAACGATGTTTTCTCAAAATTGCAGGAAATTAAAATTCAATTTTATAAATTATCATGTTAGTTATATGTAACACTATCCAAAAATATTTGGTTCATTGTGACTGGAATTTTTTAAGAATATTTTTATTTTATGAATATTATTGAACTCCTTTCACAATAGTGTAATGATTTTTTTATGTTCTAAATTAAGTTTCATGGACTCATGGCTTATAAAAATATTGTCAATTCTGACATTTTTTTTAAAGTACAACTCTTCACTACCCATAGCGGATTATTTCAAAATATAGCTCTATCAGTTAAAATTTCAAAATAATTCTATATTTGCCACTGTTCTTGTCATAAAAATATTATTATTCTTTTTTTAGAATGAGATCCATTTACCACATGCTGAACAATTCAATAAATTCTACCTTACACTTTCACTTAATTATTTCTGCCTTAAAACTAATTGCTTGAATGCATTGGCTCAAAAACACTTTTTTTTTTTTAATTTATTATATTTATACACCAATTAACGTGTTATATATTTAAAAGAAACCTATTCACGAGTCTGCGCCCGGCGCAGTTTTGATAGATTTTGAATTGATTTCGAATAGACATTTTCTTTCTTTCTTTTATGCACCACTGGAATTGTATGGACGCCTTGGTCCAATTTTATGGGCCCTAAACTGAATTCAGTAATTTTTTACTGAAGATAAGAATATTTGTAGCTAAGAACCATCTCGATCATGTCAGCTCTCAAAGAACTGCATTAAAATCATTCAGGCGGTTTAGTATGCCACTGATATACACACAATTAGTTAAATATCCAAATATAGACATACTAAGTACAGATCTACAAAAATACACCAATACATAAGTAGACATATACACAAATAGACACATCACAAATAGACAAATACACAAATAGACAAATACACAAGTAGACAAATACACAAGTAGACAAATACACATATAGACAAATACACAAATAGACAAATACACAAATACCCAAATAGACAAATACACAAATAGACAAATACACAAATAGACAAATACACAAATAGACAAATACACAAGTAGACAATTACACAAGTAGACAAATACACAAATAAAACTTATAAAACCCCTCGTTTTTCATCCCTTCTTAAAAAGATTCAATGGTATTAGTTAACCATATTGAGCCTCCTACTTAGGAGTGATTTGAAAACAATCTATTTTGTTTTCAATACCCTGATTTTCTTTTCCCTTTTCACTTCTGGAAACAGAAACGTTTTCACAACATCATTTAATTCTTCCAACGCTAACTGGGAGTGGAGTCTAACAACTGCATCTTCTTTATCATCACTGTAAAGCTTTTTCAGAATGGTGTAAATGGGCAAGAGGCTATCCTTCAGTGTGATGAGCGTTTCTTTGCCCAAGCCTTTCAATAGACAGCATATAGCCAGGACCGCGGCCCGTCGACACTCCACTGCCTTGTCGCTTTCTATAACGCTCCATAAACATAGCAGAACCTGAAAATACATATTTCAAATATTGTAAATGCGAAATAATGAACCAAAGTACGTACGCAGTACTGTATAACTACGTACTCAGATACAAAGAATTTTGTATGTAGTAGAATTATATTTGGAGGCACAGAGGCTTATGTCTAAGTCAAAGTCAAAAATCATTTATTCTGTACAGACCATTATATCGGCACATACAAAACGTCAACAAAAAAGGAACATGAATATCAGTTTAATAAATGGACCACCGGTTCGAAACGCGGCCCCGGCCTGAGAAGACTCCGGCAAGAAACTCAGCGGGAATTTCTTTTTTTTTGGCTATATTGTCTTGATCACACACACCGAGTGGAATAGCGAGAGAGTGCAGTCGGCCGAGTGCTCGGTATGTGTGAAGTACTTGGTCGAGTACACTAACTCGCCAAACAACTGTACATACAAAACACCTTTTACTCGACACCAGTGCGTGAAACTCGCACTAGGCACCCAGATGGCTGGGACATATACATGACATTATTTCGGATGCAATCCATCAATTAGCCCATCACAGTTCACTGCCGGACATAGGCCACGCCCAATGTTGGAAGGCTTTGGCATACTGTTTCCATGCTGGCCAGACGGGGTGGTACTGGGTTTTATTTCGAGTTTTGCTTCTGTTGCAGTGATATCCTCTGCGTATTTTTCCGTTAGCCGCCTCTTACGACACCCGTCAGATGAGATAGGATGGTGATACTTGTATTCTTTCTCCGGCATGTTTCTGTTATAACTTTTTTTTTCAATATGAGCTTACCTCAGACAATATAGGTCCTATCCTGTAGTGTAATACAAAAGCTATCTCAGCCAAGTTAGACAAAGCTGATGTCCTAATGAGAGGGTCTTCATCACGACATCCACAGAGCATTGTATTCAATAGAATTGTCTTGTAAATAGTTGCCATTTCACCTGAAAATAAAAAAATATATGTATACAGTCAAAATAATAGATCGGCGACCTTGCCTAGTGACCTTGCCCAAGTATCTGTTGGGTTGACTTTACCTTATCTATAATACCACTACTTCCAGTGGGGACTATATTAAGATTGTCATACACGTTTGTATGTCAACTGCGAGGGACGACGACCAGACCAATGCAAATACCCATACTCAATCATACAGATATTTGCACTAAGCGGCGATCAAACCCGCGCCTCCTGCATAACGGCCGCGTTCGCTTTAGTCACGCCACAGAGACTGCAAAGTGTCGACAATACACCTGCTGATTGCAGCCTTTGTCTCTAGGGGTTAAGAGGTCAAACGGCAGTTCCTCTCATAAAAGCCAAATTTAAAAAAGGAAAAAGGTTAGTTTTGATATCATTTGGTGGGAGATAAGCACACGACCCAGTGTCAAAGCTAAATCAATCACTGCTACCTATGGACGTGTATAACATCAGATATTTTACTTTTTCCATTAAGTTTATATACCTCTGCTTACCCTTTCGGGGATATACATGCGTGAATATATATAATAATAATAATAATAAATGGACTAATAGCAAAGAGCCTCGACCAACACCTAAAGAGGCTCGGGTTAGATGGTTGGGTCAAGGGCCAGATGCAGAAGGCTGTGCTTCTTGATACGGCGCGCATCGTGCGGAAGTTTCTTTCTCCGGAGCCCTAACCACCGGTAGCTTGGTCCCTGTACCCGATACCGGTGGAGCACTATATTTTTTATTTTTAAATAGATATTTTTTATATGTACTTATTTAAAAATATAATTAATAAGTTGTATATTTTAATTTTTTTAAATATATTTACCGAAGCATTCAGTAACTCTATTAAAATGGGGTTTAGTGTGGATAATGCGCAGTCGTTCATGTAAAGCGAGGTAGGGTGGTGAAGTCGGAGGGTCTACAACTCTCTGATTCCATTAACCTGAGATCACTCCTCGTAACTGAGACCTACAAGTACTTGAGTATGTCACAGGTGTTATGCATCAATGAAGCCGGTATGAAGCAAATATTGCAGGAACGTTTCTTTGGCCGCCTGAAAAAGATACTTAACAGTCTTTTGTCAGGTGGTAACAAGGTGCGCGCTTGTAACAGTTGGGTCATGCCACTCTTGATGTACTCCTTTAGTAGATTCAAGTGGACTCAGACTGAACTCGATACCATTGATAGGAGAGTCCGGACTCAGTTGACTGTATTTCGAATGCATCATCCACTGTCGTCAGTCATGAGATTGTACATCCCGCGGAAATGTGGAGGTTGAGGATTTTTAAATATTAAGACTCTACATAATCGCGAGGTGTGCAATCTTAGAGACTTTCTTAAGTTTAACGTGGATATGCATCGTGATGTAGTCAACGTAGATACCGGGCTCACCCCGCTCAGTCTGGCTGAAGAACTGGCGCAGGCCTATAGTAGCTGGCACTGACAGACGCAGGGAGGTATGGCAGAGTAAGGAGCTACAGGTTTAATCGGTCCCGGTAGACATACTGGCATCCGTGTCCTGGCTACGTTTCGGTGACCTTTTTGGGGAAACTGAAGGTTTTGTCTGTGCAATTGCTGACGAAGTCATCAAGACGAATAACTATACCGGAAGTATATCATGAGGGATGGCACAATTGGCATCTGTCGAGCGTGACACCAGCCTGGTGAACCCCACAGGCATATTACTTTCGGTTGTTCTCGTTTTGCTAACGGTGAGTACATAGACATAATCAAGTAACCAGGATAATTTTCATCAGCGACTTGCTCTGAAATATAACCTTGTGGAAGTCGAGATGCCGTACTATAGGTGACCTGACCTGAGCCAAATCTAGAAAGTAGTCATGTCACATTGTACTGGGATCGATCTATCATCACTGATAGGACTGTTGTATCTAACAAGCCCAACGCTGAGCATTGATTGTTGATATCACAATAAACATAAACATTGTACACATAAACACAATACTTAAAAGCTATATTAGTAACAACATAACATAACATAACATAAACTCACGCCTATATCCCCGAATGGGGAGGCAGAGGTGCTAGCACCCACATTTCGCCAGTTTATGTTTAGGTCCCAATTTAATAGGTGGAGAGCCTGTTGCCTTTAATCGGGCACGGTCATTGGTGTGTGCCATGGTAAAACCTGGAATTGAACCCGAGACCTCGTCTCAGCAGTCCATTACCCATACCACTAGGCTACCATGGTAACACAAAATAAAAGTACAAAATTACAAATATTAGGTCATATACCCGCTGCGCCTGCCTGATGCACAGGGAACATGCATGTATATTTGATATGTATGATATAATAATGCACTTACCTAATTGTCGAGTAATTTTCACAATAATGTCACCAATTTTCATCTTTAACTCTGCTGACCTAAGTTCACATTCCTTTGTCTGAAGCTCGTGTTTGGTAGACATTTGTAAAAACTCGTGACACAACACATGTAACACATCTTCTGTACAATGAGTGCCCAGTGCTGCTAATCCATTGATGGCTGATAGATAAATGTATGAATCTGGATCCTTTAGCTGTTGCTAGAATAAAAAATATGGCTTATTAAAGTACTAACAGGCCATGTGTGGTATCGCTCTGAACTGATGTGACATATATATTGTACAACAGTTTTTTTTACGACTAAGGTGGCAGACAAGCTGGTCCAACTGATTAGAAGTGGTTACCGGGGACTATGGGTGTGTGCGACACCAAGGGCCTTACACAGATGCTGCCGACCCTGTAGGAACCTTCTAATGCCCCTCTTGAAGAACCCCATATTGTAAGCACCCTACTCACCGCCAGGAACACAACACGAGGTTATTATAGTTGTGGTATTATGTAGGGTGGAGATACTTCCCCAGTGGGTCGGCTTAATTGGGACATGTGGGTGCTAGCACCTCTGCCTACCCCTTCGGGGATATAGATGTTAGTTAATGTTATGAGTTTATGTTATGTTATCAATTTTGTGATGAATACTTTAAAAATGACAAATGACTGTGAAAATTTCCAGTTTATAGGTGGGATTGTAACTAGTAGGGCACATTTAAGCAGTCCAGTTTCACTCAGGAATAACCTAGTGTGAACACAAAGAGGTAGGACACGACTACAAGGAGGTAGGACACGACGGTATTCCCGACCGAATTGAGCAGTCCGACTGGGGAAGTACCTTGACCCTACAGAATACCACGGCTATAATAACCTCGTGTTATGTTCCCGGTGGTGAGTAGGGAAGCCAGAGCTCACTAGAGATTTTGTGCTGTCAGTGGAAAGAACAAAGGCCTTGATTTTGTGTTCTGCACTAAGGGCACATAAAATCTCTGTTCTTACAGGGTCGGCAGCACGGATATGACTCCACTGGTATTACAGACATTCATTGGTCACGGTAACCACTTTCCATCAGGTGGGCCATATGCTTGTCTGTCACTAAGTTGTATAAAAAAAATACTAGGTACTGGATATCCTGTTAAATCATCATCATCTCTTCGCATTGGTCTTGGTTGTTTCTGAGGCCTTGGAATATGGGGTCTGCTATCCCATTGAGCAATTATTATATTAGTAACTTAAAAACTTACCTGGAAAATACAAAATATAAATTGTTTTTTACAAAGCGTCTCAGCATCTTTTTGGTCAATAAGTTTAGTTAATTCAATTGTTCCATGAGCTCTCACAGGCAGATGTTCATCAAATATGTCAGTTATAGCTTTTTCATATGGTGTGTCGTTAACTACAGGATGTTCTGAAGTTAGTAGGGTAAGTGCTTCTTGATATAGAATCCTATTCAAGCTTTTATCTGTCTTAACCATATTTTCCAACATCGGTATCAAGTGGCCAAAACTTTTACGGAAGTCTGCTGATTTATAGGAACTTGAAAGAATTGTGTTCATCAACACTAAAGCAATACTGACACATTCACTGTTGGATTCACAATTTTCTTTCAATATAAAATGTAGTATGAAGTCTGATACAACAAAAGGGTTTTTCTTCAGAGCACTTATAATTTTTGCAAAAGTACATATCTCAGAGAGCAGTTGTAGAATTGTTGCATACTGTTGGTCAATATCATCTATCAGTTCTGGGTTGTCTTCCGTTAGTAGAATATCTTTGTTACCCCTAGTCCGCCTTCTTATACTGAGATTTATCAGTATATTTAATGATTCCTTAAATACGCCTATAATGAGGTCCTCCTCTGTTGTAGCTCCGAATATGTTCAAGAAGTATGATAATGCTGCTTCATGGGAGTATGGCTCAGGTGACGCAACACATTTTAAAGCAATTCCAGTATCATATTCCTCTGCTAGTATCCCTGGAGCCGCAACATAGTAATTGCTAAATAAAATTATTTTTAATAAATCGTACAATGCTATTCCTTTTACGTTTTCTAAACATTTAAGTATAATATCTTTTAATTTAACTTTTAAATCTTCATTTCTATTACACTTCATTCCCATTTGGAATAAGAGGAAAAGATTAGGATACAGCCTATAGACTGGAAATTCAAACTGTGGAGTACATACACAGGCATGTAGGATATTCACCTTGTGTTCAACTTCTAGAGTTGACAATATTATAGTTCCAGGCAAATTATAATTTGAAATTAAGTACTTATAATCAAAAGCCAGGAATATTTCCGTAAGTAACTCATTAATCGGATTTGCCTCTCGCCATCTTTCATGCAGACGCAAGACACAGGCTACAGCAGTTGCTAAATATTGCATATTATTCAAGCTCAGTATCGGTTTCAACTGAGTACATATATTTAGCACATACTCATCCTCAGGACAACCGTGACTATGGCCAAGAATTCTACTAATCATATCAATTTTTCGCCAGCCGTACCCACTCTCTGTGTCAAAACTTTCCATAAAACAACGGATTAAACTATGCAAGCCGCCTGGTACGAGTAATCTTTCGCTCAACTCCTTTGAAGTAAGTCTATTTACAAAGCCTGGTGTGACCGGGTTGGTATTACACTGTAATGCCAATAACTCTTTCATGAGTGTTGGTTGAAAACAATTATTTACAAGATATACATAGTCCTCCTTAAATTTTGGTCTATCGTTATGTAGTTTATCGTACCGTTCTTGAGTCATAACATAATCTTTATAAGTGCCAGGTTGTCTTATAGGTACAAATGCCAGCTGTATTAAAGCGGCCAAATAATCAGACAAATGTAAAGTGACAATGATGTTTTTGAGTACTGGTACCCTATAGCTTCTCGTGAAAAACTCTGTGCAGGTCACAAGTACTTCATATTTTTCATCATGATCCATTACGAGTAGAAATCTACATTCATTAGGCATCTGTGGCTGGTTTAGCCCAATCCCGGGTATCAAACATGTTGATATTCCAATGGTTGTAATAACTTGAAAACATCTCCGCAATAATTTTTGATTCCTTACACTGATAAGTACTGTGCCATCTTTGTTTATTTCTGCAGTTAATTCATCAATTGAATCAATTATTTGTTGTAAGAGAGATTTCAGCATTATGAATGTATTTTTTGGGACTATTTGGTCTTCATTTATAACATGGTGGTTTAAAACAGATAAAAATACAAGTAGATCATTCCCTGAAAAAGGACTACAGTTTAGAAATCCGCATTTTAGAACAAAATAGTAAGAAAGCATCCAGATAACTGAGATTACCTATAAGCCTATCAATTTCATCAAAGATTGAATTAACTGACATCTTGAAATTATGTGCTATCAACTTAATTATTTATACACCTAGCTGATTATTTTACTTGATCTTATTCAATTGATCTTTTGTAGCCTGGGGTTTAGGTTATTATTTTTAGCTTAATATTTAGGTTTTAGTGCAAGGTTTTTACATTTATAATTCACGAACACACAACGAATTGAACGGATTCATCAAGTCATTTAAGTAGTGTTGCCAGGGCCAGAGGCCAGATTGTCAATTGTCAACCTTCAAAGGTAACGCAAGCTAGATTAAAAAGTAAAAAGTAGCGCTTTTTTTAATAGTATAGAAATCCTCTCGGATATGCCCTCCCCACCGGAGTGGTTATATCTATTAATTTAAAAACCACTTTATTTTTGAAGTGCGCAGTGGAGCCGGCGGACTCGAAACGAATAAAAAATGCAGATCGCAGGCCATCATACTCTGACATCACTCAAGAATCGATTTTTCACAAAAAAGAATCGATAATCGAGAATAAAGTTCGGTTGCACTATGCGGTTGAGCACTTGATGACTTTTTGACTTTCAACTTAGCATTTATGATGGTAATTTAGCTTATTATTTATCCACAAATCTCTCTTCTCTTTCCTATTAATACCTAATAGATATTTTTATATAATTTATCAAATTAATATCAGTAATTACAGTTGAGAGGTTATTAAGACATTCTGTATGTCTATAGTGCTCCGCTTCCGCTAACGTAGTGTAAATTTTCTTTCGCATACACTTGTTTTGAATTGTTTATTTATTTTATAATGTGATAAATTATTATAATATACAGAAAAAATATATACAATCAATAATATGTTTATCAAATTACATGACACTTGGATAAAAATACAAACCGACAAACAGAAAAGAACTCAAAAAAAATTGCGTTAAGTGTGGTTAACATAACCCAAATTTAATTTTAAATATAGTTAATGTAAGATACAACCACTTTACAATTTACGTAATAGTTTAAAAATATAATAAAGGTAAGTCTTATCTTCAGCGTCAAATTTCGTTTAATTTAAGCATAGAACTTTATGATACTGTCCGAAACTTACGCAAATATCACTTACTGAAATAAAATTACTGTTTATCAGATTCTATTGCAATTTATTTTGTATGATATATATTTAGCCCGACGTATCGGCCGCTTTACAGCAGTCGTAAATAAATTGTGACAGAATCTGGTAAACAGTATTTTTAATTCTTAAAACTATATCTGAACAAGTTTAGAATAACATTGCTATGTTTATTACTTAAGTAATAAAATATTTAAAAACTTAGTAGTTTCCATAAATGACTAATGTTTCAAAAGCTTTTCATCAATTCCGCCAATGTCCCGTAGTAGAGCTATTAACGACAGAAATAAAGCGGACCAGCATGTGTCACTGAAGTTTGTGGATGCTCCCCTCAGAATCATGTGACAATGGTGACACTCAGCCTGACGGCCCCTTTTTTGCTTTTTCACGCCTCGCTTAAATACTTATCATATAAATAGATATGAGTACACGTACATGAATCAAATTATCATATAAAGACCGAAAGGAGGGTATTTTATATGTATAATTCAAAATAAATAAATTTATAGATTTAGTGAGTTAATTTCTATGAATTTGGTAAGGATTTTAACAAAGGGCGTATATACTAAGGCTAGGAGAGATTTGCCGGATGTTGGACGAGGGATATGGGCAGGAAGTACGTCGTACAGTAAGATACGCTGGTTGGGACAACAGAAGAAGATATGATCAAAGTCACCCTCATCTAAACCGCATTCGCAAAGTGAGTGGTCCCTTATCCTGATTTTGGCCAAATGCACAGGGGTGCAAACATGGCCCAGGCGGAGGCGCGAAATAGTAGATGTCGTACATTTACTAAAGAACTGATATTTCGTAAACCAGGGATTACACGGGATGTCAGGTTGAATGTCTGCATAACATTTACCCTTAACTTTTTTAGATTCCCGCCAATCCACACTCCACGAACGAGATAAACTATCCTTCAGTACTGGAACTAAATCGTGCGTAAACAATTAAAAGTTCTCAAGTGTGCCAATTCTTATCGCACTTTTCGCACAAGAATCAGCCGTCTCGTTTCCCGAGATATTGGAATGGCCAGGTATCCATGCCACAGCAATTTCTAAGCCTCGCAATAGCGCCTCTCTGATTTTGAATATGATAGGCAATTTGGACTTAGTGCGGAAGGGATGGGAAATGATGGCCTGCAGACAGCTTTTGCAGTCGGAAAGGGTGATGGACTTATTAAGATTATGGGACAGTCATGTCGGATGGCTTCAAGGACAGCAATAGATTCCTCAGTGAATACGTCATAAGAGGACACTTATAGCTGAAAATTACTTTAAAAGCAGGGATCCATTCCGCTATACCAATAGGATCATTGGAGCTCAGTTTGGAGGAGTCTGTAAATAATTTGAGTCATCCCTCATAATTGTTATCTATGCTATTGTTGAAACATACATACGCATCCCTATCACCTTTTTTTACTCCTAAATCGATCACAATAGGGGGGCGGAATGTAATGGCTTTGAAAGGAAGAGAATAAAGAGGGTCTAGACGAACCTGAAAGACCGGGATAAGAAGACGAAGGAATTTGATGAAACTATTGACAAGGCAAGATAAGTAGCTAGAGCAAGAACCTAAATTTATGTTTTATAGATCACAAAGCGTTTTTAGTTTATCTAGTAGAATATGTTGAGAATTTTGGATTAGTATAAAAAAAATCTGTCACAAAGGTACTGCCTTCGCAGATAAAGAAGAGGCTCAACGGCTTCTAACTGCAAAGCATTATTTGGGGATGATTTCAATGCACCCAAAATAATACGTAAGCATTTATATTGAATGTTGTCCAATTTTATTAAAGAAATTTTATTACAAGGCTCTAAAAGGAAGGAACCGTAATCCACATGACTACGGACAATTGCATTGTATAGGAGCTTTTGTGTGAGAGGGTGACTACCCCACCGCACACCCGATAAAGAGCGAAGGGTGTTAATATTTTTCTCACACTTACATACTATACGTGAGGATTCCCGGTCATTCTAGAGTCAAGCAAGACACCAAGAAACTTTGCACTATAACATTAAGTTAGAGTCTCGCCCTCTATCTGAAGCTCAACAAAGGGAATAGTTTTTTTCCTGGTAAATACAACTGCCTTGCTTTTGGCTGCCGAGAGGGATAAGCCATGTTCCAGTAACCACGCATTTAGGTGATTTAAAGCGCTACTCAAATTATTAGAGTACTCGTCAATCGAGTTACCTGACATGTAGAGAGCCAGATCTTCCGTATATTGTAGAATTTGGCAAAAGGGTTGGACAACCAAAGTCTAAGTCGTGAGTGTAAAGGCCGTAAAGGAGGGGGCTTAACACAAAACCCTGTGGAAGCCCCTTCCAGATGGTTCTAGGAGGAAGGTGGGAATGCTGGGTTCTGATAACTATTGACCTTTTCATCAAAAGTTTAGCGCAGAATTGATGCTCAGAGAAGAAGTTTATTCCTGAGTACCGGAAGCAGAACATTGTCGTACGCAGACTGCAGAACCTGGTTTCAGAATGGGGGTAATAATTTGGGTCTTCCAATCAGACGGGATTGCACCACTGATAAAAAATCCGTTTATTATGCCTAAAAAATAAGATTTTGTTCTGTCTGATGCAGTGAGAACCACCCAGTTTAATACAGAGGCAAGAGTGGGGGAAGAGATAGTAGATCCATAGTGCTAGGGTTTTGGTGAGGTCTAGCTCTGCACGTTCTGGAACCGTTATTAAGGATGCAGAGGTTAGACTCATCATAGATCCCAATCAAGGCATGTGCAAATGAATCACACTCCACTGATCCCCAAGATGTATGATGAGCGTTGAAGTCTCCCATGATGATTATTGAAGAGGGTATAGAGTTAAAAATCAATGCTAAGTCAGGAATAAGAGTAGAATTTGGGTGAGGGATATATAAGGAAATAAAAGATACATTACATGCTCTCACTGCAACTACATCTATCATAGGCGAGTGCGGGGGGAGGTTAATTTGGGAAAAGGATTGTTTACGATTGACCACTATGGCACAACCATCATAACCATTTGGTCTGTCACAACGTATACATGAGTAGCCTGGGATACGAAATGCTCTCCCAGGCTTCAACCATGTCTCTGAGATAGCTAAGATCATTGGGGACCTATTGATTAAATTAAATACATCAGTTTTTTTGGCTTTTCCCGAGAATATGACTCGATCATTCCCTCATATCTACATCTGGAGAAGGATCTGGCGGAACGGGGGTGACTGGGGGCTCCGGCGAGTTCCTCATACTCACCGCTTGTTGTACTTAGAAGGACGCACACAGAACACTTAGTTGGTTATTGTTAGTACAGTGCACCACTCCACTACGATTCTGACAGGAATTTATGAGTAAAAACTTTAAATTTTCACTATAATTTCACTAGAATCCCACTTACACGTTAGTAACCTACAAGATTCCCGCCAAAAAACTCGACACAAGTCAACGTCAAGACAATAGTTAAGTCAAAGGTCAAGAATCGATTCTGCACGCGCCTTTGCCATCCCTAATTCAAATTCAATTTTTTTTTGGAAATATAAGTTTATGACATCGTAACTAGGACCTCTATGTCGTCTTATTTTGTATTATATTAATATTAAAAGCTGACGATGATGATGATTATGACGATCAATGAGATGATTGCTGCCTCAATAAAGTAGTCGGGAAATCTCACTAGAAAACCTATAGTCTTCACAATCTTACTGACGCAGCAATTATTATTCATCGTCAACATCAACTCATTATCATCAGCAATCATCCCAACTAAGAAATTAATTAATTGATGACATGGTAGCATGGTCTTAGCACCTTAGCGTAATCTTAGCTGATACATGGAAAAAAAGAACAAAAATGCATTTTCGTGTCCATGGGTGTCCACTGTCAACCATGTGTCAATGGTGTCATTTGGTAAACTGTTAGCTGTCAATTTTCACTTCATTTCACTTGCGGTTGCGTTTTGCACTTTGTTTATTTTGAATGTTTACATTTTTCAATCTAGTCGTTGAGCTATTGTTTTGATTATTCTGTACTTGATATCATATTTTGTTCAACCTCTTAATATAATGGAAGATTCAGTTCAAACGATAAGGGAAACCAGCCGTAAGGTTCTTGTGGTAAACAGGCGAAAAAACCGAGACGAAGATTCTGACACCAGACGGCACGTACGGTATACCATAAATAGTTTATTGTTATATACCACTAATAGTTTATAGGTGATAGACAAGACTCCGACTCTCCTGATGGAAAGTGATTACCGTGGCCTATGGAGAATTACTTCTTATAGTCGCTTGAAAAACCTCAGTACTTGGAAACCGCGGTAGCCTAGTGGTATGGGTAATGGAATGCTGAGACAAGGTCTCGGGTTCGATCCCAGTTTTTACCATGGCACACACCAATGACTTTTCGAAGTTATGTGTGTATTTATCGCAGGTTTATAAGTGCCCGGTTAATGGCAATATACTCGTTGCCAAAAAATGTGCAATCCAATCAAATGTCAAAATATAATAGTATGGAAATATGGTAAACAAATCAAAATAGCAGATGTCAAATGTTATCATTTAAAGATTCATTAATTGAGTAATAAGTTTTGTCAACTAGAAAGTTAAATAGGCTACGCTTGTATTCACTAATATTTGAGCATGTCCTAATGTGTTTTGGGATTTTATTGTATAATTTTGGTGCCATTGCATAAAAGCTCTTGTGGAGAAATGTGGTTCTAGTGCTCAATAGGTGCAGTTTGTCGGAGCGACGTTGACTATCCACGATATCAAAAAGATGCATATTAGTCTTTACGAACACATTAACTTCATATTATATACAGAGACGGTAAGGTTAAAACTCTCAGTTTTTTAAAATATGGTACACAGGTATCTGTACGCTTCAGTCCACATATTGCTCTAAGACACTTTTTCTGGGCTACAAATATGTCATTGATGTTTGTACCGTTGCCCCAGAATATCAAACCAAATCTTAATGTGGAATTTACGTAACCATGGTATGCAACAATTAGTGCATTCTCATTTGCTACTTTACGCAACATATATAGCGCATAGGAAAATTTATAAATTTTTGTACATACATAATCTATGTGCGTTTTCCACGATATATCACTGTCAATGTGCAAGCCTAAAAATTTTATCGCTTTTGTCTCATTTATTTTTTGTCCATAATATTGAATTTTTATGTCATGTTTCCATTTCTCTCTGATTTGAAAATTTATATATGTGGTTTTTGTTACATTAATTTTTAGATTATTAAAGTTTAACCATTCAGCAATGTCAATAATAGTATTATTTATTTTATTTTCCATCTCTTTTAAGTCTCCAGAATCAAAGATCACAGTGCTATCGTCGGCAAATAGTGACATCTGATGAACTGTAACTTTGGGAAAATCGTTTATGTAGCACAAAAAGAGCAAAGGATCCAGAACGCTTCCCTGTGGGACGCCATACGATATAGTTCTAGCTTCAGACGAATACGCTATCACGGATTTAGTTTTTATATCCATTTTGTCAACTTGTGTAATTTGACGTCTATTTTGTAGATATGATTTCAGTAAAGCATGGACATTGCCTCTGATACCATATATTTCTAGTTTGTTAAGTAAGGTTTTGTGATCGACATAGTCAAAGGTCTTAGTCATATCCATGTATAATGACATGACCAGTTGACGGTTATCCATGTTAACATGTATTCGTCTAAGAGCATTAAATATCGCCATGTTTATGGTTTTATTTTTTCTAAAACCCATTTGTTCTTGACATATTATATTGTTATGTTCCAGATAGTTGTTTAGACTGTTGTAAATTAGTTTTTCAAAATTTTTTGCAAAAACTGACGACAGTGCTATCGGTCTATAATTATTAATATCATTTTTGTCACCCTTTTTGTATAGAGGTTTAACAATACAAGTCTTTAACTTATCTGGAAAAATACCATTGAGTATACATTTATTAAAAATGTCATACAGGACAAGGGCAATTATGGGCGCTACTGCTTTAACGACACAGGTGTGAATCTCATCATAGCCTGTACTATTAGTATTTTATAGATTTTTTATAACTGTAATGATGTCGTTTGGAACAATGGGTTGCATAAAGATAGATTTAGGAGAGTTATAGCTGCATAATTTATTATATTTGCTATCGTCACACTTTGTACTCGCTATTGCCTGATCAACATAGTGGTTATTAAAACTTTCCGCCATGAGTTTCGGGTGAGTTATAAACTTTCCATCTACATTGATGCCTGTAATGGTTTCTTTAGGTAAGTTAAGTTTTATCGAGTTTATAAATTTCCATATAGCTTTTGATTTGTATTGGCTAGTTTCAATAAAATTACTGTTTTGGGCTTTTTGTGTAAGTTTAATAATTTTCTTGTATCTTTGTGTATAAGTTTTGAAGGCAGTTTTTGTGTCCTTTGTTAATCTATACCTCCAGAGCAGGTTGCGCCTATTTCTACTGCACAGTCTTATACCACGTGTGATCCACTTCGGTCTATTGAATGGGTTGATTTTACGTTTCATACTTGGAAAGCATAGATCATAAAAGCATTTGAATAGATCCAGGAAGAGATCAAAACTTTCATCGACATTGTTAGCGGTGTGTACTTCAGTAAAAGTAAGATTTTCAATACTTTTCCTAAAAATGTTGATATTCTCTTTAGTGATGTCACGTTTATTTATATACCTATATTTCAGTATGCATGTCGGCTTTACTGGACATTTCATAAGTTGTGCTTTATGATCCGATACACCGAGCTCTAATATACTACTTTTACACCCTCTAATATTAGTTGAGATATTATCTATAGATGTTCCACTACTGGGACGAGTTATATCTCTAATTAGAAATTTTAGATTAAATTCTGTTGTCATCCGTTCAAAAATAATAGAATTTTTATTTTTCCTTAGCAAGTCAATATTGAAATCGCCACATATGATCAACTTTTGACTTTTTCTATAGCAAATACTAAGTAGAATGTTAATAAAATGATTAAAAAAAGTATTTATGTTACTTTGATATGGAGTTCTGTATATACAGAGAATAATAATACTGTGATTTGATAACTCTATAGCGCAACATTCAAAGCTATTTGTGACGTTGTATTTATTTACAGATTCTATTACTGAGTAGCTTATTCCATTATGGACTAGTATACAGGCACCGCCATTATGATCATTTCTGGCAAAAAATGAAGCTAACTTATAATTTGGTATATTTAGAAAGTCGACGTCGCTCGTCGTCATATTATGCTCAGTAAAACACATAACACTAATAAATTGACCGGTATTTGATAGATTGTCCAATATTTCGACTGTATAATCAGATTTACTAATAAGGCCGTTGATATTTTGGAGTAATATATGCAGAAACTTAAAGACGAAAAAGATTTTGGTGAGGTTCTTCGATTTCCTGTGTGCAACACGAAGGCGTATTGGCTGAGCCATTGTTCAGGACTTCATGGGCCTCAGTTCTTAGACTTTTCACTTTTTCCTTATAAATTCCATTTATAACTGTCTGTAAATTCTGTATAATGTTTTTAATGCCGTTCTGCTTTATCTTACCTGTTTTAATCGAGAACATGTCATTAGATAAATCTTTGTTTGAGTCCAGTATAAGTGCATAGTCATTGGACCAAGCGTCCATAGTCAGCAGTGCGTTAAAAATTTCCACTCGGCAATTGTATATGCTCGCTCCACAAATGTATGTTGGTAGTGCTACTATTATGTTTGTGTGCTGTAGTTCCAGTAGTGACTTCTGAATTTCACAAACCAGCTGCATATATTGTTGTGAATATTTGAAGTCAGTCTCTCCCACTATAATGACACATATATCCTGCTTTGTATATCCTTCAAGTTTAGTTTTTAAGTCTTGTAGGATTTGTTTTATTCCACCACCAGGTTTTACGTAATGACAGTATCTAAATTCATTTCCTAGAGTTGTATCTTCTATTGCACTCAATATGTTATTCTGATTACTGTTGCTTACTATACATAGCTTTCGTTTGGTTATTTGGTTTTCATCTCTTTTAATGATATTTTTGACCACTTTCCTTTTCCTGCAGGTTTTTGTAACTTGTGTTAAAGTTATGTTTGTGTTTCCGTCAACTTTGTACGTGTTAGGACTGATTGTTTCTTCTGGCAGTTCCAGGTCTATTGAACTTAAGTCCAGCATGTCCTTGTCATTAGCAGGTTCCGTTATACTTGTGCGTTTTTTCATTGATTTCTTTTTTCGACCTGTACTCGTATTGTTGGGAGATCCATTACCGATGGTTTTTAGCTGCGTTATTATTTTAGATTGCTTTTGCACTATTTCTGACAGGGATTGATTCTCTTCCAATAGTCTTGCAATTGGGACCTAAACATAAACTGGTGAAATGTGGGTGCTAGCACCTCTGCCTAACCCTTCGGGGATATAGGCGTGAGTTTACGTATGTATGTATTTTATATACAGAATAGTTGTTTCCTGTGACTCCATGTTCCTGTGACCTGCTGGAACCTATGAATTTATTGTGCCACTGTGCTTAACATAATGAGTACCTAAATGAAGTGATTTAATCTTCTGACTAATAGTATCAATATTAATGTATTAAATTAATACAGATTACGGGGCGGGCTATTTGACTTGACATAATATGACAAAATCTGTGATTGCAAATAATGATATAACATTTCTATGTTTTATATATTGAATTTATATATGAATTATATTACTACGGTCAATAAAAATATCATTTATTAAAAAAATCCAGATTAATATAAAAAATTTCAGTATTAATCCAGATACAATATTGAACATAGCTCACCGGTTGAAGAAAAAGTCAGCGGTAGCTGTGTCAGATCTGCAGATGTTGAAGAATGCCATAATAGATGATGTTAATAATATAGAAGTAGTTTTGAACACCGACGGTGCACTGAGAGGGCTGGTACGTGAACTGACAGGTATTGTTAATGTAAAGTTGTTCAATTTTATCAAAGATTAATTAAAAAAGAAAAGTTGTGGCACTCTGGGAGTTCCGAGAGAATTGAAAACAGTTTGTATAAAAGTAAAATATGTAATAAGATTATGTCACAAAAAAGTTTGTATATGAATTACCACAATCTGTCAAATAGGCCGTATTTATAACATTAACTTGTTATTTGAATTCGGGTGCGGCTGGTGGTTTTATAACTATCGTCACTAGACCAAACTGGAGGTGAAGATGTGAGTTTCAATATTTTTGCTCACCAAAAATATTCTATGACTACTGCATAACATGCCTAAAGGTGATTTTACCCCAAAAAATTTGAAAAAAGTTGCCTACAAGCATAGTTGATGGATCATCTATACTGTCTGGTGTCCTTGCTGGAAATAACAATAATGTTCTTACAACACTTGCAGGTCACGATGTGAGCAAGCAGTGTGCGGCGGCCGGCGTGTGCTGCAACTTGGCCCTAGGAGACATGCAAACCGGAGAAGCTGTGAGCAAGGCGGCCGGGCCATACCTCGTGGCTGCACTTGATAATCTCGCTACTGAGTTGGCTGTGAGTATTGTTGTATTTTAATGCTATGGTACACTGGGGCTACCCATTAGTAACACGGAATTTAACCTTTAATCTAAATATACCTTTAAAGTTTCCAAATAATGTATGGACATCGGCATCATTTGTTGATTGGCCTGCATGTAGGGTTATATATGTATCATTTCATCAAAATCGCTTCAGTGGTTTATGCGTAAAAGCATAATAGATAGATAGGCAAAGTCACTTTCACATTTGTAATATGCATATAGATTTTGGAACGAACAGGAAAAATGTATCTACCTTTCAAATTGTGAAATAACTTTTTCAATAAAGTTTGGTTTTGAAGATGACCTAAGAAACATAAACAAACTCTTAAAATTCGGCTTCTCTCTTTGTACTATTCTAATTGTATGATATTCTTGTCTGCCCCATAAGTGGTATAAAAAAAAAAAAAAAAAATCTATATTAATAATGCTATCTAAACATTCTTAACCCAAAGTAAGCATAACTTAACTAAAACTTTTAGCTCGTGTTAGGGTATGTAGCATGTGGATGAGTCTAGATATGGCATAGTGACAAATGTAGTGGCGCGCAGGTGACGAGCGCGTGGGCGCTGGGCAACCTGGCGGGCGCGGGGCGCTGCAGCGCGCTGCTGCTCGACCAGCAGGGCGCCGGCGCCAAGCTCCTCGCGGTGGCGGCGCGCGCGGGGGACGCGGGGGACGCGGGGGGCGCCGCGCTCTACGCGCTCGAGTGGTTCGCGCGCCAGCAGGGGGACCTGCTGAGGTACGTGCTTACTCGCCACAGATATATTATACCTACCAAGGGACACGTATCTTGGACATAAATTGCGAGACTAACGATACTCTGGCGCGCACGAATTGTTTTGTAGTATTCTTTGTAGGAATTTGAGTTACTCCACCGTCGTATTACCACATGCTATCCTCACAAGACTGCACGTACACAGCACATTTTAGGTCCAAGATATATGTCCCTAGCAATACTTATGTGTAGTTGACACTCTTGACAATTTGAAAGATTTTGGATTAAGACTCAGTTTCGATAGCAAATAAAAAAAAAGAATTAAAAAAAGTTTTTACGCTAAACCTGACCATTTTGCTATCGACACTGCCTAAAATCTTTATATCCGAAACGGCTATAGAATCACCCCGTATAAATTAATCAGTGGTGAATCTGATTCTGTTGCATCTTCTAGATGACTTGACTGAATTAAAATTGGATAAAAGTAACATTCGGAACGAGAATGTTAAAAAATTTATTGCAACAATATTCATTGGTTCCTATAGCCCGTACGAATATAGATGGCTTCAAGTGAGTTTTCGGTGGCTCAGTGGTAAGAGAGTGGTAAGATTCCCCCTGTATTTCAAAGATCGCGGGTTCAAATCCCGCCTGAACCTATTAATTTTTTTCCATCTTAAAGGATTTGAATAGTTAGCATACTAAATGCTTTAAAATGTCATTCAATTGTTGATATTTTGACCTATTTTGAGCATTTAAAAATAACGAAGTCATTGTTACAGTTTAGTTAGGCAATATAATAATAATAATAATACTCTTTATTGCACACCAAACATAGGACACATACAATGGATACATACATTCTAGATAGTTGTAAAATGGGCGGTCTTATCGCAATCTGCGATCTCTTCCAGACAACCAGTGTATGGACTATGCTGCCAGTAATCAGGGTAGTTTGCGGTGTACACTAAATTAAAACTAATTAACATTTGTGTCTAGTAAAGCATTTAAGAACAGAAGTGAAGAAGAATATCTTAGTTTACTATACATATTTATAAATAAAAGTAGTATTGGTAAGAATCAGATAACAAAGGACACTAACCCAATTGGTAGGGCAGCAATAAAATTAATTTTGGAATCAAATAGATGCGAACTTTTCTGATTGTCACACCAGTGCAGTGTGACACTTAGGAATTTTTTTCTTGTTTGTCACACCGCCAATAATACACCTTTTATCACATAACAATGAGTGCGGATGAGTAACACCATACCTCATATCCACCGACATTTCATAATGTCATTCAATTTATGCAACAAGGATGTCATCATCAAAATAAATCAGCAGGCTGTAAGAATATTTCGAACGATCGGACTTGACAGCTGAATACGGGGTAAGATTTTAATTGCGCATGCTCCAATGTGACGTCAATAAATTTAGAGCATGCGCAATTGAAATCTCACAGTGAATTCAACTGTCAAATTCGTTCTTACAGCATGTGGCTGCAGGTCTCAAGACACAACTTACAGTATCATCTTCTTCGTCCTAGCCTTTCACTTCAGAGTCTGGGGTCTGATTTACTAGTCTAATTGCAGATTCGGCTGAACTTCGATATTTTCTGTAAAGTGACTGCCATATGACCTCCACAACCAAATGGTGTTATCGAAGCATTGCAGTTAGACCAGTTGTTGGACATGTTAAGGCTCCAACTGCGCGTAACGACAGTCATAGATGTTCGTATGGCAACTGGGACCGACGGGTTCCTCTCGGACCCACGCTACCACCGCCGATACCACTGGTGGTAGCGTGGGTCCGAAACGATACCACCAAACCAGAAATAGTGATGAGACCAATTTGAATTTAATGTAGGTAACTGTTGACGTGCTCTCTAAGACACGTCCGGACTAATGAAAATACCCATATACATTCTTACAACTATTTGTACTTGCATTGAGCGAGGAATAACTGGGTTCACTACCGCCAAGCCACACCTCAAAGACTGTCAAACTCAAGTTACAGTATCCATTATTTTCAGAGCTCACTGGAGAGTTTTTTTACTGACAGTGAGAAGACCAAAAGCTTGTCCTGTTTTGTCTATTTATTTTTTTTATATAGGACACGTCAATTGGACTTCGCCTTGCCTGATGGTAAGCTGAAGGCAAAGTCCCAGAAAAGAGGGTCACCATTACTTACACATACCGTGTGACAATGGTGACACTCAGCTTGACGGCCTCATCATATGCTTTTTGCAGAAGACACCGCTGCTCCGGCGTGAAAAATCGTCTCACTCTGTTCAGGACTCTGACCGCACAAAAAACTCTTGTACTTACAGGGTTGGCAGTGCGATTGTGACTCCCTTGGTGTTGCACACGGCCATAGGCCACGTTAACCACTTTCCATCAGGTGGGCCGTGTGCTTGTCTGCCAACCAAATGGTATAAAAAAATCTAATTACCATGATTTCTTTTTCATTATTTTCAGATCGGAACACCTGTACAAGATGATGAAGATCCTTCCTCAGTATGACGTCAGCACTACGTCACAGCTACTGTTTATATTATCATGTCATAAGGATTTCACATCTTCCTTAGTGTCTCAAGAGATTGTGTCGAAAATCCTTCAGTACTTAGCTGTGAGTGTAGAAAAATTGGAGGATGAGAATGTTACGTATTTATTTAGATTTCTCGCTAATAGTGGTTTTAAGGAACTTTTTGAAGTTGTCCTAAGTTTTTTTTTAGAAAATAATATGTTAGTTTCAATTAGAACTTTGTTGGAAACGAATGAGTCTGTATTATGGTGTCTAGGCAATGCTTTTAGGTTGTGTAAGGATAATGTATTTTTTAAAATGCTGTTAGAATGATTATAAATATTTTTATGGAAAAATGTTTTTTCATGAAGGTGATGGTCTACCTGATACTATATATAGTATTTCTTTAATCTTTATTGTGCACAAGAAAATAATACATCAACAGGCAATCACAAATACATCTTGGTGTAATAAGGCGAGCTTAACTCAATATTGAGTTTTCTCTCAAAATTTGAGTTCGGTCGTTATCATCCGAGTTGTCTGGATATAACTCTTTAAATTCGTCTTACTCTTTATGGTTGTTAGGGAACGCCATAATGAATAGCGCAGTGACGCTTATAGCGGGCGATTGAGATGATCGCCTAAGAACGCCAGAAATAAGGAAGGATTGGGATTGGGCAGAGTAAGTTTCTTCACTCGAGTTAATTATCATCTTGTATGTATACAAATTAAACAATGTAAATTTTGCAATAAATATATTATTATATCAATAATTATAATATTCCATAATAATCAGTAATAATAGTATTTAATAAATTAGATTAATACGGATAAGGCTACATATAGCATTTAGTAGGTTTACTTAGCTCTCACAAATGTAGCTTAGGGATATTTGACACTCGTACGGGCGGCGAACTTCGGCGCACTAGGTATAACGCCCGGCTTTGGATGTGGCACGTCGGGAAGAGATCGGATAAGGTCGGCTTGCTTCGGTTTTGTGGAGCGTTCTCTCTGTCACACATTGAGCTGACAGTTTGATACATTCATAGAGTAGTTAAAACCGTATATCTTTATAACATATTAAAATGACATCCTCGGTATTAACTAACTTATAAAGCTGTGCGAAAAAGAGAGCGCTCTAGAAAACAGTAGCAAGGCGATTTCACTCTCATTATTCATTCTGACGTGCAAAATCAAAAGCTTGGTATTGTATATAAGAAAGTATTCGTTTATCTAATAAACAAACATTATTAAATCGCAGATTTGTTTAACTAGGTATACTTAAAAACACTATTCGCTAAAATATTATTGCAAGTAAGTATTTATTTAGTCTTTACTTGTAATGGGATCATTAAAACCCAAGGCCCTTGAGAAGCTACGTGAGGAGTGACCGAAACCCATACCTTCGTATTTCAATATTAAAAATATAAGTTCGGAGAGCATACTTTTAGCGCTATTAGCGTGGCATGATTCAATTTCGGACGACCCGAAATCGATTGGCATAAAAGTATGCCCATATAACTTACTATAATATTATTATCAATGAACCAGTCAATAAACTTGTTCAAAATGTGCAGGTAAGGCTCAATGTAGGCAGATATCTTATTAGCATATATGATTTATTCTTGAGTTGAACATAGAAAAAATGATTTTATAATTATGTATTATATGTATTTCTACGTTCGAATAATTCAAATGTATATCAATTCACGTGAGTTATCCGTATTTCCGTATCCGTAGTTACAGAACGAGGGTAATCAAAAATTTCGAAAACAGGCGTGCATTATTTTACCGTCGAAATGCATAAAATCGGTTGTGATTGAAAGTTCACAAACAGAATGAGTCGGGTCTCCTCAGATCACTTCTTTTTTTTAATGAAAAATAAATGCTAGTGGCAGTACTACTGGATATATTAGGTATTTACCTACTATTTAAAGTCCTCGTGTATACCGACATAAATCAGTTTAAATATCTACTTATTCCATTCAAAGATTTGCTGATCGAAAACCTCAAGGACATCGTAATAATTAAAGAATGTTCGTATCTACATGTGTCTAACTAGTCTTGTGTCCTTTTTATTTGTATATTAAAATAATGAGAAGACTTAAGTGTTGACACACTATTTTGCAACCGTATAGAGGTGCACCTAACGAAAACGCAAACTGGAACGATGTCCACCAACGATACCACCATAGGATACATGATGTATGATGGAACTTTTATAATACAGTAAACTGTCTGCTGTGTGAGACTGAAAGTAGACTCACTAATGATTCGAACTTGACCCACTGTGCAAAAAAACTTACGCAATTTATTTACTTGAAGTTCAGAACTATGCAGGTACTCACAAAAAAACGCCAAGGATTGTGAAAAATAAACGCATGTCATTTATCTGATAGATTACAGACCAATGCATACTTGTGTACTTGCACTATTTTTAAGTTAAAATAGTGCGTTAGAATCAGCAATCTCGTTATAAGTCTATGAGCGGTCTGATTTTTCCTGAATTCAAAAACAGTCTAGTATTGCAAAACCTCGCAGATGCACCCATATTCTAGATGGGAGTATTTCTAATTATTATGATTTAAAAATGTATGTATATAATATATAAAATTGTACTTTATAGTCATAACTGAGCAAAATATGACTTAACGTGTCATGATCTTAACGTTCTTAACTTACTGGAATCTGGATTATATGCCTCTAGTCGAGGTCCCGTTGGCTTATGAACTTTGCAAAGTCAGAGGGTCTTGCAAAGAGGAGCATAAGTCCATACTCCAGCGGTCAGCAATCTTACATCCAACTACATAAGTAGAATAGGTATATAACAAACATTCAGGAGGCTTCCATGTACAAATATTATTTAAAGCTCTCTGAATGCAGTCAGTTGCACGGCTGGCCATTTACAGGCGGACATTGAGTCGATTTGGATTTGAACTTTATCTCCAGATCGGTTTACGAATCGGTGAATGAATTGCCGTATTTAATTATTTTTCTGTCCAACCGCCAATTGACTTTTTCGTAGGTTTTAAGAACATTAATTAGGTATATCACTTTTTACAAATGCAAGAATTAAGTTAGATTTTACTAATTGATGTAGTGAGTCCAGTCACCCAATACAAACGAACTTCCTTAGTCGCATATTGACACTTCGCTTACAGTGGGAACGATAAATAATTCTTAAGTCTGGCAAAATTTATCATAAATTTTAAGCGAATTGATAAATCAAATACACGGTAACAAGTTGTTGAGAAAGCTGTTCCTAATTGACACCTAACGTCACACATTGGCAACTAAACCCGCCCCAAGAAGTTCTGGTGACTTGGTGACTCACCTCAAAACATCGTTCAGCTACAGTTGTGGTGGCTACACTTTCTCAGCATCCAAAGAAATTCTCTGTTTCTCTGTCAGTCTCCAAAGAATTCCTCTAGCATATCTTATAAGAATTACTGATTAAATCTGTTTTATATATCTAACGTGCTGCCGCCAAGTTTGAAAACAATCTCTGAGATCTTTCGCTATTGGCAGAAAATCGGGCAAGTCACGTAACATATCTGCCCATTTCTAAGGGCATTCCTCGTACCTTCTAAAGACAGTAGGGTAAGTTTCCAGTCTAATTATAATTGACGGTTGGGCAGATGGATTACTCATCGTGCTACCGTAGGCGATAGCTATATTTGTGAGAGGTGCTGTGTGGTCAAAATTATGTGTGGTCAGGGGCGTGTTTGCGGTGGTGGTGTCTGCGAGCTCGCTGTCGCGAACCGGACTCACTCGACTGCCCGTTGCTCACTGGAAATGAGAGTTTTGTTACTTAGTTTTTTTATCAACAAATAATACTAAAACCGAAATTACATAATTCCCTCTAAACCCTTCAGCTAAGGCCTCCAGCTTGGGTTAGGAGTGGGTTAACGTCGGTAGTGTAATGGCCAGGATTCGAACCCAGGATCACTACTAAGCTATCGACGCTTAATTTTTAGTACACCGGGCCATACGACATTTTGTTTTAGACGTTTGAAGGCATATACTCAAAAAACTATAACAGAGTTCGTCAAAAATTGTGGTAGGCAAAAGAAGCACACGCACAAATATTTCATAGGACTGAAATGATGATGTTACAGATGATAAGATTCAAGGTAGCCCTGTGACAGAGAAGCTTATTTGCTATTAAATATATTATGATAACGTTAAGAACTAAACACAGAGTGATAGCTTCTCAGGTCAATATTCCAGAATTATACTCAGTTTTGAATCTAGATTTATCTGAAGACAGATTCTATAAACAATCTATACAGCCTGTCCTAGATAAATCCAGATCAAGACTGAGTGTCGTACCGGAATGCGTGCCACAGATAACAAAAGAAGACAAGAATGGCCTTCATCCACTTAGTTAACTAGTATGAATAATTGACTAAAAGCCTAATCGTACTAATATTATAATTTTTTGTGAGGCTAGATAATTGTGGATGTGTGATTCTTTTACGCTAAAACGGCTGATGCTGAATACATTTTGGTACAGATATGTATGTACGGTTTGCGCGCTACCCATCTGGCAGTCGTGCATTTTGGCCGCTCGCTAAAGCTGTCGAGGGTAACTTCTGCCAGTCTTGCCTTCCGCCGCTGCAAAAATCCGACGGTAGTCTGGCCCATGGCGCTAAGGAGAAGGCCGATATTTTGGGTAATCTCCTTGCGTCAAACTCGACTATGAACGACGTGAACGCCGAACCACCCATCATCCCCAGCTGTGGTGCTTCGATGACCGAAGTTAAAATCACGCAACGGGTGGTCCGGCGCGAGCTAAAGTCCCTAGATGTTCGGAAGTCGAGTGGGCCGGACGGTATACCGGCGATGGTGTTTAAGCACTGTGCCCCCGAGTTGTGTCCTGTACTTAGACGCCTTTTCGCACTCTCATACTCCGCGAGGCAGGTCCCGGTTCGTGCACCCTGTACCTAAGAAAGGTGACAGGACAGATCCGACCAATTACAGGCCTATCGCTATAACCTCCCTTCTCTCGAAGGTTATGGAGCGTGTTATCAATACACAGCTCCTGAGATACCTTGAATGAAACGATCTACTGAGCGACCGACAGTACGGCTTTCGTCACCGTCGCTCTATCGGTGACCTTCTTGTGTATCTCACAAACCGGTGGGCGCAAGCCATCGAGAGTCGGGGTGAGGCACTAGCGGTCAGCCTCGATATAGCGAAGGCCTTCGATCGGGTCTGGCACAAAGGTCTTCTTACGAAGTTGCCATATTATGGACTCCCCGAGGGATTGTGCGAATGGATCTCCAGCTTTTTGTCCAACAGAAGCATCCAAGCCGTCGTCGATGGCAGCTGCTCGGACCGCATGAACATAAACGCTGGTGTCCCACAAGGCTTCGTGTTGTCTCCGACGCTGTTTCTGCTGCACATCAATGACATGCTGTCTGATGGCTCCATTCATTGATAACAATACGGACGACAGTACCGGGGACACGTGTTACACGGGCCGTGCAAATATCCCTCAGTCCGAGGTGGAGACAACTTGTGCAACTTGTGTCTGAAATCGACTGAATCTTGACCCCTTCGACACGTTGCAAAGACGGGCATTGAGGCTGGTTGACAATCCCATACTCACAGGTAGAGTGGAACCTCTTAGCCTTAGGAGAGATTTTGCCTCACTGTGTGTGTTCTACCGCCTATAAAATGGTTTGTGCTCAGTAGATGCCCGTAGCTACATTCTATCATCGCACCTCTCGCCATAGGCAGGGAATTCATCCTCACACATTGCGACCTGAGACGGTGAGCACTGTGCGGTATGAAAGAAACTTCATCCCATGCACACTCAAGCTGTGGAATGACCTCCCTGCTGCGGTTTTCCCAAGTGCCTACAATATGGGGATCAATATGGGAATCTTCAAGAGGGGCATCAGAAGGTTTCTTCATGGTCGGCAGCGCGAGTGTGACAACCCTGGTATTGCATACGTCCATAGGCCACGGTAACCACTTCCCATCAGGTGGGCCGTGTGCTTGTCTGCCAACTAAGTGGTATAAAAAAAGAAATCTGGAATAATCCAGGATTTCGGAAGCCGCGGCCAATAGAGTTAAAAACAATTTACTCAAAGAAAACCAACAACCAAAGACAAAAAGTATTGACAGAGAAGTATTAGAAGAGCTGACTCCACATGAAGAGAGAGGAGGGTGAAAAAGAAGGTATGTTTTAGTACATTAGTAACCCACATGCACAACAAGCCAGTTAAATCCGTTACGGCTATATGCTCACCCTGGCCATCAGTAATTAACTTAGTGACCACAATTTTCAACTCCGGATATTTTGCATTCGTTTTATATTCGTCGAGTAAGCTTGTCGGGCATATTGACCTAATTCGTCGTTCTGAAATTTCAAAACAAAATAAAAAAGAATATTAACACGACCTAAGTGGCATTAAAAAAGAAAATATGCTGGCTTGTTGTGTAACGTGCATTATGCGATAATATTTTAAGTGTCTCCTAACCAGGTTGTATTTCTCAATCGCTAGGCTATATTATTGGTAATTGATCACGGGGTCTGAAGGACCGTGTCAATCTAAAATCAATATATATATACTTATGTTAGTACCTTCTTGTAATATCATCAGGCCGAGTCATGTGTTTCGTCGTATTTGTGCACATATGCCGATAAATAGTACAATATAGTGTAGAAAAGACCATACGATTTGCACGTATGAAGCAGCGGTCAGAGATATATTGCCAGTGACAAATTAGCATAATAGAGTTTGTAAGTACCTGCTGCTTCTTCAGGACTCTTGATTGTCGTGTTGTGTGTGGCATCGCCGTTCATTGTTTGGGCTTTTTTATTTTTGTCGTATCCATTTGCTCTGGGCCGTATGTTTTCTGCAAATTCTGGAAAATAGAAACGGTATTCATTTTAAATCATCCCGCCTCAAGAACATCATAAGTTCGATTAATATTTTAAGAAAGATTAAGAACAAGATAAGATTAAAATAAAGAAAGAAGAATAAGAAGAAGAATAAGGAAAAAAACACGATAAGTTATAGATGGCTACGATATTAGATCTATTGATATTAGACTTTAACTACAATGTGGAAGATAGAATTACCACATCTCTTGCCAACAGTACTTATCATATAATTCATTGTTAAATCTATTCTTATGTTGGACATATCGCTTACTATTGGCGTATACGGTGGAGCGGTGTATAGGTTGTCCAGACAATTCAGGTAATGTGAGTGGTCGCCGTGTGCTTCGCCCGCGGGAAGCCACGATATTGAAGTCTCTGAAATGACAAAAACATTCGACTTGTATTAACAGAAGGTATCGTGTGTACAACACAATCATTTTGTACCTACCGTATTGTATGTATAAATACAGGTGTGGCACATCAAGTAGTTGTGAAATGCGAAGTGTATAGGAATACAAATATCATACTAACTCTCTGAGTGGTTCTCGCCAGAAGTCGGGTGTGTGTACAGGCGGGAAGTGGTAGTTGTTCTGGTATCCGTAGCCATCCAACCCGCTGGCCCGTAGGCTAGCGTGCAGAGAATTTTTCATACACTGCAACTGCAAATCAATAAAATAACATCCGAATAATCTTTGTTTCATGAATACTAATCTAAAGGTGAAATTATACCTACTAGTTCTCTGCATTGTCAGATAAATTATGCTCAGTTTTTAGATTCAAAAACAGTGTGATCAAAGAAAAACAAGTGATAGAATGTTAGTGAGAAGAATCTGTGCTGTGACTACTACCTGAGTCGGATAAAGAAGGAGTTTCTAAAAAAATGTATATTGTTGAATATTCTTACAATAAGCATGCATAAGTGGATTCGTTAACAATGTAACGGTTAGTAGTAACCTATCTCTACAATTATCAAGAGCTATGTTTGCAAATTCGGATACTTTGAATAAAATATTAAATAAAAGAAGAAAAAACGCTTGGTGCAAAAGTACGCATGATAGACATTGTACATAAGCTAACAATGCAACATTTACTTAAACCGGGACGCACACAAATTCTAGTTTTATATTAATCGTGCTTATTAAAATAATAATATTCATACTACTGATTATACAAAAATAGCATGTTCAAAATTGTCTCAAGGTCATAAAAGATTGCTGTCCTTGTAATTCTATATAAGTACGATTTGCTCAGCAACCTACAAACACAGCGCAACTACAAATAATAAAAAAGACGCATGACCGAGGACGGGACACCACAATAAAAACGCTATTACATGCAGTATATAGTTTCAAATTATTATACCAAAAACTTAAAACTGGTATTTCTAAAGATGCAAGTAAGATAAAGATTATAATTTTTATTTAAAGGAGCAGTCATTATAGGCGGAGTACATTGTTTTGATACTTGGACAACTAGACTAATCCGAAAGGCTGCAGTTTTACTTTCAAACGAGCGCAGGTGCATCAAATCCTCTTTACAAAATTGTAGTTATGTGCTAAAGTTTGGGCCCGATAACTGTGAGTACTAAATTAAGCTTATCTAAAGTTTTTGACGCAAGTACATTGTCTTTTATCAGATTTCAGCACTGTTTGAATTAATTTTTAAACGGTTTTCGGAGTTTATATTCACTTTAGAGAGAGAGAGAGAAAAACATTGTATTGAAAATAGGACATTTTCAAATTTACATATTACACATTTACAGTTCGAATTGATTGATACTAAACGTTAAGGCGGTCCTAAAATTGAGCCTTGAGGGACACCTTTTAGCCATAAGATCTATATCGGGTAGTAACAACCTTTTGAATTAAGAATTTAAGATTTTGACTACGTTAATAGAGTAACGAGACGGTTTAATCGAGAATATCGAGATTAATATAAACTGACACGAATTATTTAAGAACAAAAGAGACAGTATAATTGAGTCAAACACCTTAGAAAAATCCACAACACTTGTAAAGTATACTAATCTGTTCTTAAGTTCTGCTTAACATGAATTGCCGCGAAACAGTCGTTACCTGTGATGCTAAGCACTTGCATTATATCATAAAGTAACAATGGTGCATAGAGTAACGTTTGACGGTGTGTCCCGTCCCCGTTTGCGCTTTTGGCACCGCGGTCTGAACACGACACCTATCGCGCCCGGTAACTGAATGCCCCTCTCAATTTTTTGGATAAATATTATAACCCAAATAAATATAATGTGGGGTTTTGTAAGTTACGTTAAGAAATATTCAACTGGTAGTATAATGTGAAATGATAATTATAAACCTTCATTCTTCAAGATTTTGTAAATTTGTCTAATTGATGACTGTATTCGTTAATAATAATTTAAAGCTTTAAAAATTGTTATTGCTTGTGATATTAGGTTAGTGTTCCCAAAACCAATTATCAATTTATTAGTGGTAGATTATACACAGACATACATGCACAGACAGAGATACATTAACCATAGTGTAGACAATATCACCACAAATTATAGCTAATCAAAAATAGATTTTACGTAGACTTTAATATTTTTCAGTAGGCAGACAATCTAATTTGTTTTGACTGCAATTTGAAATGAGTGATGGTGTTCAATAGTTTATAATGTTGATCAATATTAAATAATTGTTAATTTGTCAACGATGGCCACAAAATTCGGGAGTTCGGTGGTGAGACTGGTGAGTGTTAGGGCCGGTTGGTCAGTTACCGAGGGCGCGGTGCCTGGCGGCGGAGCGGCGGGCCGGGGACGTACGTGTGCGTGGCGCGCGGCGGCTCCGTCAAACAGTAGGTTAGTGACGGCGCCGGACGACGGCGCCAGTACCTCGCGTCGCTGGCGCTCGGCGTCCGCGCGCAGGCGCCGCACCAGCCGCTCCGCCTCCGCCAGCCGCGCGCGCAGCTCGCCGCGCGACGTCTCCTCGCTGTCCGCTACCGCGCCCCCACTTGCTGCCCCTGTCGCGGCACACGCGCATCCCTGCACCTCCAGCGATCGCAGCTTCCTGCAAACGCCATTTATGTGACTATAGCCCCAGCGCCGTGCCTCTCGTACTAGTCCTCACAGAACCCACTACTAACACAAATAATTTAGCTTAGCTGGAGGGGGAATGCTAAATTATACTATCTAGTAGGATCTTGGGCAGTATATATTACATCTAAAAGCGAACAACAGCAAACAAGAAAATATGCATGTGTGCAAGATAATATGTAAGGAAGGGCTAAGAAGAGTTAATGACATGGAAGAAAATATAACCTAGGTAGATACTTAAGTTGTATCACGCCACTGTGTGGTGTCTTGTTTGAATACCTAATTAAAAAGTCAAATTTCGTACCGTTTGCAAGTCAGCTCACGCGCTTCAGTCAAGTAGTTACTTACATACTCAGGCTCGGTATACGATATGCATCAAGTCGAACGATAGACCGTTAATGATTTCACTCGGTTTCAAACTCCGATTACAGTTGTAAAGTTGTACTGTACAGCTATTTCTGAATGTGCATACGTACTCGGTCTGCGCATCGATAAGTGTTTGCAACTGGAGGGCCCTTGCCTCTGCCGCACGCGCCTCTCCTCGTGCTGCGCTAGCTTCTCGCTCCAGCCGACTCACCTCGCGCTTCAATCGTGACTCCTAATAAAGAAACCAAGCTTACTCTCACATGGTGGTGGTGAAACTACTTCTTACTGTTCTTCTTCATCTGCATTAATCCTATTCGCATCCAAAGCATTCACCTCGGAGTCTGGGGTCCCCTTTACCAGTTTAACTGCAGATTTGGCTGAACTTCGATATTTAGCGTGAAACGACTGCCATATGCCCTCCACAACCCAAAAGCTTTGCAGTTAGACCAGTTGCTGATGATGATTTTTAGGGATCCAACTACCCGTAACGACTACAATAGATGTTACTATGGCAACCAGGACCAATGGGTTAGCGTGCTCTCCGATGCACAACGAGACCAATGCAAATACTCATATTGATGCATACAAATATTTGCACTGAGCGGGGATCTAACCCGCGCCTCCTGCGTAGCGGCCGCATTCACTACCGCAATCACACCAAAGAGGCTTTCACAAAACTATCTCACTAATAGGTATTTAATAGAAAATTTATAAATGTTAAAATTCCACGATCACCATCTCTCAACTGATTAAGTACTCTGGAGAATTTGAGGTTCCTAAAGGTAGCAATCTGGGTCCTTAGTATTTACTAGTCAACTACTAACAGGTAATAAAGCTAAAATAAATAGGACTAAATTGAGTAGCTTGTTCTTTGAATAGCGTAATCATATTGTAAAATCATTTATGGATACAGAATATTTAAAAAGTGTTATAGGGACAAACAAATAAAAGAAACCAAGCACGTAAAAAGAGGGTATGAAATGGTTGATCTATTCTTGAAGAAGCCTACCTCACTCTCAACGTTTTCCTCAACAGGCGGTGAGGTGACTTTAGGTGAAGATTCTTTGTTGAATATCAGTTGAAACTGCAAGTCTGTAAAAAATAAATATATTTGAGAAAGAGATAGAATAGAGAGAAAGAGAAGAAATACAATATTCTATCCACGTAGAATGGAAGAGGTATTTGTATTTCTTTGTTTGTTTCTTTTATAGGTGGTCGAATACCACTTAGTGGTTGCGGTTGTTATGCGAGAACATTCGACTAGCCGAGCCCAATTCAGCAAAATTGTAGTAATTAGGTACGTTGGGTGCGTTGGGCATAATAAATTATTAATGCACATTGCCGTCGCCGCGCGCCGTCGCGTCGGTAAAGTGTTGCATGGCGCCAGCGATACTCTCCCCTATAGTATATCTACATATTTGTAAGGAATAGTCAGCTACTCAATGCGATCCAAGATGTTACTTCATTCATCGATGGTTTTTTTTTATCGCGGTTGTTAAGTAATTTCATAGTTTGTGATGGATTTCATACCAGACCCACTGAGGTCGTTTTTATATCTTCTTTAAAACTAGGTAGTTATACTCTGATTTGCGAAGAATTTTTTATATAAATGCATGTGTGCAATTGCTCGAAATTTTATCTGTCGTTATGTCTGTTCGTTCGGCTGGATTCCGGTAATCTGCGAAGTGGCGGAACCAATTCCGATGCCACTTTTACTGGAGATAACTGACGTTAAAAGGCGTAACTTAGGCTTTTTATTTTAGAACCAGAATTATGTAGCTGCACAAAAAAATTAAATCTGTTTAAGTTAGCTAGTAAGTAATAAAATGAAGACGCAGTGCAGCGCATGTCAACATCAACATTCTGCCTGCCTTTGTCGCTATTATTATCCTTATTATTCGTTTTGTTTATATCGTTAAAGGGTCTAAGTATACAGAATTAATGAGTCTTACTTTGTCTTCGATTATTAACTTAAAATTATAACTACAGGAATATTATGATGTGTTTATTTGATTGTTTTGTTCGCTGAGATATATCTCGGTTGAGTGCGCGATTCAGACGCGTTATTATTGCGGACCACATGGTTACGTGCTGGCACAAATAAACAACCAAAACTTGTTACAAGTTTAGGTAAGTGTACTCATTAATGATTATATTTGACAACATTTGTAGATGACACTAGCGCTACGGTAGGTACATTTTAAAACGACTTTAATAAATGGAAACCGCCGAAGATGTTCATTGTATGTTCAGCAGTTTTTGTATCACATGATCAAATTTTTTTTATCTAGGACACGCCAATTTGACTTCGCCTCGCCTAGTGGTGAACTAAAGGCAAAGTCTCAGGAAAGAGGGTCACCATTACAGACACTAAGGAATGTTACAATAGTGGCACTCAGCTTGCCGGCCTCATCAGATGCTTTTTCACGCCCCGCTTAAAGGAGCCGGGACTATGGGAAAAACTAAACAGTTATTCTTCTTTATTGTTTGAAAGTATGTCCATAATTGGTCCCATACAAATGTGAAATTGTCTGAATTTGCAAACGTTACTATCCCACCACATCTGAGCATTATTTTATTACTTCAAAGTTACTTTCATTACTTATGTGGCCGTCACCGGTTTGTTGAAGTTAGCCTATTTTTCGTTTTATATTTTATTAAGTTATTGCAAATATTTTCAACACTGAATTCTTCGTTATCCTCTTCGCGTTGTATCCCAATTGCATCTAAGGCCTTCACCTCGAAGCCTGACGTCCGCTTTCTGGCATATTCTTCTACACTTTTGCATGGTCCTGGACATCCATGGCCAATCGGACAATTAAATCACTACTCATTAATTTCTTTGTTTTCTGTTAATGCGTAATGCGTGTAAATTGCTTTGCATTTTCTTTCATAATTCTAAGTAGTTACAAATAAATGTTACTAAACCTTATATACTTAGTCTACTTTGCAAGGTGGTATTATGTATAATAGGATGTTTGTAATACGTACACAACCTTTAGTAGGTAGGTATATGTATTTAGTAGTTGTGGGTATGTGTAATGTGTGACAACTGATTTTATAGAAAAACTGAACAACATTGACTGAAATGATAAGTCTCAGTGGCTGCAAAACCAAAAACCTTCAATAAAACACGACAGCAAGACCTTCGGAACCAAACTCACCTGCAAATCGTTACCTGTCTAATGGGAGATCAGTCAGTAGTCACTTCCATAAAGCCATATAAATCAAATCAAAAGAAAGATAAGAAATAAACGGATCACAAGTTTTTGGGATAAAACCTCGAATGCAACCACTTCTGTCTGCTACCTAAGTGGTATAAAAAAAAGGAAAAATTCACATTATTTTCATCATCTATCACATATTTTATATTCAGTCCTTGCCAGCAGGTTGCCATGAGAAACCATACAATTCTTGTATATAACTGGGTATGAGACACTGGTCGACGGCTGTAAGCATCAATAGACTGCAAGAGAAACTACGGTGAAATCAGCAGATGATTCTGATAACTCACCTCTATTTCTCTCCCTCAAAGCCTCAATCTCGGTGTGGAGGCCGCTCAGCATGAGCCGGTGCTGCTCCTGGAGGAACCTCACGCTGTGCTCCAGGTGGGCCACTCGCGCCACTGGGTCCCCGCCGATTATGAAGGCGCTGGTCGTAGTCTCTGGTGGCGTTTTCTTAACCTGAAGATGGGATATTCCGGTTGAAAGCTATTCTCGATGTATTTTTTTTAATATACGAGACTCGGGTTATTTAATTTCCTCGGTTGTAGTCGCAATAGAGTCTGTAGCTTAGTTGCTAAGGAGTCAACTTTGCGATCGAGAGGTCCCGAGTTCCATTCCTGACTCAATGGTTTTTATTTAACAGTATGTATGTGTATTTAACAGTAGAAATATTTATAACTACTTAATCTATGTGCAATAAACGTGGTTTTTTTTTTTTACGTGCGCAAAATCCCCACGGATACCTCCCCACCGGAGCCGGTGGAGGAGGTTATGTCGGACTCGAACCGACTAAAACGCACGCCGCCTGTAGGTCGTTTTGGTTGCCGAAGGTGAGGTTGACAGGCATATCCCTCGCACCCCGGCCGACCCAGGGATAAACGTGGTATAATGCATATTAGATTTAATAGATCCTGTGATTGGTAAAATCCACTACGGCCTACTAAATCGTCCATTCTATTACTGTAACAACCTATACCAGTAATACATTCAAAACAGTTATTAATGTGTATGGTAGTCATGGTTAATTATGTACCTTCAAATGAAGAGTCATTAGTCATTACTTATTTGAAATATTGCCAGGCTGTCACAGTGGATGTGGAGAAATCCTTTTCCACTAATTAAAATATTTTGATTGATCGACGATATACTAACATTTGAGCACGTCCAATAAGCACAATAAATGTTATTTATGTGTCGTCGATATCAATATTATCTGAATCTCGAAAATATTGAAGTTCAGACAAAGTTCAGTTAGATTGGAAAGCCAAGACCAACTGAGGGATATAGGAATCTGTCTGTCAACCTTTGAAACAATATATTATTAAGCATACTCTGAGATATCATATCTTGAAGCGTCTAATTATCTCAAAGCATAATTATTGTTAGTGCTACTAACAAGTAATGAGCTGAGATATAATCCGATAAGAATAATCTCATTGAGTTTCAAACTTCCGTGAGTGTTATAAAGGAGAATGTTCTGAATTTGTCGGAATATTTTCATTTTATGCATATTAAGCGATGTTTTGTTGAAGAAGTATATTAATATTTATACAGTTTTAACCATGGAAGACATAAGAGAGATTTAAAAGAGGATAAGAATGAATGGACCTCAGGATTGATTAGAAAGACTTCTAACAATGGAATTCAGTACGAATAAAGGTAATTTCCTGAAATATTATCGACATGCACGTAGTGATTTAGGTAACTACCTAATATCTGTAATGAGTCAAGCATATGTTTTAAGAGAGTACAGTATCATTTGGTAAAGTGAAACTAATAAAAAATATCACTAGACCTATTTATAAATTGAAAATAAATTATTCATTGATTCGTAACATTTAAGAATTTCGACGGATGCCTATTTCGAGGACCTGAGACCTCAGACGTAGATACCTAACCAAGAGCAGTCTCAATAGGTCAATTATTAGTGAATTCTCCCTACAAAGGTTCTAGTCACGTCCGGGTTTTTCTAATTTCAAGTAACAAGATTTTACTTTTGTGAACGTATTTTTATCGCTTACATTCACAAAAAGATCTGGAAAAGATTACACTTGAATACAGCAAGGTCCAGTGAAACCTTTTATTGGGTTACAGAAACTTCATCAGGTTAATTAGGTAACATGGTACACACTTGAATTACCTAGGTACATAAGTATCAAACCCTTGATGTGATCGGTACATACGATTTATTTATTATTTGACATTTATTATTTTATTTCATATTTTTAAGTTAACGTACACATTTAAACGGTAAGTAAATATTTAGGTGCATAAATAACAATAGGTAGTGCCACTTTTTCCTTATTTTAGAAATGTTTACTTATGTATAATTCTCCTTAAGCTATACAGGGATCGTCAACGGATACCGGAACGACTGAATAATATATAACTCCTGGTTTTTCCTTCTCCCGTTTGTGTTCACAAATAAAGATATACTATTTATATGAGACAAAGTAAGCACTTCATTTACAAAACTTGACCATATATGTAATGATATGGTTATGTCTTCCTTTGGAAAATCCCTCCCGATATGCATAATAGGTTTTCCTATATCTACATAAGTTCTACCTAGTTATTGAGTCGATGACTCCGAAGCTGCCTTCTCTTTGTGTGAAAGGCACTATAGTACTTACATTGCAGATAGAGAAAAACATAATAATAAATACACAAACAACTACTGAAATCACTGAAATGTTAAAGAGGGAAGTAAACGAGATTGGGAGCTGGCAAGGTTTCAATTTCCGCAAGGAAATTGTGTTATATTTTAGCCAAAATTTCTCCTAAAAATATCTGATTGAAACTCACTTGTAGCTTGGCGAACGGTGCCACCGGGACGAGGACTTTCGACGCCATAGTTCAGGTGTTCACCACTGGAGTACGAGCACTCAGGAGCTCACGATTGGCGCAACCTCCTTTGTTCTGTAGCGCGTCGGAGCTCGCGCGTCTTCCCAATGATAAAGACACAACATTTGTGCACGCACGCACGACCTTGCCCACTTCACGTAATAATTAAAAATAAAATATTCACAGTACACCACAAATAATAAACAGTAACCTATCGCTAATACTGTATGAGGTAGACGTTTTGCCGAGTGAACCGGGGTCACTGACCGGGACGACCTTGAACTGGTCACAACCGGTTAAATTGACTATTGAAAGCACTTTTTTTCGGTTTGACGATTTTTTTAATGAAATTTTCTTGTGTTTTTGTCGTGTTTCGGACGGCGAGAGCTGGGGCTGTGTAGGCAGGTGCAGGCGCGCAGAGGGCAGGCGAGGGAGGGGGAGGCAAGAGGGGTGCAGTATCTATCGATCGCGCCGCCGCACACAGGTTCCGCGTACCGCTGACTCACGGGCTTCGTTTCTGTCACTACTAGACTAGCTCGTGGCGCTCTGCCAATTCCCGTGATGGCTTTATGGCGTGTCACCGGAATCTCGGGCAATCGCTTCATTTTGCCATCAACAGATATTAGGAATATTGTAGGAGACACTTTATGTGACCTTAACCGCACTGTTCTTGGCGTAACTTTGCCAAAACTGCTGCTTATTTTTTTACGGTAGCATACCGATATCATTTGAATTAACCAACAGCTAACTGATATGCTATATAAGTGGTCTTATTATAGGTGATTGCAGCACTAGGTACTGTTTTAGTAATTTAAATAAATGATGTAGAAATCGTATCCAATATAACACGAAAATGTTTGTACTCGTATCCATAGGATATAAATTAATTGTCTGTCGCGGTCCACTGTTGGACACGATGTCTCTTCAATGTGCGCCATAGCAACTAGGTACTTTCTTACCTATTAAATATAATACATACTGACATGTTACATTCTAAATATGACGATATACTATATTTTCTGTACCTATACAGCTAGGACGCCTCCTAACCAGATGGAAGGACGATCTGAAAAAGGTGGCTGGGACAGACTGGATGCGGAAGGCAGAGGATCGGAAAAATGGCGCACATTGGGAGAGTCCTATGTCCAGCAGTGAACTGCAGTGGGCTAATTGATTCATTGATTCATACAACTTATAATAGTTTAATATACGAATAAGTAAAAGTTATTCTGATGCAGTACCCAGGGAGTCTTAAGTATAGCTTCTTATAAGTACTTAACTCAAATGAATTCTTTTTAATCCTTGACCTGAGTTAAGCGGGGATTTTAAAGCGGAATGTATAACATTCCGACACTTAGAACCGAGGTTTAAGAGCCAAGTTTTAGAAAAAAAGCCGGTCAAGCGCGAGTCGGACTCACACACCAACGGTTCCGTAACTTAAGCTGAAACCCGTAATATACATATTTTGAATGCGTAGACTTAGAAGTTTGATTTGTGTACAATTTGGAGACGATATTATTGATCTTTAGTATAAGGTATGAATTTCAAATTGATAACTCCACCCATTCCTGAGAAAAAGGTTTTGACAGATAGACAGGCGGACAGACGGATAACGATACAAAGTATTTTCCTCTTAAAGTACGGAAAGCGCTGAAGAAGTGTTTTTGAATATTAAGAAATGACTCCTAAAAAATTAAAATTTATTGTCTGTAACTTTTGGTATCCAAAATTTCAATAATTATTTAAGTTTTTGTTACCGTCAAAGCCTTGTTTCGGCCATATACACACGCTTTTTTATTATATTGAAACTCATTGCCTACTTTGGCAGTCGTCAAATTGTAATATCTAAACGAAATCTAGAAAATATACCCGCATACATGCGCCGAAAGTGAATTAATGTTTTATGGCAGGTAACAGAACAGAACCTACTTTCCAAATGCACGCGACTGGTGGATGACTTTTCAAACCATCTATCTTTACTATTATAAAATTGTAATTTGTGTCTGTAAATCGTGAGAGATGGACAACTCCAAATAAATCCCTGTACCAACCCGTCTGGCCAGCGTGGAAACAGTAGGCCAAAGCCTCCCAACATTGGGAAAGGCCAGACAGCCAGTCCAGCAGTGGACTACGATAGGCTAATTGATCGATCAGCTCACGTGTTCCCTTCTTCCTACAGTCCCGGGTCCTTTAAGCGGGGCGTAAAAAACATATGATGAGGCCGTCAAGCAGAGTGTCACCATTGTAACATGGTATATGTAAGTAATGGTGACCCTCTTTTCTGAAACTTTGCCTTCAGCTTACCATCAGGCGAGGCGAAGTCTAATTGACGTGCCCTATGTAAAAAAAGACCTGGGTCCTGTAAGCGGGGCATGAAAAAGCATCAGATGAGGCCGGAAAATGGACGCAAAAATTACTTAACAAATTTCGATGCGATTTTTTTATTTGAAAGGTTCAATTGGTAGAGTAGATATGAACGATAGTATCGATAAATGACATCAACGTGGACGGAACCACAGACGTCAGTTAGTATTTTAATATCTTTTCTACTGCATACATAACAAAATAGAATCCGACAATGTACGTGAATTTTTTTTTTTTTTTTTTTTTTTTATACCACTTAGTTGGCAGACAAGCACACGGCCCACCTGATGGAAAGTAGTTACCGTGGCCTATGGACGTCTGTAACACCAGAGGAGTCACAGTCGCGCTGCCAACCCTGTAAGTACAGAGTTTCTGTGCCGTCAGTAGAAGACAAATCAGGACAAGCCTTTAGTCTTCCCACTGACGGCACAAATTCTCCAGTGAGCTCTGGCTACCCTACTCACCGCTGGGAACACAACACGAAGTTATTATAACCGCGGTATTCTGTAGGGCGGAGGTACTTCCCCAGTCGGACTGCTCAATCGGGCGGATATACCGCCGTGTCCTACCTCCTACAATTTGACACAATGAAATAAAACTAATTTAAATTTTATCTAGATGTAAGTATTTGGTGTTATTTGATATCTAAACTATGCTCAACAATACCTGAGTTTTAGATAATAAAAAAATAATACCTATACTAAAAATAGTTAAAATTAATTTAATATCGAAGACATTTTCAGTTTTTTTTAATGTGCAGTGGTAATTATCACACCCACATTTGATTGTACTCGTAAATTTGTACGTGCCCGACGGAATCTTTTGATTTTACACAATGAAATAAAACTAATTTAAATTTTATCTAGATGTAAGTATTTGGTGTTATTTGATATCTAAACTATGCTCAACAATACCTGAGTTTTAGATAATAAAAAAATAATACCTATACTAAAAATAGTTAAAATTAATTTAATATCGAAGACATTTTCAGTTTTTTTTAATGTGCAGTGGTAATTATCACACCCACATTTGATTGTACTCGTAAATTTGTACGTGCCCGACGGAATCTTTTGATTTGAAGATTTCTTAGAGGCAGGCCTGCACTAGAGTCTCATCAGTCAATCGACAGGTGTATCGACTTGCAAGAGATGCAAGAGAGGTAATTTCCGTAAAGGGTACTTACTTACTCAATTTTATTATTTATTTATTTATTGATCTTCAATTCATTAGATGCTTCATCATATTTACAAAGTTTCAACAAACCATGATTCAACACTTATTGTCGTTAACGCTGAAGGTAATTAATGTGCTTTCCATTAAAACTTGTGTGAAATTTAGCTTGTTTGCGACTTCAAACTTGGGAACATTAGTCTTCGGCCTGTCTCTTGTTTACTTCTTCGCGATTTAGCCTAAGAAAGTTCCTCGTCAAAATATAATAAAAACAAATAGAAACTGTTTTTTTTTCAAAAGCGAAGCCGGTAGAAAAAACCTTACCTTGGCCTAGTTTGTCATGCATCATGCAATCCACTGGGAAGCAGGCAGATATCGGGTTATAGGGAGCCTTGCCACTAGTACCAACTTACGGGAGAAGGAGAAGCCTTAATTAAAAAAGCCTGTGAAATAATATACTTATTGGAAAATTAATCTGTATTGGTTTCTGTGGCGCAGTGCTAGAGCGTTCGACTGCTACGCAGGGGGCGCGGGTTCAAATATTTGTATGCATGAAAATGTTGGTAGTAAGTAGTTAGATGTTTTAGCAGCATTCTAGATCCTATAATACCTTCCCACCATCTCCTTTCCTACATAGGACAACACGTGCAGGCCTTAGATGTCACCCTCACACTGTGCAGAATATACGAGCAAGAACCAAGCGGTTCGGAGACTCTTTTCTTTTCCGCACCACCAAGACCTGGAATTCATTACCAGCACACGTGTTTCCTTCTTCCTACAGTCCCGGGGCCTTTAAGCGGGGCGTGAAAAAGCATCTGATGAGGCCGCCAAGCTGAGTGCCACCATTGCAGCACTTAGTGTCTGTAATGGTGACCCTCTTTCCTGAGACTTTGCCTTTAGCTTACCATCAGGCGAGGTGAGGTCAAGTTGGCGTGTCCTATATAAAAAATAAAAAAAAATTCAAGCTAGTATGGCTCTGTTTCGGGCATTGTGTCTAGTAGGTAACTTTTATACTTCATATATTTGTAACTACTAACCGCTTTGATAAAATATTGACAATCACTTACAATAGTCAATAATTTGATCGGTATATCATGATACGGCGCTCCTATATTGAGAACCAACAATTATTTCACGTTTTACATTTGAAAATACTTTTAACATCCAGTAATGACAGTAATGTCGTGTTATTAATGTGATGGACTGCAGTATACAGACAGACATGCAACTGATTGCTTGCATTTTATAGTAGGTACACTGCTTGACCCCATAAACCTTATGCTGTCATATGAAACATCAAAAAAATCGAACGTAATTGTTTGAAATTCCCCCCTCCCCCCTCGCCAGAGCCGGTGGGAGAGGGTATGTTGGAGTCGACTAAAACGCATGGCGCCTGTGGATCGTTATTGATTGCCGAAGGTGAGGTTGACAGGCGTATCCCTCGCACCCCGGCCGACCCTGGTCCATCTTTCTCAATCTGGCCCTCCTCGGGTGTGAGAGTCCCTAACTAGTCCGAACGTCTCGTTGAAACGGGGAAGCGCGCAAGGCGCGTCATCGCCGCGGCCTGCTGGGTGGCAGACTCCACCCGTCACCCCCAGGCCTGCGCTCATGGGGTACGGAGGTCATTCATCGACCTGCTTTCTATAGCCCAGGGTCAGTCGGATTGCGCGAGGATCATGCCAGGGACTACCTCACCATCGGTAACTGATGGATCAAGACAGCAGTGCGGCTTTGGTCGGTTCCAGCCTGATATAACCACCCCGGTGGCTCCGGTGGGGGGAAACCCGAGTGGATTTCTTCACGTTAAAAAAAGGCACGAAGCCCTAAAAAGTAGTGAAATAATAATTATTCTTGGTACACGGGTACAACCGACGTCAAAAACGTAAATTGGTTTTGAATAAAAAATGAGTAGAGTCGTTTTGGAAGAGCATCTAGCGACCAGTTAAGGATTGCGCATTAGAATAACGTAACCTCTTCTAATTCAATACCTTATAACTACGTATGGATAATTTATTTAATAGTAATATTAAATAAATTATCCATTTATACATATAATTTATTTAATAGTAATATTAAATAAATTATCCATACTTTGTTGCACAGTTTTTTAACCGTTACAGACCTGAGTCCTTGTTGTTGGAAAAGTGTTACTACACGGTGGAAGAATTTGTGGATGATGACTAAAATGTTTTTCTGACTAAATGTAAAGTTGTAGTAGCAAATAAGAACACGGGATGGGAAATGGAAAGAAAGCGAATCGGCTCGCGGACAACGCATGCAACTAGTCAAGTCTATATTTATTCTCAAACGATTCCAAAAGTATTTAATTTGGGAATCGTTTGAGAATAAATATAAGTTTCCAATAGGAGAGACGTACGAGATGATGATGCACATTTGTCACCATGCTACGCCGTAGATGACGCTGCCACTGCCACGCCGTACGTGACGGTGTTACGTCCTTTTTGATATTGCTACACCGTATTTGACGTTGCTATGCTGTATCTGACGCTGCTACGCCGCATTTGACGTTGCTACGATGTTACGAAGCAATGTACCAGTATACTGCTACGCCGCCGTATTTGACATTGCCACGCCGATACGCCGTATGTGCCTGTCCTACGTCGTATTTGACACAGCCGCCTTTTTTTATTATACCACTTGGTTGGCAGATAAGCACACAGCCTATCAAGGGAGCCATACTCGCGCTGCCAATCCTATAAGCATAAGAGTTTCTGTGCCGTCAGTGTAAAAGATAAAGCAGGACAAGCTTTTGGTCTTCCCACTGATATTACAAAAACTGTCCAGTGAGCACTGGCTACCCTACTCACCGCCGGCAACACAATACTTGGCTATTATGGCCGCGATATTCCGTAGGACGGAGGTACTTACGAGAGGTTACTGCGAGAAAAATTGGAGGAGAAAGAATTCTAGTCATCAAAAATAGCCAATACAGGTCTTTTGTAGACACCATATGATAAATGGTGACAATTAATCATACTTAGTTTTTTTTTAGGTATACCACTTAGGTGGCAGATAAGCACACGGCCCACCTGATGGAAAGTGGTTACCCTGACCTATAGACATTTGCAAAACCAGAGGAGTCACAGTTGCGCTGCAAACCTTGTAAGTACAGAGTTTCTGTGCCATCAGTGTAGGAGACAAAGCAGGTCAAGCCTTTAGTCTTCCCATTGACAGCACAAATACTAGTTTCGATGCTTTTCGAAGTTAGGAATGTGTGTGTTTATCGCAGGTTTATACCTAAGTGCCCGGTTAATGGCAATAGGCTCGCCACCTATTACATTGGGACCTAAACATAAACTGGCGAAATGTGGGTGCTAGCACCTCTACCCCTTCGGGGATATAGGCGTGAGTTTATGTTATGTATGTCATACTTAGTTTGATTAATTCAGGTCGCTTCCGCCTCTACTACTGTATTTACTGGGAAGCAACTGTCATATGACCTCCATAATCCCATTGGCGACATCGAAATCGATACAGTTGACCAGTTTTGAACTTTTTAGGACTCAAATTACCCGTACTATAAGATGGTATGATAATATAAGTCGATTCGGACTCGCGCACCGATACTTTAGATAATTTACCTATTTTGAATGCGTTGACTTAGAAGCTTAGATTGATTGTTGCACAGTTTTTTAACCGTTACAGACCTGAGTCCTTGTTGTTGGAAAAGTGTTACTACACGGTGGAAGAATTTGTGGATGATGACTAAAATGTTTTTCTGACTAAATGTAAAGTTGTAGTTAATTGGGATCATGTACTTACCAAATTTTTTTTTTAATTTCATTTTGACGTTATAGTGTATTTTCATTGATTGTATGTACTTATTTATTAGTTAAAATTGACATTAGTACAATACAAACAATGTTTGTTTAGAAATAAATAAATTGAATTGAGTATGTGGTATGAGTTTCAACTTGACACCTCCACCCATTCCTAAGAAAATGGTCTTGACAGACAGACAAACGGACAGACTACTAAGTGATCCTATAAGGGATCCGTTTAATAATACACAAGATTGAACTGAATTGACTACTCACCTCACAAATAACCTCATCTTCAGCAACATCAGCCAGCGTCAAAATTGCAGTTCTACTCCATTGCGGGAAATGGCGAGATTCAGGCTGCAAAGCGGGCATCGATGGAGCTCCCATTTCGGGCACAGGGCGCGCGCTGAGTAACATCGTGGACTAGAGAGACACACCGGCGCACCTACCCGCGCAATCACCATTAGCTAAGAGATAAACAATTACTCATTGCATGACCTACCCTTTACAGCACACAGTCTTGTCACGAGAACGTTAACCTATAAAATATCAACGTTACTATTTGAAAACGCAATTCAAAGCAAATTAGTCCTTCTTAATTTAATCGTGTGATACGAAGCCCTATCTTAGTTTATAGTATGTACTATTTAAATGGTATGTAACGTATTGGGAGGTATTCATACTGCGTGAAGAAGCAAGTTGTGTGCATTTGTGTATTAAAAATTTCGTTGCCAGGCAACCATGAAATGTCACGCATGGCAGAGTTTATGGCTCTTATGATGTGCACTAGTAAATATAACGAAATTGTTTCTTTTTAGTGTTCAATTAAAACATCTTATAGTTTTTTTACATTACAAACACAATTGTGTCAATTTGTAAAAAAAATTTTTGTGGTACAAGATTTTATCGATATTTTTTGGTTATTAAACTTTATAGTTAATTGAGTCAATAAATAATAGACAAGAATTCCTTCGAGTTGTCAAATTCAAATTGAACCATTTATTTTATAATGTCGGTTGTGATAAAAATTAGATTTTTTGGCTGATACGTACTGAATATTTTTGTATTTCTATTGAATTTGGTGTGAAGAAAAAGCTGTTGGGCCAATGGAGACTTATGTGCGAGGATTTTCCTACATGCCTACTGACAAAGTGGAAATGGTCGACATACAGGTTTGTGCTATACTTTTCATCTACGTAATCTTTAATTTAATAAGTAGTTCCTTCAGCTGTAAACATGCCGGCTAACGTGGGGAATGTATGTTGATTCTAAATTACTTATCTTAGCGCCATCTAGGCATTTTGCTAGGAACGATTTGTATTGTATTTGAGGTATATTAGGTAGGTACTCAAAAGATTTTCTTTATACTGAAATGGCTTCAAAAGAGGACCTAATTGTACCTAACAAGAGCGAAGTACTTGATGGATGAATTCTAAAATATTGACTCAAACAAATCTACTGTACAAAGTGCCTTTCTGGTTCCTAGTGTAAGTGACATCTGTCGGTAGATATATGAACATTTTCAAATACCTACTCACTTTTTTTTTGCGGCTACTCTTGGTTCACAAAACTGTTACGCCTATATATTCGTGAGGGGGTAGCCAGAAATGTATTAACATTCATATTTATCTGTCTTCGCTTGTTTTGTTATGAAAAAGGGTGAATGGTTATTTACTCACGTTTCGATACCGATAATATTATCTTAAAAATAGCAGCATCGGATATCGAGACGTGGAAAGATTTTCATTCAAAATTCAATCTCTCGCAATGATCTCATAAAGGTCAACTGCGGGTCGTAATCGCGCTCCTATGGTTCCGTACAAAACTGAATTGAGGAACAAACTTATGTAAAATAAACGGCAATATCTTTTTATTGAGTTGACCTAGAAGTCTGATTACTTCACGGCTGTAAGAGGTTGTAGTTTCGAGTATTTTTTGGTTTAAATTTCAACTCGATCACATTCTCGAGGAGCTTGTTTTGACAGAAAGACGGACAGACAGCCGGACAGAAAGACGGATTGACAGCCGGACAGACAGACGGACAGACATTGTTGTGTTCCTGGCGGTGAGTAGGGTAGCTAGAGCTTACTGGAGAGTTTTGTGCTGTCAGTGGGAAGACCAAAGGCTTGTCCTGATTTGACTTCTACATTGACGGCACAGACTCTCTATTCTTACAGCACGAGTGTGAATCCAGTTCAGTAACAAGTGTGACGGGTGTTGCCCGTCTATAAGTCAAGGTAACCACTGTTCCGGGGCGGGAGCGGCAGCGGGAGCGACGAAGGATCGCAAGACAACCTGCCCGCGTACGAAGGCAACTCGGGCGTCGGAGGTCGATGAACGACCTCCGCCCCCCATGAGCGGCAGGCCTGGGGGTGACAGGTGGAGCCGCCTGTCACCATGGCAGAAGCAGGCCGCGGCGGTGGCGCGCCTACCGCGCCTCCTCGTTTCTGGGGACGAGTTGGGGACTCTGTAGTCCCCACACCCGAGAAGAGGGCCAGATCGTGAGAGATGGCCCTGGGTCGGCCGGGGTGCGAGGGATATGCCTGTCAACCTCACCTTCGGCAACCAAAACGACCCACAGGTGGCGTGTGTTTTAGTCGGTTCGAGTCCGACATAACCTCCTCCACCGACTCCGGTGGGGATTTTACGCACGTTAAAAAAGAAAAAGGTAACCACTGTCCATCAGGTGAGCCGTGTGCTTGTCTGCCACCTAAGTTATATAAAGAAAGGCAGATGGACAGACAGACGGACAACGAAGTGATCCTATAAGATCTTTTGAGGTACCGAACCCTAAAATGGCCTCGATATCTATGTTCATCTTGGAACAGAATTTTTACCATGGTACATACCAATGACTTATCGATGCTTTTCGAAGTTATGTGTTTGTTAATGGCAATAGGCGGCAATAGGCTCGCCACTTATTACATTGGGACCTAAACATAAACTGGCGAAATGTGGGTGCTAGCACCTCTGTCCTCCACTTCGGGGATATAGGCGTGAGTTTATGTTATGTTAGGTAGATTGAAACTAGATCTAGACTGAATTCTGAACATATTTTTATTACGAGGCTACGATCTTCAGGACCAAAGAGGCAAGCAGTAATCCCGAACAATATATGACTGATTTTAGGATGCATTAGAGAGGACTTGGAAGAATACGCGACGGGAGAGGCTCCAACAACGCGAGCAGAAGATATGGGAGGAGTTCGTGAAAGAGAATGACATTGTTTCCACCGTTTGTGAGGGTAAGATACCACCTATCTTGAAGTAAGCAGTTAGGAAATGGCTGGTATTAGGTCCATATTCCAGAACAACGTTCAGGCTCTCGACACTACAACATTCATGAGAGACGGAGGTTCATTTCACCCCAGTCCTCTAAGTCCTTTAGAGAAACTAGAGTAAATTATAAGATTATGATATTTAAACTCACTCTGTGTAGATATTGTCATTCCACAGATACCGCAAAAAATGGCATTCAAAAGAGTTTATTACATATTTTAACTCATTCTACAAAAAACTTTTTTTTTTTTTTATGTTTAACACGTCAATTAGACTTCGCCTTGCCTGATGGTAAGCTGAAGGCAAAGTCTCGGAAAAGAGAGTCACCATTACTTACACATACCATGTGACAATGGTGACACTCAGCTTGACGGCCTCATCATATGCTTTTTCACGCCCCGCTTAAAGGACCCGGGACTGTAGGAAGATTTTAAGGAAATAATTCTGAAATATTCTCTTTGATGCACTAATTATTGTATCTAATTTGTTCTCATAAAGCTGTATCGCAACCTGAATTAGGGGCGTGGTTACACGCATTTCCGTCACCGCACATGGGTACCTTGCTAGACGATGACTCTTTTCGGGTGGCAGTGGCGCTTCGCCTGGGTTGCAAGGTGTATGAATCACATAGATGCATCTGCGGTTCTATGGTGGAGGAGGACGGTCATCACGCACTGAGTTGTCGCTGCACGAGCAGGTTTCCGCGCCACCATGCCCTCAACGATATAGTTCGAAGGGCCCTTATATCGGCAAACGTATCGTGTACGCTGGAGACCTCGGGTCTCAGCAGATCGGACGGGAAGCGACCGGAGGGGCTAAAACGGCAGTTGCCTGTTGTGGGGATGCCACTTGCGTCAGCACTGTCGCGGCTACGCACCTAAGTCGTTCCGTCAGTGCTCCTGAGTCGGTGGCTGAGGACGCGGCGAGCAGAAAAAAAATGAAATACGCCGAAATGGAGCCAGAATATTACTTTGTGCCCATTGCGGTGGAGACTATGGGCAGTTGGGGGTCGGAGGCGAAGTGCTTAATCGCTGAGATTGGTCGCCGTATTCACCAACAATACGGTGACTCCCGCGCCGGTTCGTTTCTGGGGCAGAGGATGGCCATCGCGATTTAGCGAGGCAACGCCGCCAGTGTCATGGGCACCTTTGCGCCGGGAACGATACGGGGCGGGTTATTTGATTTGACATAACATGACAAAATCTATGATTGCATATAATGATTTGACATTTGTATTGCATAATCAATTTTAATTTAAAAATACCTGTAAAATTGCATGCCTTCAGGTGAATTATAGAGGGACCACTTTATTTACTGAATTTAATCTATAAGTTACCCATTATCGCAATATCGCAAAAGAGTTTGAGTTTGAATTTTGGACTTTAATTGCATTCAAAAATTAGATTAATTTTGCTAGCAGAATCGAGATCCAGTTGTGAATCAACACTGATATTAGAACTGTCATCTAGAATACAACCTACCCTCAGATCTAGTTATAAATCGAGATTCAAGACTAAATATCGTCCTGGAATACGAGCTTTATTTTTTAATATTTCTTATTAGATGATCAATACCAGTTTTTGGATGAGTTACCAGAGGCATGTGTGAAAGACATCATGCAGAGCGAATTGCTGAAGATCAAGAGTGCGAAGCAAACTGACGAAGCTACTACGAAGGTAATTGGAATGACGCAGAGGAGCTATAAACCATGCTTAATAGTATGAGAGGGATTTTTTTCTTTTTAACACTTTTAGGCGGTAGAATAACACTAAACCTAGTTCGATCGGATAACCAGTTTTGGCACATAAAGATCCCAAAAATGTGACGCCGAGCTAAAGTCGTGGCATTTCCCAAAAAATCTGTATGTATCTAATATGATAAGATTACCAGGAAAAACGGGCTCATCTTAAAGATTGATCATATATTAATGAAATGACCAAAGAATAGTATACTTTAAAAATATTGTAATCATTTTTTATTTGCAGTAAGTATAAGTTTTAACAGAAGTATAGAATACGATTAACCTAACTCTAACCTGTTTTTGAACGGGGTTTTCGCAAATCGAATTTTAGAAGGAGGAGTTTTAAATAACCAATGACTGATTGTAGTATATTTTTCAGTTGCCGGAAATAATACCCGAGACAGAACAAAAAACAGTCATAGACAGTTTGGAGAGTGACCTCGAAGAGTGTGACATATTCCACATATACGACGATGACAAGGACGAACAGTCTGGTATGGAACCTTTTTATTAAATACCAGCTTTAGCTCGTGCCCGTGGATCTGCCCCTCGTAGATTTTTGGTCCTGTTCTTCTAACCACACAGGGACCGATAGCAGGGATAAAAATACCATTACATTTTAGATTTTATTAATATAGCCTCCAAGTCCAAAATTTTAATGCGTGTCGACTCAGTGAATGTTGTGTGTCGTGAACGTGATCGAGTACAGTGCGAAAATGCGGACAGTGGTAGGGGCGATCCTTGTAGGCCGATATAGTGTATAGTACCGATCCAGTGCGGAAGAGGGTAGACCGAAATGGTCTGCCCAATAACAACTAGCTCGCTTGTCGTCAGTACACCGTTATCATGGCGCTTGTAACAGCGCCGAAATATCGGTTATTCAGCAAAAATAATAAACATGGTAAATATCCCGGCGAGTTGTACACTAGTAATGAAAAAGAGTTCATTACCTACTTACATCTTTTCATTCACTCTACAAGAAGAAGAAAGTCGCGTGGTTCCCGGCATAGTAGAATTTGGGCCATCCTATCTCTTCGTATGTGATGTCGTACAAGGCGACTATGGGATAGGACTACTTTACATCAGTCATATATATTGCCCAGACAGCCTTAGATGCATGGCTCGAGTCATCAATAGTGCATGGATTACGTCAGTAGACGTACCCTCTATTACGTAGGTTCGAATACAATGATAGGTGAAATGTGGGTGTTTAATCATCTCTGCCTTACCTTCCGGGGATAAAGGCGTGATTGTATGTATGTACAAGATGCCATTTAATATTAGAGTTGCACTGGATAACAGTTACGTCTAAAATTAAATGTAATTTTTTGCAGTCTCAGTGATATTAAAGTGTTGTGGTCGATAATTAGCAGAATCAGGGTCCTGCATCCAAACTTTTACCAATCTTAATGTTTTTTTTTATACCACTTAGGTGGCAGACAAGCACACGGCCCACCTGATGGAAAGTGGTTACCGTGGCCTATGGACGTGTGTAACACCAGGGAAGCCGCACTCGCGCTGCCAACCCTGTAAGTACAGAGTTTCTGTGCCGTCAGTATAGAAGACAAAGCAGGACAAGCCTTTAGTCATCCCACTGACAGCACAAATTCTCCAGTGAGCTCTGGCTACCCTACTCGCCGCTGGGAACATAACACGAAGTTATTACAGCCGCGGTATTCTGTAGGGCGGAGGTACTACCTACTAATATTCAAAAGTTTCATTTAAAATCTCATAATGTAATTAAAATTATATGTTCATAGCTGTGGAAAATGGTGCGTTGAACGATTCTGGGTGCAATTCACCGCCGACAGTCCGTGAGAATCACCCGGAGCCGACCGATGCCCATGAAGAGGGCCGACTGGACCGACCCAGCAGTGGAAGTAACAGTATGAGTAAGCAACTACATATCTCACCTCTCGCCACAGGCACGGAATCCATCCCGACTATCCCCACACATTGCGACTTGAAACAGTATACACAGTTAGGTATGATAACTTTATCCCCCGCACGCCTAACCTGTGGAATGACCTTCCTGTCGTGATTTTCTCATGCGACAACAATATGGGGTTCTTCAAGAAGGACATCAGAACGTTCTTATAGGGTTGGAAGCGCGAATGTGACGCCTCTGGTGTTGCACACGTCTATAGGCCACTGTAACCACTTTCCATTGAGTGGGCCCTGTGATTGTCTGCCACCTAAGTGGTAATATATATAATTATTCTTCCTAGCCCTTCCAGCTAAGTTATACTTGCTTGTTTGTGTTAAGAATGCGGTTCACATTCGTGATTATATGGCCGAATCTACTACAATATTGAGGCCTTTTTTTCTTCTGAGTGAATTTTAGGTTAGTGGTGAAATCCTAAAACAGCGGCAGAGTAGAATTTGGGCCACCCCATCTCTTCCAATGCGGTGTCGTACAAAATGACTAAGAGATAGGGCGGTTTAACATCAGAAAATATATACAGCCCATGCTCAGGCACAAATACACAAGGCTAGAGTCAACAATAGTGCCCGGAAGACTGCACTAGGCTCATCCCCTATTACGTGGGAACAAAAACAATGATTGGAGAAATATGGGTGTTAATTCACCTCTACCTGACCCTCCGGGATAAAGGCGTGATTATATGTATATTTATGTACTAAGCTCTCTTATCTTAAAGCACGATTCCAGTTCCTCTATGACACACATATGAGATGCCTGAGGTCATCCGAGAATTTGAGGCTGAGTATGCCAATACATTTCACTGACTTTTTTGACAAGTCTTTCACTGTGGCGGTGCGCTTATAAAACGCACATAAATTAATGGTTAAGAACTACTGCCTATCATCTTGTACACAGTAGGTAATAGCTCACAATTATATGCTCACTCACTATTTTCCCTTCGTATTAGTATGATCTATCTATATATCTATTTGTATGTTATAGTATATGTATATCAGTATATGTTGATAATACTATGTGTAAAGCCGTACATTAATTTTATTATACTTATACTTTTCTCTCTTTCTTTTGTTTTTAATACACTATCTATTTAAGTTTAGCCGATAACTACTCCATATCTTTTGTTGTTATAACATTACTGTCCATCCCAAGATTGCCTGGAAGAAATCGCTTCAGCGATAAGGCCGCCCATTGTACATTGAACTGTATAGATGCTACATACTTGATGATGGTGTACAGTAAAGAATTATCTATCTATCTATCTATCTATCTATCTATCCATCTATCTATCTATGTACTAAGCTCTACTAATTCCAAAAGTTTTAAATCATCTAAATTACTTTTATTACTTTTCGTGGTACAGCAGCACAAATTCTGGTGATTAAAAGACCATTTTATCGCCAGCAGGTCTAATATTAGTTTGGTTTTATTGTCAGGTACTTGCAAGTCTTCTGAGAACTTCACCAACGTTATAGAAAGCAGTATATATTGCGCCAAAGTGAAAGATCTCCGTATCAAGATCAATGATGAAGTTTTGGACATGGTGTGAGTAACGAATTGCAATAAATGATTTTGAAGTTGCATCTTTATTTGTACAATTATGCACAGAATTAGCAAAAATCTAAAAAAGGAGAATCTTGTCTCTAGACCCATTTTTATCAGTTAATTTTGGATTGATTTGCAACGTAAATAAAACAAAAACTTACGAAGCATTTAACTACGTATACATATTTTTTTTATAATACAAATTATTAAGTCCTAGTATATTGTATTATAACAAGTGGAACAGCTGTACTGTGATATTAATTTCTACTATTACCTACTCATAGTTCTAAAAAGTCAAGAACTGGTGAAAAACAGTTTTTACATTTATAATAATAATAATAGTTGTTATAGATACATGTTCCATAGTTAGGCGATTCATCCACTATACAAACACCCACCACAATTCAAAATGAACCGACTCACTTGGCTTAAGCCCGTGATAGGTTCACAGTCACACATACCAGCCGAAAATGTTGAGAAGTTTAAAATAATAACAATATAAACTATAAATGATAACATAAAATAAGTTATTGTTATAATAATAACAATAATTTATTTCAATAATTCAATAGTATATGTTACATAGTTTCATAATCTATTGCTATCTTTTATACTTAATGCATAATTTATACATAAACTCTACAATAATTGTCAAATCAATCTTACGCTATAGTTATTAAGCTGTGCTACATAGATTGTGCCTGAACTAGGTAATCCTGTTTTTCAGGCTTGTAGTGCAATTTTTACATTTTAAATGAACAAATAAATAATATATAGGTATAATTTCTTTTCGCTCACCTGTCTCGTGTCGGAACGGACGTGTTACGGTTGCACCAGGACATTTGTGATTTGTAAATTATTTAATTTTATGTAATTCGGAAGTTTAAATTTATCGGTCCCTCTCGTTTCTCCTTGGGACAGTTGCCATAAGACCCAGTGGCCATCTTGGCGAGTGTCGGACGTCTCATCTTTGGCTGTACGCTGACGTCATCGACGGGACCGCGAAGTGTGAGTGCGCTCGGTTGAACTTTATGTGAAATTAATTTGAAACAACAATTTCAACAATTCCACAAAGTGAAGGATTTGGTGAGGATCGAACCCGGGGCCTGAGTGCACGGTCTGCTTTGACGCGACCGCCTTAGCCACTTAGCCACGGCGACACTTGCCGCCGCAGCGAAATTAGCACTCACATTCTCATTCAATATCAAGAATCAGTGTTTATATTACATAGTTCATCATTATGAACTGTTACGGCTGTAACTGTGCTCTGGAGGCGAATGACTTTTTGAAGTGTAATAATTGTGGATCTAAATTTTGTTACGCATGCTTAAGTGTGACCGCCATAGCGTCCAAACGACTTACTACTAAACAACTGGCGTCACTGAGTTGTCCTAGTTGTATGAATGTAACAAAGCGCAAAAACAACGCGGATAATACTCCCGTTGGAGGGTCCAACAGGCACCGCTCGCCGAACGCTTCCTTGGATGTGTCGTTTTCTCAAGTATCGGCTGAAGCACAACATGTTGTTTTGACTGGTATGGTAGGCGCTAACTTAGAAAACAAGCCAGTAACTTTAGAATGTATTAGCCGACTTATGGATGAGAAACTTTCCCCGCAGTCAGCATTTATGTCTAACCTACGTTCTGCAATCATGAGGGACATGAGGGATATGGTCGCCGCTGAGGTGAACCATGCTATCGAGTCGGTTAAGGCTGATTTTACCACAACAACGGACTTCATCGCTGCGGAGCAACAGGATATACGATCAGATATTATCAAGAAGGGCGACCAGGTGGCACAGCTTGAGTTGGAGCTTTCCAGAACTCAAAATGCACTGACGAAACTACAAAGCCGTCTATCCATAACAGAAAAGATTTCACGCGATTTAAATCTGGAAATTCATGAGGTACCTGAGAGCAAGTCTGAGAATTTAATGCAGTTGTTTAGAAAACTATGTGAATGTTTACAGGTTGATGTAGTTGAGGCTAATGTCAGGGCCTGCCGCCGAGTTGCTAAAATGAACACGAGCTCTAAGAGACCGCGGAATATTCTCGTTACCCTATCATCGCAGCGCGAGCGTGATGTTGTCTTGTCCGCAGTAACGCGCTTTAATAGGTCTCATTCTGACGACAGGCTCTGTACTGCTCATATTGGTCTTGGTGGCTCAAGTAGTAGAATATATATTACTGAACACCTGTCACCCGAAACAAAGGAGTTGCATGGTGATCATACTATCAGAATGTAAATAGAATGCGAAGTAAGTTATCTCAATTTAGTTTAAATCTGTTAAATGCCAACTTTGACATCATATGCCTCACGGAAACTAATCTTAACAAGGGCGTGTTTGATGGCGAAATTGTTGATACTCGGTACAATGTTTTCAGAAGGGATCGCGAAGATTCTTCCTCCACTAAGGAGGAAGGAGGTGGGGTTTTGATAGCCATTCAAAAAAAATACCAGGTTATCCGTCAGGCATCATGGGACAGTCATTTGGAGGATGTCTGGATTACTATTGTTCCTGATAAACACGATGCTCCACCTCTCAACTTATGCGTCTGCTATTTGCCCCCGTACATATCTTCTCAAGACTTGGAAGAGTTCTATAGCCACTGCCATCATTTGATGCTTAATATCTCTCCGTCGGATGATTTCCTGCTGATTGGGGATTTCAATACCCCTGATTATTATGATTATTATATTGTCACTTGTAATGCACCCTCGGCCTCGGACTCCGCTTCTTTTTCTCAAAGTAAAAAGCTTCAACTACTGAATGAGTCACTCTCACTATGTAACTTAAAACAATTTAACTATATCACAAATATTAATAACCGCTTATTAGATTTAGTACTCTCGAACACGTCTTCTATAACTGTTCGTGAGACACAGGAGCTGTGCCGCAAGGATAACCAGCATCCTGCTCTTGCTATAACCTTACTCACTTCATGTGTATCAAGGGGGCTTAAAAGAAGCACTTCAAAACGGATTAATTTTGCTAAATGTAATTACGAGAAAATAAAAGCTGAATTAAACACTATTAAATGGCACGATATTTTACTGTCCTCTGATGTCGACTTGTGTGCGGAAGTTTTTTACGATATTTTAACTCAAATAATAAAACACACGCCGACCACTTCTTTTAAGCTTTCTTCTTATCCATTTTGGTATAGTAAATCACTAATCAAATGTAATCAAGAAAAAAATAAATACCACACTATGTACAAAAAATACGGCAATCCTCGTGATTACGACGTTTTTTCATTACTTCGAGAAAGATGCAAAACTCAAACAAAAATCTGTTACAAAAAATACATTTTAGCTACTGAGGACTCGTTGAAGAAGAACATTAAGTCTTTTTGGAGATTCATTAACAATCGGAAGGGTCAAACCTCGGTGCCCGATACTATGATGTTCAGAGATGCCTCATCATCTGATGGTCAGGGGATCTGCGACCTCTTCTCTTATTATTTTGGCTCAGTCTTTGAGAGGCATTCTATTACAGGCGCTAATCCGGCCGACTGTAGCCTGCCCTCTGAAGAATGGTCTCCAAACACACTGTCTCGAATTCTAGTAGAGACAAGTGACGTACTGAATAAAATAAAAAGGCTAGATGTTAATAAGGGTGCCGGCCCTGATCTTCTGCCTCCTTCTTTTATTAGATGTTGTGGGAAAGAGTTAGCCCTTCCTTTGTGTATTATTTTTAATAAGTCGTTGACTGCTGGCATTTTTCCTAAGCGTTGGAAAACCGCTCACATCATCCCCATTTATAAGAGTGGTGATAAGTCTCACTGTGAAAATTACCGACCAATCAGTATCCTATCCTGCTTCGCCAAAATATTCGAGTCAATGGTTTATACTCATCTATACAATCATTTTAAACCCATTATGTCAGAACAACAACACGGTTTTGTTAAGAACAGGTCAACTGTTACTAATTTGCTCGAATACAAAAATTACCTTTGTCAGGCGTTTGCTGTTGGCGGACAAATTGATTCTGTATATACCGACTTTTCGAAAGCATTCGATAAGGTCAATCATCAATTGCTTTGTCTCAAGCTTGCGTCATATGGAATTCACGGCAGTTTGTTTCGTTGGATTTGTTCATACCTCGATAGTAGAACTCAGTTGGTTGCATTGAAAGGTTTTGTATCTTCACCTATCGTGGTAACTTCTGGAGTACCTCAAGGCTCCCATTTGGGGCCCTTATTCTTCGTTATTTTTATTAACGACCTCATTCAACAATTGTCATGTAACTGCCTATTATATGCGGACGATTTGAAGATTTTTACGCTGATCTCTAAACCAGAAGACTGTCTAGTCCTTCAATGCGACATTAATACATTGTCGCAGTGGTGCCACACTAATCTTATGTGTTTAAATATCAAGAAATGTTTTGTTATATCATTCACCAACAAGCAAAATAAGATTACGTGGTCGTATGACATTGGTGGTGAAATGCTTAATCGGTCAGTGGTTGCCAGGGATCTCGGTGTCATATTTGATGATAAGCTCTCATTTCGTGCCCATTATTGTTCCATCATCTCTAAAGCCAATCAACTCCTAGGGTTTGTCTTGCGATCTACCAAGGAATTCAGAAGGCCTCTTAGTGGTTTGTACCTGTACTACGCCCTGGTGAGAAGTGTTTTAGAATATGGCAGTCCTGTATGGTCGCCTAACTACAGGGTACATGTGAACGATATCGAGCGTATACAGATGAAGGCACTTAGAATCCTAAGCTATCGCCAGGAACCTGGGCGGTCGAATATTGACTACCACGGTAGACTCTGCAAATTCAAAACACTACAATTGGAAACCCGACGCACATATTTTGATCTGATTTACTTGTACAAGATAATACACTATCTCATAGACTCACCAGGATTAATTTCTCAACTCACTTTTAATATAAAATTTAGCGCCCGTAGGTCTAATGTGACAAATCTATTTTCCCTTCGGATTAATAAGAATAATGTATCTTTCTATAATCCTTTAACTAGGATGGCGCGCCAATACAAAGCAGAACAAGCACCTAGATATATTTGATTCCAATTTTAACAGATTTATCAGAATTTCGAAAGACATCCTCCACAATAGTTCGTCCTTGTAAGTAACACTCATCTATATTATCTTTCCAATTAGTTTGTTTAAGAGCTCTTACTGTTTTTATATGTTGTTTAAATGTGTACACATGTAGTTATGTTACAATCCAGTACGGAACTGTATTTTCATCATATTATTTTTATTTGATTGTAATGTGTTTTGTGTACCTGAATAAATAAATAAATAAAATAAAAAAATAAATAAATATAAAAGTTACAAAGTAAATTGGTAATTAAATCTAAACTTATATCTTAGTTAATAAACTACTTAACAATTTTCATTTCACCACCGTTAACAACTTCTCTGTCGCATCGTTCTATAGAACATTCTATAGAACTAGACATTTTCTAATCTCAAAACCTATAGTTTGAATAGTATTCCATAGCCATATGTCCATTTTGTTATTCGTGTGCCCTGTAGATCACTGCTGGACCGCCGCGACCTGTTCTCTATGGAAAACGAAGACATTACGCGCATGATCAAGCGTTCATCAGAGTTTTGTTCGAGGTTCACCAGAATCTACATGTACCAGTTGCAAAGACAGGTGATATTTTCTGTATACAATGATGTATCAGTAGCGAGGAGGCCCTAGAATAATTACTACCGGCTTCCTCTTCCCGGATACACAAGATCGTGCGAAGCGGAGTTCTAAAAACCGGATAACGGACCCTGGATTTCGAGGTAAGAGCCTCATATTGGAGCAGGATTAATACGCTTATTTATATTCACTATACATACATATAATCACGCCTTCATGCCCGGAGGGTTAGGCAGAGGCGAATTAACACCCACATTTAACCAATAATAGGGGGTGAGTCTATTGCCGTATTCCGGACACTATTGTTGACTCGAGTCATACATCTGAGGCTGAGTCTGGGCTGTATATATCTGTCTGATGTTAAACAGCCCTATCCCTTAGTCGCCTTGTACGAAACCGCATGGGAAAAGATGGGACGGCCAAATTTTATTTTGCCGGAAACCACGCAACTATGAACGATCAAAATACTTAATTGAATATTGAACCCTATAACGTCCAATAACTGGTCTAAATGCAATACTTCGATTCGCCAACGGGTCGTGGAGGTTAGATGGCAGTCATTTCTTGAAAAATGTCGAAGGTTAGCCAAACCCGCAGTTATACCGGAAAAATGGCCCCTGAGGTGACAGGGGCCATTTTTTTGTTGGGGACTGGGACATTAAGATTATATCATAATTTTTTGAGACCATTGAGATTGAATTTGAGAATATTTGTGATCACTTTTTACAGATGCAAGACATAAAGCGCAATAACAACGTGACGCTACCGTTCGCGAAGCACACGCAGTTCCAGTCGCAAATAGTCAGGATCGTGTCGCTGCACCAGAACATGCTGCAGTCTTTCCAGGTATTTGATCTACTTATACATTTGTAAAGTTTGACATTTTTGTCAGTTTTATTATTATTATTTTATATAGGACACGCCAACTTCACCTCGCCTGATGGTAAGTTAAAGGCAAAGTCTCTGGAAAGAGGGTCACCTCAGCTTGGCGGCCTCATCAGATGCTTTTTCACGCCCCGCTTAAAGGCCCCGGGACTGTAGGTTATCCCCTAAATTGGAGTATTGTAGTCCACTGCTGGATATAGGCCTTTAAAGTCAAAGTCAAATCAATTTATTGTGAAAATGGGTGGTTACAATGTGATGTAATGTGTCTAATGTGTGCTATTTGCATATTATTATACCTACACAAAATCAAAGACGTCTTCACAAGCTAAACCTTGCACTGGTTATTGAAGGTTATCTCAGGTAAACAAAAGCAGTGAAATGGCATTCCTAAATTTACAATACTACATGTGTTGCAATCTGTATTCTGTTTTTCAGGAAAATTCACGTTTTATTTTATCAGTTATAGCCGTCCTACCACCAGCAATACAAATTAGGGGTACGACGGAGCAACTGCACAGGGGGAGGGAGGGGGTTACCATGAGAATCCGAAAGTTCTAAATGAAATATATGAAATAAACTTAATCCCACCCACGCTCAAATTGTGGAATGAGAGTTCATTCCACAGTTTGAGCATGGATGGGGTTAAGTTTCTGATGCAGTTTTCCCAAGCACCTAAAATATAGGTTCTTCAAGAGGACTTTTATTACCCCTGGTTTCGTCAGTGTAGGCAGCGCGAGTTTAACGCCTCTGGTCCAAAGGCTACGGTAGCTTCATTCCACCAGGTGGGCCCTACGCTTGCCTGCCATTTAAGTGGTATAAAAAATATTGTAGGTACTATGAAGTCATTTCGGTTATGGTAGGTTTTAAACTGAACCGAAGTGTGTACCGTCTTCAGGTTAAATGTGTTCTTGGAACCGGTTGCTCTAATTTCTATCAGCATTTGTGGATGTTTGACGGTAGGTGCACTGTCCGCAGGTGTTCCGCAAGTCCATGGAGCAGACGTGCTGCGTGCGCGACAGCGTGTCGGCGCTGGGCGCGCTGGTGGGCGCGACGCGCGCCGCCACGGAGCAGTGCGCCGCCGTCACGCTGCCCAAGGACCTCGCCGCCGCGCAGCAGCTCTACGACGACGTGAGCACTCCACCTATCAACCTATCACGGTCCACTGCTGGACATAGGCCTCTCCCAATGTCGGGAGGCTTTGGCCTACTGTTTCCACTCTTGCTAGATGACTTGGTACAGGGTTTTATTTCGAGTTTTCCTTCTCTCGCAGTGATATCGTTTGACTATCTTTCCGTTTGTTGCCTCTTACGATAACCTTCGGATGAGATGAGGTGGTATTACGGTATGTAATGTATTATGTAAGGTATACTTAGGTTAGGTAGTCAGAAGACACAGATCATGACATAATCTTTATTTGGGAAATAGAGACACAGAGATATTGGGGTGTATGGACTCCAGTAAAGTCTTTGGTACGCAAACCAACCAATTCTATCGTAGACTTCCTCTTGGATTTGAGAGGTCTGATGGTAGTTACTCTCGATAAGTCAAATCAATAGAAGGGATATGGAATCAAACTTGGATCTCTAAAGTATGTGCACTAACGTTGTAATGAGATGAGGGATTCAATGTGATGATAAAAATACCAAAAGAGAGGCTTTACCGAGCTACTGTGGCGATTCTTTACAATGCTCTTTCTTATGAAATAAAACCTATTAGTTAAATAATGAATTGGTGGAAGTAACGGGTGTTTCTTGACATACCATGTAGCTACATAATCTAACCAGGCTAGAGAGACTTAACTCTTAATGACATCTCATAACTGACGAATGCGGTAACCAGATTTACGAGTATAAGGGAAACTGTCAAGTTTTGACCTAACGCACTCAAGGGTCTGGGTAAACGTTGTCTTTCATTAATATAGTTGCAATATCTATCAATCTAATCATTGTTCCAGAGTCTTCTGTCGTCGTGCGACAAATTAGAACAGTTTGTGAACGAATACGCGGTGAGATGCGAGGAGTTTCTTATGGGCTATGCAAACATAGTGAGTATTAACATTATTTAAAATGTTTTATATTTCAATACTATAAGGTAAAATGGATAACAATTAGGTAACTATTATTTGTATATTTGTTTGTATGAACGAGAATCAAACTAGTATTAGTTTGCGACAAATATATTTCTAGCACGTGTAACTACTAAATCGGTAAACAAACAAAACTAACTAAGGATGACACGAGCCATTTGAACCTGTCATTAGTTTAATATGTCGACGGCAACTTATGACCCACAGAGTTAGGTACAAATATCAATTTTATTTCAGTCTCAAAATAAACGGGATATTTACCATGTTTCATTGTTTTGAGTTTCCGATATTTACAAACAACCGGGAACAAGCCAAAACAAAATCGCGAGTGGATACAGTAAGCTCCGTGTGTTGTGAACGTGATTGTAATGAGGGTGAAACCAGTAGTAGTGCAGATACGCGTAGTAAAAGAACTCGAAAGAGGGTAGACCGATATAATTACTCTTAGATAAAACTTTTTCTCTGTTCACCATCACTACTCCAGTTCCTCCGTGATCATGGTGCTTGCAACAGCGCCGAAATAAAAACTCAAAACAATGAAACATGGTAAATATTCCGATTATTTTGAGACTGATGTGCGTGACCATGATAGTTTAAATATCAATTTTATTATACTTAAGCGTATTGTTTTGTTTTGTTATTCTACAGTTTAATGGACGCACAAAGAAGTTGAAGGAACCTAAGAAAACAAAGAAAAGACAGCTGTTGAATTTGCGAAATAACTTGAAAAATAGTAAGTTCATTTAATTAATAAGTCCTTTCAACAACACATTAAAGAACCCTTTTTACATGTGAAAAATCCCCACGAATACCCCCGCTGAAGCCGATGGGAGAGGTTATATCGGACTCAACCAACTAAATCGCACAGTGCCTGTGGGTCGTTGTTGATTGCCGGAAGTGAAGTTGACAGGCATATACCTCGCATCCCGGTCGACCCAGGGCCATCTTATCGATCTGGCCCTCCTCGGGTGGTGGGACCACGGAGACCTCAACTCGGCTCCGGAAAAGAGGAGGGGCGCAACGCGAGCCACCACTGCTGCCTCCTTCTGCTGCGGGTAACAGGCGGCTCCACCCGTCACTCCCAGGTCTGCGTTCATGGGGGGCGGAGGTCATTCTGCGTTACTTTAGTCCCAATTATTGACGTCGGCGCAACATGTCAAACTGCTTCATACATTCCTGTCAGATATCATTTCCTCTGTCACTCACTTCTTTCATACAATCTTTTCATCTTTTCTTGGGTCTACCTCAGTAATCAGTTGTTTTCCGTGTATTATAGTAATTACAAAGCTGTTATAATAAAAAATAAATGCTCTTCCATGTTCCGACTAAAGGAATAGAAAGAAGGAAAGAAAGAAAAAAAATTAAGGTAATCAATGTGTATGCAATAAATGTGACATTAGGTTACATAGGCAAAACACATTGCGCGAACCCAAATGGGCCCTATTTGGGTCCATTTGGGTCCCCATCTCAGCATTGAATGCTACACACGCTAAAAAAATTCAGTATCTGCAGCGCTGGTTTTCAGATGGAGCCGCTAGATAACGCTGACGCCACGCATGTATGTTTAAATATATTTTTAATTTTTAGCTACGGAAGCTGATGCTCGCTTGTCAATGTACTCTCTGGGCACCGTACCGTTCAATGCGAGGACTACCACCAAGGACATGCAAACGTAAGTGTGATGTAACTCACCAATAATTTACTGTTATATGATACCAATAATATGTTGGATACGTCTATATGAGTAAACTGAAGGAAGCCTTGTTAAAGAACCCGGGCCTGTAGGAAAAGAGAAAGATTGGCAAGACTTTGGGGTGCGGTACAAAAAAAGCAATATAAATAAATAATAATAAATAAATAAATATTCTACAACATTCCACACAACGCTATTTAGACCCATGGTAAGCATAGTTTAACTAGCTTGTGTTATGGAATCTAGAATACGGATAAACATTCTTAAATACTTTTTTTTTGTGAATACATACATATTATACATAGAAACACCCAGACCAATGCAAATACCCATATTCATGCATACAAATATTTGCACTGAGCGGGGATCGAACCCGCACCTCCTCCACAGAGGCAGAGGCATATGAGGGTGACACCTAAATCAGGACCACAACATTGATCAATAAATCATGGTTTTGACATTTTCTTCACACCTCCGTTTTCTGGGAGCAACTGCCGCTGATCTCTGGCATAGGAAAGCCTACAATACCAGAGTCTCATCCGTTGTATAGCCGATGCACTGACTTGCACGTGAGGTGGACTCAGGCTCCGAAGGTGTTGGTAGGGTTCTAAAAACACCTGTACAAAACCTGATGTCCAGCCAAATTCGTAAGACCCTGTTATGCTTGTAAATGATAGTATATATAGTATGTAAATGATAGCTGGCCCGTAGCCAGCTTAATTTGACAGCACTGCAAAGGATTTTGATTTGTCGAATTATAATAGATTTTTTCACTATCGGCAGAAAAAATTTGAATCGGTCATTGAAACCACTAAAACAAAGGCAGCGGTGTGATTTATCACATTTCAATGTTATGTCTACTGTAATAAGGTTTCTTTTTATCCAAGTAATAATAATCCTTTGCCGTATCGTGCAGTTAGTCTGCGCTGACCCCAGGTCGGCAATATTTATTTTATTTGGTGTTATCTCAGTGGGATGAACAAGAGTCGCTGTACACTGAACAGTACGAACAATGATGGGAAGTCAAGTCCGGAAAAGACTGGATCACCTCGGAAGCGGAAGTCACCTGGGCGGAAGTCACCCAGGTAAAGTACCCATATCCTACTAATATACATACTTATTGGGTGTAATAGGTACATATTTGAATATTTTGGTACAGAGATACATTATATTAAAATCCCAAAGGACGTTATAAGATCGATGGATGAAAAACCAAAGTTCAAAAGCCAAATCGGCGAACATAAAGCTAATCCAAGGATTTATTCAAACTATAAGTCAAGAACCAGATTTTGCAAAACCGACTTCAGAATTCGAGCCTCTGATTGCAGCTTTTCTGATAGATCCCGGCGGCCTCTGATGCGCGACCCGCATGAAGGCAAGCCGCGCGTTCCTAAGGCTGCGCGTGCGCTGCGGGACGATATCCCGACCATGGTGGAAGGAGTCACAGCGGTAACATTCTCTATTATTTGTCTATGTTCTATGTTGAAGCTACAATCAAAATTATGTTTATATAGCGTGCAATACTGTGATTTAAATAATTTATCTCTTGTTTGGTCGCGTGATAAGAATATTTTTTACTAACTAACTAACTTAAGGCTCGTCGTAGACAGGGAATTTATCATCACGCTTTGTAACCGGAGACGGTAACTTTTTCTTCATCCTAGCGCTAATACCAGTCGCATCCGAAACCTTCAACTCCGAAGTCTGGGGTCCGCTTTACCAGTCTAAACTTCGATTTTTTTCCGTGAAGCTTTCGTGAAACGTCACCCCACACACGCTCATGTTGTGCAATGAACTCCCTGTTGGGTTTTCCCAAGCGAATACAATATAAGGTTCTTCAAGAGGGGCATTAGAAGATTTATTCAGGGTCGGCAGCGCGAGTGTAACGTCCCTGGTGTTGCATAGGCCACGGTAACCACTTTCCATCAGGTGAAAAATGAAAACTTATAATAGGGTCAAAAACAAAGCAATAGACGTATATGGCAATGGTATGCACTGTGACCATATTTGAAATTATTGTTATTAATTATTTTATTTTCATAAAATAATTAAGTTTCCCATACCACCAGTGAACGTAGTCCTCTATTAAGCTGATTTTCACCTTATATCTGTAGCTCTATCTTGATTGATCTAATGATTTAAGTCTGCTTGTTATAGTGCGCCTCAAGCCACATGTTGAACGAGGAGCTAGTCCCGCTTAAACCTCCGCGACGTAGCAAAGGGAATCGCAAGGAAGATTTAGGCAGGTTCGTACCCCTTTTATACCTACCTACTTGTTATTAGGTAGGAGATCAACTTCCCGACCAGTCCTTAGTTGCTAAAATTCGAGGTAGCCTTCCACAATTAATTTGTTTACCTTACAATGACGTCAGCGTTCGCCGTGGTATCTCACTTGCTCTCAGCTAATTCTCTTTCTTTCTCTCTTTTTACCTTGTCCCCTGTCACGGCGCGTGCACTGTACCGTCCATGGTATAGGAGCGATTAGTCTATAGTTTTACTAATGGTATAACTTTATATCATCCCACAGGAAATCCCCACAGAACTCACCTCGAAAACAAAAATCAGCGAACGTAAAGCCAATCCAAGGTTTTATTCCAACTATAAGTCAAGAACCAAACTTTACAAAACCGACTTTCAGAATACGAACTCCTTTCAAGAATACTAACAAAGAAGAAAAGAAGAATGAGCAAGATAAGAGAATCGAGGGAGAGAAGAAAAACGAGGCAGAGAGAGAAAGTGATATAACGTCTACAGAGTCAATAAGGAATGATTCAGGAACAAGTGACACGGCAAAGCCTAAATCGACAAAGCCTGAAGTGATTAAGCTCGAGCCTGTCAAATCAGTAATGGTTCGGCCTATGGCTGTAAAACTAGAGTCAACGACACACTGTGAATCACCAAAGGTTGCGCCAGTAAATCATCCCCCAGTAAGCCAGGAGTCACCCAGACCTGAAGTACTGCAATCCCCGCAATCAACGAAGTCAAATAAGAATAACAGTGGAGAAGAAAAGAAAGACAGGAATAAAAAGGTAAGATTTTAACTCTTATTTTGAAATAAAAACGTTTTAATAAAAAAAAACAGATTCATAGAGTAATTACATCCACAGAAAGTGTGCTTATTTTATTAGAAAAAGGTTGATTCGTTTAAAGAAATATATAAAAAAGAGGAGAAATAAAATTAAATTTATCTCAAAAACAATAATTTATTTGGAAAAATAATCATTTTGGGGAAGCGTACAAAATATAAATCTAGCTTGATTTAACATTTTTAAGTTTAAATATAATTGAATAAATACAAAGCCCAAAAGCATCATCACAGCGACAATTTTTTTTTAATTACAATTATTTACAACAATTTTTAATGTTTACATTAAGACGACTTAACAGCTAGGTCCACATTTATTTGGTGGTTACGCTACTTGTGATAAGGCCACGGATGGAGTGGTTAGACGAAAGTTTTTAACTATTAGTCTAACAAAATTAGACGTGGGTTCACAACAGACGCTTTACCTAAATTCCATTTTGGTCAACAACATTAAAATTGCATTCAGTTTATAGGCACATGTGAACTATCAAAGTGAAAACTTGTTGATTTCATCAATACATAACAACCTTTTTAAAAGTTCCAAATGTCGGTTACACCAACTAGGTGTCAACTTTCAATCAGGCGTTTATGTTATAAATAAAACAGCTAATACAACTCTATGGTTTGCAAAAGTTGTGTAGCGTGTTGATAAAAAAATCTTAATTACTTAATAAAACAATAATCTGTGAACAAACATCTTAAAAGTACTGTCATATAACTGCTTTATATTTATGTATATTCTGTTCTATTTAAGGCTATTACTGATACTTAATTGGTATATATAGCATTGTACTTCGTGATGTGGTCTCTCAAATATCATAGGTAGGTTTTGTAATAAATATTTTTCTATTCAAGGCTACCGTTTAACACGTGAATGATTTCTAATTTATTAACATAGAGGTGTTAATACACCGTCAGGGATAATACATTTCAGAGCAAACAAATGAAAACACGTATATCACATTCATCAAAGTAAATAAATATATCTCTTTTGTGTTACTTCACCCATATATAATAGGTTTTATTAAGGTAGTGTACATCGGGGCTCATATCTTGGACCTAAGTAGCGAGACAAACGAGACCCCGGCGCGCGTGGATTGTTTCTTAATAATTCAAGGAACACGTACTAAGCGTAAAGAGTACATTTTGAGCACACTGTAGATCCAAGATATGTCTATAACCTGACCCTTCAAATGTGAAAAAATATGTCCCTACGATCTTTGGGCACCACTGAACAAGCTTCATACTCATGGCTACTCGATGGGTGTATGTCAATAGTTAAATATAAATAAGTTATGTATGTCTGTGCGTGTTTAGGCGCATTTGCCGCAAATCGGTTTGTTGTCCATTACGGAAAAGGTGGCGTCTGTCACTGGATTCCTGCATTTCTGTAAATTAAAACGAACAGTATTTAGTTCTATGATCTTTCAATCTGAATACGTAACGGTCCATATTCGATATTTTCTGTGACACAAGTGCTATAATGGACTTCACAACTCAATAAAAATTTTGTAGTTAAACCATGATATGTAATAAGCTTTCGCCTTTTGGATGAGAAAACCCTAAAGAAGACTTAAAACGATCAGCAAATTATAGGACTTCCAATGCCTATGTACTTATGCACAAAGTTCAATAAATTATAAGAAATAAAAAATAAAAATACCACAAATGTTCACTAGGTACCCAACTGGGATCGAAAGCCTATGGGCCTAATATGACTTTTAGGGCACACATGTACACATGGTAGTTGGGACTGATGGCCTAACAGAGATCTTGATGTGTTAAAAATGGTCTCTTCTACTAAGACTGGCCTCGTTAATATTACTTAACTTTGCTATGGTTATCATGGAAAATGCAATAAATTGCGTTATGACTACAATTCATTTTATTATAAACATGATAGTTACCAGACAAGTAAAGCACTCCCGGTGCCACTTGGCGTCGAGAGCGATGATCGCCTTGTCGACAATGGGGGTCCCGCACCCCTTGCAGCGCGCTGCGAACTTATCAGCGTAGCACGGCGAGCAGTAGGGACGGCCAGCCTGCAATTGTCACAATACGGAAATTAAATGATAGGTAGTCAAATCTAAAAACAATCAAAGACGGAATATTTAAATTGCGTGATTTGTTTTAAAGCTATATTAAAGTCGAAACCGGCGAATTATATGCGGTGAATGATCTTCGAACCCTAGCCAACTTCACCTGCAAGCCATTACAACTGTTAATTGATAGATGAGGTTCTGGCGCAGGTTCCTCTCGGTGTTGAACCGTCAGTAGGCAGTCGCTTCCATAACTCAAATCAAGTAAAAGAGTGCAAGACCAGACCTCTGGCTCTATAAAGTGTACGCTTTGGTTACTATTGAGGCAAACGCAATAATGATGAGATAGTTTTTGTTCCCCTGACGGAACAAAAAAAATAGTTCCTCAGATTTGATCCGAATCTATCCGATAATTCTCTTGTAACAACAAATGTATGTGTGGAATTTGACATATTTGACAGTCGTCAACGAATGTCAGAAATGTCAAATCCAACGAATTGCCACTTGTCAAGTTCCTGATTCTTTACTAATTACTAGCAACATAATATGAGGTATAAATAAGTCCTCATCATAAGACTTCATTCCCCGATTGCATTCGAAACCTTCTACTCGGAGCCCAGGCTCGACATCCTGTGAGGTATACAGTATTATTGAGATGTACCTGTTCCATAAAGCCACCACCGCCGAGCTCCTTCTTGCAGCCGCTGCACACGAAGTGGTGCGCGTGCCATGACACGCCCAGAGCCTGGATCACGCGCTGGAATAAATAATAACATTAAATGTTAGATTTGGATAAACATCGACTTAATATAACTGACAGGGACTGACTTTTGGGTACATCATCATCATCATCATTCTCCAAGCCGTTTCCCAACTAAGTTGGGATTGACTTTATAATCTAACTGATGTGAATGATATTTTCCATAAAGCGACTGTCATCTGACCTCCCTTTGAGGATATCGAAGTTCTGTAGTTAGACAGGACTTTTTAGGACTTCAACAATCCGTAACAACTACTATAGATGCTCGAATGGCAATTGGGAGCAACGCCGCCTCTGGGGCTCGATGTTGCTAAAGCAAAGCAACTGTCATATCACGGAGACTGCTAAAATCCATTTAATTTCAGTCTTTAGAGCAATGCCCTTAAAGGCCAAAATTGAAGGGCCTTTTATAGTGCGAATGAAAAAGTGCAATACGCAATGCTATGTGGCGTGGCGGTAGTGAATTAGGCGCGCGATCGGTCCCCGCTCAGTGCAAATATTTGTATGCATGAATATTGGAATTTGCATTGGTCTGGGTGTTTTTATGTATGATACGTATGTATTTAAAAAAAAAGTATTTAAGTATGTTTATCCGTATTCTAGATTCCATAATACCTACAAGCTAGTTAAGCTATGCTTACCATGGGTAGATAGCGTTGTGTAGAAGAACAACAAAATAAACTCTTATCACTTAATTTTGGCCTTTAACTACATTGAACTGTATACATGCTACCTACTTGCCCTCCGCGGCGGCAGCGCGCGTGGCGCGCCTCCCCGTTTCCGGGGACGAGTTGGGGACTCTGTGGTCCCCACACCCGAGAAGAGGGCCAGATCGTGAGAGATGGCCCTGGGTCGGCCGGGGTGCGAGGGATATGCCTGTCAACCTCACCTTCGGCAACCGAAACGACCCACAGGCGGCGTGCGTTTTAGTCGGTTCGAGTCCGACATAACCTCCTCCACCGGGTCCGGTGGGGAGGTATCCGTGGGGATTTTGCGCACGTAAAAAAAAAAAAAAAAAAACCTACTTGCCCTACTGTAAATCTGTTGGTGTACAATAAAGAATTATCTATCTATCTATCAATCTTTAACCCTACAGGAATCAAGTCTAAAATTTATTGCCATTTTTTTGCAGTATATGTGGTATGAGAGTGTTTTTGATTTAGTAGAATTGAGGTCCTGGTCGTATCTGGTACAAATGAGCCCAGAACACTGGCAATATGGAATTGCTTCAATATTTTGCTTAGAATGGCTTATCCGTTCGTATTAGGTATGTCTTTCAATATTCCTTTTTATGTTACTAATTTCCTTTTGGACCGTTAGGTTGAATTTTCAGAAAGTTGAATTCCTATAATGTTGAATTCTCAGTTAGTTGAATCTCAGAATGTTGAATTCCTGTAATGTTGAATTCTTGTGTTGTTGAATGTTAAAATAACATTCCTACAATGTTGATTTTCCATAATGTTGAACCTCTTGACTAAAACCTTCTTGTATTGATTGGCCACTTATGATAAAACCATTAACGCCTATTGATCAAAATGTGATATTGGACATTAATAGAGAATCATTTAATAACAACCTTAAATACGAAACAATTAATCTAAAACGATCCACTATTTTTCTTCAATACACAAACAAACAGATGTTTACTGCTTTATTAGTCTAACCATAAAGTAAAAACGACTTAAGTCACGTAATATCTGCAAACACATAAATGGCCGCCGCCTAAGTACAGACCTCGTAAATTATTTTTTATGGCTTGTACCGATAGCTGTAACCGATATTCAGTGCCTCATTAATAAAATAATATTTTAGCAATTCACATTAAGTGACGGAGAAAGAATACAAGTATCACCACCCCATTTCATCCGAAGGGTGTCGTAAGAGGCGACTCATGGAAACATACGCAAACCATATCACTGCGAGAGAAGGAAAGCTCGAAATAAAACCCTGTACCAACCCGTCTGGCCAGCGTGGAAACAGTAGGCCAAAGCCTCCCAACATTGGGAGACGTCTAGTCCAGCAGTGGACTGCGATGGGCTAGTTGATGGATTGATTGTTGACTTCGGCTCCGCCCGTATTGTTTTCGGTTATTAGTACCCAATAAAAAGGCTAGGTAGTCCTGTCTCTTTTCTTTTTTGAAAGTGCGCAACATCCCCACGGATAGCCCCACCACTGGATGAGGTTACGTCGGACTTGAACCGACTAAAACGCACGCGGATAGTGTGGGCCGCAGGTTGCCGTAGGTGATATTATCTGAGACAGATCACGGGTTCGAATCCCGCCTAACCAATTAATATTTTCCTATACTTTGAACGATTTGAATATACAAATACATAGTGGGTATGGATTTTAAAAAGAATAGAAATCAACACCCTACTATGTTAAAACAAGCACCGATCGCGCCGGATTGCCGATACCGGCAACTTATTTCTTTATATAATCACCCTTAAGTATTTTGTCGTACCTACTTACACCGATATCTGTAACCGATGTTCAGTCTCTATAATAAATAACATTCTTGGCATTTTATATGAATGATTTGCGCTAAGATATCAGTGAACTAATTCCGTGTTGTGCGACCGTTCAGTTATTTTTCTCGAGGTGATGTCATCGGCACAATGGGTGGCTCTCAGTGATGGTGGCCATTGTTTCTGTCCATGGCAACGGGCTTGGCGTGGTGTGATGCACGAGTCATCGTCTCATGATACGATTTAAGATTCATGAAGAATATTCTAATTAATATTTTGATGTGAAATTAGTTATAAGTTATTAAATATAACACTTACCGAAATATTTATATACATACATACATATAACCATGCCTTTATCCTCGAAGGGTTAAGCAGAGATGCCCACATTTCACCAATCATTGAATTCGGTCGGAGTATTCAAAGTAGGCTTCAATTTCGTGTTTGTTCCTATTAGCCAATTCAGCCAGTTAAATAATGAATAACTTTGATTTTCAATAAGCAAATACAGTTCGTCTATCTCTATCAAACATAAAGCGTTAAATAATATTGCACACATGTACATATTTTTTCGGAGACAGAATGAACGGCGGTGCCTGTGTTTGTATTAACTGTGTTACAGGTAACTACTGACGCCTTTCTCATACAGATTCTAACTAGGTACTTAGTCGAGGAGGTTCATGATTAGAAAATGCCACCAGTAAGTATGTCTGTTTAGTTTATAACATAGTGAACTCATTTCGTTCGCGTTGATTTGATGCATAATGTAATGATTAGTGTTCAAACCTACAACCTCGCGATTGCAAGTCCAAAACTAAGCTATTGAGTTACCGCTAAGAAACCCACACATCCTACACATGCATGAAAGAACCTCGCTGTTGATCAATTCGCGCTATAACTGGGTATGTAGGCTCTCGTTAAGGTCACGTTTTAATCTTCTCTCAATTGGTGTTAAGTGTTGCTACAATTCGGTTTAACGCACGTAACCTACTCACAATTAAAAGGTTAACGCATTAGCAATGCGAACACATTGACAGGCATTTATTTACGGCAATTAATACTGTCGGCAACGAAAATCGATGAGTAGTTGAACATATATAATTTAAATTAGAACATAATATGATCATATCCAGCTATATATGTTTTTATTTTTTAGGTACAAATAAAATGCCTATGAATGTCGTGCTAATATTTTGACAGCCGTGCCAATATTTTATAGCTTTTATTACTTAGACATTTACAGTCATTTTGACAAAGCAGTTAAATAAGAAGAATATAATCTACTATAGTAGAACTCTATTGCCATTTTGTTTGTTTCATTAAAACTTTTGCAGATATGTTAGCTTTTCAAACATAAAATATTTGTAACACGTATGCGTCCTCGCTGCGATGATAAATCTGAGATGAAGTTTAGTGAACGAGGGTACATAGGGATAATTTTTTGTAACACCCATACATTATTAGCCAAATCATTTCAAATCGCTTCCGTATGTATGTGATATGTATTCGTGTATATATTGGTCTAAATGTGCATGTAGTTTATGATGATTATATATATTTTATAATATTTTCTTTCACTCACTTAATTAAATTTTTATCATATAAAATTATTATTTGTGTACCAAATTGGGAAAAACTCTCACCACAACACTTCGTGCACCTACCTTTTATACAAATATATTTGCATCACCCTGATGTTGACTGGTAAAAAATGCCTGTGGCATTAAGTCCGCCTTTGTACAATCTTTGTATATTTGTGCAAAAAGTTTAAATAAATAAATAAATAAATTATTCCATTCATCTGTACCTACATTAGACCCATATTAAGCTCATATAAAAACAAAGATGATTTTGCTATCGAAACTGTACACAAAATCCTTATAAAATCATCTGAAATAGTCACAATAATTTACTAAAGTAAATGCATTTTTTCCTTCTTTTGTGTGAACTGAAACTTTAATTTTATTATAATATCTCTCAACTTTCGCTGCTGACGGTACTTGATTGTTTTAACGTTAAACCAAACTGAGTTATCAGAATCACCGCGATGAGTCAATAATGTTTACCATTTAAAGTGTGATACTGATCTTTGGTTTTAATCATTGCGGCTTTTCAAAGGTTTAGACTTACGTAATGATTTTATAAATGCTTATACGGCAAGTGTCACACAAGGCCATCTAGATATATGTGGGTATTTTAAATTCTTTGACCATATACTGTACAGACATAATATTTCTAACATAATACACTGCAAAAAAAGGAAGACTGGAGCATTTGTGCTGTTAGTGGAATGAATAAAGACTTGTCCTGCTTTGTCCTCTGCACTGACGGCACAGAAACTCTGTGCTTACAGGGTCGGCAGCGCGAGTGTGGCTTCTCTGGTGTTACACACGTCCATAGGCCACGGTAACCACTTTCCATCAGGTGGGCCGTGCGCTTGTTTGCCACCTAAGTGGTATAAAAAAAAGGAAATTGTCGTTGTGTGAGTAAGTTAATGTCTTTAAATTTTCAATGTTTGCTTCATGGAATGTATGTACACGTCAACTTGGTCCAAAATAGTAGATCATTACGCCGCGTTCTTGTGTAACTTATTGTGTCTATAGAGTTTGTATAATATAGTCTAAATTTTAACCAGTGAAAATAAAAATCTATACATTGTGTACTATGCTATGTTCTATATAAGGTTAATTTACAACGCAGCTATGGCAATAACCGTTTTGCTATTTTACTTTAGATGTGTTCTCCGTTGGGGTGCCTGGTCCTGAATCCCATGTGGGTAAGGGAGACGACAGCCTCTTTCTTCTATAGGGGAGACGCTGCCTGCCATCTACGGTCAATTCCAACCGAGGCAGGGGCAGCCTTGTAAAAGTCTTCTCGGAGCCTTACCATGTGTCCCTTTGATTAGTGGACTGTTGGGCTGGTTCTCCGAATGCAGGCGTGGGGTTGACAGATGCAGCCGCCTGTCACCATTTTGACCTCACAAGCGGTGTGATGCTCGCTAATTGTGCTACCTAAAACTACCTAACAACTCGAGACATTATAACATCCGTACTCACTATATTTGAGCTACTGAGGCCCTTACCCTTTAAGGGCTTTGCGGAACCACGCCAGTCGAGATCACTGGTGTGATTCACGCGACCTCTGTCCCACGTCATGTAGGCTTATTATGCGTGAATATGGGCAGGACTGTCAAAACGACCTACTGTTATTAATTGTTATTATGACTTCCTTGTACACGGATAAGTGCTTAGTAATACCTCCTAGGCAGGTTGATAACAAGTGTCTAGTTTATTTAATGGTCATTAATAAACGACCATTAATAGTTTAAGTAAACGAGGATAACAATTACATTGTTTCAGAAATAAGTTGTAAAGGTGTGTAGATGTATTCTTTACTTTTGGTACATCTTCTGATTGATGAGTGAGACTTTGTGTCGCTTTCCTCTCGGGGTTGGGGAGTCAAATTACAGGCACTATCATAAAAGTTTTATTATATAAGCCAAAACAAAAGGAACTTCTGAAATATTTAGCTGCATAATCAGCCGAGTTAAATTACGTAGTTATGTCAGAAATGGGTTCATGCCGGTAATATACATACATACATACATACATATAATCACGCCTTTATCCCCGGAGGGTTAGGCAGAGGTGAATTAACACCCAAATTTCACCAACATTGTATTCGGTCCCACGTAATAGGGGAAAGGCATTTCCCCTATTACGTGGGACCGAATACAATGTTGCCGTTTTCCGGGCACTATTTTTGACTCGAGCCAATCTGAGGCTGAGTCTGGGCTGTATATATCTGCCTGATGTTAAACAGCCCTATCCCTTAATCGCCTTGTACGACACAACATGGGATGAGACGGGGTGGTCCAAATTCTACTCTGCAGGAAACCACGCGGTCCATACGCAAACCATATCGGTAATATAATGGCCAGAAATTGAACCCGAGACCCTTTCATCGCAAAACCTTAACCTTAGTGGTTCGATCGACGAAGCGTTCGATATAAATATATAAATAGACACTTTCTGGCAATTGACTTTTACTCGACTGCCAACGAAGGTTTATTATTTATACAGATAACCTATCTAATGAAAGATGAACTTAACGAGTAATAATAACCATCTGTATAATATATAATCTGTTTCACCCACTATATAAACCGGCTCATTAAAATCTATCTTCGTGATTCATATCTAAAGTTGTAAACAATGCGAGCTGTATTAGAGCAGTTGGGAGCAGTATTTACGTGGACTATAAATAGTTTAAATGGAGTATGAATCTAACTATATAAGTATAATTTATTGCTGAATTATTAATACTTGAGTCAAGGACCATCATATATATGTGCTTTTAGTGACTCTTTTACATACCTACATATAAACACGCCTTCATCCCCGAGGGGTTACGCTGAATAGGTGAATTAACACCCACATTTCACCAATCATTGTTTTCGGCCCCACGTTATTACGTGTGAGCCTATTGCCGTCTTCCGGGCACGCAGTCTTTGTTTTCGAAATGAGGAAGTTAGACGGCGGGCGGCCCCGAACTCTGAGGTGAAGTCCTCGGATACCACTAGGAACTTTCTACTCGAAGATACCTCAGTCTGCAGTCGTTCTAATAAAAGTCAAAATAAACCAAAAAGATATCTCCAACTAGTTGTGGTCGCAATATGATGGAGTCGTAAAACTGTCGATATCCGAAGCTAATAGCGCGGTATGTGTCTCTGCAGCGCTGATAGCACTTAATTACGTAATTACTGTGCGAGAACAAGACCGCTTTATTCTTGATAGAAATGCGTTGTAGTGTAGTACCACGCTGTGCTAATTGGTGCGTGTGAAGTGATTACGCTAGCTGTCTTAAATAATATGCACACAGACATATTCACGCTTGTAACTTCCCAAGGGGTAGGCTGAGGTATATTAACTCACCTTTCCCAACTTCATATGACTTTCAGTCGCACGTAACAGGTATCGACTCTACCGTCAAGCAGGCACTTTTTCATGGGTTTTATGATTACTATATATCAGATGGAGAAAAGCCCTATACCTTAGTCGCCTTCTATATCACCCAAGGTATGAAAAGGGAATTGAGATGAGACGGCATAGATGCAATTTACAGCAAGCTGCAAATATATGTTCATTCCAATACTTTTTACTAGCTGATATTGATCCCGTTTCCCCGATTCACAGGAACCAACATATTCCTAGTGTAAAAAGCCTTAGTTTAGAGCTTAGATGTCACCTGCACACAGCGCAGAATATTCCAACAAGCAAGAACTAAGCGGTTCGGTGACTCTTCTTTGCCGCACCATATAGTATTCTTAGTTCTTTACCAGCAAACGTGTTTCCGTCTTCCTACAGTACGGGGTTCTTTAAGTGCATGAGACTAATAGCAATTGTTGGTATATGTAATAGTGACCTTTCCTGAGAGTTTGTCTTCAGTTTACTATCAGGCGAGGTGAAGAATTAAAGCAAATAGCTAGTGATTGTTTGTATTGACATAATGTAACCTGTTACTATAGACCAATAATAACGTGTCTTTAGTTCATAATCTTTGTTTACAATAACGATAATTATCGTAAAGACGTACTATAGAGGCACACGGGGTACATGCCCAGGGCCCCTCTTTTTAGGGGGTCCCCGGAGGACTGACATTTTCTCTGGCCACCGAGCTGGCTGGCCATATCTACCGAAAGACCGATGGGATAATGATGACGTACCGATGCCGAAAATACAACGGTCCATCAAACATGCAAAAATGCAATCGATGTAGATATTTAAAGAAACGAATTCTATGTTAATAAATTAGATGTTCCACAATATACTTTTTTTATACCACTTATGAGGCAGACAAGAACACGGCCCACCTGATGGAAAGTGGTTACCGTCACCTATGGACGTGTGCAAAATCAAGGGAGTCACACTCGCACTGGCAACCCTGTAGGGTGCCATCAGTGTAAAAGACAAAGCACGACAAGCTTTTGGTCTTCCAACTGACAGCTCAAAAACTCGCCAGTGAGCTCTGGCTACCCTACTCACCGCCGGGAACACAACACGGGGCTATTAAGGCCGCGGTGTTCTGTAGGGCGGCGGTAGGTACTTCCCCAGTTGGACTGTTCAATTGGACGGAAATAACGTCGTATCCTACCTCCTCGGTTGAATGTAGATATATAATTAGATTTCTTTTTAAACAAAATTGGGGCCTCCAAATACTTGTGTGCTCAAGTTCCCCGCCATAGGTAAAGATGGCCCTGATTATCGTTATTTTGTAAACAATGATTATTGTAATATAATAAGCTTTACTTTAAAATAAATTGAGGCCTCAAATACGAATGTGTCCAGGGCCCCCGGCATAGGTAAAGCCAGCCCTGATTTTATCGTTATTGTAAACAAAGATTGTTGTAAACATATCAATAAGGATGTTGATGTAGTAGCAAGTGCCTACTGGTAGGAAACAGCGGTACCTAATCAATTAAGTCAATTGCAGCAGTTCACTCTCTTGATGTTCTTTCAATGCTAAACTGAATGTGTATAGGTACATCACGTTCTTATGACACTTGTTATTATAATGCTATACCAATAAGAATTGCAATGTGCTACTAATGTATTGTATGCAAAAACAGTATCTACGTATTTAAGCAACGGCTCGGGACTTGCGATTAAATCATGGAACTCACTATTTCTGCCGACGTTTCGGATGCGTTACAGCAACCGTGGTTACGATTTGAAAAGCTTGCGAGCGTCGAGAGGTAAGCGGGGAACATTTTTTGTGCCTATCTACTACCTATCTACCCACCATTTTATTATGAACGGTTAGGCTGGCGACACATCACACTCACTATGTTAGTTTTTAACGGCACTGTGTTTTTTTTTGTTTTAGTATCTTAATCACTGGATTTGAACCATATATACCCGCAATTTATTCGATACCAAAAATGTATGGAAAACTGCCGGAAATATTGACATGTATGACTACTTCTCCGTTCCCTTGAATAGTAGCGTGATGTTATTATATCTTATAATCTTCCTCGATAAACGCACTAGTAACTTTAATAGGAGGTAGGCGGTATATCCGCCCAATTGAGCAGTCCGACTGGGGAAGTACCTCCGCCTTACAGAATACCGCGGTTATAATAACTTCGTGTTGTATTCTCAGCAGTGAGTGGGGTAGCCAGAGCTCGCTGGAGAATTCGTGCTGTCAGTGGGATGACTAAAGGCTTGTGCTGCTTTGTCGGCACAGAAACTCGCGCTGCCGACCCTGTAGGCAGCGCGAGTTTGGCTTCTCTGGTGTTACATCCGTCCATAGGCCACGGTAACCACTTTCCATCAGGTGGGCCATGCGCTTGTCTACCGCCTAGGTGGTATAAAAAAATAGTAGTTCCTAAGTTTAGCACATTCAATCAAACAAACAAACAAACTCTTTAGCTTTACAACATTAGTATTAATCCATTTGTTTGTTTTACGTAACTATCTTGTTTACGCATTCCACTTATCCTAGATTAGATATAAAGGTACAATAAATCTAAATAAACAGGTCAGAATTTATGATTAACAGTGTAATGTATCCTGTGTAAAGAATATTGCGCAAATACTACTTGTATCATTATCAGAGTTATTAAAAAACAATTATTAACACATCAAACTCAAGTATGCAAACAACTAGCTGATGCTCGCGGTTCCATTCGCACGGATGTCGGTGTATCGCGATTTTAAATTTGTTTGATAAAAAAATTGTACAGTACTTTTTGTATCACGATCAAACAGGCAAGAAATTCAAAAACATATTTTTTGAATTCAGTATCGTTAATCCTGCCAATATTACAGATGTGAGAGTTTGTAAAGTCGTTTGGATGTTTCTGTTTGAATGTTTTTTGCCCGACTACAGCGAAGCAAAAGGAGACAAAAGGAGCAAAATCAGATAGGATTTGTATGAATATAGGTTCATCTGTTCCCTCATAGCTCCTCAATCACTAATTAGAACTGGACCATTAATGAGGTATCGTTAGAAGCGTCTCAATCGTCCGCTGGTTATAGGCTATATAATGTGTTTTAGTCGGGTTTTAGACATAACATAACATAAACCTATATCCCCGAAGGGGTAGCCAGAGGTGTTAGCACCCAGTCGCCAGTTTATATTTAGGTACAAACTTAATACTCTATCTGATGGGTGGCTGTACGAATATGGCCGAAATTTGGCATAGGGATAGATTACAGTCTAGAATAACATATAGAAATATAAAGCTGCGAGTATCAGCTATTTTAACATAACAAACTAATATGTATATTATAATAACTGTAATGTACAGACGCGACAAATTTACAATTTTATAATAGTAGGCCCTATTGAGTCATATTACTACTGAGTTATTGTAGTTAATCCCTCACCTTGGCCACTTGGACCTCACTGTAGATAATAGAAGTTTATAAAGTAATAACTACATATATATGACAGTGATAAATACATGATTAGATTATCCCAAGTAGGTAAATCTAATATTAAGTACAGGGAAATAATGACAGGAAAAGCCTCCGTGAGGTGGCGGTATTGAACGCGACTGCTATGCAGGAGGCGCGGTCAGGTTCGAACTTGCTCAGTGCAAATATTATAGTAGTAGTACACGGTGCAGAATATCCGATCAAGAACCAAGCGGTTCGTAGACTCTTTCCTTTGTCGCACCATTAAGGGCTGGAATTCCTTACCAGCTCACGTGTATCCTTATTCCTACAGTCCCGGGCCCTTTAAGCGGGGCGTGAAAATGCATATGATGAGGCCGTCCTGAGTGTCATCATTGTAACATGGTATATGTAAGTAATGGTGACCCTCTTTTCTGAGACTTTGCCTTCATCTTACCATCGAAGTCTAATTATCATATAACATAACATAACATAGCATAAACTCGCGCTTATATCCCGAATTTATTCAGTTTAGGCACATAAAGAGCACATATGAACTTCAAAACTTTACAATTATAACATAAACATAACATAAACTCACGTCGATGCCCGCGAAGGGGTAGGCAGAGCTGTTAGTACCCACATTTCGCCAGTTTATGTTTAGGTACCAATGTAATAAGCGGTGAGCCTATTGCCGTTAACCGGGCACTAATAAACCTGGGTTGTTAAATACACACTGTTACACACATAACTTCGAAAAGCATCGAAAAGTCATTGGTGTGTGCCAAGGTAAAACCTGAGGATCGAACCCGAGACCTCGTCTCAGCAGTCCATTACCCATACCACTAGGATACCTCGGTATAATTTTCGTTTTTTTTTTATATAGGACACGCCAACTTGACCTCACCTCGCCTGATGGTAAGCTAAAGGCAAAGTCTCAGGAAAGAGGGTCACCATTATAGACACTAAGTGCTACAATGGTGGCACTCAGCTTGGCGGCCTCATCAGATGCTTTTTCACGCCCCGCTTAAAGGCCCCGGGACTGTAGAAAGAAGGAAACACGTGTGCTGGTAATGAATTCCAGGTCTTGTCCAGGTCTTTCGTCGTATATACATATTTTTATTTTTTTGCATGAATATGGGAATTTGTATGCATTGGTATTGGTCTGGTCGTACCTCGTAGAGCTCGTGAGGCCGTCTGTCCCGGTTACCATGGCATCTATGGCAGTTGTTACTTGTCATCTAGGCTAGTCTTCGTCTAGTCATTTTATCATCTAGTTATAATGATTTGGGATCGGTGAAACGTCATTTTCTTACATATATTCCTGGGCAATTCAATTCTGCTAAAGCAAAGCCACTGTCAATACTTAGACTTTAAAGCAATGCTTCTAGAGTTCGAAATGAAAAGACATTTTGTAGAGTAAATGAAAAAGTTCAATGAAACTCTTTTCATAAAATTTTGGACTTTGATCGTATAGAAATAAAGTCTAAAATCTAGTACAATTTTTTGCAATGTCAGTGGCTTTACTTTAGTAGAACAAATACGTTACATACATAACATTGGGGATCATAATTTTGAAGTGTCAGTAATTGTGATAATGGTTATGGGCTGCTCATAGATCAATTGCCACATCCTTATTAAAGAACATTGGTTCGGCGCTGGGACTGTTTACTTATAGGTTATTAAGGAGATGGTGACAAGGTTACATATGTATCATATTTGTGTCTTTTGCCCAGGACTACCAAGAAAGGTTATAGCTGTGTTAAACTTATCTGATCTCAGTTTTTTTTTATTTCTTCATTTTTATAAAGAATATTAGCTTCTGCAATTTCTAATATTTCATCTAAACCCTCCCACTAAAATTGTTTGTGCTATTGGTTCACGTCATTCGTGTAATGGCCAGGATTTAAGCCTGGGACTTCGAGGCCAACTCCTTAACCACTACGCTGGTATAAATGGTATTGGTTATCTTAACGATGAGGAGCTTGCTTGACAGCATACGAATCTCTCTTATAGCGTTGTTTAGATTACCTTGGGGTCTTGATCCCAAGTCGCTGGAGAATCGAGGCTTTGGCGCGCTCGGTAGGCTTTGATAGCGTAATAGCATCCCGTGCTTCCTCAAAAGACACCCATAAACGCTTACTTCCCTTAAAGAGTATGTTTCGTTATGTGAGTGGGGTCAAGATATTTAACGGTAACTTCACCCGAAATCAGAAATATCCATTCAGTTCAAAAAAAAATTGTCTGTGTTTGAGGCAGTGACGATGAGCCTACGACTAGTTATTTAAACGTAATGTTTGTTCAATATTTGCTCAGACTAGTGATTCAAATTCAACACAAGATGTTCACAGCATGTGGTTGTGACTCGTGATTCACCCTGCTTGTTACTAGACCATACAAACAATTACTATTGAGTCGTTAATGTCATTTCTTCATATTTTTATGGCTTCAATTTTATCTCACGTTTATCCTTATAAAAAGGTGCGAGATATAACGATATAAGTCAATATATATTGGTATAGTAAAATGTAACCGATTTAAAAAAAGAAGTCTTTGGCGAAAGTGCATTCTACGGTTCAACCAAAAAACCAGTAACAGGTCTGATCAACCAATGATGCGAACGAATAAGCTATGCATATTCCTTTGAATAAACGAATATGCATAGCTTATAATTTAAACAAAATAATAAAAAAATCACCCTCAAGAACTGATGACCCAAGATTTCGTGCGGTTTTAGTCGGTTCGTATCCGAAATCACTTTTTTCATTTTAAGTGTATATTGTTAAGCTATTTGCCGGTCATTACACTAGTAGCAAACACTTCTTTAGTATTAATTTTGACACCGAATTGAATCGAATCAACATTATGACGCATCACCTTACTATAGTGTGGTCCAGTCCTATGGTTTAATGAAGAGTCGTGGTGACATCATCAGCATAGTTGTCACCCTCTAGGTTGTTTGTCTACCATTTTATGGGGTCGTTAAGTTTGATTACTGTAATATCTTTCTAGCTCACCTTAATGTAACATTCACATTTTGCCGGTTATACTTGTCTAGTGCCGTGTACTGGCACGTTTAAATGGTTTAAGCTACAACTGAATATTGTTTTAATACAGAAAAACCAACTGTATTCTGCGAATTGAACCAACAAGTCATATATTCAGCTTCTTGATTTGATAGCTCTGTATTAGTAAGGCTCTCTCTCTCTCTCTCTTTTAAACGTAAGAGCAGTGCTCTTGTCGGTGGAGTAATCGTCACTCTTTTCTTTCCTTCGCCAATCCTTTAACCTTCTAATACGACATGACTTGTATCTTTTCTTTTATCTGGGCTTTAAATGTTCGTCTTGGTCTACCTCTTCTCCTCTTTTCTTCTACCATAATATACTTCTACCATATCTACTGTAATTTTTTTTTTATAAATCATGTCTTATCAGATAACCAATCATCTTCCTTCTTCGGTTCTCTATTATTTTCAATATCGACCTTCCTTCCTGTACTTTGTTTAGTACTCTTTCGTTTGTAATTTTTTCTGTCCTGCTTATTCCCTTCATCCTTCTCCAGCACGACAATTCGAATGCCTCCATCCATCCACGTTTCACATCCATAGATTTCAATGCTCCAAACATAAGCTTTAATTAATATTTTTTTACTAATGACACGTATGTGGTCTTACTTAAATGCTTCCTGTTATTGAAATTATACAATCGAGATGTACCAGGATCAAATCCTGGTAATTATACTATTAAACATGAACCCACTCCTAACACAAGCAGTTTAGCTTAGCTAGAAGGGTTAGCAGGAATTCTGGTAGTTTACATTACTAGTAAGTACTCCTTTAAAATAAAACTGCATCTTTCTAAAGAATTTTAGTATCGTAAACATTGTAATACTATTGACTATTGAAATGTGTTAGTCTGTAGTTTTTTATGTAAACTAACTGCCTTGTAGCGTTGCAAATCGACCAGTAAATTGCGTTGCGAATCACACAATAAAGCCAAAAGTAATAAATCCTGACGTTTGTTGAGGAATGGCATACGAGCTTGAGTATGTATTATATTACACCGAGCACCGACACTTTCGTCGTGGTCTAACAGTTAGCATAATCTGCTTATGAACTACCGGGAGAGACTCAGGGGTCTCCCAATTCGCTCGCGATGCGCGGAGGCAACTCAGATATTGGACGTCGCTCAATACCGTCACCGTCGAAGAGGGCTATCTCAAAGGAGATGGCCTTTGGTCACTTTACACCCCGGCATCTGAAAACCTACGATGGCGTGCGGTATTGGTCTTTTAGTACAATGTGTTCTAGGGGGGTTATGCATGATAAAAAGGATGATGCATTATCAGTTGATAGGCTCTTCGACTTAATACGAATACCTCATGGTTTCACCGGTTAAAATACATTAGACTATTTAATCTGTTGTCGGAAGGCACTTGGTGGAATTTGTTGTTACACATATTGAGAACTCGTACTTTTCCACATTATTTTTAATAGTTATTAGACCTGCCTGGTTTCGCCTTACGGCATCCTCAAACAATTTTTTTGTGTCATTGTGAACCTTTGAAGTGAGTCCTCAATATGTGTAAAATACATTAATTTATTATCACTTAGTAACAATTCGATTGCTCGAGTAATCAATCAAATGTAGTTTATTATCATAACAGCCAAATTGAATAAAATTTGAATGTTAAGATTACGATAAGATTTCTGATATGACATTTTGACGGTATCAATTAAGTCTAAAATGCTTTGCAAATCCTTCATATTGTAACCCACGTCACCGTACAACGTATCAACATACATGCGCGTACACAATACAGACCAGCCAGAAAACCAATAAAAGGACCAATTAGCGAATGACACGAGCTTTCTGAGTCCGTGATTGCTTCAATCGAATCTCTGATTGGTTAATTGAGCTACCTCGGCCGTCGCACCCCGCGCTTACCACCAAAGAGACCTAAAAATGCGCTATGCACAACTCGCAAACATTTATCACAAAGTTTTCCAGTCTCTAGTAGGGGAACACTTACGTCAGTGATGGGCTCCCCGCAACCATGGCATCTGGGGCTGTGGTGCTTGGCGAAGCAGGGCACGCAGTGAACGCCACCGTCGTGCTGGTGGAACTTGGCGCCGTCGATGGGCTTGCGGCACGTGTTACATGTGAAGTGCTCAGGGTGCCACTTCTTGTTTAGTGCCGTCACTATCTGGAAAACGAAGATTATGTTAGACGCAGTTTAGTACAACTTGAAGAGTACTTCAGTTTATCTATATAACTAGGTAATACGAATTATGGAGACGCAGCCCGATTCTCAAATTACGTAAAAACATTAGGTTCCTTTCCCATCCCTTTTTTACTTAAAATACGTTGTAATTTTTCAAATTTTTTCCATATTTTAATCTCAAATGAGCATCACCATCATAGTAATGTTGATACCGGTTACATTCTCTCCATTTTTTTAGCTTATGTAGAATTTATGGAGAAAACGCCACGTAATGGGACCATGCGCTAGTTATACCATCTTACAAGTGAAGTTGACTAGGTCCCAAAGGTCTAAACGAGGTCCAAAATACCTTTACGGAAAGAAATAAGACGTCTTTTGTGTCCTACTTTATCGGTAAACAAGCGTTAGTACTATTCTCGAGGAGTAAAGCACGTTTTGTTTACCTAACATTGCGTAACGTGTCTATTAAAAGGTCGCTCCTGACATGCGCCGGAGTATTCGCGGCGGTGCTTTCACACGTGATGAACTTTAACGTTTTTAGTAGCTTCATACTTTATAATGTTGCTATAAGACTTATTTTTTGGCCTTGACTAAAACTAAATAAAAATATTATACTTTCCGTCACGTATCTTGAACCAAGCCGCGAGAGTAACAAGGCCCAGACACTTAGATTTTTTTTATTTTTTTTATTTCATTGTTTTGATATAATCTATGATTAGTGTGGACTTAAGTACCGCCGTAGAATCCCGTGCTATTTTCAAAAACACTCAATAAGTACGTAAAAGTACCGACTGCGTATATAGAGCACTTTTAGGGTGAGAGGTTTATTGTGATTTTCCATGATCACGTTAATTCCTGTTAACATTATTGTACGTAAGGATATCATGGAACACCAGAGTTAAAAAAAAGACTAGAGTTTTGATTAAACATACATACATATAATCACGCCTTTATCCCTGGAGGGTTAGGCAGAGGTGAATGAACACCCACATTTCACCAATAATTGTATTCGGTCCCACGTAATAAGGAATAAGCCTATTGCTCTATTCCGGGAACTATTGTTGACTCAAGCCATGCATCTCAGGCTGAGTCTAGGCTGTATATATCTGTCTGATGTTAAACAGCCCTATCCTTTAGTCGCCTTGTATGACACCGCATGGAAAGATATGTGTTGGCTCAAATTGTACTCTGTAACTTATTAGTTAAAGAATTGTGGAATCTATTCTATGTACTTATAGTGATCGTTTTTATACAACTCATCTTCTGAGCTTTTGTTCTACTCAGTTGGGATCGGATTCCCAGTCTACCTAAAAAGTCTTAAGTAATCTTGTTTTGATACTTTGTGATGGTCTTTACGTCGTTTTAAAATTTATGTTAGAGAGCTGTTACAGCAGAATTATCACCAATACTGTATCTAAACGATACCAAGCTATCTCCTCGGCGGTCGGTAAAGTTTACATAACGTCATATGACGTGGTTTAATCATATTACGATGATTTTGCTTATCGACCGATAATATTGGTGTCGGGTGCACATGACATACTGGTTATCTATAGTCAATACTCTGTTTAGGCTAGATCAGTTTCACCCCCGCCGACTTCTATCACAGATGCACTAAAATGGATAGTCTAGCTAGACTGTATACAAAGATTTTTCTAGTTAAACGTACTTTGGTCCCGATTCCATAAAATCTCGTTTTCAAAACGCTTGATTTCAATTCGATGACGAAGATAGATGTTATGGTTTTTGGTTTTCAGTGTGCTCTGTCAAAACAACACGTATGGTTTCGTGAGGTTATTAAAATCTTTAGAATTAAATTGTTTGATTGCATATTCAATTACATTTTATAGTAAGTATAGGTATTTAAACTATCATGGTCACTCACATCAATATCAAAATAAACGGAATATTTACCATGTTTCATTGTTTTGAGTTTCCGATATTTCGGCGCTGTTGCAAGCACCGTGATCATGGCGCTTGCAACAGCACCGTAATATCGGAAACTCAAAACAATGAAACATGGTAAATATCCCGTTTATTTTGATACTGAGATTTTATAGTGTTAGTAAGTTTTGATATCATCTGTTTTATAAACTTAATTTGATTCAAAGTAAAAAATCATTTTATTCTGCATAGAACCGTTAAATCTGCACTTACAGTAAAAAACTAGTTAGCAAATAGACCACGTCACCGGTTCGAAACGCGGCCCCGCTCTGAGTAGACACCGGCAAGAAACTCAGCGGACATTTTTTTTTGGTCTATTTACAAACATACACTTGGTCTACTTAATCTAAATACAAAAAATTACTTGAGTAGCATAGTTGAGCGAACAGCTGATTTCCGAGCTTGAGTATCATTCAAGTATTCTTGGATTTTATACTAGCCTTTCTGGCACAATTTACTTTGAACTACATTTTTAAATTTATTCACATGTAAATCTCTAATTTCATTAGTTAAAAAATCTCAAATCTAAAAATCGGGGTCTATGGGCGGAGCTAGGCTGGCTACTCTAGCCAGTACTCCACACGCACAATGGCCCAAAAGGGAGGCTAAGTGCGGACAAGGGAGTCCCCTTTCCAAATCGGGGTCTAAACCCTGGATCTAATCTAGATACGTTTTACACAATATCCAAGCTACGTATCACACTGGTCCGTTTCACTGAATTCCTTTTCTAACTTTCAGAGTTTCATGTGTTTAATTATGTTCACGACTGGATGACCAGATATACGACTACGAGCAATACAACTTCCCTTACCCAGAGAGTCTTCCTCTCATTTATAGTTTTTTTTAAAGAATACTAGAGTCGAAATTACTAATATTCCCTCTAACCTCTCCAGCTAAGCTAAATTACTTGTGTTAGGAGTGGGTTCGCTTCGGTAGTGTAATGGCCAGGATTTGAAGCCGGGACCTCTCTATCGTAAGGCAGACTCTTTAACCACTAAGCTACGGATTTCAAGTTAGCGGTTTACTCCATTAATATGTCAAGCGTGTTACGTTCAGCTTCGTACAATACTTTTCATGTCTTTTCATTACTTTTCACCACTTTTCTTTTCATTTTCATCATTTACATTTACTATTATGTACATAATAGTATCTAGTATAATACCGATATCAAATATTGTACTTAAATTAAATATTATAACCGCGTGGTTCCCGGCAGATTAGAATTTGGACCACCACATCTCTTCCCATGCGGTGTCGTACAAGACGACTAATGGCTGTTTTACATCAGACAGAAATATACAGCTCAGACTCAGGCACAGATACAAGGTCGAGTCAACAATAGTGCCCGGAAGCCGGCATACATACATATGATCACGCCTTTATCCCTGGAGGCTTAGGCAGAGGTGAATTAACACCCACATTTCACCAAAAATTGTATTCGGTCCCACGTACATTTTATGTTCGTGTGTTAAATATTATACTGACGGTATTTGACGTTATTTACGATATTATTTGACGTCTGAAAAAAATCTTACTTTTCCTTGAATGACTGCGTTGCAGCTGTTGCAAACAGCGGGCGCTTCTGCTTTGGTTGACTGAAACAATAGAAAGAAAGGTTATTATTTCTATCATATCATAAATATAAATAACTAACTAGCCTATACCCGCGGCTCCGCTCGCGTGGATGTATATTATCGCCCTTTTTTAATTCATCTAAGATTATCGCAAGTATTGGTCAAATGTCCGGTTCTACGCAATTGTTGCCAATAAAACTTAAGCAAAATTTTAAGTCTCACCAAGACCTTTCAAACGAAAAAGACTACTTTAAAATCCATACAGTAATTTTTGTACTCATCGCGAAAAAACAGACACGTATAGTAGGCATGTGACGGTACATGGCGAAAACATAATCTAAAAAATATCGAGATAGTGCGGGTAGAGGAAGAACTTTCTACATCACAAGCTCGAAGACGGCGGGCGTGCACCGCTGAGCCAGTCAGCCTGTGACCACGGAGGTATGTACTTATACCATGATCGCGTTAATTCCCGTTAACATCATTATATACGTATAATAAGAATGCCAAAAAATCCCCAATATGTTGAGACACCATGTAGAAGTATTTTTTTAAATATCTTCAATGTACGGACACACTTTATAATTATATTTTACCTAGTATAGAAATTCTCGTTAACCTTTGGCAGCTAAGCTAAATTAGTTGTTTTAAGCGTGGGTTTACGTCGATAATTATGAACATCTTTTGAAATAACGCAATAGTTTCTACGTTAAATGTAAAAAAGTGTGGTCAGTAAAATATACCGAAATAACAGTTCTAAAAACACCTAAAATAAACTAAAAATATTGTAACCTGTATCTTTGCCGGTGTTTTTATAATAAACATATTATCAAATTTTATTATCATCCACCTAAACGATTAGCATTGTGTCAGAACCGATCACCTTGGACGTTCAACGCTCAACGCGGATAGATAAACGGCGATAACTAGGATACCGTTTGATTAAACTATAAAAATATGACGTCATCCGATAAAAAAATTGTCATTCGTCCCGATTCGTACTCTCCCGATTTGGGCAACGACGCATATAGCCGTCCCGTATATAAAGAGACGTCTATATTCGTTCGTATTTTTGTAGTCGAGCTTTAAATGAGATAATGTATTTGAATGAATAAATGTATTTGGTGATGGTGAAAGAATAATAATGATTGTTAAAACAAATTTATTAATGTAAGCTGAGTGTTTGTTCGAGACTATGAGACAGATGAGCGCACCTTTTATTTTAGGAGCCATTAGTTATGATTCTTAAATTGTTCTTGTGTCATTTTAGTCACGGTGATGTAATGGTGGGTACAGTTACAAAGCGGACTTTTGGTACCTAAGGACAAACTAGCATTGCGTGTCCGTATATATATTTTAAATACACGGCGTCAGTTTCGTTACATTACGCCATAAAACGTTAGGGCACGTTCTGATGCATTTAATTTACCTACTACTAAGATATCAAGCAAATAACACTCGAAAGAAATCAACGAACCTTTAAGAAATAGTGCAGTTAAGTATAACATAAATAAATGTGTGAATGTGTGTGAATGTGTGTAAATGTGTATGAAGTGGCTCATTAGAGGGTTTTTGTGCTGTCAGGGGAAAGACCAAAAGCTTGTCCTGCTTTGTCTTTACACTGACGGCACAGAAACTCTCGATGCTTGCAGGGTTGGCAGCGCGACTTTTGGTTTTGCACGCGTCCATAGGCCACGGTGACCACTTTCCATAAGGTGGGCCGTGTGCTTGTCTGCCACCTAAGTGGCATGTTGTGTTCCCAGAGGTGAGTAGGGTAGCCAGAGCTCACTGGAGAATTTGTGCTGTCAGTGGGAAAGAAAGACCACTAAAGACTTGTCCTGCTTTGTCCTCTACACTGACGGCACAGAAACTTTGTGCTTACAGGGTCGGCAGAGCGAATGTGGATTCTCTGGTGTTACACACGTCATACACACTTTTAAGCGTGGTCTGTGCGCTTGTCTGCCACCTAAGTGGTATCAAAAGTGGTATAAAAAAATCACGATAAAATCTAGATTTTATATACTTAGAATTATCTTTTTTAATACTATCTATTAGCAGTACCTACAATTACAACATGTACCTAGATATCTCTGACAAGTTCGTGGTTATATATCTAACTCAAATATCTACTAACATGTACTTTGAGTGACAAAATCCAATTCTTTTGAAATGCAACGCAAACTAAGCTGTGATATGTCCGAAGATAAATGATTTTTTTTCTTAGTCAACCTTGTAATGACGCAACTTTGTGATGAGGTGATTACCTTAAAATGTTGATAATGTTAAATTACCATTGCTAATGCCCAGAACAGTGTCGAACCGAGTACAGGAAGGCGTGGGTGGGTGTCTTTCGAAATTTTCATACTCATCACTACCCACGGAAATGCCATGAAGTAATATTATGGTAATAAAATGCTCGAATTTTAGTGACCTAGGGTAAATACACCTCTCCCTCTAGACAATTGACAATACTTTTGTAGTATAAAACAGATTGATCACTGTTTGATATTGGCATGCATTGACGGAGGTAGGACACGATGGTATTCCCGTCCCAATTGAGTAGTCCGACTGGGGAAGTACCTCCCACCCTACAGAATACCACGGCTATAATAACTTTGTGTTGTGTTCCCGGCGGTGAGTAGGGTTGGCATCGCTTGCACTGACGGGCACAGAAACTCGGTTCTTACAGTGTCAGTTGCATGGGAGTAACTCCTGGTGTAGCACACGTTCATAGGCTACGGTAACCACTTTCCATCAGGTGGTGCTTGTCTGCCACCTTAGTTGTATAAAGAAATACGCGTGTCACAAACGTCATAAATGTCAAAATACGTCTTAATCCCATACATTCATCATTATACTCTACAATACTTTGGCTAACGAACTACCACTTGTCTGGGAGGGTAGTATTGACTCGGAGTATATACCTAAAGGTTTGGCCTGATCGCTAACTTTATCTCCATGCAAACATAAATAAGAAAATATTCAGGTACTGTGTTATATCATAATGCTCGTGAACAAATTCTGATACACAGCAATTCGTACGAAAATAGCACTTATCATGCGTTTTTATACGCGTTTATTTCTGAATTGTTATAAATGACCTTACAGCGGATTTAAACATGAAAATCTCGCATATTCAAATATTTATTATTTCGTTTGAAATATTTAGAACATAACTGACATTTTTTTTGAATAAAATGAGGTAAAATTATATTATCAAACGTGACAGTCGACAATTATTCGGATTTCCAAACGTCATTTATCGGGTCTATCGCACATTGGTAAAAATTAGTTTAGAGAGATTATAAAATACATTTACAAACTATGAATCTTTTTATGCGCCAATTTGATTTGACCTAGCCTGATGATAAGCTAAAGGCAAAGTCTCAGGAAAGAGGGTCACCATGACAGACACTAAGTATTGTTACAATGGTGGCACTCAGCTTGGCGGCCTCATCAGATGCTTTTTCACGCCCCGCTTAAAGGCCCCGGAACTGTAGGAGAAAGGAACCACGTGAGCTGGTATAGAATTTTAGGTCTTAATGATGCGGCAAAGGCAAGAGTCCCCAAACCACTTGGTTCTTGATCGGATACTCTGCACCACGTGAGGGCGCTAATTATAGATGCAGTAAGTGTCAGTCAGGCTAAGTTGACAGATACCCATAACATGCATAAATTGACAGTATAAAGAACAATATTATCATTAACTTACTCACACATAATGGGATTTTCACGTCATAATTTGCAATGAATTTTGTTATCAAGGCTGTGTCTTTACAGTATATGATCTAGGCGCTGTGCTACTAGTATTGTCTAGTACAAAAATAGTAAAGTCCTCATTATGATTCCACATCAATAATGTTAGGTAAGTCCATAATCAAAACAAATAACTGCCCGACCGGCCCATATACACGCTGTCACCGCAATGTCACATAACTGTGTCACTGTCATGTTCAGTAGTGTGTAAACAATACATTGTACCGAGTGTGTAGCTGCAGGTACAAGTTATAAGCGGTAGCGATAAATTAGTAAAAGTTAAACAATGGTAAAAGTTAAACGGCAATAGGTCACCCCCTATTACGTGAGACCTGATACAGTTATTGGTGAAATGTGTATGTATGTAAATAATGTACCCAAATAGGTTACTGAAAAAAAAAGAATAATTTTCCAATGGTTTATTTTTACATTATTTTATATTTTAATATAATTTCTTGACATAATTGTAAAATTTTGACGCTCATTTGTGCTCTTTATGTGCCTAAATTGAATAAATGAAAGTGATTCTTTGATTCTTTGAGTTTACACCTATCGCTTGTAGAGCAGTTTCTACGAATGACAGGTGACAAGTTTTTTTCATCGACTAAAAATAAGGATTTTTTAAATATTTAAGTATTTTAATTTTAATAGTTAAAAATTATCTCTATATTTAAAAGAAATTCGTGTTAGTTACACCATTTATAACTCCAGAATGCCTGTGCCGATTTGGCTGAAAATTAGTGGAAATATAGCTTAGAACCAGGAGACGTAGGTACGTATAGGATACTTTTCATCCCGCTCGACCGCGCTCCCGTGTGACGTGACATAAAACCTCAAAGAATATAAATCACTATAAAACGTGGTATAACAAAAACGCATCTGACTTGGAATAATAAAACACAATTGACAGATAAACCTAATTTTATCTATGGTTAAGTGTGATTCAAAATGTGATAATTTTTTTTTATTTAGGACACGTCAATTGGACTTTTTGTCAGAAATCAATAAATAAAAACCAACACTTGGCTAGTAATTACTGAAAATAATAATTTAATCAGTATTTTTGATAGCACGTATTTTACTGCTAAAAAAATATGAAGGACTATTGTCTAATTCTTTTTTCCTTGGTATCGTACAAGGTGACAAAAGTACAGGGTTGTTTAAGATGTTCTCGAACCAACGGTAGCCATAAAAAGATGGTAACTTCCATGCATTCGTTGTTATTTGTTCTGTTATTACGAAATAGTATCAAACAGCGTTTTGTTTTGTCTATCGGTGCTTATCTTGAGTAAGAAAATATCAACCTACAAATAACTAGTTTTAATCCATTCCAAAACAGTGTTTTAAACTTAAAACGTAATTCTTATATCAACTAGCCAATCGCAGTAGACTGCTGGACTAGGCCTCTCCAAATGTCGGAAGGCTTTGGCCTACTGTTTCCACGCTGGCCAGACGTGTTTGTACAGGGTTTTTTTTTCAAGTTTTCCTAGTCTCACAGTGATATCGTCTGCGTATTTTTTATCCGTCAACACACGGATGAAATTTTTATATAATTATAGATATAGACAATTGATTCGTCAAATTAATATGTCAAAATTGTACAACAAGCAATGCTTAGTCCAAGTAATAATCAAATAACCCGCCCCTGATCGCTCCCGGTGCAAAAGTGCCCATAACACTTGCTGCATTGCCACGTTGGATGACGATGGCCAGCCTTTGGACCAGGAACGACCCGGAACGAGTGTCACCAATCGCCTCGATGAGCCTCTGTCCGATTTCTTTAATGAGGCTTTTAGCTTCCTAGCCCCAGCTCCCCAGTATATAATTGCTTCATGTTTAAATACCTTTTTTCTTTTACTTTTTCATAACTTTTCGCTGCATATCGTACCATACATTACGTACGATGTAGGGCGCTACTAGTAAGGTCAAGGCGGTTATATCGCCAGTTTTTAGGACACGCCGCCGCGCTGTCTGTATGTGCCCATCAGTTCTCTTTTGTGTACTCTAGCCACGTACATGTGCTGTTTTCGATGTTCCTTTGTGGGCACTAACAATGACCACACGTCTAAATTGATTTAATATTCAAGGATTGTACTAATACTGAGTTTTGACGTTTGCGCCTCTACGGTAGCTAGCCATTCTTGAATCACGTGATCAAATAATAATAAATACATTCTCGGTCATGTGCTATATAGACCCAAAAGAAACAGTTCAACTAACATAAAATATAAGGTCAAAAATGATAATAAACATAGATTTTTGTAAATAATCCATCCCAAACCAATGCAGAACTATAAAATTTCTTGTGTAATATTTCCAGTGACTTGGAATCGAAAACACGCACATTATATTAGCAATCGTACAGCCCCTTTCAAAGTAAGCGTAATACGTCCATAGACTACACTACTACAGTAAATGTAGTAGTGTAGTCTATGGACGTATACAACATCAGAGGCATCACACACATGCTGCCGACCCTGTAGGTCCCTACGCCTTTTTTGAAGAACATCATAAGTTGCTTTAGAAAACCACAGCAGAGAGATTATTCCACAGTCTGAACTTTCGCGGAATGCAATTTGTTTTTTTTTTTAATATTACATTATTTGAATGTTACATTATTAGCCGCGTGGTTCCCGGCAGAGTAGAATTTGGGCCACCCCATCTCTTCTTATGCGGTGTCGTACAATGCGACTAAGAGATTGGGCTGTTTAACATCAGACAGATATGTATAGCCTCAGATGCATGGCTCGAGTCAACAACAGTGCCCGGAATACGGTATTGGTGAAATGTGGGTGTTAAATCACCTCTGCCTAACCCTCTTGGGATAAAAGCGTGATTATAATGTATTTTTGTAAATATTACATTCTACAAGTCATTTATCGAGTACTTCTACTCTGTAACTATTGAAAGGCGCGATTACAATAACATGTTTATTAATATAAAGTGTTTTTGACTCTGACAAATGATATGTGACGATAGTTCTTTATTGACACGGAATGCGTTTGACCTCTTCGTTTGATTTATATTGAATTCTTGCAATATGACCACAAACATACATATGACCACAAACATACATATGACCACAAACATACATATGACCACACTTTTTCCTTCCCGGGTAGGTTGACAGATTAGTAACATTAACAACCGAGAAGGTATTGAAAGCCCCTCAAAAGAAAAGGCAGCGGGGGGAGCGGGAGTGGGAGTGAAGGAGGATCGCAGGCCAAGCTGCCCGCGTATTGAGGCAACTCCAGCGTTGGAGGTCGGTGAGTGACCTCCGCCCCCCATGAGCGCAGGTGGTGACGGGTAGAACCACCTGTCACTCTGGCATTACGCGTCTCCCCGTTTCCGGGGACGAGTTCGATCGATCGAGAGAGATGGCCCTGGGTCAGCCGGGGTACGAGGGATATGCCTGCCAACTTCACCTTCAGCGACCTCCAGATGTTAAATTTTCCCTCCAGATGCATCGCAACTAGTACCCCTTTTATACAGTATAGATTGTTATAGAAAGTTAGGTTATAATGAAGTTACTTTCTTTGCAGTTTGACCAGGCGTTTGATTTTCAGACTTTGAAATGTGAATTGTTATTGATTCGGAATTTCAGTTTTTTGAATTGAAAGAGGTACGATGGTTCTGACAATCGTAATTATAAACATTAGGAATTTCTCTCCCGCTGTAACCTAGTGGTATGGATAATGGACTGCTGAGACGAGGTCTCGGGTTCGATCCCAAGTTTACCATGGCACACACCAATGACTTTTCTATGCTTTTCGAAGTTATGTGTGTATTTATAGCAGGTTTATAAGTGCCCGGTTAATGGCAATAGGCTCACCACCATTACATTGGGGCCTAAACATAAACTGGCGAAATGTGGGTGCTAGCACCTCTGCCTACCTCCTTCGGGGATATAGGCGTGAATTTATAAAAAAATAAAAGATTCTCTCATAAGGGGGCTCAAATAAAATTTCCCATTTAAAGGCGCGACGGAAAATAGTCATGGCGTAGGTAAATAAAATGTTTCAACGAAAAGAAATTAATAAACGGGTTAGGCGACATGTCGCCCTCTTGATATCTTGCCTGCAGGCGAGTTGTATCCTCTTGCAAAATGTTAATACCACATTAACAGCACGATAAGAGCGACTGAAGCCGTTATCGACTTATCAGTATTCGTTGATTAAAAGTTAGTCAATGATATTTTTAGTAGTTTCATATAATATATATTGTACTGGTATTAATGCTAACCGCACAATATATTGTGTGTGCGGCATCTCTTTATTTTATACAACTTAGGTGGCAGACAAGCACACGGCCTACCTAATGGAAAGTGGCAACCGTGACCAATGAAAGTATGCAACACCAAGGGAGCCACCAAGTTAGTACAGAGAGTTTCTGTGCCATCAGAGCAGAAGACACAATCAGAACAAGCTTTTAATCTTCCTACTGATAGCACAAAAATTAACCAGTGAGCTCTGGCTACCCTACTCACCGCCGGGAACACAACACGAGGTTATTATAGCCGTGGTATTCTGTAGGGTGGAGATACTTCCCTAGTCGGACTGCTCAATTTGGACGGGAATACCGTCGTGTCTTATCTCCTATAAGAGTCGCTTTCCACGACTTTATGATGGGTTGATTGATTGATCAACCGATTTCGCCGAACACGCACCGTGGAATGAAGTCCAAGTCCGTGATGCTGCAGATACCATGCAAAAATAAACAGTGTCCCTAACAGAGGAGCTATTGGCTAACCACCTTCTTTAGTTCAAGGTTAACCGCATCTTTTGTTTTTACGAAGCGACTGAAATCGTCAGTATTTCTTTTAATACCACCCTTGAGATTAAAAAGTAATTATGGAAAATATGTACTATAAAATAGTCAAAAGCGACATTTATTAATAAAAACGCTAAACATGAAGACATAAAGTATTTAAAACTACAAGTTTATAGTCGATTCGAACGCGAAAACATAATTTTAAGATTAAGAATTTGGGTTAACGATTTTTCAGTAGTCCATAATAATTTCCATTTAAACTATTTCCAAGTTTTGTGTATTACCAAATTGCTATATTTATAAATATTATGTCTATTGTAAAATTTTATGTTATTAAATATATAAAATGGTATTATCCCATCTTGTACTGGACGGAAATACTGTCATGTCCTACTTTCTCTTTAGTTTCTATCTTTCCTTCCTGAGACTTTTCCTTTAGCCTAACCATGACGTACCATCATTATAGATGGGAAAGTTCGTGAAGATGTTTCGATAACGGCTGAACAGATCTAGCTGAAATTTTATACGGGTATAGATTAGTCTGGAATAAAATATAGGTTTTCAAATCAAATTCATTTTATTGCGATATATGGGTAGGTACACAGTTGTTACAATTTATGCATTACATAGTTTCACCATATTTCAGTCAAATTGACATGCAATAATCTCATATTATAGAATTGACAGCAAAATTTTGGGAATTTAATAATTAATTACATACTTATCAGAATTAGGGAAAAGAATAGATCATTATAATATATGTTGTCAAAATTATAGATGTCCGTGTTTCGGAGGTTACTTCCCACGGGTAGCGGAAACGGTACCAAAATTTCACTAGGTCCACAGCCACGTGCATCAGGGCTATAATAACAATCTAACTAAATTATCTGTAGAACATTATTAAAGTTTCGTAGTTTTATTTAGAGGCCATGTGTCATCTCGTGTGTTAGTGACCGGCCCTGCCCACGCGCCCCCGCGCCCCGGCGCCGCCTGTCTCTGTTGTTTTTACATTCTCGATAATTTATATAAAGGTGAAACACTCTATTTTCACTGTGGTGGGCCTTAGTGATGTGCATGTGTCGATATTTTATAGAATCTCCATTCTAAATTCACTTTCTTTTCCTGGTTTTTTCTCACTGCTTTCGTACAAAAGGGTTTATATATGTACGTGTATGTATGAAAACAATATGAAATTTGAAGTAATGAAAGATGTATACTAGAATCGAGGCAATTGTGCGAGGGATATGCCTGTTAACCTCACCTTTGGCAACCAAAAACGACCAACAGGCGTCATGCGTTTTAGTCGGTTCGAGTCTGACATAACCTCTCCCACCGGCTTCGGTAGTGGGGGTATACGTGGGGATTTTTCGCACGTAAAAAAAGATCGAGACAATTAAACTCTAAAGTATCTGCCTACCCCATTGGAAAGGACTACTCGACTTACATGTCTGCTTAAACTAATTCAAATTAACGTATACATATTATAGCCAATAGTTTCTCCATCAAGGATACTGTAAACACACAATAATGTAAGGTTGATCTTAAAAGTATATTATTAAAACATCGCAGTTGGTACCAGTCTGTTTAATTAATATGCCTTTATAACAGTTCAAAATTTATCCCATTGAACTTCATTTAATATTAAATTCAATGAAAACCAGTAGTCTATCATAGTAAAATCAAACAGCACACTGAACAAAGTGATCTTACTGACAATAACATAACATAAACTCACGCCTATATCCCCGATAGGCAGAGGTTAGCAGTTTATGTTTAGGTCCCAATGTAATAGGTGGCGAGCCTATTGCCATTAACCGGGCACTTATAAACCTGCGATAAATACACACATAACTTCGAAAAGTTATTGGTGTGGGCCATGGTAAAACCTGGAATCAAACCCGAGACTTCGTCTCAGCAGTCCATTACCCATACCACTAGTTACTGACAATAGGGAAACAAATAGCGCATTTATCAAAATTAATCAGGCAACCTTGAGAAACTTTGTATGAGAGCTACAACACTATTAGTTCACATAAGATTTAGAGTGACCTAATACGACGACCTCACTCCAGAACTGACAGAAATAGATCCAATATGAAAGGTCATTGAAAAATAACAAGCTGTTGGTCAGTTTCTGTTAGTTGCGTGGTTCCCGGCAGAGTAGAATTTGGACCACCCTATCTCTTCCCATGCGGTGTCGTACAAGGCGACTGAGGCATAGGGCTGTTTAACATCAAACATATAATATATAACCCAGACAACTATAGTGCCTGGAAGACAGCAATAGGCTCACCCTCTATTCCGTGGGTCCGAAAACAATGATTGGTGAAATGTGGGTGTTAATTACCTCTGCCTAACACTTCGGGGATAAAGGGGGTGATTATATGTATGTATGTGTGTACGTTGATCAGTTTCTGTAACGATTAAATAATATTGACAGTATTGACAATAAATCAATGTATGGGCGCGTGAACACTGTCAATATGTGATGCGATAAATAATTACAGGGACCAATCACATCTCGTTTGACGTACACTTATTTTATTGACTAGCCGACCCACCCGGTTAGGTGCCATAGGTGATATGGCATACTTTGAAACCTCGTATTACCTTTAAGTAATACTTATAATATGATCACATTTTTAAGTTTTCAAATGAGAATCTACCGAATTTGTTGACATTTACGATTATTGCTCCGCTCCCTTGAGCAGTAGCGTAATGATATATAACCTATAACCTTCCTCGATAGCTGCAGTATTCAACACAAAAATATTTTTTCAATTCAAACCAGTAATTAATAAGTCAAAAAACAAAGTCCTCAGCTTCATAATATTAAGAATATATGTGCAAACATGGTCGTGCGATTGGTCCCAACACCGGATCGCGATATAGTATCACAATATAATTATGTAGGCTGTCTAGTCTATATGCTAGACGTGCCCTATGTTGGGAAATGAGCTGCTCTTGTCCTTTTATGAGTCATGCAAAGTGTCCTCACATGCATTTACCATCCCACTAACTACATGAAATATGTTATTGAACATTATACTACAATTAAAGAAGTCTTAAATAATATTGATATCAAGATAGTAACAGCTAGTAACTATTAAAGTATTCTGCAACACAACAATCTTGCATTCAAATTCACTTACTGGCTGTTGCATTAAAATGTCTGTCTCACTCTTGAATTAATATGTCATTGATAGAGTAGTGATGTCTGATAGTTTTATCGATAAAATTTATAGATACGTTAAAATGTAACATAACTCCCTAATTTCCTTCTTCCTACAGTCCCGGGGCCTTTAAGCGGGGAGTGAAAAAGCATCTGATTTGGCCGCCAATCTGAGTGTCACCGTTGTACATAACACTTAGTGTCTGTAATGGTGACCCTCTTTCCTGAGACTTTGCCTTTAGCTTAACATCAGGCGAGGTGAGGTCAAGTTGGCGTGTCCAATATATATAAAAAAAATATAGAGTTTTAAAAAGGCATTACATTATGCAAATATTTAGTATTTAGTGTTGTTGTTGTGTTTTTTTAAGTATCCTCATAGCTTGCAATTTTTAATAATATTTATGACCAATGGAATAAAATAGTTAAAAAATATCAGGTATAAAAATAATACCCATGTTTTAAGATAGTAACATATGCTATATTTATTATATTGTATCTCGTTGTTGTATCTCGTCAATAAGAATTCTCCTTTCCCTTTCCTTATTGGTTATTGTATCAAATTTTATGACTTTTTTTTTTTTTTTTTTACGTGCGCAAAATCCCCACGGATACCTCCCCACCGGAGCCGGTGGAGGAGGTTATGTCGGACTCGAACCGACTAAAACGCACGCCGCCTGTGGGTCGTTTCGGTTGCCGAAGGTGAGGTTGGCAGGCATATCCCTCGCACCCCGGCCGACCCAGGGCCATCTCTCACGATCTGGCCCTCTTCTCGGGTGTGGGGACCGCAGAGTCCCCAACTCGTCCCCGGAAACGGGGAGGCGCGCCACGCGCGCCGCCGCCGCGGCCTGCTTCTGCCAGGGTGACAGGCGGCTTCACCTGTCACCCCCAGGCCGGCGCTCATGGGGGGCGGAGGTCGTTCAAAAATATTAAAGTCTATATCAGAATTTTAATTCGATTCCAGATTTGACATTAGCTACAGTCATTTTGTGAAATAATGATACCACATATAATAGTGTAGCGATGAACACAAAAATCGATAAACAATCAGTGTGTGTGCCATCAGTGTGCCAATTAAAGACTAAATTATTGATTTTTATTTAAATAAATACATAATTATTCATAATAATTATTGAGCTGGAAAAAAGCTGCCATTCAAGATTGGCTTTTAAATAAAAATATTCATTACGAACCAGATATGGTTAAAGCTACGCTTTTAGAACTGATTCCACATAACGAGTCTTTTAATAAGTACGCTGTAGACGAAATGGCAGCACAACATGGGATCACGGTTTTAAGACTGCCCCCTTACCATTGCGAGCTAAACCCTATCGAATTGATATGGGCGCAGGTAAAGGGGCATCAAAATAATAAAACCTTCAAATTGACAGACGTGAGAAATTTATTTCAGAAAGGCATTCAAAAAATTACGGCTACCGAATGGTCTAAATGCGTATCCCATGTTGTCAAAGAAGAGGAAAAAATGAGTAGGCTAGATATGTTAATTGACAATATCACAGACACATTTATAATAAATGTTACAGAAAGTGACAGCGATAGCGATAGCGATGACGGCGACAATTTATAAAATAAATTATTACCATAATAAAAAATAAAAAAATCTGTTTTATTTGTCATGTACCTTCATGATCACATTTTTTTATTTATCTCACACACAATTATAAAAGAAAAGTCTCAGATCGTTAATTAATCGTCAAAACTAAGTTATCGGTTCAGTAATATTTAATTTCCTGATATACTTAGTTTACGAGAGTAAAATTATAAACGAGAAGAATCGATCCGGAAATATTCCATTTCCATATCGAATAATTTCGCAACGTCACTATTTAGTACTTGTCATAACGTTGCAACACTGAAATTGTCAAATCTGGAATCGAATTAAAATTCCGAGTTAAGAGACTCAAATCCCTCCTCGAGTATAAACTAGACTTGGATTAATTAAATAATTAAATTAAAAAAAAAACAAGACCTTGAACTTGACTCTTCAATATGGAAACACCATGTTTTGAGTCACCACTTAAAATAAAATAAAAAATACATATCTACCAACAATGTTATTAAGTTATGACTAATGGCACCATAAAAAGTGCCAATGTGGGAGGTTTTAATTATACAAGCTACCATTTCTACTTTATTATCATTTAAAATAGTGAGTAGTAGGTAATTAATTATCAATATTATGTATTAATTTGGACAGACGGTTATGTATTATAGTAATACATAAATTTACTCCTATAAATCCCAGAAGGGGTAGAAAAGTTTATTAACACCCGTATTTCGCCGAATATGATTTTCAGTTCCAAGTAAGGTCTCAACTAGGGGAGGAGCAGGGCAGGAACGAAAATCATTTAAATTATAATCATGCTTCTATCCTATTGGTGCGGGTACTTAATGATTAATAATCACTCGACTATTTTAGCCTTTTATATAAATACAGCCTATTGTAGTTATTGATAGATGCTTGTAATATAATGACTAACACTTTAAATCTCAGAATTGTATTGTTAAACTGACAGTACCTTGTTGTTTTTATTACAGAGTTTACAGAATACCACTTACAGGTAATTGTAAGCCGCGAGTTTGAGGAAACTTGTTTTTTTTTTTTTTTTACCACTTAGTTGGCAGACAAGCACACGGCCCACCTGATGGAAAGTAGTTACCGTGGCCTATGGACGTCTGTAACACCAGAGGAGTCACAGTCGCGCTGCCAACCCTGTAAGTACAGAGTTTCTGTGCCGTCAGTAGAAGACAAATCAGGACAAACCTTTAGTCTTCCCACTGACGGCACAAATTCTCCAGTGAGCTCTGGCTACCCTACTCACCGCTGGGAACACAACACGAAGTTATTATAACCGCGGTATTCTGTAGGGCGGAGGTACTTCCCCAGTCGGACTGCTCAATCGGGCGGATATACCGCCGTGTCCTACCTCCTGCAAAAGTTTGTTATAAGAAATATCAGACTATATTATATTAATTTAATAGGCATGTTCAATGTACTTCCCAAATATAAGACAAGGATAAAATCATTCTTATCCTTGTCGATATGTATATAAATAGGTATCTAAACTAAACTAAACTGGATAGCTATTTTATTAGATTTGCTTTGATCCTTTTTTGTAGAAAGTCATTTCATGCGATAAGAGATATATTTATTGGACTTCAATAGAATAACTTGCGTTTTCTAAACCCAATAAACCGGAATATATTTCGAATGCTTTGAATGATTTAGAAGTTTGATTTTTACAGTTTCAAGTCGCTACAGACTTGAGGACCGACAGGCGCCGTGCGTTTTAGTCGGTTCGAGTTCGATATAACCTCTCTCACCGGCCCCGGCGGAGAGGGGGGGAGGTATCCGTGGGGATTTTTTTGCACATAAAAATGCATGTGGTATGTATTTCAACTTGATACCTCCACGAATTCTTGATAAAAAGGTCTTGACAGACAAAGTGATCCAATAAGAGATCAGTTTTTTTTCCTTTTGATGTATGGAATCCTAAAATGTAAACTCATTGCTGGTTAATGATATATAACTATACAGTAGACGTGCCTTATGTTTGCGATATAAGCTGCTCTTGTCAATCATTACATAAACAGTAAATTCATTGCATCATTCATATTTCTACTACGGGTCGATACACGATATATCATATAATATTATATATACACGATTATATTGTCTCGTATAAAAAAAGTATCAATAAAATCACCATGATCTCATGATGATTATATTTTTTATATCTACCATTAAGTCAATTACCCCATTTATTAAGAAATAACCCATTAACAACTGAGACTATGATAAATATTAAAATAAAGAAGCGTTAAATATATTACACACACACACACACACACATATAATCACGCCTGTATCCCCAGTTAGGCAGAGGTGAATTAACACCCACATTTAACCAATAATTGTATTCGGTCCCACGTAATAGGTGTGAGCCTATTGCCGTATTCCGGGCACCATTGCTAACTCGAGCCTCTGTGGCTAAGTCTGGGCTGTATATATCTATCTGATGTTAAACAGCCGTATCCCTTAGTCACCTTATACGACACCGCATGGGAAAAGATGGGGTGGCCCAAATTCTACTCTGCTGGGAACCATGCGGCACTATATCATACATTGTTTTAATATTTTTTATGAAAATATACAAATATATAAATGAAAATTAATATTCTTATGAAATTTTATCGAACACTGTCCCATCCCTTTCAGTGACAGAGGCGCATTCATAGTATTTCAGTTTTATTGTGGCGAGCGTAACGAGTAATTTAATTATAGAATATTTATAACATTTTACTTGTGCATTTGCCATTTCTTTTAAATAGTTGTTGCGCGTTAAAAATAACTTGTATTCTTGTGAATTCGTCGTTTGTAATTTTATATAACTACAATTATCCATGTACTGATGCATTCCATGGGAACCTAATTCCGGGATAAAAAGTGTTATTGTAGACTATAAGCGATTCCCCCACTGTGAAAGTATTGACTGACTATATTTAACAAGTTGTTTTTGAGATTACTCATACATTTTATTATAGGCCTTGATGTCTGATTCATAAAATGATTAAAAATGTATTCAGTGAAAACCATGAATAAACCAAAAATGAAGTTCTTCATTTATAGAATCTATTACATATTCATAAAATACATACTATGTTTAGAAAGATACAGAATACCTTTTTCCTTCTAGTTTCACAAGCTCATTCTATATTATTAATATTATACGAGTACCTACGTGATAAAGCGTTAAGTACTAATATTGAATACATTCTTAAAATATACTATAGGTACGGCAAACTAAAATATAATATGACTTATCAACTGATTCACATAACTTCATGTAGGTCGCTGAAAATTTGATAACATATCATAACAGTAAATCACGCTCATATTTTTAAAATTAATTATGTGAACGAACTGAATAAACTTCAGTCAATTCAGACTGAATGAAAAAAATTATAAAATTTTGTTACCCTAAGCCTGTTTGAAAGCATATATCAACCTATTTTATGTAAGGAATACTAACATTGGGATGGTTTAAGAAGGGGTGAGTTTAAGGGGGATGGATTGGGAACAACCTGACCCTGACTGGAGCAATCCACCAAATGATTTCATGAATTGTCATATAGCCATAAATTAGTTTTTAATCTAAATATCCCTAATTTGGCCTTCATTTTTTGTAATTGCTAATTTTAGATTCACTTAAACTATGATAGATATACAACAATTATAACAACAAACATCACTTTGTTATATCTTTTACCCACTCCTAAAGTCGCAATTCCCTATACACCCATCAGCTTCCCAATTTCACCCCTAAAGGTCACAGTGACAGTGAATGTCAACAAAACTAAAATGTGAATCTATTCCAGTGTAAAGCTCACTACACACGACACCAATGCTAACACAATAATTGTAACAATAATAGCACCGCATCACCGCTCCGCCGCTGCGGATTTTGTAGTTGGCAACCACACCTGAATAGTGAATATTTATCATGGAATTATTGGAATGTAAATATAATCTCCGGCGGGACTATGAATACCGTAGTCTTAGTACATAATTTAATGAATAGTTGACTAAATTAATTAAATTTGTATTTCGAACTCAGGGGTAAGGCCGTAATATGTGGTGAAGCTGAAGTTCGAATCAAGGGGGACATAATATTAGGTATTACTTTTGTATTTAGTGGCGAGAGTTGATGGTGTAAATAAATTGAAATAGTTAATTATAAAAGGCAAAATGCAAAGGAAAAGGATGTAATCGAACACACCTACAAGTCTTTGCACAGAGTGGGAATCGAATTGCAATGACTTAATTAATTAATATTTACACATACATAGGAGAACGTTCAAAATTTGCAAATAAGTGCTAAAGGCAAAAACAAATTCAAAATTCATTTATTCTATATAGTATGGATTATTAAAACGCCACTTCGAAACCGTCAAAATTATAAATAATAATGACTTGTTTAGCAAATGGACCACTGGCTCGAAACGCGGTCCGACTTGAGAAGACTCCAGCAAGAAACTCAGCTAGCTAATTTGATGATCAGCCATTCAAAATTAAATAGACTTGAGTAGTTTTTGAGTAGGTTGCAATAAAAACATCCAGCATAGTTGACCCATATTGTGCATCTCCCTCCAGTATTACAACTTTCTCGTAATATTCCTCTTAATCATGCCGATAGTGTTGGCAGACACTCCGACATACTATTTATCACTCTTATACGACTATTTACTAATATGAAATTATAATCAGTTTTGTTTGCATGTAAAAATACTTTAGTTATGATAAATTAACGATTCTGAATCCAATTGTATTAAGTTTGTTTGTTCGCGATGAGAGCAAGTACTCAACGGATATCGTTGCGGTTTTTTATTAGAAAGGTCTAAATCAGACTTAATATCGCCATGGGTTTAATAGATCCGGAGACATTTGTGACCAGAAGTCGTGATTATCGTGGATGTCCCACGCATACCTCGGGGCACATATACCTTGAAATCGAGAAACTAGTCTTTGGCGAGCACGAATTGTACTAATATTTTTTTATACCACTTAGGTGGCAGACAAGCACACGGCCCACCTGATAAAAAGTGGTTACCGTGGCCTATGGACGTGAGTAACACCAGAGGAGCCACACTCGCGCTGCCAACCCTGTAAGTACAGAGTTTCTGTGCCGTCAGTAGAAGACAAAGCAGGACAAGCCTTTAGTCCTCCCACTGACAGCACAAATTCTTCAGTGAGCTCTGGCTACCCTATTATAAATTATCTATAATTGGTGAATTCGAACTCAGGCGCCGCTATAGCACCCCGTGCTTTCCTCAAAAAACACCAAAAAAACAAGTATCGCGTATATAGAGCACATTTTGGGTCCAAGATATATACCCTGAGGTATGCGGTAGGTACGTAATAATTTTCAGAAGTGGCTGTCTTCGGCTAACGGCCGATGACTGTACAAGTCGAGTAGTTTTGTACGCGATTATTTTTAGTGGGTGACTAACTAATTTCAGGTGAATTCTAACCATGATAACACACCTATTTAAACTGACTATGAAGCCGTGTCCTCGACTCGAGCGTTGGTGGTGCTTGTGGCATAACGGTAGATCGGTCGACTGCTACGTCAGAGGTCGGGAGTTCGATACTCGATTAGTGCAAATATTTGTTTTGGATTTAATGCGGAAGGCGAAGTTCGGGAGTTGGAAGAGGTATATATCCAGCTGTGGACTTTGATAGGCTAAGTTATTGATTGGTCTGGGTGTTTGTTTCTATGGTAGTTTGTTGTAAGTTTGTTCATCCGTATTCTAGAATCCATAACATGAGACAGTTAAGCGACGCTTACTTTGGAGCTAAATAGCGTTGTAGGTATTTAATCTCATAAAATAATTATCTGTGGTACCAGCGATTTCCACTCGAATATAACAGTGGTTATACGTACTGATTTTTTAATTACATTGGCGTTTAATTACTATGAATATAATGCGGATCGAATACAATGGTGGTGAAATGAGGGTGTTAATTCGCCTCTGCCTAACCTTCCGGGGATAAAGGCGTGATTATGTGTGTATTATGTGTGTGTTTATATTGCTTTTTTCTTTGAACATAATAGTCTAAAATCTTTAATGAAGACCCGTACAATGTTTGATAGGATTCTAGGTGTTTGGAATATCACATAAGCATTCAGTTGCGATCTGTGTATCGTTAATATTTGTTTACATCCCAAAACCTGACTTATTCATTGGAGTAAACATATACACATGTAGATGTATGTAATGTAATGTATGTAAATATATGCTATAATCTTTCGGTTGTAAAGTTTATTTGTGTTTTGTGTATATTGGTGGAATCATCCTACTTCCTTCTAATATTGTAAATGTTGGTTTGTGAAGATGTTTCAATGTTTGTTATTTAATCACGGCTAAGCGACGGAATGGATCTGGATGTAATATAGACACGCTAATATTTTTTATTTATTTATATATACTTTATAATATGCATTATACAGAAAATAAGTAGACAAGAACAGTACAAAAGGCGGTCTAATCGCTTCATCCAATTTCTACCAGGTCCCTTTAATAATGAATATATTCACCATGGCACCGACGTTATTTAACATTTTGTTGTTCTGACATCTAGATTTTGAAAGTTTCATCATTATTGTCACAGCTTTAATCTAATTGTCGACTAAATCTTGCTCTATGGAGCCTGAAATCCGCTATTTACTCTTTCTATGTTGTTTTTATGGGAGCGACGACCTCGGCGTCTGGGGTCCGCGTTACTAGACTAACTGCCGATTTGACTGAACTTCAATATATTCCGTGAAGCAACTGCTATCTGACCTCTACAACCCAAATACGTTATCGAAGTATTGCAGCCAGACCAGTTGTTATACTTTTTAGGGCTCCAACTACCAATGCAAATAATTCATGCATATAAATATTTACACTGAGCGGGGATCGAATCCGCGCCCCCTTGAGTAGCGGCGGCGTATACTACCGTCATGCCGGAGACGCTGTCTAGAATTAAATTGATTAGAAAATTGTTTTTATAATTATTTCTAAATAGTCAAAATTACATAGTCCCCATAATATATCTAATCTATTGCCCCGTTCCTCACCGTACGCGGGGCAAACCTCACCGTACCCGGGCAATTACAATTATATAACACTATATATTAAATGCACGCACCTTATCACTCCTCACATTTATATTCATAACATAACATAAATTCACGCGTATATTCCCGAATGGGTAGGCAGAGGTGCTAGCACCCATATTTCGCCAGTTTATGTTTTTAGGTCCCAATGTAAATTGCCATTAACCGGACACTTATAAACCTGCGATAAATACACACATAACTTCGAAAAGCATCGAAAAGTCATTGGTATGTGCCATGGTGAAACCTGGGATCGATCCCGAGACCTCGTCTCAGCAGTCCATTACCCATACCACTAGGCTACCGCGGTTATACATTTATATTCATAGTTACATAAAGAATTCACGCAACAGCAATAATTGCGCGAGTGGGTCGCTCTGGATATAGAGACGTTTTATATTAGCCGACGGTCAGCGGTGCCTGGTGGCGAGGTGAGAACGTATTCTTGTAACCTATATATCATGGTTTTGATGAATTTTTAGTATACCTACTCGCTGAGATGCCCCGACTTCGTGCGAGAAAATATTAAAACAAAACAGTCCTATATCCGATTGCAGCAGTCATTGATTATGCCTCAAGTGCCCGAAGGTAAATGTAGGCAATAGAAAGAAATAAAAGAACAAAACAGAAATAGGAATGAACAGACAAACACTGGTTATTATTATGTTGTTGTTATGAGTCGTAAATAAGAGCTTTGACTCGTGTATTTTTCTATTAAATTAAAATAAATTTAAATTCTTCTCAATTATATGTTCAAATTCCACATTCAATTTTAAATTAATAATAGTCAATTTCATTGTTTTACCAGGCAAATATATTGCAATAATTTTACATTTGGACAAATTATGTTGCCACAATGATCTACAATTTATTTCTAATTGCGAGAAGATCCATTCGTCATGACCTCAATAGACATGAAAATAAAGAAAAATTCTGACAATCCAAATACAAATTACTTAGTCTTTAAATATCTATCTACTAGTTTTCCTCTCGTTTCCACAAAACTGCGAATGTTCTCAGAATCCTACCAGCTCTTTTTGCACGCATTATTCACTCAGTTTTATACAGTGAGATGCCAGTCAAAAGTGTCAGTCACACAATAGTGTCCCAATTTCAGAATTAGCGGTTTATTTTATGATATTTGGAACGTGAAAATTTCGGGAAACATGTTTATTATGGGGGAAGATAACAAATTGTATAACAAATCTTTTTGAATGGCAGCTACAATTAAAATAATTTATGGTACTATAGTATCGAACGTTTAATTTACCACGGATGCGCAGTTTGAGAGTCCACAACATAACACAGACGACAAACATTTATTCTTACATTATGTTGAAGACATCATGTCCAGTAAGAGGATTATTATATTATTGTAGTTACGCACGCGGGTATTTGGTTGATTTTGCAATATTATTATTGTTTTTAGAACCATAATTATGACCTAAACAATAAATATATAGGTATATATATCTTAAAAAGGCTGGATTTGCACATTTATTTCAATTTTATTAAAAGAATCAATAAAAGTACATAATAATATATCTTAGTCGTTTCGGAAAATACCATAATATTAGATCTTAATTTGACTATAATGTTCTTAAGCTTAACGTGGCGTTGCTCTGCATGTGGGACCCGGTGTTATATCCGTTGGTGCCACAGTGAAATTTAATGCTTTACCAATTGAGTCCATCAATATAATTAGGTTTTCATTCCTACATCAAATTAGGCAAAATAACGATATTTCAAAGGGAATTTCTTCCCATATGACATGGTGATGGTTGTTCCAATTATACAATGAGTAAAAAGTATAAAAATATTCATAAATGGATCGAGCGAAGCGTGTAAAGAGACGTCAAGTGACCTGTGTATTGACAAATTCGGACCGAGGAGTTACATTCTAAACATAGTGAAACTTCACAACATACGAATTTATACGATTACTTCCGTCTAAATCATATTCACATTCTGTCTCTCAATGCTAGAATATCAATTCGCAATACACATTTGCTGCAAGAAACAGCCGTCTTGAACGCTAATGTCAGTTGCAGCTTTAAGCAGATGTCCATTACAATTCAGAAGGATTTTCTCTCGGCTAGTAAACAGTTGTTATTTATAACTAACTATTTCGATGTTCATTATTCTAGTTTCAAAACTTTATAGTGTCGGCCTTCAGCGATGACGATATTGTCTACAGTATACGAGTACTGTCAAGTGAGATTTGCATTCTGTGATTCTGAATTCCGTTACGGACTCACTATTAAACGGTGGTATTCCGAATGACTTCCGTGCTCCATGAGCGTGGGCCTGGGGGTTACAGCTGAAACCACCTGTCACCCTAACAGAAGCATGCCGATAGGGCGTTCTGAGCCCTACTCCCCCTTTTTGGGGAAAGATGAAGACGCCGTAGTCCAATACACGAGAGGCCTTCTATGGTCCTGGACGGTCAAACGGGGAGTGCACGAGTGATATTGCAGAGGCTACCTCACTCCCAGATACTAATGGCTTGAGACCGCCGTGCGTTATTAGTCGGTTAGAGTCCGCTAAATCGCTTCGGTCAGTGTTAGGTAATAGGTTCACGTCAGTAGTGTAATGGCCAGGATTCAAACCCGTGATGCTTGTCTAGTTTAGTCCCCAAAAAGCTACGTTTTTACTTTTTATTAAATTCCTCAAAAATAAACAACCATTTTAATTTGTATATGCGTGACATTCTTATTGATATATTTCATTAAATATAACCGAAATTCATTCGAAGATATTTGAAATTATTTAGCACATTTTGGATGTAAGTAGAACTAACTAGCATGTTTAGGTATTTTTAAAAAGAATTATCACTTCACCCCGCACCCCTCTTCCTTTCCCTGCACACCCGAACTGTGACACAATTTTTGTTCTAAACTGTTTGTCTCATAGTTATATAAAGGAGATTTTGCCTCAACGATTCTATATATAGATCAATAGTGAATACACCGTTTAGAAGTGTATTGGCTACTCAATCGACACCAGTGATCATAAGTGTTTTCGACAATTAGGGATCACGACTTCACATGCTAACATTATTATCACGAGGTGTTTTATGTTTTACTATGGGTCACCAATCCTTGGAATTTTCGTTACAGTATCTACATAGGGTGAGCAGATATCTACCATAACTTACATAATCCTGCAATAATTATTATGGTTATACTTATTACATACATACATACATATAATCACGCCTTTATCCACGGAGGGTTAGGCAGAGGTGAATTAACACCCACATTTCACCATCATTGTATTCGGTCCCAAGTAATAGGGGGTGAGCCTATTGCCGTTTTTCAGGCACTATTGTTGCCTCGAGCCATGCATCTCTGGCTAAGTCCGGGCTGTATATATCTGTCTGATGTCAAACAGTCTTATCCTTAGTCGCCTTGTACGACACCGCATGGGAAGAGATGTTGGATGGGAAGGGAAGGAAGAGATGGTTATACTTATTATTTTCAAATAAATGAAGAGGGAGGTGAGATATGAAAAGCATCCACTGCCAAAACTTCAAGTTTATAGGACCAGCGGTTCAGGCCCTTCGATGATCAATCACTATGGGAACAAGGCTTATAATAGATATGAAATTCTTTCAATTTAAAAATCGCGACGTCTCCGAAATGGTGAATTGTACAAAATTTTGGCTAACTTACTTTTGCGATAGCAAATGTTTACGAGAAAAATGTGAGAATACAATAATTTTGATGTTTGATCTCTAATAAAAAAAATGCGCAAGTCCAATGGACTTTAGATAATTCTTGTAATATGGTGTATTTAAGACCCTACCAATTTTCAGCTTCATGCGAATTTATGCAAGCTTACAATTTTATTTCTTCTATTATAAGAAGTTATGAGAGACACGGAAACATATAAACATTTTTTATTTATTTATTTATAACCTACATCCACCACGGGTTTATACGGATTGAATATAGGACCTGATTTGAAGTCGATTAAAAAAGAGAGTGCAACATACAGACAGAAAAACAAACAGACGGACACGAGAGTGATACTAAAAGGGTTCCGTCTTTTCACCTGATGCACGGAACCCTAAGACTCACCTCATATACAACGGGTCTGGACTGAAAACAACGAAAATAATTTTAGTCTAAATCATCGTACTGTCGTACCTAACCCTCAATAAAATGTATCTCTTTACAAACTTGCTAATCCAAACGAGATTAATTTTCTTCAAGAATAAAATGAAAATTAGCTGATGTCCGCAATACCATCCAGGTAGATTTGCCTTCCTAAAACTTTATTTTTCATCTCAAAATGTCTACTTACATACATACATATAATCAGGCCTTTATCCCCGGAGGGTTAAGGCAGAGGCGAATTAACACCCCCATTGCACCAATCATTGAATTCAGAACCCACGTAATAGGAGGTGAGCCTATTGTCGTCTTCAGAGCACTATTGTAGACTCAAGCTGTCTGATGTCTGATAAACAGCCTTATCCCTTAGTCGCCTTGTACGACAACCCTTGAAAAGAGATGGGGTGGTCCAAATTTTCCTCTGCCGGGAACCACGCGGCTCTACTTTTGGGATCAAAAGTAAGGAAGAAAATTTCAGCCATAACCGTTTAGCCTTTTGAGTATGATTAATAAACATCCCAACATCACAAACATGGACATTTATAATAAAGAATTTTTATTTAGTATCATGGAAATATATAGCAAAATACACAATTAAAAAATTCTAAAAAGTTGAATTGTTGATATAGAACACACCCTGCCTACGCACTCACTACTGTGTCTGCCAAAATCAACAACGATTAAACTAAATAAGTAATGAAACAACGTTCCAAGTATTATTGATTGTTACTACGAGGAAAGCTCTTTAAACAACTAATCATCTTCTCTAGACAAGTGACAGTTCTTATCGATAATCCCAGTCGCATCCGAATCTTTCACCTCGCGGTCTGGGGTCAGCTTTACCAGTCTAGCTGCGAATTTGGCTGAACTTCAATATTTTCCGTGAAGCGACTGCTATCTGACCTTCACAACCCAAAAGTGTAATTGAAGCATTGCAGTTAGACCAGTTGTTGGACTTTTTAGTGCTCCAACTGCCCGTAACGACTACCACAGATGCTCGTATGATAAACGGTGCCCCTGGTTTAACGCGCTCTCCGAAGCTCGCCCAGACTAATACAAATACCCATATTCATGCATACAAATATTTGCACTGAGTAGGGATCGAACCCGACTCCTCTTGCGCAGCGACTGCGTTCATTACCGCCACGCCACAGAGGCTGTCAAGTTCTTATTAAACACTACCTGGTAAAAAGCAATGTCAATGCAATTTAGGAAATTCCACAGCAAAGCAAACAAAAATGAATCAATTTGAATAGATCAAAAACTTTAATGAAGGATTAGGCCAAGTACATTCCTAACTATTGAGCATGTACAAAAATACTAATGCAAGTAATAGAACAGAAGTGAAATATCTCGACCAGGATCAGGGACAACAGCTAATTATAAACAATAATTATAGTCATCAAACATAAAAACATTTGCTGTACTTCTTGATAGTATACTACATAGTAGCAGGCATCTGTAGCAAGTGGAATAACCTTGTGTCTGCTTACTCCAAAAGGAAATGTATGCCTGTCTACAACAAGCTCCGTAATGAAATTAAAAATGAACCCAGAAATAAATTTTAAAGTATTATGAAAATGAAACTGTCAAAAAGGCTATGACTCAAACAGAACATTGTAATTAGTTTAAGTAAACCTGTTTGTAAATAGGCGACATAATAAAAACACTAAACATTGTAGTCAGAACACTAAAACAAAAAGAAAGTAACTTATGCATACTAATTAAAATTATTTTTTTGTATATAATGGCAAGTCTTGATAATAAATAGAAATACGATCTTCACTGGATTCAGTCTCAAATAAGTTTTTATAAAAATTGAAAAGCACTGGAATTCGGTGGAATTGCATGAAAGTTTTAATGATAGTAGAGGAAGCTTTTGAAGTGTGTAAGGATAAAATAAGTAGCCCCCAAAATTATGAAACTCCGAAATGAATGACTGTAATCGAATGTGACAGACGGGAAATAATTAAATAATGTCTTCATTGCATTTTTTTTGCTTGCGTGGTTCTTGGCAGAGTAGAATTTGGACCAACCCGTCTCTTCCTATACGGTGACGTACAAGGTGACTTAGGGATAGGGCTGTTTACATTACATACATACATACATACATACATACAGATATATTTACAGCCCATACTCAGCCTCAGATGCATGGTTTGAGTCAACAATAGTGCCCGGAAGACGGCAATAGTGGGGCTGAATGCAATGATTAGTGAAATGTGGACGTTAATTCACCTCTGCCTGACCCTCTGGGGATAGAGGGGATATGTATGTAGATAGATCTCTAATTAAGCATATAGTTGTGCTAGGAATTTTTACAAGTTCCAGTTATTTCTTTCACATGTACATTATTAAAAAAATCGCCATTATGTTAAATTTTGCTATCGAAACTGTTTCCAAAAGATTTTTGTCAGAAATGAAATGACTATAAAATCAGGATGTATATAACACGTCGGCAATGTTATAGAAGGTATTAGAATCCTTAACCAATCGACTGTAACTTCCAAGGTCTTAACTATTGTATTAACAGCTCTTAGATAAAAATAAATAATAGTATGTACATTAAAATTAAAACATATAGTAAACCATTTCAGTAAACATCAATTAATTCTGTTCAACAAAAATAGCAAAGTGACCTCTATTGTATGAGTAAGTATATATTATCATCGGTCACATTAATAAACGGTCGAATTAAGAATTAATCTTCTTATTCCTAAGCTTTAAAGTTTACTTTAGTTTAAGTACGTCTAATTCTTTAGAGCGTTTAAACATGTGCCATTTGTCATGTGTCAAGAATGGAAAATAAAATACATTCTTTAGCTTCTTTTACAGTAGTTAGTATTTAGATTACTATTTCTTTATAGGAATTTATAAACCAACTGATTCAGTAAAGAGGTAACATTGCTTCTTTACAAGAATCTGCTTGAGTGGAAACCCTCTATTGTAGCCAACTTCTTCTTCTGGGCAGAGGATGGCCATCGGGATCAGCGAGACAACGCCACCAGTGTCATGGGCACCTTTGCGCCGGGAACGATACGGGGCGGGTTATTTGATTTGACATGACGAAATCTATGATTGCAGAAAATGATGTGACATTTGGATTGTTAAATATTTATATGAATTTAGAAATGAATAATAAAACTTCTGAATTTAAATATTATTGTTAAGATAATAAGCCTAATTTTATTAAAATCGATTCAGCGATGTAGACAGGAAAAGGTGATAGATAAAAATAGTAGCTTCGACATTTACGATATAAGTATGAATTAAGAGAAATAAGGAGTCGTTCGAGAAGACAGTTTAGAAATAAATGATCTATTGCTGCACACAGTTAGAAACCAATACAATTTACAACACAGGCTGTATAGAAAATACAAAACCTATTTCCCGCTTGGGATACTCGAATGTTTATCACAGTCGTATTACAACAAATACCTACTGATCAATAATCAACAGGCAATCAATTAAGCTACTTGTTGCTCATAAATCATCTTCAATCAATCAGCTCACAATATTTAGTATATTGACACTAGTTTGACCAACGTATGAGAAACGGGGAGTAATTAACCTTTCCCAATTTCCTCATTCAAAACTGCTCCAAAATGAGTTTAGTATTGGTATCATGGTCACTCACGTTAGTATTAAAGTTTTGGGATACTTCGGCGCTGTTGCAATCACCTAATATCCCGAAACCTTACAACTTCAGTATTTTTGTCGAAAATAATATACATAAGATTTTAGTTTTCTTTTCTTTTGCTTTCGTATCATTATCCACGGAGATTATTATGCCCACGTTTCTGTCTAATGAAATATACAAATGTTATACAAATAAACTGATTACACGCACATGCAATTCTCATAGTATTACAAATTTCAGGACAGATATGGTTACATGATCTGGTAGAATTTCTTGAAATATTTTGACATTGGCGTCTCGCCATTAATATTTTAATAGAGATTTACCTGATATTGGCAAATTGCAGTGTTTTGCTGCAGAAGCCATAAAAAAGCAAAGAAGAATATCTACCGTCACTACGTTTTGTACGTCAAGTTTTCATTTCATGTGTACTTCAAACATGTCTTGATCCTCATTACTAGATATATATATATATATATATATATAGATAAGATACTGAAGAAATTAAACTGGATTTCATCAAAGATAATAACTGCGATGAACTAAATTATAACTACGTTACCCCTAAATTTACACGTATTGTGCTTCTATAACGTATGACATCAGGTTAGTTGAACGGATTTTCATTGGTGAAATTCAGCCTTGATGATAACATCGGCTATCGAAGATTAAGGAATTATTATAATAAAATGTGTATATCATATTATAACATTAGATAAAATTACCAAAGTCCTTCATAAAGTAATGCACAATTATTTAAAAGTTAGAATTAATATGATTTTTTATGTCAATTCAAATATTAACACATCAAACGCGCTCTTTATTTTTTCAGACACAAAACCGTCGTAAAATTAAATCTGATCATACAATAAAAACCCGATACATATCACTGTCAAATTAAACTTTCCACATAAAAATAACATCACTGCGATCAAAGTAATTTTCAAGATCGGCCTATAAAGTTTATAAAAACATCACCGCTTCGAATTTCACAGATTTTGTCAAATCTAAACTTAGAATTTCCATACGCCAGATCACATTAACACGCTTGATCGTACATGTACGTAATTGAAATGTACCAAAGTCGTAAGTACTAGGAGACAACTTCATAAACACTTACCATAGTGTTATTTTTGGTTCCGTGGTACACAACGTTCCAGTTCGAAGTTAGGTCGCGGACTGGTACCGCCGGCGGGTCGCGGTCGTCGCAAAAACGCCTGCCACGCCGGTTTTGTTATCGCCAATGACGTAATTGATGCATTCGTCCTATGTTGTGTGAATGTTTAGTGTGTGTGTGATAGCAGTTTACGAATTGGAGCGGATTGGTCTTAAGTAAGATACAGTGGCCAAGGGTGAAAGTTTTAAAAATGAAGCCAGTAGAAAAAGTAAACTTACCTGTGTCTAGTATATCATGCAAGATGCACCTTTGGAAAGCTGGAAGGAATCGGGTTATCGGGACTCCATCCCAATGTAACATATATGTCTATAGACTATCAAAATTATATCAAATCTAAATCACAAATAAAGAACAGGGGGTGAATTTGGTAGGGGAAAATACTTTACATTTTAAAGGAAATATTTAAAACCGGTCAAGCCGTTTCCTTGGAAACGACGAAGTGCGTCCATATTATTGCTCATATGATCATTATCTTAGCATTAGCCCTGGTACTCGCCTTGGAGTCCGGGGTTCCCTTCTAGATTGTTGCTCATAAGATTTCCAAAAAATTATCGCCTTTGAATTTCTTTATTCACTCAAAAAATTGCTTTTCATGTAACAAGATAATTTGTTACATTAAAAACATTTTTTTTATGTGTATGTGTATTTTTCTACTTATAACAAGTGATGCGATATTGAACTTGTTTCTGATTGATTTTGTCCATCATCTAGGTACTTGATCTTGCGTCCTAATTTTATTTTAGGTTGGCACAACATTTTACTTCTCTTCCATAATTTCCTTCCTCTGTATGTTTCATTTTATCATTATTTTTTATCGTCTGTTTTTTAATGCCCATATATAATTTATGTATACAATAAAAATACTTTTCATTCTTTCTTTCTTTCTTCTTTCAATCGAACTAAAAAAAATAATGAAGTGTTTTTATGAACCAGCTTCAAGATGAACTAATTTTTGTTGCAGTCAAACAGATCAGCTGACCGTTGCGAGGTGACGAAGCTTCTGCAACAATTGTGCAGCGGAGATACGACTGGGTAACTATGTATTTACTTGGTATATCTAAAGTAGCAGTTTACAGTTACACGAAACGATCCTGTTTCATCATCATATTAATGTTAGAGACATCTATAGTTACCATGTAGGTATTTGGATTTTCTGTTATTTCGGTGCTCGGTAACCGGAAAACAACGCTACACAGTAATATAGCGTTGTTTTCCGGTTATTTCTATGCCACCTTTTGGTTTGGCTGGTACGATTGTTTTGGGAGCGGACGCTCCCATAAACCCCAAGAGGAAATCTGTACCAGTCTCGTCCCTCAATTAGATCTTGACCTCGACATAAGCTGATGGTCAGAACAGGTGAGCTTGGGTCCCGATGTGGCCACTAAGATACCCTTAACCTATGTATATTTTTTGTCGTCTACCGTCCCCGTGACTATAAAGATACAGAATAAAATTATGAATATACTCGAAACATTTAATGGTAAAACGAGACCAACTTGTCAATAAACAAATTAGCATATAATAGTTATGTAAACTGCATGCATCATGCCAAACTGATTCATGATCAAGGTCTCGAGAAAGATTAGAATTTTTATTGGCTACGGTTGGTGAAACAATGGTTAAACATGTCCTGTTTTGCTTGATATGGTAATATGGGTCATTGATCTATTGATCGGAGCTGGTGATGAATTTGGGTTAAGGTGATTCAGGCAATTTGAAATTTCAAAAAATGTTATATTACTTATATATGTTGCGGAATAATAGAGTTGAGAGTTGGGAAAAGAGGGGTAAAAGTTAGGTAACCAATGTTAAGTTATTTCTTCCCTCGTGTGTATTTTTTTTTGCCAACTAATAAATATAATAAAGACTTTCGAATCGTTGCCCAACACATGTGTTTCCTGCTTCCTACAGTCCCGGATAAAAACAAAAAAGCATCTGATTAGGCCGGAATAGTATTATCTGTACCTGCAATGGTGATCCTCATTACTAAGACTTTCTCTTTAGCTACCATCAGACAATTTGTACTCACATTGACGTGCCCTACATAAAAAGCCTCACTTTTACATTTGTAATATTAGGGATTTATCAAAAGATGCATGCACTAAGTCTTATGCTCTTGACACGTATCATCATATCAATAAAATAATCTTCGCACTTTAGTCCCGAAATAACCGCGAATAAATCGATTCAACACTACCAGTACCTCCTCATACGGACTTTCATTAACTATCTAAGTAACGGGCGCAAATCTCACACCGTCTCTCTCCAACACTGTGGTTAAGAGAAGGATAGTGAGTGACCGCTTGACGTGTAGTCACACCTACACCGAGTCCTTTTTTAGCGGTGTGAGTAATTACCTACACTTGATCGCATTAGGTGTAACACTTACGGACGATTTTGGTAAAGGATCACTTATAATATGCTGTCAATTAGTTTTTTTTTCTTATCACTTAGGTGGCAGACATGGCCACCTAAGTGATATACAGATCACTCCATCCACTGTCATACTCGTGCTGCCGACTCTATAGAAACCTTCTAATGGTCTTCATGAGGAACCCCATATTGTAGTTGCATGGAAAATCCGTAGTATGATTTTTTGTCATCATCATTAGCATTATGGGATCGAACCCGAGAACGGGTTCGATCCCAGGTTTTACCATGGCACACACCAATAACTTTTCGATGCTTTTCGAAGTTATGTGTGTATTTATCGTAGGTTTATAAGTGCCCGGTTAATTGCAATAGGCTCGCCACCTTCTACATTGGGACCTAAACATAAACTGGCGAAATGTGGGTGCTAGCATCTCTGCCTACCCCTTCGGGGATATAGGCGTGAGTTTATGTTATGTTATCATTAGCGTTGTTTCCGGTTATATGAGGCTTACTTTTCGAAGCCAAAGGTAGCTTACTTTTCCTTCTCTTGAGTTGGCGTGGCGCATGAGTGTTATCTGAACTTCTAACCGGTAGAGCCAAATCAAATAAAACTGCACCAGAGATTTGTCCATCCATTAATAGATGTACTGGCTTGCGGGTAAGGTTGTTTCGTACTTAAGGATTTTATAGAGTCCTGTGTACCCAATGGGTTAATGAAACAGGTGGCGTGGATAAACTTGACGCTGAGGGCGAAGGAGCGGGAGAATAGCACACATTAAGAGATGCCTAAATCGAGAAGCGGACTTATTCATAAAGTAAATTATTAAAAAGTTTCAAAACCCAACTGCTATATATTTTTTTTTGTAATTGCCTTCTAAATCCCTTCATTTTGATAACCTACTTGATAAATTTTAATGAAAAAATATTTTGACATTTTAGCACCAAAAATCCACTGTTTAGTTTTTGTTGACATTTTATTTACCCTATGATAACTTTCATTTGAAACCCTATTCATCGAAATCAGATCTGTAGAGGGTAACAAAGAAAACTACTTATATACTCGTACATACGCGCATAACACATTACCCTAGCTGATGCAGTCGAGTAAGAACATGGGTCACTTCTGGTCCTGCCTAGTGGGCTTACCATGAAGTCTTAAAACAGGTCAATAATTAAACGGCTGTCATTTAATAAATGCAGAAATAACTTTACAATCTCGTATAAAATCGGAAGCAACAACACTTCACTTAAAGAAAGAAAGAGAGAGACGATATCTTGTACACCACGAGGAAGTTTTCTAGCCTACCATTCATAATTTTTTGCCACTATAGTGCTTAAAGTATACAATACAATTAAAAATGCTCGTTGAGTTTCTTGCCGGGGTCTTCTACATTTGATAAACTATTCTTCCATATTTCTTTTTATATTAACGTTTTATAAGAGCCGACTTAATGGTAATACATGATTTTTGATTTTGACTTTGAAAACAAACGTACTTATAGTCGTGACTAGAATTTGAATCAATCCTCTCCAGCTATTTTGACGAGGCAAACAAAATTATAAAATTTGATACCTATTTATTATATTTTAAATTCCCTGAAAACATTACGCAGTTACAATATTCCTTACATTAATTAGCGTAACGTCTCGTTCTTATCATGTTTGGCGATCTCTTCCAGACAACCTTCAGTTCCTTTCCTCGAAGGGTCGAAGGTTGGTGACGCAATCCTGTTCCGATCAAAGAATACTAATGAAATGACTCGTCTTAACTCGATGGCGAGACGAACTCTCATGTATTGTGTAGTTTGTGATATCAGCCTTAAACGGCCTTTTGATCTCTATGCTATGGGTTGAGTTTGTATAAATGAATAATTGTGAATTGTTGTATATAAGTAGTATATACAACAATTTTTGTAGTAGTATATTACAGGAGGTAGGGCACGACGGTATTCCCGTCCCAATTGAGCAGTCCGACCTGGCAAGTACTTCCGCCCTACAGAATACCGCGGCCATAGTAACCTCGTGTTGTGTTCCCAGCGGTGAGTAGGGTAGCCAGAGCTCACTGGAGAGTTTTTGTGCTGTCAGTGGGAAGACTAAAGGCTTGTACTGATTGTCTTCTGCACTGACGGCACAGAAACTCTCCGTTCTTACAGGGTCGGTAGCACGAGTGTGACTCGCTGGTGTTGCACACGTTCATTGGCCGCGGTAACCACTTTACATCAGGGACCGTGTGCTTGTCTGCCACCAAATTTGTATAAAAAAATGAAGTTTTTGTGACACATACACACAAACTGTATTTCCAAGAACTACAAAATTGCTCCGTTCTTATCGATTAAGATAAAAAAAAACCATTTCGATATAATATACGTCACCGCAAGACGAATTTGTATAAGAAAATTTGGATGGTATCAAGCGAGGTTCGGTGACTTAGTGGTCAGAGCATTCCGCGTATAAGGGAAATATCGCGGGTTCGAATCCCACCTGAACTGACTGAACGTTTTCTATCTTAATTGATTTGAATAGGTATCATACTAAATGTTTTAAGATTTCATTCAATGCTTCGTTCAAATCAGTATCAAAGTAAACGGGATATTTACCATGTTTCATTGTTTTGAGTTTCCGATATTTCGGCGCTGTTGCAAGCACCATGATCACTTTTTCATCAAACTTTTTCTCTGTTCACCGCCACTACTCCAGTTCCTCCGTGATCATGGTGCTTGCGACAGCGCCGAAATATTGGAAACTCAAAACAATGAAACATGTTAAATATCCCGTTTATTTTGATACTGATGTGAGTGACCATGATAGTTTAAATGCTTCGTTCATAATTATTATTTTCCACATAATAGAACGCAAGCCTCCTATCCTCTCAAAAGTATGTAGCCTCTAAAATAACTAATTAGTAGACGCCTACTACGGAACCACGACTCGTTAATTGAAATAACGTGCGCTTGAGTGCGGATTTAACGAAAATCACTTAATCCAGATAAATGGTAATAGCTCCTGGCGTGGGTTTGCCCAGTCAGAACGCGTACTTACTCAGGGCCCCGATTCTTCAAATTTTATGTCACTGGCATTGCAAACAGTACCATTTAATTTTAGATTTCACAGCTATGCCGTTAGAGTCTAAAATTAATTGGTACCTTGTAGAGCGAATGAAACTGTGTTATGAACTCTTTTTCATTTAATTTTTAACTTTAAGATCATTGCAATAAAGTCTATTCAACGTTATTTTCTGCAGTGGCAATAGTTTAGCAGTGGTTTTACTATGACATAAAATTTGCAGAATCAGGGGCCAGATCAGTGACAGAGGATCACAACCCACGTCGTAACGGTCCAAACCTGCCCTAGATTTAACTACAATTCATTATGTTTTATTTTGAGTGCCTCTTTGTGGACAGGTAAACACTCGGCTCAGATATTGTGGTTGTATAAATACATACACACATTTTTTTTTATACATATAGGACACGTCGCCTCGCCTGATAGTAAGCTGAAGGCAAAGTCTCAGAAAAGACCAACAATAACATGTTACAATGGTGACACTCAGCTTGACGGCCTCATCATATGCTTTTCCACGCTCCGATTAAAGGACCCGGTGCTGTAGGAAGAAGGAAAAACGTGAGATCACGATTCACGTCTTTACGCAGAGAGGCAATAACACCCACATTTTACGAATAATTGTATTCGTTCTCACGTAACAGGGGGGGACCTTATTACCGGACACTAATGTTGACACGAGCCATGCGTCTGAGGTGGAGTCTGGGCTGTATATATGTCTGATGTTAAACAGCCCTATCCCTTAGTCGCCTCGTACGACACCGCGTGGGAAAAGATGGGGTGGTCCAAATTCTACTCTGCCGGGAACCACGTGGTTTTGCATATCATATTTGCGTTTGAGTATTTATGTTGGGAAATATCGTAAAAACAACGAATAAATAGTATAGAAATGTGACCAGACCATGATAATAGGTTCGGTCTCTATTACATGAAGTCTAAAAAATTGTCCTCAAAATGTGTGTGTACACACATGTCTGCCTGCAGGCAGGTACAGTAAAACAAAACATACATAACAACATACAAATAAATGCAACTGAAATATCTGTTTGTAACATTAAAATATCTTCATCCTTCTGCTTATCCCATATTTGTTTGGAGTTTTCCATTCATCTCTGGTTTTCAATATTCACTACCTTCTTAACAATATCATCTTTAACGCAGTTCATCCATAGCCTCTAAGTCTTCTTCTCCCCACCCCCTTCTTCTTCACTTGTATAGTCATAGCCTTCCTAACGACATTACTTTCATCCCAACGCATCACATGTTTGAAACAGGATAAACGATTTCCTACAATAGGTACTTCTTTCAGACTATTTATACTGTTGATTGATGGCACTTGGTGGAATTTGTTGTTACACATATTGAGAACTCACTTGTACTTTTGAGGATGCCGTAAGGCGAAACCGGTCCAGTGTAATAAGTAATAAAGTAATGTGGAAAAGTACAAGTGAGTTATCAATATGTGTACTTCTTTCAAACTCCCTCAAATTTCTAATTATCTACTGCATATGAATATTATTTTATTTCACGGTAGTTAGGTATAACAAGTTTTTTTTTCTAATCTGGTCGATCTGTTCAAAATTATCCATAGATACACATACACGTACATATATGGAAAGATAATCAAGCACCAGTTAAAACACTGAAACGTGCTATGAATAATTTTTAAGGGATTTTTCCTTCTTTCCTTGGACTTCGTAATAAACTAATCTAGGCTTATCTAAATAATCCATAGATTACCGTTTAATGGAAAAGCAACATTTTTACTCCTCTAGGAAACAACACTCATTATTTTTATTTGTTTAACCGTATGTTCTAATCTGATAATATGTGCGTGTTTGTGTGTGTATGAGTAACTGCTAAAACCTTGGACTTGACAATGTCTTACAAGCGCATTAGTCACTTTGTAGTCAGTTGAAGACGTTGGCTAAACTCATGCTCCGTTTTAGGCAAATTGTCTCGCGGAACACCCACACGACAGTCTTTCTTTAATGTATTCTATGATATCATTAGTTTCTATTTATCATCATCTACCTCCTGACCATAGCCCAGATTTATTTGGGGTCGACGCAACATGTGTGCTTTTCGATTCATCTCAAACTACAGTCATCTCAACATTCACTCCCTACCTTGCTATATCATCTTTCGCAAAGTCTATTCATCTCCGTCAGTCTTCCTCTTCCCTTGTAGTGATCCACTTTCATAGTTAATGCCTTTTTTACGCCGCGTGGTTCCCGGCAGAGTAGAATTTGGACCACCCCATCCCTCCCATGCGGTGTCGTACAAGGCGACTAAGGGATAAGGCTGTTTAACATCAGACTGATATATACAGCCTAAACTCAGCCTCAGGTGCATGACCTCACCGCCAATAGACTTACCCCCTATTACGTGGGACTGAATTCAATGATTGGTGAAATGTGGGTGTTAATTCACCTCTGTCGAACCTTCCGGGGATAAAGGCGTGCAACGATTTCCTCGTTAGCTTTTCTGTGGCATTCGTTTCTGTTCAAAACTTACGATAAATATGATGAGTATTGTTCTCATAGATTTCTTGATCTGGGGTCAACAGATTCCACAGCCTACTCTCTACTTTTGTACTTAAATACCTCAGTGAGAGTGTTTGACAAAGATAGTGGTTAGATGCCTCACCAGTGCATTTTTTTATATTCTTTACGAATTAGATTTCAGTAAATACCTACCTTATAGGTCCAAAAACAAAACTTTGATTCAGAGAGAGAAAATCAGTAAGAATTTTGATCAGTTGTAGTAAATAATAAAATACTTCAGAATTACATCAACTGAAGGTTAAAAGTCACAATAAATTATGTTGTTACGCAAATATTTACAAATACAATAGGTACATTTAAAATAGTTTTACGATTGTAACTTAATTATCCCCTATAATTTTTTTAAATTAATATTGAGACTATTCGAGAACATTATTTTCCCGTTAGTCACATCATCTAAATTAGGATTCGAGTTTATGTAACGATGACTGGTGATCAAAGGAAGAATTGAGTAAAGATTTGTTGGTTTTGATTGTTTAATAGCACTAATAAGTTTTTTATATATTGGTGGTAATAAAATTCAATTGTACAGTCATTAATTTATAATGTTATTTTTAAACTATCGCGGTGTGAATTCATAATTATTATACAAGGTATCGGGACTTCTCCCGAATTAAATCATGGAACTTACTATTTTTGCCGACGTTTCGGATGCGTTGCAACACCCGTTGTCACGACTTGACTGTTAAGTTAGTTCCATGATTTAATTTGCGAAGTTTGAGAGGAAGTAGGACACGGCGGTATTTCCGCCCTATTGAGCAGTCCGACTGGGGAAGTACCTCCGCCCTACAGAATACCGCGGTTATAATAACTTTGTGTTGTGTTCCCGGCGGTGAGTAGGGTAGCCAGAGCTCACTGGAGAGTTTTTGTGCTGTCAGTGGGATGACCAAAGGGTTGTCCTGCTTTGTCCTCTACCCTGACGGCACAAAATCTCTGTTCTTACAGGGTCGGCAGCACGGATGTGACTCCACTGGTGTTACACACGTTCATAGGTCATGGTAACCACTTTCCATCAGGTGGGCCGTGTGCTTGTCTGTCACCTAAGTTGTATAAAAAAAAAGTCCCTATACCTTGCAAAATTATTTATTTGTAATAATTTGATTTTTGGAGCTCAATAGAGAAGTTCCCGTTTAACCTCCACCCACAATAGGAAAGCCTACGAATAACGCTCGTTGTCAATATGTAGATATATTATCAGCTTGCTGGTGAGTTTGGCTTGACCCCAAAGATTATGGTGGAGTCACCCACCTCTATAAACCTCATTACTATAATTTTAATAATTAAATTGACCTCCTGTATCACTGATGTGCAAACAGACGCGTATTCGTCCCGTTATCTGATCACGATATTAGATCACGAATCGCGATATTGATTGTATTGGCTATTTATACGCGCTCTGACATATGGACCCCAAAAACATACATTTCAATTTTTGTTTATAACGTTCTAGGCTACATTTAAAAATGATACTGCTCCTGCTGACCTTCTCCAATGAGATCATCGTGGTCCCTCGATGGCATTCCAACAACACCATGGCACGCTCACGTCGAAACCACGACACAGTGCGTGCTCACCGTCTTAGGCTATACATGTGCAAGTTACATCCCATTGTGTTCAGTGGAGACCTAAACAAACACCACTGTTACTTCTGAGTTGAGACAAATATATCTTTTCCTTTTCTGAAAGATTACTAGTAACCCAACCATGCTAAATTGCTTATTGCTTGTGTTAGGAATGTCCAGGATTCTAACAGGTTCAAACAACTTTATTTTGCGGTCGACATTGAATTAGCTAGCCTTATCAGTACTCCGCATCTTATGATAACTTTCAAGTTTTCATGTCTAAAAAAATATCAAAGTATATTTATCCGTATTTTAGAATCCATATTAAAACTATGCTTAGTTCGAAAACAGATGGTACTGCATAATCTCAAAATATTTATTTACTAAGTTCTTACTAGGAACATTATCTATTATTTTCCAGTTGTTTTATCCAGAAAGTCCCAAAGGTGTCAGTTTTAGTAGTGGCCATCAGGAATGGTCCTTTGAACAGATTCTACCTACTGTACAATACTCCTGCCATTAAAATATTCGTGCTCTCCGCTCAATCACGTGCTATTAGCTCATTGCTAGTCCCACTGCACAACAATGGAGGTATTCGCCATTTTATAGCTTTGTTATGATAAGTAGTAGTATAATTAGGCTCGTTCTTCATTAAAATCCATCAATTATCCTTATTTTTGCTATAGATGCCAACTTCCTTTTGGCGTTGACTGTTATCGCCAAGTCGAGGTTGAGGTCGGTTGGCAGTTCCTGTTAAATATCATGTTACTTTTTTTCTAATGAACAAGCGATGTGGTTCAGTTCATGATTATCATCAACAATATGTCATGTTTTTCTTAAGACATAATAAATATTCTACAACATTCTACACAACGCTATCTAGACCCCATGGTAAGCATAGGTTAACTAGCTTGTGTTATGGAATCTAGAATACGGGTAAACATACTTAGATACTCTTGTTATGTAAAGTTGCATATAAAAATTTGCACTGAGCAGGAATCGAAAGCGCGCCTTCTGCGTAGCAGTCGAAGGTTTTACCACTACGCTACATTACAATACATTTTTTAAAAGAGTATAAAACCTAGATTGCGGTTTGACCAATGGAGATGCGACGTCCATAAGCTACACTATCCGAATACATGTGACTCTATACTTCCCCTATATTTTGTTTATTAACCATTAGGCAACATAAGTTAGTTATGTCCTCACGATAGGAGTGTGATATAGAGAGCATTTTAAAACAAAACAAACTATGCCAAATAAAGAATTACCTGTCTTCATCCATTGTTAATACTGACATATTATAACTACCTACTCAAATCTTTTTCAAGTGATTGGCAAACCTGCAGGTGTAAAACCCTTAATTAACGCTCAGTTTAAAATGAAGGCTGACCTCCTCTGAAGAAAAAAGCTTGCAAAATGATAGTGAGTTAACGTTCACATGTCCTCATCATAGTTATTTCCCAGTTATGTTAAAAGTTAGCAATTCGGCACTAATTGTTGATTTTGATGGGTGTAGTGACTTTTCTGGGAGTCATGTCATCTGACCTGCCAAACGTGAGAGGAAGAAATGCCAACCAAAGCCTAGCTAGTTGTTTAGCAGGTGCACTGACTACTTAATACTACTACAGTTAACCTTCACATTGGTCGTTGTCTAAACAAACGAAACTCCCTGATTCTTGGTGGGTGTAAATTACCCATTAACCAGACGTCTTGCAGTATTATGCCATTCCTTCAATCCAGATAGTGACGGTGACGCGAATATAACGCGATAATCGTCTTCTTCATTGGGCCGACCTTGTGTTCTGATGTCATCGGCGTCCAACAATCAGCTTTATGGCTCCAAAATTATTTAGTTGCACATGTTTTTCTAGAGGTGTACTTGTTAAGATTTCTTATGTCATCTGGTGGATCGCATTCTGAATTATTTAGATCCCGGTTATATCTGAACCTTTGTACAAACCCGGGGTCCACATTTGTCTTCTATCCACTTTTATTTTGTTTAAATTAAAATTAGATCTATTCACGCAAATGAACTTGCACGTGCAGATAGTTCCAATCACAGGTACTTCAAAGTTTATTTTTTAGTTTGTGTCATGTCAATGAGATATACCTCTGGCCTCCTACATTGTATACTATGATTACCTTAATTATGGTGAATATATTTTTATAGCCGTAGTCATTATAAAAATAACACCTAAGTATTTTTATTCCATAGCATATCATCGCGGTGGAATTTTAACTATGAAGATAATTGAGATACGTTCAGATTGGATTGGATGAATGGAAATTTCCGTGGATTGAACCTCGCAGGTCTATCCTCCTCCCGTAATCGCGCTCTGCTAGTAACAGGGACACAAGCAGCCCTCTACAGGGCCACATCTGTCTCGACCGTTCGGCAGCAACTCCCCTGTAGGAAAGGGCTGGTCTCCGTTGTCCTGGGTACACCCACCTAGGTGGAGATTTTAGACTTAGCACCCTACAATCCCAAACCCTATCTCATAACAATGTTATCAGATTTAAACCAGTTATAACGCTACTATACAATAATGTTAATGGGAATTATAGGTACATACATAATTCCATTTGGTTTGCCTGATATTTGTCTTATTGACCTAACCTATACCATGATCGCGTTAATTCCTGTTAACATTATTTTGTATCATGGAACGCTATAGTTTAACAGTTATTATGACTCTACTTTCCAAGCGTTTATAAGTTCAATTACTGTATAATACGAGTGTATAATTTAAATTAATTTTCGAGGGCATCGAGTTAGCTCGTGCAGGAATGTCACCTCACATACCTTTAAGTATTTTCATTGGAATCGTTTTCATAATTATTTACCTCAAAGTACACACATCGTTTAATTTACGAGAAAGGTTTTAAATGTGATTATAAAAATAAAATTGTACTATTGAAGAAGGGCAAGCACTATTTCAAAAGACGCCAAATTGAAGAAATCACTTGTGAGAGCACAGTGCATCCCTCTTTCCATGGATATCGCGACATGTCCACAGCGACTTTAGGGACAAAGCTGTTCACCGTCGGACATTACGATACATATAAAAATTTTGAGAGGCTTCATTTATACTGTGTAGTTTTCGTAAAGCTGCTTCAGGAATCCCCAAAGCGGTAGGCAGAGATATCACAAACATTTTCCTAATGCTGCTGAAAAAGGAAACTTCGGTAACATTTTTCATTACCTTCTGAAACCTGGTACGTCGCGCTCATTATCAGTTAATATAAATATTCGATCGTCAATCTAAGATTATTTTCAATCCCGATTTTTGATAATCGATCGATCGACGCAGAATAGGTATTTTCTATATGTCTATCTCGCCACCAAGACCCTAACAAAAAAGCTGTCACTTTGGCACGAATGGCTGTAGGACCTCTTTCGCCAGACGACAGTTCAAAAAACTGGGCTATAAACTATACAACACCCTTAATATAAAAGAAAATATTGTAGAACACAACCATCACGAACTGAAAAAGAAAGCAACGGATTGGCTACTCAAACTCAATCACGAAGACACTGAAACACTATTAAAATTCATTGAGTAAACACATAAACACACACTCCGACACACCTTCACACACACACACACACACACACACACATACACATACACATACACACACACACACACACACACACACACACACACACACACACACACACACACACACACATTCACACACACGCAACTAATATAATTGCACACCTATATGTACACTTACTTACACATAAACCATAATATCGATTAATATAGTTGAAAAAATATATGTATTTAGATGTTTAAACTTACCTGTGACTCATGTTCACTGTGGTGTCATGTATCCAAAATAAACAAATTGTTTATTCTACAAATGAGCACTGTGTGTCCCAAAATACAGGCCTCAGCCTAATTTGGGATCCAGTTTCACGTACTTTTAAGTCTCAAAAAATTTGAAATATTTTAGTAAATAAGAACAGTATCTGTAATTTTTTTTGTGATAAATAAATATTATTATTATTATTATTATATATATTAAGTGTCGATCCGGCCACCCTAAGATCGATTAGAAAAATGATCTAAAGATTGTTTATTGAAATAGTAAAATTAAGTAACGGTTTAAATTATCAATCTTGGATTACGAAATACGGATTGAGATTGCATATAGAAAGCGGACCGTTAGGCAATCGATCTAGTCGTTTATAAATAGGGCACTAAATCTGCAATCAATCATAGATCTAAAACTCTATTTGTAACCCAGAAAATTCGACAGGAAATTTCTGCACTGGAAAAATAAATGGCGCTGTAGAACAAATGTAGGCAGGTCACGGAAGCGAAGTGCTAAAAACAAAGAACATGACTGAGCAACTGATATCGGTGGCCTTGACCTCCACAGGTACACATGGAAGCTTGGTGGTGCGGTCCCAAGGTACAAGGCACACATTGGTACCGTAAATCGCGTGCCTAGCGAAGAGTTAAATAGAAACATATTATAATCTTTGCAGTTTTTATCTTTGTAGTTCGATCTTTAGCACTAAAATCGCATCACGGTACGGTTTCAAGGTGTACCGCAAGGAACAGTGCTTGTGCCGTGTGTCGTGGCAATGCCTACATAGTGTGCTATACGAAACGACCACATACGGTATAATTTAAAAAAAAAAATTATTTAATCTGTTAGGGCCGCGTGGTTCCCGGCAGACTAGAATTTGGGCCACCCTATCGCTTCCCATGCGGTGTCGTGCAAGGCGACTAAGGGATAGGGCTGTTTAACATCAGACAGATGTATACAGCTCAGACTCAGAGATGCAAGGCTCGAGTCAACAATAGTACCCGGAAGACGGCAGCAGGCTCACCCCCTATTACGTGGGACCGAAAGCAAAATTAACCTCTGCCTAACCCTTCGGGGATAAAGACGTGATTATATGAATGTATGTATGTATGATATATTCCAAATGGGTTAGTCTATGAAACCGACATATTATTATTCTTTCTTATATTTTTGTATGAAAAAATAACAATTTAAAAATTGGATATGAGCTCATCTAATAGTGCTCCATCACGTTATTATATTTACAAACTCAATTTATCACGCCATGACATTCACTTGACATGGCCTACTAATGCTCATGTCTCCTGTTTTTATACGTGGCGTCTAGACGACGCGCCGTGCCCAGAGGGTGGACCCTCCCTTATGTACCATGTTATGAGTTATTGCGGATGCCCTTCGGACGTCCTACTGTCACATTATCAAATTAAGTACATTTGTGTTCATTAATAGTTACATTAACTTGTTTCATATGCTCATGTTTTTACAACCTAAGGTATTAGGTTGTAGGTTCTCCTTCAAAAAGACAGATGTCTGTAAGGAGATCGAGAGCTGGTGGTACCTAAATCTGTGGATTTAAGCTTGGTTTTGCTTTACTAAATTTTGATAACCTCTCTTACTTTTAACATACATATATTTACGCCTGGGGTAGGCAAGGGTCTATTAACACTCACATTTCACCAAATTTTTGGTCCCACGTAATAGGGGGCGAGCCTATTGCCATCAAGCGAGGACTTATAATTGGATTACTGACGGTTGGACAATAGACCTATCCCTTAGTCGTCTTCTACGACACACACAAGAGGAATTTTTAACGCCTCCGAATAAAGTGGATCATTCAACTAATTTCCTTAATAACGCCTCCAACTAACTACACGATCTACTGGATCAAAATATGATTATAGGAGAACACGACGGTATTTCCGTCCAATTGAGCAGTCTGACTGGGGAAATACCTCCGCCTTACAGAATACCCCGGCCATAACAGCCTCATGTTGTGTTCCCGGCGTGAGTAGGGTAGCCAGAGCTCACTGGAGAGTTTTTATGCTGTCAGTGGGAGGATCAAAAGCTTGTCCTGCTTTGTCTCTTACACTAACAGCACAAAAACTCTCTGTGCTAACAGTTTTGGCAGCGCGAGTGTGACTCCTTTGGTTTTGCACACGTCCTTAGGCCACGGTTACCACTTTCCATCAGGTGCGCCGTGTGTTTGTCTGCCACCTAAGTGTTAGAAAAAAAACAATTCTCTTGATAACCGCTTCGATTAACTCAATTTTGTGACAATCGGATCCATAACATCTTGACTATAATTTCAACCTTTCAAACAATTTATTTCCAGTATTCAAATAGAACGCTCTACTACGGGCGTCAAAAATGCTCAGCTGCTGTGCGTCAACGGAGCAAATCCACGCACGCAACCATCCACACCACAGCTACTTCGAGTAAGTTGAAGAGCTTCTAGTGAGAGTTTCTGACTACATATGAACTAAGTGCCGCGATAAAACAGGTTGGAGCGGTTGGCATGAGACAGTATTATAATACCCATTCAACTAGTAGTCCAAAAAAGGACCCTTCTGTGAACCACTAAATTGCTTTTCAAATATTTCTTAGTCCTCATGACTTCTGGTGGAAGTATTGTCACTCTAGCGATAATTTATGGATGCGTCCGAGGCTTTAAACCTCGAAAACCGGGATCCACTTTCTATTTTTATCTTCTTTTTTATGACTGATAATTTTATATTTATGGGATCGGGGCCCAGGTTTTTAAAAAAACATTGTAATAGACTTTACTGTTATGCTGTTAGTGTCTTAAATTAAACGGCATCTTGTAAAATGAATGAAAAGATGCAATGAACTTTTTTTCTATTAATTTTGAACTTTAAGCCTATATTAATGAAGTCTATAACTTAATGTCATTTGTTGCAATGTCAGTGGTACAATAGTGGTTTAGCTTTAACATAAAATTATCAAAATCGCCTTTTGTTATATGACTTATTTTGTCTTTTACCCGCTCCCGACTACCGTCTGACCCAACTTCGCGAGGAAAACCTGTGCCAGAGCTACGCGTCCGTTGATTGGTAGGTGTACCAGCTAACAGGTGAGGTTGGATGCCTTGAAAAAGATAATAAAACCCTGCATGCACATTACTACAGTACTATTCTGTACTGTGTACTAGTGCCAAAATAGAATCAAAGATATTAATTGCTAAAATAAATTATATTTCCATAGATCCTTGAAGAGACCATTCAGAAGAAAGTTCCAAAATCTCTCCTGAAAAAGTCGGGAACTCGTGACGTGGAGAAGTACCGGTTGAACTTCAACTTAGCCGACTCCGTCAGCGACAACATGTTCCAGTATAGGACCAAGTTCGTCCAACACATGTTGACAAGTCCCATGTATGCGAACAGCGCTGTCGGGAAGCCTTGGGAGATGATTGGCAGGTACGAAAATGGTACATACATATATACATACATATAATCACGCCTTTATCCCTGGAGGGTTAGGCAGAAATTAACACCCACATTTCACCAATAATTGTATACGGCCCCACGTAATAGGGGGTGAGCCTATTGCCGTATTCCGGGCACTATTGTTGACTCGAGCCATGCATCTGAGGCTGAGTCTGGGCTATATATATCTATCTGATGTTAAACAGCCCTATCCCTTAGTCGCCTTGTACGACATCGCATGGGAAGAGATGGGGTGGCCCTAATTCTACTCTGCTGGAAACCACGCGGCAACCGGAAACCACGCGGCACACGAAAGTGATACCTTTAAATAGTACCTCATCTTAGTGTTGATCCTGGTTGCACTTGAATCTTACTCCTCGAAGTTTGAGGCCAGCTTATTCTTTCCCTTTTTAACTTCGATGTTTTATGTGCAGACACTGTCATATCTACAACCATTCCAGAACCTACTGGCGATACCGAAATGTATGCCTAACATGCTCTTCAAGGCACGGAGAGGTTTAAATCTCTCTCAGTGCAGGTATTAAGAATCTCAATCACCCATCCTAAGACTGACCTGACTAAGTGATTGATAACTACTGAATTATTACTCAGCCACAAGCTTCTTACTGCCCCGGTTTATAACTTAGAATTATTATGTACCTAATAAATTATTGGTAGTAATATGCAAGCAAGCCATAAAAATAGAACAGTACTTATGACTGTTCAGATTTTCTAATATGGATGTTTAGTAGCTTTATTTCTTACGGTTTGTTAGAGTAACAGTAGAGTATCTTGCTTGCCTTACCTTTACTAACCTACGCTCTACTTTAAATTCCAGTGTTTCAGAACAGATCGTCGACGAGCTGTTAGTAGGCTGCGTGCAAGAAATGGAGCTCCACGACTACATCTCAGAACTGTACAAGCGAGAAACTTGTTGACTTGCTTACGAAATATACTTTCTTGTTATTATAATATAACATTTATCTTGTTCTAATGTTGGTTCTTTTGTTTGTGAGTAAGGATAAACTTCATAGACCAATAATAACCATTAGATTGCCTACATATTTAAGAATGGAGTAAGATTAGCAATCTTGATTTTATAGTTCAATTCAGCTATGCCGAAGTTTTCGGAACAAATCTATTAGAAAATTAAAGTTTATTGGTATTGGCAGTTCAATTCAATTTTCATAAATACCTGTGAATGTATATTATACAGGGAATAGAACCTTATCCAAACACAGTTGAGGTCGGTTTTACAGTTTAAGATACAGCTGAACTTGAAGCAACTGCCATCTCAGCTCCAAAACCAATTGGTGATATCTAAGGACGACCGAGTAACCGTCAGGACGGTTAGGAAAAGGTGATGGTTAAGATAAAGATTACTAACCCTCACACTGCTATGCGAAGTGTGAGGGTTAGTCTGTCGTCTTCACCGTTGTAAAGAGGCTGTCTTTATCCTTTTTATCATTTTATTACACAGGACTCTGAAACAGCTGCAACGATTTTGACGAGCCGATCATAGGCAGATAGCTGATTATATAAGGCGAAATCCAACCTAGAAAAATAATTGGGGACAATCAGGCGGGCAATTTTTTCCAAAACTTCCCATTCGATATGCAGGGATGATATTCTGGACGATTATTTATTAAAGATTTTTAGGGTCTAAAATGTGTGGGTAGGGAACAACTACATTAACCTGCATCAACCCAATGATGGATTATAAACTATAGATATGTTGTGCACACTCAAAAATGGCAACAAAAAAATGTTGACTTTTGTCATAATTTTATGCACCAATTAGAGACGCGGTAGCCTAGTGGTATGGGTAATGACTGCTGAGACGAGGTCTCGGGTTCGATCCCAGGTTTACCATGGCACACACCAATGACTTTTCGATGCTTTTCGAAGTTATATATGTGTATTTATCGCAGGTTTTTTTTTTTTTTTTTTATATAGGACACGTCAATTGGACTTCGCCTTGCCTGATGGTAAGCTGAAGGCAAAGTCCCAGAAAAGAGGGTCACCATTACTTACACATACCGTGTGACAATGGTGACACTCAGCTTGACGGCCTCATCATATGCTTTTTCACGCCCCGCTTAAAGGTTTAAAAGTGCCTGGTTAATGGCAATAGGCTCGCCACCTATTACATTGGAACTTAAACATAAACTGGCGAAATGTGGGTGCTAGCACCTCTGCCTACCTTTTCAAGGATATAGGCGTGGGTTTATGTATGTATGTTAGAGACACGACAGTGCGCTATGCAAAAAATCTAAATAATAATATTATTATTAATTGATATAAAAAATAATATATTCCACATAAATTAATTGTACTCTCGAGTTGTTGCATTCTCGAGATTTATTGTTCACTATGTAGTCCACTCTTCAATGTTCTGGTTATCGAACAAATTTTTAGTGATAATGTCAAATGATCAAAACTACCTGCCACGTGCCAAGTACGTAGCCCCGCCATCTAGCGCCTTCTAATGTCATTCGCTTTTGCTCACGGATCGACACATCGTTATCACTTATAGAATCGAAAATGAGGTAAAATTCATAGATTTAGTGCTAATTTGATGATAAATCGGTGTTAAAAAGTGTAATCAATATGGATAAACGTAAACATAAGCATTCTCTACAACATATTCGACGAGAGATACGTAAATTAGAAGAACCATTACAAAAGTATCGAAGTTTGGATTCGGACAGTAGTAACAACAGAAAGTCATATTTTTATAGTTTTTGTTCAACATAAACTGAATATTAAAACATAAAACAACAAAAATTTATATGTATGTAATTTTTAAGTACCTATCAAGTTCTACCCTCAACAATCACAAGTAATAAAATTCGTTCCGTTTTATGTGAATTCTATTCTATATGACGGTGATTCCATAATTGTGCCTTACCAAGGCACAATTTTAATGGAATCACCGAACTTAATGGCATGATGCGATCATAGTCCTGCACTTTTTTACTTCAATACATACAGTCCATCAAATCTAAGAGGTACCGTTTGACGTTTCATATTTTTCAAACCGAAACAACTTTGTTCATACGTACATTATTCAGTTTCGATAACCTTTTTCATAAAACCATGAATTTAGAAAGATTTCATTATTGTATCTAAAAATGTACAATTCTTAATATCTAAATGTAATTGAAAACTTTCAAACAAAGCAAAATAACACATATTTACACAGTAAATAATTTCTAATAGTTATATTCTTGACCGCATTACAAAGTTACGTAGTTAGGTCACTGCACGTAGTGTTGCGACTCTTCGGATACACTTGTATGCAAAAAAATCGTTTACATATACGAAAAATCGAATGTATTATTTACAAATTACACTTGACAACCAAACAAATATTTTTTCATGTGAATGGGATTTATCTCACATATTACGATTACATAACTAAATAGTTATGTAATCGTAAAATATGAGATAAAACCCATTCACCAAAAATACGTATTTATAAATCAAATATATTTGCTTCTTTAAAAAGTTGTCGAAAGCGATTTGTCGATTTTTGATTTTCGCGCCCAAATAAGTCGGGGTTTCTCGCGCTAACGCTGTCGAAATAGTAAATGGAGTCAGGGATAGTGTTTTTTACATTTATTTTTGTGTATGATAGTATGGGTTTGCATATTACAGAGAAATAAACAAATTTTTAACAAGCACATCCATTGATTTTACAATTACAATTTTTTCTTCTAAGTCTTATTTCTACGTCTAAAACTAATAAAAATAAGGTATGTAGAACCCATTCACAAAAATGTTGTTGCCTGATGTTATAAATTAACGACGTTACTGCGCGACCGCATAATGCACTGAATACACAGATACCCTAAAATAAATTAATTTAATTATTTTTAGGTCAATAGGCAAAATCGCAGGTGTCCAAGTCTCTACAATTTTTTTTTTCTGGCAACACTGCCAACTACAAGCGCACGCGGTCCGCTCGGTCGGTTCGGCGTCAGCAGTCCTCGCCATCTTGGAAGCTGACTGTGCGCGTACTTGCTTTCTCGTTTGTGTTTTACAATTTGTGACTTGGCTATTACTTTTCTGGACTGATCATTCTTTATCCGTTTACCTTGGCAATATTTATACTGGACTCCGAACTAAGCAAGTGTTTATTAATAATGTCGAAAAGAGGACGTACTTTGAACAGCCAGGCTCGTGAATTGGTGGTGAAATTACACGAGTATTTTGAGCGTGAATCTCAAAATGGTGGACTTCTACTGCCAGTTACACAAGTTCGGGATCGCGTCGGTGAAGCTCTCGGTATTGGTAGCCGCACCGTTGGCAAAATATTAAGTGAAAAATATGGGCCTTCGGGGAGTGACAGTAACGTACTTCACACACCGAAAAAACGAAAAAGAAATAAACCTGTGACAGGCATCGATGAATTCGATAGTCATGCTATTAGAAACCATATATACGGGTATTTTACAAGAGGCGAATTTCCAACATTGGCAAAGTTATGTGCAACTTTAAAAGATGCCGGGCTGTATAAGGGAAGCATAGAGTCGTTGAGAACGGTAATAACAGGAATTGGCTTCAGATACAAAAAAGTTGACAAACGAAAAATTGTTATGGAGCGACATGACATAATTATGCAGCGACTAACATTCCTGCGCGAAGTTAAACAAATTATAAACTGGGATAATGTAATATTTTTGGACGAAACTTGGCTAAATTCCAACCATTCTGTGCCGAAAACATGGACTGATGATTCTGAAGCTTCGTGCTCGAAGGTGCCGATAGGAAAAGGTGGACGCCTCATAATATGCCATGCTGGGTCAGCGTCTACAGGCTTCGTGGAAAACTCTTTATTAGCTTTCCAATCCAAAAGCACTAAAGAGTATCATGAAGAAATGGACGCAGTAAGGTTCCGAGAGTGGTTCTTAAATTTATTACAGAATATCCCTCCTAACAGCACAATTATAATGGATAATGCCCCATACCACTCTGTGCAAATTGATAAAGCACCTACGTCAGCCAATAAGAAAGCAGATTTGGTGGCATGGCTGCAAAGAAAAGGAGTGGATGCCGACATGTCACTATTAAAAGCTGAATTATTACAGTTAGTGAAATTGCATAAACCACCAAAACCGACATATGTAATTGACCAATTGGCCGAAGAGCACGGGCACAAAGTCATACGACTTCCTCCGTACCATTGCCAATATAATGCCATTGAACTGATTTGGGCCCAAGTTAAAGGTAATATTTTATAATATTATAATAATAACACGAGTACTTCTAACATTTATAATTTAAACAATGGTTTTCGTCTGCTATCAAATAGTTACATTATTGTTTTACAGGTTATGCAGCAAGACACAACACAAAACCACCCTTCAGTGTCAAGAAAATGGAAGGTTTATTAAAGGAAGCATGTGCCCAAGTTACACAGGAAGATTGGAGTAAAGTAGTACAAAAAACAAAGAAAATAATAATGGACGACTTCGAAAGAGACGTACACTTTGATAATGTAATGGACAATCAACTGGTCATTAATTTAAATGACGATGATGACGAAGACGACGATACTAGTACTAGTAGTGAATAAAAAAATATCCTAAACATTTCTTTTATTTAATTATAACAATTGATTTCTTAAAATTCGGATATTATAGTAATCGATCTCTTAAAGTTCGGATATTATAGTAATCGATTTTTTCATCCCATCCCTATCATTCAATTGTCAGAACTGTCAAACGGTACTTCTTAGATTTGACGGACTGTAGTATTTTGTTGCGATCTATATAGTGGTAATCAGCGGGGACTTCATTAACATTATGCCCTGGTATTATGATGCGATCATAATCGTGTAATATTTTACTACGATGAGATCGTAGTTGTGTAAAAATGAAAAATTTGTATTTATAATATGACGCAATTTTAATAGATGTCATAATGAAACCATGACCTTGAATTCTGTTGTACTTTCTTTTAAACAGGCGAGCCTAATAATTATCAAAACTTGGGCGACTTCGAAGAGCGGTTGAATTCTTTTGTCGACTTAACTGATTCTGATTCTTCTTATACGGGCCACACTAAATCCACTATGCATATTGGTAATGACCACACTGAATCAATGATATTGACACAAAATGTGGAACCAGTTCCCTCTACCAGTCAACAGACAAATGATGTTGCGACGGGCATTTCGGATGCACCCATTGTTTGTTTACCTACTGATATACTAGACCTATTGGGTGAACTCAATGGTAAGTTAGAGTTTCTTGGACCAAAAATTAATGAGGATGTCTCTAATTTCGCGGTCGTATATTGTGTGAAAGCCTGAATAAGGATCAAAAGAAAGTGTTGACTGAAAAGTTTCTTGTCCCTGAAAATTTCGGGTGTATCCCAGTATTTCCATGGAAATACAAAATGGAAATAGTGGGACTAACGTTTTTTAAAAATTATATCCCATTATTTCTATTGCGACAAAAAAACGCAGAAAAATTGTGTTATTTGTTATTTGTTTGAAAAGTATACAACTTTTGATGAATAGATTAAAATTAAAACACGACTTCTCGGTATTAAAAAAAATTAAGAACAAATTAATAATCTGCAATTTTATAAATAATTCATAGATAAGAGCCATTTCACAAAATGATTGCGCTCGAGTTAAATTGTTTGTGTATGTAACTTAAACAGTGTAACGCGAGAGACTAGACGGACGAAGCAATCATGAGCCGTAATGTAATTTTATATGAAATTTATAAAAAAAAAATGTTTTTTTACATATATATTTTTTATACAACTTAGGTCGCAGACAAGCACCACCTGAAGGTAAGTGGATACCGTGGTCTATGGGCGAGTGTAACGTGTATTTTATTTAGTCTAATGAAATTTTCAAGTTAGGTAAATAGAAAACAAGAAGTTAAGTAAGTATGTAAAATAATATAATAACAATTAAGATTAATTCCGTTGGTTCTCTGCTAGTCATCACACCACTCTCCTCATCAATCAAGGGCATTGATTAGAGAAATAAATTAATAATAGTAATTAAATAGTTTCTAATTGCACGCAGTCATAAAAACTGATGCAGCGTTTTTTTGTCGCAGCCGACAGCAATAGAAATAGTGGGACAATCAGTCTGAATCAGGCCCAGTATTTCTATCAATAGAAATACATAATAGAAATAGTGGGATACACCCAAAATTTCCAATTAGTGAAGGCAAGTTAAATGCTGAAAGTGACAGTGTTATTGCATCAACCTATAAATAATTTCCATGCAAAATGTAGAATTAAAGTGTGTAAACCAGCTCCTGAAAAATAGGTTCAGTAAACCTTGGGACCGCTGGCAATAATATACTACACATACTTATACAATAGTTTTATTAAAATTTATTTTAATTATACATATTTCTCACTGTAGCATTATTAAAATGAATAATTTACAACAGTACGACTTCAGTCTTACCGAATCTGATTGGTTTCACAGTATTTCGAATGTACATAATACTTAAATTCTAACAATTATGGATGTTACTCGTAAAAATTCTTTGTGCAAATATTATGCCGCGACTTAAATATATTTTATTATTAATAGACTAACGATACATTATTTTAGACATATATCTGCCTAGCCTAGACAAGATAAAATCTGCTTTGGATCCAAAGATACAAATTTATTTACAACACCTCAAAGGAATCCCGTGATTCGGTGAGTTCTAACTTTTATTGCAGTATTAGAAGCATTTGCTTTGGTTTATAGGCTGTATAGGTTGAAACCTTTGTTTTGTCTTAACATAAGCATAGAATAATTATATATTTTACATTATAAGGCACTTAACATAAGACTAGGTATACCCGAAATACAAAAAGTCATTATTCACATCCGTACAGTGTTTTTGTTCTCCAATTTTATGATAACGAGTGACATAAAAGGTCACTTCTTTTTGGAATAGTGTTAAGAATATTATTTTAATGGAATCTATCGCGATTTATTTATCAATCTTTTATTATTTAAACTGAATCCGAAGTTTGGGTTACTCTTCAGCTGTGATGGGGAGAAAAGTAACCGAAACGTCGCATCAGTGTAAATAATAGCAAATAAATTGGAATGGAATCCGTTACAAACGGTTTCTCTTCAAAGTGTAAAATTCTTCGACAAGAATTTAATCTCTCTGCCTTGAACAAACCAGGACAGATAAATTATTTTCCAAATTGTATATCCTAGTAAAACTGACTAAACATTTTCGTCATAATTCATACTTAACCGAATTGAATTCAAAACGTGGCTGAATTTTTCTTTTTGTCTTTTAAGTGTATCATTTTTCTCTTTTGGCAGTTTTGGAACACTTTCCGTTTCTGTATTAGACGGGTCTGGTGGAACTGAATCATCTGGTGTAGCGGAATTTGATTTTTTGAGCCTCGGTTTAGCTAAAAGTTGCGCTCCACTAACTGCAAATATACTTTCAAGTTTACTCTTTAATTCCTTCCTACTCATTTCAGTTACTTTTTCTTCTTCTGGTTCGGGTTCGATTGGCTTGGGTTCAACAGGCTTTTCTACTACTGCTTCAGTATTTACTGGCCGCAGATTTGATAAGCTATCTCTTGATAACAATTCTTTCTTTAAGTCTAAGAATACTTGAGGCCGCTCCCTACTCGCGGCTACAGCTAGTTCAGCTTCTACAATGTTACCAGTTGATTGTGATCTCCTCTTCTCCCTCGGTTCCTCATCTTCATTATTAATTGTTTTTTGGAATATAATGTTTAATTTCGACGCTAAACTTATTTGTCTTGAACTACCGAACCTTATATTGCCATCACCTTGTGAGCTGTTAGATAGTACACTTGGCCTTGGTTCACCAGTATTATCTTCATCATCTATATCTATTGTAGAAACTTTAGGAGTGAACATAGTATTAAACTTCTTAAAGGTTAAAGGACTAGGCGTTTTAAAATAGTTTTCATCAAAAGGTGGCGGTGGTGGTATATTTGAATTTGTGTCATGACCAGTAGCCTGGGAACTCTGCCTGGGTTCACTAAAATCATTAACATCTTCTTTGGTATGCTTATGAGGTACAGTATTAAATTTCTTAAAGTTTAATACAGCGGGAGCTTTGAAATAGCTTTCATCAAAGGGTGGTGGTACTGGTATATTTGAAATATTTGTGTCTTCCATAGAACTATCTAAGGTTGGTCTGTCTATTGTGTCAGAATAACCTGATTCATCTGTTCGAGAGTTCGTATCACTATCATTGAATGCTGTTATTTCTTCATCGTAATCATTACCACTTTCTTCTTCTTCTTCTCGTAGCTTTGGTAAGTCTTCTCTGTGGACTTGAGCGATCACATCATATTTGGATAACACTTGATTACCCGTCGATGCATCTGAACCAGCATCAGACAATTCACTGAGAGATTTTCTGTGCGTGATAACACCACCAATTCCATTACTGAGTAACACAACGTCTTCACTTTTACTTTCTTTTAGGCTTAGTACGTCAGTATAGGAGTCTTCTTCAGCTTGAAGAACTTGATCTAATAAGTCTATTATTTTCGCTTCTTTTTCTGCACTATTTTCTAACTGGATTTGCTGTATGACTATTTCTTGAGTTTTGGGTGTATCTATAACTGTTTTTGTTTGCACAATAGGTATCACTTTTATATCATCATATTGATTCCCATAATCATTTAACCGTGACATTGTCTCAGGCGGTGTAGGGGACTCAACTATTATTTGGACTGTTGCCCTTTTACCATTCATATTCGCATGGTCATCTCCATCGTCAGTTTTAGCTGCTCTTTGGTTATAACAACGAAGGCAAATTAGGTAAATTGGTATACCTGAAAAAATCATTTTTTCAGTAAAAAGATATAAGTAGCAGTGTACAAAACTAAACAAATAAGACTTTTATTACTTACCTATTAATAGCCATATTGCAAATCTAACCCATGAGTGCCAGCTTAGGACAACCATTAGATGTATATTAGCATAAATACTTAGACAAGGCAGAAATGGAACTAGAGGTGTCTGCAAGGAAAAAAGAAGTAAATGTAAGTATGTGTATGCTCACAATAATATAGTAAAATAATAAGTAGAAAATGTACCTTGAATGATAACTCCTCGTCACAGGCGGGCTGTAAAGCCATAACGAGCACAGTGATGATGGCTAACACGTGAAGGACGATGATGGCGGCAAGTGGTCGGTTGGTGTGCACGAGGACGATTGCTATCACTATGCACAGACATACTGAAATGATAATATTTGATGAGATTAGAGATTGAGTAGTTGCTTAGAACGAGTTAGAAGTTTTTTAAGATAACATATTTTGCGGAGTAATTAGCAATAATAATGTCAACTTATCTAAAAGTATTTATTATCTTTCTAATTAAAAAGAACGTACGTGCTAAACGAGATGACTTTATTCGTAAAGAGAAGGTTACAGACAGGAAGTACATCATAGACTATATGAGTGAACATAAATCATATCATAGACCAAGTAGATCGATGTGTTTACAATAAAATAAGGATTTCGATATAAATAATTACACCCCCACTATATCGAAATACACAAATGTACTTATATAAAACAAAATTACATTTTAAGGAGTCCCAAAGTCTCCATAAATTTATAATGCTTTGCTCTGGGCAAACCTTTTGTCAATAAATCAGCAGGCATCTCTGAAGTCCCCACATATTTAGTTTCAACAATCTCGTTATCAATTACTTCTTTTATAAAATTGTGACGCACGTCTATGTGTTTGGATCTTTTGTATGACTGATAACTATTGGCAAGTTTTAAAGCACTTTGACTATCATTAAATATCACTACTTTATTACAAAAGCCAACTATTTCTATTTCTAGTCTACGCAAATGTATGGCCTCTCGACACGCTTCTGATAAGGCCATGTATTCTGCTTCACAGCTACTCAACGCCACTGTGCGTTGTTTTCTACTCTCCCAGGAAATGGCAGACCCACTTCTCAAAAAACAAAAACCAGTATATGACCGTCTGTCTGATATGTCATTTGCCCAATCGGCGTCTACATAACCGACCAAATCTGCTGTTCCCTGGGTGAACTTCAAACAATAATGTTTAGTTTTATATAGGTACCTTAGCACTCTTTTAGCATAAGAAAAATGAACATCAGAATAATAGTTATTGAATTGAGATAAATAACTAACTGAGTATGCTATGTCTGGCCTAGTCAACACTGCAAGATACATTAAACACCCTATTAACCGTTGATATGGAATGTTATCTTTACATACACTAGATTTTTCAATATTTAATTTACATTCAATAGGTGTTTCTGATGTGTGACAGTCAGACATGTTAAACTTGTGCATCAACTGCTCTATATACTGCTCCTGATCAAGGGTAACGACACAGTTTTTTCTATCAACATTCACTCTCATACCTAAGTACCTTTTGACACAACCAAGATTTTTGATTTTAAATTTAGCACTTAAATCTTCAATTAAATCACCAGTTTCAGACTTCGCATTTGAAAAAACAAGGAAGTCGTCGACATATAGACCAACTATTGTCTTTTCATTATTTTTACCATTCTTTAAAAATACACAAGGCTCAATTTTACTCTTGACATAACCTAAATTACATAAAGTTTCATTTACTCTATCATACCAGGCAAGAGAAGCCTGTTTTAGACCATAAATAGCCTTCTTTAATCTAAGAACCTTATTACAATCTACATTAGGGAAACATTCAGGTAACTGCATAAAAATAGTTTCTTTTAAGTTGCCATTGAGGAATGCCGTAGTGACATCCAGGTGAGTAATGTCCATATTTAACTGTACACTTAGTGCAAATAAATAACGCAAAGTTGAATGTCTTATAACAGGAGAGAATGTCTCACAATAGTCCACACCAGGTCTTTGTGTAAATCCCTTTGCAACTAATCGTGCACGATATCTCACTTGTTTGTCACAGTATTTCTTTTTAAGTACCCACTTGCACTTCACTACCGTACCTGTACTTGGAGCATCTACCAACTCCCATGCGTGATTTTCATTAAAACACTTTAGTTCTTCCCTAATTGCACTTAACCACAGCTCCTTCTCCGACCCTGCCAATGCTTCCTGTACCGTCAGATCGTTAGCATCATCCCATGCCTCCATGTTAGAATCAGCACACATGTTTGAATATCCATATCGCTCTGGTTTCTTCCGCAACCTGGCAGGTTTTTCATCATGCTCCAATTCTCCTGATTCAGATGATGAAGCGCTCTCATACTCACTGGGTATATATGTCACATCAGACTTGTCAATGTAGGTTTCATTTACACTATCTTCCAAGTCTCCCGAAGATACATCCCCCACTGAACCAAGGCTCTCTTCATTGCATTCTTTGTTTTCTGTCACAGGTATAGATACTTCTTCCATTATAATAACATCTCTACTGTTACTGACCCTTTTAGTGATGGGACAATAAACTCTGTACCCTTTTATGTCTTCTGGGTAGCCCACAAGTATCTTTTTCTCTGCCTTTTTATCCCATTTTAGACGCTTTTCCTTCGCCACATGTACCATTACATGGCTGCCAAATATTCTTAAATGACCTATGTCTGGCTTACGTCCTGACCAAATTTCAAAAAGAGTTTTATCATTTAGCACAGGGAGAACAGTACGATTGTGCAGGTAGACAGCTGTATTTGATGCTTCAGCCCAAAATTCTTTGCCTAGCTTGGCATCAAATAATAAACACTTTGCCTTCTCGACAATTGTACGATTAAAACGTTCCGCCAATCCATTTTGTTCCGGTGTGTAAGGATTTGACTTCTGGTGTAAAATGCCATTTTTCTTCAGATAATCATCAAAACTTCTGTTACAAAATTCCTTCCCATTGTCACTGCGAAATGTTTTAATTTTTCTGTTCAACTGGTTCTCTACTTTGGCCTTATAATCCTGGAAATGTTGAAATGCTTCACTTTTCTGTTTCATGAAATATATGTAGGTCATCCGACTGTAATCATCAATAAACAAGATGAAATACCTGGAACCACCGATCGAATCATTTTCCATAGGACCACATGCATCACTGTGAATTATACCCAACAACTCACTACTTCTTGAACCAGAATGTCCAAAAGGAAGGCGTGACTGCTTGCCCTCACAACAAACAATACATGATGACTGGGAAATGTCACTTTTCTTCTTCAGTTCCATGCCACTTACTGCATCAGGCATCTTATTTAAGTACATGCTGTTTATATGGCCTAATCTGCGATGCCATGTATCCACAGACACAAACATTGTAGCCAGTATACTTTCACAAGTTTTCAATTTGTAAACTCCATTTGTCAATGACGCCACAGCAACCAACTGCTCATTTCTGTTGTAAATATTACATCCACTGGTAGTAAACACAACTCGGTTACCATTTTTAACCAATTGACTGACGGATAATAAGTTTGTGGTTAACTTTGGCACACACAACACTCCTTTGACAATCACGTCATATTCACTGTCGTCAGTAACCGTAGCGATTTGTACATCACCAGAACATTTCACACTGAGCTTTTCTTCGTTAGCAACAACAATTTCTTCAATAGAATATTCGGTCGAGACATTTTTAATCCAATTTTCATTTGAGGTTAAGTGGGCGCTCGCTCCTGAGTCAACATACCAATCGTTTCTCGAAAAACTGCCATTCAAGAAAACTGCATTGAATGCGTTTGTCTGTTTGCGTTCACTCGATTTAGTATTTGAAGAATCTTTGTCAACAGTACATTGATTCCGATAGTGACCGGTTTGTTTACATCTGTAACACCGCGGTACTTTCTTTGACTTTGACATTGAAGTTGACGTTTGCGAATGTCCGCCATGACCACTGCTGCCAACTGTCGTTTGCAAATGTCCGTTGTTCTTATTTCCGCCGTATCCAGTGCTGCCAACCTTGTTTTTTCTAAAACTTGCAAATGCCCCGTTAGCGTCGCCGCCATTGTTTTCATCTAGATCCATCAACTTAGATTTAATGGCGTCGGTGGTTATGGCGATCCCAGAATGTTCAATCGCCATTATCATCGGTGCATATTTTTCGGTTAAACCAGCCAGCAAGAGACAGCCGATCCACTCATCACTAATTTGAAATCCCGTTCCACTTAGCTTCTGTCCAGTTTCCACTAGCTGTGTCACATAACTGGTCATAGAATTGCAATTTTCGAGGCGAATCGAAATAAGATTTCTCAATAAACTGATGCGTCTAGTGAAACCAGAATCGTCGAATAAAGCCTTGAGCTTTTTCCACAGCTCCAAAGACGTTTTTACCTCCTTTATGTGCACGTACAAGCTCGAGTCGATAGTGAGAATCAATTTAGCCTTAGTCCTCGCATCGTCAGCGGCTTCTGTGATCTTCCCGATAACAGGTTTTATACAATGTCCCATGTTTTCCAAGATCAGAAAATTCTCCGCGGCGAAGCACCACTCCGTGTAATTTTCTCGCCCTTTCAGCTTCGGTACATTCACCAGATAGTTCGTCGACATGATGTCTATTTGGTTATTACTCGCGACCTACGCTAAAAAACTGAGCGACACAACTGAAAATTACTACTATCCTGAGTTACTAGCAAAAAAAGAATTGCCACGCTGGGCTGGGCCCATAACCTCTAATTAAAAAGAACGTACGTGCTAAACGAGATGACTTTATTCGTAAAGAGAAGGTTACAGACAGGAAGTACATCATAGACTATATGAGTGAACATAAATCATATCATAGACCAAGTAGATCGATGTGTTTACAATAAAATAAGGATTTCGATATAAATAATTACAATCTTTTAAGCTTTCGCGTTCCATGTTCACATACCTTTGGTTTGCCTGACGTTTCGACCAGGTTACACCGGCCGTGGTCACAGGTTGACTCAGAGTCAGCTGGTCAGAGTCAGCCTGTGACCACGATCGGGTTAATTCCCGTACATCATTGTGTAATATTTAATAACATCATATAAATGACGTTATTTGCAACGTAATTTGAAATTCGTAAATAACCCAAGCGTTATTGGTTAGTCACTATAAAGTTCGTCAAGACAAGATAGATAGATACTGCGAAGCACGTCAAATAGGAAGCATGAAATTATAGGTATGCCTGAAAATTCTTAGTAGTGAAGAGGTTCTCACTATATTTAGTTAGAACAAGTCTTCTTCTTAACGAATGCAAGTATCCAAGTCCTTTTAATCGGAAGGAATTACGACATCAAGCAAATGTGAATTGGACTGCATTTGACTACACTAGACAGTAAAGTATCTAACGGGACCGAAAACAGACAGTTTTAAATTATCTTTTTAATACCCCCCTCGGATACTCCGCGCCGGAGCTGGTGAGAGAGATTAACGCGGACTTGAATCGACTAAAACGCACGGTGCCTGTGGGTCGTTGTTAGTTGACGAAGGTGAGATTGACAGACATATCCCTCGCACCCTGGTTGACCCAGGACCATCTCTCCCGATCTGGCCCTCCTCGGGTGTGGGGACCATGGGTTCCTCAACTCGTTCTCGGAAACAGGGAGCGCCGCCGTCGCGGCCTGCTTCGGCCAGGATGATAGGTGGCTCCACCCGTTTCCCCCAGGCCTGCGTTCATGGGGAGTGGAGGTCATTCATCGACTTCCAAAATACCTACCCTCAGAGATGTAAATGAGTTAGAGATAACTAGTAAAATACTTACAGTACACGATCATTGATATGTCTATTATTAACTTCGATTTCCGCGTCGCCCTTCTGCTGGCACGCCTGAATATCTGTTTCAAGTAGCTTGTCTTTTTGTCTGGTTTGTTGTTCGAACGATATCTGAAAAGCACGGAAATATTAAATGGGGTGATTTATCCAAACATCAAGATACTATTGGGACTGCAAGAACCAATTCTGCCAAAGTCACCATGAGAGGTATTGGCTATTACAGAAGCGACCACCATCTCACCTCCTAAGCCCCAGAGGAGTGCTTGTGACTGAGCCCAGTCTGTTGTGTTAGATGAACAGACTATGTTGCAGGTGAAGTTGATTTCGTACATCTGTACTATCACTATCCTTTTGCAATAACTATTTCGCTTTTCCTCATTAACTTTAAAAATTTTAGTTAATCAGCAGACAGATATAGATTTCGGACAAAATACGTTTTTAGGAGATGACAAATTAAACTAAATATTTTATGTAGATTGCTCACTAAAAAGATTCACAGGCGTGACAGAGTACTTAGTCGAATCTAAAATAAACTATGAGCAAAACACCCATTTTACGGGATATTATATCTATAATCTTTTTGAGTTCATTTAAATTTTTGAGACGGATGTGTATTTTGATAAAGCATTGTAATGAACAGATTATTCGAAAGTAGGTGTAACGAATACCAAATGTGCCAAAAATATTGTGAAGATTTTTGCACATATATACATATAATCACGCCTTTATACCTGGAGGGTTAGGCAGAGGTTAATTCCGGGCACTATTGTTGACTCGAGCCATGCGTCTGAGGCTGAATCTGGACTGTATTTATATATGTCTGATGTTAAACAGCCCTATCCCTTAGTCGCCTTGTACGACACCGCATGGGAAGAGATGGGATGGCCCTAATCTTTAATAAATCTTTGTAAAATCGTTTTAAAAGATCTTTATGAAGAATAAAAAATGGAATTTATGTTATTAGCCCAGTCAGTCAAATTAAAGAGATACAAGAAATGAAAGAGATGGATAGTCAGGATACAAAATGTGATTAAATGATTTAATACATTACATTATTTCATGTTACTCAAAAATACTATAATCACAAGAATTAAATCCGAATTAAGTCCTATATTAAAAAACTATTTTGACCACTCTGATCGCACATATAAAATATAAACATCCGATTTGAGATCATCCTCCCTTTTAGGAATCGGTTAAAAATTGAAGTTGTGATAAAAATACCATTTGAATATTTTACAAGCTTTATGTGACGCTAGTTGTACTTACTTTAAGTAAACAAACTTAGTGAAGTAATAAAACTGATCAATACCTGAGCAGCACCACGCCCACGGCCACCAGCGTGTAGGAGGCCAGCGTGCCCACGCACAGCATCAGCACCAACTGGTCCAAGTCGAACAGACCCGACAGGATGGCTGCGGACACATAAACCATCAATTTTAGATATAACTTTCTTCAACCGCTATCACTGTGACCCTACCATGGTGAACCGAACTGTTGTTAGCTCCGTAATTCTTTCCAAATCGACTCCACTAAGAACTTTGATCTCGTTCTTGCAACCCATGCGAACTAGTTCCAGGAATAATATCTATACTACTAGACCTATGTTATTTGGGACATAATCTATTTCTGTACTAAATTTCAGTCAGTTCCATTCACTGGAGAGCTTTAGTGCTGTCAGTGGGAAGACCAAAAGCTTATTCTGCTTTGTCTTTTACACCGACGGCACAGAAACTCTTGCGTTTACAGGGTTATCAGGCGCGAGTGTGACTCCCTTGGTTTTGCACTTGTTCATAGGCCATGATAACCACTTTCCATCAGGTGGGCCGTGTGCTTGTCTGCCAACCAAGTTGTATAAAAAAAATCAGCCGTTAGACTTTGGCAAACGAAAAATTAACAAATTATTTTTTCAAAACTTCTGTATTTTATGGCAACAGTTTCTTCCTGTCAGTTAGTATTTTGTATATTATGTAGTTTTCGAAAACTTCTTGATACTCATAAATATAATGTTATCATTTGCGGATAATTTTCAAAGTGAATTGATTTATTTTTAACACTGGTCAATGGTATGGTTACTAAATTATTGATAATATTTTAAATAACAAGTCTGCAAGTATTATAATGTTTACATAGAGAAGAAGGTTGGCAACCTGTGTGGCCAGCGTGTAAACAGTAGGCCAAAGCCTCCTAACATAGGGAAAGGCCTATATACAGCAGTGGACTGCGATGGACTAAATGATTTGAAATTATTTTAGTATTCTCCATTCTCATAAACGTTATGCGACTATCAAACTATGTACATCAACTCACCGGCAGCGACAGTAGGCACGATGGTGGCGATAATCGGCGACCGTTTAGCGCTAAACAACTTGGCGAACCAGGGGAACAGCAACCCGTCTGACGCCATCGAGAACAGCAGTCGGGGCAGCGGGAACAACGCGCCGTACAGACTGGAATTTACATTTATATTTATATTTCACTGAACCTTATTTTTCGTATGGAAATCTCGACCGAACCTCCCCCCCCCCCCCACACTACAAGTCACGACGGTTAAATTATCGAACTCGAACCATACGCTGTCTCGTGTCTCGGGTATAAGGTGACCCATAAGGCAATCCCTTGCACTCCAATTAACCGAAAGCTATCTTTACCGTCAGTGATTATTATTTTAGATTTGTTTGCCGGGAATATAACCTAACACCTCTCGATTGTGAGGCCGCTACTGACATATCCAAAGCCAATTAATCACAGGACAACACGTGCAGAGCTTAGATGTCACCAATCAAGAACTAAGCGGCTTGGACTCTTTTATTTTACGCTCCACCAAGACCTGGAATTCATTACCAGCTCACGTGTTTCGTTCTTCCTACAGTCCCGGGTCCTTTAAGCGGGGCGTGAAAAAGCATCTGATGAGGCCGCCATTGGGACATTACTTAGTGTCTGTAATGGTGTCCCTTTTTCCTGAGACTTTGCCTTAAGCTTACCATCAGGCGAGGTGAAGTCAAATTAGCGTGTCCTAGATTTAAAAAAAAACGAAAATGTTAAAGAAAGATGGCAGTTCGTGATATACCTGGTGGTTAAGCCGAAGAAAGCGCCAAAGTTAACGATCCACCACGCCCAGTCCCACTTGATGTAGCTGAACACTGACGATACTGACGCGAAGGCAGCCTGCAACAGGCAGACTGGTTATTTTATATTTAGGAGGATACTTTTACCAGCAACTCTACCATGACGTGTTAAAGCAATCGTGTTCCGAGAGAAGAAGAGGGACAGATCATATATAGATAGATAGATAGATAATTCTTTATTGCACACCAATATTATAAAAGATTTACAGACATAATTAAAGTTACAGTTAAATGCACAATGGGCGGCCTTATCACTAAAAGTGATTTCTTCCAGGCAACCTTAGATTGGACAGGAATTAAAGTATATAAGTTAAAAATATTTATGGATTGTGCCTCTTTAATATTTACTGGCAATGCATTCCATAGGCCAATGGCCTTCACCGTAAAAGATTTGCCATAGTAAACAGTAGAATGCGCTGGCAATCCCAGCGTCAGGTTCCTAGACGGTCTCAAAGATCTCGTTTGTGTGTCATGGAGAAATGTAAAACGTTCTTTAAGATAAGTGGGAGTAGTTGGATTAAAGAGAAAATTATATAATAATGCTAAAATATGAGCATCATACATCATAGAGACCCTTTGTCTCTCTTTTTTATTCTTTTCAAAGAGTATTAGAACCGAAATTACTAATATTCCCTCTAACCCCTCCAGCTAAACTTAATTGCTTGTATTAGGAGTGGGTTTACATTCGAAACCGGGGTCTCTCGATCGTAAGGCCGACTCTTCAACCACTAAGCTACCAACACTTAGTTTTCTTTTAACTCCGATGAAAGAATTTGGATTGTCATGAATAGTGGTTAAAAATTGACGTAGGCATACATAGAACCTCCTCTTCTTAAAATCGATTCGAAAGAATCCTTCCGATTCTGCAATCAATGGTGTACACTTACTAATTCATAGTAGGGCACCATCATGGTGAACACGGTGCTGACGATGGTGTAGAGCAGGAACACGAGGGAGATTACCGCCACGATCGACGTGGGGATGGCGATGCGCGGGTTCTTCACCTGTGTGTCAAATGGGGATTCAAATGGTGGTGCATTTTGAGGGTGAAAACTCTTATACACAATATGCAGCGAAACTACACTTATTATTACTAGCCTTTATTGCTGATTCTAAACAAAAACTTAACAAGTAACAAAGTGTTTTAACTTAAATCTAATATATCGGGTTTCCCGGTTCAGTGATCAGCGTGTCCTGTGACACATAGGCCTCTTTCAGCTGCTTCCATTCTTTTCTATTGTTAGCTTTTCTGGACCAGATTGTTCTTCCAATCATCTTGATATCATCTGTCCATCTTCTAGCTTGCCTACCTCTATTTCTTTTGCCATCATTGGCTGCGATTCTGTTATAATTTTTGTCCATTTCAGTCTGCTTTCTCTTGTCATATGTCCTGTCCATCGCCATTTTAACCGTCTTATTTTCTCTAGTACGTCTTCCACCTTTGTTGTAGATCTAATGTCTACTGCTCTTTTGCGGTATTTTACCGTCACGCCCAACATACTTCTTTCCATTCCCCTTTGACACGATCTAAGATCATGTCAAACTACACTTCATATCGAGTTTAATTAATTTTTCCTGTTGTTTTCAATATAAATATATATCTAATAATATCCAAGAGCACGCCGATTCTTCTAATTGTCAATCACTGTCGTACCACAGACATTCTGAAAATGCCATTTAATTTTAGACTACTATTATGCAGTATATACATACATATAATCGCGCCTTTATCCCTGGAGGGTTAGGCAGAGGTGAAATAACACTCACATTTCTCCAATAATTGTATTCTGTCCCACGCAATAGGGGGCGAACCTATTGCCACTATTGTTGACTCGAGCCATGCATTTGAGGCTGAGTCTGTGCTGTATATATCTGTCTGATGTTAAACAGCCCTATCCCTTAGTCGCCTTGTACGACACCGCATGGAAAGAGATGGGATGGCCCTAATTCTACTCTTCCGGAAACCATGCGGCAACTTTATGCAGTTAAAATCTAAAATTACAGGGTGTCTTGTAGAGTGAATGAAAAAATGTAATTAACTCTTTTTCATTTAACCTTGAACTTTAAGTCTATATGCATACGTCACACAGACACTTTTAGCAGCGTCAGTAGTATGAAAATGGTTGACAATCAGCATAATACGGGTTGGGCATTATGCTGTTTTATGTTCCGTTTTATCATTTTTGGAGCTATCTGCACTGCCCTAATGATCTAGTAACAGTGATTTATATATGTAGTTATGGAGGTTCTTCATTAATTAAGTAATTGAAAATAACGATGTTTTAAGACAATGAGAGCAGGCCCATGGTGTGATCTCTCACCTCCTCGGCAGCGGCGGTGACGACGTCGAACCCGACGAAGCAGTAGAAGCAGACGGCGGCGCCCTTGAACGTGCCCCACACTCCGTACGGGAAGAACCTCCCCACGCCATAGCCCTCCGGCACTTGCTCGACCGGGATGCTCCAGTTGGCCGAGTCAGCTGAAAAAGTTAAGAGAAGCCGATTGTATAAAAATATTCTGAGCAGTTCTAATACACCTAATCATCAATAGTCTCATAATCGCAGACTATGTGGAACCTCTATGCCTCGCTGTGTGTGTTCTACCGCCTGTACAACGGTTTGTGCTCAGATGAATAGTTTGATATGATGCCCACAGCTATATTCTATTATCGCACCGCTCACCATATGCAGGGTATTCATCGTCACACATTGCAATCTCTGTTCTTACAGGGTCAGCAGCATGGGTGTGATTCCCCTGGTGTTGCACACGTTCATTGGTCACGGTAGCTACTTTTCGTCAATGAGCCGTGTGCTTTGTCTGCATAAAAAAAGAACGAAGAAATATTAGAAGGCTGCAAGAATTATCAACAAGAGAACAGTAACGACATAACTACAGAAGTATCTAAAAGTGGTAACTCACCAGCAACGGATCCGGCAATGATGATGAACAACACGAAAAGCAGGTTGATAGCACAGATCGCAACGTTGACTAGTGACGACTCTCGCACACCCACCGCCAGTATCACTGTAATAAGAATAAGAATAAGAATCTTTATTTCCTAGAATATGGTTGGTTACAGGTGTTGGGGTGACTTAGGATATACAGCATATTCTGCCATTTGTGACATGTGAAATAACACTGTTTAATGTCACTTACATTCTTCTGCTTCCCTATGATCTCTTTTTACATCCTGTTTAGTTTTTGTATCTAGTCGTAAATAAGTGGTTCAAACTTCAGACCCCTCGTTACACTTCATACCCACAGATCGCTAGCTTTCCTTCTCAGAGGGGCTTCGTCAAAGATGACTACTGCAGAAGACTCAAGGTATCGAGAAGGGAATCTCCTAGAAGCCCAGCGGCCATTTTCTACCTGTTCTACAACAGGTGACCTTACCCTGAAATACGGGGAGTTGTACCCTCACTACGCCGCTATCTCAGGCCTGTTTGTGCTTTGTTATAATAAGCTTGATGTGTCTATGTGTGTGTGCGTCTGTGATATTATAGCTCCTGAACGGATGAACCAAATTAGATTTAGTTTTTTTTTGTTTGAAAGGTATATTAGTCGGAAGTGTTCTTAGCTATGTTTGAAAAAGAAATCGGTCTAAGATGGCCACCGCCATAACATGACAGAGTACATATTTTATTCACAACTTCCTCAATATGGGTATCAAATGAAAGGGCTTGATAAGTAAAATAGTTTGACTTTGACTATGATAAATTTCAAATCCAAAATGACCGCCACCACAAAATGGCATATTAAATTTTTTTCACAACTCCTTCAAAAGTATCTAATCAAAGAGCTTGACCAGATATATAGATAAACTTTTTATTTGATACTTTTTAAATTGATCTATTTAAAAACTGTCAAATAAAAAGTTTATCAAAGTTAAAGGGCACTGTGGTTTTTACATAAAATACATCACTATGACTTCACTCCGACTAATGATAAGCTGAAGGTATAGAAGACTGTCACCACTATAGACACCAATAACGTTGCAATTTGCCTTGACGGCCTCAACATAAGCTTTTTCACACCTCGCTTAAAAGATCCGGCACCGTAGGAAGTAGGAAACGCGTGTGACGTATGCTGGTAAAGAATTCCAAAATCTTAGGTGCGTTGCGTTGTACTCTACTCACTTCCGAAGACCAGCACCAAGAAGAACGCGAACAGGTCGAAGTGTGGCGAGAGTGGCGGCCCCGCCATGGGGAGTGCCTGCAGGAACCACGACGACATGGAGTAGTTCGACACTGTGTCGATGTATATGCTCAGGCTGCGGGCAATCGTCGCCGCGCCTGTAATTGTAAACAATAAAAATATATTAACTAAAATCGATAGCATCATCATAGAAACCAATTTGTATTTAAATATAGCTTTTTTTTTTACATGCGCAATTCCCCACGGATACCCCTCCACCGGTGGAAGAGGTTATGTCGGACTCGAACCGATCAAAACGCACGCCTCTTGTGGGTCGTTTTTGGTTACCGAAGGTGAGGTTGACAGGCATATCCCTAGCACCCCGGCCGACTGAGGGCCATCTCTTACGATCAGGCCCTCTTCTCACGTGAGTACTACTATGGTGTCCCCAACTCGTCCTCGGAAACGGGGAGGCACGCGAGGCGCGCCGCCGCCGCGGCTTGCTTCTGTCAGGGTGACAGGCGGCTTCACCAGTCAACCCCAGGCCTGCGCTCATGGGGGGCGGAGGTCGTTCATCGACCTACTTAAATATAGCTAAAGCCCTAGCGATCTTATCAAAGTTAGAATTGTGTCCAAGAAAAATGTGCAGGAGATCCAATCTTCATTTGTCCCGGATCGAATCGCAAAGGTCAGACACAGAGTTGTCGGTGGTAGTTACTGAAAACCGGACACTGGTTGAACTCTGATTCCTCAGCCATATATGTTGCAGTAGTTGATAACAACTCATCGCGATATATAGAAAGCGAGACCTGCGCGACCATAATCCTGTTTTCCTTAAGTGCTTTGATTTTTACCTACTATTTTTTTGTGGCGCTAATCACCATTTTAATGTGCGGACAACGCATCTTTAATTTATAATTTATCATTAAATATTCCACAACACTCCATACCACGCTATCTAGACCCATGGTAAGCATAGCCTAACTAGCTGGTGTTATGGAATCTAGAATGCGGATAAACATTCTTAGATACTTTTTTTTTTGTAAATACATACAAATCACACATAGAAACACCCAGACTATTTGCACTGGCCGGGAATCGAACCCACGCCTCTACCCGGCAGTCGAACGTTCTGCCGCTACGCCACAGAGGCCGTCAATAATTGGTTCTAATTATATTCAAAACTTCCTAAAAGACTTAATTCCGTTAGATCAGTTTACAATTTCAAAAATACAAAATACCTACCTAGCTATAGCCTAGTCCAATTTAGAAAAACCATGTACAAAATGTAACACAAATAAGTGTAAAATTAATTACTAAAATAAATGAACAAGCTAATTTAAAAGGGAATGATTAAAACATTACAAAATCAAAGCTTCCCAATAGAATAATGTTAACAGGAATTAACGCGGCGATCATGGTATAGGTACATAAATACCTTTGGTTTGCCTGACGTTTTGACCAGGTTATACCGGCCGTGGTCACAGTCTGACTGATCGCGTAAATTCCCGTTAACATTATTGTATATCATGGAACGCGATTGTTTAAAAGTTATCATTTTCAATAGAACTTACCAAAGACGAACTCCAGAATATTAATCCAGCCCACCATGAACGCGACCAGCTCTCCAATAGACAGATACGTGTAGATGTAGGAAGAGCCTGCCAGAGGCACGCGGGTGCCAAATTCCGCATAACAGAGACCTGAGAACAAAAATTAGCATATATACAATATCCTATCCCGGCAGAGTAGATTTTGGACCACCCCATCTCTTCCCATGCGACGTCAGACAAGGCGACTAAGGGATAGTGCTATTTAACATCAGACAGATATATACAGCCCAGACTCAGCCTGAGATGCATGACTTGAATCAACAATACTGCCGGGAAAACAGCAATAGGCTCACTCCCTGTTACGTGGGACCAAATGTGGGTGTATTAATTCACCTCCACCTAACCCTCCAGTGATAAAGGCGTGACGATATGTATATATATGTATTATCTGGAATAAACGCGACTATGGCATATATATAAGTACTTTGTCAAAACATCAGGCAATTCAAAGGCATTGCGAATCAGGTAATGAAAGAAAAGCCTAAGCTAACATGCACATAAAATCATAAAACACCATCCAGAAGCAGTTGCAAATAACAAATCGCAACTTATCTTGCATAGGATACACAACCTTGAAGTTGTCACAGGAGGTCGCCAATGTTGGTATCCATGACTGGTCGGAGTCTCTCTGATATACTTTCTACGTTATTCTAGATTTCCCCACCACTAATGTGACGAAATACTAGGTAGTTTTAGTAGGTTCGAGACCGAGGTACCAACCTCATTACTAGCTTTAGTGAGGTTTCTACACCCGAAAACAGGTATTCCCCTGCAGGAACTTTAAGGTAGGTATTTATTTACTTGCCCCTAATACCTGTTTTATCTTTCTCTATTTATTATTAGAGACTTTTATACAAAAGTACATGCCAGTCCCATTGTACCTTTTATACATACTTAATTACCTACAATGCGAGCAAAACGAACTTAAATAGACTATAAGGACCCTCAGATTTACATAGGTTTACACAATATTTGCTGAAATATACCTACATGATACAAAAAGTTTAGCTCCTTAAAAATACCTAAATGAATTCAATAATTTTTAATCTCATACTAATCACAATTACCTATAGTATCGTTACTTTGATTTTCATGTTTGGTGATCTAATTTACATACATTTCTTTGTAAACAATACATAGATATATATATATATATACACATCGCATCTAGCAAAACTTTGATTAGATTGAAAACAAATGAAGTGATAATAATTATTGCTTGATAATAATAATTCCTAAGCGATGAGTGTCGCTACAGATAACATACATTTTCCTAGAAAACTGTATTTCTATAAACATTTTTATTCCGATAGTATTATATTGTATTCTATTACGAATCATCACCATTTGATTTGGTTTACGATTATTATTATTATGAAATATGATCAATTCCATTTACGTGGTTGATTATATTTGTGATATCATAAGTGATAAAAAATATACCAGATTACTCTTAAACATCCCATACCGTTTATAAATTTAGTTAAAAGAAAATAGCAAATATAAAATGTTAGAGTAACATTTTCATCAAAACTTTGTCTTCGGTTGCATTTGAGGCTTTAAACTCGGAACGCAGGATTTGCTTACTCTTTCTCGTTTTGGCTTATGTCGTGTGTAACTGTGGCTACAAATACAGCTCTTTATAGACGGTTGGATTTCCTAGTTTACTGTTTCAATAGCAAGTCGACGGCTATCATTCCTGGACCCCTGGTTACGGAGGGCCTGGACTACGAGAGGTGCCCAGCAAAACCAGAGTGTCACACGTCTATCAGCGAGTTTGTACTTTTCTGTTCGAGAATACATTATTCCTTTTGCATATTTTTGGTGTAACACTTAACATGAGAATCTGTGGGTATATCATTGACGTGCTCGAGCCTATAAAGAAGGATGGAGATACATCGCGTTTTCCTCGAAGGCATATAGCACGTCATGGTAGTCCGACTATATCTACAGTAGTGGGGTACTTACCGGCCAGCAGCGCGGCGAGCGCAGCGATTAGGAATGACAACACCACAGAGGGTCCTGCGATGTTCAGCGCCACGCTGCCCATCAGCACGTACACGCCGACGCCCAGCGTGCGGCCCAGACCCAGTGCCGTCACGTCCCAGCTGTTTAGACATCTGGGGAACATAAAATCACAACTCATTATCATTGTGTGTATAGGGCCCTACTAGTAGCACATGGGTCTATCTCAAAACATGTATCTTTGTATTTAGCGAGACAAATGAGGTTCTGGTGCGCGCAGATTCTTTTGTAATAATCGGTATTTGATGAATTTGAGCTCGTCCCCCACTGTAATGCAAAAGACATACAAAAAACGTGTACTGCTTCCACCCTGCCGGGAAGGAAACCAAAAAAGGACCCTACCAATATCTTCGGAAACCAAGACTGATCTTGTTGCGAGGGATATGCCTGTCAACCTCACCTTCGGCAACCAAAGCGACCCACAGGCGGCGTGCGTTTTAGTCGGTTCGAGTCCGACATAACCTCTCCCACCGGCTCCGGTGGGGAGGTATCCGTGGGGATTTCGCGCAAGTAAAAAAAAAAGACTGATCCAGTTGTAAAAAAAAAAAACACAAAAAAACTGATCCTGTTATTCTGCGCACCTACTGAACAATGAATGAGGCAGAAAGTAATAAACCAATCAAAAATAACAAGCGGCGGGACCCGGCTATTATTTTCTCCTATTACTTGTTAAACTTCGATACTGGTCCTCGATTCTGCTGCAAACCACTGTGTTTCATGCTTGCTTTTGTTTTGTTTCGTTTTCACAAGTTCAAACACAATGTAAAAATTGTTTATGATTAAATAATAACAAAAAATATATCTGTCATACCACGAACACTGCTAAAAATCCATTTAATTTAAGATTTTAAAGCTATACTGTTAAAGTTCAAAATTAAAAGTCTTTTTGCACAGTGAATGTATAATTGTAATCAAACTCTATGCATTTAATTTTGGACTTAATATATAAAAATAAAGTCTATGACAGTGGTTTTACAGAGAGATAATTGGGATCAGGGTCATTTAAACGGCACCACTGGCACCACTGAGAAGCCGCAATGAATTAAAACAATAAACAATATTATCACATTCAAGTCTATTTTACGGTACGCTAAATTTGCTACATGCTGTATGCTGCTGCAGTCTGCGGTCGGCATTCAAAGACCTACTTAAACACACACCAAATTCAATATCTGTGACATTCTATATACTTAGTAAACAAACGACGGCGCGCCTAATGATAAGCTGTGGGCGTATTTAAAAACATTGTTGTACGCAGTACTTCATCATTTGTCAGCCTTAGGTCTCTCGTTTCTCTTTGAGAAAAAGCTGTTGTGTGACCAAAACTACTCATCACATTGTTCGAAGAGAAGCAAGAGGTAGGTATTCCCCATCATGCTAAGGCTGATAGAGTACCTACGAAATTCTTTACACGTCTTTCTCCCTTTAGGGTAAGTACCTAGATAAAGACTTGAGCGTGACAGGTGGGACCGTATTGTCAACAATGTTAAAAGCTCACCTTCTAAGAGTGGCAGATTCCGGACGTTCGGTCTGAGAAAGTCTTTTCCTCTGCACAATCCTCAGGATGGAATGGCACTTCCCCTCAGCCATTGATCAGAACTGTTTTTGACCACATTTGGACCCCAAACACCTGTAAAACAGAACATTTGCATTGGATTAGGAAATTTATATATTTTGAGGGTTGTCTAATTTATACAAAACTATACTAACTATACAATATATACAAAAATGAAATAGAGAAAGAGAGAGAGGCTGCAACTTTAGGCATCGACAAATTCCTCCCCATCGATCTCTACTGGTACCGTTCCCAAAAGGCTGGCGGCATTACCATGCTGAATGGCGATGCCAATACTTTGAGCGAGGTAAAGGCCAGCCCTATAGTCACGGGAAGTGTCGATTAGTCGCTTCGCTATTTTGAGGGTTAGAACTCTATTAGACACTAAGTTCACGCGAATGCAATATTAGAAACCTTGCAATATTGTTTTGTAAATGGTGCAGTACTAGAGTCAGTATCAATTTCTTCAATCAATCAATCAATTTGCCCTTCGCAATCTACTACTGAACATAGGCCTATCCCGATATTGGGAGACTTTGGCCTACTATTTTTACTGACTGGGTTGATACACAGGGTTTTATTTTGAAAAAAAAAAGAATACTTATATATTTTTATTCTATCTAGCTTATACATAAATATAGACAGTACAGCCACAATAGCCAAGTATATAATAGAATAGAATAGCCAAGTAGAATAATGGCCGCCTCTCAGCTTAATGCTGTCCGCGTTGTGTGCAGGCGGACAGCGTTGGTTTTCAGAGACGATTTCGAGTTTTCCTTTTCTCGCAGTGATATCATTAGCGTATTTTTTATACCATTTAGGTGTGGGACTAGTTCACGTGGTTACGTGGTTACCGTGGCCTACGGACGTTTGTTACACCAGAGGAGTCACACTCGCGCTGCTGACCCCGTAAGCACAGAGAGTTTCTGTACCGTCAGTGTAGATGACAAAGCAGGACAAGCCTTTAGTCTTCCCACTGACAGCACAAACTCTCCGTTATTCCGTTAGTCGCCTCTTACGACAACCTTCGGATGAGATGGGGAATATTATTTCTGCGTCACCACATGAATAAATCAATTTTTTCATGAATAATTAAATAAATTATAATTTAATGAGCATAATCTTAAGATATTCAAGTTGTTATCTTAATCTATTTAAAAACATCTAATAGTAACAATCGTTTGCATATTTAGAGCAATGTCATGAATATAATTAATGTTTATTTAAATTTATTAAAATTGTTAATAACGTACGTAATACTTAGATTGCTTTAGAACTTCGCCTATTCAACAAACGATATAAAAAAACCAACATCATTTCTGAGTCTTTTCCTAACTTAGTGGGGGTCCACCAATCATATTATTCTGTCCTCCGTGGAGTCGACTTTCCAGTCTATTCATTGTGATACATACATGCATATAATCACGCCTTTATCCCTGGAGGGTTAGGTAGAGGTGAATTAACACAATTAATACAATAATTATATTCGGTCCCATGTAATAGAGGGTGAGCATGTTGCCGTATTCCGGGTACTGTTGTAGACTTGAGCCACGCATCCGAGGCTGTACATATCTGTCTGAACAGCCATATTCCTTAGTCGCCTTGTACGACACCGCATGGAAAGAGATGGGGTGGTCCAAATTCTGCCGGGAACCACGCGGCTGATCTGTGATGTTGGTTATCTTCGGTATTTTCCGTATACCGTTTACAAAAACCAAGTTAGTCATTAATAATCTTATCGAATAAAACATAAAATCCTTCAATATAGCGCTTAAAGGTCTTCTAGGTATAATTCAAGATAACAGCATAATACAACAGCAGTTCTACTCACAAAACATCTAATCCAATAAGACTACAGAATCTGTAGTAGTATAAAAGCATTATCATACAAAAATGTTTAAGACAAACACACCTAGCCGTAATCTCTCTGCGTACCAGTTAATCTGAGGTCTTATCTCTTGGTAAGGTTAACCCACGTTCCACAACATTGCACAATTCTGATAGCCGCAGTTATCGACGAAAGAATAGTTAATCATTGAATGGAGAATAATCTTTGAAATCAAAGAATCAAAGAATCAATTTCATTTATTCAGTTTAGGCACATAAAGAGCACATATGAACGTCAATATTTTACAGTTATGTATGTCAAGAAATAATATAAAAATATTAAATAATGTAAAAATAAACCATTGGAAAATGATTCTTTCGCTGGTCGGTAGATTAGTTCTACTGAGAAGATACCAGCAAGAAACTCAGCGAACTACATTAGAACTAGATTATTTTTCTTTTATAAATTTGTTTTGGTTTACAATTTATTTTGTGCGAGCAAGCAAGAGACTTATGTTGACCACGCATTAACATCATTAAGGTACTCATCCACTTTATAGTAACCTTTACTCATTCAAGTTTTGTAAAACTACTACAGCTAGTACTGAGCTACTATATAGTGAACTGATTTATTCTTAGGGTAAGTCAGTATTGGCTATCGAACGTATGGAAAATGTGTTCAAAATCAATAATTGCCTGAGCGCTAACATTTGGATTGGATTAGTCACGTTTCCCCCCGTTCTCGATTCTCTCGGAAAAATTATTTGGTTTTGAAATAGCGTTTTATTACGCTAGTATCAAACATTAATTTTAGGGGGCATCCAACTTATCCAAACTTTTGTATTTTAAAATTCCGATTGAATAGACAGGTCAGTCAGGTCACTAATGCTCTTAGTTCTTTCCGTTTTTTAAAAAGCATTGATTGTCAATATTATGATTATTATTATGTCTTGCAATGCGATTACATTCAGACTTATACACAAGTACCTAGGCACATTATTATTTATATTCTGAAAGTAAATTTACGCCGTGCGCGTAATAAGTTGCTCAAAGTAGTGAAATTACTTTTTTAGGCGTAGTTTAATAGGCAGTGTTGCTTATTAACAAATCATTATCACCCAGACACGTCTTAGATACTGTGAAAGACAGTACTACTAGTGAGAATTATCATGTAGAAGTAGACTCGTTCAGTAACCAACCGGATTTTGTTGAATAAATCGCTCTAACGTCAGGAAGTCATCGATTATAACTGCGAGAAATGTACAAAAGATTAGTGAAAAGAGGCCATAATGAGCAAGTGACTAGAGAGTATTGAAGGGCCATTTCGATCAGTTCACCTCAGTAGTTACACTGTAGCTTCTGCTATCGTTTATGATCGAAGGAAGCAACACTAAAGAAGGTTGCAGTTTACTCCAGAAATTGCATTTAATTGATAATACCAGGAAGTTGTAATACTCACGTTTAACAGATTCACTCATCAAGACACACAAACAAACAAAAACTTTTGTAGATCCAATCTTCAGCGAACGCGACATCAATTATATTCCCAATCACTATGAATAAGAGTTTATTTTCCTCGAACTCCAGCTTGAACAGGCGAGTTAAGGTTGTCTGTCGTTTACTATCACGATTACTAGCCACATATGAAGCACCATAGAACTTAAATACTATTTTTTTTTTAAATATTAGTTGCTGTTTAATATAAATATGTGAAAAAATTTACAATATTGTAACGGTAGTGTACAAAACACGTGACTACTATTTGAGATAAACACTAGTTCGTGACACTGGATTCACTCGCGACGGTGACCACATTGGCTAGGACTGCACACACAGTTATTCCGGACTAGACACAACCGAATTTTAAAAACTCAACAGTTAGAAAGTTGACGTCAGTCTTTAGACATAGATCTCACTGTCTTAGTTTTTTGAGCATGTAAAATAATTATCACAAATTAAACTAACTATAAAATTCATCTTACTTGTATTTTAATTGCTTAATTTATTTAGACTTCCTGTTTAAGATTGGACAGTACTGAATCTAACTATCTGTCTTTCTTGCACGTGGTCGTGGGTCATAGGCATATTATTACTGGTTAGTTCACCTATGCAAGCAAGACCTGGTTAATATTCCAGATCATTTGCTAGGAAATCAAATAGAGCAAGATAGATAGATAGATAGATAAAGAGAGATACACCAACAGATTTATAGTAGGACAAGTATGTAGCATGTATACAGTTCAATGTACAATGGCCGGCCTTATCGCTGAAGCGATTTCTTCCAGGCAACCTTGGGATGGACAGTAATGTTCTAAAGCCCCCTAATTCATATTGGGAATGGTGGGTTACAATGAACTACGGGTGAGGCGTGAAGTCGCGCTGGTATCGTATATGTTGGCTGTAATGAGGGTTAAGCTACATAACCCAGCAATACAGGGTGCTTTGTGTCTGTGTGTGCCGGACCGGTACGTGTGGCGCCGTCGCCAGCCGCCGCTGCAGGCCGAGGAACCGTTCACTCGGGCCCTTCGCTCCCTCAATATGATATCCAAAATAGTGGACATGTTTGCGGGTTCTCTGAGTGAATTCACAAGGGCATCTTTGTATGTCATTAGTTATATGTTATAGAGTAGTTAGAATTAGTTATAAGTTATAGTTAGTAGAATAGATTAAGATTTACAATATAGAATTTACTAACTGCCGCATTGGGGCAACCTGTAATGGTAGTTACATAAGGGAAATAAATAAAAGAAAAAATAATAAAAGTGGTGTAGTTATCGGCTAAACTAAAATTGATAGTGTATTAAAAATGTATGTATGTACTAAATACGAAGGAGCAATTTCCTTCCATTAACTGATGTGTATTGGGCTCTACTAAGAGAGTATACGGTATCTCATTAATATCTTCAGGAGCCAAGCCAATCTCACCTACAGGATCTGGTGCAGGCTTTTCTAGATTAAGCTTTACCATTATTATTATATTTTTTAAAGCATTTATTTATGCTAACTATTCAAATCGATTAGGATAAGAAAAAAAATTATGATGATTCCGGCGGGATTCGAACGCACGATCTTTCCCTTACAGGGGGAATGGTCTGACCACTAAGCCAGCGAACCTTGCCAGAAATCATCCCAATCTTCCTATATATTTCCTTCTTCCTACAGTCCCGGGTCCTTTAAGCGGGGCGTGAAAAAGCATATGATGAGGCCGTCAAGCTGAGTGTCACCATTGTCACACGGTATGTGTAAGTAATGGTGACCCTCTTTTCTGAGAGTTTGCCTTCAGCTTACCATCAGGCAAGGCGAAGTCCAACTGACGTGTCCTATAAAAAAAAATACGGATATATATATCCGTCTTATGGCAACGGTGGGACTGTGTTTACCATTATTACCCATTCAGCCCATCTCATAAAATTATTTCATCAATTTTCTGTCGTTCATCCTCTCTACGTGCAAGAACTATCTAAGATTCCTTTTTCTATCTTGGTCACTACGTCTTCTCACTAGGTTCATCACTGTCACACAGTTTTTTTTTATCTAGAACACGCCAGCTTGACTTCACCTCGCCTGATGATAAGCGAAAGGCAAAGTCTCAGGAAAGAGGGTCACAATTAAAGACACTAAGTAATGTTACAATGATGGCACTCAGCTTGGCGGCTTCTCAGACCTATCATTACCAGGAGCTATGTACATTATATATTAGCTTATATACTTGTTCACTATCTATAACGCTTCAGGAAATGATTCATACTCTATGAGTATTTTGTTTCACAAGTTAAATCATTACAGATGGTAACCGTCTCATAATGTGAGATAAGATATGTATGTAATTCCCAAAACTTCTTCGTAATTTATTACTGGCAAACATAACGTCAAACAAAGTCTATGAAATCATGTCTTAGATTTCAAACGTTACATTGCCAGAAACAAATATAAAAGAAACGAAAGAAAAGAAAAGAAAAAAGAAGAAAAGAAAAGAAAAATAAGAAAAGAAAAAGCATTTATTTAAGAACAAAAGGTACTAGTGTTATACTCGCCCGGATATTTATCATGTTTATTATTTTTGTTGAGCAACCGATATTTCGGCGCTGTCTGCCTAACCCTTTGTGGATGGAGGCGTGATTATATGTATGTATGTATGTTATTTTTATTCCTATTTTTATATATAGATCCCATCAGTTGAAATGAGTTATTGAGAAACCCAAAATAGTGGTCTTTACCTTTTTTATATATGCACCATGAGCCGCGTGGCTCCCGGCAGAGTAGAATTTGGACCACCCCATATCTTCCCATGCGGTGTCGTACAAGGCGACTAAGGGAAAGAGCTGCTTAACATCAGACAGATATATACAGCCCAGACTCAGCCTCAAATGCATGGCTGGAGTCAACAATAGTGCCCGGAAGACGGCTATAGGCTCACCCCCTATTACGTGGGGCCGAATTCAATGATTGGTGAAATGTGGGTGTTAATTCACATCTGCGAAGGCCTTCGGGGCGTGATTATACGTATGTATGTATGTTTGAGTCTTTATCGTTTCACAAATAGAAATGTTACATGCATATACATAATTTTATTACAGTTTTATAAGAAAGAATTTGGTTACAACCTTGTTAAGATAACGTTAGAGCTGTGTGTACGTGACAAGAGCTGTGAATCTATGAAAATGATCTATTTATCTATGTACAAACTGATGCGCGTGGCTCCACGCGCATCAGTACAGTGGAATGTGGAATTTCATGTGGAATTCTAATGTCATTCCAGCAGCTCATAGGAACCTATTCTATGAATGAAAAGTAGCCTATATATTATTCCGTACTATAATCTATCAGTTTATAGTGCTTTCAACCAGATCCGTTCAGCCGTTTAAGCGTAATTGAGTAACAAACATCTTCACAAACTTTCCCATTTATAAGGTTCAATACATATATATACTCACACCTGTAAATCCCCAAAAGGGGTAGGCAGAGGTGTATTAGCACCCACAATTCGCCAACGATGAATTTCAGTCCCACGTAATAGGGGAAGAGGGGCGAGTCATAGTATGTTTACAGTCAAATGGAGAATAGCCCTATCCCTTAGTTGCTTTCTACTACACCCACGGGAAGAGATAGGGTGGCCTTTTCTACTCCATGTGGAGTAGGCAGAATTTGTAGAATTTTTGAGTTAATTTGAACTCAGCCACTATTGGTTCTAACAGTTACCTTTGGTTATTTAACATACTTTAAGAGCTAATGGCAATATGCGCGCCATCTATTACATTGGGACCTAAACATAAACTGGCGAAATGTGGGTGCTAGCACCTCTGCCTACCCCTTCGGGGATATAGGCGTGAGTTTATGTTATGTTATGTTATGTAAGAGACAGTATTCAACTATAGATGTATTTACTACTTAATTATAGATACGTATAAATGATTTATAATAACACTAGATAGCTTTACAAACTAAAATAAGAAATATATTCTTTAATTGACAATGTCAGATGTTTGCTCATAGAAATAAAAACCACTTTGTTATCAGATTTATAGATATTGTTTACATTAAGCCCGATATTTTGCCTACTTTTCAGCAGTCATTTAAAACTGGATACTTGTCAACGATCAAGATTTACGTACTATACGTATTTTAAATGCAAATCAAAGACCACAACACCACAGAATATAACATTATTCATACCTTCTTATATCTGTACCACTATCTAAAACTCACGAGATCAGTTCACAGTATTGTTAACTTAGACAACACCCACTTCCAAGAAATAAAACAAACATTGTATTCCTCACCGAATTTTCCTTAAAACGCACAGATTTCTCCCCCCAGAATTGTTTGTGTATATTCGACCCCAACAGTCTAACTCACCCCTTAAATCCTCACAATGGTTGAAACATTTCAGTGGTGAACGACAACATTACGTGACACTGCGCCCGCGCACTTCGAGTAACTAAACACTGATAACAATAAGGTTCCAGTGATAAGATAAAAAAGAATAATCAGAAGATCTCTTTGACTTGTTCAAAAGAAACTGTAATGTTTTACTGTGAGTTTAGTTTTTAATAATTTGATTATCATCATCGTCATACCAGTAGTTAATACGATTGCATTTACCGTTTGTACTTTAGGGGACAGGATCAACAATTATACATTTTTTCCTTTTGATGTGGTTTTTCGTGTCTTACGTGAGTGGCTGTTAACTGGTATAGGAGTGAAGCGAAAACCTTCATCAAAAGAATGAAGAGGTATTTCTAAGTTGGTATAAAACGTGGTTCCCGGCAGAGTAGAATTTAACCACCCAATCTCTTCCCATGCGGGATCGTACAAGTTCACTAAGGGATAGGGTTATTTAACATTAGACAGATATATATATACAGCCCAGACACTGACTCAGCCTCAGATGCATAGCTCGAATCATTAATAGTGCCTGGAAGATGGCATTAAGCTCACTCCCTATTACGTGGGACCGAATTGAATAATTGTATGCATAAATAAAGTATAACTACCTATATGTGAAATAATACTATCGTAAAGGCAGGTACAGACGGCTGTAAAGTAACATGCAATATAACCTGTCACAACTTAAGGCGGTTTTTCCTACTGAATCTGTGAAACAAGTAGCTACACATTTCTACAAACTCAATTCTTATCACCGAGAAGTGATAATGGTTGGTACTCATACTGCCATACGAGTGGTACTAAGATAACCGCTTTACATATTATACTTTTATTCGTGATTGCAATCTTACATTATTGTAAGTTTTTTTTTGCAATTAGATCAAATTAATCACTAGTAAATTATTTATTTATCGCAAATCCTTAATTTGCTATCTGTCCAGATATCAGTAGACTACATATTTATCAAGTCATTTGTTGTACATCTATGACTAATAATATGATGAATAATCAAGAAAACATTACCTTGATTTAATTGTCAGAACGAAATCGTTGAGGTTAAAAACGTACCGTGTCTAATAACTTCCATAGATATACCATTGATCCTTCGAGCTGTTTCAGCAGCGATAGTAGATTATATAGTATAACAACAAATACACGAGATTTCAAGTTTTCCATTTTGTTTACAGAATGGCGCGAAAAATTTACGAATCACGCTTAAAAAAAAACAAATGAGCAACATTAAATAAAAATGAAAAATTTAAATAAATTTGAATTTAGAATTCCTTACCAAAAGTCAGACATTTGAGATCAAAGTGGCCAGTTCAATCAAACGCAAAGTAAAGACCTACTTATTGTTAAATAAGATTTCAGATATTTTTTAATATACATATTTGTTTTTATACCACTTTGGTGGTAGACAAGCACACGGCCCACCTGATGGAAAGTGGTTACCGTGGCCTATGGACGTATGCAACACCAGGCATGCTATACTTGCGCTGCCGACCATGAAGAAACCTTCTGATGCCCCTCTTGAAGAGCCCCATATTGTAGGTGCTTGGGAAAACCGCAGCAGGGAGGTCATTCCACATCTTAAGTGTGCATGGGATGAAGTTTCTTTCATATCGTGTGAGGATGAATTACTGAATGATGAATGATAATAGTACTTAGTAGTAAGTTATTTTACGGACGTTGTTAACTGCTGAATGTAAACAAGTAATAATTACTGAAAATTATAAGTTGCCACGCTATGTACCTATACAATATATAAAATAAAAACGTCAAATTATTTTTCCCAGACAGGAAAATATCATAAAAAACTAGTCTAAATCACAAAATAGGTAATAGACATAAGTCCCCCATGAGCGCAAACTTGGAGGTGATGGGTGGAGCCGCCTGACACCCTAGCAGAAGCAGGCTGCGACCCGAGGAGACAGACAAACCCGAGGCCAGATCGAGAGAGATGGCCCTGGGTCGGCCGGGAGGATATACTTGTCAACCTCATCTCCGGCAACCAATAACGACCCACAAGTGTCGTGCGTTTTATTCGGCTCGAGTCCGACATATTCTCTCCCACCGTCTCTGGAGGGGGAGGGAGGAGGTTAGCCCATCCGTGGGAATTATTCGGACATAAAAAGAAAGAAGTAAGCATTTACAATTAGATCGAAATTGAATTTTGAACAGAGTTTATTACGAGAATTATTGGCCCTCTGCTAACGGTAAGCATTCGCAGCTTAACATAAAAATAAATGAGTGTCGAAACTGAACTAAATATTAAGAGAAAATAGAAAGAGATTCTAATTCAGCTTCCATGATATGACTGTCACAAACAAACATACAAACATTACAAGTTAATTTATAAACCAAAATAATACGCTCAAAGTAAGTACCAAAGATAGTTTTAGTAAATATTTCTTTGAAATCAGTTTTATTCCGACAATTTCGAGGAATCTATTAATAAAAGTAAAAGGTACCTATAGTTCCGTTTATGATAACAAATCACGATTGGACTAACACGCGAAATATATGTAAATGATTGTCACTACTGATAACAACACAAACCAGTATATACGTATGATATCGTTAATTACTATAAAATAGGAACTTAATACAATTATGGAGATTTCTAATCTACATACAAGGGGAGACATTAAACTGAAACCAAACACTTTAGCTATGCGTATAATACAAATACAAAAAAAAACATGTTCGGTAATCTTTGAGGACTGCCGATAGAAGTGAAAACTGCATATTTAAAAAACAATGGCGTATTATTTATAAATACGTCATTCAGGATCATGGCGGCTTTTAAAAATGGCGCAATCGATAAGTATAAAAAATGATAGCTACTTACAAATCAAATCAAAATAGCTTATTTGCCAGAACATGGTACAAGAGATATTACAAATTTACGTTTCCTCACATTCTGCCACATATGGCGTGCAAATTTTCGGGTTATAATTAATAATACTTATATGCTAAAATTAATTACATTAAAAGATATTGTTAAATGTTTTGTTTGTGTTTGTTTGTTTGTTATTGTATCGTCCAAGAAATCATTAATATTGTAATACATTGTGTTTAATAACATGTCAAATAATTGTTTCTTAAATAATGTCATGCGTAGGTGATGGAAGATTATTATATATTCTGGAACACATGCAGTAAACATTCCTTCTAAATAGTTCTATATTAATTAGAGGTAAATGTAACCTGTTTTTATGTCTTGTCCGGCTATTCGCATAGTCACCAAGTTTGTCGAATAGATGGGGGTATTTTTTGACAAAGGTACCTACATATTTCAAAAATATAAAGGCAGGGTAATGGTAGCACTTTGAGTTTTTTAAATAATGGCTTACAGCTGTCTAAAAAAGAGGCCCCGCATACCGCTCTAATGCATTTTTTTTGGGTTTTAAAGGCTCTGTCTATTTCTGTTGAATTACCCCATATGATGATGCCGTACCTGAGCACTGATGATACATAAGCATGATAAGATACCATTGCAGTGTCTAGATTAGTAGTGTCTCTAAGTCGTCTTAATGCATATACTACTAATAAATACTAATATTACTAATAAACATAACATAAACTCACGCCTGTATCCCCGAAGGAGTAGGCAGAGATGCTAGCACCCACATTCGCCAGTTTATCCATTAACCGGGCACTTATAAACCTGCGATAAATACACACATAACTTCGAAAAGCATTGAAAAGTCATTGTTGTGTGCCATGGTAAAACCTGGGATCGAACCCGAGACCTCGTCTCAGCAGTCCATTACCCATACCACTAGCATACCGCGGTTCTTACTAATAATAGTAATAATACGTCAATATTAATAATTATATGAATTATATTATAATTTAGATTAAACTTCTCAGCTTTGGGCTGGTATGTGCGAATCTATCACGAACTTAAGTCAAATGAATCGGTTTATTTAGTATTGTGAAGATGTTCGGGTAGTGGATGTGAGAAATCGCCTAACTATGGGACATTATATCAATAACAACTGATCTCTGTAATGAAATATACTCTTTTTTTTTTGTGGAACGGATCCGGCGGCTGGGCCTTGAGGTGGCCTTGCATAAATCCGAGGCCATGTTCTTTCATGGACCTCGGCGCACGCCACCACCTGGTTCCAGTCTCACAGTGGGAGGCACTCTCATCGGCATCAAGCCCCAGATGAAATATCTGGGGCTCGTGCTCGACGGCCGGTGGGACTTCGGGAAGCACTTCCGAAGTCTGGGCCCCAAATTGGTGGGCACAGCCAACGCTCTGGCGCGGCTACTGCCCAACCTGAGGGGCCCGGAGGACTCCTGCAGGAGACACTACGCGGGTGTCGTGCGGTCCATGGCCCTGTACGGGTGTCCCGTGTGGGCGGACACCTTGAGTGATCGGCACATGCTCCTGCTGCAGCGTCCGCAGCGGAAGTTGGCGTGCCGCATCATAAGGGGGTACCGCACGATATCATTCAACGCGGCGAGTCTCCTCGCCGGATCGCCACCATGGATCCTGGAAGCGAGATGCCTTTCGGCGCTATACCGGTTCCGAAAGGCGGCGCGGGAGCGGGGTCACGATCCTGAGCCCGAAGAAGTTCCGGCCGTGAGATCCCGGCTCCACATGGAAATGGTGGCGGAATGGGAGATACGACTTGGGCGATCAGGCGCAGGGCACGCCGTAGTAGCGGCGGTAAGACCCATCATGGGGGAGTGGCTAGAGAGGTCACACGGCAGCCTCTCGTACCGTCTGACGCAGATGATCACCGAGCACGGATGCTTCGGAAAGTATCTGCGTCGGATGCAGAAAGAGCCAACGTCCGAGTGCCATCACTGCGACGCGAGCGAGGACTCAGGTCCGCACACGCTCACCGAGTGTCCGGCGTGGGAGACGCCGAGGCGGGAGCTTGTGGCGGCCCTGGGAGTGAAGGTTCTCACGCTCTCCACCTTGCTCGCGGCGATGGTTCGCTGCGCGGATGCGTGGGCGGCCGGCGCCTCCTTCTGCGAGCAAGTAATGCTCGTGAAGGAGGAGGCGGGGCGGGAGCGGCAGCGGGAGCGACGAAGGATCGCAAGACAAGCTGCCCGCGTACGAAGGCAACTCGGGCGTCGGAGGTCGATGAACGACCTCCGCCCCCCATGAGCGCCGGCCTGGGGGTGACAGGTGGAGCCGCCTGTCACTCTGGCAGAAGCAGGCCGCGGCGGTGGCGCGCGAGGCGCGCCTCCCCGTTTCCGGAGACGAGTTGGGGACTCTGTGGTCCCCACACCAGAGAAGAGGGCCAGATCGTGAGAGATGGCCCTGGGTCGGCCGGGGTGCGAGGGATATGCCTGTCAACCTCACCTTCGGCAACCAAAGCGACCCACAGGCGGCGTGCGTTTTAGTCGGTTCGAGTCCGACATAACCTCCTCCACCGGCTCCGGTGGGGAGGTATCCGTGGGGATTTTGCGCACGTAAAAAAAAAAAAAAATATACTCTTTTTTGTGATTTTTTCAGCTTTTAGTGTTAATGTTATATCTGGTCTATTGTTTGTAATCGTTTTATCTGTTTTAATAGCTCGATCCCAGTAGAGTTTTGTGGTTTCGTTATTCAAGACATCCTTTGGTTTATATTTGTAATACGGTTCTATTTTATCTACTAATTTATATTTTTGAGCTAACAGTGATTGTATTTGTTTGGCTACATTATTATGTCGATCGGTGTACTATTTATTGGCAAGAAATGGGCAACCTCCCGTAGTGTGATCTATAGTCTCTTGGTTGGTACTCGACATATTATTTATATCATTAATAATATTATTATCGCGTTATCTTATTAAATACATATTTTATTTCATATCACACTGTCGTGCCTTTGATTGATTTTTATTTCGACTATGCATTCTACAGTTTAAAATATCATTGATAAAAAAAAATGCTGAACGAGCTTAAAGAATTTCTTTAGTAAATCTTTAGTCTTTTTTTATCTTTATTAAGGACAACAATCTGTACATAAGTTGTACATAAGTTTATAAAAAGGTGTGTCTATGGCTGTTTAACATCAGACATATATGTACAGCCCAGACTCAGCCTCAGATGCATGGCTTGAGTCAACAATAGTGCCCAGAAGACGGTAATTGGCTCACCCCCTATTTTATGGGACCGAATTCAATGATTGGTGAAATGTGAGTGTTAATTCACCTGTGCCCAACCCTCCCGGGATAAAGGCGTGATTATATGTATGTATTCATCTATACAAGACAGACGACGGTTAGGTGTCAATATTAAAAGGTTCTTAGTAAAAATATGATTAGAATTCAGTTTCCATCTAATGTCAATTCTCCCAAAAACAAATTTATATTTTTTTTCTTGATCTAATGTTAAAAACGTTCACAATGTCAAAGTTTTTCTTGAAAAAAATAAACATTTTTGACTTTCTGAATGTTGAACGTGACAAAATTTTGATAATTTTAATAATATATTTTTAAAACCACTTAGGTGGCAGATATGCACACGGCCCACCTGATGGAAAGTGGATACCGTGGCCTATGGACGTGTGCAAAACCAAGGGAGTCACACGCGGTGCCAATCCTGTAAGCACAGAGAGTTTCTGTGCTGTCAGTGTAAGAGACAAAACAGGACAAGCTTTTGGTCTTTCCACTGACAGCACTCAAACTATCCAGTGAGCTCTGGCTACCCTACTCACCGCTGGGAACACAACACGAGGTTATTATGGCCGCGGTATTCTGTAGGGTGGAGGTACTTCTCCAGTCGGACTGCTCAATTGGATGGAAAATACCGTCGTGTCCTACCTCCTAAAAAATATACGAGTAATAAATAAAAAAGGTAATATATGTGATCTTTGCTGCAGACAACTAATGTTATTCGGTTTTGATGCTACGAAAAGTTAAATTATAAATTATGGAAGACGTCTGTTGTACAGTCACCATCAGATCTATGTTGACTAGTAAAGTACTCAAAATAATCTTAATACCAAAATTCCAATTTTATATTAGCTATCACAGAGCTCAAATAGTTGTAAGCATCCAGAGTGGTCAAAACATCTTAGCAATCTCCATTATAACGTAAGATAACAGTGTTCATATTGATATGTGCTAGCAGGTCGCTCAATGGTATCTAAGCGAGCAGAGTGTTCAAAATTATCTATACATAATGTCATTTGTATCCGTATAAATATGTCAATTTGTGTTTTCGATGCTGTAAGATAGTAAAACTATTCTTATCTACCTATTCATGTACTGAATGTGCGAGTAGTGACGTAGGTAGGTACAACACCAAATGTGAGGTCATATCACACGTGCTGAAAGTGATCTTTGCCATCAACGATAGCGCGTTTCTGGCGCTAAAGGCGTGCTTATGAACTACCCAACCATAAGCTCGCTTTTAGTAGGCCTGAGGGTGACGGGTAGAGCCGCCTGTCGCCCTGGCAGAAGCAGGCCGTGTGCATAACGCACTTCTCCGTTATTGGCACGAGCTGGGGACTCCGTAGTCCCCACACCTGAGGAGGTCCAGATCGAGATAGGTGACCCTGGTAGGTACTTTTCGCACTGCAATCCCGTCTTAAGGGGGCCACATACCCATGCAGCAAACATATAGCAAATTGTCAAGCAAAGTGCTTTCTGACAAGAGAGACAAGAGAGACACCATTTGGTGGCCCCCCTAACTGGCACTATAGAGATGTGCATCACCACCTTTTTTCTTAATCCTCAACAAACATGTCTAATCACGTTCATAATATGGATAGTGGTTTTGATTAGAATTTGATTATGTACTAAATTAAGGCATATTCTGATGCCAGTGTAAAGGCTGACTCATTCGTGTCGTGACGGAGAAAGAATACACATATCGCCACCCCATCTCATTCGAAGAGTGTCGTAAGAGGTGATTAACGGACGAATTCGCAAACGATATCACACAGAGAAGGAAAACTTGAAATAAAACCCTGTATACCCGTCTGGTCAGTGTCGAAACAGTAGGCTAAAGCCTCCCAGCATTGGGAAAGGTCTATGTCCAGCAACGGACTGCGATAGACTAGTTAATTTTAGTGCCAGAGCAAGGCCACTATAAATATCTCTAGACTGGACAACGACTGTAATTTTTGTGCTTACCTTACGCACTTCAGAGGCTGGACAATATTTCATCTACATCTATTTTTTTTTTTACTAAAAAGGTAGCAAACAAAACACGGCTTACGTGGAAAATGAAAAGGCGAATAGGCATTCAGCACAGAAAAGATATGAAATGCGGCATGTTGCTACTTAAAGTCGATAATAACTCGTCCCTAACCTAGTATCCTCCTAATAATATACCTTCTGTATTCCTCCTCACAGTATTTAATCTTGATACTAATGTACATAAGACTTAGCCTCTCATTGGATTGTTTGTTTTTCAGTATAAGTATTATTGAATGAAATTTTAAAGCATTTAGTATGCTAACTATTCAAATTGATTAAGATAGGAAATATTTTGAATCGGTTCAGGTGGGATTCGAACCTGCGATCTTTCCCTTACAAGAGGATACTCTGACCCACTGTCGCCGTAAAACGGATAATATATATAGGAAGATTTGGATGACTTCAGGCGGGGTTTTTTTTTATACCACTTAGGTGGCTGACAAGCACGCGGCCCACCTGTAGGAAAGTGGTTATCGTGGCCTGTGGACGTGTGTAACACCAGAGGAGACACACTCGCGCTGCCAAGTCTTCCCACTGACAGTACAAATTCTCCAGTGAACTCTGGCTACCCTACTCACCGCTGAGAACACAACACCAAGTTATTATGGCAGCGGTATTCTGTAGGGCGAAAGTACTTCCCCAGTCGGACTGCTCAATTGGGCGGAAACACTGCTGTGTCCTACCTCCTTCTAAAAGGTACTAGAGTTTTGATAATATATTATTGGGTTCGGTAGCTCAGTGGTCAGAGTATTCCCCCTGTAAGGGAAAGATCGCGGGTTCGAATATCTAAATAACACTAATTAAGTTGGTGCTATTCTTTAAACTTATGAGCTGCTCTGCGCCTCCATTTCGTTTTTGGTTTCTAATTATCAGGCCAACATTTATAATTTTGTAAATTCCTCCAAACAAACTCAGCACCCAAATGACGTCAGATACGAAATGATTCATAAAATAAAATATTTACCTTAATCAATCTCCACAATCTTCGAACACTATTTCGCGCTTATTCCACTTATGGACTTATTCACAAACACGATATATACAGTCTCTAAAATAAATCACTTCACTTCACACGACTTTCCACCTCACTTCACAACAACACGCAACTTTCCACCTCAATTCACAAGACTTCACGCGACTTTCCACCTCACTTCAACACACAGTCACCGCTTCGCACTCTTCAATCGAAAGACTACGTTTGTTGTGTACGGCCGTTATCTGATAGTACGATTAATATGCGCCTATTTATCAACACTCTAGTATCAAATTGATGGAACAGGTGCTATCGCTGTATGTGTTCATGTGATTACCGTAATTACTTGATCTGCAGCGGCCTTAGCATCAGTAAGTACTTTTAAACACGTGTCTGTCTTCACGTGACATCAACATCTTTCTTAACGTCATTGAATTTTAAATTCACTCAACTCTTTCTTATAGATATCTACGGCGAATCCTTTTTAGAGGCCAAGTAACACGTTGCCCGTGGTTTCACCGACGCAAAGCTCTGATCCCGTTACCTTGGCCCTAAAGTGGAAGCATTGGAGGTGACTGGACTTAAGTTAAAATGACAATAGGTTATACATTTTAGAATTTAATATACTTGATACTTTCTAAAGTTCACGCGAGTATCACTCATTGAAATAAAACTACTTTATAACGGATTTTGTCGTGATTTATTCAGTAGATTTTTATTACGTTTAGCCGCTTGCTAAAAAGTTGTCGAAACGGGAATAATATACCTAAATAAAACGCAATATAACACGCAATACTTGGGTATTTCCATTACAATTCTTTTTTATTTACTGAGATAAGCTATTTGAACTTCACCTGCCAACCTTCAAACAACGTACGAAATTCTGGCACAAGGTTTTACTCCTTCAGCGTCAGGCAGTGCCTGGCATATGCTGATCTAGGACCTATTGAACATGCCTGCGACGAATATGCCTAAACCTGATAGCTGAAGATTAGGGCTATCAACTAAGTTTTAATATTATGTTTCTCTTTCTTTCGTTGTTATACTCGTATCTATGACTAAACAGGAATAAATAATTTATTTCCCTCTTTCAATTCTGTGAAGTTCATTTTCTTCGAATATAACAATTTGTAGATGTGTTAAAAGCTATAATATATTTAACAGGTGTTATAAAACACAACTTGGCCTGATATCACAACCGAAAACACGTTAACCTCTCCCACCGGCTCCGATGGTGGGGGTATACGTGGGGATTTTCCGCACGTAAAAAAACCCTCACCAAGGACCTTGAATGTCATCAAAACTTCTTAGTGATTTGGTTAATCACGGTCTCATCAGAACAGATATCTTATTATCCAACTACAAAAATATTCAAATATACATACATATAATCACGCCTTTATCTCCGAAGGGTCAAGCAAAATTGGGTTTTAAGTTTTACTCAAACTTAGGATACATTTCAGTGACAAAAAAACGCAATTAATTCTATTTAAACTGCGTCAACACATTTTAATTTAAATAAATAAATATTCTACAACATTTCACACAACGCTATCTAGACCCATGGTAAGCATAGTTTAACTAGCTTGTGTTATGGAATCTAGAATACTGATAAACATACTTAAATACTTTTTTTTTTGTAAATACATACATATTATGCATAGAAACACCCAGACCAATGCAAATACATATATCTATTCATGTATACAAATATTTGCACTGAGCGGGGATCGAACCCGCGCCTCCTGCGTAGCAGTCGTATTCACTACCGCCACACCACAGAGGCTGCCTTTAGATGATAGACAAAATTGACGGACGATAATCATGTAGTCACAGACTTTCCTCTCGGAGTTCACGTCAGACGGCGGTCTGGGGACTACCGCCTAGCGCTAGTTTTTGCTGTGAAAGATAAAAACAAACCTAGCGTATTGGTAAAAGGAGGAGCAGAGCGGATTGGTGCTAGGATGAAGAAGAGACATTGACGCATAATATTTTTTGGGTGCCTGTGACAAGGCAATTAGCAATACACATTTGTTAATATAGCTTCCCACAATTATATTTATTTAAGCAGGTGCTAATAGTATCTTGCAACTTGCAACTACCTTCTCTCTCTCTATTTTTTATACTTTGGTCTTTCATACGTCATTATTGTTTCTTTCTTTCATAACATCACATCAATAAATGTGTTTACTTTCTATTAATCTACCGATATGAATTTTGAGGACATTCGTGGTTGTAGGTACTAGAACAGTTTATCGCCCCAGCTGTTCTGTTCACGAGTCATTCAATAAAATAATAAAACATGCTAATAAGCCTTTTAATGCCCCTCTTAAAGAACCCCATATTGTAGGCGCTTGGGAAAACCGCAGCAGAAATTTCATTCCACAGCTTGAGCGTACGTGGGATGAAATTTCTTTCATATAGCACAGTACGCACCGTCGTGCATCGACCAGCTTTAACGCCCGATTTTGCACCAAGTCAAAGGGGTCAAGCTGGTATGCAGACGCTCCGACAAAAAGGAGACAGCAGTACTCCATGTGGGGCCAAACCTGTGCCTTATAAAGGAGTCGCTGCCCGGTAGTGAAGTACTACTTCGCGTTGTTAATTACCCCATGTTTCTTTAATGCCAACTTAACCTTCAAACCTTCGTCCACAAAATGACTGCGGTACTGCACGTCCCTGGAGATATCGAAATGATTTATGTATGCATGATCAATATTATAGCAATGCGAGATATTCGGGACGCATTTAATAATTAGCAGAGCTATTTTATTACGTCATTAAAATTTGGGATTAGGTACATCAGCTACTTCATGCAGTAGCATCCGTATGTAGAGAACTACACCCGCCTATGAATGACAGAATTGTTGAAAAACATTTATCAACATGGGATTCGTCCTCTTCATTTATAAGCAAATATAACGTTATGGTAGATAATATCATCACTATATTACCATACCATACAGCATAATCAATCAGCAATGTCCGAAGTTTTGGGGTGTACCTACAAGGTCCGAGTAATACATAGGCCCAGCCTCCGATCTTACCACACCTCCCATCATGTTGTAGCGGATGTCATCATACAGGGGGCAGACCCACAGCACATGGTGTAGGTCTTCATCTTCCAAACCACAGAAACATACACTTTCGCTACCAAGGCCAAGGTCATACAATCTCTTTCGAAAACATCCATGTCCAGTGAGGAGCTGGGACAGCTCATAGTCCGGCTCGACCCAATGCCATGCAAGCCGCTGTTCTACCAAAGGGAAGAAAAGGTACGTTGTTCTTCCCTTCTCCTCTGTATCCCAGCGTCTCTGCCAGGTTCGTAATGCGTCAGCCCTAGTGGTCTCCCTCCACTGTTTAAGCTCCTCCTGCAGCTGCCTACTCGATTCCCCATGTTCAGCCAGAAGACTCAGCCTAGCTTTCTCCAGCGAACCAGCACGGATTACCTCCAGGTCAGCCGGCAGCACTCCCGCAAGTACCGCTAGCGCGTTCGTGCTAGTCGTCCTATAGGTCTTTGTGAGCAGCATTAAACTGGACCGCTGCGTTCGCAACAGGGGGCTGCGAACAGCATGCAAAAGGGCTCGTTCGTACCAAACGGCCGCAGCATATGTGACCGTGGGGACATAGGTGCCCCTATACACCGTGAACAGACCCCTATATTTAACACCCCATGATGATGCCGATACCCTACTCATTTTGCCGAAGCATTTGGCTGCTCGTTCGCCAATATCAAGGGCATGTTGCGCAAAGGACAGGCCAGAGTCCAGTACCACCCCCAGAACCTTTGTGGATTTCACGGACCCAATCGTGGCGCCATCCATCTTGATAATGGGAGGCCGTTGGAGCCTGCCACCCAATGTCATCGTTGATGACTTGCTGGGCGAGAAGGACAATCGATTTCGCGAACCCCAATCACTGGGTAAGCCCATTGAAACGGCGCTTTTACGCTCAATTTCGGCTCGCGATGTCGCCTCGACAAGGACCGTGATATCGTCGGCATATGCAACGATGCTGACCCCCAGCGGTACTAAGATAGCAATCAAGGACATGATTCAGCTGATGGAACTTAAACGGTTATCATAGTAAAAGTATAATAACCTTCATTGACATGTTACTCCGCTGACCCATGAGCTAGTTACTTAAAAAAAACGACTTCAAAAATTAAAAAGTATAAATTAATTTAATGAGAATAAGATAAAAATAACTGAGGTAGGACATGGCGGTATTTCCACCCAATTGAGCAGTCCGACTGGGGAAGTACCTCCGCCCTACAGAATACCGCGGCTATAATAACTTCGTGTTGCGTTCCCAGCAGTGAGTAGGGTAGCCAGAGCTCATTGGAGAATTTGTGCTGTCAGTGGAAGACTATGGGCTTGTCCTGCTTTGTCTTCTACTGACGACACAGAAACTGTACTTACAGGGTTGGCGGCGCGACCGGGACTCCTCTAGTGTTACAAACGTCCATAGGCCACGGTAACCACTTTCCATCAGGTGGGCCGTGTGCTTGTCTGCCAACTAAGTGGTATAAAAAAAACTGAATTTACAAATTTACTGATTTATTAGAAGGTGGAATTTACTGGATATGGGACCACACGGGAAGAACCAACTTTCAAATAAAAAAAATCATCTAAATTAGTTCACTTGGTCAAGAGTTTTGGCAGTAACAAACATAAAAAAATACAGACAAATTGAGAAGCTCCTTCTTTTTTGAAGACGGTTAAAAACTGTATTGGAAGAGCCAGTGTTTTTCACTCGTTCAACACCATAAGAGGCGTGAGTCACGGTTACAACTAACTTCGGCTCTTTCCCTTGACTTGTCTTATCTTTGCTTTTCCGCGACTGCCGTCTCATATCCCAAACTCCAGAATGGTGCAGGTTTTCGCACCAATGTTTCGTTCATAAATGAGTCAGCACTATTTAGCACCATTATCTCTTCATTATCAGATTCGTAATTCAATTTTTTAACGAATTAGCATTGTCATTATATTTAAAAATAAAATACCATAACGTCTCGCTTCGTTGACTCTGCTCAGTTAGAGATGTGCTGAAAAACAAACCATCCGCTCAGTTCAAGGTTGAGTATTTTGCAGTTTCTTTTGTTGAGAGCATGCAACCATGATAATACCTATTGTATAATTACCTCGAGTATTCTGCTAGAGATCAAAATCTGCTGTCAGAACGGATAGAATGGGTAATCAATCTCTTCTTCATCATGCCAATAGTGTTATTATCTAATAGACAAGGTCAACGAAAATTCTTATAGCTAACCAGGTCTCACCTGACACAGAGGTTAACCCACATAGGGTTAGCCAGCTAACCTTACCTGCTAGTTGCACCTTATTTTATACAGGACACATCAATTTGACTTCACCTCGCCTGATGATGGATAGATGGATGATCGGTGGATTGACGCCTGAGATGACACTTCATCCAACCACATATAAATGGACCATAGTAATTTAAAAAAGCAATCCCGCGATCCGCTCATTTGTATAAAAATAAGTGTATAAGATTTATATTTGGTTTACGCAAGTATGATCATGTTTCGCATTTTCGAATAGAGCTTAAGTGGCTAACCATACGACTTTGACAGAATGCTCACATCCTTTCTTTGCTGTAAAACATTTTATTTAAACCTACAACTCCGTCATATCTTAAGGGATGTTTTTTGAGTTCCTACACGATACTCGTACGAGATCAGCAAAGAACATAAGACTAAGAATGCATACAACAAAGGCCTCCCATTGTACTGTTTCCTTATTTTTTTAGAATTATGTATTATTTACTTACTTGGTGCACAATTAATAAAATAATAAATAAAACTATACACTTACATTTTTTCACATACTTGTTAAACTTGAACACAGATAAACAGCGCCATTGATAAGCCGCAATGAATAAAAATAATGAAGAAACTTATCATATTCAAGTCTATTTTATGGTCAGAAGCAAGCCGCGGCGGTGGCGCACCTCTCCGTTTCCGGGGACGAGTTGGAGACTCTGAAGTCCCCACACCCGAGAAGAAGGCCAGATCGTGAGAGATGGCCCTGGGTCGGCCGGAGGGCGAGGGATATGCCTGTCAACCTCACCTTCGGCAACCAAAACGACCCACGGGAGGCATGCGTTTTAGTCGGTTCGAGTCCGACATAACCTCCTCCACCGGCTCCGGTGGGGAGGTATCCGTGGGGATTTTGCGCACGTAAAAAAAGTGTATTTTATGGTACATGATGGTGTGAAACACTGCTGCGAGCTGCAGTTCAGACGATGATGATTTGTCCTGGTGGATAGAGCTGCAGTCTATTTCTTCCCTGTCATGATGACAGGGAAGAAATAGACTGCAGCTCATCATGCTTAAGTGAAAATCATTAGTGATATTGATATCTATACTCTGTACTAATATTATAAAGCTGAAGAATTTGTTTGGTTCTTTGGTTGGACGCGCTAATCTCAGGAATTAGGTACATACCCATTTATTGTGGTGGGTTATAGGCTATATAACATCACGCTACTGCCCAAGAGAGCGGAGCAGTAATTATAATGTCAACAGTCCGGCTGATTCCCGTCATTATTTTGAAATTGATGAATTGCGGGCATAAAAATAGGTACCTATAGCTATAAAGGGTTTCAAAGAATGGCAAGAGCGAAGATAAAGTTCTTCGATTGTTTCAGTAATACCGCTTTGACAACTGTTAATCTTAGTGATACTCGAGCTGGTAGTAGTGAAATCATAAATCGTAGATAGGTATTGTTTTTAGTCGTGGGTGAGAATTTATCGTCAACCTTGTAGTTTAGCATGACTTGAATTTTTGCTGACAAACTATACTAATTTATTGTCAAAAAATGACAATTTCATTATGAGTCCATGCGCCCTTCGGCCAATAGCTTGGCTTACCAGTGGGTACCTGGAGAATTTCAATCAGTCACTACAGAGATCAAGGAAAAAGGTTTTTAATTGATAAAGTTAAGGAAATAAATGCTTTTTTGCCGAGTAACAGTTCCAGGTCACAATGTGTGAGGATGAATTGCCTATGGCGAGCGGTACAATGATAAAATGTATGGCATCATATCAAACAATTCATCTGAGCATAAACCATTGTATAGGCGGTAGAACACACAGCGAGGCAAAGTCCCTCCTAAGGCTGAGAGGTGCCAAATCCCCTGCAGGTATGGGATTATCGACCAGCCTCAACGCCCTTCTTTGCACCGAGTCAAAGAGGTCAAACTGGTATCAGGCGCTCTGGCAAAAAGGTGACAGCAGTATTCCATGTGGGGCCGGACCTGTGCCTTATAAAGATGGGGTCGATGCCCACAGCTGCTTATAAATATTATAATTAATGAAATATTAATTTACAACTTAAGTCGATGTCGTTTAAAATGTAAACTCAATCAGTATATAAATATGTCAAATTATCACAATCAAGTGAGTTGGCGACAAAAAAAATTATAAAACTCGAAGGTTCATACTCGTGCGCGCTCGCTAATTTTACATAGCGTTGAACTCTGATGAAGAACCTAAGGATTTTTTTTATTCCAATCGCATGATTTTATCTTATTTACCTACTCATAGTAGGTTGATAGGTACATGAGTGACATTTAGTACTTTTCCTTATATGCTTAACTTCCTTTAGAAAGGGGATTTTTGAATAAATATCGCTTACAAAATTTTACGTCACTACAAAGAAAACCCGTACCGTGCGTAATACAAGGACAATTCAGAAGCGTGCTGACGTGCCTCCAAAGAGCAATGCTTGTTAGTCAAATTGTGGGATTCATTTTGTTTATGTTATTTAGAATGGTCATCACAACAATGATTGTACGCACGAAAGGGTAAACAAACAGGACATTAACACCATCCATTTAACCACGAGAATCGTCTTGTTCATCATTATTGGTCACTCCTTCGTTTTACTTACTTTCAGTTTTCCATTTGCTAAAGCAGCCAGTCAGACCACAGTGGATATTAACTAGAACAGCTACAGCAGCCCAGTCCAGTCTACACTTATGCACTGATACATCAACATGTATGAGTGCATCAGTGCAGACTTGGCTGGAATAACCAGCACAGAGCTGTGAAAAAATTGTTAAGGCAACCTATAACTATTTCTTCACATCTCTGTGTTTGTCAGAGAATTAAACGAATACACATAATACACGTGGATTAATCGAGTAATATAAAATGTCGAACACTATTTCAATAATTATCAAACAGTAAATGTCTACATCACATTAATAACCACACATTTGCGAAAACTGGTTTTGATACCTTTGTACACAATAGAAGTATCTACATGGTTTTTTATCGATAGTTTTAAAAAGTTCTTAATTATAAGAAGTTCTAAATTCAGTATTGATCTAATTTCAAATTCCCAATTATAAAAAATTATGACAATTTTAATGAAAAGAGGGCTGTTTTAGATTAGGTTAGATTATATCAAGGCAAGGCGAAGTCTAATTGGCGTGTCGTGTCCTATACAAAAATATTTCAAATTATGTAATCAGATCGGATATTTTCAAATGTTAAAACGATCACGTTGTCATTGTTATATTTTGTATTGTTCTACAAAAAAAAAACCGCTGGTTTGTACATACTCTGTGTATTGTTACCTACTGGTATTTTAATAAATTTTGACAGATTTGACATATTTTGTATATCTCATAGTTAGGAGAACCTTCTGAATCGCGAAAGTGCACTAGCACTACAAGCATGAAACAAAACTGTCATCCATATAATATAGCTCTAGATGATAATAAAAAAATACTATAAAATTAACCTACAAAATCTTGTTAATTCATATCATTAGTGTAATTCATTAGTCTTTAACCTCTGTTGTCATTAGTACAGTATGATAGTATATTTCGTCCAATAGGAGTAGTTTCACTTGATTTTGAATTAGCTGCTACCCGCGGCTCCACCCTTCCTATTTCATTTCGTTGATCCACAAAAATGTATTACTAGGATAACCTGTGCAATTCCATTCGATTATAGCCTATATAAATTTTTAATAGAAGTGACATTAAATAACTTCTTGATTTCTATCAAAAATATTTTCCAATGTCATTTTTTTATTTGGGATACGTCAATTAGTCTTCGCTTCGCAAAGTCTCAGAAAATAGGGTAACCAGTACTTACATATACCGTATTACAATGGTGACATTCAGCTTGACGGCCTCGTCATATGCTTTTTCACGCCCCGCTTAAAGGACCCGGGACTATAGGAAGAAGGAAACACATGAACTGGTTTAATTTCAGGCCTTAATGGTCATACAGGATGTTTACCGTGTTGTATTGTTTTGAGCTTCCGATATTTTGGCGCTGTTGCAAGCACCATGATCACGGAAGAACAGGAGTAGTGGCGGTGAACAGAGAAAAAAAAATTTTAGGGGTAAATATATCGATCTACCCTCTTTCGAGTTCTTTTACTACGCGTATCTGCACTACCACTGGTTTCACTCTCACTTCAAACTAGAACCCGATCTCGATCACGTTCACGACACACGATGCTTACTGTATCCACTCGCGATTTTGTTTTAACTTTTTCCCGTTTTTTTCCTGGATACTCAAAACAATACAACATGGTAAATATCCCGATTAATTAGATATGATAGTTTAAATACCTATATCATAAAGGATGTCCTATTTTACAGATTTTGCTTTGAGTTTTTGTTGTTGTGGTGTGTTTTCTGTTTTAGATAAACTAATTATTATATCTTGGTCTTTTTAATTCATATCATTACTTTGTTATAGTTTCCTTTTATTGTTGATTCCCATATTTGATTATATTGAGTTGTAGGTAGGTATATCGAGAATAAAAAAAAAATACATTTTCATCCTACGGATTAAAATTTCAAATGATGTGTAATAATTTTTTGTAATTTCATTGACGTCAAAGTTGAATATCATGCTCATTGTTATAAAAACAATTTGCTGGGGGAACTTTAAAATTGAATCACGACCATGACGACTAATAACTACTTTATTCACTTATGACTAGAAGTTGACTGGTTAAATGACGAGTTAAATTTCAGAATAATACAAGATCAACAGCTGATGTCCAAGCCGCAGCCGTCGACACTCGGGGAAGGTAAATATTACTACTGGTGAAGCAGTTACCCGCGAGTAGTGAAAAGGAGCACGCGCCTCGAATGCGCGTGAGTCGATCGACCAATAATACGTGACAGAATATTCATTACGGTTCGATTATTTTTGCTGGTGATTTTAATGTGTTTGTGTGATTGTGTTACAGTGGATATAGATTTGTTATACAAAGGTGAGTTTCTATTTAAATTAATACAACAACAATGTTATGGTTAGTTGATTTTTTTATTTAAAAGGGAAGTGCAAATACTATCGCATTTTGCGATGAATATTTAATTTAGTGGGTAATTTATGCATCAGGTATCATTTTATTTGTTTAAGTTAATATACACAATCAAATATAATTATACATCAGTGAAAAAAGAAGTATATTTGAGTTGACCTGCACATTTGCAGTTCTTTAATCAAACACTCATGCAGTTCACTGCTGAACTTATGTCTGTCCCAATGAATGCCATAGTATTCACCAGTTCCCCCGCCTTGCGCATCCAGCTTATCCCAGACACGTTTTTCATTTCGTCGTTCTATCATCATAATATTATTAAATGTTTGTTAATAATCTTGTAACAGATATTATTACAACCATGCATTGTATCAGATATTTTTTTCTGGGCAACACAATAGGTAAGTACTATTAATATTACGTTTTCTTAACGGCCGTCACAATCATAATATCTTATATTTAATTACTGAGATTAAAGCTAAAACTAATGGGATATTAATTGAATAAATTTATATTTGGATAAAGAACCGCAAGTCTGATGTAACTGGCCATCACATAAAAATCATATTTGCAATCCCCACTCTCTGATGTACCTAATGTATGTTTTAGTTACACATGAAGTTAGAAGAGAGAGGAGGAGAGAGAGAAGAACAACTAGAAAAATGTTTATATACACATCGCATTTAATTACTTTGACATAGATTTATCTTTAAAAACATAAAAACTTTCCTTTTTTACTGAACAAAAAACAGGGTTATGTTTTTCACTTCTATGTAGTATTAAACGCTTCCATTCGTATTTGAAATAAACGAGGTTTCTCTCGACTTTCGATTTTAATAGAAAAAAAAGGCTTGGTCCTTTTGGTTCCATTGAAATCGAAAATTATTTGTATTAGTGAGGATAATATGACAATAAAAACAAAAAGAATATTTGTATTCCAAATGTGATATTATTGTTATGTTCCTGCGGAACACTGCCTTTGTTTACATGTATTGTATCAATTTAAGGAAAATTGAGCACTGTTTATTGAAGTCTTAATTTCTTAATAGGTTCTATTTGCAGTAGGGCAGCCAGAGCTCACTGAAGAGTTTTTGTACTGTTAGTGGTAAGACCAAAAGCTTGTCCTGCTTTGATTTTTACACTGACGGCACAGAAACTCTCAATGCTTACAGAGTATACACGTCCATAGGCCACGGTAACCACTTTCTATCAGGTGAGCCGTGTGCTAGTCTGCCACCCAAGTGTTATAAAAAAAAACATTCTCTCGAGTATAAACAAATTAAATCGTAAAACAATCAAATCATGTTTCGAAATCGGCAGATAAAAATATAAAAATAAACCTGCATACAAATTACACTTCGCAAAATAAGTGTAAAACAAATTTTTGTTTTACACAAATATAAAACATAAAACCAACTGCGAAAGCATACCGAAAATACGAAAACAAGGTAACGAAGAAACATTACATTTTCCTTGAATACGTATGTACCTATTTCATTGTTATTACCCGACTCTACGAGAAAGGTCGTAAATATGTATAAAAACGCCCAATCAAATGTGATAAATAATTGCAGTCGGATACATACGTCAGATAGAATTAGCAATGAGTCAAACGTGAACTCATAATTTAGGCAACAGTAAAATCACTTATCAAATTTGATATTACTATGCAGATTTCATGACATTTTCTATCACCTTTTATTTAGCAGATCGAGGACATAATCTTTGACCAAATAACTTGCTATACCTACATAACTTTAAGGCGCAGTCCTATTTTAATTGTAAACCTATTTATTCATAAAAAGCAAGTGTTCCAGTTACAATAGGTATCACAATGTTTAGAAATGGATATTGGTTAGAAAAATTGATGGTAATTTATTTTGATGTTTTCGACGACACACTGTGATTATTTTAATATATTTTTGTAGTTTTTTTTTTTAAGTTTTTGTAAAAGAAATTGGAAACTGTTCCAAAGAGACAACTAGTAACTCCCATTCCGGATCATTCCTGGTGGTGCAAAGGCTGGCCATCGCAATCCAGTGTGGAAACGTGGCGAGTGTGATGGGCACTTTTGCGTGTATACTATTTTTATTTAGAAATTTATATGAATTATATTATTTATAATTCAATTTTTATTTCATTCAATGAATAAAACTTTTAATATTACAATACAAAGTTGTTAAATTATGTACAAAGGCTTAAAAAAAACGCTAAACCCACAGCTAACTCGTAACATTGCTATTCTTTAACATTAAAGAACCGGTTCCAATTCTTAAGCGGACTAATTAGCGCATGAATAGATAAGTAATCTATATTTTACTTGTAGCAATTATTTGTCAAGAATAACAAGCATACACTGAAAAAAATATCTCTAGTGATAGGTGCATTGAGTAAGAACTTTGTGGCATTAGATCTATTGAAAGGGCAATGTATCTGAAGATATAAATAAACTAATAAGAAATATTATCGTTAACACAATAATTAATATAGAAAGTAAGTAAAAGTAATTTTAGTAATAATGAATCACGATCCCACGAAACCGCTATCGCGTTAATTCCCATTAACATTATTGTATATTATAGAACGTGATAGTTTAAAAGTTATAAAATTAATATAAGCATTGAAAAATACAGGATGTATTTTTGAAACGGGGCGATAAGGGCAAGTACCTTAAACTGTGTAGTTACAGCAAAATGTTCTTAGGAGACCTTCCCTAACTCTTTGAGATGCTTTAAACTGCATTCACATATTTTGGCAAAATTGTACAGTCAGCAAGAAAAATGCCAAAAGTCCAAAAAATATATTTTTGTCCTCATCGATCCTATTTCATGTGAGTCAAGTGACAACAACATTACTGTGATTGGCACATGCTGCAATAGATACCTGTTGCGGTACCACACTAACGTAGATCCCGCGTTTTAATTATTGACAAAATTAAGTCCAATTTTTCACGATTAGGAAGATATTTTACCAGAAATTCTTAAATAATAACTAACACGAATTTTCACACACACAAAGAATGATAAAGATTTTCGCATCAAATTCGAACTTTGTAGGAAAAAATTCTTTTTATCACCCAAAACAAAATGGTTGACCATTGTAAAACTTGATTCTCGGGCTGAAATGCATGGGAAACGTTCTTGGCGACTTCTGTCATTCCTAGTACTTAAAGCTAAAATGGTTCCGTTGAGTATTTTGATCCCCACAAGAAATAGGATCGATTGAAACAAAAATATTTATTGAACTTTTATCAATTTTCTTGCTGACTACGATTTTATCAAAATTTGTGAATGGGTTCAAAATATCTTAAAAAAGTTGAGGAAGGCCTCCTAAGAAGACTTTGCTGTAACTACAACGGATAAGGTACCTGCCCTTACTACCTCGTTTCAAAAATACACCCTGTATTGTGGGTTCTTGTGATGCGACCAATGAATCGAAATGGATCAAGATCGAATATTCCTCGTTGTTGGTCAAACAATATAATCAAACTATGGTGTCTGATTGTTTTTTTACTACTTACATGACAGACAAACATATTACGATTTTCCATAGGTACTTGTTGGCGAAGGTATGTTTCAAAAATGTAACGTTCATTTTGAGATTGTATCTCGCCTTAACATTATGCTGTTTTGGATCCTTAACAATCTCATACAATCAAAGAACTACAGAATTTTTATTAGACATATATATAATCATGCCTTTATCCCCGGAGTTATTCAGGGGTGTATTAACAGCCCCATTTCACCAATAATTGTATTAGGTCCCACGTAATAGGCGGTGATCCTATTGCCGTTTTCCGGGCACTATGGTTAACTTAAGCCTTGTATTTGTGCCTGGGTCTGGGCTGTATATATCTGTCTGATGTTAAACAGTCCTATCCCTTGTACGACACCGCAAGGAAAGAGATGGGGTGGTCCAAATTCTACTCTCTCGAATCATACTTTTTTCTCCATGCATCAATTCTGATCTCAAGGCTTTTTTAAATTGAATTATTGTTCTCGTACGAAATAAGGTTTCAATTACAAAAAATCACGGTTTAATTTTTTGTGTTCGGTGCAAAAATAGTCTCCGTGAGAAATCGTCTTGCTACTTTATTTGTTTCTGAATTCCCACGAATGATTGGTTGCTATCAGTAAACACAATCTTTACAACACGCATGTTATGAAAAGCAGAAGCCGGGGTTTTTACAAGCTAAATACTTATAATACATTTATTTATCTAGCCGCTTGGTTCCCGGTAGAGTAGATTTTGGACCACCCCATCTCTTCCCATGCGGTGTCGTACCAGGCGGCTAAGGGATAGGGCTGTTTAACATCAGACAGATATATGTATAGTTCAGACTCAGCCTCAGATGCATGGCTTGGTTCAATAATAGTGCCCGGAATACGGCAATAGGCTCACCACCTATTATGTGGGACCGAATTCAATGATTGGTGAAATGTGGGTGTTAATTCACTTCTTTCTAACCCTCTGGGGATAAAGGCGTGATTATATGTATGTATGTACATTTATTTACAAAATTCGCTGCTGCTTCAGAAGCATAATCAGAGCTAGAGCGACTGAGCGACTTTTATCCAAGGTAGATGAAGGTTCGATGTTCATGTCTAGTAAAAAAATGTGTCGACAGCAATCTCTGTAATAGACTTGGAAAGAAATACTTGAAAGCATTATAATGTTCGCTTCTAATATTATACATTCAGTCATAAAGGTATCGGGTATTGAAAATTTATAAGATAACATAACATAACATAAACTCTCGCCTATATCCCCGAAGGGGTAGGCAGAGGTGCTAACACCCACATTTCGCCAGTTTATGTTTAGGTCCCAATGTATAATAGGTGGCGAGACTATTGCCACTAACCGGGCACTTATAAACCTGCGATAAATACACACATAACTTCCGAAAAGCATCGAAAAGTCATTGGTGTGTGCCATGGTAAAACCTGGGATCGAACCCGAGACCTCGTCTCAGCAGTCCATTATCCATACCACTATCCCCGGGGAGAGAGCCAGATCGTGAGAGATGGCCCTGGGTCGGCTGGGGTGCGAGGGATATGCCTGTCAACCTCACCTTCGGCAACAAACAACGACCCACAGGCGGCATGCGTTTTGGTCGGTTCGAGTCCGACATAACCTCTGCCACCGGCTCCGGTGGGGGGTATCCGTGGGGATTTAGCGCACGTAAAAAAAACCCATACCACTAGGCTTTATAACCGATTTATAAGATGGTATAAATATAAATCTTTTTCCTGTTAGTTTGGCACAATAATTTTCCATTTTGGCGCGGAGTTTGAGTTGCATCTGTTATTTTTAAATATTACAGTGTTGTTTTTAGTTAGACCATATCTTGTGTGTATTACGAATTGCATCATGGACAAAGATATCGAACAAATAATTTGTCTTAAATATTGCATCGCCAATGGATAATCGTGACTCGAGTCAATGCAAATGTTACATAGAAGGCTTACGGTGAATTCATTTTATCAAAAAAAAAACGTGCTTATGAGTGGTATAGATAGATAGATAATTCTTTATTGCACACCAATATTATAAAAGATTTACAGACATAATTAAAGTTACAGTTAAATGCACAATTGTCGGCCTTTTCACTAAAAGCGATTTCTTCCAGGCAACCTTAGGATGGACAGGAATTAAAGTATATAAGTGAGTGTTGGTGTAATTTGTCAACATTTATAAAATAGTGTGTTACATGAATAATTACATAGTATACAAATATGAAATATAGACAAATAAATAATATGTGGGTATAAAGCGTTTAAAGGCGGTCGGTCGAGTTGTGATAGAAGATTTGCCTCGCTCTGGTTGGATATCAATGTCTTCAACTAAAGTTAACATCGCAAAAGTGAAAGAAATAGTGACTGAAAATAATCATTCCAATTTCACAGAGATAGTTACTGAACTGTGTGTGTCTCACAAGTGGATACGCACCTTTTAAAATAATCATTTGGATATGAAATATGTGGGCGTTCGACGACGCCACAAAACCTGAATTTTCAACAAAATCTCATTCCATTAATGTTCCTAATTTTTTGACCAAAAATTCAACAAATACTATGGAACAACCACCTTATTCACCAGATATGGCTCTAGTCGACTTCTTTCTCTGTCCTAAACTAAAATTACATATTCGTAGCACACGTTTTCTTTCTGTAGAAGACATCAAGGAAAATTCGCGAGGAGAACTGAACTCATTCCCAAAAAAAGCATTGGAAATAAATGTGTTGATGTTTACAAAAAATGTTGTTTGGCGTAAGTGTATCGTTTCGGTTGGAGTATACTTTGAAGGCGATAAAAACATTATGACGATTTTTTTTTGTATCTGTGGCAAAGGTTGGCCATGGCTATTCTACGGGGCAATGCTGCTAGCGTAATGGGCACATTTGCCCAGGTACGGTGAGGGACGGGGTAATAGATTAGTTGTATTGTGTTGAATATGTGACTTTGAATGTTTATTATTTTTATTATTTCATAAATGACATAAACATAACATAACATAACATTATCTCACGCCTATATCCCCGAAGGGGTAGGCAGAGGTGCTAGCACCCACATTTCGCCAGTTTATGTTTAGGTTCCAATGTAATAGGTGGCGAGCCAGGCACTTATAAACCTGCGATAAATACACACTTAACTTCGAAAAGCATCGAAAAGTCATTGGTGTGTGCCATGGTAAAACCTGGGATCGAGCCCGAGACCTCGTCTCTGTAGTCCATTACTCATACCACTATGCTACCGCGGTTTCAGAAATGTATTTTTATAGATAATTTTTTGACGAAATACTAACTTTTTTTGTATTAGAATAGAATAGATTTTTATTTGCTAGAACATTGTGATAAGGATGTTACAAATTATGTCATATGACTAGGTACATCATGTTCTGCCTAAATTAGGCATGCAAATTTTCATTATTATATAAAACACTTTGGCGTAAAAAATGATACGATATTACTGATATTTTCCTGGTACTTTCTTGACAGAGATATCACAAGAAACAAAGTGTAGCTTCAGTTTTAATATAGGTATACTACTGTTTACTCCTCTACGGATAATGAATATAGGTACTTATACATAAGGAAAAAAAAACATAATTCATTCGGTGACGATTAAACCTTGGTACGTTATTGCAAAGATATTGTGAGTACACAAAAAAGTGCCGCAACTATAAAGGCCAGTGACAAGATGGCACTTTAAGTCCTTTATCCTTCATCCATCACCGAGCACTTCAGCATTAGATAACACTAAGTTCTTATCAACGCACGTGTCAAAATGAATGAATCTCCACCACGTTTTTCTAAAGGAGTCAAATCGCACACTAAGGTATTTTTTTTATACCACTTAGGTGGCAGACAAGCACACGGCTCACCTGATGGAAAGTGGTTACCGTGGCCTATGGACGTTTGTAACACCAGAGGAGTCACAGTCGCGCTGCCAAGTAAGCCTGTAAGTACAGAGATTCTGTACCGTCAGTGTAGAAGACAAAACAGGACAAGCCTTTAGTTTTCCCACTGACAGCACAAATTCTCCAGTGAGCTCTGGCTACCCTACTCTCCGCTGGGAACACAACACAAAGTTATTATAGCCGCGGTATTCTGTAGGGCGGAGGTACTTCCCCATTCGGACTGCTCAATTGGGCGGAAATACCGCCGTGTCCTACCTCCTTGAACTTCGTTACGGTTAACTTTGTATTTGGAACAAAAATCAGTTACATGTTAAAACAGTACATCATTTAATATAATCCATATTTATAATAATTTGGACCACCCCTTCTCTTCCCATGCAGTGTCGTACAAGGCGACTAAGGGCTGTTTAACATCAGACAGATATACAGCCCAGACTCAGATATGTATGATTATAATAATAATAATGTGGTAGGACATGACGGCATTTCCGTCCTAATGGAGTAGTCCGACTGGGGAAGTACCTTCACTTCTAGCCAGAGCTAACTGGAGAGATTTTGTGCTGTCAGTGGGAAAAACCAAAGGTTTGTCCTGATTTTGTGTTTTGCACAAACGGCACAGAAACCCTATGTTCTTACAGGGTTGGCAGCACGGCTGTGACTCCCCTAGCGTTACACGTTCATAGGTCACGGTAATCATTTTCCATCAGATGGGCGGTGTTCTTGTGTGCCAACTTATCAAAGTATAAAAAAATCTAAAAAATTGGTAAATATAATTAACCCACACTATTTTTTGCAGATAAATAATATAAATGTTTGAAAATTATCAGATTGTAATCGCATATCACTACAAAATTGTAACCTTAGAAAGGATAGTTTCGCATAGTGTGCGAACAAATTCGACGGCGTCGCACCCGGCGCGCCTCCCCGCTTTCGGGGACAAGATGGGGACTCTGTAGTCCCCACACCCGAGGAGAGGGCCAGATCGTGAGAGATGGCCCTGGATCGGCCGGGGTGCGAGGGATATGCCTGTCAACCTCGCCTTTGGCAACCAAAGCGACCCACAGGCGGCTTGCATTTAAGTCGGTTTGAGTCCGACATAACCTCTTCCACCGGCTCCGGTGGGAGGGTATCCGTGGGGATTTTGGGCACGTAAAAAAAGTGTGCTAACAAATTTAGCCCATACCCACCCATACCAAACGTGTAACGTGTAAACTATACTACATCGATTAGGTAGGTGCCTACTTAACTAAAAATAATAACTCAGATAATCTCACTTCCGACAACCTGCGACCCACACAGTCGGCGTGCGTTTTAGTAGGTTCAAGTCCGACATGACCTCTCTCACCGGCTCCGGTGGTGAGCGTTTAACCAAATGTTATCAATCCCGTTGAGACTTTTTATGCAAATATACATTAAACAAATGAACTAGGCTAACTAACTAGTGGTTCAATTTCGGTAAAATAAAACATTAATAAAATGACAAGACGTTTAGTATAGTATCTAACCGAATGAAGTAAAGTATACACAGATATTAATACTGTGTTATAAGCAACATAATAAGCAACACTGTTGTGCATCACGTTGCACAACGTTGTTGCAATATCATTGAACAAACCACAAGCTTCGTGTCATGTTGCGCGTCAGCTGGCAACATCCCGCGTTGCACAAATTTGCCGGACTTACTGATCAAAATATTTTCCGCTTCAAATGTTGCTTTTGGTTTGGTACCCAGGTTTTATGTGAGTGACTACCGTCTGACCTTCAGAGCCTGTACCAGAGCATCATTTGACAATAGCCTGCAGCCGGTATACCGAGATTGTATCTCAGTGTGATTCTTTTACCTATTCAGTAATAACACTTTTATCTAAATTGTATGAAAGTCGATGATATTTGGACTTTAGACTGTAAGTCGGAGTTCGGAGTTCGGTCGGAGTTGTCTAATTAATTTATTCCACGTTATGTAATTAACTTCAATAAAAATTCAACTACAAAAATACGTGGCCAAAAAAACAAAAGATATTTTTCTCTGCGACAATTATTAAATAAATTATTTAACTGAGCTTATTAAATTAAGAATGGTAAAAGAGCGGTAAAAATTACGTTTGTTCTTATTTTATTGTTTATATTTATTTTTAATCATCCACCCAACCTATAATATTAAATGATTTGACTATTAAATATTATTAAAACTTTTACCTTTAGTAAAAAATAACTTATTTGACAAGTCAGTCAAATGTCTAATTTATTTATTTACTTATATAATTTAATAGGACAGTCATTGGTTAATACATAGGTACAAAAATTTTATCACTTGATGCAACACATTATTCCCTGCATGATGTTTAACCTTTTAAGGCAGCCACAGCATTCACAATATTATTACTGATCGATTTTCAAGTTTAGATGCAGTGGGTTTCAAAAAGTTAAACAGACCAGTATATCACATATTGTAACATCGGTATAGGTAAGTACCTATATATAATACCATACAATGATATATAATAAATCAATAAGTATTAAATTATCATTCAATCAAATTGAAACCGAAATCAAATCCAAATTAAATTCAAATCAACGATCAAATCATAATCAAACTAAGATAAGATAATATTGCATTGTGTTTCTGACATTGGTTAAACTTTGGCATAAGTTTAAGCGGGGCGTGAAAAAGCATATGATGAGGCCGTCAAGCTGAGTGTCACCATTGTCACACGGTATGTGTAAGTAATGGTGACCCTCTTTTTCTGGGACTTTGCCTTCAGCTTACCATCAGGCAAGGTGAAGTCTAATTGACGTGTCCTATATAAAAAAAAACATTAAATTAATTGTCAACTCTTTTATAAAATAATTGAATAGTCTTTATTCAACAATTGAATAGATTTCGGCCGTGAACATCCAAGTTAGGACCTCGACCAGTCTCTTACAAGGGTCTCACTGTTACCTCACTGGAGAGTTTATGTGCTATCAGTGGAAAGACCAAAAGTTTGTCCTGCTTTGTCTTCAACACAGACGGCACAGAAACTCTCTGTGCTTACATGTTCGGCAGCGCGAGTGTGGCTCCTCTGGTGTTACACACGTCCATAGGCCACGGTAACCACCTTCCATCAGGTGGGCCGTGTGCTTGTCTGCCACCTAAGTGGTATAAAATTGCATATGGCATGTGATCATGAAGGCATGCATTCGATTGGCAGGTTTTGTAAAGTGTTATAGGATTCTTCTGACAGTAGATACTATTTTATTAACTACACGGAAACTGGGATGGTACTTAGTAATACCAATCAATCAATCAATTAGCTTATCGCAGTCCACTGCTGAACATAGGCCTTTTCCAATGTAGGCTTTCTACTGTTTTTACGCTTACCAGACTAGTTAGTACATGATTTTATTTCGAGTTTTCCTGCTCTCGCAGTGATATTATCAACGTATTTTTCCGTTAGTTGCCTTTTACGACACTCTTCGGAAGAGATGGCGTAGTGATACTTGTATTCTTTCTCTGTTATTAAGTAGTAGACTTTTGTCATAACTCAAAGCAGTTATCTATTCTGTGCTTCATGTCATCATCATAACACTATCGTTGTTCCTGGTTGCATGTAATGCTTTCACCTCAGAGTCCAGAGTACGCTTTTTCCTGCTTTAGATTTGGCTCATCTACGGTTTTATAGGAACCACTGCAGTATGAAATAATTCGAAAAGGAAATTGAAAGGTAATATCACAGATATGTCATATTATTATGGTAGTGTAGCCAGACTGGCTGACCTCTTCTTAGATCAGAGAATAAGCATTGCCATACAACGTAGTAGTCTACTGGGAACGCTACCACAAGAGGCATGCGATGCGGAGGAATTCCACGACGCATTTTAACTTTTGTTTTTTTTTTATTTTTAATTAATGTAAATATTAGCATAGATTTAAAATACATTAAGTGTGAATAGAATTATAAATCAGAATGTTCATATTTATTATTTTCATGTCCATATTTATCATTTTATATATTTGTCATTACATTTTGTCAGTAAAATAATATTATTCTTGAACCAAATATTAAAATGAAATATGAACTTATGAAACTTTTGTCGGTCTATCTTTATTACTGTCTATTTGACTTGGCTAATCTCGAAAACAACTGATCCGAATTTGAGCGGGTTGAGCTGACTGACAGATAACTGATATTATCAGTCGTAACTTAGGCTAATTTTATATATGAAAATGTACTAGGGACCTGCGCAAAACACTTAAACCCAGACCTAAGTCCTCGTGGATGTTCTGTTTACCTTAAGGATAACACTGTATAATAATACACAGTAGGTAAATAAAATAGTAGTATTTAATACATGCATCTTTACTTAAACACTATTTACCTCTCCGTGTGGACGTTTTGATGTCAATGCCGCCTGTAACGACGTTGTGCGCCTGCGCCTCAGTAATGCCGGTTCTGTCTATAATCTGTGAAGTTATGCCATAAGTAATCTGTGGTAAGTAATGCTAGTATTCAGGTATCTCAGTTTACCGCCACCAGTCCGAAGGTCTTGTATTGATTTGATAATGCAACTCTTAAACAAACATTTGCAAGCTGGATTTTATAAATGAATATAAACCAGTTGTGGCCCGCCACTTCGCCCGTTTATTGTTTTGACTCCGTTCCCGCAACCCATGGAAATTATATTACCGGGATAAAAAGCCTATGTATTATTTCAAATTATAATATATCCGTGTACCAAATTTCAGAATGATTAAGTAATAAACATCCAAACAGCGTCACAAACTTTCAAATTTATATTAGTAGGATCAGCTTTTCTTCGGCTTCGCTCGCCTTACCGTTATACCAACTAAGGTGTGAATTACTGGTAAATAGAATTCAACACCAAAAATTTTAAAAAGGCATTTATTTCTTGAGAAGAAAGCAGTATCTTATTGCTAAATTTTAATTTTAAAAGTTATTTGGTGTTTCCATATAAGTGGTATTACGTGTTTTTTATTACAAAGTAGAAGACAGGTCTGAGGTTTAGGTACGTATGTCACGCATGAAAATAGTGTTTTTCTCTTTTTAAGGCTTTTGAGATCTAATACTTATGTATTTTTACACCGTCGCCGCTTAAGTGATGTATGCCTTCCTCCCAAATAAGTGCAGGCAACTACACTCAACGGCAAACACAAAAAAATTACTTAGTACTGCAACGTAACGTACCGTTTTTTTTTATATAGAGCACGTCAATTAGACTTCGCCTTGCCTGAAGGAAAAGTCTCAGAAAAGAGGGTCACCAATACTTACACATACCATGTGACAATGGTGACACTCAGCTTGAATGCCTCATCATATGCTTTTTCACGCCCCGCTTAAAGGACCCGGGACTGTAGGAAGAAGGAAACACGTGAGCTGGTAATAAATACGTTCTTACGAATATGTTCTTTTTAATTTTTATATTTATTTTTTATGCATATATCTATGTATATATTGGTCTATATGTGTATGTAGTTTATGATGATAATAGTTATTTTATTTTTATTGTATTTAATATTTATAAATTATTTCTGTATAGATTACTTAGAATAACAATATGTAAATAATATAGAAAATAAAGTTTATGATGTTTGTATATATTTATATATGGATATATTATTATTTATTTATTTTCCATTAATTTTTATTATATATAATTATTATTTGTGTACCAAACGTAGAGAACTATCACCACAACACTTCGTGCTACCTACCTTTGATATAAATATCTCTGCATCACCCTAAGGTTGACTGGTAGAAAATGCCTGTGGCATTAAGTCCGCCTTTGTACAATCCTTGTCTGCTTGTGCAAAAAGTTCAAATAATAAAAAATAAAAAAATACCGTACCATAATAACGAACCCGATACCGAGACTAAATTGGAATATAAAAATGACTGGCCGGCAGCATGAGTGTGATGCCCCTGGCATTGCACACGACTATAAGCCATGGTAACCACTTTCTTAGAGCTGGTCCGTCTGCTTGTCTGCCACCTAAGTGGTATAAAATAAGATAACCGAACTACTTTTTTTATTTGGTCTCGGCTCACGACTCTCACGAGGTTGTGTGTAGGATGTCATGTGGGTGGTGTGGATTCGGTGATTAATTTATTATTCAGATCGTTGTATTGGTCCTCGGTCTGATTACCACGAGCCTTGACCAACATCTGATGAGGCTGGCGTCAAGGGCTTGATGCAGAATACACTCCTCCACACTCCCCGTAGACAATAAAATCGACGTATTGTAGAATATAATAATGAATGTCTGGGATTGATACGTATTTTGACGTTTATGGCAGCTGTCAACGTATGTCAATCCTATACATTGATAAATCTATTATATACTATTTTACAAACATATGGCCATTTGTCTAGAGGAGCTGTTTTGCAAATTAATTCAGCATAAACATTAATTGAAAGTCGGTAATTCCCCGATTGAAATGGACTATTATTCGCGGTTACTGTTAAACGTATAATCGATTAAGATAAAAAAGTTAAGTAAAGTTAAGAAGAAAAAATTTAACGGTCCAGGCGGGATTCGAACCCGCAATCTTTCCCTTACAGAGGGAACACTCTGACCACTAAGTCACCGAACCTTTGCATGAAACCATCCAAATTCTTCTTCGTCTTACGGCGACGGTGAGAGCCATCTACCGATATTTGTACGAACTATCGGAATCAATGAACGATGTCGCAATCATTTTTAAGCATTGATTTTTGATGACCCCGCTCAAACTATTGAATGAAATTTTAAGCATTTAGTATGCTAAAATGTAAAGCATACTAAATGCTTAAAATTTCATTCAATAGTATGAAAATATAGTTCAGCAAATATTTTGACCCCCAAATCGCAAGACAAATGAGGTTTCCTCCACCACGGTAGCACCCCGATCTATCCTCAAAAGACACCCAAAAACCGCGTACCTACTTCACATTTGTGCCATGATTGAGGTCAAGTTAAGTACTCGTAACTATACCTCTGATAGCATAGTATATCTAGAAACCCTCGCACAAATAATCCATATTTTCAAACATTTAGTACGATTAACATAACAACTTTCTAGTAAGTTCTACGGCTAAGGACAACTCGTTTTTGCGCTCACTACTTTGTGGACTTCTAGGCTTACATGAGCTAATTGCAGTAAACTAGAATCCTAAGGAGTGTGATAGTACAATGACCTCGTTACTGATCGTGTAAGTCCCCTTAGTCTAATACCCTCCTTCATAAATTAACCACATACTTATGTACAACCACCGACAGCTGTTTTTAAAAAAGTTTTTTATATCGATCGATAGATTAGAGTATCGCAGTCTACTGCGTCCAAGCTTCCCAACATAGAGTGAGGCCTATGTCCAGGCCTCACTCTATGTTGGGAAGCTTGGACCTATTGCTTCCACGCTGGTCAGGCGGGTTGTTAGTACAGGGTTTTATTGCGAGTGTTGCTTCTCTAGCAGTGATATCATCTGTGTATTATTCCGTAACTCGCATCTTACACCTTTCAGATGAAATAGAGTGATGATACTAATATTCTTTCTCCGTTACCACTCGATTTTTATTTTATAGGATATGTCAATATGACTTCACCTCGCATGATACTCGTAGTAAACTGAAAACTACGTCTCAGAAAAGAGGATCACCATTGCAGTCACCAATGATATTACAAAGGTGGCCCTCAGCTTGACAGCCTCTTCAGATGTTTTTTCACGCCATGTAAGCACAGGACCCGGGAGTATAGGTAGAAGAATACGTGTGCTGGAAAATAATTCTACGATTACATACTTTTTTTTCACGTGCGATTAATCCGCATGGATACAACCCCAGGCGGCGCTGTTGGGAGAGGTTATGTCGGACTCGAACCGATTAAAACGCACGGCACCTGTCGGTCGTTGTTGATTGCCGAAGGTGAGGTTGACAGGTATACCCCTCACAAAGACTACAAACCTTAAGAATGTTATATGGTTTTCTAAATGGTTTTGGGTCCTCATCTAAAATCTTTGGGCCCAACTCAAACTCACCTGAGAACCTGTACCTATATTACTGGTGATTGGATGGATAAGGCGCTTGCTTTTCTCCTGAAGTCAGGGAGGTCAGGCATAGGTCTCCCCGCAAAATCAAAAGCAAAAATAGCAAAAGAAAGTAAATTATTATGAGATAAAAAGGTTAAGAAAGTGAACCTTGGGATTCTGAAGTTGAATGAAATAGGCACTAACCATGATGATGTTGATGATCTTATGGCGCTGTTCATGCAATGGAAACAGAGGCAGTTTATAACACGGCTAAGCTGGGCAAAGAACAATAACGTTGGAAATTTAGTCAAAATAAAATCAGTTTAAAAAGTCTACTTAAATCAAATCTATATCCGGAAAGTGAGACGAGAAGTTCTCCTTGAACAGACGCGATAGTTTCTTTTTTGTCGTTATAGACAGCTGAATGTATTTTAAATGAATAATTATGTCCGACTTTATCAACGTATCTTAAATACTTTATTAACAATTAGGTATAATGAATATGATTAATCAATATTTAATTTCAAAATCTAAAACGGTGGCGGTAGTGAACACGACTGCTACGCAGGAGGCGCGGGTTCGATCCCCGCTCAGTGCAAATATTTGTATGCATGAATATGGGTATTTGCATTGGTCTGGGTGTTTCTATGTATAATATGTATGTATTTACAAAAAAAAAAAGTATTTAAGTATGTTTATCCGTATTCTAGATTCCATAACACAAGCTAGTTAAACTATGCTTACCATGGGTCTAGATAGCGTTGTGTAGAATGTTTATATTTATTTATATTTATATTTATATTTAAAACCCGAGTACTGAATTAAGTTTAAAACTAAAACCCGACTACTGAAAAATAGCACTTTAATAATCCTCTTTTTGCTTCGCTGTACTCAGGTAAAAACAGTCAGCTTTTAGTTAAAAACTAATTTTTTTATTCATATTATTTTGGGGCAAGCAACAACTATACTTTATATATATTTAAAATGTACTATTTAAGTCCTTTTATTTGTTCCATACACAACATTTTTATCTCAAATTTATTTTTAATACAGTACTTTATGACCGCTAAAGGTTATACCGCTAAAAGTATGCATTCGGTTTTGGGACAAGTCATGTAGCCTATTACCAGCAGACGACCAAGACGCTTCTAACGATACCTTATTTGTACGTTCTAATAAGTAGTTGAGAAGCTATGAGGGAACAGGTGAACCTACATACAAAATCATAACGCTCCTATTTCTTCACCGGAGTCGGGTACATAGTGCGTGCTGTTTTAATTGGTTCATATTCAATGTAACCGAGCGGAGGCGAGGTTTCCTTAAAAACACATACATACATACATCCATATCATCACGCCTTTATCCCCGGAGGGTTAGGCAGAGGCAAATTAACACCCACATTTAACCAATAATTGTATTGTACCCTTCCTCAATAAAGGGTATTTCTAAGGTTCCTTAGAAATACCCTTCCTCACGGGAAATCCAATCTTCTTTTTTTATGCCACTTAGGTTGCAGACAAGCACACGGCCCTGACCTGACCCAAATAGATTCTTGAAAAAAATAAGTGAGCTATCGCCTAAGTAAAACTGCTAACATTCGCACTGATATTGCAGGATCCGACCAATTTATCTCCAATACCAACCAATCTGAAGAGCCATATATAACATAATATAAACTCACGCCTATATCCACGAAGGAGTAGGCAGATGTGCTAGCACCCACATTTCGCCAGTTTATATTTAGGTCCCTATTGGTGGCGAGCCTATTGCCATTAACCGGGTACTTATAAACTTGCGATAAATTCACACATAACTTCGAACGTTAAACGAGCCTATAAACGTTTTTAAAAACCCCTTGAATTTGCGCTTTCTCATCTTTGCAACTTCAATTGTATTATTATACAACATACCTTTCAAATAACCTCAATCTATACAATTTTTTTGCCTCAGTTCTTACTGAGTCAGTTTGCCTCCTATATCCAATTATGAGTAGACTGAGTGACAAGTAATGACTTGAAATTCGATGGACATCCGCATTGCTTCTCGGGCAAAGCTTTACAATTTATTCGCTTGGATACGATCGAGTCCAATTTGTCGTTTTTTTTTTCGAGTCATGTAACGTGTTATTATGTTCTAGTTTCAAGAACACCTACCTTGTTACAGTAAGGTTATGAGAGCGATGATGAAACGAGCTATAAATTTTTCATTCCTTCCTTCCGTTAAATGCAATCATCATTCATAAGACAAATTTTGTCGAAAACTAAGTAATAAGAGGTAGCACCAGAGCCAGAGCTCACTGGAGAATTTGTGCTGTCTGTGGGAAGACTAAAGGCTTGTCTTGCTTAGTCTTCTACACTAACGGCACAGAAACTCTGTACTTACAGGGTTGGCAGCGCGACTGTGACTCCTCTGGTGTTACAAACGTCTATAGGCCATGGTAACCACTTTCCATCAGGTGGGCCGTGTGCTTGTCTACCACCTAAGTGGTATAAAAAAAAAAAAAGGACACGGCGGTATTCCCGTCGCAATTGAGCAGTGCGACTGGGAAAGTGCCTCCACCCTACAGAATACCACGGTTATAATAACCTCTTGTTGTATTCCCGGTGGTGAGTAGGGTAGCCAGAGCTCACTGGAGAGTTTATGTGCTGTCAGTGGAAGACTAAAGGCTTGTTCTGATTGTTTCTTCTGTACTTACGGCACGGAAACTTTCTGTTCTTACAGGGTCGGTAGCACGGGTGTAACTCCCCTGGTGTTGCACATGTACATAGGTCACGATAACCACTTTCCCTCAGGTGGGTCGTGTGCTTGTATGTCACCTAAGTTGTATACAAAAAATTAATTAAGTACGATGTACAATAATTACCTATATCTATCGTTAATCATTGTAACGTAGATTTTAAAACGAGAGCGGCTCAAACATTATGTAATGAGGGGTTATTTCGGCTTCCACGACAACTGATACCATTCTTAAATCATACCAAATTCTTATTCTTTACTCATACCTTTCTTAAGTCATGCATGCATTCAAATAATTAAAGTATTTTAAGTAAGTCAAGGTCTGGAGGAGGCCTTCACCCTCGACTAGAGGGGTTCACATACACATAATTATCTTGTTAAACATTTTTAATTATGTAAAAAATAAATGGTAATGTAAATATAAAATTATCCAATATATATCTTATTTAAAAAAAAACCTAAGTAACAATCTATATTAATCTAATAATAATCTAAATATATAAATTATCGATAATACCTAAATACATGCTGATTTAAAAATGAAATACTTGTCATGTTTAAATTGGAATTAATGAAATTATGTTCGATTATAATAATTTAAAAATCTAAACAATGAATGTAAATCGAATTTTTAATATGTGAAATAAAAGGCGTTTTATTTTTATTTTTATTTATTAAGTAAGTCAAGGCCACTGCGGGGCGCGATACGCGCCTCACCGTTCCCGGGGATGCAATGGGGGCTCCGTGGTCCTCACACCCGAAGAGGGTCGTCTCATTGGAGACAGTTCTGGGCCGGCTGGGGTGCGAGGTATATGTCCCAGACAATCTCACTTCCGGCAACCTGCGGTCCACACACTCAGATGAATTGTTTGACATGATGCCCACAGCTACATTCTATCATCGCACCTCTCGCCATAGGCAGGGAATTATTCCTCACACATTGCGAACTGAGACGGTGCGCACTGTGCGGTATGAAAGAAACTTCATCCCACGCACACTCAAGCTGTGGAATGACCAGCCTGATGCGGTTTTCCCAAGCACCTGCAACATGGGGTTCTTCAAAAGGGGCATCAGAAGGTTTCTTCATGGTCGGCAGCGCGAGTGTAACACCCCTGGTGTTGCCACACGTCCATAGGCCACGGTAACCACTTCCCATCAGGTGAGCCGTGTGCTTGTACCACCTAAGTGGTATAAAAAAAAGTTACATTATGCAGCGCAATCGATAATGCATTTAATGCTGAAGAAAACAAATACTTTTCTCGAATACATGTATTGTCTGGCGTCAAATCTATCTTGACGAGATGACGATGATGACGCGCTTCTGACAAACAGTAAATGCAAAATATCATTTTTTTTTGGATCGCGTTAAGTCCCGTTATTGTACATCAAATAAATTACATAACTATAATATAAGCATATAAGTATAGAAATCCTTAACACCTGTTATGGAAATTTTCACTAAAAAAATATATTAATGAATAGTTCAAGGTGAGGCATCGAGAATATCATTATACGTTTTATTAACTTTCTACACTATATGCGAAAATTTAAGGTTTTAAATTGATTGTTATTACTTTGTTCTCAGCTGTGATACTGTTATAAGTTTGCAGATTCGCTTCGTTCATTGAAAATATCGCTGGTACCAACTTATATACGTATTTATAGCCGAAGAGTTTGCTTGTCTAAATGTTCTAATCTCTTGAACTAAGTACATATGCATTTTATATTGCCTGCAGATATGTAGCTGGTGATATATTAGGTAGTTAAAATCAGTTTAAAATAACACATTCTGTTTTTTTTTTGTACTGTATGCTGTGTCGCAATAAACATTTTTTCTTTCTTTCTTTCTTACAATAAAAAAATATATATAAACAGTAAGAATTAACTTTTAAACTTTCGCGTTCCATGATATACAATAATGTTAACGGGAATTAACGCGATCATGGTATAGGTACATACATAAACACCTCAACAAAGTCTAGGGAACAAGATGACCCCAATTATTTTTTTTCGTGTAAATCTTGTTTTGCAAATAACTGGCAGCAAATAAATAAAAAAAGAATAAAGTAGATTACAGAGTTGTTCGAAATTTGTAAATAAATTTAAATAAGTAATGATTTTCGAATATGGAGGGAAAACTTTTAAAAGTGTTTGATTGTGCAGTTTCTCTGAGGCAAAATAAAAATTATTTTTTTTGATTGTAAATAACGTTTATTATCAATAATACGTCTTTTACGTATGGTTTGTGCATTTTTGTGACTGTAGTCATCATTTCACGTCGTCATTTAAGTCGCGAAGAGATGTTAAGGGCTGTTGGTATGCTGCAAGCTGGACGAACTCAACGCGACGTAGCGGATGCTGTCAACACCCAACCAAGCGTAATTTGCAGATTATGGGCACGCTACAGGTCTACAGGGGATGTTGCCGAACGTCACAGGGGACGAAATAGGGTTACTACCCCGCGACAAGATCGTTTCTTGCAAAATTCCGCAAGGCGGCAACCCACGATTACTGCTCGTCAGTTGGTCGCAGGCCTCCAGTCTCAGCATCAAGTGGTTATTAGCGATCAAACTGTCAGAAGAAGACTACACGAAGCCAATCTTTATGCTCGCAGACCGCTTAGGGTTCCAGCTCTTCGACGTGGAAATCGAGGTCGTCGCTTATTGTGGGCTAACGCACATTTACAGTGGACCGACCATCAATGGGCACGGGTTCTGTTTTCCGACGAATCTTGCTTCGGTTTTCATCCTGATTCGAGAAGAGTGCGTATATGGAGAGTTCCTGGACGTCGGAGTCGTCTCCAGAATCCGCAAGAAGTTCATCCTTACCAAGGTGGAACAATCATGGTATGGGCTGGAATTCGCCTTGGTGGAAGGACCGACCTCGTTTGGATACGGGGCAATTTGAATGCAAACCAATACATTCAGGAGGTTATACACCCCATGGTAATCCCTCATCGACAGCAGTTCGGTCAAGATTTTATGTTCATGCAAGATAATGCACGGTCACACACCGCGAGGGTAGTGGTCAATGCGTTAAGCGAGCACAATATGACGACGTTGGAATGGCCTGCTCAGTCTGCCGACCTCAATCCCATAGAGCATGTCTGGGATTTGCTTGGGAGAAGAGCTTTCAGTGATTCTTTGGAAAATCTGAATACTGAAGAACAACTTTTTTCACACCTTCGCAGTGTATGGAGCCATATTCCACAGACGATGATTGACAATCTCATACTAAGTATGCCACGCCGTTGTCGAGCTGTTGCTAATGCTTTAGGTGGTCCTACAGATTATTAAAAACGTTTAAAGTACGGTTAATTACTGTATTTCTTACTACCTCGTTATTTTGTGCCTAATCATAGAAGGTATAAGGAATACTCAATATTGGCACTATTCAATTCTTTCTTAAAAAAAAAAAAAATTTGGAATGAAAATGTTTTTATTAAAATTAAAATTAAAAACGGTATAAAAATACCCTTCTATTGATATAAAACACTCACTATTACAAGAAAGGGTTTTTAAATAAAAACTAGAAATGTCCTTGTTCCCTAGACTTTGTTGATGTGTGTACCTTTGATTTGCCTGACGTTTCGACCAGGTCACACCGGCCGTGGTCACAAGCTGAGTCAGCCTGATGTAAACATTAGTATAACAGCAAGAATTGTCACGTAACTTAAATATTTCAGTCAATTGATTAGTCCAATTGCGGTCCACAGCTAGAGATAAGCCTCTCCCAATGTTGGGAGGCTTTGGCCTACTGTTTCCACCCTGGCCAGACGGGTACCGGGTTTTTTTGTGGGTTTTACTTCTCTCGCAGTGATATCGCCTGCGTATTTTCCCGCTAGTCGCCTCTTACGGCACCCGTCGGATGAGATATGGTGATACTTGCATTCTTTCTCCGTCAGCACGCGGATTAATAATAACTTAAATATTTAAAAACTAGTATTGAAGACCAATCAGTCAATGCTAGACTAATACAACATGTAAATCTAGCATAGAGAGAGAGGGCACCTATCGAGCACGGTTGCCTCTCCAGGATTTGATGAGGACACCGTGCTTCCCACACCCAAGGGGACAATGTTAAAAATTTGGATGGCCTAGGGTCAGACTACCCAATCATGATGATGATTGAAGATAGATTTTGCAGGAGGTAGGACACGACGGTATTCCTGTCCGAATTGAGCAGTCCGACTGTGGAAGTACCTACACCCTACAGAATACCACGATATATGTTTTTGTGCTGTCAGTAGGAAGACCAAATTCCTGTCCTGATTTTGTGTTCTGCACTAAGGGCACATAAAATCTCCGTTCTTACAGGGTCGGCAGCACGGACGTGACTCCACTGTTGTCACAAATGTTCATAGGTCACGGTAACCACTTTCCATCAGGTGGGCCGTGTGCTTGTCTGCCACCTAAGTTGTATAAAAAAAAATTGTAGTTTCCAGTTTAACGAGAATGGAGGGCGCTTTCTCTTGGTTTTATATTCGGTGAATTTCTCAAAACGTCTGACAATAAAAACAAAGATTTTATTATCATACTCAAGTAAGTGCAAAACCAAAACCAGATTTAACTTGAAAATTGGATTAAAAAAGGTAAACATTTAGGACCAGTTCTTTTTATTAGCTGCTAACATAAAAACATGCACACAGCCTGTTGCGTTGAATTCTGATTTGGTTTCCGCACCGCATGATAACGCATAAAAGTGAGCCTGTATTATTTTAGACTAGATAATCTATACCTCTACCAAATTTCAGCTAGTTCCATCAAACCGTTTAAGCGTGATTGAGAAACAAACATCTTCAAAAACTTTCACAATATAATAGATGCATTGAAAAAAATATAGATTATACTTCCCCGAGCGAGTCACGAGCTTGTGTTGGAGAATAACAGGCAACGAAAAACCTGCGTGTCTACTGTGGGTAGTTTAATTTCGATTGAAGCGACTGCTATCAGATCTCCACAATCCAAAGGCGATATCGAAGAATTGCAGTTAGACCAGGTTGAACTTTTTACAGCTCCAAATACCCGTACCGACTGCCACAGATGTTCGTATCGCAACCGCGAACGTAAAGTGTTCTCCGAGGCCCGACTAGAACAATGCAAATACCTATATTCATACATACAAATATTTATATCGAGCGGGGATCGATCCCGCGCCTCCTCCTTTACGGCCGTGTTCATTACTGCCACGCCAGAGAAGCTGTCGAATGGAATACCTCCTATATATCTAATATTATTTCTTGATTTGTTTATTAAAATAACAATTTTTTTTTCCTAATTTAAGTAGGCTTCTAGTATAAATTGATTATTGATTATGTTCTATGAATAAATTACGTTGAAGTAATGTAAATATTATAATTGTGTAAATCACACTTTCATCTTCTCTGAGCCTTTTCCCAACTCAATTGGAGTCGGCTTTTCAGTCTAACTGTAATGCGGTTGAACTTCAATATTTTCCGTAAAATTATTGCCATATGACCTAAACCGCAGTAGCCTAGTGATATGGGTAATGGACTGCTGAGACGAGGTCTCGGGTTCTATCCCAGGTTTTACCATGGCACACACCAATGATTTTTCTATGCTTTTCGAAGTTATTCGTGTATTTATCGCAGGCTTATAAGTGCATGGTTAATTGCAATAGGCTCGCCACCTATTACATTGAGACCTAACCACAAACTGGCGAAATGTGGATGCTAGCACTTCTGCCTACCCCTTCGGGGATATAGGCGTGAGTTTATGTTATGTTACCTCCTCAACCAATTGGGGATATCAAAGTTCTATAGTTAGACTAGTCGGAATTTTGAGGACACCAAATACTTGTAACAACTGCTATAGATGCTCGCATGGCAACCAGGACCAACGGCTTAACATGCTATGTGAGGCACGTTAAATCACACTTCCATAGATAGAAAGATAGATAGATAATTCTTTATTGTACACCAATAGATTACAGTAAAATTTGTAGTGAGCATGCATACAGTTTAATGTACAATGGGCGGCCTTATCGCTGGAAGCGATTTCTTCCAAGCAACCCATATTGATGAATCAAAGACTGAGACGTGTTTAGAAAAACAATTGGATGATAGTTTTACAGCTTCATCACACATCACAGACAATATCGAAAGCATACCAAACAATACATACTTATATAAAATAACTGTCCATTGTTTTGTTTTAGTGAAGATCTTGACGAGCTACTGCCAATATTTGTAGAGAAGGACAATGATAGTTATCGCACTGAGACACAATGCTATCTAGAGAGAATGTTTACGAGCTATGAGGCTAATCAGCGATCGAGGATGCTTCTGAGCGGGGATTTCTTTATCTTGAGTGAACTAATCGAACACTTCAGTTGCGGAAAATGGAACGAATTTGCTTGAAGGATTTTGTTGACTGAATATACTCATTGAAGAGGAGTTGTTTAATTTCATTCGGTCATGAAATCAGGAATTATAAAAATTATCAATTGGTGTTTTACACGACTTAGGTGACAGACAAGCACACGGGCCACCTGATGGAAAGTGGTCACCGTGGCCTATGGACGTGTGCAAAATCAAAAGAGTCATACACGCGCTGCCAACCCTGCAAGCATTGAGAGTTTCTGTGCCGTCAGCTTTAAAGACAAAGCAGGACAAGCTTTTGGTCTTTCCACTGACAGCACCGAAACCCTCCAGTGAGCTCTGGCTACCCTACCTACCGCCGGTAACACAACACAAGGTTATTATAGTCGCGGTATTCGGTTGGGCGGAGAGGTACTTCCTCAGTCGGACTACTCAATTGGACGGAAATACCAGCGTCTCCTACCTCCTACTAAAGGTGTGCGGGTTTTGTGTAGCAAGTTGAGAAAAGGAGTGAAGATTCAGTTAAGATGATCTTGTATTTATCTTCTATCAGTTTTTAAATATACCTTTTTAACGAAACAAGGATGTCACATTTTGTTCTAGGTATCTGTGGAACACCTTTTCGGTGAACCAATTAGCTCCCGTGAAACACCTAAGTATTCAGGTATACCACGGGTAAGTACCCAGATATATCATACAGAGATAACATAACATCACATAAACTCACGCCTATATCCCCGAAGGGGTAGGCAGAGGTGCTAGTACCTACATCGCCAGTTTATGTTTAGGTTCGAATGTAATAAGTTGCGAGCCTATTGCCATTAACCGGGCACTTATAAACCTACGATAAATACACACATAACTTCGAAAAGCATCGAAAAGTCATTGGTGTGTGCCATGGTAAAACCTGGGATCGAACCCGAGACCTCAGCTCTCGGGTTCGATCTCAGCAGTCCATTACCCATACCATATCTAAAAATCAAGTAGGAAGCAGGTTAGGATAGATAACAACATAACATAGAGTGTAGAACTCATAACCTGAAGGACTATTATTGCTGTAGTCAAGTAAATATATGACCGAGAAGAGAAAATAGATGAGTACTTATTTGTCACCTGTTGGTCGGAAATCGTACTAAAATATGGGAACAGTCAGTACCAACTGGTACGAGTATATAAATAGCTAGTAGCCTATTGTTTCAAATGATGAATGATCGTACCTCATAATCCTGCAGCCCACTCCGCAAGTAAACGAACCTATTTTTGAGCACTACAATGAATTTTTTTTATACCACTTAGGTAATGAGTTTTAAAATGTATTTTCTTTACCACAGAATAGATAGATGTACAGATAAGATATATAAAAATGTTTCTACAAGAGGAAGTGCACTCAAAGCCTCATCAAGTATGGTTCATTAAAAGTATGATATAAGAAAAAGCATATGATGAGGCCGTCAAGCTGCGTGTCACCATTGTCACACGGTATGTGTAAGTGATGGTGACCCTCTTTTTTGAGACTTTGCCTTCAGCTTACAATGCAAGCAAGGCGATGTCTAATTGACGTGTTCTATATATATTAAAAAAAATGGCCCTTTAAACTCTGTGTGGGACCCAAGCCATCTTCAACTGCCATCTAGTAACCTATTGATTGACCAACCTGGGTCTGGTGCAGGCTTTTGTAATGGCCAGGATTCGAACTTTCGACCTTTCGATCGTAAGGCTGATTATAAGAAGACGCTTCTTCATCTCAGGTTTGGAAGAGCAGATCGAGCAGATCGTTTGGTAAACACCAACTTAAAATTATGGAAAGGAGCAGTAGGTACTTAAAACTTTGGGTCCCATGGCACAAGTTTCGGAAACAACTTTACACTGTCACTGTGTTAGTACAGTTTTTATACCTAGTATAAGAAACAGAGGTATATTTTTCCATCTTCTATTTCTGTTGCAATAAACATTATTATAATTTTTTTTCCAACTTGGTAAACAATTAGTCTAACTGAATACCAAAACGTTTAGCTCACCTTTGTCCAGCAACTCTTGTAACGTATCTATTTTACTGAATTATTGTTTTGTTCACTGTGTTTTGTGAAGTACATAAATAAAAATACAGCTGGGATTGTACTCAGATGATGAGTCTATTTTTTATACCTTTCAGTGTCACCCACGTGTTTTGACATCTACTTTATCTTCTAAGTCACAGAATCAATCAATACATACATACATACATATAATCACGCTTTTATCCTCCGAGGGTTAGGTAGAGGCGAATTAATACTCACATTTCACCAATAATTGTATTTGGTAATAATCGTACTCCGGGCACTATTGTTGACTTGAGCCATGTATCTGAGGCTGAGTCTGGGCTGTATATATTAAACAGCCCTATCCCTTAGTTGCCTTGTACGACATAGGGAAAAGTTGGGGTGGTCTAAATTTGTACTGTGCCGGAAACCACGCTATATTGAGTATTAACTAATAAGGAACAGATAGATCCATACCTAATAGAACATGTAAATTAAAATGGTGCTACATTTTAATTATATTTTTAGATATATTTGTGACTATGGGATGTTGTAATGTAAACATAATAATAAATCTAATGAGTATTAGATAACCTTTTAAGGATTTTAGAGCGCTGTGGTCAGAGGAATCTACAATACGCTCACAGGGATGTCACCGACATGTTGTATTTAAATAAAACTTTTTTTGTTTTATTTAATTAAAAAAATTTCTTGAGGAATATATTATAATAGATTTAATGTGCTGTCAGTGGTAAGACTTCTCCAGCTTTGTCTTCTACACTGACGGCATAAAAAGTCTGTGCTTACAGGGTCGGCAGCGGGAGTGTGGCACCTCTGGTGTCACACACGTTCATAGGTCATGGTAACCACTTTCCATCAGGTGGGCCGTGTGCTTGTCTGCCACCTAAGTTGTATAAAAAAAAACCCCCGCCCTACAGAATACCCCGGCTATAATAACCTTGTGTTGTGTTCCCGGCGGTGAGTAGGGTAGCCAGAGCTCACAGGAGAGATTCTGTGCTGTCAGTGGGAAGACCAAAGGCTTAAATTGACCCTACCTGCCTACCTGGTGGGGGCGTGAAATGTTGGCGCGGTGGTCAGGGAGACCCGGTGAAACGGTTATCCGCTGGCCGAACCTGGGGATTACTTAATCTCCGCCACAGGAGGCTGAACCAGCAGGCTGTGTAAAGTTCCCGGTGCTGTAGCCGTGCCGGAGGAGGAGACCGGAGGAGGGAAAAAAACGTGGTAGCAAAAATAAGCACAATAAATTAAGGACCAACCCTACTGAATATTTTATGAGAAATGATAGATTTGCAATCGTACGCATTGCGTAATAAACATGTTCTGTGCGCTTGTAATTCGTGACGAAAGGCTCAACTTTCGCTCACTCCGTACGATGCAAGAATGTGTAAAATATATTTGGCAGTTTGTATATTTTGGTAACTAGTCTTTAGCTTACAGCTCTTAGCAATTTCATCCCTGGTTGACCCTGAATTGCACAGAAACTTTAATAAAAAAAGTCATTTTTTTTTCTATTAAAGTTTTTTTATTAATTTGACCGTCGCCGCAAGACTGATATAGGTTTATATCGATAAATTTGGATAGCTTCAGGCGAGGTTCGGGGGCTCAGTGGTTAGAACATTCCCCCTGTAAGGAAAAGATCACGGGTTCGAATCCCACCTGAACCGATTAAATTTTTTCCATCTTAATCGAATTGTCGCATTGCTAACTACTTAATATTGGAATAGCTTAAATTTACTGTTGGTATTACATGTGTTCATGGGTTATAGTAATCGCTTACCCCAAAATGAACCGTCTACCTATGGCGAGGGGTTTCTATAGCTCAATTTTTGCCGGCTTCCGAAGTAGTCACATGGTGCATTATAAACTAGATCGAGATATTTTTTCCATCGGCTTCCTTATTGAATATTCTCATCCTTTGCTACTGCCGTCTACTTGTTTTCTACCATAATGGTATAAAATAAATACAATATTTTTTTTTAATCAAAATACATTTCAAAATCAATATGATGGGTAGTTTACCTCATAGTGATGTATTTGGAGATTGACCCGACATCCTTAACACAATTATAACCTGACCATAAATGGCTGTACTCTGTGGAGAACATCCTTATAAGCGCACAGTTGGAAATGTCAGTGGATATAATGATGAAATTGCCAAATCTACACGTTGTGACCTCCTTTGACTTAATTAACAAAACAGTAACATCGATCAGTACGAAATTCAACCTTCCGATGTACAAATCAGCAAGCCTTTTTTATACCACTTAGGTGGCAGACAAGCGCACGGCCCACCTGATGGAAAGTGGTTACCGGGGCCTATGGTGTGTAACACCAGAGGAGTCACACTCGCGCTGCCGACCCTGTAAGCACAAAGTTTCTGTACCGTCAGTGTAGAGGACAAAGCAGGACAGGCCATTAGTCATCCCACTGACAACACAAATTATCCAGTGAGCTCTGGCTACCCTACTCACCGCTGGGAACACAACACGAAGTTGCTATAACCGCGGTATTCTGTAGGGCAGAGATACTTCCCCGCCCTACAGATTTCAGTTAAAAACAATAATTTGAATTTGATATTTTTTTTATACCACTTAGTTGGCAGACAAGCACACGGCCCACCTGATGGGAAGCGGTTACCGTGGCCTATGGACGTATGCAACACCAGGGGTGTCACACTCGCGCTGCCGACCATGAAGAAACCTTCTGATGCCCCTCTGATTTGCAGTTCATTATTGAGATAAATATGCATAGATGACTTCGTATTTGATTTACCTAAGCTCAGCAAACCTACTTATTGCGTCTCTTAATAAAGGTATTACTTCATAATCAGAGATTTAAATGAGATATCATCAACACCTATGACAGTATTATAAACGCTTAATACTGGTTAATGCCTTATTATTTAATCTCTAACCTTTAGAGGATGCTGGGTCTATTTTGAGTGAGCTTAGAGAGTCGGTACTCGCTTGCTGCTGGTCAGGTGAACTCCAGACTCTGAGGTGATAGCCTCACATCGATCAGGCCCTCGGTTCTACTAAAACAAAACCTTTGTTATGCTACCGGCACTGCAAAAAATGCCATAAAGTTTTAGACTTTATTCTCAATACGCTTAAAGTCCAAAATTCAATGACGGGTTTTGCATTAGCTGAATCGAGGTCCAGGAAGATCGGTAGAATGGTGATGATTTTTTTTTTAATTTAGGTCGGTCGTCAAATTAACTGCACCTCGCATAATGGTAAGCCGGGGTACAGTCCAAAGAACTGGTGCCGCCATTACAGATGTTTTTTCACGACCTGCTTTTTTTACGTGTAAAAAATCCCCACGAATATGTGGCTTTGACTGTTGTCCTGTACCTGATACCGAGTGGAAAACCTACGTCAGAACCTCGTACCAGCTTACATATGACATTGACTTGCCTACACGCAGGATAATTATATTTTTTCTATGCATTTGTCATTTCTTCTGTAACCATCTTTACAGCTATAATTATTATGCATAAATTGGGTATTTTACTAACTAGTTAAATAAGTTACTTTTTACTAAACGTCAATACCGTAAGTTATGAGGTAACTTGTATGAAATAACTTATTGTGACGTCATAATATTTAGTGAAATGTGGGTGTTAATTCATCTCTGCCTGACCCTACGGGGATGGAGGCGTGATTATTTGTGTCTATGTATAATATTTAATAGTCAAATCATTTACTATTATTATAAGTTGGAAGGATGATTAAAAATAAATAAAAATCATAAAATAAGCACCGACGCAAATTGTAACACTCTTTAACCATTCTAAATTTAAATAAGCTCAGTTAAATAATGTATTTTAACAACAGAAATTGTATTATTTGTCATTACACATAGGTATCTATTTTAGTCTGCAATCAGAACTGCGTTTAGTAACAACTCTTTCACCCTACGAAAGTAAACAGTGTTATCACCAAGAGATGATGAGTTGTGGAATGTCCCAAATCCTTGGCAAATAATAATAAAATAAGTTTCTTTGTCATCATCGACAGTGTTTGTTGGAGATTATGGTTTTATTGTGCGTGCAGTTAGACTGGAGATATGTCTGCAATGAGACTCTATAGTTCACTAGCTTATACACGGGACTCCACTCGCGCGGTTATCGTTTTTTTTTATATTTAGAACACGTCAATGCGATTTTAGCTCATATCTTGGATTCTACTCAAACCATTGCAATCAAACAACCCATACATAATCACGCCCTATTCCCGAAGGGTTAGGCAGAGGTGAATTAACACCAACATTTCACCAATCATCGTATTCAGTCCCACGTAATAGGGGGGGAGACTGTTGCCGTCTTACGAGCACTATTGTTGACACGAGCCATGCATGTTTAAGCTGTATATATATCTGGCTGATGTCAAACAGCAAATAAATATACTATTTTAAGTCTGACGAAGGCCTTTCAAACAAAAGACCGAATCAAAATTAGTTTAGTATTTTATGCGTATCTATATTCTGCATACGCAAACTCGTATTCGCTTGTGACTGCAAGTCATCAAAAAAACTATAAACCTAAATAGAATCAAATTAAAAGTCATTAATCCAATACCATCATTGGCGAGTAATAAATAAGATTATTTTAGTTACTAGTTCGGTATACTAACAGTGGTTTAAGCTAGGTTTTATTTATTTTATTTATTTAAAATGGTACATCTACAGAATACTTATTGTACATTTCTGATTCATAATTTGGATTGCGGTAATTTTTCTAATATGCATCCCTATTACTGACGTACACAACTTGAACATTGAACAGATTAAACAATGATTAAATTATCAACAATAAAAAAAAAACAGTTGCAGAATGACTTCCGCCCGCCCATGAGCGCAGGCCTGGTGGTGATGGATAGAGCCCCCTGTCACCCTGACAGAAGAAATGCGTACTGCATTTGGAGGTGGCTCAGATTGTGAGAGATGGCCGAGGTGTGCGGGATATGTCTGCCAACCTCACCTCCGGCAACCAACAACAACACACAGACGCCGTGCATTTTAGACGCATTTTGTCGTCGATAACAGATTATTTTACCAGCGTTTTTGTCCTCGTTCCACATTACGGAAAAATAACCAGGAAAATCCTTGCATCTACACTAGTTAACAGAGAAGTGTTGTGTTAGTAAGCTGAAACCGTAGACAAACTTGGATACGATGGCTTATCAGCAGGCGTGTCGAGCGAATACCACGTCATGTTAGCCTCGAAGACATCAGCAGCCACATGCTGTAAAAGCGTTTAGAACGATCGAACAAACTCTACAGCTGAATCCGCTTCGAGAATTTCAATTTCGCATGCTGCAAATTTGATGACGTCACGATATCGAGCACATAAACATGCGTCACTGGCGACTTGTGCTCGAAAATGTGACGTAGTCAAATTTACAGCATGCGAAATTGAAACCTCACCGTGGATCGTTTGAAACGCTCTTAGAGCATGTGCCTGCCGATCCTCTAGACAAGTGGCAATACGTTTGTATAATAGAATGGGTCGATCAATATATGGGATTAGCATACGTTGACATAACATAACATAAATTCACGCCTATATCCCCGAAGGGGTAGGCAGAGGTGCTAGCACCCACATTTCGCCAGTTTATATTTAGGTCCCAATGTAATAGGTGGCGAGCCTATTGCCATTAACCGGGCACTTATAAACCTGCGATAAATACACACATAACTTCGAAAAGCATCGAAAAATCATTGGTGTGTGCCATGGTAAACATGGGATTGAACCCGAGACCTCGTCTCAGCAGTCCATTACCCATACCACTAGGCTACCGCATACGTTGACGACTGTTATAAATGTGAAAGTACATATTAATCCCATACATTCATCACTCTATGCTACAATAAGCCGGCCAATGAATTGACACTTGTCTAAGCAGGCTGACGTGAAATTACCCGTATGTAATTTTGAAAAATATATAATATTATACGCCCTTGTCATACAATTGGAATATTACGTAGTTGCTGTAGTTCACAAATCACTCAATTTTCAAGTCGCACTTACATCGTAGTTAGCTATCATGCTACTATTCACCGACGAAGGTTAGACATAATGACTTTACAATCATGCAATAGCTTCATTCATATACAAGAAGTATAGAAATTAAACAGATGTTCTTCTAATACATATTATACAATGCATATTTTATACTACTTTTTTTCTTTCTTTCTTTTTTTCTTTCCTTCTTTCTTTCTTTCTTTCTTTCTTTCTTTCTTTCTTTCTTTCTTTCTTTCTTTCTTTTTATCTTTTATCTTTCTTTCTAATTACAGTTGCAGATTGCGCTTAGATGCTCGGATTCACTCCCGTTACTCTTTTTTGGCTTAGTTTCATTTTCACAGTAGTGACTGCTTACTAACCTAACCTATTCCTAAAAATAAAAACTTGAGCCACAGTTTCATCTTTCAATTAGCAGATCTACCACCTTCAAGTGAGGTTGACTAGGTCTTGAGGGTATTCCTCTCTATTTCTCTATTGGAAATAGAAACCACTGCATTGTATGATGTGATTGAAATGGTCTGATGTTGTATGACACTAATTTCCATGCTATCCAGGTTAATATTACTGATGTAAACCTTTTGTTTTTGCTAGTTCACATTACATAATTTCAGTTTTAGTAACTATTTTAAATCACTTTATTTGGTGTACTATTGAAAAGAAGTTAATAGGTACCCGGCAGTTTCCACTTCGAATAAAAATCAAAATTAAATGTTTTGTTATCAAAGAGGAAATAATGGTTTCGAGGACAATAACAACATAAATTTAATAATAACAGTCACTTTATAAGTATTCAAATGTAAAAATAAATATTTATTTATCAATTACAACAATAACAATCCTAATTTTATTTTGTAATCACGATCATTTAAATAATACTTGTTAGCGTGATTGGAGAATTTGGATCTAGAAAGTTTATTTCAACATTATTGAAATTGAAATAAAAATATTTTTAAGCAATTTTCTAGCAAATTATTGCGAGTCATTTGTGTGTGACTAACATGGCCGCTGAAAAACAACTGAAACGTCGGGAACAGTATTAAATAATTATACAAAATTAATCACGATAAACCCTTACACTTATTTACAGAATATCGTATTGCTACAGTTTTAATTAAATACATACATATAATCACGCCTTTATCAACGAAGGGTTGGGCAGAGATGAATTAACACCCACATTTCACTAATCATTGTTTTCGGCCCCACGTAATCCCCTAATACGTCTATTGCCGTCTTCCGAGCACTATTGTTGACTGTACCTGAGTCTGAGCTGTATACATGTCTGATGTTAAACAGCCCTATTCCTTAGTCGCCTTCTACGACACCGCATGGGAAGAGATGGGGTGGTCCAAATTCTACTCTACCGAGAACCACGCGGCAAAATTAAATATGTATAATAAAAATATAATAATAAATTAAATATGTATCCTAATCGAGCGATATATTTACCTTGGGTTTACAACTACCACGGCCACGTTTCCTGCGATCTGTAATGCTATTCGCAGACATTTATTATACAATCAGTTAAGGCTATGCAGATAAACATAGGACAAAATAACTATTCATTAAATCTCAAGGTAAATAAAAGCACTTAAGATTAGCAAGTTATTTATTTTGACGTCGAACACACGATGAGATATCGTGCAAAGCGCGCTGCAGGAAAATGATTATTTGATTAACACAAGACCTTTAATACTATTGAATACTCTCTTCTTCTTATTTAATTCAAATGACTCCTTGCATCGGTAATATAGGTAGCGATGGTATCCATATAGATAATAAATTATCATGGAAACCGCACATATAACAAATATGCAAAAAAAAAAAAAATCGGTCTATGCTCTTCATGAATTGGCCCAGGTGGTAAGTACAGGTACGTTGCTGACGGCATATCACGGCCTAGTAGTCTCAGTGCTGAGGTATGGTGTAATTTATTGGGGAAACTCCACTGATGTAGATCTTATATTTAAGGCACAGAAACGGTGTATCAGAGCTATGTTCGGGCTGCAAACGATTGAAAGCTGTAGACCTCTATTTGTGAAACATACAATTTTAACTGTTGCAAGTCTGTATATATACGAGGTCACACTATTTGTTAGACTAAATCTAAACTTATTTGAGCTAGCCTCACAAAATAGTAACAGATCGCAGCGAGATACGTATCGATTGTGCATACGTAAGACCAATACAGCGTTAATGCACAAAAGCGTATTCCATATGGCTGCAGTGCTATATAATAAATTGCCCAAAAAATTGAAGGAACTAAATTTAATTCTTTTTAGGAAAAAAATGAAAAATTTTCTCGCAGAAAAATGTTATTATAATATTACAGACTACCTAAATGACCGCTTAATATAATTATTTATTTTGACATCTTAATTTATGACCATACACTATTAAATGAATATTTAAATGACAAAACACTAGATGCTAGGTAAATAATTAAATTCAATCATAACTTTGACATTTCTTATTAGGTATATAAATTGTATTTGACTAATTTAATGATTATTTTGCATGGAGGTGTTTATTATGTTTAGCACGGAAATATTGATATCCAATGTTATGAATTTTTCTATATTAAATTGCAAATTCTTAGCTTCTAATCTTATAAACAAATATCGTCATAATATGTGTGACGTTATTGCATGCCAATCTGGCTGAAATATGGTGGAACATAAATGTATTTACTTGTAACCTGTGTACCCATATATCGCAATAAATTGATTTGATTTGATTTGAAATGATTTGATAATTCTGCCAACCTCGAGGTGGAGAGTAGGCTTAATCATTTATAGAGGTATCTAGATATTTCTGGAGGAGTGACTTGATAATTTGGGCGTATCATTATTGTTGACTGTTCTCAAATTCTATGCTTTTTACTTGTCTGGAATCGCTAATGATACAGCAAAGACACTAGCATACCAAAATTTAGGTAACCCTCTTCTTAGCAAAGTCCTAGTTACTTACTCAGTTATACCTCTCTTCAGAAGTGTTTCTTTCTTCCAATAGTCCCGGGTCTTTTAATAGAGGCATAAATAAGTATCTGTCTAGGCCGTCAAGGTAAGGATTGCGCAGCATCTGTTATGGCGGCCACTAAACCTCTTCAATAAAATTTTCGAAAACCATAATCAAAATCTGAAACCGCATCAAAAATATTATCCTTGGTTGGCAAAAGGACGGATTCGTAAAACGTCGGATTACAAAAACATCACATAAACAAACTTACAATGTGTTTGCAATTTATCTCCTTAATGATATTTACTGAAAGATTTACAACTGTCTCAGATAAAATGATAATGAGTGGTTTTGCCTCATTTTAACGCAGTCATTATTGAAGCTGTGACTGTGTAGTTTTCATTGATTGTGTTGTGTTGATTTGTTTGTAAAGGTGAGTTGGTTACTCCGTTGTGTTGTTGTTTATGTTTTTGTTTGTGTTGTTGTTTGGCGATGCTGTTGCAATTGTTTCATCTAACAATATTCTGGTACGAGATTACTAAAAATTTTGCAGGAGGTAGGACATGGCGGTATATCCGCCCGATTGAGCAGTCCGACTGGGGAAGTACCTCCGCCCTACAGAATAGCGCGGTTATAATAACTTCGTGTTGTGTTCCCAGCGGTGAGTAGGGTAGCCAGAGCTCACTGGAGAATTTGTGCCGTCAGTGGGAAGACTAAAGGCTTGTCCTGATTTGTCTTCTACTGACGGCACAGAAACTCTGTACTTACAGGGTTGGCAGCGCGACTGTGACTCCTCTGGTGTTACAGACATCCATAGGCCACGGTAACTACTTTCCATCAGGTGGGCCGTGTGCTTGTCTGCCAACTAAGTGGTATAAAAAAATAAAAAAAAATAAAAAAATTGCATTTATTTTTTAACCGTTTTGTTTAAAGTGTGAATAATTTTCTTGTTAGGGAGATATGTAATTATTTGTTCTGGTATGGTGTTATGCTTAGAAATGTATGCTTCTGTCATTATAATTTTAATGAAGAAACATTTATTTGAATATTTCCGAAGTACGACTTGGTTGCCGAATATTCTATACAGTTTATAATTTCAAGCAAATTGTAAGGATGTATTCTTGTGAATCTCGCAATATAGTTTAGTCTTTATTGAAGTTATTGATATTTTTTTTTGTTAATTTTAAAATTTGTTAATTGTGAAAATTAAGATTTATTTGAAAAAACACAAAAACACACAACTTTCTTCGAATGCCTCATATGTGCAGACTCCTTTGGATGCTTCTAGATGTTATTAAAAATCAAATATAGTAATAATACTTAATAATACAAAAAAATACAAAAAATAAGTGTCGAAGTCACAGGAAAACTGGCCCACGCGATAGAACGTAGCTTAGAGTATATATTATATATATTAACAAGCTAATATGTACTCTAAGGGACAAAGGTCGTGATTATGTTCTCTTTGACAAACAGAACCACAGGCAACAGCTAGTAAAATATAAAGAATTAATGACATAATATATATCAATACATACTACATAATTACATTGTATTGTACCCACAAAAAAACAATTTCTTGTAACTAACCATGAAGAAATTGTGTTGTACATTTTTGAGAACATATTGTTCGTGAACTCAAGCATTTCTTAACTGCCATTAGCTTCTTGCACAATTGCTGCATATTTCGTTGGTTAGGCCACGGTATATTAGATATGTTTCATATTCATATTCATTTATTACTTGCAAATATGGGTTACATAAGATGTTATATAGATTAAATAGTGTCACCATATTTCACCTTAATAGGCATGCAATTCTTATAATACAACAAGTTTAATAATTATTATAATCATTAATTAATACAGATCAACATTATTTTTTAAACAAGAGTATGTCTAAGTCATCACTTTAATACAGCAATTACCTTATTTATAATTCCGACATTTCCACTTTAAGAATAATATTGACTACAGCATAATGATGTCATAACATAATATTTATACAGTCAATTTATTATAATGTCAGTTTAAGTTCAGTAACTATATTCAATGTCAATCAATTTATTAAATACTACAATCCTAAAACATAATCAGGATAAATTAACATACAAATGGCAACAAATATCAAAGGCAATGAGACTACAAAAATTACAAAACGTCTTTCAGATATTCGTCTACAGTGTAGTATGCTTTTGTAAGGAGTAACTGTAAAACATTATTTTTAAATTCGTGTGTATTGTCAATTTCTAGTGTACATTTTGGCAACTTATTGTACAAGCGAGGAGCCATACAAAAAACACTCTTATCATACAGCGCTGTTTTATGTTGGGGTATACATATTTTATGACGATTGCGGACACTATTATATGTAGTAAAGCGGCTCATATTGTTTTTTACAAAACTTACAGTTTCATATATATACAGACACGGTAAAGTTAGTATCTTTAATTTTATAAAGTGTGGTTTGCAGGTATCTGTCTGTTGTAATCTACATACGGCTCGTAGACATCTTTTCTGTGCCTTAAATGCCCTTTCTTTGTCGGTTGAATTTCCCCAGAATATAATTCCATACTGTAATATTGATGTCACGTGGGCACAGACGTTTACTGTGGTTGGGCTATGCCACTGATGAAAAGTTTGTAAACATGGCTCAAGAGTAATGGTGGACTGTTGTGCTTGAGACCCTGAGATCGATTGTTGAGTCAGTAAATGGTTGTTTACTTGGAAGAAAGATTATCATATATATTTATTTTCTTGAATATATCCGAGGCTTTCGACACAGCCCAGGGTCAGCTTCCCGGCGTATAACAGGTATGAAGGATGTCAGTAGTGAAATGTGTTCGAGTTAAAGCTTCTGTTTATCACTTATATACAAATTTGTAAAATAATGTACCTATTTAGAGTAAAACTTGGATGCTCATCATTTAAGTGTTCTCCCATAAAATATAATAATGTTAACGGGAATGAACGCGATCAAGGTATAGGCACATGCATACCTTTGATTTGCCTAAAGTTTCGACCAGGTTATACTGTCCATGGTTACAGACTGACTGGCTCAGCAGTGCACGCCCGCCGTCTTCGAGTCTGTGAGGCAGTAGTTTATCGTAGAACACGAAAGTTTAAAAGTTAGTTCTACCATAAAAACAGTAAGCTACATCAAAAGTGGAGAAAAAGTAAGTGAACTCTGAGATCCTCGGAGCAACCAAGACGATAACATTGTATATATTTGCAGTCAAAAATATTTTCTACAGAACGTACCTAAATGTGCAGATCACATTTAGATATAGAAATATTTACGATTAAATAGTGACTCTCCCTTCGATGTCACTCCAGGCTTAACCGTGACAGTGCAGATAACCTTGTTGCCGTGTTTGTGTAACAACGTTTATTTAGTCTTATGTCAGAACAACATGAAAAACAGACAGTTTATCTTTCCTATCAGTAGACAATCTTTTCCACTGGCACAATGGTGTAACAATGAGTAACTCTTCTAGAGGGCAATTCTCAAACAATCATTCGAAACCATCCGTACATTCTCGTAAAAATAAATGCCTTAGGCATGAATTACAGAATTAACAAAATGCGCGTGTGTGTGTGTGTGTGTGAAGCTGGCCAATCGCAATGCTCCGTTCTCTCGATAAGTTTACGTTACAATTACGATAGCTTTTCTTGCTAGGGGTACAGTTCTGTTCTTTTTTTTTTCAATACATTTTTTACGAAAGATCATTAAAGTGACATAGCTTCCGTGTCGTGTCCGAATACCTACCTATTACGTCGGTGTGTTTTGCTTGCGCCTTACAGCCACTGTGATTTCACGTCCATTCGTCTCGCATCAATAGTAACATTGATAGAAGAAAATAGAATAAAATAACATAGAGCACATTTGAGCTCGACCGTGACGCACTTTAATATGTACACAACATACATACACATACACATACTTTATCCCCAGAGCGTTAGGCAAAGGTGAATTAACACCCACATTTCACCAATCATTGAATTCGGTCCCACGTAATAAGGGGTGAGCCTATTGTCATTTTCCGGGCACTATTGTTGACTAAAGTCATGCATCTGAAGCTAAGTCTGAGCTGTATATATCTCTCTGATGATAAACAGCCCTATCCTTTAATCGCCTTGCATGACACCGTATGGAAAGAGATGGGGTGGTTCAAATTCTACTCTGCCGGGAACCACACGTAAATTAACTAATATAAAGTTACCTGCCGCCTTTTTCCCGCCTTTTTTTTTCACGAGGTACTTAACCCTCAAAGTAAACTTCCGACAATATCATCAACTTTCATTAGTTTCAATCAGTGCAGTTACAGAGAGCATAATATCTAATATTATAAAAGTTGGCCTTCACTACTTCATTCATAGAGGAAAACATTTCAAGAAATTCAACTAGACTCTACTGTTACGTAATCGAGCAACTAGATCTAGGTCGACTAGAAAAGATATTGTAGGACTCAAAGATAAGATTACAAGGATGTGAAGTGCGCTAAAGAGGTGGTGGAAAAGAACTGCCTTCCCTTGTGGGGCCCAAGTCAACTTTAACACACCTACTGATGGGCTCTGGTGAAGGGCTCACATGGGAGCAGCAGGCTGATGATCGTCGCGAGTGGCGAAAATCGATCAACAATGGCGTATAGGAATTCGAAGCAGCAAGAACTATTAGCCTGTACAGGGCGAGAGAAGCTCGTAAGACCAGGCCACGTAGAGCATATACGTATACCAATGTCAACAACATCCTGATATGCACCACCTGTAACCGTACCTTCAGCAACAAACTGGGATAACTCCAGCCATATCTGGGCGCATCAACGAAGAGATTCACCAGTCCAGCGTCAGTCGCCGTAGCCGAAATCTGATGTGAATCATCATAAATGAGGTCCTATTGAATACGTTGTTGTATAAAAGGTTTAATGGATATTAAAATATTTTGATTTTAGCCGCGTGGTTTCCAGAAGAGTAGAATTAGGGCCACCCCATCTCTTCCCATGCGGTGTCGTACAAAGCGACTAAGGAATAGGGCTGTTTAACATCAGACAGGTATATAAAGCCCAGAGTCAGCCTCAGATGCATGGCTCGAGTCAACAATAGTGCCCGGAATACGGCAATAGGCTCACCCTCTATTACGTGGGACTGAATACAATTATTGGTGAAATGTGGGTGTTAATTCACCTCTGCCTAACCCTCCAGGGATAAAGGCGTGATTATATGTATGTAAAATATTTTGAAAGTCCAAACCGCACAAGGAGGGTCATATTTATAGACGACAGGGTCATATTTTTTAAACCATTTAGGTGGCAGACACAAGGCCCACTTGACAGGAAGCAGCCAATGGTGAGTACAGTACCACACCACGGGCAACATCCTCAAGATTTATAGGCATAATAACTCTTCATAATTTAAGTTTTTAAAGAATGGTAAATAAATTTGCACTTTACAAAAGTATCACGTACATCGGGACTTTACTCTTAATTGAATCATCCTCTAACAAGGATAATGAAATGATTATTGTCGCCTTCGTTATCCATGATAGCGATTATTTCAATTCTAAACCGATTTGATATGTATATATTTACTAAACTGGCACAGATTTCATTTGAAATGTCATTACTAATTTTGGTTATACTTTAGCGGTCTCGTGTTTGTCCTTCCTGACACATGAATAAAATAAATATATCAATATGTAGAATGAAATTTTTTCCCTAGAATGTATTGTTTTGTGGGAGTAAGTGGCGTAAGAACATGTTTTTTCATTCTATGTTTATTTTATTTATATGTCAGCGTCAATTAGTCGCTTCGCTATTTCTTTGAATAGCGCGCGTGCTAGTATACTACAGACTCAAGGTTTCAACTCCAAACGTCTCAAAAATATATTTACCAGTTAAATTGGTGTATTTTCGCCGTTTGGGAGTCTCCGCTGATGCAGCAGCAGCTCATGCGCAGTCAATCGTACTTGGATGATGGGAAGGCGTCAGGGTGTCGACGCAAGTTGCATCCCACACCAAAGGCCGACCCATGTTCCAAGACATTTCATATTCAGTCCACCGCAGCTACATTTTCTGGTTCTCATTCGTTATGGTTGGGCGCGTCCTACCTTATGTTTGCCGATAATTTGTTTAACATTGTGTTATTGATGTTGTCAGTGGTATAATCTGTTTATGCATAGATAATGATACTAAATGTACTGTAGTGGAGATGTGAACTCAATTTTCCTCCTGTAGTTTTTAACAAGTATGGTTAATGTCCAAGTCATGTAATGGAGAATTTGTGCTGTCAGTGGGATGACTAAAGGCTTGTCCTGCTTTGTCCTCCACACTGACGGCGCAGAAACTCTGTGCTTACAGGGTCGGCAGCGCGAGTGTCACTACTTTGGCCTCGCCGTAGTCGGATAAATAAATCCTACGTCCATTTTTTTATACCACTTAGGTGGCAGACAAGCACACGGCCCACCTGATGGAAAGTGGTTACCGTGACCTATGGACGTGTGCAACACCAGGGAAGTCACACCCGTGCTGCTGAAGACAGTGCCGACCATACAACGTCAGAGAGTTTCTGTGCCGTCACTACATAAGACACAATTAGGACAAGCCTTTGGTTACCACAGCCAGCACAAAAACACGCGGTTATTATAGCAGTGGTATTCTGTAGGTCGGAGGTACTTCCCTAGTGGGACTTCTCATAAATTGAGTATATATACTGTATAATAATAATTTTAATCTCAGACATCGGTCCATATGTGTTAGTAACAATGATCTTATAACTATGTTAGTACTACATTAAACACAAATTACAAATGAAATCAAGGGTACGCGCAAGCAAGTAAGCGCGTCCACCTTTGCAGGACAGGAAGGTCCCACATCTCGGACAATACCTTCAGGATGCTGTTGGTGCTACCTAGCAGTCGAGCTGACATTGACGCGATCCACTTTCTTAGTATGTATAGACACAGCTTTAGCATTAAAACGCATCGCAAAAAAATTGGCGTGAAAAAGGCGTTATGTGTAAGAAAATAGCAATTTTGTTATTTAAACTGTCAATGTGACCACATCATGGGGTGTATGTATATGTCAACTAATACCAAAGTAGAAGCAATTTTTACGCCGCTTTGAAATAACAATGACTGCGTCTAGGTAAAGAGTTAGTATATTATTTAAATTAATATCCATTGTAATTCCTCTGTTAAACGAAGATGTTTGATGTACGTCAGCTGGTATTGTTTTCAACTCACACACTTTAGCCATTAGCTACTGTAAAGTTAATAGATAAAAGGTAAAATGTGACATGTAAATGTCATATTGTATTTCACATGATCAATATGCCTTTGTATCTTTGAATACATAATAACTTAACCAATTGATGCCACAGTAACGTCAGCATGGGTGGGAAGACCCATGTGTCAAGAGTCTCTTTTTATCTTCCGTCTAGAGATGCAATTTTAATTGTTTCTCAATTTATAATAAAGGTATAGGAGGTAGGACACGGCGGTATTTCCGCCCAATTGAGCAGTCTGACTGGGGAAGTATAGGAGGTAGGACACGGCGGTATTTCCACCCAATTGAGCAGTCCGACTGGGGAAGTACCTCCACCCTACAAAATACGGCGGTCATAATAACTTCGTGTTGTGTTCCCAGCGGTGAGTAGGGTAGCCAGAGCTCACTGGAGAATTTGTGCTATCAGTGGAAAGACTAAGGCTTGTGCTGCTTCGTCTTCTACACTGACGGCACAGAAAGTCTGTGCTTACAGGGTCGGCAGCGCGAGTGTGGCTCCTCTGGTGTTACACACGTCCATAGGCCACGGTAACCACTTTCCATCAGGTAGGCCGTGCGCTTGTCTGCCACCTAATTGGTATAAAAAAGTACTTATATAGATAATACTAAATATAGATAATATGCAGTAAAATCACGGTTTTTCCACCGCGATTGAGACGGCTTAGCCGGGGAAGTACAATCTACTTAAGATAGAGTTCTTATTGTGAAACTACCGAATACTATATATGTTCTTTCCATTCCGTTTCCTCGTTCGTTTCATTTCCTTCCCTCCTGATTTCTTCACCAGTGGTCATATTAACCTTTTTTGTGTTGTATCTACTCACCATTATGTAGATTTCTTGAAGGAAAACGCGAGACTTTTCTATAACAATAAAAATGAGACAAAATTTATTTTATTTATTCATTTATGTGGGATTTACAACATTAAAAGAATAAAAACAAAAAGATATCGATGACAGCTGTAAGAGTATTATACTGGGGCACAGCCATCAACAGCACTCTCCTGAGGGTATTGCAACTAAGACAATTCCATCTTAAAACAATCAAAAATAAAAACAGTGTTCAAACAACATTAAATTGAAGTTTGATAAAAAAGACTTATAATTAAATTACATGCAAAAGGGCAGTGTGTGTGTGTGTGTGTTTTATTATATGTAATGATTTCATCATACTGACACGAGTTCTTCTGTTGCGAAATACATAACATTATTGCATTGCGAAATGAACTCGAAAGAATGAACTTCTATAACATGTATTTGTGATTATTTGCAATTAAAACTGCATTAGAAGTTGTGACGGGGGTTGCATCGAGTTAGCGAACGATAAAATAACATTGTTACACAAATTAATGGATGGATTGCTGTTCTAATAGCTAGTTGGCTAATCAATACCAGCCTTAATTATCTCGAAGAAGTCATTGTGGAATTTCAAATGGCGTTATGCTCTTGGTGTATGTATTACCCTCTTAAGTGCCGAGTATTTTTTTATTTTCCAATTATAATAGTACCTAAGCAATTTTTCGTTTGCCATGAACGCTTGCAACACCGGTAGTATAACTCGCGTGTTTCACATATAGGGCAGAGTAGGTGCTATTGGTATTGCTTTAATGACCCAATATCATCATGATGTTATCTTTAAATGAACAACCTCACATTTATGTCATCAGCGTCCGTTCAGGCTTTAGACATGAGTAGACAATCTGTCGGAAATACTCGCATTACATCGATATACCCACTCCCTCCCCCTAATTACTTACTCCCCCCTAACCTACTAGTCTATTTATCAACTAGTGGAGATCTGTAGGGTTGAATTGGGCCCCAAAGTATATTAATTATTAGTATAATTTTTATAAATATACATATATTTAATAGTTAACGAAACGCTTCATACATTATATTTTCTTCGCAGCATCAGAAAGGACTATAACTGCTATAACCTTGTAGAAACAAAACAAACAGAATGCCAATAACAAAATTGAGGGTAACCCACCTATATTATTATTCTCACCGCATAGTAGGAAAAAGGGCTTGAAAAGTCTTGTCACTGTACCAAGGTCACCGTTAAATTTGCGCAAGCAGTGATTACAACAGTAGGTTACAACAGTTAATATCGGAGTCATATTGAGAAGACGACACTATCTCAGCTTCTTTGCCTTGGCGGCAGTGAACGTGGCCGGTACACAGGAGGTGCGGGTTCGATCCCCGAAAGTGCAAATATTTGTATGCATGAATATGGATATTTACATTGGTCTGGTCGAGCCTCGAAGAGGATAAGCTTTTGGTCCCGGTGGCAGTAGTTATGGGTAGTTGGAGCCCCCAAAAGTCCGACTAGTCTAACTACAGAACTTCGATATCGCCTACTGGTTGTGGAGGTCAGGTGACAGTCGCTACACGGAAAATATCGAAGCTTAACCGCGTCTAAGACTAGAAAGCCGACCACAACTGAGTTGAGAAAAGGTGGAGAATGATGACCCACCTATATTACTAATCTCACCGCATAGTAGGAAAAAGGGCTTGAAGAAAAACAGTCTTGTCACTGTACCAGGGCCGTCGTTCGATTTGCGCAAGCAGTGATTACAACAGTAGGCACAGTTAATATCGGAGTCATATTGAGAAGCCAACCATATCTCAAGTTTATTTTTTAACACAATACTTTATGACCGCTAGAGGGCGCTACATTAGATTCAGTAATACGCCATATAACCTATAACCAGCTGATGACCAAGGTGCTTCTAATGATACTCTCATTTGTCTATTTTAAGAGGTAGTTCAAGAGCTATGAGGAATAGATGAATCTACATACATACAAATATAGCCTGTCAAATCATAACCCTTTTGCTTCGTCGTAGTCGGTTAAAAAGAACTTGTTGCTTGGAATTGTTGAAACAATGATTGTAACCTTGCAAGCGCGTCACATTGCTAGTTTACAATCGATATACAACTGTTTTCTCAACTTTGCCATAAATAGCCCGTTAACAGCCATAAACATTGATAAAATGTTGGTTTAAGTTACGAACACGTGCCACATTAACGTGTTGAATCATTACCCACTTTGGCTTCATCATTACCCATTTTGGCTTTACCATGATACATTAAAATAATACCAAATTGCAAATAAATTGGGTGCAGTAACCTACATCAAATCCCCGAAATGTTACACATTTTTTTTTACGTGCGCTAGATCCCCACTGATACCTCCCCACCGGAGCCGGTGGAAGAGGTTATGTCGGACTCGAACCGACTAAAACACACGCCGCCTGTGGGTCGCTTTGGTTGCCGAAGGTTAGGTTGACAGGCATATCCCTCGCACCCCGGCCGACCCAGGGCCATCTCTCACGATCTGGCCCTCTCCTCGAGTGTGGGGACTACAGAGTCCCCAAGTCGTCCCCGGAAACGGGAAGGCGCGCGAGGCGTGCCGCCGCAAAATGTTACACATTGTCAACTATATCAATTAAAATACAAACATCGCCCTATTTCTCTTCGGGATATGCAAATACAGCAAGACGTAAAAAATAAAATAACTCTGTCGGTCTCTCTGTATGTTTCGCCGCTTTCACGCTTAAACTGCTAAACGGAACGGATTAGATGCAATTTGGTATAGAGGTAGATTAGACCTTGAAAAAGGACATAGGCAATGTTTCGTCGCAATAGTCGACATCGCCGCAAGCGGAGCCGCGAGCAACAGCTAGTGGTAAATAAATAAAATCCTCCCTTTGTGATGGCTCTTCCACATTACTAAGTTATAGAAAAATAATATAGTTTTAATTTATTTAAAAATATTAAAATGTAGTCATGATGTACCATTTTAAAATCCTCGTTATACGTTTAATTTTTTTTCCTAGAAATACATACATACATATAATCACGCCTTTATCCCCGGAAGGTTAGGCAAAGGTGAAGTAACACCCACATTTCACCAATCATTAAATTCGGTCCCACGTACCTAATAGGGGGTGAGCCTATTGCCGTCTTCCGGGCATTAATGTTGACTCAAGCCATTCGTCTGAAGCTGAGTCTGGATTCTGTATCCTCGTATCTGTATGATGCTTAACTGCCCTATCCCTTAGTCGCCTTGTACGACACCTCATGGAAAGTGATGGGGTGGTCCAAATACTAAATAAAGGCAATTTAGTCAATTTAGTGACCAAAATAAAAAAAATATTAACTAAATTCTTGATTGTGAACAGCGCTCTTCATGTGTCGCTTGAAGTTCATTACCGCGCTCGACCACCGTGACGACACTGATCCGTGACAGTGAGTTTTCAATCAACTCCTGCCGTGGCTCCTCGCTAGTACTGCTACCACGTTATCAGCGATATATTTGCTTTACAACTGTTACGTACTAGCTGACCTACCTACTCAGAGCCACACATCCTTGCAATTGATTATTTTTCTAATAATAATCTACTAGATTTATTGACATTCATGATTACTGCTCCGCGTCCTTGAACTACTCAAGAACAACGTGAGTATATATATATATGATTTCCTATAACCCTCTTCGATAAATTAACATGAAAATACTTTTCAATTTAAATAAGTAGTTCCTAAGGTTAGCGCGGTCAATTTATTGTTCTGGATTGGGTAAGGAGAGACCCAGGTTTTTATGCGTTTATGCCTTAGTCCCCGAGTCACGTTAAATTTTGGTCATTGACTTCCTCCCGGGCGATTCTTCGAACAATGGTTGTTGAGACATATTTTCCACAGCGCTATCGGTAGCTGACATTTTGTTTCCTTCTAGACATTAAGATCAACTGCAATTCAGTAAATTTTCAGTTGGGAAGAATTGACTGACTTTAATCTGGTCACCAGTTGACTTATTTGGCACCACACTTTCGGCAGCAGACGTTTTTTTTCGTCCAATACATGTGATCAACTGTCATACGAGTATAGCCAGTTTAGAGTAGGGAGGAAATAACCTAATTTAGTCAGCTCACTAGCTGACATATTTTCCACCGCACTTTCGGCAGCTGACGTTTTGTTTCCTTCAATATATTGGATCAACTGTAAATTAGCCAAGTTTACGCCGGGAGGAAATGACGACGTTGTTTTTTTTACATGTTCAGACCATCAGCTGACGTATTTTCCACCGCAATACGGGCAGCTGACGTTTTGTTTCCTTGAAGGTACTGGCTTAATTGTAATTGAGCCAATTTTGAGCCGAGAAGACTGGCGTTTTAGTATTTTTTTACAACTTTCGTTCACCAGCTGACGTATTTTCAACCGCACTATGGGCATCTGACGTTTTTATTCCTTCAAGACATTGGCTTAACTGTAATTTAGTCAATTTTCATCAGAGTGTTATTTTACATGTTTGAGCGGTCACTGCTGCTCATCAATCCAACAAAGTGGCAGCTGACGACCACAAAAATTCATATGCAACTTCCTTAACCTCTGATATCATCTGAAAGGTGAGTGGTTATGCGAAGCTGTCGCTGGCTAGCGGACCTAACTACACCAATAGCAGTATCAGTTTCATGCTTCGATTCTAATTACTCCAATAAATAGCAATTTCCTTGCCGTAATTCAACTTACATGAATTCAGCCAGGCACCCGTTCACGGCTGACTGATACGCTGACGTAACAAACTTCACGACCAATGAATACATCACGGTCAATGCCAGGACAATGTGTGTGATGTCATGTTGTCATAGCATGGCTAATGGATTGGCCAAACAAAAGATCACTATTTGCATTCATTTCTTTTATACCTACTGTACCATAAAACCACAAGTGAACCACATAAATAGATAAAATTGAAGTATTGTACTGATTGCATCCAAGGCCAAGGTGACCTTGAAGCTCTTAATTCGCCTTCCGGCTCTTCCCTCTCCACTTCGCACCACGTCCATGGTAGTGATAAAAATTGAAGTATATGTCCGACTGGGAAAGTACCTCCACCCTACAGAATACCGCGGCTATAATAACCTAGTGTTGTGTTCCCGGCGCGGCGGTAAGTAGGGTAGCCAGAGCTCACTGGAGAGTTTCTGTGCTGTCTAAACTAAAGGCTTGTCCTGATTGTTACTTCTGCACTGACGGCACAGAAACGTTCTGTTCTTACAGGGTCGGGTGTAACTCCCCTGGTGTTGCACAAGTTCATAGGTCACGGTAATCACTTCTATCAGGTGGGCCGTGTGCTTGTCTACACCTAAGTTGTTTAAAAAATATGTTTTTAATGGTAAACAGCGTCTTAATAACTGTGTAACTTAACAATTTTTGTCTGTTTGTACTGATCTCCGAAACGGCTGAGGCGATTTTACCGTGATTTCCAATGGCAGATAGCCGATGTTATACGATGTAACTTAATTTCTTTTTATTATAAAAAAAAAAACTATTGGATTTCCCGTCCCCGTTCACCCGACTGGTGTTTTGTGCCCATTCCATTGACCGTTTCTTGAAAAAACCTTCCGTGAACGGTTGGAAAAAACGAGAAAAAAAATTGCAGAACTGGTCGAGGTGTTCTCGAGTTTTGCGCTTAGCAAAGTACATTTTTTTAATAGACAAATAGATGTAGTAGAATACCTCAATGTGGCTTTTTCAGACCGTTTGGTCCTCGGATGCAACTAGAAATAATGTTAAGATGATGATTTTTTTATACCACTTAGGGGGCAGACAAACACACGGCTCACCTGACGGAAAGTTGTTACCGTGGCCTATGAATACCAGGGGAGTCACACTTACGCTGCCGATCCTGTAAGCGAGCTACAGGGGGTCAACCAGTACTTTTTCGGCCGGGGTGCGAGGGATATGCCTGTCAACCTCACCTTCGGCAACCAAAGCGACCCACAGGCGGCGTGCGTTTTAGTCGGTTCGAGTCCGACATAACCTCCTCCACCGGCTCCGGTGGGGAGGTATCCGTGGGGATTTTGCGCACGTAAAAAAAAAAAAGGGGGCTCAACCAAAAACGACCCACAGGCGTCGTGTGTTTTAGTCGGTTCAAGTCCGACATAGCCGCTCCCACCGGCTCCGGTGATAGGGGTATCCGTGGGGACTTTTCGCACGTAAAATAATAAAAAAGGGAGTTGAAATATTAAATGATTCCGTACGAAGCCGGGATTGATTAGCTCTTGCAATATCTATTGACAGTTATTTAAGTTAAGCAAAGGTCAATGCTCTGGCACTCAAATGTCATGTAAGTACGTGTCATGTAAGTGTATGTACCATAGTAACTGTTATTTCAATCTGTGTCCCAATTATCAATATTAAAATATTACTCATACAGTAGTTGCCGCGCAAATTTCACTAGCACGATTCAATGGTTGATAATGACATCAGTTGAGACATATTAAAAATACATACCTCTTGCAGGTTAGTGATCTCTCACTTTACTTGAGTTGAGTACAAAATATTGTCTATTATATTTGTTTTTTTTTTGTTAATATGAAGAACATAGTAACATAACTTAATAAAATTCCTAAGGATTAATTTTACAGAAATAGATGTGAAAAAAACTTTAATGAATAAAGGTATTATAAACTTAAGTCTCTTGCTTGCTCGCACAACATACAAAAAATTATTGTAAACAAAACCATATTAAAAAATATATAATCTAGTTCTAATTATACTTCTCTGAGTTTCTTGCTGGTATCTTCTCAGCAGAAAATATTATATTATCTGTGGCAGAACTAATCTACCGAACCAGCGAAAGAATCATTTTCCAATGGTTTATTTATATTAGATACTTATTATTTTATAATATTTCTTGGCATAATTGTAAAATTTAGACGTTCATATGTGCTCTTTATGTGCCTAAACTGAATAAATGAAATTGATTCTTTAAGATGATTTTGTAGGTAGCTGCTTACTACCCACAGACAAAGTTAGAGATCACTAACTTGTACAACGGCTATTGAATGAAATTTTAAAGTAATAAATTAATTTTACTAACTATTCAAATCGATTGAGATAGGAAAAAATTAAATCAGTTCAGGCGGGATTCAAACCTGCGATTTTTCCCTTACAGGGGGGAATGCTTGAGGAGAGGGTCAGATCGAGAGAGAGATAGCCCTGGGTCGGCCTGTTAACCTCACCTTCGGCAACCAAAACCGACCCACAGGAGTCGTGCGATTTAGTCAGTTCGAGTCCGACATAACCTCTTCCACTCGGCTCGGGGGGAAGGAGAAGGATCTGTGGGGATTTTGCGCACGTAAAAAAACGGGGGAATGCACTGGCCACTGAGCCACCGAACCTTGCCTGAAATCATCCAAATCTTCCTATACTCGTATATATCCGTCTTACCACAACTGTGGGAGCCATTTACCGATACTTGAACCAACTATTGGTGATATGTATAGGAATCCTCAGTCACTCCCTTCTCTGCCATATCGTCCCTCACGTAATATTTTTACAATACTACTTTCATCTCTTCTAATAGTGTTCAGTGTCATTCGCTATTTATTTATTTTTATACAACTTAGGTGGCAGACAAGCACACGGCCCACCTGATGGAAAGTGGTTACCATTACCTATGAACGTGTGTAACACCAGTGGAGTCACATCCGTGCTGCCGACCCTGTAAGATCAGAGATTTTGTGCCGTCAGTGTAGAGGACAAAGTGGGACAACAAGCCTTTGGTCATCCCACTGACAGCACAAAATCTCTCCAGTGAGCTCTGGCTACCCTACTCACCGCCGGGAACACAACATGAAGTTATTATAACCGCGATATTCTGTAGGACGGAGGTACTTCCCCAGTCGGACTGCTCAATTGGGCGGAAATACCGCCGTGTCCTACCACTTTCAAACATCTTCTCCATACTCGTTACACATTCACATCTCCACTAATGCAGTCTTGTCTTTCATCCGTTTCACCCACTTGTATATGACTAATAGTAAATTAAATAATTTGTACTTGTAATAGCACATAGATACTTATAACACAATGATAAAATGTGCAACATTTAAGTCGAAACAATAGAACTGTTTAAAAAATCTTTAAGTGTGGGTTTTCACAGTCGCCATCCGGTTGCAAACATTATAATAATATAGTTATTATATTCTCACGATATTGTCAATAAGAAATACCTAGTTACTGTTAAATCATCGCGTTCACACAGTTATATAATTAAAATAATAAAAAAATAAAACAGTCTCGACAAAAACTAACCTAAAAAATATAGCCAGCGTCACTCGACCTAATGATTCTAAAAATATTCCATTTATACGTAAGTTCGGCTACTTAAAATCTGGTGGAACAATGAAACTCACATAACTACATATGTACCTATACCTTTTCGTATAAAGTTTTGTGAAAAGGTATATCTAGGTAGGTATACTTTTATATTTAACTCTAATTTTCTTCCAGAAGCCTTTGAAGATATAGATAGATTGATAATTGCAATCGACCAATATACCATTAGACCCTCTGAAATTGACAAACAAACAAGCCAACAAATAAAATAAAAATAGTAGAATAAAAGTACTTTTTAGCGGATTCTGTCGCGATTTATGTGGTATACGAGTATTATACAATCAGCCCGACATTTTGGCTACCTTTAAGCATGCAAGTACCTACCACCTGCTGACCACCATGGCTGCTGAAAGGTAGCATAAACGTCGGGCTAAATGTTAATATTTAAAAATAAATCGCGACAAAATCTATAAATAATAGTTTTGTTATTTACAGTCCATCAAATCTAAGAGGTACCGTTTGACGTTTCATATTTTTCAAACCGAAACAACTTTGTTCATACGTACATTATTCAGTTTCGATAACCTTTTTCATAAAACCATGAATTTAGAAAGATTTCATTATTGTATCTAAAAATGTACAATTCTTAATATCTAAATGTAATTGAAAACTTTCAAACAAAGCAAAATAACACATATTTACACAGTAAATAATTTCTAATAGTTATATTCTTGACCGCATTACAAAGTTACGTAGTTAGGTCACTGCACGTAGTGTTGCGACTCTTCGGATACACTTGTATGCAAAAAAATCGTTTACATATACGAAAAATCGAATGTATTATTTACAAATTACACTTGACAACCAAACAAATATTTTTTCATGTGAATGGGATTTATCTCACATATTACGATTACATAACTAAATAGTTATGTAATCGTAAAATATGAGATAAAACCCATTCACCAAAAATACGTATTTATAAATCAAATATATTTGCTTCTTTAAAAAGTTGTCGAAAGCGATTTGTCGATTTTTGATTTTCGCGCCCAAATAAGTCGGGGTTTCTCGCGCTAACGCTGTCGAAATAGTAAATGGAGTCAGGGATAGTGTTTTTTACATTTATTTTTGTGTATGATAGTATGGGTTTGCATATTACAGAGAAATAAACAAATTTTTAACAAGCACATCCATTGATTTTACAATTACAATTTTTTCTTCTAAGTCTTATTTCTACGTCTAAAACTAATAAAAATAAGGTATGTAGAACCCATTCACAAAAATGTTGTTGCCTGATGTTATAAATTAACGACGTTACTGCGCGACCGCATAATGCACTGAATACACAGATACCCTAAAATAAATTAATTTAATTATTTTTAGGTCAATAGGCAAAATCGCAGGTGTCCAAGTCTCTACAATTTTTTTTTTCTGGCAACACTGCCAACTACAAGCGCACGCGGTCCGCTCGGTCGGTTCGGCGTCAGCAGTCTCTCGCCATCTTGGAAGCTGACTGTGCGCGTACTTGCTTTCTCGTTTGTGTTTTACAATTTGTGACTTGGCTATTACTTTTCTGGACTGATCATTCTTTATCCGTTTACCTTGGCAATATTTATACTGGACTCCGAACTAAGCAAGTGTTTATTAATAATGTCGAAAAGAGGACATACTTTGAACAGCCAGGCTCGTGAATTGGTGGTGAAATTACACGAGTATTTTGAGCGTGAATCTCAAAATGGTGGACTTCTACTGCCAGTTACACAAGTTCGGGATCGCGTCGGTGAAGCTCTCGGTATTGGTAGCCGCACCGTTGGCAAAATATTAAGTGAAAAATATGGGCCTTCTGGGAGTGACAGTAACGTACTTCACACACCGAAAAAACGAAAAAGAAATAAACCTGTGACAGGCATCGATGAATTCGATAGTCATGCTATTAGAAACCATATATACGGGTATTTTACAAGAGGCGAATTTCCAACATTGGCAAAGTTATGTGCAACTTTAAAAGATGCCGGGCTGTATAAGGGAAGCATAGAGTCGTTGAGAACGGTAATAACAGGAATTGGCTTCAGATACAAAAAAGTTGACAAACGAAAAATTGTTATGGAGCGACATGACATAATTATGCAGCGACTAACATTCCTGCGCGAAGTTAAACAAATTATAAACTGGGATAATGTAATATTTTTGGACGAAACTTGGCTAAATTCCAACCATTCTGTGCCGAAAACATGGACTGATGATTCTGAAGCTTCGTGCTCGAAGGTGCCGATAGGAAAAGGTGGACGCCTCATAATATGCCATGCTGGGTCAGCGTCTACAGGCTTCGTGGAAAACTCTTTATTAGCTTTCCAATCCAAAAGCACTAAAGAGTATCATGAAGAAATGGACGCAGTAAGGTTCCGAGAGTGGTTCTTAAATTTATTACAGAATATCCCTCCTAACAGCACAATTATAATGGATAATGCCCCATACCACTCTGTGCAAATTGATAAAGCACCTACGTCAGCCAATAAGAAAGCAGATTTGGTGGCATGGCTGCAAAGAAAAGGAGTGGATGCCGACATGTCACTATTAAAAGCTGAATTATTACAGTTAGTGAAATTGCATAAACCACCAAAACCGACATATGTAATTGACCAATTGGCCGAAGAGCACGGGCACAAAGTCATACGGCTTCCTCCGTACCATTGCCAATATAATGCCATTGAACTGATTTGGGCCCAAGTTAAAGGTAATATTTTATAATATTATAATAATAACACGAGTACTTCTAACATTTATAATTTAAACAATGGTTTTCGTCTGCTATCAAATAGTTACATTATTGTTTTACAGGTTATGCAGCAAGACACAACACAAAACCACCCTTCAGTGTCAAGAAAATGGAAGGTTTATTAAAGGAAGCATGTGCCCAAGTTACACAGGAAGATTGGAGTAAAGTAGTACAAAAAACAAAGAAAATAATAATGGACGACTTCGAAAGAGACGTACACTTTGATAATGTAATGGACAATCAACTGGTCATTAATTTAAATGACGATGATGACGAAGACGACGATACTAGTACTAGTAGTGAATAAAAAAATATCCTAAACATTTCTTTTATTTATTTATAACAATTGATTTCTTAAAATTCGGATATTATAGTAATCGATCTCTTAAAGTTCGGATATTATAGTAATCGATTTTTTCATCCCATCCCTATCATTCAATTGTCAGAACTGTCAAACGGTACTTCTTAGATTTGACGGACTGTAGTAAATATTTGCGTAAATTTAAGACCGTATCACATAGCTACAATAACAGTTGAAGCTATCCCAATGCAGCCTTGGACTTAACAATAATACGTATACCTGCCTCAGGACTCGTATCTTTCGTCCATTGCGCACATTACCAAAAAATCGACTCGCCTTTAGGATCATCTGGACAACTTTCCCAAATAGACAACTGGTTCCACACTCACTTCCCATATAGCCAACCCACTAATTCTATTTCTTACTTCACCAACGTCCCAATTCGCCAACTTCCCACTTCACCTACTTCCCAATTCACTAACTTCCCAATTTACCAACTTCAAGTTTGTGAGGATGTGTGTATGTTTGTCTGCGTGCGTGTATGTGTTACTCTTTCACGACCTAACTCGCGAGACAAGACACTAGCGCGCGCGGTTTGTTAAGTAACCACCTGTAATTGTTGCGGGAGCGACGAAGGCTCGCAAGACAAGCCGCCCGCGTACGAAGGCAACTCGGGCGTCGGAGGTCGATGAACGACCTCCGCCTCCCATGAGCGCCGGCCTGGGGGTGACAGGTGGAGCTGCCTGTCACCCTGGCAGAAGCAGGCCGCGGCGGTGGCGCGCCTCCCCGTTTCCGGGGACGAGTTGGGGACTCTGTAGTCCCCACACCCGAGAAGAGGGCCAGATCGTGAGAGATGGCCCTGGGTCAGCCGGGGTGCGAGGGATATGCCTGTCAACCTCACCTTCGGCAACCAAAGCGACCAACAGGCGGCGCCTCCTTCGCCGGCTCCGGTGAGGAGGAATACGTGGGGGTTTTTCGCACGTAAAAAAAATGCATATTTAATTTCATTGACAAGTTCTTCTTTATTCCAGATGGCTTGCGCCAAACTATTCGCGGCATTTCGGCGGTGCAAACGACTCGAAGATGATAATAAGACTCAGTTAGCGCGGTGTCTCGGTCTTATAGACCTGACTGGGCTAGGCGTAGGCAGCACGCTAGGGTTAGGAGTGTACGTGCTAGCAGGTCAGGTTGCTAAGACCGTGGCTGGGCCTGCTGTGACGATCAGTTTCCTGGTAGCCGCTATAGCTTCGGCTTTCGCTGGTACGTGTACTTTTATATTATCATTGATCCTATTATGTTGTTATATACCGCATAGTTTGTGTTAATTCTTGTAATGTGAGACTACTACTTACACTTTAGATTTTAATAATGTATTTTTTTTATATAGTACGCGCCAATTTGAATTCATCTCGCCTAATGGTAAGCTAAAGGCAAAGTCTCAGATAAGAGGGTCACCATTATAGACACGTAGCTTGTTAGATCGGTGACACTCAGCTTGGCGGCCTTATCAGATGCTTTTTCACGCCGCGCTTAAAGGACCCGGGACTGTGTAATGGTGACCCCCTTTTATGAGACTTTGCCTTCAGCTTACCATCAGCCAAGGTGAAGTTTAATTGACGTATCCTACATAAAAAAATACATGTGCCAATAGTTAATACTTCTTCTTGTTCATCACCCTAGCGTTCATCCCACTTGCAAAGTAAACTTTCACCTCGGCGTCAGGGGTCCGCTTTACCAGTCTAACTGCAGATTTGGGTATTTTCCGTGAAGCGACTGCGTGACATCCACAATCCAAAGTCGATATCGAAGAATTAGAGTTAGATCAGTTGTTGGACTTTTTAGGGCTCCAACTACTCTTAACGATTATTATAAATGTTCGTACCTATGGCAACTGGGACCGACCGCTTTACGTGCTCTCCGAGTCACGACCAAACCAATGCAAATACCCAATATTCATGCATACAAATATTTGCACAGAGCAGGGATCAAACGGCACCGTGTTCACTAACGCCACGCCACAGAGCCTATCAATACTTAGTATTAATACTCAAATCACCATAATATCATCAAACATTTTAAGAAACGCGTTTAAATTATTCTCAATTTGACAAGTACATTCCTTATGTGCAAGAGTGAATGGACTCACCGTCCCTTTCCAAGGCCCTAGGGCCATTGTAAGGCTCCATGACAAGGACAAAAAATACTCGAATATAACTATGTTCATTATCTTTATGTACCTACTCGTGTTGCTCAAATACTTCCTCAAATTATGTTGCATGAAGGTTTTTTTACACACCAATCATTATCCGCGGGTTTGGTCGTGTGAAATATTGGACCCTTTACCATGACAAAACGAAATCTATTTCCTAGATAAAAGTAGGTATTTAGTGATTTGCCTGTTAATAAATTTATTGTGCTTCCAACGGTTAATATACTTATATTTATCTTAGAAAGCACAATAAATTAGAAGTTTTTATAAATAAGTAAGTAACTCCTTAGTTACCTACCCATTTATAAAAAGTTTTTATCTACGTACCTAGCTAATTTCAACAAAGTCTTATTAAAAAATAATTTCTGCACTAAACTTATTTCATATCAAAATTTGGCGCGATGTGTTCCAAATTATTTGATAGTTGAGCTTAGTAATGTAGGATAAGTGTGTAAAGAGAATTAAGGGAAGCATTTATAATTCATAAGATAGTACATCTGGGTACATGGTAACAATACAAGCATAGATAGTAATTACTTCAACTGACAAAACAAAGGTTATCAACCCTAACATATCAGAACCAGATTATAAGGCTCACATTAATTACACAGACCAATGGCATGGTGATGTGCAGTGTTGCCTAACAAATTTAATGTTAGGTAAGATAGAACTTTTAATCTAGAGCGTTAGAACCAGTTGGAACCATATATCAAGTCATAAGTTGTTACGTTCGTGAAGCACTGAGGCTACCGTTAGAATTCTGCGCACTTAGAAACTGGTCCCATTTGATATATTGCTCAGGATACTTGTTTCCTATTCGAAAGTGGTCCTAGATGTGAAGTTAATCGAAAACTTTACCACACCGATATTATATGATTGAGATTTATTCGTAACAATGTTAATAACGTTTTGAAAAACCCACATCATAATGTTTTTGATGTCAGAATTTTCAAATTAACTGTGTACCTGAGAAGAGGCATCAGCCAGCGTTTTTAGACTATTTCAGTTAGGATACTGGCTTGACCTAGTGGAGGTCTATGCCAGGCCGTGCTCACTACTCCCAAAGCACGATGATCCGGCCTGCCACCTTGTAGGATTCACACTGCGACCTCAGTTTGTTAGAGAGCTATGTGGTAAAACCGAATCACTCAAAAATATGCTATATTTACCTCAATTACCATACTACTTTTGACTTTTGAAAACATTCAGGCGACTTATTTTGAGTGACAAATCGTTTCATAACTACGCGCGTGGTTTCCGGCAGAGTAGAAATTGGGTCACCCCATCTCTTCCCATGTAATGTTGAACAAGGCGACTAAGGGATAGGGCTGTTTAACATCAGACATATATATACAACCCAGACTCAGCAGATACATGGCTTGAGTCAACAATAGTACGCATAAGATGGCAATAGGCTCAGCCAATATTACGTGGGACGGAATTAAATTATTAGTGAAATGTGGGTGTTAATTCACCTCTGCCTAACCCTTCGGAGATAAAGGTGTGATTATATGTATGTATGTATGTATATAACTACGCGTGTCCGTAATAGCCACATTTAAGTTGGTCTAGTGTACCGCCAGTTTTTCTTATATAAACAATTGACATCTACTGTCTTCTGAAGTTACTAGTGCGTTTGACAACTCAGTGGCGTTCAGAATAAAGTCCCTAGTTCTATTTCAATGGCGCACTGTGGAAACTGGAATGTATGCTGCGGTACATCGCTGTCCGTGGTTATCTGACCGTGATAAAATCTGCATAATGAAGAAATTCTCCACATCTTGCTAGCTTCATAACCCTGTCAAATGCTCAAAACCTTGACTATTCTTTTTCAGGCCTCTGTTACGCGGAATTCGCAGCTCGTGTCCCAAAAGCCGGTTCAGCATATGTCTACAGCTACATCAGCGTAGGAGAATTCGTCGCCTTCACCATCGGCTGGAATCTGATCCTGGAGTACGTCATCGGCACCGCCAGCGTCGCCAAAGGCATGGCTTTGTATGTAGACAGCCTGTGCAACAGAACCATGGAGTATAAGCTGAAGGAGTTTGCACCTATGAATGTGGCCTTCATGGCTGAATATCCTGATTTCTTTGCGTTTGGACTGGTCGCTCTTATAACAGGTGAGTTAGAATAATAAAATAGAGTTGTCCCTTCTTTTTAATACCACTTACGTGGCAGACGAGCACACGGGTCACCTGATGGAAAGTGGTTACCGTGGCTTGTGGACGTGTGCAACACCAAGGGTGACACAGTCGCGCTGCCTACCCTGTAGGACATTGTAGTATGTTTCTTGAAGAACCCCATATTGTAGACCCCATATTGTATTCGCTTGGAAAAAGATGTAGTTCCTTTCATACTGTGTGTACTGTTTCAAGTCGCAATGTATGAATCCTCCCACGTTGCGACACCTCTCCTCACCGGCAAGGAATCCATTCGGATTCCTTGCGGATGAGAGGTGCAAATTTCTCTCTAAGTCAAAGTGAAAGTCAAAAATCATTTATTCTACGTAGATCATTAAAATGGCACTTACAAAACGTCAATACAAAACGAAATATGGGAGACTAGTTTAGCAAATGGACCACCGGTTCGAAACGCGGCTCCGACTTGAGAAGACTCCGGCAATAAACTCAGCGTGCATTTTAATTTGTCTACTTTCAAACATTTACTTAGTCTACTTAGTCTTAGAATATAGTTAAGCGAACAGCTCATTTCCAAGCTAGTTTATCATCTATATATTTTTGGATTTTATCTTTTTGGCGCAATTTACTTTTAATACAGTACTTTTAATAATTAACTTTTTTCTCTCTGTATGTCTAAATTACCCTTAAAATTTGAACTGTAATGCTAGGGCTGGTTTAAAATCTAATGAATTTTTTTACAACTATCGGTAGATGGCTTCACTATCGCCTCAAGATGGTTGTATAGGAGAATTTCTAAAGCTCTAAAAGTAATCAAGTGTAAAGTACTGGTGGCGGTTTCAAGTCCCGTCATGCGCATTCACTTTTTGCAATCTAAATAGATTTTTTAAAGATCATTGCATCTTTTGTTGTTACATTTTTTATATCGATTAAGATAGAAGCGCTAATCCCAGTCGCATCCGAAGCTTTTACCCCGGAGTTTGGGATACGCTTTACCAGTCTAAGTGTGGATTTGGCTGAACTTCGATATTTTCTGTGAAGTGATTGCTATCTGACCAGTTGTTGGACATTTACCCGCTCCAACTAACCGTAACGGCTGCTATAGATGTCCATATAGCAACTGGGACCGACAGCTTAACATGCTCTCAGAGGCATATATAGATAAACTAAGATTAAAATTTCATTCAATAACTTTTCAAACGTTAAACCGTTTGGTTTTGCCTTAATGTGCTGTGTTGTATATTCCAGTATTGCTGGGTGTCGGCGTGAAAGAGTCCACGAAACTTAACAATGTATTCACGGCGTTGAATCTTTTCACTGTCATCATCGTGGTCATCACTGGCGCTATTTACAGTAAGTAACTAACTTTATTAACGTGATAGAAGTATTTGACATTATTAATTATGCTATTCTTATTATTGTTTTACTGTAATGTTTAATTTTATTTTTTTTGACATTCTAATATTGTATGGTAATTTAACTTATTAAAATTTGCACACCTATCAAAGGTAATAAGCAGAGCACTGCACATATTATATAAACTACTGACCAACCCTATGTACCTGTCTTATGCGAATAAACATGATTGATTAACTATCATTATTAAAATTGTAATCGTTTTACTCTAAAGCTGTTTGTAGGTATGCTAAGTTCTCCTATAGATTTAGGTCGAATAAAGTCAACATTCAAGATGTAACTCGTGACTAGCCCCTGACATTGCGAATATTCAGACCAACTGAACTACAAACTTGGACATGTCTTGATCAGCGCAACAAGTCATGAAGTATCATCATTCATACATTTCTTTCACATATCATTTCCTTAGTTACTCCTTTTCTTTTTTGCCATATCCTCTTCCTGTGAAGGTCGTGAATTTGTCAGTGTTTTTTTATATTTTTGAAGACTGTTCATGAGGTTATTACATTATTTTAATGGTGATTCTTGTGTACTCATGGTAATTTTTATTGCACTTACCCCTAGCGACCACATGTGTTTACTAACCCAATTAGCTATTCACCAAAGTTATTTATATCTTTTAAAACGGACAAGGGACATCAATTGTACAATACTGACCCTACCTTGCAACTATAAATATACCATGATGTTTTCTGGGTTACTCGTGACAGAGGGTTGCCAGATTCAAACCTGAAATTTGCAAGAAAATGTTTTAATAATGGTTTCTGTTTACTTCGGAGCAAGGTCGCTTTTTCAATATTTATTTAATTTAAGTTTTATAAGCTTGACATTCTCACTTATGATGAAAATAAATAGTAAAATGTTGTAGGCTTGTACTTATTAGAGTTCCCTACAGGTAGCACCAAATACCATATTGTGGTTAAGCTCCGTAAATAAACATTAAAAAAAAGTATTTGAATTTCACTATAAATGTGTGTATGAAAATTATGTGACTGGGATAGACTACATGCGAAAGATGGAAGATCGAGAGCATATTTAAAGAGGCTTATGTCCATCAATGTACTGCGATAGGCCTATTGATTGATGAATGATTATGCACAGATAAGAATGGATGGTGAAATTGTGTACATTTAGTTCAAGGTTTTAGGGTTCAAAATTGAAAGGTATGTACATTCGCCTCCGAAGTATTTAACCTTTAGTGTAACCATGAACAGATGAAGTTCTCTACATGTACTATACCCACTAGAGATGTAGGTACTTAGGTATTATCATAATGGGCGTGAAGTTCGTCAACAGATAAGCATACTACGTTTAAATTCTATCTACAAGTGGCACTCGAGATTCGTTTCACGAGATAATAATAGCGTTATTATTACAGTACTATTATAGTAGGTAACAATTTAGATTGATATCATATTTTAACTACCCTGTTGGACCTGTGGCATGAACGCTTAACCTCTTGTCTGTTAAGGATTTAATTACAGGACTCGGTAAAACATCCTTGTCTGTGATGCGTCCTATGGTAGGACAGGCCACTTAAACAAAACATATGTTCGTTTACAAGCATATTTTAACAAGTAATATAATTCTCACTCTTTCGTACATATATTTTTGTGAGTGGTCCTGGGCCCAATTTCAAGTGGAGATAGTAATGGACTCGCGGGACCAAAGGAATCTACTGCGAAGCGAACGTCACAGCTTACCCCCTGAAGGATATACAGACGTTAGCATACCGCAGTCACCAAAAATAACACCTGTTCACGAGCATGAAGGGGACCAGTCATCGATAAAGCCAGATTCCTTCTTCTTAGAGTAGAGGCCTGTCCTAGATTATCAGTTTAATTCGGCAAATTAATTATAAACATAGTTTCTTTAGTTTGTCAAAATTACCCCTAAATGTGGGTAATAAACATATCTGGCAACATCGTCCTCGGATGTAGGGGACGGTTGGGTAGGAACAGTTATGAGTGTACGACACGCTGACACTCCTCTATAAAGATTTATGGTAATGTGTTTGCTGTCTAACTTATACTCGTAAAAGGAAATCCTAACTATATAGTAATAAAAATGTATGAGTTTTTTTGTTTGTTTATAACGCTTTCGTAACTAAACTACTTAAAAGACCATGATCAGAAAAGCCCAACAACAGAATCAAGATATGATAACGTACTTACCTATTGTTTTCAATAAGGCACAATATTTGCTGTCAGTAGCCACTTCGTAAGTGCCAATAAATCCTACTGACACACTAGAAAATCTATTGAAGTGCTGCGCGTGAGTTGTCTACGAGTAGGCACAGACAATAAAATATAATTGTGTAGATAACATTTTTGCTAACATTGTAATAATTACGTGTGTGGAGATTGAAGAGCGTGGCACTATTAATAATGCATTCAATAGATTTTTTTTAATCTCAGTTTTATTGTGATATCCCTTGACACTAGCTTATGTTTATCTTTTAATGCGATTGTCATCATCTTACCATAGATCCGGGTTGTATCCGAGACTATCACCTCAGAGCCCAGAGGATTTCCACTCCTTCTTCTCTTCTTAGTTTGACTTATACGTTATTTATAGATACGACTGTCGTCTCCCCTCAAACTCTACCCTCAAATCAGTTGGTATACCAACTTGCAGGTCAAGTTGGCTGAGCCCCATGGTCCTAGGGTCTTCATTTATTTTCTATTACGATCATCAACTCTTTTGCTAATTTTCTACAAAGTTTTCTTTTGCTAACAGGTGACCCTGCAAATTGGAAGATCGACCCTGCCAATATTACAGAAGAATATAAAGACCAAGCTGGCCTTGGAGGCTTCGCGCCGTTCGGCTTTGCGGGCATCATGGCGGGAGCTGCCAAGTGCTTCTTCGGTTTCGTCGGGTTTGACTGCGTGGCGACTACCGGGGAGGAGGCCAAGAACCCTAAGAGGGACATCCCTCTGTCCATCATACTGTCTTTGACCATTGTGTTCTTGTCCTACTTCAGTATTGCAACAGTCCTGACTATGATGTTGCCGTACTACTTGCAGGTGTGTTTCTTTTTCTTTAACGTATTTTCCAATCTTTGTCGTATAAGATACTTTGTAACCTAGTGAGGAACTAGAACGGCTCCACATGCATTACCATTCTTCTCAAAAATCCTGGTTCTTTTAAGCAAGAAGTGATAAGGATCTAATGAGGGAATGAGGCCGTCAAGCTAATACCACCATTATAGCATCGAGCAAGATAAGAAAAAATATTTCATGTTTTTTTATACAACTTAGGTGGAAAGCACACGGCCCACCTGATAGAAAGTGGTTACTGTGGCCTATGAACGTGTGTAACACCAGGGGAGTCACACCCATGCTGCCGACCCTGTGAAGAACAGAGATTTTCGGTGCTGTCAGTGCAGAACACAAAATCAGTTTTTGCTCTTTCCACTGACAGCACAAATAATTTCCAGTGAGCTCTGGCTACCCTACTCACCACTGGCAACACAACACGAGCTTATTTTATTTATTATTTATTTAACTATATCCACAGTTTATTGTACAAAGGCGGACATAATGCCAAGGGCATTATCTGATAGTCTAACTTAGGGTGATGCAAAGATGCATTAAGGTAGGTACAGGCTTATTATAGCCGTGGTATTCTGCAGGGTGGAGGTACTTCCTTGGACTGCTCAATTGGGACGGAACACGGACAAATATCGTCGTATCCTACCTAGACCATAACGGGATGTAAATAAAATTTCAATTTCTATGGTAATTTACTTGGACATAATAAGCAAACCTGTAGTATGATCAATCTTAAAAATTATACTTAATTATGTATATTGTGTCCCAGTAAAATATTCAAAAGAACCATTATTCATCACTGTTTTACAATTTATTTTCTCTTCCCAGGACGCCAAAGCTCCCTTCCCCTACGTGTTCACAGTAATCGACCTTCCTGCCATCAAGTGGATTGTAACCATCGGCGCCATCTTTGCTCTTTGCACGTCTATGCTAGGTGCCATGTTCCCACTTCCCAGGGTGCTGTATGCCATGGGGAGTGACGGAGTAATCTTCAGGCCATTAGCCATTATCAACGCGAAGACCAAAACACCGTTGCTGGCAACGGCCCTGAGTGGACTTTTATCTGGTAAGACTTAGTTTTTTATAAAAAGGCAAGGTTTAAATTATACAGACGTGTTGAAATGCCGTAAAAAACTGTATGAGGTTAACCCTACTCGCAACACACCCCTCTGCATAGGCTAGCCTCCTCAAACTACTATCCACTACCCGATAATATTCTTGCTTTCTACAGCTATAATGGCCACGATATTTGACCTGGACCAGCTGATCGACATGATGTCTATCGGCACTCTACTCGCGTATACCATCGTCGCTACCAGCGTGCTTATCCTCAGGTAAATAAGGGTTTCTTATAACTTTTGCTTGTTTGCCACCTAAGTGGTGTAATAAATAAAAAACTAATATTAACCTGTGTGGACAGTTTTTCGTGTTATGAAAGAGCATTTCCTTGATTGCCCGTTACGCGATTTATTGCAAAGTGACATTGAAAAGCCGAATACGACCATCTATTCGTGTGGAAATTGGACCACCCCTTCTCGTCACACGCGGTGTCGTACAAGGCGACTAAGGGACAGGGCTGTTTAACATCAGACAGATATATACAGCCTAGGCTCAGCCTCAGATGCATGGCTTGAGTCAAGAATAGTGCCCGGAAGACGGCAATAGGCTCACCACCTATTACGTGGGACCGAATTGATTGATGAAATGTAGGTTTTATGTTATGTTAATACACCTCTGCCTAACCCTCCGGGGACAAAAGCGTGATTATATCTATGTATGCAAATTCCCTCGCATATCGAAACTTACCGCGCGGTTTCGAGAGGGCCCCCTGGGGAGGCGAAAGCCACCTAATAAAATCAAATGATAGCATAAGTATTTCTGCCTGACGTTTCGCCCAGGTTACACCGGCCGTGGTCACAGGCTGACTGGCTCAGTGGTGCAAGCCCGTCGTTTTCGAGTCCGTGAGGTAGTAGGTTCTTCATCTACCCACACATTCTCGATATTTTTAATATTATCTTTTCGCCATGTACTGTCACATACCACACAGAATTCCTATTCTGTAAGCAAACTCTCCGGTGTATATCCAACTGCGCAGAAAAGCGAGGTTGCATGTTTTAAATCACAGGATTCCATATTGCAGATAATTTAAAGCTCTCCGGTTGAAATTATTGTTATTTTATTTCAATACCGCGGTAGCCTAGTGGTATGGGTAATGCACTGCTGAGACGAGGTCTCGGGTTCGATCCCAGGTTTTACCATGGCACACACCAATGACTTTTCGATGCTTTTCGAAGTTATGTGTGTGTTTATCGCAGGTTTATAAGTGTCTGGTTAATGTCAATAGGCTTAAACAGAAACTGGCGAAATGAAAGAAAGAAAGAAAGAAAAAACATTTATTCAAGAACACACAACTTACAGAGAGTCAGACAAATATATATATATACACAACAAGATAACACAACAAGTATACACTCACTGCACATCGTATGCACCCAAATGGGCCACCATCTCAGCATGAATGCCCCGCACACCAGGGTATGCGAAGCGCTGGTTTTCAGATGGCGCCGCTAGTGGCTCCGCCGCCACGCAACGAGTCAGTGACGCATGAACACAACAACAGATCTCAGAACAATACATATAACACTTAAAAATGGCGACATAAAAAGAAAGAAACGACGGAATGACGTATCATTACAATCAGTCGCCATTCAATTACCCACAATTACCAGTGCTCGCGCACCCTCCGAAATCCATCATTACAACACGCCACTGAGTACAAAACAAATAATACAATATAAAGAACACAATGACCAAAACATAAATAACAAACAAAAATGAAAGAAAAATGCCAAACGGGATATCTTACTTTATAAAATTAAATCATCACAGATAATCTGTGGTTATCTGTGGTTCACTCACTGCTCCTCAATGTGTGTGCTAGCACCTCTGCCTACCCCTTCAGGGATATAGGCGTGAGTTTATGTTATATTACGTTTTATTTCAATCGCTTCACGTACAGCTCTTGAATAGAAGTTGACGTCCAGTGGAGAGTACTTGCGTATGGTCGAATTCAATTTTAAAAGTTAGTTTAAGTGCTTACTTTGTTCTTATATCTACCTAAATTTCTTCTAGGTATGAAGAAGAGCAAAACCTCCAATTACAAGGCGTGAAGCCAGCTCCAGAGACACCGTTCGGCATCTTCAAGCAGTTGTTCAATCTGCTCGGCATCAAGTACCCGACGCAACTTTCTGCCAATATCGCAAAAATAACTATTGTCATACTCTGTAAGTAGACTGGAATCATAGTTTTTTTCAACAACAAAGTTCTGTATACGAAACCTTTTTAAATAATTTAGGCATTGTAGCTCCTCAAATATCTGTGGTTCCTCCTGTGGGGTAGATAATAAGAGGTCTTAGTTTAACTAAGTCTGTCATTGTATGATTTGAGATTGAAATGGTCATTCACATTACTAGTGTAAAACTCGCCGGAATATTTACCATGTTTATTATTTTTGCTGAGCAACCGATATTTCGGCGCTGTTACAAGCGCCATGATCACGGTGTACTAACGACACGCGAGCTATTTGTTTTTGGGCAGATCATATCGGTATAACATCACCGAAATATCGGTTGCTCAGCAAAAATAATGAACAGAGTAAATAATCCGGCGAGTTTTACAATGTCTTTGAAAGCACATTGCTATACGAACATCTACCAGTGTTAAGCGAATTTGAATTGCAATTAAATTTGGAATTAACCCGACTACTGTAATGACAGCAGGCGGTGCCCATTAACTTTTCTTTCGGTATATGATTGGCAATAGGGTACAGCCCGCTGTCGAACTCGTTTTGATCTTTTAGACAGCGGTCGGGTTTACTTTTTTCGATATTTTAGACAGCAAGTCGGCAATTTTTATTCTTTAATATTTTATAATTGCAATTAAAATTTTCTCAACACTGAAATCTGATCAAGATATATGTTCCGTGCAATACGGACCTTCGCACAGGAAGGTCGGAGAACAATGAGGTTAAGTGAACTGGTGTCGTTGTGCAGTCGCGGTGGCGCTGGCGACGTGCGTGCTGCTGCGCTGGCAGGCGGCGGGCGTGGCGCTGGGCGTGCTGGGCGCGGCGCTGCTGCTGCTGCTGGTGGTGCTGTACCGCCAGCCGCGGAATGACGTCACCGCGCTGTCCTTCTCGGTGAGCCACTACACCACCGACTCGTACTTCATACAGTCTGTCGACGAAACCGTCTGGACAGAGCGATCGTGCGGGAAGAGCGGGGTGGCGGGGGACGGGGGACTGCACCGAGTAGCCATGCATTTTACTTGGTACTAATAATTCAGGGCTGTCCTATTTGTAATCATATTTTTCTTTTATTATATTTTAATGACTCGTTTTGTTTGTTAATATTGTTTCTTTTTTCGATTTCGATTACGAATACATTATCCATTTAGCGATTGAAGATGACGGTTTCGAATTTTTCAATAGTCAATATGGGTATCGTTTTCGTGGTTTTCCGAATTGCTGATGACAAATATGCTATTAATTTAACATAATATAACCTAAACTAATTTCTTTTTATTATTTCTAATGGACAGACACGAACACTTTTTAATCAAAACATATAAAACTCAAAGGTGACTGACTGACTGACTGACATAGTGATCTATCAACGCACAGCCCAAACCGCTGGACGGATCGAGATCGAGGATTTTGATTACTTCTACCCCCAAGGGGATAAAATAGGTAAATTGTCAATTTTAAACCTATCGGGTTGAGACTTTTCACACATAAAGTATCCCCTAGGAAAGGATTTTAAGATGCAAGTTATATAAGACTAGCTAATTGCCCGCGACTCGGCCCGCGTGGATGTTGGTTATCGCTTTATGTTGAGTCAACGTTATTGAGCATAAACATTTTCTAAAATAAAAGTAGCCTACTAGGTAGCTGATGTAATAAAGAGTAACGTAGGCTACTTTTATTTAAGAATTTTTTTATGCTCAATAGTGTTGACTCAACACTAAGCGATAACCGACATCTACGCGGGCGGAGCCTCGGGCAACAGCTAGTTATATACATAATACCCAAAATAGAAGACTGAACATACAAAATCCCACTCTAACGATGTTCAAGAACACTTTTTCTTGATTCTATAATTTAGCGATCAAAGATTTTAAGAAATTTAAATAAAAAAGCTACTGTGACAATCCTGATAAAATTGCAAATGTCTAAACGGAGTCGGCATTTCCACAAACATCAAAGGCGATGAACTACTGTATGTAAGATTACCTACTCGTTATACTGTGGTAGCACTGTCACCGGTCTTTCTAGGTCAGTATACTATGCCTCCCTCTGATCTAACAAAGGGCTACAAGAACGTCTGAAGATACAGGAGAAAACTATGAAGTAACTAGTACTTACTCCCAAATTCTAGTCTCCCTATCAAATTTCATCAAAATCGGTTTAGGCGTCGAAGCGTAAGATACAGACAGAATTTTTTACTACACTACCCTACTGCCATAAAATATGATCTTCAATATTTCTGTCAACAGGTACCCTTAGTCCCATTGGTCCCTTACCTGAGCATGTGTATGAACGTGTACCTGATGGTACAGCTCGACCAGCAGACCTGGATACGGTTCGTCATCTGGTTGATTGTTGGTGAGTACCTGCCTAGTTATCTGTAATTGCTTTTTTAATTCCCATATTAATTCACTATATTCCGGTTGAATAGTCGGTAGCTTAATAGTTAAGGAGTTGGCCTTACGATTGGGATCGAATCCTGGCTATTAACTGCAGACCTGAACTTACTCCTAACACAAGCAATTTAGCTTAGCTGCAGGGGTTAAATGAGATATCCCCCCCCCCCACATCACTATCCATGGGTATCAAGGGTAACTATGGGATAGGGATGTTATCCACCCGGCAGTAATTATACAGCCCATGACAATGTGCCCGCTTCACGGCAATAGGCTCACATCCCATTACGTCGAAATGTGGATGTTAATACACCTCTGCCTATCCTTTTAAGGATTTATACAATTAAATATATTTGTAAAAGGGTAGACCACGTCCAGAACCTATGAGTTAGGACACGACAGTATTCTCGTCCCAATTGAGCAATCCGGCTGGGGAAGTACCTCCGCCCTACTGAATACCACGGTTATAATAACCTAGTGTTGTGTTCCCAGCGGTTAGTAGGGTAGCCAGAGCTCACTGGAGAGTTTTTGTGCTGTCCGTGGGATGGCTAAAGGTCAAGGTTATCCTGCTCTGTCTTCTGCACTGACGGCACAGAAACTATCTTTTCTTACAGGGTCGGTAGCACGAATGTGAGTCCCCTGGTGTTGCACACGTCCATAGGCCACGATGGGGGGTGACAGGTGGAGCCGCCTGTCACCCTGGCAGAATCGGGCCGCGGCGGTGGCACGCCTGGCGCGCCTCCCCGTTTCCGGGGACGAGTTGGGGACTCTGTAGTCCCCACACCCGAGAAGAGGGCCAGATCGTGAGAGATGGCCCTGGGTCGGCCGGGGTGCGAGGGATATGCCTGTCAACCTCACCTTCGGCAACCAAAGCGACCCACAGGCGGCGTGCGTTTTAGTCGGTTCGAGTCCGACATAACCTCCTCCACCGGCTCCGGTGGGGAGGTATCCGTGGGGATTTTGCGCACGTAAAAAAAAAGGCCACGATAACCACTTTCTATTAAGACGATCCTATCCTTTTCTACCACCTAAGTGGTATAAAAAAAGCGAGCGCATCAGTTATAAAAAAATCATAAATTTTCCAGGTTACCTGATCTACTTCTTCTACGGCCTGAAAAATAGCTCACTGAACGAGAAGAATATCAGGGTATACACAAGTAACGGTGCCATTGTCGTCAATGGCGCGAATGGAGTCAAAGATGAGAAGCAAACCGTCACTACGAAGTTCTAGAGCATGTATTGACTATCCTTAGGCGTGAACTATCCAGAAAAATATACTTACAGGCGAAGAGACGGTTCTATGCGTCAATATACAGCCCATTTCTAGATAAGTGACACTACTTTTAAAAAAAATGATCAAATAACGTCATAAGTTTAAAACTAAAACCCGACTACTGAAAAATCACGTTCTAAAAATTATTAAACAAGAAAATTAGTTTCAAACTATAACCCAACTACTGAAATTTCTTAAAGAAGAAAATATCTAGGATAGCCGTGATCGTATGCCACTTAGTCTAACAAAAAAAATACATTGTAGGGAAAAGTGGCATACGACCACGGCTATTCTAGATATTTTCTTGTTTAATACTTTTCAGTAGTCGGGTTTTAGTTTGAACTTTTTTTTTTTATTATTTTGGGGCAATAGGTATAATTTATACATATTTCAAATGTGCTAATTAAGCCCTTTCAGTTGATACCAAATACCACTAACAATTTTTTTTTAACTCAGTACTTTAGGACCGCTAGAGGGCGCCACATTAGATTCAGTGACACATTATGTAGCCTATAACCAGCGGAGGGCCAAAACGCTTCTGACAATACCTCATTCGTTCAGTTTTAATAAGTAGTTAAGGAGCTATGAGTGACCTGATGAACCTACATATATATATAGCCTGGCAAAATTATAACCCTCCTTCGGTCAACAAAACAACGACCACCGAATTGCCACGTGTCTAGAAGGGCCCGTTGACTTTGTAGGGGTTTTCAAATCAGGTAAATAAATGCTTGATCTTTAAGTGATAGTTGAATATCAACCTTATCCCATCGAGACAAAGCTGAAATTAATGAGCTACTACGCGGTACTGTCTTATCGGATATGATTTAATGTTGCATACTATATTCAACCTTACTGTAAAGGAATAAGGTTGATTTTCATTAACACTTAAAAAGTGCTCGAGTATTTTTCCGCCTGATCTAAATCGACTTTTAGAATATCTCTTGCGCACTAGCGCAATTCTAGCCGCCTTTTCTGGTCTTAAGTTTACATTTTCTGTATATTTCACTCCATAAAAGGATACAATAGAGATAGGCGAAATAATTGTAGTGAGTAGAGATAAAGTGATATTAGAAATGAGATTGCTTAAAACCCTATATTGTTATATTGAAACGTAGCTGAGTCATGTATGTATACGTGGATGATGTAATATTCTCTGCCTCCTCTAAGAGTGAGAAAGAGAAGTCTTGACACTTTAGATTAACATAAAAGGACTTTTGGATGAAATCTTAAAGCATTTAGTATGCTATTGCTATTCAAATCGATTAAGATAGGAAAAAGCGAATGAACTCAGGCGGGAATGCCCTGACCACTGAGCCACCGGTTGATGCTATCCAAATTTGCCGATATATCCGTGTTGGGGAGACGGTGGGAGCAATCTGCCGACACTCGCACAAACTATCGCAACCAATGAATGATGTTACATTCATTATTTTCGTTCGAGACCCGCCTGAACTGATTCGCTTTTCCCTATCTTAATCCAGAAAAGGACTTTTTTATTTTTATGGTTAGGGTACAAAAATGTTTCTGATAAATTTGCCAATCAGAAGCCCACCTTACGATAGTAGATATTAAGTTTGATTGTGTTTGCGATTACAGGGATAGGACAGATTTATTTATTAATTTTAGTTATGATTTTAGATTCTTGAATATTTAGAATGAACTTATAAAATTTTATGATTTACTCATTCACGACAATAGTGATACAATTCAAAATAGCCTTTATTTAGTTAAAATAAAAATATAAAATAGCATATACCTAAGGGTTTTTCCAAGACAGGTTATTTCCTGACATATGCCTCCTCAAGTCAAGCTTCAGCTCAAGACAAAGTCCATACACTTTGACTTGAGCTACACATCTCAAGTTTTGAGGCAAACCTGCTTCCACCATTTGAGTTGCCTGCCTCGTTATCCCACTCTGTTTCTAGGGAGTAACTCTGTCATGATTTTGGTCCATTTGTCAATTATATTTCTCAGCTAGCATCCAGTCTAGTTCCATTTCAATTTATTCTTTGATTCATGTGTAGGTATATAACTTGTTATTTACCTTTTTGTTTTTATCTCGCAACTATAGATTTAAATACATAGATACAGTTCAAATATAGACACTACAATTGGCATCATTATGTGCTTACATACTTTTTCAATACTAAAAAATATATGATTCATCGGCAATTTTGAATTGTGTCACTGTTCTCGGAATTGAATGATATTTTATTTATGACATGATATATTAAAGATTTATTTATTGATTATAGACAACAGGCCACGATAACATTACCAGTGATCTGAAAATACTAATGTTGAATATTTCCCCGCCTATAGTTAAATATTGAGTAGTGGCAAGGTTTAAAATATATTGAATACCAGTGTTGTAGCGTAATTTCACCTTTAACGCAAAGTATACGATGCTTGATAGACACATCTCAAAATTCTATAAGCACCGTGTTATAAGCGTTATTTTTGAGTTGGTTGCCAGATAAAAAAAAATGAGACAGTTTTCTTTTTCTTTTCTCATTTTTTTTGTATACCTTTATTTTTCTTCATAAAACTGGTGTATTCAAAATAGAAAATTAATCAGATCAAATATAAAGTGTAGCTGTATATTAATAATGGCCATGTTCATATGACAATACTTCATCATATTTATTTTGTAATAATTCTACAAGTACATTTATAATGTTTCAAATCACGTATAGATTAACTGAATTGAACAGTGTAATAATGTAATGATAATTCACATGTCTATTTATTATTTTTAGAGTAAACTTTTGACATTCCATATATATATTTTATAAGTAAAATTAAGATAATTGTGATTGTGTTTGACGATATAGAATTATGGGGCATGTATCATGATAGGTCAAATATTTTAAAAAAAAGTTTTGGTCAAAGGAATTGACTTTCTGAGAATTTCAGATGTCAATTTTTTTTTTGTTTTAATATTCTCTTCATCGGACGAAATAATTAGTACAAATTAAAACCGCTGGCACGGCATAACATTTTACTTTACAGACTTTATTTGGATTCGATATTGTAGCTACCAGGGATTATCAAATTAAGAGGTATGACTTGATCCTTTTATGTTGAAAATTATGACAAATCACATCAGTTTTGTCTGATACGTTTGGTCATACATGTGAGAGTTAGATAAATGAAGTTTAAAGGTCTTAATTTTGTATTCTGTGGTTACTATAGTGAGTTTAAACGTACTAGCTCCCAATGCGTTGTGATAGATGTGTGATCCTTAATAATTGTGTTAAAAATGGTTATATATAAACATTGCAATGTATCGTCTAACTTTACCAAACTACTAATGATTTTAGAAGTCTTATTTTCATTATTTTGTTGATAGATTTTAGCATTTTGTTATTTGTTTCCACGTTTTTTCCATGTATCGTTTTTATTCCATTTTTAAATATCATCGATTAAGTTCTACTACGTAAGAAATTATTTCATTCAATAAATTAGTGCTAATTTTGCTATTTTGACTTGTGCGTTGTTAGATCTATGATATGCAGATACTTTAGCAATGTTTATAAATGTACCGATAGACAATTAAATAACTTATTAGATAAACGTAGTACGTAGTCATGAGAATTAATAACAAACTGTGATTTTGTGAATGAGACGATTGTTTGATGATTAAACGATTTTAACTTTCATGTTTCTTTAATATAATACACGTACACTCAAATATGTTGAAGTAAATTAAAAAAAAAATACCCCGACTGCAGTCTAAAAATTGGAAACAATTATGTTTGATATCACGCGGGATATGGTTAAATGGTTGCCAATTATAAAGCGAAAGACATGTTTTTTTTCGCTTTCGTATAGCAGACGGTAGCCGCTTGCTATCAAACATGTACTATTCATCAAAATCCGTCCAGCCGTTAGGTCTGTAGAGGAGAAAAACGTAAGAAAACGTACATGCATACATACGCAGGTAACACGTTACCCTCTGTGGCAGGCTAAGACCGGACAAAGGAGTCCCATTTCATTCCATTACCCTCGCTGGCGCAATCGGATAAAAACGTCAATTATTTCATGAATTTAATCGTCAATCATTTGGTTGTGTGCGAAGATACGTGGTGGGGCGCGTCATTTGGGCTAAGACATATGGGATCTAGAATGCGGATAAACATGCTTAGTTACAAAGCAAGAAAATGAAATATAGTTAAATAGTTACAACTTTATTAATAAACGCATTAACCACCTCACTGTTTTACAGCCAAATAAAATAGTATAAATTCCTCCACTGATTTCAAGATTTTTCCTATTTTTAATTACAACAACTCAAATTCCGTTTAATATATACGATTGAATGGTTTATGACAGTTTACATTTTGATTAGTTACGTATACTTAATATATATACAATATTTCTTTCATAGGAACAAACACAAATATGAATCAAAACTTAAAAACATAACAACTCAAAATTTGTTACATGAACAAGTATCCGGTAATAATGAACTAAGTACAAATACCTATAGGTATCCACTGTCATGAATATTCAATGTATAACTAACAATTCCGTAAAAAGATATTTGTGCATTGATACAGACAATGGTAACATTTCAATAAATATGGCGACAGAAAAATCATTTTATGAAATAACGACAACACAATTACATAATAATAATAAAATTAAAAGTACTAAGTACAAAAAAATACTATAAACAAAAATACTTTGGCGCCAAACGCTAAACCAGGAACCTTACGCAGAGATTCTTAAATATTTATAAGTACTTTCTTTATCTGCAAATTTATGCAAAAATAATGTCTTGCAGTAGAGTCAAGGTCTCTTAATACACCAAATTGAAGATCGGTTAGTCCACTTCAAAGTATCATTCTTTTTTATACCAATTAGGTGGCAGACAAGCACACGGCCTACCTGATGAAGAGGTTACTGTGGCCTATGGACGAGTGCAACACCAGAGGCGTTACACTCGCGCTGCCGACCCTGAAGAAACCTCTTAATGCCCCTCGCATTTAAAGCGGGGGTCGATCAAATATGAAAATAATTTAGTAGATAAGCAATAAATGTCTAAAAAAGTACTACCACCTAAGTGAAATAAAAAAACTAATCTGAATAAGTAACCGATCACACAAGAAAAGTTAACAGATCCTATGAAATGAATGTTCGCAAGATGTGAGGTACCAACCGCTTCTCTAATAAATACAAGTGCAAAAAATATTTTATTTCTAATATGAAATTGATTTTACAAAATATTCCAAAGTAGATCTTGACTCCCTGCTGTTCTCATTACATTCTAGACATAATCGTCCTGATTTTAAACTTAAGTAATTATTTGCAGAAATTACTAGAGTTTTTATACATTAACGCATTAAAGATAAATGAGAAATCTTGCTATTTTATGAATAAGAATTAACATTAACGTTTAATTTTAACATTAACATTTTATTTGAAAGCAATCTAATTTTTGACAAGCTATAATCTAATAAGAATATTTCAACCATGACGTTTTATAAGATATTTATTTTGTTTCTGATAGTATCGAGGATAGTGACACAACTTAAAACTTTGACACACTGATTTTATAGTATGGTGTTTTAATATTTTATATTTAACTAATTGTCTACTGCCTTTAGCTTACCATCAGGCAAAGTGAAGTTTTATTGACGTAATATAAACTCACGCCTGTATCCCCGAAGGGGTAGGCAGAGGTGCTAGCACCCACATTTGGCCAGTTTATGTTTAGTCCCAATGTTATAGGTGGCGAGCCTATTGCAATTATGCCATTAGCAATTATACACTTGGCACTTATAAACCTGCGATAAATACACACATAACTTCGAAAAGCATCGAAAAGTCATTGGTGTGTGCCATGGTAAAACCTGGGATCGAACCCGAGATCTCGTCTCAGTAGTCCATTACCCATACCACTAGGCTACCGCGGCGTTTTACTGATGAGTCCTACATTAAAAAAAAATAACTTTGATTTCTTAATAAATGTTTTAAATCTGTTATCGATTAGTCTGGCAATAGGAACAGTATCATCATAGCTGTTATCATAATCGAAAATGATCATTTTGTAAATTTTACTTCTTCCTTACTGACGCTCGTATAACCTTGAAGGAGTAGATAAAAGTATATATATAAACCCACATTCCGCCAACTATATTCTACTTTAGACACCCAATAACAAAAAATTGCATTTTGAGTTATGTCACTCTTCTCGTAAAGATGTTGAATGATTTGTTTCTTAAACTAATTATGATTACAACGATATATTATCGCGTTAGCCTCTTCAGCAGCAAAGGATATTTATGTTTAAGCCAATATTCTTTGCCTAAACCACAAATATACTAGATAAGTGCCACAAGCGTCCGCCCCAACATTTTACCAAAGTTAAGCTTACTTAAGTTTTTCGCGGCTTTGCGCGCTCCTGATAGAAATCTAGAATTCTGATAGGTTGAATACCGATACAAATACCTAATTTTGTCTAATGATACGCTGGTGAGCATTATAACGTGACGTTATCGGAAGCGACCGGTAGTTTTCATACTATTTCACATGAGTATTTAGTCTACACTATATTACTACTGCGAAACATTGTAGCCATGTGGTTTCGGGTAGCTGTATAATTTTCGGTAATGTAAAATTTTGACCACCCCATCTCTTCCCATGCGGTGTCGTACAAGGTGACTAAGGGATAGGGCTGTTTAACATCAGACAGATATATACAGCCCAGACTCAGCCTCAGATACACGGCTCGAGTCAACAATAGTTTTCGAAAAACAGCACTAGGCTCATCCCCTATTACGAGTGCGAGAGATATGCCTGTCAATCTCACCTTCGGCAAACAAAAACGACCCACAGGCGTCGTGCGTTTTAGTCGGTTCGAGTCCAATATAACCCACCGATTATCCGTGGGGACATTTCGCACGTTAAAAAACCCCTATTAAATGGGAACGAATACAATTATTGGTGAAATGTGGTTGTTAATCCACCTCTGCTTCCCCTCCGGGGATAAAGGCGTGATTATATGTATGTAACACTGTATTATATCACTATAGCATTAATACAAACACGGTAGTATATCACATAAAGCTAACTAATTAATTGCACACAGCGCTAACTACTTAATGCTAGTTTTTTTTTTAATTGCCCACTCTAACCTACTGACCTTGACCTTATAGATAAAATGTAAAAGTACACTACCTGTGTTAAATTCGAAGATATTATTGTATTGCTTGCACTAATACCACGGAATAAATATTTATGCTTTGCTAATACTGTCTCGTTTTTTTTCTCAAGTGCAAGTAATGCACTAGGGTCCGTTCAAGAAGGTCGATGAAGTCCGCCCTCCATGAGCGCAGGCCTGGGGGTGACAGGTGGAGCCGCCTGTCACCCTAGCAGAAGCAGGCCGCGGCGGGTGCTCCTCCCCGTTTACCGGGAACGAGTTGGGGACTCTGTAGCCCCCACACACCCGAAGAGAGGGCCAGATCGTGAGAGATGGCCCTGGGTCGGCCGGGGTGCGAGGGATATGCCAGTCAACCTCACCTTCGGCAACCAAAACAACCCACAGGCGGCGTGCGTTTTAGTCGGTTCGAGTCCGACATAACCTCCCCCACTGACGCCGGTGAGGAGGTATCCGTGGGGATTTTACGCACGTAAAATAAAAAGAGTCCGTTCAAGAATTACGTAAGCACTAAAGAGGGGAGGGAGGTCTTTACATTGTTTAATCATGATGACATGAGGATTGGGGGCCTAGACAATGATTACGTAAGCAGTAGTTATTTACGTAGGCTCACCTCCTATTACGTGGGACCGAATACAATTATTGGTGAAATGTGGATGTTAATTCACCTCTGCCTAACCCTCCAGGGATAAAGGCGTGATTATATGTATGTATGTAGTTATTTACTTTTTCACACATAATATAGCATGCATTACCCATACATTACCGTAAAAACACAAACATGATAAGAAATATGCATATATTCAATCCATCCATAATATTGGTATCTAATATTTATGTAAACAGGAGAGGGGGGGGGGGGAGTTTTTCTTACTTTATCTGACAAGGGGGAGGGGGGTTAAATAACTGTAATAAATCTGCTTACGTAATACTTGAACTTTGAGGCCAAAGTGTGTACTTACATCAGGAGGCTGTCCTAACTTAATACTAACCTGTCGGCTCATGGTCTGATATACCACAATATAAATCAAAAACAGCTAAATAGGTCGTACTGTGTCAACTGGCTACTTATTCACTAGATTATAATTCACACAGATCTTGACAAATAATGGTCATTCGGTATCAAAATTACAGATCTGACATATTTATTTCAGTAGAGATAAACCTCCCATATAGGTTACTACAAAATATTAGCGCTAACGCGTACCTATCGTGTTACTCGAAAAAGTCTGCAGGCAGTAGGTGTATAGTACCTACTTACATTATACAACATGCAGTCCTATATTGTATGGAGATTGTTTTCATCTATAAAATAGTTTAGTACGAAAACGAGTAACTAATAATAAAATTGGTTCAATCTGTACCCCGAAAATTGTGTTATGGGAAAAGATTTCCTTAAGTTCAGGTTTTTTTTATGCCCCTTAGGTGGCAGACAAGCACACGGCCCACCTGATGGGAAGTGGTTACCGTAGCCTATGGACGTATGAAACACCAGGGGTGTTACAGTCGCGCTGCCGACCACGAAGAAACCTTCTGATGCCCCTCTTGAAGAACCCCATATTGTAGGTGCTTGGGAAAACCGCAGCAGGGAGGAGCGTGGAGCGTGGGATGAAGTTTCTTTCATACCGCACAGTGCGCATCGTCTCAGTTCGCAATGTGTGAGGATGAATTCCCTGCCTATGGCGAGAGGTGCGATGATAGAATGTAGCTGGGGGCATCATGTCAAACAATTCATTTGAGCACAAACCATTGTATAGGCGGTAGAACATACATAGCGAGGCAAAGTCCCTCCTAAGGCTAAGAGGTTCCACTCCATATTTACATCGCCGACTAAAAACAATATTGTTAAATACCTTAGAATTCCATGTGTATTACACGAGCTATTAATCGGGTACTAAGGACCTAGGTGTGAGTACGAAATAATCAAAATATGTATTATTAAAAAGCCCGTGGTCTAGTAATATACATAGAAGTTTTTAGTACACACAAAGTTAAAGTTATACTTTAGATAACATTACAATAATTAGCTTAAGTACTTAATACAAAATGTGCCAGCTAAGACTGTAGTTCCAAGGTCAAGTTCACCTATATACTAGATATGAAGGACACGACCGTGCTGGTGGGACTGACCACTCGCGCGTCGCCGGGCGGCGGGCGTCAGCCGATGGTGTGCGCCAGGCCGCTGTTGAGCAGCGCCGTGTGGCTGTCGCTGTGCAGCTCGGCCAGGGGCACGCCGCCGTCCGCGCGGCGCCGCCGCTCCGAGCTGTGCCACATGCCGTACGTGAAGTAGATTATCAACCCTGCAACACGGGACAAACTGAAACTTAGCTACCTAATCTTTTTATAATATAACTAGCTGACCCGCTTCAGCTCCGCCTGTGGTATATTTCGTAACCTAATATCACCTATTCGAGCCCATATTTCTTTAGTTTTGAAATAATATATGGAAATCTGCCGGATTTGTTAATATGTATGATCGCTACTCCGCTCCTTTACGTAGTACCGTGATGACATATAACCTAAAACCTTCGTAGATACCTAAACTGAAATTATCGCGTTCAAATAAACAAACAAACAAACTCTTCAGCTGAAAATATTATGCGAAAAAAAGAATGCGGGTCATACACAGGACATAATCGCTCCGACGGGCAGCGAGAGGATTTCTGCCCGTAATTAAGGTACTAAAATCCAAGTGGATTTCCACTTACCATATATTTTACGCAAATCAAAGGCTTTATTTTTGTACACTGCATTAGTGGCATAAAAGAAAAATATCACACACATATTACGCCAAGCGTCGAAAGTGTCACTCCTAGTGTCTAGGTTGGCTACTGTTGTGATATTTGTCAAAAGTAAATAAAAATTGTTATCAGACCCGATGAGTGGCGCTTTAATCGCCATATAGATTTATTTAAATAAAAATTGCACGTCGTTATTGTCACATTATTATAAAATACGGTCCTACTTTGCATAAATAGTCATGGCCGTTGTCCCAATGGGGCTACGCAGTTTAAGATACAACGAAGTAGGTAATCATAGCGGCCGCAGCGGCGGAAGACACCCGAGGAGGCCTTCGATGACCCTGAATTAGCCGGGGAGTGAAGGATATGCCAGAGGATACAACACCCTCGGCAACTAGTGACCCGAGACGGAATGTGGTTTTAGTCCGACATAACCATCTTTATACGAAAGAGGTACTTTCACAGAATCCGAGGCTATACGAATTATTGCACAGTCAAATAAAGGGATTAACCTTATGTGCTTAAAGCTATGGAACGAAAACATCCGAAGTTATGCTCACATCGCAAGAGTTTTGGTACTCAAGAATCGATGAAACAAAATTTTGAATGTGCAAAAAAGCAGTTTGGAATATGCAATGAAAATTTAATGGTAGAGGGTAGTATTAGTGAGACAAAAACAATGTTAAAAGATTTGTTGGTTCTCAATAAAATTAGTTCAGATCTGTTTTTTAATGACACATACAAACTAGCTAGCTCCGATGGGAGGTACCCGTGGAGATTTCCGGGTTATTCCCGAATCTCCCTGTTACCGATTCAAATATTTGGGCACTTAAATAAGGTCTTTACCTACTTCAATTGGTAGAAGTGATTGTATGTTATCTCTTCCCATACGGTATCGTATAAGGCGACTAAGGGATAGGACTGTTTAACATCAGACAGATATATACAGCCCAGACTCAGCCTAGATGCTTGGCTTGAGGCGATAATAGTGCCCGGAAAAAGGCAATTGGCTCACCCCCTATTACGTGGGACCGACTACAATGATGGTGAAATGTGGGTGTTAATTCACCTCTGCCTAATCCTCCGTGAATAAAGGCGTGATTATATGCATGTATGTATGCTCTGTATCTAACATGGCGTAAAGGGTGCAGTAATAGAAACTGGCTACATAAATCTCCGTTGTCGTAGGAAGTTGGGGATGCCCACATTTCGAACGTACGCGGACGTAACATTTACATCATTCGTTTATGACATCCGCGCCGAGCGTTTCCTTGTCAGGTGCTCGTAAACGTGTCGATAGAAATATGAACTTTAATAACTACTTAATAGCGACTGATTTTATAATCGTTTTGGAGTGAAATATTTTTGCCACAGTTTTGACAGCAAAATCGTCTGGAAGTATTAATTTGGCGATAAAAAACCCCATACATTATTACGGTCACTTGTACATTGTCCCCATAAATTATAAGCCGGTTTCATATGCTTAATCTGACCGTTTTACAATAAATTCTGTTAGAATATGTATATGTGTGTATTATGCGAGGTCGACCCATACCACCTTAGTACTCCCTTTTCAATACTCGTTAGGTACAATATTCTCTTGCATTCTCGTGTATCTCTATTTTTCTTCCTACCGGTCAACTTCACTCCACACTATATAAGTGATCGTTCTCTGATTAAAAATGACCAGTTATGACACTGACCATGATTGGTGACATGATGGCAGTCGCTTTACAGAAAATATCAAAGTTCGGCAGGGCGCGGGTTCGATTCCCACTCAGTCAAATACTTGTGAGCTGGATCTGGATATTTCTGCGCCTCACAGAGTACAATAAGCAATAAGGCAATCGCTACGGGTAACTGGAGGCTGAAGCCCTAAGAAGTCCAACAAATGGTCTAACTGTAATACTTCGACGTTGTCAATGGGTTGTGATGGTCAGATGGCAGTCGCTTCACGGAAAATATCGAAGATCAGTCAAACAGACAGACTAGAAAAAGCGGACCCCAGACTCCGAGGTGACTGGGATTAACGCAAAAATAAAGAACATGAATATTTCCTTTTTTTAATCTTAATTTTAAATAGGGGTTTTAATCCATAAAGGATATGCCAACCCCATCGTACCTTTTGATATTATACAGGACAACAATAATTTATTAAAGTGGGTAAACACATTAGATGTTTCTTAAGATCGGAATAAAATATGATAAATATTAATCATAAAAACGTCTTTAGCAATTTACGAGTATATTTTTATAAATAAAATCAATAAAATTATACGTTCAAAGGAATACCTACGAATTTGATGGTTTATTAAGAGTATAGAATATATAATGAATCATAAATTAATCTACTCATTTATTAAGCCAAAAGTTTAAACTTATGGTTGCGTGCGTTCTTGGGGACCTGAGTTCGATTCCGCACGAGTTATAGAGGGTTTCCTCTGAAAATTCTCAGTAACCATACTGACTATAAGACCGGCGTTGCTCCCCGCGCGGCTCACGCATGCGTTTTTTTTTTCATACAAAAGTACACACGTGAGAAGCCTTGTGCTACTCCCACAATGGTACCTTTTCACCTGAATATTTGGGCAGGTGTCCAAGTGCTGTCAGGTGGCACCCTGCGCTTGCTTGCTACCTTCGTATTTTAAAAACCAAACGGAAGTCAAGTGATCACATGATGGAGTATGCAAATAATTTGTTTCATATAAAGAGAACAGGTTCTTATAAATATTGATTTCACTTAATTGCTGTATTAGATCGTGTGATTATAACGTCATCTTAATTTCAAATTTTTCTTTGTTAAAACTATCTTAAAACCAGCAATTAGAGGTTTGCGCTGAGCGCGAATAGACCCCGCTATTCATAACAGGGTTTAGGGTAGGCAGCACAACTGTAACGTAAAGCCCTTAGTGTTACATACATCTATAGGCCACGGTAACCACTTTCCATCAGGTGGGCCGACTACTTGTCAGCCACCTAAGTGGTATAAAAAAACAGATAAATATAGACTACAGTTAAAACTACGTCAGCTATGCTATGCAGTATGCATACATAAACTCATGCCAGTAAATTCCCGAAGGGGGTAGGCAGAGGTATATGAACACCCACATTTCGCTAACCATGATATTCGGTGCCCCCTTGTTGCGGCGGCGGCGCGCTTCGCGCGCCTCCCCGTCCGGGGACGTGTTGGGGACTCTGTGGTCCCCACACCCAAGGGGAGCGCCAGATCGAGAGAGATGGCTCTGGGTCGGATGGAATGCGAGAGATATGTCTGTTAACCTCACCTTCGGCAACCAAAAACGATCCACAAGTTTCGTGCGTTTTAGTCGGTTCGAGTCCGACATAACCTCTCCCACCGGCTCAGGTGGTGGGGGTATCCGTGAGGATATTCCGCACGTAAAAAAAAGCGGGGGCACCTTGTGTGTGCCGTATGTTGAGAACAGCAATGTCCTTTTATTTATGTTATGTTAATTCTTAAATAACTATACACACCCAGTCATTATAACCACATGCTGTGGAAACCCACAACGCTAAGGACATTTCAAAAAATTATATACATAGGCAATGCCAACCACAAAGGACATTCACAAACATGTCTGGGTGTGTGTCATGTTCATGTTTGACTAATGCTCTCACGAGAGAGTGATATCAGAGACGTTTAGAAGTACCTGGGGAAATAGCGTTTTCATTAAATTAAAATTGGATTTTAGATACCTAATTTGTTATAATAGGACTTTTTTATACCACTTAGGTGGCAGACAAGCACACGGCCCACCTGATGGAAAGTGGTTACCATGGCCTATGGACGTGTGCAAAACCAAGGGCGTCACACTCGCACTGCCAACCCTGTAAGCACGTGTCATAAGTATAAAGGTTCTGTAAATCAATGAAATTAAAAAAGGGTGATTAAATTAAGTTTTGTTAAGCAGAATTTGGGCCACCCTATCTATTCACATGCGGTGTAGTACAAGGCGACTAAGGGATAGGGCAGTTTAACTTCAGACATATATAAACAGTCCAGACTCAACCTCAGATGTATGGCTTGAGTCAACAATTATGCCCGGAATACGCCAATAGGCTCACCACCTATTACGTGGGACGGAATACAATGATTGGTGAAATGTGGGTGCTAATTCACCTCTGCCTAACCCTCCGGGGATAAAGACGTGATTATATGTATGTACATACATATGTATTATTTTTTCAGGTTTTCCACCAGCAGGGATATTTCAAACATACAGTGACAACGCATATAAGTAGACAAGTAGTCTGCCAAAATAACTCTTCACACCATCCTTTCATATATCGAGAATTTAAAAATAAAAAAAAAGGTTTTTTTTATACCACTTAGGCAGACAAGCACACGGCCCACCTGATGGAAAGTGGTTACTGTGGCCTATGAACGTTTGTATCACCAGAGGAGTCAGCCAGTTTCTGTGCCGTTAGTGTAGAAGACAAAGCAGGACAAGCCTTTAATCTTCCCACTGACAGCACAAATTCTCCAGTGAGCTCTGGCTACCCTACTCACCGCTGGGAACATAACACGAAATTATTATAGCCGCGGTATTCTGCAGGGCGGAGGTGCTGCCCCAGTAGGACTGCTCAATTGGGCGGAAATACCGCCGTGTCCTACCCCCTAATAAAAAAACTACTGAGTATTTGATGCAGTTCTGGTAAAAGAACTTCGTAAAAGTGTACATTTTATTGAAAATGGAATCAGTAGACCAAAGCCTCCTGATATTGGGGGGAACCTATGTCCAGCGGTGGACCGTGATAGGCCAATTGATTGATTGATTGATAGATATTGAAAATGGTTTCAAAGCAATCATCATCATTGTCTGACCTCCCAAACCCGAACGGAAAGCCAGCGACCAGCAGGCGTACCGTCTTGCAGGTGAGGAGACTGGCCCATGGAAACGTGGCCAAGACTAGTAATATTGATGTAGCCCCTGTGATATTGCTCAAAAACTATTATTAAAATTTGAAAATGATAATCTACTTTTGATACAAACTGTACCTTCTTCATCACAGCGTTAAACCCAGTCGTATCCCAAGCTTGCACCTCGGCGTCTGGTGTCCACTTTACCAGTTTAATTGCGGATTTGGCTAACTTCAATATTTCCCGTGAAGTGACTGCCATCTGACCTCCACAACTCAAAGGCGATATCCAAGCACTGCAGTAACCAGTTGTTGGACTTTTTTTTAAGTGCTTCAACCGGGACCGATGGTTTAGCGTGCTTTTTGAGACACGGCCAGACCAATTTAAATATCCATGTTCATGCATACAAATATTTGCACTGAGAGGGGATCGAATTAGCGCCTCCTGCGTGGCGGGCGCGATCACTACGGCCACGCCACAGAGAATAAGAGAGTGATACTGACTGTACCTAATTTATTTACTTAGATAATTGGATGCCGACAAAGAGCATTGCATTTTGTAAAGTTGTAATTTATTTATTAAAACAAATAATTGAACAAAGAAAAAAATTTTATAAAAAATTCGGTAGCGGTGTAAAACTAGCGGCATTTTTAGAGCTTATTATAATGCAATAAAAAACTTGACTATTCTTGAATAAATTTGAATAGATAAGTTGCGATGAAAACAAACTTTTTATCTCTGATAAGAAACTTTGCGAACATTAACATTTAAAGATGAACCTACTAGATTCTATCCTGATCTGGGTTTCCTAGGATTTCCTATTTCACGCGAAAACTAATGATTAGAGGTCATATTGACGTGTCCTATATAAAGAGACCTGAGAATATCATGTCAAAATGTAACAAACGTAGTTAAGACTAAGTTTGTAAAATTCTGACTGCTTTCTCTTCTCTTCCGACTGTCACCTAATGGTAAGCTGAAGGCAGTCTATGGAGAGAGGTCACCATTACAGATATAAATAATATTACAATAGTGTCCCAGCTTCACGACCTCATCAGACGCTTTTTCACACCCTTCTTAAAGGACCCAGGACTGTAAGCTCCCATATGCAGATGACCTGAAAAGGTAAATGGGGTAGACTGGGCGCGAAAGAAAAAGGATAAAAACGAGTAGGTGCCGAGTGCTATAGTGCATATTGGCCTATGTCCAGCAGAAGACCATAGTACACTGTATTTATACATCTGAAGATACGGCTTTTTACTTGGCGAAACTGCCTCTGGTTTGGGTATGGCCGACTCCAACCAATAAAAATAACAGGGTGACTTTCGCGACAACCATATTGTCGTAGCAGGTGTATCCTAGAAAATCCTAGATAGATCGATAGATAGATAATACTTTATTGTACGCCAATACATTTACAGCTGAGACAAGTAGGTAGCATGCATATACAGTTTAATATACAATGGGCGGAATTAACATTGAAAGCGATTTCTTCCAGGCAACCTTGGAATGGACAGTAATGTGACAAGACAAAAGATATTTGTTGTTGTTATCATATAAAACTAAATAAAAGGAGTAATAAAACAAAAAGAAGAATGAGAAAACCACCCAAAAAGAACCTGCTTCTGCAAAACCGACGGCTAAGACTGCCAGAGGCTTTTCCTATCTTCCTTTCTTTGTATCACAAAGCGGTAACCGTATGCTTGTTTGGTACCTTACTTAAGGTACAAAAAAATGTTGCGCAATTCTCAAGGTGTTTTGTACATAGTTATTTATTTCCTCCTCTCTGTACTTAGTTATTATCGATAATAAAATTATACTAATTATGAAGATTAATATATCTAATTTTAGCGTTCGGAACATTGAAGGCGATGTATAGATCTGAAGACAGTTCTTTTGGCGGCTGTAATGGTAGCGCTAATTTATTTTCCTGATTCGGACGATAATAAATTAATTTGACGCCACTGAAGTTTCTTTCATACCGCTTAGTGCGTAACATTATATTTTACATTATCATTTTATACTCACGGAATCGGTTAGTGACGCTAATTTTTTTGCTGTTTTTTGATGTCAAATATTATTGCTGTTGCATTTGTGGACAATATTTGACATCAAAAAAATTGACAATGCAGAAATGATAATGAATTGCAAGATTAATGATTATTTGAATGATAATATAATTATTTGTTTTTTCTTTTGCCATCCCGTATCATTCATGCGTTCAAGTGTCATCCGGAACAAACCATACCGTACCGTACCGTATGGGGATGCACCACATTTCAGCACATATAGTCTTGAAAAGAAAGGAGAGGACTGAAGAAATTGAAAGTGCTTATCAGAACACTCGCCATAGACGGTAAAATACTACTGAACAAGTCAACTGGCGAAAGGAAAGTACAGGCAAAGATAGATTACAAATTTGTATCTGACAACTTATCAAAGCTGAGGATTCCTCAAAAAAATAAAGATACGGAATTGAAAGACGGTAATTGACCGAAGTAATATAAGCCAGCAGTTCATTAAAAAGGACATTAATTTCGCGAATAACCGTATTTAAATTTTATATGAAATTAATTTATGCAAACTGACGTAAAACAGATCATTCATCAAAAAACTTGTAACAGAACCGGTTCCATATGATAAAACTAGTATATCGAATCGCCTTACTACCGGAGTTTTTATACAAACACCGGCATCGATCAACTAGACTTTTTAACAATAAAACAGGAAGAAATGTGCACTTCCTTAAAAACTTTTTGAAAAATGAACCGAAAAATTCAGTTTCAGATCGATTGACACTCTGGAAAGACACGTTTAGAATCAGTCTCTTATTAAATTAATCCTTTGTTGTGAAATATAGATAACATAATTAAAAAAACTACTTATTTTTTATAGCAAAATATGTTTCGCAGTATATAAGACAAGAAATATACGAGTTTACGGCATTGTACGCGGGTTAGGTGAACGTTACGCAACTCTTAATACTTTTGACTCCAACAAACATGCACCAATTAGTAACACTGTTGCTGGTCGCGTCCAGCAGTGGGGTGCTAGCCCAAAACTCCCGCGCTAACATCCCTGAAGATGCAATGATGACCTTCAATGAGATCGCAAACAAATACGTCCAAAAAGGAGAAGAATACGATGTGACAGCCGAAGATGGATACATTCTAAAACTGTTCCGAATACCCGGCGACATAAACAAACCAATTCTCTTGATTCATGGTGCGGTTGCGTCCTCAGACAGTTTCATATTAAGAGGGAACACTTCGCTAGCAGTTGCGCTGTCCAGAGACAACTACGATGTCTGGGCTATCAATCTTCGAGGGAATAGATATTCACGACGTCACACTACCCTGAATCCAGACAAGGATAATAATTACTGGGCATTCAGTCTACATGAGTATGGGTACTACGATCTGCCAGTAACAATAGACTTTATTTTGAATAAGACGAAGCAGGGTCAATTGAGTGCTGTTGGTTACTCAGAAGGAACTACAGCAATGTACGTATTGGGGGTGACGCGGCCTGAATACAATGCTAAGGTGAAGTTGTTCATATCAATGGCGCCAATATGTTTCTTGCATAACACACAGCAGTACGTATCCCTTCTGATGGACATCAGTCCGATATTGAACGAGGGATTGTTGGCTCTTGGACATGAAGAGATCTTAGGATACAAATCATCAACAAAAGCATTGGTCGATGAATTCTGCTTGCAAAGATATACAGGCTATGAGCTATGCCTTCAAAATGGGTTATTCCTTATAACCGGTTCGCATGCAATGGAAATCGAGAACAGTTTCTTCCCAGTAATTCTAGGGCACTTCCCAGCTGGTACTTCGAGAAAAAACTTAGTGCATTTGACACAGATCCGGTCAAAAAAGAGATTCGTGAACTACGATTACGGGGTTGAAGGTAACATGGTGGAGTACAACAGCGCTACCCCTCCAGAATATAATTTGAAGAAACTGACAATGAAGATAGCTTTGATAACCGCCAAAAATGACAGAATATCAACGATCAAAGATGTCGCTTTATTGAAGAAGCGACTGCCGAATGCTGTGGAGTATAAAGTAATGAAAAACGAGGCCTTCAATCATCTGGATTACATTTGGGGGAAGAACACGCATAAGACTTTATTTCCTTATATTTTCAAGTTATTAAAAAAGTATCAGTGAAAGTGTACAATATACTTACAATGTGATATAAAGTGCGTATTAGCACAAGTGCCAAAGAATTAAATTTCATAAGAGGAAATGAGTGGTAGTGATTTAGAATTTTCTTGAAGTGAAGTTATTTGCAATTAAGCGATTTTAAAATTATTTTAATCGTTAATTAATTGTGTAAAGTGAATTCCATGTGGGAAACAGATGAAAGGTTTGTTATTTTTAATCTAATTGTTGTATTATCTATAAATGTTTAGACTAACCAACTCATTTGGTTATGTTTAAAACAAATTCTTGCTTGTTTTTTTTTAACATAAAAAGCTCTATGACAAGATAATTTAGGGTTATCAACATCCCAAAAACCTTGTACCTTAATCTTTGAAATGACCCTTTTTTACATTTTATTTGATTTTATAACATTATTGTTTTCAAAGTCAAAAGTAATGATCACGTTCAGTGTATAAAATTTTAATTTTGAGATAAGTAATACATATTTTGTACTGATAGTAACTATCTAGCTCTATCTATCTTAATTCAGATTTTTGAGATTAACTTCTTTGCTACTAATATTTATGTTAATCTGCGTGGACTATGTGGGTGTGTGTGTGTGTGTATGTAGCCTAGTGGTATGGGTAATGAAAAACCTCGGTAGCCTAGTGGTATGGGTAATGGACTGCTGAGACGAGGTTTCGGGTTCGATCCCAGGTTTTACCATGGCACACACTAATGACTTTTCGATGCTTTACGAAGTCATGTGAGTATTTATCACAGGTTTATAAGTGCCCGGTTAATGGCAATAGGCTCGTCACCTATTACATTGGGATCTACACATAAACTGGCGAAATGTGGGCGCTAGCACCTCTGCCTACCCCTTCGGGGATATAGGTGTGGGTTTATGTTTATGTATATTGATGTTATTCATTTATTGCATGTATTAGTCATAATAAGTTGGTCACTAAAATAAAATAAGCACAATGTATTATCACCAGTAATGGCATGCAAATATTACATTATTTTATTTATTTACATGATCGCGAGTTTGTGTCGTGTATTTATGTTTTAATTATTTTGTCTATTTGTAATGTGTTAATTATAAAATAATAATTAAATAAAGCAGAAGTTTAAATAAATAAATAAATTCGTATTTTGTGATAATGTTTACACTATTCAATTCAAATATAATAAAAATCAATTTAATTTAATTTAATTTAATATAAATTTATTCGATATTTAATTAATCCAAAATAAATTAATTGTAATAATATAAATTCATCAAATCTAAATTAAAATATCAAAAGAACAAGAAACAGGAAAACTACTTTTTAATTTTTTAGAGACTTGTCATTGAAAAATTCCCCTACTATAGTGACCCTTTTGTATGAGCATCTCTTGTAGGCTCTTTTTATATATGCGAATATTTGTCAATTTTTTAATTTGTTTTGGCAACTCATTACACATGTGGCGCCATGCAAAATATACTTTTATTCTTTAACATTAACTGTTCTACTGGGAACCATTAAATTACTTCACAAATACTATATTGGGAGGTGACTAATTTGCCTTCCGCATAGCAGACGGAACTTTGATCTGTATTATGAGATTAAATGAGATTTATGTCAGTAGGAACTTAATTAATAACAATTAGGTTATTTTTAGGTGTTTCACAACTCATAAAGAAAAAACAGAACCCTTATAGGATCACTTCGTTGCCTGTCTGTCTGTCTGTCTGTCTGTGACGACCTTTTTCTCGGTAATGTGTGGACGGATCAAGTTGAAATTAATACCATTTAATCTGGTCTGCAACTTGTTACAGCTATAAAAAAATCAGCTCCACTTCTAGTTAAACGCAATAAAAAGATAGAGAAGAAAACTATTATGTAACAAAAGTTTGTCCTTCAATTCCTAATGCACGGACACTTCAGCGCGCGAGTTCGACTCGCATTTGACCAGTTTATTTTTTTAATAAATCCATATTTTAATTTTAAATGTCATTGGCTGAAAATAAATATACATAATTGGACGGTACTATTGGTACATTATTATATCTCTATCTATTTTTGTGTTCGCCGTTCGAGTCCAAAGTTCACTTTCCGGCTTTAGCTCCTCCATTTCGCACGGCACTTGGGCGTCCGTCTAATAGATTTATTTTATTAATTTATTTATTCAACTTTATGCACAGTGATTTTGTACAAAGGCGGACTTAATGCCAAAGGCATTATCTATCAGTCAACCTTAGGGTGATGCAGAGATACATTGAGGTAGGTGCAAGCAAAATAATAATCCATTTTTTTAATAGATAAATAATTTTTAATAGATAGATAAAATAGATTTACATTTTTGATAACGTTTAAAAGTATATATCCGATATATATGCATATGGCAATGTGTATAAAAAATATCCTAATGGTAAGTTTAAATTCATAAATGGCATTAATGGATTATTATGATTGTAATGTTTATTGTTTATTATTTTGTTACCTAGGTGTAGGTGTGACCAATCAGAATTTACAAAAAAGGTTTTATGTTCCTGAGTAGATTTTTTTTTATTTCTATTTGAAGATGTTATTTTAGTGTTGATTTCGCTTGATCTAAAAGATTTAATGTTTTTTAGTTGATATTGTTGATTTTTTGTGTCTTAGGAAGGTACTCAAATTAAATAAAACATAGAAAATAATTTTTATTTGATAATTTTAGTATGTTTATAGATACAAGACGACGGGCAAAAAATAGCCCTTTGGCAAAATAATAATAGGTTTCATGACCGCTAGAGGAAGGTTATGAAGACTAGAAAGATCTTATTTAGACTAGAAAGATGACTCCCACTGCTCAGAGAATGATGACAGCAAACTCGTGAAGTGTGTAAGGATAGAATCAAATTGTTGTTGTGGATAGAATCAGGTTGTGGTCTCTGCCTAGCCGCGAGGGACAAAAGCTTGAGCATACCTATGTATGATTAATTTTAACATATTTCTCCTTGCTCCCTATGAAGCAGGTAGATGGAGCAGCTCACCATTGAACTGATATAAAATCAGTTCCAATCCGATTGTCAGTTTCGGTTGCATCAACATCTTCTACTTTTCTTTACATTATCAACTCTTATTTTCTGTTTACATATTTTGGTTTATCTCGGTTTTAGAGGAGTGACTATCCCTCCCCTCTCAACCCTAAGAGGAAAGCCTTGTTCGTCAATCTATAGATTTACTGGTTTGCAGGTGATAAGATAATACTCTTTATTGCACACCAAACATATAATAGGTGGATACGTTTTTTCCGCCCAATTGAGCAGTCCGACTGGGGAAGTACCTCCGCCCTACAGAATACCGCGGCTATAATAATTTCGTGTTGTGTTCCCAGCGGTGAGTAGGGTAGCCAGAGCTCACTGGAGAATTTGTGCTGTCAGTGGGAAGACTGAAGGCTTGTCCTGCTTTGTCTTCTACACTGACGGCACAGAAACTCTATATTTACAGGGTTGGCAGCGCGACTGTGACTTCTCTGGTGTTACAAACGTCCATAGGCCACGATAACCACTTTCCATCAGGTGGGCCGTGTGCTTGTCTGCCATCTAAGTGGTATAAAAAAATACGTTAGATAATTGTATAATTGGCGGTTCTATCGCGGTCTGCGATCTTTTCCAGACAACCACATTGAAAAAAAAGCAGGGTAGTTTGCTGTGTACACTAACCAAATCTATAGTATAAAAAAGAATCGCTGAATGTTGCTAAGCGCAAATTTCGAGAGCAGCTGAACTGAAACTTATCTTTTTTTTGTAATATTCCTTGAAGTACGACGATGGTTGTATTACGGAGAGAAAAATTTACAAAAATGACTAAAAAATAGTCTAAAAACAACACTTTTATATACTCCCATACAAAAGATTTGTAATAACATAAATACTAATAAAATACCATAAAGTTTAAATGTTAGTGGAGAGGTTCCGGGAAGGAAAAATAATAATATCTTGGATTATGCCATAAAATTTGATACGCGTCACTGTCCGTACTGTTCCTTTAGTTCTGAATAGTTTTGCAATTAACATAATTATTATAAGCCCAAGGTCAAACTTCATGTGTGGCGGGCATGGACCTCTGTACCAGCTGATTGGCTCAAGGTCAACTATTCGCGAGCTCGTTTCCGGATTAGAAACTCAGTCAATTTACATTGTATACATACTGATATTACGAAGGGGTAGGCAGTGGTGTGTCATCATTGATATAGCGCTAACTTTTTAAGTACCAGATAATAGAGAAGGAAGCCTTTTGTCATGCATTTTTAACTTCCTTATGGCGTAGAGAAAAATTTTATAGACGTAAAAATCTAGAGGAAAATAGTGATTTTATTTTGCTGTCAAACATTTGACGTCGATCAAAACGAAAGAAATTCGCTTAGGCGTTATGATTCGTTTAGTAAGATTAGGCTATATGAGTTACTTTTATTAATCTGAGAAATATATTTTTTTTTTATTGGACTGCGATAGAGTAATAAAATAACTATTGACAGTACGAAATATGTCGGGGCAGTTAGTGAAAAGTACCAGTCGGACTCATGCACCGAGGGTTTCGTAGCTTAAGTTACATAAACCGTAATACATTTTCAATGTGTTGACATAGAAGATTGATTATTGCACAGTTTCAAGACGTTATAGACCTAAGTATGTGGTATGAATTTCACTTGGATATCTCCACGCATTTCTGAGTCTGAAATGTCTGTCAAGACATTTTTGTCTTGACAGACAGAAAAACAGACAGACGGGTAACGAAGTGATCCTATAAGGCTTCCTTTTTAACCTATTCAGATACCGAACCTTGATAAAAAGATACTACGGCACCAAAGTTAACTAGTACCTATGGAAAAAACTGTTATAATAAATATTTTGCAAGTTTATAAAAATTCATAAAAAAATTAACCGCGTGGTTTACGGCAGACCACCACATCTCTTCCCATTCAGTGTCGTACAAGGCGACTAAGGGATAGAGCTGTTTAACATCAGACAGATTTATACAGTCCAGACTTAGCCTCGGATATATGTGGCTCGGGTCAGAAAAGGTGCCCGGAAACGGGCAATAGGCTGAAGTGTGGGTGTTAATTAACGTCTGCCTAACCCTCGGAGGAGAATGGTCTGATTATTGTGTGTATGTATAAAATACGATATACAATATATAATAATAGTAGTATATATAATAGTAATAGACATAGATAGCAATAAAGATGAGTCAGACTCGCATTTGGCTGGTATTTCTTAAGGTTTGTTTATATCACGCGACCGACTTTTAGCGGAAAGTAATATTTATTGACATGCTAGCCAAATATGGCAATATATCTTAATAATATTAAAATATTGGACATTATTCATTAGCATCGAAAAGAATGCCAATAAAATAAAATATTAGCGTCAGTGACCTCGGGCGAAAAACATACGGAACCATTCAATAATTCTGTGTTAACCTATGAAACCGAAGCGACGCGGCAAGGCAGTGTTACGATAGCATTTCTTATGCAGGTCATGTAGTAAATTGCTTGACCTGAATAAGAAAACGAGGACTGTACCTAATACCTGAATAAGGACGGCACGATACGCATGCGTGCCACAGTCAGTTTCAGTGTTCACTCTTCTTAGAGTCAACTCACACAGATAGAGCAATGGCCGGTAGCAGCTTTTGAGGTAAAATAATACCATTTTGAATCTTATTTAGACGAGATAAAGTTACTTCTCATTTGTACGGAAAGGGGTAGCGCAGCTGCATGAACCTTCTCGCATCTAATTCCAGCAACAAATTTCGGCCGCTGCTCTTTCAGTATGAGCAATATTACAGATAGCACAAACAGGAAATATAGTAAAATCTGACAACTGTCAATCAGTTTGACAGCTTAGTCAAGGATACGGTGGCAATACTTTAGTGTATGATTTGTAAATGATTGAAATTTATTACACAATTTATTAGACGCTCATCGCTTCACAAGTTTAATCACAACTAAATTTATAGCCTATACCTTTTTTTTAATTAATATAAGTTAGGACGAAATGTCGATTTGGTGGTTTAAGTGGGTTGTGATTTCTATTTCCTTTTTTTTATACCACTTAGGTGGCAGACAAGCACACGGCCCACTTGATGGAAAGTGGTCACCGTGGTCTATAGAATTTTGTAACACCAGAGGAGTCACACTCGCGCTGCCAACCCTGTAAGTACAGAGTTTTTGTGCCGTCAGTGTAGAAGACAAAGCAGGACAAGCCTTTATTCTTCCCACTGACAGCATAAATTCTCCAGTGAGCTCTGGCTACCCTACTCACCGCTGGGAACACAACACGAGGTTATTATAGCCGCGGTATTCTGTAGGGCTCAATTGGAAATACCGCCGTGTCCTACCTCCTACAAAATGGTTAAATGTTAGCTAATTTGTGACTGAATGGATCAAGAATATTTATGGCTGTAGTACTCCCAGGACTAGATTCTACATCTTCGACCTCTCTTTTCCTATACAGGGCTTAGATGTCACCCGCATACGTAGCAAACAATTCTATCAAGAACCAAACTGTTCGGCGACTATTTTTGTCACACCATTAAGAATTGGAACTCTTTACACGTGTTTCCTTCTTCCTATAGTTCCGAGCCCTTTAAGCGGGGCTTTAAAAAGCATTATTTTTGTCATCGTGAAAAAGTCGACATTCTAGAGAAAGCATCTGTGATAGCGGCCACTATTGAACTGTCTATCACAATTACATTTAACGAGCTAGATATTAACAAATATCCGGCCAGGGTGCGAGGGATATGTCTCAGATATTCTCACCTCCAGCCACCTGCGGCCCACACAGTCGACACACGTTTTAGTCGGTTCAAGTCCGACATAACCTCCCCCACCGATCCTGGTGGTGGGGGAATCCGTGGGGATTTCGAACACATTAAAAAAAGAGATATTAAAAATATGTGTAAATCGGTGTATACGCTCTCTTCAACGCCTATTACAATCCCTGCATAGTTTGTGTGTAGATTATGTTCTTAAGTTTTTTGTATTTAGTACCTCCAAGGTGGACAGAACCACAGAGCATAACCTAGTATAACACAATAAATATGTCAAACACAAGGAATGTGTTGATTATGTTGTAGTCAATCACCGTTTGTTACGCCTAATTAATTAGGTACCACTCAAGTAGTTATAAAAATGTAGTAATAAATTAGTACTAGTTATACTCAAGGTCTAAACACCCATCTGGTCGAGAGTTACAATAGTTATAAATTTCAACAGCCGTAAAATAACGCAGTCGTAAATTACAACAATCTAAGGCCCTTACTAATAAAAAATACACAGGATATATATAGCTGTTTTGTCAAAATTTCCATACGTAATTGTATATTAGTAAGGTCCTAACAGTATAACAGTTATAAATTTCAATTTCACCAAATTATTGCTGTGTCAATGTATTAATTACTTACTACACTGTACTCCATTCGGTTAGGTACTTAACTAACTAAACGTAAACTATTGATGTGTCTTTTTAATATAATTTATTTAAAAACTAGCTTTACTATTTTTTTCTATTTAAAAACTCATTTTAAAGAAGTTTAATAAAAATAGAAATTGCAAACCGAAAATAATAAATATAATATGATATAAATAATAAATAAATATTGTACCACAATATACACAACGAAGACCCACGGTAAGCATAGCTTAACTAGCTTGTGTTATGAAATCTAGAATGCGGATAAACATACTTAGATACTTTTGATTTTGAGATTTTGTAAATACATACATACTTAGTATATATAGAAACACCCGGATTGGTCGGTACATATTCGTGCATACAAATATTTACACTGAGTGGGAATCGAAACCGTGCCTCCTGCGTAGCAGTCGAACAATCAACCGCTACGCTACAATATTATGTATATATATTGTTTGCATCAATTTTAGTATCTAAAAGATAGTCATGTAATAATAGTAATTAATTTATGTCGATAATTATAATTATAGTCATAAAATGTTATATTTATTGCTATAATCGCATGACTATAAACAAAACACTAAACATTGTATAAACACAGAGTAAATATTGCGCTTCCATCACATAAACATTTCCGTAAAGACCACGTTTTCATTTCTAACCAAAGACATTCACCATTCAATGTGAAGTCTCATTAAATATTTGATATTTAAAAAATGATGCATATTCTAGAACCAACACAAGTTCCGTATTCCGTTCTTTATTCGTACGTAGATTGGCGCGACTTCGTAGATATGCGAGAGTATAATTTGTTGATCTATAAATATTTTAATTTGTTATCGAAATAACATAACCTGCTCTTTCACAACAATTGTGTATTTAAAGTAATGTGTTCTTTGTCTTAGTTATTAGTTTACTACTCCTACTACTACTAGATCTCTATGGCGTAGTGATATAAGTTCGATTGCTACGCAGGGGGCGTGTGTTCGATTCCCGCTCAGTGCAAATATTTGCATACAAATATTTGCATTGGTCTGGGTGTTTCTATGTATAATATGTATGTGTGTACAAAAAAAGTACCTAAGTATGTTTATCCGGAGTCCCATAACACAAGCTAGATAAGCTATGCTTACCATGGGTGTAGATAGCGTTGTGTAGAATGTTGTAGTATATTTATTTATTTATTATTTAAAAAAATAAATATCAGCTAAGTCTTTATACTATAAGTAAAGTAACTCTGTCTGTTACACGTATACGCCGAAACTACTGAACCGATTTCAAGTCAAATAAAAGAAAGAGTAGGTGACTAAATCCCGGGCTCCAAAGTACAGGCTTAGGATGCAATGAATAACGCTGTGATGATGAGTTAGCAGTGAATGATGAGCAGTTGTCTCTGCCTACCCCGGATGGAGATAGGTACAACAAAGGACGCGGAAAAATGAATTTTATAATTAATTACATGATTAAAGTTCAATGACCGCAATAGTTTGAACAACAAAAAAGCATTCGTCAGTCGCCCCGAGGCCTTGCCTCACTGACCTCTCATTAATTCTTTTTACTGTTTGGTTTACTGAATAAATTTGCTAAAATTATTCTTAATTACTCTTTAATAAATACCTATATATCCTTTCCAGTATGGGCTGCGTATTTACCTATACGTATGTAACAGGAGGCTAAACTAGGCTATTTTTTATACCACTTAGGTAATTGCCAAACACACGGCCCACCTGATACGAAGTGGTTACCGTGGTTTATGGACACACGTCCAAACGAATAATAACCTCGTGTTGTGTTCCCGGCTGTGAGTAGGGTAGCCAGAGCCCACTGGAGAGTTTTAGTACATTTAGTGGTTTGATTTGGTTTTTAGCTGTCAGTGGCAAGACCTAAGACTTGTCCTGTTTAGTCTTCTGACTGCGCTGACGGCACAGAAATTCTCTGTTCTTACAGGGTCGGCAGCACAGGTGTGACTCCTCTGATACCTCCATAGACCACGGTAACCAGTTTCATCAGATGGGCCGTGTGCCTGTCTGCCACATAAGTTGTATAAAAAGGTTGCAGGTTTGAGTATTTAGTATAAATCTCAACTTGATCCGTCCACACATTTCCGAGAAAAAAGTCTTGACAGACGAACAACGAAGTTACCCTATAAGGGTGGGTTTTCACTTTTCTTTTTACAGAACAGAACCCTAAAAACAAACAGTGAAACATTAAATGTAGTAGTATATAAATATTAATTGTTCTTTGTTCACAAATAATTAGTTTTATAACTATGAATGAATAAGTATTACTTTCTTTGTGTTTTTCATAAGGAACTTGCCATTTTTCGTCGAGTACATTAGGTGTGATGCCATTTAATTTAATGGTATGTATTTCCTGGTTCAATATTTAGTTAATATAAAAATAATTAAACTCATTAGTTTTATTTTCATAAAATTCATAATTATAAATTACATTTACATACATATAATCACGCCTTAATTCCCGGAGGATTAGGCAGAGGTGAATTATCACCCACATTTCACCATCATTGTATTCGGACCCACGTAAAAGTGGGTGAGCCTATTGCCGTTTTCCGGGCACTATTGTTGCCTCGAGCCATGCATCTCTGGCTGAGTCTGGGCTGTATACATCTGTCTGATGATAAACAGTCTTATCCCTTAGTCGCCTTGTACGACACCGCATGGGAAGAGATGTGGTGGTCCAAATTCTACTCTGCCGGAAACCACGCGGATATTTTACAACTAAACAAAAACGTCCCCTGTGTGCTTGAGCCTCCGAGTCTGAGCAGGTCGGACGGTGAGAGGCCAGACGGACTGACTTTGGTGCGCTGGAGAACGGCAATTGTCTACTTAGGGACGCAACGTGCGTCAGCACGGTCGCCGCCAGCCACCTTAGTCGCACCGTTCACTCCCCGCGGAAGACGCCAGCTCAAGGAAGAGGCTTAAGTGCACCGACTTGGAACCGCTGTACCAGTTCGTGCCAATAGCGGTGGGGACTCTGGGGACCGACATAACCTCCCTTACCGGGTCCAGCGGGAGGTATCCGTGGGGATATTTCGCACGTATAAAAATCTCTAGTTCTTTTTAATTATCTCTGTACATAACAGACATAAATATTATAAATTATATATGTTTTAGCGGCTATTGGCCAACCAGTTCGCCCACATGTCGTAGACAGTGTGTCAACTAAATGTTAATGCTTGGCAACACACAAACGAGCGTGTGGAGGAAGTAAGAAACCTATATATTTAACATTACGGAAATAATATTCAGCCTGCTGATTAAAATCTTGGATTTAAGTTATGAAGACGTTTAGAGATGTTGAGTTTTGCAGTAATCTGATCATTTGACAAATATAATCTTCTTCTTCAACATATTAGCGTTAATCCCAGTCGCATCAGAATCTTTCACCTCTGAGTCTGGGGTCCGCTTTACCAGTCTAACTGCGGATTGGTTGAAGTTCGATATTTTCCGTGCAGCGACTGCCATCTGACCTCCACAACCCAAAGATATCGATTTTTGCTAGAAATAATATACATGGCAAAACAACGTTTGCCGGTTCAGCTAGGAATAATATAGAAGCACTGACCAGCGGCGATCCAGACGGCGAAGCGCACCCACGTCATGTAGTCCAGGTTCAGCATGAGGTAGATGTTCACCAGGATGCTCAGGCCCGGCAGCCATGGCACCAGCGGCACCTGCCCACAGACACTAGCGTTATACTCACTGTCATTTGCTAACTTTATGCCTAAGGTTAATCTTAGTAGCTTGGAAGATTCTATTGGCATATGTGTTGTAATTGATAAGACACTTCTGGTCGGGCCTACGTTCTGTTACCCCTCGTTTACATCACGAAACAAGTTGTAACTTGTTTATAAAAAACTTGTTGAAGACTTGTAGAAGACCAATCAAAACACAATACTTGTTCTATACATGTATCTCAGATACTTTTTCGTTCACATGGGACGTATAGCCAACAAGTTGTAAACAAGTATAAAACACATTTGCGTTCACACTGTAGCCTGTGACATATTGCCACTTGTCAAATACATGTTTATACTTAGGTGCAAACGAGGAGTTACACTCAAACTTTATCAATAACTCTACATAATGTCTTTTTATTTTAGACTTTAAAAGTATTGACTTAAAGTCGAATATTAAATGGCAAGTTTGCAGTATCAGTGTAGTTATTATTAGTTTTAATCGATGCCATCAAGCGACATCGAGCAGAACTATTTCAATTCTATACGTCAAAAGTAATCCTGCATCGCGAAAGTAAAGTTCTCGTGCTAATGTAACGTACATGTTCAACATCCCAACGATAATCGTTGTTTGGCTCCTCGTCAGGCATTATCAGGTTGCTGGATCCTCTTTTTCTGTAGGAGGAACATCACCCCTCGTCCCTCCTCACGTTAAACAATAGCATATTTAATTGGAATAGTACACGTCGCACTCATTAAAAATTATATTTATGTTATATCTGATTAGCAAATACTAGTTTTTATACTCACGGAGAAGGCCAGCTTCTTGTCCGACACGGGCTGGCGCGAGATGAGGTACAGCGTCAGCAGCACCAGTACTGAGCCGAGCGCGAACAGCGCGGTGGGCCCCGCCTGCCCCGCCAGGATGGCGTCGCCGTACGCGTTCACCGCAGACATCATCACGAAGCACCAGATACCTGTGTACGTCCCGGCAAACATCGTGAACTCTATGTGTATACTAACTGTTGCCCACGGCTTCGTCCTCGTGGAATTTTGATCTCGTTCTCGCAACCCGTAGACAGCCTCGTCCGGGCGCAAGTGACTCTCACGCGGCCTGAACCTCCGCGGCCACCACAATGGCGGCATGTCTGGCACTACAAGTCGGCAGACTGGGACGGTCTACGAAAATTTTTCGCGTCGTACCCGTGGAAGCAGCTTTGCTTCACTTCAGATAATTCAAGCTCCTGTGCAAAAGCAGTGGCTGAAGCGATCCTAGCGGGTATGGAATGCTATATTCCCAACCGCTGGATCGCAACAGGAGTGAGCAAACGCCCGTGGTTTAATAGGCCCTGCAGAGAAGCTAGAGAACGCAGGGAATCTGCCAGCAGGACTTGGACCACGACTCTTGCCAATAAGGATCCTAACGTTGCTGAAGTGAAGCGGAAGTTGAATGCTGCCTCGAGGTCCAGTAAAAAAGCAACGGCCAGGGCATTGGCAGAATTGGCGAACGGCTTGCGCGCGACCCATCTGGCAGTCGTGCATTTTGGTCGCTTGCCAAAGCTGCCGAGGGAAACTTCTGCCAGTCCTGCCTTCCGCCGCTGCAAAAACCTGACGGTAGTCTGGCCCATGGCGCTAAGGAGAAAGCCGATCTCTTGGGTAATAATCTCTTTGCGTCAAACTCGACTATGAACGACGGGAATGTCGAACCACCTATTCTTCCCAGCTGTGGTGCTTCCATGACCGAAGTAAAAATCACGCAACGGGTGGTCCGGCGAGAATTTCAGTCCTTAGATGTTCGGAAGTCGAGTGGGCCTGATGGTATTCCGGCGATGGTGCTTAAGCACTGCGCCCCCGAGCTGTGCCCTGTACTTACATGCCTTTTCGCACTCTCTTACTCCGCGAGACAAGTCCCGGCCTCGTGGAAGACTGCCTTTGTGCATTCTGTGCCTAAGAAAGGTGACAGGACAGATCCCTATCGCTATCACCTCCCTTCTCTCGAAGGTGATGGAGCGTGTTATCAATACACAGCTCCTGAGATACCTTGAAGGAAACGATCTATTGAGCGACTGACAGTAAGGCTTTCGCCACCTTTCTCTACCGGTGACCTTCTTGTGTATCTCACAAACCGTTGGGCACAAGCCATCGAGAGTTGGGGTGAGGTACTAGCAGTCAGCGTCGATATAGCGAAGGCCTTCAATCAGGTCTGGTACAGAGGTCTTCTTGCGAAGTTGCCATACTATGGACTCCCCGAGGGACTATGCGAATGGATCGCCAGCTTTTTGTCCAACAGAAGTATCCAAGCCGTCGTCGACGGCAGCTGCTCAGACCGCATGGACATAAACGCTGGTGTCCCACAAGGCTCCGTGTTGTCTCCGACCCTGTTTCTGCTGCATATCAATTACATGCTGTCTGATGGCTCCATTCGTTATGCGGACGACAGTACCGGGGACACTATTTAATCTGTATAACATCTTATATAACCCATATTTGCAAGTAATAAATGAATATGAACATGAATATGAATATTACACGAGCCGTGCAAATATCCCTCGGTCCGAGGTGCGGTGCCACCATGAATCCCATTCATGGTGGCGCCGCAATTCCTGGGCACACCGCTTACCATTGCCTCGAGTATCGGGATCCTTGGTGTCGATATCTCCAGCGATGTCCAGTATCGCAGTCATTTGAAGGACAAGGTTAAGTTGGCATCAAAGAAACTTGGTGTGCTCAACAGGACGAGGCAGTACTTCACTGCGGGGCAGAGACTCCTTCTTTATAAGGCACAGGTCCGGACCCACACCGAGTACTGCTATCACCTTTTTGCTGGAGCGCCTGCTTACCAGCTTGACCCATTCGACTCGATGCAAAGACGGGCGTTGAGGCTGGTTGACAATCCCATACTTGCAGGTGATGTGGAACCTCTCCGCTTTAGGAGGGACTTTTCTTCGCTGTGTGTGTTCTACCGCCTATACAACGGTTTGTGCTCAGATAAATTGTTTGACATGATGCCCACGGCAACATTCTATCATCGCATCGCTCGCCGTAGGCAGGGAGTTCATCCCCACACATTGCAACCTGAGACGGTACGCACTGTGCGGTATGAAAGAAACTTCATTCCACGCACACTCAAGTAGTGGAATGAACTCTCTGCTGTGGTCTTCCCATGCGCCTACAATATGGCGTTCTTCAAAAGCAGCATTAGGAGGTTTCTTCAGGGTCGGCAGCGCGAGTGTGACGTCCCTGGTGTTGCACGAGTCAAGACAATAATCTATCTTTGTACCTACCTCATTGCAACCAGATTTATTCAGCCGTTAGAGCTTGGTAGAATAATAATGTGCACGAATAAGATTAAAGTCCGAGTGAATATGAGTAAGGTCGCGAGTGGGTGTAAGTATGGGTGTATGAGAGAGTGTGAGTAAGGATTGTATGAGTGAGTGTGAGTAAAAGTGGATGAGTGAGTGTGAGTAAGGGTTGTATGAGTGAGTGTGAGTAAGGGTTGAATGAGTGAGTGTGAGTAAGAGTGGATGAGTGAGTGTGAGTAAGGGTTGTATGAGTGAGTGTGAGTAAGGGTTGTATGAGTGAGTGTGAGTAAGAGTAGACGAGTGAGTGTGAGTAAGGGTAGTATGAGTGAGTGTGAGTAAGGGTTGTATGAGTGAGTGTGAGTAAGAGTGGACGAGTGAGTGTGAGTAAGGTTTGTATGAGTGAGTGTGAGCAAGGGTTGTATGAGTGAGTGTGAGTAAGAGTGGACGAGTGAGTGTGAGTAAGGTTTGTATGAGTGAGTGTGAGTAAGGGTTGTATGAGTGAGTGTGAGTAAGGGTGTAAATCTAATGAGTATGATCAAGCACGTACCGTACAGCGAGACGAGTACGGACACGGTGGAGGCGCTGAGCCTGGTGGGCACCGCGTGCCGCTCCAGGTTGAGCAGCTGGCGCAGCGCGCGGCGCAGCGTGAAGTCCATCGACTCTTGCGCGCGGTGCGCCGGCTGGCCGTACTCGTACCTGCGGGGGGGGGTTACACTTACGTACACCAAGTTTATGTCAATACAGACAAACATACAATATGTCCCATGCTAAGTCTTTTGCAGTTGATGCCTTAGGCATTTTTTTAGAATTCTAGCTCGTCGTCAGTGCGATGAATGAGTAGACGGCGATCTTATCCCTTTGCCGTCACCTTGTCCTACTGCTAATCAAAAGACACGAAAAAATTGGTCAAATCGAAACTGGTCACTCGCGCTTCGATAGAACAAAGCCTTGACCAAAACTATCAATTTTTCTATTGAATGAAATTTTAAAGTAACTAATATGCTAACTATTCAAATCGTTTAAGATAGGAAAAAATTGAATCAGTTCAGGCGGGATTCGAAACCGCGATCTTTCCCTTCCAGGGGTTTTTTTTAACGTGAACAAAATCCCCGCGGATACCCCCCACCGGAGCCGGTGTAAGGGATTATGTCGGACTCGAACCGACTAAAACGCACGCCGCCTGTGGGTCGCTTTGGTTGCCGAAGGTGAGGTTAACAGGCATATCCCTCGCACCCCGGCCGACCCAGGGCCATCTCTTACGATCTGGCCCTCTTCTCGAGTGTGGGGACTACAGAGTCCCCAACTCGATCGTCCACGGAAAACGGGGAGGCGCGCCACCGCCGCGGCCTGCTTCTGCCGGGATGACAGGCGGCTCCATCAGTCACCCCCAGGCCGGCGCTCATGGGGGGCGGAGGTCACCCGAGTTGCCTTCGTACGCGGGCAGCTTGTCTTGCCATCCTTCGTCGCTTCCGCTGCCGCTCCCGCCCCGCCTCCTCCTTCGCGAGCATTACTTGCTCGCAGAAGGAGGCGCCGGCCGCCCACGCATCCGCGCAGCGAACCATCGCCGCGAGCAAGGTGGAGAGCGTGAGAACCCTCACTCCCAGGGCAGTGATGACACTCGGACGTTGGCTCTTTCTCCATCCGACGCAGATACTTCCCGAAGCATCCGTGCTCGGTGATCATCTGCTTCAGACGGTACGAGAGGCTGTCGTGTGGCCTCTCTAGCCACTCCCCCACGCAAGCTCACCGCGAAGCACCCAGTCGTATCCGATGTTCCACAGGAGCGGCCCAAGAACGGATCCCTGTGGAACGCCGCACGACATCTCACGCCGACCGACGCCGGTCGCACTTGGGTAGATGACGGCTCTCTCCGTCAGGTACGCCCCGACTACGCGGCGGAGGTAGAGAGGCACACCGTGGTACACGAGTGTCCCTCGCAGGGGTGTGCTCTGACCATTGAGCCACCGCAACACGTCTGTAATCTTCCTATACTAATCGCTTTTTTCTATTATTTTATCTAGGTACAGGCCCTTATTTTTTGAACTAAGAAACAGATATTTGTTGAGCCATGTACTGAACTGAGCTGTACCGCCCGCCAGTCAGCTGCCACAAGCCACGAGCAACGTTACGCGCATTCATATATTATCTTTTTTATAAATTCCGTAGACGTGACTTATCTTATTATACCTCTAATAATATTAAATTAAAATGTTATACAATCCACTAATTATTTACTCTTGAGCCATCGCAAAACAAACATATTCGATGCTAAAAAAGACATAAGAGCTCCTCACCTCAGAAGTAGCACGCAAGAAGCCACCATGGAGTAAGCTAACAAGGTGCCGATGGACATCATGTGGATGAGCTGCTCCAGCCTGAACATCATGGCGAGCGTGCCTGCAACATGACCAATTTATTATTAAATTCTCTTTATTAATTAAATTCCATACATTATTATTATCAATATCACCACTTACCGGCATCTATATATACTCGTAATAAACTAGAATCTTCCCTAAACTTAAGGTCCTTACTAGAGACGATCTCGCAGAAAAATATTACTATAATATTACAGACTACCTAAATGACCGCTTAATATAATTATTTATTTTAACATCTCAATTTATGACCATTCAATATTAAATTATTAAATAAATATTTAAATGACAAAACACTAGATGCTAGGTAACTAATTAAATTCATCATAACTTTGACATTTCTTATTAGGTATATAAATTGTATTTGACTAATTTAATGATTATTTGCATGGAGGTGTTTATGATGTTTAGCACGGAAATACTGACATCTAATGTTATGAAATTTTCTATATTACATTGCAAATTCTTAGCTTCTACTTATCTTCTAATAACCAAATATCGTCATAATATGTGTGACGTTATTGCATGCCAATCTGGCTGAAATATGGTGGAACCTAAATGTAACTTGTAACCTGTGTACCCATATATCGCAATATATTGATTTTTATTTGATTTGATGGCTTAAAACGACAGGGTGAAACTTCCGAACGTAATAAACGCAGGCCTGCACCACCTCGCACACACGTCATTAAAGTGATTATACCATAAAAGATATGGTAAAAGATGTCCGTTAAAACGGTACAGAGTGCACACATGGATGAGTTCCTGAATAAAAATCCTAATCCTATGTTCTAGTCCAGATCGTATTATAAGCCAAATTCATTCAGTAGTTCTTATGTATTACATACTACTACATTAGATCAGCCTCTGTAGACAAGTGACAATACGTTTGTAGAATAGAAAATAATAGTCAACGTATAGGATTGACATACGTTAACGACTGCCACACATGTCAACCCGTCTATTGATAATTCTAGAGATTTACCTGGGAATAAATTAGAAAAAATTGTTTTGAGAAATTGTACCAGAAAGGCTATTATAAAATCCAAGAGTATTTAGATTGTTCGGGATACGATCGGAAATGGGTTTAAAATCAAGAGATTTTAGTTATGGAATACAAATGTTGTATTGTTAATTTTAACTGACAATTATTGCACTTTATGATAGATAGAATGTTAAACTAAATTAAATGTTAATTATGAGATGTTAGTGTTACGATGTCACTGTTCAAATGTTAATGTTAGGTGAGTGCACCCGGTCGCGACGGTTACCGAAAGTACACTGAATAATTTAACTTTTTTGTCTAATTGAATCGCGTCGCCAGCGGGCTCACATCACGTGTTCGGTGTCAGCATTAAACCGAACATAGATGATAAACAAGCTTGGAAATGATCTGTTCGCTCAACTATGCTACTCAAGTAAATTGACGTTGCATCCTCAAAACCTTTAGGAAGATGATGACGAGAATTGGTAATATTTCGTACGTACCAGTAATCAAGCCAGCGACGATGGTACCAGCGAGCGGCGTTTGGTACTTCTCATTGACTCTTCCCAGGAACCGGTACAGCAGTCCGTCGGAAGACATCGCGTAGATGATGCGAGGTAGAGGGAACACTGCACCGAGGAGACTGGAAGGAAAGTATACCATGAATAGGAATGACAAAGTCGTTATTCATACTTTTCCCCCTCACACATTACTACAGGAAATAGTGCGAACTTTGCGGTATGAGAGGAACTTCATCCCTCGCGCTCTCAAGCTGTGGAATGAAATCTGTTGTGGTTGTCCCAAGCGACTACAATATGGGGTTCTTCAAGAAGGATGTCAGAAGGTTCTTAGAGGGTTCGCAACATAAGTATGTCACCACTGGTGATGCACACGTCCACTGGTCACGGTAACCACTTTCCATTAGGTGGCCGTGTGCTTGTCTACCACCTAAGTGGTATAAAAAAGCCATCTAATGGGCTGGTTATGCTATGATAATATGCTTTGGGTGTAGTTAGCGATGTGTGGGATGTCGTGGAATGTTTGACTTTACCTGGAGCACAGCGCACAGATGGCGCCGACGCTGACGGCGTACTTGGCCCACTGCCAGCCCAGGAAGTCGAACATGTGTGGAAACGGCGCCTTCTCGTCCTGTCAAAATTTGCGCCATTATAGTATAATATGCGATCGCTAGGCTCCGAGTTCGACTTTCGGGTCAAGCAAAGTGTTATTAGATTTCTATCTTATCAATCAATAAATCAAGCAATTAGCCTATTGCACTCCACTGCTGCACATAGGTCTCTCCACATACATACATACATACATATATACGTGGGGCGCACTATAAGTTTCCGGAATGAATATGAAAAAATACTATTAAAGGTACAAAATTAATTTATTGTTTTTCAAAATAATCTCCCTTGGCGTCTATGCACTTTTTCATTCGATCAAACCAGTTTTGAAAACTTTTGTGCCACTCCTCTGTGGTGACCTCTGAAACGTGTTTTTCATACTCCTCGACAGCCTCTTCTGGTGATGAAAATCGTTGGCCGCGTAATTGGTTCTTAATTTTTGGGAACAGATAAAAGTCACAAGGTGCCAGGTCGGGACTGTATGCAGGATGACTCATGAGTTCTACATTTTTCGCCTTCAAAAAGTCGTTTGTCTGTCTGGCCGTGTGAGAACTAGCATTGTCGTGGTGCAGGATGATACGGCGTTTACGGTTATTTTTACGGAGTTCGTCAATAACTTCCGGCAAACAAATGGTCGTGTACCAGTCACTATTCACAGTACGACGATTTTCTAAAGCAACAGTAGCCACGTGTCCAGTTTTATTAAAAAAAGAAGCAATCATCCGCTTAGATGCACTTTTCACGCGCGCCACTTTGGTTGGTTTCGGCTCATCTTGAAAGACCCATACGCTCGATTGCTGCTTTGTTTTGGGATCGTAGCAATAAATCCATGTTTCGTCACCTGTTACTATGTCCCACACCAAATTTGACGCACCTTCGTTGAATCTTGTAAGCATGGCACTGCACCAAGTGACGCGGTCCGTTTTTTGATCCTCGGTCAAGTTATGTGGGATCCACCGCGAGCACAGCTTTCTCACACCCAAATGTTTGTGTAGGATTGATTGTATTTGACTCATGCCTATTTCTAAGGATGCGCGAATTTCATGGTAGGTCACATGCCTGTCTGTTTCAATCATACGGCGCACAGCATCGATGTTTTTGTTGGTCACAGCGGTGGACGGCCGACCATCGCGAGATTCGTCACTGAGATTGATACGACCACGCTTGAATTCTGCAAACCAGCTATAAACAGTCGTCTTGCATGGAGCTTCATCGCCAAAAGCTGTTTCAAGCCGAGCGATGCTCTGTTGAGCCGTCAAATTACACTTAAAATCGTAGAAAATCATACTACGAAAATTTTCCCGAGTTAAATCCATGTTGATGCAGACACACAATTTTTTAAATGGCGCCACAAGGTAAAAACAAAAGACAGTCAGATGAAACAAACTGTATTCTACAGCCAAAGAGTTCTATTTTCAAATGTTGTAATAAATTTTTAAATATTGTTTATGTAAGTGGCCAGTTCCGGAAACTTTTAGTGTAACCTATGTACACGTCTTTATCCTCGTAGGGTTAGACAGAGGTGAAACATTTCACCAATCATTGAATTCGGTTCCACGTAATAGGGGGTGTGCTTATTGCCGTTTTCCGGGCACTATTGTTGACTCGAACCATGCATCTGAGGTTGGGCTGTATATATCTGTCTGATTTTAAACAGCCCTATCCCTTAGTCGCCTTGTACGACACCGCATGGGAAAAGATGGAGTGTTCGAAATTCTACTCTACCGGGAACCACGCGACTAATGCCATTCATGCCGTTACCGAACGAAAGCTTTCCGTTTAGCGCACAGATTTTGGAATCACACCAATATTATTCCATATAATACTGGGATAAATTTGGTGCAATTGAGTTTCATAAAGGTATTTAAACTAACGAACAAAACTATTAAAATCATTCTCGCATTAAAACCCAAATAAATCTAGACCTCAATAAGTAGACACTATCGCGTAAAAGTGTTTCTCAGACAGTAGTTGTGAGCAACAGCCATCTCGCTCTCACCTGCAGGTAGTAGGGCAGCACCAGAGTGAGCACGCACGACACGCCGAAGTACGACAGGAACACCACCATCAGCGACGCCACCACGGCGAACGGGATCGACTTCTGCGGGCGGCGAGCCTCCTCGCCTGCTGTGGCCACGCAGTCAAAGCCTGGACAACAAACCGAGTATTACTTATCTAATCGCTATTCGGAAATCGCTATGAGGATGATAATGATGAATCTAACTTACCAATGAAACCATAAAAACATACAGCAGCACCCTTGATAATCCCAGCAATACCGTGAGGCGCAAAACCGCCGGTACCAAACCCTTTAGGCACTTCCTCTGCTGGTATACGCCAATTCTTTGTGTCAGCTGTACATAAAGAAATTATTTTTATCATGTGTAATACAAAAAAACCGCTTGATACTTAACGTAAATGGTGTGCTAACTAGTTACCTTTGAAAGATCCAGATATAATAACAAACAGCACAACACTCAAGTTGACTCCGGTGCAGAAGTTATTAAATTTAGTCGACTCCTTCACACCAAACGCGAGCCCCACTGTAATGAAATAATATTTAAGCTGTAAACATTATGGAACTAATATACATCCTTGAGGTACCCCTCATTGTAAGTTACAAAAATAATAATTTTCTTAGTGATTCTGCAAAGCTACATTGGAAAAATCGTAGTCTATTAAATAGACTTACTAAACCTTACACCAAATACATAGAAAGCCTAACAGGATATTTGCTCTAAGCTCGTGATAATCAAATCGAAAGCTTATTTTTATTCTACTAACCAGAAAACACCATGATGACGGCAAAAGCAAATATATCAGGGTATCGCGCCAAGTGTTCATTCTCCAACGGCATTACAGACATCAAGTACGAAGATATAGACTTGTTCAGTAGTGCATCTATATATTCACTTAAAGCTTTGGTCACGGAAGAAACACCTGGAAACGAAAGAAAATCATTAATTAATAACTTGCATAACATCGACGTAAATTGCATTTTCGGAGATTTGTCCGAAAATCACTAAAAGTAAAAATATATCCTTATCTACTTTAAAAATATGTAATTCACAAAATCAATTTCTCAGTTATATGCTTTTGTTCACGTCAACATTTGGCCTGCTGATGTGGTTACAAGCGATCGCATTTTATTCATCCAGAAGGTTATAGAGCTATACACTCTTGTATAACTCCATCTCTCTTCCTCTGGATCGTTAAGACATTTGTTTTGGACCTTGAATCGTGATAGTTAGCTTGTAGGTTGAAAAATAAACTGCCACTAACGAGTATGATCAGTTTAGCTTTTGTCACAATCAATTTAGTAAAATTTCCTTTAGATGAAATTTCTCAAGGAGCTACTAGTTCCAGCAGAGGATACTCGACATAATTTAACATATTATTTTTTACTTTTAAGTTTAGTCATGGATTTAATTATATCCACATCAGAAGTGTGACATTACTAGTCTTCTTAAGGTGCGGTTACAGACCATATTTTTCGCAACTAAACCTTACTTTACAGTATTAATATATACAGCACCTCTAAAGTGTCTAACATCATCATAGCCGTGTTACGTTTCGGTTTAATATAATGTACAGGTTATTTGACTCTAAAGCTATCTCTTCAGAATATTTTGTGGCCTCATCAGCTTCAGCTGTAAACTTACCGATAATATACTCGAGTATGAGATTCCATCCTATAATGAACGCGATGAACTCGCCGACGCACACGTAGCTGTACACATAAGCGGAACCAGCCTTCGGCACGCGAGCACCGAACTCGGCGTAGCATAACCCTGGAAAAAGATGATAAATAATTGGGGCAATAAGGACATTTTGGAGAAAGATCATAATTATCTTTGCGTTAGTCCCTATTACATCTGAGCATTTCATTTCGGAGTATGGGGTCCGCTTTCCAGCTATTAATTTTTCTTTTACACGGACTACAAAGTATCAGATACTCATAACATAACATAACATAAACTCACGCCTATATCCCCGAAGGGGTAGACACAGGTGCTAGCACCCATATTTCGCCAGTTTATGTTTATGTGGCGAGCCTATTGCCATTAAACGGGCACTTATAAACCTGCGATAAATACACACATAACTTCGAAAAGCATCGAAAAGTCATTGGTGAGTGCCATGGTGAAACCTGGGATCGAACTCGAGACCTCGTCTCAGCAGTCCATTACCCATACCACTAGGGTACCGCAGTTTTTTTTATCAAACATTAGATACTCAAAACAATTAGAAAAATAATATTTTACAGATGCTAATAATAAAGTCCAATGCTAATGCTTTTAAAGTATCTTACTGGGCCTAGATTCTGCTAAAGCAAATTACTGTCATACCACGGCCACTGCTAAAAATCCATTTAATTTAAGACTTTAAAGCAATGTAGTTAAAGTCCAAAAGTAAAAGATTTATTGCAGTCAATGAAAAAGTGTAATGAATACTTTTCATTCAATTTTGGACTTTAAGATCACAGATATAAAGTTTATATTTTAATGCAATTTTTGCAGTGTTTGTGATATAACTGTGGTTATGCTTTCGTATCGAGGGTCAGGTTTAAATGAATAGAATTTATCTTCATCAAGCAATTTGTTTAATACATCGGTTGGTTTTATTTTTTATAATCTTAGAAGGTATATATCTACACCACAATATACGAGAATTAAAAGTAATGACGAAACCCTGATAACAATATCTACTAGAAATTTGTAATACTACATTGTTTCATCATTCATAGACCAGACGGTACAGATTTACACCAAATCTAATCATTAGTATTACTGCAGGGCTAAAAAGGCCATCTCATGAAACGAATCGGATTCCAGTTCGTCTTCCAATTCGTCCGCCGAAACGCTTTTCAATTCGTCCGCTGTCGTAAAATGAAACACATAAGAGACGATTCGTCTACAATGCGGTTCGTCGGACGATTCGGATTAAGATGAAATGTTGCAATTTTAAAAATGTAAACACCGATAACTTACCGGTTATTTTTAATTCAAAATTTTAAAATAAAGAAGAGTTTTAAAAACGTACTGACTAAAATTTATTTCTTTATTTATCAAAAAATACACTTTTCAAACCATTTAACACATTAAATGTTAAATATTCAATATATTTCAAAATTGTTAATTAACTGGCAACAAACTGTGCTCTGTCAACAAATGTAAATATTTGGTTATATTGAAGTTTTTGAGTGGGAAATTGAAATGTTTTTTCGTATTCCTTCACTCCATTCAAGTCCACTATAAAAAAACCACTTATGAGACTGCTTAGAAGTTGTGCTATGTGTTCCACTTCAACTTTATTCTTCGTCGTGTCAGTACCTACCTATCATGCCAAATAGAGTCAGTGAGGCGCAGTGGGAGATTATTATAGAGTTCATGAAGTGGCATCCTCAGCTAGGGAAAACTGGCTACAATGATACCGCCCGAGGAACAGCCGAAAGCCGGCGGCTTTGCCCAGAGGTTGCACTCGTCTTCAATGCACAGAGGATAGTAGTGGCACACTAAAGACGCACAAGGATGGTCCAAAGTAAGCTAGACAACTGTTTACTTTATTTACTTATTTAGAATTATTCAATGTCTCTCCGTATTGACGTTATGAATTCTTGTTTGTAGTATTATCTTAAACATATCGTTGGGGGAAATGTGGTAGACAGTACCAATAACCTTGCTACCTCAACTTTCGACCTCGCAGTCTCAGCCCTCCACCCCGGTCGCAACCTCAATCCTCGACCAGCGAACCACTCAGACCCAATGAGCCTGAGGAAGAATATCCAATATATGTGATTATCCAGTAAGTATCAATAGAGGTAACAGTTATTGCTAACTATAATATTATAAAGTATGATAAGTAAGGGCCTCTTCCCAAAGTGTTAAGTTTAGTAATTGATATTTATTATATGGCCCAGTTCTAGCTGAACCCTCACCCTCGGCACACAGCCCAGCTGAAGTGGCACAGCCGCTACATAGACAAACACATCAGCGACTGCGAACATGTAATAAGTGGCATTTATATTCTTGACTAGAATCTTTTTTTTTTAATTTATATTAGTTTATAAAACTTCAAAGAGTTCTTAGTTATTTTTAAATAAATATATGCATAGTAAAGTTAGTATAGTAAGGGACCAGCCCTACTATTTAACTATGCATAGTTAAATAGTAGGGCTGGTCCCTTTTTTGTTAACTTTTGAAACAACCCTAACCATATGTAAGATAAATTGCATTTTGTTGAAGGGTTTTTTTGTATTCTTTTCTTATATTTGGGTTTTGTTAAGTGCAGCTTTAATGTGTTATGCTAATAAAAGGCCAATGAGTATGATGGTGGTAAATGTGATTTAAATAAAAGAATATCATTGTTTCAGCACGGCCACTAGGTCCATTGGAAGAGGCTAAGTGGATCCTCTTGCAAATAGAGAGACAGAGGCTACAATCGGACAGTGCGACTGCAGCAGCCTCCTCACAGTTAGCAAAAAATATTTTGGAGGTAGTGAGGCAGCATGGTCACATTGCAGATGAACCGCATAATATTTATTAAATTATGGAAAGACAAATTAACAATCAAGTTTTATAGACACTTAATTGTTGTCTTTCCATAATTTGTAAAATATGTATAATAAGTATTTAGAAAAGGAATGTCAGGGATATTGTAATATTTAGATTGTGAACATTGTTTACTTTATTTGTAATTAAAATTACCATTAGTATTTTGTATTTAATAATTAGTTCCTTTTGGTTACTGTAATTGGATTTAATACAAAAATATGCCATAATGTATGTAGGTAAATAAAATTCAGTTTTTCAACTAAGATATTGTATTAATATGAACCCCAAATGCTTAAATAAATTACATAGAATAGTAAATTACAAAAGTTAGGTATAAGAATATGCTAAAAACAAAGAGATTATCCATTACAATAATTTAATTTAAATCTGAAAAATGAGATTGTTGTCACTTCATACACTTCTTGAACTTATTGTGAAGATATTTGCTATGTAGTTAGCTGACAACCCGGATCACAGAGGTTGCCTTACGCTAGTGGTTGTGTCCAATGATTTTATAGTAAAGGTAAGATTAGTATGCCAAACCTATACAAATCTTATGTACGAGCAGCCCATAGCCTTTCAATGAGGCTGTTTCGTACTTGTTCCCCTGCGTCTAGGGATTGGGGTTCTACATGCCATCCACACAACCAATTACTCCAGGCATACTAAATTTATTGTGAATCTGAAATTAACAAACAAAATAAGTTGAAATTGTTACAGCTATTAAAAAGTATTTATGTGTCTATAAATAAAATTTGTGATTGTATTGGCTTACCCTTGCTTAATAACATTTCGTTCTTCTCTAGTTTGAGGAAACTAAGTATTTTTGTCGAAAGTGTGGGCATTCAGGGCAAGGGAGACTGCTCCTATACAGTTTGATACACTGACTTGGTGCATCTTATTGTGTACACTGGACCCAATAACCCTCTGGGTATGACCCCGACGCATAAAATGCCAATGCAGTCAGCACCTGAATTAATTCAAACATATTGTTATTCATACATAATAACGTAATGTAAGTAATAACAAGGAACACTAGTTAAGTAGGTAGGTACTTACCTTCGATACCGCACTTATTCCACCTCGTGATCCTGGTAAATAGGGCTCAATCTCATGGATGAGGTCTAAAGAAACCACTTTGGTGAACCTATATATGGCCACAAATTCGTCCTCGGGCATTTCGAAGGCAACTTCCTGGTTTCGTAAGGTCGCACTCCTTCGCCGCTACTGAAGCCTTTCTAGGGCTATTGCATGTTGCAATAAATTGTGATAAAGAAATAAATCAACCATATTTGAGCTAAATTTATTTAATTTCGATCAAATAGGTCAAAAGAAACAAATCACAACAAACGACGAATTGTAAGACGCAATGTCAGAGTTGCGTTTTTCAATGCTGCCTTTTGACATATAAGCGATTCGGATTTTGTGAGCCGTTTTACGATTTTCCATACAAACTTGTCAAAAGGACGAACCGTTAAAACCGAATCGTGCCGCGAATCGCGCTTTGTGGTACCATTTTACGAAATGAAATCCGCTTCGTATTTCAATGCGGATACGATTCGTCGAAAGTGGCCTTTTTAGCCCTGCTGGACTATAATACGTATAATAACCATTAATCAAATCACAAACTAATTTGGATAACTGTAATGATGTTAGAAATATTTGAAAGTAGTTGTGTTTATATGGCTCCACTAATTAACAACTCATTGTCAGTGGTGATTATAGGCTTCCTCATAAAAAAATTGTGTTGCATTACATAAATGGTTGATGGACGAGACTTTTTATAAATTGGAAAACTTTTTAAAGAAATATGCATGTCATTCGTACCATTGCAGAAATGCGTTGTAGCTGCTGCGCTATTTTTGTGACTGCAATATTTTAGTTGTAAAGAAGAGATTGCTTTGCATCCTAATAATCTGACCTTGCATGCCAACTTTATGGCGAAATGTGCTTGATTTCTAAATTTTGTGTTTCCATCTTTTGTTGTACCACATTACAAGCACTATTCCCACCTCCTTCCCATGGCCCTACCAACCATCTTGGTTATAACGGGCCGAATCTTGGGAGATGCGCACCCTACTGGCGTCTGCTCTCTTTCAGGCGCGCATTTCTTGACTCCCTACAAATTATTTTATGTGCCTCACCATTTTCGCTCTCTCCCCTTTCTGGGGCAGCACGCCACACTAACAGGCTTCGTCGCCGTTAGAGACCTCACGAGCTTTGCGCCTCTCGTGCCAAACTCGCGCAAAGCTCCGCAGCCGTCCGAAGTTTTGGGGTGTACCTACAAGGTCCGAGTAATACATAGGCCCAGCCTCCGATCTTACCACACCTCCCATCATGTTGTCGCGGATGTCATCATACAGGGGGCAGACCTACACCATGTGCTGTGGGTCTGCCCCCTGTATGATGACACATTACAAGCAAATGAATAAATGAATTGAATACAACTTACCAGCAAATACACTAGCCACAGCCGCTAACAAGAACGACAATACAACGGCAGGTCCAGCCAAGTTCTTCGCCACATCGCCAGCTAGCACGTACACGCCCACTCCTAGAGTACTGCCGACTCCGAGTGCCGTTAGGTCAAGAGCTGAGAGTACTCGCGCTAACCGGGCAACGCCTTCCTCAGCTACTTTGCGACGCGAAAGAACGCCGTAAGCTATTCGAGCCAGTCGAGATGCACCAGCTTTCAAACCACCTGTAAAGAAACAAAATAATTCGTGCACCTACTTCAAACATTTGGCATACAAACATATATTTTTATTATTTTTAAACTATACAACGGTCCTTTTTCGCGAATAAATCATAGAACTTACTATTTCTGCTGACGTTTATGCCGATATAATAAAAATAATGATGGGTAGGCGTTCCTCGCATACCTCTCGACGCTCGCAAGCTAGTCAACGCATCCGAAACGTCGGCAGAAATAGTAAGTTCCATGATATAATCGCGAAAAGTCCGGATCCGTTGTATTATTATATATTTTTATACCACTTAGGTGGCAGACAGGCCCGTGACCGTACCGTGACCAACAGACGTGTGCAACACCATAGACACGAGTCACACTCGTACTGCCAACCCTTTCCGTTTCGTCAAAAAGAGTTTCCGTTTCGTCAGTGCAAAAGACAAAGCAGGAATAAGCCTATGGTCTTCCCACTGACAGAACTAAAACTCTCCAGTGAGCTCTGGTTACCCTACTCACCGCCGGGAACAAAACACAAAATTATTATGGCCGTGATATTCTGTAATCCGGAGGTACTTCCCCAGTAGGACTGCTCAATTGAGACGGGAATTTGAACATTATTACAAGGTGTTACTCATTAATCATTCCCTCCCAATAAAATTGTACTATGAAATGCCTTTTAATATACTCGGAATGTAAATGAACAATAGCAGATAAGGAAGGTAAGATTGGCTGTCTCAAATTACAGATTCGTATTGTGGAGGTGTCTTGTTCGGCTTGGAATTCTGTCAGTACTGCTAAGTTTACGAAACTGAAACCGTGTTCCTTAATAAAAGAAAAAGACTCATGAAATGGATCAATTAATCGTCACAGTCCACTGTGGGGCATAGGCAGAGGTCTTTGTCTAGCAGTGAACTGCAATGTGGACTGCATTATCGTCTCTTGGGAGAGCTCAAGACACAATAATAGAAAAATATATTATTATAATTTCTTTGGTAATGGACACGTAGGGTGAATTCCACAAAAGCTCCATACACTTTACAATCGTTAGGCAGAAAATAAGTAATATTGCACAAATTATTACTTTGTATAAATTAGTAATAAGAAAAAGACAATATTGAGCAAAGAAAGACTCCATCTTTTTTTATCTAGGACACGCCAATTTGACTTCACCTCGCCTGATGGTAAGCTATATATAAACTGTAATATATTTTGAACGCGTTGACTTAGAAGTTCGATTTTTGCACAGTTTCAAAGTGTTATAGGCCTGAGTATGTGGTATGAACACTTCATACCTCTACGCATTCCTGACAAAAAGGTCTGACAGACAGACGGACAACGAAGTCATACTTTTCGGAGGTTCCATTTTTTCCTTCAGAGGTACGGAACTCTAAAAACGGAATCCTTAGATAAGTATTGAGTTAATCATTAAAAGTTAACATTATATTTTATGACATACCTAACTATTGCATAACGCTATCTTGATGCAAGCTCAGTATATAAGCACTAAGCATGTACCTAATATGGGTTGTAGAATAGGGATAAACCTACTAATATACATTTCTCTTGTAAATACATGACATAGAAATACATATTCCAATGCAAATAAACTAATTCCTGGATACAATAATTTGCACTGAGCGGGAATTGAACCTTTGAGGTCGCAGTCGAATGCTAAGCTCGAGGCACATAGGTCGACACACATTTCACTTAGATATAGATATTCCCCGAAGGATGTCATCTCGATGCCGGAGCTGGCCCTGGGTTTAACAAGTAATGTATGTGAAAAAAAATCAAAATGTTTAGTTTTAGATGAATGAGAGGATTCTGGGACTGGTTTTCTTTTATTTATATGGACCATTTTTGAAAATAAAACTTATGTGGCAGACAAGCACACGGCCCACCTGATGGAAAGTGGTTAACGTGACCTATGAACGTGTGTAAAAACCAGGGGAGTCACGCCCGTGCTGCCGACCCTGTAAGAACAGAGATTTTCTGTGCCGTCAATGCAGAATACCAAATCAGAACAAGTAATAGTAATTTATTTCATTTGGTAACATATTTACTATCTTTTCCTTTGGTAATATATTTAATAATTTATTGATTTGCTAATATATTAATTTTATTAAATATTAATTAAGTTATAATTTATTAGGATGGGCAGCGTGACGTCCTCCGCAAAGATACATCGACTCCACAATGTTGAGCGCAGGCCAATCTGCCCGGATTGTCGTATGTCACGCCGTTGGTGCCGCAGACGGGGTTGTATTCAGATGTTGTCGGACAGTTGGCTAAGCACTGACGCAGTAGTGGTGACTGGGTTCTGTATCCTGGAGCTTGTGTGGTTGTTGTTGTTGTTGTCTGTTGTCGAGGATTCCCGTTATTTCCATTGTTCCAGTTAGGGCGCCAATTGTTTCCTGGACGCCGATTCGGCCCGGGGAACCGATTATTTCCAATATTATTATTGTTAAAACCATATCTGTCTTCTAAATCTTCAGGCTTGTTATTATTTTGTTCTTCCTGCCCCAAGATGCAGTTTGCGAAAAGAGCAATTACGAGTACAACAAATAGATTGTCCATTTTGTCAGGTGGTTTAAATTATGTTAAGTCAAGTACAACAGTTGGGGCAACCGTCCTCGCGGCACTGTCCACTGTCACTTTGGTTTTGCCACTGACAGCATAAAAACTCTCCAGTGAGCTCTGACTACCCTACTCACCGCCAGGAACACAACACGAGGTTATTATAGCTGTGGTATAAGTAGGTGGAGGTACTTGCCCAGTCGGCTGCTCAATTGGGACAGAAATACCGTCGTGTCTTCGTATTCATTACTTGTTAAACTTCGATACGGATAAACCGCGCCACTGAGAAGCATATTCAAATCTATTTCGTGGTACGTGGTGCATTCATACCTTTAAGCATCGTATAAATAATGACTGCTCTAATATAATATATAATCAAAGGTTACCAACCGGTGCAAGTACAGTCTGCATCAAAAGTTCCTGAACGACGAAAATTGCGGGTGTATCACTTCAATGGAGAATTTGTGCTGTCAGTGGGATGACTAAAGGCTTGTCCTGCTTTGTCCTCTACACTGACGACACAGAAACTCTGTGCTTACAGGGTCGGCAGCGCGAGTGTGGCTTCTCTGGTGTTACACACATCCATAGGCCACGGTAACCACTTTCTATCAAATGGGCCGTGCGCTTGTCTGCCACCTAAGTGGTATAAAAAAACCCACCATCCAAACAAACCACGTTAGTTAATGGCCCAGGTTTCGGTGAAAGCTTTCCTCGCGGGGGTCAGACGACTGTCGGTATGAAAATCAAATCAAGATGGGAATAAGAGGCGGAGAATTTCGAATTTCGAAGTGCAAGTGGATGAAATTTAAATTGCTCTGAGTCTATATTCATATTATAAAGCAGAAGAGTTTGTTTGTTTGTTTATTTGAACGCGCTAAACTCAGGAAATACTGGTTCAATTAGAACTTTTTTGTGTTGAATAGTCTATTTATCAGCGAAGATTCTTTAGGCTATATATCATCACGCTACTACTTAATTCCTATACATTATTTGAAATTTAAAGGAATACGGGCTCAAATAGGTGATATGAGGATTTAAAATATGCCACAGGCGAAGGTGGGGCGGGTCAGATAGTTTATAAATAAAGCGTGTAAAAAATCGGATAAATACGTACGCACTGCCACTAAAAGAGTATTTCCTATAGATGTCGCCATCCTTGTACAGCTCCGTTCTCTGGTAGTAGTGGTTACGAAAACACTCAAGATTTAGGGACACCCATCCGAGCAAAAGTTAACAGAACAATCGATATATTTACCACGGAACTCCAACAAATTAAAACTATACTAAAGATTTTATATAAACTATTAACATATCTAATTACGAAACGACGAAATTTTCTTTCGTAGCAAATAGTCTAATTCAAAGATTAAGTACACTTAAATACAAACGTTTAGGTGATTTAAGTGTAATTTTAATTAAACACTTGCATTCACGATTCACAAGATCACCTGTACTGTCAGACTGTACCTCGATCAGTACACAAGTGCTGACATTGGCGGGACATATCGAACGGAGTAATAATGCTTACGTTAAGTTGTAATACATACAATCGAGTACAACGGTGTTGAATTTGAGAAAATGACCAACGATATTTTCAGAACTAGTGAGTTCTTCCAAGTTTAGTAGTTTATGCCTAGATTTTTTTTTCTTTTTCAGTAGTAGTAGCATACATACATGCATACATATAATCACGCCTTTATCCCCGGAGGGTTAGGTAGAGGTGAATTAACACCCACATTTCACCAAACATTGAATTCGGTTCCACGTAAGTAATAGGAAGTGAGCCTATTGCCGTTTTCCGGGCACTATTGTTGACTCAAGCCATGCATCTGAGGCTGTATATATCTGTCTGATGTTAAACAGCCCTATCCTTAAGTCGCCTTGTACGACACCGCATGGGAAGAGATAGTGTGGTTCGAATTCTACTCTGCCGAGAAGCACGCAGCTTAGTAAGTGGATACAATAACTTGAGGACACTTGTTCGTTTAGAGGCAAACGAGTATAGAGCTCTGTGATGGTAAACGATACTTAGACAGACGTTTACGTAATGTACGAATGTACCAATGTACATTCTCAAATCAATAATCAACATAGAAAAAGGAGTTCTTACACTGACCAAGGCAATACGTACGAGCAAAAATAACCTAAACCACTGGACAGACACACTGCAGGATAGAAGTATTTCTCAAGCAGCAATGATTTGAAAAGTGGTGTGTCACTATCCACAATCATCTGCCATAAAAGTTACTCAGATTATTTCCGAGCCTTCTAGATGGGTACTTAATTGTAAGACATAATATGACGTAGGTACTTAAAAATGAAATAATAGCTTTTATTTTACTTTATTTTTTCCGAACCGTTTTGTACCCGACTGTACAAGTATAATAGTTATAGGTTTAAAATAGCGAAATCTTTGAGAGAACCAAGTCATATATTTTGCAGATTGACACTTTTTACTAAGACCTTCGTAATTTGCACTATTCCATAGTTCTTGGTAAAAGTGGTGTTCCATATTAGGTCACCTAATGGATCATTTCCCAATCGAGTTATTCGGAAACTGACGTCACAAGTCACACACACATACAAGCACGTTGCTTGAATTGATAGCAAATTCTAATTATGCAATAGACTGTCTAATTATACTATACAGACAGAATACTGGTTTATAGCAATAGGTTATGTACTGCAGGGTAAGGAGTCTTTCGGAACCGGGTCTCAGATTTAGAATACTCTTCAAAAAATATAATTATTTTTATCTACACTAATATTATAAAGAGGAAAGATTTGTACCTATTTTTGTATGTTTGTAATGAATAGGCTCAAAAAGTGCTGGGCCGATTTAAAAAATTCTTTCACCAATAGAATGCTACATTCTTCCAATTTGACATAGGCTACATTTCATTTTGAAAAAAATTAGGAATCTTTGGTAAAATTTGAACAATGTAACCGAAGGTGTAGAAAAATGAGTCTTAAAATGTATTTCGTCGAATGCGCTGCCGAAACTATTAGCGATAGAACAAAATAATGTACAACAATATTGAAGAACATCATAATGTCTACAAAAAACTCCGCGGTAGCATATGTCCAACTATTGTAGTTATGTCACTACAACTTTTTTCATTTTAAACATTAATGAAAATGCTAACCAAATTCAAACCATGCTATTTATGTGTTTATATTAATCCTTATCCAAATAAATTATTTTATGGTCAAGACCATTTAACTACCTATAAAATAGTTTTTAAATTATTTAAATTGGACTTTCCATTCAAAAGATATTACGAATTAAAAAATTCAAACAGTAAACAAAACCGCCATAGCGCCGTGGCCGTTGTTTGCGATGCAGTCTGAAAAGCGCGCCGGGCATCGCGGCAGGCGGGGTGGAGGGGGCACTGAAATACAGGAGTGGGGTGTCTACCCCGTGCGAAGCCGGGACGGGCTGCTAGTAAGGTATAAAAATAATCATATTTGTTAGGAGTATTTTGGGATCACAAATAAAATGAAGTAAAAAATTTAGAAATTTTCAGTGACTCCATAAGGATGGAGTTTGAAGTGAATAAATGTGGACATAGGACTGACGAAATTTGTTACAGAGATAGATTAGACCTTGGGAGAGGACATAGGACATGTTTAAGTCGCGATAGCCGACATCCAAGCGAGCAAAGTCACGGGCACAAGCTAGTATGACAAATATGACATTGCACGCCACTTTTTAATACTTTGACTAACGATAGAAACATTCTTTATACAACTTAGGTGGCAGATAACCACACGGCCCACCTGATGGAAAATGGTTACCGTGGCCTATAGACGTGTGCAACATTAAGAGAGTCACACATGTGCTGCCAACCCGGTAAGAGCAGTTTCTGTGCCGTCAGTGCAGAAGACAGAACAGGATAACCCTTTGGTCTTCCCACTGACAGCACAAAAACTCTCCAGTGAGCTCTGGCTACCCTACTCACCCTACTTCACAAGTCGGACTGCTCAATTAGGATGGGAATACCGTCGTCGTCTACTTTCTTAAACCAACATGTCGAATAACCACATTACGTCAACTAAGAGTTTCGGTTCCACGTAATAAAGAGCGAGGATATTGGGGTCCAGCGCGCACATGTCATGGGCTGTAACATTTACTGTCAGATTGAGAATAGCCCTATCCCTTAGTAGATTTGTACAACACCTTCGAGAAGAGACAGGGTGGCCCTACTCCAGTCCACCGGGAACCAACACGGTTATTTACGTTATAAACGGTTAAAATTCCAAAAAAAAAATCATGCAACTTACACAAAAGCAGAGCAACCGACATAGTAACTCAACACCACGCACAACGGCACAAGACTGAGAGAAACGACCTCCAATGGTACACTCTCAATTGGATGGTCAGACATTAAGATATCAATGTTCGGTATTCAATTGATCCAATATTGGCTTGTTTGGCGTTGTCCCTCGTTGACCCCAAGCGAAATACTCCTATCTACAACGAGTACACACATCACGTATAGATTTAGTTTTATCTACCTCGTGATAATTGGTCTAAATCTGAATGCTCCATCTGTGCAGTTGGTTATCAGATAGTCACTACATAGTATAAAACAAAGTCGCTTTCTCTGTCCCTATATCCCTATGTATGCTCAAATCTTTAAAACTACGCAACGAATTCTGATGCGGTTTTTTTTAATAGAGTGATCGAAGAGGCAGGTATCAGCGATATCATCGACGAGTCCCATTCCACTGTGCAATGTGAAATCCCGGGCCGTGGAAACAACACTCACATTTCACGAATCATTGTATTGTATTGTTTAAACGGGTTCAAACTCGTGAATGACTCTGTGACATGAACAACATTCAAAATTGTCTCAGAGACAGTGAAACTTATGAATAGCGACAGATAGTTTTTTATAGACAACTATCCGCCGCTATATCCTACTCTGCCGCATGGTTACGCGCGCGTCCCTTCCACTCGAGCACAGTTAGCCCGCCTAAGAGCGAGAGAGACAGAGCGAGAGAGAGAGAGTGAGAGAGATAGGCATACACACCGGTTCATGTCTTGCGCTTCTATTTCGCTTAGGCGCCTGCATACAAGTTTACACGTTGCCAGTTAATTGTAAAACGATTGTGTAGTGATATTTCATCCTTCTTCCTACTATACGAATGAATATATTTTACCACTCAAAGTCGTTGTCACGTAAAACTTTCGCCCGTATACCGACTTTACAGGCAACCAATTTTTTATATGTACAAGTCGATCTAACTAATCGTTAGATCGACTTGTACATATAAAAAAACTATATACACTGCGGTGATATTTACCATGTATATTATGTTTATCGAGTGTCCGATATTTCGGCGCTTGTAACAGCACTCTGATCTACCACACCATCAGACGCATGCGTTCTATGTAATTGGAAACTCCACATCCGGCTCTGGACATTTGCATAGAATGACTAGTGGAAAGAAAGAGACTATTCTTAAGGATTCTGCACAAAAAATTAAAACCCAATACTAAGTTAATGCGGACGAAATCGCGGGCACAGTTCGTATAGAAAGAGAGACAGAAATGCGAAAGTTATTATTCCACAATAAAACGCTGAAAATAAATTTTACTTTTACTTGTCATGATTTGTTAAGAAATGACCAATGTGAAAGTTGATTTCTGAATTGCTTTGACACTTCTCATAAAAAGTTGAAAAGTAACATTGCTTGGTAAGTATTTTTTTTATTTCTGCGATTATTTCTACTTAGGTACCCGAGAAGAAGAAAGATAATGTATCAGTGTTAGGCAAATTAGGTTGACAATTTTTATATTGTCGAAAAATTATCATTATAGTATAACATAACCGTGGTAGCCTAGTGGTATGGGTAATGGACTGCTGAGGCGAGGTCTCGGGTTCGTTCCCAGGTTTTACCATGGCACACACCAATGACTTTTTTGATGCTTTTCGAAGTTGTGTGTATTTATCGCAGGTTAATAAGTGCCCGGTTAATGGTAAAAGGCTCGCCACCTATTACATTGGGATCTAACCATAAACTGGCGAAATGTGAATGCTAGCACCTCTGCCTACCCCTTCGGGGATATAGGCGTGAGTTTATGTTATGATGTTTATAACATAATGAACTGCTAAACAGAAATTTTCTTACGATAAATAGTTTTAATGATATTAAATTTTGAAAATCAATTTCTCAAGCCGGTCGAAAACACTCCATACAATTTCGTACTTGCGAGTGACGTCATGCGCCAGTTACGTGTAGTGCAAATGAATGGTGTGCAAGAGAATATCGACGCTCTGGTACATCTTTAAGGAGGTAGGACACGGCAATATTTCCGTCCAATTGAACAGTCTGACTGGGGAAGTACCTCCACCCTACAAAATACCGCGGCCATAATAACTTCGTGCTGTGTTCCCAGCGGTGAGTAGGGTAGACAGAGCTCACTGGATAGTTTGTGCTGTCAGTGGGAAGACTAAAGGCTTGCCCTGCGTGGTCTTCTACACTGACGGCACAGAAACTCTGTTCTTACAGGGTCGACAGCGCGAGTGTGACTCTTCTCTTGTTACACACGTCCTTAAGCCACGGTATCCACTTTCCATCAGGTGGGCCGTGTGCTTGTCTGCCACCTACGATCTTTGATTCTTTGATAGCCGTCCCCAAAAACAGGGACGCGCGCCGCGGCCTGCTTCTGCCAGGGACAATTGGCGGCCTTATTGCACAAGGCATTCTCTTCCAGGCAAACCATGGGATGGAGTGAGTCAAAGAGAATATAAACAGTAAGTTTTGAGTCATGAGACAACAGTAAGGGGCAGTTTCTAATCCTGGACAGACACAATACGACTCAGTGCAAAGACGGGCATTGAGGCTGGTTGACAATCCCATACTCACAGGTTGTGTGGAACCTCTTAGCCTTAGGAGGGATTTTGCCTCACTGTGTGTGTTCTACCGCCTATACAATGGTTTGTGCTCAGATGAATTGTTTGACATGATGCCCGTAGCTACATACATTCTATCATCGCACCTCTCGCCTTAGGCAGGGAATTCATCCTCACACATTGCGACCTGAGACGGTGCGCACTGTGCGGTATGAAAGAAACTTCATCCCACGCACACTCAAGCTGTGGAATGACCTCCCTGCTGCGGTTTTCCCAAGCGCCTAAAATATGGGGTTCTTCAAGAGGGGCATCAGAAGGTTTCTTCATGGTCGGCAGCGCGAGTGTGACACCCCTGGTGTTGCATACGTCCATAGGCCACGGTAACCGCTTCCCATCAGGTGGGCCGTGTGCTTGTCTGCCAACTAAGTAGTATAAAAAAAATACAATATCTAAAGAAAGATATTAATGCGATTTTTCAAAAGCCAGGTCAGGTTCAGACTTAAAATCTGCCCTATTGCAATTAGCAGGTTAGAAAAGAAGATATGATTATATGATATAGATAGATGATTATATGATATAATCATAATGCTCATAACATAAAATGGAGCCACAGACATTAGCATATATTTAAATATTAGGTATAGTATTGAAAAATAATACTTGTAACAATGTAACACTTTTTAAAACTACTATAACAGCAAGTGTAAAACCCATGATAAGGCAATGTGCCAACCATGATAAGGTAATAAGCAACAAATTAATTAATTTTCCCTCTAGCTTTTGTAAGAATATTGTATTAAAGTTGTTGCAAAATTGGTTGTACATAATATTCTACAGTCTCCAGCATACAAATATTGAAAGATTGTAATACAAATTTAAATTATGCCAGCAAATTAATAATAAATCCTTGCTTAAATGATATAGTGATAATAGGAGTTATATAATTACACAATGTCAAATCATAGGTTATACAAGTCAAGGTTTACAGAATAAGTAAATTTTAGACTCAAAACATTCACTTAGGTAGTCTTTCGTGGAATAGTAACATTGAAGCATTAGTAACATCAAGCCTAGCTGTAGCCTAGTGGTATGTGTGACTGCTGAGTCGAGGATGAGGGATATAGGCGTGAGTTTATGTTATGTATGTAAAATCAATGCAAATACAGTGGATAGATGATATAACTAATGAACTAGGAAGGGATTGGATGTACATTGTTAAAACAGGGAATGGTGGAGAGGGATGGAGGTGTTTAAGTAAAGGGGGCCCTTTGAGTAAACAATAGTATTTTTCCAAATTATATATCCTACTTGCTACTACTATTGCGGTATGAAATATGGCGAGACTTGCACAGAAAAAAACAACACAAACACACCAAAAGAAAACGAGCAAAACCAGTTGTGTCAGAACAGCCATCATAGCATGCCACAATATAATATCATAAATGTGGAAGTTTGATAACTAATCACACTCTTACTGCTGAATGGAGCTAGCTGAAAGTGGATCAGAGATGGCCCATCATCACCACAGAGGTATAGACAATAGGACAGATTATTATCAGGAATAGTACGCAGGCTACTTTTTATCACAGGAATTAGTTATTTCAAATTGGGACTGCTACAACCACGCGGCCGCCTCGCGCCATCTGTTACTGAGAGTCACGTAGCCTATGGCATATCTTTCGTTCACCCCAATGGAGTTGTCATAGATCTCAGAACTAAACTTAATAACAATCGGCCACTAGGAATAATATGTTTTCTAGGGTTATGTATGTGAGTTTGTTTCCACCATATCTTGTGGTTGCTTAATCAGATTTTAACGTTATTATATTATCTAGAGTAACACTGGCTATAGTTTTTCGTTATTTAGTTTATTATAGTTTTATAACTTTTCTTTAATTGTAAATTTATGTATTCTGAGCTTGTGTACATTTTGTTAGTCATATTAGTGTGTGATTAGAATATTTACTCTGTCGTGTTAGGGTGTACCCTGTACAAACTGGATGTAGTAGAGATATTAATTAAATTACAGTGTACATTTTCCTATCAATCAATTAGCCTATTGCAATCCACTGCTGGACATAGGCCTCTCTCAATGTGCACATTTCTGTATATTAAATACATTTTCTATAGATATTTGGCAACTGATAGTTCATGTATTAATATTATAATTTTACAGAAATGTGATATTTTTCCTTTGTGTTTTAATAGCATTATTAAATATTTAAATTCTTAAGCCTTGAAATGTTTTCGAAAACTATTCATATGTTAAATAAAAATATCACAACTAAAATATGTGATACCACAATACACAGAATTTTTCACCGTAAGCCCGTTTGGAACCTATTTTAACGAGCCACGTCGTAAAACCGGTGCATTCCAAGAATTATTGGCCTATCAATATGAAGTGTGTGAACTGAGAAATCAAGAAAAATGTAACAGAAACTCACCATCTTCATACGCTTGTCGTATTGTGTAATCTTGGGCACCGTAATTGCGCACATTCTGGGTCCCTTCTAGCAAATTTTCACCCGGAAAAGCCATTTCGAAACACCGAAATGGAAACCTAACCTATTTATCAAACTTTGTCATCTATTTCATTGATGTTAACCCAACAACGGCGAGTTTTCTTATTTCTATAATTAATACATTAATATAATACAGCATAAAACATTTCAGATTAATATTAAAAAATATTTACATAGACGGGATAAATTTTCCACTAACGTGAAAAGTGAAACGTGAAACTGACATTGACAGTTCACACTAATCGAAACATAGGGTTGTTAAAAAGCTAATCTGAGTAACAGTTTCAACCGATCATTACGATTAAATAACCGGATACCGGATTTTTACTTGATTGTATCAGCTGTAAGTTTTCCATGTGCAAATAAATAAATAAATAAATACTTTCTCAAGATGATTTCATACCTGGAGCAGATTTAGTTTTAATCTTAATTAATTTTCTACATAATTAATTTCTTCTATTCTATTTTCTGATCTAAATTGTAGAAAATTATTCATGATCGCGTTTTATGTAAAACTCTTATTAGGTACTGAAGTTCAAACGAATAGGTAACGTTATAACTTTTTCACGGAAAGATTATTTGTAATGAAAGTTAACCATTTGTTATGCAGTTCTTATAATTTTTATGCTACAAAGTTGCGGTGCGGCGTGGAAGTTTGATTGTCAACAATCAAACTTCCACGCCGCACCGCCTTGATTGAATGTGGACCAAAGCATTAACTTATTCTTCTATCTTGATAACTTACATTTTTCGTCGAATAACTTCATTGTTCCGGATAGGACATGTCCGAATCACACATCACTATTTGAAATCTAATGTCACATTCTAAACGAATTGCGTCATCATTGTGATGCGTTCACACACGCGTACACAAATATAACATTTAGGAATCTTTAGGAGTACATTAAAAAGGATTTCGGTGTTTTTAGTAAGTAGACAGAAACATGAGTGGTTTGTTTTTTTTTATTAATTAATTACAAATTGGGTATTGGAACATTGTCATTTAATTATGCCTTTTATGCTACCTATTTTAGTTTATAAATAAGATTACTCATTAAAATTATAAACTTATCCACATATATTTTTGAAACTATATTTAGGTACACGTATTGTACCAACGGCACCCATTTTTTAAAGTTAAACTAAATTATGGTCGTAGCAATTTATTTATTACCTACTTTAGTAGTTTGTAGGTACTTATTCTATGAAAAAGCTTTGATTGACGTCATTTAATTATTGTCTTCGTATGATGGCACAGAACTTCTTTACCATTGCATATAGTATGGCGCACATAGCTTCAACAGGCACAATCCAGGACGTCCTGTAACATTGCACAAACAAATATATTTTTAAAACCATCTCACCAGCCTCACAATAAAGGTGCTTTCCTTACGGCAAGTTTGAAAGAGTTAAAAGACACAGGGCTAATGTTAAATAATGCACAAGCGCCATCTGGAGATTGCATCAGCACATGAACAGGTGACCAAAACCTCGAATTACCACTGAACACCAAGTATGCGTACAGACCTGGGTACGAAATATACTTTACCGTTTGAATGAAATTTTAAGCATTTAGTATGCTAACTATTGAAAATCGATTAAGATAGAAAAATATTTGAAATGGTCTAGGTGGGATTGGAAACCGCGATCTTTACCTAAAAGAGGGAACGCTCTGACCACTGAGCCAACGAACAAGGTACTTACGTTGCCCCTGTCGTGGAAAGTTCGAGGGTTTGATCCCACCTGGACCGTTGCAATTTTTTCTATCTTGATCGATAGCTTACTCACCTTTATTTATATTATAGAAGGAGGTAGGACACGGCGGTATTTCCGCCCAATTGAGCAGTCCGACTGGGGAAGTACCTCCGTCCTACAGAAAACTGCGGCTATAATAACTTCGTGTTGTGTTCCCAGGGGTGAGTTGGGTAGCCAGAGCTCACTGGAGAATTGGTGCTGTCAGTGGGAAGACTAAAGGCTTGTCCTGCTTTGTCTTCTACACTGACGGCACAGAAACTCTTTACTTACAGGGTTGGCAGCGCGACTGTGACTCCTCTGGTGTTACAAACGTCCATAGGCCACGGTAACCACTTTCCATCAGGTGGGCCGTGTGCTTTCCTGCCACCTAAGTTGTAAAAAAGAAAGATAGGAATTGGCCCTTCGACCAGTCGCGGTTAAATATACTTACATAACTATAACAACTGAGCTCATTAGTACAAAATTTCCTTACTTCTGATCCTCCATCGCCTCGGCTTCGGGGTTAAAATGTAAGACACTATGGTGTTCCCTTCTCAATTGAATTATCTTATTTCTACAGCCGTGACCATAATAACCTCGTGTTGTGTTCCCGGCGGTGAGTAGGGTAGCCAGATTTCACTGGAGAACTTTATGCCGTCAGTGATAAGATCAGTCAGGATTCTGTTGTGGGTATCTGTTCTTACAGGGTCTTTTGGCAGGACGTGTCTGACTCCCCTGATGTTGTTGTACACGCCCATGGGCCACGGTAACCACTTTCCTGCTTACTTGTCCCCTAAGTGGCATAAAGAAGCATTCTTTTACTGTAGTAGGCGTAAGAATTTTCTATTTAATTGAGTACAAATAAGCTTATTAAATTAATTCTTCTTCGAGGAGATTGCGAAGCGCATGGTCAACGCGAGAAGTGTTCATCCTTTGGCTGGCCCTTAGGTCAGAAAATAAGCATTGCCGTACAACGTGGTAATACTGCCAGTTTTCTGGGAACGCGAACGCTACCACAAGACGCATGCGATACGAATTCCATGACGCATTTTAACTTTTGTTCATTTTTATATATTATGATAATTAATTTAATTAGTGAATTAAGATAAATAGACAGAAAAATATTAATTAGAAAATTAAATTATTAATATATTTTTAAACTAGAGCACGATTATTTTTATATTTGAACTTTATAATTTTTAAGCTACCGTGTAGTTTCGGGCAGAGTAAAATTATGGCCACCCCATCTCTTCCCATGCGTAAAAGGAGACTAAGAGATAGGGCTGTTTAACATCAGACAGATATATCCCGTGAAACGTCCATGGTTCAACATATGCACCACGCTTACACACGCCCGCGCGCGTCCATGGTTCATATATGTTGAAGCATTGTTCCTTCGGGTTGACTGGACATGATTTTTTTCACGTTCTATGTGTTTGGTGAATAATCGATTATAATCTATTAGTTGAATAAATAATTTATGGATTTCAATGATTTTGAAAGCCACAATACCACTGTTGGCAATCGAAAAAAAAAGCTGTCAGAAGTGCGAGTATTCAATTCAATTCAATTATTCATTCATTGCCGCCGTTTTTGAAAAACAGACGCAGTAACAGTGATTTTTAAATATATATAGCAGAAGAACTAGGTAAGTGTTTTATGAAATTATATACAATAATTACTGACAAATAACTGCAGTATATGTTTTAAGTGTATTTTATGCATAATACAAGAAATAAGTTAGTGAAAAACTTTTCCAACTTTTGAAGTGATAATTTCCATACCTACCTAGGGCGTCTGACATATTTGTAGATAATATGTCTCAAATTATTATTTATTAGTTATGTTATACTCAAAAATTGTTACAGTATTTATTGTCAAACTTATATCTATAATGTTTCTTATACTTTATAACTTATTTACGTTATAAATGTAATTCAAAATATACAAAGTGCATTTATGCAACCGTCATGAATTTATCAATTAACTTCATACGTCATATCCTATGCAAGTTCTCTACTATATACAATAATCTATGGTCTAGATGCACTAGGCACTGACGCTTGACCATCGAATGACGATATTATTGTCGATAGAATTTTATGCCTGCAAAAAGAAGTTCATGAAACATAATATTTTGATCAAAAAGTATGATTTTTTATATTGAGTTTTGATTGCCATACATGAGAAATTTTATGTTCACTAATAAGGTGGCAAAACAGTTCGCGGTATATTTGATAAAATGCAGATTTTTCAAAATTATGTTTTCTCATGTTTCACGTTCTTTTGTAGGAAAATCCGTGCAATGGCGGTTGACTGCACACCAGGGGGCACTCTGTTAGTGTAACAGGGCTGAATGTGGTGCTTGAGGAAACCCCTGGTGTCAGTCTACGCAGAGCAACTGAGCTGCTTCGGTGAGTTGTTTACGTTTATATTTCTAGTTCTTGAAGCTTTTTCAGAAGCAGTTTGATGAACATTTACAATGCATATTTTTTCTAGTCGACCTAACGTGAAGGAGCGGGTCAAGGCGATGGACATCCCTGAAGATGAGTTTGAGGAGCTAGTTCTGCAGAACCCGGACCACATTAGGAGATGGCTGCCGGAGTTCCGGTGTCTCTCTCAACCGCCAGTGGCTAGGGCCAATACGTCTACTGCCGTCACTCTTGATTGTGAACCAAATGGGGAAACCATTGGCGAGAGTGACGGAGGTGACTTGGACAGCGATTGGGACGATGAGTTCAAAAAGATAACTGTCCAAATCCTTGCCACTGGAACTGGGAGGGATATCCCGGATGACGAAGAGCTAGAGGCACCTGTAAGGGAGATTATAGCTAATATTGCTCGAGGTATAGATAAAGAATCCGATCGACTTTTGGGCACGTCGCCAAATTTCGCATGGCGCGAAGGCTTTGAGTCGTTCAGAGGTGCTCCTGAAACATTCTCAAGACCTACGCCTGGACCCCTCAAAGACTACGATTCGTCTTATGATGCTTATGTCGACATCTGGGACATAGGCATCATAATTCATATCGTCTGCGAAACAAATCAATATGCCCAATAGACGATCAAGGAATTGAAAGTAAAGGGAATCTTGACACGATCATCTCGTCTACGTAGGTGGAAGCCCACTGATGCAGATGAGGTGATGGTTCTCTTTGCCATGTTCCAACTTATGGCCATCGATCCGCGGACATCACTGGACGAATATTGGAAAAAAGGCATCCTAGGCATGCCAGCATTTAGGAGCCTTATGTCCTATAATCGTTTTATTTTGTTGAACAAATTTCTTTATTTTGTTGACAATTCTGACCCAAGTCAGAATATGCCTCAGAGTGGAGCAATAGGTTCAACAAAACTGTTGTCCCGGAGACTTGCGAAACTGGTCCCTTTAATTAAACATTTAGGATACAAATTTGATTCGCAGTATCAATTACGACCTCATATTTCGATTGACGAGTCTTTGACCTTATTCAAAGGCAGCCTTTCTTGGGCTCAGACAATAAGGTCAAAAGCTGCGAGATTTGGAATCAGGTCATATGAGCTCTGCAAAGTACAGACTGGCTATATGGCTCGATTCCAAATCTACACAGGGAAATCTGATGAGGTCTTAACTGATACGCAATAGTTACTTACTTAATAGTACGCAATTCTTGATTAATAATAAATTTTGGTACGAAAAGATAATGCCGAATAATCTATAAATCTTTTAATACTGTTTCTACGTCGCCTTCGAGAGTACCATCATCTAGATACTAAACGTTAAATTTGGAATTTAGTCGCTGAATTATAGGGTGAATAGCCAGGCTGAAAATGACTGGCCCAAGAGGATCACCTTGTTGACACCCTACTGCTGAATTTAAAACATTTTTCCTTATAAAGTAATTTATAAGGATGCCTATAGCACTGCCAAAGAAATTTAAAAAATTTTGGGGGTTTCCAATTTGGCCTGTGTCAACAGAGTATCCCTATTAACAGAGTTAAAGGCATTCCTCAAGTCAACTTTGAGGATAACCTCATCTCAACTGCAGTCAAGGAACGTAGATAAAGCATGTACAGCAGCCTTACAGCCCCCTTTGTAGCCGAAGCCGAGTTGGAGGGGCTGGAATTTATCAGTGAGAGAGTCTCTATATGCTCTAGAACACAACTTGGCTGCTATTCACCTGTATGTACAGCCTACGGCAATGGAGGGGGGGGGGGGGTGACAGGTGGAGCCGCCTGTCACCCTGGCAGAAGCAGGCCGCGGCGGTGGCGCGCGTGGCGCGCCTCCCCATTTTCGGTGACGAGTTGGGGACTCTGTAGTCCCCACACCCGAGAAGAGGGCCAGATCGTGAGAGATGGCCCTGGGTCGGCCGGGGTGCGAGGGATATGCCTGTCAACCTCACCTTCGGCAACCAAAGCGACCCACAGGCGGCGTGCGTTTTAGTCGGTTCGAGTCCGACATAACCTCCTCCACCGGCTCCGGTGGGGAGGTATCCGAGGGGATATTGCGCAAAAAAAAAGCCTACGGCAATGAGACGAATGCCACGATCTTTTTTACGCAAGGCGCAGAGATGAGCACCGTACAGTAAATCAATAATGCCCTCATGTGGACGAGGCCCGGATAACATAAGGTTAATTAAGGCCGTTAGTTCTTTCAAGAGTGCGTCGCTATCACGTCCTTAGCTGAAACACAGAGACAATTAGCGTCTGACTCCAGAGGCTCAATGAAGGAAAGGTTATCAGCAGGTGATGGGTGCTTGCTCTGCAAATCTGCCCGAGTATCTGGCGAGCATGGCGCTATAGCATCACTGCTGAATAAAAGCCTCGCAGTTCCCCTAATGTCACCTTCCCTTAACTTGGACTCTACATAGTGGTAAATCGAATTTTTATGGAAGGTGGTGAATTTTGGATCAAAAGTTTTCAGATTTGTGATTTTATATTTACTTTTTACTTTTTCTTAATAGTGTCATATGTACAACAATAAATAAATATGCCACTACATTCTACACAACGCTATCTAGACCCATGGTATATCTATAATGTAATAAATTATTATTATTATTTGAATTAGAATTATTAATATTTTATATTTATTTGTACTTTTCTTTCTTACATACATACATACATATCGTACATAGAAACACCCAGACCAATACAAATGTACATATTCATGCAAATATTTGCACTGAGCGGGAACCGAATCCGCACCTCCTGCGGAACAGTCGAATGCTCTTCGACTGACACGCAGGAGGTAACGCTTCGCCACAGAGGCCGTCAATATTTATTTTGAATTCAATTTTGATAAATAAATATTTAACAACATTCTACCCAATACTATATACCCATGGTAGGCATAATAAATACTTGTATTTTATTTTCGATGTATAATATATATATACATAATTATTATCAACAGCAATACAGTACAATAACTAAGTACCTACTTCTCTTCAAACAATAATGTAAATCGTTTATCGATATTTTTTAGATTTTGTCAAACACTATCGATAGCCAACGGCTCGCGGCTGTGACGTCAGCGGATCGCGATGGTCACGACTCGCGGTCGCTTCGCGCCCGGCGGCAAATATCAGTTTCGGCGCGAATCAACGAGTTTTTGTAGGTACAAGAGTCTGTTTTGGTGTAAATATTTAGTTTTACGATGTGAAGTGCTACTGAAATGTTATCTAATGGTGAACTACGTTATCGTATTATATTGTTGTGATGTAGAAAGTTATAAATGCACGACAGTGAAAGTTTAGTGATAATAAAATGTGTAGACGACATGTTAGTTTTGCAGTAAAAAAAGTGCAATTATACGAGCATTGCAGAAAAACGTACGTATTTTTTCACATTTGACAATGATAACTTGATAGAATTTTCTATGCTCGTTTCTGTTCTAATGTGAATCGTTTGCTCTATCAACAATTGACTTTGCCCAATGCTAATAGCTCACTTATTCTTCTATGTTGGTAACTTACATTTTTCGTCGAATAACTTCATTGTTCCGGATAGGACATGTCCGAATCACACATCACTATTTGAAATCTAACGTCACATTCTAAACGAATTGCGTCATCATTATGACGCGTTCAAGACTTATAAAAATGTTAGGAATCTTTAGGAATACGTAAAAAAGGATTACGGTGTTTTCTAGTAAGTAGACAGAAACATGAGTGGTTTGTTTTTTTATTAATTAATTACAAATTAGGTATTAGAACAACGTGATATGATTACCTATACCTTTTATGCTATTTTAGTTTATTAATAAGGTTCATTATTAAAATTAGATACTTATCCACATATATTTTTAAAACTATATTTAAGTACCCGTATTGTACCAACGGTAAGGTGTGTTCGGCTAAGTTCGGACGGATTTTTGGTGGGTTAAGAGGGTGTTCCAATTTTTTTGTTTTCTCTAGTCATATGTAAGTTAGCCCAACCAAATATACAGTAAACTACGCGTAAGAAACCGTGCCATTATCGTGAGGTTGCTAGATTTCCTACGCATAATCGTTTGGTTTTAAAAGCAGTTCAAAATTCAGGTAAGAATTTTAAAGAGGCAGGAAAAGATCGGACGTTCGGGTGGTAAGACCGGACTACTATCTAATTTCACTTCTATTACTAGTAGGATATGATGCATAAGAGCAAAATATCCGCTCTTTCTTGTAGTTTACAGAGATATTTTATTTAAAAAGAAATACCTTTTATGTGTAGCGGGAGCGTTTTATTTATTTTTTTACTGCTTTTTTAGTCCGATCTTTTCCTGCTTGTCCAATTTCAAGAAAATTATGTTTCTCAAACTTATGCAATGGACGGGTGAGACGGACATTCACATTATTGTACATTTGATGTGTAGACAAATAGTCTACCGTCAGTCAGCTAGATTCGTTAGCGTTTAGCGTCAGCAGTAATCTAAAGGGTGGAAGTTGATCTGGAGGGAAAGTACTTACATGAAGATAATGAATTTCAGTCAAAGGAAACATTCCTTTATTTTTAAAGAAACAAAACTGAATATAAGGTTTTTCGAAAACTCTTTTGCCCCACCCGTTAAGTGACTCTTTCTCTATCTCTCTCTCTACTACTAACTACAGTAATACTATTACACATCGCGCTTATAATTCGATGGAGCCCGCTGCACGCACGAAAAAGCAGGACTCATGCGTTACCTCGATGCGCCGTTACCTCAGAGCGAGAAAACGCCGCAAGCGTTTTCTCGCTTTGAGTGACATTGTCACGTTCAACTATCGTCAGTAAACCGACTATACAGACAACCGACATTTTTGTATATAATACAAATATTTTGGGTATTTGTATTGTTCCATGTAAAAATAAGTATATACTTTCCACATCAGCCCCTGCAGTTTCTCTGGTAATTAAAAGTAGTGGTGTAAGTATTATTTTTAAATAGTAGTTTGAGAACCGGTGGCGTATTTTACACAAAAAAAGATCGGACTGTTTTAATCCGATCTTTACCGGATGATGGTAAGATCGGATCTCGGCTTACAAGAGCCCTAGAGCAATTTCAAATACTGTAATCTAGAGGTTATATGACAATTTCTATTATTCAATTTAAATATTAATGAAAACAAGTGAATATATACCGAAATCACTTAAAAAAAGTCGGTGGGTAAAGTTCGGATCGCTGTCCAAAACGAGAAAAATGTCCTTTTTTTTTAACTTGTCACTACACACAACCTATAACTCGCATCAACAAACGCGGTCTGAGGAGAGGGGTACAATAAAATGGAGTCGCATTCTATGTTGCCAGCATCGAAAAATTGCCCTTAATTCGCTGGATATTTACATGATACGATCTTCTACCAGATCCGATCTTAGCCGAACACACCTTACCTATTTTTTAAAGTAAAACTAAATCATGATCGTAGTAATATCTTTATTACCTACTTTAGTAGGTACTTATTCTACGAAAAAGCTTTGATACAAGTCATTTAATTATTGTCTTCGTATGATGGCACAGAACTTCTTTACCATTGCATATAGTATGGCGCACATAGCTTCAACAGGCACAATCCTGGACGTCCTGTAACATTGCACAACCATATTTTTAAAACTTTTTAAAACTGCCTCATAATAAAGATGCTTTCCTTACGGCCAGTTTGAAAGAGGTGAAACACACAGAGCTAATGTTTATGCGGCAACTAGCACCATCTGGAGATTGCATCAGCAAATGAACAGATGACCAAGACCTCGAATTACCACTGAACACCAAGTATACGTACAGACCTGGGTACGAAATATACTTTACCGTTTGAATGAAATTTTAAGCATTTAGTATGCTAGCTATTCAAAATCGATTAGGATAGAAAAAATTGAAACGGTCCAAGTGGGATTCAAACCCGCGATCTTTTCCTTACAGAGGGAACGCTCTGACCACTAAGCCATCGAACCTTCGCCTGACACCATTTAAATTCTTCTATACATGTATCCGTCTCACGAAGACGGTGAGAGCCATCTGCCGATATTCGTACGTACTATCGGAATCAATGAAGGATGTTGCAATCGTTTTCTACATTGATTTTTGATGAATCCGTTCGAACTATTGAATGAAATTTTAGACATTTAGATTGCTAACTATTCAAAATCGATTAAGATAGAAAAAAAAATGAAATGGTCCAGGTGGGATTCGAAACCGCGATCTTTACCTAACAGGGGGAACGCTCTGACCACTGAGCCACCGAACAAGGTACTTACTTACGTTCCCCCTGTAGGGGAAAGTTCGCGAGTTCGAATCCCACCTGGACCATTGCAATTTTTTCTATCTTGATCGGTAGCTTACCCACCTTTATTTAGATTATAGAAGTAGGTAGGACACGGCGGTATTTCCGCCCAATTGAGTAGTCCGACTGGGGAAGTACCTCCGCCCTACAGAATACCGCGGCTATAATAACTTCGTGTTGTGTTCCCATCGGTGAGTAGGGTATCCTGAGCTCACTGGAGAATTTGTGCTGTCAGTGGGAAGACTGAAGGCTTGTCCTGCTTTGTCGTCTATATTGACGGCACAGAAACTCTGTGCTTACAGGGTTGGCAACGCGACTGTGACTCCTCTGGTGTTACAAACGTCCATAGGCCACGGTAACCACTTTCCATCAGCTGGGCCGTGTCCTTGTCTGCCACCTAAGTTGTAAAAAAAAGATAGGAATTGGCCCTTCGAACAGTCACGGTTAAATATACTTACATAACTATAACGACTGAGCTAATTAGTACAAAATTTCCTTACTTCTGATCCTCCATCGCCTCGGCTTCGGGGTGACCGGGTTTGTTTTGATATCCTTGAGTTTCACTTCAGGTAAGAGGGTCGCCTTGGTGTCTTTTGTATCTTGAAGTTGACTGAGAAAGATATTTTGAAACTTGAAGTGTTAAAATGTAAGACACTATGGTGTTCTCTTCTCAATTGAGTAGTCCGATACGATTTGCCATACAACGTGGTAGTGCTGCCAGTTTTCTGGGAACACTACCACAAGACACATGTGATTCGGATTCCATGACGCATTTTAACTTTTGTCTATTTTTATATATAATGAAAATAGATTTAATTAGTGAATTTAGATAAATAGATAAATATTAATTAGAAAATTAAATTATTAATAGACTTTTAAACTAGAGCAAAATTATTTTTATAATTTAACTCTAAAAATTTTTAGCCACCGCGTAGTTTCCGGCAGAGTAAAATTAGGGCCACCCCATCTCTTCCCATGCGTAAAAGGAGACTAAGAGATAAGGCTGTTTAACATCAGACAGATATATATACAGTCCAGACTCAGCCTCAGATGCATGACTTGAATCAACAATAGTACCCGACATACGGCAATAGGCTCACCCCCTATTACGTGGGACCGAATACAATTATTGGTGAAATGTGGGTGTTAATTCACCTCTGTCTAACCCTCAAGGGATAAAGGCGTGATTATATGTATGTACCTGTAAATTTTAAGCTCTAAAAATGTTCTAAAAGTTCTTCAATAACTTCTATCCTACCTAGTATTGTATAATTTGTAGTTCGGTATATGAAACCCCTCCAACCTTTGGCCAAGCCAATCTCACCTACAAACCGATTCAACTCCTAAAATGGACAAGGCTCTGATGATTGACAGACTCCATTTTATGGCGGCGCCAGTCGTCTGCGGACCCCGGGCTCCGTGGCGATGAAAGCATCGAATACAACTGGGAAAGGCACTAAAATGGTGATGTGTACCTCTTACGCTGTTCCAGTTCATCACTACTCCTCTTCCGGATTGTGTTAAGGACCCTCAGCAGTGCCAGATCTCGGAAGGGATCCCCGTGGACACCACTCGCGAACGCATCTCGGCTTATGTCGTTGTAGTTGTCATCCTGCCAAATTAAGTTATTCACGAGAGCAAATTTAAAAAAAAAAAAAAGGTTTTTTAATATTTAAGACGCCTGTACTACACTACCTGACTGTAAGTCCGGCAACCTGCGGCCTGCGGCCCACACAGTCGACGTGCGATTCAGTCGGTTCAAGTCCGACATAACCTCCCCCACCAAAATCGCCTGATTGTATGTTGAGGTGCAGCCCAAAGAAAATTGGCCGTCATTACAGATGCCTTTGTTAGAATAGTGGTTCGGACAAATTTAAATGTACCTACGTATTGTCTGTAAAGCTTGTAAAGTATGTAAGAATAGAGTCAAATGGCGATCTGTTGTCTCTGCCTACCCAGAGAGAAATAGGCGTGAGCGTATATAGATAGATAGATAGATAATTCTTTATTGTACACCAACAGATTTACAATAAGACAAGTAGGTAGCATGTATACAGTTCAATGTATAATGGGCGGCCTTATCGCTTAAGCGATTTCTTCCAGGCAACCTTGGGATGGACAGTAATGTTATTAAAACAAAAGAAAGAGAGAAAAGTAAGTAAAATAAAATTAATATACGTCTTAACACAAAAAAATATCAACATAAATACTGACATACAAATACATATACATGTACTAAATAAATATATACATAAAGTAGATAGTTCATACTAATACGAATGGAAAATAGTGAGTGAGCATATAATTGTGAGCTATTACCTACTGTGCACAACATAATAGGTAGTGGTTCTTGACCATTAATTTAAATATATTTAGGGATTTTGCCCGTCTGATGTTCAGTGGCAATAAAGTGGTATATGTATTTGTCGCCACCTTATGTTCTAATTTCATTGACCAAACTTGTTCACGCAGCAGTAAATAGCGTGATTTAAGAAATTACATGTATTTCAAATTACTGAACTAAATTAATTATAATTACCAAATATAATAAATTACTGTAGATTTCATTTGGTACGTAAACAGTTTCTTAAACATAAATCAGGGTAATCCAGGAGAATCTTTTCTTATTTTAAATTGATTAAAAAGGAAGTTATTATTAAATAAACAATAAAGTAGTACATACAACACTGGAACGTAATGGAATGTTGAAATCTTTAGGGTTCCGTATCTAAAAAGGACCACCTTGCTGTACGTCTGTCTCTCTGTCTGTCAAGACCTTTGTCACAGGAATGCGTGGAGGTATCAAGAGGACACGGCGGTATTTCCGCCCGATTGAGCAGTCCGACTGAGGAAGTACCTCCGCCCTACAGAATACCGCGGCTATAATAACTTCGTGTTGTGTTCCCAGCGGTGAGTAGGGTAGCCAGAGCTCACTGGAGAATTTGTGCTGTCAGAGGGAAGACTAAAGGCTTGTCCTGCTTTGTCTTCTACTGACGGCACAGAAACTCTGTACTTACAGGGTTGGCAGCGCGAGTGTGACTCCTCTGGTGTTACAGACATCCATAGGTCACGGTAACCACTTTCCATCAGGTGGGCCGTGTGCTTGTCTGCCAACTAAGTGGTATAAAAAAAATACACAGGTCTATAACGTCTTGAACATTCAAAATGTATTCCGTATGTAGATTAGTTACGGAACCCTCGGTACGCGAGTACGATTTGCACTTGGCCGGTTTTTTTATTGTCAAATTAATATATCACTCACATTATAAGTAGTATCTCCATCTATATAATCGCTATGATCCTCATCGTAGGTTTGATACGCAGCTGCACATGCCAGTGCTACCACGAGCAAGTAAAATCCACCACGAGAAATCATCTCCAAGCACCTGGCAAAGAAATAATAGTTATCGTACAATGATAGTTCATTGTATACGATACAAAATCTTTTATTACTAGAGTAAAACTCGTCGGGATATTGCCCATGTTTATTATTTTTGTTGAGCATATGTCAGGTAGGTAGGTACACCGTGACCATGGCGCTTGTAACAGCGCCGAAATATCGGTTGCTCAGCAAAAATAATAAACATGCTAAATATCCCGGCGAGTTTTACACTAGTAATATGAATGACCATATTAATCTCAAATGATACAATATCTTACTGTACGAAATAAGTAGGTACTTAGATATAACACTAGAGATATATCTTGAATGTTTGACTAACGTAATACCTATTATTATTAGGTACTATGATACCGCGCTGCCACTGCGGCCTGCTTCTGCCAGGGTGACTGGCAGCTTTACCTGTCACCCCCAGGCCTGCGCTCATGGGGGGCGGAAGTCGTTCACAGACCTCCGACGTTCGAGTTGCCTTCGTACGCGGACAGCTTGACTTGCGATCCTTCGTCGCTCCCGCAGCCGCTCCCGCCCCGCCTCCTCCTTCACGAGCATTACTTGCTCACAGAAGGAGGCGCCGGCCACCCACGCATCCGCACAGCGGACCATCGCCGCGAGCAAGGTGGAGAAGAGCGTGAGAACTCTCACTTCCCAAGGCCGCCACAAGCTCCCGTCTCGGCGTCTCCCACGCCGGATACTCGGTGAGCGTGTGCGGCCCCGAGTCCTCGCTCGCGTCGCAGTGATGGCACTCGGACGTTGGCTCTTTCTCCATCCGACGCAGATACTTCCCGAAGCACTCGTGCTCGGGGCGTATCTTATTCTTATTTATTATATATATTTTATATATTTATTCTTATTATCTTCAAATCGATTAAGATAGGAAAAATTTAAACGGTCCAGGTGGGATTCGAACCAGCGATCTTTCCTTTATAGGCGAACGCTGTGTGATCATTCATTAATTCCGAAAGTTCGTACGAATATCGGTAGATGGCTCTCTCCTCGCCGTAAGACGGATATATGTATAAAAGAATTTGATGGTTTCGGAAGTAGGTTCGGTGGCTCAGTGGTCAGCACGTTCCCCCGTAAGAGAAAAATCGCGGCAGGACTGTATCAATTTTTTCTATCTTAATCGAGTCTAGTATTTAGTTCTTTTAATTTAAAGGTATATTTAATAAATTGTCAAACTAACTAAAAATACACTACTACTACTACTAGTAAATAAAAAGCCTAATCAAAGAAATCGGACAGAGGCTCATTGAGGCGACCGGTGACACTCGTTCCGGGTCGTTCCTGGTCGAAAAGCTGTTCATCGCCATCCAACGTGGCAACGCAGCAAGTGTTATGGGCACTTTTGCACCGGGAGCGATCAGGGGAGAGTTATTTGATTAGTACATGGACTAAGCATTGTTTGTTGAACCATATTGATAATTGTTGTAATATGTACAGACACGACTTTAACAAATAAATAATAATATATCTTTTAACATAATGTATATCATAAAATAGTTACTTTATATTCTTGAAAATTTAATAAAATTCCTTAGGATTTAGTTGACATGCCACTAAATTTAAATTATAACTAAAACTGAATAAATTGTGATGAGAACCGTTAGCATAGTTATAATTAAAAAAGGTTTTGGTACCTCGAAGCTCCCGTCCCTCGAAGTGTAAGTCGCGGTGAATTACTTTCGACTGGCGAGATCTCCCGCTTTCCCGTCCTTATATCCCGCCGCCATCCCGCCCTACGGCCTATGCAGCTACGGGCCTAGCTACTGCTACGAGTAACAAGTTTTACAGAAATAGATTCATATTATATAATTTTCGTCCTTATGGTATTGGAGATTGGGTCTGAAATCGATACCTCTTGTGGTGAATGAATATTTGATTGGTTTCTATAAATAGGAACAATACGAAATAAGAAATATTCCATTACTAGTGCAGATTAAAGAAAGAATGTGGGAAAGAATATAATATTTTTCTAACAATTAAGTACACTATAAATAGTTGCTTATTTCACACATCTGTAAATCCGTGAAAGGGTAGTCAGAGGTTTATTAACACCTACATATTCCGTAAAGCGACTGCCATCTCATAATCATGCGATGAATCCTGAGTGGGTAATTAAACAGATAGGCAGACTAAGTACCAACTTGTAATTTACCTGGTAGCGTAGAAGTAGGCTTTCACGCCATGTAAATCACATTGTGAAAGGTGCTAGATAGCGATAACAAAGCATTGCAGCTAGACCAGTTGTTGGACATTTTAGGGCTCCAACTATTCGTAACGACCGCCATAGATGTTCGGTTCCACTATTAAGTGGAATTAGCCTCGCTCCCTATTAATGGGGCGATTTTATTGCCATGAATAATAAATGTCGAGTGAGGAACAGCCTAATCCCTTAGTCGCCTTCTATGACACCTTCGGGAAGAGGTGGAATGAGTCTATACAACTCTATTGTAAGCCAACAGGGTCAATTTACATAACATACTTCATACCTGTAGTAGAAACCTAATTTTTAAAAATCCTTTTTCAGTTATCGGACATTCAAAACAAAACTAAAAATTTGTATATAGTGCATAGGATATTTATCTCGTGACTCTAACAGCAGGTTAGTAGGTAGTTTAGGTACATAAAATATGCTATTATAATATACAGAAAAAATATGTGTAATTACTTATAAAATACATACAAAACTATTCGAAACTATTGCCATATAAAAATCAAATAGAGAAAAAGTGGGAGACTGCAACTTTAGGCATAGAAAAATTCCTCGCCATATATATCATCTGCTACCGTGCTCAAAAGGCTGGCGGCATTACCACCCTGAATGGCGATGCCAATTCTTTGAGTGATGATAGTTTAAACACCAAAACCAATCAATCAATAAATTAGAGATTCTCGTCGTCGCCATCTTAAGAAAATGTAATTGCGTAAAATTTATGAAGAGGCCGTCCACTGATTAGGATTACAGCTGACCTTAACGTAGCCGGGGAGGTTTTGGCGTCACCATCGAATTAAGTAAAGTGCAAACTAATTACAATTTGCCTCTCGTAATTAAATTTCAAATTGCGATGCTGAAGCCCAGCTGCTCCCGGCAGTGTTGTTTTTAAGGAATATTGGCGAGGACTAGATACACTTAATTTTGACCTCTATACGTTGTGTGGCGAGCATTTGTAGTCAATGGCGGCCGCCGATCAGCTAGGTTAGATGGCAGTCTAGGGGTTAAGGCTTTGGACTTGTAACCAAAAACTTTGAACCCCGGCTATACTAACACTATGTCAAACACAAATGTCACCATTGTCACACGGTATGTGTAAGTAATGGTTGTAACGACGCGCTCTGCGAACGTCGTCACACCGGTTTTAATTCTATTTTTGAACGAAAAGTTTCGGAACGCGGAGTGAATGACATTTTGACGTATACCTGTCAAGGCACCTTTCTTCCTAGCGTTGAGGCTGGATGGTCGATATTCATGGCTTCGTAACTTAATTTCAATAAATCTCATAAAAATGAGAGTATTTTTGCCTAAAGGATAATAGTTTGTGTCTTCACAACTATCCTCTTGTGGAATTATAGTTTATTTCTGGTGAGTTGTCATTTTTTAATAAGATTCACTTTCTTGGAATCGTCACGTTCCTAATTTGAAAAATAATTGTTAAAATTCTATTGTTTCAGCTCTTAATCTGAGAATATTATGATTTCTTTTGCTATTGGCATTGTTCCAGCAAATTAAGGCGGTAAGACGCACAAATTTATAAAAAATTAGGACCTCGTGTTCATATTGGAGTTTGTTCTAATGACATGCAATTTTATTACAGGTTTCCAAAATGGAACCGCCTTTGTCTTTGCCTTTTCTCTTTTCTTTGGACCTTTTTCGGCGTTTCTTTGTCTTCGGTCAACTGCATTTCCTTATGGAGGGTTTGGGCTTTTCACCTCAAACATGGATGTACCGCATGGGCTTAAACTGAAAACTTCGCCTGCTACGAGCTTTCCCGCTGCTGTGTTTACATATACTCGCCGAGGGATGCCGTGAGCTTACTTTAATTATATTTTAAATCTAAACTTCAAAATAACCTAAAAGTGCATTGGTGACATAGAATCATATTGACGTAGGATAATATTGACATAGCTTATAAAAATCTAATTTTAAATTTAAGGTTAGTTATACATTAGGAATGTATCCTTACATCTATTTCTGAATGCCCACTGGAGTGGACAATAAAACCTTAAACCTCACAGTTTGGTTTCATTTAGCTCACCTCCGGAAGATTAAAAGTTTCCAATATCCGCTGATTATCTTAGGCATGTGTATCTCCAAGGCGCCCGAACTTTTATGGTAATGTACTTACAAACCAATTTTATTTATATTTCTTTTAAATAGGAGATTACACACTTACTTCTTTCATGGTCATATGACACATATTTTTTTATTATTACATCTGACGCTTGCGAACCAATTTTTTTTACTTTGTAATAACACATATTTTTTTTATTATTACAATTGGCGCCCGAACAGGGACATGACAGTGTGCATATATCTTTATTCCTTGTCACCTTTGCATTATTTGTTACCTTATCATGTTAAGAACAGTGTTTTCTTCATGTATTTTACTGTTACATAACTGTGTATTACAGTAAATCTTTGTTATTGTTTACTTTGCAAAACTAATCATACTACAAGTTAGTACTATTGTTTGTATCTCTCAATTACGGGTGAATGTTTCAATTTGTATAACATGGTTGCTGTTATAATTGTTTTATCTTATATAGCTTTTGTTTATTACAGGTAAGATTTTCCACTTAGTAATATTATATAATTACTAGTTCTTAACCTTTATTCACATGTGTGAAAACATAGTAATATTTGAATATTTGCTGTTTACCTTAAGTAGACATAAATAATTTATTTTGTGAATCACTAATGCATTTTTATCTTTATAGGCATTTGACCTAAATAATTTTTGCAACAATAACATTCCATTCTATGAGTTTGTTTGACTTTTGAGTTTAGCGTTTTGAAATTAATGCAATTAACTTCATTCATAATTTAATTAACTTTAATTAGAAACTTTAATTGATACTTTAATTAGAAACTTATAGTGTATTTAATACAACTTTTTATTAGATTTTCACATCCTTTTATAAATCAAACATGGATAAGGAAATACAGGTCCCGCCTTTGTTTGAGAATATTGTTAATGATGTTCCAGTTGGTACTTCTACTCATGAGATGCCTCATGTCATGGCTGATTTATCTGAAGTTGTTGATCCATTTTCGAATAGTCGAGGAGCTGGTGATCATAGTCTGAGAGCCGCATCTTCATTTAATATGATGAATGTTTTATTGAATGATAATTTGAAGAAAAACTTGCCTTCTGTTACTAAGTTGCCTGATTTAAAACGAAGTAAGCTTTTGTATGATGGTAAATCGTGCGTTAGGGAATTTATTACTCAAGTGGAAGAATATTTCTTGTTTAAAGATTTTAATGAATATTTTTTGGTTAGATAGTGGAGCTTGTAGTTGTGTACTCGGTTCTAATATTCATCAAACATTTTTGCAATTAGGTTATAAATTTAAACCTTATAAAGGTAACGCTGTTACTGCTGATGGTTCTGCACACAATGTTATTGGAACTATGGTTTTACCTATCACTTGTGATAACTTAACTAAAAATGTAGATTTTTTGATAATACCTTCTTTTAAACCTTCAATTATTTTGGGATTTGACTTTTGGTTGAAATTTAATCTTGCTAAAGACTTATGGAATAATATTACTTTTGAATATGAATCCACTACTTGTGTAAATGCAGTTACTTCTGTTTCTGAACTTTCTCCTTCTGAGAAACATGAGTTAAATAAAATTATTTCACTTTTTAAAATATTTCTTAAGTTTGAAACACCTAAAATTTTTGTTTGTGATAATGGAAGCCAATTTACAGCTAAGCAATTTGTAGATTTTCTAAAAAGTTATAATATTAGTAAAATATTTTATAATACTTTATATACACCTCAAAATAATCCTGTAGAGAGATATAACAAAACAGTCGAAACATGTATTTCTTGTTTTGTTAAAGATGATCATAGAACTTGGTCAAAGTATTTGCCTCATGTTCAATTAGCTTTAAATAGTAGTGTGAATCTAGCTACAGATTTCACTCCTAATTTTCTCATGTTCGGTAGAGAACTTATTTTTGATGCTTCATTGCACCGTTTTAGTAATTCTTTTGATAACCTCAATCAACTTGATGTTGTTGATAGGTCTTCATTTGCTTTTTCACTTAAATCACTTAGTGATATTTTTATAAAAGTGCAAGCTTCATTGCTTAAAGCTTATAAGCGTAATGCGCGTTATTATAATATAGGAAGGAAGGTCATTTCTTTTGAGGTGGGAGATATAGTGTGGAGGAGAAGTTTTGTGCAGTCTAATGCTCCTGCATTCTTTTCGGCTAAGTTAGCACCTAAGTTTGTTAAGTGTGAAATAATAGATAAAATTTCCTCTAATGTTTATGTTTTAAAAGACCTTAATAAAAACTATACTGGTCGTTATCATATTAAAGACATAATTAAATATTAAAATTATTCTTGTTTTGACAATGTCTATCTTTGTCTTTGGTACTTTGTTTGAAGTATGACCCCACTATGAGGTGATGTTTGAAAGGTTGAGGGGTGTTGAAAGGAGATGTATGTTAGGAACTTCACAACAATTTATTAATTTCAATTTTAGTTTCCTTCAAAAATAACTTAGGTCATTTTAGGACTTGTTATTGTGTAACTCTACTCCATATTAACAAATTGTTCCACATCGAAAGATCTTATATTTTTATTTATCTTTGTTGTATAGGATTATTTTCCTGTATATATTTTTATACACTTGTATATTTGATATTGTATATTTTGTACAAATTTAGGAGTTTAGTTTCTACTCTAATATAGGGGTGGAATTTGATATTCATTTTCTACATTAAATTCACTTGACTTATTTCCACTCACTTAGGGAATGGAAAATTAAGTTTCTTGAACTTTATTTTTGTACAGTTCTGGGTTATTTTCTTAGTATTAAGATTCTCGGATTGGACGCATTTTATGCATTTTTTACACACCTTGTTATACCATTTTTTGGGAAACTTGTGTCTTACTGGACTTTACAATTTTTTGTGCTATTGTGTTTCATACACATAGTCACACCTTACGCTTTGCGCACGGGAAGCTGGTGGTGTTGAGCCGGTCGTAATTGTCGTTTTTCTCTTTTTGTACGATTGTGTTTTTATACACATTGTTACATTTTTTATGCTTTGCGCACGGGATGTCGGTGGTGTTGTGCCGGTCGCAAATGTCATACTTTTCTTATGCGGTTGTGCTCAGAAAGTCAGTGGTGTTGTACTGGTCACAATTGTCATATTTTCTTTATATTTTGCTTGTGCTCGGAAAGTTGGTGGTGTTATGCCGATCACAATGCTTATAAATATATTATTACGACACTTTTGTTGTGATTTTGTTTTGACGTTTTGGATGTTGGAATAGGAATTTGAAGTCGGCGGCTTTTCAACCTAACCGACAGTGGGAAAACTTCATTGTTTTTACCGATTTTCTTTCAGATTCGGCAGCGTTGGTGCTTAACCGATATCTTGTTAGTTTCATATTTTTGTTTCAGGAATAGCTGGTATAGAGTCGGTGGCGTAGGAGCTCAACCGCACTTTTGTATTGATGCTAGAAGGCTGGTTAAGATCAAGGATTAGATTCGACGGCGTTGGTTGCCTAATCGATATCTGGAATGGAATTGAGTAGGGATTGTTTAATTTGTTTTATTGAAGGATTTATTTTCACTTTTGTGTTGAAATAAGTTTTTACTCTTTTCTGAGTTTGGTTTCGGTTATTCCATTAAGTTGGATAGTGTCCTTTGTTTCCATTTGAAACTGGAAATTCTTTTTCAACTTAATTCTTTACTTTTCGAGTGTTTTCACATTCTTTGATTTTTAGGAATGCTTTCCCATTCTTTAATTTATAATTATTTCTGCAATACCCAATGCAAGATGCTTTCGCATTGCCTTTTTTGTTTATTGAAAAATGTTGCAAGACATTTTGTCTTTTGAGGTTTTTTGGAATTTTGCTCTGGACTCTCATAATTTTCATTAGAAAAGGAAGTTTCCTTCTTTCTTTTTTTCTTTTTGGGGAGGGATGTAATGTAACGACGCGCTCTGCGAACGTCGTCACACCGGTTTTAATTCTATTTTTGAACGAAAAGTTTCGGAACGCGGAGTGAATGACATTTTGACGTATACCTGTCAAGGCACCTTTCTTCCTAGCGTTGAGGCTGGATGGTCGATATTCATGGCTTCGTAACTTAATTTCAATAAATCTCATAAAAATGAGAGTATTTTTGCCTAAAGGATAATAGTTTGTGTCTTCACAACTATCCTCTTGTGGAATTATAGTTTATTTCTGGTGAGTTGTCATTTTTTAATAAGATTCACTTTCTTGGAATCGTCACGTTCCTAATTTGAAAAATAATTGTTAAAATTCTATTGTTTCAGCTCTTAATCTGAGAATATTATGATTTCTTTTGCTATTGGCATTGTTCCAGCAAATTAAGGCGGTAAGACGCACAAATTTATAAAAAATTAGGACCTCGTGTTCATATTGGAGTTTGTTCTAATGACATGCAATTTTATTACAGGTTTCCAAAATGGAACCGCCTTTGTCTTTGCCTTTTCTCTTTTCTTTGGACCTTTTTCGGCGTTTCTTTGTCTTCGGTCAACTGCATTTCCTTATGGAGGGTTTGGGCTTTTCACCTCAAACATGGATGTACCGCATGGGCTTAAACTGAAAACTTCGCCTGCTACGAGCTTTCCCGCTGCTGTGTTTACATATACTCGCCGAGGGATGCCGTGAGCTTACTTTAATTATATTTTAAATCTAAACTTCAAAATAACCTAAAAGTGCATTGGTGACATAGAATCATATTGACGTAGGATAATATTGACATAGCTTATAAAAATCTAATTTTAAATTTAAGGTTAGTTATACATTAGGAATGTATCCTTACATCTATTTCTGAATGCACACTGGAGTGGACAATAAAACCTTAAACCTCACAGTTTGGTTTCATTTAGCTCACCTCCGGAAGATTAAAAGTTTCCAATATCCGCTGATTATCTTAGGCATGTGTATCTCCAAGGCGCCCGAACTTTTATGGTAATGTACTTACAAACCAATTTTATTTATATTTCTTTTAAATAGGAGATTACACACTTATTTCTTTCATGGTCATATGACACATATTTTTTTATTATTACATCTGACGCTTGCGAACCAATTTTTTTTACTTTGTAATAACACATATTTTTTTTATTATTACATGGTGACCCTCTTTTCTGGGATTTTGCCTTCAGCTTACCATCAGGCAAGGCGAAGTCCAATTGACGTGTCCTATATAAAAAAAAAAAAAATTGAATATTTGAATAACTAATCAAATTATTTACTTTTTACTAAACGTCAAAACGGTTACAAGTAAATTTGTATAAAATAATTTATTGTGACGTCATAATATTTAATATTTCCTATTATATAGGTTCGATGAATGATGAATGATGAAAATAAAAACGATAAAATAAGAACAGACGCAATATTTACCACTCTTTTACCACTTACATCCGTGTGGTAACGGAGTAAGAATACAAGTATCACCATCTCATCTCATCCGACGGGTGTTGTAAGAGGCAACTAACAGAAAAATACGCAGACGATATCAGTGCCAGAGAAGGAAAGCTCGAAATAAAACCCTGTACCAACCCGTCGGCCAAACCTCGCAATATCGGGAGAGGACTATGTCCAGCTTGGACTGCCATGGGCTAATTGATTACCATTCAAAATTTAATAAGCTCAGTTAAAGAATTTATAATTAGAAGTTTATAGATGTCTCTAGGTCAGTCGGATTGCGAGAGAAACGCCATCTTGCGCCTCGGGATGTAAGGATGGGGGCGTGCAGTTTTAGTTGATTGGTGTTCGTATCCATTGTGTTCGCACACGAGAAAAAGGTACTTACCTACTATTATAAGAATTGATAGTCACTAAGTACTTGATGCTGAAAAAAAGCAAATTAATTTTCGTTACCTGTTCAATCTTTTGGAGAGCGTCGTAATAGGTAGCGTTCAATCACCAAGTGGTAATGAATACCTATAACGTGATTGAGAACGTGCGCGTAATTAATTTACTTCCCAAAATAACACGGAATTACAGCTGAATTCATACCGTAACTAGATCTGTGATACTATTATGTAATTTGAGCCGCCATTATATTTCCTTAATTGAGAATTAGAGAAAAAAAGACGTGTGGCACTCGGGGACTGCCGCGGTAAAGCTATTGCATAGCATTTTTTATGAACTTAAGCAATTATAATAAATAATAATATAATTTGAATTAGATGTTGAATTTGAATCTGAGTCTGAGTCTGAGTCTGAATTTGAATTTGAATTTGAAAACTAACAACTTATGCAATTATAATTACTTAGGTTAAGCGGAGCTACTTTGGAGCAGCTCGGCTCGATTTGTGCGAGCTCGGAGTTGGGGGTGTTAGGTTTTTTCGGAATTTCTGGATTCGGTCCCCACGCTCAAGGCCCGCGATAAAAGCTATGCAATAGCTTAATATGGTCTAACTAGATCTTCGAGACCTAGTCAAAACAATCAGACTAGACTCGGCTTTCTTCGTGGGTTAGCTTCGTGGCTCCTGTAAAAGTCCAAATAAATCAAAATGGAAACGAATACTTTTACAAACCTTTTTCCTACCTGTGTTGAAGTTCAGACGAAGAAAAAAAAGAGCTTTAATAATACCACCTAAACTCTACAATTAACAGCACAGCATGGTGGCAGCTTATAGGTACATACCTGTCGAAGTCATTAAAGAATTTGCAGCAAGGTATCCGAGGAGACAAGAGAAATAAAATGTTGTGGACGTTTATAACATTTATTTTGTTAAAACCTTCAGCTGAGTCAAGCCGAATTTAAAATAATATTTTAGATCCGACTATGCTAGAAAACTTATTTTTTTACTTACATATATATAATCACGCCTTTATCCCCGGAGGGTTAGGCAGAGGTGAATTAACACCCACATTTCACCAATCATTAAATTCGGTCCCACGTAATAGGGATGAGCCTATTGTCGTCATCCGGGCACTATTGTTGACTCGAGCCATGCCATGATTGGCGAAATGTGGGTGTTATTCATACATACATAAAATCATGCCTGTTTCCCATAAGATCACGGATTTCCATTTGCTACGATCCAGACATAACTCTCGCTTCATTCACTCTCATTACATTCTTCATGCATGCTCGTCTGTTTAGGGTGCTATTCACCTCTGCCTAACCTCCAGGGATAAAGGCGTGATTGTATGTACGTATGTGTTAAGAGCAAATCAAACTGTTTTATTGATTTAAATTGTATTATCATCCGAACTAAAGGTATGTGTACTAAATGTCAGAACAATCAGTCTACAGGAAGGGCGGGAAACCAGGGCCTTAAGATTGTTTTGAGTACTTTGTTCTTCAAGGACGATCTGATACGTGGATGGTGCAATACAAAGTCAAGTAAACTTTTCTGAACACGCCACGTAAGCACGTAGTCTCTAAGTTTAGAGTTCGGAACTCGCCCACGCCCCAGAGATCGTGCTCGCGAAGTCGCGTAAGTAAATATTTCTAAGGGCTTCCACGTGACTTTTGCCGTCTGCTCACAAGTATTTAACAATTTCATGAGGGTTACACAAGACGTAGCCTTGTGTAAACTTCAGAGCAAATATTATTTGCGGCTTTTTATAAGATATATATTTGCCTGGGCCGGCCGGGTGCGAGGGTTGCATAAGATGAATATTTATCAAAACCTTTGGTCAAATATTAATCACGACCCTCTATTACGTACCTACTTAACTTACAGGCTACAAAGATGGGATTTTTTTTTATATAATTTTTTATTGTTGGAATTTCTAAGATTTGTGTGTTTCGTGTTAGTCTATAGTTGCGGCACGCTATGATGGCCGTTTCAACACGTCTCTTTTTGCTCGTTTTCTCTTTTCTGGTGTGTGAAGTTTAATTTCTTCTGTGCCAGTCTCGCCATATCTTTCTTTTGTTATTCGTCTAACAGTTCGTTGTCCAATATGACGCGTACCACAATAGAGAATACGAGCAAAAACAGTCGTGTTTAAACGGCCATCTTAGCGTGCCGCAACTATAGTGTGTGTTAATATCAGATGTGAAGACATGACAATAGGAAACATCACGTATGTGGATAATTTTTTCCATTCCTATAGAACTTTGGATCGAACTTCCTATAGAAATTTTAGATATTTTAACACTTGACAATGAATCTTCCAATATATAATTTGCACACCTATCGAGGTAATAAGCAGAGCACTTGCACATTATTGTAAATGAAACCTTTATGTACCTGTCTTAAGCAAATAAACTGATTTGATTTGATTTGAACCCCTGAAAAAAAACCACGAGAGTATAATTTATACAGTATGGTCAAAGGTTGGGCAGTATTTAAATTATTTGTAATTAAAATACGTAATTGAAATACAAATACGTTTTTGGTATTTGTGTTTGAATTATTCCTTAAAATGTAATTTGTAATTCATATTTTAAATTTAAAGTAAATAATTGAAATATATCTGCTTACGTAATACTTCAATGGCCCCTTATAAGTGTTATCATGTTTGTGTTTTTTTTGCAGAATACCGCGGCCATAATAACCTCATGTTGTGTTCCCGGCGGTGAGTAGGGTAGCCAGAGCTCACTGGAGAATTTTTGTGCTGTCACTAGGTAGACCAAAAGCATGTCCTGCTTTGTCTTCTAAACTGACGGCACAGAAACTCTATTCTTACAGGGTCAGCAGCACAAGTGCGATTTCTCTGGTGTTGCACACGTCCATAGGTTACGGTAACCACTTTCTATCAGGTGGGCCGTGTGCTAAGCCAAGCTGCCCGCGTACGAAGGCAACTGGGGGTGACAGGTGGAGCCGCCTGTCACCCTGGCAGAAGCAGGCCGCGGCGGTGGCGCACCTGGTGCGCCTCGCCGTTTCCGGGGACGAGTTGGGGACTCTGTAGTCCCCACACCCGAGAAAAGGGCCAGATCGTGAGAGATGGCCCTGAGTCGGCCGGGGTGCGAGGGATATGCCTGTTAACCTCACCTTCGGCAACCAAAACGACCCACAGGCGGCGTGCGTTTTAGTCGGTTCGAGTTTTTTTTTATTTTTATACCACTTAGTTGGCAGACAAGCACACGGCCCACCTGATGGGAAGAGTCCGACATAACCTCTTCCACCGGCTCCGGTGGGGAGGTATCCGTGGGGATTTCGTGCACGTAAAAAAAAAGGTGGGCCCTGTGCTTGTCTGCCACTAAAGTGGTATAAAAAAACTGTTAGAGATTATTTCAATAAAATTTGATTTATAAGTACTGTAAGTAAATCACGTAGGCAGTTTTAATACGCAGGGAATGAAATAAAACTTATTCTAGTTCGCATAAACCTTAAACAAATACAGTGACGTAGATATTTGTTAGGTAACAAGCTATTTTTGAACTAAATAAATTCTTCCATAGGTACAAAAGTTCTCAATTATACGAGGCTTCTATAATGGCGATACAAATCATAGGTACAGTCAACGACAGAAGTTTTGCGCCAATTATAATCTTTACGTAACCAAGAACATGCTAGCTATCTTCGCCTGCGCGGTGTGCTGGATACCTGCTGAAGCAGACTTTCCTTTCGAGCTGGGAAGGTTAGACGGCAGTTGCTCCCATAAAAGTCGTATAGGCTAAACCGGAAGAAGTGAATGGATCTCCGGTACAGACTCGAGCGCCCGCGAAAACTATAATTATTTTTATAATTGTGATAAAATAATATTTTAATCTTATTATATATAAATATAAATCTGTTTTAAAATTGAGCTATGTAACCTCATATTAGAGTCAGCAGCGCGAATGTGATGCCACTGGCGAGTTTGGCACCCCACGTCCATACGCCACGGTTGGGGAACCTGTGGTCCCCGCACCCGAGGAGGGCCATGTCGAGAGAGATGGACCTGGGTCACCGGGGTGCAAGGGATATGCCTGTCAACTTCAACTTCGGTAACCAACAATGACCCACAAGCGTCCTGCGTTTTAGTCTGTTCAAGTCCGACATAAATGTTTCCACCAGCTCCCCCGGAGCCCCCGGAGCCCCCAGAGGTATCCGTGGGGATTTTTTAGCACGAAAAAAACCACTTCCCATAAGATGGGCCGTCTTTTCTTTTACACCAGGCGTGTCTAACACCAGAGGAATCACACTCGCGCTGTGGACTCTATAAGCACAGAGAGTTTCTGTGCCGTTAGTGTAAATAAAGCAGAGCAAGCCTTTAGTCTTGCCACTGACAGCACAAACTCTCCAGTGAGCTCTGGCTACCCTACTCACCGCTGGGAACACAACACGAAGTTATTATGGTCGCGGTATTCTGTAGGGCGGAGGTGCTTCCCCAGTCGGACTGCTCAATTGGACGGAAATACCGCCGTGTCCTACCTCCTTGTCTGCCACCTAAACAATGGTAAGTAGGTATCGACAAAATGAAATACGAAAATAAATGTACAATTGTTTTATTTAACACATTGCGTATCAATGGCACCACGACAAGGCACGTTCATCTCTCGTTACAAATAATAACATCTATATATATATATATATATATATACATGTACCGAACACTAGAATAACTCATTTTTAACTACTAACATTGCTTATTTCGGGTGACTAGTGACAGAATTTATCTTTTGTAGAACACAACTAAAAATTAAATTTAAAGCATTTAGTATGCTAACTATTCAAATCGATTAAGATATAGAAAAAAATGAATCGGTTCAGGCGGGATTCGAACCCACGATCTTTCCCTTACAGGGGGAAACGCTTTGACCACTAAATCATAGAACATTCGCCCGTACCATTCAAATTCTTCTATATATATATACATATATCCATCTTACGGCGACGGCGGGAGCCATCTACCGATATTCATACAAACTATCGGAACCAATGAATGATGTTGTAATCACTTCTAAACATCGATTTTTGATGTCTCCGCTTTAAAGCATTTAGTATGCTTTAAAATTTCATTCAATAGTTTGAAAAAATCAATTCCAATAGTTATTATAAAATTTGTCCAAAATCAACTTCGTAAGAGCATTAGCAAATATTTTTGCTTTACAAAATTGAGCCTTAAGCAAAGTTGATAAAATATAACATCGTTTGATGTTTTCTGTACACTTCGTATATAATTTTAATTTCTGACTCCACTGTTTATTACCTCAGCTCATTCATATTTTAGTAATACTTCTGAATTAATAATGTTGGGTCTGTCTAAGTAGCGAACAGTACTGTAGATATACAACATAATACAGGCGGCAATTCTATTTGAGATTTGTTAACATTTCTATACAATTTTTGCTAAATACAATAGTCTAACAACCTATTGTTAATAATAGCCCAAGAAGAAATGGCTGGACTGCGTGAAAGAGAACAAACACTACAAGGAAACTAAGAATAGGAGTGGCTAAGGAAATGAGGTCTGCCAGAAAATATGGAGAAGCTGATGTAGGTAATTGTAATTACTGTTTCCTGACAGATTATTTTGCAATTACTGTTACAAAAAAACTATACCTAAGCTAAGTTCCTTTCGCAAAAGTATTACCTTTCGTCAGTGCTGTCTTTCATCAATATAAAAAAAGAATATAGCATTTTGTTACATAGCACCCGAAATAACATAGCCGTAAGCTATTTTAATACTGAACATAACTGACAAATGACACAACAATACTGATAAATAACAAAATCACACTGCGTTTCTATATATAAATCACATCATTCGTGAGATGGAGACACGAGTACATTATTTTTAACAGTAAACCAGAAAGTCCGTACAGATTGTCACTGCTAGCAATGTATTTTTTTATAAAATGACATTTATGTAATCTATGATCAGTTTGACAATAATATTTGGCGGGATTATATCAAGTTTCATTCAATTTTTGTTATAAAATATATTAGAAAAATGTTAATAACTCAAGATCAAATGACAATACTCCAAATTGAATGAAATTTTGAAGCATTTAGTATGCATTTAGTAAGGGAAAGATCACAGGATTGAATCCCGCCTGAACCGATTAAATTTTTTCTATATCTTAATCAAATACTCCAAACTTTTATTAAAGCATCAAAAACTATTGGAGTAGTAAGTTTATAAAGCTGTATTATATTTTATATGTATACTTGGACGCACGCGTACAGACTTTTTATCCAACCAAAAATCAATCTTATTAGACAGTTTAGAAATCTTACAATTATCGTTTCCTATGACTTTTGTATGCATTAGGTACTTCTCCGTTTGCCGCTAGCAAATGTCTACAGTGTGTATAAATCCTTAATCTAAATACACTCTGCATATTTAAGCCGTTAACACAACCATTAATAAATAAAATATTATAAAAATAATTAATTACCATTCAAAATCAATATTACTTTAAATAGGTACCTAATAATCTGGAGAAATCGTTCAAGAACAATCGAATGTTTACGCTCGTTGCAAAGAAACTAATTTTAACGGTTTTTATTGCTATAACAACTGTTACTTATTACATTATTTTGTTCCCAATATCGTTACTAAAATACTAGTAAATAATAAAATTATACAAAACATAAATCGCGAATAAATCTCTAAAATCCTTTCTGTTCACCTTTGAGACTTTTGAGTATACCGTGAGCTGAAACCAGACATGTTTAAATAAAATATTATGGAAAAGTACAAGTGTTTGATCCGGTTTTCGTTTCTTATCTCTAAAAAATCGAATGTTCAGAACGAATTTTATTTGTAACTTATATTATTGCCGTGTGCACCTAACTGGGGTCTGGTAACACTCCTATTTGGGCAGAATGCGTTACTACAATTAGTTAAAAAATATTTACAACTGTATAACATAATGTGTAGTCTTCGTATTATTAAACGGATTAAAAAATAATATTTAATTAATAGTTAAGGCACATAATAATAAGTACATAAAATTAATATAACGACAACAGTATTAACTGTAACACAATAATTACGTACAACTCATTCTTATCGTTACAAATATTTGAATAATACTTGGGATTGAATTTCACCGAAAAATAAGAACTGCGTTCAAGTTGAACTAAACTACGTCACCAGTAGTTAATTTCATTCTGTACTACTGGATCTCACCAATGAAAACAACTATAAACTAGGTTCTTGCGTTTTGTTCATTGAATTTCATTGTGTTAAACATTACGATACATTTAATTTATCTTCTAATCATTAGTGAAATCCTCTCTTAAACATAGCGATATCTCATTTCCATTTCTAATTATTTCTACAACTTATGCACCTGTGATTTGGAGATAATCACACTCTGTGTATTTAATTGAACGTATGCATAGCAGAACATTTGTATTTCCTTCTCATCGAGGCGAAATACAAAATGAGCAACTCTTTTTGGTATTTTAGAAACGGTAAAATACCATAAGTTTCACGTGTTAAGCAATAATCCAAACAAATAGGTTGACTAGGAAACACGGCCAAAGAAGTAGGAGAACAGATTTAGTTATGTGACTCTTTGGTCGTGTATACCTCTCTCTCAAACGATACCTCTCCTCCTTTTTAAATGTCCTCTCTTATTTTAGTGACACCACTAATGTTGACTTGCTATCAAATATCATGCTAAATTATGACTTCAGTTCATCAAGATGAACATTATTCTCTAGGTTAGGTATGGATTCTTTACTGGAACGACGACCAACTAATGTTGTTCACTCTGTGTTCATCAGCTTTTGTACCTTATCAAGTATATTTTTCACAATGTGTAAACACGGGGATACAATTCATGTGTTTATGAAACTAATACACCCAACAATCTACACCATATTATTTCATTTCTATAAAAAATAATTATGATGATATCTTCACTATCTGGCCTCTAGTGTCGTCATTAATCAGCGGCGGTGTGCCTCCCCATTTCTGGGGACGAGTTGGGGACTTGTAGTCCCCACACCCGAGGGAGGGCCAAATCGAGAGAGATGGCCCTGGGTCGGCCAGGGTGCGAGGGATATGCCTGTTAACATCACCTTCGGCAGCAAAAAAACGACCTACAGGCGGCGTGCGCTTTGGTCGGTTCGAGTCCGATGGTCATTACACTAATTTAAGTAGTAGAATATTGCAACCATACCTTTAATTCATAAATTATCGGTTATTTTATTTATAAACTCACGCCTATATCTCCGAAGGGGTAGACAGAGCTACTAGCACCCACATTTCGCCAGCTTTTTATTTTTAGGTCCCAATGTAATAGATGGCGAGCCTATTGCCATTAACCAGGCACTTATAAACCTGCGATAAATACACGGCTCACAGCGACAAAATCGGTTTTTCCAGCAGTAAATAATAGCGATAGGTATAGAAGTCCGGGGTCCTCTTCAATATGATTTCGTTTTCGTTTTTTCAGCTATATTGGGAGCGAATACAGTCCGTTTTATATGTACTTCTTAAGGCTTTGGATATTAAAAATATACAGTTTTCGTCAACTGAACTGGCTTAACTCAGTGATAGACGTGGCTTTCTTGAGAGGCTTGAAGTTGTTTGCATCCAGCTTGAAGATGAAGGACTCTGTGACGAGCAGACACCTATCAGCCAATTTGTTGTAGCGATTAAAACTGTGCACTTTACAAGAGAACAGCGGCCGCCCGAGCTGCTGGGACTGTTGTTGTAAGGCGATCTGGGACTGGTGGTAGTTTGCTAGAAAGAAAAATTTTCTGATAGTTATTTCGTTTGTAGATCATAATAAAAAAAATAAAGCAAAGGACAGTGCAATAAAAAACTGACTGAAATTTGTCGGAAGGAGTCGATGCCTTTGAATGAGAAGTCATTCAAAGGCGTTATCTTTGAATAATTTTATTCTAGACTAATGCGTTGTAAAATAGTTTCAATAGTGATTGTTTTAGATTTAGATAAAAGTCCGTGTTGGTCATTTAGTCATAGCCTCTTGTAAGGGACGGGTCGCGCGTTGGAGTCCCGTCTGGGATGTTCACTTTTATTCGATTGAAATCTATAGGAAAAATTCCATAAAACGGTGACCCAAAGAGCTATCGATCCATATCCCTACTACCTGCACTAATAAAAGATAATTAAATCTAGACTTGTCACTCATCTAAAAGGAGGTTAGAAAGGAAATAGTTCCTAATTTGTATTAGGACGCGTGTCGCCGCTTGTCTCCCACTCTTTAACTCCACTATAAAAAAGGGACCAATACGACGCGGTTTACGCACACAAATAAATCAGCACACTCAAATCACGAGTTTGCTGTTGGTTGTCACACTAATGCAAATACTGCATTTGACATGTACTCACACACGCACAAAAGCAATAAAAATTTCTCATACATGTTACGGTGACCAAAGGTCGATTTTCGATATATCTACTTTACACAAGAAAATACACAAGTCACATCAATCAAAATAGACAAAGTAAATTTACACAAGTCGTGAACTTTATTGACTAAGCTCATTCTGCGTTATTAGTAACATTAACAATTCATCATAATTCTTGTATTTTGACAAAGTAGGTGAAAAGTAGCCGTATTAGCCGTCTGGCTAAATGTAAATACACAATACCCCTCTAGTAACTAAATGTGGAAAAAAATCCTTTATTAACTACCAGTAGGGATAGATCAGTAGGGATATGTGGAACAGAGGAACACAACCAGGCTCTGTGGCCGCGGTCGTGGTCGACCCGCGCCACCTGTGTATCGGTCGCGCACACTACCAAGTGAACGCGACCGATACACAGGTGGCGCGGGTCGATTCCAGGTCAGTACAAATATTTGTATGCATGAATATGGGTAATTGCATTGATTTGGTCGTGTCTCGGAGAACACGCTATGCCGTCGGTCCTGATTGCCATACGAAAACCTATGGCAGTTGTTACGGGTAGTTGGGAGCCCTAAAATGTCCAACAACTGGTCTGACTGCCAAGCTTCGATATCGCCAATAAGTTGTGAAGGTCAGATGGCAGTCGCTTCACTGAAAATATCGATGAGACTAGAAAAAGCGGAGCGCGGACTCCGAGGTAAAATGGAAGTTGAACACAGCCACGAGTCAAATGTGCACCTGGGCTGTGGATTCCCGCGATTAACATCATTCATGCATAGAAATGTAGTAAATAAATAAATGACACAAATAGATATAGGTTCTTATTTTTTTGCGCACAACGCTAAACTTTTCCAAAATTAAAGTAGCCTTGGTAACGCTTTATAACATCAACTATCTTCTGTCAAAATCATGTTAAATTCGGTTCCGCCACTTTGGAGAATATCCGAATCAATGGTTATACTCATATGCATTTCTTATACAAAACTGTTGTTTTAACATTACAAGCAAACACTTCGATTTAATTCATATGTATAGTTCTATGAATAAATTATGCACTACTTACTGAAAAAGGTACAACGATATTTTTGTGCGGAGTAGCACCTGGTTTTAAGTATCTTTTTCAGTTTTTTTTATCATATAATCATTGTCTCCAAAATGTTTCGAACAAATTGTGCTGCATTTAGTAGGTATCCATTCAGTTCTACCCGTAGCCTCAATCCACATTTTTTTAATATCTGGATTTGTTGGAAACCTAAAATTAAATTATAAATGTATTTTCAATATAAACGGCTGACATAAAACAAAATTTTACAATTATTATTGATGGTTATAAACAAATGTATTTTGATTACAATATTACTGATAATAATAATTTGTGTACGTACTTAATATCGACAGTGTTTATAACGGATCATTTTGTCCAACACTATCGATACGCATGGATATCGCGGCATTGCAAGCGTTAGTTCGGCACACGCGATTCTCGTAAATAACGCTATACACTGCGCGATCGCTCACGTAGTACAACATGGCACTCATGTATTGCAAGCAATGTAAAATTTTGTATCAGTTTGCGATTATGTCGTTTTTGTCTACAAATTGCATAATACTTTTGTAATAATTACAAATATTACTTGTATTTTAAGGTTTTTTGACTTACCGATGAAAAGAAATCCCTTCTTGGGCTACACTACACACTTGGCTTCTTTTCCGACACGTTATTATAGCGCAAGACGGCATAATTCTTTATTTTCGCGGAGCTTCTTACGTTGTCACAATAAGAGCGCGACTGTGTTGGCCGCTAAGTAAATTTCGGTGGGATATGAGCATTTGCTCATATGCGCGGCGCGCCTGCCCCGCCCACAAGGCCCTTCTAACCTCCTTTAACTGTTCTGTGGTACTACTGATACCATCAATACGTTGGTAGACGATATACTTAGTTAGTAAAATGAATGAGAATATGAGGGTAGCGGGGCTATTTATTGATTTAAGTTCTACTTGTGATGCCATTGAACATGACCTGCTTCTGTCGAAATTGGAACATTACGGTGTAAGAGCTCAATTTCAGTTTATCAATACATCCAATCATTCGGCAACTAAATTCGAAATTTAACATCTGGTATCTTGATGACGGTACTCTAGGAGGGGATATAGACACAGTGCTTCGAGATTTGGCTTTTCTGAAAGATAAATTTAAAACTATTGGTTTAGAACTAAAACCCCTTAAAATGTGATTTTTTTCTTAACGGTAATATTTACAGATCTTTGGCAATTTCAAAATTTAATGTTTTGACCTCTATTTCTTGTGGACTACCCCATCTGTTCCCACGTGGTGTCCTGCAAAAGCGACTAAGGGATAGGGCTGTTTAACATCGGACAGATATATACAGCCCAGACTCAGCCTCAGATGCATGGCTCGAGTCAACAATAGTGCCCGAAATACGGCAATAGGCTCACCCCCTATTACGTGGGACCGAATACAAATTTTGCTGAAATGTGGGTGATAATTCACCTCTGCCTAACCCTCCGGGGATAAAGGCGTTGATATGTATGTATGTAGATAAAAGTCCACTCCGTCTACTAGAAGCCCTCATTTTTGAAGAAGCCTACGATACCTTTATTGAAGATAAAATTCAAAATTTTAATTAAGTTTTGGACCGACTCCTCCAAATTAATATACATTAAGCTTTTACCATTATCGGATATTGTCTTTTCGTCCCAAAATTAACTCATGCTCTACGATCATCACAATTTTTTAAACATTTGACACTTTTAGGTAAGTTGGACAAAATTATTCAAAATACCCTATGCAAAATTTGTTTTGATTTGATGCCTGGCTCCAAGCATCTCTCCCGGTGCGATGGGGTGGGCTCGGTGTTCGCAAAATTTCCGATGTAAGTTTACCAGCTTTTTTAGCTTCGATTCATAGCACAGAGGAATTAACCAGGAAAATCTTGATACCCACACTGGTTTATGCCGAAGTGCCAGGCAAAGCCAAAGCTATAAATGCTTGGAAAATGTTTTGCCCAAACACTGTTTTGCCCACCAACCTAGGCTCCCAGAGACAGTGGGATGAGCCGCTTTGCAGCATATTACGACAACAGTTACTGAATACGTCCTCTAATGTTGCAGAGCGTGCACACCTTCTGGCTGTGGGAGAGTGGGAATCAGGTGTGTGGCTTCAGGCCCTTCTGTCGTCCAATATTGGCACCATGTTGGACGACACGACTTTTAGAATGGCAGCCTGTCTTTGTTTATGTGCTCCCTGTGTTTCTCCTCATCGATGTCTATGTGGTGAGGCAGTCGACAATCTTGGGCATCACGACCTATCATGCGTCAGGAGCGCAGGCCGCATGTCACGTCATGCACATTAAAATGACATTATCCGCTGGGCTCTTGTCACCGCCGGTGTTCCAGGCATACTTGAACCAGTTGGTTTGGTGCGCAACGATTGCAAAAGACCGGACGGTATGTATTTGGTGCCTAGGAAGATGGGTAGGTCTTTGGTGTGGGACGCAACATGCGTCGACACCCTTGCCCCTTCCCATCTTCCAAGTACGAAGGATTGCGCTTGTGCTGCTGCGGCATCTGCGGAGACCCTCAAACGGCGAAACTTCCTCTCAAAATTACATAGCGTATGTCTACAAAATCGTAATGATATATAACTTTTTTTTTACTACTACGTGAACTCGAGTCAATACTCCAGTTTTAAGGTTTCTGGTAGATAACTCTTTTTAGGGTTTCGTACACAAAAAGTAAAAACTGAATCCTATTACTGAGACTAAGCTGTCCGTCTGTGAGTTAGTTGGTTGTGACATATTTATTTCAAAAATAAATAAATAAATCAAGGCGGGCTAGATAATGGTACGGAACCATTGGTGCGTGAGTCCCACTCGCACTTTGCCGGTTGATATAATCAAGATACTTCACGACCTATAGGTATGGTGTGTAGACTTACAAGTAAAACGCGGGACACAGGACAAACCACTGGTGTAAAGAAGTGTTTCAACAAGTGTTACAAGTTGGGTGTGGAGGTCTAATAGAATGGAGATAAACGATACCGAAATTCAAATAAGCCCGCAGTTAGACTGAAAAATGCGGCCCTCAGACTCCGATGAGAAAGCTTCGGATGCGACTGGGATGAATGCTAAGATGAAGAAGGGTGTAAGGAACATAAAGTGATGACAACTGACCTGTCTATACAGTCTCTGCTTATCTGCACTTATGTTGTGTTCGCTGCTATGTACTTCATTATGAACTTGGACGCTTCTGTCTAGCCGGATCCAGACTCGTCCGATGTTAGAACGCATATTGTGTCTTTGGCCTGAAAAAAAGAACATTGATTATATTTCTTTAATGATTTTAAAGACAATTAATAAAAATAACACGTTTATGCGTTGAGAATGTCAACACGGTAAAAGTCGACGATGTAGGTCCGAGTACGTATATCAATCAGATTGCAGGCGTAATAAAGAAAGGCAAGGTAAAGAGTTAGCAGGAGTGAAGGAGTCTCGCAAACCGCTCTAGGGTCGGAGGGCGCGGAATAACCACCGTCCCCCCATGAGCGTGGCAGAGGGTGACGGGTGGAGCAGTCCCAAAGGAGACGGCCTTGGGCCGGCTGGGACGGGAGGGATATGTCTTAGATAATCGCACCTCCGGCAAACTACGGCGCACATATTCGGAACGCGTTTTAGTCGGTTCAAGTCCACTGGCTCCGGTAAATCCAAAGTCTCGTTTACATCTGGCCATGCATCGGGTAGACCTCACAAAAGTTTTGTAGAATGTTGCAATAAAACCCAAAAACGTAAAGTTCACAATCTCTTATCGTCAACTAGCCCAGAGGAAATTATGATAGCCCACGAGTGTATCCTTCGAAAAGAAGGCAAAAGGGACTCTGCAGCGATCGTGAAAGAACTTTCTTTGAGTTCACCTAAAAGAGGTTCTATCACGAAAAGTGTACGCAAAAGAATAAATACTGAACGCGGTCAAGTCTAGATGCTGATTTATCAGTACATCAATATGAAATTATATGGCAAAGAATAAATAAATTGGTTAAAAACTTATTGCCGTCTTATGATAAAGTAAAAGAAGCTAAGATACATGAAAACCTATTTAGCATATCCATGGTACCTATTCAGTTAAAGTTTAATATTGAAGAGAATAACATTATAGTTTGGCAAAATCCAGCCCCATCTTCAACAAGGTACTGTCAGCCAATTAAACTTAACTTTACTAAAGAAACTAATTCATTAATTAGAGAAGTTAACACGGAGCAACAGCAAATTTATATGCTGTCATCCGTCGAAGTAAGTCTAGATAACTTTAAGATTTTAGTGAAAAAAAAATTCTCTCGCCGATTTTTTAGAGATGCAACAATAACTGCTGACATTACCGAAGTAAATTTAGAATTAATAATGAGGTTTCAAATCATTTTAGAAACTCTTGGGTGTAGTTTTACAGTCGATTTAGATGCCTTCAACATTTATATAGAGGAAACCAGAAACCTGTATCTTAGGGAATACTGTGCACAAAGTTTTATTTTATGGTCGCGATGTAATAGCTTCGTTTATTTTGCCGATTGGACAGCTATCGGAAGAGGCACAAGAGACTAGAAATAAAGATAACTGAAGATACAGGGAGCTTTTCACTAGAAAAACGTCACTAATAGACACTATAGCCTGACAAATTCGTTGGTGACACTTCCATGGTCCGCGCGGGTGGTGGGGGACGTAATTATCGATGACCGTTACACACGGTACTAATTACGTTACGTATATGTTTAAAGATATCCCTGTGAAATATCTTACATTGTCTAAATTGATTGATGTTGCTTTTTTATGTAACTTGCTTTGGCCCGCGACTTTCATCGCGTGAAGCGTTTAAAAAAACTACTACTACTTGGAAAAAAATTAAAAAATAGGAGCATTGTACATTTGTAAGTAGTTGAAAAAATCTGAGAAATAAAACATTTTATGGTTTGTTTTCATTTTTAATACCAATCTTAAAAAAAAAACCAGAATAAACATACATCATTTAATCAGAGTTATCACAGTCCATGTCGTGTTCCGAACTATCTTCGCTGTCGTAATCCGAACTATCTGAATCATCGTTTAATGATATAATAAACCTGTCCAACTCATTGTCACATATACGATCGTCGTTGTAGTATTTGTCCTCATTTTTAATTATGTGATTATCGCATTTTTTCCATTTTTCAGCAGTGTAATTAGCAAACAAGGTTGCAAGAGCGTCTTTCTTCTGATCTAATGTAGAATTGACATAATTCCTTGCCAAGTCGCCTTTTATATCACCCCATACCATCTCGATTGGATTGAGGTCGGGATGGTATGGAGGTAAACGAAGTACTGTGTGTCCACCCTGATTTAGAATTTCATCCACTGTATATGGTTTTGGTAATGTTTGGCTGTTAATTAAAATAATTAAATCACATTTACGCAACGTTTCGTCAAATGGAACATTATGTTTTGTTAGCCAATCTTGCATTACCTTTTTTGTAATGCAAGATTGGCTAATCTTTACCTTTACCATTTTTCGAAATTTTCCAAGTTCATATCTCCGTGATAGTCACCGCTTTTGGAATGCGATTTAAATATCAACAGGCCATTTTTAACGAACCCAGTTCGTCCACCAGTATGTACAATAATTAACCTAAGTCCTTTGCCAATATTTGTCAATATTCCACGTTCATTGGTAGATTGCCAGCAGTTAGACTCAGAATGCGATTGATTGACATATGTCTCGTCGAGATAAAATATTGGTCCACCTTCATTTCGATATTTTTTGATAGCTAAAAGACAGTGCCACCTTAAAGACGTAATGTCAGGGCGCTCGATGAGCAGTTTTCGTTTGGACTGGCATTTTTTATATGTAAAACCAAGCTTCCGCAAAGTATTTCTTAAATACTCCCGAGAACAGTCTAATATACCATCTTCCTTTAAATCAGCGTTTATTTATCTTAAAGTAGGGACCTCAATTACGTTTTCCCGCAGCCAGAGGGTACAAGAAGGAAACTAGAATCACTTAAAACTTATTATACTTATTTAATTTAATCTAACTAGCCTAAGCGAATGAGTTCGATGATGCGAACTACATTCTAACTACTAACTAAATCTAGTGACCACGTTCGATGCAAGAACAGAAGTGAATTACTTAAAATATATTTGTCACGGAATCGCAGGTGTACAGTGAGTCATTTAGCTGACGGCGCATGGCGACACGAGGTATGGAGTGCTGACGATGCGACGATGCAGCGGGTCGCTTGATATTGCTTTATGCTGCGGCTTTGCTCGTTGTAATATTATAATTATGGTAATATCGTAATTCCTCTTTCTTAACGGTGTAATATTGTGTTATTTTCCTCCGAATAACACCTTCCGTAAAGTTATCAATTATAATACGTTTCTTTGCAATTTTGTTTTTCTTTGGAGATTTGAAAGTAGCAGTACCATCATTTTCACACAGCAATTTTCCTTGGCGAACAATATTTCTAACTGTAGTATTCGATAAACCTGTTACATTAGCCACTAAGTTTGCCAAATTAACATCGTTTTGATATTCAAACGAAGCTGGATCATCTTTGCGATTTTTAAAATAAACACCTCAACAAAGTCTAGGGAACAAGATGACTCCAATTATTTTTTTCGTGTAAATCTTGTTTTGCAAATAACTGGCAGCAAATAAATAAAAATAGAATAAAGTAGATTACAGAGTTGTTCGAAATTTAAAAATAAATAAGTAATGATTTTCGAATATGGAGGGAAAACTTTTAAAAGTGTTTGATTGTGCAGTTTCTCTGAGGCAAAATAAAAATTATTTTCTTTGATTGTAAATAACGTTTATTATCAATAATACGTCTTTTACGTATGGTTTGTGCATTTTTGTGACTGTAGTCATCATGTCACGTCGTCATTTAAGTCGCGAAGAGATGTTAAGGGCTGTTGGTATGCTGCAAGCTGGACGTTCTCAACGCGACGTAGCGGATGCTGTCAACACCCAACCAAGCGTAATTTGCAGATTATGGGCATGCTACAGGTCTATAGGGGATGTTGCCGAACGTCACAGGGGACGAAATAGGGTTATTACCCCGCGACAAGATCGTTTCTTGCAAAATTCCGCAAGGCGGCAACCCACGATTACTGCTCGTCAGTTGGTCGCAGGCCTCCAGTCTCAGCATCAAGTGGTTATTAGCGATCAAACTGTCAGGAGAAGACTACACGAAGCCAATCTTCATGCTCGCAGACCGCTTAGGGTTCCAGCTCTTCGACGTGGAAATCGAGGTCGTCGCTTATTGTGAGCTAACACACATTTACAGTGGACCGACCATCAATGGGCACGGGTTCTGTTTTCCGACGAATCTCGCTTTGGTTTTCATCCTGATTCGAGAAGAGTGCGTATATGGCGAGTTCCTGGACGTCGGAGTCGTCTCCAGAATCCGCAAGAAGTTCATCCTTACCAAAGTGGAACAATCATGGTACGGGCTGGAATTCGCCTTGGTGGAAGGACCGACCTCGTTTGGATACGGGGCAATTTGAATGCAAACCAATACATTCAGGAGGTTATACACCCCATGGTAATCCCTCATCGACAGCAGTTCGGTCAAGATTTTATGTTCATGCAAGATAATGCACGGTCACACACCGCGAGGGTAGTGGTCAATGCGTTAAGCGAGCACAATATGACGACGTTGGAATGGCCTGCTCAGTCTGCCGACCTCAATCCCATAGAGCATGCCTGGGATTTGCTTGGGAGAAGAGCTTTCAATGATTCTTTGGAAAATCTGAACACTGAAGAACCACTTTTTTTACACCTTCGCAGTGTATAGAGCCATATTCCACAGACGATGATTGACAATCTCATACTAAGTATGCCACGCCGTTGTCGAGCTGTTGCTAATGCTTTAGGAGGTCTTACAGATTATTAAAAACGTTTAAAGTACGGTTAATTACTGTATTTCTTACTACCTCCTTATTTTTGTGCCTAATCATAGAAGGTTGTAATACTCAAAATTGGCACTATTCAATTCTTTCTTAAAAAAAAAATTTTGATACGAGAATGTTTTTATTAAAATTAAAATTAAAAACGGTATAAAAATACCCTTCTATTGATATAAAACACTCACTATTACAAGAAAGGGTTTTTAAATAAAAACTAGAAATGTCCTTGTTCCCTAGACTTTGTTGATGTTTGTAGTTATATACATTGTAAGTAATTTGTTTAGCTTGACGTCCAATAACTTTGCCTATCGGCGGACTCATCTTCATATATTAATATCGTGTGCGTTTTGTGAAGTGCGACCGTACTCAATGTGTGTTGCCGTCAACAGCGACGACGCGCAACTGAATGACGGCTCTGAGAGCCAGCCTCCACCCCGCGCTCGTCTCTTACTCCCCCCGCTGTCTTTCGTCCCCCGTGCCCGCAGACCATGGGAGTGTCACGAACGAGCTTGCCAGACTATAATAGAGATCTACTTAATAGGCTTCTTATAACATCATACCCTTTCATAGCCAGTGTTAGGTGTATAATGAAAAGAAAACGAAGTCCTCTAGACGCTGAGGTCCTGAAATTGCTTTCTGTATCTAATATGAATGAGGCCGAGCGAGGAATAGGTGATTAAAATAACATTATTTATTTAGTTATATCTATTTTTTAATTTTTTTTATTATTTATATTAATCCTATTTATCACATACAAAACAACCAAAACATAAATACACGACACAAACTCGCGATCATGTCGTGTCAAACAACCCACTCCGCATCGTTCCCGGCGCAAAGGTGCCCATGATGCTGGCCGCGTTGCCTCGCTGAATCGCAATAGCCAACCTTTGCCCCAGGAACGAGCCGGATTGGAAGTCACTGCCATGGTCGTGGATGCGGCGGCCAATTTCCGCGATCAACCTCTTCGTGTCCGACCCCCAACTGCCCATAGTCTCCACCGCAATGAGCACAAAATAATATTGTGGCTCCATTGCGGCGTATTTGGCCCTTTTTAGCTCGCGGCGTCCTCAGCCGCCGCCGCCGGGGCACCACCGATGGTGCGACCAAGATGCGTGGCCGCGACTGTGCTGACGCATGTGGCGTCCCACACCAAGCACCTGCCGTTTTTCCACGGCACCTAAGTGAGACCATCAGGTCGCTTACCGTCTAATCTGCAGAGACCCGGGGGCTCCAGCACGCATGGTACATTCGCCGATATGAGAGCCCTTCGGACTATGTCGTTGAGGGCATGGTGACGTGGGAACCTGCCTGTGCAGCGACGACAGCTCAGTGCATGATGGCCGTCCTCCTCCACTGTGGAGCCGCAGATGCATCTGTGTGATTCACACACCTTGCAGCCCAGGCGGAGCGCCACTGCCACCCGCAGAGAGTCGTCGTCTAATAAGGTGCCCAGGTGCGGTGATGGCAGTGCGTGCAACCATGCCCCCGATTCAGGCTGCGTCACAGCCCTGAGCCTCGCCAAATCAACGCCCGCTGCGCTATCCAGCATATCCCTCACCGTCCCATCAGCACCGATCTCATCCCACGCCCGGATTGAGGACCGACTCCACTCGATCGCCACTTGGTGAGAGCATGATAGCGACCAAGTCCGCCACCCCATTTATTATAATTTTTTATTGTATTATTTTTCAAGATAAGATAAGATAAGATAAGATAAGATAAGATATTTATTTTGCAAATATGGGTACAATACAACATGTTGGTTCATAAAACAAGAGGTTCAGCCATATTTTACCTTTAGGCATGCAAATATTATAAGTTAAACACAAAAAAATAAAATTATAGATCAATCAAAATAAAATAGATAAATGTCAATGAATGTCAAATACAAATTCTAAAAATCAAACAGTCAAATCTTTCTCATTTAAAAAGTCATTAACATTATAATACACTTTATCAATCAAAAATTCACGCAGCTTCTTTTTAAACAGTGATAACGTCAGTTCCTTCCAACTTTTAGGTATTTTATTATAGATACATGGAGCCATGCAGAAAACACTTTTACGCATAAGTGTTGTTTTAGCTGTATGAAGACACAGTTTAGTGTTATCACGTCTATTTCGCGGAATAATATCGGCTAAACGCTCGAAACGATTCGCGTTTGACTTCACAAACACAGCAACCTCCAAAATGTACAGGCACGGCAGTGTCAATATCTTATATTGTTTGAAATAAGGCATGCAGCTATCTGTAGACCTTAGATGAAACATTGCCCGTATACATCTCTTTTGTGACTTAAAAGATGTTACCTTTTCAGTTGAGTTACCCCAAAATATAAGCCCATATCGTAAGTGGGATTCCACAGTACCATAATAAGCAGTAAGGAGTGCATCTAAACTTATAATGGGAGATAATGTCCTTAGGGCATACGCGGATCTATGAATCTTTTTACTCAGTTTATCAATATGTGTCTTCCAGTTTAATCCTTTATCTATTTCTATACCCAAAAATGTCGTGCATTCGACTTCCTCTATTGTATCACTGCCATATTTAATGCTAAGGCTCATAGGTGCTATACGTTGATTAAAGTGAATAATTTTAGTCTTATTTAAGTTTATTTTCAAGTTATTGTCATTTAACCATTGTACAATTAAATTTAGGGAATTGTTAATGTCATCTTCATATGTCTCAATATTTTTACATGCTACAGTCATAGTGCTATCATCTGCAAACAATGTTAATGGTTGGTCAATAAATTTTGGAAAGTCATTAATATATAGAATAAAAAGAAGGGGTCCCAGTACGCTACCCTGTGGTACCCCAAATGAAACTTTTCGCTCTGATGATCGGAAAATTTCTTCATGCTTATTATCTAAGTTAATTTGTCGGATTTCTGTCATTTGTCTTCTATCGAATAGGTACGATTCAATGAGTTTCACGACATTGCCCCTGATACCATAGCTTTCCAGCTTTTGTAATAGAGTTTTATGATGTACGTAATCAAAAGCTTGGGTCATATCACAAAAAATGCCGCAAACAGGTGTCCGTTTGTCTATATTTTCTATGACTTTATGTAAATAGTCGTATATGGCCATATTAATTGTAGTACCCCGTCTGAAGCCTTTCTGTTCATCACAAAGAAGTTTATTTTTTTCAATAAATCTGTACAACTCGTTATAAATATACTTTTCAAATATTTTTGATATAACAGGAATCAGTGAAATTGGTCGGTAATACTCCATCTGTTCTCTGTTTTCTCGTTTAAAAAGGGGTTTTATTATCGATGTTTTTAGGGCATCTGGATAGACACCCGCACTGATACAAAGATTAACTATGTGACTAAGGTGGCAACAAATATTCGGCGACACGTATTTCAATATTTTTGTTGAAATACCATCGCATCCTACGCTATTTGTGTTCTTTAATGACATAATGAGTTTATGCATATCATTTGGAATACAAGGTGCCATAAACATGGACTTACCGATACTATTAGGCGGACAAGACTTAGGTTTGCTATTCACTTGAAGCGTAGGCTGAATTTTATCGATAAAATGGTCATTAAACTCGTTAGCAATGTCGTTAGGTTCAGTCAAAGTTCGATTCTTAACCTTAATTCTACTGATATTGTGCTTAGGTACGTTATATTTTGCACGGTTTATGATTGCCCAAGTAGTTTTAGACTTATTTTTCGATGTTTTTATGTTGTGGTTATTTTGTGCTTTTTGTGTCAAACGAATAATTTTTTTATATAATGCTGAATATTTAATAAATTTAGTTTTATTGGTTATGTTAGGATTTAGTCTCATCTGCCACAAAAGTTTTCTTTTATTTCGATTACATAATTTAACTCCCTTCGAAAGCCACTTAGTCTTTTTTGTAACATTTATTTTGATTCTTTTAGCCGGAAAACACAAATCATACATCAATTTGAAAGTATCTAGAAATTCATTGTATGCTACATTTGGGTCATCGGTGTCATAAATCTCCGCGAAAGAAAGCTGTTTTATATATTTTTTGAACATTTGCATATTTTCGACACTGTAATCATTTTTAGTTAAATACCAATAACTAATGGCACATATTTGCCGTACCGGACACTGAAGCAGCTGTGCCGTGTGGTCTGATAGCAAGAACTCATATACATCACTCTTACACAATTTACTGAAATTATGTGCAAAATTGTCTATACACTTCATGCTTGCCATGCGAGTTGGTTGTTTTATTGCGAGCTTGAGATTGTAGCCAGTTAACAGACATTCGAATGCCCTTGTTTGATTATTTTGCTTAAGGATATCTATATTGAAATCCCCAGCAATTACAATATTCTTCTGCCGAGTCTGTGTAACTTCCTGTATAACAGAATTAAGCCTGTCTAAACAATAGTCCAGATTATTATAATTTGGTACCCTATATACACATACAACAATTATCTTATAGTCAATAAGCTCTATAGCACAGCATTCGAAAATGCCTGATGTCGACAATTTCATTATTTTGGGCAGTTCTTTCCACTGCAGTCCATTTTTTACAAGAATGCATGCACCTCCCCTTCTCCCACTAGTTCTGCAGAAGTGAGCAGCTAGACAGTAATTAGGTATATACAATTGATTTTGACAACCTTCCAGGATAAAATGCTCTGTTACACACAGAACGTCCACACTTACACTCTTTTCCCGTAAATTATCCAAACAAATCGTAAGTGCATCAGACTTTGCAATTAGGCTTGCAATATTTTGATGTAAAATGTTAACATACCCATTAGAGAAAAAACAGATCACCTGAGTCAGTCTGAATGCTAGTAGGAGGGGAAGCCACACAATGTTTTTTGTCAGGCAAGCAGTGTTCGTCACTGGTTCTTGATTGAATAAATTCATTGATCACAAAACTTAGATTTGCAAATATGTTCGCCATACCTCGATTATTAATAGATCCACTCCTATGCCAAAACATTTTATAATCGTATGTCAAATAAAAATTAGAGTCAAACAACAAATTCGTATAGTTATAGGTACATGCATCGAGATACAGTAGGCTGTTAAATGTTTCTATTCTTCCGTTGAACATCATGGAGTAATTATCCAGTTTAAAAGTAGGTGCACATATTAAAATATTTGTATGTTGTATTTTCAACGCCGTTTCCCTTATACTTGTTACCAGATCAACGTAATTGTTGGTCCGCTGAAAGTCATCTTCACCGATGAAAAACAGGCAGTAATCGTTCATTGTAAAGTGGTTCAATTTCTGATCAATGTTCCCAATGAGCCCGGTTATTCCACAATTTGGCTTTAAAAAATGGCATATTTGATAGTCTGGGAAGGTATCTTTCGCCATTTTTAGAATCTTATTCTTTTTATTACTGCTAATGATACATAATTTGCGCTTTTCTGTGTTTGGGTATGAGAATTGCTGGATCCTTGTACATTTCCCTAACTTTTGTGAGTATTCGGGCAGACTCTTTACCGATGGAGCAGTAACTATTGATTCTATACTCCTGTATTTAGGCACATATGCAACTATGTCTGACCGTTGGCAATTGCATTTTTTATCTCTATTTAAATGTTTTTGCTTATTTGAAAACATCGGAATGTTAATTTTCTAATATATTTGATGGTTAAGCAAACTTACCTGTAAGTGACGTTTGACCATAATTATACGAGACGTTAGATCCGAAGAGATTTAAACTTCACTTAGTAGTTCCACTTCTCATTCTACTAGGCATCGCACAATATTTAGAGATCTAGAAAAAAGACTTTAGTTCCCGCCGCCTCCGCTCTAGCAGGTGGCGGCGCTCCTGTATTACGTCATTCATTTTAGAGCTGTTTCGTATTTCACGCAATCGGGAGGCTTGCCTTTTGTAATAAGCATGCCAGAGATTGCGGGTAATAAATCTCTTCGGATGCAACGTCTCGTATAATTATGGTCAAACGTCACTTACAGGTAAGTATGCTTAACCATCAATTATACTACTACGTTGGATCCTCGAGATTTATACTTCACTTGGTAGATGTTTAGCGCTGATGTGAAATAGGTGGAATGGGAAAATGAAAGAAAATTTATGTGCAAAGGAGATAGATATAATCTGACACTGTTAAGGTGCCAACTAACAGTTACTTACATGAAACATTCAGTCAGAATCACATACAGTTGTTGCGAAGCTATTACCATCCTCCATGGCCAAAGGTCTGTTATAAAACCTTGCAAATACAAGCGAGTTTCCGGTCCGTCTCGCAGTTTTCAATATAATATCGACGGATATGCTCCGAACAGTTGCTGAGGTAGGGGCATGGCGCGTGCTGTTCGCCGAGAAGACAGTGATTGACTACACTCTCCGCCATTACATTTTTGGTCCAAAGAGTGGTTGCGTTATGAACGGGTCTTTTAGTGGTTAGTATTAACCTATTGGTTTGTGGATTTGCGCGGTCAGGTGCAGATGTTTTAATTTTGTCGTTAATTATTATCTCGATCCTATAGGTGGTGACACCGATATTAGTCAAACGAATCAAAGATACCGTTTTCATGCGTTGTGCAGTCGACGGCGCGAGAAGAGCCGTCAGTTTTTTAGACAGTTTGTCTATACTCAATGCATCATTTGGGTACCATGTGGCCAATAGGTCCAGCACTATATTCAGGTCCCAGTTTGACTTATATTTAGCAAAATTGGATCTAATCTTAAATACGCCTTTGAAAAATCTATCTATTTCATCATTATTACCTGCTTGTTTGCCTAAAAACAGAGCCAAGGCCGATCGGAGAGGACTTAAAGTAGAATAGCTAGCACCAGCTGTAAGCTGAGATGTTAGAAACGTTAGTATTATAGGGATATATATTACGTTATAGTTAAAATTTCTATCAGTGCAGAAATGCCATCATTTTTTAATAGCACTATCGTATTGTTTAATCGAATTTGTAGACAATGATGCAATCATAATATCTGTTGTCTCGGCTCTCAAAGATAGTCTTGTGTACGCTCCCCTGATAATAGGGATGTCAACAGGGTAAGTCGCCTCCAAAGGGGGTGGCGGGTCCTGGAAGGAGACAATAGCAAACCTGGCTTAGATTTAAAGTGTATAGGCTTTAATTTGGACAATTTTAGTGCTTTTGAGTCATTGGGCGTAATCACGTTACGCCACGAGAGTTAGTTATCACTATCAACCGTGATCACGTCACGGAGTATAGCGAGTAGTGTACTGCTTAAGCGGAAATAAAGATGGGTTATCAGCTGTGATCGCATCACGCAGTATAACCGTCTTCACCAGGTACCCGTAAAGGGTAGGTATCCGTAATGATCAACTATGTCACGTCACAGAGAATAGCATTTTGCTAGGTTATGTACACAAAAGTACCTATTTATTCCCAAAATAACATGGAGTAACGGACAAGTACGTTAGGTTTTCTTATCATCGTATTGCACTGTACCACGTAGGTACGACAAACTAGCTTGTAAAAGTATCGTAAACTTTCATATTATAACAAAACATAATAAAGTAACATGTGTAACCCGACCGTATTACACAGAAGAAAGTTGTACAAAAAAAACAAAAAAAATCACGACTTACGCTCATCCGAGGTAGTGTCCGAAGAATAATTTCGTAATTGATTTTCTAATCGCCTAATTTTCTTAAGAATATGTTTACTTTTGCGTTGTTTACGCTTTCCCATATTCACTTTACTTAATACACACGAAAACTGGCCAAATGTATAAGAATTCACCGAAAAATAATTAATTAAATTTATTAGGTGTTGCGATGCCCGCACAAGAAAAGCGAATGACTTAAGACAGGAGCGCCGCCACCAGCTAGAGCGGAGGCGGTGAGAACTAAAGATTTTTTTTCTAGATCTCTAAATATTGTGCGATGCCTAGAGTAGAATGAGAAGTGGAACTACCAAGTGAAGTATAAATCTCGAGGATGCAACGTCGTAGTATAACTTTTATTTAATTCTATCTGGAATTAAATCCCGCTAGATTGCGAGATTCCCGCTCTATGCGCCGTCCGCGCGCCGCCGCCGCTCCGAGCTGTGCCACATGCCGTACGTGAAGTAGATTATCAACCCTGGAACACGAGACAAACTGAAAGTTAGGTAGTAGGTTTATAATATAACTAGCTAACCCGCTCCAGCTTCGCCTGGGTATATTACGAAATCTATATCACCTATTGGATGATAATATCACCTATTGGAGCCCATATTTCTTTAGTTTTGAAACAACGTATGGAAATCTGCCGGATTTGTTGATATGTCACTACTCCGCTCCCTTACGTAGTAGCGTGATGATGTTTAACCTTCGTCCATAAATGGATTATTCAACACAAAAATATTTTTTCAATTCGAACCAGTAGTTCCTGAGATTAGCGCGTTCAAATAAACTAAGAGACAAACTCTTCAGCTTAAACTAATAATGCGAAAAAAAGAATGCGGGTCATACACAGGACATAACAAAGGCGGTGGGAGGATTTCCGCTCGTAATAAAGGTACTATTTATTTATTTAATTTAGTAGGACAGCCATTGGTTAATACATACAAAAACTTTGGCACTCGATATAACACATTATTCCCTACATGATGTTTAACCTTTTAAGGCAGCCACAGCATTCACAATATTATTACATCACTGACACATCAAATTAATTGTCTACTCTTATATTTTATATAAATATCAGTATTATATTATATATATTAAATATCAGTAAATTAAAAATAAGTCAATAAATTATATATACATCAAAACAAAAACAAAAACAAAACATTATTTTTCATATAAATCAAGTCAAAATCAAATTAAAATCAGATTAGGTAAAGCAAACAATAAGTTATAATTAGAAACACAGATTAAATAATAATTAAAATTAATTTGTGAATAAATTAAAAGCTTTGTAACGAAATTAAAATTAAATTGTGAAGTCAAATTAAATTATGACTTAAGATTTAATTATGAGTTAAAATAAAATAATGAATTAAATTTACATTATGAATTAAAATTAAAAAATGAATTAAAATTAAATAATGAATTAAAATTAAATTATGAATTAAAATTAAATTGTGAAATTAATTGAATTATGAAATATCCAAAATTGGGAATTAAAACTAAATCACGAATTCAAATTAAATTAAAAACAAATCATGAATTAAAATCAAATTAAAACATGAATTAAAATCAAAATTAAATTCTCCTAAGTCAATTTTAGTTTTGCAATTCTTTTAAAGGCATATAAAGAATCATGGTGGATATCCATTGACGCACCGCAGCTATTAAGTAATCGACTCATTCGTGGAACAATTGATTTTTTACCAAATTATGTTCTCCTGAAAGGGGCTGTAAGAGGAGCAACAGCTTTCCTTGGGTACCTTGAGGGTACAGTCAGCGAGAACCTACCCAGTAGCTGTGGGCAGTCCATTAGTCCCCTGAAGATTTTGTACAGAAACATTATGTCCAAGTAGTCTCTCCTCTTCTCAAGAGATTGTATACCAAAGTGTTTTAGCCTCTCGTTATACGAGCCCAAAGCATGGTTTAATTCAACACTATGGCACAAATGCCATAAGAACCGCTTTTGCACCCTCTCCAGCCTCAAAGAGTGTACAGCATAGTGCGGCCTCCATATTTGACTACAATATTCTAAAATACTGCGTACTAAATTGTTGTACAACAAAATCTTTGTGGATGGCCTTCGAAATGCCCTTCCATTACGAATCACAAAACCTAGCATTCTCGAAGCACTCCTAATAGTTTGTTCTATATGTGGCACAAAAGTCAGTTTGCTGTCAAGGACCACACCCAGGTCCCTCACGGTCTTGACCTCCTCTACATTACTTTGCTGAATGCAATAGGACGATGCAATAGGAGACAGCTTCCTAGTAAACCGTACACAGCGGCATTTCTTGGGGTTCAGCTGCATGCCATTCACAGCGCACCATCTTATCACCTGATCTAAATCACTCTGCAATTCGGTTACATGGACAGGAGTGGTAATTTCTTTGGCAATTTTTAAATCATCGGCATACATATAAGGCACAGAGTAGTTCAAGCACGCAGGTAGATCATTTATGTAGATGTTGAAAAGAATAGGGCCCAAGTGAGATCCCTGCGGGACACCAGATGCTATCTCAAACGATTTAGATCTATAACCATTTACCACTACATAAAACCTCCGAAGACTCAGATACGACTTCAGCCACGACAAGAGATGGCCAGTGAAACCGTACCTAGATAACTTTTGCAGAAGTGATTCATGGGGGACTCTGTCGAAGGCTTTACTGAAATCTGTGTAAATAACATCCATCTGCCCCCCACGGTCGAGAACACTGGTTACATCATCAACAAAAGTTGCCAGGTTAGTGCATGTTGAGCGAGAACTCACAAAACCGTGTTGGCAATCAGCAAGGAAAGACCTAAAATGTCTTAGTATAACCGGACACACCAGTGATTCGAAGATCTTGGCCATAGTAGATAATAGAGATATTGGCCGGTAGTTATCCACAGAATTGTCTTCATTACCCTTGTGTACGGGTACCACCTTAGCCTGTTTCCATTCCGTGGGAAATTGTCCCCGCCGCAGTGACGTGCCATAGATCAGCCATAGGGGAGCCGTCAGAGCCTTTGCACATTTTTTTATAAATATAGGCGCTATGTCATCTGGGCCAGCTCCTTTATTGATATTCAGCTCACGTAGCTTCCGATATATCGCTGACGGTTGCAAGTCGAAATCTGATAACACCTGAGAAGAGTCAGGGATGATTTCCAAGTACTCAATGGAAGTTATTGGCTGTAAGTAAAAGTAAAAAGTAAAATTTTTATTTTGCCATTACAAAACTGCAAACAACTATTCACAAGATTACCAGGTATGTACATAATAGTATTGAATAGAAACAATTCCAATATTGCCAAAAGCTTTCTACACTAGGCTTAGCCTGTCCTGTAGAAAACTTTTTTTTTTTTTTTTTTCTAATTCAATAATTACAATAGTAGGTAAGATATAATTGATGTACTTATAAACACTATTACATAAAATTTATGCAACATGCAATCTATAAGGTTAAAACATACAACTTTAGACTTCACAACACATGTTTTAAAAAGCTTTCCGTGTACTCATGAGACCAGGTAAGCAAGGTCTTCAGTATAAGGTCCTTAGCTTCACACACTGACAATTTACCTATGTGGCAGAGTTTATTTATCCTGTTATACACCTGAGGCTTCATGTAGGCACTAAAACGTCTTGCAAATTCGGTTTTTACTGTGGTAAGAGGAAGTTTATAAACCCGTTTCAAGATCATGTCTCCATGGTAACCGGAGCTGATCACCTGCTTATGGGTTAGCAAAGTGATTCTTAGGATATATATCCTTCTGACGCTGAGCAGCTTACATTCCTTATACAACGAATTAGTAGGAAAACGAAAAGGTTTTTTCATCATTGTTTTTAGCACGGCTCGCTGAGCTCGTTCCAACTCAATCAGGTGAGAACTACCAGAACCCCCCCAGGCAGTGATACAGTACGATAAGATCGATTCGCAGAGAGAAATGTAGACTGTTTTTAGGAGGCTCATCGAAGCCACGTCTCGTAGAATTTTCATAACATATATAATCTTTCTAACTCTTGCAGACGTGGCCACGATGTGCTCGCCAAAGGTTAGTCTCTCGTCTATGTCGATCCCTAGGTACCTCACCGATTCTGTTCTACTTACTTGTATACACTTACAACCTGGTACAGTATCAATGGTGGCGTCATTGCTACAAGAGTGCACAAGAATTTTTAAACCTGACGGAGGTGCTGAAGCAGCTGTTTTATGAAAGGCTATTGTACGCGTTTTAGTAGGGTTAAGTGCCAGGAGATTATTATTCAGCCATTTTGCTACTCGATTGATACTACTTTGTGCACTGTTAAACACTCCCTCCCATGTCCTATCGTTACATATAATCACAGTGTCATCAGCATAATTAATTATAGTAGCGTCGCCTATGTGATCCTTAGAAGCCAGGTCATTTATATAAACAAGAAAGAGAGTTGGGCCCAGAATACTACCCTGAGGTATTCCATATTTCACGCGCTGGGGGTTGCTGACAAGGCCGTTCACTTTAAGACATTGCTTTCGACCTGCAAGATAACTCTGAAACAGATTCAAACTTATACCTCGGACACCTAGTTGTTCTAATTTCCTCAATAAGATAGGATGTGAAACCGTGTCGAAAGCCTTTGCCAGGTCTAAGAAGATTCCCATACAGGCGCGTCCTTCATCCAGGTGTTTGCTGATAATATCAGTCAAAAGGACTACTGCCTGTTCAGTAGATTTTCCCTGTCGGAAACCGAATTGGTGATTGGAGAGTAACCCATGTGACTCTAGGAATTCTTTAAACTGCCTGTTAATTATTCTCTCCAGAATTTTTGAAAATGTGCAGAGGAGAGAAATTGGTCTATAATTGTTTGGACTATCCGTTCCTCCGCCTTTATGAATTGGGACCACAGTTGCCAGTTTCCATACATCTGGAAATATTCCAGAAGACATGGATAGGTTAAATAAGTAGGATAAAGGCTCACAAATGTAAGAGTTGAGTGATTTTACTAGTCGGTTAGTAACGTTATCGTATCCAGGAGTACCATTGTCATTAAGTTGACGTATGAGACTTTCAACTTCTGTTGGTGAAGTAGGGTGAAGGAACAAAGAGTTAGCTGGGGACACAGGAACCCTAACTTTAGAAGCTAAATTCGATTCGGTCTCCTTCATTTTAGTGAGAATTTGGCCAGATAAATGTTGCCCTACAGTAGCGAAAAAGTTATTACAGTAATCCAAAGACTCAATGGGAGAACTCTTTATTTTGGATAGGTTTAGTGCGTGTGGTACATTAGACACAGAATGAGTCAGGTGCTTAATTGTGCTCCATAATTTGCGTGGATTGCCTGAACTGATTTCTATTTCTTTTTCATTATATTGTGTTTTTAATTTGCGTATGAGTTCTTGATAAAAGTTCCTGTATCTCTTATAAATTAACAATTTTTCGGAGTCGTTTGGGAATTTACGTGTTTCTAAGTGTAAATGGTCTTTATGAGCCGAACATCTAAGAAGTCCAGGAGTCATCCAGGGTTTGAAGGTGAGCTTGGTCCTACTGACTTCTGTTACCCGGGTATTTTTGTCGGTTATAGAAAGTATCATAGTCATGAATAATTCAGTCGCTTCATTTGGGCAAGTTTTATCGTAGATTTTTTGCCAATTGACTTCCTTTATTTCCTGCTTAATGGAATCGAAGTCAGTTCGGGTTTGATATCTATTTTCCCGTGACTTTCGAGATTGCAACCTAACGCCTGTTAAAATTATGTCATGATCTGTCACTGCACACGTGCATATGACGGATTCTAACTCGTTTTTTGTGTTACTGAAGACATGATCAATACACGAGCCGTTCCTTGTAGGTTTATTCACGGATGATTGAAAGCCCAGATGTGCCATGAGGCTTAAATATTTATCACAGACTAGAGGGTCCAAAGTATTGATATTCATATCTCCTGCTATTATACAACAGGGGCTCTTTTGCATGTTATTTGTAACAATTTCAAGGGATTTCAGAAAATTGCTAGTATTAGTAAAAGAAGGCGATCTATAGACACCCAACAGACTCACACAGCCGGGAATGTGTACTTGTAGACAATTTGCGTCCAGAAGATTAGGTTCGCTTACTATAGGTGTCCAACATTGTTTTATATAGACAACTACTCCCCCTGATTTATTTATGAATTTAGTGGAAAAGAAATTAAAATAGCCGTCAATCGTCGGAATTACTGGATTTTCGCTTAACCAACATTCACTCAAAAGTAGTATGTCAAATTCCAACTCCATTCTTTTTATGATTACCATAAGTTTATCTAAATTACAGGACACGCCTCTAATATTAAATGCCAGCAACTTGAAGTCATACTTTGACATATAGTTCTTACAATGTTCTGCGAACTCAACCCTGTGACAGCCAACGTTAAGCGTATTATCCACTTCTGCTAATAATTCCGTAGACACCATAGATTAGAATAAAGTTTGCGTAATTCGTTTAGATATCTCTCAACAAGTTTTATCAGTAAATATAGAAGCATTAACTCAATTGCACATTTTAGCACTCTAAGAACTGTTGGCTTGAGTAACTGGACGATGAGATTATAGATCGCAAGAGCAACGTGTTTGTTGTTATAATGAAAAAACCTATTAACTATACAGACAAAAAAATTGTGTATGACATTATAGTGAAGAATAATTACATGAAACCTATCAACTGAACAGACAAAGAAGAATATTAATTTGGGTGACCAAGTAGTACACGGTATATAACCAAGCAGCACCGGTAGATGTACAGGTGATTTAAGACATTTGATCCGGATTAACGTGAAAGGGGCCAACGTTGAAAGAAACAGATGAAGGTCCAATACGTGCGTCGATGTCACATTTATTACGAATGATGATTGCTGGATGTTTCGTATCTTTGGTGTTTGATGCCTTGCGCACATATATCTGTCCGTTACGGACCCAGCAATAAAGAAAGTTATGTTGTTTAGCACGACGTCTGGCCTCCCCAAATAATCTCCTGTTCGCCATAGATAATCTTTCGTTAAAAAAGAGTACTTCAGACGTTCCATCAACAATATCCGAAGAAGTAAGTCCGCGCCTCGTACTAGCCGCTGACAGCAGTTCGTCACGCTTAGCCTTGCGTATTAACTTAACCACTACCGGCCTATTATGGTCGTGTGGAGCGCCCGATTCTCTCTGTTTGGGTCCGACTCGCTTTACCTGATCAATATCAGACTCCCGCAAATCCACGCCAAGTTTCTTAGAGGTCACTAAGATTGTATGCGTCAGATTCTCAAGTGGCTGTTCTGGAATGCCTATAATTTCCAGTTCATTTCTCAGGTTATATTGGGCTTGGGAGCCAATAGTTTGCTGCAGTTCTGCTATCGTCGCCTTCAGACCAGTAATTTCATTTTCGTTAGTGAGCAATCTGTGTTCATACTCATTTACTTTCTCTGTCAGCGCTGATACCGCGTTCAATTGTGCCTTAACATCCAGTATCTCCTGTCGCAGCAATCGCAGCTCCTCAAAAACTTCTGGTAACCCCGCCGAATCCTTTTCTGATGGAAGGGTTGTCAGTTTGCTTCGGCTACCTCGTGACATGTTGATATTGAGCGACGAGTTAGATTGGTTGAGGGCCCTAATAGGTGTAGATACATCGCCGACCTTTGGTCTCGAGCATGAGCAAGTAGGACATACCCACTGTTGTTTGAATTCGACGGACTGGTTCTCAAAAGTAGGAATTTTGATATTTAAACATTCAATATCGTAATAAGATTTGCACAAGGCGCACTCCATAAAGTAACAGGTTGAGATATTCTTTCCACATGCATTACACAAATGCGGCATCTTGTAGCCCTGCTGAGCAATTCTCCTCAGAAACACAACTCTTAACCAACGCACCACGGGAAATTAACTTCAAACGGTGGTAATTAGTTTTGTCACACTGGCAACATTAATATTTGACAGATTAGCTAGTACTATAAAGTCGGAAGAAAATTGTGGGTAGTAACAAAATGTTTCTTGTTTGCCTATGTCAATAACAGATTGTTTACTTTGTATGCGTCCAAATATTCGATTAATTCGTTGGAATAACAACAAAACACTTAACACAAATTATATCCAACACTTTTCAAAGATTATATCATGGATCCGACACTTTTAAGCAGCAAAAATGAATAAAACACTGGAGCGCGTTCACAATCGAACCTACTTGGTACTTGTTGACAGTGACCTGAATCTGCACTATATACCGATGCGAAATAATTCGCAAACATATCACAGATTTCTGTGCCATCTGTAGAGGTTTGAGGTCCACTTGTCATTGTTCCTGGGTAGGAACCCATATTACCTCGCCTACTCTTCACGTATGACCAGAAGCATTTTGAATTTTGTGCAATATTATTCTCAGCTGATGCAATATATTCATTATATGAGTCAACAGCCAGCCTCTTACACTGCCCATTGAGGATCTGCAAGTCGAGGTAATCCCTCGCATTGCCATATCTTTTAAATTTTCGATACAGTTTTTTCTTTACTTTTAATACAGTTGTAAGTTTTTTGTTAAACCATGGAGGGTGTTTAGGCCTTCCAATAGTCACTTTCGGCACAAACTGCTCCATTGTAGTCTGCAAGATGGAGTATAGCTTCGCTACCATTGTGTCCACATCAGATTGAGAGTCCAATGTTGTTTTCCAATCAATTGAATTCAGGTGTTCATTTATTTGATCATAATTGGCCCTCGCAAAATTGTATCTCTTATTAGTTCGACACTGTTTAAGCTTTTCAGATATCGCAAGGGAAACACTAAAAGCTAGAGGGGGGTGAAGTGGGTCCACCTTGGTAAGTGCATGAGCTGCATGAAGCGAACATTCAATAGATTCATCCAACAGAACCAAATCTAAAATTTTTTTTTTACTGTTTAAGACATTATTATATTGTTGCAAGTTATTGACATGTATGAAATCTATTACATGTTGTATTTTTTGGGATCCTGAACTAAGTGCGGATGACCCATTTATTGTAGTCCAATCAATTTCCCTCATATTAAAGTCCCCCACGATACAAGGTAACACATTAGCTTGTTCAATAACACTATTACAATTGTTCACAAATACTTCCACCAATCTTTTATTGACAGGTGGGCTCAGATATATTGAACAGAAAGCCAGGGTGATGGACTTACTACCATCACTTTTTTCAATTATAACCCATAAGTCTTCACATTCAGTTTCCCACCGTTGAACACGCTGAGGATTATGTTCCTTAAGGACAGCCACCAAGACCCCACCACCTTCCTTTTTGTCCCAAGACTTAAGATCCCTATCTCTCCTAAATACAGTATATCTATCGTCAAAAAGTTCTGCATCAAATATATGATCCTGCAACCATGATTCCGTAAAGACAATAACATCATAATTATTACAACATAAATTTTGATAGAAATTTGTGTCTTAGTTTTAAGTCCTCTTACATTTTGATAATATACAGTTAATGAAGTGAATCTTATTAGTATAAATCACATTAGCATTGTCTACCTTTTTAATATACATAATAAAAAAATACAAGTACACTACTTCAGCTTAGTTAAAGCTTCATTATTCCTAATTAATACTTGATCAGATCCCTCAGCCTTACGAACAAACACACGCCCATTTCGAACCCAGACGAATCTGTAGCCAAGTTCTTTTGCCTTGAGTCTTGCAGCCGCATGTAAGGCCTTATTTGTGGGTGACAGGTGTTCCGCCACAAAAATAGGATCCTTATTGCCAGTGATGCCCAGGTGACCGTGATTTAACTTTTCGTTCGGATTAGCGCGGTTGAATGTCATGACTGATGCCAAAAAGTTGTCCCGGAAATTCTGGGAGTTGAACTGTGCAACAACTCCTCTGGGTCTTGATGTTGAGTTATTTATTTTTGCAATGCGGGTGCAGTGTCTTAAGTTCTCAGCGCCTACAGTGCAACCAATAGCATCTCCGAGTTTCTTAACAATGGAGATAAGATTTTCTGTTTTAGATTCTTTCAGTCCCTGAACCTCGATGTTACACGCTCTGGAGTGTTGATCAAGTAAGTTGAGTTGATTCTTCAGCTCGTGAATAGATGATTGTAGGTTTTTGTTTTGTTCCTCAAGAAAGGTTAGCCGTTCCGAACTAGCATTATGACTTTTTATAATATCTTCATATTTAGCGTTGATGAAGGACATAGAATCCTTGACTTCCTGAAGGTCACTTTGAATGGATTGTAGTTTCTCTCCAATAGCCGTGGTCAGGGAAGCCTTTATTTGCTTAACATGCAATGACATTTCCTCGCGCAAGATTTCTCTTATTACTTCACGTAAATCATCTTTTGTTAGTTGTCGTTGCTGATGGCTGTCTGGAGACAACGATGAGGCAGGCCGTTTTTTTTTCGTTGGTTGACTGCCATGCGAGTCTGTAGTTGTAGGGCTCGCATTTATTGGCATCGTATCTCCTTTACGCCTTGGGACCCGACATAACTGACATACCCAATCTCCAGAAGATATCGTTTTATCTAGCTTCATATCCATACATTTCAAATGAAATTTTCGCCTGCATTTTGAACACAACAGGTGCTCCTCATTATCTAATTCCTTTTTGCAACATTCAGGCAGCATAGTGACCCCTGATATAACGGCACCAAGAAATAAAGTGTTACTGTAGATTGATATTATTATTCTTGCAGGCGCTTACTAGAAAATTTGGAGCTCATTAATTAATTATTTTATGAATCAATATTTAAGTCAAAAACTCTATATCTTCCAAAATTATCCATATATTGCTGCCAGATACAAAAAGTATTATTATTGACTTTTGGTATTGGGGTTCGAACTCGGTAGCCTTAAACTATAAATAGTTAAAAATATAAAGAGAACGTCTTTCGCAACCAGACCAACGAATGATGTTGGCGTAAATACCAATTAGCGTTTCAGATTGGTGTACCCGACCAAGAATCAATTCTATAGATTTCAGTCGATATACTTATATATACAAGTCTTTTGTTTATCACTAATCGATTTCACACACAGTTTGAATATTAACGGTTTTTATTTTAAGTTTTTCGTTGATTATTCCCGTATACCACACCACTTATCTGAGTTGTTTATGCAATCACATACAGTTTTGAATTCCACGTACGTTGATGTAAAGCACTAATGAAAAAACTAACTTTTAACCACGTTTTTGCACATAGATTGCAGAGGTAGAATTATAACGGGTCACCCTTATTCGCACATGATAGTCACTAAATCCAAGTGAGCTATATTTTTGTACACTGCATTAGTGGCATAAAATAAAAACATCACACACATATTGCGCCAGGTGTCGACAGTGATACTCCTAGTGTCTAGGTTGGCTACTGTGTTTGATTCAATTGGTAGAGGAGTGATTGTATGTACGAATGTAAAACCTATAACCAACAACCAACAATCAAAAAAACAGATAAACTTAGTCTACGGTTAAAACTACGTCAGCTGCTATGCAGTATACATACATAAATTCCCGAAGGGGGTAGACAGAGGTGTATGCACAGAATACCTACATTTCGCCAACCATGATATTCAGTCCCACGTATTAGAGGGGGCTTGTCACCTTGTCGTGGGCTGTATGTTGAGAACAGTACTGTCTCTTTATTATATAAATTATGTATACATATTTATGTTTATTATGTTAGTTCATAAATATGTATACACACCCAGTCATCATAACCACATGCTGTGGAAACCCGCAATGCTGAGGATTATTGCTTAGGAAATTTCCAAAAAATTATATACATAGGCAATGCCAACCACAAAGGACATTCACAAACATGTGTGGGTGTGTGTCATGTTTAACTAATGCTCCAACGAAGGAGTGATATGAGAGACATGTAGTACCCCAGGTAACCCGTGTACCTGGGACAATACAAAATTTTTACTGAATTAAAATTAAATTATAGATACCTATATTGTTATAATAGGGCTTTTTTATAAATTACTTAGGTGGCAGACTATCACGCGGCCCACCTCATGGAAAGTGGTTACCGTGGTCTATGGAGGTGTGCAAAACAAAGGGTGTCACACTCGCGCTCCCAACCATGTAATCAAGTGCCTGAGTATAAAAGTTCTGTAAATCAATAAAATTAATAGAGAGAGTGATATAAATTAAGTTTTATTAAGTAGAATTTGGACCTATCTCTTGCCATGCGGTGTCGTACAAGGCGACTAAAGGATACGGTTGTTTAACATAAGACAGATATATACAGCCCAGACTCAGCGTCAGATGCATGGCTTGAGAACAATAGTGCCCGGAAGACGGCAATAGGCTCACTATTACGTGGGACCGAATTCAATGATTGGTGAAATGTGGGTATTAATTCACTCCGAGGATAAAGGCGTGTTAAGTGCTTCAACTACCCGTAACGACTGCCATAGATATTCGTATGGCAACCGTGACTGACGGTTTAGCGTGCTCTCCGAGGCACGGCCAGACCAGACCAATTCAAATATCCATGTTCATGCATACAAATATTTGCACTGAGCGGGGATCGTATTAGCGCCTCCTGCGTGGCGGGCGCGATCACTACGGCCACGCCAAGAGTGATACTGACTGTACCTAATTACCTAATTTATTTACTTAGAGCATTTTGTTAAGTTGTAATTTATTTACTAAAACAAATGATTGAACAAAGAAAAAAATATTATAAAAAATTCGGTAGCGGTGTAAAACTAGCGGCATTTTTAGAGCTTATTAGATATAATGCAATAAAAAACTTAATTATTCTTGAATAAATTTGAATAGATAAGTTGCGATGATAACAGACTTTTTATCTCTGATAAGAAACTTTGCGAAGATTAACATTTAAAGATGAACTACTACCTACTAGATTCTATCCTGATCTGGGTTTCCTAGGATTTCCTATTTCACGCGAAAACTAATGGTAAGACGTGTGTTATTGACGTGTCCTATATAAAAAGACCTGAGAATATCATTTCAAAATGTAACAAACGTTGTTAAGACTAAGTTTGTTAAATTCTGACTGTTTTCTCTTCTTTTCCGACTGTCATCTAAAGAAAGAAGAAGAAAGAAAGAAAGAAGAAACATTTATTCACGAACATACAACGTACAGAGAGTCAGACAAATATATATATATATATACACAACAACAAGATATCACAACAAGAACACTCTCACTGCACATCGTGCTCACCCAAATGGGCCACCATCTCAGCATGAATGCCCCGCACACCAGGGTATGCGAAGCGCTGGTTTTCAGATGGCGCCGCTAGTGGCTCCGCCGCCACGCAACGAGTCAGTGACGCATGAACACACAACAATAGATCTCAGTAAAATACTTAAAACACTTAAAAATAGAGAACACAATGACCAAACCATAAACAACAAACAAAAATGAAAGAAAAATGCCAAACGGGATATCTTACTTTATAAAATTAAATCATCATAGATAATCTGTGGTTGTCTGTGGTTCACTAATCTAATCTAATGACAGTCTCAGGAGATAGGTCACCATTACAAATATAAACAATATTACAATAGTGTCCCAGCTTGACGACCTCATCAGACGCTTTTTCACGCCCCTCTTAAAGGACCCGGGACTGTAAGCTCCCATATGCAGATGACCTGAAAAGGTAAATGGGGTAGACTGGGCGCGAAAGAAAAGGATAAAAACGAGTAGGTTCCGAGTGCTATAGTGCATATTGGCCTATGTCTAGCAGAAGACCACAGTACGCTGTATTCATACATCTGGAGAGACGGCATTTTACTTGCCTCTGGTTTGGGTATGGCCGCCTCCAACCGGCTAAAATCACAGGGTGACTTTCGCGTCAACCATATTGTCGAAGCAGGTGTATCCTAGAAAACGCTAGATAGATAGATAGATAATACTTTATTGTACGCCAATACATTTACAGCAGAGACAAGTAGGTAGCATGCATATACAGTTTAATGTACAATGGGCGGCCTTATCGCTGAAAGCGATTTCATCCAGGCACCCTTGGCATGGACAGTAATGTGAGAAGACAAAAGATATATGGTGTAGTTATCATATAAAACTAAATATAAGGTGAACTAAAACAAAAAGAAAGAATGAGAAAACCACCTAAAAAGAGGCGTTAACATCTCGACCCAGGACCTGCTTCTGCAAAACCGACGGCTAAGACTGCCAGAGGCTTTTCCTACATTCCTTTCTTTGTATCACCAAGCGGTAACCGTATGCTTGTTTGGTACCTTACTTAAGGAAAAAAAAAATGTTGCTCAATTCTCAAGGTGTTTTGTACATAGTTACTTTATTTCCTCTCTCTGTACTTTGTCATTATCGATAATTATACTAATTATGAAGATTATTATATCTAATTTTTGCGTTCGGAACTTTGAAGGAGATGTATAGATCTAAAGACAGTTTTTTTGGTGACTGTAATGATAGTGCTGATCTATATTCGTGATTCGGACGATAAAAATTAATTTGACGCCGATGAAGTTTCTTTCATACCGCTTAGTGCGCAACGTTTCCGATCTCTATGTGTAAGGATAAACTCCTAAACTATAGCGAGCGGTGCGACGACAAAATGTAGCTGTGTGGATCATGTCAACAATTTGAAAATAAACCATTGTATAGGCGGTAAAAAATACACAGCGCGGCAAAGTCCCTCCAGAAATTTGAGATTCCTACCTGTGACGATCCTCAGAGCCCGTCTTTGCACCGAGTCGAAGGGGTCAAGCTAGTATTAGCTGGTACCCCATATTTAAGTTTTTGTGTAAAATAATCCCCAACAATGTAATATTTTATGTTTTGTTGCTTCAACAATAATAAATAATAAGGATTAGTTGATGAACAAGATAAGGGTTTTTTATAGAGTACTAAGTACATTAATTGCCTGAAAATATTTCATTAATTTACATCCAATTTAATAATTTTATACTAATGGAATCGGTATGTAACGCTAAACTGTTGCATTTGTGGACAATATTTGAAATCAATAAAATTAACGATGTAGAAATGATAAGGAATTAAAATATTAATGATTATTTAAATGATAATCCTTAGTCTTTTCTTTTGCCATCCCGTATCATTCATGCGCTCAAGTGTCATCCGGAACAAACCATACCGTACCGTACCCTATGGGGATGCACCAAATTAATGGTAATTGACCGAAGTAGTGTAGTGTAGTAATATAGTAATGTAGTGTGTAGACTGCTTTAAGCAGTCTACACACCAAACCCGCCGACCCGCCGACACAGGCCGGTGGCTTGGTGTCGGCGACCCAAACCCGCCAACTCGCCAACATGTGTCATGGGGCTGTGTCGGTGAGTTAGTCGGCGGCAAGAAATCAGTACAACTTTTTTAGTTAGTGATTGCAGTGTGTACGAACGTGACGTGTTGTTTTTCTCGAATATTGCAGCCTACAATAAACATGGATACTGATGCTGATCTAATAATAGCAGCATGTGGAATAATTTTAGCTGGGTCCCTGAAAAGAAAACGACAGTGTTGGGTTAGACCAAGCTTAAGGAGTCGCAGTCGTTACAGTAACAGTGATAGAATAAAAGATTTAAGAACAGACGATTTGATTGTAAAAAGACCCTTACATTTTAAGACATTTATGTCGTTAACTTTTACCGACTTTGAATATTTACTAAGCATTGTTGGACCCACAATAGTTAAAAAAAATACAAATTACAGAAGTGCAATTTCACCAACGGACAGATTATCGTTAACATTAAAATACCTGACTACGGGAGATTCATTCAACAGTCTTTGTGACACCTTTAAAGTATCTCCTCAACTTATTTCCTACATTATTCCAGAAGTGTGCCAAGCTATCGTAGATGGACTTTCGGATTATGTGAAGGTATGTACATATATGGGCGTTTAACTTTCTATAATCTTCCAGAAAAACTATGTTCCGAAAAATTACTATATAAGTAGGCAAATGGCTATCCTATCACCGAGCACATTTCCGATTTCAGATTCCACGAACATCAAACGAATGGACAAAAGTTGCAGATGGATATCTGAATAGATGGAATGTACCTAATTGTATTGGATCTATGGATGGAAAGCACATTAGAATTGAATGTCCAGCACGAAGTGGAAGCGATTATTTTAATTATAAAATGTATTTCAGTATTGTACTGTTTGCATTAGTGGATGCAGATTATAAGTTTTTATACGCTAATGTAGGGTGCCAGGGTCGCATTTCCGATGGTGGTGTATTTGCTAACTCTTCATTATGCAGAATGTTATATAATAATGATTTAAATTTGCCAGATAAAAAACCTCTACCTGGAAGAATTATGCCCGTACCCTATTTTTTTTTGGGCGACGATGCGTTTCCTTTACAAACCAATATTTTAAAACCTTATGATGGTAATCATGCGAAAGGGTCTCCCAAGAGAGTGTACAACTATCGCATGTGTCGAGGTCGAAGAGTAGTTGAAAACGTATTTGGACAGTTAACAAAACAATTTAAGATATTTAACAAACCCATCCAGCTAAATCCACAAAAAGTTACTGTTGTAACTTTGGCATGTATTCATTTGTTCAATTATGTAAAACGACATGGTATAATACAACAAAATGAATATGATACTGAAAATAGTAGGGGAGAAATCAATCCAGGAGATTGGCGCAGGGAACCACGTGAAAATAATTTGTTTGCTGACTTGCCTAGACAAGACAATACACAGTCCCTTGAGGTTACAAGGACACAATCTCCTTAGGTTATAAGGACAGAATTGGTTCAATATTTTCTTTCCGATGTCGGGAGATTACCATGGCAGAATGATCAATGACTAACTCATAAGTTTTAATGAAACTCATACTTGTATTAGTACTTGTATTTTTATTATAATTTGTATTAAAAAGTTCGTAAATCACTTGTTCTTGTTCATTTATAAGTGGTTTTATTTACCGAGTTATTCTATAAATCCCCACCGCGAAATCCCCACTGATGTTTTTATGCTTTTTGAGTATACTATGACGATTCTATGACAACAACATTAAGACGAAATACATAACGTAACGCCTACATAACGTTATCTCGCATCAGGTGATAGGGTTATTCTCAGAGTGTATACGGTGGGGATTTGTGGAAGAAACCTATTTATCTGACTCAATAGATGATAATATGTTCTCAACATCACCACTCTCTTGAAGCGACACACTTAACGAAGGTTCAATTGAAGATGTTGAAGGTTCACCAAGAGGCGGTGAAACAGGGTTTGTTACGGCAGAGTTGGATGATGAGTAGTAGGAATTTACATCACATAGATCCATTGAAGAATAATATCCTGGATGACTATGGGAAGTTGAAGGTCTTGGCGAAGCTTCGAACATGCCTGAACGATATCCAGTTTCGGTTTCAAATAAGATATTGTTAATCCGATGTTTTATTATTGCCTTTGTTGTTTTATCAAATTTTCTAAGTTGTGTCGCAATATATTCGCCAAACAAATCGTCCTCATCTTTTATTTTTTGATTTGTCCGTTGACTGACTGTTCTCATTAAATTTAATGCTTCCGACACCATCTCATTACTTGGATTAGGTTTATAACGTTTATTCGCTTGGGGAATGATGTTTGACGTTTGAGGTGGATCGTTTTCCCCATGTTGAGCATCATTGTCCGCATGTTGGGTATTATTGTCAGTTGCTGTTATCTCCTGAAATAACATTTTATTTGAATCACCAACAGTTTACTTATGAAATGTATTATACACTAGCTTTTACCCGCGAGTAGGTACACCGCACGGAATATATGAAAAAAAGACAATGGTCATAAATCATACCTAATACTAATTATCAATGTAAATAATAATTAATAATAATATTTCTAAAACACCCTAAAAAGAAAAAAAAAGAAAATGGTACGGAATCTCTCGGTTTATAATAGAAATTCGGCGAAATCAAAAGATTGTTGAGAAAAGAGTTGTTAGTTTTTAAAAAATACATTTGCAATGACTATTATATCTGTGCACATGCCATTCCAAGACATAATTTGTTTAGAAATATTTCGGTGCAATAACAATAGCGGCAGCGCAACAACAAAGGCAGATAAAATAAGTACCTATGTCTTTATTTACCGCGCGCCTCTCTTCACTCGGGCCAAGCTTACATATTATTCTTGTGTGCTCTAATACTCTAATAATTAGGTTAGAAATAAAATAATACAACATCACTGAAATGTTACATACCGTATCGATTGTTCCTGTAGGTTTATTTTTATTGAGCAAGAAATTCAAAGATTTAAAGGCAAACCACTTGCTCTCATGAACAGAATCTGCGCTGGTTCCAGACTTTTTTGATTCAATCGTCTTTTTTCTTTCTCTATAATATTGGCTTGTCAAATTTTTTATCTTCCGTTCTATTTCTGTGACATTTGTATTTAATTCGTTTGCCATCTCATTTAGTGCATCATAACGTTTGGGTCTACATTTGTGATCCAAGTGTTTTGGATTCCATAATAATTCCTTTATATGATACAAATTTATTAACTTTAGAGTGGTTTCTTCGTCCCATTCCATTATTGCAGAAAATCGCAAAAAAAACACAAGCACGTCACTATCGCTGGAGTGTCGGCGGGCAACTGAGCGTGCGCGTACGCAAGTCGCCGGCCATGCCGCCGACTTGCACGCGCGGGTACGAGTCGCCGACATGATTCTTGAAACAAAGTCGCCGACACCAAGCCGCCGGGCTGTGTCGGCGGGTCGGCGGGTTTGGTGTGTAGACTGCTTAAGCCAGCAGTTCATTAAAAAGGACATTAAATTCGCGAATAACCGTATTTAAATTTTATATGAAATTAATTTATGCAAACTGACGTAAAACAGATCATTCATTCAAAAACTTGTAACAGAACTTGTATATGATAAAACTAGTATATCGAACCGCGGTACTACCGGTGTTTTTATACAAATACCGGCGTCGATCAACAAGACTTCTTAACAATAAAACAGGAAGAAATGTGCACTTCCTTAAAAACTTTTAAAAAATGAACCGAAAAATTCAGTATCAGATCGATTGACACTCTGGAAAGACACGTTTAGAATCAGACTCTTATTAAATTAATCCTTTGTTGTGAAATATAGATTTAATATAATTAAAAAAGCTACTTATTTTTTGTAGCAAAATATGTTTCGCAGTATATAAGACAAGAAATATACGAGTTTACGGCATTGTACGTGGGTTAGGTGAACGTTACGCAACTCAATACTTTTGACTCCAACAAACATGCACCAATTAGTAACACTTGCTGGTCGCGTCCAGCAGTGGGGTGCTAGCCCAAAACTCCCGCGCTAACATCCCTGAAGATGCAATGATGACCTTCAATGAAATCGCAAACAAATACGTCCAAAAAGGAGAAGAATATGATGTGACAGCCGAAGATGGATACATTCTAAAACTATTCCGATTACCCGGCGACATAATCAAACCGATTCTCTTGATTCATGGTGCGGTTGCGTCCTCAGACAGTTTCATATTAAGAGGGAACACTTCGCTAGCAGTTGCGCTGTCCAGAGACAACTACGATGTCTGGGCTATCAATTTTCGAGGGAATAGATATTCACGACGTCACACTACCCTGAATCCAGACAAGGATAATAATTACTGGGCATTCAGTCTACATGAGTATGGGTACTACGATCTGCCAGTAACAATAGACTTTATTTTGAATAAGACGAAGCAGGGTCAATTGAGTGCTGTTGGTTACTCTGAAGGAACTACAGCAATGTACATATTGGGGGTGACGCGGCCTGAATACAGTGCTAAGGTTAAGTTTTTCATATCAATGGCGCCAATATGTTTCTTGCATAACACACAACAGTACGTATCCCTTCTGATGGACATCAGTCCGATATTGAACGAGGGATTGTTGGCTCTTGGACATGAAGAGATCTTAGGATACAAATCATCAACAAAAGCATTGGTCGATGAATTCTGCTTGCAAAGATATACAGGCTATGAGCTATGCCTTCAAAATGGGTTATTCCTTATAACCGGTTAGCACGCAATGGAAATCGAGAACAGTTTCTTCCCAGTAATTCTAGGGCACTTCCCAGCTGGTACTTCGAGGAAAAACTTAGTGCATTTGACACAGATACGGTCAAAAAAAAGATTCGTGAACTACGATTACGGGATTGAAGGTAACATGGTGGAGTACAACAGCGCTACCCCTCCAAAATATAATTTGAAGAAACTGACAATGAAGATAGCTTTGATAACCGCCAAAAATGACAGAATATCAACGATCAAAGATGTCGCTTTATTGAAGAAGCGACTGCCGAATGTTGTGGAGTATAAAGTAATGAAAAACGAGGCCTTCAATCATCTGGATTACATTTGGGGGAAGAACACGCATAAGATTTTATTTCCTTTTATATTCAATTTATTAAAAAAGTATCAGTGAAAGTGTACAATATACTTACAATGTGATATAAAGTGCGTATTAGCACAAGTGCCAAAGAATTTTAGTTAAATGAGTGGTAGTGATTTAGTATTTTCCTGCAGTGAAGTTACTTGCAATTAAGTGATTTTAAAATTATTTTAATCGTTAATTAATTGTGTAAAGTGAATTCCATGTGGGAAACAGATGAAAGGTTTGTTATTTTCAATCTAATTGTTGTATTATCTATAAATGTTTAGGCCAACCAACTCATTTGGTTACGTTTAAAATAAATTCTTGCTTGCTTTTTTTAAACATAAAGCCCTATTACAAGATAATTTAGGCTTATCATCATCCCAAAAACCTTGTATCTTAATATTTTATATGACCTTTTTCAAAAGATGATCACTGTTGTTTACATTTTATTTAATTTTATTACATTATATTTTTCAAAGTCAAAAGTAATGATCGCGTTCAGTGTATAAAACATGCATTTTGAGATAAGTAATACATATCTTGTAATGACAATGTTCTCAAATTTTAACAAAAGATAATATATCTGTCAGTCAAAATCTGTAATTCAATTCTTAATTTAGATTTTTAAGTTTTACTTCTGTGTGCGTATAGATATTAATATATCCGGTAGGAAAGCTTTAAAGCCCTCGTAGGATTCGAAACTGGTCAAGCTATTCCGAAATTTCGGAGTAGGTACGAAATTATATTTTACAATTAGGTGAAAGTAGTGAAGACTTTCGATCATGTCTCTGGTTCTATACTAATATACATAAGACAAACAAACAAAAAAAAACCCGCATCATCGTATATACCGCTAAAACCACACGAGGAAGGGGAGGGTGTTAAACTTTCTATTACTTATTTATTTATATTTAATCATTCATTTATAAACCGCGGTAGCCAAGTGGTATGGGTAATGGACTGCTGAGACGAGGTCTAGGGTTCGATCCCAGATAGAACACATACTGATACTACGAAGGGGTAGGCAAACCTGAGTCATCAACGATATAGCGCAACTAGAGTACTAGATAATAGAGAGGCAAGCCTTTTGTCATTCTATTTAACTTCCTTAAGGCGCAAGGAGAATTTTTATACCGAGGGTACCGTAACTTAATTTACATAAACCGTAATATATTTTGAATATGTTGATCTAGAAGACTGATTTCTCCAGTTTCAAGACGTTATAGACCTGAGTACGTGGTGGTATTCCTAGAAAAAGGTCTTGAGAGAGAGATAGACGGACAACGAAGTGATCCTATAAGGGTTATTATTTTTCCTTTTCAGGTACGGAAGCCTAATAAAAAGAGACTAAACGGCACTAAAGTAAACTAGTATGTAATAAAATTGTAATAATGAATTATTTGTAAGTATATAAAAAGTTATAAGCGTAGTTTCCGGCCGAGTAGAGTTTGGACCAATCCATCATTCTCTTCTCATGCGGTATCGTACAAGGCGACTCAGGGATAAGGCTATTTAACATCAGACAGATATATACAGCCCAGACTTAGCCTCGGATGTGTGGCTCGGGTCAGTAAAGGTGCCCGGAAAACGGCAATAGACTGAAATATAGGTGTTAATTCACCTCTGTCTAACCTTACGGGGAGTGTGATGTAGCATGTACTTAGATACTAATTATTCTACACTTGTAACCTATATATTCTATGATTAATCTCAAAAAATAAGCAGTATACAATCAGACCTCGTTCGTTTCATTTTGTCTCCCGACACCCTGTCTTACAGGGAGAAAGGTGTGCTTATTGTGTGTAAGTAAAATAACGATATAATAGACATAGAAGGCAATAAAGATAAGTCCGACTCGCATTTGGCTGGTATTTCTTAAGGTTTGTTTATATCACGCGACCGACTTTTAGCGGCAAGTAATATTTATTGACATTCTAGCCAAATATGGCAATATATCTTAATAAATAATATAAAATAAAATAAATTTATTTCAGGTAAATTTCACCCATATACGTAGCGATGTAGGACATGAAAACTGATAAATTTGGTTGGTTGCGCCGATGGTAGAAACTGTATTTTCTGACGCGGAAACACGCTTCCTGTACGCATCTCCCCTCCCGCACTACCTCTAAGTGAAAGATAGCAATAGTTTTCGCCCGCCAATTGTGAAAATAGACGCTCAGTCCCGCTTTGAACTAGCCAGCGCAATGGCGGACCGCGCGCGCGTCTCTCAGAAATGAATAATATTTGTTGTATTTTAACCGCTTTCATAGACCCTTACCGATCGGATTGTGCCTCTCGTGTGTCCCTCAAGTGATTTAGTGATGTGGACAGCAGCTTCTGAGCCAGGAAGAGAAGATCGGTGCAACGGCCCAGCCAGCAAATGACAAAACAGCACGTGGCGTAGTAAAGGTTAGTGCATCCTCTCCTAATTTCTCGGGTTGCATTCAATGCCTAATCACATCCGCGGCAACCCGATCACCTGTCTTGTTTGTGTGTAAAGCGTCAATGGAACAGTTATCTTCATCCCCGCATAATACAGTCCACTAGCTCACGTGGCCAATCGCGCCACCATTCTTTGGTCCTGATCGAGCCGGATTCTTAGCCGTAGTTCGTAGTTTGTTATTATTCTATTGGGAATAAGCGCACCGCACCTAAATGCCTGGTTATTTTAGTAGAAAACCCCGCATCTAGACATTTAGGCTTAGAATTTTGTTGTCCGTTCGCCGCTGGCTCGCATCGTACCTACCTAATACATACATAGGTTAGGTATCGTATCAACACTTAGTCGTAGTTCGCAATTTTGTTATTATTCTATTGGGAATAAACGCACCGCGCCTAAATACCTAGTTATTTTAGTAGAAAACCCCGCATCTAGGCATTTAGGCTTAGATCTTAGGTATACTAGACACCCTAGTGCATAGGCACAGTGTAATACCTAACGCATTTGGCTTTGTTTTTATTTGTTTCAAGTTCTAAGTTGTCCGTTCGCCGCTGGCTCGCATCGTATTTACCTAATACGGTAGGTACACAGCTATACCTCGCTCGCATTCCTCTTATCGTATCAATCCTTGGTCGTAGTTTGGCATTTGTTATTATTCTATTGAGAATAAACGCACCGCACCTGAATGCCTAGTTATTTTAGTAGAAAACCCCGCATCTAGGCAGGCTAGGTTTAGATCTTAGGTATCCTAGACACCCTAGTGCATAGGCACAGTGTAATACCTAACGCATTTGGCTTTTGTTTTTATTTGTTTCAATCTCTAAGTTGTCCGTTCACCGCTAGCTCGCATCGTATTTACCTAATACGGTAGGTACACAGTTGTACCTCGCTCGCATTTCATTCAAATTCATACGAAAGTATTTTAATTTGAATAGATATTACGCAATACTTAATCCCTGAAATAATAGTTGAACCTAGACAGCGACCATCGCGTAGGTACGACCTTGTTGCTATGCGCGTTAGTTCAAGCTTGCACTGGCAGTTATAAGTACCTACCTACCTACGGGATATCGTTCGCGCCGCGTCGCTGTACTATACCGCTAAGATTAAGTCATCTCATTTGTTGTTTACCGCACTTTAGTTTGATATTTAATTGTAAACATGCCCCCAAAGGTTGGTAGTACCGATAGTAAAGTTCAATTGAAACTTTTATACGCTAAAAGAGAAATGATTTACTCTCGCGTACAATCGATTTGTGATAATGCACTTAAAACCTCTGATTTGGCCATTAGAGATTCGTTCTTGTGTTCTATAGAAAACTTAGATAGTCTACGCGCGGATTTCGAAACCTTAGTACATGACATCAACGTTTTAGAGTTGAATTTAAATCCCGATTACTCAGTGAGTTATCAAGCCTTGTCGTCGTTTGACGATTTGTATTGTCGTATCAAACGCGTCGCTAGGAGTTTGGAGAAACCGTCTGACCGACCCAATCCCACTCGCGACCGACCTAAGTTGCCACCAATTCAAATACCCGAATTTGATGGTAACATTCGCAATTGGGGTTTATTTATAGATAGTTTTGAGAATACAATAGATAAGAACGTTTCGTTGACAGATCACGAAAAATTGCATTATCTCGTTGAAAAATTAACTGGTAAAGCTGTAACCGTTTGCGCTGGAATTACGTTTAGTGACGAAAATTATAGTTTAATTTTAAATACTTTGAAAGCTAAGTATGAGGATAAAAGATCGGTAGCTAACGCATATTTGGATCAGATGTTTGATTTGAAATCCATTACGGCATGTAACGATCAAAACTTAGAGAAATTTCTTGATACTTTCGCATCATCTGTTCGCGCCGTAAAGACCCTAAAGATCGATGACCTCTGCGACTTCTTATTTTTGTATATGGGTTTAAAGAAATTAGATTCCGAAACCATTCGTTTATTTGAGTCGGATCATCGCGGCAATAAAATTCCTAAGTTCGAAGACTTAGAAAGTTTTGTTCGCGAGCATATAAAAGTATTGCAACGCTCTTCATCGAAACATGAAGGCGCGAAGAAAGTTGTTAGTTCTGAACGCGGGATAGATGCCTCATCGAGGTCACTGAGGTCAACTCATACTTATGTTAATACCGCACCAGCACATGTACAATCACCTGTTTGCTCTTTGTGTAATACTCATCATTCGCAATTGTACAAGTGTCCTGGTTTCCTAAAATTGTCGCCTAGTGATCGTTATAAATTTGTTCGCGCTAATAATTTTTGTTTTAATTGTCTCGGTACTAAACACCGCGTTGTTTTATGTAATAGTAGAAATAGTTGTCGCAAATGTCAAGCGAGACACCACACTTTACTTCATTTTGGAAATAGTAATGCCGCATCCAATGTGAGCACAGTTGGTTCGTCGAGCGGTGGCACACGGCGGCCTGCGCCACGGCCGCCGCCCGCGCTCGCGCGCGCTCCGGCCGGCCCGGAGACCGCTGCGAATGACGTCACCTTGTGTTCGTTCTCCGCTAGTGCTGCACTCACTACTGTGTGTCTCGCGACCGCTCGCGTTGTTATTGTTGATGCATTAGGTAAACCGCACATTGTTCGAGCGCTATTAGATGGCGCTTCGCAAAGTAATTTTATTACTCAAGATTGTTGTCAACGTCTTGGTTTCAATGTTAATAAGCGTTCAACCCACTCAGTGGTGAAAGGTTTTGGGGGTTTACGGTCAGCTGTTCATGGCACCGTTAAAACAAGGTTTGGATCTCGTTTTAATAATAATATTTGGTTTGACATGGATTCGCTCGTTATAGATAAAATAACTGAACAGTTGCCTACCGTCCCGGTTGACACGTCTTTATTAACGAAATTTAAAGACTTGCCTTTAGCAGATGAGACTTACGCTGTTCCTGGAGTCGTCGATATATTGATCGGCGCTTCGATTCTCCCGCACCTCCAGTTATCACGTAAGGTTCAAGGGGGACCGACGTACCCCGCTCCGCACGCACTGGAAACAGTTCTTGGTTTTGTTATAATTGGTTCCGCACCCGCTTCTATAGATAGTTTTAGTCACTCGACTGCTTCGTTCTGTTGCACCGTCGAGCCGCCACTGGAGTCTACCATCCGCAAGTTTTGGGAAATTGAAGAGGTCAATGTCCCACCTATCCTAAGCCCTGATGACAAGATGGCTGAGGAGATTTATTGTCGCACGACTACTCGTGATGAGCAGGGTCGTTATGTTGTCGCGCTCCCTTTCAAGGGAGATATTTTTTCGCTCGGTGACTCCCGTGTATCCGCTGAAAAACGCTTTCTTTGTCTAGAACGAAAGATGCAGGCGTCTCCAAAGTTGAAGCGGGCCTGTGATGAGGTTGTTAACGAATATTTAGATAAAGGTTGCATCTCACCTGCGCCTGCGGACACTGGCGGGACCCAGCCTTCGTACATTATCCCGCACCACGGAGTTATTAGAGAAGATAATCTTACTACTAAACTCCGCGTAGTTTTGGATGGCAGTGCTAAGACTAGCACTTCCGTGTCGCTTAATGACATTTTGTATTATGGTCAAAATCTTTAAGGTAATTTATTTGACATAATTGTAAATTTTCGCATTATCCTGTCGTGTGTGGCACGGATATGGGACGTAATGGGATTCGTAGCTCCTGTCGTTTTGTACGCCAAACTACTTATAAAAGAGCTTTGGCTTTCCAATTGTGATTGGGACGACACCGCGCCCGACAACATTGCTAAGTTGTGGGCTCGCTTTAGAAAAGAACTTTCTGTGCTTGACCAAATACAAATTCCGCGTCATGTAGGTATATCGCAACATAGTGTTGTTACGGTAGTAGGCTTCGCGGACGCTAGTGAGAAGGCGTATGGAGGAGTAGTCTATTTTCATGTCTCGAATGTAGGTAAGGTTTCAATTAGCCTTATAAGCGCGAAATCAAAGGTCTCTCCCCGTAAGGTCGTCTCTCTGGCACGCCTCGAGCTATGCGCTTTAAATTGTAAATTGTTAGTTAGATTGATCACCTCTATCGCCAATGCTTGTAGTAGTCGCATTAATATTAGTAGAATTTTAGCTTTTTCAGACTCAACAGTCGCTTTATGTTGGGCCCACTCTTCGCCCCATCGTTGGGACACATTCGTCGCTAATAGAGTGGCAAAAATTCAATCGGAATTAGCGCCACAAAATCTCTTTCACGTTCCTGGCACCGACAACCCAGCCGATTGTCTCTCTCGTGGATTGCTTCCTTCGCAAATTTTGGATCACCCGTTGTGGTTTAGTGGACCGTCCTGGATTCATGCCGCGTTAGATAAGTGGCCAGTTAGTCAATTCAATCCCACTACGGTTTCCGAACCACCCGAGGAGAAGAAGCACTCGCTTGTTGTATCGGTCCCGCGTGAAGAGTCCCTTATTTTGTTGTTGGCTAATCGCGTCTCGTCTTGGTCGAGACTGTTGCGTTGTGTTGTTTATGTAGGCCGATTTTTGAGAATTTTATCTACACGCGGTCATATAACCGCCGCTGATTTAGATAAAGCTGAATTGGTCATACTTCGCGAGTTGCAGAAATGTTATTTTGCTTCTGAATTTAAAAATTTAGAATTTAACAAACCTTGTAGTCGTTTTTTCCGACACTTGAAACCATTTTTGGAAGATGGACTCATTCGAGTAGGTGGTCGTTTGAGAAATTCAGGTTTAGGATTTGAACAAAGGCATCCAGTAGTTCTCCCGCGTAAGGACCACGTATTAGATTTGTTAGTAGATTATCATCATAAGGTGAATTGTCACGCTAGTCCCGATTTGTTAATGTCTATTTTGAGACAGAAATACTGGATAATTTCCGCTCGTAATTTGATTCGCGCTAGAGTACACAGATGTGTACATTGTTTTAAACTCCGCCCGCGTTTTACCGCGCCTGAAATGGCCGATCATCGCTCTTGTCGTGTTGTTCAATCCGCAAAACCTTTCGTACACACCGGCACAGACTTTGCTGGGCCTTTCAAGGTCACCATTGCTCGTGGTCGTGGCATTCGCTCCACGAAAGCTTATGTTTGTTTGTTCATTTGTATGACAACTCGCGCGGTTCATATAGAGTTGACCGGTGATTTAAGTACGCAAAATTTTATGTCCGCTTTTAAACGTTTTTTGTCGCGTCGTGGTCCGGTTAAGCGCATGTATTCGGACAACGGTACAAACTATGTAGGGGCCCGACGTAGTATTTCGGAATTGCACACATTCTTACGGTCTAAGTACTACCAAAGTGAATTCGCTCACATCTTAGCCGAAAATCGCATTGAATGGTACTTTAACACGCCTGCAGCTAGTCATTTTGGTGGTAATTGGGAAGCGAATATTAAAAGCCTTAAGTCGCATCTGTTTCGCGTCATAGGCGAACAGATTCTCTCGTTCGAGGAGTTGAGTACCGTACTCGCTCAAGTAGAGGCGGTGATGAACACGCGTCCGCTGTGTCGGACTCTATCTAGCGATCCGTCAGAGCCATTAGCGCTGACGCCAGCTCACTTCTTAAATACGACTCCTCTAAAATATTTGCCCGCAATAGATGTTGATGACGATAGAATGCACCTTCTAACTCGTCACGCTCTTTTGGATAAGTTGGTCCAATCGTTTTGGAATCGTTGGAGAACCGATTATTTGCACACGCTGCAGTCACGTCAAAAATGGAATACTCCATCCAACCCAATTACTGTAGGTACGGTGGTAGTCCTTATGACTGAGAATGCGCCTCCTTTACATTGGCCTCTAGGAGTAGTAGAGGAAGTTTTTCCCGATTCCCGCGGGATAACTCGTGTTGTACGGGTTAAAACTGCAACCGGATCGTATCTGCGCCCGGTTGTTCGCCTCTGCCCTCTGCCTAGCCAGCAGTAGGCACGAGTTCCAATCTAGGTTTATATTTTAGTTGTTATTTCCCAAACCTAGATTTAGATTAGATTTTAGATTTGTCCCGCATTTTTCGTTTCGAAGGTAACCCTTCAAGCCGGGGGGAATGGTTGCGCCGATGGTAGAAACTGTATTTTCTGACGCGGAAACACGCTTCCTGTACCCATCTCCCCTCCCGCACTACCTCTAAGTGAAAGATAGCAATAGTTTTCGCCCGCCAATTGTGAAAATAGACGCTCAGTCCCGCTTTGAACTAGCCAGCGCAATGGCGGACCGCGCGCGCGTCTCTCAGAAATGAATAATATTTGTTGTATTTTAACCGCTTTCATAGACCCTTACCGATCGGATTGTGCCTCTCGTGTGTCCCTCAAGTGATTTAGTGATGTGGACAGCAGCTCCTGAGCCAGGAAGAGAAGATCGGTGCAACGGCCCAGCCAGCAAATGACAAAACAGCACGTGGCGTAGTAAAGGTTAGTGCATCCTCTCCTAATTTCTCGGGTTGCATTCAATGCCTAATCACATCCGCGGCAACCCGATCACCTGTCTTGTTTGTGTGTAAAGCGTCAATGGAACAGTTATCTTCATCCCCGCATAATACAGTCCACTAGCTCACGTGGCCAATCGCGCCACCATTGGTTTTATAAAAATTTAGATTCAGTAATTTAATTAATTGAGTAAAAATATGGAATTAAATTGACACTAATAAATAATTAATACAATAATGATAAACAATACGCAATAATAAATCAATTAATACATTATGACATGATCAAAAAAATATATATAACAGTCAGTCATTCAATCAAATAATGTCAAATTATTACATAGCCTTTACATCCGGCATTGCGGGACGTGTCTCTGACAGCAATGCCTAATGTAAGGGCAGTCCAACCTGTCAGCAATCATTGCCAGGACGATGTTGGAGCTGTCTCGCACCCTGCGTATCAGGGAGGCTCCTCTTTTGCGCATACTTGTGTGAAAACAGTCTGTGTTTGCCGCTGCAAACATGCCTGATGCGCTGCAGGTACGAGGCAGCCCCATCATTACCCTAAAAGCATTGTTAAATTGGACACGGAGGGTACTGTAGACTTTTTTTGAGTACTTAGCCCAAAGACTACATGTGTACAAAGAGGTGCAGTATGCTCGGAACAGAGTAATCTTTACTTCGGCAGAACACCGCGCGAACCTACGTGACAACATGTTTGCCCTCCTGGACAATGCCCTCCGTTCCCGCTCCATATCAGCATGATCCCTGAGGTCCACCGTAAGTATATGCCCCAAATAGGTGAATTGGTTCACTCTCTCCAGAGGAATCCCATTGAGTTGAACAGGTGGTAGGTTCTGTGGACATCTAGCTCCGTCGACCCCAAAGACCATGTATTGGCTCTTCGTAACATTATATTTTAACCCGTGTGCACCAGCATATTCCTCACAGGTCCTAATCAACTTTCTTAAGCCACAGATAGACGCACTGAGCAGCACCATATCATCTGCGTAACTTAAATTGTTTACACACACTCCATCTATATGGCATCCTATATACTGGCTGCTGAGCGCGGCAATCAGGGCATCCATATATAAATTAAACAAAGTGGGCGAGGTTAACCCACCCTGCCTAACCCCGCATTCTAGCTTGTAAGGCTCCGACATTGCCCCAGCCCACTTGACGCTATTGACCTGATTCGCATACCAATACTTGAGGATGGACACAAGTTCAGGTGGTAAATTAGTGTTCTCAAGCTTCTTCCACAGGATGTCATACGAAACCAGGTCAAAAGCCCTCGACAGGTCGAGGAAGCACGCATAGACGGGTGTTCTTCGTTTCGTATAGTAACTGACGGTGTGTTTCAAACAATGTATTGCACTTTCAGTAGATAGTTTGGGTCTGAACCCAAACTGATTGTCATGCAGAGTCATACATTTGTCCAATTCTAAGTTGATTAAGCCGTCAAAAACTTTTGCTATAACAGTAGCCAGTGAAATAGGCCTATAGTTACTTTTATCGCCAACGTTCCCTGTTCTGTTTTTCACTATGGGCACGACTACAGTTCTCATAAAGTCTAGAGGTAAGTAGGAGTGGGTCATGCATAACGAGTAAAACATCGCCAATACTCTGGGCGCATGTGACCCTGCATACTGCAGGTGCTCAATGCTTAACCCATCGTGGCCCGGGGACTTGCCCCTCGTCATTCCTTTAATAACCTTTCGTACATCTTTGGCAGAAAATCGTACTGCGACCTTTCCTATTGGTTTCCTAGTACTACATTCGCTCCTATCCCGTCTCAAGAGCGATCCAACAGAAAAATGACTCCTAAAATTATCAGCAATTTCCTTATGATCGCTCACGCCATCGACGCTCATAGGAAGACCAGGCCCCTGGTTGGATTTCTTAGTATCTCGCCAGAAACCACGAAAATCACCCCGAGCATGTCTCTCAGCCAAGTCATCCATCCTAACTTGATCCTGGTGATCCTGACACCACTTAAGCCTCGACTTGAATATCCTCCTGTATTTACACATTTCCTCATACATGAACCCGGTTCTAGGCCTACCACTCGCAACCCATTCAACAAAGGACCTCCTAGCCTCCCCATGCGCATCGCTGACGTGTTTATTCCAGCCCGAGATACGCGCACCTCTCCCACTCACCCCCGCCCTCCCCCGACCCACCAGCGCTGCGTCACTGAGGGCTGCTACAATGTCGGAATACAGCCTATCAAGAACACACCGGTGCCCAGGATCATCACAGTAATAATCAGAATTAGCACACTTAACAAACTCTTTCGGGAAATCAATACATTTTAGCCGCTTATGACATTCCGCGCTAAATATTGCAATCTGTTTGTCATTACGTGTCCCCCACATAACGTTCCTAGCACTATGACTAACAGAGTTAACATTAGACAGTATCGGTGTTAAAAGATTTAGCTCACATACTATTATGAGTGGGAAATGGTCAGACCATTTGGTATCATATTGGACATAAGCATTAACAATAGCTCGCTTTGCCGATTGGGTCACCACACAATGATCCAACCACTACACGTCCCGGTACACTGTCACTCACAAATGTAAACGTATTTGAGTCACCGCCCAGTAGATCCACATCTATACATGACCAAGATTGCTCCCCACAATAATTCAAAAGTTCACGATAAAACAGACTCGACGGGTTAGCATTAAAGTCACCTAGGATCAAAACGGATTCAATACCATATTCATCAATAAGAGCACTTACCGCACCCAGGCAGTCTATAAAGTCCGGTAGGTTGTCACTGGTGTTCGTAGGCATATACACATTCACCACAATAAATGGGCGGTCACTTGTGGTTATTCTTATGGCACACATACGGGTATTGTCACATCGTAACACTGACACCTGCTGAAATACACTGCTTCTCCACAACAAGGCCACTCCACCATATGGTCTACCCACGAGTATACCGCTTGATGTATCGACAGCTGATGTACCCACATATCCAAATCCCTTGTCAATCGAGCATAGGTATGGTATATCATCCGGCAGTAACCATGTTTCCTGCAGAGCCACCAGGTCACAGGTTCGACACAGGTCCCTGACACCATCCACGCACCTCTTAACACTCTTACAATTGAATGTTGCAAGCCGACATTTATCCATTTGTTTTCGTTGTCTGGCCGTCTACACATATACCTCCGTACGCATTTCTGTATTTAAAACTGTTGAAACGTCTAAACACAATGCCTTGAGGCCATAAGTTTTCGTCCAAATATGATTCTAATTTAGACTTCGATACAAAGAATTTATAGGCCTTGTGATCCCTTTCTATCTTCATATTTATTCTTTCTAAGGACACCAGTTCATTTGTCTTACTTTGTATGTATCGAATTATATCATCCTCCATCGTATCCTTATGTATGTTTGTGATAAACATTGGAACCTTTGCATTAGCCGCTTTGAAATTAAATTCAGAATCTCGCGCTTTGCCCGACTTTCCCGTATAGCGATATTTATGTTGTTTTTTACGATAGGTTACAGTTTGCCATTGCTCATCTTGTTTGTTTACATTTAGCGTATGCACTTTAGGTTTAATCGGCCTTGCCAACGGGTTCGAGCGAGATGGCAATACCGCTGAACTATTCACTTTCCTACTGTCGTGCATATTCGGCTCGCGACTCGGTATTATCTCGGTTCGTGTTACTTTGTCAGCTGACCGTTGTTGCGGGTTTGAAATTTGATTTAGTTTTTCTTGTTCTACCTGCACAATTTCCCGATATTGAGGTGATTTATTATTTGAGTCACATTCGTGTGTATTTTTGGACTCATCTAAGGATGAATTATGCAGATGTGAAATACCCATGGGGCCGCTGTCCAATAACCAAGCACCTCTTTTTGCATTTACTTTGAACGCAGATGTGGGTGGTAACGAATCATGGCGCAATTGTAAGAACTCGGTTCTTAGTTCTTGAATATGATCTACCGTGATATATGAGGATTTGATCTCTTCAACCGCAGCATTCAGCTTCGATAGATCCTTCATAAGTTTCGCGCAATCTAGATGTTCAAAGTCCAGAGGCGGCAGCCGATCAAGTTGTCTAGCCACAAAAGTCGGTATTTCATCAGGTTCCGCACTCTTAAAAAGGTGTATGATATCAGCCAGGTCCCTTTCCTCTTTACCCTTATTTTTCCTGGTAATTTTTCGCAAATCTGTTGATACCGATTCAAACAGTAACGATTTTGAGGTCTTTATTTCTTCACTTGTATACGACGCAGTACAAATTCTCACTAACGTCATTTCATCGCATATCGACACTTTGTTTTGCACGTATGACAACATTTCGTCAATCACAATATTACAACTCGTACACTTAATTGTATTCGACATTTTTTTTTTTTTTTTTTTTTTGCTAATAATTTAGCGCCGTCATTAATGCACGTCACTACCGTGGCAGCGCGCGCGCATAACACCAGGGGTGTCACACTCGCGCTGCCGAAGAAACCTTCTGATGCCCCTCTTGAAGAACCCCATATTGTAGCCGCTTGGGAAAACCGTAGCAGGGAGGTCATTCCACAGCATGAGTGTGCGTGGGATGAAGTTTCTTTCATACCGCACAGTGTGCACCGTCTCAGGTCGCAATGTGTGAGGATGAATTCCCTGCCTATGGCGAGAGGTGCGATGATAGAATGTAGCTACGGGCATCATGTCAAACAATTCATCTGAGCACAAACCATTGTATAGGCGGTAGAACACACACAGTGAGTCAAAATCCCTCCTAAGGCCTTAAGCCTTACTTAAGGCTTCCACACTACCTGTGAGTATGGGATTGTCAACCAGCCTCAATGGCTGGTATGCAGGTGCTCCAGCAAAAAGATGACAGCAGTACTCCATGTGAGGCCGGACCTGTGCTTTATAAAGAAGGAGTTGCCGCCCCGCAGTGAAGTACTGCTTCGCCCTGTTGAGGACTCCGAGTTTTCTTGATGCCAACTTAACCTTGTCCTGCAAATGACTTCGGTATTGGACGTCTCTGGAGATATCGACACCAAGGATCCCGATACTCAAGGAGATGGTAAGCGGTGTGCCCAGGAATTGCAGCGCCACAATGAATGGGGGTTTCTTAGCGGTGAATACACATACTTGTGTCTTAGTGGGGTTGAATTGGACTAGGTTTAGTCGTCCCCAATCGGATACTCCAGAGAGAGTAGTCTCGATTTTAGACACAAGTTGTTCGCGACTCTTCTCCACCTCGGACTGAGGAATATTTGCACGGCCCGTGTAACACGTGTCTCCGGTACTGTCGTCCGCATAACAATGAATGGAGCCATCAGACAGCATGTCATTGATATGCAGCAGAAACAGCGTCGGAGACAACACGGAGCCTTGTGGGACACCAGCGTTTATGTTCATGCGGTCCGAGCAGCTGCCGTCGACGACGGCTTGGATGCTTCTGTTGGACAAAAAGCTGGAGATCCATTCGCACAGTCCCTCGGGGAGTCCATAATATGGCAACTTCGCAAGAAGACCTTTGTGCCAGACCCGATCGAAGGCCTTCGCTATATCGAGGCTGACCGCTAATGCCGCACCCCGACTCTCGATGGCCTGCGCCCACCGGTGTGTGAGATACACAAGAAGGTCACCGGTAGAGCCGTACTGTCGATCGCTCAGTAGATCGTTTCCCTCAAGGTATCTCAGGAGCTGTGTATTAATAACACGCTCCATTACCTTCGAGAGAAGGGAGGTGATAGCGATTGGCCTGTAATTGGTCGGATCTGTCTTGTCACCTTTCTTAGGTACAGGGCGCACGAATACGGTCTTCCACGAGGTCAGGACCCGCCTTGCGGAGTATGAGAGTGCGATAAGACGTGTAAGTACAGGGCACAGCTCGGGGGCACAGTGCTTAAGCACCATCGCCGGTATACCGTCCGGCCCACTCGACTTCCGAACATCTAGGGACTTAAGCTCGCGCCGGACCACCCGTTGCGTGATTTTAACTTCAGTCATGGAAGCACCACAACTGGGGATTTTGGGTGGTTCGGCGTTCCCGTCGTTCATAGTCGAGTTTGACGCAAAGAGATTACCCAACAGATCGGCTTTCTCCTTAGCGCCATGGGCCAGACTACCATCGGATTTTTGCAGCGGTGGAAGGCAAGACTGGCAGAAGTGAAGCGAAAGTTGAATGCCGCCTCGAGGTCTAGTAACATAGTAACATAGCAGAATTGGCGAGCGACCAAAATGCACGACTGCCAGATGGGTAGCGCGCAAGCCGCTCGCCAATTCTGCCGATGAACTCAAACTTAGCCCTGGCCGTAGCTTTTTTACTAGACCTCGAGGCGGCATTCAACTTTCGCTTCACTGCAGCGATATTTGGATCTTAATTGGCATGAGCCGTGGTCCAAGCCCTGTATGCAGATTGCTTGTAGTCTCTTGCTTCTCTACAGGGCCTATTAAACCAAGGGCGTTTGCTCTCTCCTGTTGCGATCCAGCGGTATGGAATATAACATTCCATACCCGCTAGGATCGCATCAGCTACTGCTGTTGCACAGGAGCTGGGATCATTTGAAGTGAAGCAAAGCCCATCCCAGTCTGCCGACTTGTAGTGCCAGACATGCCGCCATTGAGGTGGCCGCGGCGGTTCAGGCCGCGTGAGAGTCACTTGCGCCCGAACGAGGCTGTGGTCCGAAGTACCAAGTGGTGCTTCCACAGTTACAGAGTATTCGTCCGTGCGCGAACTCAGCAGAAGGTCCAGTATAGCATAATATCTGTGGGTAGTTGAAGCAAAAGTTCATCTTTACAGAGCTCTTAAATAAAAATCAATTAAAATAGTATTTACAATTTTTATGACATTTAAATGAATAAATTATACAATTGACAATAAATACCTGCTAGTCTAGTGTTATCTCCGTGAACTAAGCACTATCTCACAATATAAACCATGGAAGCGTCCATTCTTGACATGCAGAGTTATTTTGAGGAAAGGATGTCGAAGTTTGAGACAGATCTGCAGAAGAAGTCATCATCCAGCACAGGAAGCTAAGCGGAAGAGTTTGCTGCCTTCAAAAAATTTATCCTTCAGACACTTACGTCCTTTTCCCAGCAGCTCAGTAATATTGCACGAGAGGTAGACAATATGGAGATGCGTAGTCGCCAGAAAATCTTACTTCTACATGGTGTGAAGGAGCAGGAGAATGAAGATATTGGCAGAGTTATCACGGATGTTGTGAAGCAGCAGCTTAAAATCAGCACCTTCTCAACCGCGGACATCCGACGCTGCCATAGAATGGGACGGCAAGCATCCAACGTGAAGCCCAGACCTGTGCTTGTGAAGTTTCAGAGTCATACAATAAAGGGCAGTATTTGGTCTGCCAAGTCTAAATTAAAAGGTACGGGCATTACAGTATCCGAGTTTCTGACTAGGTCGCGAGACAAGGCGTTCATGGCCGCCCGTGACAGATTCGGAGTACATAAGTGCTGGACTAGGGAGGGCACGGTTTATGTCTTGGACTCTGACGGAAATCGGCATCGAATTGTCTCGCTCAGTGACTTGGACAAGATACAGTGCTCTGGCGATGAGGCGACGGTAGCTACAACCTCCAAAATCAGTGCGACCAGGACGAAACGTATTGCAGTGAAAAAATAGACATTTGAAATGGTAAACCCACAATGAACACTTCCTGCGTTAACATACGTATGTATTGTACTTCACTTCTCAATGCTTTACAATGTTATGCAATACATGTGCAACAATATTCAAACATTTTCTCTATACCTTCTTTTCTAATTGTTATGTTTTGATTTAAAATTTTAAATTCAATTCTTTCATGTTGTCATGTTTTTTTTTTTTTTTTTTTTTTATATAGGACACGTCAATTGGACTTCGCCTTGCCTGATGGTAAGCTGAAGGCAAAGTCCCAGAAAAGAGGGTCACCATTACTTACACATACCGTGTGACAATGGTGACACTCAGCTTGACGGCCTCATCATATGCTTTTTCTCGCCCCGCTTAAAGGACCCGGGACTGTAGGAAGAAGGAAACACGTGAGCTGGTAATGAATTCCAGGCCTTAATGGTGCGACAGAGGAAAGAGTCTCCGAACCGCTTGGTTCTTGATCGGATGTTTTGCACCGTGTGCGGATGACATCTAAGACCTGCACGTGTTGTCCTGTGTAGGAAAGGGGAGGGTGGGACTAATTGGAAGAGCTCATCAGAACACTCCCCATGGTACAAACGGTAAAATACAGCCATGGACGCAACATCTCTACGCAGCTGTAAAGGTTCTAGGGTGTTCGTGATCTCGGGATTCCCAATGATGCGGACCGCACGTCGCTGCAACCTGTCGAGAGCATCTAGTAAGTACTTTGCTGAACCATCCCAGAGATGCGAGCAGTACTCCACACAGGAGCGAATTTGTGTCTTGTATAGAAGACACCGCTGCTCCGGCGTGAAAAATCGTCTCACTCTGTTCAGGACTCCGAATTTTCGTGAGGCTGTTTTGATGATGCTTTCGATGTAGTTTTTGTTATTCAGGTTGCAGCGAACATCCATACCTAGGATATTGAGATTGTCCTGCAGTGGCAGTTTTTGTTTTGTTTGACGTCTTTGACATATGTGACAGTAACAGAATGCGTCCCATATTCGCAAGTTAAATGTCGCTATAAGTCAAGCATAACTTTTAATCTTTTCGATTTTGTAAACTTGAATATTTTTTTACTTTATTTTATTGTCTTTTTTTTTCTTTAATTTTGTAATGTTCGTTTTATCTGGTGTTGTGAAATACTTCTTCCTTATTTGGAACACAGGACTGGCGGGTGGACAGTGAGTGGATTTATTGATAAAAAAATATCTTACACACTATTTACTTATATATACATATATTAGTACACACACATATTTAATGAATGACTTAGACAGTGATGATGGTTTTTTCTCCGCTAGTAGTCTCAACGACAGCTTCGTGGGTGTGCCGTCTGTGTCACTCAGGGATACTCTTCGATCACAGTTTTCGGATGTCCCCAGGCATTTTAATGTAGTCCATATAAATGCTCAGAGTATTCCTGCTCATTTCCCGGATATGCTGGCTAACCTTATTGATAAAAATATTTATGCTATTCTTGTTTCCGAATCGTGGCTAAAACCTTGTCTACCGTCTACTTCCTACTCACTTCCGGGCTTCCAGCTCATTAGGAATGATCGAGTACCTGTTGGGGGTGGCGGTGTGGCTATATATATACGTTCTCAAATTCCTTATACAGTCATCAGTATGTCGCCACAGCCGACACCATCTGATGCAGGCGAACATCTTTTCCTAGAGCTGGAACTGAACCACTATAAAGTTCTGCTTGGTGTCTATTATCCTTCATCGTCAAAAGTGAACTATTTTGCCTCTTTTGAACACTTGTTGAATACCTACTTACCACCTTACAAGCATGTGATAATAATAGGTGATTTTAATACTTGCTTGGTAAAACAAGGGCCATATATTACGCGTGCTACTTCTCTCCGCCGCATTATTAAATCCACTAACTTGTCTATCCTCCCTCTGAATACTACTCACCATTTTCCTAACTGTGGCCCTGGTCTACTTGATCTCATTCTTGTTTCTTCACCTACACACATGTCGTAAAGCACGGTCAATGTTCTGCTGATATGTTTTCCTATCATGATCTCATTTACCTTTCTTACAAGATACGGCCACCTAAAGAAAAATCCAAAATTATAATGCAGCGCAATTTTAGTGGCATTGCACTTGACAGGCTTCGTACGGATGCTCACAATATTGACTGGAACCAACTGCTTTCTTCAAACTGTATAGATACCAAAGTCAATATTCTAACTAATAAATTAATAGGGCTTTACGATGTGCATGCACCAATCCGTGCCATCAAAGTTAAGCATTTACGTGCCCCTTGGCTTACACCCGAGATTAAAGAGTTAATGTCTAAAAAAGCTGCAGCTAAGACAAGGTACAAAATTAAATCTACCCAGATTAATTTGGACAAGTATGTAGCCCTTAGAAATAAATGCAACAGGGTGTGTAGAAATGCACAACGCCATCATATTCATACCTCGGTGGAAAGCGGGGATCCAGCAAAAGTCTGGAAATTTCTAAATTCACTGGGAGTTGGAAAATCACGCCAAGACTCTATTCCTAAGAATTTAAACTTAGATGCACTTAATGTACATTTCTCTACTTCATCCAGTTTTAATGGAACTACGAAAACCAATACACTGCAATATCTTTCATCTATTCCAACTCCTGATCATCCATCTTTCACCTTCAACCAATTGACCGCTTGTGATGTTAAGAAGAGCATTCTGTCAATTTCATCCAATGCTGTTGGTAGCGATGCTGTTAGCCGAAATATGATTATGCCAATTCTGGAGCAAATTCTTCCTATCCTATGTCAAGTCTTTAACTACTCCATTTCATCTGCTATTTTCCCATCCTCATGGAAAAGTGCTCAGATAATTCCTCTACCTAAAAAATCTAAGCCATGCTCCTTCTCTGACTATCGTCCTATATCTATCCTTCCTTTTCTTTCTAAAGTTTTAGAGCGTCTCATTCACTCGCAACTCAGCTCCTTCCTAAATAAAAATGCGCTGCTAAATCCACTACAATCCGGCTTCCGACCTGGACACAGTACTACGACAGCATTGGTTACTATCACGGAAGACGGAAGACTGGGCATGGATAGTGGAAAACTTACGCTTTTATCCCTACTGGATTTTAGCAATGCTTTTAACACCGTAGATTTCGACATCGTGCTCGGTATACTGAGCTCTATTAACATATCTCTATCGGCGATTGAGTGGTTTCATAGTTACCTGTTTGGTCGCCAGCAGCGGATCCGCGTCTAAGAATCAAGTTCTTCTTGGTGCAATACGACTGCTGGTGTACCGCAGGGTGGCGTTCTATCTCCGTTACCCTTCGCAATTTTCATAAACACAATCACCGAAAATTTACTTTCATCCTACCACCTTTATGCTGATGATCTGCAAATTTACACCCAAGCTCCTCTAAACAACTTGTCCGACGCATTTACTGTACTCAATGAGGACCTGGATAGGATTTGCGAATGGAGTAAGAACCATGGACTCACCCTAAATTCATCCAAGACACAAATAATTGTTATTGGTAGTCCAAGGTTGGCTTCGAAAATAGATTGGACCCAGCTTCCTCAGATCAACATGGGTGGAGCAATCATGCCAATTAGTGAAAATGTCAAGAACTTGGGTATCTATATGGATAAATCATTTTGTTGGAATATCCAGTTACAGGAAACCAGTCGTAAACTTTTCGCTTCAGCGGGTGCTTTACGCAGACTGCGAAACTTCCTACCAATTGCCACTAAAACTGCGCTCGCACAATCGCTTCTTCTTCCTGTTCTCGACTACGCCGATGTCAGCTATCCCGATCTCACAGAGGAGCAACTAGATAAACTTGAGCGACTTCAAAACTTTTGCATACGATTCATATTTGGTTTACGCAAGTATGATCACGTGTCAGATTTCCGTAAACAACTCAAGTGGCTCCCAATTCGGCTTCGCAGGAATGCTCATATTCTAACATTATTATATAATGTATTATTTAATCCCATCACTCCCTCTTATCTCAAAGAACGATTCCAGTTCCTCCATGACCCACATACGAGATGCCTGAGGTCATCCGAGAATTTGAGGCTGAGAATGCCAATGCATTCAACTGATTTTCTTGGTAAGTCATTCTCTGTCAAGGCTGTGCGCTTATGGAACGCATTGCCATTGAGTATCAGACAAGCAAAATCCTTAAACATATTTAAAAGAATAATAAAGGACTACTATCTATCATTGTGAACACTGTGACAGCTCACGATTAATATGCTCACTATTTTCCCTTCTTATTACTATTGGTGGCGCGATTCTCACGCCACGTGAGCTAGTGGACTGTATTCTACGGGGGGTGAAGCTAAATATTTCAGATGACACTTTACACAACAAACAAGATAGGTGATCGGGTTGCCGCGGAGGTGGTTTAGGCGGTGAATGCAACCCAAGAAAGTAGGAGAGGATGCACTAACCTTTATGACGCCACTTGCTGTCGGAGCCGGTGCACCGGTCTTCTCTTCCTGGCTCAGGAGCTGCTGCCCACTTCACTAAATCACTTGAGGGACACGAGAGGCACAATCCGATCGGTAAAAGTCTATGAAAGCGGTTAAAATCCAACAAATATTATTAATTTCTGAGAGTCGCGCGCGCCGCCGCCATTGATGTTTGTTTGAATTATTCGATATACTACTACTATTGAGCGGGAAAATAAAAATTTTACTATCGGCGCAACCAACTATGAACTATATATTTTATATTTACTTCGTATTTTGTAATCTATTTATGTGCTAAAGTTGTATATTTATTTAACTTTATTTGAACTTCTCTCATATCTATCTTTCTTTTTGTATCTTTTAATATATTATAACCTTGTTTCTAGTTTATTTGCTAACTACACCAATTTTTTTGCTTTATTACACTACTGTCCATCCCAAGGTTGCCTGGAAGAAATCGCTTCCAGCAATAAGGCCGCCCATTGTAAATTAAACTGTATGCATGCTCACTACAAATTTTACTGTAATCTATTGGTGTACAATAAAGAATTATCTATCTATCTATCTATCTAGAGCTTCTGTGGGTCTCTATTTCTGGTGTTCTAGTAATAGAATGCACCAGTTGAGAAAATCCGTAGGTCAGAGCAAAGTTATGAGCAGCCCTTCCCGCAAAATCAGTTCTAAGAGACCCCAACCACTATACGTGGTGAGCGTTGAAGTCCCCCAAGAATACTAAATCCGCGGTAGGGTATTGCTCAATTACCTTGTTTGCAGACCGCTGCAGATGCTTAAACAATTGAGCTGTACACTGCTATGAGACCTGTAGAGGCACGCAAAGATACGGGTGTGGCCACCGTAATCCGTACGTACCCAAAGAGTTGACAGGTCCCTGTCTTCAAGGCCTTGAAGACGGCGGCAGCAAATATCATCCCAGACGTACAAGCATACCCCGGCGCGACTCAGGAAGTTATGCTCGAGTTTGTACCCGGGGTACATTAAGTAGGCTGTATCGGCCGGGCATGATATTTGCGTCTCCTTCAGAAAAAACAAGGTGGGCTGCGCGGTCTCTAAATGGAGATGAACCACGTTGAGATTGGTGTGTAGGCCCCTGATGTTACAGAAATCCACATGTACTGTGGACGATGGTGCCGCTGTGGTAACGTTATTCTTGTTTTTCCTTATTTTCATGACCTATGTGGGGGGTGGGGGGGAGGAAGGTAAAGAGAGTTTCTGTGCTCTCAGTGCAGAAGACAAAGCTAAGCTTCATATCACTATAGACAAGCTGGGGTTGTGTGACTGGTTGGCGCGGCGGGCGGAAGGGCCCCCGGTCCCCTCCCAAATACTGTAGCCAAGTCCACTCCGGTTTCCTCCTCCGGCACGACTGCAGCATCGGGCACTTTACACAGGCTGCTAGTTCAGCCTCCTGGGGCGGAGATTAAGTAATCCCCAGGTTCGGGAACCGGACAACCTGCGGGCGGCCAGCGGATAACCGTTTCACCGGGTCTCCCTGACCGCCGCGCCAACATTTCACGCCCCTACAAGTCAGTGGTGTCAATCTAAGCCTACGGTCTTTCCACTGACAGCACAAAACCTCTCCAGTGAGCTCTGGCTACCCTACTCACCACTGGGAACACAACACAAGGTTATTATAACCGCGGTATTCTGTAGGGCGGAGGTACTTCCCCAGACGGACTGCTCAATTTGAGACGGGAGAAACCGTCGTGTCCTACCTCCTACCAGCTACCTAGGTAATTTGTGACTGCATGGATTAAGAATATTTAAGGCTGTAGTCCTATCCCAAGACTAGATTCTGCATCTTCGACATCTCTTTTCCTATACAGGGCTTAGATGTCACCCGCATACGTTGCAAACAATTCTATCAAGAACCAAGCTGTTCGGCGACTATTTTTGCTACACCATTAAGAATTTGAACTCTTTGCACGTGATTCCTTCTTCCTACAGTTCCGGGTTCTTTAAGCGGGGCGTGAAAACGCATTGCTTTCGTCGTCGTGAAAAAGCAGGCATACTAGAGAAAGCATCTGTGATGGCGGCCACTATTGGACTGACAATCACAATTACATTTGCAGTCAACTAGACTACCTATATATTAAAAAATATCTGGTCAGGGTGCGAGGGATATGTCTCAGATAATCTCACCTCCGGCAACCTGCGGCCCACACAGTCGACGTACGTTTTAGTCGGTTTAAGTCCGATCACATCGGTGTTGAGCCTGTACTGGTGATTGATAGAATACATAGATAGTAACTAAATCTTTCACGCTCAATTTGTACTAACATAAAATAAGAGAATTATGACTAACATAAAATGAGTCTGTGTTACTTAAATAAACATATTATTATTATTGTTATAACCTCCCACACCGGTCCCGGTAGTGGTTTTTTTAATGTGCGCAAATCCCCACGTATACCCACGTGGGGATTTTGCGCACATTAAAAAAAGAGATATTAAAATATGTATACATCTGTGGGTATAGATCCTCTCTTGAACGCCTGTTACAAACCCTGCATGGTTTGTGTGTAGATTATGTTCTTAAGTTTTTTGTATTTAGTACCTCCAAAGTGGACAGAACCACAGAGCATAACCTAGTATAACACAATAAATATGTCAAATACAAGGAATGTGTTGATTATGTTGTAGTCAATCAACGTCTGCAACGCCTAATTAATACTGTGGCCGAGAGGGTCAATATAAAAAAAACTAACTTTCCGTCCGCGGCTCGTCGCGTGGATCTCTTTTCCCCCGTTCTACTAAACCGATTGCAACCAAACAAACGCAGGATTTTAGGTCTTACCAAAACTTTTCTTACAAAAAAAATTGCATCAAAATCCGTTTAGTAGTTGTTGCATTCATCGCGAACAAACATTTCCGATTTTTTATGTTTTCAGAGAGTGGAATAGAATCCCAAAAGACATTGTTTTGGCACCCAATGTTAATGTTTTTAAAAACAAACTAGGAGGTAGGACACGGCGGTATTGCCGCCCAATTGAGCAGTCCGACTGGGGAAGTATATGCCCTACAGAATACCGCGGTTATTATAACTTCGTGTTGTGTTCCCAGCGGTGAGTAGGGTAGCCAGAGCTCACTGGAGAACTTGTCCTGCTTTGTCCTCTACACTGACGGCACAGAAACTGTGCTTATAGGGTCGGCAGCGCGAGTGTGGCTTCTTTGGTGTTTTGGTGTCCATAGGCCACGGTAACCACTTTTCAACGGGTGGGCCGTGCGCATGTCTGCCACCTAAGTGGTATAAAAAAACATCTCCAGATCACAGGGGACACACGCATCAGCCCAATAGCTGCTGGTGTGTTTTATATATTTATATAGTTAAATAATAATAATAATATAGTAGTGTACCAGCGGCGATCCAGACAGCGAAGCGCACCCACGTCATGTAGTCCAGGTTAAGCATGAGGTAGATGTTCATCAGGATGCTCAGGCCCGGCAGCCATGGCACCAGCGGCACCTGCCCACCGACACTAGCGTTATACTCACTGTCATTTGCTAACTTTATGTCTAAGGTTAATCTTAGTAGCTTGGAAGATTCTATTGGTATATGTGTTGTAATTGATAAGACACTGCTGGTCGGGCCTAGGTTCTGTTACACCACGAAACAAGTTGTAACTTGTTTATAAAAAACTTGTTGAAGACTTGTAGAAGACTAATCAAAACACAAAACTTGTTTTATACATGTATCTCAGATACTTTTTCGTTCTCATGGAACGTATAGCCAACAAGTTGTAAACAAGTATAAAACACATTTGCGTTCACACTGTAGCCTGTGATATATTGCAACTTGTCATATACATGTTTATACTTAGGTGTAAACGAGGGGTTTAAGCAAAGCCACTTTTAAACTTTCTGATTAACTCTACACAATGCCATTTTATTTTAAACTTTAACAACATTACTTCAAAGTCGAAAATTAACTGGCAATTTTGCAGTACCAGTGTGGTTATTATCAGTTATAATCGATGCCATCTAATGACAGCGAGCCGAACTATTTCAATTGTATACGTCACAATTAATCCTGCATTGCGAAAGTAAAGTTTTCGTGCTAATGTAAAATACATGTTCAACATCCCAACGATAATGGTTGTTTGGCTGCCCGCCAGGCGTTACCAGGTTGCATTATCCTCTTTTTCTGTTGGAGGAGCATCACCCCTAGTCCCTCCTCAAGTTAAAAATAGTATTAATTAGTACACATCGCACTCATCAAAAAATACATTTGTTTTTTTTATACCACTTAGTTGGCAGACAAGCACACGGCTCACCTGATGGAAAGTGGTTACCGTAACCTATGGACGTCTGTCACAGTCGCCACACTGCCAACCCTGTAAGTACATCTAATTAGCAAATACTAGAGTAGTATTCATACTCACGGAGAAAGCCAGCTTCTTGTCCGACACGGGCTGGCGAGAGATGAGGTACAGCGTCAGCAGCACCAGTACTGAGCCGAGCGCGAACAGCGCGGTGGGCCCCGCCTGCCCCGCCAGGATGGCGTCGCCGTACGCGTTCACCGCAGACATCATCACGAAGCACCAGATACCTGTGTACGTCCCGGCAAACATCGTGAACTCAATTTGAATACTAGCTGTTGCCCACGGCTTCGTCCTCGTGGAATTTTGATCTCTCAGGAATATTCCCCCATATGTTATTTCAGACTATAATTTATCCTTGTAATAAATTTCAAATTATCAGCCAACCAAATTTATACAACCGTTAAAACTTGATAGAATAATAAACATCCAAATATCTTCACAATTTTTTTTTACATTTATCAATCATCATCATCAGGATCAACCGGGTGCGCCAAAGTTCACCTAAATTTTCAACTCCGATAATTGGAAATCCGAAAATGTTGTTCCTTAAATATTTCATCCTAACATACACAGCTCCTAACTAGTCTGTCTCTAATGTTCATAATTTCGAAGCATTATTTGATTGATTTGATATAATGTCAGTAGCAGTAAACATCTATTAAACTTTTATTTGTTTTCCTATATTTTTTCAACATAATCATCTTTTACACTATCTTTTTTGTCTAGATATCTTTTAATTCATAATAATCAATCATATGTTGAACCTAGGTTAGTTAACAATGTATATTCTTACTATCAATAAAGTTTTTATTTTTAAATAAATAAATAAATAAATAAATAAATATTCCACAACATTCTACACAACGCTAATATATAATATATAATATGGTAATAATAAATAATATGGTAAGCATAGCTTAACTAGCTTGTGTTATGGGATCTAGAATGCGGATAAACATACTTGGATACTTTTTTTTTTTTTTTTGTAAATACATACATATTATACATAGAAACACCCAGACCAATGCAAATATACATATTCATGCATACAAATATTTGCACTGGGCGGGAATCGAACCCACGCCCCCTGCATAGCAGTCGAATGCTCTACCGCTACGCCACGGAGGTCGTTATTATTATTATGATTAATCATTAATATACATTAATTTTGCGTAACTTTTACAGTTTTAGTTACTTAGTTATTTGCACAAAAAAAAAGAATAATAGTACCTAACAACACTTCATCCTTATACCACTGTATTATTTATAGTCATTGGTTTAGGTTAGGTTAGAACTGTAACCGTTCGCTCGCCGAGCGAGCGAAGCGAGCTTGCCGCGGCAGCGGCCGGCGAAGTGCCAGAACCGAATCGGTCCTATAGTTATTGGTTTAGATACAGTTAAAATAAAACTGCGGTAGGTATAAACTCCTAGGCCATAAACATAACCGTAAATGAGTTGTGTTTTATGAATTTCATTCATTGACCCAGATCAACCAAATACAATAACACGACCAGTAAAAAAACTGATCCACTAAGAACGCGAAACCTTTATTACATCAAATATTCTCGTATTCGCTACAAAGATTAGACTAAACCCCCAACCATAGGAAGAAAGCCTGCGCTAAAATCTCGCCCATCCATCAGCAGGCCGGAATAGCTTAATCATTATACATCCAATTTTATTTGAACTAAAAAAACATGACTTTGGGTACAGCCGATAGAAGTGAAAAGAGATTGGTTTAACATATGATTGGTTAACTGGCATGCCTCAATCGTGCACACAGCCGCCAAAGAGAAAATAAAACACCTGCATAGTTACAAAACATTCTGAGAGGGGATTTTGTACCTATGTGAGCGAATGTGTATGAGAGATATCAAAGTTCAATGGGTTACAATGTGATGTAGTAAGTAATAAGGATATAGTATTATATTTTATATGCAGTGCAATTTACTTAAATAACTAAACAAAAAGTTAGAACTATATTAATTGAATTAGGTGCACGTCAACGTGAGTTAGTGGCAAAAAATGTATAGTCGTGTCATTGAAAAATACAATATTTTTTCTTGTCTTTGTCTTGTGTGAGCGAGTGAGTGTTTAGATAGGTCAGGATGTGAGTGAGGGTAAGGGTGAGTGTGACTAAAGGTGTGAGTGAATATGAGAAAGGTTGTGAACGAGAGGAAGGATGTGCATGAATGTGACTGCAGGTGTGAGTAAATATGAGAAAGATTGTGAGCGAGTGTAAGTAAAGGATATGCACGAATGTGTCTAAAGATGTGAGTGAATATGAGAAAGGTTGTGAGAGACTGTGAGTAAGGGTGTGTGAGAGAGTGTAAGTAAGGGTGTATAAGGTAGTGTGAGTAAGAGTGTATGAGTGGGTGTGAGTAAGGTTGTATGTGTGAGTAAGATTGTATGAGTGTGAGTAAGGGCGTATGAGTGAGTGTGAGTAAGGGTGTTATCGAATGAGTATGATCAAGCACGTACCGTACAGCGAGACGAGCACGGACACGGTCGAGGCGCTGAGCCTGGTGGGCACGGCGTGCTGCTCCAGGTTGAGCAGCTGGCGCAGCACGTGGCGCAGCGTGAAGTCCGTTGATTCCTGCGCGCGGCGCGCCGGTTGGCCGTTTTCGTACCTGCCGGGGGTGGGGTCAGGGGCGCTATGCTGCATCATCCAAGGCTTGCTTACGTACACCAGGTTTATGTCAATACAGACCAAAAGACAGTATTTCCCATGCTACATATAAAAATGTCTTTTGAAGTTGATGCCATAAGTATTTTAGTTTTCTTGTCATCACTTCGCTGACACCTTCAACTTATGCTAATCGAAAAGACACATGGAGAAACCGATCAAATCGAAACTCGCGCTTCGATAGAACAGAGCCTTCACCATAACAAAAAAAATTGTATTGGATGATATTTTAAAGCGTTTAATATGTTAACTATTCAAATCGATTAAGATAGGATTTTTTTTAATAAGTTCAGGCGGGATCCGAACCTGCGATCTTTCCCTTACAGGGGGAATGCTCTGACCACTGAGCCACAAAACCACGCCTGAAATCATGCAAATCTACCTATATGCATATATCCGTCTTACGGAGACGGTGGGAGCGCAGTGAGAAAGAAGGCGGGTTCGAATCCCGCCTGAACTGACTCAAATTTGTTCCTATCTAAATCGAATTGTTCTATTACTTTATCTTGGTACAGGCAGGCCTTACTTTCTGAACTAAGAAACAGATATTTATTGAGCCATGTACTCAACTGAGCTGTACCGCCCGCCAGTCAGCTGCCACAAGCCACGAGCAACGTTACACGAATCCATTTATTATCTTTTTTATAAATTCTGTAGACGTGACTTATCTCTAATTAAATGTTATATTCAAATGTTATACAGTTCACTAATCATTTACTCTTGATCCATCGGAAAACAAACATATTCGATGCCAATAAGGACATAAGAGCTCCTCACCTCAGAAGTAGCACGCAAGAAGCCACCATGGAGTAAGCTAATAAGGTGCCGATGGACATCATGTGGATGAGCTGATCCAGCCTTAAGGTCATGGCGAGCGTGCCTGTAACATGACAAATTTATTAGATCAGACTCTCTAGACAAGTGACAATACGTTTGTAGAATAGAAAATAGTAGTCAACGTATGGGATTGACATACGTTGATGACCAATCCATCCATTAATAATTCTAGAGTGTAAACCTGTGAGTAAATTTTAAACATATTTTTAAGAGAAATTGTGCCAGAAAAGCTATTATAAAATCCAAGAATATTTAGATGATAAACAAGCTTGGAAATGAGCTGCTCGCTCAACTATGCTACTCAAGTAAATTATTATTGTATTTAGACTAAGTAGACCAAGTTAATGTTTGTAACGAGATGCGAGAGGGCGTTGTTAAGTAAACACGGACTCCTGTTACAGTCGTTTTTACAAACTCGTAAAAAATATAAAATTATAGTGTTACATCTTGTTATGTCAAAAAGTGAATATTCTGAAGAGAAGTTTGTGCTCAAATGTTATTTTCACTGCAAGTACTCCAGATATCAAGATAAATACATTGATAGAAAATAAATTACAGGAGTAAGAAAACACCTTTTGTTTCTAAGAGTGTATGTGAAACTGTGCTTTTTTAGTGATAATAAACTTTATCACATTGATTGTGCATGAATCAGTCTCGTAAACAAATAGCAAATGATAAGTTAATTGAAGTGACTAAGCAGAATCATAGAAAAAAAAACAGTGCACCAAGTAGCGAATAGATGACATTACTCAATTAAAACTTGGATGACAGTTATTATTTATGTTTGCGTTATTCTGCGTTATACTAGAATAGAGGGCAGCACTTTCTACAACCGCAACATTACAATACGCAAACAAAAAATTAAATCTACTTCACTAAAAGACATTAATATAAGTATCTCACTGCGCTCATCGTGCTCTGACGAGCTACTCGGAAACAGTTTGATCGACCTTTCAACCTCATAAGTTTCTCCCTGTATAGAGAAGAAATGAGGACCGTATTAGATAACATCTAGCACACAGAATGAGTTGTAAGTTGTAAAAACACTTAACACAACTATCTCAAGAAATTGAGGTACTAAAACAGATATGCAACAGTCCTATGTCCTCTTTTCGGAAAAATCTATCTTCAGCTAGAAAAATGAGTGTCAAACGTCGACTTACGTTTACGGAAAATCCTGTAATGTCAGAAAATATAGGACTGACTTAAAAGCCAGAGGGTAACCCATATTAAGCTGCATTGTAGACAGAGAACCAGCAGCACGACCTAGTACAAGCTTTAAACCAGCTAGCATTCTAGAAACCTGTGATACATTGGCCACACAGGCTAAGAAAACAAAATATAATGAGAAAAAAAAGAGGAAGGTTTTGGTGATCGCTGATCAACAAGGCAGAGGAATGCGTGCGAAACTACAATCACTACTAGGTCCAGATTACGAATTGGTCTCCTTCTGGAAGCCCGGGGCAACTACAAGTGAATTGTTTGCTGGAAACAGAAAGGACATAACTAGCCTATGCAAAAGAGACTACTTACTGTTACTGACAGTTATAAATGACTACAATCCCCGAGAGCTGCAATGCTCATTAGATTTTTGGCTTACAACTGTGACCAACACTAACATAATTATGAGTGATGTTCCCTATAATAAGCATCTCAATGAACATAAACTAAACTATGAATTGAATTATATATGTAAAAATTATGCACACGTGACACATGTTAAGTTAAATTTTTTGCCGTGTAATTATTATAAAATTAGCGATTATTTAAGTAGGACTCTGCTTAAACAAATTCTACATTTATCTTATAAAAGTTCCTATATCTCATTTAGGAAAAAAAATAGTGACTAATGTCAGCGTTAGTACTCAAACTGATGTAATAATTCCGTGCCCACCTTGTGAACTTATGGAATAGTAACGAAAATATCTCCCCTATACCAAATAATCTTTTTCGTTGATAATACATTTATTGAGCTATCTACATGTAATAGTTTAAATTTGGAAATAGTTAATATTTTTCATCAAAACCTGTGTGGTATAAATAACAAATTAAACGAATTAATATAAAATTCATTACCTGTGTATAAGTGAACACTTTTCAAATTGAGGAGGTAGGACACGGCGGTATTTCCGCCCAATTGAGCAGTCCGACTGGGGAAGTACCTCCGCTCTACAGAGTACCGCGGATATAATAACTTCGTGTTGTGTTCCCGGCGATGAGTAGGATAGCCAGAGCTCACTGGAGAGATATTGTGCTGTCAGTGGGATGACCAAAGGCTGGTCCTGCTTTGTCGTCTACACTGACGGCACAAAATCTCTGTTCTTACAGGGTCGGCAGCACAGATGTGACTCCACTGGTGTTACACACGTTCATAGGTCATGGTATCCACTTTCCATCAGGTGCGCCGTGTGCTTGTCTGCCACCTAAGTTGTATAAAAAAAAATCAGAACAAGTTACATTGCTAAGTCTAACTCATTACAAGGTAGTATCTAGTTGTGTAAGGGTGAACAAGGGAAAACAAGGGACGAGGTGGTACGATTATCTTGGCCCACAATGTAGAGAATGTGTGGAATTACCTACGGTAACGAAATTGTATAGTAGGGACAGTTTTGAAATATGTGGAGTCAAAGATGCTTTGACTGGACTTACGATATGCTGTTGTTATCGGACTCCATATGATTACAACTTAATTGTATTTATGAACAAGCTTGAAAGGACCTTTTCAATGGGAAATGCTGTGTGGTTGGCTATTTCAACATTGATCCTTACTCAGATTGTCAAAAGGGTGTAAACTTCTTGAATTTAATGACATGTTATAATTTTAGGCCCCTAGTTAACTCAATAACTTTCATTCAGGGTGATCGTGAATCGCGTATTGACAATGTACTGACAAATGTTCATGAGGACTGCATTCAAAACTGTGACGTTGATTATAATGGACTGGGTGACGGCCATGCAGGACTTTTTTTTTTTTTGTTTTGCAGTATGACATTACACAGTAATAAATCTAATAAGCATAATAATTTTGTGACATTTACTAATAAAAGAATTTCTAATTTTAAGAATAAAAAATAAGAATAAATTTTTAGAGAAAGGTTAGCAAATCAAAACTGGAATAACATGGGAATCAATTCGTTCATAAAACATTTTGACATGACTTTCAAACATGACTTTTAAAAAATATAAACGTCAAGTTCGACTCGAGCCTTTAGCAGATCTCCGCTGGGTCTCCAAAAAGGTATCACAGTTTCTAGTAAGATGAAACGATTTTTAGTAGTAGGAAAAAGTAATGAAAATGAATTGAGTATAATCAACTATAGACAAGGTACATTAGAATATAGGGTCATAAAAATGCCAAACGGCTATTAATTCAGAGTCAGATTGCTAGATTCAAAAATGTCTCCAGAAGTTTTTGGAAAATAATAAATTGATACAGAAACAAGGGGCATAAATCAAACGAAAAACTTCATTTAAAAGTCAATAATAAAATGATAGCAAACCCAGCTGAGGTAGTAAATATTTTTGCTAGTGAATTTGCTGGAAATTTCAGTCAGGCTCATAGTTACTCGCAACTGGCATTTAATATGTTAGAAACTCACACAAATAAAATTGAAAATGAAATTGAATGGGACCCCGTCACGCCTGGTGAAGTGTTTCGAACTATAAATACAATGAAGCATAAATCATCATGTGGATATGATGACATACCCATAACAGTAACATTTGGAAGAATCCATTACCTTAACATTAGAAACATTTATTGAAAATCAGTTTACATGGCTCTTAAAACTATTGTCCACTGGATCTTCATACTAGGATTCCCTGTGTCGTGAAGACCAGTCCTCTTTCGTAAGACACAATAAATTCAATTGAATATGTTTAGGTTAAATTTAAATTGAGATTTGAATTTCCACATAATCAAAGTAATTAATGCATGAATTAGCGTGTGTGTGTGTGTGTGTGTGTGTGTGTGTGTGTGTGTGTGTGTGCGTGCGTGCGTGCGTGCGTGCGTGCGTGCGTGCGTGCGTGCGTACGTGCGTGTTTGTGTGTGTGTGTGTGTGTGTGTGTGTGTGTGTGTGTGCGTGCGCGTGCGTGTGCGTGCGCGGGTGCGCGCGGGCGTGCGTGCGTGCGTGCATGCGTGCGTGTGTGTGTGTGTGTGTTATTAGGATATGTGTACAAGGTCTTCAGTAGTTCTATAATCCTTATCTAAGAGCCAATAGTTAATTCTCGATTTGCAGCAGTATCTAGTTTTTCCAAGTAGGTTCAATCTCTCATTTATCCTTGAGTACAAGTATGGTCCCTTATTTAAATTTTGGTGCATGGTAACAAGTATAATTTGCATGCAATACTGTTATTACTGTTATTCTCTTTATTATTATTACTATTTGTTGTAAAAATGTTCAAACATTTAAATAGATTTGACAAGTATATACTTATTCATCAGACTGCTTTTAAATTTCACAATGTTACTTATTTTCTTGACATAATTGATGACTTCATTGGCTAAACTTTGACATTTTCATTTACTTATTTATTTAAATTTTAGTGCATGGTAAAAAGTATCAGGTCAGGAGTACTCTAAACCGACGAGCATGCATGAAGAATGTAATGAGAGTGAATGAAGCTAGAGTAATATGTCAGGATCGTAGCAAATGGAGATCCGTGATCTCTGCCTACCCCTATGGGAGACAGGCGTGATTTTATGTATGTATGTAAAAAGTATAATTTGCATGCAATACTGTTATTACTGTTATTCTCTTTATTATTATTATTATTTGTTGTAAAAATGTTCAAACATTTAAATAGATTTGACAAGTATATACTTATTCATCAGACTGCTTTTAAATTTCACAATGTTACTTATTTTCTTGACATAATTGATGACTTCATTGGCTAAACTTTGACATTTTCATTTACTTATTTATTTAAATTTTAGTGCATGGTAAAAAGTATCAGGTCAGGAGTACTCTAAACCGACGTAAAAATAAACAGTTCATGAAAAAACTACCGAGCGCGAGTGTGACGCCCCTGATGTTGCACACGTCCATAGGCCACGGTAACCGCTTTCCATTAGGTGGGCCGTTGTCTGCCTGCTAAGTGGTATATAAAAAAAGCCCGCTGAGTTTCTTGCCGGGGTCTTCTCTTGTTCGGGCCGGGCAGCGGTACGAACCACATGTCCAATTAATGAAAGCGTTGGTAGCTTAATGGTTAAGGAAGCTTAGAGGTCCCAGGTTCGAATCCTGATCATTACACTACCGACGTGGACCCACCCCTAGCACAAGCTATTTAACGTGGACCCACTCCTAGCATAAGCTATTTACCTTAGTTCCTTTAAAAAAATTTGCTAAACTAGTCTTTCATATTACTTTTTGTACTGACGTTTTGTAGGTTGCAATTTAATGATCTATGCAGAATAAATTATTTTTGACTGTGACTTTGATTCTAAAAACGACGACAAACGAAAAGCCACTTGTCTAGGGAGGCAGATCCTAGTGAAAATATCAATTACTTTTATGTATACTACACAAACTAATACAAAATATATAGGACAAAAGTGTATTGGGGGTATACATGGCTCTATAAACATCTATAGGGCTTAAATCCACCTCATCTGTTAGTGCACCGGCACCTGCTAAGCCATACAGTGGACAAGACTCTTCTTTATCATCCTTTGTTGAGGATTTCATATGGCAGTCCCTACATAGAAAAATAGAAGTTCAAACAAATACGCAGTTAGACAATACAATATATACAAAAATGAAATAAGAGGTAGACTGCATCTTTAGGCATCGATAAATTCGTCGCCATCGATCTCTACTGGTGCTGTACCCAAAAGCGTCGGTTCACCAATTCTTTGAATAGCGCGCGCGCGCTCTTGGTCCCCACGGACCAAACGTTTCAACTCCAACGGATCAAAAAAAATATCATTACCAGTTAAATTGGTGTATTTGCATCTTTTGAGAGTCCGCTGATGCAGCAGCAGCGCATGCGCAGTTCGTACATCGTCATCGTACTTGGAAGATGGGAAGGTGCCAGTGTGTCGACGCAAGTTGCATCCCACACCAAAGACTTACCAGTTAGACTGGAAAACGTGAATCCCGGACTCTGAGGTTACAGCTTCGAATACGACCAGGATTATCGCAAGGGTGAAGGAGGACGAGGCTCGGGTACAAGTTTTCTTCTCAAGGTTATGATACCACGACGTCGCATCCTCAAAACCTTTAGCAGGATGATGATGAGGATTAGTGATATTTCGTACGTACCAGTAATCAAGCCAGCGACGATGGTACCAATGAGTGGCGTCTGGTACTTCTCATTGACTCTGCCCAGGAATCGGTACAGCAGTCCGTCGGAAGACATCGCGTAGATGATGCGAGGTAGAGGGAACACTGCACCGAAGAGACTGGAAGGAAAGTAAACCATTAATGTGGATTTGTCGCTTGATAATGAGCAGACGTATTACTTTTTGAGCTGTGAAGTTTTATTAAATGCCTTGAAAAAGCAAAAAGCCTTGAGGCAGACTGTTTGCCCACTGGACCACGTAGACGATTGGCCGCCAGCTCGAAAATCTTGACTGGTACTGTTTCAGAGGGTGCACAACTGTTGCATACATTGTATAAATGAGCGACAAATAGGGGAAAAAATACAAAATCTAATAATTAAATAGAAAAAATAACAAAAATAAAAATAAAACAGGGAATAGAAATAGTCTGGGATAATTCTAGTAAATTAAGAACATTGTTAGCTATGCCACGTGTGACGCGTACGCCTCCAATGGGTTCTGCGCAGTCGGAGCCCGACCTCTCGCCATCGGCCAACACTTCTGGGGCTCCATATGCCAGCGTTAATACAACATCAAGGCCTAGTAGCAAGCGTTTCCGTGGCGATGATGGATGTCTCGAGCAAAACGAATTTGGTGAATTTAAAAGTTTGTTACAATCCTGGAAAGATGATCAAGAAATTATTCTTAACAAATTGGTAAAGAAAGTTTCCGAACTAAAGCAACAAAACCTCCGTAAATCAAATTTGGAAATAGAAAAATCTATTCAATTTTTCAATGCTATAGCAATAGCTATGAGAATATGAAGACCGTATAGAGAGAGACCTTAGAAGAAAAGCAAAAAGAGTATGCTAGGCAGTTGCAAGACACTTCGAACACCAGTAGCAGTCTGTTGGTATCCAAACTTGAAGCTAAGATTCACTCAATGGAACAACAAGCACGGCAGTGTAACATCGAGATCTGTAACCTGCTTGAGAAGCGTAGCGAGAACCTTATCACCATCATGGAGTCCATAGGAAAGGCTGTGAATTTCCCCGTGTCACAAAGTGACATTATATCAATACATCGTGTGCAGGTTACCGACCTAAAATAACTAAACACCTGTAACATATACATGAACGCAAATAAATACTTTGACTTTGACTTTGACACACGCTCAGGCCCAAGATAAGAAGCCCAAAAATATAATCGTTAAATTCAAATCACGTATCATTCGTGATAACATACTCAGCGGCTACCGCAAGAATAAGGGTCTTAAGTCTAAACAGATAGGGTTGTCAGGGACAAAAGTTCCGATTTACTTAAATGAACATCTCACATTAAAAACGAAATCTTTATTTCGTGAGGCTAGAAAATGTGTGTTTATTTCGTGAGGCTAGAAATTCAAGTAAGTATGGGTCAGGAACGCTACAATACTTATACGTGAGCTGGAAGGCGCATCAGCGTTTGCTATACGCTGGGAATCCGATCTTCTTAAAGTTCGAAGTGGTGATTAAAACTGTGCTAAAGACTCAGTGTGACCCATCCATATTGTATCATGTTAATATAGAAGTACAGTTACTGTAGGTTATTACTAGTGAAATTTTTAGTGACATTCTTTTGAATCATGAAGAATGTTGTACTTGTCTATCATCTTAAATTGTTTATTTTTTGACATATTGTGCATGTTATAAATTACGTAGAACACAAAATCGTAAATGTATCTTTCTCATAAAATGGCTGGTCTGTAGTTCCCATGTTCATACCTTATTGAGACGAATGGTGTGCAAATTATTCTGTAATACTTTGCAAGAATTTCAGAGTATTGTATTTTATAGGATATATTACTGTGTTAAGTTATAATTGTGTAAACTTAGTTTTCAATGGGTAGTAACAACAATGTTTTAATATATTATCAGAACTGTGGCGGGTTCGGTACAAAGTTGCATACGTTGTATATGAATATAATGTCGTGTTCGCACGATGTCATTATACTGATAGAAACCTGGCTTATCCCTGATATTCTTGATCAAGAATTTATTGATGATCGCTACGCAGTCTTCAGGCATGACCGTGATCGAGCAGCTACTGAAAAGGAGGACGGTGGGGGCGTTCTAGTGGCTGTACTTCGTGAATTACAACCTGTAGTACTGCTAGAGTAGAGCAGATTGTGGTTCAACTGTGTGCCTACGTGTACAATAAACGTCACATTATTAGTGCTGTGTATATTCCTCCCCGGACGCCACAGGAAGTGCATGTTCAATATTTGGATATGATACAGGCCATCGTTAACAAATCCACTAACAATTCGTATTTCATAGTGGGTGATTTTAATTTGCCTGAAATTGAATGGTTCCATCTAAGTAATTGTGCAATCGCAAAAGTTTCTAACACAATCAGTCGAGAAATGTCAAACTTTTTAAACCTTATCAATGGTAAGCAATATAATACACAGAAAAATAGTCTAGATCGTACGCTTGACCTATTTATAGCTAACGTAGATTGCCGCATAGTTCTATTATTTTTTATATACCACTTAGTTGGCAGACAAGCACTGACCGCGAGTGCCTCACCCCGACTCTCGATGGCCTGCGCCCACCGGTTTGTGAGATACACAAGAAGGTCACCGGTAGAGCGACGGTGGCGAAAGCCGTACTGTCGATCGCTTAGTAGATCGTTTCCCTCAAGGTATCTCAGGAGCTGTGTGTTAATAACACGCTCCATTACCTTCGAGAGAAGGGAGGTGATAGCGATAGGCCTATAATTGGTCGGATCTGTCCTGTCACCTTTCTTAGGTACAGGGTGCACGAATGCCGTCTTCCACGAGGTCAGGACCCTCCTTGCGGAGTATGAGAGTGCGAAAAGGCGTGTAAGTACAGGGCACAGCTCGGGGGCACAGTGCTTAAGCACCATCGCCGGTTTACCGTCCGGCCCACTCGACTTCCGAACATCTAAGGACTTAAGCTCGGATCACCCGTTGTGTGATTTTAACTTCAGCCATGGAACCACCACAGCTGGGAATTATGGGTGGTTCGGTGTTCCCGTCGTTCATAGTCGAGTTTGACGCAAAGAGATTACCCAACAGATCGGCTTCCTCCTTAGCGCCATGGGCCAGACTACCATCGGGTTTTTGCAGCGGTGGAAGGCAAGACTGGCAGAAGTTACCCTCGGCAGCTTTGGCGAGCGACCAAAATGCTCGACTGCCAGATGGGTAGCGCGCAAGCCGCTCGCCAATACTGCCAATGAACTCAAACTTAGCCCTGGCCGTAGCTTTTTTACCAGACCTCGAGGCGGCATTCAACTTTCGCTTCACTTCAGCGATATTTGGATCTTTATTGGCAAGAGCCGTGGTCCAAGTCCTGTATGCAGATTGCTTGTGGTCTCTTGCTTCTCTGCAGGGGCTATTAAACCACGGGCATTTGGTCTCTCTTGTTGCGATCCAGCGATTCGGAATATAGCATTCCATACCCGCTAGGATCGCATCGGCTACTGCTGTTGCACAAGAGCTGGGGTCATTTGAAGTGAAGCAAAGCCGCCTCCACGGGTACGACGCGAAGAATTCTCGCAGTCCATCCCAGTCTGCCGACTTGTAGTGCCAGACATGCCGCCATTGAGGTGGCCGTGGTGGTTCAGGCCGCGTGAGAGTCACTTGCGCCCGAAAGAGGCTGTGGTCCGAAGTACCAAGTGGTACACAGTTACTGAGTATTCGTCCGGGCGCGAAGTCAGCAGAAGATCTAGTATAAAGCTTCTGTGGGTCTCTATTTCTGGTGTTCTAGTAATAGAATGCACCAGTTGAGAGAATCCGTAGGTCAGTGCAAAGTCATGAGCAGCCCTTCCCGCAAAATCAGTTCTAGGAGACCCCAGCCACTCTACGTGGTGAGCGTTGAAGTCCCCCAAGAATACTAAATCCGCGGTAGAGTATTGCTCAATTACCTTGTCCGCAGACGGCTGCAGATGCTCAAACTATTGAGCTGTACCCAAGTCACCGCTATGAGACCTGTAGAGGCACGCAAAGATACGGGTGTGGCCACCGTGATCCGTATGTACCCAAAGAGTTGACAGGTCCCTGTCTTCAAGGTCTTGAAGACGGCGGCAGCAAATATCATCCCGGACGTACAAGCATACCCCGGCGCGACTCAGGAAGTTATGCTCAAGTTTGTACCCGGGGTACATTAAGTAGGCTGTATCGGCTGGACATGATATTTGCGTCTCCGGCAGAAAAAAAAGGTGGGCTGCGCGGTCTCTAAATGGAGATGGACCGCGTTGAGGTTGGTGTGTAGGCCCCTGATGTTACAGAAATCCACATGTACTGTGGACGATGGTGCCGCTGTGGTAACGTTTTTCTTCTTGTTTTTTCCTTTCATGACCTATGTGGGGGGTGGGGGGGAGGAAGGTATAGAGAGTTTCTGTGCTCCCAGTACAGAAGACAAAGCTAGGCTTCGTACCACCATAGACAAGCTGGGGTTGTGTGACTGGCTGGCGCGGCGGGCGGAAGGGCCCCCGGTCCCCTCCCAAATACTGTAGCCGAGTCCACTCCGGTTTCCCCCTCCGGCACGACTACAGCGTCGGGCACTTTACACAGGCTGCTGGTTCAGCATGTAATAATCTTTTGAACCCGCACAGTTACCATCCTCCCTTCTGCATTCTAACCAGTTTGGAGATGAAACTTAATGAAACCTCTTCTATGAAACTTAATGTTACAGTAAAGTTCAATTTTCACAAAATTAATGACGATCTGACTGAAATTAACTGGGTTGAAATACTTTCTCACCTCGCCCCCGAACAGGCTGTCGATGTGTTTTATGGTACACTGTATAGGATTATTAGACATCATATCTCGTTAACTTGAGCTAGAAGCTCCAAGTTTCCCTTCTGGTTTCCACCGTCACTAATAAGAACAATAAAAGTTAAAGAACGAGCTTGGGTAAAATGGAAGAAGTACGGCAATGTTTCTGATTATTTATGCTTCTCGAACCATCGCAACTTAATCCATAAGGAAATATACCAGATCCCTTCGTAACTACATAAACTCAGTTTAGGATAGTATTCCCACAAACATCAAACACTTTTGGAGATATGTTTCGAGCAGGAATGGGAAGACTGGGTTTCCTCTCAATATGTCCTTCGGTAATGCTACTTCTGACAATCCTATTGACACCTGTAATTTATTTTCCTCTTTTTTCTCCTCTGTCCATGAACCTTCTACTTTTGATCCTAACGTATGGGAACCCTCAACAAACTGTGCTGATAACGCCTCCTGTATTTCAAATATTTATTTGTCCAAGGATGCGATTTGTAAGGCACTTAAAACTCTAGATTCTTCAAAGGGAGTCGGTTCCGATGGTCTACCACCAATTTTTGAAAATATGGATAAGCGTATCCAAGTAGACGCAGTATACACGGACTTTCAGAATGACTTTGACAAGGTGGACCAAAATCTTTTACTGCAGAAGATTGCCTATAATGGCATACGCGGAAATTAGCTTCGGTGGTTCACTTCATATATTTTTAAGAGAACGCAACGAGTCGTTGTTAATGGTTATGAATCTGATTCTGTAATTGTGACGTCTGGGGTTCCCCAGGGATCTATTCTAGGCCCTCTCTTATTCATCTTGTTCATCAACGATATCGACCAGTGCTTTGTCCACTCGAAATTTTTATTATATGCAGATGATATTAAGATTTACATCTTTTGTCAGAATATACAAGAATGCTTACTTCTACAAAGTGATTTAAATAGACTTAACGCATATTGTATTGAAAATAAGCTCTTTCTTATTTTACCAAAATGTCACTCTATTACGTTCACCAAGAACAAGAATAAAATTGACTTCAGTTACAGAATCAGTAATGTGCTATTGAATAAAATAACTTCCGTCCGTGATTTAGGCATTACGCTTGATTCTTGCCTGCATTTTGATATACACGTAGACAATATTTTAAATAAAGCATTTAAGATGTACGGTTTCGTAATGAGATCTTTTCGTGACTTTGTGCGTCCCGCCACATTTTTGTTGTTATACAAGACCTTGATACGATCCCAATTGGAGTATGCCATTCCTATCTGGAATCCTTTCTACGACAAATATAGTTTAAGGCTAGAAACGGTGCAGAGAAAGTTCTTACGATCTATGAATTATAGATGCTTTCGCTCCAAAGTCCCGTACACACAATTTTTTTATTTTTTTTATTTATTTATTTATTTACCATACAATACCCTATCATTGTAGATGGGATCTAATAAAATAGTATACGAGTCTTAAGGCTAGTTTTATGTAACAGAGTCAAACAAATAGAATAACATTAGTCAATAGCTTGGAAACCTTAAATAAATTCATTAAATCAAAAAACAATATAATCAATCACATATTATACTTATATCTAGCCTATATCTAACGTTATCACACAGTAAATAGCCTCTGTGAATTCATTCAGCGCGGACGAAAACAAATCGATGCGTTCCGCGACCGCGTTGAGCGTGAGGGGCGCTCTCTGCAAAAGGTTGGTGCGCGCGCTTGGCTCGGCCAGCAGGCGCGAGCGCCGCCGCCGCAACACGTACTCGCTTGGCACGCACAGACTCACCTCCCGCAGGATGGCGGGGCTGTGTATGACGCCACGAAGTACTTAAAATATGTACGTGGCTAACGCGACTTCCCGCCTCACTTCCAACTTGTAGCATCCCACCATGCCTAAAGTAAACAGGCTGGGATACAGCAATGGGTATCCAGGGTACACGCCGTAAATTTTATGGTACAAAAATCTTATAAATTTATTTTGAATGCGCTCTAACATTATTTTATATTTCGCCTCGTATGGAGCCCAAATGTTAGAATTGCATTCCAGGTGGCTTTTTACCAGTGCTTCATATAATATTCTCAGCGCCGAGACATTCGTAAACTGGTGAATTGTTAGAACGGTACGACGTTCTGAAACTGGAGTACAGACGCATGCTTCTAGATGTCATGTTCTTGTACGGTTTGTGCAATAGTCGATATGATGCAAGAATCGCTTGTTTGGTTAATGATTTGTACTACATAGTCGAAAAAACTGTTATCAGGAGAGGAGTGTGTGTCCCTCGACTTTTCCATACAGAAATAAGTAGAACTAACGCTGGGCTATGTGTACCTCTCCATCGTCTTATAGACACATATAACACCCATTTTATGGAACTCGATTTGTTCTCTCTGTGTAACCTGCAATTCGAACGCAAAGCCATAGAGTTATTGACCAATTTGCAGACACAAGTATAATTTGGTTTCATTATTGATTAGTCTGATTACTACCCTTACTTTTGACTTCGATTTTTAGTTTCCCTTTTGGCTCTCAGTACAAATTTAGTTGTAATAATGTTTATTCATTGTTATTAATAAGCAGCCAATGCATTAAATATTGCATTCTAAATACAAAATTGTCTGTATGTCTATGGTCAATTCGTGGACAATGGTTGGTTACAGTTGGTTACATGGTTGATAATCTGTTTTAGTTTTTAAGATTATTTGTTTAAGACCTTATCATGTAACTGTTTTTTATCCCCAATAAATAAATAATAGGAATGACAAAGCCGTTATTCAAACTTTTCCCCCTCACACATTATGACCGGAAATAGTGCGAACTTTGCGGTATGAAAGGAACTTTATCTCACGCGCTCTCAAGCTGTGGAATGAAATCTGTTATCCCAAGCAACTGCAATATGGGGTTCTTCAAGAAGTATATCAGAGAGTTCGCAACATAAGTATGTCGCCCCTGGTGATGCACACGTCCACAGGCCACGGTAACCACTTTCCATTAGGTGGCCGTGTGCTTGTCTACCACTCAAGGGGTATAAAAAAGCCATATTATGGGCTGGTTAAGCTATGGTATAGCCCGCGCCCGCGCCTGCTGGCCGTGCCAAGCGCGCGCACCAACCTTCCTATGTATGCTTTGGGTGTAGTTAGCGATGTATAGGATGTCGTGGAATGTTTGACTTTACCTGGAGCACATCGCACAGATGGCGACGACGTTAACGGTGTACTTGGCCCACTGCCAGCCCAGGTAGTCGAACATGTGAGGAAACGGCGCGTTATCGTCCTGTCAAAATTTGCGCCATTATATTAAAATTACCCGAAATAAAATATTTTTTATTATTATTATATGCGATCGCTAGGCTCCGAGTCCGACTTTCGGATCAAGCAAAGTGTTATTGGATTTCTATCTTATCAATCAATAAATCAAGCAATTAGCCTATTGCAGTCCACTGCTGCACATTAGGTCTCTCCACATACATACATACATATAATCACGTCTTTATCCTCGGGGGGTTAGACAGAGGTGAGTTTACACCCACATTTCACTAACCACTGAATTCAGTCCCACGTAATAGGGGGTGAGCCTATTGCCGTTTCCCAAGCACTATTGTTGACTCGAACCATGCGTCTGAGGCTGAGGCTGGGCTGTATATATCTGTCTAATGTTAAACAGCCCTATCCCTTAGTCGCCTTGTACGACACCGTATGGGAAAATATGGGGTGGTCCAAATTCTACTTTACCGGGATCCACGCGAATAATGCCGTTACCGAACGAAAGCTTTTCGTTTAGCGCACAGATTTGGAATCACACCAATATTATTCCATATAATACTGGGATAAATTTGGTGCAATTGAGTTTCATAAAGGTATTTAAACTAACGAACAAAACTATTAAAATCATTCTCGCATTAAAACCCAAATAAATCTAGACCTCAATAAGTAGACACTATCGCGTAAAAGTGTTTCTCAGACAGTAGTTGTGAGCAACAGCCATCTCGCTCTCACCTGCAGGTAGTAGGGCAGAACCAGAGTGAGCACGCACGACACGCCGAAGTACGACAGGAACACCACCATCAGCGACGCCACCACGGCGAAAGGGATTGACTTCTGCGGGTGGCGAGCCTCCTCGCCTGCTGTGGCCACGCAGTCAAAGCCTGGACAACAAATCGAGTAAGTATTATTTATCTAGTCGCTACTTGAAATAGCTATGATGATAGTGATGAATCTAACTCACCAATGAAACCATAAAAGCATACAGCAGCACCCTTGATGATCCCAGCAATACCGTAAGGCGCAAAACCGCCGGTACCATACCCTTTAGGCACTTCCTCTGCTGGTATACGCCAATTCTTTGTGTCAGCTGTACATAAAGAAATAATTATCACATGTGTAATACAAAAAAACCGCCTGATACTTAACGTAAATGGCGTACTAAGCAGTTACCTTTCAAAGATCCAGATATAATAACAAACAGCACAACACTCAAGTTGACTCCGGTGCAGAAGTTATTAAACTTAGTCGACTCCTTCACACCGAACGCGAGCCCCACTGTAATAAAATAATATTTAAGCTGTAAACAATATGGACTTAATACACATCCTTGAGGTACTCCTCACAGTAAGTTACAAAAATAATAATTTTCTTAGTGATTCAACAAAGCAAATTTGAAAAATACTGGTCTATTAAATAAACTTACGAAGCCTTATACCAAATAAGATAACCAGTAAGAATAACATAACCAAACCTAACCTAACCTAATAGGATATTTGTTCTTAGCTCATGATAGTCAAGTCGAAAGCTTTTTATAATTCTACGAACCAGAAAACACCATGATGACGATAAAAGCAAATATATCAAGGTATCGCGCCAAGTGTTCATTCTCCAACGGCATTACAGACATCAAGTACGAAGATATAGACTTGTTCAATAGTGCATCTATGTATTCACTTAATGCTTTGGTCACGGAAGAAGCACCTGGAAACGAAAGAACATAATTAATTAATAACTTGCATAGCATCGATGTAAATTGCTTTTTCGGAGATTTGTCCGAAAATCACTAAAAGTAAAAAGATATTCTTATCTTCTTTAAAAATATGTAATTCATAAAATCAATTTCTCAGTTACATGCTTATTTTTTCATTATGACGGCCCACGTCAACATTTGGCCTGCTGACGTGGTTACAAGCGATTATTGATCCAGAAGACGTTATAGAGCTATACACCCGTATCCGAAATTGAACCTTTTTATAAATCGTCATAGGTAGTAAGTTGAAAATGATAACTGCCACCTTATGTTCAGTTTAGCTCTTCTCACTATCAAATTAGTAAAATGTCCTTTAGATGAACTTTCTCAAGGACTTACTAGTTCCAGCAAAGGTTACCTATCTTAATCCCGAATTTTAATATTCCGAATATCATAATCCAGAAAACGTTTGGCCATTTTTTCATATTACCGTTTTTTTTCAAATTCCGAAGTTTTATTTGCTATATAATCGCTTTTATGTATAATCCAGACGAATGAGTTCCAGACACACGAAATTAAAATGCACAAAATCCAGATGACCATAATCCATATGCACGAAAGCCGTATTTTTAAAAAACAAGTTTTTGAAATGCAGTTAAGTGATATCCATACAAACAATATCCAAATTTTTAAAACCAAGATTTTTTAAATAAATATATTACACGGTTGTCACTTTCACCTGGGAAATTTTTTATACCGAATACAACCTCGTGGATTGGCACAAAGATACGCAACAGACCTAACTTTCGGCGACGAAATTAAATGTATTCTAGCACTTCATTTCTTATCAGCTAATGAAATTCCATATTATTCCCATAAACTATTGGAAAAATTACAAGGTAGGTAATCAACCTTAAACCTGTCTGTAATGGGAAAGTAAAACAATAGCGAGTCTGTTCTGGGGTCGCAGTTCTAACCTAACCTAACCTAACCTACTGGGTCGACTTTGACACTTAAACCTATCTGTAATAGGCAACTAAAACAATAAATTTACTGACTGTCAATTTTTATTTTAAGGCGATAGAAAAGATATAGCAAACTAGTTCGACGAAAACTATGTATCTGGCACTTGCTGCGGACCAGCAAAATATAATGCTGAGTTTTGGAGTTGCAAAATAGTAAATAGAATAGAAATTCCCCGAACTCAAAATTCAGAAAAAGCATGGCACCATCATATAAATCAAGTAATAGACAAGAAAAGTCAGGTTTTTACCTCCTTCTTCGTGAATCAATTAAACGAATAAATTATAATAGAATCTGATATAGAAAAAATGATACTAGGTGAACCACAAGTGAAAAGGAGGAAACCTACAGAAACTTATAAAAATGAAAGAAAATTTAAGTAAAATCAAATATTTAAAAGAAATTTCTAAATTAATGTAAATTTCTAAATTTAAATTAAAAAAAAATATAAATATTTAAACTATCATGGTCACTGACATCAGTATCAGAATAAACGGGATATTTACCATGTTTCAATATTTTAAGTTTCCGATATTTCGGCGCTGTTGCAAGCACCATGATCACGAGGGAACTGGAGTAGTGGCGGTGAACAGAGAAAAAGTTTTTTCCCTAGGAGTAATTATATCGATCTACCCTCTTTCGAGTTCTTTTACTACGCGTATCTGCACTACTTTACGTACGAAATGGAAAAGGAAAGAACCCTTACCTTTCTTGACTTTAGGATCGATGTTCGTGGGGATGGGTCGTGTAGCCACTCCGTGTACAGGAAACCCACTCACACTGACCGCTACCTGCATGCCGACTCACATCATCATCCGCGCCATCTGAATTCGGTAGTGACGTCACTTACTGACCGCGCATATAGTTTATGTGACGAGGAACATTTACAGGAAGAATTGAAGCACATAAGCGGCGTTCTACAAAAGAATGGATACAATGGACGGATAAGACCACCCAGACTCACCACAAATAAACCCCGGAACTATAAGGTGGAAAGACAGCCAGCCTTTTTACCCTACATCAAAGGAGTGACAGATAAGATCGCAAACATCCTGAAGAAGGTATCTGTCAAAACTATTTTCACTCCTTTTAAAAAGCTGTCGCAATGCCTGCGCTCACCCAAAGATGGCTCCCCACTGGACAGACCGGGAGTGTACAAGATTGACTGCAGCTGTGGCAGTTCTTATATAGGACAAACAAAAAGAACGGTTACATGCCGAATCAAGGAACACATCAGGGCAGTCAAAAACAATGAACCGCATAAATCTGCAATCGCTCAACATTTATTGGAGTCCGGTACGAACCACTGGATCGAGCTACATAACCCTCAGGTGCTCTCGACAGAACGCCACTATATACCAAGACTGGTTAGGGAAGCAATTGAAATAAAAAAGTATAAAAATTTCAATCGTGAGGATGGGTTTCAACTGCCACACGTCTGGCATCCAGTGGTCCGTCTTTGCAAAAACAATCGGGAACAAGCTAAAACAAAATCGCGAGTGGATACAGTGAGCATCGTATGTCGTGAACGTGATCGAGATCGGGTTCGAGTTTGTAGTGAGAGTGAAACCAATAGTAGTGCAGATACGCGTAGTAAAAGAACTCGAAAGAGGGTAGATCGATATAATTACTCCTAGGCAAAAACCTTTTTCTCTGTTCACCGCCACTACTCCAGTTCCTCCGTGATCATGGTGCTTGCAACAGCGCCGAAATATCGGAAACTCAAAATATTGAAACATGGTAAATATTCCGTTTATTCTGATACTGAAAATAAAAATAAATAAAAATATATAAATTTCTTAATTACTTACTGTACCTAATAAATGAATCGTATAAATTTACTGAGTTTTACTATACCTGTATATACCTAGTCTAGCCATAAATATTGTTACGAAGAAAAAACATTTTTTTATTGCAAATAATATTTATTACTTTTACAGTGTGTTAGTTTAATACATAAATATAAAACAATTTAAAATATAAAAAAGCTTATTCGAAGTGGTCTCCATTGGCTGCAACACAGTCCTTTAAACGTTGAGGCCAGTTATCAATAGAAGCACGCACTCTTTCCATGGGAAAATTCTTCACTGCCAATCGTATGGATTGTTTTAGGGACTCCAAATTATCATGGCGTTTAGAGCAAGCCATACTCTCTAAAACTGACCATAAATCATAATCCAGCGGATTAATAGATCGGGACTAGACGACGGCCAGTCTTCAGCTCTGATGAAGTCCAAAACGTTCACTTCCAACCAAGACTGCGTGGACCGAGCTTTATTACCCGGTGCTGAGTCTTGTTGGAAGGACCATACTTGGTTATTGAACATGGTGTTGTTAAGGGGTTTAACTACCTTCTCAAGAATGGTATCTTGATACACTTGTGCCGATGTTTTGATACCTTTTTCACAAAAATATGGCTCAGTCACTCCTTCATAGCTAACACCCCACCAAACCATCACTGAATACGGATAATGCCCACGTTGCACTCTGTCGACTAATTGGGAAGCTTCCTTAGAGCTTTGAGCATAAATACGGTCATTTTGTTTGTTAAAATGTTGCTCAATTGTAAAGATATTCTCATCCGTAAACAAAATTTTTCTGTGACCTCCCTTTGCGTACCGCTTCAGTAGTTGCTTCGATTTTACCACCCTATTCTTTTTTAAATTATCAGTTAAAAAATGACCAGTGCGTCTCTTATAGGCTGCAAGTCCTAAGTCATCTTTGAAAATGCGCGACATGGTTCTGGGTGCTATCTTCATCTCCCGAGATAAAATCTTTCGCTTTCGGACAGGATTTCTTCGAATTCTTTCCCTTACTGCTTTGACCACCTTTTTCGTACGAACACTACGAGGACGGCCAGATCTTTTTCTGTCACAAACAGAGGAGGTCTCATTGTACCTATTAATAGCCCGGTACACAAACATTTGACTAATACCAAGCTTATGGAGAGTTTTAAAAATTACATTCGGCTCCATACCAACTTTGTGTAATGCAATCACAGCGATTCGGTTTTCTTTATCACCCCACTCCATTTTAATACAGCAAAATATTGTACAATGTATTGGCGCCAAAATTAGAAAACACAATGAACAATCAACAAGTATAAAAATGACAGATTCCAAATTCAAATGTAATATCTTTCTTATTTTAATTGTAACAGTATTTATGGCCAGACTAAGTAGTTTAGCTGGAACACGATTGTATAGGAACCAAATAAAAAGATTATGAAAATTTGGTAATAGTTCATTTGGAAAATGTTACGATGGGAAACAAAAAAAAATTCTGAGAATCTAATAACTATATTTGGATTATGACAATATGAGAAACAAAAAAATACTATTTGAAAATTTGGTTTCAGTGCACCTGGAAATTGAGTCATCTGGGAAATTAAAAACGGAATTATAGAAATTTGTCATTCATTACATCTGTCTTTTAAAAGTTCTACCAACCGTTTTCGGGGATTCAAGATTCGGGTGACAGAAATTCGATATTTCAATAGGTTACCTCCAGCAAAGCATACTCGACATATTTTAACATTATTATTTTTTAATTTTAAGTAATAGTAGTAGTACTGTACCTTTAGGTTTAATATAATATACAGGTGATTTGACTATAAAGCTATCTCTTCAGAATTTTGTGGCATCATCAGCTTCAGATTTAAACTTACCGATAATATACTCGAGTATGAGATTCCATCCTATAATGAACGCGATGAACTCGCCGATGCACACGTAGCTGTACACATAAGCGGAACCAGCCTTCGGCACGCGAGCACCGAATTCAGCGTAACATAACCCTGAAAAAAGAAAATAAATAATTGGGGCAATAAGGACACATCGGAGAAAGATCATCATTATCTTTGCGTTACTCCCTATTACATCTGAGCATTTCATTTCTCTGTCTGTTACAGACAGACAGACAGACATCTGAATCTTTCACTTCGGAGTATGGGGTCCGCTTTCCAGCTTTTTTTTTTTACACGGCCTTCAAAGTATCAGATACTCAAAACATTTAGAAAAGTTTTGAGTATTTACAGTCAGATACTAATAATAAAGTCCAATGCTAATGCTTTTAAACTACCTAAACTCTGTTAAAACAAAACCATTGTCATAACACGGCCACTGCTAAAAATCATTTAATTTAAGACTTTAAAGCATAACATAACATAAACTCACGCCTATATCCACGAAGGGGTAGGCAGAGGTGCTAGCACCCACATTTCGCCAGTTTATGTTTAGGTCCCAATGTAATAGGTGGCAAGCCTATTGCCATTAATCGGGCACTTATAAACCTGCGATAAATACACACATAATTTCGAAAAGCATCGAAAAATCATTGGTGTGTGCCATGGTAAAACCTGGGATCGAACCCGCGACCTCGTCTCAGCAGTCCATTACCCATAACACTAGGCTACCGCGGTTATATATAGACTTATTATATATAGGTTATATATATATAGACTTTAAAGCAATGTGGTTAAATTCTAAAATTGAAAGGTTTTTTGCAGAGTCAATGAAAAAGTATAATGAACACTTTTCATTCAATTGGACTTTAAGATCAAATATATAAAGTCTATAATTTAATGTCGTTTTTTGCAGTGTCTGTGGCATAACAGTGGTTATGCTTCAGTAGTATCGAGGGCCAGATTTAAATGAATAGATTTTATCTTCATCAGACAACTTGCTTGTGGCATTGCATTGGTTGGATTTATTTGCTATAATATTAGTAGGTATACATACTACAATACAATATACGAGAATTAAAAGTAGTGACGAAACCCTGATAACAATATGTACTAGAATCTCTCTCTCTCTCTCTCTCTCTCTGAATTAATCCAGCAATCCTAGTTAGAGACGATCTAGAACATGAAGTTGTAGTGACCCCCCGACACATAACTTGGAAGTCCATTAACTTATCATGCGGAAACCTCGATACTTGGACTATTTCTATTCTTAATTTACGTTAATGACCTTCCCTACTACATAAGGGACAAAAATAATATTATCTTATTTGCAAACGATACTTTGTTAATTTTTAAAATTAAGAGGCATAACATAACATAACATAACATAACATAACATAACATAACATAACATAACATAACATAACATAACATAACATAACATAACATAACATAACATAAACTCACGCCTATATCCCCGAAGGGGTAGGCAGAGGTGCTAGCACCCACATTTCGCCAGTTTATGTTTAGGTCCCAATGTAATAGGTGGCGAGCCTAATGCCATTAACCGGGCACTTATAAACCTGCGATAAATACACACATAACTTCGAAAAGTATCGAAAAGTCATTGGTGTGTGCCATGGTAAAACCTGGGATCGAACCCGAGACCTCGTCTCAGCAGTCCATTACCCATACCACTAGGCAACAAAATAATTATGCCGAAGTGAATGGTGACAATCACAAGAGTGGTACATTGGTTTAGTACAAATAATCTTTGCCTTAATTAATAATTTAAAACAAAAATAAATGTATAAAATTTACTCTACCTACCTAATGTTACACATTAAAATAGCCAGTAGATTAAGTTCGGCCTCCTACGCTGTAAAAAAGATTAGGACCTTGACAGACGTGGATATGGCTAGAAATGTATATTTTAGTTATTTCCATAGTATTTTGAGCTACGGAATTCTCCTTTGGGATAATTCTGCACATTTAAATACAATATTTGTGTTACAAAAGTGGGTTGTGCGAGCCATTTATAATTAAGGCCGCTTGAAGGCATCAGGCAAGGCGAAGTCTAATTGACGTGTTCTATATTTAAAAATAATAATTAAGGATCTGATGTCAATGGAAGATCATGAAATACGTTTTCGTTTGTTGTGGTCCTAGAGCATTTTCTAGCATGATGCAATCTGTTTTTTTTGTAATCTTTATTGCGCGATTTTTGGGCATACGAAGATAAATGACCAATGGGCAGAACAGCAAAATGTCTTAAATGTATATATATATATATATATATATATATATATATATATATATATATATATAAAACCGCGGTAGCCTAGCGGTATGGGTAATGGACTGCTGATACGAAGGTCTCGGGTTCGATCCCAGGTTTTACCATGGCACACACCAATGACTTTTCGATACTTTTCGAAGTTATGTGTGTATTTATCGCAGGTTTATAAGTGCCCGATTAATGGCAATAGGCTCGCCACCTATTACATTGGGACCTAAACATAAACTGGCGAAATGTGGGTGCTTGCACCTCTGCCTACCCCTTCGGGGATATAGGCGTGAGTTTATGTTATGTTTATGTCATATATATATACAGGGTGTATTTTTGAAACGGGGCAGTAAGGGCAAGTACCTTAACCGTTGCAGTTACAGCAAAACGTTCTTAGAAGACCTTCCCTAACTTTTTGACATATTTTGAACTGTATTCACAGATTTTGTAAAAAACTTACAGTTGGCAAAAAAAATGCAAAAAGTCCAAAATATTTTTTTATGCCAATCGATTCTATTTCATGTTCCCCACATGAAATAGAATCAACAAAAACACTCTATGCGACCATTTTAGCTTTCAGTACTAGGAAAGACAGAAATCGCCAAAAACGTTTCCCATACATTTCGGCAACAGAAACAAATTTCTACGATGGTCTAACTTTTTGTTATGGCCAGGAAGTGGGTAGAATTGACTGTAAAGTAAATATAAAGAATTTTTACCCTCAAATTTCGAATTTGATTCGAAAATCTGTGTGTTTTACTTAGTTTCAGCTGAGAAACTTCGTATGAGTTATTAATTAAGGAATTTCGCTAAAATGTCTTCTAATCGTGAAAAAATTGACTTATTAGAAGCGTATTATATCAATAATCGAAATGCGGGAGCTGCATTAGTGTGGTACCGCAATAAGTATCCGTTGCGGCATGTGCCTACAAGAAAGGTTATTACAAATCTTTTGAAAAACCTGGAATTGCAGGGTTCTTTCAAAAGAAAGCGGCAGCCTCGTGTGGACATGGACACGGAGATTGCGGTTCTGACTTATGTCGAAGCATATCCAGAGGTATCGTCCAGGCAAGTCGCCCTTGAAGTAGGTGTATCCCACTCCCTTGTGATAAAGATATGGAAGAAATACCAACACTACCCGACAGTGACCACGCGATGCCTGATATCCATATCAGGCAACGCGATGTCCGTGCAGTGCTGCAATCACTCGATGTCCGGAAAGCCAGTGGTCCGGATGGTATTCCAGCGGCAGTTTTGAAAAAATGTGCAGCGGAGTTGTCTCCAATGCTTACGCGCCTGTACCGGCTATCCTACAGTTCGGGTACAGTGCCTTTGCCTTGGAAAGAGGCGAATGTTCAGCCGATTCCCAAGAAGGGGGATCGCTCGGAGCCAGCCAACTATCGACCCATAGCCGTCACCTCAGTGCTGTGCAAAGTGTTCGAGCACATAATTAACAAACAGCTCATGCGGCACCTAGAGGATCACTCCTTAATTAATGACCGGCAATATGGCTTCAGACCGAAACGGTCGACGGGTGATCTTCTAGCATACGTTACCCATCTTTGGGGTGAGGCTATGGACAAGCACGGCGAGTCACTGGCAATTAGTCTTGACATCGCCAAAGCTTTCGATAGAGTCTGGCACAAATCGCTTCTTTCCAAGCTACCTGCCTTTGGTCTGCCTTCTAGGCTGTGCAACTGGGTTGCTAGCTTCCTGCAGGGGCGCCGTATTCGCGTCCTTTGTGACGGACGCGCTTCGGAGTTTCTACAGGTTAATGCTGGCGTGCCCCAGGGGTCCGTCTTATCACCCACTCTCTTTCTTCTGCATATCAATGACATGCTGTCTACCGGCAATGTTCATTGTTATGCAGACGATAGCACTTTACATGGAAGTTATCATGGACATCCTGCGGCCAAGCAGTCAGATATCGCAGAGAAAAGGCAGCTTCTTGTCACTGAGCTTGACGGGATCCTGAATCACATTTCTCAATGGGGCTCTGAGAACCTGGTTGAGTTCAATGCCAAGAAGACGCAGGCATGTGCGTTTACAGCAAAAGTATCTTCTTTCCTTCCCCTCCCCACTCTTCAGAGCACGCCACTGCCACTGCAGGACAATCTCAATATCCTAGGTATGGATGTTCGCTGCAACCTGAATAACAAAAACTACATCGAAAGCATCATCAAAACAGCCTCACGAAAATTCGGAGTCCTGAACAGAGTGAGACGATTTTTCACGCCGGAGCAGCGGTGTCTTCTATACAAGACACAAATTCGCTCCTGTGTGGAGTACTGCTCGCATCTCTGGGATGGTTCAGCAAAGTACTTACTAGATGCTCTCGACAGGTTGCAGCGACGTGCGGTCCGCATCATTGGGAATCCCGAGATCACGAACACCCTAGAACCTTTACAGCTGCGTAGAGATGTTGCGTCCATGGCTGTATTTTACCGTCTGTACCATGGGGAGTGTTCTGATGAGCTCTTCCAATTAGTCCCACCCTCCCCTTTCCTACACAGGACAACACGTGCAGGTCTTAGATGTCATCCGCACACGGTGCAAAACATCCGATCAAGAACCAAGCGGTTCGGAGACTCTTTCCTCTGTCGCACCATTAAGGCCTGGAATTCATTACCAGCTCACGTGTTTCCTTCTTCCTACAGTCCCGGGTCCTTTAAGCGGGGCGTGAAAAAGCATATGCTAAGGCCGTCAAGCTGAGTGTCACCATTGTCACACGGTATGTGTAAGCAATGGTGACCCTCTTTTCTGGGACTTTGCCTTCAGCTTACCATCAGGCAAGGCGAAGTCCAATTGACGTGTCCTATATAAAAAAAAAAAAAAAAATACGGCTACAAGTGCTATCGATATGGGCGCATAGTTCAAGTGTTACATCCGGGTGATGATGTTCGAAGGCTTACTTTTTGCAGATTGCTAAGAGGAAAAATAAGCAGAGATCATGAATTTTTAAATTACATACTGTGGTCAGACGAAACGAATTTTTCCAATAACGGTATGTACAACAGAAAAAATCACCACTGTTGGTCCAAAGAAAATCCACTACGAGTTACGGCAAGTCATAATCAGGTTCGCTTCTCATTCAACTGTTGGTGTGGTATAATGTCCAATCGAGTCATAATGGTGGAATTTTATGAAGGGAAACTGAATTCTGCCATGTATAATGAAGTCATTTTACACCATCTTGAAAACGAGATGGACGAATGGCCCCTGTCGGAATTGCGAAAAGTTCATTTTCAACAAGATGGTGCTCCGCCACATAACAGTCACCTTTCACGTTCCAATTTGAGCCGCCTATTCGGTACACAGTGGATAGGTACACATGGTCCAACACAGTGGCCACCTCGTAGCCCCGATCTAACACCACTTGATTTTTTTTTATGGGGCTTCGTGAAAAACGAGGTGTATAAGACGACGTACGCCAGTGTTCAAGAGCTCAAGGATGCATTAATGACCATTTTACGTAATATTCATCCCAGAACATTATTAGCCGCAATTCATTCAGTGCAAAAAAGGATAGACTTATGTATTCGTGAAAATGGAAATGATTTTGAGCAATTTATTTCATAAACCAATTTCTTAAATGTTTAAATGATTTTTTTTATTTAAAAAAGTTCAAAATTTTACCTGACCTATGAGTTTCGAGTTGATTTATCATATTTCCGTACGAAATGTATGGGAAACGTTTTTGGCGATTTCTGTCTTTTCTAGTACTGAAAGCTAAAATGGTCCAATAGAGTTTTTTGATCCCCACATGAAATAGAATCGATTGGCATAAAAAAAAAATTGAACTTTTTGCATTTTTTTTGCTAACTGTAAGTCTTTTACAAAATCTGTGAATGCAGTTCAAAATGTCCCAAAAAGTTAGGGAAGGTCTTTTAAGAACGTTTTGCTGTAACTGCAACGGTTAAGGTACTTGCCCTTACTGCCCCATTTCAAAAATACACCCTGTGTATTATTAAGATGTTATGTACTGAAGTAGGCATATTTTACCGCATATATTTTGTTACGTATAGTTGTGCGGTTGCACGAGTATATTCACTATTTTTTTCTGGATTTACAGCAATACTGGATGCTAAGATTTGCAGAATAACAACATGTCAGCCACACATACTCCACTGCTGTACATAGGCCTCTCCCACAGACTTCCAGAGAACGACCTATAGTGAGGGACCACGTTTCAGATCCGTAAGTCATCACTAACAATAAATAAATAAATCTGTAATTTCTGAAGCGCACTAGTAGTTCTCAAAAAAACGCCGAGGTTTATTGCCATCATTACTGTTTCCACTTCCTTGTCGGGGCTTATTACGAACACCCTAGAACCTTTAAAGATGCGTAGAGATGTTGCATCTATGGCTGTATTTTACCGTCTGTACCATGGTGAGTATTCTGATAATCTCTACCAATTAGTCCCACCCTCCCCTTTCTTGACAATACGTGCAGGTCTTAGATGTCACCCGAACACGGTGCAGGATATCCGATCAAGAACCAAGCGTTTCGGTGACCCATCTTAACCTATTACTTTATGAAGTGCTCCTTGTGCAAATTTTATTGCGATATTGAATGTTTAAATATCAAAATTCCTTCTTTTGAGAACCAGTGCGTCAAATTCAAACAACCTTACCTTACTTGCTCATGCTCGAGACCAAAGGTCGGCGATGTATCTACACATATTAGGGCCCTAAACCAATCTAACTCGTCGCTCGATATCAACATGTCACGAGGTAGTCAAAACAAATTGACTACCCTTCCATCAGAAAAGGATTCGGCGGGGTTGCTAAAAGTTTATGTGGAGCTGCGATTGCGACAGGAGATACTGGATGTTAAGGCACATTTGAACGCGGTATCAGCGCTGACAGAGAAAGTAAATGAGTATGAACACAGATTGCTCACTAACGAAAAAGAAATTGGTGGGTTGAAGGCGACGATGGCAGGATTGCAGCAAACTATTGGCTCCCAAGCCCAATATAACCTGAGGAATGAACTGGAAATTATAGGCATTCTAGAACAGCCATTTGAGAATCTGACGCATACAATCTTAGTGACCTCTAAGAAACTTGGCGTGGATTTACGGGAGTCTGATATTGATCAGGTAAAGCGAGTCCGACCCAAACAGAGAGAATCAGGCGCTCCACACAACCATAATAGGCCGGTCGTGGTTAAGTTAATACGCAAGGCTAAGCGTGACGAACTGCTGTCAGCGGCTGGTACGAGGCGCGGACTTACTTCTTCGGATATTGTTGATGGAACGTCTGAAGTACTCTTTTTTAACGAAAGATTATCTATGGCGAACAGGAGATTATTTGGGGAGGCCAGACGTCGTGCTAAATAACATAACTTTCTTTATTGCTGGGTCCGTAACGGGCAGATATATGTGCGCAAGGCATCAAACACCAAAGATATGATAAATGTGAAATCGAAGCACGTATTGGACCTTCATCTGTGTCTTTCAACTTTGGCCCATTTCACGTTAATCCGGATCAAATGTCTTAAATCACCTGTATTACATCTGCCGGTTTTGCTTGGTTTTATACCTTGTACTATTTGGTCGGAGAGGGCGCTGCTACGATAGTGTCAACGTCGTGTCTACATATTTGTGTTGTAAAAAAAATAAAAAATACAGACTAAACAGTGCAAAAAGTGTGTATAGAAGTGAATAAGTGCAAGAATTATGGACAGAAATATACAGACTATTAAAACATACGTAAATAAGCTGGATATACAGTAGTACTGTAACGGCAACTTGGCAAGTTTATTCATTTAAAAAGTACAAAATAACGTAACGAACTGTTTTCACCATACGAACTGAAGTGTGCAAGAAAAAACTACGTGAATTACAAAGTTATCAGTGAAGAATTAACTATTTCCTATGAAAACATAACCTAATTTAATTAAAATTAAACAAAGTCATCATTATAAATCCATATCAAATAGTGACATCTGTGAGGTAATAGCTGTAACTTTATGCAGAGTGAAAGTACTTCCTCATTCACAGATCAATGCTAATAGTAATAGTTATCTAAGTAGTTCACTGCAAAATCGCTAGAGGGCTTAATTACTAAGATCTAAAAAAATATAATAGAGGGCACGAGTAGTACGATATGGAACAAATTACAAAAATATTAAAATCTCCCCAGATAAAGTTAGATGAACAAGCAAATGAACTGAAGGAAATAAAAGAAAATATACCGAAGAGCATAAATAAGTATATAGATGAGAAATTCCTTAGACAACAACAACTAGAAAAAAAATCCCAAGACCAAACTAAAAAGATTCAGTAATTTGAAAGTATTATAAGAAGAAAGAATTTGATATTTTTTGGCATTGAAGAGACTGAGAACTCCTATTTCAGTCTACAAAATAAAATTTTAGATATTATACTGAACCATATGAAAATAGACTGTCAAAAAGGAGATTTAGAGTATGTAGCAAGAATGGGGAAGAAGTCTGACAAAACTAGACCAATTATTGTCACCCTCACTACAATGGGAAAAAAGATTGAAATACTCTAAAAAAAAGCTACAAAGTACCTCGTACTATATTAAACAAGACTATCCGCCTGAAGTTCTAGAGCAAAGAAAAAATCTACTCGCCCAACTTCAGTGAGTAAAAGACCAAGGAAAGAAAGGTTATATGAAAAACAACAAACTAGTCATCCTACTGGGCAAAAAGAATGCTGAACAACTTTTAGAACATCAAAACCGGCAGAAGAGAATTTAAACTTTATATATGTACATACAACGCTCGATCCTTACTATCACACGAAAGGCTACTACATTTTAAACAAGCGATATCAACTATTAATTATGATATAATTGGTTTAGCGGAGATCAGACGCACATGATATAGCATAGAGGAAGATGAAAACCACGTATTCTGTTACTACGATGAGACTAAGGGTCAGTATGGGGTAGGCTTCCTTATAAAGAAACACCTCAAAGGATATATAGAAAGAAAGCTTCAGTGCCATATCTGAAAGGATCGGTACTTTACACATGAACTTTGAAACAACAAGCTTACTCTTATACAAGTTCATGGTCCCACCTCTGATGCTACTATACTGGAAATACAATTTTTTTATGACCAATTACAAAAGTCCCTGTTAAACTGTAGTAAAAATCTTATTATTATGGGCGATTTCAATGCTCGAGTTGGCCGTAAATTAAAACACGAGGACAGCATACTTGGAAATTCATGCTTCGGAAAAAGAGATAAAAGAGGTGAAATTCTATTGCAATTTTGTTGGGAGAGTAATTTGTTTGTAATTTCACAAAAACACAAAAAACTTATGGACATGGCTCTCAAGGAGGTAGGGCAGGGCGGTATTTCCGCCCGATTGAGCAGTCCGACTGGGGTAGTACCTCCGCCCTACAGAATACCGCGGCCATAATAACTTCGTGTTGTGTTCCCAGCGGTGAGTAGGGTAGCCAGAGCTCACTGGAGAATTTGTGCTGTCAGTGGGATGACTAAAGGCTTGTCCTGCTTTGTCGTCTACTGACGGCACAGAAACTCTGTACTTTCAGGGTTGGCAGCGCGACTGTGGCTCCTCTGGTGTTACAGACGTCCATAGGTCACGGTAACCACTTTCCATCAGGTGGGCCGTGTGCTTGTCTGCCAACTAAGTGGTATAAAAAAAAAAGCCAAATAGACTACATATTATCTAATATAAAGGAGAAATTCGTAAACTTTGAAGTATTAAATAAATTCAACTTTCCAAGCGACATTGATTTGTGAGAAGCACTATTACACTGAAAACACATAAAAAATCTAGAGTCAACAATTTAAAGAAGCTCTGGAAACACACTGTTCCAGCATACAACTGGAGGACACAGACAATTTAGAGCTACGGTATGAAAAAATCAAAGGAGAACTATAGCAATGAAAAAAGAGAACATATTATTTCCGATGATACAAAATTATTGATAAAGAGAAGAAATGAACTAACAAATAAAAAACCGCTAACAATTGAAGTAAAGAAAGAAAGAACCTACTTATACAAAAACGTTCATAAAATTATTAGATTATTTAAATGTGTCAAGAAGCATGAAAAAGGTCAAAAAGTACTGAGAACGGCTAAAAAATGGATGCCCTGCTTTGTAAAAATACCTACTCAAGGTCAGAAATAATAAAACTAGCAACTGAGAACATGAGAGAGAAGATTCTATAAAGATCTAAACTCATCCAAGACCCCGTCAAATGAAAAAGCCCAAGTTCTAAATGAAAACACAACCTTCGTACAAAGATTTACATGCCCAGAAATCTCTACAAAAATAAAAGCATTAAAAAATGGCAAAAGCAGTAGGCAGTCATTATAACAAAAAACACGATGCTCGTGCGTAAGTATCTACGTCTTGGCTTCGGCCCGACACACGCCTTCCAAAGGCCCGGGACTTCATAGTCCCGAGAGGCAAGGTACTGAAAAATAATCACGCAGGGGCAGCTTGTGGCGAGCTGTTAGTGCGTGGCGACACCACGTACCCCGATTCTCCCGAGGATTATGATTTATTTCCCCTCACCTTGTGTGCTTGCCTTTATTGGCCGGCCATGAGTGGAGTTGCAAAAGCAGAACCTATGCTCCAGGTTGGAAGTGTAAAATGTCATAACGCCGGGGGCACGCTGACTGGTATACCGGGAACTTGCGCCCCGCAGACTCACCTCTCGACAACCTTAGCCGCTCAACGGATGTTGCTCCATGGTCGCACTATATGTGGCTATTTTAATGGGGCCCATGCAATGAGTTGGCAAGTCACCGCCTGCCTTTTTACAAGTTTGAGACTTATTGTCACGGCAGGCGTCCGTTAGTCTCCCCCTATAGCCCATTCACCAGTCCATCCAATTCTCAATACCATAGCCCATAATTTAGTTTCCATCGCGGCCACAGCACCGCACAGCAATAGTCTCTGCACCTGGCGGGGACGATCTCCCGGTGTATCATATTGTGCGCTCGGGGATGATATCCGCCATGTGTGTGTATTCCTAGCATATTAAATTCTCATAAAAGGGCCTCTACGTCTTGGCTTCGGCCCAACGCACGCCTTCCAAAAGCCCGGGACTCCATAGTCCCGAGAGTCAAGGTACTGAGAAATAATAATAATAATAAATCAAATACAACAAGAACATATAGACAGGGAGGCTTCAAACGCATGGTTATATACAGGGAAATTATATAAAGAAACAGAAGGATTTATGGTCGCAATTCAAGATCAAATAATAAAAAATAAAAATTACGAGAGATATATAATTAAGGACCCAACAGTAGTATCCGACAGATGTAGATTGTGTAGTACCAACCAAGAGACTATAGATCATATCACGGGAGGTTGCCCATTTCTCGCAAATAAACAGTACACCGATCGACATAATAATGTAGCCAAACAAATACATTCACTGTTAGCTCAAAAATATAAGTTAGTAGATAAAATAGAACCATATTACAAATATAAACCAAAGGATGTCTTGAATAATGAAACCATAAAACTGTACTGGGACCGAGATATTATAACAGATAAAACAATAGACCAGATATAACACTAACGCTAAAAGCTGAAAAAATCACATATTTAATAGATATTTCAATTCCTAACTCTGAAAACATAAAGAAAAAATACACAGAAAAAATACATACCACTTATTGATGAAATACGGCAAATGTGGCATCAACACACAGTTAAAATAATACATAGGTTACACTAAAAGTTTCCGGAACTGGCCACTTACATAAACAATATTTAAAAATTTATTACAACATTTGAAAATAGAACTCTTTGGCTGTAGAATACAGTTTGTTTCATCTGACTGTCTTTTGTTTTTACCTTGTGGCGCCATTTAAAAAATTGTGTGTCTGCATCAACATGGATTTAACTCGGGAAAATTTTCGTAGTATGATTTTCTACGATTTTAAGTGTAATTTGACGGCTCAACAGAGCATCGCTCGGCTTGAAACAGCTTTTGGCGATGAAGCTCCATGCAAGACGACTGTTTATAGCTGGTTTACAGAATTCAAGCGTGGTCGTATCAATCTCAGTGACGAATCTCGCGATGGTCGGCCGTCCACCGCTGTGACCAACAAAAACATCGATGTTGTGCGCCGTATGATTGAAACAGACAGGCATGTGACCTACCATGAAATTCGCGCATCCTTAGAAATAGGCATGAGTCAAATACAATCAATCCTACACAAACATTTGGGTGTGAGAAAGCTGTGCTCGCGGTGGATCCCACATAACTTGACCGAGGATCAAAAAACGGACCGCGTCACTTGGTGCAGTGCCATGCTTACCAGATTCAACGAAGGTGCGTCAAATTTGGTGTGGGACATAGTAACAGGTGACGAAACATGGATTTATTGCTACGATCCCAAAACAAAGCAGCAATCGAGCGTATGGGTCTTTCAAGATGAGCTGAAACCAACCAAAGTGGCTCGCGTGAAAAGTGCATCTAAGCGGATGATTGCTTCTTTTTTTAATAAAACTGGACACGTGGCTACTGTTGCTTTAGAAAATCGTCGTACTGTGAATAGTGACTGGTACACGACCATTTGTTTGCCGGAAGTTATTGACGAACTCCGTAAAAATAACCGTAAACGCCGTATCATCCTGCACCACGACAATGCTAGTTCTCACACGGCCAGACAGACAAACGACTTTTTGAAGGCGAAAAATGTAGAACTCATGAGTCATCCTGCATACAGTCCCGACCTGGCACCTTGTGACTTTTATCTGTTCCCAAAAATTAAGAACCAATTACGAGGCCAACGATTTTCATCACCAGAAGAGGCTGTCGAGGAGTATGAAAAACACGTTTCAGAGGTCACCACAGAGGAGTGGCACAAAAGTTTTCAAAACTGGTTTGATCTAATGAAAAAGTGCATAGACGCCAAGGGAGATTATTTTGAAAAACAATAAATTAATTTTGTACCTTTAATAGTATTTTTTCATATTCATTCCGAAAACTTATAGTGCGCCCCACGTACCTATTATTCTCTCATCCACAGGTCTCATTCCAAAATCATTACACACATCAATCACAGAATTAGGCCTACATAAAAAAGTATATATTTCATTACAGAGGTCAGTTGTTATAGATACATGTTCCATAGTTAGGCGATTCCTCACATCCACTACACAAACACCCACCACAATTCACAATGAGCCGACTCACTTGGCTTAAGCCCGTGATAGGTTCACACATAAATAAATAAATAAATAAATATTCCACGACATTCTACACAACGCTATCTAGACCCATGGTAAGCATAGCTTAACTAGCTTGTGTTATGGAATCTAGAATGCGGATAAACATACTTAGATACTTTTTTTGTTTTGTAAATACATACATATTATACCAGCCGAAAAAGCTGAGAGGTTTAAAATAATAATAATAATCTTTATTTGTGAATATGGTTTTTTACAGTTTTTATAATTACATGGTACTCATGTGCAGGCACAGCATATTCTGCCATTTGTGGCGTACAAATTTAATGATATGTCAAGTGTAAATTAAAGTACATATTACCTATCAGTTACATGCATATTAAATTATCATATTATTTAAAAAAAAATCATCCTTATTATTTAATATCAAGAAACAATGTCAAAACCAAAATTAAAAATATTTTGTCAATTATACACATTCATATTAAAAATTACAATTCAAATTATATTCATACCATTAAATCTACATCATGTCAAACATCATAAACTGTCATTTAGGAAATCCAATATCATAATAACATTTTGTAATTAATAAGTCCTTTAATTCCTTTCTAAATAAATTATAACTTAAGTCCTTAAGTGCATTTGGAATTTTATTATAAATTTTAGGAGCTAAACAAAACATACTTTTCCACATAAATGCTGTTTTGGCACTCCGTATGCGAAGCCTGTTATTGTCTCGTCTGCTACGTTGGATACCATCCGAAAGTCGCGGAAACAAATGAGTGCTTTGTCTAACAAATAAAGCCATTTCCAAAATATATAACGACGGTAGTGTTAGTATTCTATGTCTGATGAAGAACGGTCTACAGCTGTCGGTGAATTTAATTCCAACCATTACCCTTATACATCTCTTTTCGCCAAAAATACGATCTCCCTGTCAGTAGAGTGACCCCAAAATATTACCCCGTACCTTAATATGGACGCTACAAGGCCATGGTAAGCGGTGAGCAGTGTTTCTGTACTGACTGTCGGGGTAAGTTTGTATAGAGCATATGAGGCACTGCTGATTTTTTTACGTAGCGCTTCGATATGAGCTTTCCACTTAAGCTTACGATCAACAACAACACCTAGAAATTTTATTTGTTCACACTCGTCAATTATATGATCATGATAATTAATATTTATATTAGATGTCAATACTTTCTTTTGACTAAAGTGCATATTTTTTGTTTTACCAAAATTAATTCTCAAATTATTATTATCAAGCCACGTAATCATTGAACCCAGAGAGCTATTAATTGCCGATTCATATTGGTCAAGTTCTTTACACTCTATTAATGTGCTATCGTTGGCAAAAAGTGTCATATGATGGTTTGTTGTTTTAGGAAAGTCATTTATGTATATTATAAAGAGTAAAGGTCCCAATACACTGCCTTGGGGCACCCCATATGATAGGCCACTTTCCTTAGATAAGTACATTTTTTCAATTTTTGTCTCAGAAACTATTCTTCTAATTGCTACTTTTTGTTTTCTATTACAAATATATGATTCCAGTAGACTTAAGACATTTCCCCTGATACCGTAAGCCTCCAGCTTTGCCAGTACGATTCCATGATCCACATAGTCGAATGCCTGAATCATATCGCAATATATAGCTGATACTGGGTTTCTGATGTCCATATTTTTAATAATTACATTTAAGAAATTATATATGGCTATATTTTATAGTCTTGCCTTTTCTGAAACTAATTTGTTCGTCAATCATCTGGATGCAAATTGTCTACAAGTACACATTCCGGCTGTGTTAGTCTGTTAGGTGTCTATAGATCGCCTTCTTTTACTAATACTAGCAATTTTCTGAAATCACTTGAAATTGTTACAAATAACATGCAAAAGAGCCCCTGTTGTATGATAGCAGGAGATATATATATTAATATTTTGGACCCTTTAGTCTGTGATAAATATTTAAGCCTCATGGCACATCTGGGTTTTCAATTAATAAACCTACAAGGGATGGCTCGTGTATTGATCATGTCTTTAGTAACACAAAACACGAGTTAGAATCTGTCATATGCAAGTGTGCAATGACAGATCATGACAATTTTACCTCCGCCCTGCAGAATACCGCGGTTATAATAACTTCGTGTTGTGTTCCCAGCGGTGAGTAGAGTAGCCAGAGCTCACAGGAGAATTTGTGCTGTCAGTGGGATGACTAAAGGCTGGTCCTGCTTTGTCCTCTACACTGACGGCACAGAAACTCTGTGCTTACAGAGTCGGTAGCGCGAGTGTGGCTTCTCTTGTGTTACACACGTCCATAGGCCACGGTAACCACCTTCCATCAGGTGGGCCGTGCGCTTGTCTGCTACCTAAGTGGTATAAAAAAAACAGGTATCAAACCCAAACCGAGAAAATAGATATCAAACCCGAACTGACTTCGATTCCATTAAGAAGGAAAGAAAGGAAGTCAATTGGCAAAAAATCTACGATAAAACTTGCTCATATGAAGCGACTTAATTATTCATGGCTATGATACTTTCTATAACCGATAAAAATACTCGGGTAACAGAAGTCAGTAGGACCAAGCTCACCTTCAAACCCTGCATGACTCCTTGACTACTTAGATGTTCGGCTCAACAACACATACACAAAAGGACTCCGAAAAATTAATAATTTATAAGAGATACAGGAACTTTTATCAAGAACTCATTCGCAAATTAAAAACACAATACAATGAAAAAGAATTAGAATAGTTCAGGCAATCCACGCACAATACGGAGCACAATAAAATTAAGCACCTGACTCATTCTGTGTCTAACGTACCACACGCACTAAACCTATCCAAAATAAAGAGTTCTCCCATTGAGTCTTTGGATTACTGTAATAACTTTTTCGCTACTACAGGGCAACATTTATCTGACCAAATTCTCACTAAAATGAAGGAGACCACCTACGCGTTGGTCCAAGTGCAAATTCAATAAGAAAAATAATCTAGTTCTAATATAGTTCGCTGAGTTTCTTGCTGGTATCTTCTTAGTAGAACTAACCTACCGAACCAGCGAAAGAATCATTTTCCAATGGTTTTTTAGACATTATTTAATATTTTTATATTATTTCTGGACACACCTAGTTGTAAAATTTTAACATTCATATGTGCTCTTTGTGCGCCTAAACTGAATAAATGAAATTGATTCTTTGATTCCTGGCTTACCTGGTCTCATGAGTACACGGAAAGCTTTTTGAAACATTGTTATGAAGTCTAAAGTTGTAGGTTTCAACCTTTTAGATAGCATGTTGCATAAATTTTATGTAATAGTGTTTATAAGTACATTAACTCTATCTTACCTACTATTGTAATTACTGAATTGGAATAAAAAAGTTTTCTACAGGACCGGCTTAGCCTAGTGTAGAAGTAAGCTTTTGGCAATATCGGAATTGTTCCTATTCAATACTGTTATGTACACACCTGGTAAGTGAATAGTTGTTTGCAGCTTAGTAATGGCAAAATAATTTTTTACTAACTATTATTTAGTTTGGTGCGGCAAATGAAAGAGTTACCGAATCGCTTGAACATGTGAAGCGGCTAAAATCGTAACTGCGGTTGTTACTGTAAAATGCATTTTTTTAATGCAAATCCGAGACAATTGAATACGACTAGATAATGCAGTGTTATAGGGCGGCTGTGGACATGGTTCTACTATAAAATTTAAAGTAAAACCACGTCCACATCTCCTTCGTAATGCTTTTATATCACCTGACGTTTCAATCTTAAAGGACTGAATTTACAAAAGTGTTCAATAGATGGTACTGAACTATATTTTTGTAAATTGCGCTATGGTTTCGTTACATGTTCGTGTACTTATATTAATTTTCACTGGCAAAATGTCGTCAGTTGACAACTGGAATTAATATTGTTCAATCTATTTTTGTAATCACAGTATTTTATACTATGACATAAAGTTAATATAAATATTAATGGATGGATGGATAATGGGTGTTTTTTTCTGTAAAAAAGTTAGTAAAAAATACATTTATCGAAAATGTATTTTTTACTAACTTTCTGTAGCCTGTGTTATGCAAATAAATTATTTGATTTGATTTGATTTGATTTGTAGTCCAATTAAATTTACTAACTCTACTGAAAACTTTTTTTTTTGTTAAAAAATTTAATACTACGAGTAAATAGATAATATTGTTTAAGAAAAAAGGTCAAAAGTAATCTAAATATCCAGATATCTCATAAATCACAACTAAAATATTTTTTGGCGAAACGAAAAATGGCTAATGGTGAGAAAATACAAAATATTGTATTTTCTCGCCATTAGCCATTTTTCGTTTTATTTCAAGGGGCAATTATTATTTTGTGGTCTGACTTTTATATTAGCTGCTCTATATGATGCTATCAAAATTACGACATGGGCAGACACCGCTAACTGCCAAAAGTCTAAGCAAAGTTTCTAATAAAGATAAAATATTTGGTCCTGAAATAAAAATTCTATACCTATTCTATAGGTTTCACAAAATGGTTCGCTTAAATAATTTAAATACAGGTACTTCATTGCCATTCTAACCATATACTTATCAAATTTAGAAATTTGCTGGGAAAGTAATGCAATTATGACAATGTAAACTGGTGGAATTGTGTTCTACATAATTGACATAATTTTGAGCGTCAACTTGCAAGCCTTATTCTAATACAAAAAATGAGAAATAGTGTATTTCAACTGCTATATAATATGCATTGAACATCCAGTTAGACATATGCATTAACAAAATATTCAATATAGAACATTACGAAAACCTATATTTGAGACGGTACGCAGGGTTATGTACCACCGTGCGGTGGTTCATTTACTAAACTCATGTTCATGTTCCTTTTTTGTTGACTTTTTGTACGTGCCGGTATCTATACAGAATAAATGATTTTTGACTTAGACTTTGAATACTACATGGTTTCATTATTCATAGACCAGACGGTACAGATTTACACCAATTCTAATCATTAGTATTACTGGACTATAATACTTAAAATTACCATGAATCAAATCACAAACTAATTTGGATAACTGTAATGATGTTAGAAATATTTGAAAATAGCTGTGTTTATATGGCTCCACTAATTTATAACTCATTGCCAGCGGTGATTATAGACCTACCTCATGAAAAAAATTGTATTGTATTACATAAATGGTTGGTGGACGAGACTTTTTATACATTGGAAGACTTTTTAAAGAAATATGCATGTCATTCGTACCATAGCAGAAATGCGTTGTAGCTGCTGCGCTATTTTTGTGACTGCAATAGTTTTAACTGTTAAGTAGATATTGCTTTGCATATCTAATAATCTGTGTTTGCATGCCAACTTTATGGCGAAATGTGCTTGATTACTAAATTTTGTATTTCCATCTTTTGTTGTACCACATTACAAGCAAATAAATAAATGAATTGAATACAACTTACCAGCAAATACACTAGCCACAGCCGCTAACAAGAACGACAATACAACGGCAGGTCCAGCCAAGTTCTTCGCCACCTCACCAGCTAGCACATACACGCCCACTCCAAGAGTACTGCCGACTCCGAGTGCTGTGAGGTCAAGAGCTGAGAGTACTCGCGCTAACCGGGCTACGCCTTCCTCAGCTACTTTACGACGCGAAAGAACGTCGTAAGCTATTCGAGCCAGTCGAGATGCACCAGCTTTCAAACCACCTGTAAAGAAACAAAATAATTCGTGCACCTACTTCAAACATTTCGCATACAAACATATATTTTTATTATTTTTAAACTATACAACGGTCCATTTTCGCGATTAAATCATGTAACTTACTATTTCTGCTGACGTTTATGTCGACATAATAAAAATAATGGTGGGTAGGCGCACAAACAAATGATCCTCGCATACCTCTCGACACCCGCAAGCTAGTGTAATCGAGATAGCAGGAGTCGTATAAATCAAACAATTCACAAGCTATTAACAAAGTATAATCACATGTTAATCGAGTTACAATTATAAATATTCAAAGTACTGACCTTAGTGTTTACACAACCTCTGTCAAACGTCGACTGCCTGTAAAGATGGCCGATAGCATTAAAGTCATTCACTCACTGATTTGACATTTTGCGTTGACGTTTTCCACAGATATATTTCAGAGTTATAATTTGAGAATGTAAGTCATATTAACAGCCCGTAATCATATAAATATAATAATCAGTGATCATAAAATAATAATCGTGTAACACTAGTTAAGTCGTGACCACAGGTGCTGCGACGCATCCGAAACGTCAGCAGAAATAGTACGTTCCTTAATTTAATCACGAAAAATCCCGATCCGTTGTATAATTATATTATTATATTTTTAAAGAAAGCCAATAAAGAGAGCAGTGTGAAAGTTTTTTATTTAATCTACAATAAAACGAACCATGACTTTTTATAAGAAATGACCAATGTGAAAGTTGATTTCTGTATTGCTTTTGACACTTCTCATAAAAAGTTGAAAAGTAACATTGCTTGGTAAGTATTTTTTTATTTCTGCGATTATTTCTACTTAGGTACCCGAGAAGAAGAAAGATAATGTATCAGTGTTAGGCAAATTAGACTGTCAATTTTTATACTGTCGAAAAATTATCGTTATATTATTACATAATGAACTGCTTAACAGAAGAACAATTAGAAGACAAATAGTTTTAAAGATAATAAATTTTGAAAATTCAATTTCTCAAGCCGGCCTACAGAATACCGCTGCCATAATAACTCTTCTGTTGTTACACACGTCCATAAGCCACGGTATCCACTCTCCATCAGGTGGGCCGTGTGCTTGTCTGCCACCTATGTGGTTTAAAAAAACACATGGTTCCCTCTCCGGGTTAGGTGATCAGATGGCAGTTGCTGGTGCAAATACAAAAAACGGTGATCATCCATCAAAAGCTGCTCTACTAATGTGTGAATGTATACTATAAGTGGATAATAATTCTCTCGATCTGGCAGAGCCCCCAACTAGTCCCCGAAAACGGGGACGTGGGCCGCGGCCGGGGACGTGAGCCGCGGCCTGCTTCTGCCAGGGACAATTGGCGGCCTTATCGCACAAGGCCTTATTTTCAATTAATCCGAATCCGAATCCGAATTGATGATTGAAAATCCCACAAACCCCTCGTCGCCTCAGTGCCTTCTATATCTAAAAACATTTTCGAATAAAGCAATGAAGCCTTCAAGACTGCCAGATCATTTGAATAAAATGCATTCAGATAAGAAATACAAGAATGTAGTTACATACATACACATAATACTTTTTTTTTTATACCACTTAGTTGGCAGACAAGCACACAGCCCACCTGATGGGAAGCGGTTACCGTGGCCTATGAAAATACTCAGCCAAGTGTAGCAAAACTATTTTCGGCAGCTGCTAAGCAAGATGACGACGGACTTTCGAGCTTCGTACAATATCTCTTTGTTAATTGCTCAAAAAGGCAAACCACACAACATCGGAGAAGAGTTAATTTTGCCAGCAATAAAGGAAGTAATAACTACTAGGCTTCATAAACCGGCCGCAGATATTATGCGAAAAATTTTTTTGAGTAATAATTCTGTGCAAAGACAAATTGATGAAATGGTTGAAAACATTGAAGAATCATTGTGCAATCATCTGAAGACTAGTCAATTCTCAATTCAGCTCGATGAGTCCACTTTAACTACTAATGAAGCATTGTTGCTGTCTTACATGAGGTTTATTAAACATGAGAAATTATATGAAGAACTATTGTTTGCTAGAAATTTAGAGACCGATACAAAAGGCGAAACCATATTCAATATATTTGAAAAGTTTTGTGATGAGAAAGAGATTCCCTCGAAAAATATTATATCAGTTGTTACGGATGGCGCTCCGGCTATGACAGGGTGCCATAAAAGCTTCATAGCGTACTTAAAAAATAAAATTCAGTTTGTTGCTTCATACTGAGGTTCATTGGCTATCGAGAGGCAATTGCCTGACTCGATTTTACAACATGTTTGACTCTGTGATAGAGTTCTTGGAAACTAAAGATACAGAATTGCGTAACAAGCTCATTACATCAAAAAATTATAAAGCTTATATGACAGATCTGTATAAATTGTTCAACGACATGAATCTCCAACTGCAAGGCGATGAACTAAATGTAATTAAAACAAAAAATGTCGTTGCTGCTTTCGCAGCCAAACTGCTTCTACACAAAAAGAATATGGGCGGACGTGAGTTTCACAATTTTCGCAAATGTATCAGTATCCTGCAGTAACGACGACTTGTTTGCCTACTACCAACATTTAACCAGGCTGGGAGTTAGATCCGTTTTCAAATGTCAACAGCAGCAGCAGCAGCAATCTCACCTCAGCTGGAAGAAGAACTTATAGAATTGGCTATCAAGATTTTTGGTTACAAAAACCGATCCCGCAATTGTACTGTGGATTGTGGTCAATCGTTCAACGATTCTTGATAGCATTTCTGTCGTCATATTTGTGTTAACGTGGTTTTAATGCTGTGGCAACACTGCTTACTAAAAAGAGAAATCGTTTGCATGTTACCGAACGTGGCGACTTGCGGCTGTTCTTGAGTAAATTGGAACCTGATATCGACCAACTTATTAAACAGCAACAGATTCATCCTTCACATTAGTTTTTAAATAAGAATCGATTATGTTTGTTTTATTTTGAATAAAAGATACTCTGTCTGAATACTATAAAGTTGCGTTTCAATAACCATTCTCATTGGCAGGTGTAGCCCGTAAGAGTTAACTTGAAACCTGAGCGTCGCTATGTACTACGTACTGTGCTCATGTCTCAAGTTAACTCTTGCGGATTATAGTAAAAGTCTATTTTAGAATGAATGTTTAATATCCGCTAATATAGCTCACAACAATTAATTAATTTAATTTGAAGTTACAGTGGTTTTTAAGTAGGTCGGTGAAACAATGGGGGCGCTAAAAATGAGTTTAGTCTCAAAGTGGGCAGTAGACAAAATAAGTTTGGGAACCTCTGGTTAACACTAAGGACAGATCATGCTGCACTACAATGGTTGCTGCAATTCAAGAATCCGGAAGTTCAAGTAGCAAGATGGATCGAGCAACTACAGGAATTTCCTTTTGTGATAGAACATCGAAGTGGAAAAGAGCATGAAGTGCCGAAGATTGCAGACTTTGTCAGAAGAACGTAGCCCGTGAAAACATTAAAGTCATAAAGGTGAATGGACTTGACGATGATTTACAACGTATACTGCACTGGAAGCAGCTTGGAAGCAAACCCCAATGGAGTGATATATCTGCTTACAGTTCCACTACCAAAAGTTATTGGGCCCAGTGGACAGCTTAACTCTGATAGACGACGTGCTGTATAGGAAATGGGAATCCAACGATGCCAAAGAGGTGACCATACAAGTAGTGGTACCACGAAGCAAGGTGACTCCACTCTTACGGCACAGCCACGATGGTGTCTCTGGCGGGCATCTAGGAGTTAAGAAAATCCTAGTTAAAGTTGGACAGCGGTTTTACTGGCTTCATTGTCGGGAAGATGTTGAGGATTGGTCCCGTAAATGCACTACATATGCTTCAGTTAAAGGACCGCAGACAAGAAGCAAAGGAAAATTGAAACTGTTTTACTTCGGAGCACCATGGGAACGTATCGCCATTGGTGTTGCTGGAACTCTTTCGATGACTGAAAAAGGTAACAAATACATCATAGTAGTGCAAGATTACTTCACTAAGTGGCCGGAAGTATTTGCGATACCCAACCAGGAAGCAGTCACTGTGGCAAGGAAACTGATTCAGGAAGTGGTCTGCCGGTACGGCGTACCTATGGAGATTCACTCTGACCAAGGACGAAACTTCGAGTCTGCTCTATTTCAAGATATGTGCAAACTCCTTGGTCATTCCAAGACCCGTACGACTCCAGCGCATCCGCAGTCGATGAACACCAAAGAGATTGGGACCAGTACATCCCACTGTTCCTGATGTCCTATCGATCTGCGGTAAATGACAGAATGGGACACACCCCAGCGAAAGTGAATTTTGGTCGAGAGATTAGGCTACCAGTGGATGCAATAACCGGTACGCCACCTGATGGCATAGAAAAATCTAGAATCGTCAACACAAAGTCACAATCTACCTACGAGTGCCTACTCTTTTAAATAAATAGTAGGTAAAATTCGAGAATGAACTCGAAGGTCAGCGACGGCGGCAAACTTCGAAAGAGAATAGGTAGTTATCACTCGCGTATTTTCTAGATGATTCGACTATCCTGAGAGGCATAAAAACACGCTCGCATAGCGACACGATTCATTCTGTCTTTGAGATCGGTAACGAACACAGCGAGCTTAAGCGACCGAAAAAGATTCCAACTGCGACCTGAGCAACGACTGTGGACTACTGTGAACTACTGAGCGAACTGTTGAAAAGTACTCTGTGTACTAGTGAATTAATTGTCTAGTTTGTGGCGAGCTAAATAATCTTTTCGTTGATTAAACGGTATTTAATTGTACTCCGTGCACGTAACAATATTATTCCTTTGTATTTTAATAGCATCATTAAATATTTAAATTCTTAAGCCTTGAAATATTTTGAAGTGTGTGAACTGAGAAATCAAGAAAAATGTAACAGAAACTCACCATCTTCATATGCTTGTCGTACTGTGTAATCTTGGGCACCGTAATTGCGCATATTTTTGGTCCCTTGCAGCAAATTATCACCTGGAAAAGCCATTTCGAAACACCGAAATGGAAACTTAACCTATTTATGAAACTCTGTCATATATTTCATTGATGTTAACCCAACAACGGCGAGATTTCTTATTTCTATAAATAATACATTAATACAATACAGCATAAAACATTTCAGATTAATATTAAAAAATATTTATGTAGCCGCGATAAATTTTCCACTAATGTGAAAATTGAAACGTGAAACTGACATTGACAGTTCACACTAGTCGAAACATAGGGTTGTTAAAAAGCCAATTTTAGAAACAGTTTCAACCGGTCATTACGGTTAAACAATCGGATACTTTCTCAAGATGATTTCATACCTGCAGCAGATTTAGTTTTGAACATAATTAATTTTCTACAATTTAGATTACAATTCATTGATATCATATCAATGAAATTCTGATCTAAAATGTAGAAAATTATTCAAGATCCCTCGGAAGCGACTAAGCAATGCTACCCGTGACCATAAGGCTGGCCTTTATCTCGCTCAAAGAATTGTCATCGCCATTCAGTGTAGTAATGCCGCCAGCCTTATGGGCACGGTACCAGTAGAGATGGATGGGGAGGAATTTGTCGATGCCTAAAGTTGCAGTCTCCCTCCTTTTTCTTCATTTCATTTTTGTAAATATTGTATAGTTAGCAGTTTTGTATAAATTTTATAAGTATTTTTACTATTTCAATCAAGTCATTTATTAGTTCAATTGTGTAGATCGCTTTTACGTAAAACTCCTACGAGATACTGAAGTTCAAACGAATAGGTAACGTTAGAACTTTTCTACGGAAAGATTTTTGTAATGAGGTTAACCATTTGTTATGCAGTTCTTCTAATTTTCATGCAACAACGTTGCGGCACGGCGCGGGCGTGGAGATTTTATTATTGACGCCTTGATTGAATGTGGGCTATAGTATTTCTCCTACATGTCTCATATACAGTATTATGTAAGTATAGGTCAACTTCCAAACTCATATAATTTTCAGATAGTTGGTACATCGAACTAAGAAGAGTTCTGTTCTTCTATGAATCGTTTGCTCAATCAACAATTGACTTTTTGGTCAGCCCAATGCTAATAGCTCACTTATTCTTCTATGAAGTTGGGATCGAACATTGAATGAAACACCAGCTCAGATGATACAAGACTTACTACATTAAAATGTAGTAACACTTCGTATATATATTGGTTACAAGTAGGTTAATATATGAGTATATGCTTATACACTACATCTTCCACTACAAGGAAAAATAAAATAATTACATGTATTTTATTTTGATTGACATTATTAGACACCTTAGTTTTAGATAATTACACGAATAGACACTTAAATTTTAAATTTTAAGTACAATAGTTAGTAGTGAGTACAATACAATCATGGTTTCAAGTTTCATAACAATTGAGTGCCCGCGCTCGGAACAGTTGGCTACAATAAAGTAGGTAGGTAATATGAACATATATCATAATATTTTATTTTGTATAACTTGTATTGTAATATTAATAGCTTATTTGGATAAATATAGTTTTGTACGGTTTTTGTGAACAGTATCGGGTTTACCGTCTTTCAATATCATTACATTTGGTGACATGTCCTTCAATACAGGATAAGGACCTAAATACACACATCAACAAAGTCTAGGGAACAAGGACATTTCTAGTTTTTATTTAAAAACCCTTTCTTGTAATAGTGAGTGTTTTATATCAATAGAAGGGTATTTTTATACCGTTTTTAATTTTAATTTTAATAAAAACATTTTCATACCAATTTTTTTTTTTTTTAAGAAAGAATTGAATAGTGCCAATATTGAGTATTACAACCTTCTATGATTAGGCACAAAAATAACGAGGTAGTAAGAAATACAGTAATTAACCGTACTTTAAACGTTTTTAATAATCTGTAGGACCTCCTAAAGCATTAGCAACAGCTCGACAACGGCGTGGCATACTTAGTATGAGATTGTCAATCATCGTCTGTGGAATATGGCTCCATACACTGCGAAGGTGTAAAAAAAGTTGTTCTTTAGTGTTCAGATTTTCCAAAGAATCACTGAAAGCTCTTCTCCCAAGCAAATCCCAGGCATGCTCTATGGGATTGAGGTCGGCAGACTGAGCAGGCCATTCCAACGTCGTCATATTGTGCTCGCTTAACGCATTGACCACTACCCTCGCGGTGTGTGACCGTGCATTATCTTGCATGAACATAAAATCTTGACCGAACTGCTGTCGATGAGGGATTACCATGGGGTGTATAACCTCCTGAATGTATTGGTTTGCATTCAAATTGCCCCGTATCCAAACGAGGTCGGTCCTTCCACCAAGGCGAATTCCAGCCCATACCATGATTGTTCCACCTTGGTAAGGATGAACTTCTTGCGGATTCTGGAGACGACTCCGACGTCCAGGAACTCGCCATATACGCACTCTTCTCGAATCAGGATGAAAACCGAAGCAAGATTCGTCGGAAAACAGAACCCGTGCCCATTAATGGTCGGTCCACTGTAAATGTGCGTTAGCCCACAATAAGCGACGACCTCGATTTCCACGTCGAAGAGCTGGAACCCTAAGCGGTCTGCGAGCATAAAGATTGGCTTCGTGTAGTCTTCTTCTGACAGTTTGATCGCTAATAACCACTTGATGCTGAGACTGGAGGCCTGCGACCAACTGACGAGCAGTAATCGTGGGTTGCCGCCTTGCGGAATTTTGCAAGAAACGATCTTGTCGCGGGGTAGTAACCCTATTTCGTCCCCTGTGACGTTCGGCAACATCCCCTGTAGACCTGTAGCGTGCCCATAATCTGCAAATTACGCTTGGTTGGGTGTTGACAGCATCCGCTACGTCGCGTTGAGTTCGTCCAGCTTGCAGCATACCAACAGCCCTTAACATCTCTTCGCGACTTAAATGACGACGTGACATGATGACTACAGTCACAAAAATGCGTAAAAACGTATTATTGATAATAAACGTTATTTACAATAAAAAAAAAAAAAAATTATTTTGCCTCAGAGAAACTGCACAATCAAACACTTTTAAAAGTTTTCCCTCCATATTCGAAAATCATTACTTATTTAAATTTATTTTTAAATTTCGAACAACTCTGTAATCTACTTTATTCTATTTTTATTTATTTGCTGCCAGTTATTTGCAAAACAAGATTTACACGAAAAAAAATAATTGGGGTCATCTTGTTCCCTAGACTTTGTTGAGGTGTTTATATATGAGACAGCTTATTACCAGTTTCGTTTCGAATTAAAATTAAGTCATCTTTTTTTATATTTGAATGGATGTGAGGTTGCATCATATTTTTCCTTTCGTATTACCTTAGACTTAATTAAATTTTCACGTTCTTCATTTAGTGATACCTGTAATCGATATTTTTTCGAGAGGATAGCTTCCGTAATAATTACGGAAGCTATCCTCTCGAAAAAATATGTATTGTAAAGAGGATTAATGGTTTTAGTTAGATTGCTAGGTAAATTACATTTCTTACCAAAAACTACGTTACGTTACGTTAATTCGAACGGAGTGTACCGATGTATTGTAACTAAAACACCAGAATGGAAGCCACTTGCTTCACGCATCAGAACGGTTATCTGTAAATATTCGCAAGAATGCACTTAAATTTTTATGTAAGTTTTCTAGTGCACCAATGCTCTCGTGGTGATAAGCGGTTGAATTAATTTTCTGTATGTGAAATAGCTGACATACCTCTTGCAAGGTCGCAGACATAAACTCAGTTCCTCTAATAGTTGCTATTTCCTTTGGTATACCGTATCGCAGCACGAAATTGTTTACAAAAGCTCTAGCGATTTCGGTACTAAACTCGGAATTTTAATTCGATTCCAGATTTGACAATTTCAGTGTTGCAACGTTATGACAAGTACTAAATAGTGACGTTGCGAAATTATTCGATATGGAAATGGAATATTTCCGGATCGATTCTTCTCGTTTATAATTTTACTCTCGTAAACTAAGTATATCAGGAAATTAAATATTTCTGAACGGATAATTTAGTTTTGACGATTAATTAACGATCTGAGACTTTACTTTTATAATTGTGTGTGAGATAAATAAAAAAATGTGATCATAAAGGAACATGACAAATAAAACAGATAGATGTATTATGGTAATAATTTATTTTATAAATTGTCGCCGTCATCACTATCGCTATCGCTGTCACTTTCTGTAACATTTATTATAAATGTGTCTGTGATATTGTCAATTAACATATCTAGCCTACTCATTTTTTCCTCTTCTTTGACAACATGGGATACGCATTTAGACCATTCGGTAGCCGTAATTTTTTGAATGCCTTCCTGAAATAAATTTCTCACGTCTGTCAATTTGAAGGTTTTATTATTTTGAGCTACCTGCGCCCATATCAATTCGATAGGGTTTAGCTCGCAATGGTAAGGGGGCAGTCTTAAAACCGTGATCACATGTTGTGCTGCCATTTCGTCTACAGCGTACTTATTAAAAGATTCGTTATGTGGAATCAGTTCTAAAAGCGTAGCTTTAACCATATCTGGTTCGTAATGAATATTTTTATTTAAAAGCCAATCTTGAATGGCAGCTTTTTTCCAGCTCATTTTTGGAGTTAGCGGCGCACCTTTATTTACTTCCTTCAAAACGTTACAAACAGAGCGTGAGGTTATTCCCAATATTTTGGTTTTCTTCCACAACTTCAAAGGCCTCCAATTGCGCAGAAATTTCATTTTTCACGTATTTGTAGGCGTTGCAGATCATTACTTTTTCAGTAACAGTGAAAGCTTTTCGTGGACGTTTTTTTCTTGGGGACAAGAAAACATCCACGTCTTTTTGTGATGTACTTGGCTGAGGATCTATTTTGATGGAAAACCAAAACAAATAGATTCACTCAAAGGTCACAAAAAACTATTAACGTAACAACAAACACAACGTAAGAACACTTTAACAAAAACCCAACAAAATAACAAAATATCGATTCGAAATGAAATTTTTTTTTTTTTTTTTTTTTATATACGACACGCCAACTTGACCTCACCTCGCCTGATGGTAAGCTAAAGGCAAAGTCTCAGGAAAGAGGGTCACCATTACAGACACTAAGTGCTACAATGGTGGCACTCAGCTTGGCGGCCTCATCAGATGCTTTTTCACGCCCCGCTTAAAGGCCCCGGGACTGTAGGAAGAAGGAAACACGTGTGCTGGTAATGAATTCCAGGTCTTGGTGGTGCGGCAAAGAAAAGAGTCTCCGAACCGCTTGGTTCTTGCTCGTATATTCTGCACAGTGTGAGGGTGACATCTAAGGCCTGCACGTGTTGTCCTATGTAGGAAAGGAGATGGTGGGATTAGTTGGAAGAGCTCGTCAGAACACTCACCGTGGTAGAGACGGTAAAATACAGCCAAGGAAGCAATATCTCTACGCATCTGCAAAGGCTCGAGGGTGTTCGTGACCTCAGGGTTCCCAATAATTCGGACCGCGCGTCGCTGCAACCTGTCGAGAGCATCTAGTAGGTATTTCGCGGAGCCATCCCAGAGATGCGAGCAGTATTCCACGCAGGAGCGAATTTGTGTCTTATAGAGAAGACACCGCTGCTCCGGCGTGAAAAAACGTCTCACTTTGTTTAGGAGTCCGAGTTTCCGCGAGGCTGTTTTGATGATGCTCTCGATGTAATTTCTGTTATTCAGTTTGCAGCGAATATCCATGCCTAGGATATAGAGATTGTCCTGCAGTGGAAGTGGCGTGCTCTGAAGAGTGGGAAGGGGAAGGAAAGAAGATATTCGTGCACTCAGACTGGGAGAATGAAGCCGAATGACACGATAAACAATTGGTTGCCAATACTGAAAAATATAAACTTGTTACAAAATAGAGAAGCGATTACTAATTAATAAATAATTATTATGAATAATTACGTATTTATTTAAATAAAAATCAATAAATTAGTCTTTAATTGGCACACTGATGGCACACACCGCACACGCTCACCGAGTGTCCGGCGTGGGAGACGCCGAGGCGGGAGCTTGTGGCGGCCCTGGGAGTGAGGGTTCTCACGCTCTCCACCTTGCTCGCGGCTATGGTTCGCTGCGCGGATGCGTGGGCGGCCGGCGCCTCCTTCTGCGAGCAAGTAATGCTCGTGAAGGAGGAGGCGGGGCGGGAGCGGCAGCGGGAGCGACGAAGGATCGCACGACAAGCTGCCCGCGTACGAAGGCAACTCGGGCGTCGGAGGTCGATGAACGACCTCCGCCCCCCATGAGCGCCGGCCTGGGGGTGACAGGTGAAGCCGCCTGTCACCCTGGCAGATGCAGGCCGCGCCTCCCCATTTCCGGGGACGAGTTGGGGACTCTGTAGTCCCCACACCCGAGAAGAGGGCCAGATCGTGAGAGATGGCCCTGGGTCGGCCGGGGTGCGAGGGATATGCCTGTCAACCTCACCTTCGGGAACCAAAACGACCCACAGGCGGCGTGCGTTTTAGTCGGTTTGAGTCCGACATAACCTCCTCCACCGGCTCCGGTGGGGAGGTATCCGTGGGGATTTTGCGCACGTAAAAAAAAAAACACTGATGGCACACACACTGATTGTTTATCGATTTTTGTGTTCATCACTACACTATTATATGTGGTATCATTATTTCACAAATGACAGTAGCTAATGTCAAATCTGGAATCGAATTAAGATTCTGACTATAGTTTTGGTTACTAATGGATACCTCTGCCTCTATTATATTAGCTCAATTCATGTTGGAGCGTCAATATGTAAGAATTTTTTTTTTTTTTTTTTTATACCACTAAGTTGGCAGACAAGCACACGGCCCACCTGATGGGAAGCGGTTACCGTGGCCTATGGACGTATGCAACACCAGGGGTGTCACACTCCTGCTGCCGACCATGAAGAAACCTTCTGATGCCCCTCTTGAAGAACCCCATATTGTAGGCGCTTGGGAAAACCGCAGCAGGGAGGTCATTCCACAGCTTGAGTGTGCGTGGGATGAAGTTTCTTTCATACCGCACAGTGCGTACCGTCTCAGGTCGCAATGTGTGGGGATGAATTCCCTGCCTATGGCGAGAGGTGCGATGATAGAATGAAGCTACGGGCATCATGTCAAACAATTCATCTGAGCACAAACCATTGTATAGGCGGTAGAACACACACAGTGAGGCGAAATCCCTCCTAAGGCTAAGAGGTTCCACTCTACCTGTGAGTATGGGATTGTCAACCAGCATCAATGCCCGTCTTTGCAACGAGTCGAAGGGGTCAAGCTGGTATGCAGGTGCTCCAGCAAAAAGGTGACAGCAGTACTCCATGTGAGGCCGGACCTGTGCCTTATAAAGAAGGAGTTGCTGCCCCGCAGTGAAGTACTGCTTCGCCCTGTTGAGCACTCCGAGTTTTTCAAGAATAATATAATTGTGTATATCTTTTTCTAATGGACCTACTACGTCTAAAAATATCTTTTCAAAAGCAGTGAGCCGTAGTTGTTATTGTCATTGGTTCTTTAATGCTAACTGAGTGCTTCTGTTTTTGGCACTTGACACATTTCTTAATAAATTGAGTAACGTCGCGTTCTAATCCTGTCCAGAAATAGTATTTCTTAATATTATTGACCATCCGTCGGATACCTGCGTGGCCACTCGTAGGTAACAGATGGAAGTCGTTGAGAATAATTCTTCTCTCATCTTTGTCCTGTATTCTTTCAATACCTATTAACACACACAAACGGGGATCGGTCCAATTGTATATTTACTTCATACTTTTTACTAGTGTGTCAATAAATGTAGCAGTTATTTTATTTTTTATAAAATATACTTCTGTAATATTTAACTGCGTACACAATATATTCAGCTCTCTCACAAAAGCGTCTGGCGTCAGTTGCGATCGAGAAGCTAAATTTATATTATATATCATTTGGTATGAAGATTAATACTCAACTGTCACTCTCAATCTTACCCTCTTTTTCTAATTTACTTATGTAATTGGTCATTGTTTATAAATCTTAACTCAACAGATAACTTCGGTTTACTATGAGTTTCCACAATGCTTGGCCAGACCAGTCATTAGTAGAGGCCATAGGATCCGGAGTATCCAGCGTAACCTCTAACTTAGTGGCGGTAAGACCCATCATGGGGGATTGGCTAGAGAGGCCATATGGCAGCCTCTCGTACCGTCTGACGCAGATGATCACCGAGCACGGGTGCTTCGGCAAGTATCTGCGTCGGATGGAGAAAGAGCCAACGTCCGAGTGCCATCACTGCGACGCGAGCGAGGACTCAGGTCCGCACACGCTCACCGAGTGTCCGGCGTGGGAGACGCCGAGGCGGGAGCTTGTGGCGGCCCTAGGAGTGAGAGTTCTCAAGCTCTCTTGCTCGCGGCGATGGTCCGCTGCGCGGATGAGTGGGCGGCCGGTGCCTCCTTCTGCGAGCAAGTAAGGGAGGAGGCGGGGCGGGAGCGGCTGCGGGAGCGACGAAGGATTGCAAGCCAAGCTGCCCGTGTACGAAGGCAACTTGGGCGTCAGAGGTCGATGAACGACCTTCGCCCCCCATGAGCGCCGGCCTGGGGGTGACAGGTGGAGCCGCCTGTCACCCTGGCAGAAGCAGGCCGCGGCGGTGGCGCGCGTGGCGCGCCTCCCTGTTTCCGGGGACAAGTTGGGGACTCTGTAGTCCCCACACCCGAGAAGAGGAGATCGTGAGAGATGGCCCTGGGTCGGCCGGGGTGCGAGGGATATGCCTGTCAACCTCACCTTCGGCAACCAAAGCGACCCACAGGCGGCGTACGTTTTAGTCGGTTCGAGTCCGACATAACCTCCTCCACTGGCTGGGGTAGGGAGGTATCCGTGGGGATTTTGCACACGTAAAAAAAAAAGCGTAACCTCTAACTTCTTCTTCTGCGCTCGCATCATCATATTAACGACACCTTCGTGCATATCTTTCAAATCTTGAGATGTTATGATAACTCGAGACAGTGCATCTGCAGCTGCGTTGTCCGAGCCTCTAACATACTCCACCCAAAATCATGTTCCTCTAATACAATTCTAAATTTTAATAACCTGCTAGAAGATTCTTTTATATTAAATAAGTACATTAATGGTTTGTGGTCGGTCAATATTTTAAATTTATGACCATAAAGGTATAAAATGTTTTACGGCCCAAACAATGGCAAGTAGCTCCTTCTCTATTGTTGGGTAGTTCTTTTCTGCCTTGTTCAAAGTTCTACTGTCATAAACTACCGGTTTTCTATTTTGATTAACTAATATAGCTCCTATCGCTAATCCTGACTGACTGAAATTTGGAAATTCGAGGATTCGGGGAGACATTAACTTTTGTTTTAGTAAATCAAATGACCTCTGACAGGTATGACCACTCAAATGGAATGTTTTTCTTAGCCAAACGATTCAGAGATTGTTGCGCAATCTCAGAATCATTTGCAAAATTTTGTATAAATTTTCTGTAGTAATTGGCAAAGGCAACGAATCGCTTGAGCTCATCTGAGTTACGCGGTACCGGATAGATTTTTACGACATCTAATTTTTGGGGGTCAGGTAAAATAACATGAAGTAACATGCCCCAAATACAACATCTCCTTTTTCAAAAAATCATATTTAGATGGATTTAATTTTAAATTGTAGTTCGCAACCGTTGAAACACGTCTTATAAGTTTATAATTGCTGAATTTAAATTTTGTCCAAATACGATCAAATCGTCTAAATATACTAGGCGTTTTTCGTGGGTTGACTACAGCCATAGCTATGTTCATTATTCTAGAAAACGAATTTGGGCTTGTCTTGAGTCCCATTGGCATCTGCAAAAGCTGTATATTTCCTGCTTTCTTTTTCCAGACTAACATTATAAAACCCTTAATATTAATCTAGGTGAGTAAAATAAATACACCCTGACAGAGAATCAAGGATGTCCGTTAGGTTTGCGAGTGGGAACTCGCCCAATGTGCGCCATGCTCTCCGATCGTCCGCCTTCCGCATCCAGTCTGTCCCAGCCACCTTTTTCAGGTCGTCCGTCCATCTGGCTAGGATGCGTGTCCTACCTTTCGTTTACCTTCTCGCGGTCTCCACTGTAGGACATCCAACAGCCATCGGTCCTTCGACAAACGTGACCAGCCCACTGCCACTTCAACTTGCTTATTCTGTGACCCATGTCGGTAACTTTAGTTCTCTGTCGGATAACCTCGTTCCGAATTCTATCCTTTAGAGAAACCCCAAGCATTGCTCGCTCCATACCACGTTGCGCGACCTTTAAGCTATGGACCTACAATTAGTTACCTACTGTATATTTGGTTTCGTTTAATATAAACCTACTATTATGCATGATTAATATTCTGTAGAATATAATCATAATTGATTATATTGCATGAAGGCATGTAATATCTGAATGTAAAGATGAGCTTAAAATTAACTTGCACTGAATTCCTTTGTTGACATGGCGTTGTAACAATCCTATGGAAAAAAAAGACCCAAGCGTCCCCGCCTTCGCGCGGGGTTCTCGCAGTGGTATAAAAGGAAATCAGCTGGGGTTGCGGACAAGGTTTTGGTTCGATTAGTAGTAGCACACAGACCATGCAACGGTTTCATTAAATTATTCTAGCCGTTTTAAGCCAGTGTAATTTGTAAGAAAGTGGCAAAAGTTCGGTGTGGGGAAACTGTGTCGGAACAATGCGCTTTCTGAATGATTCCGGACGGTTCCTAATTATTTATATCCCTATTTCTATACACACAAATACTAAATATCCTTGAGACGTAGTGTTGATAAGTTCTTGTAGGTATAGATTGCTTTAAATTTCGGAGCTGAGACTGGCCTTCGAAAGCGTCTCAATACCTTATCCTGGTCACCTAGGTTTCCGTGGTTTCGTTGTAGGAGAGTCTAAACGAAATCACTTCCCATTACCTTAGCTAGTTCACATTATTGCTTTACACATTTCACAACACACAAACACACACACACACACTTATAGCTGCAAATTCACCTATTAAGCTTGGTAAGTCTTAATAGACGTAAGGTAAACACTAGGACTCCTAGCTAGGTTATTTAGATTTCTGTTGAGTACGGACATAGACGTTTGTAGGAATTCTAATAAGAATTATTATAGGTGTGCACTGTACATTAAGTTTGAAGTGAATCTGTAACGTTATCTTTGTGTTCATATAATAACTGTTGGGGACATTATACATTTTATTCGTAAATTATATCTTGGTTAGGTATAGTACACAACTTGAATAGAGATTGAGTTGAGGTTGTTATTTCGACATTTGACTGTAGCTGAAAAGAATTTGCAGTTGAATTATTAATGAGAAAGGCTTCATTTAGTGAGATCATATTTAACAGCATACGTGCTAAAGGGAACTATTTATGTCCTGTTAGAATTACATTAGTAATTCATATAACGACGGTTGAAAGGCTAAAGGCCGTAAGCGACAAGAACAGTTGATGCGCAAATTACACTGTGTTGTTAAGAGTGTTTCATGTGCTTTAATACCTTTTTTTGTGTGAAATTTCGATGTTGTTTGTACCTTTTTGCTTTTCAACCGTCGATATATTACTAGATCTTACACACATTATCAGTGGTTTGTTATATTAAAAGATATTATATATATCATATTAGTGTATGCTTAGATTGCTTACTATGTCGTGTTATGGTGTACCCTGTAAAGATGGATAAAGAAGAGATAAATAAATAAAAAATTCGTCATAATTATTTTGGTTCCTCTTAATTTTAAAAATTAACGAAGTATCGTCAGCAAATGAGAAAATATTATTTTTGTCCCTTACGTAGTAGGAAAGGTCATTAACGTAAATTAAAAATAGAAATGGTCCAAGTATCGAACCCTGTGGAACGCCCATCGAAACCACAGATCCCACTGAACTTGTACCGTTAACATCGACCCTCTGAATTCTATTAGGTATTCAAATATGAAGTCAGAAGGTCGAGAGCCTTGTTCATTATTCCATAATGTTCTAAGTTCCTGATTAATGTGTCATGGTGCACGCAATCGAAGGCCTTGGATAGATCACAGAATGCACCTAATGCATCATGCTTATCTTCCCAGGGCTCTGGCTACCCTACTCACCGCTGGGCATACAATACGAAGTTATTATGGTCGCGGTATTCTGTAGGACGGAGGTACTTCCCCAGTCGGACTGCTCAGTTGGACGGAAATACCGCCGTATCCTACCTCCTTGTCTGCCACCTAAACAATGATAAGATGGTATCGACAAAATAAAATCCGTAAATAAATGTACAATTATTTTATTTAACACATTGCGTGTCAATGGCACCACGACAAGGCACGTTAATCTCTCGTTACAAATAATAACATCTACCTATATGTATACATGTACCGAACACTAGAATAACTCATTTTTAACTACTAACATTGCTTATTTCGGCTGACTAGTGACAGAATTTAGATTCTGTAGAACACAACTAAAAATAACAACCGAAATAAAATTTTAAAGCATTTCGTTTGCTAACTATTCAAATCGATTAAGATATAGAAAAAATTGAATCGGATCAGGCGGGATTCGAACTCGCGGTCTTTCCCTTACAGGAGGAACGCTCTGACCACTAATCCACAGAACCTTCGCCTGGAACTATTATTCTATACATATATCCGTCTAACGGTGACAGTTAAGAGCCATCTACCGATGTTCGTACAAATTATCGGAAATATAGAATGATGTTGTAATCACTTCTAAATATTGATTTTTGATGACTCCCTTCAAACGATTGAATGAAATTTTAAAGCATTTTGTATGCATTAAAATTGCGTTCAATAGTTTGAAAAAATCAATTCCAATAGTTATTATAAAACTAGCTGTCGCGGCAAACGTTGTTTTGCCATGTTAAAAAAATTAGGGTGGACTACCCTTAGCATTTAGGGAGATGAAAAATAGATGTTGGCCGATTCTCAATACTACTCAATATGCTCACAAAATTTCATGAGAATCGGTCAAGCCGTTTCGGAGGAGTACGGGAACGAACATTGTGACACGAGAATTTTATATATAAGATTTGTCAAAAACCAACTTCGTAAGAGCATTAGCAAATATTTTTGCTTTACGAAATGGAACCTTAACAAAAGGTAATTAAAGACAATATCATTTGATCTTTTCTGTACACTTTGTATATAATTTCAATTTCTGATTCCACTCTTTATTACCTCAGCTCATTCATATTTTAGTAATGCTTCTGAATTAATAACGTTGGGTCTGTCTAAGTAGCGAATAGTACTGAACATGTACCACACATTTTCTACAAACTTATATTTGCGATTTATTAACATTTCTATACAAGTTCTACTAAATACAAAAGACTAACAACCTATTATTTCAATAAGAATAGTTATTAAAATATAAACCCTCTGCATTCATAAATAATAAATGTTCATTCATAAACTAAAAGGCTTTAGCAACAAAGATAGGTCAAAAAAAAATATGGCTGGACTGCGTGAAAGAGAACACGACAAGGAAACTAAGGATCGGAGTGGCTGAAGAAATGAGGTTTGCCAGGAAAATATAGAGAAATTGATGAAGGTAATTGTAATTATTGTTTCCTGATAGATTATTAAGCAATTACTGTTACAAAAAACTATACCTAAACTTAGTTCCTTTAACAAAAGTATTACTTTTCGTCAGTGCTGTCTTTCATCAATATAAAAAAAAAGAATAGAGCATTTTGTTACATATCACCCAAAATAACATTTAGCCGTAAGCTGTTATAATACTGAACTAAATTAATATATAACAAATTCACACTGCGTTTCTATATTACAATAAATCCACATAATTCGTGCGATGGTGACACAAGTACATTATTTTTAACAGTAGCAATGTTTTTATTTTTTTATAAAATGTCATTTATGTAATCTATAATCATTTTGACAATAATATTGGGCGGGATTGTATCAAGATTCATTCAATTTTGGTTATAAAATGCTTCATATCTCTGCACTCTGTATATTTTAAGCCTTAACGGCTTAAAATATGCAGAGCCTTAACAACCATCAATAAATAAAATAATATAAAAATAATTAATTACCATTCAAATCAATATTACTTTAAATACCTAATATACTGGATAATTCGATCAAGAACAATCGAATGTTTACGGTCGTTGCAAAGAAACTAATTTTAACGGTTTTTATTGCTATAAAACTGTATTAATTCATTATTTTGTTCCCAATGTCGTTACTGAAACACTGGTAAATAATAAAATTATACAAAACATAAATCGCGACTAAATCTCAAAAAATACTTTCTGTTATAGACCTTTGAGAATATCGTGAGGCGAAACCAGGCATTTTTAAATAAAATATTGTGGAAAAGTACAAGTGTTTGAACCGGTTTTCGATTTTTTAATCTCTAAAAAATCGAATGTTCCAGAACGAATTTTATTTTACCCTGAAATGCGTCTCGTGCAAGTAATCTTTACAATTCATACGAATAAATGTCAAAACAATTATGTAGTTAAAAAATATTTACAACTGTATAGCATAACGTGATGTCTTCGTATTATTAAACGGATCAAAAAATAATATTTAATTAAAATAATAGTTAAGGTACATAATAATAAGTATATAAAATTAATATAACGACAACAGTATTAACTGTAACACAATTATTACGTACAACTCATTCTTATTGTTACAAATATTTGAATTTGATACTTGGGATTGAATTTCACCTACAAATAAGAACAGCGTTCAAGGTGAACTAAACTACGTCACCATCAGTTAATTTCATTCGGTACTACTGGATCTCACCAATGAAAACAACTGTAAACTAGGTTCTTGCGTTTTGTTCATTGAAATGCACTGTGTTAAACATTACGATAGATTAAGGGCGGGTTGTTTCATCGGATTGGTTAACGTAACATACGTACGTCAAATAATAACGATTACAGACGATGTTTAACGTTCGTTAAATATGAAGCGTTGTTTCACTGCATAAAAAACCGTTTGTCAACGTTAAAAAGGTTGTCAGTAGAAACCAGTTACGATTCCTTGAAAAACACTTGGGAGATGTTTTATCATGTGGCAACATTTATCTTCAGAATGTCAATTTCGTCAAATTGTCATTGTTTTTGACATAATTTTCGGAGGGAATTGTTTGTATGGACGGCATCAGATGGTGCCTAGCTTATTTAACGAGGTCGTAATTTAGCAATCGCTCGTATCACGCGATGAATAATACGGCATACTGTAATGCAGCTAGTATCTATGGGGTTTACTGCTGGATTTCTGAAATAAGTAGGCGCACGCTACAAATTAATGAAATAAAACCTATCGGTTTGTTTAAATTATAAATTTACTCAATCTCATTCATTTAAGAAAATCACAATGTAATAAAATAACAGGTAGGTACACTCAATAGCAAACTGTATTTCATTTTCGATTTAATGTGTTAACAAAGAGCTACTTCTTTTGATACTCGATATCTAGCAATCAAATCAGGTCATGTTATTGATATGAATTTTAAACACCTTGCTTTTTCTCACTACAGAATTTGATTCATCATTGCTTGAACTATTATCAAATAAAGACGAAAATAAAAGAGTGTTCATTATGTTTGAAACTGAATTTAATGTACATTTTAACGTTAACCAATGCCCCAAGCATTAGTTAACGTAACCGTTACTTTTTAACATACGTCAAGGCAGCCATTTTGTGAAACAACTCAATTTCTGAGTTAACAACCGTTAGCGCCATAACTCGCCCTTAGTTTATCTTCTACTCATTGGTGAAATCCTCTCTTAAACATGATAGCTCAATTTGCTAACGCTGCTTTTCACTGGTGAAATCCAGCGTTATTTTTCCCCCTGGAGGATGTGGAGGCGCCGGCGTGTCCCTCCGTCTCGGCGGCGCCCGCGCTTCGCACTGACGGTTCCACGTCCAGGGACGTGATGGAGGTCCTGGAAAGTCTAGCTGGGGCCCGCAGTGGGTCTCCAACGCCAGAAGAAGACCGGGTCAGCCTGGTGCTGATACGAGCTGCTCAGGGTGGAGGTGGCCGAGTCCCGGAACGAGCGGGCTCAACTTGGCAGGAGGTAAGTTGAGCTCCTCAACGACTCAGAGCGGATGGCGGCTGAATACCGCAAGTAGATGGGGAGGATGGCGGCCGAACTGGCTAGCCTAAAAACGGTCGTCGCTGGGCTGCTAGCGGAGCGCGTAAAGCGTTCAGCGCGGCGGCGACTGGTGGTGCAACCAGAGCGGCCGCAGCTCTCACCGGTGCAGTCGAGGTGGCCACTGCGGCCAGAACCGCTGGCGTAGCCGGAGTCACCGCAGCCGGAGCCGCCGAAATTGCCGGCATGACCGGCTCAACCGGACTCGTTGGCGCTCTGCGTGGCGGTAATAGTCGCCATGGAGAAGCATCAGGAGACAGCGCTGGCGGAGCAACGGGCGTGGCGGGTGGCGCAAGAGGAGCGCACCCGGAGGTGGCTGGAGTCCATAATGGACGAGAGAGAGGTCCCTGCAGGAGTCGGCCCGCAGCCCGTCCGCTCAGGCCACTGTCGCTTTCGATGTGGGAGCTGGGAGCTCCCAGGGTGCCCGGGCCAAGAGCAAGGGAAAGGGGAAGGATAAGGGGAAGAAGTCCCCGGCCCTAGCCTCAGCCCCAGCCTCGGCCCGGACTCCGGTGGGGATTGCTTCCACAAGTTCCTCGCCGGAGGGGGGCTGGGAGGTGGCCGGAGCCTCCAAGAAGCGGCGCATGGCCAAGAGGAAGGCAGCCAAAAATGCTAAGAAGGCTGCGGCTGCTGCGAGGGGAGTGCCGGGAGGCTGCGCATCCCTCGCTCAACCGCCGTCGTCCTAATGATGACGGCGGAGGCGGCGGAGAGGGGCAATCGACATGCCGGACCCCATACCTTATGGTAAGAGGAAAGCTGCGCCCCCGGGCCCCGCCGTTGACCCAGGTTCCCCAGTCAGTTCTGCTCGGCGGAGTGGTTGATTCCTTGTTCCCGGCACGAGCGGAACACGTTCCGTCACAGATAACTCCGTTACCCCGGTCGCCTATGACGCCCAGTGTGATAGTTGACGACGAAGTCCCCGAGGTCACTTGGATAGAACTGGAGCTGGCGGTACGAAGGCTTAGGGCCAAAAGAAACACTGCCCCGGGACCCGATGGCATTCCTGGCCGCGTGTGGGTCCTAGCTCTGGAAGAAGACGGTCTTGAACCCCGACTGAGAGGGTTACTCAGCGCATGGATGGAGCGGGCCAGTTTCCGAAGATGTGGGAGACGGAGAAACTGGTCCTCATCCGAAAGGAGGGTCGCCCAGCGGACGAACCTTCCGGCTACCGGCCCATTGTGTTGCTCGACGACGTGAGCAAGCTCTCTGAAAGAGTAATTGCGAAACGCCTCGGCGAGCACCTCTCTGGCGAGGGGCCGGACCTGGCGGAGGCCCAATACGGATTCCGCCGGTGGTGGTCCACCGTGGACGCCATCATGCGCGTGGGGACTTTGGCGGAGGAGGCAGTCGCCCGGGGTGAGGTGACTTTGGCGGTGTCACTGGACATCTCCAACACGTTCAACACCTTGCCCTGGAGTTGCATCATCCGGTGGCCCTGAATAAATCCGAGGCCATGTTCTTTCATGGACCTCGGCCCACGCCACCACCTGGTTCCAGTCTCACAGTGGGAGGCACTCTCATCGGCATCAAGGCCCAGATGAAATATCTGGGGCTCGACGGCCGGTGGGACTTCGGGAAGCACTTCCGAAGTCTGGGCCCCAAATTGGTGGGCACAGCCAACGCTCTGGCGCGGCTACTGCCCAACCTGAGGGGCCCGGAGGACTCCTACAGGAGACTACGCGGGTGTCGTGCGGTCCATGGCCCCTGCCCTGAGTGCCCACCCTGAGTGATCGGCATATGCCCCTGCTTCAGCGTCCGCAGCAGAAGTTGGCGACTTGTGGACTGAATTTCGACAATACAATACTTCGACATGTAGTGAAATTCGAAAACACGTAGATCGACAAGTCATTGCTTTGACACACAATTATTAGACAACACACTCCTTCGAATGACCACTACTTCGACAGACGATTATTCGACAGACAACACTTAAACAAGATACACCTTCGAATTACCACTACTTCGACAGGTGATTACTCGACAGCCAAAACTTAGACAAGACACATCTACGAATGACTACTACTTCGACAGATTTTTTATCCTTCTTCCGAAATTTCTTCATTACACATAATATGAAGTTTTCTATTATTTCTTGGACATATAAGTAACATACGATATTCCGCTCAGGAAAGAAATTATATCCATGTCATCTTTGAGTAACAAATGGTTTTGTAGTCTTTCAACAAGGTGTAAATGAGGGTACTTTTATATTGGGTGTAAATGAGGGTACTTTTATATTGTTCTTGTCACATTTGTCATTCTATCAATTTTATATCGGAGGCTGAGTAGTACATTGCTCACATGTGTTTTAATTGAGTTATGCTTTAAAATCATGCCTTTGTGCGAAATTGTGTTATCACGAAACGGAAAAGAGCAATTGATATTGGATGATATTTATTGTATAAACAGAGTGCGAAATGATGTGTTTTATTGGAATTGCATTGAAAAGTGTTCCAAAAAGTGTATCGTAGAACTGAAAACAGTAAAACGAGACGGAAAACATTACGTTTCAAGTAAAAGTATACATCCACACAGCCATATACCTGATCCCGAAAATATCAGAATACGTAAGTTACATATGAAGTTCAAAGAAAAGGCTCGATGGAGCATGGATACCCCAGTGCAAATTATACAACAATGTAGTCAAGATGTCCCATCTCTGGTAGATGGGACATCTTGCGCCATTTAAAACATCCATGAAAAGAATGATCAACAGAACTAGAAACCAAGGGCTACCGAAAATTCCTACCAAGTTAGAAGACCTGGTCATTTCAGAAGAGTACAAAACAATCGATGGGAGGGAACAGTTCTTAATTGCTCATTATAATTCGGACGGTGAATTTTAAAAAAGAAAATTTAAGATTACTTAGTTGTTCTGATTTCTGGGTTATGGACGGAACTTTTAAATGTTGTCCATTATTATTGTATCAAATGTATACTATACAAGGCAGAGTCGGTCAAAGCAACAGTACCAATGAAATTCTTCCTCTCGTATATGGCTTTATGAATAAAAAAAATGAAAAGTCCTATTTCGTTTATTTTGAAATATTACAACGGTTACGTTTTTAATAAATTCGGCACATAGTTGAAGCCACGAATGATAATAACAGATTTCGAGAAAGCGGCTATCAATGCTAGACAGCGCGTGTTTCCAGACGCAAAATATAAATGTTGTTTATTTCATTTTAAGCAAATTATTTGGCAGCATATTGAGGGGACTGGCCTAGATGAGAAGTACACCAATGACAGCGATTTTGCTCACAAGTTGAAACATATTTCAGCCTTGCCTTATATACCAGCATCGGAAATTCTATCTGCATTCGAACAAATTAAAGAAAAAGTATTACCCGCTGAGGCGAAACCACTTAGCGATTGGTTTTCCAAAACATACGTTAGTGGAACATATAAAAAAAGTAAACAAGACAAGTCCCCTTAAAGTAATTGATGAAAAAATACCACCAACTTTTCCACCAGAATTGTGGTCGGTTGTAGACTCAATTGAATGTGGAATTCCTACTACTCAAAACTCTATCGAAAGCTGGCATATGAGATCGAATACTCTGCTCAACAGAAAAAAAATGAACATTTTCAAATCTTTAGACGAAGTTGAAAAAGAAATAAAAAGTACAGAAAACGATATACAGAGAATATTAGGTCAAATAGAAAAACCAAAGGAAAAAAAAACAGTTACAACTCAACGAAAGACTACAAAACCATTTGTTACTCAAAGATGACATGGATATAATTTCATTCCTAAGCGGAATATCGTATGTTACTTATATGTCCAAGAAATAATAGAAAACTTCATATTATGTGTAATGAAGAACGTATAATTTAATCAATGTACACCTTTTTGATTTTATGTAACGAAAACATTATGAACAATTAAATAAATTTATTACATTTCAGAGCATTTTATTTCGGAAGAAGGATAAAAAATCTGTCGAAGTAGTAGTCATTCGTAGATGTGTCTTGTCTAAGTTTTGGCTGTCGAGTAATCACCTGTCGAAGTAGTGGTAATTCGAAGGTGTATCTTGTTTAAGTGTTGTCTGTCGAATAATCGTCTGTCGAAGTAGTGGTCATTCGAAGGAGTGTGTTATCTAATAATTGTGTCGAAGCAATGACTTGTCGATCTACGTGTTTTCGAATTTCACTACATGTCGAAGTATTGTATTGTCGAAATTCAGTCCACAAGTCCGTCTGACGCAGATGATCACGACACAGATAATTTCCGAAGCACGGGTGCTTCGGAAATTATCTGTGTCGGATGGAGAAAGAGCCAAAATCCGAGTGGAGTCCGACGCGAGTGAGGACTCGGGGCCGCACACGCTCACCGAGTGTCCGGCGTGGGAGACGCCGAGACGGGAGCTTGTGGCGGCCCTGGGAGTGAGGGTTTCCACGCTCTCCACCTTGCTTGCGGCGATGGTCCGCTGCGCGGATGCGTGTGCGGTCAACGCCTCCTGAGAGCAAGTAATACTCGTGAAGGAGAAGGCGGGGTGGAAGCGGCAGCGGGAGCGACGAAGGATCGCAAGCCAAGCTGACCGCGTACGAAGGCAACGGGCGTCTGAGGTTGATGATCGACCACCGCCGGTCGTTTTTTTGTTGCCGAAGGTTAACAGGCATATGCCTCGCACCACGGCTGACCCAGGGCCATCTCTCTCTCAATTTGGCCCTCTCTCAGGTGTAGGGACCACAAGTCCCCAACTCGTCCCCGAAAATGGGGAGGCGCGCCGCCGCTGGTTAATGACGACACTAGAGGCTAGATAGCGAAGATATAGTCATAATTATTTTTTATATAAATGAAATAATATGGTATAGATTATTGGATGTATTTGTTTATGAATCTAATACATCCAACAATCTACACCATGCGCACGTAAAAAAAATATGTCGTCATTAATAGAAATTACTGTTTAAATCCTAACAATAGCGTTACTTTCCAATAAGTTAATAAGGTACTTAGAGTTAAATAATTTAATTTTTATGCCCTCAATAAAAACCTCACACAGATTTTCTATAAAAGCGTAGTAATATTTACAACTTTACGAATTTTTCTAAAGACTATTCACACTTCGTTCAAACGTATTGATACGCGATATCAACTTTTTAGTGTTAGGTATAAATGTAAAAATTACATTATATTATATTCAAATTACAAATTTTACGTCATAAGGCCTCACTAATTACATTTGGCAACTAAACATTTATACATTTTTGAAGCATTTACATTCTTATAAATTTAAAATGGAAAAAGGGAATACCAAGGGCAGTATTTATATTTACCAATTGAATTCGCCCTGAATACTTTGAAGCCATCTAACGGAATCCTTAAAAACTACGTAATGATACTGGAATTGTTTTTAATAAATATTTTTTGAACACTTCTGTCACTTCTACATGTGGTCCCTGCCTACCTCATTGGGAAAATAGCATGACTATTTGTTTGTTTTGTCACTGAATATACAATTACTTTAAGTTTGATATTTTTAAGGAAATAACCTCTATTTATTATTAAATATTGTTTGCTTTTCATTATGTTTACATACGTTGGATATATATGTTCACAACATTATTTTGTATAAGAGTACAAACTAACACTTCATTAATATCTGTTCCAAACAGTACACTATATCGACATGTCGTAACCATCTCACGATACCTACACTGCTATGTATAGAGCGATATATTACAGTCGTCTCTCTTTGTATCACGCTCAATGAACAATATATAAGTAAGACAAGAATAACAATATGTAGTATGTTAACGGTTCCTTTACCTGGACGAAGACCACCGCTTCCCTGGTTCAGCGCTTTCTTGACTTGAGCGAGGAGCATCTACCGTAGTTAACTGGGAGGGCAGTAGTTTTGTACGTTCCCAAATTTTGAAGCAGTTGTCCCGAGGGCGAGGCGCGGCGTGCGTGGCTAGGCTCGCACCGAGGCGGGGTGGTAGGTGATGACGTTGCGTGAAGGGCGGCAGCGCCACATGCGTGTGCGCCGCCGCGGGCAGTGACGCCTGCTGCGCGCGCGTCTTGCCGCCCAGCGTGCAGCACGTCGTGGTGCCGCTCTCCACATCCACGGGCAGCTCCTGGCCCAACAGCCTGCGGGGAAGTACGCCACTTACATACTTTGGTTAATGTAACAATAAGTATTAGCCGCGTGGTACCCGGCAAAGTACAATTTGGGCCATGCGGTGTCGTACAAGGCGACTAAGGGATAGGGCTGTTCATCAAACATATATTCAAACAGTCCAAACTCAGCCTCGGGTGCATGGCTCAAGTCAACAATAGTGCTCACTCCCTATTACGTGGGACCGAAGACAATAATTGGTGGAATATGGATGTTAACTCACCTGTATCTAACACTCCGGGAAAAAGACGTGATTATATGTATATATGTAAATATTTTGGCCTTTCGTGATAGGCATTTAAAATGCTCAAAAGTCACAAAAGCATGTGATTTTGAGAGTGCAAATTACGTAACTAATTCTACTTCCACCTTCATTCCTATTGTTATAACTCCTGTGCTACTAGGCTGTACAATAAGAATCCACATACATAATGACTCCAATGAAAAGTTAAACAGCTTCGGCCGGCTACGAAACTCTAAGTTCGTAACCAATTACAGTAGAAGAAATCGAATTAATCAGAAATCCTAATTATACTAAAGTGCGAATTCTATAAAAACTTGTGTTTAGTAATTAACTTTTTATTCCATTAAGTAAACAAAGAACTTATCTCATTATCCTTCCTACAGATCTAGCTGCAACATCTGATATTAAATAATTTATATCCAAATATAAATATAAATAAATATATTCTACTCACATATTATATCTATTAGCTAGCACACCAACCAACTCCCCAACCAAGTCATAAGTGGCCACCAGTCCCACCACCAGGTCATTCTTCACCGAGGGTATGCTGATCACCATCAGTTGTGCATCTGAACTCATTATCCTCAAAGCTCCTAGCTGCAAAAATTAAAACGTTACAGAAATGGGGCAATCCAATATTGTCTAACCATCCTAGGCCTACAAAGCACTTGTGGCTACTATGAATTTATAAGCATGCCGTTTGGGTTTCATAATGGTCATTATACTAATTTAAGTATGTAGTAGAATATTGCAACCACATCTTTAATTCATAAATAATCGGTTTTTCCAGCGTAAATAATAGCGGTAGGTATAGAAGTCCGAGGGTTTTTTTTTATATATAGGACACGTCAATTAGACTTCGCCTTGCTTCCATAACGTAAGCTGAAGGCAAAGTCCCAGAGAAGAGGGTCACCATTACTTACACATACCGTGTGACAATGGTGACACTCAGCTTGACGGCCTCATCATATGCTTTTTCACGCCCCGCTTAAAGGACCCGGGACTGTAGGAAGATGGAAACACGTGAGCTGGTAATGAATTTCAGGCCTTAATGGTGCGACAGAGGAAAGAGTCTCCGAACCGCTTGGTTCGTGATCGGATGTTTTGCACCGTGTGCGGATGACATCTAAGACCTGCACGTGTTGTCGTATGTATGAAAGGGGAGGGTGGGACTAATTGGAAGAGCTCATCAGAACACTCCCCATGATACAGACGGTAAAATACAGCCATGGACGCAACATCTCTACGCATCTGTAAAGGTTCTAGGGTGTTCGTGACCTCGGGATTCCCAATGATGCGGACCGCACGTCGCTGCAACCTGTCGAGAGCATCTAGTAAGTACTTTGCTGAACCATCCCAGAGATGCGAGCAGTATTCCACACAGGAGCGAATTTGTGTCTTGTATAGAAGACACCGCTGCTCCGGCGTGAAAAATCGTCTCACTCTGTTCAGGACTCCGAGTTTTCGTGAGGCTGTTTTGATGATACTTTCGATGCAATTTTTGTTATTCAGGTTGCAGCGAACATCCATACCTAGGATATTGAGATTGTCCTGCAGTGGCAGTGGCGTGCTCTGAAGAGTGGGGAGGGGAAGGAAAGAAGATACTTTTGCTGTAAACGCACATGCCTGCGTCTTCTTGGCATTGAACTCAACCAGGTTCTCAAAGCCCCATTGAGCAATGTACCTAATTCAGAATCCCGTCAAGCTCAGTGACAAGAAGCTGCCTTTTCTCTGCGATATCTGACTGCTTGGCCGCAGGATGTCCATGATAACTACCATGTAAAGTGCTATCGTCTGCATAACAATGAACATTGCCGGTAGACAGCATGTCGTTGATATGCAGAAGAAAGAGAGTGGGTGATAAGACGGACCCCTGGGGCACGCCAGCATTTACCTGCAGAAACTCCGAAGCTCGTCCGTCACAAAGGACGCGAATACGGCGCCCCTGCAGGAAGCTAGCAACGCAGCCTAGAAGGCAGACCAAAGGCAGGTAGCTTGGAAAGAAGCGATTTGTGCCAGACTCTATCGAAAGCTTTGGTGATGTCAAGACTAATTGCCAGTGACTCGCCGTGCTTGTCCATAGCCTCACCCCAAAGATGGGTATCGTATGCTAGAAGATCACCCGTTGACCGTTTCGGCCTAAAGTCATGTTGCCGGTCATTAATTAAGGAGTGATCCTCTAGGTGCCGCGTGAGCTGTTTGTTAATTATGTGCTCGAACACTTTGCACAGCACTGAGGTGACGGCTATGGGTCGATAGTTGGCTGGCTCCGAGCGATCCCCTTTCGTGGGAATCGGCTGAACATTCACCTCTCTCCAAGGCAAAGGCACTGTACGCGATCTGTAGGACAGCCGGTACAGGCGCGTAAGCATTGGAGACAACTCCGCTGCACATTTTTGCAAAACTACCGCTGGAATACCATCCGGACCACTGGCTTTCCGGACATCGAGTGATTGCAGCACTGCACGGACATCGCGTTGCCTGATATGGATATCAGGCATCGGGTGGGCACTGTCGGGTAGTGTCGGTGGCTGCGTACCACAATCATCGATTCGGTAGTTGGCCGCAAAGAGATTAGCTAGCAGATTTGCCTTCTCTTGCGGCTCATGGGCCAGGGATCCATCAGAGTTACGCAGCGGAAGCAGTGAAGGCTGACAGAAGTAGGCTTGCACGGCTTTAGCCAGTCGCCAGTAGCCACGGCTTCCCGTGGGATGCATCACTAGCTCTTGACCAAGCCGCGCTATGTGCAGGGCATCCGCTCTGACGTAGGCCCTTCTACAGACCTTTGTGGCTCTGTTGTGCGCCGCCTTGAAGTGGCCCAGATTGGGATGGCGCGTGTCGCGTGCGCCCTTACCCAAGCGCGGTATGCAGACTGTTTTTGTTCAACAGCTTCCGCGCACTCGCGCCCGAACCAAGGGCGCACCCCGCGGTCACCGGTGATATCGGTGTATGAGATATAGTATTCCATACCCAGACCGATCTCACCAGCGACAGCAGTAGCAGAATCCGATGGGTTCTTACCTTCAAAGCAGCGCTCAACACACGGGATGGACGCAAAATAGTCACGAAATCCATTCCAGTCCACTGACGAGTAGTGCCAGAAACGCCGCTTCCCCTGCACGGGTCGTGGGGGCGCTATAATATGCACCGTGGAACAGACCAGGCAGTGGTCGGAGTTGCCTAAAGCGGCTCACACCGACACACTGTACCGGTTTGGATTACTCGTCAGCAGAAGGTCTAGCAGAGAAGGTGCTTGGCTCGACCTTCTTGGTATCCTAGTGACGTCGTGCACCAATTTGGTCGGGCCGTGCGCCAGAGCAAATGCGTGGGCGGCTCTCTTCCCGTATGGTCTGTTTTGGAGGAGCCCAACCAGATCTCGTGGTGGGCGTTAAAATCCCCCAAACCATTTCAGCATTCGGAAATCGCTCCTGCGCATCATCTGCCGCCTGAACCAGATATTCAAAGAGTCGAGTTGTCTCAGCATCTCCTGTATGGGAACGGTAGAGGCACACATAGATCTGACTCCTAGGGCCATGGTCTACGTGTACCCAAAGGATAGAGAAGGATGGGTCCTCTAGGCAGCGCAAACGGCGACAGCAAACATCCGCCCTAACAAACACTTTTGCACGAAAAATTTCCTCAAGAAACTTAGCCAGGGTAGAACAAGTAGGTCGTGTCGTCAGAGCGGTGTATTTGCGTCTCCGTTAGAACAAACATGGCAGGTTTCGCCGTCTCTAGGTGTTGGTGGACGGCGTTGAGGTTTGCATGGAGCCCACAGATGTTAGTAGACTCCACCTCAAATAGCAAGCTTTTGGGAGTGTGACGAGCCGCTGTGTTGCCTAGTTCTCTAAATTGCGCTGCCATGAGTTTGGGTGGGAGAAGGCATGAAAAAAGAGGTGATTGCCGCCGCAGCACCGTGTGACAAAGCGCGGGATATTGGTTTTATCTTTGAATGTGAGGCATGGCCAAAGTCGACGCGCCGAACGGAAGGGCCCCCGTACCCCCCCGAGTATAGTCGCCGGGCTCCCAAATCCGGTTACCAACCGGCATGACGAACCATATCGGGATTATGCGCGGCCTGGTGAGGCAGCCTCCCAATACTGTACTGTACTGTACTATACCGCAGGCGGCCAGCGGCACCACCGTTTCTACAGGTCTTCCTGTTCAGCGCATCGCCCCGCGCCATCCCCACTAGATTACGCCAAGACCCACTGGTCCCACTAGTGCTGCGCACCTCTGCCCGGCTATGCACTTGCTGACCCCTGAACACAATCCAACCGAGATTGAATTGCTATGGAGGGTTTTACGCAATAGTGCACGGTAGTACCCACCCGGTCGAAACTTGAGACAAATTTGTGCCACCAAGTTTCTACCACCAGTAGAGGTCCTTTTCAATATGATGTAGTATCGTTTTTTCAGCTTTATTGGGAATACAGTCGGTTATATATGTACTTTTTAAACCTTGCAAGGAGGTAGGACACGGCGGTATATCCGCCCGATTGAGCAGTCCGACTGGGGAAGTACCTCCGCCCAACAGAATACCGCGGTTATAATAACTTCGTGTTGTGTTCCCAGCGGTGAGTAGGGTAGCCAGAGCTCACTGGAGAATTTGTGCAGTCAGTGGGAAGACTAAAGGCTTGTCCTGATTTGTCTTCTACTGACGGCACAGAAACTCCGTACTTACAGGGTTGGCAGCGCGACTGTGACTCCTCTGGTGTTACAGACGTCCATAGACCACGGTAACTACTTTCCATCAGGTGGGCCGTGTGCTTGTCTGCCAAGTATAAAAAAATAAAAAATAAAAAACCTTTGGATACTGAAAATACACAGTTTTCGTCGACTGAACTGGCTTACCTCATTGATAGGCGTGGGTTTCTTGAGAGGCTTGAAGTTGTTGAGGCGATCTGGGATGGGTAGTTTGCTACTCTCAAAATTACATAGAGCATATCTACAAAATCGTAATGATATTTAACTATTTTTTTACTACTACTAACGTGAACTCGTGTCAATACTCCAGTTTTAAGGTTTCTGGTAGATAACTCTTTTTAGGGTTTTGTACACAGAGAGTAAAAACTGAACCCTATTACTGAGACTAAGCTGTCCGTCTGTGAGTTAGTTGGTTGTGAAACATTTATTTCAAAAATAATTTACGTGATATATTTTTGTTATTTGGTAGTTTATTTGGTTGCGATAGATATATTTATTTCAAAAAAATATATTTACGTGGGTAGTTGAGGCAAGAAGTTCATCTTTACAGAGCTCTTAAATAAAAATAGTATTTAAATTTTTTGACATTTAAATGAATAAATTATACAATTGACAATAAATACCTGCTAGTCTAGTGTTATCTCCGTGAACTAAGCACCATCTCATAACATAAAAAATGGAAGCGTCCATTCTTGACATGTAGAGTTATTTCGAGGAAAGGATGTCGAAGTTTGAGACAGATCTGCAGAAGAAGTCATCATCCAGCACAGGAAGCTTAGCGGAGGAGATTGCTGCCTTCAAAAAATGTATCCTTCAGACACTTAAGTCCTTTTCCCAGCAGCTCAGTAATGTTACACGAGAGGTAGACAATATGGAGATGCGTTGTCGCCAGAAAATCTTACTTCTACATGGTGTGAAGGAGCAGGAGGATGAAGATATTGGCAGTGTTGTCACTGATGTTGTGAAGCAGTAGCTCAAGATCAGCACCTTCTCCACCACGGACGTGACGACATCCGACGCTGCCATAGAATGGGACGGCAAGCATCCAACGTGAAGCCCAGACCTGTGCTTGTGTGAAGTTTCAGAGTCATACAATAAAGGGCAGTATTTGGTCTGCCAAGTCTAAATTAAAAGGTACGGGCATTACAGTATCCGAATTTCTGACTAGGTCGCGACACAAGGCGTTCATGGCCGCCCGTGACAAATTCGGAGTACATAAGTGCTGGACTAGGTAGGGCATGGTTTATGTCTTGGACTCTGACGGAAATCGGCATCGAATTGTCTCGCTCAGTGACTTCGACAGGATACAGTGCTCTGGCGATGAGGCGACGGTAGCTACAACCTCCAAAATCAGTGCTACCAGGACGAAACGTACTGCAGTGAAAAAATTGACATTCGTAATCGTAAACCCACAATGAACACTTCCTGAGTTAACATACGTATGTATGTTCACTTTTCAATTTCACTTCACTTTTCAATACTTTATAATTTTATGCAATACATGTGCAACAATAATCAATCATTTTCTCTATGCCTTCTTTTCTACTTGTTATGTTTTTGATTTAAATTCAATTCTTTGATTTGTCATGTTTTTGTTTTGTTTGACGTCTTTAACAGAATGCGTTACATATTCGCAAGTTAAATGTCACTATAAGTCAAACATAACTTTTAATCCTCATATGCATATATCATCATATGCACATATTTTGTAAACTTGAATATTTTTTTACTTTATTTTATTGTCTTTTTTTTTCTTTAATTTTGTAATATTTGTTTTGTCTGGTGTTGTGAAATACTTCTTCCTTCTATTATATAGGACTGGCGGGTGGACAGTGAGTGGATTTATTTACTAAAATAAATATATCTTACACACTATTTACTTATATATACATATATTAGTACACACACATATATTTAATGAATGACTTAGACAGTGATGATAGTTTTTTCTCCGCTAGTAGTCTCAACAACAGCTTCGTGAGTGTGCCGTCTGTGTCACTCGGGGACACTCTTCGATCACAGTTTTCGGATGTCCCCAGGTATTTTAATGTAGTCCATATAAATTCTCAGAGTATTCCTGCTCATTTCCCGGATATGCTGGCTAACCTTATTGATAAAAATATTCATGCTATTCTTGTTTCCGAATCGTGACTAAAACCTTGTCTACCGTGTACTTTCCGGGCTTCCAGCTCATTAGGAATGATCGAGTGCCTGTTTGGGGTGGCGGTGTGGCTATATATATATACGTTCTCAAATTCCTTATACAGTCATCAGTATGTCGCCACAGCCGACATCATCCGATGCAGGCGAATATCTTTTCCTAGAGCTGGAACTAAACCACTCTAAAGTTCTCCTTGGTGTCTATTATCCTTCATCGTCAAAAGTGAACTATTTTGCCTCTTTTGAACACTTGTTGGATACCTACTTACCACGTTACAAGCATGCTATAATAATGGGAGATTTTAATACTTGCTTGGTAAAATAAGGGCCATATATTACTCGTGCTACTTCTCTCCGCCGCATTATTCAATCCACTAAGTTGTCTATCCTCCCTCTGAACACTACTCACCATTTTCCTAACTGTGCTCCTGGTCTTCATCTCATTCTTGTTTCTTCACTTACACATGTCGCAAAGCACGGTCAATGTTCTGCTGATATGTTTTCCTATCATGATCTCATTTACCTTTCTTACAAGATACGGCCACCTAAAGAAAAATCCAAAATTATAATGCAGCGCAATTTTAGTAGCATTGCACTTGACAGGTTTCATGCGGCTGCCCACAATTTTGACTGGAACCATCTGCTTTCTTCAAACTGTATAGATGCCAAAGTCAATATTCTAACTGATAAATTAATAGAGTTTTACGATGTGCATGCACACATCCGTGCCATCAAAGTTAAGTATGTACTTGCCCCTTGGCTTACACCCGAGATTAAAGAGTTAATGTCTAAAAAAACTGCAGCTAAGACAAGGTACAAAATTAAATCTACCCAGATTAATTTGGAGAAGTATGTAGCCCTTAGAAATAAATGCAACAGGGTGTGTAGGAATGCACAACGCCATCATATTCATACCTCGGTAGAAAGCGGGGATCCAGAAAAAGTGTGGAAATTTCTAAATTCACTGGGAGTTGGAAAATCACGCCAAGACTCTATTCCTAAGAATTTAAACTTAGATGCACTTAATGTACATTTCTCTACTTCATCTAGTTTTAATGGAACTACGAAAACCAATACACTGCAATATCTTTCATCTAATTCCAACTCCTGATCATCCATCTTTCACCTTCAACTAATTGACCGCTTGTGATGTTAAGAAGAGCATTCTGTCAATTTCATCCAATGCTGTTGGGAGCGATGCCGTTAGCCGAAATATGATCGTGCCAATTCTGGAACAAATTCTTCCTATCCTATATATTATACTATATTTAACTACTCCATTTCATCTGCTTTTTTCCCATCCTCATGGAAAAGTGCCCAGATAATTCCTCTACTTAAAAAATCTAAGCCATGCTCCTTCTCTGACTATCGTCCTATACCTATCCTTCCTTTTCTTTCTAAAGTTTTAGAGCGTCTCATTCACTCGCAACTCAGCTCCTTCCTAAATAAAAATGCGCTGCTAAACCCACTACAATCCGGCTTCCGACATGGACACAGTACTACGACAGCATTGGTTACTATCACGGAAGACATAAGACTGGGCATGGATAGTGGAAAACTTACGCTTTTATCCCTACTGGATTTTAGCAATGCTTTTAACACCGTAGATTTCGACATCCTGCTCGGTATACTAAGCTCTATTAACATACCTCCAACGGCGATTGAGTGGTTTCATAATTACCTGTTTGGTCGCCAGCAGCGGATCCGCGTCGAAGAATCAAGTTCTTCTTGGTGCAATACGACTACTGGTGTACCGCAGGGTGGCGTTCTATCTCTGCTACTTTTCGCCATTTTCATAAACACAATCTCTGAAAAATTACTTTCATCCTACCACCTTTATGCTGATGATCTGCAAATTTACACCCAAGCTCCTCTAAACAACTTGTCCGATGCATTTATTGTACTCAATGAGGACCTGGATAGGATTTGCGAATAGAGCAAGAACCATGGACTCACCCTAAATTCATCCAAGACACAAATAATTGTTATTGGTAGTCCAAGGTTGACTTTGAAAATAGATTGGACCCAGCTTCCTCGGATTACCATGGGTGGGAGCAATCATGCCAATCAGTGAAAATGTCAAGAACTTGGGTATCTACATATATGGATAAATAATTTTGTTGGAATATCCAGTTACAGGAAACCAGTCGTAAACTTTTCGCTTCAGCGGGTGCTTTACGCAGACTGCGAAACTTCCTACTAATTGCCACTAAAACTGCGCTCGCACAATAGCTTCTTCTTCCTGTTATCGACTACGCCGATGTCAGCTATCCCGATCTCACAGAGGAGCAACTAGATAACCTTGAGTGACTTCAAAACTTTTGCATACGATTCATATTTGGTTTACGCAAGTATGATCACGTGTCGGATTTCCGTAAACAACTCAAATGGCTCCCAATTCGGCTTCGCAGGAATGCCCATATTCTAACATTATTATATAATGTATTATTTAATCCCACCACTCCCTCTTATCTCAAAGAACGATTCCAGTTCCTCCATGGCACACACACGAGATGCCTGAGGTCATCCGAGAATTTGAGGCTGAGAATGCTAATGCAATCAACTGATTTTGTTGATAAGTCATTCTCTGTGAAGGCTGTGCGCTTATGCAACGCATTGCCATTGAGTACCAGGCAGGCAAAATTCCTAAATATATTTAAAAGAATGGCAAAGGACTACTACCTATCATTGTGAACACTGTGACAGCTCACAATTAATATGCTCACTATTTTCCCTTCTCATTAGTATGTACTATTTACTTCGTATATCTATTTATGTGCTAAAGTTGTATATTTATTTTCCTTTATTTGAACTTCTCTCATATCTATCTTTCTTTTTGTTTTTTTTTAATACACCTTGTTTCTAGTTTATTTGCAAACTACACCAAATCTTTTACTTTATTACATTACTGTCCATTCCAAGGTTGCCTAGAAGAAATCGTTTGCAGCGATAAGGCCGCCCATTGTACATTAAACTGTATGCATGCTAACTACAAATTTTACTGTAATCTATTGGTGTACAATAAAGAATTATCTATCTATCTATCTATCTATCTAAATTAATCCAAAATAAATCAAGGCGGGCTAGATAATGGTACGGAAACCTTGGTGCGTCAGTCCGACTCGCACTTGGCCGGTGGATTAAATCAAGACACTTCACGACCTATAGGTGTGGTGTGTAAACATAAAAGTAAAACGCGGGACAGAGGACAAACCACAGATGTAAAGAAGTGTTTCAACAAGTGTTACAAGTTGGTTGTGGAGGTCTATTGGAATGGAGGTAAACGAAAAAAAAAAGTTCAGATAAGCCCGCAGTTAGACTGAAAAATGCGGCCCTCAGACTGTTACCAATGTGAAAGCTTCGGAAAGGAAAGCGACTGGAGATAAACGCTAAGATGAAGAAAGGTGTAAGGAACATAAAGTGATAACAACTGACCTGTCAATATAGTCTCTGTGCACTTATGTTTTTTCGCTGCTATGTACTTCATTATGAACTTGGGCGCTTCTGTCTTGCCGGATCCAGACTCGCCCGATATTAGAACGCATGTGCCTTGCTCTGAAATAAAGAATATTGATTATATTTCTTTAATGATTTTAAAGACAATAAATAAAAAAGAAAGGCAAGGTAAAGAGTTAGCAGGAGTCAAGGAGTCTCGCAAAACACTCTAGCGACGGAGGGCGCGGAATAACCTCCGTCCCCCATAAGCGTGACAGGGGGTGACGAAGGAGACGGCCTTGGGCCGGCTGGGACGCGAGGTATATATCTTAGATAATCGCACCTCCGACAACCTACGGCCCACATATTCGGAATGCGTTTTAGTCGGTTCAAGTCCACTGGCTCCGGTAAATCCAAGGTCTCATCTACATCTGGCCATGCATCGGGTAGACCTCACAAAAGTTTTGTAGAATGTTGCAATGAAATCCAAAAACGTAAAGTTCACAATCTCTTATCGTCAACTAGCCCAGAGGAAATTATGATAGCCCACGAGTGTATCCTTCGAAAAGAAGGCAAAAGGGGACTCTGCAGCGATCGCGAAAGAACTTTCTATGAGTTCACATAAAAGAGGTTCTATCATGAAAATTGTACGCAAAAGAATAAATACTGAACGCGTTCAAGTCACTGTGTAGGCTGATGAAGCATTGAGCACGATGGTAGATGCTGATTTATCAGTACATCAATATGAAATTATACGGCAAAGTATAAATAAATTGGTTAAAAACTTATATATATTGCCGTCTTATGATAAAGTAATAGAAGATAAGATAAATGAAAACCTATTTAGCATATCCATGGTACCTATTCAGTTAAAGTTTAATATTGAAGAGAATAACATTATAGTTTGGCAAAATCCAGCTCCATCTTCAACAAGGTACTGTCTTCCAACTCAACCTAACTTTACTAAAGAAACTACTTCATTAATTAGAGGAGAAGTTAACTCGGTGCAACAGCAAATTGATATGCTGTCATCCGTCAAAGTAAGTCTAGACAACTTTAAGATTTTAGTGAAAGAAAATACCTATACAGAGTGTATTTTTGAAACGGGGCAGTAAGGGCAAGTACCTTAACCGTTGCAGTTACAGCAAAACGTTCTTAAAAGACCTTCCCTAACTTTTTGGGACATTTTGAACTGCATTCACAGATTTTGTAAAAAACTTATAGTTAGCAAAAAAAAATGCAAAAGTTCAAAATTTTTTTTTTTATGCCAATCGATTCTATTTCATGTGGGGATCAAAAAAACTCTAGGACCATTTTAGCTTTCAGTACTAGAAAAGACAGAAATCGCCAAAAACGTTTCCCATACATTTCGTACGGAAATATGATAAATCAACTCGAAACTCATAGGTCAGGTAAAATTTTGAGCTTTTTGAAATAAAAAAAATCATTTAAACATTTAAGAAATTGGTTTATGAAATAAATTGCTCAAAATCATTTCCATTTTCACGAATACATAAGTCTATCCTTTTTTGCACTGAACGAATGGCGGCTAATAATGTTCTGGGATGAATATTACGTAAAATGGTCATTAATGCATCCTTGAGCTCTTGAACACTGGCGTACGTCGTCTTATACACATCGTTTTTCACGAAGCCCCATAAAAAAAAATCAAGTGGTGTTAGATCGGGGCTACAAGGTGGCCACTGTGTTGGACCATGTGTACCTATCCACTGTGTACCGAATAGACGGCTCAAATTGGAACGTGAAAGGTGACTGTTATGTGGCAGAGCACCATCTTGTTGAAAATGAACTTTTCGCAATTCCGACAGGGGCCATTCGTCCATCTCGTTTTCAAGATGGTGTAAAATGACTTCATTATACATGGCAGAATTCAGTTTCCCTTCATAAAATTGCACCATTATGACTCGATTGGACATTATACCACATCAACAGTTGAATGAGAAGCGAACCTGATTATGACTTGCCGTAACTCATAGTGGATTTTCTTTGGACCAATAGTGGTGATTTTTTCTGTTGTACATACCATTATTGGAAAAATTCGTTTCGTCTGACCACAGTATGTAATTTAAAAATTCATCATCTCTGCTTATTTTTCCTCTTAGCCATCTGCAAAAAGTAAACCTTCGAACATCATCACCCGGATGTAACACTTGAACTATGCGCCCATATCGATAGCACTTGTAGCCGTATTTCTTCCATATCTTTATCACAAGGGAGTGGGATACACCTACTTCAAGGGCGACTTGCCTGGACGATACCTCTGGATATGCTACGACATAAGTCAGAACCGCAATCTCTGTGTCCATGTCCACACGAGGCTGCCGCTTTCTTTTGAAAGAACCCTGCAATTCCAGGTTTATCAAAAGATTTGTAATAACCTTTCTTGTTGGCACATGCCGCAACGGATGCTTATTGCGGTACCACACTAATGCAGCTCCCGCATTTCGATTATTGACAAAATACGCTTCTATTAAGTCAATTTTTTCACGATTAGAAGACATTTTAGCGAAAATCCTTAATTAATAACTCATACGAAGTACTAAGTATAACACACAGATTTTCGAATCAAATTCGAAATTTGAGGGTAAAAATTCTTTTTATTTACTTTACAGTCAATTCTACCCACTTCCTGGCCATAACAAAAAGTTAGACCATCGTAGAAATTTGTTTCTGTTGCCGAAATGTATGGGAAACGTTTTTGGCGATTTCTGTCTTTCCTAGTACTGAAAGCTAAAATGGTCTCATAGAGTGTTTTGATCCCCACATGAAGTAGAATCAATTGGCATATAAAAAAAAAATTTTGGACTTTTTGCATTTTTTTTGCCAACTGTAAGATTTTTACAAAATCTGTGAATGCAGTTCAAAATATGTCAAAAAGTTAGGGAAAGTCTTCAAGAACGTTTTGCTGTAACTGCAACGGTTAAGGTACTTGCCCTTACTGCCCCGTTTCAAAAATACACCCTGTATTTAAATACCTATATTTAGTGAAAGAAGTTTTTTTGCTGACTATGATAGACGGTAAAATATGCAGTGCTCTGTCTAATGTTTCATCATCATCTCAAACTTGCTATATATGTGGAGCAAGGCCTTCAGAGATGAATAATCCATCGCTTATTTTGACAAAACCCTTCGATCAAACTGCCTTATATTTTGGGTTTTCTCCTTTGCATTCCTGGATTAGGTTCATGAAGTGCATACTTCATATCGCCTACAGACTTGATACAAAATGTTGGCAAGCTAGAGGTCAAGAAAATAAGGATAAGGTTCAGTCAAGGAAGACTCATATACAAGCACGATTCAGAAATGAATTGGGCTTATTAGTAGATTTGCCGACTCAGCAAGCGGGTAAGCCAATGAAGGCAACACAGTTCGCCGATTTTTCAGAGATGCAACAATAACTGCTGACATTACAGAAGTAAATTTAGAATTAATACTGAGATTTCATATCATTTTAGAAACTCTTGGGTGTAGTTTAACAGTCGATTCAGATGCATTCAACATTTATACAGAGGAAACCAGAAACCTGTATCTTAGGGAATACTGTGCACAAAGTTTTATTTCATGGTCGCGATGTAATAGCTTCGTTTATTTTGCCGATTGGACAGCTATCGGAAGAGGTACAAGAGGCTAGAAACAAAGATAACCGAAGATACAGGGAACTTTTCACTAGAAAACGTCACGAATAGACACTAAAACCGATCTACTTAATGGGCTTCTTATGACATCAGACCCTTTTATAGCCAGTCTTAGGTGTATAATGAAAAGAAAACAAAGTCCTCTAGTCGCTGAGGTCCTGAAATTGCTTTCTATATCTAACATAAATGAGGCCGAGCGAGGAATCGGTGATTAAAATAACAATATTTATTTAGTTATATCTATTTATTATAATTTTTGAATTGTCTTTTATTTCAAATAAATGTTGTTGCATCTAAATGTCTTTGCTTATTTGAAAACATCGGTATGTTAATTTTCAAATATATTTGATGGTTAAGCAAACTTACCTGTAAGTGACGTTTGACCATAATTATACGAGACGCTGGATCCGAAGAGATTTATACTTCACTTAGTAGTTCCACTTCTCATTCTACTAGGCATCGCACAATATTTAGAAATCTAGAAAAAAAGACTAATTCACACCGCCTCCGCTCTAGCCGGTGGCGGCGCTCCTGTCTTACGTCATTCATTTTAAAGCTATTTCCTATTTCACGCAATCGGCTTGCCTTTTGTAATAATCATGCCAGGGATTGGGCGGGTAATAAATCTCTTCGGATACAACGTCTCGTATAATTATGATCAAACGTCACTTACAGGTAAGTATGCTTAACCATCAATTATACTACTACGTTGGATCCTCGAGATTTATACTTCACTTGGTAGATGTGTAGCGCTGATGTGAAATATGTGGAATGGGCAAATGACAAAAAAAATTGTGCAAAGGAGATAGATATAATCTGACACTGTTAATGTGCCAACTAACAATTACTAACATGAAACATTCAGTTAGAATCACATACAAATGTTGCGAAGCTATTACCATCCTCGCGGGACATATTTGTTGCTTATTAGGAAAAAATAGGCATTGCGCGATCTGGTACAGATGTTTTAATTATGTCGTTAATTATTATCTCGATCCTATAGGTGGTGACATCGATATTAGTCAAACGAATTAAAGACAGCGTCTGCACGCGTTGTGCATTCGACGACGCGAGAATAGCCGTCTGTTTTTTAGACAGTTTGTCTATACTCAATGCATCATTTGGATACCATGTGGCCAATAGGTCCAGCCCTAAATTCGGGCACCAGGTTGACTTATATTTAGGAAAATTGGGTCTAATCTTAAATACGCCATTGAAAAATCTACCTATTTCATCATTATTACCTGCTTGTTAGCCTAAAAACAGAACCAGCTCGTAGAGAATTTAAAGTAGAATAGCTAGCACCAGCTGCAAACTGTGATGTTAGAAACGTTAGTATTATAGGGACATATATTGTGGAACGGATCCGGCGGCTGGGCCTTGAGGTGGCTCTGCATAAATCCGAGGCCATGTTCTTTCACGGACTTCGGCGCACGCCACCACCTGGTTCCAGTCTCACAGTGGGAGGCACTCTCATCGGCATCAAGCCCCAGATGAAGTATCTGGGGCTCGTGCTCGACGGCCGGTGGGACTTCGGGAAGCACTTCCGAAGTCTGGGCCCCAAATTGGTGGGCACAGCCAACGCTCTGGCGCGGCTACTGCCTAACCTAAGGGGCCCGGAGGACTCCTGCAGGAGACTCTACTCGGGTGTCGTGCGGTCCATGGCTCTGTACGGGTGTCCCGTGTGGGCGGATACCCTGAATGATCGGCACATGCCCCTGCTGCAGCGTCCGCAGCAGAAGTTGGCGTGCCGCATCATAAGGGGGTACCGCACGATATCCTTCAACGCGGCGAGTCTCCTCGCCGGACCGCCACCATGGATCCTGGAAGCGAGATCCCTTTCGGCGCTATACCGGTTCCGAAAGGCGGCGCGGGAGCGGGGTCACGATCCCGAGTCCGAAGAAATTCGGGCCGTGAGATACCGGCTCCACAGGGAAATGGTGGCGGAATGGGAGCTGCGACTTGGGCGACCAGGCGCAGGGCGCGCCGTTGTAGCGGCGGTAAGACCCATCATGGGGAAGTGGCTAGAGAGGCCACACGGCAGCCTCTCGTACCGTCTGACGCAGATGACCACCGAGCACGGGTGCTTCGGAAAGTATCTGCGTCGGATGGAGATAGAGCCAACGTCCGAGTGCCATCACTGCGACGCGAGCGAGTACTCAGGTCCGCACACGCTCACCGAGTGTCCGGCGTGGGAGACGCCGAGGCGGGAGCTTGTGGCGGCCCTGGGAGTGAGAGTTCTCACGCTCTCCACCTTGCTCGCGGCGATGGTCCGCTGCGCGGATGCGTGGGCGGCCGGCGCTTCCTTCTGCGAGCAAGTAATGCACCCACACCCGAGAAGAGGGCCAGATCGTGAGAGATGGCCCTAGGTCGGCCGGGGTGCGAGGGATATGCCTGTCAACCTCACCTTCGGCAACTAAAGCGACCCACAGGCGGCGTGCGTTTTAGTCGGTTCGAGTCCGACATAACCTCCTTCGCCGGCTCCGGTGGGGAGGTATCCGTGGGGATTTTGCGCACGTAAAAAAAAAGGGACATCTATTACGTTATAGTTAATATTTCTATCAGTGCAGAAATGGCATCATTTTTAATAGCACTTTCGTATTGTAATCGAATTTGTAGACAATGATGCAATCATAATATCTATTGTCTCGACTCTCAAAGATTATCTTGCGTACGCTCCCACGAACGAACTTAATGCCTCATTACAGAAGGAATATTGGGGAGAGGCAATAGCAACTGCTGCCTACATTATCAAGTGCTTTATTTATATATTGTTATAGGCGATACGTTTTAGAAATCTTTTCGAATGCTTCGCCTATAGGATGGGGGGCATTCTGTAACGGGGAGAGGACAGGCGGTTACTAGGTAGAAATGGAGATGAAAAATCACACTAACCGGTCAGAATTAAAAGCGACTTTGAATGGTTTGTAGTGTTTTGCCGCCGACATTATGCATAAAGAGCTGCTTCTACGAATCGATAACACTTCAGCAATCTCCTACATAAATCGATACGGTTTAATTTCCTCACCTCAATGAGGTCTCTCAAGACATATGACAATGATGTGAGAGTAGGCAGCTGTATATATTAGCTTCGTATACCAACTCGTAGTACAACCGCGAAGCTGATGAGGAGTCAAGGAGAAGCAACATAGACACGAAATGGACAATTTGGGTTTCAAACTGGCGTAGGCACGCAAGATGCAGTTGAAACTCTAGTGAGGGATGTTAGAAGCGGACTAAACTCTAGGAAAAAGGTAGCCGGCCTCTTCCTGGACTTAAGCTCTGCCTTTGATACAATTAACCACAATCTACTATTATGTAAGTTAGAACATTATGGTGTGAGAGGCAAAGCTTTACAACTTCTCACATCATATTTTAATAACAGAAAAATGTTCGTCGAAGTAAAACAAGTCATGAATGGACAAAATGACAATGACAATAAGCAAAATATGACGAGTAATAAAGCTTGTGAAAAGGTTTTTAGATCTAAATTTGAGAGTAACAGCATAGGAGTTCCTCAAGGATCAATACTTGGTCCAATATTTTTTATAGTATTTATGAATGACCTGATAAAACATATAGAAAAAAGCTTAGAAGGACACACACGGCTAGTAGTCTTTGCAGATGACACAAACGCCGTCATATCGGCAGATTCTAATGACTTGCTTAATATATGCGTGAATGAAGCTCTGGAAGCATTTCACAAATGGTTCACCATGAACGGACTCAAGGTGAATGCAACTAAAACCAATTTAATATTATTTTGTACAACATCTAAAAATAGTGATCGTCTAAATTGTACCTTAGACGGTGTGAACGTTGACATGGTAGAGGTAGTTAAGTTCTTGGGTGTACGTGTCGACTGTCACCTTAACTGGAAACCTGAACTTGGAAGCTTGGAACTTGCCATTCTGCATGCTATGTTTTAAGAAGCCTAAGAAATGTAATTGACATACCACAACTCAGGAGGGTGTATTTCGCACTAATAGAGTCCAGGTTAAGATGCAGTATCCTGTGTTGGGGGGGCAGTTATGAATATAACTTAAATAAGGCTTTTGTATTGCAAAAAAGGGCAATCCGCACCATAGTCTGTATTCGCCAGCAAGAATCATGTACGGAATATTTCAGAGATCTAAATATCCTCACCGTGCCATCGTTGTATGTGCTTGTGCTAATGAAATACTTTGTTAAATATGTACATGAGTTCGAAACAGAAGAGGAAAGAAAATTTAGGGAAAGTACTAGAAGGAAAGACTTCCAAACTAATTGTATTCCACACCTTGACATTGTTAGACATGGCACTAGACACATGTCAGTAAAAATCTTTAATAAGCTTCCCGATGACTTAAAATTGTTATTATACAAACGGGATTTTATTACCAAATTAAGGCAGTTTTTGCTAGAAGGCTGTTATTATTCTTTAGATGACATTATGAACTGTACCTAATTGACTGGAATTGTAATGTATATGCTGTTTATGTAAGTAGGTAGGTATATAAGATAATATTATTGATTATATTTAACTTTATTCTCACATTGACATTTATGATTGACATTGATAATGGTTAATTTTTTGTATAATTTTTGCATGACATGCCTCATTAATTACTATTCTTCCTATAATTTAATACAATGTAATTCAAAATTCAACACAATGTAAAAGTTGTTATGAATGAATAAATAATAATAATAATAATAATAATATCATTCCAAAAAATAGTTGACACGTACGGCTGTCCCAAAATAAAACTCTTTGCGATTAAAACATTATGTCAAATGCTTAACATAAAGCTCATGGCAACGAGATTCCGAAGCTTATAATGTAGGTGCATAGTCTGGAGGGAACATTTTTTATGCCTTCCCTTCCTTTTCATTGATCTTGAAATGCTTACGGAAAATTGTTAATGATAATGCCATGGGTTTAATCGTAGTCCCATACGGGCCAAGCCAGCCGTAGTATTATCTTTTTCTCAAATTGTCCAAATTAAAGCTAAGCTTTAAACCTAAGCCAGGTTTGCTATTGTCTCCTTCCAGGACCCGCCACCCCCTTTAGAGGCGCCTTACCCCGTTGGCATCACTATTATCAGGGGAGCGTACGCAAGACAATCTTTGAGACACGAGACAATAGATATTATGATTGCATTATTGTCTACAAATTCGATTACAATACGATAGTGCTATTAAAAAATGATGCCATTTCTGCACTGATAGAAATATTAACTATAACGTAATAGATGTCCCTTTTTTTTTTTACGTGCGCAAAATCCCCACGGATACCTCCCCACCGGAGCCGGCGAAGGAGGTTATGTCGGACTCGAACCGACTAAAACGCACGCCGCCTGTGGTTATCTACACAAAAGTACCTATTTATTCCCAAAATAACATGCGAGTAACGAACAAGTACGTTAGGTTTTCTTCGTATTGAACTGTACCATGTAGGTACAACAAACTTGCTTGTAAAAGTGTCGTAGACTTTCATATTATAACACAACATAATAAAGTTACACGACCGTATTACACAGAAGAAAGTTGTACAAAAAAAAAAATCACGACTTACCCTCTTCCGAGGTAGTGTCCGAAGAATAATTTCGTAATTGATTTTCTAATTGCCTAATTTTCAAATGAATATGTTTCTTTTGCGTTGTTTACGTTGTCCCATATTCACTTGCTACTACTTAATATATACGAAAACTGGCCCAATTTATAAGAATTCACCGAAAAATATTTAATTTAATTTATTAGGTGTTGCGATGCCCGCACAAGAAAAGCGAAAGACGTAAGACAGGAGCGCCGCCACCGGCTAGAGCGGAGGCGGTGACAACTAAAGTTTTTTTTCTAGATAGATAGTGAAGTATAAATCGCGAGGATGCAACGTCGTAGTATAACTTTTATTTAATTCTATCTGGAATTAAATCCCGCTAGAATGCGAGATTCCCGCACTATGCGCCGTCCGCGCGGCGCCGCCGCTCCAAGCTGTGCCACATGCCGTACGTGAAGTAGATTATCAACCCTGGAACACGGGACAAACTGAAAGTTAGGTACCTAATCTTTTTATAATATAACTAGCTGACCCGCTCTAGCTCCGCCTGAGTATATTTCGAAACCTAATATCACCGATTTGAGCCCATGTTTCTTTAGTTTTGAAACAATGTATGGAAATCAGCCGGATATGTTGATTTGTTTGATTACTACTCCACTCACGTGATGACACTAATACCTTTGCTAGAATTTAACCTAAAACCTTCGTCGATAAATGGATTATTTAACACAAAAACAATTTTTCAATTCGAACCAGTAGTTACTGAGATTAGCGCGTTCAAATAAACAAACTAGTTTGTCTATTTGAATCTTGAAAATAGTCTTATGGAATCTAGAATAAGGATAAACATACTTAGATTTTTTTGTAAGCAGATACATACATTATTATACATAGAAATAACCAGACCAATGCAAATATACGTACTCATGCATACAAATATTTGCACTGAGCGGGAATCAAACCCGCGCCCCCTGTGTAGCAGTCGAACGTTCTACCGCTACGCCACAGAGGTTGTCAAATATGTGTATGTGTGTGTTCAAAGTGACTGACTGAAAAGAAGCGGACCCCGGACATCAAGGTGAAATCTTCGGATGCGACTGAAAGTAACCCAAGAGCACATGAAGAAGAACATGACTATTTTTAAGATCAGAATCTGAAATCTTCGGATGCGACTGAAAGTAAAGCAAGAGCACATGAAGAAGAACATGACTATTTCTTAAGATCAGAATCTGAAATCTTCGGATGCGACTGAAAGTAACGCAAGAGCACGTGAAGAAGAACATGACTATTTCTTTAGATCAAAATCTGATCAGAATCTGAAATCTTCGGATGCGACTGAAAGTAACGCAAGAACGCATGAAGAAGAACATGACTATTTCTTTAGATCAGAATCTGAAATCTTCGGATGCGACTGAAAGTAACGCAAGAACACATGACGAAGAACATGACTATTTCTTAAGATCAGAATAAAATATGATAAATATTAACTTAAAAACGTCGTTTGCAATTTACGACTATACTTTTATAAATAAATTCAATAAAATGAAATTTTCAAAGGAACTCCTACGAGTAAAATTAATAAAGTGAAGTTTTGTTAAGTAGAATTTGAACCCATCTCTTACCATGTGGTGTCTATGGTAAGCATAGCTTAACTAGCTTGTTTTATGGGCTCTTGAATGCGGATAAACATAGTTAGATACTTTTTTTGTAAATACATACATAGAAACACATATTATACATAATATGAGAGATTATATTATTTCATGGAATAAATACACTAATTACATAACAAACAGCTACTAAAAGTAATCATACAGAACCAGGGTGAACATAAAAACTTATAGTTTTTGGTAGTGCTCCCTTACCAGTCTCTGAAATATAGACAGCGCCTGTGACGTTAGCTTGGTGCATCCCAATATAACTTCTTGCATTTGCTTCTTTTTCTTCTTTGGTTCAATAGGCTCTTATTTTCAAAACTATCGTACAAGCCCACTGGTTTTATACATAGCAAATTGGTCATCTTCATAAGCCTCATTCGCCTGAGCGAAAGAGGCTTATGAAGACCGGTATCTTGGATTATGCCATAAAATTTGATACGCGTCACTGTCGGTACTGTTTCTTTAGTTCTGAATAGTTTTGCAATTAAAATAATTATTAGAAGCCCAAGGTCAAACTTCATGTGTGGCGGGCATGGACCTCAGTACCAGCTGATTGGCTCAAGGTCAACTATTTGCGAGCTCGTTTCCGGATTAGAAACTCATTTAATTTACATTGTATACATACTAATACCACGAAGGGGTAGGCAAACCTGAGTCATCAAAGATATAGCGCAACTTTTTGAGTACCAGATAATAGAGGCAATTTGTCATACTATTTAACTTCCTTAAGGCGCAAGGAATTTTTTTATACCGAGGGTTCCGTAACTTAATTTACATAAACCGTAATATATTTTGAATATGTTGACTTAGAAGACTGATTTCTCTAGTTTCAAGACGTTATAGACGAAGATATAGTGGTGGTATTCCTAGAAAAAGGTCTTGAGAGAGAGATAGACGGAGAACGAAGTGATCCTATAAGGGTTATTATTTTTCCTTTTCAGGTACAGAAGCCTAATAAAAAGAGACTAAACGGCACTAAAGTAAACTAGTATGTAATAAAATTGTAATAATAAATATTTTGTAGGTATATAAAAAGTTATAAGCGTGGCTTCCGGCCGAGTAGAGTTTGGACCAATCCATCTCTTCCCATGCGGTATCGTACAAGGCGACACAGGGATAGGGCTGTTTAACATCAGACAGATATATACAGCCCAGACTCAGTCTCGAATGTGTGGCTCAGTAAAGATGCCCGGAAAAGGGCAATAGGCTGAAATGTGGATGTTAATTCACCTCTGTCTAACCTTAAGTGTGATGTAGCATGTACTTAGATACTAATTATTCTACACTTGTAACCTATATATTCTATGATTAATCTCAAAAAATAAGCAGTATACAATCAGACCTTGTTCGTTTCATTTCGTCTCCCAACACCCTGTCTTACAGGGAGAAAGGTGTGCTTATTGTGTGTAAGTAAAATAACGATGTAATAGACATAGAAGGCAATAAAGATAAGTCCGCCTCGCATTTGGCTGGTATTTCTTAAGGTTTGTTTATATCACGCGACCGACTTTTAGCGGCACGTAATATTTATTGACATTCTAGCCAAATATGGCAATATATCTAAATAATATTAAAATTTTGGACATTAGTATCAGAAAAAACGGGATATTTACCATGTTTCATTATTTTGAGTTTTTTCTGATACTGATGTCAGTGACCATGATAGTTTAAATACCTATATTTTGGACATTGTTCATTAGCATCGAAAAGAATGCCAATAAAATAAAATATTAGAGTCAGTGACCTCGGGCGAAAAACATACGGAACCATCCAATAATTCTATGTTGACCTGTGAAACCGAAGCTAACACAGCAAGGCAGTGTTACGATAACTTTCCCTCGAATGTCCCTTTCTTATTCGGGTAGTGAATTCCTTGAACTGAATAAGAAAAGGAGGACTGTACCTAATACCTGAATAAGGACGGCACCATTCGAATGTCGTGAAACAGTCAGTTTTAGTATTCACTCCTCTTAGAGTCAACTCACACAAGCAATGGCCAGTAGCATCTTTTGAGGCAAAGTAATACCATTTTGAATCTTATGTAGACGAGGTAAAGTTACATCTCATTTGAACGAAAAGGGGTAGCGCAGCTGCATGAACCTTCTCACATCTAATTCCAGCAAGAAATTTAGGGCGCTGCTCTTTCGATATGAGTGAACCCTTATAGGCGGCAATAATGCAGATAACACAAAAAGGAAATATAGTGACATCTGACAGCTGTCAATTAGTTTTATTAAGCTGTCGTTAATCAAGGATTCGGTGGCTTTTAGTACTTTAGTATATGATTTGTAAATGATTAAAATTTATTACACACTTTAGTAGGCGCTTATCGCTTGACAAGTTTAATCACAACTAAATTTATAGCCTATACTTTTTTAAAATTAATATAAGTCGAAGTGGTTTGTGATTTCTGTTTTTTTTTTGTTAGCCTTTTTTTGTGAGTTAATTATAACCTGAGTAATTGTATATTAGTAAGGTCCTAACAGTATAACAGTTGTAAATTTCAATTTCACCAAATTATTGCTGTGTCAATGTATTAATTACTTACTACACTGTACTCCATTCGGTTAGGTACTTAACTAAAGATAAACAATCTTGTAAAGACTTTTTGTACAAACACATATTAAATAAATCCACTTGGCTGTGACTAAGTAGTCTTACAATTTCGGTTTTTATTTTACTTTAAATACATACATACATACATATTACTCAAGCCTTTATGCCCAGAGGGTTAGGCAGAGGTGAATTAACACCCACATTTCACGGATCATTATACGTGTCCCCAGTACTGTCGTCGCATAACAGTGAATGGAGCCATCAGACATTGCATTGATACGCAGCATGTCATTGATATGCAGAAGAAACAGCGTAGGTGACAACATGGAGCCTAGTGGGACAACAGCGTTTATGTTCATGCGGTTTGAGCAGTTGCCGTCGACGACGGCTTGGATGCTTCTGTGTGTACTGTGGGACAAAAAGCTGGAGATCCATTCGCACAGTCCCTCGGGGAGTCCATAATATTTATTCATTTCTTTATTAATTTATTCATTAATTATACGCAATATAAGCTTACAGTTTGCACCAAAGCGCTTATATGTTGTCGGTTACAAAAAAATACATTATACAATACATTACACAGATTGTATTAATTAGATAATTAAATGGCACATTCCTCGAAACTATTCAAAACTAAAATATGGCAACTTCGTAAGAAGACCTTTGTGCCAGACCCGATCGAAGGCCTTCGCTATATCGAGGCTGACCGCTAGTGCCTCACCCCGACTCTAGATAGCTTGCGCCCGCCGGTTTGTGAGGTACATAAGAAGGTCACCAGTAGAACGACAGTGGCGAAAGCCGTACTGTCGATCGTTCAGTAGATCGTTTCCCTCAAGGTATCTCAGGAGCTGTGTATTAATAACACGCTCCATTACCTTCGAGGGAAGTGAGGTGATAGCGATAGGCCTGTAATTGGTCGGATCTGTCCTGTCACCTTTCTTAGGTACAGGGTGCACGAATGCGGTCTTCCACGAGGACGGGACCCGCCTTGCGGAGTATGAGAGTGCGAAAAGACGTTTAAGTACAGGGCACAACTCGTGGACACAGTGTTTAAGCAACATCGCCGGTATACCGTCCGGCCCACTCGACTTCCGAACATCTAGGGACTTAAGCTCTCGCCGGACCACCCGTTGCGTGATTTTCACTTTAATATTTTTATATAATAACAGTCAATTGTTGGGCTTTATAGGGTTACAATTACTCGTAACGACTGTCGACGATTTTTTATTGGGCAAATATAATGTCCAATAAAAATGGCCTAAAAATTTAGGTCAACATTTACTATTCGATGTTCCTAGTAAAGAAATAAAATCCTGATGGTGATGCAGAAGGCTGGTCAGTCATAATGTCACCTGATATTATATATATAGACAACATTCATAATACCTATTGCGAGCATGTCGTTCTTTTAATGTGGCATGTCGGGAGGTTGATTTGGATTTGTTTTGCACTAGTGTTACTAGAATGAAGAAAGCTAGAGTGATCAATACTTTGAATGATTTCCATTATATCTAATATAGTTTCCTAATTTCTAAAATAACGTAATTTGTCTTGAGAGTTTTTTGAGCATTAGAATGTAAAGATGTAATAATACCTAAATGTGGAAACTGATAATTGGCCTTCATACTATTAATTATATAATATTGAACCTTTTTTAGCTGTAAGTTTCCCTAAAATTGTAAAATAAAAAAAATAAATAAAAAATATCTCAATCTATCACTATCTACCGGGCGTCAGGGAAAAGCGACTCGAGGAATGAACTGGTGGTAGAAACTTGGTGGCACAAATTTGTCTCAAGTTTCGACCGGGTAGGTACCACCGTGCACTATTGCGAAAAACCCTCCATAGCAATTCAATCTCGATTGGATTGTGTTCAGGGGTCAGCATGTGCATAGCCGGGCAGAGGTGGTGGTTGTCGCAGCACTAGTGGGACCAGTGGGTCTTGGCGTAGTCTAGTGGGGATGGCGCGGGGCGATGCGCCGAACAGGGAGACCTGTAGAAACGGTGGTGCCGCTGGCCGCCCGCGGTATAGTACAGGGGCCCAACTGGGGTTAACCACCTTGGGAGGCTGCCTCACCAGGCCGCGCATAATCCCGATATGGTTCGTCGTGCCGGTTGGTGACCGGATTTGGGAGCCCGGCGACCATACTCGGGGGGGTACGGGGGCCCTTCCGTTCGGCGCGTCGGCTCTCGCCATGCCTCACATTCATAGATGAAACCAATATCCCGCGCTTTGTCACACGGTGCTGCGGCGGCAATCACTTCTTTTTTCACGCCTTCTCCCACCCAAACTCATGGCAGCGCAATTCACAGAAAAAGGCAACACAGCGGCTCGTCACACTCCCAAAAGCTTGCTATTTGAGGTGGAGTCCACTAACATCTGTGGGCTCCATGCAAACCTCAACGCCGTCCACCAACACCTAGAGACGGCGAAACCTGCCATGTTTTTTCTAACGGAGACGCAAATACACCGCCCTGACGACACGACCTACTTGCTCTACCCTGGCTATGTTCTTGAGGAAAGTTTTCGTGCAAAAGCCGGGGTGTGCGTGTTTGTTAGGGCGGATGTTTGCTGTCGCCGTTTGCGCTGCCTAGAGGACCCATCCTTCTCCGTCCTTTGGGTACACGTAGACCATGGCCCTACGAGTCAGATCTATGTGTGCCTCTACCGTTCCCATACAGGAGATGCTGAGACAACTCGACTCTTTGAATATCTGAGTCAGGCGGCAGATGATGCGCAGGAGCGATTTCCGAATGCCGAAATGGTATTTTTGGGGGATTTTAACGCCCACCACGAGATCTGGTTGGGCTCCTCCAAAACAGACCATGCGGGAAGAGCCGCCCACGCATTTGCTCTGGCGCACGGCCTGACCCAATTGGTGCACGAGGTCACTAGGATACCAAGAAGGTCGGGCCAAGCACCTTCTCTGCTAGACCTTCTGCTGACGAGTGATCCGGACCGGTACAGTGTATCGGTGCGAGCCGCGTTAGGCAACTCTGACCACTGCCTGGTCTGTTCCACGGTGCCTATTATGGCGCCTCCACGACCAGTGCGGGGGAAGCGGCGTCTCTGGCACTACTCGTCAGCGGACTGGGATGGACTTCGTGACTATTTTGCGTCCATCCCGTGGGTTGAGCGCTGCTTTGAAGGTAAGAACCCATCGGATTGTGCTACTGCTGTCGCCGGTGAGATCGGTCTGGGTATGGAATACTATATCTCATACACCGATGTCACCGGTGACCGCGGGGTGCGCCCTTGGTTCGGGCGCGAGTGCGCGGAAGCTGTTGAACAAAAACAGTCTGCGTACCGCGCTTGGGTAAGGGCGCGCGCCACGCGCCATCCCAATCTGGGCCACTTCAAGGCGGCGTATAACAGAGCCACAAAGGTCTGTAGAAGGGCCTATGTCAGAGCGGATGCCCTGCGCATAGCGCGGCTTGGTCAAGAGCTAGTGATGCATCCCACGGGAAGCCGTGGCTACTGGCGACTGGCTAAAGCCGTGCAAGCCAACTTCTGTCAGCCTTCGCTGCCTCCGCTGCGTAACCCTGATGGATCCCTGGCCCATGAGCCGCAAGAGAAGGCAAATCTGCTGGCTAATTTCTTTGCGGCCAACTCCCGAATCGATGATTGTGGTACCCAGCCACCAACACTACCCGACAGTGACCACGCGATGCCTGATATCCATATCAGGCAACGCGATGTCCGTGCAGTGCTGCAATCACTCGATGTCCGGAAAGCCAGTGGTCCGGATGGAATTCCAGCGGTAGTTTTGAAAAAATGTGCAGCGGAGTTGTCTCCAATGCTTACGCGCCTGTACCGGCTATCCTACAGTTCGGGTACAGTGCCTTTGCCTTGGAAAGAGGCGAATGTTCAGCCGATTCCCAAGAAGGGGGATCGCTCGGAGCCAGCCAACTATCGACCCATAGCCGTCACCTCAGTGCTGTGCAAAGTGTTCGAGCACATAATTAAAAAACAGCTCATGCGGCACCTAGAGGATCACTCCTTAATTAATGACCGGCAATATGGCTTCAGACCGAAACGGTCAACGGGTGATCTTCTAGCATACGTTACCCATCTTTGGGGTGAGGCTATGGACAAGCACGGCGAGTCACTGGCAATTAGTCTTGACATCGCCAAAGCTTTCGATAGAGTCTGGCACAAATCGCTTCTTTCTAAGCTACCTGCCTTTGGTCTGCCTTCTGGGCTGTGCAACTGGGTTGCTAGCTTCCTGCAGGGGCGCCGTATTCGCGTCCTTTGTGACGGACGAGCTTCGGAGTTTCTGCAGGTTAATGCTGGCGTGCCCCAGGGGTCCGTCTTATCACCCACTCTCTTTCTTCTGCATATCAACGACATGCTGTCTACCGGCAATGTTCATTGTTATGCAGACGATAGCACTTTACATGGGAGTTAATATGGACATCCAGCGGCCAAGCAGTCAGATATCGCAGAGAAAAGGCAGCTTCTTGTCACTGAGCTTGACGGGGTCCTGAATCACATTTCTCAATGGGGCTCTGAGAACCTGGTTGAGTTCAATGCCAAGAAGACGCAGGCATGTGCGTTTACAGCAAAAGTATCTTCTTTCCTTCCCCTCCCCACTCTTCAGAGCACGCCACTGCCGCTGCAGGACAATCTCAATATCCTAGGTATGGATGTTCGCTGCAACCTGAATAACAAAAACTACATCGAAAGCATCATCAAAACAGCCTCACGAAAACTCGGAGTCCTGAACAGAGTGAGACGATTTTTCACGCCGGAGCAGCGGTGTCTTCTATACAAGACACAAATTCGCTCCTGTGTGGAGTACTGCTCGCATCTCTGGGATGGTTCAGCAAAGTACTTACTAGATGCTCTCGACAGGTTGCAGCGACGTGCGATCCGCATCATTGGGAATCCCGAGATCACGAACACCCTAGAACCTTTACAGCTGCGTAGAGATGTTGCGTCCATGGCTGTATTTTACCGTCTGTACCATGGGGAGTGTTCTGATGAGCTCTTCCAATTAGTCCCACCCTCCCCTTTCCTACACAGGACAACGCGTGCAGGTCTTAGATGTCATCCGCACACGGTGCAAAACATCCGATCAAGAACCAAGCGGTTCGGAGACTCTTTCCTCTGTCGCACCATTAAGGCCTGGAATTCATTACCAGCTCACGTGTTTCCTTCTTCCTACAGTCCCGGGTCCTTTAAGCGGGGCGTGAAAAAGCATATGATAAGGCCGTCAAGCTGAGTGTCACCATTGTCACACGGTATGTGTATGTAATGGTGACCCTCTTTTCTGGGATTTTGCCTTCAGCTTACCATCAGGCAAGGCGAAGTCCAATTGACGTGTCCTATATAAAAAAAAAAAAAAAAAAAAAAAAAAAAAATCGGCAGAAATATAAATGTGAAGTCGGTTTGTATAATGGCTCAAACTTATTTTGACACGACATACAACCCGTTTTCGAAATAATTTATGAAGTTTTATTTATAAGTACCCGAATGAAGCCGCGACCTAAGCCGAGAGAGTCAATATTAAAAAAACTAGCTTTCCGTCCGCGGTTCCGTCGCGTGGATCTCTTATCCCCCGTTCTACTAAACCGATTGCAATCAAACAAACGCAGGATTTTAAGTCTTACCAAAATCTTACTTACCAAAACTTTTCTTACAAAAAAATTGAATCAAAATCCGTTTAGTAGTTTTTGCGTTCATCGCGAACAAACATTTCCGATTTTTTATGTTTTCAGAGAGTGGAATAGAATCCCAAAAGACATTGTTCTGACATCCAATTTTAATGTTTTTAAAAACAAACTAGGAGGTAGGACACGGCGCTATTTCAACCCAATTGAGCAGTCCGACTGGGGAAGTACTTCCGCCCTACAGAATACCACGGTTATAATAACTTCGTGTTGTGAGTACCCAGTGGTGAGTAGAGTAGCCAGAGTTTACTGGAGAATTTGTGCTGTCAGTGGGATGACTAAAGGCTTGTTCTGCTTAGTCCTCTACACTGACGGCACAGAAACTCTGCTTACAGGGTGGGGAGTGCGAGTATGCTACGTGGCTTCTTTGGTGTTACACACGTCCATAGGCCACGGTAAGCACTTTCCATCAGGTGGGCCGTGAGCTTGTCTGCCACCTAAGTGGTATAAAAAAAACATCTCCAGATCACAGAGGACACACGCATCAGCTCAATAGCTGCTGGTGTGTTTTACATAAATAATAATAATATAGTAGTATAGAAGCACTAACCAACGGCGATCCAGACGGCGAAGCGCACCCATGTCATGTAGTCCAGGTTCAGCATGAGGTAGATGTTCACCAGGATGCTCAGGCCCGGCAGCCATGGCACCAGCGGCACCTGCCCACCGACACTAGCGTTATAGGTACTCACTGTCATTTGCTAACTTTATACCTAAGGTTAATTTTAGTAGCTTGGAAGATTCTATTGGTATATGTGTTGTAATAGATAAGACACTGCTGGTCGGGCATAGGTTCTGTTACCCCTCGTTTACACCACGAAACAAGTTGCAACTTGTAGAAGACTAATCAAAACACAACACTTGTTCTATACATGTATCTCAGATACTTTTTCGTTCACATGGGACGTATGGCCAACAAGTTGTAAACAAGTATAAAACACATTTGCGTTCACACTGTAGCCTGTGACATATTGCAACTAGTCAAATATATGTTTATACTTAGGTGTTGTAGTCAAACAGAAGCAAGAAACGGGACGGCCAAAATGTACGATATGGCGGTCCGAGAGTCCTGCTTGACTGTGCAGTGGACTGTATTGATAGTTTGCGTAGGGCAATAGGTTCCTTCGACCCTGGCGGGTGGGTGATGATGCCGATGGGAGCGTGGGTTCAGGGCTTGCGTTTGCTGGCTTGAAAAGGGCTGAAGACGGGTGCTTGAATGAAACTATTAATTTCTCTCTTCTTTTATTCTGAAGTGTTCTTCGTAGGGCTGCTGGATCCGGACTGAATTCGTGAGAAAATGTGCCGGCTTTTAAAGGTTGCGCCGGCCAATCAGAGCGCTTGTCTTAGCTTACGACCAATCAAAGGCCTTGATTATTGACCAATCAAGGGCTTTGTTTACTTAAATTTGTGTCTATATAAATTTTTCCTCACGAGTTCGAGTCCGTATATTTTCCCTTACAGATATAGCCTTTACATTCATTATTTACATATTTTTAGCTACACGAAACATAGTAAAATGAGCTTAAAACACGAAAAATGTGTCGCGGCCCTCGTTACGGTAAAGTTTCGTAGTAGCTAAGCTTTCGTGGTGTTCCCCGACGGTGGCGCCGCCAAGTGGGACCGACCGGGACTCTCTTATTTCTTAATCCTAACATGTATTACAATCTATTCTATTATCTATTTATTTACAATCATGTTGTCGTCGCTAACATTCTCCCCCACGGTGCATAGCACTGCATCCTCGGGCAGCGACGATGTTGCAGGTACCAGCACGACGACTCGACGCGTCGGGCGACGAAGTACTCCACCTGAAGTCCGCACGTCCAATATCCTGGTTCTTCCGTCTGGTCCTGGAAACACCTTTACGACCTCGCCTCGGGGCCACGCGTTTCTTGGCAGCGTCGCGTCGACTATGAGCACGATGTCGCCCATCTTTGGATCGTTAGTTTCTTTACCCTGTATCTTTCTAGGCATTAGGAGGGGAAGGTACTCTTTGACCCACCTCTTCCAGAAGTGGTCCGCGAGCCTCTGTGTAGTTTTCCAGCTGGGTCTTCCTATCAGCTCGGTGTCGTTGAACTCGCCTGGTGCTGACATGCCGCATGACCTTCCCAACAGGAAATGGTTGGGGGTCAAACTTTCTTCTTCCGTAGGGTCCATGCTGACGGGGGTGAGGGGTCTTGAATTGACGGTGTGTTCCACCTCGGTCATAAGTGTGTGAAGTATTTCTTCGGGCGGCGATTTTTCTTCAAGTACCGCTGCCAACGCTGTCTTGACCGATCTCACTAGTCTTTCCCAAGCACCTCCCATGTTCGGGCAACCAGGGGGAATGAACTTCCATGTGATACCCCGCTCGTGTGCTGCTTGTTTCAGCTCTTTGTTCGCCCCCACGAAGTTCGTACCGTTGTCGCTGAAGATTATCTTCGGGGTTCCTCTTCTTGCTGCCATCCGTCGGAGTGCCATGATCATAGAGCCAGTGCTTAAGGATGGCACTAACTCCAGGTGTACGGCTCTGGTGGTGAGGCAAGTAAATAGTGCCCCCCAGCGCTTCTCTCTTCGTCTTCCCACGGTGACGTGCATTGGCCCGAAGTAATCCACGGCGGCGTTAGTGAACGGGAACTGGTGATGCTGAAGTCGTTCGCTTGGTAAGTCTCCCGCTGGTGGTATCCCCGGCGTACCCTTTCTTGTTTTGCACCACTGACAGCCGTGAGATATGGCTTTCAGTGTTGTTCTTAAGCCGAGGATCCAATAGTTCTGACGGATCTCGTTCATTACCGTTGCGGTGTTGCCATGTAGAAACTTCTTGTGGTAGTGCTCGATGAGAAGGCGTGTGATTCTGTGCTTTCCATCTAGCACGACTGGGTTCATTTTTCTTTCGCCCTCGTCACGGAACTTGTTCGTTCTGCTTCTTAGTTTGATGATGTCGTCTTCCCCTATGTAGACGTCAATCTTCTTTATTCGACTTGCCGTCTCTAATGGTTTCTTAGCCTTTAAGTTTCTTAAGTCAGCCGAGAAGCTGTCGGTTTGACTTATCTTTAACAGCAACCTTTCTGCCCTTTTTAAATATTCTTCGTCTAGAGGTATGTACAACCGCTTGTCAGCGCTGGCGGAGATTCGAAGCTTACTAGACTGGGTTTTTCTCTGAGGCTTCCAGAGCTCGTCCTTTTTACGAGCGCCAGTGACGGTTGCCTTGCGGGTTTTCAGGCGGCTGATGAAAGCGATGACTCTCGCAGTAGTGCGCAGCAGTCGCTCCCAGCTCGAGAACCGCTCTAGGTCGAGTAAGGCGTTCGTTGCTTTCGTTGCCATTGCCTTCAGTTGGTTCTTTTCCTCCAACAGCGTACCTCCTTGCTTGAAGTCTCGACGTGGCCACTCTTCTTCTGGCTGGCGGAGAAATGTCGGCCCTTGAAACCATCTGGCGTTGCCGTCGAACTCAGCTGGAACACCCCTGGTGGCGTCGTCGGCTGGGTTCTCTTTGGTAGGTACCCATCTCCAGTCTTCGGGCTTCGTCTTCTCTTCGATCTCTGCCAGTCGGTTTGCCACGAACGTCTTGAACTTCCTTGGTTCTGAATTGATCCACTGCAGTACTGTGCTGGAGTCGGTCCAGTAGGTTTTCTTTAGCACCTGGAGGTCCATCTCTTCCTCGATCGTTGCCGCCATCCTACCACCAAGCAAGGCTGCTTGTAATTCAAGCCTCGGGATGGACACTGGCTTCGTAGGTGCGACTCTGGCTCTGCCGGCGATCATAGAGACGTGAACTCCTCCTCCGGGCTCGGTTGTTCTCCAATAGATGACCACTGCATAGGCTTCTTCGCTTGCGTCAGTGAAAGTATGCAGCTGTCCCCTTCGACTGCATAGTGAGATGCACCTTGGGATCTTCAGACTTGTCAGTGTTGATACTTCTTCTAGGTATTTCCGCCAGGCTGCCTCTTGTCTCTCGCTTATTGCTTCGTCCCAGTTCGTCTTGGTGCGCCAAATTTCTTGAATTAATTTCTTTCCTTGTATTAATACTGGCGCGGCGAAACCCAATGGGTCGAAGGTAGACATCACGGCGCTTGTGACTTCTCTCTTGGTCGGCGTCCGTTTTCCATTTAGCAGGTCTTCTGGCGTGTTACGTAGCCCAATGTTGAAGGCTAACGCGTCTTCCTTAACCAACCATCTTAAACCGAGAGTTTTCTCTTCCTTTGCAAGGGGCAGTGAGTCTTCTCTGTTTGTTTCTTCAGTGTCAGGCAGCGCACTTGAGTCGTTACTGGCCCAGCCCCTCAGATTGAAACTAGCTCTTGCATGGATTTCTCTCACTTGCTTGGCTATCTTCTTTGCTTCTTGGGTAGACTCGAAGCTTTGGAGATAGTCATCCATGTAGTGGTTTCGGCTGATGGCCTTCACTGCTTCGGGTCGAGTCTCTTTGAAGTCTTCTGCGTTTTTTCTCATGACGTATATCGCCGTCGCCGGTGATGACGCTGCTCCAAAGATGACTGACGTCATACGATATTCTTCAAGCTTGCCTGACCTCTTGTCGCCTCTCCACAGGAATCGAAGGCTGTCCCGGTCCTCTTCTCTTATTTTAATTCGAAGAAACATATCTTGAATGTCAGCCATGACTGCCACTGGACCTTCTCTGAAGCGCAGCAGTACCCCGAACAACGATTGTAGTAGGTCTGGGCCTGGTAGCAACACGTCGTTGAGGCTCTTCCCATCGTACTTGGCGGCCGCATCGAAGACTATTCTCGGTTTCTTCTTGATCGGGTGCATCACGGCGAAGTGAGGTAAGTAGAAGGTTCTCCCTTCACTGGTGACGCCTGAAGCTTTCTCTGCATACCCCTTTTCAACGAGACTCCGAATCTGCTCCTCGTAGGACTGTTTAACCTCGCTGTCTCGATCTAGCTTCTTCTCCACGTTCATCAAGCGTCGTAGTGCTTGATTGTAATTGTTAGGTAGAGACTCATTTTCGCTCTTCCACAGTAATCCTGTTTCGAACTGGCCGCTAGGAAGTTGCTTGGTTGTCTTCTGGAGGATTTCCAGGGCTCTTCTGTCGCTGTCGTTCGTCGGCAGCTTGTTCTAAATCCCAAGTGATTCCAGTTGGAAATGCTCTCGGATGACGTCTTCCATAGTTTCTTCCTTTGTCTTGGCTCTTCCGTAGTGGATGAAGTGTACCGGGATATTGGCGCCCGTTTCACACCCGTGTAGCACCCACCCTAGACTCGTGAGTGAGGCTACGGGCTCGGATGGTTTTCCCTTCTTGAGTCTTCTTGTGACTATAAGTCCCCAGTTATCTTGGCCTATTAACATCTTCGGTTTCTCGGTTGTGTAGAGAAGTTGATCTTCAATCTTTTTCAAATGCTGGCAGCTGGTTACAGTGTCCTTTTCTATCCTTTGTTCTGATAGATTCAGATCGTCGATGGTTCTCGCGGTGATACTCTTCTTGTCTTTTCTGAAGGCTCCTTTGATCTTCAGTTGTATTTTCCGAGAACCTTTGATGATCTTTGCACCAACTGTTTCGATAGTTAGTGTTTCGTCCTTCCCTTCAGCTCCAATCTTCTCCGCCACCGATTGGTCTAGAAGCGTGATGGTTGATCCTTCATCCAGCAATGCTAGTACCCGAGCTTGTCCCTTCGGTCCGTAGACGTCCACTGGCACGATCTTCAGGTACGCCTTTTCATTACCGACGGTGTTATGGATGGAGGCGACCTTCCCTTCTGATGAGCTTATTTCTTCTTTCTTTTCGTACGGCCTCGGTGGTTTGTCGGAGTGCAAGATGGTGTGGTGCCATCTTCCGCATTTCTTGCAGGTTGGAGCTTTGCAGTTGTTCCTAGGATGCTGGAAACGGAGACACTTAAAACAGGTTCTAGCTTTTTTCGCCATTTCCCATTTCTCGTCTAGGTTTGCTTCTTTCAACTTCTTGCATTCTATTAGGAAGTGCTCTTCTTCACATATGGGACAGCTCTTCTTGAACTTTTCTTGTGAAGTTTCATGTTGAGATTCTTGAATCGTATGCACGGGTCTTCTCGCGCCCCTCTTCTGTTCTGAAGGCTCTTCGATTGGGGCAAAGTCACCGCACATGTCTGCTTCGATTTCCAAAAACTCTTCAATGAGTAGAAGCTCTTGTAAGTCGTCCTCCCTTCGGCTCCTATGGTAGGCGAACCATCGGAATTTCATCGATGAAGGCATCTTCTCGGTGATCGCTTTCATCGTTTCAGGAGAGCTGAGGTACTGCGGCTTCTTCAAGGCTTTGATCGTCTGGACAGCATTCTTCACTTTACTCGCGAACGTGCAGATGTCGCTTGGGTTTTCACCGACTTTAGGTAGGCTCTTGATTTTCTCTAGTTCCGCTAGTGCTAATGCCCCAGGTCTTCCGAATCTTGATGCCAGTGCCTTGAGTACTTCGTACGGATCTTCAGCGGTGAACAGAAGGCTTTGAACAGCCTCTTTCGCTCTTCCCTGGATCGCTCTTCTGAAACGTGCCATGTTCTGTATGTTAGAGAACGAGGCAGCTGTGTCTTCGAAGGTTCTCTTGAACGCCAACCATTCGTCACAGGACCCGTTGAAGTGAGGGAGTTCAACCATCTTTGACGACATTGTTTCGTGCGACTTCTGAGAAAGCTATTTGATAGCTTGAGCCAACTCCTGGATGTCGCTCTTCTTTTCTTCTCGTTCGGTGGACCTCTCTTCGGTGCTTGGCCCGACCTCTGTCTCGACGACCCATTTTTCTACTTGGGTTATTTCGTACGACTCTTCTCCAGCATCTTCTTCTTCTGATTCTGCGGCTATGAGTTCCAGTTTGGCCCGAGCTACTTTGGATCGCGCTTCTGCTATCTCGAGCTCCCTCAATGCCACTGCCATCTTCGCTTGCACTTCTGCTCTCTTCCTATGCAACGAGCGGGTGGACGGTGTGTCCGTTTTGCGGGTCGACTTCTTAGGGTGAGGCCGCTGCAGACAGTCTTCATACTTCGATGCCGGTGCGCTTGCGTCCTCCCGGCGTGAAGTGACACTTCTATGGCTGTCTTGCAACGTTGTATGGCTGGCTGTGATGGTACTCTGCTCCTCAGAATCTTCATATTCCTCTTCCATGATGCTGGGCGGAGGCGCTGTGCGAGTCTTTTTTTTTTTTTTTTTTTTTTATATAGGACACGCCAACTTGACCTCACCTCGCCTGATGGTAAGCTAAAGGCAAAGTCTCAGGAAAGAGGGTCACCATTACAGACACTAAGTGCTACAATGGTGGCACTCAGCTTGGCGGCCTCATCAGATGCTTTTTCACGCCCCGCTTAAAGGCCCCGGGACTGTAGGAAGAAGGAAACACGTGTGCTGGTAATGAATTCCAGGTCTTGGTGGTGCGGCAAAGAAAAGAGTCTCCGAACCGCTTGGTTCTTGCTCGTATATTCTGCACAGTGTGAGGGTGACATCTAAGGCCTGCACGTGTTGTCCTATGTAGGAAAGGAGATGGTGGGATTAGTTGGAAGAGCTCGTCAGAACACTCACCGTGGTAGAGACGGTAAAATACAGCCAAGGAAGCAATATCTCTACGCATCTGCAAAGGCTCGAGGGTGTTCGTGACCTCAGGGTTCCCAATAATTCGGACCGCGCGTCGCTGCAACCTGTCGAGAGCATCTAGTAGGTATTTCGCGGAGCCATCCCAGAGATGCGAGCAGTATTCCACGCAGGAGCGAATTTGTGTCTTATAGAGAAGACACCGCTGCTCCGGCGTGAAAAAACGTCTCACTTTGTTTAAGAGTCCGAGTTTCCGCGAGGCTGTTTTGATGATGCTCTCGATGTAATTTCTGTTATTCAGTTTGCAGCGAATATCCATGCCTAGGATATAGAGATTGTCCTGCAGTGGAAGTGGCGTGCTCTGAAGAGTGGGAAGGGGAAGGAAAGAAGATACCTTTGCTGTGAACGCACAAGCCTGCGTCTTCTTGGCATTGAACTCGACCATGTTCTCGGAGCCCCATTGAGAAATGTGATTCAAGATCCGGTCCAGTTCAGTGACAAGAAGCTGTCTTTTTTCCACGATATCAGACTGTTTGGCCGCAGGTTGTCCGTGATAACTCCCGTGTAAGGTGCTATCGTCTGCATAGCAATGTATGCTGCCGGTGGACAGCATGTCGTTGATATGCAGAAGAAAGAGAGTGGGAGATAATACAGACCCCTGCGGTACGCCAGCATTTATTTGCAAGAACTCCGAAGCCCGTCCATCACAGAGGACGCGGATACGGCGCTCCTGCAGGAAACTAGCAATCCAGTTGCACAGTCTAGGAGGCAGACCAAAGGCTGGTAGCTTGGAGAGAAGCGATTTGTGCCAGACTCTATCGAAAGCTTTGGCGATATCAAGACTAATTGCCAGTGACTCGCCGTGCTTGTCCATAGCCTCACCCCAAAGATGGGTAACGTATGCTAGAAGATCACCCGTTGACCGTTTCGGCCTGAAGCCATATTGCCGGTCATTAATTAAGGAGTGATCCTCTAGGTGACGCATGAGCTGTTTGTTAATGATGTGCTCGAAGACCTTGCACAGCACTGAGGTGACGGCTATGGGTCGATAGTTGGCTGGCTCTGAGCGATCCCCCTTCTTGGGGATCGGCTGTACATTCGCCTCTTTCCAAGCCGAAGGCACTGTACCCGAGCTGTAGGACAGTCGGTACAGCCGCGTAAGCATCGGAGACAACTCCGCTGCACATTTTTGTAAGACCACCGCTGGAATACCATCCGGGCCACTGGCTTTCCGGACATCGAGTGATTGAAGCACCGCACGAACATCGCATTGCCTGATACGTATTTCAGGCATTACGTGGTCACCATTGGGTAGTGTCGGCGGCTGTATACCGCAATCATCGACTCGGGAATTGGCCGCAAAGAGATTTACTAGCATATTGGCTTTCTCTTGCGGTCCATGGGCCAGGGATCCATCAGGGTAGCGCAGCGGTGGCAGCGAAGGCTGACAGAAGTTGGCCTGCACGGCTTTGGCCAGTCGCCAGTATCCACGGCTGCCCGTGGGATGTGCCACTAGCTCTTGACCAAGCCGCGCAATGCGCAGGGCATCCGCTTTGACGTAAGCCCTCTTGCAGACCTTTGTGGCTCTGTTGTACGCCGCCTTGAAGTGGCTCACATTGGGATCGTGCGTGGCACGCGCCCTTACCCAAGCGCGATACGCGGACTGCTTTTGATCAACAGCCCTCGCACACTCGCGCCCGAACCAAGGGCGCACTCCTCGGGCACCGGTGACATCAGTGTAAGGAATATAGTATTCCATACCCAGACCGATCTCACCGGCAACAGCAGTAGCACAATCCGAGGGTTTCTTACCTTCAAAGCAGCGTTCAACCCACGGGATGGACGCAAAATAGTTGCGCAGCCCATCCCAATCTGCTGACGAGTAGTGCCAGAGACGCCGCTTCCCCTGCACGGGTCTTGAAGGCGCTATAATTGGCACCTTGGAGCAGACCAGACAGTGGTCGGAATTGCCTAAAGCGGCTTGTACCGAAACACTGTACAGGTCTGGGTGACTCGTCAGCAGAAGGTCTAGCAGAGAGGGTGCTAGGCCCGACCTTCTTGGTATTCTAGTGACCTCGTGTACCAATTGGGTCAGGCCATGCGCCAGAGCAAATGCATGGGCGGCTCTTCCCGCATGGTCTGTTTTGGAGGAGCCCAACCAGGTTTCGTGGTGGGCGTTAAAGTCCCCCAAAAAATACCACTTCGGCGTTCGGAAACCGTTCCTGCGCATCATCTGCCGCCTGACTCAGATATTCAAAGAGTCGAGTTGTCTCAGCATCTCCTGTATGGGAACGGTAGAGGCACACATAGATCTGACTCGTAGAGCCATGGTCTACGTGTACCCATAGGGTTGAAAAGGATGGGTCCTCAAGGCAGCGCAAACGGCGACAACAAACATCCGCCCTAACAAACACGCACACCCCGGCTTTTGCACGGAAATTTTCCTCGATAACATAGCCGGGGTAAAGCAAGTAGGTCGTGTCATCAGGGCGGCCTATTTGTGTCTCCGTGAGAAAGAGCATATCTGGTTTCGCCGTCTCAAGGTGTTGGTGGACGGCGTTGAGGTTCGCATGGAGTCCACAGATGTTAGTGGACTCCACCTCAAATAGCGAGCTTGTGGGAGTCTGTAGAGCCGCTGTGTTGCCCAATACTCTTAAATGCGCTGCCATGATGAAAAGGAGAAAAGGGCGTGAAAAAAAGAGGTGATTGTCGTCGCAGCACCGCGTGACAAAGTGCGGGATATTGGTTTTGTCTATGATTATGAGGCATGGCGTGAGCCGACACGCCGTACGGAAGGGCCCCCGTACCCCCCCGAATATGGTCGCCTGGCCCCCACTTCCGGTCACCAACCGGCACGACGAGCCATACCGGGATTATGCGCGGTCTGGTGAGGCAGCCTTCCAGGGTGGTTAGTCCCAGTTGGGCCTCTGTACTATACCGCGGGCGGCCAGCGGCACCACCGTTTCTACGGGTCTCCCTGACCGGCGCGTCGCCCCGCACCATCCTCACTAGACTACGCCAAGACCCACTGGTCCCACTAGTGCTGCGACCACCATCACCCCTACCCGGCTATGCATTTGCTGATCCCTGAACGCAATCCAACCGAAATTGAATTACTATGAAGGGTTTTTCGCAATATTGCACGGTGGTACCAACCCGGTCGAAATTTGTGACAAATTTGTGCCGTCAAATCTCTACCACCAGTAAAGTCTGCTCTCCTTGCGCAGACTCTAGTCGTGACCCATCGAAGGATTGTGGTCTCGCTTGCCTTTGAATCAGCGAAACCGGCTTCTTTCTGCCGACTGTACTTGTACTTGCAGACCCTGTAGTACCCGTGCCCGATGAACCGGTGCTCGTCGTAGCTGTGCTTGTTTCACTCGGCGTATTCATGCTCCAGTCAGACGAGGTAGTTTCTTCAGAGGTCTTCGATTGTTCTGAACCTGCTCTTGTGGTCGGCATCTTCTAGTCTTGACCCAATCCGGCTCGTATGGACCAAAACTGTTGTAGTCAAACAGAAACAAGAAACGGGACGGCCAAAATGTACGATATGGCGGTCCGAGAGTCCTGCTTGACTGTGCAGTGGACTGTATTGATAGTTTGCGTAGGGCAATAGGTTCCTTCGACGCTGGCGGGTGGGTGATGATGCCGATGGGAGCGTGGGTTCAGGGCTTGCGTTTGCTGGCTTGAAAAGGGCTGAAGACGGGTGCTTGAATGAAACTATTAATTTCTCTCTTCTTTTATTCTGAAGTGTTCTTCGTAGGGCTGCTGGGTCCGGACTGAATTCGTGAGAAAATGTGCCGGCTTTTAAAGGTTGCGCCGGCCAATCAGAGCGCTTGTCTTAGCTTACGACCAATCAAAGGCCTTGATTATTGACCAATCAAGGGCTTTGTTTACTTAAATTTGTGTCTATATTAATTTTTCCTCACGAGTTCGAGTCCGTATATTTTCCCTTACAGATATAGCCTTTACATTCATTATTTACATATTTTTAGCTACACGAAACATAGTAAAATGAGCTTAAAACACGAAAAATGTGTCGCGGCCCTCGTTACGGTAAAGTTTCGTAGTACCTAAGCTTTCGTGGTGTTCCCCGACGGTGGCGCCGCCAAGTGGGACCGACCGGGACTCTCTTATTTCTTAATCCTAACATGTATTACAATCTATTCTATTATCTATTTATTTACAATCATGTTGTCGTCGCTAACATTAGGTGTAAACGAGGGGCTTAAGCAAAGACACTTTTAAACTTTCTGATTAACTCTACACAATGCCATTTTATTTTAAACTTTAACCACATTATTTCAAAGCCGAAAATTAACTGGCAATTTTGCAGTATCATTGTAGTTGTTATCAGTTATAATCGATGCCATCTAGTGACAGCGAGCCGAACTATTTCAATTCACAAGTAATCCTGCATCGCGAAAGTAAAGTTTTTGCGCTAATGTAAAATACATCTTCAACATCCCAACGATAATCGTTGTTTGACTGCCCGCCAGGCGTTACCAAGTTGCTGGATCCTCCTTTTCTGTTGGCGGAATATCACCCCTCGTCCCTCCTCAAGTTAAAAATAGTGTTAATCGGAATAGTACCTACACATCGCACTCATCAAAAATTATATTTGTTACATCTGATTAGCAAATACTAGAGTAGATTGCATACTCACGGAGAAGGCCAGCTTCTTGTCCGACACGGGCTGGCGCGAGATAAGGTACAGCGTCAGCAACACCAGTACTGTGCCGAGCGTGAAAAGCGCGGTGGGCCCCGCCTGCCCCTCCAGGATGTCGTCACCGTACACGTTCACCGCAGACATCATCACGAAGCACCAGATACCTGTGTACGTCCCGGCAAACACTGTGAACTCAATTTTTATTTTTTTTATACCACTAAGTTGGCAGACAAGCACACGGCCCACCTGATGGGAAGCGGTTACCGTGGCCTATGGACGTATGCAACACCAGGGGTGTCACACTCGTGCTGCCGACCATGAAGAAACCTTCTGATGCCCCTCTTGAAGAACCCCATATTGTAGGCGCTTGGGAAAACCGCAGCAGGGAGGTCATTCCACAGCTTGAGTGTGCGTGGGATGAAGTTTCTTTCATACGCACAGTGCGTACCGTCTCAGGTCGCAATGTGGGGATGAATTCCCTGCCTATGGCGAGAGGTGCGATGATAGAATGAAGCTACGGACATCATGTCAAACAATTCATCTGAGCACAAACCATTGTATAGGCGGTAGAACACACACAGTGAGTCAAAATCCCTCCTAAGGCTAAGAGGTTCCACTCTACCTGTGTGTATGGGATTGTCAACCAGCCTCAATGCCCGTCTTTGCAACGAGTCGGAGGGGTCAAGCTGGTATGCAGGTGCTCCAGCAAAAAGGTGACAGCAGTACTCCATGTGAGGCCGGACCTGTGCCTTATAAAGAAGGAGTTGCTGCCCCGCAGTGAAGTACTGCTTCGCCCTGTTGAGCACTCCGAGTTTTTTTGATGCCAACTTAACCTTGTCCTGCAAATGACTTCGGTATTGGACGTCCCTGGAGATATCGACACCAAGGATCCCGATACTCGAGGAGATGGTAAGCGGTGTGCCCAGGAATTGCGGCGCTACAATGAATGGGGTTTTCTTAGCGGTGAATACACATACTTGTGTCTTAGTGGGGTTGAATTGGACTAGCTGTTGCCCACGGCTTCGTCCTCGTGGAATTTTGATCTCACTCTCGCAACCCGTAGAAATTATTCCCAGGAATTTCCCCCATATGTTATTTCAGACTATAATTTATCCTTGTAATAAATTTCAACCAAATTTATTCAGCCATTAAAACTTGATAGAATAATAAACATTCAAATATCTTCATAATTTTTTTTACATTTATATTATGTAAAATAGGATATGGATCGACCAAATACAATAACACAACCAGTAAAAAAACTGATCCACGAAGAACGCGCAACCTTTATTACATCAAAAATTCTCGTATTCGCTTCAAAGATTAGACTAAACCCCCAACCATAGGAAGAAAACCTGCGCTAAAATCACGCCCATCCATCAGCAGGCCGGAATAGCTTAATCATTATACATCCAATTTTATTTGAACTAAAAAAAACATAACTTTGGGTACAGCCGATAGAAGTGAAAAGTTCGAAATTGGTTTAACATATGATTGGTTAACTGGCATGCCTCAATCGTGCACACAGCCGCCAAACAAAAAATAAAACACCTACACAGTTACAAAACATTCTGAGAGGGGATTTTGTACCTATGTGAGCGAATGTGTATGAGAGATGTCAAAGTCAAAGTCAAATTAATTAATTAATTGTGAAAATGGGTAAAAAGGGGAAAAAGGATATACTATTATATTTTATATGAAGTGCAATGTACTTAAATAACTAAACAAAAAGTTAGAACTAGATTAAATGAATTAGGTGCAAGTCAACGTGAGTGAGTGGCAAAAGATGTATAGTTGTATCATTATAAAATTGAATAAATTCTCTTGTCTTTGTCTTGTTTGAGCGAGTGAGTGTTTAGATAGGTCAGGATGAGAGTGAGTGTAAGGGTGAGTGTGACTGCAGGTGTGAGTGAATATGAGAAAGATTGTGAGCGAGTGTGAGTAAGGGTGTATGAGTAAGTGTGAGTAAGGATGTATGAGTGTGTGTGTAAGGGTGTATGAGAGAATGAGTTTAAGGTTGTATGAGTGGGTGTGAGTAAGGTTGTGTGTGTGAGTAAGAGAGTATGAGTGTGAGTAACGGTGTATGGGCGTGAGTAAGAGTGTATAAGTGAGTGTGAGTAAGGGTGTAATTGAAAGAGTGTAAGTAAGGGTGTAATTGAGTGAGTATTATCAAGCACGTACCGTACAGCGAGACGAGCACGGACACGGTCGAGGCGCTGAGCCTGGTGGGCACCGTGTGCCGCTCCAGGTTGAGCAGCTGGCGCAGCGAGCGGCGCAGCGTGAAGTCCATCGACTCCTGCGCGTGGTGCGCTGGCTGGTCGTTTTCGTACCTGCAGAGGGGAGGGGGGATCAAGGGCCCTATGCTGCATCATCCGAGGCTTGCTTACGTACACCAGGTTTATGTCAATACAGACCAAAAGACAGTATTTCCCATGCTACATATTAAAATGATAAAAATGTCTTTTGAAGTTGATGCCTTAAGTATTTTAGTTTTCTTGTCATCACTTCGCCGACACCTACTTATGCTAATCAAAAAGACACATGAAGCAACCGATCAAATCAAAACGTGGGCCACTCGCGCTTCGATAGAACAGAGTCTTCACCAAAACAAAAAAAAATCTATCGAATGATATTTTAAAGAGTTTAATATTTTAACTATTCAAATCGATTAAGATCTTTCCCTTACAGGAGGAATGCTCTGACCACTGAGCCACAGAACCACGCCTGAAATCATGCAATTCTACCTATATGCATATATCCGTCTTACGGAGACGGTGGGAGCGCAGTGGGAAAGATCGCGGGTTCAAATCTTGCCTGAACTGCCATTTTTTACTATCGTAATCGAACTTTTCTATTACTTTATCTTGGTACAGGCAGCCCTTACTTTCTGAACTAAGAAACAGATATTTATTGAGCCATGTACTCAACTGAGCTGTACCGCCCGCCAGTCAGCTGCCACAAGCCACGAGCAACGTTACACGAATCCATTTATTATCTTTTTTATAAATTCTGTAGACGTGACTTATCTCTAATTAAATATTATATTCAAATGTTATACAATCCACTAATTATTTACTCTTGAGCCATCGGAAAACAAACATATTCGATGCCAATAAGGATATAAGAGCTCCTCACCTCAGAAGTAGCACGCAAGAAGCCACCATGGAGTAAGCTAACAAGGTGCCGATGGACATCATGTGGATGAGCTGCTCCAGCTTTAAGATCATGGCGAGCGTACCTGCAACATGACAAATTTATTAGATCAGCCGCTGTAGACAAGTGACAATAAGTTAGTAAGAAAAATAATAGTCAACGTATGGGATTGACATACGTTGACGACCGTCATACATTATCCATCCATTAATAATTCTTTAGTGTAAACCTGTACGTAAATATTAAAAGTATTTTTAAGAAAAATTGTGCCAGAAAAGCTATTATAAAATCCAAGAATATTTAGATGATAAACAAGCTTAGAAATGACCTGTTTGCTCAACTATGCTACTCAAGTAAATTATTATTGTATTTAGACTAAGTTAAAGTTTGTAACGAGACACCGAGTGCGAGTGTGACGCCCCTGGTGTTGCACACGTCCATAGGCCACGGTAGCCGCTTTCCATCAGGTGGACCGTTATCTACCACCTAAGTGGTAGATTAAACAAAAGGCCGCTGAGTTTCTTGCCGGGGTCTTCTCAGATCGGAGCAGCACGAACCATACTGAAATGGAACATAATCGCATATTTAGAATATAGATTATTTTAGCATTTTAAAACTCATGTTTGAAGCATAAATACACAACACGAAACCATGGTATTTTTTAATGGTACTAGGTAAATGTGGCAAGACACTTTTGTTAATTTTTCTATCTCTTAACTAAAATGCGTACTATTCTAATGTAAGGTCGGCCATAAACTATATTTTTTTGTTATATCGTCCACTTGAAAGCTATGGGAACACTGGCTAAATGGAATTCTTGGGATATTCTATTTTTAAACACTATGCTACAGATAGTTCAACTCAGATGTGCGCGCGGCCCTATGTGTGGGTAAACCTTGTACATATACAGTGACTTTGTGTGCGTCACAAGAGGTACAGTCGAGTATAAATACAAATACAGTTATTTACGGGTTAAATACGGGGTTTTTTTAAAAAAGGGTCAATTTGTAATTTAATGTTTATTTATTGAATATTATTATTAAGTAGCGATTCAGAATATTCTGAATCGCTACTTGACAAATGAAATGATGAATTTTCAGATTCGCTGCTCTCACTAAGGTTAATTATGAATTCTGACTCCATGTCAAAATGTCTATAGTACTCTTCTTCTTTCTTTTGTACATGTCAACAAGTATTACCCTACATCCCTTCATCAATTTGACTTAAATGTTCATTATTGAGTTTCATTATTTCCGTCACATTTTGGTCGACATTATGCGAAGCAATATAATTTTTTAAAATTTACCTTACATTTTCTATGGGGTTTACTTCAGGATGATATGGTGGCAGTCGAAGAACTTTTATGCCTTATATACAGATATATTTTTCTTTATTTTTTTTAATCAAATTTAAAATTGAACTGTATGTTCAATTATTTTCATATCTTCATTAAAAGCTATATTTTTTTCTGACAGCCATCTCTGCATTTTTATTTTTTTGGAATTAGAATTTGGGGCTCTGTCATTTTGAACGTTATGGTATGAGGCATTATCAAGCACAACCACAGAGTTAGGTTTAAGATTCGGTACTAAACGTTCTTTTAGTCACTTTTCATAGTTTTCTGCATTCATGTTAGAGTGGTAATCACCAGAAACACTATTTGCTTTGTATGTCAATAATGCGTTAGGTACGAAACCTTGTTCTGAACCAGCATGCACAATGATAATTCTTTGTCCTTTCGACAGATTTCTCTTTAAAGGTGGTCCATCTTTATCACCCCATTCTTTGTTTTGCACATGATTAGTTAAGATGTAGCTCTTATCTGTATATACGATACACCGATTTTCTTGACGGTATCTGAGTAAATTTTCTAGATAGGAAAATCGTAGTTTTTGGATGTCATGCCGCTATATAATAACACTTCTATTATCCACAGTTTTTTGCCATTTTTATCCCAACTTTAACAAAGCTGTACGCAGAGCCGAAATACTTCCATCATAGTTAAGTTTATCTTGAAATATTCTTTTCAACTTTAGCAAAGTAGGTAACTCGCGATGTTCTAAATGATAATTTTTAATTGTGGAACGTATAACATCAACGTTAAAGTTGTCTAATTCTAACTTTTTTAAACGTTTCTTACGGTTTTTATGCGGAGATTTAAATTTAGAGTCAGATTCTTTTCCTTCAGCCAATATATTAGTAATTGTTCTCTCATACCCCCACTGCCGTTACTGTTCTTTTCCGTACGCTATTTAAATGTTCACTTAATTTCAATATTAAAATTAGACTTGCACTGCAAACTGGATCACTTACTAGTTCCAATATATTTCTCGCATCTACTTTCAGAAATTCGTATACCTTAGCAATGGTTTCTCGAGTCTAAAACAATATACGTAAACATCAACAAGGATAATATATTTTTTCGTATATATAATCATAATAAATATTAATTACATCTAAATTTAAAATTAAAAAATATTTACCTGACTCCTAAAACATTTTCTCCGTAAAGAACTAGACATTTTCGTAAACGACTATATCCTTAAGAAAAAGCGATAAATACACGTCTTGCTCGGACGACGACTGACGAGTCACTGCCACACGAATGATAGTTGTTTATTTACTAGCGCACGCACACATAGGGCCGCGCGCACAACTGAGTTGAACTATCTATAATATTATTTACCTGAACGAGTGCAATATTACATATGACAATATATTGAGAATGTAATCATATTTGATATGAAATAGTATCATGACAAAGATGGTAGATTTTGATTATAATTAAGGCGTCGTGTTACGCCACACATATTTGTAGGTTCATGCGAGTTTGACTCCATGGAATGATTAATCTTCGGATGAATCTGATAATTGGCACTAAGCATTACAAAATTACGTCAAAATAGAATTCTATAAAAAAAAAAATAAGAGCTCATCTTCACGACGGAAGCGCATTATATAGTATGTTGATACATACGTGTATGATCAGCTGGTTTACTATTGTTTACTATTTAGTTACTGTATATTTGGTTTACTGTATTTTATATACTTTTGTTTTGCATGATTGATATTCTGTAGAATATAATCATAATTGATTATATTACATGAAGGCATGTAATTTCTGAAAATAAACATGAGCTTTAAATTAACTTGCACTGAATTCCTTTGCTGACATGGCGTTGTAAAAATCCTATGATAAAAAGGACCCAAGCGTCCCCGCTCTCGCGCGGGGTTCTCACATTAGTATAAAAGGAAATCGGCTGGTTTGCGGGGGAGAGTTTGGTTCGATTAGTAGAAGCACACAGACCATGCAACGGTTTCATTAAATTATTCTAGCCGTATTACGCCAGTGTAATTTGTAAGAAAGTGGCAAAAGTTCGGTGTGCGGAAACTGTGTCGGAACAACGCGCTATCTGAATTGTTTCAGTAGGTTCCTAAATATTTATATACCTATTCCTATACACATAAATACCAAACATCCTTGAAACGTAGTGTTGATTAGTTTGTTGTAGGCAAATATTGCTAGGTTATTTAGATTTCTGTTGCCACAGAAATAGAACATATTTGTAGGAATTCTAATAAGAATTATAGGTGTGCACTGTACATTAAGTTTGAAGTGAATCTGTAACGTTATCTTTGTGTTGATATAACAACTGTTGAGGACATTATACATTGTATTCGTAAATTATATCTTGGTTAGGTATAGTACACAACTTGAATAGAGATTGAGTTGGGTTTGTTATTTCCACATTTGACTGTAGCTGGAAAGAATTTGCAGTTGAATTATTAATGCGAAAGGCTTCATTTAGTGAGATCATATTTATCGTATTCGCCCAAAGAATTGGCATCGCCATTCAGCGTGGTAATGCCGCCAGCCTCTTGGGCACGGTACCAGTAGAGATCGATGGGGAGGAATTTTTCAATGCCTAAAATTACAGTCTCCCTCTTTTTCTCTAACCCATTTTTGTATATATCATTGTTTTATATAAATTTGTAAGTAATTGTATATTATAATAGCATATTTTATTTAATGTAATCATATTATATATCTTATAAATATATTCTTTAATTATATCGACCTACCTTCTTGCTAAAGGGGACTATTTATGTCCTGTTAGTATTACATTAGTAATTCATATATATTATTAGATCTCATCATTTATACCATACTGACGCCAAAATAACAAAGTTATACATTTATTACCAACTGTTAGGATTCAATTCTGTGGCTCCTGGATCATTTTGATACAGTATTCGAGCAACTCTGATTGAAGATATCATTATAATTCCAATCAGAGCAGTTTGTAAAGTGTAGCGGTCTATAAACCTGCCAAAACCTATCAAATTAATTATATTGGTTGCGCCAGTAATAGTAAATTCAAATCGTCTCTCAATTGGTTGACGCTGAGCACACGCTCCCTATACCCATCTCCCTCCCGCACTACCTCTAAAGTGAGATAACAATAGTTTTCGCCCCGCCAATGGTTGAAATAGCCGCATCTTGTCTTCCGTTTTGAACTAGCAAGCATCAATGGCGGCGGCGCGCGTGACTCTTAGAAACTAATAATGTTTGTTGGATTTTAACCGCTTTCATAGACCTTTACTGATCGGATTGTGCCTCTCGTGTCCCTCAAGTGATTTAGTGATGTGGGCAGCAGCTCCTGAGCCAGGAAGAGAAGACCGGTGCACCGGCTCCGACAGCACGTGGCGTCATAAAGGTTAGTGCATCCTCTCCTAATTTCTTGGGTTGCATTCAATGCCTAAACCACCTCCGCGGCAACCCGATCACCTATCTTGTTTGTTGTGTAAAGTGTCATATGAAACATTTAGCTTCACCCCCCGCAAAATACAGTCCACTAACTCAGGTGGCATGAGAATCGCGCCACCATTCTTTTTGGTCCTGGTCGAGCCGGATCCTTAGTCGTAGCTCGCATTCTCTTTTTGGTCCTTATAGTACCGGATCCTTAGTCGTAGCTCGCATTTTGTCATTTATTCCATTGGGAATAAACGCACCGCACCTAAATACCTAGTTATTTTAGTAGAAAACCCCGCATATAGGTATTTAGGTTTAGATCTTAGGTATCCTAGACACCCTAGTGCATAGGCACAGTGTAATACCTAACGCATTTGGCTATTTCAATTTCTGAGTTGTCCGTTCGCCGCTAGTTTCGCATCGTATTTACCTAATACCTACATGGGTAGGTACGCGGTTATACCTCGCTCGCATTTCTCTTATCGTATCAATCCTTAGTCGTAGTTTCGCATTTTGTCATTTATTCCATTGGGAATAAACGCACCGCACCTAAATACCTAGTTATTTTAGTAGAAAACCCCGCATCTAGGCATTTAGGTTTAGATCTTAGGTATCCTAGACACCCTAGTGCATAGGCACAGTGTAATACCTAACGCATTTGGCTTTTGTTTTTATTTGTTTCAATTTCCAAGTTGTCCGTTCGCCGCTAGCTCGCATCGTATTTACCTAATACCTACGTGGGTAGGTACGCGGTTATACCTCGCTCGCATTTCATTCAAATTCATACGAAAGTATTTTAATTTGAATAGATATTACGCAATACTTAATCCCTGAAATAATAGTTGAACCTAGACAGCGATCTAGCTCGCGTAGGTACGATCTGGTTGTTGTTATGCGCGTTTTGTCCAAGCTTGCACTCGCAGTTATAAGTACCTACCTACCTACGGAATATCGTTCGCGCCGCGTCGCTGTTCGATACCGCTAAGATTAAGTCATTTCATTTGTTGTTTACCGCACTTTAGTTTGATATTTAGTTGTAAAAATGCCCCCAAAGGTTGGTAGTACCAATAGTAAAGTTCAATTGAAACTTTTATACGCTAAAAGAGAAATGATTTACTCTCGCGTACAATCGATTTGTGATAATGCACTTAAAACCTCTGATTTGGCTATTAGAGATTCGTTCTTATGTTCTATAGAAAACTTGGATAGTTTACGCGCGGATTTCGAATCCTTAGTACATGACATCAACGTTTTAGAGTTAAATTTAAATCCCGATTACTCAGTGAGTTATCAGGCCTTGTCGTCGTTTGACGATTTGTATTGTCGTATCAAACGCGTCGCTAGGAGTTTGGAGAAACCGTCTGACCGACCCAATCCCACTCGCGACCGACCTAAGTTGCCACCAATTCAAATACCCGAATTTGATGGTGACATCCACAATTGGTGTTTATTTATAGATAGTTTTGAGAATACAATAGATAAGAACGTTTCGTTAACAGATCACGAAAAATTGCATTATCTCGTTGAAAAATTAACTGGTAAAGCTATAACCGTTTGCGCTGGAATTACGTTTAGTGCCGAAAATTATAATTTAATTTTAAATACTTTGAAAGCTAAGTATGAGGATAAAAGATCGGTAGCTAATGCATATTTGGATCAGATGTTTGATTTGAAAGCCATTACGGCATGTAACGATCAAAACTTAGAGAAGTTTCTAGATACTTTCGCATCATCTGTTCGCGCCGTAAAGAACTTAAAGATCGAAGACCTCTGCGACTTCTTATTTTTGTATATGAGTTTAAAGAAATTAGATTCCGAAACCATTCGTTTATTTGAGTCGGATCACCGCGGCAATAAAATTCCTAAGTTCGAAGACTTAGAAAGTTTTGTTCGCGAGCATATAAAAATATTGCAACACTCTTCATCGAAACATGAAGGCGCGAAGAAAGTTGTTAATTCCGAACGTAGAATAGATGCGTCATCGAAGTCACTGAAGTAAACTCATACTTATGTTAATACCGCACCAGCACGTGTACAATCACCTGTTTGCTCTTTGTGTAATACTCATCATTCGCAATTGTACAAGTGTCCGGGTTTCCTAAAATTATCGCCTAATGATCGTTATAAATTTGTTCGCGCTAATATTTTTTGTTTTAATTGTCTCGGTACTAAACACCGCGTTGTTTTATGTAATAGTAGAAATAGTTGTCGCAAATGTCAAGCGAGACACCACACTTTACTTCATTTTGAAAATAGTAATGCCGCATCCAATGTGAGCACAGTTGGTTCGTCGAGCGGTGGCACACGGCGGCCTGCGCCACAGCCACAGCCCGCGCTCGCGCGCGCTCCGGCCCGCCCGGAGACCGCTGCGAATGACGTCACCTTGTGTTCGTTGTCCGCTAATGCTGCGCTCACTACTGTTGTCCTCGCGACTGCTCGCGTCATTATTGATGATGCATTAGGTAAACCGCACATTGTTCGAGCGCTATTAGATGGCGCTTCGCAAAGTAATTTTATTACTCAAGATTGTTGTCAACGTCTTGGTTTCAATGTTAATAAGCGTTCAACCCGCTCAGTGGTGAAGGGTTTTGGAGGTTTACAGTCAGCTGTTCATGGCACCGTTAAAACAAGGTTTGGATCTCGTTTTAATAATAATATTTGGTTTGACATGGATTCGCTCGTTATAGATAAAATAACTGAACAGTTGCCTACCGTCCCGGTTGACACGTCTTTATTAACGAAATTTAAAGACTTGCCTTTAGCAGATGAGACTTACGCTGTTCCTGGAGTCATCGATATATTGATCGGCGCTTCGATTCTCCCGCACCTCCAGTTATCACGTAAGGTTCAAGGGGGACCGACGTACCCCACTCCGCACGCACTGGAAACAGTTCTTGGTTTTGTTATAATTGGTTCCGCACCCGCTTCTATAGATAGTTTTAGTCACTCGACTGCTTCGTTCTGTTGCACCGTCGAGCCGCCACTGGAGTCTACCATCCGCAAGTTTTGGGAAATTGAAGAGGTCAATGTCCCACCTATCCTAAGCCCTGATGACAAGATGGCTGAGGAGATTTATTGTCGCACGACTACTCGTGATGAGCAGGGTCGTTATGTTGTCGCGCTCCCTTTCAAGGGAGATATTTTTTCGCTCGGTGACTCCCGTGTGTCCGCTGGGAAACGCTTTCTTTGTTTAGAACGAAAGATGCGGGCGTCTCCAAAGTTAAAGCAAGCCTATGATGAGGTTGTTAACGAATATTTAGATAAAGGTTACATCACACCTGCGCCTGCGGACACTGACGAGACCCAGCCTTCGTACATTATCCATCACCACGGAGTTATTAGAGAAGATAAGCTTACTACTAAACTCCGCGTAGTTTTGGATGGCAGTGCTAAGACTAGCACTTCCGTGTCGCATTAATATTAGTAGAATTTTAGCTTTTTCGGACTCAACAGTCGCTTTGTGTTGGGCCCACTCTTCGCCCCATCGTTGGGACACATTCTTCGCTAATAGAGTGGCAAAAATTCAATCTGAATTAGCGCCACAAAATCTCTTTCACGTTGCTGGCACCGACAACTCAGCCGATTGTCTTTCTCGTAGATTGCTTCCTTCGCAAATTTTAGATCACCCGTTATGGTTTAGTGGACCGTCCTGGATTCATGCCGCGTTAGATAAGTGGCCAGTTAGTCAATTCAATCCCACTACGGTTTCCGAACCACCCGAGGGGAAGAAGCACTCGCTTGTTGTATCGGTGATTTAAGTACGCTAAAATATTTGCCCGCAATAGATGTTGATGACGATGGAATGCACCCTCTAACTCGTCACGCTCTTTTAGATAGATTAGTCCAATCGTTTTGGAATCGTTGGAGAACCGATTGTTTGCACACGCTGCAGTCGCGTCAAAAATGGAATACTCCATCTAACCCAATTACTGTAGGTACGGTGGTAGACCTTATGACTGGGAATGCGCCTCCTTTGCATTGGCCTCTAGGAGTAGTAGAGGAAGTTTTTCCCGATTCCCGCGGGATAACTCGTGTTGTACGGGTTAAAACCGCAACCGGATCGTATCTGCGCCCGGTTGTTCGCCTCTGCCCTCTGCCTAGCCAGCAGTAGGCACGAGTTCAAATCTAGGTTTATATTTTAGTTGTTATTTCCCAAACCTAGATTTAGATTAGACTTTAGATTTGTTCCGCATTTTTCGTTTTGAAGGTAACCCTTCAAGCCGGGGGAATGGTTGCGCCAGTAGTAGTAAATTCAAATCGTCTCTCAATTGGTTGACGCTGAGCACACGCTCCCTATACCCATCTCCCTCCCGCACTACCTCTAAAGTGAGGTAACAATAGTTTTCGCCCCGCCAATGGTTGAAATAGCCGCATCTTGTCTTCCGTTTTGAACTAGCAAGCATCAATGGCGGCGGCGCGCGTGACTCTTAGAAATTAATAATGTTTGTTGGATTTTAACCGCTTTCATAGACCTTTACTGATCGGATTGTGCCTCTCGTGTCCCTCAAGTGATTTAGTGATGTGGGCAGCAGCTCCTGAGCCAGGAAGAGAAGACCGGTGCACCGGCTCCGACAGCACGTGGCGTCATAAAGGTTAGTGCATCCTCTCCTAATTTCTTGGGTTGCATTCAATGCCTAAACCACCTCCGCGGCAACCCGATCACCTATCTTGTTTGTTGTGTAAAGTGTCATATGAAACATTTAGCTTCACCCCCCGCAAAATACAGTCCACTAGCTCAGGTGGCATGAGAATCGCGCCACCATATATATTCATTAGTAAATGAATATATAATTAATATAACAATAATATATTATTGTTGAAATAATATTATATCACATTCAATCATTGGTTGCGCCGATGGTAGAATCTGTATTTTCTGACGCGGAAACACACGCTTCCTGTACCCATCTCCCCTCCCGCACTACCTCTAAGTGAAAGATAGCAATAGTTTTCGCCCGCCAATTGTCAAATATAGACGCATATTCAGTCCCGCTTTGAACTAGCCAGCGCAATGGCGGCGGCGCGCGCGTCTCTCAGAAATGAATAATATTTGTTGTATTTTAACCGCTTTCATAGACCTTTACCGATCGGATTGTGCCTCTCGTGTGTCCCTCAAGTGATTTAGTGATGTGGACCGCAGCTCCTGAGCCAGGAAGAGAAGATCGGTGCAACGGCCCAGCCAGCAAATGACAAAACAGCACGTGGCGTAGTAAAGGTTAGTGCATCCTCTCCTAATTTCTCGGGTTGCATTCAATGCCTAATCGCATCCGCGGCAACCCGATCACCTGTCTTGTTTGTGTGTAAAGCGTCAATGGAACAGTTAACTTCATCCCCGCATAATACAGTCCACTAGCTCACGTGGCCAATCGCGCCAACATTCTTTTTGGTCCTTCGAGCCGGATCCTTAGCCGTAGTTCGTAGTTTGTTATTATTCTATTGGGAATAAACGCACCGCACCTAAATACCTAGTTATTTTAGTAGAAAACCCCGCATCTAGGAATTTAGGTTCAGAATTTTGTTGTCCGTTCGCCGCTGGCTCGCATCGTACCTACCTAATACATACATAGGTTAGGTATCGTATCGACACTTAGTCGTAGTTTCGCAATTTTGTTATTATTCTATTGGGAATAAACGCACCGCACCTAAATACCTAGTTATTTTAGTAGAAAACCCCGCATCTAGGCGTTTAGGTTAGATCTTAGGTATACTAGACACCCTAGTGCATAGGCACAGTGTAATACCTAACGCATTTGGCTTTTGTTTTTATTTGTTTCAATTTTGTTGTCCGTTCGCCGCTGGCTCGCATCGTACCTACCTAATACATACATAGGTTAGGTATCGTATCGACACTTAGTCGTAGTTTCGCAATTTTGTTATTATTCTATTGGGAATAAACGCACCGCACCTAAATACCTAGTTATTTTAGTAGAAAACCCCGCATCTAGGCGTTTAGGTTAGATCTTAGGTATACTAGACACCCTAGTGCATAGGCACAGTGTAATACCTAACGCATTTGGCTTTGTTTTTATTTGTTTCAATTTCTAAGTTGTCCGTTCGCCGCTGGCTCGCATCGTATTTACCTAATACGGTAGGTACACAGCTATACCTCGCTCGCATTCCTCTTATCGTATCAATCCTTGGTCGTAGTTTGGCATTTGTTATTATTCTATTGAGAATAAACGCACCGCACCTAAATACCTAGTTATTTTAGTAGAAAACCCCGCATCTAGGCAGGCTAGGTTTAGATCTTAGGTATCCTAGACACCCTAGTGCATAGGCACAGTGTAATACCTAACGCATTTGGCTTTTGTTTTTATTTGTTTCAATCTCTAAGTTGTCCGTTCACCGCTAGCTCGCATCGTATTTACCTAATACGGTAGGTACACAGTTGTACCTCGCTCGCATTTCATTCAAATTCATACGAGAGTATTTTGATTCGAATAGATATTACGCAATACTTAATCCCTGAAATAATAGTTGAACCTAGACAGCGACCATCGCGTAGGTACGATCTTGTTGCTATGCGCGTTAGTTCAAGTTTGCACTGGCAGTTATAAGTACCTACCTACCTACGGATATCGCTCGCGCCGCGTCGCTGCTCTGTACCGCTAAGATTAAGTCATTTCATATTTGTTGTTTACCGCACTTTAGTTTGATATTTAATTGTAAACATGCCCCCAAAGGTTGGTAGTACCGATAGTAAAGTTCAACTGAAACTTTTATACGCTAAAAGAGAAATGATTTACTCTCGTGTACAATCGATTTGTGATAATGCACTTAAAACCTCTGATTTGGCTATTAGAGATTCGTTCTTGTGTTCTATAGAAAACTTGGATAGTTTGCGCGCGGATTTCGAGTCTTTAGTACATGACATCAACGTTTTAGAGTTAAATTTAAATCCCGATTACTCAGTGAGTTATCAGGCCTTGTCGTCGTTTGACGATTTGTATTGTCGTATCAAACGCGTCGCTAGGGGTTTGGAGAAACCGTCTGACCGACCCAATCCCACTCGCGACCGACCTAAGTTGCCACCAATTCAAATACCCGAATTTGATGGTAACATTCGCAATTGGGGTTTATTTATAGATAGTTTTGAGAATACAATAGATAAGAACGTTTCGTTGACAGATCACGAAAAATTGCATTATCTTGTTGAAAAATTGACTGGTAAAGCTATAACCGTTTGCGCTGGAATTACGTTTAGTGCCGAAAATTATAATTTAATTTTAAATACTTTGAAAGCTAAGTATGAGGATAAAAGATCGGTAGCTAACGCATATTTGGATCAGATGTTTGAATTGAAATCTATTACGGCATGTAACGATCAAAACTTAGAGAAGTTTCTAGATACTTTCGCATCATCTGTTCGCGCCGTAAAGAACCTAAAGATCGATGACCTCTGCGACTTCTTATTTTTGTATATGGGTTTAAAGAAATTAGATTCCGAAACCATTCGTTTATTTGAGTCGGATCATCGCGGCAATAAAATTCCTAAGTTCGAAGACTTAGAAAGTTTTGCTCGCGAGCATATAAAAGTATTGCAACGCTCTTCATCGAAACATGAAGGCGCGAAGAAGGTTGTTACTTCTGAACGCAAAATAGATGCCTCATCGAGGTCACTGAGGTCAACTCATACTTATGTTAATACCGCACCAGCACATGTACAATCACCTGTTTGCTCTTTGTGTAATACTCATCATTCGCAATTGTACAAGTGTCCTGGTTTCCTAAAATTGTCGCCTAGTGATCGTTATAAATTTGTTCGCGCTAATAATTTTTGTTTTAATTGTCTCGGTACTAAACACCGCGTTGTTTTATGTAATAGTAGAAATGGTTGTCGCAAATGTCAAGCGAGACACCACACTTTACTTCATTTTGAGAATAGTAATGCCGCATCCAATGTGAGCACAGTTGGCTCGTCGAGCGGTGACACACGGCAGCCTGCGCCGCAGCCGCAGCCCGCGCTCGCGCGCTCCGGCCCGCCCGGTGACCGCTGCGAGTGACGTCACCTTGTGTTCGGTCTCAGCTAGTGCCGCGCTCACTACTGTGTGTCTCGCGACCGCTCGCGTTGTTATTGTTGATGCATTAGGTAAGCCGCGCATTGTTCGAGCGCTGTTAGATGGCGCTTCGCAAAGTAATTTTATTACTCAAGATTGTTGTCAACGTCTTGGTTTCAATGTTAATAAGCGTTCAGCCCGCTCAGTGGTGAAGGGTTTTGGAGGCTTACGGTCAGCTGTTCAGGGCACCGTTAAAACAAGGTTTAGATCTCGTTTTAATAATAATATTTGGTTTGACATGGATTCGCTCGTTATAGATAAAATAACTGAACAGTTGCCTACCGTCCCGGTTGACACGTCTTTATTAACGAAATTTAAAGACTTGCCTTTAGCAGATGAGACTTACGCTGTTCCTGGAGTCGTCGATATATTGATCGGCGCTTCGATTCTCCCGCACCTCCAGTTATCACGTAAGATTCAAGGGGGACCGACGTACCCCGCTCCGCACGCACTGGAAACAGTTCTTGGTTTTGTTATAATTGGTTCCGCACCCGCTTCTATAGATAGTTTTAGTCACTCGACTGCTTCATTCTGTTGCACCGTCGAGCCGCCACTGGAGTCTACCATCCGCAAGTTTTGGGAAATTGAAGAGGTCAATGTCCCACCTATCCTAAGCCCTGATGACAAGATGGCTGAGGAGATTTGTTGTCGCACGACTACTCGTGATGAGCAGGGTCGTTATGTTGTCGCGCTCCCTTTCAAGGGAGATATTTTTTCGCTCGGTGACTCCCGTGTATCCGCTGAAAAACGCTTTCTTTGTTTAGAACGAAAGATGCAGGCGTCTCCAAAGTTGAAGCGGGCCTGTGATGAGGTTGTTAACGAATATTTAGATAAATGTTGCATCTCACCTGCGCCTGCGGACACTGACGAGACCCAGCCTTCGTACATTATCCAGCACCACGGAGTTATTAGAGAAGATAAGCTTACTACTAAACTCCGCGTAGTTTTGGATGGCAGTGCTAAGACTAGCACTTCCGTGTCGCTTAATGACATTTTGTATTGTGGTCAAAATCTTTAAGGTAATTTATTTGACATAATTGTAAATTTTCGCATTAATATTAGTAGAATTTTAGCTTTTTAGGACTCAACAGTCGCTTTGTGTTGGGCCCACTCTTCGCCCCATCGTTGGGACACATTCGTCGCTAATAGAGTGGCAAAAATTCAATTTGAATTAGCGCCACATAATCTCTTTCACGTTGCTGGCACCGACAACCCAGCCGATTGTCTCTCTCGTGGATTGCTTCCTTCGCAAATTTTAGATCGCCCGTTATGGTTTAGTGGACCGTCCTGGATTCATGCCGCGTTAGATAAGTGGCCAGTTAGTCAATTCAATCCCACTACGGTTTCCGAACCACCCGAGGAGAAGAAGCACTCGCTTGTTGTATCGGTCCCGCGTGAAGAGTCCCTTATTTTGTTGTTGGCTAATCGCGTCTCGTCTTGGTCGAGACTGTTGCGTTGTGTTGTTTATGTAGGCCGATTTTTGAGAATTTTATCTACGCGCGGTCATATAGAGTTGACCGGTGATTTAAGTACGCAAAAATATTTGCCCGCAATAGATGTTGATGACGATAGAATGCCCCTTCTAACTCGTCACGCTCTTTTAGATAGATTAGTCCAATCGTTTTGGAATCGTTGGAGAACCGCAACCGGATCGCATCTGCTCCCGGTTGTTCGCCTCTGCCCTCTGCCTGACCAGCAGTAGGCACGAGTTCAAATCTAGGTTTATATTTTAGTTGTTATTTCCCAAACCTAGATTTAGATTAGACTTTAGATTTGACCCGCATTTTTCGTTTCGAAGGTAACCCTTCAAGCCGGGGGGAATGGTTGCGCCGATGGTAGAATCTGTATTTTCTGACGCGGAAACACACGCTTCCTGTACCCATCTCCCCTCCCGCACTACCTCTAAGTGAAAGATAGCAATAGTTTTCGCCCGCCAATTGTCAAATATAGACGCATATTCAGTCCCGCTTTGAACTAGCCAGCGCAATGGCGGCGGCGCGCGCGTCTCTCAGAAATGAATAATATTTGTTGTATTTTAACCGCTTTCATAGACCTTTACCGATCGGATTGTGCCTCTCGTGTGTCCCTCAAGTGATTTAGTGATGTGGACCGCAGCTCCTGAGCCAGGAAGAGAAGATCGGTGCAACGGCCCAGCCAGCAAATGACAAAACAGCACGTGGCGTAGTAAAGGTTAGTGCATCCTCTCCTAATTTCTCGGGTTGCATTCAATGCCTAATCGCATCCGCGGCAACCCGATCACCTGTCTTGTTTGTGTGTAAAGCGTCAATGGAACAGTTAACTTCATCCCCGCATAATACAGTCCACTAGCTCACGTGGCCAATCGCGCCAACAATCATTTTGGCACTCGTTATGAGATTCGTGAGGCGTTAAAGGGCTACTACATTTTATACTGGAACCTGAAGCTGAAAACTGAAGGATTACAGTAAACATACATATACATAAATTAATTGTGACGTGGAGGAGAGCTTGATTTTTTGATCAACGCTATCAGATCATAATCTCGCTCTTCGGGGCTTGAGATTTATGTATTGCAATACACAAAATATTTCATTGATCCGAATCACAATTCATAAATGATATCTTCGACATTAAAGGCCTATATAAAACTATACAGCTGAAAAGATGCCACACAAAGTTCAAACTATCAAAGACCTATATTGAATCTAATATCTCACTTGAATAAAATATAAATCCACAGTCTTATCATCATACTATACCGAACGGTTAAAAGTTATATAATATATATTTAAACCAAGGACGTATCCTCCAAAATCTTCTAAGATTACATTATAAATAGCTTGCTGCCGATCTTAACACAGCCATTCACAATGATGTTAATATGTACTAAGCGCCATCTAGTGGCACATACGTGAACTAAAACTAAGACATTTTATATTCTTTGCGGCAGATCTTGTTAGCGCGATTTACAACAAATAAGATGAGCGCCATCTAGTGGCACAGCTATTAATTAACGTTCAAACATCCCGCCCACCATGGACAGAATGTCCACAACAACTGAACTAAACAGAATGATAATAAGATCAGTGACAGCCCACCATGATAACAAACTACAAATACAATATGGTAGGCGCCAGAGCTAATGGACTATATTGATTTACATACATAAATACCTGCTATCAATTTACATCTATATCTAACATAAGAACACACTACTGGAAAAGTAAAACAACAAATTAGTTCATGATTGGAAGCACTATTAGTTTAGAGACTGGCCTATTAATCAAAGACCCCTTGCTGCGCAAGGATACAACTCTCGTAACGTTGTCCGAGCCAGATAGTTTTTGTTCAATTAGACCGTAAAGTCATCTTGCAGGTGGCAAATCTTATTAATTAATTTAAATTCATAATTTTATTTTTATTTACTATTAACTGTAGTACTAGTATTCTTTGTTCTTCCCGTATATCAATACTGGTATTTTTAATTAATGTATTATGTCACAAGTAGTATACAAAAAACTACATGCATGCACGAGTTCACAAGCACATACAGAACATACACAAAACTAACATTATTTGTAACTATGAACCCTCTTATTATGTTTTGTTGTATATGACCATTTCCCCAAAAATTGAAATACAGTATTATACCCTAAAAACAAATGGCAGCTAATATTACAAACTTACATGAATTAGAACGACATAGCGGTAGCAAAATCGGAAACATGCGATATAGCGAATTTAAATAAACATATTGTTACGTGCACGGGGTACAATTAAATGCCGTTTACTCAACGAAGAGATTTATTAGCTCACCACAAACTAGACAATTTAATCACTAGTACACACAGTACTCTTCAACAGTTCCAGTCGCTCAGTAGTTCACAATGGTCCACAGTCGTTGCTCAGGTCGCAGGTAGAATCTTCTTCGGTCGCTTAAGTTCGCTGTGTTCGTTATCGATCTCAAAGACTGAATGAATCGTGTTGCTATGCGAGCATGTTTTTATACCTCTCAATTAGGAGGATCGAATTATCTGGAAAGTTCGCGAGCGATAAAAACCTATTCCTTTGATCTTGCCGCCGCCGCTGACCTTCGAGTACATTCTCGATATTTACCTATTGTTTATTTTTATTCAACAAATTGTGTAGGTACTCGTAGGTATGTTGTGACTTTTTGTTGACGATTCCAGATTTTTCTATGCCATTCGGTAGAGTACCTCGACACTAACAATGCGTTTTATTTTCTTGAAGATTCGATTATTAGTTTTCGAGATATCGACGGCGGTCGTAACATTACCCCCCTCTTAGTCATGCTCGTCCCGAGCATCATTTGTTCCATGATGACGCGTCAACCTATCCACATGGACTACCTTTGGTTTTCCCCTAACCCCCTTCCTAATGCGGTAGGTAATGTCATTGATCCTCGTAATAACCGTATAGGGCCCTTCCCAGCGAGCTTGGAGTTTTGGAGATTTCCCCTTCTTGCGTAGCGGATTATGAAACCATACCAGCGTTCCTTCTTCGAAACCGCTGGTGGTTGCATTTCTATCGTACCGGGTTTTCATCCTTTCACCTGTCTTCAAATTGCTTTCCCGTACTATTCTGTGCACCTCGTCCAGTCGGCTTCGAAGATCACTCACGTAATCCGTCACGGGCTTAGGACTGTCAGGTGGCGTACCGGTTATTGCATCCACTGGTAGCCTAATCTCTCGACCAAAGTTCACTTTCGCTGGGGTGTGTCCCATACTGTCATGTACCGCAGATCGATAGGACATCAGGAATAGTGGGATATACTGGTCCCAATCTCTTTGGTGTTCATCGACAACTTTAGCCAAGTGATTTTCCAACGTCTGGTTAAACCTCTCGAACATACCGTCTGACTGCGGATGCGCTGGAGTCGTACGGGTCTTGTTCATTCCAAGGAGTTTGCACATTTCTTGAAATAGAGCAGACTCGAAGTTCCGTCCTTGGTCAGAATGGATCTCCATAGGCGCGCCGTACCGGCAGACCACTTCCTGAACCAGTTTCCTTGCCACAGTGACTGCTTCCTGGTTGGGTGTCGCAAATACTTCCGGCCACTTAGTGAAGTAATCTTGCACTACTATGATGTATTTGTTACCTTCTTCAGTCGTTGGAAAAGGTCCAGCAACATCAATGGCGATGCGTTCCCATGGTGCTCCGACGTTATACAGTTTCAATTTTCCTTTGCTTCTTGTCGGCGGTCCTTTAACTGAAGCACATGCTGTGCATTTACGGCACCAATCCTCGACATCTTCGCGACAATGAAGCCAGTAAAACCGCTGTCGTACTTTAACTAGGGCTTTCTTGACTCCGAGATGCCCGCCAGAGACACCATCATGGCTGTGCCGTAAGAGAGTAGCCACCTTGCTTCGTGGTACCACTACTTGTAGGGTCACCTCTTTGCCGTCATTGGATTCCCATTTCCTATACAGCACGTCATCGATCAGAGTTAAGCTGTCCCACTGGGCCCAATAACTTTTGGTAGTGGAACTGTAAGCAGATATATCACTCCATTGGGGTTTGTTTCCAAGCTGCTTCCAGTGCAGTATAGGCTGTAGATCATCATCATCCTCTTGCGCCTGCTTCATACTGCTTCCGGTCCATTCGTCGTCAAGTCCATTCACCTTTATGACTTTAATATTTTCACGGGCTTCGTTCTTCTGACAATGCTTGCAATCTTCGGCACACGGCCTACGAGACAAAGCATCGGCATTGCCGTGCCCTTTTCCACTTCGGTGTTCTATCACAAAGGGAAATTCCTGTAGTTGCTCAATCCACCTTGCTACTTGACCTTCCGGATTCTTGAATTGTAGCAACCATTGTAGTGCAGCATGATCTGTCCTTAGTGTAAACTCTCGTCCCATAAGGTACTTATTAAAATGCTGTAAGGACTTCACCACAGCGAGAAGTTCACGACGAGTGACACAGTAATTTCTTTCCGGCTTGGATAGTGATTTACTGAAGTATCCTATTACAACATGGCGATCTCCTTGCACTTGTGACAACACTCCACCTATGCCGGTATTGCTGGCATCCGTATCCACAATAAATCTTCCTTCCCTGGTAGGATAACCCAATATAGGAGCTTCGCACAACCGTTGTTTAAGTGTACTAAAAGCTTGCTCGCAATCTAAGTCCCAAACGAAGTCTCGTTTATCTTCCGTTAGTCTGTGTAGTGGTTTGGCAATATCCGAGAAATGCTTAATAAAGCGTCTGTAATACGCGCATAGTCCCAGAAACGCGCGAATCTCCGTTTTGTTCTTTGGAACAGGCCATTCCTGAACAGCTCTTATCTTCTCGGGGTCGGTTTTAACTCCTTCTGTGGAGATCACATGTCCAAGATAGCTGACCTCCCTTTTAAATAAAGCGCATTTCTTTGGACTCAGTTTAAGGTTAGCCTCACGGATTCGAGTAAAAACTTTTTCCAAGTTCTTCAGATTTTCTTTGAAGCTGCGTCCCATAACTATGACATCGTCCAGGTAAACCAGGCAGACGTCTCCGAGTAGACCCACCATTACTCTTTCCATGAGGCGTTCAAACGTGGCCGGGGCATTACATAACCCAAATGGCATAACATTAAAATGCCATAATCTGTTTCCAACTCCTGTACTAAAGGCTGTCTTCTCTTTATCTTCAGGGCTGATCTCCACCTGCCAGTAGCCACTTTTTAGATCTATGGTTGAAAACCATTTCATACCACTTAGCATGTCCAGGGTATCGTCGATTCTAGGCAAAGGATAACTGTCTTTCTTAGTGACATTATTTAACATTCGGTAATCCACACAAAACCTTGTGCTACCGTCCTTCTTTTTCACTAGTACCACAGGTGATGACCATGGACTCGTAGAAGGTTCGATCACTTTGCTCTCAGCCATGTCTTTAATCATATCTGCTACCTCCCCTTCTCTGGCCCATGGTAAACGTCGAGGTCTCTGTTTTATGGGCCTCGAGTCACCTGTGTCTATGCGGTGTTTCACGAGCCCAGTCCTTCCACAGTCATTCCCGGTTGCAAAGATGTCTCTGAATTGTAGCAGCAGTTCTCTGGCTTGGTGCAATTCTGATGCTGTTAAATTTTCCTTCGAATTCTCAAGAAGTTGTTCGATGTGATCTTCGGAGATTTGTGTACCGCCTTGTTGAGTTGAAGTGTTGTTCAACCGCCTCAGGCACTTTACTTCCTCATATCTTCCGACCACACTATTCTTCTTCAGGAGAACTATTTCATCACTGAGGTTAAGAATTCTCACTCTAGCGATTCCGTTCGGTATCAGTAAGGTTCTTGCTGTTATTAAGTTTTGGTGACTGCCGGCATCTTCCACAATAAGACATCTTCTTCGTTCAGTCTTCGCGGGAAACTTCACTTTGACCAATGTTTCCGATTTAGGAGCTAACGTCGTATCCGTTAAACAGTAAAGAGAGCACGGGTGCGATCCTTGTAAACAGACTTCCTGATCAGGGAATCTCAGCACTCCTCTAGGTATATCCAAGACACATCTGTGGTTCCTCAAGAAATCCAGTCCCAAAATGCAGTCATCAGTAATATTAGCAATGAGCACTGAGTGCTGGTATATTTGGTCGCCAATTCTTACCTCCATTTCTGTTTCACCGAGAACGGTTACTGGCTGGCCAGTAGCTGTCTGAAGCTGGCACCTTGGAAATCGTTTTTCCCACCTTATGGTGCGTTTCAGTAATTCTGGTCTTAACAACTGTAAGTGAAGCTCCAGTATCCACTGTTAAACTGCAAGGTCGATTGTTTAAGGTAGCTTCGATGATCAAACTATTTCCATTGCAAACTTGAGTTATAGTGATGGTTGGGGCCTCATGTCGACCAGCCAGCGCCCGCCCCGCGGCCCTGGCGGCATTTAGTTTAACGGAACCTCTTGATCCACTTGGGTCCCGGAGTCCGTGACCCTCCTCCGTTTTCGCGAAGGACACTCTGATTGAATATGGCCCCTTCCTCTACAGGAATAACACGTTGGGACATACCGTGGCTTCCTCTCTTCTGCAACCACCTCTTTGACCTCCCTGACCTTACTTATTCCGGCATTCTGCCGTACAGTTTCCACCTCGAGAGCATAAGCCAGTGCTTCTTTCAAGGTCTGATGGTGACGCAACTGTACACTAGTTTTCACTTCTGCGTCTCGTATGCCGTTTAGGAAGGCCTCCAGAAGAGTGGTTTCGATCATAATGGGTGTCGATGAGTAGGCCCGACGAACGAGTCTTTCAACTTCTACAGCCCATTCCTGGAGGCTTTGACTAGATTTTTGTTTCTTCTCCCGGAGCTGCGCTCGGTAGACATTCTCCAGGTGTTTGTCACCGTAACGTGTGTCTAAAGCTTCCATCAAAGACCCCAGAGTCCTTCCTTCAGGCGGCAGGTTTTCCAGTATTATTAAGGCATCTCCTCGTAATGCAAGTGTCAAGGCCATAAATGACTCCTCGTTGCTCCAGGCTTTAGTTTTTGCCAATATCTCGAATTGGTACTTAAAGGCTGTCCACGAGGAAGTTCCATCAAAGTGTGGTAGGTCGAACTTTGCTGATGATGGTGAGGTCACGGTAACAGGTCCGCAGGTTTCCAGCCAGACGATCTTCTTTTCGAGAACTTGCAAGCGGTCGTCCACGGTCCCAGACTTCAAAGCCACTTCCTTACTCAGCATTTGCAAGCCATCTTCGAGGTTCCTCACTTTATCTCCCAGTGCATGGATGCCTGCATCGATTTTACCCATGACGGCTTCCTGGCTGGCCTGCAGCATCTGCTGCATAGAAGCCTGCATCTCTTCCTTGGAGGCCTGCATCTCTTGCCTGGAGGCCTGCATCTCTTGCCTGGAGGCCTGCATCTCTTGCCTGGACGCCTGCATCATCTGCTGCATAGAAGCCTGCATCTCTTGCCTGGACGCCTGCATCATCTGCTGCATAGAAGCCTGCATCTCTTCCTTGGAGGCCTGCATCTCTTGCCTGGAGGCCTGCATCTCTTGCCTGGACGCCTGCATCATCTGCTGCATAGAAACCAGTAGCGTCATCATGTTGGTATCTGACGAAGTTCCTTCTGGTGCTGCCGTAGTTCCCGCTGAGACAGCAGCATCGGCCTGACTCCCTTCCTCTTCGAGGGTCCGTTGACGTGCGGCATCCATTTCCACTTGACGTCTGGTCCGTGGAGTACGCCCTTCGTCTTCACGTGGTAATAACGGCATTCCGCTTCTGACACCAATTGTTACGTGCACGGGGTACAATTAAATGCCGTTTACTCAACGAAGAGATTTATTAGCTCACCACAAACTAGACAATTTAATCACTGGTACACACAGTACTCTTCAACAGTTCCAGTCGCTCAGTAGTTCACAATGGTCCACAGTCGTTGCTCAGGTCGCAGGTAGAATCTTCTTCGGTCGCTTAAGTTCGCTGTGTTCGTTATCGATCTCAAAGACTGAATGAATCGTGTTGCTATGCGAGCATGTTTTTATACCTCTCAATTAGGAGGATCGAATTATCTGGAAAGTTCGCGAGCGATAAAAACCTATTCCTTTGATCTTGCCGCCGCCGCTGACCTTCGAGTACATTCTCGATATTTACCTATTGTTTATTTTTATTCAACAAATTGTGTAGGTACTCGTAGGTATGTTGTGACTTTTTGTTGACGATTCCAGATTTTTCTATGCCATTCGGTAGAGTACCTCGTCACTAACAATGCGTTTTATTTTCTTGAAGATTCGATTATTAGTTTTCGAGATACCGACGGCGGTCGTAACAATATTAATTATAAAAAAACTGATCTAACAGTAATACAACAAAACATAAGAAGCATTTATTGCAACTTTGATAACCTTGAAGTCTCACTCTCGGATATTATTTGATATAGATGTTTTAATACTTACTGAATGTCACCTCAACATAAAAAAACCAGTACCTTCAATAAGAAATAATACACATTATGCTACCACACAACACTGTAATCAAAATGATGTAGTACGCCAAATCTAAGCTGAATCCAGTCTTTAAGGAGCATAGCTTGAATAACGCTTCGTGCATACAATTAAACATATTGAGGATCTTTGGGACATTTCAATCAATATAATACAATCAATAATGCCCGCTATCGCACCTTACCTGGCATTCATTTTCAATAAATGCATAGATGAAAACCAATTGCCTAACCTTATGAAGTACAGTAAAATCATACCGTTATTCGAAGCAGGGGACAAAAGTGATCCTTCAAATTTTAGACCCATCTCCATACTTCCAGCTCTAAGTAAAATTTTTGAAAAAATAATATTTAATCAACTGCTTTCACATTTTACAGAAACAAGAAGAACCGCAGTAGCCTAGTGGTTTGGGTAATGGACTGCTGAGACGAGGTCTCGGGTTCGATCCCAGGTTTCACCATGGCACACACCAATGACTTTTCGATGCTTTTCGAAGTTATGTGTGTATTTATCGCAGGTTTATAAGTGCCCGGTTAATCGCAATAGGCTCGCCACCTATTACATTGGGACCTAAACATAAACTGGCGAAATGTGGGTGCTAGCACCTCTGCCTACCCCTTCGGGGATATAGGCGTGAGTTTATGTTATGTTATGTTATGTTAATTTACTTCATGATAAACAGTTTGGTTTCACTAAAGGTAGAAACACGACAGATGCAGGAGTTGCACGTGTCAAACATAGATGCATGGGAGAAGAAGCAGGATGCCATTGGTATTATTTGTGATCTATCAAAAGCTTTTGATAGTGTTGATCATGAGACGTTGTTACTAAAATTAGAATATTATGGTGTTTCAAGCGGCTTACTTAGATTACTTACGTCTTACCTTACGGACAGAATTCAAAAAGTTAACGTTACCAAGTTAACTCCCATAACCCATTAGTTATGGGAGTACCCCAGGGCTCGATATTAGGACCCCTTCTATTCTTGATATATGTTAATGATCTTCCTTACTTCGCGACAAATCATTGTGAAATTGTATTATTTGCTGATGACACATCATTAATTTTTAAGACTGATAGACATGAAGTAGTACTTGACGAAGTGAATAATACCCTTTCTGATATATTACATTGGTTTACAAGTAACAACTCGCTGCTCAATGCGAAGAAAACTAAATGTGTAAAGTTTACTATGCCAAATGTAAGACGGGCAGATATTAATATTAAAATGAATAACGAATCTGTCCAAATAGTCAATACCACAGTTTTTCTTGGAATAACTCTAGATAGTAAACTGTAATGGGGTTCTCATATCACAGCCTTGGCAGGAAGACTTAGCTCAGCTGCCTATGCGGTTAGAAAGATAAGGTCACTGACTGATGAGGAAACTGCACGACTAGTTTATTTTAGCTACTTTCATAGCGTTATGTCATACGGTCTGCTGCTGTGGGGCTCAGCTGTCGATATTGAAACTATATTTGTACTACAGAAACGAGCGATACGAGCGACCCCGTGACTCGCTGAAAGAACTTTTCAAAGAAATTAATATTTTAACAGTTGCTTCTCAATACATCTATGAACATATCTTATATGTACGAAAAAACCTAAATATTTTCGAAAAACTATCTGATGTACACAATTTTAATATGAGAAATAAAAATAAACTAGTTGTTTGTACGTTGTTTGTATAAAAGAGCACTTCATGCTATCTGGTTGTGAAGATAGTCTAGCATTACCAAACTACCATCTAGCCACAGCATATAGCAGAGAAGATAAAAGAAGAGGCCTAGATAATTTTATGCATAACTTCAGGAAACAATGTAATACTCAAATCTTGGAATACGGGTTGTCCGACCACACTGCGCAACTAATAGAGTGTCCAATCATGATTCAAGGTGAAATTAAGTTTTGGCGCATAAATAGGCGTAGATATAATCTAGAAAACATCAATAAGTTCAAGTCGTGTCTTGGTAGTCTATCGTTCTCTGACATATACTCAACTGAGGACCCAAATGTAGCCTACGACAGGTTTATGGATACATTTAATCTATTTTATAACTTGTGTTTCCCATATAAAATTATCACTATGAAATCTGTAAATAAGGTTAAATGGATATCTCGAGGTATAAAACTCTGCAGCAAGACTAAAAGAAAACTGTTGTGGAATTATAGGTCAAACCCGAATGAAGCGAATAAAGTCAAATATAAAGAATATGCACGTAGATATAAAAATATAATAAGGTTGACACAGCGTTCTCGGAACATACATAGTATTAAAACCTCGAAAAATGTGTCGAAAACCACCTGGCAAATCATAAATCATGCCAAAGGGAACCATCCTCCAAATGCAATCTCTAAATTAAAAATAAGTGAAAACACCGTAATTACTAATCCACAGGAGATAGTCAATGCTTTCAGTGATTATTTTGTTGATAAAATTGTACCTATAGCCAATCGTGGTACAAACGTCACAACACACATCGATAGAAGAAAAAAATCTATGTTCTTATCGCCGTGTATTCCATCGGATGTTGAGACTATCATATCTGCATTAAAAAACACAAACAGTGTGGGGTTTGATGGTATATTAACTAAAGTAATTAAGTCTACAAGCCAATGTATATCGAAACATTTAAGTCATATAATAAATTTGAGCATTTTAACAGGTATCTATCCAAGTGGACTAAAGACTTCAGTGGTAAAACCGCTTTTCAAAAAAGAAAATAGAGAACTTATGGAATTCTACAGACCTATCACACTTACACCTGTTTTTTCCAAAGTCTTCGAAAAATATATTTATAACCAAATTAATAAATATGTAGAGAGAAATGAAATCTTAGCCATAGAGCAAAAAGGGTTTAGGCAGAATAAGAGCATAAATACTTATATATAAGAGCATAAGACTTTTTAAATATAGTTATGACAAGAATGGATCGTAGGGTACCGGTGTGTGCAATTTTCTGCGATATGACTCAGGCTTTCGATTATGTGGATCATGAAATCCTACTAGCAAAGCTTGACCATTATGGTATACGGGGAAATGTCCTAAGTCTGATAGAGTCATATTTGACTGATCGAAAGCAATATGTAGAGCTTAAACGTGTTGATAACTTAAATAAACGTGAAGAAACACTTGTTTCACATATACGCTCAGTTAAATATGGCGTGGGTCAGGGTAGCGTCTTGGGTCCTTTATTGTTCATTTTATACATAAATGATTTGCCTAAAGTGACTAATCATCCGGTTACATTATTTGCAGATGATAGTATAATCGCTATAGAGTGTCAAAATAGAGAGGATTATGAAAATGAAATTAATACTGTACTATTGAATATTATAAATTGGCTTGATAATAATAACTTAAAGATTAATCTATCTAAAACGAAATTAATGCAATTCACACAAAGACTGCCCACTATATCAAATCTGAATATAAACTATGAAAATATAGAAATTGAAGAAGTTGACTCAACAAAATTCCTAGGACTTACTATAGATAATACTAGCGACCCGCCCCGGCTTCGCACGGGTGCAATGCTGATACTAAATTAAATACACTACAGAAAAACTATGAACGTTGTATATAAAAACGTAGCGGCCCGCTCCGACTTTGCACGGGCATAAAATATATGTCACTCAATGAAAACATGATTAAAATCGATCCAGTATTTTTGATTCATTCATTACTGCCCTTGGCCTGCACGCATTAAATTTGGAGTAAAACAATTCCTCTTTCCCTATACTTACTATGAAGATTTCCTGCTATCTTTGGAATATCTAAAGTCATACAATTTTTATTACATTACACATTTTTACTTATTTACTTTTTACATTTTTACCTAGGTATTTATTTTATTTTTACAACAATTAATATATTACAGGATGTCTTTATACACAACGTTCACAGCTTTCTTGTCATTAGACAATACAAACATGTTTTCTCTTGAGGTTACTCTTGAAAGAGCGACATACAGTTGGCCATGTGAAAAACAGTCAACGCTCAAATCTAAGCCTGCAACGTTGAAGGTTTGACCTTGCGATTTATTAATGGTCATTGCAAAAGATGTCTTTACCGGAAACTGTAAACGTTTAAATTGGAAGGGTAAATCCGATGGTATCAGAGGGATTCGGGGAATCAATACATCTTCTCCGGTACCACATCCTGTGAGTATTGTGCACTCTATTATGAAAGTTTTCAGTGATTTTATCAGCAAACGCGTGCCATTGCAAAGTTTAGGTGGATTCAGGTTTCTTAATAAAATAACAGGACAACCTACTTTCAACACCATTTTGTGAGGAGGGAGTCCAGACGGGTTCAAAGAGTTTAGAAACTCTGTAGGAAAATGAACAGCTTCTTCCAAATCGAGAACAGTATCCACCGAGTAGTATATTTTCGTCGGCGCATCAATCTTTGAAAGAATCAAGTTATTTACCTTATCTACTTGTTCATTAGTTGGTGACAGAATCGCTCTTTCTTTAAACCAAGATATTGTCTTGTAACTTATGTCATCAATGTCAGGATAGACTTTGTTGACTAACTCTTGGATGTTGTCTATCAAAACACAAAGGTTTTCAAGGTTAATCCTTCCCTCACTTTGTGTTAATTCTCCATTGCAAACTTTTAGCAGCATCTCTGGAAATAGCCTGTTCTCACGTGAAGATGACGAAACCCTCATATTAGTTTTAAGCTCTAATTTATTGACATGTGGCCAAAGGTTTGATCTTTTTAGGGAAGCATTTATTTCGTCAGCACGTGTTCCTCGAGTCACAACTAGTAGGATTTGTCGAAAATCTCCTGAAAACAGAATTGTACATCCACCCATAGGTGAATTTTTGTTGCGCAAATCGCGCATTGTCCTATCCAGTGCTTCCACAGACGACTTGTTGGACATGGTAGCTTCGTCCCAGACTATTAATGAGCAGTCACGCATCAATTTTCCTGTATTATATATAAAGCTTCAGAGCTGCAGATGTAACGTCCAGACTGATATTTTTCCACTTCATTTGGTGATTGTATGCTGAAAGTGGCTTGATCACTACCTTTATTAATGTACTTAGTAACATATTGGATTGACTTTATCGAATTGCACAACTCTACGTTGATGTGGGCATCAAAAATTTTCAAAAGGAGCCGATTATAGGGAACGATCCATCGGTTATCAATATCACGGTTTCGGACGGTAGCACTTTTCCCGCCTTGTTCTGGCGATCGTCGACGATATTTAGGATATCCGTCATCGCTAGTGATTGTTTGAGTTTGGAATGACTTCGGAAATTTTTTGCTGCATTTAGAATCTCGCATACATGGAGAATTCGGATTTAAAGTCCCGCAAGGGCCGTGTACCATATTTTTCTTTATGATTTCGTACAGGATAGGATCTTCATCTTTATCCGGCAACTCAGCTGAAATGACCTTGTCAATTTGGTTTGGTCTAATTTTGTTCACTAACCACACCAGCAGGTGCACATGTGGCAACCCACGTTTTTGCCATTCTATTGTGTACATATGACAGCGCGGGGGACCGAATATATGAGACTTGTTAATGAGGTGCAGGAGTTTCTGTACTTTTAAATGGAAGACTCTGTTAACTATATCATATCTGTCTTGTGGACTTAAATTAGTGTTAATATTTTCTTTAATTTCCGGCCAATTTGGGTTACATGTTGCAGTTATAAATAAATCAGGTTTGCCGTAATTTCTGACGTAAGTCATGGCGTCTTGCGATTTTTCGTGTAAATATCGAGGTCCACCTGTGAATGATGAAGGTAGTATAACTAACTGACCAATGCCGTTGACATGTTCATTCGCCATAATTATTAACTGATACGTTGTCGCGCTGAAAAGCACGTTTTTATCAAGTACTGTTATTTTCCTCGCTAGAGAGCTCCGATAATAAACGCGTCCGATTGCTGCTAAATTCAAAGTGCTACAGGGAGAACCGCCGGCCTCCGACGCGCTATTTATAGGCATGCCTCCCCGCACTGCCCCGTCTGACCGGTACCGCCCGCCGCAAACGCAAATTTTAAATTTGTAATATCTCTGAAAATATTTGTTTAATTTACATGCTGTAAGGAACCATATCGATCTATATTAATTGCATACTGTATTTAAGGTACTTAATTCTATAAGGATTAATGCCGTATTGCTTAAAATAGCTTCGTAAATAAGCCATTTTTTCACGTAAAAAGTAAACAATAAAAATGGTTAATGTGGGTTATCCCTAAAAGATAAATATATACCATCGCGGACTTTTTTGTAGACCTTTTTATGGTGTACAATACTGTAGTACATTAATTTGATCTAACTCGTAGGGTTTAGGCAGCGTTTTTGCTAAATTGCTAAATAAACCCAAAAAAGTAGGTTAATTTACGACATCACGTTAGAAACCTCTAAAATTAGCAATGTTGCCTTAGTATATGATGCATGTATTATACATATAAACCTTCCTCTTGAATCACTCTATCTATTGGAAAAAAACGCATTAAAATCCGTTGCGTAGTTTTAAAGATTTAAGCGCACATAGGGATATAGGGACAATAAAGGCGACTTTGTTTTATACTATGTAGTGAAGATGAATTGGCAATCACACACGGAAGCATTATGTAAAAAAGTAAGCAGCTCGGCTTATGCCTTGTAAAAACTTGCCCGAATATTAAATACTGATGCTCTACTTACAGCGTACCATGGAATGACTGCGTCACATCTTAGGTACGGTATAATGTTTTGGGGTAATTCGACACATAAGGATACCGTCTTCAGAGCCCAGAAACGATGTATCCGTGCAATGTTTGGCTTGAATAGGAGGGATAGCAGTAAACCATATTTTTCTAAACATGGCATATTGACATTATCGTCATTGTATATTTTTGAAACGGCTACTTTTGTAAAGTCGAATACTGAACTCTTTGAGACTTTGGCAGATACAGTCACTCGAAACCGAAGAGCAAATACACGTAATAGGCTACGCATACATAGAGCAAATACGGCTCTATTGCATAAAAGTGTCTACTGTATGGCGCCAGTAATCTATAACAGAATACCTCCAGAAATTAAGACATTAAATACTAATCTATTTAAAAACCGACTACATGAGTTTCTGTCAGAGAAATGCTACTACACAGTCAGTGACTTTCTCGCAGAAAATTAATATGATGTATATCTGGATATTTTTATTTGTTACCTATAAATTTGAATTCATAATATACTTGATATTTATTTTGATAAATTAATTATTGTTATTTTGAATTACATAGTTATTGTTTAATGGCCAGTACCTATAATTATGATTTTCCTTGACATATTTTTTATTTTTTTATTGTTGACATGTATCTTCTGACTTCTTTGAGATCTTTGTTGACACTGATATATAACTGACATATTTGTATTTGTATTGAATTGGTTGTTTTATATTTTTTATTAGCATTTGATAATTTTATTCAATACATACATTTGATAATTTTTTAATTTTTACAATTTGATAATTTTATTTAGGTAATAATACTTAAGAAAATATATTATATTCTTGCATGCCAACAAGGTTGGCCGAAGAGGACTTTTAAAATGTACTTAATACCTTTGTAATACCTTTGGTCAGCAATAAATGATTTTGATTTGATTTGATTTGATAACTAAATATTTAGATCGTGGAGAAAAATGTCTTACAGTCTTTTTAGACTTGGAAAAAGCAGTTGACACTGTGTCGATTCGCACTCTTATAAAAAAGATGGAGCTTGTGGGTATTCGGGGTCGCACTGTGTTACGTAGATTTAAAATGAATTGTGCTATTTGCAACAAAAAAATTGATACAGCTGAACTGCTTAAATACAATGGATGTAAGTTGGCATACCACTACAAATGTGTGAATTATGCAACAACTGCATTCAAAGAGGAGCAGATACGGATCAGATGTAATTTCAAGTGTGATTCCTGTACAAAGTGACCCAGCGTTTACGGATTACGGATGACACTCCCATACGTTCCCAGCGCACGGTGATGATGGATAGTCTCCTAAATGTAGAAGTAGACCAAACCTCAGAAAACAGTGGCTCTAAAGTTGTAACATATGAAGACACAAACAAAGTAGTAGGTATTATGGAAAAAGTAAATAAAATGGTAATGGAAAAACTAGGTGATTTGGAAACGAAAATTATAAAAGAGATCAAGGACACGGTGAAGATTTTGGTGATAGAAAATACTAAATTAACACAAGAAGGGAAGTTAATAAAAAATGTATCTCGTATGAACAGGAAATTAATGCTTTAAAAAGTAAAGAAAATGAAATTAAAGGAAAGCAAACTACCGATTATACTGTAAACAAGGCAGGCGGGCCACGTCAGACGGTTGTCTGTATCCCGGAGGTAACGGCCGTTCCCGGGGCATCACCAGTGGTTGGCGTTGTGAGACGTGAGCGTAGAAACCTTATTCAGCAGACACAGGCTCCGCCGAGGTCTAATGTTAGTTATGCGGCAGTGGCCAAGCAATCAACAGAGACTGTAGGTAATGATAAGAAGCAATATACTTGGACGGAAGTTAAGAGTAACAAAAGGAATAACCCTATAAAACGAGAGAGAAATGCATCGACTGTACTCCTGAAAGCAGTAGAACGGAAAAAGTTCCTTCACGTTTGGAGACTTGAGAAAAGCACACCAGAAGATATGTTACAGGACTATATTAAGAATGTACTGGATAACGACTCTGAAATTATTGTAGAAAAATTAAAACATAGAACTGAAAGGGACTACGCTTCATTTAAAATTGGCGTTACAGAAGGTAACTACAATAAACTTTGTGACTCGCAAGTATGGCCGTTAAAATTGACGTGCCCCAAGGTTTTATATTTTAGTCTAGTCTATGCATATGTTTATAATTCCCACGACTGTATCTATTTTATTATTTTTTGGTTTTTAGTACATTTTTCTTAAACATTGCAATGTATGTTTAACATAAAACCGTTTAACTTAAAAAGTTTTTTACCTATTTTTTTCTTTATGTTTTCAGAGTTAGGAATTGAAATATCTATTAAATATGTGATTTTTTCAGCTTTTAGCGTTAGTGTTATATCTCGTAATATGTCAGGATCGTAGCAAATGGAGATCCGTGATCTCTGCCTACCCCTATGGGAGACAGGCGTGATTTTATGTATGTATGTTATATCTGGTGTATTGTTTGTAATTGTTTTATCTGTTATAATATCTCGGTCCCAGTACAATTTTTTGGTTTCATTATTCAAGACATCCTTTGGTTTATATTTGTAATATGGTTCTATTTTATCCACTAACTTATATTTTTGAGCTAACAGTGAATGTATTTGTTTGGATACATTATTATGTCGATCGGTGTACTGTTTATTTGCGAGAAATGGGCAACCTCCCGTGATATGATCTATAGTCTCTTGGTTGGTACTACACAATCTACATCTGTCGGATACTACTGTTGGGTCCTTAGTTATATATCTCTCGTAATTTTTAGTTTTTATTATTTGATCTTGAATTGCGACCATAAATCCTTCTGTTTCTTTATATAAATTTCCTGTATATAACCATGCGTTTGAAGCCTCCCTGTCTATATGTTCTTGTTGTATTTGATTGGGGTATTTTCCATGAAGAGATTTTTGTTTCCAGCTGGCGATTTTGTGTTCGTCTGTAATGTGTTCATGTGTAATGCTAATGTTTCCATCGTTTAATTTTAATGGTGTACCTGAGGTGGTTATGCAGTGAGTGCTTTGTGTAAGGGCTATTGTTTAGTCTACTAAGTATGTATGTGCGTATGTTATATTTCTGTTTGTTGTGTAAATTTTTAATATCTATGAATCCTCTACCTCCTAACTTCCTCTTTAGATTAAACCTTTCCGTTGCAGAATGAATGTGATGTGATAGCCTTGACTGTATTTCTACCTGATAACTCTGTCTTTAATTGGTCTCTAAATAGTAATTAGTTTAGTTTTAAAATGTAATTTAATTTGTTTACTAATATAGTCCTAAGTATATTGTTACTAACAAAATATGAATAAAATATATTTCATTTTTTTTATTTTTATTTTATTTTATTTTATTTTATTTTATTTTATTTTATTTTATTTTATTTTATTTTATTTTATTTTATTTTATTTTATTTTATTTTATTTTATTTTATTTTATTTTATTTTATTTTATTTTATTTTATTTTATTTTATTTTATTTTATTTTATTTTATTTTATTTTATTTTATTTTATTTTATTTTATTTTATTTTATTTTATTTTATTTTATTTTATTTTATTTTATTTTATTTTATTTTATATTATTTTATTTTATTTTATTTTATTTTATTTTATTTTATTTTATTTTATTTTATTTTATTTTATTTTATTTTATTTTATTTTATTTTATTTTATTTTATTTTATTTTATTTTATTTTATTTTAATTTATTTTATTTTATTTTATTTTATTTTATTTTATTTTATTTTATTTTATTTTATTTTATTTTATTTTATTTTATTTTATTTTATTTTATTTTATTTTATTTTATTTTATTTTATTTTATTTTATTTTATTTTATTTTATTTTATTTTATTTTATTTTATTTTATTTTATTTTATTTTATTTTATTTTATTTTATTTTATTTTATTTTATTTTATTTTATTTTATTTTATTTTATTTTATTTTATTTTATTTTATTTTATTTTATTTTATTTTATTTATTTATTTAATATTGCCTTTATCCTATCTGTATATTTACTTGTAAGTTCTTCCTTTATTTTTTTACTATGTATACCAATGCCTTGTGAATATCCTAAGTATTTATATGTATCTGTTGTATCCATTCTATCTATTAGTGAATTTTGTGGTGTGTGTAGTTTAGATGGATCTGTTGTATGATGTTTTCCTTTAATGACACTGTTTATTTTACACTTATCTAAACCGAAGCTCATTTTAATATCTATACTAAAATTCTCAGTAGTTTCCAGGAGATGGTTCATTTGTTTTCTGTTACTAGAGTATAATTTAATATCGTCCATGTAAAGTAGATGTGATATTTTTGTATTGCTTTCTCTATGAATTGTATAACCTTGACCAGTTTTATTTAAAATTCTAGATAACGGGCTTAGAGACATGCAGAACCAAAGCGGACTCAGCGAATCTCCTTGAAATATACCCCTGGCTATTTTAATTAGAGGTGATATGACGGGTCCTGATTCTGTATTAATAATATTGAGAACTGTGGTCCATTTGCACATAACATATTGTAGGAAGTCTATAAGTTTGGTATCTATTTTATACATTTTCAAAACATGAATTAGCCATGAGTGAGGAACACTATCATAGGCTTTTTGATAATCTATGTATGTAAAATAAAGATTTCTGTCTAACTGTTTAACCTGGTTATGTATTTCTGTATCTATCGCTAACTGTTCTTTACACCCCTTTGATCCCTTCCTACATCCTTTTTGTTCTTCTGCTATAACGTTATTATGTATTAAATGTGAATTTATTTTGTGTGAGATAACTGATGTGAGTAATTTGTATAGAGTGGCTAAACATGTAATTGGTCGATATTTCGCTGGGTTTGTTGTATCTGAGTCCTTTGGTTTTAAGTAAGTATTACCTTGTGATAGGAATGTGGGCGTAGAATGTGGTTCTTGAATGATCGTATTAAAAGAATTTGCAATGTGTTCATATGTCGATGTTAAGTATTTAAGCCAGTAGTTTTGTATCTTATCAGGTCCAGGTGTTTTCCAGTTAAGTGTCTTTCCTATTGCTATTTCTGTATCTACTTTCTCTACTTTAACTTCAGTCATCAGATCTAAATACTGGTTTGCCTCTATTTCTTCCTTAATCCATTCGGCATTTGAGTTATGTTCTATAGGTTTGGACCAGATATTTTCCCAAAATGCTTGCACTTCTGTTATGTTAGGTGGATTTGTGATACTAGATTCTTTATTAAAATTTCTGTAAAATAGTTTTTAATTATTACTAAATGTTTTATTGTCATTTTTTCTTTGGTTTGATTTTCTGTATCTACGCAGCCTTTTTGATAACGCCTGCAACTTTTGTGTTTTATTATCCATGGTTTGTATTGCTTCTTCTTTACTCTTATATATGTAGTTTAATTTGATCAGATTTTTCCCGGATAGGTTTTCTTTTATGAACTGACTGAGTCTGCCTATTTCTTTTCTTAATTTTGATATATTATTTTCTAAACACCTCTCCCATGCTGGTTTATTATCAGTACTCTTCCTTTTTCCTGCTTCGTTATTTTTATTATTATTGCTAAAGATGGTGGTTGCTGTTATTGCTGCACAGTATATGAGATCATATTATTATTATTATTGTTTCTCAGTACCTTGACTCTCGGGACAATGGAGTCCCGGGCCTTTGGGTGGCGTGCGTCGGGCCGAAGCCAATATTATTATTATTATTATTCAAAACGCAGAATTCGTGCTCCCTAGTTATCAAACATTGCGCTGCGATCGTGCGGATGGGCGTAAGCAGGGCGGCGTGCTTTTCGTGGTCGCACCGCAGTTTGAGTTGAGACGGGTGACGATGGAAGCGAACATAAACAGTCACGCGTTCGAAATAATTTGTGCTTCTGTTTATGTAAATAATCGTTTTATATTTACATGTTCTACTGTGTATATACCGCCAAGTACAGATGATAATGAATACATGGTAATGTTTTAGAAAAATTAAGTTTGAAATATAAACAAAACTTAATCATATTGGATGATTTCAATTTGTTTTCATGTAGTCAAAATATTGTTAATTACTATGAATTTTTTATGGCCTTCTGTGAATTTATTCAGTACAATGCAATGCCTAACTCTAACGGTAGACTGTTGGACCTCGTGTTGAGCGCGCGGGGCGGCGTGTTCGTGGGCGAGGCTCCGGCGGATGACAGGATGGATGTAGATGGTAGACCGCTACAATCCTCCGCTCGCCGTGAGCATGGAGTTGGGCGCGCGGTCGCCGCATGACATGCACACCCCCTCCCCCGCTTCCCCCGTTTCTCCCATACAGCATTCGCAGCACTCGTTACCACATAAGCAATGGAATTTCAACAAGGCTAACTTCTATCATTTATATGATTTGTTTGCTAGAATAGATTGGACCAAATCGGGGAAGTTTTAGAAAAGGGGCAGATCAGGAGTACTCTACACCGACGAGCATGCATGAAGAATGTAATGAGAGTAAATGAAGCGAGAGTAGTATGTCAGGATCGTAGCAAATGGAGATCCGTGATCTCTGCCTACCCCTATGGGAGACAGGCGTGATTTTATGTATGTATGTATGTATGTATAGATTGGAGTGAATTATATTGTTCTAGTGATCCGGAATTTATTTTAAATTTGTTTTATAATAAGATCTACGAAATATTAGATATTTGTGTTCCTCATAAAAATATTCAAACAATGAAGAGGAATAGGTTTACATACCCGGTATGGTATACACCTCACATAATAAGGGAATTAAAACTTAAGCACGGGTTACATAGAAAACATAAAAAATCCGGATATGGTAGTGATTATGAAGTTTTTAGCAGGTGTACGGCGAGAGTAAAGGTGGAGACTGTGCGAGCGCACAACCAGTACCGCGAGCGCGTGCAGAGTCACCTGGCTACGGACCCGCGAGCCTTCTGGAGTTACATGATGGCTAGAAAGAGTAACTCAGGTAGACCCAGGTTAGTAATAAATGACCTCACTTTATGAGAGTTGAAATGCGCAAATGAGTTCGCTCAATTTTTCCACTCTGTATACAACCGGGAGCCTGCGAAACTGGACGTGACGATGGCCAGCTCGGAGGGGTCACCGGCGCCGGGTGCGAGGGTAAATCTTACTCGCCTGCGCTTGGGAAATGTGGGGACCGTGCTGGCTCGTCTGCCTCCCAAGCACTCAATGGGACCGGACGGTATACCAGTATTCATTTTCAGAGATTGTCGCAGGGTTCTCGCTGAGCCTTTGTTGCACTTATTTAATGCATGCATCGACACGCGAGATTTCCAGAACGCTGGAAACTCACGCGAATTATACCTGTACCAAAAGGTGGTGGGGGTACAGACCCAAGTAATTACAGGCCCGTGGCAGTGCTTAGCACTCCGGTGAAGGTGTCGAGGTCACCATTCACAGCTGCCTGTACGAACAAATAAGCGCCCAGTTATGCGACGCGCAACATAGCTTCTGCCCCGGGCGGGGGATAACGGGGAACCTGCTACATTTAATGTCGTATGCGGTGCCGGCAGTGGACGCTGGCTTGCAGGTGGATGTCGCGTATTTTGACTTCCAGAAGGCGTTCGATACTGTCGATTACGACGTACTTTTATCGCGACTAGCCAGCGTGGGGTGTACGCCGCAAACTCTGTCTTTTTTTCTAGCTACCTGTGGGATAGACGTCCGTACGTTGATTGTGGGGGACATCTCTCTAAACCCTATTTCACAAGATCTGGAGTGAGTCAAGGCAGTAACTTGGGGCCTCTTCTCTTCATATTAATGATCAATAGCTTATCGGAAGAGGTCAAATACTCTGTGCCCTTGCTTTTCGCAGATGATCTCAAATTGGTACGGGTTATTAAGGACCACTTAGATCACGATAAACTACAGCAAGACATTAATGGGTTTGTGTCATGGAGTCTACAAAATAAACTTCATTTTAATGTAGCTAAGTGCTCGGTGATATCGTTCAGTCGTGCCCACAATCCTAGTCACTACCAATATCACATGGAGGGAATACCATTGCAACGGGTGGCAGAGGTCATAGATTTGGGCGTTCGCTTTACACAGATTTACATTTCCGAGACCATGTCACTGGTGCCTGTAAAAAAACATACCGAAACTTGGGATTTCTCTTGCGGCAAGCAAACCACTTTTCAAATGTTGCGACTTTGCGGGCGTTGTATATGGCTCTAGTAAAAAGTCACCTGGAATTTGGTGCTGTAGTCTGGTCACCACACGAGGACAGGTATAAAATAATGTTGGAACGGATTCAGAATAAGTTCCTTCGATTTTTATATTTAAAACAATTCGGTGTCTACCCGGGCTATCCACAGTTGTTCCTTCTTTATTTGTTCTGGGTATGATAGGATACTATAAGCTGGAAGTTAGGAGGGAGGTGGCTTTGGCCACTCAATTAAAGTGCTTCGCGGGTCACAACCCAGCTATCCTACAGGAGCTTGGTCTGTGTGTACCGGAGGAGTACGTGATGCGGCGGCGGCGACCCCCGCTGCTGCACGTGTGTCGCGCGCGTACCAATTTGCTGCAGAAGGCGACGCTGACGCGCGCACTGCGGGTACTTAATCCGATGGCGGACCAACTAGATTTGTGTGTATTTTCATGCTCGCTGAGTGAATTCACAAGGGCCGGTTACTGTATTTTGAGCGAACCATAGTACATGACTATACCAAGTAATAGGCACTCAGTAGGTTAACTGTTATTTTTGGGTATAATGTTAGTATAGTGAATATTATTGCTATAATATCAAAATATGTAATTCAATATAATATATATATTATTGCAAAGTAAACCCATTTAGTGTGATACATTTCTAGAAAGGATATTTTATGGAAGTATTGCAACTTTGACATTAGAAATCTAAATAGCAAATTGACATTGTGTGGTTTTGATGACTGATTATCTTATCAATATGTGTAATTGAATATTATTTATATGTAATTGTGATTGTAATTTAATTAATTTGACCTTAAATTATTGTAACTTTGACATTAGAAATCTAAATAGCAAATTGACATTGTGTGGTTTTGAGGACTGATTATCTTATTTTAATTTTGAGTATGTGACCTAATTATTTATTGTAATACCTGATACCTATATAGATAGTGTGAGGAACAAAATAAATAAATAAAACTTTAAAACTATTAACTGACTATCTAAAAGATCGTACTCAAAGAGTAAAAATCGACAATTTTACTAGTTCTGACACTAAAATTGAGTACGGCGTGCCCCAGGGAAGTGTCTTAGGGCCCACGGTATTCTTGATATATCTTAATGATTTAACAAGTCTCATGATTGACGGAGCGCATATATTTTTTTATGCAGATCCAGGCCTCTTGGAACTCCGTCTTTACAGCGGCTGAACAAGGTCTCCATAAGGTTGCAAAGTGGCTTGAATCAGCTCTTCTTACCCTAAACATCAGTAAAACTAATTACATTTGCTTTGCAATAAATAAACACACACTCCCGCCCCCAAACCTAATATTAAGGATTCACACCTGTGATTTCACTGATACGCGTACTGCGCAATGTGGGTGCGAGAAGATAGTATGTGTAAAATCCACCAAATACCTGGGAGTAATACTGGATCAACGACTTTCCTGGCACCCACAAATCGATGCTTTAAATGAGAGAATCCGTAAACTCATATGGGTCTTTAAAAAGTTAAGATATGTTACCTCTCAAGACCTCCTAAAACGTATCTATATTACGTTGGCGCAATCAGTGACATCTTACTCTATCCCTATCTGGAATGATGCCTCGAATATTAAATTTGTTGAAGCAGAAAGGGCCCAGAGATGCTTGATAAAGACAATGTTATTTAAGCCATTTAGATCTCCTACAGACGAACTATATCTAATTCATAAAACACTGTCACTAAGATAGATAGATAGATAGATAATTCTTTATTGTACACCAACAGATTTACAGTAGGTGAATAAAACGCTGCCTCAGGACGAAGACAATTTATTAAAAGTCATTCTGACTACTTATCGTACCCGATGTAACGAAACCATAACGCGATTCAGAGACATAGAACAACGCCATCTATCGAGGGTTATGGAACTAAACTATTGATAACTTATTTTATAATCTACAGATTGTACATTCCGCCCACTATGGACAAAATGACCATACTTCCGCCCACCATGACATTAACCCCTTCTAAAAGTGGACTGTATAATTAGTAAATAAATTTTAAAGGTAAGACATGGTAGTCAAAAATATGTGCCCAAAGAAAAGTTAATACATATTTACAAGTATGTTACTTTTAACAAACTATTTACTGTTGACAATATTGTGTGATCTTATCGTTTAACCTACTATGGTTCCGCCATGGATTTACTACAAACCAAACAAAAAATCAATGACTCAGAAAGATTCACAACAGTAACAACTGAACTCATTCACAATGTAACATACAGCAATATTGAAGTTTAAAATCTACACTTTACTAAAAGATATATAAGTTTTTTTTTTTTTTTAATAACAGACAAGTAGTTTAAGTAAACATCTTATATAGTAACAAAGATACTAAATTGGTATACAATGGTGTAAGTTTATAATTTCCGAAACCAAAATAGTAAGTTGAGGTTTAATGTTTACAATACACACAAATTAAACCCCTATTAGAAGTTAACTCACTAATCTCCTAACATTAATGTCAATGGACAACAGGTAAGATGCATAATTTTGTTACCGGTCTCTTCAATAATATTCCCTTACACTTAAGGGTTACTACCCGTGTAACTAAATCCGAACCAGTATGTTTTTCGGTAATAACTCCTAAAAGCCATTTTGCAGGAGGGAGATTATCCTCCTTTACTAAAACTACGTCACCGATTTCTGGTTCCGGAGTATGGTTTGCCCACTTATAACGCTGCAGAAATTGGTTTAAATATTCCCTAGACCACCTCCGCCAAAAATGTTGAAGCAGCTTTTGTATCAGCTGCCATCTCTTTAATGACGAGATAGACGAAGATTCATAATTATTGTCGGGTACCAGCATCAAGGAATCGCCTATTAGGAAATGCCCAGGCGTCAGAGGGGTGGGATCCTGTGGATTTGTGCTCAACGGTGACAATGGTCGGGAATTCAGACAGGCTTCAATTTGGGAGAGTAATGTAGTCATTTCTTCGAAAGTGAGTGTCGAATTACCGATCACGCGACGCAAATGATGTTTAGTGGACTTTATACCGGCCTCCCAGAGTCCACCAAAATGTGGAGCCTGTGGTGGGATAAAGTACCATTCTGTACCGTTGTCAGCCAAACACTCGGCAATTTCCATCGCCAAGGTTGACTTCTCTTGAGCGAATAATGTTTTTAATTCTCGTGCGGCACCCACAAAATTGGTTCCGTTGTCGCTGTATAATTCGGCACAGTGGCCTCTTCTTGATACAAACCGTTTAAACGCTGCTAGGAACCCTTGTGCAGTGAGATCACTAACCGCTTCCAGATGAATGGCTCGTGTTGCCATACATATAAATAGGCAGATATAACCTTTATAGGACCGATGACCTCTACCCTTTGATGTCCTCATCAGTATGGGACCTGCATAATCTACACCGCTTCGTAAAAAGGGTCTGATGGGGGTAACTCTGGCTGGAGGTAATTGACCCATAAGTTGAGTTTTGTTTTGCGCAGCGTATCGTACACAAACTACACACTTACGCACGAACAGTTTTACGCGATTTTTCGCATCGAGAATCCAATACTTAGTACGCAAGAAGTTTAACATCAATTGAGGACCACCATGCAAAGTGTTGATGTGAGCTTCGGTAATTATCAAGTGTGTAAGGTGACACTTTGATGGTAATATAACTGGATGCTTGGTGTCATTATGGAGATCAGCTCTTTCTAAGCGTCCACCGACTCGCATAATATTGGACTCATCCAAAAACGGATTCAAAGTGGTAAGTTTACTTTTCTTATTTACGCTTTTTCTTTTCTTAATGTCTTTAATTTCTTGGTCAAAATGAGCATACTGACATTCTTTAATACAATAATTTAAGGTTTCATTTAACTCTTTGCTTGTTAGCCATGGAGATAATTCAGATTCTTGACGCTTCTTTAGTTTGTTGATGAATCGTTTACAATAAGTCAAAACACGAATCAGCTTCCTGAGTGATGAAAACTTGGACCATACATCCCAGTCTTCCTGGTTAGTCACGTGATAAACTGTTGTTCCCTTCTCTTCTAGATGAGTGTCCTGGATTTTTGCTCTGTCAACGGTTAAACTTAAATCTTTTAACCACACAGGACCTGTTTTCCAGAGTTGAAGATTTGGAAGTTCTGATGGATTAATACCTCGTGATGCACAGTCGGCTGGATTATCAGCTGAGGAAACATGAGACCATTGGTCTCGGTCTAAAATGGTTAGAATTTCGGAAACCCTGTTGGCAATGAAAGTTTTCCACCGCGTTGGATGACTACTTAACCAAGCTAGCACCACTGTGGAGTCGGTATACGCGTAAGTATTAGATTTAGGAATCTTCATAACCGTTGAAACTTCCTGCAATAGTTTGGTTAATAAAACCGCACCACACAACTCCAGCCTTGGGATTGATACCTGTTTAACTGGTGCTACTTTAGTTTTGGATGTTAATAAATGAACATAAACATCACCTTTAACATCCACAACGCGCACATATATAGCTGCTGCATAAGCTGCGCTGGACGCATCACTAAAGCCATGAAGCTCTACAAGACTATTTGTACCTTTAAGGTTTATCCAGCGTGGTAGTTGAACCTTTGTAAGCGATATGAGCTCTTCCCGGTAAGATATCCATTCGTTCCTTAGATGCAGCGGTAGCTCATCGTCCCATTTAATTCCTGAAAGCCACAGCTTTTGAATAATGATTTTGGCTTTAACTATTGCTGGAGATATCCAACCGATTGGATCAAACAATTTTGCAATGTCTGATACTACCTTTCTTTTGGTTACAGGCATGCTGATTGGCTGAAGCTGTATGGAGTACTCGAAGACATCGGTTGATCGGTTCCAGGTAAGTCCCAAAATTTTTATGGTTTCACCTATCTTTAATTCTAGATTTCCTTCCGTTGCTGTATTTCCTTCGCTTATTGCCTTAAGTATCACCTCACTGTTGCTTGACCACTTTTGTAGTTCAAACCCACCTTTTCTCAATAGCTTAATCATTTCTTCAACTATTTTTAGGCCCTGGGATACTGTTTCACAACCGGATATTAAATCGTCCATGTAATAATCATGTAATACCCGCTCCGAAGCTAATGGAAACAATTTGCCTTCATCATAAGCTACTTGGTTCAGTGTCCTTACTGCTAAGTATGGTGCAGAAGCTGTACCAAACGTAACTCTAACCAAACGAAGATGTTGTATTTCATCTGAGTGATTTCTCCAAACTAAACGTTGGTAGTCGGCATCAGCACTGGACACTTTTATCTGCCTATACATTTTTACTATATCAGCTACTATACTGATTGGATGAGCCCTCCATCTCATAATAATGTGTCTTAACTCTGATTGTAGAGTGGGACCTACCATAAGCTCACTGTTGAGTGATACACCATTACTATCCCGACTTGATGCATTGAACACTACCCGAAACTTGGTAGTAGCTTTATCTGATCGAATAACTTCGTGATATGGCAAATAAACTGATGGTTTATCTATTTCTTCTTTCGGTATTATTTCCATATGACCGAGTTCTATATATTCTGATATAACTTCAGCGTATTGATCCTTTAACCTTGGTGACCTTAAAAAGCGTTTCTCTAGCATTCTAAGGCGTTTCTTTGCTATTTCCATGGAATCTCCATATTTACATGTAGGATCCGGAACGTTAAACGGTAAGTTTACAATATATCTACCCTGAGAATCACGCCTTGTAGTTTCTTCAAAAAGCTCTTCACACTTGGATTCCTCCAACGTAAAATGTTGTTTATCCAGTGTGAAACTGTCCGATTCAAGTTCCCAAAATTTCTTAAGGTCAAATTCCTCACTGTTAACTTGAGCATGCATTGTGATGATAGAGGTGTTTGTTGAAATACCATTGGTTTCGCTGTCATCACATACTTTGCCCGACAAGACCCAACCCAGTCTGGTCTTTTGTGCTATTAGTGTTCCTGGTGGGCCACGAATCAATCCCTTTTCGAGGATTTGGTAATAAACATCAGCTCCCAATAGTAAATCAATTCTATTTGGAACGTTAAAACCTGGATCTGCTAACTTCAATTTTGGTAAGTTCGACCATGATTCAATAACTATTTTCTTTTCAGGTAGAACAGAAGTTAACCGTTTTAGAATATGTGCCTTGACTTTTACAACGAAGTTAGGATCATGTAATGACTGTAATTTTAAATAAACTATGTCTTTAGAACTAAGTGATTTATTTACTTCACCCCCTATTCCGGTTATAACACAACTTGTTTTAATTTTCTTTAGTCCAAGTAGTTGAACTGCAGACTCCGTAACAAATGAAGCCTGTGATCCCTGGTCCAATAATGACCTCAAGGTTATGTTTGAACCGGTATTAGTTTCAGCATTTACTAATGCCGTTGCTAGTACCACTTGACAATTAACGTTAGAAAAGCAAGCGGTAACATTTCGTACGTTATTGATCTCGTCCTGTAATGTTGTTGTGTTTGCAACAACATTGCTTGTATCAACTGATGGTTTGTCGTTCTCACCTTTATCAGTTGATTGAATGTTGTTTGAGTGCAGCAGTGAATGATGTTTCCCTTTACAAATCTTACATCTAGTGGGCAAACGACAGTCCGAAACTGCATGATTAGGTCCTAAACAATTAAAACACAATTTAGTAGATTGAACGAACTTACGACGTGTGAGTATATCTACCTTTGCGAAGTCTTTACAATTACCTATTTTATGGTTATCTTTTGAGCAATATGAACATGACGCTTGGTTATTTTCTTTATGAGCTTTTACATGATGTGCTTTTGTAATCTTTGTTAATTTAGGTGTCAAAAACTCAAGAGACCGATATCTTTTTTCTAAGAAGTTTAAAAACTCGCTTAACTTTGGCAATTCTTGTAAAGTACAATTTTCTGTCTCCCAAAGCTTTCGCGATTCATTATCTAATTTTTGACTCAAAATATAAATAATGATTGTATCCCAATTATCAATAACTATTCCTATATTCTTTAACGCATTCAGACATTCATTAGTAGTATCTAACAATTCCTTCAAACAGATAGAGGATTCTACTGTAATATTCTTAAGACTAAAAAACCGCTTAAAAATACAATTTGATATAAATTTTTTATTGTTGTATCTGTGTTCCAATGTGTTCCAAGAAGTTGTGTAGTTTTCATTGGTTATGGGCAAATGCCTTAAAAGCTGTTCTGCTTCACCCGTAAGATAGCTCTTTAAATATCTTAATTTTTCAACATTTGACAAACTGCTATTGTTGTGGATAAGCGACTGAAATAAATCCCTGAATGTCGTCCATTCCAGATAACTTCCTGAGAAATTTGGAATCGATATCTTGGGCAGCTTTATTGGACTTGACGATTTAACGGCCTTCTCACTCTCAATGATGGCTATCGTCTCTTTATCTTTAGATTTTAGTGTTGTTAAGCGTTCCTTAAGTAAAGTTTTATAGTCTGTGTATAGTTCCTCTGTTTGGAAATATACATCTTTTGAATTGTAATCTGAAACCTCATAGATTGTTATATCTATATCACTCAAAATTTTGATATGAGTTTGCTCAAAACTGATCCAGTATTTTTCAAGAGATTCCATTCGGGTTTCGATGTGACTGATTGTCAACCTATCCTTAGGCGACTTTTTAAAATTGATATAAGATTTTTGTATATTTTTTTGTGTATCCATTTGAATTCTAAGTAATTTTTCCATGTTTGTAAAAATTAATCTCAATTTTTCTAAGTCCAAGCTCAATTGAGTGAATTTTCTAAGTGTTGAAACGTAGTAAATATTCTAAGTGTTGTAATTGTCGTAATTTTTCTAAGTCCAATAATTTTTCTAAGTGTTTGAGAACATAGACACTTAGGCGAAATCGAGCATGGATTCCCCGTCTCAACCGAGTTTCGCTTAAATTTTTTACAAGTCCAGCATGCTCTATTTAATTTTTCTAAGTTCTAACTTGCTACACTTTAAAGTTCACTTTAGCACTGAATTTCTAACACTTTTAGAAAACATAGAAAAGAGTACTCACAGTTATTGTCCTTTGCACTTATCTTTATAGAATCCACTGATTACAATCACTAGTTTATTATTTTTCTTGTTTTTACCGCTAGATGTCGCTTCAGATCTCATTAGTTCCACTGCTACTAACTCGTTCGGTGGTGGCGCTACTGTATCCGGTTCGAAGGATCATGAATAAAACGCTGCCTCAGGACGAAGACAATTTATTAAAAGTCATTCTGACTACTTATCGTACCCGATGTAACGAAACCATAACGCGATTCAGAGACATAGAACAACGCCATCTATCGAGGGTTATGGAACTAAACTATTGATAACTTATTTTATAATCTACAGATTGTACAGTAGGGCAAGTAGGTCGGTCTATACAGTTCAATGTACAATGGGCGGCCTTATCGCTGAAGCGATTTCTTCCAGGCAAACTTTAAATTCTCAACTCAGTACTTAAAGTACATAAAACCTTACCTTACGTATATAAAGCTCAAACAGGCAGAAGAAAATGTAAAGTAGCCGCTACTCCCTCTTGTAGAACTTTGTTTGTCAGGCGACAATTTCTCGTACACTCCACCTACCTATACAATGAACTTAACAACAAATGTTCAATATATAACATGCAACTCCATAAATGTAAACAAAAAGTTGTACAGGAACTTGAGCCGCTGGGGTACAAAGAAACTGAGAATTTGCTTTTTAAATATGAAAGTGTATGCAAACCCATTAATCATTCTAGTGGTAGAAACTAGATAATCCTGAATAAAAGCATTAGTCACACAAGCTATATAAGTCACACACACACACACACACACACACGCACACACACACACACACGCACACGCACACGCACACGCACACGCACACGCACACGCACACGCACACGCACACGCACACGCACACGCACACGCACACGCACACGCACACGCACACGCACACGCACACGCACACGCATACGCACACGCACACGCACACGCACACGCATACGCACACGCACACGCACACGCACACGCGCACGCGCACGCACACGCACACGAACACGCACACGAACACGCACACGCACACGCACTCGCACACGCACACGCAAACTCACACGCACACGCACACGCACACGAACACGCACACGCACACGCACACGCACACGCACACACACATACACATACACACACGCTTACACACATTATATATTATATTATATTATCTTTCTTTTCATCATTTGTAATTTAATTTAGTTACCTAAAATATTTTAACCATGTGACCACCTGTAATACCCTTACCACCTTAATTGTGTGGCCCTAAGGAGGAGCGGGACGACCCAACACGAGCATTACTACATGCTTCCTGGGTTGTTCCGGTAACTTAATAACATTGTAAGACAAATGTTAAAGAAATAAACTATTTTTATTTTTTTATTTTTTTTTATTAAATCATCTTCCATCACCAACACTACATCACCCAACTCAGGTTACGCAGTATGATGCGACCACTTGTACCTATGGTGAAACTGAACAAGGTATTCCCTGAACCATCGGCACCAGAACTGTTGAAACATGCGTTGAGTTAAATGCCATCGTCTCAAGGGACTGATATTGGCGTGTTCGAAATTTGCTTCAGGTGAAAGCAACATTGGTTCTCCTACCAAAAAATGACCTGGAGTCAGTGGACATGAGTCTTCAGGACTACTACTAATTGCAGATAACAGTCTAGAATTGAGACAAGCCTCGATTTGCGTAAGCACCGTGCTCAACTCTTCAAATGTAAGAGTACTAGTGCCTACAACTCTCTTGAGGTGGTGCTTAGTAGATTTAACTCCAGCTTCCCAAAGCACTCCAAAATTTGGAGAGTGGGGTGGAATCAAGTGCCAATCTGTACCATTTGTCACTAACCAGTCAGCGACATCGGAAGCTACGCTCGACCTTTCTTGAGCTAGTAGGGCCTTCAATTCCTTGTTAGTCCCCACAAAAGTTGTGTCATTATCGCTCCAGAGCTCACCGCAGTGACCTCTTCTAGCTGTAAATCTTTTAAAGGCTGCTAAAAATGCCTGTGATGTCATGTCACTTACAACTTCTAAATGAATAGCACGAGTTGCCATACAGACAAACAAGCAAATGTAGCCCTTTGTGGAACGATAACTGCGACCCCTTGTGGGCCTAACACTAATAGGGTCTGCATAGTCTACACCGCTTTTAAAGAAAGGTCGACTAACATTGACTCTGGTGGCTGGCAATTGTCCCATTAACGGCGGAATGGCTCGGGCCGAATGGAGAATACAATTCACACATTTACGGGCATACTGACGAATTCGCATTGATGATCCAGTACTTGGATCTCAGATAATTGAGCATTAACTAGGGCCCACCGAGCAAAGTTCGTTCGTGAGCATCAGCTATCACAAGTGTTGTGAAAAGTGATTTATGAGGCAGAATAACTGGATGCTTAAATGCCTCGTGGGTGCTAGCTCTTTGCAACCTTTTCCCAACTCTCAAAACCTTATCCTGATCGAGATAAGGATTGAGCGTGGTGAGCTTTCCGTCAACTTTACCTATCTTAATTATGCTATCGATTTCTTCTTTGAAATGTTCACTTTGACACATTTTTATACATGTAATTACGGCTTTATTAATTTCAGAAAACGTTAACTAACTATTTAATTTAACATTATTCTCTGTACTCTTACACTTCAGGAATCGTCTACAATACGCAGTAACCCTAGTTAACCTTCTCAAGGAAGAAAATCTTGCCATGATATCATTTTCTTCCTTCTCATTTATCATGATATTACACACAACAGCTGATTGTTTTTCCTCTATTCTTGTTGTAATCATTTCTCCTTTACTATAATCTACTGTTTTATTTCTTAGCCAACTAGGTCCTTGCTTCCACAAGTCGAGTTCAACACACTCACTAGGCTTTACCCCTCGCGATGCGCAATCAGCGGGATTATCCCTAGATCTAACATGAGACCATTGATCTCGATCTGTCACGGTAAAAATTTTAGAAACTTGATTCCCAAGAAACGTCTTCCAAGAGCTGGGGTGGCTGCTCAACCAAGCGAGCACCACTGACGAGTCTGTCCAGGCATGAATATTTTCTTTTGAAATTCCCAAGGTCACAGAAACTTCACGCAGAAGTTTTGAAAGCAGCACCGCGCCACATAATTCCAAACGAAGTATGGTAACCTATTCGACGGGAGCCACCTTGGTCTTGGATGCCACTGGACTGACATGTACATGGTCGTTGGAATCTATGGACCGAGTATATACCACGGCTGCATAAGTAGTGTAAGAGGTGTCACAAAAACCTTGAAATTCAAGGTGCACCTAGCACCGGCTAGTGTGATCTCGGTAGACGAAAACTTGACAGAACGTAAAGGTTACTTCTGTATTCCAACCAGTCCTTCAACAGAGGATCAGGAAGCTCATCGTCCCATTCGATTCCCGAAAGCCACAAGCGTTGTATAAACACTTTGGCTGTTATTACCAATGGAGCTAACCAGCCAAGAGGATCGAACAGACGAGTGATGTCAGATACAACCTTTCGCTTAGTCACTGGAGTTGGCAACGGCGGAAGGTGAACAATATAGCAGAATTCGTCCGTATTTCTATCCCAAGTTACGCCCAAAATTTTCATAACTTTGTCTACCTTAAACTCTATACCTTCATTTGTCATTTCTTTTCCCTTTTGTATCCTAATTAACAACTCATCATTATTACTAGACCATTTCTGTAGCTGAAAACCACCGCGCCCGAGTAACTCGTTCATCTGGTAATAAATCAGTTCACCTTTAGCCACTGTTTCCTAATCGGATAAAAAATCGACTACATAAAAATTGCTGAAGATACGATCTGCAACGAAAGGGAAATTTTTTTAGACTGGAAAACGTGATTATCGCAAGGGTGAAGGAGGACGAGGCTCGGGTACAAGTTTTCTTCTCAAGGTTATCCTCAAAACCTTTAGCAGGATGATGATGAGGATTAGTGATATTTCGTACGTACCAGTAATCAAGCCAGCGACGATGGTACCAGTGAGTGGTGTCTGGTACTTCTCGTTGACTCTGCCCAGGAATCGGTACAGCAGTCCGTCGGAAGACATTGCGTAGATAATGCGAGGTAGAGGGAATACTGCACCGAGGAGACTGGAAGGAAAGTAAACCATGAAAAGGAATGACAAAGTCGTTATTCACACTTTCCCACACATTACTACCGGAAATAGTGTGAACTTTGCGGTATGAAAAGAACTTCATCCCACGCGCTCTCAAGCTGTGGAATGAAATCTGTTGTGGTTGTCCCATGCGACTACAATATAGGGTTCTTCAAGAAGGATATCAGAAGGTTCTTAGAGGGTTCGCAACATAAGTATGTCACCGCTGGTGTGTGTGCATACGTCCACAGGTCACGGTAACCACTTTCCATTAGGTTGCCGTGGGCTTGTCTACCACCTAAGTGGTATAAAAAGGCATGATATGGGCTGGTTAAGCTATGGTAATATGCTTTAATTGTAGTTAGCGATGTGTGGGATATCGTGGAATGTTTGACTTTACCTGGAGCACAGCGCACAGATGGCGCCGACGCTGACGGCGTACTTGGCCCACTGCCAGCCCAGGAAGTCGAACATGTGAGGAAACGGCGCCTTATCGTCCTGTCAAAATTTGCGCCATTATATTTTATGATATGTGATCGCCAGGCTCCGAGTCCGACTTTCGGGTCAAGCAAAGTGTTATTGGATGAATTTCTATCTTATCAATCAATAAATCAAGCAATTAGCCTATAGCAGTCCACTGCTGCACATAGGTCTCTCCACATACATACATACATACATACATATATACACGTCTTTATCCTCGGAGGGTTAGACAGAGGTGAGTTTACACCCACATTTCACTAATCATTGAATTCGGTCCCACGTAATAGGGGGTGAGCCTATTGCCGTTTTCCGGGCACTATTGTTGACTCGAACCATGCATCTGAGGCTGAGGCTGAGGCTGGGCTGTATATATCTGTCTGATGTTAAACAGCCCTATGTCTTAGTCGCCTTGTACGACACCGCATGGGAAAAGATGGGGTGGTCCAAATTCTACTCTAACGGGATCCACACGACTAATGCCATTTATGCCATTACCAAACGAAAACTTTCCGTTTAGCACACAGATTTGGAATCACACCAAAATTATTTCATATAGCACTGGGATAAATTTGGTGCAATTGAGTTTCATAAAAGTATTTAAACTAACGAACAAAACTATTAAAATCATTTTCATCGCATTAAAACCCAAATAAATCTAGAAAATCTAGACCTCAATAAATAGATATTATCGCGAAAAAGAGTTTCTTAGACGGTAGTTGTGAAGCAACAGCAATCTCGCTCTCACCTGCAGGTAGTAGGGCAGCACGAGAGTGAGCACGCACGACACACCGAAGTACGACAGGAACACCACCATCAGCGACGTCACCACGGCGAAAGGGATTGACTTCTGCGGGTGGCGAGCCTCCTCGCCTGCTGTGGCCACGCAGTCAAAGCCTGGACAACAAATCGAGTAAGTATTATTTATCTAGTCGGTACTTGGAAGCGCTATGATGATAATGATGAATCTAACTCACCAATGAAACCATAAAAGCATACAGCAGCACCCTTGATGATCCCAACAATACCGTGAGGCGCAAAACCGCCGGTACCATACCCTTTAGGCACTTCCTTTTCTGGTATACGCCAATTCTTTGTGTCAGCTGTGCATAAAGAAATTATTTTTCATATGTGTAATACAAAAAAACCGCCTGATACTTAACGTAAATGGCGTACTAAGCAGTTACCTTTGAAAGATCCAGATATAATAACAAACAGCACAACACTCAAGTTGACTCCGGTGCAGAAGTTATTAAACTTAGTCGACTCCTTCACACCGAACGCGAGCCCCGCTGTAATAAAATAATATTTAAGCTGTAAACAATATGGACCTAATATACATCCTTGAGGTACCTCTCACAGTAAATTACAAAAATAATAATTTTCTTAGTGATTCAACAAAGCAACATTTGAAAAATCCTAGTCTATTAAACAAACTTACGAGGCCTTATACCAAATACAAAGAATAACATAACCTAACCTAACAGAATATTTGTTCTTAGCTCATGAGTCGAAAGCTTTTTATAATTCTACTAACCAGAAAACACCATGATGACGATAAAAGCAAATATATCAAGGTATTGCGAAAAGTATTCATTCTTCAACGGCATTACAGACGTCAAGTACGAAGATATAGAGTTGTTCAGTAATGCATCTATGTATTCACTTAATGCTTTGGTCACGGAAGAAGCACCTGGAAACGAAAGAAAATCATTAATTAATAACTTGCGGAACATCGACGTTAATTTCTTATTCGGAGATTTGTCCGAAAATCACTAAAAGTAAAAAGATGTTCTTATCTACTTTAAAAATATGTAATTCACAAAATCAATTTCTCAGTTTCATACTTTTTTTTTCATTATGACGGCTTTACAAGCGATCGCGTTTTATTGATCCAGAAGACATTATAGAGTTATACACCCTTGTATAACTCCATCTCTCTTCCTCTGGACCGTTTAGATTTGTATTGGACAGATCCGAAATTGAACCTTTTTATAAATCGTAATAGGTGGTCGGTTGAAAATGAAAACTGCCACCTTATGTTCAGTTTAGCTCTTCTCACTATCAAATTAGTAAAATGTCCTTTAGATGAACTTTCTCAAGGACCTACTAGTTCCAGCAAAGGTTACCTATCTTAAACCCGAATTTTAATATTCCGAATATCATAATCCCGAAAACCTTAGGCCATTTTTTCATAGTCCTGTTTCTTTCAAATTCCGAAGTTTTATTTGCCATGTAATCGCAACTCCGAACTTCATTTGCCCATTTAATCATTTGTACGACATTTCTAATCCAGACGAACGAGTTCCAGACATACGAAATCAAAATGCACAAAATCCAGATGACCATAATTCATATGCACGAAAGCCGAATTTTCAAAACACAAATTTTTGAAATGCAGTTAATTGATATCCAAACAAACAATATCCAAATTTTGAAAACCAAGATTTTTTAGATAAAAATATTACACGGTTGTCACTTTCACCTGGGACAAATTTTGTATCGTCAAATACAAACTCGAGGATTGGCACAAAGATACGCAACAGACTTAACTTTCGGAGACGAAATTAAATGTACCACTTAGTTTCTTATCAGCTAATTAAATTTCACATTATTTCCATGAACTATTGGAAAAATTACAAGGTAGGTAATTAACCTTAACCTGTCTGTAATGGGCCAGTAAAACAATAGCGAGAGGTACTGAGGGTCGCAGTTCTAACCTAACCTAACCTACTGGGTCGAATTTGACACTCAAACCTATCTGTAATAGACAACTAAAGCAATAAATTTACTGACTGGCAATTTTTATTTCAAGGCGATAGAAAAGATATAGCAAACTGGTCCGACGAAAACTATGTATGAAAACTATTCTCTCTGGAGCATCCGATTGGGGACGACTAAACCTAGTCCAATTCAACCCCACTAAGACACAAGTATGTGTATTCACCGCTAAGAAAACCCCATTCATTACAGCGCCGCAATCCCTGGGCACACCGCTTACCATCTCCCCCAGTATCGGGATCCTTGGTGTCGATATCTCCAGTGACGTCCAATACCGAAATCATTTGCAGGACAAGGTTAAGTTGGCATCAAGAAAGCTCGGAGTGCTCAACAGGGCAAAGCAAGACTTCACTGCGGGGCAGCAACTCCTTCTTTACAAAGCACAAGTCCGGCCTCACATGGAATACTGCTGTCACCTTTTTGCTGGAGCACCTGCATACCAGCTAGACCCCTTTGACTCGTTGCAAAGACGGGCATTGAGGCTAGTTGACAATCCCATACTCACAGGTAGAGTGGAACCTCTTAGCCTTAGGAGGGATTTTGCCTCACTGTGTGTGTTCTACCGCCTAAACAATGGTTTGTGCTCAGATGAATTGTTTGACGTGATGCCCGTAGCTACATTCTATCATCGCACCTCTCGCCATAGGCAGGGAATTCATCCCCACACATTGCGACCTGAGACGGTGCGCACTGTGCGGTATGAAAGAAACTTCATCCCATGCAGCTCAAGCTGTGGAATGACCTCCTTGCTGCGGTTTTCCCAAGCGCCTACAATATAGGGTTCTTCAAGAGGGGCATCAGAAGGTTTCTTCATAGTCGGCAGCGCGAGTGTGACACCCCTGGTGTTGCATACATACATAGGCCACGGTAACCGCTTCCCATCAGGTGGGCCGTGTGCTTGTCTGCCAACTAAGTGGTATAAAAAAAATAAAAAAAAATGTATCTGGCACTTGCAGCGGACCAGCAAAATATTATCCTGAGTTATACTCATACTCATACTCATACTCATACTCATACTCATACTCATACTCATACTCATACTCATACTCATACTCATACTCATACTCATACTCATACTCATACTCATACTCATACTCATACTCATACTCATACTCATACTCATACTCATACTCATACTCATACTCATACTCATACTCATACTCATACTCATACTCATACTCATACTCATACTCATACTCATACTCATACTCATACTCATACTCATACTCATACTCATACTCATACTCATACTCATACTCATACTCATACTCATACTCATACTCATACTCATACTCATACTCATACTCATACTCATACTCATACTCATACTCAGACTCAGACTCAGACTTAAATTCAAACTCGCCTGATGGTAGGCTAAAGGCAAAGTCTCAGGAAAGAGGGTCACCATTACAGACACTAAGTGCTACAATGGTGGCACTCAGCTTGGCGGCCTCATCAGATACTTTTTCACGCCCCGCTTAAAGGCCCCGGGACTGTAGGAAGAAGGAAACACGTGTGCTGGTAATGAATTCCAGGTCTTAGTGGTGCGGCAAAGAAAAGAGTCTCCGAACCGATTGGTTCTTGCTCGTATATTCTGCACAGTGTGAGGGTGACATCTAAGGCCTGCACGTGTTGTCCTATGTAGGAAAGGAGATGGTGGTATTAGTTTGAGGGCTCGTCAGAACACTTACCATGGTAGAGACGGTAAAATACAGCCAAGGAAGCAATATCTCTACGCATCTGTAAAGGCTCGAGGGTGTTCGTGACCTCAGGGTAATAATTCGGACCGCTGGTCGCTGCAACCTGTCGAGAGCATCTAGTAGGTATTTCGCGGAGCCATCCCAGAGATGCGAGCAGTATTCCACGCAGGAGCTAATTTGTGTCTTATAGAGAAGACACCGCTGCTCCGGCGTGAAAAAACGTCTCACTTTGTTCAGGAGTCCGAGTTTCTGCGAGCCTGTTTTGATGATGCTCTCGATGTAATTTCTGTTATTCAGTTTGCAGCGAATATCCATGCCTAGGATGTTGAGATTGTCCTGCAGTGGCAGTGGCGTACTCTGAAGAGTGGGAAGGGGAAGGAAAGAAGATACCTTTGCTGTGAACACACAAGCCTGCGTCTTCTTGGCATTGAACTCGACCATGTTCCCAGAGCCCCATTGAGAAATGTGATTCAAGATCCGATCCAGTTCAGTGACAAGAAACTATCTTTTTTCCACGATATCAGACTGTTTAGCCGCAGGTTGTCCGTGATAACTCCCGTGTAAGGTGCTATCGTCTGCATAGCATTGTATGCTGCCGGTGGACAGCATGTCATTTATATGCAGAAGAAAGAGAGCGGGAGATAATACAGACCCCTGCGGTACGCCAGCATTTATCTGCAAGAACTCCGAAGCCCGTCAATCACAGAGGACGCGAATACGGCGCTCCCACACGCTACACAGTCTAGGAGGCAGACCAAAGGCTGGTAGCTTGGAGAGAAGCGATTTGTGCCAGACTCTATCGAAAGCTTTAGCGATATCAAGACTAATTGCCAATGACTTGCCCTGCTTGTCCATAGCCTCACCCCAAAGATGGGTAACGTTTGCTAGAAGATCATCCGTTGACCGTTTCGGCCTGAAGCCATATTGCCGGTCATTAATTAAGAAGTGATCCTCTAGGTGACGCATGAGCTGTTTGTTAATGATGTGCTCGAAGACCTTGCACAGCACTGAGGTGACGACTCTAGGTCGATAGTTGGCTGGCTCTGAGCGATCCCCCTTCTTGGAGATCGGCTGTACATTCGCCTCTTTCCAAGCCGAAGGCACTGTACCCGAGCTGTAGGGCAGTCGGTACAGCCGCGTAAGCATTGGAGACAACTCTGCTGCACATTTTTGTAAAACCACCGATGGAATACCATCCGAGCCACTGGCTTTCCGGACATCGAGTGATTGAAGTACCGCACGGACATCGCATTGCCTGATATGTATTTGAGGCATTACGTGGTCACAATTGGGTAGTGTCAGCGGCTGTTTACCGCTATCATCGACTCGGGAATTGGCCACAAAGAGATTTACTAGCATATTGGCTTTCTCTTGCGGTCCATGGGCCAGGGATCCATCAGGGTAGCGCAGCGGTGGCAGCTAAGGCTAACAGAAGTTGGCCTGCACGGCTTTGGCTAGTCGCCAGTATCCACGGCTGCCCGTGGGATGTGCCACTAGCTCTTGACCAAGCCGTACAATGCGCAGGGCATCCGCTCTGACGTAAGCAGTCTTGCAGACCTTTGTGGCTCTGTTGTACGCCGTCTTGAAGTGGCCCACATTGGGATCGTGCGTGGCACGCGCCCTTACCCAGGCGCGATACGCGGACTGCTTTTGATCAACAGCCGTCGCACACTCGCGCCCGAACCAAGGGCACACTCCTCGGGCACCGGTGACATCAGTGTACGGGATATAGTATTCCATACCCAGACCGGTCCCACCGGCAACAGCAGTAGCACAATCCGAGGGTTTCTTACCTTCAAAGCAGCGTTTAACCCACGGGATGGACGCAAAATAGTTGCGCAGCCCATCCCAATCTGCTGACGAGTAGTGCCAGAGACGCCGCTTCCCCTGCACGGGTCGTAAGGGCGCTATAATTGGTACCTTGGAGCAGACCAGACAGTGGTCGGAATTGCTTGAAGCGGCTTGTACCGAAACATTGTACAGGTCGGGGTGACTCGTCAGCAGACGGTCTAGCAGAGAGGGTGCTAGGCCCGACCTTCTTGGTATTCTAGTGACCTCGTGTAACAATTGGGTCAGGCCATGCGACAGAGCAAATGCATAGGCGGCTCTTCCCGCATGGTCTGTTTTGGCGGAGTCCAACCAGGTTTCGTAGTGGGCGTTAAAGTCCCCCAAAAATACCACTTCGGCGTTCGGAAACCATTGCTGCGCATTATCTGCCGCCTGACTCAGATATTCAAAGAGTCGAGTTGTCTCAGCATCTCCTGTATGGGAACGGTAGAGGCACACATAGATGTGACTCGTAGAGCCATGGTCTACGTGTACCCATAGGGTTGAAAAGGATGGGTCCTCAAGGCAGCGCAAACGTCGACAACAAACATCCGCCCTAACAAACACGCACACCCCGGCTTTTGCACGGAAGTTTTCCTCGATAACATAGTCGGGGTAAAGCAAGTAGGTCGTATCATCTGGGCGGCCTATTTGTGTCTCCGTGAGAAAGAGCATATCTGGTTTCGCCGTCTCAAGGTGTTGGTGGACGGCGTTGAGGTTTGTATGGAGTCCACAGATGTTAGTGGACTCCCCCTCAAATAGCGATATTGGTTTTGTCTATGATTACGAGGCATGGCGTGAGCCGACACGCCGTAAAGAAGAGCCACCGTACCCCCCCCCCCCCTCCCGAATATGGTCGCCGGGCCCCCACTTCCGGTCACCGACCGGCACGACGAGCCATACCGAGATTATGCGTGGTCTGGTGAGGCAGCCTTCCAGGGAGGTTAGTCCTACTTGGGCATCTGTACTATACCGCGGGCGGCCAGCGGCATCACCGTTTCTACGGGTCTCCCTGACCGGCGCGTCGCCACGCACCATCCTCACTAGACAACGCCAAGACCCACTGGTCCCACTAGTGCTGCGACCACCATCACCTCTGCCCCGCTATGCATTTGCTGCACCCTGAATGCAATCCAACTGAAATTTAATTACTATGAAGGGTTTTTCGTAATATTGCACGGTAGTACCAACCCGGTCGAAATTTGTGACAAATTTGTGCCGTCAAATCTCTACCACCAGTGATGTAAATAGAATGGAAATTCCCCGAACTCAAAATTCAGAAAAAGCATGGCACCATCATATAAATAAAGTAATAGACAACAAAAGTCAGGGTTTCACCTGCGTCTTCGTGAATTAATTAAAGAAACGATTATAATAGAATCTGATAAATAAAAAAATGATACTAGATGAACCACAAGTGAAAAGGAGGAAAATGTACATACAATAGGAGGAAAAAATGCAGAAACTTATAAAAATGAAAGAAAATTTAAGTTAACTCAAATATTTAAAATATATTTCTAAATTAATGTATTTTTCTAATTTACTTACTGTACCTAATAAATGAATAGTATAAATTCACTGAGTTTTACTATATCTGTATATAGTTTATAGGAACACAATTGTATGGGAACCAAATAAAAAGATTATGAAAATTTGGTAATAGTTTATTTGGAAAATGTTACGATGGGAAACAAAAAAAAATTTCTGAGAATCTAGAGGTATAACTATATTTGGATTATGACAATTTGAGAAACAAAAAAAAACTATTTGAAAATTTGGTTTTTGTGCACCTGGAAATGGAGTCATCTAGGAAATTAAAAACGGAATTATAGAAAGTTGTCATTCATTACATCTGTCTTTTAAGAATTCTACCAACCGTTTTCGGGGTTCAAGATTCAGGTAACAGAAATTCGATATATCAATAGGTTACCCCCAGCAAAGCATACTCGACATATTTTAACATTATTAATTTTTTAATTTTATGTAGCTGTACCTTTAGGTTTAATATAATATACAGGTTATTTGACTATAAAGTTATCTCTCCAGAATTTTGTGGCAATATCAGCTTCAGATTTAAACTTACCGATAATATACTCGAGTATGAGATTCCATCCTATAATGAACGCGATGAACTCGCCGACGCACACGTAGCTGTACACATAAGCGGAACCAGCCTTCGGCACGCGAGCACCGAATTCAGCGTAACATAACCCTGGAAAAAGATAAATAATGGGGGCAATAAGGACACTTTGGAGAAAGATCATCATTATCTTTGCGTTAGTCCCTATTACATCTGAATCTTTCACTTCGGAGTATGGGGTCCGCTTTCCAACTTTTCATTTTTATTTTACACGGACTACAAAGTATCAGATACTCAAAACATTTAGAAAAGTTTTGAGTATTTTCAGTCAGATGCTAATAATAAAGTCCAATGCTAATAATAAAGTCCAATGCTAATGCTTTTAAACTACCTAAACTCTGCTAAAGCAAAACTATTGTCGTACCACGGCCACTGCTAAAAATCATTTAATTTAAAACTTTAAAGCAGTGTGGTTAAATTCTAAAATTGAAAGGTTTTTTGCAGAGTCAATGAAAAAGTATAATGAACACTTTTCATTCAATTGGACTTTAATATCAAAGATATAAAGTCTATAATTTAATGTCGTTTTTTGCAGTGTCTGTGGCATAACAGTGGTTATGCTTTAGTAGTATCGAGGGCCAGGTTTAAATGAATAGATTTTATCATCATCAGGCAACTTGCTTATGGCATTGCATTTTATTTTTTTTATTTATTTATTTAGGTCTACCAACAATTGTTAACATAACAACTTGCACCAAATACATTAAAAAATACAAAAAATAATGTTACAATTAATTATAGGTAAACACCGCATGTATAATATTATATGTTCTATAAACAGTAAGTTACCCTTACACTACACTATATTACTATAAATATTAATTGAACTAATTAAACAGAAAAAGAAATCTATGTTTTTTAAACAGCTGAATTCAATAATTCACTCAAAATCGGGTAAGCCCAAGAGGACAGATTTAACCTTTGCCACAGAGTCAAAGTGAAGATCAATTCGATCACTATTGTTGTTAAACCTTACACATTCTTGAACATGGGGAATTGGCACCTAGAACAGTCCTTCTAAGTGGCGGTACAAGTGGTGTAATCGAGTAGCGCGGAAGCCTGGCCGGAACACGCAGCTTGATAAAACCAAGAAGCTGGGGACAATCTATTTTTGACCCGAAAATTTTGCATGCAAACAGTCCATCGTTTAAAAGTCTACGACTTGCCAGGGAATTCATGTGAAAGTACTTAAGACGACCTTTGTATGAACGTATCTTCTTAGCCAAGCCATTTGAGAATGCAAGATGCCAAACAAACCGTTTCTGTATGCGTTCTATGCGCAACGTGTGTGTAGCATAGTGTGGGCGCCAGACAGTACTACAGTATTCCAATATACTTCTAACAAGGCTGTTGAAAAGTATTGTTTTGATTTTATTATTTCTAAAAACTTTGCAGTTTCTTAATACAAAGCCCAACATTCTCGCAGATTTTTTTATTACATGATTCATATGAGGAATAAAAGTAATTTTTTTATCGTACAATATGCCTAAATCACGAATATGATCCACTTTGTTTATTTTTTCATGTTCAATGTAATAATCATATGTTGTTGAATTAATTTTTCGAGAAAATTTGATATGATAACATTTTTTAGAATTGAGCTGCATTTTATTATTGGTGTACCACAGAAAAAGTCTACCAATGTCACTTTGCAAAAGTTTTGAGTCCTCCTCAGATCTAACTACCCTTACAAACTTTAGGTCATCTGCAAACATGAAAGTATCAGAGTGTTGGAAACAGATCGAGATATCATTGATGAAGTAGTTAAAAAGCACGGGTCCTAAATGCGAGCCTTGTGGGACACCTGAAGTAATCCTTTGTAATCCTGACTCAAAGCCATTAACCACGACAAAAAAGTACCTCTCATGAAGATATGAACTTAACCAAGTAAGCAGAGTCCCAGAAATACTATACGCGCGTAACTTGTATTTTAAAATGCTGTGGGAAACCTTATCGAATGATTTGCTAAAGTCGGTATAAATCACGTCAGCTTCGTGGCCAGCATCTACAGCTCTAATTAATAATTCGGTAAAAGGAACTAAATTGGACTCTGTTGACCTACCTTCAACAAACCCATGCTGATTTTCACTTAAGTATAATTTTAAATGGTTTTGAACATGAGGGTATATTCAGTATCAGAATAAACGGGATATTTACCATGTTTCACTATTTTGAGCTTCCGATATTTCGGCGCTGTTGCAAGCACCATGATCACGGAGGAACTGGAGTAGTGGCGGTGACTAAGAAAAAGTTTTTTCTTCTAGGAGTAATTATATCGATCTACCCTCTTTCGAGTTCTTTTACTACGCGTATCTGCACTACTATTGGTTTCACTCTCACTACAAACTCGAACCCGATCTCGATCACGTTCACGACATACGATGCTCACTGTATCCACTCGCGATTTTGTTTTAGCTTGTTCCCGGTTGTTTTTACAAAGACGGACCACTGGATGCCAGACGTTCGGCAGTTGAAACCCATCCTCACGATTGAAATTTTTATACTTTTTTATTTCAATTGCTTCCCTAACCAGTCTTGGTATATAGTGGCGTTCTGTCGAAAGCATCTGAGGGTTATGTAGTTCGATCCAGTGGTTCGTACCGGACTCCAATAAATGTTGAGCGATCGCAATGCCTGCGCTCACCCAAAGATGGCTCCCCATTGGACAGACCGGGAGTGTACAAGATTGACTGTAGCTGTGGCAGTTCTTATATAGGACAAACAAAAAGAACGGTTACATGCCGAATCAAGGAACACATCAGGGCAGTCAAAAACAATGAACCGCATAAATCTGCAATCGCTCAACATTTATTGGAGTCCGGTACGAACCACTGGATCGAACTACATAACCCTCAGATGCTTTCGACAGAACGCCACTATATACCAAGACTGGTTAGGGAAGCAATTGAAATAAAAAAGTATAAAAATTTCAATCGTGAGGATGGGTTTCAACTGCCGAACGTCTGGCATCCAGTGGTCCGTCTTTGTAAAAACAACCGGGAACAAGCTAAAACAAAATCGCGAGTGGATACAGTGAGCATCGTATGTCGTGAACGTGATCGAGATCGGGTTCGAGTTTGTAGTGAGAGTGAAACCAATAGTAGTGCAGATACGCGTAGTAAAAGAACTCGAAAGAGGGTAGATCGATATAATTACTCCTAGAAGAAAAAACTTTTTCTTAGTCACCGCCACTACTCCAGTTCCTCCGTGATCATGGTGCTTGCAACAGCGCCGAAATATCGGAAGCTCAAAATAGTGAAACATGGTAAATATCCCGTTTATTCTGATACTGATGTCAGTGACCATGATAGTTTAAATACCTATAATGAGGGTATATTAATGACTCAAATACTTTAGAAAAAGTAGATAAGATTGATATAGGTCTATAATTAGACACAGTTGCATTGCAATCAGATTTATGAATAGGTACCACCTTTGCCACTTTCCATTTCAAGGGAAATTCTCCGGAATCCAATGATTTACGGAAAATCTGTGAGAGCGGTTGTGCCAACTCACCAGAAAAGGCAACAATAAATAATGGTGGTATGCCATCCGGACCAGCACCTTTTGTGATATCCAGACTCTTTAGCTTTTTAAGAACAATTTTACTATCCAGGTCTGGCTTATTTAAACATGTACTATAGTTTGTCAATGACTGCAAGTATTCAGAATTACAACTATGATGGGAATTATTGTCGACACCATAGACAGAGGAAAAGTAATCAGCAAAGAGATTACATACTTCTGTACCATTTGAGGTGGTTTTCGATCCATTAGTCATAGCAAATGGATATGAGCTCGATCCTCCTCTTTTAGCCTTAACATGAGTCCAAAAAAGTTTGGGATTGTTTCTAAGTTCTTCTTCAAGAAAGGTAATATATTTATTATAACACTCTGTGGAGAAACTGTCACACTGTTTTGCAAGGTCTTTTAAGTATATTGCATCTCGTGGATTTTTGTACTTTTTATAACGGATCCTAATTTTGTTTTTTTCACGTAACATCTTAATTAATTTATTGTTAAACCACGAAGGAAATTTAGTATTATTATGGCTGCGCAACGGAATAAACTGTTTGATGACTGTATTCAGGGTTTCATAGAAAACATCTAACATCTCAATTTTGTTATTCGTTCCCCTGAATAATTCGTCCCAATTAGCTTCCTGTAGTGCAACTTTTGCCGATTGGTAATTTCCTCGGTGAAAACTAGGTCTAGCTTTGGTCGTACTATAAGGAAGACTTGCTTCAATATTCAGAGGAACGTGAATATCCAGAGGGGGGTGTAGGTCACTAACTTTACTTATTGGATTGATCGATTCGCTTACACTAGTTAAGGCATTTGTGGAAAGTACAAGGTCTAAATTACGTCCAAATGAGTTGGTAATTTCACTACATTGATTCAGTCTGTTGACATTCATAAAATCTATAATTTTTTCACATTTGCTACATAATACAAGATCAGTAGATGAGGTTCTTACTAATTTCCAGTTAATACTACTTAAATTAAAATCTCCCACAATACATACAAGTGAATCTGTAAAATTTTCAAAGGCCACGTTACAATGGTCCATATAACTTTCAAGAACGTGGCTAGGTGCAGGAGGAGGTAAGTATACTGCGCAAAAAACCACTTGACAAACAGAGCGCGATCCAGGAACATCTATCAGTACCCAGATATCCTCACAAATACTTTCCCAGATTTTCAAGCGTTTTGATTTAAATTTACTCTTAATTGCAATAAGAACACCTCCCCCCTCCTTATCACGCTCTATGTAATTTGTTATTGTAGAGGTCTCCCTGTCCCTTCTATAAACTACATATCTATCATCAAATAGTTCATTACTATGTACAGAACTATTAAGCCATGTCTCTGAGATAATAACTACATCATAATTACCACAAGATACATTACGACACACTGTGTGGGTTTTGGTTCTTAAACCACCACAATTTTGATAGTAAACTTGTAAGTGATTGAATTTTAAATAAAGAATGCAAGAAAAATACATGCATAATTCATACAATAATTAATCTTTACACTAACTTATTCAAAGATTCCAAACTTTTAACTAAGATATGATCGGCATGTTCGTTTCTCCTTACGAAAATCCTCCCGCTCCTTATCCAAACAAATTTATAGCCTTTCTCCTTGGCTTTTAGCCTTGTAGCCGCATGAAGAGCTTTATTGGTAGGGGATAGATGCTCGATGACGTAAACTGGAGTTTTATTACTAGCGAGTCCTAAATCTGCACTATTTAGTTTACTTTTTGGGTTCTTTCTATTATATTCAATAACAGCGGCCAGCACTCGATCACGAGTTCTCGGGGATGAAAACTGTACCACGATGGACCTGGGACGGCCATTTGCATTGTTGAGTTTGGCTATTCGAGTGCAGTGCACTATATCACTGTCCTCTAACACACTCCCCACCACGTCACCCAATTGTTTGACCACCGTGAGTAAGTTTTCCATTTTATTTTCTGATAGGCACTGTATCTCAAGGTTACTTGACCTAGCCTGCTGCTCCATATAATTCAGCCTTTGATGTAACTCAGAAACGGTGTTCTTTAATTGTGAATTCTCATTTTTTAAGTCTTTCAAACTGTTCATTCCAGATACGTGTTCAGACTGAAAATTCTCAAATTCACTAGTATGAAAATTTAACGACTCTTTTAACTCTTGAACATCATTTTTTACTGGTTCCAATTCCCTATTTATGATATTAACAATAGTTTTATTAATAATCTGTAGCATTACAGCAAACTCAGTCTTTATTACATCCTGCACTATGGATCGTACGTCTTCAGCAGTGACCGCAGCTAATTTAGCTGGAGAATTGAGAGCTGGTCGCTTACTTCCTCTTGTAGTAGAAGCATTTCGTAGTGAGGGGGAGTCCTTTCTCGCTGTTTTGGGAATGCACCCTGGACACTTCCATTTACCGTAAGCATCGGACTCACTGGGTATTTCTGGGATTGACAGACAAAGAAAGTGGTATGTTTTACTGCATCTAACGCAGTTAATAAACTGCTCCTGATCATCAGTTCCCTCTTTGTTACAACACCCCCAGGTTAAAGAATTCGATGTTCGATGCCATATTATTTCTGCTAAAGTAAGGTAGGTACTCACTTCAAATTGTCGGTAAAGTTGTGTATTTAAAATATTTAAATCGGTTGCGATTCCAAGTTAAAGCCGCCTCTGAAGTCAATGACTATTATCTTCGTTGTAGCGAGCTCGCGAGAATAACGTCGCAAGCGCCAGGGAAATCGCGTCACTTACGCGTTTTTAAACTACACTTTGCTGGGGCACTTGATGTGGGTGACTGAATATTAAAATTATTTTTGAATTGAGGAATATTATGCAGTTTACACTTTAAATCAATTCACTTTGAACATAATTCCACGAAAAATACTTCGATAATATGAGATATCGCAAAATTTGCAGTAAACACTGATTTTAAACACAGAAAATGATTAATCCTTTGTGAACAAAATGAAATAGATGTTAGCGCAAGGCAAGGTACAGTATGTATATGTGTGCATTGGTTGGATATATTTGCTATAATCTTAGTAGGTATGTATCTACACTACAATATACGAGAATTAAAAGTAATGTCGAAACCCTGATAACAATATCTACTAGAATCTCTCTCTCTCTGAATTAATCCAGCAATCCTAGTCAGAGACGATCTAGAACATGAAGTTGTAGTGACCCCCCGACACATAACTTGGAAGTCACAGGGATATCCCTTAACTTATCATGCGGAAACCTATTGTCTATTCGGTTTACCAATCACCTTACATGACGCTGCTTTTTAATGACATAAGCGCTCTCATGTCCTCTGGGCGTAATGTACTGATAATGGGTCACTTAAATGCTAGACATTCCTATTGGTCAGCCGGCCTAACAATGCACACGATAAGACACTATATAAATATATAAATAATACACTATATAAATTAATGTTATAAAGCGAACTCACAATTTACAGTCCTAGTAATCCCACTCTTATTCACTACACTGGCGAGGGCGTGCCCACAAACCCTGATCTGTTAATTACTAAGAACCTACATGCAGTTGACTCGATTGATACCGTGTATGCACTTTCTTCCAACCACTTGCCTGTATTTGTTCGACTAGCTATCAACACTTATCGTAAGCCTATACGAATATTGAATTACGCAAGGGCTCATTGGTATGGTTACCGGCAATATCTCATAAGCAACATAAACCTGGACAACAAGATATACGAGTCCATAGACGATATTGACTTAGCAATTTCACACCTCCAATGCACCATGATCTTAACTAGGGATGCCTTTGTTCCAATTGATACTTCAAAACCCTGGGAAACCAGTACCTAGATGTATTAAAAGAAAAATAAGGAACAAAAATAAGCTACGTCGTATTTCTACCAAAGATAAGAGACAACGTTAGGTACTCGCAAAATCCTTAATCATGAAATTAAGCAGCTTCAACGCAATACTTATGATGCCATAAGAGCTCACCGTGATTAACTCTGGAACTGTAAACTTAAAAAAGTGTACAACCTATGTGCGGACCTCTGGCGGATTGCTAAAGGCCTGAAATCAACTTCCACCGCGGACCTCTGGCGGATTGCTAAAGGCCTGAAATCAACTTCCACATCTTTCATACCCCATACTTAAGGCTAATGACGGCACTATGAGTTCTAACGCTAGGGATCAATGTGAAACTTTAGGAAACAGCTTTGCTGATAACATGGACCTTACTCATAGTTGGGCCAGTGATGAACAGTCCAACGTTAATATGTCTCTGTATGCCCTAAACAATCTTGACGATGTTGATAACTGTGCCCAGTTGGTTAGACCAATGGAAATAGTCAAAAGTATATCAGCGCTCAAAACGAAAAAAGCAGTTGACGCGGATGAAATATCAAACTATCTCATTAAACGTCTACCTTGTAAATCTATCGTCTTATTAACAAAAGTTTTTAATAGCTGCTTGCGGACTAACTACTTTCCAGCGGACTGGAAAGTTGCGAAGGTAATTGCAATCCGTAAACCAGGTAAAGATCCCTCAGATCCAACTGGATACCGACCAATTAGCCTCTTTCCGTGTTTAGGCTTTCTTTGAAAGGATCCTGTATCGTCACCTTAATCGTGTGACAGAAAATATCCTGATCAATGAACAGTTTGGCTTTCGGGCTGGACATTCAACCACCCCGCAGCTGGCTAACGTGGCAGAAAGTGTCACATAACCTAAATTTGAAAAAGTCAACCGGGATGTTCCTTTTGGATATTGAAAAAGCTTTTGACACAGTCTGGCACGAAGCCCTTCTCCACAAGATGCTGCTATCAGGTGTTCCTTTGTCACTTTTAAAACTCATTAAATCTTATTTAGACCACCGGACATTTAGGGTTCACGTGAATGACTCTAGCTCGAGTCCTCGACTTGTCCTTGCTGGCGTCCCCCAGGTATCTGTCCTAGGTCTCCAGCTCTTTTTACTGTACCTGAGCGACATACCAATGCAACCACACATCAGTCTTACCTGTTATGCGGACGATACAGCATCCTTAACATCTGCCATAGATATTGACTTGATAATCTATCGCTTAAATTTATCAATTAAATCTTTCGCAAATGGAAACTAAAAATAAATGCTGCTAAAACTGAAGTAATACTCTTTTCTAGGCAACGATCACTCTCTAAGAGAAGTCTCAATATTGATGGACATGAGATGGGATGGAGCCGTTCTGTTAAATATTTGGGCACTATGTTAGACAGCAAGCTCAACTGGAGTGATAATACTACTAAACTAAAAATTAAAGGCACTAAAGCATTATACACTTTAAGTCCCATTCTCTGCAAACGATCCTGCATAGCAAATTTAAAAAAGAAAAATAATCTAGTTCTAATATAGTTCGCTGAGTTTCTTACTGCTATCTTCTCAGTAGAACTAACCTACCAAACCAGCGAAAGAATAATTATCCAATGGTTTTTTTTTGACAGTATTTAATATTTTTGTATTATTTCTTGACATACCTAATTGTAGAATTTTGACGTTCATATGAGCTCTTTGTGTACCTAAACTGAATAAATGAAATTGATTCTTTGATTCCTGGCTTACCTGGTCTCATGAGTACACGGAAAGCTTTTTGAAACATTGTTGTGAAGTCTAAACTTGTATGTTTGTAACCTTTTAGATTGCAGATTGCATGTTGCATAAATTTTATGTAATGGTGTTTATAAGTACATCAACTATATCATATCTACTATTGTAATTACTGAATTGGAAAAAAAGTTTTCTACAGGACAGGCTTAGCCTAGTGTAGAAAGCTTTGGTAATATCGGAATTGTTCCTATTCAATACTGTTATGTACCCACCTGGTAAACTTGTGAATAGTTGTTTGCAGTTTTGTAATCGTAAAATGATTTTTTACTTACTATTATTTATTTTGGTGCGACAAAGGAAAGAGTTACCGAACCGCTTGAACACGTGAAGCGGCTAAAATCGTAACTGCGGTTGTTACTGTAAAATGCATTGTTTGAATGCAAATCCGAGACAATTTAACACGACTAGACAATGCAGTGTTATAGGGCTGCGGTGGACATGTTTCTACTTTAAAATTTAAAGTAAAACCACGTCCACATCTCCTTCGAAATACTCTTATATCACCTGACGTTTTAACCTAAAAGGACTGAGTTTACAAAAGTGTTAACACTGTACCATATTCTTGTAAACAGCGCTATGGTTTCATTACATGTTCGTGTATTGGAATTAATATAGTTCAACCTAATTTCGTAATCATAGTATTTTATATGGTGACATAAAGTTAATATAAATATTAATTGGATGTTTATTTCTGTAGTCCAATGTATCTTTTTTTTTGTTATAAAAAATTAATACATTACCCAAAACTCCCACTTTACCTAAAGATTGAGTAAATAGATAATATTGTTTAAGAAAAAAGGTCAAAAGTAATCTAAAAATCCAGCAATTTCATTAATCACATCTAAAATATTTTTTGGCGAAACGAAAAATGACTAATGGTGAGAAAATACAAAATATTGAATTTTCTCACCATTAGCCATTTTTAGTTTATTTCATTTCAAGGAGCAATTATTTTTTTTATGCTCTGACTTTTATATTAGCTGCTCTATATGATGCTATCAAAATTACGAAATGGGCAGACACCGCTTACTGTCAAAAGCCTATGCAAAGTTTCTAATAAGGATAGAATATTAGGTCCTGAAATAAAAAAAAATATACCTCCCCAGGTTTAACATAATGGTTCACTTAAATTATTTTTAAATAGAGTATTTCATCAGCATTCTAACCAAATATCTCACTTACAAATTGGCTGGGAAAGTAATGCAATTATGACCATGTAAACTGGTGGAATTGTGTTCTACATAATTGACAGAATTTTGAGCGTCAACTTGCAAGCCTTATTCTAATACAAAAAATGAGAAATAGTGTATTTCAACTGCTATATAATATGCATTGAACATTTAGTTAGACACATGGATTAACAAAATATTCAATATAGAACATTACGAAAACCTATTTTTGAGGTACGCACGGTTCGTCCCACCGTGCGGTGGTCCATTTACTAAACTGATATTCATGTTCCTTTTTTGTTGACTTTTTGTAAGTGTCGATATAATGGTCTATACAGAATAAATGATTTTTGATTTTGACTTTAAATACTACATGGTTTCATCATTTATAGACCAGATGGTACAGATTTACACCAATTCTAATCATTAGTATTACTAGACTATAATACTTATAATTACCAGGAATCAAATCACAAACTAATGTGGATAACTGTAATGATGTTTGAAATATTTAGAAGTAGTTGTGTTTATATGGCTCCACTAATTAAGAACTCATTGTCAGCGGTGATTATAGGCTTCCTCATAAAAAAAATTGTGTTGCATTACATAAATGGTTGGCGGACGAGACTTTTTATACAGTGGAAGACTTTTTAAAGAAATATGCATGTCATTCGTATCATTGCAGAAATGCGTTGTAGCCGCTGCGCTATTTTTGTGACTGCAATATTTTTTGTTGTTAAGTAGATATAGCTTTGTATGCCAACTTTATGGCGAAATGTGCTTGATTACTAAATTCTGTATTTCCATCTTTTGTTGTACCACATTACTAGCGAATAAATAAATGAATTGAATACAACTTACCAGCAAATATACTAGCCACAGCCGCTAACAAGAACGACAATACAACGGCAGGTCCAGCCAAGTTCTTCGCCACATCACCAGCTAGCACATACACACCCACTCCAAGAGTACTGCCGACTCCGAGTGCTGTGAGGTCAAGAGCTGAGAGTACTCGCGCTAACCGGGCTTCGTCTTCCTCAGCTACTTTGCGACGCGAAAGAACTCCGTAAGTTATTCGAGCCAGTCGAGATGCACCAGCTTTCAAACCACCTGTAAAGAAACAAAATAATTCGTGCACCTACTTCAAACATTTGGCAAACAAACATATATTTTTATTATTTTTAAATTATACAACGGTCCCTTTTCGCGATCAAATCATGGAACATATTATTTTTTGCTGACGTTTATGTCGACATAATAAAAATAATGGTGGGTAGGCGCACAAAAAAAAATGTTCCACGCATACCTGTCGATGATCGCCAACTAGTCAAGTCGTGACCACGGGTGCTGCAACGCATCCGAAACGTCAGCAGAAATAGTAAGTTCCTAAATTTAATCGCGAAAAGTCCCGATCCGTTGTATAATTAAATAGAATCCAACGATGGCAAAGAGGTGACCCTACAAGTAGTGGTACCACGAGGCAAGGTGGCTTCACTCTTACGGCACAGCCACGATGGTGTCTCTGGCGGGCATTTCGGAGTTAAGAAAAACCTAGTTAAAGTTCGACAGCGGTTTTACTGGCTTCATTGTCGGGAAGATGTCGAGGATTGGTGCCGTAAATGCATTGCATGTGCTTCAGTTAAAGGACCGCAGACAAGAAGCAAAGGAAAATTGTAACTGTATAACGTCAGAGCACCATGCGAACATTGCGAACGTATCGCCATTGATGTTGCTGGACCTTTTCCGATGGCTGAAGAAGGTAACAAATATATCATAGTACTTAGTGCAAGATTACTTCACTAAGTGGCCGGAAGTATTTGCGACACCCAACCAGGAAGCAGTCACTGTGGCAAGGAAACTGGTTCAGGAAGTGGTCTGCCGGTACGGCGCACCTATGGAGATCCACTCTGATTAAGGATGGAACTTCGAGTCTGCTCTATTTCAAGATATGTGGAATGAACAAGACTCGTACGACTCCAGCAGTTCTTTCTCCATTCACAGTCAGACAGAATGGTGGAGAGGTTTAACCAGACGTTGGAAAATCACTTGGCTAAAGTTGTCGATGAACACCAAAGAAATTGGGATCAGTACATCCCACTGTTCCTGATGTCCTATCGATCTGCGGTACATGACAGAATGCGAAAGTGAATTTTGGTCGAGAGATTAGGCTACCAGTGGATGCAATAACCGGTACGCCACCTGATAGTCCTAAGCCCGTAACGGATTACGTGAGTGAACTTCGAAATCGACTGGACGAGGTGCACAGAATAGTACGGGAAAACAATCTGAAGACAGGTGAAAGGATGAAAACCCGGTACGATAGAAATGCAAACGACCAACGGTTTTGAAGAACGAACCCTGGTATGATTTCACAATCCGCTGCGCAGGAAGGGTGCGCACCGCTTCTAAACTCCAAGCTCGTTGGGAAGGGCCCTATACGGTTATTACAAGAATCAATGACATTACCTACCGCATTAGGAAGGGGATTAGGGGAAAACCAAAGGTAGTCCATGTGGATTGGTTGACGCGTCACCGTAGAATAAGTGATGCTCGGGACGAGAATGACTAAAAGGGGGTTAATGTTACGACAGATGTCGATATCTCGAAAACTAGCAATCAAATCTTTAAGAAATAAAAACGCATTGATAGTGACGAGGTACTCTACCGATTGGCATAGACAAATCTAGAATCGTCAACACAAAGTCACAATCTACCTACAAGTGCCTACTCTTTTAGAAAATTATAGGTGAAATTCGAGAATGAACTCGAAGGTCAGCGACGGCGGCAAACTTCAAAAGAGAGAAGGTAGTTATCACTCGCGCATTTTCTAGATGATTCGACCTTCCTAATTGAGAGGTATAAAAACACGCTCGCATAGCGACACGATTTATTCTGTCTTTGAGATCGATAACAAACAAAGCGAGCTTAAACGACCGAAGAAGATTCCAACTGCGACCTGAGCAACGACTGTGGACTACTGTGAACTACTGAGCGCCTGGAACTGTTGAAAAGTACTCTGTGTACTAGTGAATTAATTGTCTAGTTTGTGGCGAGCTAATTAATCTCTTCGTTGATTAAACGGCATTTAATTGTACTCCGTGCACGTAACAATATTATACCTTTGTATTTTAAAAACATCATTAAATATTTAAATTCTTAAGCCTTGAAATGTTTTCCAAAACTATTCATATTTTGAATAAAAAATATCACAACTAAAATAGGTAAGTGATAACACAATACACAGAAAATTTTATCGTTAGCCCGTTTGGAACCTATTTTAACGAGACACGTCGTAAAACCGGCGCATTCCAAGAATTATTGGCCTATCAATATGCAGTGTGTGAACTGAGAAATCAAGAAAAATGTAACAGAAACTCACCATCTTCATATGCTTGTCGTACTGTGTACTCTTGGGCACCGTAATTGCGCACATTTTGGGTCCCTTTCAGCAAATTATCACCCGGAAAAGCCATTTCGAAACACCGAAATGGAAACTTAACCTATTTATGAAACTTTGTCATATATTTCATTGATGTTAACCCAATAACGGCGAGATTTCTTATTTCTATAAATAATACATTAATATAATACAGCATAAAACATTTCAGATTAATATTAAAAAATATTTATGTAGCTGCCATAAATTTTCCACTAACGTGAAAAGTGAAACGTGAAACTGACATTGACAGTTCACACTAGTCGAAACATAGGGTTGTTAAAAAGCTAATTTTAGAAACAGTTTCAACCGGTCATTACGGTTAAAGATCGCTCGGAAGCAACTAATCGACGCTTCCCGTGACCATAAGGCTGGCCTTTATCTCGCTCAAAGAATTGGCATCACCATTCAGGGTGGTAATGCCGCCAGTCTTTTGGGCACGGTACCAGCAGAGATCGATGGGGAAGAATTTTTCGATGCCTAAAGTTGCAGTCTCCCTCTTTTTCTCCATTTCATTTTTGTATCACTATTTTTTATGCAGTTCTTCTAATTTTCATGCTACAAAGTTGCAACCCGGCGTGAAAGTTTTATTACTGACGCCTTGATTGAATGTGGCCCACATTATAGTATTTCTCCTACATGTCTCATATACAGTGTTGTGTAAGTATAGCCCAACTTCCCAACTTATATCATTTTCAGATTGTTGGTACATCGAACTAAGAAGAGTTCTGTTCTTCTATGAATCGTTTGCTCCATCAACAATTGAATTTTTGGTCAGCCCAATGCTAATAGCTCACTTATTCTTCTATGTTGGTAACTTGCATTTTTCGTCGAATAACTTCATTATTCCGGATAGCATATGTTCGAATCACACATCACTATTTGAAATCTAACGTCACATTCTAAATGAATTGCGTCATCATTATGATGCGTTCAAGACTTATAAAAATGTAATATTTAGGAATTTTTAGGAATACGTAAAAAAGGATTTCGGTGTTTTTTAGTAAGTAGACAGAAACATGAGTGGTTTGTTTTTTTTATTAATTAATTACAAATTAGGTATTAGAACAATGTGATAAAATTATACCTTTGATGCTATTTTAGTTTATTAATAAGGTTAATTATTAAAATTAGATACTTATCCGCATATATTTTTAAAACTAGATTTAAGTACTCGTATTGTACCAACGGTACCTATTTTTTAAAGTAAAACTAAATTATGATCGTAGTAATTTCTTTATTACCTACTTTAGTAGGTACTTATTCTATGAAAAAGCTTTGATACAAGTCATTTAATTATTGTCTTCGTATGATGGCATAGAACTTCTTTACCATTGCATATAGTATGGCGCACATAGCTTCAACAGGCACAATCCTGGACGTCCTGTAACAATGCACAACTATATTTTTAAAACCGTTAATGCCTCATAATAAAGGTTCTTTCCTTATGGCAAGTTTGAAAGAGGCAAAACACACAGAGCTGATGTTTATGCGGCAACTAGCGCCATCTGGAGATTGCATCAGCAAATGAACAGGTGACCAAGACCTCGAATTACCACTGAACACCAAGTATACGTACAGACCTACTAAATATAAATTACCTTTTTGAATGAAATTTTAAGCATTTAGTATGCTAGCTATTCAAAATCGATTAAGATTGAAACCGTCCAGGCGGGATTCGAACCTGCGATCTTTCCCTAACAGGGGGAACGCTCTGACCACTGAGCCACCGAACAAGGTACTTACTTACGTTCCCCCTGTCGGGGAAAGTTCGAGGGTTCGATCCCACCTGGACTGTTGCAATTTTTTCTATCTTGATCGATAGCTTACTCACCTTTATTTAGATAGGAATTGGCCCTTCGACCAGTCGCGGTTAAATATACTTACATAACTATAACAACTGAGCTCATTAGTACAAAATTTCCTTACTTCTGATCCTCCATCGCCTCGGCTTCGGGGTTACCGGATTTGCTTTGATATTCTTGACTTTCACTTCAGGTAAGAGGCTCGCCTTGGGGTCTTTGGTATCTTGAAGTTGGCTGAGAAAGATATTTTTTATTTAAAAAAACCATTTCCCATCAAGTGGGCTATCTGCTTATTTGTTACTTAAGTGGTATAAAAAAGCAGTTTTTACTGTAGTAGGTCTAAGAAGCAGGAGGAGGTCACGACGGTATTTCCGTCCAATTGAGCAGTTCGACTGGAGATGTACCTCCACCCTACAGAATACCGCGGCCATGAGAGCTTACTGGAGAGGTTTGTACTGTCAGTGGGAAGACCAAAAGCTTGTCCTGCTTTGTCTTTTACACTGACGGCACAGAAACTCTTGTACTTACAGGACAGGACCTCGGGCTCCGTGGCGATGAAAGCTTCGAATACAACTGGGAAAGGCGCTAAAATGATGATGTGTACCTCTTACGCTGTTCCAGTTCATCACTGCTTCTCTTGCGGATTGCGTTAAGCACCCTCAGTAGTGCCAGATCTCGGAAGGGATCCCCGTGGACATCACTCGCGTACGCATCTCGGCTTATGTCGTTGTAGTTGTCATCCTACCAAATTAGTTCACGATAAGAAATAAGAATAAAATTATGAGGATTTTTTTATATTTAGGTCGCCTTTACTACATCAGGCCTGATTGTAATACGGGCTACCTACGGCTCACACTGATGGCTTTGCGTTTCAGTCGGTTCAAGTCCGACATAACCTCCCCCGCCGGCTTCGGTGGTGGGGGTATCCGTGAGGACATTGCGCACAATAAAAAAGGTCTGATTGTAGGTTGGGGTGCAGTCTAAAGAACAGTGGCCGCCATTACAGATGCCATCGCTAGAATGTTGGTCCGGACAGGTTTATATGTAGTTATTGTCTGTAAAGCTTATAAAGTATGTAAAGATAGAGTCAAATGGCGATCTGTTGTCTCTGCCTACCCCGGAAGGCAATAGGCGCGAGCGTATATATGTAGGTATTTGTCGCCAGCTTAAGTTCTAATTTCATTAACTGCTTTGATCACGCAGTATTTTATTTTATTTTACAATTTTAGGGAAACTTACAGATAAAAAAGGATCAATATTATATAATTAATAGGATGAAGGCCAATTATCAGTTTCCACATTTAGGTATTATTACCTCTTTATATGCTAATGCTCAAAAAACTCTCAAGACAAATTAAGTTATTTTAGAAATTAGGAAACTATATTAGAGATAATGGAAATGATTCAAAGTGTTGATCACATAGTGCTTTCTTCATTAATAAATAGCGTGATTTAAGAAATTACATGTATTTCAATTTACTGAACTACATGAATTATATAAATACTTTATTCATAGAACATAATCAATAATCAATAATCAATTTAGTGTAATATACTAGAAGCCTACTTAGATTAGGAAAAAAAATGTTTTTTTAATAAACAAATCAAGAAATAATTTATAAATATTAAATACAATAAAAATAAAATAACTATTATACAACTTATACGTGGGGCGTACTATAAGTTTCCGGAATGAATATGAAAAAATACTATTAAAGGTACAAAATTAATTTATTGTTTTTCAAAATAATCTCCCTTGGCGTCTATGCACTTTTTCATTCGATCAAACCAGTTTTGAAAACTTTTGTGCCACTCCTCTGTGGTGACCTCTGAAACGTGTTTTTCATACTCCTCGACAGCCTCTTCTGGTGATGAAAATCGTTGGCCGCGTAATTGGTTCTTAATTTTTGGGAACAGATAAAAGTCACAAGGTGCCAGGTCGGGACTGTATGCAGAATGACTCATGAGTTCTACATTTTTCGCCTTCAAAAAGTCGTTTGTCTGTCTGGCCGTGTGAGAACTAGCATTGTCGTGGTGCAGGATGATACGGCGTTTACGGTTATTTTTACGGAGTTCGTCAATAACTTCCGGCAAACAAATGGTCGTGTACCAGTCACTATTCACAGTACGACGATTTTCTAAAGCAACAGTAGCCACGTGTCCAGTTTTATTAAAAAAAGAAGCAATCATCCGCTTAGATGCACTTTTCACGCGCGCCACTTTGGTTGGTTTCGGCTCATCTTGAAAGACCCATACGCTCGATTGCTGCTTTGTTTTGGGATCGTAGCAATAAATCCATGTTTCGTCATCTGTTACTATGTCCCACACCAAATTTGACGCACCTTCGTTGAATCTGGTAAGCATGGCACTGCACCAAGTGACGCGGTCCGTTTTTTGATCCTCGGTCAAGTTATGTGGGATCCATCGCGAGCACAGCTTTCTCACACCCAAATGTTTGTGTAGGATTGATTGTATTTGACTCATGCCTATTTCTAAGGATGCGCGAATTTCATGGTAGGTCACATGCCTGTCTGTTTCAATCATACGGCGCACAGCATCGATGTTTTTGTTGGTCACAGCGGTGGACGGCCGACCATCGCGAGATTCGTCACTGAGATTGATACGACCACGCTTGAATTCTGCAAACCAGCTATAAACAGTCGTCTTGCATAGAGCTTCATCGCCAAAAGCTGTTTCAAGCCGAGCGATGCTCTGTTGAGCCGTCAAATTACACTTAAAATCGTAGAAAATCATACTACGAAAATTTTCCCGAGTTAAATCCATGTTGATGCAGACACACAATTTTTTAAATGGCGCCACAAGGTAAAAACAAAAGACAGTCAGATAAAACAAACTGTATTCTACAGCCAAAGAGTTCTATTTTCAAATGTTGTAATAAATTTTTAAATATTGTTTATGTAAGTGGCCAGTTCCGGAAACTTTTAGTGTAACCTATGTAGCTAAGAACAATTAAAATGCGTCGTAGAATTCCTCCGCATCGCATGCCTCTTGTGGTAGCGTTTCCAGAAGACTGGCAGCATTGCCACGTTGTATGGCAATGCTTATTCTCTGACCTAAAAAGAGGCCAGCCTTCTGGTCACGAGAAGCGTCGACCATTCGCTTCGCAATCTCACGGAAGAGGTTGCGAGCGCTCGGACCCCATGACCCCAAAGTCTCGACTCCAAACGGCACAAATTCATAATCTCCGATGAGATTGGAGTATTTGCGCCGCTTGAGAGCCTCTGCAGAAGCAGCAGCAGCACCAGCACAGCCAGCCGTGCTAGTTATATGGGTAGGAGCCATGGTATCGACGCATGTGGCGTCCCACACCAGAGTCCTACCCATCTTCCATGGCATTAACGACATGCCATCCGGTCTCTTGCCATCGTCACGCGCCAAACCGTTTGGTTCTAGTACAGCTGGTACACCGGCGGTGACAAGAGCACGGCGGACTATGTCGTTGTGGCTGGCGTGCCGTGGAATTCGCCCAGCGCTCCTGCAGCACGACAGACCATGGTGTCCAAGTCTGTCAAAGGCTTCTCCACAACGGCATTGATGCGGAGAAGCACACGGCGCACCTAAACGGAGACAAGTTGCGATGCGGAAGGTAGTGTCATCTAACATAGTCCCTACGTTAGATGACAGAAGAGCTTGTAGCCAAAGACCCGATTCCCACACTCCAACCGCCAGTAAACGGGCACGCTCAGCAGCATTGTGAACTACATTAATTACAATTACTAAATATAATAAATTACTGTAGATTTCCCTGTTACATAAACCAGGATAAGTCAGGAGAGAGTCTTTTCTTTTTTTTGGTTAGTTAAAAAGGAAATTATTATAATTAAATAAACAATAAAGCAGTACATACAATACTGGAACGTAATGGAATGTTGACATCTTTAGGGTTCCGTATCTAAAAAGGAGAAAAAAACGAAATCCTTATAGGATCACCGTTTTATCCGTCTGTCTCTCTGTCTGTCAAGACATTTTTCACAGGAATGCGTGGAGGTATCAAGGTGACACTCATACTATATACACAGATCTATAACGTCTTGAAACTGTGCCACGCATTCAAAATAAGTATATTCCGTTTGTAGATTAGTTACGCACCTTGATGCGCGAGTACGACTTGCACTTAACCAGTTTTTTTATTCTTAAATTAATATCTCACTCACATTATTAGTAGTATCTCCATCTATATAATCGCTATGATACTCATCGTAGGTTTGATACGCAGCTGCACATGCCAGTGCCACCGCGAGCAAGTAAAGTCCACCACGCGAGATCATCTCCAAGCGCCTGGCAAAGAAATAATAGTTATCGTACAATGTAAAAGATACAATAATAATAATAGTTTATTTCTTTAACATTTCTCTTACAAAGTTATTCAGTTACCGGCACAACCCAGGAAGCATGTAGTAATGCTTGTGTTGGGCCGTCCCGCTCCTCCTTAGGGCTAGTACAATATCTCACTGTACCAAATAAGTAACTAGATGTAACACTGACTGACTAACGTGATACCTATTTAATCGAATGTTTTTTTAAACAGGGCAGTAAGTCACAGCAAATCATTCCTAGGAGACTATCTGTAAATTTTCAAGATATTTTGAACTGCATTCACAGATTGACTGTCTCAAAAATACACCCTGTACCTTATAAGTTCGCCTATTATAATCTTAAACTTGGTTTCCTTTCTCAAGTGAGCGAGAGAACAGTCTAGTGTCTATTGAATGAAATTTTAAAGCATTCTACTTTATATTGAAATCGATTAAGATAGGAAAAATTTAAACGGTTCTGGTGGGATTGGAACCCGCGATCTTTCCTTTACAGGCGAATGCTGTGATTACTGAGGAAGAGTACGAATATCGGTAGATCACCCCCACGGTCGCAATATGAGGGATATACATATAGAAGAATTTGGATGGTTTCAGGTGAAGGTTCGTTAGCTCACTGGTCAAAGCGCTCTCTCTGTAAGGGAAAGATCGCGGGTTCGAATCCCGCCTGGATCGTTTAAATTTTTTCTATCTTAATCGAGTCTTGTACACATACAGTGCTCATCACAATTTATTCAGTTTATATTTTAACAAAATTAAAATTAAAAAAAGCAAATCCTTTTTACCTCGAATCCCCGTCCCTCGAAGTGTAAGTCGCGGTGTATTACTTTCAACTGGCGAGATCTCCCACCTTCCCGTCCTTATATCCCGCCGCATCCCGCCCTACGGCCTACGCAGCTACGCGTGTAGCTACTGCTACGAGTAACAAGTTTTACAGAAATAGATTCATATTAATTTACAATATAATTTTCGTCCTTATGCTATTGGAGATTGGGTCTGAAATCGATACCTCTTGTGGTGAATAGATATTTGATTGGTTTTTATATACCTAGTCTAGCCATAAATATTGTTACGAAGAAAATCCTTTTTTTTTTATCGCAAATAGTATTTATTACTTTTACAGTGTGTTAGTTTAATACATAAATATAAAACAATTTAAAATATAAAAAGCTTATTCGAAGTGGTCTCCATTGGCTGCAACACAGTCCTTTAAACGTTGAGGCCAGTTATCAATAGAAGCACGCACTCTTTCCATGGGAAATTTCTTCACTGCCAATCGTATGGATTGTTTTAGGGACTCCAAATTATCATGGCGTTTAGAGCAAGCCATACTCTCTAAAACTGACCATAAATAATAATCCAGTGGATTAAGATCGGGACTAGACGACGGCCAGTCTTCAGCTCTGATGAAGTCCGAAACGTTCACTTCCAACCAAGACTGCGTGGACCGAGCTTTATGACCCGGCGCTGAGTCTTGTTGGAAGGACCATACTTGGTTATTGAACATGGTGTTGTTAAGGGGTTTAACTACCTTCTCAAGAATAGTATCTTGATACACTTGTGCCGATGTTTTGATACCTTTTTCACAAAACACCCCACCAAATCATCACTGAAGTCGGATAATGCCCACGGTGCACTCTGTCGACTAATTGGGAAGCTTCCTTGGAGCTTTGAGCATAAATATGGTCATTTTGTTTGTTAAAATGTTGCTCAATTGTAAAGATTTTCTCATCCGTAAACAAAATTTTTCTGTGACCTCCCTTTGCGTACCGCTTCAGTAGTTGCTTCGATTTTACCACCCTATTCTTTTTTAAATTATCAGTTAAAAAATGACCAGTGCGTCTCTTATAGGCTGCAAGTCCTAAGTTATCTTTTAAAATGCGCGACATGGTTCTGGGTGCTATCTTCATCTCCCGAGATAAAATCTTTTGCTTTAGGACTGGATTTCTTCGAATTCTTTCCCTTACTGCTTTGACCACCTTTTTCGTACGAACACTACGTGGACGGCCAGATCTTTTTCTGTCACAAACAGAGGAGGTCTCATTGTACCTATTAATGGCACGGTACACAAACATTTGACTAATACCAAGCGTATGGAGAGTTTTAAAAATTACATTCATACATACCAACTTTGTGTAATGTAATCACAGCGATTCGGTTTTCTTTATCACCCCACTCCATTTTAATATAGCAAAATATTGTACAATGTATTGGCGCCAAAATTAGAAAACACAATGAACAATCGTATAAAAATGACAGATTTCAAATTCAAATGTAATATCTTTCTTATTTTAATTGTAACAGTATTTATGGCCAGACTAAGTATAGGAACAATACGCAATAAGAAATATTCCATTACTGGTGCAGATTAAAGAATGCTATCCTGTATCCTGTATACAATATATTTTTTTCTAGCAATTAAGTACACTATGAATAGTTAATTATTTCACACCTCATCACTGTAAATTACTGTAAATACGTGAAGGGATAGGCAGAGGCGTATGAACACCAGCATTTCGACAACTAGATTTTCGGTCCCACTCGCTCGCACTCGCACTCGCAGCTTCATCTTTGCGTTAATCCCAGTCACATCCGAAGCTTTCACGGAGTCTGGGGTGCGCTTTACAAGTCTGCGAATTTAGCTGAGCGACTGCCATCTAACCTCCACAACCGTGTAATGAACCTTGAGTGGCTTAATTAAACAGATAGGCATGTAATTTACCTGGTAGCGTAGGCTTTTACGCCATATAAATCACCTTGTGAAAGGTGCTAGAATAAAAAAAAACCTCCACAACCCAAAGGCGATTAGGAAACATTGCAATTAGACCAGTTGTAGGTACATTTTAGGGCTCCATCTATTCATAACAACTGTCATAGGATTTTCGGTTCCACTAATGTGGAATTAGCTTCACTCCGTATTAAGGGAGTAAATCTATTGCCATGAATAATAATTATTAACCTGGTATTTAAACTATCATGGTCACTGAAATCAGTATCAGAATAAACGGGATATTTACCATGTTTCATTATTTTGAGTTTCCGATATTTCGGCGCTGTTGCAAGCACCATGATCACGGAGGAACTGGAGTAGTGGCGGTGAACAAAGAAAAAGCTTTTTCTTCTAGGAGTAACTATATCGATCTACCCTCTTTCGAGTTCTTTTACTACGCGTATCTGCACTACTATTGGTTTCACTCTCACTACAAACTCGAACCCGATCTCGATCACGTTCACGACATACGATGCTCACTGTATCCACTCGCGATTTTGTTTTAGCTTGTTCCCGGTTGTTTTTGCAAAGACGGACCACTGGATGCCAGACGTCAGAAACCCATCCTCACGATTGAAATTTTTATACTTTTTTATTTCAATTTCAATTGCTTAATAATGAAACATGGTAAATATCCCGTTTATTCTGATACTGATGAAATTAATAACCTATTTTTTTAAAATCCTATTTCAGTTATCGGACACTCAAAACAAAACCAAGTATATAGTGCAAACTCGTGACTCTCACAGTAGGTTAGTTAGTGACCAGTAATTGAAATATATATTCAGTTTAGGTAGGTACATAAAATATGCTATTATACCTTTTTTTTTTTTTTTACGTGCGCAAAATCCCCACGGATACCTCCCCACAGGAGCCGATGGGAGAGGTTATGTCGGACTCGAATCGACTAAAACGCACGCCGCCTGCGGGTCGCTTTGGTTGCCGAAGGTGAGGTTGACAGGCATATCCCTCGCACCCCGGCCGACCCAGGGCCATCTCTCACGATCTGGCCCTCTTCTCTCGGGTGTGTGGGGACTACAGAGTCCCCAACTCGTTCCCGGTGAACGGGGAGGCGCGCCAGGCGCGGCGCATGCTATTATACCTAATATACAGAAAAAGATATATGCTATGCTATACTTATAAAGTATAAACAAAACTATGCTAACTATACAATATATACAAAAATGAAATAGAGAAAAAGAAGGAGACTGCAACTTTAGGCATCGATAAATTCCTCGCTATCGATCTCTACTGGTACCGTGCCAAAAAGGCTAGCATTTATCACGCTGAATGGCGATGCCAATTCTTTTAGTGATGATAGTTTAAACACCGAAATCAAAATAAATTAGACATTCTCGTCGTCGCCATCTTAAGAAAATTAGGATTACAGCTGACCTTAACGTAGCCGGTTAGGTTTCGGACTCACCAGCAAATTAAGTAAAGTGCAAACTAATTATAATTTACCTCTCGTAATTAAATTACAAATTACGATGCAGGAGCCCAGCCTCTCCCGCCAGTGTTGTTATTAAGGAATATTGGCAAGGACTAGATACATTTAATTGTGACCTCTAGGTATACGTTGTGTGGCGACCATTTGTAGTCAATGGCGCCCGCCGATTAGGTAGGTTAGATGGCAGTCTAAGGAAGGCTTTGGACTTGCAACCAAAAACTTCGAACCCCAGCTATACCAACATTATGTGACTCCAACACAAACACAATTGGGTATTAGACTTTTTACTAAAAGTCAAAACAATAAGTTACAAGGTAACTTGTATGAAATCATTTATTGTGATGTCATAACATTAAATATTTCCTTTTACAGGTTCGGTGGATGATTAAAAATAAATAAAAACGATAAAATTAAAAATTTACTACTCTTTTACTACATTATATCCGTGTGGTGACGGAGAAAGAATACAAGTATCACCATCCCATCTCATCCCTCTGGGATGGTTCAGCAAAGTACTTACTAGATGCTCTCGACAGGTTGCAGCGACGTGCGGTCCGCATCATTGGGAATCCCGAGATCACGAACACCCTAGAACCTTTACAGCTGCGTAGAGATGTTGCGTCCATGGCTGTATTTTACCGTCTGTACCATGGGGAGTGTTTTGATGAGCTCTTCCAATTAGTCCCACCCTCCCCTTTCCTACACAGGACAACACGTGCAGGTCTTAGATGTCATCCGCACACGGTGCAAAACATCCGATCAAGAACCAAGCGGTTCGGAGACTCTTTCCTCTGTCGCACCATTAAGACCTGGAATTCATTACCAGCTCACGTGTTTCCATCTTCCTACAGTCCCGGGTCCTTTAAGCGGGGCGTGAAAAAGCATATGATGAGGCCGTCAAGCTGAGTGTCACCATTGTCACACGGTATCTGTAAGTATTGGTGACCCTCTTTTCTGGGAGTTTGCCTTCAGCTTACCATCAGGCAAGGCGAAGTCCAATTGACGTGTCCTATATAAAAAAAAAGACGTTATCACTGCAAGAGAAGGAAAATTCGAAATAAAACCCTGTACCGTCTGGGCAGAAGCGTGGAAACAGTAGGCCAGCGCCTCCCTACATTGGGAGAGGCCTATGTCCAACAGTGGACTGCGATGGGTTAATAAAAAAGCTCAGTTTTAACTACAGGCCAAATATCCATTATTACAAGTATATACATATGGCATGGATAGTATATAGAGATGGCTCTGGGTCAGTGGGATTGCGAGGGAAACACTTAAGGGCCCTCTTTCAACCCGGGATGTAAGACCCAGGACGGTGGCGTACAGTTTTAGTTGATTCGTGTTCGTGTCCAAGGGATACGCACGTGAAAAAAAGGTGCTTACCTACTATGACAAGAATTACTTGTATCACTAAGTACTTGATGCTGAAAAAAAAGCTAATTAATTTTCTTCAATTTTCGTTCCCTGTTCAATCTTTTGGAGAGCGTCGTAATAGGTAACGTTCAATCACCAAGTGGTAATGAATACCTATAACGTGATTGAGAACGTGCGTGTAATTAATTTACTTCCCAAAATAACACGTAATTACAGCTGAATTCATACCGTAACCACATCTGTGATACTATTATGTAATTTGCGCCGCCATTTCTCAATTAAGCAAATATAATTGTAATATTATTATTTTTTATATAACTTAGATGGCTGTCTGCCACCAAAGTTGTTTAAAAAATAAACATGACCACGGTACACCTGATGGAAAGTGGTTACCGTGACCTATTGGGCGTCATCAGGGGAATCACACTCGTGCCGACATTGTAAGAACAGAGAGCTTTTGAGATATTTTTGGAATTCATTGACTATGTCAGATGTCAGAAATAGTTTCGATAATCGCTGTTTGTTTATCCAAATATATAAAAAATAAAAAAATAATCAAAAGCGGTGTAGCGATATGGCCTAACTAGATCTTCAAGACCTAATCAAAATAATTAAGCTACTTAGACTCTAACGCAGGCTTTCTTCGAGGATTAGCGGGGTTCCTGTAAAAGTTAAAATAAACCAAAATGGAAGGAAATAGCTTTATTAATTAAGCTTTATTTGCAACCTGTGTTGAAGTTCAGACTAAGAAGAAAAGAGAGCTTGAATAATACCACTTAAACCCTGTAGGTATAACAGCACAGCATGGTGGCAGCATATAGGTACATACCTGTCGAAGTCATTGAAGAATTTGTAGCAAAAAATCCCAGGAGACTGGAGAAATAAAATGTTGTGGGCTTTTATAACATTTATTTTGTTAAAACTTTCAGCTGAGTCCAGTCAAATTTATAAAAAAAATCTATATCTGACTATGACAGAATTTTTTTTTAAATGATCTTAATATCAAGGTATTAAGGTAGCCGCGTGGTTTCTGGCAGAGTAAAATTTGGACCACCCGATCTCTTCTCATGCGGTGTTCTAACGGTAGCGGTGTGTAACATCAGACAAATATGTACAGCCCAGACTCCGCCTCTGGGGGTGACGGGTGATGGTTGGAGCCGCCTGTCACCCTGACAGAAGCAGGCCGCGGCGGCAGCGTGCCTCGCGCGTCTCCCCTTTCCGGGGATCGTAAGAGAAGGCCCTGGGTCGGCCGTGGTGCGAAGGATATGCCTCACCTCATCTTCGGCAACCAAAAACGAGCCGCAAGCGGCGTGCGTTTAGGTCGGTTCGAGTCCGACATAACCTCTTCCACCGGGTCCGGTTGGGGGGTATCCCTGGGGATTTTGCGCACGTAAAAAAAAGCCCAGATTCCGCCTCATTTCCATGGCTAAAGTCAACAATAGTGCCCAGGAAACGGTAATAGGGTTGGCAGCTCCACTGTGACTCTCTGGTGTTACAGACGTCCATAGGCCACGGTAACTACTTTCCATCAGGTGGGCCGTGTGCTTGTCTGCCAAATAAGTGGTATATAAAAAAAATAGGCTCTCCCCCTGTTACGTGGGACCGAATACAATGATTGGTGAAATGTGGGTATTAATTCACCTATGCCTAACCCTCCGGGGATAAAGACATGATTTTAATTACGTCTGTATTAAAAGCAAATCAAACTGTTTTATTGATATAATTGTATTATCGTCCGAAGTATAGGAGTGTACCAAATATCAGAACAATCAGTCTACAGGAAGGGGAGAAAACCATGGCATTAAGAGCATTTTGAGTACTTTGTTCGTCAAGGACGATCTGATACGTGGATGGTGCAATACAAAGTCAAGTAAACTGTTCTGAACACGACACGTAAGCACGTAGTCTCCAAGTTTAGAGTTCGGAACTCACCCACGCCCCAGTGATCGTGCTCGTGAAGCCGCGTAGGAAGGTATTCTAAGGGCGTCCACGTGACTTCCGACGTCAGCTCACAAGTATTTATCAATTTCATGAGGGTTACACAAGATGAAGCCTTGTGTAAACTTCATAGCAAATATTATTCGCGGCTTTTTATAAGATATCTATTTGCCTGGGCCGGCCGGGTGCGAGGGTTGCATAAGATGATTTTTTATCAAAACCTTTGGTCAAATATTAATCACGACCCTCTATTACGTACCTACCTACTTAACTTACAGGCTACAAAGATAGGATTTTTTTCATATAATTTTTTATTTTTGGAATTTCTAAGATTTGTGTGATTCGTGTTAGTCTATAGTTGCGGCGCGCTTTGATGGCCGTTTTGTCACGTCTCTTCTTGCTCGTTTTCTCTTTTATCTCGCCATATTTTTGTTTAGTTATTCTTCTAAAAGTTCGTTACCCAATATTAAGCACAAAAAAGGAAAAGAAAATAAAAAGAGAAAACGAGCAAAAACAGTCGTGTGAAAACGGCCATCATAGCGTGCCGCAACTATTTGTGATGTAAAATGTAAATGGCATCACGTATGTGGACCTTATTGCCTAATTAATTGAAATACCTAATTAATTGCAATATATTGTAGCTTATTAGCGGCTGTTCTAGTATTACGAAAGCACTTAGTTATTTACTTTTTAATTTTTGCATATTTAAGATGACATGGGGGCCCCACCCCCATGTCATCTAAATAATGTCGCCCCCATGTCGTCTAGATAATGATTACGTAAGCAGTAGTTATTTACTTTTTCAAACATAATATTGCATATAATATTACCCATACATAACCCTAAAAATACAAACATGAAAAGAAATATGCATATAGGTACCAATGTTTACGTAAGCATGGGGGTAGGGGTAGTAATTATAAGAGATTTGCTTACGTTAGCTAACAAGGGCTCTTCCTCTTTTAAAAGTTAAATAATTGAAATAAATCTGCCTACGTATGTAATATTTGATATTTCAATAAAATTTGATTTATACTGTAAGTCAGGGGGGGGCACAAGCCGTCACATTTAAAATGGGAGTTCGGAAGCTCATGCTGGAGATAAATTGGAAGAAACTTCATTGTATTTTTATTTATCAATAATATAATAATAATAATAATAATGTTTATTTCTCACCAAAACGTTTACATAACAAATCTCAAATAAAATACAGTAGAACGTAATTAATAAATTAGTACAAGGATCAATCAGAATTATGGCGGGCTGGCACCTGAACTAGGAGAATCCTGTGTCTCAGGCTACCAACCCTCCACCCCTGGCCAGAATCTAATATAATTTATAAATGAAGATGTGTGAAAATACGTGTGGGTGTGGGTGTGTGTGTGTGTGTGTATGTGTATGTGTATGTATGTGCGTGTGTGTGTGTGTGTGTGTGCGTGTGTGCGTGTGTGTGTGTATGTGTGTGTGTGTGTGTTTTATGTATACATATGTTCGTGGATGTGTACGTATATGTTTTGTTTGTCTTTGGGTGTGCATTGAGTACCTATGTGTGAGTGTGTGTTGCGTCTGAGTGAGGGTTAGGCGTTTACGGCTGCATGTATACCGTATGTGTAAGTATGCGAATGTGCATCTGGATATGTAAGGATTCAAGTTCCTAGTGGTTTTTGCTTTATACTCGTAGAATTTTTTCTGTGCTAAGGTAATCATGGGCCATTAGATATTTTTTAAGTATAGATTTTAACCTAAACTTAGGCATTTTGTAGATTTGGTTCGAATCATTAACGAACCGATAAATGAAAGGGCCCATGTAATACAGTTGACGTCGAGCGAACATTGTGTTGAAGGAGGGAACAGGTGTTCGAATTCTTCTTTTACTCAGTGAGATCTTAGATGGATCGATAGATTTATGGTGACGTAGGACTGTACAGTAGATGTATAATTGGCGAACTGTGAGGAAACGCGATTCTTCATAAAGTTTTTGAGTGGGATATTTCCTGGTCTTATGGAACATGACTTTGATGACTGCGCGTTGGGCTCTTTCCAGCTCAAGCAGATGAGTTGGAGCAGCTCCACCCCAAATAGGGCAGCAGTAAGACAGAACGCATTGGCAAAGGGCATAGTATATGCTGGTTATGAGATTGCAGTCCGCAGCTTCGCGTAGGTTTTTAAAAATTGGAAGTAATTTACGTACTCTTTTGCTAAGTGACGATATATGCGGTTTCCAATTTAAATGGCAATCTATGATAATTCCCAGGTATTTATGGGTATCGGTCTGGGCAATGGGAATGCAGTCACAGTAGCCACTATTTTCGAGTTTGCATTGGGAAGTATGAGCTGTAATAGAAAAATTTGACATTGAACTTGTTGCTTCCGTTATTCTAAAACAAATATATTTTGTTTTAGTTACGTTAATAGTTAGTAAATGCTCATCAAGCCAAAGGCTAACTCGTTTGAGGCCCATTTCAGCAGACACTTGGACCTGTGGCCATGTTTTCCCACGGCAAATCAATACGGTATCATCTGCAAAAGTGCAATGTATGGTATGTTATTATTATGTAGTATATTTTATTTATATATTTATGTATATATGTTTGCATTAATATATATTTTACCTAGTTACCTTTCATAATGCACCTACCTTGTTATTCTCTGCACCACCTATTGTGTTGACTGGTAGAGAATGCCTGTGGCATTAAGTCCGCCTGTATACATTTGTGCATGAAGTTTAAATAAAACAATAAATCACGTGCAGTGTTAATACGCAGGGAATGAAAGAAAACTTAATCTAGTTCGCATAAACTTTAAACAAATATAGTGACCTAGTTATTTGTTAGGTAACAAGTTATTTTTGAACTAAATAAATACTTTGGTAGGTACAAAAGTACTATACGGGGCTTCGGCGTGGGCGATTCAAATCATTTACGCCAATTATTATAAATATTTACGTCTCCTAGAACATGTTAGCTATCTTCGCCTGCGCGGTATGCTGGATACCTGCAGAAGCAGACTTTCCTTTCGAGCTGGGGAGGTTAGACGTGACCAGGAGTGAATGGCTCTCCGGTGCAGACTCGAACGCCCGCGAAACCGTCAAGATAATGATTTTTATAATGTGTGTTTACAATTGTGAGAAAATAAAATTTTACTCTTATTATACGATTTTTAAACCTGTTTGAAAATTTACCTATGTAACCTCATATTAGAGTCTGCAGCGTGACTGTGCTGCCCCTGGCGAGAGACCCTATGGTCCCTGCTCCCGAGGAGGGCCAGATCGAGAGAGATGGCCCTGGGTCAGCCGGGGTGCGAGGGATATGCCTGTCAACCTCACCTTCGTTAACCAACAATGACCCACAGGCGCTGTGCGGGGGTGCGCCTATTGTCGTCTTCCGGGCACTATAGTTGACTCAAAATATGCATCTGAGACTGAGTCTGGGTTGTGTATATCTGTCTGATATCAAACAACCCTATCCCTTAGTCACCTTGTACGATACCGCATGGAAAGAGATGGCGTGGTCCAAATTCTACTCCGGCGGGAACTACTTTCTCAGAAACTGGATTGTATCAATTGGGCCGCCCAAGTTTCAATACATCCATCAGGGTATAGGGTCAAACATCAAAATTGTTTCTAACATCTGATAATGGGAATATTCGTTGATAGCCATATGCTTGTGGTTCCAGGAGCCTCTGATGAAGGAATACAGCCGGAGGTATCCGTGGGGATATTTTAGCACGTAAAAAAGGTCAAGGTAACCACTTCCACATAAGATGGGCCGTGTAATTGTCTTTTTATACCACTTAGGTGACAGACAAGTACACGGCCCACCTGATGGAAAGTGGTTACCGTGGCCTATGGACGTGTGTAACACCAGAGGAGTCACACTTGCGTTGCGGATTCTGCAAGCACAGAGTTTCTGTGCTGTCAGTGTAGAAGACAGCAGGGCAAGCCAGTCTTCCCACTGACAGCACAAACTCTCCAGTCAAAGTAAAAGTCAAAGTCAAAAATCATTTATTCTGTATAGACCATTATATCAGCACTTACAAAACGTCAACCAAAAAGGAACATGAATATCTGTTTAGTAAATGGACCACCGGTTCGAAACGCGGCCCCGACCTGAGAAGACTCCGGCAAGAAACTCAGCGGGCATTCTTTTTTTTTGTTCTATTTACAAACATACACTCAGTCTACTTAATCTAAATACAAAAATTCACTTGATTAGCATAGTTGAGCGAACAGCTCTTTTCCTAGCTTATTTATCATCCAAGTACTCTTGGATTTTATAATAGCCTTTCTGGCAAAATTTACTTTTAACAGTGTTTTTAAATCCATAATTAAAAGGTAAATCCCTAATTTCATTAGGGAACTTGTTAAAAAAGCGTATACAGTTGCCCTGGAATGAATGACTAAGTTTTTCAAGTCGAGTACCACAGACTGCAAGATTGTTTTTGTGTCTGGTATTTATTTTCTGCCGGTCACAAACTATAGAATTTTGAAACATTTTTCCATACATCATGAGGTTCTCGTAAATTTATCTTGTGACACTACTGTTAAAATATCTATCTCTTTAAACTTTTCTCTGAGGGAGACTCTCGCACAGCCCGCTTTTGTAACACAAATATTGTGTTTAAATGTGCAGAATTTCCCCAAAGGAGAATTCCGTAGCTCAAAATACTATGGAAATAACTGAAATATACTATTCTAGCCATATTCACGTCTGTCAAGGTCCTAATCTTTTTTACAGCGTAGGAGGCCGAACTTAATCTACTGGCTATTTTATCAATATGTGATCCCCATTGTAGTTTAGCGTCAATACTCAAGCCCAGGAACACTGTCGATTCCACAAGATTCATCACCTGTCTATTGAGTTGTACATACATTGGTTTCCACCTGTGTAACATTAGGTAGAGTAAATTTTATACATTTCGTTTTGTTCTCATTAAAGCAAAGATTATTTGTACTAAACCAATGTGCCACCCTTGTGATTGCACCATTCAATTACGTATATTATATTAATGCAAGTGAGCCCCCAGCTCACAGAAACTCAGCGCGAATTTCAACCATCTAGAAGCACCACCAGAAACCTTCTGTGCTATATGGCCCATTTTAGTTCCAGTGGTTGATGGTGGAGTGGATGCAGCTTATTTTGACTTCCGGAAAGCATTCGACTTAGTAGATAACGACGTGTTGTTAAAAAAGTTAGCTGCTATTGGCTTCACTCCACATCACTTGAGTTTCTTTGCCAGTTACATGACAGATAGGCAGCAGTGCGTGGAGTAGGGGAAAACCGGGAGACTTGCCCAGATGGGAGAGTTGAACCACCTTTCAAAATTGTATCTAAATTTAGCGCGAACGAAACGTCAAAGCATTCATTGATCACACGCAAGAGGCCAATCACAAGTAGGTATGCAGCGATTTTGCACCATAGCAGTGTTGTTCCAAAATGACAATGTAAAACATGTTTTTGTTGTTGCGGAGTATTTTTTTTTGTTTTAAGTACTTTTGTGATTGCTGTCGTATTTATTGAGGTACGTACTGTGTATTGCTATTATTATATTGCCAGACAAATGTAGTTTGACATGTGCTATTTGATTTTTCTCTCCTTTTCTTTGTCATAACGTAAATAAGAAATTAGTGTGAGCGGGAGAGTTGCACCGGTGAGGTTGCGGGAGACTTGCTCAGTGGTTTATGTCTCCCTGTGCTGGGAAATTATACTAAATTTTGTTTTTTGTTTTTTTTTATTCTGTCTTAATATAATTTATTGTATTTGCAGTGGCAACTTGTACTATGTCGTTTCAATATAAGCCTCCTGAAAATGCACCCAAACGACAAAAACACACAAAAGTGGAGTAGCAAAATGCCATAGATGAAATTAAGGGAGGCGCTTCTATGATACAAACTTCAAATAAATATGGCATAGATAGAAGTGCTTTGAGACGGTATAAATTAAATGAAGATAAAATTCATAAATTTGCAGAAAAAAATAATCAATATAAAGTATCACAGGTATTTACAACAGCCGAGGAAAAGCTTCTCGTCAATTATTTGTTGCCAAGAAAATTTAACACTATATAAACACTGGTAAAAAGAAGCTAATATTACAAACACTGCTAAAGTTTAATTATGTTTAATTGTTTATGTAAAAAAATTCTAAGTATTGTGATTTTGTTTATTTTAATAAATTTTGTTTATTTTGGAACTATTTTACAAAAATGTGTTTGTAAATTACATTTTCTTTGATGGCAGTATTAAAAACCAATAAATTATTGTATAAGATAAAATAATAAAACTGATTGAAGCTAAAAAATATTTTTATTTTCCATAAAATTAAAATGGTCAACTCTCCCCATACCCCGGTTCAAGTGTCCCTGCTGGTGGGGAGACTTGACTCATATCTCATTTTTTAGTAAAACGTCAATAAAATTTTACGGTGAGCATTTATTAGCAATACAATTAAGCACAAATGTACCTACTAAAGTAAGGCATCGCATAAGTGTATAATTGATTTTCTAAACCCAATAAACAAGTTATTATGATATTTTATGTTAAAAGTGGTTCAACTCTCCCGGACTTCCCCTACGCCGGATTTATATCACAGCCGTGTATTATACGTCTGGCATGAGTCAGGGCAGTAACCTTGGACCTTTGGAATTCATCATTGTGATTAACGATTTACCCAAAGTGATGAAGGTTTATTGTTTGCGGATGACTTGAAGTTTTACTTATCTAAGCATGCGCGCGAGAGAATGTAATAGCAACACACTTTGAGGTGTTAAACTGCAGACGATTCTTCTTACTCCAAGACACTATCCTATTAATAGGTATCATTCTGTAATTTGTAGCAGTCGTCTTCACTTATGATAGATATCACATTGCTATTACATTCTCTCGCGCGCATGCTGCAGTACTACACAACTACAGTATAGAGGGAGACCCACTGGCACGGGTTACAGAGGTCCGAGATCTGGAGGTTCAATTCAACGTGCGGCTGACGATTCATATTCATACTGTCAGAACTTGTAAAAAAGTGTTTAGGAATTGGGGATTTTTGTTACGAACAGTTAGGGAATTTACTAGCATCAGAGCAATAATTACACTATACCTATGTAGCCTAACCATAAATATTGTTACGAAGAAAAAACATTTTTTTTTATTGCAAATAATATTTATTACTTTTACAGTGTGTTAGTTTAATACATAAATATAAAACAATTTAAAATATAAAAAGCTTATTCGAAGTGGTCTCCATTGGCTGCAACACAGTCCTTTAAACGTTAAGGCCAGTTATCAATAGAAGCACGCACTCTTTCCATGGAAAAAAAATTCTTCACTGCCAATCGTATGGATTGTTTTAAGGACTCCAAATTATCATGGCGTTTAGAGCAAGCCATACTCTCTAGAACTGACCATAAATCGTAATCCAGCGGATTAAGATCGGGACTAGACGACGGCCAGTCTTCAGCTCTGATGAAGTCCGAAACGTTCACTTCCAACCAAGACTGCGTGGACCGAGCTTTATGACCCGGCGCTGAGTCTTGTTGGAAGGACCATACTTGGTTATTGAACATGGTGTTGTTAAGGGGTTTAACTACCTTCTCAAGAATGGTATCTTGATATACTTGTGCCGATGTTTTGATACCTTTTTCACAAAAATATGGCTCAGTCAGGCTTCATAGCTAAAACCCCACCAAACCATCACTGAAGTCGGATAATGCCCACGTTGCACTCTGTCGACTAATTGGGAAGCTTCCTTAGAGCTTTGAGCATAAATACGGTCATTTTGTTTGTTAAAATGTTGCTCAATAAAGATTTTCTCATCCGTAAACAATATTTTTCTGTGACCTCCCTTTGCGTACCGCTTCAGTAGTTGCTTCGATTTTACCACCCTATTCTTTTTTAAATTATCAGTTAAAAAATGACCAGTGCGTCTCTTATAGGCTGCAAGTCCTAAGTCATCTTTTAAAATGCGCGACATGGTTCTGGGTGCTATCTTCATCTCCCGAGATAAAATCTTTTGCTTTCGGACAAGATTTCTTCGAATTCTTTCCCTTACTGCTTTGACCATCTTTTTCGTACGAACACTACGTAGACGGCCAGATCTTTTTCTGTCACAAACAGAGGAGGTCTCTTTGTACCTATTAATAGCCCGGTACACAAACATTTGACTAATACCAAACGTATGGAGAGTTTTAAAAAGTACATTCGGCTCCATACCAACTTTGTGTAATGCAATCACAGCGATTCGGTTTTTTTATCACCCCACTCCATTTTAATATAGCAAAATATTGTACAATGTATTGGCGCCAAAATTAGAAAACACAATACACAATCGTATAAAAATGACAGATTCCAAATTCAAATGTAATATCTTTCTTATTTTAATTTTAACAGTATTTATGGCCAGTCTAAGTATAATACATTAGTTAGAAGTCAGTTGGAATGCAACGCAGTCATCTGGAGTCCACATGAAATTAAATATAAACTATTTTTTTTTTTTACAAGTACAAGTGAGTTATCGATATGTGTAAATATAATCTCATGTTGAAGCGCGTTCAAAACAAATTCGTAAGATATCTATACTTAAAGTATTATGGCATTTACCCTTTTTATCCCTTATTGTATCCGACACTATTTATACTGGGTATGGTGGGGTACAATGAGCTGAGGTTAAGGAGAGAGCACGCAGTGGCCTTGTACCTTTTTATGGTTTTGCGTGTAAAGGTCCCAAATGCGGCCATACTGGAGCGTATAGGTTTATGCGTCCCGGACGGGTAAGTGGGGAGGCACCGGAGGCCGCACTGCTGCAGGTGCCGAGCGTGCGGGCTAACCTGCTGAAGGAAGCGCCGCTGACGCGAGCCCTTCGGGCGCTTAACGCAGTCTCGCATAATGTTGACCTATTTTGTTGCTTTCTGAGTGAATTCACAGTACACACATTATCAGTTCTTTATTATGTATTATGTAAGTCATATTAGTGTATGCTTAGATTGCTTACTCTGTCGTGTTAGGGTGTACCCTGTAAAGATGTAGAAGAGATAAATAAATAAAAAATTCGTCATAATTATTTTGGTTCCTCTTAATTTGTAAAAATTAACGAAGTATCGTCAACAAATAAGATAATATTATGTTTGTCTCTTACGTAGTAGGGAAGGTCATTAACGTAAATTAAGAATAGAAATGGTCCAAGTATCGAACCCTGAGGAACGCCCATCGAAACCACAGATACCACTGAATGTGTACCGTTAACATCGACCTTCTGAATTCTATTATTCAAATAAGAAGTCAGAAGGTCAAGAGTCTTGTTCCTTATTGCATAATGTTCTAATTTCCTGATTAATGTGCCATGGTGCACGCAATCGAAGGCCTTAGATAGATCACAGAATACACCTAATGCATCATGCTTATCTTCCCAGGGCTCTGGCTACCCTACTCACCGCTGAGAACACAACACGAAGTTATTATGGTCGCGGTATTCTGTAGGGCGGAGGTACTTCCCCAGCCGGACTGCTCAATTGGACGGAAATACCGCCGTGTCCTACCTCCATGTCGGCAACCTAAACAATGGTAAGAAGGTATCGACAAAATGAAATCCGAAAATAAATGTACAATTATTTTATTTAACACATTGCGTATCAATGGCACCACGACAAGGCACGTTCATCTCTCGTTACAAACAATAACATCTATATGTATACATGTACCGAACACTAGAATAACTCATTTTTAACTACTAACATTGCTTATTTCGGGTGACTAGTGACAGAATTTAGCTTCTGTAGAACACAACTAAAAATAACAACTAAAATAAAATTGTAAAGCATTTAGTATGCTAACTATACAAATCGATTAAGATATAGAAAAAAATGAATCGGTTCAGGCGGGATTCGAACCCATGATCTTTCCATTACAGGAGGAACGCTGTGACCACTAAGCCACAGAACTTTCGCCCGGAACCGTCCAAATTCTTCTATACATATATCCGTCTTACGGCGACGGCGGGAGCCATCTACCGATATTCGTACGAACTATTGGAACCAATGAATGATGTTGCAATCATTTTAAACATTGATTTTTGATGACTCCGTTCAAACTATTGAATGAATTTTTAAAGCATTTTGTATGCATTAAAATTGCATTCAATAGTTTGAAAAAATCAATCCCAATAGTTATTATAACATTTGTCAAAAATCAACTTCGTAAGAGCATTAGCAAATATTTTTGCTTTACAAAATTGAGCCAAACGATATTGTATTTTATCATATTTGTTTAAAATATGATAAAATACAATATCGTTTGATGTTTTCTGTACACTTTGTATATAATTTTAATTTCTGACTCCACTCTTTATTACCTCGGCTCATTCATATTTTAGTAATGCTTCTGAGTTAATAATGTTGGATCTGTCTAAGTAGCGAACAGTACTGAACATGTACCACACATTTTCTACAAGCTTATATTTGCGGTTTGTTAACATTTCTATGCAAGTTTTGCTAAATACAATAGTCTAACAACCTATTGTTTCAATAAGAATAGTTATTATAACATTAACCCTCTGCATTCATAAACTATAAATATTCATTCATAAACTAAAAGGCTTTAGCAGCAAAGATAGGTCCAAGAAAAAATGGCTGGACTGCGTGAAAGAGAACACGACAAGGAAACTAAGGATAGCAGTGGCTGAGGAAATGAGGTTTGCCAGAAAAATATGGAGAAACTGATGAAGGTAATTGTAATTATTGTTTCCTGATAGATTATGATGCAATTACTGTTACAAAAAAACTGTACCTAAACTTAGTTCCTTTCACAAAAGTATTACCTTTCGTCAGTGCTGTCTTTCATCAATATAAAAAAAAAAGAATATAGCATTTTGTTACATATCACCCGAAATAACATTTAGCCGTAAGCTATTTTAATACTGAACTAAATTAATAAATAACAAAATCACACTGCGTTTCTATATTACAATAAATCACATCATTCGTACGATGGTGACACTAGTAGATTATTTTTAACAGTTAACCAAAAAGTCCATACATATTTATACTACTAGCAATGTTTTCTTTTTATAAAATGATATTTTGTAATCTATGATCATTTTGACAATAATATTTGGCGGGATTGTATCAAGATTCATTTTTGATAAATTTTTGTTATATTTCAAGAATTTGTTATAGTTAATAATTCAAGATCAAATGACAATATTCCAAATTGAATGAAATTTTGAAGCATTTAGTATGCATTTAGTAAGGGAAAGATCACAGGATTGAATCCCGCTTGAACCGATTCAATTATTTCCATATCTTAATGAAATACTCCAAATTTTTATTAAATCAGCAAAAACTATTGCAGTAGTAAGTTCATAAAGCTGTATTATATTTTATGTATATACTTGGACGCACGCGTACAGACTTTTTATCCAACCAAAAAGATAATCTTATTAAACAGTTTAGAAATCTTATAATTATCGTTTCCTATGACTTTTGTATACATTACTTCTCCGCCAGCAAATGTCTGCAGTGCGTATAAATCCTTAATCTAAAGACACTCTGCATATTGTAAGTCGTTAACACAACCAATAATAAATAAAATAATATAATTAAAATTAATTCCCATTCAAAATCAATATTACTTTAAATACCTAATAATCTGGAGAATTCGTTCAAGAACAATCGAATGTTTACGCTCGTTGCAAAGAAACTAATTTTAACGGTTTCTATTGCTATAAAAACTGTATTATTTCATTATTTTGTTCCCAATGTTGTTACTGAAACACTGGGGAATAATAAAATTATACAAAAGCTAAATCGTGAATAAATATCCGTCTAAAAATCCTTTCTTTGAGAATACCGTGAGGCGAAACCAGTCATGTTCAAATAAAATATTGTGGAAACGTACAAATGTCTTTTTAGATATCTCTAAAAAATCGATTGTTCCAGAACAAATTTTACTTTACCCTGAAATGCGTCTCGTACTAGTAATCTTTACAATTCATACGAATAAATGTCAAAGCATTTAGTTTGCTAACTTTTCTTATGTTTGCTATCATAGAGGTTAGTGTGAATAAAGCGTAGTAAAGACCCGAGGTGGGGCTCGATTCCGTACCATCACGTTTTCAAAACGAACGATTCATCTAGAACTAAGTAATTACATAGCCGTCTTAAATTTTAATCTCATAATTTGTGCGTTTTGTTTATCAAACAATAAACGCTATTTTATAATTAGCACATTTTATTATTATATAATAATTATTAACTTTTTTTCAATTTACAAAATGGGGGGGAGGGGTCCTCGCAGACCCCATACCTATTTTCGATGTATACCACTTATTAATTCTCAGCAATAACTTATATTATTGACGTATGCACCTAACTGGGATCTGGTAATACTCCTATTTGGGCAGAATGCGTTACTACAATTAGTTAAAAAATATTTACAACTGTATAACATAATGTGATGTCTTCGTATTATTAAACGGATCAAAAAATAATATGTCATTAAAATAATAGTTAAGGCACATAAAAATAAGTATATAAAATTAATATAACGACAACAGTATTAACTGTAACACAATAATTACGTACAACTCATTCTTATTGTTACAAATATTTGAATTTGATACTTGGGATTGAATTTCACCGATAAATAAGAACTGCGTTCAAGGTGAACTAAACAACGCCACTACTAGTTAATTTCATTCGGTACTACTGGATCTCACAAAAAAGAATAACTGTAAACTAGGTTCTTGCGTTTTGTTCATTGAAATTTATTGTGTTAAACATTACGATAGATTTAATTTATTTTCCAATCATTGGTGAAATCCTCTCTTAAACATGATAGCTCAATTTACAGACATTTCACTGGTGAAATCCAGCGTTATTTTTCCATTTCTAATTATTTCTACAACTTATGCAGCTGTGTTTTGGACCTAACTCTGTGTATTTAATTGAATGTATGCATAGCAGAAATTTTTTATATCCTTCTTATCGAGGCGAAACACAAAATTAGGAGTAAAGATACACCTTTTTGATATTTTAGAAACGGTAAAATACCATAAGTTTCACGTTTTATAGCAATAATAGTTTAACTGGGAAACACGGCCAAAGAAATAGGTGAACAGATTTAGTTATGTGACTCTTTGGTCGTGTATACCTCTCTCTCAAAAGATACCTCTCCTCCTTTTTAAATGTCCTCTCTTATTTTAGTGACACCTCTAATGTTGTCTTGCTATCAAATATCATGCTAAATTATGACTTCAGTTCATCAAGATGAACATTATTCTCTAGGTTAGGTATGGATTCTTTACTGGAACGAAGACCAACTAATGTGGTTCACTCTGTGTTCATCAGCTTTTGTACCTATCAAGTATATTTTTCACAATGTGTATATGTGTATAATATGTATGATACAATTCATATGTGTTTATGAAACTACTACATCCAACAATCTACACCATATTATTTCATTTCTATAAAAAATAATTATGACGATATCTTCACTATCTAGCCTCTAGTGTCGTCATTAATAGAAATAAATGTTTAAATCCTAACAATAGCGTTACTTTCCAATAAGTTAATAAGGTACTTAAGAGTTAAATTAATATTTTTTATTAATGCCTTCAATAAAAAACCTCACACAGATTTTCTATAAAAGCGTAGTAATATTTACAACTTTACGAATTTTTCTAAAGACTATTCACACTTCGTTCAAACGTATTGATACGCGATATCAACTTTTTAGTGTTAGGTATAAATGTAAAAATTACATTATATTATATTCAAATCACAAATTTTACGTCATAAGGCCTCACTAATTACATTTGGCAACTAAACATTTATACATTTTTGAAGCATTTACATTCTTATAAATTTAAATTGGAAAAATGGAATACCAAGGGCGGTATTTATATTTACCAATTGAATTCGCCCTGAATACTTGAAAGCCATCTACCGGAATCCTTAAGAACTACGTAATGATACTGGAATTGTTTTCAAAAAATACTTTTTGAAGACTTCTGTCACTTCTACATGTAGTATCTGCCTACCTCATTGGGAAAATAGCATGACTATATGTATGCTTTGTCACTGAATGTACAATTACTTTACGTTTGATATTTTTAAGGATATAACCTCTATTTATTATTAAATATTGTTTGCTTTTCATTATGTTTTAAGGTTGTGAACTGAAAATAAGTTTTAAATATTGAAGCGTAACCCCTCGTTTACACCACGAAACAAGTTATAAAAGTTGTAAACTTGTTGAAAACTTGTGGAAGACTACTCAACACACAATACTTGTATTACACAAGTATCTCAGATACTTTTTCGTTTACATAGGATGTACAGCCAACAAGTTGTAAACAAGTATAAAACACATTTGCGTTTACACTGTAGCCTGTGACATATTGCAACTTGTTTAATACATGTTTTATACACTTGGTGCAAACGAGGGGTACGGGTATATAGCGGTTACAACATTATTTTGTACAGGTGTACAAACTAACATTTCATTAATATCTGTTTCAAACGACATGCCGTAACCATCTCACAATACCTACTACCATTAACAGAGCGACATATCACAGTCGTTTCTCTTTGTATCACGCCCAATGAACAATATATAAGTAAGACAAGAATAACAATATTTAATTTGTTAACGTTTCCTTTACCTGGACGAAGAGCACCGCATCCCTGGTTCAGCGCTCTCTTGACCCGAGCGAGGAGCGTGTACCGTAGTTCAGTGGGAGGGCAGTAGTTGTGTACGTTCCCAAGTGTCAAGCAGGAGGCCCTCTGGCGCGGCGCGGGGCGCGCGGCGCGGGGCTTGGGCGCGGGGCGCGGCTAGGCGCGCGCCGAGGCGGGGTGGTAGGTGATGACGTTGTGCGCGTGCGTGAAGGGCGGCAGCGCCAGCGGCGCCGCCGCGGGGACGGACGCCTGCAGCGCGCGCGTCTTGCCGCCCAGCGTGCAGCGCGTCGTGGCGCCGCTCTCCACCTCCACGGGCAGCTCCTGGCCCGTTAGCCTGAGGGGGATTACGTCACTTACATACTTTGGTTAACATAACACATGGTGCCCGGCAGAATACAATTTGAGCCATGCGGTGTCGTACACGGCGACTAAGGGATAGGGCTGTTTATCAAACAGATATATACAGCCCGGACTCAGCGTCGGGTGCATGGCTCAAGTTAATAATAGTACTCACTCCCTGTTACGTGGGACCGACTACAATGATTAGTGGAATATGGGTGTTAACTCACCTCTGTCTAACACTTCGGGGAAAAAGACGTGATTATATGTATGTATGTAAATATTTTAGTATTTCGAGATAGGTACTTGAAATACGCAAGTCACAGAAGTGTGTGAATTTGAAAGTGCGGATTACGTGACTAGTTCAACCTACATTCCTACTGATACAACTCCTGTACACTAGGTTGTACAGTAGGAATCAACAAAGGCATCGAATAATGAGTCTCGGAAAGTCCAAAGAAAAGTTAAACCACTTCAGCCGCATACGAAACTGTAGATTCATAACCAGTTAACGGTAAAAGAAAAAAAGATACATTGTTTCGAAATAGAACCCACATAGAATTAATCAGAAATACAAAATTAATCAAAAGTGCGAATTCTATAAAAACTTGTGCTTAGTAATTAACTTATCTCATTATCCTTCCTACCGATATCTAGGTGCAACATATAAATATACATATTGTACTTACATATTATATCTATTAGCTAGCACACCAACCAACTCCCCAACCAAGTCATAAGTGGCCACCAGTCCCACGACCAGGTCATTTTTCGCCGAGGGTATGCTGATCACCACCAGTTGTGCATCTGAACTCATTATCCTCAAAGCTCCAACCTGCAAAACATAAAACGTTACAACAGAAATAGAGCAATCCAATATTGCCTAACCATCCTGAGCCTACAAGGCACTTGCGGCTAGTCGTACCGTATGGCTACTATGAATTCATAAGTATGCCGTTTGGGTTTCATACTGGTCATCACGCTAATTTAAGTAGTAGAATATTGCAACCACATCTTTAATTCACAAATTATCGAATTTTCCAACAATAGATAATAGCGGTAGCCGGGGTCCTCTTTAATATGATGTAATTTCGTTTTTTCAGCTATATTGGGAGCGAATGCAGTCCGTTCTATGTGTACTTCTTAAGCCTTTGGATATTAAAAATATACAGTTTTTGTCGACTGAACTGGCTTACCTCAGTGATAGGCGTGGGTTTCTTGAGAGGCTTGAAGTTGTTTGCATCCAGCTTGAAGATAAAGGACTCTGTGACGAGCAGACACCTCTCAGCCAATTTGTTGAAGCGGTTGAACTTGTGCACTTTACAAGAGAACAGCGGCCGCCCGAGCTGCTGGGCCTTTTGTAGTGAGGCGATCTGGGACTGATAGTTTGCTAGAAAGAAAAAATTTCAGATTGTTATTTCGTTTGTAGATCATAATAAAAAAAATAAAGTAAAGGACAGTGCAATAAAAAGACTGACTGAAATTTGTTGGGAGGAGTCGAGATAAGTCGATGCCTTTGAATGAGAAGTCATTCAAAGACGTTATCTTTGAATAATTTTATTCTAGCCATTAGGCTGCATTAGCGTAGTAAAATAGTTTCAATAGTGATTGTTTTAGATTTAGATCGGCAAAAGTCCATGTTGGTCATTTAGTCATAGCCTCTTGTAAGGGACGGGTCGCGCGTTGGAGTCCCGTCTGGGATGTTCACTTTTATTCGATTGAAATCTGAGTAAAATTCCATAAAACGATGACTACTGTCAAAAGTGGTCAAAAAGGGAGGAAAGACTAAGCTGACTCCGGGCACCGTGAGGTGAAAGTCTCGTATGCAACCGGGATTAACACAATGGATCTTGATCAAGATGTTGATGAGTGTTACAACGGAGAGCTCATCCTCCCGTTACATCCCTCATGGCGGTTCGTGGCGGCGCTCACCGGCCTTGTCGTTGTACTTGTAGTCGGCGAGGTAGTCCCCCAGCCACTGGCGCTCCTGCCCCCAGGCGGCGCGGCGGCGGCGCAGCGCGCTGGCGGCGCAGATCTTCATCTTGAGCTGCGGCCACTGCGCGCGCGGGATGGGCTGCAGCGTCAGGTGCGCGCGCCAGCGCCGGTACGCGCCCTGCAGCAGCGCCGCCGCCACGCGCCGCGGCGCCGCCGGCCAGCGCGCCATGACGCCGCGCCCGCGCTGCAGCTCCGCCTGCAGGGACGCCACGTAGCGCCGGCACTGGTAGCGTCTGCGGACACGCACACACTTAGTGCGTTCATTTCAGCTATATTTTCAATTTGAAGCAAAGAGCGAGGCGTAAAAAGCATCTGATGAGGCCACCAGGCCCAGTGCCACCATTGTAACATACTACGTGTCTGTAATGGTTTCTTGTAACAATCGAAAAAGTATGCGTGGGGATCGCACATAACATATGCAGAGGCTTACTTCCACGCGTTGCAGATGACGAGCGCGGCCTTCATCCTGCGGTAGCGCATGCGCGCGGCGGTCCCGCGCCACAGCTTCTGCAGCAGCACCACGATGGACGGGATGAGCTCCGCGCGCGCCGCCTCCAGGCTGTGCAGCGTTCGGGCGCTCCTGCACACAAGGGCACATGGTTAGTGGGGACCACGCCCTGTACGAGCACGACGAAAACGATTCAAAGTCACTCATTGTGCTCAGTAGTCTATGTTAGTCTCTACGCTATTAAATTCTGGACTACTTTGACAATGCGCGATTTAAAATGAGCACTCGCAACAAAAAAATAACTTTGCTCATTAGTGCAACCAGTGAGCAAAGTCACGAAACTCACGGATCGCTAACAAGCAAAGTGGTCTAAAATTGAATCATGAACGTAGTAATTGATTGTTATATTAAAACGTCTAAATACAATGAATGATTTGAATTAAAATTCGAAATGTTCTATAAACCAAAAGAGACATTTAAAAAATTTGCTCAATGTGAAATGATAACTATTGCGGAGGAGGATGTAAGACACCACAGTTTGTTAATTTGTTTATTCCTACCTGTTATTATTTACATTACTAGACCTTATATACTATACTATTTTATAGCTATAGAGTGGGGGCTGGCAACAAGTGTCACGTACATAGGTTTGTGCATCGTTGCACTTTTGTTGTTATGGCAGAGGACGTGATTTCTTATTTGTGTCACATAAGAACTGAATTTATTTCCTTATAGAAATCACGTCACCTGATCATGACTGCCATATAACTCCCCCTTAAATAATTTCTATGTGCTGTGGTGCTGTATTGCGTGCTGTAGTGCAGCGGTGCGTGCATTTCTTCTTCGATGTGACGATGTCTCTTCGTATGATGCGCTGGTTTGATTGTATCACACGTTATTCACGTCCCTTATTGCCTTGGTAATCCTCTCTTTCATCGCTTTAGACGCCTTTCTTACCAAGGCAATGATAGTTATCACAATGGTCGTTGTCACGATGATTGCCACAAGTATGGTGATGCATATCTTGAATGCTCTCTAGTTCTGATGTAAGATGGGCATGTTGTTTTTCGGTGCTTGGCTGGATGTTATTTTGCACCATACTTAGCTGCTCCTTTTCGTGAGTTGCACTGTTTCCCTTGTTGCTTGAATGTTTGCTCTTGTACTGGCGTACTCGGAATACTCGGTAGTGATGTATGCCACTATTGTCTAGTTGCATCTTTTTATACTATAATCTGAAGCGGACAGTGGGGCGAGATATTCTTCCCGTACGTGTTCTTTTTATGTTTAAGTTCTTGTCTGTTTTATCTTGATCTTCGGTTGTTTTCTTATCTTCCTCGCTAATCAAGAATGCTGGTTTCAGTCTATCTATTGACACGTTTGTTTCCTTGCCGTTTCGCTGTATCGTGAATACTTTGTCGTCACGTTTTATCACTTGGAACGGTCCGTCATAGGGTGGTGTCAATGTTGGGCGCAGTTTATCGCAGCGCAAGAATATGTGTGTACAATCAGCTAACCGTGGGTGGACGAATATGTTTGCTATCGAGCTCTGTCGTTGTGGGATTGATGTCATGTATGCGATGTTTTCTCTAATTTTCTCTACGAATTGAGTATACGTAGTGCTTTTAGAAGATTCGCCAAAATATGCTGCAGGTAATTTTATTGTTGTTCCGTAGACCAGTTCGGCTGCTGAGTAACCAGTGTCTTGTCGAAAGCTGGTACGCAACCCGAATAATACCGATGGTAATTCTTGTGTCCAATATACTGTGTTTCCTCTTGCCATCAAAGCTGCTTTCATAGTTCTGTGCAGTCTTTCTACTTTGGAGTTTGCTTGAGGGTGATACGGCGTAGTACGGATTTTTGCAATTCCCAGGAATTTAGTTAGGCTTCTAAATAGCTCAGACTCGAATTGTCGTCCTTGGTCTGTCGTGATATAGTTGGAACATCCGAAGCGTGTGATCAATCCTTCGTATAGGATTTTGGCTATTGTTTCAGCTATTATGTCCGAAATTGGAATTGCTTCTGGCCACGACGTACAACGATCTATTATCGTTACTATGTACCTCTTGTTTTCTGACGTCGAGAGGGGTCCCACAATATCCATGTGAATGTGGCTAAATCGTTCTGCTGGCATTATTTTTCCTAGTGGTGAGACTATGTGGCGATGAACCTTTGATTGCTGGCACTGTAGACAGGTTTTACACATTTCGTAAAAGTCTTTGTGCATGTTTGTCCATACGTAATGTGATGCAATTAGCTTTTTTGTAGTATTTTTTCCAGGGTGAATCATGTTGTGAAAGCTTTCAAAAATTGTTTTTCTGAACTGATATGGCAGATATGGCCTTGTTGTACCGGTAGATCTATCACAATAGATTTTTACGTTATTGTTTTGTACCGGTACCAGTACCATTCTTAATGACTTGTTTTGTCTCAGTTTTACTAACTCCGGGTCACTGACTTGATGTTTTCTAACTTCTTGCCACTTGAGGGTTTGAGGTAGTTTCAATTACTCGTGACAGTGCGTCGGCCACGACGTTTTCGCTGCCTGTTACGTGCTGTATGTCTGTGCAAAATTGTGCGATGTATTCTAAATATCTTATTCTTCTAGGGGACTCGTCCACTGATGCCTTCTTGTCGAATGCATGAATCAATGGCTTATGGTCCGTGTAAATTGTTAATTTGCTGCCCTTCTATTAGTCGTCTAAAGTGTTTTATCGCCATGTAAATGCCCAATAACTCTCTATCGTATGTGGAATATTTTGTCTGTGCTTCGCTCAACCCCTTTGAAAAGAACGATATCGGCTTCCGTTTTCCTTGGACTTTTTGTTGAAGGACGGCGCCTACGCATTAAACTAGCATCTGTCATGTCATGATAGCTAGCGGTGCGTCCATTTCCGGGAACGCGAGGATTGTGTCATCTCTTATGTCCTGTTTACAGGTTTCAAATGCTTGGTTAGCTTCGATATTCCACTCGATTGTAGTATTGTGGTTCTTCTTGGAGTTTATTAGGTATTTGTTGAGCGGAGCTTGGTGTCTTGCTGCGTGTGGAATGCTATTTCTGTAGAAGTTCATCATTCCCAAAAATCGACGTAGCTCCTTTACTACCTTTGGTTTAGGGTATTCGCTTATTGCTCGTACTTTCTCAGACGTAGGAGTGATTCCTTGGCTCGTTATATGATAACCTAGGAAGTCTATCTCAGTCTTTACGAATTCGCACTTGCTTGTATTTATTGAAAGTCCGTTCTTGCTTAAACGGGCGAATACCTCTTCTAAATGGGCGTAATGTGTTTCGGCATTTTGGCTGGCGATGAGTATGTCGTCTACAAATACATATGTGTAGTCCAAATCTCGGAACAGGGAGTCCATAAACCTCTGGAACGTTTGCCCACTGTTGGAGAGCCCAAATGGCATGGTCTTCCACTGGAACAGCCCTAGGGGCGTGATTATTGCTGTCGTTTCTGGTTCCGCAACCCTGATGAGTCTTTTTATGTCAATTTTGCTAAAGACTGTTTTTCCACTTGCGATGTATGTATAATCTAATAGTCTTGGTAAGGGGTATCTGTCGGGAACTGTAATTTTGTTTAATGCGCGATAATCTCCGCATGGTCTCCATTCTCCATTCTTTTTCTTCACCATGTGTAGCCGAGATGCCCATGGACTACTTGATGGTTCCAGTATTCCTAAGTTTATTAGCTCTTGAAATTCCTTTTTGGCTGCCTTATATTTGTCGGGTGGTAGAGGGCGGGCGCGTGCGTATACAGCAGGACCTTTGGTGATGATGTGATGCTGCACACCGTGTTCTGGGGGTTTTTTAAACGAAGTCATTCGTGTTATACTTTCGTATTTTTCTAACAGGCGCCTTATACGTTCTGGTAAGTTCGCATCGATCGATCTGACTGAAAGTACTTTTGCTCTTATGTTTTTGACAGGCGTTTTTAATTTTGTTTCTTCGTCGATCAATCGTTTCCCGTGCAAATCCACTTGTAGTTTGTGGTGCTCCAGGAAGTCAGCTCCTAAAATAGGCATTTTGACATCTGCGATTATGAACGTCCAGGTATAAGGTCTGCGTAACCCCAGGTCCAATGTTAATGTGCGTTCGCCGTATGTTTCTATTATTGACCCGTTTGCAGCATACAATTTGTAGTTGTTTGGGTTTTTTTTGCCCTGTGCGTTTTGTAATACCGAAATATTGGCCCCTGTGTCTATTAAAAATCTATAACCACTGTTTGAGTCAGTTATAGTCAGACGGTTGGCGGGTTGTATGGCACAGAGTCCCGTCTCATTCTGCGCTATTGGTCGTTTCCCGACCTCTCGTTTGCCGTACCTTTCTGCAAGGAACACGGTTGATGACATTTGTAGGCGTTTTCTTTAAATTTTCTATGATAGTAAGTGTTTATGTGTTACATCATAACGCGGTCGTGACCGTGATCGTGAATGCGACCTTCTGCGGAATTTGCTGCGTTGCGAAGATCGTCTTTTGTTTATACGAAGCTCGTTGATTTCTACTTACATCGCTGCAATTTGTGACGTGAGCGTTGTTATCAAGCTAACGTTAGCAGATTCCGATGACGAGTGGTTTGTTGTGTAAGTGTAACGCATGTTGTCGTATATTCGGTCTGCCATCTCGCATAATTTTTCCAAATCCAAGTTATCAGAGACTGCTAAAATAGAAGTGACCGAGGCAGGCAGTTGTCTGAACCATAGTAATCGTATGGTCTCATCGTTCATTTTTCCGCAACTAGCCTCTTTCATCCTTCTTAGTAGTTGGGATGGGGTCGAGTCTCCTAGGTCCATTTCGGATAACAGTTTGTGGAAGCGATGGTGTTCGCTTTCTTCGTAACAATGGATTAGCCGACTTTTTATTGCAGCGTATTTGTCGGCGTCTGGTGGGCAGTTGAGTATATCGCTGACCTGGTGTATGTCGTCTTTCGACAGCTTTGCACTTTACTCTACACTATTGTACTTGTATTCGTCTCCTTGCTTTTTTGGGGCAATGATAGCCTCAAATTGTGCAAACCATAGGCGCGGTGAGTCGGTTCAAAACTGTGGTATGCGCTCTGCAATGGATATTGATGCCACCACTTGGCCATCACTGGCTGACTCAGCTGATGTAACGGGGTTTTTAGCCGGTGTCCCGGCTGGAATTATCGGTGCCATGATAGCGTCTAGCCTCTTGAAATTTCAGCTGGTTAGACCCGCTTGTGGGAAGCTAACTGAAATGTGCTTTTTCGCTGATGGTGGTGGTCGGTTTACTCGATTGTTCCCTAGATTTGCTGCTGAAAACCTTTTCAGGGCTGCAGTCGGCCTGCAATTATATCAGCACTAGGATCACGTCGGGGTCACCAATATTGCGGAGGAGGATGTAAGACACCACAGTTTGTTAATTTGTTCACAGACAGACTGTTCTTTTTTCCTCAATATTTTTTCAATAAAAAAACTACACATGGTTTTTGTTTGATATTTGCTGAGCTTGCCAAAGAATAAAAAGATATTACAGATTTAAAAATTGCGGGACGTAGCGTTTGCTGTAGTGTATTTAGTATCAGCATTGCACCCGTGCGAAGCCGTGGCGGGTCGCTAGTATATATATCTACATTGAATCAAAGAGCATTGCTGATTAATGTTTATATGATGGTATGAGCAATGTATGGAGAAGCAAGGTGCTGGTTTTTGTGACGGGACGCCACAGACGCCGCTCCCAAGGCAACGGGCTCCTTGGCAACCAGCTGCCACAAAAGTCAAACATTTTCTTTTCAGTGCTATTTTATTGTAACGGTTTTAATTTATAAAGTGTTTTTGTATATATAGTGTTTACGGAACTATGTCTTAGTTTTAAGTATTTTAAGTGATTACACATATGTTGCACGATAGTGATGCGGAGGTAAGTCAACCTACTGCTTCGCTATTGAATGTGATACGATGCCCTCACTGCTCCCAAGCCCGTATTTTTAAGAGTGAGCGAGGTTTGAAGATACATATCGGCAAAGTACACAAACCCCGACATGTATCTCCGAACCCTCCTCTGGTTATTCAACCCTCTACCAGTACAGTTTCGGAAAACATTATTGAAATTCCCTTTTGGCAAAGACTATCTCACTTAAAAAACTCTGTTTCGATCTTAAAGAGAATTCCTCGCGGTGCAAGACCAATTGTTGCAAAAAGTTTGTCAAACTGCATAGGTCTTGTACTTCGAGAAAATACTACAACGGCTTGGGAGCAACTGCTCATCTTCCCATACAAAATTTTACATATTAGAACAGACAAGACAGACCGGACAGCCCACCGAACAACAACAAATTCATTGACGTCTCAAATTAGAAATAATTGTAGCGTCATAACGGAAAATTTAAACCCAACATACTCTTCTTTTCGGAAAAGCAATATTTTTAACTTGGTTGAATCAAAATTAAGGGATGGTGACATAAGTGGGGCATCGAGATTGCTTTTTAGTAGCGATGTAGTGGCGCCCTGCTCTCCGGAGACCCTTACTGGTCTGCGGAGCAAGCATCCAGCGCCTGCGGGTGGCCTTTCTTTTCCTGAGGCACCTGTCCCCGACCCTGATTGCCTGTGCGTAACGGCCAAGGAAGTGTTGGCAGCCGTTGTCTCCTTTCGAAGTGGTTCTGCCGGAGGTCTTGACGCATTAACCCCACAACATTTGAAAGATCTTTTAGGGCCAAGCGCCGGGGAGGCTGGTGAGGCACTTCTGAAGGAGCTAACGGCTCTCATGAATTTGATGCTCTCCGGTAGTGTGGATGATGCCATCACAGACATTTTGTATGGGGCTAATTTGTGTGCCCTACGCAAGGGAGATGGTGGCATTCGTCCCATTGCCGTGGGATGTACGTACCGACGTATGGCAGCCAAACTCTGCTGTAGATATTACAAAACCGAGTTAGCTTTGAAGTTACAGCCCCTCCAAATTGGTTTTGGTTCAAAGGGGGGCTGTGAGGCTGCCATACATGCTTTATCAACCTACTTTGGCTCCAGTAAAGGTGAGGTCATTCTCAAGGTTGATGTGAAGAATGCTTTCAACTCGGTGAACAGGGACACCTTGTTGAACCAAGCTAAATTAGAAACACCCAAAATTTATAATTTTCTTTGGCAATGTTACAGATACCCCTCCAAACTATTATACAAGGACAACCTTTTGAAATCAGCTGTTGGATGTCAACAAGGAGACCCTCTTGGACCGGTAATTTTCAGTTTAGCCATTCAGCCCATTATTCGGCGGTTAAATTCTAAATTTAATGTATGGTACCTAGACGATGGGACTCTAGTGGGAGATGTGGAGACAGTTTTACAAGATTTGGTATTTATTAAAAATGAATTTAGATTAATTGGTTTAGAACTAAATGACAGCAAATGCGAGATTTTTTTAAACGACGTTTCGGACAAAATTTCTACTATTTCTAAATTCAATTCCGTAGCTCCCACCATCAAAATTTTAGAAAAAGACTCTTTACGTCTCCTCGGGTCCCCAATCCTAGAAGATGCCTACACCTCATTTATAGAGGAAAAAATTCAAAACTTTAGTGACATTTCGGATCGCCTACTCAAAATAAATATACACTCGGCTTTCACTATTCTTCGGTATTGCCTATTCGTTCCAAAATTCACCCATGCCCTACGATCGACGCCATTTTTTAAACATATAACAATTTTGAAAAAAATGGATGAAATTATAGAAAATACCCTCACCAAAATTTTAAATGTGGCCTTGGATGACCGCGCTTTACTACAAGCGACTCTACCGATACGCTTGGGTGGGCTCGGTATTCGCAAAATTTCAGATGTCAGCTTACCAGCGTTCCTGTCTTCAGTCCACAGTACGGAAGAATTAACTAGGAAAATCCTTGCACCTACACTAGTTAATTCTGAAGTATTGTGTAAGACTGATGCAGTGAACGCTTGGAAAATTGCATGTCCAAATACCGATCTACCAAGGACCCTTTTCTCACAGCGTCAGTGGGACGGGCCGCTCTGCAGCTTAGTTGGAAAAAAATTACTAAATACATGTTCCAATGCTGCTGAGCGTGCCCGTTTACTGGCGGTAGGAGTGTGGGAATCGGGTCTTTGGCTACAAGCTCTTCCGTCATCTAACGTAGGGACTATGTTAGATGACACTACCTTCCGCATCGCAACTTGTCTCCGTTTAGGTGCGCCGTGTGTTTCTCCGCATCAATGCCGTTGTGGAGAAGCCGTTGACAGACTCGGACACCATGGTCTGTCGTGCTGCAGGAGCGCTGGGCGAATTCCACGGCACGCCAGCCTCAACGACATAGTCCGCCGTGCTCTTGTCACCGCCGGTGTACCAGCTGTACTAGAACCAAACAGTTTGGCGCGTGACGATGGCAAGAGACCGGATGGCATGTCGTTAATGCCATGGAAGATGGGTAGGACTCTGGTGTGGGACGCCACATGCGTCGATACCATAGCTCCTACCCATATAACTAGCACGGCTGGCTGTGCTGGTGCTGCTGCTGCTTCTGCAGAGGCTCTCAAGCGGCGCAAATACTCCAATCTCATCGGAGATTATGAATTTGTGCCGTTTGGAGTCGAGACTTTGGGGTCATGGGGTCCGAGCGCTCGCAACCTCTTCCGTGAGATTGCGAAGCGAATGGTCGACGCTTCTCGTGACCAGAAGGCTGGCCTCTTTTTAGGACAGAGAATAAGCATTGCTATACAACGTGGCAATGCTGCCAGTCTTCTGGGAACGCTACCACAAGAGGCATGCGATGCGGAGGAATTCTACGACGCATTTTAATTGTTCTTAGCTATAAGTTGTATAATAGTTATTTTATTTTTATTGTATTTAATATTTATAAAATCGTTAAAATATTTTAATCTATCATTGTATTTCGCAAAATAAATTAAAAATCTAACATAATTAACTAATTAAAATACTTTGCTCTTCATTTTACCTAATCAATCACTTTTCGCAAGTGTTCAGTAGATTTATAATTTGTATATATACTATTTTATAGCTATAGAGTGGGGGCTGGCAACAAGTGTCACGTACATAGGTTTGTGCATCGTTGCACTTTTGTTGTTATGGCAGAGGACGTGATTTCTTATTTGTGTCACATAAGAACTGAATTTCTTTCCTTATAGAAATCACGTCACCTGATCATGACTGCCATAATAACTTTATACTTTTATATAAGAAAAACAACAGATTTCGCGATAAAACTTTCCACACAGGTATACCACATGCAGAGCAAATTCGTAATAAAAGTATCTATCAAATAAAAACTTACCTGATAAAAAGTTTCGTGTGCCCAAACTGCACATCGGTCACATTGAGGTCTCTCAGCAACACCATGACGGCGTCTTTGTCCGAGTTGCCGCGGAAATTAGGCCACGTGTACTGCGACAGCATCTTGTACCGCTTGAGGAACCTATCGTACCTCTGCCGGGAAGCGAACCCGGCGCGACGCACTCGCACGTTCTCGACCAAGCCGAGATATGCGACTTGGTGACGAACCTATAAAGAAATAGTACAGTAAGCGCGGTTAGCTAAGTGGTTAAGATATCGATCTTGCGGTCGAAAGGTATCAAACTGTGAGACCTTTACAGAGTAGTTAAAACCTTTGATACAAGTAGATTTATATTCGAAGACGCTGAGGCTAAGAGGGCTATGCTCTTGGCATCAGGCTTCACCTGATATGATGACATGAGGGTAGACCCAAGAGCCACAGCTAGGTAGGCTGCCTCCTCTGTGTGTTTGCCTGCGGGAGTCACTCACCAGCTGGTCGTCCCAGGTGTTGGGCCCCTGCAGCGGGTTGGGCTTGACGCAGCGCACGTAGAACGGCTCCTTGGTCTGCAGGCCGCCCACCAGCGCGCCCATGGAGTTGCGGAACAGCGTGGCCGCCGACAGCGGCCGCTTGGACGTCTGTGGGACAACGCATTACATTCAAATATGAAGGACGTCTCCAGCGCGGAAAAGGTTATTTGCACAACTTGCTCACTTGTTCAACAACTGAGTAAAGTTGTTTAAAATTTGAAAACTGTCTTTAAAATAAATTGATATATCATAAATAAGTACCCAAATAAGTTAAGATTGGTTACCAGTCTAAGATATTATACCTTCTGTATGTTGGTGGCGCCCTCGGGCCACATGTGCGAGAGCGACTGGTTGGAGGAGGAGTGCAACAGACGCTTGAGGTCCTGCCACAGCGAGTCCTTGTTCTTGTCCATGAAGCCCGTGTTCGCGTATGTCACGTCACCAGCGTAGTGCCTGCAACAGTATTACGATCAATACATCAAAACTTTTCACCCTTCATCATAAAACAGGATGTTCCCATCATTTATAAACATGCAGTTATATTCCGAATTTTTTTTTATACCACTTAGGTGACATACAAGCTCCGACGAGATGATTTTAGAAAATAAATTGCAAATAACAAAGCATTCCATAACATGTTAATGCAAGTCCTCAACTGTATTTGTTGATCGATTGTGGAATGCATTTCTGGTTAATATAAAACATGTATAATCATTGCTAGAATATGAGCTGGCGTAGTAATCACGCGGTCTTTCCATTGGATAAGGACTTAGGATGATTATTTTTAGGAGTTACCACAAGTTAACGTAATATGCGCAAACTCACGTGATTCTGAAATCGACGCCATGTTTAAGTTTCTTGTCGGTGGGCGCGAGCTGTCGCGACGTGTAGTGCTTGTGTCCGTTCAGGCGCCGGTCCATGGCCTCCAGTAGCTGCTGGTCTGATATCTGGCAATGGAATGTAATGTTTTTTTAAATACACATAATCCTCTTTATGCTCGAAGGGTAGACAAAAGTGAGGAAACGCTGATACACCGATCAAAATTAACTGACGGAGCGGACCACAGGCTCTAAACTGTCAAATTTGATTGCCACTGGGAACTCTTTATATGGATGATGATGATGGTGATGACGCTACTGACCTTAGTAGGGTTGAGGCAAGCCTCGTCCATGATGGCGATGATGCCCTGGTGCGGCGCGTCCACCAACTCGCAGATCACGCGGTTGTTGAAGTACTTGATGGGCGTCCACTGGATACCCTCGCGCGCGTACTCCTCTTGTTCTTGCTTCAGTACGAGCTCTGAAATTGAGAAAAAATGTTTTGTGAATAATAATTTTTTTTGGAAACTATTATACCAAAAATGTACTACATAGTGGGCAAGTGTAATTAACTAATACAACATACCAATGAACAGTTGCTGCAACTTCTCGTTACAGTAGTTGATACAGAACTGCTCGAAGCTGTTGGTTTCGAAGATTTCAAAGCCGTAGATGTCCAGCACGCCGATCAGTGTGCTCTTGTACGTGCCCGACGGGACCTCGATGGCTTTGTTTATCTGAAAGTCAATTGTTATTCTGACATCTTTGATATCTATGTACATTTTTAATACACGTTCATTGGTCATCGAAAAAAGTGAAAAAAAAAACAACTTTGCTCATTTGTTGAAAAAATAAATATTATTCAACAAGCGAGCAATGAGGCACCACTATAGGCAAAGAGTTCTACACGAATCATTACCTATAGTGGTGTTCGAAATTCGAATCAATTTTGCTCAAGCGAGCGAGAGAGAGCGCGAGCAGCAATGCCCTTTTCATGGCGGAGAGATGCAAGAGTGTTACCTGCTGCACGATCCAGGTGAAGAGCCTGTCGTAGGCCGCCTTGGCGAGCGCCAGGCGCGTGTAGTTGGCGTCAGACAGCGAGTGCTCCTTGCTCACCAGCTCGCCGCCCGCCGACAGCACGCGCCCCGCCATGGCCGCGCGGAGCGCCTGCTCGGAGCTGCCGAGCGCCGACACGCACTGCCGCAGGGGGCCGCCGATGTGCAGCTGACCGTCCTGGGACTCCGTGAACGTTAGCTCGCCCTGCAAATATTACATCACTTTGTGAACAAGTCTTTAAGTTCGTTTACAGAACTCGAAGGTAATAAACTCAGGAATACAATTTGGTGTTGCAGTTACATTTCTATTCAATCATATGCCATACATATGCCTCTCCCGATATTGGAAGGCTTTGGTCTACTGTTTCCACGTTGGTACAGGGTTTTATTTCAAAGTCTCTCGCAGTGATATCGTCTGCGTATTTTTCCGTTAGTCGCCTCTTATGACACCCTTCGGATGATATGGGGTGGTGTTACTTGTATTTTGTATCCGTCACGGATATTTCTATTAGCTTCATCTAAAATTAAATATCATCATTCAAAGTAAAAGAATTAAAACATTGAATGAGGTATCTGACAGGTCTGAATACTTTCAATTTAAGTTGTCCTTGGGCACGGTCAAATGGAAACAAAAATTTTCCTACTGCACACTACTACTTATCTAAAGTTAGTGGATTGACAGATCCCTCTTTATACATAGGTGGATGGACAATACTTTAGTGTACACCCAAAGATCTGTCTCGTACTTACCAAGAGTGCGACTCCCGCCACAATACTCCAGATGTCATCCACGACGGAGGAGTCGAATCCGAGCGCGCTGAAGGCGCTGTTCGTAAGCGAGTACAGTTTAGCATCCTGCGCCGTGGCGCGCTCACTCCCCAGAATCTTATACGTAGATCCTGAGCTCAGGCCGTATTTCTTTACGAGGGGGTTGCTTGAACTTAGCAGCTGGAAAGAACAAGTTTAATGTTTTGAACCAACGAGAAAAAATCGCGTGAGGAAGATGAGTCGAGAGCTTCCATACATTTCTGTCAAATGTCAACTCCTCTGACGTATTCTTTGCTATATCCTCTTTCCCACATTGCTTAGTAACTCTGTCTGTCTATTCGGCCTACAGAAAAATCGCGTGATTCCAACGAGTCGTGAAATATATATAATACATTGCAGTACCTTTCTTGTCATGTCCTTTTTATTCCTAAGTTTTCCAATTCATGTCTAAACAACTGAATCAATATTGTTATTTTTGAGCATAGATAGCTCTTACAACAATAAAAATAACATAAAATTCTTTTATCGGAAGACAGTAATTTTCCGCGATAAAGGATTTCCACGTGGGTGAAGATGAGAGCAGAAGTTAGTCAACTAGAAAGCCCACAATGCAATTGCGGGTAGCTGTACAAAACTACCTGCATGTTTACTTTTATATGTGAACGAACCGCATGCGTGAGCCGCAATGCGGCAATGCGGCTACCCACAAGTTCGTTGTACCTCTAAACATGAAAACTAATCATTTCATTCTCCGAGGCTTTTCCCAACTTACTTGAGAGAAGACTTTCCAGGAATTTTGATATTTTCCGGTGTTTTTTTTTTTTTATTATTGTTCAATTCACATCATTACATACATCTTACAAATTTAAACCACCTTAAACCATAATGGTTTATATGCGAGCGTGAGTTAAACACCGCAATGTGTATGAACAATCAATAGATGGCGCTACTGTGGTGTACTTATTAAATCATATTTTGTCTTTTTGTAAATTCTAGATTAGCCATAAGTATTGTAAAAAATTGTGATTATATGGAAACAAGTCCAAATTAATACCTTTGAGCTTGTATGTAAAAGTAAAGCTTCTAAATGTACCACAAGATGGCGTTGAAACGTATGCTACATCGCGCGATTAAGATTTTTATCGAGTTGTTTTAAAGGTCCTTTAACATTTTTCAAATCAATTTATTCCTTCGAATTCACTGTGAACTTGTACCTAATCCTTCAATATACTGTGTGGTGGATGAGTGCGCGTTATATCGAAGTTCCATTCTACATATCATAAAAATGAAAAATTCTAAATATCATAAAAATAATAAACAAAAAGGAACCAAGAGAACATTAACAAAGGTAATTCCCTGTACATAACTTCAACATGTCCAATAATTATTTAGATGTAGATGTTTACAACAACAATCCCATAAGATTAAAACAATTGTTGAAACAACGCGTCATCGGCCATCACGGCGTACGACCATGATATAAGCTGTTGATAAACATTCCTAGAGCCAGCTATTGTCTCGTGTAGTAACTGCCTTATGCCTCCACACGTAATAGTTATAATACATGGAGTAGGGATGTTTACTCACGAGCTGGAGATGATATAGTAGTTATTGAAAGATGCTCAACTCGTAATATAGTGGAAGTAACTGAAGATCACTTTTCGTACAATATTGGTATTTAAATAAACTATAATAGCCACTAATAGGATTTTAAGGATATTCACTATATATTTTACGCAGTCGGTCGCAAAACTTGCTGAACATCTGTAAATTTTAAAGCTAATGTAATCGGCAACTTAGGATGAGTAGTTACTTCTTAAAGCAACAGAACCTTCTTTCACTGACTTTAATATACACTTTTAAAGCACGTGAGACCTTGAAAAGACCTTTGTAGACCTGAAAGCTTTGAACCCGTGAGTAATTTGCAAATTTATATAAACTTTTCTAAGGCCTTGTAGAGGAACGAAGTGATGTTCTTACAACACAAATGGAGAATATGCAAAGGGAGGACTAACTAATATTTATGCAGACTCGCTTTTTATATAAGTATCTTTTTATTTTTGACCTGTGAATACCTCTTCGAGCATTCGCCTCACCGAAGCTAACATTGTAGTAAGTAACCAAAGTAAGTAAAATTGAGGTAAGACACCAAAACGCTCCCCCGGCAACACTCGGAAGTAAAAATAACATCGCCGCCAAATATTTGTTGATTAATAATTCGTGTTGCGTTTGTTAGACTTCTATGGAGGTATGGCCTAAAACCACACAAGTACACACGATATCCCTTCAGATCTATCTGTATTGCCAGAGAACCTGGCACACACTGGTGAGAAAATCCGTGAAATCCGTACCTGACTTTTACATACCTGATAAAACGAATGGAAATTCCTCTCACCCGGCTGCAAGCTGACGACTCTGCTCTTCTCCAGTAGGTAGTTGCTGATGTGCCCTCCAACTGGGTCTCCCTTGTAATCGAAGTGTATGTCCATGTATTTGCCGAAGCGTGAGGAGTTGTCGTTCCGAGTCGTCTTCGCATTACCGAACGTTTCTAATATGGAATTTGACTGGATTAGTACGTTTTTGACCCTGGAAAAGAAAGTTTTTGGTACAGTACGAGCTACCTAAGTACAATGACAGCGAGAGAAACAAGTAATAAAAATAAAAAGAGTTAGAAAAAGATGACTCCTATGATATCGTACATTATACAGTTTTAGATTAGGCACATCGGGCAGTAGAGTGAGAGGACGAATGCGATTGGTTAACTACAAAACTTCCTCTCAAAATTACACAGCGCCTGTCTACGAAATCGTAATGATGCCTAAATAACTTTTGTTTAACTACTACTAACGTGAACTCGAGTCAATACTCCAGTTTTAGAGTTCCGTACACAAAGAGTAAAAACTGAACCCTATTACTGAGAATAAGCTGTCCGTCTGTGAGTTAGTTGGTTGCGACATTTTCATTGCAAAAATAAATAACTAAATTCAAAATAAATCAAGGCGGGCTAGATAATGGTACCGAACCTTTAGTGCGAAAGTCCGACTCGCACTTAGCTGGTTGATTTAATCAAGACACTTCACGACCTATAGGTATGGTGTGTAGACTTACAAGTAAAACGCGGGACAGAGGACAAACCACTGGTGTAAAGAAGTGTTTCAACAAGTGTTACAAGTTGGGTGTGGAGGTCTAATGGAATGGAGGTAAACGAAAAATACCGAAGTTCAAATAAGCCCGCAGTTAGACTGAAAAATGCGGTCCTCAGACTCCGATGAGAAAGCTTCGGATACGACTGGGATGAACGCTAAGATAAAGAAGGGTGTAAGGAACATAAAGTGATGTCAACTGACCTGTCAATATAGTCTCTGTGCACTTGTGTTGTGTTCGCTGCTATGTACTTCATTATGAACTTGGACGCTTCTGTCTTGCCGGATCCAGACTCGCCCGATATTAGAACGCATGTGTCTTTGCCCTGAAAAAAAGAACATTGATTATATTTCTATAACGATTGTAAAGACAATTGATAAAAATAACACGTTTATGCGATGAGAATGTCAACCCGGTAAAGGTCGACGATGTAGGTCCGAGTACGTATGTCAATCAGATTGCGGGCGTAATAAAGAAAAGTAAGGTAAAGAATTAGCAGGAGCGAAGGAGACCCGCAAACCGCTCGAGCATCGGAGGGCGCAGAATGGTCTCCGTCCCCCATGAGCGTGACAGGGGCTGACGAAGGAGACGGCCTTGGGCCGGCTGGGACGCGAGGGATATATCTTAGATAATCGCACCTCCGACAACCTACGGCCCACATATAAATATAATGAATATTTTTAAATCATACTATGAAATTAAAATAATTAAATAAAACTACTAACATTCGTATGTCCTATAAAAGACGCGTTTATTACCTCTCAACCATCAAGACCTCTGTATCTCTGTATATCTGATCATAATTTACAATAACATATCGGAAGGGGTCACCCACGCATCTGTCGGGCAAATTGGGCTGGAAGATGTTATGGTATCACCGTGGAGTATCTCTCGACTCAGTTTAAAAATATTGGCCCCTTGTGGATTATATTTATTAGGTAGCTGTTGCCCGCGACTCCGCTCGCGTGGGATTTGACTGAACCTGAACCAAGGAACCGATCCAATTATTTCTATTTCTTAATCGATTTGAACAGTTAGCATACTAAATGTTTTAAAATTTCATTGACATGATACCCACAGCTGCATTCTATCATCGCACCTCTCGCCATAGGCTGGGAATTTATCCTCACACATTGCGAACTGAGACGGTGCGCACTGTGTGGTATGAAAGAAACTTCATTCCACGCACACCTAAGTGTGAAATGACTTCCCTGCTGCGGTTTTCCCAAGCACCTACAATATGGGATTCTTCAAGAGGGGCATCAGAAGGTTTTTTTAATGGTCGGCAGCGCGAGTGTAACACCCCTGGTGTTGCATACGTCCATAGGCCACGGTAACCACTTCCCATCAGGTGGGAAATACTAAGTGGTATAAAAAAAAATTCAGTAGTTTGAGCGGAGTCATTAAAAATCAATGTTTAAAGATGATGGCAACTTCATTCATTGGTTCTGATAGTTCGTACGAATATCGGTAGATGGGTCCCGCCGTCGCCGTAAGACGGATATATGTATAGAAGAATTTGGACGGTTCCATGCGAAGGTTCTGTGGCTTAGTGGTCAGAGCGTTCCCCCTGTAAGGGAAAGATCGCGGGTTCAAATCCCGCCTGAACCGATCCAATTTTTTAAATTTCTTAATCGATTTAAATAGTTAGCATACTAAATGCTTTAGAATTTCATTCAAAAACTCACCTGTTGTCTGAGAACCCTTTGACACGCGTCGGCCACAGCATACACGTGAGGAGGCACTTCGAACATCTCCCTACCCCGGTACTGCGCCATATGCTGGGGGCCATAGATGTCCAGGGTTTTGTACGGGTTCACTGATACTAGGACCTCGCCGATGTATGTGTAGATTTTGTTGTTTTTGAACCTGTGGACAAGAGATACGTGGATGAGTTTTGATAGTTCTTTTTGCTCAGTTGATGCTCGAAGTGTACATGCAACGTTGCATCACTGGGCCAGTCAGATTGTGGCCACAACCAAGTTGAAACGTCAGGTTACTTAAAAGCAGGTGCACTATGAGTGCGTTGCTCCCGTTAACATTACTGTTAACATACAGTGTTGCGAATAAACTTAACATCTTGCAAGTTTTACAATGAGTTCAGGGTTTCACAAGTTCAAAGTTCACTTCACGGTAAGTATTTACCGTAACGCTTACAATATCTGAGATGTCATCAGCAGAAGGGAAGAGGGCAGGAAAATATGGAGGATGAAGAGATAGTGGTTTCAGAACTCATTTAGTTTACAAAACACGAAATGTTTTCCAACTGTTATTTATTTATTTTATTAACTCAAAATTTAGTTTTCTTCCAGCAAACCCGGGAGTGCACAGAGGAATTGCAATACGAGAGGCAAAGTCTTATTTTGTTATTTTATTATTAAATTATTATCACGTGTGTGCATGACTAAAATGATGTGAACTAATAAGTTTGCTCAAAACTGGAACTACCTATATATCCTTTTCCATTATTTACTTTAGATTATTTCCTTATTTCCTTATTGTTAAAATATGCAATTGTAATAATGTACGGTTGTATACTTTATATGTTATGGAGTTATAAACCAGATTAAGTGTTGACCTTGATCTCGACTAAGATATTAAATGGTAATATTTTTAACACTGTGAGCATTCTCGCTTTTGCCTACTATCCCTCAGATCACAAAAATAAGTAGACAGATTAGGAAAATAGACAGATTAAGAAAGTGGACGGATTGGGAAAGTAGACCGATGGTTCCGGAGGGTTTTTCTTTCCGTCCTTTTACAATAGCAAGCGTCCGTGTTGCTCCTGTCAGTTGCTTAGCAATCAATGGCCGGACTCCTGTTAATGTATTTACACAAAGTAGTATCTGTCTGAACATAGATATTTCGTGTTTAATATGACCGAATCCATTTCCTAACCTAGTTTTTAACATTATTTTTTTATTAAGATCTATACAGAATAAATGATTTTTGACTTTGACATGCCTGAACGAATTTCAGCATGGTGAATCCATTCTATCATGTGACTTCACGATCTCGAATAACCATGCATCGTTCCAATTCATTAGCAGCCAGGGTTACAGTCTCAGTAAAAAAAGTCACAAATTCAAGTTGGACGTGAAAAGTAATGATTTGAATGATATTTTTAATGGAAATAACCGGAGACGAGGAGTGGAAATCTGTTAATATTGATCAGTCACGGTTCATTGCGACGATTAAGACTTCAGCACGGCTCGTTACTCAAATTGTTTTTAGCAATAAATCTGTTAGTTGTACCTACTATGTTTAATGTGGAGAGTCCTGTACTCATAGACGTATCGTAACATACGAAATGAATTGAAGTAACACAACAATGACGCAATTAAATATTTTGTTTTTGCTAAGTAAATAAACAAAAAGTGACTAATTCTTTACAGACTTTGTGCGATAGGAAATTTAATTGTTAAAAATGTTATCGTGTTACTGCAGTTTTACTAACTAGGAAATAAAAGTATCTGTTCCTGTCAATCTTTTCATCCTTAAATAAAAATGGCAATGAAAAATTTTTCAAAAAGTCTATGATATGGCTGTACTGCACATAAAAGTAAAGCGCACTTGAAAAAATGCCCTATCGATGGAAAAAGGCCCCTTATACGTTGATTAAAATGCATAGTTGGCAAAATGCCTTTACGTGCTCCTCCGGTATTTACAAGGGCACCTAATTCTGAACTATAAAATTAATCTCTCAAATTTATTATTTCAGATTAATAAAAAAAGACAATATCGCGTGCTGAAATTCATAATCTGATGGGGTTATTCGGCCATTGACCTGGCTGCACGCGACAATGGCGGAACTACCGCCAGATGTGCACAGTACACCCATAAAGTCGACCAAACGATGGCAAAACATGTGTTCAACTGCTGAAATAATGGCTAATAATGTGCGCTGCTTTTTATGACACTGTTTTAATGAATTAAGACAAAGAAATGGCAACATTGTAGCAATAATTACCTCACTAACGGCAGAGATGTTGCGTGTTTTTATGTCAGCAGTTACCTACCTACGTGTGATTTCTTAGCAATGTTGAAATTTTAAGCAGTGACTACCGCAAAAGTAGTGAAAACCTACAGTTTTACCTATGTGAGTATTTATTTCACCATAACATCCAAATGGTATATAGTTCGATTTCTCAAGCGACATTAACTAAAAATATCTATTAAGAAAATAGTTTTTAACTGGGGCACTTTTTATCCAATTTGTTATCCAACTTAGATGGCAGACCCTCCTGATGGAAAGTGGTTACCGAGACTTATGAGCGTGTGCAACACCAGGGAGTCACACCCGTCATCATAAAATGATTTAATTTATTATTTAAATGTAATATATTTAGGTAAATAGAATTTTATTGAAATATGTAATTTCATCTATATTGCAAATGCATGTTGAGAGTTGATACCTACTTACAGAGTTATTTAGTTAACTGTTTAATTAATAAATACATCCTGCATGTATTTATTAATTAAACAACATGCATTTGTAATATAAATAAGTAAATATTGCGCCATTGAGGAAACCTATAAATCGATAACGTCGCAACTTCACAGAAGATATATAAAAAATTCAACCATATTTATTTTAACAACTTTAACTATTTATAGACAGTAAAACATATATGTATAAATATAGTACAGGCGTGGTATATAGGTACTTCTTAATCCACTATAGTACAAGAACAAATAAACATCTTGGACTAAACCGGAACACTAGGAGTATGTACGAGTGTATGACTCATGCGTGTGTTAATAATTTTACGCATAAAATATCATACAACACAGAAATACATACATTAAATTAAGATATTTGATATTTCTACACCATATGTATTGCTGCATGCATGGCTGTTTAACATATAGCAGTATAGCAATAAATGATTTACTTACTTACTTACTTACATCAGACAGATATATACAGCCCAGACTCAGCCTCAGATGCATCAATTGAGTCAATAATAATATCCGGAAGACGGCAATACGCTCACCCACTATTACGTGGGACCGAATTTCATGATTGATGAAATGTGGGTGATAATTCAACCTCTGCCTAAACCCTCCGGGGATAAAAGCGTGATTGTATGTATGTATTCCAAACGCATTTTCTACATGCAGGTAAATATACAATGTGTCAGAATTTGGATGAAACAAGTCAACTATACATACATAAATAGGTATGTAACAGTTGAAATCATACTAATGATGAATAAATAAAGAAGGTTATCGGATAAAGTACATACATACATACATTAAATCACGCCTTTATCCCCGAAGGGTTAGGCAGAGGTGATTTAACACCCACATTTCACCAAGCATTGAATTCGGTCCCACGTAATAGGGGGTGCGCCTATTGCCGTGTTACGGGCACTATTGTTGATTCGAAGCCACGCATCTGTGGCTGAGTCTGGGCTGTATATATCTGTATGATGTCTGATGTAAATGTGTATTTATACACAACATGAATTGCTGCATCCGTGGCTGTTTATCATCAGACATACTAAGGAACATCAGACATATATAATACAGCTCAGACTCGGCCTCAGATGTATTGCCGTATTGCCCTGTTGCCGTATTCCGGGCACTATTGTCGACTCGAGCCTTGCATCTGAGGCTGAGTCTGGGCTGTATATATTTGTCTGATGTTAAACAGCCCTATCCCTTAGTCGCCTTGTACGACACCGCATGGGTAGAGATGGGGTGACTTATTACCTATGCAAACAAATCTTAGCAGACGAATTAATCATATACAATTATTGTATTCATTAGAAAAATATGTTACTTCAGAAAGCCAATACATTTATTTGACACAATAAAAGCTGATCTGGTGATAGCACTTGGACGTTGAAAATTAAATTCAGCTACCGCGAACCATTCTGATCTTATTTCGTTTAGTTAACGGTCCCTAAAATATTATATTTGTGAAAAAACATTTTTTAAAACGAACAAAGTCAAAACCAAGTCAAACACGAACAATAAAACAATTCTGCAAAACCTCTTCAATCTTTGCCTCGCATTTTGTCATTAATAAGCACAACAAATACACCAAAACATCAGCATGTATGGCAGAAAGCTCGCGTTTGCGAGCCATGACGTCACCAACGCGCGCGCAGCCTATACGCCTCGCAGGCCGGTTTTTAGTTCAAGAGCAGAGACTGAGGTCGGCCATGCCATGATCTTAACACATTCCCAACAAAGCCTTCGCGAGATTCTATTAATTGCTGAGCGAGTAATTAGTAAGTGCCAAGCTACGATATTTGCGACAAAGCATGCAGAGGGGTCTGTCCTTATTGGTATAAAAACAGTAAGTATTGTTGCGGGATAAACACATTATGTACCTTTGTCAGTTTAATATTTTTGTAAACAATCAACTAAGTAGTACAAACTTCTATTAGAATTACATGAGACTAATCTAAGACTAATGTAGCCGACCGCATACGACAACACTGCCGACGCATGCAGTACATACATTACATCCATTACTTGTTATACTTCGATACGGATGGCCCCCTTTGGCCATTGAGAAACCGCAAAGAATTAAGCGTATCTGTTGCATGCGCGTCGGCAGTTGTCATATGCGGTTGGTTTTGGAATCACACCTTAACGCTGGATAATAATTGTCGGCATTTCAGCCTGTAAAACCTGAAAGCTTAATCGCCGAATGTGTGCATCAATCTATCATATCATTTCTGGGTCGTCAAATCCAACTAGACATGGTATATAACATTTTATCACCAGGCATGCCAACGGTTAAAGAAAACCTAAAACAAGATATATATAAAGCATAATCTCCAAATATGTGCATCAATCCGACCAATGTTGTATCATTTCTGTCCGTCAGACCCTACTAGACATGGCATATAACATTTCATCATCAGGCATGCCAAGGGTTAAAGAAATTCTCCTAAAAGTAGATATATAAAGCTTAATCGCCAAATATGTGCATCAATCCAACCAATGTTGTTTCAGTTCTGAGTCCGTCAGACCCTACTAGACATAGTAAGTATATATATCATTTTATCACCAGACATGCCAATGGTTAAAGAAAATCTCTTAAAAGTAGATATATAAAGCTTAACCGTGGAATATGTGCATCAATCCGACCAATGTTGTATCATTTCTGGGTCCGTCAGACCCTAATAGACAAGGTATATAACATTTTATCACCATATATGCCAAGGGTTAAAGAAAACCTCCTAACAGTAGATATGTATAAGCTACGTAAATAGATATGTATGCTGTAGATAGCGCTATGTAACGCATTCATGTTCTAGAATATTATTCTTACTGTAGTAGCCTTGGCAGTTCTTAAGTGATATCGAAGGAAGAATTCAGCGATAGCAAACAATAACTACTGGCAAAATGACAGGTATTTGATACTCCTCAAAAGGACGTAGACAACACTTAGTACTTTTAGAACCGATTGTATGTTAATTGTACAAATACTGAGAACTAACACAAGGGGACACTTATAGTTAAATCGTACGGAGCGGTTCGTGTCTGTGGTTAAGCAACCTTGCAGGAGTCACGTCCACTGATGGGTAGACGGGTAATATCTGGCTGTGACACATACATATTTGGGTTTCGTTACCTCGACGACTTATTGAAGAATGAACCTCGTATTTTGGGTAGCTGAACAGGCATAGAATACGTGCTAGTTAATTGATCTAAGTAGATTGGTTAGTCTTGCTAATTTAGTAGAGATTCAAGGACATCTTACAAAATACAAATCATCAACGTAAACAAGGTTTAGTACCGTCTTAGGTCTAGATTTTCCTGACCTTAAAAATATTTACAATCTTTGTCGACAACTTACGAAGGTTGAATACACATCAGTACCCCTAGCACGAAAAACTATCGTAATCATATAGTATTTTTTTACTAGAGAAAAATCCCCACGGATTCTCCCACCACCGGAGCCGGTGGGAGAAGTTATGTCGGACTCGAACCGACTAAAACGCACGGCGCCTGTGGGTCATTTTTGGTTGCCGAAAGTGAGGTTGAAAGGCATATCCCTCGCACCCCGGCCGACTCAAGGCTATCCCTCTCGATCTGGCCCTCTCACAATACGATTACGATAGGTTTTCGTGATAGAAGAGATAGTTAGTGTACATTCCGCAAATTTTATTTTAAGTTAACGGTGAAGCATAAGATAGTGTAAACCCCTTACCTCCTACCGTGGAATCCCTAAAGAGATAGGGGAAATTGTTGGAAGAAAGAGAGATGGATTTGCGATAATAAACATAACCAGAAAAAAGTACTCTGTTGAAGATGCAGACTGGTTTTTTTAGACCGATAAATATATTTGGTAAAATATGGCATTCAATGTATTGAGTCACGACTGTAGGTATGTCCTCGAAGTCGCAAAGGTGTACCTTTGCGACTTCGAGGACATACCTACAGTCGTGACTATATAAGTGTAACACGTTTTACAAAGAACATGATAAGATTGCAAATCTTAGAGGATTACATTGAAGACTTTGTCGGCAAAGAAGTGCAGTGAAACCTTAACTTTTTATTCATCACCTACTGCGATGCGTCACCCTCTGTCACGCTCGATTCGATGAAGTAATAGTATGACTAAGTGCCAGCTTGTAAACATTATAATTGGCCGGTAAATGTGTCAACAGTATCTTATTAATGAAGTTCTTCAGGTATATATCTATTTTTATAAAAATTATTTAAACTATTCTAAATATAAATGTTTTGATGGATGGTGACGTCTTCGTGTAATCACGGCAAATTCTTGCGAGTTCAGAATTCAGACGGAAGCATACTCGCCAACCATACTCGCACAACAAAAATACATAACGCAAAATATGGATATAATACATATCTAGGACTTAACTTTCTGAGACAGGCGTGAGAAGATAAGTATCTACATAGTGGTTCAGGACTGTAAATTAAGAAACGATCGGTTTATTAATGCATGCTATGAGATGCCGAAGACCGGGCTTCGAAGTGGAAGCCTTGGAAACATTGGAAGTCAACGCTGAGATGATGATAATCTGTTTAATGCAAAAACTTTGTATAGGGTATAGGTTCAGATACAAATTGGTTCATACTACAAATTATGAACCCACAAGAGTCTCTCATGCTTTTAGAGAGAACAAGAGGAGCTATTGCACCGACACACAAAGCTCTCACAAAGCATAGGAACGGAAAGCAGCTCAGCGACAATTGTGCCCTTCAACTTGGAGACTACTGCTACTGTCACCGGTATGCTAAATTAAGATGCGGGCTTTAGAAAATACTAAAAAGAATGGAACAATCTGCTGAATTGTGTGATTTCATTGTTGAACAGAATACATATAGATTTTGTGAATTATCGCCTTACTTATCGATAAGAAGGCGATAATGTTCATAATCGTATTTATCTCCGAAAGCCCAAGGATACCGCCAAAGATACGAAAGTCAGTGGAAACTCTTACTGCATCTGCGGCACGCGACCAATGCTTACGTAAGTTTGTGGACTGTTGTCTTACGAGAGTTTAGCCCTTCTGGTTAATTTTATAGGTCCTAGTTTTTGATCAGTGAGACTCATCTTCCAAGTTAATAAAGTAGAGCAATGATTGCGTAGAATTACGAAGTAATTTATAGGTCAAATGATATTATTATGAATGAAATATATATTATTATGGGATTACAAACTAGGATTTCCCTATTGAATCATCCCTGTTGCTTTCATAGAAAAATGATAACTAATGTCTGTCGACCGCGCGTCAATTACCTACCACTTTATAGTTAGTAATTCAAGCTAAAAGTTTGACTGATGTCTAGCATAATGACTGTTTTAAAGCCTGGTTAAAGCCAGACCAGGTCAATATGTTTGCCGTGACTGATTATCCTCAAAAAAAGGAATGCTATAATGATCTACATTCCGTTATTTTAAAACAATAACGTGGCTTATCGAATCTCTGTACTAAAATCATAAAAAAACATTAAGAAAAAGGAGTTTCTTCTTTTTTTTCTTTTACCAGCGATACATAGTGTAGAAAATTTTGGACGAACTCTAGGATACCTTCGAGATTAATTGACGAGAGTCAATGGTGTTTTCGACTACTGGAATCTTGGAGCGAATTTGAACCGAGATTCAATAAAATTCTGCATTATCACGTTTTACTGCATGCATTTCATTAATTAGAGAGTATCTTACTAGGCAGTCTTGCCACTTCTTTCAATTGCACTTAATATTATCACTAACGCTAAAAGAGCACAATCATCACACTATTCTTGTACATAATGTGCTTACAGATAACTTGCACAAGGTTTTCACTTATCAACGAGACATTCTTTAGGAGTGCCTCTAACCTTGTTAACTCAAGAATGTTAGATTCTCGACTTAATACTGCGCATAAAACTGACTCATCAACCCATTACCGTCCATTCCTGGATACAAGTGTGCATATTTATTATCACGGGAATTATGTCTACGGTTTGCTAGAGACTAACTTGCTTAATCAATTGTAATTCCAACAACTGACATCTCAGAGATGCGCGCATGCGTCTTTTCCTGATTTTGACTGAAATATTGAAGTAACATTGATGGCTGTAAATACTGGTAATATCTGTATACACGAATTAAGAAGCAATCTACACTCGAACAAAACATTTGGTACCAAATTAGATTAAATCATAGGACTGATTCTATTCTGAGTCTGATTGTTTGTCTGATTCTTCTTCACCACTATCGTCCTGATTGCAAAGCTTCGCACTTCAGCATTCAGGGTCTTATATTCCTGAGTCTGTCCTAGTGTCTCACCTGTCAATCAGCAGGTTTACCGAGCTACTGTACGTATAACTAGACCTTGCATGCTTCAAAAGGCTAAACCAAAAAGTCTGAACTTAAGGCAAAATATTGGCCTTGAACAAAAATCTGATCCATTTATAATCCTGCTGCATAATATGCACGCACACCTCAAGGAAACTACATTCCATTTTCGTTCCAGTAGATTTCCAGTAAGTCAGAATGTCACAGCGAATCGCGTGTGTGGTATCGCATTATCGTACTTTATCGCTGTTTATCGGCACTGCGCTATCAACCGATAAAACACTCGATACAGATAATATCAATTGTTGATATGTGTACTACAAATAGAAATAAGAGTTTTATTATATATATAATAAACTACCTAACAACATTAAAAATATTGATAATTTGAATGTGTATAAGGGTAAACTCAAAAACTGTGTACAACAAATGTAATCATTTAAAGTGGGCAGAATAGAGGAAAACATTATTGTAAATTTCGAAATTATTGTAAATCTCATTTTAAGTGAACTTTATGTTTTTATGAGAAATAAATGTCTTTAAACCTAAACCTATTATTGTTCGGATATGATGGGCTACTATGAATATATATACCGAACGAAAGACCATTTAACCGTCTTCGTCGGTTGAAATGTGTTCCACGAAACCAATTGCTCGAAACTTCAATCTGCAACTGCGAGTGTTTAATGGTAGGCCTACAGGATAGTTCATTTTCGAGAAAGTATCTCAAAATCTAAAATTTAACGTTCTTCTTGGAGAGCATACAACCTGGGTTATTATTTCTGATCTGTATAACTTATTTAATTTTCTCTTTCCTAGTCTGTCATATCCACTTTGCTGTACACTTGGCTCAGCCCTCTATCAATCTTTTATTTTCCCTCTATCACTCGTAAGGTATGCTTTCACAAAACTCAACAATGAGTTAAGCTCGCCTTTGTACTACATTATCCTACTATGTTTTTGTTATAAAAAATGTGTTTTGTGTAAAATAAAGAAAATGGATATGAACATATTACTTACAAATGTGAGAATCAGCAGTTTCTACTTTCTGACAGATTTACATTTACGGTTGAGACTCAGGATCCGTACCATGAACGCTTAAAACAGGGTCAATAATTTAACTGCTGTCTACCTTTTATCTTATTTACGGTTTTATTTGGCTGTTTCTACAAAGCATCAGAATTAACAATATTGTTATAATTATTCGCTACAGGTACCTAGACAGAGACTGGAGCTAAGTAATGAGTAGGTACTTATATTTTTTACTAATCCCGTTTATCTCATAGCATAATCTTATGCTAATACTAAAACAGTACAGTTACAGTTATAAACATTGAACCTAACTAGTTTTTATTTTCACCACCTGTAAAATCAAGTTCTTGAGTTTTACATAAACTCACGCCTACCCGAAGGGGTAGGCAGAGGTGCTAAGCACCCACATTTCGCCAGTTTATGTTTAGGTCCCAATGTAATATAGGTGGCGAGCCTATTGCCATTAACCGGGCACTTATAAACCTGCGATAAATACACACATAACTTCGAAAAGCATCGAAAAGTCATTGGTGTGTGCCATTTTAAAACCTGGGATCGAACCCGAGATCTTGTCTCAGCAGTCCATTACCCATACCACTAGGCTACCGCGGTTAGTTCTTGAGTTTCACTCATTTTTTTACTATGGAAGTCTACAGTAATCACTCTCTATCTCACCACACGATGAATATTGACTTCTCTAAATAAGGAGTCATTTCGGAATCTGAAATAGAAGCCTGCTTACAGCTACCAATTGGCTGGCACTAAGCCGGACACTAATTCAGATTCCTATTCCTGTGGGCTCAAATTCCATATTGCAATAGCCGATATTGACCGCATGGTTCCCGGCAGAGTAGAATTTGGACCACCTCATCTCTGCCCATGCAGTATCGTACCAGGCGATAGGGCTGTTTAATACCAGACAGATATATACAACCCCGACTCAGCCTCAGATGCATGGCTTGAGTCAACAATAGTGCTCGGAAGTTGGCAATAGGCTCACCCTCTATTACGTGGACACCGAATTCAATGATTGGTGAAACGTGGGTGTTAATTCACCTCTGCCTAACCCTCCGGGAATAAAGGCTTGATTATAAATGTATGTATGTAATAATGTGAGCATCTTCGCCTTCCTTGCTAAGGCTATACAGGCGGAGTATAATACAATCTTAAAGTACTAAAACTATGTCTAAGAATGACCACAGATAAGAGGTAATCAGCTGTTTACCTGTGTATTTAATATCTGTGTTGTCTTTCGGCATATAAAGCGGTTGCAACCAGTCTTATCCATCGGCGGTAGTTCGGTAAGCGAATGCGTCATGCGTACGGGATGCGCATATAAGAGGCTTGCTTGCCGACGAACTTCACCGAGGAGAGAAAGCGTGTCATTATGGAGTAGTTTTGGGTTTCGTCCCAAAACTTAATATAACTTGGACTTGCAAGTAAAATAAATGTTGCATGTTTGCCACGAACGGGAGTCCACCAGATAAAAACCAGAGACCTTTCGATCGTAAGACCAACTCCTTAACCATTAATTTGCTGAAGTTTCTCCAAATATAGGAGGCTCCATCCTCCTATGGATTAGTAGGAGGTAGGACACGACGGTATTTCCGTCCAATTGAGCAATCCGGCTGGGGAAGTACCTCCGCCCTACAGAATACCGCGGCCATAATAACCTCGTGTTGTGTTCCCGGCGGTGAGTAGGGTAGCCAGAGCTCACTGGAGAGTTTTTGTGCTGTCAGTGGAAAGAGCAAAAGCTTGTCCTGCTTTGCCTTTTACACTGACGGCACATAAACTCTCAATGCTTGCAGGGTTGGCAGCGCGAGTGTGACTCTCTTGGTTTTGCACGCGTCCATAGGCCACGGTGACCACTTTCCATCAGGTTGTTCGTAAGTTGTTGTCTGCCACCTAAGTGGTATAAATTTGTTTTTTTTAAAGAGTTCTTGTCGTCACTTCATCATTCGAGGGGTGGGTACCCCTGGATGCATTGCATGGTAGGCTATATCTTAGACCCCGGGATCCCGGATCCTATTTCATACATACATGTGCCATCATAAGTTAATACAAAAGTTCTATTCATAGGCTTGACATCATAAAATGGAATCATATATATCGCTTACGCGTTACAATAAGTCATTTCATAGAGGCGTATATGAATATGTTGGTTACACACAAACAGGCAAATGCGGCGGATGAATCATAGTATATGTCGTCACCTGCCACATCCCATAATATGAAGAGTTTACCATAACAAACTTCCGAATTAGTTATTATTTATCGTTTACATAATTATGTACAACCCACATCTGCATATTAATATACTTATTACTACAAAGAATCAAAGATTGACCTGGTTGGAATCACTTTAAACGATTGTTCTTCTTCCGTAGACTCCATGTTTCAATTTATACCAACCAATGTTATAAAGCTGACGAGTTTGCTTGTTTGTTCGTACGCGCTAATCTCAGAAATCTTTTTGTGTTGAATAGTCCGTTTATCGACGAAGGTTTTAGGCTACATACCATCACGCTACTGCTTAAGCGAGCGGAACAGTGATCATAAATGTCAACAAATCCGGCAGATTCCCATACATTAGGTATGAAAACAAAGAAATACGTGCTCAAATAGGTGATACATACATACATACAAAACTGCTAGAACTAATTTACTAGGCAAAGCTGCGGTAACGCGCACCATATATATATACTTAATGAAGTAGCGGATGGCACAGACCTTTTTACATGTTCCCTAAGTGATTTCTCAAAAATTGCACTATTTGTTATGATAATATTTAAGGACCACACTATTGTATTAGGTTAGCCTGTAAAGATAGTGATGTAGAGAAATAAACAATAATAATCGCGTCTTTATCCCCGGAGGGTTAGCACCCACATTTCACCAATAATTAAATTCCGTCCCACGTAATAGGAGGTAAGCCTGTTGCCTGTTCCAGGCACTATTGTTGAGTCAAACCATGTATCTGATCTGTCTGATGTTAAACAGCCCTATCCCTTAGTCGCCTTGTACTACACTGCATTGGAAGAGATAGGATGATCCAAATTCTACTATGCCGGAAATCTCGCGGCTATCTGCCGGACTAGGTGACATGGAGCTTCAAAATGGAATTCTTCAAGAAGGGCATTTGAAGATTTCTTCAGGGTCGGCAGCACGAGTGTAACGCCTCCGGTGTTGCATACGTCCATAGACCACGGTAACCACTTCCCAAAAAGATTTGACAAGAGATTTGACGAAAGCACTAGTGACGTCACGTCAGACTATAAACAGGTTTAGGTGCAACGAACTTGTTTGACCATGGCAGTTTTGACTTTGACATTGTTTCAGATATACCTAACACATTGTTAGATAAACATTTGTGTTTTTGTGTTAAATATGTAACAGTGAATGATTATTACAGTTTAATAAAATTTTGTGCCATAAAATATGCAATGTGGTTCCCGGCTTTGGACCACCCCGTCTCTTTCAATGCGATGTCGTACAAGGCGACTAAGGGATAAGGCAGTTTACAATCAGACAGATATATACAGCCCAGACCCAGCCTCAGATCAGGCTTGAGTCAAAAATTTACACAGAGTATATACAAATAAATTTATCTTTATCTTTAGCTGTTATGTCAAATTTAACAGCTGTATATACTCTGTATAACTTTTATTAGGTAGTAAAGCCCAAAATATTTAAAAGGGTCTTAGTGTAGAAATAAGCATTTTGTATTTCGCTTTTCATCTTTCCACCTTTGAACAAGGAGGTCCTTAATCTTAAGAAAGAGTCAACTAAAAAATCACAATATATTACAACACAGAAACGAACATCGATAACCTCAAAAAATGAAAAATCAATGCATTAAGATATTGTGTATCATTGCACAAATCTGCTTACGGAACTTAACCTCAATTTTTGCGAATATGGTATTTATGCACAGTAAATCAGTGGTGCAAGGAAAGCCGGCTGAACTCAATAGTTCAAGGGTGAAGTACCTAATTTTTTCTTTATAAAATTACATTTGACAACTTCGAAATTCAGTCTTTATTTATTTACGTCATAAGTTCCGCACAGTCACAATTCGTAAGGTAACAACGCATTATTACCTTACGAATTGTGACTGTGCGGAATATCATTAATATATTGTATTCATTTTTATGCATATGTCAGGTACTAGGTAAACCCTTTGAGAAAACCGTAGACACTTTTTTATATACAACTTAGGTGGCAGATAAGCACATGGTCCACCTGATGGAAAGTGTTTACCGTGACATATAAACGTGTGTAACATCAGGGAGTCACACTCAGCTATTCTGTCAATATTGAGTGAATTTAAGTTAGAGAGTTAAAACAAGGGGACTTCAAAACTAGTGGTGAATAAGATCGTTCGTTTGCACCACATTCGGGCATCCTCATATCGAAAGAAACTCTGGCCACAGGTTTTATGCATCCGTAGATAAATAGAAGATGGTGCCATCGTGTTCTTTTCGATGTTATATAAGGGTCAGCAGTACATAACTACACTCTCATTTAGGATAGGCTTCAAAAAATATTTCAATTTGGTATTTTATAGAGCGAATATATTTCTCCGACAGCTCTAATTGGAAGGAAAAAAAATATTTTTTCGTTATACCACTTAGGTGGCAGACAAGCACACGGCTCACCTGATGGAAAGTGGTTACCGTGGCCTATGGACGTTTGTAACACCAGAGCCAACCCTGTAACTACAGAGTTTCTGTGCCGTCAGTAGAAGACAAAGCAGGACAGGCCTTTAGTCTTCCACTAACAGCACAAATTCTCCAGTGAACTTTGGCTACCCTACTCACCGCTGGGAACACAACACGAAGTTATTATAGCCACGGTATTCTATAGGGCGGAGGTACTTCCCCAGTCAGACTGCTCAATTGGGCGGAAATACCGCCGTGTCCTACCTCCTAAAATTGCCGGATGTTTCAAAAAGAGGCCATTTTCCGAAGATCCTACTTTATTATAATGTTCCGATCGATCAATACAATTCGTATTGAGACATGAGTCATTCCCTTCGTGATGTATAATCTATTCTCTATAAAATTGATATACGAATAGATCTTTGCGAATGCCGAAAACGATTTATAGCCTACTTATCTTATTAATGTTAATATTATAAGTGTGTTTCTCTATCGCAAAAAATGGGCTAAAATTTGGATTTAGCTTCGATAGATGGGCCACGACCTAGATTAATTTCCGGGGGACGAATTTTGGAGACCAGTGGGTTCGTCAATATTCTTTTAGAATGTGATTCAGTGATGTATTGATAGTATCACTCGAGACAGTCGGAATAACATGAGGTTTTTAAAAATACAAAAAGTGTTCAAAATAAAGAGACTCAAGAGTAGGTACGTGAACACTGAAACCTTTTACACTTATTTTTTTGGTAGTCGTGTATAAATGGTAATTTGGAAGCACCTGCAATCAGCTGGTTTGAATATAAAGCAAATGATGGGCTTTTGTTTTCGCTAACCCCATTGAAAAGAAGAAAGGCACAAATAGAAATTTTTAATATCACGAAAGTCAACAAGGGACCTTCAAACAAAACTGAACGTATGACAGAAACGTGAACAGAATCAGCACATCGCCAGGTCACTGGCACACATGCTAAGCACGTACACATACAAAAACACGAGCACGCACACATAGACAAACCCATCATACAAGGTATCATCACTTTCCTTCAGACCTTTCTTAGTGAATGTGTGTGTGTGTGTGTGTGTATGTGTAAATATATGTCATATTTAGTAACCAAAGGACTGAATGATCACTTTCCTTTAGCAGGAAATAAATGTGTCGTCTTTATACGTGTGAGTTGCTTCCGCAATCCGTTGAGCCTGTGTGGTGTGTGCCCTTGTTGATGTAAGGAAATAGGGTTGTATGAACGAAGTCAGGGCTGTCCGTATGACTATATAAGGTGTAAAAAAATTATGTCTCGGAACTTTGGGGGGTTGATCAGTACCGGTAACTATGCCCGAAAAATGAAAAAAATATATGTTAATTTTTCACTAATTGTTTAATATTACGCTCATGTTGGTATGCTAACACTACCATGAGGCATTCGGGGTCTCTTGACTCGTGACGGGCGCCTCGGCTCATGAAACTTACCAACGGAACACCCACCGGTGATTGACTTCCAAAAGTAAGCTGCTCACTGCAACCCATGCTGGACATATCGATGTGGTAGGGTCAGCAATTGCTTAGCATTGTCATTGATAATCAATTTTTAAAATCTCTGAAACTGATTTGTAAAGAATTGGGTCATCCAATATTTTTTTCCTACGCATATTTTCCGATTTTTTTTTATACCATTTAGTTGGATGACATGCGCTCGGCCCAGCTGATGCTGATCTATGCCTTCAGTGTAGAGGACAAAGCAGGACAAGCCTTCAGTCATTCCACTGACAGCACAAAGTCTCTAGTGAGCTCTGGCTACCCTGCTCACCGCTGGGAACACAACACGAAGTTATTATAACCGCGGTATTCTGTAGGTTTCGATACAAGGTAATAACACAAAGTTCCGAGATTTTATTTTGTTACGTCTTTTATATAAGTGCATAGAAGACAAAATATGCTGGACAAGTTTATAAATATGATACGGAAAGATATTAAAACTTTTAGATTTACGTAGCGATTATAACTAAACCTTTACTTTAACTATCATTTTCCATAAAACATTGCCGTAATCAGTAAAATAATATAAATTATCGTATCTACGATGTTCATGTTCATCATGTTGTAATAGCTGCGTGTCTGTTATCGACCAAATAAATTTATATTTCAGTAATTACACAATACCTACAAATACCTGATGGAACTCCATGGGGAAGGTGGCAGTGGCAAGCGGGGGGAGGCTGGTGATAAGTCAGAACGCCCCGAAGGCTACGAGCCTTCAGTACAAGAGAGCGTATAAGTTAATATACGTTTATAAATTGAAAAAAATATATATATATCACTCTATTAAATCTAAATATTTTTCACTCTACTCTAGACCACTGACCACCATTCACAATTTACTTTTGCTACAATGTTATATCGCACAATTCGAGTACTCATCACTCGTGGAAAATTGTTTCATACAAATAGATCGAATAAGGATGAAGAGCGTCCAACGGAAACTTTTTATATCTTTTCTTTCCAGTTCCAAACAGCCCTAATCCTTGTACAATACCCACCGGAAGAGAGTGGGTGGCCCTATTCCACTTCGTCGAAATATAAATATGCTATAACTATTATTAACGATTGTTATGTCACTTTCATTCGGAGCTTACGTACAGATTTCTTATATAAATAGACGGTTAATGTGCTAATATTTTCGTCTAACGCTTACGGTCATCGGTCTCGTAATATCCGAAATAAACCAAATAATTGTAGTTGCAGGAGAGCGGGCCTCTGGGTCCGAAATAGAAGCATTAGATGCAACCAGAATCAACTGTAATGTTTACACTTAGGTGGCAGATAAGCATACGACCCACCTGATGAGAACTGGCTACCGTGTCCGATGGACGTATGCAAATCAAGGGGCGCTCAACTCAGGCTGCCGACCCTGAAGAAACCTTCTAATTAGAACGCTTATAATATGGGGTTCTTCAAGATATTGTAAACGCTTATGAAAACCGCAGCTGTGAGTTCATTCCACAGCTTGAGCGTGTGTGGATGTGTGAGGATGCATTCCCTGCCTATGGCGACCGGTGTTATGATATTTCCGGAGTAGGAATAATTTCTGTAGCATATATTCCGGAGTAGGAAAGATTACTGTACCATAAAACGGGATATAAACATAGTACTTTACCGCCATTATTGGCTATTTTCATTACTTCTCTCTTACTACACAGCTCTTGTGGCGATTACTCGACAACGATCATTACCGGCTGCTGAGTTGCAGGTACGAATCAACTACATCCCTTCGGTGTTTGATACCAAGGAATGAATCGGCCCACGGTGTGAATTGTATATTAATACCATGGTTCGAAAATACGACCGCAAGCGAACCGAATCGTGGTATTAATAACTCGTGGTAGGCAACAAATAAGTACCCAACGCGGCAATAGTTTAATCAAAATAAGGCATTCAAAATGGCGCCTACATGACATAAGCACGATCCAGAGGATATCGTAACTAAGACACGGGAAGTCTCAATCGCAGAGGGGAAATCTATTCTAGGCGTGTCCAAACATAGGATTTATATAATCACAGAATATAAAATCAAGAGGATGTGTGCCGCGCTTGTGTGCCACAACACTGTGAAGACGTACTTACAATATAATCCGCCACGTGATTGACAACAGTACCTACTTTTACTTTTGTTTTACAGTAGAGGAAGAGAAATTTTATAGAAGAGAATATCCGATCAAGAACGAAGCGGTTCGGATATTATTTCCTTTATCGCACCATTAAGACATTTCATTATCAGCTAACATGTTTCCTTCTTTTAAAAGTCCCGGGTCCTTTATGCTGGGCGTGAATAAACATATGATGAGGCTAAGTGTCACCATTGTAACATGTTACATTTAAGTTATGGTACTTTTCCGAGACTTTGCCTTCACCTTGCCGTCAGGCGAGGTGAAGTCTAACTAACGTATCCTATATAAGAAAAGGAAGCTCGTGAAGCGTGTAAGTATAGAAGCAGACTACCCTGGAGGGAAGAAGGCGTGAGTATAATGTATGTATTCTGTTTCCAAACCGGTAAAGTAATTGGCCACAATCATGGATGCACAAAAGTCCCGAAACCGTAAAAGTGATGGAGTAAAAGCTGTAATCTGCAACGCTCTCGTTTTAACACCTTCATGGTCCACCACGCCATATAGCTTATACAACTGCTGCTTAAGACCGTCTATGAAGCGATAACGAGTGCAGTGCAGCTCTCAATATATGTGCATAATAATGTGAGCAATCATATTTTTGTGTGCCGTCATTGATTAAGTAGACTAAGTGCATGTTTGTAAATAGTCCAAAAAAAAAATGTCCGCTGAGTTTCTTGCCGGAGTCTTCTCAGATTGGGGCCGCGTTCCGAACCGATGCGGTGGTCCATTTACTAAACTGATTTTCATGTTCCTTTTTTATTGACGTTTTGTAAGTGCCGATTTAATGGTCTATGCAGAATAAATGATTTTTGACTTTGACTTTGATATTATAGTTTGGAAATACAGGTTTAAAAATCCCTTTCATTAAAATTCCGTGATATACCAACAGCAGCAACAACCGCGGTAGCCTAGTGGTATGGGTAATGAACTGCTGAGACGAGGTCTCGGTTTCGATCCTAGGTTTTACCAATGACTTTTCGATGCTTTTCGAAGTTATGTGTGTATTTATCGCAGGTTTATAAGTGCTCGGTTAATGGCAAATATGGCAATAGGCTCGCCACCTATTCCATTGGGACCTAAACATAAACTGGCGAAATGTGGGTGCTAGCACCTCTACCTACCCCTTCGAGGATATAGGCGTGAATTTATGTTATGTTATGTTACGTTACCAACAGGAATTAACAAGCAAGGATATCACATGTCCTCTATTTCTGTTATAACGCTACAATTCACATTCATTGGAAGTGGAATGCCTGTAAAAGCGATCAAAGAAATAAAATGGTGTTTATAAATACCCGTGTCCCCATTTACGTGCGTTCTCAAGGATCGTTGGAATTATTTATATAAGTTAGAAACGATTCAACGGACTTCTATAAACATTACGTTGGTAGTGACGGTGTCGTTGTGATTCACTGGTGTCTATACAATTAATATAATCAGTGACAATAGTATGTGGGCACGTTCCAAGCTATGCAATTTTTGCGTGAAATAATAAAACAAAACATAAAATAGGTATTTGATTTTATATAACTAGAAATATAATATTAGTATTTTTTTTACTCTACGTCATTCTACACAACGCTATCTAGACACATGGTAGGCATAGCTTAACTAGCTTGTGTTATGGAATCTAGAATGCGGATAAAGATACTTAGATACTTTTACTTTTTTTTGCAAATACATACATATTATACATAGAAACACCCAGACCAATACTAATACACATATTCGTACACATTATTTGCACTGAGCGGGAATCAAACCCACGCCTCATTTTGCGCAAAATCCCCGCAGATATCTATAGATATAGATATAGATATCTCCTGAAAATCGAATCTGGTAACGAATAAAAGTCCACATTGAGTGAAAGGTTCAAATCCATCGTTCAGATTTCACACTTACCGTCATAAAACTTACCATACTTAACAGATAAAGTAAATATGTGATTTGATACAATCGTTGGTCTCGTTAATCGTTGGCACAATAACATGCCAACTCAAGTTCTCACGATGAACCGTTTGAATGTGTTATAAACTCGGGTACACACCAAAAGTCGAAGGCGAATAGTCGAAAATGGATGTAAGTGAATTACTTGACATGTTGGCTGCAGAAGTCCGTGTACAATTTGAAAACTATATATATATATAATAGAAAACATCTATATAATAGACTCGTAAGTACCATTGTATTAACTGTAAATAAAGGCATTTCTTTCTTTCTTTACTGCTGCTAACTGTTTATAATCAAACAAAGGTAACGTCTTTTAGCCTGCTCTGTGTCTGGTAGTGTGATAAGACAGCCTATTGTATTCTATTTCTATGTAAAATTATATCATATGTGTTATTTACTAGTGTAAAATAAAGTGTATTTCTTTTCTTTTCTAACTTCGTCCATATTTCATTCTGTTAAGTTAAATTTAGATGCTGAAAAAACTTCTGCAGCCCACTGTGCAGTCGTCAAAAGAGATACTGTTGCACCTTTACATACAAACTGTCTTTTATTTAAGTGGTAGACACGCACACGGCCCACCTGATGGACAGTGGTTATCGTGGCCTATGGACGTGTGCAACGTCATACCCAGTAAGAACAGTTTCTGTGCCGCCAGTGCAGAAGACAAAGCAAGGGTTTTTACACAGATAGCACAAAAAACTATCCAGTGAGCTCTGGTTACCCTACTCTATGCCAGGAACGGCAGGAACACAACACGAGGTTATTATGACCGCGGTATTCCGTAGGGCGGACTGCTCAATTCGGATGGAAATACCGTCGTATCCTATCTCCTTTATGTGAAACTACAACTCTATATTATGATAAAGTGCGACCATATCTCCTTTGTCGACTGTACATCTGCTTCTTGACATACCACATGTTCGCCTTCGCCTTTCGATGTGTACCCAGCATGACATACAAAAAGTTTTCTCGCAAGTGTTTGTTAAGTAAACGTAACGAAATCAAACATTGCATATACGATGGCGGTCTGACGGTACGGCTTCGTCATTTTGCGGTATGTATACGACCTCCATGGCCCACATCCCATACCCATAGAATTAAAATAAAAGACGATGGATTGTAAATTTTTTACAATACCACACAAATAAGTTCTCGAGTTTTTTAATGAAATCGAACCTGCGATCTTTCCCTCATATGGGGAAGTTCTGAGTTATATTGTTCACGGACGAATTCGATTTCATTTAAGTACCTTAACTAGATTGCTTTATATCACTTGCGGCTAGACAAGGACACGGCACAAGTGGGTACCGAGGACTATGTTCAACACCAGGGGCGTCATACTGTGCTGCGGACCCTGTAGGAATGTTCTCATGCTTCTGAAGAACAATATATTGTAGTCGCTTAGAACAACCACTTCCTAACTAAGTAACTGTTTTATGGAGTTTAGAATGCGGATAAATACATAAGTACATACTACATACATACATACAATACATGTCTTTATCCCTGGAGGGTTAGGCAGAGGTGAATTAACACCCACATTTTATCAATCATTGAATTCGGTCCCACGTAATAGGGGGTGAGTCTATTGCCGTCTTCCGGGCACTATTGTTGACTCGAGCCGTGCATCTGAGGTCGAGTCTCGACTGTATATATCTGTCTGATGTTAAACAGCCCTATCCCTCAGTCGCCTTGTACGACACCGCATGGGAAGAGATGGGGTGGTCCAAGTTCTACTCTGCCGGGAACCACGCGGCTACTCTGGTAAGTATTAGCGTAGTACTATTATTTATTCTATGGTATTAGTGCCTACTAAGCAAACAAAATTATTCAGCCTTAAGCCATCGACATTGAAATCATAACAATAAAAGTGTGGTAAAAACCAGCGGCCGTATAGTTTAATCGGATTATCTTTGTAGACGTGACACTGAACTACATAGTAACTTCTAATAATGTAACTTAACGATCGAAAATTCAATAAATAACAATCAACCTACGATTTCAACTTCATTAAGTATAGATTTCGAGTTTTGATTGATATTCTAAAAGGTCTACAAATCGTTTGAAAAACAATAATACCTATATTTTATTAATTAAGGATTATTGATGATCGTCTAGGTGAGGATATTTTCGCTAAACACAGTGATATGGGGTCGATATGTGTTATGATATAGATATTCAATCTATCATTTTACTATTAGAACTTTCTTAATATTTCGTTAATTCATCTAACCTGCCCTTAGGTTAGGCAGAGGTGAATTAACACCCACATTTCACCAATCATTAAATTCGGTCCCACGCAATAGGAGGTGAGCCTATTGCCGCCTTCGGGGCGCTATTGTTAATTCAAGCCTGAGGCTGAGTCAGGGCTGTATATATCTGTCTGATGTTAAACAGCCCTATCCCTTAGTCTCCTTGTACAACACCGCATGGGAAGAGATGGGGTGGTCCAAATTCTACTTTGCCGCGGCCTTTTTTTACACATATCGCGGTATCATCTAAAACACGTTATTTAGAATTATAGTTTTTTATAAGTTATTTACGAGACAGTATACGATCGATAAGACAACATTTATGGGTGAAATTAGCACGTTTATTGAACATTAGCCCGATTAATGGCTACCTGTCAGAAAATCTATAAACCTGTATTGATAAAAAATGCCGAGAGCACCCACGGCACATCTTCGGCAGCAGTATTTTGTATACCTAATTATATTATTTATTAATATTAATAAACATAAATATTCTAGATCTAGGACATTCTACACAGCGATATGTAAGCCCAAAGTGCCCAAATCAAACATAGCTTAACAAATTTGATTTATGGGTTCTAGAATGCGGATAAACATACTTAGATACTTTGCTCATATGGATATTGTAATAGTAAATAAGTGTATTTATTAACTCAAAAACGGCTGGATGGATCAGGAAGAAAGTATGCATAAAAATTTTGTTCAATCGGGATTGAGACACACAGATATGTGTTTATTCCAGGCAGAGATAGTTAATTTTATCTTCGTGGGGATTTCCGCACGAAAATAAATGGTATTTGTGTACCCCACGTGTTTCCTTCTTCCTACAGGCCCGGGTCCTTTAAGAGGGGCGTGAAAAAGCATATGATGAGACCGTCAAGCTGAGTGTCACCATTGTCACACGGTATGTGTAAGTAATGGTGACCCTCTTTTCTGAGACTTTGCCTTCAGCTTACCATCAGGCAAGGCGAAGTCTAATTGACGTGTTCTATATAAAAAGAAAAAAAACCCCGGACTCGGTTATAATAAGTTCTTAGATACAGTCAGCGTCATAGCGGCCTGCTGCATATTATGTGCTGTACAGTATATTGTATAACAGTACAACTGTTTCTATGCAACGATTCGTCATAGACATCGCGACGATAGAGCAAGAGTTTAAGTTGTTTGTATTCTACGAATTCTACAACTGTTATGTTAATTTCCTGGCGTTATGTTTTCTATACACATATTCACGACTGTAAATCCACGAAAGAGTAGGCAGAGGTGTTTCCTTCTTCTACAGTCCCGGGTCCTTTAAGCGGGGCGTGAAAAGCATCTGATGACGCCGCCAAGCTGAGTGCCACCATTGTAACATTACTTAGTGTCTGTAATGGTGACACTCTTTCGTGAGACTTTGCCTTTAGCTTACCATCAGGCGAGATGACGTCAAGTTGGTGTGTCCTAGATAAAAAAAGAGGTAGAGGTTTAACACCCATATTTCGGCAACTATGATTTTCTGTCCCACATAATATGGGTCCAGCCTATTGCCGTCAATCGGGCACTTTTTCATGGACCGTATTGCTGTATGTTTACTGTCGATCGAGATCTCTGGTACGTCACATCACGTCAGTAGGTACTATTATCTATTATGCCTACCCCTTCAAAGTATTCAAACAATAAATCCCAATATATTCGATCCAAATAATGATCAAGATTACCTAGTCGCATTGCTCGCGTCTACCTCGTGACCCGGCGGTCAGTGACCCCGCTAATGTCTCAGACGCTTATTGTTGATTACGATACGCGAGCGGAGCGGAGACGTGCCGGAGATTCGCAACAACGGCAACGCTTTGATGTGTTCCGATGTCTGAGTAGCAGCCTTATTCTTATAGAGAGCTAGTAGACTGCCAATATACATATCGCGATCCTCAAGATCCTGTAAATGTTAACGTTGTGCAAACGCGATCCGTATCTATATAAATTAACAATGGATCAGGATATTGGAGCAAGATATGTCATTCATTGTTAACGATTCCAACACTGTGATTGTATGTGACTATGTATGTATACTGTGGTTATTTTTGATGATTTAAATTACTAATATTTCCCGTTAGCCCCTCCAACTAGCTAATTTGTTTAAGTTAGGCATTCACGTAGAGAGTGTAATAGCTAGGATTAGAACCTATGACCTTTCGATCGCAGGTCATCACATTAACCACTAAGCTACCGAGACCCTTAAAGTATGTATTTGATAAGATTTCACTATCTGTAATAGGTGCTTATAATAATTATTATCGAATGATATGATAATAGATAGGTTGTAATCTTGTAATATTAATAAGTTCAACCTTGAAAGATATTACTAAATGTTATTATGCGTTAATATTGTTATCACCACCATAAGAATATTTTTCATGGTTTCGTTCAAAGATCTCGAAGCCGTGAGCTCTCGATTACACAGCCAGCTCCTGAACCACTGAACCGACGCTTTTCGCCTTTAAGTTACAAATTAAATCGATGTAGTTAGTCCACTTAGAGCACCCAGATGGAAAGCGCCTGAGCGAATAACTAGGCTTGTTTTTTTTTACGTGCGCAAAATCCGCACGGATACCCCCCACCGGACCCGGTGGAAGAGGTTATGTCGGATTCATACCGACCAAAACACACGCCGCCTGTGGGTCGCTTTGGTTGACGAAGGTGAGGTTGACAGGCATATCCCTCGCACCCCGGCCGACCCAGGCCCATCTCTTACGATCTGGCCCTCTTCTCGGGTGTGGGGACTACAGAGTCCCCTACTCGTCCCCGGAAACGGGGAGGCGCTCCACGCGCGCCACCGCCGCGACAGGCTTGTTCAGTTAGAGCATCTACCAAAATTTTTGATAGGTGCTATTCGTGGATACATCGATTTGGTATCGATCAAAATTATGTAGGTACATAATATTTTCATTTCATAATTTTTTGCTCAAATTTATTTTTAAATTCGCGCCCGAATGTTATTTCCTGCGAGTTTTTCTGTGTTCCTTCCTCTTGTTATCAATTATCGTGTGTTAAAACTGCCGTAATGTTTTAATGAACTAGTAACTACTTATGTTGCGATATTTCTGTGGTTATTTCTGGGCTTGTTTGTTACAGATGCGGACAGGGCCGGATTTTGGAACTAGGCAAATTTTACAAGGCTATATAATAGTACCCGAAATCGAAGAGCATATCAGAAAACAATTATCAATGTAGAAGAAACGAAAGATATATGTCAGGTTAGTAGCAAGTGGAAACATGTGGTCTCTGCCTACCCCACTGGAAAAGAGTCGTATATGTTTAACATGATTAGACTTTTACATAACATAACCTCACACCTATATCCCCGAAGCGGTAGGCAGAGGTGCTAGCACCCACATTTCGCCAGTTTATGTTTTCACTATTTTCAACCTACTAATTGATAATTAAGGTACTATTGAAAAAAAAGGTACTATTGAACAATCTAGAAATAAAATGCTTATTAGGTTACATTTGTTTAATAAGCAATAATAAATACACATTGTAAGACATTAAGTAAATTGTAATAATTATAGGCTATTGAATGTGGACAAACATTTTTACATTTTTTTTTCTAGGACACACCAACATGACTTCACCTCGCCTGATGGTAAACTAAAGGCAAAGTCTCAGGCAAGAGGGTCACCGTTACAGACACTAAGTGTGTACAGATGCTTTTCACGCCCCGCTTAAAGGACCCTGGACTGTAGGAAGAAGGAAACACGTGTGCTGGTAATGAATTCCAGGTCTTGGTGGTGCGGCAAAGAAAAGAGTCTCCGAACCGCTTCGTTCTTGCTTGTGCTAATGTGCATTTATTAAATCCCAACTTACGACATGTCTTAGTACTGTACCGAAGAGAAAATACAAGAAATGTCACCTTTCAATATAGGTCAAAAACGCTCTATAATGTACTAATGCTACCTTTACGTTAAAAATACTAGTAATTCAGTAAATACGGCTCTGGCAGCCGGCATTGCCAGTTAGAATAATTAAACTGAAACTATTAAGTTATTAATACCTATTATACTTACCCATACATTACTTCTTAATCGATAAGTTTGCAGTATACTTACATACATATAATCACGCTTTATCCCCGGAGGATTAGGCAGAGGTGAATTAACAACCACATTTCGTCTATTAAATTCGGTTAAATCGTTAAATTCGGTTACACGTAATCAGTGTGCAGGTTGTATGACTATCGCACTATTGTTTTATTTTGTTTATATATTTTATTTTATTGTTTTATTTACGTATTTTATTTGGTCAATAAAATCTTCTATCGCCTGTTGTCACAATATATGTTTTTTTAATATTTACGATATATTATTGTTTACTTTCATATACGTAAGTACATAACTTCTACATACCCTCATTGCACGTGCACAATACTTTCACACTTAACTTCGACGGTTCGGCGTCCGTGTGTCACTGGCAAATTAGGTTCCAGTTGAAAACCAGCGTCAGGTTTATACCTGGCACATGCTGAACTGGACACCTATTTGGTGTATCTGTGAGCCACTCTGATTTATTTGCTTTTTTTACTTTTTTATATTGCTGGTTATTGTTATCTCTGTGACCACCTTGCACCAAATAAATATTTCTTTCTAAAAAATATTTTTTTTTTTATAAACTCACGCCTATATACCCGAAGGGGTAGGCAGAGGTGCTAGCACCCACATTTAGCCAGTTTATGTTTAGGTCCCAATGGTGGCGAGCCTATTACCATTAACCGGGCACTTATAAACCTGCGATAAATAAACACATAACTTCGAAAAGCATCGAAAAGTCATTGGTGTGTGCCATGGTAAACCTGGGATCGAACGCGAGACCTCGTCTCAGCAGTTCATTACGTTTCTTCATTACCATATCTTTCTTAAGCCTATTGCCGTCTTCCGTGCACTATTGTTGACTCAAGCTATGCATCTGAGACTGAGTCCGGGCTGTATATATCTGTCTGATGTTAAACAGCCCTATATTCCTTGAACTGTATTAAAAGATACAATTCCCTCAGGAAGCAAATGGGGCAGGTTTATACGGGTAGTTACATACATAACTATAGCTAATTAAGTACATTACCAGCCGTTGTTTGTGATATTTTTCGTACACAATAAGTCTTATGCTCTGATTCGCTGCGAAAGGTCATCGCGACGCTCAGCGTGCTGCGTGGGCGGGAAACGTGACGAGGCAACCTTTTAAGAAGTGATTGCCAAAGTTCTTATTTTTATCATTGTTATAATGAGTATGAGATTATATTAGATACTGACGACTGTGTATGCTTGAAGGATTAGGCAGAGGTTTAAGTACTGTTCGGTCCTCCTAATGCCACCAACGAAGCACATTTAAAACATAACATAACATAAACTCACGCCTATATCCCCGAAGGGGTAGGCAGAGGTTCTAGCACCCACATTTCGCCAGTTTATGTTTAGGTCCCAATGTAATACTTCGAAAAGCATCGAAAAGTCATTGGTGTGTGCCATGGTAAAACCTGGGATCGAACCCGAGATCTCGTCTCAGCAGTCCATTACCCATACCACTAGGCTACCGCGGTTTTTTACGAAGCACATTTTTCACCTTATTATTGATGTTTATTGTTAGGACCACGAACAGAGAAAGAAACTTTTCAAATGATGTGACTAACCTATCAGATGATCCTTAACCGCGGTTACTCCACCAGGAGTGTACAATAAGAAGAATTTGATTGCACCGATAGGTCCAGGGACTCCTTCAGTACCCTTTCAAATTATTTAATTTTTACTAGAGCCTGAATCAACCCAAATAGCTCTCCTGCGTGCCTCTTTAAGATATCGACGCTGTTAATTATTCTATAATAACCTGTTTGTCTAATAGCAGTATTGACAAATTACTTCCAAAGTCAGTCACTGTGTGGGTTATCGGTATGTACTTAGATTTGAGCCATTTATAATAAATCTAAAGTAAACGAAGCGAATGATGTATGCTATGATCGTAGCATGTGAAAAACTGTGGTCTCTGCCTACCCCACTGGGATAGAAACGTAACTGTATGTATGTATATATAACTAAATCTATTGGTACAAACAAAAACAAATATAAGTACTTAGCGTAAAACTCGCCGGAATATTTGCCACGTTTTTTTGTTTTTCCCGAGTAGGTACCTGGGATCATGGCGCTTGTAACAGCGCCGAAATATCAGTTACTCGGGAGAAACAATACACATGGTAAATATCCCGGTGAGTTTTTACAGTAATTATTAATATGAATGACTATGTCAATTTCAAATTATACACGAATAGAAATGTTCAAATTAATTAGGTTAAACCGATTCTTAATTACTCTATACATAACGTAACATAACATAAACTCACGCCTATATCCCCGAAGGGGTAGGCAGAGGTGCAAGCATCCACATTTCGCCAGTTTATGTTTAGGTCCCAATGTAATAGGTAGCGAGCCTATTGCCATTAACCGGGCACTTATAAACATGCGATAAATACACACATAACTTCGAAAAGCATCGAAAAGTCATTGGTGTGTGCCATGGTAAAACCTGGGATCGAACCCGAGACCTTGTCCTAGCAGTCCATTACCCATACTACTAAGCTACCGCGGCTAGTTTATTATTCTATTCATGTACTTTAACAAAAGCCTTTGTGTCTGTCTGTTTATTCCGCCTAGAGTGGCCAGTGGTTAAGCCGCTTTTGACGGAATTATCAATGGCTGGATAGATTTTATTTTAGAAAAAGATTAGAGTTCCGCGCAAAAACACCAAATACTAGAAGCAATTGTGGACCAAATAAGTTCCATATGAACGAAATCGCGAGTTGCAGCATGTATACTGACTAACATTGCGGTCGCTATCTGCTTATGAGACACTCGTATTGGGTATTAAACAAATCCCAATACCGAAACGCGTCATAATGCGTCAAAGGGACTTGTTATTTGCCTAACTTGCCTAGTATGGCCTCCATTTTAGTTCAGGAAAATCAAATAAAGCATAGTGTCTTTAATTCACGTTAAGGTGCTGATAAACTTGAGCATTGAGCAAAGGAGGTAGGACACGGCGGTATTTCCGTCCAATTGAGCAGTCCGACTGGGGAAATACCTCCGCCCTACAGAATACCGCGGCCATAATAACCTCGTGTTGTGTTCCCGGCGGTGAATAGGGTAGCCAGAGCTCACTGGAGAGTTTTTGTGCTGTCAGTGGAAAGACCAAAAGCTTGTCCTGCTTTGTCTTTTACACTGACGGCACAGAAACTCTCAATGCTTGCAGGGTTGGCAGCGCGAGTGTGACTCTCTTGGTTGGATGGCAAAAAATAACTTTCACGAGACCCAACAAAATTGGCTATCCCGACTGTAAGAACTACATTATTTCAAAGAAACTGCGTGTACATGATCGTCAAGGTCTACAATCAAATCCCCAAAGACGTAAGAGAGCTACCGTACCTAAAATTTAAAAATAGATTGAGGCAATATTTAATTGAAAATGTATTTTATTCAGTCAATGAATTTATGGGAAGTAAATATTCATTACTATTATGAATGCTGACATTTAGGTATATATTATTTGATGACTATAATTTTCTTTCCTTTTATGACATGACATAAACTATTAACTATTATAAATAATTAAAAATGGAAAGAAATAATTATTATTAAGTAGGTATTTCTTTCCATTTTTCTGTTGACATTATCATCTGCTTTTGACATTGTTCTTATTATCATAGTTTATTTAGTGACGTATTTATTGTATACACGCTGATATCAATGAGAATCATCGTTTTTAATTTTTATAGATATTTTAAAGTACGTTACTATGAACAGAACGGCGAAATGTGCTGGACAAACATTTTGTAATTAACCATATTTCTTGGTTTTGCACGCGTCCATAGGCCACGGTGACCACTTTCCATCAGGTGGGCCGTGTGCTTGTCTGCCACCTAAGTGGTATATAAAAAAAACATTTGTCGAACTGAACAACAAACCGAGCCAAACATCGCTATGAACATGTTTGTTCATGAAGGTTGATTTTTTTTATACTACTTAGGTGGCAGACAAGCACACGGGCCACCTGATGGGAAGTGGTTACCGTGGCCTATCGAAGTATGCTACACCAGAGTAGTCAGCACGCTCGGGCTGTCGACCCAGAAAAAACCTTCTAAGAAGGCTTGAAGGACCTCATATTGTAGTCGCTTGGGATAACCGCAGCAGGGTGTTCATTCCACAGCTTTACACCAAACAAGCGAATGCTCTTTCTATCTCCTCTACGTCAAATTCTATAAGTGTAAACATAGACAGAATGTTCTTGTTCTAGCTCTACTCTAGCTCTATGTTCGTTTGGTTTAACGAGTCGGCCTTGCGATGCAGAGGTCCTGGGTTCAAATCCTGGTCATTACACTACCTACATGATTCCACTCCCAACACAAGCAATAGCTTGGCTAGAGGGGTTAGAGGGAAAATTGATGATGTTGGTTACTAGCACACTTTAAAAAACAGACTTGGCGCCTTTTTATGTCTTTTTTTTGTTTTAACACCCCTATAATGTAGGTGTACAAGTATTTCATACTCATTTATTTGCTTACAATCATTTGCATTTGCTTACAATGCAATTAATTGCTTACAATTTATTTGCTTTGATCACAATCATTTGAAAAAAAAAATTGCGTATACAACAAGATATTGGATAATACTGATGTAATTAATCATTTGCGGGTGCGTGTGCGTGTTCTATCGCGATGTCTGCCGCAGTACATGCCTTGGTAACACAGCTTAAACAAAACGAACATTGTAACAATTAATTAACAATGAAAAAGCACGGCCGTAAGTTTATTGCATACGTTTATTTATAAAAAAGAGCGTTTAGTGTGAGTCCTGAGTGACAGCGAAAGCGTATGCGGATTGCAGATTACGGTATACGCGGGTGGCTGCCTTGAGCGTACGCTTATGAGCTTATGAGCGCTAACGTTCACATGTGTCCAGAATATTATAAGTGTTCTTTCACATAACATACATGATTCATCGTCAAAATACATACATTTATGGTATCTAGGGAAGTTTTTTTTCTGATGACGTCATTTATTGAAGAACGAAGAAAGTATGGAGTTGTATCAAAAGGCAAAGAAAGGCGATAACTACGTTAGAATCTATCTAGATTTTTTTTTAAATATTCAGTTATTATCGTTTTGCGCCTGACGGCCTCGCGAGCGGATCTGCCAGTGCAGTGCGCTATATGTCCGATTATATGCACGACCGCTCGGACTCAGGACTTGCAGTCAAAACTTCTCAAGTATTTGTTCGGCATGCACGATGCACCAAGCTCATATCAGAACAGGACGCGCATTTAATGCAAATTCAGAATAGTAATGTCATATAGATATCACATCACGCTTGCTTTGGTGGATGTACTGCGACGCACATTCGAAACGACATAATATTTGTTTAAAACCAGTTTTAAACTAGAGGAGTGCCTATAACATGCACCATAGAATTACAAAATAGTCGGAGGTACAAAAACGTCCTGATGGTAGATTAAGTTTTGGTACTTTAAGTTAACTTTAAACTTCAGAACATGACCACCTTTTTCATTAAGATAAGATAAGATGAGATAATCTTTATTGTACACCAACACATTACAGTACATTACGGACAACATTATGAAAAATGTACAAATGGCGGCCTTATCGCTACAAGCGATCTTTCATACTCCCGTTTACTTCGACAATCGTACATAATATAAATTTTGATGAATTCTTAACGTCATGTTACATCAGTGCCATCAATGGCTAGTGATCAATGATCACTAATTGCAAATCCATGACAAGAATGAAATCTAGAGTAGCGTTAAATCAATCCGCAACGGTTGTTCGTGATGGTGTCACGAGCCATGTCACGGTGAATTATAGTGAATGGCTAATGGCTTTATTATGGTGCTAGAACCATGTTTTTCCCAGCACGAATGGCTCAGCTCAACCGCGAAAGTACCACCCGCTCACTTAATTTTTCAGTGGGTGTATTATAATTTATGTCATTGATGCAATCTAAGAATGTCAGTAGTTCCTAAAACTTTAGTATACCACAGCATTAAATATGTATTTAGCAAAGAAGAAGACAACCTACCCTATGGTAAGCGATTATATTATCAGAGCTCATGATCTCTTTATTGTATACCGAAAATGTTTACATTTTAACAGGACTAAGTCTATGAAAGTGTGCAATACTAGAGGTGTCACTTGTTTATTATATATATTAAAAGCTATATTATTCATGAGAATAGGAAAAAGGAAGGAAAGTTAGTTAAAATGTTCGCAGCTCTCAGAAACCATAGGAACCGCAGCATCGATATTAAATATTCTTACTCAATACCGACTAGTGCATTTCTAACACAGAATACTTAAAATAGTACATTTCCGGTGCAGAACTAGACCATTCGTGGGAAAACCATCACTCTCCCACCCACCACAAAGTGATGTAAATACATTTCAGGCAAACAATGTAGTAACAAAAAAACTAGTTCTTCGCATCATTGTCTAAAATCACCTGCAAGCTCAACTGATAGATCGAAGCAATACAGTATGACATCACCAGCTTAATCACGTGTATTAGTAGATAATTACTTCAGACTATAAGTTGGTACTGCAAACGTGACTAAGTATGATGCGCTTCATTTGTGGCCAAGTCATATATGATATTTAAAAAAATAGGCGAGTCGCAATTTTGCGATTGGGGAAGGCACTCTCAAGCGTGCATCTGAGGATCAAGTTTGATGAGTGCTGATGATGATAGATGACCTAGAGATCAAGATTTGAGGTGAGCATGGATGATCTGGAAACCAATTTTGGATGTCATTTAGAAATTAAGTCCGAATGGGGTTATGGGAGATTTAAAGATTAAACTTGGGGGTGCTCATGGATAATCTAGAGATTACATCCGGAGGAGGGTTATAAACGATTTAGAAATCACATTCGGAAGTAGCAGTTACATCACACTTTATTTCTCAGGCCAATCGCTGGAACTACGCGAGCCATTTAGCAACTGTAAACGCAGTATCAAGCGTTTTGTCGTCTGCATTACAGTTACACCATCAACATGTGGAGGAGCTAACTGCGACTGCTATAATATGAAAGCATTCAAATATTTCAGACTCCTTGCTGTGCGTTTTCTGAACACAGTGCTTTAACCAGTGGACGACTAAGATGCATCTATAGATACGTCATTATTCCAGTTGTAATAGGGGGTTGAGAGCTATGAGGGAATGGATGAACCTACATACATACGTAGTCTATTAAAATCATAACCCTCCTATTACTTCGCCACAGATGGCCACCAGGCCACCACCCATTGGCACTTGTATGTGGGTTTCCTAAAAGCAAATAAATTGCCAGTCGCCGTTGCAAATAGTATAAATAATAGTGTTTGCTCAGACTTTTAAATACTAGATTTTTTACGACACCTGTACACGAATCGTGAAGAAATAATTAAATGTCACGTCATGTCAGGTCTATTGTTCATTTAATGAATATCACTAAGCAAATGTTACGCAGTTGAAGAATAAGATAATATTATAGATGTGATATGTGCAACGTCCGCAAAAAAGGTCGTTGAAGCTGATCACTAAGGTTTTTTTCGCTATTGGTAAGATGACCAGCTTAGCATGATAGATCATCGCTATGTGATCATCGATACGTGATGATGACAAAAAAAATCGATGTACAACCACAAGTATCGTGAGGGTTCCGTATGAGCTTGTAGGTATAGTAGTCACGGTCTACAAGAAGAAGCAGGCGCGCGATGCATGTCTCCTCATTTCCGGGGACGGGTTGGGGACCCTGTGGTCCCCGCACCCGAGGAGGGCCAGATCGAGAGAGATGGCTCTGAGTCAGCCGAAGTGCGAGGGATATGCCTGTCAACCTCACCTTCAGCAACCAACAATGACACACAGGCGCCGTGCGTTTTAGTCGGTTTGAGTCCGACATCACCTCTCCCAGCTCCGACGCGGAGGTGTCCGTGGGGATTTTTTCGCACGTAAAAATAAAAACGGTCTACTTCGGATACAGGCCGGACTCCTTTTCATATTTGTATTTTTTTTTTGCAAATGTTGAAAGTTTAGACTGGTTTAAACAGTAGCGCTCATACGGTAACGAACCGTGGTTTGTTGAATAGCAATGTTCTTTTATTACAATTTTAACAATAAACCCGTAGGCCGGGGTTATTACGATACAATTGTATGGTACCTGGAGAGCGGCACTAACTAAAGAAACTTGTATAAGGTTTAATGCATACCTACACTTGCTAGATCATAGTACTTATATTGCGAGTAGAATTACTTGAAATCCACAAGGGTTACCGTGTTCCTGAAGGGAAAGAAAAATCCAAAATTAAACAAAACATAAAAGGGACATTTGGTCATTCTCCATGCCATTATAAAATCTATAAACATTAACACTCATTGCGAGGCACAAGAACCAAAATGGCCGAAATTCTTACACGCACTGAGTGTAGTATGCACATTAAACAAATAGGTCGCGGCTCACTTTATAATGCTTTATTAATAACGCACATTTATCGTTGACGTCGTGGAATGCAGCTGACATCGCGACTGTATCGTATTGAGTTTATTAATTGTATGAACTTAAACAGTAGGAGGATAAAGTAAGAGTTTTGACCAATTATTTTGTAATTATTATATCCCCGAAGAGTCCTTGGTCACGGAGAGATTGATCTGTGCCATATTACTATGTGTTGAAGTGTTTGATTTACATTATCGATGCTTTAAAATTAAAACTTTCTATAGTTTTATAGTGTCAACTCGCGAAGGACGCCTCTGGTGCTGCATTCGTACTGCGCCCACGGATTTACAATCTGGTGGACCGTTTGCTAGCTGTGATACTAGATACATCCTGACTATTTAGCCGCTAGTTCCTACTGTAAACGAGTATTTGGTATAGTTCAATGATGGCATGTCTGCACGTCTTTAGGCGCTAACCGAGCGCTAATTGACTGGCCAGTAATTAAGAACAATGGGTCCAGTTAGCAAGTGTATAAGGTATTTGCATACATTGTGCGGCTAGTTCCTGTTTCGTTCCTAAGTCGCATTTTATAAGCTAGCACAATATTATTAATACCCTAGCCCTAGAGAGATGGGTATAACTGAAAATTACATTTTGACAAATAAATACGTTTAAGGTGCATGTAACTGCACAGCGTCGAGAATTCGTGAAACACGAAAACAAGGAAATCGCAAGGTGACGGGTCAGGTAGTTAGTCATTAAAATTTAAAGGATATTCAGGAAGAGGCAACCAAATGGTCATGTTAAGCACATTTTGCCATCTTCGACGGCAGCCGCGTTATTCGTAAACGATCCATTCTGTTTGGGGATCGGACCGGAACGTCATTTCGGCACGCAACGACTAACTAAACAGGTTCCCATTTATGCATATTGATTGGAGTTTGGAGTCCTCGATTTTATTGATGCACGGACTTCGTGTTACGTTCATTTTTAACGATGTTTTTCAATTCCTTCGTGACCCTGTCACTAAGAATTTCAATAATTTTTTATTTTATTTATCTGCGAAGGATCTTGTGCTTCATCCAGTGCTGCCAATAGGTGCCGAAGGTCAGATGGTAATCGCTTCACGGAGCATATAGAATTTCTGGCGAAATGTCGCGCCTTGGAAGATGATGATCTTGCGCTCTGCATAAATATTATATGACTTCAGCTTTTTGCTGCAAACTAGAACAGATCAACTTGACAGCAAGTCGTTTTCTCCAACTGTAGTCTGTAATCACAATTCCGAAGCTTCCTACGACCAACCAACAAATCACACTGACATTAAAACTTGATGGTAATCACTTTTCCACACACGATCATAAAAAGTACAATGTGCTAAGTGATAAGTGCCTTTCGGTGCTATTACATGAGCAGACTCCGGTAGTAAACCAAGTCGGTGCCAACATTAAAGAATTAGTTAAACCGTGTGCCACTAATGCGTACTCGTCTTCGTGGCGTCATGGCGTGGATATAATCATTGGTGCTCAATCAGTGAGATTCAATTCTACAAATATTTGTGGTAAGTTGTTCTTTCTGAAGGCATGTCAATGTAACCTGCAATAAGCGATAAAAGTTGCATTCACTTTACAGTGGTCGAAGTATTTTTGTCAACTTTTTTTTTATACCACTTAGGTGGCAGGCACGGCCTAACAGGAAGTGGTTACCGTGGCCTATGGCCGTGTGCAACACCAGGGGCGTTACACATGCTCTACCGACCCTGAAGAAACCTCTAATAGTTTAGGAAACGTTTTATAATCATGGAGTTCTATAAATCGCAATGAGATGAGTGAGGTTGTATGTTATAATACTTACAACAATAGTCTGACATCATAGAAATAAAAAAATATTTACATCTATGTTTATTGAAGTTAGTTAACTTGCAATTAATTTGAGGAAGGTAGACGGGTTCAATTTCCGGTTTTTATCATGTTTTTCAATCTTTAATTGCAGGGTTTCTTGGTTATTATAACACAGCATGGTTCATTGGAACAAATTGCCTTATTTTAATAGTACCACATTCTCGTGTACTGAGCAGTTTTTGATCGCGCTGATGATATTCTGAACACGTGTTGATCTGTGCTGAGTGAATTGATAAATTGACGAAGAGAAGGGAAAGTACGCACTTACCTAGTCGAACCGCAGCAAAAAACTATTAACACATTTTACCCAATTAATTTTAAGTTTTGTAAGGCAGTTTACACTGGTAAATACAAGGCTCAATGAATTACATTGATGGCCCCGTCGCCAGTAAAATAGGCATACTCACTTAAAATGTTGTGATTTTTCTGCTGTATTCACCCAGTGGTCAGCAAAACCAATATTGCCTACTGGTTTTACTCACAACTGTGTAGTGACATCGGCCCTTTATCAAGGATCACCAGTAAGTTACAGATAAATAATAACGACGTTATTGTGCCTCGTAATGTTATTTTTTCTAAAGACAAACGTTCTCTTATGGAGGGCTTAAACAAACAAGACTAAGGAAAACAGCATTAAAGGCCACCCAGGTACCTTGACTGATGAATGCTGACGACATCGGTGTCGTGTCGTCCTAGCTTTTATGTGATACGTGTCATTGAAGCAGCGGTATGTCCTAGCGGATGTATTGGACTTGCAATTGAGAGGTTACAGATTCGTATCCCGCGGAAGATTCCAAAGTGCAAACATTGGATGCAACTGTGTATCTTCTTCAAATCAATGATTTTAAAATTTTGTTGGTCTAAAACTTGGCTACAGAAACAGCGTTTTCCGTTGCTCCACAAAATTCCTCGTTAAAACAGGAGGGGCATGGAAAGCTAGACAGTAAAATGCAACATGGACTGGGATTGCAACTGTATTAAATACTTACCATCTATGCTAATTTTATCTCAACGAGATCCTTAACAGAAATGTTAAGGTCAACGGGATGAAATGACGTCTAAAATCCACATTCGCGACACGAATAATCCTCAAGGAGAATTTCTTAATTTAGAACTTGCACTGCACCGTGTGGCGCGGTAGGAACGGACATACTTGCCGATATTACCAATGCTAATATCGTCAACTAGTAGCACTGCTGCGTGAATGAATACTTGGGTTTATTAAGTGCACGGAGTTTACTACGAGAACAGAATAAAGTCGCAGGAAAACCAATGTTGTTTACTGTTTTTAATTTCATCTAAACCTCAAAATGGATTTTGATATAGTTTTCACTGTCATTTATTTATTTTTTATGGAATTTTATAAAACAAACTTTTGTAGAACGGAAAATCAACGCATAAGAAGTCCTAGCCTCCGATTCTACTAAACCAAAACTACTATCAGACCTCATACCACAGACACTGCAAAACGTGGCAGTACATTTTAGACTTCATTTCTATATATCTAAAAGTTGCCACGTGGTTACCGGCAGAGTAGAATTAGGGCCACCCCATTTCTTCCCATGCGGTGTCGTACAAGGCGACTAAGGGATAGGGCTGTTTAACATCAGACAGATATTATACAGCCCAGACTCAGCGTAATGAAACTCAAAACAAAAGTGTAATGAAACTCTTTTCATTTAATTTTGGACTTTTACATACATACATACATATAATCACGCCTTTATCCCCGGAGGGTTAGGCAGAGGTGAAATAACACCCACATTTCACCAATTATTGAATTAAGTCCTACGTAATAGGGGGTGAGCCTATTGCCGTCTTCCGGGCACTATTGTTGACTCGAGCAATGCATCTAAAGCTGAGTATGGGCTGTATATATCTGTCTGGTGTTAAACAGCCCTATTCCTTAGTCGCCTTGTTCGACATCGCATGGGAAATGATGGGGTGGCCCAAATTCTACTCTGCCGGGAACCGCGCGGCGGTGTGTGTGTGTTGGATAATATGGATGTATGGATAAAATGACAATTTTATCTCAGATTAGATCTTCTTAAGATCAAAAAGACGTCAAAATTCGCGATAATAATATAGGCACTCGTTACAAAAAGATTTTTCGGATTTAATACAAATCTACCGACTAAGTTGCAGACACTGTCGACGTAACAAAACATTCAATCACGATGTTTAAAGCATTAAATATATCCATGACACACTGCCTCAGTGCTTGATAAATGTTTATACTCAATGTTTATTTTAGGCGGTGCATCTAATTCGCACCTACATCCTTCGAGGAAGAATGGCGCGTAGTCATTATGTAAATAGTCGTACTTTACTGAGCCATTCATTCTATTCAATGTTTTCTATTTCTACTTTATGTTGTAATATTTCCTTGTTGAGGATTCTTCATTCGAATTGTACGCGGCTTACCCTGCGTAGAGTACAGACAACTATACTTTCTTCCCGTGCGCAAATAGACCCCCACCGAAGCTGCCGGGAGTGGTTTTATCGGACTCGAACCAGCTAAAACGCATACCGTCTGTAGGTCGTAAGTTGCTTATACTCGAGATAAAAAAACAGTCAAGTGCGAATCGGACTTGCGCTCTGAGGGTTCCGTACAAAAATGAATTAAGGGATGAACTTGTGTTACATAAACAGCAAAATCTTTTTATTGTCTTGACCTAGAAAATTGATTTTTATACAGTTGTAAGAGGTTGCAGACTACGAATGTTTCGTTTAAATTTCAACTTGAGCCGTCTACGCATTTCTGAGAAAAAGGTCTTGACAGACAGACAGTCAACGAAGTGATCCTATAAGGGTGCCGATTTTTTTACTTTTGAGATACGGAACCCTAAAAAAAGCCTATATTCTACTAGTCTAGTATGCCACTGTGCATGTCCTAACAGAAAACGAGGAAATAAAATCCAGGGTCCACATGCATATCAGTTGTACTCATACTGTAGCGGTGCACCACCAACACAGTCGTGCGTCGGTAACTTCGTGGTTAAAAGGAGTAACGGCCTTACGTTCGTAAGGTCCTAGGTTCAAATCCTCCCCATTAAAATACTGATGTCAACCAACTCATAATGTAATTTAGTTTAGCTGGAGAGCTTAACGTGAATAATAGTAATTTTAATTAAGTACTAGTATTTGATTAAAAAATAATCTAAATCAATAAATATACTTACTTAATATTAAATTTCAAATTTTGAATATTAATCAAACTAAATTAAAGTAACTACATAGTGTCATGTTATTCAAATCATGCACAAATACATTAAAAAAGATTATTTCTCATTTCACTTTCATTATGTATCAGTTTTTTAGTTTTGTTTTAAACTACATATTTATCATCTGTACATTTTTTTATAGATAACACAGTAACTAGATAATTATACAGTGGAACCTACAGAATTCTTACCTAACCACTGTAGTTTTTACTACTTAACTATAATTATCTGTCCACTGCTAGATAATTACATAGATAAGAGATAAGTTACCTGACCACTATGTGTTCTTCAATGGTGCTAATTTTCTACTTATCTCTTGTTTCTAAGTAGGTTGTTTATCTTAATGTTTTTGAGTTTACAACTCATATAAGCAGATTTTTAAATTAGGTAAAAAGAATAAAAGGCTAATTAATAAAGTAGCACACATTGAAAATAAAATAATAAATTTATACAAAATATTGTACCTATTTCAAAATACATGTATTAATGTAAGTTACTTTTTAAAATTTTCCCTCCATTTCATTATAGTGACACAAAGGGTTTTAAAAAAAAAGAGGCAAAGGCATGAATAAATATAAAGCCAATAATGACACTCCTAGAGAGTGAGTCATACTTTGATGATGTCATACTATGTATTACTTTAGTGTTATCAAAATAAACAATTATGTCACAAAACTATGATTGCTTCTGGTAGGCAATTAATTCAACTTTTATTATCTATATTTCAAATGAAATTGCTGTATGCAATCATTAAATAGGTAGGTAATAAAGTAGTTAGCTCTATATTATAATCTACGATTGGTTGGACCACCAAGCATATCTAAAAACATATCCTGGAGTTATATAAATCTTTACAACACTTGACAACAATTAGTTATGCATATATTTAAATAGCTAATAAAAAAAATTATTTAAGTACCTGTCACTTGTAAAAATCAGCCCCATGTGTGCTATGGTAACAGGTCTATTTATTTTACTTACTTAATTTAATTTTTGACCAAGACACTCAATGTTAAATTAATATTTTTAATATAACACTTAGGTGGTAGACAAGTAGAAGACCCGGATGAGGGGAAGTGGTATTACTATTTTTTTAAATTAATAAACTTAAAATTAAAAATTAGTAATAAAAAAAAAGTAGTCAATGGTTGAATGTATTACTCTTTAAAGTTTTATAGAAAGGAATATGACAAGTATATAGTTTACTCAATTCAAAACATTATGATGACAGTCTTACTTTGTTGAAACAGGTGCAGAAGGCAAGGTTACTTATCACATTGATCTACATATTAAACTTATAAATTTATCTAAGTTTATAACCATTTACCTATCATTATGAAGTTTATTATTGTAATTCATAAAAATTAACACAGAAATTAAAGAACTTGTAAAAAATTCATTGTTCAAGTTAGTAATCAACAATATTTTATTCATATGTCCTGTATATTATTATCTTTAGATAACTTTAATACTTGGTCACCATACAGTTTTAAGCAGCTGATATACTTGAGTTTTTTTTGCACATAACTGACTGAATAAAGTAGCTCAAACAAATAGTGAATTTGAAGTTTGGACCCCACACGAAGTTTAGAATCGTGAAATGTTTACAGCCAGTCAGCCTTGGTTCAAAAGTGATCAAGAGCGACCACAGAAATTCAAATTAATCTGCAACTTGCGAGAATTTCAAACTAATTTTGGTAGCTAGGCATCAACTCGTAAATGTTACCAATAATTTTAGACACACTCCTAAAAAAATTGCTTAAGATATTTATGTTAAGATTTAAAAAATCTCACCTTAAGTGCAAATTTTCGATGAAAGAATCGGTGGTCAAATTGTCCAGTAGGACAAAATCGGACACACCGACTTCTGGCTGGGTCGCCATCGTTTTTTATTCACTATTCAATCCACCACAACAAAGAATGTTCACACACGATTCAATCAATATAAACGTTTAACAGTTTTGTCAACAAACCGTTAAAATAATAATAAACTGAAACACAACCTCCCACTCAGAGTACTTTGTTCAAACTGACAGTTTGTTTAAAATTATTCAAGCTGTCATTTCATTTTCAGATTATTGCCATGCCATCATGCCATTGAAGAAAAAATACCTTTGAAAATTAACAGTCCCCATGTAAGTATAATAATATTCAGAAGATGATAGTACCTACTTATTTTATTACAATAAGTACAAAATGCTCTTAATATGTAACACATAATGATAATTATCATTAAGTACTTTGAATCTGACAGTGTTTGGAACTCGGATTCATTTAACAGCGTTCCTAATATTTTTTAACTGAGCACACCTTAAACGCCGCCATTTTCCTTGTTGTAGGTGCCTCAAATGTCATAATAATTTTAATTTTCATGTAAAATAAAATTTTATTTCCTTTTTTATGTTATTCCGTTAGTTTATTTACTAAATTAGCAGTACATAAATGTGTTTCTAAGTTTTAATACTAAGCTTGTGCATGTGCGACAGGGTCGTAATTGTGGTTCGAGTTAGTCGTAATTTCAAGGATTCTCAATGTCCTACAATGAGGATCATCTTCATAAAAGGTAGCAAGAGCGTTACGCCCACAGAGTGAGGATAATATCCTATGTGGTTGTGTTCATGCGGTGATGAGAACGCGGACCGTGGTGAAAGTGCGCGTATATTGATGGGACAATGAGCGATTCTCCAGGCGTGGAGTGGCTCCCCGCGTTTAGCCCTGGCCCGCCACGCCACAGCCCGCTGGGCCCTATCCCGCGGTTCCTGTACGAAGATGTGCAGCCACTCGGCTTTTCACAGGAAAACAATAACAAAGAGGCGGACCAGAAAGAGAACACGAATAAAATCAAGCACGCAAAACCTGCGTACAGGTAAATAATTTTTTTTGACGTGAGCTTGCATACTTCCTAATACGTTGAAATGCGTCACTTCTGTTGCATCTGACCCCTAAAATAATGAGTAATGAATTTCTGAAGTTAATGTGCATGACTAAGAATCACACAAATTAATATAATAAATGCTGACCATAATATTTTTAAGCAGGTCATATTCTTGAACATTCTGTGTTCAGCATAATAAAATTCTCAGAACTCTGAAATATACAATTATTGAACATTTTATTTAAAAAAAAAAATATAGCATAATAATAAGTGGCTATGCCACAATATTCCTAAAAATAAACTAAAATTTTAGCCACAAAACTCATAAATCACTTCAATGTAAAAATACATAAAAAGGCAGTTGTCTTAGCAACCTGTTATTGATGCCTTAGTTTCTACTTCTAAAGATAGCTTAGTATGTATGTGTTCATTATGAATGACATATTCTCATACTGATAAACTCATACCTAAGACATTTATTTAGGAGTCATTCATAAGACTTAAGATACTGCTCAGCATTATGGAAATTTATCAATCAATCAATTAGCCTATTGCAGTCCATCACTGGACATAGGCCTCTCCCAATGTGCACCATTGTCCTATGCTGATGGTTTATGAAAATATATAAAGAATTCTCAAACCCACTCAACCTATTCGATTATAACAGGGACTAGTCTTAACAAACCAGTTGACCAGTTGAACCACTGTCATTAAGGTTATAAAACTGTCATAGGAACAACCCTTATAACTCTACACACCCACATGTAACCCTTACTATGAATAATGGACAGTTGGGCCATGTGCTGACCAGCCGTATATTGACAAATGTATGGAATTTAACATCTATGGCAGTGGTCAATGCATGTCATAATAATAATAATATAATAAATAATTTATTACCAAAAATACTTAATTTATTACATAAACGTCAAATCCCATACATTTATCATTCTATTCGACAATACACTGACAAATTAATTGCCATTTGTCAAGAAGGGCTGTGCAATTCTTAATCTTCTTGCCCCCATTATTAGTGATCTTGTGAAACATTTAACTTAAAACTATTATTAAAATAGTATTGAAAGAAAACTTAAGTATGTAAAATGTATATCCACTGAGTGCTCATTCAGAGTCCAGCACTGCATGCACTCATAAGTTTAGGCTGCTTACTGATAGGTAGATCATGTTTGCTTGCTAGCTACCTCAGTATTGGGAATAAAACTAAAAGCTCTTTTTGTTTGCATACTTATATCTTAACCATTAAGCTGCTACAGCCTTTGTAATGAACCCATTAAAAGGATAATTAAAAGAATTATGAGTCCAACTACCTCCAACTAAGGTCACATATGTTTATATTACAACAGTGTCTGACTAAAGCTTAACATGCTCTCTGGAGCATTCAAGAATGAGTACCCATCCTGAGGCTGACTTGGTAGTCTTGCTTCACCTTGCAATGGGCTAACTCTGTTAAAGTTTAAAGAATAAATTGAACACACACACACATTTACTTGTTGAGTCATATAAGTCAATCGGTAAAGTGAACAAAGTTTCTTGACATATTTTTTTATCAGTCTGCATAGCAGCTGTCAGATAAAGGAATTATAAATTTGTAAAGCTTATTGTATGTTATATATCCAACTGGACTTATCTAAGATTGTGGGCTGTTAGATATCAAGTTGAGTGAATGATGGGCTTAATTCTTCATAATACTTATAAATTGCAGTGATAGTGCTATATGCTATGGTGTCAAGCTTATGATTGAGAGTTTGCCAGATCTATCTGCAATAATGTTGAACCATTCCTGATACTTGGAGAAGGTGATGAGGAGTGATTCCATTTGTAGCATAGCATAGTTTGCTACCTTAGTAACAGTTACTGTGGTATAAGAATGCTTGCAAAATCTAACACTTAAAGAACAAAAGAAAGATCAACCCAGGGTCAGGTCTCCTGCTACATCTTGTATTGGTTTCTATTTTGACTTTCTTAACCCCAAGAGACCACACATCATACAGTGTTGACCGAAGGTATTCATGGGACCCCATTTGCAACCTCTATCATATAATACCGTAACTAAAATCATTAGATTTTAGATTAGAGATTAGAGATTAGATTAGCCAGATCAGGCTTTTATAGTTTTCTCGTGCTCTGTTCCAGCTACGCGAGTATGATACGACTGGCTATAAGTAGCTCGCCGAACGGCAAGATGACGCTAAACGAGATCTACACATACATCTGCAATGCTTTCCCGTACTACAAAGAAGCTGGCAAAGGATGGATGGTGAGATATGTTTTATACGTAAAAATTAATTAGACAAAACGCATTTTAGCTGCTATGTAACAAACTTAAAAGCTGTCGCGGATGCGGAAGTTCCTCTCGCGAATTTTACGTGTCACTCCACCACTGTCACTCCACATCATTGTCCAAAATTGTTTCAAGTAGAAGGATTTTAACACCGTTATTACGATGATCCGGATGGAACGAGGGTATACTACCGCCTCGTCAAAGACGTGATACGCCTAAGAGAGTGCGGAAGCAGGGAAGGCATTAGTTCTTACTCGTCCCGTAAATACGGACTGCGTACCGGAGAACGCCAAACAAACTCGGGTCTCCATGAGTAAGGATCTGAGGGCAAACCGGGATCGTGTGCTTGTCTGCCACCTAAGTAATATAAAAAATGGTGGTTTCTCTACCAGAAACACGATTCGAGAGACGTGTTTGGCACGTGATTAGTGTCTAAACTAGCCACATGGTTGCCGCAGGGCATTTAAGAGGGACTTAATTGAACTGAAGAACGTCACTCGTAAGTTATACCAGGACCACAATACAATGGCTTCCGTGACGTATCACTGTTTGGTGAGCCCAGTGCACATTATCAGCATCGGGCAAGTCAACAACGTCCTCCTTCTTAGGGATGATGCCGAAGGGTTCTTTTCTTTGCCGTTGCCGATATTTTGCGCCAGCCCATTGCCGCATCAAGGGCAGTGACAAGTACCCGTCGGAGCTTCCACGTAAAAAGGTGCATAATAACTATTAAACGTGTGTTTTCCTTTTATTCCTATTTTCCTGTTAGATGTACGACTCACTCAATAGGATACTTTTTGTTAAAAATACCATCTGCCTTACAATAAAAGGATTGACACAGTAACCTATGTTTTGTTTGCAGTATATTTCGAAGAGATTCTTATATCATTTTTCTTCATCTATCCATATACTTACGTCTTTTTCCCCTGGAGTAGGCAGAGTCGACTTAACAAAGTCAAAGTAAAAAATCATTTATTCCGCATAGACCATTAATAATATAATAATAATAAATCATTTATTTCAGGCAATAATAGAAAAGTTACAGGATGTTAAAAAACTTATTCTACGGCCCATAAATATATACCTTAAAACTAAAAATACATATAATATATCTTAACCTAAAGCACACGTAATGACGTCGACGTGTCACGGGGCGGGGTGTCGCGTGTCGGCAGGCGTCCTCGGAAGCGCCGAAACTTCACCCCCGTCGGCCAAAAGTCAGGACGCAGGATGGTAGCGGTGTGGCTGTTTGGAACTCGCACCACAAAAGAGTTGAAGCTCACGTTGTGACGAGAGTCCAGCTTCTCCACCCTTAAGCCCATCCCGGTTTTCTTTTGGAGATAGTTCGCGACGTCTACGATCTTCACGCTGTGATGTACACGAGATACGTAGACCATCGTCGAAGGGACCTCTGCGCGGAACTGCTGCTCAATGCTCCTCGCTGCAGTACCACACTGGTTCTTGCGGGAGGACTTCTTCTTCTTCTCAACAACTTTGAAGTCCTCCACATTACAAGGCTCCTTCCCCGGCGCCTTGACGGATGCAGTGTTGCACTGAGTGACACTACACTGTCGTCTCTTTGTTGGTACGGCTGTAGGGGTGCTGGCCGTAACAGCTGCGTAGTCACGTGGATGAGGAACTTGCAACGTGATATTCGGCCTCTTCACGGGTGAAGAAGGGGCAGCGGGGGCGGCGGGGCGCGCGATAGTGTTCGCGGCACGCTCCTCGGCCATCGGCGACTCAGGCGAATCAAATTTTGCTGACTCGAAACTGTAAAATGACGCATTCTGCGCGCCTCTTAAATCGGCACTTACAAAACGACGCACAACAACAACCGACAACCCGTCATCTTTTTCCAGGCGCAATGCACAATTACAGTCAAAGCTTTTGTCTTTGGAATCTATTATCTGAGGTCCGCTCTCCTCTCCACAATTTGGTTTATTGTGACATTCTGACTCTCTATGCCGAGAGGAAAGCCTGGGATAAAACCTGGTCCGTCAATCTGTATTATTTAGACCCCAGACTCAAAAAATCAGTTAATATTATTATTACCCAATTAAATCTTATCTCATAATAGCAAAAAATATGCAACAATGCAGCAATTGACGCTGCCCGTTCTTGTACAATGTACAGTCAGAGTAAGAAAAAGTTCATCACCTTGAAAGTTAACATTTTCAATAAAAAAATGTTGCATTGACACTACATATTCTTCTAAAATATTAACACTGTCAATTATAGACCATCATACTTCCTACTGAGGTTATAAATGTGAAAGATTGTGAAGATGTTTGGGTGTTTGTTATTCTAGCTAACGGTTCAAAAGAATTGGCTGAAATTAGGTACAGGAATATATTATAATAATTGGGAATCGACTAAAAGGGCATCATACTTTCGCGCGGGCGGAGCCATGGGCATTACCTAATTAAGTATAATTTTATACGCACTTGGCTACTTAGTACTTTGGTTTAAAAGATCGTAAATCTTTTCTTAAAGGATAAAGGTTTTCATACCCCCCACTGTACAATACATCATAAACTGACCTCACAGCACGTAATTACACCGGCTGTCTGTATTACGCTAATGCCCGCCTCTACCGCTACTAAACTGATCATTTTGTTCATTTAAATGCATCCAATTGGTTTTAATGTTGTTACTTCGGTTTATAAGTAAAGTATCATAACCTATTCGTACCTTTCGCAATCGGTTTGAATCTCCCCAGCCCCGCCGGAGCCTGCATCCCATAAAAAATAAAGGTTTTTTTCGCAAGGATTTTTCGACCGTTTCGAATCGGATGGACAGTCAGCAACATATTTTTTACTGAAGGTCATTATTGAACCACACAGTGAGTAGGGTAGCCAGAGCTCGCTGGAGAGTTTTGGTGCTGTCAGTGGGAAAACCAAAAGCTTGTCATGCTTTGCCTTTTACACTGACGACACAGAAACTCTGTGCTTACAGAATTGGCAGCGCGAGTGCGACTCCCTTGGTGTTGCACACGTCCATAGGCCACGGTAACCACTTTCCATCAGGTGGGCCGTGTGCTTGTCTATCAACCAAGTGGTATAAAAAAAGAGTAATTCCTAAAGAGTCAAGTAATACGATGACTAATTGAATTGAAAAAATAGAAAATTAGAAAGATCGAGCATGCTTATGGGTGGCTATCCGAATAGACCCAAGTACGGCAGGTGAAACCGTAGCGCTCAGCTAGTATGATATACAATTATACATTAACCTGAATGATTTACAAAAATACTTTTGAATCGATTAATTTTTACTTATAATACTTCAATGTCAAAATCTATTCGATATGAAAAGGAAAATCTATTTGATACGAATATATTTTTACTGATTTATTGCCACTTTGCTGATTAAGATTTTTGTTGCTTTATTATTCTCAAGACTGTTGAAGTGTATATCGAGATAAACCAGTTTTAATTATATATGAATGGAGTGATGAATATCGTCTTTGTGTCCCATTTGACTATAAAACTTAATTCTAAGATATGATTGACTCTCTCCACCTCGTACCTGGGGAAAAGGTTGGTCATTGCTATCCAGCGGGGCAATGCTGCCAGCGTAATGGGCACCTTTGCACCGGGTACGTCGAGGGGTGGGTTAATAGATTAAATATAATTTGACTTTCGTACAAGGCTACTAAGGGAGCTGTTTAACATCAGACCGATATATACAGCCCAGACTAAAAAAGAGCGAGTGATAAACGCAAGTAATTTGAAGGTCCAATTTTTTACTGGTCCACTTTTTAAAATGAATAACCATGTAGGTATTTAAACTATCATGGTCACTCACATTAGTATTAAAGTAATAGGGATTAAAGTAATCAAGATTCGGGTTAGAGTTTGTAGTGAAAGTGATACCAGTGGTAGTGCAGATACGCGTAGTAAAATAACTCGAAAGAGGGTAGATCGATATATTTACTTCTAAAAAACTTTTTCACTGTACACCGCCAATATTCAAGTTCCTCCGTGATCATGGTGCAACGGTGACGAAATATCGAAAACTCAGTTCAATACAACATGGTAAATATCCCGATTACTTTAATACTAATGAATAACCATGTTTTTTATGTATTATTGTATACGATAAAACCGCCGCGTGGTTCCCGGCAGAGTAGAATTTAATTTAGACCACGCCATCTCTTCCCATGCGGTGTCGTACAAGGCGACTAAGGGATAGGGCTGTTTAACAACACAGATACAAGACTCTTGTCTACAATAATGCCGGAAAGACGGCAATAGGCTCACACCCTATTACTTGAGGGCAAAAACTATGATTGGTGAAATGCGGGTGTTAAATCACCTCTGCCTAACCCTTCGGGGATAAAGGCGTGACTGTATGTATGTATGTATGTAAGTATTTATAATTATTTTATTTTCAACTTTTGAAATATAAAACGTCACAGACACTTTCTGTACCTTAAAAATATCAAAAATACAATTTCACTGCTCAACTTTTTAAATGTTAAAAATAATAAAATAATCATAAAAGATGAGTGATACTGGCGTCGAAGATAGTATAGTAAGACCAGAAGAGTTGAAACAGCAAGTTCCGACTATGACAATGCCAAATAAAACTATAACTTTCAATTTACAAAACTGTAATAATTGTACCTTCAACTTTTAGAATGTTATTCCTGTTCATTGTGTTATCTTCTAAGTTATATTTATTATGTGTTCTCGCTGCTGAAGTGAAAACTAATATGTGCCAAACGAGAGCTAAATTATTCATCTCGTGGATTCGAATCCCTCGCTTGCTCGGTACTCAAAATCAGCACTCGCAACAAAAAACAATTATGCTCACTTATTGCACAAATAACTATTTCCTATTTGCAGAACTCAATAAGACACAACCTGTCGCTGAACAAGTGCTTCATGAAGGTGGCGCGCAGCAAGGACGACCCGGGCAAGGGCTCGTACTGGGCCATGGACACCAGCTACAAGATGGCCGAGGTGGCACCGCGGCGCCGACGGAGCCTCAGGGTCTGTATTCACTATTCTTCACCACACAAGCGTCACTCCCAGTTGCGTTCAACTCTGTCATTCCTACTTCTTCATCTCAGCGTTTATCCCAGTAGCATCTCACGCTTTCGCCTCCAAGTCCGCTTTATCAGTCTAACTTCGGATTTGACTGAACTTCGGTATTTACCGTGAAGCGACTACCATCTGATCTCCACTATCCAAAAGCGGTATCGAAGACTTGCAGCTAGACCAGTTGTGGAACTTTTTAGGGCTCCATATACCCGTAACTACTGCTAAAGATGTTCGTATGGCTACCGGGACGGACGGCTTAACGTGCTTTCCGAAGTACGACCAGACCAATGCAAATACCCATATTCATGCATACAAATATTTGCACTGAGCGGGGATCCAAACCGCGCCTCTTGCGTAGCATAACTTCATCTCTTAGGCCAAAAAAATTAAACAAAGGCCAATGTATCCGTTATAAGTGAAAAGTTCTATTTCCAAAATATACAGGTAGTTCGAACCCCTTCATTCGCAATCGTTGACACATGTTTTGACACTCCACGCGTATGTACAGGTGATACGATACACGTGTAGAAGTTTTCTGCATGAGTTCACACCCTCGTAACATCGTGATAGTGATAAATGTAATTGTCCTTTAGTTTTTGTCTTCATAAGGGGTGATAAACCGAGCGGGTGGGGTGTATTTCCTTCCCTAATGATTAGGTTTCGGGCATTTAGGTTCTAATCCAATTAGTTCCACATTATTATCATGGGAATTTGTACTCCTTTTATAAAACGGCCTGTGATAACTAACATTTGCACAGAATATTTGATAAGATACAATGAATACTAGTGGTTACCCATCTTTCGCCTTCGTCTTCATGTTGTCCCAACCAAAGACGAACCGTGAGATCTAAAAGCTTTATCGCAGCTAGCCTTACATTATCAGGAAGCTTGCCGGTCAATATATCAGTGATGGAATTTAAAACAATAGCCACAGTAGCCACGTACTCTAGGTTCCCCATGGAAACGTGTGGTTACAGACTTGTTAGTAAGACTCGCACTCCACTGGGAACACTGGCAGGTTTCCTGGAGACAACCATACTAGGATAAATACTATAGGTCTTTGGTAATAGGCACCCACAACCAAATTTAAAAGATGACCGTAGCGACGTCTTCAGTCTTTTGAGAGCTCTTGGCGTGTGTGTACAGATGGCGCCGTACAGCCCCGAGTGCAGCTCCAACTCCAGCGGCGAGGCGGCCGCCGCGCACGCGCACGACGCCGCGCCCACGCCGCCTGCCACCCCCACCACGCCCACTACCCCCACCTCGCCTACTGCCCTCGCGCCCGGCCTCGTGAAGGAGGAGACCGTCGTCAAGGAAGAGTCAGGTACGAAACGTACTACCGACCTGGGAGTAACTATGACTAACTGTAACCAGTTTACACCGCGTAAAAAAGTTGCCATATATTACACATTTTCTACCACTCATCCACCTTCCCCAAAAAGAGTAATTTTCAATAATGCTGATGCACATGCACCTAGAACTAAATCGTTAGTTATGGTAAATCTAACCTGAAGCAGTATGAAACTTCTTACTTTGAAAATGATAGACTTTCATACGAACGTTCATCCTTTATTTTTGTTTTGATAGATTAATAAGAATAAGAAAATAATTTTATTCTGCGCACAGATTCGAGGCACACGGATGACGCACTATCGGCGCTCATGAACGAGGAGCTACTGGCCGACGTGGACATCATCAGAGGTACGTACCACGGTTCTAACCTACACTAAACAGGGTTTTAGTAATAGGATCCCGTCACAGTGGGCCATATGTCCCGTTGCAGTGGACCAAATGTTTCAATGCAGTGTGTCATGACTCAAAGAATCAATTTCATTTATTCAGTTTAGGCACATAAAGAGCACATATGAACGTCAAAATTTTACAATTATGTAACATTATATAATGTATAAATCATTAGAAAATGATTCTTTTCAATGATTCATGTGTCCCTTTGCAGTGTGCCATGTGTCCCATTGTAGTGTCCCACTTGAGTGTGTTACCCCTCGTTTACACCTCGAAACAAATTATAAGACAAGTTGTACCCCTTTTTATAAAAAACTTGTTGAAGACATGTAGAAGACAGATACAGATAGATCTCAGATATTTTTTTTTGCTGCCAGCAAGTTGTAAACAAGTATAAAACACATTTACGTTCACATTGTAACCTGTGACATTTTGCAACCAGTCAAATAAATGTTTTATACTTAGGTGTAAACGAGGGGTTATATAGATAGAATATATCATTAGAATGTGCCAAATGTACCACTAGAGTGTGGCATATGTTCCACTGGAGTGTGGCATATGTACCACTGGAGTGTGGCATATGTCCCACTGGAGTGTGGCATGTGCGGCACATGTCCCACGGGAGTGTGGCATGTGCGGCACATGTCCCACGGGAGTGTGGCATGTGCGGCACATGTCCCACGGGAGTGTGGCATGTGCGGCACATGTCCCACGGGAGTGTGGCATGTGCGGCACATGTCCCACGGGAGTGTGGCATGTGCGGCACATGTCCCACGGGAGTGTGGCACGTGGCCACACGTCCCGCTGGTGAGTAACGCAGTGCGGCCGGCAGAGCGCGCGTGGTGCGCGGGCGCGCGGCGGCACGTGTGCGGCGCGTTCCGCCACTCGGCGCTGACGGACGACTACGGCAACTTCGTGGCGGCGCGCGTGGACGACTGCGACTGCCCCGCCGAGCCCGACGAGCCGCCCGCCCCCGACCCCGCACCGCACGCCCCACTCGCCCCGCTCGCCCCACTCGCCGCGCCCTTCGCGCCCTACTGGCACGCGCAGATTTTATAACATCCGAGCTGTCCGTGAGTACAGCGCGGGCGGCCAGCGAGCCTGCGCCCACGACCTGCGTGTCTCCGGCGCTCCCTCGTCGACGGTTGCTTCTCGTGTCCCAGGAGCGCGAGCGAGCCGACAGGGTCGTATCGAGTCCCGGATCATATCGCACGGATAATAAAGAAATTGTGTCAATTTTTTTTACCGCTCTGTGTTGATTCGTTTGAATCGTCCGGTCTAGGAGTTTTCTATTGATAGTTTTGACGGATAGTATACTTAATAGAGAGCGTAGGGGGCACGAGCGACGCCGGGGGCGTGGAGTAGACTAGAGTATGAAATTTGCAGCAAAATTTTGACCGAGTTTTCAAATTTTCCAAAAAATGCTTTTCGTAGGTTAGTAACGGCACAGAGTGTATTATAGCGATTTAAAATACTATAAAATTTAAAATTAGAAATTCTTTCAAAATTACTATAGTGTTTTAAAGAAACTTGGTCAAAAGTAATTTGCTATATTGGATTGTCGCTATTAGCTTGGTGAATTAAAATGATTAGGAAGTAGGAAACGCGTTCTCGACAGCATTTTTGACACGTTTTAATGTTTGTACACGCGACGTACAGACGACGAAGACAAATCTATAAAATACCGAAATTATTTTTGACGATGACCAACGTCATAAACTGTCAAAAATTAAATAAAAGGTAACTGTTTCTAAGTACAAAAAGTCTAATGAACAGTTATTGGAACTAAGCTTGTATATATATTTTATTAGGTTTGACATTAAAAATGATAATATGTAATGATGACAAAAAAGTGTAGTAAAATCTACCACACTTTTATTATTATTTTACCTGGCAACTTCGTGCAGAGAGTTATATGAATTTATTTTTCGTATATGTTTCCGAACGGATATTTAAGTACAATATAAATATTATAAATTAAAAATTAAATAGGCTATTTTATTTAATTTATAAATCGTTTTTTAAATGTTTAATAATACAATTTGATAGAATTTCAAAAAGACTGTTTTTTGATTTGATTTTACGTCTTATTTTTAATGGAGTTTTTTTTAATATGGTACCAGTTTAGAATTTCAGCGATGACGTCAGTGCTGACAGTGTCTTCGTCATCTATCCGCGCGTAATTTAACATACCCTGTTACACAAAGTTGTATAAAACATTTTATATAAAAAGTGTAAGAAACAGAGAATTATTATATAAATCGCCACATATCTGCGGGTGTATGAGTATAGCTTAGTGTAGTTACCTTAGGCGTCGTATTGTTATATGCGTTTATATAACATAATTATATAACAGGTGTGGACCATGGTGCAATCGTTATGGTTGGATCGATGTGCTAAAGCGAACGATTGAATGTGCTACTTTCTATTGTATTATTTTATAGTTATTTAGAAGGAACCCATACCCCGCTTGGTTAAGTCCTTAACCAAAAGTTAAACAATCTTATGTGTCTTTTTACATAAACACACATTAAACAAAAACAACTATAGCTTAAACTAGTGGTTCGATTTCGGTTTATAGTCGCGTTTTATTTTTAAACTTAGTTTTTAAACAAAGAAAAGATTAATAAACTGAGTTTTTAAATAAAAAAATTAAAAGATAAATCAAGATTGTTCGCCTTTAGTTAAATACTTAACCAAACAGAGTAAAAGTTATAATCAATTGTTACATAAAAATCAGCTAATTAATATACCAAATTGTCTGCCTACACGCCTTATAATAGATATATGTGCCTAGAGTATATCTATCAGATACTAGAATTTTGTTCAATGCAGTTATACATTGGTAATTGTGTACTATAGCAGTGGCGAGGGGTCTTGCGAGGGATATGCCTGCCAATCTCGCCTCTGGTAACAGCACTTGGTCGGTTCGACTCGGACATAGATTTCGGGGAGGGGGAGCGGATGTTTCGATAAAAAAACTAACAAATAGTATTTATAGTGAATTATTTACCACTCAGAATTCCATAGAAAATTGCTATGTTCGGCTATTTTTGCACCGGCTTCACTTTTTAAAATATTCACCCTTCGCCACTGTTCTATATATAGTAACTGTAAGAAAAAGCCGAGTCTGCTAGGTTGCTTGAATTAAGTTGTATAACCATGATAAAAAGATTAGTCAGTATTCACATGGTAGGGCCGCAGTATACTTTATTCAATATGTTTCTTTAGGCAAGCCATAAATTATTCATTTATAGATAGATTAATTTCAAGTTATTTATTTACATACTAATTAAATTAATTAAAATAAAACCTCTTTTTAACGGATTCAACCCGAAACGGACTAAATTTAATAATACCTTTTTTTTTAATTTATGCAAAATGTCCAAAGATACCCCCACCACCTTGACCTGCGGGGGAGGTTATGTCGGACTTGAACCGACTTGCTGGAGGTGAGAGAGATTATCTGAGACATCCCTCGCACTCCGGCCAATGTAATAATACATTAATTGTTGCATGAAAACAAATCGCTACAGAATCCATAAAAAATAGTGGTTTTATTTCAATGAGTGATGTATTTGCGTAAACTTTGGACACTGTCACAATTCTGTAAATTAATTACAATATTGTGACATCAGAACTGCTATGTAAAGTAACCAAACTCTCTGTTCATTCCGGAACCTTTGTTTTTAAGAAGGTAGCACATTTAATAAAAATGGTTGTTGAAATAAAAATGACAGTATTGGAGCCAGAATGGTGACGAAAAGATCTCAGAACGACCAGTATAGTATATTATAATTATAAAGAAAAAAATATAAGTGATAGCGTACTAATATTTTATAATTTTAAATGTGCATAATGTACGTTAAATACGTTTAGTTTTAACAAAATAATACAAATATGAGTTAGTATGTACGAATTTATAATTTAAATATGAAAATATATAAATATTAATATCACAGTCACACATATATACGTAAATATTGCTTTTTAGGGAATCGTATATCGGCCTACTGATAAATACTTATGTTACAGTGCTCGGTATGTTACGCTTTTTGTTATACGACTGACTTACACGCGGCATTATTCTGTCTTAGGTTAATATTTGTTATTTTATGTATAATATACAGCCGTAATACATATACACACCAATATACAGGTATTCAACTAATTTTACTATAGTACGGCAGGTAGCATCTGAATCTTACAACCGTCTAACGCACATAATTACGACACTCCTACTAACAATGACAGCGAGCGAGACAGATAAAAGAGGACATGAGACGACTCAGATTGTAATGGTCGTTATTATCGTTGAATTGGACACTAGTTTCACCAGTGCATAATTTGTGGATTATATACCATTTGATGCCTATTTTTCATTGGAGTAGGCACTGGCAGAGAGCACGTGTTTGCACTTGGACTGTACGTGTGGAATTTAAAATAATTTCCTACAAAGTTTGATCATATAAGATTTTTAACTTACAAGACAGCTTACGCATGGTCAATACAGAGATAAACTATATAAGACAGCTTATTTGAAATTATTTTGTGTAGTGCTTTCAGCGCTACCTTGAATTCGAGTATATCAGTCTACACAGATCTATAAGCCGCTGCTTATATCTATTAAATTTAAATATTTTACGGAGGTAGGACACAACCCAATTGAGCAGTCCGACTGGGGAAGTACCTCCGCCCTATAAAAACCGTGGGCATAATAACCTTGTGTTGTGTTTCCAGTGGTGAGTAAGGTAGCCAGAGCTCACTGGAGAGATTTTGTGCTGTCGGTGGGAAGACTAAAGGCTTAGGTTGACACCGCTGACTTATGCGGACGTGAAATATTGGCGCGGCGGTCAGGAAGACCCGGTGGTATTGTTAACGGCTGGCCGGCTGCAGGCTGTATGATTCCCGAACCTGGGGATTACTTAATCTTCGCCCCAGGAAGCAGAACCAGCAGCCTTTGTAAAGTTCCCAGTTCTGTAATCGTGCTGTGGATTCGGCTACAGTATCTGGCAGGGGACCGGGGGCCCTTTTGTCCGCCGCGCCAGCCAGTCATACAACACTAACTTGCCTGGGTATAATAGATCCTTGTTTGTCTAATCTTTTGTGCTGACGGCACAGCATATCTCTCCACCCCCCGCCTCTTTAATTATGGTCTATAACAAAATAATTCAATAAATGCCCTTATGGGGTAACATCCCCGTATTTAATAAATATATAAATGGATTCCTTGATTGTATTCGAGATCTGTTTAATTTTAAAAATATAATGTGCAAGTTTCACATTTTTATTTTAAATAGTTTAATCGTAAATTTCATTGATCGCTATTATTATTAATAAAATTAAAAAAGCAGTTAAGAAAAAAGACTGAATTCTAGTACTTTTTCTAGTTTTAAAAATATAATTTTATTTTCAAGCCTATAGTTTATGTGAAATGACATAAGAGTAGGTTTGTATATTCTGTTTGCTTATGTACTCCACTAATGGTTAAAATTATAAAATAAAATGTTGATGTGTCTTTTAATATTTTTTATTTAAAAATTAAGTTAAAAATCAAACGCGACTATAAACCGAAGTCGAATCACTAGTTTAAGCATTAGTTTATTTGTTTAATATGTGTTTGTGTATAAAGACACATCAAGATTGTCTACCTAAAGTACTTAACCAAATGGAACATAATAATATAATCTTAACGTGGATGAGTGTATTGGTTGTATGACGAGAAGCGTGCCGGAGTGCACGAGCACTGGTTAGGTTCCGCTTGCCTAAAGTCTAACTATAACGTTTAGTTTAGTATACAAAGGTGCAAATACGTATTGTGTGCCATATGCGCGGATCGAGGAATGGCATTGAACACTTAGATTATAAATAAAACTGTCCCATATCTTATTGAAAAATGTGTTCAAAAAACGTTTTTTAGAAGTTGTACCTACATACACGTGTAATGTCAGTATGTGTATATAGTAGCGATTATTTAATAGTAACTGACAACACTGGGGTGTTATGTATTGTAACATTTTTACCCATTTATAGAGGTAAAAAAACCACGAATTTTTATATGTAAATGCTCACATATTTGTAGTTAAGTATTGGCTTGAGTGATCGGACCTTGTCAGTGTGTTGCTCGCGGGAAATATGTGAGCATTATGTATTTGTAAGTCAATGATGAATTTGGACTGCATTCATGGTAATTGATCGAGTTAAAATAGCTATTATAAACGTATTATGACACTAATAAGTTCTGCACTAAAGAATAATATCTATATTATAATTATTTTATAAATATATAATTAATTTGAACAATTTCTTCACAATCAAAGTGATTTCCGTTTGAATATAAGCAATTGCCGGATGTCAGTCCATAGCTGTATATGTACTATCATTGTCTGTGGTTTATTATGGTTGATGTTAAAAAATCTATGTATTATAAAGTATTGGGTTAGGTCTGTACATTCCTTTGGCGTCGATATTGAGAGGATGTTGTTTTTGTGTATTTTTGCTAAACAATATTACGGGAATGTGTACAGTGGTCTCGCTATGTTTATGTTTATTTAGATATACATATTGAGTTTTAGAATAGATATTGTTTACATGCTGGATAGTGTATACCGCGTGGCAGCGACGCCGACGTCTGAAACAGTATTGTCACTATTGTCCTGAATTAGTAAGTAATATAATAAAAAAGTATATCATATTGTAAAGGGCTGAGTGTCTCAAACAGGGTTGTCACGGGAAATCAGATAGTATATTTCATTGCCGAGCTGAACTGTCCTTTGACGTATAAATTCAGCAGCAAACAGATATATAACTGTAATGACTGAACAAATACAGCTATCTTCCAAATATTACATATTTATATTGTGATATATTTCGGTAAATCGACAGACTCTTGAGCGATGTAATTTGTAAAATTAGTGTCTTGTAAAACAGTGTTTTTGTGACCAGCAGTTAATAGATTAGAATAATCTCTCTATCCTTGGAAGAAAGCAAAGAAGTTATAACACAGAGGAGAAATAATTATAATGTTCTTAAACATCGTTGACATCTCTAGCATTGAATAGTTCACATATGTGGTGTTCAAAACGTTATTTTTTTATTGTATTACTCATTAATTTCAGTAGTAAAACTGTAAAACATATGTTTTGTCTGTATATTTCAGTTTAAGTATTACAAGTCGGTGTGCGACTACTTTATTTGACAGTATTCCAGTGGCTACGGTAGTTGTACTACATGTGTAAATGACGTATTCAAATAAAGAACAAAAGTTTTATTTACGTAAGCGAAGAGTACAATAGTTGTTGTAACGCCCGCCAGATGTCGCGGGCAAAGATAAATCATTTATTGTATACACAGGCATAATAATAATAATTTTATTATATTCTTAACGAGGTGCATAGTATGCCATTAGTTGCCATCTATATTGTTTGATAGTATTTATTGTTTTCTGTGATAAAAAAACCTTTTATTTTTTTGGGGGTTGTCATAATAACGTACTTTCGTATTTTTTATTTTGATATAGAACCTTCAGATGTGTCGTAGTAAGTAATATTATTATATTATAAAGATGAATATGTTATTGGCAACACTGTATGCTATATGTACCTATAGCGCGATACATTTGAAGTAGCTATGTACTAGATATACTTTTATATTAACAACTATAATTTTATCGTAACGTGGAACTGGTACATCTTGGAGGGATTGTTTAGGCAGCGCAAGGAGCCACCTGACGTTAAATTTGAGGGTTACCTTATTGATGTCTTGCAAGGATACAGTTTGTATTGCAAAGAAATATGCAACCTAAATAAGTTTATCTTGAAAGGATACTACAAGCATGAGAAACATAACTAAAGAAATCATTCAACAAAATAAAAAAATATAGTTTACATTTTTAATTAATATATCCATGCAAAAAAAGAACCTTGCGATTCGATGAATTCGATCTCAATGTGACACACAAAGCAACAAAATATAATAATATTTGGAACATATACAACATATAAATGTTCTCACCTGTAGAATGGATCTGGCTTAATGGGGTTTTATAACCAGTAAAAACGTTTGACTGTAACATATGCCTGCTTAAACAATTCCTCCTCGTTGTACATCGGCCGGGGCCTCCCTGGCCGCACTAGTTACGTTATTTCGGTTTACTCACTCCGCCTATAAATGATATTAACGCGGCGATATGAAAATTAACTATTTTATTGTAATCACATTAGCCGTTAATTTAAGAGTAGGATGTTCTACCTCTAAACAAATCATAGTTGATGTACAATATTATAAACTTTTAACAGAAGTTTTGTCTTTTATTTGACGTCAAACCTACCTTTATAACACCATCGATGCTCTTAACGAGACCTGACTAAGACAATTGAACAACACTAAAATGTATCTCTTTATTGTGAAGACATGAGGAATAGACATTCAAGTTCTTGTGAAAAGTCAGCCTTAGGATCCCGGATCTAGGTTCAAATCCTGGTCACTACCAACATGAACCTACTCCTAACAGCAAGTAATTTAATGTCTAACTGGAGTAGGTACTACTAATTAGTAATTTCACTAATAGTACTAAGAAAATACTAAACTACTGAACCTGGGGATGTGCGGCGTCACGCAAGAGGATCTTCTGAGTAACTTCATCCACAACAGCCTTCATATGTATTATATAGTAGATAGGGATTACAATCCCGCACTGGTTCCAATCCGGGATTCACTTCATTACAGCTTTAGGACGCGGTGGCAACCCACGCCTTCGCGTACCCTACCACATAGCTCTGAACAAGGCGCTAAGCGGGAGAACTCCAACTAGTATCACCTAGTCTAGTAAAGTCACTTATATTAAGTAAAGTAACCTGTTGTGTCATATTCTAATTACTGGTGGTAGAGATTTGACGGCACAAATTTCGACCGGGTTGGTACCACTGTCAACTGTGCAATATTGCGAAAAACGCTTCATAGTAATTCAATTTCGGTTGGATTGCGTTCAGGGATCAGCAAATGCATAGCCGGGCAGAGGTGATGGTGGTCGCAGCACTAGTGGGACCAGTGGGTCTTGCGTAGTCTAGTGAGGATGGTACAGAGGCGCAACTGGGACTAACAACCCTGGAAGGCTGCCTCACCAGACCGCGCATAATCCCGGTATGGCTTGTCATGCCGGTTGGTGACCGGAAGTGGAAGCCCGGCGACCATATTCGAGGGGGAACGGGGGCTCTTCCGTACGGCGTGTCGGCTCGCGCCATGTCTCATAATCATAGACGAAACCAATATCCCGCACTTTGTCACGCGGTGCTGCAACGACAATCACCTCTTTTTTCACGCCCTTTTCTCCTTTTTATCATGGCAGCGCATTTACGAGTATTGGGCAACACAGCGGCTCTTCAAACTCCCACAAGCTCGCTATTTGAGGTGGAGTCCACTAACATCTGTGGGCTCCATGCGAACCTCAACGCCGTCCACCAACACCTTGAGACGGCGAAACCAGATATGCTCACGGAGACACAAATAGGCCGCCTTGATGACACAACCTACTTGCTTTACCCCGGCTGTTATCGAGGAAAATTTCCGTGCAAAAGCCGGGGTGTGTGTGTTTGTTAGGGCGGATGTTTGTTGTCGCCGTTTGCGCTGCCTTGAGGACCCATCCTTCTCAACCCTATGGGTACACGTAGACCATGGCTCTACGAGTCAGATCTATGTGTGCCTCTACCGTTCCCATACAGGAGATGCTGAGACAACTCCACTCTTTGAATATCTGAGTCAGGCGGCAGATGATGCGCAGGAGCGGTTTCCGAACGCCGAAGTGGTATTTTTGGGGGACTTTAACGCCCACCTCGAAACCTGGTTGGGCTCCATCAAAACAGACCATGCGGGAAAAGCCACCCATGCATTAGCTCTGGCGCATGGCCTGACCCAATTGGTACACGAGGTCACTAGAATACCAAGAAGGTCGGGCCTAGCACCCTCTCTGCTAGACCTGCTGACGAGTCACCCAGTCCAGTACAGTGTTTCGGTACAAGCCGCTTTAGGCAATTCCGACCACTGTCTGGTCTGCTCCAAGGTGTCAATTATAGCGCCCTCACGACCCGTGCAGGGAAAGCGGCGTCTCTGGCACTACTCGTCAGCAGATTGGGATGGGCTGCGCAACTATTTTGCGTCCATCCCGTGGATTGAACGTTGCTTTGAAGGTAAGAAGCCCTCAGATTGTGTTACTGCTGTTGCCGGTGCGATCGGTCTGGGTATGGAATACTATATCCCGTACACTGATGTCATCGGTGCCCGAGGAGTGCGCCCTTGGTTCGGGCGCGCCCTTGGTGGTCCGCGTATCGCGCTTGGGTAAGGGCGCGTGCCACGCACGATCCCAATGTGGGCCACTTCAAGGCGGCGTACAACAGAGCCACAAGCCACAAGGGTCTGCAAGAGTAGTGGCACATCGCACGGGCAGTCGTGGATACTAGCGACTGGCCAAAGCCGTGCAGGCCAACTTCTGTCAGCCTTCGCTGCCACCGCTGCGCTACCCTGATGGATCCCTGGCCCATGGACCGCAAGAGAAAGCCAATATGCTAGTAAATCTCTTTGCGGCCAATTCCCGAGTCGATGATTGCGGTATACAGCCGACATTACCCAATGGGTATGGTACTACACGTAATGCCTGAAATACGTATCAGGCAATACGATGTCCGTGCGGTACTTCAATCACTCGATGTCCGGAAAGCCAGTGGCCCGGATGGTATTCCAGCGGTGGTTTTACAAAAATTTGCAGCGGAGTTGTCTCCAATGCTGACGCGGCTGTATCGACTGTCCTACAGCTCGGGTACAGTGCCTTCGGCTTGAAAAGAGGCGAATGTACAGCCGATCCCCAAGAAGGGGGATCGCTCAGAGCCAGCCAACTATCGACCCAAAGCCGTCACATCAGTGCTGTGCAAGGTCTTCGAGCACATCATTAACAAACAGCTCATGCGTCGTGGAGGCTACTCGAGCGTCGGAAGCCGCAGAATGACCTCCGTCCCCCATGACCTAGGTGTTACGAGTGGAGCCGCTATCACCCTAACAGAAGTAGATCGCGGCAGCGGAGCGTGATGCGCGTCTTCGCATACCCGAGGACTAAACGGGGACTCCGTGGTCCCCACATCCGTCTAGGTCAATCGTGGTGCGAGGGATATGCTTCCGGCAACATCACCTCTAGCAACCTGCGGCCCACACAGTCGGCGAGCGTTTTAGTCGGTTCAAGTCCGACATAACCTCCCCCATGGGCTCTGGCGGGGGGATATCCGTGGGGATTTTTAGGATTGAAACAACAATAGAAATATCAACAACTTTAATGATTGAATATATACAAGAACAATATACATACACAAGTTTAACAAATGTTAGTCTCGAGCGGCGTGTCCGTCCGGACCCAGCTCTAGGAGTCGGCCTGCGAAACTTATATTTTTGTTGACATCGATGCTACATAATAATTACTCAAGTGAAGGACGATACTCGTAAACTATTTCACTATAGAAGATCAAAAAACAGGCAAATGAATCGCTACCATTAAAGTATGCAGCACTTCACCATCGCACTTCCACAGAGTCCATTCGTTGTGATCACAAAATTTTAACTCAAAAAGCTTAACAATAAACAAACTACAATTTAGTTACTAACATTAAAATTTTATAAAACAGAAAAATGTACTTTTCGAGAGCTTACAAAATAATGTACAGTGAAAAAAAAAACGAAAACATCCAAATTGCACAAGATAAGTAAATCTGTTTAGCACCATACATACAGTCAGTGATACTTCGTTTGGATGTTTTTACAAGCAGTACGTTATTGTCATTATGATGAAAGTTAAACCGAGCGTCGTGAACCCGCTTGTGTCGAGTCACTCGAACGAGCGTTAACAAAAACTGTCAACCGAATGAGTTTCCACTTTGAAAATGACAAATATAATTTTATAAATCTAACAAGGCATGGAAATTCCGCAAGCGGCTACTGGCTAATATCGTACTCGATAATATCTTATACAAAAATATGAAAGAAAATAATAATTTAATCGTCTTTAAAACCTAAAGTGATTTCGTCAACCGTGTCCGCAGAGGAGCGGGAAATTTAAAATATACGTATTCACAGCCCTAACAACACACCCACCGGACATCACTCATGAAGTCGAAGTTATGTACAATGTTCGTGAGTCTCGTGCGGCCCACTGGCGACCGCTGGCCTGAGGCCTCTGTCTACCCCAGTGGGCCCGTATACAAGAAAACGTAATATTTTCGTGACAATCATGCTGTGTATTTCAAATGTTTGACTAAACATTTCAGTTAGACTATTGCAAATTCGTTTACATAAAGACGCAAGTCAATTATCAGTGGATGAAAAGTTTGATCAAACATTAGACACAACACTATACATTTAGATAATTTGAATTAAACAAATTTTCATTTTCATATGTGACCAGAAATTCGAGGATGAAGATGGAACTACTATCTATTTCATTATTTTACTAATTTTACTTTTTTTTTTCGTTTTGGCAATATCGTTACACTCGTCTATTTCCTGGCCACACTAAACAACGTAGATAGAACACTAGATAAATCTATATATAACATAGAACTATATCCAACAAGAAATAGTCATATAACATACTAATCGTACTTTGTTAATACAATATTTAGTCAAAGGTACTTCGATACTGTACTGCGGATACAACTACGCTTGCTACATTATGTTTAGTACACGTTTACATGAGACAACTTCACGGCCGTTAGTGACGTATACTCATGCAATACGCCTCTTTAGACTAGTGAACACACGTTTGCATAATAGATCGATTAATGTATGGGATTGACGACAAAATACGCGCCAATCCCATAACATTCATCATTCTAATACACCGGCCAACGGATTGCCACGTATCTAGGAGGCAGTACTAATAGCGAATAATTTCACAAGTATAAAACACACACAATTTAAATAATTCGTAATCTAGTTATTGCTTAGTAATCAAGGCATCGTAGTAGATATGATGGGGGAAGCTGGACAAACAGCATATACACTACACGTGTCTATCCCACGATAGATAGGCTGTGCAGTGAATCTAAACTAGTAACATTTCGCCGACACATAAACGATTACATTTAAAAAAAAAGCTGTTTGTGTATTTCTATATGAAATGACTATCTTTTCATTGCAAAAACTAATTATTTCACAGATTCTTATAGACGGTAAGGCCTCCTAATAGCGTGTTTTGTATCTTGATGAGAGATATACGTGAAAAGAGATGATTATTGCTACTTATGTTGGGGTAATCTGAATTACTGGGGCATGCTATTTAGCGCACCAGTTTTGAATAGCACCAATTACTGCTATTCAAATTAGTGCTCTCAATACCATGCCTCTGAAATCGTGAACTTAAAATATGAGTCTGTATATTGGGTATTTTTAATTTATCTTGAATAATAAATTACATTGACTAAGATGTTGTTTATTTAGTCACTAAGTTACTAATCAAATTTCATATCTGAACGAGAGATGTGAAATATAATTCACGTTTTTCATGTCAACATTAAATCATATGAGAAATGATAAATAATTTAATTGACTTGGTAATGAGCTTCAACTACACATTTTATTTGAATAATAACTACATTCAAACCAAAATTATTTTTACATTAGAACATATTAATTTGGCTATTGTAGTTTAAGTTAGTATTTTAGTAATAGCAGTAACTATACAAGTAGTATCTGTAGTGGCAAGGTCTGTACCTATTTATTTAAGCATCACCCACTTTATGGAATATACAATGTTTATAGAAACAATAATATTTCGGCGATCGAAACATAAAAACTAAATATTTCACTAAAGAATATACAGGGGCATTTATATAACAGAATTAGCAGAATTTATCACTAACGATATATTTAGAATATCGTTTATTAAAACCATACAAAACGGTAGGGTCGCCAAATCAGAACATATAATTCGGAAGCTACAGCATAAGATAAATAGGGTACAGCTACGAGATAGGTCTATATCCTTCCTAGTAATGTACACACGCGCTACGAACGTCAGGAGTTGACCCGACGTTCACACCTCAGAACGCTTCGTTCAAAACACCCTTCGACGTTAACAAGTGTTTAGAAATAAATAAGTAAACAAATCACTTGAGTCGATCACATCTGCGCCTCCGCCGTGCTGGGCTAGCGCGCCGTGCGGGGCTAGCGCGCCGTGCGGGGCTAGCGCGCCGTGCGGGGCTAGCGCGGCGTGCGGGGCTAGCGCGCAGTGCGGCGTGCGCAGTGCGGGCGTGCGTGGTGCGTGGTGCGGCTAGCGCGGGTCGTGCGGGCCCCCGTGGGCCGTGCACAGCGCTCAGAGCGAGTCGCGGTGCCACACCCAGGTGCGCTTGGTGTGGTCGAAGCGGTGCGACAGCCACTGCGCCTGCAGCAGCTCCAGCCGGTCCGCCGACAGGTACAGCGGCTTGCCGCGCCTGCGGCACCGTCGCATTAGTCGCACATCAAAATCATACTGTATTTCACTTGTACATTTCGCTAACAATCATTTTTAATTTCAAGTAGGAGGTAAACTGAGAGGAAGTCACTCACTTACTGTTAGTTTTATATAGAAAAATATTGACAATATATTAGTTGATACCGGGTAAAGTCACTCACTTGAGATCACGATCTTCCTCGTCATAGTCGTCGAGATACAAGGAGCCCCAGAGACACGCGCGCCGCCCGCGGATCACAATTATGTACGTCGACGTCACAACTAGGAATATTCCTGTGCCGCCGCCGCATTCCATCGCGTGCTGTAAAATAATATTATTTTATTAAATTGTGTTGAGCACGCTTGCCGCACTGCAGGCACACGCGCTCGTGGTAGTGCGTGAACAGTAGACCTACCTGCACGGCCTCGGCGACCTGGTGCTGGCGGCAGCAGGGCTGCTTGAGGCACACGAGCGTGCCGCACAGCAGGCACACGGACGCCTCCTTGGGCACGGCGCCGCACTGCAGGCACACGCGCTCGTGGTAGTGCGTGAACAGTAGACCTACCTGCACGGCCTCGGCGACCTGGTGCTGGCGGCAGCAGGGCTGCTTGAGGCACACGAGCGTGCCGCACAGCAGGCACACGGACGCCTCCTTGGGCACGGCGCCGCACTGCAGGCACACGCGCTCGTGGTAGTGCGTGAACAGTAGACCTACCTGCACGGCCTCGGCGACCTGGTGCTGGCGGCAGCAGGGCTGCTTGAGGCACACGAGCGTGCCGCATAGCAGGCACACGGACGCCTCCTTGGGCACGGCGCCGCACTGCAGGCACACGCGCTCGTGGTAGTGCGTGAACAGTAGACCTACCTGCACGGCCTCGGCGACCTGGTGCTGGCGGCAGCAGGGCTGCTTGAGGCACACGAGCGTGCCGCACAGCAGGCACACGGACGCCTCCTTGGGCACGGCGCCGCACTGCAGGCACACGCGCTCGTGGTAGTGCGTGAACAGTAGACCTACCTGCACGGCCTCGGCGACCTGGTGCTGGCGGCAGCAGGGCTGCTTGAGGCACACGAGCGTGCCGCACAGCAGGCACACGGACGCCTCCTTGGGCACGGCGCCGCACTGCAGGCACACGCGCTCGTGGTAGTGCGTGAACAGTAGACCTACCTGCACGGCCTCGGCGACCTGGTGCTGGCGGCAGCAGGGCTGCTTGAGGCACACGAGCGTGCCGCACAGCAGGCACACGGACGCCTCCTTGGGCACGGCGCCGCACTGCAGGCACACGCGCTCGTGGTAGTGCGTGAACAGTAGACCTACCTGCACGGCCTCGGCGACCTGGTGCTGGCGGCAGCAGGGCTGCTTGAGGCACACGAGCGTGCCGCACAGCAGGCACACGGACGCCTCCTTGGGCACGGCGCCGCACTGCAGGCACACGCGCTCGTGGTAGTGCGTGAACAGTAGACCTACCTGCACGGCCTCGGCGACCTGGTGCTGGCGGCAGCAGGGCTGCTTGAGGCACACGAGCGTGCCGCACAGCAGGCACACGGACGCCTCCTTGGGCACGGCGCCGCACTGCAGGCACACGCGCTCGTGGTAGTGCGTGAACAGTAGACCTACCTGCACGGCCTCGGCGACCTGGTGCTGGCGGCAGCAGGGCTGCTTGAGGCACACGAGCGTGCCGCACAGCAGGCACACGGACGCCTCCTTGGGCACGGCGCCGCACTGCAGGCACACGCGCTCGTGGTAGTGCGTGAACAGTAGACCTACCTGCACGGCCTCGGCGACCTGGTGCTGGCGGCAGCAGGGCTGCTTGAGGCACACGAGCGTGCCGCACAGCAGGCACACGGACGCCTCCTTGGGCACGGCGCCGCACTGCAGGCACACGCGCTCGTGGTAGTGCGTGAACAGTAGACCTACCTGCACGGCCTCGGCGACCTGGTGCTGGCGGCAGCAGGGCTGCTTGAGGCACACGAGCGTGCCGCACAGCAGGCACACGGACGCCTCCTTGGGCACGGCGCCGCACTGCAGGCACACGCGCTCGTGGTAGTGCGTGAACAGTAGACCTACCTGCACGGCCTCGGCGACCTGGTGCTGGCGGCAGCAGGGCTGCTTGAGGCACACGAGCGTGCCGCACAGCAGGCACACGGACGCCTCCTTGGGCACGGCGCCGCACTGCAGGCACACGCGCTCGTGGTAGTGCGTGAACAGTAGACCTACCTGCACGGCCTCGGCGACCTGGTGCTGGCGGCAGCAGGGCTGCTTGAGGCACACGAGCGTGCCGCACAGCAGGCACACGGACGCCTCCTTGGGCACGGCGCCGCACTGCAGGCACACGCGCTCGTGGTAGTGCGTGAACAGTAGACCTACCTGCACGGCCTCGGCGACCTGGTGCTGGCGGCAGCAGGGCTGCTTGAGGCACACGAGCGTGCCGCACAGCAGGCACACGGACGCCTCCTTGGGCACGGCGCCGCACTGCAGGCACACGCGCTCGTGGTAGTGCGTGAACAGTAGACCTACCTGCACGGCCTCGGCGACCTGGTGCTGGCGGCAGCAGGGCTGCTTGAGGCACACGAGCGTGCCGCACAGCAGGCACACGGACGCCTCCTTGGGCACGGCGCCGCACTGCAGGCACACGCGCTCGTGGTAGTGCGTGAACAGTAGACCTACCTGCACGGCCTCGGCGACCTGGTGCTGGCGGCAGCAGGGCTGCTTGAGGCACACGAGCGTGCCGCACAGCAGGCACACGGACGCCTCCTTGGGCACGGCGCCGCACTGCAGGCACACGCGCTCGTGGTAGTGCGTGAACAGTAGACCTACCTGCACGGCCTCGGCGACCTGGTGCTGGCGGCAGCAGGGCTGCTTGAGGCACACGAGCGTGCCGCACAGCAGGCACACGGACGCCTCCTTGGGCACGGCGCCGCACTGCAGGCACACGCGCTCGTGGTAGTGCGTGAACAGTAGACCTACCTGCACGGCCTCGGCGACCTGGTGCTGGCGGCAGCAGGGCTGCTTGAGGCACACGAGCGTGCCGCACAGCAGGCACACGGACGCCTCCTTGGGCACGGCGCCGCACTGCAGGCACACGCGCTCGTGGTAGTGCGTGAACAGTAGACCTACCTGCACGGCCTCGGCGACCTGGTGCTGGCGGCAGCAGGGCTGCTTGAGGCACACGAGCGTGCCGCACAGCAGGCACACGGACGCCTCCTTGGGCACGGCGCCGCACTGCAGGCACACGCGCTCGTGGTAGTGCGTGAACAGTAGACCTACCTGCACGGCCTCGGCGACCTGGTGCTGGCGGCAGCAGGGCTGCTTGAGGCACACGAGCGTGCCGCACAGCAGGCACACGGACGCCTCCTTGGGCACGGCGCCGCACTGCAGGCACACGCGCTCGTGGTAGTGCGTGAACAGTAGACCTACCTGCACGGCCTCGGCGACCTGGTGCTGGCGGCAGCAGGGCTGCTTGAGGCACACGAGCGTGCCGCACAGCAGGCACACGGACGCCTCCTTGGGCACGGCGCCGCACTGCAGGCACACGCGCTCGTGGTAGTACGTGAACAGGCGGTCGTAGTCGCGCGGCAGCGCCAGCAGCGCGGGCTGGCGCCACTGCACGCGCGCGGCGCGCAGCAGGCGCCGCACGCCCAGCGCGCCGCGCGCCGCCGCCGCGCCCAGCTGGCGCGCCCAGCCGCGCGCGGCGGCGGCGGCGGCGGGCGCCAGCGCGCGGCCCGCGGCCCACGAGCGCCAGTCCATGCCGTCCGTCACCAGCTCCAGGAAGTACGCCAGGCGCACGAACTCCTGGCGCGGCGACGCCACCTCGGGCAGCGCCGCGCCGTACAGGTGGTGCCGCAGCAGCGCCGCCACGCGCAGGAACGGCAGCAGCAGCTCTTGCAGCTGCCGGGACCATGTACATCGCGTTAGGTACCTACTCGATTGTTCAGGGTGAACTTTTCAAAGGGTATTGGTTGACCAAATCCGAAACTTGAGCCCAATTTTAATGATACTTAAAACCTCATCATTACATTTTGAAAAACTGGTAATCCTAGTCATGAGGAATCGGACCCTGTTGCTATTAAGGATCTTATTCTCGGAAGTAATCCGGCCAACTAAAGGAAAGAACTCATCTTTAACGAAATACATTTTATTTTGCTAACGTTTACTGATTAATTGTTCAAAATGTAGACTATTGTTTTCAATACATAGCTGGATTCGAGACCTCGAGGATCGTACTGCATTCAATAATATTACAATGTTATTGATTCCGTTTAGAAAATTCTCCAAAGAACGTTTCAAGTCATCAACTGTGTCATACATGTCTCTGTAAATTTCGTTTTTGGCATACCCCCAGATAAAGTAATCCACAGGATCCACAGTAAGGCACAGGACCATACACGTTGCAATAAAATTTTCGCCAAACTGCTGAATCAAAATCTCTTTAACTATTATACGGCTAATTATGGGGCTGGAAGCTGGAACACCATTTTGTTGAAAAAATAACTGGTTGATCTGGGCCAATCCAAAATTCTCCAGCTCTTCTAACAGCTCATTGAAAATTTTAATTTACCTATTTAAAAACGTCAAAATTTTCAAATTAAATTACTATGTCTAAATACACATTTGTTTCCTCAGAGAATAAAATATTGGATAAGAACTAAATGTAACTTTTGCACAATGCGTCTGGAGCTGTAACATTTATACTTGTATTTTTTTTTATACTTTACATATCGTTGCCTAAGACACTTGAATGGTTTCAGCAGCGTTTCGGATGAAATTAGCGGGGAATGACTCAAAATAGGTCAAAATAGCTATTTCTAAATCTTCGTCACAAATACGTGACTTTAATAGTTTAGTTTTGCGATAGATATCTTCTTGCTAAAGGTTATTAACCATTATTTGGAAGCACTTAAGAGTGAAATTACAGTGAAGATATTTGTTTCTGTATCATACCAACGCGCGTGTGGCACTTCTTCAATTGATAAAATATGCTTCTATTAAATCAAATCGTTCATCATTTTGTTAAATCCATTTTCAAATCACAGAATTTATATTACAAAACATTTCCTTTAATAAATTACTAAACAAATAACATACTAAGAGAACCGAATAAAATCGAAATTATTGGCGCCAATATGCATATCGTTCTTATTTTTAATACACTATAAGAAAAAAAAATTGAAATTAGACCGAAATTAAAAGCGAGATTATGTTCCACTTTCAAATTTTACCAGCCAGCCAGAATCATTCTGAGCATAATTTTATTTAACACATGGAATAGTTACGTTTTTTTGGGATTTCGAACGAAACAAATTATGATACAAAATATTAGGGGGACCGCTAGATGGCGTAGCGAAGTAAACATCGCTTTAAAAGTGCTCCTGTGATTTTAAATCTTTAAAAATATAAAACTATAATTTTCAGTCGCTATAAGTATTACAGTGCGTGGCAAGTTGTACCCAGTGCTTTCTAAACCTATAATTACGAGTGAATATTATATAAATCAGTAAATTCAAACTCCCGTTAAAAATTACGAATCTTAACGAACTTTTTTACGATCTATAAACATAGTGAAAAGTGATCTCAATAACTTCTAAAACGTTAATATCTGAGTAGCGATAACACAAACTTGAAGACAAGTGTGAATAATCAAATTAAAGTGAAAAAAATTCCAGCAGTTTTATTCAAATTTTGCTAAATCATTATTAGTATAACTTAGAACAGCACCATCTATTGACACAATTCGCAAACGGCACAACAGAACAACACGTAGATATATTAGATCGTCAGCGCTACATATTTCTACCAATAGAGGGAGATAGTAACCAATAATTTGGAAGATAAAATTATGGATCAGCCACAAAACATAACAATGAGACGTCATAAGATACATAAAACAAAATCTTTTGAATGTTTAGATTTGAGTTGTTCATTGGGGTCGACCAGCCTGGATGATCGTTTGGGGACAAGCCTAGAAAACTTATCCTCTGTGATTTGCAACCCAAACACCCTGCTTGAATTAAAAAATGAAATAAAGGAGCTTAAAACTACTCTCGAAAGCACTCAAAACGAACTTGACAACATAATACTAGAAAAGAATGATTTAAAAAAGCTTGTTTCACAGCTAAACCAAGAAATAATCACATTGAAACAAATATGTGAATCACCCCTATCTTCTTTAAGGAAAAATAAGCTTACTAAGCGTAAATATACCAGCAGACGACGCCTTACAGACAGTTTTTATCTTGATAGTCCACATTGCGACGGCACACCACATTCTCAGACTATAAACCAACCGGTATGTGAAATTTTTACCTCAAATCCAGTTGATCCTAATCATAGAACGCTAGATGGCGCCACACTGACCATGGAACACCAGAAGGAAACAATTTCAGCTCCGAGAATTAAACCGGACCAGCCGGAATTGATCGGTTCCCCTGACGCAATCAAAAAACATAACATATATATATTTGGAGACCAACAGGCCCAAGGCTTGGCACAGAGTATCATAAAAGCAAGAAGAAATAGATGGAACGACCATTTTACTTGCACAGCTTTCATCAAACCAAATGCGCAGTGTACAGTCAGATCTTCGGCAGCTGCACCGAGGAATTCCTTCAGGTGCGACGTGAGCAGGATATTGTGGTGCTAGTGATGGGTTCGAACGATAAGCGTCCGTATACATTTATTTCGGAACTTTGTAATGTACTTTATAAACTGCGACTCCATTCTGTGTATGTAACAAATGTTCAATGTAATCCCTATCTAAATGAAACTATGCTAAACTATAACATTAAACAGATAATAAATAACTATGCAAAATGCACATACATAGAAATACCACTAGTTAGAGGTCATTACCAGAATAAGTTCGCTAACCATAACTATTATATCAACATGCTATGTAATAAATTGAACTCGGATATTGACCATAGATCTTACCAAAATCAAATATTAACGCGGGTTAAGAACAATCTTGCGAAATCAAAGATCCCTCGACGTACTAAAGGGCACGCAAACATAATTAGTAACCCACAACGCCCCAAAGAAAAACAAACAAAAATCACATCATACTTTACCACCAAAACCCCGCCCTCGAAACCAGTCTTAAATTTTTTTCGACCCCGAAACTAAGCATGATACCCTCACACTTTTTCACCAAAACATTGCGGGCTTACTAAATAAACAGGATGCACTAATGATTGCGTTAGAAGATTTATATAACGTGCAAATAATCTGCATAAGCGAAACATTTATAAAACGAGGTGCGGAACGGAACTGTAACATAAACAACTTTCAAATGGTAGCTTCTTTCTCCCGAACAAATAAGCAAAGAGGTGGCACATGTATCCTTATAAAAAATAATTTACAGTATAAAGCAATTGATAACCTGTTCCCACCCATACCGTTCCATTTTGAGTACTGTGTAGCCGAGATCGTTAACTATAACTTAATTGTGGTATGTATTTATAGGACACCAGCTTCAAGCACTAGTATTTTTCTAGATAAGTTGGAACTTCTTGCAGGTAAACTCAGTAGGAAAAGAGATAAAAATATCATACTGTGCGGTGATTGGAATATTGATACAAGGAAATCCAATCCATTGACAAACAAACTTAACTCTGTATTGAATTGTAATAATTTAAGAAGCCACATACAGTTACCTATACGTGACAACGCTTGCTTAGATTTAATAGTGAGTAATATTCCCGAAGTTTCAGCTAACCTTCATTGTCTGAACCTGTCTGACCACCAAACGGGTCAGTCAATTACTTTCACACTTGAATGCCACAAAGTACGACAAGCCCCCGAATTCTGGTTCAAGACAGTGAGAGATTTGTGCGAGGAAAACATAGATAGCTATAAATCTTACTTGTCCCAGCTATCCTTTTCCGATGTGTTAGTTAATACAAATACGAACGAAGCTTTTAACACATTTCACGACACATTAACGCTCTTCTATGACCTATGTTTCCCAATAAAGAAAATTAAATGTACAAATAAACCAATAAAAAATAAATGGCTAACAAATGGTCTAAAAAAATGTTGCGTTAAAAAAAGAATTCTTTATACCAAATATCGTTTAAGTAGAAGCAATAAAGAGCGGAATAAGTACACATACACACACTACTCTGCTATACTACGTAAATGCATACATACAGCACAACAAATCAATAGTCAGCGCTTTATCGCCTCATCGAAAAACGTTTGCAAAGCCGCATGGCAATTAATCAAAGACAAAACCAATAAAAAACAACAACAGCCAGCGATTGACACGTTAATAATAAACGACACGTTATATGAAGATCCCAAAGAACTATGTGACATGTTTAACAACTTTTACATTTCACAAACAAACACACACACGCAAACCACGAACGAAAATTGCACAGTTGGTATACCTCATAATACCAAGAGTGTATTCCTGACACCGGTGGATGAACTAGAAATACACAAAATAATCTTAAATCTAAAAGACACCTACTCCACAGGTTATGACGATTTAAGCACTAAAGTATTAAAAAAGTGTGCCCCCAGTTTAGTTGTTCCACTCACTCACATTATCAACCTATCGCTATCAGAGGGAAAGTTTCCAGATCGCCTAAAAATCTCTGTTGTTAAGCCCTTGTATAAAAAAGGGGAAAGAACAAATGTCAGCAACTACAGACCTATAACTCTAGTCCCCATTTTAGCAAAGATTTTTGAAAAGGTGTTCTGTTCTAAACTAGAGAACTTTATAACATCATGTGACATACTCGATGATCGACAGTACGGATTTAGGAAATCAAGCTCAACTTCCCTGGCATGCTTCTCATTAGTGAAACAGATCACAGAGACCCTTGACGCTAAATCTAAAATTGCTTGCGTTTTTCTTGATATGACGAAGGCATTTGATTTTGTCTGCCACAAAACACTCTTGGCCAAACTGTACAACTATGGTATACGAGGAACCGCCAATGACTTGATTAAGAGCTACCTAGAAAATCGATTACAGTGCGTTGAAATAACACAAATTGAACAACACGAACAAAAAAAATTCAGATCAGAGTATCGGCATAATGGCTACGGTGTACCACAGGGTAGTCTGATCTCTCCTCTCCTGTTCCTACTCTATATAAATGACCTCCCAAAAGCTGTAAATCAAGAGTGTATACTTTTCGCCGATGACACAACTTTAATTGTCAAAGGCAAAAACAATGACGATCTTGAATTCAATATAAAAGAAGCTCTAAACAGTGCGAATACATGGTTAGATATTAATAACTTAAAAATAAATACGTCTAAAACAAACATAATGCAATTCCAAACGTATAAGAGTAAAGTAACAGACCTTAAAATCACACACAAGGACAATATCATCAGTACTTGTAACGAGTGTACGTTCCTGGGCTTTGCGATGGACAAGTTTTGTAACTGGAAGTCGCACATCAATAAGATCTTGACTAAAATTGATCGTTTTGTATACGTACTCAGTAGAATTAGACAAATTGTTAATTTACATACAGCGGTTATAACGTATCATGCATACGTATCCTCGGTGCTCCGCTATGGAATTGTCATATGGGGTAACTCTGTGGAAGCGGATAGGGCATTTGTAGCCCAAAAGAAATGCATCCGTGCAATGCATGGGGTAGATAGGCTAACTAGTTGCAAACCACTGTTTAAGAGACATAAAATTCTTCCCCTACCATGTTTATACATACTGGAAATGTGCATTTTTGTCAAAAAACATTCACACCTGTTTATTAAATTGGGAGACATGCCAAACAGCCGAACAAGGCATAGGAATAGATTGCACATCCCAAAGATGACCTTAGAGTTGTGCAAAAGAAACTCGTTTAATATGTGCATAACATTGTATAACCATCTACCAGACTGGTTAAAAGAACTCAAAGGAGCCCCATTCCGCAGGAAATTGTATGGAATCCTAAGCGAAAAGGGCTACTACGCGGTAGACGAATATTTAAGAGATGAAATAGCAGCTAAAAGTGAATGATTAATTAATTAATTGAATTTTCAAATTTTTATTTCGACATTGGGTATTTTATTGTAATTTCATCTTATTTATTTATTTTTAATTTTTTATTGATTGATTAAATTTAATTTTTAATGGAATTCTTTCAAATTGATTATCCAACAATTAGCTGTTTTATCTCATTTTATTTTAATTTAATTTATTTTGCATTTTATTTAAAGTTTCACTGATCCATTCTTTTTTTTATTATTATTTTTGCTCTGACATTGTGAATTTTGTTTTAATATGACTGGCTGGAGTCCTAACGACAGCGAAATTAGTTGTGATTGACTTGTATCCATCAATAAATAGGTATTATTATTTCAACGCCACACGGCAGAATGTGCTGTACTTGTGAAAATTATAAAACCTGATGTTGTAACCATGTTCTTTGAAATAAAGATGATTTGATTTGATTTGATTTAGTACAAGAAATAATTGGATTTATTAAAAATTTCAAATTTTCCTTAAATTTACCGTATATCATTACTTCGCAGAATTTGATCCTTAACAGCGACGCTATCGTACGGTGTAATAAAAAAGGGTGTGTATTTTTTTGGTTTTGGTTTGGTTTGGTTTTGGTTTGGTTTGGTTTTGGTTTTTCAAAAATCTAATGATGAGGTTCAAAGTTTCATCAATATCGGGCTCGTTTGAGCATTTTTCGCTATTTCTTATAGTTTCAGATTTGACCATCCAAGCCCTTTGCAAAAATTCATCTTGTTTACCTCGTGACGCATATTTTGCACCTAAGATGCTAAACAAACGAGACCTTGGCGCACGCGGATTGTTTTTTAATAATCTATGCTTGGTGAATTTGGTTCATCCACCACCGTAGCACCTCGTACTATCCACAAAAGACATCTAAAACGCATACTGCGCGTATATATTTTGAGTACATCTAAAGTCTAAGACCGAGATATGCTCGATAACATATCGTACATACCGATATATTTAGGTTTTAATTATAAGCATTTTTTTATATCCCTAGTAAAGTAAGTGTTAGGAGGTAGGACACGACGGGCAGTTGAGCAGTCCGACTGGGGAAGTATCTCCACCCTACAGAATACCACGGATATAACCTCGTGTTGTGTTCCCGGCGGTGAGTAGGGTAGCCAGAGCTCACTGGAGAGTTTTTGTGCTGCCAGTGGGAAGACCAAAGGCTTGTCCTGATTTTGTGTTCTGCACTGAGGGCACAGAAAATCTCTGTTCTTACAGGGTCGGTAGAACGGATGGGACTCCACCTGTGTTACATACGTTCATAGGTCACGGTAACCACTCTCCATCAGGTGGGCGGCCGTGTGCTCGTCTGCCACCTAAGTTGTGTAAAAAAAAGTAAGATCGAGTGTTCCACCTCTTTCTCCATGAGCACTAGGTCGGGCGTGCCCTTGTCGTAGGCGCTGCGCGGCGCGGGCGGCGCCGGGGGCCCGTCCTCCACGAACAGGTCGGAGCCGGCCAGCGCCGCCAGCAGCAGGCGCGCGGCGCCGCGCAGCCCCGCGGGCTCGGCGGCGCGGCCCGGCGCCAGCAGCCCCGCGCGCAGCTCGGCGCTGCCGGCGCACACCAACTGGCACACCACTTGGTAGTAGTTCAGCGAGTACAGCGCTCGGACTATGCACGTGAACTCCTCTGTCAAAGGAAATTATTGTCAGCAGATTATGTCCATTCGATGCCTACTTCACATAGATAATAAACACGAACATTTGATAGCATTCTTTCTTCCATTCTGGTTTTTGCGACATTTGTTAAGTAGACATATTAAAGGTCAATATTTTGTCAACTATCTCTCTACACATAGTAATTGTATGCCTTGTTTAATATGTCAATCGATTTTTTAAATATTTTGTCCTGTCTTTCATGTCTTTTAATTCTAATGAACTTCATAGAAAATATGGAAAGCAACGGTTATATGAATTTAATTTATATATATATAATACTAAGTTTAAGTGCTTGACGGTCTCGAACGATACCTATATAATAGATAGATACGATTCACTGTATTTTACACTACACATAGAATACATATAGAACACAGTACATGGACAATGTTATTTACACAATACCAAACTATGGATTATAGGCAGAATGATTGAAGTAAAATATGAATGTTGTATATTGTAATGTTTAAAGGTTTGTTGGTTAAATTTATAGTACAAGTTAAGAATTATATTAACAATAAAAGTGACTAAGATAACCTGTGAAAGTTAATTAATATAAATGTAATTGTGATTTGTGATACAGGCTACCGTAGTTTACTTATTGTTAATATAGTTCTTAACTTAACCTAACTTGCAGTATAAGTTTAACCAACAAACTATTAAACGTTACGGTACATATATATGTGTATATAGTGGTGGTGGTGGTGGGGTACTGACGCATGTCGAGGTAGGGCGGCGTGGGCGGCGCCAGCAGCAGCAGCTGCATGAGCAGCGCCAGCGGGTCGCGCAGCAGCAGCGGCACGGGGCGCGCGGCGGCCGCGGCGCTGGGCACGGCGGCGCCCGCGCTGCCCGCGGCGGCCGGCGGCGGCGCCAGCGCGCGCCACAGCTCGGCCGCGCCGAAGCCCGCGCCCGCCGCCGCCAGCACGCGCGAGTGCGCGCCCGCCACCACCAGCAGCGGCACTGCCGGCACGCAACCGTATATATATATCCACACTTACACTTCTAAACTATTCTAAATCCCGACTTACCATCTAAAAGATCAATACAAGTTTGATACCAGGCTGTACCCTTTGTTTTTTTTTACGTGCGCAAAATCCCCACGGGTACCTCCCCACCGGAGCCGGTGGAGGAGGTTATGTCGGACTCGAACCGACTAAAACGCACGCCGCCTGTGAGGTCGCTTTGGTTGCCGAAGGTGACGTTGACAGGCATATCCCTCGCACCCCGGCCGACCCAGGGCCATCTCTAACGATCTGGCCCTCTTCTCGGATGTGGGGACTACAAAGTCCCCAACTCGACCCCGGAAACGGGGAGGCACGCCACGCGCGCCACCGCCGCGGCCTGCTTCTGCCAGGGTGACAGGCGGCTCCACCTGTCACCCCCAGGCCGGCGCTCATGGGGGGCGAAAGTCGTTCATCGACTTCCGACGCCCGAGTTGCCTTCGAGGCTACCGTGTGGCCTCTCTAACCACTCCCCCATGATGGGTCTTACCGCCGTTACTACGGCGTGCCCTACCAGGCTGTACCCTATGTGAATCGTAAGCCAAAAGAAAAATTAATGAGTACCACTTGCTGTCAAACACGTTTCGTATGCCTTTTGGGCGGAACATGGAAAATCGTATTGTTTAATGTAACACCTTTGTACCACCTGTGTTGAACGAAATAAAGTTGATAATTGATAATTAATCGATCTTGTAGACAGCAGTCGGAGTTAATTGCAAATTTAATTATATTTAAAATGTGCCCAACACTACACATAACAGTGTACCCGGTGTCATCAAAAAACATCTTGGGCGACGCCTATTTTCCCACCTCCTTCCTATGGCCCTACCGACCATTTTAGTTATAATCAATAATGTATTATAAATTATAAATATATTGTCCACACTTTCATTTATTCAGTTTAGGCACGTAAAGAGCACATATAGCACGTGTGTGTGTGTGCGTGTGTATGTGTGCGTGTGTGCGTGTATGTGTGCGTGTGTATGTGTGCGTGTGTATGTGTGCGTGTGTATGTGTGCGTGTGTGTGTGCGCGTGCGTGTGTATGTGTGCGTGTGTATGTGTGTGTGTGTGTGTGTGTGTGTGCGTGTGTGTGTGTGCGTGTGTGTGTGTGCGTGTGTGTGTGCGCGTGCGCGTACCTATGCACTCGTTGCGCGGCTTGTAGCGCGGCGCGACGCAGGTCTGCAGCGTGCCGCCGCGCTGCACCAGCTCGCACTCCAGGTTGGTGCGCACGAGCGACGCCACGAACGTGAAGATGGCGGCGGGCGACGAGCCGTAGCGCTGCTTCAGCTTGCCGCCCGCCGTCGCCGTCATGTCCTCCATCGCCTTGCCCATCGCCTCCGACAGCCGGCTCGGCGCCTGCGGGATGTGGATACATGGATGTATAGAGCTGAGGCGTTTACTGACAATCACACTCACCGCGCTCACATCTCCATTGTAAAAGAGCTTTGTATCAAAAAACTACTTTCGTCGATTATATTAACTTAAAATGTTTGGTCATATCACTCGCAACGAATAGTCTTTGGAACGGTTGGTGGTACAGGGAAGAGTGGAGGGTCAGCGTTCTCGCGGCAAATCACCCACAAGATGGGCATACCTAGTCCTCTATAACATGTTCCCTTTGAGGGTATGCGCTGGGCCACGAATAGAGAGAAGTCTCGCTAAAGCTGCAACCAACCTACTGGATGATCTGTGACCACGACCACTCCACCAAGAGTGTACGACTAAGAAGAAAAATACTCGTACAGTCTTAGACCATACAGTGCCATATAGTTAAAGTATAGACACAACAATCACGGCGGCGTGAATCAGTTTTGCCTGCGATTACCTAAAAAAAATTTTCCTGTCTCGTAACCAGGTTACAAACGAAGATGTGTATGTTTTTCTTCGTAATTTTATAACAGCCACGGAATTGTCTCACCAGTTACCTTAGAAAGTATCATCTTGTATCGTAATGAACGTCTATTTGGTAGGCACGTTGCTCAGTGGAAGTACGTACCGGCGGCGGGTGGTCGCGCTCCAGCATGTCGGCGACGCGGCGCGCCTGCTGGTCGGCGTCGCGCGGCGCGCGCGGCTCGGGCGGCGGGCGCGGCGCCAGCGGCAGCACGCAGTTGGCCAGCTGGCGGCACACGGGGCACAGGAACTCGCCGCGCTCCACGTGCAGGTTGTGCGGCCGCTGCGGCGCCGCCAGCGCGCGCAGGTAGGCGTGCAGGCAGCGCAGGTGCAGGTGGTGGCCGCACGACGCCACGTGCACGCCGCCCTCCCAGCCCACGGACACGGACACGAGCCACGACTCCTGGTCGAAGTGCTGGTGCAGCTCGTCGTGCAGGCGGTAGTGGTGCGCCGCGGCCGTGCCGTCGCGCTGCGCCTGCAGGCGCGCGCGCTCGTCCTCCGACAGCGCCAGGCGCGCCGAGTCGCCGCCCGCGCGCCGCCGGTGGCCCAGCACCGACGTCGACTGCCACACACATATTACACTCATTTACTGTACGATTCCTGTTTCTTAATGCGCTATCACAAGTGTCTCCGTCGTATTCGCAACTGACTCGTAACTAGTTCCGTATCAAGAAATTTTATTCCTTTTTCGCAACCAGATGCGAACTAAGAAAATCCTTGCCTTAACCGCAATTAGGCGTCTCGATTATAAAATTTCGTAAGCAGTTGAGATTAAAGATTTACGTTTTCTTATTGCATTTTTTATTAATATATATTTATCATTATATTTTATTGATCTAAGCACTTACAAGTCATCATAATACTCTCCTCATCAATTTAGGGCAATCTACAAAATACCGCAACTGCTTACACAATTTTATCACAGAAATGCTGTTAAAAAACAAGCCTTCTCAGTTCGTAACTGGTTGTAAATAAGGAATAAAATTTCTTGCAATTCGCAATTAACTACGAATCACAGATGCGAATCTGGCCGTAGGGTCACATCGGATAATATTATTGTGATACCTATAGATATGCTCCAGTATGGTTCATTTTGTAAATTTACCGATATATGTATCATTAATAACTTTGTACCTTTCCACAATATTTATATTGAAACTGATCAGTTTCGTCTTACAGCATTCTCAATGGCTTACAGGTTATATTTTGAAGTGAATTCGTAAGGCGAAAACTGTCAAGTTCTTAATAAATACTGTGGACATATAAATAACATGTGGCACGGACCTGTAGCAAGACGACGAGGCCGATGGGGTCTGCGGCGGTGGTGGGCGTGGTGGTGTTGCAGATGACGCAGTCGTAGTCCCGCTCCACGGCCTCCTCCTCCCACTCCATGGCGGTGGCGCCCTCGCCCTCCATGCTCTGCATGGCCGACATGAACTGCTGCTGCCTGCGCGCGAACTCGCGCATCACCTGCTGCTGGCGGTCGCGGGCGCGGCGGGACCGGTCTTCTTTCTCTTGTCGTTCTCTGTGCAAACAATCAGATACATATAGCAAATAAATATAAAGTTTTGCAGCACCATCTAGATACAAACTAAGAATCTAATTGTACACGGGAGGAACTTATGAGCGACTTCAAGAATTGTGAGACTAGAAGCGCCGCCGATTCGACAGAGAGAGAAGATAAATATGGGATCCTTGATGAGAACAAAATTATTACCAAAATTAGTACCCCTAGCACGAAAACTTATCGTAAACGTAATCGTATCGCGAGAACAGAGCATTGCGATTGGCCGGCTTCACACGCGCACAGATACTCAATAGCCAATCACAATGCTCCGTTCTCTCGATACGATTACAATAGTTATTTATAAGTCATCTGGTATCGTAGCGTGAAGGACCGAGGTGATATGGTCGTCTAACAATTGAAGATGTTGTACATTATATGCTACAAGTAGGTATGTGCGTGTGCGTGTACGTGTGTGTGTGTGTGTGTGTGTGTGCGTGTGTGTGTGTGTGTGCGTGTGTGTGCGTGTGCGTGTGTGTGTGTGCGTGTGCGTGTGTGTGTGCGTTTGCGTGGATGTGCGTGTGTGTGTGCGTGCGTGCGCTCACCGGGCGCGCTGCTCGGCCTGGCGCTCGCGCTGGCGCGGCCACAGCGAGTGGCGCACGTGCGCGATGGCCGAGGCGCAGCGCGAGTCCAGCGCGGCCAGCTTGCGCAGTACTCGCCCGATGAAGAACGGCCCGTCGCCTGCGGACAACACATTGTTTCACGCATGCTAATAATCTATCGCCCCTCGTTTACACCTAAGTATAAAACATGTATTTGACAAGTTGCATTGCAATATGTCACAGGCTACAGTGTGAATGCAAATGTGTTTTATACTTGTTTACAACTTGTTTGCTTGTGCATCCTATGTGAAAGAAAAAGTATCTGAGATACATGTATAGAACAAGTTTTGATTAGTCTTCCACAAATCTTCAATAAGTTTAGTTTTTTATAAGCAAGTTTACAACTTGTTTCGCGTGGTGTAAACGAGGGGTCAGGATTGCAATTTATAAAGCGTTCTTTAATGTAGTTAATATACATTCCTTGATGAACCTACACATGAAAACAGATTTGAACGAAAATTCAAAATAAAACACGGTTATTGTACCCGGAGAACACCAGACACAATGCCGAATGATATTTTTAGTTTACTTATTGCAGTCAAGTTCTTCATTATGACTGTCCAGAATTTTATTTGCCCAATATATATATAACGACGATATAACGATTCAAATATAGTAGTGAAACAATCGCGCGTGTGTATACTCGTACGAATAATTTTTTTTTTTTTCGTAGAACGAAATATTATTGGATGTCTTAACCAATCACACTAGGCGATAATGTAGCCAAATTAAGTTGTTGTGTGATAACATTTAGATTATTTTCTCACCTATAGGTTCCTGTGTGTCTGTCGCGGGCTCTTCTAGTGAGAACGAGTCCAGTCTGCCGGACAGCTGTGAGTGTAGCTTGAGTAGCAGCGATATTATTGACTCGTTCACTGGTATTGAGTCTTCTGATTGCGTGTGTAATTGGAGCTGGGAGGAAAAATAAAAATTGAGACAGGATACAAATAATGTGCCGAGGTGCCTCGTTCATTTTGTGTATAGCAGGTGTGTATACATTATCAGTTTAGTGGAATTTACGAGTATATGATATACTAAATAGTTCATTAATCAGTAGTTCGCCAGTCTGATTGACGGATGAGGTTTCAGTGCAGGCTTTCATTGTGAAGTTGTGGAGTCAGATGACAGCTCCAGATAAACCTATTTTTTCTATAGGAGGTAGGACACGGCGGTATATCCGCCCGATTGAGCAGTCCGACTGGGGAAGTACCTCCGCCCTACAGAATACCGCGGTTATAATAACTTCGTGTTGTGTTCCCAGCGGTGAGTAGGGTAGCCAGAGCTCACTGGAGAATTTGTGCCGTCAGTGGGAAGACTAAAGGCTTGTCCTGATTTGTCTTCTACTGACGGCACAGAAACTCTGTACTTACAGGGTTGGCAGCGCGACTGTGACTCCTCTGGTGTTACAGACGTCCATAGGCCACGGTAACTACTTTCCATCAGGTGGGCCGTGTGCTTGTCTGCCAACTAAGTGATATAAAAAAAAAATAAAAAAAAAAAAGAGGAGGAGCAGGAAAGTACAATCCGGTCTCCAAAATACGAGTTTTGAATTTAATTAGCGCTCCGTGATGATTTGATGAAGCGTTGCGACTACAAGCGTATACAGAGTGGAATCATCAAACTTCCATCTTCTTCAATAATAGTCCTCTGATGCAATCCGTTGCGGAGCTTCACTTTTAGTGGAACTTCTCGAGTAGCAGTGCAGGCTTTGCATTTGGTCACTACTGCACCGGGTGCTTTTTTTTTTTATATAGGACACGTCAATTGGACTTCGCCTTGCCTGATGGTAAGCTGAAGGCAAAGTCCCAGAAAAGAGGGTCACCATTACTTACACATACCGTGTGACAATAGTGACACTCAGCTTGACGGCCTTATCATATGCTTTTTCACGCCCCGCTTAAAGGACCCGGGACTGTAGGAAGAAGGAAACACGTGAGCTGGCAATGAATTCCAGGCCTTAATGGTGCGACAGAGAAAAGAGTCTCCGAACCGCTTGGTTCTTGATCGGATGTTTTAAATTAAAACGTTAAATTGGTGCTATATGTAGTGCAGTGTGTTATGTAGTGCAGTGTTTTATGTAGTGCAATGTTTTATGTAGTGCAGTGTTTTATGTAATGCAATGTTTTATGCAGTGCTGTGTTTCAAGTAGTGCTGTGTTTTAAGTAGTGCAATGTTTTATGTAATGCAGTGTTTTATGTAGTGCAATGTTTTATGCAGTGCTGTGTTTCATGTAGTGCTGTGTTTCATGTAGTGCTGTGTTTCATGTAGTGCTGTGTTTCATGTAGTGCTTGTATTTCATGTAGTGCTGTGTTTCATGTAGTGCAGTGTGTTATGTCGTGCAGTGTGTTATATAGTGCAGTGTGTTATGTCATGCAGTGTGTTATGTCGTGCAGTGTGTTATATACTGCAGTGTGTTATATAGTGCAGTGTGTTGTGTCGTGCAGTGTATTATATAGTGCAGTGTGTTATGTCGTGCAGTGTGTTATATAGTGCAGTGTGTTATGTCGTGCAGTGTATTATATAGTGCAGTGAGTTATGTCGTGCAGTGTATTATATAGTGCAGTGAGTTATGTCGTGCAGTGTATTATATAGTGCAGTGTGTTATGTCGTGCAGTGTATTATATAGTGCAGTGTGTTATGTCGTGCAGTGTATTATATAGTGCAGTGAGTTATGTCGTGCAGTGTATTATATAGTGCAGTGAGTTATGTCGTGCAGTGTATTATATAGTGCAGTGAGTTATGTCGTGCAGTGTATTATATAGTGCAGTGAGTTATGTCGTGCAGTGTATTATACACTACTAATTTTTAATTACCAGAGAAACTGCAGGGGCTGATATGGAACGTATATACTTCAATATATATGGAATAATACAAATACCCCACCATACAAAAAAACAAAGTTATTAACGTTTTTAAAATCTCAAAATACGTGCTTAAAGAATAGACACCATTTTATTTACGCACGATGTGTGGATAGTAAATAGGTCATCAATGAACTTTTAACTTTCATCGTGAACTTTCTAGTGGCAGTAATTTTTTAATACCGTGTTTAATACAAGTTTGGGTGAACTGAGTAAACAATGGTAAAACCACAGTAACTTTTAACGTAATTCAGTAGTTTTTTTAAGTACCTTATCAACTGGCAGGTAGGTGTAGGTACACTAGGTACCTACTAAAGAACTTGGAATAGTAAACTAGCTTAAGGATTAATTTCTGTACTTAACACGTGCAAGACTTACCCTACAAGTACTTTAATTGTTGCTCGAAATGTCCTCCGTCATTTTGAATACACAAACGAGCCCGCTTTAACAAGTTTGATTTTAAACTTAGGAGAATGTCTCTTTGTTGACGAATTTCATCGAAGGCGTCAATTATCCTTTGTCGGAGGTCCTCACGGGTGTTGGGTTCACTGACATACACTCTACGTTTCACTTCACTCCACATGAAAAAGTCCATTGGCGTCAGATCCGGGGATCGAGCGGGCCACGCGACTGAAGCTCCCCGTCCAATCCACCTGCCTTCAAATTGCGTATTGAGGTAGTCTCTTACCGCGATGTGGTAGTGGGGTGGAGCACCATCTTGTTGGAACCAGAGGTCTCGCAAGCTTGCGAGTGGAATATCATCCAACATGGTTGATACCATGGTTCTCAACAGATCCAAATAGGTTTCACCCGTTAGACGTCCCTCGATGAAGTATGGGCCCACGATGTTGTCATTTAGGACTCCAGCCCAAACGTTCACGTTAAATCTGTGTTGAAACGAATGTTGTCGCGCCAACTTGGGATTTCTTATTGACCACCAATGTTCGTTATGTTGGTTGAAAAGCCCGATTCTTGTGAACAAACATTCGTCACTGTAAAGGACATTGGTCTCCGGGTGAAGGATCACCCAGTTGCAGAATGTAATCCTGGGTGCTCGGTCGATTGTTGTCAGTTCTTGAACCTTTCTGTAGTGATAAGGGTGCATACCAGCCGAGTTCACAATTTTCCAAGCACAGTGCTGGCTGATGCCAAATCTACGTGCCGCATCGTTTGTACTTCGTCGCGGATCGTCCTCAAAAAACTCGAGTACTTCGTCGTACAAGTTCTGCGGATAGGCGGGTCTGCCCCGGCCTTGTGCGTGCGTCGGTACGTGAAATGAGCCGTGATCTAATAGACGTTGGTAGACGCTCAACATCGTGGAGTAATTTGGCTGTCGGGCATTCGGGTAGAGATCACGATACATCCGTAAAGCGGCACTCACATTTTCACCGGATAAAAAATAACTACGTAACATTAATGCGTATTCGCGGTCGGTAAATTGGTACGCCATCTCGATAGTGCCGATAGTATTGATTAGGATGCGTGCGCGAATCGAGACGTCACAACCGGAACTGCATTTATGATTTAAATTTTATTAACATCAAAGAGATGCCGCCGGCTTGACGACACGTGTAAGGCGGTGCGGGGAGGGGTGGTCGCACGCGCCGCCCGCCTTCAAGGACAATAGTAGAATGATAGAAAGAGAGAGTGCGTGTTTATTATTTTATCAATGACTTCTTTGTGTGATTTTGTTTTCGTGAATTAGTCATATTCCATTGAGAAAAATTTTGTACGTCGTGAACATAATATTAGGTGGTTTTAAGAAAAAAACTGACATACATACTTTATTCATTTTTTTTTGCATGTATGTGTTTAGTATCGAATACCTATCACTTCGCCAAAATTTTTCTGGTAATTAAAAAATTTTCGTGTATAGTGCAGTGAGTTATGTCGTGCAGTGTATTATATAGTGCAGTGAGTTATGTCGTGCAGTGTATTATATAGTGCAGTGAGTTATGTCGTGCAGTGTATTATATAGTGCAGTGAGTTATGTCGTGCAGTGTATTATATAGTGCAGTGAGTTATGTCGTGCAGTGTATTATATAGTGCAGTGATTTATGTCGTGCAGTGTATTATATAGTGCAGTGAGTTATGTCGTGCAGTGTATTATATAGTGCAGTGAGTTATGTCGTGCAGTGTATTATATAGTGCAGTGAGTTATGTCGTGCAGTGTATTATATAGTGCAGTGAGTTATGTCGTGCAGTGTATTATATAGTGCAGTGAGTTATGTCGTGCAGTGTATTATATAGTGCAGTGAGTTATGTCGTGCAGTGTATTATATAGTGCAGTGAGTTATGTGGCGCGCGCACCTGGTGGCTGGTGGAGGGCTGCGGCTGTCGCGCAGGCTCGGGCTCGGGCAGCGCGGGCGGCGAGCCGCGCAGGCTCAGCGACCACTCGCCGCTTTCCATGTCTGCCGACAAGAGGACACAATACTCATTTTTATTTGCATAAATCACAGTGTACAAAATGCCCTCATATGTAACTGCTAGCGGTGAAGAACGCGACCGCTACACAGGTTCTATCGCCGCTCAGTGCGGATATTTGTATACATGAATATGGGTATTTGCATTGATCTGGTCGTGCTTCAGAGAGCACGTTAACCCGTCGGTCCAGGTTGCCTTTTGAACATCTATGGCAGTCGTTACGTGTAGTTGGAGACCTAAAAGTCCAACAATTCGTCTAACAGCAAAGCTTTTAAGTTGTGGAGGTCAAATGCCAGTCGCTTTAAGGAAAATATGGAAGTTCAGCCAGTAGTCTAATTGCACAAAATCGGGTTTTATGTCTCTTTGGTAGTAAACGCAGAGTGTTCACAAATCATAGATTACATTAAATTAATCTCGAGCACAGGTTTTTTGGTTAATCAGCCCATTTGCTGGTGATTTTATTAGTTCATATAGCACACATACGCGAACTGGTCTAATGTTTGTTCACGAAGTTTGCCGGCTCCTATAATAGCCTGGTCGTACGGAATGCCGAAAAATCACTATTTGAACGACAGTAATGTGCTAAGTATCACCATCCCATCTCACCCGAGTGTCTTAAATGGTGACTAACGCATAAATACGCAGACGATATCACTGCGAGAGAAGGGTAACTCGAAATAAAACCCAGTACCAACCCGCCAGGCCACCGTGGATACACTAAGCCAGAGCCTCCCGACATTGGGAGAGGCCTTTGTACAGCAGTGGACTGTGATAGACTAATTGATTGAATGTGCTAAGTATGTAGCTATTATAATAAGTCTTTGTGTCCACAAAGAAACGCTTTCAAACTATATAACAGGTATATGTAATATTGTTATAATATCTAAAGCAAAGTAATATCAGCTTGTTCAATGGCGCGCCAGACAAACCGTTAATGGTCTAATAGGTTGTGCTAATGTATTTTATGATTGCTGTTTGTAGTTCAGCTCCTCCGAAACGGTTTGATCGATTCTCAAGAAATTTTATGTGCATATGTATTTTTTCATCCCCCTAAATGTTAAGGGTAGTCCACCCCAATATTTGTTTTTAATATTCAGATAAATTTTTATTTTTTTATCATACAGCATTACAAAATACAACCCTGAATTTTCAACCCTCTAAGATCAACCTCTAATTTATTAACCTAAATAAAGCATACGTTTTAGCTTTCATAAAAATTAGACCCCACTCTTTAGAATACTTCTAGCCGCATAGTATTGATTTTGCTCATCCATTTGAAAAAATGGCCAATGTATAATAAATTATTCGTATTTTGGTGTCTTACCGTAATCAATGGGTACAGGAGGCGAGTCCAGGTCGTCCACTGCTCCAGTCAAGGCAAGCGTCAGGTTTGTGTCGAACGGTCGTAGGGCAAGCTGAGTGTCATGCTGCAAATACGATACACTCATTTAGAACTGCATTACATTGTAGCTCGACAGCGAATGCGTATCACTGTCGATCACACCCGATTACACTTTTCGTAACGAGAGCGTTACGAAAAGTGTGATCGGGAGAGGCAAACGGAAGTTGAGAGAGACGTCTTTATTTGTTAGATTAATAATATTATATTATCATTGTATATTTCATACGTGTGGTGATGGGGAAAGAATACAAGTATCACCACTCCATCTCATCTGAAGGGTGTCGTAAGAGGCGACAAATGGTAACATACGCAAACCATATCACTGCGAGAGAAGGTAACCTCGAAATAAAACCCTGTACCAACCCGTCTGAAACAGTAGGCCAAAGCCTCCCAACATTGGGAGAGGCCTAGTCCAGCAGTGGAATGCGATGGGCTAGTTGATTGATTGTATATTTATATTCATTATTAAGAACAAGTTTCATAGTAGATAATATAACTTTGAAAGTTACAATTAAAATTGTTGAATGAAATTTTAGAACATTTAGTATGCTAAGTATTGAAATCGATTAATAAAAAAATTTGATACAGTTGGATTCGAACCCCCGATCTTTCCCTTACAGGGGGGGCTCTAACCACTAAGCCACCGAACCTCGCCTGAAATCTTCCAATATATATCCGTCTTACGGCGACTGTGGGAGCCATCTACCGATACTCGTAAGACCTATCGGCACCAATGAATGATATTAAAATAATTTTTAAACATTAATTTTTTGATGACGCCGTCCATACTATTGAATGAAATAAAGCATTTAGTACGCTAACTATTCACTGCAGGAGATACGTACGTCTATAGATTCTAAGGCTCGTATGGCGGGCGCGTCCCCTCCGCCGTCCGACTGGTCGTCCGCCACAGAGTCCCCTCGCGCCACCTGGCGACGGGAAACATCTTGGTGACTACGTTTTAACTCCTACATATTGCGGGGTGCAACATAACATAACATAAACTAGCACCCACATTTCGCCAGTTTAGGTCTCAATGTAGTAGGTGGCGAGCCTATTGCCATTAACCGGCCACTTATAAACCTGCGATAAATACACACATAACTTCGAAAAGCATTGGTGTGTGCCATGGTAAAACCTGGGATCGAATCAGAGACCTCGTCGCAGCAGTCATTACGAATACCACTAGGCTACCGCGGTTTTTTTTCTTTTTTGAGCGGTGTATAAGTAATTTAGACTGTTGTCCATACACTTCCTAGGAGGTCCAAGTTCACCCGAAGAGGGCCGTCTCATAAGTGACGGTCCTGAGACGGCAGGAATGCGAGGGATATGTCTCAGATAATGGCAACTTACGATCCACACAGTCGACGTGCGTTTTAGTCGGTTCGAGTCCGACATAACCTCCCCCACCGGCTCCGGTGGTGGGGGTATCGGTGGGGATTTTGCGCACATTAAAAAATAAAAGGAGGTCCAAGTTAGCGTTCATAGTCCCTAAGGAGTTTCAGGCGGGGGTTACATGTCGAAAGAACGGATTTATAGTTTTTCTGTAACCGCTGTACTGCGTCTTGGGTATGAATAGTCAATATTGGTCAGTCGGCCACCAACACTCACTTCGGTATGTCGCTCGCTCTCGACTTGCTGCGGTACAGCGGTCGCCGTTGGTCTATAGTAAAAAAATGAATTGACGCAGTACCTCGAGAGCCTGCGGCACGGCCAGGGCTGTACTGGTGACGGGTTGCGAGGTAGAGGTGGTCGGCAGTGATATCCTGAACCCTTCGCTCTCTGATGGCTCCCATTCTGTGTCGCCTGTAATAAATTAATAAAGTTGATGTGAGTCATGGGAACGAGGGCTATAGCTCGGAATACCGAGGATACTACTTAATATACTAAGCAGAACGTACCAAGTCTGTACTTCTATTTTTTTGTCTTATACGAAGGGTATTAATCCCCTCGAATGTTAAATCCTCCTCTCTCGTCAACTACCCCTCCAACAGTGGTGATTGATAGTGGTATCGTGGGGTAGATACTGTGATGATGTCGGGGTAACAAGCCGTACATACTGTCGGAGCATTGATGGTGTGATAGAAGTGATGGTGTATGTACTGTCGGAGTGGTGATGATAGTGGTATCGCGGGGTAGATACTGTGATGATATCGTTGTACAATCCGGAGCGTACGTACTGTCGGAGCAGAGGTGGTGGTGTGACCGAAGTGATAGACAGGAGTGGTGTTGATAGTGGTATCGCGGGGTAGATACTGTGATGATACCACAGTTCAAGCCGGAGCGTACGTACTATCGGAGTAGTGGTGGTGGTGTGACCGAAGTGATAGACAGGAGTGGTGGTGATAGTGGTATCGCGGGGTAGATACTGTGACGATGTGGCGGTACAAGCCGTAGGGTACGTACTGTCGGAGTGGTGGTAGTGCGCGGGGTAGGCGGGCGGCTTGTGCGCTGGCGGCGCGGCGGGCACGCTGGTGAGCACGGTGCGCGCGTTGTCGCACACGGCGGCGCCCGCGAACGCGCCCAGCAGCGGCACGCCGCCCACGCTGCTGCGCGCGCCGCTCGCCTCCGGGACCATCACGTCGCTCTGCGCAACACCACTATAGCTTTAGTCTCGTTTCAGTGTCTAGCAATTTGTAAGTAAGTAAGTAAGTAAATTCATTTATTGCACGAAACATGGTCAGGTATAAAGGTGTTAACATATAATGGTGTACATCATGTGTAGCATCTCTCACAGAAATTTCCGCATGCAACATTGTTTATCTAATCAAACTATAAATATGAAAAATTAATGCAAATATGTCAAGGTTCAAATGAGTCTAAAATCAAAAATGACAAAATTAAATATTATGCCGAGGATATTAAATAAACATGAGAATTACAAGTAAGCATGTCAAAAGTTCAAAATGTCTAATTTACATATTGGTGTTCAATCAGCCGTGTTTTTTTTTATACCACTAAAAGCACGTGTCTAACGTGGTTGCCGTGGGCCATGTGTGTGTGCGTGCTTGTGTGTACGTACGGCGTGGTCGGTGGCGCGCTCGGCGTGCAGGTCGGCGGCCACGTGCAGCAGGTAGACGGCCAGCGCCAGCACGTGGTCGGGCGGCGCGTGCGGCGCGGGCGCGTCGGGCGCGCGCCGGTGCACGCCGCGGTGCAGCACGGCCAGCAGCGCGCCGTGCAGCACGCCCGACAGGCACAGCGCGCGCGGGTCGCCCGCGCCGCCGCAGCCCGCGCCGTCCGCCGCGCGCAGCGGCGGCCACAGCGCGCCCGCGCCCGCGCCGCTCTCCGCCGCGCCCCCCGCCGCCTTCTGCTTCTCGCGGACGCTGCCACCAAACGTCGTGTTAGCATATTCAATAATACGGTTCATTATATTTATTGTACAACACCAATTTAGAACATCTTTTTCCATTTTTGGTCTGGCAACACGGTCTAAAACGACCGAATATGAAGTAGCCGCCATTTTTGTACATTATTCAATTTTGTCCACTTTTCGACGTTGAAGATTGTCTTAGAAGTTATAAAATATATTATAAGTTGAAGAAGTTATATTAGGCGTGACTTGTGATACACGTAAATAAAGAGATATGCAAGTAATGGAGTAGTATTCTTTCAAGTACGTTGAAGGTTGTCTTAGAAGTTATAAAATATATTATAAGTTGAAGAAGTTATATTAGGCGTGACTTGTGATACACGTAAATAAAGAGATATGCAAGTAATGGAGTAGTATTCTTTCAAGTACGTTGAAGGTTGTCTTAGAAGTTACATATATTTATTTTACAAGTTGAAGAAGTTATATTAGAAGATCACTTCTAATATAACTTCTTCAACTTGTAAATGAAGAGATGGAAATATGCAAGTAATGGAGTATTATTCTTTCAATCGGTTACTATAACGCGTGATGGATAGGCGCAGAAGCGTACACTCCATAGAGTCAGTAAGCCGTTGACTACCATATACAAGCACAGTCACTATTTTCGAAAAAAGAACACGAAAAAAACAAATCATTTGCAGATGTTTTTAAATTTGGAAACGTTACAGTTTCATACAACATTGCTGGAGCGTTGTAATGTTCTAAATTAAAAAAAACACACTCCTGCAAATTATTTCATTTTCTGTGTTTCTCTAAATTCGATACTTCACGTGTTCTTTTGTCGAAAAGAACGTCAACATTTCAATGCAATAGTAACAATATAAATCAATGTTTCCATCCATGTATATTTAAGAAATAGTACATTATTGCAAAGGCCGTGCAAAAGGCAATCGTAGTTCGAATATGAGTTTGAAGGCCGAGTCGTAGGCGAGAACTGCACTAATACGAGACATTGGTCCTTTCGCCATATTCATTATGTTAATTTACTTGTCATAAGAATACGAAGTGCTTAAATGTATCTTAATACCTTTGTGGAAGAAAACAAATAAATATGTATATATTTTTATTATTATTATATGCACATATGAAATAAAATAAAAATTGCATGTTACATAACGTTACGTAATTATATCGAAGTTACTGAACTATTTGTATACGAAACTATTAAAATGCGGTCATTTCGTAGACAGAAAAATTCATCCCCTACTACGGTAGTAAGAGGCTCGGAGGACGTGTATATACTCACTATGTAGTGAACCGCTCCATGGAGGCGTGGAAGTCCCTCTTGTGGACAGCGCGCCGCAATACATGCAGCGGATCGTAGTACTGCTCCCACACTATCGGCTGCGGCACGAACAGCCCTTGCTCCAGGTTTTCTGACCCTTTGGGCGGCGGCCGGTACGTCGACAGCTAACCACCAAAACAAAATTATTGATCAATATTCATACAATACAAGTGAAACTATACGGAGAAAGAATACAAGTATCACCACCCCATCTCATCCATGGAGGGGTATCGTAAAAGGCGATTAACGGAAAAATACGCAGACGATAATCACTGCTAGAGAAGGAAAGTCGAAATAAAACCTTACCCCAACCTTACCTAAACCCGTCCGGCCAGTGTGGAAACAGTAGGCCAATGGTTTTCAACAGGTCTATGTCCAGCAGTGGACTACGATAGACTGATTCATTCCTACTATCGACCAAACGGCACGGCCACACCGCCCTACTACGCGGTGTGGTGGGGAACGAGGTTAAAGAAAGAGATAGAAAGAGCAGCAGTTGAGAGAGAATGAGATGCCGCCATGAGCGTTGGCGATGGACTTACCAAATCAGACTGTCGATACTCTCCCCGTCTCGCAGCGCACATACCTAAGGTACAGCGGTTACGATCATAAATGCGAAAGTAACTAACTGTCTGCCTGTTTTGCCTAAATCGTTAACAGATTTGGATGGTTTTTGATAAAGAGCTACCTCTATTTCTCTGAGAGGTGAGATTTCAATTGCGCATGCTCTAAATTTGGTGCGTCACATTAGAGCATGCGCAAATGAAATCTCACCTAGAATTTAGTTTTCAAGTTTGTCCGATCATTCGAAACGTTCTTACAGCATATGCCTGTTGCTGCTTTGAAATACATCTAATATTAAATTGTCTCAAAATGACCCAGAATTCATAATGGGGTACATTATGAAAGCTGGGTCACTTTGAGACAGTATAAGATCTTGTCAGAATTTTTATTAAAAAAATCAGACACCAAATGGCAACTTATGTTCCACGCTTATTAAAATCTGTTATTAACATGACATATTTACGAGTAGGTATGTATCAAGTTAATACAAGCATAATTATTATGGCGTGGTCGTTACAAAGGAAAATAACACGGTATGTGGAGTAGGTATTGTATTACAATGTGGGCTGAAAACGTAATAAACCAAATGTAACACGTTTAAAATATTAGATGACTAGCTGTTGCCTGTAGCTCTGCCCGCGTAAAGCATTGTTACGCGACTCACAGGAATATACTTCTCGGTGTAAAATTATTTACCTAATGAACATGGGATTTATCTAAATTAAAATAAAAACAATACAGAATATACCTATACGAACCAGCAGACTCAGGCATTAAAAAAATCCGCCCCATCGATGTAAACCGGGAGGGTGACCAGAAGGCTGGCGGAATTGCCAATTTGAATGCCAATACCAATCCTTTGCGCAAGGATTAAAGTAGTCCTTTGGTCACGGGTAGCGTCTATTTTATGTTCTATGTTATATCAGTCTATATGTAATGTTTCTGTATCAAATATCATTCAGAACCGTTCAGCAGTTTTTTACGTATTTAGAATATCTGGGTATACCAATATTCCCATCCTACTAGATTTATCATGGAATCAAAGAATCAATTTCATTTAATCAGTTTAGGCACATAAAGAGCACATATGAACATCAAAATTTTACAATTACATATATTAAAAAATAACATAAAAATATTCAAAATGTAAAAATAGACCATTGGAAAATGATTCTTTCGCGACGTATTGAAGAACTTAGTCCTACTAATATTATATTGGATTTGTATTTGGTCCACTGATATTTTACAGCGTGGAGAACACATAGATTCATATACATTAGATTTATTCCTTGTAACTATATATACCTTCATTAGATAAATGATATTTATTCATTTCTTTTCTAGACCCAATTCGGCTAATTCTCGAAATCCACGTAGTCTAATCTTCTGACTAAACGTACCCTTATTTTTTCTTGCGAAAATTCTCCACGGATACCCCACTACCGGAGTCGGTGAGAGAGGTTATGTCAGACTCGAACCGTCTAAAACGCACGGCGCCTGTGGATCGTTTTTAGTTTCCGAAAGTGAGGTTAACAGGTATATGCCTGGCACCCCGGCCGACCCAGGACCATCTCTCGCGATCTGGCCCTCTTCGGATGTGGGAGGTACCCTATAATTAGGAATGTAAACTATAAGTCTTTTATTACTGCGTATAAAAAGAAAGGACAGTTCCCTCCCTATTATTTTCTCTTACACACAAGTATGACTGTATCAGTCGAGTTTGTTTACATTCCATATCTCGACTTAATAGACTCAAGATGCATCAATCAAAAGGTCACGCTGCTATCTATAACTTTATAAATAATCATCATTATTATCTTAGCTGTGTTCTCGGTTGTATTCGAAGCTTTCACTCCTTTTAGATTCTAAGGCTTTAAGACTTGGACTGCCATTCGACCTTTCAAGCCCGAAAACTTGCGCCTGAGCTTCGTTCGTCAATCAGCAATCGTAACGCAAGGGTCATCCCATCTCCTGGGCCGGCCAGGGTGCGAGGGATATGTCTCAGATAATCTACCCCCGGCAAAATGCGGTCCACACACTCCGCGTGCGTTTTAGTCATTTCAAGTCCGACATAACTTACAACAGGGTATCCGTGGGGTCTTTGCGCACATTAAAAACTAAAGGTCATCCCATCTCTTCCCATGGACATCGTGAAACGAGACGAAATTAATAGTTGTTTTCTATCTGACAGTAAGTAATACCTTCTTAGTCCTATACAATTTTACAAATAGAACATAATCTGTTGACGATATTTTTCTATCAGCTCACGTGTATCCTTCATCCTACAGTCTCGGGTCCTTTAAGAGGAGCGTGAAAAAACATATAATGAGGCCGTCAAGCTGAGTGCCACCATTGTAACATGGTTACGTGTCTATAATGGTAACCCTCTTTCCTGAGACTTTGAATTTGGCTTACAAGGTAAAGGAAAGTCAAATTGGCGCGTCCTACTTAAAAAAACTGCCACTTTCAAAGTAGAAGTGCCCGCAAACTTCTTAAATAAAAGGAATAATCAGTTTCATATCGTCTACGATTGGTTGTTGTGCAAATCGAAATCGCGCTCCGCACTCACCACCAAAGAGACAGTATGGGAGGAGACAGCTCTGTACTAAACCTAATTCGATCAGATTACCAGATGATATGTATATCAGTAGACGCGTATTTAATGGGAGAACACAATGGCTAAAAACCTGGTCACGATACCAAAAAACCATTACAAAAATATCAGAAAAACTCCGTTCTTACAGGGTCGATGACAGCACGGGTGTGACTCCCCTGATGTTGTCTACCACCTCAGTTGTATAAAGAAATAAATAAATTAAAATCAGTTTCTGATATGGTAAGAAAAATTCAGAAAAATACCAGAAGAAAACAGGCTCATATGAAAGATTATCAAATTCTGTGAAGGAAAAACCTCTGCTGCGATTTCTAAACACTGGTGAATACGGTATGCTGGTGCTGCGATAGAAGGAGCCATAGTCATTTCGTGAGAACACTATTAAAGACTCGTCCAATTTTATACATCTTATCTAGTAAATCTGATCGAGCTACGAGCTAAGTGGTGTCATAGTCGCTGACAGTGTATGCGGACGAGTACATGGTACGTTACCTCCTTGAGCACGGTCTCGAAGTTCCGGGTGTGCGCGTTCCCGGAGCGCTCGGGCATGAGCTCCAGCAGCTGCGAGTGCGTCTTGTCGCCCGCCGCCAGCAGCGTGCTCACCTCCAGGCGCGACTGCGTCAGCTCGTCGTTACCTGCACCGTGGCGCTTGCTATTACTACACAGGATACTATTATGTATGCAAAGAGGCGTCACTGTATCTATGTATACCTCGGGATACTAATCTTGAACCTAAATCGCGAGATAAATGACGCCCTCTCACGCGTGGATTCCTTAGTAATAATTTATACTTTGTGAATTTGATTAATCTTTTTTGATTTAATTTATCTTAGTGATTCTACAGTCCCGGGCCCTTTAAGCGGGGCGTGAAAAAGCATATGATGAGGCCGTTAAGCTGAGTGCCACCATTGTACCATGGTGACCCTCTTTTCTGAGACTTTGTGAACGAGGAAAGCCCCTGAGTCAGTGTTTCCGAAAAGTTATAACCTGAGAGTCTTCTAGTCGAGAGGTAATAGGTTGTTTCTAGACCGGTGTGCTCCAACTTCGACCACATTATAACTTACCAACTTAGACCTATTGTAATAAAAGACTATTTTATATAAGACAGGTTGATTTTCTAGCCAATCGCGAGCGAGTGTATGCACAAGAATCGGTGCTACTATGTAGAATAAACCTTATTCTGGTAATGCAGGCCTACCCTGTAAAGTTTGTACTCAGAGCACATTTATGTTGTAATCAATTAACCTGACTTATTATTAAATTAAAAATGACGTTTTATCACTATCTCATTCACTGATAAGTGAATATGATAGACAAGAAGCATCTTATTTAAAAAGTTTTTAAAAGACAGACAGTATTTAAAAAGTTTTTAAAAAGTAGGCAGATTTTTCATTAACATATTGATGCCGAATTTACTTACTGAGGTTGGTTCGTGAGGAGACCAGTATCGCGAGGAAGGTGAGCAGGCCCTCGACCATGGCGTCCTGTTCAGCCGCCTGCGCTGGAGACATGGGCAACATACTGAGCCATTCTCGTACGCCAAACCTGTACACAAATACTTTTGTATAAGCATCATGATGTCACATACAACTATTTAGATTACTGCTTAGTCATGTATACTAAATTACTAATTTTATAAAGCTGAAGTATTTATTTGTTTGTTTGAACGCGCTAATCTCAGGAACTACTGGTTCAAATTGAAAAAATCTTTTTGTGTTGAATAGTCCGTTTACCGACGAATGTTCTAGGTTTTATATCATCTCGCTACTACTAAAGGGAGCGGAGCAGTGATCATAAATGTTAACAAATTTCCATACATTATTGAAACAATTAAACATTACGGGTTCAAAGGTATGATGTTATAAAATATTCCTCGGACGATGCCGCGACGGGTCAGCTAGTTACTAATAAGTGTGCCTATTTTGGGTGCGTTGGACCCCATAAGGACCAGGCCAATCTGACCTACAACCCGACACACTTGCTGATTTACATATGAGGTTCCGGCGCAGATTTTAGGGTTGAGTTACAGAGGCAGGCTCGTTCCAGTAATAGACAAAATATGCGGGAATGGCGTTAGGGAAAAATAGAACATTACTGTAAGCATGCTGTAATACCTTTAAATTTCGTGCATCAAACTGTCAAAGTAAATACTATATTTTCCAACTACATCATACGATAAAGAGAATTAAAAAAAAATTGTTCTAGTCTTCCGGTCCGAGTTTAAGCATTATTATATATAATATGCATTATTTATTGTATATGGCAATACTAGCCAGGGGATTCCCTGTGATATATGAAAGAACTGCGTACGAGCAACTTTTGTACATCTATTCCGTAGTAGTGTTTAATACACATAATATTGTTTTAGGGTTACGTTAGCATTGTATTTTTCAGCGGGAGCGACGAAGGATCGCATGCCAAGCTGCCCGCGTACGAAGGCAACTCGGGCGTCGGAGGTCGATGAACGACCTCCACCCCCCATGAGCGCAGGCCTGGGTGGAGCCGCCTGTCATCCTGGCAGAAGCAGCCCGCGGCGGCGGCGCGCCTCACGCGCCTCCCCGTTTCCGGGGACGAATTGGGGACTCTATAGTCCCCATACCCGAGAAGAGGGTCAGATCGTAAGAGATGGCCCTGGGTCGGCCGGGGTGCCAGGGATATACCTGTCAACCTCACCTCCGGCAACCATAAACGACACACAGGCGGCATGCGTTTTGGTCGGTTCGAGTCCGACATAACCTCTTCCACCGTATCCGTGGGGATAATGTGCACGTAAAAAAAAAAGCATTGTATTTTTTATTTGTATAGGTTTAACACTAGCATAGCAGTTTGTTTGGCTTGTTTTTTGTATTATTTCGTAAGAGCTGACGGCACAGAAACTCTCTGTTGGGGAAAGGATGGCAGCCAACTACTATAGTGGCAAACTACTATATAGGTAAGTACTCTGAATAATATACACTGAAATCGCGTGACGTTGCTAGTTTTAAAATAAATCAATATTTTATGATCGTAATATTAAGCTCGTAAAATCTAGACCGAACACAGGTTCTAGAATATGATTAAATATTCTTAGTTTTTGGTAATACACAAGTGCGGGAACTGTAAGTATGTTTGTCAGTTGCCATACTTGTAACCAATTCTATGGAATGTAATTCGATGCTTGAGTACTCTAAGCAACGATTATGCTTACATAATCTAGGTACTACAAGAACGATGCACTAATGCATATCATGTTCTATGCTCAAATTTCAGAATCTGCAATGTCATGAACATACAATCAGAGATATGTACGAATGATTTTACTAACATTTTTTTTCGCGCATATATAGATAAAATCGTTTTTCATAGGTATGTACTGCATACTGTATAATACTAGTGGGTTGTCACGGCTTCGCCGGCGTGGTAATCAGGTTGGCAACACAAGGGACTTTATTCCAGGGATAAAAAGTAGCCTATGTATTATTCCAGACTATAATCGACTCGAATCCCTATACTATTTAGAAGAAGTTTAACAAGTAATGTATGCGAAGACATGTCATACGACCACACATAAATATTCCATAGAAATTAAAAGAAAAACCGTCCCGCAATCCACTCAATTGTCTAAAACTATAGGTTCTTTTTTTTTTTCATATACATTACTTATTAAACATGAATACGGATAAACGCCGTCATTGAGAAGCCGCAATGAATTAAAATAATAAACAAAATTATCATATTCAAGTCTATTTCATGGTACGCTCAACGTCTGCTGCTGTGCAACACTGCTGCGTGCTGCTGATTTTGGAATCCTACCTTTAAACTTATAGTTACTCTTATAAGGGACCGACTGCCCTTCGGCCTCACAATCTCGTAAGAAAAGCCTACGCCAAGGCTTCATTCGTCAATCAGCATGAGCAGGTTTACCAGCTTACAGGCGAAGTTGACTCGGTGGTGGTTTGGTGGTCCCATACGCCCTCTTTTTTAAGCCGAATACATTCAATTCAAATAATTTAGGATGCTGTTCACCTTTTCTCCCAGAATGCTGGAGTGCAACCGGACGTCACTGATTACCCAATTTTCACGCGCACCGTCTGGCGACTGACCTTCCAATGCTATGTGTTAGGATGCTGCTTCATAAATACTTTATATTCGTATATACGATTTTTTCGGTCGTCCACTACAAGCATTTTTGACGTGGATATTAATGTTTGAATATAGTTAGCGTGATGAGCCTCGAATTCATTTTGCCTTTTATGCTGTGTCAGCTGCTACCGCGTGGCAAACTAGTATCGTGTAAAAATTACTACTGGAATTCAGTAGATTATACCCTGTCTTTATTTCAATAAAATCGGCGGTTCAGTGGCTTTCGTGTCAAAGCGTAACACAAAGACAAACAGACTTACTTTCGCATTTATCTCGCAACTTGCCTACTCTCCACTGTGCCCTCTGCTAGTCAGAGGGACACGCGGTGGGCTTCCGAGCAGCCCTCTATCGGGCCACTCCCGCCTGCGGTCAATACCGGTCAAGGCGCAGCGTTTTCCCCTGGGAGGCGAGGCTCTCCCATCCCCATTGTCCAAGGTTAACTGCCTGCAAGTTCTGTGCCCCGCCATAAGACCTGTACAAACTCAAGAAACTTACATATCAATGCACATATCCAAGAACTGGTCAGCTGGTAGGTGCGCCGCGCAAATCTGCAGCCAGTAAATGTCCATATCGACCATCGAGTTGCAGAAGTTGGCCTGGATGTACGTCATGGCCTGCCCTTTGATCTGCAGCCCATTGCGTACCCACACGCCGGCCAGGATCTCGTAGAAAAAGCTCTGGAACAAGAAACATGATGCTTAATGATTTGACGATAATGGGAGTCAGGATACATCCATCTGCTATAGTAAAATCTTCAACAGGGGTATTAAAAGGTATCTACTGGGTCGGTAGCACGAGTATGATGCCCTGGTGTGGCACACGTCCATGGGCCACGGATACCACTTTCCATCAGGTGGACACTGCTTTTATCTGCCACCTAAGTAGTATAAAAAAGGTGTATATGATTTAGTTATTAATTCATCATCGTCCAAGAACCAAATTATGGCAAGTAGACAGGAGTAAAAGGTTTTCTATTCTATAATTTGGTTTATTTAGGTATTTTCCGGCGTTTTTACGCCAGAGCCTTGTCTGTTTTGTCAAAGGTTTGATCATATTATTATTCAGTGAAATATAAAGTGAAATATGTTCTAGAACATTTATTTACTATGTACCGAACCATGAAATAAAATCTAATATTCGCACACATATAATTTACAAGCATGTTTACACAAAACACAAGCAAGTACACTGGGATAAGGGGGGTCACAGACACCTGACCCTCTCGATAAGTTAACTTCATTTAAATGAATATAGATTTAGTAGCATGTCAGCCGGGACGATGGCCCGACGCAAATATTTTATTCTCCTTTTGTTTCTCTTCTCTTTTTCCACCCATGGTGCGTTATTGGAGGAAATAGGGTCGGAAATTAGCAATGAGTCAACGGAAGACGACAGCTGGTCATATTATGCTACCACTCCGACTCCAATAGTCATTAGAGATCTTCATAGGAGAATGTTACAGGATGGGGTCACCATCAATTCCCTTGTTACCGGCAATCCTACGATACAGATTTTGATGGAGCAAGGTAAGAGTTATTCTTTACACATGTATAAATTAAAAGGGCGCTTTTGCTGGTAAAATTTTGCAGCAAAATAACTAGAAAACGACTCTAAAATATCTACACAATCAATAATCCCCTTTTTGTATAGTTCAATAGTTTGGTTGTATATAAATAAAAGGTTATTTATATACGAAGACGAGTTCAAATCAATGTTGGATTTTCGTATATTATTATTTAATATTATTTTACTTGACCTCATTGAAACTTTACATCATCATCTTAACATTAGAAAAGTTCCCGTTTGTATCCGAGTCTCAGCGGTCAGGGTCCATTTAACAGGAATGACTGTCATCTGACCTTGAACCTCGAGAAGCCAGCCTGTACCAGAGCCGTGCCCCTCTATCAATAGGCGTACTGGCTTGCAAGATTGGCTTGGACTCCGAAGATCTTGGTCCCAAAAACATCCACACTTTATTTAGGTATATTTTGTATATTATTTACAGCTAGAAAGAGATCCCAAAAACTGGAAATGAGGCTTTTACAATGGACCGACTACCTGAATGCTCTGTCTGCGATCGAAATGCAAATACAGCAGAATGTTGACCATCATGAAAAGCTGGAGCCTGATACACTAGAAAACTATGCAGAATGGTGCGTGTCCCTGGATTCCGGAGCCACTAAAGGCATCATGGAAAGGATCCATAATCTTATAGTACCTATGTTCAAGAACCAGGGGCTACTGGAGATGCTACAAGCATTTACGAATGAGGTATTTAAAATTATTGTTATATCTGTTTTTTATCATCGTTAGATTTTCAAGTTGCATCAGAAAATTGCACTTTGAGCCTGAGTCCACATATTGTTAGTGTCTGACTATCATCTGAACTCGTAATCACGAAAAGATTCCATAACACAAGCTAGCTAAGCTATGCCTACCATGGGTCTAGATAGCGTTGTGTGGAATGTTATGGAGTTGATGTTTAGCAGTTGATTATATTGATGGAGGTAGGACACGACGGTACTTTCGTCCGAATGGGCAGTTCGACTGGGGAAGTATCTTTGCCTTACAGAATACCGCGGCTATAATAACCTCGTGTTAGGTTCCCGGTGAGTAAGGTAGCCAGAGCTCACTGGAGAGTTTTTGTGTTTTCAGTGGGATGAACAAAAGCTTGCCCTGCTTTGTCTTCTACACTGAAAGTACAGAAATTCTCTGTGCTTACAAAGTCAGCAGCGCGATTTTGATTCCCCTGGTGTTGCACACGTCCATAGGCCACGGTAACCACTTTCCACCAGGTGGGCCGTGTGCTTGTCTGCTACCTAAGTGGTATATTTTTTTTTAAATTTATTTAACAAATTACATAATGCGGACATAAATAACAGTTTTGTGATATTAATAAACCACTAAGATTTTGTGCTAATACTACAAGTTATACTTAAAACCAAACGATATTAAATTGTTATCTTACTTAAATAATATAATTGACAAGATAGATGTACACAGTTATGCAATATACAAATAGCTAGGTAAGGTTGACTTGGGGCCCAAAGGCATCCGTAGGGCCCTAGTACCCTACACGCCCATAAAGGACATCAGGTGAGTTAATTAACTTTATAGTAATTAGTAGATATATGCTGGCAGAAGCAGGCCGCGGCCGCGGTGTGACTGGCGTGCCTCCCCGTTTTCCGGGAACGAGTTGGGGACTCTGTAGTCCCCACACACCCGAGGAGATGGCCAGATCGTGAGAGATGGCCCTTTGTCGGCCGGGGTGCGAGGGATATGCCTGTCAACCTCACCTTCGGCAACCAAAACGACCCACAGGCGGCGTGCGTTTTAGTCGGTTCGAGTCCGACATAACCTCTTCCACCGGCTCCGGTGGGGAGGTATCCGTGGGGATTTTGCGCACGTAAAAAAAAAGAGTAGGTATATGCTTAATTTTTATTTGTTAAGATGAGAAAAACAATCGGGGTCTAAGACACGTAATATAAGAACGACTCTCCATCCTGATTATAGATATATCTGAGTAGAGATTGCCAAATTTGAGCGATTTATCTATACAATCTGTCCTCAGATAAATCGAGATTTCGAACAGAGTACCATTCTACACCGGGTCTTAGGATTATGTCTACTATAAACCTCTTTTGATATAACCTTAAAAATTGGTATACAGTAATGTTTACCGGGGACGAGATAAACATGCCATTCTTCACTCGCCCGTGCCAGGATGTAAACACATATTAGGTATGCTGTTTGCTTACTTTCGAAAAATGTGACAGGCATGATAGGAATATTGCAAGATAAGTTACGAGATAATAAAAAAATTTTGAATTTATAGGAGGTAGGACACGGCGGTACTTCCGCCCAATTGAGCAGTCCGACTGGGGAAGTACCTCCGCCCTACAGAATACCGCGGTTATAATAACTTCGTGTTGTGTTCCCAGCGGTGAGTAGGGTAACCAGAGCTCACTGGAGAGACTAAAGGCTTGTCCTGCTTTGTCCTCTACACTGAGGGCACAGAAACTCTGGGCTTACAAGGTCGGCAGGCCACGGTAACCACTTTCCATCAGGTGGGCCGTGCGCTTGTCTGCCACCTAAGTGGTATAAAAAAATAATGGAATATAGATTTATACGTCATTAGATCACCCAATAGCCCACCCAGGTTCGATTCCTTGGCCGGACAACAAACACCTGCACGTAAAACCCTAAGTATCCTACCATAATCTTTAATTGAAACCATATTAAATTTAATCTTAAACAAAAATAATTCTTTATATCTAAATCGACCCGCGTAGGTGTATTTGGTAACAATAATATATTAACTAAAGTCAATACAACTGAGTATAATGCAAATATACATTATAAGGTGTTAAATTACTGAACCGTTTGTGATAATATTTGAAGCGTGGGGGTGGCTACTATGCAGGTTTGGGACACGGTTATCTTTACAAAATTAATGTGACACAAAGAGCAACCAACCGGTGTTTCGTTATTTGCTTGACAACCAGTGTTGCCCAATTGGAGATATTTTACATTTTGTGGGACGTTTTTTATGTTACCCGACTGCGATGTAACAAAAAATAGGGTTATGTGTTTGACCTGTGCATGTTTATATCTATGTCTGTCTCTTTAGTGTTTATCTGAGAAAGTAAGGCGACTGGATTCGTTTTCCTTGCGATCTGAAAAACAGGGCCTAAATATTATAGGTTTCAAGGCCGTCACAAACTAAAGTATTAATTAGTGTCTTTATTAAATAAAGCCGGTAATGGTAGTGTGTATTGCAAGCTCACTGTGCGTTAAACCAGTTTCTGACAGGCCCAAGGCCGAGCTTCAGGTTTAATACACGGAACATCGAAATGAGTCAACAACCAATCGGGTCGTTATATTCACAGAATGAGCTCATTTTTACATTCAAATTTATAAAACCTCAAACTAATATTCAGTGGTAATTTCTTGTCGCGCATTGGCAACACTACGACCTCGGGCCGCACTACATCAGTGGGTGTGCGTCAGCCGCCATGTCCGTCCGACGCTTGCGCAGCTTTCTCGCGCTACTCGCGCTCGCAACCACAACGCGCGCGTTTTCCGTCGAAGACGTCGTCGATATCATACACATCGGCAAAGAAATAGGGCAAGAAGTCATAGGCTCTTGGGATGTCATCGGCCAGCCGTTCAACGTTAGTGAGGGGGTGGCAATACCATATGCTCACAAGAAAGAAAGGGAGATTCTCCAGAAAATTGCCCAAATATCGCGAACACTCGATCGAGTAGAAAACAGTGTGCAGTCTGTTGGAGAATTAGCGCTGAAGATATCTAGGAATGGACACAGGGAGACTAGAACCGAGCTGCTATTGCACGAGATGTCGGATCTGTTGAGTAGAGTTTCATGGTCTAACAGAAAGATGCGGGAGTACGTGGAAATACAGACAGGATTAGAGAAGAGTACGTTGGAGGACTTCGCGTCCCAGTGTGTGTCTCATGACAATGGTGCTCTGCCGGGGCTGCTGGAGCGAATCCACTCGATAGTGGTGCCTCCCCACAAGAACTTATTAGGGCAAGGACTCTTCCAGATCCTTATTGAACACTTTAAGGTTTGTTCATTATTTTCAAGCTTTAATTTATTAAATTTTTGCTTAACATGATTTCGTTAATTCGAGAAAGTTATAAAAATCGTGTTTTTTTAAAGCGAATTCGAGGTTTCTTTAATGAAAAATATTTGTCAAGAGGGAAAATTAGATGTGATCTTTATTAAACGGATGTAAGTAATACGGAGGGACAATTTACTGTAGTCGTGATGCGGGCACACAATTGTGTATTACAAGTATTATAACACAAAAGAGACACATTTTCAATGACAAATGTTGCGTGATTCACTTCAGTTTGTTGAGAATGTTTATTGCCTTCCAATAACGTTATCCGACCTTAAATAAGTGAAGCTAGATTTTACAATAATTGTATATAGTTCAACGCGTTTATCTCTTTTTAAACTAAGTTATTAGATTTTTTGAGTAATTAATTTTCTTGAATAAAACATGAAAGCTCAATTAAGTTAAACGAATTTTCAATGGTAAAATAGAGTCTAAATTATTAAAAAATTAATCCATAGGTGACATTTTATAATAAATATTTCTTTTAAATACTAGAATTACTATATTTCCGAAATATTAATTGACATTGTCGTTAACATAAATATTTAAGGAAAGTATTTTTATTTATACCACTTAAGTGGTAGACAAGCACACGGCCCAGGATGCATATTTATGCAGACCTACACAAATAAGCTCAAGCGTTTCTCCCTCCGGGGTAGGCAGAGGTTACAACCCGCTGTTGCCATACATAATTATGTACATACGATTACACGTTGCTTATATTATATGCCAATTTATATTATAAACACAAATAGGTGAAGTTAAGTAGTAATATGCTGTGTATGTACGGTTTGAATCATTCATTAGTCACGGTAAACCTATAGATGTATGGACCAAGCCAATAGCTAAGCAAACCTCTCATGTAAGCCGGATACACCTCATAATTTACGGACGAGGCAACGCAGGCTTCTCCTGGATAGTCGCTAACATAAATACGTATAAGCTAATCCTATTAGAGAAGAAGGCGTTAGTGGACACGAGTTCAGAGGTAGCCTCGCACGCAACCGGGAACCACTCCGAAATTATAATGAGGTCACGGTACCAGTTTACAAAGGTGATCAACTGTACCGTGTGCTTAAATGCAAATTGTTTTTAAATAGACTAAAGTTATTTTGTCTTAAAGTGAAGCAAAAGCCAACTTCGCGATTACCGTTAAGTTTACTTTCACTTTTAAGAACCTTTGCACACAGCTAAGCGGCCTTAACAGCAGTATCAAAATATTAGCATTTATTTCATAAAAATGTTTTATTTTTAAACCACTCAGGTAACAAACTTTTTACTGTAAGCGGTCACCACATAATATACGCACTCGTAATGGTTAAACTCTTGTATTTTTCACTAAAATAGAACGTTTACCAAAAAAATCTGCCCGAGGATATTTCAGTCTGACTCAGTTGATCTGATCTGATGGGTCACCAAACATGACACAGAAAACAGAACACTTGAACAATATAAAATAATTATTACAAATAGGTATTTGCACTTAGCGTGAATCGAACCCTCTCAGATGACTCAGTTAATATCAGAAATATTTAAAATAATAATATAATAATAACTTCACACCTATATCCCCGAAGGGGTAGGCAGAAGTGCTAGCACCCACATTTCGCCAGTTTATATTTAGGTCCCAATGTAATAGTTAACCGGGCACTTAAAAACCTGCGATAAACACACACATAACTTCGAAAAGCATCGAAAAGTCATTGGTGTATGCCATGGTAAAACCTGGAATCGAACCCGAGACCTCGTCTCAGCAATCCATTACCCATACCACTAGGCTACAGCGGCCATTTATCGTGAATCGAACCCGCGATATAGACGTAGAACGCCACGTCACGCACCTCTCAGGTGGCTCTGTGAATATCACAGAAGCACTCTAAAATATCTGCAACCAAAACTGGTAATTGAGAGTCACAATTTGCTTACTTTAGAAGCGGCCTACTATAAAGTTATGAAATTGGTGGCCGTTCTTTCACAAGCTCACTTCTTGCAATATGTTTTGTTGAAATCTGTGCCTTTTGTGCGTTTGTTCTGTGAAGCTATAGTATCAAAGAACAAACACTATACATTTGCCGTTATTGTACAATATAAAATATAAATTACTACACGTCTGTCTCCGAGGAGCACACGCTAACGGTTCAGGATGACTCATTACAAGGGTCAAACAACTCCGTCAGGGTTCGACAGCTCTATTAAAGTTGGTGGCAACAAACAGGCTTGGTGTTCAATTCACGTAGTTGAAGGACCAGTATAAATTGGACTTTTTGTTTGGATATTATCATTGGTTTACGAATGGAAGTAGAATTAAAATTCGATATTCTGTTAAATTTATTTGTTTCGTGGTATATGTATTGTTCAATTGTAGTACGGATATGATAGTACGCATTTTTAGATAAGTTGGGACTTCGATGTGTAAATAATAATATAACAAATTATTTAATATAATATGGTTGTCTATAACAATAATGCTTAGTATGGCGATCGGCGATGAGCCTTGGAGTGGTACGTCAGAGGTCACGGGTTTGAATCCCCACTCAGTGCAGATAGCTTCTCTGGCAAACACGGCTTTTTTTATACAACTTAGGTGGCAGACAAGCACACGGCCCACCTGATGGGAAAGTGGTTACCGTGACCTATGAACGTGTGTAACACCAGTGGAGTCACATCCGTGCTGCCGACCCTGTAAGAACAGAGATTTTATGTGCCCTCAGTGCAGAACACAAAATCAGGACAACCCTTTGGTCTTCCCACTGACAGCACAAAAACTCTCCAGTGATATAACACTGCAATGTTCTGGCGCCAGAGTGCAGCACTAGCATAAACCGGAAACAGTTGACAGGTCATTCAAAGCTCAAATCCCCGCCTTTTTTGACAATATCAAGTAACTGACAAGTGATATGTGATAATTTAAAGTTTGCTCACTCAGTTTACTCTGTAGGTGCTAGTGGTGCCCTCTGGTAGGCTCAGAGGGCACCTTTACCACAACTACAATCAATATCTGTGTTAGCTCTCCCAACCAATGTAAATACTGTTCAACGTCACTATCTGTCGATTGTACCGTGAGAATCGAGTGCTAGCGATAAAAGCTATTAACTATGACGTCATCATAATAGATTCCGTACTATGAACGTAATGTTGCAATTACGAAATATTATAGTTACTGTTCACTGGAACTGTGGAAGTAGTTGAGTGTAATGAGTTGGTACTCAAGATGTGTGTAAATAAAAGTAATCAAACTATACTCTTATATAATTGTCAAGTAGTCATGTCTGTACATTGTAAATATTGGGTTATGATGTTATAAAAATGTACATTGAAGATATTGGGTTATCAAATTTTGGGTTATGTCAGATTATATTATCGATTCTAAACACAAAAACTTTATCTTGGAATTCTTTCCTGATTTTGAAGTGCTTTTTTTCGTGAGGAAAGTTTTGATCAGACTTTTTGACAATCGGTTAAGTAGAAAACAAAAGTCGCGATAACCGTTATCCGCGCTGGCGTAACCGCAGGTATAGACTAGTCAAATAAGATAAAAAAGTTAGTTGAGGATATCATTCACATATATACTCCCGCTTACAGTTCCGAATGGGAAGAAAAAAGTGTAAATATTACATCAATAGGTACATCAGTTTAATCTATTTGTACCAAGTTTCGAAATATTTCTGAGAATTTTGTACCCAAATTACTCGACCCGACAATCAACACTGTAGTCTTAACAATAATTTCAGTAAGCTAACAGAGCTTCCGTGTCATTCCAATAAAGCAGTATCTATTTGCATTCATACAAAGCAACAAAGTTTATGGTAGTGATATGAGTACAGAACCTCTAAACAAAGAATAAAGCAGATAATTTCTATATATGTATTACTTTGTTATTTCTGTTTAAGCAATCAGGAACAATTTTTCAGTATTTAGCACGTTTCGTCAGTAAAGATAAATTATTTATAATGCTGATATTTATAATAATTTCGAGAAGCTATTTCAATAACGTCAGAATAACGTCATTGACGTGCGTGTTTGAGTGTGTGTGTATGTGTGTCTATCTGTAGGTTTGTAGCGCTGAACGGATGAATCAATTTTAATTTAGTTACTTTGGTTTGTAAGGTGAATTAATTGTTAGTGATCTAAGCTATGTTTGAGGTAAATTGGAGCAAGATGGCCGCCGCCGCCGTAAAATGACACTACATATTTTTAACAACTTCCTTAATAACTAAACTACTTAACTTTACTTAATAACTAAATAAATTTAAATTAGAAGTGAAAAAAACTTTAATGAGTAAAGGTTATTATAAAGTGTATGAGTATCTTAATGATATCAATGCGTGGTCAACATAAGTCTCTTGCTTGCTCGCACAAAATAAATTGTAAACTAAAGCAAATTAAAAAAAAAAAAAATTATCTAGTTCTAATATAGTTCGCTGAGTTTCTTGCTGGTATCTTCTCAGTAGAACTAACCTACCGAACCAGCGAAAGAATTATTTTCCAATGGTTTATTTGTACATTATTTAATATTTTAATATTATTTCTTGACATACTCAATTGTATAATTTTGACGTTCATATGTGCTCTTTGTGTGCCTAAACTGAATAAATGAAATTGATTCTTTGATTCTTTGAATATGATATTAAATGAAAGGGTTATATAAATATATACCTTTAAAAGTAAAAATGTTGTTCTGCAATTTTGAATACATATTATAAGTTATGCTTAGTTTAGGTCTAGATGGCACCACATACATTTTTTAGATTATAACGAAAAACAAAACATTAGTTCGTTTGTTGACCTTGACCGATAAAAGTCATCATTTTCAAACAATATTCGTCTGGTGGGAGTCAGACCCACATGCCTTACATTAAATATTACGTAAGCGGACTACTTTTCCTTGCTTCAATACACTCGGTGTTATACGTTCACTGGCAATCAGTGGGATTATTTTCCTCTTTTCTCCCTTAAAAGCTTTTTTTTTTTGTGTGAAATATAGTCTTTTTTAAGTCTGACTTCATAGTCCTTTCAAACAAAAAAAACTGTATCAAAATTCGTATCCAAAATTAGTTTTTTGTGTCCATCGGGAACAGATACAAAAATTCAAAAAAGATTTCGTGTTCAGTATCGTTAATATATCGTAAACCAAGTTTTTTTTATTATCTATAGTAGTATTTCGATAATAGACTATTTTTTAAGTAAGACAACCGAAATTACTAATATTTTCTCCAACCCCTCCTAATTAAGCTACATCGATTGTGCTTGGAGATTTCACATCGGTGGTGTTATGGCCAGGATTCGAAACCGAGACCTCTCGATCGACGCTGGTAACTAGATTAGGCGTACTGAATCTGAGAATCGTTATTACTTGACCTAACATGACATTACTAGTAGGTAGCAGTAATGTTGGCTTAATTAACATGCACACAAATAGTTTAAATGGCATAAAATTTCGCGCTGAACAATTAGCTAATTAAAAACGATTACGCTATGTTATGACCGCTAATTTTGATTCGTTGTTTTGTACGTTAGGACACTTAGTACTTCTAAGGTGCCCTAGTACTGAGTAGGTAGGTATACCCGACGAGGGCCACATAGAGAAAGATGGCCCTGTATCGGCCGGGGTGCAAGGGATATGCCTGTCAACCACACATTCGGCAACCAACAACACCCCACAGGCGCAGTGCTGGTTCGAGTCCGACATAACCTCTTTCACCGACTCCGGCGGGAGGGTGTCCGTGAGGATTTTTCGCACATAAAAAAAAGTACTGAGTAGGTAGTCACCTACTCCCTCGCATCCGATATTCGTATCCGCGATTTTATAAAAAAAAATTGGATGGATTGAGGCGAGGTTCGGTAGTTCAGGGGTCAGAGCAATCAAAGCAAAATTACAGGGGTAAGGGAAAGATCACGGGTTCAAATCCCGCCTGATCCGATTCCATTTCTTTCTATCTCATAATTCAATAATCATTGTATTCGGTCCCACGTAATACGGGCTGAGCTTGTTGCCGTATTCCGAGCCATGCATCTGAGGATGAGTCTGGGCTGAATATATCTGTCTGATGTTAAACAGCCCTATCCTTTAGTCGCCTTGTACGACACCGCATGGGAAGAGATGGGGTGGTCCAAATTCTACTATGTCGAGAATCAAAAAATCTTATTTCAACGGATTCAATGAGTCTTTGTTATTTAAAACTTGCGCAACGTGTAAATAATAATCATAATTTAGGTACTAAATCAGGATTTTATATTTTAGTAACATTAGTTTTATTTCGAAAGAGGAATTTTTAAGGGCTCATAAATCAATATCCTACATGATTCAAAGACTTCGCAAACCAAACCAGTGTAAAGAAAATTACAGAAGTCAATATATAACCTATTTTTCTGAGAAATCGGGTAGGTACTATTAATGACGTCACACCTGTGTACAACATACGATCACATACATACGTACAGAACGGACACAAGCCATAATTGACATTTCCTCATAACGCATATCACTCCGCCCTGTTTCATGAATGAAAGGTACAGTTCGTATCAAAAGTAGATGATCATTTTCAGATAGAAAATAAAAACAATCGCTTTTTTTTTAATCTGTTCCGTGGGTTTGACAGACGTGCAAGAAATGTATAGGTATCGGTATCATGTAAACGACCTTTATTAATTCCAGAGTTCTGTTTTTATAAAATCTAAGGCACTGGATTTCATTTCCGCATACGCTGACCGAGAAAAGTAACCCTAAATGACCTCTTGTAAAAAGATAATGACGCGAATTTACGAATTCAAGTTGAATAAATTGGAAGGACAGCGGTCGCTTTAAGCCAAATTAATATGGCAAGTAGTAAAATACATCATCGCTATATTCAAGTGCATATCTTTACAACCAACTCGTATCCAACATTGATAACCCGACCGCAAATTTTCGCGACCAAAACGAGAACCTGAGTATTTAAAAACAACCAGTTCTGAGAATTCAACAAAGAAAACGGCCATAACTGAGTGTGCGTGTCTAAAAAATATAGCTTATGTATAAGTATGAGACATATTGCGCGGGAGTCGCCAGCTGACGCCGGCATACAAATATAATCAGCAAATAATAATAATTAATAACAATGCAAACTTTACAATTATTTCAGAGCAGAGAATTTCTCAATTTTAGCTCTTATTGCGTGTGCATTAGGGTCAAAACAAGAGTAAATTAACTGATGCAGAGTTAACAATATTAACATGCGGGTTCGTAGTGACGGGAAGCTTGAGGGGAACTAATCGTTGTCGATATCTAACTATATAAAAATGAATGTTGATAAACGCAAACCTCGAGACTTGACTGATTCGGTAGATAATTTTTCGTATGTTCCTGAAGTTTCCAGGAATGTTTTTATGCAAATAAACAGGAACCGAATATAATTAAATGCGGGCGAGGCACCGGGGATCAACTAGTCTCATTTAAAAATGGAATACTTATGTGCTTATTGAGGAGATTCGTGCTGATTATAAAAACTATAGACAGGTTTAATTCTCACAATAAATATCATGTACTTAAATCGATGTCTCAATGAAGACTCAGCTGTACTTCTCAATGTCATCCAAAAACCGGTTGAACAACAATGAGGTTTAATCTATCAGCCACGACAATGACATAATAACCAGTGCCTTCCTTTAACTCACCGTGAAGTCGATAGAACGAACAATACGAATTATATCTACAAGTTATACCGACAAAAACGAGGATAAAACAACAATAAAAGAAATTAAGAACGCATTAATGTTAACACTTTCAATTGTCTAAGTCTCACGCGTGACGGCACGGTATATTGTAATTTCTTATAGTATATCGATAGAGTTTATCGACAAAGAGCGTGGCGATTCACTAATGCGACCCCACTCACTGCGCACGGGCAGCAAGCCCCTCACTTCTCGACCGCCAGTCAGTGTAACTCGTGCCGCGTCACAAAGCGTATTTCATTACAGTGTCATTATGAGGCTCGCAGCGCTTTTTGCGCTGCTCGCTGTAGCCGTAGCCACCGAGCTCACGCAGGTGGATCAAGTGCGACAAAAGTTTTACGATTTAGAACAGGAATTGTGGATAAATGTGACCGATCCTCAGTGGAGAGACTCCGGCTTTGGAGGGGATGTCGAGTTAACAAAGGCGTTCACCGCGTTCAATAAGCACATCGAGTCTACACCGAGGACTAAGAGAATAACTCTCAAGTCGTGGGTATGGACAAGGGTGTCGGAGAAGTTGGGTATAATCGATGGCTTCTACAAGAACTTTGTGGATTTCGTATCGCGACAAGCCTCACCGAGTACTGTCCCAGCTCCTGTGCGCGATTGGTTGGATATAGCCGAATCAATCTTGATGGATCCTAAATCATCTGTAGCGCAGGCTGTGAGGAAACTACACGGTTTTCTGGAACACGGGGATACGTTCCGGTCTGTTTTACAGGTAAACAAGTGACAAATGGTTTTGAAATTGTGGAACAGAATATCCAAGATTTGTAAACGGTAGACGTTTGGCAGTGTCAATGATCAGTGTTAATATTAAACAATCAATTGGTTTACGTATTCTATACAATAACATGTTTAATATTATTGGACTATAATACCTCACGTGGACGTTTTGTCATATAAAAGTACAGACTAAACAGTAATCACATTTCATTCGCGTTTAGGCAATACCCTCGCTGTCTCGACTGAACGCTCATACAGTCGGACTGCAACCAGTAATTTATTTTATTATGATGTTAGAAATGACTGAGGCAGTCAGGCTTCCAGTACTAGCAGCGTAAGAAATCCTGAGTGAAATACAAAGAGTTTTTAAAAATAAATGTTAAATAAACAATGCAATTATACATTCCACGTAGAACTAAGTAATCTGCAGCATTAATTAACTTGCTATGCTGGACCGATAAACGGTATCTACGATAGACTTGGTCAATTTAGAACTGTTTACAAATAAAAGATTTATTAGCGTCAGTGAACAGTGACGAGGTTTCATTGTTTGGAATAGAATCTGGGCCATATAGAAGGATAAACAGCTTAGGTAGGATCGCGAGCACGCATTATGAATATGAGAAGGTAAACAACTAATGTCGTACATAAGCACGTATGGCAAGTTGTTTTGTTAAAGTATCAGATTAATTCTTACGATCGAGAGGTCCCGGGTTCGAATTCTGGCCATTACACTACAAACGTGAACCAACTCCTAACATAAACAATTTAGCTTAGCTGGAGGAGTTTGAGGGTATATTAGTAATTTCGGTTCTAAAAATTACTAATAATAAAAACCAAAACTCTAATTTTATATTTGCTGTCACAAAGAAACATCCAGAGTGGTGAAAACATCTTAACAATCAATTCTCCATAATAATGTGAGATAGTATTCATATTGATATGTGCTAGCAGATCGCTCAACAGCTAGCAGTGTTCAAAATTATCTTTCCATAATGTTATTTAATCACATTTTGAGTCATATTTCTAGTATAGCCTCTCTCGTTCATTTAGAACAAAAGATACGCAAGTAAACGAAAGGTATGGATTTACAAGAATTATTTTATGGTTCATAGAAGAGATTCCAACCGCGCGTGGTTGTCCAACTACATAGGTTCAGTAACTTAGGGTGAAAGCTTGACAGACAGACAGTTACTCTCACATTTATCAATCAATCATCAATCAATCATCGATCAATTTTAACATGACATAAGTAACGGTTGACATTTTACATTTTTATTGATTTGCATGTATTTATTATTATAGAATTTCTTGTCATTTTTATTGATTGCCATGTATTTATACTGTTATAATTTCTACACGAATTATGTTAGTTGAGAAATAAATGAATTGAATTATAATCTTTTATATAAAATTCTCGTGTCGCGGTGTTCGAACTTGAACTCCTCCGAAACGGCTTGACCGATTCTCATGAAATTTTGTGAGCATATTGAGTAGGTCTGAGAATCGGCCAACATCTATTTTTCATCCCCTTAAATGTTAAGGGTTGTCCACCCTTAACATTATATGGCAAAACAACGTTTGCCGGGACAGCTAGTATTAGCATAAAATTTAAAGCGATGATACTACATACTAGTGGCAGATGAGAATATAATGATATTCTATGAGTTATATTATTACCGGTCTATTTGACGTTGTAGCACGTACACATAATGCTAATTACGTTGATATAAACATTAACTATGTATGTCATTAAAAGTAATGATGTCATTACAAAAATATGCAAACTGCGATCCAGATAGCATATTTTTGCTCAGGTGTGCAAAATAGGGTGGTCTGAATTTAACCACGATAAAATCGGACAGTATAAACAAAAATTCAGTTTGAAAGGAAATAAGACGTCTCAATAAACAGCCGCGTGGTTTCCGGCAGAGTAGAATTTGGACCACCCCATCTCTTTCCATGCGATGTCGTACAAGGCGACTGAGGGATAGGGCTGTTTAACATCAGACAGCTGATATATACAGCCCAGACTCAGATTCAAATGCATGGTCCTGAAAACGGCAATAGGCTCACCTCCTCTTACGTGGGACCGAATACTATGATTGATGGCTGGTAATTCACCTCTGCCTAACCCTCCGGGTATAAAGGCGTGATTATATGTATGTATGTAATAAATAATTCTAATAAGGTTACACATAATTGAACCTACCCAACATTAAAAGATTTTTGGCATATACTTCTAAACACAGATACGCTCTATTAATAATAAACCTATCAACTAGTTCAGGTTTATCAAAACATGTAAATAATTGAATAATCACATGCAATTTTAATTCTTTAACGCTTTCTGTACGCTTAACGGTAAAATTGAACTGTCTACAAATTGTTATATAACTGGGTAAAACCGGCTAAGCTAAAAAATATTTGTGTAATAGGCATCTTCCTTGTTCGACCCAACATAACGGTATTGAGAGAGAGAGAGAGAGAGAGAGAGAGAGAGAGAGAGCAATGATTCACTGCTGTTTATAGTATAATATTTATTTGTTTGTGGGCACTGATTCGCGTATTTTTCTGTTGTGTCTATACCATATAGGCAGCTGCATATGACTCATGCCAACATCCTGTAGTCTCGTGTACCTTGAGCCTGTATTTGAGCAGTATATTGACATGGTTACTAAATGTGTCATGAACGTATCCTATACATACAACTGATGGGTTACCTATCCCAATGATATACGCCGGGACACATATCTTGGACTTTAGTCGCGAGACAAATTATGTCCTGGCGCGGTGATGAATCTATATTTGATGTATTTGAGCTCTTCCACCGCCATAGCACCTCGTGTTATCCACAGAAGATGGCTAGCTTTGATGAAAATCAAAGATTCTTTAAACTTTTTTTAATCAAAACTTTTAATCGTGCCCCTACAGACTACAACAGGGAGTGTAAAGATTAAAATCAGAAGGAACGAAATAACAAACTGTAGGAACTGCAATACTAAAGTTAGTTAAAATCAATATTAATAGAGTGTTATTGCCTGAATAGTTTTGTCAAGATGAGAAAATCTCGGAATATCTACTTTAATATGCCGTTAGATATGTCAAGCTTTTTTACATGTGATATTGTCCAACTGCTGTCAGCCGTCCAGTAATGTCACGCCTTTGGACTTATTCGAATCAATTAAAGTAATGTTCTTCGTTAATAGAGAATTCTACATTAAACATTAGCTCTGTTTCGGTCTGCTGCTCCGAAGGTTGCTTCGTGCAGAGGCGAAATTTCACTTTGTACAACATTTAGTTATCACCACTGGTAAACATGTTATTTCGAGCGCAAGACAGATAATTTTGATGAGACATCTTCTACACGGTCAGGTTTCTTTTTTATACAACGTAGGTGGCAGAAAAGCACACGGCCCACCTGATGGAAAGTGGTTACCGTAGCCTATGGACATGTGTAACACCAGGGGAGTCACACCCGTACTGCCAATTCAGTAAGAACAGATAGTTTCTGTGCCGTCAGTGACAGCAAGAAAACTCTCCAGTGAGCTGTGGCTAACCTACTCACCGCCGGGTCACGAGTAGAAATGGCTGTAAAGCGTTGGTATACAATTTGATCGGCCACAGTTTATCGGATCTAGCTCCGGGGTTCAAAAATTGGGTTAGGCGTAATTCCGCACCGAAGTTTTTAGTTTTATAACAGCGTGATAAAACGATATTTTTGGGTGGAATCGAGAACGTGACGAATCGCGACCAACCCGAAAGTTCGGCCTGAAAGTTCTTGATACCGAAGTCCGTGATGGGCTTTGGTTCTCATTAGCATTAGTCTAATATCTGATATGGTTTTATTACAGGATGAAGACGCAGATGTATGCAACCTACAGTTGTCTGCACACCAGTTGATCTTCGATATGTATAACACCATAGCCCTGACTGAAATCAAGGGTTATGCTATGATGCAATTCTCGTGGATGCTGCTCAGAATATACGGAAGGGGTAAGAGAGACCCATTCACTTACATCAGGAGACACAGGCAACATTAAAACTTCAGATATGAATACCAATAAAATAAAGGTGCTAGTACACAGGTTCAGCAAAGTAAAACCGTAATGCTCGTAATAGTAGAAATTATTACAAAATTGCATATACAATTATAAGTTTATAACTTATAGAAGGTTATGAATAAGGTCCTCATTACCCAACCCTCGAACTCTGCAGCATAGTATAGTTGCGATGGTCATCGCGACTCTCTAAACTAGTATTATTACTATTTCTGTTGGGGAAGCATTGACATGGCTGGCATGCATCTATTGGCACAACAGTATACTTGTTTACGACTTCATAATATAAAAAAGAAATGCTATTTGTTTCACTGTTATTATTCCAATCACACGCGGAAACTGTTACGTATATTGTCGAAGCGCGTGCATTAGCAACTTGGTAAGACTATTGAATTGAGTTATTTCGTATCGATGGTCTAGAACACAAACATATTAAGTAACAAATTTTGCACGTACAATTATGAACCCTATATTGATGGCCAAGAAGACCATCTAAATATATTTATTTTGCTGTTGAAGTATTTCCTCAAGCCTTAAATCTACGAGATATGCCGTTATAGTTCTACTTCCTACAGTTCTAGGTTTATAGGTTACAATATACAAATATGGCCTAAGTAATCTTGCTTTCTATTGCCTGTTTTATGACATGGAAACAATGTGGTGGTGCATAATTAAATAAATTTGCGCTTGCCTCACGGATGCGTCAGTAATAACATCACAGAATTGTATTTTGAGAACAATACGAAGTCAAATGTGTAGGTACATTTAGTATTGTTTTATGTTAAGGAAGGCCTATACAAATACGCATGTCTTTTACTTTAACAAGTCAGTGAACTTACAAGGCTTAAGTAAGGGTAACAAATAGTTGTTCAATTGAAGAATACCGTAGGTATAGCAAGAAATATATTATGGAAGTGGTTTTCCTTTAGATGTGTTTATGGCGCATGTCTATGAGAGCGTGTATGACGAAAGTACCACAGTCGATTACGTTAATAATACACCGATAAACTTTATGCGCATTTACATAATTGCATTATTCAGAAGAACAAGGGTCAGTTAGGTAACCTTGAAACTGATAGTAATATAATTTGATATGTAATCTAGTTCTCTAATAAAAATGTAATATATTTCAGGCAATTTCACTCAAGAAGCCAGTCTAACCCGGCAGAGGTATGGGGAAAGGACGGGACAGACTGCGACAGCAGCTCGCGCCGCACTCGCCATGGCCAAGAGGGACTTGTACAGATGCGAACCTTCAGTATACAATGCTGGTAACGTCATATTATTAATACTGACTGACCACCAAGAACGTTAGACTTAGATGGGGCGGAACGGTAGCTGAAGGCGGAGAATCGGATGACATGGCGCACATAGTCGTAACAGTGGATTGTAATAGGTTAATTGATTGATTGATATCAATTTATCATGTGTATAGAGTGTAGATCATACGTCGATCAAATTGGTAATGTTTTGAGAGATAATGATAATGTTTTGAGAGAATAGAATCTTAGAAGTATTTACTGGTAGTCCTCTATAAAAAGGTTTAAAGACTGAAGAAGATGTACTTGGCTAGTTGTGACATTTCGGTCTCGGTAAGAACTGGAGTGATTATATGTACTTTATGTAAACATTTAAATTTTGATCTTTTGACTGTCCTTCTACTATCAATAGTTTGATAACTATATAACGACTATCTTAACTTTATTAGTGTGAAATATTTTCAATAAGAAATAATCTTATAATTCTATTGTGAGAAGATTTACATACACAGCCATACAATGGAATAGCAATGAATGAAATAGTGGAACCCATACAATCGTAGCTATCTCAAAAATCCTATTGTGTCCCAAAATACGGGCGCTAACTTAGTTACGAACCAGTATAAGTTATGTTTGTAACTCTCATTACAGCATAGATCAAGATAAGTTTAGTAAATCTTTTCTGAGATCAATAAAGCATATTCTATTTCGTTTTTCTATTCCTAATTCCAGACACGTATGCGGAAGTGACTCGCCTGCTGCAAGGCTACATCGAGAACGAGGTGGATATGAACGGCGACAATACGTGCAAAGAGAACTGCGCCTATTACTCACTGGCTGAAAACCACGGGTGCTTCAAAGACCAGTACTGCGCCAAGCAAGCCAAATGCGAGGGCAGGATCATTGATTGTCAATATATTGATTCTGATATGTGGGTGTGTCCTGCGGTAAGTTAATGCAACATTATATGTTTCCAAAACTGCGTTTAAAAAATTAAACATAACAGAAACTCACGCCTATATCCCCGAAGGGGTAGGCAGAGGTGCTAGCACCCACATTTCGCTAGTTTATTTTTATGTCCCAATGTCTTAGGTAGTGAGTCTATTGCCACTAACCGGGCACTTATAAACCTGCGATAAATACACACATAACTTCGAAAAGTCATTGGTGTGTGACATGGTAAACCTGGGATCGAACCCGAGACTCGTCTCAGCAGTTCATTACCCATACCACTAGGTTAGCGCGATTATCGTAATTATCGTAACTTTTTCTAAAACAAGTGTTATCAATAATGTTAGGGGGAATTAACACGATCGTGATATATATATATATATATATATCTTTGAATTGCATGACGTCACGACCAGCAGATCACATGCTGTAAGAACGTTTCGAACGAACTAACGGATTTGACAGTTGAATTCGGGATGAGATTTCTATTGGCCATGCTCTAAATATGGTGACGTCACGTTAGAGCATGCGCAATTGAAATCTCACCACGAGCTGTCAAATCTGTTTGATCGTTCGAAATGTTCATTCAGCATTTGCCTGCTGGTTACACCGGTCGTGGTCTCAGGATATTTATTATTATTTACGTGACCGTTTAAAACTTAGAAGTGTTCTCTCTCACCTATTTCCTTCTGGGGTAGACAGAGACAACAGCCCTCTATTTACTTCTATTTTTATATACTTTACGAGCTTCCTCTACTGTCATTAAACCTTACATGCAATCCACCGGTTTCGAGTGCTTTTGAAGTGTCTTTATTTCAACACTCTCCTTCTAATGTTCAGAAATAAAGTAAATTGAGGAGCTGGTCCCCATTTCAATACATACGAGACCACAATGAAAGTAGAATCAGCACAGTTGAGATGAAATAATTGCAAATTATGTGCAGAGTAAAGAGCGTGAATTTTTTTTCGTGCTCACCCCGGACCGAGATAGGCGTGATAGTATCTGAACATAAAGTTTAAAGTTCAAAGCGTATGTTGGAGTTAAACTGTAAATTGACCTCATTCATATCTTAACTATCGTGTCTGTTTATAGTTCAGTTAGATTAGTATTAATTACTATTATACGATACAAAGAAGAAAAAAACACGCTTTTAATTGTCGTTGTTGTTAATATATCATTGTGCGAGGCTCTGAACAAAACGGAGAACTAAATAACACAAGATAAATTTAAGAAAAAAATGACATCATAGAACGTGAGAGTTTAAAAGTGATTATTTATGAGAAGGAGCAATCTACATATCAACATGGAAAATTCCAAAAACTTTATATTTCATTATTTGAGAAATTCTCTGGGACATTTCTCTGCTAAAACTATCTATCACTACAAAGATAAACAGTTCTTATCTTTAGTCCTACATTTTTATTTAGGTAACTTGGATAGATTTCAAGAAGTAAAGTCCACCACTCCATATTACACAAAAACTTAATTATGTTATTGATTATTAACTAATGTACAAATGGGAGAAGTTCAAAATATAGACATTTCTGCTGCTATCGAAACGTTACTTAAAAATAATATTGTTGTCAATTTTTGTTATGAAAACAACTGAATATAATACGTATTTTCCGAATCCTTGACCTCATAAGTTAATCATGAACGCACGATAACTCATCACGACCGACGACGGTGCAAACATCTTATTATCTATATTTTTCCATTTCAGAGTGTTTATAGCAGCAGAAGGTACGAATACATTGAATATGAGAGTGGACGCATGTTAGGCAAAGGGGGCTACTGCAGCTTGGGAACTACGAAGGTGAGATCGCTTTTATTAAAGCTACATAACCGTTATGATTATATATAATAAGCCTATTTCTTGTGTATCTTTAAACTTCGAAATAGAAACTATTTTAATGAATATTCTAGCCAAGTTTCACAAGACTGTTTTAATTGGATAGAACTGTACACTACAATATAATATAATGTACGTACAATTGATAATATGTGCCACTTAGTTTTAGAAGAAATTGTGTGTCTACGAATTACTGAATGTATGGGACGCCAACGTCTGGATATCACAGACTGTATTTAAACAAGGACGTCACATCATTAATAATGTTTGTGTAAGCACAGTATTTTAGATGTGCTATCATAAGATTGTCTTATCAGTGTCAATAGAACTGCTAATGAGGTAATAAGGTCAGATAATTAAGAAAACAAGTAATACGATAGCAGTTAAAACTTGTTGAATTCTTTAAGACTCGTATCTACTAGGCAACATTTGAGGCGGAACAAGTAACGCTCAAAAAGTTTAGCAACGTTGCGCAACTTATTGTTTTTATCATGCGTGTACAGACAACATTGTACCGTATTGTTGTGCAACGTTGGACAACATGGCCCGCAACAATGTTGCTTGATGGATACTAGGCTTAGTGCATGTTATGGATAGTAGATACATAGATATGAGTACGTAATCTGTATAGGTGGATTCATGGTGGCGTTGGTTGTTCTGGCACTGCTCGTACTGCATGTGCCTGTGCGATGACGCTAGCTACAACTCGCACCGATACTTCAGCCTGCGGCCATCGGTATCAGACATCGCCCGGAACAAGTTAGTCCTTAAAAGTTCGGGTCACCCGCACACTTTTAGGGACACACGTTTGAATTTAAAACTAAAGACATTCAAACTTCATTTGAAAAAAACATAAATTTTATTTTAGATTAACAGGAAACAACAAATAAATTTTGCTGTATAATATTGTACTAAAATGTTAACTAATTCAATTGCCTCAAAACATACAAAAGAAATAAGTAAACATTGAAATAAAACCACTTTCTAACGGACATGAGTGATATTCGCGTAAACTTCCGGCAGTATCAAATAGGAAATTTAAAAAAAAAACGAATTAAATAATACCTAATGTTTATTTAATTCGTAAACATTACAAAGTTATGAAATATGATTGGGTTATTACTTTTTGGAGACTTAACAGTTAAAAAACGAATAATTAAAAATCGGACATCGTAGTAAAAATTATCGCTGAACATACATAAAAAATCCAACCAATACAGAAAAGTTGATCAAAACCATTTGGGCGCGCTCAAACATCATCACTCAAACTGTTTATAATTTAAATGTTTCTTTCAAAGGTCGACTCCTGGTGGAAATGGAACCTTAATCACTGCTCATATTGCATGTGTCTATGCGAAGAGAGTGTCAACAACTCTGAACGTTTCTTCAGCTTGCGAGAAGCGGTCGCTGATGTAGAAAGGAACAAGTCAGTATAGGACGCTATATAGGGGATATGGGGAACGCTTCTGACTGAGCACTTCAGCTTCTGATCAGATTTTTAAAATGTCCACTGTAATAAAATTTTTGATCATTAAAATGTCCATAGCAATAAAACATTTATTGATCTTTAAAATGTTCATTGCAATGAAATATTTGTTGATCTATAAAATGTCCATTGCAATAAAACATTTATCGATCTATAAAATGTCAATTACAATTAAACATTTGTTGATCTTTTAGATGTCCACAGCAATTAAATATTATTTGATCTTTTTAAATATTCGCTTAACCAACACATTGGTAATCTTTATGTGGGAAAACATGACATAAACAAGTGAACACTAAACAGAACAATTTTGTAATAACTGCATGGGTGTGCGGGTGACTACAAAAATTGCTAATTTCTCGTAAAGATACTAATTATTCCAATAACGCAGGGTTGTCACAGGACTACGACTTGTCAAAATCGGTAGAGTGTTCCACCTGCAGATCCATCAAGGTACTTTAGTCGAGCGAGGATTTGTGGAGTCGTCTGAAGAAGTGGCGGTGAGAGCGTTCGATCCGTCCAACTCCGATGTGACCGAGGGAGAGGACTATCACAAACTGACTTACGAAAGAAGAGCTATCGATTTGGATGAACTGGACTCACCTTCAGGATACGTATTGACGGGAGTCAGGTGAGTACTACACTTTTTACTTTGAAATTATAGGGACAACGGCGTAGACGTCCATTCAAAATGATTACTGCGATTGAATACGGTTGAATTTGCTTAAAGTTTTATTTTTTTATTAGTAGTACCTATCACTATTTTGACGTCTTTCCTTTTTGAATATCAAAACTAAAGTGTTGAATGTAAAATGTAGTCTCTTACTTAACAACACGCCTATTTGCTAAGTATTTTTGCCACGCCATTGTACCTAATGACAGATGCCTAAAATATTGTTTCAATTATTTTCAGGTTCCAGATGATCGGTGCCCATTTGCACTTCGAAATCAGGTCGACGCCATTTAATTACACAACAGGCAAACTGTGGCCAGAGAAGAGCCAGTGGATAAGCAACGACAATACCGAAGGATCCTCGCAACCAAGGTACGTACAAGTCTTCATTTTCGCAAGACACTTTTTGATGCATACTTTTTGGGGTAGCGGGCATCAGGACGCTATCATCTTGGACCCAAGATGTGCTCTTTATACGTAGTACGCGTTTTAAATGTCATTACAGGATAGCACTGGGTGTTACGGTGGTGGATAAGTTCAAATCCGCTTATCACAGATTCATCATTCATATTAAATCAAAACAATCTACCTCGTACCTTTCGAGATGAGATATACGTATTGTGAGTTTTTATAAATTTCACATCCATTCCATCTCTTCACATGCGGTGTCGTACAAGGCTACTAAGGGATACGGCTGTTTAATATCTGACATATATATACAGCCCAGACTCAGCCTCAGATGCGTGGCTCGAGTTAACTATAGTGTCCGAATACGGTAATAGGCTCACCACCTATTACGTGGGACCGAATACAATTATTGGTGAAATGTGGGTGTTAATTCACCACTGTCTAACCCTCCAGGGATAAAGGCGTGATTATATGTATGTATGTATAAATTTAGATAGACATATGAGGCGGGGAGTCTCATACCCTGTTTGGAGGTAACTATGGATAACTGGGTCATAGTTACCACAAACGTCTTTATATCAGACTCACAACAAACTATATGTCTGTAAATGTTAAGCAACATGTATATGGTGTTTTCAGGTCACGTCTGCAATTGTACAATCCAGATCTACCGACCAGAGGCGACAAAGCTCTGAAGATAGACTCGGCGCACGACCAGTACATCGAATTCACGCACTCGGACTACGACGCAGACGCCGCGCAGAGCACTGTGCCTTTCATAGACGTACAGCCCGTGCTGCCTAGCAAAGGTATGCGGTAGTTTAACATCAGTTAGGTCCAAAGGAAAAAGAGAGCGAACCGACGGAAAGAGAGACCTCGAATATTTGGTACGAATAAGGGGAGTTTTAATAACTGTATCTACAAAAGGTGGTGACGTCATAGCAATCAGATTTACAGGCAATAGCAAAAAGAAATGTTTTTACGAACATGTATTAATTCTTTTGTTTTGTTTGCAGCCCCTAATAGCAAAGGAGCCACCCTGAACAGCGGCGCGGGCCTGTACCACAGAGGAGCCCGCGGTTCCGGCGGGTTCATCGCGGCCAAACTCCTCACCTACGACTACTCCAAACACGTCAAGGCAGAACCGCCTCCGGACGAGCTCACGAAAGAAGACGAGGGCTTCACAACAGAAATTACCAACAGAGTCGAGGCGAATTAGAGTTCAATTTTGTATACCCGTATTATTACTACGTAGTGTAATAGTGGTTTGATGTTTGTGATTTTTTTTTACTGGTAACATTAAATTTTATTGCTAAATGCGATGATTAGAAAGACAAAATATTATTTGACAAAAATGTTTGATCTCTTCTTGACGTAAAATACTCCTGAGCAGCAATTTTAGGAGAATTTTATACTATAATACCCAAAAACAGTTAAATTACAACAAATAAATTACTAGAAACGACGTTCATAGCCTTCAATTTCTATGGAATATAGTTGAACTTTAATTTTACTCTACAACATTAAATATACACATCTAAAGACCTCATTAGTATACAAAATGTGCCGATATGACATAGCGTGGACATTATATTCGTTACGTATTAATTTAAGTACCCTATACTGTTAATTTTAATCGCAAGATCATGACTAGGAAATAAATGTATCAAATATGTATGAACATATATTTACGCCCAGACAAAGCTGTCGAAAAATCAATCGTTAGGAAGACATATCGACAATTTTTATGCTCAAATTAATGGGTTCTTTATTTTTTGCTTAGATATCACATGTTACATTACGTGTCTTATACTGGCTTTCCAAGGTGTGACGTATCACGGACGCATGTACTATGATTAACGTGTCTGCACTATCACGGATGAGCCACATTCCACAGTGCATAGTCTGACGCGTGAAATCGCGCGCCTTGGAAAGGCGGATTTAGACACGATACACGAATAAAATAAAGAAGGAACCTAGTCTACATATTTTGACGTTTGTCTTGTGATTGATAACAACATGTATCTTAATTTCTTATATTGTATAAACTGAATATAAGATATTGAAAACAGGACAGTTCAATAGATATTTAGTTTTAGTTAAATGTTTCTATACGTAGTATGCTAGTAGTTATTAAGTTAATTTCTATGTCACGCTTTTAAGTGGCAATTTAAGTTTATAAAAACTATTGTTGATAAGTAAATGTTTCAAAAATTCTCAATTCATGCGAATAGCCAAAATGTCCCCATTTTGATTCCCGAACGAAAGAAATTCGAACCAAACAATCCTAGTCTGAATGTGTCGTCGAATATTTCAACAATAAAGTTAGATAAATTATTTGTGTTTTATTTCGTACCTCACTCATTGACCATATTCTAAACATAGTCGGTACCGCAAAAACGCCTCTAAATTTGCGTTATGCGTGAGCATGCTATTGTCAATATTGTTCTTTAAACTGTAAAAGTGTACTTTGGGATGTACGTATTGCATATGTCGAAGGAATGTTCCGAGTCTGCAGAGCTCTTTGAGTGGTGTACACAATATGTATATTGAACTAAAATTGGTGTTTCTCTCAAAGAATTAGAGTACTGTACAGTGAACAGAAATATAATGGTCAGAAGAATTTGGCAGCTATTTTCTTTCAAACTAAATTGAACTATTTTCATGTATAATTAACAGAATCGTCAAAGTTTTGGTTATATATTTTTGATTTCCGTTAGTTCGTAGAAATTTCGGCCTGTGTACTCACTTGTTCAGGTATTCCCTCTAGAAATGGACAGGTTAAGTTCTGTCATGTGTGTTGAGATTTTTCGATTTAAATTTATAGGAAAATATGTAATGAGCGCTTACACTATATTCATTGAATCTCAATTTACCATGAATTGATGTCAATTCAACCTTTCGCATCTAGTCACCCTTTGGTCTATATTTACCCTTTGGGCTCTATTCACCTTATGGTTTATATTCACCATTTGGCCTAGATTCACCCTTTGGTCTATATTCACCCTTTGGTCTATATTCACCCATTGGCCTATATTCACCCTTTGGCCGTTATTCACCCTTTGGCTTCAATTTACCCTTTGGCCTATATTCACCTTTGGTCTCTATTCTCCCTTTAGTCTATATTAACTCTTTGATCTACATTCACCCTTTGGCCTCTATTTACACTATGGTCTATATTTCCCCTTTGGTCTCTATTCACCCTCTGGTCTATATTAACTCTTCGATCTACATTCACCCTTTGGCCTTTATTCACACTATGGTCTATATTTCCCCTTTGGTCTCTATTCACCCTCTGGTCTATATTAACTCTTTGATCTACATTCACCCTTTGGCCTCTATTCACACTATGGTCTATATTTCCCCTTTGGTCTGTATTCACCCTCTGGTCTATATTAACTCTTTGATCTACATTCACCCTTTGGCCTTTATTCACACTTTGGTCTATATTCGCCCCTTGGCCTCTATTTACCCTTGGTCTATATCCCCCGTCGGTGTCCTATTGACGCACAGTACACAATAGACAGTAGCCAGTAGGCAGTAGAGGCGCGGGCACGTACCTGCACGCGCAGCGGGTGCACGGCGAGCAGCGCCAGCAGGTCGGGCGCGGGCAGCACGTCGGCGGCGCGCACGCCCATGCAGCGCGCGCCGGCGCACAGGAACGCCGCCAGGTAGCGGTGCAGCGGGAAGTGGAACGACGCGTGCATCACCTCCGACTGCACACACACACACACACACACACCGTTAGACACCTCGCCTGTTTACGTCGGCCGCACACGCACGGTTTTCTGATTCTATTTCCTAATCAGGAATTCAGATTCGGAAACCTGAATTCTTCATTTAAATATATTATGGGGGGGGGGGGCGGGGGGTTGGTTATGCAATAACGTCAGCAACAGCTTAACGGATCTGAATGACATTTTATAAAGAGATTTACTATATAATGTATTCAATAAGCTTTGTATAATACAAAGATACTTAAATGATATATAAACCAAAAACTATTATTAGGTACGTAATGCTCAAACAAGGTTTCTTCGTGTCGTCCATAGGCCCCGGTAACCACTTCCCATCAGGTGGGCCGTGTGCTTGTCTGCCACCTACATTCACCGCACACGAACGGAATTTTCCGTTCGGGACCGCGCTACTAGCATTGTCTCAATGATTACGTTACGTATCAAAATACCGAATTAAAAAATCCCGAATAATGATATAAAGAAGTCCAAAATCCCGATAGTTCAAAATAAAATTTGGATACGTTTCAAAAATTCGAACTCAGAACATGGTAAATATCCCGATACCTTAAATACTAATTCGATATGTTTGTTTTTCATTTTTTTTTTTGTTATTCAACTATGGCAATAAAAATAATTCTTCTGCAATTGTCTTTATTTTTCATGAGGTTCCTATACACACTCCCTTCCTATCCTATATGTATCCGTGTCGAGGCGCGCCTTTCGTACATTAATATTCGGTATTATGAACGAACGAACTGACTGTATAAACTCAAATTACTTGTGAGGCATGCGGAATTGCGAACCTGAATACCTGATTAGGAAACCGAATCGGAAAACCGAGCGCGTGCGACCGTGTGCGATAGTCAGGTGGGGCTTTTGTAATAAGATGCGACACTACACTCCATACGGTTAGGTACTTAGCTAAACGTAAGCAATCTTCATTCCTGATGTGTCTTTTGATATGTTTAATTAAAAAATTTAATTTATAAACATATTTCTAGTTAGCCAGTTAGTAAGCCTAGTTCAAGATTGTTTGCCTTTAGTTAAGTACCTAACCAAGTGGAGTAAGAGTTTCAATTAAAAAAGAAATACAGTGTTTCTTATGGCAACATTTAAATTGTCAACGGAGTCAAAGTGATAGACAAGCATTCGAAATTTTTATTTTATTTATGATGATCACGTCCTTACTCATTATGCTTGCATGGTTGATAGTTTCGAATGCTTGTCAACCAAAACATATTTAAAGCGCTATGAAACTAAAAAGCAATTTTATGTGACATAAACAAACACAACAGTTATGGTGTTGTAACTCCGAAATGTAATGCATAGTAAGGATAATAGTCAAAAAGACATCAAATATAGAAGTGCACTGTGTGGAAGATAACATTATGATCCAGAAAAGAGTGAACGTTGAGATAATGGCAACCAGAGATGATTGTAACAAGCAGACATATTGCCCGACCCCGATAAATCTGGTATGGAGCAGAAAGTATGTCGACAAATAGCAGACTGGCATGTGCAACCTACTGTTGAGCATACTCAACGTGAAATTAACCTAAACAATAGTTCAAATGAACTTACAACAGGTTTTATTACTTCCTTAGTCTGCAGTGAAAATAATGATGCTAGGTTTAATAAAATTATAAAAATAATGATAATATACATATAGCATCATCTAGATTCTAGACCCAAACTATGTAAACAGAACTTATTTTACGGGTTTTAGAATGCGAATATAATTATGTTGAAACAATCAGACCTGACCTGCGACCTCTGACTGAACAATCGAACGCCAAGTAACACCGATTGTTGGTACGTTACCGTCTCAATTAGCAAGTTGTACCATATTCAGGTGTCGGGTACAAATAGTCTCAGAGCTACAGACAGACGGCGCGTACCCTCTCCATGTGCGGCACGGTGAAGTGCACGGCGTCCAGCCACTCCTGCAGGTAGGTGAGCCACAGACAGACGGCGCGTACCCTCTCCATGTGCGGCACGGTGAAGTGCACGGCGTCCAGCCACTCCTGCAGGTAGGTGAGCCACAGACAGACGGCGCGTACCCTCTCCATGTGCGGCACGGTGAAGTGCACGGCGTCCAGCCACTCCTGCAGGTAGGTGAGCCACAGACAGACGGCGCGTACCCTCTCCATGTGCGGCACGGTGAAGTGCACGGCGTCCAGCCACTCCTGCAGGTAGGTGAGCTACAGACAGACGGCGCGTACCCTCTCCATGTGCGGCGCGGTGAAGTGCACGGCGTCCAGCCACTCCTGCAGGTAGGTGAGCTACAGACAGACGGCGCGTACCCTCTCCATGTGCGGCGCGGTGAAGTGCACGGCGTCCAGCCACTCCTGCAGGTAGGTGAGCTACAGACAGACGGCGCGTACCCTCTCCATGTGCGGCGCGGTGAAGTGCACGGCGTCCAGCCACTCCTGCAGGTAGGTGAGCTACAGACAGACGGCGCGTACCCTCTCCATGTGCGGCGCGGTGAAGTGCACGGCGTCCAGCCACTCCTGCAGGTAGGTGAGCTACAGACAGACGGCGCGTACCCTCTCCATGTGCGGCGCGGTGAAGTGCACGGCGTCCAGCCACTCCTGCAGGTAGGTGAGCTACAGACAGACGGCGCGTACCCTCTCCATGTGCGGCGCGGTGAAGTGCACGGCGTCCAGCCACTCCTGCAGGTAGGTGAGCTACAGACAGACGGCGCGTACCCTCTCCATGTGCGGCGCGGTGAAGTGCACGGCGTCCAGCCACTCCTGCAGGTAGGTGAGCTACAGACAGACGGCGCGTACCCTCTCCATGTGCGGCGCGGTGAAGTGCACGGCGTCCAGCCACTCCTGCAGGTAGGTGAGCTACAGACAGACGGCGCGTACCCTCTCCATGTGCGGCGCGGTGAAGTGCACGGCGTCCAGCCACTCCTGCAGGTAGGTGAGCTACAGACAGACGGCGCGTACCCTCTCCATGTGCGGCGCGGTGAAGTGCACGGCGTCCAGCCACTCCTGCAGGTAGGTGAGCTACAGACAGACGGCGCGTACCCTCTCCATGTGCGGCGCGGTGAAGTGCACGGCGTCCAGCCACTCCTGCAGGTAGGTGAGCTACAGACAGACGGCGCGTACCCTCTCCATGTGCGGCGCGGTGAAGTGCACGGCGTCCAGCCACTCCTGCAGGTAGGTGAGCTACAGACAGACGGCGCGTACCCTCTCCATGTGCGGCGCGGTGAAGTGCACGGCGTCCAGCCACTCCTGCAGGTAGGTGAGCTACAGACAGACGGCGCGTACCCTCTCCATGTGCGGCGCGGTGAAGTGCACGGCGTCCAGCCACTCCTGCAGGTAGGTGAGCTACAGACAGACGGCGCGTACCCTCTCCATGTGCGGCGCGGTGAAGTGCACGGCGTCCAGCCACTCCTGCAGGTAGGTGAGCTACAGACAGACGGCGCGTACCCTCTCCATGTGCGGCGCGGTGAAGTGCACGGCGTCCAGCCACTCCTGCAGGTAGGTGAGCTACAGACAGACGGCGCGTACCCTCTCCATGTGCGGCGCGGTGAAGTGCACGGCGTCCAGCCACTCCTGCAGGTAGGTGAGCTACAGACAGACGGCGCGTACCCTCTCCATGTGCGGCGCGGTGAAGTGCACGGCGTCCAGCCACTCCTGCAGGTAGGTGAGCTACAGACAGACGGCGCGTACCCTCTCCATGTGCGGCGCGGTGAAGTGCACGGCGTCCAGCCACTCCTGCAGGTAGGTGAGCTACAGACAGACGGCGCGTACCCTCTCCATGTGCGGCGCGGTGAAGTGCACGGCGTCCAGCCACTCCTGCAGGTAGGTGAGCGCGGCGGCCACGATGCGGCGGGCCAGCGGCGCGTGCTCGGGCCGCGTGAGGTGCGACAGCACGGACCACATGGGGTAGGCCGCCGCCTCCAGCTCGCACGAGAACGCCGCGTAGTACGACGACGGCTCGAACTCGATGTGCCCGCCCACCTCGCGGATGTTCACGTTCATGCCTGCCGATAAATACCTCATGCACTTTAGTTACGAAGCGATACGGCACAGCTAAGCACAGCACGTCATGGCACGATACTTATGGTACGGCACGGCACGCTTTGACGAGTCGCACAAATCTTAGGGTTTCTACGCACTGCTACTTATTCGATCTAGGATATTATCAGATGGAGAATAATCCTATACCTAGGTATAGGATTATTCTCCTTGCATGGCCTCATCAAAACCTACGAGCCAAGGCAACCTCATCATCGGATTGCCAGACGAGACTTTTTTCCTAGGGTTCCGATGGTAATAGCTCTCATAAACAAAATAATAGATAGGAGGAGTAGAGGAATAAATCCTGTGCTCCTTCATCAAGTGCAAGTTTTAGATGCAATTTGGATTAGCGCTTGGCCGATGATATCGCGTGGCGTGGCCTCTCTACAGCACAGCAAACAAAGTAAAACAAAACTCACCTTGCAACATAGACAGGAACTCAAACCACATGTCAACAAGCGCGTCGTCCTGCAGGAACAACAACGCCACACTCTTGTGGCTCAGTACGTTATTGAAATCGGAGACCAGCGGCCAGTAGCAGTGCTCCTTCATCACCCTCCGAGTGCAGTCTATCACGTAGTGGAAGTTGTGGTCTGGATCGTGTAAGGTGTTCTGTACTAGGATCTTGCCCATCATCAGGCGCAAGGATAAGACCATGACGTGTAGGAGGTGTAGTTGCTGGACACAGCGTAAGGCTAGGGCCTCGTTGGAGAACAGCTGCACTGACATGTGGACGACGCGGTTGGATAGTGTGTCAGGGTCTGCGGCGTCTTCGAGGACTAAAGGGATGCGGGCGTAATGCATCACGAATGTGCGGGTCAGGTGTTCCTGTAAAGAAGACATGGTTCGGTCTTAGTAACTGGCTCATTGTCACCATTATTCGCTAGCTTCTTTCCTATTTTTTGGAGAGGCACAACTTATTCTGCATAGACCATTATATCGCAACTTACAAAACGTCAATGAAAAAGGAACATGAAAACCAGTTTAGTAAATGGACCACCGGGTCTAAACGTGGCCCGACCTGAGAGGACACCGGCAAGAAACTCAGCGGGCATTTTCTTTTTTGATCTATTTAGAAACATACACTTAAGTCTACTTAATCCAAATACAAAAATTTACTTGAGTAGCATACTTGAGCGAACAGCACATTTCCAAGCTTGTTGTTGTATTCTTGGATTTTATACTTTCTTTGCCAATTGCCAATTGCAATAATTGGCAATTGCCAATTTTTTTTCTGGCACAATTTACGTTTTAAGCTTACATACATACCAGTTATTGCCTCCTCAGTTACTTGTCATGGCCTCTTTCACTGTGTGAAAAAGGACATAAGAGGTAACTTAGGCTGTTATAGCCTAATAGGCTTAAATGTAAAGAGTTGAGGTAACCCAACCTTAACTCTTTACATTTGAGCTTATCAGGCTATGGCAGTTGCTCTCTTGTGAACCTCAACATTATCTTAATAACTTTTAATCAATTATTATAATATTTAATATTTTTAGCATCACGCTTTCAGAAGCTTCACGACACAATTTGATGACCGGATTGAAGTTTCGGGCTATTGGTTTCAAACACAATCATCCCGAACTCAGATCCTACGGTACGAGACTGTACGAGACCGAGACAATTTGGGTCTTAGGAACCCTACCGCAGGATAACCGAAGTGACTTCATGGATCGTATCTACTGCACGTCCAAGGTTTCGAATTTATCATGGTACCCCCTCCCCCACTCCGCTTATTAAACATAAACGAATTCGTTCCGTCAGTTTGTTACAAACAATCATTCGCACCTATAATATTCGTAGGACGTACCTTATAATCCTGATCAGGCAGCATATTGAGTAAGAAGCAGACGACGTTCTGCGGAAACTCGTACTTGAAAGTCCAGAATATGAATTCGTCTAAAAGCGTATTGTGATGTAGTCGAGGCGCTAGTGCTGGCAAGTGGCGATACCTGTAATACAATCATTTTGTAGAACTCGCTCCATATAGCTATGTTATTTATCATATACGAAACGGTACTGTAGAAGTCTGCATTCGACGGTCATGCCTCTAAGTCAAAGTTAAAAATCACTATTTAGACCCTTAAAACGGAACTTACAAGACGTCATTTTTGTTTGATCGAAAACTAGTTAAGAAAAATGAACCTCGAAACGTGGCTTCCGGCCTGAGAAGTCACCGGCAAGAAACTCAGCGGGCTGTTTTGGTCCATTTAAAAACATTTACTTTGTCTAAATACAACTCCAATAAACTTTAGCGTCGAGACATAAAGTACATACACATGAAGATACTGAGTGGTACTCATAAAATGGCCGTGTTGTTTTTTGTTAGAATTAAAACATTCAACTTAGTTGAGGTAGGTAGAACCATGGGGCACAGCTAGTCTATTTATAAACTCACTCGTCAGGCGGCTCGGGTGCTGGGAACATTTCGAGCGCTTTCTCGTACATCTTGTTAGACTCAGCCATGTAGCACCCGTACTCTGTGTCCGGGAACGGGGGCTCTACCAGGTTGCGGTACATCTGTCAACAAATTAAACATATTATACCTTATAAATACTACTGTGGGAAGCGAAAAATTAAATGACCCAACTGAGGAAACAGGGAGGCCACAGACCAAAGGATTTGCTGCGCACACAGCAAATAGTCTAGAAAGAGGATCGCAAGCCAAGCTGCCCGAGTGCCTCATTACGCGGGCAGTCGGCAACTTGAGCGTCGGAGGTCGATGAATGACCTCCGCTCCCCATGAGCGCACGCCTTGGGGTGACGGGTGGAGCTGCCTGTCACCCTGGCGCCTTACGAGTTGGGTACTCTGTGGTATCCACACACGAGGAGGGGCAGATCGAGATAGATGGCCCTGAATCAATCGTGGTGCGAGGAATATGCCTGTTAACCTCACCTTCGTGCGTTATAGTCGGTTCGAGTCCGACATAACCTCTCCCACCGGGTCCGGTGGCCGGGGTATCCGTAAGGATTTTTCGAATGTAAAAAAAGCCTAGAAAAATGACAATGTCAAGATGGATTTGCCTCGTAAATGTAGGTATATTTACTGCTTTGGTGTACGGCCCCCATATTGCCCCCAGGTTGCTTGTGAAAGCTTATCACCATAGGTGGTAAATATGCGCCTAGGTGCTCTACACTTGAGAAGCGCATGCGCATTGCATTTGTTTTCACGCCAAAAAAGATAGAAGTCAAAGTCAAATCAATTTATTGTGAAAATGGGTTACAATGTGATGTAGTAATAAGGATATAAAGTTTCTCCATTCTCCACCTCAAGGCAAACAATAGACAACATTTTATATTAAGTGCACCTAAATAACTAATCCGTGTAGTGACGGAGAAAGAATACAAGTATCACTACCCCATCTCATCCGAAGGGTGTCGTAAGAGGCGACTAACGGAAACATACGCAGAAATCACTGCGAAAGTAGGAAAACTTGAAATAAAACCCTGTACCAATCCGTCTGGCTAGCGGGGTAACAGTAGACCAAAGCCTCCCAACATGGGGAGAGGCCTAGTCCAGGAGTGGACTGCGATGGGCTAGTTGCTACTTAAATAACTATACAAAATGTCAGAACTATATTGAACAAATTAGGTATATGTCTATGTGAGTGAGTTTCAAAAGATGAATTGACAAAGATACCAAGAACCACAATGTATCTCAAAAATTGTACAGCAATGTGTGGCCGTGTTAATAACGCAGTACCAAGGGAATTTAAACATTTACCCACAAATAGGTTTTGTAGAAAATTAAAAATTATGGCTTTTAGAAAAATCGTTTTACTCATTAGACGACTACTTTAAAATTGAAATTAATTGATTGAAATAAAAATGTAAATACCTATTGTAGACATTATTGATGAATTTGTTTTGGACACTGAATTATCTTGGACATTATGACTATATTATTATTATTCTGACTATTATTATTCTATGTTATTATATGTTAATATAATTCTCATAATCTTAGTTCTGATTGTATTCCAATTCTGTTTTGAATACCCAAGCATGCAAATGTAATTTAATGAAAGAAGAAATAAATAGAGCCTAAGCGAATATTTGCATGCCATTGAATGGTAGATGTGCTGAACTGTATCTAATCTTACTTAACACCATGTATGACCACATTTCTGCAAATGAATGAATTTTGAATTGTAATTAAAGTTTTCAGTTTATACCATTATACAATTTAAAAGTTCTTGTCTTAATCTTCTAGAAATTCAGTCACACTATAATAGTTTTTGTCCAACAGTAATTTTTTCGTCTCATGCTTAAATTTATTTAAAACTCTTATATCTAAGATAACCTTAGGTTATTGTAAATCCTAGACGCCATACAGAGAACGCTATTATCCATTAATGTACTTTTATGTCGAGGATAATAAACTTTATGACTGTAAAGTTATGAGTGTAATTTTGATCTTATGAAAACTCTTCCAATTAATCCAACCATTTTTACTTTCCAAAACAACAAGTATAGGCCATCCTATTACATGTTGCCCCATAAGGGGGTAATAATTGCATTTAGGACCGTACGGGTAGCTCTACAAAATACAATTTTTTTTTATATTGTTGGTTATTGTTATCTCTGTGACCACCTTGCACCAAATAAATATATCTTTCTTTCTTTCAACATCATAAAGACTTGGATCTTCATTAACAGATTCTGTTTTCCTACAATTTCAATCCCTACACCGTTGAAATTGGGTATTTTTCCCATAGTTAAAATACATTATTTAATTGAGTTTATTACATTAAGAATGGTAAAACAGCGGTACAAGTTGCGTCGGTTCTTATTTTATTGTTTTTTATTTATTTTTAATCATCCACCCAACATATATAATAGTAAATGATTTGACTTTCAAATATTATGACGTCACAATAATTTATTTCATACAAGTTTCCTTATAACTTGATGTTTGGTAAAAAGAAAGATACTACTTTAAGTAACTAATTTGACTAGACAGTCAACTACCCAATTGTTAGCATCAAATTCCTTAATTCTTTAGACTTCCCATATGGACATGAATTAATTAATATTTTTTTATATCTGGGGCACGTCAATATGGGAAATACTCATTAATTAATGAGGCATTTTCCATCCCACGGGTGGCAACACGCTACGGTAGCTGTTAACCATGAACAAGTGGATCTTGTCTGTCCCCTCGTTTACACCTAAGTATAAAACATGTATTTGACAAGTTGCAATATGTCACAGGCTTCAGTGTGAACGCAAATGTGTTTTATACTTGTTAACAACTTGTTGACTATACATCCTATGTGAACGAAAAAGAATCTGAGATACATGTATAAAATTAGTTTTGTGTTTTGATTAGCCTTTTACAAGTCTTCAACAAGTTTACAACTTGTTTTACAACTTGTTTCGTGGTGTAAACGAGGGGTAAGAGTCATCCTATGGTTTAAAAAAAAACTGTTCTGGTTTTAGTACCTGTGGGTTGATGAGTGCCTTCGTCATGGCGGAGCGCATGAGGTCACCCATGTTGTTGAACTCCATCAGCATCTTGACGTAGCCCTCGCACTCCTGCACCGTGATCCGGTAGCTGTCCGACGTGGTCTGTGAGCCGCTACTGCAACATACCGAATAAATCGTTACAAATTGACCACTAAAGGCAGAACTTAACTATTTACTGAAGTGACGGAGAAAGAATCAAGTATCACAGCACCATCTCATCTGAAGGGTGTCGTAAGAGGAAACGGAAAAATACGCTGACAATATCACTGCGAAAGAAGGAAAATTCGAAACCCTGAATCAACGAGTCTCACCAGCGTGGAAACAGTAGGCCAAAACCTCCCAACATCGAGAGAGATCTATGTCCAGCAGTGGATTGCGACTGGTTAATCGAGGTAGAACTATTACATTAATGTGGGGGAGCAAGCAATGAGAAGTATTTGTTTCGAAACCGGAGATGGTGAGATGGTTAGTCAGGACTTTATCTCGGTCCATAGCCCCATATACAGTACAAACAATGCAATATGAACTGACGCTGGTACACAAGTCCTTTATCAAAAACTGACATATAACGATGCAAGTGCGGTACTCCTCAATAAAACTATAAATAACTCAATGTTTCTCAATCAAAATACCGTAAATCAATAGGTTATTTACATAATTATGTTCCTCACACGTTTCAATATTGAACACAACTAATTTGACCTTCAAGGCGCATGTTAATAGCACACACAAAGATGTCGCAAATATAAGTATAATACCACTAGCTGCTGTCGCGGCTCCGCCCACATGGTGGTCCTTTCCCAAGCTCTAATCTATCTTTGTGCCGAATTTTCATCAAGTTATCTTCAAAAATGACGAATTTTAATACAACATTTCATTTGCTACCTGAAGCTGTCCTTTTTTCTGCAATGAAAGGTACCCCATATCCTTTCTTGAACTCTAGTCCATCTCTGTACTAAATTTCATCAAGATAAGATAAGATAAACTTAATAATACATACATACATATAATCACGCCTTTATCCCCGGAGGGTTAGGCAGAGGTGAATTATCACCCACATTTCACCAATATTTGTATTCGGTCCCACGTAATAGGGGGTGAGACTATTGCCGTATTTCGGGCACTATTGTTGACTCGAGTCATGCATCTGAGGCTGAGTCTGGGCTGTATATATCTGTCCGATGTTAAACAGCCCTATCCCTTAGTCGCCTTGTACGACACTACATGGGAAAAGATGGGGTAGTCCAAATTCTACTCTGCCGGGAACCACGCGGCAACTTAATTGACATATAAAACAATAATACATGTATCCATTAAGTAACAATTTTAACCGTTGAAGCTAAATACGTCCAGCTAGCCGCAACAGTCAGCAAGATCGGTTCAGTGGAAGCGCAACTGACAGACAAGAGTTATTTTCGAGTTTATGACATTAGTACGGATAAATAACAGACCCATCGTCTACCTACTTAGTCTGAAACCTTATCGAGGAATATCGGCCAGGTGCGGCTTCACACGGTTCACACCCGAGGTTAAGAGACCGTAACGTAGTTAACATACAATATTAATATACATTATATTATAAATTATATGTACATGTACATTATAAACAACAATAAAAATGTAATACAATCGGTGGCGTTATCGCTAAGCGCGATTCCTTGCAGATAACCTTTACTAAACTTGCGATGGATTTATGTGCCCGTATTAGTGATGATGGGTTAAAAGGTTCACAAATATAGAAAAGATTGTACCTAAACAAATATACTACTTTCATATTTATTCATAACTAGCTGTTACCCGCAGCTCCGCACACGTGGATGTTAGTTATCACGACAAAATATATCCTTTCTCAAGGCACATCTCTCTTATCTACCCCTATCCAAAATTTCATCAAAATCGGTTCCGCAGTTTAGGCGTTAAAGCATAATATACAGACAGACAGGATTGGTTTTCCAATAACATCTACAATAGCATTTAAACTTTATGGTATGGTATTAAAGTTCAAATTGACTTTTAAGTATTATTACGAATCTTTTGGATGGGAGTATATAAGAGTGTGGTTAGCCTTTTTTAAGCAATATTTTAAATTTTCTCTACGTAAGATGGTTTTTACGTAGAGAAAATTACTCGTACTTCAAGGAATATTCTAAAAAAATAATTAGCGAAATCGGTTCAGCTTCTTTCGAGATTTGCGCTTAGCAACATATTCACCGATCCATTTTTATATTATAGATTTATAGCTAGATTAAAAGCCAAACCCAACAAAGTTTGAAAAGGCTCGGAGGGTAATAATTCCGAATTTGTAGACATAGTGGTTAATGCTATGCTTCAAATCGGCCAACAATCGCCCTCTGCAGGCACATGCTGTAAAAACATTTCGAACGGTCGAACAAACTCGACAGCTGAATCTGCGGCGAGATTTAAATTTGTCACGCTGTAAATTTGGTGACGTCGAGCACAAGTTGATAGTGATGTATGTTTATGTGTTCGACAACGTGATGTCGCCAAATTTACAGCATGCGAAATTGAAATCACAATACGGATTTAGCTGTCGACTTCGTTCGATCGTTCGAAACATTCTTACAGTAATGTGCCTGCCTGCTTTCCTCTCCCCTCAATGATTGAATGGATGCATACTATTACACGGGCCCACCAAACTTGGGTTTTAAAAAAAAAGATGTGAGTAACCTTGAATTACTGTTAATGAAAGAATTTAGGAAAACGATTTCTTAACACGGAACTGGTAGCACGACCGATTGCTCTGGATGTTGCGGGAGGTCTGACTTACAGGTGTGGGGTGATGTCGCGGGATACGTGGTAGACGCTGACTAAGGCGTAAAGATAGGCTGAGTTGGCAGAAAGGCTTTATGTTGCCAGTGTAACAGTACGCAGGGACGTACGAGTTTAATTAATTCGATAAATAAAATATAACAATGAACTGTACCAAACTAATATGACTCAAACAAAATAATATCACGGAAAATTCACCATTATTACCGTGTAGATATACAGACCTGTTTTCTCTGAAATGCTGTAGTAAACGTAGTATGAGTCGCGGCATCATGGCTTCGGCGACGCACATCAGTGCCGCTGGGACATCTCCAGGCCTAGGGCATTTGTTGCCATGGTTACTGCAGAACCTGCAACAAGATAACAAAGAATTTAAGTTTATGATCCAATTACATAATATCTCATAGATATAGAATTCAACTAGAACAATAGGCTCCACATGGCGAGGAAGACCCGTGTTCATCGAATCACTGTAACCAATAAAATCGCAGAAAAGTCAGTCAGAGTCAGGGAGATGACTCTACAGTGCAGTGCTACACGGGCAATCGTTATGGAGTGCACCTGTACGGCCTGTACCAGAGTTATTGTAGAAGTTACACAGAAGAGGATGGTAGAGAGAAGCATTTCAATTAATTAGCCTATCGCAGTTCACTGCTGGACATAGGCCTCTCACAATGCTGGGAGGCTTTGGCCTAATATTTCCACGGTGGCCAGACGAGTTGGTAGAGTTCTTTTTCGAGTTTTCTGGACATAGGCCTCTCCCAATGTGCGCCATTTTATCCAATCCTCTGCCTTCCGTCCCAGCCACCTTTTTCAGGACGTCTGTCCATCTGGCTAGGGGGCGTCCTACCTTCCGTTTACCTCCTGGCAGTAATATCGTCTGCATATTTTTCCTTTAGTCGTCTCTTACGACACCCATGTCATCATGGGGTGATGATACTTGTATTCTTTCCATGACCCCACACGGATAAGTAAGCCAAGCATTTGCAAGTTTTTTTTTCGTACGAAAACCATTCTGACTATTCCGAGTGCAACCACCTCGCCGAGAGCACGACGAAATAGTTTTGTAGGAGGTAAGACACGACGGTATTTCCGTTCTATTGAGCAGTCCGACTGGGGAAGTACCGCCGCCCTACAGAATACCGCGGCCATAATAACTTCGTTTTGTGTTCCCGTCGATGAGTAAGGTAGCAAGAGTTCACTGGAGGGCTTTTGTGCTGTCTGTGGAAAGACCAAAAGCTTGTCCCGCTTTGTCTTTTACACTGACGGCACAGAAACTCTCAATGCTTACAGGGTTGGCAGCGCGAGTGTGACTCTCTTGATTTGGCACACGTCCATAGGCAACGGCCACTTTCCATCAGGTGGGCCGTGTGCTTGTCTGCCACCTAAGTGGTATAAAAAAAAGGAACCGAACAAAACTACAATCACAATGTCTTGAATAGATCAGGCCTATCTTTGCTCAGAGAACGGTTTTTTTTTTATACCACTCAGGTGGCAGACAAGCACACGGCCCATCTGATGGAAAGTGGTTACCGTGGCCTATGGACGTCGTCGGTGTAGAAGACAAAGCAGGGCAAGCTTTTAGTCTTCCCACTGACAACACAAATTCTCCAGTGAGCTCTGGCTACCCTACTCACCGCTGGGAACACAACACGAAGTTATTATAGCCGCGGTATTCTGTAGGGCGGAGGTACTTCCCCAGTCGGACTGCTCAATTGGGCGGAAATACTGCCGTGTCCTACCTCCTAAAAGTATATACGGTAAATAAAATGGTATTGACCATTTGATATTGTTATTTACCACGATGGTCACGCGAGACGAGCTTTGATTTATTTCCATGGTACATAATAAATGGAGACGGGTTATAAATTAATATGACTATCAAATTTACTGACGTCATTAATCAGCTGTTCTCTTTTATATTAAACTAGCTGACCCACCCCAGCTTCGCCCGTGGTATGTTTTGAAGCTTCATATCCATTTGAGCCCGTATGTTTTAGTCTTCAAAATATGTATGAAAAATTTTGGGATTTATTAACATTTATTATCAATGCTCCGCTCGATAAATGGACTACCCAACACTGAAAGAATCATTCAAATCAGACCAGTAGTTCCAGAGATTAGCGCGTTCAAACAAACAAACAAACTCTGCAGCTTTATAATATTAGTATAGATTATTATACTTAGCTTCTTGGAAGTTGTTTTCTTACGGTTATTGAAATATTTGAAGTAACGGATTTAGGTAATCTGTGATAACGGCTCAAATGGCGGTTGTCTGCGCTACTTTAAAATCAGAATGTCAAAGCATACTTTTTTGTGGAAGTGGTCAGTTGTGGCCCCATCCGTTTAACTTTCCCCAAATTTAAATTTCACGTCAGAGGATCGGTGCAAATTTTCGGCGTTTCCCTGGGTATTGTTAGTAGAAATCAGGACTAAGAATTCAACGATATAGCAATATTAGCAATACATTCGAACAAGCTAGACTTAAAACTGTATGTTATATATTATTAAAATATGAAATATGCTAAAACAAGTTTTATAATACAAATATTTGTTAACTTTATCGTTGGTATGTCAATGTCCTCGTTTAAATATACACTTTACACATGAACGTTAGATAAATCTAATAATATTTAAACTGTTTAATTTAAACACTATTACCTAAATGGGGACGTACAAGTATTACGTAAGCAGATTTATTACAATTATTTAACCCCCCACCCCCTGTCAGCAAAATTAAGCAAAACTCTAACCCCCCCCCCTAATGTTTACGTAAACATTGGTACCTATTTGCATATTTCTTTTCATATTTGTTTTTTTAGGGTAATGTATGGGTAAGTAATTATAACTAATGCTTGCATAATCATTATCTAGACCCCCCACCCCCCCCTCCACCACCACATGTCATCAGAAATAAGCAACGTATAGACCCCCCTCTTCCCCCCTTTAATGCTTACGTAATACTTGAACGGCCCCAATGCCAATAGAAAAAACGTAAGTATCATTTTAAAGTTCAAAATTAGGTGTGACTCTCTGCTTCGAGAGTTTCAACAATTTGAATGATACAGTCGGCAAAGAAAATAAATACACACCTTTACATACAACTTTATATTAATTGCCGATTGTATTTTTAAGCATGCTTTTCAAGCGATGTGCGAAAAAATCGATGCCGTGAAACCAAGGAGCTGAAGAGCTGAGTTCCACCATTTTAACATTTAGTTGGCAATTGGCACTTGTAATAGTGGCATTCAATCTTTAAACTTCATTGCACTTCAATAAATGAACCGGTGTGTAATCATGTTCAAGTATCCTGCACCACGACACGCTAGTGACGGCGAGCGGGGCTACATACCGCGAAGCGATCCTGAGGGCCACGACCGCGGTTGCTCAAGTCGTGGAACGGATCCGGCGGCTGGGCCTTGACGTGGCTTTGCATAAATCCGAGGCCATGTTCTTTCATGGACCTCGGCGCACGCCACCACCTGGTTCCAGTCTCACAGTGGGAGGCACTCTCATCGGCATCAAGCCCCAGATGAAATATCTGGGGCTCGTGCTCGACGGCCGGTGGGACTTCGGGAAGCACTTCCGAAGTCTGGGCCTCAAATTGGTGGGCACAGCCAACGCTCTGGCGCGGCTACTGCCCAACCTGAGGGGCCCGGAGGACTCCTGCAGGAGACTCTACGCGGGTGTCGTGCGGTCCATGGCCCTGTACGGGTGTCCCGTGTGGGCGGACACCCTGAGTGATCGGCACATGCTCCTGCTGCAGCGTCCGCAGCGGAAGATGGCGTGCCGCATCATAAGGGGGTACCGCACGACATTATTCAACGCGGCTCGTCTCCTCGCCGGATCGCCACCATGGATCCTGGAAGCGAGATGCCTTTCGGCGCTATACCGGTTCCAAAAGGCGGCGCGGGAGCGGGGTCACGATCCCGAGTCCGAAGAAATTCGGGCCGTGAGATCCCAGCTCCACAGGGAAATGGTGGCGGAATGGGAGATACGACTTGGGCGACCAGGCGCAGGGCACGCCGTAGTAACGGCGGTAAGACCCATCATGGGGGAGTGGCTAGAGAGGCCACACGGCAGCCTCTCGTACCGTCTGACGCAGATGATCACCGAGCACGGATGCTTCAGAAAGTATCTGCGTCGGATGCAGAAAGAACCAACGTCCGAGTGCCATCACTGCGACGCGAGCGAGGACTCAGGTCCGCACACGCTCACCGAGTGTCCGGCGTGGGAGACGCCGAGGCGGGAGCTTGTGGCGGCCCTGGGAGTGAGGGTTCTCACGCTCTCCACCTTGCTCGCGGCGATGGTTCGCTGCGCGGATGCGTGAGCGGCCGGCGCCTCCTTCTGCGAGCAAGTAATGCTCGTGAAGGAGGAGGCGGGGCGGGAGCGGCAGCGGGAGCGACGAAGGATCGCAAGACAAGCTGCCCGCGTACGAAGGCAACTCGGGCGTCGGAGGTCGATGAACGACCTCCGCCCCCCATGAGCGCCGGCCTGGGGGTGACAGGTGAATCCGCCTGTCACCCTGGCAGAAGCAGGCCGCGGCGGTGGCGCGCGTGGCGCGCCTCCCCGTTTCCGGGGACGAGTGTCCCCAACTCGTCCCCACACCCGAGAAGAGGGCCAGATTGTGAGAGATGGCCCTGGGTCGGCCGGAGTGCGAGGGATATGCCTGTCAACCTCACCTTCGGCAACCAAAACGACCCACAGGCGGCGTGCGTTTTAGTCGGTTCGTGTCCGACATAACCTCCTCCACCGGCTCCGGTGGGGAGGTATCCGTGGGGATTTTGCGCACGTAAAAAAAAAAAAAGTATCCTGCACAAAAGATAAGACGTGTCCCACCCACTTTTTGGACTTTTAAACCGCCTTCAGATATCAGAATTCCTTTTCAATGTTTCGTACACGATACATAGATATTATCACCACAACTCAAATCAAATATTTTATTGCCCTTTCTGTCATAACATCTAAATAGTTGTGAAGTTAACATGTCCTACTTAGTTGATGACGCAACGGGCTTCATTACGTCATGTCTGTCAAGGTCACACTTAAGGTCTAGAGATACAAGTTCAAACGAGGGACGCTCGAGTCATAGAAAGGTCGGTTCAACGTTCTATCTCTCTCCGTCTCGGTTGACATGTAATTGCTCAATTATCTATCTCTCGTTCTAACTTGAACATTATTGTGTAGTTATAGTGTGTTAGGCTGGACTGGACACTTTTTATTGTTTGGAGAGTTTGGAGAGGCATTTGGTGTAGTTTAATTTTTTGAGGTTGGATATAAACACATTCATGATGAATGATAGTAAAACTTAGGTTATTAAATTATAAAACTCCTCAACCAGAGACCGAGCCTAAAAGTAAAGATGTGAGAAATCCATTGAACTCGCATCACCGTTACCGACACCTTGTGACAGACGTGACAATTCACCGAATGTGATACAGATAAGTGGCACTGATAATTCACATGTGACACCTCTATAAATGTATAAGTATCCACAATAACTATATGTTGGCCAAGTTTTCACTTCTTTCGGTACTCCTGGAAAGTATTACTAAGTAGCACTAGCAATAGGAACCGAAATTACTAGTATTCGTGTAAGCCTTTCCTGCTAGGTATTACTTTGTAGTTCCTCCGTGATCATGGTGCTTGCAACAACGACGACATTCCTATATTCGTATTCCGTTTTAATACTAATGTGAGTGACCATGATAGTTTAAATTTAAATACCCAAATAGATATTAATTGTATGAGGTGTGTGTTCATGTCACGTAATGATCGGAGATTGACTCCGCGACCTCTTGATCGTAAGTCCGAAGCCTCAGCCACAATGCTGATGTGCAAGAGGACGTTACTTCGTCTTGGTGTACATAATGCTGTATTAAAACCTTTTGTTAGCAAGGCTGGTTTTGATAATAACATGTTTTACAGAATATTGTTAAAAACTAACATTGTGGGCGATAACTTCCGTCAGATGCTTTAAACTTTTAAAAAATATTTTAAAAATGAAGCATCTTCCTAATGCTAACAAGTTATGCGTAGTCACTTAGCGTCATTTAAGATTTAGAGATGATATCACATAGAATGATCTAATGACCCGCGGAAGGTAAATGACATTTTGTGAATGAATAAACATGATGTACAAGTGATATGGCAGTTTGTTAAGGGAAAGATGAATGTTAGTTACTGTTCCACGTAAAAATGGCCCGCAACGTGGTTCCCGGCAGAGTCGAATTTGGGCCTATCCATCTCTTCCCATGTGGTATCGTACAAGACGACTAAGTTTAACATCAGACTGATATATTATACAGCCCAGACTCAGCCTCAGATGCATGGCTCTAGTCAACAATTATGCTCGGAAGACGGCAATACGCTCACCCCCTATTACGTGGGATCGAATTCAATGATTACTGAAATGTGGGTTTTCATTCGCCTCTGCCTAATTTTATTCATACTTAAAAAGGTACCATTTACACGTATGTAATTTTTTTTTTTTACATAGGACACTTCAATCAGACTTCGCCTCACCTGATGGTAAGCTGAAGGTAAAGTCTCAGAAAAGAAGGTCACCATTACATACACATACCATGTTACATTCACAAGAGCAGCTTATTCTTATTTATCGGAAAAATAGTGAGGTTATTGTAAAGGGATTGTATTAATCGTATAATCATAAAATTTAATCTGTGGATCATAGTTTTCTTATAAAGGTCTTATAAGATATGACTAATTTGGAAGAGCTCATCAGAACATTCACCATGGTACAGTCGATAAACTACTGTCAATACATAAAACTTTTTCATTAAATCTGCAAAAACCCTTTTAATTTCGGATTTAAGCGCATTGCTTTAAAGTTTGAAACTAAATGGATTTTTTAACAGTGGCCGTTGTATGACAGTGGTTTTGCTTCGGCAGAATTGAGGTCCAGGGTCACACCTATGTCGATCATAGTACGTTCTTATCGCACGGTGGTGAAATGGTTAGATACCATTCGTGGCCAAGTCTAGGTCATCCGCGGTCAAGTTCAAGACGCACGCGCTGAAACCACGTATCAATAGGTGTAGGTACGTATTCTTATCTCACACGTGTTTACATCGCTTATCTATATTTCGATAACAACAAATATTTATAGTTATAATCATCATCATTATCAACTTAAGAGCATCGATTATATAACATTAGATATCTATAAATAAAACTAGATTTTGCCCGCGTTTCCGCTCGCATGGACTTCTGATCCCGTTCCCGCTGCTGACCCTCCCCAATAGCGTGATGATATATATATATAGCCTTTTTTTTTTACGTGCGCATAATCCCCACGGATACCTCTCCACCGGAGCCGGTGAGAGAGGTTATGTCGGGACTCGAACCGACTAAAACGCACGCCGCCTGTGGGTCGTTTTGGTTGCCGAAGGTGAGGTTGACAGGCATATCCCTCGCACCCCGGCCGACCCAGGGCCATCTCTCACGATCTGGCCCTCTTCTCGGGTGTGGGGACTAAAGAGTCCCCAACTCGTCCCCGGAAACGGGGAGGCTCGCCAGACGCGCCGCCGCCGCGGGATATATATATAGCCTATGACAATAACAAATAATGTGGCTTTCTATTGATAATAGAATTTTCAAAATAGTTTCAGTAGCTCCAGTGATTTACCCTAAAACTTTGTCAAAAACTTGAAAATAAATCAATTTGTTAGAATATTTTGTATTGTATTGTGATTTGTTTTGTATGTTATTACCAATTTATTAAGTATGTTTATCCGCAATCGGGAGTTAGCGACCGGCAGGCGCCTGTGCTCAATGCACAGACAGACAGAGATCTGTTGAATGAAATTTTAAACATTTAATATGCTAACTGTTCATAATCGATTAAGCTAGAATCAATTAAAAATATAGGTATTTAAACTATCCCATTCATCATAGCATAAAAAACTATGCTATGATGAATGGGATAAGATTTTTGAGATTAAATCTGTGCATAAGGGCATATGGTATAAGACCATACAGAATAAGCTCCCGCGTACACCCTGGTTCGATGATTCTAGATTACCTAGAAATTATGTAAAGATAACACTAAGGATCAAATCTGGACATCTCCGATCGGCAAAGTTCGCGTACCTAATGAAAAAAACAAATTCACCCAATTGTATTGTTTGTAATACAACTGAAGATATACAACATTTGCTGATGGAATGTGTTCGGAATAAAGACGAACGCGATTCACTGCTGACCGAACTAAATCTAAATAGACAAGATATAGGTCTCCTTCAAATGATCTTAGCAAGACCTAAATCTGAAGAGGCTATGAAATTATGTCGTTTGGCTTTGGTGGCTCAGCAGTGAATTGATGCATCTAATGTGTTTACCCACTTTAATAAATTATTGTTGTCCTGTATAATGTTGAAAGGTACGATGGGGTTGGCATATCCTTTATGTATAAAAACCCCTAATTAAAATTAAGATTAAAAAAAAAACTATCATGGTCACTCGCATCAGTATCACTTACTCACAGTATAACTTAGAATTGTTATGTATTCTTTAATACCAATCTCTGTCTCGATTAAGATAGAAAAAATTTAAACGGTCCAGACGGGATTCGAACCCGTCTTACAAATATCGGTAGATGACTCCCAACGCCGCCGTAAGACGAATATATGTATAGAAGAATTTGGATGGTTTCAGGCGAAGGTTCGGTGGCTTAGAGGTCAGAGTGTTCCCCCTGTAAGGGAAAGATCACGGGTTCGAATCCCGCCTGGACCGTTTAAATTTTTTTCTATCTTAATAGAGACAGAGATCTGTATTAAAGAACTATATTCATAAAGATTCTAATTCTAAAATACATAACAAATTCTAAGATATTTTTTTAATACAACTTAGGTGACAGACAAGCACACGGCCCACCTGATGGAAAGTGGTTACCGAGACCTATGAACGTGTGTAACACCAGTGGAGTCACATCCGTGCTGCCGACCCTGTGAGAACAAAATCAGGAGGTCTAAACATTCTATTTTCATATTTTAAACCCCAAGCCCATCGATTTAACTACAACTACTACTGATTACGGTTATTTGACACAATGTTTAGTACAAAAACATCGTTAGAACCTACGCATTTCATTTATGATGAAGGGAAACATGTGTCATACGTGCCTAATGGCTGACTCACGGTCATGGCTACATCGGGGACATACAATGACACTCGGTAATCAGATAGTCGGTACACTGTGTTAGATCGATATGTCTATCACCATCATTCTAAGGGATTTACTGAATAAAGGAAATTGATTCTTTGATAAAGTTGTAGGTCTTAGATGTCACCCGCACACGGTGCTGAACATCCGATCAAGAACCAAGCGGTTCGGCGACTCTTTCCTCTGTCGCACCATTAAGGCCTGGAATTCATTACCAGCTCACGTGTTTCCTTCTTCATACAGTCCCGGGTCCTTTAAGCATGGCGTGAAAAAGCATATGATGAGGCCGTCAAGCTTCATTGTCACATGGTATGTGTAAATAATGGTTACCCTCTTTTCTGAGACTTTGCATTCAGCTTACCATCAGGCAAGGCGAAGTCTAATTGACGTGTTCTATATAAAAAAAAAGTGAAAAACAAGTAGACGAGCTAGCTTCTAACGCTAGGAAGATTACAAGTCGCGTGGTTTCCAGCTGAGTAGACTTTGGACCACCCCATCTCTTCGCATGCGGTGTCTTACAAGACGACTAAGGGATAGGGCTGTTTAACATTAGACAGATATATACAGCCCAAACTCAGCTTCAGATGTATGGTTTGAGTCAACAATAGTGCCCTGAAGACGGCATTAGGTACATCCCCTATTACGTGGAACCGAATTTGGTGAAATGCGGGTGTTAATTCACCTCTGTGTAACCTCTGTGTATGTAATTACAAGTAATAGAAATTAATTTATTTCTCGCTAAAATGCTGAGTGGATTCGCATCGGTAGTGTAATGATGGGGATTTGAACACACGACGATAGCAAGTCAAGCACTTTAGCCACAAGGCTACCGTTGCTCAGCATACTGAAAAATGGAGTCGTTTAGAACCTAATAAATTTTTAGAAAATTGTCTGTCACACACTGTGGTTATTATCTTTCCTTTCCACTAAGCGGGTGGCAACCTAGATACTTTTAGTGCTGCTTTCGCAGAAGTCTTTGCTGTAGAATAGAGTTCAAACTCCGTTAACTTAAAGTGGCATGAAGCTATGTCAAATTTTAACCAAAGATTCTTTACACTCATTTAGTGATGTTTTAAAAGTAAAACGGAAGGGAAAAATGTCATACGAGCATCTATGCAATCGCCAATTGGTTGTGGAAGTCTGATGGCAGTCCATTCACGGAAAATATCGAAGTTCAGCCAGTCGCATCACAGTTAGACCCCAACTGAGTTGGGAAAAGGGTCAGAGAATAATAACTATTAAACGTTGCGTTCATACACACATAAATACGGTCACGCCTTTTTCCAAGTGGGGTAGGTAGTAGAGACTACAGTTTTCCACTAGCCACGATCCTGGCAAACCTCTTTCGCTTCTTCTGATTTCATACATGCTCACCGGTTTCGGATACTCTTGACATGTCTTTTCTATAAAATGCCTTCGATCTGATTGACATACGTCGACCCCTACCGGTTTGTCCATTCACCCTCGCTTCATAAACTTGTTTTGTCAGTCTTTCGTCCATCTTCTTCACATGTCCGTACCATCTAAGCATCCCTTTCTCTATCTTAGTCACTACAGCTTCAAATACCCCACAACGTTCCCTTATCACGCGTTCATAGGTAGCCCCTTACCATGTCAGCTAGGCATGACATAGTATACATATGATTGTTGTCCGAAAAATAAACAAAGCCTCCTGTAAAGTACCTATCATAATTTCAATACGTGTACTGTGACATCATCATTCTTGCCAAAGACTTGCTTTAGTTTTCGCCAGGGCCGCTGTCAGCAAAAGTTATGGAGAGAAACGATCATAAACGCCGGTAGTAAATTTTCATTTTCATTATTATTCACAGCGCATGTCGTGCGCTAGAATACTCGTATTACTCGTATTAGGGATAATGGTTATCTATAGGAAACATTTGCAGGAAACCTTTATAAACTAGAGTCAATTTTCAAGAGTTTATATCAAAGAAGAAATTAATCAATTTGTTTATTCAGTTTAGGCACATAAAGAGCACATATTAACGTCAAAACTTTACAGTTAAGAAATAATTATAAGAATAATAAATAAATCCCCCTTCATTACTATATGCTTCTCTGCTACTCAAAGGTTTGCTGGAAGAGAACTCATTTTGACTTAAGCTCGCCTTTGTACATTTTCTTTAAAATGTTTTTATTTATAATCTCTGTCTTGTGTGTGTGTGCTTAAATAATTAAATAAAGTAAATAAATCATTTGAAAATGGGTGAAAATTTTTAAGTGGGTTTTCTGCAGAATGTTTCTCATTCGATCATAACATACTTATTACACAAAACTTGGTCAGAGTTACCCAAAATGACTATAGTTGTTGTGTTATGAAATTGTGTACCTATGTAACATTTTGCATCAATAAATATTTTTTCATTTCATTTTCATTTCATTTCATTTCAATGATTCTCTAAGTTAGTTCATTCCAGAGGGAAGACACCAACAAGAAACTCAGAGAACTCGATCATCCTTTTGTTTTTAGGGTTCTGTTCCTAGAAAGGAAAAAAAACAGAACTGTAACAGAATCACTTTGTTGTCCGTCTGTCTGTCTGTCTGTCAATACATTTTTCTCAAGAATGCGTGGAGGTATCAAGTTGATATTCATACTGTATACTTAGATTTATATTGAAACTGTGCAAAAATCAAACTTTTAAGTCACCGCATTCAAAATATATTACGGTTATGTAACTTAAGTAGCGGAACCCTCAGTGCCCGAGTCCGACTCGCATTAGACCAGATTTGTAAGGATGGTTTAGTTTACAATTTATTTAGCGAGTATCGCAAGCAAGAAATTAGGATTATATTACTATTAGCATTTTATCATTATGATATTCGTCTACTTTATAAAAACCTTTATTTTATTAAACACTTTGTCACTTATATTTTTAACTTACTAAGCGGCATGTCAACTAAATCCTGAGAAATTATATTTAATATTTTTATTTTAATACTGTTGCCTACAAACGAATTACCAACCTCATGATTTACGAAGCCTGAGTTTTGGCATTGCAAGTTTATTTTTATAAATCTTTTGGTAGTTCGCCAAATTGTGTTATTTCTCTCCCGATTGTTAAAAGAAGGGAATTCAGTTCCCTTCTTACGTATTATAATGTTTCCGTATAAAATACTTCCATTCCATTTCATACTGGTGACCAGTAACACAGGCAATCTATTACCTACAACAGGCACAAGCCATCCACAACCAGATTCTGTATACAGTAAATTGTGCAAACACTATATTTAGGTAGTTGGTGAGAAATAAAATTTATTTAATATTATTATTTTTAAGCAAAGCTTAGTTTGTTCGTGTGTCTGGTGTCTAGGCTGTCTATCTGACACAGGTACAGCCCGCACATCAGTGAGAGTATGGGTGAGCATACACCTATCGATAAGTTATGCATTTTATCCAACTATGGGCACCTTTATATATGCTGATGTCCACTTATGGGTTGAATCAAATTATCCAACTACTTTATATACAAATTATGATTGTACTACGTCCATTCAATGTATTCTAGAAAACACTCGATATCCCTAATGGAGGATAATGTCCATAAAGATTCTAACTTATTATGAGGACCTCTGTAATATATTCAATACTACGATAAAACGTTTGAATTGAAGTACAGTGGGCGACGTAAATTGCTGAACACTTCAGAGTATGGGTATAACCTAGGTAGATTCTTACTGAATATAATCTCGTTAAAATGCTGTATTGTACCTATACCACTCAGTGGTGATCCTGATTACTGATGACTCCGACTGACGTAATGTCATGACCACACAACTGGCTGCTTCAATTCGTTATGTGGTCTGGTTTAATTTAGTTAATATTATCAGAAGACATTTGATGCACAATTCTTTATCGTAAACTGTAGTATCAGATAAAAGTTCAAAAAATTGTAATTGCTCTCCTCCTTAATTATTTCGGACAATATATTACCGTCATGTTACGCTTAAATACATTTGTTATTTGAATATAAGTACTATAAAACTATGTAACACGTAGGTCCTAGCTTGACTTCGCGTCATAGTTTGTCACTATGACGCGGAGTCAAGCTAGGACCTCACTACCATTGACGCCCAAGATCGTGCGAAATTGAGGAGAAAGAGCCGAAAGGCGGACCCTGAGTTCCGAGTTCACCTTGACGGATATCAGGATGCAATCAGGAAAATACGTCTCCTAAGGATGATGATGAAAACTTCATAACACGTAAAAATGTCCTTACCCGTCTTCTTTCATGACAGACTTGTCCCCGCAGTCGCACGCGCCGCCCGCCTGCGACAAGAACATGTTGAAATCGTGCGTGGAGTGGTCGCCGCGGTGGAAGCACTCGCGGCAGATCGACATGCATGGCGATATGCCGCAGGTTCGACACCGGTACGCGACCACGCGCGGTATCCAGACGAGGCCGCATTTGTCGTGTTTGTCGTAGCTGCGAACTGTGGACAAGAGAACACCAGTTGAAGATTTGATATTTTGTGGTAAGCCTTCCTCATTTGAGATATGAAACTCCTGCCAGACTAAATATATGTAATAAATGGATTTGGATCTACGTATACGGTTTAATTTAGTTCATTGAAGCGCCACTGTTGCATCCAATACCTATTATAAGTATGTATGATAGTTTTTTATTCAAGTTGTCAATAAACCTCGTAAACACAAGACGTATTTACTGTCATTCTACTCAATACCACTCAGTATCCAAGTTGTAAAGTGAACCTTAACTACACCAACAGCTGCAAAGGCTTAGAATTATTTTATGTATTTTCCTACTATCTCGGATCCATTAAAAGGAGGTTGAAAAAGCATCTAACACGCCTGTCATGCTGAACACCATTGTATATTTGGTTGCCTGTAAGAAATTGCCACAGAGCGATAAGGCCGCCATCTGTACGTGCCACGGAACTTGTATCACTTATTCTAGTGTAATGTATAATTGGTGTACAATAAAGACGTCATTATTATTATTATTATATTAGTATCAATAATGATGCTAACAATTTACATGTGCTACAGCCCAGATGGGATGAAATTATATTGACGTGTTTGTCATTCAACCTATGTAATCAGAGCTACCTAAAGCCCTACAGCTATTGCTATCATCACTGATAACACTATTGGTCAATAAATCTAGCATAGTAATAATATACGTATTAAAACGCCGTACCAATAACTGTTCACATCACTATCCCCGAATACGACAGTATCATAAAGACAGAGTCAAAACACAATATAAAAAATAGTTCTTTAATTCTTTTCCTCTTTCATTCTTTATTGTACACAATAAAATAATACATCAACAGGTAATCACAAATACATCTTGGTGTACAAAGGCGAGCTTAACTCAATACTGAGTTTTCTCCCAGCAAACCTTTGGGGATTAAAAGTGCAAAAAAAAATGATAAAAAAAATCAAGTGTATAACAGCAGAAAAAATACATATAATACCTACATACTAAGAATAAAAATAGTTCAAGAGTTATGATCAACTCGTATGCAGTAAGCGCTGTGCAGAGCAATACTACTGCACTGCGTCGTTGCTATTGATGTGGACAACCACTGCGGACAAGATTCCCGGAACCCTTCCCGTTTTCACAGTAATGGTGGCAATTCAGTTGTTAGGTATAGCGCGGGAGCGGGGTCACGATCCCGAGCCCGAAGAAATTCGGGCCGTGAGATCCCGGCTCCACAGGGAAATGGTGGCGGAATGGGAGATGCGACTTGGGCAACCAGGCGCAGGGCACGCCGTAGTAACGGCGGTAAGACCCATCATGGGGGAGTGGCTAGAGAGGCCACACGGCAGCCTCTCGTACCGTCTGACGCAGATGATCACCGAGCACGGATGCTTCGGAAAGTATCTGCGTCGGATGCACAAAGAGCCAACGTCCGAGTGCCATCACTGCGACGCGAGCGAGGACTCAGGTCCGCACACGCTCACCGAGTGTCCGGCGTGGGAGACGCCGAGGCGGGAGCTTGTGGCGGCCCTGGGAGTGAGGACTTAGGTCCGCACACGCTCTCCACCTTGCTCGCGGCGATGGTTCGCTGCGCGGATGCGTGGGCGGCCGGCGCCTCCTTCTGCGAGCAAGTAATGCTCGTGAAGGAGGAGGCGGGGCGGGAGCGGCAGCGGGAGCGACGAAGGATCGCAAGACAAGCTGCCCGCGTACGAAGGCAACTCAGGCGTCGGAGGTCGATGAACGACCTCCGCCCCCCATGAGCGCCGGCCTGGGGGTGACAGGTGAAGCCGCCTGTCACCCTGGCAGAAGCAGGCCGCGGCGGTGGCGCGCGTGGCGCGCCTCCCCGTTTCCGGGGACGAGTTGGGGACTCTGTAGTCCCCACACCCGAGAAGAGGGCCAGATCGTGAGAGATGGCCCTGGGTCGGCCGGGGTGCGAGGGATATGCCTGTCAACCTCACCTTCGGCAACCAAAACGACCCACAGGCGGCGTGCGTTTTAGTCGGTTCGAGTCCGACATAACCTCCTCCACCGGCTCCGGTGGGGAGGTATCCGTGGGGATTTTGCGCACGTAAAAAAAAAAAAAGGTATATTTTTAGAACACTCAACAAAGTAACCATAACTTAACCATGTAACCATAAATTGTAACTATCATCATAATCATATTAGAAATTAATTTTAAAAATTGTTATTAACGTATAGGTAATTTGAATGAAAATTTGACAATTAATCGTTGTTGACATGCTCTTATTTATTTGTGGATATTATTTTATTATTGAAGTTATTATTATGCGATTATTTACATAATTATTATGACATACTGTATAATGTAAAATTTTAATGCCTGAAATTATTATTTTGACCTACTAATGAATGTGACATTTGCATGCCGTCTGGTTGAGTATGGTGATACTATCACAACAACTATGAACATCAATGTATTATATACCCATATTTCGCAAATTATGAATAAATGAAATGAAATGAAATAACTAGCTTTTAATTTTATTATATCAGTAGTATATAATTATGTTTCGAGGAGGTAGGACACGACGGTATTTCCGTCCTATTGAGCAGTCCGACTGGGGAAGTACCTCCCGCCCTACAGAATTTCGCGGCCATAATAACCTCGTGTTGTGTTACCGGCGGCGATGAGTAGGGTAGCCAGAGCTCACTGGAGAGTTTTTGTGCTATCAGTGGACAGACCAAAGGTTTGTCCTAATTTTGTGTTCTGCACTGATGATACAGAAAATCTCTGTTCTTACAGGGTTGGCAGCACGGATGTGACTCCTCTGGTGTTACACACGTTCACTGGCTGTCAGTGGAAAGACCAAAAGCTTGTCCCGCTTTGTCTTTTACACTGACGGCACAGAAACTTTTAATGCTTTTTTAAGCGCGAGTATGACTCTTGGTTTTGTACGCGTCCATAGGCCACGATGACCACGTTCCATGAGGTGGGCCGCGTGCTTGGCTGCCACCTAAGTGCTATAAAAAATTAAAAAAAGTATCTCTCAACATCCACGACTCGACAGCGACGCATTTTATTCGATCGAGTTTAGGAGTACGAACTAGAGGGAGAGGGGAACTATATTAGATGTATAGCTTCATCTTTTCTCCATCTGGACCGCTCCCGCAAATCACTTACAACAGGCCCATAGATCAATGTAAATACACGTTCATGCATATAATAAACTGACTGAGCGAGAATCTAACCCGCAATCCCGTGGCAGTCAGACGCTCTACGCTACGACACGCTATAAAGATCTAATATATATTCTACTCTCAGCTCGGTATCTAATATACATATTAAAAGACGACAATGCGTAGGCGCACCGCCGAACAAAACATAGTTCACAATACAAAACAGGTTTGCCTATTCTAATAACAACCGAATATTTCTTTAGCTTAAAACTTGAATACAATAATGATGAGACAAGTGTTCGTCTCAATCATGGCATCGGAACAGCGCAGTCATCTAGTATAATTACAATAGAATCATTGATGCAGTACCTATCTATAGTTACCGGCATATATCTCGACCCCACACACGTCAGAAAATGTACTTAACTTTTGAGGTGAGCATGGGGTGCTACGGCTGTGGAGAAGCTCATATCCAGTCATCAGAGAATATTATCAAACCAATCAGCACTCGATAAAACCTCGTTTCTCACGCGACTTATGGTTAAAACTCAAGATATATGCCGGAAACTATACTGACATAAGTAATATGTCAGAGTAAGTGGTGTATGGAATGATATGCTAACGATATTGGACGTTACAATAGACATCGGCACGTATTCATGGAAATAATTAACTAATACAATCCAAAATTAATATCTGTAGTCTGTACCAATAATAAAGTGTAAGACTTTTTATTTGTTACTTTATTTGAATGATTAATCTAACTATATGGAGTGCGATATCAAAAGATCTTTACAAACAGGCTTTTAATTTTTCGTGGAGGATTTGAGAGCATACCGAATAATACACTCCCTTAGAATTTGCGCACTACCATGGTCAGATAACATCGCTCACTTGTGGAAAACCTTTACCCGAAACAGAAACTGAACTCAGAACCTCACGATTGCATGCAAACACTGTTTATACAAAGTTGTTTCCGTCTTCTTACGACACGGTATACACTTACATTAAATGAATGAATGATAATAAGTATCAAACGTACTAAAATATTTCAGTACCTCTTACCATTTCAAAAAACATCACCTTGACCCTCTATGTCACATTGTATTCGAACATTGAAGGTTAAGGTGAAATTTCTTTGCTAGAATCTTATCACAAGGACGTCAAGGTAATTCGATAAATCATGTTCAGTATAGATAGACTAATCGAATTGCAGTTCATCTCTTAACAAAGACGTCTCCTAATTTGCGCCATTGCTGCAGGTCCCCGCCTTTCGCACCCAGTCTGTACCAGCTACCTTTTTCAGCTTGTTAATCCACAGTCCCACCTTCAAAAAGACTCCAACAATAGCTCGCCCTATAGCCCGCTGTTCGAATCCTAACTAATCCTAGTAATATTTTTAAATGTGAAAGTTTTTGAGGACTGGACGATTGTGGTTAAAACGGCTGAAATGATCTTAATGGGTATTGGCACAGATATAGCACAATGGCTAGATGTCTGTGAGTCGCGGGAATGGAATCAGATTTTTACGTGACTCCTATCGAGGCCCGCGATAGATATATTATTTTGAAATGGGCGGGCTTGTATGAGTCAAAACGGTGAAGAAACCTAGTGGGCAAGGTGCGAGGGAAATGCCTTATAGGGCCAAAACGGCGTGCGGGGAATAGATATGAAATGAAAATGAACTACTTGCAATGTAGAAAGACGTAAATATTAACATGTTTGGTGTAATTTTTGCAATAATTAGCACTCCTACGTAATGCATAGGAATACATAACAAGGAACACGAGATGATACTCCCATTCCAAGACAGCTTGGCAAAAGATCAAAAGCCACCACATACTAATGGGTAATACATTTTCTATGCTATCTTTGAATTAGAAAAAATGAACTTTCGGGACTGAATTTTATTGATTTGGTGGAATATTCTGCCTAAGGAATTGCAGTGAATCCAAAGCACTTCTTAGACTTTGAGATTTTCTATTCCTCGTTTTAATAGAGTATCTTTGACTTCAATTGCTATTATTATAATCCGCCTATAGATCCGTGAAATAAGTAAGAAACTAATTAAGGTGTAAATATTGATCAATGCCTCTATACATTCTCTTCCATGCACTTCGTAATGGACCCTGGATTATAGGAAAACGAAAACACGTGAGTTGGTAAATATTTCTAAAGTTTATGATGCGGCAAAAAAAAGGAGTGCTGAAAGGTTCGATTCTAGATGAATTTGTTTGCAATGAATTCATGTCGGGTAATTTATACCCTCTCCTGGGACAGTTAAAAATAAATTAACCTAACAGCAAGTAGTTTGTGCCTCACGAAAACCAATATGGTGGTCTCATATTTTCCTCGTCAAAACTGGTTTGTCCAATAACTAATGATAAGTTAGTTCTGAGACAAATTGTTTCGCAGAATCTTCAACTGAGACTTAAACTATAAAAAATGGACTGCATCGAGTCCTGGATTCAGTTTGCATGGAGTCAGTTTATATCTAGATGTCGATGTGCAGGTCATAGAAAGTAAGAACACAAACACCACATCAGCATGATCTACTGTCCTGATTTTGGACTTTCTCCAAATTAAATACTACTTCGATACGAAAACAATGTGATAAAAATGCCGTAACAAATGTCCCTAAATGGCAGGATGAGTCTCTGGAACTCATGTAAAACGCTTTTTTATTATTCATACCATTATACCCTTTACCTGCCTACACGCTCACACGTAAATTGAAATTACGCAACCTTGCCGCAGTAAGTAAATAAGTAAGCATAACATATATAACATTTAGGTAACCTGAATACGAGAGCCCAGTTTCATCCGCTGCCAAGTTTCCTCCTGCTGGTTAGTCGGTCTAAATTAATGGCATGTGGCGAATAAAACTGCCTCGTTCTCGACACACGTGCGGTGTTGTTACGTCTACGTAAGTTATACACGTGCTGAGGTAAGATTACACACGTTTCAGCCTATATTTTGTAAATACGCTGAGTTCAAAGCAGGAAAAAGAGTAAAAGCAGTCTTTGTTCCGCCGGGACAAAAAGTTTACTATAAGCACTACTGGTAACTTGAGGCATAAGTAAATTTACCAAAATTTTAAATGCATAATGACATTCAGGTCAGGATTTGAAACCGTGACAATTCCTATCTAGGTAGTCCAAACAAACAACTAAGAAATATAAAATCAAACAAATAATCTGACGATCGATCTACATCACAGATTAAATTTATGCATATTATTTCCAATTATAAAACTATCTCTACAAACTAACTGATGAAGGTGATAAGCAGTAAGCACACAAACTAATTAACACAGCAATATAAAACATATTACGCAACATTAGCGGAGTGCAACAAGGCGACGACGCATCGATAATTGGCGTGTGGCGTGCGCGCGCGCATGGCGAACGGACTCCGCGATCGTTTTCAACGTTCGTTGTACGTATACGTGGTTATTGCCCTGAACGTGACGAGCGCTTTAGGCACCCGCAGTGATTTGATGACAGCTCGTCTATTAAAGAAATGTTTCGCGACCGTGATCACAAAGTAATAGTTGATTAAGTATTGTTATTAGCATTATTTAATTAGCAAATGCGATTCGAATTTCTTAGTAGAAAAGTACATAGTATGTATAATTACGCCTGTAAATGTATCAAGTTAGCAGAGGTTCAAAATCACTATTTTCGATCACAAGTAATAGATCATCCGCGCCCTCCTATTGCCGTGTGCTATCAGTGCCTTCAAACGTGCACTTTGTCATGGGCTGTATATTTACTGTCGGATGAAGAGCAGGCCTATCACTTAGTTACCTTCTAAGACACCCATGGGAAGAAAAAGGATAACCCTATTCTATTCCACCAGGAACCAAAAGGGCCCCACACCTGTGTGGATGTCTCGGGTTCAAATCGGCTAAAACCGCATGGAGTTCCTTAACGTCAGCTGTGTTACCGGGCAACTAAATACAGATAGAAAACCCCCATGGTGATAGAATCCTTGACGCTTCAACAACCAGTTCTGGCGACCCTGGCGTATTGTTTGGGAATCAATTCCCCCTTCCTTAAAGAGAATCGTAAACAGAATACAAGCGACGCGGCACCACACTGGGCCTGACGAATATATTACGATAAGCATCTTACTTGTTGATATATGTGTAATATTTGAAATTACTGCCGACTAAAAACGATTGGCCTTGAGTTTTTATTTCCATGTTGTTTTTTCATAGGCTCTATCTATTTTTCTTTTTTTGAAGACACTACTTAGTAACTTAATTTACTAATATTCTCCACAACTCCTCTAGCTAAGATTGAGTGCCCTGAGATAGTGTGGTGGTCAGGATTCGAACCTGTCGATTGTAAGATTTTTAAGGCCTACTCCTTAACCATTAAGCGACGGAATTGTCTCCTGAAGGGATTTTTAAATTACCTAACTGCGCCAAAGTCTCATTCATTTATCAGATTAGCTTTGGCCCTAATAGTCATAATTGGACTACTATACATTTCCTTTTTTCTATATGAACTAACACAAATACACTCAGAGCGTAGGCAGAGGTGAATGTGACATTCTGATTAGTGCCACGTAACAGGAGGGCAATTTGCATAAAACTAGAAGATATTACGTATCTATAATAAACAAAAATGTGAATATGGTTTGTTGTGAGTCATTGACACAAACGTACAGACGAGGAAACTTTGTGTTTAGTAGTACGAGGAAGCAATTAGTGCTGTTTACGGATGCATTGACATTTTTTACCGTCCTGGAGTTGTTTCCCACAATAGAAAATAATTTGATATATCGACCTGTGCATAGAACAAAGTCATATGTACATAAACTTAATCACTTTATTCTTCATCCTTATGTTAATCCCGGTTGCATCCGAAATCCTCGGAGTCCGGGCTCCACTTTTTCAATGGAGGTGTTTTAAAAAAATGGGTTATGTTAAATGTATTAACGATACTGAACATAACATTCTTTTTCGTTTAAAATACATTTGGCTTTAAATGCTCATGTAAAAGAATCATTTCTTCGGAAGATAAAGAAAAAAAATTGTTGTCCTGTAGAGATTTTGCAGAAGCGGTAGCCTAGTGGTATGGGTAATGGACTGCTTAGACGAGGTCTCGAGTTCGATCCCAGGTTTTACCATGGCACACACCAATGACTTTTCGATTCTTTTCGAAGTTATGTGTGTATTTATCGCAGGTTTATAAGTGCCCGGTTAATGGCAATAGGCTCGCCACCTATTACATTGGGACCTAAACATAAAACTGGCGAAATGTGGGTGCTAGCACCTCTGCCTACCCCTTCGGGGATATGGGTGTGAGTTTATGTATATGTATGTATCTTTATTCGATGGATTTTGCCTGACGACGCCTGCCATTTTCCGCTCATAATATATCGTTAACTTCATTTTTGATCCCATGTAAGAAAGGGTAGGCCTATTCCAGTCTATCGAGTATGCCTCCAGAGCCGCTGCTTAGAATTATTTTTTTATACAACTTAGGTGGCAGACAAGCTCACGGCCCACCTGATTGATAGTGGTTACCGTGACCTATGAACGTGTGCAACATCAGAGGAGTCACACCCGTGCTGTCGACCCTGTAAAAACAGAGAGTTTCTGTGCCGTCAATGCAGAAGACACAGTCAGTACAAGCCTTTAGTCTTCCCACTGACAGCACAAAAACTCTCCAATGAGCTCTGGTAACCCTACTCACCGCCGGGAACACAACACGAGTCACTGGTTCATGTAGTGTTAAAGGGTTTTTCTATCGGCAAAACCCATTAACACTACATGAACCAGTGATTTAAGTATGATGCGGATATTTCCAAGCGAAGCCAGGACAGGCCGGTTAGTAATATTATTATAAAAATAGAAATTGAGCAGTTTATCAAGTGATTGATAGACCGATCCGACGATACTCATCCTAGATATCAACGTTAAGTACTCAACTAGGCATTTCATGCTTTTTTTCATCCCTATTGCTCTGCAGGTGGCCACGCGTGACATTACTGACATCGCGTCGTATGTGTGACGTGGCGGTTGAACGCTCGACTGCTACGTCAGAGGTCGGGGGTTCGATTTTTTTATACCACTTCGGTGGCAGACAAGCTCACGGCTCACCTGATAGAAAGTGGTCGAATACTGCTCAATTTAAAAGTGGATGCTACTATGTGTAACACATTACAACGAAAGTATATGTTACAATGTTTACCCGCATTCAAGAACTCATATTGCAAGCAAAATACTTTAGTTCAGATCTGAGTAATATGTCCTAGAACATTTATTAATTTATTTATAAGTCACGGTAATCACTTACCATCACAAGAATTACGTTCTTACATATTTACTACATTATAACCATAAAAAGCAAAACAAGCAACGTCTTAACAATTAAAGTTCAATCCGGTGAGTCGAGCGGAACAAACAAGGCGAGCTTAAGCAAAAGTACCTCATATGTATTCCTGTAACAAAGAGGGTGCTGTGCTCATCTGCGAGGGGCAAGCCGGGCAAGAACACGGCACGTGCCCGACTGCTCGCGATCAGCTGTTAGACGGGGTCGTCGAACGCCACGGCCGGTGAATAAACCGTCCGGTACAAAACGAACCAGTGTCAATGCACTTGCTAAGAGAACCAGGGTCGATTCAAAATGTGCGGGTAATTCTTGCATATGCGAGTACCGAAATAGTTGTCAAATCGGTCTGTGAGTCATTCAGCAGAGTGCATATCGATATAAGTGAACAGGTATTTCCTTTGTGGTTCAAGTAAGATGGTGGGAACTGTTTCATAGCTTTTTAATGTAGATTTTTGGCTGTATTAATATTTTTTTATACTCATTTGTAAAGAAAATGCTGTAATATTAAGTGGCAAATGCGTTTGTGAAGTGTATGAGTATGTGTTAGTCTTGTACTTTCGAACGGTTTGCTCAGCAAATATGACGTAGTACTTGGAAGTTGGCGAGACTAATTAAGTTTCAACGCCTATGCTACTGCGTAATAAGATACTATACGAAATATTATATACTATAAGAAATATTTTTATAGAGATATCGAATTATTATCCTAACTAAAATATTTTACTACTTTTCCTTATATTTCCTTAGTAACCTACTAAATACCTATTTCCTTAATAAACATATTATCACGCCTTTGTACCCGGAGGGTTAGGCAGAATCAACGCTCATATACGGTCGCACATAATAGGGGGTGAGCCTTTAGTACAACCTAGACTTAAATTGTAACGTGATAATGGGCATGGTGCGCAAATAAATGATTACATAGGAAATGCTAGTGGGTAATTAACAAAGGGGGCATTCGAGAATACTCCACTCAAAATACGTCAAATGACATTTTCGAGATAGCACTTGTTATTCTTTCATCTACTTACTTCCGAATTATATGACACCGCACTACTCGTCGCCCCATGGTAAAGTTTGAGTTGCATTAGATATCTGTACACCCTTCTGATTTATACGACTAAAAATAACACGCACTCGTCTATTTGCTGCTAATACAAACATGAACAAATGCAACTTCACAGCATAACCTCGAATGACCTAAAGATACAGATTCGTTACATTGAGAACTAACATCACGTTCACCTTTGTGTTATATCATATAGTGCTGCTCGTGGCTTCACTCGTATTTCATACTGATCCCTATACCGTGGAAACATGGGGACACAGCTTCTGTCACATTCTTTGATTTCTAGAACGTTTTAGTTCGTATTCTCAGGCGTCTGGTGCCTGACAAGGGATGATGAGAATTCATTGTTTCCAGAAAAATTAAAATACTCACAGAGCTCTTATGGATATTTTTATGTCGAATCTACATACATATACACAACGTCATGTGATTTTCATTTAATATGAAGTTACTTATCTGGGCTGTTTATATTATTATAATCAGGGTTTTGCAAAAGAGAATTTATTTGCAAAGCGCATAAGGTGTATCGACAAGCCTATAGTAGTACTCACGGGTAAGTTTCTGCTGGATCTTGAATCAGAGAGCTACGTACTAAGGGAAACTAAACTACAAATTATTACTAGGATACAAGGTGCCATTCGCCCGGGTAGTCTAAGTGGATTACTCTAATTATTAGATGTTAATAATCCTATAGAACCAAAGGACGAGAAGAGCTTATTAAAAGACAACATCGTTGTGACTTGTGGTCTAATGAACAAACATACCTACTCATTTTTATATGAATATCTAAATAAAAAACAACAGCGTACTGAATCACGACAAGGAAAACCAACGCTTTATGAAAGATTACTCATATTTCGATCCAAGATTCTTACAGATTAGGTACTGATTGTTCAAGAAGTTGCGTGGGATCCATTGACTGATTTTATTGCTTCTAAGGCGTTATTTGCTTCGCTATAAAATATCCAGATGACGTTAGTGATCCATATTATTTTATTTTTTATAACGTCATGCATAATTCAGTCTCTTTGACTAGAAAAGTCTCTATGGTGAGTGAAGGTCTCTCGAGGTCGTCCGACTAGAGAACACCATTTCAATGTTGGCATCTGATAGTGGCCTTCATTCTTTAAATGTCCGTTACAGTTTACCAATCAACGAAATCGCCATTTGCCGTTCCAGAAATGAAAAACACCAGTCATCTGTAGAGGGAAGAGAAAAGTGGAGACTGGGAGAAGGCGTTGAACGTTCTCATTTCATTTCATTTCATTTATTCATAATTTGCGAAATATGGGCAATTAAGAAATTGATGTTCATAGTTTTTGTGATAGTATCACCATACTCAACCAGATGGCATGCAAATGTCACATTCATTAGTAAGTCAAAATAATAATTTCGGGCATTAAAATTTAACATTATACAGTATGTCATAATAATTATGTAAATAATCGCATAGTAATAACTTCAATAATAAAATAATATCCACAAATAAATAAGAGCATGTCAACAACGATTAATTGTCAAATTTTCATTCAAATTACCTATATGTTAATAACAATTTTTAAAATTAATTTCTAATATGATTATGATGATAATTACAATTTATCTGATAAAAATTCATTACTAACCTAACCTTTTCGTATCAGAAGTTGTTTTATCTTATTTTAAAAGGTCTCAATGTCATCAATTTCTAGAATATATCTAGGCAGGTGATTAAATATTAGTGGGGCCATGCAAAATACCCTACCATTAAATAATGCTGTTCTATTTGTTGGGATACATATCTTTAAGTGATGCCTTCTAAGGACAAGGAAGGCCTTCTTCTTAAGGTTATAGTATCTATCAATGTTATTTTTTTTACAAATAGGACAATTTCAAGTATATATAAGCAAGGGAATGTCAAACTTTTTAGTTCGATGAAGAATGGTTTACAACTGTCCGTCTTTTTAAGATTACATATTGCCCTGACGCATCTCTTTTGTGCCTTAAATGCAGCCTCCTTCTCTGTAGAGTTGCCCAAGAATATGATACCGTAATAAGAACTACAAACATAAATGCAGAAACCTGAAAACGATATAAGAGGATTTCATCGTGAGTTATCCAAACATGGGGATTCCTCTTTGGTATACTGAAGCAATCAGTTAAAATGTCCCATCCAATCTGATACTGACCGTATTTCCCGTCAATTTCAGTGACGATATAACGAAATGTACGCGCCGCACGTACGTTTCGTTATGACCGGTCACGTTTCAGCAGCGGATAAGTTTAATCTAGCGCGTGTTGCAGCTGCTCACATCAGATGTAATCGATAGGATATTAATAGGCTAGCGCTAGACAAAACAACGTTTAATATCAATGTCTGGTCCTCACTCGCAGCTTTGCTTGCGTAGATTAAATTGTAGGAGGTAGGACGGGACGGTATATCTGTGCCAATTGAACAGTTCGACTGGGGAAGTACCTCCAACCTACAGAATATCACGGCTACAATAACTTCATGTTGTGTTCCCTGCGGTAAGTAGGGTAGCCAGAGCTTACTGGAGAATTTTTGTGCTGTCTGTGGGCAGAGTAAAGGCCTAATTTTGTGTTCTGCACTGACGGCACAGAAAATCTCTCTTCGTACAGGGTCGGCACCACGGGTGTTATACACGTTCATAGGTCACGGTAACTACTTTATCAGGTGGGCCGTGTGCTTGTTTGCCAGTTAAGTTGTATAAAAGAAACTGATATGTGATTTTCTAATAAAGTTTTTAAATTTTCTGCGCAATTTCCGTCTGAATGTACGGGAAAATCAATGTCAAGGCACGTGTGCAAGGGCGGGGTGCAAACCGGCTAGGGTACGAGGGATATGCCTCCGACAACCTACGACCCTCAAACGTTCTGGGGTACCAGTGGGGATCATTCGCACGAAAAAAAAAATTATGGCGTGTCTTGGGGAAATGGCCTTCATTTTTATATAAATACAGATGTAATAATTCATAAACAACGTTTGGTAAAAAGTGGTACTAAATAACATTTAGTGAAATTACTCTTTAATTCCATCTAGGTACCTCTGAAGAACTCACTCAAGAAGAACACCAATGGCCAAGATCCTTTACACTGACCGTCTATTGAGGCAGCCAAAGACCAAGACCAGTGTAACTTGATCCAAACGTGACGTCATGCAGTTCAAAGATACACGGCATCTTTCGTCACCAATAAATAACGCGCTGCCAAAAACCAGAGCCATTCGTCATGCAAAAAAAAAAATACTGTGAATTAGACAAGCTTGTTCTCTTTATAGCTTCTTTTTATAGATTCACGTTCGATAAATAATAATTTATGCTACACTCGAGAGCAATGAATCCGGGTCACTTAAAGAATGTTAAAAATCTCGGAAACTAAAAATGATAGGTTAATGCAATAAATTGTATTTAATAGACAATGTAATACTCCTTAAATGAAAGTAAAAAAAATATGAGTCACCATACATTTTATTAACACAAAATTACATAAAGAAAAAAACTGCTGATCTCTCCTTAAAACAAAAATAGGAAACATGAAATTTTTGAACTTTATTACGATTTTCTTGAATTTTAATACTTCGTATTGCCTCCTCGTGCTTCCATTACTGCGTTTACGCGGTTTGGCATGCTGTACACCAAGTTCCTTATACGATTTTGGGGAATATTCTCCCATTCCTCTGTGAGAGCAATTTTGAGCTCACGAAGCGTGATTGGGGGAGGGTTTCGTTGTTTTACGCATCTGCCTAGCTCGTCCCAAGCATGCTCGATCGGGTTGATATCAGGGCTGCGCGCTGGCCACTCCATACGAGTAATGTTCATCTCTTGAAGGTAGTCATTCACAATCCTACCTGTATGAGGTCTGGCATTGTCATGCATAAATATAGCATCCTCACCTAAATTGACCATAAATGGACCAACGTGATCATTGAGGATTTCTTCCACATATCTTACGCTAGTTAAAGAGCCGTTTTCTATGATCACCAGCTCTGTGCGACTTTCAGAAGAAATTCCGGCCCACACAAGTACAGACCCACCACCGTAGGCTACTTTTTCTTCGATGCATGCTTGCTTGAATCTTTCCCCTGGTCTTCGATACACTCTGTGTCTTCCATCGTGCTTGTAGAGCATAAATTTTGATTCGTCGGAGAACATAACTTTTGACCAATCTTCAATACTCCAATTTACGTGGCTCTGGGCATAACTTAGTCTCGAAATACGATGCCCACGCTCCAGTTTAGGGCCGTTTGCAGGTCTAAGGGGTTTTAAGTTAGATTCAGCAAGCCGACGTCTTACTGTCCATGCACTTGGGTTACTTCCTCCGAGGCGTCGAAACTGATTGGTGAGTTCAGTTCCTGTGAGAAAGCGATTTCGAAGCATGGTGTTCACCAAGTATCGGTCTTCTCGTGCTGTGGTACACCTGGTTCTGCCCGTTCCTGGTCTGCGTAGGTTAGAACCAGTTTCTTCGTAACGTCGGAGAACTCTTTGTACTGTTGACAGCGACACACCGACAGTCCTGGCTGTATCGCGCTGACTCCGGCCGGTTTCCAGCATTGTAAGTATTCTGGTGCATTCTTCAGGCGTAAGCGACATAATTTCAGCTTGATTAATGAATATAGAGCACTATCAACATGGTTTATGTACCCACATAAATGACAGATTACAAACAAAAGCAACACCAAATGCTGTAATTTCGTAGTTCCATCTTCGAAAGTGGCCCTTTTTCAAATTTGATTTTTTTATGATATAACTTTACAATAACTAAGAAGTTTTAATACCTTCATTTAAGGAGTATTACATTGTCTATTAAATACAATTTATTGCATTAACCTAGCATTTTTAGTTTCCGAGATTTTTAGGATTCTTTAAGTGACCCGGATTCATTGCTCTCGAGTGTATATACAAGTCCGAGCACTAATGTCAGATTAATTATGTATAGATTTTTTTGTACAGTTTGCATATTGGTTAGGGTTCCGTACTCGTTACCAATGGGACACAATTTAAAATGAAAATTAGTAACCGAAATTCCTAATATTCCCTCTAACCCCTCCAACTAATGCTAAGCCTATAATGGCCAGGGTATGAACCCGGAACTTCTCGGTCGATTCCATAACCATTAGCTACTAAGACTCTGCTGTATGCTCATCATCAGCGGGCTGTATCTTATTCACAGCAGACTGCTGTTATTGTTTACAGAGTCTAATTATAACAAGAAATAATACTAAAACCTAATTTTGTATATTCTTTTAGCTCGTTTGTTCGCGTCTCTCGTTTCATTTACAAAGTATAATAAGTGTTTCTTCACAATGTGGTGGTACTGAACCATTCATGTGCTAGTCCGACTCCCACTTGACATGTTTTTACATCTACTTCACACGATCTCATCTTTACATAGTACATACCAACAATTAGGTCTAGAATACACACAAAGGAATTTGAGAACAATGACAAAATTTGTTATTTTTTGCGTCTGACTGAATAAATTGAGTTTTTAACACGTTATCATTAGATTCTACTGTAAAATTAAACCACCTATGTGATGTAAACAAATCTTGGAATTTAATCAAAGGTTGTGTGAATTTTGATTTTTTTTCGGATGTCTACAATATCATAGTATACCATCGAACTGCTGTACAATCCTTGATCAAGCCTTGATAGAGAGTTTCATTGGTGGATCTCCTATGACGTCACCAAGCCCGACCAATGACAAATATCTAAGAAGGCTGTCGCACAGCTGCGCTCAATGCTGTACGTTTATAGAATTACACAGCTAATGTTTTAAATAATCTCATACATTAATAAATGTATCATTCATTATGCGCTTATCGTTAAAGCAGTTCCCGAGATACACAAACTATTTGTTATAATAATATACAAACATCGCTCGTTTAAAGCTATAATAGATTAGATAGATGGATAAGAAATAAGTAAACATTACAAAAAGTCAGAAGCCCGCTTGCGGTAATTTTCGCAGTATACAATTTAGCGCCAATGGGGTGTATTGTACTTGACGTCTTGGAGATAATGCCGCAGTGGAGTGTATTGCGCCACTTTTTCTCCACTAGCATCTAAGTGTTAGGTCAAGTTAGATTGCGTAGAATTAACGTCAATAATATTATTTTATTACAAAGAGAAATAAAGAACGTTAGCATTGATTTTCCAGGCCCAGGTCAAACTCATCTATCTTTCCTTGAAGTTGGTACATCTGCTGATTATCGAACAAGGTTCAGACGTAGGCTTTCTTTTCAGGGTTGGGACTATAGGAGTTACAGCCGATATAAGTCAAATCCTGGAAAAGGAGAAGTAGGAGAGCGGATTCCGGTTTCTAAAGTGCAAGATGCAATCAAAATCGGTACTTAGATGAAGATATATTTTGGCGCCATTATCCGCTATTCAAATTATTATAATTATCATAATATCTAATAAGATTCGCGCAATAACGGCGAATCTGGCCAAATATCAGTTTTAAGATTCTTTTATTTTCAAAATTTTTCTAGCAGTTTATTAGTAGTCTACAAGTGCACTTATAGTAACAGATATAGGTACTTTTATTTACATTACGGGTCAAAAAAACAACCCCTTCTTTTAGGCTTCACCATAGTAACAAGCCACCTTTTTCTGGCTTCATCGTAACTAAGAAGGTAAGAATTTTTTTTCGTATACCTGTGGACCTATATCTTGGATCTAAAATGTACCCTATATTGAGTGTCTCTTGATAGCCCGGGGTGCTACGGCGGAAGACAAGCTGAAATTCACCAATTAAAGATTAGAACAAAACATTCTGCGCGCGCCGGGGCCTCGTGTGTCTCACGACTTAGGTCCAAGATATTTGTTCCGAGGAATACGAACCTTTCTTTCTCTGAATACCGAGTATTATTACTTTACAAGTTAATTGTGTACAACGAGTACAAAATGTTATTATAGTAGTTAAGCCTGGCATTTAGGTCAAGCCACTCAAGTGCGATGACATTGGTGAGACAGGTGCAAAAACAGTTTAGTGGCGCCCTCATTCATTTCTCTGACAATAACTTGTGACTATTGAGTACCTACTATGACACATTACTGTAGCTTGTGCGCTAAATTAATATTTATACGAATACTTTACTCAAATAGACAAGCTATGAATCAATAGTGAAGATTTATTCATGGAAGTGTATGGAAGCATTAACGGGGAAGTAGAGACGCTAGATGAATATTTTCGTTTGTATGTATGTTTCTCAATCACACCAGAATAGTTGAATGGAACTGAAGGTCAATTCTTCTAATAAAAAGATGTTCAAAATTCAGTTACGATCTACTCTCAGTCTCCCAAATATGAAAAAAGATCAGAAATACTATGTACCTTCTTCAAAATTATATTACGAGTATACCGTTTTTAGACATTTAAATAGATTTTTGATAGATCGTGACTGGCAGAGATATCTTCTAGTATTTTTTACAGATCGAGGCGTAAGTAAAATGTGGGGTAAAATTATGTGTTCGTCACAAAACACGCAGGGCGACCGTAGAATAAAACAGCACACGCTTGCGTTTATGTACTTTAATCAAAATAAAAACCATTGGACGCATGCAGAGTAAACGAAGTATACCTAACATGATTCTATGCTATCAAAGGTTACTACATTTTAACTTTTTTTTTATATACCACTTAGGTCAGACAAGCGCACGGCCCACCTGATGGAAAGTGGTTACCGTGGCCTATGGACGTGTGTAGCACCAGAGAAGCCACACTCGCGCTGACGAACCTTTAAGTACAGAGTTTCTGTGCTGTCAGTGTAGAGGACAAAGCAGGACAAGCCTTTAGTCATCCCACTGACAGCACAAATTCTCCAGTGAGCTCTGGCTACCCTACTCACCGCTAACTTCTTTACATATTAGCGTTAATCCCAGTCACATCGGAAGCTTTCACCCCGGAGTTTGGGATTCGCTATACCAGCCTAACTGCTTGGCAGAACTTCAACATGTTACGTGAAGTGACTGTCATCTGACCTGATATCGAAGCATTGCATCTAGACAAGACCAGACCAGAGAAAAAAGTCGCATTTTAACTACTTAGAACAAAGTACATAGTGCGACCACACACATCGGCAACCGGCAACATATTTCACAATACATCTGAATTTAAACTTAATTGTATTGGCACTAAAGTGTATTATGCATAGATGCAGTGTATGACGCTACAATTTACGTTTGATTTGCATTGATGTTGTTCTAATGCGTTGCGACGTTTCTGGACTATTAACTACTTTGAACTACTTAATTAAAATATTTTGCAAGTTTGCAGCATGACAAGCATGGCTGTATTTATGTCTCCTAAGAACAGATATATTTCCGGTTAAGAGGTAGGACACGGCGGTATTTCCGCCCAATTGAGCAGTCCGACTGGGGAATTACCTCCGCCCTACAGAATACCGCGGCTATAATAACTTCTTGTTATGTTCCCAGCGGTGAGCAGGGTAGCCAGAGTTCATTGGAGAATTTGTGCTGACAGTGGGAAGACTAAAGCATTGTTCTGCTTTGTTTTCTACACTGACGGCACAGAAACTCTGTACTTACAGGGTTGGCAGCGCGACTGTGACTCCTCTGGTGTAACAAACGTCCATAGGCTACGGTAACCACTTGCCATCAGGTGGGCCGTGTGTTTGGCTGCCACCTAAGTGATATAAAAAAATAACCCCCTTATTATGAGTATTACGTATTTTATTAGATTTATGTTTTTTTTTTAATATCTTTACCTATGTAATATAACGTACCTATAAATAAAAAAAAACAATTAATTAGCCCTTCGCAGTCCAGTGCTGGACATAGGCCTCTCCCATTGTTAACAGGTTTTGGCCTACTGTTCCCATGCTGGCCAGACGGGTTGGTAGAGGATTTTATTTTGAGTTTTCCTTGTCTCGCAGTGATATCGTCTGCGTATTTTTCCGTTAGTTGCCTTTTACGGCACCCTTCGGATCTGATGGGGTGGTGAAAATTGTATTCTTTCGCTTTTCTCTTATATTTTTTATTGTTTACGTTCATACTGTCAATAGCAAACAGACGATGTTGTTGATATATTTTGTAACTATACTTCCACAGCTGACAAAAATATAATGACTATAGCGTAACTAGACTTCTTTATTGCGTCTAAAAAAGAAAAATAATTAGAATTCGAATTTCGAACGCCAACTGGACCCCTTATGTTTAATCTGTGTAAACATTCAAATAAAGAAGCAGTCATAATAATAAATTGCATCATCATTATAAAGCTCAATGATCAAGTCCGAAGCCCCGGCCTTCACGGCGCTGAGTCTTGACCCGTCCGCGTTCGACCAAGGTCAAGGCACGCTCTGTTCTACTAAACGTTTTATTTTAGGATTATTCCATCGTATATAGTATATATTCGTTGCTTCGTGGTAAAGTTGCGAATCTGTGTTTTTACAATTTTATAGGGTAGTGAAGAAATTACTTACATACATATAATCACGCCTTTATCCCCGGAGGGTTAGGCAGAGGTGAATTAACTGTTTTAACTTCCACATTTCTCCAATCGGTCAAAAAATTCGGTCCCATGTAAAAGTGCCGTCTTCCAGGCACTATTTCTTCTTCTTATTGTTAAAACTAGCCTTTCGCCCGCGCGAATATCCGTCAACGCGAGTTTTGCTCATATCCTCGGTTCTACTTTTTTTATACCACTTAGGTAGCAGACAAGCACACGGCCCACCGTTACCGTGACCTATGGACGTGTGCAAAACCAAGGGTGTCACACTCGCGCTGCCAACCCTGTAAGCACAGAGTTTCTGTGTCGTCAGTGTAAAAGACAAAGCAGACCTTTTGGTCTTCCCACTGACATCACAAAAACTCTCCAGTGACCTCTGGCTACTCACCGCCGGGAACACAACACGAGATTATTATGGCCGCGGTATTCTATAGGGCGGAGGTACTTCCCCAGTCGGACTGCTCAATTGGACGGAAATACCGTCGTGTTCTACCTCCTAAAGGGTGTCACTCAACCAATTTCAATGAAATAAACGTAAGATCTCAAGTCTCAGCAAGGTCTTTCAAACAACAAAAAAAAACGATCAAAATCCGTTCGTAGTTTCTGCGTCCATCGCGTACAATTTACAACAAATTTAAAAAATATATATTTTCATCTTCAGTATTAATATAAAATACATCCCAAGTACGATTTTTAAATTATTTCCAATATACAGACACGACCTCAATATTATCTAATAGTATGTAGATGATTTGTTATTTCTATATTGTATTTATTTCCTGTATCGGCACCTACACCAAAAAAAAAAGAAAAATCAATAAGAAAATACTGTTTCTTCGCTGTCCTGTAAAATTGTAAAAACACAGATTCGCAACTTTGCCATTGAGGTGACGATTATGTTTATATGTACTACAAATTTAAGTCTTGTATATAATAAGCATATATTTATGTTTAGTATCTTTATAATAATAATTTCCTGTACGAGTGTGTGGCACTGAACTCTTAAACGGCTGAATAGATTTAAATGAAATTTTGTGTGAGCGTTTGAATGAGTTCCTGTTTACTATCAAGATCGTTGTAATTAAACCCAGAGAGTTGTAAAAAGGCAAAATTAGAGCATCCCATAAACTATTGTACCAACAATGGTTTTCTAAGGTAATCTAAGGTGCGTTAATTTACTTTGCCATTAAATGATAACATCGATTTTAATCAATATTGTAATCAGTCGACAATAAACTTTACCAACCTATTCTGTATAAACCTCTGCGGCGTAGCGGTAGTGCATTCGACAGCTACGCAGGGGCCGCGGGTTCGATTCCCGCCCAGTGCAAATAGGTGTATGTATGGATGTCTATTTGCATTGGTCTGGTTATTTCCGTGCCTCGAAGAGCACGTTAAGCAGTCGGTCCCGGTTTTCATACGATCATCTATGACAGTAGTTGTATAGGGGGTAATGGGTGTGGTCGAGTCCCTGTTCCCGGCGCGAGCGGAACACGTTCTGCCGCAGATGACTCCGCCACCTCGGTCGCCTATGGCGCCCAGTGTGGTAGTTGACGACGAAACTTGGGTAGAACTGGAGCTGGCGGTGCGAAGGAGAGCACCGCCCCGGGACCCGACGGCATTCCAGGCTGCGCGTGGGTCCTAGCTCTGGGAGAAGACGGTCTCGAACCCCGACTGAGAGGGTTCCTCAGCGCATGCTTGGAGCGGGGCCAGTTTCCGAAGATGTGGAAGACGGGGAAGCTGGTCCTCATCCGAAAGGAGGGTCGCCCGGCGAACGAACCGTCCGGCTACCGGCCCATTGTGTTGCTCGACGAGGTGGGCAAGCTCTTTGAAAGAGTTATTGCGAAGCGCCTCGTCGAGCACCTCTCTGGTAGGGGGTCGGACCTGGCGGATGCCCAATATGGCTTCCGCCGGTGGCGGTCCACCGTGGATGCCATCATGCGCGTGAGGACTTTGGCGGAGGAGGCAGTCGCCCGGGGCGAGGTGACGTTGGCGGTGTCCTTGGACATCTCCAACGCGTTCAACACCTTGCCCTGGAGTTGCATCAGGGAGGCACTCGTGTACCACGGTGTGCCTCTCTACCTCCGCCGCATAGTCGGGGCGTACCTGACGGAGAGTCCGGCGGCTGGGCCTTGAGGTGGCTCTGCATAAATCCGAGGCCATGTTCTTTCATGGACCTCGGCGCACGCCACCACCTGGTTCCAGTCTCACAGTGGGAGGCACTCTCATCGGCATCAAGCCCCAGATGAAATATCTGGGGCTCGTGCTCGACGGCCGGTGGGACTTCGGGAAGCACTTCCGAAGTCTGGGCCCCAAATTGGTGGGCACAGCCAACGCTCTGGCGCGACTACTGCCTAACCTGAGGGGCCCGGAGGACTCCTGCAGGAGACTCTACGCGGGTGTCGTGCGGTCCATGGCCCTGTACGGGTGTCCCGTGTGGGCGGACACCCTGAATGATCGGCACATGCCCCTGCTGCAGCGTCCGCAGCAGAAGTTGGCGTGCCGCATCATAAGGGGGTACCGCACGATATCCTTCAACGCGGCGAGTCTCCTCGCCGGATCGCCACCATGGATCCTGGAAGCGAGATCCCTTTCGGCGCTATACCGGTTCCGAAAGGCGGCGCGGGAGCGGGGTCACGATCCCGAGCCCGAAGAAATTCGGGCCGTGAGATCCCGGCTCCACAGGGAAATGGTGGCGGAATGGGAGCTACGACTTGGGCGACCAGGCACAGGGCGCGCCGTTGTAGCGGCGGTAAGACCCATCATGGGGGAGTGGCTAGAGAGGCCACATGGCAGCCTCTCGTACCGTCTGACGCAGATGATCACCGAGCACGGGTGCTTCGGAAAGTATCTGCGTCGGATGGAGAAAGAGCCAACGTCCGAGTGCCATCACTGCGACGCGAGCGAGGACTCAGGTCCGCACACGCTCACCGAGTGTCCGGCGTGGGAGACGCCGAGGCGGGAGCTTGTGGCGGCCCTGGGAGTGAGAGTTCTCACGCTCTCCACCTTGCTCGCGGCGATGGTCCGCTGCGCGGATGCGTGGGCGGCCGGCGCCTCCTTCTGCGAGCAAGTAATGCTCGTGAAGGAGGAGGCGGGGCGGGAGTGGCAGCGGGAGCGACGAAGGATCGCAACCCAAGCTGCCCGCGTACGAAGGCAACTCGGGCGTCGAAGGTCGATGAACGACCTCCGCCCCCCATGAGCGCCGGCCTGGGGGTGACAGGTGGAGCCGCCTGTCACCCTGGCAGAAGCAGGCCGCGGCGGTGGCGCGCCTCCCCGTTTCCGGGGTCGAGTTGGGGCTCTGTAGTCCCCACACCCGAGAAGAGGGCCAGATCGTGAGAGATGGCCCTGGGTCGGCCGGGGTGCGAGGGATATGCCTGTCAACCTCACCTTCGGCAATCAAAACGACCCACAGGCGGCGTGCGTTTTAGTCGGTTCGAGTCCGACATAACCTCCTCCACTGGCTCCGGTGGGGAGGTATCCGTGGGGATTTTGCGCACGTAAAAAAAAAAAAAGGGGGTATTGGGTGAAATGGCCCACCCAGAGGGACTGATCACCCGTCCTGTCAACAGCGTCCCCACTGGCAGTAGTAGTAGTATTCTGTTTTATATATAAGTAGTAAAAAATATCACTTTAGTGAAATATAATGAACTGCTAAAGATATTTTTTTTTACGACAAATAGTTTTAAACATATTTGATTTTCAAAATTCAATTTCTCAAGCCGGCCGAAAACGCGTGCCCTGGAAATCGTACTTGTTAGTGACGTCACGCGCCAGTTGCTCGTAGTGCAAATGCATGGAGTGCAAGAGAATATCGCATTTATCACGGTCAACGTTGCGTTTACATGCATATAGTTTTTAATTAAAGTAATTTGAAATGTAATGAGGAATCTAAAAAGTTAAAAATTGGGACTGAATTTATTGTAAAAATTTTTTTTTATATATTGCTTACCAAGTGTACATAAATGTTACAATTTATATGACAGTACTTAAAACTTAGCGCCTTTTCCAGGTATTGCAACATTTAGGTCACATATTTTCTTTATTGAACTAGGTAGGTACAATAATAATTATAATTTGAACACAGTTAAATTAAATTAAATCCGTTATGTTATCAAATATTTGCATTCTAAATATAGGTTTATTTATAAGTACCTACTCTAATTCATTCGATTAACTCGTATCACATGTTAAATTAAACACAGAAAAAAAAATGTCAAATTCAAATAAAATAAATTGAACAATTTTGATTAAACGTCAATATATGTATAATGTCAATATACAATAATTATAATGTCAATAAATGTTCACAAACAACAATAATAGCGAATAATATCTTGGTTCTCAATGTCATAGTTGGACTTTACTTATCTTCTAAATACTCATCGGTTGAATAATAGCATTTTTCTATTAAATATGCCCTAAGCTGGTTAGTGAAGACTGTCATACTTCCCTGTAGTTTGACATGGTTTGGGGGTTTATTAAATATTCTAACTGCCATATAATACGGACTTTCATTTAGCATTTGACTTACTTTGGGAATTAAAAATAGTGAAAAGTCATAGTTTTCGTTGAGTTAGGAAATATTTTATTTCCCAAGTCAATTTTTTCCAGCAAAAACTAAGATATTAAGAGATATTGGGAAGAATTAGACGACCTTGAATGAATGAATACAAGTTTATTGTCAGTCTATTGCTCAAATAGCCTATTGCTGTTATGCACAGCCATGTCTTAACATACAATCTATTTTATTTTGGTTGGGTATACATTCATAATATTTGCGAGAATCTTATTAGTCGTGTACAAAGTCTGACAAAGGAGACGACTGGCATTTATGACAATCGTCAACGTATGTCAAAAACGTCAAAATACGTGTCAGTGCCAGATATTCTATTATAGATACAGAATGGGCACAGAATAAATATATCTTACGACCAACCAGGCGTCGTGCGTTTTAGTCGGATCGAGTCCGACATAACTTCTCCCACCGGCTTGGTGGGTGAGATGGGGTGGCCCAAATTCCACTTTGCCGGTAATCATGCGGCTTTGCCGGGAACCACGCCATCATCTATGTATATGACTATGTGCAAAGAATCCCCCACGGATACCGTTATTAGTGTATATAACTATCTATGTATATATACACTAATAACGGTATGCGTGGGGGATTCTTTATTTCTAAACTATTAAGAAATACTAGTCACCTTCAAAAACCAATTAGGTTATAATTGTTGTTTTTTTTAATCAAGTTATAAATTCAACAGTGAACAGCGACCTGCTCTTTTACGAGTGTTACATGTTTAAGTGATAAGGATATCTTCTACTTTTATGGCTGTCGCAATAACCATCACTTAACTTTAAGTGTTACCTGTTTGGGAGTTCTGCGTTTACGTAACACAAACAGACATGCATTATATTAAGTTCTGAGGACTGATTTTCCATGAAAATAAGTAATTGGTTAAGAGAACAAGTTTGCGAACATGAGGTTGCTGGTTCAAGCCCCACTTGCATACATACATATAATCACACCTTTATCCCCGGAGGGTTAGGCAGAGGTGAATTAACACCCACATTTCACCAATCATTAAATTCAGTCCCGCGTAATAGGGGGTGAGCCTATTGCCGTCTTCCGGGTACTATTTTTGACTCAAGCCATGCATCCACACTTGATGATATCCATACTTCCATACTAATAAATACGAAAGTAACTCTGTCTGTTTGTTACGCTCCGATGTTGATGAAACTAGGAACAGAAATGGAGCAGTGGTGGGAGTAGTTAAGAATTTGTTGTGGTGTTTTTTTATATCACTTAGGTGGCAGACAAGCTCACGGCCCACCTGATGGGAAGTGGTTACCATGACCTATGGACGTGTGCAACACCAGGGGCGTTACACAGGCGCTGCCGGCCCTGTTGAAATCTTCTAATGTTCTTCTTGAAGAACCCCATATTGTAGGCGTTTGAGAAAATCGCAGCAGGGAGGGATCATTCCACAGCTTGAGTGTGCGGAGGATGAAGTTTCTTTCATACCGCGAGCGATGCAATGAAAAAATTTTGTTGTGGGCATCATGTCAAACAATTCATCTGAGTACAAACGATTGTATAGGCGGTAGAACACACACAGCGATGCAAAGTTCCTCTCAAGGCTGAGATGTTCCACACTACCTGCGAGTATGGGATTGTCAACCAGCCTCAACGCCCGTCTTTGCACCGAGTCGAAGGGGTCTAGTGTTCGAACAAATCGGTAAAAAATCAGTATGTCCATCTTTGTCCCTTCACTACACTTTTTTTGCCTATTCATCTATTATTAATAATATAGAATCTACTACATACTTCTGGACCGCCAAAATAAAACTATCGCGGGACATATACTATTCAGCGCGGGCCCGAGCTGGCAAGCAGGCCGTACTTTTTACTCTACACTGACGGCACAGAGACTCTGTGCTTACAGGGTCGGCAGTGCGAGTGTGGCTTCTCTGGTGTTACACACGTTCATAGGCCACGGTAACCACTTTCCATCAGGTGGGCCGTGTGCTTGTCTGTCACCTAAGTGGTATAAAAAAAAATCACTGGACCAAAGCTTGGGAAGGCTACCTTTTATCGCGAAAAAGGGGTTAAAGAGGATTACATTGGGAATAAAAATTTGTCAATTTTGAAGATAACCTGATGAAACACAGATAATCGGCAATCACGCGGGCGGCGCTGTTGGCCACTGGTTACAAATGTTCTTTCAATCATATATTCACGAAAAGCCGGTGGCTATCGTGTTAACACACCCTGCCCCACTTCTCAACTTCATCTTAGCGGTAATCTCAGTCGCATCCGGAGCTTTCACCTCAAGTCTAGGGTCCGCTTTACCAGTCTAACCGTAGATTTGGCTAAACTTCGATATTTTCCGTAAAGCGACTGTCACAGACCTCCACAACCTAAATGCGATATCGAAGTATTGAATCTAGACCAATTCTTGGACTTTCTAGGACTCCAACTACCCGTAACGACTGCCATGCCATAGTTGTTTGTCGAGCTCTCCAAGGCACGACCAGACAAATGCAATTTGCATTTACAATGAGCGGGGATCGAACCCGCGCCTCTTGCGTGGCGGCCGCGTTAACTACCGCCTCGCCACGGAGGCTGTCACTAGCGTTCCCTACTGTGCCACGGTAATCTCTTACCATCCCATAGGTACATTTAAAAAAGAAATCGGTGCAAGACGTTATTCTCATTGGATGAAGGCACTAACGAATAAAAGTCTTATTAACTTTTTTTTTCAAGAAAACTAATCCCGACACGGCTTTTAAATTACCTCTACTATTCTCAGAACGGTTGCTATAGAAAAACAGCCTATTGGAGCACGGCACCTCGGCACTTATCGAAGGCAGAACAACGCCGTTTAAGATTGAACGACGGTCATCCTATTATAGTTCTATGTCAAGGATATCTATCGTACCTACCTATGAGCGTGTTTGCAGTTCAGTAATCACTGGAATCCAGAGCAGTATAAAAGTAGAACAATGTTATTTGATGATTTAACAGCTATAAATTATAATATATTAGTTAGAATGAGTTACACGACCTCCCAAATAAGGAATGTAATGTTTTCAGGTTTTTTTGGTTACCGTGGTCTAAGGACACCAGTGGAGTTACACTCGCGCTGAAGACCATGTAAGCACAGAGAGTTGCGCGGTGCCGTCAGTATAGAAGACAAAACAGGACAAGAATTTGGTTTTCCCACGGACAGCACAAAAACTCTCTAGTAAGCTCTGGCTACCCTACTCACCATGGAGGCCATATCAAGACATTCAGGGCATCCGCCATTCTTACGTGACAACACCTGCTGACTAAGGGAAGACGCTCAGATGAAGCCGTACAAAAAAGATAAACCTTATAAAGACAAAAAGAGTAGAAAAATGAATTGCAGGCTACAAAGTGCAAGCTTTAGATGTAACCTGGAATAAGGGGCCGTTCAAGTATTACATAAGCAGATTTATTACAATTGTTTAATCAACCCCCCTCCATGCTAAACATTGGTATGCCATGCATTGGGTACATGCTGTAATATTTTCCCATCCTAACTTTTATTTTGCCTACTACGGGAGCGACTGCCAACTGACGTTCCGAGCTAGAGAACAAACGTTCGCGCGGTGTCCAACAAACAAAACGTCCAATTGACGCAATCCATTCAAATTGCAATCTGTTCAAAATGTAATAAAGCCTGCGTCATAGCCTCTTTTGCTGGACGGCAAGTATACTAGCTAACACAGTTGAGGTTGATGATGTAGGACCCCATACATCCCATAGTAGTAATACAAGAAACACTATAGAAACTAATGGAAACATAATCTCTTTATTACATCACCATATTGTTTACAAATACATCGGTAGGTAGTTTAGCTTACACAATAATATATGCACGTGCATGAAATATGCATAAAGCGAGAATGATTCATATAATTTACAAGGTTTCACAAGATCTGCGCGGCATTGAATATGCGAAAATGGTGTAAGATGGCCATCCACAATATACCTATATCTACATACATACATGCACACAAGTTAACATCAACAGAGTATGCACAGACATAAGTATAGTACGTTGAGCCGCCTGTCACCCTGGCAGAAGCAGGCCGCGGCGGTGGCGCGCCTCCCCGTTTCCGGGGACGAGGTGGGGACTCTGTAGTCCCCACACCCGATGAGAGGGCCAGATCGTGAGAGATAGCCCTGGGTCGGCCGGGGTGCGAGTTATATGCCTGTCAACCTCACCTTCGGTAACCAAAAACGACCCACAGGCGGCGTACGTTTTGGTCGGTTCGAGTCCGACATAACCTCTTCCACCGGCTCCGGTGTGAGGATGTCCGTGGGAATTTTGCGCACGTAAAAAAAATAAGTATAGTACGTCCGTATTTCCATCCAATTGAGCAGTCCGACTGGGGAAGTACCTACGCCCTGCAGAATACCGCGGCAATAATAACCTCGTGTTGTGTTCCCGCCGGTGAGTAGGGTAGCCAGAGCTCACTGGAAAGTTTTTGTGCTGTCAGTGGGAAGACCAAAAGCGTGTCCTGCTTTGTCTTGTCACTGACGTTACAGAAACTTTTGTTCTTACAGGGTTGGCAGCGCGACTCCCTTGGTGTTGCACACGTCCATAGATCACGGTAACCACTTTCCATCAGGTAGCTCATGTGCTTATCTGCCACCCAGGTGGTATAAAAAAAATTCTTAGACTATGTACAAACTATACCTAGACGCAGCAAGTGTCATTTCAACGCAGCGTAAAAAATGGTATAAATTGATATATACATTACATTTCATGACATGCATACATAGACAGATTAACGATGAACATTGACATTAACTTGCTCATACAAAACGCGTTTTTCACGTAGTTATTTCGATGAATTTTGTTAGCAAAGCTGTGTCTATCCAGTATATGTTGTAAGTATTATCTTCTCTATGTATTTTCGTTTACACAACTCATTAGGCTTGAAGCTGTTTTTATATTGCTTTAAGAGTATATGTACAAATTGCAAAGCAAATGATAGACTGTATGAGGAAGTTTTTTTTCATATTATAGCTAAAGTGAGGGCAAAGACTAATAAAAAAATGTTGTAAGATGAACACAGTACTTGTCTCTGACTCATAGCCCTTTTTAGGTTATTTGTAGCGGAATGTATGATTTTAACTAGAGCAAAGTGAATAGGTTACTTCTAGGCAAGCATGCTCCATCATTGGCCATACTCACCAACAGGTGAGATAATGGTCGAATGTGAGCCATAAAAAATATAGATCAAAAAGTAGTGTCATATGCATCACATGAGGAAGTCTTCGTACACAAACAAACAAACTCAACAATCTCAAGTGAAAGCTGGTGGAGAATATAATAATAACAGGATATATGCATTATCAATTGAATCAACTGCTGTCTAATAAATAAATAAAGAAATTCCACCTGCATCAGTGTGATCACATTTTGCGGATACCGCCAGGCTACATAGGTAACAAATGTATGACCATGTCGCATAAGCCTGGCCTTGGTAGGAAAGGTAGACATAAGGTAGCTGGTTTGCCATCTTAAGAGAGGTGTGTCAATGGTTTTACTGCCAGTGATGCCTAAGACTGCGAAGTGGAGGAGTAAAGCCTCTGTGGCGTGGCGGTAGTGAACGCGACTGCTACGCAGGAGGCGCGGGTTCGATTCCCGCTCAGTGCAAATATTTGTATGCATGAATATGGGTATTTGCATTGGTCTGGGTGTTTCTATGTATAATATGTATGTATTTACAAAAAAAAAAAAAAAGTATTTAAGTATGTTTATCCGCATTCTAGATTCCATAACACAAGCTAGTTAAGCTATGCTTACCATGGGTCTAGATAGCGTTGTGTAGAATGTTGTAGAATATTTATTATTAGAATATTTATTTATTTATTTATTAAAGCCAGAAAGAGGTGAGAGCCTCAGATGCAACTGGGATTTTTTTCATATTTTGTACATCAAATTTACTGCATCTCGCCTGATCGTAAGCTGAGGTGCAGGCCAAGAAGCCTCCATTGCAGATGCTGTCCCTAGAATGTCTGTCTCTACCTGATGATGACGAATGTATCAGAAATGAAAGACAGTTCTTCTTCTTCTTATTTTATTTATACAGCTCCTTGCATTGGTTATACCAATGATTCTGCCAACCTCAAGTTTGAGAGTAGGTTTAATCGTTTATAGAGATCTCTAGGTATTCATGGTATTCTTAGTAATTTGGGTTTATCCTTATCGGTCACCAATCCTAAATGAGTAAGGCAAGGAGATGAGTGCAAAAACAATCATGGTTATTCTACCCACAAAGCTGATTTATATTCATCACACAATATTAAATCCCACAATAGTAAACATTTCAAATAATATAATATCATTTTGTAATGATTAGCTAAGATCTAATCAGTTTAGTTCTCATAGTGCGGCCACTTTTGTAGAGCATAATTTTTATTATATTACCTTATTCAATATCCTACTGATATTTAAAAGATATTTGGATATTTTTAGTCAATCTAATGATAGAACAGATCTGTGACTTTTATTTCGATGAGCGATATTCATGTTACTTTGAATTTGGACAGTAATGGAATGGAAAGGGACTCCCTTGTCCGCACTTAGCCTCCTTTTGGGCCATTGTGCATGCAGAGTCTGGCTAGAGTAGCCAGCCTAGCTCCGCCCAGAACCGCAAAGCTTACTGGGGGGCTTCACAGGCTTCGCGGAGCAACCTCAACCTCACTGTACCGATTTGTGATTGTTGATAGGCTACTACCTCGCATTCCAGTATTACATGTGCGGCTGTTTCCTTAGCAACAACACATCCCCTGCAAAGGGGACTGTTCATAACACCGATAGTGTATAGGTACTTGTGGAGGGGGCAGTGGTCTGTTATTGTACCCATTATTGTTATATTTTTTTTATACCACTTAGGTGGCAGACAAGCACCTTGTTCTGTCTAGTTTTAGGAGATGTTTCGTGAGTCGTTTGTTTACCGATGGTTTATACAGTATCATGAACAGATCTGGCTGAAATTCATTACAAGCAAAAAGTATAGTCTGGAATAATATATTGTCCTGGAAATAGGTACTCAAGGGTTGTGGGATCAGGATCAGAATTCCATGTGGGTAGATCTGCGGGCAACAGCTAGTAGCAGGTTTAATTTGTGTGCCACGTAGCTTGTTCACTGTTAATAAATCATTTTGTGTTACTTGATTGATTAGTCATAATACTTAAGTCCACGACCTAAGAGTGAGTGTCTTTTTTGTGCAAAACTCTTTAGTTTTCTAAATTTAAAGTAGTCTAAGATACACTTTATAAATCAACCACCTATTACTGAAGACTAAGATATGAAAAAGTACAGCTGTATTACCTTTCACGACTGTACCCAATTGAGCAATCGGACTATGGATGTACCTTCAACCTATAGTAAACAATGACCTTGTGTTGTGTTCCTGGCGGTGAGTAGGGTAGCCAGAGTTTTTGTACTCACTGGAGAGTTTTTGTACTGTCAGTGGGAAGATCAAAGGCTTATCGTGCTTTATCTTCTACACTGATGGCACAGAAACTCTCTGTTCTTAAGTCGGCAGCACGAGTGTGACTGCCCTGATGTTGCACACATCCATAGGCCACAGTAACCACTTTCAATGAGGTTTGTTTGGTGTTTTTGTCGTGGCTGACAAGCACACACACAAGACAACACACTACTATAACACTATCCTCAAACCCAACCCAAAAGGAAATTATCTGGCACAGACTAGTCGGTTAAGCAGCAGGTGCCTGCTGCCTAGCAAGTGTGGTTGGCTAGGACCTTCAATATTTGAATAGGGCCACTGAGCTGGAGAGGTGGGTCACCTTGTTTTTTTAAACAACTTAGGTGCCAGGCAAGCAGCACCTGATGAAAGTAGTAACCATGTTCACACTGTGATTCCCTGTGTTGTGAAGACTTCCCCAGTCAATTGGGTACAGTAGAGAAAGGAAATACGGCCCCACTTTTTCATATAAAGTTAAATGTTAAGGTGCAACTATATCTTCTTTGTCAACTGTAAATTTAGTAAAGTCAGCTTCCTTTTTGAAACTATTCAGTCACCATGGCGACCTGACCCTGCGAAAGGGGCCATGTGCTTATTTACTATCTTAGTAGCATAAGTCCTATGTCAATATTATATTATAGCTGCTGATAAGATATGATTGAGGTAAATATGTCTGTGAATTAATAACAATTTTTTTAAATATACCTATCTATAATGTAAATAAATATGTTTGAAGTAAAAAATGTTTAAGAAATTGCTGCAATTTCCATGTAATTGTTCTATTCTTGTGCTTGACTGTCCTGAAGTTCACGTATTAGTTGTTGAGGTCATTAAAAATAATTTGATGAATCACCTGCCTTGTCATAATCTAAGTCTAATATTGTATGGTGTTAAATGCAAGAAGAAACTAAACATTAGTTTAAGAAGACTAAATACTTGAAATGACCTATATCATTCCACACTATACAAGAATTGTAGCTTTGTATAACAGTAATAGAAGGTCATACCATAAAAGAACACTAATTACCTGCGAAAACTATAAAATATTGTGTGATAATATAGTTGTAACATTTATTCATAACCTACAAAGTAAGATAGATGTATTTTAAAGAGTACAGTTAGGTGAACAAACTCACCTATAGTGGCGAATTCGTCAGGCGTTCTGCCGCCTGCCAATAGCCATCGGCACCAATCTATGGTCTCCCACTCGTCAATCGCTTTGCTCGGATTGAGGAGCACGTCCAGCAACGGACCCAAATGCTGGGGGGACCCATTCTCGCAGTCCGCAAGTATATAAGCGGCTGCACCTCTTTTACCCTTCTTCATCAAAACTTGAGCAGTGGAATTTGACATTTTGTCACTGTAATCACCACCAAACTATATAATCACACTGAACACATAGGTCACCGTATATTTCGGTCACTCACGGAAGAAACACTATTTCAAGTTTTACATAAGGCAATGAACTGCGGTCTGTAACGACGTTGTGGTTTAACATTTTTGTAAGTCACAAATGCAAATCCAGATAGCGCGACATTAACAGAAATACCTTATTCTCGAAACAATCACAAAATAATGAAAATTTATCTAAATAACACCGTTTTATTGAAAATATGCAATGCAGAAACAACTCGGCCATTCATACGGTGTTCTCAACGTAAAAATAAATTTTACCGACTATGTCAAACAATAAAATATGGTGGTTGCAAAACTATACGGTTTACCAGACCGAAAAAAAAGCACATTCAAGGGTACTTTGGGGTAAATAGAACATAACTTTTAAAAACGGCTTACTGCTTAGATTATTAAACATGAAGTTACATTTAACTTCAAGTGCAACTAAACTCTCAACTTTGACTTGCCTTAATTCACTGCTTAAGGTGAGGTAGCCAGAGCAATATTTTATGGGATGGCAGATTGAAATAAAAGAAAACAAACTGCAATTTTCGTCTTTAGACAGACGATACAAGAGACAGTTGGTTTATGAGAAGATCTTCCCAAGTGCATAACCATGACCTTTAGTGCTAACCGGCCTCCTGGCGCCATCGCTAAGTTGATCACTGTTTGGGCACTGTAGATAGACACTACGTAATTAGCTGTTTGACAGCCACGAATTGGGTACTTTGTTCAAAGTGCTAAGCACTCGAGCTGTCAATGGAGATACGGCCGCGTTGGATATATGACTAAAAATCACTATAACTGACCAATCGATGAGGGCGGAGCCGTGCGTATAATAATCTATATTATTACTTTTATGTAACACACGTGAAATACTTCTTACTGATTTATCATCACAGAAACTACTTCGAGGAGGCAGGACACGATGGTAGCTAGCACAATGACGGTGACAAGAGCCCGTCGCATAATGGTCGCATAATGTCGGTAATATTGGCATGTTGGGACATGCGGCCTGCGCTCCTACTGCAAGATAATCCGAAATGTCCAAGGCTATCAACTGCTTCTCCACAGAGACACCGATGCGGAGAAACACACGGCGTACCTGAACGTAGGCAAGTCACAATGCGGAAGGTCGGGCGAATGTTGGGCGAAGAAAGTACCTGGAGTCATACACCAGATTCCCATTCCCCCACAGCCAATAGGCGAGCAAGCTCAGCAGCACTGGTAGCAGTACTGAGTAAATGTTTTCTAACACCAAGAGAGAGCGGCTCATCCCATTGGCTTTGGGAAGATGGGTTGGCCGGCATTTGGGCAAGTCATTTTTCAAGCATTTACAGCTTCAGCCATACCTGGCACATCCGAATAAATCAGTGAAGGAGATAGAATTTTCCTAAACAATTCTTCAGTACCTACCATAGATCGAATACAAATACGTTTACTTATATCTGCAATTTTGCGAACGCTGAGAGACGAACTGTAAGGAACACCTGAAACCACACTAGGTCGAACAAATTTTTATTTACACTTACAAAGTTTGATCGATTAAGAAATAGAAAAATATCAATCGGTTCAGGCGGGATTGTACAGGGTGTTGATCAACATACTATGTTTATCATACATAATTATTCCATCCGTCTAAATGCGGTATACCCCACTGGTATCACCAGACTGGGACTAGCGCTGACGTTGCACCACAGTCTCATCGCCATCTAATCCACGCTCATGTAGGAAGGCAGTTTCTCTGACGCCCGTTGCAAATGTTGTTCTCACAAATCGAAGCAGCGCACCATGTACCTAACTAAAAGGTTACCACTGTAGATGCCTTCCTGAAATACCTAGCCGTTCCAACATTGACGGCCTTACTTTTTCAAGCGGGGTGACCCGGGATCATAAGAAGAAGAGAACACGTGTGTTGGTAAAGTAATATTGTTCTTTATCGTACGATAAGGAAATGAAGTTCCGAACCATTTTGTTCGAAGCGGTATTATTTTTCCTGTATTTCATCGCAGTCCAGCATTGTGTTGTTCTCGATAGCACGGAAGATGGAAAGACACGTTGAAGGAGTCATAATGAGCTCTTTTACTCGCTCGCTGCGGTGGAAATGGTAAAATACAGTCGAAACGGCAATGTTTCTACGCAAATGCAGAGATTCTAAAATGTAATTACCCTACTAACGCACGCCGCTTCGATCTTATCAATTGCGTCTAATAATTACTGCACAGAGCCAACCCAGAGATGAGAACAGTATTCCACGAGGAGTCAATCTATGTATTATACAAAAGAGACCGCTGCTCCTATTAATACAAATGCAATAAAAATATTAAGCAAATGTGAAACCGAAACCACAAGAAATTTGCTGTGTGGACATCAACTTCAGTGGTCAACTCAGAAATATTGCTGCATGGAAAATGTGACAAAATGGGGCTATGTTAACCAGTCGTAAATACCCTATGAGGGCTGGGCCCGTCCCATTTACTCTCTTGCCTACCACCCATGTGTAAGGCAACGAACAACGATGTGCCTGTGGACGGTAAATTTAACATAAAACTGGTAGAATCAGCCATTGACTCAGTAAAGAAGAGGACCAATGCTCCAGCGTAAACTAACTTCTTTATGCAGAGCTCTAGGTTTTCCTGAAGCAATTTTCGGGACGCTTTTGATGTGTGTTTTAGGGAGTTGGCAGAAGACTGCTAAATGTGAATACATGATTATGTATTGGTGATCAAAAAGTTGAGTTTTTCAATAGCCTTTCGCAGTGCTTACCTGGCTCATGGAAGAAACCGGTCTAATTCGTAATTTTCGTTAGTTTATTAGTCAGTCACTCGAATTAGACTTTCTTCATAATAAATACCTTAAAATAACTTGGGTTCTAGCTTTTCCGAACTTAATGTGGACGAAGTCGCTAGCAACAGCTAGTTTCAAAATATTATTGGAAAAGAACCTGTGTTGCAATTGCAAAACGATAAATTAACTAGTGAATACTTGTGAAATGATTACCTGGATCAATATTTTAAAAGCTAAGTTTTTTTTATACCACTTAGGTGGCAGACAAGCACATGACCCACCTGATGGAAAGTTGTTACCGTGGCCTATGGAAGTGTAGAAGCAGAAAGCAGGGCCTTTAGTCTTCCCACTGACAGCACAAACTCTCCAGTGACCTCTGGCTAACCTACTCACCACTGGGAACACAACACGAAGTTATTATGGCCGCGGTATTCTGTAGGGCGGAGGTACTTCCCCAGTCGGACTGCTCAATTGAAAGGAAATACCGCCATGTACTACCGTGTTATTACACGGTAGTACATGGCGGTATTTCACGATACTACGGTATTCGTTGTATGCAAGAGTTTCTTAAGAACAGCTGTCTTATCTATCCCATCAGCCTTAGTTAGTGGTAAGATTTTGTGTACATAATTCATTTATGTTCATTATATGTACATAATTCATTTATGTTCATTATATGTACATAATTCATTTATGTTCATTTTAAGTGCATAATCACCTATGTACGCAATAATGGACCGTGTGCTTGTCTGCCACCTAAGTGATATAAAAAACGTCCCAACGTCGGCTCTGATACTGACGGCTCCGATATCGATTTGGGCACGGACATGTCTGATCGAATTCATGTTCAAAATGTATTCAACGATATTTTTTTCTCCTGACTAACATGGCCCGATATGTTAATAATTATCTTTGTTTTATTTGTTTTTTTATCTCTGAGATTTTTATTAACTTACTAGCCGTTGCCCGCGGCTCCGCCCGCGTGGATGACGGTAATCGTGACAAAACATAGCCTACTCAATACTTATAACTTTCTCAATGTCTGGTCTATCCCTATACTAAATTTCATCAAATTCTGTTCAGCGATTTAGGCCTGAAAGCGTACATACAGACAAACAGACTGATAAACAGACAGACAGACAGAGTTACTTTCGCATTTATAGTATTAGTATACGGGTTTGTCCATTTGAAATCCCGGGAATATCCACATTAATCTCAACATTTTGATGCAAGTACATAAATAACTCTTCCAGATTTCAACGCCCGTAGTTATTTATACAGTTCTATCTTTCTAGTATAGAGCAGGATTAGCCCATGGATTGCTTCTATTTTAGTTACTCTCTTATCTCTCATATTGCGCAATTTAATTTCTTTCCACCTGGGCTGTAAGGTATGTGAACCCCACATATGCCCTGCGGTTCTATGGTGGAAGCAGATGGCCATCATGCTTTGATTTGACTGCGGTTCGGACAGAGGCTCATCGAGGTGATCCGTGGCACTCATTAAGGCTGGTCATCGCCATCCAGCGTAGCAGTACAGCAAGTGTGATGGGCACTTTTGCACCGGGAGCGATCACAGGTTGTTTGATTAGTACATGGACTTAGCATTGTTTGGTGTACAATTTTGACATTTTGTATTAATTTGATATTTATTTATATGAAATAAAGTTATTCGATATATTAGATCATAATTTATACTATTCTATTGTTCCAAACCCAATACTTACATTGTTTTGTTTTACTTTGTTAAGTCACATTTTTGTAAAAGACATATACAAAAAGGTCTCAAAATCACATTTGAAATATCTACAGTTCAATATAAAGTACGATGTCCAATCGCTGAGGTTGCGCTGAGGCCTACTAGTTAATTCAAGCGATTTTTTTGGCCGTGGTTCTATTATTTGTACCACGGGCAAATCAAATAATCCGTTCTTTCGATTCCTTTTTTTTTTTTGGCTGAGTTTGACTTTACGTTTTATTTAGGATAAAATACCCAAGAATTTGGCAACACTACCATGAAAAAAAAAACGTAGTGCGCAGCGCATGTACTATTTTGTGAGTGTTTGTAAAATTAACAATTAACTTCTACAGACTTTAAGTATAATTTGTATCTTTTAGGAGTGATGGTTAACTAGCCTGGTTATTCCTGTGTTGCGTTTAACCAAAAACGTGCAAAATAACTCCGAAAACATGTCGGAAGAAAATAAGGTTATGTTTCATGAAATGGAACTGGATGATCGAATATTGAAGGTCAGTATATTCTCTGTAAAAAATTTCCACATCTGTGTTTCAAAACTAATACTATGAGTTAATATTGCACATTAATTTTGGACGCATGGTGATCTGTCATAAATGCGCAATATAGTTGATGTAACCTTTTCACATATTTTATACAGGCTATTTCACAATTAGGATGGCCAGAGCCCACGTTGATTCAAGAAACCGCCATCCCCCTGTTGCTAGAAGGAAAAGATGTGTTGATGAGAGCCAGAACAGGTTCGGGCAAAACTGCTGCATTCTCAATACCTGTTATTCAGAAAATTTTAAACCTAAAGAATATAAGCACACATCAATGTATAAGAGGTCTAATATTATCACCGAGTAAGGAACTATGTGGACAGGTAAGATATGGTTATGTTATTGAATCTTGTATGGCTTTCCCTTACATGTCTGTAGTTCTGTATGGCATGGTTTTTACTAGTCGCCCTTCGCCGGCTTTGCCTGTGGCATACTTCAAACCATACCTTGAAGCTATATGCCTTAAATTTATTAATTTTCAAATAAAGTATGAGGATCTTTCAATTTATTTATATTTATGAGTACTTCTCAATTCCCTTGGGTAACCTTCATTGATAAACTATTCAACCAGTACTTCTTGCGATCATACGAACTCTTCAGCTTTGTAATTGTAGTACAGTTTAGATTATTGGTTCCTAGGATAATCTAGGAACCAAAAATCTAAACAAGCCAGGACTCTGGCACTTTTTTGTACAATCAAAAAGTGCCCGAGTGCTTTTAATTGACAGTTATGTATGTATTTACAAAAAAAGTATCTAAGTATGTTACAACAAGCTAGTTAAGCTATGCTTACCATGGGTCTCTAGATAGCGTTGTGTAGAATGTTGTAGAATATTTATTATTAGTTTTAGTTAATAATGTTTTGCTTTAGAAGATTCCTGTCAAGACTGACTGATCTTGACTGATATTATCTAACTATACATTATTATTTTCTAGTACATCGTTTCAGATTACCTCTGTAATAGGGGACCTAACAACAAAATGTGCGAGAGAAGTCAAATGTATAGACATTTCTTCAAATGGGGACACACAGACACAAAAAGCCTTGTTGTCAGATAAGCCAGACATAGTTGTGGCGACTCCGTCAAGAGCGTTAGCACATTTGAAGGCAAATAACATGAGACTGAAAGAAGATTTAGCAGTACTGGTTGTTGATGAAGCAGATTTGGTGTTTTCATTTGGTTATGAAGATGAAATTAAGGAGTTATTGGGGTAAGTTCTGCAATTCAGCATATCAACTGTAATAATAGTTGACATTACAAACAATAATTATATTAATAAAGTGAAGAGTTAGAATTATTGTCATATAGATACTTTTTATTATTATTATATATTTGACTGCTGAGACGAGGTCTCGAGTTCAATCCCAGGTTTTACCATGGCACACACCAATGACTTTTCTATGCTTTTCGAAGTTTTGTGTATTTATCGCAGGTTTATAAGTGCCCGGTTAATGGCAATAGGCTCGCCACCTATTACATTGGGACCTAAACAAAACTGGCGAAATGTGGGTGCTAGCACCTCTGCCTACCCCTTCGGGGATATAGGCGTGAGTTTATGATAGTTTATGTATGTATTTGACTGTTCTGGTTTGTGCTCTGTTTAAAATCCTGGGATGTTGGGTTCTCTGTCAGCAAATTCCAAGTAGACCTGGCACTTAACAAGTGCCAGTATGATAGCACCAGGTATCCCTATTATGGAGTGCTGGAAAGATGTCTACATAGATTTATTTTTATTCATCACTGCCTTTTTTTACATCTCTCTGCATGACCCTTTCAAGATATACTAGCATAATTAAACATTGAAAATTGAAAAATTGGTTTATTTTATTATACACTGTTTTTTCAGTCATTTACCCAAAATCTACCAAGCAGTACTAGCATCTGCCACATTATCAGATGATGTAATAAACCTCAAGAAAATTGTTCTCCGTAATCCAGTGACGTTGAAGCTTGAAGAACCAGAGTTAGCACCATCATCTCAGTTACAGCATTACCATCTGTTTGCTGAAGAAGACGATAAGGCAGCAATATTATATGCTTTATTGAAACTTAATCTGATTCGAGGCAAGAGTATAATTTTTGTGAGGACTGTTGATAGGTGTTATAAGTGAGTATTTGAACAGATCAGTAATATATTATACACTTGGGGAAAATAATCTTTCTAATAATACAATGTCTTTTCATTTTACCGTGGCGTGGCGGTAGTGAACGCGACTGCTATGCAGGAGGCGCAGGTTCGATCCCCGCTCAGTGCAAATATTTGTATGCATGAATATGGGTATTTGCATTGGTCTGGGTGTTTCTATGTATAATATGTATGTATTTACAAAAAAAAAAGTATGTTTATCCGTATTCTAGATTCCATAACACAAGCTAGTTAAACTATGCTTACTATGGGTCTAGATAACGTTGTGTAGAATGTTGTAGAATATTTATTTATTTATTATTATTTATACCACATGCCTAGTAACATTATATTAATATACGAGAGATAGTTTGTTTGTTACTTTTTCATACTTTAATAGCTCAAAAACATTTTAGTGTAACTACACTAAATTTATCTCGCCCTTCTGAACCCTTTATCCTTGAATTAAATCACTGGATAAATTGTGGTACCACCAATTCACATCAAACACTTATTGAAAGTGTGAGCATCCTACCTAAAGTAGTATTTCAACATTGTATTTTCACTTATTTCAGGTTAAAGTTATATTTAGAACAGTTCAAAATCGGGTCTTGCGTTTTAAACTCAGAATTACCAGCAGCAGTGAGGTGTTTATCTGTGGACCAGTTTAACAGAGGAAGGTATCAAATCATTGTAGCATCAGATGAAATGGCTCTTGAGAAGCCTGACGGCGGTATATTGCCTATAGAAGAAAGAAAGAAAAAGAAACAAGGCTCTAAAAGAAAGAAGGACAAAGAATCTGGTGTTTCAAGAGGAATAGATTTTCAAAATGTGTCTAATGTGATCAACTTCGATTTTCCCTTAGATGTTAATTCATATGTCCATAGGGCTGGCAGGACAGCTAGGGGTACTAATTCGGTAAGTTTTATAAGTCTATTAATATTATCAGTGAAATAAGTATGTGTTTTCCCCCATCAAATCAGTGTCTTCTACAGCCAAAAAGACATGAGAATTTATCTTTCTCTTAGCTACGGGCAAAAAAAATTTGCTTGCTTTCGTACTATACTATGGTCAGTTACTGTACTCATTTGACATTTTTTTTGCAGGGATCAGTGTTGTCATTTGTGTCCATAAGAGAAAAACCTTTAATTGATTCAGTAGAAGCACATTTATCTAAAGGTTTCAAGAGTCAAAAAGTTTTACAGTATGTATATTTTTATTTGCTATGCATAAATTTTACAAAAATCACGTTTTCTTTACAGTAGAAATCATGTGTTATGTAAGGCCCAATGTTCATACCCTGTGGGACTCCACACAATGTCATAATCTTTTTCTCACACTCTGTTATAAACATCAATTGCGGCTTAAGTAAATGAGTTAACTTGCGGATAATGAGAAAGGGTGATGATGATATCACATCCCTATCTAACTCTAAATGCTACTATAGTGTGTCGAAGGCATCATCGAAATCGACCAAACTTCGGGGTAGTAAGTAAACTAACCTGAATACTTTGTGTGTTTCAGGAAATATGAATTTGCGTTAGAAGAGGTGGAAGGTTTCCGCTACAGATCTCGGGACGCGTGGCGCGCGGTTACGAGGATAGCCGTTCGCGAAGCCCGACTCAAGGAGATTAAGCAGGAACTACTCAATTGTAAGAAATTACAGGTAAGATTAAATTGTAGCGATAAATTGTATTGGTTGCGAATATTTATTAGATAATAAGCATTCACAGGTTTATGCCACATTTTCAACATAGAGATATGTACAGATTTTTCGTTGTTATTATTATCATTCGTCAAAATATCCAATAAGTAATTTAATTGTACATACATACATATAATCACGCCTTTATCCCCGGAGGGTTAGGCAGAGGTGAATTAACACCCACATTCACACACATACCAATCATTGAATTCAGTCCAACAGTGGTGAGCCTATTGCCGTCTTCTGGGCACTATTGTTGACTCAAGCCATGCATCTGAGGCTGAGTCGGGGGTGTATATATCTGTCTGATTTTAAACAGCCCTATCCCTTAGTCGCCTTGTACGATACCGCATGGGAAGAGATGGGTTGATCCAAATTATTTACACATTAAAATGCCTATGTGTAGACTAGAATATATCTAGTGTAGACTGTGTGTAGACTAGAAGGTGGGGTAAAAATCTGCTGCAAACTTTAAGAATTATTCAATCTGCCAATTTTACTATCCCGTGTTTCATATGATGACAACCACAAAGCATAACACATTGATGAACGACTAATCTTCTCCCTGATTCTTTCCCTACTAAATATACTCTCGACCTTGTATAAACCACACTGACGTCAGCTTTCGTCCCCAGGGCTACTTCGAAGATAATCCAACAGATCTGGCGGCTTTACGAAGGGACAAAGCTCTTCATACTGTGAAAGTGCAACACCACTTGGCTCACGTGCCAGAGTACTTGCTGCCTGCGGCGTTAAGGAATGAGGAGACGGTGGAAGATGAGCAGGAAACTGCTGCAGCACCAGCCCCACAGAAGAAGAGGAAACAAACTGGCAGTTATGGCAGTGCCAAAAGACATAAATATCAGGTGAATTTATAGTTACTAAGTTTTTTTTTCATATTACCAAGGTTGTGAATAGGCATATGGCTTATTGACTGCTATTGTGGCGTCTGAATATGTACAACACTAGAAATCTCATAGGGAAAGGTGAGGCAAATAGGAAAAGGAGACTAACAGTATGCAAGTTTTTTTTTATACAACTTAGGTGGCAGACAAGCACACGGCTCACCTGATGGAAAGTGGTTACCTATGACCGTGTGTAACACCAGTGGAGTCACATCCGTGCTGCCGACCCTGCAAGAACAGAGATCTTATGTGCCCTCAGTGCAGAACACAAAATTAGGACAAGCCTTTGGTCTTCCCACTGACAGCACAAAAACTTTCCAGTCAGCTCTGGCTACCTTACTCACCAGCGGGAACACAACGCGAAGTTATTATAGCCGTGGTACTCTGCGGTACTTCCCCAGTCGGACTGCTCAATTCGGACGGGAATACCGTCGTGTCCTGTGTAGATTGAAATTGAACTGAAAAAATGATTTGAAATGAAATCAGTGAGTACATGGTTCTTGCCTTTTCCACCCCATTAATGTCAGGGGCTTCGACTGTCGTCCTCCGCACATCCACTAAAGAGATTTAAAAAACCGCTTTTGCACGGCTAGAGTACATTGTCTAGTAGTTTACTAGTCATATTTCTTCATGGCGGACGTTGCAGGGGCGCCATCTCTGAAATGACAGCTTAAATTAAATCTAGTTTTATTGTGAGTCCACACAGTCGAAATTCTGTAAATGTAACATAACGTAACTTAACATAAACTCACGCCAATATCCCCGAAAGGGTAGGCAGAGGTGCTAGCACCCACATTTCGCCAGTTTATGTTTAGGTCCCAATGTAATAGGTGGTGGTAATATGTAATCTGTAAATGTGGTGTATGCTATCTTGGTGATACAAGTTCATTGAATTACTACTCTTATGTTCCAGGCCCGCAAAAACGACCCCTTGAAGAGTTTCGATGTGAAGAAGCAGGTCAGCACGGGAGAGACATAGCAGACACTTTGTTAGTATCCGAATGGATAAAATTTATTTTATGTGTTTGACCAACTTGATGTTTTTATATGGGACCTTTTATACTGGACTGTGTTAAGGCTTGAACTACACCTACTGGCGTTTGGACACATGATCGATTATTCGAATACAATTTTGTGCATGATATACACTATAAGAACAACACTATACGACATAGTGACGTCATAATATGTGTAAATTGTATGAACGTCGTCGTGGGCGTAGTTCCTCCTCAATGTACATTGTATGTGGTTCAAATAAAGCGTGTCTGATTTTGTGTATTTCTTTCACACAGTTCGCGTCGCTGCGCCAGCGCATTTAGTGTTCACAGCGTTCGGTTAGTACCGTCAGTGTTACCATGTAACATTGATGATAAATAAATAATGTTCATTATTTTGTCGCTTTCTTTTTTTTTTACAAAGATAAAACAGTTCTGTGTTCTGTATACAGAGTTGATATAATTTAATTGTGATTTATTGTGTAGGTAAGTATATAACCTTTTACTAACGTTTAGAGGGCAACACAGTTGGGGGAACATACAATGGATGATGAAATTTTCACTAACTGCTGCCGGTGACTTGCGGTTGGAGTGCGTCAGCGATATGTTAGTACACATTATAATAATATTAAATCCTTCTTTTCAAAGCAAAATTGATAATAGGTAAATACGTAGGACACTGAAAATATACAAAATGCGAAATATACAAAAGATTTTATAAAATAAAAATACAGTTTTGAAAGAAGGTATTTTTCATACCTATTTCAATTTATAAAAGGGTGATTTGCTGTATTAAGGTAGGATTTGACTATACTCCTTTGTATGCATGCATGCACACCGTATGTGTCTAATGTATATTTTGTAAATTTTGCGTTTTGTACATTTTGATCATCATCCTGATTTTACCTATAGTACATTTTCTCTTGAAGGCTCAACTAGAGGGCGGTACTCGTGTCAGGTTATTAAAGAATTTACACAAATACGATATTAAGAAAATAATAGTGATAGAGAGTCTAGATAGTCTAGAACCCGATTTTAATTCATAAGTTAAAATGACAGTCGTACAAAAATCTGATAAGTATAGGTACAACACCAACGGTCAACAAAGTCTGCAGTATGTGAATACGTGCAACAGGGTACCAACCATTACTTGAGATTTGATAAACCATAGAAACTCATTAAATATCGTAGATAATAATATATACTTGGAATGATCCGTGAATCTAATTAAATAAAAAAAAAACCTCCCAAATATAAATAAAGAAGATGGATGAAGCTTTCCACCAGCCTGGGACTTAGTAAAAAGCAAAATTTTGCAAGGCTTGGCTGAAGTCAAACGAGCGTAATTTTTTGAGTTGTGAGTTGCATTATTTCGGTCACTCCGTTAAATTCCATAGAAAACTCCTGTTTGAAGACAACTCATTTTGCGTCACCGTGTGAATCAAACAGTACTTTTCTTTAAAACCGAATGCAGCAGAAATTACAAAGTATTAAATTACGCGACTCAGAACTCAAAAAATTACGCTCGTTTGACTTCAAACTTAGTCTGAAGTCAAACGAGCGTAATTTTTTGAGTTGTGAGTTGCATTATTTCGGTCACTCCGTTAAATTCCATAGAAAACTCCTGTTTGAAGACAACTCATTTTGCGTCACCGTGTGAATCAGTTCTAACGGTTCTAACAGTACTTTTCTTTAAATCCGAATGCAGCAGAAATTACAAAGTATTAAATTACGCGACTCAGAACTCAAAAAATTACGCTCGTTTGGCTTCAAACTTAGTCTGAAGGCAAACGAGCGTAATTTTTCGAGTTGTGAGTCGCGATTGGCTTCGCCCTTAACGACACTGACCTCATTCTGCGTAAACATAAACACCAACAATTTATCATAGTGCACCTGCACTGAACGGTAGTTGTCACAAAGTTTGAAGTGTAAGTTTTCTAAGTTCTCAAAGTACCTACCCACTTTGAGACCTTAGAAAACTTACACTTCAAACTTAGTGACATCTACCCTCTTTAGTCATCCCGCGACCATGGCCTGCTGAAAAGTAGCCAAACGTGGGGTAAATGTATAGCATCCGTTAAAACCGTGTTACTTTTATTACAATGAGTAAAATTCGCGTAAACTTCAGACAGTACCATCTATTTAAAAGTCTTAAACAATATAAAAGCTTAGTTGATCAGAGCGGAACAATGTGCAGAGTGCAACAAATTAATAAACAATATTTGAAACAATGAGTAAAAATGTCTAAAAATTACCAAAAAGCCGAACTGAAAGAATGGAACCCAAGATCCCGAATGAAATACTGACTGACTGGTATTGTTGCTGGTGTAATTCTTTCAATAATAAGTAAGTACTTACGTATTATCGGCTGATTTTCTTCAATATATGATTGTATAGCACTTACAAAATTTCCAACGCGATGTTGTTCGTATCAAAAACTAAATATCGTTTTAGTCCGCGGTGATAAGCGGTTGATTTCAAGATATTACACCTTGCACTAAGTCAAAATCCATATTCTCATACAAAAATATAATATTAAGCTGAAGAGTTTGTTTGTTTGGTTAAACGCCCTAGTCTCAGGCACTACTGGATCGAATCGAAAAATACTTTTTGTGTTGAATATAACGTTTATCGAGGAAAGGTTATACTGCTATAAGTATATCATAGGAGTACCATACTCCTCAAGCAAGCGAAGCATTTATTATATATTGTCAGCAAATACGGCAGATGCATTATTTGAAAATTATCAAGAAATATAGGTATGGCCTAATATAACCTAATTGGTGTAAGGCAAAATACGCAAATCTTAAAAGAGAGATCGAATGGCTACAAAATCATAATAAAAAGTTGCAAATAACATAACGTAGACACAATCATTCAGAAAGACTAAAACACTAAAAACAAACGAAACAAATATTATGAATTAGATAGAATGGGTACCAAAATAACAAAATGAGTGAACTCATAGTGGCAAATGACCATAAAAGCATACCTACAAAAAGAATAATGAATAAGTTAAAATGAACAACAAACTTATTCGCCGCGTTTCTTCGCTACTGCTCAACCAGTTGAGTCTTGTGCTAGCCATTTATACATACTTCAAATTCAAATCCACGCTTAATCCTTATCAACCTGACACGATGATGGAAGGCCTACCCCAGTTACATTTTTATTTTAATCAAATAATTCTATTCAAAATATAAAATAACATTCAAAATATAACATAACATTAAAAATATAACATAACATATGAAATATAACATAACATTCAAAATATAACATTTCATTCAAAATATAACATAACATTCAAAATATAACATAACATTCAAAATATAACATATTTTTTAATCAAAATGTTCTAACATGTTACTATGCGAAATTTAAAAGATGTCTCTTCCCCCAGATTGTCCACTGAACCTTTTAGTTAAACAGCGTACTTTTTTATTTGTTGTGTAATTTCGGTCACTGCATTCATTTTCATAGAACTTCTGTTTGCAGACAACGATTTTTTTTCACCGTGTGAATCTTATAAGAATTTTATGAATTCGATTTCGAATTGCAGCAGAAATTACGCAACTTTCAACTTCCAAATATTACGCTCGATTTGGCCCAGCCTTATTGGTAGGTACAAAAACAAAATTAGCTAGCAGCTATGTTTTATGTTTTTATAGTTAGGTTAGGTTTAAAACAAAAATTCCTGCAGCACTAAACAAAATCAAAATCACATTCTACTAATTTGCTAGATCATGAGATAATATAATAGAATGGAAATGGACCGCGCAGAACGCTAGTCCAACTACCAAAAATTACACGTACGACATATCTCTATTTGAGATAGTCACAGACTAGCCAATTCCACCCGAAGTGCAATGGATGGGGCCGGCCCGGGGCAACCGCCTACTTGATCACGGTACACCCTACGCAAGGTTAGTATGACGTTGTCGTCTGATACGCACCTTTATATACCCCTTCCGGAGGATCTTAACACCGACTTCTATTTTTTTGGGATAGTGACATCTATTGAGTCGGATCAAACAATAGAATGACAAGGTTTTTTTAAATTAATAATTTAGAGGCGAAACTAAAAATACTTTACTAATTCGTTAAAAGATCATAAAATATTGGATATGATTCTGTTTCTATAATTTAATTTGTCTGATTCCTGTGTTTCGCGAAATGTTTCTAAACGTAGCAACGATAGAGTTTTTAGACGACATAGTGGACATAGACAATGGTTTTCATTTTTAGTGGCGGGATATTAGATTTTTATCAGTCTGTAAATAGTGTACATCAGCCTATTCACGTTCCAAACTGTTCCTAACCAAATATCCTCAAACATCCTACAAACTTTCAGTGTATGAACCAAAATGTATTACAAGTCTAAGCGATGCAAATGAACTTATCCCAATGTTACAATAGGAATATTGATATCGTACTGTCTGCTTGTGCTACAGCGGTTATCAATTTATATTCTAATTTTGGGATATACTAATCGGAATATTTTTATCGTTTTACTTAACGTGAAAGAGTAATATTCTGCCTAAATAAATCCGTAATGAATTCAGTATTTATAATAAAAGAACACTCCTTACATAGATTCACTCCTTACATAGAAATTTTAGAAATATCGAAATAAAACTATCATACCAACCAATCGTACAAAGCTGTCTCGCCAGCGTGTAAATAGTAGGCCAAAACCTCTCAACATTGGACATACTTCCAGCAGTGGACTGCAATAGGCTATGATGGATCGATGTGTTTTAGTCCCTATACTTAAAAACCTAACAGTGTTCCGTTACAGGAATTATTTGCTGGGTGTTGGCCACACGGGGTCTTAGGAAGAAAATTTCTTGAAACTCTAGCAGACCTTGACCGCGATGCTCTGTCGCTTCAACTCTGCGCTTAGTGGTAGTCACTCTTCAGCTATATTATAGAATAAACCAGTTATTTAACGATAAAATGAAACTAGTGCCAAAAAATCTTGCTTATTTTTATTGCTAAATAATTTCGTACGAATACTTATTTTAAATGGACTGCTAAAAATTCAAATGGACTTGGAGATTCTCTTCTTCTTCGGTGATTCTTTGATGATGATCTTGGAATCGCTGAAGGCTCGCCTGAGACTCATAACTTGCTGTCTCGGAGACAGGTTGGTTGAAGATGGTAAAGACGATAGGGGTCGGTTGAGGTAGTATCCGTATGGACCCATCTCTCGCCGTTGCCAAGGACTAGTGGTTATCCTGTGGGGGACAGAGGTAGTATTAAGTGATTTGTGATTGTGGGGTGTGTGGGCTCCACTTATATCCTTGCGACCCATCCCAACCTCACTTGCAAGGCGGTGTACCTGCTAAGCAATAGAAGAGGCTCTGGCGCAGTCTGGCAGGTTTGTGAGGCTAGACGACATACCAACTAAAAACAATCAGGTGTAAACTATGAACGCAACTTAAAAATAACTATGGGGCTGATAATTAATTGTCTGTCTCTCTGTAATAGTAGACCCCAAAAGATTAGTAATTCTTTCTAGGGCAATAGTGTACGCTTTTTCAAAAAGCTCCTTTATAAAATTAGTTTAGATAAGAATATTTAGATAATAAACAAGCTTGGGAATGAGCTGTTCGGTCAACTATACTACTCAAACAAAGTATTGTAAGTAAGTAGACTAAGTAAATGTTTGTAAATAGAACAAAAAATCTGCAGTTAGACAAGTAAAACAGACCCCAAACTCCGAAGTGAAAGAGGAAGAAGACAAAAAATTGCCTGCTGAGTTTCTTGCCGGAGTCTTCTCAGGTCGGGGCCGCGTTTCGAACCGGTGGTCCATTTGCAACTAGTCTAATGTATTTTTAATTTTAGCGTTTATAAGTGCCTTTTTAATGATCCATACAGAACTTTTGACTTTGACTTTGAAAAATCTGACAGCACTAATTTGGTATCAAGTACCTCGTAGTCATCATCATCTGAGCGGAGGTGGCTCTTTCAGTGTCTCTATTTTTAGCTTTACCTTTACGGGTTCTTCAAGCGAGGCCAAGGTAAGGACGGCCATTTTAGGAACAACATCTGTAATGGCAGCTAATATTCTTTGTACTGCTCCCCGGCTTACCTTCACGAGGGGTACAGTCCATTTGATGACCTCTACATATATAAAGAAAATGTAACCTTTTCTTCTGAGAATGAATGAAATACGGCATCCTAAAAATGATCGTCTACTTCTGTTAAAATACTTTTGTAGCTGTCTGTAGGGTAGACACTGCGCTAACCAAATCATGAGTGGTGTGACTTCACGCTTGGGCCGCGTCTGTATGTAGATGGCCAGGGGCGCCACTCCGCACATCCAGATTACCCACTGCTGTATCACCTTGTAGCTCGCCATCTCGTCTTCCAATAACCGGGTATCAGGCTCCTGTTAAAATATTACAATTTAGTTTTTTTATACTATGGACAGCTGTTGTAGCTATCCGTGAGGAGACAGAGAAATAATACAAGTATCACCACCCCATTTCATAAGAAGGGTGTCGTAAGAGGCGACCAACGGAAATATACGCAGACAATATCACTACGAGAGAAGGAAATCTTGAAATAAAACCCTGTACCAACCCGTCTGACCAGTGTGGAAACAGTAGGCCAAAGCTTCCCAACATTGGGAGAGGGATAGTCTAGCAGTAAACTGCGATAGGCTAGTTGTTATGTTTAGCCACTGTAGTCAGAAATGGTCAGTCCGCCGCCAACGTTTATTTATTTACTTAATTCTTTATTGCACAGACACAGTACAGATATCATAAATAAAAACATTTCAAAGAAAATGTACAAAGGCGAGCTTAACTCAAAATGAGTTCTCTCCCAGCAAACCTTTGAGTAGCAGAGAAGCATATAATAAGGAAGGGGTATGTAATGTGTAAATTATAATTAAGAAAAAGAAAGAAAAAATAAACAAATAATGAAAAAGATTATAAAAAATAGCGTTGGTATCTCGCTCGCTCTCAACTCATGCTCATTTTTTCTTTCTCTTTCTTTACCTCGTCCCCCGCCACGCCGCGCTTTCCTAGGGCACGGTACAGCAGTCGGGTAAGTAGTTAGGTTCTAAGTAGTTATGCGTTTAGGATGATGAGGTGCTGTAAACTGCTAAGTGATCATGATCACCGACCTTTAACATTGACCCGAGAGCAGACAGAAAGTCAGGAGGAGCAATGCAATAGGTAAGTGCACGAAGTCAACTGCTGCATGGTCGGCCACTATGTACCAAAGTTCCTGGGGACTTCCTTTAGTCAGTTCAATTGTGACAGACATTTCACCGTTAACTTACGTGAAAGTGCCACCGCAGGGAATTCACCACGAGTGAATAAAGGTGATAAGTTGCACACTAGTTCATAGATGTAGTCCTGATTCAATTAAGTACGGATAGACCGTAATTAGTCAAAGTTTTACTTTTTCCGATGAAGATAAATACTTTGAATTGTACCGACAGATGCGATGAGATCGGAACGATCGATGAAGTATTATTTACATACTATTCAATGCACGTAGGTACAGTATTATTTAGTCTTCCTGTACAAAATCTGTAGGTACAGATAACAGACTTAAAAAAGTAAGCCGTTAAGAATAATGTTATCCGCCATTGAGTGAAGGTAACTTACAGCAGTTTCGTAACAATATTCAACCATCACCTTCACAGCCCTCACGAGCACGCCCCAGAAATGGAGGCTGTATATTACCACCCATATAAACAGTAGGTGCTGCAATCAAAGAAAAACGCATTAAGTTTTGTATTAGTTATTGATATATATATATATCTTGACACCAGTCACGTCACAAGATGTACTTTAAATGTCTTTGAATATACCATGGGGAGCTACGGCGGCGAAAGAACTCAAATTCACCAGTTAAAATAGATATATCAAATCAATCTGCGCCCTTTTCACTTGAGACTTGGGGCCAAGTTATCATTGTAAAATTATAGGTGTTTGTAATAATGATCATCTCAGGCCAAGAGACGTGACGTATATAAAAAAATACCTGTAGTATTATCTCCCAAAGCGGCACTCGGCGGAAGACGAACCGCTTGAAAAGCGCGGTCAGGAGGCGCTGTGCCAAGGCTGCCGTACCGGCCGCCCATAGCAGTGTTGGGACTGCCGAGAAAGTGTTCTCGCCACATTTTGACTGCTCGAATAGCTGCAGATAACAAAAATTATATCTTTAGAAAATAATTTTCTTTTCCGGAGCTGATTACCAAGCCAGTTCCTAAGGGAAAGTGACAATTTCAACACGTTCCCTCAATAAACTACCTCTATGAACTAAAGGTTGGAAATAAGCATTGTCCGAGGAGTGCAACTCCTCGGTAAGTGGTATGGTGGTAAGGAAAGGGACGTAATCAAAAAAGAGAAGTGGTAAATAAATATTATACCTAGATACATGATTTTCTAAAGATGCAAAGGCACGAAATTGAATATACATAAATGCATTAGTATTCAAGTTATCGGGGTATTCACCGTGTTGTATTGTTCTGAGTTCGCCAGTTCCTTCGTGATCATGGGACTTGTACCAGCGCCGAAATATCGGAAACTCAGAACAATACAACATAGTAAATATACCGATAACTTTAATACTGAGTGACCATGATACTTTAAATACTTATGTCTAGATACGTAAGTACAGCTTTCTAAAGAGAAAGGCATAAGAAATAAAGCAACAATTCTTAATAAAGGACATTTTTTTTACGTGCGCGAAATCGCCACGGTTTCCCCCCACCATAGCCGGTGGAAGAGGTTATGTCGGACTCGAATCGACTAAAACGCACGCCGCCTGTGGGTCGCTTTGGTTGCCGAAGGTGAGGTTGACAGGCATATCCCACGCACACCGGCCGACCCAGGGCTATCTCTCACAATCTGGTGTGGGGACTACAGAGTTCCCAACTCGTCCCCGGAAACGGGGAGGCGCACCACCGCCGCGGCCTGCTTCTGCCAGGGTGACAGGTGGCTCCACCTGTCACCTAAAGCCTATAGATTTTATTACTTACAACAATTCCTTCAGTTTTCATGTAACTCCATATAGGTACAGAGGTAACCAACATCACAAATTTTGTTATCCAGAGAATTGAAGACGAAATTTAGCATTTGGCTTGCAAGATGATATGTTTTTTTTGTTAATTTACACAGAAATAATGTACTATGTCACCATTATACGTTTTGACATAATGCACTTTGTCTTTTTGACATATAAACCGTCAAAAAGACATCGTAAAAGCATTTATACATCCTACTATGTTTAAAAGAGACACAGAAGCCATTCAATAAGAAATTTCCAGGAGGTAGGACACGGCGGTATTTCCGCCCAACTGAGCAGTCCGACTGGGGAAGTACCTCCGCCCTACAGAATACCGCGGTTATAAAAACTTCGTGTTGTGTTCCCGGTGGTGAGTAGGGTAGCCAGAGCTCACTGGAGAATTTGTGCTGTCAGTGGGATGACTAAAGGCTTGTCCTGCCTTGTCCTCTACACTGACGGCACAGAAACTCTGTGCTTACAGGGTCGGCAGCGCGAGTGTAGCTTCTCTGGTGTTACACACGTCCATAGGCCACGGTAACCACTTTCCATCAGGTGGGCAGTGCGCTAGTCTGCCACCTAAGTGGTATAAAAAAATGAATTGAATTAAAGAGTCTAGCCATTAAAATAAAAAAATAAAAAAAAGTTTTTTTTTATATATAGGACATACCAACTTGACCTCTCCTCGCCTGTTGGTAAACTAAAGGCAAAGTCTCAGGAAAGGGGGTCACCATTACAGACACTAAGTGTTACAATGGTGACACTCAGCTTGAAGGCCTCATCAGATGCTTTTTCACGCCCCGCTTAAAGGCCCCGGGACTGTAGGAAGAAGGAAACACGTGTGCTGGTAATGAATTCCAGGTCTTGGTGGTGCAGCAAAGAAAAGAGTCTCCGAACCGCTTGGTTCTTGCTCGTATATTCTGCACAGTGTGAGGGTGACATCTAAGGCCTGCACGTGTTGTCCTATGTAGGAAAGGAGATGGTGGGATTAGTTGGAAGAGCTCATACAGCCAAGGGAGCAATATCTCTACGCTTCTGCAAAGGCTCGAGGGTCTTCGTGACCTCAGGGTTCCCAATAATTCAGACCGCGTGTCGCTGCAAGTCTAATCTTTGGATATATACCAAGCGAGCGTTGTACCGCTCCCATAGTATCAAGCGTTTTAGGTTCTACTGAGAAGATACCAGCAAGAAACTCAGAGAACTATATTAGAACTAGATTTCTTTTTAATATGCTTTAGTTTACAATTTACTTTGTGCGAGCAAGCAAGAGCCTTATGTTGACCACGCATTTACATCATCAAGATACTCATCTACTTTATAGTAACCTTTATTCATTAAAGTTTTTTTCACTTCTATTTTAAATTTATTTATTGGTATGTTAATCAAATACTGAGGAATTTTATTAAATATTTTTATACAGCTGCCTCGAATCACCAACTTTGTGAAGCCTGAGTTGAAAAAGAAAGAGCATTAGGTGAGAGCGAGTGAGGTAACACCGTGAGCGCTGGCGGCGGTATCTCGTTTGCTCTCGTCTCATCCTTCTGCTCTTCTTGTACCGCATTTTCCGTCACGCCGCGTGTACCATGAGAGGGGTATCGCGGTCGCAGTCGCACAATACCACTGCTGGACATAGCCCTCTCCCAATGTTGGGAGGCTCTGGCCTACTGTTACCACGCTGGCCAGACGAGTTTCATTTCGAGTTTTCCTTTTCTCGCAGTGATATCGTCTGCGTACTTTTCCGTTAGTCGCCTTTTACGTATCTTTCGTATGAGATTGAGTGGTGATACTTGTATTCTTACTCCATCACCACTAGCGTAGCAGTTAAAGCTGTCCACTCACCATAGGCACAGAGTGTCTAAGGTACAGGAGGTAGAGGTACAGCAGGTTGTTTTACTGGGGTGATCCGCGGTCGGTTCTCCTGCGTTAATCTTCCTAACTTCAAATTCAACTTCAAATTCATTTATTTGCTAGAACATGGTGTATAGAGGTGGTATAAAAACATAGTGTAGTTCACTCATATTCTGCAATGTGATGGCGTGCAAATTTAATACATTTGTCAATTTCTTAAATCTACATTAAATCTATAATCATTACCATTATCTATTTATTATTATTATTAATTAACATCATTATTTATATTCAAGGGTCATTCTATAAATTTGTCATTTAAATATTCATGTACGTCATAATAATTTTTATTTAATAACATTTCAAACAGTGTCCTTTTAAATAATCTTACAGGTAGTTCAGCAACATTGTTCGGCACTTAGTAGAATGAGCGTAGTGACTCTTTCCTTATCGCATCATTAAGGCCTGGAAATCATTACCAGTTCACGTGTTTGCTTCTTCCTACAATCCCGGGTCCTTTAAGCGGGGCATGAAAAAGCATATGATGAGGCCATCAAGCTGAGTGTCACCATGTTATATAGTATGTAATGGTGACCCTCTTTTCTGAGACTGCCTTCAGCTTAGCATCAGGCGAGGCAAAGTCGAATTGACGTGTCCTATATAAAAAAGGTGTAGAGCGTAGAGTAGGTACATATGTCTGGTTTTTATTCAAACTTAGGTGGTAGACAAACACACAGCCCACCTGATGGGAAGCGATTACCGCGGCCTATGGCGTTCTTCACCAGGGGTTACAGTGCGACACACTCGCCCTGCCAACCCTATTAAATCCTTCTAATGCCCTTCTTGAAGAACCCCATATTATAATCGTGTGGAAAACGAAAGCTTAGGGATATTGTATCAATAAAACACGAACTTACACTTGCAATAGACTTTAATTAATTTGTCAAGATTTCTAGAGGTCATAACAATTCGTCATATACATGACACTAAATTCTTTTTTTCGATCCGGTAGTCACCCAGGCACTTAATCATTACCGGTGCTTCTATTTTGGAACTCCAACACGCTGTTAGATTCGCAGGTGCATGTGCTACTTGCTGTCTGAAGAGCAAAAAATGCACATTATTAGGAAAATAACATTGCTTAAGATTTTTACTTACAGTCATGAGGCTTCACTAAGATCTTTGGGTTTCAAGACATCCTAACCTGTACACCAGTACACCAGTTAATTGACGATCTGGTGTAGGATTACCTCTCTGGAAGTATCTGCCATGAAAGTCAATTCGATAAAATTGTTGAAATGGGAGTAGGAGATTGAAGCCGGGGGTCCGTCTCCAAGGTATAAATTTTGGATGCAACTCAGATAGTCATGGTTGGACTTGCTAAGACAGAGTTCATCATCATTATCATCATCATCGTCCTTGCATTAGTCTCGGTTCCATCCGGGATCCGCTTTTTCAGTCTGTTAGTAGTCCAAAACCCATTAGCGATATCGAATTCTGCAGTTCGACTTCGGTATTTTTTATAGATTCTGGGTAAGCAAGATAGAATCTCAAGCGATAAAGATGAACAGGAATCGATTGAGCGCTTTATCTAAATCAAGATTGAAATGTTGTTGACTGAAAAATTCGATTCAACCTAAGCAATATCCTCATAAAGATTTCTACAATATTCCACACAACGCTATCTAGACCCATGGTAAGTATAACTTAACTAGCTTGTGTTACGGAATGTGGATATATTATATAGATGTGGACATATTTAGATACTTTTTTTGTAAATGCATACATATTATACATAGAAACATCCAGATCAATGCAAATATACATATTCATGCATACAAATATTTGCACTGAGCGAATTGAATTATTGGAAAAAGTACCTATAGATAGATATTTATACCCACTTTGATATATTTTCTAAGTTTTTCGATAGCATCTGCAGTTGTCTCGCTCGACTGCCCGACGAGTCGATAGCGGCAATCTTTTGCCGATTGACTGCACGACGAGCAGACGCCAGAAACTGGCTTGTTACACCATGGGGCGCGGTAGCTCGCCGTGCCGAATTCAACCGTAGATCTCTTTGAATGCGGTCTCTCACTCTAGTTAACAACCAAACGCCTAAACAGTCTATAGCATTAGAATTCAGCTACACCAGCGCGTCACACAAAAGCTGTAACGACAGTTAGGAGGACCACACACCAAAGCAGAAAGCCGAAAAGGCCAAAGTGGGTAAATTTAGTAACAAAGAAAAAAACATATGATTACCGTAAAGCTATGTATGTAAGGGTGACCCTCTTTTCTGAGAGGCGAGGCCAAGTCTAATTGACTTGTCCCATATATAAAGTGCTATTAGCAATGTTGCAATGACACTACAGTAACTTACAGCAAGCAATCCAGTGCTATGATGGAATGAAGGTACCTATGTACTGTCAGAGATAATATAATTCTGACCTACTCAGATTACATGTGGATTGATTAAGTTATCTATGTATGCATGTATGTTCTTCTTTGAACCAATTAAAAAAAAAAATAGCAATATCCATTCCAGCCGGACTTCCAGTCGGCGACTTTGAAAGCCACATCGGTCACACTGTTTAAACCGTCAATTGTGTGGGTGTACACAATAGGAAGTGTGTGACCACTAGTGTGAAAAAATAGGTATTACAAAACCATTACGTATCAATAACTTCATCCAGATTCTGTTGCCTCCGCAGTTGCAAGTCGGCTTGCCCGTAGCCACGCAGCTGCTGATGGAGGGACCCGACGAAAGAATTGACCTTCTCCATTATCCGGTGGGACGTGCGCACCACGCGCTCCTGTAATTCGGCTTGCCTGACCCCACCAGCACAGACAAGTATATTACATAGTCGTTCGGCTTTTTAGTTCCAAATAAAAAAAATAAACATAATATTAGATGTTAAAAAAACGTCTGTTTGGACTTGAAATATTTTATCTTTTATATTAAATTGCAAATACTTAATTTCTAATTAATATTTAGTGATTAGGTAAATTCTCGTTATAATATGTGTAACTATATTGCATGCCAATCTGGCTGAAATATGGTGGGACCTGTAACCTGTGTACCCGTATATCGCGATTTAAGTTTTTTCTCTGCTTCATTGTATGTTAAAAGGGAAAACGGGAAGATGGATTTAGAATTAAAATTAAAAAAGCTTAAGATAAGGAAACCATAAAAATGTACATGAAATTACATTATTATTCATGTGAAAACTACAATAAGGTAAGTACCTCCTTAGATAAATGTAGAAAACCCCATGATTTCTAGTAATTGTGTATATTAATACGTGTCTATCTGCTTCTGCTCTAGATTAAAGGACTACTCGGCCGGGGTGCGAGGGATATGTCTCACACACTCGGCGTGCGTTAAAGTCGGTTCAAGTCCGACATAACCTTTTTTTTTATCGTGCGGAAATCCACTTCGGATACCCCCCGCCGTGGCCAGCGGGGTGGTTATGTCGGGCTCGAACCGACTAAAACCGCACGGGCGTCTTGGGCCATCTGTTGCCGAGGGTGAGGTAGCCTCTGGCATATCCCTCGCACACCCCGACTGAAGTCCGACACAACCTCTCCCACCGACTCCTGTTATGGGGGTATCCGTGGGGATTATGCACACAATAAAAAAAAAGACTAAAGGACTACTTAATTTCGGCCTAAATCTAAAGAACCAAATTCAATCATAGGTATTAATTCTCCTGATTCAGCTATCGTTCTGAAATCTAACCCCTGTCGGTGTACAAAAACTGGTTTATCTATAGTCTAACTATACTCACCACTGCTCCAAATAAGGCATGTTGAACCGTGTGCAGTAGTTCTTCCTCACGTAGTCAGCGTAGCAGAGCGAGAGGAACCAGCAAAACGTGATGTGGATCTGTGGCTGCTGTTGGCGCAGGAACCTGGTGAGAGGTCCTAGAGGCACCATCTCCGACTGCCCTCCAAGTAGGCCTGCGGTAGTCATCTCCAGAAGTACGTTTGGACTCTAACAATATAAATATAATAAAATAGAATTAGGATAAATAAAGATTTTGTTTTGTGACAGTAGGTAATTTGAACTATTTCGAGGTTCAATTCAACTTATTGTTAAACTGGAAACTTAAGAAGTAGGGTTTTTGGAATCTTTGAGAAATAAAAAGGTAAAAGAGATGCAATTTAGGCCACAGAGCAGATAATTTATAATTTTAATATATTGCAAAGGTCTTTATTATTTTGGTGTAATAAATGCTTGCACATTTACGGTAAATATTTTTCGGAAATCAAGATAAACTTACATCTCTTATAATCGTGTCCAGGTAGTATTGGAAGAAACGCATGGAGCATACCCACAGATGAATCATCAACGCCAACATGCCCAGCATCATCGTGGACTAGAAATAACACTCATTATCTTTTAGGGTACCTCAACGAAGCGAAGTGATTTGATTTATTTATTTCATGAGCAACTTATATTGTGTTTGAAATATTTTAACCTATAAATTTACTCCACATACAATTGGCCAGAACAAGTTTCTCTTGGTGATGCCCCATAGTCGAATATGTTATGCAGAGAATGCTTTTATAAGACGTGCTTGCAGATTGTATAATGATAGGTTATTAAATGTTGATTTGTTCAGTGAATCTCTCAGATATTTCAAAAGATTAACCCTGGAGTGTCTCTCTAAATGATATTATTATTATTATTGTATGTTGAAATTTAATAGTAACTGAGTAGATATATATTTATGCATGAGTTTAGTCAACGATCAAACTTAAAAAATAATTAGGGAACTGTAGGTTTATAATTTGAAAAGTGTTGTCTATGTTAATGTAACTATAAACGACTGTTTGTTTTAAATAAATGAAATAAAATAAAAACATTGGATTTAATACACACACCCATGTGTGTGTTGTGTTGCTTTCCACAACCTTGTGGGAAGCAAATTCCTGTAATACGTTTCGTATTAATCAAATCGTGAAGTACCTATACAGTTGTAGAGTGAATTTAACTACTAACAATAATAAGGGCGGGTTTCCACAGAAGCGGAGATGGCTGGAGTAGAGAGGAGATGTACAAGTATCGATTAATCACAATATTTGCGATTCATTTCTGAATTCCCTTTATCTATCAAAGCGATTGTTTGATTTCAGCATGTCTCCACTCCATTTCACTCATCTCAGCTTCTGTAGAAACACACTATAAGAATATGACACATTAGGTGATTTAAAAAACGTACCTAGGTTCTTTATCTGCAGGTTACAAATTCTGTATTTAAAGTCAGACTCGCCTGAGGGATCTAGTACAGGTTGTATTAAATCGTGAAGTTCATAAGACATTTGATTAGACGGAAGTACTCACGATCAAGGTCTTCTCCAGGGTGGAGACCTGTTCCTGGTCCCCTGGGATGAACACCGTGGCCTCCAGCTCGTTGTACAGGAACAGCATGGCGGCGCTGGCGAACACGGCCGTCGGCCCCATGCCCCATATTTCGCCATTACAGCTCAACCATTTCGCAAGAGTTTCCAATTGCGAGTCGTATAGGTTCTGAAGAAAAGTTTTTTTATGCAAAAAATGCTTCAGGATTCCACGTATTTTCCTTTTGCTCTGAGGACGACACGAGGGATCTAAAAAAATTATTCACCTCCCAATATTCTCTGAATAGTCGGTAAAACTAATTTAAACCATCGGGCATCTCATTGGTGACGTTAATTGATTGAGAAATAAAATAGTATAAAGTAGAATACAAGGATCACCCCATAAAGAAGTAATAAAAGCCGGGAAGCGAACCTTGGGCTCAGAGGTGAAAGCCTCGGATGCAACTTGGACTAATGCGATGGTATGACGCCCTGATGTGAGTGTTGTACAAGGAGACCAAGAGGTAGGGTTGACTATTGTCAAATAGTCCATCATATCATTAAATAATACCTGTCAAATGCGAGTCGAATTCGCGCACCAAGGTTTCCATAACCTACATAAACCGCAATTTATTTTGATTGCGTTGACTTAGCAGATTGATTTTTGCACAGTTACAAGACGTTATAGACTTTAGTAAGTGGTATGAATTTCAATTTTCTACCTTCACACCTTTCTGAGAAAAAGTTTTTGACAGACATAAGGATCACGTAGTGATTCTATAAAGGTCCCGTAACCCTAAAAATTAGCGCTGAACGTGGATCCGAAAACTGTTACCTATTGCTAAAATGTGTTGATAAACAGGCGAAGTACTTATATATCTTCCCGGTTGAATCCAAAACTTCCATTTTCCTTGGAGAGCTGTCTCCTACTTTCCATTATTTAATTCAGTTAGCTTTTACCGGACTGAGGCAGTCTGAACCTATAACCGTATTTATTACCGGTATTTCCGCCCGATTGAGCAGTCCGACTGGGGAAGTACCTCCGCCCTACAGAATACCGCGGTTATAATAACTTCGTGTTGTGTTCCCAGCGGTGAGTAGGGTAGCCAGAGCTCACTGGAGAATTTGTGCCGTCAGTGGGAAGACTAAAGGCTTGTCCTGATTTGTCTTCTACTGACGGCACAGAAACTCTGTACTTACAGGGTTGGCAGCGCGACTGGGACTCCTCTGGTGTTACAGACGTCCATAGGCCACGGTAACTACTTTCCATCAGGTGGGCCGTGTGCTTGTCTGCCAACTAAGTGGTATAAAAATAACCTTGAGAGGCAAGTCTGCGTCATAACCTTATCCGTCAATTAGTAGGAGGACATCTAACGATGAGGTGGCTTGACTAACGGTTAGTCAGTAGGCCAGATAAGCCCCATGGAGCCGTAAGTATACGTATGTATTGAAATAGTGAATAAGAATAACAGATGACATACGCATACAGTGTTGAAGCTTACAGATTTCGCCGCCATACATTCGATGGGTGGTAGTTGTGAGCGAGCTCCCGCGTTCTAACATTTTCACCTGACCGTTACATTTAATAATTACCACTTTTCGATTTTATATTATGTTAATATTTTTGTTTACTTATTGATTTATGCCAATCCTACATTTGATAGAGACATCGCGTCCAAATTTATGTCAACTTCATGTCGAGTTGGCTATGACTGGTTTTGAAGTTTGGATTTTTTTTATTAAACCTCTTTTATAAGAGTACCTAAAGTTTTTAATCAAATTCATAAACATAATATTCAAATTCAAATTCAAATAGCCTTTAATTCGGATAATAAATTAATTTCCTTACAAATTTTCTTGATCACACTATTATACTAATAGCTCTTCAATATTATTGACATTCACTTTACATGCATTATTTTGGAATCGATTACTAACAATACAATAATAAATAGTAGTTAAATAATATTAATTAATAATAATGATTCTATTCTTCGACATCGGTAACATTATCCGCTTGCCCTTTGGCATAGGCCTCCCCTAAGGCTTTCCAAGAGTTTCTGTTCCTGGCTTGTCTTTGCCATGTTGCTCCAGCTACTTTTTTGACATCGTCTTCCCATCTAGTTTTTTGGCGACCTTTTTTTCTTTTCCCATCTCGTGGGCACCATTCCGTAACATCCTTTGTCCATTTTTTCTTCTCGCTTCTGATCATATGGCCTACCCAGTTCCATTTACGTTTTCTCACTGTGTATGTGACATCTGCAACCCTTGTCATGTTCCTTATGTCTGTGAGTTTGATTTTATCCCTTAATTTGATGTTTAGGATGCTTCTCTCCATTTTGTTTTGACACACTCTGAGTGCCTTACTCTGCTTATCAGTAATGGCCCAAGTTTCAGCTCCGTAGGTTAAACATGGTAGTATACATGAATTGAATATTGTCGCTTTGTCTTTCAGGGGTATTTTAGGGTTTTTCATTACCTCTTTTAGTGACCAGAACCTTTTCCAAGCTTTACTTATTCTGATGTTTATTTCTTTTTGCATTTGGTTTTCCGTTGAGATGATTTGTCCTAAGTATGTGTATCCATCAACATATTCTATTTGGTTAGAATCTAGTAATATAGGTGTTTTTACGTGGTTTGTCATTAATTTTGTTTTATCTAGGTTCATGGTCAAACCCACCTTTTTGCTTTCCTTTTCTAATTGTGATAACATTACTTTTAAGCCTTGTTGGTTTTCGTTAAGTAGAATAAGGTCATCTGCAAATCTCAGATGGTTAAGCTTTTCACCGTTTATATTTATTCCATATTCATCCCAATTAATTTTCCTAAATATATGTTCCAGTACCGCTGAGAATAATTTTGGCGATAGGGGGTCTCCTTGTCGTACTCCTTTTTTTATTTTAAATTCTGGGCCTTTCTTTTCAGTTTGAATGGTTGCTGTCGAATCTTTGTATACATTTTTTATTATTCTTATATACTTTGGGTGGACCCCTTGTGAATTTAGAGCTTCCCAGATGTACGGGTGTTTTAGAGAATCAAATGCCTTGCTGTAATCTACAAATGCCAAGTAGAACGTTTTTCCATACTCATTACATTTCTGTATAACTTGCTTTACAACATGGATGTGGTCCATTGTTGAAAAGTCGCTTCGGAATCCCGCCTGTTCTCTCGGTTGATTTTCGTCCAGCACTGAACCAATTCTTTTTAATAATATCTTCGAGAATACTTTGTATAAGTTGGAGATGAGACTGATCGGCCTGTAGTTATTTATTTCCGTTTTGTCGCCTTTTTTATGGAGCAGTATAATGGTCGAAGCTGTCCATTGTTTAGGTATTATTTCTTTAGTTAGAATACTGTTGTATAGGTTTGTAATAGCCTCCGTTATGTAGTCCAGGCATCCTTTCAAAATTTCGTTGGTTATTCCATCATCCCCGGGAGCTTTGTAGTTTTTCTGAGATGTTATTGCATATCTTATTTCATCTTCTAGTATTGGAGGGATAGGTTCTGTATCTTCTTCTTGTAGGTGTTGCGTGTTTGTGTGGTCTGCGTCGTCGTATAATTTGCTATAAAATGTTGTTGCTATTTCCATAATCATCCATTCCATAATCCATAAACAAAACAACTGGAAGGAAAGAAACTAAAAAGTTTCTTTCCTTCCAGTTGTTTTGTTTTTGATAGATGGAATCCAGTCGGTTTTCTCTCTTAGTTCTTTTAGAGCTTTCTTTATGCCTGCTGACTTTTCAATGTGGTACTGGATAGTCCTATTTCTTATCTGTTTTCTATGTGTCCTAATTTTTTCGTTAATTTGTTTACTTAGATCCGTTATTTGTTTTCTGTTTTGTTTTTTATTTACTAAAAGAGTTTTCCTGGCCTCTATTAAGTGTCTGGCTTCATCTCCAATTTTATCTTTCTTGTTTCTTGAGGTATACAATTTTCTAGACACTTCCTGAATTGTTTCCTCCAGTAGGTCGTATTTTTCCTGTGTGTCGTCCTTTGTATTGATAGGCAGCAAGCATAATATACATAACATAAACTAATGCCTATATCCCCGAAGGGGTAGGAAGAGGTGCTAGCACTCACATTTCGCCAGTTTATGTTTAGGTCCCAATGTAATAGGTGACGAGCCTATTGCCATTAACCGGGCACTTATAAACCTGTGATAAATACACACATAACTTCGAAAAGCATCGAAAAGTCATTGGTGTGTGCCATAACCTGGGGTCGAACCCGAGACCTCGTCTCAGCAGTCCATTACCCATACCACTAGGCTTGATTGATTGACACTGTTTGGACTTTCATTTACAGCTTACCATTAGGCGGGTTGAAGACTTATTGCCTTGCGTTACGTTGTGGTAAGGTTGGTATATAAAAAGTGAGAGGTGCCTTTTTATATTACTTAGGTGGCAGACAAGCACACGAACCACCTGATGAAAAGTGGTTATCATGGCCTATGGACGTGTGTAACACCAGAGGAGTCACACTCGCGCTGCCGACTGAGAGTTTCTGTGCCGTCAGTGTAGAAGACAAAGCAGGGCAAGCCTTTAGTCTTCCCACTGACAATACAAACTCTCCTATTCTGTAGGGCGGAGGTACTTCCCCAGTCGGACTGCTCAATTGGACGGAAATACCGCCGTGTTCTACCTTCCGTAGAATAGTCCTATCACTTCCGTAGTTCAAAGGAATTAATAAAAAGACACGATATTTTTTTTAAACAAATGGTTAGATGAACCTGCAATGGCTGATGCAGGCCCTGTCTATACATTTGCAGTTTATTATTCTAAACACACAAATTGTCTCGATTACAACACTACACACAACATGTACACTACACATCAACATTTGGAATACAATCGTAAACAACATAAACATAATTATAAAAATAACTAACAAATATATAAAAATTATGTATAAGTAAATATAACTCTGTGGGTATATGAACTATTTTTTTTCAATATCATTTTTTATAAAAACACTTAACATTCACATTGTCTACGTTTCTATAATACTTCTAAATATAAATGTTGTATAATATTTGGTTAGATTATTATTTATTTATATAAAATTAATAATATTGCAGATATACTTTTTCAAAATCACGTGGTATTAAAAAATTTTCCTCGAGGTCTAAAAAAGTGCGTCTTGGACGAAAGTTGCCAAACCCTAGTATTATTTAAAAAAAAACTAAGATTGATACTTTGATTGTGGTTTTCTTAACTTATGAACTCGCTAATATGAATCTACGACACTCTACAATTATATAGTTTTTTAATATAGATATTAATTTAAAGATGGTACATTCACCTATAAGCTACATGACGTACGTTGTCCTACACTTACACCATATATATAATAATATATACATACATATATATTATACCTATGTATAATAGATATAATAACTAAAAAGTATACGATAGTTCTTGCAGAAGTTAAAGTATGTTTCGTATTTGTAATTTCCAGAATACCTACAAGATAACTACATTTTTGAAACAGTATCTTATCTAAAAACAGTAAGCAGACGTTATATAACCTATGTTTTCTATAAAATGTAAGAGATTATTTGACTATATTTATAGTATCTACTGTTGCACATACACTGACTAGATTGGAGAGGCTAAATACTTATGATCCCAGAAAACATTACATTTCTAATACTACCTATGTACACATAATGCATCATACTAAATCACTTCTAAGTATATGTATTATTTCTGCACTTATTGCCCAAAAGTACAGAAATATACATATTATTAGCTAGATATATATTTTTTAAATCAAGCGTATTTACAATGGGGGTTTGCTTTTTTTTATATAAAATTATTATATTAAGTATATGTTAGGTTATTGAAAATAGAGTATAGTATATTACATATACAGACAAATTATATATGAAATCAATAATATATTTTTGTAGGTAAAGCTACACAAGTATTATTCAAGTTTATATAATAGTATAATATATTCACTCAATTAATTTATAGTCCTTCCAGCAACAATTTTATGTTATACAAAATATTTTATTGTTATAGAATAGAATATTTGTCTAAGGGCTACAAATGCTAAGTAGTAGTTTCGTTGTTAATAGTATATAGAATACGTATATATTAATGTCTACATATTTATTTCTAATTACACGAATAAAGATAGATCATTCATTTGAAGATTTAAAATATTTAAACTTTAGCTAGTGTTATTATTATATTATTATTATAATTCAAGTTATAAGTCTAGATGAATATATTATTCTTTTTACTAAATCATTTAATAAAGTTATTTATCCCATAGAGAAACGTTTACATCTTAATAATAATAATACATTTTTCTAACATTCCTATCACTCTACACTTTGCTACATTTACCAAATGCAATTTCAAATTTTCTATCACAAGACACAATGATCATACTTACTTATTCATTACTATTATTATTATATAAATACGAATATATATGTTGAATATATTTTAATAAAATTATATCATTGCTTTCATACACATATAGACATTTTAAAAACTATATTCCAAAAACTGATCTTTATATTATGTATAAGTACATAAATACGGAAATATATACCTATAGTATTAAGTGTTAAGTTTATGTTAATAATGTTAACGAGAATTAATGTGATCATAGTATAAATTGCATAACTAATGATAAGACGTATGCTATTATTATTAATTCTGTGATATAAATATACAAACATACTTTTGTATTGCCTGATGTTTCGACCTGGTTGCATTGGCTGTGATAATAAGTGTTGGAGTCAATTGAAGATTACGTTAATTGTAGTTAACGTAATTATATATCAAAGAGCGTGACAGTTCAAAAACTAGAAAACATGTTTCATCGTAACATATAAAATATATCTAGATACTAATATATATGTCTACTAATATATATCTCTAGTAAGATACATATATTTGTCTACTAATAAATATTCTACACAAGCCACTCGATGTGGGTTTCGTGTGGTATCAAATAGCGTGACAGTTCCAAAGCTAGAAAAAATGTTTCATCGTAACATATAAAATATATCTAGATACTAATATATATGTCTACTAATATATATGTCTACTAATATATATCTCTAGTAATATATATATATATATATATATATATATATGTCTACTAATGTATTCTACACAAGCCACTCGATAGTGGGTTTCGTGTGGAGTTGTACTGCTGTCTGGTGATGATCAGGTCACAGGCTGCAAAGTGTGGCGTCTTGGGGCGGTATGGTCGTCACTTCTGGACGTTGGATGGTTTTGATACGCTGGAGGAGAACAAAAATAAATTAAATTATTTAACATGCATTTAGCATGCTATTCCGAATCAATGGAGACCCTAATCAAAGTTGTCGGATTGAGAAATAATTTGACCTAGTAAAAAGCACTTGATTATCACTTCAAAGAAGAGCAATATAGTCAACTCACTGTGATACAACTGCCAGGAGTGATCAGGAACTTGTAAATGATGTACAGGGGGATGCAGGAGACGGTGGTGCCGGTCATCACCCAGCCCACGGTGATGGACCACGCAGGGTAATGGTACTCGCCCCCCAGCATCTCCTCGTGGGCCAGTACGGAGAACACGAACAGGACTAACAGGAACACCGGGCTGTAGGAGGAAAATGGTATATATTGAATTATTTTATTATGTATATATATCTAACTATAAAGTAATAGGAATGTTGACAGTCGCTAAGAATCACTGAAAGATTGTAAATAATTATATAGGATAGAGAAATGAAAAAAAAAAACTGCTATTCTATTTATTTGAATCCGCCATATTAGGTCAAACACTAATCAGAAGCGAGGAGAAGGATTGGAAGCCAAACTGTTCGTATACAGAGGCAACTCGGAGCGTCAGAGGTCGATGAATGACCTCCGCCATAAGCGCAGTCTTGGGGGTGACCGGGTGACGGGTGAAGCCGCCTGTCACCTTGGCAGGAGCAATTCACAGAGGCGGCGCGCCTCTCCGTTTCCGGGGATGAGTTGGGGACTTTGGCCAGATCGAGAGCCATAGGCCAACCGGGGTGCGAGAGATTTGCCTGTTAACCTCACCTTCGGCTATCAAAAACGACCCACAGGCGTCATGCGTTTTATTCGGTTCGAGTCCGAGATAACCTCTCCCACCGGCCCCGGTGTTGGGGGTACCCGTGGGGATTTCTCGCACGTAAACAAAAAGATTGAACATCCACGGCTAGTGTTAGCAACCGTACAATTGCCATACGTGTACGATAATTATCGAAAGCGTGACGTCATAGACAGACATTAATATTCTGGCGTTTTGATGCCAAATTTAAAATGTATTTTAATACTCACTTTAAACTCTAAACTCTAACCTACCTGATATAAGACCAGCAGGCTCTCCAAAACCAGCCCGGCTTGTGACCGAGCATGGTCTTCACGTCCTCGGAGAAGCGGTCCACGCCGTACACCCAGCAGACTCCAGCCGCCTCAGCAAACACCACGAACAGGATGGCCAGCCCTGGCCCGTACACGTTTAGGAGGTCTACCAGGTATACCCCACCCTGAATAACATAACATTGTTTATGATAATAGGACAATAGTGATGATGTATTGAAAAAAGGTCAAGTGCGAGTCGGACTCGCGCACTGAGGGTTCCGTAACTTAAACGACATAAACCGTAATATATTTTGAATGCGTTGACCTAGAATTTTGATTTTTACACAGTTTTAAGACGCTGCAGACGTGAGTATGTAGTATGAATTACAACTTGATACCCCCACGCATTCCTGAGCAAAAGGTCTTTTTTTTTTTTTTTTTTTTACGTGCGCAAAATCCCCACGGATACCTCCCCACCGGAGCCGGTGAAGGAGGTTATGTCGGACACGAACCGACTAAAACGCACGCCGCCTGTGGGTCGTTTCGGTTGCCGAAGGTGAGGTTGACAGGCATATCCCTCGCACCCCGGCCGACCCAGGGCCATCTCTCACGATATGGCCCTCTTCTCGGGTGTGGGGACTACAGAGTCCCCAACTCGTCCCCGGAAACGGGGAGGCGCGCCACGCGCGCCACCGCCGCGGCCTGCTTCTGCCAGGGTGACAGGCGGCTTCACCTGTCACCCCCAGGCCGGCGCTCATGGGGGGCGGAGGTCGTTCATCGACCTCCGACGCCCGAGTTGCCTTCGTGCGCGGGCAGCTTGTCTAGCGATCCTTCGTCGCTCTCGCTGCCGCTCCCGCCCCGCCTCCTCCTTCACGAGCATTACTTGCTCGCAGAAGGAGGCGCCGGCCGCCCACGCATCCGCGCAGCGAACCATCGCCGCGAGCAAGGTGGAGAGCGTGAGAACCCTCACTCCCAGGGCCGCCACAAGCTCCCGCCTCGGCGTCTCCCACGCCGGACACTCGGTGAGCGTGTGCGGACCTGAGTCCTCGCTCGCGTCGCAGTGATGGCACTCGGACGTTGGCTCTTTCTGCATCCGACGCAGATACTTTCCGAAGCATCCGTGCTCGGTGATCATCTGCGTCAGACGGTACGAGAGGCTGCCGTGTGGCCTCTCTAGCCACTCCCCCATGATGGGTCTTACCGTGAGCAAAAGGTCTTGACAAAAAGACAGAGACGGACAACGAAGTGATCTTATAAGGATTTCGTTTTTATTCGTGTGTGGTACGGAACCCTAAAAAAGGAAAGCACTCGAAGTGGCGAGTTTGCATTGCCTGAAAGGTTTTATGACACTAGAGCTCGTGTACTGTGTAAGGACAAGCAGATTACAGTTGTCTCTGTCTAACCTGGAGACAGAGAGGCGTGAGCATGTGTACGTATATTAGTGTTGGGCAATTTTTTATTGCAATTAACTCGACTGCAGTCTTAAAGATCGGAACAAGTTTGACAGCAGGCGGTACCTATTAATTTTTCTTTCAGTTTATGATTGGCAATAGTCGTTTCGATCTTTTAGACAGCAGTCGGGTTTTATTAAATTTATTTCAATCTTTAAGACTGCAAGTCGAGATTTTTATTTCAAAATATTATTTAATTGGAATTAAAATTTGCCCAACACTAGTAGGTATACATTTCATATTTTAAAGAACAACAAACTGTCCTCTATACGAAAATATAGTAGACGCGAAAGTAACTCCGTCTGCTACACCTAGATCACAGAATTGATATGTTGACCCTGGACACCGATGACGATCGTTGAATAAATTTTGTTCTAATACTTTGTTTATCAAAAGGGTTTCCAAGCGGGCAGAGATGCGGGCTTCAGCTAGTTATTAATAAACTAAGTTTAGAGACCGTTATATATTATCATAATTATAAAAGGGTTCGGTACTTTTCGCGATTAAATTATGGTTATTTTTGCCGACGTTTCGGATGCATTGCAGCATCACGACTTAATCACGACAGTTTAAGATAGAGATGGAGATAACATAGATCCACTGTGTAAGTAACGACTTAGATTAGGGTTAGTGCACATTATTATAATTTTATTTTAAGTTAATTATTTATTCGATCTATTTTTAACTTTGAAATTTTCTCAATTACGTTTTGCGACGGGGACCCCAGGTAGACTCCTAAGTGATCGCCCTTCTCACAAGGAATTTAATTGGAGAATCGATACTTTCCGCCACTGTTTTTAGGATGCTGTTGTTACTATCCCGTATTCTGCGTAGCAGCGATGTAGTTATTTTTGCGAATGACGGCGTGGAAAACATCAGTTCTATTCTGCGCAAACATCTCCGACGCGCTACAGAAACGTGGTACTCCCAACATCACCCTAAAGACATTATACATTATACTGGATACGCAGTTTGTCCAACGACCTTTTAGTGTAACTGACCCATATACTCCCTGTGTAAAAGCCCTGGCAATATGCTTTAAAAAGTATTAGTTTTACACTTTAACTGCAAGGATAGTATCTAAAGTCTAGTATATCTTAAAAATAACTTTATTTCTCTTTTTTTTAATTTTTATAATGATTATGATATTTATGATCAAATTTCCAATAAATTTGATGAATATAAATTACAGGAAAAAAATCTATGTCTCAGATATTGCTCGAGTTTGTATGTACTGCGTAGTTACCTGCAAACTCCTGCGGATAGATAGATCTTCAAACTATTTAACAATGCCCTCCTGTTCGCTTATTACTTCGATATTGGTTGACTTGATTTATTTTATTAGAGGCCGAGGGTTTTATGATAAAAGTTCTATATAAATGAACATTTTTATAGCCGTAAGGACCTAGCTATTGGTCCAACCTGTTATCAAGAAGTAACTATTTCTTCGAGATTACAGCCAAATTAATTAACAACAGTAAACCTGCCATTGTCTTAATTTTTAATTACTACGGTTAAATAGAAGTGTTAGTGTAAAATTTCGCTCTTCACCCACTTAACAACTAAGGGCCGATCTTCGATAATTTCCGTGAAGAGACTGCCTTCTAACCTCCAGAACCAACTGGTGATATCGAGATTCTGTATAGTTAGAAGTAAGTTGACGAACTTTTTAGAGCTGCAATCGAATTCGTTACGTGTTTTCCGAGGCACCGAGGAGTCTCAATGAATTAAGAATGGTCACCCATCTTAAGACTAACCTGGCTAATATTGCTTGCAATTTGTATAATAGACATCAAGTAAGTCTTTAATAAGTTGGATGGTTCTCGGCAGAGTAGAATTTGGACCACCCCATCTCTTCCCAATGCGGTGTTGTACAAGGTGACTAAGGGATAGGGCTGTTTAACATCAGACAGATATATATAGCCCAGACTCAGCCGCAGATGCTTGAGGCTTCAGTCAACAATAGTGTCCGGAAGACGGCAATAGGCTAACCCCTTATTGCGTAAGACCGAATTCAATTATTTTTGAAATGTGGGTGTTAAGTCACCTCTGCCTAAACTTCCGGGGATAAAGGCGTGATTATATGTATGTTGATGATAGTGCAAAGTTTTGCTTCTGAATAAAGTGGGTAGTAAAACAATTGTATCGATACGCACCGATTTTTTGACAAAGCTTTTGACACGAAAATAATCTATAATCACGACTTGACAAGCATTTCAGAAACCCAAAATGGCAGTTGACATACGATTCTTGAGTTAAATTAGACAGCTATGTTAACTGACACGATAATCAAATTAAACTATTTAACCATGCTTCCAGCAACCCAATTGATATTTGACAAGAGATTTAACAGTCGATTAGTTAATTTCAGCCTTGATCAACCTTTCGGAAACTGGGTGTAAATACTTCAAAATTACATTCAATACTGAAAAGTAGCCGAAACATCGGGCTAAGCGTAAATAGTTTTATTTCAATGAGTGATATTCGAGGAAACTTCAGACAGTATCATATTACAAATAATTGAACCAAATACCAGACTGCTAAAGCAAATTTTCTGCACCAACCACAACAAAACAGTGAGAGATTTCAGCCATCCATCTAACTAAACAGCTAAACTCTTTAATCAGGGAACGATGCTACGAGTGTGTGAGACAAAATAAAACATATCTCGGTAGGGAATAGGTGTGAGTGTCTGCCAGGTCATCCCTCAAGTGATGCTGTTGAATAATGCAGCTGAATACATTGGGACGCGCCCCACCGCCAGATAACGTGTTACAGTAATTTATCGAACACCTTAGCAGTTTCTTGATAGTCAGTTTTGATTGTATTTATGTTGTGATACGATTTTTGGCTGCGTTTGAATTACATTTAAAAAATAAGTTTAAAACTAAAACACTTTTTCCTAAAATGTATTGTTTTGTTAGACTAAATGGCATACGACCACGGCTATCCTAGATATTTTCTTGTTTAATACTTTTTCAGTAGTCGGGTTTTAGTTTTAAAATATTTTTTTACATATATTATTTTCGGGCAAGAAATAGATATAATTTATATATATTTGAAATGTGCTAATTAATCCTTTTCAGTTGATATCAAACACATAAATAGATTTGAGATAAAAAATAAATTTGAGATAAATATGTCTATTTATCTCAAATTTATTTTTTATCACAGTACTTTATGACCGCTAGAGGGCGCCACATTAGATTCAGTGACACATTATACAGCCTATAACCAGCGGACGACTAAGACGCTTCTAACGATATCTCATTTGTCCAGTTCTAATTAGTGGTTGAGGCGCTATGAGGGAACAGATGAACATACATCCATACATAGCCTGTCAAAATCATAACCCTCCTTTTACTTCGCTGTAGTCGGGTAAAAATATGTTATGATCATTTTCTTAAGTTTATTGTTTTGAGTCTATGGGGTCTACTAAGACCTTATTAGAGGATAAGTCATACTAACTCTCCAAAAGCAATTATATGTTTAAATAGGTTTCCTCGATACAGGCTTGCCTAGTGAGGAAACCAGAGATAGATCTAGGTTAAGTTAAGTGGGTTTTCTGCAGAATGTTTCTCATTAGATCATAACATACTTATTACACAAAACTTGGTCAGAGTTACCCAAAATGACTATACTTGTTGTGTTATGAAATTGTGTACCTATGTAACATTTTGCATCAATAAATATTTTTTCATTTTCATTTTTCATTTTCAATTCGGTACATCCGTTAAAACTCTACCATGACGTGTAAAAGTGTTTGTGATCCGGGCGAGAGAAAGGAATGGACCCGATACCTATAGATGAATCGTATACATAGCATAGCATAACATAAACTCACGCCTATATACCCGAAGGGTTAGGCAGAGGTGCTAGCATCCACATTTCGCCAGTTTATGTTTAGGTCCTAATGTAATAGGTGTCGAGCCTATTGCCATTAACCGGGCACTTATATACTTGCGATAAATACACACATAACTTCGAAAAGCATCGAAATGTCATTGGTGTGTGCTATGGTAAAACCTGGGATTGAACCCTAGACCTCGTCTCAGCAGTCCATAACCGAAACGAGATTGGGACTCGTATACATATAGCTCAAATGGGGTAAGCTAGTCAAGTGGTGACCTAGGGTGCTAGGTAGAAATAGTAAGTTCCATGATTTGTTTGTTGTATAATTATGGGGTACTACGCTCCTGCTTCGTTGTATTTCCCTCAAAATATTGTGTAATGTACATGTGTACATGATCCTAAACTGTTTCCTCAAATAACAAGACATCCTTTCAATGTAACTACATAGTAGAGGTTATATTATATCAATTTCTTTCATGACTTACGAACATTTTACGTACTAGGGCCCAAGCACACCTGCTACTTTATGTTCTGGCGACACTCGGCGACTAAACCGCGCGATGTAGCTTTTATATCGAATCATTATTTGATGATTGTCAAGTCGCGCGATTGAGTTTTACATCGACGCGTAGATACGCAGCTGTTGCAGGCATTAGGTTAGTGGTTATATGTGCGAATATTCAATCACGACTGCAGGTTAGAATTGAACCCAATGTCAAGTTTGGATTTGACATCCAGCATCCAAAAAGGGGGCAGGCCCTTGATTACACTAAAGCAAAAACACTGTCATCACAGGTACTACAATAAATAACAATAAATTGGACTTTATTTCTATATAGTTAGAGTCCAAAATGGAAAAAAAAAGAGAGTTTCATTACACTTTTTCATTTACTCTGCAAAAAGCCTTTTAATTTTGAACCTAAACTACATTGCAGGAAAGTCTACAATTAAATGGATTTTTTAACTGTATCTGTGGTGTGACAATGGTTTTGCTTTAGAAGAATAGTAATAGTAGTAGAAAAAATAATTGAGATGAAGTTAATGAAGACTTGATCGCACCTACAATCATTAGTGAAATTCGATCCGACACTTCAGTCGTCAGTGCTGAAAGTTGCATGTGTGTTGTGACCCTTAGTCGTATCCACACTGAAGCAATCATATTTTTTGATGATCGAGCATATGCGGGCGGACGTAATCTTTCACTTATCTCGCTAAATGCCGCCGCTGTCTCATCACATTCGCTGGCATACGATCTTTACGAGGTTATTCATTACAGGGTTGAGGAAGATTTATCTAGATTTCCTACTGGGTGTATGAAGTTAAAATTATTAGTAGCAGGATTGTATTTGCCAGTTATTAACAGAATAATTATGATTGCTTTATAATTTTGAAACGTGTGGACGTGCTGTGCCAAAACGGAACGCGGATATAAGCTACTCACATAGAAACACTCAGACTAATAACAACATAAATATTTATGCATACAAATATTAGCACTGTGTGGGAATCGAACCGTACCATTGTATTCCAGAACAACGCTCGGTGGGGAATCGACACTCACAATGACATTAAAACCACAGTTAGAACTATCATCTACAATACAATTTGCCCTCAGATCTAGTCATAAATCGAGATTCGGGACTTGGTTCTGAGTCTGAGTTCTGAAAAATGGGCTTCAAGTTCCATTTCAAATTCCATTCCTACTAATGTCGCAAATGCGTTACTAAAGATCTTCGAATGTCTATTACACAATCACACTTAAACTGCTGAACGTATCTAGCTGAAATTTTGAACTGGAATAAACCGTGCTATGGTTGCCTGTAAGAGATTGCCGCAGAGCGATAAGGCCGCCATCTGTACGTACCCTGCCATATTGTATCTCTCTATATAACACATAAGCTACTTATCACTGAAATAAGTTCCTGTGGGTTGCGAGAACAGGATCAGAATACACATTCTACCTCTAGTGACTTACATAGGTAGTGGTAGGCAGGGCGCAGATGTAAATGAACAGCAGAAGTACCGCCACGAATATCTCGCGGTGGCGGCCCAGCACCCGCGGGTACTCGTCGCACAGCGCCGTGGTCACGGCTTCGAGGCCTGGACAAGTATTTAATTAACTAGATTTCAAGACAGAGAGAGTATCAAGAATTAGACTGTGCTTACCTCCGAACGTACTGTCCAACCCCAAGGTGATGAGCATGAGGAAAAAGATGATGGCCCAGAAAACGGAACCGGTCATGGTGGCGATGGCCTCCGGGTATACGATGAACACCAGACCAGGGCCCTCCAGACCCACTTCCTCTATGCTCTTCTGCTGCACGTGGGCCATGTAGCTACAACAATCAGAAGTTGCTGACTGTATTATTCTTTTTAACATCAGTGATATCTTCTAAAATGATACTGCAGCTCATTTAACTTTGAGCAATTCGTTTTTACCATGCCATTATTTTTTTTGGTTCATCTGGGTGGCCTATGGGTGTTTCTTTTGGTGTGGATCACCTGATTCAAAGTACCATCATCATCTAGTTAGCGTTGTTCCCTATTTCATCTGAGGCTTTCACCACGGCTCGGAGCTCTAGGATAGCTCATTGCTCCTCTTATTTTTTGGTAGGTGGTACCTTGAAAGTAAAGTTTGTGCCAGAACCTCATCCAGCAATCATTAGGTATATCTGATCGCTGGAGAGATTGACTTGGCCTCAAGAATCTTGGTAGAGAGAGAGAGAGTAAATGAGAAAATACTATAGCACTGAAACGATTATACTTTGACACAACTTACCCCAAAACAGAAAATATGACAAAACCAGCTAGGAAACTGGTGAGGCAGTTGATAGAGGAGGTGATGAGCGCATCGCGGTAGCAGTTGTTGTTGAACTTGTTGTAGCTGGACAGCGCCAGCAGGGTGCCGAACCCGGGACCCAGCGAGAAGAAAATCTGGGACGCCGCGTCGATCCACACCTGGTCATGGGAGAATGGGTAAATAATGGTGCAGCAAACACAGGACAAGAATAAAAATACGATTATTTGAAAATGATATTCTCTTGTTAAAGTTTATTTGACACTACCTACGCCGAAATAAACTGCGTATAAGTACGTACTGATGAGACTCAACTCGAATTTCTCACCTCAGAAAGCGGCTTTTAATGTAACTTAAAAACAGTTCTAGTGAGTACTCAATTTACCTTGGAATTCTGCAGTTTATGCCACTCAGGAGTAAGATAGTAACGAATGCCTTCCGTGGCACCCGGTAAAGTCACTCCTCGTGCCAGCAAGATCAGCAGCACCACGTACGGAGCCAATGCTGTCACCCACACCACCTTAATTTCCACGGGAGATTGTGATTAATTGAATTGAATAAAAACAATTAGAAAACCATAGGTAACTGGTTCGAATTCGGCTCGAAGGACCATAAATGTTTTATCTCCGTACCACAGAACAGATAATTCGTATATTATATTGTAAATGATAAATACATTGATCAAGTTATTGATGTAATAATATTTTTTTGTTGTTGATGGCAATAAATTCGCCATCTATAATAGGGATCGATACAAAAAACAACAAACTGTGAATGTTAATACTCAGTCTATGCTATGGATATGTAAGTCATCCTTACCTTACCAGCACTCCTGACTCCCTTCCAGAGGGAAAAGTAGACAAGCACGAAGACTCCGAACACGCAGAGCGCGAGTGAGGGCTTGATGGGCCCCATGTCATCTAGACCGTTGGACCTCTGCTGCTCCAGGACGTTACGCCTACATTGTACGATGACCACCACGTTAATAATACCAATGATGTGGATTATAATGGTACAATATGGTTATATCATTGGAGAAGCCAAGATAGAAACAATCTGAAAAACCCATCCGATCGGGTAAAATATTTCCAGTAAGATATCATGCCAAGATTTTAACAGTTCAATAAAACGAAACATCTTCTATATGTTATCAGGGAATCAGCTCACGTCATCGTCCTAGTGTGTTTGATCAGTGATACCACGAGCAAAATGAAACGGCGAACAAATCTACTTTGCTTAAACTAAATTTATGACAAGAGAGATGAAGGATGAAGGGGGTGCAAATTCGTTTTGCTTGAATCTTCAGTCAGTGAAAAAAAAAGTATCAGAATACTTAATGTAACACTTAACTTAATGTACCGCTAAAGCTACTAAAGCTTATGTGCGATGCATGCGATTTCTACTGGGGTTGTGATCAGTAATACTACGATCAAAATTGCTTCGCAGTATCAACTGATCGAATCAACACGGTTCAAACCGGCTCAAAAGACCACTTACTCAAAGAATTCCTTCGCTGGTGTGGACGCATTAGGGTTATTATGCAGCATGGTGACCGGCATGCAGAGAGGGGTGTTCCATTCATTGTTACAGCTGGTCCAGGGCAGCACGGAGTTGATAGATGATACGGAGGCCACCAGGTAGTACACCGCCCAGCCGATGATCGTGTTGTAGTACATGCCCATGTAGATGTCGATCATGCAGATTGCGTAGCCAACACCTGGGAAAATAATCTAATTTGTGAACTTAAATATCAAAAAGTGAAAATCAAAGATGGGATTTGAACTGGTATTGTAATAAAGAGGTTTGGGTTTTGAAGTAGGCGTCGTTTTGAAATTGAGCAGCCATTAATTAGAATAGAATAATATGAAAAGTGCAGTATAAAGTGACCAAAAGTTACGACGGACAAATTTTTCTATACCATATCACCAATATACATAGTTACCCAATGCCCTTTATTTTACTTTAAGGCGATTATGTTGAACCAGGCGACCATGGCAGGTTCTTTAGTACCAAAAATCGACTAAAATAATAGCTAAGATGATTGATGCCGAATCATGAGACTTGTGTAGCGTGGTGGTTTAACGTTCGAGCAGAGGTCGCTACTTGAATTCTCCTTTAATGCAAATAAATATTTGTACCTACCTATTATAAAAAAACTGACTAAGTGCCCGCTTGATGGTAAAAGGCTCGCCCCCAATTACGTGGGACCAAAAAGGTATGTATTATAAAAAAAGGTAAGTATCTTTTCCTAGTTGCATTATTTTAAATTGGCGGTTTAGACCTTAGCGTTCGCTCTTCTAAGGAGCGACTGTTGCCTGACCCCCAAATGCAATCTGGCTTGGATCCCGAAGATCTTGATCGCGTATCATACATACATCAAACATATCTAAGTATATTCATCCGCATTCTAGAACTTAGGTATACACGTTATGCTTGCGTATATTACGACAATTTCGCAATAACTAACCGAACATTTTTTACATGTTTATGTCACTAATTTGAGCATAATTAAATAAAGCCAATACGCGTCTCCCACAGCGAGCTAAGTGCCAATGAAACGGTATTCATCCTTTATTATCACACAATAAATCAGGAACGTTCAAAATTCAATTAATCTCTGCTCAGCGTCAATTTTCGAAGCACAAACTTCGCGACGCAACTTGTAGAAATCGAATCAGCGCCATCTGTCGCATGGTAATCAAATGATATCGCTTCGCGTTCGTTAATTAGTTTACTCGCTACGAGATGGCGTGATTCACAATCATAGCTCGGATCAACAGTTTGTATCGCTTTTATTGTGTGGTACACAAATCAGGGTAACTTTGTTATGCGTTCTTACTTTGATCAATATTTCATGCTAATAAATAAACCAAATATAATAGTCTTTTGATCTAACGATTTGGAATGAGATAGGTATCAAATATATACTTGTTGCTTAGGTAGCACACTAGATGGTAAGAAGACACGATGGTATGGGGTTATCGTACCCAATGAGTGCTTTGTACGCTACCCATGATGTCATATGTTGAACGTTGAGCTGTGATTACGTATTTCTTGTAGTCACTTCAAGTTGCCTCAGCTTGAAGTAAGTACATATTTAATTAATTAAAATTAAGAACCATTACCATTAAATCAGCTTTCAAACAGAAATTCGACATCTAAAATTGGTTTATGGAGCCACGATGCCGCAGACAGACACAAGATAAGTACAATACTTAAGATTACTTTATAATAACACTCGGTTACCGATATAAAACTTTTTTTTTAATAATAAAATTCTCAGTAAAAAAACTCTCCAAATGAAATACAATTTAATACAATAAAATAAGGTTCCTCCTCTGCCGTACCGAGCTACACAAACAATCATTTTGATCTCAATCAATCTACAAATATTGCCATAAACGCCGTGAGGGCGGACGGCGGGAGTTCCCCTGATAGGGAGGGAATGACGGAGATAACAGTGATCTACTACCATGCATAACATAACCCAGTCGTAAACTGAGGGTCTATGATAACTTTCTTTTGAAAACAAGATTCGTTTTGTTGAACTTTCGGTAAATATCAGAAAGCATTATGCATCAAATGGCATGTAATAATAGGATAAAATGTTATAATAGCGATTGCTAGGTCGTGGGTTCGACTCCAATAATGACACTGCCAATAGTAACGTAACCCAACCTTAACACAAGTAACTTAGTGTGACTGCAAGTGTACCTATAGTGTTATACACTAGTGTACAAAACCTTTGTAGCATAGCGGTTGAGCATTCAAAGCTACATCGTAGGTTCGAATCATCTTAAGATATCATCGAACTTAAGATAAGTTTAATAAAAAAAGATGATTTATAGGCTATTTCACAAGGTCTTCTCAATACTACTTAATATCTGAGTTAGTTCTGAAAAAATCTGCCTTATAAAATAACTTATTGCCTAACTAAACGGAAAATATGATTTTTCATTATCTTTAAATCCCAAAGTAAGCCAAAATATTAAAACAATCAAATTAAATCTAAAATTTTTTAGATTCCCCATTTAACCAATTACTTTTATAATAAACCATGCACTTGTAAACTCAACGTAGACCAGATAATTGCGATATTCTCTTGCTCTCCATACATTTGTACTACCCGTAACGTGCGAATGACGTCACTTACAAGTACAATTTTGTATGGAACGTTTTCAGGCGGCTCGAGAAATTGAATTATCTAACTCAAAATCTAATCTTGCGAGCTGGAACCTATACTAAGAATGTTTCACTTTAGCAGATCATTATATTATTATAAACAAAAACAACAAACAAATTGCCCATCGCAGTCCACTGCTGGACTACGCCTCTCCCAGCGTTGGGAGGCTTTGGCCTACTGTTTCCACGCTGGCCAGACGGGTTGGTACAGGGGTTTATTTCTAGTTTTCCTTCTCTCGCAGTGATATTGTCTACGTATTCTTCCATTGGTCCCCTCTTACGCCACCCTTCTGTTCAGATGGGGTAGTGATGCTTGTATTCTTTCCCCGTCACCACACAGATATGTTGTATACAAGTTTCCTTGAAACGTATCGTTTTGACGTTTATTAAAAAGTAACTAATTTGACTAGGCAGTCAAATATATTATTATAAAGTTACACATATTGATAACTCACTTGTACTTTTCCACATTACTTATACACATACAAAGTGCAAGTGAGTTCTCAATATGTGTAACAACAAATTCCACCAAGTGCCATCAATCTACAGTATAAAATGGCATTATTATAAAGTGGTCATTATTCGAGAGTTATTTTTCAGGTTCGAATAAGTTATGTTGGATTCGAACCGATTGAAACGCACGGCGTCTTTGCGTCGTTTTTGGTTGTCAAATGTGGAGTTGACAGGTATATTCCTCGCATCCCAGCCGACTCAGGGCCATCTCTCTGGCCTTCCTCGGGTGTAGGGACAGACACAGAGTCCCCAACTCGTCCTCGGAAATGGGGAGCATTATTCAAATAGCCTATTTAACTTGAGTCTCTCTTGACCTACTACACCTTGATGAACTCTGTGGCGCAGCGGTAGAGCGTTCGACTGTTACGTCCAATGTCGCGGGTTCAATTGCCGGTCAATCGTAAATATCACATTTGTGTTTGTTTCGTTGAATGTGCGAATCTCAGAAAAAACTATTTCAAATTTAAAAAATCGTATAGTGTTAAATAGTCATTTAATCGATGTATGGCTTAAAGGAGTGTTACAGGGTTTCAAGGTATGCCACGAGCGAAGCCAGGGCAGGATGGCTATTAGTCTAATAAGGAAGAATAACTGTCAAAATGTAAAACAATGTCCACGGCGCATTATTTTTTTAATTTGTTAGCGACGAATGTCTTTAGAAAAATAAAATCTCAGTAAAAATATTTTGCTACGTACCTTTTATATTAAATTCCGCCCTCTAACGGAATCCGGAGAGAAAAAAATTAAAGCATTTTAAACAATCCTAAGACATTTATAATTGCGAAAACTTTATTCGAAAGCTGTAGAAGAATTATAAAAGAAGTTTCGTCTTGCGAAGAGTCGTGAAGTCTGATTGGTCAAATTATGACAACTGTACCCTCTATCGTGAGTTATCGCCTCAGTAGCCAATATGGCGGAGAGAACATTTACTAGATTTTTCTCGGAATAGGTGCGGAGAATATAATGAAGGTGTAGTTCTTTTAAACCTGGTTAATACAGAAAATAATATCGCGTTACTGTCAAAAGACAACATTTTTTAAGAACCCATTGTATAAGTTACAAACTGTGTGATGTTTGCATGCTACGAAAGGTATTTGTTATTTTACTGTCCTCTCAGTGGGCATCTCACTCTTTCTTTTTGACTATGTCCTCTTTCAGGTCATCTAATCATCTTTTCTTGGTCTATCTCTGTTTCTAAAGCTCTTTACATTCACACTTTAGACCGTATGGACAACGTTTTTAAAGAAAATTGATTGGTTTGGTTTTTTCTTGAAATTAAAATAAATTATTTAACTGAGCTTATTAAATTACTAATGGTAAAAGTACGTTAGAAGTTACGTATGTTCTTACTTTATCGTTCTTATTTCTTTATAATAATCCGCGTCGTATATATATAATAATGGGTTCACGTCGGTAGCTTAGTGGTTAAGGAGTCGACCTTACGATCAAAAAGTTTCGGGTTCAAATTACATTACACTACCAACGTGAACCCACTCCTAACACAAGTAATTTAGCTTAACTGGAAGGGTTAGACGAAATATTAGTAATATCGGTTCTAATATTCTTCTTAAAAAATACGTCACAATAAATAATTTCATGCAACTTATCGCTTTGACGTTTAATAAAAAGTAACTAATTTGACTAGTCGGTCAAATACCCAATTAGCCAATCAATGTGTGAGATACCTAGCATTCAATCCTCCGCCTTCCAAATTCAGTTATAAATATAAAAGATTTTCTATATTTCGCTTAAGTTTTTATTAAATGACATTCATACTATTCAAATCAGCATCCTGTAGAAGACTTAAACATAAACGTTCAGTATTTTCTTCTAACTTAAAACTTGGTCTGTAGAATTCAATACTCGCCAGGCGCACCGCGGCGTGATCCGAAGCGCAAATATTAGCAGAACACTTCATCTGCCCCCGCCGCGAGTCGCGCCCCCGTGTCAGGCAAATGACTAACTTGTGTGCATCGCTGCAGTTATATTGAATGATCGTTACATTTGCACTGCATCGAGTGAAACCGTTAAGATCGAGAGATGAATGCTTATCGAAAATACTTTGAAATTTTGCTACTTTTTAAAGTTTGTTAAGTTGAGTGGAGTGTGTGAGGCCTCAAGATCTTTTGGACCGAAGGCAATCTCCATCCATCCAATACTATTTGATCAACTAGGCCTGCTGCTGGTTTCCTCTAAAGTTGGCGGGGTAAACGGTCGCTCAGGTAAAAGCAAAATAAATAATATTATTGGGTTTTAAAGTGCAAGCTTTGGACGGAATCAGTATTGGTGCTCGTTAAATATTACAACTTGTTGCTTATCGAAATTTTGCTCCTTTTTAAAGTTTCTTAAGCTGAGTAGGGTGTATGAGTCAGTGTGAGTCCTGATCAAGATCTTTTGGACCCAAGGCAACCTCTCTTGCGAGCTGTAACCAATACTAATTGATCAACTAGGACCTGGTGCTGGTTTCCTCTCAGGTTTGAGGGTTAAACGGCAGTCGCTCACGTAAAAGAAAAGTATTGAGGTGAGCAGGCATCGGGTTTTAAAGTGCAAGCTTCGGATGGAACCAGTATTGGCGCTTGTATAATTTTAAAACTTGTCTTCGCTTGCCGCGGCTCGTGGCCACCTGCCTCACTTTGGATCGGTGCATAAATCAAAGGCGCTCGTCTGCACTCGGCCAATAGCGTTTACATGTTTGTCTTTCCGCCATTACTTCCATAGTGTTTCAGTACAATATGTGTAGACTGTGGCCAACGTGTGGGAGACACTCCGCTATGTTGGCCGCTTGCATTGGCTTCCGAGTCGCTTCCGACGAACTTGCCCAAAGTGTGGATGCACTTGTATTGGCGTGTGTGGCGCGTTGGCCTACGTTTGGCCAACATGAATAGCCGGTATGAGATATTACATAACAGACTTTAGTACATTACGTATTTGACCATGTTAATCTATATTTTTTTGAATAATTATAACTTTAATCTATTATCTTTGTCGTTTGACTTCTCCTGACTTTATCCTTATCATTGTTGTGTCTATTTATTTTTTGTAATGGATTTTGTAAAGGCTGAAAGAAACGGACATCCAAACACGGTGAATGATTTATATTATAACAACCCAACTTATAAAGATCATGGCTTGTCATGGTTGACAATAAATATGTTTTTTATACCACTTAGGTGGCAGACAAGCGTACGGCCCAACTGATGGAAAGTGGTTACCGTGGCCTATGGACGTGTGTAACACCAGAGAAGCCACACCCGCGCTGCCGACCCTGTAAGCACAGAATTTCTGCGCCGTCAGTGTAGCGGACAAAGCAGGACAAGCCTTTAGTCATCCCACTGACAGCACAAATTCTCCAGTGAGCTCTGGCTACCCTACTTACCGCTGGGAACACAACACGAAGTTATTATAACCGCAGTATTCTGTAGGGCGGAGGTACTTCCGCAGTCGGATTGCTCAATTGGGCGGAAATACCGCCGTGTGCTCCTATGAGTATGAATTAAATTTGAATAGAATAAATTTGAATAAGGAACCGCGGTAGCCTAGTGGTATGGATACTGGACTGCTGAGACAAGGTCTCGGGTTCGATCCCAGGTTTTACCATGGCACACACCAATGACTTTTCGATGCTTTTCGAAATTATGTGTGTATTTATCGCAGGTTTATTAGGCAATAGGGTCGCCACCTGTTACATTGGGACCCAGACGTAAATTGGCGAAATGTGGATGCTAGCACCTCTGCCTATCCCTTCGGGGATATAGGCGTGAGTTTATGTTATGTAAATTTGAATAAAAAAGAGCTGTCTGTGTATTATAACTTCTATTTGAAGTTGTCATACAGGTAACATTACAAATATTCGCGCTATGCCTATACAGATAGGTGTCTAAAATTATTAACCAATTTTATCAAATCGATTAAGATAGCCTCCAATAATAACAATATAGTCACCACTTAATTAATATACCTACTCAAAATAAGTTGTGGTAGGTATGTAATTCATTTTACTTATCTCTGCTAAACTCACGCATAACTGTCATTTGTCTAATCAATTCTCTGTGCTAATATAGGTTTCTTTTTTCTTTTCTCTTCAATATTATAATATTACGCATGCTGGTTTATCCGTAATTGGCAAATGTATCAGCCACATTAATCGCTAAACATATCTTGTAAAACGATTTGTAATACATTTGCTGTGGAAAAACCTATTAAATAAATAAATAAAGATAGGAAAAAAATTCAATCAGTTCAGGCGGGGTTCGAACCCGCAATCTACCCCTTACAGGGCGAAAGCTCGGACCACTGAGCCACTAAATCTCGCCTGAAATCATCCAAATCCGGAAGACGGATATACCTATATATATATAAGAAGATTTGGATGATCATCTGCCGATACTCGTACGAACTATCGTCACCAATGAATGATATTACAAGCATTTTTAAACATTGATCTTTGATGACTCCACCCAAACTATTGAATGATTTTTTTCTTATCTTAAGCAATTAGAATAGTTTTTTTTTTACGTGCGCAAAATCCCCACGGATACCTCCCCACCGCAGCCGGTGGAGGAGGTTATGTCGGACTCGAACCGACTAAAACGCACGCCGCCTGTGGGTCGTTTTGGTTGCCGAAGATGAGGTTGACAGGCATATCCCTCGCACCCCGGCCGACCCAGGGCCATCTTTCACGATCTGGCCCTCTTCTCGGGTGTGGGGACTACAGAGTCCCCAACTCGTCCCCGGATACGGAGAGGATCGAATTTCATTCGATAATTTTATCAAGTCTTTGTGTCCAGTTTTTGGGAATCCCACCCAGGAACTAGTAAATTACTAGTACTTAGTACATATAAGCCATTATTTACAGAACTATAAAAACATTTATAGATCCAATAGCTTCCTTAGACTCCTCACAGTATCTAGCACCCAAGCCAAGAGCACTCAATCAAAAATCAATCTCTCCGAACGTAACAGTGACCAGCTAACCGCCGGGATCCCGTTCATACATTTTCAACAGCCCACTCCACTCACGGCCCACCATTTGTCTCGCGTTAAAAGCATTGCTCCTGTATATTTATAAGGCGTGATAGTGGACGGACACTAGACTCTAACACGAATGGGGGATTTCTTTTTATTGGGTTTGGTGGAAACAATATGTTTGAGTATATAGTTGGGTCGGTGTGACCGCTTAACATATTGAAGGCGCTTTGTGTATAGATTTACATACAATCATACATTATAATTACGCCGGACCACCCCATCTCTTCCCATGCGGTGTTATACAAGGCGCCTAAGGGATTGGGCTGTTTAACATCAGACAGATATATACAGCTCAGACTTAACCTCAGATGCATGCCTCGAGGCAACAATAGTGCCCGGAAGACGGTAATAGGCTGTATCGTGGGAATGATTGGTGAAATGTGGGTGTAAATTCACCTCTGCCTAACCTTCTGGGGATAAAGGCGTGATTATATGTAGCTATGTATGTATGTAATAATTACATCTTCGGGTTAGATAGAGAAGCAACCAGCATCTTACTTCTGTTAATATGACATTACATTTTTTTTTAAATACGGTTTTTTCTTATTAGGCTAAAACCGAACCCGAACCGATTATTATTTTCTATCTTAATTGATTTGAATCGTTAGCATACTAAAAGCTATAAAAATTCATTCAATTTCTTTGTTATGTTTTGTAAGTGCCGTTTTATTTGTCTAAATTCAATGGTTATTTAACTTTAACTCTATTCATAAAATTAGATAAATAAATATTTTTTGACACACATATCTAGCGAAATATTTTAGTGTGACTCCATTGTTGTTGCACACGTCCATAGGATACGGTAACCACTTTTCATCAGGTGGGCCGTGTACTTCTCTGCCACCTAAGTGGTATAAAAAAAAGATCACCCGTAGTTTTTTAGGTAAGGACCTACAGAGGGAAAAATGAAACCCTTATAAGATCACTTTATTGTCCGTCTGTCTGTCAAGGTATCAAGTAGAAAATCATACCAAATATTTGGGTCTACGATGCCTTGAAGCCACGGAGGACAGAATATGATTGAAGCTGTGAAAAAAAACTTCTGAGTCAACGCCATCCCGTTTTATACGGAACCTTAAGTGCGCGAACCCGACTCATACTTGACCGGCTTCTTTATAATACTAGTACGATAGCGTGGTTTCCAGTGTTATTTTTGACTACCGCAAAAAGTACCCTCGCTTACAGAACCCCTAAAACAAAGGTATTAAAACCACCATTATCAAATTTAACTTATCAAACATTGATAATAAAAAAAAACAAAAAAGTTTTTTGTATTTCAATGTTATCAATTCATTTTGAAGATATCAGAGAACGCGACAATATAAAAATGAGTACAAAATACAGCTCTCAATATTCCAATGATTGTAAGTGATGAATGTCCCCCAGGGGACACAGACAACGCCGTCTGCCAACCATTGTATTACACGCTTTTGTTTGTAATACATCTTTGATGGTTATTGTTATACACTTTTAGCAATGATTGAGATGTTTTGTGGATGATTTAAACATTATTGGAGAAATATTATGGAGAAGTAACCAAATAAATACAGTTAGCGGCGAAAGTAGCTTAACAACAATAATACCTATAAAATGTAATTTATAGCTCGATGTAGTTTTTAAACATTTCACAAAGGAATAAACATAGTTATAATTTTATTACTAATTAATTACAATACCAATGTCACATCACTATTTGCAATCATAGATTTTGTCACAACATGACAATGTCAAATCAAATAACCCGCCCCGTATCGTTCCCGGCGCAAAGGTGCCCATTTGTGTTCCATGACACTGGCGGCGTTGCCTCGCTGAATCGCGATGGCCATGCTCTACCTTGTTCTTGGATACGGTGACCAATCTCAGCGATTAAGCCCTTTGTCTTCGACCCACAACTGCCCATAGCCTCCACCGCAATGGGCACAAAATAATATTGTAAAGTAATAAACTAAACTTGAAATTATATTCATTGTCAATTCTGTTGCTTGATGGCACTTGGTGGAACCTGTTACACATATTGAATAAGACACTTTGCACTTTTTCACCATTTTTTTAACCATCAATACAAACCTTTGAGAACGCTGTGTGGCGAAACCGGTCAGGTGAAAAATAAGATACAGTGGAAAAGATAGATATAGATAGATATAAATCACGCCTTTATCCCTGGAGGGTTAGGCAGAGGTGAATTAACACCCACATTTCACCAATAATTGTATTCGGTCCCACGTAATAGCCTATTGCCGTATTCCGGGCACTATTGTTGACTCGAGCCATGCATCTGAGGCTGAGCCTAGGCTTTATATATCTTTCTGATGTTAAACAGCCCTATCCCTTAGTCGCCTTGTATGACACCGCATGGGAAAAGATGGGGTGGTCCAAATTCTGCTCTGCTGGGAACCACGCGGCAGTGGAAAAGTACAATTCAATATTGTCTTTTAGAAATTATCAATTTTAAGGAGGCTTAAACTTTAGTGTCAGAGTCTATTTATTTATTCTCTTGGTTTGACTTGTACAGATTTTCTGGGAATAACCTCCTTTCTTGAGAAGAAAGTCGGTGCCTGTACAACACCTGTCAATAATCAGGTACATCAGCATTCAGGCGAGATTAGCTTGAACCTAAAAGATCTCGTTGGGGCCATAAAACCCTAATTCGTTTAAACTAAATACTTGTCATCATAATTTAAGCTCGCATTTCAGAGTCCTGTTCCGCCTTCCGAGTTTTACTCTGCTATACATGGAGTCTGATCTAAACACTGCCTACCTTTAAGCGCAGGACAGATCCTCTTCCAGAGCGTGAGGCAGCCGCAGCGGTGGTACTGCCCCAGCGCCAGCTCCATGAAGAACAGCGGCAGACCGCCGAACAGCAGCATCACGCAGTACGGAATCAGGAACGCGCCTGCATGGAAGGACTTTGTTGAGGATATTTTGAGAATACAGACATCGCTGTGGCCAGTTGGTTGTAGTTGGACCATCACAGAAAATATCTGTATTCGGCCGCTTCATAGTTAAACTGAAAAGCCGACCCTGACTGAATTGGGTAAGCCTCGACGGATGATCAGATATGTAAGGAAGTAGGGGTATGACACGCCAAGAATTTAAGGCATATATAAATGGTCAACATCGCAGAATATGCAATAATTAAATTGATGATGCATTGAAAAAGACCCAGTTGAAAACACTCGAAAGCTTGTATGAAAGATTTAATAAAAATAAACGAAGCTTGTGAAGTAAGGATAGCAGCAGATGGCGGGTTGTTGTCTCTGTCTAATAAGAGGAAAATGCGTAAGGCGTACCTGCAGAAGTCGTAAACAAAACTCACCACCGCCGTTTTGATAGCAGATGTAAGGAAAGCGCCACACATTGCCCAGGTCGACGGCGAACCCCACCACCGCCAACAGGAACTCCGCCTTCTTTGCCCAGGTCTCGCGCTGGCGCTCCGGCGTTAGAGACACCACTAGCGAACGGGTCTTCTGGGTCTGGGATGTATTATTTAGTTTTAGAACTTTGTGCGTAAATTCACGTACATAGTATATAAATTTTGACGAATCAAAGAATCCATTTCATTTATTCAGTTCAGGGATTTAGAGCACATATGAATGTCAAAATTTTACAATTATGACGAGAAGTAATATAAAAATAATAAGTAATATAAATAAACCATTCGAAAATGATTATTTCGCTGGTTCGGTAGGTTAGTTCTACTGAGACGATACCAGCCAGAAACACAGAGAACTATAATAGAACTAGAATATCTTTTTTTTATGACGGACGGACGGAATGCCACAATACCTGTACAATGTATGCTGAATAGAGGTATATAGACTGGGCGATCAATCAATCAATTAGCCTATTGCAGTCAACTGTCAGATATATGCCTCTCCCAATGTCCACCATTCCTGCCAACTCTCCGCCTTCTGTATCCAGTATGCCTCAGCCACCTTTTGCTGGTCGTCAGTCCATCTGGCTACGGCATCCTACCTTCCGTTTGCCTTCTCGCAGTCTCCATTCTAGGACTGGGAGATAATGACTCTAATTTTCAAATCATTTGTACCAGTATGGTAACTCTTCAAGGGTCTAATTACCCAATGACGATAAGGAAAATGATGGTAATGGTGCTGGTACCAGCGGTCGGCAATCCAATTCCAGATTTGGTTTTTGGAAAGCGCGTCCTTGCGTAGTATGATTCCAACACTCATAATCCGTTTCCGTCAAATGGAGCTTAAGTCTAATTAAATTAACATAATGATTTTAAGAACTTTTTTAAAGAAGTGAATGTGAGATACCATTCGAGTCGTAGAAAGCATGTGTGGCTGTAATAATGGCGTTTTGTTCCTTTAATGCATACTAGCAGTTGGTAATAGGTACAATACACTCACGTTGTTGGCGGCTGGCGGATCGGGTGGGGGCGCAGTAGGCGCGGGCGGCGCGTCTGAGGGCGGCATCTCTGGCGACTCGCACTCGCCGTTGTGCCGCTCCGGCCCGGGGCTCCCGCCCTGGAAGAGGAATCTGTTAGTGCTTGGAAGGTGCAGTTTGTACACTTGTTAGGGGAGCTTCCCATGTCCTGGGGTTGGATGGGGCACCGTGGTGCCTTAAATGGTGTCAGCTCGAAAGAAATAGCCCTGGGTCGGCCGGGGTGCGAGAGATTTTATTTCTGGCTATCTCACCACCGGTAACTGAAGACCGAAAGATAAATATAAATATAAATATTCCACGACATTCTACACAACGCTATCTAGACCCATGGTAAGCATAGCTTAACGGGCTTGTGTTATGGGATCTAGAATGCGGATAAACATACTTAGATACTTTTTTTTTGTAAATACATACATATTATACATAGAAACACCCAGATCAATGCAAATATACATATTCATGCATACAAATATTTGCACTGAGCGGGAATCGAACCCGCGCCCCCTGCATAGCAGTCGAATGCTCTACCGCTACGCCACGGAGGTCGTCAATCGATGGCGTACGCATGAGTCCAACATAACCACCCACATCAAGTTGCCTGGGGTAAAAAGAAAAAGAGGACACGAATCAAATCAAAGCAGCAAATTGCCAAGTAAAATATCAATTTCAAGAAACATTTGCTGCGTAAATGTAGGAAAGTTTGCTGCTTTTTGGTGAATCTGCTGCCTTGATATATACTCCTCCTAAGATGTTTTGGATACTACTGGTCTAACACACTGTTGCTGTTCCATACTAATCTGCAAGAATGGAATGATCTTTGGTCGTCTTGCCGACAGCACTGAAAAGTCATCGTTACAGTTTGTTTTCAATCATGGTTACCGCTTAACCAGACGGATATCTGAGTCTGAAATGGTATCTACCACTTCACTGTAATAATACAAAGACTGTGAAGCCCCTAGCCTCGGCAGCCTCCGTGAGGCGTTCAGTGACGATCTGAGGACGAAGATATTCAGCTATGGATAATCAAACTCTTTAACGTCTAGAAACCTCATGAATGAGAGTTTGTTTGGATTTGTTTAATTTAACGGCTAAAATAATATCATGTTGTGTTCGAGGTGGTGTAGGATGGTCAGAGCGGAAGTGGGAAGACAAAAGGCTTGTCCAGATTGTGTCTTCTACACTGACGGCACAGTAGCTCTCTGTTCTTGCAGGGTCAGCAGCACGGGTGTGACTCCCCTGGTGATGCACATGTTCAAAGATCACAGTAACCACTTTCCATCATGGGCCGTGTGCTTGTCCGCCACCTAAGTTGTATAAAATACCAATATATTTGGTGACAAATTCTTCATTCAAGTATCCCACGAGGGCGCATTCACCCACGTGGGATACTGATCCCGTTTCCGTAACCTACATTGACCTTATCCAGAATAAAAGTGAATACTTTAATACGATACAGCTTTTATTTGTCGTGCACTAAAACATGTCAGATTGCATAACTGTTTCTAACGAAGTTTGAGGTACTCCAAAAACATAATCAAGTTCAAATTACTTCAACCAAAGTCGCTCTAAATTACATGCCCTCAAACATTTTTTTTTTTTTTTTTTTTTTATACCACTCAGTTGGCAGACAAGCACACGGCCCACCTGATGGAAAGTAGTTACCGTGGCCTATGGACGTCTGTAACACCAGAGGAGTCACAGTCGCGCTGCCAACCCTGTAAGTACAGAGTTTCTGTGCCGTCAGTAGAAGACAAATCAGGACAAGCCTTTAGTCTTCCCACTGACAGCACAAATTCTCCAGTGAGCTCTGGCTACCCTACTCACCGCTGGGAACCCAACACGAAGTTAATATAACCGCGGTATTCTATAGGGCGGAGGTACTTCCCCAGTCGGACTGCTCAATCGGGCGGGAATACCGCCGTGTCCTACCTCCTGTTCCGTTTCCGTTTGCTGTTTACACCAAGATTCCTCACAAATTTCTCATTATTTTTGTTTGTCTAACATCAAGCTGGTAAGTCCGTCGAACTGTAAAGTACAAGTGTTTATGTGAACGACAATTTGGCCTATTTGCCCAGACGCCTCGTTCGCAAACATGGTAGGCCGGCGCGAGATTGCTTCGCAAATAAAAATAATCAAAGTGACCCTTGTTATCGCTGGTGTTGTCGAATTTTGGTTGTTTTAAGAACTCATTATTGACAAATATAACGTTCCATTTCTAGAACTATGTATAAATTCATAATATACAAAATTATGGAATAGCAATCACGGAAGAAGTGCTCTTAAATGTCGTAGAATGAGGACTAGTATTGCCTAATTCACTTAATTATTAGGACTAATAACACCAGACCCAAGAAGTGCATACCTACTTAACGCCATAGTAGATGATATGCGTTCTGATTGATCTAACAAGAACGTGTAAAGTAAATGAATAAAATCAGAAAACGCACTCCAGGGTCCAAAGTGAAAATTCAGATGAGCCGATGAGCGACCATGTAAGAAATATCTCATTTCTTACATGGTCGGCAGTACGGGTGAGACACTCTCCTGTTGTCGCACATGTTTATAGGTCACGATAATCACTTTCCATCAAGCTGACTTCACTTTCCATCCACTTTCCGTCAAGCTGAGTGTCACTATTGTAACATGGCTGACGTAATGGTGACCTTCTTTTCTGAGACTTTATCTTCCGCTTACCATCAGGCGAGGCGAAGTCTAAATGACGTGTCCTATATAAAAAAAGGTGGCCAGTGTGCTTTTTAAGTTAAAACACTATGATATGTGGAAGTTCATAATTGCAATAATGTTTATGATATCTTTTCATACTACTTCATCTATCTTTATATTCCTGAAAGTAACCTATGGTTACCCATATGATTTAATACTATTCCCAAAGCCCAGTAACAGACAATCAAACCTTTATTTCATTAACTATTGCCTTCCCTAACTGAAAGGAAGTCAGTCGCTCTTCATTATCGCTTATCGAACACATTAGCGAGAGCGTGTACTACGAAGAGAGGCTAGGGGCCCTTGCCAGTCAGCCATAATAGTCTTAAATAATTAAGAGTATTCGTATTGCTTTTAAAATTAACCTGTAATGGAGGGAAACTATACAGGGTATATTTTTGAAGGTATCTTTACCGTTGTAGTTACAGCAATGTTCTTAGGAGACCTTCCCTAACTTTTTGAGATATTTTGAATTGCATTCACAGATTTTGACAAAATCATACAGTCAGCAAGAAAAATGCTAAATGTCCAAAAAATATTTTTTAGTCCCAATCGATCATATTTCATGTGGAGATCAAAAGACTATGGGACCATTTTAGTTATGAGTAACCATTTAACTGTTTCAAAAATACAGCCTGTATTATACTATTACTAAGTACCTAATATAAAAATCTGAAAAGTCAATATTCAAGATGACTTACGCCCTCATTCAGAATCATATAAAATAGTTGAAATGCACAGACACGACTCATGTACAATTTCTATAATATCTAAGGAGTATAGAGTTAATTATAACAGTATTTGTAGCGTGACGGTAGTGAACGCGACTGCTATGCAGGGGGTACGGGTTTGATTCCCGCTCAGTGCGAATATTAGTATGCATGAGTATGGGTATTTGCATCAATCAAAAATTCTTTTTAACCTCTTGGTAATTCAATCAAGTAGAAGTTTAGTCTATAGTTTTAGTTATTTATAGTTGTAGTTCCATCATGGCCGCCTCTGAAAATCACAGCTGTCTGTCTATACCACTACGCGGATAGCATCATGCTGAGGGGCTACCATATTCTACGTTATTTTTTCGGTACTGTTTTATTTTTATGTATTAGTTATGTATAATAAAAACACTTTTCTTCCTGCCTTTCCTTATTTTTTTTTATTTCACTTGGTTGGCAGACAAGCACACGATCCACCTGATGTAAAGTGGTTACTGTGGCCTATGGACGTGTGCAACACCAAGACAGTCACACTTGCGCTGCCAGCCCTGTAAGCACAAGAGTTTCTGTGCCGTCGTAAGCTTTTGGTCTTCCCACCGACAGTACAAAAACTCTCCAGTGAGCTCTGGCTAACCTACTCACTGCCGGGAACACAACACGAGACTATTACGGCCGCGGTATTTTGTAGGGCGGAGGTATTTCCCCAGTCGGACTGCTCAATTGGACGGAAATACCGTCGTGTCCTACCCCCTCCAAAAATTTCATGTTAAGACGTCGGTCACTGTTGTCATGCGAACATCTATGCTTTGTTCGATCGTTACAAGTAGTTGGAGACTTCAGAAGTACGACTAGTTTAGCTACAAAACTTCAATATCCCCAATTACCAATGGAGGTCAGATGGCAGTCGCTTCCCGGAAAATATCGAAGTTCAGCAGCATTTTAGTTAGACTAGTAAGCCGACCCTAACTGTGTTTGGAAAAGAATCAGAGAATGACAATAGTTTTTATCATAAACAATTTTGATAACAGAAGACTTTCAGAATTTTCTAGTAACATATAAAATTCGCCCGCAACATGTTAAATCGGGATGAACAGTTAAAAATAAGATGCAGATCGCACAAAAGGAGACAGTAACCGTTTACGAGGCATTCCTTCTAACTTTATTGTCCATAAACCGGACGGCACCGTTACTCAATGGCTTAAGAAGCTAAATAGAAATCGCTTAATGTGTAATTTGGGTGTTCCGTGTGTGAATACAAGACTTTACAGCTTAATTAAAGGATCACTTACGAATATTACGATTGAAAAGTCCTATAGAAGTGTTTAACAATCAGTATTTGAACAATTAAATATTCTAATTACTAATTTGGACCACCCATCTTTTTCCATGTGGTGGTCGTATAAGGCGACTAAGGGATGGGGCTGTTTAACATAACAGATACATACAGCCTCAGATGCATGGCTTGAGTCAACCATAGTGCCCGAAATTAGGCAATAGGCTCACCACGTGTGACCGTATGCAATGATTGGTGAACTGTGAATATCGTATTTTATTATTTGACGAAAGTAGATTTTCTTTTTTCACACTTTTAGTGCCATATATCTACCAAAGTCACTATGACCCAAACTCCATAATTGGCCATCGTTCTTACCAGTGTTGGGAGCATGCGCTGACAAACTTCCAGCTTTAATAAAATGACGAAAGTCTGGCGTTCACGGGCTCTTAATCCACAATCTAAATAAACAAAACTTGGTTCTTTTTTCAAAATGAAAAAAAGATTCGTAAGTCATTGAATAAAATTAAATAATGTTGAATATTAACATTGTTCGATTTTTAAAATGTCTTGTATTTGCTACTGCGTGGATACTTTCTTTGATTGAATGGCATTGATCGGGTACACTTTACATTCAATCAAAAGTTAATTTGAATATATTTTCAGAAGTAGAAAAAGCTCCAATTGTGGATATTTTTTCTGACATTGTTTTTGCATTAGATATTTGTTTTCGTCATTTTCTGGGATTTTGCCTTCAGCTTACCATCAGGCAAGGCGAAGTCCAATTGACGTGTCCTATATAAAAAAAAAAAAAAAAAAAAAAAAGAAGGTTATAATCGAACCAAAGACCTAATTCAGTACAATAACGTTTTTAAAACTTGTACTTAATTTAAAAAATTACGAATAATTGAGTATGTGACGGACTAGTCAAGTTAGTTACTTTTAACTGAACATCAAAACGATAAGTAACAAAGAAACTTGTAGGAAAAAAAATATTGTGACGTCATAAGATTTAATATTATGACGACATTTCCTATTATAGGTGCGGTGGATGATTAATAATAAATAAAAATAATAAAATAAGAACAGACGCAATTTTTACCGCTCTTTTACCATTTTAAATTTAATAAACTCAGTTAAGTAATTTATTTAAACTGCAGGAAAATACCCAATGGCAGAGTTAAAATTACAAAATCTATTTGAAACCAATCAAATTACTTTGACTTAAGCTTTAAAGAACCTGACGAAACCATAGGTACTTTTGTTCTTACACAAATCATACCTATTTGAATCTATTGAATATTATTTTACCCCAGATCGTATTCCACTCATGACTTCCACCAAATGCCCTCATAAGCAAATACTTTTCGACGGTCATCGCAAAAACTACTTCCACCGTGTCTTGGTGAGAGGTCTCCCCTTTCAGGAATTCCGTAGTAATTATGTTTCGCTGATGTTTTTACAGCCCTCGCTTAAGTCAGCCTCAATTGGATTGGATTTTGGAATTAAATAAAGTTTCTGTATTTTACCTTGCCGCGTGGTTCCCGGCAGAGTAGAATTTGGACCACCCCATCTCTTCCCATGCGGTGTCGTACAAGGCGACTAAGGGATAGGGCTGTTTAACATTAGACAGATATTTACAGCCCAGTCTCGGCCTCAGATGCATGGCTCGAGTCAAAAATTGTGCCCGGAATACGGCAATAGGCTCACCCCCTATTACGTAGGATGAAAACAATTATTGGTGAAATGTGGGTGTTAATTATTCACCTCTGGGTGGGAGGAGTGGAGGGTTAGGCCTCCAGGGAAAAAGGCGTGATTATATGTATGTATGTATTTACCATCAGTTTTTGGTTCGCTTGTCAAACTTGTGTCAACGCTTATTGGTTGAAGAAACGGAGGACAGAATATGATTACCAGTTAATTCCCCATGATGATGGTAGATAATCAATAAAAGACCGACTCTACTGCACAAAAACTGGTATGCATTTAAAACCATTATTTTTATCAGCAACATAAATACATACATATAATCGCGCAATCAATTATCCCCAGAGGGTTAGGCAGAGGTGAATTAATACCCACATTTCACCAATCATTAAATTCGGTTCCACGTAATAGGGGGTGAGCCTATTGCCGTCTTCCGGGCACTATTGTTAACTCAAACCATTCATCTGAGGCTGAGTCTGGACTGTATATATGTCTGGTGTTAAACAGCCCTATCCCTTAGTCGCCTTATACGACACCGCATGGGAAGAGATGGGGTTGTTCAAATTCTACTCTGCCGGGAACTACGCGGTGGATCAGCAACAATGCTATCAATTTTTGTTGCTGACGTAATAATAATAATAGGTACAAAAAAGGTGAGCTATGCAAATACGTATCAAAATGCATCCGCTTGCTTTTTCAGTAAAAAAAAAAATAAGTTCATGAGTAGAGTTTCAAGGGTTCCAGAGAATTGTTTAAAATGGTCTTTCGCTTCGTCGCACCCAGAGTAAAGCGATTATGTTACGATTCCGATTAGTTTGCATTGGGGTATCATACAAAAAATATGACGTCAATGAAATAGTGCTGAGTTGACGGCAGAAGGCAAACTCCCTGATCGTACAAAAATGTGAAGAACCGAGCATATAAACACACCTCTGCCTTTCCCTTTCGCGATAAATACTGAGCCGCGTGGTTCCCTGCAGAGTAAAATTGGACTACCCATGTGATGTCATATAAGGCGACTAAACGATAGGACTGGTTAACATCAGACAGATATATACTCCGCCTCAGATGAATGGCTTGAGTCAGCAATAGTGCCCAGAAGACGGTAATAGTCTCACCTCCTATTACGTGGGACCGAATTTAATGATTAGTGTAATGTGGGTGTTAATTCACCTCTGCCTAACCCTTTGGGAATAAAGGCGTGATTATATGTATGTATGTATGTATGTATGCAAAAATTTAGTATAGGATATGACTCTAGGTCTCTGTCAACATTACATTTTGGTAGATTAACTTTTTTCTACACTTCGCGGTCTCGCTCCTGCCTTGCACCACACCTCGCCGTCAGTAATGCTTGGCACGAAGGGACACAGTATGCCACATACCTCGGAGACTATGTAGCTTTGAGACTGATCGCTTACCCGTTCTTCGGCTTAGTTATGTGACTGACTAGTTTTTTGGGGCCTTGAACTGTGAACGAGAGCTAAGAACATATTTCAAAGTTGTGGTCTGTAGCTGGTATAGAATCTGTTCGTCCCGTTTGGACGTTTTTATGAATGTTTTCACAGCACTAATAACACTAGTTCATCTTCATTCATCTTTCATTGACAACCTCGGTGGCGTGGTGGTAGTGAATGCGACTGCTATTACAACGCGGGTTCGACACCATACATACACATACATATAATCACGTCTTTATCCCCAGAGGGTTAGACAGAGGTGAATTAACACCCACATTTCACCTATCATCAAATTCTGTCCCACGTAATAGGGTGTGAGCCTATTGGCGTCTTCCGAGCACTATTGTTGACTCTAGCCATGCATCTGAAGCTGAGTTTGGGCTGTATATTATATCTGTCTGATGTTAAACAGCGCTATCCCTTAGTCGCGGAACTACACTCAGTGCAATTGCATATAAACTCTCACACTTACGCCTCTATCCCCGAAGGGGTAGGCAGAGGTGCTAGCCGTGCTAGCACCCACTTTTAGTCAGTTTATGTTTAGGTCCCAATGTTATAGGTGGCAAGCCTATTATCATTAACCGAGCACTTGTAAACCTGCGATAAACACACACATGACTTCGAAAAGCATCGAAAAGTCATTGGTGTGTGCCATGGTAAAACCTGGGATCGAACCCGAGACCTCGTCTTAGCAGTGGATTACCCATACCACTAGGCCACCACGGTCAATGCAAATATATACATGAATAGAGCTATTTGCATTGGTTTGGGTATTTCCGTACCTTGGAGAGCACATTAAGCAGTCCCTACCGGTTGTTATACGACTGTCGGTAGTTTGAGTCCTGAAAAGATCCAACAACTGACAATATTTCGACATCGCCAATGGGTTCGCTTCTCGTAAAATATCGAATATCAGTCGCAACGCGTTTAGATTGGAAATAGCGGTTTCCGGACTCCGAGGGTGAATGTTTGAGATATGACCGGGATTAACGTTCAGATGATGATGAAAACTTGTGCAGTTTTTTATTATTTATTCATTTATTTGCATAATACAGTCATAATAAGTTGTTCACTAAAAATAAAAAAGTTCAATTTTTTTTACCCACCCATCCACCCACCTGATGGAAAGTGGTTACCATGACCTATGAACGTGTGTAACACTAGTGGAGTCACATCCGTGCTGCCGACCTTGTAAGAACAGAGATTTTGTGCCGCCAGTGTAGAGGACAAGCCTTTGGTCATTCCACTGACAGCACAAAAACTCTCCAGTGAGCTCTGGCTACCCTACTCACCGCCGGGAACACTACACGAAGTTATTATAACCGCGGTATTCTGCAGGGCGGAGGTACTTCCCCAGTTGGACAGCTCAATTGGGCGGAAATACCGCCGTGTCCTACCTCCTGCAAAAAACCACATTTTGCCTACATCTACAATGTATTATCACCAGTAATGGTGATGCAAATATTACATTATTCTATTCGTCTTTTGTGATAATGTTTACACAAGTGTTCAGAGGCTATTCACTTCGCATATTCACTTCAATTTAACCGTTGAATCTGAAGTTCTTTTTCTATATTTGTTTGTCATGTACGTGCTTAAGAGAGTTTGTTGTGCTATTTCTTCTCCATCAGCGCCTTAAAAGCGGTGAACTTAGCTTATGTAGAATTATTATTGACGTGAATACGTCGACCCCTGAAGCGTAGCGGTAGAACGTTCAACTACTTCCCACGGAGCGTTGGTTCGATTCCCGCTCAGTGCAAAAATTTGAGTATGAATATGTATATTTCAAACTTCAAACAGCAAATTATTTTCAGTATCAGAATAAACGGGATATTTACCATGTTTCATTGTTTTGAGTTCATGGTAAATATCCCGTTTATTCTGATACTGATGTGAGTGACCATGATAGTTTAAATACCTATATCAAATTATTTTATTGCGATATGTGGGTACACACACAGTTGTTATAATTTATGCATTATATTCACCATATTTCAGGCAAATTGACATGCAATAATCTCATATTAAATAATTAACAGCAAAAATGGGAATTTAATCATTAATTACATACTTATCAGTAAAGTAGGAAAAAGTATAAATTATTATGAGTTGTCAAAATTTTAGATGTCCCTGTTTCGTATAATAATAGTACCTAATCATTTTCATGCAAGGTACATTAAATTAGTCAATTACAATTACAAAAAATCTAATCTAATAACACTGTCATACATTAATAAAATTAAAACAATATAAAATAATAATGTCAAAGTCATAACTGTAATTTACTTAACCTACAGTGTGTTGCATTGGTCTAGATGTATGTATTTAAAACAAAAGAATCAATTAATTAATCAATCAATCAAAGAATCAATTTCATTTATTCAGTTTAGGCACACAAAGAGCACATATGAACGTCAAAATTATACAATTATGTATGTCAAGAAATAATATAAAAATATTAAATAATGCAAAAATAAACCATTGGAAAATTATTCTTTCGCTTGTTCGGTAGGTTAGTTCTACTGAGAAGATACCAGGAAAAAACTCAGCGAACTATATTAGAAGTAGATTATTTTTCTTTTTTAAATTTGCTTTAGTTTACAATTCATTTTGTGCGAGCAAGCAAGAATCTAAGTATGTTTATCCGCATTCTAGATTCTATGACACAAGCTAGTTAAGATATGCTTACTATGGGTCTAGATAACATTGTGTGGAATGTTGTCAAATATTAAAGACAATAAAGAGGAAGGCCATATCAAGAGAGATGACCCTGAGTCGACCGGGGTGCGAGGGATATGCCTGTCAACCTCACTTCCGGGAATCAACAACGTCCCAAAGATGTCGTGCGTTTTAGTCGGTTCGAGTCCGACATAACCTCTCCCTCCGACTCCGGTGGGGAGGTATGCGTGGAGATATTTCACACGTAAAAAATACATTGAAAAGCAAAACTCTACGTAAACTGATAACTTCACCTTGCCGAAGCTAAGTCAAGTCACAGAGTCTGCAGTCTACTTTTTAATAAATACCGAGTACATAACTTTTAGCCTGACGGTCCAAGGCGAAGGTTGTAATCCCAAACTAGTTATCAGCTATATAAACCTTATTACCAACTGCATCCAAGTTTGTGTAGACAGTGGCGCTGTGGTTGGGTACGCGCTCCTACTCGTGTCTCCGACGAACAACCACAGGAGAGCCTTGAACTTCTATGCTGATAGAATTGTGTCTAAATTGATGTAACCCACGACCGTTTAGTGAAATTTGTAACGAAATAAAGGATAAGTGCAATCGATAAATGAACAAGTTCCGCCAATCACGTCATACTATGGATTTCACACACATACATTATGTAGAATATATATTTTTTATTACATACATACATATAATCACGCCTTTATCCCCGGAAGGTTAGGCAGAGGTTAATTAGCACCCACATTTCACCACTCATTTTATTCGCTTCCACGAAATAGGGGATGAGCCTATTGCCGATTTCCGGGCACAATTGTTGACTCGAGTCATACATCTGAGGCAGAGTCTGGGCTGTATATATCTGTCTGATGTTAAACAGTCATATCCCTTAGTCGCCTTGAACGACACCACATGGGAAGAACGCAGCTTTATTACATAGGGTACATCAATATGACTTTACTTCGCCCGATGGTAAGCCGAAGGCAAAGTCTCAGGAAGGAGGTTCTCCATTACAGAACAACAAAGATACAGTGGTTTTTCACGCCCCGCTTAACGGACCAGTGTCTGTAGGAAGAAGGTAACACGTGTGCTGGTGAAGAATCTGAAAGGTTATGAGTAACAGAACCGTTTGATGAAATTGTCTGCCAGTGTTGTCCAGTATATGAAAGGAGAGGGCGGAACAAGTTGGTATAGTTGATCGAAACCTTCACCTCAGTAGAGACGATGGTAAATGACTACTTAAGACGCAATATCTCTACGCATCTGCTAAGACTCGAGGGTATTGGTGGTGGTTTTACAAGTACCTTAATTGAGAAATACATTAGGGTAGATTCAAAAAGTATTAGTTATTAGGGCGTAGGACACGGCGGTATTTCCGCGCAATTGAGCAGTCTGACTGGGGAAGTACCTCCGCCCTACAGAATACCGCGGCTATAATAACTTCGTGTTGTGTTCCCAGCGGTAGCCAGAGCTTGCTGGACAATTTGTGCTGTCAGTGGAAAGACTAAAGACTTGTCCTGCTTTGTCTTCTACACTGACGGCACAGAAACTCTGCACTTACAGGGTTGGCAGCGCGACTGTGACTCCTCTGGTGTTACAAACGTCCATAAGTCAGGGTAACCACTTCCCATCAGGTGGGCCGTGTGCTTGTCTGCCACCTAAGTGGTATAAAAAAAGTATACAATTTGATATATTTATAGTATTATGAATAAGTAATATTTAATAACCGTGAACACTTTGCGTGTACACATACGAGTATAAGCGTATTCTAATGGCAACTGCCCCCACCGCATGTTTTAACAAAGGGGTAATTGTACGCAGTACTACTCAGTGGGCACGGTCAGGGACGGACTGGGCCGGCAGGGTCTACAAGCCTAGAATATTGATGATCGGATACTGTCGAGTAATAATGATAATATACAATGCTTTTTTCAACAATCTCTTAAAACCTTAAATTAATTTAAAGTCAAATAATCTATTAGCCCGCCCCTCAACGTACCCGGTGCAACGGTGCCTATTACGCTGGCAGTATTGCCCCGGATAGAAATAGTCAACCTTTGCAGCAGGTACGAGGTGGAGCGAAAGTCACCATGTCATATACAAATGATAAATTTTTAAACATCCCAATGAATATTACAATTGAGCCAAGGACTTAGGTACTACAAAATTTTGTCTAAAAGTGCATGTAATACAGAATTGTTTAGTTTTGTGTGTCTATTGTAATTTAATTGTGTCTATTGTAATAATCGCCTCGTGTGATAAAGCCTTTCAATAAAGGTAAAAAAAAAGAATATTACCAGAAATGAGCCTTCATGGCATAATCTCACTGGGCCTAACTGTCATTGCCAAGCCCGAACCCCTGCTAATTGAGTGTCTGGCGCAGGATTTCCTTACGAGATTGAGTTATGTTTACGGCAGGTTTTTTCAGCTGTGTAAGTCAAATTGGAAGGAGACGAAGGAGTAAGCGGACCAAACCAAGACTCAAAGTGAAAGCCTTGGAAACAATCGGAAACCACACTGAGATAACGATGATAAGGATTTTCAAGTGCCGTGAAAACATAATGAGAATGGATGGAACCAAAGAGATGTTTTCAGGGATTTTACAAACGTTTTCTCAGTTCTTTAATTACCATTTATGTGTTTTGGAACAATTTCCCATGCAGCGCTTCATTATTCAGATAGAAAAAGATATAGCAGTAACGAAGGGTGAAAGATTTTTTAAGGTAAGCCCATTGGTGGCGCGATTGGCCACGTGCGCTAGTGGACTGTATTGCGGGGAAGTAGCTAACTGTTCCATTGACGCTTTACACACAAAAAGACAGGTGATCGGGTTGCCGCGGACGTGATCCAGGCAATGAATGCAACCCGAGAAATTAGGAGAGGATGCACTAACCTTCACGACACCACGTGTTTTCATCGCAGCCGGTACACGGATCTTCTCTTCCTTGCTCAGGAGCTGCCGCCAGCATCACTAAATCACTTGAGGGACACACGAGAGGCACAATCCGATCGGTAAAGGTCTGTGAAGCGGTAAAATTGCAACAAATATTATTCATTTCTGAGAGACGCGCGCGCGGTCCGCCTTTACGCTGGCTAGTTCAAAGAGGGAGTGAGTGTCTATATATCACAAATGGCGGACGGAAACTATATCTAGTACTATACTATGGTTAGTGCGGGAGGGGAGATGGGTATAGAAGGAGTGTGTTTCCGCGTCAAAAAATACAGTTTCTACATCGGCGCAACCATTCCCCCCGGCTTGAAGGGTTACCTTCGAAACGAAAAATGTGGAACAAATCTAATGTCTAATCTAAATCTAGGTTTGGGAAATAACAACTAAAATATAAACATAGATTGGAACTCGTGCCTACTGCTGGCTAGGCAGAGGGCAGAGGCGAACAACCGGGCGTAGATACGATCCGGTTGCAGTTTTAACCCGTACAACACGAGTTATCCCGCGGGCATCGGGAAAAATTTCCTCTACTACTCCTAGAGGCCAATGTAAAGGAGGCGCATTCTCAGTCATAAGGACTACCACCGTACCTACAGTAATTGGGTTGGATGGAGTATTCCATTTTTGACGTGACTGCAGCGTGTGCAAATAATCGGTTCTCCAACGATTCCAAAACGATTGGACCAACTTATCCAAAAGAGCGTGACGAGTTAGAAGGTGCATTCTATCGTCTTCAACATCTATTGCGGGCAAATATTTTAGAGGAGTCGTATTTAAGAAGTGAGCTGGCGTCAGCGCTAATGGCTCTGACGGATCGCTAGATAGAGTCCGACACAGCGGACGCGTGTTCATCACCGCCTCTACTTGAGCAAGTACGGTACTCAACTCCTCGAACGAGAGAATCTGTTCGCCTATGACGCGAAACAGATGCGACTTAAGGCTTTTAATATTCGCTTCCCAATTACCACCAAAATGACTAGCTGCAGGCGTGTTAAAGTACCATTCAATGCGATTTTCGGCTAAGATGTGAGCGAATTCACTTTGGTAGTACTTAGACCGTAAGAATGCGTGCAATTCCGAAATACTACGTCGGGCCCCTACATAGTTTGTACCGTTGTCCGAATACATGCGCTTAACCGGACCCCGACGCGACAAAAAACGTTTAAAAGCGGACATAAAATTTTGCGTACTTAAATCACCGGTCAACTCTATATGAACCGCGCGAGTTGTCATACAAATGAACAAATAAACATAAGCTTTCGTGGAGCGAATGCCACGACCACGAGCAATGGTGACTTTGAAAGGCCCAGCAAAGTCTGTGCCGGTGTGTACGAAAGGTTTTGCGGATTGAACAACACGACAAGAGCGATGATCGGCCATTTCAGGTGCGATAAAACGCGGGCGGAGTTTAAAACAAGGTACACATCTGTGTACTCTAGCGCGAATCAAATTACGAGCGGAAATTATCCAGTATTTCTGTCTCAAAATAGACATTAACAAATCGGGACCAGCGTGACAATTCACCTTATGATGATAATCTACTAACAAATCTAATACGTGGTCCTTACGCGGGAGAACTACTGGGTGCCTTTGTTCAAATCCTAAACCTGAATTTCTCAAACGACCACCTACTCGAATGAGTCCATCTTCCAAAAATGGTTTCAAGTGTCGGAAAGAACGACTACAAGGTTTGTTAAATTCTAAATTTTTAAATTCAGAAGCAAAATAACATTTCTGCAACTCGCGAAGTATGACCAATTCAGCCTTATCCAAATCAGCGGCGGTTATATGACCGCGTGTAGATAAAATTCTCAAAAATCGGCCTACATAAACAACACAACGCAACAGTCTCGACCAAGACGAGACGCGATTAGCCAACAACAAGATAAGGGACTCTTCACGCGGGACCGATATAACAAGCGAGTGCTTCTTTTCCTCGGGTGGTTCGGAAACCGTAGTGGGATTGAATTGACTAACTGGCCACTCATCCAACGCGGCATGAATCCAGGACGGTCCACCAAACCACAACGGGTGATCCAAAATTTGCGAAGGAAGCAACCCACGAGAGAGACAATCGGCTGGGTTGTCGGTGCCAGCAACGTGAAAGAGATTTGGTGGCGCTAATTCCGATTGAATTTTTGCCACTCTATTAGCGACGAATGTGTCCCAACGATGGGGCGAAGAGTGGGCCCAACACAAAGCGACTGTTGAGTCTGAAAAAGCAAAAATTCTACTAATATTAATGCGACTACTACAAGCATTGGCGATAGAGGTGATCAATCTAACTAACAATAGTAAAGTGCATAGCTCGAGGCGTGCCAGAGAGACGACCTTACGGGGAGAGACCTTTGATTTCGCGCTTATAAGGCTAATTGAAACCTTACCTACATTCGAGACATGAAAATAGACTACCCCTCCATACGCCCTCTACCTTACTACCGTAACAACACTATGTTGCGATATACCTACATGGCGCGGAATTTGTATTTGGTCAAGCACAGAAAGTTCTTTTCTAAAGCGAGCCCACAACTTAGCAACGTTGTCGGGCGCGGTGTCGTCCCAATCACAATTGGAAAGCCAAAGCTCTTTTATAAGTAGTTTGGCGTACAAAACGACAGGAACTACGAATCCCATTACGTCCCATATCCGTGCCACACACGACAGGATAATGCGTTTAGTACAAGTTTGCGGGGTCGAACTAATTCTCAAACTAAACGTATCAGATGCGGGCGACCAGCTTAAACCAAGCACCTTGTGCGTATCACTTTCATCGAATTCCTTAACCGAAGACAACCGGTGCGACGGTGGAATCGACTCTAACGCAGTTTGCGAGTTGCTCGTCCATTTCACGAGATCAAATTGACCAGCCTTCATGAGACTTATAACTTGAGCGGCCGTCTCGACAGCCTCTGCCTCGCCATCTACACTATACACGAAGTCATCCATGTATAAGCCAGTCTCAATGGTGGCTCTCGCTTTCGGAAATGCATCGCCCTCGTCAGCGGCCAACTGCTTGACGGTGCGAAGTGCGTGAAAAGGGCTAGATTTAAGCCCGAAGCAAACACGATTAAACTCGTAAACCATTAAAGGTTCTTGCGGTGAAAATCTATACAAAAATCGTTGAAACCTACGATCGGGTTTGCGCACTTCAAGGCACAAAAACATTTGTCGAATATCTGCAGAGAGTGCAACAGCGAATAAGCGAAAATTTACAATTATGTCAAATAAATTACCTTGAAGATTTTGACCACAATACAAAATGTCATTAAGCGACACGGAAGTGCTAGTCTTAGCACTGCCATCTAAAACTACGCGGAGTTTAGTAGTAAGCTTATCTTCTCTAATAACTCCGTGGTGCGGGATAACGTACGAAGGCTGGGTCTCGTCAGTGTCCGCAGGCGCAGGTGAGATGTAACCTTTATCTAAATATTCGTTAACAACCAACATCATAGGCTTGCTTTAACTTTGGAGACGCCTGCATCTTTCGTTCTAAACAAAGAAAGCGTCTTTCAGCGGATGCACGGGAGTCACCGAGCGAAAAAATATCTCCCTTGAAAGGGAGCGCGACAAAATAACGACCCTGCTCATCACGAGTAGTCGTGCGACAATAAATCTCCTCAGCCATCTTGTCATCAGGGCTTAGGATTGGTGGGACATTGACCTCTTCAATCTCCCAAAACTTGCGGATGGTAGACTCCAGTGGCGGCTCGACGGTGCAACAGAACGAGGCAGTCGAGTGACTAAAACTATCTATAGAAGCGGGTGCGGAACCAATTATAACAAAACCCAGAACTGTTTCCAGGGCGTGCGGAGCGGGGTACGTCGGTCCCCCTTGAACCTTACGTGATAACTGGAGGTGCGGGAGAATCGAAGCGCCGATCAATATATCGACGACTCCAGGAACAGCGTAAGTCTCATCAGCTAAAGGCAAGTCTTTAAATTTCGTTAATAAAGACGTGTCAACTGGGACGGTAGGCAACTGTTCAGTTATTTTATCTGTTACGAGCGAATCCATGTCAAACCAAATATTATTATTAAAACGAGATCCAAACCTTGTTTTAACGGTGCCATGAACAGCTGACTGCAAACCCCCAAAACCTTTCACCACTGAATGGGTTGAACGCTTATCAACATTGAAACCAAGACGTTGACAACAATCTTGAGTAATAAAATTACTTTGCGAAGCGCCATCTAATAGCGCTCGAACAATGCGCGGCTTACCTAATGCATCAACAATAACAACGCGAGCGGTCGCGAGACACACAGTAGTGAGTGCAGCACTAGCGGAGAACGAACACAAGGTGACGTCATCCGCAGCGGTCACCGGGCGGGCCGGAGCGCGCGCGAGCGCGGGCTGCGGCTGCGGCGCAGGCTGCCGTGTGTCACCGCTCGACGAGCCAACTGTGCTCACATTGGATGCGGCATTACTATTCTCAAAATGAAGTAAAGTGTGGTGTCTCGCTTGACATTTGCGACAACCATTTCCACTATTACATAAAACAACGCGGTGTTCAGTACCGAGACAATTAAAACAAAAATTATTAGCGCGAACAAATTTATAACGATCACTAGGCGACAATTTTAGGAAACCAGGACACTTGTACAGTTGCGAATGATGAGTACTACACAAAGAGCAAACAGGTGATTGTACACGTGCTGGTGCGGTATTAACATAAGTATGGGTTGACCTCAGTGACCTCGATGAGGCATCTATTTTGCGTTCAGAAGTAACAACCTTCTTCGCGCCTTCATGTTTCGATGAAGAGCGTTGCAATACCTTTATATGCTCGCGAACAAAACTTTCTAAGTCTTCGAACTTAGGAATTTTACTGCCGCGATGATCCGACTCAAACAAATGGTTTCGAAATCTAATTTCTTTACACCCATATACAAAAATACGAAGTCGCAGAGGTCATCGATCTTTAGGTTCTTTACGGCGCGAACAGCTGACGCGAAAGTATCTAGAAATTTCTCTAAGTTTTGATCGTTACATGCCGTAATAGATTTCAAATCAAACATCTGATCTAAATAGGCGTTAGCTACCGATCTTTTATCCTCATACTTAGCTTTCAAAGTATTTAAAATTAAATTATAATTCCCGGCACTAAACGTAATTCCAGCGCAAACGGTTATAGCTTTACCAGTCAATTTTTCAACGAGATAATGCAATTTTTCGTGATCTGTCAACGAATCGTTCTTATCTATTGTATTCTCAAAACTATCTATAAATAGACACCAATTGCGAATGTTACCATCAAATTCGGGTATTTGAATTGGTGGCAACTTAGGTCGGTCGCGAGTGGGGTTGGGTCGGTCAGACGGTTTCTCCAAACTCCTAGCGACGCGCTTGATACGACAATACAAATCGTCAAACGACGACAAGGCTTGATAACTCACTGAGTAATCGGGATCCAAATTCAACTCTAAAACGTTGATGTCATGTACTAAGGTTTCGAAATCCGCGCGTAGACTATCTAAGTTTTCTATAGAACACAAGAACGAATCTCTAATGGCCAAATCAGAGGTTTTAAGTGCATTATCATAAATCGATTGTACGCGAGAGTAAATCATTTCTTTTTTAGCGTATAAAAGTTTCAATTGAACTTTACCGGTCTTATCAACCTTTGGGGACATGTTTACAATTAAATCTCAAACTAAAGTGCGGTAAACAACAAATATGAAATGACTTAATCTTAGCGGTACAGAGCAGCGACGCGACGCGAGCGATACTCTGCAGGTAGGTAGGTATTTACAACTGTGAATGCACGCTTGAACAAAACGCGCCTAGCAACAGCCAGATCGTACCTACGCGAGCCAGACCGCTGTCTAGGTTCAACTATTATTTCAGAGATTAAGTATTGCGTAATATCTATTCAAATTAAAATACTTTCGTATGAATTGGAATGAGATGCGGGCGAGGTAGGTACAACCACGTATCTACCCACGTAGGTATTAGGTAAATACGATGCGAGCTAGCGGCGAGCGAACAACTTAATTGAAAAAAATAAAACAAAGCCAAATGCGTTAGGTATTACACTGTGCCTATGCACTAGGGTGTCTAGTATACCTAAGATCTAAGCCTAAATGCCTAGATGCGGGGTTTTCTACTAAAATAACTAGGTATTTAGGCGCGGTGCGAAAATTGCGAACTACGACTAAGTGTTGATACGATACCTAACCTATGTATGTACTAGGTAGGTACGATGCGAGCCAGCGGCGAACGGACAACAAAATCTAATCCTAAATGTCTAGATGCGGGGTTTTCTACTAAAATAACCAGGCATTTAGGTGCGGTGCGCTTATTCCCATTAGAATAATAACAAAATACGAACTACGGCTAAGAATCCGGTTCGATCAGGACCAGAGAATGGTGGCGCGATTGGCCACGTGCGCTAGTGGACTGTATTGCGGGGAAGTAGCTAACTGTTCCATTGACGCTTTACACACAAAAAGACAGGTGATCGGGTTGCCGCGGACGTGATCCAGGCAATGAATGCAACCCGAGAAATTAGGAGAGGATGCACTAACCTTCACGACACCACGTGTTTTCATCGCAGCCGGTACACGGATCTTCTCTTCCTTGCTCAGGAGCTGCCGCCAGCATCACTAAATCACTTGAGGGACACACGAGAGGCACAATCCGATCGGTAAAGGTCTGTGAAGCGGTAAAATTGCAACAAATATTATTCATTTCTGAGAGACGCGCGCGCGGTCCGCCTTTACGCTGGCTAGTTCAAAGAGGGAGTGAGTGTCTATATATCACAAATGGCGGACGGAAACTATATCTAGTACTATACTATGGTTAGTGCGGGAGGGGAGATGGGTATAGAAGGAGTGTGTTTCCGCGTCAAAAAATACAGTTTCTACATCGGCGCAACCACCCATGGAAGAGCAACTTTTCCTCACGATCACGAATCTAGTTTGCGTGATCTAGTTTGTGATGTACAATGCGACCCATTTGGAAGCCAGTAGGAATCGGGATGTGGCGATCCCACGCCCTTGGGATATAACATAACAACATATACTCACGCCTATATCCCCGAAGGGGTAGGCAGAGGTGCTAGCACCCACATTTCGCCAGTTTATGTTTAGGTCCCAATGTAATAGGTGGCGAGCCTATTGCCATTGCCACCGGGCACTTATAAACTTGCGATAAATACACAGATAAGTCCGAAAAGCATCGAAATGTCATTGGTGTGTGCCATGGTAAAACCTGGGATCGAACCCGAGACCTTGGGATATATCATCTTGAATATATGGTCAGTCCGACCCTGGGTGGACTATGTCACACACTCACAGGTCAATTACACGGCAAATGTACATTTTTCATTAGCATTCCGAAATTAAGTCGATTGGCGAGGCCACTCCTGTAGAATGAACTTCAAACAATAATGTTACGTTTTATACAAATATTAGAGGAATAGAGTTTATTTCTATGTTATTGTTGTTTCAATCTTGTTGTTAGGGACAAATTATACCTAAACAATGCATGTTTATGGATATGCCATCATGTGCGTGTTGACGAGGTAGGACACGATGGTATTTCCGTCCCAATTGAGCAGTCCGACTAGGGAAGTACCTCCATCCTATAGAATACCACGGCTATAATAACCTCGTGTTATGCTCCCGGCGGTGAGTAGGATTGCCAGAGCTCACTGAAGAGTTTTTGTGCTGTCAGAGAGAAGACTAAAGACTTGTTCTGATTGTGTCTTCTGCACTGACGGCACAGAAACTCTCCGTTCCTACAGAGTTGGAATCACGTGTGTGACTCCTCTGGTGTTGCATATATTCATAGGTCACCGTAACTACTTTCCATCAGATGGGGTTGTATAAAACAAATGTATTTGTTTGCTTGTTTATAATTTAGAAATTTTCCCAACTTTTGCTCAGATTTGCGTAAAAATTATAGGGGTCTTTAGGATTATAGTAATAGTATAGTAATTAGAAAGAAAGAAAGAAAATATTTTATTCAGGCCCCACACAGCGGGCACCCCACCAAATACAAACAGGTAGGCAGTACAACAGTATAATTACTGAACCCGATATATATAACTATAGTTTGTGAAGACGTTACAACTCAAAAACTAAATATTTACGGAACAAAACATTACTTAGAAGTGAAAACCGGAAAGCGGTCCGTGAACTCGGAGGTGAAAACTTCGGATGCAACCGAAACTAGCGCAAATTTATTGATGATAAAGAATATTGAGAAAGAGGACCTAGGAAAGGTCCCTGTTGTATTCAATGTACGTTAATAAAGACAGGTGCTCCAGTACATCTCATTTTCTTAACTAGAGTATATGGAACAACGCATAACAAATCAACTAAATTAAACGTTCTGTCACCGATAAATCTGATAAAATTATACCCGAGTTACTTAAGAATATTTGAAACACAACGTAATCAAAAGCTTACAATAGATCACAAAATCCACCAATAGCGTACCTATAGTTAAATGTATTTAAAGCCATTTTAGCTTGTATCTTTATTTATTAAGTAATGTATAATATATTCTTCCAATGTATCTGTCTGTTCATACTTTTGCTATCGAAGCAGACTTAATATTTTAAATGAGAAGTCAATATATCTTTACGATGCTTGTTGTGGAGACGAATGCAAATTGATAGGGATTATCTTATTTGTAATATCATATGTTCAAGCGGATTAGAGTATAGCAATTTCTGATTTTAATACCAAACTCATTTTCGACATTGTATTGTCGTGGTGATATCAAAAATTGTTTTGCTTTTTTCCTTATAAACAATATTTTAGCTGTCGATGCTGAAGACATAACAATTTATATCTTCAGGGCCAAATTTTATGAAACTCTGCAAGAATTTAACAGGTTTGTAGCGAATGGCAGATGAAAAATAAATGAGAAAATTAGATTAGCTATATTAATAATCAAGTTGAAGAGCTTATTTGCTTGTTTTATAAAGTTAATTTCTCAAATGATTTGAGCGGTCTGAAATTTTCGTTTTGAATTCGCTTGAGGTAGGTTATGAGTTATAATCTAAACATAAAGCTTGGACTATTAAGAGTCCAGAAATATGAAAGAAAGAAAGATAGATGCAAGGAAGTGGCTGATACGAGGTGACAGGCCACCTAAACATAACCATGGATTTATTAAGTATATTAGATAAAGCCTTTTAATTAGTCATTACCCTCTTTTTTTAATTTGTATTTAGATGAATGTCAACATACCACTGGTAAACCCTAATTTGTAAATTGGAAATTTTAAAAAGTTAGAAATTTGGCACAGAATTAGAGTATAATCTTGCTTAGCTCACAATCTACTTTTTATTATAGGCACCGATTCCCGTGGTCCACAGTAATGGGCTCAATCCTCAATCACTAACATAGGCATAAACGCGGGTAATACTTAGTTAACCATCAAGAAACTACTCAAATATATCTGTTTCGTGATTTTATTTATTCTTTTATATAATTTTATTAAATACAATATCAGGAATCTACCTTGTAGGTAGTCTGTAAAGTGCGCAGTTATTTTGTGTGACAAAAAAAGCGAACATTGAAAACAAAAGGTGAAATGTACAAAAAGTGTTTACTTAAAAGTCGGAATGTCGGCATACTGTGCGTTCTTTGTTCCACTTTGTACTTATTCACTTTGTTCTTTTGTTGAACCGAAGTTATTTTGGCTTAATTTCACTAAACTGTACACCTTAGTTCGTTCACCGTTTTCTTTTGTCGTGTTTTGTTTCAGCAGTTGTTCAGTTTATGGTTCTGGAATTTTGGTTACGTTATCGACAGCTCGTTACAAACTGGCTAGTCTTCTCTTAGCTCTGGCTACCCTACTCACCGTCGGAAACACAACTCGAGGTTATTATGGCCGCGGTATTCTTCAGGACGGAGGTACTTCCCAAGTCGGACTGCTCAATTGGACAGAAATACCATCGTGTCTACCTCCTCCTAAAATTCTCGTCGTGTCCTAACTCTTCCTAAATCGCTATTTAAAATACTCTTGTTCTACCAACAATATACCAAAATAAAATAATGTTTATATATATATTTAATAAATACATGTATGTAGATTGTAATTTAACATTGAAACACGTGATTAAATAAAGCCATATAACTTCGTTTGACAGTAGTCGTGCCCAAAACAATATATATTTCGCCCTGTTTTCGAGTACCCGAGTTACCTTAGGAAAGTTATTTATTTCTTAACTAATACCGATTGTTTCTTGATAAACATCTTTTTGTTAATAATATTTCAAAGTATTGAATTAAATTTTAAAGCAAGCTGTCAGTGGGAAGACTAAAGGCTTGTCTTGCTTTGTTCTCTACAATGACGGCACAGAGACTCTGTGCTTACAGGGTCGTCAGCGCGAGTGTGGCTTCTCTGGTGTTACACACGTCCATAGGCCACGGTAACCACTTTCCATCAGGTGAGCCGTGCGCTTGTCTGCCACCTAAGTGGTATAAAAAAAAATCGGTCCGGGCGGAAATTGCACCCGCGGTCTTTACAGCGGGATCGCTGATTTTGGTTTCAATTTACCATCAGGCGAGGTAAAGACATATTGTTGTGTCCTATACAAAAAATAAAATAAAAAAGGATAGCATAACAGTCTAGCGGACTTCCCTATCAATCAAAGAATGAAGAATCAAACAATCACATTCATTTTTTCAGTTTTGGCAAGTAAAGACATGAACGTCAATATTTTACAATTATGTCAAGAAATAATATTAAAATATTAAACAATGAAATGATTCTTTCGCTGGTTCGGTAGGTACTGTGAAGATACCAGCTATATATATTGTGTTAATGTTATGTGTAAAGCTTGCCGCTCCAGCCTCATCTAAGCGGCAATTTTCGCAATAATATTAATTTACATACATAATCTTTTTAATCATCATTCTCTGAGCCCTTTCCTCACTCGGGGTCGGCTTTCCACTCTAACTGCGATGCGGAACTTTGATATTTTCTGTGAAACGACAGCCATCTGACCTCCACTACCTATTAGCAGTATCAAAGTTTTGTAGTTAGACTAGTTGTCATAGTTTTTATGGATCCTACTAGCCGTAACGTCTGTCATAGACGTTTGTATGGCCCAGACCAATGTAAACAGATATTTACATGCATACAAATATTTGCACTGAGTGGGTTTCGAACCTGCGCCCCCTGCGTAGCCGTCACGTTTACTACCGACGCCACAGAGTTTTTTTGTTAGTTATTTGAATATACATTCATTCTCATTTAAATATACATAATATATTATGTGGGACCGAATACAATTATTGGTGAAATGTGGGTGTTAATTCACCTCTGCCTAACCGTCCAGGGACAAAGGCGTCATTATATGTATGTATACATAATATATTAATTACGTAGGTACATTTATTCCTGACGGCCTCGGTGGCGCGGCCGTCACGCAGGAGGCGTGGGTTTGATCCCCGCTCAGTGCAAATATTTGTATGTATATAGGTATTTGCATTGTTTGTCCTGGTTCGGGCATGTCATGCGTAGGGAGGGTTGTAAGGAAGGCACTAACTATGGAAGTGGATGGCTACAAAGGGAGAGGGAGGCCTAAAATGAGGTGAATGGACTGTGTGAAAGATGACATGGTTAAGAAGGGAGTGAAGAAGAAGTGCGGTGCGTGCGGTCCGCATCATTGGGAATCCCGAGGTCACGAACACCTTAGAACCTTTACAGATGCGTAGAGATGTTGCTTCCATGGCTGTATTTTACCGTCTGTACCATGGGGAGTGTTCTGATGAGCTCTTCCAATTAGTCCCACCCTCCCCTTTCCTACACAGGACAACACGTGCAGGTCTTAAATGTCATCCGCACACGGTGCAGAACATACGATCAAGAATCAAGCGGTTCGGTGACTCTTTCCTCTGTCGCAACATTAAGGCCTGGAATTCATTACCAGCTCACGTGTTTCCTTCTTCCTACAGTCCCGGGTCCTTTAAGCGGGGCGTGAAAAAGCATATGATGAGGCCGTCAACCTGAGTGTCACCATTGTCACACGGTATGTGTAAGTAATGGTGACCCTCTTTTCTGGGACTTTGCCTTCAGCTTACCATCAGGCAAGGCGAAGTCCAATTGACGTGTCCTATATATAAAAAAAAAAGAAAAAAAAAGTGAAGGGAGTTGAAATGACTGCAACTAGAGATGAATGGAAAAAGAACACATGTTGCGACGACCACAAATAATCTTGGGATAAGGGCAGGAGGATGGTGCATTGGTTTGATTGTGCCTCAGAGAGCACGTTAACCGTCGGTCACAGTTGCCATACGAAAACTCGAAAAGTCAGACTAGTCTAACTACAGAACTTCGATATTGCCAATTGTTTGTGGAGGTCAGATGACAGTCGCTTCACGGAATATAAAAGTTCAACCGGATCTTAGTTAGTCTACAAAGCCGACCACAACTGTGTTGGCTAAAAGGCACAGATAATGATGATAATGATTCCCAAACGTGTATGGTTTGGGCAGATTTCATTAGTGATATATTTTGGTCGCATGTATATGACATGGTAATAGAGAGAGGTACACCATGATTATAACAATCTCCTTATTTCCTTTTGACATTATTTAATTTTCTGACATTAACTCCATAACTAATTAATGCAATTCAAATATTATGAATGCTCTCTAATGTGGCAGCAGGTGCTTGGGAAAATCACAGCAGGGAGTTCATTAGAGTTAGAGTGTGCGTGGGTTGAAGTTCTACACGAACTAATGTCTATAGTTGACGATTTTTAATTTTGTTCCCACCTAGAACGTAAGCGAGGTTAATAAAGCGATAAAAATCTGGTCGTGCGCGAGTCGAACTCGCGTACAGAAAGTTGCGGGTTTGATTTCTATTTAGTGTAAAGAAAAAGAAAAGTGTAAAGATACTTCAGAATGTTTGTCCTAAAAAGTATGTTTATCCGCATTCTAGAACCTATATTACTAGCCATATAGTTTGCTTCGGGATACGGAAATGGAAATTAGTTTTTTCTTTATACAGCTTAGGTGGCAGACAAGCACACGGTCCATCTGATGGAAAGTGGTTAGCGTGACCTATGAAGTTTCTAATGTACGGTTTGCAGACTTTACTATTTACTTGGTCGCAGATTTTTTTAGTTTTCAATTGCGTTTACTTAGAAATTTGAGTTCAAAGCTTTTTGTTAAGTGAATGCAGACTTAAGTATTTAATAACTTAATACCTACACGTTTTTTTAAGAAAAACAACAAATTCAGCCTATAAAGGTTGCTATTTTTAATACGGAACCCTAAAAATAATTAAATCTATATTCACTTTCCTACTCTGGAAAATAATAAGCTGAAAGGTTTTTATTTACCGTCATAAATTACATCAAAAATATTTTATATAGTCATTTAAGAAGTGCATTCAGAGCTTGTAGGTTGAAAATCTTTGGAGCACGAGGTCTAGAGGTATATGTTCTGTGCCCAAGGTTCAGTCTTCTATAGTTTCTTTTATTGCTGAATAAAACTCTTATTAGAAAGGGACTGCTGTATAACCTCCAACCCTGAGAGGATAGCGTGTGCTAGAGTCTGGTCTGTTAATTTACAGATGTCTCTGCTAATAGGTGAGGTGTGACGGCAGTGGCTTACGTAAAAGTTTTTTTTTTTAAATTAGGCCAGTGTATTTAGTGTTGTTATCAAAGTGTTAATAATTTCGGTTATGCTTTTGTTTCCAAGAACAAATTCGAGTTGAAAATATTTTAAAGAACTGAATCTGAAGCAATTGAAGAGTTAAAATACGAATAGGCTATTTTCGTATTTTAACTTGATTAGTAGATATAATTAAAAGAATGGATTTTAAAATGTCTAAAAATCGTATCTAAAATATTCTATGTATAATGTCTATGTACCTCTTAAAAAATATGTATTTAAATATTTTTAATCGCCCGCTAGAACTCAATATTACAAGCTAGCTAAGCTTACTTATGACCAACATACTGCTGTTAGGAATTTCCTAGAATATTATAAGTCAGCCTAATGAGCGAGAAGTACCGGGTTTGAATTCGGACCATTACACTATCGACGTAAATCCACTTTTTACACAAGTAATTTAGCTTATCTGGAGGAATTAGATGGAAAATTAGTAATTTCGGTTGCTAATATTTTCAACAAAATCATATTTAAAAATTTATAGTCCTTAAATAATGACAAAAAAATTTATCCTAAAAATCTCAAAATGGAATCCTAAAAATTTCAAAATTTTTATCCTAAAAATCTCAAATAAATCTTACCTTCCGCTTTAGTAAACGTCAGCGTTCTGGCGAGAGGACTCTCATGTCGAACTTGAGGAGGGATGCCATGACGTCTGTTCGGTACCGCGAGCTCACTTCCACTGAGCTGGTCCGCACGAGGACCTCGGCTGGGGGCGGGCCCGACACGCCTCCAGCAACAAGTTGGCTGCAGCGAACCCGACGATTTCTCTTGTTGATTTTTATAAGATTGGGGCAAGGGCACATGAGAGGATGAGGACATTTTTTAAGATTTTTGAGATGATGACTGCTGAAAAGTAACTGAAACGTCGGGATTAGTGTAAAATAAAATAATAGCAAATAAATTACGATATAATTCGGTAAAATAGTTTTATTTGAATGGGTAACATTCGTGTGAACTTGAGAAGCTCCGAGTTTTTTACAGATGTCACGTCAAAATGACGTCACGTAGTTTGATGGTAGGCTAAAGGTACAATCAACCACAATGTTAAAATGGGGGCCCACAGCTTTAAGCGGGGCATGAAAAAGCATCTGATTACTTTTTCACGCCCTGCTTAAAGAAAGAGGTAAGAAGAGATTGTAACTAACCCTAAATATGAACCTATGTTGCTTTAAATAAATAAATAATAATAGTAATAAAATTATTGTTACTAAAGCCAAAGGGCCCGAGACTGTAAGAAGAAGGAAGAGGAAGTAGCGCAGTGGTAGTGAGTGCGACTGATTTACGATGTGCTGAGTTCGAATCCCGGGTCGAGTGAAGTTGTTCAAGGATTTTGCAATTTAGCGAATCTCAGTAGTTCAGTAGTAGTGAAATTGTATGTCCAAATCTACCTACCCCTTGGGAATAAAAAAAGAAGGGAAATGAAGAAAGAATGATTTGTATAAAAAAGTCGGTAGTACAATGTGACGCCCCTGTTGTTGCACACATCCACTTTCCATCAGGTGGGCCATGTGATTGTCTGCTACCTAAGTGGTATAAAAACATGATAGATAATCTTTTTAAGTAGAAAACGGCCTACTTCCGTAGATAGGCCTTTTCCCTCTTACCCGAACTATTTGAAAGGAGCTGACAAAGTTTTCACAAGTTTTGAATCAACTTTGACTCCACACAACAACATGCCGCCCGCAATTCTTTTATCTCGAATAACACAAAAGTAATTTAAAAAATTGGTTTAGTTCATAGAAAGAAAAAAAAAAGCAAATGGAGGGATATAAATTACGATTAGTTAAATTTTATGTCGAATATAACCTGCATTATTGCAGCAATTTTTGTGCAAAAGTCACTGGATTTTATCTCACTATGTTATATACGACCGATACATTGTAATTATTGGAGTTATTTATTAAGTCAAATATTTATAAATTAGATACAATACAACTTATTGATAAAAATTATTAAAATGCGTCGTGGAATTCCTCCGCATCACATGCCTCTTATCCAAGCGTTCCATTGGCAGCATTGAGACTTTTAAATAAAAAAATAAAAATAAATTGTTAAAACGATATATTAACAAATTGTATTCAGAATTTAACCAACCCGGTAACTCGTTAAGTTTATTGTATATAATGGAACACGAGAGTTTAAACATTAGTATTAGCCAACTCCGCCGTCGATACCTTTGTGGTAAATAAATATTCGATCATAGTATAGGTACATACATACCTTTGGTTTGCCTGACGGTTCAACCAGGTTACACCGGCAGTGTAGTTCTCCAAGCATCCCCAAGAGGAAAAGTACCAGCAACCAAAGCATTCTTACTGACGCAATAATATTCTTTTTCTGTTCAAGCTCCGCCTGTTGTTCTCCACTACGCCTAACGATTCGATTTAGTTTATCTCGGCTTTTAGGGGAATTGTTCCTTTTACCTTCCCACCTTGACAGGAAAGCTATCGACTAGGCACTTCAAAAGTCACAATAATACATTTTTTTCTGACCAAACTCCATCCTCCACTCCGCCTAACATCACAGAACAGATAAATAAACATCGTAGGAGCCCGCCCCGGCTGTGATCTTCACAGATTTGACCAATCAACCCTCGCGCGCTGATTGATCGCCGTAACTACAACTACTGAGTAATAACTTAGGGTTTTCCGATGCTGAGTTACGGAAAAATCCGTGTCACGGAGCCCGAGGTGCTAAGGGGTTATGTATCGACTTTGTTGAGTTGCATAATGTGGAGGACTTGACTATCTAGTGTTCATTCACATTCAATTACTTCAATATTATGGTTGAAATTCCGCCATAACGTTAGAAAACACGAAATTAAAACAACAATAGTATGCTGACTACTCATTAAATTAAAACAATATATGTATGTAGGTAATTACCTACATACATATATTGTTTTAATAAAAACATAAAGTTCACTTAAAATTAGATTTACAATAATTTAGAAATTAGAGTACGCCAATATATAAAAATTAATTATTACATTATACAATTAAAATATTGTCCACATTTTTGTACAGTCAGAGTGACAGTCTAATCTATTAACCCGCCCCTCATCGTACCTGGTGCAAAGGTACCCATGACACTGGCGGCATTGCCCCGTTGAACAGCTATGGCCAACCGTTGCCCCAGGTACGAGCCGGAGCGGGAGTCACCGGTTTTGTCCCTCAACCTGCGCCCTAATTCGCTCACCAGATTCTTGGCGTCGGTACCCCAACTACCCATTGTCTCGACCGCAAAGGGAGCGAACATATATTGCTCTGTCAACGCCGCATATTTCTCTCGTTTTTTATCCGCTGCGTCCTCAGCAGCAGCTGCCGGAGACCGGACAGTACGGCTCAGGTGACTGGGCGCAACCGTGCTGACACACGTGGCATCCCACAGAAGGCACTTACCATTTTTCCATGGCACCAGAGTCATACCGTCCGGCCTTTTGCCGTCGGATCTGCTGAGGCCAGGTGGTTCTAATAGGCATGGGATATCCGCCGACACAAAGGCTCTCCGAAGTATGTCGTTGAGAGCATGGTGGCGCGGAAACCTACCCGTACTTCTACGACAACTCAGTGCGTGATGGCCATCGCTCGCCACCATGGAACCGCAGGTGCATCTATGGGGTTCACACAACCCGCAGCCCAGGCGGAGGGCCACCGCCACCCGCAACGAATTGTCATCCAACAAAGTGCCCAGGTGAGGTGAAGGCAGCGCGTGCAACCACGCTCCCGATTCCGGCTGTGACACTGCTCGGAGCCTGGCCATATCGGCTCCCGAAGCACCCTCCAATAACTGCTCCCTAAGCCTTACAGCAATGCCCTCGTCCCAAGCGCGCTGGACAGTGGGCACGACTGGTCTCGACGCCGCTGAACTGCAGGCGAACCACACTGTCTCGGCGCCGGGCGCAAAGGGCACGGTCACTCTGCCACCATTATTATGGAGGATTACAGTGACGAGATCCGCTACCCCATGCGCCGACGCCAGGAAAGCCGGCACACCCACATCCCGCGCGCGTCGCACCCCGATACCTCCGTGACGAATGGGAAGAGTCGCCTGTGTCCACTGAGACTCATTGAGAGATACATTTAAAATCGACTCAACAGTGGATCTAAGGCTGTCGTCGAATGCTGCGACTTCCACTGGACATACCCAGGTAGGCGTAGTCCGCAGGAGATACGTTAGCTTAGGGAGGGCAAAGCACATGCGCAATAAGGCCAGCGCCACGTGCGCAGAAAGGTCTTTGAGACGTTCTCGAGCGGTCAGGAGAAGCTTAGTGCGGGAAGAAATTGCTTCTGGCACTCCATCAGGGAAGATAGGAGACCCTAAGAGGGTGAAGGAGTACGGAGAAAGTTCTTTGATACCAGGCAAAAGGGAATTGAAGCGAGAAAAGCAAGAACGAGCTTCAGCACTGCAAGGGAACAATTCGCATTTAGAGGGATTCACCTCCAGACCCAGATTCTTGAGACGAGGAATCAAAGCGTTCAGATCCTGGTAGACGTCTTCCGGTGAACGCCCGAGGGTCCCATCGTCAAGATACCATAAATTCAGGTCGGATTTAAGCTCCGTAATGACTTTATGGATTGCCAGGCTGAAAATGAGGGGCCCCAGCGGATCCCCTTGCTGAGCACCCACCTGCGAAGAGACTAAGTTATTATTGAAGAAGAGATTAGAGGGATGATGGTACGCTTGAAACAGAAAAGGGTAGAGAGAGGGAACCTGATCCTTGACCTCACTCAAAAGAACGTCTCTCTCCAATGTGTTAAAAGCATTTCGTATATCGAGCTTCAGCACCACGCAGTCCAAACGGTCAGGGTCCATGACAAACGCGCGCGTTGCATGGATAGCCGCCTCGAATCCCCGACGCGCCCCAAAACCAAGCTGGTGCGGCAGCAAATACTCCGTCATCGCTTCCCTCACTGATCGGCACGCCAGCTTGGCCGTCAGTCTACGGAGTACGCTCCCGATCGCTATTGGCCTAAGCCCGCCGTCCTTCTTCGTAAGCGCACACAGAGATGCCCCATAGAGATAGGGACAGACGGCAGGATTCAGCCGTCCACTCAGCAGAAGATTTGCCAGCCTCGCCAAGCACCCCAACAGTCGCTGCCCATTCTCCCCCGCCGAACCCGACGTGAGCTCCTTCAAGTGCCCAGGACGTATACCGTCCAAGCCCGCCGCGGAGCCGCTATAAAAAGTACTCAGCGCGAGCGCCACGTCCTCCGCGGAAACCGTCACCGCCGAAAATGACGTGTCCGGCTCCGGCGGAAAGCTTAGCGGGCGCGATGGGCTCGGATGTTTCGCACGAAGCGCGTTAAGCGTATCCGTGTCGTGCCGTGCGAATGAGTCATCAGAGACCAAGATCCGGACAGCCCCACGTAGGTCACCCTCATATACCTTAGTCTCGATGGCTTTACGATTGTCCCGGGACCCAGATAAACGCGTCCCCCCCGGCTCCTCTGGGAACAGGCCCGAGTCGAATGACTGTATGTTTGCTTTCACCTTGGTTGTCATGTTGCCCGGCGCGTCCTTCGAAGGGACCCGCAGGGCACCATAGGCAAAAGTAAGGAGTGCCCCCCAGTCATCCACACCGTTGCCGTCGACACACCTGTCGAGGACCTCGCACAATCGACTCGCCGCCTGGTTCCGAGCGCCCTTGGGAATATGCTTCATCACGGCCGTACAAGCTCTCAAAGCGGCAACCCTCTCTAGCGGACAAGGGCCAGGCCCCCGGAGCACCTGACTTTGCTGACTGGACGGCCGCGAATCAGCGCCAGTCAAAGCGGGCGCTGTTTGCTGCAGGTTTTTATGTTTGCGGCCTATGTGGACCTTGAGCCCATGTACACTAAAAGTGCGTGAAGATCCTGGGCAGTGGGGGCAACACACTGGGACAGTTGAGGAACTCATTTTAAGTAGGTAATACAGTACCTATGGTTGTTAATATGTTAATATGTTCAAAATCTGTGTAAATTAACGAATTATATTTCCTTTTATAAGTCATCCATTATATCTTATCTAAGTTTTTAACTTGTCCTTGCTTGAAAAAGATAAATCTATACCGAAGATGTACCATTAATATTATTATAGAATATATTCTATAATTATAATATTCTTTTAAAATAAGGAAACTAAAACCTTTCTACTAATTGCATAGTAAATGTATGGAAGTGTTTAATGTCAAAATGTTGATACCTCTCGTTTGATTTTTAAAAAGTTATTGATGCCATTTTACTCATTAGGTAACGTACTTTTGATATCAGTTTAAAGTTTATTGATATCTGTAATAGTTACGGAACAGTCACCTGGACACACTTAACGATTACATACCTGTATACCGAGCAGACGGCGAATGGAGAAATCACATACAAGTTTATAGCTTGTCCTCCGATACTATTACTTGCAAGATAATAAATCCAATCGAGGCAAGCGTTTGATATTCTATAAACTCCACATACCGTCCCAGTTTTTATTGGAACCTTTTTTGTTTTAATTGAATGAGTAGTCTGAATAATTATATATACAAATATTTTATTTTAACAATAAGTTTATTATATTACAATAAACATTGCATATATAAAGTTTCGTGTGTGTAATTGTGTAATGAACCGTGTTGAAGAGATGATCCTTTATTCTCTTTTAAGTTTGAACTTTATAACCCGGGTCCACTCTCCAATTCCTCCTTCTCATATTTAAGTAATTTTGACATTTACGTAAGCGACAGCCATCGGACCTCAAAATCCCCTTCATCATTCAACAGGTTTCTGACTTGTATAATAGGGGGTGAGAAATTGAGAATATTGCCGTCTTCCGGACACTATTGTTGACTCAAGCCATTCATCTGAGGCTGAGACTGGGTTGTATATATCTGTCTAATGCTAAACAGCCCTATCTCTATTGCCTTGTTACGATACCGCATGGGAAGAAATGGGGTGGTCCAAATTCTAATATGCCGTAATAAATTTCGCATTTTATTAATTCCACTCCTCCTTATAGAACATTTATTTCTTTTAAAACAATAATGACCATATCAGTGCTTAAAAGCAGATAGCAGCCTCCCAGCCCGCATCCCCGCCGACCTACCCTTATCTGATCATACGTCATGACCTTCCACCATATTCTAAACGACGGAATTGTTTCAAACAAAATTAACGAGTAATTTAAAATCAAAAGTGGTCGGGAAATGTTGATTATTTAGAAACTAGGATATCCGTGTCGTGACGGAGAAAGAATACAAGTATCACCACCCCATCACATCCGAAGAGTAAGAGGTATTTGAATTGTAAAAGTACGCCAAACAACTATCACTCATTCCTACAACTTTAATCACCATCCAGAGGTTGCCTGACAGAAATCGCTTAAACGCTAAGGCCACCCATTGTACTGATGCCTTGTTATTAGACTTTAGTAATGATATGTATTAATAGTGTACAGTGAAGTTTATAATAAATAAATAAATAAGAGGCGACTAACGGAAAAATAAGCAGACGATATCACTGCGAGAGAAGGAAAACTCGAAATAAAACCCTGTACCAACCCGTCTGGCCAGCGTGGAAACAGTAGGCCAAAGCCTCCCAACATTGGGTGAGGGCTATGCCCAGCAATAGACTGCGATGTGCTAATTGATTGATAGTAGCTGGGCAAAATAATTAATTTTCATGATGTAGGACAACCAATACAACTGGAGAAGTACCTTCACCCTAAAGAATACCTTGTGTTGTGTTCCCAGAGGTGCGTAGGGTAGCAAGAGCTCACTGGAGAGCTTTTATACTGTCAGTGGGACGACCAAAGACTGGTCCTGGTTGTGTCTTCTGCACTGAGGGCAGTGAAACTCACTGTTCTTACAGGTCGGCAATACAGGTATGACAGCTCTGGTGTTACACACGTTCATAGATCACGGTAACCACTTTCTATCAGGTAGGCCGTGTGCTTGTCTGCCACCTAAGTTGTATAAGAAAATGCATTTACCATTAGAAGGATCTGCGTTATGAATTTATGCGACTAAAGTAGGCCAGATAAGTCTCTTTCTATTTTTTTTTTAAACAACTTAGGTGGCAGACAAGCACACGGCCCACCTGATGGAAAGTGGTTACCGTGACCTATGAACGTGTGTAACACCAGTGGGGTCACATCCGCGCTGCCGACCCTGTAAGAACAGAGATTTTGTGCCGTCAGTGTAGAGGAGAAAGCAGGACAACACAAAAACTCCAGTGAGCTCTGGCTACCCTACTCACCGCCGGGAACACAACATAAAGTTATTATAACCGCGGTATTCTGTAGGGCGGAGGTACTTCCCCAGTCGGACTGCTCAATTGGGCGGAAATACCGCCGTGTCCTACCTCCTCAAACAGGTTAATGGTTGCCAGTAAGAGATGATGACAGCGGCTCGTAGCCATTCACACCATTAGGAAGTTATATAACGCACCTAGCGTGTACCAGCCATATACCTGTTTTACTGCAGCAACCTTATATCTCTTTTTTTAAATCGCTGCTAATCGAAGAATGCGAAGAATCGTAGATGGCTCTACGATTAAACAATCGTAGAGGGGTCTACGTTCAAAAATCGTAGAGGTCTACGTTTTTTTTTTTCTATAAATTGGTCATGAACTTTGGAAAATGCGTCCGATGAGTGCTACGATGTGAGATACTGAATAAGAGATAAAAAAAAATTTACATGTATAGTTGAATATGGCATACTTCCACTATTACTATCAACATCAATGTACTACACAAATATTTTGCAAATTACATACATACATATAATCACGCCCTTATCCCCAGAGGGTTTGGCAGAGATGAATTAACACCCACATTTCACCAAACATTGAATTCTGTCCCTCATAATACGGGGTAAGCCTATTGCAGTCTTGCGGGTACTATTTCTGACTCGAGGCATGCATCTGAGGCTGACTCTGATATATCTGTCGGATGTTAAACAGCCCTATCACTTAGTCACCTTGTGTCAAACAACCAGCCATGTCGCGTCAAACAACCCACTCCGCGTCGTTCCCGGCGCAAAGGTGCCCATGATGCTGGCCGCGTTGCCCCGCTGAATCGCAATAGCCAACCTTTGCCCCAGGAACGAGCCGGATCGGAAGTCACCGCCATGGTCGTGGATGCGGCGGCCAATTTCCGCGATCAACATCTTCGTGTCCGACCCCCAACTGCCCATAGTCTCCACCGCAATGGGCACAAAATAATATTGTGGCTCCATTGCGGCGTATTTCGCCCTTTTTTTGCTCGCGGCGTCCTCAGCCGCCGCCGCCGGGGCACCGATGGTGCGACCAAGATGCGTGGCCGCGACTGTGCTGACGCATGTGGCGTCCCACACCAAGCACCTGCCGTTTTTCCACGGCACCAAAGTGAGACCATCAGGTCGCTTACCGTCTAATCTGCAGAGACCCGGGGGCTCCAGCACGCATGGTACATTCGCCGATATTAGAGCCCTTCGGATTATGTCGTTGAGGGCATGGTGACGTGGGAACCTGCCTGTGCAGCGACGACAGCTCAGTGCATGATGGCCGTCCTCCTCCACTGTGGAGCCGCAGATGCATCTGTGTGATTCACACACCTTGCAGCCCAGGCGGAGCGCCACTGCCACCCGCAGAGAGTCGTCGTCTAATAAGGTGCCCAGGTGCGGTGACGGCAGTGCGTGCAACCATGCCCCCGATTCAGGCTGCGTCACAGCCCTGAGCCTCGCCAAATCAACGCCCGCTGCGCTATCCAGCATATTCCTCACTGTCTCATCAGCACCGATCTCATCCCATGCTCGCTGCACTAAATCACTTCTAAAATAGCTTCTTTCGCTTGATCAATTACTGAAAAAGAAAAAAAATATATCAACAAACTATCGAACTAAAACTATATAATTATCGTTTTGTAAGTTTTAAAGTGATAATTTTAAATTCAAATAACACAACCATTTTTAATTATGGGTTTGTGCATAAATCGTTTGTTGAAACCACACGGGGAGGGAGCATAATAACATAATTATATTTGTCATAACATTTACACCACTCAACAGACTATTATCGAGAATTAAGACATGGGCTCGCAACATTTTTAGGCTGAAGAGTTTTTTTTAGGTTTGAGTAGACGCGAACACGAACAACCGCGGTAGCCTAGTGGTATGGGTAATGGACTGCTGAGACGAGGTCTCGGGTTCGATCCCAGGTTTTACCATGGCACACACCAATGACTATTCGATGTTTTTCGAAGTTATGTGTGTATTTATCGCAGGTTCATAAGTGCCCAATAGGCTCGCCACCTATTACATTGGGACTTAAACATAAACTGGCGAAATGTGGGTGCTAGCACCTCTGCCTACGACTTCGGGGATATAGGCGTTAGTTTATGTTATGTTATGTTTTGAGTAGACGCATGTTTTTTAGAATCAGAAATGAACCGACTCGTACATTATTCGGGGTTGACAGTGCTGAGAACCGCGTGGTACTAGACGAAATAGAATATCATTGATTTCTAAAGGTGGATTTAGACAAAGCGCACACAGAGCTAGAACAAGAGAATTCTGTCTTGTTTAAGCTAATGGAATATTATTATTCCAGTGAATTTCGAGTATCAAACGCAATCGACAAAGAGCCATGAAAAGTCTCTGTCATATCGTTTGGAATGGTTTAAATATATTACATACACACATACATATAATCACGCCTTTATCCCCGGAGGGTTAGGCAAAGGTGAATTAACACCGACATTTCACCAATTATAAGAAATGCCCGCTGAGTTTCTTGCCGGAGTCTTCTCAGGTCGGGGCCGCGTTTCGAACCGGTGGGCCATTTACTAAACTAATATTCATGTACCTTTTTTGTTGACGTTTTTGACTTGATTTTGTTTTTGAATATAGAATAACGTTCCACGTAATAGGGGGTGAGCCTATTGCCGTCTTTTATTATTGACTCAAGCCATTCATTTGAGGCTGAGTCTGGGCTGTATATATCTGTCTGATGTGAACCCCATCCCTTAGTCGCCTTGTAGGAAGAGATGGTGTGGTCCAAATTCTACTCTGCTGGGAACCATTCGGCTAATATATTAGTATTAAAGTAATCGGGATATTTACCATGTTGTATTGTGCTGAGTTGCCGATATTTTAGGGCTGTTGCAAGTTCCATGATCACGGAGGAATTGAAGTATGGCGATGAACAATGAAAAAAGATTTTTAGGAGTAAATATATCGATCTACCCTCTTTCGAGTATCTTATACTACGTGTCTCTGCACTACCACTGGTTTCACTCTCACTACAAACATTACGTTCACGACATATGATGCTTACTGTATCCACTTGCGATTTTGTTTTGACTTGTTCCTGGTTGCTTTTGCAAAGACGGACCGCTGGATGCCAGGCGTTAGCCAGTTGAAACCCATCCTCACGATTGAAATTTTTATACTTTGATTTCAATCCCAATAACATTAATACCAGTAATAGCCAAAATCTCTGAAAAGGCTATGTACAATAAAATGGAGACATTCCTAAACTCATGCAATATATTAAGCAATGAACAATTTCGATTTAGGAAGGCAAGTTCCACAACACCGGCCGGCTTCACATTAGTTAAATATATCACTGAAGGCCTCAATGATAAACAAAAAGTCGCCTGTCTTTTCTTAGATATGACAAAGGCTTTTGACTTTGTTTGTCACAAGACACTACTGTCTAAATTGTATAACTATGGAATAAGGGGCAACACGTACGAATGGATCAAAAGCTATCTGGATCAACGTATACAGTGTGTCGAGATAACCAGGACCGAAAATAACATACAAAAAAAATATAGATCTAGTTACGAAACAGTAAACTGTGGCACACCTCAAGGCAGTATTTTGGCTCCCCTATTGTTCTTGCTTTACATTAATGATCTTCCTAATGCAATTAAACATAAAACTCTGCTATTTGCGGATGACACAACAGTGATCGTCAAAAGCAGTAATAGATTGGACCTACAAAAAGAAATAAATGCAGCTCTCGAGGATGCCATCAAATGGTTAAATGAGAATAATCTCAAAATAAATATGTTAAAAACAAATATTGTTGAGTTCCAAACATATACGGCAACCCTACCCCCACTCGATATTCAGTATAAAGGAAACAACATGAAATGCGTCAGTGATTGCATGTTTTTGGGTATCACAGTGGACAGGTATAAAAAAAAACAAACAATTATTATAAAAACAGCTCTGTTAGCCTATCATGGTTATGTCTCATCCGTATTGAGATATGGCATTATCATTTGGGGCAACTCTGTAGCGGTGGATGAAGCATTTAGGGCACAAAAAAAGTGCATCCGAGCAATAAGCGGAGCTGATCCCCTGGACAGTTGTAAACCACTTTTCGATAGATACAACATTCTACCCTTGCCTTGTTTATATATATTAGAGATAAGTATTTTTGTAAAAAAGCATTCTGATATCTTTACTTCCTTTAATGTGACATCTAGAAATAAACATAGATTTAAGCTTCCCTCGATCAGATTGGAGTTGTTCAGGGGTAATGCCTATTGTATGGCAATCTCAATTTATAATCATCTCCTGCGAGCGCTACAAGAACTGCCACTGAAAAAATTAAAAAAAACAAGTACATGACTTTTTATTAAACAAAATGTATTACAGTGTACAACAATACCTTGACTATAAGAATACCACAATATTATAGACGGATAAATATATATTTGACATTATGCTTAAGTACCTGCTGACATTAAAACTTACAACTGAATAATTTATTGTTTGACATTATGCCTATAATATTGACATTGAAAATAAAATCGAATATATTAATAATTTTGAATACAATATAATTTTGAAACACTATGCTTGTAAAGATAATGACATTAAAATTTGCACGCTCTACGGGGCAGAATATGCTATGTTCACTAGCTTTTAAGACCTATAATGTAACCATATTAGAAGCAAATAAATGAATTAAATTGAATTGAATCGCTTCCTTAACCAGGTTTGGTATATAGTGGCGTTCTGTCGAGAGCATCTGTATTGGTGGTATGGGGGTGTATTGAGCGATTGCAGATTTATGCGGTTCATTGTTTTTGACTGCCCTGATGTGTTCCTTGATTCGGCATGTAACCGTCCTTTTTGTTTGTCCTATATAAGAACTGCCACAGCTACAGTCAATCTTGTACATTCCCGGCCTGTCCAGTAGAGAGCCATCTTTGGGTGAGTGGAGGCAAAATATAGTTTTGTGAATTTACGTTATTTTGTAAATAAGAGTTAGTATGGTCATCAAGTCTTGTGGCGACTATACATACATATAATCATGCCTTTATCCCCGGAGGGTTAGGCAGAGGTGAATTAACACCCACATTTCACCAGTCATTGAATTCAGTCCCACGTAATAGGGGGTGAGCCTATTGCCGTCTTCCGGGCACTATTGTTGACTCGAGTAATGCATCTAAAGCTGAGTCTGGACTGTATATATCTGTCTGGTGTTAAACAGCACTATCACTTAGTCGCCTTGTACGACACCGCATGGGCACTTCCCATGCGGTGTCGTACAAGGCGACTAAGGGATGGGGCGTGGGGTGGCCCAAATTCTACTCTGCCGGGATAATATATTCACTTAGGAGAACTGTCACCTAATGTAATGTCATTTGTCCATGCCCTGTCGTTTTAACACAGACTTCATATGAGAGATCCTAACAGTAAATTATATAAAAAGTTGTGAGCCACTGCTTTCTTCAATTAAACATTCACAATGAATTCAGCAATTATTTTGATTTGAGCTTTCATTTTCTACGTAATATTTGAGTTCAGTCAAGTAAGACGGTTGTCGTACCAACTAAAATGGGGGTGTTAGTGAAGAATGCTACACTTTCCGTGTCTATATCCCTGACTGTGCTGCAACTGACGGGGTTCTGGGCTCCCGAAAAGTTGGGAAGAATAAGGAAGTCCTTATATAATTGTTATACTGCAGTTTCTTTTATGTTTCTGCTAGGTTTGTTCATTTTTTTGTGCTAAGTATGACATATGCTTGTATGTATAAAGGGTAGGCAGAGGAGTGGTATTCTCTGTGGTAAATGTGGAGGTATTTTCTGTGGTGGACAACTTCAAAACTATAATGAGAATGCGCTATGTGAATATTTATTGTTCACATAGCGCATTATAGAACCCTTCTTAATCGGAGCAAATTTTCGTTTACAGTCAGGGGCCCAGTCCGCTGTTCCATGATTTAGTTTATTTTGGATTATACGAGAGCGACTGCCATTTGATCTCCTAATCCTGCTTCGTCTGTCAATCAGCAGGTCGGCGGTACCCTTGCAGAAGACGTTGATGGACTCCAAAGATCTTGATCTGCCCTTATACACCCTCTCAAAAATCTCTTATAAAACATCATTGAATATTACAGTTTTTAAATTGTATTTTTTTGTAGGTACTTACCTAATCATTCAAGTGGTAGACTTGTTCTTGATATGGGGAGACATCCCTCTGATGACTGGTACCGCGTTTCTGCTGTTCACCAACATGGCCCAGCTTACCAAGATCGTGAACATCCTGGGTCGGAAGAAGAGAATACAGGCCATCGTCGATGATGCTGACAGAGAGCTGTCTGGAGTTACGAATAGGGAGGAGTACAAAATCGTTAAGAGGTATTGGACCGACTGTGAGGCCGTTGGAGCAAATGAATCCTAGATTGGAATGTCCCCAAGCCAGATGAACAAGCAAAAAATCAAAGAATCAATTTCGTTTATTGAGTTTAGGTTTATGAGAATATCAAATAAAGTAAAATAAATCATTCGAATATGATTTTTTCGCTGGTTCGGTAAATTGGTTCTACTGGGAAGAAACTCAGAGAACTAGCTTATCCTTATTTTTTAAATATGGTTTTGTTTACAGTGTAAATTGTGCGTGCAAGCTAGAGATTAGGATGATCTAAAATGTGGCTAGGAGTGATAGGACAGACTGGATGCGGAGTAATGGTGCTACTTGGGAGAGGCCTATGCTCAGCAACGGACTCCTTTTTCTTCGAGTCAATGGCTAGGTGTGGCATATAAGGGTCTGATATTTAAATTTTATTGACCCTGCACTTGGCCACAACAACAGCGCTTTCCGTTGCTCTACATAGGTCATCGGTAGTGAAGTCTCCAATTACTTGTAACGACTGCCATCGATGTTTGTATGAATCCAGAATATCTCTCTAAATTCTAAGTCTGAATTTAATATTTAAAATTCCAGTGCCTTGGTTTATTAATTTTTAAAATCTACATTATGAATTTATAATCTGGAATATTACGGTTCGGAGTTCAGAACGCTCATCATATTATTCTGCCAGATCCACGGTCAGATCGATCGAGGAATTCTTAATCTGATTTATTGTGTGTGTGTGAAACATAATGATTTTGTGTGAAATATTTTTTTTTCTAAATAGGACACGTCAATATGAGTTCACCTCCATTGACACCAACCTACGCTTTTTCCAGTATAATTGGGAGTTTGGCTGAACTTCAATATTTTCCGTGAAGCCTGCCATCTGACCAAAAATAACTAATAGTATGAATACATTTTATTTTTCCAAATTTAATGATTTTGGATGGTATTGTCAATACATTTCGGTGGTGATTCATGTTACATAAGTCTAATCTTCCACAGTTGCAATAACGAGATGATAATTCTACAAGTGCTGTATTTTTCCGTAACCTTGGTGACCACGGTCGGGTGGGCCACCAGCGCAGAGCATGGAGAGTTGCCACTGAGAGCTTGGTAAGTGTGTATGTTGTAGCACTACGACTAGTGTATATTAGTATCGACAGAAAGAATTTTTTAAAGTATTAAGCTTAAAATTTCAGCAAGTCTCGAGGCAAGGGATATCGAATCGGATCGGATATGTTGTAGGTGTAAATTTTACTACAATATTTTTCTGACATGGACTTTTAGTTAACCCTTTACCAGGCCTGGGACAAACCATGTAGTAATAGTGATTGTTTTATAGATTTGTATGAGTAATAACGTTTAGTTTAAGAATTTATGAATTATATTTGGAAAATAAGCTAAAAATCCAAAAAAAAACATGTGGGAAAACATAATCCCATTGCCTGTCTAGACTGTGCCTGTAATTATCTACATATAAAAAAGACGTGATGACACGCGTCTTATTTTAGAAAGTATAAATGAAAAATGTAATGCAGTTATTTATTCTTTATTATTAATAAAAAAGTGTAAAACCTTTTAGTCCATTCTCAATGGATAGAAAGGCTTCTTATTCGTCTACTGAGTTTTGATTTTGGTGGTACAATTTCATGCAAGGGGTTATACACAATGATACGTTACAAATTTTGCATTGATATTTTGACCGTTTTTCCTGTTTTCTTGTACTGCAAAACCTGCATCACTTGTATGAAGACAATAATTATTCCAAAAATGACTTCCTTTTAGCCCGAGTCTTATTTCATCCGGAACCCCGAAAACACCTCCTTTTTATTTTTGTATACCACCGGATTTTGTTTTTTGTTTGAGATATGGCTCGATTTCAAACTCCTGGCTAACCGTAATCTGAAATCGCGATGTATGTTTTTACACGCGAAGTATACTATCGATCTGATGATCTTGTAATACCTGTATAACAAAAAAATACATTTATGTACTGACTGACAAATCAGTGACTACAAAAATTTACCAATTCCCACAATTTAAACTTCGACAAAATAAAGCGTAGGTATTTTTTTCTATAGTTGTAATATTAAATGCATACAACCCGCGGCAAGTAACTAGTATAAAATAAAGATTTCAATTTATCGGGCAATGGACACATAGCTCCCACAACAAGTAAGTCCTCTCAGGCTAAGGTTATAAGGGTCCCCACATGTTTTATTTTGTTATATCATGGTATTTTTTAAGTATTTACATATAATTTATGCATATATTACTAGAAAAACTCAAAATCTACAACATATAAAAAAATTGCACGACTTACCTTCTTCCGACTAGCCATTACGAATAAAATAAGCTGCACTTTACACAAAAAAATCCGTTAGACGGACGACCATAGGAAATGTGATTGTAAAATTGACATTTTCGTTCAGTTGCAACTTTTTTTGTTGTGTGATCACAGATAATATTTCTATTTTGAAGTTTTTGACAGTTTGTGGGAGATTCTTTACCAAAACCTGGTAATAACCTCCAAAAATCTATGTGGGAAGCGCTCAATCCATAGCCTGGTTAAGGGTTAATTGAATTATTTTGAATCAAATAAGTTGACATTCTTCAAATCAAATTATCTACCTACTTGCATGACATTTTGTATTTAATTCTTATTTATTTTTCTGAAGTGTAACATTTTGTGCATACGTAAAAAAGTTATAAAATTCATTTAAAATTGTGTAGTAAATTGTATGTGTAGTAAATTTATAGGTTAATTTTCTTCAAACACAATGCATATTGTGGGGAAGTACCTCTACTCTACTGAACACTACGGGTCGTGTTGTGTTCCCGGCGGTGAGTAGGGTAGCCAGAGCTCACTGGATAGTTTTTGTGCTGTCAGTGGGAAGACCAAAGGCTTGTCCTGATTGTGTCTTCTGCACTGACGGCACAGAAAATCTCCGTCCTTACAGGGTCGGTAGCACGGGTGTGACTCCTCTGATGTTGCATACGTCACGGTAACCACTTTCCATCAGGTGTCTTCATCTTCATCTTGTCTGCCACCTAAGTTGTATAAACAATAATAATAACTATAAATAATGTGGTGGGGAAGGGGAGGAGGGACATTAATTTAATCATAATGTTTATTTACCTCATTAGTAGTCCTCAAATTATATTCTACTTCCTCATTTCTTCACCAGGTATCCCTATGACACCACTAAATCCCCAGCATATGAACTAACATACGTTCACCAAGTGCTAGCCCTCCTCATTGCCGCGTACCTGAACGTGGCCAAGGACACCCTGGTGGCAGCCCTGATAGCGCAGTGCAGGTGTCGGCTTCGATTGATTGGACATGCTTTAAAAGACTTGGGCAAAGGCTTGGAAACGACTGACAAGGTAGGTTCGACTAGATATAGAACACGTCAATTAGACTTCGCCTCGCCTGATGGTAAGCTGAAGGCAAAGTCTCAGAAAAGAGGGTCACCATCACTTACACATACCGTGTGACAATGGTGACACTCAGCTTGACGGCCTCATCATATGCTTTTTCACGCCCCGCTTAAAGGACCCGGGACTGTAGGAAGAAGGAAACACGTGAGCTGGTAATGAATTCCAGGCCTTAATGATCACTAATACACTTCATATTGATTTTATCAAATAAGTACGTACCATAAAAATCAGTCAACAGGAAGGCCCCTCCTTCCTGTTGACCTACCTCCTAGTTCTTGACTAGCAATTCAAAACGATCTTAATACCAATGCAGATCATCAAAGTTTGTAACTCGGACAATCACATTGTGTTGCTGTAATAGTATGTAAGCTCTTTTTTTAAAATGTTGTTTTTGAGTGATGTGTCTACTTATAAGTGGTTGTTACATAAGGAATTGCTACCTTTATAATATTTGTTTATAACATGTACAATGTAAACAACTGTTGGTGGACCAATAAATAAATAAACAAATAAAAATCAAGGCAATTAGGATCATTTTGAATTATTGCTAGTCAAGATCGACCTAATGCTGACTGTACACGCTTTTGATAAAACCGGGCTTGGTGCTCGGAAGTTGATGAGATTTCCTTCCCACTGCAAGGACAATATGCCAGAGATTTTTCATCACCTCGCAGTGTACATTACGATAATCGCTTACCATTATATGGTCTATAAACCAATTGATTTAATCACAGAATTTCCCTATATTCGTGGAATTATTAATATTTTTGATAAGCGATTAATAATTAATTGCAGTTATTAACTGTATTAAAGTGTCATCTCTACTTTATACAAAACATTAATTCACAATTCAGACCTGAAGCAGCTTGTAGCTACTGACCACAGCTAACGACACATTCAGTAGGAAAACCTTATAGTAGTTTGCTGACCGAGACATAGATGGCGTTTATTTCAGTACATATTCGGCAATTCTCACACTGCTCCACGTCACGGGGCGGTGCGTGAGTAAGCATGGTATCGTGTCGCCTCTACAGAGCCTTTTTTGTATAGAAAATACGCGGGATCCCACACACTGAAAATGCAATCACGCGCGATGTGACAGATCACGCGCGTACAAGCAGAAAACACGTGTCCCTATGCGCAAAAACGCAGGATATGGCACACTGAAATCTACCATGACGCGCGTGATTTTTGTAGGATTTTAGTCGGAGAGCTGTTAGACATTCCTGTATAGGTGTTTGAAAATCAATAATAATGCAATATAACGTGTATAAAGGTCAAATTTATTTATATGGAAATCTGGGGTGTCTTTCCAGAATGCCGATGCAACTGGGCACTGCCCGTTAAAGTGATATATATTATAGTTTAGCAAGCCAGGTGCAAAGTTTAATAATCCCTCGCAAATAGTATGGCCGTTTTATTTTCTCAATTATTCAATATGTAACTTTACGGTTTATAAGATTTTAGATTACCTCATGCACCTACCCAAAAATGTCACAGTTCTCGGCCTATAGTTAAACCACTGCCCCACGCGTGACAGCAGACAATCTGCACGCGGTGGCAGATCTGCTCTCCCGCAACCACGCTCGTGTTCGCGGTTTATTGCACCCGCCGCGGTGTACGGGGCAGTATGAGAACCGCAATATTTGCGACTGCGGGGCAGTATGATATCCTGAATATGAGCACGTCCATCACTGTAGGAGCCAAGATGTTCCTTGTACTGCGGGCATAGAGCACATTTTAGGTTAAATATATTTACCCAGAGGTATACTAATAAGAAGAAACTGCACGAGTGGTGCCAATCTAATATCTCCGTATATTTCAGTATTTGTTAACTCCAGACCAAGAAGCGTCTGTAAGATCCCGCCTCGGCGTGTGTGTGAAGCAACACCAGAAAGCTTTGGAAGCTGCTGGAGAGCTGCAAGCCTGCTTCTCCGAGCCGACTTTCGCGCAGTTCACTGTCTCTCTCATCATCATCTGCGTCACGGCTTTTCAATTATCTGTGGGTGATATTATTATTATATACCGATTGCAAAAATAGATGGATCCTTCCACATCACGATTAAAACGGGATACTTTACCCTATTAATACTTTTAGTATCCCACCTGCAAGCCAGTAGGCATACGTGTTAATTTGGTTCTAGGTCAAACTTTCCTCTAGGGGATGGTAGGGTCTACCCTTGCCCGTGGTCATTTCCATAACCATACAATAAATCAAACCAATAGGAGGAGAAGGAATAAACAGACCGTGGAAGGTGAAAGCCTCTCATGTAACTGAAAGCAACGCTAAGCTGATGATGACTTCAAAAAAAATCTTTAATCAATGGCATTTTAGCCTACGTTTGCTCCTAAATTCATGCATTCGGGTATAAAACTAGGACTTGAGTTTATAATAAGGCAAGTCTAAATTTGGACGGGGAATCCGGGTTTTGTTATTACCTTCTATAAACTTTGTGTAGTGGAAAGAACTTTAATATTAATGTTTAAGCTCTATTAGATAAATATATAGAGGTTATTTTAGAATTAAAATTATTTAAAAAATAAAATTTGTTTAGATGATGCGAACTGGCAACATTGTGCGTCTGCTGTCGATGGGTACCTACCTGCTGAACATGTCCTTCCAAGTGTTCATCTACTGCTATCAGGGCAACCAACTGTCCGAAGAAGTAAGTCTCTAGCAATTAGAAACACATCTGAGGTGGCCCTCTCAGAACCAGAGACGGCCCAGGGTTAGCTGAATTGCGAGGGATATTAGGCAACCTTACACCCTCGTGTCTGAAGATCTACGATGGAGTGCGGTTATAGTCAGTTCGAGTTCGATATTACCAGCTCCGTGCTTGTCAGAGGGGACATCCGCACGAAAAAAGAGGTATTGGATACATAATTACTCCATCCCATTTTGCAGCAAAATTTTATCCACGAATTAAATCAATATATCGGAAAGGACAAGTTCACTTTGGTTCAAATATGAAAATGTCGGCTAAAGATAAAAAAAGTCACTAGTACTTTTTTATTATAGCATCAAAGTTGAACGAACACTGCACTCGGTTTTATTAGAGTTTAAAAATCTTGGAAACATACTTTTTCAATGAAGCTGATTATTTAATATAATGAAAAATATCGTACTATATCGGAACAATGGTAATGTTATCGGAAAAATATCGTACTATATCGGAACAATGGTAATATTATCGGAAAAATATCGTACTATATCGGAACAATGGTAATATTATCGGAAAAATATCGTACTATATCGAAACAATGGTAATATTATCGGAAAAATATCGTACTATGTCGGAACAATGGTAATATTATCGGAAAAATATCTTACTATATCGGAACAATGGACACGACGGTATTTATCCAATTGAGCAGTCCGACTGGGGAGGTACCTCCGCCCTATAGATTACCGTGGCCGTAATAACCTCGTGTTGTGTTCCCGGGGGTGAGCACGGTACCCAGAGCTCACTGGAGACTTTTTGTGCTATCAGTAAAAAGACCAAAGACTTGTCCTGCTTTGCCTTCAACACTGACAGTACAGAAACTTACTGTGCCTACAGAGTCGACAGCGCGAGTGTAACTCACCTGGTGTTGATCAAATCCATAGGCTACGGTAACCACTTCCCATCAGGTGGGCCGTGTGCTTGTCTGCCACCTAAGTGTTATAAATAATAATAATAATAATAAACCACCGGTAGCTTGATCTCTGTACCCGATGCCGATAGAGCACTATTTTTTATATTTTTTTAAAATATATGTTTTTAAAAATATAATTTATATGGTGTAATATAATAAAGATAAATAATAATAAAAGCAATAAAGAGTTAATATGAAATTAAATTGAAAATTACCATAAAATATATTATAGAATACCTATATAATTTTTTACTACTTTACTTTTAATAAAAAAAGCAATATGTGGAAATATTAAATAAACCAATACTTGAAACTTGCTGGCCTCTTCTAATGTTCGCCATAGCATCATGGCATGCCATGGTGTGATGGCGCACATTAAGAGAAGCCTTCTTATGTCCATCACTTTTATTATAACACTTAGGTGGCAGACAAGCACACGGCCCACCTGATGGGAAGTGGTTGACGTGGCCTATGGACGTATGCAACACCAGGGGTGTTACACTCGCGCTGCCGACCATTAAGAAATCTTCTGAAGCCCCTCTTGAAGAACCCCATATTGTATGTGCTTGGGTAAACCGCAGCAGGGAGGTCATTCCACAGCTTGAGTGTACGTGGGATGAAGTTTATTTCATTCACTATATTGCAATTGGCTAATTGATTGAATGGATTTGTTTCAATGACAGTGAATTACATGTTCTCGTTTCTCGTCATAATGCCTTTGTGATTTCATACATAAGAATTTATTTATTATATTTCTTCAAGTCTTCAGAGATCGCAGGCGCAGCGTACCGGTGTCCGTGGTATATGTGCTCGGTGCGCTTGCGCCGCGCCGTGCTAATCGTCATGGTGCGCACTTGCCGCGTGTCCAAGCTCACAGCCGGGGGTTTCACCACACTGTCACTTGCCTCTTTCATGGCTGTAAGTAGATTTAAAGTAGTGTAGAACTAGCTGGGTTATTTACCTTGTTTATTATTTTCTCTGAGTACGTAACCGATATTTCGGCGATGTGACAAGCGCCATGACCACGGTGTACTGACGACTGCCGAGCTAGAGATAGATTTAAAGTAATTGTGTAAAAGAAGTGGAGTGGAGACCGCGAGAAGGTAAACGAAAGGTCGGACGCCCCCTAGCCAGATGTACGGAAGACCTGAAAAAGGTGGCTGGGATAGACTAGATGCGGAAGGTAGAGGATCGGAGAAAATGGCGCACATTGGGTGAGGCCTATGTCCAGCAGTGGACTGCAGTGGGCTAGTTGATTGATTGATTGATTGTGCAAAAGAATGGAAAAGGAAATTTATCTCGAAATCGAAGGTGGAACTGGGTCAGCCGGGGTGCGTGGGATATGTCAAGTCTTGATTATATTGCAACTCGGGTGTTGGAGGTCGATGAATGACTTCCGCCCCCCATGAGCGCAGGCCTGGGCGTGACGGGTGGAGCCACCTGTCACCCTGGCAGAAGCAGGCCGTGGTGGGCCTACCCATTTCCGGGGATGAGTTGGTGACTCCGTGGTCCTCACACCTGAGGAGAGGGCCAGATCGAGAGAGATGGACCTGGATCAGCCGGGGTGCGAGGAATATGAATGTTAACGTCACCTTCGGCAACCAAAAACGACCCACAGGCGTCGTGCGTTTTAGTCGGTTCGAGTCCGACATAACCTCTCCCATCGGCTCCGATGGTATCCGGGGTTATTCGTGGGAAATTATCACACGTAAAAAAAGTCTTAATTATATTATTTATGTACACACAAGAACAAGTCTAGAGATATATAGGTGGGATTAGTAGTACAGAGACTGCTTATTTCTATTTGAAATCTCTTCCAGCAGACCTGGTACAGAACATATGTATAATATATATAAATATTAATACATAAAAAACCGGTTTTAGTTGGTTCAAGTCCGACATAACTGCGTTTGTCGGACCACGGGGGTATATGAGGGGGCTTACGCACGAAACAAAAAGGTACCTATCATTTTAGTTTTTTTTTTCACATTGACTTTTTTTATATTTTCAGATAATTAAAGCTTCGTACTCGCTGTTCACGTTGCTCCAGCAAGTTAACGAAGAATAAATTATATTATTTTTTAAATACCGGATAAAAATGTCATGTTTGCTCGTAGTCTCTAGTAGAGTAACATTAAAGTTTTAACTATCTGAGTTAGTTTTTTACTGTTCAGAGATACACTGGACAAATAAGGCATCGTTAGAAGCGTCTTGATAGCCCGTATGCCACTTAGTCTAACAAAACAATACATTCTATGAAAAATGGCATACGACAATGGCTATTTTTGAAATTTTCTTGTTTAATACTTCTTAAAGCGTGACTTTTCAATAGTCGGGTTTTAGTTTTAGACTTCGTTTTAGAAAACGAGGGGAAAATAGCTTTTGACATATCTCGCACCTCGTAGACGCTCCTAGCTGACCCAAAGTCATCCCCAGTTTTGAGATAGCCCCCTCGGATATGATTACCATTTTGTCCCCATCTTGTCACTCATAAGAAGGTGGGGCGCACTTCACGCCGCTACCCGAGCCTGGTTTTACTAGGCCCTAGTAGAACCAGGCTCGGGTAGCCTACCCTAGTAACTAGGGTGACAGGCGGTTCCACCTGATACCCCAAGGCTCCTATAGGACACCCATCTAGGTAATCTACTAAGTATTCCACGAGTACCACTAAAAAGCAAGATTTCTATTCCGTTTCAAACACACCCTGTTATTTTCCATAACTAATTAAACAGTAGTTTTCACACAACTTCAGGTTTAAATGGCACGTAGCTTTGTTTAATTACAGCTCAAGTGTTCAAAGTTGTATATTGCAGTAGAGTAAGTGTAGGTTCAGTTAATAGCTCAATTTATTGATACATTCCTTTGGTTTATTCTGGCATACGTTGCAAACATTTTGTGTTTTTGGAACCTCATCTGTCAATCGGCAGGTGAGTCTTGCAAATGAGTTTGGCTTGGACTGCAAAAAACCTATTAATTTTCAAGTATCGTATGGAAATTAGCCAGATTTTTTGATATTTAGGATTACTGCTTTGCTCCGATGAATAGCCATTAATGATGAATAGCCTATAATTACTATTGCTTATAAAAGTTCTATTATAGAAGAATTTTTCACTGTAAAGTATTTTCTGAGATTAGAGCGTTCAAATAAACAAACTGTTCAGCTGTGCTGTACATATAGATAAGACCTAAGTCGGAGCAAACGAGTGGAGACCTCTAGAAGGCAAACGGAAGGTAGGACACCCCAAGCCAGATGAACGGACGACCTGAAAAAGGTGACTGGGACAGACTGGATGCGAAAGATAGAGGATCGGATAAAATGGCCCACATTGGGAGAGGCCTGTGTTTAACAGTGGACTACGGTAGGCTAATTGATCTTGATCTATTGATTTGAAGTTTTACTAAGGAACCCTAAAATCTCGTTAAAGGTACATTAAAACTAAAAATACATGATTGTAACGACGTCACCAGATGACGCAAATGTGAAAAGAAATCCATGTAAATTACCTGTTCAAAACTCATTCATAATGAATTATTTCTAATAAGTGTACCCAATACGCATGATGTCATCACAAGAAATCAAAGCCCCAATTTGCCAACCTCCATTATGTTAATAGTTAAGAATATACTAAAACGAATTGTGAATATTCAACCGGATACCTCAGTGAAAACTATTTCAATTATTTTAATAACGTGTCGCGTGGTTCCAGACTCAGCCTCAGATGCATGGCTTGAGTCAACAATGGTGCCCGGAAGATGGCTATAGGTTCTACCCCTATTGCAAGGGACCGAATTCAATGATTGGTGAAATGTGGGTGTTAATTCCTCTCTGCCTAACCTTCCGGGGATTGAGGCGTGATCATATATTTGTATGTATGATACGCTTTTCTCCTCCACTCGGAGCAATTTTTAGGGTTTCGTCCCGATATGTCATATTTAGGATTACTTCGCTGTCCGTCTGTCTGTCTGTTTGTCTGTCTGACAAAACCTTTTCTCATGAATGCGTGCAGATATTAAGTTGAAATTCACACCACATACTGTATATCTATAACGTCTTAAAACTATACAAAATCGAATTTCTAAGTCAACGCATTCAAAATATATTATGGTTTATATAGCTAAGTTACGGAACCCTCAATTCAAGAGTCTAACTCGCACTTTACCAGCTTTTTTATAAAACTACTACAATACTTAGAAAATGTGACAAAAGTACTTCATTTATTTTTGGTCGTCAAAAAAAATTTAAGCAGTTTACAATCTGAAGACAGTGTTTTATAAATATTACATAGTTAAACATCAATCACTGTAAATCCGGCCAGCCTTCAACCCTCTGACGTCAGTTGCTTATTTCACAGGAAAGTGATCTGAGGTCTCTGTATCTCTGAGTCTCTGCATCACCCTAAGGTAGACTGTCAGATAATGCCTTTGGCATTAAGTCCGCCTTTGTACAATAGACTGTGCATAAAGTTTAAAAATAAATAAATACAGATCACTGTATTAGTATGTGTGTGTGTGTAGTGTGTATTAGTATTGGAGAAGGATTAATAGTAGCGAAGGGAGACTATACCACACAATACATCAGTATTGTGTGGTATAGTCTCCCTTCTACTATTAATCCTTGGCTACGGATATGGGACAGCAGGAGCTTACAAAAACCCGGTGTTCATCCCATTACTCTACCCATCCACCTTTTTATCAGGAACATAGGAAAAAATATCGCCAAATCCGTCGAGACTTTCTCAAGTTTTGCGCTCAGAAACATCCATTAATATAATATAGATATAATAATACTCGAAAACGCCACATCATCTAATTACGTACCAAACAAATCATTTTCTAAACATTCACGCTTCGTTGAACTAGAAAATTGTTGTCGACACCTGCCTCGCACGATAAAAACGATTAAAAAACACTCTGTTCTTTTATTATCTGTCTTTAACGTGATCAAATAGCCACGTGAACACATCAGGGTAATCATGTGGTTCGTGGCAGAGAATATTAATACCACGGTTAGATTCTGTTTGAGTGTGGTGATGTTCTTTGGGCTCCATGACCTAAAGGAATACGCTGGGTTTAGAGACAGAATCTACTCCGATGCCTACTGGCTCTCGTGGTTTATGTTTCTTGTTGGTAAGATGGGTTTTAGTTGCTGTTTTAAATTATTTGGTACTGCATTACCAGCCCTACGACTCGGTGCAAAGGCGGGCGCTGAGTATCGTCGACAATCTCGTACGCACTGCCGGTTGTACAATTGTGTGTGTTAATACGAATTATTCGATATGATGCCGATGGCTACATTCTATCACAGGACCCACAGACGGGGATCATTTCATCCTCAGCCAGCTTTAACTGTGCAATGAACTCCCTGCCGTGGTTTTCCACTATGGGGTCCTTCAAGAAGGGCATTAGAAGGTTCTTACAGGGTCAACCACTTTCCATCATATGGGCCGTATGCTTGTCTGCCACCTAAATGGTATAAAAAAGGATAGAAAGAAGAATAATACAGAGAGAGTATAATAATATCTATCAGTGAGGGCAATCTTTCATACCAGAAGCGCTCGTTAAGTTACTTAGGTTCAGTTGCCATTTCAATGGATAAACTTACAGTGGTACTTTAACTGCTCTCTGCACTCGAGTGCAAACAATTTTTACACTTACCTCCTACATGCCTTTCTTATAACTATCTACCCATTTGTTTGTTATAATGAATTAAATATGTAAAGTAGATATGTATTTATGATGTAAAATATAATCCCAATATAGAATGTACGGCACTCCACACAAACCCCAGTGGTTTATGGTTTGCTATGATTGTTATCATATCATAATATTGTTGTAAAATAAATAAATAAAAAAAATAAAAAACTGAGTGCTTCCGTGCTTCGGGATGATAAAAGTCGGTTTCGGTGGTCAATAGTTAGTTAGGTGAAGACAAGAAAAGATAAACTATCGATAATTGTGGAAGCATAATCAGTTCAATAGCATGTAATAGGTACATACTATAAAAGACGTACATCAGGTTGCTATATTCCAAGGATTTCATATTTAACAACTTTAGGTCACGCTATGCCAAAAATACCTTTCCTTGAAAATTCATAGCATAGGTACTAGGGACTTTAAATAAAAATAATTTTAAAGTACACAGAAACTTCTGTTGATCTGTATGGCGGATTGATTCATTGATAGAAATTCAGGTCTAATTCCGAAAATACGAAATATCGAATGTGGTTACATTGAACTGAAGTTAAATTTAGGCGGATTGTGTTTTAGGGCAGTTCTAGATTAAGAACAATGCGCAAGTAACGATTTCTTGCTCAAGAAATAACTGGGCAATTTTTGTTTGATGACTTCTGCTGGCAAATATTGATTTTGTTTTGTGTAAAATATACTAATGTAACAATGACTTTCAATGTTAATAGTATCTAAAAACGATTCCTTTTGTTTTATTTTTGAATCTGAATTATTTCTTTGTTTTTTTTTATATAGAACACGTCAATTAGACTTCGCCTTGCCTGATGGTAAGCTGAAGGCAAAGTCTCAGAAAAGAGGGTCACCATTACTTACACATACCGTGTGACAATGGTGACACTCAGCTTGACGGCCTCATCATATGCATTAAACCAAAATATAACAAATTATTTCACTTTCCTGACAAGTTGAAGATCTAAATCAATATTGTAGGTGCACCAGTGTTCACCCAGGCTATAGCCATGTTACAACTGTGGGGAGACATCACCGCGATGACCAGTGCATCCTTCCTGCTCTTCACCAACGTGTCCTTGGGTATTAAGATGATCACCGTGATGAAGTGGAGACATTCTATACACGAGATCTGTGATACTGCTAACAAAGAACTGAGTGCCGAAAACAGGGAAGAGGGAATACGGATCGTTAAGAGGTTTGATCTGGACTCCGACACTGCATAAAATGTCATAATTTATTGATATAAAGTTAAATTTGAATATCAAATGAATAAAAATTAAATTTATAATTTGAAAAATTACCGTCACAAAAATACAACCTCCAAAAAGTTGAAAATGACTTGTGTTGGTATGTCTGGTAATATTTTGATTCAAGAGTTGCCATGTTGGGGGACTGATGATAAAGCACACTGTCATATTTTCGAAACGATCCAAGGTCCCCCGACATGTTATTCCAATATAATATTAATCTAGGTTTCATACTAAGGTGCCAAAAATAAAAAAAATAAAAAACCATAGAGATGTAAATCTCTACAATGTTTTTTTTTGTTAAAAATATGAGTTGTAGACACACCTTTACAAAACATACATTTTAATTTACTGTACAAGATGCCGTTTCATTTGAGACTTTGACAGCATATCAATGAAGTCAAATGTAAAAAAAATAATGGCTTTTCTCAGTGTTCGTGGTAGTGATAGTGGTCTCTAGTCTATATCTTATTAACTATTACTTATTTTTTTACAGTTGCAATCGCGAATCTACCACATATATGTGCGTATACCTGTCAATGGCAGGTTTGACATGTTTGTGCTGGTCTGCGAGCGCTGAAAGAGGACAACTACCACTTACAGCTTGGTATATTATCGTATTATGATATAATAGGTCGTTATATATAAAATTACCGTTTTTTTTGAAGAAATTGGAGGAAACCCAATTTTCAGTAGGTACTAATATTTTTGCATTTTTTTAAGAATGACAAATCTAAATTTCATGATTTTTTTTGTGTATGAATGAGACAACATTAAGCTAACAAACACTTTTGTTACATTTTCGAAAAGTGACAGCTGTAAAAAAGTAATACGAAATTTATCATCAAATTGTATTAACCTGTAAAACTGTGCTCGTTTGCTCTACCACTTAACATTGTGTCTGCTTTAATGATGTCCCCTCTTTCTAAATCAACTGTTTGTATGGAAAAGAAATTTGGTTAATTTTTTAATTTTGTTTATTGACACTTGTACTTTCACACGTTATTTCGTTCAGTAATCAGCATATAAAAACTGAGTTGTTGGCGGAATCGTTGGGATCGCCATAGAAGAAAGAAAAAAAAAAAACATCAAATTGGATAGCATTTAGGAAGTGCTGTTTTTGAAGATCGAATTTAATTTATCAAGCGGCCAATAAAAACAAAATTTAATACAGAGTTGTAAAATCTTGAAATCAAATTTCGAACAAAATATAAATAATGGAAATAGCTATTAAATTACACGAATAACGAATTCATGAATTTGTGAGAAAATTTCGGTAATTTCATATGTAAGGATCTAATATTTCTGAAGTGTGACCTAAAAATATTAATATCTTTTTTATTGGCAGGTACCCATACGACACGTCCACGTCACCAGCTTATGAGCTTACTTATTTTATTCAGGTTTGTTGAAATATTACTCTCAAGACTATCTATATAAGTCGCGTGGTTCCCGGCAGAGATTTTGGACCACCCTATCTCTTCCCATGCGGTATCGTACAAGGCGACAAGGGATAAGGCTGTTTAACTTCAGACAGATATATACAGCCCAGACTCAGCCTCAGATGCATAGCTCGAGTCAACAATAGTGCCCGGAATACGGCAATGTCTCACCCCCAATTATGGGGGCCGAATTCAATGGTTGGTGAAATGTGGGTGTCAATTCATCTCAGCCTTACCCTCTGGGGATAAAGGCGTGATTATATGTATGTATGTATCTTACTAATATTACAAACTAGCTGACCTGCCCCAATTTCGCTCGTGCTATGTTTTAAAACCTCAAATCATTCCTTTAAGTCCGCAATTTTTTAGTCCTCAAATAATGCATGGAAGTGTGCCAGATTTGTTGACACTTATGATCACTGTTCCACTTCTTTAAGTAGTAGTATGATGATATAAAACCTAAAACTTTTGTCGATAAACGGACTATTCAATACAAAAAGATTTTTTAAAATTCGGACTTTTTAGTTCCTGAGAGCTTTAATATTAGGCGAGGTGAAGTCAAGTTGGCGTGTCCTATATAAAAAAAAATAAAAAAATCAGTTATCATTCTCTGAACCTTTTGCCAACTCAGTTGGGATCGGTTTGAATCAGCATAGTCTATCCCGGGAATAGGTTCCTATGGGTGGCGGGAACAAGATTAAAATTTAATGCGGTTTATTAATCATCAGCGTGGAAATAGTAGGCCAAAGCCTCCCAACATTGGGAGAGCCTATTGTCCAGTAGTGGTCTACGATGGGCTAATTGATTGATATCGTTGTTAGCACTATACCAGATTCCCAAAATACCAGATGATCAAAATACCAGATGATCAAAATACCAGATGATCAAAATACCAGATGATCAAAATACCAGATTCCCAAAATACCAGATGATCAAAATACCAGATGATCAAAATACCAGATGATCAAAATACCAGATGATCAAAATACCAGATTCCCAAAATACCAGATGATCAAAATACCAGATGATCAAAATACCAGATGATCAAAATACCAGATGATCAAAATACCAGATGATCAAAATACCAGATGATCAAAATACCAGATGATCAAAATACCACATGATCAAAATACCAGATGATCAAAATACCAGATGATCAAAATACCAGATGATCAAAATACCAGACTCCTATTATAGCATGTCTTTAGGAGGTTAGGACACGGCGGTATTTCCGTCCAATTGAGCAGTCCGACTGGGGAAGTACCTCCGCCGTACAGAAATACCGCGGCCATAGTAACCTTGTGTTGTGTTTTTTTTTATACCACTTAGTTGGCAGACAAGCACACGGCCCACCTGATGGGAAGCGGTTACCGTGGCCTATGGACGTGTGCAACGCCAGGACAGTTACTCCCATGCAGCACACTCGCGCTGCCGACCATGAAGAAACCTTCTGAGGCCCCTCTTGATTCCCGTGAGTAGGGTAACCAGAGCTCACTGGAGCGTTTTTGTGCTGTCAGTGTAAAGACCAAAAGCTTGTCTGGCTTTCTCTTTTACACTGACGGCACAAAAACTCAATGGTTGCAGGGTTGGCAGCGCGAGTGTGTCTCTCTTGGTTTTGCACGCGTCCATAGGCCACGATGACCACTTTCCATCAGGTGGGACGTGTTTGTCTGCCACCAAAGTGGTATAAATACATAGGTTAATACCAGAAAATGTAACTTTATGATTATATCAGAGTCATGTAGGTATCAGTGGTAAGTGGCCCCTATAATCCGATTCCCGCTGTCTTCCCGTTGGGTCGTGTGGTGCATGACAAACTGTATTTCATTCGGTTGGATAAATAACTAAACGTAAATAAACTTAATGTGTCTTTTTAATATGTTTTAATTAAAACTCAGTTCATTAAAAAATTTCTGTTAAGAAACTCTTTATTTATCAAAATAGTGAACGTAATACAAAATAATTAAAACATAAATACACAAAACATTCTCGCGATTATGGCGCGTCAAACAACCCACTCCGCATCGTTCCCGGCGAAAAGGTGCCCATGATGCTGGCCGCGTTGCCCCGCTGAATCGCAACTCATTTTAAATTTTAAAAACTTTCCATTGGCAAATTTTGCATACTTAATGAAATAAAAAAACAAAATCACTCCGTGGTTTTGTTTGCAATACAATTGAAGATATACAACATAATTATGTTGATGAAATGTGTCCGGAATAACGATTAAGGCGATTCGTTGGTAAACGATCTGAATTTAAATTGACTGGACATTGGTCTCATTCAAACGACATTGATAATATCTAAATCTGAGGAGGTTATAAAGCTATGTCGCTTGGCTCTTGTGGCTCAGCAGTGAATTGATATTTAAAGGTACGATGGGGTTGGCATATTCTTTATGGATGAAAATACCCAATTAAAATAAACATTGTTAGGAAGTAGGACATGACGGTTTTCCCGTCTGAATTGAGCATTCCGACTGGGGAAGTACCTCCACCCTACAGAATACCACGGTTATAATAACCTCGTGTTGTGTTCCCGGCGGTGAGTAGGGTAGCCAGAGCTCACTGGAGAGTTTTTGTGCTGTCAGTGGGAAGATCAAAGGCTTGTCCTGATTTTGTGTTCTGCACTGAAGGCACAGAAAATTTCTGTTCTTACAGGGTTGGCAGCACAAATGTGACTCCACTGGTGTTACATACGTTCATAGGTCACGGTAACCACTTTCCATCAGGTGGGCCGTGTGCTTGTCTGCCACCTATGTTGTATAAAAAAAAACATTTAAAAAATTTGAAACTGAGGCACTAGTTAGTCAGTTAGTTAGCTTGTTTATTTGTTTAATCACACATCAGATATCACATGTAATCACGCCTTTGTCCCTAGAGGGTTAGACAGAGGTGAACTAACACCCACATTTCACCAATAATTGTATTCGGTCCCACGTGATAGGGGGTGAGCCTATTACCGCAAATGCCTATAGTTGACTCGAGCCATGCATCTGAGGCTGAGTCTGGGCTGTATACATCTGTCTGATGTTAAACAGCCCTATCCCTTAGTCGACTTGTACGACACCGCATGGGAAGAGATGGGCCTAATTTTTTTGGCCCTAATTTTATTCTGCCGGAAACCACGTTTAATGTGTGTGTTTATAAAAAGTCGTTACAAAAATTAATATCAAAGTAATCGGATTGTTGTATTGTTTTAAGTTTCCGATATTTCGGCACTGTTGCAAGCACCATTATCACGGAGGAACTGGAAGTATTGATGGTTAACAGTGAAAAAAGATTTTTAGGAGAAAACATATAGATCTACACTCTTTCAAGTTCTTTTACTACGCGTATCTGCACTACCACTGGTTTCACTCTCACTACAAACTCGAACCCGATCTCGATCACGTTCACGACACACGATGATTACTGTATCCACTCGCGATTTTGTTTTCGCTTGTTCCCAGTTGTTGGTAAATATCCTGATGATTTCGATACTAATGTGAGTGACAATGAAAGTTTAAATAACTATAAGTCGTTACCAAAAGTTACCTTTAGTTAAGTACCTTACCAAATTGACTATACATAATGTTAACTTTCCTTATTCCACCTGCTTCACTTTCATCCTTCGTCACTTTTTTTTTTTTTTTTTTTACGTGCGCAAAATCCCCACGGATACCTCCCCACCGGAGCCGGTGGAGGAGGTTATGTCGGACTCGAACCGACTAAAACGCACGCCGCCTGTGGGTCGTTTCGGTTGCCGAAGGTGAGGTTGACAGGCATATCCCTCGCACCCCGGCCGACCCAGGGCCATCTCTCACGATTTGGCCCTCTTCTCGGGTGTGGGGACCACAGAGTCCCCAACTCGTCCCCGGAAACGGGGAGGCGCGCCACGCGCGCCGCCGCCGCGGCCTGCTTCTGCAAGGGTGACAGGCGGCTTCACCTGTCACCCCCAGGCCGGCGCTCATGGGGGGCGGAGGTCGTTCATCGACCTCCGACGCCCGAGTTGCCTTCGTGCGCGGGCAGCTTGTCTAGCGATCCTTCGTCGCTCCCGCTGCCGCTCCCGCCCCGCCTCCTCCTTCACGAGCATTACTTGCTCGCAGAAGGAGGCGCCGGCCGCCCACGCATCCGCGCAGCGAACCATCGCCGCGAGCAAGGTGGAGAGCGTGAGAACCCTCACTCCCAGGGCCGCCACAAGCTCCCGCCTCGGCGTCTCCCACGCCGGACACTCGGTGAGCGTGTGCGGACCTGAGTCCTCGCTCGCGTCGCAGTGATGGCACTCGGACGTTGGCTCTTTCTGCATCCGACGCAGATACTTTCCGAAGCATCCGTGCTCGGTGATCATCTGCGTCAGACGGTACGAGAGGCTGCCGTGTGGCCTCTCTAGCCACTCCCCCATGATGGGTCTTACCGCCGTTACTACGGCGTGCCCTGCGCTTGGTTGCCCAAGTCGTCTCTCCGATCCTTCGTCACTGGTTATTAATAGGAAATTTATATTCTGCTTCTAGAGTTCATCACTTATAATATCGGCGCTGATGAATGTGAGTTTCGACAATTTTGTGGCAGCCCTGATAGCTGTCGTCACCTGCAGGCTTCGGCTTGTAGCCTTGTCGATTAAGACAGTGTGCGATTCTCTAGGCACCCCTGAAAATGTAAGTTTACGATGGAATTTGAACATTGGTTGCGCCAATAGTAGTAATTCAAATCATCTCTCAATTGATTGACACTGAACACACGCTTCCTGTACCCATCTCCCTCCCGCACTACCTTTAAAGTGAGATAGCAATAGTTTTCGCCCCGCTCAATTGTCAAAATAGCCGCATCTTGACTCCCGCTTTGAACTAGCAACAGCAATGGCGGCGGCGCGCGCGACTCTCAGAAATGAATAATATTTGTTGGATTTTAACCACTTTCATAGACCTTTACTGATCGGATTGTGCCTCTCGTGTGTCCCTCAAGTGATTTAGTGATGTGGGCAGCAGCTCCTGAGCCAGGAAGAGAAGACCGGTGCACCGGCTCCGACAGCACGTGGCGTCATAAAGGTTAGTGCATCCTCTCCTAATTTCTTGGGTTGCATTCAATGCCTAAACCACCTCCGCGGCAACCCGATCACCTATCTTGTTTGTTGTGTAAAGTGTCATATGAAACATTTAGCTTCACCCCCGTAAAATACAGTCCACTAGCTCAGGTGGCATGAGAATCGCGCCACCATTCTTTTTGGTCCTGGTCGAGCCGGATCCTTAGTCGTAGTTCGCATTTTGTTATTTATTCCATTGGGAATAAACGCACCGCACCTAAATACCTAATTATTTTAGTAGAAAACCCCGCATCTAGGCATTTAGGTTTAGATCTTAGGTATCCTAGACACCCTAGTGCATAGGCACAGTGTAATACCTAACGCATTTGGCTATTTCAATTTCTAAGTTGTCCGTTCGCCGCTAGTTCGCATCGTATTTACCTAATGCCTATGTAGGTAGGTACGCGGTTATACCTCGCTCGCATTTCATTCAAATTCATACGAAAGTATTTTAATTTGAATAGATATTACGCAATACTTAATCCCTGAAATAATAGTTGAACCTAGACAGCGATCTAGCTCGCGTAGGTACGATCTGGTTGTTGTTATGCGCGTTTTGTTCAAGCTTGCACTCGCAGTTATAAGTACCTACCTACCTACGGAATATCGTTCGCGCCGCGTCGCTGTTCTATACCGCTAAGATTAAGTCATTTCATTTGTTGTTTACCGCACTTTAGTTTGATATTTAATTGTAAAAATGTCCCCAAAGGTTGGTAGTACCGATAGTAAAGTTCAATTGAAACTTTTATACGCTAAAAGAGAAATGATTTACTCTCGCGTACAATCGATTTGTGATAATGCACGTAAAACCTCTGATTTGGCTATTAGAGATTCGTTCTTATGTTCTATAGAAAACTTAGATAGTTTACGCGCGGATTTCGAATCCTTAGTACATGACATCAACGTTTTAGAGTTAGATTTAAATCCCGATTACTCAGTGAGTTATCAGGCCTTGTCGTCGTTTGACGATTTGTATTGTCGTATCAAACGCGTCGCTAGGAGTTTGGAGAAACCGTCTGACCGACCCAATCCCACTCGCGACCGACCTAAGTTGCCACCAATTCAAATACCCGAATTTGATGGTAACATCCGCAATTGGTGTTTATTTATAGATAGTTTTGAGAATACAATAAATAAGAACGTTTCGTTGACAGATCACGAAAAATTGCATTATCTCGTTGAAAAATTAACTGGTAAAGCTATAACCGTTTGCGCTGGAATTACGTTTAGTGCCGAAAATTATAATTTAATTTTAAATACTTTGATAGCTAAGTATGAGGATAAAAGATCGGTAGCTAACGCATATTTGGATCAGATGTTTGATTTGAAATCCATTACGGCATGTAACGATCAAAACTTAGAGAAGTTTCTAGATACTATCGCATCATCTGTTCGCGCCGTAAAGAACCTAAAGATCGAAGACCTCTGCGACTTCTTATTTTTGTATATGGGTTTAAAGAAATTAGATTCCGAAACCATTCGTTTATTTGAGTCGGATCATCGCGGCAATAAAATTCCTAAGTTCGAAGACTTAGAAAGTTTTGTTCGCGAGCATATAAAAATATTGCAACGCTCTTCATCGAAACATGAAGGCGCGAAGAAAGTTGTTAGTTCCGAACGTAAAATAGATGCGTCATCGAAGTCACTGAGGTCAACTCATACTTATGTTAATACCGCACCAGCACATGTACAATCAACTGTTTGCTCTTTGTGTAATGCTCATCATTCGCAATTGTACAAGTGTCCGGGTTTCCTAAAATTATCGCCTAAGGATCGTTATAAATTTGTTCGCGCTAATAATTTTTGTTTTAATTGTCTCGGTACTAAACACCGCGTTGTTTTATGTAATAGTAGCAATAGTTGTCGCAAATGTCCAGCGAGACACCACACTTTACTTCATTTTGAAAATAGTAACGCCGCATCCAATGTGAGCACAGTTGGTTCGTCGAACGGTGGCACACCGTCGCATAGCGCGCCACAGCCGCAGCCCGCGCTCGCGCGCGCTCCGGCCCGCACGGAGACCGCTGTGACTGACGTCACCTTGTGTTCGTTGTCCGCTAGTGCTGCGCTCACTACTGTTGTTCTCGCGACTGCTCGCGTTATTATTGTTGATGCATTAGGTAAACCGCACATTGTTCGAGCGCTATTAGATGGCGCTTCGCAAAGTAATTTTATTACTCAAGATTGTTGTCAACATCTTGGTTTCAATGTTAATAAGCGTTCAACCCGCTCAGTGGTGAAGGGTTTTGGAGGTTTACAGTCAGCTGTTCATGGCACCGTTAAAACAAGGTTTGGATCTCGTTTTAATAATAATATTTGGTTTGACATGGATTCGCTCGTTATAGATAAAATAACTGAACAGTTGCCTACCGTCCCGGTAGACACGTCTTTATTAACGAAATTTAAAGACTTGCCTTTAGCAGATGAGACTTACGCTGTTCCTGGAGTCGTCGATATATTGATCGGCGCTTCGATTCTCCCGCACCTCCAGTTATCACGTAAGGTTCAAGGGGGACCGACGTACCCCGCTCCGCACGCACTGGAAACAGTTCTTGGTTTTGTTATAATTGGTTCCGCACCCGCTTCTATAGATAGTTTTAGTCACTCGACTGCTTCGTTCTGTTGCACCGTCGAGCCGCCACTGGAGTCTACCATCCGCAAGTTTTGGGAAATTGAAGAGGTCAATGTCCCACCTATCCTAAGCCCTGATGACAAGATGTCTGAGGAGATTTATTGTCGCACGACTACTCGTGATGAGCAGGGTCGTTATGTTGTCGCGCTCCCTTTCAAGGGAGATATTTTTTCGCTCGGTGACTCTCGTGTATCCGCTGAAAAACGCTTTCTTTGTTTAGAACGAAAGATGCAGGCGTCTCCAAAGTTAAAGCAAGCCTATGATGAGGTTGTTAACGAATATTTAGATAAAGGTTACATCTCACCTGCGCCTGCGGACACTGACGAGACCCAGCCTTCGTACATTATCCCGCACCACGGAGTTATTAGAGAAGATAAGCTTACTACTAAACTCCGCGTAGTTTTGGATGGCAGTGCTAAGACTAGCACTTCCGTGTCGCATTAATATTAGTAGAATTTTAGCTTTTTCGGACTCAACAGTCGCTTTGTGGTGGGCCCACTCTTCGCCCCATCGTTGGGACACATTCGTCGCTAATAGAGTGGCAAAAATTCAATCTGAATTAGCGCCACAAAATCTCTTTCACGTTGCTGGCACCGACAACCCAGCCGATTGTCTCTCTCGTGGATTGCTTCCTTCGCAAATTTTAGATCACCCGTTATGGTTTAGTGGACCGTCCTGGATTCATGCCGCGTTAGATAAGTGGCCAGTTAGTCAATTCAATCCCACTACGGTTTCCGAACCATCCGAGGAGAAGAAGCACTCGCTTGTTGTATTGGTCCCGCGTGAAGAGTCCCTTATTTTGTTGTTGGCTAATCGCGTCTCGTCTTGGTCGAGACTGTTGCGTTGTGTTGTTTATGTAGGCCGATTTTGAGAATTTTATCTACGCGCGGTCATATAACCGCCGCTGATTTAGATAAAGCTGAATTGGTCATACTTCGCGAGTTGCAGAAATTTTATTTTGCTTCTGAATTTAAAAATTTAGAATTTAACAAACCTTGTAGTCGTTCTTTCCGACACTTGAAACCATTTTTGGAAGATGGACTCATTCGAGTAGGTGGTCGTTTGAGAAATTCAAGTTTAGGATTTGAACAAAGGCATCCAGTAGTTCTCCCGCGTAAGGACCACGTATTAGATTTGTTAGTAGATTATCATCATAAGGTGAATCGTCACGCTGGTCCCGATTTGTTAATGTCTATTTTGAGACAGAAATACTGGATAATTTCCGCTCGTAATTTGATTCGCGCTAGAGTACACAGATGTGTACCTTGTTTTAAACTCCGCCCGCGTTTTATCGCGCCTGAAATGGCCGATCATCGCTCTTGTCGTGTTGTTCAATCCGCAAAACCTTTCGTACACACCGGCACAGACTTTGCTGGGCCTTTCAAAGTCACTATTGCTCGTGGTCGTGGCATTCGCTCCACAAAAGCTTATGTTTGTTTGTTCATTTGTATGACAACTCGCGCGGTTCATATATAGTTGACCGGTGATTTAAGTACGCTAAAATATTTGCCCGCAATAGATGTTGATGACGATAGAATGCACCTTCTAACTCGTCACGCTCTTTTAGATAAATTAATCCAATCGTTTTGGAATCGTTGGAGAACCGATTATTTGCACACGCTGCAGTCGCGTCAAAAATGGAATACTCCATCTAACCCAATTACTGTAGGTACGGTGGTAGTCCTTATGACTGGAAATGCGCCTCCTTTGCATTGGCCTCTAGGAGTAGTAGAGGAAGTTTTTCCCGATTCCCGCGGGATAACTCGTGTTGTACGGGTTAAAACCGCAACCGGATCGTATCTGCGCCCGGTTGTTCGCCTCTGCCCTCTGCCTAACCAGCAGTAGGCACGAGTTCAAACCTAGGTTTATATTTTAGTTGTTATTTCCCAAACCTAGATTTAGATTAGACTTTAGATTTGTTCCGCATTTTTCGTTTTGAAGGTAACCCTTCAAGCCGGGGGGAATGGTTGCGCCAATAGTAGTAATTCAAATCATCTCTCAATTGATTGACACTGAACACACGCTTCCTGTACCCATCTCCCTCCCGCACTACCTTTAAAGTGAGATAGCAATAGTTTTCGCCCCGCTCAATTGTCAAAATAGCCGCATCTTGACTCCCGCTTTGAACTAGCAACAGCAATGGCGGCGGCGCGCGCGACTCTCAGAAATGAATAATATTTGTTGGATTTTAACCGCTTTCATAGACCTTTACTGATCGGATTGTGCCTCTCGTGTGTCCCTCAAGTGATTTAGTGATGTGGGCAGCAGCTCCTGAGCCAGGAAGAGAAGACCGGTGCACCGGCTCCGACAGCACGTGGCGTCATAAAGGTTAGTGCATCCTCTCCTAATTTCTTGGGTTGCATTCAATGCCTAAACCACCTCCGCGGCAACCCGATCACCTATCTTGTTTGTTGTGTAAAGTGTCATATGAAACATTTAGCTTCACCCCCGCAAAATACAGTCCACTAGCTCACGTGGCGAGAATCGCGCCACCAAACATATTATCAACAATATTAGTTTTGTTTGATTTTGATTGGTAAAGCGAGTGCTGCAAACCACTGTGGTGCTAAAAATTCCATTTGATTTTAAACTTTAATAACATAATGTTTAAGGTCTAAAATTAAATGGCATTTTTTGTAGTCTCGGTGGTATGACACTATAGTTCGTTCGCGTTAAGAATGCAGTGAGTCATCAGTGCATAGGGTGTATTCACAGTGGTGTTAAAATTCAAAAAAAGTATATTTAAAAATGTTAAATCTCATAAATTTATATAAGTAAATAAAAAAATTAGTAAAATATCATATTTTAATCACTATCACTACTATCCTCGTTAGTATTTATGATAAAAGAATTTTCTGCAGCGATTTCCATGACGTCATCTAAATTCCACATGATATATTCTTCTTGTACGACATGTTCGCAGCATTTCTTCCATCGATCAGCGTCTAGGTAATTGCGTCATAAAATAATTTTTTTACGTCAGTAAGCTTAAAAGTTGTATTGTTTGCTGCAATATAATTTTTTTTTTTTTTGACTCAAAAACTAATAGACCTTCCACAAATCCTTTGTCGCTACCAATGTGTAAAACAATTAACCTTTTTCCCTTTCCAGTAGGTACTCTTGGACCGGTAGATAAACCGTCTTGAAAAGCGTGTCTCTTGTTTTTTATAGTTGTATCCAACCACGCTTTTGATTTAACATGTCCGGCGTTTACCCATGTTTCGTCAAGAAAGTATATGGTTTTATTTGCTTTTCTGTGTTCTTTGATTTGCCTGAGATATTTACGCCGCCACAAAACAATGTCTTCTCTTTCCATTAATAATGTTCTAATATCCTGTTTATTAAATTCAAATCCCAGCTCATGCATTATTTTATGAAGTGTGGTACGTTTAAACGTTGGAACATCTTCATCAGCTTCACACATTGTCATAATTTTATTTAATGTCGGGTATTCATTATTAAAATATATTGAGTGTACTTTTCTCCTTATTGCACATTTGTCTAATTCATCGAATTTATCAACAATAGACTTCCGGGCCCTTTTTTTCACTGGCGATTTCAATGTATTGTTTTCCTTTTTTTCACTAAGAATGTTATAAACTGTTCTCTCGGACACACCGCAGGCAGCTGACGTTTTTTGTACTAAGTTGTCAACAGTGACATGTAAATCACACTGTTTAAAATACTTAAAAACATTGTAAATTACTTTTCTTTCTCCACTACGAATTAACAAACCACTTTTATTTTTACGAATTGGTGAGGTATTCATTTAAAAAAATTTAAATCAGTTAAAACAAATGACAGGACACAACCGTTGCGTTCGAAGCAATGTCTTCAACTGGACATTGTGAACTTGACCTTATAATTTTACAAGATTTGATTGGTTAGGGGGCGGGGCTAGGTCGAAGGACAACGATGACTTACTGCATTCTTATCGCGAACGAACTATAGTTGTCAATTAGCAGATTCGGGGTTATAAAATACACATCGTGAATGTTGTACTATTCTTAAGCATGGATACTAACGGGAACTGTGATATAGGATTAGGAGCTAAATAGATTATCCAAATTATAAAACGCGTGAATAAAATGACGGTTCAGTATCAAAATAAACGAGATATTTACCATGTTTCATTGTTTTGAGTTTCCGATATTTCGGCGCTGTTGCTTACTGACCACGCATATAGTTTATGTGACGAGGAACATTTACAAGAAGAATTGAAGCACGTAAGCGGCGTTCTACAAAAGAATGGATATAATGGACGGATAAGACCACCCAAACTCGCCACAAATAAACCCCGGAACTGTAAGGTGGAAAGACAGCCAGCCTTTTTACCCTACATCAAAGGAGTGACAGATAAGATCGCTAAGATCCTGAAGAAGGTATCTGTCAAAACTATTTTCACTCCTTTTAAAAAACTGTCGTAATGCCTGCGATCACCCAAAGATGGCTCCCTACTGGACAGACCGGGAGTGTACAAGATTGACTGAAGCTGTGGCAGTTCTTATATAGGACAAACAAAAACAAAAACAGTCAAAAACAATGAACCGCATAAATCTGCAATCGCTCAACATTTTTTGGAGTCCGGTACGAACCACTGGATCGAGCTACATAACCCTCAGATGCTCTCGACAGAACGCCACTATATACCAAGACTGGTTAGCGAAGCAATTGAAATAAAAAAGTATAAAAATTTCAATCATGAGTATGGGTTTCAACTGCCGAACGTCTGGCATCTAGTGGTCCATCTTTGCAAAAACAACCGGGAACAAGCTAAAACAAAATCGCGAGTGGATACAGTAAGCATCGTATGTCGTGAACGTGATCGAGATCGGGTTCGAGTTTGTAGTGAGAGTGAAACCAATAGTAGTGCAGATACGCGTAGTAAAAGAACTCGAAAGAGGGTAGATCGATATAATTACTCCTAGGGAAAAAACTTTTTCTCTGTTCACCGCCACTACTCCAGTTCCTCCGTGCTAATGGTGCTTGCAACAGCGCCGAAACATCGGAAACTCAAAACAATGAAACATGGTAAATATCCCGTTTATTTTGATACTGATGTGAGTGACCTTGATATTTTAAATACCTATAAAATGACGGTTATTCTTCGCAGTCAATGTTCTCCGTGAAGGACCAGGAAACGGTTAAGAGACGCATTCGAGACTGCGTGGTGAAGCACGAAGCCGCGCTGCAGACCGCAGCAAGACTCCAGATCTGCTTCGCCAAGCCCATCCTCACCAATTTCACCGTGTCTATGGTTATCATATGTGTTACGGCTTACCAATTATCTCTTGTAAGTATGATCAGGACTTTTGCACATTGTACTAAGGAAACTAACCTGTACATATAAGTAACTAATAGATAAAGGTTTATATAACATACATAGCGATCGACGGGAAGGAATTTTTCGCTGCCTAAAGTTCCAGTCTCCCTCTTTTTCTCCATTTCATTTTTGTATAATATATTGTATAGTTAGCATAGTTTTGTATAAATTTTATAAGTAATTACATATAATTATGATAAAATCTAAGATTGAATACGGTATGCAATATTTAATAATATTTGAAAAATTAAAATTCGTTTCTATCTGTCGCGATGCGTACTGGACTTCGATTTTGTTAATTGTCTATCTTTATTTATGTAGGCCTAAAGTCCAAAATGAACCGAAAATGAATTCACTAAATTTTTTCAGTAAATATCCAAGATGCCATTTATTTTTTGAACTTGATCGTATACCGTTGAGTCCGTACGCAGCTGAGTCGAAAAATAAATGACATATTTTGCAGAGGTTGAAAATTAGCAGAATCGGGGATCTCTTTGATGGGGTTGAACTCTTAACGTTGATATTAAGTGGGAGGCTGGTCCTTTATCGCGAGCCACGAATGCAGTTTCTCGATCTGGATTTAATAAAACTATTTATTTCTAGGAACTGAGCAACAAGAATTGGGTTCGGATAATATCAATGGTGGCTTATCTGGGCTGTATGACGATAGAAGTGTTCCTGTTTTGTTACCAAGGAAACGAGCTCTCCGAGATGGTAATTGGACATTTTGAAAACTAGTGTATAATGGTGTTGTATTATTTCTTTACTGGAAAACTCCAGTGTTGATTTTATTTTTTTAAGTTTAGCTACTTTAAGTTCCTATCTTTTGAGTACACTACTGCAAAGCGATGGCGAATTAGATCGAGCCATAAAGCACCGGATTAATTTTGGCTGGATGAAATGGCGGCAGGTTACAGCAACTACATGTGACTCGCGAATGCCCCTTCGATTGAAGGGCAAAAATTATAAGAGCATGATCAGGCCAGCCGTCCTCTATGGATCGGAAAGCTGGCCCGTTAAGGTGACGGATGAAAGAAGGTTGTATGTAACCGAGATGTGAATGTTGAGATGGATGAGTGGTGTGACAAGAATGGATGAGATTAGGAATTAATATATTAGTGGAAGTTTGAGAGTAGCACCAATCACGTAAAAGCTAAGAGGATATCGTTTGTCCTGGTTCGGAAATGTAATGCGTAGGGACGAAAGTAATGTCGTAAGGAAGGCACTAACTATGGAAGTGGATGGCTACAAGGGGAGAGGGAGACCTAACATGAGGAGGATGGACTGTGTGAATGATGATATGGTTAAGAAGGGAATGAATATTAAGATGACTGTAACTAGAGATGAGTGGAAAAGAACAAAATACATGTTGTGCCGACCCCAAATAAATTTAGGATAAGTGCAAGAGGATGATTTATGGGTATATTATTATTATTAAAAAGAGATAAAGTTTGTAACGTTATAGGTGCTAATCTCTGTATCTACTGAACTAATTTTGAAAATTCTTTTACCAATATAAAGTCACATTAATTGTGAGTGTCATAGGCTGCATCAAAACGCTATTAAGGTGGGTCAGCAGCGGAGGAGCCGCGGGCAACTGCCATTTTTAGATAAATTTATAATTACCTTTTATTTCTATATATTTTTATATAATAATGTTAACGGGAATTAACGCAATCATGGTATAGGAAACCAGCCCTATGTCAATGAAGTAACGGACAAAGTCGGGTCCGTGTTAAGAACCCACTCCATACCGACAGTATACCTACACCACAAGCATAAAAGTAAACTTGGAACGCGATAGTTTAAAAGTTATAGAAAGAAAGAAAAAAAGAAAAAATAGGTAAAAAAACTTTTTAAGTTAAACGGTTTTATGTTAAACATCATTGCAATGTTTAAGATAAATGTACTAAAAATCAAAAAATAATAAAATAGATACAGTCGTGGGAATTATAAACATATGCATAGACTAGACTAAAATATAAAACCGTGGGGCACGTCAATTGTCTACAAATTATCGACTTAATGTGCGATAGAAGAATCGTTTAATTCGTCGTTAGGCAGTTGGCCCGCCGACGGTGAGGAAATTACTTACTATCAATTGACACTGCTTTGTAGACAATTGACGTGCCCCAAGGTTTTATATTTTAGTCTAGTTTATGCATATGTTTATAATTCCCACGACTGTATCTATTTTATTATTTTTTGGTTTTTAGTACATTTATCTTAAACATTGCAATGTATGTTTAACATAAAACCGTTTAACTTAAAAAGTTTTTTTACCTATTTTTATTTTCTAGTTTTTAGTTTTTATTTCGCATTCTGTTTAATTCATTTAGTGCTTCATTATGGCAAGGTTTCTTGCCCGTTAGTTTATTGCAGTCCGCTTCCAAGCGGCGGCCATCTTAGATTTCAATTTTGCATAGTAATTTGTTTCTACTTGTTGAGACCTTTCATTTGATACCCATGTTGATGGGATTGATAAAACCTAAGTTATCCGCCATTTTGTAGAGGCCGCCATCTTGGATTTTAATTTTATATAGTACATTGTATTCTACTGATTGAGCACTTTCATTTGATACCCATATTGATGGGATTGATAAAATCTACGTTAGCCGCCATTTTGTAGCGGCCGCCACCTTGGATTTCAATTTTTTATAGTATATTGTATTCTGCTTGTTGAGTCCTTTCATTTGATACCCATATTGATGGGATTAATAAAACCTAAATTATCCGTCATTTTGTAGCGGCAACCATCTTGAATTTATAATGATAATGAATAAACGTAATTGTATTGTCACCAAAATCCAAAGTGTATACAAAATTTCAGATTAATCGGTTGACAGGAAGAGGGTGAAATTTGAATTACTAAATTTGACCTAAGATGATTTAAAAAATAAAACAAACGTAAAACCGTTTAAAAAAATAATAAAACAAACGGGGTGAGCTAAATAAAACCGTTTAAAAATGTTTATTGCGACACAGCATACAGTACAAAAAAACACAGAATGCAAAAAGAGAAAATAAAATAAAAATTTAATTTTTATATACTGTGGCGGGTGAGGTGCCACGTCATTTTGATGTATTATTTGTAAATTCAGCAATGCTTTGGCAGAACTTCCCCCTATACTCTTATATATTCCCTCTCTCATTAGAAAAGGCAGGACTCTGACTATTAATTTGCTTTTATTAAATGTCTACCATAATTCTTAGCCATAATCGTTTATTTCTCAATCTCTAGAGTTCCGAGATTGCAAGCGCAGCCTACAAGTGCCCATGGTACATGTGCTCCATACCCTTGCGCCGCACTATCCTGGTCATCATGGTGCGCACATACAATATCACCAAACTCACTGCCGACGGATTCGCTACGTTATCACTGGCTTGTTTCACCTCTGTAAGTTTCATCGTCATCCGTGCAATGGTCGCGGTCGGATTCTTAATTGGCCTAACACCGGACTCAACGACTATTGACCGACTCTTAACGTAGCCTTTGATTCTTCATCCATCCAAATTGTAACCGTGCGAAGGTAGCTTTACTCACTGATCTTTTACCGAAAAGTGAGCGCTTTTATAAAGAATACAGGGCTAAAGTATTCATGTATTAATGGATGACGTTCTTTCAACACAATGGAACAATTGGGCATTTGCCTGACTAATCCAGTGGTGGGCGCCCTGGGAGTGAGAGTTCTCACGCTAGTCATGTCTGGGCAGCCGGTGTCTCCTTGTGCGAGCAAGTAATGCTCGTGAAGGAGACTTTGGAGCGAAAGCGAAGAAGATGCGCAAGCCGCAAGTACCGCGAATGAAGGAGACTCGGGCGTTGGAGGTCCAAAAAGACCTCCGTCCCCCATGAGTGCAGGCCTGGGGTGACGAGTGGAGCCGCCTGTCACCTAACAGAAGCAGGCCGTGGTGCCTTCCCATACGTGCTGACGAGATGGAGACTCCGTGGTACCCAAACCCGAAGGAGGCCGTCTCAAACGAGTCGGTACTGGGCCATTCGGGGTGCGAGGGACATGTTTCAGATAATTTCACCTTCGGCAACCTGCGGCCCACACAGTTAGCGTGCGTTTTAGTCGGTTCAAGTCCGACATATCCTCCCCCACCGGCTCCAGGGGTGGGGGAATCCGTGGGCATTTTGCGCACTAAAAAATAAAAATTGTCTGTAGGAAGAAGTCTAATATTGAATGTCTTTGTCTGTATACTTCCCAAGCCGTGAGCTGGATCATGTTGATAAAGTGGCAGTCTCTATAGTCGGTAGACGCAGGGAGCGCGGGGATTCCCGCTCAGTGCGAATAGGATATTTGCAGTGGTCTTAGTCTGAGTATTTCTATATAATTATGTATGTATTTACAAAACAACAACAGCGTGGTTCCCGGCAGTGTAGAATTTGGCCCACCCCATCTCTTCTCATGTGGTGTCGCACAAGGCGAGATATATACTATACAGCCCAGACTCATCCTCAGATGCATGGCTCGAGTCAACAATAGTGGCTACGGCAATAGGCTCACCCCCTATTACGTGGGACCGAATACAATTATTGGTGAAATGTGGGTGATAATTCACCTCTGCCTAACCCTCCGGGGATAAAGGCGTGATTATATGTATGTATGTATGTTTGTTACAAAACAACAATAATGTAGGTACTGAAGTAAAGATAAACAATCTTGATATGTCTTTATAATATGTTTCAAAAACTCAGTTTGCACATATTTTTCTGTTAAGAAGCTAACTTTAAAGACAAATCGGAAATTAAACCACTAGTTAGTCAACCTAGTTTATTTGTTTAATATGTGTTTTTTATAAAAAAATCGCTACAAGATTGTTCACTTTTACTTAAGTATTTTTTTTATTTTCTTTAATTTTTTTTTTATACCACTAAGTTGGCAGACAAGCACACGGTCCACCTGATGGGAAGCGGTTACCGTGGCCTATGGACGTATGCAACACCAGGGGTGTCACACTCGTGCTGCCGACCATGAAGAAACCTTCTGATGCCCCTCTTGAAAACTTATAAAATATAAATATAAGTAATAAAACTTATATAGAACACGTCAATTAGACTTCGCCTTGCCTTATGGTAAGCTGAAGGTAAAGTCTCAGAAAAGATGGTCACCATTACTTACTTTAAGCGAATAGAGTTTATGTACGTATGCTTATCAGCAGTAGAATGTCGAACTATATCTATTTATTTGTTTAACAGTAAGTTGCTATTGGAACCGCCTGAAGCCTGAAACTGAATTGGTTGATATGTCGGCTGTTTCGGGAGGGACTGCTGACTGACCCCTATTCTATTAGAATTTGTGTCGGTCGAAGAGAAACGAAAGAAATGAGTGTTTCCTACCAGATTACTGCTATTGGTATACAATTATAGCTCTGAGTCCTGTCTCTCAAAGTTAATATTTTTGTTTCAGATCATAAAAGCATCTTACACCTTTTTCACTGTATTAAATCAAGTGGATGATAGGAAAAAGTAAATAACACAAGATAATCAAATGTAAAATAAGAAAACTAGGTAAATAACACATAATCACTTGTAAAATTATAAATTTTCAATTAAATATGGCCGAGTGGTTTCCGGCAGAGTAGAATTTAGGCCACCCCAACTCTTCCCATGTCGTGTCGTAGAAGGCGTCTAAGGGATAGGGCTGTTTAACATCAGACAGATATATACAGCCCAGACTCAGCCTCAGACGCATGGCTCGAGTCAACAATGGTGCCCGAAATAGGGCAATATCTTGGGCTCACCCTCTATTGCGTGGGATCGAATACAATTATTGGTGAAATCTTAGTGTTAATTTACCTCTGCCTAACCCTCCGGGGATAAAGGCGTGATTATATGTATGTATGTTGATTTATTTGTCACAATATTAATCAAAATTACAAATAGTTAAACTAGTCTCTTGGATATTCAATATTTTCAATTAAAAAACATAAAAATATGTTTGAATGAATAGGTATGTTTTTTATTTAATAAATTTAATTAAAGACCCAACCTCTTTTCAATAATCATTAATATGAAAGTTTATGAAGAGTGCGTGTGTAAAAGTATTTTACTATGTGATTGAATTGACACAGAAAAGGAATTTGTCACAGATAATAGTTTAAAACTCAAACTAAGAGAAGCATAGAACTAGCGTGTAAAGGTGTGTAAAGTTTTTTTTTTTTTTATATAGGACACGCCAACTTGACCTCAACTCGCCTGATGGTAAGCTAAAGGCAAAAGGCTTAAAGGCCCCGGGACTGTAGGAAGAAGGAAACACGTGTACTGCTAATGAATTCCAGGTCTTGGTGGTGCGGCAAAGAAAAGAGTCTCCGAACCGCTTGGTTCTTGCTCGTATATTCTGCACAGTGTGAGGGTGACATCTAAGGCCTGCACGTGTTGTCCTATGTAGGAAAGGAGATGGTGGCATTAGTTGGAAGAGCTCGTCAGAACACTCACCGTGGTAGAGACGGTAAAATACAGCCAAGGAAGCAATATCTCTACGCATCTGCAAAGGCTCGAGGGCGACCACAGTCTAACGACTCATAATACTTCATACAGTCTGGCAGGCCTAGGGGTGGCGCTGCTTGCCCCTCCGATTCCGGGGACGAGGGGAACTCTGTGGTCCCCACACCCGAGGAGGGCCAGATCGAGAGAGATGGCTCTGGATCGGCTGTGGTGCGAGGGATATGCCTGTCAATCTCACCTTCGTTAACCAACAACGACTCTCAGGCGCCGTGCATTTTAGTCGATTCGAGTCCGACATAACCTCACCCACCGGCTCCAGCGGCGAGTATCAATCGGGACTTTTCGCCCGTAAAAAAAAGGCGATTAGCTACTGCATGTAACTCGTTATACTGTGGTAATACTAAAGTACTTAATACTATTTCGCTCGCTCTCGTGCGTGCACACAAAGAGTGCGAGCGAAAGAGTGTTATGTTATTTTTTTAGTCTCAGGTTTAGAATAACACATCAGTTATTAACAATTGTTTTCGGGGGGTCACAGCACCGCGGTCAGCAGGGATATTTTACTCTGAAGTCGCGGACAGCAGATAGACAAGCCCTCTCAATTTTTGCATTTCACGACAGACAGTTTTATTTATAGTTTTCTTAATCTATTCAATCCGTTTAAGCATGTGACATGATTACGCATGATTGACACTCCAGGTCACATTGTAAATAATCTAATCTATGATTTAGGGTTGCCAGACGAGATAGGTGCCATGACCTTCTTGTGCTATCCGTTGTCTCGTGCGCGTGCACGCATGAGGTATATGTTTAAATAACGGAAACGAATTTCTTGTCTTAGCCATATTTATCCTTTTTCAAGCCATGTTTAAAGTTCTGTGATTAAAAAGGAAATCTCTGATCCCTTATAAGATCTCTTCACTGTCCGTATGTCTATCAAGACATTTATCAGGGATTTCTTTTTATGTAGGACACGTCAATTAGACTTTGCCTCGCCTGGTGGTAAGTTGAAGGCAAAGTGTTTATTTTTTATATTTTTTATACCACTATGGTGGCAGACAAGCACATGGCCCACCTGATGGAAAGTGTTTACCGTAGCCTATGGACGTTTCTAACACCAGAGGAGTCACAGTCGCGCTGCCAACCCTGTAAGTACAGAGTTTCTGTGTCGTCAATGTAGAAGACAAAGCAGGACAAGCCTTTAGTCTTCCCACTGACAGCACAAATTCACCAGTGAGCTCTGGCTACCCTACTCACCGCTGAGAACACAACACGAAATTATTATAGCTATAGGTTTTCTGTAGGGCGGAGGTACTTCCCCAGTCGGACTGCTCAACACGGAAACACCGCCGTGTCCTACCTCCTAAAGTTTTATAAAAGTCACCATTACATACATATACTATGTTACAACAGTGAAACTCAACTTAACGGCCTCATCATATGCTTTTTCTCGCCCGCTTAAAGGACCTGGGACTGTAGGAAGAAGGAAACTCATGAGCTGGTAATGAATTCCAGGCCTTAATGGTGCAACTAAGGAAAAAGTCTTTTTTTTATACCACTTAGGTGGCAGACAAGCACACGGTCCACCCGATGAAAAGTGGTTACCGTGGCCTATGGACGTGTGCAAAACGAGTTTCTATACCGTCAGTGTGAAAGACAAAGCATTACAAGTTTTTGGTCTTCCCACTGACAGGACAAAAACTCTTCAGTGAGCTGGTGGCTACCCTACTCACCGCCGGGAGCACAACACGAGGTTATTACGGCCGCGGTATTCTATAGGGCGGGCATTAAAAAAGTTTATTCTCATATTTTGTTTAAGTACCTAAATTCCCTCTAATCCTTCTAGGTGAGCGAAATTGCTTAGAACGTCGATAGTATATCTCTTCCCTAAGAGATTACTTTCATCCCAACGCATTACATATCCAAATTATTGTTATGATGCAATATTATTTAATCTTTTAAAAGCAGTAAAAGTACGGTTATAGACGGTTACCGGCGGTATTTACCTAACGGGTGGCCGAAAGGCGCGAAGCACTGGCTATCATAGTGTACTAACTGAGATGTAGTTACCTGCTTCTCTAAATAGAAGCGACAGTGGTTTGTTAACCAATGAGGTTGCTGTGAATTGTAAAGCTATGTTCATAATAGTAGACAAGTTTGTAATATGCCGACAATTGAAAAGGTGCAAGCGAAAAACATATTTCAGGAAAATCACTGATGATACAGATAACATAATACTAAAGTCAGATGATTGTGATAAAGACAGCCATAGTCGTTTTGCATAATCTATGGACCGTATTTCAGAACGATACTTAGTCCGGAATTTCGATTTATAATTGGATATGAGGACAGATTGTATTCTAGATGACAGTTATAATAATGCGGTTATAATATATATATATATATAGGTATATAATAATCAATTCCACGACCAAGGCGGTGACTTCCGATCCGGCTCGTTCCTGGGGCAAAGGTTGGCTATTGCGATTCAGCGGGGCAACGCGGCCAGCATCATGGGCACCTTTGCGCCGGGAACGATGCGGAGTGGGTTGTTTGACGCGGCATGATCGCGAGTTTGTTTCGTGTATTTATGTTTTAATTATTTTGTATGTGATAAATAAATATAATAATTAATTATAATATTTAATAATTAATTATAGTATGTATAATGTTAACTAGAATTAACGTGATCATGGTATAGGTACATTTTTTTTACCTTTGGTTTGCCTGATGTTTCGACCAGGTTACACCGGCCGTGGTTACAGACTGACTGGCTCAGCGGTGCACGCCCGCCGTCTTCGAGCTCGTGATGTAGAAAGTTCTTCCTCTACCCGCACATTCTCGATATTTTTATATTTTGTTTTTGCCCTGTACCGTCACATACCACACTCACAGAGTCCATATTCTGTACGCAAACTGTCCGGTGTCTTACCGACTGCGCAGAAAAGCGAGGTTGTATATTTTTTATCACTGGATTCCATGTTTCTGATAATTTAAACACGATTGAAATTGTTATGCTTCTTAATTTCAATCGCTTCACGTACGGCTCTTGCGTAGAAGTATCGTTCGGTGGGGAGGACTTGTGTATTATGGAATTCAATCCATCACTAACCCGAGTATACTCTACATCCTAAGGTGAGCAGTCAGACAAAGTCGGCTCCGTGTTAAGATACATACCATACCGTATACAAACCAGGCATAAATAACAGGGATAAACAACATTGTGGGTACACTGAAGGATGTCTTACTGTTACAATGTCCAGGTGTACATAAGATAGATTGCATTGTATCGGAAACGAAAAAAAGTTAAGTCATATATTTTTTTAAATTTATTTTGATACTCCGTGCGTAAACAATGTCATTTAAATTATTTGTAACTAACATAGCCATGTAAGAACTCGTTACTAACCCAATGAGCCAAAGATTTTTTTATTATTATTACAGTTGTTTTTCATTTAATGTTTACATTTCAGTATGAGAGTAGATAAAATGAATTATTAGTATTATTTTCTTCGCAAGTGTTTTTTTTTTTTAATACCACTTAGTTGGCAGACAAGCACACGGCCCACCTGATGGAAAGTAGTTACCGTGGCCTATGGACGTCTGTAACACCAGAGGAGTCACAGTCGCGCTGCCAACCCTGTAAGTACAGAGTTTCTGTGCCGTCAGTAGAAGACAAATCAGGACAAGCCTTTAGTCTTCCCACTGACGGCACAAATTCTCCAGTGAGCTCTGGCTACCCTACTCACCGCTGGGAACACAACACGAAGTTATTATAACCGCGGTATTCTGTAGGGCGGAGGTACTTCCCCAGTCAGACTGCTCAATCGGGCGGATATAAAAACGCCGTATCATACACGTGTGTATGGATGATTGCCATCCTCAGCTCTCTTTCGTTTTAAGGCTGTAAGCAGCTTTATTTTCGCGTTATTACAACGGTAATGAAAACTGACTTAGCGGATTAATGTGACGTCATACGCCTCTAGTGGGAGTCGGTTGTTTTGGACCCAATTTAAAAGTTCATGTCTTGGAAACTAATTGATATATCAGAATAATTCTTTCACGTGTATTTTTTGTTTTCCACACAATATAATAAGCTAAAATTCAAAATTGGTGAACATTCTACATTATATTTATCTTCTTCTTCTCCTTTTTTCATAGCTTCTGCAGCAATTCGCCGCAATTTTGCCACTGTCAAGTCTATAAGATTATTTATTACTGGCGACGCCAATGTCAAGTTTTCAACAAATTCTACCACAGCCACGTTAGCCACGCCAGTAAATTCGTTTCCGTGTGTGCGGACACCGCCACCCGATTCTGGTGGTCGATCTGGACCTGTGGTTGAATTTTAGAGGGCATTGTATTGTTCCATATTGAATAAAAGCTATGACGTTCAAACGTGGACAGATCGTGACATGGACAGACTACGTTTTTGCATAATGAGTACGCAAATATGTAAATAGAAAAAAACTAAAGGCTTGGTGCGTATATATAGGCCACAGTAACAGATAATATGATATATTTTAGGATGACGGGCAATTATGATATAATACTTAATATTTTGACATATCTAAGTAGATTCTGACATTAAATAAACATTGAATTTTGGTTTAGACGAGTTTGAACTTAGCTTATGAAGCAATTATTAATTACAAGTGAGTGAAGGTATGCATGTAAAAAATCTGGTAGGAAATAGAAATTTAATATTTGCACGCCACAAATGGCAGAATATGCTGTATATCCTAAACCACCTCAATACCTGTAACCAACCATATTCTAGGAAATAAAGATTCTTATTATTATTAAATATTATATATTTTTTTATTCTAATTCTCTTATAATGCTACCTGATATTTAATACATACAAAATAATTAAAACATAAATACACAAAACAAATTCGCGATTATGTCGCGTCAAACAACCCACTTCGCATCGTTCCCGGCGCAAAGGTGCCCACGATGCTGGCCGCGTTGCCCCGCTGAATCGCAATAGCCAACATTTGCCCCAGGAACGAGCCGGATCGGAACTCACCGCCTTGGTCGTGGATGCAGCGGCCAATTTCCGCAATCAACCTCTTCGTGTCCCTTCTTATTACATAAGGTATAATAAAGAGAATTAGGTCGTATGATTCATAGAACATTTCAACACTATTTACGCAGTCACTCCTGTTGCTATAGGCAATTGGCAATTCGTTAGTTGAATAGAATAGACTTTTTTTATCGTGCGTAAATCCCCTCAGATACCCCCCACTAGAGCCGGTGGGGTAGGATATGTCGGATTCGAACCGACTAAAACACACGCCGTCAGAGATTGCCGTAGGCGTATCCCTCGCATCCCGGTCGAAATAGAATAGACTAGTCAATGTATGGGTTGACATGCATTTACAACTGTCATAAACGTCATAATACGTATCATTCCCACACTTTTATAATTCTATTCTATTATACTATCAATTGTACCGCTTGTCTAGGGTACAGAGTCAAGAACGTAGGTGAAATAACGAAAAATACTATATTAGTCAGTATTAAAATGATCCGAAATTTGAAGTGTTTAGAGAATTATATACTTACTTTTTTATATCACTTAGATAGCAGACGTATAAGAAGAAGTATAAGGCCCACCTGATGGGAAGTGGTTACCGTGGCCTATAGACGTATGCAACACCAGGGGTGTTACACTCGCGCTGCCGACCACGAAGAAACTTTCTGATGCGCCTCTTGAAGAACCCCATATTGTAGGTGCTTGGGAAAACCGCAGCAGGGAGGTGATTCCACAGATTGAGTGTGCGTGGGATGAAGTTTCTTTCATACCGCACAGTGCGCACCGTCACAGGTCGCAACGTGGGAGGTTAAATTCCCTGCCTATGACGAGAGATGTGATGATAGAATGTAGCTGTGTGCTTAGTTGTGATGTACAAAAACAGTTGCTCTCTAAATAATTGCAACGGAGTCAAATGTTCATTGTCCGGTGCACAAACTTGTTCACACAAAAGACATTAATAATGACCTTAATTAAAAGAAAATACGGTACGATTGTTAAAACCGAATCTCACGATAATAAAAAAAAAAGAGGTAATGCAAATGCCGGAACTGTATCAAGATAAACTATAGCATGTACTGTCTCTTTTGTCTGTCCGGTCATCTGGTCATGTACTTAGTACCCATTTCAAACAAAAGGGTTAACAAACAAAAGGTATAACCTAACCTCAGATGCTAACCAACACACTAAATAAGAGACCGTTCATTAATCACGCTATGTTTTTAGCAACCTAAAATCACGTATATATATTTTTTTGGTACAAGTTATTAAGAAAAAAAAACAAAATTGAGAGAAAACAAATATACGTGATATTTTCATGATTTTTTCCTCATACCTGGGGATTTTGCGCACGTCAAAAAAGAAAAAAAAAATGTAATTGTCCAATATGTATTTGTGGTGACCCTCCTTCCTGAGACGTTGCCTTCAGCTTACTATCACGCGAGGTGAAGTCAAATTGATGTGTCCTTCGTGAAATAAAATGAATTATTAAAAAATAAAGTCAAAGTCATTTATTGCGATATCCATATACAAATATTGTTACAATAAAATATATACAATTAAGTTCCACCATATTTCAGCCAGATTGGCATGCAATAACGTCATTAGACGAGTATTATTATAATAGAGAAAGTAATTTAGTAATTTAAATCGAATTGAATTATAAATATTAAGAATATATATTACAATTATAAATGTCAGAATTTCCATGTCAAAATTTTATAAATGTCAGAGTTTACATGTCAAAATTAGAGATGTCAGTATTTGCAGTACCAACCAACAAAGACGCACGCCGCCTGTGGGTCGTTTTGGTTGCCGAAGGTAAGGTTGACAGGCATATCCCTCGCACCCCGGCCGACCCAGGGCCATCTCTCACGACCTGGCCCTCTTCTCGGGTGTGGGGACTACAGAGTCCCCAACTCGTTCCCGGAAACAGGGAGGCCACGCCAGGCGCGCCACCGCCGCGGCCTGCTTCTGCCAGGGTGACAGGCGGCTCCACCTGTCACCCCCAGGCCTGCGCTCAGGGGGGGCGGAGGTCGTTCATCGACCTCTGACGCCCGAGTTGCCTTCGTACGCGGGCAGCTTGGCTTGCGATCCTTCGTCGGCACACATTGCCCTTATACATCTCTTCTGTGATTTAAAGACTTGTTCCTTTTCAGTACAAATACCCCAGATAATAACACCGTACCTCAGTATGGATCTCACGTAACCATAAAAACACCAAATAAAGAACCCGACTGCTGAATAATAATATAATGTTATTTAAATAAATCCATATGAACGCAGCCTTACATTCAAATACTTATAAGATAGTGGGGGCGATATATGTAGTAAGCCGGCACGAGTTCATAATCACAATCAAGTACCGACTTCGAACGTCTAAGTACAGTCGAAGTCATTTCACGATGTCGAAAGTCGGTACGACAATGTCGAAGTTTGTATTTTTAGTTTTAGTGAGTTATGTACAAGTGCAAGGTTGCTATTGGAACAATAGGTGTTCATATCAATTGTTTGGCTCAAAAACACCATACGAATCGATAAGAGGAGATATTAGAGATTACCCTACTCCAGAAAGTAAGTGTTTTGTAGTTATTTTTGAAAACTACGTCTATGGCGTAGAGTGTTTGACGTCGGAAGTTCGATTACCGCTTAGTGCAAATATTTGTATGCATAAAAATGTATAATTGTATTAATTGAGTTTCTAAGTAGCTTCTGCTACTTATCTATTGCACGAATTTTATTTAAAACTAACTATGGCACTATATATATAAAATTGAGAAACCTCCTCTTTATTGAAGTCGGTTTATTGTAATAATATATTGAATACAGTACCAAAAATAAAAAAAATAAGTTTAAAACTAAAACCCGGCTACTGAAAAAGTTTTAAACAAGAAAATATCTAGGATAGCCGTGGTCGTATGACACTTAGTCTAACTAATTAATATATTGTAGGGAAAAGTGGCACATATACGAACGACCACGGCTATCTTAGATATTTTATTGTTTAAAACTTTTTCAGTAGTAGAGTTTTGTTTTAAACTTATTTCTTTATTATATTATTTTGGGGTAAGCAATAGGTATAATATATATTTTTTTATATATGCTAATTAAACCCTTTCAGTTGATACCAAACACGACACATTTATTTCAAATTTATTTTTTAACATAGTACTTTATGACTGCTTTTTTTTAAACGTGCGCAAAATCCTCTCGAATACCCCTCACCCAAGCCGGTGGAAGAGGTTATGTCGGACTCGAACCGAACAAAACGCAAGCCGTCTGTGGGTCGTTTTTGGTTGCCGAAGGTGAGGTTAACAGGCATATCCCTCGCACCCCGGCCGACCCAGGGCCATCTCTTTCGATCTGGCCTTCTCCTTGGGTGTGGGGACCACAGTGTCCCCGACTCGTCCCTGGGAGCGGGGACCACCGCGGCCTGCTTCTGCCAGGGTGACAGGCGGCTCCACCCGTCACCCCCAGGTCTGCGCTGCGTTCATGGGGGGGTGGAGGTCGTTTATCGATCTCCGACGCCCGAGTTGCCTTCGTACGCGGGCAGCTTGGCTTGCGATCCTTCGTCGCTCCCGCTGCCGCTCCCGCCCCGCCTCCTCCTTCACGAGCATTACGTGCTCGCAGAAGAAGGCGCCGGCCGCCCACGCATCCGCGCAGCAAATCATCGCCGCGAGCAAGGTGGAGAGCGTGAGAACTCTCTCTCCCAGGGCCGCTACCGGCTCGCGTCTCGGCGTCTCCCACGCCGGACACTCGGTGAGCGTGTGCGGCCCCGAGTCCTCGCTCGCATCGCAGTGATGGCAAACGGACGTTGGCTCTTTCTCCATCCGACGCTGATACTTCCCGAAGCACCCGTGCTCGGTGATCATCTGCGTCAGACGGTACGAGAGGCTGCCGTGTGACCTCTCTAGCCACTCCCCCATGATGGGTCTTACCGCCGCTACTACGGCGCGCCCTGTGCTTGTTCGCCCAAGTCGTAGCTCCCATTCCAACTTTATGACTGCTAGAGGGCGTCGCATTAGATTGAGTGACACGTTATGTAGCCTATGCTATGCTTCTAACAAATACCTCATTTGTCCAGTTCTGATTAGTGCTTAAGGAGCTATCCCTAAACATATTTAAAAGATTGGTAAAGAACTACTACCTATCATTGTGAACACTGTGACAGTTCACAATTAATATGCTCACTATTTTCCCTTCTTATTAGTATGTACTATTTACTTCGTATATCTATTTATGTGCTAAAGTTGTATATTTATTTTACTTTATTTGAACTTCTCTCATATCTATCTTTCTTTTTGTATTTTTTAATACACCTTGTTTCTAGTTTATTTGCTAACTACATCAAATCTTTTGCTTTATTACACTACTGTCCATCCCAAGGTTGCCTGGAAGAAATCGCTTCCAGCGATAAGGCCGTCCATTGTACATTAAACTGTATGCATGCTAACTACAAATTTTACTGTAATCTATTGGTGTACAATAAAGAATTATTATCTATCTATCTATCTATCTATGAGGGAACAGATGAACCTACGTACATCCATACATTGCCTGTCAAAATCATAACCCTCCTTTTGCTTCGCCTTAGTCGAGTAACAAACATGGTTCTTAAATAATTATTCTAAACGCCAATGTACTCAAATGTAAAATATAAAATGTTTGTGAAGAGGAACTTAGATTAAACGAGGAAAATGTGGTGTGTTTACTCAATGTTAAGTGCAATGTGTATTTGATTAACGTGACATCACACAAAAATATGCATCAAAAAACAACATTTGAAAGTCAGCAAAACGTTTTACACAGGTGACAAGAGGGGAATAGTGAGTCTTCTTCTTTTCTTTTTGACGGCTTCTGCAGCGAATCGCCGCAAATCTGCCAATATCAATAAATGTCTTTAAAATTATAAATGGCGAGATGCCAATGTCGAGTTTTTTATGTTGCGGTCCTTTAGAATGATTGTTGATGATGATGAGTTGATGATGATGATCATTTTTTTTGTACCAGATTTGTTTTTCCTTTTTTTTACATTTATTTTATAAACCATATAACGGATTCCACAGTGTGAAACCTGTAATTTGGAAGGAACTGTCTTCTGAGACACAGATTGAGGACCTAGTTCGGGATACAGAGACTGTATATACCTAGGTTTATAACAAAATGATACAATAAATTTATTATAATTTTTATTTATTATAATGAGATGATTGCTGCCTCAGTAGAGTTGTGGGGACTTTACTAGAAGCTCCCTAGGGAGATTTGGAACCAACACGAAAAGTCACAATTCTCTATAATTTGCCACTTTCCTACACTTATGTGCGTTGTCAAAGACGTTATGTCTAAAAATCCACCATTTCTATACATAAAAACTAGAATTCACACCAATTTCGGTAAATAAAATAATACCGCGATGCGCCCTTCTTCGTGTTGGCGCCAAAACGCCGAATAGAGAGTCTTTTACATACATACATATAATCACGTCTTTATCCCCGGAGGGTTAGGCAGAGGTGAATTATCACCCACATTTCACCAATAATTATATTCGGTCCCACGTAATAGGGGGTGAGCCTATTGCCGTATTTCGGGCACTATTGTTGACTCGAGCCATGCATCTGAGGCTGAGTCTGGGCTGTATATATCTGTACGATGTTAAACAGCCCTATCCCTAAGTCGCCTTGTACGACACCACATGGGAAGAGATGGGGTGGTCCAAATTCTACTCTGCCGGGAACCACGCGGGTCTTTCATCGTTATTTATTAGTAGAAGGTGCATACAGGAGCGGCAGCACGAGGGATGCTCCTGGTGTTGCAGGCGTCCATAGGTCACAAGACTCATATTCCATCATGTGGATGGCGGATCGGGGCAATAGGAGGGAGGTCTCACTTGAACAGTCCGAATGGGGAAGTATCTCTACCCAACAGAATACCGCAGCCATAATAACCTGATGTTGTGTTCCCGGCGGTCAGTGGGGTAGGCCAGAGCTCACTGGAGAGTTTTCGTGCTATCAGTGGTTTGCCCTGCTTTGTCTTCTGTATTAACGGCACGGAAATTCTCTGTTTTTATAGGGTTGGCAGCATGAGTGTGACTCTCTAAATGTTGCACACGCCCATATGTCACGGTTACCACTTTCCATCAGGTGGGCCGTATGCTTGTCTTGTCCGCCATCAAAGTTGTATAAAAATAATAATAATAATAATATGGGCAGCGTGCTTGTCTGTCACCTAAGTAGTATAACAAAAAAAACGACTTGCATTGTGTCATGGTTCGCTGCTGAGGTGGGAAAGAATGTTTCATTTGGAACTTATCTGCATGACAGTTAAAAAGAATTTAGTGGTCAAGTTGAGGTCTTACATTGATAACATTTTTATTCCATATAGTTAGATTAGAATACATACGTGCCGCGTGGTCCCCGGCAGAGTAGAATTTGTACCACCTCATCTCTTCCCATGCGGTGTCGTACAAGGCGACTTAGGGATAGGGCTGTTTAACATCAGACAGATATATACTTATTCTACAATTCTACAACATTTCTACACAACACTATCTAGACCCATGGTAAGCATAGCTTAACTAGCTAGGCCAGAGATGCCCTCCGAGCGGAGATTAAGCGGGCGAAAGTCGCGGCTTATAAGGAGCTCATGGAGACGCTGGAGCGGGACCCATGGGGGCGGCCTTACCTTATGGTAAGAGGAAAGCTGCGCCCCCGGGCCCCGCCGTTGACCCGGGTTCTCCAGCCAGCTCTGCTCGGTGGAGTGGTCGAGTCCCTGTTCCCGGCGCGAGCGGAACACGTTCCGCCGCAGATGACTCCGCCACCTCGGTCGCCTGTGGCGCCCAGTGTGGTAGTTGACGACGAAGTCCCCGAGGTCACTTGGGTAGAACTGGAGCTGGCGGTGCGAAGGCTTAGAGCCAAGAAGAGCACCGCCCCGGGACCCGACGGCATTCCAGGCCGCGCGTGGGTCCTAGCTCTGGGAGAAGACGGTCTCGAACCCCGACTTAGAGGGTTCCTCAGCGCATGCTTGGAGCGGGGCCAGTTTCCGAAGATGTGGAAGACGGGGAAACTGGTCCTCATCCGAAAGGAGGGTCGCCCGGCGGACGAACCTTCCGGCTACCGGCCCATTGTGTTGCTCGACGAGGTGGGCAAGCTCTTTGAAAGAGTTATTGCGAAGCGCCTCGTCGAGCACCTCTCTGGTAGGGGGCCGGACCTGGCGGATGCCCAATATGGCTTCCGCCGGTGGCGGTCCACCGTGGATGCCATCATGCGCGTGAGGACTTTGGCGGAGGAGGCAGTTGCCCGGGGCGAGGTGACGTTGGCGGTGTCCTTGGACATCTCCAACGCGTTCAACACCTTGCCCTGGAGTTGCATCAGGGAGGCACTCGTGTACCACGGTGTGCCTCTCTACCTCCGCCGCATAGTCGGGGCGTACCTGACGGAGAGAGCCGTCATCTACCCAAGTGCGACTGGCGTCGGTCGGCGTGAGATGTCGTGCGGTGTTCCACAGGGATCGGTTCTCGGGCCGCTACTGTGGAACATTGGATACGACTGGGTGCTTCGCGGTGAGCTTGCGGACGGCGCCGCCGTCACGTGCTATGCGGACGACACGCTAGTGACGGCGAGCGGGGCTACACACCGCGAAGCGATCCTGAGGGCCACGACCGCGGTTGCTCAAGTCGTGGAACGGATCCGGCGGCTGGGCCTTGAGGTGGCTTTGCATAAATCCGAGGCCATGTTCTTTCATGGACCTCGGCGCACGCCACCACCTGGTTCCAGTCTGACAGTGGGAGGCACTCTCATCGGCATCAAGCCCCAGATGAAATATCTGGGGCTCGTGCTCGACGGCCGGTGGGACTTCGGGAAGCACTTCCGAAGTCTGGGCCCCAAATTGGCGGGCACAGCCAACGCTCTGGCGCGGCCACTGCCCAACCTGAGGGGCCCGGAGGACTCCTGCAGGAGACTCTACGCGGGTGTCGTGCGGTCCATGGCCCTGTACGGGTGTCCCGTGTGGGCGGACACCCTGAGTGATCGGCACATGCTCCTGCTGCAGCGTCCGCAGCGGAAGTTGGCGTGCCGCATCATAAGGGGGTACCGCACGATATCCTTCAACGCGGCGAGTCTCCTCGCCGGATCCCCACCATGGATCCTGGAAGCGAGATGCCTTTCGGCGCTATACCGGTTCCGAAGGGCGGCGCGGGAGCGGGGTCACGATCCCGAGCCCGAAGAAATTCGGGCCGTGAGATCCCGGCTCCACAGGGAAATGGTGGTGGAATGGGAGAGACGACTTGGGCAACCAAGCGCAGGGCACGCCGTAGTAACGGCGGTAAGACCCATCATGGGGGAGTGGCTAGAGAGGCCACACGGCAGCCTCTCGTACCGTCTGACGCAGATGATCACCGAGCACGGATGCTTCGGAAAGTATCTGCGTCGGATGCAGAAAGAGCCAACGTCCGAGTGCCATCACTGCGACGCGAGCGAGGACTCAGGTCCGCACACGCTCACCGAGTGTCCGGCGTGGGAGACGCCGAGGCGGGAGCTTGTGGCGGCCCTGGGAGTGAGGGTTCTCACGCTCTCCACCTTGCTCGCGGCGATGGTTCGCTGCGCGGATGCGTGGGCGGCCGGCGCCTCCTTCTGCGAGCAAGTAATGCTCGTGAAGGAGGAGGCGGGGCGGGAGCGGCAGCGAGAGCGACGAAGGATCGCAAGACAAGCTGCCCGCGCACGAAGGCAACTCGGGCGTCGGAGGTCGATGAACGACCTCCGCCCCCCATGAGCGCCGGCCTGGGGGTGACAGGTGAAGCCGCCTGTCACCCTGGCAGAAGCAGGCCGCGGCGGTGGCGCGCGTGGCGCGCCTCCCCGTTTCCGGGGACGAGTTGGGGACTCTGTAGTCCCCACACCCGAGAAGAGGGCCATATCGTGAGAGATGGCCCAGTCGGCCGGGGTGCGAGGGATATGCCTGTCAACCTCACCTTCGGCAACCAAAAGGACCCACAGGCGGCGTGCGTTTTAGTCGGTTCGAGTCCGACATAACCTCCTCCACCGGCTCCGGTGGGGAGGTATCCGTGGGGATTTTGCGCACGTAAAAAAAAAAAAAAAGCTTAACTAGCTTGTGTTATGGAATCTAGAATGCGGATAAACATACTTAGATATTTTTTTTGTAAACTAATATATATTATACATGGAAACCCTCAGACCAATGCAAATATTGAGGAGGTAGGACACGGCGGTATTTCCGCCCAATTGAGCAGTCCGACTGGGGAAGTACCTCCGCCCTACAGAATACCGCGGTTATAATAACTTTGTATTGTGTTCCCGGCGGTGAGTAGGGTAGCCAGAGCTCACTGGAGCCAGAGCTCACTGTTTTCGTGCTGTCAGTGGAATGACCAAAGGCTTGTCCTACTTTGTCCTCTACACTGACGGCACAAAATCTTTGTTCTTACAGGGTCGGCAGCACGGATGTGACTCCACTGGTGTTACACACGTTCATAGGTCATGGTAACCACTTTTCATCAGGTGAGCCGTGTGCTTGCCTGCCACCTAAGTTGTATAAAAAAAAAAATACATATTCGTGCATACAAATATTTGCACTGAGCGGGAATCAAACCCGCGCCTCCTGCATATCAGTCGAACGTTCTACCGCTACGCCACAGATGAAATACATAACTAAAAATAAGTATGTATATACATACTTAAACAGATAAATGATGACACACTATTTACACTTGATAAATCAAAATCAAACATGAACTCCAAGTGCAACAAAAACAGTAGTTCGTTAATGGCTCCCACTATTGTCAGCCATTGTTGAATGCATAACAACTATCTGCTATATAAACATATAGTTTGTTGATATAGATACTATTAGTTATGGGATGTCAAAAGATTTCACGAGATTATCGCACGTGCAATATCATCTGTTTAGTAAACATAAATTGTTCTTCCATTTACATAATTGGTTACAAAGACAGCTACGAAAAAGGAATTATTTTTCTTAATTGTATAACCAGTTGCAAAGAGAAACAAAGTCTTCTTTGGTAGCGGGATATGAATAGTCAGTTTAGTTCTAATAATAGTTTCTAGTTTTAAAGGTTACTTAGCCGATCGCAGTCCACTGTTGTACATAGGCCTCTTCCAAAATTACATTTATACATGTAATTATTTAATTCTTCTTTCGTAACTGATTATCAAAGCAACAGTAAAACTTAAACAAAGTATTCAAAATCAGTTACGAAACAGGACGAAGTCAATTTTTTCGAGTGGTCTGTTTGTCTAAGGCCCGTATATATACCAGAACAACGCTCTGTTGTGTAATAAAGCTGTCACCTAGATACAAGCTGTCCTCAAATTGAACTAATAGTTCTGTGAACATTAGACCTCACAAGCAACCTTTATCACTTTTTCTGACCTGACGATACTAAGATTTTCTTATTTTAAATAGCCATCGATGTTTCACCAAAAAAAGACGATCCGTTCTTAGAAAAACGCTACAGTAACTACCACCCTTTTTTCTCACCTGTTATTTTATACGAATTTCACCCTTAGGAGGCATGAATTTTTTTACATCAACCTGTGAGGAATCAATTCCATCGTGTTTCAGCCAAAAATCTTCAAGATTCATTCATAAATAATGCGACAGCCAACTTCCTCCCATTTCTCCCTCATTTACCATCCTATCAAAAAAAACTCGATGAAAAGTTGAGTTTTAAATCAAATAATATGTGTGCCAAGTTTGGTGATAATCGGGTCAAAAATGCGCCCTCCAGACTGGAACTGACATACGGATTAGATACGGACAAGATTACAGCAAACGGAAAAAAATCAGCTGTCAAAACGCAGATTTTCTCGCTTGGCCCGCTCGGTCCATTATGACTGAGTATCATTCTAGAAAACGGTCATAAAATAAAACATCTTTATCCACCCTTGTAGGTCATTATTGACTTGTATTATATTATTCATCTTTATTTCACATTATTGACTTGGAAGGGTTAAACACGTATCGATTTTTGTTAGATTAAAAAAAACACTTTTTTTTCAATACCACTTAGGTGGCAGACAAGCGCACGGCCCACCTGATGGAAAGTGGTTACTGTGGCCTATGGACGTGTGTAATACCAGAGAAGCCACACTCGCGCTGCCAACCCTGTAAGCACAGAATTTCTGTGCCGTCAGTGTAGAGGACAAAGCAGGACAAGCCTTTAGTCATCCCACTGTTAGCATAAATTCTCCAGTGAGCTCTGGCTACCCTACTCACCGCTGGGAACAACACGAAGTTATGATAACCGCGGTATTCTGTAGGGCGGAGGTACTTCCCCAGCCGGACTGCTTAATTGGGCGGAAGTACCGCCGTGTCCTACCTCCTGAAACTGATGATGACTTTTTTAACCGTATAGTGCAAAAAAAGAAAGTTTAGCAATGATTACCAAAAAAACATAATGAATTAGGAATTATAAATATTAATATAGTAAATTATGAGCCTGCTGTTATTATTATTATTTGTCGGCCTCTGTGGTGTAGCGGTAGAACGTTAGACTGCTACGCAAGAGGCGCGGGTTCGATTCCTGGTCAGTGCTAATATTTGTATGCATGAATATATATATTTGCATTGGTCTGGGTATTTCTATGTATAATATGTATGTATTTACAAAAAAAAAGTATCTAAGTATGTTTAAGGCCTTCGATCGGGTCTGGCACATAGGTCTTCTTACGAAGTTGCCGTATTATGGACTCCCCGAGGGACTGTGCGAATGGATCTTCAGCTTTTTGTCCAACAGAAGCATCCAAGCTGTCATCGACGGCAGCTGCTCGGACCGCATGAACATAAACGCTGGTGTCCCACAAGGCTCCGTGATGTCTCCGACGCTGTTTCTGCTGCATATCAATGACATGCTGTCTGATGGCTCCATTGTTATGCAGACGACAGTACCGGGGACACGTGTTACACGGGCCGTGCAAATATCCCTCAGTCCGAGGTGGAGAAGAGTCGCGAACAACTTGTGTCTAAAATCGAAACTACTCTCTACCTACCTAGTCCAATTCAACCCCACTAAGACACAAGTATGTGTATTCACCGCTAAGAAAACCCCATTCATTGTAGCGCCGCAATTCCTGGGCACACCGCTTACCATCTCCTCGAGTAGCGGGATCCTTGGAGTCGATATCTCCAGTGACGTCCAATACCGAAGTTATTTGCAAGACAAGGTTAAGTTGGCATCAAGAAAATTCGGAGTGCTCTACAAGGCGAAGCAGTACTTCACTGCGGGGCAGCAACTCCTTCTTTATAAAGCACAGGTTCAGCCTCACATGGAGTACTGATGTCACCTTTTTGCTGGAGCACCTGCATACCGGCTTGACCCCTTCGACTCGTTGCAAAGACGGTCATTGAGGCTGGTTGACAATCCTACACTCACAGGTAGAGTGGAACCTCTTAGCCACAGGAGGGATTTTGCCTTACTGTGTGTGTTCTACCGCCTATACAATGGTTTGTGCTCAGATGAATTGTTTGACATGATGCCCGTAGCTACATTCTATCATCGCACCTCTCGCCATAGGCAGGGAATTCACCCTCACACATTGCGACCTGGGACGGTGCGCACTGTGCGGTATGAAAGAAACTTCATCCCACGCACACACAAGCTGTGGAATAACATCCCTGCTGCGGTTTTTCCAAGCGCCTACAATTATGGGGTTCTTCAAGAGGGGCATCAGAAGGTTTCTTCATGGTCACCGCTTCCCATTAGGTGAGCCGTGTGCTTGTCTGCCAACTAAGTGGTATAAAAAAATCCGTATTCTAATTCCGTAACACAAGCTTGTTAAGCTATGCTTACCATGGGTCTAGATAGCGTTGTGTACAATATTTATTTCTTATTTCTTTATTATTAAAGAAAAAAATTGATTGCTTATCAAGAAAAAATATGAGGAAATAATAAGTTGTTACTAACGTGTAATAAACATAGGTACTATATATACTTTACCTAATTACCTTTCATAATGCACATACCTTGTTATTCTCTGCACCACCTATTGGGTTGACTGGTAGAGAATGCCTGTGGCATTAAGTCCGCCTTTGTACATTTGTGCATGAAGTTTAAATAAATAAAAAAATAAAAGCTCTTATCTTATTTAATTTATTTTATAATTAACTACCAATCAATTTCTTTTCCACTTCACAACTATTTAATACACTGAAGTACTAGCCCTAGATACCTTTACGTTTAGCTCTCTGCCTACCCGCATTAATCTTCTTAACGTCTTAGAAAAAAAAATACTTCAACAGGGATGCCGAATCTCGCAAAAGGACTATTCGAATCGCTTTAACCATATTGGCCGAATTGGAAGCCAGTGTATCATAATGCGTTTTGGGCCAGGCCAAGTCTACCCTACCTGCCGCTCGTTGCTCTGCTGAAACCAGATGGGTCGTTAAACTATACCGCTAAGGAGAGAGCATATTACTTAATCAATATTGTAGTTTTAGCATTTTATGCTGTGTGTTAATGAATAAGTGGCAATATGTTTCTAGAAAAGTCACAAACATCATAAACGTCAAACAAATGATTAAAATACAAATATCACTTTATCTCATTGACACTAATTGATTTCTTATGTTACATAGTGTGTATGTATAACGGTCTGTATTATTATTGTGTACATAGATAATATATCACAAATTAGAACATCATTAGTGTAGTAAATGGATTATTATTTTGCTTGCACCTACCTCAATGTATCTCTGCATCACCCTAAGGTTGACTGTTAGATAATGCCTTTGGTATTAAGTCCACCGTTGTACAAAGTTACTGTGCATAAAGTTGAATAAAAAAAACCGTTATTTTAACCGAGTTCTTGAAAAGAGGGGTTCTCAATTCGGATGTTTATATTGTAAAGCTGATAATTTTTCTGGGGGAGTCGTAATAAAACGGAATCGGGGATAACCCAAACGATTTGCAACTTGTCCAGGGCAGTTCATTATTTTATTCATTATCGTCTTTGCGTTCATTCCGGTCGTATCTAAGGCCTTCACTTCAGAGTGTAGGATCCGCTGAAAGTCATAAACCTATTGATAATATATGTTTCATTACAGACTGCGAGGCGGTGTCAATATGGACGCTAAACCGGCATGGCAACAGAAATCCCGGTGCTATCGTCACTTTAGGCATGAGGGAAATCGTTGGCCTCAAAGATGAGATTATAGCCAGCTATGAGGCTGGGGACAGCAAGCTCTGCAGCCAGGTAATCTTTCCTCTAGTTTTAGCTGCATTCCAAAAACATTTTCAATTCGGTTATATATTTATTTTTATTTTTTTATACCACTAAGTTGGCAGACAGGCACACGGCCCACCTGATGGGAAGCGGTTACCGTGGCCTATGGACGTATGTAACACCAGGGGTGTCACACTCGCGCTGCCGACCATGAAGAAACCTTCTGATGCCCCTCTTGAAGAACCCCATATTGTACATGGGCTCATTTTTTTCGTAATCCAATTCTGGTCATATAATTTATGACGATTAGAGGAAATTTAAGTAATTTCTGTAACAAGTCAAGCTGTTATTTTAAGATTGTTGACACCATTTTCTTCTTCTGTCAAATCGACGGTACCGCAACTCCTAAATTCTGTATTCTCAGTTGCTACTTGAATTCTGAATTGCGTTATCGAAGGCGCTCATACGGACACGATTTGTTCTTTTGCGAGTGACATTATTACATGATCGGTTACCCAAAATATGAAAAATGTTTTCAGAGTTCCTGCGTGACATTCTATACAAGTGTAAAGAGTAAAATTCCCCAGTTGACCTGCTCTATTCAAATAATTTCATACACTGTAAATATTTTCAGGACATAGACAACTTCAAAAACTGGCATTGGAACAAAACTCTGGAACTGACCCACTCATACCTCACCGGTACTGGATATGAAGAACTGTATGGAATCGGCAAGAGAATCCGCGAGAAGTACCTTGACTTGCTCACCGGCGGTGCAGACGAGTTCTACTTCAGACCTACGAACGAGCAAAGAACTATTACCAGTTGCAAGGCATTTATCCACGGGATAACGAATGGTCTCCAACTGAATGTCACCGTTGGTACTCCTATTGACAGAGATGATATTATCAGAGTAAGTGTATTTTTTGTTTTTTTTTTCAGATATAAGACAAAGATATAAATATATAAGCTTAAGAAGAAAAATCTCACCCGGTCTCGTAAAAGGTGACTAACGGAAAAATACGCAGACGATATCACTGCAAGAGAAGGAAAACTTTAAATAAATCCTGTCTGTATCAACCAGTCTGGGCAGCGTGAAAACAGTAGAACAAGGCCTCCTAAAATCAAGAGATCCCATCAGTCCATCAGTAGACTGCCATAGACTAATTGAGAAAAAAGAAAGATAGAAATAATCTTAGTTCAGTTAAAGATATCACCATCTATGGCATTCTGAAAACATACATTATTTCAGCAATCGGCAACTCCAGTGGCTTACGCTCTGAGTCGATAAATCAGTTTGTCAATCAATCACGACAAATAATTGTTATCCAACTAACATGATAAATGGAAAAGATTATTTGAATGAATTCAAGATGGATGGATTTTTACATTTTCATGCAAAAACCATCGAACGGATCTGAATAAATTTGACACAGAGACAGATGAATGACCCAAACGCTTTTTATTCCGGTAATAGGTTTCTGTGGGTCGCGGACACGGGACCAGTTTTCCTGTGAGCCTAGTACTTTTGGCATGAATTACCAGGCTCACAGAAACTTCACGGAACTTTATTAGGGTTGCGAGAAAGGGATCACAATCGCACTCGGGTAATAGTTAGTCGATTATAAATGAATAATTCGTTATTTTCAGCCCTATGGACACTGTGATCGATATCACAAGGAAGTAAAATTAGCGCGGCAGTTAACAGATCAGCTGGGTTCCTATTTCCAGTCCTCCGAATATGTTGCTGTATGTATTTTAAATTATCATGTAAAATGTTATATAACTTTTTCGAGGAGGTAGGCCTCGACGGTATTTCCGTTATATTGAGCAGTCCGACTAGGGCATCCCCTAAAGAATACTGCGGCCATAATAACCTCGTGTTGTGTTCCCAGCAGCAAAAGCTTGTCCTAATTTGTCTTTTACACTGACGGCACAGAAACTCTCTGTGCTTACAAGGTTGGCAGCGCGAGTGAGTGACTCCCTGGGTGTTGCACACGTCCATTGGCCACAGCAACCACTTTCCATCAGGTGGGTCGTGTGCTTGTGTGCCACCTAAATGGTATAAAAAAACCTCAACATGGTTGCTTTGTAGTCTTGGGAACAATATCCTTTTTTTTTATAATGCTCCTGGCCATTACATTAGCGATGTAAGCCCACTATTAAATGAGTAATTTGTCTTATCTGGAGGAGAGTATGGAATTAGTAAAATGCTACATAAACCTATAGAGACAGGTTTCAAAAGTAACTCATACATAATAGATTACGTTAAGCCATTACTCACAATCACCTTACAAAGACATCTGTGGCATAACACCTGTTAATTTGGGCTTTAACATAGTAAACTAACTTCATATGTAACACATGTGTAGAAGAATTTGGATGGTTTCAGACTAAGGTTCGGTGGCTTAGTTGTCAGAGTGTTCCCCCTGTAAGGGAAAAATCGCGGGTTCGAATCTCGCCTAGACCGTTTAAAATTTTATTCTATCTTAATCGATTTTGAATATATGATATATATTGAATAGTTGTAATATATATATTATTAATATATAATAGTATATATAAATACTAAATGCTTAAAATTCAAAAGTTTTCTATTCTTTCAACGCCATCTGTTAGATAAAACCAAATATTACTAGCAATATCTCAGCTTTAACTTAAGCTATGCTATATAACTGTCCTCACAAAGCTCAGCTTTTTTCTAGTTTTAATTTTCTTCTTCTCATCACAGGTCATGAACGCAGTACAGGAGCGTCTAGGCATTAAGACACAACTAGACGCCTCCAACGTGTTTTCCATTTATGAGATGTGTCGTTTTTACCGCTCATGGACCAAAACCCTTCAGTCTCCCTGGTGCGCAGCCTTCAGTGACCAGGATCTCTTGGTTTTAGAGTACCACGATGATGTCAAACATTACTATCGAAACGGACATGGGTCTTGGGTAAGAGATTTTTTAGATCAAACGTATTGGTGCATGTAGGAAATGGAAGTATGTAAAGGAATGTATCGGAATGCTTAAAGTGCATGTATGTGGATATGTAAAAATGTTAATAGTATTCTTACTGTGTTATGGTTGTTGGAGTGTGCATATAACTGTGATTGAGACCTCGAATACAGCTATGTTTGAGAACAGAGTTGTAGGAGGTAGGACACGACGACGGTATTCCCGTCCGAATTGAGCAGTCCGACTGGGGAAGTACCTCCACCCTACAGAATACCACGGCTATAATAACCTCGTGTTGTGTTCCCGGCGGTGAGTAGGGTAGCCAGAGCTCACTGGAGAGTTTTTGTGCTATCAGTGGGAAGACCAAAGGCTTGTCCTGATTTTGTGTTCTGCACTGAAGGCACTTAAAATCTGTGTTCTTACAGGGTCGGCAGCACGGATGTGACTCCATTGGTGTTACAAACGTTCATAGGCCACGATAATTACTTTCCAACAGGTGGGCCGTGTGCTTATCTGCTACCTAAGTTGTATAAAAAAAAAACAATCTAATGACCATCAATCCGAACAATTAGGTAATCAGTTTATAGGTGTTGAGAATACTCTAGTTACCGCTCTCACCGCGCACCCCACGGTTTCCTCGAGGCTACCGGGCCTTGAGAATTAGGAACGTATTTGAACAAGGAATAAGCGGCTAAGCTTAGGGAGACGCTTGACGCAGCCGACGTCCGGGTGTCCAGGCCCAACAAGTGCGCAGAACTGCGCATTTCGAACCTGGACGACTCCATCACGGCGGAGCAAATCCGCCTCACCGTGGCGGAGGCCGGGGGCTGCCCCCTAGATACGGTTAAGGTCGGAGCGATCCGCTTCGGCCGCCGTGGACTGGGGGCGGCAGTTGTCGGCTGCCCCATCGCAGCAGCCAAAAAGGCTGCCGACCGGGGGTTCCTCGCCGTTGGAGGCGTGGTGCGGGTGCAGGTCCGGCTCCTGCAGGCTCGACCGACTAGGTGCTATAGGTGCCTGTCGGTCGGCCACGTGGGGGTGCAGTGCACGGCGGCGGTGACGGTCGGTGACCGCTGCTTCCGCTGTGGCCAACCCGGCCATACGGCCGGTGGATGCGAAGCTCCGCTGCACTGTTTTAGGTGTGCAGCGGGGGGCAAACCGGCCGACCATAGGGTTGGCAGCAAGGCCTGCACCGGGGGGGAGCCGAAGCCGCAAGGCGGGAGCTCCACCCAAAGTTCGCGGCGGGATGCGGAGATGGTTCCATAATGGATCCTCAGCTCCGCATCCTGCAGGCGAACGTGGGCCACGGTGCCGATGCTCAGGGTCTTCTGCTCCAGAGCATGGCACAGTGGTCCGTACACGTCGCCGCTGTCGCCGATCCGTACACCCACCGGCACCTGGGGCCTGCCTGGGTGGTCGACCTGGACGGGTCGGCGGCACTGGTGTACAACGCCGCTATGGGTGCCCCCCCCCCTGTTGTCGTGGCAAGGGAGCATGGCATCGTAGCGGCGCGTGTGGGGGAGATTGCGGTCGTGGCCGTCTATTTCACGCCGAGCCTACACCGACGCATAGGGGAGTACCGGCAGTCGCTGGAGCGACTGACCGACGTCGTCAACGCCTGTCATCCTCATCCGGTTCTTGTGCTCGGGGACTTCAACGCCTGGTCAGTGACCTGGGGGTCCCGGCACACGAACCCACGAGGTAGGGCTCTGGAGAGCTGGGCCGCTAATCACGGTCTAGTTCTCCAGAATCGCGGGGCCGAAGCCACGTTCGTGACCGCGGAGCGCAGTTCGATTATCGACCTATCGTTCGCAGGCGCTTCGCTGTCGCACCGTGTGCGGGACTGGCGTGTTGTTGTGGGGGTGGAGACACTGGCGGATCACCGATACGTTCGGTTTGATGTCTCCCCCCCCGCGGGTGATGCGCCGGTCATACCGGCCCCACGCGAGCCACGCTGGGTGCTTGGGAGACTGAATCGGGAGGTCCTCCTGGAGGCCGCCATCGTACAGGCCTGGGCCGGACAGGCCTGTCGATATCGACGATGAGGCGGTGTGGTTCCGGGAGGCCATGACTCGTGTCTGCGATGCGGGTATGCCTAGGGCACCACCCTACAGTCCGAGGCGTCGGGTCTACTGGTGTTCTGCGGAGATCGCGAGGCTACGGCAAGCCTGCGTGATCGCGCACCGCCGGTGGACCAGACTCCGTAGGAGGCGTAGCCGAACCGCAGATACGGAGCCCCGAGTGGCGGAGCTTCATGTGGGATACAGGGAGGCCAGAGATGCCCTCCGAGCGGAGATTAAGCGGGCGAAAGCCGCGGCTTATAAGGAGCTCATGGAGACGCTGGAGCGGGACCCATGGGGGCGGCCTTACCTTATGGTAAGAGGAAAGCTGCGCCCCCGGGCCCCGCCGTTGACCCGGGTTCTCCAGCCAGCTCTGCTCGGTGGAGTGGTCGAGTCCCTGTTCCCGGCGCGAGCGGAACACATTCCGCCGCAGATGACTCCGCCACCTCGGTCGCCTGTGGCGCCCAGTGTGGTAGTTGACGACGAAGTCCCCGAGGTCACTTGGGTAGAACTGGAGCTGGCGGTGCGAAGGCTTAGAGCCAAGAAGACCGCCCCGGGACCCGACGGCATTCCAGGCCGCGCGTGGGTCCTAGCTCTGGGAGAAGACGGTCTCGAACCCCGGCTGAGAGGGTTCCTCAGCGCATGCTTGGAGCGGGGCCAGTTTCCGAAGATGTGGAAGACGGGGAAACTGGTCCTCATCCGAAAGGAGGGTCGCCCGGCGGACGAACCGTCCGGCTACCGGCCCATTGTGTTGCTCGACGAGGTGGGCAAGCTCTTTGAAAGAGTTATTGCGAAGCGCCTCGTCGAGCACCTCTCTGGTAGGGGGCCGGACCTGGCGGATGCCCAATATGGCTTCCGCCGGTGGCGGTCCACCGTGGATGCCATCATGCGCGTGAGGACTTTGGCGGAGGAGGCAGTTGCCCGGGGTGAGGTGACGTTGGCGGTGTCCTTGGACATCTCCAACGCGTTCAACACCTTGCCCTGGAGTTGCATCAGGGAGGCACTCGTGTACCACGGTGTGCCTCTCTACCTCCGCCGCATAGTCGGGGCGTACCTGACGGAGAGAGCCGTCATCTACCCAAGTGCGACCGGCGTCGGTCGGCGTGAGATGTCGTGCGGTGTTCCACAGGGATCGGTTCTCGGGCCGCTACTGTGGAACATTGGATACGACTGGGTGCTTCGCGGTGAGCTTGCGGACGGCGCCGCCGTCACGTGCTATGCGGACGACACGCTTATGACGGCGAGCGGAGCTACACACCGCGAAGCGATCCTGAGGGCCACGACCGCGGTTGCTCAAGTCGTGGAACGGATCCGGCGGCTGGGCCTTGAGGTGGCTTTGCATAAATCCGAGGCCATGTTCTTTCATGGACCTCGGCGCACGCCACCACCTGGTTCCAGTCTCACAGTATGAGGCACTCTCATCGGCATCAAGCCCCAGATGAAATATCTGGGGCTCGTGCTCGACGGCCGGTGGGACTTCGGGAAGCACTTCCGAAGTCTGGGCCCCAAATTGGCGGGCACAGCCAACGCTCTGGCGCGGCTACTGCCCAACCTGAGGGGCCCGGATGACTCCTGCAGGAGACTCTACGCGGGTGTCGTGCGGTCCATGGCCCTGTACGGGTGTCCCGTGTGGGCGGACACCCTGAGTGATCGGCACATGCTTCTGCTGCAGCGTCCGCAGCGGAAGTTGGCGTGCCGCATCATAAGGGGGTACCGCACGATATCATTCAACGCGGCGAGTCTCCTCGCCGGATCGCCACCATGGATCCTGGAAGCGAGATGCCTTTCGGCGCTATACAGGTTCCGAAGGGCGGCGCGGGAGCGGGGTCACGATCCCGAGCCCGAAGAAATTCGGGCCGTGAGATCCCGGCTCCACAGGGAAATGGTGGCAGAATGGGAGAGACGACTTGGGCAACCAAGCGCAGGGCACGCCGTAGTAACGGCGGTAAGACCCATCATGGGGGAGTGGCTAGAGAGGCCACACGGCAGCCTCTCGTACCGTCTGACGCAGATGATCACCGAGCATGGATGCTTCGGAAAGTATCTGCGTCGGATGCAGAAAGAGCCAACGTCCGAGTGCCATCACTGCGACGCGAGCGAGGACTCAGGTCCGCACACGCTCACCGAGTGTCCGGCGTGGGAGACGCCGAGGCGGGAGCTTGTGGCGGCCCTGGGAGTGAGGGTTCTCACGCTCTCCACCTTGCTCGCGGCGATGGTTCGCTGCGCGGATGCGTGGGCGGCCGGCGCCTCCTTCTGCGAGCAAGTAATGCTCGTGAAGGAGGAGGCGGGGCGGGAGCGGCAGCGGGAGCGACGAAGGATCGCTAGACAAGCTGCCCGCGCACGAAGGCAACTCGGGCGTCGGAGGTCGATGAACGACCTCCGCCCCCCATGAGCGCCGGCCTGGGGGTGACAGGTGAAGCCGCCTGTCACCCTTGCAGAAGCAGGCCGCGGCGGCGGCGCGCGTGGCGCGCCTCCCCGTTTCCGGGGACGAGTTGGGGACTCTGTGGTCCCCACACCCGAGAAGAGGGCCAGATCGTGAGAGATGGCCCTGGGTCGGCCGGGGTGCGAGGGATATGCCTGTCAACCTCACCTTCGGCAACCGAAACGACCCACAGGCGGCGTGCGTTTTAGTCGGTTCGAGTCCGACATAACCTCCTCCACCGGCTCCGGTGGGGAGGTATCCGTGGGGATTTTGCGCACGTAAAAAAAAAAAAAAAAAAAAAAGGTACTTAACGTAATCCGAGGGGTTATCTCGAAAGCGGAGATGGTCCTAGGTTACCCGGGGTGCGAGGGACATCTGAAGACCCAAGACAGCATGTAGTTTTAGTCCATCGAATACGGTATGACTAGATAACCATCCCCTCCGGGGGTAACCGAAGCGATTTCCAGAAAGAATAAAAAATTAGGTATTTTATATAAAATGAGCTCGTTACTTAAGTATGCCTGCCTTATCTCATTACTTCCTAGATTTTATTTCGTTTAGTGACACCACCATACTATGTGTAATAAATATTAGCATTTATGCATGTGACACAATGATATGGTGTAATAATACAGTGTTTTGTTTTCAAAATCAACAGGTTTTATTTTTAGCTAAAATTATTATTAATCATAAATCCAATATTTAGGCCGATGCAAATTACGTCAAAAGTGAGTAAAATGGGAAATAATTAATAACAGCATGAGACCTGTTATAAATGAAAGGAAATATGATCAAAATATCGGAATAAATAAATTTAACTCGCTATGAAGTACGGGGGTGTAATGCGGTGCATATTAAGGGTGAAAGATGGAAACTAAATTCGACAAAAGCTAAATACAAAAGTTAATAACAAGGTCTACAACTTTTGCATGAATCCTTTTTATATATTGCCTGATAGTTTTCGAGCAAAATAGGAAAAAGTATTTTTTTGGTTATTTGTTTTTACCTGCCACGAAACCTTTTTTTTCTACAAAATTTGGTGAAGTTTTACCTCTACATATTTCAATCACAGTCAAATTGCTTTTTGACTAATATATTTATATTCTATTCTATTTTGGGGTCCAAGCGTACGCGCGCTATTCAAAGAAATAGCGAAGCGACTAATCGACGCTTCCCGTGACCATAAGACTGGCCTTTACCTCGCTCAAAGAATTGGCATCGCCATTCAGCGTGGTAATGCCGCCAGCCTTTTGGGCACGGTACCAGTAGACATCGATGTGGAGGAATGTTTTAATGCCTAAAATTACAGTGTCCCTCTTTTTGTATATACTGTATAGTTATCATGTAAGTAATTGTACATCATGTCTCTGCTTTCAAAAAATTTAAATAGTTTTCTAAGAGAATTTTTCCTAGCTTTTCTCTATTTATTGAACCGAAAGCATTACTAAGATCAGTTTCAAATAAAAAAGAGACCTCGTTTTCAAATGAGTCTAAAAACTTCATTTAAAAATAATTTACGTTTCGAATGGTCTATTGTTGTATTAATAAATAAAAAAATAAATGAATAAATATTGTAAGGAAAAAATACCTTTCTTTGCGCAAATTTTCCAGGAGAAACGATAGACTGAAGATACCAGATTTAGTTATGTTAAAATATTATGGAAATTATTCATTATTTACAATGGAAATCCTTGTCATGCTTATTGTAAAATAAGAAATTAAACCAAAATAACAAAAATATTTATAACAAATCAGTAGTAGATATGAAGTGGGTACAAGTAATTGATACATTTATTTAACAGGCCCTCGATTCAACTGAAGTACCACTGTCGTAGCACAGACATTGCAAAAAATGCCATTAAATTTAAGAGTTTATATCTATACTCTTAAAGTCCAAAATTAAATAAAAATAATTTCATTACACTTTGTCATGCATTCTGCAAAAAGCTTTTAAATTTTGAACTTTAACAAAATTGATTTAAAGTCTTAGTTTAACGAAAAGATTTTTTTAGCAGTGTCCGCGGTTATGACAATGATTTTGTTTTAGCAATAGTTTATCTTTTTATCTGCCCGGTCTAATTGTAGTTTCAATTTCATCAAAGTTTAGCTATCGACAATATCACGACCGTTTGTTCAAAAAAATAAAAATCTAAATTTATTTATTTTCAGAAATGTGGTAAATCATGATGTTACAAAGATTATTACACTTCAGCACATCTACCATTCAATGGCATGCAAATATTAACTTAGGCTTTATTTAAGTATTTACATGCGCATGCTTAGCAGTTCAAAATAAAATAGAAATTAAGTCAGAAATAAGATTAAGAGAATTTTTTTTTTGTTTTTTTCAAACACTTTATTAGTAGGTAATCTGAAAACAGGGGGCGTTTTCATTTATTTATTCATTCATTATTTGCAATATAAGCTTACAATTTGCACCAAAGCGCTTATATGTTGTCAGCTCCAAAAAAATAACATCATACAATACATTACATAAATTATATTAATTAGGTAATTAAATGGCACATTTCTCGAAATTATTCAAAACTCCAATATTATAAAATGAAATACATTAATAATAATAATTTTAGGTATACAGTGGGTGCTATAAATTGCACAAATATTTTGTGACACTCGTACCAATGACACTTGGCCCATCATGGAATAAGTCCGCATTTGGATTCTTTTTCAAAAACTCATTTAGGTATTGAACAGCTCTATAAATAGGGCTACTTCATGCAAGAAAGCGCCAAGCTTTCAATCAGCAATTAGATTAAAATAGAAAATGCCATAGAATAACCATAGTCATAATAGGATATCAACATAGCAATAATAGTAATATAATGTCCAAGATAATTCACAATGTCCAAAACAGATACATTAATAATGACCACAATAGGTATTACAATTCTATTGTTGTTTACTTCTAACAGGTAAATGTAAACCTCGGAAAAACAGCTCTGAAGGATTTATACGACAACTTCGAATCTGCTGTCAACGATAAAACAAGGAAGGTAGTGTCGTACTTCACGCATGACACCATGATAGAGATGACCCTCAGTGCCTTGGGGCTGTACCAGGAAGACGAACCCCTAAAGAGCAATACCAGGAATACTCACCGATTCTGGAGAACTAGCTTTATTGGTGCTTTCTCGAGTAATTTAATCGCCGTATTAAATAGGTGAATATTCTTTCTTAATTATTTATTTAAATACTGAAATGGTGATATAGTTATACAATAACGTTAACGGGAATTAAAGCAATCATCAAACAATGTAATTATTGCTGTGAAGTCAAATATTCAAGGCGCTGGAAGAAATGGCGCAACAAACTCTACAACGGTTTTTTTCAAAACGTCAATTTAAAATGTTTAATTTCTAACGCTAAACGTGGAAACGACCCACAGGCATCGTGCGTTTTAACCGGTTCGAGTCCGACATAACTTCTCCTAACGGCTCCGGTGGTGGGGTATCCGTGGGGATTTTTCGCACGTAAAAAAAGGTTGAGGAGTGGACGCATATACATTGTGCCACTGCCGGCACACTTTCTATAACCCATATGCTTTTATCTTCACTTCATGAGCTATCTCTGCCATTATTTTATATTTGATTGAGACAATCTCATCATTCTCTGAGTCTTTTCCCAATTCAGTTGTGGTCCGCTTTCTAGTCTAAGTTGCTGCTGAAGCGACTGCCTTCCAACCTCTACAAACAATTGGCGATATCGAAGTTCTGAGGCTAAATTAACTTAGACTTTTTAAGACTCCAACTACCCTTAACATCTGCCATAGATGTTCGTATGGCAACCAGGACCGACGGCTTAAAGTGCTCTCCGAGGCACAACCAGATGCAAGTACCCATATTCATGCATTCAAATATTTGCACTGAGCGGGGATAAAACCTGCGCCACGTTCAATACCGCCAAGCCACGGACTCTGTCCATCCATTTAAACCGAAATTTGCTAAATCTTTATATCTCATACCTTTTCAGCTGCAGTGACGGAGGCCCAGCCTACAAAGTCCAGCTGTTCTTGAATGAGAAGGAGACTGATCTCTGTCCCATCGACGGCTGCAGTTGGCAGGAGTTCCAGGAGAAATTCCAGGCCTACAACAACGCTAACCTGGACTTCTGCAGCATGAGCTACGAGCACGTCCACACCGACACTGACAAGCCTGGCTCCAATAGTGGTTCTAATAACCGTATTTTGAGCTGGTCTAGAAAAAAATATAGATATTAGAAACATTTGTTCATCAAAATCATTTTACTTCTTATTGTTATTTATTTATTAAAATAATTGAAGATGTGAGTGACTGAAGGGATTATTTAACAATTTCAGAATAATTGGATTAAGACTTCAAGGTTTTTAGTATTTAATTTGCAGATAACTATGACGTTTTCTGACTGTTAGACTATCAATAACTAGCTGCTCCGCCCCAGTTTCGCCCGTGGTACATTTTAAAACTCATATGAACTATTTGAGCCATGATTTCTTTAGTTTTCAATTAATGTTTAGGATTTCCCCGGATTTGTTGATTTTAGTTAGTTAGTTTAGTTGATTTATATTTTTATCCAATGGGTTCGATTCCCAGCTAGGATTATTGGTTTTTCAAAAATCTAATGACGAGGTTTTAAGTTTCATCAAAATCGGGCTCGTGACTCCTTTGAGCATTTTTCGCTATTCCTTATAGTTTCGAATTTGCCGTCCAATCCCTTTTGAAAAGTTCATTCTGTATAGCCTATAACCTTCGTCGATAAACAGACTATTCAACACAAAAAGATTTTTTCAATTCGACCAGTAGTTCTTGAGATTAGCGCGTTCAAACAGACAAACTCTTCAGTTTTATAGAATTCAGTTTTATATATACACTGTAATATTATTGTGTAAATAGTCAGAAAACGTCACCGTTTTCTGTAAATGAAGTATCAAAGCTTCGAAGTTCACTATATCAATATTTTTTTAATGTCAGATGTCCCTTTCATCCACTCACGTCATCATTGCGCATATGGGTACAGACAGCTGTTATTTTTAGTAGGTAAGTTTAAGGGCTTCTCGGAGACATAGATGGACCTGTGTCTGTTGAGGGAGTAGGTAGGTACAGACTCATAATAGATATGTAATTTTACACATAGTGTTTTTTTTTATATAACTTAGGTGGCAGACAAGCACACTGCCCATCTGATGGAAAGTATATGAACGAACGACCTAGTAACAACAGAGATTTTCTGTGCCTTCAGTGCAGAACACAAAATAAGGACAAGCCTTTGATCTTCCCACTGACAGCACAAAAACTCTCCAGTGAGCTCTGGCTACCCTACTCACCGCCGGAAACACAACACGAGGTTCTTATAGCCGTGGTATTCTTTCTGTAGGGTGGAGGTACTTCCCTAGTCGGACTGCTCAATTCAGACGGGAAAACCGTCGTGACCTACCTCCTAACAATGTTTATTTTAATTGGGTGTTTTCATCCATGAAGAATTGTCAATGTAGAGGACAAAGCAGGACAAGACTTTGGTCATCCCACTGACAGCACAAAGACTCTCCAGTGAGCTCTGGCTACCCTACTCACCGCCGGGAACACAACACGAAGTTATTATAACCGCGGTATTCTGTAGGGCGGAGAAGCTTTCCCAGTCGGACTGCTCAATTGGGCGGAAATACCGCCGTGTCCTACCTTCTTAAATGAGAGGAACTTCATCCCACGTACGCTCTTAACTATGGAATAATTTTACTGATGGGTTCTTCAAGAAGAACACCAGAATATTCTTACAAGGTTGGGAGCACGTACAAAGGCAACGATAAACAGTAGAAAATAACTGTTATTGTCTGAAATTAGATTGTTGTAAAGAAGAATGTAAATATGATATATGATCACAATATCAGGTTTTGCAATATTTATAAGTACAGCACATTCCGCCGTGCGGCGTTGAAATATTAATATGGCGTTTATAAAAAAGTTATAGTAGACATTATAATGTTGTTTTATTAATTCTCTAAAATGAAATCTATACTAATATATATCTATGATATATAATATTATAAAGAGGAAAGATTTGTATTTTTGTATGTAACGAATAAACTCAAAAAGTACTGGACCGATTTTAATAATTCTTTTTTCATTAGAAAGCTACATTCTTCGTGAGTAACATAGGCTACTTTTTATCCCGATATTCCCATGGGATTAGGACACGGTGCTAGTCTTATATATAATGGTTTGAAGATCTATTGGACTGACAAGAAAAATAAAGGCTATGATTGACTTATTAATTTTATAATTTATACCACTAGTCTGTGGTGTGGCGGTATTGAACGCGGCCAGCGGGAGGCGCGGGTTCGCTTCACGCTCAGTGCAAATATTGGTATACATGAATATGCTTTAGTCTAGTCGTACCTCAGAGAGCTACATAACATAAACTCACGCCTATATCCCTGAAGGGGTAGGCAGAGGTGCTAGCACCCACATTTCGCCATTTTATGTTTAGGTCCCAATGTAATAGGTGGCGAGCCTATTGCCATTAACCGGGCACTTATAAACCTGCGATAAATACACACATAACTTCGAAAAGCATCGAAAAGTCATTGGTGTGTGCCATGGTGAAACCTGGGATCGAACCCGAGACCTCGTCTCAGCAGTCCATTACCCAAACCACTAGGCTATCGCGGTCTACACAACTTCTATATCAGGGTACTGTACTGTATTTACAGGGTTGGCAGCGCGACTGTGACTCCCCTGGTGTTACAGACGTCCATAGGCCACGGTACCCTCTTTCCAGCAGGTGGGCCGTGTGCTTGTCTGCCACCTAAGTGGTATAAAAAAAATTGGTTGTGGAGATCAGATGGCAGTCACTTCACAGAAAATATCGAAGTTTTTTTTCTTTTTTATATACCACTTAGGTAGGTGGCAGATTTGGAGAGATGCGAATTGTCATTTATTAACTTCTCGGGTGAGGGTTCACAGAGTCCCCAACTCGTCCCCGGAAACGGGGAGGCACGCGAGGCACGTCGCTGCCGCGGCCTGCTTCTGGCAGTCATCAACTCTCTTGAACATTTGCTGTCCATGCAACTACGGGTTCTAATCTCATAATCATTATCATCATGGAGACGTATTTTCCTGATTGCATTCGAGGTCAAGGTGACCTTAGAGTTAGAATCCACCTTCCGGCATCATCATCCTCCTCCAATTCGCACTATTTTGGGCGTCCATGGTCATGTATATTAGCACGTATGTCACCCTCCACGCCCTCAAGCCAATACTACTTGGGTCTCCCCCCCCCCTTCTACCTGGACCCGGTGGGGGTGACGTTGCCAACTGCGGGTTCAAGTCTCTTTTTTTTATCTAGGACACGCCAATTTGAATTCACCTTGCCTGATGGTAAGCTAAAGGCAAAGTCTCAGGAAAGTCACCATTACAGATACTAAGTAATGTTACAATGGTGGCACTCAGCTTGGCGGCTTGATCAGATGCTTTTTCACGGCCCGCTTAAAGGACCCTCTCGCAACGGTTGCATAGAGTTGTACAACACATTGAATCGAGGTATCTCTATTAAGGCACCTCGCCTTGATAGAGGCTACCCTCTATCAAGGCGAGGTGTTAATGTATGAAAAATTGTAGCCTATGACATTGTCAATTAAGATATAGTTTGTACCAATGGGCAGGTATTTCAGGAGTCGCTTCAATAAAACTCAGGTATAGTATTTTATGACAACGATATCGCTTTATTAGATGTCAAAATGAGGGTAGCGAGAGAGGCTTGCGGGCCGGTGCGGTGCGGGGGTGGGGGGCGTGTCTCGGCGAACAAGCGCGGCGGCTCGCGGGCGTCTCTCGCCGCCTCGCACTCTCGATACATACTCCACGGTAATAAATAATATAAATAAATATCAACAAGTTACAAAATAGCCTTTCGTAAAAAGATTAAATCACTAAAGTGTATATTTTTTTGTTGGCTTACAATTTTTTTTTACAGTTTCTCGTTTCACATTTGCGTAACACGTATATTCAACTGCTATGTATAAAAAAAAAGTTACATTTTCAACGAAAAATCTGTACAGTCCGTTTTTTGTAGTGGAACGTTTAGAAATCTTCGGGCGCTAGGTCAAACCTTGGTGGGAAGGTGCCGAAACCGTCAGCGAAGGCGGGACGCGAGCGCTGGGGCTGCAAGAAACATTATATCATTAATATCATAATCGACTGTGAAGATATAGTTATCGACAAACTTCGTGCAATAACTGCAGGTCAACCAAAAAAGCCAATAAAAGGACTGATCAACTAATGACACGAGCCCTTTCAGCTCGTGATTACTTTAATAAAGTTTTAAATTCGATGATTATCACGGGAAGAGTAGGTCTCTTCTAATTTTGCGCTGCTTAAGTACATTACCACCTAGTTTATCGATCACTATAGTATTCTATCGCATGCAGGCAACATTCCTGGGTGGGTAAAATCTGACACAAACTTATGATATCGGAAAATTCCCGATTAGTTCCAAAACTTGAAGACAAGATTAATCACATTTCATGCAAATTTGGAAGTATCATTTGTATCAGGTTTCACAGAGGAGCCAATAAAATGATACAAAGGTAAGGGGATAATATCTGGATGCTATTCTAAAGGAGCTGCACTGTCCAGTGTGCTGTAGGTGGCGAGCAAAAGTAGCCAACTTACATATAACTCCAGTGCTGATTTATGGACGCCCTTTAATGGACGCCTGAATCAAAGAATACCGTTTAGTATCTCAGTTAGATGGTATTGTCATAATAATTTTTAAGGCAATATCGGTGGTATTTAGATAGAGATAAAATTCTTGAAGTTTATTGAATGAAATTTTAAAGCTTTTAGTTTGCTAATTATTCAAATGGAGTAAGATAGAAAAGCAAGAGAAGCAAGACGTAAATATATAGGAAAATGGAAGGCTTCAGGTGAGGATCGGTGGCTCAATGATTTCCCTTGTAGGGGAAAGATCGCCTGTTCGAATCCCACTTGAACCGATTCAATTTTTTCTATCATAATTGTCTTGAAGTTAAGTTTGGTTAGTGTTTCAGTATCTAATAAATCTGACCCCGACTATGTTAGCTGATAAATGTCCACCGATATTTCCTTGTTAGATAATAGAGATGTAACTCACCGCCGGACTGACTCCTCTTGCAGCGGAACCCGCGCGTCCCTTGCCACGGAATTTGCTGATGGCTTGCTCGGCAAGGTCTGCCCTCTCTTCGGCTTCCTCCAACTCCTGCTGTGCCTTGCGGAACTTAGCCAAGTTGAGGGCGGCGATCTCTTCGGCTTCCTCGATCTGCCTCTTGTAGGTCTTGATCTTCTGTTGCAGTTTGTCAACCAAGTCCTGCATACGTTCGTGGTTCTTGCGGTCTTCCTCAGCCTGGAAGGTGAGCTCCTTAATACGTCTCTCTGATTTGCGGAGGTTCTTCTGGGCATCAGCATGTCTCCTCTGTTCACCGTCAAGCTCGTTTTCGAGTTCCCTGACTCTCTGTTCAAGTTTCTGGATAGCCTTCTTGCCTCCCTTGAGTGCATTAGCCTCGGCCTCGTCCAACCTGACTTGCAGTTCCTTGATCTGTTGTTCCAGGGCCTTGCGGAGTTTCTCCTGGGTCTGAGCGTGGTCCTGTTCGGCGCGGAGTTCGTCGGCCAGACGGGCGGCGTCAACCATAGCCTTCTTGGCCTTTTCTTCGGAGTTCTTGGCCTCGTTGAGGAGCTCGTCGAGGTCGGAGTGCAGTGTCTGCAACTCAGACTCAAGTTTCCTCTTGGCGGCGGAGAGGGAGGCGCTCTGGGCGGACAGCTCATTAAGCTGTTCGTGAGCATCGCCGAGTTCCTGTTCGGCCTGGCGGCGGGCACGGTCGGCTTGTTCCAGCAGAGTGCGGGACTCCTCGAGTTCGTTCTGGAGGGCGTTGGCGCGGCGCTCCGAGATGCCAAGCTGTTCGCGGGCATCGTCACGGGCGCGCTGTTCCTCCTCGAGAGCGGTCTGGAGGTCCTTGATCTGTTGCTGGTAGCGCTTGATGTTCTTCTGGGCCTCGGCGTTAGCCTTGTTGGCGTGGTCGAGGGCAATCTCGAGCTCGTTGATGTCAGCTTCGAGCTTCTTCTTCATGCGAAGGGCCTCAGCCTTGCCCTTAGCCTCGGCTTCGAGGGAAGCCTGCATGGAGTCGAGAGCGCGCTGGTGGTTTTTGCGGGTGTTCTCGAACTCCTCCTCCTTCTCTTGGATACGCCTGTCGATCTCCTGTCTAACCTGGGACAGCTCGAGCTGAGCACGCAGGACCTTGTTCTCTTCCTGTTCGAGAGCTGCCTCAGCCTCCTCGAGGGCGGCCTGGAGCTCGTCCTTCTCAGCCTCAAGGCGCTTCCTGGCCTTCTCAATCTCGTGGATGTTGCGGCCACCTTCACCGATCTGGTCGAGCAAGTCCTTGACTTCATCCGCGAGGTTCTTGTTCTCACGGCGAACAGCCTCGAGCTGCTCCTGGCCTTCCTCGTAGGCACCCTTGAGACGGAAGAGTTCAGTGGAGTAGTTGCGGCATTCCTTCTGGCTGGCGTCAAGCTCGGCGGCGAGGTCGTCGACCTTGAGTTTCCATTCTCCGATGATCTTGTCGAAGGCCTTCTGCTTCTTCTCGGCAGCATTGGCGATGGCGGTGGCACGGTCAACCTCGAGTTGCAGGTCCTCGACCTCGGTGGCGAGGCGCTGCTTGGTCTTCTCGAGAGCAACAACCTTCTGGTTGAGGGACTCAATGGTCTCCTCGGCTTCGGCAAGGCGGGCCTGGAGCTTGCGCTTGGCCTCCTCGAGTTCCTCGGAGCGTGCGACACCCTCGGACTCGTACTTGGAGCGCCAGAGTTGGGCCTCGGCGTTGGCCTTGGACAGTTGACGCTGGAGATCAGCCTTGCCTTCGGCTTCCTCCTCGACCTGTTCGCGGATGTTGTCGAGGTCGTGCTCCAAGTTGCGGAACTTGCCAAGAAGGGTGGCGCGTTCCTGTGGAATAAATGTTTTATTAGTTGCTATTCATGATACTGGTTGATGCTCTGACTATTGCAGGCTGTAATTTTGTTAAATACTGTATACAGCCTATATTTCTAGCCTTAATATTAAATTCAGATTATAAATTTGTAACAATCATTATAGATAATAATTGATAAAGTTACTACATACCCTGGCTTCCTCGTCGGCGAGCCTCTTGGTGTCCTCCAACTGAGTGGTGAGGGACACCTTGATCTTGGACAGCTGAGACACTTGGGACTCGGCCTCTTCCAACTGGCGGAGGAGGTCGGAGTTCTCGATGGACAGCTTCTTCTTAGCAGCATCCAGGTCATTGAGGGTCCTGTTGGCCTCATCAGCCTTACCCTGTACCTCGTTGAGCTGGTGTTGCAGTTGCTTGACGATCTTTTCTTGGGCAGCCTGGATAAAAGTAATTGATTAGTATCGTGGATTAAATCGTAAACAAATCTTGAATTAATTCTTATATTTGTTTATTGTTGCAAGTGATTATGTTAAATGATAAACAAATGATCAATTGAAATAAAAAAAAGGATATAAATAAACTGCGTAATAGAACTGATGAATGTTAAATGTATTATTCATTAACGAAAATGGTATCATTATATCTAAATTAGGATTAGGTTTAACTCACAACATAAAATCTATTAATAGTTTTAATATATCAATGTTACTACTAAAAAAATACTGTCATGCACTTGCTTCTGTTATTATCATTATATTTTAAAATATTGATCACTCTTTAATTATTTCACTCATAAGTTTGTAAATGCGGTTTTAGCTTCCGTGCTACACCTAATCAAATGTAAAGATTAGTCTTTTTAAAATAAGTTTCACGGTCATGGGTATGTTATGTGTGATGTGTTGTATCTGCTAAATTTCCTTGAAATAAATAAGCTGTAAAGCGAAGCTCATGGTGATTGCCATCATAATTTTTCATTCGTTCTACCTTTTCGTTGGACAAGTGGTCCACACCAGCGCGAAGGTCATTGACTTCGCTAAAGTACTGAGAGCGTTCTTTCTCAGCCCTGGATAGATGAATAACAAAACAATTTTAGTATTCCATCAACAACTGTCCAGATCGGTGAGGAATCGTATACGAAACATGTGTGTTGTGGGTCTTTGTAAGGTCCATGCAAGGTTCACCCCAGGCCAACATGCCTCTGAGGATGACATGTTACCTTCTCTCTGGCTACTTGATCAATGGCCGCACGAGTGTTGTTAAGCTCGTTGTAGCAAGACGCGCGGTCATGCTCAGCCCTGAATATTGCATTACAGATAAATAAACCTATTTTTAAATTGGATTATAAATCCCAGATGTATCCGTTCACCGATTCTGATGAATCACCGATAGTAATAAAATAGAACATGAATCACTTTAATCTAATCGGGTACAGAAGTAATATAGTTTAGTACTCACTTGGCCTTGAGCTTGTTGAGTTGGTCGAGCTGCTCACCCATCTCGGAGACGGCATCGTTGTGCTTCTTGCGCAGGTTGGCAAGAGTGGACTCGTGCTGGATGTTGGCCTCCTCCAGGTCGCGGCGGAGTTTGCTGAGCTCAGCCTCACGCTTCTTGTTGAGCTCGATCTGGGCGGAGGTGGCACCACCAGCCTCCTCCAGACGCTCACCCAACTCCTCGAGTTCGCGAGCGAGGTCAGCACGTTGTTTCTCAGCCTTAGCGCGAGCCTGGCGTTCGGATTCGACTTCCTCCTCGAGCTCTTCGATGCGGCCTTGCAGTTCCTTGATCTGTTTCTGGAGCTTGCTGACCAAGGACTGTTCGTCCTCGAGCTTGGCGGTAAGGGAAGAGATTTCCTTGTCCTTGCGCTGGATGGTCTGTTCGAGTTCCTTCTTGTTCCTCTCGAGGTCGGCGACGGCCTCCTGGGTAAGCTTGAGGTCTCCCTCAACCTTCCTCCTGTTCTTCTCAACATCAGCGCGCAATTTCTTCTCGCGCTCGAGAGAGTCCTCCAACTCGTCGAGGGTCTGCTCCAACTTCTGCTTAACCTTGTTGAGGTGGTTGACCTTGTCCTCGGCGGCCTGGAGCTCCTCAGAGGTCTTCTGGTTAGATTCACCCTGGAGCTTCTTCTCCTTGTTCAACTTGTTGATGAGTTCGTCCTGGTGGGCGATCTCGTCGTTCAAGTTGCGGATCTGGTGGTCCTTGGTGGCCTTGTCCTGTTCCGACTTTTGAACGGAAAGTTCCAGGTCCTCAACGTCCTTCTTCAGTCCGGAGACTTCCTGTTCCAACTTCTTCTTAGCCTGGAAGAGCTGGTTGCGGGCATCCTCCTCCTGAGTAAGGCGGTCTTGGGTGTCCTAAAATTTAAAATTCGATTTAGTTTCGTAACTATTATTTCAGGTTAGCGCTATTGTGCGCATCTGTTTCTTTTCTATCAACACGTAATAAATACCACGAGGCAATTAACTATTTGCAATAAAACCGTATACTGAATGATGAATACTGCAGACCTATAGTTATTTTAAACACGTTGAACCATTCATCGTATAAACAAATGTAGTGTTTATTTAAAGAACCTCATTAAGTAAAGTTGCGACGAGTTCACTTGTAACAATGTACAACTGCGTGCCACTACATATTTGGTTCGCAATACAGAGTGATGCTCCATCACAGGAAGTGTTGTGTAATTAAATCACATTAATTGGCTTTCAGGTTTTCAACACGTCACCTTCACGACCTAATTTCTAGTTTCTATTTAAGTTTTACTAATATTCAAAAATTTGCACAGTTTGTATATCACTGTTACAATTTATCACTTAACGATAAGTGTAATAGTGTAAGGTAAAGTACTCACCCTGAGCTGGGTCTCGAGGTCGGCCTTCTGCGCGTTGAGCTTGGCAGCACGCTCCTGGACCTCGGAGAGATTGCCCTCCTTGCCTTCGATGGAGGAAAGCAGGTTTTGCTTCTCCTCGAGCAACTTGGCGTTAAGACCCTCAAGTTCCTTGCGGAGCTTCTCTTCCTTCTCGAAGGCCTCCTGGGCCTTCTGTGCCTTCTCGGTGAGGGCCTGCAATAAATCCGCACCATTATCCCCGTTCCACTCCGATAAATGAACCGCAGTCGTCATTGTTTATTAATTAATAATTTATTTAATTAACACATTAATAAGAAAGGCTAATAGGAATGCAAATGTAATCGGTTCGTTCGAAAGTGTTGGTAGGGTGGGTGGTACCCGCGCCGCCGACCACTCCGCTACTGAGATTCGCTGGAGTTTTCCAGCGGCGGGTTGTGTGTCGCCCACGCAACTCTAACATTGTGAAGTATGGAGAAAACGCATGGAGGGGGCGCGTTCCAGAAATGGCTCCGCACCTGCGGTGTCGCGTAACCGACAGGTGGGCGCGGTCGATCTATTTATGCTACTGAATCAGGCGTCCTACATCCGTACGGGTTGGACACGATCACTTTAATCATGTTTAGAGCGCCCATTATAAAAGTAATTAAGGTATGGTAAGTACGGAAAAAAATTTATTATTGACAAGTCTTTTTTTTTATCGAAAGGGAAATCTCTGGAAAAGCATTAAAAATATTTGCTGACTAATAATATTGAATACTCACGGCAATCTCATCCTCGATACGAGTGACGTTGAGGAGGGGCTTGACCTTCTGCCACAGTTTCCACCAGGGCCAAGTGCGGAGTTGCAGGTACTTGCGCAAGTTGCGCTGGACAATTTGGAGAGCCAACCTTCACAAACACAAAAAATTGAAGTGCCAATCTCAAAAGTTACATATCCTGCCTATGTTTAAGAAGTGACAAATGCTTACCTCTGTTCCTGCAGCTTCTTGTAGTCCTTACGGGACAAGTAACCACGGATGTAAGATTGGAGCCAGGAGACGATCTTCGACAGCCTGTCGTCACGCAACTCTTCCATCTGACCCAAGACACCGGCGCGGAAGAATACCTGCTCGCATATGTAAGTGTTAAAAACCGAGCACGTGGTGTGTGGTTGTTCAGTAATTAATTATTTCGAGACATTTCTTATTTTTACAGCATAATATTGCTTCAACTAGATAATATTTAAGTGCTGTTTTGATGTTAAACATAAAATGAATTTGGATAGAAAACTTCTGGTTAGTGAGTCATAGTTACCAATTTATAAATATCTCCGAAGAAGACACTAAAATAGTAATAGCACACAAAAGATATACAGAATAGATAAGATTATTTTAGTTACTGCGTCATGCAATGTAGGTAGAAAAGGAAGATTAGTACCGCGTAGGTTGTGTGTGGCATGCTCTAGTTCTACCTTTGTCTTTCCAAGTCGGAAAGATTCCGAATCCAAGCCGGTATGTTCGAGAATTTTCTTTGTAGCATTCTCAGGTGTAATTGGCTCTTTGACGAGGTTCGGGCACAGAATTTTGTATCTGCGTTGTAGGAGTACAGAAAATATAATAAAGGAATGTATGTATTATGTGTAACAGGGATGAAGGATAAAGGAAAACACACAGGAGTCTAAGTACATTGGACTCCGGGGTGAGCAAATACAATCTAAAAGGTAATGAATTATGACACCAGTCTCATGAGGTGCTGAATTCTATAAAGCAGATTTAAGCTACGTGATCCACCAGGTATTTTGGACCACTGGTCTCAAACTGCTAACTACATTCAGGAGTATAAGACATGCCTTGGTGTGACCCAGACGGTAGGACTCGACGTCCAAGCCGGTAGTTTCCAGGATGATCTGGGCGATTTTCTTAGGATCGGTTTCCTTTTCCACAGCTTGAGGGGCCAGGATCTTGTAGCTACATTATCAAAATATATGGACACACAATGAGGGATTGTTGTATTATAGTTGTTCAAATACCAATACATAGATACAATGTCCTTAGTATCTTTAGGGGTCATTTGGAAGGAGAAAAAGGTAAAACTGAAATTCCTGAAAGCATTTCAATGTTCCAGAAATTTCCACATTCGGTAGGTATATTAAAGGAACCTCATGACCAGATATAAACATCTAGATTGAGGCGTGGGCTAAGTGCATAACAAACTGTGACTGAAATAAAAATGAATGATATAAACAGGTTTGGTGTGGAGGCAAACCAAGTACAAGGGAATAAAAATCAATCTATTTTTTTATAGATTTTTCAAAAAGTCTGGGTCAACTATTCATGCGTCACCATTCTAGGATGGTATCAACTTCTGCCTTGCCTTTGTGTGGCCAATACGATAGCTTTCGGGATCAAGACCCACTTCCTCCAAACACTTCCTAGCCGCCTCTTTAGGATCAGCTTCATTCGTCATGGTGGCGGGCGCAAGAATCATGTAACTGTTTTTAAATAATATATTATTTCAGATATCAGTTCAATCTTAAAATATCAATTGCAAGAGTATATAAATATCACTTCACACCTTGATGAAAAAATAAAGGTATGACTGAGAGGGAATCATCAAAGTAATTTTAGATGTTCTTACTCATGGTTGCACGAATGTCTGATTACGTCAGCTGCAGTACCAGAATAAAATTGGGTCGAACATACGAGAACTCGAAGAATTTTGTTTAGACTCACCAAGAAAAATTATTAGCATATCAAAATAAATATAATCTCTGGTAAGAAAATAAATTAACTGGAATATTTGATGATTCTTAACATCCTAAATATATTTGTGGTAAGGCCATTTGGCTACAGAAATAGATTTGTTTGTACATTTAGTGAAGTGGGATTCTTACCGGAGCTTGAAGTCGGGGTAGACCATCCTGTTGGGGAAACCTTTACGGCAAATACGGATGCCTTCAAGCACACCGTTACAGGTCAGCTGGTGCATCACAAGGTGAGAGTCGATGAGACCTGCGCGACAAAGTTATAGATCTCATTACGAGAAAAAGACACAAGAAACCTGTAAAAAGACAGGATCTTTCTGTAATTTGGAACATCTAAATTTGACAATAGCAAAAGCGTTAAATAGTTAAAATTTGACTTGTTACTTACCAGGCTGTTTCAACTCATTGGGAATGATACAACGCACGAAGTGAGGTTGGGTAGACCTCAGCGTTGTCATCAAGTTGTTAAGTTGTTCCTGTAGACATTCAATCGTTAGAAATCTTCATATTGTTGCCGATATTTTCACATCGAGCAAGCAGATTTTCAACATAAAATTTAATTATTGACTTAATGAAGATTATTTCTGTGTAGCACTCAGAAATTACCTTTTGAACATATAAAAGCAGCACACGTATGAAGCGCAACATTTAGAAGTATATTCATGAGAAGATGGACAACATAGATTCACACAATTAGGTTAAAACATAAAAAAAACAACATTAAAACTATTAGTTGTACTGCGGCAAACGTAGGATTGTTGCAATTTTTTTAAGTAACTACTTTGCAGCTAAAATTATTGTACGACCCACTTTAGTAGTTCTAGTGCGTCTACAATGGATGAGGGTGAATTAAACGGTTCATACATATATTACTGTATGACATATTATATGTATGTATGAGGGCGAAGTGATTACCTTTCAGTCAATCCAGGTATCGAACTACATTAAAACAAAAATGTGATGCAGAACTACATTTACGTAGCTACAACTGCACCGGTTTTGATAAAAAAATTAGAAAATAAACCAAAGTAACACTAAATCATCTAAATAATCTGAAACATTTAAAAACCTTGTAAGCGGAAGACACAGTGGCGAAACCACCTCCCTTCTTACCGCGTCCACCTATTGACGTACATTAACAAGCAACTATTAGTACAAGGACATCACAATAACGCCACTGAGACGTGTACAATACTCGTGGACAAACACCTGCGGGACGATTGGCTGACATGGGCTGTGTTGTATAGACATAGACATGATTATTGTGAAAGCGCATAGTGCAAGCTGACTTCAACGCCATGGAATTTCACAACGTAACATGAGCTTTAATGAATTTAATAATTTTGATAATAATTCCACAGATCGAGAGCCAGCAGCAAGCGTATCGATAGACGAAGACAGTAAAGCCACGAAGGATTCACAGAAGCAAATCGCGGTGATTGTATGTTCGGGTTTACCCTGTAGAGTGATGATACAGTCTGGAAGGCAGAACCCTTAGCGCGCTTGCCACCTATTTTTTGGTTGAAAATAAATGTTAGAATATGGTTTAAGCTATAGAATTAGTTACTAGGTATAATGTAGTGTCTAAGTTCTTGATAAAATGTTCGGTGAGTGGTGTAGAAACAATGAAAACAGGTTTGTATGTAGTAGTCTTGTACCCAAGTTCACCTGGTCATGGTTTTGTTGAGAACTTTAGATGTTCAATGTCTTGGTTAAAATGTTGATAAATGTATGTTGAAGAAGATAAAGAATGGCTTGTGATACCCGTCGTCACCACCAAAACATTACTTTCTTAAGATTTATAGTATTTGTCATTATATTGTTTCATAATTATTTCATGAGAGGGTCTATCAAATATCAAAATGTTACGTACCCTTGCCGCCACCACCACCAGCACCAGCATCACCAGACTGACCAGGATGGTCAGCAAAGATTTCTATCAACAGTTTGTTCTGACTCTTCTTGAATTGATCAACCACGGTGTCGTTAAGGGGATCCTTGTTCTTCTCAAGCCATCCAGTGATGTTGTAGCCGACCTGGTTTATGTTAAAAACAAGATATTAACTTCATCTGAAAAGTCACCTGGTGACAGGACTTCCACAAATTTAATACTTGTTTAGGATACTTACATTGCCGGCATAATGGCCAATGGCGAAGTGAGCGGCCTGGCAACCGGGCTTGGGGGGTTTGGGCTTCAGGTATGGAGGAGACTTGCCCAAATGGTTGTTGTTCAACTTTTCAACGAAGGTTAGATCGGTGGCTTTCGGGAACATAGACTCTTCCTCAAGAATGGAGAGGATACCCATAGGCTGTAAACGTATCAAGTAGATTAGCACGTGGCAGTGTAGACGTCAGCTGTATAACATTTAGTGTAGTGAGTTAAGTATTGATATAAGTTACTTGATACTTTATAAATGTTTTTTTTTGTTTGCAATTAATATTCATTTCTTAGAAGAAGACAAAATACAAATGAAAATTTAACAAATAAATTGGATTCTAAATACATATATAATATAAATACTTAAATGAAAACGGACATACACAAATTACATTGAGAGAGTTTAAGATGCAGCATGCATATAAAGAGGAAATGTGTTATGGTGCGTTTTGTATTGTGTGAAAGCTAAACTTACGACAATAGAGCCTAGATTATAGAATTTTACTGAAGCGTTAATATTACCTCAAGTTTAACTAGATACTTGTTACAATTTCTTAATATTTAACTACGATTGAACTCTGCGAGTCGCGTGCGATCCTGAGAGCGGTGTATTTAGATATTTACTGGGGTTCGCGATAGCAAAATGCAAATTAAAATATTGTATCATAAAATGCAATAGCTTCGCTTGCATATTTGTTTGGGTGTGTAATTTCTCTGCCTACTTAATACTGTGGGGCAGGGGAACAGCCAGCAGATTGCACTTGCAGGCGATTCAGCTTGAAGCTTTGCTCGCGCCTAAATCCTGAAGCTTATATTAACACTAATACCTTCTCTATTAAATCAATTGTTGGCTGTAGATCCATACCAAAATCTATAAAGATCCATTGGATCCCTTCTCTCTCATACTCCTCTTGTTCTAGGACGAACATGAAATGGTTAAAGTACTGTTGCAATTTTTCGTTGGTAAAGTTAACACAGAGTTGATTAAACCCGTTCATCTGGATCGCGCAGACATGGAAAAAATAATTGATACGAATGATTAGTCCATTAAATATTGTAAAGTAGTTTTGTGTTCCTAAATGGTTTAAGATTGATAGTTGAGAAGAAAACACACAGTAGAAGACACACAAAACACAAAGGGCCCAGTAGCATTGATTGAGTCCTCCAAGAATGCCCTATATTTTAGAATTTGTTTATCCAGAGTTATTTTGTGGCCATTATTGGAGAACCCCCGTGGCGTAAGTAAGCGGTCATCGTTGTATTACGCCAACTACCTTTTCAATAAGGTCAATGCACATTTGGAGATCCATGCCAAAATCAATGAAAGTCCATTCGATGCCTTCACGATGGTACTCTTCTTGCTCCAGAACGAACATGTGATGGTTAAAAAATTGCTGGAGTTTCTCGTTGGTGAAGTTAATGCAGAGTTGTTCAAAACCGTTGAACTGCAGTGAGATAAGTAAATGGGGAATGTTAGGTTAGGGTTTAGGTAAATCAGACTACGGATCACATATCGTAGTTGGTTCATGATCGAAGAGTAGACCTTACAATGAGAAGTCAAGCTGTTCTTGGCTTGAGTTCTAGGTAAGAATTATCAAACTAAATCCCGTCAAGACTGCTCCTGGCGACGACGGGTCACGAGACGAAACTAGTTCGACTATTACCTTCTCAATCAGATCGATACAAGCGAGCAAGTCCATTCCGAAATCAATGAAGGCCCAATTAATGCCTTCCTTCTTGTATTCTTCTTGTTCGAGTACGAACATGTGGTGGTTAAAGAATTGCTGTAGCTTCTCATTGGTGAAGTTAATGCAGAGTTGCTCGAAACCGTTGTACTATTATATAAATGGTATGGAAAAAACAAAAACAACATTGACTATGATATTTAGCGGGGTTATTGATAGCTTTGAAAACTATGGGTTTGAACACATGGATTAGGTACAGTACTGCAACCGAAGGCCTTGTATACTCTGTGTACCTTTTCAATAAGATCAATGCAAGCTAATAAGTCCATTCCAAAGTCAATAAAGGCCCAGACAATGCCTTCCCTCGTGTATTCTTCTTGTTCCAACACAAACATGTGATGGTTGAAGAATTGTTGTAGTTTCTCGTTTGTGAAGTTAATACACAGTTGCTCAAATCCGTTGAACTATGAAATAAATTTACATTAATATCATAATAATGGAATTCTAAAATAGTGCTGCTCCATATTTCTGAAAAGACTTAATAATTAAAATATTAGTGTCATCTAATTTGATCAATTTGCCCATATGTCCCGATACTCACGTCGAAGATCTCGAAACCAGCAATATCCAGTACACCAATGAAGTGCTGCCTCTTTTGCTTGGTGTCAAGAGTCTCGTTACACTTCTTGACCAGCCATTTGAAGAGACGATCGAACATGCCCTTGCAAAGAGCACCAACGGAGTTGGTGACCTGGTCCTTGTTACGACCCTGGGTGACGAACTCGTTTCCGACCTTGATGCGGGGCTTGAGCAAGTTCTTGTACAAGTCCGCTACATCGCAACCAAGAAGGGTGGCTACTTTGTTACCATCCTGTAAACAGCGTAAATATACATTAGCATTTTTGTGTAAGGATTTTGGGAGTATTAACGTTTTATGGGTAATTTACTTACATCAGTACCATCAGCTTCAGCCTGTTCCTCGCGACCCCTCTGCTTGAACTTCATGCCACCCATGTGCATAACAGCGGCGGTGATCTTGTATACGTTGTCCTTCTCCTCCTGGGTGAAACCCAGGATGTCGAAGGCTTGCTATATAACAAAATAAACATTAGTATTTCTCATAATACCAATATAAGATATGATGTATTAGAATTTTGAAATTAAAATATTTTTTTATGTACTCTATAAACTGCGATAAATTATAGAAATTACATTTAAAAGTGGTCAATGTGAATAACCACCTTATTATAAACCAAAAATTTGAAGAATTGATAATAGGTGAAAAAAAAAGACGTATGCAATGTGAAATCTTATATGTAACTGAAGCATGCCTTTACTTGTAGAAAAGGGTTAATGCAATAAATGGAAGCGTTAGGCTTTCTAAGCATTTGAGGACAAGTTTTCGTAATATAGGGTTTGGTGCACAGGGCAATCTTCAATTTTCTCTGTACAAAAGTGCATAATCACCAAAAAGGGTCCTAAAATCTATACAAATTTTGATACACATCATGTGTAGTTTCAAAATATTTTAGGGCTACGTCTAAATTCTAAAATCGCAACTGTTGTCTCAGTAACTAAGAATCCATTAGCGTCAGTGTTAATGGTATTCCTCCGGAACGCTGTTCAGTATTTTCTAGTACAGTTTTCCTTTTGCGTCATGTGGCTTACTTCAACGGGATCACTTTATTTCCACTAGTTTTTGTTCACTTACATCCGTTAGCTGCAATTCCTCTCCGTCATCAATGTTGGGGATGGTAATCTTACCCTGAGCGACGTTATGGTAATCGTATATGTCGTTGGACAACAGACACATTTCTGCCAATTAAATCATAAAATTTCGTATCTAGTGAACTGCACTACAATTTTGGGGATTTCCTGAAACTTCCTAACGCCCTAACCGTCTATATCGTATCCGATATTAGTTTGTTGTTATGCTTGTGCTGGATCAGGAGTTGGACTCAAAATAACAAATGTGCATAGAGCCCTTTTGAACACTTGCAGGGAGCGAGCAGTACAGGTATATGCCAGAAATTTTGGTGTTTTGTGATTGCGCTCGGTCATGTAGTAGAAGACAGTTTCAACTTGTAAGATTGACTATTATATAATACATATATATGTGTCTAGTTCCTCATCTGCCTTTCACTATTCAATTGACGGGCATCACTTCAAAAAGGGCCCAATACACGGATATCTGTATCAAGACGCACGCTCCTTGCGCAGGTTCGAACTTACGACCGTCAATTCGAACTCTTCAGCGTCGTTGACTCCAGGTATACGTGTCTTCCCTTGACATATGAGGGGATAATCCGAGATGCGGTTGCTTAGCATCGTTATTTCTGTAAAATACCAAAATATCTGACATATACATGCAACAACTGAGTTTCAAATCAGTCGTAAGCAGTAGCAAGCAGCATTGAATTGAAGATAGTAAAAATAGAATGAGAAAAATGAGCCAGTTGTATGGTTCTGGACTCACATCGGTAAGCCTCATTTCCTCGCCATCATCGACGCCAGGAATTACTGTCTTGCCCTGGGCCACGATATTGTAGTCGTTGATGTCGTTGGACAATAGGCAGATCTCTATAAAATTACACCAATCAAAGTCATAAGTGAAAGGTGTTCAACAATAGGAAGATAGGTTTGGGTTCATTCCTCAGTTCTCTCTGGTTGGGGTGAAAATTGAAATATGCTACGGGTGTCATGCCGAAATCTCGGTGATATGAGTCACTGATCGGTTGTATGCGATCCTGTGACGGTAAACATGACAACTCATACGACCTCCTGGTCAGTGGAAGCCGAACTTACGTCAGTCAAAGTACATTCCTCGCCATCATCTACGTTGGGGATGGTAGTTTTTCCTTGCGATACGATGTAATAATCATATATGTCGTTTGACAGCAAACACATCTCTAAATATTGAAATAACATGTTAATATAATTATATACACTACATGTTAATACTGTAATTGTTGAAATTACATTAAAATATTTTTTTAAAGGAAATTCAATACGTTTTTAAATTTTAAAGGATATGATTAAGTATATTGTTTTATTCATATACTCACGTCGCTGTAAGGGGTAGGCAGAGGTGCTTTAACCAGCTGCTTATTTAAAGGACTAATTAATACTTTAAATAATGTTAAATGTCTTTAAAAGATAAATAAAAGTAATATTTATGTTTGATAATATTTAGAATATTTGGGATATGGAAGATCTTATATCAGTGACATTAAAACATATTTTTTTAAACTGGAAAAGCTCGCACTAAAAGTTGCTCAACAATGGAAATATATTTTTTAATTCTCGTCCTTCTAATCCTCGTATTCTTTTTTATTTAATTAATATCAAGATCTCAAATTCCAATGTGTCAAGCCACCTTTGTCGCTAACTGTGCCAGTAGATCAGACTTTACTCATTTTCCCTCATCGAAGTAATACGCACCCTTAAGTCCAGGTACGGATCCAGACATCATCTGGTAGAAGATGTGGTAAGAACGCTCGAGGGCCTGTTGGGAGATGACACGGGCCTTCTCGAGCAGATCTGGCGAACACATCCAATTTCAGTACCAAGTTTTATTTGGTTAGGGTAAAATGTTCAATGTTTTCATATACTTACAGGTCTCGATATCAGCACCAGCCAGTTTACCGGAGGGGCCGAAGTGAATACGGATGAATTTACCCTAAACAAAAACAAAAATTCAATTTCAATTATTGTTTTTTTTAACTCAGAAGTATTTTTATGAATTTGTAGTAGTATACTTACGAATCGAGAAGAGTTGTCGTTACGCACGGTCTTGGCGTTACCGAAGGCTTCAAGTACAGGGTTAGTCTGTACGACCTGGTCTTCCAGGGATCCCTTCTTCTCCTGGTTGGGGTCCTTCTTCTGGGAAGCACCGACGGTGGCGAAGTACGCAATTACCTTCTTCGTGTTTTCAGTCTTTCCGGCACCAGACTCACCGCTGTTGATGTTAAGGATTTTGTTCTTAATTTTAGTGAATATTATGACACCTTTGAATGGTAAATTTTCGAGGTGTTTTTATTATCAATTATCATATTTTTGAGATTAAGCTACTAGAAAATAGTACTTAATATTATGCTGACAAAGTATAATTTCCTATAGATCAAAAATTACTTACGTAATCAACATAGATTGATTTTCGTGGTTGGTCAACATGTTGACATAGGCACCGTCGGAAATGGCGAAGATGTGAGGTGGCACCTCTGAACGACGCTTGCCTCTGTACAGCTTGGCACATCGGAAGGTGTACACGGGGAATCTCTTGTAAGGATTGATAGCGACGCAGAAGAGACCCGAGTATGTCTGTGGTGATGAACTTGTAATTAGTACGGTGATGATGATGAAGGTTTTGAGGATAAAGTAGGGAGGTTTCAGGTGTACTAGGATAGGATCTGGTTCAAAACTTATATAACGTAGTTAAAGTTGTATTTTTTTAACCACTCAGGTGGCATACAACCCCACGGGGATGGAATGTGGCCATCATGGCCTATGGAAGTGTGACCCTTTATTTATTGGGTTTTAGGTTTTCTGTCGTATTTTTAATTGGATGATTGAGGTTAGGAAGTATATTTAGTGAAATTTAAAAGAAATAAAGCAAAACAAATTCAGAGTGAATTCTGCTTTGCAGTTTTGGAAAATAAAGGAAATAGGTCCAAAGATTTAAGGAAGAACTTACAAGGAATAATAACGTAGTATCTAAATCTAAAGAAAACACAAAAGCAGAAACTGGTACTGTATTGTACTTTGAGTCTCTGCAAAAACCTTATAGCACAGGGTTCTCCAAAATATAAGATACTATTTTTACTATCCAAATTAGCAATATTGGTTGTATAGCTTTAATTTGACAAATTATGGTGCGACTGTTTATGTTCAACAAATTTTTGGAGAATCCTGTTCGTTCTGAAGCTGACACTTGTCGTTATACGGACGTCTTAGAGTCCTGTAATATGTAATAACGAGAAAAACGTAGAGCTAGGGTACAGTAACGATACCTTTCTGCTCAATGTAAAGAAAGATAGAATCGCGACTTCCAGCGTTAAAACGTGGAAGTCAAAACACAACACAAGTTATTCTATATGACAAAGTCTTCTATTCTAGAAATAGAGAAGTCTAAAAACAAAAAAACACCAAAAATAGAATATCCGGACGCCTTCGAGTCCTTTTGCACCGACTCTCCCTGTATGCACGGTCAAATAGCCCAGGAAGTGTTTAGTCACAAAATGAATGATGTTTCGAATTCGTAGACACATTTCCTTCGATATTAGACTCTATGGTACTCATTTATAAAGTCTAAAATAACACATTTCCGGCTGCTTCCAATAAAATTACAAGAAGTCTATTCTGGGAACTTTTGACTGCTTTTTCTTATTTAGGTCGTCAAAATATAAGCGTTCCAACGCGGGCTTGTTTAATTTTTCAGCTATTAGATATTTAATCTATAATAAAAATGATGTTTATAATCATTTTTAATCACTCTGTGTACGTACTTTGATTGTTTGTACTATAGCAAATCGGTCACAGTGTGATTGTCAAAACAATTACGTCGAACGAGAGAGAAACTTTAATGTCACGACAGAAATATCCAAACGCTAAATAAAATATACTGAAATAGCCACAGCTGGCATGCCGCTAATGCTATTTATATACCAAATTGAGACATCAATCCAAGATTAATTACGCCGTTCATGGACATCTACAGCACTTTAAAACTTGGTATCAATCCAATACTATCGAGAAATTTGTCTACAGTGTTGAAAGATAGAAGAGGTGAAGTGCATGCACACTGCAAGGCCGGAACTCTTGACCGCTCCCTCTCGACTTACGTAAATAAGCTGGTGGTAATATCTCTGCTTCAAGTTATACAAAACAGAAGCGTCGTTGAGGTATGTCAAGTTGGACATATCCTCGGCTTTCTCGTACTTAGGTGGGTTGACTTGAGTTACAAGATCTTTCTTGAAGTCTTTGGTCTGTGGGGTAAATTCTTAAATTAGTATAAAAGTAATGGTAAGGCGCTAAGAGCGCCTACTTACATAGATAAGTTTCGCATAGTATCGTTGTCGCAGATTGTGGAGTACAGCGGCGTCGTTAAGATAGGTCAAGTCAGCCATGTCCTCGACTTTCTCGAATTTCGGCGGGTTTACTTGGGAGAGGAGTTCCTTTTTTAACGTCTTCTCCTGCTCATTTAATGAACACGTTATGTATCTGATTAGTACACACAAGGTTCCTATAACTAAAGACTTCCAACTTTTTACTTCATTCATTCATTCTCTCATATTCTCTTTTCACGTTTCCTCTAAGTTCTTCAATGAAAATATTAACTAGCATTTCAATGATATTAAGTTTTGAAAATTTATCCCACACATACCATATGGAACATTGAAGTTCAATCCAAAATGAACTAAAAACCATCAAAGAAAATCATCCATCATTAAATTTTATTGGATCGTTAATACAATTGAGGTTTCCTTCAACTTTATTTAATTTGAAATTCTCCAATGTCAAGACTATAGATGCATCTAAATCAATTAATTACCTCGCCACCCGGAAGGTTGACGGTCACCAAATCACCCTTGGTAGCCTTGATTTCGCCCTGCACGAAGCCCTCCTTTTCATCAGGTACCCAGCATGCCTTTTTGCCATCGTAGGGCTTGCTCTGGTCGATACGTTTCTGTTCCAGAGAGACGAACAGGTATGGGGTCGGATCGGGGTCCTCGCCCACTTGGGCAACGGGCTTCGGCATTTCGGAGGGCTAACGAGACTTTTGGGCTAGTCGAGACACGAGAACACAGCCCTGGAGCCTTCCTGCAACACACGCGGAACGTTAGGAGAACGGTCGGTATTATCGAGGGAGATAAAGCTGCCGAGAGGCGCGTGCGGCTATTTGTGGCTGTAACCCGAGTAGTGGCCGGCGCGGGAACGGTGCCAGCACGCCAGTTTGCGTAACGCTGACTTTTATGCGCGCGTTTTTTATTAGCTTACTCCGTACGGCCCTTCGCGGATGTTACGTCACAGAGGTATGCGCGCTGGAAGGACGCCAACTGATTTATCCGTCACTGGATTGTTTATTGTCTTTTATGGTGTTGGTTGATAGGTCACTGTTCACCACACCTGTTGGATCATTGATATCGATTGTAACCACTTTCTAATTTTCAGATTTTAACTAACTTATCTCTTATTCTTTTTAAATGATAGCTATACAATAATCGTTATCAAATCAAAGTTTAATTGTTGTATCTCATTTGGATTCAACATCAATAAATTAATCAATTAATTTCAATTCAAATTATAATTTATTGGAAAAATTAATAAACTTGTCCAATAATTAAAATAATTAAATCGATTACAATTCAATCACATTTCAAAATCGCCTTTAAATCTATCGATTCACTTTCAATTTTCAGTATAACATCAATAATCCAAACAGTTTCTGATTAAAATCATGTGAACCATAAACCGCACACCATACAGCAGCCACTTCACAATCAATCCAATGCAAGTGATAAATCAGCTGTCCACCTCCGACTACGTCACTTAAACCTGGATGCAACACTGCAGGCACTCGCGAGCCACTACGGTTATGCACTCCACTAATAGTCGCACTAATCGACGCGACGCGTGCGTCGATACTCACGTTTGAAGCCGTTCTGACCGGCGGCGGGGAGCTCAGATGCTTTTTATACCGGCAATACGATACCATCGCTCGCGATCACCCCATTTTAGGCGGATGCGAGCCTGGGCCACAGCTACACTTTCAGACGAGCTTAGCTTTCACTTGGGCGGGAACGCGCCGGAGCGAGCGCTTTCAAATCTGCGCCGGCGCATATTCAAATATTTTCGATGAATTTTCTTTGGTTTTGGATGCATTTTTGTGTTTATTTAATGGTGGATGAATGCTGTACAATGTATGATTATAACGGTAATGAAACACGGGAGTATTTTAATGTGAAACTAATATTATATTTGAGTATAAACATTGAAAGGTGTTGGTCGGAGTTTTAGTTAAGTGAACGTTCTTGATTTCTATTTTATAATATTTTAATTTGTACTCGCTAATGATATCAAAAATACTCAAACAAGTAAACGAGTACAATCAATATGTTAACCTAATATTCAGATTATGTTTAAAATATTTAATAGCAACGTTAATTTGCATTTCGTTAGGAAATAGCAAAGAGTTAAATATTATCTGCTTCTCTGCCGTTGATATTTGGTGTTATTTTTTAATTAGTTAAGAAATATAATAATCGTCCTAGGTTTTAGGCTAAAATGTATAGGTACAATCAGAAGGCTTAAGGAATTTTCCTAATAACAATATATTCAAAATTCAGTCTATGTCAAAATCAAACGAAATGTCAAAAACAGTTTTTATCGTACAATAATGTTCAAGAAAGAACATCGACATCGTAATCTATTTAATTTTGAATAGTTATTACGAGAATTCGACCTGTTTTCATTGAAATTGTGATCGTTTTGACATTAGGAGTTTGACATTAAATATTAGATCGAGAAATAATTTTGAATAAATTTGTATTAGGGAAATTGGCCCTCAGTTGGACATTGTCATTGGACCTCGGACTAGTTTATTCCAGTTATATGTCAATATGGTTGACATAGCTATACATACAATACTCTCCCACACCCGAGGAAGGCCAGGTCGAGAGAGATATGCCTGTTAACCTCACCTTCGGCAACCAAAATCGGTCTTCAGATGCCATGCGTTATAGTCGGTTCGAGTCCGACATAACATCTCCCACCATCCTATCGGAAGGTTATCTGTGGGGATTTTTCGCATGTAAAAAAGAACTACATACCATATATTTTACTTTTATAGTACTACTGAAATTAATAAGTCAAATAATATAATTTATGATCTTCTTTCACATTCATTATGTGTTTTTTTTTTTAATTTATTATACCGTATTCAAAAGCTAGATTATAATTCTGCCGAATAGTAGCAACCATTTCATGGATGGATGGGATTCTCTCGAGAGCTTTCGAGCCAACTTTACCTGCAAATCGGGATATTTGCAAATTTACAGAATAAATCCCGATGCAGGCTTTCCTTTCAGGGCTAGAAGACGGCAGTCGCCATCTGAAAGCCATACAAACCAAAGGCAGAAGAAAGAGGGAAATGGACTTTGGACGCCGGGGTTAAGGCCTCAGATGCAACAACTACTTTCGTTTAAGTCTAGATTGTTTTAGGTAAGAAAATTTTACTTACAAACAATAGCTCTATTAGAGATATTTGTAGTTAGCGCCATTGACAGACATAAAGGCTTCTGCGGAAGTATTGCATATATGGCTTTTTTGAGAGGAATATTAACTGATCCCCTAACCCAATTAGCCGTGTACACCTGTGTCCTGTGTCCTTTAAAATTCATCCATTATTTAATCTCTTGTAACGGAACGTTACATGGTTCTCAAACAATGTAATCGATTGTCATAACGTCTCGTCCATAGTGAGTATCAGTTCTTTTATACAACAATTTTTTAATTTATAATTATATTGCACTGAATTATTTTCTTAGTGTCCATTTGGAGGTTTTGCCATACTCGCCACGCTTGGCAAACGGGTTGGCGAGCGCGGTGTTAGGTAAGGATATATTACAAAGGACGCCCCTGCCCGTCCTTTGGTGTTCTCTTAGTCGCCTCATGAAGTTGGACGACCTCATGAAGGTCGCCGGGAAGCACTGGATGCGGGCTGGTTTAGATCGGTCATTCTGGAAGTCTGTGGGAGAGGTCTATGGTCAGCAGTGGACTATGTGTGACTGACATGATGATGATGATGGCATTGAAAAATACACTTAAGTCAGGGAACCTTTATTTTATTTTTTGGATATCAAGATAATAATTTAAATTGCAAAGAAATTTATTTATTATTTAATTTATCGCACAAAAAAGTAAACATTTTGGTTCTTTATATTTTAGTCGTAGAACTAAACATAAGAAATAAAAAAATGCTCAACGGCTATTGCTTCTGTAAACTTCAAAATAAACAAAACTCAAAGGTATGCAAATATCCTGAGCACCAAATTCCAAGATTTTTCGTTGCTGGTAATCAGAAAAGTTAATAATCGGGCTGGGTTTGATTTGACTTTCTTTATTCTACAGCATTCTACACAATGGTATCTAGACCCATACTAAAGAAAGAAAGAAAGAAAATACATTTTATTATTGGTGCAACACAAACATACTTAAAACCAAACAGTGTTATTTATTATATTATTTAGTGCTTGTATTGGGCACACTAAGCATAGTTTAACCAGCTTGTGTACTGTGTGTACTTTTTTTGTACATACAAACATATTGCACATCAATCAAATCAACTAGCCCATCGCAGTCCACTGCTGGACTAGGCCTCTCCCAATGTTGGGAGGCTTTGGCCTACTGTTTCCACGCTGGCCAGACGGGTTGGTACAGGGTTTTATTTCGAGTTTTCCTTCTCTCGCAGTGATATCGTCTGCGTATGTTTCCGTTAGTCGCCTCTTACGACACCCTTCGGATGAGATGGGGTGGTGATACTTGCATTCTTTCTCCGTTATCACACGGACGGATATTGTACATAGACTTAAACATTATAAGACATATCTCCGCCTACAGAATACCGCGGTTACCCTACTCTGGCTACCCTACTCCCAGCGGTGAGTCAATTTGTGCTGTCTAATCTGTCTAGTGGGATGACTAATGGCTTGTCCTGCTTCATCCTCTACACTGACGGTACAGAAACTCTGTGCTTACAGGGTCGGCAGCGCGAGTGTGGCTCCTCTGATGTTATACACGTCCATAGGCCACGGTAACCACATTCCATCAGGTTGTCTGCCACCTAAGTGGTATAAAAATGCCGTTAGACTCCCGATCCTCGAGAACAAAGACTTGTCTGTAAACCAGCATGATACTGGTTTGCAAGTGAGGTTAGTTTAAGTAGCGATTGTCTTCATAGAGCGCTATACAATGTGTATTATGTCATACATCCTCAGTGGCGTAGTGGTTCTGGGGGTGACAGGTGGAGCCGCGTCACCCTGGCAGAAGCAGGCCGCGGCGGTGGCGCGCGTGGCGCGCCTCCCCGTTTCCGGGGACGAGTTGGGGACTCTGTAGTCCCAACACCCGAGAAGAGGGCCAGATCGTGAGAGATGGCCCTGGGTCGGGCGGGGTGCGAGGGATATGCCTGTCAACCTCACCTTCGGCAACCAAAGCGACCCACAGGCGGCGTGCGTTTTAGTCGGTTCGAGTCCGACATAACCTCCTCCACCGGCTCCGGTGGGGAGGTATCCGTGGAGATTTTGCGCACGTAAAAAAAAAAAAGTGGCGTAGTGGTAGTGTATTCGATTCCCACTTAGTTCAAATATTTGTATGCATAAATATGTACATCTAATCGATTATGGTATAGAAAAAATTGAATCGGTTCAGGCAGGATTCAAACCCACGATCTTTTCCTTACAGGGGGAACGCAATGACCACTGAGCCATAGAACCTTCACCCGAAACCATCCAAAATTCTTCTACACAAATATCCGTCTTACGGCGACAGTGGGAGCCATCTACCGATATTCGTACGAACTATCGGAACCAATCAACGATGTTGCGATCATTTTTAAATATTGATTTTTGATGACTTTTGATGAGTTCGCGGTTTGGAATCCTGCCTGAATTGATTCCATTTTTTCTATTCTTAAACGATTTGAATAGCATACTATATGTTTGCATTGGTCTGGGTATTTCCATGTCTCGAAGAGCACGTGAAGCCGTCGGCCCTGATTGTCATATAAACATTTATGGCAGTCGTTACGGGTAGTAGAATTCCTTAAAAAGCCTAACAACAAGGCCCCGATTCTATTAAGTTTATGGTCATAACCAAACCACTGTCATACCACTGACATGGCAGAAAATGGCATTAAGTTTTAGCATATAAACTCATAACATAAACTCACGCCTATATCCCCGAAGGGGTAGGCAGAGGTGCTAGCACCCAGATTTCGCCAGAGTATGTTTAGGTCCCAATGTAATAGGTGGCGAGCCTATTGTCATTAACCGGGCACTTATAAACCTGCGATAAATACACACATAACTTCGAAAAGCATCGAAACTATCGATTGGTGTGTACCATGGTAAACCTGGGATCGAACCCGAGACCTTGTCTCAGCAGTCCATTACTCATACCACTAAGCTACCGCGGTTTTAGACTTTATTGACATAAGTTTAAAGTCCAAAATTAAATGAAAAAAAAAATCATTACACTTTTCATTCACTCTACAAGACGCCAGTTAATTTTAGGCTTTAAAAACATGACGGTGAAATCTAAATTGAAATGACATTTTTTGGAGTGTCTGTGGCATGACAATGACTTTGATCTGACATAAAATTAGCGGAATTCAGTGCCTGGTCTAACTACAATACATCGATATCACCATTGGGTTGTCGAGAACATTATGGCAGTTGCTTCACAGAAAATATCAAAATTCAGCGGCTTCACAGTTAGACTGGAAAATGAAAACCTCGGACTCCGAAGTGAAGGTCTCGGATGCAACGAGGACTAACGCTAAGAGGGTTCACTTTCCATTTGCATAAACATCTAACCATAAAATATTTTGGCATATGGTAATTTAGACTAATGATATTTATGCATAATTTAATATTCTTATTCTTATTTATTTATTCAGTAACAATTTACACTGTGTTTGAACATACATAATATTATTACAATTATTCATTTCAAGTCTATCAAAAATTTACAATAATTAAACAATAAGGAACTATAAAAATGACAAAATCAATTAACTTGGTAAGTAATTATAAAAATAAATTAGTACACAAAGTCAGATTTATACAATACATGTCAATCTTTATTCATGTCAAATCATAAATTACTCATGTCAATAATATAAATTTCAGCAGCCAAGTCCAAATACCAAATAATATACCAAAATTAAATCAAAATAAAATAAAACAAAATGTCAAATATAATAAAATTGACAAAAAAATCTAAAATTACCTACAATTCCTCGATTGAATAGTAGCGCCCTTTCAATAGGAACACTTTTAACTCCCTATGGAACTCTTTTTCATATAGAAGACCTTTCAACTCTAATGGTAGCTTATTAAACAACCTGGTAGAATAGTACATCGTGCTATGTTTGACGATGTTCAAATGAAGACGAACTATACTTTGGAAATCCATCCTGTGCGTGCTCTCTCTGATCTTTAATATTATCTGTATATAATATTATCTATATATTTAATATAATCTTTAATATTCAAATTATGCAAAAGAATATGCTACACTTGTTATGGATAAAAAAAGTATGCTTAAATATCATTAGTCTAAATTACCATAAGTATGCCAAAATATTTTATGTTTTTTTTTTTTATGCAAATGGATAGTGAACCCGCTAAGAGGATGATAAAATTAAATATAATTATACATAATAATGCAGCGCTGTAAAAGCTAAATCCGTCATATCGACAACAAACAGAATGGTTCATCTAGCCAAAGTGTATGTATTTATATCGCGGACAGCTGATCCACAAATATTTCGCTTTGCAATATCTTCTTACTTATTTTTTTATCTATTTTTGAACCTTTTGTTATAGCCATTGTTCTGTTATCGCTCTTTAAATTATTTATTACTGTATCGCGTCTGCGTGGACTTGATTTCAGTTTTATTATTTTTGGGACGAAACTCTAATTCTGTTAAGCTTACGCCTTTCATTGTTACAACAAGCTGTTGGTGGGTAAGCACGGTCGGTGTCTCTGGGATAGATATCTCCGACTAAATTTCCGCACGATGAAAAAAAAATGTTTCAGAGTTAATCATCCGTTATCAACATTGATATGAAAATAAAAACATAAATACATACGCAAATCAAAAACATAACCCTTCATTTTTGCCTTAATTGTACGTCGTCGGGTAGCTTTTTTTTACATGCGTGCGACTAAAACGCACGACGCCTGTGGGTCATTTTTGGTTGCTGAAGGTGAGGTTAACAGGCATATCCCTCGCACCGCGGCCGACCCAGGGCCATCTCTTACGATCTGGCCCTCTTCTCGGGTGTGGGGACTACAGAGTCCCCAACTCGTCCCCGGAAACGGGGAGGCGCGCGAGGCGCGCCGTCTCCGCGGGGTAGTCGGGTACCTAATGAAAATGATATTGCTATTAATGCTATTGGTTTATCTTACTATGAAAATCACGTCACACGTTTTATGTCATGGGTTCGCAGTTTTTTTTATACCACTTAGGTGGCAGACAAGCACACGGCCCACCTGTTGGAAAGTGGTTACCGTGACCTATGAACGAGTGTAACACCAGAGGAGTCACACTCGTGCTGCTGACTCTGTAAGCACAGAGTTTCTGTGCCGTTAGTGCAGCAGGTCACAATATCAGCACAAACCTTTGGTCTTTCCACTGTCAGCACAAAAACTTTCCAGTGAGCGCTCTGGCTACCCTACTCACCGCCGGGAACACAACACGAGGTTATTATAGTCGTGGTATTCTGTAGGGCGCAGGTACTTTCCCATTCGGACTGCTCAATTGGGACGGGAATACCGTCGTGTCTTACCTCTTCTGCACAGTAACATATGTTTCTTCTGATATATTCGAGGTATATCTATACATATATACGGCGTATTCTGTTCTAGTCTGTATGCGAATAGAAATAAGATATGTTTTCGTTATCTGAAATATTTTGACGCACAACGAAAATAGACTGAACGTTCTATTCAATATATTTTTATTAAATGAAGGAAGAATCAATCAAACTGTTTATTGGTTCAACTTTGTTTGTTTTTAGGATGAAGAAGAGTGTGAAATAGCTTTTAAATTAAATTAAATTAAATTAAATTAAATAGTGTTTATTTCAGGCAAATAGCCCATAGTTACATTACATTCATAGTGTAATACATCAAAATTTGTCAGTCATTTCATAATATAATAAAATTCATATTCGTAAATATGATCAAACACCGTGCGAACTATTTCATTGCAAGAGGAGTGCAAACGTTTGTGAAAAGAGGTTTTCAACCCTCTCAACAGCTCCCCCATATTTTTAATACTGTACTCGTCGAACATGCCAGACGCGCTACACCGCCACGGCAGACCGAGCATCACTCTGAGAGCGTTGTTATATTGTACACGAAGAGTGTTGTAGGCACCCTTCGTGTAGTTGCTCCACAGTTGACTGGTGTAGAACGCCTGGCAGTAGGGTAGACTGGGTACGGTTGAAACATTTTAGCGTTCATCGTGCATAGCATTGGTATTTGTTAAGTGAGCGATGTCGGAAATATATTAAATAAAAGACCTTGTATCTGTCTACTAATGGGCAATGTTATTTGAGGTCACTGTGTTGTATTTTCTGTGTAAGATCATATTTAAAAAAAACTGTCATTTGTTTCAACCGTCCCCATGCCAGGGTCGGTTGAAACAGTGCCTGGGGTCGATTGAAACACATGAAAATAATACAAAAATAATCAATTATCATGTTTTATTAATCATCTAATAACATTTTACGTATCGTAATGACACAGTTAAATATTTCAAATATTTTCTATTCAAGTCTTTGGCTATACTTATTAATCTAACATTATTGTTAAGCAGCCTTCAAAGTTTTATAAATAAGTACACTTAAACTAAATAATAATCAGATGTTGGTGATGATAATATTATTGCAATTTTTGTCTACCACTTTTAATTATAAACTAGAGTTTAGAAAAAACTAAAGACATTATTTCTATAACAAATAATATATTAAACAAAAATACTTGCATGGTTACGAGATCATTCGGAGTCACAATTGTGGCAAACATAACTAAGGCTACCTTCTGTGCACTGTGCATTGTTATCAGTCTGCTTTCTAAATATGCTGACATACAAACAACACAGTAGCACTCCTCTTCTTCTGATGATGATGATTCTTGTTGCTTTTTTTCTGCTTGTAGCATTTTTTAAATCTTTCCTCCATCTAATCTTTTCTTAACTTGCTTAGCTTTGGTTCGTTTCAATTTGTTTCATATTCTCTTCTTATCTCTTCTTTTTCAGGTGTGTTTGTGTAGATTGTAGATTTCCTGGCCATTCGGCCCCTATTTGTTAATTTCCTTGGTGGAGTTTTTGGTAGAGGGTCGTATTGCTTTGGCGAAAATAAAGGTGGTGTAGTCGGCTTGTTTGTACGTTGATAACTCGGCCTGACCTTTCGTAGTCTTTCTTTGGCATACCCTTGGCATCTAAGAAACAAGAAAATTTACTAAAAAAAACTGTTTCAACCGTACCCACAAATAATGTTTCAACTGTCCCCAATGCGCCTCTTGATATAAAACGGTTCACAGTAAAAATGACAATAAATTTAAATAAAAACTAATCATACTACGGTATTCTACAAACTTCAATTAAAACGAACAAAAAAACTCAATACTCTAACTTTAAACAAAATCTTAATAATCGCAAAAATGTAGGTGCAAAAATACTTACTTTTCTGTCAAAAAACACAATGGGGCCTCCTATTGACAAACACGTCCCTCGAAGCGCGATGTAAAACTAAAATTCGTGTTTCAACTAATCGCCCGCTTCATACTCCCCTTGTACGCCTCACCTCATCAAGCACTATTCACGAGATATTTGTTTTGTTTCAACCGTCCACCGTTTCAACCGTACCCAGTCTACCCTACGCCTGGAACAGAGTCAGCTTCGTCTGACTCGAGCATTGCGCAAACCGCCTCGCCAACATGTTACTGCGAACTGAAAGGGCTCGCCGCTGTCTTTCAAGATCATCGTCATCGTCAAGGGTACTGTTGACTATGTGTCCCAGATATTTAAATTTAGAGACTACACTTAAGGAGCTGTTACAAAGACTGAAGCTAGGTATCCTTTCCGGACCCCGCCTGGATTTAAAAATCATGACTTCTGTCTTTTTTACATTATAGCTAAGACCGTGTGCGCATGCGTACTTTTCACATATGTATATTAATTTACGAAGCCCCGCGGGCGAGGGGCTCAGCAACACCATGTCGTCCGCATAGCTCAAGTTATTGACGCATACGCCTCCGACGTGGCAGCCGACCCTCGTGCCGCTGAGCTCCTCAATCAGCTCGTTTACGTAAAGATTGAACAGTACCGGCGAAGTCAACCCGCCCTGTCTAACACCACAGTCGAGTTTATATACTTCAGAAAGTGCTTCACCCCATCTCACTTGATTTTGATTTTTTGATTTTTAAACCGGTGCGCGGTACCTTCTTTTATGTAATATGTGTTCTGTGTTCTGATGAGCTCTTCCAGTTAGTCCCACCCTCTCCTTTTCTATACAGGACAACGTGGCTTAGCTGTCAACCGCATACGGTGCAGAATATCCGATACAAAACCAAGCGGTTCGGTGACTCTTTCTTTGCCGCACCATTAAGACCTTAAATTCCTTACAAGCTCATGTGTTTCCTTCTTCAAACAGTCCCGGGTCCTTTAAGCGGGGCGTGAAAAAGCATCTGATGAGGCCGTCAAGCTGAGTGTCACCATTGTCACATGGTATATGTAATGGTGACTCTTTTTCCTGAAACTTTGCCTTCAGTTTACTATCAGGCGAGGAGAATTGAAATTGGTGTGTTCTATATAAAAAAAGTATTTTGTATCCGTTGGGATATTAAGCACGTTTTTGTTTTTTTTTTATACCACTAAGGTGGCAGACAAGGACACGGCCCACCTGATGGAAAGTGATTACCGTGGCCTATGGACGTTTGTAACACCAGAGTAGTCACAGTCGCGCTGCCAACCCTGTAAGTACAGAGTTTCTGTGCCTTCAGTGTAGAAGACAAAGCAGGACAAGCCTTTAGTCTTCCCACTGACAGCATAAATTCTCCAGTGAGCTCTGGCTACCCTACTCACCGCTGGGAACACAACACGAAGTTATTATGGCCGCGGTATTCTGTAGGGCGGAGGTACTTCCCCAGTCGGACTGCTCATTTGGGCGGAAATACCACTGTGTCCTACCTCCTACGTAAATAAAATAATGCATACAATTATTAGCACTTAGCGGAAATCAAACCTACTCCGATATAATAGTTAAATGCCACGCCATCGTTAGTATCGTAGCTGCCATCGTACAAGACGGTTTTATTGTAAGCCGATGGGTATAAACATATATCTGCATCTATTTAAGAATAACTATATTTCAATATCAGACAGATATATACAGCCCAGACTCAGCCTCAGATGCATGGCTCGAGTCAACAATAGTGCCCGGAATACGGCAGTAGGCTCACCCCCTATTACATAGCATAACATAACATAAACTCACGCCTATATCCCCGATGGGATAGGCAGAGGTGCTAGCACCCACATTTCGCCAGTTTATGTTTAGGTCCAAATGTAATAGGTGGCGAGCCTATTGCCATTAACCGGGCACTTATAAACCTGCGATAAATGCACACATAACTTCGAAAAGCATCCAAAAGTCATTGGTGTGTGCCATGGTAAAACCTGGGATCGAACCCGAGACCTCGTCTCAGCAGTCCGTTACCCATACCACTAGGTTACCTTGGCTGATTGGTGAATTGTGGGTGTTCATTCATTTCTGCCTAACCCTTCGGGGATAAAGGCACATTAAGGAGGTAGGACACGGCGGTTTTTCCGCCCAATTGAGCAGTCCGACTGGGGAAGTACCTCCGCCCTACAGAATGCCGCGGCTAAAATAACTTCGTGTTGTGTTCCCAGCGGTGAGTAGGGTAGCCAGAGCTCACTGGAGAAGTCAGTGGAAGACTAAAGGCTTGTCCTGCTTTGTCTTCTACTGACGGCACAGAAACTCTGTACTTACAGGGTTGGCAGCGCGACTGTGACTCCTCTGGTGTTACAAACGTCCATAGGCCACGATAACCACTTTCCATCAGGTGGACCGTGTGCTTGTCTGCCACCTAAGTGGTATAAAAATAGGCGTCATTATATGTATGTATGTATGTATATATCTATTACTCGATAAATAAATTTACCTAATAAAAATAGAATCTAATAATTTGTCAGAAAGAATACCAGCGCGTCACAGATCACCTTTTTGCGCGCCGATGCCGTTACTTAACGGATCAAATAATAATACCTCTATTTGTGACTGCTGAGCGTATAAATACTTCACACGTTAGTTCGCACGAGCATCGACGGTTTGGTATTCTAGCCGACAGTTCGCTCTCAGTCCACCATCACGCTAGTATAGCATTAACAGCAGATTGTAGTACATGCTATGAGGTACACGTTAGCATAATATTATGTACCTATTAGATGGTTGGTAGGAGGTAGGACAGGATGATATTTTCGTATAATTGGGCAGTCCGACTGCAGAATACCGCGGCCATAATAACTTCGTGTTGTGTTCCCAGCGGTGAGTAGAGTAGCCAGATCTTACTGGAGAGTTTGTGCTGTCAGTGGGAAGACTAAAGGCTTCTTCTGCTTTGTCTTCTACACTGACGGCATAGAAACTCTCTGTGCTTACAGAGTCAGCAGCGCGAGAGTGACTCCTCTGGTGTTACACACGTCCGTAGGTCACAGTAACCACTTTCCATCAGGTGGGTACTTGTCTGCCACCTAAGTGATATATAAAATGACGATCCAAGCTAACTTCGTCCATGGCATATTTCTATACCTCGTTCCTTCAAGCCATAATTATGTGGTTTTTATAAGTGACTACAGTATGGGGTTCTTCAAGAAGACCATTCGAAGGTTCCTACTGGATCGGTAGCGCTAGAATGATGCCCCTGGTATTGCACACGTCCATAGCCCACGGTAAACACTTTCCACTAGATGGGTTTTTTTTTATGCCACTTAGGTGGCAGACAAGCGCACGGCCCACCTGATGGAAAGTGGTTACCGTGGCCCATGGACGCGTGTAACACCAGAGAAGCCACACTCGCGCTGCCGACCCTGTAAGCACAGCTTTTCTGTGCCGTCAGTGTAGAGGACAAAGCAGGACAAGCCTTTAGTCATCCCACTGACAGCACAAATTATCCAGTGAGCTCTGGCTACCCCTACTCACCGCTGGAAACACAACACGAAGTTATTATAACCGCGGTATTCTGTAGGGCGGAGGTACTTTCCCAGTTTCCTACCTCTATCTTGGTATGCTTGTGTGGTATCTAAGTGGTATAAAAAAAAACTGCCCGCAACCTCTAATAATGTGTAGAAATCTGCCGGATTTGTTAACAATTATGATCACTGCTCCACTGTCTCCGTCCCACGTCAGTATTAAGGTGAAAGGTGATACCTTCCGGACTAATCAACCCTTTCGAGTTCGAAAAAGCATGGCCGATATTAAACTACAATAGTTAGTTCAGTGCAAACAATGTGTATATTGTAGTCCACGTAGATTCTGCTATATTTCTTTTTCAAACCAGCACACAACCTTATAACATCCTGTTTATACTATATGCTCTCGCTTCTTTACGAGTGAGATGTCGAACTGATTCCATACTGGTTAATTTAGTACTGCATCAGTTTATATTCTATTGTATACATGCCGTAGTCAAATATCTCATGACATGAAACAGTATTGTTTTATTTAAAATGCAACAAAACTATCATTGGTTTCAACTAAATTTGGGTGCTGTTACATCGAGCTCACCTTTACTTTGGAATACGCGCCAAAGATTTAATCACCATTCCCATGGAGACGTATGTTTCTGATTGCATCCAAGGTCAGGATGAACTTGGAGTTCAGGGTTCGCATTCCAGCTCTTTCACCTCTATTTTGCACGATCTTGGGCGTCCATAGTAGAGAGGCCATTAACAGGCATGTCACCTTCCACAACGTCAAGCCAGGACTTGGTCTACTCTTTCTACCTGGACCCGAAGGGGGTAACAAAGATCTATGTAATATTATTTCGCACAGTGAGATCGGCCGCGTTAAGAGTAATTTTATGGTCATTCTGTATAAATTAAGGCATTCTAATTTACTCCCGGCATCAGAGGGTAAGGGTAATGCAACCAATAACTTCGGGGTTGAAGTCGATCTCTCACAAAAGCTGGAACACCTGATTAACTGACGAGACACGAGGCTCTGGTGCAGACTTGTTGTCAAAATATATCGATAATGTAGGAGTAGGATAGCGGACCATCTGAGGGGCCATCTCAAAGCTGGAGACATCCCAGGGTCAGCCGGGGTGTAAGGGAAATCTAAAGCTTGCGCTTTGAAGAGGGGTACCTTATTAGGTCATTGGATTTAGATAAGGTACATACCTTATTAGGTCATTGGACATACATTGAACCGCCCCGTTGGCCAGCGGTATACTTGGAAAATTTCGCATGAAAAATAAGGACCCCTCTTCAAAGCGCAAACTTTAGATGCCACTGTGAATGACAGTAAAATAGCCAAAAGACTGAAGTGACTCCATGCTCCTCACACCCGAGGAGGGCCAGATCGGGTCGGCCGGGGTGCGAGGAATATGCCTGCCAACCTCACCTCAGGCATTCAACAGCGACCCACAGACGCCGTGCGTTTTAGTCGGTTCGTGTCCGATATAACCTCTCCCACCGCCTCCAGTGGGGTGGAGGGGGCACCCGCGGCGATTTTTCGCACGCAAAAGAACCCGGATTGACTGTCGTAGGATATATAGATAATATAATGAAGTTATCAGAATTGTAAGAACGGGAGTAGGGAAACCAACTTTTGGCGGATGGCCTATATCTATATATTTTGTGCATTAGAGCGCTATCAAATATCGCTTAAGCTGTCATCTCACTCATCCTTAGTTTACGTCTGTCGCATGAAACTAAAATATACCGCAATGGCAGCTGAAGTGTTATGACAGTCGGTGGATTTTAATGAAATTACGACGCGCACGTGAAGGTGAAATTTGTCATTAATTATATCACGTTGAAATAATTTATTTTTTAAAATATTCTATGATTTGTTTGAAAACTGTTTCTCATCAAAAACTTGTTGGTTGGTTGCCGATGTAGCTCGCGGAATAAGCAAGCTGAAGTGGCAGTGGGCTGGCCACATCTATAGAACAGATGGCCGTTGGTGCATTTGAGTTCTAGAGTGGAGTGGAGACCGCGAAGAGGCAAACGGGAGGTAGGACGCCCCCTAGCCAAATGGACTATTGACCAGAAAAAGGTTACTGGAACGGGATGGATGGATTTGAAAGGCGAAGGACCGGCACACACATCTTACGCGTTACCCGTTTAGGAATATGCAGACATGAATATCTTAACATTCTTAACCCAGGCGTCATGTGAGGAATGCCATTGCTTGAGATTAATTTATATTTAGAGTGGATTGGCATACGTAGTCGTTTGTAGGGCTTGATACGATACAATTGAAGCACATAAGTATCTAATTATAAGGTAAGTGGTTACCGTTAGATTGAAACCCGGTTGGATAAACACCAGGTGGATACAACTGGAATGAAATCTGGATTAATGCTGGATCCATATTACCGGATCTTGGTCATGAGTGTTCACTAGACTAAAAATGTCATTCGTCATCAGCGGACAAAACGGGTCAATTACCAAGTTCGTCTCTTAATTCAGTTTTTTTATGCCACTTAAGTGGCAGATAGGTACACGGCCTACCTGATGGGAAGTGATACAATTCTAGGGGAATTACACTTGTGCTCCCAAGAGGTGCTGGAAGAATCTTCTAATGCCCTCCTTGAAGCTTTGTAGGAAATCCTCATTGTTTGAGTCCCACTAGCATTTGACTGGTTCATGATCTGTAATTTATTGCAAAAATAAATCAAATTATATGTCACTGTCCTCGCATATGTGCAATTATTCTGTCAGCCTCCCAATCATTAGTACAAATATATATTCACAACCCCTCCACTTATATACCGATGACACACATTCTATTCCGGTGTTGGCAAATCCAAATGCATAACATTGGTGATGTAAATATGCTGTCATTGAATTAGCTGGAATTAGTCATTTGAATAGTGTATCTGTCTGTCATATTTTGTGGATGAACGTATATGGCGTTTAGGCTTATTTCGGTCTAATCAAAAATAACTTAATGGTGTCTAAGTCCAGTATTAGAACGACACAGTCCTGAACTTCGAATTATCTGAGGACAGATGTATAGACAATCTGACAATCTTTCTAAATAACCCATCCTCAGATATATCCAGATTCCAGACTGAGTGTCAACTAGAATACGGGCCTAAATGGAAATTATCTTAATTAAAATATTAGAAAAATACAGAATAAACCTGCAGGTATCAAAAAATTATTGATGTCAACTTGGCGGGTGGTCAGAAGGCTGGCGGCATTGCCACGTTGAATGATAATACTAATCCTTTGCTCTGGCCTAAATTCACGGTAGTCCCCAGATCATATACTGATAAATTATTAAAGAGAAAAAGAATTAAGCCGTTCGACCCTGCTTTACTTGACCACCATCTTCATACAATAGCTCTTTATACCCTTTCTGATATCCTCTTTTCTTACGCGGCAAACGCTGTATTTCTCTGTAGACCATAAGCCACTATGAAGGTACTACATGGCTCGCACACTACTGTCTGAAAAGTAAAACTGAAACGACAGTAAACGAGTCATTCTAGTGAAAAGTATTTTTTTTTCAAGTAAGTAGATCATCGATGTAGTCGATTAATTCATGCTGGAAATACCATGTTTCCACCGCCATCATAATCAAAAGCATACATTATTATATTTACGTTCGTGAATTTAAAATAACCGTGACTCACGCGCATACCGTAATGTGTGGTGCATTGTTGACGTACGAGAATTCTATATTTATTATGTTCATACTTATAGCCATGGAATATGAAATACAGGGGAAGTGACCTTAACCCTTGATAAGGAAATTAGTATCATCACACTCTCAGATAATAATACGGCCAATTAGATAATTGGAACAGAGAACAGGTTACGGAGCGCCTCCTTCTGCGAGCAAGTAATGCTCGTGAAGGAGGAGGCGGGGCGGGTGCGGCAGCGGGAGCGACAAAGTACTTAAGCAGCAAGCTAAGCTGCCCACGTACGAAGGCCCCCCATGAGCGCATGCCTGAGGGTAACTGGTGGAGCCGCCTGTCACCCTGGCAGAAGCAGGCCGCGGCAGTGGCGGGCCTGGCGCGCATCCCCGTTTCCGGGGACGAGTTGGGGACTCTGTGGTCCCCACACCCGAGGAGAGGGCCAGATCGTGAGAGATGGCCCTAGGTCGACCGGGGTGCGAGGGATATGCCTGGCAACCTTACCTTCGGCAACCAAAAACGACGCCCAGGCGGCGTGCGTTTTGGTCGGTCCGAGTCCGACATAACCTCTTCCACCGACTCTGGTGGGGGAGTATCCGTGGGAATTTTGTGCACGTAAAAAAAAAAGTTACGGCAAAATTATTATATTGAAGAGGCAGATTTCCAAGAGACTAAGATATGGGGTTCTTCAAGAACGATGTTAGAAGGTTTCTGCAGGGTAGCCGCACGAGTGTGACGCCCCTGGTGTTGCACACGTCCATATACCACGGTGACCATTTTCAATTATGTGAGCTGTGTTTATCTGCCACCTAAGTGGCATATAAAAAATGTAATTTAGGCAGTGTCCTTTTGCACAGCAATGAATATGGTTGTTACTAGACCGATAATAGCAAGGGCTGCGTGGCACCCACACATGAGGAGGACCAAATCTAGAGAGATGCCCCTGGGTCCACCGGGGTGCGAGGGATATGTCTGTCAATCTCACCTTCGTCAACCAAAAGTGACTCACAGATGCAGTGCGTTTTAGTCGGTTCGAAACCGAGTCCGACATAACCCCTCCCAAAGGCTCCGCCAGAGGGGAGGGAGAGGGGGGTATCCGTGGGGATATTTCGCATGTAAAAAAAGGGCTACGTATCAAAGCAGTGAATATGCTGCAATGGATGAGCGAAGTTATGCGTAAATATCGCATGAGAAACTCAGATGATGACAAAGACCATTTTAATTCATTTCGGTGCGTTGGTTAAGGAAAATCCTTCAGTATAAGTAACAGGCCTACCACACGTACAAGCTTCACCACAGTTTTGCCCGTGCAGGCCGATTTGTACACAAAACACCGCGCTTAACTGTTTCATTTTTAGCAACCAAATGTACAAACTGGCCTGCGTAGACAAAAGAGTGATGAATCTTGAGCGTATGGTAAGCCCATAACTGTTGGACGGTAATGTGCCACTGAATGGTACCACTCAGCCATGAACCCCTCGAAGACGGAAATGCAATTGTTTCAAATATTTTAGTCTTTCTATAGGTAACCTGCTTCTATAATATACAAAACAAAACATACATTTTTTAGGAGGCAGGACATGGCCGTATTTCCGCCCAATTGAGCAGTCGGACTGGGGAAGTACCTCCGCCAGAATACCGCGGCCATAATAATTTCGTGTTGTGTTCCTGGCTGTGAGTAGGGTAGCCAGAGCTCACTGGAGAATTTGTGCTGCCAGTGGGAAGACTAAAGGCTTGTCCTGATTTGTCTTCTACACTGACGGCACAGAAACTCTGTGCTTACAGGGTCGGCAGCGCGACTGTGGCTCCTCTGGTGTTACATACGTCCATAGGCCACGGTAACCACTTTCCATTAGGTGGGCCGTGTGCTTGTTTGACACTTTAGTGGTATAAAAACACCCATCACATACACACCTAATATACATCGTCCACAATTAAATACATAACTCTGTATAATGGGGTCGGGCGACTGTTGACTGTTCACTGGTAAACGAATATTGTATAAATAATTTAGCCGAAAACTGTCTCCTAAGACACAGGATATCCTAGTTTAGGAGACAGGATTCATTAATTTTTGTTAACATAATTATGTTACCACCTAATGTGATATGATATACCACCTGTAACAGCGCCAACTATACTGTGGACGCTCATTATACACTGTATTAAAATATGTTGAACCTAGATTAGTTAACAATGTATATTCTTACTGTCAATAAAGTTTTTATTTTTATTAAAAAAATACATTATATGAATAAAAGTGGCATACGACCACGGCTATCCTTGATATTTTCTCGTTTAATACTTTTTCAGTAGACGAGTTTTAGTTTTATATACATTGTAATACCTACTTTCGGAAATTCATTCAAGAAGGTGTGAATATATTTATGATATTCAATAAACAAGTAAAATATAGAAAACAGAACATGCCGGGTGTCCTTGTCACATCAATCTTGGTAAATAATTTTTGGGAAAAAATATCGGCGTAGCAACATGATATCTATTACAAAAGTGAGAATAGTATTTTTAGATATACATTTATTACTCGCTGTTTTGAGCCTCGTTCTTGGAATCTACATACAAACTGATGTTTGTTTTCATAGTGCTGAATGTGGTTTTGTGATGGTGATGGAAGAAATGACCATACGTAGGTAGGTAGGTACTGACTTTTCTGATTCCGTATAGTTTAGTAGGTATTGCAAATATTTTTGATAAACTCCAACAGAACATGTAACATAAGCTCACGCTTATATCCCCGAAGGGTTGGCAGAAGTGCTAGCACCCACATTTCGCCAGTTTATGTTTAGGTCCCAATGTAATAGGTGGCGAGCCTATTGCCATTAACCGGGCACTTGTAAACCTGCGATAAATACACACATAACTTCGAAAAGCATCGAAAAGTCATTGGTGTGTGCCATGGTTAAACCTGGGATTGAACCCAAGACCTCGTCTCAGCACTCCATTACCCATACCACTAGGCTACCGCGGTTTATAAATTCCAAATTCCTCTGATTTGGAAAACGAAACTGGGTCCACAATATAAGCCACACTGTGGAAATGCGTTCTAGCTGCTGCACTATTATTGTGACCGCATTTTTTTAAGTTGCCAAGAAGAAATTGCTTTGTATACTTAATAATCTGAGTTTGCATGCCAACTTTATGGCGAAATATGTTTGAATACTATATTTTTTATAACATTACAAGCAAATAAACTACTGTACTGTACTAAAAGCCGTCTAACTGTTTCAGATTTTAAGAAATACACAAACACAGCCGAGACTTCAGTGTTAGGGTTCCTTTACTAACCCTACGAGAATAGAATTCAAAAAAAAAGTTTGCTCAAACATTGTTTTTCTTTATTCTTTAATTCTTTATTATACACAGTAAAATAATAAATCAACAGGCAATCACAAATACATGTTAGTGTACAAAGGCGAGGACGAAAAAGGACAAACTCAATATCGAGTTTTCTCCCGGCAAACCTTTGGGGGATTAAAAGTGCAACAAAATGGTAAAAAAAACAAGTGTACAACAGCAGAGAAAATATGTATTTTTTTATACCACTTAGGTGGCAGACAAGCACACAGTCCACCTGATGGAAAGTGGTCACCGTGGCCTATGGACGCGTGCAAAACCAAGAGAGTCACTCTTGCGCTGCCAACCCTGCAAGCATTGAGAGTTTCTGTGTCGTCGGGGTGAAGGACAAAGCAGGACAAGCTTTTGGTCTTTCCACTGACAGCACAAAAACCCTCCAGAGAGCTCTGGCTGCCCTACTCACCGCCGGGAACACAACACGAGGTTATTATGGCCGCGCTGTTCTGTATACAGAAATACTAAGATTATACCTATATTTATTATCTGTAGTTCGTCTTTTGTGAATTAGAATAACTGCACTGATAAAGTATATAACCTCTATACTCAGTCTGCACCATCAGATAATATGTAGGTACTTATAAGATATTAATAAACACCATAAAAAAGCAGACAGTACAGTGCGCTATCCGAGGACACGCCAAAATAACACCGTGATGACGTCACAGACCCTAATAATATTCCCACAATATGTGTATGTACCTTGGACGGGCTATTTCTGTCGACCAAAATAATATTTAGTCCTAAATATAATTACGCCTTTATCCCCAAAGGGTTAGGCAGAGGTGAATTAACACCCACATTTCACCAATCATTGTTTTCGGTCTGACGTAAGGGGGTGAGCCTATTGTCGTCTTCCGGGCACTATTGTTGATTCGAGCCTTGTATCTGTGCCTGAGTCTGAGCTGTATATATCTGACTGATATTAAACAGCCCTATCTCTAAGTCGCCGTGTACGACACCGCATGGGAAGAGATGGGGTTGGCCCAATTTCTGTTCTGCCAGGTACCACGCGGCTATATAATTATGACCAGCTAAAATAAACTAAAAAGAGTGTCAATTGATTGGATAGAATGAAGTTATTCATAGATGGACATAAAATGTTACCCAGTCTGTTTTATGCCATGTCTTGGCTCTAAAGAAAAAAATAGTATCATGTATATTTTCCGAATTTGTTTCATTAGAAAAGTAATACATAAACTGGCGAAATGTGGGTGCTAGCACCTCTGCCTACCCCTTCGGAAATATAGGCGTGAGTTTATGTTATGTTATGTACGAAGGTAATAATATGTGGAGGAATAATATTCCTTTCAGTTACAGGCACCGGATCAGGGTCTAGATTCTGCTAAAGCAGAACCACAGCCACACCTCAGACAATGCTAAAAATCCACTCTCTCAACCGATTAAGCTAAAATCCAAAATTAAAAGGCATCATACATTAGCAGAGTGAATGATAAAATGTAATGAAACTCTTTTAATTTTATTTTGGACTTTAAGATTATTAAGATAAAGTCTCAAATTTAATGTCATTGTTTACAGTGTCTGTTATGACAGTGGTTTTGCTTTACGAGTAGTAGAATTGATGGCCTGTAGGTAATCTACGTGGGCGAAGCTGTGTGGATATATATTTTTTAATAAAATTAGGTACCAATATTCTTTCGTACCCCTCCAGCTAAGCTAAATTGCTTGCGTGTTCACGTATGTAGTGTAATGACCAGGATTTGAATCCGGAGTCTCAAGATCATAAGTCCGAGTCCTTAGTAAATAAGCTGTTTTTTTTTTCTTTTTTTTACACTGTGCGGTATGAAAGAAACATCATCTCACGCACACTCAAGCTGCGGAATGACCTCCCTGCTGCGGTTTTCCCAAGCACCTACAATATGGGGTTCTTCAAGAGGGGCATTAGAAGGTTTCTTCATAGTCGTAACCACTTCCCATCAGGTGGGCCATGCTCTTGTCTGCCACCTAAGTGGTATAAAAATAATAATATTAGAACCGAAATAACTAATATTCCTCTAACTCCTCCAGCTACGCTAAATTGCTTATGTGTTCACTTCAGTAGTGTAACGACCAGGATTCGAACCCCGGACCTCTCGATCGTAACTCCTTAGTCACTAAGCTACCGATGCTTCCTAAAGATAATTAAAGGTGTCAATGTGATACAAAACAATGAGTATTCATTGCGACTATAAAATCTAAATCTGTAACAATTACGGTATTTGAACGCACTCTTAAGAAGTCGTAACTATTACTCACTCTTGTATCGTTAAAATCTAAAGTTACGGTATACATTACTTACAAAATACGGCATCTAAAATGAATTTGATGGTTTTAAATAGCGTTGGATTCATTAAACCTTGAATTGTTCATTAACATCTCGCTTCATGAGCAATGAGCCTACTATGACAAGCTATAAGCGATCCTGTTTCCAGTTGTGATCCAGAAAGAGAGGGATGGAGTATTTTGGGCCGTATAGCTCCATCCATTTCTCTCTGGAGCGCGGTCCAAAACTAAACCGCTTGTAGCACAGCATGGTAAGCCCACAGATGAGGCTGGAGGGAGGATTTTTCTTTATACCACTTAGGTGGCAGACAAGCACACGGCCCACCTGATGGGAAGTGGTTACCGTGACCTATGGACGTGTGCAACACCAGGGCCTCACACTCGCGCAATGAAATATGTATTTGATTCTAGATATTTGAATGCAACCAGGATTAACACTCGGATTAAACGTTATACTTAAGGAATTTTGGACCAATGCAAAATCATACGTACAAACTAGAATTTCCAACTATGAAGTCAAATATGTATTATTGACCATTAGTCGTCTAACAGTCTCTAAACAGAAATAAGGCCTTCAATTCATATCTACACTATACTATATATACTATAACTCAAAAAGTACTGGACCGATTTTAATAATTGTTTTTTCATTAGAAAGCTACATTCTTCGTGAGTAACATAGGTTACTTTTTATCCCGATATTCCCATGGGATCAGGATTTACGCGGGTGAAACCGGCGCGGTGCTAGTTTACAATAAAACAGATAGAGTAAATATTACAGTTTCTATATCTTCCATGTTTTTGAACGAATACTTTGATGTTCATTATGAACTACGTTTATTAATAATTCCGCCACTGCCCATCTCCTTTCAGGTCGGCTTTACAGACCATTTGTCATCTTGTCACTAGATATTGCAAATCTGTGAGCTTTGCCCGCACATTCCGTGTCGTAAAATGTATTTTACATTAATATGATTAACCTTTACTCAGTTTCCAGACGACAACCAACGACAAGAAAATATTGTAGATTCTGATTATAAATTTTTGCAATATTATAACCTCACTTTGAGTTTTGGCGCCAACATGAAGAATGGCGCATCGCGGTATTTTTTTATTTTCCAAAATTGGTGTGAATTCGAGATTTTATGTATGAAAATGGTGGATTTTTAGATATAATATCTTTGACAACGGACACAAGTGTGGAAAGTGGCAAATTACAGTGAAATGTGACTTTTCGTGTTGGTTCCAAACCTCCCTAGGGAGCCTCTAGTAAAGTCCCCACAACTTTACTGAGGACCGTAACTTGAAAAACTCGACTTTGGCGTCTCGCCATTAATAATTCTAAAGACATTTTATATAAATATATACTACTACTATATTACTTGACATTGGCACATATCAATTACTTGCCAAAAAGGAGAAAAAAAAAACCACACTTTGGGTTTGTTACGCGCGAATTTTTTTAAATATGGTTGTTTAGCAAATGTATTTATTAATGTGAGTGGTAAAGTGTGTGTTCACCTATATTTAGTTTCCCATCGGTCCCACAGGAACGAGACATATTTAAAAAATATAACCTGGTATGACTATGGCAATGTCCCTATTGCTAGTACTTGCATGAAGATTATAGGTATACCTAGTTTAATTTTATTATAAAACCGGTACATGGCAATTTAATCGTCTCCGACGGGAGACAGAGGAAGAGAGTTAGAGAGAGATGAACTCTAAATTAGTAATTCCTCAACTCGAGGATCGAACGCAAGGACCTCACTATCACAAATAAAAATACTACAATCTGCGCAACGCACAATTCAGTTTTTAAGTACTTATAAGTAATATCTAGAAGTTTTGGCGCCAACATGAAGAAGGACACATCGCGGTATTATATTCTTTTCCGAATTTGGTGTGAATTCAAGTTTTTATGTATAAAAATGGTGGATTTTTAGACAAAACGTCTTTGAAAATGCTCTCAAGTGTAGGAAAGTGGCATATTACAGCGAATTATGACTTTTCGTTTTGCTTCCAAATCTCCCTAGGGAGCTTCTAGTAAAGTCTCCACAACTTCATTGAAGCATTAATCATCTCATTCATCGTCATCATCAACATCATGAACATCATCAACTCATCATCATCGTTATTAACAACAATAATTCTAAAGGATCGCAACTTGAATAACTCAGAGAAAGATTTCCCTGTCTCAGTATTAACTTAAATCACTAAGGGTAATACCCTTATTTTTATACCACTTAGGTGGCAGACAAGCGCACGGCCCACCTGATGGAAAGTGGCTACCGTGGCCTATGGACGTGTGTAACACTAGAAAAGCCACACTCGCGCTGCCGACCCTGTAACCACAGAGTTTCTGTGCCGTCAGTGCAGAGGACAAAGCAGGACAAGCCTTTAGTTATCCCACTGACAGCACAAATTCTGCTCTGAGCTCTGGCTACCCTACTCACCGCTGGGAACACAACACGAAGTTATTATAACCACGGTATTCTGTAGGGCGGAGGTACTTCCTCAGTCGGACTGCTCAATTGGTTGGAAATACCTCCGTATCCGTATCCGTCCTCCAGTGTCCTACCTCCTCAACAACAAAGAGGTATATCAAAGTTACGTAGGTTATTTAAAAGGACACTGTTTGAAATGTTATTAAATAAAAATTATTATGACGTACATGAATATTTAAATGACAAATTTATAGAATGACACTTGAACATAAATAATGATGTTAATTAATAATAATAATAAATACATAATAGTAATGATTATAGATTTAATGTAGATTTAAGAAATTGACAAATGTACTAAATTTGCACGCCATCACATGGCAAAATATGAGCGAACTACACTATGTTATTATACCACCTCTGTTCTAGGAAATAAATGAATTTGATTTGATTTGGTATATTTAAATACTTACTGACTTACCACTATAACTATAAAATTAATTGCAAACAAATAAACAGACATTGCCATTCCATAAAACCGACAATCCCAAAAATTATCGACCGTAACGTTAATAGAATCATAAAATGGGAATAGATTACATCTAATTAATTGCCGCGGTCCATTAAAACTCACTCGGTCGAGTCTGCGTCCTGTCATTACTTGGAGAACTAAATATTCAGTTCAATTTCAGTTGCAAAGCGTGTCTTTACTGTCTTTATATTATAGTTTGTTCACCTAATGTCTGAATTTCAACCCTTATACATACATTCTCGCCTGTAAATACCTGAAGGGGTAGGCAGAGGTTTACTAATACCCATATTTCGTCAATTATGATTTTCAGACCCATGTTGTAGGAAGTAAGCCTATTAACCTCCAAGGAATACTTTGTCATGAGATGTATGCTTACTGTCAGATCGTAACCTATCCCTTAGTTGTCTTCTACCTACCCAAGTGAAGAGATAAGGTGGCCCTACCACCGGAATTAAGTCAGCATATTTTTGCAGTTGCATACGAGACTTTCATATCGGTACCGGGTCCGGTTTTAACTCCTCTTCCTTTTGATTTGGAGTATACAGCTTTTATGGAAGCGACTACCGTCTGACTTACCAATGCAGAGAGGTAAGTCAGCGCCTACATTTCAACGATTATTATTTTCGGGCCCACGTAATAGGGGGTGAGCCTATTGCCGTTTTCCCGGGTACTGTTGTTGACTCAAGCCTTGTATCTGTGCCTGAGTCCGGGCTGTATATATCTGTCGGTTGTTAAACAGCCTTATCCCTTAGTCGCCTTGTGCGACACAGCATGATACGAGATGGAGTGACCCTAATTCTACTTTCCCGGGAACCACGTGTATATTTTTGGGGATTGAACTAACCGCAAATGTGACTGGCCTTTTCTTTTAATTCGGGGCGTTATGTTGACCTCGAACCGACTAAAACGCACACCGTCTCGGGTCATCAATTACCGAAGGCGACGTAGCATCTAGTTTATCCCTCACTCTCCGGCTGTACCAGGACCATCGAAGTCTCCTTGAGTTTGGCTTGGTCCAGAGGATCTTGTTGGGACTCCTAGCATACCTGATTGTAAGTGTTTAGTAATATTTTGTGCTATTTGTCTATTATACCTACATAGAATTCAATGTTTATGATTTATACCAAACGAGCGAATGTTCATTCTATCTCCTCTACGTCAAATTTTACTAGTGTTTAACAGAGACAGAACATTCCTTCTACGTCCAATTCCACCAGTGTAAACAGAGACAGAATGCTCTTGTTCGAACTCTAGTTTTATGTTCGTTTGGTCCAAATCCACCTTTAATCGAATGATCAACTCCGTCCATTCTACGGGTATATTTATAATCTATGGTTCCAGTGAAACATCGGCGGAGCTGGCATGTCGCCAGGCCGTCTCTGGTGCCTCAGTGAGGCTCCTGGTTACGCGATTTTAATAGATCAGATATGCATTCGAACAGACAGCGGTACTATGAACTTATTTTGGATATTTCCAAGACATGCAGGCATGTAGACGGTGCTGTTTGCGGTTGACGGTGTGTAGCATGCAGCTACAAGACTGTTAATCTACAAGTTGTACGCCCTGGATTTGCCTTACCTATATACAAACCTTGTCTTGACCGGTGCAATTAAAACATCTTACCTTTACACAACTATTTTTCTTACGTTAAGGAATACAATAAAAAATATTAATATAGGAAAAATTTATTCGGTTCAGACGGGATTTGAACCCACAATCTTTGCCTTACAGGGAGAATGCTCTGACTACTATGTCACTGAACTACGCCTGAAGCCAGCCAAACTTAAATATATATGTACCGACATTCCTACAAATTTTTCCTATCTTAATCGATTTATTTATAATAATAACAATAATAATAATAAACGTCTTTATTGTACACCAATTACATATTACACTACAATATGAGATACAAGCTCCGTGACACGTACAGTTGGCGGCCTTATCGCTCGGCGGCAATTTCTTACAGGCAACTATAGGATGGAGATAAGAAAATAGGAGAAGAATATCTCAGGGCAGTTAGGTGTATATAGATTTATTTACTTATTATAACAATTACGAGAAACTAAAATAAATATATATAAAAAATAAGATACAGAATGCGTCATGAAATTCCTCTGTATCATCACCGACCGGTATCGTTCACAAAAGGCTGGCAGCATTGCCACGTTGAATGGCAATGCTTATCCTCTGTACAAGATAATAACCAGTCTATTAAGAACTAGAAAAAATTGAATCGGTTCAGGCAGTTCCAACTCGCGAGATTTCCCTTATAGGGGGAACGCTCTGACTACTAAGCCACGAAAACTTCGCCCAAACCCATTCAGAGCGCCACCCGTCAGAGCGCCCCCCCCCCCTCCAAATTTGCAGGTTCGTATCCCGCCTGAACCGATTCCATTTTTTTCATTTCGTAATTGATTTGAACAGTTAGCATGCTTTGAAATTTCGTTCAATAACCAGTATTCTGGTCAGGCGTAGTGTCGTCGATCAGCCGCTTTGCCAAGTCTTTATATAGAAAACGGGCACTTGGACCTCACGTCCCCAACTTTTCAACCCCAAACGGCTCAAAAACATAATCATCTGTTGGGTTAGTTTTTGTACCATTTGAGGTTTTCTGCAGACGCAGCAGCAGCGCCGACACAGCCTGCTGTACTTGGAAGATGTGAAGGTGCAAGGTTGTCGACACACGTAGCGTCCCTCATCAAAGGCCTACACATCTTTCAAGGTAGCGATGACATACCATCCGGTCTCCTACCATCCTCACGCACCAGCGCATTAAGTTCACGAACGGCTGGTACGCCAACAGTGGCAAGAGCACGGCGGAAAATGTCAATAATGCAGGCGCGTCACGGTATTCGCCCAGCGCTTCAGCTGCACGAAAGGCCATGGTGCCCAAGACTGTCGACACCTTCACCGCAGTAGTATCGTCCTACATAGTACCTATGTTGGGCGATGGAAGTGTCTGAATCCAAAGGCCTGAGTCCCATTCCCTCACAACCAGAAGGCGAGCACGGTCTGAAACAGGGGAAGATGAGTGTTAATCTTAATCGATTTGAATAATTAGCAAACTTAAATGCTTTAAAATTTTATTCAATAATAATAGAATTATCAGTATCAAAATAAACGGGATATTTACCATGTTTCATTGTTTTGAGTTTCCGATATTTCGGCGCTGTTGCAAGCACCATGATCAAGGAGGAACTGGAGTAGTGGCGGTGAACAGAGAAAAAGTTTTTTCCTAGGAGTAATTATATCGACCGCAAGGACCAACCGAAGCACGGTTCAAATAATCAAGGAACATCAACAGGTAATCGGTGAAGAGGTAGTGGCACACCTGCTGCGACCCAGGAACCTCCAGCCTCCCAAACTATATGGTCTGCCTAAGATACACAAGCCAAACACTCCCTTGCGGCCCATAGTAAGTCAGATTGACTCGCCGACCTATGAACTGGTCAAACATGTGGCGAATATCTTGCAGCCATTGGTGGGTAGGACCACGTCGTACGTGAAGGACTCGAGACACTTAGTTCAGTTTTTGCTTCTAACTTCGGTTAATGATCAAGAAGTGATGGTGAGCTTCGACGTGCAGTCCCTATTCACAAATGTTCCTATCACAGACTGCTTGGAGATCAAAAGACGAAAAATCGCAGAGAACGGAGTCGTTAAAGAATATGCCCTTGTGCAATATTGTGTGACCACAAACTACTTCGTATACAGAAATGAGTACTACCTACAGATAGATGGAGTAGCGATGGGCAGTCCGGTGGCTCCAGTTGTGGCAAACCTCTGAATGGAAAATTTCGAAGCCATAGCCATACCTACCGCCCAAGCATCAAAATCTGGAAACGGTATGTTGATGACATTTTCTGTATACTGGAGGGGGTGAGAATGTTGTACAACAATACGTGGCCCAGTTCCACAACGTCCATGGAAAAATGAGCTTCACGTACGAAATGGAAAAGGAAAGAACCCTTACCTTCCTTGACGTGAGGATCGGTGTTCGTGAGGATGGGTCGTGCAGCCACTCCGTGTACAGGAAACCCACTCACACTGACCGCTACCTGCATGCCGACTCACATCATCATCCGCGCCATCTGAATTTGGTAGTGACGTCACTTACTGACCGCGCATATAGTTTATGTGACGAGGAACATTTACAAGAAGAATTGAAGCACATAAGCGGCGTTCTACAAAAGAATAGATACAATGGATGGATAAGACCACCCAGACTCACCACAAATAAACCCCGGAACTGTAAGGTGGAAAGGCAGCCAGCCTTTTTACCCTAGGTACATCAAAGGAGTGACAGATAAGATCGCTAACATCCTGAAGAAGGTATCTGTTAAAACTATTTTCACTCCTTTTAAAAAGCTATCGCAATGCCTGCGCTCACCCAAAGATGACTACTGGACAGACCGGGAGTGTACAAGATTGACTGTAGCTGTGGCAGTTCTTATATAGGACAAACAAAAAGAACGGTTACATGCCGAATCAAGGAACACATCAGGGCAGTCAAAAACAATGAACCGCATAAATCTGCAATCGCTCAACATTTATTGGAGTCCGGTACAAACCACTGGATCGAGCTACATAACCCTCAGATGCTCTCGACAGAACGCCACTATATACCAAGACTGGTTAAGGAAGCAATTGCAATAAAAAAGTATAAAAATTTCAATCGTGAGGATGGGTTTCAACTGCCGAACGTCTGGCATCCAGTGGTCCGTCTTTGCAAAAACAACCGGGAACTAGCCAAAACAAAATCGCGAGTGGATACAGTGAGCATCGTATGTCGTGAACGTGATCGAGATCGAGTTTGAGTTTGTAGTGAGAGTGAAACCAATAGTAGTGCAGATACGCGTAGTAAAAGAACTCGAAAGAGGGTAGATCGATATAATTACTCCTAGGAAAAAACTGTTCTTTTCTTTTTTTTCTGTACTTTTCTCTGTTCACCGCCACTACTCCAGTTCCTTCGTGCTTGCAAGAGCGCCGAAATATCGGCAACTCAAAACAATGAAACATGGTAAATATCCCGTTTATTTTGATACTGATGTGAGTGACCATGATAGTTTAAATACCACTAATAGCATTAGCCCGTATGGTGCAGTCGTTCAGAAGTTATACGCGTACATACTTTTTAGTTATAGTCAAACAATGCTCAATTATCGCTACGAGTTTACATTGAAAAGCAGTTTTAATGTGTCCTAATGGTGTCGTGAATAACGCCATGCCATACGTGAAGTACGCGAAATCAATCGACCGATCGGAGCAATTGGAACGTTTTGTGAACGTTTATCGTTCCAGAATTAATATAAGCCTGAATTTCTGCCTCATTGCATTTTATGCTGTTCTCTATTCGACAGTAAACATATAGCCCGTGACATAGTGCCTGACTGACGGTCATAGGTTCGTCCCCAGTTATCGAGGATCGAAAATCGTAGTTGACGAAATGTGGGTGTTAATAAATCCTACCTACCACTACGGGGATTTACAGACGATTATATATTAATCGGTATTTGATCGATGCCATGTGCATCGGCAGGGCCATATCTGTATGGAGTTTGTATATGTAAACTTGGTTATATTCGACTTAGATTTCTGTACTTACAGTAAGTTAAAGTGACAGCAGTTGCTTCTACGGCGTGGGCTTATGGCATAAGCTACAAAAATATTAATCTAAGGTATGGTTTTTTTGTTTTATTATTTTATAAAGGTTATATTAAAATTAAAACGACTAACATCGATATTAGATATAAATAGGTTAAGATAGATTAGATCTTATTATTATATCGTATCGTAAGTTACTTATTTCGTAGCTCATACCCTTATACAGGTCTACGTCGTAGAGGCTCCTACTACAATTTCAATTCGGAGCGTGAAGCCTCGATTGACGTAGTTTTGAGGTTACTACTGATAGGGCTGCGCCGTTATTGAAGCGGTTCAGGGATGTTCGCAGAGGCTGGCGTTGATAGCTTTGCAGCCATTACAAGAAATCACATTACAACCCTAATCAATCGTGTGCGGGGCTGCTCCAAAAGCATCCTGCAGTGTGTTGCGGCAAGGCTTCATGTGATGGACAGTGCTATTATGCAGCGATGGACACAGCTTCACTTTGTCAAAGACACACACATTAATTTCGTCCAGGTCTGTATTAAGGCTCATCTGCTTTTATAATTACAGTATTAATATCATTGTTGTTCTTAAGCTCTTTTGTTACTAACTCTCTATGAGCAATGATTTTTATTCACTTATTATTTACTACTACCGTTAGGAGATTTATTATTCGAAGCCAATACAATAAGTATCCTAACGGTCAGATAAGATCTAGATTTTTTTTATTTTTTGCAGTATTCTCCGTCCTTAGGTTAGTGAATACAACTTTTTGGTTAAAGCATCCGTTTGTGAAATTTCTTAACATTTAAAACAGAACCGTTTAAGACTTTTCTGTTAAAGTCGAAACCGCAGGTACAAGGTAGACATTAACGCCATTTTTTTTTATACCACTTAGGGGGCAGACAAGCACACGACCCACCTTGTTTTTTTATCAAGCCTGTAGTCTTCCCACTGATAGCACAGACTCTCCAGTGAGCTCTGGTTACTCTACTCACCACTGGGAACACAACACGAAGTTAACATAGCCGCGGTATTCTGTAGAGCGGAGATACTTCCCCAGTCGGACTGCTCAATTGGACGGAAATACCGCCGTGTCCTAACTCCTCCAAAGTCCCGTAAAAACGCACGCCTCTTTGTGCAAGCAATGTATAAATAAGTGAGTGGAGAATCTCCTGGTGACACAATCAAAACGATAATGTTGCTGACTCAGGTCAGCCATCCACGTCCTGGGTAACCTGATAGAAACAGCAGGCCAATCAAAGGTATGTATGTACCTGTACCTAAACCCTAACATTATCGTATATCATAGAACGCAATAGTTTAAAAGTTATTACAATCAAAGCGAGCAGAAAAATCTCAATTGAAATGACCTGAGATGGATTTTTGTTTGTGTTTTAAGTTCCATAGTCGTCACAGGGAGAATTTATTTATTTATTTATTTATTTATTTATTAAGGTACATCAACAGTATTCATATTATACATTTTCTATAATAGTTGCATCCGTGAAATATTCCAATATGCATACCTATTAGAGACGTACACAACATTCGCATGCATTAAAATAATAATTGTATGAATTTAGTTAGACAAAAGAGTGAAACTATTAGTACAGTTAGTGTTTAGACAAATAATAATTTGATTATTAATAATACATCGATTTGATTCGATTTTATTCTGACTATTAAAATTAAATAATGGAATGAATAAAGTGTGAAATTTGCATAGGTACATTGAAATCATAAACAATTTGATTATTAAAATAATTACATCGATATACTGAACATTGTTTACATTTACTAGATTGATTACATTGATTGAAATTGTGAAATTGATTGAGAATCACGGAATTCAATCCATAGTTCACATAAATACATACATATCATCACGCCTTTGTCCCCGGAGGGTTTCACATTTCACCAATCATTGAATTCGGTCCTTATTGGTAAGCCTATTGCCGTCTTCCGGGCACTATTGTTGACTCAAGCCATGCATCTGAGGCTGAGTCTGGGCTGTATATATCTGTCTGGTATTAAACAGCCATATCCCTTAGTCGCCTTGTACGACACCGCATGGGAAGAGATGGGCTGTTCCAATTTCTACTCTGCAATTGAGCAGTTCGACTGGGGAAGTACCTCCGCCCTACAGAATACCGCGGCTATAATAACTTCGTGTTGTGTTCCCAGCGGTGAGTAGGGTAGCCAGAGCTCACTGGAGAATTTGTGCTGTCAGTGGGAAGACTAAAGGCTTGACCTGCTTTGTCTTCTACTGACGGCACAGAAACTCTGTACTTACAGGGTTGGCAGCGCGACTGTGACTCCTCTGGTGTTACAAACGTTTATAGGTCACGGTAACCACTTTCCATCAGTTGGGCCGTGTGCTTGTCTGCCAAATAAGTGGTATAAAAAAAAACTATGCGGCTAGAATTTCACATTATATTTTAGTAGCACAGATTACCTAATGATAGTAGTTTAATTATAATAAACTACGATTGCAATAACTAATATTGAAGTGTTACGAATGCTCGCACATTATATTCACTCGATATTGTTTTATAGGTTAAGTGGAATCTCTTCCAATTATTCCAATTTGAAATTATTAATAAGAGCTGACATCATAATCAAAATAGACTCATACGTACTCGTGACGTTTCTACATTATAAACCAAGTCTACCCAAGTTTCCTTTAGGTTCATTAAGGGACAACAGCATTAAGGGACCACGGGTAGTTAATTTCTTCGTGGTTCCTGTAGGTAATATTGCAGGAACCAAGGGTAATACAGGATGAATTTACAGTAGGTTTTGTTTTACCACAAGACTACCAAGCAATCCATCTATACTAATATTATAAATGCGAATGCTGTCTGTATGTATGTTACGATTTTACGCCTAATCTACTGAACCGATATTGATGAATTTTGATAAATTAAGATTATTTTTATCCGACTTTTATGATTATGATTTTGACAAGCTATGTATGTAAGTGTATAGGTTCATCTGTTCCCTCATAGCTCCTGAACTACTTATTAGAACTGAACAACTGAGGTATCATTAAAAGCGTCTTGGTCGTCCGCTGGTTAAGGCTTTATGATGTATCACTGAGTTAATGTAGCGCCCTCTAGCGGTCATAAAATACTGTTCTAAAAAATAAACTTGAGATAAATATACCACGTTTGGTATTATCTGAAAGTGCTAAATTAGCACATTACAAATATGTATAAATAATAGGTGTTGCTTCCCCAAAATAATACAAATTAAAAATTAAGTTTCATTCTGTAAAATCACGCTTTAAAAAGTATTAAACAAGTAAAAATATCAAGGATAGCCGTGGTCGTATGCCACTTAGTCTAACAATACAATTCATTCTAGTATAATGTTTTACTTGTTTAATACTTTTTAAAGCGTGATTTTTCAGTAGTCGGGTTTTAGTTTAAAACTTGATTTTTGAGTAATTTGTTCGTCAAAATCGATCTGATGCTGATTGTACAATCAGTAGGACAACTGATCCAACGAATGATTGACGTACGAATGGCCGCCCCGTATTGAATGCTGCGCAGGCGTGCCAAGAATGTCTTATTATTCAATTCTACATTTATTTTAGTTGAACGGAAAGAAAACTAGCGATTACATTGTTGCGAGTTCGTTATTAAACTTTGGTTTATCCCCTGCGGACTTTTATTGGGTTAGTAATTGTACTAACGTAAGAATAACAAAGGAGGAGGATAGGAAGGAGGAATTATTTGTATCAAGTGGGTTAAAGATTTGAAAAATATAAATATAGTTTCATAGACTATTTAGTCTGTACTCCGTTTGGTTAGGTACTTTATCAAAAGTAAACACTGAAACTATACAGAGTGTATTTTTGAAACGGGGCAGTAAGGGCAAGTATTTTAACCGTTGCAGTTACAGCAAAACGTTCTTAGAAGACCTTCCCTAACTTTTTGACATATTTTGAACTGCATTCACAGATTTTGTAAAAAACTTACAGTTGGCAAAAAAATGCAAAAAGTCCAAAAATTTCATTTTTTGCCAATCGATTCTATTTCATGTGGGGATCAAAAAACTCTATGAGACCATTTTAGCTTTCAGTACTAGGAAAGACAGAAATCGTCAAAAACGTTTCCCATATATTTTGGCAACAGAAACAAATTTCTACGATGGTCTAACTTTTTGTTATGGCCAGGAAGTGGGTAGAATTGACTGTAAAGTAAATAAAAATAATTTTTACCCTCAAATTTCGAATTTGATTCGAAAATCTGTGTGTTATACTTAGTTTCAGCTGAGAAACTTCGTATGAGTTATTAATTAAGGATTTTCGCTAAAATGTCTTCTAATCGTGAAAAAATTGACTTATTAGAAGCGTATTTTGTCAATAATCGAAATGCGGGAGCTGCATTAGTGTGGTACCGCAATAAGTATCCGTTGCGGCATGTGCCAACAAGAAAGGTTATTACAAATCTTTTGAAATACCTGGAATTGCAGGGTTCTTTCAAAAGAAAGCGCCAGCCTCGTGTGGACATGGACACGGAGATTGCGGTTCTGAGTTATGTCGAAGCATATCCAGAGGTATCGTCCAGGCAAGTCGCCCTTGAAGTCGGTGTATCCCACTCCCTTCTGATAAAGATATGGAAGAAATACGGCTACAAGTGCTATCGATATGGGCGCATAGTTCAAGTGTTACATCCGGGTGATGATGTTCGAAGGCTTACTTTTTGCAGATGGCTAAGAAGAAAAATAAGCAGAGATCATGATTTTTTTAATTTCATACTGTGGTCAGACGAAACGAATTTTTCCAATAACGGTATGTACAACAGAAAAAAACACCACTATTGGTCCAAAGAAAATCCACTAAGAGTTACGGCAAGTCATAATCAGGTTCGCTTCTCATTCCACTGTTGGTGTGGTATAATGTCCAATCGAGTCATAATGGTGGAATTTTATGAAGGGAAACTGAATTCTGCCGTATAATGAAGTCATTTTACACCATCTTGAAAACGAGATGGACGAATCCCTGTCGGAATTGCGAAAAGTTCATTTTCAACAAGATGGTGCTCCGCCACATAACAGTCACCTTTCACGTTCCAATTTGAGCCGCCTATTCGGTACACAGTGAATAGGTACACATGGTTCAACACAGTGGCCACCTCGTAGCCCCGATCTAACACCACTTGTTTTTTTTTTATGGGGCTTCGTGAAAAACGAGGTGTATAAGACGACGTACGCCAGTGTTCAAGAGCTCAAGGATGCATGAATGACCATTTTACGTAATATTCATCCCAGAACATTATTAGCCACCATTCGATCAGTGCAAAAAAGGATAGGCTTATGTATTCGTGAAAATGGAAATCATTTTGAGCAATTTATTTCATAAACCCATTTCTTAAATGTTTAAATGATTTTTTTTATTTAAAAAAGCTCAAAATTTTACCTGACCTATGAGTTTTGAGTTGATTTATCATATTTCCGTACGAAATGTATGGGAAACGTTTTTGGCGATTTCTGTCTTTTCTAGTACTGAAAGCTAAAATGGTCCAATAGAGTTTTTTGATCCCCACATGAAATAGAATCGATTGGCATAAAAAAATTAATTTTGAACTTTTGCATTTTTTTGCTAACTGTAAGTTTTTTTACAAAATCTGTGAATGCAGTTCAAAATGTCCCAAAAAGTTAGGGAAGGTCTTTTAAGAACGTTTTGCTGTAACTGCAACGGTTAAGGTACTTGCCCTTACTGCCCCGTTTCAAAAATACACCCTGTATACGAAGTCTATACCTAGACACGTAAGTGACATTGTCATTAGGAGTTAGGATAAGACGGTATTTCCGTCCCAATTGAGCAGTCCGACTGGGGAAGTACTTCCAACTTACAGAATTCCACGGTTATAATAAGCTGGTGTTGTGTTCCCGGTGATGAGTAGGATAGCCAGAGCTCACTGGAGCTTTTTTGTCACAGGGTCGGCAGCACGGGTGTGACTCCCCTGGTGTTCACACACGTTCATAGGTCACGATAACCATTTTCCATCAGAGGGGCCGTGTGCTTGTCTGAGACCTAAGTTGTATTATAAAATGGCTAGTACTTCGATATTCCTAGGTTGACATATGCATACATCCCATGATATGCACACGCACAATCTTGATGTTAATTTATATAAATTTTATTTAAAAATTCTATTTAAAAATAAATCATGTTGAAAACCGAAGCCGATCAACTAGCTTAAGTGTAATTATCTAACCAAACTGAGTTATAGACTTAGCTGTATGAAAATAAAATGATATTGCGAAAGACCAGTACGTAACAATCAAATATGTGTAACTTTTTGTAATTATTATACAGACAAAATTGCAAAAAGGTGTGTTTCATTTATACCTACAGGTGGTGTCAAAAAAAGAATTTTGAATTCATATAAAAATCTAGTATATTAGTATATGCATTTCCCGTTCCAAATTCAAAATTCATTCCCGCCTCACCCAGGAACCAATACAGTATTCTAAAACAGTTAGTAGACTTTGGGTAAAACAGAACTGGGCGGCCGGCGTCTCCTTTTACGAGCAAGTAATGCTCGTGAAGAAGACGGTGGAGCGGGAGCGAAGGAGACTTGCAAACCGCGCTGCTCACTAGCGGAGGCGGCTCGGGCCTCAGAGGTCGCAACATGACCTCTGTCTCCTATGAACGCGGGCCTGGGGGTGACGGTGGAGTCACCTATCACCCTAGCAGAAGCAGACCGCGGCGGTGGTGCGCGATGCGCGCCTCATATACCCGGGTACGAGATGGGGATTCCGTGGTCCCCGCACCCGAAGAGGGCCGTCTCATAAGAGAAGGTCCTGGGCCGGCCGGGGTGCAGTCTCAGATAATCTCATCCCGGCAACCTGCGGCCCACACAGTCAGCGTTTTAGTCGGGTAAAACAGAACTGAAGACAGCCACCATCGACCCTTCAATATTTCAAGTCGTATTAAATTGTCTCTGATTTGCAATTAAATAGTTTTCATTCGACAGTGACAACCTTAGTTCCGATTACAGCCAATTCAACGAATAGATGGTAGTACTATAGATAACGGAATTCCATGATCCTCCTTCTCACAAATCCTCCATTGAATCCAGTAGCAAGAAACACTTCAAAAGATCTGATGTGTGCGGCGGTTCACTGCCAAACTGCATATTAAGATAGCTCCCATAAATCAACCGTGTTGTACACAGGATGCTGGGCATAAAACGTACATAAACTATAACCGTATCTTTGCGAGAGGAACACAAAGATTAACATTGTAATGTTAGTTTTTTTCATCCGCTTTATATGACCTGCGTGGAGCAGCGGGAACGGGATCAGAAATCTCGTTCCTGCTGCTCTCCGATTGTGATGATGTATGGCCTATGACCCCCACAAATAATGTGGCTTTCTAATGGTAATAAAAATCGTTTTTTTTTTATATAGGACACGTCAGTTGGATTTCGCCTTGCCTGATGGTAAGCTGAAGGCAAAGTCCCAGAAAAGAGGGTCACCATTACTTACACATACCGTGTGACAATGGTGACACTCAGCTTGACGGCCTCATCATATGCTTTTTCACGCCCCGCTTAAAGGACCCGGGACTGTAGGAAGATGGAAACACGTGAGCTGGTAATGAATTCCAGGCCTTAATGGTGCGACAGAGGAAAGAGTCTCCGAACCGCTTGGTTCTTGATCGGTTCAGTAGATTCAGAGATTACTGCCTCTTTATAATTATAGTAAAGACTAGCATTCCTCACAAACTTCGTCTGTATGAACAATTTTTTTTTTAGTGCGAGAAGTCCCCACGGATTTCCTCCTCGGCGGAGTTGGTGGGAGCGGTTATTATCAGACTCCAACCGACTAAAACGCATGACGTCTGGGGGTTGTTGTTGGTTGCCGGAGGTGATGTTAGGCAGGCATATTCCTTGCACCCCGGCCGGCCCAGGACCATCTTTCTCGATGTAGCCCTCCTCGGCAACGGTTTAAATAATTATGTGTAAAAAATTAAAATGTACGAATTCGTAGCTGACCGCATACAACCGAGAAAGAGTACCGTGAAATATAACTAAATGCATAAATATTGTTTATTGTTTTAATTCATTACTGATTTTCAATTAGTTTAACCGTATTGAAATTTAACAAGTAGGTAGGTAATGTTTGATAAAAATACTTATTTAAAATGATCAAAGCGTCTATTTTTTTAAGTCTGATTGCATTTACAATCGTCGTCTCAATTAGCTAAACTAAAACAATTTTACAAAATAAAGGTAGATCTTATTCTCATTTTGCAAGAGTAATACCTATATATAATTATGGAAGAACATATTATTTCACATGTAACTATTGTTTTCTATTTTATGTGAATATATTCATTTATCACTTCTCTTCATTTTGTATTTTGTAAAGGCGGGTAAATTCTTACTCGAAGTATTTTAATGCTTCCTTCATTTTTTCCTTTTCTTCCTACCATAGACATTCAGAGAATTGAAAAAAAAAATAACCGTCTTCATACTTCCTCCTGCTTATGTGTAAAAATGGAATGAACATTCAAATAATGTAAAAGAAAGATATTTAGGGCATCCAATTTTAAATTTCGATCTGTTTTTTTTATCTGTTGTCATCTGTACATAAATTAAATAAAGTGATACTAATTTATACAGTTTTAATGACTAACATCCGTGCTTTGATTGATTAATATTGAATCAATTTAATTTCTACAAAGATTAAATATGGATTGAACACAAATCCTTGAAATCGGCACTAAAACATAACATTTCAAAGATTTCAAAAAGCTTTTAGCTTTGTGACAGTAAATTTAATAAGTTATATTTCAAGAAGATTAGGTAAACATCCATTATACGCGATCTTAAAATAAAAAGCTGGTTATTTTTACTGTTAATTTATTTACAAAAATATTCAATAGCACAGATAACATAAAACTTCAAAAGTGACATTATACAGATTAAATAAATTATTTAAAAAGTAAAATCGCGTGTATTATGCAAGGTGTGCACGTGCATTGTAGATCGGGAGAAAAGGGTATCTCGACCCACATCGCGGCGCGATCTTTGTCGTAGTATAAATAGCACAGCTGAAATAGCCGGCAGGGCACACGACCGATTTAGATCTTTTCTGTTCTGATTGTCACTAACTGTGGCGCCTTGTAGCGTATCGTGATATGTTACACTTTTACACTACACAGTTTGGGACTCAAACGTAATCAGCCGTATCGATTTTTTCCATTCATAATTGTGTATTTTCCAGCAGTTAAAATACATTATTGAACTAAGCTTATTACATTAAGAATGGTAAAAGAGCGGTAAAAGTTGCATCGGGTATTATATTATATTATTTATTTATTTTTAACTATCCACCCTACATATAAATAGTAAATGAACTGACCAATAAATATGATGACGTCACAAAAAATATTTTATACAAGTTTCCTTACAATTTATCGTTTTGACTCAAAGTCACTAATTTGACTATATAGTCAGTCAAATACCCAATTACTTTTTTTTATTAAATTTGATCGATATTTAAAAACGATATTTTTTAAATTGAGAACAATTTTTTACTTGAATTTTAGTTTGCTCTTCTTTAAAATGATTGTGTCGTAATTTTGAATTATCAATTACGTATTTAAACTATCATGGTCACTCACATCAGTATCAAAATAAACGGGATATTTACCGCGCCGAAATATCGGAAACTCAAAACAATGAAACATGGTAAATAATATAATAATATACGTGTCTATATTGCACAAGATTTTGTAAATATTTTTCTGTCAGATAGTGTTTCTGTAACAAAAATAACTGGATAAACGAGCAGATACGATCAAATTGAGTTAGTGCTATAACAAACACCGGTGAAAAATATTCAGATACTATCATTGAATGAAACGGGATAAAATTCATTTTAAAGCTTATCATCATCTGTAACTATTGATATTTAAATAGAAACCCAAATTAAATCTATCGCTAATAATCTATTTTTATAAATATTACCGATCACCATGCTAACTTACTTTCAAACGAATAGATACGTAGATAATTAAAAATAAGAAGTTTATTCTGTGTCATATAAATTTATGACCGGTAAATGAAATACTTATTTTAAATTTTCAGAATAAATTCGGATGGAATATAAACAAGGACATTTTCTCGGCCATGTCGATTATATTGATAGTATATTGAAATAATATTGATGTTCAATAATGTTTACGGGAATTAACGAAATCATGTTATAGGTACACACATTTGATTTACCTGGCGTTTCGACCAGGTTACACCGGCCGTGATCACAGGTTGACTGGCTCATGACGTGACAGTACATGGCAAAATATTGAAAATATCAAGAATGTGGGGGATCTACCACCATGACATTTTAAGAAGAACCTACTGTCTCACGGACTCGAAGAAGGCGGGCGTGCACAACTGAGCCAGTCAGCCTGTGACCACAGTCGGTGTAATCTGGTCGAATCGTAAGGTAAATCAAAGGCCGGTCGGGGGGGGAGGTTTGAGAGATATGCCTGTTAACCTCACCTTCGGCAACGAAACGTCCCACAGGCGTCGTGCGTTTTAGTCGGTTCGAGTCCGACATGACCTCTCCTACCGACTCCAGTGGTAGGAGTATCCCTGGGGATTTTCCGCCCGTAAAAAAGGTGAATCAAAGGTATCTATACCATATACCTATACCATAATCGCGTTAATTTCTGCAAACATTATTGTATATCATTTTTCGATCCGAGCCAAAATATCGTTTTCAATTCAAAAGGTTAATTTGTGTCGCGGGAACGGGATCTGAATAACACAGGCGAAGCTGCTATTTCCTTTTATACCACTAAGGTGGCAGACAAGCACACGGCCCACCTGATGTAAAGTGGTCACCGTGGCCAATGGATGTGTGTAACACCAGAGGAGTCACAGAGTTTCTGTGCCGCTAGTGTAGAAGACAAAGCAGGGCAAGCCTTTAGTCTTCCCACTGACAGCACAAACTCTCCAGTGAGTTCTGGCTACCCTACTCACCACCGGGAACACAACACGAAGTTAATATCGATAGTACCTATAATCGCATCTATATTCATATTCTTCTAACACATCTTATTTTAAAAAGTGCAAATAACATTATTATGGACCGTAAAACCAAAATGTATAAAGCCGTTTATCTCAAGTAAAAATCCACAGTGGAGGCAAAAACGGCCATTAAACGTAGATAAATAATTTTATTGCCTGCCAACCACGTTGTTGGTATAGAAAAGCACTAGTTTTTGTTCATATTGGCATGCGTTACGCGGAAACTTCAGATTTGGGCCGGTCAGAGCAGCTTCGCAGATCAACACTACATGAAGTTTTTATTCTGATTTCAACTGAAATATTGAATGTGTAGAGTCTTATTAGCAACAAGCACAATCTCCTGATCAACCGACTAGTGCAGCTTTGTAGCGGTCTTATCATGCCTCTAGTCAGCTCCAAAAATATTGGCAAATGCCTTACATTGGTTAATTGGAGTATAATCGTGTTGTGTTCCCAGCAGTGAATAGGGTAGCCAGAGCTCACTGGAGAATGTATGCTGTCAGTGGGAAGACTAAAGGCTTGTCCTGCTTTGTTTTTTACACTGACGGCACAGAAACTCTGTATTTACAGGTTCGGCAGCGCGACTGTGACTCCTCTGGTGTTACAAACGTCCATAGGCCACGGTAACCACTTTCCATCAGGTGGGCTGTGTGCTTGTCTGCCACCTAAACGGTATAAAAAAAAATTTGAGTCAACAATAGTGCCCGGAAAACAGCGATAGGCTCACCCCCTATTACGTGGGATCGAATTTCGTGAATGGTGAAATGTGGGTGTTAATTCACCTCTGACTAACCCTCCGGTATATTTCTATATTAGTTATGGGGAGTAGATGTGGCATTCGCCTTGCACAAACTGCTGAAAATTCTAACGCGATTTTTTTAGGCTTGCGAATATGTGACAGCAAATAAAGCCATCTCTAGCACATTCACTTATTAGTTATTGTATAAAACTCATCAGAGCGAATTATTAAATTAAAATGCAAATTCTTAGCTTCTAATTATCTTCTAATAAACAAATATCGTCATAATATGTGTGACGTTATTGCATGCCAATCTGGCTGAAATATGGTGGAACCTAAATGTATTTACCTGTAACCTGTGTACCCATATATCGCAATGAATTGATTTGATTTGAAGCAAATATGTGCCTTAAGAGTCCTTTGTGATAGCTACTACATAAAAATATGTTTAGAGATTACTGTAGATGAAAAAACTCAAATATGTATAGGCAAAAGAAGAAATTTCTCCCTTTAAGTGTCTCATTTAAATTTTTTCTGTAAAGCAGAGTCATCATTATCTTTTTAGCTTTGCTCTGGGTTGCATCCGAACTTTTTAATTTGGAGGCTGGAGTCAGTTTGATTCTCTTCCTCCTATAGACCTTTGAGGACCTCAAAGGTCTTGGTAGGGCTCTAAACACCCTGCAAAGACAGAATAAGTAATAAAAAACCTATCTGTAACAATATACATATTTGACAGAACCAAAAACCGAACTAATCACATGGTAAAACTGCAATCCTTCATAGATTTCTTATATACAGAAGTCATAGAAAACCTAACTACAGTCTTTAACTATACTAATTTTATCTGAAAAGATTGTTTCTTTGTATGAATGCGCAAATCTCAGGAATTACTAGTTCAAATTTAAAAATATTTTTAGTGTTGAATAGTCAGTTTATCGATAAAGATTTTTAGCTATATTTCATCACGCTACTACTTAAAGACGTGGAGCAGTGATCATAAATATCAAGAAATCCGGCAAATTCCTATACATTATTTGAAAACTAAAGAAATACTGACTCAAATAGGTGATAATGAGTTTTCAGTATACGACAGGCGAAACTGGGGCGGGGCGTGTCATTTATTAATAAAACTATACAAATTTCTAATAATAGCGCTCAATTCATAACACGACAGAAATGTAATGGACATCAATTACATTCAGTAATCTCGTGCGAAGATCCCCTTACAGAAGACAGGTCTAGTTAGCTGACTGATCTGTCACACGCGTGACTCAGAGCCGACCAACGTCAGAGAGCCTATAACCACCTCACAACCTAAACCCTGCCAATTCTATTCTTGGTCACAGGTAACAACATAACAAGCAACTTTAAACTTTATCATCACAATCTTAAGATTCGAATTTCGTTGATAAATTTTACATTCAATATTTCTTTATGCTGCGATTTTCAGTTCTGTGTGTAGACAGATATGGTTGAATATTGATAGTTTTTGACTCCGGTGTTACAATCTGATCGTGGATCTTTGAACGTCATTTATAAGTCTATTGAATATGTCTGGAATGTTCGAGATTCACCTGTCTTCATTATTCTCTTTGATAACAGTCACTTCGCATCTGTACAATGGCGAGTGTTTAGTTAGAGCACTTGTCCGACATGTTGCCCACGGTTACATTCTATGATTGCACCGTTTACCACAGGCAAGGGATTCACCTTTTTTTATACAACTTAGGTGGCAGACAAGCACACGGCCCACCTGATGGGAAGTGGTTACCGTGGCCTATGGACAATTATGCAACACCAGGGGTGTTACACTCGCGCTGCCGACTATGAAGAAACCTTCTGATGCCCCTCTTGAAGAACCCCATTTTGTAGGTGCTTAGGAAAACCGCAGCAGGGAGGTCATTCCACAGCTTGAGTGTGCGTGGGATGAAGTTTCTTTCATACCGCACAGTGCGCACCGCCTCAGTTCGCAATGTGTGAGGATGAATTAGAAGGTTTCTTCAGGGTTGGCAGCGAGAGTGTGACGCCCCTGGTGTTGCACACGTCCATAGGCCACGGGAACCACTTCTCAGGTGGGCCGAATGCTTGTCTACCACCTGAGTGGTATAAAAAATGATCTTTCCACTCATCAGGCATTCTGCTAAAAATTATCTATATTCATTCACACTTTTTGAATATAAATACGAATGAATTTCAACCGCCCACTGGCCCATCTGTCAGTATAATTTGTTTATTAATTTCTACTGCTAATAAACTGTACTAATTTACTATTATTTAAATTACCAGCAGTTTGGGTAATTCAAAGTAGGTAAAATCAATAAACTGAATCTAATATTTCTGGTTAATTTACACTACTTAATTTTAAAATTATTTTAAACTAGCACCGCGCCGCGGTTTCACCCGCGTAAATCCTGATCCCATGGGAATATCGGTATAAAAAGTAGCCTATGTTACTCACGAAGAATGTAGCTTTCTAATGAAAAAAGAATTATTAAAATCGGATCAGTACTTTTTGAGTTTATTCGTTACATACAAAAATACAAATCTTTCCTCTTTATAATATTAGTATAGATATCGGTCTTAATTGAGACTGTTTTTAATACTGAATATTTATAAATTACATACATACATACATATAATCATGCCTTTATCCCTGGAGGGTTAGACAGAGGTGAATTAACACACAGATTTCACCAATAATTGTATTCGGTCCCACGTAATAGGGGGTGAGACTATTGCCTGTATTCCGGGCACTACTCGAGCCATGCGTCTGAGGCTGAGTCTGGGCTGTATATTCTGTCTGATGTTAAACATCCCTATCCCTTAGTCGTTTTACACGACACCGCATGAGAAGAGATGGGGTTTCCCTAATTCTACTCTGCCGGAAACCACGTGGTAGTTTATAAATTAGATAGTCTTTTAAATATTTTTCACATCGCAACCTCAAAAACTTCACTAAGTATAATGTTTCAGCAATGTACCAGCATCCTTTTGTCCGAGGACAAGTTGGGGACCCTGCGGTCCTCACACCCGAGGAGGGCCAGATCGAGAGAGATGGCCTTGGGTCAGATGGGGTGCACCCAACCAACAATGATTGACAGGCGCCGTGCTTGAGTCGGTTCGAGTCCGACATAACCTCTCCCACTAGCTCGGACAGGGAGTGGGGATATTTTCGCACGTAAAAATAGCGCATCCTTTTGTAGCGTGGCAGGAAATGTAGGTACTGTGTACGTACCTGATACCCAAATGGTATAAAAAACACAGTAGGCTTTTTTTTTTACGTGCGCAAAATCCCCACGGATACCTCCCCACTGGAGCCGGTGGAGGAGGTTATGTCGGACTCGAACCGACTAAAACGCACGCCACCTGTGGGTCGCTTTGGTTGCCGAAGGTGAGGTTGACAGGCATATCCCTCACACCCCGGTCGACCCAGGGCCATCTCTCACGATCTGGTCCTCTCCTCGGGTGTGGGGACTACAGAGTCCTCAACTCGTCCCCGGAAACGGGGAGGCGCGCCAGGCGCGCCACCGCCGCGGCCTGCTTCTGCCAGGGTGACAGGCGGCTGCACCTGTCACCCCCAGGCCAGCGCTCATGCCGAGTTGCTTTCGTACGCGGGCAGCTTGGCTTGCGATCCTTCGTCGCTCCCGCTGCCGCTCCCGCCCCGCCTCCTCCTTCACGAGCATTACTTGCTCGCAGAAGGAGGCGCCGGCCGCCCACGCATCCCAGTAGGCTTTCTTGGGTCTATATACAAATTTGTTTACTTAAATAAAATAAATAGTACTTCAACACTAAAGTAGACTACAATACAATTGTGTTATTGTGACTTTGGTCCATAGTTACAATACATCAGTTCGAGCAGCAGGCACGCAGGTTTTGATTCAAGAACATGAGAAACAATACATATTGAAATACACTTGTACTTTTTCCACTGGGTTTTTAATTATTATACCTGACCGGTTTCGCCTTACGCCGTAAGGATGCGGTAAGGCGAAACCGGTCAGGTGTAATAATAAAAAATGCTTTAGAAAAAGTACAAGTGTATTTCAATATGTGTAACAACAAATTCCACCAAGTCCCATCAATCAACAGTATAAATAGTGAGAAAGAATATCTCATTTATTAGATGCGCAAGCGCAGATCTTATTTATGGGGTGTCTGTGAAGTGTGAATGCCTGGCACTAGACAGGTGAACGTTTGAGCTTGATTAATTCCTAACTAGGAACCCTATTCAGTTCAAATACGTTTTCAAAACGTATGATTTCAATTCGATCAGAAACAAAAACGTTAGAAACATTAGGTACAAAATGTCATGGAATATATCGAAACAAAATCCTTTTCTTATACCACTTAGGTGGCAGACAATCACACTGCCCATCTGATGGAAAGTGGTTACCGTAGCCTATGGACGCGTTTAACACCAGAGTAGTCACATTCCCGCTGCCGACCCTATAAGCACAGAGCTTCTGTGCCGTCAGTGTAGAAGCCTTTAGTCTTCCCACTGACAGCACAATCTCTCCAGTCACCCTACCACTCAACAGTCCAGCCACCCTACTCACCGCTGGGAACACAACACGAAGTTATTATGGCTGCGGTATTCTGTAGGGCGGAGGTACTTCCCTAGTCAGACTGCTCAATTGGACGGAAATACCGCCGTGTCCTACCTCCTATAATGCCTTTTTCAAGCTTTAATCTGTGGTTGCGCCGATGTGGAAACTGTATTTTTTGACATGGAAACACACTCCTTTTAGATCCGTCTCCCCCTCCGCACTAACCATAGAGTAGGGCTAGCTGTAGCTTCCGTCCGCCATTGTGTGAGATGTGGACGGCCACTCCCGCTTTGAACTAGCCAGCGTAGGGACGGATCGCGAGCGCGTCTCTCAGAAATGAATAATATTTGTTGTATTTTAACCGCCTAATAGACCTTTACCGATCGGATGGTGCCTCTCGTGTGTTCCTCAAGGGATCTAGTGACGCTGACGGCAGCTCCTGAGCAAGGAAGAGAAGATCCGTGTACCGGCTGCGATGAAAAACACGTGGGTCGTGAAGGTTAGTGCATCCTCTCCTAATTTCTCGGGCTGCATTCACTGCCTGGATCGAATCCGCGGCAGCCCGGCCACCTGTCTTGTTTTGTGTGTAAAGTGTCAATAGAACAGTTATCTGCTGCTCCGCAATACAGTCCACTCGCGCACGTTGGTCCACGCGACACCATTTTTTTGGTCCGGATCGAGCCGGATTCTTAGCCGTAGTTCGTATTTTGTTATTATTCTAATGGGAATGAGCGCACCGCACCTAAGTGCCTGGTTATTTTAGTAGAAAACCCCGCATCCAGACACTTAGGCTTAGAATTTGTAGTCCGTTCGCCGCTGGCTCGCATTGTACCTACCTAATACATAAATAGGTTAGGTATCATATCAACACTTAATCGTAGTTCGCAATTTTCGCATCGCACCTAAGTGCCTGGTTATTTTAGTAGAAAACCCCGCATCCAGACATTTAGGCTAAGATCTTAGGTATACTCAGACACCCTAGTGCATAGGCACAGTGTAATACCTAACGCATTTGGCTTTGTTTTGTTTTTTTCAATTACGTTGTTCTCGGCTCACGTCGTATTTGCCTAGTACCTGCGTGGGTAGACACGTGGCTGTGCCTACCTCGCTCGCATCTCATCCCAATTCATACGAAAGTATTTTAATTTGAATAGATATTACGCAATACTTAATCTCGGAAATAATAGTTGAATCTAGACAGCGACCATCGCGTAGGTACGACCTTGTTGCTATGCGCGTTTGTTCAAGCGTGCATTCACAGTTGTAAGCACCTACCTACCTACATAGTTAACGTTCGCGCCGCCTCGCTGCTCTGTACCGCTAGGATTAAGTCATTTCATATTTATTGTTTACCGCACTTTAGTTTGAGATTTAATTGTAAACATGTCCCCAAAGGTTGATAAGACCGGTAAGGTTCAATTGAAACTTTTATACGCTAAAAAAGAAATGATTTACTCTCGCGTACAATCGATTTATGATAGTGCACTTAAAACCTCTGATTTGGTCATCAGAGATTCGTTCTTGTGTTCTATAGAAAACTTAGATAGTCTACGCGCGGATTTCGAAACCTTAGTGCATGACATCAACGTTTTAGAGTTGAATTTGGATCCCGATTACTCAGTGAGTTATCAAGCCTTGTCGTCGTTTGACGATTTGTATTGTCGTATCAAGCGCGTCGCGAGGAGTTTGGAGAAGCCGTCTGACCGACCCAACCCCACTCGCGACCGACCTAAGTTGCCACCAATTCAAATACCCGAATTTGATGGTAACATTCGCAATTGGTGTCGATTTATAGATAGTTTTGAGAATACAATAGATAAGAACGATTCGTTGACAGATCACGAAAAATTGCATTATCTTGTTGAAAAATTGACTGGTAAAGCTATAACCGCTTGCGCTGGAATTACGTTTAGTGCCGGGAATTATAATTTAATTTTAAATACTTTGAAAGCTAAGTATGAGGATAAAAGATCGGTAGCTAACGCCTATTTAGATCAGATGTCTGATTTGAAATCTATTACGGCATGTAACGATCAAAACTTAGAGAAATTTCTAGACACTTTCGCGTCAGCTGTTCGCGCTGTAAAGAACCTAAAGATTGATGACCTCTGCGACTTCGTATTTTTGTATATGGGTTTAAGGAAATTAGATTCCGAAACCATTCGTTTGTTTGAGTCGGATCATCGCGGCAATAAAATTCCTAAGTTCGAAGACTTAGAAGGTTTTGTTCGCGAGCATATAAAAATATTACAACGCTCTTCATCGAAACATGAAGGCGCGAAGACAGTTGTTAGTCCCGCGCGCAAAATAGATGCGTCATCGGGGTCACTGAGGTCAACCCATACTTATGTTAATACCGCACCAGCACGTGTACAATCACCTGTTTGCTCTTTGTGTAATACTCATCACTCGCAACTGTACAAGTGTCCTGGTTTCCTAAAATTGTCGCCTAGTGATCGTTATAAATTTGTTCGCGCTAATAATCTTTGTTTTAATTGTCTCGGTACTAAACACCGCGTGGGTTTATGTAATAGTGGAAATGGTTGTCGCAAATGTCAAGCGAGACACCACACTTTGCTTCATTTTGAAAATAGTAATGCCGCATCCAAGGTGAGCACAGTTGGTTCGTCGAGCGGTGACGCGCGGCAGCCTGCGCCGCAGCCGCAGCCCGAGCTCGCACGCGCTCCGGCCTGCCCGGGGACCGCTACGAATGACGTCACCTTGTGTTCGTTCTCCGCTAGTGCTGCCCTCACTACGGTTTGTCTTGCGACCGCTCGCGTGGTTATTGTTGATGCATTAGGTAAACCGCACATTGTTCGAGCGCTATTAGATGGCGCTTCGCAAAGTAATTTTATTACTCAAGATTGTTGTCAACGTCTTGGTTTCAATGTTGATAGGCGTTCAACCTACTCAGTGGTGACGGGTTTTGGAGGTTTACGGTCAGCTGTTCATGGCACAGTTAAAACGAGGTTTGGATCTCGTTTTAATAATAAAATTTGGTTTGACATGGATTCGTTCGTTACGGATAAAATAACTGAACAGTTGCCTACCGTCCCAGTTGACACGTCTTTATTAACGAAATTTAAAGACTTACCTTTAGCTGATGAGACTTACGCTGTTCCTGGAGTCGTCGATATATTGATCGGCGCTTCAATTCTCCCGCACCTCCAGTTATCACGTAAGGTTCAAGGGGGTCCGACGTACCCCGCTCCGCACGCCCTGGAAACAGTTCTGGGTTTTGTTATAATTGGTTCTGCACCCGCTTCTATGGATAGTTTTAGTCACTCGACTGCCTCGTTCTGTTGCACCGTCGAGCCGCCACTGGAGTCTACCATCCGCAAGTTTTGGGAGATTGAGGAGGTCAATGTCCCACCAATCCTAAGCCCTGATGACAAGATGGCTGAGGAGATTTATTGTCGCACGACTACTCGCGATGAGCAGGGTCGTTATGTTGTCGCGCTCCCTTTCAAGGGAGATATTTTTTCGCTCGGCGACTCCCGTGCATCCGCTGAAAGACGCTTTCTTTGTTTAGAACGAAAGATGCAGGCGTCTCCAAAGTTAAAGCAAGCCTATGATGAGGTTGTCAACGAATATTTAGATAAAGGTTACATCTCACCTGCGCCTGCGGACACTGACGAGACCCAGCCTTCGTACGTTATCCCGCAACACGGAGTTATTAGAGAAGATAAGCTTACTACTAAACTCCGCGTAGTTCTAGATGGCAGTGCTAAGACTAGCACTTCCGTGTCGCTTAATGACATTTTGTATTGTGGTCAAAATCTTCAAGGTAATTTATTTGACATAATTGTAAATTTTCGTTTATTCGCTGTGGCACTCTCTGCAGATATTCGACAAATGTTTTTGTGCCTTGAAGTGCGCGAACCCGATCGTAGGTTTCAACGATTTTTGTATAGACTTTCACCGCAAGAACCTTTAATGGTTTACGAGTTTAATCGTGTTTGCTTCGGGCTTAAATCTAGCCCTTTTCACGCACTTCGCACCGTCAAGCAGTTGGCCGCTGACGAGGGCGATGCATTTCCTAAAGCGAGAGCCACCATTGAGACTGGCTTATACATGGACGACTTCGTGTATAGTGTAGATAGCGAGGCCGAGGCTGTCGAGACGGCCGCTCAAGTTATAAGTCTCATGAAGGCGGGTCAATTTGATCTCGTGAAATGGACGAGCAACTCGCAAACAGCGTTAGAGTCGATTCCACCGTCGCACCGATTGTCTTCGGTTAAGGAGTTCGATGAAAGTGATACGCACAAGGTGCTTGGTTTAAGCTGGTCGCCCGCATCTGATACGTTTAGTTTGAAAAGTAGTTCGACCCCGCAAACTTGTACTAAACGCATTATCCTGTCGTGTGTGGCACGGATATGGGACGTAATGGGATTCGTAGCTCCTGTCGTTCTGTACGCCAAACTACTTATAAAAGAGCTTTGGCTTTCGAATTGTGATTGGGACGACACCGCGCCCGACAACATTGCTAAGTTGTGGGCTCGCTTTAGAAAAGAACTCTCTGTGCTTGACCAAGTACAAATTCCGCGTCATGTAGGTATATCGCAACATAGTGTTGTTACGGTAGTAGGCTTCGCGGACGCTAGTGAGAGGGCGTATGGAGGAGTAGTCTATTTTCATGTCTCGAATGTAGGTAAGGTTACAATTAGCCTTATAAGCGCGAAATCGAAGGTCTCTCCCCGTAAGGTCGTCTCTCTGGCACGCCTCGAGCTATGCGCTTTACTATTGTTGGTTAGATTGATCACCTCTATCGCCAATGCTTGTAGTAGTCGCATTAATATTAATAGAATTTTAGCTTTTTCGGACTCAACAGTCGCTTTGTGTTGGGCCCACTCTTCGCCCCATCGTTGGGACACCTTCGTCGCTAATAGAGTGGCAAAAATTCAATCGGAATTAGCGCCAAAAAAAATCTCTTTCACGTTGCTGGCACCGACAACCCAGCCGATTGTCTCTCTCGTGGACTGCTTCCTTCGCAAATATTAGATCACCCGTTATGGTTTAGTGGACCGTCCTGGATTCATGCCGCGTTAGATAAGTGGCCAGTTAGTCAATTCAATCCCACTACGGTTTCCGAACCACCCGAGGAAAAGAAGCACTCGCTTGTGGTGTCGGTCCCGCGTGAAGAGTCCCTGGTTTTGTTGTTGGCTAATCGCGTCTCGTCTTGGTCGAGACTGTTGCGTTGTGTTGTTTATGTAGGCCGATTTTTGAGAATTTTATCTACACGCGGTCATATAACCGCCGCTGATTTAGATAAGGCTGAATTGATCATACTTCGCGAATTGCAGAAGTGTTATTTTGCTTCTGAATTTAAAAATTTAGAATTTAACAAACCTTGTAGTCGTTCTTTCCGACACTTGAAACCATTTTTGGAAGATGGACTCATTCGAGTAGGTGGTCGTTTGAGAAATTCAGGTCTAGGATTTGAACAAAGGCACCCAGTAATTCTCCCGCGTAAGGACCACGTATTAGATTTGTTAGTAGATTATCATCACAAGGTGAATTGTCACGCTGGTCCCGATTTGTTAATGTCTATTTTGAGACAGAAATACTGGATAATTTCCGCTCGTAATTTGATTCGCGCTAGAGTACACAGATGTGTACCTTGTTTTAAACTCCGCCCGCGTTTTATCGCGCCTGAAATGGCCGATCATCGCTCTTGTCGTGTTGTTCAATCCGCAAAACCTTTCGTACACACCGGCACAGACTTTGCTGGGCCTTTCAAGGTCACCATTGCTCGTGGTCGTGGCATTCGCTCCACGAAAGCTTATGTTTGTTTGTTCATTTGTATGACAACTCGCGCGGTTCATATAGAGTTGACCGGTGATTTAAGTACGCCAAATTTTATGTCCGCTTTTAAACGTTTTTTGTCGCGTCGGGGTCCGGTTAAGCGCATGTATTCGGACAACGGTACAAACTATGTAGGGGCCCGACGTAGTATTTCGGAATTGCACACATTCTTACGGTCTAAGTACTACCAAAGTGAATTCGCTCACATCTTAGCCGAAAATCGCATTGAATGGTACTTTAACACGCCTGCAGCTAGTCATTTTGGTGGTAATTGGGAAGCGAATATTAAAAGCCTTAAGTCGCATCTGTTTCGCGTCATAGGCGAACAGATTCTCTCGTTCGAGGAGTTGAGTACCGTACTCGCGCAAGTAGAGGCGGTGATGAACACGCGTCCGCTGTGTCGGACTCTATCTAGCGATCCGTCAGAGCCGTTAGCGCTGACGCCAGCTCACTTCTTAAATATGACTCCTTTAAAATATTTGCCCGCAATAGATGTTGATGACGATAGAATACACCTCCTAACTCGTCACGCTCTTTTAGATAAGATGGTCCAATCGTTTTGGAATCGTTGGAGAACCGATTATTTGCACACGCTGCAGTCACGTCAAAAATGGAATACTCCATCCAACCCAATTACTGTAGGTACGGTGGTAGTCCTTATGACTGAGAATGCGCCTCCTTTACATTGGCCTCTAGGAGTAGTAGAGGAAATTTTTCCCGATGCCCGCGGGATAACTCGTGTTGTACGGGTTAAAACTGCAACCGGATCGTATCTGCGCCCGGTTGTTCGCCTCTGCCCTCTGCCTAGCCAGCAGTAGGCACGAGTTTCAATCTATGTTTATATTTTAGTTGTTATTTTCGCAAACCTAGATTTAGATTAGACATTAGTTTTGTTCCACATTTTTCGTTTCGAAGGTAACCCTTCAAGCCGGGGGGAATGGTTGCGCCGATGTGGAAACTGTATTTTTTGACATGGAAACACACTCCTTTTAGATCCGTCTCCCCCTCCGCACTAACCATAGAGTAGGGCTAGCTGTAGCTTCCGTCCGCCATTGTGTGAGATGTGGACGGCCACTCCCGCTTTGAACTAGCCAGCGTAGGGACGGATCGCGAGCGCGTCTCTCAGAAATGAATAATATTTGTTGTATTTTAACCGCCTAATAGACCTTTACCGATCGGATGGTGCCTCTCGTGTGTTCCTCAAGGGATCTAGTGACGCTGACGGCAGCTCCTGAGCAAGGAAGAGAAGATCCGTGTACCGGCTGCGATGAAAAACACGTGGGTCGTGAAGGTTAGTGCATCCTCTCCTAATTTCTCGGGCTGCATTCACTGCCTGGATCGAATCCGCGGCAGCCCGGCCACCTGTCTTGTTTTGTGTGTAAAGTGTCAATAGAACAGTTATCTGCTGCTCCGCAATACAGTCCACTCGCGCACGTTGGTCCACGCGACACCAATCTGTCTGTGTATAAAATTTCATTAAGAGGTTCACCTCGGGGCACATAGACTTGGATACAGTCTATGTGCCCCGAGGTTTACACATTATAAAATATCTTCAACTACATATATGTAGCCTGATATTCTCATGAATCTGTTCTTCGAAACCGAATCGCAGACAATGAAATGAACCGCCAACAACCAGAATTGTTATTCCTCGTTATACGGATCAAAACGAACGGAAAAAAATCGTTAATGTACCACTTAGCCTGAATAACACAAATAAATAGTTGATTCAGATGAACCTAGATCGTGGTTTATGTCTTAATTCAGAGTTTCCGATATTGTATCTAAACAAACATCTTTATAGAAGACTGATAGACGTGAGCAGTTGCATTAGAAGTAGAAAATTATTGAATGCTTTATCATGTTCCAAGAATTGTTTAGAGTTTTCTTACATGAACACTTCATATCCTAATTCTACTAATATTATAAATAAATGTGATAGTTTTTGAAGATGTTTGTTTATTTGTTATTTAACCAACGTGGTTACCGGCAGAGTAGAAATTGAACCACCCCATCTCTTCCCATGTGGTGTTGTACAAGGCGACTAAGGGATAGGGCTGTTTAACATCAGATATATACAGCCCAGACTCAGCCTCAAATACATAGCTTGAGTCAAAAATAGTGCCCGGAAGGCGGCAATAGGCTCACCCCCTATTACGCGGGACCGAATTTAATGATTGGTGAAATGTGGGTGTTAATTCATCTCTTCATGTATGTTACTTAACCATGTTTAAACGGCTGACTGGATCTATTTGAAATGTGGTACAGCCACGACACCCATGGAGAGAGATAGCAAAGTCATATTCTGTCTCACCGGGAATCAGTACTAACAGTTTTAACAACTTTTATTAAATTATATTAAATTATCAATCCAATATACAATATATCAATCAATCAATTAGCGTGTCGCAGTTCACTGCTGGACTTGGGTCTCTTCCAATGTCGGGAGGCTTTAGCATACTGTTTCCACGCTTACCAGACAGGTCGGTATATGTTGTAGCTTTGGTTTTTTATATCAATGTCAATTTTAAAATATTCGTACATAGAACAATCAGCTGTTACTGTGACAATGACTTCATAAAAAAATTTCTACAACGTAAACAACTACTTTTATTATTTACAATTTTCTACAACAGTATAGGGTTACATTTTGAGTTGTCCTTCTTTTTTTTATACCACTTACCTAAGTGATCGATCTGATGGTGACTGTATGGTTAATACAGGTAAAACTTTGGTGGGTGAAGCTTGTGAGTGCGCTGGTCCATAAGGATAATGAATTTGGAGAACCCTTGAACCATTTCGTTGCTGCTACAAGCAAGATATCATCTTTCGTCTAGTAGACTATAAACATAACATAAACTCACGCTTATATCCCTGAAGGGGTAGGCAGTTCGCCAGTTTATATTTAGGTCCCAATGCAATAGATGGCGAGCCTATTGCCATTAACCGGGCACTTATAAACCTGCGATAAATACACACATAACTTCGAAAAGCATCGAAAAGTCATTGGTGTGTGCCATGGTAAAACCTGGGATCGAACCCGAGACCTCGTCTCAGCAGTCTGTTGCCCATACCACTCGGCTACCGCGGCTACAAACTACAAACGTCAGCAGAATTAATTCTCCAGTAGAACAGTAAGCTCAGTTTATATTTTTATTATGTTAAATCTTCCACTTCACGGACATTAGCAGTGTCGTTTATCACACGAAACTGTACGTACAACTAAATGTCACGTAGATATGACTAATGGTTTGGCGGCGCTCTGAAGGAAGCTGCTGATGTCGTGTGGCGATAATAGGCGTAATTATACGTTACTGTGAGTGTTTATGTTTGTGTCAAAGGGAACATGGCTAACATCAGTTCTGTTGTGATTCATACAAGACTTACTAGACTACTGTAAGAGGACGCAACTGCGTTTTTGAAGTATTACTTCGTTGGGAAGAAATTGGGAGTATAGCTAAATTGCTTCGGTTTCTAGTGTCTTTTCTAAAGTACCGCATCCGTGAAAAATTATAAGTATTACCACCCTATCTCATACATAGGGTATCGTAAGCGATAACGGAAAAATACGCATTCAATATCACTGCGAGAGAATCTTTTACAATGACTGCACAGAAACTCTCTGTGCTTACAAGGTTGCCAGTGCGAGTGTGATTCCCCTGGTGTTGCACACGCTCATAGGCCACGGTATCCACTTTCCTTAAGGTTGGCTTGTCTACCACTTAAATGGCATAAAAAATGTTTTTAATAAAACAAATTTGATTAAAAACAATCTCTTTCACACATCACGAATCTGCATACAACCGCAGCAATAGTATGAAGTGAGTTTACTATTCTGTCGGCACACAAGGTTGTTCATGAATGATCTCCTTACTGGAACGGCTCCAAGGCCCGTTTCCAGTGCAGATACGAATATAGCGGGATTATCACCTGTTGTTCGTGACGTAGATACTCTTTGTGTCGAGTGGATATATTGGACACGATACAAGGGAGTGGCAACTGTATCGAATGGGCATTACGCGTCAACTATTTGTGACGAAATGGTTTTGTGACTTTGGCAGCTTAGTCACAGATAAGAAATACGTTTTCACGAAAATATTTATCACAGAACTTGTGTATATAACGTGGATTTTTTGAGCTACGAGTTATTATTATGATACATTGTATTTATGTGTAGGTAAAACTTCTTGTACTGTTGACCCTGAGGTCTGCTCCCTTAATCTATCTCACAAATCCTTGATCTGACTTCAGCGAGACTTGATCTGTGATCCGTGGATCAGCAGGTGTATCTGCAAAGATGAGCTTGGTCTTTAATAATCTTGATTGAGAAAGACGGATTGTAGACACAATGGTTGCTTCCAATCCTTCAATCTGGAAAGGATTCTGTCTTGATGTAATTTTCACAATCACTTTTCCAAGGCAGCTTTTAATTGAAGATAAACCAAATTGCATTTATGAAATGGGGATTTTGTGAAGCAGATGATTGAACAGACTAACCACGATTGAAACACATTTTAACACTCTGTTTGAAAGCAAGGCACAAAATTGTATTCAGCACGTTCATGAAATCGAATAGAATCTCAAGGTGGGAATTTATTAAGTTTTCTGATATTTTCTCTCTCTCTCTCTCTGATATCCCCACCACCGTAGCCAGTGGGAGAGGTTATGTCTGACTCGAACCGACTAAAACGCACGGCGCCTGTGGGTCGTTTTTGATTGCGAAGGTGAAGTTGATAGGCATATTCCTCGTATTTAAATGATACTTACACCTATCTACAACAGAGATGAAATATCAAATCTTACACAATTTTATATATTCATGCTATGTAATGTTAGACTTGATATATTTTCTCGAACCTTCTTCATTCAAACAGCTAATGGCCTATTACTTTTATTTATAAACACGGAAATAAAATATATATTTAGAAAATAAAGCTCAAAGTTATAAACTTACTACCTATTTTATTTTAAATGGATCCCATAACAGCAAAAATCAAACAAATATAGTTTTTATTGCGTTAATTAGATTGTATCCTGCATGTTTTCAACTTTTCCCGCTATGAGCAGTGGCGGGAATCTATAACTGGGTGTAATTTACGTTCCGTTTCGCATTTAAAATTCAGCTTCTATTTATTTTTAATGTTGTAACACTGAGCGCCGGGATATGAGTGTTTGTTTTATATTTTTAGCTCACACGCCGTACAATCTTTAGATTCTATGAAATAATATGAAATTAATAGTTTTTGTTTGTCAGTTACATCATCTTTCTCGTTTTAAACTTTTCAATATCATTCTGTGTACAAGACTGAGATACTAATAGATTGAAAATACGTTAGGTTTTTATACATGTTTAATAATTAATAAACTAGCACACGTAAGTTATACATGATTATATAGAAATATAATTGGCACATGTAATGAGCTATGAAATTGATTAATTTAATTAATGTACAGTAATTTTGATAGCTATTTGCACATCTGTCTTGATAATAAAGTCATTGATCTCACTGACAGTCAAATATTTAATAGTACATTATGAGTTCTAGGTGTATTTATTTAGCAGAAACCCCGAAAGACTATTGAAGTATTTATTAAGAGAGAAAAAACTATATGCTGCGTATACAGTTCTCACAAGACAACCTTTCTAGTCCACAGCTGGAGACAGACTGAACTCGGATATGTCATAAATTACAGAAACAAACGAGCTAGTTTTGTTCTTAAAAAAAAAATGAAATTTTGAAATTCGACATAAGTTCTGCTACAGAATATTGTAGTAGTTTCTAGTAGAATTTGATGATACCTACCTTCTTAGGAGTATTCCCAAAGATATGCAATACTCGAATTCCTGCGTGTCGGCCCTGAGTGAGTCAGCGTGCTAAAATAGCGTGTCGTGACGTCACGGGCTGTACCACTGCCACAAACCGGAGTGGCCCACACTTGCCAAATTTAGTTGTTATTGTGTTGACCCGCTTTTTATACGAGGATGACGGGTTTTTTTAACGGAATTTTACTTTTTAGTATAACATTATTAAATGTCAATTTTAAATCATTGACTATCTCTGTGGCGTAAATATAGATCGTTCAACTGTTACACAGAGGTCGCGGGTTTGATCCCCGCTCAGTGCAAATATTTGCATTGGTCTGGGTGTTTTATATGAATATACCTACCTATGTATGTATTTAAAAAAATATCTAAGTATATTTATCCGCATTCTGCCATAACACAAGCTAGTTAACCTATGCTTACCATGGAACTAAATAACGTTACCTATGTAGAATGATTTAGAATTGAATATTTATTACTGAATAAAATTTTTAATTATAAATATTCAAATACATTTAGCTGAGAAAATTTGATTCGATTATTTTTATTCTATCTTAATTGAATATTTATATGTAGGACACGACGGTATTTCCGCCCAATTGAGCAGTCCGACTGGGGAAGTACCTCCGCCCTACAGAATACCGCGGTTATAATAACGTTAACTCACTGGAGAGTTTTTGTGCTGTCAGTGGTATGACCAAAGGCTTGTCCTGCTTTGTCCTCTACTCTGACGGCACAAAATCTCTGTTCTTACAGGGTAGGCAGCACGGATGTGACTCCACTGGTGTTACACACGTTCATTGGTCATGGTTACCACTTTTCATCAGGTGGGCCGTGTGCTTGTCTGCCACCTAAGTTGTATAAAAAAAAATATTATTTATTATTCTGTTCTGTTCTACAAATGAATTACCACTTGTCTAGTAAAGCACATCAGCTGATACGAAATAATTACATAATAATTCGGATAAAATAAAGATTTGAGCTTGCATAAATTCGCATAGACCTGAAAATTGGTGGAAATCTTAAATACTCCAAAGAAAAGAAATATGAAAAATCCCGATCGGTTGGACTTGTGCATTTTTTTATTTAAGGCCAAAAGCCAAATATATTGTATTCTTGCATTTTTCTCGTAAACAGAAGGGTGTTATTGCAAAAGTAGGTTAGGGAATGTTGTAGATCATGCAATTACCTACAAAATAAATAAAATAAGATACCTAATAGCCGGAAAAAATTGAGTATTGACATGTTTAAAAAGAATTTATAGTACATGTTATATGATAAATGTTATTATAACATTGACGATTTTTTAAATGATACGATCTAATTAAACACTGACATCTTAATTTTAAAATTATACCTTTTGCAAGTGTTGATATAATATAATGATAAATAATGTAATTAACCAATGTAAAATTTGTACGCCAGAACCGGCAGAATATGAGATCTGAACATTATGTACCTAAACACCATTTTGTACCATATTCAACGAATAAAGAGTTTGACTTTGAAAATTGTTTTTATTTTTGTACAGATCACCATTTCAGAGATATTGCTATTTCAAAATTAGAAGAAGTCATATCTATAATATTCATAGTTACATGGTAAGCATTGAAAAATGTTATTATACGAATAACTCACTGTTATTAATACCTATAATGACAACATGAATGTTGTGAATGATTATTTATTAATCTATTCATTATTAACTGACATAATTATTTTTTGACATTATTTTTATCTAATTATAAATCTGACATAAATAATTGAATAATTGTTATTTTTTATGATATGACGTGTAATGAATTAAATGGAAATGATAATTATATGTACTGTTACTACGTTTATTATGTTTATAATTTTTTAATTAATAATATTGTATAATTAAGAACCATTATCAGTTTTGCAGCATGATGTATTGTAAATCCAATTATCATTATTATGTTACTACTCTGTCGCATTGGGCAATACCTGTAATGACACAGTATGTACGAAAATAAATAAATAAATATAATAATAATCTATACTTATAATATTATAAAGAGGAAAATACTCAAAAAGTACTGGACCGATTTTAATAATTCTTTTTTCATTAGAAAGCTACATTCTTCGTGAGTAACATAGGCTACTTTTTATCCCGATACTCCCATGGGATCAGGATTTACGCGGGTGAAACCGCGGCGCGGTGCTATGAATTATATTTCTGTTTTGATTGCTGCGTGCTATTTGTATTCTTTATTTAATTTTATGTGATAATTACTAAGTCAATAACTTAATGAATAATCTATTAACTTAAAAAATTTAATAACCTCCTTAATATATTATACACAAATGTAAGTTTCACCTTAGCTGAACTTATTATTCTATGAATATATTTTGTACCTATGATTTACAATAAATATGATTTGATTTTGATTTAATTTTGTTCCCTGGACTATTCATAGGTATTTGATTTTTTTAAATGTATTTAAGATCCCCACCAATTTTCAGCTAAATTCAAAGTAGCTTGCCATTTTATTTCATCTATTTTGACTAGATTACAATAGTACGTAACTCGTAAACAGAGCGACGATGCAGAAAGAAAAACGATTGAATAGCATATAAATTTAAAAAAAGTAAAGATGTTGGCGGTTTGTCTGCTCCAGTTCCCGCCTAAAACTATAAAAAAGTTCGTAAAACATAACGATTTATTTCTACTGAATGTATTTATTTTATTTACGTACTATTAATGTGTTTAATTACTTGAAAATAACAACTTACTGTAACAAACAAGAGCTAAGAACCTTTGTTAGAGCTCCATCTTTGGTTGACTGGTAGAAAATGTCTATGGTATTAAGGCTACCTTTATTCATGACCATAAATTCACGCCTTTATCCTCGGAAGTTAGGCAGAGGAGAATTAATATCCACATTTCACAAATTATTGTATTCTGTCCCAAGTAATAGGGGGTGCGCCTATTGTCATCTTCCGGGCACTGTTTTTGACTCAAGCCGTGCCTCTGAGTCTGAGTCTGGGCTGCATAAGTTAAACAACCCTATCCCTTAGTCGCCTTGTACGACACCGCATGGGAAGAGATCGGGTGGTCCAAATTCTACTCCTCTGCCGGGAACCACGGGATCTACCTAGATAACAATAAATAATCTTTATTATAATATTATAAATGCGAAAGTTACTCTCTCTGTCTATCGGTATGTCTGTCTGTCTGTTACACTTTCACGCCTAAACTACTGAACTGATTTTGGTGAAATTTGGTATGTAGCTTTAAACCTGGGCTCCGATTCTACTAATTTTATGTAATAATAAAACCATTGTCACACCACGAACATGGCAAACAATGCCATTTAATTATAGACTTTGCTATTGTGCTGTTAGAGTTTAAAATTATATTGCATCTTATAGAGGTGAATGAAAATATCTAATGAATTCATTTTCATTTAATTTTGGTCGTTAATCCTCTGTCAATAAAGTCTAAAATTTAATGTATTTTTTTGCAGTGTCAGTGATTTTGCTATGACAAAATAAAAGGCTTGGGGAAAGGAAGGCAGGAGGCTATATTTGGTAGCGATAATCGACATCCACACGGGGAGAGCCGCGGGCAACAGCTAGTTTTGAATAACAGATAGTTAAACATAAAGAAACATTTTAAATAGTATTCAGTTGGAACAGTTTGGCGAGCCGAGTCGTGATTCACGAGATGGGCGCGCGGGCGTTCATTGTACCTACCCACTTCTTCGGGATAGCGTGGGGACCTCGGCCTTCAAGGGCTCCTACTGAAGGCATGAATCACTAGAATTAGGTGTGAGAATCTGTTTACCAAGTCCAACTAGTCACGAGTGTCTCGTGACTAGCTGGACTTGGTAAAAGATGAGGATGTTTTTTTTTATATAGGACACGCCAATTTGATTTCACTTCGCCTAGTAAGCCAAAGGCAAAGTCTCCGGAAAGAAGGTCAAGATAACTGATACGCAGCACTCAGTTTGACGGCCCCATGAGATGCTTTTTCACGCCCGGTTTAAAGGACCCGGGACTGTAGGAAGACGGAAACACATGAGCTGGTAAGGAATTCCTCAGCTAAGACAACTCCTAAGCTCAGAATCAGCTAAGACATAAATACCGTCGTGTCCTATGACCTATGGGGTACAAAAAAAAATTGACTGGGAAATTAATAACATAACATAAACTCACGCCTATATCCCCGAAGCCGAAGGCAGAGGTGCTAGCACACACATTTCGCCAGTTTATATTTTGGTCCCAATGTAATAGGTGGCGAGTCTATTGCCATTAACCAGGCACTTATAAACCTGCGATAAATACAAATTCGAAAAGCATCCAAAAGTCATTAGTGTGTGCCATGGTAAACCTGGGATCGAACCCGAGACCTCGTCTCAGCAGTCCATTACCCATACCTCTAGGCTACCGCGGTTCTGGTAAATTAATATGAGAATGATATTTTTTTGGATCTACCTGCCTCTTGGGCACGGTACCAGTAGAGATCCATGGGGAGGATTTTTTTGATACCTGAAATTACAGTCTCCCTCTTTTTCTCTATCCCATTTTTGTATATATTGTATAGTTAGCATAGTTTTTAGTTTTTAATTTGTAAGTAATTGTATATTATAATAGCATATTTTATTTAATGTAATCAATTAAAGTGGTCTCTTACGAGTTTACATACTATTTAAAAGGGGAAAGTAATGTCATCTAAATATATCTACTATCAATAAATATACTAAGACGTTTATATTCGCGTCAGAGTCATGTCGGCTAATCCGTTAGCAACACGCGAACAAACAATTAAGTCTGACTGAAGCCCATCTGTCTAGTTTACTACTTATTACAAGTATAGCACGCCAACTCAGGCGTCTGTTTGGCACACAAAGTAATTCAGTATAATAGCAATTACATATCACTATCTATCATTTTGTTAAGATTGTTTTAATTGTTCATTGCAAAAGGTATTTCGCAACTGAGTCTGATGTGTTTTTTGTTACCTTTTAGAAACATTTTTAGGAAATTGATTAAGATTTCGAAAAAATTAAATCAGTACATGGGGAACATTGACCATCAAAGCCACAGAACCTTTGCTCGAAACCATCCAAATTTTTCTATACATATATCCGTCTTACGGCGACAGTGGGAGCCATCTGCCGATATTCGTACGAACTATCGGAACCAATGAATGATGTTGTAATCATTTTTAAACATTGATTTTTGATGACTCAGCTCAAGCTATTGAATGAAATTTTAAACTAAATTGAATTGAGTGTAATTGAGTGACGTATGGTTACCTTGACTATGTAAACATTAGCTCTGTATTTACAAATTTTATAAAAATGCTAATAATTAGTTTTTTTTCGATACAAAAGTGCTTAATCAATATAAACACATCAGATAAATGTGTGAAAATGTTATCAGTGGAGTGAACTCCAGAAATATATCTGATATATCGGGTACTTTATATCAGTCAGTGAAAGCATTCCGAACTTTTCTCAAGTTTTCATTAAGTTATAAATAATCCTATTGAGAGGCGACTGGAGATCCAGAGTTCTGTACATTTGAAGCTAGAGAGTGAACATGTGGGGCTCTGCGCAGTTTCAAAGGTGCGTCGCCGCCATTGCCATGGTGCGAAGTGTCGTGCAGTGCTTTTGACATTTATATTTATTTTTATTACATTTTCAAATACTAATATTTTGTAAATATAATTTTGTGTCTTATATATATAAGTGATTTAGTGTAAGTTTAAATATTTATGCAAGACTGCAGTGGTACTTGTAGTGATACGGATGTAACTTCAAGTCAACCTACCACACTTGTTCGGTGCCCCCACTGCACCCAAGCTCGCTTTTTTAGAGGTAAGCAGGGTTTGAAAATACATTTGGGAAAAGTACACAAATCTCCAAATGTACTTTCAAGCTCAATACCAGTATCACAATCGCACACTACCTCCGAAATTCCATTTTGGCGAACTCTAAGCAAATTTAAAAATTCGGTTCCGATTTTAAAGAGAGTTCCCCGCGGTACCCGACCATCTGTGGCACAAAATCTGGCTTCTTGCATTTCAAAAGTAGTCCGGGAAAACTCTCAAAGAGCTTGGGAACAGCTTCTCACTTTTCCTTACAGGATTCTACACATATCACATGTCTCAACTTCTAAGAAATCTTTATCACTACAAATTAAAGAAAATTGCCTCTCGACCTATATTTTTGACCCTAAATTCTCGAGCTTTCGAAAAAATTCTGTTTATCACTATGTAGAATCCAAATTAAGGGAAGGTGACATAAGGGGTGCATCGAGACTTTTGTTTAGCAGCGATGTGGTGGCTGCTTGCAGATACTCTTGCAGAACTGAAGAGCAAGCATCCAGCACCAGCCGCTGACCTTTCCTTCCCTGATCCTCCAAATAAAGACGATGATTTTCTCACTGTTTCAGCTAAGGACGTTCTAGCTGCCGTTGGTTCCTTCAAGAGCGGATCTGCTGGCGGCCTAGATGGTTTAACCCCGCAACACCTCAAAGACTTGCTGAGCCCTGGGGAAGCCGGCGATGCACTTTTGAAGGAGCTAACGGCCTTAATCAACCTAATGCTCTCCGGCAATGTGTGCGATGCCATCGTGGATTTGCTTTACGGCGCAAATCTATGCGCCCTACGTAAGAAAGACGGTGGTATTCGTCCCATTGCCGTAGGGTGCACGTACAGGCGTATGGCGGCCAATAACATAGACATCCTTTCAACATTATCAAAATTCAACGATTTGGCTCCAGATTTAAAAATGGTTCAAAAAGATTCTCTCCACCTCCTTGGGTCCCCAATCCTAGAGGAAGCATATGACTCCTTCCTAGAAGAAAAGATTCGAAATTTCTGTGAAGTTTCGGACCGATTGCAACAAATTAACATCCATTCTGCTTTCACTATAATTCGGTATTGTCTTTTTGTTCCTAAATTTACACATGTTCTCCGCTCAACTCAACTGTTCAAATATTCGACTCTTTTAGGTAAAATGGATAGTGTGATTCGAAACACACTATGCAAAATTCTAAATGTGGATATGAACGACCGAGTCTGGCTTCAGGCATCCATGCCTGTGCGTCTAGGCGGGCTCGGCGTTCGCAAAATTACTGACGTAAGTCTGCCAGCATTTTTATCTTCGGTGCATGGCACGGATGAATTAGTTAAAAAAATCTTAACCCCTAGCCTAACTAATTCAGAAGTGCCAGGCATGGCCGAAGCTTTTAATGCTTGGAAAATGTTTTGCCCAAACGCTGATTTGCCAGCCAACCCAGCTTCCCAGAGACAATGGGACGTGCCGCTCTGCAACATGGTAAGAAAACATCTAATTTCTAGTTCTACCAATGTTGCGGAGCGTGCTCGCCTTTTGGCTGTGGGGGAATGGGAATCCGGTGTTTGGCTTCAGGCCCTACCGTCGCCTAACATTGGTACCATGTTGGACGATAACACCTTCCGTATCGCTGCTTGCCTTCGTTTAGGTGCTCCTTGCGTTTCTCCGCATCGATGTCGCTGTGGGGAAGAAGTTGGTAGCCTTGGACATCATGGTCTCTCTTGCAGCGGGAGCGCAGGACGGCTGTCGCGGCACGGGTATATCAATGACATAATCCGTCGGGCTCTTGTCACCGCTGGCATTCCAGCCATATTAGAACCCACTGGCTTGGCGCGCGACGATGGCAAGAGGCCAGATGGAATGACTTTGGTGCCTTGGAAGATGGGAAGGCATTTGGTGTGGGATGCAACATGTGCTGACACCCTTGCGCCTTCACACCTTCCAGGGACTGCAAACTGCGCCTGCGCTGCTGCTGCGTCGGCAGAGACCCTCAAACGGCGCAAGTATAGTAATATAAGTGGTAATTACTTATTTGAGCCGTTCGGGGTCGAGACGCTGGGATCATGGGGTCCAAGTGCCCGTCTTTTGTTTAGAGACATTTCTAAACGTTTAATTGACGCTACCCGTGATCAGAGGGCTGGTTTATTCTTTGCGCAAAGAATTGGTATTGCCATTCAACGTGGCAATTCCGCTAGCCTTCTGGCCACCTTCCCGGTTGACATCGATGGCGAGGAATTCTTTGACGCCTGAACCTGCAGGATTATTTAGATATATATTCTTTTATATATATATATATATTTTTATTCCTATAATTTCCGTGTATATTATGTAAATAATTGTTAATTTTAAAGTAAATGTTTACTTATTGAACTCGATTAAGATAAAGAAAAAATTGAATCGGTTCAGGCGATATTCAAATCCGCGATCTTTCTTTACAGAGGGAACGCTCTGACCACTAAGCCACATAACGATCGTCCGAAACCATCCAAATTCTTCTTACGGCGACGGTTTTAGAAACTCAGTTCATCAATTACTGGCGAATACGAAGCTGGAATCCAGGAGATAATATGGAAAAACTTTGCACATAATTTTGCTAACAGAGACTTGGATACAGAACGAAAATCAAATTTTACAACTACAGATAGATAACTATACACACTATTATAATTACAGAACAGATAGTAGAGGAGGTGGAGTATCCGCATATATACACAACGACTTAAAACATAATCAAATTGAATCAACATATCAAGACGGAAACAATTACCTTTGGATACATATTGAAAAGTTGGCTGTGGACATTGGAGTTGTCTATAACCCCGGAGATACCAATCTTGATAAGTTTCTAGAGTAATATGATTCACAGCTGCAACAACGTAGGAGAGCAATAGTATTTGGAGACTTCAATATAGACTTACTGACAAAGAATACAACTCTAAGGAAGTATAAGCAAATAATAAATGAAACAGGATATAAAATACTCAATAAAATCAATGAAACCTACTGTACAAGGGACTCGAAAACAAAGAAATCCATACTAGATCACATCACTACAAATTTAAAAGAAGAACATTACAATATTGCTATTATAAATTCATCAATGTCAGACCATAAGCAAATATACCTACAATTAAACAAAAGAAAACCTCCCCCAAAAATAAGATTAAATTATGAAACAGTAAATTACAAGAAGCTACACACAACAATAGAATCACAATGGCATGAAAATGTTACAAGCAGCTATATACAACTAGAACTGAAATTGAGACAATATGTAGAAGAATGCAAAGTATCAAGAACAAAAGTATTGAACTTGCCACAAGAAGACTGGGTTAATAATGAAATAATTACTGGAATTAGCAAAAGAAACGATCTATGGACACAGCACAAAAATGACGAGGAAAACAAAGCATTACAAGATAACTATAAAGAGACGAGAGATAAAGTTGCAAAGCTAATACAAACCACAAAGAATTCTTACTACTACAAACTATTCACAAGTTGCACGAATGACCCGAAAAAGATGTGGACACTAATAAATAAATTAGCAAATAACAAAATAACACAAAGTTGTGCTCCTTCTAAGCTCTTAATCGATGACAATTATATCACAAGTATTAAAGATATCTGCGATGCCTTTAATAAATATTTCTCAACAATAGAATCAATACTTGCAGACAACATACCTAAAAATTACCATGATAGCCCTATATTTAACTCAAATAAAATTAACAACCATGAACTCATGACACTAGATCCATGCAACACAAATGAAATTATCAAAATTATTAAGGACCTTGATTCGAATACAAGCAGTGGTATTGACAGAATTAGTACAAAAGTTATAAAAAATCTACAAGACCTAATCTCAGATAGCTTAGCTAGATGTTTTAATCAACTAATAAACGATGGGGAGTTTCCTGATTCTCTAAAGATCGCAAAGGTTACGCCAATCCACAAATCTGGGTCAAAAACCGATCCCGGGAACTACCGTCCGATTTCTGTGCTACCAGTACTATCAAAAATTTCAGAAAAAATACTGCATAGTCGTCTTTTAAAATATCTGGACTCTTTTAATCTTATTACGGAACGTCAATATGGATTTAGAGCTAAAAACAACACCACTGCGGCTACTATTGATTTAACGACAAAAATAAAAGAAAACGTTACGTTCTAGGTGTTTTCATTGATTTAAAAAAAGCCTTCGACACCGTGAGTCATAAACGGCTTTTAGAAAAACTTGAAAATATCGGTGTCAAAGGTCATGCACTTAAAATGATAAAATCTTATCTAACCAATAGACTTCAGATAGTAAAAATTGATAATTTTGAGAGTAATGCTTTACCTATTACATACGGAGTCCCGCAGGGATCTATACTAGGGCCATTGTTGTTCCTAATTTACATAAATAGCATTACCGAGCTCAATCTACATGGTCATATGACTTTATATGCGGACGATACATGCCTGTTCTATTTCGGAACCGACATGAATGACATCATCTCCAAAGCACAAAATGATCTCAATACTTTATCCGAATGGTTCAAATATAATTTGTTAACAATAAATATATCTAAAACATGTTACGTTGTCTTTAAAGCTAAGAACAAAAAAATCCCCCTGCACGATCCTTTAACAATTGACAACATCCCACTAGATCAAAAAACCTGCGAAAAGTATCTTGGCCTGAGAATGGATAGTCAGTTAACATGGCACAACCAAATCCAATATATTAAAAATAAACTAACTGCACTTGTAGGCTCTCTTCACAATATCAATAAATGCATACCTAAAACCATACGCTACACTATTTACAATTCGTGAAGTCACATCTCCTATACCTCATCGAATATTGGGGAAGTGCTGGAAAAACAAAGTTACAAGAATTACAAAGAATACAAAATAAAATAATAAAAATACTATTCCGCTATCCATACCTAACCCCAACTTGTAAAATATTCGACGAAACAAAATTAATGAATCTAAAAAAACTGTACATATATAATACTTGTGTTCTCATTAGGAAAATTCTAGACAATACCATACACACTAAAGTTTCTTTTATAACAAAATCTCAAATATCCAAGCGCAGCCTTCGTCGACCAAGTCTTCTTGTTTTGCCAAGAGTACGTACCAACTTCGCAAAAAAGAATATCACCTATGAAGGAGCACAACTATTCAATAATCTACCCTCAGACATAAAAGATGCGAACTCATTTGGCACTTTTAAATCGCGGCTCTCTAAATACATTATTGAAAATTACTATGGTTAAATGCTCCGAACCTATCTGTGTATGCCTATCTGCGTAAGGATGGACTGCTGAGTGAAAGTTCAAAGTATCATGTCATATTGTTGTTGTATTTTATATTGTACCTACTCTGTCGACGGTTACTTGAAATGGATCACAAAATGTATCTTTTATGTTCTCATGTAAGTGACTGTTTCTGTCTTTATGAGAATAAATGACTTAAACACAAAAACTTTCCAGATGCTGAGGAACCTAAAATGGTAGTACCTTTCCTTACTGCTTGACAGATGATTTTCACTAAAATTCTGAAGCAGGTGATTGTTGGGTCGATTTTCTTGTACAATGATATATTTTGAAGAGAGTTTCCTCAAGAAATGTTCACTCTTCCTTTGTCTTTTAACATAATAATACCAACAAATAAACTAAATTTACGTACTACCTACCACCATTTTAGTTTTCCTGTGATATTGAGCCCTGAAAAGTAACTAAAACCTTGGGAATTGTCAAATAATACAAAGGTTAAAGACACCACCTAGACGTTTAAGGCATCACCTACTAGCTGGTGTACCTGCTGACTGACGAAAGAGGTCTGCTCTGACTAAAGTGCCCTTTTCGATTTTTTTTTAAATTGGAGTAGTCCTTCGTTTTCCTACAGAATACCGCGGTTATAATAACTTCGTGTTGTGTTCCCAGCGGTAAGTAGGGTAGCCAGAGCTCACTGGAGAATTTGTGCCGTCAGTGGGTAGACTAAAGGCTTGTCCTGATTTGTCTTCTACTGACGGCACAGAAACTCTGTACTTACAGGGTTGGCAGAGCGACTGTGACTCCTCTGGTGTTACAGACGTCCATAGGCCACGGTAACTACTTTCCATCAGGTGTGCCGTGTGCTTGTCTGCCAACTAAGTGGTATAAAAAAAAATAGTTGCTTGAGTTGGCTCCTAAAGGTGTTGATAGAATCCTGTACACCCATTATGATGCTTATCGGGCTGACTGTAACGTCTAATAGCCTCAACAGCAATTAATACATTACACAATAAATATTAAATACATACTTCGGTACAACCGCCGTAGCCTAGTGGTACCTATGGGTAATGGACTGCTAAGACGAGGCCTCAGGTTTTACCGTGGCACACACCAATGACTTTTCGATGCTTTTCGAAGTTATGTGTGTATTTATCGCTGGTTTATAAGTGCCCGGTTAGTGGCAATAGGCTCGCCACCTATTACATTGGGACCTAAACACAAACTGGCGAAATGTGGGTGCTAGCACCTCTGCCTACCCCTTCGGGGATATAGGCGTGAGTTTATGTTATGTTACGGTATAGTATCTATTATTTATATCAAAGATTACGCAAAGCTAATCACTCAACAGGTATATTCGAATTGTACCTATGACCCACGCCACAGCTGCAAGTTATTAGAGCCAGAATACATTATTCGATGGCTGATTGATCGATCAAATGAGTTGATACTAAATTAAATCATTGACACGATTTTGGGGTGAGTAATTCATGATTAGGTGGCGAGCATATTGGTTATAATCTGTGAAACCAGGCCTCGAGTCTGCTACTGTCCCGGTGCCTTTAAGCTTTTAAGTTATTTTACCATCAGGCGAAGTCAAGTTGGCGTGTCCTATATAAAATAGACTTCAAATCAATGCCTTTAAAATTCAAAATTAAAAGACTTTTTGCAGAGTGAATGAAAAAGTGTAATGAATCTTTTTATCATTTAATTTAGGATTTTAAAGCAATAGAAATAAAGTTTAAAATTCAATACAGTGTCTGTTTTTATAAATACCACTTAAGTGACAGACAAGCACACACCTGATGGAAAGTGGTCACCGTGGCATATGGACGCGTGCAAAACCAAGAAAGTCACATTCGCGTTGCCAACCCTGCAGGCATTGAGAGTTTCTGTGCCGTCAGTGTAAAAGACAAAGCAGGGCAAGCTTTTGGTCTTTCCACTGACGGCATAAAAACCCTCCAATAAGCTCTAGCTACCATACTCACCGTCAGGAACACAACACGAGGTTATTATGGCCGCGGTATTCTGTAGGGTGGAGGTACTTCCCCAGTCGTGCTGCTCAATTGAACGGAAATACCTTCGTATTCTACCTCCTACAAAAGCAACAAGTCTGTGGTATGAAACTGGTTTTGCTTTAGCAGAATTGAGGGCCAGGTAAAATATATTATCGTTGCTTGTCCCGACTGGCTGATTCAGCTCGATCCAGAAGGTTATTTCTTTTTTTTGGTTATAGAACACGTCAATTAGACTTCGCCTTGTCTGATGGTAAGCTGAAGGCAAAGTCTCAGAAAAGAGGGTCACCATTACCTACACATACCGTGTGACTATGGTGACACTCGGCTTAACGGTCTCATCATATGCTTTTTCACGCCCCGCTTAAATGACCCGGGACTGTAGGAAGAGGGAAACACGTGAGCTGGTAATGAATTCCAGGCCTTAATGGTGCGACAGAGGAAAGAGTCACTGAACCGCTTGGTTCTTGATCGGATGTTCTGCACCGTGTGCGGGTGATAAAGTCATAAAATAACCAATTTGGGTCCAGACCGCAAAGAGGTCATATATTGAAACGTGTAAAATGTGGTAGGGACATCTATGTTTTGAAACGTCAGACCGACGAGTTGACTGGTTACTGAGCTACTTTATCCACACTGGCCAGACGGGTTCGTACAGGGTTCTTTTTCGAGCCCTTTCTTCTCTCGCAATGATATCGTTCGCGTATTTTTCCGTTGGTCGCCCTTCGGATGTGATGGGGTGGTGCTACTTATATTCTTTCTCTGACAGAGAAAGAATCGATTGTTGTTAGCATCCATTAACGCAAGTAAGGGGTAAAATGAGGAAAATAATGAAAAAATCGTATGGAAATTTGTCGTTATCAACGTAGGAAATATGACGGGGATAAAATTAGTGGTATACGAATCGTTCTCGCACCATTTAATCTTTAGAAATGTCTTTGAGAGGTGTTTTGAATATGGAAATTTTATAAATTTCTTCTAAACCAAAGTGCATTACATAAAAATTAATGAAGTAATAAAACAAAAATGGTTGCTCGCTGATCGCTCCGCTTATGCTCTGTGTTGCGGTATTACCGGCGCATGCGTCACGTGAGATGCATTTATTGTTCGACACTTGCCAACAGTTTTGTTGCTAACATTAGTACCTAGTAATGCATGGTTACAAGCATTTTAAACTATTTGAAAGCTCGATATTAAGGCAATAAACAAGCTACGCTACTAGAATGACAAGTGTTTGGGATTTGACGTGTTTGACAGTCGTCAACGCATGTCATATACGTCAAATCCCATAATTTTGTCATTCTACCCTACAATACACCGGCCTACGAATTGCCACTTTTTTTTTAAAATATATTAGAACTGAAATTACTAATATTCGCTGTAGCTAAGCTAAATTGCTGGTGTTAGGAGTGGGTTCACGTACGTAGTTTAATGTGCAGGATTAGAACCCGTGACCTCTCGATCCTAAGGCCTATAGTTTTTCAGTTGACAGTAAAGATACTCTGATGTAAGCAGGCAGCCGCATGGTTCCCGGCAGAGTAGAATTTGGGTCACCCCATCTCTTCCCAAACGGTGTCGTAAAAGGCGACTAAGGGATAGGGCTGTTTAACATCAGGCAGATATATACAGCCCAGACTTAGGCTCAGATGCATGGATCGAGTCAACAATAATGCCCGGTAGACAGCAATAGCTCACCCTGAATAACGTGGGACCGAATTCAATGACTGATGAAATGTAGGTGTTAATTCACGTCTGTCTAACCCCGCGGGGGTAATGGCGTGATTATGTGTATGTATGTCTAAAACTCAATAACACTTGATCTGGCTATCGGTAGACAAATTTTCGTAATTTATATTTTCAAATGTCAAAAACTTCCAAATGTCAAAAATCATTACAATTTCCATGAAAAGTGGGCATTTTCTTCAAAATTGATCAGCATTGTAATCAATTGATCTAATGCAAAACACGATCTGTCACGACACGACGTATGGGATTTAACGTTTTTGACAGCTGTCAATCGTCAACGCTTGTCATAAACGTCAAATCCCATAGATTTGTCATTGTACTCTACAATACGCCGGCCAACAAATTGCCACTTTCTAGGGGGCAAATCGAATCAAATCAAATTTATTTATTTGCAAGAATATGGTACAAAAGGTGTCAATTTGTTATTTCATTACTTGTTTCATGAAAAAATCGTTATAGAAGTTTCATTTGATTTTGACAGATTGAGACTTTGAATAGATTTTTATTAGAAAAATCGCGGCCTTCAAATGTAAGAAAACGTAAATAATAAATATGGCAAACATCAGCAAATAGTTCTCCTACGCTTGTTTGTACTGAGCGCGCGAGATTGGCATAAAACAGATTGTTTACGAGCAATGTTGCGTCAATACAATTCCGATACGTTAATACAATAATAATCGATATAAATTAGGTAATTGTTATTATTCGCGTCATCAACATTGTACATAACATAACATAAACTCACGCCTATATCCCCGAAGGGGTAGGCAGAGGTGCTAGCACCCACATTTCGCCAGTTTATGTTTAAGTCCCAATGTAATAGGTGGCGAGCCTATTGCCATTAACCGGGCACTTATAAACCTGCGATAAATACACACATAACTTCGAAAAGTATAGAAAAGTCATTGGTGTGTGTGCCATGGTAAAACCTGGGATCGAACCCGAGACCTCGTCTCAGCAGTCCATTACACATACCACTAGGCTATGTACTAGGCTATATAACATTGTATTAGCACAGATTATCTAAATAGTTGGAAGTATTAGTTCCGATTGAATTAAATTTTAAAGTATTTAGTATGCTAACTATTCAAATCCTTTAACATATAGAAAAAATGAATCGGTTCAGGTGGGATTCGATGCCGCGATCTTTCCATGACAGGGGGAACGCTATGACAACTAAGCCACAGAACCTTCGCCCAAAACCATCCAAATTCTTCTATAAATATATCCCTGTAAGTATTTTTTCTATAGCTTAATCAACTAGTCCTGATTGTTTAAACTACTACAAACTTAATTTAAATACTTTTTATATCAAATAATTAGTAGTTTAAACAGTCTATCTCATAAATCGCTATAATCATTAAAATAAAAATACTGTATGTATTCAGTGATGAAATCCAGATCTAGTGCTATTTTTGCAATTTCCTGACAGAAAACACAATAACCCCCGACATGAGCAATGGTCAATTTACCAAAAGACGCGGAATGGAAGCTGTTTAACTTTGAACGTTGTGCACAAAATATAATTGAATTTCACATTTAAAAAACGTACTTGAAGTTGTTATATTGCATTATGTAATTTGTTATCTGTTACTGAACCTTATAAAACAAAATACATACATACATACATATAATCAGGCCTTTATCCCCGGAGTGTTAGACAGAGTTGATTTAAGAACCACATTTCACCAATCATTGTATTTGGTTCCACATATTAGGGGGCGAGCTTATTGCCGTTTTCAGCGCACTATTGGTGACTCGAGTCATGCATCTGAGGCTAAGTCTGGGCTTTTTTTTTATTACGTGCGCAAAATCCCCGCGTATACCTCCCCACCGGAGCCGGTGGGAGAGGTTATGTCGGACTCGAACCGTCTAAAACGCACGCCGCCTGTGGGTCGTTTTGGTTGCCGAAGGTGAGGTTGACATGCATATCCCTCGCACCCCGGCCGACCCAGGGCCATCTCTCACGATCTGGCCCTCTTCTCGGGTGTGCGGGGACTACAGAGTCCCCAACTCGTTCCCGGGAAACGGGGAGGCGCGCTAGGCGCGCCGCCGCCGCGGCCTGCTTGCTGCAGGGTGACAGGCGGCTCCACCTGTCACCCCCAGGCCGGCGCTCATGGGGGGCGGAGGTCGTTCCTTCGTCGCTCCCGCTGCCGCTCCCGCACCGCCTCCTCCTTCACGAGCATTACTTGCTCGCAGAAGGAGGCGCCGGCCACCCACGCATCCGCGCAGCGGACCATCGCCGCGAGGCTAAGTCTGGGCTGTATATATCTGTCTGATGTAAAACAGCCCTATCCCTTAGTCGCCTAGTATGACACTGCATGCGAAGAGATGGGGTGGTCCAAATTCTACTCTGCCGGAAGCCACGCAGTTATAATACGCACGCACGCAATATACATTATTGGCAGTAGAGTTAAAAATTGTATCTTTTGTTCTGTTTATTGTCATTGAATATGTTTACCACGGGAACAGACAGTAAATATATGTTACTGAGTAGACATTTGTCAGCTTTGTGCGTCATTTAGTTATTTAACTGTAGGTATGTGACATACTTCTCGTCTATGTAAAAATGACTATGAAAAATCCGGTCAAAAGGTGAACTTACACACCAAGGCTCCCAAACCATTATCTGTTTTAGTACCTTTTTTTTTATATAAGACCTACGTAGACTACCTAGACCTACCTACCTACCTACCTAGACCTAGATACCTAGACTTGATCAAGTAGACTTCGCCTTGTCAGATAGTAAGCTGAAGGCAAAGTCACAGAAAATAGGATCACCACTACCATGTTACAATGGTGACACTCAGCTTGATGGCTTCATCATATGCTTTTTTACGAACCCTTTAAAGGACCTAGGACTGTAGGAAGAAAGAAACACGTGAGCTTTTGTTATAACGTCAACAGAAATACATCAAAAATGTTTTTTTTACTCAATTGCACAACTGTCTAGATACCACGTTCACGCGATACAGTCTAGTGACAGACAGACAGATGATAAAGTCTTAGTACGGACCAGGAAATTCGTCAATGTTAACCAAAATTTTGCTGACCCGTTCCAGCTTTGCTCGTGGCTTATTTCGAAACCCCATATCACTTCTTATGCCTGTTAGTTTTCAAATAACTTCTGGAAAGCTGCTGTGATTGTTGATAATTATGAATACTGCTCTGGGTCCTTGAGTAGTACCAACTATAGCAATCTTCGATATAATCTGACTATGCAACAGAAACAAAATCAATTCAAACCAATAGTTTAACGTAACTTTACAGCTAATTAAAGAAGAAGAATAAATTTCGCGATTAAATCATGGAACTTACTATTTCTGCCGATGTTTCGGATGCGTTGCAGCAATCGTGGTCACCACTTGAGTGTAGTAACCTCCATGACTTATTCGCGAAAAGTCCCGAACTGTTGTATAATTATGAATTAACACCGCAATAGTCTATTTCTAGTTCTAATATAGTTCGCTGAGTTTCTTGCTGGTATCTTCTCAGTAGAACTAATCTACCGAACCAGCGAAAGAATCATTTTCCAATGGTTTATTTTTGCATTATTTAATATTTTTATATTATTTCTTGACCTTACCTAATTACCTAATTGTAAAAATTTGACGTTTATATGTGCTCTTTGTGTGCCTAAACTGAATAAATGAAATTGATTCTTTGATTCATTGATGGAAAAATAACACATTTTGCGACAACATGTGTCATTTTTCCATCATCTCTAGTTGCCGTCATCTCAACATTCACTCCCTTCTTAACCATATCATCTTTCACACAGTCTATCCACCTCATTTTAGGCCTCCCTCTCCTCTTGTAGCCACCCACTTCCATAGTTATTGCCTTCCTTACGACATTATTTTCATCCCTACGCATTACATGTGTAAGATATAAAAGAGAAAACCAATGCTCATATATTTATTATAATGATTATACAATTTGAATAATAAAGTTCACTTCACATTCTTAAGATTCCATTCGTCAATATATTCCTGCCTGCTTTGTAGGTCGGCTGTGTCGCTAGAGGTGATGCTGCCGGCCTTTTTCTTTTTAGGAAACAGCGGTTCTATACATGTGGTCCAAAATTTGCTGAAGACCTCCATAAGTCCGATGACAGATAGACCTAAAAGGAAACCCTGAAATGAAATACCAGTAAAATAATTACATTGTTGTTACCATTATCATCGCCCTTGCGTTAGTCCCGGTCACATTCAAGGCCTTCACCTCACAGTCTATACTATTTATACCCATTGTTGATTGATAGCTCTTGGTGGAATTTGTTGTTACATATACTAAGAACGCCCTTGTACTTTTTCCACGGTGTTTTTATCATACCTGACCTGTTTCAACTTCGGTATCCTCAAAGCTTCACAATGACAGTTTTTTTTTACATACGACACGCCAACTGGACTTTACCTCGCCTGATGATAAGCTAAAGGCAAAGTCTCAGGAAAGAGGGTCACCATTACAGACACTAAGTAACGTTACAATGATGGCACTCAGCTTGGCAGCCTCATCAGACGCTTTTTGACGCCCCGCTTAAAGGCCCTGGGACTGTAGGAAGAAGGAAACACATGTGCTGGCAATGAATTCCAGGACTTGGTGGTGCGGCAAAGAAAAGAGTCTCCGAACCGCTTGGTTCTTGCTCGTATATTCTGCACAATGTGAGGGTGACATCTAAGGCCTGCACGTGTTGTCCTAAATAGTAAAGGAGAAGGTGGGATTAGTTGGGAGAGCTCATCATAACACTCACCGTTAATTACTGTCTGTGACAGTTAAGAACATTGTTCATAGAATGTTCTTAACTGTTGTTGTGACAGTTGTTGGAAACCGGTCAGGTCTAATAAAAATATTGTGGAAAAAGTACAGGTGTGTTCTTAATATATGTCAGAGTCTGGAATTCGTTTCTCCAGTCAAACTGTGACGCGGCTGAACTTCGATAGTTTCAGTAAAGCCGCAACGACTGTCACAGATGTGCAAGTGGAATCGACAGAGGAAGAGCATGTCAAGCTCCTCTGAGTCACGAATCTCAATGTCTTTAGAACGCTCACCCATCCTAAGAGCAACTCGTCTACTGTTGCTTGACCGAGCAATGTGTTAGCCACTATAATTAATTACATTACTGTGGTTGGAACCAAAATGGGATAAGATTTTTGGGGGCCCTAGTCATTCTCTCATGATCAGACTCTGGCGCAGAAAATACACCAGGCGTGATGGCTCAGATAGTGGTCTCCCTAAAAGCCACTACATAAACCACAAGAAACGATGGAGTGAATATAATTCCTCAACATTTGTGTGAGACAAATATGGCGGAAGTTGGCTCATGCGTTATAAGTAACCGATTCTATTTTTTTATAACCCAGAACGACCTTCCTAATTTAAGAATAAAACAATTACATATTATCTCAATGACAAGTTTCCCTGGTATTGTAAACAGTGAGGTGGACGGGTGCCAAGCGGCTGGTACAATGGGAACCTATCTTGAGTTCATCTAGTCAATAGTGTACGAAATGAATCTGTATATGTATTATTTTGGAACAAGCAATGACTATAATTTATACATATTTGCAATGTGCTAATTATGCCCTTTGAGATAATACCAAATACGGTACATTTATTTTAAGTTTCTTTTTTAACACAGTACTTTATGACCGCTAAAGGGTGCTACATTAGATTCAGTGATACGTCATATAGCTTATAACCAGCGGACAACCAAGACACTTCTAATGATACCTCGTTTGTCCAGTTCTAATAAGTAATTCAGGAGCTATGAGAGAACAGATGAACCTACATCCATACATACATACATACATAGCCTGTCAAAATCATAACCCAAAGGAGGGTTCGCCGTAGTCAAGTAAAAATACAAAAATATTATTCCCACAGACACTTACGACACTGCCTCCAAGATCTGACAGGAACATGTTTCCGTCGTAATTGTATCGCTCTTCATATACCGATACCATCATGCTATTGAAGTACAATGATACCTGCAAAATTAAAAACACAGCAATAAAAAATTGGATTCGGTGATGGCTTAGTGGCCAAACGGATGGATTACCACTATCCTGAAATGAATTCATATATCCTTCAGTCCCGAAGACCGAAATTACTAATATTCTCTGTAATCCTTCCAGTTAAGCTAAAATGCTTGTGTTGTGTAAATGTAAATGCCTGGATTCGAACCCGGGCAGATCGAGAGAGATGGCCCTGGGTCGGCCGGGGTGCGAAGGATATGCCTGTTAACCTCACCTTCGGCAAGCAAAAAAAAGACCCACAGGCGGCGTGCGTTTTGGTCGGTTCGAGTCCGACATAACCTTTTCCACCGGCTCCGGTGGGGTAGTATCCGTGGGGATTTTGCGCATGAAAAAAAAAGGATTTGACCCCGGGATCTCTCAATCATAAAGCTGACTCTTTGACCACTACGTTGTTTGGATAACCTGCGATAAATAATACACACATAACTTCGAAAAGCATCGAAAAGTCATTGGTGTGTGCCATAGTAAAACCCGGGATCGAACCCGAGACCTCGTCTCAGCAGTCCATTACCCATACCACTAGGCTACCGCGGCATATTTATATTATATAGATTTAAGCTGTCGCTAAAATGATAGTTTGTCCCCAAGATAGTAAATATATCACCAAAATATTTTGGTGATGCTATTTTCGTAAACGAGAGCAATATCATCTATTTTCCTACGTTTTTACAAGTACCTTGGCACGAAGAGATCGGTAGAGGTCTCTGGGAGAATCCCATCTCTTCTACATACATACTTATAATCACGCCTTTATTATCCCCGGAGTGTTAAGCAGAAGTGAACTAACACCCACATTTCATTGAAATCGATCCCACGTAAGGGTGAGCCTGTAGGCGTCTTCCGGGTACTATTGTTGACTCAAGCCACGCATCTGAGGCTGAGTCTGGGCTGTATATATCTGTCTGATGTTAAACAGCCCTATACTTTAGTCGCCTCGTACGATACCGCATGGGAAGAGATGGGATGGTCCAAATTCTACTCTGCTGGGAACCACGCAGCTAACCTGTATTTAACCATGTTATGGCAATATCATATTCTGCGAGCAATAATCGATTTATCGGACGACAGATCTACCATGTATATATCCCGTATAAAAATAAAAATTCTTACACGCGTCTGTAGCTCAGAGTCGTCGACAAAATCGCTCGACATCAGCATATCGATGGCCCTGCCGCTGTCCCAGTGTCGCTTCTGCCTGTCAGTCACGTAGCCGTTGTAGATATATGAGTCACAGGTTCGAGGGCAGAGAGCGTACCCGTGGTTCTCCGATTGGCTAAAACACACAAACTATGAGAAGTGTTTAAGTAAGCTGGTAGATGATCATCAGCATCATCAGGACAGAGACGTATTTTCCTGATTGTATTCGAAACCAAGGTGAACTCGGAGCACAGGGTCCTCCTTCCAGCTCTTCCTCCTCCACTTCGTACGATAGTGAGACCATTGGCACGCATATCATCCTCCACGACGTAAAGCCCAGATTTCGTGCAGAAGTTCGGGCTGGTAGGTACACTGCAGATTACGGAAGACCTTCTGGCGCATGCTTTTCTGTCGGTGCTGAGAAGTTAAACGACAGTCGATCCCGTCTAAAAAACCTTATTTTGAAAAGAAGCTGAAACCGGCGAGCATGTATGAAAACAATTATGAAAGTAGAAGAAGCGAAAGATGTATGCCAGGATCGTGACAAGTGGACACTGTAGTCACTGCCTACCCCACTAGTAAAAAGGCGTGACTCTATGTGTGTATGTAGTACTTATTATCAGAGGAATAGCTTCCGAAGCTAAACTGCGACAGGCTAATTTGATTTTCATTAGACTAAAGAAATAAAAAAAAATTCGCAAGCGGCACGAGTGTGACTCTTCTGATGTTGCACACGTCCATAAACCGCGGTAACCACTTTCCATCAGATAGACCGTGAACTTGTCTGCTAAGGTATATATTTTTAATACTTCTTAATACCTAAGAAGTATTAAAAATATATACCTATACGATTACCCTGTCAAAATACGAACTTTAATTTTTTTTTTCCGCCGACTGCAAACCTTTGTGTAATTAAGAAATAAATAAATAAAGATAGAAAGAAAGAAAGAAAGAAAGAAAGGTAGAAAGAAAGAAAGAATATTGTTTTAATTACGGTGTACCTACTTACTTCATACCAATATAAATAAATAATAATAATAAATAAATATTCCACGACATTCTACACAACGCTATTTAGACCTATGGTAAGCATAGCTTAACTAGCTTGTGTTATAGAATCTAGAATGCGGTTAAACATACTTAGATACTTTTTTTTGTAAATACGTACATATTATACATAGAAACACCCAGACCAATGCAAATATAAATATTAATGCATACAAATATTTGCACTGAGCGGGAATAAACCCGCGCCCCCTGCATAGCAGTCGAATGCTCTATCGCTACGCCACAGAGGTCGTCATAATAATGAACAAATATATTTCACACTTACATAGTGTAATTGGAAATGAGTTCGAGCATTCTGGAGTAGTTGTTACACCTGGGCAGCTCGCTCTTCATCCATGGTCCGGAGCAGCCGACTATTCTTCCGACCTGGTCCCACACGTACTGCGTTGTACACTGACCATCAGAACAGACCAATATAGTAGATAAGCACCTCTAGGCAAACGACTCACGAAACGTCTCCTAAAACTAGACAGAACAAGTCAGAACAATAATGGGGACTATAACGGGCTACTGCCCCCTCCAGAAGCACCTATACACTATCGGTGTTATAGACAGTTCCCTTTTTTTTATACCACTTAGGTGGCAGACAAGCACACGGCCCACCTGATGGAAAGTGGTTACCGTGGCCTTTGGTCGTATGCAAAACCAAGAGAGTCACACTCGCGCTGCCTACCCTGCAAGCATTGAGAGTTTTTGTGCCGTCAATGTAAAAGACAAAGCATGATAAGCTTTTGATCTTTCCACTGACAGCACAAAAACCCTCCAGTGAGCTGTGGCTACCCTACTCACCGCCGGGAACACAGCACGAGGTTATTATGGATATTCTGTAGGGTGGAGGTACTTCCCCAGTCAGACTGCTCATTTGGACGGAAATACCGTCGTGTCCTACCTAGTCAAAACTTGACTTACCTCATTAGCACTATAGTCTGGCTCCTTTACGCATGGGTCATCAGTGGTGCTGATCATCATGTACTTGTCGACCTTGAGCTTCACCTGCAGCGCCTCGCCGACGTTCACGTATAGCTTGTCTACCAGCCCCCCGTTGTACACAGCCACCTCTAAAATAGATAATGTTGATATACAGTTCTAGCAGCGGTCTTTTTATTGTTAAACGTTGTCCGGCTTTCTTAAGTTTTGAAATCACACGTTTTAACCTCTCCCACCGGCTCCGGTGGTGGGTATTCGTGGGGCTTTAGCGCACTTAAAAAAAAAACAATATTTTAATAAAGTAAAGACTTCCTTACGCACCGGCTGACCCAGGACCATCGAAATAGCCCCTTCGGCTGTAGGACTACTGTGTCCTCATCTCTCCCTGGGTAGGGAGAGTCGTGCATCTCGGGCGCCGCCGTCTTGGATTGCTTAAAGGCGTAATTTTATTCAATCGGATCTCTGTTTAATAGCTCTGATTAATTAACCCTTTTATTATGAATTGGCATTTTTATTGATTATTGCATCTAGTATTAACGTGTGATGCTCAATTTATTAATGATTGAATTATTTAGTTTTGTGAATTGTACTTTTAACTGACATCAAATCTAATGCGATAATATAAAATTGATAGATAATTTCCTGATTTTATTCTGTTAACATTTTGCATGCTAACCATTATAGATGTAAGAGGAATATTGTTACTAACAAATTGAACTCTGTTGCCATCAGTAAAATAATGTATTATTTAATTTTAATGTAATGTCTTCATTAGAACACAGTTCCGATTAATGCAGTCAACATATAATTTAAAAATAATAATAAAAAATATATTTCCAGAACAAGATTTTCACATTCACATAGATTTTCCCGTTGGCCCCACACTAGGCAAGCCTGTCCTGTGGGTACCGTGACGTTTTTCTTATTTAATTTCAGTGCTCGGTCATAACTTAAATAAATAAATACTGGGCAAATCTTAATCATATACACTATAAACTTCAAGTATTCATCTTAGTGTAGTAGAAGAATTTCTGTAGAAGCTACAGAAATTCATGTATGTCAGTGAAATCAGCCATTTTGTAACCACCATTTTTGCCTCTTAGAGAGCAGTTTTTGATATCACAGGACTTAGCCACTCTATTGTATATGTAATACTCTATGTGTGGACCAAACCGTTCTGCAAATGTTGTATTAACTTTAGGTACCGTCACTCTATATGAGCGGCGTTATAGCAGTTGTTCGTAATGTTCAGTATGTTCACTGCTTATAACTTTTGTTTGATGGGCTTTAAGAAACGCTTTCAACACAAATAGTTGGCGTACGTTAGGTACCCCGCTGTCCTTGTAGAGCTGTGTTGTGGGATACCTAACGGGCTTCTGGTACATAGCTTTCAGAACTGTGCGTTGGGCTCTTTATATATTTCGATACGAGCTAATTTATACACTACCACTTAGTAAAGAGGGGCGCTATTTGATTGTATCGAATTATTCGAGGCAGATACATACCTGTAAAAGGTTCCTTCATGTAGTGAATGTAAACATGATACCCAGGCAGGTTCTTACTGACAGTTTCTTCTATGGAGTCTAAGGTATGTTGCAGTATTACTGAGTACCCGATGGATGCCTCAGTCCCCAGGGTCTTGGGACTCATGGTGTAGCAGCGGCCTTGCGTGAAGCCCATCGTTGGAATGAGTTCCACATCTGTAAAAATTCAATTTGTATTCTAGGAAATGCATCGCTATTTCAACGAACTGCAAACTGTGCAGGTCAACTGCGCTGTTGACCGACGACGAGCTCTGTAATGCTCCCATGGTACGCGCGGTGTGGCGGGAGACGAGGTTAAAAAAAAGAAAGTGCATTAACTGAGAACGAAAGAGATACAACACCGTTTTTTCAAGTGCGAAAATTTCCCACGGATACTCTCCGTCGAAGCCGATGGGAGAGGTTATGTCTGTGGGTCGTTTTTGGTTGCCAAAGGTGAGTTTGACAGGCATATTCCTCGCACCCCAGCTGAGCCAGCGCCGTCCTCGGGTGTGGGGACCACAGAGTCCCCAACTCGTCCCTGGAAACTGGGAGGCGCGTTAAGCCACCACCAGAGATACCACACCGTGAACGCTAGCGGTGGTACTTCGATCACTCTCAGCTATTGTAATGCACTTTTTCACCTCATCCTAGGCCACAACGCGTGTATCATGGGAGCGTTACACCGCTCGCGTATTTCTATATCTATCTGCAGTCAGTCTTCTATCAAAAGAAACACGATATTATATGACACCATACAGGTTACTTATTCAAATCGACTTAGATTTAGAAAAAAATAAATCAGTTCAAGCAGAATTCAAATCCGTGACCACTAAGCCACAGAACATTCGCCGTTTTCAGGCAATTCTTTTATTTTAATTAGCGGTTTACGAATGTCGGTAGATGGCACATAACCGTCGCCGTAAGACGGATATATGAATAGAAGTTTTTTTTTTATACCACTTAGTTTGCAGACAAGCACAAGGCCCACCTGATGGGAAGCGGTTACCGTGGCCTATGGACGTATGCAACACCAGGGGTGTCACACTCGCGCTGCCGACCATGAAGAAACCTTCTGATCTGACCCCATATTGCAGGCGCTTGGGAAAACCGCAGCAGGGAGGTCATTCCACAGCTTGAGTGTGCGTGGGATGAAGTTTCTTTCATACCGCACAGTGCGCACCGTCTCAGGTCGCAATGTGTGGGGATCAATTCCCTGCCTATGGCGAGAGGTGCGAATGTTAGAATGTAGCTACGGGCATCATTCGGGTGAAGCTACTGTGGCTTAGTGGTCAGAGAGTTCTCCCTGTATGGAAAAGAGCGTGGGTTCCAATTCTGCCTGAACCGATTTTTTTTTTCTATATCTTAATTAATTTGAATAGTTGGCATACTAAATGTTGTAAAATTTCATTCAACAGGTTACTTATTGTTTGAAGGAGATAAATATACGTCCTTAATTACGTTATATTTTTATTTTCGTGGCACCCTGTCGTTCTCTGATTGGTGCTTGATGTTTTTTTTTTCTCTTCTTCTTATTTTAAAATCAGGATAATTGGCAAATTTTGTATGCGTTCTAGAGTGCTGACAATGTTGATAATGCATTTGAATGCATGAAGCGTCGGTAGCTTAGTAATTAAGGAGTCCTGGTCATTACCCTACCGACGTGAAGCCACTCCTAACACAAGCAATTTATCTATATATTAATATATATATCAATTAGTAATTACGGTTATAATATTAAGAAAAAAAATAGCATATAATATAATTTAATAGAGCAATACACCATAATATATTTATTATTGTTTTTTATGACCATTAAAACATTTCCATCCAAAGATTGCCTGGAAGAGACCGTTTGTAGCGATAAGGCTGCCATTTGTGCATTTTTTGTAATATTGTCCGTACATGTACTGTACTTTGTTGGTGTACAATAAAGATTTATCTTATCTTGGATTAAGTAATAAAATAACTCACTCTCTTGCAGGCTATCGAGTCCATAGTTCACGAATATATCGCTGACGTTGAGAGTGATATTGTCCCAAACCTCGTCCAAACTGTACTTCTTGAAGTCGAAGTCTTTCCAATGGGTTGCTATAATCGGATTTCCTCCATCCAGATCATAGTCCTAACACATAAGAAACGTGTAAAACAAGCAGTCAAAATTAAATCACAAGTATAGAGGCCACAAGAACTGCAGTAGAAGATTCCTACATTACGGCAATTAACGGCAGCCCTTGATATTACACACGTCCAAAGGCCACGGTAACCACTTTCGATCAGATGGAACATGTGCATATCTGAGCCACTTAAGTGGTGACTGTGGGCATCATTTATGAAGGATACTATTTTTTTTGTATATAGATCACGTCAATTAGACTTCGCCTTGTCTGATGGTAAGCTGAAGGCAAAGTCTCAGAAAAGAGGGTCACCATTACCTACACATACCGTCTGACAATGGTGACACTCAGCTTGACGGTCTCATCATATGCTTTTTCACGCCCCGCTTAAAGGACCCGGGACTGTAGGAAGACGGAAACACGTGAGTTGGTAATGAATTCCAGGCCTTAATGGTGCGACAGAGGAAAGAGTCACCAAACCGCTTGGTTCTTGATCGGATGTTCTGCACCGTGTGCGGGTGACATTTAAGACCTGCACGTGTTGTCCTGTGTAGGAAAGGGGAGGGTGGGACTAATTGGAAGAGCTCATCAGAACACTCACCATGGTACAGACGGTAAAATACAGCCATGGACGCAATATCTCTACGCATCTGTTAAGGTTCTAGGGTGTTCGTGACCTCGGGATTCCCAATGATGCGGACCGCACGTCGCTGCAACCTGTCGAGAGCATCTAGTAAGTACTTTGCTGAGCCATCCCAGAGATGCGAGCAGTATTCCACACAGGAGCGAGTTTGTGTCTTGTATAGAAGACACCGCTGCTCCGGCGTGAAAAATTGTCTCACTCTGTTCAAGATTCCGAGTTTTCGTGAGCTGTTTTGATGATACTTTCGATGTAATTTTTGTTATTCAGGTTGCAGCGAACATCCATACCTAGGTTATTGAGACTGTCCTGCAGTGGCAGTGGCGTGCTCTGAAGAGTGGGGAGGGGAAGGAAAGAAGATACTTTTGCTGTGAACGCACATGCCTGCGTCTTCTTGGCATTGAACTCAACCAGGTTTTCAGAGCCCCATTGAGAAATGTGATTCAGGATCCCGTCAAGCTCAGTGACAAGAAGCTGCCTTTTCTTTGCGATATCTGACTGCTTGGCCGCAGGATGTCCATGATAACTCCCATGTAAGGTGCTATCGTCTGCATAACAATAAACATTGCCGGTGGACCGCATGTCGTTGATATGCAGAAGAAAGAGAGTGGGTGATAAGGCGGACCCCTGAGGCACGCCAGCATTTACCTGCAGAAACTCCGAAGCTCGTCCGTCACAAAGAACGCGAATACGGCGCCCCTGCAGGAAGCTAGCAACCCAGTTGCACAGCCTAGGAGGCACACCAAAGGCAGGTAACTTGGAAAGAAGCGATTTGTGCCAGACTCTATCGAAAGCTTTGGCGATGTCAAGACTAATTGCCAGTGACTCGCCGTGCTTGTCCATAGCCTCACCCCAAAGATGGGAAACGTATACTAGAAGATCACCCGTTGACCGTTTCGGCTTGAAGTCATATTGCCGGTCATTAATTAAGGAGTGATCCTCTAGGTGCCGCATGAGCTGTTTGTTAATTATGTGCTCGAACACTTTGCACAGCACTGAGGTGACGGCTATGGGTCGATAGTTGGCTGGCTCTGAGCGATCCCCCTTCTTGGGAATCGGCTGAACATTCGCCTCTTTCCAAGCCAAAGGCGCTGTAACCGAACTGTAGGACAGCCGGTACAGGCGCGTAAGCATTGGAGACAACTCTGCTGCACATTTTTTCAAAACCACCGCCGGAATACTATCCGGACCACTGGCTTATGGACTACGCCGACTGTCTTTGTTCAACAGCTTGCGCGCACTCGCGCCCGAACCAAGGGTGCGCCCCGCGGTCACCGGTGATATCAGTATATGAGATATAGTATTCCATACCCAGACTGATCTCACCGGTGACAGCAGTAGCACAATCCAATGGGTCCATCCCAGTCCGCTGACGGCCAGAGACGCCGCTTCCCCTGCACGGGTCGCGGGAGCGCTATAATAGGTACCGTGGAACAGACCAGGCAGTGGTCGGAGTTACCCAAAGCGGTTCGCACCGACACACTGTACTGGTCCGGGTTACTCGTCAGCAGAGAGGGTGCTAGGCTCGACCTTCTTGGTATCCTAGTGACCTCGTGCGGCAATTGGGTCAGGCTGTGTGCCAGAGCAAATGCGTGGGTGGCTCTTCCCGCATGGTCTGTTTTGGCAGAGCCCAACCAGATCTCGTGGTGGGCGTTAAAATCCCCCAAAACTACCATTTCGGCATTCGGAAATCGCTCCTGCGCATCATCTACCGCCTGACTCAGATATTCAAAAAGTCGAGTTGTCTCGGCATCTCCTGTATAGGAACGGTAGAGGCACACATAGATCTGACTCGTAGGGCCATGGTCTACGTGTACCCAAAGGATAGAGAAGGATGGGTCCTCTAGGCAGCGCAAACGGCGACAGTTAACATCCGCACTAACATACACGCACACCCCGGCTTTTGCACGAAAACTTTCTTCAAGAACGTAGCCGGAGTAGAGTAAGTAGGTCGTGTCGTCAGGGCGGTGTATTTGTGGCTCCGTTAGAAAAAACATGGCAGGTTTCGCCGTCTCTAGGTGTTGGTGGACGGCGTTGAGGTTTGCATGGAGCCCACAGATGTTAGTGGACTCCACCTCAAATAGCAAGCTTTTGGGAGTGTGACGAGCCGCTGTGTTGCCTTATTCTCTAAATTGCGCTGCCATGAGTTTGGCTGGGAGAAGGCGTGAAAAAAGAGGTGATTGCCGCCGCAGCACCGTGTGACAAAGCACGGGATTTTGGTTTTATCTAGCAATGTGAGGCATAGCGAGAGCCGACGCGCCGAACGTAAAGCCGTCAAGCTGAGTGTCACCATTGTCACATGGTATGTGTAAGTAATGTTGACCCTCTTTTCTGAGACTTTGCCTTCAGCTTACCATCAGGCAAGGCGAAGTATAATTGACGTGTTCTATTTAAAAAAAATACTGTAAATAAGTAAGTAGTTCCTTACTTTCATTCTACTAATCTTGTACGGCGGGTCTCGACAGAACGTGACGCTGGGGAACATGATGGTCTTGTTGAAATCAAAATGTGTATACGTAGTGATTGGAATGTCTATCAGCTTCCTCACGCACGCTGATATCTGGAAACATATCAATAACCAGATTTCCGAACGATTTAGGTTGACCCTTATCGTTTACTTCATACATTTTCACTTCATAAAAATATTTCGCCTAGTGGTATGGGTAATGGACTGCTGAGACGAAGTCTCGGGTTCGATCCCAGGTGTAACCATGGCACACACCAATAACTTTCCGATGCTTTTCGAAGTTATGTGTGTATTTATCGCAGGTTTATAAGTGCCCGGTCAATAGGCTCGCCACCTATTACATTGGGACCTAAACATAAACTGGCGAAATGTGGGTACTAGCACCTCTGCCAACCCCTTCGGGGATATAGACGTGAGTTTATGTTATGTTATGTCATTTCGTTCATCATCTTTAAGTACATATCCGAATCATTTATACATCCCTATCTATCTTTACCACTACATTTTCTACCACAACTTTCCGTTAGTACGCTCTTCCTCACTCTTCTGTTCTCTTCTCCTAAATCTTCTATGTTCTTTTTCTTCATCATCTTAGCTGGGATGACAGTCGCATCCGAAGTTTTCACCTGGGAATCCGAGATCCGGGAAAATGATTTATTTCAACTACATATTCCTAAGTAATTTTTTTATTTTTTGATAACCGTTAATTTTTTGATAATTGATTTTGAACTCACGAATTATACACATACCAAAGTATAATTACAACGGGTCTTAATCGTGTAAAATAACTTAGGTAAAAATTACCTTAATTTTCCCAACGTTTCGATGACTTTTTGATAATTATTGATTATTTGAAAAGAAAACGAATTAATGTTTACTTTTGCGCTACAAAATGTAGTACGTGACATTATATATAACTTTAGGACATAATATAGGTAGTTATTTCTTTTAATTTGCATTACATGTTTTCGTCATATTTTAATTGAAACAAAACTAGTTGAAATATATGATTTGTCAACCCTTACTTTTTAGCTTAACCTTAGCATTTTATTTACGATATTTCTGTTCAACCTGCTTACTGCTCATAGAATTGAAAAATCTGTCATTTGTAGAATCGGTCATTTATAGAATCGGTCTTTTGAAGAATCAGTCTTTTATAGAATCAGTCATTTGTAGAATCAGTCATTTAAAGAATTGTTCATTTCAAGAATTGGTCATATGTAGACCATGTAGTCATTTCGCGAATCAGTCATTCCTAGACTAAACCCGCTACCCGAGAAGAGGGCCAGATCGTTAGAGATGGCCCTGGGTCGGCCGGGGTGCGAGGGATAAGCTTGTCAACCTCACCTTCGGCAACCAAAACGACCCACAGGCGGCGTGCGTTTTAGTCGGTTCGAGTCCGACATAACCTCCTCCACCGGCTCCGGTGGGGAGGAATCCGTGAGGACTTTACGCACGTAAAAAAAAAAAAAAGACTAAACCCGCTTTTTCCAGTCTAACTGCATGTATGCTGAACTTCGATATTTTTCGTGAAGCGACTACCACCTGGATTCCACAACCTAGCGTTATCGAAGTATTGCAGTTAGATCAGTTTTTGGACTTAGCGCTTCCAGTACCCGTAACGACTGCCACAGATGTTCTTATGACAACCGGGACCAACAATTTAACGTGCTGTTTGTACTTTCTATTTAAAATAATATAGATAAACATCAAAAACCTTACCTGTTGCAGTACAGCGCCGACACAGATCATCAAAATCAAAGTTTTGATCACATTCTTGGGGCCCTTGACGCAATCCGCACATTTCTGTTTGAGCGTCCATTTTTCTTTGTCCTCCTTTTAATCAAAATTATATTATCATAAAATTATCAGTAATATCACAGTTAGAAACACCCGATATGCAAGATCTGTAGCAATTTTCTAACGCCCTATCACATGAGAAAATATATAACTTGCCCAACCGTTCGCAGTTATACCTACAGGGTTGATGTATGATTGGTGAAATATGGGTGTTAATTCACCTCTGCCTAACCCTCCGGGGATAAAAGCGTGGTGTATGTATGTATATAATACTATTAAATTATATACAATAAATATGTCCTCTGCCTACCCCTTCGGGGATTCGGGGATGTATGTACGTTGATGCTCTGCTACAGGTTTAAGCCGCCCTTCCACGGTCCTCGATTTTGCGGACGCTTGCGAGATTTCGTAGACTATGCACTGTGGGGGTCGACCGTGATACTGCAGATGCATTTTTTCTTCATGCAAATACCGCAGAGTTTATAATGAAAAAAACATTCTTTTCTTTTAAAATACGGTTAAGAGACATGCGATGCGGACGAATTCCAAGACGCATTTTAACTTTTGTTTTTTTAATTATTTTTTTATTAATGTATCTATATATTATAATAGATGCAATTAGTGAATATAGATAAATAGACAGATAAAGTTATATTAAAATGTAAATATTATATGTATTCAGGGGTTATGATGTTTTGTATTAGCACTAATTATTGATATCATTACAACAACCTTTGCATAAAATTGTTATGTACCTATAAATTGATTATTAAAAAAAAATACTTTCACCTTTTTTTTCAAAGCGCATTATTTATAATTTTATTAGAAAATACTACAAGAGCAGTGACAAAACCGCTTTGAAAAAATAAAGAGACAAACTAATAGGTAGGAGTGCACCGAGTGGTGTCTGTGTTTCTTGAATATGTTAACAGAAGTTATACCCTATCGCTATTGTAAGAAACACTAAGTATATTATGACTATTCAGACAAAACAAGCTCTTTAAACAATACGCTATTATTGGTTCTTTTGATGTGATTAATAAGCTAAAATGAATCTTAACAATAGGGAATAAATTTGTTAGTCATAAATTTGTATTTTATGTAGATACGCGCACCGTAGATTGATTGATGTTCGAGTCGGGGGGCGCCAACTCGCAGACACGTCTGTGACAGCGGTGCTTCAGAATCCACTGCATTGAAGCTGACATAGGTGTATGCGTTCGTCGTTCTTCTTGATGCGTCTGTGTCCGTGTCTGCGTCTGTGAAAGCTCGGATCGTGGAAAAGCGGCTTTACATTTCAAACTAGGAATATGGAGATCCAATCAATATTATCGGGGTCTAAGTCAACCTTACCTGTAAGCCGATGAAAGCATGCCAACTGACTAACTGGTGAGGCTTTGGTACATGTATATTTTGTATGATTATGTATGATTGTGTATGAATTCAAACATAATGTAAATTGAATTACATTTTAAAGCATTTAGTATGCTTTTTTTTTTTACGTGCGCAAAATCCCCACGGATACCTCCCCACCGGAGCCAGTGGAGGAGGTTATGTCGGACTCGAACCGACTAAAACGCACGCCGCCTGTGGGTCGTTTTGGTTACCGAAGGTGAGGTTGACAGGCATATCCCTCGCACCCCGGCCGACCCAGGGCCATCTCTAACGATCTGGCCCTCTTCTCGGGTGTGGGGACTACAGAGTCCCCAACTCGTCCCCGGAAACGGGGAGGCGCGCCAGGTGCGCCACCGCCGCGGCCTGCTTCTGCCAGGGTGACAGGCGGCTCCACCTGTCACCCCCAGGCCGGCGCTTATGGGGGGCGGAGGTCGTTCATCGACCTCCGACGCCCGAGTTGCCTTCGTACGCGGGCAGCTTGTCTTGCGATCCTTCGTCGCTCCCGCTGCCGCTCCCGCCCCGCCTCCTCCTTCACGAGCATTACTTGCTCGCAGAAGGAGGCACCGCATTTAGTATGCTAACTATTCAAATCGATTGAGATAGAAAAAAATGAATCTGTTCAGGCGGGATTCGAACCCAAGATCTTTCCATTACAGGGGGAATACTTTGTCCACTGAGCCGAATATATTCGTCTACCGGCGCGCGGGGTTCGGTGGCTGGGGAATTTCTTTTTTTTATAAAGGACACGCCAACTTGACTTCACCTCGCCTGATGGTAAACTAAAGGCAAAGTCTCAGGGAAGAGTGTCACCAGTACAGACACTAAGTGTTACAATGGTGGCACTCGGCTTGGAGGCATCATCAGATGCTTTTTCACCGATGCTTTTGGATGAAACGATTCAATTTTTTTATCTTAACCGATAAATTGTACTTGAATCACAAACATGCTTTCTTTTCAGAGCTAGTGAGTCAGGCGGTAGTTGCTCCCGTAAAAATCAGTACAGAGAGAGTAGAACGGATAACTGGTTACTCTGTGATGATTATGACACTATACACTAATAAAAATTAAAATATCTTGAATACATACATACATATAATCACGCCTTTATTCCCGGAAGGTTAGGCCGAGGTGAATTAACACCCACATTTCACCAATCATTAAATTTGGTCCCACGTAATACGGAGTGAGTCTATTGCCGTCTTCCGGCCACTATTGTTGACTCGACCCAAGCATCTGGGACTGAGTCTGGGCTGTATATATCTGTCTGATGTTAAACAGCCCTTAATTGCCTTGTACGACACCGCATGGGAAGAGATGGGGTGGCCCTAATTCTACTCTACCGGGAACATGAATATTATTTTGCTATTTACCTTTGCAGCTTCACTCATCTTCACTTGAATTCTTCAGATTTATTGTAACCACAGTTATTTGGCCATTTTAACACGTACGAACAACCGTATATTAGCGAGATACCTGTATTATATGGGAGCAGATACCCATATGCCTTGCTGACCAAGATAAAATTACAACAGTGAAATTTATGGGGGTTTATGGCGTTGTAAATATAGATAGCGTTTATTAGAAATTTATCAACAAAGGTAGCGAATATGCTTACCGCGCTGGTCACACTGAAGCGGCTGCATGACTAGTCGTTCGGAAATATTTTGAACTAATTGTTGCCTGTGACTCCGCCCGCATGGATAACCATATGAAAATATAGCCTATGACTTTCTTTTGCATACCACTTAGGTGGCAAACTAGCACACGAACCTGATGGAAAGTGGTTACCGTGGCCTATGAACGTGTACAATACCAGAGGAGTCACACCCATGCTGCCGACCCTGTAAGAACGGAGAGTTTCTGTGCCGTCAGTGCAGAAGAAACAATCAGGACAAGCCTTTGGTCTTCCTACTGACAGCACAATATCTCTCCAGTGAGCTCTGGCTACCCTACTCACCGCCGGGAACACAACACGAGTTTATTATGCCCGCGGTATTCTGAATTGCGGAGGTACCTCCCCAGTCGGACTGCTCAATTGGACGGAAATACCGTCGAGTCCTACCTCCTATAATGCCTTTCTCAAGCCGTTCTTAAGCTTTAATCTATCTGTGTATTAAATTTCATCAGGTTATCTATAAATATGACGAATTTTCATTTAATTTTCATCCCCTATTTGACCCCCAAACCCGCTTTTTTCCCTTTAATAGGAAGCCCAGTCCTTTCTTAAGCTTCTTAAGATCATCAAGATCAGTTTAGTGCTTTAGGTGTAAAAGCGTAACAGTGTGTGTTCTACCGCCTATACAATGGTTTGTGCTCAGATGAATTGTTTTACATGATGCACACAGCTACAATTTATCATCGCACCTCTCGCCATAGGCAGGGAATTCATCCTCACACAATGCGACCGGAGACGGTGCGCACTGTGCGGTATGAAAAAAACTTCATCCCACACACACTCAAGCTTTGGAATGACCTCCCTGCAGCTGTTTTCCCAAGCACCTACAATGTGGGGTTCTTCAAGAGAATCTGAAGGTTTCCTCATGGTCGGCAGCGCGAGTGTAGCGCTCCTGGTGTTGCATACGTCCATAGGCCACGGTAACAATTCCCATCAGGTGGGCCGTATGCTTATCTGCCACCTAGGTGGTGTAAAAAAACATACAGATAGACAGACAGAATTACTTTTACATTAATTATAATATTAATTAATTAATTGTAGTATGCAAGTAAATAAAAATATGGATACAATTAGGCATATTAATTATTTGCGTGAAAGGCTAAATAACAAATAAATATTCAACACAACGTTATTTGGACCAAAAGTAATCAGCCTGAAGGGCCATGCTTAGATACTGTTTTTTGTAAATAGATAGGTACATTATTATACATAGAAACACCCAGAATAATTAGGAGGTAGGACACTGCGGTATTTCCGCCCAATTGAGCAGTCCGACTGGGGAAGTACCTCCACCCTACAGAATACCGCGGCTATAATAACTTCGTGTTGTGTTCCCAGTGGTGAGTAGGGTAGCTAGAGCTCACTGAAGAATTTGTGCTGTCTGTGGGAAGACTAAAGGCGTGTCCTGCTTTGCCTTCTACACTGACGGCACAGAAACTCTGTACTTACAGGGTTGGCAGCGCGACTGTGACTCCTCTGGTGTTACAAACGTCCATGGGCCACGGTAACCACTTTCCATCAGGTGGGCCGTGTGCTTGTCTGCCACCTAAGTGGTATAAAAAAACGACGGGTTGCACTCCGGGAGTGCCGGCAGAAGTGAAAACTTGAATATTAACGTTGTGCATTTTTTATATTACAGTACGCTGTAACATTAACACACACGAACATTCGCGCAAGCGCCCTGCGCCGCCTGTCCTCTCTCCATCCGTCTTACGAATTTTCGATCAGGTCACGTGTCCTGACGCGAGTTTAGAAATTTTTACCCATGCCAAAGAAGTACACAGCGCCGCTAAAGAAGTTTTCACTTCAAAAATCCGCGTTCCTTGCATAGTAACCGAATGCTCTGCCGCTATTCCCACTAGTATTTTATTATAAGTACCTACCACCACCATTTGTGGCCTAGATATGCTCACCCAAACTTACTTTCATTTGGGGAGAAGGTAGTCTAATTGTATTACCCGGTTTTTAATCATTGTCCTAGACGATAAGTAATTTCGAATTCAGTAATATCGAAACGAGTAACAATGTTACCTGCATTGAGTATTTTCCTGATGCATCCGAGGCCAAGGTGACCTCTGAGATCGGCCGAGTGCGAGGGATATGCCTGTTAACCTCCCCTTCGGCAACCAAAAACGACTCTTCACTTCGCATAATTTTGGGCATTCATGGTAGTGAGACAATAGCCACGCATGTGTACCAATGGTCGCGACCTACATTGAGTATACCTCGAGACACATATCTTGGACCTAAGCCCTGGCGGGCGCGAATTTATTTCGAATAATCTATACTTGGCGAATTTTAACTGGTCCACAGCTGTAGCACTCCGTGCTATCCTCAAAATCCAGTCTAAAGAAGTACTGCCAGGTATAGAGCGCATTTTAGGTCCAAGATAAATCTTCAAAGATCCAACGCGACAACATAAAAATATTGTGCTGCCATCTATCTATTATTACCCACACAAAACAGACTATAGTTCCCTATTAAACTCACAGATGTCGTTGTTTCAAATAAAACTCCACATAGCTTTAAGCGTTTATTAAAGTTAATATTTACAAAATACACGTACCGTGTAGGTTCTATACTATACTAGATTAGCTTATGATATCACTTTTAAGGCACAAACCACTAAGTACGAATAACAATTTAGTCGAAATCACAATAAATAATTGGTAACACATATATGTTACGGCGTTTATATGGCTGTACATCACAGCTTATGTTTGCAGAACTTTTGAAACAGGGAGGAAAGAAGAGGTTAGCAACAATGGCTCATTTTTTAAATAAGAATGTCCACATGTTTTATAAAATACCACAATAAAATTAAATATGAAATAATACATTATAATGTCTGAAGTTATTCTGTATGACATTTTTAAAAATAGCGATCGGAGTCTATTCCTAATTGGCGCCTTTTTTCAAATTTGGAACCTTTGAATTTAAGGCGTCGCCATCTTACTTTTAATATTGACAATTCGTAACCTACCACAGAGTGTAGAAGGAAGCATAGCCTTTTAATTATAAACATTATAAATAATTATAGTATCTTACACTCAAATCTGTTAGTAAGTATTTACTTTACGTCTTTGTGAAAATGTCTTCATCGATAATACACATAATCATTTTAGAATATACACACGTTTAAGAGGAAACAGGCATTGTATAAAAATCTGTGCTCAATACTATAAAGCAGAGGAGTCACAGGCACTACTGCTTCGAATTAAAAAAAAAAATTGTGGTCTGTGGCCCGTTTATCGACAAAAGTTTTAGGCTTTATATTATCACGCCACTATGTAAGGGAGAGGAGCAGTGGTCATAAACTGACAGCTTTCTGTACATTATTTTAATATTAAAAACTTACGGGCTCAGAATGATATGCATTTTCAAAATATGTCATGCGGGAGGAGGGGAATGGCGGGGAGAGGGGGGGGGGGGTTGCAGTCTGAAAAACTACTGTTATTGTACTACGATGTTACTCGGATCTTCTTGAATAGCTGCTTAGTAACAACAGGAAGAGAATCCACAATAATATTATAAATGCGAATGTAACACTGTCTGTCTGTTTCACGGATAAACCACTGAACCGATTTAGATGACATTTGATATAGGGATAGATTAGACCTTTGGAAAAGATCGTCAGGGGACGAGTTGGGGACTCTGTAGTCCCCACACCCGAGGAGAGGGCCAGATCGTGAGAGATGGCCCTGGGTTGGCCGGGGTGCGAGGAATATGCCTGTCAACCTCACCTTCGGCAACCATAGCGACCCACAGGCGGCGTGCGTTTTAGTCGATTCGAGTCCGACATAACCTCCTCCACCGGCTCGATAATCGACATTCACGCGAGCGGAGCCGCGGGTAACAGCTAGTATGTTATAAGTAATTCTAGGTCAAAAGGGTGTAAGCGACTGTTAAGAGCTTATGACATCGTTTGGGATCTTTTTTTCTTAAATATTGATATTACTTTGACAGTAGATTGTTTAATAGACTTGAAAATATTTTTATCTACAAAATTATACGAAAACCATGTTTCCTCTTAATTTCAAACCTAACGACTAGCACATAAACACTGGACGGCGTGGCCCCTGACAAACCTAATTGTACACAAGAAGCAGGTGAAATATTTATTGGGGGTAGGCAATGCCAGATAATGTAATGGCAGATGCCATAACTATTTAGGACCTTTTCAAAGAAGTCAGAAAAATGCTCGGGCAGTTTTCTAAGGATCAATGTGCGAAGACGACTATGAGTGGACCTGGGGGTGACGGGTGGAGTCGTCTGTCACCCTTTTTTTTTTTACGTGCGCAAAATCCCCTTTATGCGCAAAATTTTGCGCACGAGCCACCGGAGCCGGTGAAGGAGGTTATGTCGGACTCGAACCGACTAAAACGCACGCCGCCTACGGGTCGCTTGTGTTGCCGAAGGTGAGGTTGACAGGCATATCCCTCGCACCCCGGCCGACCCAGGGCCATCTCTGACGATCTGGCCCTCTTCTCAGGTGTGGGGACTACAGAGTCCCCAACTCGTCCCCGGAAACGGGGAGGCGCGCCAGGCGCGCCACCGCCGCGGCCTGCTTCTGCCAGGGCGACAGGCGGCTCCACCTGTCACCCCCAGGCCGGCCGTCTGTCACCCTAGTAGAAGCAGGCCGTGGCGGTAGTGCAATATGCGCCTTTCCATTTAGGCTAGATGGTGACACCGTGGTCACACCCGAAAAGAGCCAGCTCGAAAGAGCCCATGGGATATCGTGGGTGTAGGGTGTCATATTTTGCGCATATTAGAAAAAAGGGGGTCTACATTCTATTGAGACAAAACTTAAAACAGCATGCAATAGCGCACTGCTGTCTTATAATACCACTGCTTGCTTAAAGCCTTATCTAAATGGAATAAGGTTGAAATTTATTTATCATTTAAAAAGTGTTGGAGCATTTTTTCGCCTTGTCTAAATGGATCCTTGTTTTATATAGACTATCCAACCCGCGTATGCCATAATGTTGCCCACTCAACGGGAGTATGCCATCAAAATGCTGATGTGAAGGTACTAGTATTGAGAGTCACTGATATACTGATATCTCACTTTGGCTTCCTGTTCCTCAAACTTCAATTCACAATCACAACACTATAAAACACAACACAAACTTGTTATACCTAATGGGATGGGTAATTCTTCATTGACTGTGTTGATATTTTAATATAGGACACGTCAAGCTCTCTGGAAAGACGGTCACCATTACAGACACATAGCATGTTACAATGGTGGCACTCAGTTTGACGGCCTCATTATATGCTTTTTCACGCCCCGCTTAAAGAACTCGGGACTATAGGAAGAAGGAAACACGGGAGCTGGTAATGAATTCCAGGTCTTAATGGTGTACCAAGGCAACTCTATATATTACTAAGTGATGCTACTGGCGTTTTTGCCAATAAAATGTCACTTTGTCTAAAAGCAGACGTGATCGGAAAATTTCATAACTTCACGAAAATGTGGGTATTTAATTTTTTTTTATACAGAACACGTCAATTAGACTTCGCCTTGCCCGATGGTAAGCTGAAAGCAAAGTCTCAGAAAAGAGGGTCACCATTACTTACATATACCATGTGACAATGGTGACACTCAGCTTGACGGCCTCATCATATACTTTTTCACGCCCCGCTTAAAGGACCCGGGACTATATTAAGAAGGAAACACGTGTGCTAGTAATGAATTCCAGGCCTTAATGGTGCGACAGAGGAAAGAGTCACCGAACCGCTTGGTTCTTGATCGGATGTTCTGCACCGTGTGCGGGTGACATCTAAGACATGGGTAGGTTTGGTACTGTACTGAATATGAAAGCTATTTACCTGACTACCAACGAAGGGTTATGCCTTTTACGTTTCTCCTTCTAATCGATTTGAAATCACACGTTTAGAAAACGTATGTTTATTGACTGATTTGATTTCATTAATATAAGTAAGTACCTATTCTATAAAAAAGTACTAACATAATTTTGTGTACAGCGCGTTTGAAAAATCACAATTAAAAAAATAATTTTACGGAATCGATAAATGTATAGCACTATAACTAATTTGTTTGTAGATATATGTAGAAGAAAACAGTATTTTGTTTCGTATCATACATCGTAGTAGAGAAATCTCGACAAGATTTCTATTTTATCTGTGCTAATTAAAATGCATTTTTATACATAATCGATTATACGAACGACAGTCTAGCTAAATCGCAACGGGTGACACAACACACACACACACACACACACATACGTACATCACACGTTAAGATAAATTTGTTATATGCTGCGATATATCGATGCAGTTTAACGGTACAGTGCGATTGTGACGATTTCTCATCACTTTTTGTCGTTAGTTTTACCTCCCGCTATATACAAGTGGCCATTTTTTGTAGAATAAAATAGACTTAATTAATATATGGGATTGAAATGTATTTACCGACTGTCATAAACGTCATAATACAAGTCAGCCTCAAACATTCATTATTTTATTATATTTTACTAAAGATTGTGTCCACTTGTCTATGGGGGTCAATTTTTCAGTTATGGGGAAAATTCGAAAGCTCAATTATTACATTTTGACTAATCCAGAAATCGAAGCTATAACAGAGATTCCTGCATATAAAATACTTGCTAGTAATATAATAGTTATTAAGTATTATAGTATCATATTTAGTTTAAAATATCTAATATAGTTTGATATCTAATGTGAATTTATTCTTAATTTTCTTATCTCATGGAAATTTGTTTTTTCAACTTTTTCTCACAACGTCATTATAGATTAAAATATTTGTAATTATTTTGTGTTATCAGCTAGTTTCATTATAAAAATGCATTTTAATCCGACAATAAACCTTCCAATTAATTTAATGACTGTATTTCTTCACCGTGTTTTGTATGCAACACAATCAACACACACTCGCTAACATTTACGCAATAAATACATTTACATCAAATGAGAGGCTAACCAACTGAATAAAATTATAGACACTAGTGACAACGGGTATGCAGTAGTTCCAGAATTAGGCTTAATTTTTGCAACAATGGATTTCGTAGCATTCTTGATCTTATTCACGAATTTATCCAAAATGTCTGATCTAGGCGTGATATCACAAGCCGTATGGCTTATGGCATCTAATACTGGCGCTGAAAATATCCTAAAATTAACATCCATAGGATCTAATTTCCCGTACATCCAGATGGGCATTCTATTCGAAAGGATCCATAGATTATCATTGTAATCAACCTTAATATCAGTGGGGTATACCATAGTGTTTTCATTCATGTAAATTCTGCCTTGATTCTTCATCAAATACTCCTTGTTTGAAGTCCTCCAGCAAGCGACAGCGTTTAAGTTCACCAATGAGTAGAATAGTACTCCGGTCTTTTGGTCTACGAACGATGCGCTAGACTGAGCGTTAGGTCCACGACTCCCTAACAGCTTAAAAGCGTTGAAATTACTCTCAGCAAGAGACTGGTTCCTTAAATACTCAGTAGAGACTGCAAACTCATCATAACTGGCCATAGGATGGAAGTACAGAGTGCTGTAGTTGTTAGCATCAGGGCCAGACAGTCCCATACCGAACAAAGCGTCTGTCCAGCTGAAATTGTAGCCCTTGACGCTGAAATCACAAGCTATAGGATCTGGGTGAAAGTAATGATGGGTAATTCGCCAGGATTCGTTCTTTTCCCAGGAGTATACTACAACTGCTGGTTTGCCTAGATCACCGGCGTACGCGTAAGTATTATCACAATCCATGTCTTCTACGGCAATGTTTGCGAAGCCCGAATCCTCTTTAACCTGGTCAGCTGGGAAGGTGTACTTTCTCAGTAAGTTATCAGTCTTCAAGTCGTAGATGATTAACGAAGGGGGGTATTTTACGGTGTTGTTTTCGAGGTTGCCAAGTTTACCGTTGTCAAGGACCCATAGGCGTCCGCAGCGGTCAGCTCTGATGCGGAAGGGTGAGATGATCTCTGGAGGTTTGCCGTCGGTGCCGGTGGAGTGTGCCGCCCAGCTTGGGTATGGGATCAGCTTTGGGGAATTCGTTGAGTTGTCTGAAATAGAAGATATAAAAGATGTAATTAAATTTTAAAGCACTTAGCATAATAATTTCGTGTCTTATCGATTCAGCTGTTAATGGCTAAGACGAGACTTGACCCTGGAACTCTGGAGAACTCTGGACTTGACTCTGGAGCTCTGAGTTCTGACGGATGGAACTATATATGGATAAATGGCCATGGTGAAGAAACTCAGATAGATTTCAAAGATTTCCCTCCATATAATTTATCATGTTTGTTCGAGAGATTTAATCCATTTGATTGACCCTATGGACTGATGACATAAAAACACAGGATATTATTTGTTCGGATTTTAGTAAGTTCGAAAATCTTTTCATGCAGTTTTGTTTCTTTTTAAAAATAAAGGATTGTTTTTTTACCTCCCCGCCGGAGCTGGTGGGAGAGGTTATGTCGGACTCGAACTGACTAAAACACACGGCACCTGTGGGTCATTGTTGGTTACCGAAGGTGAGGTTGACAAGCATATCCCTCGCACCCTAGCTGACCCAGGGCTATCTCTCTCGATCTGGCCCTCCTCGGGTGTGGGGACCACTGGGTCCCCAAATAAAGGAATGTATCCTTTGAGTGAAATTCGCTAGCTCCAGTATTTAGCGTACTTCCCCTCCAGTGAAGGTTAAAATCTTCCACCCTGTATATTATGTTTATGAACACTGACAACATTTTCGGGTAATTTCATTATAACAGTGAAAACCGTATCAAACCTCGTCATATGATTTAGAAAAAATAACAGAAAAATAGACAGACACGTAGAACAGTAGTACATATATACATACATATAATCACACCTATATCCCTGGAGGATTAGGCAGAGGTGAAGAAACACCCACATTTCACACAGTCCACACATCACACACATCACAGTAGTACATAATGGTAATTACTGTACGAGTTAGTATGTTTTCATTGTTCTCAAAAACCTTTGTTACCATGAACACCAGAATTTTATTTAACAAGGTATTGATTCGGTTAATTGTGTGGCTTAATTTCTTGTCCATTTCTGTAGTTCCCACGGTTAATCACCTCACAACGAATGACCGTTGGTCACGGTAAATTAACCCGCTCAAATTATTGTATTCATTTGACTGCTTGTATGATAACAAGACCTTCGAACCTCACATACAAACTTGTGCACCTGCTTTTTAACGGATAAGACTTGCGGATAGGCTTTCAGGATTGGGAGGTAAAGTTACTCCTATAGAACCGAATACGTTAACACACTACAAGAGCCGCGTGGTTCCAGCCGAGTAGGTTTTGGACCACCATAGGTTTTGGACGACAACGCATGGGAAGACCCATGCAGTGTCGTCCAAGGCGACTAAGGGATAGGGCTGTTTAACATCAGACATTCTCAGAAGCATGGCTTGAGTCAACAATAGTGCCCGGAAGCGGCCATTAGCCTCACCTCCTATTACGTGGAACCGAATTCAATGATTAGTGAAATGTGGATGTTAATATACACCTCTGCCTAACCCTCCGGGGATAAAGGCGTGCTTATATGTATGTATGTATATCAAGGTTAAGCAACACTAGTCAAGTCGCAGTTAGGATCGGTGGTCTGAGACCCCTTCATGTCTTTGAGAAGCACATTACGACATCTTTCCCGATTGCTAAATAAACATTAAAGGGAAGTCTCATTACGTATAGTTGGAGCCCTAAACAATCCGCAACTGCTCTAACTACAGAACTTGACTAATCGCCGATGGGTAGTGGAGGTCAGATGGCAGTCACTTCACGGAATTGTTCCTATAGAAAGTAAGTTGAACTAACACATAGATAATTTAGCACTAAACAAATAAACTTCCTCGTGACTCGGCAATGAATAATTAAATTGTAATGAAAGCACCATATTCCAACCCCGAGTTGTAAAATAATAATGTATTAACTGTGCACAGCAAGGGCAAAACTTTCAATTATTTAATTAACTAATTCTAGGTTAATAACATGAATAATAATGTCATTAGGAATCGTCCATAAATTACGTTTCACGAATTTTAATTTATTTCCCCTCTTTTTCTACACCCCATTCATTTACGGGGTGGTGTCCACATGTTTTGCTATTATATTTTATATTTAGAAATAAGGAAATTATAAAAGTGGTTATATTTAGAGCTATTATCCTAGTTAACGTTAGGATCAGTATAAATAAACATCAATTAAATCAGAACAGAATCCATTAAAATTAGTTGTTTTATTTCAATTAAAACCATTTACTTTTAATTGGATTATATGTATGTATGTACTATAAAAAGTCTTTTTTACATGTCTGTCTGTTTCTCCGTTAACTTTTGGTAAATTATATAACGAGATTTGATACGGTTTTCATTGCTACTATATAATCGGGCAGTCGCATTGACTGCCCGAAAATCTATTCAGAGATCACAAACATAATTTACAGGGTGGAAGATTTTAACCTTACTTGGAAGGGAAGTACAAAATACTGGAGTTAGTGAAATTCACTCCAAGGAAAATTCCTTTATGTTTAAAAAGTTTTTTTCCCGTGTTAAAAATTATGTAACAATCAAAATAAGTGAATTTCGGTGACACTAGTTTTTATATCACTTAGATGGCGGCAGACAAGCGCACGGCCCACCTAATGGGAAGAAGTGGTTACCGTGGCCTATGGACGTGTGCAACACCAGGAGTGTTACACTCGCGTTGCCGACCCTGAAGAAACCATCTAATGCCCCTCTCGAAGAACCCCAAATTTTCCATACTGTCTTAATAGATTTAACAGGCTGTGTTAAATGACACACCTCTGTACTCACGTAGTATATGGACGATCCTCAATACCCCAGCTACCCCTGATAACCCCTCCGTTTTTATGTTTAAATCACGATTACTGTTAATGTTGTTTTGGGGAGCACAAAAGCGGAAAGTCTTATCTGATTGACTTACATTAATATTGGAAGCCATTAATGTAACTATGACCAACAAAACTGGGAAATCCCTTTGGTAAAATGTTTTATGAGTCACCTTCTATGGTAGGCTTCAAAAATTGACATGCATTCTAATATCACGAGGGGTATAGGTTCTGACTCATTTCTTAGAATGAGGTATATCTATCTATTCATAAAGATTTTCACACAAAGGTAGATCCACACACGTTTTATAGTTTTTTTTTAAATAGGGCACGTCAACTTGACTTCACCTCGCCTTATAGTAAGCTAAAGGCAAAGTCTCAGGAAAGAGGGTCACAATTACAGACACTAAGTGTTACAATGGTGGTACTCAGCTTGGCGGCCTCATCAGATGCTTTTTCACGCCCCGATTAAAGGCCCGGGGACTGTAGGAAGAAGGAAACACGTGTGCTGGTAATGAATTCCAGGTCTTGGTGGTGCGGCAAAAAAAAGAGTCTCCGAATGATGGTTCTTGCTCGTATATTCTGCACAGTGTGAGGGTGACATCTAAGGCCTGCACGTGTTGTCCTATGTAGGAAAGGAGATGGCGGGATTAGTTGGAAGAGCTCATCAGAACACTCACCATGGTAGAGATGGCATTTCAACCCTCTAAACAAGTGGCAAACACTTCAAATCTCATACATACATATAAACAATAACGCCTTTATCCCCGAAGTGTTAGGCAGACGTGAATTAAAACCATTTACTTTTAATTGGATTATATTATATATGTATGTACTATAAAAAGTCTTTTTTATATGTCTGTCTGTTTCTCCGTTAACTTTTTGTAAATCATATGACGAGATTTGATACGCTTTTCATTGTTATAATGCGACTGCCCGAAAATCTATTCAGAGATCATAAACATAATTTACAGGGTGGAAGATTTTAACCTTACTTGAAACACCGGAGTTAGTGAAATTCACTGCAAGGAAAATTCCTTTATGTTTAAAAAGTTTTTTGCCCGTGTACGAACAATCACGCCTTTATCCCCGAAGGGTTAGGCAGATGTGAATTAACGCCCACATTTAACCAATAATTGTATTCGGTCCCACGTAATTAGGGGTGAGCCTATTGCCGTATTCCGGGCACTATTGTTGTCTCGAGCCATGCATTTGGGATGTATATATCTGTCTGATGTTAAACAGCCGTATCCTTTAGTCGCCTTGTACGACACCGCATGGGAAGATATGGGGTGGCCCAAATTCTACTCTACCGGAAACCATGCAACTAATCAAATCTTATACACTTGGCTATTCCACAATACGCTGGTCATCGAATTGCCACTTATCTAGGGGGAGCTGATTGGTTTCTCCTATCGCTTTAACATTTTGCATAACTTTACTAAATTAATATGCTGACCACATATCTGCAAGCCTCCTGCTTATAACTCGATAGACATCACTCCACCTCATTACCGAGTTCCTCACAATACACAGATAACGCCTGGTTCCTCAATTACGATGTAAATTGAAGTGTCTACACACACACAATAGATATCTTAGATGTACATCTTATTTTACTTAGTTTACTTTACACTTGTTTGTTGCACGCTTATATTAGAGAATACATTTAACAATGATCTTCTCCCATCTGTTTACTGGATGAAAAGTATATTATATCAAAAATATATTATAACTATATAACGATTCGGGACTTTTTGAGATTAAATCACGGAATTCAATTCACCCCAATTCCCGCATACCTCACTCGACGCTCGCAAGCTAGTTCGTGACCACAGGAGCTGTAACTTACTATTTTTACCGAAGTTTCGGATAACTTCGGCAAAAATAGTAAGTTCCACGATTTAATCGTGACCCGAACCGCTGTATAATTATTAATTAACACCGCAATAGTTTAAAAATAAGAATATATTAAATAATATATTGCGGGTAGGTTGACTAAAAAGTCTTGGCCAAACTATTATTAATTAAAAATAGCAAATCACTTATTACTGATCAGTGCACTCGTGAGTTTAACAAATAAAAATAACCAACGGAAAGAACAAAGTCTATAGAATTTAAAAATCTTGGGTTTTCTATTTGTTTCTTAACATTGCTACTGGGTTAGCAGGTATAAATAGATATATCTATATTAGTTATTTGTGTATATATATATATATTTTTTTTTTTTTTGTTTTTTTTTTTTGAAGTATATAGTGTATGTACTATCCTATAACGTAAGAGTATTTGGAGACGATCTGCTTGTAAAAGCGGAACACGAGGTCTGCAGCGCAGCGGCAGCGCTCCAGCGCCTCCCTGTACGCTCCATCGCTGAAACTGCCGTCCGTGAACGCAGTAACCAAGTTCTTCCCCCGACTCTCAAACACAAACGTCATCGACGCTCTTGCCGCGTCGATCTGCGCGGGCGCCGGGTCGAGCACAATATCACCGTTCTCGTCTATGGCGCAGTGGACGGCCGCGAACGTGTGGCGCATGGACAGCCCCGCGTTCAGCAGGGCTAGGCAGGATGCGTTCAGACTGCAGGCTAGGAACCCTCCATGATCTTCCAACTCCTGTATGGTAACTGTCACACCAGTGCGGGGATACAAGCAGCCCAAGATGGCCGACTCGCAGGTCTGTCTGATCACGTGCTCCTTATATCTGTCTTCCACTGAAGGTTTCCCGCCCTTGCTGCTGAACAAAAGCTCCAAGGTCGCTTTCTCTATACTCTGGCTCTGCATCTTTATATCTAGAGGTCCATTCACACTAACTAGTGCCACTGTCTGTCCTTGTGATAAAATTGCGGATCCGTCTGATTTACTGAGATAACTACATTCGCAATTCATTGGTCTCAGCTTAAAGTCTTTCATATCTACACTATCGTTGACCATTTTGACAAATTAGGTGTTTAAGGTGTTTAATAATATTTCAATTAAATTCGGAAAACCCAAGAAAACCTAAAATAGTAATAGAAATGACAGATAAAATATTATTATATTTGTGTATATATATACATTAAATCTATACTGATAATAATAATAATATAATATATAATATAAAGAGGAAAGATTTGTATTTTTGTATGTAACGAATAAACTTTTAATAATTCTTTTTTCATTAGAAAGCTACATTCTTCGTGAGTAATATAGACTACTTTTTATCCCGATATTCCCATGGCATCAGGATTTACGCGGGTGAAACCACGGCGCGGTGCTAGTTTAATATAAAATACTTTTCATCCAATACACAGATAAGTGAAGATCGTTCTTAGTTCGTATCTTAGATTATTAAATAAGAAAATTTATGGCAACTATACATATTTACGAACATATAGTAAGATTTATTTAGTATTGGGATAAGCAGAGACATCTTTCTACTTGGTATGATTTTAACAAATTATAGATTGACGATCTCTGCAATGACTGCCATGTCAGAGGTCTCGGGTTTTACTCTCATCCAGTGACGTCCCAAACGACTCACAAAACGTCTCCTAAAATTAAACAAAACAATGCTAAGAACAATAATGAGGACAATAACGGGCCACTGCCCCATCCACAAGCACCTATACACTGTCGGTGTTACGGACAGTCCCCTTTGCAGGGAGTGTTTTGTTGCCGAGCAAACGGCCGCCCACGTAATACTGGAATGCGAGGCAGTATCCATCAACGTTCACAAATCCTCGGTACAGTGAGGTCGCTCCGCGAAGCCTGTGAAGCCCCCAGTAAGCTTCTGCGTTTCTGGGTGGAGCTAAGCTGGCTACAATGGCCCAAAAGGAGGCCAAGTGCGGACAAGGAAGTCTCTTTCCAATCCAATCCAATCCCATTCAATGCAAAATCAAATCAGTCAGTGTCCCAAAATCAGTCTACAACAATATTTATTGATTTCGTCCATTTCTTCTACATCAATATTCTTATGTTAATCCCGGTTGCATCCGATTGTGTTTAGGAGGTTGAGTTCATGTGATTTGTTTTATTAAATTAGTATTTTTGGGGGATATACTGTAAGCTAAATTTACCTTCACAGAGAGTCAACATTCAACCGGAGAAAGTCGAAACGAATAGTAAATATTCAAAAGTGACGGCTCATAAAACACCGCTTTTATTTGCTCGTTACGACCAAAAACAGCAATGTAAGTGCTTACGACATCGTGCAGTCGGGTGACGTCGACTGTATTTGCATCGAGCAGAAGAGTGACGTCGACAATACAACTTACATTGCTGTTTAACATACTGTTTAGCCCACAGAACTAATGATAAGAGGCATAGAAGTGTGATACGAATTAGAAGCGCGAGGAGGCTGTTTAAAGTAAGAGAGAAAAAAGATCTAAGAAAGAAAGAAAGAAAGAAAGAAAGAAAGAAAGAAAGAAAGAAAGAAAGAAAGACAGAAAGAAAGAAAGAAAGATTGTCAAAAATACTAGTTTTGCGTTATCTGGACCACTAGTACTAATATGAAATTGTAATATATATTTTGACAAGCACACGGCCCACCTGATGGAAAGTGGTTACCGGGGCCTGTCCATAGGCGTGTGACACCAAAGAAGCCATAATCGCGCTGCCATCCCTGTAAGCACAGAGATTCTGTGCCATCAGTGTCAAGGACAAAGCAGAACAAGCCTTTAGTCATCCCACTGACAGCACAAATTCTCCAGTGAGCTCTGGCTACCCTACTCACCGCTGGGAACACAACACGAATTAGTTGAGTCTGTGCATTGTAAGTACTTGGGTTATGTTAAACGCCCGATTCTGGACCCAAAAGTAATTTTTGACTATTTTATCTTTGTCAATGTCTATTTCTTATTAGTTCATGATGAACGTACAAACTACTAAGCAGATTTTTAATTAAGTAGAACCGGTGACCATAAAAATATGCGATGACCACGATGACTGACATCTTCGAAGGCGGAGCAAATAATAAAGATATTAAATATATTTTTATGGTAACACCAACTCACCTTTCAAATTGATATAGTTCAAACTAGCCGGCACTCCTACCCTCCACCTCGGAATAGTAACAAACAGCCTATCCTCATAGATCTCCAAGCCCATAGGGATGCAGTTCTCTGGTATAAAACTCTTCGTGTCCAGGGCCTGCTGGCGGGCCTCTGCAGTCGGGAACTCGTAATCCATCTGCTTCCATTCGTAGACGATGTGCAGCTGGTCCATGCACCCACAGAAGTACACCAGCTGCAGCAGGATAAGGGTCTTCAAACCCCCCATCTTTGACAACTGTAACAAGAAAGAAATTTCTTTTACTAAGTATATTGAGGGTTTACAGTATCTGTGGCATGAAGGTATTGAACGTGACTGCTACACAGGTGTCGCGGGTTCGATTCCCGCTCATTTGACACAAAAATTATTGGACATCGTCAATTGTTTGTAGAGATCAGATGGTATTTGGCTGACTAGTCAAATAAGTTACTTTTTACTAAAACAAAACGGTACGTTACAAGGAAATTTGTATAAAGTAATTATATTGTGACGTAATAATATTTAATAGTCAAATCATTTCCTATTATAGGTTAGGTAGATGATTAAAAATAAATAAAAACGAAGAAAAAAAAGGACATTTTTTTTTTTTTTTTTTTTTTATATAGGACACGCCAACTTGACCTCACCTCGCCTGATGGTAAGCTAAAGGCAAAGTCTCAGGAAAGAGGGTCACCATTACAGACACTAAGTGCTACAATGGTGGCACTCAGCTTGGCGGCCTCATCAGATGCTTTTTCACGCCCCGCTTAAAGGCCCCGGGACTGTAGGAAGAAGGAAACACGTGTGCTGGTAATGAATTCCAGGTCTTGGTGGTGCGGCAAAGAAAAGAGTCTCCGAACCGCTTGGTTCTTGCTCGTATATTCTGCACAGTGTGAGGGTGACATCTAAGGCCTGCACGTGTTGTCCTATGTAGGAAAGGAGATGGTGGGATTAGTTGGAAGAGCTCGTCAGAACACTCACCGTGGTAGAGACGGTAAAATACAGCCAAGGAAGCAATATCTCTACGCATCTGCAAAGGCTCGAGGGTGTTCGTGACCTCAGGGTTCCCAATAATTCGGACCGCGCGTCGCTGCAACCTGTCGAGAGCATCTAGTAGGTATTTCGCGGAGCCATCCCAGAGATGCGAGCAGTATTCCACGCAGGAGCGAATTTGTGTCTTATAGAGAAGACACCGCTGCTCCGGCGTGAAAAAACGTCTCACTTTGTTTAGGAGTCCGAGTTTCCGCGAGGCTGTTTTGATGATGCTCTCGATGTAATTTCTGTTATTCAGTTTGCAGCGAATATCCATGCCTAGGATATAGAGATTGTCCTGCAGTGGAAGTGGCGTGCTCTGAAGAGTGGGAAGGGGAAGGAAAGAAGATACCTTTGCTGTGAACGCACAAGCCTGCGTCTTCTTGGCATTGAACTCGACCATGTTCTCGGAGCCCCATTGAGAAATATATAATATAATACGGAACTTCCACCGCTTTATTACCATTCTTAATTTAATAAGTTCAGTTAAATAATTGATTTTAATTACAGGCAAATAATCAATTATTTATCGAAGCTGGTACGTTTCATGGTTGAACTAAAAGCCGCACGCCGATACCAACTTGTAGGAAAAAGCTTGTGTCCATTTAGACCGAATATATTTTTTTTTTATACCACTTAGATGGCAGACAAGCATACGGCCCACCTGATGAGAAGTGGTTACCGTGGCCTAGAGACGTTTACAATAACAGCGGCGTTACTCCTCGTCTAGACTAGTCAAAACACAATACATATGTGTTATACATGTATTGAGACTGTCTCAGACACTTTTTCGTTCACAAAGTATGTATAGCCAACAAGTTGTAAACAAGTATAAAACACATTTGCGTTCACACTGTAGCCTGTGACATATTGCCACTTGTCAAATACATGTTTTATACTTAGGTGAGGGGTTACACTCGCGCTGCCGACTCTAAATCATGCTATTTTACACTATAAGACAACACTATATTAAAAAAAAAAAATTATTATCAATGTGACGTACGACACGCCCTAGCAAATAAACTAGCGTACGTTAAATGTTAAAAGCAATGGTCTTAAAATAAATAAATCATTCAATGATGTTATATATTGTGACGGCGCGAACCCTGTGAATAAAGGATGATATTCTCACCAGTCTCAACAAAAGTATATACCAAACTCCGATTGGTTTTTTACTGACCATTTGAACAAAATGACGGTATGTCGAACCAAAATATCACCATACTGACTCAGTTGTGTGATAACTAAATTAACTATAATACTTTATAGCTTACAAGTAAAATTATTGAATCGCAAACAATGTTTATATCCAAAGGTAAACCTTCTAAATGCGTTATTAAAATAGGCATTAACAAATAGACACCTCCGACGTTGTGTAACTTAGTAGATCTCAGTACAAATTTTATAGACACAGTATATCCACTACAACGCGACGGAAAGAATAGGTACTTCTTTGATACACAACTATTTATTTTATACATATTTGACATGGAATATAAAATAGAAACAATATCTCAATTCTAAGTAATCTATACAGAAATAATATTAAATAATTTATAAATATTAAATACAATAAAAATAAAATAACTATTATACAACTTATAGCTAAGAACAATTAAAATGCGTCGTAGAATTCCTCCGCATCGCATGCCTCTTGTGGCAGCGTTCCCAGAAGACTGGCAGCATTGCCACGTTGTATGGCAATGCTTATTCTCTGACCTAAAAAGAGGCCAGCCTTCTGGTCACGAGAAGCGTCGACCATACGCTTCGCAATCTCACGGAAGAGGTTGCGAGCGCTCGGACCCCATGACCCCAAAGTCTCGACTCCAAACGGCACAAATTCATAATCTCCGATGAGATTGGAGTATTTGCGCCGCTTGAGAGCCTCTGCAGAAGCAGCAGCAGCTCCAGCACAGCCAGCCGTGCTAGTTATATGGGTAGGAGCCATGGTATCAACGCATGTGGCGTCCCACACCAGAGTCCTACCCATCTTCCATGGCATTAACGACATGCCATCCGGTCTCTTGCCATCGTCACGCGCCAAACCGTTTGGTTCTAGTACAGCTGGTACACCGGCGGTGACAAGAGCACGGCGGATTATGTCATTGAGGCTGGCGTGCCGTGGAATTCGCCCTGCGCTCCTGCAGCACGACAGACCATGGTGTCCGAGTCTGTCAACGGCTTCTCCACAGCGGCATTGATGCGGAGAAACACACGGCGCGCCTAAACGGAGACAAGTTGCGATGCGGAAGGTAGTGTCATCTAACATAGTCCCTACGTTAGATGACGGAAGAGCTTGTAGCCAAAGACCCGATTCCCACACTCCAACCGCCAGTAAACGGGCACGCTCAGCAGCATTGGAACATGTATTTAGTAATTTTTTTCCAACTAAGCTGCAGAGCGGCCCGTCCCACTGACGCTGTGAGAAGAGGTTCCTTGGGAGATCGGTGTTTGGACATGCAATTTTCCAAGCGTTCTTACACAATACTTCAGAATTAACTAGTGCGTCGTTTAAAAAAATCTCGCATTTGCTGTCATTTAGTTCTAAACCAATTAATCTAAATTCATTTTTAATAAATGCCAAATCTTGTAAAACTGTCTCCACATCTCCCCCTAGAGTCCCATCGTATCCATCTTTGATACATGTTTGGTATATACATACGTGCATTGCACATTGATTGTTTAATTTAAAAGCAATATTAACCGTGCGGTAACGGAGAAAGAATACAAGTATCACCACCCCATCTCATCCGAAGGGTGTCGTAAGAGGCGACTAACGGAAAATGTTATAATCTACTATTCAGTAGAATAAGCATTGCCATACAACGTGGCAATGCTGTCAGTCTTCTGAGAACGCTACCACAAAAGGCAGCGATACGGAGGAATTCCACGACGCATTTTAATTATTCTTAGCTATAAGTTGTACCTATTATAGTTATTTTAGTTTTATTGTTTCTAATTTATAAATATCTTACAATGATTACTTAGCTCCAAGAAATAAAATAAATACTAGTTATATTCAGTACCTCGTTCTATAGGAATAAACTTTGTTTTGCGTATAGTACCATCCCTGAGTAGTCTGTGTTTCACTTCGTCTCCTTTTTGAATCATTATATCTCAGAAACGGTGGCTCGTGGGAACAAAAGTAATGTTTCTTTTTAAAAGATAATTTCATGATCTACAATTTTTGTATTAGGTACTTTTATGATAAAATTTACCATTTTGCTGAAAATCGCGAAAAACTAATTTTTCGACCTTTGACCTTGATTATTTTTATTCCATACACGGGAATGATGGGGAACTTTTTAATATTATTTATAATTATATTTTGAACAATTTTACTGATTTTTACTGATCGGGCTATAAACTGTGTTTGATTAATAACTAATATGATAATGATAATGAATATTTTTGAAAAATAATTCTAACCAAGTTCCATTGACGAAAAACAAACATCTCATCTAGACGTAGTTTTTTTTTTTTTTTTTTTTTTTTACGTGCGCAAAATCCCCACGGATACCTCCCCACCGGACCCGGTGGAGGAGGTTATGTCGGACTCGAACCGACTAAAACGCACGCCGCCTGTGGGTCGTTTCGGTTGCCGAAGGTGAGGTTGACAGGCATATCCCTCGCACCCCGGCCGACCCAGGGCCATCTCTCACGATCTGGCCCTCTTCTCGGGTGTGGGGACCACAGAGTCCCCAACTCATCCCCGGAAACGGGGAGGCGCGCCACGCGCGCCGCCGCCGCGGCCTGCTTCTGCAAGGGTGACAGGCGGCTTCACCTGTCACCCCCAGGCCGGCGCTCATGGGGGGCGGAGGTCGTTCATCGACCTCCGACGCCCGAGTTGCCTTCGTGCGCGGGCAGCTTGTCTAGCGATCCTTCGTCGCTCCCGCTGCCGCTCCCGCCCCGCCTCCTCCTTCACGAGCATTACTTGCTCGCAGAAGGAGGCGCCGGCCGCCCACGCATCCGCGCAGCGAACCATCGCCGCGAGCAAGGTGGAGAGCGTGAGAACCCTCACTCCCAGGGCCGCCACAAGCTCCCGCCTCGGCGTCTCCCACGCCGGACACTCGGTGAGCGTGTGCGGACCTGAGTCCTCGCTCGCGTCGCAGTGATGGCACTCGGACGTTGGCTCTTTCTGCATCCGACGCAGATATTTTCCGAAGCATCCGTGCTCGGTGATCATCTGCGTCAGACGGTACGAGAGGCTGCCGTGTGGCCTCTCTAGCCACTCCCCCATGATGGGTCTTACCGCCGTTACTACGGCGTGCCCTGCGCTTGGTTGCCCAAGTCGTCTCTCCCATTCTGCCACCATTTCCCCGTGGAGCCGGGATCTCACGGCCCGAATTTCTTCGGGCTCGGGATCGTGACCCCGCTCCCGCGCCGCCCTTCGGAACCTGTATAGCGCCGAAAGGCATCTCGCTTCCAGGATCCATGGTGGCGATCCGGCGAGGAGACTCGCCGCGTTGAATGATATCGTGCGGTACCCCCTTATGATGCGGCACGCCAACTTCCGCTGCGGACGCTGCAGCAGAAGCATGTGCCGATCACTCAGGGTGTCCGCCCACACGGGACACCCGTACAGGGCCATGGACCGCACGACACCCGCGTAGAGTCTCCTGCAGGAGTCATCCGGGCCCCTCAGGTTGGGCAGTAGCCGCGCCAGAGCGTTGGCTGTGCCCGCCAATTTGGGGCCCAGACTTCGGAAGTGCTTCCCGAAGTCCCACCGGCCGTCGAGCACGAGCCCCAGATATTTCATCTGGGGCTTGATGCCGATGAGAGTGCCTCCCACTGTGAGGCTGGAACCAGGTGGTGGCGTGCGCCGAGGTCCATGAAAGAACATGGCCTCGGATTTATGCAAAGCCACCTCAAGGCCCAGCCGCCGGATCCGTTCCACGACTTGAGCAACCGCGGTCGTGGCTCTCAGGATCGCTTCGCGGTGTGTAGCCCCGCTCGCCGTCACTAGCGTGTCGTCCGCATAGCACGTGACGGCGGCGCCGTCCGCAAGCTCACCGCGAAGCACCCAGTCGTATCCAATGTTCCACAGTAGCGGCCCGAGAACCGATCCCTGTGGAACACCGCACGACATCTCACGCCGACCGACGCCGGTCGCACTTGGGTAGATGACGGCTCTCTCCGTCAGGTACGCCCCGACTATGCGGCGGAGGTAGAGAGGCACACCGTGGTACACGAGTGCCTCCCTGATGCAACTCCAGGGCAAGGTGTTGAACGCGTTGGAGATGTCCAAGGACACCGCCAACGTCACCTCGCCCCGGGCAACTGCCTCCTCCGCCAAAGTCCTCACGCGCATGATGGCATCCACGGTGGACCGCCACCGGCGGAAGCCATATTGGGCATCCGCCAGGTCCGGCCCCCTACCAGAGAGGTGCTCGACGAGGCGCTTCGCAATAACTCTTTCAAAGAGCTTGCCCACCTCGTCGAGCAACACAATGGGCCGGTAGCCGGACGGTTCGTCCGCCGGGCGACCCTCCTTTCGGATGAGGACCAGTTTCCCCGTCTTCCACATCTTCGGAAACTGGCCCCGCTCCAAGCATGCGCTGAGGAACCCTCTAAGTCGGGGTTCGAGACCGTCTTCTCCCAGAGCTAGGACCCACGCGCGGCCTGGAATGCCGTCGGGTCCCGGGGCGGTGCTCTTCTTGGCTCTAAGCCTTCGCACCGCCAGCTCCAGTTCTACCCAAGTGACCTCGGGGACTTCGTCGTCAACTACCACACTGGGCGCCACAGGCGACCGAGGTGGCGGAGTCATCTGCGGCGGAACGTGTTCCGCTCGCGCCGGGAACAGGGACTCGACCACTCCACCGAGCAGAGCTGGCTGGAGAACCCGGGTCAACGGCGGGGCCCGGGGGCGCAGCTTTCCTCTTACCATAAGGTAAGGCCGCCCCCATGGGTCCCGCTCCAGCGTCTCCATGAGCTCCTTGTAAGCCGCGGCTTTCGCCCGCTTAATCTCCGCTCGGAGGGCATCTCTGGCCTCCCTGTATCCCACATGAAGCTCCGCCACTCGGGGCTCCGTATCTGCGGTTCGGCTACGCCTCCTACGGAGTCTGGTCCACCGGCGGTGCGCGATCACGCAGGCTTGCCGTAGCCTCGCGATCTCCGCAGACCACCAGTAGACCCGACGCCTCGGACTATAGGGTGGTGCCCTAGGCATACCCGCATCGCAGACACGAGTCATGGCCTCCCGGAACCACACCGCCTCATCGTCGATATCGACAGGCCTGTCCGGCGCAATGGCCCAGGCCTGTACGATGGCGGCCTCCAGGAGGACCTCCCGATTCAGTCTCCCAAGCACCCAGCGTGGCTCGCGTGGGGCCGGTATGACCGGCGCATCACCCGCGGGGGGGGAGACATCAAACCGAACGTATCGGTGATCCGCCAGTGTCTCCACCCCCACAACAACACGCCAGTCCCGCACACGGTGCGACAGCGAAGCGCCTGCGAACGATAGGTCGATAATCGAACTGCGCTCCGCGGTCACGAACGTGGCTTCGGCCCCGCGATTCTGGAGAACTAGACCGTGATTAGCGGCCCAGCTCTCCAGAGCCCTACCTCGTGGGTTCGTGTGCCGGGACCCCCAGGTCACTGACCAGGCGTTGAAGTCCCCGAGCACAAGAACCGGATGAGGATGGCAGGCGTTGACGACGTCGGTCAGTCGCTCCAGCGACTGCCGGTACTCCCCTATGCGTCGGTGTAGGCTCGGCGTGAAATAGACGGCCACGACCGCAATCTCCCCCACACGCGCCGCTACGATGCCATGCTCCCTTGCCACGACAACAGGGGGAGGGGCACCCATAGCGGCGTTGTACACCAGTGCCGCCGACCCGTCCAGGTCGACCACCCAGGCAGGCCCAAGGGGCCGGTGAGTGTACGGATCGGCGACAGCGGCGACGTGTATGGACCACTGTGCCATGCTCTGGAGCAGAAGACCCTGAGCATCGGCACCGTGGCCCACGTTCGCCTGCAGGATGCGGAGCTGGGGATCCATTATGGAACCATCTCCGCATCCCGCCGCGAACTTTGGGTGGAGCCCCCGCCTTGCGGCTTCGGCTCCCCCCCGGTGCAGGCCTTGCTGCCAACCCCATGGTCGGCCGGTTTGCCCCCCGCTGCACACCTGAAACAGTGCAGCGGAGCTTCGCATCCACCGGCCGTATGGCCGGGTTGGCCACAGCGGAAGCAGCGGTCACCGACCGTCACCGCCGCCGTGCACTGCACCCCCACGTGGCCGACCGACAGGCACCTGAAGCACCTGGTCGGTCGAGCCTGCAGGAGCCGGACCTGCACCCGCACCACGCCTCCAACGGCGAGGAACCCCCGGTCGGCAGCCTTTTTGGCTGCTGCGATGGGGCAGCCGACAACTGCCGCCCCCAGTCCACGGCGGCCGAAGCGGATTGCTCCGACCTTCACCGCCTCTAGGGGGCAGCCCCCGGCCTCCGCCACGGTGAGGCGGATTTGCTCCACCGTGATGGAGTCGTCCAGGTCCGAAATGCGCATTTCTGCGCACTTGTTGGGCCTGGACACCCGGACGTCGGCTGCGTCAAGCGTCTCCCTAAGCTTAGCCGCTAGGGCATCAGCCTGGGGACCGCTCGAAGCGCCTGGGATCTCGAGTAGCCGAGCACCCGACCGAGTGGGTTTCACCCGGATGGGGCCCGGCATGTCGAGGGCCTTCATGTCAACGCAGGCTCTCGCCTGCGTGACAATCTGGGCGTACTGCACGCCCCTATCCGCCGCCTCCGCCGTCATCGTAAGGACGACGGCGGTTGAGCGGGGGACGCGCAGCCTCCCTGGCACTCCCCTCGCAGCAGCCTCAGCCCTCCTGGCCTTTTTGGCTGCCTTTCGGTTCGCCTTGCGCCGCTTTTTTGAGGCGCCGGCAACCTCCCAGCCCCCCTGCGGCGAGGAGCTCGTGGCGGCTATACCCGCCGAAGTTCGGGCCAGAGCTGGGGCCGGGGCTAGGGCTGGGGACTTCTTCCCCTTGCCCTTCCCCTTTCCCCTTCCCCTGGGCCGCGCGACCTGCGCATCCTGGGGGGGGCTCACAGCCCCCGCAGCGAGGGCAGCCCGAGCGGGCGGAGCGGCATGGGCGGCAAACGCAGCGGACGGGCTGCTGGCCGACCCCTGCGGGGATCCCGCCACTACCGGACAGGTGGGGCCCCTCTTAACTGCCCCGGCATATCCGGCCGGAGCCGCCAGGGGTGGTCGGCGGCTGGAGTCCATTATGGACTCCAGCCAGCTCCGGGTGCGCTCCTCCTGCGCCACCCGCCACGCCCGCTGCTCCGCCAGCGCCTCCTCCTGGCGCTTCTCCATGGCAGCTATTGCCGCCATGCAGAGCGCCAACGGGTCCGCAGGCCGAGCCGGCCGCAGCACCGGCGACTCCTGCCGAGCTGGTCGGGCCGGCGACTTCGGCGGCTCCGGCCGCGGCGACTCCGACGGCGCTAGAGGCTCCGGCCGCAGCGGTGACCTCGACCGCACGGGCAACAGCGGCCGCGCCGGCCGTCCCGACGGCGTCGGCTGCAACAGCGGCTCCGGCCGCAGTGGCGACCTCGATCGCACGGGCAACAGCGGATGCGCCGGCAGCGTCGGCTGCGCCACCAGTCGCCGCCGCGCCGACCGCGTAACGCGCTCCGCCGGCAGCCCAGCGACGACCGCTTGGAGGCTCGCCAGATCGGCCGCCATCCTCCCCATCTCCTTGCGGTAATCGGCCGCCATCCGCTCATTGCTCTCCAGGAGCTCCAGGTGCCTCCTGCCCAGATGAGCCCTGTCAAGCCGCAACTCGGCCAACTCCGCCCTCAATAGGTCGAAGAACTCGACAAGCCGCATCGTCGCCTGCGTGACCCGGTGCTCCTCCGGCGTCGGAGAATCGGTGCGGGCCCCGGCCCAACCTTCTAGGGCTTCTTTCACCTCCTTTGACATTATGTCGGCGGGAGGCAAGGGTAAGGACGCCGCCGAGGTGGAGGAACTCGGCGGCGCTTCCACATCCTCCGGGGCCCTGAGGCTATCACCCCGCTGCAGCTGCGTGCGGCTGACCGCTAGCAACTTCGGCGGTGGTGGATGCAGCGTCTCGTCACCGTCGTGACTGCTGCTGGTGGAAGAGGAGTCGGTCAAGGTAAGCTCCAAGTCCGACTCCGTCTTCTGTGGTGGAGGGGAAGGAGGAGGAAGAGACTTCTTCCTGAATCTCCTCTTCCGCCGTACAGATTTCCGGGTCTGTAGGCCCATCATCTAGACGTAGTTTTTATTACGCGCAATATACAGCCTGAACGCGTATCGTGTGTAAGTAAATGAAAATAAGCGTGAAGATACGAGAGCATACAAGTGCCAATTACTTACTTCACTATTGAAAACAATTTTAATGGATTTTCTCGCCTTTAGTACATCTCTGTGCTTAGTTGATTGATTGTATTTGAAGGCATTACCTGATTTTTTACTCGTTCGTATCGCAATGATATGCTTTTATTACTGACGGCCTCTGTGGCGTAGCGGTAGAATGTTCGACTGCTACGCAGGGAGCGCGGGTTCGATTCCCGCTCAGTGCAAATATTTGTATGCATGAATATGTATATTTGCATTGGTCTGGGTGATTCTATGTATAATATGTATGTATTTACATAAAAAAATTATCTAAGTATGTATCCGTATTCTAGATTCCATAACACAAGCTAGTTAAGCTTATCTTACCATGGGTCTAGATAGCGTTGTGTAGATTGTTTTAGAATATTTATTTATTCTTAGTATTATTTATTTACTATACCACTGGTCAGATAGACATACTTCTGCTAACAGAATGCATCACAAAAGACGGTTCGGAATACGCGTTAATAAATGTAAGTGAATTAGTAGTCTCTCGCAGTTCACGGATATTAGGACTCTTCCCCTAGGCCAAAGCCTCCCACTTTGGCCCACTGTTTCCACGCTGGCCAGACGGGTTAGGTTTGATTTCGAGTTCTTTCGTTTCGAGGTTTGAGTTCTTTCTCTCGCAATGATATCGTCTGCGTATTTTTCCGTTAGTCGCCTCTTACGACACCCTTCGGATGAAATGGGGCAGTGATACTTGTACTCATACTCCGTCATCACACGAATAAGGACCCCGAATAATTATAATGATTATAATCAGCTGACTCGAGGATTTGATGGTGAAACATATTTAAAATAAAGTTAAAAAAGTTATTAAGCAGAGATTGTTACTTTGATTTAAGTGAATTTCTGAAGTATACAACTCTGAATAAATTGACATTTTGATTATAAAAATATCTAAAATTTGACATTATAATAATTTAAACTCTTTTTGACATGATAATATGGACCTAGTTATGTTGACAATCATTAAATTTGACAATTCTTAATTTTAAGATTTGACATTTATAATCGCATTGATAGTTGTTTTTTTTTTTATGATTGTATGCTTGATTCTTCTAACTATTATATTTATATCTACTGTGTCACAAATTAATTATTGACTGTCTGAATATTTACATACCACACAAAAGTGGTAGAATGTACAAGGAAACATTATTTTAATAAAGATAATATTTTCGCGTTCAGTAAAAATACTGATTGTGCATCTAATTAAGTTCAGAATGATCACCACCCACCCCGAAATGGATAGGTTAGGTTAGAAGACTATGTACTTATGTCTTTGTGGTAATTTTTTTTATAATTGGTTGGTTGGTTGGTTGCTAACTAACTACTTACTTGCAGTAGTTTGTTGGTGCTCAATCAGTATTTTTGATGTGAATTTGGATTATTTTCTCGTACAAAATGTACTCTTTCTGATATACGTTTAAATACCATCCTTTTATTATTAAGACCACACAAATGAAATGAAAGGCAGTTTTGCTAGACACCGCATGCCTACTAAAGAAGTTCCTCTCCCTGGAGTCCTAACCACCGGTAGCTTGGTCCCTGTACACGAATCCGGGGGGTCACTGTTTTTTAAATTTCTTAAATATATTTTCTATAGAAGTATTTAAAAATGCAGTTACTTAATATGTATTTGTAAATGAATTAAGGGAATTAAAAATATTCAATTCTCAAACAGGTGTATGAGGCACCGTCGGAAGAGGAAGACCTGGGCGCACATACCTGGACCAAATCGGGGAAGTTTTAGAAAAGGGGAAGTTTTAGAAAAGGGGCAGGTCAGGAGTACCCTAAACCGACGAGCTTGCCTGAAGAATGTAATGGAGTAAATGAAGCGAGAGTAGTATGTCAGGATCGTACCAAATGGAGGTCAGAGAGATCACGATCTCTGCCTACCCTTATGGAAGACAGGCGTGATTTTATGCATGTATGTACGTAAATTCTCAAACATTCAATACTCTACTATTAGTAACCAAAACCTGAGCAGGTGTATCTAATAAATACAATTTAATTACTCGATTAATTTACTCGCATACGGCCTACAATATAATTATAATACATTAATAGTTGTCGGCGTATTAAATCGAAAGGTACAGAGTTCGAGCCTTGAGCGAGGTCGGTATTTCCGACAGCCTCGCTACCAGGAAGTGACCGCAGATCATATTGGGACTTAAGGACAATTATTTATGTAACAAGAGTAATTTCTTAAGACATTGACATTGGTAGTACTGGTATTAACGTTTATAGTTCATGGTGAGTGGTTACCGTGGCCTGTGAACGGTTGCAACATAGGTGTGGCTTGGGGCGTGTACATATCCAGAAGGGCATGAGTAAGAAAACATAGCCAAACACAAATACAACACGAAGAGAAAGGCTGTGTCTTATCATCTAATGAACCGTCGCAAATTAGTTGACTAGAGTACTTATCATTTACATTACTGTAAGTTTTATTGAAACCAACATCAAACATTCATTATTTTCACTGCATCAACACATATATTTTATCAGTCACATACAACGCTTTTTTCTCTGTGCTTTTCGATCAATTACAGAAGACATCAGACTTTACACAACTTTAACATCTGCAAAGACACTAGGGTGTGCGTGACTAGGTCGATGAATATCTTCCGACCCCTATGAGCGCAGGCCTGGGGGTGACGGGTGGAGCTGCCAGTCACCCTGGCAGAAGCAGGCTACGGCGGCGGCGCGTCTCGCGCGCCTCCCCATTTCCGGGGACGAGTTGGGGACTCTGTGGTCACCACACCTGAGGAGAGGGCCAGATCGAGAGAGATGGCCCTGGTTCGGCCGGGGTACGAGGGATATGCCTGTTAACCTCACCTTCGGCAGCCAAAAACGACCCACAGGCGGCGTGCGTTTTGGTCGGTTCGAGTCCGACATAATCACTTCCACCGGCTCCAGTGGGGGGGTATCCGTGGGGATTTTGCGCACATAAAAAATAAAATAAAAGGTGTTCGTGACCTCAGGATTCCCAATAATGCGGACTTGTCAAGAGCATCTAGTAAGTACTTTGCTGAGTCATCCCAGAGATGCGAATAGTATTTCACGAAGGAGCGAATATGTGTTTTGTATGTACAGAAGAATTATGTATTGCCTTCTCCATTGAATCTCTTCCTTACGTGCTAGGAAAAGCATACAACTTATACTTAACACTTATCACTCTGGTCAAACACTTAAAATTGCCTCGCTCGTGAACAGGAAAATTGTAAGTAAATTCCAAAAGCCTCACAAATGCGACAGACATAAAAACTATGGGCAAGAAACAAATCATTACCAAACATGAGATAAAGCATAACAATAGAACAAATTCCTCAATAAACATTAGAATTCAATGCGAGTGCAACTTACATTCATAAACAAGTTATTCTGCCATTGTTGGATACTTCACACGACAACAATTTCTATTATGGAATCGTTTAGAGTAGTAAATAGCTTGTATTAGAAAAATTGTGCCGGGAGTTTCCTATCAGAGCCTCTACAATAAAGACGTATTAGCACTTTAAGTTAGTTTTCATAACAACATAAATTCATAACATAAACTCACGCCTATATCCCCGAAGGGGTAGGATGAGGTGCTAGCACCCACATTTCGCCAGTTTATGTTTAGGTCCCAATGTTAATGGCGATAGGTGGCGAGCCTATTGCCATTAACCGGGCACTTATAAATCTGCGATAAATACACACATAACTTCGAAATGCATCCAAAAGTCATTTGTGTGTGCCATGGTAAACCCTGGGATCGAACCCGAGATCTCGTCTCAGCAGTCCATTACCCATACCACTAGACATCATCATTATATCCTTGCGTTACTCTCAGTTGCATCCAAGGCCTTCACCTCAGAGTCCGGGGTCCGCTTTTTCCAGTGTAACTGCGACTGAACTTCAATAGTTATCAATTTCGAAGTATGGCAGTTAGACCAGTTCTCGGACTTTTTAAGGCTTCCCTACTACCCGCAACGACTGTATAACCAGAAAGAGAAGATATTCTAATACTCTTCAAGCTCACAACATAATATCTACCGAAATCATATGACTGAAGTTATAATTGAGACCTAATGGTATTGGGCTAGTTCACCCGTTGTTAAGGCGGCAAGGACTCTATAACGCGCATCCCTACAAGAGAATACCCAAGGAAGTAATCTAGGTTTTTCGGTCCCACATAACATGGAGTAAGAGCATTTAGTGGACATTTAAAATCTTTTAATAATAGCGTTAGCAGCCTAATAGTTAAGGAGACGACCTTGCGCTCGAGAGGTTCCGGATTCAACATACATACATATAACCACGCCTTTATCCCCGGAGGTTTAAGCAGAGATGAATAAACATCCACATTTCACCAATCATTGAATTCGATCCCACGTAATAGGAGGTGAGTCTATTGCCGTCTTCCGGGCACTATTGTTGACTCAAGCCATGCATCTGAGGCTGAGTCTGGGCTGTAAATATCTATCTGATGTTAAACAGCCCTATTCCTTAGTCGCCTTGTACGACACCGCATGGGAAGAGACGGGGTGGTCCAAATTCTACTCTGCCGGGAACCACATGGGAAACATCCGGATTCGAATCGTGGCTATTACATCACTGAAATTAACCCACTCCTAACACGAGCAATTTAGTTTCGAGGGTGAGGTTAAAGGGAATAATACTCATTTCGTATAATAATATTCTTTAAAAAAAATGTTAATACTATGTGCATTCGACAATATGTCTATCGATGGGGTGCACTTTCATGCTACGTGCATCACCGTGATAAACATTCGACAATGTGTGTATTGGTGTGGCGCACTTTCCCACTATCATGACTTAGGACTTTTTTTAAATCTAGGACACGCCATCTCTACTTCACCTCGCTCTGATTAAGCTGAACGCAAAGTCTCAGGAAAGAGGGTCACCATTTCAGACACTAAGTCATGTTACAATGCGTGCAATGAGTGCCACACTCAGCTTGGCGGCCTTATCAGAATGATGTTTTTTCACGCCCCGCTTAAAGGACCCGGGACTGTAGGAAGAAGGAAACACGTGTGCTGGTAATGAATTCCAGGTCTTGGTGGTGCTGCACTACTATTCATGGCGACTTTGAAATTCGAAATTCAGTGGGATAGACATAATTTTTTTCGAATCGGTTCCTGTAGGTAGGTATTTAAACCAAATTGTCCACAAAAATGTCTGTCATTTTAATATTCATCAACCATCTTATGAGAAAAGGCGTTATTGGCAACAATGGCGGATATAATCACACCGAGCAGTAGCATGAAATATACTCTGTCTGCAATTGTTAGTTATTCCAATTAGCATTACAAAACTACATATGATTTCACGTCATATACATTCTGTTACAAGATTTACAAGCCAATAACATCGATAACATCGAAGCTAAAGTATAATATTTATACATATTAGAAGAACGACCCGCGGCAGCACGAGTTTGCCTCTGATTTATCGGAGGGTTATTTATACGGTCATTTTTAACAGCTTTCAGTACAAAAAAGATAGACGCAGTTTTTTCTGTAGGGGTTTGAGTCATACGGCAGTCATTCTTGTAAAAGTTATGGAAAGCAAGCAAGAAAAAATCAAGAAAAAGAGTATTTAAGAAACACCGACCGAGATCCCCGAAATCTCTGCTTAAATCAGTGTAATATTAATGTAGATAATTTTAAGGAGGTAGGACACGACGGTATTTCCGCCCAATTGAGCAGTCCGACTGGGGAAGTACCTCCGCCCTACAGAATACTGCGGCTACAATAACTTCGTGTTGTGTTCCCAGCGGTGAGTAGGCCAGAGCTCACTGGAGAATTTGTGCTGTCAGTGGGAAGACTAAAGGCTTGTCCTGCTTTGTCTTCTACTGACGGCACAGAAATTCTGTACTTATAGGTTTGGCATTGCGACTGTGACTCCTCTGGTGTTACAAACGTCTATAGGCCACGGTAACCACTTTCCATCAGGTGGGCCGTGTGTTTGTCTGCCACCTAAATGGTATAAAAAAATTGAAACCACTAGACCTCCGGCTACTCCCATTAGGCAAGGCGACTCAGATGATAACGGTATCTGTATTACGTACTACCTAGAACATAACAAAATCGATATTGGAGGGAATTGTGATATAAAAAACTGTTATACAAGCGGAGAAATGGAGGAGGAGGCGGCGGAAGGCAGACCCTAAGCTCCGAGGGCACTTTGGCCTTGGCTTCACTTAGGATATTACGTCTTAATGAGGATGATCATCTGTGTGATGATGGATACAGAATACAAGTATCACCAGCCTGTCTCCTCGGACGAAAGTCGTAAGAGGCGACTAACGGAAAAATACGTAGACGATATCACTGCGAGAGAAGGAAAACTCGAGATAAAACCCTGTACCAACCCGTCTGGCCAGCGTGGAAACAGTAGGCCAAAACTTTCCAAATTAGGAGTGGTCTATGACCAGCAGACAGAGGCCTATGTACTGCGATAGCCTAAATTGATTTGATTTGAAGATGATGATATGCCTTTGATAATACCAAAACCGAATAATTGTATAATTCATTACCAGCTCACGTGTTTCCTTCTTCCTACAGTCCCGGGTCCTTTAAGCGGGGCGTGAAAAAGCATATGATGAGGCCGTCAAGCTGAGTGTCACCATTATCACACGGTATGTGTAAGTAATGGTGACCCTCTTTTCTGGGACTTTGCTTTCAGCTTACCATCAGGCAAGGCGAAGTCTAATTGACGTGTTCTATATAAAAAATAAAAAATAAATCTCATAAGATTCTATGGCTACTGTATGCTCACAACTGTTGGTGCCGGAAGTAACGATTAAATCGAATGAATACTAGCATATTATTATATTACAGTGCTACATACAATCTCAAGCGGTTGTACCCCAATACAATGGTAGTATTACCGGTCACGTGGTGTTGCCACACTCGCGCCGCTACTAGAGGTCACGACTCACGACACGTAATAGGTTAACGTTCATGTGCGATAGGGTTGCCACTAAAAATTTTGCATTGTAAAAAAATGTACTGTAGGTTACTTTTAGGATTTTTTTTAAATTTCTAGTTTGTCTTTGTGCAAGCTTTTTTTTTAATAATAGAAATGCAATAATTATGGTACTTTTTACTGTTTTTCATTGTATCAATCTTATATTGTATCACTGCTGATGAAAAGTCTGCCTCAAAAGATATACCTTTATTTCTGATAAATCCAAAAAATATTGATCATTAATATTAAATAATTGCACCTTGCAGAGATTAATCTTGCTTATGTAGCAGCAAGCCTATCAGGTAATATGCTCCAAGTAGTAAACATCTATATCAATAAGTTTAAATAGATAGATAGATAATTATTTGTTTTACATCAACAGATTTACAGTAGGACAAGTAGGTATGTAGTATGTATACAATTTAATGTACGATGAGCGGCCTTATCACTGGAAGTGATTTCTTCCAGGCAAGCTTGACAACCGTGTTTACACAATAATTTAAAGATCACTCAGTAACTCACTATTTAGTTGTATTCTCCTCACTCATATTATACTGGTGGGTAGGCGCATGGAATGTCTTTGATATAACAAGTGTTTATAGGTCATATTTTAAGGACATCATAAGACTACGTACCCCTCAATGTGTGGACACCTTAAAGTGTAGACATCACCTATAAATTAGTCTTAAAATGAGATCGTAAGGGTGTTTTGGTGAGAGGGTCGATATTCTGGTCGTAGAGATACATAACCTATCAAAAACTTGTTTTATTACTGTCAATAGTAAGAATAACTTATTAATCAATCAATTAGCCCACAGTCCACTGCTGGACATAGACCTCTCCCAATATGCGCCACTTCGTTTGGTCCTCCATCTTCCGCATTCAGTCTGTCCCAGTCTCCATTTTTAGGTCCTCAGTTCTACCTTCCGTTTGTCTTCTCGCGGTCTCCACTCTAGGACTCGTTAGCTCCAACGGCCAAGAACAATTTGCTAATAAATAATCACTGATATCTACAGCATATCATGATTACTTCAAAATATTCAAGTTTATGTGTTTTTAATAACAGCTAAATACGTGTCAGGCAACAACAAAAAGTTGACAACCCTGAACCTGAACATAAAGATTAATAAATATATCTTCTTAAGTATTATGTAGAATTGTAAACATAATATTCCAACATTATGTCACAGTGGTTACATAGATGTAACTTATCATTACCTATTGTAATAACTATTATAGTTTTGTAGTCTTGGTGTATAACATGGGTGTAACAGTAAATTATTCAATTAAAGTATTATACTGCTGTATAGCTGTTATATACATGCCATTTTTTTATACAACTTAAGTAGCAGACAAGCACACGGCCCACCTGATGGAAATTGGTTACCGTGACCTATTAACGTGTATAACACCAGTGAAGTCACATTCATGCTGCCGACCCTGTAAGAACAGAGATTTTCTGTTCCTGTACCCCCAGACATCGTGCGTTTTAGTCGGTTTTAATCCAACATAAACTCTCCCACCGGCTCCAGCGGGGAGGGGCATCCGTGGGATTTTATGGCACGTAAAAATAGGAAATGGAAGTGAGTTAAGCTCACCTTTGTACATCAAGATGTATTTGTGATTGCCTGTTGATGTATCATTTTCCTGTGTACAGCAAAGAATTAAAGCCAGTGGGATCCGTGTCATAATGCAGAAGCGCCAAGCTATCACCTATCTCCCCACTTCCCTCCTTAGCCCTGTCCTTGAGATTGCCCTACATGCCATAAAGTCTGTGCAACACATCTGGCAGACACGTGGTCTTGACGCAATATAATAATTGTGTCACATAGAACAAGTTCTAAAAGGGTATTTCTACATGACAAAAAAATTGATTGTACATTTATTAGTACTTGCCCTTGACTCGGCGAACGTGCTAATAACAAGAGCGTAAAATCTGTGTGTACTCTATTTATATAGCATGTGTATTTAGTCTTATTTATATTAAGTAAGTATACCTCCCGTCATATATCTTGAAATATATATGAAAACGAGGCCCTGGTGTGTGTGGATTGTTTTTGATATAATTTGTGATTGCTGGATTTGAGTTCGTCCATTGCCGCAGTACGTGCTACCCTCAAAAAACATCTAAAAAAAGCGTACTGAGCTGCTACTTCCTGTAATATAATTGGATATTTCACTATCCATTTGCATAAAAAAAAAATTATCATAAAATATTTTGGCATATGGTAATTTAGGTTAATAATATTTATGCATATTTTTTTATCCATAACAAGTTTACCATATTTGTACTTTGGCATAATTTAATATTCAAATTATTAAGATAAAGAAATTGAATTGGGCTAGTCAAATTAGTTATTTTTTACTAAACGTCAAAAGAGAGAGAGTACGTTATAAAGAAATTTGTACGAAATAATTGATTGTGACGTCATAATATTTGACTATCAAATAATTTACTATTTATTTATGATATTACTACCAATCAGATGGTTGGATAATTAAAAATATATAAAAACGATAAAATAAGGACCAACGCACTTTTTACCGTTCTTTTACCATTCTTAATTTAGGTCTTAGCTCAGTTAAATAATTTATTTTAACTACACCAATTATATTTATTTGTTTATCTAGCAAGTTGTGTCAATTTGCAATAAATACCGTTTATACCAAGACTTAGCTTATTTCTATATTCACTCCTGACTCACACAGTATATACCCCCATTATACATTTTGGTGCCAAAATATGTTCCCTTATGGTTAATAGCATCTTTTAACGATTAAACTTGAAAATAGCCAAAATATCCGAGCTTTCTTTTTTTTTTATACCACTTAGTTGGCTGACAAGCACACGGCCCACCTGATGGAAAGTGGATACTGTGACCTATGGACGTCTGTAACACCAGAGGAGTCACAGTCGCGCTTCCAACCCTGTAAGTACAGAGTTTCTGTGCCGTCAGTAGAAGACAAAGCCGGGACAAGCCTTTAGTCTTCCCACTGACAGCACAAATTCTCCAGTGAGCTCTGGCTACCCTACTCACCGCTGGTAACACAACACGAAGTTATTATAGCCGCGGTATTCTGTAGGGCGGAGGTACTACCCCAGTCGGACTGCTCAATCGGGCGGAAATACCGCTGTGTCCTACCTCCTTTCTTTTCTATTATTTGGCTTATTCACAATGAATATTCTACAACATTCTACACAACGCTATCTAGACCCATGGTAAGCATAGATTAACTAGCTTGTGTTATGGGATCTATGTAGAATGCGGATAAACATACTTAGATACTTTTTTTTGTAAATACATACATATAGGTACATAGAAACACTCAGGCCTATGCAAACATACATATTCATGCATACAAATATTTCGAGACATACGGGATTCGAACCCGCGCCTTCTGCATTACAGTTGAACGTTCTACCGCTACGCCACAGAGGCCTTCCTTTTTTGGCTTTTATTTCACAGGAGCGACAACCAACCCCGATTAGAAAACCTACACCAGACCCTTAATCCTCAATCACCAGGTGTACTGTCTTACAGTTGAGGTAGGTACCTTCCTACTCTAAATTCATCAAAATCATTAAAGCTGGTTGTGAGAACACAGTTTCCCTGTCCATAACTTAGTGCATTAATAACATACATATAATCACGCCTTTTTCCTCAGAGGGTTAGACAGAGGTGAATTTACACCCACATTTCACCAATCATTGTATTAGGTTTGTAATAGTCAACAATAGTGACATCGACTCAACAACAACTGTTGATTCGATCCATGCATCTGAGGCGGAGCCTGGGCTGTTGTAGATATCTGTTTGATTTTAAATGGCCCTATCCCTTAATTGCCTTGTAGAACACTGCATGGGAAGAGATGCGGTGGTCCAAATTCTACTCTGCCGGGAACCACGTGGCATATTCATTAATAATTCGAACTAAACACACTGTTTACAATTTAGCACGATTTAAGTATATGTAGTTACTATGTTCTAGCCAAGGTTTAGTGTTAACACAAAACACTAGAATGCGAGGTAACCACTACCTTGAATATATAGTATAGACAGGTACTTACATATGTAACACAATTCTAATAAAAAAAAAATATTTCCGCGCATTTACATATTAATAACATACACTGTAAAAATAAAATTTAATTACAATGTTTGTTATGAATAAAAACAAAGTTATTTTCAACGAATTTTATCGCAATTTATTTTTTGTTACTTTGTTATTTATATTTTTTTTATGCAGAGACCTACTTCTAACAACCCATTGTGATAAAACTTAATTGTCTTAAACGGCTTACACACGACCTGAAAATCAGTGGTGATATGGACGAGAAGACCCTAAGTCGTACCAAAAATTGTCTCGTGTAAATAGGCAAATCGTACTTAAATTTTACTGTTTATGGTAGTACGAACTAGGGTCCTTCCCCCCACTTTCCCGATATCGCCACTAATTTTAGCGTCGTGTGTACGCCTTTTTATTCAACTAGTTGCTTGCTTGAAGTACATTGGCATAGATTGGACCCTTTTTTTTTTTACGTGCGCGAAATCCCCCCGGATACCTCTCCACCGGAGCCGGTGAGAGACGTTATGCCGGTTTTTTTTTTTTTTTTATATATGGGACACGTCAATTGGACTTCGCCTTGCCTGATGGTAAGCTGAAGGCAAAGTCCCAGAAAAGACGGTCACCATTACTTACACATACCGTGTGACAATGGTGACACTCAGCTTGACGGCCTTATCATATGCTTTTTCACGCCCCGCTTAAAGGACCCGGGACTGTAGGAAGAAGGAAACACGTGAGCTGGTAATGAATTCCAGGCCTTAATGGTGCGACAGAGGAAAGAGTCTCCGAACCGCTTAGTTCTTGATCGGATGTTTTGCACCGTGTGCGAATGACATCTAAGACCTGTCCGCGTTGTCCTGTGTAGGAAAGGGGAGGGTGGGACTAATTGGAAGAGCTCATCAGAACACTCCCCATGGTACAGACGGTAAAATACAGCCATGGACGCAACATCTCTACGCAGCTGTAAAGGTTCTAGGGTGTTCGTGATCTCGGGATTCCCAATGATGCGGACCGCACGTCGCTGCAACCTGTCGAGAGCATCTAGTAAGTACTTTGCTGAACCATCCCAGAGATGCGAGCAGTACTCCACACAGGAGCGAATTTGTGTCTTGTATAGAAGACACCGCTGCTCCGGCGTGAAAAATCGTCTCACTCTGTTCAGGACTCCGAGTTTTCGTGAGGCTGTTTTGATGATGCTTTCGATGTAGTTTTTGTTATTCAGGTTGCAGCGAACATCCATACCTAGGATATTGAGATTGTCCTGCAGTGGCAGTGGCGTGCTCTGAAGAGTGGGGAGGGGAAGGAAAGAAGATACTTTTGCTGTAAACGCACATGCCTGCGTCTTCTTGGCATTGAACTCAACCAGGTTCTCAGAGCCCCATTGAGAAATGTGATTCAGGATCCCGTCAAGCTCAGTGACAAGAAGCTGCCTTTTCTCTGCGATATCTGACTGCTTGGCCGCAGGATGTCCATGATAACTCCCATGTAAAGTGCTATCGTCTGCATAACAATGAATATTGCCGGTAGACAGCATGTCGTTGATATGCAGAAGAAAGAGAGTGGGTGATAAGACGGACCCCTGGGGCACGCCAGCATTAACCTGCAGAAACTCCGAAGCTCGTCCGTCACAAAGGACGCGAATACGGCGCCCCTGCAGGAAGCTAGCAACCCAGTTGCACAGCCTAGAAGGCAGACCAAAGGCAGGTAGCTTGGAAAAAAGCGATTTGTGCCAGACTCTATCGAAAGCTTTGGCGATGTCAAGACTAATTGTCAGTGACTCGCCGTGCTTGTCCATAGCCTCACCCCAAAGATGGGTAACGTATGCTAGAAGATCACCCGTTGACCATTTCGGTCTGAAGCCATATTGCAGGTCATTAATTAAGGAGTGATCCTCTAGGTGCCGCATGAGCTGTTTGTTAATTATGTGCTCGAACACTTTGCACAGCACTGAGGTGACGGCTATGGGTCGATAGTTGGCTGGCTCCGAGCGATCCCCCTTCTTGGGAATCGGCTGAACATTCGCCTCTTTCCAAGGCAAAGGCACTGTGCCCGAACTGTAGGATAGCCGGTACAGGCGCGTAAGCATTGGAGACAACTCCGCTGCACATTTTTTCAAAACTACCGCTGGAATACCATCCGGACCACTGGCTTTCCGGACATCGAGTGATTGCAGTACTGCACGGACATCGCGTTGCCTGATATGGATATCAGGCATCGCGTGGTCACTGTCGGGTAGTGTTGGTGGCTGCGTACCACAATCATCGATTCGGGAGTTGGCCGCAAAGAGATTAGCCAGCAGATTTGCCTTCTCTTGCGGCTCATGGGCCAGGGATCCATCAGGGTTACGCAGCGGAGGCAGCGAAGGCTGACAGAAGTTGGCTTGCACGGCTTTAGCCAGTCGCCAGTAGCCACGGCTTCCCGTGGGATGCATCACTAGCTCTTGACCAAGCCGCGCTATGCGCAGGGCATCCGCTCTGACGTAGGCCCTTCTACAGACCTTTGTGGCTCTGTTGTACGCCGCCTTGAAGTGGCCCAGATTGGGATGGCGCGTGGCGCGCGCCCCTACCCAAGCGCGGTACGCAGACTGTTTTTGTTCAACAGCTTCCGCGCACTCGCGCCCGAACCAAGGGCGCACCCCGCGATCACCGGTGACATCGGTGTATGAGATATAGTATTCCATACCCAGACCGATCTCACCGGCGACAGCAGTAGCACAATCCGATGGGTTCTTACCTTCAAAGCAGCGCTCAACCCACGGGATGGACGCAAAATAGTCACGAAGTCCATCCCAGTCCGCTGACGAGTAGTGCCAGAGACGCCGCTTCCCCTGCATGGGTCGTGGGGGCGCTATAATAGGCACCGTGGAACAGACCAGGCAGTGGTCGGAGTTGCCTAAAGCGGCTCGCACCGATACACTGTACTGGTCCGGATCACTCGTCAGCATAAGGTCTAGCAGAGAAGGTGCTAGGCCCGACCTTCTTGGTATCCTAGTGACCTCGTGCACCAATTGGGTCAGGCCGTGCGCCAGAGCAAATGCGTGGGCGGCTCTTCCCGCATGGTCTGTTTTGGACGAGCCCAACCAGATCTCGTGGTGGGCGTTAAAATCCCCCAAAAATACCATTTCGGCATTCGGAAATCGCTCCTGCGCATCATCTGCCGCCTGACTCAGATATTCAAAGAGTCGAGTTGTCTCAGCATCTCCTGTATGGGATCGGTAGAGGCACACATAGATCTGACTCGTAGGGCCATGGTCTACGTGTACCCAAAGGACGGAGAAGGATGGGTCCTCTAGGCAGCGCAAACGGCGACAGCAAACATCCGCCCTAACAAACACGCACACCCCGGCTTTTGCACGAAAACTTTCCTCAAGAACATAGCCAGGGTAGAGCAAGTAGGTCGTGTCGTCAGGGCGGTGTATTTACGTCTCCGTTAGAAAAAACATGGCAGGTTTCGCCGTCTCTAGGTGTTGGTGGACGGCGTTGAGGTTTGCATGGAGCCCACAGATGTTAGTGGACTCCACCTCAAATAGCAAGCTTTTGGGAGTGTGACGAGCCGCTGTGTTGCCTATTTCTCTGAATTGCGCTGCCATGAGTTTGGGTGGGAGAAGGCGTGAAGAGGTGATTGCCGCCGCAGCACCGTGTGACAAAGCGCGGGATATAGGTTTTATCTATGAATGTGAGGCATGGCGAGAGCCGATGCGCCGAACGGAAGGGCCCCCGTACCCCCCCGAGTATGGTCGCCGGGCTCCCAAATCCGGTCACCAACCGGCACGACGAACCATATCGGGATGCAGCCTCCCAAGGTGGTTAACCCCAGTTGGGCCCCTGTACTATACCGCGGGCGGCCAGCGGCACCACCGTTTCTACAGGTCTCCCTGTTCAGCGCATCGCCCCGCGCCATCCCCACTAGACTACGCCAAGACCCACTGGTCCCACTAGTGCTGCGACAACCACCACCTCTGTCCGGCTATGCACTTGCTGACCCCTGAACACAATCCAACCGAGATTGAATTGCTATGGAGGGTTTTTCGCAATAGTGCACGGTGGTACCTACCCGGTCGAAACTTGAGACAAATTTGTATAAACCCAATATGTGTGGACCCAATATGTGGCGTTAATCACGAAATTTTTCCGTGTGAAGCTAGGAGACTGTCCCCTAGCTAGGTAGACTTATAATCCTACTAATTGTGAAGATATACATAAAACATACATAAAATCACGCCTTTATTTTCGGAGGGTTAGGCAGAGGTGAATTAACACCCACATTTCACCAATAACTGTATTCGGTCCCACGTAATAGGTGATGAGCCTATTGCTGTATATCGGACATTATTGTTGACTCGAGCCCCGCATCTGAGGCTGAGTCTGGGCTGTATATCGCTGCTTTAAAACGAAAGAGCCACAAATCAAAATTAAGTTTTTTTCAGTAAAGCACATTGAAAATTTAAAAATGATTTTTTCAACTTTTTTAACCCCCCTATTTTTTAATACTTTCGTCTCATACATCATTCGATGCGTATTTTAATTCCCTTATCTTCATTATTTTAATCTGGTAGTAACTATAACATACAGACGACTAGGAGCACATAAGTCCCTTTAGTTTATAAAATATTCCTAACAATTAAATTAATATTTTGAATAAAAGGCCACAAGTAGAAAAAATAAAGACTTTTATTTAAAAAAAAATGACACAACCTTGTTATGAAACGTTAATCTAAAAATAAAAATAAAGAACATAAAAATACTGGTCTATGCGCACATTGCCATTAACAAAAAATCACAAATTTAACGTTTTATTAACAAAATAGTAGGTATTTTTCGCAAAAAAAAATGGTAATCAACAAATAAATTCTTCTAAAACCTCAATAGGCATACGTTAACACTAATTATTATTATTATAGGTAACACAATAATCACAGCTTGAATTATAATTAGGATAAATTCGTTTTGGCTTTTAGATAGAGATCAACATTTTCACTTTAATCTATAGGTAGTAGGCAATTTTCTAAGTAAATACTAATGAGCAGTTTCTATTATTATTACTATGCTATGTATCATAAAATCAGTCTGCAACAAAGGCATTAAATAGATAATAGGTAACAAATAAAATTAAAGATTAGTATAAAAACTTTCGTAATATTTTGGTATCACATTTTTTTCTATAAGGTTAAGAATACCCTGCTTTTTGGTTCCAGGAACCTTTAGCTTTTGTGCGTATAATTTTTTTAGTGACGTAGTTACTTCACTGTTAGATTTAGCTTGTCTTTTGGTCACAGTAGACACTGACTTAAACTCAGCGTCATCGTATGAAGTCTTAAAAAAAATTTGTTTCTGTTCAATTCTTATAAATTTATCCGAAACCGCTAGGGTACTCATAAAGAAAATTTTGCATACACGAAGGAGGGTCTCATTTTTGTCCAAATAATATGCGTGATTGAAATTTTTTCGATTACTACCGTCACGAGTGAATCCATATTTTGGAGTGATTTTGGTCATGTGCTCGTGGACAAATTGTCTTTGAATAAGCAAATCGCCTGTTGCCCAAAACCCTTCAAAAATTAACAACCTTTCTTCATTTGTTAATTTTGTAGAGCATTTAAGTTTGCACTTATCACCACAAACAGGACCCAATCTTTTGGCGTCAACAGATTTCCTAGATTTCGACAACGATAAATAAGCTTTACCAGTATTCCTTAGAAGTTTTGCTTGGTTTTTTTGCCATAACTCCGGATTTGCTTTCCTTTTACGGGACCTGTGTTGATCAGTATCAACACAAGGAGATTGCGCACCTGGGCTTGATGTCTGAGGATCGACCCTGGCTGGCTGAGTAACGACTCTGGGAGGCAAATTATTTTCAACACTAGAAGGTAGAGTATCGATACTAGGAGGTTGAATGTGGACGCTACGAAGTAGAGTATCGACGGTGGGTGATTGACTAGTTACAGACATAGTTTGGTTAGTCATCCTGCATGGTGGGTTCTTAGAGCAATGTGCTTCCATTTCAATATCACCTGAAATAAAAGGAAAAATAATGGTAAAAATATTTCTAATGACATAGGTTTTTGAAATCAAAAGCAGAAAACTATTGCTTACCTGAACTCGATAAAAGCACATTGCGAGCTTGGAGCTCCCAATGTGCTTTTATCGATAAGGTTCCAGACTTAGGTGAAAAAGAGAGTATTTTATTTGCCCTTGCCAAATCGTTGTCGCAATCTGACTCAGAAGATTTGTTTTGATAATCAGGGTCAATTACGCTATCGTCAGATGAAAAATCATCATCTGTGCTTGTAGAACCACTATTAGAACTGGAGATGGAATCTTCATCGGAATCTGAGCTACTTTCTGCAATCACTTTAATTGGTCTGTTAGAAAACTTCGAGCCTTTTTCACTTATGGAATCGAATGAAATGTCGAGATCCAGGCCTATCTGACTATCTGGTATTGAATTGGTACTCATATCCAACGAATCATCGTGTAAGACAGGAAATGTAGGTTCGTTGTTAAATAAAAAATGACGATCATCTCTCTGTAAATTGTTGGGTGAATTTTGGTTTTCTAACTCTTCGTTTTGTGTAGGATTAGTTTTAGGTAGGACCATATTTAAAATTCTCGTTGATCTACTACTCATTCTGTAAATAAAAATAAATAATTAATTAATAATAAAATTTATCAAAGGTGACCAAAAGTACATAAAATATATTAAGCGCATAAGTTTAAAACACTTGTAGCAGGAATGTCTGAATCTGTAATACCTCCCTCCTCCCGCTTCCGCGCGCGTGACACCGCTCTCGCCTACGAGTCAGGTGCCATGTTAATTCGCACGAGTTGTATATTTATGTGTATTATTATAACTTTAAAGTTTAAATCAACAAACAATAAAAACTGATAGGCTGAAATAAATAAATAATAAACAAATCATTACAAATCGATCATTTCAATAATAAAAGTTTAATTTACGCGTATATTTAGTACAATAATATAGTGCAGTATTAGTATATTATTATTTATTAGCAACAAAATATAAATAACACGCCATAAACCAAAGAATTCCTTTAGCATCATTAAAGCAATATCAAAGCCTTTTGTCTTAAAATAAAACATCGCAAACACAACAATACTTTGATTAAAACAGACGTTGTACAAAAAACAACTGTTAAGATTATAAAAAATATAAAATATTACGTATATTTATATTGCCAAATGGACACATTCCGAAATGTGGCATTTTTGCATTAAAAATAATTGTGTACTTACTTGTTTTTATATGCGAAACAGACACATTCGCAAATATGGCCTTGTGGCATATAAAGTTCAATCACAACAAAAGCAATTTTTCGCGATGTGGCCCTTTTTCATAAAACTGACGTGCGATCATGCCGACGGTAGGGGCGCAACTAAAAAGATGGCCGTGTTGCTCTTAAGATGGCCGTTGATGCATTAAAATGCCAAAAGGGCGGTTGCGTAAAATTATAACATAGAGACCGTTTTTAATGGGTGTCTTCGTAAAATATGAAAGTAAATGTGATTTTAGTTACATTTTTTAATTAAAAGTTATTTTGAACAATTTTGATTTGTGGCCCTTTAGTTTATAAGCAGCGATATATCTGTCTGATGTTAAACAGCCCTATCCCTTAGTCGCCTTGTAGGACATCGCATGGGAAGAGATGGGGTGGCCCAAATTCTACTCTGCCGAGAACCGCGCGGCGAAGGTGTGAATATATTTGGATGTTTATTACTCAGTCACACTAAAACGGCTGGATTGTTCTGGCTGAAGTTTTTTGTACAGGAATGATTGAAATATAGAGTAATACATAGGTTATTTTTATTCCTGGAATAGATTTCCAGGGATCCGTTTTTTATACAACTTAAGTGGCAGACAAGCACACGGTTCACCTGATGTAAAGTGCTTACCGTGATCTATGAAAGTGTGCAACACCAGAGGAGTCACACCCGTGCTGCTAACTCTTTAAGAATAGAGAGTTTCTGTACCGTCAGTGCAGAAGACACAATCAGGACAAGCCTTTGGTCTTCCTTCTGACAGCATAAAAACACTCCAGTGATCTCTGGCTACCCTACTCACCGCCGGGAACACAACACGAGGTTATTATTGCCGTGGTATTCTGTAGGAGTGGGGTACTTCCCCAGTCGGACTGTTCAATTCTCACTGAACTTCTTTTCCACGTGCACAGAGCTGTGGGCTATCAATATCAAGTCTGTTATGTACATCACAGGAAGCGATAACTTCTCTATTATTAGCTGATTGAAACAATTTCGTCCATTCATAGCGCAAACGACACACTAAAACAGTAGGATACGAACAACTCGCCATTATACAATAATGAACGGACAATGGCGAATGGAACAGATACCCGTAAAACAACAGATCACCGTTATTCTCTCATTCGTTAATCGAGTTACTGTTAGCGCGATGTAGGACCGTGAGAATAGACTATTGAAAGTTCTACCTACTGAGTTCTGGTTGGAGGTTATACTAACTTTACTATTCAGTTTTATAGCTAAGTATGTACGTAAATATTGCTGATAATATATATCTTGAAGATGTAACTACTTGAACAAACGTCATAAAGTTCGTACATGTGCTTCGAACATCTCCGGTAAACGAGTGGCATAATATTTACTAGAACAGAATACAATAATAAATTATCTTATAATCCTATAATCCTACTAGACTGACACGTATTTTGACGTTTATAAACGTATGTCAATCCCACACTTTGACTAGTCTATTCTATTCTATTATAAGAATTATATTATATTATCTGTGATTCCACTAACGAAATTCCACAGAGGCTGACTGTTTGATCAGACTTTTTTGGTTATTTGGTTTAATCAAAAGTAGGCTGATCACGTTGATGTCACCTATGTTGGTGGTCAAACCTGGTCGGGATCTCTGGGAAATCCTTCTTTCCTAGGGCAGCCTAGATTCCCCGGCACACAAGCCGTAAAGACAAAACCCCGTGCTGTTTTAGTCCTATTGAATCAGGCATACCCGCCTCATAACTAACTCTGGTAAGATAAAACCCGAGGGAGTTCCCGCACCCAAAAATAAACATACGAGTCTTTGTAAAAAGTGAAAACTAAATAACTAGTGACGCGTTCGGTGACGGCCCAAGCGTTCAGTGACAATGACGCGATTTCCATGATTTTATTCACCCAAAAAGTGATCAACTTTTTTTTATTATTAGCATCCGCAATTATTAATATTCCCTCTAACCCCTCCAACTAAGCTGAAATTGCTTGTACTAGGAGTGGGTTTACGTCAGTAGCGTAATGGCCACGATTCGAACCCGGGACCTCTCCATCGTAAGGTATCTCTACAAGCGCTCATACGGATATTATCCTTTCATGTATCCCTCCCTGTTCGTCACAGGAACTCTAGAGCTGAGACGTAATTGTTTACATGTGATACATTATTACCTATTACTAAATAATAATGTAGATAACCCATACGTCTTAGCATCCATTAATTTCTTTGTCCCAAATAGTTATGTGCGTGCCACCGGGCGTAGACAGCATCGTCTTTTCGTAACGCCACCGACATGGCGCGTGCCTCAGGCCACCAGTTGCACCACCGCAAGGGCTGTGGAATTAATAAATGGTCTACTGCGATCTAACCCTGATGTCGATGTATTCTCCGACAATATACATCATATGATGAGAAACGTCTTAACGTACCTGAATGCACCCTCATGAGATGTGCATCAGAATGGCAAATCAGTAGTGGCTTAGCAATATTATTATTCATATTTTATTACTTGCATGTACCTAGTAGATTAAGTTAGCTGTTAGTTAGTAAGTAGTATAACATTATTATAAGCGCTTTGGTGTTACACTGTTAGCTTGTATTGTTTGTAAATAATAAATAAAATAAATAAATAAATAAAATAAAGTAAGGCCGTCTCCTTAACCACTAGGCCACGCGTCTAAAGTAGTTTTCACTTCAAACATTACAGTACATATGCGCACACAAGTGTTAATTATGTAAACTAATTTCACTACGGCCAGATATATTATAAATTATAACATGTCGGGCCGTAGTGAGATAGTTCCTGTTCGTTCAGTTGCCTAAATAAGTAAATCGTTTAACCGGTCGTTTCAATGTCGGCTTCTATGGTGATTGGCCACACGTACATGGAGACAGCCTTGGATGGTGAAATCAATTATATAATATGACACACTGAGGGACAGTCAGTGATAACAGTCGGTAAACATAAAATTGTAATAAACTTTATTGAATATACATTTGTCAAAAAGTGCACACATGTGTGGGGCCGTAAATGCACACAGGTTAGTGGGGAGAGAGGGGCTCTTTGCGTTGCTTATTTTTGATGACATGGGAGCGGGGGGTTTAGATAATTAATTATTTACTTTTTCACACATAATATAGCATACACATAACCGCGGTAGTCTAGTGGTATGGGTAATGGACTGTTGAGACGAGGTCTCAGATTCGATCCCAGGTTTCACCATTGCACACTCCAATGACTTTTCGATGCTTTTCAAAGTTATGTGTGTATTTATCGCAGGTTTATAAGTGCCCGGTTAATGGCAATAGGCTCGCCACCTTTTACATTGGGACCTAAACATAAACTGGCGAAATGTGAGTGCTAGCACCTCTGCCTACCACTTTGGGGATATAGGCGTGAGTTTATGTTATGTTATGTATAGCATACATTACCTATACCATTAACATGGTACCAACGTATACGTAAGTATGGATAAGAATTTTGCTTACTTTTGCTCACAAGTGGCAGGTGGGGGGATAGGGGGGGTTGAATAAGTGTACTAAATCTGTTTACGTATTACTTGAAATATGTGAATATGTGAATATGGAAATAAACGATAAGATTTGCATATGATGTGCAAATGGCGGGTTTAGTTAAGTTAGCTCTAAAAGCAATTTTACAGACAAGCTTTCGGTGAACCAGGGGAGTCACACCCGTGCTGCCGACCCTGTAAGAATAGAGAGATTCTGTGCCGTCAGTGCAGAATACTCAATCAGGACAAGCCTTTGGTCTTCCCACTGACAGGAGACCCCACTTTTAAAAACTCTCCAGTGAGCTCTGGCTACCCTACTCACCGCCAGTAACACAACACGAGGTTATTATAGCAATGGTATTCTGTAGGGTGGAGGTACTTCCCCAGTCGGACTGCTCAATTGGAATCAATCTTACATTGGAAAGTTATTGGTATGATAGAAAAGAGAAAAGAATGATTCCTAAGTTTTTATCACCTTAGCATACAATACTTCAAATTCTACTAACATTTTATTTAGGAAGATTATAAAAAGTTTATTGTTACTCAGGCACATACTTATTTCATGGTAAAAAAGGTTTGTAAATGTTTTAATGTTAATAAACTTTTATCGTTGACTGTACACGGCTGGAAAAGTACAGTACAGAAGTTGATAAACCAGTAAATCATCATGTTTACCATATTCATATTTTATGTACATTTATTATGCAAAAAATATGTCATCGCTCATAATAAAACAGCATGTATTAGTGTGTGTGTTTGTGGGCTATACCGGAACTACTCGGACTGTCAGTCATCATCAGCATCAGAGCAATAATAGGTACTTACCATATTAAACACCTACTATATAAAACATCCAAAGGTAGCCGGTACCATAAGTAAAAAAAGAAAATTAAAAAAAAAATAAAAAAAGTCGCGAACCTTTGTATTTCAATGCTATTACGTACTTTCTGGACGTTCTATTTCGATCTTCTTATAGCCTGCCGGAAGAAACTGAAGTGATTTCATGGTACCTAAAGAATAGGACAGGATAGAAGATCGCTAGTGACGGCCCCCAGGCTACGAACAGGCCAGGCATTCAAAAGAAATTCGCATATTTAATGGGCAAGGTTACCACTCCTAACTGCGAGGACTGCGGCGTTTTAGAAGACGTGTTGCACATTCTCTGTGAGTGTGTGCGCAACATGTCTTATAGAGACATGCATTTTGGGGTCGCGAGCGATCAAAGTGTCGGCTGAGGTTCAGACATTATATAGATTAGCTGAATTGGGCTATCCTATTGATTGAATTGAATTTTGAAAATTGAAAATTGCTTTTATGTTTTTTCTGATCATGTTTTTTTAACTTGAATTGTAATGAATCTGGAACAATAATTTTAGCGTCCTTCCTATTAGGGGAGGAGTGCCGTTGATGGCTACGTCACAGTGTATACTTTTGCAGCTATCATCAACACAATCTGTGTTTGTCTGTATTATGTTTCCTTGCTCCAATAAATATTATTATTATATTATTATTAATTAGGTTTGGATTAGATATGTCTGTAGTGTAAGCAAAAGTTAATTTTCGTCAGTCTTGTTCTGAACATTGAAGTACAGTAATAACTACACTTAACAATACAGGATTTCAAGTCAAAAATGTAAGCACGACGGTATACGAGAAATGTGTGTCTTGTTACCCTAGTACAAGCAGTTTGGAGCCGCGGCGTGCTGCTTCCCCTCTCTTCAGGACCGATGGGGACATGAGGGCCTAGTGTCCTGACCTTTTCAGGGCCAGGACGATACGAGGAACGTGCCTTATGAGCTCCCCGGAATCAAAAAGTCACATACTTCCCTCTAGTAGATGGAACGTCATACAACAGTCGTAAAAACCAGGTCCAGATAAAGAGTAAAGGAGTGTGGGCAAGACGCAATCAGGACACAACGCTGATACCTATAATAATCAAGATGTGCAACCAGCTAAGACAAAAGATTATGACAGATTGATGACATCATCATTATAATTATTATTCTTATCTAGATATCCTGTTAACAACAATAAGACAACAATTAATATAACAATGAGAAATCAAAGCTTGTAATTGCTTAAAAAGAATCATTAACTTCCTTTATGGGCTAATGATTCAGTCCCATTATCTGTTCTGTGTATCTACATTGATTGGTTATCAGAAATTATCACGCTGAAGGAAAATTGTAAGTAATTCATATCTTTTTTTTTTAACTAGCCGACCCGCCCCCGCTTCGCTTGTAGCACAGGTACTTCAAAAAATATGTCACTGTAATTTTTTATATCACTTAGTTGGCAGATAAGCACACGTGCTCGTGCGTGCAAAAACAAGGGTGTCACACTCACGCTGCCAACACAGCCGTCAGCGTAAAAGACAAATCAGGACAAGCCTTTGGTCTTCCCACTGACAGCATAAAAACTCTCTAGTGAGCTCTGGCTACCCTACTCACCGCCGGGAACACAACACAAGGTTATTATGTCCGCGGTATTCTGTAGGATGGAGGTACTTCCCCAGTCGGACTGCTCAATTGGACGGAAATACCGTCGTGCCCTACCTCCTTATAAAAATACCTTCTTATAAATATTCCGGTGATTTATTATTTTACAATAATGTATTAGGACCCTCCGCGCCCTATCCTCGGTGAACTTTCCTCGGTAAACGGGCTATTCAACACCAAAATAATTTTTTAATTCGATCTTCGTACTAATAGTTTCTGAACTAGTTTTAGTTTTAGAATCTTACTTTAGGTTTTGTATGTTTAGTCGAACGCGTTACGTTTTATGAGGAGGTAGGACACGGCGGTATTCCCGCCCAATTGAGCAGTCCGACTGGGGAAGTACCTCCGCCCTACATAATGCCGCGGCTAAAATAACTTCGTGTTGTGTTCCCAGCGGTGAGTAGGGTAGCCAGAGCTCACTGGAGAATTTGTTCTGTCAGTGGGATGACTAAAGGCTTGTCCTGCTTCGTCCTCTAGGTACACTGGCGGCACAGAAATTCTGTGCTTACAGGGTCGGCAGCGTGAGTGTGGCTTCTCTGGTGTTACACACGTCCATAGGCCACGGTAATCACTTTCTATCAGGTGGGCCGTGTGCTTGTCTGCCAACCAAGTGGTATAAAAAAATAAAAAAACTTCCCGCGGTAAACGGGCTATTCAACACAAAAATATTTTTTCAATTCGAAATAGTTCCCGAGATTGTTTTAGTTTGTTTTAGTTTTGTTTGTTTGGGCGAACGCGTTACTAGTAAACAAACAAGTGAACCAATTCTTAATCTATACTATAATATTAAGTTATATTATATTTTTTATTTTATTTGTTTTTTTATTTTATATTATTAGTTATTAATTAAATAAAAATTAAATAAAATATTAAATAAATATTAATATTATATTTTATTTTATTAGTTATATTATAAAGTTGCAGTTTGTTTGTTTGTTTGTTTGTTTGAACGCGCTAATCTCTGGAACTACTGGTCCGATTTGAATGATTCTTTCAGTGTTGCGTAGTCCATTTATTGAGGAAGGTTATATATCATCACGCTACTACTTAAGGGAGCGGAGCATTGATAATATATGTTTACAAATCCGGCAATTTTTCATACATTTTTTGAAGACTAAAACATACGGGCTCAAAGGGATATAAAGCTTCAAAATATACCCCGGGCGAAGCTGGGGTGGGTCAGCTAGTCTTTATAATAAATCTGTAAATCTGTTGGTGTACAATAAAGAATTATCTATCTATCTATTAGTATAGAAGATATAGATTTCATTTGTTGCTTACCAGTGAAGCTCACACCTTCAACGTCTGACGTGGGTTCTTATAATAAACAAAATAAGCAGCTATTATGGCGCGTGCGCATTCAGTATTATTAAATAAACAACTGCAAATATTACGAAGATTTCGTTAGGTGGAGTTCACCAGTGCAAATAATTATAAACTGGGTTCTCATAACTTCAGTATAGTTTAAATTGATTAGTGAAATCCACTCTTAGACTGTATAGTTCTCATTAAAGTAGAGTGTTTGCACTTTCTTTCGGTGTTGTTTCAAGTGAAATTATTAATTTCATTAGACAGTCACCGCATAGCATAACGATGAGTAAGCATCAAATGTTTGTTTTGTACTACTATAGTAACAAACAAGTAGATAACTCAGTTGATCTGGGTAGTTTCTTTCTTAGATTGTACCTGGGTTCCCCCACAAGGCTTTGACGGATCGGTAACGTCTTACGGAAACCGCCAGGCTACGTGGGTTACAAATGCCCCGCCAGCCCCAGGTAGAAGAGATAGGCCCAAGAAGCCCTGGTTTGACGTCGTTGAGGGCATGCCTATGGCCTCACTAGCATGGACGCCCAAGATCGTGTGGAGTGGAAGAGGAAGAGCCAGAAGGTGGACCCTGAGCTTCGAGTTCGCCTTGGCCTCGTTTGCAATTAGGTAAATAAATCTCTATAAGGATTACTATGATTTTACCGGAGCGATCAGTGGTTTAGCAATGACATGGCTATGTCAGAATTGTACCTAGTCCGTTCGACATATCCACGTCATTGTCAGCCTCATTGCCAATCTGCCTTGGGGTTGGTCTGTATCTAAGTCTTGTGACACACACAGGGAGTCATCTCAAACAGTCGAAGGAGCTATCTCAAACATCCGAGGAAGCTATCTCCAGCACCCGAGGGAGCCATCTCAAACACCCAAGGGGACCATCTCAAACGCCGTCATTAGCCCAGGGTCAGCTGGGATGTGAGGATTGCCTTACACACTATTCACTGTATGAAACCAGAAATGGCGGGTTGATTAAATCAGTTCAAATAGCCACCTCTCTTGCATCCGGAAGGATTGCCTCAGCAAAAAAATATACAACATTTGAAAGGATAATAATTGAAGTCACAAGGTCACAGGCGGATACAGTTGTTCTTTAATGGATTTTCCTTGTTTCAGAAGAAAAACATTAACTTCCTTGCATTTAAAAACCACAGAATTACGTTTTATTCATGGCTGTATTTTTATGAGACGAAGGTGAGTGGGCAACCTTGGGGCAAACCGGTAGAGACTTTGAGTTAAGTAGGAGAAAATAAATATGAATCTATATCCTATTCTAGACCATATCTATATCTGTGTCGAATTTCATTTGGATCCGTTTAACCGTTTTTGCGGAAAAGAACATGATAACAAGCGTCTATCTAAGCAAACTTTCGCGGGATTTTAATATCATTTAAGTGACAGACAAGCACATGGCCTGATGGGTATGGTGCAACACCTGGACAGTCACACTCGTGTTGCCGATCCTGTAGGAAACTTCTGTAGAAAGAAGGAAACATGTAAGCTGGTAATGAATTCCAGGCCTTAGTGCTACAACAAAGGAAAGGTCACCGAACCGCAAGTTTCTTGATCGGATATTCTTCACGTTCTAGAATATCAGTTTTACAGTCTCAGTCAGTATTGCTTATAAATAGCAAGTTTAAAGGTCGAAGGACTGCATGGAGAACTTTATTAATGTGACATGGCCTTGTAAACACCGCGAAACCTGATATAAGCAAAGCCCCTATGTACAAACTTGGTCTTCTAAAGATATAAACACATGCGGGCAATTATGGCGGACAATGACCTTGTTAAAGTTACACTTTGTATAATGAATACGTAAATTAAGTAATTGTATGAGATGTTAATGCGATGTAATACGTTTTCTGCCGGCTTCCCTTGAGTTATTTTTTTTATAAACTAGTTACAGTAAACTAGCGAGCATGTATGATAACAAGTATGAAAGTAGAAAACGCGAAAGAGGCGTTTTTTTGGCTGCGTGGTTTCCGGCTGAATAGAATTAGGGCCACCCCATCTCTTCCCATGCGGTGTCGTACAAGGCCTCTGTCTAACCCTCCAGGGAATCACGCCATTATCCCTGGAGGTTTGTTAGGCAGAGGTGAATTAACACCCACATCTCATCAATCATTGAATTCGGTCCCACGTAATAAAGGGGTGAGCCTATTGCCGTATTCCGGGCACTATTGTTGACTCGAACCATGCATCTGAGGCTGAGTCAGGGCTGTATTTATCTGTTTGATGTTAAACAGCCCTATCCCTTAGTCGCCTTGTGCGACACCGCATGGGAAGAGATGTGGTTGTCCAAATTCTACTCTGCCGGGAACCACGCGGAACACGGAATGATTTGTGAAATATGGGTATTAATTCACCTCTGCCTAACCCTCCGGGGAAAAGGCGTGATTATATGTATGTGTGTAATGTTAAAAAGTAAAATGCTTTTTTCGTACGTAATTTTTCCATTACCATACATCAAAATGCGAAGGCACAGTGTACTGGCATGCGCTTGCACAAATTTTGTGGGTCATGGCGACCTGGTGCAAGTGGCCTATCGACACGCCACGGGGAAAATTACATGCGTGATGAATGCGAGAGCGAGACATCGCCATTGGTATGTTGAGTATGTGTAAGTGAGTAAATTAGAGTCAGTTCGTGGACATTTTCAACGATAGGAGGCTAGGAGGAAAATAAAAGGCTTTTGATTTAGCACGTCGGATATAAGAGGGACTTCGGCTTACTTCAGATTTGTAAAGCGTTCTCTCGCGATCTGTCGCTTGATATATTTATTGAGTAGTTAACACCGAAATTTTAGTTCTATTATAATGTAAACTTAATACGCAATAGTTATAACTACTCTTAAAGTTATCAAAATATATTACCAGGTCTTTTATTAAACCGCAGTAGCCTAGTGGTAAGGGTAATGGAATGCTGAGACGAGGTCTCGGGTTCGATCCCAGGTTTTACCATGGCACACACCAATGACTTTAGGCTGTTTTCGACGTTATGCGTGTATTTATCGCAGGTTTATAAGTGTCCGGTTATTAGCAATAGGCTCGCCACTTATTACATTGGGGCCTAAACATAAACTGGCGAAATGTGGGTGCTAGCACCTCTGCCTACCCCTTCGGGGAATATAGGCGTGAGTTTATGAGAGAGAAAGATGAGATTATTTTTTCCGGGTGTCGATTTTTAGGATACCCTATTTCATATCTCCTAATAACTAATACACATTATGATTAGATGATTTACAGATAGAATAAGCATTGCCATACAACGTGGCAATGCTGCCAGTCTTCTAGGAACGCTATCACAAGAGGCATGCGATGCGGAGGAATTCCACTACGCATTTTTACTTTTGTTCTTTTTTTTATTAATATATATATTGTAATAGATTTAATTAGTGTTTATCTAAAACAGACAGATAAATGTTATTGATTAAATAAATAATAGTAACTGTATTTTCTCTAATAACGGGTTGTTGTTGTTAATGTTAACCCTATTCGTGCTTGATGAAATAAACGGAAACACTTAACTCTTTAAAAAGCGAATATTTCGTGAAATTGGAGTACTAATTTTCATGTGTTTGAAATTCCAAATTGGGACAATTATTTGCCTGTTTGAATTCATAACCTCTGAATATGATTTACAAAATTTACCTCTCAGTGTCAGCACACCACTAATTCACATCCTCTCGTATTTGTATCGTTACAAGTGTTGCATCACTAGTATTCAGTATTTGAACAGTCATTACTTTTAAAAAGAATTTAAGCTGCACCTGCATCGGATATCCGATCGTCAGCCAGGCGAATAACCGCTCAACCAGCTCAACTAATAATCCTTGCTAGTCTCCTTAATTTTTATACATTTATGTGATTTTTTTTTGCTAATAATTCTGTCAATCATCTTTTCTGATCACCTTTCCATGTTTTCTTTAAAACTATTGCGGTGTGAATTCATAATATTTATACAACAGTTCGGAACTTTTCGCGATTAAATAATGGAATTTACTATTTCTGCATTGCTACGCATACGAAACGTGATCGATGAATTACCTATGCCCCCTATAAGCATAGGCCTGGGGGTGACGGGTGGAGCCGTCTGTCACCCTGGCAGAAGCAGGCTGCGGCAGAGGTGGGCCTTGCGCATTCTAAAAAAAATTCAAACCTATTTTTATATGGTTTAGGTTTGTTGCCCGATATTACTTTTCATAACCAAATAACTGTTGGCCATTTTTTGCAAATTTTGCAATAAATTTATCGATATTTCTTAAAAATAAATAATATTTTTCTTCTTCACAATTACAATCCTGATTTCCCTACACTAATAGTGTGACTACGAGTCCTGTATTTTTAATATTTATTATTAGTCACACTATGCAGTGTGACTACGAGTAAGTAAAATGACTCTTGGTCACCCTGGGGTGACAAAACGGGGTAACCACGAGTCCGAACTCAAAATACTTCTATAGTTTACGTAACACAAACAATTGTACACGCACTTATTATATCTGTGTATATAATAATTGTACCATTAAATCAATGACTACTCCATTGTATAGTACATTTCCAAAAACCACTTGTACATACTTGTTATGTACACACTATATAACAGTTATACATACATATATCAAAGCAAGGCCGTACTATGTACTTTCTGAAGTAATATGCAAATAGAAATTTAATCATGTGCAGATTACCTTTACAAAATATTAAGAAAAAACATGTAGGTACGTACGTATGTCACTGAACTCCATCTGAAAAACTTCTGGGCCCATTTGGATGAAAAAATTATATATTTGAGTAGGTTTGATGGTTTTTGGGTATTTTATATTCACAAAGCCGCGTAGTTTCCGGCAGAGTAGAATTTGGACCACCCCATCTCTTCCCATGCGGTGTCGAACAAGGCGACCAAGGGATAGGGCTGTTTAACATCAGACAGATATATACAGTCCATACTCAGCCTCGGATGAATGGCTTGAGTCAACAGTAGCGCCCGGAAAACGGCAATGGGCTCACCCCCTTATTACGTGGGACCGAATTTAGTGATTGGTGAACTGTGGGTGTTAAGTCACCTCTGCCTAACCCTCCGGGGATAAAGGTGTGACTATATGTATGATATATTCACAACATGAATATCTGTAGTTAAAATAAATTATTTAACTGAGTTCATTGCGTCGATTCTTATTTTATCGTTTTTATTTATTTTTAGTGCATGATGGAGATGGACACAACATGTAATAATAAATTATTATTTGTCTATTAAATATTATGACGTCACAATAAATTATTTCATACAAGTTGCCTTATAACTTACCGTTTTGACGTTTAGTAAAAAGTAGCTAATTTGACTAGTCAGTTAAATACCTAATTTTATTTTGGACCCTGAATATGGGTTATAAGTTCTAGAAAAAACAGCGAGGATGTCACAGCACGTCCTGTTCGATTCCTATATCAGAAAAACATGATGAAGAAACGTGTGTTAGATTTTCGTTCGACTCAGTGTCCTTTTATCTCATAACACTGACGATTTCGCCAATAGAACGTAACTTTGTCTAGATGCCCAGCTTACTTATGCTGCGAGCTATGTCGGTATTTTTTTATCAGATAACCTCATTACAAACTTTATCCTTCAAACAAACGACTTAATAGTGAACATAAAATATTGTTGCCTAATTACACCGGTACATATGTGTTAGTCATATTGTGACAGCAATGTTTATTGCAAAATAATTTTCAAACGTAATTTAACATGTTTATTGCCAAAGAGCAGCATCTTGAAGTACTTCATAACTGTACAATGTTTCAAGTCGTGACGTTGGTGCTGCAACGCGTCCGAAACGTTTGGCAGAAATAGTAAGTTCCATGATGCGAAAATTCCCGAACCTTTGGATAATTATGAATTCACACCCCGATAGTTTAAAAACAACACTGAAGTTAGTTTTATCAAAGTCTATAAACATTTGTAAAACAGACCTATTATTGGGTAACATAAGTTGTAATTTTCAATCGGAATCAAATATTATACAGCTACATATGAAAGAAATCGTCAATGATCAAGAGCACACAGATAGTGTAAGCATTTTCAGGGTTAAAATATTACTAAATTGAAAAATTTGATTCAATTGTTGTCGTATCGGGGATCCCTAAATGGTACAGAACTCCATCATATTATAGGAACGATTCAAGGTCTTACATTCATGCAAAAAAACTAAATCAAAATTGGTTCATGTATTTGGGAGTTACGATGCCACAGACAGGCTAATACACACACAGACACGTCATGCTTATAACACCCCATCGGTTTTGTGTCGGGAGTTTATTAAAAATATGTGAATTAATAGAGGACAATCAATTTATCTCTTAAAGTACTAGTAACAATTTTTTTCCTTATTATTATCCTACAATACACAAACAATATAAATTAATGTTATTTTTAAACTTTCGCGGTGTGAATTCATAATGCTACGTCGGCAGAAATAGTAAGTTCTACGATATAATTCGCGAGAAGTCCCGATACCTAGTATAATTATGAATATAAATTAACACACCAAAAAAAATCCGGTCATGCAACACCTAATTAATTTAATTACAAGCATGTAATGTATATTATAATTTCATTATCGCTTCCCTTTTTAAACTTTTTGTTTACACAATTTTATTTATAGCTTATCAAATTATGTGCATATTTTGATGTAAATTTTATTCCATTCTTCCGAGTGACTTAACTAGGGAAAGAAATCAATTGAGTATGATAGTATGATGATAGGTCTATCATACATCATCGTTAATCTCACATCACCAACCTGGCTGTCACCAGCTCAAATTAGAGACCGAGGTCTGCTTAAATATGATGTGACTTCGTATTTTCGGCTATAGAAGGGCGCCTGTCGTCTGATTACGTCCTATCTCTGTCCTCAATTTAGATGTGAATATATCTGTGCCTAAAAAAACACACACAGATACGACCATATTTTTAAGAGCATTTTATAGATGAGGTCCAAACTTTGAGGTCGTAGGGGTATGTAGAACTTAAGATTCGTCTCGTGCTCGCTATATACATTTGCCTGCATTTGTTTTACGGAGATATGTATTCCCGTCTTAATTGAGTAGTCCGACTGGAGAAGTATCTCCGTCCTATACAATACCGGAGCCATAATAATCTTGTTTTATGTTCCCGACGGTGAGTAGGGTTAGCCAGCGCTCACTGGAGAATGTTTGTGCTGTCAGTGGGAAGACTAAAAGCTTACGGCACAGAAACTCTGTTTTAACTGGGTCAGGAACATGTATATGATGCCCCTGATGTTGTGCATGTATATAGGCCACGGTAGATCGAGTGCTTGTTTGCCACCTATGTGGTATAAAAAAGATACGTTTCTGCTTCTACTCCATGCTAAAGTAACCAAATAGTTAGGTAAAAATATGTGCGGTAATAGTTTCAATGTTATTTAGAACTTAAAGATAAGATTAAGATAATAATTTCATTCCTAAAAAGAAGACGCCTATATTTCTGAAGGGGTAGGCAGAGGTGCTAGCACCCACATTTCGCCAATTTATGTTTTTAGGTCCCAATGTAATAGATGGTGAACCTATTGCCACTAACCGGCCACTTATAAACCTGCGATAAATACACACATAACTTCGAAAACCATCGAAAAGTCATTGGTGTGTGCGCCATAGTAAAACCTGGGATCGAACCCGAGACCACGTATCAGCAGTCCATTACGAATACCACTAGGCTACCGTGGTTCAATGTAGTCATCATAAATAAATAAATATACTACAACATTCCACATAACGCTAACTAGACCCATGATAAGCATGGCTTAACTAGCTTGTGTTATGGAATCTAGAATACAGATCGGAGTAGTATTTCTTGGAATCTTGGTTGGTAAAGAGATTGGAAAAGGACTTTGATTACCTTTTATCACGAAAGAAGGAGTTCAAAGCGGGGATGAAAGTTAGTATGAAAATTAGTTTCCTGAGGATTTTTTTTTTATATACATAGAACATGTCAATTAGACTTCGCCTTGCCTGATGGTAAGCTGAAGGCAAAGTCTCAGAAAAGAGGGTCACCATTACTTACACATACCATATGACAATGGTGACACTCAGCTTGACGGCTTCATCATATGGTTTTTCACGCCCCGCTTAAAGGACCCGGGACTGTAGGAAGAAGGAAACAATTTGGTAAATAGATAGATTTCAGCTGTGGAAAAGACTTGTATTCACCCTGGCGGAGCCACGGGCATAGACTAGCGAATTATAAAATAATTAACGCTACACGCTTTGCTAAGTTTCGGTCTAGATATTTGTCGGTTCTGAAGTAAATGGAAATTATAATATTGTTTCGGTTAACAAGCGTATGCTTTAATTGTTAATTACTATCGCTTGATTGAGAATTAATTAAAAAACTGTATGAAGTGAGCGGTAGGCAGCTACGTACCGTACGACCTCAGTTTGGACTTCAGTTATAAAGTGATCTTACAAATTAGGTCGCACGGGCGATTTGTTATAGGGTCCAAACTTTGAGGAAGTAGGCAGTTTCCAATACAGTTATTGTAAAGTACGACAACCGCGGTAGCCTAGTGGTATGGGTAATGGACTGCTGAGACGAGGTCTCGGGTTCGATCCTAGGTATTACCATGGAACCCACCAATGACTTTTCGATGCTTTTCAAAGTTATGTGTGTATTTATCGCAGGTTTATAAGTGCCCGGTTAATGGCAATAGGCTCGCCACCTATTACATTGGAACCTAAACATCAATTAGGCCACCGCAGTCCACTGATGGACATAGGCCTCTCCCAATGTGCGCCATTAAACATAAACTGGCGAAATGTGGGTGCTAGCACCTCTGCCTACCCCTTCGGGGATATAGGCGTGAGTTTATGTTATGTTACTGTGAACTGCCTACTCCTCAAAGTATAATATCAAAGTATATATAATAAGCACAGTAGTCTATTATAATAATCAGCAAATACTTCATAATGTTCTCTAACTGTGCCGGAAACATAGCATAACCATCTCTCTACCTCGAGATTACTGGTAATTACTGATTGGCTCTGGTCTACGAGAAGTCACCGCGTTTACAGACCCAAGGTTGAGGCATGACCGAGACGGGTAATATTATTTTCTCTAGGCTTATTAAATCCATTGATACTCTAAATTTGTGTCAAGCACGGCACCTACTCATGCTTGTAACAAATTTAGAGGATATGCTGCAAGTCAATCATTGAATGTAATCGTTTTCGGTTGACACTGCTTTGTCCCCTACACTGACGGCACAGACACTCTGTGCTTACAGGGTCGGCAGCGCGAGTGTGGCTTCTGTGGTGTTACACACGTCCATAGGCCACGGTAACCACTTTCCATCATCGGTAGGCCGTGTACTTGACTGCTGCTTAAGTGGTATGAAAAAAAAACACGTATAATTGGAATCAAAACTTCACAAGGTCGTTTGATTCTTAATTATACTAACCGGCAAATACTTGATAATGTTCTCTAGCTGTGCCGAAAACTTTCTGAGGGTATAAACCGATCATGGAATTATAATGAACATAATAAGATCAAGAGCTCAAAGGGTTTGCGTCATTGATTGTTTAATCATTTTATTGTTTTTCTGGTTAATCTAATAGAGACTCTATACGACTCTATGTTAGAATATAGTATAGTATAGAGTCTATACTATAGAGTAGGTTGACATTTTGATTGTTTGTTTGGTTGACTTTCATTTGCTGAAATGGTACTATTTTTAAAGGCTTACTGTATTTTTCAGCACAATAATATGCGTATGAAATACTTAACTTAACCTATCTCCCATATCATCCCAATATTATCATTTACCAAGTTGGTTTACCTGTTGTCCTACGTGGGTGACGAAAGCGATGCGACGCAATGCGACCAAAACTTTACGCTAGCCACTGTCCTATGTAAACGCTTCACGGCGAAGCGTTAAACGCGACAAACGCGTTGTTTTGGATTGTGCTTAACGTTTAGAATATTTATTTTATTTATCGTACCTTATTCTATCTATTATATATTATCTATCGTAATTATTCCGTCTTCTCTCTCTCTCTCTTTTCTCATAATTTAATGGAATGTCCACAAAAATTTTTCTGCTATGTATAACGAACATACAATAATGTTAACAGTCAGCCTGAAACCGCGGCGGGTGTAACGTGGTGGAAACGTCAGGCAAACCAAAGGTATGTACCTATAACATGATTACGTTAATTCCCGTAAACATTATTGTATATCATGGAACGCGAAAGTTTAATAGTTACTATAACAAACGTATAATTTTAGCATATTTACCTACTTGATTACTCAAAAATACAATGAGTGAAAATATTTGAACTACATTCTTTCAACAAGTCGGTGTTTTCACACGCTTTCATCAGTCTGTTTGATCACTATGTAGTTAACCATTTTGTATAACAAGGTAAGTACATTCAATATACGTATTCACCTAACTACCAAGTGCTTGCTCGCGGCGATGGTCCTCCTTCTGCGAGCAAGTAATGCTCGTGAAGGAGGAGGCGGGGCGGGAGCGGCAGCGGGAGCGACGAAGGATCGCAAGCCAAGCTGCCCGCGTACGAAGGCAACTCGGACGTCGGAGGTCGATGAACGACCTCCACCCCCATGAGCGCAGGCCTGGGGGTGACCGGTGGAGCCACCTGTCACCCTGGCAGAAACAGGCCGGGGCGGCGGCGCGTCTGGCGCGCCTCCCCGTTTTCCGGGGACGAGTTGGGGACTCTGTAGTCCCCACCACCCGAGAAGAGGGCCAAATCGTAAGAGATGGCTCTGGGTCGGCCAGGGTGCGAGGGATATGCCTGTCAACCTCACCTTCGGCAACCAAAGCGACCCACAGGCAGCGTGCGTTTTAGTCGGTTCGAGTCCGACATAACCCCTTCCACTGGCTCCGGTGGGACCCCCCACCGGAGTCGCGGGGATATTGCGCACGTAAAAAAAAACTGCCAAGTTTCTTTATGTCATCTTTCACTCTCTACCCACCCCCTTGATAGTTAATTAGTATGGTATGGTATATGTAAGTAATGGTGACCCTCTTTTCTGAGACTTTGTCTTCAGCTTACCATCAGGCAATGCGTAGTCTAATTGACGTGTCCTATATAAAACAAAAATATAGTCCATGAGCAGTGTTTGCTTGACGGTAATAGGCTCGCTTTTTTACATGTGACTGAAAATCATAATTTATGAAATTTGGGTGTTAATACACCTCTGCCTACTCCCTCTGGGATATAAGTGCATGAATATGTATGTATAATAAAACATATTAATAAATAAATACTGAATTCTTTTCAGTTTACCTTGATTCTAGTTCCTTGCCTAGACTAGACCGACATCTAAAATATTCAGTGAAAACTAACAATTTATACATTATACTAATTATTATAATAAAAAGTATGTATTAAGCAACTAATTGCAACAATATTTTATTCAGAATCTACTTCACTCGAGTGAAAGTGAAAGGAATGAGAAGCAATGTAGTAGATGCTGATAGAGAAGAGCGAGACCAGCCCCTCTAGACAAATGACAATACTTTTGTAGAATAGAATTAATCAAAGTAGGGGACTGACAAACGTTGACATAATAACATAACATAAACTCACGCCTATATCCCCGAAGGGGTAGGCAGAGGTGCTAGCACCCACATTTCGCCGCGGTAGCCTAGTGGTATGGGTAATGGACTGCTGAGACGAAGTCTCGGGTTCGATCCCAGGTTTTACCATGGCACACACCAATGACTTTTCAATGCTTTTCGTAGTGATGTGTGTATTTATCGCAGGTTTATAAGTGCCCGGTTAATGGCAATAGGCTCGCCACCTCCAACTCAAATTCAAATTTTCAAATAGTGCAACGTAATTACTTCTTTTTGATGTTAAATTCTGGTTAAAGTATTCCACCGCTTCTTAGGCTCTAGTGTAGGACATATGGCGCAACAAACTCCACAGCGGCATTTTCGAGACGTCAATTGACAATTAATTTGTATTTTGTTCCGACTAAATATGGACGAATTAACATTAGTCTCGTGACAAGATATAAAATAAAATAATTAACCTAAAATAGTTAAATTAAGTAAAGTACATAAAAAAGTCGCGTGCCTAATACTTACAAAATTCTGCCGTAATTATAGCATTTTAGGAGGGGCCTGCAACATACTGAAGCTAGATATTTTTCTAGGAGGTAGGTATTTCCGTCCAATTGAGCAGTCCGACTGGGGTAGTACCTCCGCCCTACAGAACACCGCGGCCATAATCACCTCGTGTTGTGTTCCCGGCGGTGAGTAGGGTAGCCAGAGCTCACTGGAAGTTGTCCCGCTTTGCCTTTCATACTGACGACATAAAAACTCTCAATGCTTGCAGGCTTGGCACGAGTGTGACTCTCTTGGTTTGCTCTCTTGGTGGGCTGTGTGCTTGTCTGCCACTCAAGGGGTATAAAAAAAATTGTCTTTCATATAATCGTCTGTCCTATACGAGTACTATGCTTTTTTACATAAGGTGTACTTTATAAATACTCTAAAGTAATTTTCAGGCATATAAAGTACCGATTCAGGCAATACAGTGCTAGTCTAGTAATAACCAGAGACAGGTCTCGTGTTGTGCGACATTTAGTTGCATTGGGAATGCGACTTTGCACTGCACCACGTTCCTGACCTTTACCAGTAGGTACCTACCATAGCATGTAGTCACCAACATTCCAATGGTGTTGGAGTAAGTTCTTCTAGCGCACCCTTTGCCTCTCTTACACACTTTCGACGTAGAGGGGGTCACCCGATTCCTGTCAACTGTTCAAAAGAGTCGCATGGTACACAACAAACTAGATCGAGGTACCTACCTTTCTTTTCCAGCGGCCTTTGAAGATATTCATCCTTCGCCACTGTTAGTCAAACATAAATATTTACGATTTGGGTCAAATATGATTGGATTATACCAATGCTGGTCTGAAATGAAATGAAATGAAATGAAATGAAATGAAATGAAATGAAATGAAATGAAATGAAATTTTATTTGCAGGTTTGAAGCATTTGCAGGTTTTGTAGTAGGCCGTTTCTAAAATACAAATACTCAAATAAACCAGTATTATTGGTCACGTACTACAGTAATGTGGTACTTGAGAGTTATAATACTGAGGCAATGATGGGGTTCATTGCTTGAACTTGTAAATATAATATGTATAATGTGTTGGCCGAAAACTGTGTGCGGTTTTGCTGTCAGATAATTTTAAATAAAAAAAGAACGCTTTTCTTTTTATACAACGGATTTTCGTCTATGGTAGTTTTGAAAGTGTCAGTTAGGAGTTTTGGCGCCAACATGAAGAATGGCGCATCGCGGTATTTTTTTATCTTCCAAAATTGGTGTGAATTCGAGATTTTATGTATAAAAATGGTGGATTTTTAGATATAATAACTTTGACAACGCACACAAGTGTGGAAAGTAACTTTGGCGTCTCGCCATTAATAATTCTAAAGACATTTTATATATACACTGACGGACTCATAAACTGCATCAAAGTAATAGACGACTTTGAAATAAATATTTTAACCAAGTATGCATACTTTCTATGCTGATTTAAATTGAAACCTCTAGATTGGTTCGTGAACTTTAAAACAGCGTAGGGTCATATCTTTAAGTTTAAGTTTATGTACTGGAAAGGACCTTAAGACTTTTATTGAAGAAAAAACAGAAATTTAAGAAAAATTGGTTTAATTAAAAAATTGGTTTTAACAATAGACACAAACTTTATGCAAGGGTTTATTTGTGTTTTAATAAGGTGTATTACCCCCACGTGCCCTTATTACGGATTCTAATCGGTTCCGCATAGATTTTATAAGGGTTTTTAAAAGATCTTGCGGAATATTGTCCCATTCTTCTGAAAGTGCTGTTCTTAGTGCTGCCACTGTCGTGGGCGAAGGGTTTCTCGCATATACAGCTCTTTTTAAATTGTCCCAAACATGCTCGATGGGATTAAGATCCGGGCTGCGTGCTGGCCAATTCATTGTACGTATCCCAACCTCTTCGCAATAATGTTGAACTTGTGCAGCTGCATGCGGCCGGGCATTATCCTGCATTAAAGTAAAATTTTCGCCTATGAATCCCATGTAAGGCACCACGTGATCTTCTAATATCTCTGTTATGTAGCGATGTGCTGTCAAACCCCCTCTATTACCGTTTTGACGGACCATGTCTATGAACACAAGTTCGGTTCGCCCGTTCATCGATATGCCACCCCAGACCATACATGAACCGCCTCCAAAAGGAACACGCTCCTCAATGCAACTTTGAGCATATCGCTCCCCACGTCGACGATAGACTCTTCTGCGACCATCTGCACCATATAAACATGTCCTACACTCGTCCGTGAACAATACAGAGGCCCACTGCTCTTCTGTCCAATTCAGGTGATGACGCGCAAATCTTAAGCGAGCTTGTCTGTGAGCTGTAGACAACTTTGGACCATTTGCTGGTCTAAAAGGGGTGATATCCGCTTCCTTTAACCTTCTTCTTATTGTTCGTGCACACACGTTTACTCCACGCACTTCATTAAGCTCGGTTTTGATGTTAACTGACGTGAGGAAACGATTTCGCAGGGAAGTTATAACAATAAATCGGTCATCACGACCTGTGGTTGCTCGAGTTCTGCCTGTACCACGTCTCCTCCTGTAAGAACCTGTCTCTACAAACCTTCTGTATATTCTAGAAACCGTAGACTGGTTTAAATTTAAATTTCTACCAATCGTTCGTTGATCCAAGCCCTCCCGCACCAATGCTACAATTTGTGCCGCTTGTTCGGACGAAGTATCCATATTATGGTTCAAAAACTCTCGATGTGTTAAAAAACTAACCCAACAATTATGCTGGTAACAATAATTCAATTGACAAAACAAAAAAAATCAATGAGAATCAATTTAAAACTTTGCTATAAATAACACGCAAATCTGATACTACAAGTAAATTTTCTTTCCCGGCTATATTCATTTGTTTTACTGCAGTTCTATTTTTAAATTAATTTTTTTTTTAAGATTAAGAGCCAGTCTTTCCATATTTATATAATTTAATCTAAAAAGTTTGCATACTTATTATAAAAAATCCTTTTAGAGTAAACCTGAACTTTGATGCAGTTTATGAGTCCGTCAGTGTATTTATATACTTATATTACTACTACTACATTACTTGACATTGGCATATATTACTTGCCAAAAAGGAGAAAAAAAAAATAGGAGCGCGAAATAGTTTCCTTGCCAATATAAATACATTGAATTGAAAAAGTTTGTATAACTGTTCCTGAGTGTTTATTTCGAATTGAAATCATATGACGTATATGGGAACACCTTAGTCCAGTACGTGTTATTCTAGATTATAGACCTTTTTTATTTGATGATCATGAAGGAATCGGATGACAAAATACTTATTATTCAAATCAAGCAAGTTAAGTACATAAATTATTCATTTAATAGCCATTATAGTCACAAACGTTAGATTATTTCATAATAACATGCAAACATATATTTTTTAAATTGTTATTCAATCAAGATTTCAAGTTAACGGCGACATAATAGCCATTGTTTCAACCAAATTATTGATGCTTAGTAATCTGATTCGAGGCATAGTCATCGGTTATGAATGAATAATAAGCCATCGCCGTACGGAGACACAATCAACAAACAAACACCTCAACCACGTAATTTTGAACGTAAATAATACGAAAACAGGGCACAATGCAAGGATATTTACACATAAATAGTATTGTTGGAAAACGTCTCAGAGAGATAATTATTCTATTATTCTTGTGTACAAAAATGAATATCTATCTGGTAATGATGTCTATTTTATATTACTGGACTGACTGTAGGTACGGACCAAAAATAATATACCACTAATTGACCTCACCACTAGAGTAAAAATGAGGGGGCCTTTTATGTATGTCCTACAGATAGGGTATACAATTAAATATGGGGTTCTTCAAAACGGACATTAAAAGTTTTATCCATGGTCGGCAGCGCAAGTGTAACGTCCCTAGTGTTGCATACGTACATAGGCCACGGTAACCACTGCACTTGTTTACCTACATTCACGCTAAGAAACAAATGCAATAGTAAAATGGTCCTAACTATCTATTTATCAAACTCACTCACTCCATCCCATGGTTGCCTGGTAGAGATTGCCTCGTGCAATAAGGACAATTTATTCTGCCACAAAACTGTACCAAATTGTATCTTTCTGTACGCATTCTTTGTGTACATACAATAAAGAGATATATTATTATTATAGTGTTGTTTTTTTATTCTCAATTCATTGTGTTGGTATTAAAACCAACTGAAAACACACCCACTAACACATGATATACACAATTACACACACACCACATTTCCTTGGTTTCGACCCTTAAATGTGGTGTGTGTGTGTGTGCAATTGTGTATATCGTGTGTTAGTGGGTGTGTTTTCAGTGTATTCTATATGCAAGAACTTTCTCACAATTATTATTATTATTATAACTAGTAATTCGGTCGTGATAAATTCATGAAATCAGAAACCAATGTATGGACGAGAGGCGATATTAGCCCCGAAAGTAAACTGGAGATAGGGGAATGGCATCAAGCTTCAATAGCACTATTATTAGAGGTCAAAGTTACTACAGATTCATAGTGCAACCGTTTCCGCTACAAGAATATACATACATACATATAATCGCGCCTTTATCCCTGGTGGCTTAGGCAGAGGTGAATTAATACCCACATTTCACCAATCATTCTATTCGATCCCAATGTTACACACCCAAAGAAATGTTCCTTCAAATTTGGGAATGTCCTCCGGCTCGAAGGAACGTATCTTTATAACTTTTCCTCGTGTGTCCTTTGAATTACTTCTGTGAACAAATGACTTGTAATTGTCTTGTAAAACTCATTAATGGTCTTTCGAGCCGGTGAAACTGGTATTTTTTGTTTTTTTTGTTGTTGATAAATCTACCATATCTGATCGTAACTCTCATTGGGATAGCAGTTTTAATTCATTCAGACCAATGTACACGGTATATAACTAACTTGTGGTTACGAACATTTATTAGTCGTGGTTACTGTACTCGTAAACACGCGTTATCGTACGCAACGTATCGAATTACAGAATTGCAACGACAATTATTGCAAGACCGAGACTTTCTTAGTATTTCTCTGCTTCCTAGTACGACGTACTATTATAGCTTTTCAATCAGTCCGCGAGATTTTTATCTTAACCTTACATATGAAGGAGTTCTTGGCATGTAATTGGATTTTTTTTTATCTTGAAAAAGAATATTTAACCGAAATAGTCTCTTTTTTTTCAACACCAAGGGTGTTACACTCACGCTGCCGACCACGAAGAAACCTTCTGATGCCCCTCTTGAAGAACCCCATATTGTAGGTGCTTGGGAAAACCGCAGCAGGGTTTTATTCTTTATTTTATTCTCTACAGGGAAGAGGAGGTGGTGCTGATTTTATTTAGGATCTTGTAGATACACGTGACGTTTACTTCTCATTCTATCAGGAGGCAGGACACGACGGTATTTTCGACCAATTGAGCAGTCCGACTGGGGACGTACCTCCGCACTACAGAATACCGCGGACATAATAACCTAGTGTTGTGTTCCTGGCGGTGAGTAGGGTAGCCAGAGCTCACTGGAGAGGTATTATGCTGTCAGTGGGAAGACCAGAGCTTGTCCTGCTTTGTCTTCTACAAAAAAGGCACAGAAACTTTCTATTCTTACAGGGATAACAGCGCGAGTGTAACTCCACCAGTGTTGAACACGTTCATTAGCCACGGTAACCACTTTCCATTAGGTGAGCCGTGTGCTTGTCTGCCACCAAAATGATATAAAAAAATTGTGCCTGTAGCCCACAGGAAAATATTCCCGGAATATAAAGTGTCAAGACCATGTACTATTTAGCACTAACGGTATAATCTATCTCTGATTTAATTTCCTTTAGACCCCTTCAGCGTCTATGGAAAGATTGAACAAGCGATATCTCTAGGAATAAATGTTATAGTTATTTCGTAGACTTTTTTCAATAATCTCTTCTTATGCGATGTCGTACAAGGTGACTAAGAGATAGGCTGTTTAACATCAGACAGATGTGTATATACAGCCCAGAGTCAGCATCAGATGCATGGCTCGAGTCAACACTAGTGCCCGGAAAACGGCAATGGGCTTGCCCCCTATTATGTGGGCCCAAATACAATGATTGGTGAAATGTGGGTGTTAATTCAACCAGGTAGTTCTGCATAGGCATACTAACTGACCCACCCCAGCTTCACCCGAGGCATACTTTGAAATATCAATTTACCTATTTGAGCTATTACCTATTAAAAATAGGGGTTGATCGTAGAGGGTTGAAAATTCAGAGTTGTATGTACTTTCTAATGCTATATCATGAAAAAAAAACAAAATATCTAAAAATTAAAACAAAAAATTAGGGGTGAACTACCCTTACCATTTAAGGAGATGAAAAATAGATCTGTTCCGGTTCTCAGACGTACCCAACATGCACACAAAATTTCATGAGAATCGGTCAAGTCGTTTCGAAAGACTACAAACACTGCGATATTATACGAGAATTTTATCTATTAGAATTATGACTATTTATACTGTTGATTGATGGCTTAATTTTACAACTACCCACATGTGAAATATGTTTGAGTGTCGCAATGTTTCTAAAGGAATGTTCTTAAATGTCATTGTAAACCTTTGAGGATGCCGTAAGGCGAAACCGGTCAGGTGTAATAAGCAATAAAGTAATGTGGAAAAGTACAAGTGAGTTATCAATATTAGAATTATGTTTTGACTTATTTACCTATTGTTATTTAGTGATTATTATGTTCCTTGATGGAGAATAACCTCGGCTATCAGTCGCGTTGTACGATACCCACAGTAAGTAAACTAATACTTCCACAGAAACCACTTGCCTAGGTTTCATTTTTTTTTTTTTCTTTTTTTTTTATACCGCTTAGTTGGCAGACAAGCACACGGCCCACCTGATGGAAAGTGGTTACCGTGGCCTATGGACGTTTTTAACACCATAGGAGTCATAGTCGCGATGCCAACCCTGTAAGTACAGAGTTTCTGTTCCGTCAGTAGAAGACAATTTACAATAATATTGTAAATTGCAAACTATTCCGTTACGAACTATATAATCTGTACAATGTTTAATTACGGTTTGAAATGCGAACCAGTTTCATGATCATGATTATTATCTGTTGGTAAATGATATCATGTTCTGATGTTAACATGTAAGTCGGACACAGAGGCATAGACACCATGTGACCACCGCCTGACCATTACATAATAATGTTCTGTTGCGTGGAACCTGCACCTCAAATTGATGTCAGATGAATGTGTTTTACCTCAATACAGTTGTAGGAAAATGAGCTTGAGTGAAGTAATTCTTTGATCGAATTTTCAGATAGGTATTTTTATGACTTTTCAAGCATTTAAAGTCTTTTTACTCGGCTACGCCAGCGAGGGTAATGTGTTACGTGTAGCTATATAGTTTTCTTTGTTCGCCTCTACAGGCCTAAGGGCTGATCGAATTTGAATGAATGAGGTTTTAAATGTAAAATGTTCATTTCCCTAGTGTTATAGGGTACAATAAAATGGCAACAAAAACGTTGGTGTGGAACAGGTTTGATGTGTTTGCAACAGCGCCGAAATATCGGAAACTCAAAACAATACAACATGATAAATATCCCGATAGCATTAATACAAAAAAAAAATTAAAATATATCGAGTAGGTTATCAAAATGAAGGTAATTAGAGAATTACTAAAATCATATCCTAACTAAAACGGAGATTACTATTAGAAGAAGATAACTCATATTCATAACTAAAAAGTTTAAAACAAAATTATTTATTGATAATTGTAAAAGATCGTAACTAGGTTGCTAGTTGATAGCAGGCGGCACCCATTAATTTTGTTTTGTTTTATGATTGGCAAATAGGTACCGCCTGCTTTCAAACTTATTTCGATCTTTTAGACAGCAGTCGGGGTTCTTTTTATTTATTTTTTAACACTCAACAAAATTCAGCTTTCCTGCAGGTACGGCTTCGCACCAAATCATCGTTAGTGGATGCTTACAACAAATAAAAAGAATAAACTGGGATGAACCCAAACGATAATAAAACAGTCAGTCAGGATGTCAGAGCAAGCCATACGAAGAAAGATAGATGTATCTGTCACAGATCTCAAAGGCAATAATGTTGTTTGCATTAAAATGTATCGATATTTTTTTTAGTTGGAGCTAAGAAATCCATACCAAATCCGTCCTATTTGGTTCTCGAAGACCACATAATAATTTCAAATGTTTTCAAAGAAAAACAGAGAGATTTATGTTAGTGCAGGCCTTTTTGAAAATTAAAATTCACCTTATAATTTTATTTAAGTATTTTATGCGGGATTTTCGAAGTTTTATTTTTACCATAAAATTTTGTTTGAGTCTGTTATTGCGGGGTTTTCGCTTTTACGGTATCTCAAATGTAATGTAACTTGTTATTTATTTTGTAAATCTTATGCAAAAATACCTGTTTTGTTACGCTAGGTTTATGAAAGTAAATGACTCTACTAAAATCATGATGTCAAATTAATTACCGGTTTGTATTTACATAAATTACTGGTAATTAAAACGAGTCCCAATTCAAGTAAACCACTTGAGAACTTCGAACTCGCACTAACTTTTAAACTTACGCGTTCCATGATGTACAATAATGTTTATGGGAATTATATTATGCCTTGATCGCGTTAATTCCCGTAAACATTATTGTATATTCGAAGTCCTCTTGAAAATCCTGCTTCGCAACAAGAGCGTCTTCGTCAACACAAACTCTGAAAGTGCAGAGATACTTGGCCAAAACTCACTTAAAATCGGATCAATTTTAATGTATATCCGGTTCAGTTTGGATCAATGTAACTTAATAATTTTATTATTATGAGTAATATTATTTTGTTTTTTTTTTCTAAATAAATAAATACATTTTATAAATAAATAATTACATTATTGTTTTCTTATCAAAAATGTAACTTGAATATTATGTACCTACTTACGTATAATATTTTCATAAAATACTTTTAATTTGAATCCTGGACAGTACAAATACGTTTTGATATTGTCTAAAGTTTACGTAAATATTTATCATTAAAATTATACCACTTTTTAATTATATCAAACCAGATAAATGATTAAAAAAACATTACATTAAAAAGTGGTTTTATTTCAATACAAATATTCAACCAATCAATTATAAATACTCCACGACATTCTACACAACGCTATCAACTGAAGGGTATTTTTATACCGTTTTTAATTTTAATTTAAATAAAAACATTTTCATACCAATTTTTTTTTTTTTTTAAGAAAGAATTGAATAGTGCCAATATTGAGTATTACAACCTTCTATGATTAAGCACAAAAATAACGAGGTAGTAAGAAATACAGTAATTAACCGTACTTTAAACGTTTTTAATAATCTGTAGGACCTCCTAAAGCATTAGCAACAGCTCGACAACGGCGTGGCATACTTAGTATGAGATTGTCAATCATCGTCTGTGGAATATGGCTCCATACACTGCGAAGGTGTAAAAAAAGTTGTTCTTCAGTGTTCAGATTTTCCAAAGAATCACTGAAAGCTCTTCTCCCAAGTAAATCCCAGGCATGCTCTATGGGATTGAGGTCGGCAGACTGAGCAGGCCATTCCAACGTCGTAATATTGTGCTCGCTTAACGCATTGACCACTACCCTCGCGGTGTGTGACCGTGCATTATCTTGCATGAACATAAAATCTTAACCGAACTGCTGTCGATGAGGGATTACCATGGGGTGTATAACCTCCTGAATGTATTGGTTTGCATTCAAATTGCCCCGTATCCAATGAGATCGGTCCTTCCACCAAGGCGAATTCCAGCCCATACCATGATTGTTCCACCTTGGTAAGGATGAACTTCTTGCGGATTCTGGAGACGACTCCGACGTCCAGGAACTCGCCATATACGCACTCTTCTCGAATCAGGATGAAAACCGAAGCAAGATTCGTCGGAAAACAGAACCCGTGCCCATTGATGGTCGGTCCACTGTAAATGTGCGTTTGCCCACAATAAGCGACAACCTCGATTTCCACGTCGAAGAGCTGGAACCCTAAGCGGTCTGCGAGCATAAAGATTGGCTTCGTGTAGTCTTGTTCTGACAGTTTGATCGCTAATAACCACTTGATGCTGAGACTGGAGGCCTGCGACCAACTGACGAGCAGTAATCGTGGGTTGCCGCCTTGCGGAATTTTGCAAGAAACGATCTTGTCGCGGGGTAGTAACCCTATTTCGTCCCCTGTGACGTTCGGCAACATCCCCTGTAGACCTGTAGCGTGCCCATAATCTGCAAATTACGCTTGGTTGGGTGTTGACAGCATCCGCTACGTCGCGTTGAGTTCGTCCAGCTTGCAGCATACCAACAGCCCTTAACATCTCTTCGCGACTTAAATGACGACGTGACATGATGACTACAGTCACAAAAATGCACAAACCATACGTAAAAGACGTATTATTGATAATAAACGTTATTTACAATCAAAAAAAATATTTTTTATTTTGCCTCAGAGAAACTGCACAATCAAACACTTTTAAAAGTTTTCCCTCCATATTCGAAAATCATTACTTATTTAAATTTATTTTTAAATTTCGAACAACTCTGTAATCTACTTTATTCTATTTTTATTTATTTGCTGCCAGTTATTTGCAAAACAAGATTTACACGAAAAAAAATAATTGGGGTCATCTTGTTCCCTAGACTTTGTTGAGGTGTTTACATTGAAACACCCAGACCAATGCAAATATACAAATTCATTCATACAAATATTTGCACTGAGCGGAAATCGAACCCGCGCCACCTGCATAGAAGTCGAATGCTCTACCGCTACGCCACAGAGGTCGTCAATTAGCCCGTCGCAGTCCACTGCTGGGCATAGGCCTCTCACAATGTTGCCAGTTTCAAAGTTTCCACCCTGGTTAGACGGGTTAGTACAAATATTGTTAAGTATAAAATATAATAGGATCTAACAAGAATGGTGATCCTCTTTTCTGAGACTTTGCCTTCAGCTTACCATCAGGCAAGGCGAAGTCTAATTGAAGTGTCCTATTTATATATAAAAAGGTATTTATATATAAAAAGGAGGTAGGACACGGCGGTATTTCCGCCCAATTGAGCCGTCAGACTGGGGAAGTACCTCCGCCCTACAGAATACCGCGGTTATAATAACTTCGTGTTGTGTTCCCGGCGGTGAGTAGGGTAGTCAGAGCTCACTGGAGAGTTTTTGTGCTGTCAGTTTGATGACCAAAGGCTTGTCCTGCTTTGTCCTCTACACTGACGGCACAAAATCTCTGTTCTTACAGGGTCGGCAGCACGGATGTGACTCCACTGGTGTTACACACGTTCATAGGTCATGGTAACCACTTTCCATCAGGTGGGCCGTGTGCATGCCTGCCACCTAAGTTGTATAAAAAAAATTCTAATATAAATATTGTTAATGTGCCAAATAAAAAAACTTCCACACAAATACGCGCGACAAGAGCGTACTTATATACCACTCCCGATATAAACGTGCCTACACTTCTAACATAAATAATCAAGTTAATTAAAGGGGTTCGGCCACCAAAGGTGATTCACCTAGGGTAAGGTGCATCCTACCTTGGTGATTCATCTAAGTCAGGACTTCCCAAAATGAATCACGTATGCGTAACTCTTGGGGAACACTAGTTAATTACGGAAGGTTGATAGGTACTTATTTGCGCGATTCGGTCTTTTACCGATAGACAGACCTTTTTTTTATTTTTTTTATACCACAGGGTTGGCAGACAAGCACACGACCCACCTGTTGGAAAGCGGTTACCGTGGCCTATGGACGTGTGCTACGGCAAGGGAGTCACACTCGCGCTGCCAACGAGTTATATTTGACTGTGATAATGATGAAAAACAGAAATCGATAAAATACTAAATTTCATTAAATTAAAATTGAAATTGAGTTAAATTGGTGTTGGAGTTCACTCCATTATTGTAAGTTTTTTTTTACTGATTCCAAACAGGTTTACAGGTGTTCAATTCGATTTTTTTTCCTATACAGTCAGTATATTAGTGTACATTGTGGTTGATAAATCATTTACAAATACGAACTTCTTCAAACCAACTTGCTTGTTTTAGATAAGTGCGTAGAGTTCGAAGTTCGAACTCGCAATACATCGATAAGAGGTCTGTCGTTTTAACTATTACGCTACCGCCACGCTAGTTTCTCACTTTCGTTATAACATAATAACCGTTTCAATTATGTAAATACACCTCACTTCATAGTTTTTAAACATAATGCAACGTTATATGAATTACAGATAACATTCTATTGTATATTTTTTGTAAATGGAATAAAAAAGTTAACTTTGTGCAAAAAAGGTAAAATGTCGAAGATGACTCATCGCATAAAACCGGTAACGTGATAAAATTTAAGGGCATTCTGTGGTTCTAAATGATTATGGGTAGATAGGCCGGAGCCTGGTTTAATTCACGATTCACGCAAGCCTGTTTCTTAAACTGATTTGCGTAAAATACATTTTAAGATAGGTACTTACGTCCTCTTACAGCATATATTTAAAAAAAACACCGTCTCTCAAATGCCGAATTGAATACCAAATCTATTCTTATTCGAAATTCGAAATTAGAAATTCAAAATGCGAATTTATTAGCCTATTCATTCAATATGACGCGTTCTATATTCAAACAAAATATAAAATGGCCTTGCTTTATTATTTGTAACATTTGTCACTCCTTACACACCACATCTTAAATACAATCGTTAATATTGACTAAGTTCACCAAAAATCATCCCAAACAGGAAAAGCGTGGGCGCACTATTGCAGAATTTTATCGCTGTCCTTGAGATCGAGACCCAGTGCTTAAAAAAGTCAAATTAAAGCGAAGGTGACCTAAATGAGCACATTAGTCAAATTCCATATTCTTCTATTTGTATAAAAAAGCTATCGAGATTCCAAACGAATAGTTCCTTTTTCGTAAAAATATAGCGCAAGGCGCAATTAAAAACCGAACCGACGCCTCCACTAATCACCACAAGCAAATAAATCACATTATTAAATAGTAAGAAAAGTAAAATAATAACTTACATTGGATAAAAATAATCTCCACTAACAGCTACAACTATCACAAACTTTATTAAGATCGATTTTTTTAGGTTACGTAAACAAAACACACGGCCTGCTAGCGTTATAGCGGTACTCGGACTAAGGTAGCAAGCCAAACAGGGCAAACAGCCAGTTGCTGTTGCCGCGCTTGTGACAGGGTTACCATTTCAATACCAATATTTCTCTTTAGGAGAATATTGTGCGCTTTATTTTGCACCTAGAGTAGGAAAGAGACGGCCAATGTTATGATTATATTACGAGAAGTGAGTGAGTCATTGCCCCGTAGCCTGTAGTAAAGTCACTGAGTGAATGGTACACCATACGCTAGGATGCCGACACTTGGCCGTTTTATGGACATTCAAATTGGTGAAATGGCATTCATGATAGTGGTCAGAGATGATCTATTATATCATCTCTTCCTCTGTAGCGTACGAACGCGGGCTCTACCGTGTTCGAAGCCCGCTCAGTTCAAATATTTGTATGCATGAATATATTTAGCCGAGTGGTCCCCGGCAGAGTAGAATTTGGACCACCCCATCTCTCCGCATGCGGTATCGTACAAGGCGACTAAGGGATAGGGTTGTTTAACATCAGACAGATATATACAGCCGAGACTCAGCATCAGAGGCATGGCTTGAGTCAACAATAGAACCCGGAAGACGGTAATAGGCTCACTTCCTATTACGTGCACCCGATTTTAATGATTGGTGAAATGAGGGTGTTAATTTCACCTTCGCCTATCCCCCGGGGATAAAGGCGTATGTATGTATGTATGTATGTAATAGTTATAACAGCGTTAGTTCTGGTGTCATTCAATGTTTGCACTTTGGAGCCTGGGGTCCGCATTTCTACATTTTCTTTTGATTAGCGTTACTTTCGCTTTTGCGGAAGCATTCTTTTTTTTTTTTTTTTTTTTTTTTTTTATATATAGGACACGTCAATTGGACTTCGCCTTGCCTGATGGTAAGCTGAAGGCAAAATCCCAGAAAAGAGGGTCACCATTACTTACACATACCGTGTGACAATGGTGACACTCAGCTTGACGGCCTTATCATATGCTTTTTCACGCCCCGCTTAAAGGACCCGGGACTGTAGGAAGAAGGAAACACGTGAGCTGGTAATGAATTCCAGGCCTTAATGGTGCGACAGAGGAAAGAGTCTCCGAACCGCTTGGTTCTTGATCGGATGTTTTGCACCGTGTGCGGATGACATCTAAGACCTGCACGCGTTGTCCTGTGTAGGAAAGGGGAGGGTGGGACTAATTGGAAGAGCTCATCAGAACACTCCCCATGGTACAGACGGTAAAATACAGCCATGGACGCAACATCTCTACGCAGCTGTAAAGGTTCTAGGGTGTTCTCGGGATTGCCAATGATGCGGACCGCACGTCGCTGCAACCTGTCGAGAGCATCTAGTAAGTACTTTGCTGAACCATCCCAGAGATGCGAGCAGTACTCCACACAGGAGCGAATTTGTGTCTTGTATAGAAGACACCGCTGCTCCGGCGTGAAAAATCGTCTCACTCTGTTCAGGACTCCGAGTTTTCGTGAGGCTGTTTTGATTCCCTCCTAACTCCGAATGAAAATGCGCTGCGCCTCTTCCCTCAATTAGTAGAAATACCTATTACTATTAGTTCTATAATTTCAACTATTATAGTATTGACGAGCGGTAGAAATTCAACTGCTAAATCAGAGGTCGCGGATTCAATTCCTGTTCAGTGCAAATATTTATAAGGATTAATATGCATATTTGTATTAGTAGTGTTTCTATATAGGTATCTAAAGCATAAAAAATAAATTTAAAATTTAAAAACCCCCGTCATAAAAACAGCCTCCAAAAAGTTGAAAATAAATTGATCTTTATCTTTGATGAACCTAGTAATAGTTTTATTCAAGCGTTGCCATGTCGGGGGACCTTGGATCGTTCAGATAATATAACGGAGTGCTTTACCAGTTTCTCTATACCAGGTATTTTTATTTAGTTATATTTTAAAATATAATTTATATTTATGTTTATTTTGTTTATAATATAATAAATAAATTGACACCATTAAATTTTTATTTTACACTTTTTAATTAATCTCTTTGATTTAACACCCATATTAAGGGAGTTTTGAAAAAATGGGCATTTAGGCATTTTGTGGCGTCTACCATCTTGGATTTGAAATTTATCATAGTGTTTGGTATCCTACTAGTCAAGCCCTTTCATTTGATACCCATATTGAGGGAGTTATAAAAAAATATGCACTCCGAATTTATATGGCGGCGCCTTCTTCAACCGATTTTTTTTTCAAACATAGCTAAGAACACTCCCGACTAAAATACCTTTCAAATCAAAAAACGAAATCCTAATCGATTCACTCGTTTAGGTGCTATGATGCCATAGACAGACATACACACTCACACATACACGGATACGTCAAACTAGACACGTGAAAAAGCATCAGATGAGGTCGCCAAGCTGAGTGCCACCATTGTAGCACTTGGTGTCTGTAATGGTGACCCTCTTTCCTGAGACTTTGCCTTTAGCTTACTATCAGGCGAGGTGAGGTCAAGTTGGCGTGTCCTATTTAAAAAAAAAATAACACTCATTTTTACGTCAGGGGTTGGAAACTAAAATCAGAAACATAAAGTCTTCTTCAGAGAAAGCCACTTCTGAAGGTTAGGCTAGTTAAAATATCTAGTGTTAATAGAAAAGATTGGAATGAACATAATATCAGCTTGCAATATAAAATGCCCAAAACGAAAAGCAAGGCAAAAACTAATGTCCGCTCTATACGTTCGGGAACGTTTAGAGCACTGTGGCGAACACGTAGGCCAGCATACTCTCTATAAACATCAAGAATGTCACAAACCATTGCTCTACACGTTCGGGAACGTTTAGAGCACTGTGGCGAAAACGTAGGTCAGCATACTCTCTATAAACATCAAGAATGGCGCAAACCCCCGCTCTACACGTTCGCGAACGTTTAGAGGACAGTGGTGAAAACGTTGTACAGCGTACTCTCAATAAACATCAAGAATGTCACAAACCCCCACTCTACACGTTCGGGAACGTTTAGAGCACTGTGGCGAACACGTTATCCAGCATACTCTCAATAAACATCAAGAATGACACAAACCCCCGCTCTACACGTTCGCAAACGTTTAGAAGACAGTGGTGAACACGTTGGCCAGCATACTCTCTATAAACGTCAAGAAAGGCACAAACCCCCGCTCTACACGTTCGTCATCAGATTGGCCTACCAATAAACAATGTTGGACATTTTACACTTCAATACTCATGTAAAATTATGTGTAAAATTGACAGACTGGCAGAGTGCCACTATCTTAGTCTAAAAAAGCTGTTGAAAGGCAACCGAAATGTGAGCCAGCGTTGATCACATTATCAATTAATCGCGATAGGATCCGATCTAAAATAACTTGATTATAAATAATAATAATAATAAAGCCTTTTATTCGGACAAAATATACAATTAAGTTTTAAAAAACCACTGCACTGTTTTTTTTTTCGAAATTAAGTATATTCGACTATTTGATGCTTCTTTATTTTTTGTAAATCCGTTTGCCAATTGGCAAAGGCCTCCTCCAACCTACTCCATTCTGATCTCTCTATGGCTACTCTACTCCATGTTGTACCTGCAACTTGCCTTATATCGTCGTCCCATCTTTTTTGTTGTTTGCCTCTTTTCCTTTTGCCTTCCCTTGGGTACCAACGTGTTGTTATTTTGCTCCATTTATCCTTTCCTCTGGCCATGTGTCCCGCCCACTTCCATTTCAGCCTTTTTATTTTTAGGGTGACGTCCTGTACCTTGGTCTTTCTCCTAATATTAATGTTTCCTATTCTATCCCTCCTCTTTACTCCCATCATGCTTCTCTCCATTGCTCGTTGGCAGATAGCCAGTCTGTCGGTGGTGTTTTTTGATAAGGCCCATGTTTGACTTCCATATATTAGGGTTGGTAGAATGCAGACATTGAATAATGACCAGGACTTATAGTAATTAAAATTACACTTTACTCATTAAAGTTTTTTTCACTTCTATTTTAAATTTATTTATTGGCATATTAATCAAATCCTGAGAAATTTTATTAAATATTTTTATGCAGCTGCCTACAAATGAATCACCAACCTTGTGAAGCCTAGTAGTTAAAGAATCGGCCTTGCGATCGAAAGGTCCCGGGCTCGAATTCTACCGACATGAATCTAATAACACAAGTAATTTAGCTTAATTGGATGCGTTATTTTTTCTTTATATAACTTAGGTGGGCGATAAGCATACGGTAACCACTTAATGGAAAGTGGTTACCGCGACCTATCAACGTGTGCAACACCAAGGGAGTCACACCCGTGCTGCCGACCCGGTAAGAACAGAACGTTTTTGTGCCGTCAATACAGAAGACACAATCAGGACAAGCAAAAACTCACCAGTGAGCTCTGGCTACCATACTCACCGCCGGGAACACAATACGAGGTTATAATAGCTGTTTAACATCAGACAGATATATACAGCCCAAACTCAGCCTCAGATGCATAGCTCGAGTCAACAGTAGTGCCTGGAATACTGCAATAGACTCACACCCTATTATGTGGGACCGAATACAATGATTGGTAAAATGTGGGTGTTAATTCACTTCTGTGTAGCCCTTTGGGGATAAAGGCGTGATTATATGTATGAATGTAGGTATGTATTATGTAGGGTTGAGGTTCTTCCCTAGTTAGACTGCTCAATTGGGACGGGAATACCGTCGTGTTTTATCTCCTCAAAAATAGAATAATAAAGGAAATATTAATAATTTCAGTTACTAATATTTTTATAAAATTAAACATAACATAAACTCACGCCTATATCTCCGAAGGGGTAGGCAGAGATGCTAGCAACCACATTTCGCCAGTTTATGTTTAGGTCCCAATGTAATAGGGGGCGAGCCTATTGCCTTTAACTGGGCACTTATAAACATTTAAAGCCTGGGATTGAACCGGAGTGTAGAAGACAAAGCAGGACAAGCATTTAGTCTTCCCACTGACAGCACAAATTCTCCAGTGAGCTCTGACTACCCTACTGACCGCTGGGAACACAACACGAAGTTATTATAGCCGCGGTATTCTGTAGGGTGGAGGTACTTCCCCAGTCGGACTGCTCAATTGGGCGGAAATACCGCCGTGTCCTACCTCACTAAAATGCCTCTATGAGTTAGGAATTGTTCAATAAACAAAATCAAATCATATACAATAATGTTAACGGGAATTAACGCAATCATGGTAGGTATAGGTACATACATACCTTTGGTATGCCTGAGGTTTTGATCGGCCGTGACTGCCATGACCGACTGCCGTGAGCCAGGCTGACTGCCTCAGCGGTGCACGCCCGCCGTCTTTCACCTAAACCACTGAATCGATAGGTACTGATAAATTTTAGTACAGAGACAGATTAGGCCTGGACGCGGTGCAAGCGGAGCCGCGTGCTACTGCTAGTGAGTTATAATTTAAAACAAAAAACCACAAATCCATTTGATTCTAGTTGAATACATAATCCCTATCTCATTGAGTTAGGAATTGGGAATTCAATTCAAACTCAATAAAAAAATTCTAATCATTATAACTTACAAGTTGTGACAAGATGGCCACAAATCCACTTGATTCTAGTTTTTATTATCGAATAAAGTTATAAATGTGTCGAGAATATTGAGATAGATCATCTCTTTATGTTATGTTATATTATACCTAAAATCGACCATCGTTTTTGTAGCTAAACCGGTCATCAAGTATTATAAATAATATATTTTAATTTCATTATGTTTATGAGAAATCGCTTGACATCAGACAGATTGTACAGCCCAAACTCAGCCTTGGGGACTCTGTAGTCCCCACACACCCGAGGAAAGGGCCAGATCGTGAAAGATGGCCCTGGGTCGGCCGGGGTGCGAAGGATATGCCTGTCATCCTCACCTTCGGCAACCAAAACGACCGACGACGGCGGCGTGCGTTTTAGTCGGTTCGAGTCCGACATAACCTCCTCCACCGGCTCCGGTGGGGAGGTATCCGTGGGGATTTTGCGCACGTAAAAAAAAAAAAATGTATGTAAGTTCATCTGTTTCCTTAAATTTCCTCTACCACTTATAAGAACTGGATAAATGATGTATCGTTAGATGTATCTTTGTCATCCGCTGGTTATAGGCTATAACGTGTCACTGAATTTACTGTGACGCCCTCTAGCGTTCATAAAGTACTGAGTTAAAAAATAAATTTCAGATAAATATGTTGTGTTTAGTATCTACTGAAAGGGCTTAATCAGCACATTTCAAATAGGTATGTATAAATTATACCTATGGCTTGCCTCAAAATAATATGTCTAAAAAAACTAAAACCTGACTATTCACTGAAAATCACGCTCTGAAAAGCACTAAACAAGAAAATATCAAGGGTAGCCGTGGTCGTAGGTATGGCACTAAGTCTAATAAAAAAAATACATTCTAGGGAAAAGTGCATTTAAAAAAATACATTCTAGAGAAAAGTGGCAGTTGGCTTTCTTCATGTGAGTAAGTAGCTATATTATTTGTATATGGGTATCTACTTAGGGTTTGCGCCTTTTTGAGAGTCGCAAAGTCCCTGCATGCCGTGTCTATACAATAATTCGTCATTGTCTAATTAATATTATCTAATCAGCAAACATATTAACAAAAACTATATCAAAATAATAATTAATGTTAAGTATGTTAACTATGTTATCAGTAAACATAATATAAAAACTAAAGCAGACATTTAATTTTGTTGCAACCTCCATTACTCATAGCTGTATGACCTTTATTATTTGATTTATGAATGCTAAATTCTTGAACGGAATTTAATTAAAATACTTTCTGTTTTTTATAATAACTAGCTATCTATTCCGTGGCTTCGAATGAATGAAATGAATGTCATTCACCAATCTACTATTTTTTTTTATTAAAAAGTGACGGCAGTAATACGTCTGTTTTCAAAAAGGTTTTTAGAGTTCCGTGCCCAATAAGTAATAACAGAACCTTATTATGAACCACCTTATCTCATCCGACGCGTGTCATAAGAGGCAACTAACGGAAAAATAGGTAGGTAAGGAGTTAGGACACGGCGGTATTTCCGCCCAATTGAGCAATCCGACTGGGGAAGTACCTCCGCCCTACAGAATACCGCGGTTATAATAACTTTGTTCCCAGCGGTGAGTAGGGTAGCCAGAGCTCACTGGAGAATTTGTGCTGTCAGTGGGATGACTAAAGGCTTGTCCTACTTTGTCCTCTACACTGACAGTACAGAAACTCTGTGCTTACAGGGTCGGCAGCGCGAGTGTGGCTTCTCTGGTGTTACACACATCCTTAGGCCGCGATACTCATTTTCCATCAAGTGGGTCATGCGCTTGTCTGTCACCTAAGCGGTATAGAAAAATAAGACGATATCACTGCGAGAGGAGGAAAACTCGAAATAAAACCCTGTACTAACCGGTGCGGCCAGCGTGGAAACAGTAGGCCAAAGCCTCCAAAACATGGGACACAGTGGACTGCGATGGGCTAATTGATTAATAGATTACAAAGACTACGCTATCTGTCTGTCTGTCCATCTGCCATCACTATCACCAAACAGTATCTCATGAGCCGTGATAGGCATTTAGGCAGTTGAAATTTTCACACATAATGTATTTCTGTTTCCGCTAAAACATTTTAATACAGAATGATGCCCATCGTGCGCGAGTCTGACTCGCACGTGACCGGTTTTTTTTTTTGTATTGCATTATGATTTTTATTGGGTATACTGTTGCAGCGTATATGATATATAATTTGGACCACCCCATCACTTCCCATGCGGTGTCTTACAAGGCGACTAAGGTATAGGGCTGTTTAACATCAGACAAATATATACAGCCCAGACTCAGCCTCAGATGGCTTGAATGAACAATAGTGCCCGGAAAACTGCATTAGGCTCACCCCTATTATTACGTGGGACCGAATTCAATTATTCGTCAAATGTGGATGTTAATCACCTCGCCTAACCCTCCGGGGATAAAGGCGTGATGATTATATGTATGTTAGTATGTATATTGTTGCATATTGGTACCAACTACGCAACTCTTTCCTCTGTCGCACCATTAAGGCCTGGAATTCATTACCAGCTCACGTGTTTCCTTCTTCCTACAGTCCCGGGTCCTTTAAGCGAGGCGTGAAAAAGCATAATGATAAGGCCGTCAAGCTGAGTGTCACCATTGTCACACGGTAAGTGTAAGTAATGGTGACCCTCTTTTCTGGGACTTTGCCTTCAGCTTACCATCAGGCAAGGCGAAGTCCAATTGACGTGTCCTATATATAAAAAAAAAAAAAAAAAAAAGGCAAAACCAGGCAGCGGGACCTTTCAAAACTTAGGCTATACGTGACTTACTATAGACAACGGTCACTAGAAATAACGCTTGTATGTTACATAGACTGGGTGAGTAAGGTGATCGGTAATAATTTACATTTTTAATAAATAAGTAGTAAGTAGTTTTAGGGTCAGCAGCGCGAGTGAGGTACCAAATATAACATTATAGTCTATTCACGAAGCCGTGAGAAAAATGGTAAACAAAGAAAACAGTGGTTGTCAAACTTTTGTAGTGTATTAATGTAGTCCTTTTAAAATTTGGCAACATATCGTCAGCATTTACTTCCAAAACCTTGTCAATTATTGGTAGTTCATTTTCAAAATAAAACATATGTACTTTACGGCGTATCGCGCCCAAATCCATGTCGTCTAAGCTATGAATCAAAGATTGCCTGTATGTTGGTGGTGGCGGAGATTCGAGACGACCTGTTGTCTTCTTTTCTTGTACAAACCGATATACAGAGGCTCGTGATATTCCCATAATTTCTGCAGTCTTGTCCATAATATCAGTTTTGTAGGGATACGAATCTTTGGGCCAAGCCTCTTCTACATGTTTGAACACATTAATAACTGTCTCCTTATCCATAGAATGCATTGGAGTACGCTTGGAACGTTTTTTCTTCGGTGAAGTAAACGTACAAGCACCGTTCGGACCAGGTTCACCCATTTCCAGCAAAATTAACGTTCAGAGAAAAGAAACTTAACAATAACTGAATATAAAAACTTAACACAACTATAAAACTTAACAAAAACAATAACTTTAACAACGAATAATAAAGAATTAACGAAAACAATCCGGGAAGAAACTCTCGCGTCAACAAGTTGATCACGAGTAAAAAATGGCGGGTGTAACCCGGCTAAATACAGAAACTATTAATTGTACTTTCATTACTTAGTATTACTGTTCACCTTTATTTAGTAGTACTACAAATGCATTCAAAGTTTGATATTCACAACATTTTTAGGTCTTTTATAAGGTCAATAATTTTGAATATTAAAATTTTACTTAAAAAATATGATATGTGTTAAGGTGAATATTAATTAAACGAATTAATTAATATTCAGTTTGTATTAAAAAATATCACCTAAAATATGCCGGTTTGTTCATAATTTTATCTAGCTTCTTACATAGTTAAAATATTTATTAAATTCGTTGTTCAATTATTGATAAAAAACTGACACCTAAAAGAACCTTTTTTATGGTTTGTTTACCTTTTTTCGCACGGCTTCGTGAACGGACTATAGATCTAGTAAAAAAATGTTTTTCACTGAAATTAAAATAACGTTATTAAACGGTATTAAGTAACGTTATTTTTACCGATAAATCATCGGTAGGTAGCGTTCTTTCAAATAACTGGTAAAATACCACTCAATTGTCGATATGACGTAAAACGTTACCTCTTTTAGTAACGTTATCTTCGTAGGATGAAAATGGTTGATGATACATAATTTTTAACGTTATTTCAAGACCCTTAAGTATATCCATAATATTAAATTATCGCATTGATATTTTTATACAGCATCTATATTTTTTCGAATGGAAAAAGTGACAATGTCGTTGATTACACATAATTCTCATCATCTCCAAGATCATCAATATTTCCAAAACATTCAAATTATCCTTAACACTAGTTTTTGAATATGTGAAAAAAAAGTGTACCTATAAACGAACAAAAACGGCTGACTTAACAGAATACATACATCGGTAATGGGTTATACCGATACTTATTCCCATCCCTGCTGCGTGGTCAAAAGGTGTCAATCAATACTGTCAATGTCAACAGCCAGCTGTCAGACAGATGTCAATGTCACTAATTTCAATAATTCGGATTGTTATCATACAAATACTTTTGTATTTTGTAAGTGAAGTGAATAATAAAATCAAATGAAACTTATATAATTCATAACAGAACTTAAATCATCAAAGTAGACTCTAACCAATATTATAAAACTACACACTAAAAATGAACTTTATATTGTTCGTCGTGATATCTGCAATAAGCTATGTATCTGCTTCATCAGAGTTATCAAATTGTAATTTTACTGTGACTATCAATCAACAACTAGAGATGGATGGATTTCACAGGTATATGAGTAGATAGATAAACTCTTTATTTTATCGTCTCTTTAAAAGGACAGGTCAGAAGCTCTTGGAAACGGTGTGCATGTATGAAAGATATAACGAGAGTAGGGTGCGTGTGAAGTAGTAAGGATGGAAACTGACTTACTTTACTTTAATAACGCAACGCGAGTTTGACGCCCCTGGTGTTGGACACGTCCATAGGCCACGGTCACCACTTTTCAACATGTGGGCCGAGTGTTTGTTTGCCACCTATAGTTGCGGCAGGCTATGATAGCCGTTTTGACACGACTGGTTTTGCTCGTTTTCTCTTTTTTGATGCGCTTAATATTGGACAATGAACTCTTAGACGAATAACTAAAGAAAGCTATGGCGAGCCTGGGATAGAAGAATATGAACTTCACACACCAAAAAAAAGAAAACAATAAAAACCAGTTGTGTTAAAATAACATGGTACTAACGAATGAAGCAACGCCACGAAGCTTACTTTAGTGGTGGGCTGTTGTTTCTGCCTACTCCGGAGGGAAATAAGCGTGAGCATGTGTATGAATATACTCTTAGGTAACAAATATTGTATAATTAGTGCCCACCTGCTACTTCGTATGCATAGACTTGTTTTACCCCCTTTGAGGTGAAGTTTCATAAAAAAGTTTATCTTTCTCAGGAGGCATGCGTTCGATCCTTGCTCAGTGCAAATATTTGTATGCATGAATATAGGTATTTGCATTGGTCTGGTCGTGCCTCGGAAAGCATATTAAGCCAATGGTCCCGGTTGCCATTTGAACATCTATGGCAGTCGTTATAGGTATTTGGAGCCCTAAAAAGTCCAACAACAGATCTAGCTGCAATAGTTCAATATCACATTTAGGTTTGGGGGTCTGATGGTAGTTGCTTCACGGAAAATATTGAAGTTCAGCTATATCCGCAGTTAGACTGGTAAAGCAAACCCCGAGGTGAAAGCTTCAGATGAGACTGGGATTAATTCTAGGATGAGAAAACAGAACAAAAGACCAGGCAACAATTAACGCATTTGGCATCTTATTTTTCAGGCACCTGACATATGCTGTAGACATTTCTATAGCTGGATATAAGGATAATTTAGTGACCACAGAGTGGCCTTATGATGACTGCTTCCTTTCGCTGCACCAGTCATTGCCAGCTGGTATATATGCTAGCCTTGATGAACTAAATGACCTGAGTAGAGCGCGGAAAGTGAGTAATATACCACCTTTTTATTATTTCTAAGGATAATCTACCCCACATGTAGGCGCATTTCATTCTTTCATAGAAAAAAATACTATACACAATGCTAGTTAGATCAGCATCCCCTGTGTAGCAGTCGAATGTTGTACTGCTACCCTACAGAGGCTGTTGTATCAATATCCATTGCCATATCTCTATGAATAAGTACAATGGTCAAATATTCCTGGGATATTTGGTTCTTATTATTTATCAATTAAGTCCCTTACAGATTACACAAACATACATAAACTCACGCCTATATTTCCAAAGGGGTAGGCAGAGGTGCTAGCACCCACATTTCGCCAGTTTATGTTTAGGTCCCAATGTAATAGGTGGCGAGCCTATTGCCATTTACCGAGCACTTATAGACCTGCGATAAATACACACAACTTCGAAAAGTCATTGGTGTGTGCCATGGTAAAACCTGGGATCGAACCCGAGACCTTGTCTCAGCAGTCCATTACCCATACCACTAGGCTACCGCAGCAGATTATATAATTAAATAAATTTAAAAATATAAAAAAACAGTGCCCCATCTGCATCGGGTACAGGGACCAGGCTACCGGTGGTTAAGACTCCAGGGAACTTCCTCACTTTGCGTGTTGTGCCTAGCCTTCTGCATCAAGCCCTTGAGCCCATAAGATGTTGATCGATGCTCTTGACTATAAGTCTGTGAACTGAAATGACTATCGGTGCAATAATAGCTGAGTCTACATCCCACATGTCGACAATTTCATGGCCTAAGTCCTGACATTTAATATGTTTTTCATTTTCTGCCTTCACGAGATTCTCGTCATGAGGAATAGTAATATCAACTATTACTGCACGGTGTTCTAATCGATTTATTATTATATAAATGCGAAATAGTTTTTGCGGATAGAAATCGCCATTTACCAGTGAATGTGAGTAAAAAGTTACACTAAGTACTCTTTTGTAGGCTGTCCTCTTGCTTGAGAAGAAGCAGTACACTCCCATAAGTGTGAACCAAATTATGGAAAGGGACTCTGAGGTCCTATGTTAAAACTTTAAAAGCAATGATACAAATGATTATGAACAGGACCCAGGACAAATAAATACCTACATTATATTGATTTGTTCATCAGTTGAAAGTAAATATCTTGCTAGATTGCCTCAATTTCAATTGAATGAAATTTTAAGGCAATCATAGTTGTATATGTAAAACGTCTCAGACAGCTCTTAAACTTTTATTATATTTGAATAGCTAGCACACTATAGTTGCGGCAACCTATTGTAATAATAAAAAAAATTGATTTTTCTGTATCTCCTATTTAAAAGAAATAGAAATAAAATTGGTTTGTAAGTACATTACCATAAAAGTTCGGGCGCCTTGGAGATACACATGCCTAGGATAATCAGCGGAGATTGGAAACTTTTAATCTGCCGGAGGTGAGCTAAATGAAACCAAACGGTGAGGTTTAAGGTTTTATTGTCCACTCCAGTGTGCATTTAGAAATAGTTGCAAGGATACATTCCTAATGTATAACTAACATTAAATTTAAAATTAGAGTTTTATAAGCTAGGTCAATCTGATCCTATGTCAATATGATCTTATGTCACCAATGCATTTTTAGGTTATTTTGAAGTTTAGATTTAAAATATAATTAAAGTAAGCTCACGGCATCCCTCGGCGAGTATATGTAAACACAGCAGCGAGAAAGCTCGTAGCAGACGAAGTTTTCAGTTTAAGCCCATGCGGTACATCCAGGTTTGAGGCGAAAAGTCCAAACCCTCCATAAGGAAATGCAGATGACCGAAGACAAAGGTTCAAAGAAAAGATCCAAAGGCAAAAAGAGAAAAAGTCCAAAGGAAAATGAGAAAAAAGAGAAAAAGTCCAAAGGAAAATGAGAAAAAAGAGAAAAAGCGGTTCCAATTTGGAAACCTGTAACAAAATTGCATGTCATTAGAACAAACTCCAATATGAACACGAGGTCCTAATTTTTTATAAATTTGTGCGACTTACCGCCTTAATTTGCTGGAACAATGCCAATAGCAAAAGAAATCATAATATTCTCAGATTAAGAGCTGAAACAATAGAATTTTAACAATTATTTTTCAAATTAGGAACGTGGCGAATTCCAACAAAGTGAATCTTATTAAAAAATGACAACTCACCAGAAATAAACTATAATTCCACAAGAGGATAGTTGTGAAGACACAAACTATTATCCTTTAGGCAAAAATACTCTCATTTTTATGAGATTTATTGAAATTAAGTTACGAAGCCATGAATATCGACCATCCAGCCTCAACGCTAGGAAGAAAGGTGCTTTGACAGCTATACGTCAAAATGTCATTCACTCCGCGTTCCGAAACTTTTCGTTCAAAAATAGAATTAAAACCGGTGTGACGACGTTTGCAGAGCGCGTCGTTACATTACATCCCTCCCCAAAAAGAAAAAGAAAGAAAGAAACTTCCTTTTCTGATGAAAATTATGAGAGTCCAGAACAAAATTCCAAAAAACCTCAAAAGACAAAATGTCTTGCAACATTTTTCAATAAACAAAAAAGGCAATGCGAAAGCATCTTGCATTGGGTATTGCAGAAATAATTATAAATTAAAGAATGGGAAAGCATTCCTAAAAATCAAAGAATGTGAAAACACTCGAAAAGTAAAGAATTAAGTTGAAAAAGAATTTCCAGTTTCAAATGGAAACAAAGGACACTATCCAACTTAATGGAATAACCGAAACCAAACTCAGAAAAGAGTAAAAACTTATTTCAACACAAAAGTGAAAATAAATTCTTCAATAAAACAAATTAAACAATCCCTACTCAAGTCCATTCCAGATATCGATTAGGCAACCAACGCCGTCGAATCTAATCCTTGATCTTAACCAGCCTTCTAGCATCAATACAAAAGTGCGGTTGAGCTCCTACGCCACCGACTCTATACCAGCTATTCCTGAAACAAAAATATGAAACTAACAAGATATCGGTTAAGCACCAACGCTGCCGAATCTGAAAGAAAATCGGTAAAAACAATGAAGTTTTCCCACTGTCGGTTAGGTTGAAAAGCCGCCGACTTCAAATTCCTATTCCAACATCTAAAACGTCAAAACAAAATCACAACAAAAGTGTCGTAATAATATATTTATAAGCATTGTGATCGGCATAACACCACCAACTTTCCGAGCACAAGCAAAATATAAAGAAAATATGACAATTGTGACCAGTACAACACCACTGACTTTCTGAGCACAAGCAAAATATAAAGAAAATATGACAATTGTGACCAGTACAACACCACTGACTTTCTGAGCACAACCGCATAAGAAAAGTATGACATTTGCGACCGGCACAACACCACCGACATCCCGTGCGCAAAGCATAAAAAATGTAACAATGTGTATAAAAACACAATCGTACAAAAAGAGAAAAACGACAATTACGACCGGCTCAACACCACCAGCTTCCCGTGCGCAAAGCGTAAGGTGTGACTATGTGTATGAAACACAATAGCACAAAAAATTGTAAAGTCCAGTAAGACACAAGTTTCCCAAAAAATGGTATAACAAGGTGTGTAAAAAAATGCATAAAATGCGTCCAATCCGAGAATCTTAATACTAAGAAAATAACCCAGAACTGTACAAAAATAAAGTTCAAGAAACTTAATTTTCCATTCCCTAAGTGAGTGGAAATAAGTCAAGTGAATTTAATGTAGAAAATGAATATTAAATTTCACTCCTATATTAGAGTAGAAACTAAATTCCTAAATTTGTACAAAATATACAATATTAAATATACAAGTGTATAAAAATATATACAGGAAAATAATCCTATACAACAAAGATAAATAAAAATATAAGATCTTTTGATGTGGAACAATTTGTTAATATGGAGTAGAGTTACACAATAACAAGTCCTAAATTGACCTAAGTTATTTTTGAAGGAAACTAAAATTGAAATTAATAAATTGTTGTGAAGTTCCTAACATACATCTCCTTTCAACACCCCTCAACCTTTCAAACATCACCTCATAGTGGGGTCATACTTCAAACAAAGTACCAAAGACAAAGATAGACATTGTCAAAACAAGAATAATTTTAATATTTAATTATGTCTTTAATATGATAACGACCAGTATAGTTTTTATTAAGGTCTTTTAAAACATAAACATTAGAGGAAATTTTATCTATTATTTCACACTTAACAAACTTAGGTGCTAACTTAGCCGAAAAGAATGCAGGAGCATTAGACTGCACAAAACTTCTCCTCCACACTATATCTCCCACCTCAAAAGAAATGACCTTCCTTCCTATATTATAATAACGCGCATTACGCTTATAAGCTTTAAGCAATGAAGCTTGAACTTTTATAAAAATATCACTAAGTGATTTAAGTGAAAAAGCAAATGAAGACCTATCAACAACATCAAGTTGATTGAGGTTATCAAAAGAATTACTAAAACGGTGCAATGAAGCATCAAAAATAAGTTCTCTACCGAACATGAGAAAATTAGGAGTGAAATCTGTAGCTAGATTCACACTACTATTTAAAGCTAATTGAACATGAGGCAAATATTTTGACCAAGTTCTATGATCATCTTTAACAAAACAAGAAATACATGTTTCGACTGTTTTGTTATATCTCTCTACAGGATTATTTTGAGGTGTATATAAAGTATTATAAAATATTTTACTAATATTATAACTTTTTAGAAAATCTACAAATTGCTTAGCTGTAAATTGGCTTCCATTATCACAAACAAAAATTTTAGGTGTTCCAAACTTAAGAAATATTTCTTTTTCAAGTATCCTACAAATTACTTTAGTGGTAGCACTAGTCATAGGAAATATCCAACAATATTTTGTAAAAACATCTATGATTGAAAGTATATACTTATGGCCAGAATAAGCTTTTGGAAGAGTTCCAATAATATCAATAGAAAGCATTAACATTGGTTTATCAACTTTCTTAGGATTAACCATAATTCCATGAGGTGGATTAGTAGAAGATTTATAAGCTTTACAAGTATCACAAGAAGAAATGTATTTTTGAACATCAATAAACATACCTTTCCAAAAATAATGTATTTTTAATTTATTTAAAGTTTTATGAATTCCTAAATGTCCTGAATTAACATCATCATGATTAGATTTAATAGTGTCTAAGATGTGTTCTTTAGGTATGACAATTTTCCAATTTAAACGATTATTAGGATTATATTTATCTTTACAAAATCTATACAAAGTATCACTTTCAACTTTGAAATTTTTATATTTTCTAGGAAACTTTTGACAATTTACAAATATTTTTCTATACCAAGGATCAACGATATCCTCATTTGGCATAACAATAATATTATTTACAGGAATATTAATAGCAGAAATTTCTATTCTGGATAAACAATCTGGAACTAAATGTAAAGAACCTTTTTTATATTTAACATCAAAAGTAAATTGAGAAATTCTAGCAGCCCAACGTGCAAGACGACCACTAGGATTATCAAGTTTAAGAAGCCAAGTTAAACTAGCATGGTCAGTGATAACTGTAAATTTCATTCCTTCAATATAAGGTCTGAAATGTTCAATAGAATCCAATATTGACAACAACTCTCTCTCAGTTGTACTATAATTACGTTCACATTTATTAAGTGATCTAGAATAATAAGCTACAGGATGTTGATCTCCATTATCATCATCTTGGCTCAGGACACTACCAATTCCAACAGAACTAGCATCGCAATGTAAAGAGAATGGTCTTTCAAAATTCGGACAATGTAAAACTGGTGCAGAAATTAATGCAAGTTTTAAATTATGAAAAGCAACTTCAGCTTCTTCATTCCAGAAAAGAGATTTTTTAGAATTCTTGCTTCCGGCCGTTAATTTGGTTAAGGGCGAAGCAATATCAGCAAACTTATCAATGAATCTACGGTAATAAGAACATAACCCAAGAAAACTTCTTAATTGTCTAACGCTTTCTGGGCGTGGGAAACTTTTAATGGACTCTAATTTAGCAGGGTCTGTATGTAAACCATTACTATCAACAATATAACCAAGATAACGCAGTTTATCTTTACAAAAATTACACTTTTTTAAATTAATAGTTAACCCAGCATCTTTAAGGATTTTATAAATTTTATTTAAATAATCTAAATGATCAGAGAATGTAGAATTTATCAATATGAGATCATCTAAGTAACAGAAGGCAAGTTTTTCCTCAAATTATCATTCAATAAAACATTCATCATATTAAATGAAGATGCGGCTCTCAGACTATGATCACCAGCTCCTCGACTATTCGAAAATGGATCAACAACTTCAGATAAATCAGCCATGACATGAGGCATCTCATGAGTAGAAGTACCAACTGGAACATCATTAACAATATTCTCAAACAAAGGCGGGACCTGTATTTCCTTATCCATGTTTGATTTATAAAAGGATGTGAAAATCTAATAAAAGTTGTATTAAATACACTATAAGTTTCTAATTAAAGTATCAATTAAAGTTTCTAATTAAAGTTAATTAAATTATGAATGAAGTTAATTGCATTGATAGCAAAACGCTAAACTCAAAAGTCAAACAAACTCATAGAATGGAATGTTATTGTTGCAAAAATTATTTAGGTCAAATGCCTATAAAGATAAAAATGCATTAGTGATTCACAAAATAAATTATTTATGTCTACTTAAGGTAAACAGCAAATATTCAAATATTACTATGTTTTCACACATGTGAATAAAGGTTAAGAACTAGTAATTATATAATATTACTAAGTGGAAAATCTTACGTGTAATAAACAAAAGCTATATAAGATAAAACAATTATAACAGTAACCATGTTATACAAATTGAAACATTCACCTGTAATTGAGAGATACAAACAATAGTACTAACTTGTAGTATGATTAGTTTTGCAAAGTAAACAATAACAAAGATTTACTGTAATACACAGTTATGTAACAGTAAAATACATGAAGAAAACACTGTTCTTAACATGATAAGGTAAAAAATAATGCAAAGGTGACAAGGAATAAAGATATATGCACACTGTCATGTCCCTGTTCGGGCGCCAGATGTAATAATAAAAAAATTTGATTTTTCTGTATCTCCTATTTAAAAGAAATAGAAATAAAATTGGTTTGTAAGTACATTACCATAAAAGTTCGGGCGCCTTGGAGATACACATGCCTAGGATAATCAGCGGAGATTGGAAACTTTTAATCTGCCGGAGGTGAGCTAAATGAAACCAAACGGTGAGGTTTAAGGTTTTATTGTCCACTCCAGTGTGCATTTAGAAATAGTTGCAAGGATACATTCCTAATGTATAACTAACATTAAATTTAAAATTAGAGTTTTATAAGCTAGGTCAATCTGATCCTATGTCAATATGATCTTATGTCACCAATGCATTTTTAGGTTATTTTGAAGTTTAGATTTAAAATATAATTAAAGTAAGCTCACGGCATCCCTCGGCGAGTATATGTAAACACAGCAGCGAGAAAGCTCGTAGCAGACGAAGTTTTCAGTTTAAGCCCATGCGGTACATCCAGGTTTGAGGCGAAAAGTCCAAACCCTCCATAAGGAAATGCAGATGACCGAAGACAAAGGTCCAAAGAAAAGATCCAAAGGCAAAAAGAGAAAAAGTCCAAAGGAAAATGAGAAAAAAGAGAAAAAGTCCAAAGGAAAATGAGAAAAAAGAGAAAAAGCGGTTCCAATTTGGAAACCTGTAACAAAATTGCATGTCATTAGAACAAACTCCAATATGAACACGAGGTCCTAATTTTTTATAAATTTGTGCGACTTACCGCCTTAATTTGCTGGAACAATGCCAATAGCAAAAGAAATCATAATATTCTCAGATTAAGAGCTGAAACAATAGAATTTTAACAATTATTTTTCAAATTAGGAACGTGGCGAATTCCAACAAAGTGAATCTTATTAAAAAATGACAACTCACCAGAAATAAACTATAATTCCACAAGAGGATAGTTGTGAAGACACAAACTATTATCCTTTAGGCAAAAATACTCTCATTTTTATGAGATTTATTGAAATTAAGTTACGAAGCCATGAATATCGACCATCCAGCCTCAACGCTAGGAAGAAAGGTGCTTTGACAGCTATACGTCAAAATGTCATTCACTCCGCGTTCCGAAACTTTTCGTTCAAAAATAGAATTAAAACCGGTGTGACGACGTTTGCAGAGCGCGTCGTTACACTATGATGGCCGTTATGACGCGACTGAATTTGCTGGTTTTATCTTTTTTGGTGCGCTTAATATAACGAACTGTTAGACGAATAATTAAAGAAAAATATGGCGAGACTGGCACAGAAGAAAATAAATTTCACACACCAAAAAAGAGGCAAAACCAGTCGTGTCGTGTGCTAACTATTCAAACATAATAATAGTTCGAGACCCGCCTAAGTCATTTCATCTTGTCCTATTTTAATCAATTTCAATTTATAATTTCCAGCTAACTGCCCTTACAAAGCAGACCAATGTGGAGCTACCTGCCCACAATGCAGAACGCAATATGGCCTATGTATTTCAAAAACTTAGCGGACCTAAATCACTGTTATGGTTGCCAGTGCATGCTAGATATCATAAAGCCAAACCCTATGGTGGGTGAGTATGAATATAATTATTCAACATGAATGAACAGATATATTAGGTATCTGTGTGGCCGGGCCTAGGGATGACGGGTGGAGCAGTCTGTTACCTTAGCAGAAGAAGGCAGCGGTGCGCGATTCGCATCTCCCCTTACCCGGGGATGAGATGGGGATGGGGCCGTCTCATTAGAGACGGTCCTGGGCCGGCCGGGGTGGCCAAAGATATGTCTCAGATAACATAACCTCCCCCACAGGCCCCGGTGGTAGGATATCCGTGGGGAATTTGCGCACACAAATAAAAAGAGGGAGAAAGAATACAAGTATCACAACCCTCTGTTCTTACAGGGTTGGCAGCACGGATGTGACTCCACTGGTGTTACATACGTTCATAGGTCACGGTATCCACTTTCCATCAGGTGGGCCGTGTGCTTATCTGCCACCTAAGTTGTATAAAAAAAAACGATATCACTACGACGCCAGAAATAAAACCCTATACCTCATCTTGCTAGCATGGAAACAGCTTGCCAAAGCCTTCCAACTTTGAGAGACCTATGTCCAGCTGTACTCTCTTTATCGTGGAGGTAGTGCATTCGGCCGATAACGCAGAGAGTGCAGATTCAATTTCCGTTCAGTGATTATATTTGTATGCATGAATATCTGTATTTGCATTGGTTTGAGTTGTATTCTACACAACCATACAAAACTATATTTATGAAAAGTTTTTTTTTATTTTTTTATACCACTTAAGTGGCAGACAAGCGCACGGCCCACCTGATGGAAAGTGGTTACCGTGACCTATGGACGTGTGTAACACCAGAGGAGCCACACTCGCGCTGCCGACCCTGTAAGCGCAGAGTTTCTGTGTCGTCAGTGTATCTAGTTGTAATATAGTTCTCTGAGTTTCTTGTTGGTATCTTCTGAGCAGAACCACAGATAAAATAATATAATTCTGCAGAACTAACCTACCGAACCAGCGAAAGAATCATTTTTCAATGTCTGACTGTTTGTGTGAATAATCAATTACAGTTTTACTGACATAGGATATAAAGCTTTTTGTGTTACTAACATTTTTATGGGCTAATGACTGAAATATATATATTTTTTAATAATAAGAACCCAGACATTCTCCCTGACTTTCGCCAATGTCCGTGGTTAGAGTAATAAACGAAGGAGTTTTTTTTTATACCCCACCTGATGGAAAGTGGTTACCGTAGCCTATGGACGTATGCAACACCAGGGATGTTACACTCGCGCTGCCGACCATGAAAAAACCTTCTGATGATCTTGAAGAACCCCATATTGTAGGAGTTTGGTCAGAACTGAAAAATTTGATCGAAACAATGCAATGCGATGATCCCAGCAGTGTTTTTCAATGGTTTATTTATATTACTTATGATTTTTATAATATATCTTGGCATGCCTTGAATGAATGAAATTGATTCTTCTGACGAATGGTTTTCATCTCTGGGTTGGGAGAATTAGATGGCAGTTGCTTTCCGGCATGCAATATCTACGTGGGGCGCACTATAAGTTTCCGGAATGAATATGAAAAAATACTATTAAAGGTACAAAATTAATTTATTGTTTTTCAAAATAATCTCCCTTGGCGTCTATGCACTTTTTCATTCGATCAAACCAGTTTTGAAAACTTTTGTGCCACTCCTCTGTGGTGACCTCTGAAACGTGTTTTTCATACTCCTCGACAGCCTCTTCTGGTGATGAAAATCGTTGGCCGCGTAATTGGTTCTTAATTTTTGGGAACAGATAAAAGTCACAAGGTGCCAGGTCGGGACTGTATGCAGGATGACTCATGAGTTCTACATTTTTCGCCTTCAAAAAGTCGTTTGTCTGTCTGGCCGTGTGAGAACTAGCATTGTCGTGGTGCAGGATGATACGGCGTTTACGGTTATTTTTACGGAGTTCGTCAATAACTTCCGGCAAACAAATGGTCGTGTACCAGTCACTATTCACAGTACGACGATTTTCTAAAGCAACAGTAGCCACGTGTCCAGTTTTATTAAAAAAAGAAGCAATCATCCGCTTAGATGCACTTTTCACGCGCGCCACTTTGGTTGGTTTCGGCTCATCTTGAAAGACCCATACGCTCGATTGCTGCTTTGTTTTGGGATCGTAGCAATAAATCCATGTTTCGTCACCTGTTACTATGTACCACACCAAATTTGACGCACCTTCGTTGAATCTGGTAAGCATGGCACTGCACCAAGTGACGCGGTCCGTTTTTTGATCCTCGGTCAAGTTATGTGGGATCCACCGCGAGCACAGCTTTCTCACACCCAAATGTTTGTGTAGGATTGATTGTATTTGACTCATGCCTATTTCTAAGGATGCGCGAATTTCATGGTAGGTCACATGCCTGTCTGTTTCAATCATACGGCGCACAGCATCGATGTTTTTGTTGGTTACAGCGGTGGACGGCCGACCATCGCGAGATTCGTCACTGAGATTGATACGACCACGCTTGAATTCTGCAAACCAGACCCCTAAACAGTCGTCTTGCATGGAGCTTCATCGCCAAAAGCTGTTTTAAGCCGAGCGATGCTCTGTTGAGCCGTCAAATTACACTTAAAATCGTAGAAAATCATACTACGAAAATTTTAACATCATAACATAACATAAACTCACGCCTATATCCCCGAAGGGGTAGGCAGAGATGCTAGCACCCACATTTCGCCAGTTTATGTTTAGGTCCCAATGTAATAGGTAATTTTCCCGAGTTAAATCCATGTTGATGCAGACACACAATTTTTTAAATGGCGCCACTAGGTAAAAACAAAAGACAGTCAGATGAAACAAACTGTATTCTACAGCCAAAGAGTTCTATTTTCAAATGTTGTAATAAATTTTTAAATATTGTTTATGTAAGTGGCCAGTTCCGGAAACTTTTAGTGTAACCTATGTATATCCAACAAACTTTTTTTATGAGTAATTCCTCTTGGATACTCCCCACCCCGCCGCGGGAGTGATTAAGTCGGACTCGAACCGACTAAAATCGTACGTCGCCTTGAGCCTACAGTGGCCGGGGGCTGCCTAAGATATATCCTGGCACCCTGGTCGACCCAAGGCCACTGGAGTGTAAGAAACCACGGTGTCCGCATCTTGTGCGCAGAAAGGGGGGACACGCATCAATCTGCAGCCTCGCTGCTTCTCCACCTGTCACCTCCACAACCAGCAAACCTTGGGCTCCAAAATGCAAGCTCTGGATGCAACTAGGAATTGCTCCCGGATGATTTCACGTTGTTTAATTTTTCAGGTATGTCCAAAACATGATAGAGGGACCCCACATTTACATGCGCTGTCCTGCGGAGAAATTGGACAAGTGCGAACTGCCACACCTGTCCCCGGCCAGATTCTTGTGTACCATTTACTCCAAGGAGAAGTGTATCTGGAAGAAGATACCTTTCAAATTGGTAAGGATGATTTAATTGCAAACAGTCAAGGGCTTCTTTCCTGATATTGCTGATAGGTACTTTTCCATATCCTCTCTCTCTCCTCCTGCAGGTCTGCTGGAAGAGATTTCTAATAAAGTACATCTATTTCCACCTAAGTAGCTCTATATTTGTTCTTGTGTGTACAGAAAAATAAATGAAATGAGTTCATCTAGTATTTATATTTAAGTGTATACTTAAATATTTTTTATATTTCTAGATGAACTTATTTAATTTATTTTCCAAACGCTAATAGACACAAGAGATAGGACATTACGGTATTCCTGTCCCAATGAAGCAGTCCGATAGGGAACTATCTCCACTCTACAGAATACCGCGGCTATGATAACCTCGTGTTGTGTTCCCGGCGGGGAGTATAGTAGCCAGAGCTCACTGGAGAGGTTTTGTCAGTGAGAAGATCAACGGCTTGTCCTAATTGTGTCTCCTGCACTGACGGCACAGAAACTCTCTGTTCTTACAGGGTCGGCAGCACGTATGTGAGTCCTCTGATGTTGCACACGTCCTTAGACCACGGTAACCTCTTTCCATCAGGTGGGCCGTGTGCTTGTTTGCCACCTAAGTTGTATAAAAAAAAGATTGAGAAAAGTGGACTGTAACGACATTTTTTTTTATATACCTGTACTCGCCTCTTTGCCCGCGTCGTCTTAGATCTGGGTTTTAATTTTTTTGGACGGAATCCTATCAATTTTTCTAAAATAAAAGTTGCAACAGTTTTATTTACAGTAAAATGACTTTAAAATCAACACAGCCGTTTCAGAGATAGTCCGTTACAAACAGACAGACAAAAGAAAATTAAAAATAGCATTTTTGCTATTGGTGTCGTACATACAACTATGAGTTCTTTAAAAAGATGTTAAATGAACGTTACAAACACACTTTTCAATTGAATAGATTAGTTTGCTATTCGTTATAAAAATTCATCAATCAAAAGCAAACTCTTAATTCCAGATGAACTCTGTTCCGATCGTGTGGAGCACTCCGGTGGGGGACCTGAACCAGTACTACCCAGTCGCCATCGTGACAACCCTGGCCGTCGCCTTCGGCTCCATATACATACTGATGGCCATCAGTTTGTCCAAATACCTGTATAACCAAATATTATAAAATTTTAGATTTTTAGATTAATTTTCCCTTTAGATAAATTTAGATTTAGATCAATTTTTAGATAATTATACTAGGTATCGGAACTTCTCGCGAATTATATCTTGGAACTTACTATTTCTGCCGACGTTTCGGATGCGTTGCAGCACCCGTGGTCACGAGCGTCGAGATGTATGCGGGGAACATTTTTTGAGCACCTACCCACCATTACACTTATTATGAACGGTTAGGCTGGCGACACACCACACTCACTATGTTAGTTTTAACGGCACTGTGTTTTTTGGTTTTAGTATCTCAATCACTGGATTCCACGTTCCGGATAGCTTGAATCCATCTTCTCTATTGAAATTTTTAAGTTTCAAGTAAGTTCCGAGATATAATTCGCGAGAAGTCCCGATACCTAGTATAATTATGAATTCACACCGCGAAAGTTTAATTTTTTTTAGATAAATTGGTTCCCAGCAGAGTAGTTTTTGTACCACTCCATCTCTTATCATGCGGTGCCGTACAAGGCGACTAAGGGATAAGGCTGTTTAACATCAGACAGATATGTGTAGTCCAGACTCAGCCTCGTACGCATGAGTCGAGTTAATAATAGTGTCTGGAAGACGGCAATAGATTTACCCCCTATTACGTGGGACCGAATACAATGATTTGTGAAATGTGGATGTTAATTCACCTGTGCCTTTCGGGGATAAAGGCATGATTATATGAATGTATGCATTATCATTCTTAAGTTAATCCTGGTCCGAGGTCTTACCTCAGTCCGGGGTCCGCCTCCCCTCCTCCTCCCTGTCCACTTTTTTTTTACCGTGTGTACACATACATTCCAGAATAATCTATATACATTCTTCTTTTGATCTGGCAGGGAAAAGACTACCCCGTCTGCACCCCGAATAGACCAGGACCGCGGTGATGGGCCCATACCCCCACACCCACAGTAACACAACCAGCCTGGTGACATACTGCCTGGAGAGAGTAGACCGTTGGAACTGCTTCGATATGACATCATGGTCCATTTCTATCGTAAGCACTTCTACCCTTCTAGGGTAGAGAATTATCTAATATTATATTAAATATCGTATGTAAATATATGTAAAAATGTATAGTGTAAAACTCACTGAAATATTTACCATGTTTATTATTTTTGTTGAGTAACTGATTAAAAAATTGTCAAGTGCGAGTCGGAGTCGCGCACCGAGTGTTCCGTAACTTAACTACATAAACCGTAATATATTTTGAATGCGTTGACTTATAAGTTTGATTTTTAGACAGTTTCCAGACGTTCTAGACTTGTATGTCGTAGGAATTTCGACTTGCTACCTCTACGTATTTCTGAGAGAAAGATTTTGACAGACAGACAGATGGACAACGGAGTGATTCTATAAGGATTCCACTTTTTTTTTCCTTTTGAGGTGCGGAACACAAAACAGTAAATAAATATTCTACAACATTCTACACAACGCTATCTAGACCCATAGTAAGCATAGCTTAACTAGCTTGTGTTATGGAATCTAGAATGCGAATACTAAGATACTATTTTTTTATAAATACATATATATCATACATAGAAACACCCAGACCAATGCAAATACACATATTCGTGCATACAAATATTTGCACTGAGCGGGAATCGAACCCGCGCCTCCTGCGTAGCAGTCGAACATACTACCGCTACGCAACAGAGACTGTCAGTAAATATCCCGGTGAGTTTTAAACTGTTAAATGTGAATGACCATGTCAATCTGAAATCATACAAAGTGTAATATATATCCTACATGCGTCATATCCATGTATTTTTTTTATATAGCACACGCCAACTTGACTTCACCTCGCCTGATGGTAAGCTAAAGGCAAAGTCACAGGAAAGAGGGTCACCATTACAGACACTAAGTGTTACAATGGTGGCATCCAGCTTGGCGGCCTCATCAGATGCTTTTTCACGCCCCGCTTAAAGACCCCTGGATCGTAGGAAGAATGGCCCTGGATCGGCCGGGGTGCGAGGGATATGCCTGTCAACCTCACTTTCGGCAACCAAAACGACCCACAGGTGGCGTGCGTTTTAGTCGGTTCGAGTCCGACATAACCTCTTCCACCGGCTCCGGTGGGGAGGTATCCGTGGGGATTTTGCGCACGTAAAAAAAAAGGAAGAAGGAAACACGTGTACTGGTAATTTTTATATTTATTATACCGGGTGATCTTATAGACGGTACATTCGATTCGTATCGATTGTTTTAGAATCGATAACGCTGATATAAGGGCTCGGCATCATTCTAGCGTCAAGTAAAATTCGATATATTCCTGTAGTTAAAATTAATTATTTAATTGTGCTTACTAAATTAAAAATGGTAAAAGAGCGGTAAAAGTTGCTTCTTATTTCTTAAGTTCTTATTTTATTGTTTATATTTATTTGACTATTAAATATTATGACGTCATTATAAATTATTTCATACAAATTTCTTTATAAAGTGCTGTTTTGACGTTTAGTAGAAAGTAGCTAATTTGACCAGTCAGTCAAATACCTAATTGTATTTGGTATGCCGACAATACATTGACTGAGGCCCCACCTGCTATGATGACGTCAGGAGGGGAGAGCCCACGAGTCACAGTGCACAGTTACTTAGGCATCCTCCTCTCTGTGTTTGCTGTGTGGGTATGAACAAAAAATGATGTATTTAATTCCTTCATGTGATATTAATTTAAGTTGCTAAAGTTACAATTATTGTAGAAGACGCGGGGAGGGGAGAAAGAGGTAGAAGCTTCCCCCTCCCCGTGTCCTTTTTAAATTAATAGTAATATTACTTAATGTATCTTTGTGTACTTTGTGGACACAGCGTACTCGTACCTCCTGTGTTTTTATTTAGTAGTGTAAAAGGAAGAATCTGCCACGTAGCCACGATGTGCTGTGTGACACGTCACGTCCTGCTGCTGACAGATATGACATTAACTTGTCAAATGTCATATTTGGCATCAAAATGACGTGGCACCTCACCCGCCACAGTGTATAAAAATTACATTGTATTTTTATTTTATTTTCTCTTTTTGCATTCTGTTTTTTTTTGTACTGTATGCTGTGTCGCAATAAACATTTATTCTTTCTTTCTTTCTTTCTTTCTTTCTTTCTTTCTTTCTTTCTTTCTTTCTTTCTTTCTTTTGTTCTCCTAAATCCCTGAACTATAACCCCATCAAGCTAACGACCCTGATTGTGTCTTTGTAGCTGTAACAACCTCAAACCTCTTCCATAAAATAATTTAGTGACGGGTCCAAACTAACCCCTCGTTTACATCTAAGTATAAAACATGTATTTGACAAGTTCCAATATGTCACAGGCTACAGTGTGAATGCAAATATGTTTTATACTTGTTACCAACTTGTTGACTGTACATCCTATGTGAACGAAAAAGTATCTGAGATACATGTATAAAACAAGTTTTGTGTTTTGAATAGTCTGCCACTTGTTTACAACTTGTTTTGCAACTTGTTTCGTGGTGTGAACGAGGGGTTATATGTCGGCCCTGATTGACACTATAGGATATAATAATTTATATGTTATATAAATATACATTTTTGTAATCAGTGTATGAAATCTTTTGCTTTATTACATTACTGTCCATCCCAAGGTTGCCTGGAAGAAATCGCTAAGGCCGCCCATTGTACATTAAACTGTATGCATGCTGCCTACAAGTTGTACTGTAATCTATTGGTGTACAATAAAGAATAATTTATCTATCTATCTAACACATTCGAACTTGCCAGTATTGTTAGCTAATCGTATCACTGTAACATTCCATCTTGATCATTTGTATTAAATTCTAGTCATTATAATGTATTTCTAATTATAGAACTGCAGGCACAAGTTGTAAAGTTTGATATAGACCAAACGAAAATTGACCTACATCTAGAACAAGAGCATTCTTTCTTAATATATAATGAAATAGCCGCGTGGTCTCCGACAGTGTAGAATTTGAACCACCCGATCTCTTCCCATGCGGTGTCGTTCAAGGCGACTAAGGGTTAGGGCTGTTTAACATCAGACAGATATATACACCCCAGACTCAGCCTCAGATGCATGGCTTGAGTCAACAATAGTGCCCGGAAGACATTGATAGGCTTACCCCCTATTACGTGGGACCGAATACAATGATAAGTAAAATGTGGGTTATAAGTAAAATTCACCTCTGCCTAACTCTCCGGGGATAAAGTTAGTGAAATTGAAACCTAAGGGTAACCAGAGCTCACTGGAGAGTTTCTGTGCTGTCTTGTCCTGCTTTGTCTTTTACACTGACGGCACAGAAACTCTCTATGCTTACAGGGTTGGCAGCGCGAATATGACTCCCTTGGTTTTGCACACGTCCATAGGCCGCGGTAACCACTTTCAATCAGGTGGGCTGTGTGCTTGTCTGCCTCCTAAGCAGTATAAAAAATTCTTACAGAGTCAGCAGCACGACCCCCTATTACGTGGGACCGAATACAATGATTAGTGAAATGAGGGTGTTAAATCACCTCTGCCTAACCCTTCGGGGATAAAGTTAGTGAATTTGAAACCTAAGGGTAACCAGAGCTCACTGGAGAGTTTCTGTGCTGTCTTGTCCCGTCTCTACTATAATGACGGCACAAAAACTCTCAGTGCTTACAGGGTTAGCAACGCGAGTGTGACTCCCTTTAGTTTTGCACACGTCCATAGGCCATGGTAACCACTTTGCTTCGGGTGGACCGTGTGCTTGTCTGCCACCTAAGTGGTTTAAATAAACCTTGTTTTCAAAGGAAGACGAACGAACGAATGTTCTATCACTGTTTACACTAAAAGAATTGGACGTAGAGGGGAAAGAATGTGCTTCGCTCGTTTGGTCTAAATCTACTTTAAGGACGCTTCAAACGATTGAATGAATTCAACAGCTGAAGCGGTGAGATTTCTCTCAATTTCTCATGCTGTAAATTTGGTGACGTCACATTATCAAGCACATAAACATACACACATCAAAGTTCAAAAGTAATTAGTTTAGTAAATGGACCACTGGTTCGAAACGTGGTCCCGACCGGAGAAGACACCGGCAACAAACTCAGCGGGCATTTTTTTTTGTATATTTACAAACATTTAGTAAGTCTATTTAGTCTAAATATAATAATTTACTTGAGGAGCATAGTTGAGCGAACAGCTCATTTCCAAGCTTGTTTATCGTCTAAGTATTCTTGGATTTTATAGTAGTCTTTCTGGCACAATTTACTCTTTATTACATTTTTAAATTAATTCACAGGTAAATCCCTAATTTCATTAGGCAGCTTGTTAAAAAAGCACATACAGTTGCCTAGGAAAAAATTACAAATTTTTTGAAGTCTACTATCGCAGACTATAAGATTGTTTTTGTGTCTGGTATTTATGTTATGCCGGTCACAAACTCTTGAAAATTATGAGATATTTTTTCTTACATACATCAGTTTCTCAAAAATATATTGTGACATTACGGTTAGAATGTCTATCTTTTTAAACTTTTCTCGGAGGGAGACTCTTGGGCCCAAATTATGAATAGCTCGCACAGCCCGTTTCTGTAACACTGTCGGCTTGTACTCGAATATGTGACGTCATCAAATTGACAGCATGCGGAACTGAAATCTCACCGCAGATTCAGCTGTCGAGTTTGTTCGATCTTTCGAAATGTTCTTACAGCAGCTGTATTTAAATGTGTAAGAAATAATAAATGTGATGATTTTTTATGAGTGTTATTTGTTTAAATAAATCCTACTAACACTTTCTTACAGGGTCAGCAGCACAATCCCCTATGCACCTATAACGTGGGACTGAATACAATGATTAGTGAAATGTGGGTGTTAATTCACCTGTGCCTTACGGGGATAAAGTTAGTAAAATTTAAACCTTTTTTTTATACCACTTGGGTGGCAGACAAGCACACAGCCCACCTTATGGAAAGTCATTACCGTGGCCTATGGACGTTTGTAACACCGGAGGAGTCACACTCGCGCTGCCAACCCTGTAAGTACAGAGTTTCTGTGCCGTCAGTGTAGAAGACAAAACAGGACAAGTCTTTAGTCTTCCCACTGACAGCATGAATTCTCCAGTTACCCTACTCACCGCTGGGAACACAACACGAAGAAAAAAAATGTATTCGAAAAGTTGCTATATCTCACAGGCTACAGTGTCAACTCAAATGTGTTTTATACTTGTTTACAACTTGTTGGCTATACATCCTATGTGAACGAAAAACTATCTGAGATACATGTATAAAACAAGTAAGTACATATTGTGTTTTGATTAGTCTTCTACAAGTTATTTATTAACCAGTTTATCTACAACTTCTTTCGTGGTGTAAACGAGGGGTCACAGCATATGTCTGCAGGACTGTTTGACCATCATAGACGTTGTGATCCACTCTTAAAGCTACTGATGCTGATTTTCGACACAAACGACCAAACAATCAAGCAATTAAGTGTCTGCAAACCTCGTAACTATCAGCGTATCGAAACCAGTCGCCAAACTGTCGCTCATTTACAAAAATAATTTCGGTAATTAACGCGATCATGGTATAGTACATACATACCTTTGGTTTACCTGACGTTTCGACCAGGTCACACCGGCTGTGGTCGCAGGCTGACTGGACCACAATCATGGGCATATTATGATCGCGGGAATTCCCGTTATCATTATTGGATATCATGGAACACGATAGTCGAAAAGATGTTGCTCATTTATTAGGTACAACTATTATCTAAAAAAAATATGTTTTTTTTTAATCTAGGACACGCCAATTTGACTTCACCTCGCCTGATGATAAGCTAAAGGCAAAGTTTCAGGAAAGAGGGTCACTATTACAGACACTTAGCATGTTACATTTTTTTATACAACTTAGGCGGCAGACAAGCACAAGGCCCACCTGATGGACACTCAGCTTGATGGCCTCATTATACGCTTTTTTACGCCCCGCTTAAAGGGCCCGGGACTGTAGGAAAAAAGAAACAAGTGAGTTGGTAATTAATTCCAGGCTTTAATGGTGCGACAAAGGAAAGAGTCTCTCAACCGCTTGGTTCTTGTTGGGATATTCTGCACCGGATGCGGGTGACATCTAAGGCCTGCACGTGTTGTCCTGTGTACGAAGGGAGAGGGTGGACTAATTGAAAGAGCTCATCAGAACATTCCATGGTGAATGTACTGATTGTACAGACGGTAAAATACCGCTAAGAAATAACTGCGGTACACATCCCCTTGATTTTATATTCCGGGGTTGACACAGGCAACCCAGTGGAAGTGCAAAGGAGGCGAGACACGCGTGTCGATACTAATAAAAAAACAAACATTTGTGCTTCAGCCTTCGACGAAAAAGTACAAGTTGCTTTATTGTATTGACGCACTTGCGTTATTCCGATCGAGAGAGGACCGTAGATGGAGTTTCGTTTAGTTTATGGGCTCCATCTACCAGGCGTTGAGCACAACTTGTTACAGCCTGAGCGCGGGCTGTCTCGATAAGCACAGTGTTAGTACCAAGGCGTCGAAGAGATGGCGCTAACGTGGCGTTGTTTATTGATCCTGTCATGTTTGAACTCACTTCCCGGAACCGACTAGTATTGATAAGAGGCTTACTGCTAGAGATGTTCGTGACAGATGACAGCCTCACTTAATAACGCCCCTTTCATGTCCCAGGCGTGTCTTTCGACCGTTTCCCGCTCGGTAGTATTATTACATGTAACAGATCGTTACTAGAAGTGCGTATCAGCACGTATGGCATGTTTGCTGGACCGTAGAGCCGATGCGACTGCCTCGGCAGCGGGCGGCTAGATTAGGTCAGTCGGCTGATGCAAGTGTCGCGGCATGCAGTGCAGGCCGCGCGCCGCACGTGCGCGCCGCGCGGCGCCGTGCAGCGGGGGCGTGCCGAGCGTACTCCGCGCGACGCAGATATGGATTTAAGATTAACGAGGCCACGTAAACGTGCCGGAGCGGGGAACGGGGAGCGCGCCGTGTTTACATGCGGGTGCAGGCGGCGGGTGCAGCGGGCGGGCGATCGATCGCTGGGCGGGGCGGGAGCGCCGGGCGGCGGGGGGCGGGGCGAGCGCGCGCCGGCCGCCAGTCCGCCTCGGGGCCGCGTCCGCGCGGTCGTCGCCTGTCCCGCGGTGCGGCGCGCCGGAGTGTCTCCGAGGGAGCCCGGCGGCGGCGGCGAGCCTCGCGCCGCCCGCCCGCGTGCCCATGCCGCCAGCGGCCGCTCGGCCAGCACCCCCCCGCGCCCCCGCCCGGCCCGGTCCGGCCGGCGCCGCGCGCGCAGCCTGGCCACGGGCTTAGCCGCGCTTTCCCCGCCGCCCGCGCACCCCGCGCCGCGGCTGCGACCTGTGTTCCTGTGGGCGCGCCAGCGAGACGGTACTGTGCAGGAGGTCTGCTGTGAGGACTACGACCCGCGCAACCGTATACGTATCGCGCGAACTTCGACCGGGTGGCGCGTTATCCCGCGCACCGAAATCTTCGACTCCATCCTTTTGTCGACCGCGCCACCGCCGCCGGTGCGAGCGGCCCGAGGGAAGCCCGAGCGGCGCCGGCGCCGGCGCCCCGGCCGGCAGCGGAGGCGGCGCGCGGAGGCCCCTGCGCCCGCGCTCCCGTGGCCAGCGCCCGACCTGGAGTCGCACATCCCGTCACACACCATCGCGGTGCCACGAGCGCCTCCGCCGCCACCCGAGCCCACACCGCTGGACAACCTGCTCGCGGTGGCGGAGCTCGAGTTCAACCAACAACGCGGCGAGGAGGCGCTTGAGCTAGAGCTGCAGGCGGACGCCACGGCGCAGTACTCGTTCCTCCCGGAGGCGGAGGAGGTCGCGCGTGACGTCATGACCTTCCAGCTCAGTGATTCGAAGCAAACGGATGAAATATTTTTCGACCGCAAATCGCACCCTCCGGAACGACCCTCCGACGAGGATTTTCAAAGTGATATTGCGCACGTACACAAGGACTTGTTCGAGACCATCAGTGAGGCCCACTATTTGCCTGAACTTGGAGGCCCGCACGACGAGGCTCTACTCGAGTCTCTTGTGGAGAAAGGCTGCGAGGATAATCAAATCCTTGGGCAGACGCTAGACAAATTCGCACATCTGGTGCACGGTAGCGGTGAGTACGTGGAGGAGGACGAAGCCATGTTGTTAGGTGACGCACCGGTTGCTGATATTATTAACAGACTCGGGCAGTCCTTAGAATCTCCGAGTCGCAGTAGCATGACGGCGGCACAGGGTCTCCTCCATTTACATAATATAGGAGATCATTTGGCATCATCGAATCACCAGCAGAGCGTAGAACAGACTTATATGACTGAAGAGGTATTTTTGAATACTGAAACTCAGCCAGAGTGTCCGCTTGAGACATTGACAGCTGTCTCAGAGATGCAAGAAGAAGAAATTAACCAATTAGAGTTTAATCATAATGCTGAAAAGAGGCTACAGACTGATGGCAATGCCACCGATGCAATGTATACTGACCAAGTACCTGACTTACCTTATGATGACAAATCTACGTTAGAGAGCGAACAAAGCCAACAGTTACCGAACCAGAGTGAAGTAACCTTACCTAGTGAGATCTTAAAGGAAGAAAACCCTATAGATCCTACTGAAACCATCTTGCCTAAAGTTGAGACGGAAGATGAAAATATGGCAGATGAAAACCCGAATTTAGATGATGGAGATAGTGGAACCGATGGAGTGGAACTAGTGGCTACAGATTTAAGTAAAAAAACTGGTGAGAAAAAGAGTAAATCTAAAACCGTCTCCAGCATCGCTGAAACTACAAACGTAAGTGAGGACAGCTTGTTAGATAAAAGTGAGGAGCTACCTAAAGACCTAAGTGTGCATCGAAGGCTCCCTACGCCGCATGCGTCGCCGAGGAGGATGGATATGCCCCGCGCACCATCAAGGGAGTCGGATGCTATGCAGTCGCCACAGCCCAGCGGTATCCCCGCCATACCTTCGTCACCGGAAATATTCACAATGCCGCAAACGAAAAGCAAACAATCTTTATTTTTGGAGTCTTTGCTTTCTTCGCCTTCGCCAAAGATGTACACGTCGGAAGTAACTATTACAAAGCAGCAATGTGAGCCGTTAAACTTAGGTAAAAACAGGAAATCCGCCAGTCCGACTGTGACGAGCTGTTCTGACGAAATGAGGAAATTAAGTAAGGAATTTGGTGAACCTCAAGAAAAAAGGAGACGAGAATCTACAGAAGAGTTTGCTAAAATTAGTAAAGTATTCAACAAGCCCGACTGTCGGGAGGAACAAACTAACACACAGTCCGAAATACCATCGAAACACACAGAAAAGCGTCAAAAAGATAAAGATGAAAAGAGTCCATTAAAACAATTTCAAATCCTCAAAGATAGTCCTATTTTCAACCTTCCAAATCCTTTATTAGTCCCGAAAGAAAGGATGGAACTTATCCTACAAGCTCCTGGACGCGAAATTCCTGCGCTCTTGATACAAAAGCCTGAGTTGAGAATGCCGGAGGTGTTAGGTATCAATCCGGGTCTAATAAACGACCCGGACATAATTGTAGTATCATTGGAACAATTAGAAGAAACTCTAATGAAGAGAGAACGATATAAAGACAAGCTATCCAAACCCAGAAGTACTACAGAACACCCGAGCGACCGATCACAACCCGATCAAACTAGCCAACCAAAAGCTATACCATCCATGGACGCGCTAGCCGGCGATATCGACGCGGCTACTTCTGCTGCATTCAACCAGATGATGTGGCTGCCGTATCTCAGCCAAATCGAAGCTATGGCGGCGTGCTCTCAAAATATGGACTTCCTCAAAGCCTTGAGTTCTTCAGGCTATACCGGTCCAAATTATCCGGACCTATCATTCATGAACCCAGGGGCTCGTATGGGCATGGGTCCAACTGGATTTCCGATGATGCCGCAAATGGATTATGATAACAGACTCCAATTTGCTATGTGGCAAGAAGCTATGAACAATGCCAATGCATCTCAGCAGCAGAGAGCCAAAAGTAACAGTGCAATGGAAGCCCAGATGAAAGAGATGGCGTCAAAATCTTCAGACGTACAAAATCCTTACGTCCATTCGACTAAAAACCACCAGGGTAAGTCGCACTGTAACATGTCTCGGTCAAGTCCGATGTCATCGACGAATAATTACAATGCCGCTGCGTCTGTCGCTGGCCAGCGTGCTGCCGCTTTACATCACAATACTATTATGCAGAATATGTACGCGGGCATGAATCCTAACATCAGGCCGAACGTGCCACTCGCAGGCCTCCAGATACCTTCCTATTTCAATCCGAACATGATGGGCAGAGATCAAAGGTCACCAAGAAACAGTAGTCAGCAAAAGAGTCCTACGTCTCCTTTCTATCCGAATAACAATTACTTGCAATCGGTGCAATCCAAACAGTCTGAACAGACACATCCGCAGCGGAGTAATTCGACTGGGTCGCACCAGTCGACCGAGTCTCCGCGGCCAAGGATTAGTGTGAAATCGTTGCATAATTTGTTGGAGCCTACGGCAGCGGCGGCCGCGTCTGTTCCTCATGGTTCGTCGGCGCGGCGGGCTTCTGGCCAGCAGCAGGCGACCCTAGGCCGGCGGAGAGACGAGCCGGAGGTTGGCAGCACTACGCCGCTTGGCGAACCGCCGCTTATGCCGCCGCATCCCCATGACCCGGCCTCTTTCCACTTATGGCATCCACTCTTCGGCAAGTAAGTAACTTTCATATTTACTTCTAGCAAATATTTGTGCTCTCTTAGCAAGATATCGTCTCTATTTGGTTTACTTAATGGACTTTCTTTGATTTTATAATTACCATTTACTTGGCGCACGTCTTCGTTCGTACCAAGACGTGAATTCAAAGGAAATATTGTTAATATTAAATGTATAGAACATGAAAGCTGGTTGTAAATCGGTTTTACTGTTTCTATATATGCAAAATATGCAATGAATTAGTCATTGTCGATATGCAATCATTCATCTGAGCCATTCATTCAACCATTTCCATACTTCCTTATAGAAACATTCTTTAATTTATAAATACCTATACGGTATATAGCTACCGGCATATATCTAGACCCCAAAATAAGCTCAAAATGTGTTCTTTTATGCGCAGGATACATTATTATTTACGTGTCTATTGAATTTTAAGTATACATGGGGTATTACGGGAGCGGACGAGCTCAGAAGGTTGGACACGGCGGTATTCCTGTACAATTGAGCAGTCCGACTAGGGAAGTCCGCCCTACAGAATACCGCGGAATAACTTCGTGTTGTGTTCCCGGCGCATAAGTATGGTAGCCAGAGCTCACTGGAGAGTTGGTGCTGGCAGTAGGAAGAGTAAAGGCTTGCCCTGATTTGTCTACTACGCTGACGGCACAGATACTCTGTGCTTAGAGGGTCGGCAGCGCGAGTTTGACTCCTCTGGTGTTACACACGTCCGTAGGCCACGGTAACCACTTTCCATCAGGTGGGCCGTGTGCTTGTCTGCCACCTAAGTGGTTTTTAATGTAGTACACGTCAATTTATTTTCACCTCGTCTGATGGTAAACTGAAGGCAAAGTTTCATTACAGATATGTACCATTTTACAGTGGTGGCGCTCAGTTTGCTCTCAAAACAATCCGCTCTAAGGCACTGTTTCTCTTGCAATCCGGGGTCAAGATATATGCCCGAACTATACTTACCTACCTAACCTAAGATATTATATAATACCGTGCTGTGTTAAAAGCGAACGTAGATTGCGATATTTTATATTAACGGACATTTCAGTCAAAATAGTTTAATAATACAATAACAAAATGAACATTACAGTATTGTTTATTTATAAATGTTCAGATATTAGGTCGACTCGTCTAGCTAGGTTAATTCTGCGAGATCGATCGACTACTGAAATAAAGGCGAAGTTTGGGTAAGGGTAGGGTATATTGGTTAATGGGTCAGTTTGTCTTTGAGTGAACTTTGTTGGACGAAATTAGAATATGGGACACGGTTTGTCGCTTAATTCATGATGTGGTGATACAACTCAATAGGGAACAGTTATCTTTTCTAATAGGGGAGCTCTTGATGCTTGAGAGTCGCGGAAATCTATTACGATACTAAGATTCTTTTTTAGGCTGTTCATGCCTGATATAAACTCAATGATACTGAGCTGTGGATGTTTTTGTGAGGCGCCAAAAACACTTACAGTTTGAAAGCATAGAGGTCCAAGCCATTGCCAGCCAAGCAAATTGCTACCACAACAAATAAAGGAAATTAGTACAAGCAGAATGCAGATTTTTTTGTTAAGCCACTTCTTAGGTGGCAATATCTATTACTTAAATAAATAAATATTCTACAACATTCTACACAACGCTATCTAGACCCATGGTAAGCATAGCTTAACTAGCTTGTGTTATGGAATCTAGAATACGAATTAAACATACTTAGATACTTTTTTTTTTGTAAATACATACATATTATACATAGAAAAACCCAGACCAATGCAAATATACATATTTGTGCATACAAATATTTGCACAGAGCGGGGATCGAACTTCCTGCGTAGCAGTTAAACGTTCTACCGCTACGCCATAGTTGCCGTCAGTTCTTTAGTAATATCATTAGTTCTGTGAATGTTGGTAATTAGTCAATCCGAGCAGAGATACATATAATCATGCCTTTATCCCCGGAGGGTTACGCAGAGGTGAATTAACACCCACATTTCACCCTTCGTTGAATTCGGTCCCACGTAATAGGGAGTGAGCCTATTGCCGTCTTCCGGGCACTATTGTCGACTCGAGCCATGCATCTGAGACTGAGTCTGGGTTGTATATATCAACTCTGTATGTCTGATGTTAAGCAGCCCTATCCCTTAGTCGCCTTGTACGACACCGCATGGGAAGAGATGGGGTGGCCCAAATTCTACTCTGCCGGAAACCACGCTTCTAAATGTTAGTATGTAATAAATAATTTTGTATTTAAATCATTATCACCTTTCAGAGACAAATTAGGTACAAATCAAATAAAATCAAATTCATTGATTTGCTAGAACATGGTGTATAGAGGTGTTATAATAACATAGTGTAGTTCGCTCGTATTCTGCCATATGATGGCGTGCTAATTTAGTAGGTACATTTGTCAATTTCTTACATCTACATTAAATCTATAATCATTACCATTATGTATTTATTATTATTATTAATTAACATCATTATTTATGTTCAAGTGTCATTCTATAAATTTGTCATTTAAATATTCATGTACGTCATAATAATTTTTATTTAATAACATTTCAAACAGTGTATACTTATATAACCAATCAATATAGCAGGTAAACAAAGAAAGCTTCATATATTATGTAGGTATAGCAAGCGGTATATATGCAAGACGAGAAAACATACGGATGACACGCGGCCCCAAGCCGCATGAGTCCCTAACCGCATGCGGGCGGAAAACCTCAGACGTAATCGGAACTCGAGAGACATTTATTAAAAAAAAGTAATGTGGGTACCTTGTCATATTGCTTTTAAAGGAGTAATTTGTACTTCCTATATTGCGTTATGTGTACCTACTTCGCCTCTATTCTTAATAGATTCTATTCTATTCTATTCTATAGGTACCATATTTAAATAGTTTATGCCCGCAGCTCCGCGCGCGAGGATTGTGGATGTCGTGACTTTTTTATTTAGAACACTCCAATTTGACTTCACCTCGTCTGATGGTAAACTAAAAAGCTCCGGGGATAAATGCGTAATTATATGTATGTATAAAAATGGTCTACTACAGATATTTTTACCAACTAATTTTATCATAATATACTAGAATCAGCACATCTCATTTTAGTAACTCTAAATAATGATGAAATTGCTTTCGGCTCTTAGCCTCGCAGTGCGATTGAGATTATTAAGATAGATGGTAATAGCGAGGAGATAACATCATCCCGTTAACTTTATCTGGGATCAGCAGTGGGAGCTACTGACACAAATAATTTCACTTACAGTTAAATAAATTGCAGTGAATTAAGTACATTATTCTTAAATATTCTATCATCAAAGCATATTCGATCTATTAATGATAGGATGTTTAATCCTCTTTATATTATTACAGTAAATTATAAATTCTTTTTTTTTAAGATTAAGTATTGTTAGTTTAAGTGTTAACACACCTCTGCCCCTCCTTCGAGGACCTATAGGTGTGAATATATATGTATTATATATGTAAAGGATATTTATCATAGTTTAGAAGGTTTGTTTTACGCTGCAATTGATATAGGCATATCTTTCATCTGATGAAATTACAAATATTCCCTCTAACCCCTCCAGCTAAATGGCTTGTGTTAGGAGTGGGTTCACGGCGGTAGTGTAATGGCTAGGGTTCGAACCCGGAACCTCTCTAACGCCAGGCTGACTTCTTAACCACTAAGCTACCACCGGCGACGCTTAATATCTGTCTAGTGTATTTAATTACTGTAGTACACTTCTATTGATAGCGTCACTGGCTCGCCAACCTCCAACATGTAGATGATCACGCTCCAACACACCCGCCTCCCGGCTCTCATGTTATGTCATGTTGACGTTTCATCTCACACGATGTGGCCCGAGACAGTGTTGCCAATTACACAAACACTACAATTACTTTACTATTTTCTTTTATATATATTACGCTACTGCAGCGTGGCGGTAGTGAAAGGGGTCGCCACTTATTAGAGAGGCGCGGGTTCGATCCCCGCTCGGTGCAAATATTTGTATGCATGAATATGAATATTTGCATTGGTCTGGTCGTACCTTGGAGAGTACGTTAAGCCATCGGTCCTGGTTGCCATGCGAACATATATATATATATCTCTCTGTACTTACAGGGTTGGCAGCGCGACTGTGACACCTCCGGTGTTACAGACGTCCATAGGTCACGTATATATATATATATATATATACAGTTAGTTGAGGCCCTAAAAACTCCGTCTTTTTTTTCTTACCACTTAGCAAACAAGCACACGGCCCACCTGATGGAAAGTGGTTACCGTGACCTATGGACGTCTGTAACACCGGAGGTGTCACAGTCGCGCTGCCAACCCTGTAAGTAGGTACAGAGTTTCTGTGCCGTCAGTAGAAGACAAAGCAGGACAAGCCTTTAGTCTTCCCACTGACAGCACAAATTCTCCAGTGAGCTCTGGCTACCCTACTCATCGCTGGGAACACAACACGAAGTTATTATAGCCGCGGTATTCTGTAGGGCGGAGGTACTTCCCCAGTCGGACTGCTCAATCGGGCGGAAATACCGCCGTGTCCTACCTCCGTCAAAATCCGTCCGTCTAGTCTAAATACAGAACTTCGATATCGCTGATTGATGGAGGAGGTAATGTGGCAGCCGCATCTTAGTTAGACAAGAAAGGTGACTCCAACTGACTTAGGAGTAGGCTCAGAAAAGATGATATATAGAGCTAATGTTGGCTATAGAACCAACGCCTTGCACGAAACCTTCTGTCGGTACTCTTGACAAAATGATACCGATTGATTGAAGATAACATACCTACTTAATTTATTGAACTAAGTTATCTCCTTCTCCAGTTTATCCGGTTTATCGGTTTTACCATGGCACACACCAACGACTTTTCGATGCTTTTCGAAGTTAGGTGTGTATTTATCGCAGGTTTATAAGTACCCGGTTAATGGTAATAGGCTCGCCAGCTATTATATTGGGACCTAAACATAAACTGACGAAATGTGGGTGCTAGCACCTCTGCCTACCCCTTCAGGGAATATAGACGTTATGTTGTTATGTTGTTATGTTGTATGTTATGTATTTCCTTCTCCACTAAAGATAATATTGGCTTTAGATCCACCGCCATGCTCGAAGCTTTCTGTAGGTACCCTTGACAAAATTACACCCATTGATTGAAGATATCAGACAAAACACAAAAACTTGATTTATTTAACTAAATTATCTCCTTCTCCACTAAAGATAATATTGGCTTTAGAACCACCGCCTTGTACAAAACCTTCTGTAGGTACTCTTGACAAAACGACACCCATTGTTGAAGATATCAGACAAAAAACCAGAACTTAATTTAGTTAACCAAATTATCTCCTTCTCCACTTAAGATAATGTTAGCTATAGAACCACCGCCTTGCACGAAACCTTCTGTAGGTACTCTTGACAAAATGACATCCATTGATTGAAGATATCAGACAAAACACAAAAACTTGATTTATTAACTAAATTATCTCCTTCTCCACAGAAGATAATGTTGACTACAGAACCACCGCCTTGCACGAAACCTTCTGTAGGTACTCTTGACAAAATGACATCCATTGATTGAAGATATCAGACAAAACACAAATACTTGATTTATTAACTAAATTATCTCCTTCTCCACGGAAGATAATGTTGACTACAGAACCACCGCCTTGCACGAAACCTTCTGTAAGTACTCTTGACAAAATTACACCCATTGATTGAAGATATCAGACAAAACACAAAAACTTGATTTATTAACTAAAATATCTCCTTCTCCACTAAAGATAACGTTGGCTATAGAACCACCGCCTTGCACGAAACCTTCTGTAGGTACTCTTGACAAAATGACATCCATTGATTGAAGATATCAGCCAATTTATCAAATTGTCTCCTTCTCCACTAAAGATACAGAAACGTTTAGATATGTCAGAAATATTTTAAGTTAAAACATTATAGAATTCGTTTCTCCATCTATCCATATCAAATATCAAATCCACCCCAAACTCATTCCAATCGATTCCTAATTCTACGTTGCCTCGAAGGTATTCAAATCCAATGCTATAAACCTGACGTTCCTTTCGGGACAATTACGCCAATGTACCCATCAATGAGTCTAAATGATCATTCAAACATTCATTAGCCGGAGTACGAAACGAAAATAAACCAAATTTGAACGAGGATAAACGATCAATACTGAAGTACCTCGTACGTTAGAGTCTTACCCAATACGCACGATTTTCTCTTGCGATATTTTAATTCGACCTATTTATGTTTAAGAGAGGTAATGTTTTTGTGGAAAGCTACCGTAATTTTACGTAGGTAGGTGCTTACTTCGTAGAAAACTATTATAAGGGAGCACTATTTGTCAGTGTGAAAATACTCTTATATACCAAGTTGACTATATCAAGTTATCATCTGATATATATTGTATACGTATTATATTTATTATGTGTAAGTATTAGATAGTATTACAGTGCTATATTTATTTATATGCACACATATAAATACATATAATATGTATATGTTTATGTGTGTATTAGGTATAAAAAGCTTTTCTGTTCTTTTAAATTCGCCACAGTCATGCAGGAGCATATTTTTATTGATAAATTCACAAACAAAATTATAATACTTTCAATGCAAATGCCAACGTCAAGATTGACAAGCACCTCTGACGCAAGAAACATTAAAGTATAGACTCTAAGAAAATCACCAGCGGAGGTCACGCCATCTGGTATTAGTTAGGCCTGTGCCGCCATTTTATGAAATTATGCTAACTATTTGTATAGTTTTGATTGCAAAAGGTGAAATTCGAAATGTTCCTATATTTACCGTCTGAGGCGACGTCGTAATAGGAGAATGTTGAATGGCAAAGACGTGTCATGTAGGTCAGTTGGTAAGAGTAATTCCCCAGATAAAGGACTGGTAGCGGATTTAAGTCTTCAAGATTTAAGATACAACGTTCGCTTTGACTAATCGAAATGGATAGGATTAACAATTTTATGTGTGACAATTTTGACGTCACTCTCTTACTGTTCAGTGTCGCATCTCTAGTTACACGTGTTCGAAAAATATTATGAGAGTTTTGGCGCCAATACGAAGAAGGGCGCATCGCGGTATTATATTATTTTCCAAAATTGGTGTGAATTCGAGTTTTTATAGGTATTTAAACTATCATGATTACTCACATTAGTATTAAAGTAATCGATATATTGACCATTGTGTATTGTTCTAAGTGTCCGATATTTCGGCGCTGTTGCAAGTACCATGATCACGGAGGAACTATAGTATTGGCGGTGAACAGTGAGTTTTAGGAGTAAATATATCGATCTACCCTGTTTCGAGTTCTTTTGCTACAGGTATTTGCACTACACCTGGTTTCACTCTCACTAATATATATTATGAGACTTTTTATGTATAATAACGATGAATTTTAGACATAACATCTTTGACAACGCACATAAGTGAAGAAAAGTGGCATATTACAATGAATTCTGACTTTTCGTGTTAGTTCCGAATCTCCCTTGGGAGCTTCTAGTAAAGTCCCCATAACTGAGGCAGCTATCATCTCATTGATCGTCATCATCAATAACAATCATTGACCTAACCTAAAGGACAGCAACTTGACATTGGCGTCACACCATTAATAATTTTAAAGACATTTACTTGACATTGGTATCGGATATTCGCTCCAGAAGCCATCAATAAGAAAATAAGAAGAAATATTATCAAACGATTCGAGAAACGGCGCAGGTAGTACTCTAATTTCTTTGCCATGTTTTCACGAGGCACCGTACCACCCAGATCGATACGAAGTACTTATATTTATTATTTATCAAAGTAAATATTTTGTAATTGGATATTCAACCAATATTGATATTTGACGAGCTCCAATCACAAATATTTTATCGTAAGACAGCCTCATTAGGTTGATCTAATGAGGCTGCTTTCACGTTCACCCTATGGGGTTTATGGGGGTGGGAAGGGGAGATAGTTAAGATTCTACGCATTAAATATGGCTACGTATCTCGTTACCGATCATGGGTTAATTGGCAATTCGAAGGAAATGGAACAATACCGTTATTATCTTTTTGATGAGCCTATTCAGTCCATGTTTATTTGTAAGGTGGATTTATAAATTTATAATGTTTTAATATGAATAAGTAATATATTACTGGAATCTTAGACCATTTACTGCATAAACACAACTTTGCTAACATAATTCATCGCAAAAATACGGTGTAAGTGAGTAATCTAATGTGAATATTGTTGCCGCGTTGAAAAGACACACACTATAGAAGGTATTTAGAAAAAGGGGCATTAAGAGTAAGATTTTTTTATGCAACTTTGGTGGCAGACAAGCCCACGGCCCACCTGATGGAAAGTGGTTACTGTGATCTATGAACGTGTGTAACACCAGAAGAGTCACACCCGTGCTTCCCGGCATAGTAGAATTGGGACTACCCTATCTCTTCCTATGCGGTGTACAAGGCGTTTAAGGGATAGGGATGTATAACATCAGACAGATATATACAGCCTAGAGCCAGCCTCAGATGCATGGTTTGAGTCAACAATAGTGCCCGGAAGACGGCAATAGGCTCACCCCCCATTACGTGGGACTGAAGTCAGTGTTTGGTGAAATGTGAGTGTTAATTCATCTCTGCCTAACGCTCTAGGGATAAAGGCGTAATTTTATGTATGAATTCAGACCAAGACAAAAAAAAACGACTTAAAAAGTACCTAATAAGTAACTTTATTAAAAAATAAGTACCTGATGGTAAATACCTAATGGTAAATGGTGGTAGAGATTTGACGGCACAAATTTGTCACAAATTTCGACCGGGTTGGTACCACCGTGCAATATTGCGAAAAACCCTTCATAGTAATTCAATTTCGGTTGGATTGCGTTCAGGGATCAGCAAATGCATAGCCGGGTAGGGGTGATGGTGGTTGCAGCACTAGTGGGACCAGTGGGTCTTGGCGTAGTCTAGTGAGGATGGTGCGGGGCGACGCGCCGGTCAGGGAGACCCGTAGAAACGGTGGTGCCGCTGGCCGCCCGCGGTATAGTACAGAGGCCCAACTGGGACTAACCACCCTGGAAGGCTGCCTCACCAGACCGCGCATAATCCCGGTATGGCTCGTCGTGCCGGTTGGTGACCGGAAGTGGGGGCCAGGCGACCATATTCGGGGGGGTACGGGGGCCCTTCCGTACGGCGTGTCGGCTCACGCCATGCCTCATAATCATAGACAAAACCAATATCCCGCACTTTGTCACGCGGTGCTGCGACGACAATCACCTCTTTTTTTCACGCCCTTTTCTCCTTTTCATCATGGCAGCGCATTTAAGAGTATTGGGCAACACAGCGGCTCTACAGACTCCCACAAGCTCGCTATTTGAGGTGGAGTCCACTAACATCTGTGGACTCCATGCGAACCTCAACGCCGTCCACCAACACCTTGAGACGGCGAAACCAGATATGCTCTTTCTCACGGAGACACAAATAGGCCGCCCTGATGACACGACCTACTTGCTTTACCCCGGCTATGTTATCGAGGAAAATTTCCGTGCAAAAGCCGGGGTGTGCGTGTTTGTTAGGACGGATGTTTGTTGTCGCCGTTTGCGCTGCCTTGAGGACCCATCCTTTTCAACCCTATGGGTACACGTAGACCATGGCTCTACGAGTCAGATCTATGTGTGCCTCTACCGTTCCCATACAGGAGATGCTGAGACAACTCGACTCTTTGAATATCTGAGTCAGGCGGCAGATGATGCGCAGGAACGGTTTCCGAACGCCGAAGTGGTATTTTTGGGGGACTTTAACGCCCACCACGAAACCTGGTTGGGCTCCTCCAAAACAGACCATGCGGGAAGAGCCGCCCATGCATTTGCTCTGGCGCATGGCCTGACCCAATTGGTACACGAGGTCACTAGAATACCAAGAAGGTCGGGCCTAGCACCCTCTCTGCTAGACCTTCTGCTGACGAGTCACCCAGACCTGTACAGTGTTTCGGTACAAGCCGCTTTAGGCAATTCCGACCACTGTCTGGTCTGCTCCAAGGTGCCAATTATAGCGCCTTCACGACCCGTGCAGGGGAAGCGGCGTCTCTGGCACTACTCGTCAGCAGATTGGGATGGACTGCGCAACTATTTTGCGTCCATCCCGTGGGTTGAACGCTGCTTTGAAGGTAAGAAACCCTCGGATTGTGCTACTGCTGTTGCCGGTGAGATCGGTCTGGGTATGGAATACTATATTCCGTACACTGATGTCACCGGTGCCCGAGGAGTGCGCCCTTGGTTCGGGCGCGAGTGTGCGGGGGCTGTTGATCAAAAGCAGTCCGCGTATCGCGCTTGGGTAAGGGCGCGTGCCACGCACGATCCCAATGTGAGCCACTTCAAGGCGGCGTACAACAGAGCCACAAAGGTCTGCAAGAGGGCTTACGTCAAAGCGGATGCCCTGCGCATTGCGCGGCTTGGTCAAGAGCTAATGGCACATCCCACGGGCAGCCGTGGATACTGGCGACTGGCCAAAGCCGTGCAGGCCAACTTCTGTCAGCCTTCGCTGCCACCGCTGCGCTACCCTGATGGATCCCTGGCCCATGGACCGCAAGAGAAAGCCAATATGCTAGTAAATCTCTTTGCGGCCAATTCCCGAGTCGATGATTGCGGTATACAGCCGCCGACACTACCCAATGGTGACCACGTAATGCCTGAAATACGTATCAGGCAATGCGATGTTCGTGCGGTGCTTCAATCACTCGATGTCCGGAAAGCCAGTGGCCCGGATGGTATTCCAGCGGTGGTCTTACAAAAATGTGCAGCGGAGTTGTCTCCGATGCTTACGCGGCTGTACCGACTGTCCTACAGCTCGGGTACAGTGCCTTCGGCTTGGAAAGAGGCGAATGTACAGCCGATCCCCAAGAAGGGAGATCGCTCAGAGCCAGCCAACTATCGACCCATAGCCGTCACCTCAGTGCTGTGCAAGGTCTTCGAGCACATCATTAACAAACAGCTCATGCGTCACCTAGAGGATCACTCCTTAATTAATGACCGGCAATATGGCTTCAGGCCGAAACGGTCAACGGGTGATCTTCTAGCATACGTTACCCATCTTTGGGGTGAGGCTATGGACAAGCACGGCGAGTCACTGGCAATTAGTCTTGATATCGCCAAAGCTTTCGATAGAGTCTGGCACAAATCGCTTCTCTCCAAGCTACCAGCCTTTGGTCTGCCTCCTAGACTGTGCAACTGGATTGCTAGTTTCCTGCAGGAGCGCCGTATCCGCGTCCTCTGTGATGGACGGGCTTCGGAGTTCTTGCAAATAAATGCTGGCGTACCGCAGGGGTCTGTATTATCTCCCACTCTCTTTCTTCTGCATATCAACGACATGCTGTCCACCGGCAGCATACATTGCTATGCAGACGATAGCACCGTACACGGGAGTTATCACGGACAACCTGCGGCCAAACAGTCTGATATCGTGGAAAAAAGACAGCTTCTTGTCACTGAACTGGACCGGATCTTGAATCACATTTCTCAATGGGGCTCCGAGAACATGGTCGAGTTCAATGCCAAGAAGACGCAGGCTTGTGCGTTCACAGCAAAGGTATCTTCTTTCCTTCCCCTTCCCACTCTTCAGAGCACGCCACTTCCACTGCAGGACAATCTCTATATCCTAGGCATGGATATTCGCTGCAAACTGAATAACAGAAATTACATCGAGAGCATCATCAAAACAGCCTCGCGGAAACTCGGACTCCTAAACAAAGTGAGACGTTTTTTCACGCCGGAGCAGCGGTGTCTTCTCTATAAGACACAAATTCGCTCCTGCGTGGAATACTGCTCGCATCTCTGGGATGGCTCCGCGAAATACCTACTAGATGCTCTCGACAGGTTGCAGCGACGCGCGGTCCGAATTATTGGGAACCCTGAGGTCACGAACACCCTCGAGCCTTTGCAGATGCGTAGAGATATTGCTTCCTTGGCTGTATTTTACCGTCTCTACCACGGTGAGTGTTCTGACGAGCTCTTCCAACTAATCCCACCATCTCCTTTCCTACATAGGACAACACGTGCAGGCCTTAGATGTCACCCTCACACTGTGCAGAATATACGAGCAAGAACCAAGCGGTTCGGAGACTCTTTTCTTTGCCGCACCACCAAGACCTGGAATTCATTACCAGCACACGTGTTCCCTTCTTCCTACAGTCCCGGGGCCTTTAAGCGGGGCGTGAAAAAGCATCTGATGAGGCCGCCAAGCTGAGTACCACCATTGTAGCACTTAGTGTCTGTAATGGTGACCCTCTTTCCTGAGACTTTGCCTTTAGCTTACCATCAGGCGAGGTGAGGTCAAGTTGGCGTGTCCTATATAAAAAAAAAAAAAAAAAAAAAAAAAAACCGCGGTAAGTGGTATGGGTGACTGCTGGGACGAGGTCTCGGGTTCAATCCCAGGTTTTACCATGGCACACACCAATGACTTTTCGATGCTTTTTGAAGTTATGTGTGTATTTATCGCAGATTTATAAGCACCCGGTTAATGGCAATAGGCTCGCCACCTATTACATTGGGACCTAAACATAAACTGGCGAAATGTGGGTGCTAGCACCTCTGCCTACTCCTTCGGGGATGTAGGCGTGAGTTTATGTTATGTTATGTTATGTTTAAAAAGTAAGTTACTGCACTGTCAAGTACCCAAACATACAGACACACTGTAACTGTGTAAGTATATATAATTCGATACCTCGGGACATATATCTAAACGTAAGATGTGCTAAAAATTTGCTATATATCCGTAGTACACGTTTCTTGTATGTATTTTGAAGATAGCATGGGGATCTACTGCGGTGAACGAACTCAAATTCACCAAGCATAGATTAATTACAAAAATGCCCAGGCCAGCAAGTCTAAAATGGTCACATTAAGCGATTGTGCTAAAAACTAGTAACTTATGATTAACCGTTAGATCTAATAATCACTCGCGAGAAGAATCGCAATAATTTATTTATGAAGCAGATCCTAATTTTCGTGTAAACATCGCTGCAAGACAAAATATTACCCTAATACAAGAACCAAGCGGTTCGGTGACTTTTTCCTCTGTCGCACCATTAAGGCCTGGAATTCATTACCAGCTCACGTGTATCCTTCTTCCTACAGTCCCGGGTCCTTTAGGCGGGGCGTGAAAAAGCATATGATGAGGCCGTTTAGCTGAGTGTCACCATTGTCACATGGTATGTGTAAGTAATGGTGACCCTCTCTTCTGAGACTTTGCCTTCAGCTTACCATCAGGCAAGGCGAAGTCTAATTGACGTGTTCTATATAAAAAAAAATACGATTCCCATAAAGTTTTAGACTTCCAGGACCTTATTTGTCTCGCGAATCAGTTGCAAGATATGTATCCCTTTGTAATCTTTGTAATATGGACTGGACTGGACTACTCCGAAATTTTGAAGAAATCAAACAATGCAAATAAATAAATCTAGTGACTGATTGATTGATTGATTTAAAGACAAATTTATGAAAAGTCTAATTGACTAGCTTTGAAGTTGACCAGTAATCATAACTGTTCTTCTGTAAAGTGGGGTAAATTGGACAAATCTAGGCCACCTTTGTCAGCCTATCTAGAAATAGAATTAATAGAGAAAATGAAGAATAATTTCCTTTTGCTATTTGCATAGTAGAGCAGATCGTTTGACAGAAAATTGTACCAACGTGTTATTATAATAATTGGATGAAATTACTCATAAGTTTTCCTATGAATTTCATTGATGTATTGAATGAAATTTTAAAGCATTTAGCATGCTAATTATTCAAATCGAAAGCGCTACTTAAAATCGATATTAATGTTATTTTTAAACATTCGCGGTGTGAATTCATAATTATACTAGGTATCGGGACTTATACGGGGATAAGTGTAATGGAGGGTAGGCGCTCAAAAAATGTTCCCCGCATACATCTCGACGCTCGAAGACTAGTCAAGTCGTGACCACGGGTGCTGCAACGCATCCGAAACGTCGGCAGAAATAGTAAGTTCTCAGATATAATTCGCGAGAAGTCCCGATACCTAGTATAATTATGAATCGATATTAAGTTAGAGGATTAATTTGAAATTGAAGGGGGCGAAGGCTCTGTGGCTTAGTGGTCAGAGCGTTATCCCTGTTAGGGAAAGAACGCGGGCTCGAATCCCGCCTGAACCAATTCAATTTTTTCTATATCTTAATGGATTTGAATAGTTAGCATACTAAATGCTTTAAATTTTCATACATAAAATCACGCCTTTATCCACGGAGGGTTAGGCAGAGGTGAATTAACACTCACATTTCACCAATAACTTTGTATTCGGTCCCACGTAATAGGTGGTGAGCCTATTGCCGTATATCGGACACTATAGTTGACTCGAGCCCCGCATCTGAGGCTGAGTCTGTGCTATATATATCTGTCTGATGTTAAACAGCCCTATCCCTTAGTCGCCTTGTACGACGCCGCATGTGAAGAGATGGGGTGGCCCAAATTCTACTCTGCCGGGGACCACTTTAAATTTTCATTCAATTTCAAATTCATCCTCTATCTTAATTTCGACTTATAGTAGCGCGTTATAATTATCTATCATTACGTGATTATTAACTTTCTTCTTGTTAACAGTCTTGTTACGAATCACAGAATCCATATCAAGTAAATTAATTCTATAAAGGTTGACATTAAATTAAGAGTAAAAAGAAACGCATATTTACAATCACCGTGAAAAGAAACGTCCTTAAAAAGTATTCTTTATTTAAATCTTCGAATTTATTCGTACATAAATAAATTGAATTCCGAACGCTTCAACGCCATTAACTTTTAACAGTATTTCCTGATGTCGTCTTGGCAAACTGACTCGTGATTGGCCAACTCCTCCGGTCTCCAACGTGATTGGTCGATAAAAGTTTAATCTACCGTCAATTTGGACCGTTTTGTTGTTGTGTGTGCTGCGTGATTCGACAGAGCTCATTAATTAGATCGTGGGAAGTTAGTTGTAAGAAATTCTAAGCCTACCCACGAACCATTTCTTCGAAGAAACTTCTCATTATACGGCTTTATCAGTGTGATCCATTCAAACGTGGCAGGGAGATAGATGGAAAGCCGAGTTCAAATGGATCTTTAATTGAAAGTACGTTAGGATAAGTTTTGAAACTGGTTTATTTTTATACGTTGCTAGCATGGTGCCGTGGTTTCTCTCGCGTATGTCCCGATCCCCTGGTTATAATACTGTTACTCAATGATATAATTAAAGTATGTATTTTTAAAAAGGGGTCCATCAGCAATTCAGTGCATTGGTTAGAAGCTAACGTTCACAGCGCTATCTAGACCTTTGTTTTGTGGGTTCTAGGATGCGAATAAGAATACTTAGATATTTCCACAAAACAGAAAAACTTCTCTGTTCAGTGGACATTTTATACATTATTGTACATAGCAACAACCAGACCTATGCAAATAGATTTATTCTATAAATATATATTTGCATTGAGCGGTAATCGAACCCGAGACTCGGTGGTCGAACGCTCTATCTCTACGCCACAGAGGTCGTTATCATTACCGGTAGAGTGTTAGGCTACAAAGTCAAAGGTTGCGAGTTTGATTACTATTCAATTCGTTGGCGTTGCACACTTTCCATCAGGAGAGCCGTGTATTTGTCTGCCACCTAAGTTGTATTCAAAAAAATCGCATACTAAAGTGCCAAATTTCCCCGTTTTACATGATACAGGGTAACTAAAGGTTCTTTCGCCCTGTTGACGGCAGGTAATAATAATAATAATAATAATAAATTTCTTTATTTCGAGCAACAAGACTCAATGTGTTAGTAACAATTGACTTATATAAATCTATGTTAGTATGTTTAATTATTTAAGAAAATTCTGGAATTAATTCAATTAAAATTAAAATAAAAATTGCAATATAATATAAAATGTCAACGAAAAATTACAATTTAATTAATTCAATTACACATTACACATTCACCCCTTATTACGTGGCACAGAAAAACTCCCTAGTCATGTAACATATAACAATTTTGTAGAAAGCTTTTGAACCTGCAATTTTCGGACGAAACATTGTGCTACAGAGCCCCTTATAAATGCTGTAGCTGGCAATGGTTTAGATTTAGAATTGAATTTTAAAGTTTTATGAAAAAACTTTAAAAAAATGTTGTAATATTGTTTTTTATTTTTTTATTTATTTATTCAGAACAACTTTTACATTGAGTTGACTTTGGCAAAGAATGAAAACATGATTAAATTAAACTATTATAGGTCTAGGCAACATGTCATGCGATTCTTTTCTTTTCTATATAAAAGTAAGATAAATGTCAAAAAATAAAATACTCAACAATACCAAAATGTCACAAAAAAAAGAAAAAATAGCTCATGTCATGCAATTTCAAAGTTTATAAATATACCCTAGCTTCGCCCGGGGTATATTTTGAAGCTTCACATCCCTTTGAGCTGTTAGTTAGTATGTTTTCGTCTTCAAAATATGTATGAAAAATTGCCGGATTTGTTAACATTTATTATCAACGCTCCGCTCCCTTAAGTAGTAGCGTGATGATATATAGCCTAAAACCTTCCTCGATAAATGGACTACCCATCACTGAAAGAATCATTCAAATCGGACCAGTAGTTCCAGAGATTAGCGCGTTCAAACAAACAAACAAACAAACTCTGCAGCTTTGAAATATTAGTATAGATGTAGAAGATTAATCAAAACACAAAAATTGTTTTAAACATGTATCTCAGATACTTTTTCGTTCACTTGGGATGTATAGCCAACAAGTTGTAAACAAGTATAAAACACATTTGCGTTCACACTGTAGCCTGTGACATATTGCAACTTGTCAAATACATGTGTTATACTTAGGTGTAAACGAGGGGTGATATATACAATTAATTTAGAATACGCTACCAAGTACATTTCCCAACGCCGCCGTGCTGGTGTAATTAATAACAGGTACAAATAAATAAATGGAAATATTCATACATACAAATATTACAAATCCTCGATTCTAGTTTTTTTTTTATTTAGAACACGTCAATTAGACTTCGCCTTACCTGATGGTAAGCTGAAAAGAGGGTCACCATTACTTACACATACCGTGTGACAATGGTGACACTCAGCTTGACGGCCTCATCATATGCTTTTTCACGCCCAACTTAAAGGACCCGGGACTGTAGGAAGAAGGAAACAAGTGAGCTGGTAATAAATTCCAGGCCTTAATGGTGCGACAGAGGAATATGTCATAATAAAACCATTGCCATTTAATTTAAACTGTATTGTTATGATGTTAGAGTCTATAATTAACTGGTGTATTGTAGAGTGATTGAAAAGATGTAATGAACTGCTTTTCGTTTAATTTTGAACTTAAACATTAATTCAATAAGGTCTAAAATTTAATGTCATTCTTTGCAGTGTCAGTAGTATAACATAAAATGAATAGAATCGGAGGCCTCAGACGGCCTCAGACGTATCTACCGATACGTCTGAGTTCGTTAAAGACTTTTGCGGGATCTGGGTATCAAACCTAGATATTCAAGATCCCATATTTTAGTAACCATAAGAATGAACTGATTACTTAATTTCAATTAATATTGAGCAATAACAGGCTGTATTTAATGGCAATGTCTCTATAAAATTGGCAGCAACGCTGTCCCTGTCTCACATGCAGTTAGTGGCTATTGTTGTCTCGCTCTCAAGGGAACCTGGACGAGGAAAGGGCTAAGCTACATTGATTTTATTGTGATCCCAGTAACATATAATGTGTTTGGGTATTCGTGAGTGCCCGGGCTTTACTACGGACAAGTTTTAGCTATGTAACATAAATATATTTTATTCAATGCGACCTACAGTTCGGCAAAAAGTACCTATTTATTTAAAATCGATAGAAAAAATTGAATCTGTCCAGGCGGGATTCGAAACCGTTAAATGATTGTAATAAATCTGCTTACGTAATACTTTTTTTTATACCACTAAGGTGGCAGACAAGCCCACCTGATGGAAAGTGGTTACCGTGGCCTATGGACGTGTGTAACACCAGAGAAGCCACACTCGCGCTGCCGACCCTGTAAGCACAGAGTTCCTGTGCCGTCAGTGTAGAGGAAAAAGCAGGACAAGCCTTTAGTCATCCCGCTGACAGCACAAATTCTCCAGTGAGCTCTGGCTACCCTACTCGCCGCTGGGAACACAACACGAAGTTATTATTACCGCGGTATTCTGTAGGGCGGAGGTACTTCCCCAGTCGGACTGTTCAATTGGGCGGAAATACCGCCGTGTCCTACCTCCTAAATATATATACTTGAACGGTCCCATGACGTATCTATTAATATATTACGTCATTGATTTCGAAATATTTGCATTACCTTCAGGATATAAGCTAGTTTCAATATCAGCCGTTTCAGCGTAAGAATTAACAAACATACTAACTCATACACACGCAAATTCGTTTTAGGAAGTCATAGATTATCAAGCACAAATTTTTCAGCTCAATCCGGGAAGTACAAATTTAATACTCTATAGATTACAAAAATGATTCTATTTCAATGATTAAAGACTCAAATACAATCAGTAAAGAAACATAACATGAACATAAACGCCTATATCCCCGAAGGGGTAGGCAGAGGTGCTAGCACCCACATTTCGCCAGTTTATGTTTAGGTCCCAATGTAATAGGTGGCGAGCATATTGCCATTAACCGAGCACTTTTAAACCTGCGATAAATACACACATAACTTCGAAAAGCATCGAAAAGTCATTTTTTTTATGCAACTTAGGTGGTAGACAAGCACGCGGCCCACCTGATGGAAAATGGTTACCATGACCTATGAACGTGTGTAATACCAGTGGAGTCACATCCGTGCTGCCGACCTTGTAGGAACAGAGATTTTGTGCCGTCAGTGTAGAGGACAAGTTGGTGTGTGCCATGGTAAAACCTGGGATCGAACTCGACACCTCGTCTCAGCAGTCCATTACCCATACCGCTAGGCTACCGCGACAATAAAGACTTCTGAAAATATGCAAATATTCAGCAACTTATGTGGGCGACTACCGTTCGCTCATTAACATACAAGAAGCACTCAAATGATAACAGCATATCCAAAGTAATCAGTGACACGCGTTCATTCAATCTGAAACATTATCTTACACAAATAGCTCATACATATTCATTATCTCTGTCGATATCCAGGACAGCCATTCACCGTGATGATGTGCAGACAGCAGGAAGAACCCCGCTCACTATATAGTTGGGGCACTTCCTGTCTACTGTAGTAATTAGACGAATATAGCTTCTGTATCTGATTTTGCTTACTAGCAGTTACTTGCGGTACTGATAGTATGTGATACTAACATTGATTAAATACGATATTGCGTGTGGTGACGGAGAAAGAATAGAAGTATCACCACCCCATCGCATCTGAAGGGTGTCGTAAGAGGCGAGAGAAGGAAAACTCGAAATAAAACCCTGTACCAACCCGCCTGGCCAGCGTGGAAACAGTAGGCCAAAGCCTCCCAACATTGGGAAACGCCTTTGTCCACCAGTGGACTGCGTTAGGCTTGATTGAATGATTGATATGTAATCACGCCTTTATCCCTGAAGGGTTAGACAGAGGTGTATTAACACCGACATTTCACTAATCATTGTTTTCAGTTCCACTTAATAGGTGGTTAGCTTATTGCCGTCTTTCGGGCACTATTGTTGAATCGAGCCTTGTATCTGTGCGTGAGTCTGGGCTGCTGTTAAACAGCCCTATACCTTAGTCGCCTTGTACGACACCACATGGGAAGATATGGGGTGGTCCAAATTCTACTAATATGAGTATAAGTGATCAAAAGTTAATCGAGGTCAAATAAACTAGCCAGTCAGCCTGTGACCACGGCTGGTGTAACCTGGTCGAAACTTCAGGCAAATCAAAAGTATGTACTGTCAGCATCAGATCAATTATGATGAACAAAGTACTCAAAAAAAACAGTTGAATTGACAAACTCCTCCTTTTTAGAAGTCGGTTAACGATCTTAATGCTTTGGTTTTTTTTCTTCCTGTGGACTAATTGTAATGATATTATAAATACCTTGATATTAAAATCAAATCAAGACTCAAGAAGAATCAAAGAATCAAAGAATCAATTTCATTTATTCAGTTTAGGCACACAAAGAGCACATATGAACGTCAAAATTATACAATTGAGTATGTCAAGAAATAATATTAAAATATTAAATAATGTACAAATAAACCATTGGAAAATGATTCTTTCGCTGGTTCGGTAGGTTAGTTCTACTGAGAAGATACCAGCAAGAAACTCAGCGAACTATATTAGAACTAGAATATTTTTCTTTTTTTTTTAATTTGCTTTAGTTTACAATTTATTTTGTGCGAGCAAGCAAGAGACTTATGTTGACCACGCATTGATATCATTAAGATTGGTTGCGCCGAAGTAGAAACTGTATTTTTGACACGGAAACACACTCCTTTTATACCCGTCTCCCCTTCCGCACTAACCATAGATGTAGCTTCCGTCCGCCATTTGTGAAATATAGACACTCAGTCTCGCTTTGAACTAGCCAGCGTGATGACGGACCGCGCTCGCGTCTCTCAAAAATGATTAATATTTGTTACATTTTTACCGCTTCATAGACCTTTACCGATCGGATTGTGCCTCTCGTGTGTTCCTCAAGTGATCTAGTGATGCTGACGGCAGCTCCTGAGCAAGGAAGAGAAGATCCGTGTACCGGCTGCGATGAAAACACGTGTGTCGTGAAGGTTAGTGCATCCTCTCCTAATTTCTCGGGTTGCATTCATTGCTTGGATCACTCCCGCGGCAACCCGACCACCTGTCTTTTGTGTGTAAAGCGTCAATGGAACAGTTAGCTACTTCCCGCAATACAGTCCATTACCGCACGCTGCCAAGCGCCACCATTTTTTGGTCCTTCGAGCCGGATTCTTAGCCGTAGTTCGTATTTTGTTATTATTCTAATGGGAATAAGCGCATCGCACCTAAGTGCCTGGTTATTTTAGTAGAAAACCCCGCATCCAGACATTTAGGCTTAGAATTTGTTGTCCGTTCGCCGCTGGCTCGCATTGTACCTACCTAATACATAAATAGGTTAGGTAGCGTATCAACACTCAGTCGTAGTTGCAATTTTCGCACCGCGCCTAATTACCTAGTTATTTTAGTAGAAAACCCCGCATCTAGGTACTTAGGCTTAGATCTTAGGTATACTAGACACCCTAGTGCATAGGCACAGTGTAATACCTAACGCATTTGGCTTTGTTTTATTTTTTTCAATTACGTTGCTCGCTCGCCGCTGGCTCGCGTCGTATTTGCCTGGTACCTGCGTGGGTAGACACGTGGTTGTACCTCATTCCAATTCATACGAAAGTATTTTGATTTGAATAGATATTACGCAATACTTAATCTCGGAAATAATAGTTGAACCTAGACAGCGACCATCGCGTAGGTACGACCTTGTTGCTATGCGCGTTTGTTCAAGCGTGCATTCACAGTTGTAGGTACCTACCTATCTGCCGAGTGTCGCTCGCGCCGCCTCGCTGCTCTGTACCGCTAGGATTAAGTCATTTCATATTTGTTGTTTACCGCACTTTAGTTTGAGATTTAATTGTAAACATGTCCCCAAAGGTTGATAAGACCGGTAAGGTTCAATTGAAACTTTTATACGCTAAAAAAGAAATGATTTACTCTCGCGTACAATCGATTTATGATAATGCACTTAAAACCTCTGATTTGGTCATCAGAGATTCGTTCTTGTGTTCTATAGAAAACTTAGATAGTCTACGCGCGGATTTCGAAACCTTAGTACATGACATCAACGTTTTAGAGTTGAATTTGAATCCCGATTACTCAGTGAGTTATCAAGCCTTGTCGTCGTTTGACGATTTGTATTGTCGTATCAAACGCGTCGCTAGGAGTTTGGAGAAGCCGGCTGACCTACCCAACCCCACTCGCGACCGACCTAAGTTGCCACCAATTCAAATACCCGAGTTTGATGGTAACATTCGCAATTGGTGTCTATTTATAGATAGTTTTGAGAATACAATAGATAAGAACGATTCGTTGACAGATCACGAAAAGTTGCATTATCTCGTTGAAAAATTGACTGGTAAAGCTATAACCGTTTGCGCTGGAATTACGTTTAGTGCCGAGAATTATAATTTAATTTTAAATACTTTGAAAGCTAGGTATGAGGATAAAAGATCGGTAGCTAACGCCTATTTAGATCAGATGTTTGATTTGAAATCTATTGCGGCATGTAACGATCAAAACTTAGAGAAATTTCTAGATACTTTCGCGTCAGCTGTTCGCGCCGTAAAGAACCTAAAGATTGATGACCTCTGCGACTTCGTATTTTTGTATATGGGTTTAAGGAAATTAGATTCCGAAACCATTCGTTTGTTTGAGTCGGATCATCGCGGCAATAAGATTCCTAAGTTCGAAGACTTAGAAAGTTTTGTTCGCGAGCATATAAAAGTATTGCAGCGCTCTTCATCGAAACATGAAGGCGCGAAGATAGTTGTTGATTCTGCACGCAAAGTAGATGCGTCATCGAAGTCACTGAGGTCAACTCATACTTATGTTAGTACCGCACCAGCACGTGTACAGTCACCTGTTTGCTCTTTGTGTAGCACTCATCATTCGCAACTGTACAGGTGTCCTGGTTTTCTAAAATTGTCGCCTAGTGATCGTTATAAATTTGTTCGCGCTAATAATTTTTGTTTTAATTGTCTCGGTACTAAACACCGCGTTGTTTTATGTAATAGTAGAAATAGTTGTCGCAAATGTCAAGCGAGACACCACACTTTGCTTCATTTTGAGAATAGTAATGCCGCATCCAATGTGAGCACGGTTGGCTCGTCGAGCGGTGACACACGGCAGCCTGCGCCGCAGCCGCAGCCCGCGCTCGCGCGCGCTCCGGCCCGCCCGGTGACCGCCGCGGATGACGTCACCTTGTGTTCGTTCTCCGCTAGTGCTGCACTCACTACTGTGTGTCTTGCGACCGCTCGCGTTGTTATTGTTGATGCATTAGGTAAGCCGCGCATTGTTCGAGCGCTGTTAGATGGCGCTTCGCAAAGTAATTTTATTACTCAAGATTGTTGTCGGCGTCTTGGTTTCAATGTTGATAAGCGTTCAACCCGCTCAGTGGTGAAGGGTTTTGGAAGCTTACAGTCAGCTGTTCGTGGCACCGTTAAAACAAGGTTTAGATCTCGTTTTAATAATAATATTTGGTTTGACATGGATTCGCTCGTTATAGATAGAATAGCTGAACAGTTGCCTACCGTCCCGGTTGACACGTCTTTATTAACGAAATTTAAAGACTTGCCTTTAGCAGATGAGACTTACGCTGTTCCTGGAGTCGTCGATATATTGATCGGCGCTTCGATTCTCCCGCACCTCCAGTTATCACGTAAGGTTCAAGGGGGACCGACGTACCCCGCTCCGCACGCACTGGAAACAGTTCTTGGTTTTGTTATAATTGGTTCCGCACCCGCTTCTATAGATAGTTTTAGTCACTCGACTGCTTCGTTCTGTTGCACCGTCGAGCCGCCACTGGAGTCTACCATCCGCAAGTTTTCGCTCGGTGGCTCCCGTGTATCCGCTGAAAAACGCTTTCTTTGTTTGGAACGAAAGATGCAGGCGTCCCCAAAGTCGAAGCGGGCCTATGATGAGGTTGTTAATGAATATTTAGATAAAGGTTACATCTCACCTGCGCCTACGGACACTGGCGGGACCCAGCCTTCGTACATTATCCCGCACCGCGGAGTTATTAGAGAAGATAAGCTTACTACTAAAACTCCGCGTAGTTTTGGATGGCAGTGCTAAGACTAGCACTTCCGTGTCGCTTAATGACATTTTGTATTGTGGTCGGAATCTTTAAGGTAATTTATTTGACATAATTGTAAATTTTCGCATTAATATTAGTAGAATTTTAGCTTTTAGGACTCAACAGTCGCTTTGTGTTGGGCCCACTCTTCGCCCCATCGTTGGGACACATTCGTCGCTAATAGAGTGGCAAAATTCAATCTGAATTGGCGCCACATAATCTCTTTCACGTTGCTGGCACCGACAACCCAGCCGATTGTCTCTCTCGTGGATTGCTTCCTTCGCAAATTTTGGATCACCCGTTGTGGTTTGGTGGACCGTCCTGGATTCATGCCGCGTTAGATGGGTGGCCAGTTAGTCAATTCAATCCCACTACGGTTTCCGAACCACCCGAGGAGAAGAAGCACTCGCTTGTTGTATCGGTCCCACGTGAAGAGACCCTTATTTTGTTGTTGGCTAATCGCGTCTCGTCTTGGTCGAGACTGTTGCGTTGTGTTGTTTGTTCGCCTCTGCCCGCTGCCTAGCCAGCAGTAGGCACGAGCTCCAATCTAGGTTTATATTTTAGTTGTTATTTCCCAAACCTAGATTTAGATTAGACTTTAGATTTGTTTCGCATTTGTCGTTTCGAAGGTAACCCTTCAAGCCGGGGGGAATGGTTGCGCCGAAGTAGAAACTGTATTTTTGACACGGAAACACACTCCTTTTATACCCGTCTCCCCTTCCGCACTAACCATAGATGTAGCTTCCGTCCGCCATTTGTGAAATATAGACACTCAGTCTCGCTTTGAACTAGCCAGCGTGATGACGGACCGCGCTCGCGTCTCTCAAAAATGATTAATATTTGTTACATTTTTACCGCTTCATAGACCTTTACCGATCGGATTGTGCCTCTCGTGTGTTCCTCAAGTGATCTAGTGATGCTGACGGCAGCTCCTGAGCAAGGAAGAGAAGATCCGTGTACCGGCTGCGATGAAAACACGTGTGTCGTGAAGGTTAGTGCATCCTCTCCTAATTTCTCGGGTTGCATTCATTGCTTGGATCACTCCCGCGGCAACCCGACCACCTGTCTTTTGTGTGTAAAGCGTCAATGGAACAGTTAGCTACTTCCCGCAATACAGTCCATTACCGCACGCTGCCAAGCGCCACCAAAGATACTCATCCACTTTATAATAACCTTTACTCATTAAAGTTTTTTTCACTTCTAATTTAAATTTATTTATCGGCATATTAATCAAATCCTGAGGAATTTTATTAAATATTTTTATGCTGCTTCCTACAAATGAATCACCAACCTTGTGAAGCCTAAGTTTAGGCACAACTAGTTTATTCTTGCTTCTCGTATTAAAATTGTGTACATCAGATAGTTTTTCGAAAATATTTAGGTTTTTTCGTACATATATGATATTATCATAAATGTATTGAGAAGCAACTGTTAAAATATTAATTTCTTTGAAAACTTCTTTTAGCGAGTCACGGGGTCTGAGGCTATAGATCGCTCGAATCGCTCGTTTCTGTAGTACAAATATAGTCTCAATATCGGCAGCCGAGCCCCACAGCAGCAGACCGTATGACATAACGCTATGGAAGTAACTAAAATAAACTAATCGTGCAGTTTCCTCATCAGTCAGTGACCTTATCTTTCTAACCGCATAGGCAGCTGAGCTAAGTCTTCCTGCCAAGGCTTTGATATGAGAGCCCCATTGCAGTTTACTATCTAAAGTTATTCCAAGAAAAACTGTGGTATTGATTATTTGGACAGATTCATTATTCATTTTAATATTAATATCTGTCTGTCTTACATTCGGCATAGTAAACTTTACACATTTAGTTTTCTTCGCATTGAGCAGCAAGTTGTTACTTGTAAACCAATGCAATATTTCAGAAAGGGCATTATTTACTTCGTCAAGTACTATTTTATGTCTATCAGTCTTAAACATTAATGATGTATCATCAGCAAATAATACAATTTCACAAAAATTTGTAGCGAAATAAGGAAGATCATTAACATAAATCAAGAATAGAAGGGGTCCTAATATCGAGCCCTGGGGTACTCCCATAACTAATGGGGCACCAGAAGAGTTAGTGCCATTAACGTTAACTTTTTGAATTCTGTCAGTGAGGTAAGACGTAAGTAATCTAAGTGAGCCGCTTGAAACACCATAATATTATAATTTTAGTAACAACGTCTCATGATCAACACAATCAAAAGCTTTGATAGATCACAAAAAATACCAATGGCATCCTGCTTCTTTTCCCATGCATCAAATATATGTTTTACAAGTGCAACTCCTGCATCTGTCGTGTTTCTACCTTTAGTGAAACCAAACTGTTTATCATGAAGTAAATTAAATCTAAAAGACTGCCTCTGTGGCGTAGCAATAGTGAATGCGGCCGCTACGCAGAAGTGGGGGGTTCGATTCCCGCTCAATGAAAAATATTTGTAGGCATGAATATGTATTTTTTTAAACCACTTAGGTGGCAGACAAGCACACAGCCCACCTTTTATTTATTTAACCTGGGAACCTTTATTTAAATGGGAAGTGGCTACCGTGGCCTATGGAAGTATGCAACACCAAGGGTGTTACACTCGTGCTGATAACCATGAAGAAACCTTCTGATGCCCCTCTTAAAGAACCCCATATTGTAGGTGCTTGGGAAAACCGCAGCAGATAGGTCATATTTGCTTTGGTGTGGGTGTTGCCATGTATAAAATGTATGTATTTACAAAAAAAGTATCTGAGTATGTTTATCAGCAGTCTAGATCCCATAAAGCAAGCTAGTAAAACTGTGCTTAGTATGGATTTAGATAGCGTTGTGTAGAATGTTGTAGAATATTTTTATTATTTATCATTATTATTACGGTGGTACAGCAATTTATCATGTTCCTACCAACAGTTTCCTGTATATCATCGTTGCTACGTAGATAGCTCTGACTATCCTATATAATGTATATTCATGAATAAGTACATAGAAGTCCATTTTAACCCAAAAAGGTTTCGAATTTTAACTGAAATACCAGGAAATAGAGTCCAAAATATATTGGCTCTGTTGATCCGGGGACGAGATATTCTAGATTTATATGTATTTTCCGCATAGAGAGAGTGGTCGCTCTACATCAAATACGAGAGTCGTACATTTTCCGGCGTAGTTCAGCGAACATCAGAAAAAAGATGAGCTCACCGGGTTTAAAGTTCAACTTTGTATTTGAATTTAAAAAGGATTTTTATGTAATGTACAGTACAGTCAACAAAGGAGTATACAGTTTTACATATATATATTTATAACTTTATACGAAAAATTATACTTAGTAAGTATGTTTGTATGTAATAATATCCTTAAACTTACTATAGATAGATATGTATACAAACCGATTAAGATAAGAAAACACTGCTAGGTGTTCTCTTTTGTCTAGTCTACAGGCTACTTTCAACGACAAATAGCATATTTATTGTAAATTATGTTTTCATGTACGTGGCAATGTTATTGTCTTTTTATAAATAAACTAGCTGTCCCGGCAAACGTCGTTTTGCCATATAATGTTAAGGGTGGACAACCCTTAACATTTAGGGGATGAAAAATAGATGTTGGCCGATTCTCAGACCTACTCAATATGCTCACAAAATTTCATGAGAATCGGTCAAGCCGTTTCGGAGGAGTTCAAGTTCGAATACCGTGAAACGAGAATTTTATATATAAGATATCTTTAAACCTGATCTAAACATTTTAATTAGTTATAATGATATGTTATGTTCAGAAGGGGTTCAAACGCCACCGAAAGTTCGCGGTTTCAAATCCCGTCTGAACTGATTCAATTTTATTTCATTTTAGAAAATAAAAATCAGCAAAACTTTCAATAAAAATAAAAACCATTTTATTTTTATCTTAATTGATTTGAATAATTAGCATAAGTACTAAAAATGCTTTAAAATTTCATTCAATGGTATACTTTACTTATTCTTTACTTACGACTTCTTAATGAAAAAGTGTAGAGGACACGACGGTGCTTCCGTCTAATTGAGCAGTCCAACTGGGGAAGTACCTCTGCCCTACAGAATACCGCGGCCTAACAACTTCGTGTTGTGTTCCCAGCAGTGAGTAGGGTAGCCAGAGCTCACTGGAGAGTTTGTGCTGTCAGTGGGGAGACTAAAGGCATGTCCTGATTGTGCCTTCTGCACTATCGGCACAGAAACTGTCTTTGCTTACAGGGTCGGCAGCGCGAGTGTGACTTCTCTGACGTTGCCACTTTCCATTAAGTGGGCCGTGTGCTTATCTGCCAAATAAAAAAAGCAGTCGGGCTATTTGCTTAGTGAGGAAACCACAGATATAGATCTAGGTTAAGTTAAGTGGGTTTTCTGCAGAATGTTTCTCACTAGATCAAAACATACTTATTACACAAAACTTGGTCAGAGTTACCCAAAATGACTATAGTTGTTCTGTTATGAAATTGTGTACCTATGTAACATTTGGCATCATTTTAATTTCATTTAATTAAAGTTTGCCCAACACTGAATACTAGAAATGAGAGAAATAACCAAAAATGTAAAATACACTCTTCAATCACAAAGCTATCGACATTTGCTAAAGTAGTTTATTAATTATTTACTGTACCTTGATTCCCAATCAACGAAGTAACCCGGGCTCAATACGCCCGGGCAGCACCGCGGCATAACCCGGTCAAGGCCAGGTTACAGGTAACAGTGCCTGCAGCCTGACGTATGCAGGTTACCTTGACACGTGTCAGGGACTCCACTTCAGCTATGATTGATGTAGATGGAGCTCTCAAACTCTGTGTGCGTCGGTAATTATTATACCTACTCCATTACAGAATGTGACGTTTTATAGATTGGCATGAAAATAGATTAGTAAATATGTTGTCAAAAACTTAAACATAACATAAACTCACGCCTATATCCCCGAAGGGGTAGGCAGAGATGCTAGCACCCACAGTTGTCAGTCGCCAGTTTATGTTTAGTTTCCAATGTAATAGGCGGCGACCTTGTTATCATTAACCGGGTACTTACAAACCTGAGATAATAGTTTTTTTTATTGTTTATTTATTTAGGAGCTTTTGGCCAAAATAACCATGCCCGCTCCATCGTACCCTAAAAGTCAGATTACATAATTGCTTATTATAATTACATAAAACGCTTTAAATATAGGTAGATAGGGTATATGTAGCATACCAATTTAAGTAGGTAGTAGGCTACATAACTTAGTATGTTAAGAAGCTATTAAGCTTTCATACATCATTTTATAAACTATAAAGGCAGCTTCAGCAGAGGACTGGCCAGAATACTATTGAAACTCCCAACATCCATTGATCGTATGTTAAGTTCTTCCACCATAGTCGCTCTCAGTGCCCGTGTTCGCACGCACTCCACCAACAGGTGATGTACATCCTCAGGAGTACACTCAGCACAATTTGGACTGGCACTTTTCCCCATAAGATGTAAATACAAACATTGCTTCGAAAAGCATCGAAGTCATTGGTGTGTGCCATGGTAAAACCTGGTATCGAACCCAAAACCTCGTCTCAGCAGTCCAGTACCCATACCACTAGGCTAAAAAAAAACTAAATAATAAACCTATAATAATATATCACAGACTAGTGGTGTGGATTCTGGCTTCTTCTATAACATGATAAAAAACCTACTTTACTTCATTTAAGCTGGTTTTATAGCGTATTAAAATTGGAAAGCTATAGATTTTTTTAGTTTATGAAGCGTAATTAGGTACATATAGAAACCAACTAAGCATTTTAATGAATAGTCTGGACTACAGACTATATCAGAATATCCAGGCTCAAACTAAGTATAGTTTGTCAGTAATATTAACTTATAGAATAAAGAAACATATTAAATACATTTTTTTAAATTTATTAGATATTAACATACTACACCTAGTAACTCCCAGACTTATGTAAATAAGTAGAAAATATTTCTAGTCAATTGTTAAGAACATAAAACCGCGGTAGCCTAGTGGTATGGGTTATGGACTGCTGAGACGAGGTCTCGGTTTCGATACCAGGTTTTACCATGCCACACACCAATAACTTTTCGATGCTTTTCGAAGTTATGTGTGTATTTATCGCAGGTTTATAAGTCCCCGGTTAATGGCAATAGACTCGCCACATTGGGACCTAAACATAAACTGGCGAAATGTGGGTGCTAGCACCTCTGCCTACCCCTTCGGGGATATTGAGTTTATGTTATAATACTGAAACATATACTTAAATATATATTGTTTGGAAATACATCACATATTAATATATTATACCTAGTACCTAACTCCCAGACTAATGTAAATAAGTAGAAAATATTTCTATTGAATTGTGAAGAACATACAATGCTGAAATAAGCCGAAATTCTAGCAAAAAAGCCACTCGCATACCGTCCGCATTTTCATAAAAATTCCATTCATCGGGAATTTTTCCGTGCCATTGGCCGCATAATCACAAACTACCGTTCAATAGTTATTTTGCAACTATTCCTACCACAATGCTCTGTACCAAGCAAGGGATTGTATTTAACATTTTATTGCTATTTTGCTTGCCACATAAGTGGATTTGAGTTTATAACCAGTCATTATGTTGCAACTTTCTTGAGGCGCGATATATCTGATGTAAGGACTACTGTATATATCTGTATACTAATCTCCTCTCCTCTAGATTAGGTAAACTAAAGACAACCAATCCTTCATATATAAAAAGCGAATTTTTATAAAGAGACTAATATTAACAAATAAACTAAGCTAACTAACTGACGAACTAATAGTTGAATTACAATTTTTGCTCTTAAAAATGAGTGTGTGGTGGTCTCTTGTCCGAGTGGTGACAGAGAAAGAATACAAGTATCACCACCCCATCACATCCGAAGGGTGTCGTAAGAGGCGACTAACGGAAACATACGCAAACCATATCACTGCGAGAGAAGGAAAACTCGAAATAAAACCCTGTACCAACCCGTCTGGCCAGCGTGGAAACAGTAGGCCAAAGCCTCCCAACTTTGGGAGAGGCCTAGTCCAGCGGGGGACGGCGATGGGCTAGTTGATTAATTGATTGAGTTTTAAATAAAACATACATAACACTTACACAAAAACACATCAAGTACCTTTTTTGTGCGGAAAATACCCCACGGATACATCCAACCGCAGCCGGTGGGAGAGGTTATGACGGACTCGAACCGACTAAAACGCATGACGCCTATGGATCGTTTTGGTTGCCGAAGGTGAGGTTAACAGGCATATCCCTCGCACCCCGGCCGACCTAGGGCCATCTCTCTCGATCTGGCCCTTTTCTTCAGATGGACCGTGTGCTTGTACTTGTAAAAGGGGCCTTTAAGCGGGGCGTGAAAAAGCATCTGATGAGGCCGCCAAGCTGAGTGCCATCATTGTAGCACTTAGTGTCTGTAATGGTGACCCTCTTTCTTGAGACTTTGCCTTTAGCTTACCATCAGGCGAGGTGAGGTCAACTTGACCTCATAAAAAAATGTGTCCTATATAAAAAAAAAAAAAAACATTTTGCCTCTCTAGATTTTAGTATACACAAAACTAGATGAGCACATTTCCAACACGTCCCTATTACGGTAGGCTAATCATAACAGATTCTAGATCTAAGTGAAGAGCTAAATGATCTTTGCAAAGAATAACTTCATCACTACCTATTCTCGTTATCAAATTCAATGACTAAGACATACAACAGGATGAGCAGCAATTATTCAGATACACTTCACTGAACGCTAATTCACTTGCAGACGATATTCAGATGATCGTTAGCGGAACTAATGAAGACCAGGTTTTGTGTGGTATTCAGAAAAGGGTGTGGAATTCACACCTAGATTTTTTTATATAGGTCATGTTAATATAACTGTTTTTGTACTACGAAAATCTTCTCGGATAGGGGCGCCGGCGGGTGTGGTTATGCCAGTCTCGAACTTACTAAAACCGCACGCCCTCTTAAGTCATTAGTTATCGAGGTTGTGATTACCACTGGTATATTCCTCACACCCAAGCAAACCGCCTCAAATTCATTTGTAGGAGGTAGGACATGGCGGTATTTCCGCCCAATTGAGCAGTCCGACTGGTGAAGTACCTCTGCCCTACAGAATACCGCGTCAATAATAACTTCGTGTTGGATTCCCAGCGGTGAGTAGGGTAACCAACACTCACTGGAGGAATTTATGCTGTCAGTGGGAAGACTAAAGGCTTGTCCTGTTTTGTTTTCTACACTGACGGCACAGAAAGTCTGTGCTTACAGGGTCGGCAGTGCGAGTGTGGCTCCTCTGATGATACACACGTCCATAAGCCACGGTAACCACTTTCCATCAGGTGGACCGTGTGCCTGTCTGCCACCTAAGTGGAATAAAAAAATGGCTTGAGTCAACAATAGTGCCCGGAAAACGGCAATAGGCTCACCCCCTATTACGTGGGACCGAATACAATGATTGGTGAAATGTGTGTGTTACTTCACCTCTGCCTAACCCTCCAGGGATAAAGGCATGATTATATGGATGTATGTTCCGATTGAAATTGTTATGCTTCTTAATTTCAAACGCTTCTCGTACAGCTCTTGCGTAGAAGTGACGTTCGGTGGAAAGGACTTGTGTATGATGGAATTTAATCCAGTGATTGGTGCCTGCTTCTTATAAGTGTTCTGCAATCACAGATTTGTTCGTCTGACGATTCTTTACAGCTGCAATGTGTTCTTTGTCTCGCTCAGTAATAGTCCGTTTCGTTTGGTCTATATAGGAACTACCACAGCTGCAATCTATCTTATAGACACTTGGACATTGTAACGGTAAGACATCCTTCGGTGTACCCACAATCTTGTATACTGTGACTGGAGTGTACACTGTCGGAATCGAAATGTACCTATACCATGCTTGCGTTAATTCCCATAAACATTATTGTATACCACGGAACACGATAGTTTAAAAATTATTATTGCTGATAAAAAGTTCGAAAACTTTACAGTGTGATAAATATTGAAGAAAATGGCGCCGAACCGCTTGGTTTTTGATGGAACTACTGTATAAATTGTTTGTATCTATTACAACTGAATACTGAATACCAAAGGAAGTGTGTTGAAGCCTCGTGAATATGGAAAGTGGTGTCAGCAAACTGTCACATGTTGTGATCTATCGCGTCACTCAAAACCGTAACTTGAATCGTAATTTGAATAATTTATAATTCAAAATAAATTTAATACTATTTCTGTACATGTCATTTACATTTATAGATGTATAGGTAGCTTTTTCAAACTGAAATGACGCACTTCACTAAATTTACCTCATTTGTTTTTTTATACAACTAAGGTGGCAGACTAGCACACGCCTATCTCATGGAAAATGGTTACTGTGGCCTATAATAGTATGCAATATTAAGGGTGTCACACTCGTGCTGCCGACCCTGTAAGAACGGAGTTTCTGTGCTGTCAGTGTAGAAGATAAAGCAGGAAAAGCCTTTTGTCTTCCCACTGACAGCTCAAAATTCCTCCAATAAGCTCTGGCTATCATACTCACTGCCGGGAACATAACACGAGGTTATTATGGCCACGGTATTGTACTCGTATAGGGCGAAGGTACTTCCCTAGTCGGACTGCTCAATTAGGAAGGGAATAACGTCGTGTCCTACCTCCATATATGTGTAAAATCGTTGATTGTTCCGTGAACTGTACGAAATATTGTATTGGAAATTGTATTTTCCTGGTTGCCCTTGACCATCATAAATATAACTTTATAGGTTATGTAGTAACACGCATGAAATTCATCTTACTTCTTGATTAAGACACGCAGTAACACTTATGAACGTTAAGATCAATGACAGATAATTTTTTTGTGTTCCACACATATAATCACACCTTTATCCTTGGAGGATTAGGCAAATGTGAATTAACACCCACATTTCACCAATATTTGTATACGGTCCCACATAATAGGACCTATTGCCGTATTCCGGGCACTATTGTTGACTCGAGGCATGCATCTGAGGCTGAGTCTGGGCTGTATATATCTGTCTGATGTTAAACAGCCCTATCCCTTAGTCACCTTATACGACACCGCATGGGAAGAGATGGGGTGGCCCTAATTCTACTCTGCTGGAAATAACACGGCAATAAATACCCAATTGGTAAAAATAGAACTCCATTACCAAGACTTAGCAGTCTGTATGTGTCTCTATCACCAGGCCAAGAAACCTGATAGCTGGGCTTTTGAAATTTTCACAGATTTTTTTTTTTTACAACTTAGGTAGCAAACAAGCATATGGCCCACCTGATGGAAAGTGGTTACCATGACCTATGAACGGCATGAACAGCACGGATGTGTTACACACACATCAGTGCTGCCGACCGTGTAAGAACAGAGATTTTGTGCCGTCAGTGTAGAGGACAAAGCAAAACAAGCCTTTGGTCATCCCACTGACAGCAAAAAAACTCTCCAGTAAGTCCGACTCGCACTTAGCCTGTATTTTTTTCTATTTATCTACCAGTACGTAAGTGCCTTATTTAGGTCAATTAATACCCTCAACTCATATTACCGGCTCACCTTCTAGTTCTCAAGCCTCGATGATCACTCAGCTGTGAATTAAAGGTCACGGGTTCAAATCCCGGCGGTGTGAGGTCGTTCAACTGTGACGTCATTATTTGGGTTCAAACTATGAATAGGCTGTTGACTTGAATTAGTTTTCATGAAAGAATATGATTTATATGCGGAGTTTGCGTTTTGTGATGCTAATGTCGACTGCTGACTGTATTGAGTATTTGTGATCGAATCTTAATACGGGAAATGAACTTAGTTGAACCCTTTGTTAGGCGCTTTTTTAGGTCATAGAGATATGTTTTTCCGAGCTCGTACTGTAGGTATTATCAGTCGAGGTGTAGGGTCAGCAGGGTGCGTTAGAAATATTTTGTGCTATCTGACAAATCCTAAGGTAGCATACGGTTTTAATCGGTTCGATGCCGATATAACTGGGGTTATCCGTGTGAATTTCCACAGATCTGTAGTTTTTTTTTCTTTATACAACTTAGGTGGCAGACAAGTACACGGCCCACCAGATGAAACGTGGTTGCCGTAACCTATGAACGTGTGAAACACAAAGGAAGTCACACCTGCGCTACCGACCCTGTAAGAACATAGAGTTTCTGTCAGTCAGTACAGAAGACACAATCAGGACAAGCCTTTGGTCTTTCCACTGACAGCACAAAAACTCTCCAGTGAGTTTTGGCTACCCTACTTGACCAGTTGTCGGACTTTATAGGGGTCCGACCTCCCGTAATGACTGACATATACCTATTATATGTTCATAATATGGTTACAGGGATCGTGGAATTAAAGTGCTCCTTCGAGACACGAAATGCTCTCAATTTTCGCCCATCCCAATAGCGACTTGACTCAATCAATCAATTAGCTTATCGCAGTCCACTCCTGGATGTAGGCCTCAATGTTGGAAGGTTTTGACCTACTGTTTCCACGCTAACCAGATGGGTTGGTGCAGGCATTATTATTGGTGAATTTTCCTTCACTCACAGTGATATCGTCTCCGTATTTTTCCTTTAGTCACCTCTTACGACATCCTTCGGATGAGATGGGGTGATGATACTTGTATTCATTCTCTGTCATCACAAGGATAGTTTGGAATGTCAGTGGTATGACAATGGTTTTATTATGACATAATATCCTAGGTATGGATGTGCACTGCGACCTGAATAACATAAACTACATCGAGAGTATCATCAAAAACGCGTAAACTCGAAATCGTGAACAGAGTGAAACGTTTTTTCACGCCGGAGCAGTCAGTGTCTTCTCTACAAGACACAAATTCGCTTCTGTGTGGAATTCTGCTCGCATTTCTGGGGTGGCTCAACAAAATACAAACTAGACGTTCTGGACAGGTGGCAGCGACGTGCGGTTCGCATTTTTGGGTATCCTGAGGTCACGAACGCCCTAGAGACTTAGCAGATGCGTAGAGATGTTGCGTCCTTGGCAGTATTTTACCGTCTATTCCATAGGTACCATGGTGAATGTTCTGATGAGCTCTACCAATTAGTCCCACCCTCCCCTTTCCTATAAAGGACAACACCTGCAGGGCTGAATATCCGATCAAGAATCAAGTGGTTAATTTCCTTTATCGCACCATTAAGGCCTGGAATTCATTGCCAGCTCACGTGTACCCTTCTTCCTACAGACCCGGGTCCTTTACACGGAGCGTGAAAAAGCATATGATTAGGCCGTCAAGCCGAGATTCACCATTGTAACATGGCATATGTACGTAATGGTGACCCTCTTTTGTGAGACTTTGCCTTCAGCTTATCATCAGGCGAAGCAAAGTCTAACCGACGTGTCCTATATATAAATCGGGAATCGGAGGCCAGGTCGAGCGAGTAAAATTGGTTTATGCCCCTACTAATAAAAATAAATAAGTGAAAATTAAACTGGAATTTAGTTACAAGCTATGGCTATATATCTAGCTTCCTTTAAAAGCCAATATAATTACAATTTCCTCATAATCTAAGAGTTATTTCCTGCAAATAAAACAGTATTAGCTGGCTAACAAAATGGCGAATTTCTATCCGCGCTGTGGAGAAACTTGAAAGCATCGTGACCTAAATTAGATAAAAGCATTCCGAAAGTAGGCTTTTCTTGTGCGTGTGTGTGGGCATTTTGATCGAGACCCTTATGAACTGCCTTCGAGACAGGGAGGGTTATCATAATATTATAATTTTGAGATGATCGTGATACGTGATATCATCTACGTGTTTTTCCGTAAGTCGCCTTTTTATATTCTATTTTTTTTATACCACTTGGTTGGCAGACAAGCACACGGCCCACCTGATGGAAAGTAGTTACCGTGGCCTATGGGCGTGTGCAACACTAAGGGAGTCACAATCGCGCTATCAACCCTATAAGCACAAGAGTTTCTGTGCAGTCAGTGTAAAAGACAAAGCAGGACAAAGCTTTTGGTCTTTCGACTGACAGCACAAAAACTCTCCAGTCAGCTCTGGCTACCCTACTCACCGCCGGTAACACAACACGAGGTTATTATGGGCGCGGTATTCTGTAGGGCGGACTGCTCAATTGGACGAAAATACCGTTGTGTCCTACCACCTTATCATAAAAGCAGCGCCTCTTTCGACACTCTTCGAATGACATGGGCAGGTGATACTTATATTGTTTCTCCGTCACCCCAAGTATACTATCCATCACACGGATCACTCATCATGATTACCATCAACTAATCATCATCTAATATAAAAGAAAATCACTTGATGGTAATCTCTAACCGCTAGGATGACGAGAGCAATCAAAAGTGCATTACAAGCACCTCAAAGTGAGTCCTTGCTCCCGTATCAACAGGCCGGAGCAACGGCCGCTAATGGCACCGACATTTCCAACATGAATATGCATGCTATGCACGAACCCACTTAGCGCCCACTGGCTTATTTTACTAACAAAATGCACTATCGATTCTATTGTGTGGATTTGATTTTCTATTAACTGAAGGGCTCACGGGAGGGAATCACGTTTATTCTCTATAAGCCTTTTCCCAACACAATTGGGGTCAGATTCCACACTTCCACTATCACAATCAATTGGCGATATTGAAGTTCCATAGTTAGATTAGTCGAAGTTTTGAGGACTCCAACCAACCGTAACGACTACTACTATAGATGACCTTATTGCAACTGGGGCCACATCATTCAATCACGGTATTTCCGCCCGATTGAGCAGTCCGACTGGGGTAGTACCTCCGCCCTACAGAATACCGCGGTTATAATAACTTCGTGTTGTGTTCCCAGCGGTGAGTAGGGTAGCCAGAGCTCACTGGAGAATTTGTGCTGTCAGTGGGAAGACTAAAGGCTAGTCCTGCTTTGTCTTCTACTGTCGGCACAGAAACTCTGTACTTACAGGGTTGGCATCGCGACTGTGACTCCTCTGGTGTTACAGACGTCCATAGGTCACGGTAACCACTTTCCATCAGGTGGGCCGTGTGCTTGTCTGCCAACTAAGTGGTATAAAAAAAAGACACATCATAAAAACGGGAAAGTTTGTATCTGTTTAGAGTAAAAGGAAATTTTCCAGAAGGATAGTACATACATAGATATACGATCACGACTTTATCCCCGAAGAGTTAGGTAAAGGTGAATTAACACCCACATTTCACCAATCATTGTTTTCGGCCCCACGTAATAGGGGCGAGCCTATTGCTGTCTTCCATAACTCTTTTAACGCAGGTTTCTATTTCCGGTTTCGCGAGAATAATAATGAATAGACATGCTCATGCCTGAAATATTTGTACTAAACGGGCAACGAACCAGCGACTAAAGGTCAGCTCACTCAACTGGACGTTGTACCGCAGCGCCACACAAGTCGCTAAATATTTTGCTTATTTTAACAAGTCCCATAAATTACATACAATTACAAGCATGCTTTTAATTTTAAAACGAAGTTGAATATTTTTATAATTAGACGCCGAAATATGTCAAGCAAAATTCGCTTCCCGCAGTTCCCGCCCGACACTTTGCCCCTTTTTCGGCTTGACCAAGCGTCATTTGTAACGTAGGTACTTACCACACGCGTTGGTTTCGGTCTCATGTCTCCCATGATAACCCCTCTAGGAAAGACATCAGAATTTCTTCATACCTGTTGTCTTCCCTATTCTAGGAAGACATCAGAATTTACTATTAAAATTTAATTTTTGGGTACTCGTATCTCCCTTCGTACAACGCTTGGCTTTGTAAAGTGAAAAATGGGGGATATCAGGGGAGACACGGACCCGAACCGGCGCATTGATGTTAAGGCATATATACTCAGTTTGGTTAGGTTAACCCCCTGGCCCCCTAGCCAAATGGACTGACGACTTGAAAAAGATAGCTGGGATAGACTGGATGCGGACTGCAAAGAATTGGGAGAGGCCTATGTCTAGCAATGAATTGCAGTAGGCCAACTGATTGATTGTTTAAGTACTTAACTTAACTTTTGAGGAGGTAGCACACGGCGGTATTTCCGCCCAATTGAGCAGTCCGACTGGGGAAGTACCTCTGCCCTACAGAATACCGCGGTTATAATAACTTCGTGTTGTGTTCCCGACGGTGAGTTGGGTAGCCAGAGCTCGCTGGAGAGTTTTTGTGCTGTCAGTGGGATGACCAAAGGCACAAGCCTTTGGTCATCCCACTTTGGTCAACCTCTACACTGACGGCACAAAATCTCTGTTCTTACAGGGTCGGCAGCACGGATGTGACTCCACTAGTGTTACACACGTTCATAGGTCATGGTAACCACTTTCCATCAGGTGGGCCGTGTGCTTGTCTGCCACCTAAGTTGTATATAAAAAAAAAACTAAAGTTAAACAGTCTTGATGTGTCTTTTAATAACTTTTATTTAAAACTCAGTTTATTAATCTTTTTTTAAACTCAAAAAAAATTGTACTAAAACCGAAATCGAACCGCCAGTTTAAGCAGTAGTATATATATAATATGTGTTTTTTGTAAAAAGACACATCAATATTGTTAACCTTTAGTTAAATACCAACCCAATGGAGAAAATTCTATCTTATATGTTAACCAATTGGAACCACTGTCTATTCACTTTACAGCTGCGATTAAAACTAATTGTCAAGTAGAATGATACTTTGTTTGGAATGCTGTTGTCGTGCCAACGGTAATAAACAATTAATGAAACGCCGATACAACAATATTACTAATTATTTATGAAAATAAATCAATGATTAAATTGCTTTGTTGCAATCATTGAATTGCTTCATTGCACTTGGCATAATGGCGGTTTTCTTCAGAATGTGTAAATGCTAACGGATATTATTTTAGTATCGCGTAAAACTATTGTTTTTTTTTACCACTTAGGTGGCAGACAAGCACACGGTCCACCTGATGGAAAGTGGTTACCGTGGCCTATGGACGCTTGTAACACCAGAGAAGGCACACTCGCGCTGCCAACCCTGTAAGCACAGAATCTCTGTGCCGTCAGTGTAGAGGACAAAGCAGGACAAGCCTTTAGTCATCCCACTGACAGCACAAACTCTCCAGTGAGCTTATTACTTATCAGCAACAATGTATAACTTTTTACCCGACTGCGCCAGCGATAGTTATATTTTACGCGCGTATTTATGTATGTAGTTTTCTTTATTCCCTTCTTTCTACAAGCCTAACAGCTGGACGAATTTCGATGGATGGGATCTCAAATGACAGGTATTTATCTCCCGAGTATCATAGGGTACATAAAAGTGTCGGCCGGGGTGCGAGGGCTATGCCTGTCAACCTCACCTTCGGCAACCAAAACGACCCACAGGCGGCGTGCGTTTTAGTCGGTTCGAGTCCGACATAACCTCTCCCACCGGCTCCGGTGGGGAGGTATCCGGGGGATTTTGCGCACGTAAAAAAAAAAGGGTACATAAAAGTTAATAAAAGGTATACGGTGGATTTTTGGCGCTAAAATGCATGAGTAGGGTATCAAAATGAAGGAAATTAGATGGAGATTACAAAAATATATACGTAATATAACTAAAAAGTTTAAAATGAAATAAATTATTAGCACCCATTTTTTCCAGTTTATGCTTAGGTCCCAATGTAATGGGTGGCGAGCCTATTGCCATTAACTGGGCACTTATAAACCAGCGATAAACACACACATAACTTTGAAAAGCATCGAAAAGTCATTGGTGTGTGCCATGGTAAAACCTGGGATCGAACCCGAGACTTCGTCTCAGCAGTCTATTACCCATACCACTAGGCTACCGCGATGTGATAAATTGTAAAAATGTTTGATCGTTTGTTAGTCAATCCATTTCAAATGACTGGAAGGATCTAATTGAATTTACACACAAGAATAGAAGGAATAACATGGATAATACCTCGGCTATTTTTTCTACCTAGGACTGGTTCCTATATACAGTGAAACTTGGTTAAGTGGGACCTGGATAAGTGAGAAACCTCCATAGCTGGAACTCATGCTGAGGTCCCACCACTTTAACACTACGTTTCCTCTATTAGTGGGATGAAGCAAACCTCTATATATATGGGATTCATTCTTTCGATTCTAGTCATAGTTACATCTATAACTGAAACAGCGAGTGAATTTTATAAGCATTTACCTTTGTAGCTGAGATAACGTTGTTTTATTTACTAATTTCGCACATAACTAATTTTGAGCCTCAATTACCGTCAGTTATAGTTTTCTTTACTATCATACGGATTGATTAACGCTATTGCACAGTTATTCTTAAATAATGAAACAACCAAATCTATTTAATAAATTGATAACATCGATAAACATCTGATTTCTGATACTTCCAAAAAACAGATTTTTATCATCGAAACATTGCACATTGCTTACATTTTTGTACTATTTATAAAGAAACGTATCTGTTAATTCCCCTTTTTAATTGGTGACCAGTGGTACAGGTAATTTATTACCTACAACAGGCACCAGCGATCCACAACCAAACTATGTTTACCTAAATTTGTGCAAACACTATATTTTGTAATTTGGTTGTTGGTGAGAAATAAAATTTGTTTTTTAAAAAAAAAAAAATTGGTTAAGTAATTAAAAAAAAAATTCTTATTAAATATTAAAACTCACGTATAATATTTACATCATAGTTGTTTTTTATCAATAATCGCAGCTTTGTTACTGAAATATAGGTTACTATATTCTGACCAATAGGCTATATTAATGGCAACTGGCCCTCGCTAACTGAGACAAAAAATAGTTATACTTTAATATCTGAGACACCGGTGGAATACCTCTATAAGTGAGATAAATTTGCAGGTCCCTTCAGGTCCCTTAACCAGGTTTCACTGTAATACGCGAGTGGAACAAAAGCCACGAGCATCAGCTACTAATTACATTATAATTACGACCTTATAAAACATTTTACCTTCAACAATTTTACTTGTAACCTCTAACCACTGAAATTAAGTCGATCAATAATCCTATAAATTAGAAATCCAATTATAGTAATCTAGATGTATTAATAGCTGGGTACAGAGTAATTTATGTACGAAACAATATAAATTATATTCTTGAAACACGACACTGAAATAACCTCTAAAATAAAATGAGAATTTTCCGGCGACCACAGGCGTTTCACGAATTTGCATAGTAATATAATGTAATTGTATTAGCTATTACCACATCTATACTTTTTGCTATTATTATATGATTACTAGTTACTAACTTGCCCCGCGGGAAATTCTCATGTTGATCTATTCCTGGGATAAATAGGCTGTGGTATTCCACGTCACGTGTGGTATGTCCAATTAACCTTGTGGTTCCCGGCAGAGTAGAATCTCAGCCACCCCGTCTCTTCCCATGCGGTGTCGTACAAGGTGACTAAGGGATAGGGCTGTTTAACATCAGACAGATATATACAGCTCAGACTCAGCCTCAGATGCATGATTTGAGTCAACAATAGTGCCAGGCAGACGGCAATAGGCTCACATCCTATTAGGTGGGACCGAATTCAATGATTGGTGAAATGTGGGTGTCACTTCACCTCTCCCTAACCCTCCCGAGGTAATGGCGTGATTATATGTATGTATACATTGAGAGCTCTGCCCATCCAAGATGTTACTCAGGTCCGGCTGCCAGCTGCTATACGAACATCTACGAACTGTGGACATTTCAGATGTCCCTGCCTACCCTTCCAGGATAAACGGAGGTGGTATGTATTTGTAGAATAACAACCAGTAGTCCGATAGTAATGACAGCTAAATAGTGTTATTATTAAGTAGATATGATCAATACTTTACCAGCAGCCTACCTAGATTGCAAGGTCCAATGCGTATCAAATTAAATTACTTAGTTAATAGCCTTTCCGTAGAGTTTACCTTAGAGTGGTGTGTCTCGAGTCTCTTTACCCAAGTAAATGAGTCGTTTGGTTACGAGATATATTATTCTGCAATTTTAATGGTCAAAGAGATCAAGAGGCTGCGGGACTGCAAAACCGATACACCTAAGACTATTAAGGGCCGAAACTCTGGTGCAAGTTTTCCTCTCGGGGTTGCGCAGACCAATCATGTTAAGAAAAGGCTCATTCATTCCCAGAGAGGGAACGAACCTAAGCTGCTATTTATGTATGTAAGCGGGGTTGACATTTACAGACATACAAACATACATACATACATAAAATCACGCCTGTTTCCCATAGGGGTAGTCAGAGATCACGGATCTCCATTTGCTACGATCCTGACGATAATGACAACCGGGGTAGCCTAGTGGTATGGGTGAAGGACTGCTGAAACGAGGTCTCGGGTTCGATCTCAGGTTTTACCATGGCACAAACCCATGACTTTTCGAAGTTATGTGTGTATTTATCGCAGGTTTATAAGTGCCCGGTTAATGGCTATAGGCTCGCCACCTGTTACATTGGGACCTAAACATCAACTGGCGAAATGTGGGTGCTAGCACCTCTGCCTACCCCTTCGGGGATATAGGCGTGAGTTTATGTTATGTTATATATGCTGACATACTACTCTCGCTTCATTCACTCTCATAACATTCTTCATGCATGCTCGTCGGTTTAGGAACTGCCCCTTTTCTAAAACTTCCCTGATTTAGTCCATTTATATAAGGATAATAATATATCTGCCCCCGTAGCTACTGTAGACTTGAGTCTTTCAAGGTTTTTCTTCTTCCTGTTAGCGTTAATCCCAGTTGCATCAGAAGTTTTCACTTCGAAGTCTGGGGTCCGCTTTACCAGTTCAACTGCAGATTCGGCTAAACTTCGATATCCTTCGAGTTTATTTGACTATAAAAAAGTTAGTGATTTTGTTCATTTAACCAATTTTTTTGCTATTTTATTGATCAGAGACACGAGTCATTCCAACCATATTGAAACAACTGAGGTTCAAAATCTACTACTTACGAAGCGTAGCCTTTTTTGCTATTTTATTGATCGGAGACACGAGTCATTCCAACCATATTGAAACAACTGCAGTTCAAAATCTACTACTTACGAAGCGTAGGCATTTTTTGATATTTTATTGATCAGAGACTCGAATCATTCCAAACATATTGAAACACCTGAGATAGAGATTTAAAATCTACCACTTACAAATCGTTGCCATAGGTATAAGTTACACTACAAAAATGCTACATTTTCAGCACTAACGAGTACCTTATCGAAATGTGTACATAAAGTGCACACTAATTGGGTAGGACACGGTTGGCGTGATGTTACGTACGCCTATTAGACGGCGGTGGGGACTCACGTGTCACTTGCCGTCGCACTAAAGATCATACGTGTTCGTATACGTTCGTTAAAATATACCATTGTTAAAAGTTTCATTATACGGTAGTACACGAAACTATTACCTTTTATTTCATTTAATATTATTATTTATATATTGTACTAATCTTATCGATTAAATAGATGATACACTAAAAAAATATCTTTTAATCTATACGAAATAATATTATAATTATAAAGCTGAAGAGTTTGTTTGTTTGAACGCGCTAATCTCAGGAACTGCCAGTTGGAATTGATTAATTCTTTATCCGTTGAATAGTCCATTTATCGATCGAGGTTGTAGGCTATATAACATCGCGCTACTACAAAACTGAGACGAGGTCTCGAGTTCGATCCAGGTTTTACCATGGCACACGCCAATGACTTTTAGATGCTTTTCGTAGTTATGTTATCGCAGGTTTATAAGTGCCCAGTTAATGGCAATAGGCTCGCCACCTATTACATCGGGACCTAAATATAAACTGACGAAATGCGGGTGCTAGCACCGCTGCCTACCTCTTCGGTGATATAGGCGTGAGTTTATGTTATGTTTGCTACTACAAAAAGGAAAGGAACAGTGATAATAAATGTCAACAAATCCGCCAGATTCCCATACATTATATGAAAAAAAAAAAGAAATACGGGATACTCGAATCGATGATTATGAGGTTACAAAATGTGCCAAGCTGGGACGGGTCAGCTAGTAGAGGATATGGGATATTAGCGAGGGGTCCCTATAATCCAATTTTTGACGACTTCCCAATGGATGACAAACTAGATCATAGTAAGTTTATTTTCCACCAGCTTACCTTTCACCCTTCGCCACTGATATGGGGCCCCATCAAAGCTTTTTGGGTCTCTATCAGGATCTGCTGCTTGTTACAAAACTGTTGATTAACGGATGAGGGACGAGCTCTTGCTTTTCGAGTCTTTTATCATGGGCTGTATGTTTATTGCCGAATGAAAACAGATCCTATCCCTTAGTCGCCTTCTACTTCATGGGAACCAATAAAAATTATTATAATCATCATCCATCCTCATGCCCTTATCCCAAGTTTATTAGGGGTCGACGCAACATATGTTCTTTTTCCATTCATCTCTAGTTGCAGTCATTTCAACATTCACTCCCTTCTTAACCATATCATCATTCACACAGTCCATCCACCTCATTTTAGGTCTCCCTCTCCCCTTGTAGCCATCCACTTTCATAGTTATTGCCTTCCTTACGACATTACTTTCATCCCTACGCATTACATGCCCGAACCAGGACAAACGATTTCCTCGTAGCTTTTCTATGATTGGTGCTACTCTCAAACTTCCTCCAATATATTCATTCCTAATCTTATAATACTCTTTTTTTTGACGGTGGTAGGTACACGACAGTATTTCCGTGCAATTGAGCAGTCCGAATGGGGAAGTACCTCCGCCCTACAGAATACTGCGGCCATAATAACCTCGTGTTGTGTTCCCGGCGGTGAGTAGGGTAACCAGAGCTCACTGGAGGGTTTTTGTCCTGTCAGTGGAAAGACCAAAACCTTGTCCTGCTTTGTCTTTTACGCTGACGGCACAGAAACTCTTAATGCTTGTAGGGTTGGCGGCGCGAGTGTGACTCTTTTGGTTTTGCGCGCGTCCATAGGCCACGGTGACCACTTTCCATCAGATGGGCCGTGTGCTTGTCTGCCACCTAATTGGTATAAATGAAATAATAAAACAAAAATTTCTTAGGTGAATTTCATTACAATCTATAACAAAGAACTTGAACTATTTTATTCAATGTAACTTTTTAAAACGTCTGAAAAAAATTTTCGAACTAAAATGTAATATAATTCGAAATTTGTTTACCACAGAACATCAAGGGATGAATTAAAAATAAAACTCTTTGTTGTCTGTGCGTTGTCAAATCAAAGGAGATTGTAAATCAAATCAAAATGTCGGGTGACATTTGATAGACGACGCTATAAAGTTCAGTAACTACTGTATTTTGGTTGGGTTACACGATATTCTCGTTAGAACCCACAATAAATATAAATATATAGGTACTTGAGTCTAGAAATAATCTTTCAAGATACTTCTATAAATAACTTTTACAATAAATAATATAGTTCAATCTAGCTTTCTGGCCTGCAAGTCAAATATTATAAACGAAAATAACGCTGTCTGTCTGTGTGTGCTTTCATAGTCCAAGAAATGTCTAGAAGGTAGGACACGGCGCTATTTCCGCCCAATTGAGCAGTCCGACTGGGGAAGTACTTCCGTCCTACAGAATACCGCGGTTATAATAACTTCGTATTGTGTTCCCAGCAGTGAGTAGGGTAGCCAGAGCTCACTGGAGAATTTGTGCTGTCAGTGGGATGACTAAAGGCTTGTCCTCCTTTGTCCTCCACACTGACGGCATAGAAACTGTGCTTACAGGGTCGGCAGCGCGAGTGTGGTTTCTCTGGTGTTACACACGTCCATAGGCCACGGTAACCACTTTCCATCAGGTGGGCCGTGCGCTTGTCTGCCATCTAAGTGGTATAAAAAAGGTACTTATATGTTTTGTTTAAGTACTGTGTCTCACAAGACGTAGCACTAAATATGTAGGTACTTAAGATAATCTTAGGTACATATTTAGAGCTACTCCTTAGATTAAGGTCTATTTTCTAGAATGGTACTCATGATATGAATGATCTTTAGTGCTACTTCTTTCGAATGAATGTCGATCTATCTGAAGACAAGTCTGTCAATCTGTCTATAGTGTCAGTTGAATCTCTCCAAGTAGGCTGCTATTATCATATTCAATTGAATACAACATCTGAGTAATAGGATCAAACCATTAGAAATATAACGAAAGATACATATCTGGCGATAAGTTTTGTAACAATGGACCAGATAAACTAACAAACTATATAATACAAAGCCGAAAACAATAAAGTCTGAATGTACTTAACATATGAATGGTGCTGATTCATGTACTGTACAGTTAGACATAATTTTATCCTCTTCTATCTTTCTTTCTTTTTGTTTTTTTTTAATACACCTTGTTTTTAGTTTATTTGCTAACTACACCAAATCTTTTGCCTTATTAAACTACTGTCCATCCCAAGGTTGCCTGGAAGAAATCGCTGTAAGGCCGCCCATTGTACATTAAACTGTATGCATGCTAACTACAAGTTTTACTGTAATATATTGGTGTACAATAAAGAATTATCTATCTATCTATCTATCTATCTATCTATCTATCCTATCTTATTCAGGGGTCCATTTCAATAAAATTACCTTAAAACGTATAGTATCCTCGTGGTAGAATTTTACAATGTACATACATATATACACGCCTTTATCCCCGGAGGGTTAGGCAGGGGTGAATTAACACCCACATTTCACCAATCATTGAATTCGGTACCACGTAATAGGGGGTGAGCCTATTGCCGTATTCCGGGCACTAATTTTAACTCGAGCCATGCATCTGAGGCTGAGTCTGAGCTGTATATATCTGTCTGATGTTAAACAGTCCTATCCCTTAGTCGCCTTATACGTCACCGCATGGGAAGAGCCACGTGGTTTCGGGCAGAGTAGAATTTGGGCCACCCCATCTCTTCCAGTGCGGTGTCGTACAAGGCGACTACGGGATAGGGTTTCGCCAATGTAATAGGTGGTGAGCCTATTGCCATTAACCGGGCACTTATAAACCTGCGATAAATACACACATAACTTCGAAAAGCATCGAAAAGTCATTGGTGAGTGCCATGGTAAATCCTGGTATCGAACCCGAGACCTCGTCTCAGCAGTCCATTACCCATACCACTAGGCTACCGTGGTTACTTTTACAGCTTGTAGGCAATACAAAATATGTACTGTGTATAATAATTTACTTGTAAAAGTTCCTTTTATGTAGAAAAAATGGTCACGTGACCCCATATTAAAAGTTTACTGAGGCTGAATAGTTTTACTGCACGGTCTTTCCGCAATGTATAAACCATTCTGTAATTTTTTACATTTTGTTTACTTTCGGTTGACTTGCGGCCAGCGATGTTACGCCACTTAATTGTATAAGCAAAATTTGGACAAAACACGTGTGACAGTACATGCATGTGAATGTACAGCCAGCAACAAATTGATCTTGGCGAACAAAGTAATCAAAATGATCTTAATGCTTTGGTTTTCCTTTACTGTTGACTGATTCATAATTTTATTATACTAGGTATCGGGACTTCTCGCGAATTATATCTTGGAACTTACTATTTCTGCCGACGTTTCGGATGCGTGACTGATTGTTATGATATTCAGGTACGTGCATAAGTTTAGTTTGTTTTTTAGGTCAGACGATCACACGGCCCACCTGATGGAAAATGGTTACCGTGACCTATGAACGTGTACAACACCAGAGGCGTAACACCTGTGCTACCAACCCTGTGGGAACGGAGATTTTCTGTGCTAAGCCTTAAGTTCCGTCTAGTCTAGTTCTAATGTAGTTCGCTGAGTTTCTTGCTGGTATCGTCTCCGTAGAACTAATCTACCGAACCAGCGAATGAATCATTTTCCAATGGTTTATTTTTACATTATTTAATATTTTTATATTATTTCTTGACATACATAATTGTAAAATTTTGACGTTCATATGTGCTCTTTATGTGCCTAAACTGAATAAATGAAATTGATTCTTTGATTCTTTGATTCTTGAGTCTTTCTTGGCGAACAAAGTAATCAACAGACTCTGACAGCACAAAACTCTCTAGTGAGCTCTGTCTACTCTACTCTCCGCTGGAAACACAACACGAGGTTATTATGACCGCTTTTTTCTGTAGGGCGGAGGTACTTCCCCAGTCGGACTGCTCAATTGGACGGAAATACGAGTACCTCCTTAAAAAAATACTACTACGATGAACTAGCAACTACTTATAACAATCTATATGACAAGATATTGAGATCATTTTCAGTGGTAGTCAGTGTCGATCTGATGCTGACCGTATGAAGGGAATACGAAGGGATAAATATTAGATGGATGGATAGATAGATAATACTTTATTGTACACCAATACATTTACAACTGAGACAATTAGGTAACATGCATAATGCATATACAGTTTAATGAAAATATAATACTAAACTAGCTGACCCGACAAACGTTGTTTTGCCATATGAATATCAAAACATAGGGGACGGTGGTAGGAGGGTAAAAATTTAGGACTAATTGTATTTTTCAATTCCACGCCATAAAAAATAACAAAAAAAAATTGTCCAAAAAGTAAAAAAAAAATTTTTGGGGTGAACCTCCGTTACCATTTTAGTTATAAACCTATTCTCATACCTACTGAATATACGTATAAAATTTCATCTTAATCGATCAAGCTGTTTCGGAGGAGTATAAACACTAAAACGACCGCGGTAGCCTAGTGGTATGGGTAATGGACTGCTGAGACGAGGTCTCGGGTTCGATCCCAGGTTTTAGCATGGCACACACCAATGACTTTTCGATGCTTTTCGAAGTTATCTGTGTATTTATCGCAGGATTATAAGTGCCCGGTTGATAGCAATAGGCTCGCCACCTATTACATTGAGACCTAAACATAAACTTACGAAATGTGGGTGCTAGCACCTCTGCCTACCCCTTACACTAAAACTGTGACACAAGAATTTTATATATTAGATATTACTATATTTAATGTGACATGATTAGTACTCAATGTCGAGACTCACTTGGGAATGATTGGAGAGTAGCAGGCACATTCTTTAAGAACGTTTCGTACGATCGAACGAAGTCGACAGTCTAATCCGCGATGAGATTTGATTTTCGGGTGCTGCATGGTGACGTCACGTTGTCGACCAGAAGTCGACAGTGATGTATGTTTATATGTTCGACAACGTGACGTCACCAAAATACATAATTAAAGCATGTGAAATGTTGGAATTCGTTCGAAACGATCTTATAGCAAGTGCCTACTGGCTATTGGCGCTCTCGGTGTGCACTTTCTCAATCCATTTCGTGATTGGGTGGAAGCCTCCCCGAACATACCCGAAGTGAACTCTATTGTCTAACTGAGCTTTAATATCGATATTCTAAACACTTTTTCTTCTATTTGCCTCATCATAAACTCTTGGAATTCTTTACCAGCATACGTGTCTCCCTTCTTCTTCCTGCAGTCCTGGTTCCTATAAGCGGGGCGTGAAAACGCGTCTGATGAGACAGTCAAGCCACCTAGTATTAAAGTAATTGGGATATATACCATGTTGTATTGTTCTGAGTTTCCGATATTTTGCTGCTGTTTCGCAACGTGATCAAGATCGCGTTCGAGTTTGTAGTGAGAGTGAAACCAGTGGTAGTGCAGATACGCGTAGTAAAAGAACTCGAAAGAGGGTAGATTGATATATTTATTCCTAAAAAATGTTTCACTGTTCAACGCCAATAATTCAGTTCCTCCGTGATCATGGTGCTTGCAACAGCACCGAAATATCGGAAACTCAGTACAATTCAACATGGTAAATATACCTATAACTTTAATACTAACGAGTGCCACCATTGTAATTTAGTTGGTATCTATAATGGTGACCCTCGTTAACGAGACTTTGCCTTCAGCTTACAATCAGGACCCCGATTCTGCTAATTTTATGTCATTGTAAAATCTCTGTCATAATACAGGCACTGCAAAAATGCCATTAGATTTTAAACTTTAGCTCTATGCTATTAAAGTTCATATTTTATTTTGGAATGACATATTTTAGAGTGATGAAAAAGTGTTTTTCATTTATTTTGGTCTTTAAGCCTATGTAAATAAAGTCTAAAATTTAACTGCATTTTTGCAGTTTAAGTGATATAACAGCGGTTTAGGACATAACATTAGGAGAATCACAGCCCAGGTGAAGTCATATTGATGTGTCTTTAAAAAACATTGCAGAATATTACGGCTGAAGATTTTTTCGATTGGCGAAAATGGTTGACTTTTTTTGACATGGGATATTATGAAGTGTTTTTAATTTGAAAATGTGAAAATAAATGTTAATTTATTTGTTGTAGGTAACAAAAACATACAGCGTGTAGCGGAACGACTAGTTTAACGGTAAAATTCGATTATTTCAAAAAATCAATGTGTTCTATGTATTTTTTTTATTTCGTTTTGTGGACATAGTTTTTTTTTTGGTTCTCTTTGTGATTGTGAAATGCACGCGTAAGGTAAAATGCTTTCTTTTTTTAATTTATTTAGATTGTTTTTATAAACTGTGTGATTTGTTATTTTTAGGATTATAAATGTTGGTATGCACTTTTCAACATAGTTTGCTCAAAATTCGTTATTGTTCCCTTTTTAGGTACTTTAAATTGGTATTTTGCTGAAATTCTACATTTCAAACTAATTTTTTTTTAAATTTATTTTAAGCAAACTAAGATATTACCAAAATATTTAGACACCGTGAAATTACTTCAAACTTCTAAAATGCAAGTGTTGACTAGAGGTAGTTAAGGAAGGTGATACAAATCGACCAAATAGAAGTGAAACAATTTGAGATGGGCATGGCCATTCACATTACTAGTGTAAAACTCGCCGGTATATTTACCATCTTTATTATTTTTGTTGAGCACCCGATATTTCGGCTCTGTTACAAGCGCCATGATCACGGTGTACTGACCACCACCGAGCTAGTTGTTATTGGGCAGACCATATCGGTCTACCCTCTTCCGCACTCGTTTCTTCTTTCTATCTTCTTCTTCGCATCGCCCCTACCACTGTTCACATTTTCGCACTGTACTCTATCACGTTAACGGCACACAACACTCACTGAGTCGACACGCACAGGGTTCGCACAAAAATAATAAACATGGTAAATATCCCGGCGAGTTTAAATAGAAATGAGTTTAAATTTTAAACAGTGTTAATGTAATCGCATTAAGTGATACATAGTCACACCTCTTTTCCAATAGGGTAGGCAGAGACAGGCTGCCCATTCACCCTCATTTTATAAATATGTTTCGTCCATTCTCTCATCTAAGCATTCCTTTCTTTGTCTTAGTCATGAAAGTGATACACTTAGTGTGTTTAGTGTGAAAAAGCATCTAATGAAGCAGCCAAGCTGAGTACCACAATTGTAACATTACTTAGTGTCTGTAATGGTGACCCTCTTTTCTGAGACTTTGCCTTTAGCTTACTATCAGGCGAGGTGAATTCAAGTTGGTGTGTCCTAGATAAAAAAATACTCCATAATTAATAGCTTCCATTCTAATGTGGATGGTGTTATAATTAATATAATAAGTAAATATACAAACCTATATTAAAAAATAAAGGTGGGCAACACTGGTAGTCCGTACACAAGTAAGTTTCTTGCAATTAGTGGTCATTATCAAGTATTAGAAACAATTACAAGTTTCAGCGTTTATCCAATTTAGTACAATTGTACATTTCGTTGTGGAATTAAAACAGTTTTTCTTTGAATGAATAGTATGCTAGTTTATTACTTGACTAGTGGCCCGCGTCCCGGTTTCGCCTGAGAAAAATACCTAAGATTTTTTTTTATACCACTTAAGTGGCAGACAAGCACACGGCCCATCTGATGGGAAGTGGTTACCGTGGCCTATGGACTCGTGCAACACCAGGGGCGTCACACTCGCGCTGCCGACCCTGAAGAAACCTCCTAATGCCCCTTTTGAAGAACCCCATATTGTAGGCGCATGGGAATTAAAGTAATCGGGATATTTACCGTGTTGTATTGTTCCGAGTTTCCGATATTTCGGCGCAGTTGCAAGAATACCGTGGTCATAATAACATCGTGTTGTGTTCCCGGTGGTGAGTAGGGTAGCCAGAGCTAACCGGAGAGTATTTGTACCGTCGGTGGGAAGACCAAAAGCTTGTACTGCTTTGTCTTTTACACTGAGGCACAGAAACTCTCGTGTTTACATGGTTGGCAGCGCGATTGCGACTCCCTTGGTGTTGCACACGTCTATAGGCCACGGTAACTACTATCCATCAGGTGGGTCGTGTGCTTGTCTGCCAAGCAAGTGGTATAAAAACATGGTAAATTTCGCGGTTACTTTAATACTAATGTGAGTGACCATAATAGTTTAAATATCCTATACAAATTTTATTTAGTTTAGGATCTGACGTATCATGTACGTAGTAACTGTTTATTAATCAGTGGTAACATTGACCTTCACCCGAATGAAAAACATATTTTAGCAAATAAAATGTGTTGTTGAACACGTAAGAATAGGGTTGCCCAAAAAAATATGGTCAAAAAATTTATTATCTAATATTTCGTAACGTGATTCTTTTCCTAAATTCACTGACTTGTCTGCCAAAAAAATTAACATTTAAAGAAAAGTATACAATGAAATATGAAAAAAATATATACAAAAGCTAGGTAGCCTATCATTTTCAGCTGGTTGTCAAACAGGTAATTCAGTAATGTACGGCTGCATATAAAATGTTGTGGAATATTTATTTATTTATTTTATATGAAAACCCGTAAAAATCAGTCAGTAAAATTAGAAATTAAACCACGTATAAAAATTTTTTCAAAATAATTTTTTGAACATATTTCTTTGGGCAACCCTATTGGTACGTGCACGTATTAGTATTAGTACATTCCATTCGCTGTAATGTATTTTTAATCCAATAACCTGATGGGTGAAGGTCGATTTTAACTTCCTTATTAATATAACATGACACCTGGCTTCCCGAACGTAGAAATAACAAATCTCAAATAAATCTGATAACAAATAACTACGAAACTCAAACTAAGGCAAACAAACGAGTGTGGCTTCTCTGTTGTTACACATGTCAATAGCCCACGGTAACCTCTTGCCGCCGTGCGCTTGCCTGCCCCTTAATGATATAAAAAAAAACTACGTGCAACGGTCATAGCACTGCGGAAGCTGCTGCTTTCGAAGGACGAGAGCGGAGCCAAGCACACGGCCCACCTGATGGGAAGTGGTTACCGTGGCGTATGGTCGTATGCAACACCAGGGGCGATACACTCGCGCTAGCGATGATGATAATGTGGGGATGCGAGAAGAGGGTTGTTTTCGACTCAGGTGCCAAATTAATTCACACGAGTTGTACATGTGTGTTTATCCGCGTTTTAGAACCCATATTACAAGCAATATTTACTTAGTTTGTGCTTAGATGGTGCTTAGTAACTTGGTCTAGAATATTTTTTATATAAACTAAATGTATAATAATGTTTTAAGAGAGTTTTTTTATCCGCAATCTGGAATCCATATTGGCTACCTAGAGGTGTGATATTAGCATATTTGTGGAGGTTAGATGGCAGTCGCTTCACGGAGAAGTTCAGCCACATCTTAGTTAGGCTAGAAAGCCGACCCCAACTGAATTGGGAGAGGGCTCAGGGAATGATGATAAGAATTAACAAAATATCTTCTTTTCTGTTTAAGAAAAAACAATATCCTGTTCTGTTTTAGTATGCTTAGACGGTAAACACAGATTAGGTATTTAAACTATCATGGTCACTCACATCAGTATCAAAATAAACGGTATATTTATCATGCTTCATTGTTTTGAGTTTCCGATATTTCGGCGCTGTTGCAAGCACCTTGATCACGGAGGAACTGGAGTAGTAGCGGTGAACAGTGAAAAAGTTTTTTCTAGGAGTAATTATATCGATCTACCCTCTTTAAAGTTCTTTTACTACGCGTATCTGCACTACCACTGGTTTCACTCTCACTACAAACTCGAACCCGATCTCGATCACGTTCACGACCCACGATGCTTGCTGTATCCAATCGCGATTTTGTTTTGGCTTGTTCCCGGTTGTTTTTGCAAAGACGGACCACTGGATGCCAGACGTTCGGCAGTTGAAACCATTCCTCACGATTGAAATTTTTATACTTTTTGATTTCAATCGCTTCCCTAACCAGTCTTGGTATATAGTGGCGTTCTTTCGAGAGCATCTGAGGGTTATGTAGCTCGATCCAGTGGTTCGTACCGGACTCCAATAATTTTGATACTGATGGGGGTATACACAGATTCAATCTCGTAAAAGAAAATGAATTCCATAAAACAAATAAAACTATCGGGATAACAGACTTTCTTCTAGATTGAACCGACAATCGCAACTGTAATAACAGTGACGTCCCTGGAATGATTACGTAACTGGAACTCTGACGTCAACGGCAGACAGATCCCTTCTGTAACTTGTTTTCTTATATTGACGAAATGTATTTCAAAGTTATGGAATAGTTGCTACTTACTTTTATTCATTACTCGTAATACCTACTTACGGCCATATATCTGATAGGGTTGGCAGAGATGTATTTATATTTTTTTAATACCACTTCGTTAGCACACGGCCCACCTGATGGAAAGTGGTTACCGTGGCCTATGAACGTTTACAACACCAAGGGAGTCACACTCGCGCTTCCAACCCTCTAAAACAGAGAGTTTCTGTGCCGTCAGTACAGAACACAAAATCAGGACAAGCCTTTGGTCATCCCACTGACAGCACAACAACTCTCCAGTGAGCTCTGGCTACCCTACTCACCGCCTGGAACACAACACGAGGTTTTTATAGCCGTGGTATTCTGTAGTGTGGAGGCAGTATAGGTTCTATAGCTGTCTCGAAATATCGTCACCTGTATGGCAAAGTTGCGAATCTGCTGTTTTCACGAAAATCTGTTTTTTAGTTTAACGTAATCCCAATATCGTAATACACAATGTCTCAAAGTATCAGCTCTGAATCTTTAATAGTCTATGAGATATCATAGCAGCATATTTACGTATCCCAAACATTAATTGTCAGGCACTATGGCAAATTAACTAAGTGTAGATAATATATTTTACCACAACTAAATAGAGTAGTTTTATCCAAACATCTGAAGTAAACATGCGAATATTGCTTGATTCGTATCTTTACTAAGGTCTCATTGAAGCTTACACTGTTAACGGACCATGGTCAAGTTACTTATGTGCACAATTCGCATAATTGCCATGGTATAACATTTTTTGTAAATTATCTAATATACCATGGTAAATTTACCTATGTGTCATATTTGTTTAGTTGCCATGGTATTACTTACGTAAAAAATATGGAACAAACCGTGGAAAATTTCCCTATAAGTTATATTCGTATACTTACTATGGCATTGCTGTCAACAAAATTAAATGGTAGACTAATAGTCAACTAACTTATACGTCACATTCGCTATAAAATGAATGGTTACTCTAACATAGTGTCTCAGTTATTTCTTCATACGTTAAACTTTTGGTTTATAACAACAATAATATCTAAAAAAAAAGTTTTAAATTGGCTTAAAATGCTTGTATCCAAAATTTATAAAGACAGCGACAAGTGACATTAATTGTCAGTCGAGTAATACTGAATACTGTGTCCTTTTTATTCATTGTTTAGCGCCAAAACGAAAAAACGTCTTTTATAGAAGTTTTATAAAGTTTTCTGTATAGTTTATTAAAATGAAGAGAATTCCTAGGACATTCATATAATGCAAAATGTACACCAAAGTGAAAATCAGGAAAAACCGGCAAAAGCAGGCACAATAAGTAAGTATTTTACATTATTCTAAAATTATTTTTTTAACGAACCGCTAATGGTAATGCTCCTTCATCGACGAACTTTTATTTTGTGCAATTATAATGTATTAAGTATTGTTACCATTCCAATACCACATAGGACAAAACTTTGTGTGATCAACAAAGGTTTGTTCTAGTTTAGGTCTGGGTGTAATTTCTATGTATTATAAGTATGTATTTACGAAAAAAAGTATATAAGTACGTTTATCCGTTGTCTAGTACCCATGATACAAGCTTTGCTTAGTTTGGGACTAGAGGGCGATGTGTGAATGTGTGTACATTATTATTATTAATTATATTAAGTATCGGGACTTCTCGCGAATTATATTTTGGAACTTACTATTTCTGCCGACGTTTCGGATGCGTTGCAGCACCCGTGGTCACGACTTGACGTCTTGACGACTTGAAGTCGAGAACGTCGGCAGAAATAGTAAGTTCCAAAATATAATTCGCGAGAAGTCCCGATACTTAGTATAATTATGAATTCACACCGCGAAAGTTTAAAAATAACATTATTATAATTATGTCTCTTTTTTCACGGGTATCTTTCCTAATTATAAGGATGATACCCGGTCCTTTGGAGGTTTACAAGGGGATATAAGTACAACATGCAGAGGCCCTTTGAGAAATTTATTTTTATTATTATTAATCCTCATAGCCCAGCAGATAATAAAATATTGTCCATTTTGAAATCTTAGAGAGGAAAGCAGTGGTTTGAAAGGTATTTAATGCAATTTATGTAATCTCATCCATGTTTTTCAGCCAAGAATTGACTGTCACTGCAGTCATTTTGCGGGTTTGCAGCAACAGATGGCTGGAACTTCATAAATATGAAAATAGTTAGGCTAAAAAATTACTTTTGGCTTATTTTGCATATTGCCTTGTGATGTAAAATGTATGACTGTGTGGCTTGGTTTTCATTTTCAGTTTGGGTTAATGGTGTGCATGCAATAAGAGTTTAATACTTCAAATTTATTTAAGTAATATTTATTATTACAGCAATCAATGACATGCTTAATTTAGTATTGAATGCTGATTATAGCAAATCTTTGAAAAATTATAACAATGCAATAGACGCTGAGCGAGAAAACGATGAAAAGGGTAATTTAATAACTATATCACTACCATAATTATTTCTTATATTTAATATTAGAATATTATTATCCTTTTGTTACTTTTTGTAGTTGAGAGTAAAGGAATATCTTCATCATTGCCAGTAGTAGACGGGTAGTAGTAGAAAAGGCGCGTTGAGAGAGATAAACGTCTCAAAGGTGTAGCATACAAAACTGTGAAGGGTAAATTGATACCAGCAAGACCTATTAAGCAACCTAGCTGTGCTACATTGCCGAAACACAAATGTAACAGTGAAGTACCAGAAGATGTAAGAGAAAACATATATAATTACTTTCGATCTTTGAACAAGTTAGAAGAACATCGTTTTTTATATTACAACACGTCACACAGACTTCAAAAAAACGACAAACTGTTTCTGGACCCTCGCGCAAAAACTACACATAATAATAAAGTAAGGGTGTGCAGACAATTCTTCTTACAAACTTTAAACATTACTGAAGGCATGGTTAGAGGAGCCCTGAATAAAGTTTCAGTAACAAGTACACTTTTACCTGACAGGCGAGGCAAAAAAGCACCAGCCAACAAACTTAATTCTGAAGACCAGGAATTTTTAAAGAACCACATATTGTCGTTCTCAGCCATGGAGTCCCACTATTACCGAAAAAACTCACAATATAAATACCTTGACTCAAACCTTAATATTAGTATCATGTATACGCTATACAAAGATATATGACAACAAGAAGGCAAATCTCCCGTAGGATGTGAAAAGTATAGACAGATCTTCAGATCTTACAAATTAAAGTTTCATGTCCCTAAAAAGGACTTATGTAAAAAGTGTGTAGTTTATTCGGAATTGTCGAAATATAATGAACAAACTGTCATACATAAAGAGCTTCATGAAAAGCATCTAAAACGTAGGGACGATGCTTATTTGCGACGAAATGATGACAAAGAAGTCTCGAAAAGTGACAACAAGGTTTTGTCCTTCAATTTTTATTTAGAAGCTGTCTTGCAAACTCCGAAGGGTGCAGCTGGACCATATTTTTATGTCCGAAAAAATTGCTGTGTACAATTTAACACTGTACAACTTAGCAAACCAAAATGTGGACTATACCTGGGATGAGATACAAGGAAAGCGAGGGAGTGTTGAAATTGGTGGAACATGTGTCTAGAAATATATTAATAGTCACCCTGACATAACCCATGTCCGGATGATATCCGACAATTGCGGCGGACAGCAAAAGAACCTTAACTTTTGTTGTATGCTACTTTATCTTGCTGCGACTATTAAAATTATTGATCAGGTATTTATTGAATCAGGACACAGTCATATGGAATATGACTCTATTCATTCCAAAATAGAACAGAAATCTAAGAATACTCCCGTTTACATGACTGATGGATGGGTTCAAATCATGAGAATGGCGAGGAGGAATCCTCTACTATAACACCTAAAACTGTTTACAACGACAGGTTGCCTATTTCTAAGGCTAAAAAAATAGATCTACTAAAATTATGTCACGAACTTTTAATACCGAGGAGTTATCATGAATTCTATTAGAATTTACCAACATCCGATTCCGTTGTGGACCGTTCGCCCGAACCGGATAGTGAGGAGGAATGTAAAAATTTTGATATTGAGCTTTACCTGTTTCCATTAAAATTTTACTTTTTTATCTTTAATAAACAGTTTTTTATTTCATACCATTAATTACCAATAACAATTATAATAACAATCATTTATTCATCAGACAACATTAAGTCCATTTGGTTAATAACAATCAACTTCTTATAGTATATGTTAGAAAAATTAAAATAAATTAATTAAAATAAACAAAATAAAATCCAATCAAATTAAATTAAATAATCAAATCAAATTATATCAAATCAAGTCTAATTAAATTAAATCAGATCGAATCAAAATAAACCAAATTAAATCAAATAAAATTAAAATAAATTAAGTACATCAAAATAAATTATTATATTAAAGTTAATAACATTGTGCTAGACTACCATTTAAGATTATATTTAAAAAAAAGCAATCGATTTCTGCGTTATTCGCAAGTTTCAAATTTGATTTTTGTTGTACTCAATGAAATTGATTGTATACTTGCGAATCTGACATATACGTGAATTGACTATGGACGAAAAATGTTTTTCTGTAATTTTTCTTAGAGGTTTCAAAGTTGCGATTGTGATTTATTAGATAATTTCACTGATATAATAGTTTACTGATTAATCAGCAGTCTTCAGATTATATTTTCATAAAATAAAAACTCAAAAGACATCGGCTTACTAAAGTGTGCCATTTAAAAAATAAGAAAAAGGAGTTTTTTTGCTCTCCTGTAAAATTCGTAATTATACACATTCGCAACTTTACCATACAGGTGACGATATAGTATACGAATATATCTACGCTCAGACGGTATGTGATGTGGGTTAAGCTGTTTCTATAAAGGCACGATAGTGGGTGAAGGCCAGACTATCTTATAATACACAATCGATCAATTTGATAGATAATTTATGTGTAAGTACTATGCACTAGGCATGTTATTCAGAAAAAAACGTATACCAGCGGGTCTAAAAAGGCCACATTGAGCGATTCTGCTAAAATCCTTCCTACAGTCCCGGGTCCTTTAAGCGGGCCGTGAAAAAGAATATGATGAGGCCGCCAAGCTGAGTGTCACGATTGTAACATGGTATATTTAAGTAATGGTGACCCTCTTTTCTGAGACTTTGCCTTCAGCTTACCATCAGGCAAGGCGAAGTCTAATTGATGTGTCCTATATATAATATTCCCGGCGGTGAGTAGGGTAGCCAGAGCTCACTGGAGAATTTGTGCTGTCAGTGGGATGACTAAAGGTTTGTCCTGCTTTGTCCTCTGCACTGACAGCACAGAAACTCTGTGCTTACAGGGTCGGCAGCACGAGTGTGGCTTTTCTGGTGTTACACACGTCCATAGGCCACGATAACCACTTTCCATCAGGTGGGCCATGCGCTTGTCTGCCACCTAAGTGGTATAAAAAAAAAGAATAAAAAAACGAGTAACTTTATGAATTTCCTGCAGATCTAATATCGGTTTCTATAAAATTCGTTAAATTCATATACTAAGGAGATTCTTATTTCGTGTAAATATCGTTGCATAACAAAATATTATCCTAATACGATTTCAATAAAGTGGCGTTTTTAGACCTGCAGGTTACCTGTTCAACCTCTAAGTTTGGACCTCATCTATTTAGTGGGGCTTAATGCAGATGTTTTAGGGTCCAAATTAGGAGGTCGTTACCAATTTATATAATAATGATAACGGAAAACATATTTTTGACCCGGTAGGTGGTGCTGCGAACGAGTTATAGGATTTTCCGTGCAAAAACGGGTCCCGTCAGCTAGTAATATCATAAAAAATGAAATTATTATTGCTAAGAAGCAACCTTAAGATGTACCTACCTACAGCAATTAAAATAATTAAAAATAGGGTCGATTAAGTGCTTTAAAATTTCATTAAAAAGAGGGTGCTTTTTTATAGTATCATGAGAAAAAATACGCCCTAGATGATTAATTTCATATGTACATATAACGACAAAAGTAGCTTACCTAACAAATTCTAAGCATTTAGGTTTTAAACCTTCCATAAAGTGATAATTAAAACGTGAAGTAGGTATATTAACTTTTTATTAGAAGTCAGTTAATAAGACGCAGATCTTACATACATGTATATATACATATAAACTCAAGCCTATATCCCCGAAGGGTAGGCAGATGTGCTAGCACCCACATTTCGCCAGTTTATGTTTAGGTCCCAATGTAATAGGTGGCGAACCTATTGCCATTAACCGGGCACTTATAAACCTGCGATAGATATACACATAACTTCGAAAAGCATCGAAAAGTCATTGGTGTGTGCCATGGTAAACCTGAGATCAAACCCGAGATCTCGTCTCAGCAGTTCATTACCACTAGGCTACCGCGGTGTATTTTCGGGTTATTCCTTTTTCATACCACAAAAAGTCATACCATTTCAATAAAAATATTAACTCATACTGATTTTTATTGATTTTTATTCTTAAGTCATACCATTGCATACCTACTTCTAGTTTTGAAAATTATGTACTTTCAAACAAAAGTTTTAGCCAATTTTACTTCTTCAGTAATGAAATTTTCCAGATCCGTGATCTCTGCCTACCCCTATGGGACCATTTGCTACGATCCTGACATACTACTCTCGCTTCATTCACTCTCATTACATTCTTCATGCATGCCGCCCCTATGAGAAACAGGCGTGATTTTATATATGAAATTTCCAAAAATCCTTTCAGGGGATTCTTTTTTTATACCATTTAGGTGGCACACGGCCCACCTGATGGAATGTGGTTACCGTGGCCTATGGACGTTCGTAACACCAGAGGAGTCACAGTCACATTCTTACGCCAAAAAAGGCATCACATGCTAAAATTTTAAGTTTTTTTATACAACCTAAGTACCCTGTAAGAACAGAGATTTTAATTTTTTGATTTTAGGTTTATGGGTTTAGGCTTTGCGTACGTTAATCACTTTCCTTCAGATGAGCCGAGTGTCTTATAAGGGTACCTGTTCAACCACACCTGATCAATCATATTTGGCGAGATTTAGGTATATCTACATCTCTACTAGCCCGAATTTCAATGACTTTTCGATGCTTTTCGAAGTTATGTGTGTATTTATCGCAGGTTTATAAGTGCCCGGTTAACGGCAATAGGCTCGCCACCTATTACATTGGGACTTAAACATAAACTGGCGGAATGTGGGTGCTAGCACCTTCGCCTACCCCTTCGGGGATATAGGTGTGAGTTTATGTTATGTTATGTTATTATTATTGACCTCTGGGTATATAGCGTTACTTATTCGTCAATTAAATTCATCATAAACAACTACCCAATTGCCCTTGTCCCAAATATTTAGTTAATTGACAAACAAAAACATCCAAACCAATGCAAATAAACATATTTATGCATTACATATAATTTTTTTTAAGAAATTAGAGGAAACCTGCAAGCATTTTTCAACAACAGATAAATTAAAATTTTATGATTTTGTTTATGTATGTATGAGACAAGTTAAGCTAACAAACACTTATTACATTTTTGAAAAGTGACAGCTAAAAAAGTAATACGAAATTTGTCATCGAAATGGATAGCATTTAGGAAGTACTGTTTTTGAAGTTCAAATTTAATTTATCAAGCGGCCAACAAAAACAAATTTTAATACAGAGTTGTAAAATCTTGAAATCATCTTTCAAACAAAATATAAATAATGGAAATAGCTATTAAATTACAGGAATAACGAATTCATGAATCTGTAAAAAAATTCGGCAATTAACGACATATTGGTACTGAGCGAGAATCTATCTAGCTACGCCACAAAGGCCTTTAGTGTTAGTCGACTTTTGTCGCTGACCGTACAGTTTCGCCGTTGTAATTAATTCCGACACCACAATGTAACATGTCTAAAGGTTGTCTGTAGCACCTTAGAGTAATTAAGATTCTGAGCTATGCGCAATGGTCCAGTTTCTAGAACACTTTAAACCAGGTGTAGCTCAAGTATTTCTGTAGAACATTCCTATACAGACAGCCTCGAACTAGATATAAACGAATGCTGCTTAGGTCATGAGAATGTAGACGTAGAAAAATCAATGATTTTTATGTATTTATAGTGTAACAAAAATATTGACCAATTCTCTAAAATTCCGTTGCAAAATTTCAAAAATTGACACAATTCTTGAAATCTTTACAACGAAATTTTAGAGAATTGGCTCACCCAATCTCCACAAATCACTGCTCCACTCCTTTAAGTAGTAGCGTGATGATATTTATACCCTTGAACCCTTGCGGATAAACGGACTTTTCAGTATAAAGATAATTTTTCAATTCGAACCAGTGGTTTCTGAGCGCGTTCAAACAAACAAACACACAGCTTTATAAAATTGGTATAGATTATGACGTAAGTACGTACACTTCACGTACTTTTATTATCATACTCTTTGCTATAAAGTCCACATATTACTCCCTAATGCAAAAGTAGTCCTAAAAAAACCATATATTATTATATTTCACTCGAAATATATACTGCCCATCTCAATTTTATCTTCAAATACATTTTTTTACATAAATACAAACGCCTTGTTCGGCTATGTACGACTTTAAAGCTTAAACTTGTCTCAGAAACACTCGAGCTCATTTTAAGAGCCATTTATAGATGACGTCCAAACTTTCAGGTCTTACGGGTACGTTGCCCCTTTTTCTCCTGGAATGGTCTATTTGCCTTTGTTCTTATACACTTTACGATGCTTCTTCTACAATCAGTTCCTAAACATTTTATACAAGGCCACCGGTTAAGAGTGCATTTGAGCGGTTAAGAGAACCGCTTAAAAAATAACGTCCGTTGCGTCCATGGCTGTATTTTACCGTCTGTACCATGGTGAGTGTTCTGATGAGCTCTTCCAATTAGTCCCACCCTCCCCTTTCCTACACAGGACAACACGTGCAGGTCTTAGATGTCATTCGCACACGGTGCAGAACATCCGATCAAGAACCAAGCGGTTCGGTGACTCTTTCCTCTGTCGCACCATTAAGGCCTGGAATTCATTACCAGCCCCCGTGTTTCCTTCTTCCTACAGTCCCGGGTCCTTTAAGCGGGGCGTGAAAAAGCATCTGATGAGGCCGTCAAGCTGAGTGTCACCATTGTCACACGGTATGTGTTAGTAATGATGACCCTCTTTTCTGAGACTTTGCCTTCAGCTTACCATCGGGCAAGGCGATGTCTAATTGACGTGTTATATATAAAAAAAACGGAAGAGGCTTTGAGAACTTTCCTCTGTGTTGGGTAGGTCAGGCAGTAGTACGCTTCCTTGTAATATCGATGTATACCTCGGGACATATATCTTGTACCTAAAATTGCATTCGCGCAGTGCAATTTTCTTTAAGGTATCTTTTGAGGACAGCACGGGGTACTACAATGGTGTATGAACTTAAATAAATCAAGATTTTTTACTTACATTTTCAACAGTAGATTATTAGAAAACAATTCACGCGCGCCCTGGCCTCGTTTGTGTCGAGACTTACGTCCAAGATGTGTCAGTGTGTATACCAATCACAGCACAAACACACAATTCTAGGTTTCGTAATGAAAATTTTTCTGAGCAATTGCTTGCTTCATGAATCGACCAGTGTTAGGTGAGTACCGAAGCCCGCGGGAACTGGATGAACGGGAATGGGAACCTATTCCCGGGAAAAACGGCGTAAAAGTAGCCTATGTGTTATTCCGAGCTGTCATCTATCCCAGTACCAAATTTCAGCCAGATACCCGTTAGAACGTGATTGAAATACAAACATCTTCACTGAATTTTATATTTTATAATATTAGTCGGAATTAATAGTTTATAGTTTTCGAAAATTTCTTGATACTCTGACATCTATCTATCATTAAAATTTGCCGATAATTTTCAAAGTATAATACTATCTATAAGTAATAATTATTAATTTTGAAAACCCGATAATTATAGTAGGTAATTCGTCAAATTAATATAAAATGTCAAAATGGTACAACAAGCAATGCTTAGTTCATGTACTAATCAAATAACCCGCCCCTGATCGCTCCCGGTGCAAACGTTCCCATAACACTTGCTGCGTTGCCACGTTGGATGGCGATGGCCAGCCTTTGGACCAGGAACGACCCGGAACGAGTGTCACCGGTCGCCTCGATGAGTCTCTGTCCGATTTCTTTAATAAGGCTTTTAGCTTCCTTAGTAGTAATTAGTAAGATTTATCAGGAACGATATAATATTTACCAAGCACCTCTTATGAATACAAATTGAAAATGTCAACATAGTCTTTTTAACAAGTAGATACGCTACTCGGTACACTCTGAGTGCGAAGCTAACGATAAGTGCGATAGTACGACACGCTGAGTACATGATAACAAGCCAATCAACACCTGTTATATAGTTACGTACGTAACGGAAACATGTTGCACTGCACGGAACCAAATACATATACCTACTTTATTTGTGTGTGCAAACGATATATTTTGAAGTAAACACTTCTTTACGCACGAGCATTACGAAAAGTGTGATCGGGTGAGGCGAACGAAAGTTAGGCGGGAGATATAAGATAGTGAAGATAGAAACAGAGAAAGTTAATTTGTTTCCTGCTTCCTTCCTGCTGCGGTTTTCCAAAGCGCCTATAACATGGGTTTCTTCAAGCAGGGCTTCAGAAGGAGGTTTCTTCACGGTCAGCAGCGCGAGTATAACGCCAATGGTGTTGCATACGTCCATAGGCCACGGTAACCACCTCCCATCATGTGGGCCGTGTGCTTGTATGCCACCTAAATGGTATAAAAAAAGATTCGTAGTTATATTATTGTGAAGGTTAGAGTGAGAAGTGCATATACACATTTGCTATCTCTCATAACAAAGTTAAGATAACTATTAAGTCTTACTTCAGTCGTGTAATCTAAAACACATTCGCTTTTTTTACAATAGCTAACTTTAACGTACACTCCTAGATTTTTAATAGTGTTGACGAGTGGGAAATACCCCCGGAACGAAAGTGTGGACGACTGGGACAATAAAGTCGCGTCCTTCATCACTGTAACGACTAGAAAAAAAGATTCCCAGTCGTTAATACTGTTTCGAAGTATTAACGAACGGGAAACATGCCCTGATATACATACATATAATCACACCTTTATCTCCGGAGCGTTAGGCAGAGGTGAATTAACACCAACATTTCACCGATCAATGTACACACGTCAACAAAGTCTAGGGAACAAGGACATTTCTAGTTTTTATTTAAAAACCCTTTCTTGTAATAGTGAGTGTTTTTTGTGTTTAAAATTTATTTTTAAATTTCGAACAACTCTGTAATCTACTTTATTCTATTTTTATTTATTTGCTGCCAGTTATTTGCAAAACAAGATTTACAAGAAAAAAAAATTGGGGTCATCTTGTTCCCTAGACTTTGTTGAGGTGTTTATTCGGTCCCACGTAATAGGAGGTGAACCTATCTTCCGGGCATCATTGTTCAACCCATACATCTGAGGCTGAGTCTGGGCTGTATATATCTGTCTAATATTAAACAGCCCTATCCATTAGTTGCCTTGTACGACACCGCATGGGATGAGATGGGATAGTCCAAATTCTTCTCTGCCACGCGGCTATATGAGATCGTACTAATTTTATTGGGTAAGCCTACTAAAGTAATGTATGGGTCCACAACTAATTTCACTTATCAGTCGGTCCACTTACTGAAAATGAATTATACTCTGGCAAAGTCTTTTCTCATGAGGTTAGGCGGACGGAAGGCAGTCGTTCCTAGAAAGGCAACCAAACCAATATACCTATGGTTGCTATGCCAACACGTGCGAAAAAAGTTACAGCTGTTCTTTTTGGTCCTCTGCACAAATATTTTAAAGTTATACAATCATGCGAAACCCTTCGTGTGCGAATCCATCCCGCTCGAATTTTACTCTCTTCAATTGACTGTCTGAAATTTTAACTTTATCAAAAGTTCTTATTACAACCTCCTTTCTTTACAATCGTAAGACTTCCCTAGAAAAAATTAATTAATTTAATATACCAATAACCTTTTGAAAGAAGACTTGAAGTTGTGAAACTTTTTCTTTAGAACAAGTTTATATTATATAAAAATGGCTGCTTATTTCTAAGGCTTCCGATGTTTTAAATTTCATTAATTTTAAAGGATAACTTGTACCTTTCATTTTGTGGAAGTAAATGCTAAAGATTCGGCTGTTATTGAACCTGATACTAGTATTTCATAATTATTTTAGTTAATTAGTAGATTGAAGCCTTCAGCAGGAAAGTTTATCAAATCTATACTAATATTATAAAGCTGCACAGTTTGTTTGTTTGTTTGTTTGTTTGTTTGAACGCGCTAATCTCTGGAACTACTAGTCCGATTTGAATGATTCTTTCAGTGTTGGGTAGTCAATTTATCGAGGATGGTTTTAGGCTATATATCATCACGCTACTACTTAAGGGAGCGGAGCATTGATAATAAATGTTAACAAATCCGGCAATTTTTCATACATATTTTGAAGACTATAACATACGAGCTCAAAGGGATATGAAGCTTCAAAATATACCCCGGGCGAAGCTGGGGTGGGTCAGTTAGTAAATTATAAAAAAATTAATACCCCGAATGCTATTGAAACTTTTGCAACAATTTCGATAACAGGCGGTACCCATTTGCCAAACATAAACTGAAAGAAAATTAAACTATGTTTTCCGGTCTCATGTAATAGAAGACGAATCTATTGCCGTATAATCAGCACTTTGTCATAGGCTGTATACTGTTTATGTATTTACTGTTGAGGGGAAAACTGCCATTTTCTTTCCACAACACTCACAAGTAGTGACGGGGTGGCTCTAATCTTTCCCACCGGGAACCAACACGACAACTAGTCTTTTTTACTCAACTGCAGTCGGGTACAGTCAACATCAGATCGGTCTTGATGAGCAAAGCACTCCAAATGACCTTAATTTCTTGGTTTTCTTCTCTTGAGTGATTGTCCTGATATTTGGTATACACCTTTAGTTCAGACGATAATACAATTTAAATCAATAAGTTAGTTTGGTATCAACAGTTGAAATTAATATCATTTCTACCCAACTACGGCGAAGCAAAAGGAGGGCTATGATTTTGACAGGCTATGTATGTATGCATATAGGTTCATCTGTTCTCTCATAGCTCCTCAACCACTTATTAGAACTAGACAAATGAGGTATCGTTAGAAGCATCTTAGTCGTCCGCTGGTTATAGGCTATATAACGTGTCACTGAATCTAGTGTGGCGCCCTCTAGCGGTCATAAAGTACCGTGTTAAAAAAATAATTTGAGATAAATATGTCGTGTTTGGTATCATCTGAAAGGACTTAATTAGCACATTTCAAATATGTATAAATTATACATATAGCTTGCCCCAAAATAATAATAATAATAAAGTTTAAAACTAAAACCCAACTACTGAAAAATCACGTTCTAAAAAGTATTAAACAAAAAAATATTATGGATAGCAGTGGTCGTATGCCACTTACTCCAACAAAACAATACATTCTAGGGAAAAGTGGCATACGACCACGGCTATCCTTGATATTTTCTTGTTTAATACTTTTTAGAGCGTGTTTGAGTACCATGTTAGTCTATACTAAATAAATAATCCAACTCTGCTTCAGTAATACACTTACGGCCGCATTATTCCAACAAAATATACATTTTAACGACTCCGGCAGCCATTACACTCGCACATAACGTTTATATGGGCAGTATCTAATAAATTATGATTAGTAGAACAGTGTAGCCTTAGATCATTCGTATTCAGTGCACAGTGTTAGGCTGGCACTCCATGGGATTGGCTAATGTACATACATATATACATATAATCACGCCTTTATTCCCTGTTATGTTCCCAGCGGTGAGTAGGGTAGCCAGAGCTCACTGGAGGGTTTTTGTACTGTTAGTAGAAAGACCAAAAGCTTGTCCTACTTTGTCTTTTACACGGACGGCACGGAAACTCTCAATGCTTGCAGGGTTAGCAGCGCGAGTGTGACTCTCTTGGTTTTGCACGCGTTCATAAGCCACAGTGACCATTTTCCATCAGGTGGGCCGTGCGCTTGTCTGCCAACTGAGTGGTATATAAAAGAATAGTAGCGATCTAAGTATATTTTTCAACATTCTAGAACAAGGTTTGGTTAGTTTAGGCACAGACAGGTATTTAGATAGTAAAACTGTAGTTTGGGTCTAAATACGCACTTAGAGCGTAGTTAATAAAAATAGTTAACAGTACAGATCAACCCCGGTAACCTAGTGGTATGGATAATGGACTGCTGAGACGAGGTCTCGGCTTCGATCCCAGGTAACCATGGCACACATCAATGACTTTTCGATGCTTTTCGAAATTATGTGTGTAATTATCACAGGTTTATAAGTGCCCAGTTAATGGCAATAGGCTCGCCACCTATTACATTGGCACCTAAACATAAACTGACGAAATGTCTTTACTCGCACCTCTGCCTACCTCTTCGGCGATATAGGCGTGAGTTTATGTTACGTTATGGTAACAGTACAAAGAGGTTTAAGGAATTTCCTATTTAAATACGAAAGCCGTACAAGGGAGTCCTTGTGCATGGCGCAGACCTCACCAACTAACTTTATTTACATATATTTTTAGGCAGGTAAGGCCAAATTACAATATACTGCAACTTAGAACCAATATTAAGTGTGAATTATGTCTTTTCAAAACTCTCGCGAGCTATATAAACACCAAACCACCTCAAAATGTCTCTTAATTACATACATACATATAACCATATAATCATGCCTTTATACCCGGAGAGTTAAACATAACATAAACATAAACACACGCTTATATCCCCGAAGGGGTAGGCAGAGGTGCTAGCCCCCATTTTTCTCCAGTTTATGTTTAGGTCCCAATGTATATATAATAGGTGGTGAGCCTAATGCCATTAACCGGGCACTTATAAACCTACGATAAATACACACATAACTTCGAAAAGCATCGAAAAGTCATTAGTGTTAGCCATGGTAAAACCTGGGATCGAACCCGACATCTCGTCTCAGCAGTCCATTACCCATACCACTAGGCTACCGCGGTTATCCGCAGCCTATATTGAGTGAGAATTATGTCTTTTCAACTCTCGTGAGCAACAACCTTTTTTTTAATGTGCGCAAAATCCCCATGGTTATGTCGGACTTGAACCGACTTTAACGAACGCCGACTGTGTGGGCCACAGGTTGCCGGAGATCAGATTATCTGAGACAAATCCCTCGCACTCCGGTCGAATACCAAACCACCTTACAATCTCTCGTATTCCGGGCACTATTGTTGACTCGAGCCATGCATCTGAGGCTGAGTCTCGGCTGTATTTATCTGTCTGTTGTTAAACTGCTCTATACCTTAGTCGTCTTGTACGACACTGCATAAGAAGACATGGGTAGGTCCAAATTCTACTCTGCCGGGAACCGCGCAGGTTATTATTGATCTGAAAGCTGGAGCATTTTACGCATTTTCATACAAAACTGATAAATAAAATTATTTACAAGTATGAAATATACAATGCCGACCGGCCTTCTTGAATCTACTGTAGGCTTGGCATGACGTCTCAAAACAAGTCACTTATGGAACGAATATCATTTACTAAATGCATAAATAACTTTCCCATAATAAATATATAGGATTACAAAGTTGCTTTGTACTTTTTTCACTGTATTTTATTTTTAACCTGACCGGTTTCGCCTCACGGCATTCTCAAAGGTTTGTATACTGATGAAAATGCCGAGAGGCGAAACCGGTGAGGTTACAAATAAAATACAGTGAAAAAGTACAAAGTGTCTTATTCAATATGTGTAGCAGGTTCCACCAAGATAGATAGATAGATAATTCTTTATTGTATACCAACAGATTTACAGTAAGACAAGTAGGTAGCACGTATACAGTTCAATGTACAATGGGCGGCCTTATTGCTGAATTTTTTTAATACCACTTAGGTGGCAGACAAGCGCACGGCCCACCTGATGGAAAGTGGTTACCGTGGCCTATGGACGTGTGTAACACCAGAGAAACCACACTCGCACTGCCGACCCTGTAAGCACAGAGTTTCTGTGCCGTCAGTGTAGAGGACAAAGTAGGACAAGCTTTTAGTCATCCCACTGACAGCACAAATTCTCCATTGAGCTCTGGCTACCCTACTCACCGCTTCTACCTTTACCCTTCTTCCAGGCAGCCCTCCAAGTAACAGTATTAACAGCACAAAGTTGCATTTGCAGTTGGTAGTTTGACTGCAGTTCAATTATTCATGGTACGGGCCCTGATCCCCAACCAACAATGGCTGCACCAGAGCTATAAATATTTTCTGCATTAGTTAAATTGTCATTCACACTAGGTCTTGAATATTACATTGTGATGATAACGAACCAGGTCGCAGAGCACTGAACTATGCTGTTCCACTTTCAACGTCTCCAACAGTTGAATTTTTAATCACCAGCACTTAGGTTAGCCACTTACTGGATCGATATTTTGCATGAAACTAAAGCAACTAATCTATACCTTTCCTAAAATTCGTCCCTTGCGACTCCCCTGGTGCTGCACACGTCCATAGGCCACGGTAACCACTTTCCATCAGGTGGGCCGTGTGCTTGTCTGCCACCTAAGTGGTATAAAAAATTGTCGATACGTCCCTTACATGTATAAAATGTACGTATTTACAAAAAAAAAAGTATCTAAGTATGTTTATTCGGATTCTAGATGCCATAACACAAGCTAGTTAAGCTATGCTTACCATGGGTCTAGATAGAGTTGTGTAGAATGTTGTGGAATATTTATTTATTTATTATTATTATTATATACACATTGGTCCCATGATAGCGGGCTAGTTTAAATTAAATAATTTGTAATTTACCTATTCGTATCCTGGCATAAATGTAATAGATTCGGCAACTGGATCCCGATTCTAGTAAACTTAGTAGATTTTCATTCAATTTTACATACATACATACATACATAAAATCACGCCTGTCTCCCATAGGGGTAGGCAGAGATCACGGATCTCCATTTGCTACGATCCTGACATACTACTCTCGCTTCATTCACTCTCATTACATTCTTCATGCACGCTCGTCGGTTTAGAGTACTCCTGACCTGCCCCTTTTCTAAAACTTCCCCGATTTGGTCCAGGTATGTGCGCCTAGGTCTTCCCCTTCCGACGGTACCATCCACACTCGCCTCATACACCTGTTTCGTTAGTCTTCTTTCATTCATTCTCTCAACATGACCAAACCATCTCAACATTCCTCTCTCAATTCTCATCACTACATCTTCTATCACTCCACATCGTTCTCTTATCACGCTATTTCTCACTCTATCTTTCAAGGTCAAGCCACACATACTTCGCAACGCACGCATTTCTACTGCATTCACTCTACTCTGATGCTTTTTCTGCCACACCCAACTTTCACTACCATACATAAGAGTCGGCACCAATACTCCTCCATGTACAGCCAGTCGTGCCTTTTCGGACACTTTCCGGCTGCTCATAAAGTTGTGTAGTGCCCCATTCACTCTATTTCCAGCCATCACTCTCCTTTCAACATCTTCTTCATGCTTTCCATCTCTCGTAAACAATGTTCCCAAATATATGAACTCATTCACTTGTTCCACTTTTTCTCCATCTATACAAATCCTACACTCTGTCACGCATTCATCTCTTTCAAAAACCATAACTTTTGTCTTACTAACATTCACTTTCATTCCTTTCCTCTCAAAAGCTTCATGCATAGTTGTTACCATCTCCTGCAACTCATCTGCCGATGACGCCAGTAAAACCTGATCATCAGCATAAAGAAGACATTTGACGAGTAAATTCTTCATTCTTAAACCACATTCTTTATCTTTCAAATCTTGCAAACAACTGTCCATGAATAAGTTAAACAGCCATGGTGACGCTACACATCCCTGTCTAACCCCCTTTTGGACACTAAACCATTCAGTGTATGACCCATGTATCCTCACGCAAGCTCTGGAGTCCTCATAGAGAGACTTCACAGCTCGAATAAGGTTGCTGCTCACCCCATACATAGACAGTACCGACCAAAAAGGCGGCACAACTGACTTGCTACAAGGCCCTGTCCAGCCTTCAGCATCTCGACTGTCACCTTATCATATCCCGCTGCTTTACCAGCTTTCATACTTCTTAATGCACTCACAACTTCATTCATACTAATACCACTTTTATCAGCATCAACATAGTCATCCATCACCGAGGTTAGTACATGTACACCATCCTCTCTTTCAAACAAGCTTTCAAAATAGTCCTGCCATCTTTTTAACACACATTCCTCACCTTTTACAATACTTCCATTCTGGTCTCTAATAGCGTTCAGCTCGGAGCTCTGTGTTTCTCCTCTGGCTAAACGAATGGACTTCCAAAAGAACTTAATGTTTGTCTGGAAATCCTCAGATAACCTTTCATCAAACACGTCTTTTTGTTCCTTTTTCTTTCTAGCAATCACTCCTTTCACTATCCCTTTCAGTCTTCTATATTTATCTTTCGCTTCATCCACATTCTCAATGGTAGCTTGCTGCATTCTCTCATTAGCTCTGACTGAGAGCCAGTCAAGCCACGCTTTCTTTTTCTCACATACCAACTTTTGCACTTCTTTATCCCACCAATCATGCTTCACCCTTTGCACTTTACTTCTTTTACTTATACCACATACTTGGGAAGCCACACTCACAATCTCATCTTTGAATACCTTCCATAACTCCTCAATCTCACAAATACTATCAAGATCATGAAACCTTTCAGTCAATTTGCTTCCATACTCCTCTCTCACTTTATCTTCTTGCAAATTTTCTACTTTTATTCTTTCTAGAACACTTATGGGGTCACGCCTTCTACGTCTCCATCCTTTAAAGAGATCACTTATACGGCACATAACCAAAAAGTGGTCTGTATGGATACCCACACCGCGATATACCCTAGCGTCTAGCATATGTTTTCTCAATCTTTCATCCACTATTACAAAATCAATCATACTTTTCCTGACATTCTTCGCTTCTCTTGTATACATATGAATCCTTTTGTGTCGAAACATCGTGTTTGACGTCATTCAATTTTAGACTTTATAAATGTACACTGAAAGTCCAAAATCAAATGAAAAAGAAAAATCATTTTTAATTCACTAAAAGATGCCATTTAATTTCAGACTTTAACAACATGGGCGTAAACTCCAAAATTAAATGTCATTTTTTGCACTGTTTTAATGCTTATTGGTTTCCTAGTACAAAACCACCCTACAGAATATCGCCGTTTAATAACCTTGTGTTGTGTTTTCGGTGGTGAGTAGGGTAGTCAGAGCTCGCTAGAGAGGTTTTGTGTTGTCAGTGGGAAAACCCAAGGTTTATCTTACATCTTTTGCGCTGACGACACAGAATGTCTCTGTTCTTACAGGGGTTGCGGCACGAGTGATATTCCTCTGGTGTTACACTCGCCCATTAAGGCCACGGTAACCACTTACCATCAGGTGGGCCGCGTGCTTGTCTGCGACCTAAGTTGTATAAAAAAAAAACCATATATTTTTTCGCATAACTTGGAAATGGGCTATCCGCACTTTTTTGTACTTGTTTTCGTCGGTATAACTTAAGAATGAATATTGGTATGAATTAAGAATTGTATGAGTATTGCCGCGTGGTTCCTGGCAGAGTAGAATTTGGACTACCCCATATCTTCCCACGCTGTGTCGTACAAGGCGACTAAGGGATAGTGCCGTTTATCATCAGACAGATATATACAGCCCAGACTCAGCTTCACATACATGCCTTGAGTGAATAGTGTCCGGAATACGGCAATAAGCTCATCCCCGTATACCACCATAAGCCTTATTAAAAGTCAAATAATGTATGGTAATCTGCCATCTTTTTTGACATTTTTGATTACTGCTCCGCTCCCTTTTGTAGTAGCGTGATGCGCGTTTAAACAAACACACTATTCAATTTTCTAATATGAATATAGATTGGACCAGATACAAAAATCGATGCAAGGTCAGCTGTCATTGCGCTGTCGTGAACTGTCCCACATTCAGCGTCTCCAAGCGTTGAATTTTTCATCAACTCCATTTAGAAATAACTACTTACAGTGGATCGATATTGTGCAGCAGTTTAGGAGTTAAGGCAGTTAAGATATTTAAAAACATTTTGATCACTATTAAGTTATACTCGTATAAGTACATCCTTTTTTTTTAAGTGCGCAAAATCCCCACGGATACCCTCCCCTACCAGAGCCGGTGGAAGAGGTTATGTCGGACTCGAACCGACTAAAACGCACGACGCCTGTGGGTCGCTTTGGTTGCCGAAGGTGAGGTTGACAGGCATATCCCTCACACCCCGGACGACTCGAGGCCATCTCTCACGATCTGACCCTTTCCTCGGGTGTGGGGACTACAGAGTCCCCAACTCGTCCCCGGAAATGGATAGGCGCGCGAGGCACGCCACTGCCGCGGCCTGCTTCTGCCAGGGTGACAATCGGCTCCACCAGTCACCTCCAGGCCTGCGCTCATGGGGGGCGGAGGTCGTTCATCTACCTCAGACGCCCGAGTTGCCTTCGTACGCGAGCAGTTGACCTTGCGATCCTTCATCGCTCCGCCTACTGCTCCCGCCCCCCCTCCTGGCTGCCATACTTCGATATTGCCTATGGGTTCTGGAGGTCAAATGGCAGTCAGCTTGGGGGGGAAGGGAGCGGTAGGAATATTGCTTATTTTTGCTGACATAATTTTGATAAATCTGCTTTCGTAATATTTGAGCGGACCCATATGCGCAATACAATAAATAACCTCCGCCCCCTATGAGCGCGTCTGGGGGTGACGGATGGAGTAGCTTGTCACCCTGGCAGAAGCAGTCCCCACACCCCAAGAGGGCCAAATCGAGAGAGATGGCCTTGGATCGGCCGGGGTGCGACATATATGCCTGTCAACCTCACCTTCGGCATCCAAAAACGACCCACAGGCGTCGTGCGTTTTATTCGGTTCGAGTCCGACATAACCTCTCCCACCGGCTCCGACGCGGGGTACCCGTGAGAATTTTTCGCACTTAAAAAAAGATATTTGTGTCAATGTACTTATAACATCAGCGTTAGTGGTCTGCTAGTCTTATATCTAACCAATGATCGATACCAAGGCAGGTCGCAATACACTGACCTAACCCACGTCATATACAACATTAGGAGCGATGAATTTTTCATCAGAAGTAGCTACATACGATAGCTGCTACAGCCAATCACTGTCTTGCACGACAGCTTTGGAAGTAGGTCAGCTTTTAACATTTAAATGGTGCGTTTACTGGAAATCGTTATAGATATTATTAAACTTCTATTCTATGTGTAGTAGTACCTTCGAGATATGCTGTTTAGGACACAAAATTGTGTCGCGGTCTACGAGTGAGGAGTACTGCACTTTTTTAAAGTGCTGCCCACGTATACCCTCCCCCAGCTAGAGCCAGTGGTGGTGGTTAATGTGGCCGCCTCGGACTACTTCTTCTAGGGTGATAGGCAACTTCACCCGTCCCCTCCAGGACTCGTTCATGGGCGTCGGAGGTTAGCGACCTCCGACGAGTCGCCTCTGTGCATTGCGGATGATGTGGAATGGTAGAGTCATGATTTTACTCCAGCCTCCGCACTCAGAGATAAATGAGTCAATGAGTTTTAGTGTCTATCTGTGTAGTCCTTCCTGTAAATAGTACCTACATTGGAAATTCAAATAGCTTTGTTAATTTAAGTCAAGTCATTTGACGTTCACGATGCATTTTTAAATTCTGTTTATAGCCAAACGCACTAGAGAGTTTTTGTGCTGTTAGTGGGAAGATCAAAAACTGGTACTGCTTTGTCTTTTTGAGGTGCAACGTTTTGTAAATTCTTTTTTAATGGTCAGAATAAATAATTTTTGGCTTTGACTTTGGCGTTTTATCTTATAATCTCGTTAAATCGAGGGTTTAGTGTTCCCGAAGTCTTACAAAGGTCCCGGGTTCGAATCTTGTCCATTAACGGTATGGTTCATACGACAACTGCAGACGCAGAGCATACCATGCAATATCAAATCAATATGATTATTTGGTTTATTGTTTTAATTCATTGCGGCTTCTCAATGATGCCGTTTATCCGTATCGGAGTTTAACAAGTAATGTATGTGAAAATATGTAAATGTATAGTTATAGACAAATGAGCGGATTGCGAGATTGATTTTCTTTTATTTTTATGGAATATTTGTGCGGTTGGATGACGTCTCGTCTCTTCACATACATTACTTGTTAAACTCCTATACAAGTAAACGGCACCATTGTGAAGTCGTAATGAATTGAAACCATAAACAAAATTATCATGTTAAGTATATTTCATAGTATGCTCTACGGTCACCTTCGGAATGAATTAATGTTACCGACGTTAACACTAACTTAAGAAATTTATCTTACTTAGTCGGCTCCTCCGACTTAATAAGAATTCTAACGATTTCACGTACTAATAACATAACATAATATAAACTCACGCCTATATCCTCGAAGGGGTAGGCAGAGGTCATAAACTGGTGAAATGTGGGTGCCCACATTTCGCCAGTTTATGTTTAGGTCCCAATGTAACAGGTGGCGAGCCTATTACCCGCGGTATTTCCCTTACAGGAGGTTAAGATCGCGGGTTCCAATCCCGCCTGAAACGATCCATTTTTTTTAATCGTTTTAAATAGTTAGCATACCAAATGCTTTAAAATTTAATTCAAACGCCTATTACCGTCACACAGGCAATGTACAGCACTGTTTACTGTACAGTGAATGTTAGCACACCTCTGTCCACTCCTTTAAAGAATTACAGGCGTGAAAGCATGTAAATAAATCTACTTATGTTAAAACGGGATTTTGTATGACTCACCACTTCACGGATGAGCCATCTACAGAGAGAGCTGGCAGAACCTTTGACCCTTCGTGACGCATCGTCGTGAGGATGGGGAATAAGTTTGATGGATGCTGAAGTGTACGTTATTATTACTTACCGTTCGACATGACGAACTAACAATTTTATTATTTCTAGTAAATACTGTACTGTACCGCGGTAGCCTAGTGGTATTGGTAATGGACTGCTGAGACGAGGTCTCGGGTTCGATCCTAGGTTGTACCATGGCACACACCAATGACTTTTTGATGCTTTTCGAAGTTATGTGTGTATTTATCGCAGGTTTATAAGTGCCCGGTTAATGGCAATAGGCTCGCCACCTATTACATTGGGACCTAAAAATAAACTGTCTACTTCTTCGGGGATATAGGCGTGAGTTTATGTTATGTTATGTTGTTATGTTTTGGACATTGTGAATTATCTTGGACATTATATTACTATTATTGCTATGTTGATATCCTATTATGACTATGGTTATTCTATGGCATTTTCTATTTTAATCTAATTCTCTTAATCTTATATATTCTGACTTAATTTCAATTTTATTTTGAACAGCTAAGCATGCACATGTAAAGACTTAAATAGAGCCTAAGTTAATATTTGCTTGCCATTGAATAGTAGATGTGCTGAACTGTAATAATCTTTGTAACATCATGTTTGACCATATAAAATAAAAGAAGTTTTTTTTTAAATTTTTTAACATTGTATTTGGTAGGATACAAATTAAACTTTAAATAAATTGCATAAAATACATAGAAAATTATAACGCATTTCATATTTATATTTAAAAGTTAGTTTTCGTCTATCCTTGTATTGATTATTATTTATTAAACTTTAAATGTATCAATTTACAAATATGGTGAAGGTATATGATGGAGGTAGGATAAGACGGTATTGCCGCCTAATTGAGCAGTACCTCTACCGACTGGAGAAGTACCTCTACCCTACAGAAAACGGCCATAATAATCTCGTATTGTCTTCCTAGCGGTGAGTAGGGTATCCAGAGCTCACTGTAAAGTTTTTGTGCTGTTAATGGGAAGACCATAAGCTTGTCCTGTTTTATCACACAAGGCACAGAAACTTTCTGTGATTACGGGGTCGTCAGCGCCAATGCAACTTCCCTGTAATATACACACGTCCATAGATCACGGTAACCACTTTCCATCAGGTGGCCAATATATCTATACTATATAAAATATAATATCATAAAGAGGATAGATTTGTATTTTTGTATGTAACGAATAAACTCAAAAAGTACTGGACCGATTTTAATAATTCTTTTTTTCATTAGAAAGCTACATTCTTCGTGAGTAACATAGGCTACTTTTTATCCCGATATTCCCATGGGATCAGGATTTACGCGGGTGAAACCGCGGTGTGGTGCTAGTACAAATATAGAGTATGAAATGTAAGTCGGTACGTCGCAAACTGCAGCGAATGAAGTATATTCGAAGTGCAGAGTGCAAAGATCGCTTTAGTACCAAAGAGAGTTGTTAACCTTTTCACGGCAGAACTAATGGTGATATAAATGTACTTACTCAGTAGCGTACATACGCTAGGCATTAGGGCTTCTCTTTATTTATTGCCAGCTACTTCCCGTGGCTACGCTTGCTTGGAGAACCACAGAGGCAGAAACTTGCTGGGTATTTTCCGAAATAAACGGTGTAATAGCATAGAATTGACATACATACGTACATACATACATACATACATATAAATACTCCTTTATCCCCGAAGGTTTAAGCAGAGGTGAATTAACACCCACATTTCACCAATCATTGTATTCGGTCCCACGTAATTGGGGGTGAGCCTATTGCTGTATTCCGAGCACTATTATTGACTCGATTATTCAGTATTCAGTATTTATTCATTAACAATTTTTACATTGTGTTTGAACATGGTTTGTACACATACATTGCATATACAAAAAAAAACATAAGAAAAACAACAATCAAAAGCAGTAGAAAATATCATGACACGTAAAAACTGCTATCAGTATAAAATCTATTTATTAAATATCTCATCAACTGAATAATAACACCCTTGTAACAGAAAAGCCTTCAATTTGTCTTGAATCTGAGGCCGAATCTGGGCTGTATATATCTGTCTGATGTTAAACAGCCTTAGTCGCCTTGTGGGACACCACATGGGAAGAGACGGCGTAACCCAAAGCATAGAATTTCTCTTCGTTAGCATTTCTTTCTTATTGTTCTTTGTTAGATTGGTGGTGGCTTGTTTGGTAGATTGAGCGGGTAGGGGTTAGACTGCAGTCTCTCGCGTAGTAACCAATATAAAGCAAATCACGGAACTGAGGAACAGATAGATCTCGAGCCTCTAAGTGCGTTGAAAGCTACCGCTATTGGCGGATAAAGAAGATTCTTTTTGACGTTATAAACTATCTCAATGCCAAAATTTATTAAAATCTGTTTAGCTGTCTAGGTATGATAATATTAACAGAGTCTAGGTATTTAAACTATCGTGGTCACTCACATTAGTATCCGTCTTAGCAAAAACAATCGGGAAAAAGCCAAAACAAAATCGCTAGTGGATACAGTAAGCATCGTGTGTCGTGAACGAGATCGGGTTCGTAGTCAGTAGTAGTGTAGATACACGTAATAAAAGAACTCGAAAGAGGGTAGATCGATATATTTACTCCTACAAAGTTTTTCACTGTTCACCGCCAATACTCCAGTCCTCTGTGATCATGATGCTTGCAACAGCGCCGAAATATCGGCGACTCAGAACAATGCAACATGGTAAATATACCGATTAATTTTATACTAATTGACAGAGTTTATATCGCATTTAGATAGACGCATGTTAGTAAACCTAGAACAGGTCAATGGGTAATTAGAGATACTTAGAAGAAGCAGTACAATTACAACGGGTGGCCTTATTGTTCCGAGCGATTTATTTCTATCAGACTTTATCTGCGGCTTCCATTACCGTAACAAGATTTTTTACATACTAAGAGTATATAAAAAATCTCTTTAAATAGTATTACTACATAAAAGCCTACCTTTATACACTCCCCAAGGGGAGTACTTGCAGCTACATTTAACCAAACATATTTATTTATCTGTCCCACGAAACCACGAAACATTCGAAACTTGGACTCGCATGAAACTCTATAGATAGATAGATATATAGATAGATAATACAATTCTTTATTGCACACTAATATTATTAAAGATAATTGTGTATAGTTAAAGTTAAAACTAAATGCACAATGGGCGGTGTTATTGGACAGGAATTAATAGTATTTAAGTGAGTGTTGGTGTAATTGGTTTACATTTATAAAATAGTGTGCTACAGGAATAAAAACATAGTATAAAACATAGTATATAAATATAAAATAAAGATAAATTAATAAATAAAATGTGTAGAAAACTGTAGTATTTAAAGACAATACACACTCTAATAATGTTAACAGTAAAATATAGGAAATAAAATGATAAACATGAGACGACACCGTCAACAATCTATTGTATAATGTACATACATATAATTATATTTATGTGTATTACCGTATATTTATTAAGCCGAACACTGCCTCTTATGATACAAGTTGCCCTAGTTTAAGAGGCAGGGCTCAACAAAATAACAATTGTGCTTGTTAATGTCATTATAAAACCAAAAATACTGTAAGTAACTATACTTTAACATATATTGTAAGATCCATGATACCATGTTTAAATCAAATAAATTATGAAATTATTATATACATACCATGAATTAAATACCATGAATATTCATACGATAGGGTGGTTAAAGCCGAACCGAAGTGTCTTGTAACGCCTTCAGATACGTACATTAGTAGTAGTAGTTAGGCAGAGGTGAATTAAAACCCACAATTCACCATTCATTGTATTCGGTCCCACGTAATAGGGGGTGAGCCTATTGCCGTATTCCGGGTATTATTGTTGACTCGAGTCATGCATCTGAGACTGACTCTGGGCTGACCGATATAAACAGCCCTATCCCTTAGTCGCATGTATGATACCACATGGGAAGAGATGGGGTGGCCCAAATTCTACTCTGCCGGGATACGATTTCGGTATAATTGTGTTCCATAAAACCAATTGCTAGAAACTTCAATCCGCAACTGCGAATGTTTCTCAGTCACCAAGTCCTTTACCCAGCCTCAATACCATAAAGTATAATTTGATAAGAAATTCCTAGCATAAAACTTAAATTCCACACTGCTCGAAATGGTATCGATTGAAATAACATCGTCACACTCGTAACATTATCCGGGTGGTGACGGAGAAAGAATACAAGTATCACCACCACAGGACAACGCGTGCAGGTCTTAGATGTCATCCGCACACGGTGCAAAACATCCGATCAAGAACCAAGCGGTTCGGAGACTCTTTCCTCTGTCGCACCATTAAGGCCTGGAATTCATTACCAGCTCACGTGTTTCCTTCTTCCTACAGTCCCGGGTCCTTTAAGCGGGGCGTGTAAAAGCATATGATGAGGCCGTCAAGTTGAGTGTCACCATTGTCACACGGTATGTGTAAGTAATGGTGACCCTCTTTTCTGGGACTTTGCCTTCAGCTTACCATCAGGCAAGGCGAAGTCCAATTGACGTGACCTATATAAAAAAAAAAAAAAAAACTCATCTGAAGGGTGTCGTAAGAGGCTACTATTGGTCACTGCGAAAGAAGCAAAACCCTGTACCAACCTGTCTGGCCAGCGTGATAACAGTAGACCAAAGCCTCCCGACATTGGGAGAGGCTTAGTCCATCAGTAGACTGCGATGGGCTAAGCCAAATTACAGCAATTAGACATTGAGATGTGATCAAACAAGCAAACAAACAAAATATAGGAGGAGATAGGACACGGCGGTATTTCCACCCAATTGAGCAGTCCGACTGGGGAAGTACCTCCGCCCTAGAGAATACCGCGGCTATAACAACTTCGTGTTGTGTTCCCAGCGGTGAATAGGGTAGCCAGAGCTCACTGTAGAATTGTGCTGTCAATGGAAGACTATGGGCTTCTCCTGCTCTACTGACGGCACAGAAACTCTGTACTTACAAGGTTGGCAACGCGACTGTGACTTCTTTGGTATTACAAACGTCCATAGGCTACGGTAACCATTTTCCATCAGGTGCGCCGTGTGCTTGTCTGCCACCTGCTATAAAAAATATATAGTTACTATGTTAAAATAATAAACAATACAACATTTAGAAACTTCCTAAGTGAGTAACAACTTGCGTAAGTTAAATTTTCAGATATCCGCTCCAAGTACTTCAGAAGATTAGACCTACCTTAAAATTCATTTTCATTAGTAGGTCAAGTTTAGATCAACAAACTTGAAGTTCGTAAGTAACCCCGCCGGTTAATTCTAAAGCTTGCCCTCATTAACAGGGCGCGGGCCCGGGACTGCGATTTGGTATTTGCCATCACCATCAAATAATTAATTAATTCGGATTTATTTGAATTACTTATAAAATTAATTATCAGAATAGGGTAGTATCCTATTTTTTATCGTATGCTGTACATTTTACAATAATATAATGAACTGTAAAAGTGAATATTTCTTATGACAAATACTTTTATAGATATTTGATTTTGAAAATTCAATATTTCGAGTCGCCCGAAAACGCTCCGAGTTTGAATGGAATTTAAAAATATGTCAATTTTGCGTTATTATGATTGTTTATACTTTTTGGGCTACTTTTTTGGGGACTAATTTTAGGAATTAGAAATAATGAAAAGTTATAGTTTTAGTTTAGTTAGGCCACAGTATTATTACTGTGGTTAGGCAATATCTTAGTTTTATTAAGCATATTTTTAGATATGCTTAATAAAACTAAGATACACAGGACACTACCCTATTGGGTGTATGTAGTCTAACTTAAATTACCGACATAGCTCGCAGAATAAACAAACTGAAGTGGGCTGGCCTCATCTGTTGAAGGACCAATGGCCGTTGGAGCAAACGAGCACTAGAGTAGAATCAGCCAGAAGGTGAACGGATGGTATGACGCCCTCTAGCCAGATGGACAGACTACCTGGGACAGACCGGATGCGGAGGGAGAGAGGATCTAGAGCAACGGTGCACATTGGGAGAGGCCTATTTCGTAAAACATATTTCGAGGCCTTCAGGTTAGGGATCATCATTTAGGGATCACGAACAGCATCTACTCCTCAGATTTTTACCATCTAGCATGGTGCAGTCAATTGTCGATTTCAATATAAAAAAGAAACCACAACCAACAAACCTAGATTTTTTTGTATATTGTTTAATACTACCTAGCATACCAACAAAAAACCTTTTGAAATAAAAAAATTGCTTAAAATGGTTTTTTAATACCTTAGCAGAAATATTCGAAGACACTTTACTAATATTATCGTCAGGAAAATGATTTTTTTACGTACGAAAAATCCCCACGGATATCTCCCCGCCGGAGCCGGTGGGAGAGGTTATGTCGGACTCGAACCGACTAAATCGCTCGACGCCTGTGTGTCATTGTTGGTTGCCGAAAGTGAGGTTGACAGTCATATCCCTCGCACCCCGGCTGACCCAGGCCCATCTCTCTCTCGATCTGGCCCTCCTCGAGTGTGGGGACCACAGAGTCTCAAACTCGTCCCCGGAAACGGGAAGGCTCGGCCTGCTTCTGCTAGGGTGACAGGCAGCTCCATCCATCACCCTCAGGCTCATGTGGGGCGGAGGTCATGCATCGACCTCCGACGGAAAATGAACATTAAACATATGCTTTATCAAATCCGAAATCATCTATAACTATAGCCTTTGTTGCTTTATCGTTTCAAATACATCAGTTTCAACACTCAATAAATAGACTAACATTACCACAGAGTTCATTTTCGCTTGCATCCTATACCACCATACTCCTATATCTTTATCAACATCGCATCAAATCGCAAGTCAACCGATATTATGTTCCACTACACTGGAGACGTGTTCCTTCTCCAGCCTACAAGCGTTCCTTTCACTAATGTTTCTTACACGACACGACACAGAATGTATGCGGACACACACTGTAATGTATTGTGTCGTTCCGTGTTCCATCAGATGATAAGTACATACATCTTTATATTGATCGGACAGGACAGACTATCGTCCTTTTCTTCCTGTTTGTAGTATTCATTTATATTATATGGGTGATCGTATATCGTATCAATACGACCATTTTGTAGTGATAATATTTTTTTTATTTTTATATAGAACACGTCAATTAGACTTCGCCTTGCCTGATGGTAAGCTGAAGGCAAAGTATCAGAAACGAGGGTCACCATTACTTACACATACCGTGTGACAATGGTGACACTCAGGTTGATGTCTCGTCATGTTCTTTTTCACGCCCTGCTTAAAGGACTTAAAGCAGGAGAATATAGAGATGGATGAAATATAATCGAGTGAAAAGTTGTTGTGTTTTAGACACTATATGTGTCTAGGGAATAAAATCATTCTGTATGATAATTTGGGGTATAAACTGCTTTGGCTGAACGATCCTACTACTATTCTTAAATCGGCTAAGCTTTAGGAAGTAATGTGGGCATTTTTAATATGATTACTTAATTCAATACTATTTTACAAAATTCTTTAACACAAATAAAATTTATTTAGATGGCAAACGATTTGCGACTTTAAAATGAACTGTTTATATTCTCTGCTGGGTTACTCGAACAAAATAATTAAATTTGATGCAGTTACTATGTGTGTAAATAGACCTCGAAAAAAGTCCGCTGAATTTCTAGCTGTAGTTCTCTGAGGACGAGGTTCTTCGTTCGGCATCTGTGGCGTAGCGGTTGAATGATCGACTGCTACGCAGGGGGCGTGTGTTCGATTACCTCACAGTTCAATCAGTTTTATGTATGAGTAGGTATATTTGCATTGGTCTAGTTGTTTTTATGTATAATGTATTTACAAAAAAAAACTCTTTAAGTATGCGAACCCAAATAGGGCCCGATCTCAGCATTGAATGCTGCGTACACCCTTCGTTGGGTATGCACAGCGCTGGTTTTCAGATGGGGCCACTAGGCAGCGCTGGCGCCACGCACCATCCCACAGATACAGTACATGTTTATCCGCATTCTAGATTCCATAACACAAGCTAGGTACCATGGGTCTAGAAAGCGTCGTGTAGAATGTCGTAGAATTTTAATTTATTAAGATAACTAAACTTAGTATATATTGCATAATTATTTATCTAACTCTAAAATTGTTTAGTCTTGAATAATTCCAGAGAATTTTCTTCGTTTAAAAGACTAATAGGTCTACAATACTAAAACTAGTCGATCTTAGCCGATCTCTCCTTTATCTCTCTTTCTTCTTCCCGATACCTGCCAAATTAAACAAAAACGTGGAACGCCCCCACACACATATTTTCTTTTCGGGGAAACTTAAATAGCACCACCCCTGACATACCTACGCCCTTTTTAACAAAAGTATCATTGAGATCGGAAAGTGTGACAAAGAATTATCGCTGAACATATAAAATACTCGCTTCAAAGAATTAAGTACATGATTTTCTTCTGAAATCTGTTATAATAATCTTTGAGGCGAAAAAGGAATGAAATATGGGATTTATTTTTGATGAGACAAAACTTTTTGTTATTTGAATGTGAGACATTACAATAAAGCGATCGATTGCTACTTTAGAAGCCACGTATACGATATACCCGCTTAGCGCAAAGTCAAATTATTGCAGGTTTTAGACATCCGCTCACTGTGCAGAATATCCGATCAAGAACCAAGCGGTTCGGTGAGTCTTTCCTTTGTTGCACCATTAAGGCCTGCAATTCATTACCAGCTCACGTGTTTCTACAGTCCCGGGTCCTTTAAGCGGGGCGTGAAAAAGCATATGATGAGGCCGTCAAGCTGAGTGTCACCATTGTAACATGGTATGTGTAAGTAATGGTGACCCTCTTTTCTGAGACTTTGCCTTCTGCTTACCTTCAAGCCAGGCGAAGTCTAACTGACGTGGCATATATAAAAAAATATATTTATATCCTAAAAATATCTATTTGCATTTGGATTTCAAAAAATCTAAGTATAGGTATTGGTATATATCTTGACAACAAGTCGTCAGAAAAACGAGGCGTTCGCGCGCTCAGATTTTTTTTTTTTTTTTTTTTTTATATAGGACACGTCAATTGGACTTCGCCTTGCCTGGTGGTAAGTGGTGTTATTGATGGATTTGAACTCCTCCACCGTTTTAACACCCCATGTTATCATCAAAAGACACCAAAAAACCGCGTACTCTATACGCAGAACACAATATGCACAGTACACAACACATAACATAACATAAACTCACGCCTAGGCAGAAGTGCTAGCACCCACATTTCGCCAGTTTATGTTTACGTCCCAAAGTAATAAGTGGCGAGTCTATTGCCATTAACCGGGCACTTATAAACCTGCGATATATACACACATAACTTCGAAAAGCATCGAAAAGTCATTGGTGTGTGCCATGGTAAAACTTGGGATCGAATCCGAGACCTCGTCTCAGCAGTCCATTACCAATACCACTAGGCTACCGCGGTTACATAGTACATAGTACACACATGTCATTATATTGCTCGGGACAAATATATCTTGGAAATAATAGAACAAAATGTGCTCAGAAGGTACTCTGTACCAGCGGTACACGTTTCTTGGGTGTCTTTTGAGGACGGGGTTTTTTTTACGTGGAAACATCCCCACGTATACCCCCACCACCGGAGCCGATGGGAGTGGATATGTCGGACTCGAACCAACTAAAACGCATGACCCGTTTGGGTCGTTTTGGTTGCCGAAGGTGAGGTTAACAGCCATATCTTTCGCAACCCGGCCGACACAGGGCCATCTCCTTGCGATCTTTCGTCGCCGCCGTTCCCGCCCCGCCTCCTCCTTCGAGAGCAGTACTTGCTCACAGAAGGAGACGCTGGCCGCCCACGCATCCTCGCAGCGAACCATCGCTGCAAGCAAGGTCACGAGCATGAGAGCTCTCACTTCCAGGGCCGCCACCAGCTCCCGTCTCGGTGTCTCCCACAGTATAGCATGGGGTGCTACTGCGATGGACGAACTGAATTTCTTCAAGCATAGATTATTACAAAATAATCCGTGCGCGCTAGGGCATCGTTTGTCTCGCGAATGAAGTTCAAGATACGTGTCCTAAGGTATACACATTAAACAAGTATAGAGTACATTTGCTGTGTAATATTATTAACATAAACTACACGGAACAACTAAAAATATCACATCAAAAGCCTCATTACAGACTTGTCCGCTTCACTTATTACAGTTTACAGTTAAACTAGATAAGGATCTGCTGTCAAAAGCTGGGTCCGTCTTATCGCAGTGCCGCCAGCCGATCTGAGATATCAAACCATTCATCTGCGTATCCCAGACCAACAATGCTAATCCTATGCGATCTGGCTAACGTGTGAAACGCTGGTTTCCTGGCGTGTGGCCGTTGCACCCTCTATAGATTCTTATCGGAGTTTTATACAACTTTGGTAGATGCACAGAGTATACAGTAGGTATACTGTAGATATGAAATATATGTTCGCCGTGTGAGTCAAGTCGGCTAGAAAGTCAGATTCCTACACAGGAGAACGCGGGCAGGGATAATAATGTCACCCGCATACGGTGCAGAGTATGTGATCAAGAACTAAGCGGTTTGGAGACTCTTTCCGCACCATTAAGACCTGGAATTAGCGTTGGTAGCTTAGGGGTTAAGAAGTCGGCCTTGCGATTAAATCCTGGCCATTACTGTACCAATGTGAACCCACTCCTAACACTAGCAATGTAGCTTAGCTGGAGGGGTTAGAAGGAATATGAGTAATTTCGGTTCTAATATTCTTTTAAAAAAGAAAAATCCTTACCAGCTCATGTGTTTCCTTCTTCCTACTGTCCCGGGCCCTTTAAGCGGGGCGTGAAAAAGCATATATTGAAGCCGTCAAGCTGAGTGCCACGATTGTAACATGTTACGTGTCTGTAATGGTGTTCCTCTTTCCTTTGACTTAGCATTTAGCCTACTACTAGGCGAGGTGAAGTCAAACTGGCGTGTCTAATATTTAAAAAAAAACACAAAAGTGATAGCTTTTCTTCGTGCGGAAGTCCTTACAGATGTCCCTCTGTAGCGAGGTGGTTCTGTCGGACTCGAACCCACTAAAGCAGCACGCCATCTTGGATTTTGAATGCTGGGGTGTTAGGTTGCCCATTAAGGCATTTCCATCGCAGTCCTCAAACTGGATGTTATCCAGTATAAAGAGTTAGCGTTGCCATTCAACGTGATCAATATAGTTTATTGAATGAAATTTTAAAGCATTTAGTATGATAACTATTCAAATCGTTTACCTAAGGTATTGAAAAAACTTGAATAATTCGTACGATTGTCGGTAGATGGCACTTAATCGCCGCCGTAAGACGGATATATGTATAGAGTAATTTGGATGGTTTCAGGCGAAGATTCTGTGGCTTAGTGGTCAGAGCGTTCCTACTGTAAGATAATGGTCGCGGTTTCGAATCCCACCTGAACCGATTAAATTTTTTCTAGATCTTAACCGATTTGAAAAGTGTTAGTTTAGTTATAAACTACTACTTATATATTATTATTATTATTGTTTGATACACTTGCAGCTTAAAGCTGATGCGTGTGTATCACTGCACTTGTGTTTAACATTCTAAATGGTTGTCCATATGTAAGTGTTCAATTTTTTTGACTGTGTAATTGATTTTATTTTTTCTCTGTTTCAGGTAAGTGTGTACTTATAGCTGTTTTAACCATGAATAAGTAAGTTAAACACCACCTTACATAACTTTGATTACGGTAATATTACAAATGAAATAAAAAACTATTTTTTGTTTAAAAAGCGGAGCGTAGGGAGCGGTAATCGCAAAGAAGACACATCGTCCTAATAATTCTCCATTCACGTAAACAGACCTAAACATCCCCATTGAAATGAATAATATATAAAGCTTATTTCATATTCAAAAAGGAAGAGAAACAAATAATATATTATATTGTACATCCCTAGAGCTCTCGTAAAAGGACAAAAGTAATATGTAAATAAATAAATTACTCGTCTGTCCGTACTCCGCTTGTGAAGAAATACTGCTTCCATTGTTTCTTTAATACGTCATTAGTGTAAAGACAAAGGGATTGACATACGTGCCTAGCATCCTACATTATATATATACACATAAATATACATATACAAAAGGTTTTAAACGGGTTGTCCTTCTGTACACCGCTGGGACTTTCTTGAACTAGGCCGTTCGAAAGGAAAATGGTGGGGTAGATTCTGACAAATATTATTAAAAGGAAAGTGAGTTTGTTTGTTATGCTTTTACGTGTTATTTGCTTAACCGAAATAGCTGAAATTTTAGCATAATAGATTATATTGTCAAGGGAACACACCATTTTAATTAGGTAATTGAAAGAACGGTACTTTTAACTATGCGCAAAATCCCCACGAATATCCCCACCACCGGAGCCGGTGCGGGGGGGGGGGGTTTATGTCGGACTTGAACCGACTAAAACGCACGCCGACTGCGTGGGCTGCAGGTTGCCGGAGATGATATTGGATATTGTCTAAGACATATCCCTCGCACCACAGCTGGCCAGGGTCGTCTCTCTTCGGATGTGGGGACTACGGAGTCCCCAACTCATCCCTGGGTATAGGAAGACGCGATTCATGTACCGCCGCCGCGCCTTCTTTCTGCTAAGGTGACAGGCGGCTCCATCCGTCACCCCCACTGAAAGAAAGGTATTTTACTTACTTAAAAGTAAGGCACCTTTTTGCGTGCAGAAAAAACTTCCGAAGCTACTGTCTACTGTCCTCGAATGCTGGGGTGTAAGATTACCCAAGACTACTTATCCCCCACACACCAACTGCCCCAAGGTCATCTTTTATTTCGAGATAGGCCTTAAATGGGGTACCTAGAACAAGCTATTGTTGATTAGGGACAGATTGAGAAAATCTGTGCGATTTCAGAAATTATTTTTACTTTTGATAGCTTGGTTCTTGGGGAAGGTTCCAGGCACAGATATCAAGCGAAATTTCGATCGAATATCTGTGGTTCTAGGGTATTTATCATCATGCTACGACTCACAGGAGCCGAGTAATATAGGTGCAAATTTGTAGCCGACTGCGAAACGGACCAGCAGATACAACGTACCGTGAAATAGACTTGTCTGTTTATTTATTATTTTAATTCGTTACTGCTTTTCAACGGTATTTCTCTGTACGCTGTAGATATCGGCAACATTTTGTAAACTGCTGCTGAATGCGATCGGCAAGACGTAAATCTAGTAGGTACAGCAGATGAAACCTCAGTTCACTACTAGCATATGATACAACGCTACAACACAGCGAATATAATAGGATTATAGAGACAAAACAGGTCCTCGCTTCTGTTAAACCAAAACCACTGTAATAGCACGAACACTGCTAAAATCCATTTCATTTTAGACATAACATAACATAAACTCACGTCTATATCCCCAAAGGGGTAGGCAGAGGTGCTGGCATCCACATTTCAGCAGTTTATGTTTAGGTCCCAATGTAATAGGTGGCGAGCCTATTCCCATTAACCGGGCACTTATAAACCTGCTATAAATACACACATAACTTCGAAAAGCATCGAAAAGTAATTGGTGTGTGCCACGGTAAAACCTGGGATCGAACCCGAGACCTCGTCTCAACAGTCCATTACCTATACCACTAGGCTATTTTAGACTTTAGGCTCGTTTTAGACTTTAAAGCAAAACTGTTAAAGTCCGTAATTAAAAGACTATTTGCAGAGTGAAAACTCTTATCATTTAATTTTGAACTTTAGGCATATAGAAATAAAGTCTATAATGTCCTGCCATGTTTTGCAGTGTCTGTGTATGACAGTGGACCAGGTAGCCATTATATAATTAAAATGTCAACTAAAGAGGTAACTTTTCTGTGCATTAGGAGGCACTTAAAACGGAACGGTATTTAGCACCATATGCGATTTTTTACATCAACATGCCCACGCTTTTTCCGACCAGGATAGGTAGAGACCCGAGGGAGGCATCTTGTTATGGCCTTGGGTCAGTCGAGGAGTGAGGGATATGCCAGTGACAATCTTAACCCCGGCAACTGAATGACCCAAGACGGCGTGTGGTTTTATTCGGTTTCTGTTTGACATAATAACCTACGCCGGTTCCGGGAGGGGGGGGGGGGGGGCTATCCGAGGGGATTGCCGCACGATGTAAAAGGGTAGGCAGGGACACAAGCCCGCTATCCTTACATACTTCACGAGCTTCCTTTACTGTCATTAAACTTTACATATTCACCGGTTTCGAGGGCTTTCGACCTCTCTATTTTTTAAACAACTTAGGTGGCAAACAAGCACGCGTTCCTCCTGATGGAAAGAGGTTACCGTGACCAATGGAAGTGTGAAACACCAGGGGAGTCACGCTCGTGCTGCCGACCTATAAAAATAGAGTTTCTGTGCCGTCAGTGAAGACATACCAGGACATGCCTTTGAGCTTTGACTACCCTACTCACCGCATAGCCGTACCCGTATAGCGGTATTCTGTATGGCGGAGGTACTTCCCCAGTCGAACTGCTCAAATGAGACAGGAATACCATCGTGTCCTATCTCCTGCGAAATAGATTAGTATGGTTTGTCCATGGAGTTTAAAATGTTGGGCCAGTTTACTGTCCTATTGGACAATCTTTCGCAATGGTATATAACCAATCACGTCACACGACACAGGAACCCGATTCTGCCAACTGTGAACCACTGTCAAAGCACAGACATTTTAAAAAATGCCAATTGATTTTTCACTGTACTACTATGAGGTAAAAGCATAAACATAATGGCATCTAGTAGAGTTTATGAGAACTAGACCGGATCCAGAACCGAACCACATTTCTCAATGGGGCTCTTAGAACCTGAGACAGTATCATCAAAACAGCCACGCGGAAACTCGGACTCCTGAACAAATTGAGACGATTTTTCACGCCGGACCAGCGGTGTCTTTTCTATAAGGCACAAATTCGCTCCTGCGTGGAATAACACTCGCACCTCTGGGATGGCTCCTAAAAATACCTACTACCTATACTTTTTTATTTAATTTTGGACTTTAAGACAAATAGCAATAGGTCTAAAATCCGGTGGCCAGTGTCAACATGTAAGACATTTCCAAAGCAAATATAAATACATATGTGAACTCCATTATGTAGAACAAAAGTACAGTCGATATAATATAAAATTACTGTAACTATTTCAATACGCCTTTCTACATCTGACCTACATAAACTGTGAAAGTTCAATAGTGAAATCAAATCAATTTACCTATATTCCATGCGTGACCTCCCAACCCTTCCATTAACATAGATAAAGGGTAATTTCTTCAATCTACATACATATAATCATGCCTATATCCCCGGAGGATTAGGTAGAAGTGAATTTACACTCACATTTCACCAATCATTGTTTTTGGTCCTACGTAATAGGGGCCTATTGCCGTATCCGGAATACGGCAATAGGCTATAAATGCGAGATTGTATGTATGTATGTATGTATGTATGTATGTATCAATAATAAAGTCAAATTGGTGAAAAAAATCACTAATTTGCAGGTACGGTTAATAGATTTACAATATATTAAATGAGAAAACGTAACATACAATGAGGCGTTTGTAGACTTGCAAATGTCATGGTGATGAAGAGTTCTAAACTGAGAGTGAACTTGGAATTTAATTCAACCGGAATTTACACTTGAGGAATAATTAATAGGTACAGAAAACATCATAAGATAGCTAGATACTAAAAGAAATTCAAATAATTCAGAAATTCACATTATGTACGGTTGAAGTTGAGAAAGATATTAAGGTGGTTTGGTGTTTATGTTGCTCGGGAGAGTTGAGAAGACATAATTCTCACTCAATATAAGCTCTAAGTTGCAGCACTATTGTTGACTCGAGCCATGCATCTGAGGCTGAGTCTGGGCTGTATATATCTGTCTGATTTTAAACAGCCCTATCCCTTAGTCGCCTGGTACGACATCGCATGAGAAGAGATGGGGTGGCCGTAATTGTATTCTACCGGGAACCACGCGGCCATCTTCAATCATCGTGACTAGTTACTAACTTCTAACTCGTATCCTGATCGCCTTGTACGACTCCGCATGGGAAGAGATGGAGTGGACCAAATTCTACTTTGCCTTGAACCACGGGCTTTAATAATATTACGAATGTAATGAAATAAAAGTGCTTTAAGAAATGGTGGTTGGGTCCCAGGGCCCTGATTCTGCTAAAGCAAAACCACTGTTAAACTACAGACACTGTTTGAAAAATACATATAATTTTAGACTTTAAATAAAAACCCGCGGTAGCCTAGTGGTATGGGTAATGGACTGCTGAGACGAGGTCTCAGGTTCGATCCCAGATTTTACCATGGCACACACCAATGACTTTCAATGCTTTTCGAAGTTATGTGTGTATTTATGGCAGGTTTAATAGTGCCCGGTGAATGGCAATAGGCTCGCCACCTATTACATTGGGACCTAAACATAAACTGGCGAAATGTGGGTGCTAGCACCTCTGCCTACCCCTTCGGGGATATAGGCGTGAGTTTATGTTATGTTATGTTTAAATCAATGCAGTTAACAAAATAAAAGGGCTTTTTGCAGATTTAATGAAAAAGTGTAATGAAATTCTTTTCATTTTAATTTAGGACTTTAATAAAGTCAAAAATTTAATGCCATTTTAGAATCAAGGACCTGGAGGTCTAAAAAGACCACTTTATTGGAATCGTGTTAGGATAATATTTAGTTTTGCGGCGATATTTAAACGATCACATCAATTTATATACAAAGCAGATTTTCAAATCAAATCAAATTAATTTATTTGCAAGAATATGGTACAAAAGGTGTTGATTCTATTAATCTGCTTTGTATATGAATTAATGTGATTCGGCTCATTTGAGTGACCATTTAATTTAAAAAAAATCTATCTATGTACTAGAAATTCATAAAGTTTTTTTTAGCAGTAACGTTCAATGTGTCCTTTTTAGACCCGCTCTTATTTTGACTAAGATGTACAGTTTGTAGAGAACTAAATGACAGTTCGTTAGAATTGCTATAATGGGTGAGTTAGAGATATTAGAGTTTGGCTCTCTCCATAAGATCTTATGGAGAGCTTACATTTCACAGGGCACATAATTTATCCTCATCTTGTCGTTATTTTACCTACATAAAAACATTTCTTGTTAAATTAATTAATTTCAAAAGAGACTTCTTAAGACTCCAGACAGACCACGGCGACTGAAAAGCAACCACGACGTCGGAAAATAGTCTACGTACAAAAGAATTCGAAATAAATTACGTTAAATTTCATTTCAAAGAGTCTTCGCAATTCACCGGCAGCCATTTACTTTTACAAAAAACCTTTGTAAGTATAGAGAAAATATACCCACATATAAATCCCTCCTACCTACCCACGTTTGCCTTTTCATGTAATAGGTAGGTACCTAATTAAATTTCTTAATGCCATATTGAAAGCTTTATACACTGAAATTCTACAGAAACGAAAATAGATCAAATACAAAATTGATGAAATACAAAATTGATCAAATACAAAATAATTGATAAAAAGGAATTATAAGCTTTTAAGAAAGTATTCAAGAAAGATTTATTTTTCATCATATATTTTTTTTTTAAACGTGTAAGCCTCTTGCGAAAATCCTCTTTGCTTTCATCGCGTGTACATTTACTAATTGGCCCTTATATTAACAAATATTCTGATAATTTTGTCGAAATACGCGAAGGTAGCGTTGCGAACATCCTTCTTAAATTAATTTCCTGCGAAAAATATTTGATGATATTACTTTTCTTGCTAATTAATTAAATGAAATACTCGTTGATTGAATAAATAAAGGAAGCGTAATTTGTATGTAATAACATCTCTGCTCATCTTCATCTTTTGAATTTTTATGTGGTTTCGTCAATTCATAGATTGCTTGTGGAAGAAATAAACTTTTTTGGTTGAGAAATTAAAAAATATTTAAATAAGATAATTTCCAAAAATTCTATTGTACAAAACGAAAATAATAATATTATGCCAGGGAATCCCCCTGTGAGGGAATAGTTAACATACTAAATGCTTTAAAATTTCATTTAATGAACGAAAGCTTGTAAAATTAAATAAAAAGTTAATTATAAGTGATTTTATCAAATTGTTCGTTAGATTTTGACTGTATTTCTTGAAAGTACCTAAATTATTTAATACAGATATCACGAACAGACTTTGATTGGATGAAAATTTATTGTGTTGTTAATTTTTTTTTTACTCACAACTTACCTATCTTAACCAATTCCAATAAGCGATTGCTACAAAAGCTAATAAGATTTAATTCTGAATAAGATCTAATCATTAAAGGATTGCAAGTAAAAGGCAATACAGGCAATAAAAAAGAACGTGAGTCAACAATAACTTTACTAATGTTTTAATAAATTTTTATCGAGAAATTAGAGGATCTGTGCTAAGTTATTTATTGCCAGAGTAAATAATACGGTAGTTGACTGTCAAAACAAATTAGTTTCTACCATAGTTTCTACTCATTAAATGTCGAAATAGTAAGTTATGTTTAAACTCTATAGTAAATAACGAGGTATAACGTAATAACGCACCATTTTCAAATAATTTACTGTTGTAAGAATGATTAAAGCTGACTAAAATGAGAAAATGAGGAAGGACGTAATGTACATACAGCATTTTTAGTATTCATTATTTAATTAAGTACCTACAGGAAATTGCCTAATTATAAACATACGCAGTAATTTAAACTTGAAACGAAAAATTCATAGTTTTGTACGTTTATCTGAAAGATTTTTCCAAAGATAAAGTAGATTTCGCTGCACTAACTTGCAGCCGCAAACCTTGGAGCTTGCAAACGGACCTAAGACCCGTCAATCTTACTTAACGTCACTTCGTGGCAACGAGACAAATAGAACCACTGAAAAGCTACACATAAATACTATAAATTGGGACGCTAAATGAAGATTGTCAGAAACCTTTCAGCATTATTGCCTGATAAGAAGCCAACTAGAAAGCAGTGGGTGAATATACTTGGTTTGTGATCGACCGAGTAACCCCAATACAAGCCCCTAGGGATAACACACGCAAAAATTCGCTTGCGAAAAACGGCATAGGTCTAAAGGTAACTATTTCGGAAGGTACTACAATGTTGGGAAAATTGTGTTTTATTTGTAAAGAGAGGGAGGGCGGTGGTCGGTCGATCGCCTCGGAGACTTCGCTCACCGGGCTAGCGCACGGTGCGGCAACGTTGGATGTAAGAGCGTGGGGGCGGTGCACCGAGCTCGCAACGTCCCGATCAGCTGTTAGCCGGTTCGCTTTATAAATTCAAAACAGGCGGCAAAAACGTGACGTTGTTTCGCGCGGTACCCGCCACGATGTGGGACAGATCAAAACATTGGAGGGTTTACTGAGACGTTCGGTAACGTTATTATTTTACGATTTCAACAGGTTGTCCGTACGGTAGTCGATGAAATTTTACGATAGCTAGGTACTGAAAAGGGTCGTGGAATACTTTTCTGCGTGCAAAGGAGTACCGTGAAAATAATTTTAAATTCACGCAAAAAGAATTTGGAGGAAAATAGATGTGAAGCTTTCGTATTTAGATAAAATCTTGATTAATTGTCTGAGATACAAGAATATACTGCCCACCTCTAGTCGTTCCTTATTTAAATTCTTGAATGTAATTGGAAACACTTTTGTAGGTAGGTCTTTTAACACAGGCCGCAAAATGTTGCCATGGGAAAAAGAAAATGTGATGGATATGCATGTAAATATATGCACACATTTATAAAACACAGCCTTTCTTTACATAGTACAGGTCACTTTGTGCGTTAGGTGTATGGTGTTTAGCGGTGTGGTAGGTGACATATTTATAAAAAATTTAATATTGACTGGTATTAAGTACTTAACTAGGTACTGCATTTTTTTCTTGTTTTGTAAAATAATGTTCTTGTGTTTTATTTTATTTTTCTTGCCCTGCGATTTTAGGTTTAAACATTTCCTAACTTCACAAATATTAAGAAACTTGTTAGCCCAACCAAGCCAACAGTGGTAGACTGGAATGTTATCTTTATATTAGTTTCAACAAGATTTATTATCAGTTTCCTAACGTGTTTTGCCATGTCAAGTAATTTTATTTTTCGCGAAAAATAATTATTCAGTTATTTTATTAAAGTGTTTGTAGTATTTAAACTTAAATACCTAACTACTATTTTTTGTTGTTCAGGTTATAAGCTATATTATATGCCAAATATTAACATACAAAAAAAGGGTGACAAGTCGAAACAATTGAATTAAAGTAGGTACAGAAAAAATACCACGGAAAATCATAACCTAACTCAATTCCTTTTTCAAAAAGCATCAGTGAAACAGAAACTAAAATCTCGGCTATTTTTTGTTGTTCAGGTTATAAGCTATATTATATGCCAAATATTAACATACAAAAAAAGGGTGACAAGTCGAAACAATTGAATTAAAGTACAGAAAAAAAACCACGGAAAATCATAACCTAACTCAATTCGTATTTCAAAAAGCATCAGTGAAACAGAAACTAAAATCTCGGGCGCGGTCGCGGAAGGAAGTGCAGCGGGACGGTGAGAGTGCGGTGAGAGGGGAGGTGGCTCAATAATTTGCGTGCGGCGGGAGAGGGGCTCGCGCGGGGAGCGGGCGGCGGGGGCCCGCGCGTGCAGTGCAATAGCCTGCCCGGGCAGGCTGGCCTACAAGGTCACTGCCGATGTTCACGCGACTCCATTCATGAGCTACAATTAGGTTCCATTTTTGAATTTACCATACGTGTTTGGTTACGAAAGTTAGGTAATAGTTATGAGCACGATATAATCGATTCAGCTGTTTTGTTTAGTTGGTAGTTTGGAAACTTTTGGTAGTATTGTTAATAGAGTGTTGGTAACACTAACACATGACATAACTGACAGTACATGTGTTTACTAATCATGAGGTGACAGGTGACTATGATGAATTAGAGTAAATTGAATTGAATTAGTACTAAATTTAAACATATTATACCTACTAGTTAAAGTAGGTGTTATGTATTTCAACCCTTATTTTACGAATCCTACCGTAACTCTTTTTAGACTTAAGAAACAAAGTACCACGCCATTATTTTAAAATGGGTCAATGACCTCTATTCAGAGACTGAAAAGAAAGAGCTTTTCCTTCTTTGTTTTCAGGCTGTTTAAGCACATACTTAGTTTTCTTTTTTTGTGAGATAAGGATATTGCAATGAGGCAGGAATAGGAGTAAAACAATGGGCCACCTAGAAATACTATATAATAAGATTTAGTATAAGATAAGATTTGTTGATCATTTATACCTACCAACAGTTTTATTCCTATTATAGCACTTCTATACTAGCTGTTATCCGCGGTTACGCCAGCTTGGGTATTTGATCCTGTTCCATGGGAACCTGGGACAAAAAGTAGCATATATTATATTTTTCCAGACAATAATCTATCCCTGTATCAAATTTCAGCTAGATCCATTCAGCCTTTAGAGCGTGATTGAATTAAAAATCCAAACGTTTTCATAATCTTAACAACTAAGTACCTTGACGTGGACATAGAAAAATAATTAAATAAAACAAAAATCAGATTTTTCCTTTCCTCTACCGGACAGATTTTTGTACAAAAATAAAAACCATACCCAATTTTCTACCCAAATTGGTTTTTATTCTTCCATCGGCATATCCACTCCCATATTGTTTCAATACAAGTCATTGTTTGCGAATAGAAAAACAAATTCTGAGTCCATTCTAAATTCAAACGAATGGATGGGATGATAGGAAATCACGTAACAGCGAACATACCGGAATTCGATATTCAAATAAATTCAAAGTTGTTTTTAACATGTGTGTTGCCATCTATCTATATTACTAAATAGTAATTAATTAAAAAAAATCTTATTAGGTAGTTTTTGTTCTTTGGAAATATAAAAAAACATGATTCTAACCCCAACAATTATTTTTAAATTCTTGACTGTTTGTTCGCGATTGATCACAATTGTATCGCGATATCAACACAGGCGGAGCTGTAGGCATCAGCTAGTTTAATCTTTCTAAACCCATGGTAATATCAAACGTCACGGCTGACATCTAAGTGGACAGACTTCCCTCAGGCAACTTGACGATATTAAAAAACTTGTAACGAATTCAATTTCTGCATACGTTGAGGACATTTATGTTGTAAGTTTTTTTTTATCGTGAACGCATCGGTATTGTAGCCTTTGTATTGTGAATTTTGCTTTCATAAACAATAAATAAATAAATATTTCACAACATTCCACACAACGCTATCTAGACCCATGGTAAGCATAGCTTAACCAGCTTGTGTTATGGAATCTAGAATGCGGATAAACATACTTGCATACAATTTATTTTTGTAAATACATACATATCATACATAGAAACACCCAGACCAATGCATATATACATATTCGTGCATGCAAATATTTGCACTGAGAGGGAATCGAATCCTGTGTAGCAGTCGAATGTTCTTCCGCTACACCACAGAGACCGTCAAGAGAGAGAATACAATGTGTACACCATCCCACCCAAGATCTTCAGGATCCAACAGAATTTGCTTACTAGTATACCAGATAATTGTCGAGACTCATCATCAATAAGCCCATCGCACTCCACTGCTGGGCATAGGCCTCTCCCAATGTTGGGAGGCTTTGGTCTACTGTTTCCACGCTGGCCAGACGGGTTGACGAGACTCAGGTGCAGGCTTTTATCTCGGTTTGTCTCCCAAACCTTATACGACTACCCTCTGAAGGGTCAATGGCACGTAAAAGTCAAGAAAGCCGGTAACTTAGTGGTTAAGAAGTCAGCTGATCGAACGGTGCCGGGTTCAAACGACGTGAGCCCATTCTTAAGGTAAGCGATTTAGCTTAGCTGGTGGGGTTAAAAGGAATACTAGTAATTTCGGTTTGTAATATTCTTTTTAAAAAAACGAGTCATCCACAGGAAGGAGGTGTAGGAGACCCAATCCAGGCCTCTAAAGCGTCTGTGGCTTAGTGGTTAAGGAGTCGGCCTTACGAACGAGAGGTCCCGGGATCGAATTCTGACCATTACACTACCGACGTGTACCCTACTCCTACTCCTACCCTACTCCTAGTACAAGCAATTTAGCTTAGTTGGAGGGGTTAGAGGGTATATTAGTAATTGCAGTTGCTAATATTCTTTTTTATTTAAATAAATACAAAAACAAAAAACAATATAATACAAAAAAAAAGTGCCTCATTGGATGTGACCAGAACAACTCATGATGATGATTAGCGTTAAAAGACAATAGGAGATTATTTACGAGCTTGTAACTACTACGTCTAATCTATGACTTGTGATTTTGATTCTAGACTATACGAGAATCGAACCTGCTACCTCTGACGTAACAGTTGAACGCTTTACCATACACCATAGAGGTTTTTTATAGAGTGATCGATAAGGTTAAGTACTACAGATTTAAATCTAATATTACGCTTTCTGCACATTCTTGGATAATTATAGTGTAGAAAATAGTACCATTGTATACAGAGTAATCTAACATATGAAGAAGTCGTTTGACTGTGATAGTACTTAGTTCAGAAAAAAGAATGCGACAAAATTACTTCATTCGAGTATGTAGAGTGACATTTTAAAGGCACCTCTCAATCGCTCTATAAAGTTTTTGTTTTGTATAGATCACGGCAATTAGACTTCGCCTTGCCTGATGGTAAGCTGAAGGCAAAGTCTCAGAAAAGAGGGTCACCATTACTTACACATACGATGTGACAATGGTGACACTCAGCTTGACGGCCTCATCATATGCTTTTTCACTCCCCGCTTAAAGGACCCGGGACTGTAGGAAGAAGGAAACAGGTGAGCTGGTAATGAATTCCAGGCCTTAATGGTGCGACAGAGGAAAGAGTCACCGAACCGCTTAGTTCTTGATCGGATGTTCTGCACCGTGTGCGGGTGACATCTAAGACCTGCACGTGTTGTCCTGTGTAGGAAAGGGGAGGGTGGGATATAGAAAATGTAACTAGGAAAAAAGTATATCTATGTAAAGTGTAGTTACATTCCTATAATTGAAGTCCCGAGGTACTTGCGCAATGACCTATAAACAATTACGTAGAGAAAACTCTAGAAAATCCAAGAAAGTCGTTCTTAGGCATAAATTATACAGAAAAAGCATAAGGCAAAAATCAGAGCATTTCCATGTCGGATCGTTCTCTATGCTTTACACGGCCGAATTTACCTTAATTATGCTTTATACCTTATAATTTTTCCTCATAGTTCACGCTTTAGGTCGCCTTGCCTGATCTTTGCCAGAATGAGTCGACTTACCCTTAATTTACACCACGAAACAAGTTGTAAGCTTGTTTGTAAAAAACTGGTTGAAGACTTGTAGAACATACATATATACACATAATCACGCCTTTATCTCTGGAGGATTAGGCAGAGGTGAATTAACACCCACATTTCATCAATAATTGTATTCGGTTCCACGTAATAGGGGGTGATCCTATTGCCGTATTCCGGGCACTATTGTTGACTTGAGCCATGCATCTGAGGCTGAGTCTGGGCTGTGTCTGATGTTAAACAGCCTTAGTCGCCTTGTACGACACCGCATGGGAAAAGATGGGGTGGCCCTAATTGTTGAAGTACTACTTACCTACTTGTAGAAGATAAATCAAAACACAATACTTGTTTTAAACATGTATCTCAGATACGTTTTCGTTCGCATAGGATGTATAGCCAACAAGTTGTAAACAAGTATAAAACACATTTGCGTTTACACTGTAGCCTGTGACATATTACAACTTGTCAAATACATGTTTTATACTTAGGTGTAAACGAGAGGTTAGAAATTGGCAGAAGTCGTATTCTGTGGTTTATTATGATTAGCTAGTTACTGTGATACACGTCAAAGTGCGTTGGTACCACGTAGAACCCAGTATTGTTAGTGCAAGTACTACTGCGATGTGAAATCTTGGTAATGAGCTGTCTTCATTGACGTTTCCATAATTACAACTGTGCGTAATAACTCCTTTTGAATTTGTTCTGGCTGATATTATTATTTACTATATTAAATGCTCAAGTTTAGATCCATATTTGTTAAGATTCTCACCTGAAAGGCTGAACGGATCTAATTATTTCTTTAAATCCTTTATTGTACACAGGAAAATAATACATCAACAGGTAATCACAAATACATTTTGGTGTACAACGGCGAACTTAACTGAACTGAAGCTTAAATGAGAGATAGATGGTCTGCAGATCTAAAAAGTCGACATTGTATGTTTTATATTTTAATTTCACATACATAAATATTATATTTATGTATGATAACATTGTACGCCGCGTCAGAGATCACTCTACAGGGCAGAGACAACAATCCACCACTTGCTTCTATCTTGATCCTGATCCGGATTTCATATTTAAACCAAAATATTCAACAGTTTTGCATGAATATGCGTATGCACTTTTGTTGACAAAACGAGAATCGTAGTACAGGGGTCATTCCCCACTTTGATCGTCCTGGAAGTCCCTTTTGAACAAAGTACCTTCTAATCTTTTTCTCAAAGTATGAGGGTTCCCCTCCGTCATTATGGGGATCTAACAAAAGTAAAAACAAGTTAGAGTCATATTTAATGTTGATGTAAGTTATGCATACAATACGACACCGTAACAATTAAGAATGAAGAAAAATCATTCGGGAAATAGGCTTTTAGGAAGCTGATCATTCAGAGAATTAGGCATTTAGAGAATTATTATTATAGAGAATTTGCATTTTTTTTTTATTCTTTTATGACTGATGTAATTTTGAGAATAAGACTTCTCTGCCCTAACCGTAGCCGAAAGGTCTAGATTTGAAAAAAAAAAAAAAATTATATTGTACGGTTACGGATTTCCTTGTGCTGTCTGGGTTTTAGCACCAATACGAATGGCGGTACTATTTTATTTTCCTGAATTGGTGTGAATTCAGGTTCTATGTATAAAAGTGGAATTTTTAGACATAACGTCTTAGACAATGCACACAAGAGTAGGAAAGTAGCATTTTACAGTGAATTGTGGCTTTGCGTGTTGGTTACAAATATCTCTAGAAAACCTCTAGTAAAGTCTCCACCGCTTTACTGAGGCACCAATCATCATTCATCGTCATCATCATCAATAAATTAAGATAATAATTATACACATAAAGATATTACTTAAAGGTATTGTAACCAAGCCAAAAATATTCATAACAAAAAATCGTACTGGCTCTTACTGGTCTGTTTGGACAACTATACATAATATAATACAAAATATATGATAGCCAAAATTATTATTTCAGCCGCGTGTTTCTCGGCAGAGTAGAATTTGGACCACCCCATCTCTCCCCATGCGGTATCGTACAAAGCGACTAAAGGATAGGGCTGTTTAATTACCATCATTCAGCTTACCATCAGGCAAGGCGAAGTTCTATATAAAAAATACAGATTTATACAGCCCAGACTCAGCCTCAGATGAATGGCTCGAGTCAACAATAATACCCGGAATACGGCAATAGCCTATACAATACACTATAGAATACAATGATTGGTGAAATGTGGGTGTTAATTCACCTCTGCCTAACCCTGCGATTTATACCTACTAGGTATAATTACATATTAATTCTACCTAATGACTTACCTAGTTGTAAACTACCGTAGTCTAATTTTATTTCGCGAACATCATACTTTTGCATCATTAAAAGTCGATTTGGTCCAACAATTTGATTCTAAAAATATAATGCAAAGTCATGATCTTATTTTTTGTTATTAAAATATTATAATAGGACAGTTATTGAGTAAATTTTTGATGTTGTGTATAATATTTGTCGCAATAAAGGCTGTCAAGGATAACAGCTCGACTAGATGATATATTTCCTTGCACAGGACAACACTGCAAGGTTTGGTACCACCCGCATATGATCCATTAAGAACCAAGCGGTTCGGTGACTCTTTCCTTTGCCGCACTATTAAGACCTGGAATTCATTACCAGCTCACGTGTTTCGTTCTTCCTACAGTCCCGAGTCCTTAAAGCTGGGCGTGAGAAAGCATCTGCAAGCTGAGTGCCACCATTGTAACATGGTACATGTCTGTAATGATGACCCTCTTTCCTGAGACTTTGCCTTCAGCTTACCAACAAGTGTGGTAAAGTCAAATTGACGTATAAATTAAAAAGCATACATTTAAAATTGGAACATGACAAAATCAATAAACGTATATTTTTAACCGATTTAAAAAAGGAGGAGGTTGTATATTCGATGTACCCTCGTTTTGTGAACCGATTTTGAACATTCTTCTTATAATATTGCAAAATCTTGCATCTAATCAATCAATCTATTATCAAATTTATTAGTATTAAAGTTATCGAGATATTTACCATGTAGTGTTGTACTAAGTTTCCGATATTTCGGCGCTGTTGCATCTTCCGTGATTATGGTGCTTGCAACAGCGCCGAAATATCGGAAACTCATTACAATACAACATGGTAAATATCTCGATTACTTTAATAATAATGTGAGTGACCATGATATTTTAAATACCTATATCAAGTTTATTGCAGTCCACAGATAGAGATAGGCCTCTCCTAAGGTCCACCAGAGAATAGCACCGTGACTAAATTTACATTTTAAAATTAGACAGCATTATTAATGTAAGTAGGTAGGTACTTATTATAGTACCTAACATAGTTTTGATAGCATTAAACCATTTTATTTTATTTTTAATCTAATTTATCTAACAGCAAAATTGACACCAACAACAAAGTTCTTTATTTAAATACTTAGACTTCATCTTGTTCAAGTTTCTGAATTCGTCCGTGAATTTTATTAAACAGAGTTACTATAACTACCTTTACAGTGTTAGATGCCGTTGTAACTTTCCACGAAGCCGGCCGGCAGGTGGAAAAGCGTTGTCGTACTTTCTATTGACTATCCGTCTTACTTAACTTTCTTGTTTTATTTTCTCACTTATCGTAACTAGAAAAATAATCTTCATGGTTCACTAAAAGCGTTTGCAACGAAAGAAGCGGGAAACTACTTTTCTTTTTTTAAACGTACAGCTTAGCGATCTCTTTTAAAATTCCTTGTTGAAGAAAATGTTTTACAAAATACACTGAAGGGAAAAAAAATCTGCTGTATTTTTCTAATAGCTTCGCTACGCGATAAGGAATTTAATAAAGAACACAGACATTTTTTTCCATACGCAAAGAATTTATAGTGATCGAGATATTACGCAAAATTTTTATGAAAAAAAAAATTGCAGGTTATTATGATACGCAAAAATAAAATTCTGCATCACAAGCTAGTCGGCCATGCTTGTACCAAAATTTACTCAGATAGGTTTGAAATATACAGGTACCTAACATATTTTTATTTCTGTATCGCGATAAGAAAGAAAGAAAGAAAGAAAGAAAGAAAGAAAGAAAGAAAGAAAGAAAGAAAGAAAATATTTTATTAGACGACACACAATGCATGATGGATACATTTTTCAAAGTAATTTATTTATTTATTTACTTTACATTGTGCGAGCCCCAAATAGGGCCCCATCTCAGCATATGATGCTGTGTACACCGCAACGCAAATATACGCAGCGCTGGTTTTCAGATGGGGCCGCTATTTGGCGCTGACGCAGGACACATATATTAATAAATATTGTTGCGTAACTGCCAAGTGGAGTAGGCTATATGGTACTGGTACCATGGTATACTTGTGGTAACAGAGAAAGAATATAGGTATCACCACCCCATCTCATCTGAAGGGTGTCGTAAAAGGCGCCTAACGGAAAAATACGCAGACGATATCACTGCGAGAGAACGAAAACTCGAGATAAAACCCTGTACCAACCCGTTTGACCAGTGTGGAATCAGTAGGCCAAAGCCTCCCAACATTGGGAGAGGGTTATGTCCAGCAGTGGACTGCAATGGGCTTGTTGATTTGATTGAGTTAAAGTCAAAGTCTAAAATCATTTATTCTGCATAGGCCATTAAATCGTCACTTATTCCATACAAGTTTTCTTACTTACCGTTTTGACGTTTAGTAAAAAGTAACTAATTTGACTAGTCAGTCAAATACCCAATTGGTGCTTAAAAATCTACACATATTTTTTATACGTCACGTCCGTTATTCCAAATTCAAAAAGCCCTCGCTCAGATTTTTACTGGCAGTAAGTAACAGATATTAACATCAATAAGAACAAGCGAACTAGTCCAACATGGCCGCTGACGGTCGTCGCCTCTGCGTTTTTTTTTTATCAACTTTTTTTACTTGTTTACCGTAGTTTGGAGCGGAGAGAAATTAATTGATAATATCGTTAAAAGCATCGCATTCTTTCATTGTAGCATAACAACCATGGGTATATCTCAGGACATATATCTTAGACCTAAAAATGTGCTCTATACGTGCAGTACAAATTTCTTGGATCTCTTTTGAGTATAACACGGGGTGCTATGGGCGGTGCACGAGCTCTAATATAATTCACTAAACACAAATTAATATAAAACAATCAGCGCACGCCGGTGCCTCGTTGTCTCACGACTTATGTCCAAGATAAGTGTCCCAAAGTATACATCTAAACTAAAGATATAACTGCGTTTATGGCTCGCTTCCGACCTCCATGCTAATTGCCATTGTGATGGATTGGATAATAAAGCGGTAAATTAGTTTGACCTCTGCCTACCCCTTCTGAGATTTACAGGCGTGAAGTTATGTATTAGTATTAGAGCTGATAACACTAACTCATACATACATATTCAAATAATCACGCCTTTATCCCCGGAGGGTGAGGTAGAGGTGAATTAACACCCACATTTCACCAATCATAAAATTCGGTCCCACGTAATAGGTGGTTTTTATTTTTTTTATATAGTGCACGTCAATTAGACTTCGCCTTGCCTGATGGTAAGCTTAAGGCAAAGTCTCAGAAAAGAGGGTTACCATTACTTACACATACCGTGTGACAATGGTGACACTCAGCTTGACGGCCTCATTATATGCTTTTTCATGCCCCGCTTAAAGGACCCGGGACTGTAGGAAGAAGGAAACACGTGAGCTGGTAATGAATTCCAGGCCTTAATGGTGCGACAGAGGAAAGAGTCACCGAACCGTTTGGTGAGCCTATTGCCGTATTCGGACACTATAGTTAACTCGACGCATCTGAGGCTGAGTTTGGGCTGTATATACACATATGTGAGCCCATTGTCGTCTCCCGGGCAATATTTTTGACTCAAGCCATGCATCTGAGGCTGTGTCTGAGTTGTATATATCTGTCTGATGTTAAACAGCCCTATCCCTTAGTCGCCTTGTACGACACCTAATGGTGGTTCAAATTCTATTCGACCGGGAACCAAACGGCTATTTTGACAGCTAGTGTTATCTCCTCTAATACTAATTATATTATGTCATGTATGTATGTATAATAATAATTTTATCCCTGTACATGGCTACTGAATAATTTATTTCTTTCTTTCTTTCACATGGCTTTATGACTAACAATGGCGATGTTTTTCACCAATTACACAGCGATAATCATTCAATATCACATTGTAATTAATTATTTACATATAATTATAATTGAATTAATTAATGTCGATTTATTGCTACAATTATACTGTCTCATTGTTTATGTGGATTTATGGATTGTAACTTTTCTGAATTACTCAATTGAATCAAATTACAATGTTTCATGAATTGAATAAATATTGAATGAAATTTTAATTCATTTAGTATGCTAAATATTCAAAATCGATTAAGATAAAAAAATTTAAACGGTCCAGGCGAGATTCAAACCCGCGATCTTTAAGGGAAATAGAGCAGGTTCGAATCCCGCCTGAACCGTTTAAATTTTTTCTATCTTAATCGATTTGGAATAAATATTGTTTTTTTTTTATATATTTTTTTTTACAGTCTAATCTATTAACCCGCCCCTCATCGTACCTGGTGCAAAGGTGCCCATGACGCTGGCGGCATTGCCCCGTTGAACAGCTATGGCCAACCGTTGCCCCAGGTACGAGCCGGAGCGGGAGACACCGGTTTTGTCCCTCAACCTGCGCCCTAATTCGCTCACCAGATTCTTGGCATCGGTACCCCAACTACCCATTGTTTCGACCGCAAAGGGACCTTTATCTATTTAAAAAAAGAGGGTTTTCATGTATTTAGAACACATGTTTTATTATTTTACCGCATGTGAAATGATGGGGTAGTCCAAACTGTACTCTGCCGGGAATCACGCGAATTTTGTTAAGTTAAGCAAATGCTTGTTGAAGATGACGAAGTCGCAAATACTTATTTTTTATTTTTTTTACGTGCGCAAAATCCCCACGGATGCCTCCCCACCGGAGCCGGGGGGAGAGGTTATGTCGGACTCGAACCGACTAAATCGCACGCCGCCTGCGGGTCGCTTTGGTTGCCGAAGGTGAGGTTGACAGGCATATCCCTCGCACCCCGGCCGAAGACGCAAATACTATACTATAGGTTAACCTCGCATAGTAAGCCTTTTTATTAATACTCCGCTGTCTGTCTGTCTTTAATTGTCGTATCTTACCTTATCTCATGAACCGTAATAGGTAAAGAGTTGAAATTTGTGTTGTCAGTAGGAAAACTAAATGCTTGTCCGGCTTTGTCTTCTACACTAACGTCTACCAACTAAGTGGTATAAAAAAAAAACGTGTTGCACTCCGGGAGTGCCGGCAGAAGTGAAAACTTGAATATTAACGTGGTGCATTTTTGATATTTTGGAATGGTTAGAGAATAATTTTGTACGAATTGCTTTCATTATCAGTATAATGTACTATTATTTATGTGGTGGAATACAATATTCATTTATTGCGCTATCGTACACAAACATGACAATTTACATTACATCAAAAATTTAACACTTCAGAACTATTACAATTATTTTACATTAAAAAGTTTATCACCGCCATCACACATGTGACAGTCGTGTGACATTCGCGCAAGCGCCCTGCATCGCCTGTCCTCTCTCCATCCGTCTTACGAATTTTCGATCAGGTCACGTGTCCTGACGCAAGTTTAGAAATTTTGACACATTCCAAAAAAAGTACACAGCGCCGCTAAAGAAGTTTTCACTTCAAAAATCACAGATGTATTTCTGTTATCACTTTTTGTAATGACGTTTTTATGACATCAACAAAAATGGCGCTTTGTTGCTGTCACATAGATGATCTTTAATCCATTGCTAATTAAATTTGAAAGCTATTAGCTAACTATTCAAATCTATTGAGACTGTAAAATGTGAAACGACTTAGGCGGAAGTTGAAGTTAAGTTTTTTCAATCATGAGCTTTTCACGTCAATTTTTAACTTCACGCGCAATAACGACAGAAAATAATGTAAAACACTTGTAACCCCATAAGCCCCCCCCCCCCCTCTTCTTTTGCGCAAAATTAAAACCCCCTTGTCTGCCCCCCGTATAAGTGCTTCTGTCCTAACATTTTAATTATTACGATTAATTATTTTATAATCTCATTATACTAATATATACACAGTTATATGGCCGTACAGGGATTACACAGAAGAAAAAAATCGTACTTCATACAGACATTAGGCGTGTGCTCATAAAACTGCCTCTAAAATCCGCGTTTAATTTTTGCAACTGCTAACCGTAAACCGTAATGGCGGTAAACCATAAAGACGGTAAACAGTAAAGATGGTAAACCGTAAACGTGTAATTTAGCTACTATTTACAGTGTATCTGTTAATTATATCTATAATAATATGTAATACTAGCGGCCGCCGGTAACGGCGGTAACTTCGTATACGTAGACCCGTTTTACCCGCTTAGGGATGGAGTTTCGTAAAATTTGTTCTTAGGGAATGTCTACACCCAATAGGGAACCTTCCTTTCAAATTTCAAGTATGAAAGTGTTACAGTTTTAGAGAATTCGTAATTTATCAACTAGTGGTATTTTGCCGGTCGCCGTGTGGTTACCGGCAGAGTAGAATTTGGACCACCCCATCTCTTCCCATGAGGTATCGTACAAGGTGACTTAGGAACAGGGCTGTTTAACATCAGACAGACATATACAGCCCTGACTCAGCCTCAGATGCATAGCTTGAGTCAACAATAGTGCCCCGAAGACGGCAATAGGGTCACCCCCTATTACGTGAGATCGAATTCAACGATTGATGAAATGTCCGGGAATAAAAGTATGAGTATATGTATGGTATTTAGCTTACCTACAGATTATTTTGAATTTATCACCATTACGAATGAAAAGATGAATGGATGTGAAGCTTCACGTCTGATCATCTTTCATCATCAACGAAAGGATGAACAGATGTGAAGCTTCACGTCTGATCATATTTAATCATCAACAAACAGATGCACAGATGTGTAGCTTCACGTCTTATCATATTTCATCATCAACGAAAAGATGAACAGATGTGAAGCTTCACTTCTGATCATCTTTCATCATCAACGAAAAGATGAACAGATGTGAAGCTTCACGTCTGATCATCTTTTCGTCTGTTCATCTTTTGGTCATAATCACATGGTTTATGTTGGTTATAAATATTGAATGTCCATAATACATACAACCATTAGCTATATTTTATAACTATTCTTGGACATAACTTGTGATATCTCTCCCATCATTTTTATGAGATAGATAAAGCATACTAAAAATAAAAATGTTGTTTATACCCTGTAGCGTTCGAAGCGAAATATGTACCTATGTACCCATGTATATGTAGGTGTATATAAAACTATATTGCTCAGTTAATTTCCGCTCTGGGTTCGTAGGTCGGCCATCTTTAAGAGTTTCGTTCCTATATCCTTCCTACTACATAATATAAAAAATATGTAAGTTTCTTTTTAAATTTTGTGAAGATTTTTGGATGTTTCTTATTGAATTAGTGTGGTGAGTAGGGTAGTCAGAGCTCACTGGAGAATTTGTGCTGTCAGTGAGATGACTAAAGGCTTGTCCTACTTTGTCCTCTAGACGGCACAGAAACTCTGTGCTTACAGGGTCGGCAGCTCGGATGTGACTCCACTGGTGTTACACACATTCATAGGTCATGGTAACCACTTTCCATCAGGTGCGCCGTGTGCTTGTCTGCCACCTAAGTTGTATAAAAAAATATTTAAAAATATTTATATTCAACAACCGTGGTAGCCGAGTGGTTTGGGTAATGGACTGCTGAGACGAGGTCTCGGGTTCGATCCCAGGTTTCACCATGGCACACACCAATGACTTTTCGATGCTTTTCGAAGTTATGTGTGTATTTATCGCAGGTTTATAAGTGCCCGGTTAATGGCAATAGGCTCGCCACCTATTACATTGGGACCTAAACATAAACTGGCGAAATGTGGGTGCTAGCACCTCTGCCTACCCCTTCGGGGATATAGGCGTGAGTTTATGTTATGTTATGTTATATTCAACATTGCAATAGGTACCAAGTTATGCAACGCAGTGCAAAAATACACGCCTCTCGCTCGAGTGTCCCCAGCGTTATTATGGGTTATTACGCAGAGGTACCGTCGGCAGAACAAGCGGATGTAGTTATACTATTTTGTTACAAACCGTCGGCCGCTATGAAGTTTTAACAAGGTAATTTGTTAGTTTCAATGTGAATATGAATGGTTACCCGCGCGTTACCATCGGGGGGACGAGGGGACAAGAAGAATGGGAAATATTTAAGACGTGATTTGAGGGTGAGATTGTATTTTAAGTATTTCTGTTCATATAGTTTCTCTAGTAGGATTTTGAAATGAAACTTCATCACTGGTTTATTTCGCAATAAAAATTATTATGTGCTATTTTATGTTATATTATATTGGATGTTAAGCCGCGTGGTTCCCGGCAGAGTAGAATTTGGACCACCCATCTCTTCTAATGCGGTGTCGTAAAAGGCGACTAAGGGATAGGGCTGTTTAACATCAGAAAGATATATACAGCCCAGACTCAGCCTCAGAAATATAGCTTGAGTCAAAAATAGTTCCTGGCAATAGGCTCACCTTATATTGGTGAAATGTGGGTGTTAATTCACCTCTGCCTAACTCTCCGGGGATAAAGACCTGATTTTATTTATGTATATTATAGCGCTATGTGTATATAAATATTAAAAAACCACGGTAGCCTAGTGGTATGGGTGCTAATGGACTGCTAAGACAAGGTCTCGGGTTCGATCCCAGGTTATACCATGGCACACACCAATGACTTTTCGATGCTTTTCGTAGTTATGTGTGTATTTATCGCAGGTTTATAAGTGCCCGGTTAATGGCAATAGGCTCGCCACCTATTACATTAGGACCTAAACATAAACTGGCGAAATGAGGGTGCTAGCACCTCTGCCTACCCCTTCGGGAATATAGGCGTGAGTTTATAAAAAAAAAGTATATAAATTAACCTCATAAGCAAGGTACCCTGTTTTACTGTGAGAAAAATAAAGGGATAAAAATAAAAGACATGTCTCTTGCACGCCGGCCGACGCAGGACCATCTCTCTCAATCTGGCTGTCCTCGAGTAGCAACCTTGCATCAGACCACGGTAACCACTTTCCATTAGGCCCACCGTGCGCTTGTCTACCAATTAACTTGTATTAAAAAAAAATTAGTGTAATATTAGAGAATTCTGTGGTATAAAAATATCTACTAATATAGATATAACTTCTATATTTTTTAAACGTCTATATTTTTTATCTGTTATGATGAGTATACTACCATTTTCTATCTGTGGCCGAATGAATAGCGTGCTGTAGTGTTCTTATTACCGCTCTTTCATTCGTTTTGAAGTCCCTTCCTCGATACATAACAGAATAAAATAATGAGGAATTCATTTCCATTCATTGTATTCATTCTGCGCTTCTTCACCCTGCAAAGGTAATACCGTCTTAATATGTTTGCTGGAGAGGCTAACAATAAAAGAAGAGCTAGGGCTTCTTGTAGCAAGCCCGACATTGTAAAGAATGTGGATGCAATTTAAATCGAATATTTTTATATAGAAACTTAGCTAATGCCCACGGCTTCGCCCTCCCGAATTCAATTCTGAATTATATTTTTTTAGATAAAATATTCCGTGGAATTAGGTACCTATTTGAGTCGAAAACATATCTTAAAAGATGTGGAAATGTATTTAATACCTGTTACAATTCATTATTTTTCGTAAAACCTTATTAATTAGAAAAAAAAACACAATTTCACTTGGTGAGCTTAAAAGTGCACGAAAAAGATCGGGCACGTGACATTCTGCGCGTGATGTCATTAAATAGTATCTACGAAGAGATCAACCAACAAAAGTTCATGTTACGCTAAGTAAAAATGTTATAGTTACGTCACGTGAACCGTCAACAGATTTTTGCGTTTTGCCTCATGTGAAATACAGATAAAAAAATCTCTTATTTTATAAATATAAAATAAGTATAAATTTAATCTTTTTGTGAAATGCATTTTGTATAGCTACTATTTACGTATAATCTATTCCTTTATTCTGTAACCTGTGTCGGTAACTTTAGTTCTCTGTCGGATAACCTCATTCCGCATTCTATGCTTCAGAGATTTAAATTTATGTTTAGCAAAATATATTTTTTGCGAAAAAAAGTCTTTAATTTCTAATTGTATATCATTGCGTGGGATGTTAATCAAAAAACCATGTACCCTTCCAAAAAGTTACATTTGTTAATAACAACCTCGTAAATAACAAATCACATTACTTTCATTATGTCATAAAACTAGTGAACAGAACTCAATGAAAATAATATCTACCATTTTATTTTATTACTTACTTCGCAGTTTTCACCCGTATCGCCAAAATTTTCCTAGAATTGTTTATTGTAAAATAACAATCCGCCATAAAACGTTGAAACACGCTACAATTGTCAAAGTTTCGTTCAGTAATATAACCATAAACAATATTATATAGTTCTAAACTTGAGTTTAACAGGCGGAATAATGACAGTTGCTGTTTAAAAACACATTTATTGCACAGTTCAAGGACTAGACAACACCAGATTCGCCTGCACTCGCTTCAAAACTTTCTAATGCATTTTCCTTGGAGAGTTTTAGAACGATTAATTTGTTGTCAAAATTAATATAATAGCTTTTTCAGTCACAATATTCAAAAAGTGACCTAGGTACCTAATAAAACAATTAGCCTAGTACCCGATCCTCCTCGTGCTGTACCTTCCATCTCATCTCAGCCTAATTTTAACGGCAACTTGAGTGCTTATTTTTTAAAATCTAGGACACGCCAATTTGACTAACTGATGCTAAACTAAAGGCAAAGTGTCAGGAAAGAGAGTCACCATTACAGACACTAAGTAATGTTACAATGGTAGCACTCAGCTTAGTGGCCTCATCAGATGCTTTTTCACGCCCCGCTTCAGGACCCGGGACTGTAGGAAAAAGGAAACACGTGAGCTGGTAACGAATTACAGATCTTGGTGGTGCGGCAAAGAAAAGAGTCTCAGAACCGCTTGGTTCTTGCTCGTATATTCTGCTCAGTGTGAGAGTGACATCTGCACGTGTTGTCCTGTGTAGGAAAGGAGGGTGGGATTAGTTGGAAGAGCTCATCAGAACATTCTCCATGGTAGAGACGAACAACAGCGAAGACTGCAATGAACAGGAAATAAGTGTACATCTTCACACGTAAAAGTGTATACATATCTTTGTCGTTTGTAAGTACAGTCGACAAAGGGATTGCGGTTGCACCCCCCTTTTGTCGACTGTACAGTACATAGAATACCTATTAACCTACTATAGCCGCTGTCGACACTGGTATGAGTCCTCAATGTGCGCAGTAGATACCCTTTGAAACGGATCTGTCACTTCAGTTCGTTTGAACGCTTAGTTTCTTTACATTTTTGTCATTCTTTTGAGTCTGGGAATTATACAATACAAAAATTGTTGGAAAAAGAGTTTTGCGTTGATTTTATCATTATTGCTGAAAACCTACCACGCTTCGTGCATGTCAAAAATACGAATCTTTCTATTAACTACATTGACTTATATGTATGACCTATCCTAACCTACAAAGGTACAAAAATACTATTGATAAGTTGCTTAGAAAAAAAATTGTGTCACGGTTCGTGTGTAAGGCGGGAATGAATTTCGAATTTGGAACACGGTTCAGAAACGAGATAAAAAAAAAGTAACGTTTATTGTTGTAGAGCGGTCATATACATTCATTCACTCTTATGGAGAGTGAGAACGAATGAATTTTGACATCTCCTAGCGCGCCTTTTTACCTCTAATCATAACCCGCCAAATGCGGGTTATGATTTTGACAGGCTATGTTTGTATGTATGTATATGCATATATATGTAGGTGCATCTGTTCACGTATAGCTCCTCAAGGAATGATTAGAACTGGATGACATATAATTAGAAGCGTCTTGATCGTCCGCTGATTATAGGCTATATCACGTGTCACTGAATCTAATTTGGCGCCCTCTAGCGCTCATAATGTACTGTGTTAAAAAAATAATTTGAGTTAATTATGCTGAGTTGGGTATCAACTGAAAGGACTTAATTATCACATTTCAAATATAAATATAAATTATAGTTGTTGCTTGCCCCAAAATAATATAAATAAAAAAAATAAGAATAACCAGCGGACAACCAAGACGCTTCCAACGATACCTCATTTGTCTAGTTCTAATAAGTAGTTGAGGAGTTATGAGGAACAGATGAACCTACATACATACATACATAGCCTGTCAAAATCATAACTCTCCTTTGGCTTCACCGAAGTCGGGTAAAAAAGATTAATATCAATTAGGTTTCTCTTTTGTTACTGTTGAGCAACTTTCCAGAGTGGCTGTACAACCGGACAACCACACAGTTATTTAGAGTTCGTACATTTTTTACTGAAAATCCTTTTAGCTGTACTCACGCCCGTTGTCCAATGAATCCCCTCACCTATTGTCTTTGTCCCCCACAGCCGCGGGTACCAGAGAGTTTTAAAATCTAATCTGCCTTTATAATATCTACGGGCCAAAATGGCTTTCACGCTCGGTTTTTGCTGGAAGCTTTTTTACCAAAGGGTTTTAGTCCGCACTGCGACTTTATCTACACAAGTTTTTATTACATACATGTACTCGAACTTATATATCGTGCAAAGGGTAGGCAGTTATGTGTTTATAGCCATATACCGTCAATGGTTTTAGGATTCCGTATGTCAATAAAAAGTCTTATAGAATCATTTCGTTGTCTATCTATTTGTCAAGATCTTTTTCTCAGGATCGCGTGAATGTATTTCAAGTATTCTGCAGACTCTATTGAGCAGTGAAAAAATCAATGTTTTTAATATTCGCAAGGTGTTTAAAACCTATAGTAACCTTCTTTTCGCTAAGCTAAAATCATGAAATTTGGTTGGGAAGGCACCAATAGTTTCGGAAAATGCCAATAGGCTCATCCCCTATTACGTGGGACCGTATACAATTTTATTATAGTCGAAATGTGGGTGTTAAATTTACCTCTGCCAAACCCTCTGGGGATAAAGACGTGATTATATTTATGTGTATGTATGTTTGTTGGCCTGAAGCAATAAAAATTTACCAGACTTCATTTTGAATTACATTTTTCAAAAAACTTTGAACATAACTCGCTCTAAAGCCCGCTGCGCGACTTTTAGGTTTATAGACTAGCCCAATAATTACCAGTGTCCCCATTTAGACCCCATAAATCTAGGTAGTTCTATCTTGTGGCATAAACTTATTTTTGATTAGCAAACTGATCTATCCATACCTGATGCCAAAGTATAAATACAATAATTTTACAACAACATTAGTTCAGTTTTGTACGGAACCTTCAGCCCAAATCCGACTCGCTCTTGGCACTTGCCCAATTTTTTTGATACGAGTAGCATGTCTATCGCAAGCAATTTTCCAGACTCCGAGCCGCCATTAAGAATTTCGTAACACGAATACCAAATAACACTTACGAGAAAATACTTACATGTATTCACGCATCTAAACCCCCGAAGGGGTTGGCAGGACTGTATTACCGAACGTCCAGTTTGGCCAACTATGGTTTTCGGTCCCACGTAGGTAATAAGGGGCGAACCTATTACCGTCAAGCGAGCACTTTTTCATGTGCTTTTTTATCCGTTATACCGTCGTGTCCATCCTCCTATAATATATACCTACTAACATACATACATATAATCACGCCTTCATCTCCGGAGGGTTAGGCAGAGGTGAATTAACACCCACATTTCACCAATAATTGTATTCGGTCCCACGTAATAGGGGGTTAGTCTATTGCCAGACACTATTTTTGACTTAAGCCATACATCTGATGCTGAGTCTGGGCTGTATGTATCTGTCTGATGTTAAACAGCTCCATCCCTTAGTCGCCTTGTACGACACCGCATGGGAAGAGATGGGGTGGTCCAAATTCTACTCTGCCGGGAACCACGCGGCGGCACCTGTAATATATACCCTCTTATAATAATCCTACGGTTTCCGCGCTGGCCAGACGGGTTGGTACAGGGTTTTATTTCGAGTTTTCCTTCTCTGGCGTGATATCATCTGCATTATATTTCTGTTAGTCTCCTCTGACATCAGCCTTCGGATTACATTATAGCCTCAGACCCCGTGACTCGCTAAAAGAAGTTTTCAAAGAAATTAATGTTTTAACAGTTGCTTCTCAATACATTTATGATAATATCATATATGTACGAAAAAACCTAAATATTTTCGAAAAACTATCTGATGTACACAATTTTAATACGAGAAACAAAAATAAACTAGTTGTACCAAAACTTAGGCTTCACAAGGTTGGTGATTCATTTGTAGGAAGCTGCATAAAAATATTTAATAAAATTCCTCAGGATTTGATTAATATGCCAATAAATAAATTGAAATTAGAAGTGAAAAAAACTTTAATGAGTAAAGGTTATTATAAAATGGATGAGTATCTTAATGATATTAATGCGTGGTCAACATAAGTCTCTTGCTTGCTCGCACAAAATAAATTGTAAACTAAAGCAAGTTAAAAAAAAGAAAAATAATCTAGTTCTAATGTTGTTCGCTGAGTTTCTTGCTGGTATCTTCTCAGTAGAACTAACCTACCGAACCAGCGAAAGAATCATTTTCCAACGGTTTATTTGTACATTATTTAATATTTTAATATTATTTCTTGACATAGGTACTCAATTGTAAAATTTTGACGTTCATATGTGCTCTTTGTGTGCCTAAACTGAATAAATGAAATTGATTCTTTGATTCTTCTTTGATTGGGTGGTGATACTAGTATTCAGTCACCACACCGATAGAAAGTACCTAGTTTGTATAAAACCTTATAGAATAGTGTCATTTTGCTCTAACATTATATATCAGGAGCTTACGACCGTTCGTAACTAAGGATTATTTATTATTTAATGGCTGCTCCTATAGATATAAGAAAACAACGATAGCGCGATGTAGGTCAATACTGACATAAGATTGACACCGGTTATAAGCGAAGCGATGTCCCTTTTCTTAAAGTAATGGGATATCTGTTTTAGTAGGTAATAATGTCAAAAGGACGTATATACAAAGTTATAGGTATAAATAAGTAGATACAAGCTATTCAGGTCTTTATTGAACTAAGCTAAATTGCTTGTGCTGGAGTGGGTTTACGTCGGTAATGTAATGGCTAAGGTTTGAACCCGGAACCTCTCGATGGCTATGCTAAGGACGCTGTATTATTACCGAAAATTATTGACTAAAGAAAAGTATCTATAAAACGAAAGAATGAAAAATGTTCTTTGCTGAACAATTTTCTTTGTTGAATTACCCTCTCCTTTCCTACACAGGACAACACGTGCAGAATAACGAGCATGAACCAAGCGGTTCAATTCGGAGACTCTTTTCTTTGCCGCTCCACCAAGACCTGGAATTCATTACCAGCTCACATGTTTCCTTCATCTGACAGTCCTTTAAGCAGGGCGTGAAATAGCATCTGATGAGGCTGCCAAGCTGAGTGCCACCATTGTAACACTTAGTGTCTGTAATGGTGACCCTCTTTCGTGAGACTTTGCCTTTAGCTTACCATCATGCGAGGTGTAACCAAATTGGCGTGTCCTAAATAAAAAAATAATTTGAAAAGAAAATGTAGTAATTTTTTTCAAAATTTTGTGTTACCTAATTTACATAATAATGTAAAACTTATTGCTAAGATAGTTTGACCATAGTCTGGACGCTTACAGCTATTGGAAATTTTAATATTCAGATAATTTTAAATGCTTTTCTAGACAATATCAATCCTGACTCATATACTGGAACTGATAACCTCAATTTTTGAAGTCGTTTAAAAACAAAACTACCCCATGACCCTCTAGAGAGAGAAAGCGCTCTACTGCCACAAGTACAGGTGGATGTTATTGTTAAAAACTTTACGAACTGTGGTCGCATAACAAGGGGTCAGACCCCCTCCCCTGGCTCTTGTTAGTGTCACGTGTTTAAATAACCCCCGTTATGAATCAAAGAATTGAAAGAGGGCTTCCTTCATCACGCGGACGACTTTTTGTATGAGTTTTTTTATTAATTACTGAATTGAGATGTTCTTAAACTTTTAACTTTGTTGTATGCCTATAGGTAACTACATACTTTCAGAAAGAAGGTTTGGTGGCGCATGGCCGAGTGCGGTAGTGGACTGTATTGCGGGGATGTAGCTAACTGTTCCATTGACGCTTTACACACAAAAGACAGGTGGTCGGGTTGCCGCGGGAGTGATCCAAGCAATGAATGCAACCCGAGAAATTAGGAGAGGATGCACTAACCTTCACGACACACGTGTTTTCATCGCAGCCGGTACACGGATCTTCTCTTCCTTGCTCAGGAGCTGCCGTCAGCGTCACTAGATCACTTGAGGAACACACGAGAGGCACAATCCGATCGGTAAAGGTCTATGAAGCGGTAAAAATGTAACAAATATTAATCATTTTTGAGAGACGCGAGCGCGGCCGTCCTTACGCTGGCTAGTTCAAAGCGAGACTGAGTGTCTATATCACAAATGGCGGACGGAAGCTATCTAGTCCTATTCTATGGTTAGTGCGGGAGAGGAGACGGGTATAGAAAGAGTGTGTTTCCACGTCAAGAAATACAGCTTCTACATCGGCGCAACCATTCCCCCCGGCTTGAAGGGTTACCTTCGAAACGACAAATGCGAAACAAATCTAAAGTCTAATCTAAATCTAGGTTTGGGAAATAACAACTAAAATATAAACCTAGATTGGAGCTCGTGCCTACCGCTGGCTAGGCAGAGGGCAGAGGCGAACAAACAACACAACGCAACAGTCTCGACCAAGACGAGACGCGATTAGCCAACAACAAATAAGGGTCTCTTCACGCGGGACCGATACAACAAGCGAGTGCTTCTTCTCCTCGGGTGGTTCGGAAACCGTAGTGGGATTGAATTGACTAACTGGCCACCCATCTAACGCGGCATGAATCCAGGACGGTCCACTAAACCATAACGGGTGATCTAAAATTTGCGAAGGAAGCAATCCACGAGAGAGACAATCGGCTGGGTTGTCGGTGCCAGCAACGTGAAAGAGATTATGTGGCGCCAATTCAGATTGAATTTTTGTCACTCTATTAGCGACGAATGTGTCCCAACGATGGGGCGAAGAGTGGGCCCAACACAAAGCGACTGTTGAGTCCTAAAAGCTAAAAAATTACTAATATTAATGCGAAAATTTACAATTATGTCATTAAGCGACACGGAAGTGCTAGTCTTAGCACTGCCATCCAAAACTACACGGAGTTTTAGTAGTAAGCTTATCTTCTCTAATAACTCCGCGGTGCGGGATAATGTACGAAGGCTGGGTCCCGCCAGTGTCCGCAGGCGCAGGTGAGATGTAACCTTTATCTAAATATTCGTTAACAACCTCATCATAGGCCCGCTTCGACTTTGGGGACGCCTGCATCTTTCGTTCCAAACAAAGAAAGCGTTTTTCAGCGGATACACGGGAGCCACCGAGCGAAAACTTGCGGATGGTAGACTCCAGTGGCGGCTCGACGGTGCAACAGAACGAAGCAGTCGAGTGACTAAAACTATCTATAGAAGCGGGTGCGGAACCAATTATAACAAAACCAAGAACTGTTTCCAGTGCGTGCGGAGCGGGGTACGTCGGTCCCCCTTGAACCTTACGTGATAACTGGAGGTGCGGGAGAATCGAAGCGCCGATCAATATATCGACGACTCCAGGAACAGCGTAAGTCTCATCTGCTAAAGGCAAGTCTTTAAATTTCGTTAATAAAGACGTGTCAACCGGGACGGTAGGCAACTGTTCAGCTATTCTATCTATAACGAGCGAATCCATGTCAAACCAAATATTATTATTAAAACGAGATCTAAACCTTGTTTTAACGGTGCCACGAACAGCTGACTGTAAGCTTCCAAAACCCTTCACCACTGAGCGGGTTGAACGCTTATCAACATTGAAACCAAGACGCCGACAACAATCTTGAGTAATAAAATTACTTTGCGAAGCGCCATCTAACAGCGCTCGAACAATGCGCGGCTTACCTAATGCATCAACAATAACAACGCGAGCGGTCGCAAGACACACAGTAGTGAGTGCAGCACTAGCGGAGAACGAACACAAGGTGACGTCATCCGCGGCGGTCACCGGGCGGGCCGGAGCGCGCGCGAGCGCGGGCTGCGGCTGCGGCGCAGGCTGCCGTGTGTCACCGCTCGACGAGCCAACCGTGCTCACATTGGATGCGGCATTACTATTCTCAAAATGAAGCAAAGTGTGGTGTCTCGCTTGACATTTGCGACAACTATTTCTACTATTACATAAAACAACGCGGTGTTTAGTACCGAGACAATTAAAACAAAAATTATTAGCGCGAACAAATTTATAACGATCACTAGGCGACAATTTTAGAAAACCAGGACACCTGTACAGTTGCGAATGATGAGTGCTACACAAAGAGCAAACAGGTGACTGTACACGTGCTGGTGCGGTACTAACATAAGTATGAGTTGACCTCAGTGACTTCGATGACGCATCTACTTTGCGTGCAGAATCAACAACTATCTTCGCGCCTTCATGTTTCGATGAAGAGCGCTGCAATACTTTTATATGCTCGCGAACAAAACTTTCCAAGTCTTCGAACTTAGGAATTTTATTGCCGCGATGATCCGACTCAAACAAACGAATGGTTTCGGAATCTAATTTCCTTAAACCCATATACAAAAATACGAAGTCGCAGAGGTCATCGATCTTTAGGTTCTTTACGGCGCGAACAGCTGACGCGAAAGTATCTAGAAATTTCTCTAAGTTTTGATCGTTACATGCCGTAATAGATTTCAAATCAAACATCTGATCTAAATAGGCGTTAGCTACCGATCTTTTATCCTCATACCTAGCTTTCAAAGTATTTAAAATTAAATTATAATTCTCGGCACTAAACGTAATTCCAGCGCAAACGGTTATAGCTTTACCAGTCAATTTTTCAACGAGATAATGCAACTTTTCGTGATCTGTCAACGAATCGTTCTTATCTATTGTATTCTCAAAACTATCTATAAATAGACACCAATTGCGAATGTTACCATCAAACTCGGGTATTTGAATTGGTGGCAACTTAGGTCGGTCGCGAGTGGGGTTGGGTAGGTCAGCCGGCTTCTCCAAACTCCTAGCGACGCGTTTGATACGACAATACAAATCGTCAAACGACGACAAGGCTTGATAACTCACTGAGTAATCGGGATTCAAATTCAACTCTAAAACGTTGATGTCATGTACTAAGGTTTCGAAATCCGCGCGTAGACTATCTAAGTTTTCTATAGAACACAAGAACGAATCTCTGATGACCAAATCAGAGGTTTTAAGTGCATTATCATAAATCGATTGTACGCGAGAGTAAATCATTTCTTTTTTAGCGTATAAAAGTTTCAATTGAACCTTACCGGTCTTATCAACCTTTGGGGACATGTTTACAATTAAATCTCAAACTAAAGTGCGGTAAACAACAAATATGAAATGACTTAATCTTAGCGGTACAGAGCAGCGAGGCGGCGCGAGCGACACTCGGCAGATAGGTAGGTACCTACAACTGTGAATGCACGCTTGAACAAACGCGCATAGCAACAAGGTCGTACCTACGCGATGGTCGCTGTCTAGGTTCAACTATTATTTCCGAGATTAAGTATTGCGTAATATCTATTCAAATCAAAATACTTTCGTATGAATTGGAATGAGGTACAACCACGTGTCTACCCACGCAGGTACCAGGCAAATACGACGCGAGCCAGCGGCGAGCGAGCAACGTAATTGAAAAAAATAAAACAAAGCCAAATGCGTTAGGTATTACACTGTGCCTATGCACTAGGGTGTCTAGTATACCTAAGATCTAAGCCTAAATACCTAGATGCGGGGTTTTCTACTAAAATAACTAGGTAATTAGGCGCGGTGCGAAAATTGCAAACTACGATTAAGTGTTGATATGATACCTAACCTATTTATGTATTAGGTAGGTACAATGCGAGCCAGCGGCGAACGGACAACAAATTCTAAGCCTAAATGTCTGGATGCGGGGTTTTCTACTAAAATAACCAGGCACTTAGGTGCGATGCGCTTATTCCCATTAGAATAATAACAAAATACGAACTACGGCTAAGAATCCGGCTCGATCCGGACCAAAAATGGTGGCGCATGGCCGAGTGCGGTAGTGGACTGTATTGCGGGGATGTAGCTAACTGTTCCATTGACGCTTTACACACAAAAGACAGGTGGTCGGGTTGCCGCGGGAGTGATCCAAGCAATGAATGCAACCCGAGAAATTAGGAGAGGATGCACTAACCTTCACGACACACGTGTTTTCATCGCAGCCGGTACACGGATCTTCTCTTCCTTGCTCAGGAGCTGCCGTCAGCGTCACTAGATCACTTGAGGAACACACGAGAGGCACAATCCGATCGGTAAAGGTCTATGAAGCGGTAAAAATGTAACAAATATTAATCATTTTTGAGAGACGCGAGCGCGGCCGTCCTTACGCTGGCTAGTTCAAAGCGAGACTGAGTGTCTATATCACAAATGGCGGACGGAAGCTATCTAGTCCTATTCTATGGTTAGTGCGGGAGAGGAGACGGGTATAGAAAGAGTGTGTTTCCACGTCAAGAAATACAGCTTCTACATCGGCGCAACCAAGGTTATATAAAATATATTATAACATACATTTGTACACAATATTATACACAATATACTCCATTTGGGAAATACCAATTATGGGATGGGATGCGTAAAATAAAGGAGGTAGGACACGACGGTATTTCCGCCCAATTGTGCAGTCCGACTGGGGACGTACTTCCGCGCTACAGAATACCGCGGCCATAATAACCTCGTGTTGTGTTCCCGGCGGTGAGTAGGGTAGAATGTGCGGGTAGATGAAGAGCCTACTGCCTCACGGACTCGAAGACGGTGGGCGTGCACCACTGAGCCAGTCAGCCTGTGACCACGGCTGGTGTAAGCTAGTCGAAAAGTCAGGCAATAATGTATGTATGTACCTATAGTATGATCGCGTTAATTCCCGTTAACATTATTGTATATCAAGGAACGCGAAACTTTAAAATTTAGTTGAGTAAAATATACATACATATAAACACGCATTTATCCCCGGAGGGTTAGGCAGAGGTGAATAAACACCCACATTTCACCAATCATTGAATTCGGTCCCACACAATAGGAGATGAGCCTCTTGTCGTCTTCCGGGCACTATTGCTGACTCGAGCCATGCATCTGAGGCTGAGTCTGGGCTGTATATATCTGTCTGACGTTAAACAGCCCTATCCCTTAGTCGCCTTGTACGACACCGCATGTGAAGAGATGGGGTGGTCCACGTTCTACTCTGCCGGGAACCACGTGGCTACATACATATATACATATAATCACGTCTTTATCCCCGGAGGGTTAGGCAGAGGTGAACAAACACCCACATTTCATCAGTCATTGAATTCGGTTCCACATAAAAGGGGTGAGCCTATTGCCGTCTTTCGGGCACAATTGTTGACTCGAGCCATGCATCTGAGTCTGAGTCTGGGCTGCATAAATCTGTCTGATGTTAAACAGCCCTATCCTTTAGTGAAATATACCTATATATTATTTATTTAATCTTGATGAAGCTGTCAGCTACGCTATCGACAGTAAACTTTATCGTTATGTTGTCTTTTTAAAACAATATCAAGATTGTTTTAAAAAGCCTAGTATGGGTAATGGACTGCTGAGACGAGGTCTCGGGTTCGATCCCAGGTTTTACCATAGCACACACCAATGACTTTTTGATGCTTTTCGAAGCTATGTGTGTTTTTATCGCAGGTTTATAAGTGCCCGGTTAATGGCAATAGGCTCGCTACCTATTACATTGGGACCTAAACATAAACTGGCGAAATAAGTGTGCTAGCACCTCTGCCTACCCCTTCGGGGATATAGGTGTGAGTTTATGTATGTATCAAGATACAAAGAAAAGTAACAGCGTCTCGTAAAGGAACCATGTTTGTTTGTTCCATTTTCTGTAACTGGTAACGAAATAATATTATTTTATAAGGTACGACTTGTAATTGGCAAGTTCACCCTTCGCTAACTGAACTGCAGACAGTTATATACGTTTGTTTGTGGCCCCCGTGGGTATTGTCACTTCATACATGACACACTCGCTAACGAAACTATAACCTGACTGCTCTAGAGAAGTGGCAATTCGTTGGCTGGCATATTAGGGGCCGTTACAGTATTAACATAACATAAACTCACGCCTATATCCCCGAAGGGGTAGGCAGAGGTGCGAGCACCCACATTTTGTCAGTTTATGTTTAGGTCCCAATGTAATAGGTCGCGAGCCTATTCCCGTTAACCGGACACTTATAAACCTGCGATAAATACACACATAAATTGGAAAAGCATCGAAAAGTCATTGGTGTGTGCCATGGTAAAACCTGGGATCGAACCCGAGACCTCCTCTCAATAGTCCATTACCCATACCACTAGGCTACTTAAACACATTTATAACAATTTTTAACCTCCCTCCCCCTTGTCAGCAAAAGCAAGCAAATCTCTTACCTCACACGTAAACATTGATACCTGTATGCATATTTCTTTTCAAATATGTTTTTTTAGGGTAATGTGTGGGTAATGTATGCAATATTATGTGTGAAAAAGTAAATAACTACTGCTTACGTAATCGTTATCTAGACCCCCCCCCCCCCCCCCCATTGTCATTAAAATAAGCAATGCAAAGACCCTCCTCCCCCGTTTACTACTTACGTAATACTTCTATGAACGGTCCCTCATTGAATAAAATGATGAATGTAATGGGTTTGACAGGTATGTATTTTGACATTCATGACATGAGTTGACAACTGTATTCTATTAGAGGAATCCATTTCTATGTATTATCAATATTATCAATTGATAATTTGACACTGCGATGATTGACGACCTCAGTGGCGTAGCGGTAGAGCATTCGACTGCAATGCAGGGGGCGCGGGTTCGATTCCCGCTCAGTGCAAATATTTGTATGCATGAATATGTATATTTGCATTGGTCTGGGTGTTTCTATGTTTAATATGAATATATTTACAAAAAAAAGTATCTAAGTATGTTTATCCGCATTCTAGATCCCATAACACAAGCTAGTTAAGCTATGCTTACCATGGGTAGATAGCGTTGTGTAGAATGTCGTGGAATATTTATTTATTTATTATTATTTATAATTGTAATAAATTTTTATTTTTATAGGTCGACAACTAAGCGAAAAATCTGGTGACTCTCGTTCCGGACCGTACCTGGTGCCAAGTGTAGTCATTGCAATCCAGCGCAAATGCGGCCTGTGCTCTGGGCTCCTTTGCACCAGACACGACCCGAAGTGGGTTATTTACATGACAAAAGCTAGACCGGCTTGACCGGCTTGAATTTTCTGTTAAATATCAAAACTATTTCATGGAAAAAGGTTAGAAAGGGAAATTAGTGAAGTATAACAAACAGCTTTAACCATATTTTATTACATATAACCTATAAGAGATCTTTGAAAAAATGTCAAACTAAACTTATGTATAACGTCTCACCATGCTGGACCGTGACGATGACGCGAGTGGCATGATTTTAGTTCTTAACCTCCGACGCAAAAACGATGGGGTGTTATAAGTTTAACGTGTCTCTGTGTTTGTGTGTGTGTGTGTGTGTGTGTGTGTGTGTGTGTATCTGTCTGTGACATCGTAGCTCCTGAACGGATGAACCAATTTGAATTTAGTTTTTCTTGTTTGAAAAGTATATTAATCGGGAGTGTTCTTAGCTATGTTTAAAAAAATCGGGCCAAGATGGCCACCGCTACAAAATGCTCCGCCATTTTGTAACGGTGGCCATCTTGGAGCGATTACATATTTTTTCTCAACTCCCTTAATATGGCATTGTTATAGTCGGGGGACCTTGGATCGTTTCGATAATATGACGTAGTGCTCTACCAGTTAGGGTCCCCTGACATGACAAGGCTTGAATCAAAATATGTATTACTAGGTATATCAAAGTTATAGGGCTAACTAACACAACATATTTTTGAATTTTGGGGGTTATTTTTTTTGACGAGGGTTTTTTAATTACTCTATATGCCCAATGCTATTAAAAAAAATTCGCTTCAAAAGCTTCTGGAAAAGCCAGTTCCAAATTTAAAACTGGACACATAATTGGGAACGCAATGAGATGATGGTAAGGTGGATTGAGCCAGCCCTGGCATGACTCCTACTGTAAACAAAGCTTCATTGTTCTTGGTAGACAGAACAAACTTTGTAATATTGTGTTATTTGCTTGGTAATAATGACATGATGTCGACTACTGAATGGTAGAAGATTACAAGCGACATTGTCAGTTGAAAGGCATATACTTATAACGTCGACGTTTTACCCGACTACAATGAAGCCAAAAGGAGGGTTATGATTTTGACCATCTATGTATGTATATAGGTTCATCTGTGCCCTTATAGCTCCACAACTGCTTATTAGAAGTGGACTAATGAGGTATATTTAAAAGCGTCCTATAGCTATATGACAAGTCGCTGAATGTAATGTGTTTTAGCGGTCATGAAGTACTGTATTAAAAAAAATGCGATAAAAATACCGTGTTTGGTATCGACTGAAAGGGTTTAATTATCACATTTCAAACATGTATAGATTATCGGTAATGCTTACCCCAAATTAAATAAAAAATTTAGTTTAAAAACTAAAACCTAACTACTGAAAAATGATGTCCTAAAAAGTATTCAGCAAGAAAATATCAAGGAAATACAGTGGTCGTATGCCACTTACTCCAACAAAATTATATATTCTAGGGAAAAGTGGCATACGACCACGGCTATCCTTAATATTTTCTTGTTTAATACTTTTTAGAACATGATTTTTCAGTAGTCGGGCTTAGTTTTTAAACTTTTTCTTTTCTCTACGATATCTTGATGTCACTAATGGTGTTATATATTAATCATTATTGTATGTTTTCGATGTTTTTTAGAATGTTTTATTGATTTTTGATTTTCTCTGTTTCAGGTAAGTGTGTCTTCATAGGCGTTGTACACGAATAAGTAAGTTAAACTATACAGTTACCGTAGATGTTGTGCAAATGATCGGCACGATATTAGTTCAGAAGTTATTATTACAGGCCTCTGTATGTATGATTCAGCTCACGGCCATAGGGTAAAAACCGTATAGTTATCCCTTATTAAAAAAAAAGTTTTATTTAAAAAGCTAAAACCGACTAAAAACCCCCCCTTTAATATTTATTTTACTCTGCTTTTGGAATTGCGGCTACAGAAATACATCATCCGTGAAAATTTCACTTGTCTAGATATCATGGTTCACGGGACACAGCCTGGTGACAGACACACAGACAAGCAGACAGTAGAGTCTTCTTAATAGGGTTCCATTTTTACCCTTTTACCCTTTGAGTCATCAATCAATCAATTAGCCCACCGGAGTCCACTGCTGGACATAGGCCTCTCCCAATGTGCGCCATTTTTTCCGGTCTGCCATCCGCATCCAGTCTGTCCCAGTCACCTTTTTCAGGTCGTCCGTCCATCTGGATAGGGGGCGTCCTACCTTTTGTTTACCTTCTCGTGGTATCCACTCTAGGACTCGTTTGCTCCAACGGCCATCGGTCCTTGGGTACAAATCCTTAAAAATGTGAATACTACTTCCTGTCTGACGTCACAATAATGTTTTTCAACGTGGGACACATCAATTACACTTTGCCTCGCCTTATGGTAAGCTGAAGGCAAAGTTTCAGAAAAGAGGGTGGTCACCATTACATACATATACCATGTTACAATGCATGGTGACACTCAGCTTGACGGCCTCATCAGATATTTTTTCACGCCCCGCTTAAAAGACTGTAGGAAGAAGCAAACACGTGGGCTGGTAATGAATTCCAGGCCAGGTGCGACAGAGGAAAGAGTCTCCAAACCGATTGGTTCTTGATCGATTTCTTGTCACTGCTTTAGATATTAAAACTAAAACAGTGAAAAGGTATAACGTACTTTGGCAAGTAATAACTTACTTACAACTTAAAGCACTTTACAGTGACATTCATTACCATTACCTTACATAACATTACGTACCAAATTTAAACAAAAACAAAACTCATTATTATTTCGACAGTTGAGGAGCAAATGGGCACAAGTCACAATAGTAGTGGATAGGAAATTAACATTTGTTATTCCTAATTTCGTTTGAAACTTAAAGTCTACAGTGCCCAGCAATATCTTTGGGTTCCTAGCCAACCTATTCTTCTACAAGCTGGTACACCAACTAGTGAGCCTATTGCCGTTTTCCGGGCACTATTGTTGACTCGAGCTATGTATTTGAGGCAGTCTGGACTGTATATATCTATTTGATATTAAACAGCCCTATCCCTTAGTCGCCTTTTACGACACCGCATGGAAAGAGATAGGGTGGTCCAAATTCTACTCTGCCGTAAACCACGCGGCTATATATAAATCAAACTTCTAAGTCAACAAATAGGGGGTGAGCCTATTGCCGTCTTCCAGGCACTATTGTTGACTCGAGTCATGCTGAGGCTGAGTCTGGGCTGTATATATCTTTTAAACTATCGCGGACTATCAGAACTTACTAACTAACTAACGGAAACTCACGCGATCATGGTGTCAGTAAATAAATAAATAAATATTCCACGACATTCTACACAACGCTATCTAGCCCCTACGCATAGCATAGCTTAACTAGCTTGTGTTATGGTAGGTATCTAGAATGCGGATAAACATACTTAGATACTTTTTTTTTGTAAATACATACATATTATACATAGAAACACCCAGACCAATGCAAATATAAATATTAATGCATACAAATATTTGCACTGAGCGGGAATCGAACCCGCGTCTTTGCATAGCAGTCGAAGGCTCTACCGCTACGTCACGGAGGTCGTCAGTAGAATCGCTTTAGTAGAAACTTATTGTTGGAGAGCGGACCCCGAGCTACAAAATACAATCTTTGAATCCAATTGAGATTGGCACTTGAATGAAAAATGTTGTTCGAAAACCTTTTCTCTTCAAGAAGTTGATGTCGCTTGCACCCTTTTGCTTTAAACTATATAACTTATTTACATACACATATATACATACATACATACATATAATCACGCCTTTTTCCCCGGAGAGTTAGACAGAGGTGAATTAACACCCACATTTCACCAATTTTATTTCTGAATTCGGTCCCATGTAATAGGGGGTGAGCCTACTGCTGCCACTCAAGCCATGCATCTGAGGCTGAATCTGGGCTGTATATTTCTGTCAGATGTTAAACAGTCCTATCCCTCAGTCGCCTTGTACGACACCCTGTGGGAAAGAACGGGGTGGCCCAAATCTACTCTGCCAGGAACCACGCGGCTTATTTACATCACTATTATAGGAACGATTTAAACAATTTCTACTTAAAGAAAACATTCACAAACGTAATCAAAGTCTATCGCAATGTTTTGTAATTAAGTCCTTATTTCATTGTAAGAGCGAATCTGTAATCCAACTAATCCCACTATCCCACTAATCCCGCTAATCTCACTAATCTCACTAATCCAACTAATCCTGCTAATATTGTAGATGCGAAAGTCTGTGCGTGTGTTGTTTGTTGCTTTACACTGAAATGGCTGGAGGGATTTCTATGAAATTTTGAATGGAAATAGATTATATCCTGAAATAACCACATAATCTACTTTTGCCTTAAAATATATTTTTCTTTATTTTTTTTTTTATATAGGACACGTCAATTGGACTTCGCCTTGATGGTAAGCTGAAGGCAAAGTCCCAGAAAAGAGGGTCACCATTACTTACACATACCGTGTGACAATGGTGACACTCAGCTTGACGGCCTCATCATATGCTTTTTCACGCCCCGCTTAAAGGACCCGGGACTGTAGGAAGAAGGAAACACGTGAGCTGGTAATGAATTCCAGGCTTAAGGCGTGCGACAGAGGAAAGAGTCTCCGAACCGCTTGGTTCTTGATCGGATGTTTTGCACCGAAGCTTAGAGCACAGCTTATATTATGCAAAGGTTTATAAGCGTGACTTAAAGTGAATCTCAGCAGTAGTAAATAATTACGATCATGGTACAGATGGCTCTGTGCTTACAGGTTCGGTAGCACTGTTGTGACTCCCCTGGTGTTGCACGTTGCACACGTTCATAGGTCACTAGTGTCGAACAGACACACTTTATAAATGTGAGGTACCTTTTGTAATGTGCACTTTATAACTTACATTATATGTGTATACATATAGTCGAATGTGTAAAACAGCGCATGAGCACCTCACCTCTTGGAGATTTATTTATTTATTTATTTATTTATTTATTATAATATAACCATACATTGTTTTTACAGATTGTATCCAAGACAACAATGTAGTACATAATTATTATTTATCCATAATACTTGTAATATTTATTAATATATAGTAGACAACATTAGTAACTTTGTGACTCTAAACATTGGAGTGTCACCCGCTCAAATTCCGCCAATGAACAACAAAATACATCTACGTTCTGTGCTATGCTATTTAAAATATTCAGGGCTCGCACGTAAGGAGCATGCTTCAATAAGTTCGTCCGGGGTACCGGAACCTCAAATGTCTGCTCCCTTGGCGCCAGCCGCAGCCTGGTGTTAGGAACACGCAGCCTCAATGCTTCCAATACCTGCGGGTTAGTAATTTTGCCACGAAACAGCAGAAATACGTACTTGGCCAAAGCCAAGCTACGTCTTACCTCCATAGAGATGTGTATACACCACACCTACAATAAAATTTCTCCGTCTATGCTGTCTGTTAGACACTTACGGGTTGATGAAGTACTATTTTCGTTTATTAATTATAAATTAAATGTATGTTACAAATATTTTCTACATATTTTCATTTAGTTTCATAATACATTGGCGATAAATTTGGGAAACAGCCAATTCAATAAATACTTATATCAACTTAAACTCAAAATTGTGTCCGCCAGACACTTGTGAAAGCTAAAGAAACGTATTCGTGTTATGATAATTTAGTGATTCTAAACCAAATATATATATTAAAAAAAATTGACTGTCTGCTTATGATGCACGCAAAAATATCTCGGTAAAATTTCTGTAATTTTGAACTGGAGATTTGACCAAAAGCGATATCTGACATCCACACAGTGGAGCCGCGGGCATCAGCCAGTTTGGAATAAAGATAGCTTATTATACATCTTACCTGACAACACGCATATACAACCGCAGGGCGTACCTAGTATACCCATATAACGACATTGAACTATCCATAAACATGATTGCAGTACCTCTCGGCAACTGTAGGCACTCTCAGGTAGCGAGGGCCGTCGGGTCAGTGGATATAAACTCGGGAGGTCACATGGAAGCTGACCTCCGCATTCTTGCGAATATCGAGAAGGATGACAACACTTTGTTCTTTGTTGCTATCTGCAATGTGACCTCCTTTCATGGGATTTTACCTTCAACTTTCCATTAGGCGAGGTGAAGTCATAATGACTTATCCTATAACCTGCGGTTTGGACATCCATGCCGTTTCACCCGCGATTTTTTTTGCAACTTTTGTTGTCCATTGGCAATTGTGATAAAATCAATGTAAGATTTTCAGCTTGACCAAGACCCTTCAAACAAAAATACTGCATCAAAAACAGTTCTGTAGTTTTAGCGTTCAACGCAGACAGACAGGAATACCAATAGCGAATGTTTTTACGACTAGATATGTCATAATAATTTGAACATTTGAATAAATAGTGTTATTCAAAATAATATTTTCGTTAAAAAGTGCCTATTCTGAGAGTATTTTAAACACATCTCTGCAATATGAAGGTTGTATGTAGTGAGGTGCAAATATTTGTATGCATGAATTCATATCATATTTGCATTGGGCTGGGTGTTTCTACGCATAATATATATTAATCCGCATTCTAGATCCTATAGCGGAAGTTAATTAATCTATGCTTACATTGGGTCTAAATAGTACAATTTCAATAAGCCCATTGCAGTCCACTCTCGTTGGGATGCTTTAGCCTACTGTTTCCACGCTAACCAGGGGAGTTGGTATAGGATATTATATATAGAGTTTTCCTTCTTGTGCTTAATGGAATATTTATGCCTTTCAGCTCACGTATGATCCAAGAAGGTCATGCTAACACAAATAATTAAAAAAAAAAAACAATAGAATTAATATAATTAACCTATAATGACATGACAAGCATACGTCATTGTCAAATTAAGTCGCCATATTGAGTGTTTAAAATAAATTGTCGTGACAAATTGGATACTTGTTCCAAATATGGGTTTTCCTTACACGGAATTGTAATTAGCGTATAAAAACATCTCATTTTGAATAAGTTACGACAAATTTGCTACTTAAAAATAGACATCCGATAACAGGCGAAGATGCAACGTAAAACCGATAATATCGATAAAAAATATTGCGATATATTTATTTAAATCTATATGGTTTCTCACAGTAACTCCTTCTGGCGGTTGATCTCTTTCTGGCCCAAGATTCTATTCATGGGATAACAAGTAGCGATGCGCTATCTATCTCTAAACTAAATTTCATCCAGATTCGTTCAGACGTTCTAACAAACATCCAGCTACACTTTTCATAATCACAGTATGTATGATCTTGCTTTTAAAAATCATAAACATAACATAAACTCACGCCTATATCCCCGAAGGGGTAGGCAGAGGTGCTAGCACCCACATTTTGCCAGTTTACGGTTAGGTCCCAATGTAATAGGTGGCGAGCTTACCTATTGCCATTAACCGGGAAATTATAAACACACATAACTTGAAAAGCTTCGAAAAGTTATTGGTGTGTACCATGGAAAAACCTGGGATCGAACCCGAGACCTCGTCTCAGCAGTCCATTACCCATACCACTAGGTTTTTAAAAAGAGTTGCTTTTATAAAACGTTTTTTAAGACAGAGATTTTTCTCTGTTAGATCGAGAATTGATAAACCCATAGTAGGTTTTTATAATGATTCTAGAATGCGTATTTATTACTCTATTATTAAGAACCACGATATCGATAATATCTGTGAAAAATATCGATATACGATAGATATTGAAACATCGATACAAATATACTCGTAAATATTTATATCGATAAAAAAATAACTTGACACCTCTAGTCACTCTAAGTCGTAGTAAGACCGGAATAACATCACTGTCCCACACTACACGTACACCCTATGCGTTTATCAATTAAACCGTAGCTCCCCCATGCACTATAGGAATGCAGTCAAAAACAATCTTACACATTCCTACAAAAATATTCATTCTGAACCTTAATCCATTCGGAATAAGACACAAATTAATAGCAAAACAACTTGGTAAAGAAAACAGAATTCAATTTACAATCGCGTTACAGGAATTTAAACGTTATATCAAGGTGTTAAAGTCTTAATGGTTGGTAATTATTGAGTAATTTGTTGTGTTTTGTAGTGTGGGGGCGAGCGTGCTCGCTGTATTATGCGATACGTCAATAAACCATGTCTTGTAACTTCTAATGTGTAGACCCGATCCTTGTGTTGATAAATTTTGAATTAGGAATTGTAATTCAGTTGTTTTTTTTTAGTTCTGTCCCTCAAGAGCAAACAACGGAGTCTTATAGAATCACTTTATTGTCTCTCGGTTAATCTATCTGCCTGTCGGTTAAGACCTTTCTATTCAAATTCGCACCAAATACTTAGGTATTCAAGGCATCGCAGACCTAAGCTGTGAACAAACCAAACTACTAAGTAAACACAATCAAAATGTATTGCCGTTTGTGTAGAATAAGTACCTCCCTCAATCCAGTTTTGTACTGAACGGAACCCTGAGTGCGAGAACAGACCGGCTTTTTTTCCATTTTTAAATTTTTCCCGCCGTTTCTCGTATGTGTCAAACTCCTGTCAAATTACCGAACTAAATAGTATTTAATCAAAAATATTTGCTGAGTAAAAATACTCTTATGTCTTATGTCTATCAACAGGCAGCAAATGAGCGACAGCATTTGACGTTTCAAGTTGAATTATTAAACCTTTTTCTAAAACAATACAATGAAACTTTATAGATGTTAAAATTAATTTCAAGTTAAACACAACAGAAATATGACTAACTTTTTAATTAAGGTGCCAGTTAAGAAGTCTGCGTAAATGCGTATTCAGCCGTTTATGGAGGGACCAATTCTCGTGAGATGAACATGTGGGAATTGAGTACCCGGCTAAAACACCAAGGAGTTACATCATAACGGTCATTTAAAATTACAACTAATTGCAACCTTAGATACAAACACTATTTATTTCATATTTTTGAACTTGGCTCTTGCAAACAATTTGAGCCAATACCTTATATGAATATTATGAAGTAAATACACAGTTAACTGAACATTTGAAGTATTCTTTTTAGTATGCATTCTATGCTATAGTACCAACAATAAATTATAGACTTTATTTCTATTAGCTTAAAATCCAAATTTAAATAAAACGAGTTTCGTTACACTTTTTCATTTCCTCTGCAAAAAGCTTATATAATTTTGAACTTTAACCGTATTGTCTTAAAGTCTAAAATTAACTGTGACTCCTCTGGTGTTACAAACGTCCATAGGCCACGGTAATCACTTTCCATCAGGTGGGCCGTGTGCTTGTCTGCCAACTAAGTGGTATAAAAAAAAATTTATGATTTTTTAGCGTTGTCTGTGGTATGGCAGTGGTTGTACTTGAACAGAATCGAGACCCAGGAGATGTGGTCTGGTGACAGGCAGACAGCAGTCATAAGGTTTCGTTTTTACCCTTTGGGTTCGGAACTCTAAAAAAGAACAATAAAGAAAACTAATCAATAAACATAAAAACATTGGATTTAATCTACATTCCTAGATACCTTTTCACACACCAGCGAACTGAAATATAATAATAATAATACATATTTTTAAACATCGAACCACAATGAACTGTCTTCATCAATATCGAATTACTCTGACCACACCGTTATGATAGAAAAAAAAACGGAAATCGCTGATATTCGATAAGTAGACGTTCGGAAACTTACGATGTCGGCAAAGGGATTAACATCATTCGGCCTTACAGTCATTTGATGACGGCGCGTATTCATTCTTTTTTTTCGTCCGATAATCTCTTTGATGGTCGCACACTGAGAAAGTCTATTTTTACTTCACAATAAACTTTGATGGAGCTGCTGCCAGTGATGCTGTGTCTTTGATTTTTATTATACCGTAAATAATTTGAAGTTTGTTTTTAAGTTTCCAAGTTTGAAGTAGCCGACTGCGACTGATGAATATATAAGAAGGAAATTTATGATATGAGTGAATCATTTTTAAGACCCACGTTAACTTCACTTGCTAAATAACAGACGAGGCTGTGGTGCTGGATTTCCTAACGGGATTGGAAGGTCAGTCGCTACCAGAGAAATTCACATAGGTAATCATAATAATAAGGAGACCCTGGGATATATTGTACAAACTTGGAGCGCAACTTGGAAGATGGTGATAATTTGTAGATAAATTATTATCCTTTGAATAGATTTAACACACAAGTTGCTTTGCAAGATAAGTTATTGAATAGTTAAGGCGCGTTTACTAAATGACCAACAAGCTAATAAATAAATACCTACAATAAACTAACTGTAAATAAACGTAAATTGGACACTAATTCACCTTCGTAATTATAATTCATCATTTATCTAATTTGTGCGTTGACACGAGTTACGCTAATGTGGACGAAGATCAGTTGCCAATCCTTTTTGTACCTTGTTGTCTCTTGAGAAGGTGCCTTTCACTTTTTCGTTAAGAATGTGGGGGAAGGCATATATACTTTACCTACAGATTTTAGTTCGGAAATAAAAATTGATCGATAAATGTGCTTGGTGGCGTTTAGACTCAGAAGAGGCAAACATTGAGAAATGGGACGCTCGCATACAATAAGTCTTCGTATTTTTATTTTTTCTTTTATTGGTGTACAAAACTTAGCTATAAAAAATATTTAATAAAATTCGGAGGCAAGGAGTACTGACCCATCTACTAAAAAATAATATAAACAATATATCATTATCATAAAATACAGTAACAGCCCAGATGAACCAAACAGAATGACTTAAGTCATGAATTATTTTATGAGACGTCAACCTACATTTATATTCTGTTCTATAAATAGGCGCATTTATTCAAATTTGGAACTTCTGATGCACCAGTGCCATCTTTGTTTCATTCGTGTTATCAAAAGTAAATAGAATCCAACCTCCTTGGCTGACTATTTTAAAAATAGAACGTATCCTTTTCCTACTGCGTGTACTGGCATTTTAATTGAAAATTATAAGCAAGAACTCTTTTCACATAAATATTAATAAATTTTGATTTTTTTCTGCTCCTGTGCGAGGCGATGAATAAAAAGTGTACCTCCGCGGGTGGCAACACTCTTATATTAAAAGAGTAATGATATATATTGGACTTTAATATTTATGGAGACTGTATTTATTTATCTTGCGAACGTAAGTTGTGAAACTTTTACTCGCAATCGTAAACAACACTAAGGACTAAGCTAGTAAGAAATATGTCACTTAAAGCTAATAAGACATTACATACTTTTTCGTAAATAACGATGTAACTTAGTAAAAATTCTGGATTTCTACTTCTTCATTCTTCATCGGCTATATATTCTATTGTCCTAAACCTTGGCGTCCAATCACAGCGTCCATTGCCCTACATAAGTCCTCGGTAGTCGGCAGTACATATTGATGGACACGGTGGACAAGAGTCCATTTTTTTCGAGGTTTCCTTCTCTCGTAGTGATATCGTCAACGCGTTCTTCTGTTTGTCGCCTCTTACAACACTCTTCGGATTCTCACTATTCTTGCTCCGTCACCACACGGACTAAACTGTTGTTGATCAATAAGTAGTCTTTCGTGATATATTTTTTGTCCTATACAGCCATTGTAAAAGGCTTAATATAATAGCATTATATGTTAAATTTTGAGAATTTTTTTTCTTGACTCAACACCTCCATTTTATAGGCCCCTTGGTGTTGCAAGCTCATAGGTTAGGATTACCGCTTGCCATCAGTTAGATGAGCTTGTTTACTAATTTGTATACAAAAAGGTCTAACATCCATTAAACTTCACCCAACAACATCTTTTAAAGGCCTCTCTGTACTCCGATAAGATCGGCGCGCCATTTTTCCTCACGTACGATGGAGTTTAACATATCTGTGGCACGACTAGTCAAGTCCGAGCCATACATATTTATGTGGTACTAGGTTCAACGCTACCTGCCAAGGTTGTTGCTGTGTAGAACACGCCTAGAATTAAATGGTGGTGGGCGCGTTTAAGGTTATGTTGTACCTACCACGTTCTAGATAAAGTTCTGATGCAGTTTTTAAATGGACCAACTTTATTGCCGATAAAATTAAAAATACTTACCAAAATAAACAAAATATGATTATAAAAAGTATTCATTTATCAATGGTCATCTAAACGTAGTGTATCTAAATGTCATCTAATGTATTCTAGGAGGTAGGACACGGCGGTATTTCCGCCCAATTGAGCAGTCCGACTGGGGAAGTACCTCCGCCCTACAGAATACCGCGGTTATAATAACTTCGTGTTGTGTTCCCAGCGGTGAGTAGGGTAGCCAGAGCTCACTGGAGAATTTGTGCTGTCAGTGGGATGACTGAACGCTTGTCCTGCTTTGTCCTCTACACTGACGTAAGAACAGAATTTCTGTGCCGTCAGTGTAGAGGACAAAGCAGTTAGGAGCGATAGACTTCCCATCCTCAAAAAGAAAATAGACTTGCCGATAAGAGTTGTTGTGCTGTCAGTGGGATGACTAAAGGCTTGTCCTGCCTTGTCCTCTACACTGACGGCACAGAGACTCTGTGCTTATAGGGTCGGCAGCGCGAGTGTGACTTCTCTGGTGTTACACACGTCCATGGTGGGCCGTGCGCTTGTCTGCCACCTAAGTGGTATAGAAAAAAATGTGTTACAGGACCCTATTTCTGGGTAGTTGGAAAAATAACCATGAGGTTAAGACGGAAGCTTTGCTCCGCTACGCTACGCTGCCGCCTTATCCTTCCAGCCTTATCTATCGAAACTCAGTAAAACAACATTTGGAGAGCTTTTATATTATTGCTTTTTTATTTTAGTGAATATTTAAATTGTCATAAGTTAAATCAAAGGAAACTCGTGAGTCAGATTCGTGCGAAATCAACTTTTCTTAACCTTTAGGCGCCATTAAATGGTTTTCATCTCGAAAAATGTTATAAAAAATATATTTCGAGTAATGAGCTCGTTAGCGCCTGTACGTGAAGAAGTGCGTCTTTCCGCTCCGCAAGGTTAGGGCAAACGTGTCTTCATTAACGTGCGGAAATGTGTGAGCGTTCAACTCTATAGGCACCGACCGGACCTAGTAGGTATCTATCTACCTTTTGCCTTTCTGGTAGTCAGTTCACGTATTTAGATCATTCTTTACGAGTATTAAAGAGTCCTTCACGAACGAAACTGTCTAAATTTTATCGTACTTTCTACTAAATATTATAAATGTAGAAGTTACAATTTTTTTTGTATGTTTGTTATTCAATCACGCATTAACTGGCGAACAGATCTGGCTGAAATCACGCTGAAAGCAGACAAAGGTTACAGGTTACACTGATAAGTAGAAAAGTTGAAAATAGTGTGAGACTTGCCGGGATATTTACCATGTTTATTTTTTTTTTTTTTTGAGTAACCGGTATTTCGTCGCTGTTATAAACGCCATGATCACGAGTTTTACACTTTTTTTTATGCCACTTAGGGGGCAGACAAGCACACTGCCCACCTGATGGAAAATGGTCCCCGTGGCCTATGGACGCGTGCAAAACCAAGAGATTCACACTCGCGCTGCCAACCTTGCAAGCATTGAGAGTTTCTATGCCATCAGTGTAAAAGACAAAGCAGGACACGCTTTTGCTCTTTCCACCGACAGCACAAAAACCCCACAATGTGCTCTGGCTACCCTACTCAGCGCCGGGAACACAACACGAGGTTATTATGGCCGCGGTATTCTGTAGGGCGGAGGTACTTCCCCAGTCGGACTGCACAATTGGCCGGAAATACCGTCGTGTCCTACCTACAAGTTGTAGTAGATTTTGGAAGAATGACATATGTTTTAGACAATCCTATTCCGATTGGTCAAAGCTCTCTGAGCCTTTTCCCAGTTCAGTTGATTGACTATCCTGCCTAACTGTGATGCGGGCTGAATTTTATATTGACTTATACTATTTTTATGGAAGTGACTGCCGAGTGACTTCTCAACCCCGGTCTACGTCAGAGCCTTGGCCCTCGAATTGCAGATGAACTAACTTGTAAGTTAGGTCCGTTTAGCCCTGGGTCTTGGTGGGATCCCGTACAAGAGATAGGAAAATACCTATTAGGTATCTACCGATTGCATCTAAAGACCCGAGACGGGTTGTATCCGTGAGGGTTTTCTTACAACAAAAACGTGTCCTTCTAATTTTCAGACATTCTTCTAATGCTTAAGCGCTGATTGAAACTACATAATTTGATTCCTGTAATACAAGTTTTAAACTTAGCTCCAGGTTTAAATGTACAATTGTGATTTTATAAGATTGATTTTCATTTTCTTTTTGTACTAATATAACAGCCACTTAACAATCGAGTGTATGCAAATTCTAAATACTACCAGCTTTCAAGAGATTTAACTTCAGAACAAGTATTGTCGAAGAGCAATGAACATTCAATCGACTGTGATGGCGGAATTGTCTCTTTAAATAGCTTTCTATTCATAAAACGAAGTTTCGCTCACTTTCCAATATTAACCGTTTGGAATGATTGATGATAAAAGTGTGCCTGGGATCCGGCTGTGAAGTCACCATTTAATTCTGGAAAATCGGTAGGTAGGTACTTCTTCTTCGTGTCAATGGCAACAATTTAAAAAGCTAAATGCGCCCAGTCCAAAACTCGGCGACATTGACCGCACCTTCATTCAGGTCAGCAATTTTCCATCGACTACAGAGGTGCACCACAATCACAGCCACCACCCCCCGGGTCCTGGTAACCCCATCTTACCCGTTTGGCCCTACAGCAACCGACCTGAGTCCTTAACCTATTTAGGGACTTCTAGATGAATCATTTTTTTTATACAACTTAGGAAACAAACAAGCACATGGGCCACCTGATGGAAACCGTGTGGTTACCGTGACCTATGAAAGTGTGCAACACCAGTGGAGTCACATCCGTGCTGCCGACCCTGTAAGAACAGAGATTTTCTGTGCCGTCAGTGCAGAAGAAACAATCAGGACAAGCCTTTAGTCTTCCCACTGACAACACAAGAACTCTCCAGTGAGTTCTGGCTACCCTACTCACCGCCGGAAACACAACACCAGGTTATTATAGCCGTGATATTCTGTAGATTATGTTTGGGTGGTAGGCTCTTAGCAGGTTGAATGTTGTCTGAAGGAGGTGTATTTTAGGCACTAGGAAAGTGCTATTCACAGACCCAAACTAGATACAGTGTAATGTAGGTTATAGATATTGTAGAACTTTGTGTTGTGATCCTAATGAGATCTAGAGAACTTAAAACTTGTTGTGCTGTCAGTGGGATGACTAAAGGCTTGTCCTGGCTTGTCCTCTACACTGACGGCACAGAGACTCTGTGCTTATAGGGGCGGCAGCGCGAGTGTGTCTTCTCTGGTGTTACACACGTCCATAGGCCACGGTAACCACTTTTCATTAGGTGGGCCGTGCGCTTGTCTGCCACCTAAGTGGTATAAATAAGGGTATTTTAACTCAAAAAATCTTGATTATGATATCTTATGCACACTAACAAGATACCTTCGGCCGAAAATCCTCTACATCATCATCATCATTGATTCTGCTAAAGCAAAACCACGTATACTGTTAAAAATCCATTTAATTTAAGATTTTATGACTATGTTTTTAAAGTCCAAAATTCAAATGGCTTTTGCATGCAGAATGAATGAAAAAGTGTAATGAAACTCTTTTCATTTAATTTTGAACTTTAAGCCTATAGAAATAAAGGCTAAAAATTAATGTCATTTTTGCATTGTCTGTGGTAAAATTGAGGGTCAGATATTTCAGGACCGAGTTGCCCCCTAAGCCACAGTAAACAGTGACAAAATGAGCAGTTGTCCACACCAAAAGTAGTATGTGTGGTATGGCCGTTAAACATACATATATGGCAACATTAACTCAGTTACTAGCTCGGTAATAAATGGCCATGGGGTGGCTGCGTAAATGCAGACATAATATTCGTCATTGGCAACACTTAAAAGGTCTTTGCTTGCTCGTAAAGATTTTTTAGTCGCGGGTCCATTGAGGCACACGGCACGGTAATTTTTTTATCTACTATTATACATGCATACATATACATACATATAGTCATGTCTTTATCCCTGAAGGGTTAAGCAGAGGTGAATTAACACCCACATTTCACCAATCATTAAATGATTATTGTCTGGGATAGCACATAGTTTACCTACTTTTCAACCCATGAAATACAAATAATAGTAAGTTGCGTGGTTCCCGTCAGAGTAGATTTTGGAACACCCCATCTCTTCCCATTCGGGGTCATACAAGGCGACTAAGCGATAGGGCTGTTTAACTTCAGACAGATATATATAGCCTAGACTCAGCCTTAGATGCATGGCTCGAGTCAACAATAGTGCCCAGAAGACGACAATAATTGGTGAAATATAGGTGTTAATTCACCTCTGCCTAACCCTCCGGGGCTAAAGGTGTGATAATATGTATGTATGTATATTTTTACACATATTGATAACTCACTTGTACTTTTCCACATTACTTTATTACTTATTACACCTGACCGGTTTCACCTTACGGCATCCTCAGAGGTTTACAATGACGTTTAAGAATATTCCTTTAAAAAACCGATTCAAATTTTGCAGAACACCTCCTTAGTGAAAAGCACTCCTTCGACTCTAAAGTCAACTTCAAAGCACTGCGACTGTGCGACAAAGGCAGAAGCCCTAGAAATCCTCGAAATAGCGTACTAAATACAAACAGAAATAATATATTAAATCAGCAATTAGATTTAAGCCCATCACCTCTATTGCAATAATGATGACATCTACATAGCTATTTATTTCACTTTATTTGGTTTAATCTATTAATTTAGTATAATTTGATATTATATTTGTCATTGTTAATTTTCATCTGACATTATTCACATTTGATATTGTTAAATTTCATCTGACATTATTCACATTTGATATTGTTAAAGTTCATCTGACATTATTCACATTTGACATTATATAATTTTTCAATCCGATATTATTTTTTTCAACATTTATAAGTATTTCTTATAATTTTATATAATTATTTCATTGACATTATAATTTAAATACATAATACACACATCAACAAAGTCTAGGGAACAAGGACATTTCTAGTTTTTATTTAAAAACCCTTTCTTGTAATAGTGAGTGTTTTATATCAATAGAAGGGTATTTTTATACCGTTTTTAATTTTAATTTTAATAAAAACATTCTCATATCTTTTTTTTTTTTAAGAAAGAATTGAATAGTGCTAATGTTGAGTATTACAACCTTCTATGATTAGGCACAAAAATAACGAGGTAGTAAGAAATACAGTAATTAACCGTACTTTAAACGTTTTTAATAATCTGTAGGACCTCCTAAAGAATTAGCAACAGCTCGACAACGGCGTGGCATACTTAGTAGGAGATTGTCAAACATCGTCTGTGGAATATGGCTCCATACACTGCGAAGGTGTAAAAAAAGTTGTTCTTCAGTGTTCAGATTTTCCAAAGAATCAGTGAAAGCTCTTCTCCCAAGCAATTCCCAGGCATGCTCTATGGGATTGAGGTCGGCAGACTGAGCAGGCCATTCCAACGTCGCAATATTGTGCTCGCTTAACGCATTGACCACTACCCGTGCGGTGTGTGACCGTGCATTATCTTGCATGAACATAAAATCTTGACCGAACTGCTGTCGATGAGGGATTACCATGGGGTGTATAACCTCCTGAATGTATTGGTTTGCATTTAAATTGCCCCGTATCCAAACGAGGTCGGTCCTTCCACCAAGGCGAATTCCAGCCCATACCATGATTGTTCCACCTTGGTAAGGATGAACTTCTTGCGGATTCTGGAGACGACTCCAACGTCCAGGAACTCGCCATATACGCACTCTTCTCGAATCAGGATGAAAACCGAAGCGAGATTCGTCGGAAAACAGAACCCGTGCCCATTGATGGTCGGTCCACTGTAAATGTACGATAGCCCACAGAGCACAATATCCGCTTCACGTCCCTCGAGGTACCTACCACTAATTACCGAAAGGGTTCATTTCTTGTAAGAGCGGCTGACTCGGCTAATCAATTGGGAATCCATTCAGAATTGGATCTTTTTAACACGAACCCATCCTCCTATAGTCGCTTTATTTCTAAGAGATGGTTTGACTCGGTTCTCTGACTGTATTAAGAAAAAAAAAAAAAGAAAAAAAACGACTACTACAAGCACTAAATACACACATGCGAAAACGTTTCAATGGTTTATAGTTTCATAAGCAGTTGTTATTTAGTTTTAAGATACTGTTTGTTTTCCAAATAAAATAAAATAAATAAAATATGCGGGTAGATAATGAAACCACTGAGCCAGTCAGCATGTAACCACTGCCGGTGTAACCTGGTCGAAACGTCAGGAAACCATGATCCTTTTAATTCCCGTTAACATTATTGTATCAACAAAGTCTAGGGAACAAGGACATTTCTAGTTTTTATTTAAAAACCCTTTCTTGTAATAGTGAGTGTTTTATATCAATAGAAGGGTATTTTTATACCGTTTTTAATTTAATAAAAACATTTTCGTACCAAATTTTTTTAAGAAAGAATTGAATAGTGCCAATATTGAGTATTACTTCTTGATTGGGCACAAAAATAACGAGGTAGTAAGAAATACAGTAATTAACCGTACTTTAAAGGTTTTTAATAATCTGTAGGACCTCCTAAAGCATTAGCAACAGCTCGACAACGGCGTGGCATACTTAGTATGAGATTGTCAATCATCGTCTGTGGAATATGGCTCCATACACTGCGAAGGTGTAAAAAAAGTTGTTCTTCAGTGTTCAGATTTTCCAAAGAATCACTGAAAGCTCTTCTCCCAAGCAAATCCCAGGCATGCTCTATGGGATTGAGGTCGGCAGACTGAGCAGGCCATTCCAACGTCGTCATATTGTGCTCGCTTAACGCATTGACCACTACCCTCGCGGTGTGTGACCGTGCATTAATCTTGATTGAAAAAATCTTGACCGAACTGCTGTCGATGAGGGATTACCATGGGGTGTATAACCTCCTGAATGTATTGGTTTGCATTCAAATTGCCCCGTATCCAAACGAGGTCGGTCCTTCCACCAAGGCGAATTCCAGCCCATAGCATGATTGTTCCACCTTGGTAAGGATGAACTTCTTGCGGATTCTGGAGACGACTCCAACGTCCAGGAACTCGCCATATACGCACTCTTCTCGAATCAGGATGAAAACCGAAGCAAGATTCGTCGGAAAACAGAACCCGTGCCCATTGATGGTCGGTCCACTGTAAATGTGCGTTAGCCCACAATAAGCGACGACCTCGATTTCCACGTCGAAGAGCTGGAACCCTAAGCGGTCTGCGAGCGTGAAGATTGGCTTCATGTAGTCTTCTCCTGACAGTTTGATCGCTAATAACCACTTGATGCTGAGACTGGAGGCCTGCGACTAACCGACGAGCAGTAATCGTGGGTTGCCGCCTTGCGGAATTTTGCAAGAAACGATCTTGTCGCGGGGTAGTAACCCTATTTCGTCTCTTGTGACGTTCGGCAATATCCCCTGTAGACCTGTAGCGTGCTCATAATCTGCAAATTACGCTTGGTTGGGTGTTGACAGCATCCGCTACGTCGCGTTGAGTTCGTCCAGCTTGCAGCATACCAACAGCCCTTAACATCTCTTCGCGACTTAAATTACGACGTGACATGATGACTACAGTCACAAAAATGCACAAACCATACGTAAAAGACGTATTATTGATAATAAACGTTATTTACAATCAAAGAAAATAATTTTTATTTTGCCTCAGAGAAACTGCACAATCAAACACTTTTAAAAGTTTTCCCTCCATATTCGAAATTCATTAGTACTCATTATAATTTATTTTGAAATTTCGAACAACTCTGTAATCTACTTTATTCTATTTTTATTTATTTGCTGCCAGTTATTGACAAAACAAGATTTACAAGAAAAAAAAAATTGGGGTCATCTTGTTGCCTAGACTTTGTTGAGGTGTTTAGTAATTATTCATAAATTTAAAATATCTTTAGGACCATATAAATATTGTTTACCTAAATTTTGGGAAAAAAAATTTATACTAGTATACATAATTTTACAACTACCCACATGCGAAATATGTTTGAGTGTCGCAATGTTTCTAAAGGAATGTTCTTAAATGTCATTGTAAACCTTTGAGGATGCCCTAAGGTGAAACCGGTCAGGTGTAATAAGTAATAAAGTAATGTGGAAAAGTACAAGTGAGTTATCAATATGTGTAACAACAAATTCCACCAAATGCCATCAATCAACTGTATAAATAGTTTGTATATTTTTGTTTTTTTTTTGCAAGTAGGTACCTACTCTATTTTCTAAGTTACACTTATTACGTATGTTATGTTTTTATGTAAATACCGTTTTGAAGATTTCAATAAACTCCGAAACGAAATTTTTCCGGGTTTTTAAAAAAAATAGAATTCGTGCAAAAAATAGCAGACAAAAATGTTAAAAATAAATTGTTACAAGTAATGTGTATTTATACATATGCATATTTATGCATTATGCATAGTCTTACATGCATTAACTATCATACACATTCTTCTTAGAACCGAAACTTTAATATTATTAAAATAATTTTCAAACTCATGCACATTCCCAAACACGCCCTTTGATATAACATGACAAGTAAAACCCCAAAATACTCTGACACGTTTATCGGTGGGATTCGCAAGGGTTCAAAGCATGCAAATGGGATTTTTCATTCCCGCACGGTATTTTATAACACTTGACACGTGTTCGGATTTTTGGATATTCTGTTGTGCGTTTAAAATTTATGAGCTTTCTTAAATCTCTAATCGCCTTCCCTACCTCATGCTTGTGACGATGAGGGCATCGTGCAAAGCAAAATTATGGATTTCTTGTACGATTTTGTTTAAATTATTTAGTCTTTTTTTAATTAATTTTAATAGTTACATTAGTTCATCTCATAGAAGCACCCAAAAACCCATTCCATCCATTGTCTTGTCGAAGTAGGACACGACGGTATTCCCGCCCCAATTACGGAAGTCCGACTGGGGAAGTACCTCCGTCCTACAGAATATACATGCTAAAATAACCTCGTGTTGTGTTGTGAGTTAGGTAGTCAGAGCACACAGGACAGTTTTTGTGCTCTCAGTGCGAAAAACAAATACTTATCCTGATTGTGTTTTCTGCACAGACGGCACAGAAACTCTTGTACTTACAGGGTCGGTAGAACAGGTGTAACTATCCTGGTGTTGCACATGTTTATAGGTCGCGGTGTACATGATAGCCCAAACCGAAGGAAGTTCTGGCACTGGCGGTTCTCTCGAGGTCCAGAGGTCAGACGGCAGTCGTTCCCATAAAAATCTAAACAAACCAAATCTTGTTAAGGAGTATGATCCAATAGTTTGAGATTTATTTATTTATTTATAAAATGTGTTACAAATTTGTTTTTCCACTGTTTTACTTAGGTATACGCACAATTTGTTACGAGATGTTATGCAGTGGAAAAGATCTCCTGCATCCTGTACTAAGAGATATAACCGGGATATGCGTTCGGATGAATAGGTTATTTCTCACCTGAAAATAAATGTAATTTCACACATATTTATGAACAAATCAATTGAGATAGGAATGAAATATCATTGAATCAGTGCACGCGGGATTCGAACCCGCAATCTTTCCCTTACAGGGAAAATGCTCTGACCACTGATCCACTGTACCTTGCCTGAAGCCATCCAAATCTTCCTGTATACTACCTAGTACCGTACCCACTACCCGCCTGAACTGATTAATTTTTTTTCCTATCTTAATCAATTCATCCCTAGATGCGTGGCTCGAGTCAACAATAGTGCCCGGAATACGGCAATAGGCTCACTCCCTATTACGTGGGACCGAATACAATGATTGGCGAAATGTGGGTGTTAATTCACTTCTGACTAGCCCTCCAGGGATAAAGGCGTGATTATAAGTATGTATGTATTCGATTTGAATAGTTGGCATACTGACTGCTTCAAAATTCATTCAACAATTTATGTTGTTTAAATTTTTTAACCCCCAAGAACAATGCAATAAGGCCGCCACTTGTAATGCCACAAAGATATATACCTATTGTATTTTTTTTCTGTATCCCTTCTTTGTGTGCATGCAATAAAGAGATATTATTATTATTAGATATTATTAAACCCTCCGGACCGAAAACTGGCTGCACCCATATGTATATAGCTATACCACTAGGTGGCCATAAAAAACAATAATTTAATTCACATAACGTGTGTTCACATATAAATATGACCGCATGAGTCAACACTGTCGAATGATGATAATTTTCAATTGTATATTATTTAAATTGAATGGCGGGTAAGGTAATAAAACGGCCATTATGTCAATTTATCGATATAGTTTGTGTTACACACGGACAACTCTTGCAGTCTATGCTATAACATAACAAATAAAGACTGCAAGAGTTATCTTCTTCTGCATCCTAAAGTGCAAATTCAAATTCAGTTCTAATATAGTTCTTTTCTTGCTGGTATCTTCTCAGCAGAACTAACTTACCGAAACAGCGAAAGAATCATTTTCCAATGGTTTATTTATACATTATTTAATAATTTTATAATATTTCTTGACATAAAAATACCTGCAGTGGAGTTTGTAGCGCTGTTTCTTCTCCACTAGCCTAGGAAGCGGTGGTAAACTTAGTCTTAAGCAGAATTTGACGTCAAAAAGCTGTAATTACGTTGCACTATTTTGATAAATAAGGAATTTGAACATAAATGTAAAATTTGACGTTCACATGTGCTCAAACTGAACACATGAACGGGTGGTAACGGAGAAAGAATACAAAGTTTCACCACCCCATTTTATCCGACAGGTGTCACTGCGAGAGAAGGAAATCTCGAAATAAAACCCTGTACCAACCCGTCTGGCCAGCGTGGAAACAGTAGGCCAAAGCCTACCAATATCGGGAGAGACCTGTGTCCAGCAGTGTACTGCGATGGGTTAATTGATTTGATTTGACTACATGGTGTCAAATAGGACACAGTACAGTTCAGCATATCTACCATTCAATGGCTTGTAAATATTAATTTAGGCTCTATTTAATTTACATTTGCATGATTAACAGAATTGGAATACAGTCAGAACTAAGATTACAAGAGTTACATTAATCCCAGTCGCATTAATAAGAAGCTTTCACCTCGGAGTCTAGGTTCCGCTTTTCTCAGTTTAACTGCGGGTGCTGATCTTCAAAATATTCCGTGAAGCGACTGCCATTTAACCTCTACAACCCATTGGCGATGGTAATGGAATGGAAAGGGATTCTTTTGTCTGCACTACCTCCTTGTTTTGGGCCATTGTGCGTAACCCATTGACGATACCAAAGCATTGCAGTTTTTTTTTATATACTACTTATGGTCACACTGCCCACCTGATGAGCAGCGGTTACCAGGTTACGTATACAACACCAAGGGTGTCACACTCGCGCTGCCGACCGTGAAGAAACCTTTTGATGCCCCTCTTGAAGAACTCCAAATTGTTGTGAAGTTAAACCGATTGGCCTTTTTAGGGCTCTAACTACCCATAATGACTGCCATAGATGTTCCTATGGCAACTGAGACCGACGGCTTAACGTCCTCCTAGCTAAGACTATACTAATGCAAACAGCCATACTATTCATGCATTCAAATACATATATGCACTGAGCGGAAATCGAACCCAACCAATCGACTCAATGTTTGTGATATATAAAAAAACAAATAAATTCTACGTATACTATCAAATTTGCTGTACGATTTTGTATCGTGAAGGATCCCAACGGCCACTAACTTTATGTAAATAGTTTTCATACAGATAAGATTACAAAAAGGCTCATTATGCCAATGTAGATAGGTGTCAATATTCCACCAATCTAGTAGTTTAATAGAGGGAGGCAGAAGTATTATATTATTATAACACAACATCAACATTTTATATTTGCTGTAGAGATTTTCCTACAAAATGGTAACTTTACGATTATCGACCCTATACACTTTACACAGGAGGTAGGACACGGCGGTATTTCCGCCCAATTGAGCAGTCCGACTGGGGAAGTACCTCCACCCTACAGAATACCGCGGTTATAATAACTTCGTGTTGTGTTCCCGGCGGTGAATAGGTTAGCCAGAGCTCACTGGAGAGTTTTTGTGCTGTCAGTGCGACGACCAAAGGCTTGTCCTGCTTTGTCCTCTACACTGACAGCACAAAATCTCTGTTCTTATAGGGTCGGCAGCACGGATGTGACTCCACTGGTGTTGCACACGTTCATAGGTCATGGTAACCACTTTCCATCAGGTGGGCGGTGTGCTTGTCTGATTGCCCGAAAGCATAAACATGGCATGGTGGTTCCTCGTGGTCAAACTTAGTAGTGAAACTGATTTATCCAGGAGGAATTTATTTATTCCTCGTGGGTAAGTCAGATTCCTCGTGGTAAAATCAGTTTGACTACAAAAGTATTAAGAATTAAGCTGAGAGGTGGCCATTATTCTACTTGGCTATTGGCACTTGTTGCTGAACTGCCTTTATTTATGTATAAGCTCGGTTGAATAAAAATATTTTCTTTCTTTTCTTTTCTTTCAAAGTTTGACCACGAGGAAGAACCGACATAAGCATATTCGTCTACATACTACGAGACCATCAAAGCAAATTCTATTAATAATTCGAAAACATTACCCTTCGTCCGCAGTCGGTCAAAAAAAGAAAAAATCAACACCATTTTCTCACATGGCACATCTCATCAGCCATAGTACGACAAAACAATTTAAAACGAAACTACCGTAAACCGCATGTCAGCTTGTTCATAAAAGCAACACACATTGCGCCATACGCACGCGACCGCAGACCAGCGACCGAGCTCACCACGCAATGGTTACTGAACACCCCTTGCGGTCGCTGGGGGGGAAGGTAGTGCTAAATAATATAGTACTGTGGTATGGTACAGGGTGTTCAGAGTATTTTATAGACTAAATTATAAACTGTGTTGGTTCCCAGTGGAGTATATAGAATAGAGCATCCTCATCTTTTCCTGAGGCTGTCGTAGAAGGCGACTATGGGATAGGGAAGTTCTCCATCTGACAGAACGTGCAGTCTATGGTAAAGTGCCCACTTGACAGCAATAGTCTCACCCCCTGTTATATGAGATCCAAAATCAAACTTGGCGAAATGTGGGTATTAAATACACTTCTGTCTACTCCTTCGAGGATTTCCAGACGTGATACCTAATATATATGGTTATATGTAATCAGTACATAGTTAGAAAAGGAAGTAAACCACCGCCATTTTGCAACTATTTTTGCTGTTTATTTTATAATGATGGGTTTCACGATACGGAAATTACATATATACATACATGTGTAGCCACTAGTCAATTCACCCTGCTTTGCTCACCCCCTATTACGTGAGACCGAATTCAATGATTGGTGAAATGTCGGTGTTAATTCACCTCTGCCTAACCCTCCGGGGTTAAAGGCGTGATTATATGTATGTATGTAAAAAAAAATCTTATTCATATGTTTTTTTAATATAGGACATGTCAGTTGGACTATTAGGATACTAGTGTCACAGTCTAACGAATAGGATGTAATTTAATTGATTACATTAAATAAAATATGCTATTATAATATACAATTACTTACAAATTTATATAAAACTATGCTAACTATACAATATATACAAAAATGGAATAGAGAAAAAGAGGGAGACTGTAATTTTAGGCATCGAAAAATTCCTCCCCATCGATCTCTACTGGTACCGTGCCCAAGAGGCTGGCGGCATTACCACGCTGAATGGCGATGGCAATTCTTTGAGCGAGGTAAAGGCCAGCCTTATGGTCACGGGAAGCGTCAATTAGTCGCTTCGCTATTTCTTTGAATAGCGCGCGCGCGCTTGGACCCCACGGACCCAACGTTTCGACTCCAAACGGCTCAAAATTATAATTACCAGTTAAATTGGTATATTGGCGCCCTTTGAGAGTCTCCGCTGATGCAGCAGCAGCGCATGCGCAGTCCATCGTACTTGGAAGATGGGAAGGCGCCAGGGTGTCGACGCAGGTTGCATCCCACACCAAAGGCCTACCCATCTTCCAAGGCAACAACGACATACCGTCCGGTCTCTTACCAACGTCGCGAGCCAAGCCAACAGGTTCAAGTATAGCTGGCACGCCGGCGGTGACAAGAGCTCGACGGATAAACTCGTTAATGTTTGCATGTCGGGACATGCGGCCTGCGCTCCTGTTGCAAGACAATCCGTGATGTCCAAGGCTATCGACAGCTTCTCCACAGAGACACCGATGCGGAGAAACACACGGTGCACCCAAACGTAGGCAAGTCGCAATGCGGAAGGTCGTGTCGTCCAACATTGTTCCAATGTTGGGCGAAGGAAGTGCCTGGAGCCATACACCAGATTCCCATTCACCCACAGCCAATAGGCGAGCGCGCTCAGCAGCGCTGGTAGCTGTACTGATTAAATGTTTTTTAACACCAATAGTAAGCGGCTCATCCCATTGCCTTTGGGAAGATGGGTTGGCGGGCATGGCGGCAGTTGGACAAGTCATTTTCATTCGTTCTTCTTTTTTATTTTCTTTACGTGCGCAAAATCCCCACGGCTACTCCCCCACCGGAGCCGGTGGAAGAGGTTATGTCGGACTCGAACCAATCAAAACGCACGACACCTGTGGGTCGTTTTTGGTTGCCGAAGGTGAGGTTAACCGGCATATCCCTCGCACCCCGTCGACCCAGGGCCATCTCTCTCGATCTGGCCCTCTCCTCGGTGTGGGGACCACAGAGTCCCCAACTCGTCCCCGGAAATGGGGACTTCCGCGGCCTGCTTCTGCCAGGCTGACAGGCGGCTCCACCATTCACCGCCAGGCCAGCGCTCATGAGGTCATTCATCGAGCTCAGACGCCCGAGTTGCCTTCGTACGCGGGCAGCTTGGTTTGCGATCCTTCGTCGCTCCCGCTGCCGCTCCCGCTGCCGCTCCCACCTCACAGGATTCGTTCTTCTGTTAAAATGGGTCAAACACCATATCTAATTTAAAACTTACATTTGTGTTACAAGATACAATACATATATATTGAAGTACGACAACGGCACTAAGAGAGAAAAGTGAAATTAAAATGGTACTTATTACTCTTGAGTTCAAGCCCCTGGGTTTTGCAGACATTGTCGAAATTCAAATTCATGAATAACTTTATTTCACACGAGCATGCTCAACGTGTATAATACATAATTATGCTCAACATGTATAAAACAAAATGTTACCATTATATAACTTTGTTGTACCCTCCCTTTATATAGATACCTAAGCGTATTATGTTACTCTCGCACAAAACCAGCGTATTTCTGCTCGGAAAAATTCCATCAAAACGTTCATAATATATTCGTAGGTAGTTCTTTCTATTTTCGACGTAGCATGTTGTATCTGTCACAATATACGCCCCATTTCAATGGAAATGTTGAGGCTAGGAAGAATTAATTTAATTAAGGTACATTTTACTATATGTATACTGTATGAGTGGTTCCCAACAGAGAAGAATTTAGGCCACCCCATCTCTTCCTGTGACGTAAGTATATAGTAAACGTACCCATGATTAGAGTCTGAAGAATTGTCCTGTCACGGTCGCCATATAAGGATGGGTATCAGATTGAATAAAACATCGCAAAGACGAATATAAGATTGTGTATTTAAAGAGTACATTTGTGTTTTAAATAGGTGCGCCGCGTAGTTCCCGGCAGAATAGGATTTGGGCCACCCCATCTCTTCCCACGTGGTGTCGTACAAATCGACTAAGGGATAGGGCTGTTTAACATCAAACAGATATATACAGCCCAGACTCAGCCTCAGATGCATGGCTCGAGTCAACTATAGTGCCCGGATGACGGCAATAGGCGCACCCTCTATTACGTGGAACCGAATTTAATAATTGGTGAAATGTGAGTGTTAATTCACCTCTGCCTAACCCTCCAGGTTGGCGATCGCACGATAAAACAAAGGAAGGCAGTTGCTCCTAATATAACCGAAAAAACTAATGCCATATCATATTTAAGCGGACCCGGGCTCCGAGGTGAAGAAGGTCTAAGGCAAGGATAATGATAGACAAAATATTAATAAGCAGTGGTTGTAATTCATCTCATAAGATTTTTTCTTCACAAACAAACGTTACATGATGAAACAAAAGTCGATAACATCTGTAAAAAAAAATTACAAAGTCGCTTCAACCGAAACTGCTGTTTATCTGCGATACAGCAGATGGCCTCTACACTATCTCTTTCACATCCATACAGTGGAACAGAGTCAGCGATAGCCAAGGTCATTGCCACAACAAAGCCTACCTAACAGGCTATTACCACACAATTCGTAAACAATTACATACCAATATTAGTGAAACATACCAGCCTGTGCAAATATGTCGCTAGTGACCTCCACAAACAAAGCGTGCAATAATCCGTATTGCGTCGTTTTCAAAAAATATCTAATACTAGCTTTTGCACGTGACTCCGCTTGTATGGATGTCGGTTATCGTTCCCGTGGTTAGGCAAGGAAGCGTTGGAGGAGGTAGGACACGACGGTATTCCCGTCCAATTGAGCAGTCCAACTGGGGAAGTTCCTCCGCCCTACAGAATACTGCGGCCATAACAACCTCGTGTTGTGTTCCCTGCGGTGAGTAGGGTAGTCAGAGCTCACTGGAGAGTTTTTGTACTGTCAGTGGGAAGACCAGCGGACAAGCTTGTCCTGCTTTGTCTTTTACACTGACGGCACAGAAATTTTTGTGCTTACAGGGTCGGCAGCGCACGTCCAAAGTCCACGTAAACCACTTTTCATCAGGTGAGCTGTGCGCTTGTCTGCCAACCAGGTGGTATAAAAAAACATACAGACAGACAAACATAATATTAGTGTGGAAGTAAGTATGGATTTTAATGAGATTTTTGTTGTGGTAGATTTTGGAAGTATGAATTTTGTTTTAGACAGTCCTATTACGATTGGTCAACATTCTCTGAGCCTTTTCCCAGCTCCGTTGATTGTTCTTTCCAGTCTAACTGTGAGGCTGGACTTCGGTATTTTCCGTGAAGCGACTGCCATCTGACGTCCAAAGTTCTGTAATTAGATTAGTCAAACTTGTGGGCTCCAACTTTCCGTAAAAACTGTCCTATTCCGATTGTTAATAACATAAAGAAAAAAACAAATAATAAGAAATTAAAAGAGATAAGGAAGGAAGTTATCCCAAAAATATAAGTAACATACATACATATAATCACGCCGTTCTCCCCGGAAGGTCAGGCAGAAGTGAATTATCACGTTATAGTTACATTTGCAGTTACATTATACATGTTATAGGGGAGCGTATTGCTGTCTTCCGGGCACTTGGGTGTTGGCTCAAACCATGCATCAAGGCTGAGTCTTGGCTGTATCTTATTTAAGAACACTTATCACATTTACTGTACCTGCTTGATAAAACGCTAAAGCTACATAAATTTTTGGGGGAATCGGTAAAACGAGGAAGGCAGTCGTAGGTCATCACAATTCAATTATATACAGATACACTATATCTGATGCTCGATTGTATTGTATTCCTTTCTATTTAACTAAATAATAAAAAAAGATAATTTCCGAAAATATTATTTATTTATTTTTTATTTTAATTCTTTATTGCACACACACATGTACAGAGGTCAAAAATAAAAACGTGCCAAAGAAAATGTACAAAGGCGAGTTTAACTCAAAATTAGTTCTCTCCCAGCAAACCTTTGAGTAGAAGAGACGGATATAGTAATGAAGGGGGATGAGAAGTGTACATTACAAAAAAAAGATAAGGCAAGAAAGAAAAAAAAACAAATTATTAAAAATTCAATATTCAACATGGAAAGTTGAAAACGCGCCTGCCCATATAATTTTTTAAAACATTTTTTTTCTACAAACTCAAAACAAGGATATGTCAAAGGCTCCCTCATCCCCGGCGTGAGGTTTTAGTGAGACCGAGTCAGACAACCTCCCCCGCCAGCCCCGGAGGGGGGGTGGCGGGCAGGGTATCCGAGGAAATTTCCGCACGTGAAGTATTTAAGAGTACCTGTTTTAGTGAAGACAGAAAACATTCAAAGTCAAGTGAGCCCCCTGACGTCATGCGGCACCTCTACATGCCACCTTTCTTAACAATACCTATGTACAGTCAGCTACGAAAGTAGCTAAACACATTCTAATTAACAAATGATCTAAACTCTTTTCTATTCATAAAATAATAAACGGAACATAAAATATATTAATCTTGGTGGGTACATGAGGATTTCAAAAACATTTAAGACTAGGTAGATAAAAATACACCTACATATCCTGGGAAGATCAGGCAGCGGTTTAATACCACTCATTTTCATAGATGTGATTTATATATTTGTAAAAGGATCTACGTATAACCGTTTCCCAGCATTTCTTAAAACTCGATAAGATAGGAAAAAAATTCAATCAGTTCAGTCGGGATTGAAACCCGTGAATTCGGGCGTAGTTCGGTGGCTTAGTGGTCAGAGTATTCCCCCTGTAAGGAAAAGATCGTGGGTTCAAATCTCGCCTGAACTGATTCGTTTTTTGTCCAATCTTAATAGATTTCAATAGTTAGTATACTTTTTTTTCCACTTAGTTGGCAGACAAGCACACGGCCCACCTGATAGGAAGCGGTTACCGTGGCCTATGGACATATGCAACACCAGCGGTGTCACACTCGCGCAGCCGACCATGAAGAAACCTTCTGATGCCCCTCTTGAAGAACCCCATATTGTAGGCGCTTTGGAAAACCGCAGCAGGGAGGTCATTCCACAGCTTGAGTGTGCGTGGAATGAAGTTTCTTTCATATCGTACAGTGCGCACCGTCTCAGGTCGCAATGTGTGAGGATGAATTCCCTGCCTATGGCGAGAGGTGCGATGATAGAATGTAGCTACGGGCATCATGTCAAACAATTCATCTGAGCACAAACCATTGTATAGGCGGTAGATGCTTTCAAATTGAATTTAATTTCCTAAAACTGCTTCAAATCGATAGAGTCATTCTTAAATTTTGCGCTTATCAAGAAATTCAGCCATTAATTTTTATTAAATGTTGGTATAGATTACGGCGGTAGCCTAGTGGTAGTGGTAATGGACTGCTGAGACGAGGTCTCGGGTTCGATCCCAGGCTTTACCATGGCACACACCAATGACTTTTCGATGCTTTTCGAAGTTATGTGTGTATTTATCGTACGTTTATAAGTGCCCGGTTGATGGCAATAGACTCGCCACCTATTACATTGGGACCTAAACATAAACTGGCGAAATGTGAGTGCTAGCACTTCTGCATACCCCTTCGGGGATATAGGCGTGAGTTTATGTTGTATAACATAACACACATAACTTCGAAAAGCATCTAAAGTCATTGGTGTGTGCCATGGTAAAACCTGGGATCGAACCCGAGACCTCGTCTCAGCAATCCATTACCTATACCGCTAGGCTACAGCACTTTTTGTTATTATGTTGGTGTACAATAAATAATTATCTATCTATCTATCTAATGCTTTTAAAATTTTTATTCAAAACATAGATATAGCTTGTAGCTTTTAACTGTTCAGCTACTTTAGTTTCCGACTGTACATTACGTTAGACCTTTTAACAAATAGGTACTGACTTCAGAATAACTTGACCTCTTGAGAATTTATTAAAAAGTCGTGATGTGCCCTCTCACCTTCCATTGTCTTCTCATCCAACATACCTACGTAAGCAGGAACTTAGTGTATACATACATACATTTACATATAATCAAGCCTTTATACCCAAAGGGTTAGGCAGAGGGGAATTAACACCCACATTTCACCTATCATTGTATTCAGTTCCACGTAATAGGGGGGTACCTATTGCTGTTTTCCAGGCACTATTGTTGACTCGAGCCATGCATTTGAAGCAGAGTCTACGCTGATATATATCTGTCTGATGTTAAACAGCCCTATCCCTTAGTCGCCTTGTACGACACCACATGGGACGAGATAGGGTTGTCCAAATTCTAACCGGGAACCACGCAGCTATGAATACCTACATAATGTATACATAATATATATAATTAGGTAAAACAGATATTTTTGGTGAAAACAAACATGTTACAGGACACATTTTACAGGAGCTGTCCGACTGGGGAAGTACCTCCGCCCTACAGAACACCACGGCTATAATAACCTCGTGTTGTGTTCCCGACTGTTAGTAAGGTAGCCAGAGCTCACTGGAGAGATTTTGTGCTGTCAGTGGGAAGACTAAAGGCTTGTCCTGATTTTGTTTTCTGCACTGACGGCACAGAAACTCTCTGTTCTTACAGGGTCGGCAGCACGGGTGCGACTCCCCTGGTGTTGCACACGTTCATAGGTTGCGATAACCAATTTCCATCAGGTGGGCTGTGTGTTTGTCTGCCACCTAAGTTGTTTAAAAAAAAAACATGAATATAACATGATATATTACTAATTTAGATGATGAAAAAGGGTAATGGAAACATTAAATATTCTACGAGATTCTACACAACGCTATTTAGATCTAAAGTAAGCACAGCTTAACTAGCTTTGGTAATGGGTTCTAGGATATGGATTAACTTACTTAGATACTTTTTATAAATAAGTACCTTTACAAGTGTATGTATGAACAAATATATTTCCACTGAGCGGTAATCGAACCCGCGATATCTGACTTAGCAGTCGAACGCTATACCACTAAAGCACAGAGAACATCCTCATAAATTTATATGAACTTTTGGTATTGTGACCCGAAATAGTGTACAGTCAGAAACAAAGTTCACTTTCAAATATTATTAAAAGTCAAAATGACATTATTCTGTCTCCATAGATATAATAATAATAAAGTATTGTTAAAATGACAGCTACAGATAGATACCATAACTAAAAGTCACACCGTAAATGTTTTAACGTTACAAATAACGGGTTCCGCATAACAAAATACTCAATGCTACTCACTGAACTATAACCGAAGTGAATTACGATCAAAACACGACACGTCATCCCCGAACCGTGTCACAGTGGAGCCGCGCAGTCTCCGCGCGCGGTCACCGACCCCGCCGCGAGGCCGTTCCTTCCATACTACTTAGGAATTCTACATAAGTAATAAACTTTTCATATTGTACGAAACTTTGGCAGAGGCTTAGATGGCTCTTGGGCAAGTTTGAAGGGTCTACCTGCTTCTGTGCTAAAGATAAACTTGATACCAATAAGTTGTATGTTTTTTTTATACCACTTAGTTAGCAAACAAGCACACGGCCTGATGGAAAGGAGTTACTGTAGCCTATGGACGTAACACCGAAGAAGTCACACTCGCCCTGCCAACCCTGTAAGCACAAGAGTTTCTGTGCCGTCAGTGTAAAAGACAAAGCAGGACAAGTCTTTGGTCTTCCTACTGACAGTACAAAAACTCTGTAGTGAGTTCTGTAATAGGTAGTTAAAGGTACAGTTGGCTACAAATCTATCTTGACGAACAAAGCACTCAAAATGATCTTAATGCCTTAGTTTTTCCCCCTTGCAGTTGACTGGTGGTTATGATATTTGGTATTCAGCTGTAGTTCGGACGGTAATACCAGTTAAAACAATGAAACAGTTTGATTTGCTCTTAATATCGTGGTTTTAAGATCATTTAAGACTTTGTAGTAAAGATAGTTCTGACACTGACTGTACCACTCGATAGAGCAAAAAATTGTAACATAGTTCCTGAGTGAAGCAGGAATGAATTTAGAATTTCGAATTTGGAACAAGACGACATTAATGTCATAAAAAATTTGAAACCATATAGAGATATAAATTTCTACAATGCTTTTTTGGCGAAAAAATGAGCTGTAAGGTATGATTACGAACTCTGCACCGCATACCATTAAATAATATGTGAATATGATAGTTTTGTTCATTATTTAAATTCATTGCTGTTTCGTAATGGCGCCATTTATCTGTATTCAAGTTTAACAAGTAATGTATGTGAATGTATAGTTTTAGACAAATGAGCGAATTGCGGGACTGATTTTCTTTTATTTCTATGAACCATTTATGTGCGATCGGATTACGTGTCGTCTCTCCGCATACATTACTTGTTAAACTTGAATACGGACAAATGGTGCCATTCAGAAGTAGCAATGAATTAAAATAATAAACAAAACTATTATATTCAAGTCTATTTCATGGTACATGGTGCTGTGTAACACTGCTGCGTATTGCAGAGTTCGGAATCCTACCTGTAGCCTCACCGTTAGTAAGGTCATCTTTACTAGGTCGATGAACGACCTCCGCCCCCCATGAGCGCCGGCCTGGAGGTGACAGGTGAAGCCGCCTGTCATCCTGGCAGAAGCAGGCCGCGGCTGCTCCCCGTTTTCCGGGAACGAGTTGGGGACTCTGTAGTCCCCACACACCCGAGAAGAGGGCCAGATCGTGAGAGATGGCCCTGGGTCGGCCGAGGTGCGAGGGATATGCCTGTCAACCTCACCTTCGGCAACCAAAACGACCCACAGGCGGCGTGCGTTTTAGTCGGTTCGAGACCGACATAACCTCTCCCACCGGCTCCGGTGAGGAGGTATCCGTGGGGATTTTGCGCACGTAAAAACAAAAGTCATCTTTACTGTATAACAGCTGGTTTAACAGCTGCCATCTATCATAAATCATTCTAGTAGCGACTTCCCAGTTGCGGACCTGTAAAATCCAACAACACGCCCTAATCGACCACCTGAATCTCGTGGAGGCCGGACACACGGTAACAATTTTACTGGCGTGGCTAACGTGGCACTGGTGAAATTTCTTGAAAAACTTGACATTGGCTTCTCGCCATTAATAATTTTATAAACATTTAGGTACAATTTACTTGATATTGGCAAAATTGTAGCGCTTTGCTGCAGAGACCAAGAACATTGAACATTCCCAGTTGCGTCTAAAGTTTTTACTTTGGAGCCCGAGGAACGCTCATGTCCGCATATCTGTGTTTTCAGGAGTAACCAACTTCCCATACCTGAGAAAAAGCCTGCACCGGTCATTTCCGTTCTTGAGCAGGTGCACTGACTAGCTAATAAGGTTGGCTGGGATCTCATAAAATATATATGTCCTGTTGTCACGTTTAAGTAATTATTTTTAAATGCCAGAGACGACTCTGAGTATTTCTAAAATAAGTACATTGATAATAGGCGTTCGCTTCTCACATTTTCATTCGCAGTTCTATGATAAAAATTCCCAAAATCTCTTGAGACCCTACCAATACAAGTTTCGCAGTATTTTCGTTCATTTATCGGTGTTGTATCGATTTTTCGCTAACACGGGTGTCGTGCGGAAATTCGTCGTCGCTCGCGAAGATTGCCGCCATATATTTCAACGCTGTGTTCAAATTTATTGGGTTTACAGATGGTTGTTTGTTTTAGACAATGCTTTTACGATGTTGATAGATTCGTGCTGAAAATATACGCTGTAATACCTTTTTCTTTTCTGAGATGAGAGAACGTGTCTGTGAGTTTGATACAGAGATTCGGATTGTTTGAAGATATTTTAAAAGAAAGAAAAAATATTTTATTTGATTCTCACAATGTGTTTCTAAACATGACATAACATAAACTCACGCCTATATCCCCGAAGCACCCACTTTTTGCCAGTTTATGTTTAGGTCCCAAAGTAATAGGTGGTGAGCCTATTGCCATTAACCAGGCACTTATAAACCTGCGATAAATACACACTTAGCTTCGCAAAGCATCGAAAAGTCATTGGTGAGTGCCATTGTAAAACCTGGAATCAAACAATGTGTTTCTTACGTACAATAATTCGTAACACAGGTTAGGTACAACTTTTCACACTGTGTGAACCCAAATAGGGCCCCATCTCAGCATTGAATGCTACGCACACTGAGATTGAGAGTATGCGCAGCGCTGGTTTTCGGATGGAGCTGAGATTTTTTATAGCGACTAGCTGACCCGGCAAACGTTGTTTTGCCATATAATGTTAAGGGTGGACAACCCTTATCATTTAGGGGGATGAAAAATAGATGTTGTCCGATTCTCCGACCTTCCCAATATGCTCACAAAATTTCATGAGAATCGGTCAAGCCGTTTCGGAGGAGTTTAACCACAAACACCGCGACACGAGAGTTTTATGTATGAGATTAAGTGGCAGACAAGCTCACAGCCCAACTGATGTGAAGTGGGTTTGTCGTATTCGCACACGAGTTGGCCTCTTTTAATTGAGGAGTGTAAAGAGGAATCTGTATAGGTCGTCAAGGTAGAGACCCTCATTATAGGATTGTCAATGTCTGGATATCTCGATACCGCTGCTGGATATCTTGATAACGAATACAAAGCCTTCGAAGCAATTCTAGTAATAGAATGACACTTTGTGGACAGACCAAAGTGTAAACCTTTACACATGTGGAATATGTGTCAAGGGACCTACTAGTTATATCGGACTTAATAGGTACCTGTGGAATAGAGTCCCCCAATACGCATGCCAACGGCTTGTGTTCACAATAAGCACACCTCGAGATAAATGTCTATCAGTGTGGTGACGGAGAAAGAATACAAGTATCACCACCCCATCTCATCTGAAGGTTGTCATAAGAAAAGACTAACGGAAAAATACGCAAAGAATATCCCTGAGAGAGAAGGAAACCTTGAAGCACACGGCCGACCTGATGAAAAGTGGTTACCGTGGCGTATGGACGAGTGTAACACCAGAGGAGTCAAGTTACACTCGTGCTGCCGACCCTGTAAGCACAGAGTTTCTGTGCCGTCAGTGTAGAAGATAAAGCAGGACAGCCAAGTGAGCTCTGGCTAACCTACTCACCGCTGGGAACGCAACACGAAGTTATTATGGCTACGGCATTCTGTAGGGCGGAGGTACTACCCCAGTTGGACTGAAAACTCTCCAACCTTGAGGAGGTAGGACACGGCGGTATTTCCGCCCAATTGAGCAGTCCGACTGGGGAAGTACCTCCGCCCTACAGAATACAGCGGTTATAATAACTTCGTGTTGTGTTCCCGGCGGTAAGTAGGGTAGCCAGAGCTCACTGGAGAGAATTTGTGCTGTCAGTGGGATGACCAAAGGCTTGTCCTGCTTTGTCCTCTACACTGACGGCACAAAATCTCTGTTCTTACAGGGTCGGCAACACGGATGTGACTCCACTGGTGTTACACACGTTCATAGGTCATGGTAACCACTTTCCATAAGGTGGGCCGTGTACTTGTCTGCCACCTAAATTGTTTAAAATAAAACCACCACTCAATTGGACGGAAATACCGCCTTGTCCTACCTAGTCGGTTCAAGTCCGACATAACCTCCCCAACCGACTCCGGCGGGAAGGGCATCCTTAAACGCATACCAACATCGTCTGTCATCGTCATGACATTGGCTTGTAGTACACCTAAGATATTGATTGGACATCCGGCATCCTTTGTGCGGTAATCGACTATTGAAATAAATAAGAGAGGGGATTCACTATGCTTTTTATTTGTTTTTCTTTCGTGCTGAAAGCCCCACGGAAGGTGAGACGATTGCTACATCACATCTCTGCTCCGCTAGCCCCCACCGCAATGAGAACACATCCTAAGCCCAGACAAAGTATTAGATTTCAATCGCATTCTCGTTCGGACAATGACTGGAGCGACTGGTCATTGGTTTTTATCGATCATAGATTGAAAATATAACATAACATGATATAAATACCCTTTATGTAGTAGCTCGGCCCGTGACTTCATCCGCTTAGATTTAGATCTCGGTTTCTGGAGCTTAGATTTCATTCTCGGTCCGGGAATCCTATTTTTTTTGTTTTTCAATAATAGCTCAGGTTATGCCTTATATGCATCAGTTATCTAAACTACTGCCCGTGGACCTGGCGTTGTCATACGTCGATTGGCGTCGATAGACGTCAGTTCTAAACTTAAAGGAAATGGGGAATAACAACTGATTCAATTTTTGTCCTATCTTTTTTTTATCTACGATATGCCAATTTGACTTCACCTCGCCTCATCAGGCGAGGCCTTTAGCTTACCATCATAAGCTAAAGGCAAAGTCTCAGGAAAGAGGTCTCACCATTACAGACACTAAGTAATTTTACTATGGTGGCACACAGCTTGGCGGCCTCATCAGATGCCTTTTCACGCCCCGCTTAAATATTAATAGATTTGAATAGTAAGCATACTAAATGCTTTAAAATTACATTCAATAAGTAGTAAACATCGTTCAATACCAGATCCGTTTAAGAGTCAAAAGCTCAACATATCGGCACAAGTCAACCTCAACTGTAAGAGAAAACATCTTACAGGTGAGGTGATTGACGAACGAACCTCGTCAAGATTATTTCTGTTTCACCACTTAGTAGGTGACATACAAGCACACGGCTCACACTGATGGGAGGTGTCTACTGTAGCCTATGGACGTGTGGAGCACCTGTGCCGTCACCTCCGTGCTATCGTCCCTATAAATTCTACATTTACTGCCAGATTCGCAAGGTAGCAGCTAAACCCTATGAGAAAGGGGAACCCACGGGAAAAGATGTAGTAACTCTCTTATCCCTCTTATCGGGAAACAAGTTCCTATGACCTAATGGCATAGTAATTGTCGCGTTTCTGCAAAACGAAGTGACGCGGGTTCAAAATTTGAATCGTTGCGTGCCAAGCAGTCGTTGTGCCGAATAATTGCGATTACTATGTAGATAACACGATTTATAGCTAATTAACTGGCTGACCCCTCCCAGCTTCACACGGGAAAATTGTGTAAAGAAATTCAAGTTACCTGATTGCACCGCCCTCTGCAGGGACCAAATATTTTGTACGGTGGAGGTACTTACCCAGTCGGACTACTCAATTGGTAATACCGTCGTGTCCTACCTCCTTCAATGAATGTTCATTGAATTTTTAGTTTGTACGCTTCGTCGTGTCCACTGCCTGTACGTGTGCGCGCACAAAAGTATACAGATGTGCGCAAACATTTTCTAGAATGATAGCGCACAATTGGTTATTATTTGCTTGAGTGACTCGACTAGAATAAACATTTGTGTTGCATACTGTGCAGTGCAGTGCGCACAGTTTAACACACTAGTGTAATTTCGCCTTTAACATAGCACTTAAAATACAAACAACTTGAATTATTATTTTTTAGTTTTATATAGAGGGAGGAAGCATGGAGCCCAACAAGATATTTGGGTCCCAAATCAGCCTCACTTGTAAGCCGGTACACACCTGCTGATCAACTGACTAGACTTTGGCTGGGCGCAAGACTTTTAAAAGCTTTGTTTTTATACAACTTAGGTGGCAGACGAGCACACGGCCCACCTGATGGAAAGTGGTTACCATGACCTATGAACGTGTGTAACACCAGTGGAGTCACATCCGTGCTGCCGACCCTGTAAGAACAGAGATTTTGTGCCGTCAGTGTAGAGGACAAAGCAGGACAAGCCTTTGGTCATCCCACTTCCGTCAATAAACTTAAAACTAGTAGTTCTTTGAACAGTAGTCCTCGCGAGCACCCTTTGCCATATTTTTGTTCAATCTTGAACAATAAAATTGTTTCTTATTGACGTCAATGATAAATCTACTGAAGTCAACTAATATATTTTTCGGGTACCCTTCACGGGAAATATCCAAATTTTGCTAAATCCACTGTTAGACTGGTAAAGCGCACCTCAGATTTCAAGGTGACAGCTTCAGATGGAAGGAGCAAATTATATTACAATGAAACAGCTTTCGATGTTGCACTAAAAAATAATAACGATCTGTTCTGAAAAAAAAACGCTACATAAAACTTCCTTCCTTTTTTCTCATGTTTTTTAACGAAGTTCACCTTTACAGGATATGATTATTATTCATCCTTGATATTTCAGCCAAAAATCATCAAAATCCTTTTATAAATAAAGCGACAGCAATTTCCCCCCTTTATCTGCTCCATTTTTCCTATCAAATAACAGCTCACTACAAAAGGTGAGTTTTAATTCAAAGAACATTTGTGCCAAGTTTGGTGAAAATCTGTTAAGAAATGCGCCCTCTAGACCGGAACTGACAAAAAACGGACATAGAGCATACGTACAAACATATAATCACGCCTTTAAACCTTTTATTCATTAAAAGGCATATTAGGCAGAGGTTAATTAACACCCACATTTTCACCAATCATTAAATTCGGTCCCACGTAATAGGGGGTGAGCCTATTGCCGTCTTTCGGGCACTATTATTGACTCAAGCCATGCATCTGAAGCTGAGTCTGGGTGGTATATATCTGTCTCATGTTAAAAAGCCCTATCCCTAAGTAGCCTTGTACAACACCGCATCGGAAGAGATGGGGTGGCCAGAATTCTACTCTGCCGAAATCAGTCAACTTGTCGAAACGGAAACTTTCGCTAGCTTCTCTTGCTCGGTCAATAAAGCAAATCATAGAAATCAGTAGTAGAAGAGTAGACCGCATATTCTAAGACTGGACACACTATGGAACCTACATTGGAGCACACGAAATTATATTTCAGAAATGTAAATTTCAGAAATGGTAGAATACGGCGGTATTTCCGCCCAATTGAGCAGTCTGACTGGGGAAGTACCTCAGCCCTACAGAATACCGCGGTCATAATAACTTCGTGTTGTATTCCCAGCGGTGAGTAGGGTATCCAGAGCTCACTGGAGAGTTTTTGTTGTCTGTGGGAAAACTAAAGGCTTGTCCTGCTTTGTCTTCTACACTGACGGCATAGAAACTCTGTGCTTACAGGGTCGGCAGCGCGAGTGTTACTCTTCTAGTATTAAACACGTCCATAAGCCACAGTAACCACTTTTCATCAGGTGGGCCGTGTGCTTGACGGCCACCTAAGTGGTATAAAAAAAATGTTCGTACAACTTTATGAACTTTCCTTTGATCGTTAACCATTTATTCATCTTGATATCTAGTGGGTACTACCCTCGAGGGATATGCCTGTCAACCTCACCTTCGGCAACTAAAGCGACCCACAGGCGGCGTGCGTTTTAGTCGGTTCGAGTTCGACATAACCTCTTCCACCGGCTCTGGTGGGGGGTATCCGCGGGGAATTTGCGCACGTAAAAAAAAAAAGTGGGTACTATCCTAGCAAAGATGGCGGGTCGCTAGTTTAATAAAGACTGCACAAAGGAAACGCTTTACAAAGGAAATATCTCGTCTGCAAAACAACCTCTTTATTACAAATCAAACTCATATTTCCCGCTATTTTATGAACAGGAACCGTCTGGAAATCCTAATTAATTTTTCCCTGTCCGCCGTTGTCATAAAGACATGGAAGTTATCATACGGAATGAATAAATATTTGGTATGGCAACACAGCCCGCGGGATATTGGGCTGCGATTTCTCGTTCACTATTTACCCCTTTCGACTCTGTATAGATAGAAGGCAGTATGTGTATTCAGGCAATCGTGTAAATACTGGGTTTTTGATATGGGGCTTGCTATCCTTTTTCAATAGAGATTGTTTCGCTTAGTGTTGTCTGTATGTGTAAGTTATGTAGGTCGTAACTTTTTTTTATATAAAAACATCATTCTGAATATCAGCAATGGAAAAAAAGAAAACAGATATCTATGATAAATAGGTGAAATAATGGTCGTTACAAAAATTGAAGGAAACCCAATTTTAAGTACTAACATTTTTGCAAATTTTTTTGGGAATGACAATCCAATTTTTTTTTGTGTATGAATGAGACAACATTAAGCTAACAAATGTTTTCATTCCATTTTTGAAAAGTGATAGCTGTAAAAAAGGTAATACGAAATGGATAGCATTTAGGTAGTACTGTTTTTGAAGATCGAATTTAATTTATCAAGCGGCCAATAAAAACAAAATTTAATACAGAGTTGTAAAATCTTGAAATCAACTTTTAAACAAAATCTAAATGATGGAAATAGCTATTAAATTACAGGAATACCGAACTCATGAATTTATAAGAAAATTTCGGCATTTTCATAGGTAAAGACCTAATAATATCCCTATGTAATCAGACCAGGGTACTTTTCATACTGAAGAAAATTTAAATTTGTTGTTAAAAGTACTTAACATTTCGCTGCTAATATTAGAGGCCGCGGATTCGATTCCTGCTCTGTGCTCATTGGTTAACAAAAAACATCACACTGACTTAGCAAAATTAGGAATTATAAACACATCGGGTCAAACTAGTAAATGTAAAGTATGGAATAAATTTCAATAATTCCTTAATTCGTGACCAGAGGGCTGGTTTATTCCTTGCGCAAAGGATTGGTATTGCCATTCAACGTGGCAATACCGCCAGACTTCTGGCCACCTTCCCGGTTGACATCGATGGGGAGGAATTCTTTGACGACTGAACCTGCAGGATTATTTAGAGATATATTCTTCTTTAAATATATTTTAATTTAGATAACTTCCGTGTATATTCCTAATACTATATCGGTTTATATATATAAATCAAATAACCTTGGCTAACTAATCAACTACCTAGTGGTTTAATTTCGGGTTTTAAGTCTTTAAAATGTGTTTCTAAACAGACAAGTAAACGTTTATTTGAAAAATATTTTATTTCAAAAACTCAGCTTACATATTAAAAAGTATTAATAAACTGACGTTCAGTTAAGTACCGAAACAAATGAAGTTAGGTATCTATATTGCGCATCATACATGCATATAATCACGCATTCATCCCCGGGAGGTAAGGCAGAGGTGAATTAACACTCACATTTCACCAATTATTGAATTCTGTCCCACGTAACAGGGGGTAAGCCTACTGCCGTCTTCTTGGCACTATTGTTGACTCAAGCCATGCATCTGGGCTGTATATATCTGTCTGATGTTAAACAGTCCTATCCCATAGTCGCCTTGTACGACATCGCATGGAAAGAGATGTGGTGGTCCAAATTCTACTTAGCCGGGAACCACACGCATATAAAAGTATATTTAAAATTAAAACATTTGGAAAGTAAATACATAGATATTAGAAAGAAAAAAAAACTTTGTAAATTTGTGAGAGATATGCGCGTACAAACATAAAAATATATATAAACATCCGAATTTAGAACCTCCTTCTTTCTAGAACTCGTTTAATAAATAGACTCACATCTTTCATAATATAACATTAACTCACGCCTATATTCCCGAAAGGGTAGGCAGAGGTGTATACCCGCATTTCGCCAGTTTATGTTTAGGTCCCAATGTAATAGGTGGCGAAACCTATTGCCATTAACCGGGCACTTATAAACCTGCGATAAATACATACATAACTTCGAAAGGCATCGAAAAGTCGTTGGTGTGTGCCATGGTAAAACCTGGGATCGAACCCGAGACCTCGTCTCAGCAGTCTATTACCCATACCACTAGGCTACCGCGGTTTTCACATCTATCAAATACCAATAAAACAGTTTTCCTTTACCATTCGCTTTCGAAGTCCCGAGGAGACGTTCTTGCTAAGTTGTCTAGCGCGCAGTAACTGTACCATTGGGTTATCATAACTGTAGTGGCACTAGTGGCAGTGTGGCAGCCCGCTAGTACCGGTACGTGATTAGAACCAGGTTAAGTGGACACCGAACTATAATTAATGAGTGTTTTGTTTGTATGAACAGATTAGCTGCTTGTGCAGGATTCTGTAAAGTTGTAGTTTTGTGTAACAAGATGGTTGAATGAAATTTTAAAGCATTTAGTATGCTAATTATTCAAATCGATTAAGATATAGAAAAAGTTGAATCGGTTCAGGTGGGATTCGAATCCGCGATATTTCCCTTACAGGGGAACGCTTTGACCACTAAGCCACAGAACTTTTGCCCGAAACCATCCAAATTCCTCTATACATATATCCGTCTTACGACGACGTTGGGAGCTATCTACCGATATTCGTACGAAATATCGCGGTTCGAATCTCGCCTGAAGCGATCCAATTTTATCTATATCTTAATCCATTTGAAAAGGTGGTTCTGTGCTGCAGAGGTAAAGAACATCTGAAATAAAAAATCCAGTAAAGTGCGAGTCGGACTCTCGCACTGAGGGTTCCGTAACTTAAGTTACATAAACCGTAATTTATTTTGAATGCGTGGCCTTAGAAGTTTGATTTTTGCACAGTATCATGACGACATAGACTTGTGGTATGAAATTCAGCTAGATACCACTACGCATTTCTGAGAAAAGGGTCTTTACAGACAGACATACATACGGACAACGTAGTGGTCCTATAAAGGTTAGGTTTTTTTCTTTTAAGTACAGAACCCTAATAAAGAGAGGGCGAAAAAATTTAACGTAATTATTATAGTAAGGTTCCTTTAAGTCCACGTGCTCTCATATACATAAATACCTTACCAGTTCTGGCTTCGATTCTCGCTGAGTGTACATTTTTTAAGTTTTGTGTTGTTTATACACACTCTATAACCAATTAAACACTATACTTACTTTGTATCTAGATGGCAATATTTCATAAATTTTACTTATTATCATTATTTGTTTATAAAACAATATCCTACAACAAAAAAACACTGGTTTAAAATCTACTCCAGCTCAGCGCATGTTTATTTCAAAAGGATTTTTATTGAATTACATTCCACAGCAAAATACAATTTGCGGTTGATCCCAGCCAATTGAAAACTATCCCTCTATATCCTGGGACGATCGATCCCGCGGGATTGCGCCGGGATGCGGGATTACAATCCCGGAGACGCGCAATACATGTATTGTGATGGTCGGATTACATTTCAGTACTTACTTTTCATTGGTTGGAGATAACATTATTGGATTCTCGAATTACTTTGGGAGTACTTACCTACTTCATTGTAACTTTATTCATTAAGTAAATATATAACAACATAACATAAACTCACGCCTATATCCCCGAAGGGGTAGGAAGAGGTGCTAGCACCCACATTTCGCCAGTTTATGTTTAGGTCCCAATATATATTATGTTATGTTAATACTAGAACGGCCCCTAATATGCCAGCCAACAAATTGCCACTTCTCTAGAGCAGTCAGGTTATAGTTTCGTTAGCGAGTGCGTCATGTATGAAGTGACAATACCCACGGGGGCCACAAACAAACGTATATAACTGTCTGCAGTTCAGTTAGCGAAGGGTGAACTCACCAATTACAAGTCGTACCTTATAAAATAATATTATTTCGTAACCAGTTAGAGAAAATGGAACAAACAGACGTGCCTCCGTTCCGAGACGCTGTTACTTTTCTTTGTATCTTGATACATACATAAACTCACCCCTATATCCCCGAAGGGGTAGGCAGAGGTGCTAGCACCCACATTTCGCCAGTTTATGTTTAGGTCCCAATGTAATAGGTGGTGAGCCTATTGCCATTAACCGGGCACTTATAAACCTGCGATACATACACACATAACTTCGAAAAGCGTCGAAAAGTCATTGGTGTGTGCCATGATAAAACATGGGATCGAACCCGAGACCTCGTCTCAGCAGTCCATTACCCATGCCACTAGGCTACGGCAGTTGATTTAAATATGTAAATAAATAAATAAATATGTTAGTAAAAAGTAATTAAATATTAGGACATGTACCACAGCCTCACGGTGCAGGTACCAGCGAAAAAGTCATTTTCCAATGGTTTATTTATACATAATTTAATATTTTTATATTATTTCTTGACATAATTGTAAAATTTTGACGTTCATATGTTGTCTTTGTGTGCCTAAACTGAATAAATGAAATTGATTGTTCGTTAATTTAATTCTTGGCACCAAGGATTTGTGCTCGAACAAAGAACTAAAAAATACAAAATTATTCCATTTTGTTCACCCAAGTGCTGTCATTTAAGTGAACAAAGTGGAAATATACAGCTTGTAATATGAATTCAACTTGTATAGTAAGCATACTAAATGCTTTAAAATTTCATTCGATAGTTTGAGATGGACTGTGTCAAAGATGATATGGCTAGGTAGGGAGTGAATGTTAAGATAACTGCGAATTTTTTTTTATCGTGCGGTAATCTACTTCGGATACCCCCGTCGTGGCCAGCGGGGTGGTTATGCCGGGCTTGAACCGACTAAAGCCGCACGGCCGTCTTGGGCTATCTGTTGCCGAGGGTGAGGTAGCCTCTGGCAAATCACTCGCGCACCCCGACTGACCCAGGGCTATAGAAGGCCCCATCGCGTGTGGGACAACGGCTTCCTCATATTTTTCCAGAAACTACTAACTGCGACTAGAGTTGAATGGAAAATAGACGTATTACGCCGGTCCCATATAAAATTATGAGACAAGAGGAGGAACCGTAATGATCTAATTAACCTAACAGTACACACGAGATGTCGCACATCTTTATTTAGCTTCAGCTTGAACAAACAGCTTAATGAGCTTACATATTTGATAAGTAAATATTTATTTTTATACTGCTATTAGCAAACAAATACGGACTGCTTACTCATCTTTTGCAACAGGGAGGCACTCGGCACTCTCATATAAAAAAAAATATTAATACAATAATATTAACTAGAATTATAACATTTAATTTTCAATCAAATATGTTACACTTCAAATGGATAAATTTGCATGCAGATAATCTGCGAAACATGTCGGACCTTTTTTGTTTTTGTAACACCATTGTACACATACCGTGTTTCGAGCAATAAATGATTAACTGTGGTCTGACTTTCCTAAGCGACTACAGTATGGGGTTCTTCAAGAAGGGTAATAGAGATTTGTTCAGAGTCGGCAGTACGAGTGTACCGCATCTGGTGATGCATACATCTATAGGCCACGGTAACCACTGCCCATTAGTTGGGCCGTGTGATTGTTTGTCAAGTGGTTTTAAAAAAACGTGATTATGGTATCCATATAGATACTTACTTTTTTTTTATATAGAACACGTCAATTAGACTTCGCATTGCCTGATGGTAAGCTGAAGGCAAAGTCTCAGAAAAGAAGGTCACCATTACTTACACATACCGTGTGACAATGGTGACACTCAGCTTGACGGCCTCATCAAATGCTTTTTCACGCCCCGCTTAAAGGACCCGGGACTGTAGGAAGATGGAAACACGTGATTTGGTAATGAATTCCAGGCCTTAATAGTGCGACTGACATACATAACCTTTGATTTGCTTGACGTTCCGACCAGGTACTCTTCGAGTCCTTGAGATAGAAGGTTCTTCATCGGGTCGATCACAGTCTTGATATTTTTGATGTTTTCTTTTCGCCGTGTACCGTTGCTGGTACGCTATTTACCGGTACACTTGCAACCTTAAGCAGCATTCAAACGATCAACCAAAACTTCTATTACTCCATCACTTATTCCACAATCACAATCATGTTCCTTATCACCTATCACTCAACCCAAAATCACACTTAAGAAATCCGCGTAACACAAAGGAAAATCAGACATATTCCCCTGTGTTACGCCAAGGGATTTCATTTCATACATTAAACTGAAACAAGGCCATTCCCATCCCGACATTCCCGGCCTACTTTATCGCTATTAATCATCGAAACGTCTTCCTCTACGCACATAACGACTTCCCGTTCCGTTGTACATAATACATACATTTATATATCACATAAAGATGGTGATACAGATTATATATTACAATATACATAAACCACAGACGTAGGGAACGTTCAGTATGACAACCGAGCGTGTCACTTTTTTATACAGGCACGTCAAAATAACTCCACGTAAGTAACTGTATCTTGAAGACTATGAAGGCCTCCGGTAGATGATACCTTATAATGATATACCTGCCCAAGAATCCGGAACTAGGAACTGGGATGTCAACTGTGGGTACCGTGAAAGCCAAGATAATCCAATCAATGCTAAAATGTTGCACTTAAGTTTGGTGGCCTTTGATAGACGCTTACCTATTCAATTCTGCAGGACTAATAGGAATACAGAAACATGTATGTTGGCAAAGAAATTCAAGCATTTATAGTGCAGTAGAGAAGAAGTCGGTCCATTTTTTTCATAATACTAAATTTGTGTGTGTGTAATACTCAAGTGTCATCTTCCTCTATGTTTGCAATAGTTCATAGGGCACGGTAGCCTGAAGGTGAGGCTTGTATTTGTATGCTACCTTAGTAATATACAAAAGAAAAATATGAACTCGAGCAATTAATTTACATTGACCTGAATTTATAAAATTATTTCGCATTTACGGATTACGAGAATTAATTCCGTGTAATCCTCTCCTGGGAATCCCCTGGATTAGGTTAAATACAGCAACATTTAAGTAATACCCTATTTTACTGTTCAATGGTGTTTCGAACTCAAGATTTTGCGGTAGCAGGGTAGGACGGGAAGAGTCAATACATTTTGGTATTCAGGCGCAGATTATATAATCCGTTCTTAATTTAATAAGCTCATTTAAATAAATATATTTTAAGTACAGCTAAGTATCCAAATAGTGATGTTACCAAATACATATGACTTTTCGCAGTTAGAATTGCAGACAAAGCACGTATCCGCGGTGTTGCATTCGCAGAATTCGAAATTCGATTTACTGGTTCCCATCGCCTCTCGGGAAGCACGAGTTTTACCGAAGTTTGAAAAGTTCTATTTTCTTTTTACTTCTTAGTTGTTTGGTAAACTTTTGGATGTCAATGAGTTCTTTAGGTATAGCATGGCATGACCCAGTTTTGAAGTTGTGTAACGTTATAGCATCCTTTCGATGATGTTGTCGAATTTAATACGCTGATGGCTCAGGCTCTCATATTTCCCAAATATGAGAAAGAAAGAAGAAAGAAAGAAAGAAAAACCTTTTTATTTCGATACAGCATCGACTAACAAATACATTAGGTACTAAACACATTAAAAAACAACAAATAAAACAAATTAGTCCCGTTGCACCTAAAAGTAGCCAGTTCAGCATGGTGCCGGGCACAAGTACCTGACGCTGGTTTTCAACTGGCTCCTATGTGGAGGACGTGTGACATAATTAACTTAAATTTACAAAAATAAAAAGAGAAAGGAACTCAAAACCAAAAAATAAAAAAAATAGAATAAAATAACAACACAATAATAGAAAAAAACAACAACGGCCTTGTCGGGGCAGTCTGTGGCGTTGTGTGTGTGAGATAGAACAAGACGGTATATTTTGATATACCTAATTACGTACAAAATTATAATGTCATCAAGATTACATAACCGTTATTAATTCAAAATGTAGGTATACAGTTGACATCGGGGTTAAATGAAACCATAAAATAGTTATTGTGCTCGATTAGTCAATTTTCACTGACGTTTTCGAAATGAATTCCTTCTAATTTTCAAATATATACATATTCTCTTAACCCGTGGTAAAAAAAATCTGACAAGACAAAGCGCGCAATATCCGATCACCAAAAGTGTCCGATTAACAGCAAGTGGTCACCTGTAGACATGAATGACAATGCGTTTGTAGAATAGAATTGAAACAGATTAATCAATGTTTGAGATTGACATAATATATGTTGACGACTGTCATAAACGTCATAAATGTCAAAATATGTATCAATGTATGGGACATTCATCATTCACAACCAACCTATTCGCATTCCGCCTGTCACCCTGCCCTGAAACCGGCGGCGTTTTCGAGGACGAGTTGGGGACTCTATTGTTCCCACACCCTAGGAGAGGGCCATATTGAGTGGCACTGGGTCGGCCGGGTTGCAAGGGATATCTGTTAACCTCACCTTCGGCAACCAAAAACGACCCACAGGCGTCGTGCGTTTTAGTCGGTTCGAGTCCGACATAACCTTTCTCACCGGCTCCGGTGGTGGGGGTATCCGTGGCGATTTTCCGCACTTAATAAAAACATATTCGCATTTGTCTATGGAGGCTTGTCTCAACATAGTTGTCGAAATATTGTTATTATTCAAAATATTCGTACCAATGTTAAATTTCTGTTAATATTAAATACACTAAAGTCTATTCCGGCGCTGAAATTCACTTAGTAGTGGAAGGCCTGCGCTTTGAAGATATGGCACGCCATTAGCTTCCAATATACCTCTGCTATCCCATCTAGGGAAGGGGTAGATAATGTGGAGCCAGCATATTAAATTCGTATTAAGCAAGATTGTTTGGTCTATCGGCGTTCGTGCAGCTGTTGCCGCCTGTAAAACTTCTTGTAATATTATAGCCATCTTTATCATTATGGTTACTGCATAGAGAGGACAGCCACGAATACAGGGTTGAGTAGGAATTGGGAGGTATAAGGGAGAAGGAATTGTCATAAAGCGTTAACATCCTCATCAGCCTCATAAACGATTTCCCTGATTTTTAAAAGAATACAAGTGTCTGAAGATTGCACTTTGGAGCCTGGGGTCCGCTTATTATATGGGAGTTACTGACATCTGACCTCCCAATCTTGATAGAAAAATCTATGCAAGAGTCTCGTCAATTATTTAGCAGGGGCACTGGCTAGCAGATAAGGTTGGCCTGGGCTCCAAAGGTGTTGGGCGCGTATACACAAACATAAATGTAAGCATGAATCTAGTAAGTAGTAATTCTTTCGGTTATCAATATACTTCAAAATATAATGATACACATCAATTTAAAACAATATTGCTGCAAGCACAAACAAATTTCAATTCCAAAAAAAATTTACAAATTCGTTCAAAAATTTCGTGCGGCATATATTCGCGCTAAATAATCACATTCGCACCCCTTGGCACATCACTACCCACACACCTATCGATCTGACGAGATACAACATGACATATACCCAAATACATCACGGTAACACGATATTGCAAACTAATTCTTATCGCGTATTATATATGATCGAATTTCGTCTGACAACCTATAACCTAAAAAACATGTTGGATTTAATTTGCTACAGGGCCGCATTCGGCTGAAACGTTTTTCGGATGGGATGACGTCATTAATTTGATAAATTTTAAGCTGGTAACTCGGGTGTCGTGTTTGACATAATTCTGTTACGTAATTATGTTATGTAGCCTTCTCATATATTATATTCACGACTGTGTTTCCCGGAGTGGTAGACAGAGGTGTCATGTCTATACCTGTATTTCACATGGCTATGATATGTTTTACTCTCATAGGGCGATTTTATTGCCGTATACTAAGTATTTTCCCAGACTCTGTATTGCTGCTGAGAATTTTTCATCGTAAAATGTAATACTGCCTGACCCGAGAATTGAAACCACTACTGCGCCGCTCGCTTCTGAATTCGCCACCAAGGCCTGACCCTTTCGGCTAAGCTAAATTTCTTGTATGAGTTTACATCGGTAGTGTAATGGCCAGGATTTGTATCCGGGAATTCTCGAACGTAAAGCCGTCGCTTTGATTTTAATTTAGTTAACATGTGTATAAATATACCACAAAGAATCCACTAAGTATTTTACGGTCGGGCACATAATCGGCATCGGCAAGGAAAGGATCTTTCAACATTCGTCAGCACTGTCGGAAACTACGCTTTGGCATGCTGCAACATCCTTAGGAATGATGCCGATGGATACTTTTTCTTGCCCATGCCTATAATGTGCGACGGCCCTTAATCTTATGAATAATTTATGTAATAATTTTTAAGATTGATTCAATTTAGAAAATATAAGTCGAAATCTTTTTTTTTCTAAGTCTGTTCATAGTTTATGCCACTGTCCCTTCTCTGTCAAATTGACTTTGTCATTATCTAATAAAACCGCATTCCTTTGACAGTGACAAGTTTGACAACCGTAGTTTCGATTTTAGCCATTTCACTGATTCGCTTGTACATCTATAATTATGATTAATTATTGATAGCAATGACGGACAGGCGGGTCTCCTTCATTATTGTTAATAAATAATTAATTGTAACATAGAATTGCTTTTATGTAGTATATAATTACGTCATACGCATTGGCCGGAGTGGGCGTAGGCTTGAAGGATGGAAGTAATAAAAGGGCATGGACTAACAAACTTTATGAATGTATTCATCAGTACTATCATTTTTATTATATCCTTAGTAAATAACCTAACTAAATATTGTCCTGTTTCGGACATTAAATGCGTAGGTATGAAAGAAATGTCTTGAGATGGGCTTTAACTATGAAAGTGGATGGCCACAAGAGAAGAGAAAGACCTAAAATATAGGTGAATTTTTTAACGTGTGGAACTCTACTCGGTTACCCCCTGCTGGGGCCAGCGGGATGGTTATATCAGTCTCGAACCGACCAAGACCGCATTAGGCCATCAGTTACCGGGGGTGAGGTAGCCTCTGGTATAATCCTCGCGCACCTCAAATGACTCAGATCTATAGCAAGCCTCATTGATCAAAGAAAAATGTGCTTATGTCGGCGTTTTGCCACTCTTACTCTTCCCACGTTTTATGACACGTCTCACAATTTATGTCACGTAGGTATAAGTATGTCACAGTAAACTGGATTGGCAGAGAGGTGAATATGCTAGGTTTCTGATCTATGGTCAGGAAACAAAAAAAAGAAAAAAATTTTTTTATTTATTTTTAAGCATTGTTGTACCTATGTATTCCGTTGTGTTAATATTGTCTCTAAAAATGTGCGCTGTGTTTTATAAATAAAACATATTTTCTTTCTTTCTTTAATTGTGGGACTACAACGTCTCCATCTTTCCCCAGAAAAAAAACGGCAAGAGATAGATGGACTGTGTGAAAGATGATATAGTTAGGAATATAGCGAATGTTGAGATGACTGCAACAATAATAAAATATGGTATAATTGAAGGAGGATGATGATCCCCCTGATGCTACGCTTATAAGCATTACGAATATGTGAAAACTATCAGTGCTTCCTATGTATATACAGTTGAATGTTATGAGGTAGCTATCTAAACTGAGTTACAATAGTGACCTGGTAACAGGTTACAGTGGCGCCCAACGTGGGGCTTGTTACCAAATACCTCATCATGCTATACCATATCTAAATGTTTTGTACAATAAGTAACATCATGTATAAAAACAATTATATAAGTAGAAGAAGCGGAAGGTGTATTCCTGTATCATAGCAAATGGAAACATATGGTATCTGTCTACCCCCTTACGAAACAGGCATGACTGTATGCATAGTACCTTCTTTTTTTTACGTGCGGAAATTCCCCACGGATACCTCAAACACCGAAGCCAGTGGGAGAGGTTATGTCGGACTCGAACCGGCTAAAACGCACGACGCCTGTGGGTCGTTTGGTTGCCGAAGGTGAGGTTAACAGGCATAACCCTCACATCCCGGCCGAGTATGTTTAGTACCTGTAGTATAATATTATAATATTACATCATCAAACGCGACTGTACCTGGCCACAGCACTATCCTAATATTCTACTTAAAATCGATCGGCTGATGAAACAAGACCAACTAATCACAAGATGGCTGGTCGTAAGCTATATATTCTACACACAGACTTAATCCTGTTACATGGACCGCGCAGAGCATCACGACAAAGCACTTGGTGGAATGAGTAGGGGTGGGAGACTGTAAACAAGGCGTCTGCCAACTTGTTTGGCGATTGGTTGAACTGTAAGCAGATCTGCTTTTGTCAGTTATTTTTGGATAGAAAAGTATCAGTGTCAATTTTCTTCGAAATGTTTTAGTATTCTGTTTTGTTATTTGTTTTGTGACAGAAATAATCTATTGAGCTTGATGTTATTATGAGGAGTAGGTTTGTGTAGACCCTTGTTGTTTATTGATCAGGTAGCAAATCAAATAATCATCACCGTCATTAGTGCATCCTAGACTTTGGGAATTCGGACTTCTGACATAAGGACATTCCTCTCGAAATAGAGAGATCAAATGGAAGTCGCTTCCGTAAAAGACTATATCCTATAAACCGTTCATGAATCAAGGAGGAGTAGGAAACCACCCTTCTATCTCACCTTTTTAAAACCACGCACCCCGAGCTTCAAAGTTCAATGTAAGCGGACACCCCGGTTCATAACAGTTCACGAAAAGATTTTACTAGAATACTGGTTTCGAATCAGGAAAACAGCATCCTCGTTTGTATCGGTTACAACCAAAGATAAAATAGACTTCTATCGCAACTGGGTACGAAATACAGTTACGATGGCAGTCGAAACCAGACACAAACCCTCAAACTCGTCAATAATATACATGCGCACATACATAACATATTATATTAGTGTTGCCACCGTCCGTATCAAACTACCCCCTAATTCATATGCACGCTGCATGTTTACAGTAAACAAAAGTTTCTCGCAAAGATCTCACCTTTACCACGCTAACCCAATCTCTATGGTAATCAGACCTAATGTCATGTCAGTCACCTATACACGCTAAAGGAAATTCCACCTTATTTCGTAGTGTGAAAGTCGTAATTAGATTGTGGTACTGAAGTGAAACTTCTGCATCAAATTCTGTTGGCTATTCTGTGGTACTGGCTAGTATATACATCCTGTTTGCTGCCAACGCGGGTTACAACTCCCTTATGCTCCTGAATCATGTATCCCCCTACTGTTTACCGCCAGTGGGATGTGCAGAGAGTATACATAGAAGGTATAAGACAACATTTCGTAAACTACCTTTATTTTTAATCTGACGCATGTCGTAACCAGTGTCAATTTTTTTGTCGTGTCATTTCTATTTAGTATCTACTTAAATATCAGTATCAAAATAGTCGAGATATTTACCATGTTGCATTGTTTCGAGTTTCCGATGTTTCGGCGCTGTTGCAAGCACCATGATCACGGAGGAACTGGTATTGGCGGTGAACAGAGAAAAAGTTATTTAGGAGTAAATATATCTTAGTCGGCACTCACCACACTGGCTACGTCAGGGGGGTATCCGAAGTGGATTTCCGCACGATAAAAAAAAGGAGTAAATATATCGATCTACCCTCTTTCGAGTTCTTTTACCGTGATAGTTTAAGTACTTAAATAGTATTGTCCAAAGTTTTTGGTGAATGAAACCTTACATCCAGCCGTGGTTTTATCAGACTCGAACAGATAAAACCGTACAATATCCTGGGTCTGGATGTCGGGGTGTGAGATTAATGAGACTAAGACATTTTCTTCGTACCCCGGCTAACGTCAAAAGTCTAACTCCGGTTTCGAGGTGGCCTCCTCGAATGTGGGAACCACCGTATCCCAATCTTGCCCCCGAAAAGGGCGCATCACATCGCCACCTGTAATGCCATACCCTCATCATACAATTGAAAGACACTCTCATCATCTTTTCATACTGTTGAGTTAACTTTACCCTTAAACAGTGACGTCACTATTTATTATTAATAAGCACTTACCCCATAATTCGTCCGAATGTACATAATTAATCACCCGTAATGGGTTCCCCCACTATCTGGCGATAGTTCCGTCTGTAAGTTTCTTTGATGTTGAATGATTTAAGCTTTGAATCAATCCAAATTAGAGGGCTGTGGGGTAAAGTGTATCATCTGCTGCCAGCTGAAGTGTGAACTTATCTCAAAGTACTAGAACCGCGGTAGCCTAGTGGTATGGGTAATGAACTGCTGAGACGAGGTCTCGGATTCTGTCCCAGGTTTTACCATGGCACACACCAATGACCTTTCGATGCTTTTCGAAGTTATGTGTGTATTTATCGCAGGTTTATACGTGCCCGGTTAATGGAAACAGACTCACCACCTATTACATTGGGACCTTAACATAAACTGGTGAAATGTGGGTTCTAGCACCTCTGCTTACCCCTTCGGGGATATAGGCGTGAGTTTATGTTATGTTACTAGAACACTAACAAAGAATCTTTACATCGAAACTAGATGTGCCTGTGACTATGTCCGTGTGGACTTAGATCTGGGGTTTTAATTATTAAGGGTCATTTTAAATATGGCGTAAAAATGTTTGCAAAATTTTTATTTGAAACAATGTTTCAAATAGTAGTCAACAACGCGCTAATCCATCAGGTCTGAATTGACATTATTACTTTTTCTAAAATGGAAGTAGCTATTAAGTTACGCTTTATGATATCAGCTAACATATTTATGTTAACATATTATGTTGTAACAGTCAGTATACCCAAAAGGTACAGTCGCCATCAGAAGTAAGCTAATACTTGACACATTCCAAGTTACAGAAGAGCACGAAAATGTATATGTTTATACATATTCCAAGTTACAGAAGAGCACGAAAATGTATTTATTTATACACATTCCAAGTTACAGAAGAGCACGAAAATGTATATGTTTATACACATTCCAAGTTACAGAAATGCTTATATACACATATTATATACTCATTTTCGTGCTTTAATCCCGTAAAAAGTAAATTTCGAAATATAAAAATGACACCAAAGACGTCGTTCAGTAATTTTATTCCAAATACAATCTCTCTAAGTCAAGTAATAAGAAAGCTCTTAATATAAACTGTTTAAAATACAGACTCCTTTAAAAACATCGAATAACAACTCAAACACGATTTCTCGTATAAATACTGAAGATATTATGCTAACCTGATTCTGGGTGACTTGTTTGCGCTTGTCACTTGCCTGATAGCTTAAAAGGTTTAGAGTTGACACCTCAACGAATCGCAAAGTGACTGTTTCCGATACTTTGGTAAATAAGAACTAGTTTAGAATTATGCGATTGTGTAGATAGGGATTTAACCATTGACTTTATACAAAATTTATACAAAAATTGTACAGCAATGTGTGGCCGTGTTTATAACGCAGTACCAAGGGAATTTAAACATTTACCCACAAATAGGTTTTGTAGAAAATTTAAATTATGGCTTTTAGAAAAATCGTTTTACTCATTAGACGACTACTTTAAAATTGAAATTAATTGATTGACATAAAAATGTAAATACCTATTGTAGACATTATTGATGAATTTATTTCGGACACTGAATTATCTTGGACATTATGACTATATTATTATTATTCTGACTATTATTATTCTATGTTATTATATGTTAATCTAATTCTCATAATCTTAGTTATTGTATTCCAATTCTGTTTTGAATACCCAAGCATGCAAATGTAATTTAATGAAAGAAGAATTAAATAGAGCCTAAGCGAACATTTGCATGCCATTGAATGGTAGATGTGCTGAACTGTATCTAATCTTACTTAACACCATGTATGACCACATTTCTGCAAATAAATGAATTTTGATTTTTTTGAATTTTTTGAAATTACAATAGACAAGTGGTTAAGAAAAAAATATACGGGGCAGTCTATGGGAACTGTGAAAACTAAGTAACTTGTATCGTCGTGACGTCAGATCCACCCATTCTGACGTGACAAGCGCGTACGTTGACGGCCCAAGCGTTAGGTGACGATGACGCCAGTTCCGTAATTTTTGTTCGCTAAAAAAGTGTTCAAAGCGCATATAAAGGTTTTCACTTCAAAAAAATGTGACTGGTTCCTGGATAAGGCGGGAGTGAATTCGAATTTCGAACAAGACATAGAAACTTAAATAAGTGAATGAATTTTTGATATCTATATGCCTTGATGCGCTATACTTACATAATATGAATAGCGCACTTTTCTGTGATGATATCTACATGATAGCAACAAAAAGTTACACATTGTTGCTGGTCCATTACTGATCTAGTAGTATACCGGAATATTTTAATGAGTTGTTCCTTTTTCCGTAATCCTAAAACTATTCAAAATCGATAAAAAATTGAAACGTTCGAAGCGGGATTCGAACCTGCGATCTTTCCCTTACAGGGGGAACGCTCTGACCACTAAGCCGCCGAACCTTCGCCTGAAACCATCAAAATTTCAAAATTTTAGCAATAGCTTCTTATACGATTTTGAATTTTTAGCATACTAAATGCTTAAAATGTCATTCATTCCTAAAACTAATACCATTTCGAAACTTCTACACTCAGCAGCACATTCATAAACAAACAGCTAAGCTTCTCTTTATTCATATTTCAGACATACTATAATCTTTAAATACCTATCTAAATATTAACGCATAACTACCATAGTCTTCCCCCCTATCCTACGGTATACGCATGAGGTACCTACGTATATTTCCTGCCAGACCGAAAAAAAACACGACCCAGAAATGTACGCTGATTCGAACGTCCGGCCGGTTAATTAATGGACATATAGTTACCTATAGTAGCTATCTGGACATTTTCCCCTCACTCCCCCTCGTGCGTTGCGGCAGAGCGTCAAAAAGGGAAATACTTTTCAGGAAAATGAAGCAAGGCTTTTTGAAATTTGCCGGGGTTTATTTTACTTTTTTTATACGCATATATATAACGCATCAGTATCAGAATAAACGGGTGATCATGGTGCTTGCAATAGCGCCGAAATATCGGAAACTCAAAACAATGATCCATGGTAAATATCCCGTTTATTCTGATACTGATGTGAGTGACCATGATAGTTTAAATACCTAAAAAGAAACGCAGTTCAACAGTGCAATACAGGTACAGAAAAAATATATACATACACTGTAGGTAGGTACTTATCTATTTACCTCTATAGATAGATAGATAATCTTTATTCTACACCAACAGATTTACAGTAGGACAAGTAGGTAGTATGTATACAGTGCAATGTACAATGGGCGGCCTTATCGCTGAATTGAATACATGAAACCACATTGAATACTTACATGAAAATAGGGGTAAAGTGATGATTAGAAAAATAGCAATGAAAAACCTAGATACTCGCTTAAATGAAACGTAAGTGCAATCGACGAAAAATTTATTTAATACAGCAGAATACATGGAATACAGTTAACGCATAAGTTGTTAGTTTTAGAATCCTTCCAGGACATAATATATTTTGAGTTTTGTTTATTAAGTACTAGCTGTTGCCCGCGGTCTTGATGTCGGTTGTCGCAACCAAACAGCCTATGTTCTTTCTCAAGGTCGTCAAATCTACCCCAATGCCAAATTTCACCAAAATCTGTTCAGCGGTTTAGATGTGAAAGCGCAACAGACAGACAAACAAGATTACTTTTTGTAATCTTCGTTGACTGTACATCATCACATTTCCATCATTCGTCTTTACACATATTACACGTAGGTATATTTCATAAAATACTATAATAATTATTATTTATGGCGCCTTTACGTATGACAGTGGAACAAAGTCATAGTGATGTGAATTTGAAAAACGAGGCAATTTTTTTTTCTTCCATACAGTCGGAGTACGGAATACTCGGATAAAACAATATACATGGTAAATATCCCGGCGATTTCGCTTATTTGCCGTGGTACCATTAAACAGTACCATGATGGTACTATGGAAATTATTGTTTTGCCGTCGTTCTATTATATTGATTGTACCATAGCAAATAATATTTTTTATTTACCGTGGTACATGCAGGAAACAAAATAATAACCAATAATAATAAGTTTTATATTTGAATAAAGAAATAATAATCAAAGTGTATTTAACCTAAACTCGTAATTTTTCCAATGCATATCCAACTGCAATCTCTTTATTAATTAACTCCATCTGCACATATCTAATGAAGTCATCATTTAAAATATCCCCTTTATTTTTACACTAATATTGTGAACGACCATGTCAATCTCAAATTAAACGTAAGATCTTTTTAATATTTAACGTTATTCAGCAGCTCATCATGAATTTTAAAGGGAATTTCTTGTTATCTCTAGTAGGTATTTTTTCTATAAAGTTATTAAGAAAAATACTAGAGTATTAGAATTTCAATTATTTATAAGTAGGTATTGAATAAGACAATTTGTACTTTTCCACTGTATTTTATTTTTCACCTGACTGCAGCGTTCTCCCTGTAAGGGAAAGATCGTGGGTTCGAATCCTGCCTGAACCGATTTTTTCTATGTCTTAATCGATTTGAATACAGAATATACCTATACAAACCTGCAGTTTCCGACATCAAAGAATTCTTCCCCATCGATGTCAACCGGGAGGGTGGCCAGAAGGCTGGCAACATTGCCACGATGAATAGCAATACCAATCCTTTGCGCAAGGAATAAACCAGCCCTCTAGTCACGGGTAGCGTCAATTAAACGTTTAGAAATGTCTCAAAACAAAAAACGCGCAGAAACTGTTGTGTTATTACTGATACTAACCATATCGTCCTCTAACCATAACTGTATGTCTGTATAATACAATATTATGTGTTAGAAAATATTGTTACGTTCTCAATATTCCGAGAAGTGTTTACCCGCCAGTGTTATGTTATGACGTCATAGGGAAAAGTACCAAACTAATAATTAATTATGTACGTACATATGATACTACGTACTACGTACGTATGTGCGTGGGTAGCACCGGTAATCTTTTAATCCTGTTATGTAATATATACTATATGATATTCTTTAATATGGCGCAGGTCGTGACGTTTTACGATATGAGAGATATAGTTTGACAAATAATAATTGTATTGAAATGACAATATTTCTAATTATTCCAAAGATTTCTATAGACAGACATTAGAATAGTAGTCTAATGTCTGTCAGACACACTGTCTGTAAGAGTGACAAGATAAAGTAGTATGGAACACTTATGAGGACTAAGGGTACCTACGAAAAATTTCCCGAGGAAAACCTAGGTGTTCCCCCCGTTAAAATGTATAGGTATAGCTTATAGCGTCTTACCCCTCGTTTTCACTTAAGTATAAAACATGTATTTGACAAGTTGCAATATGTTACAGGCTACAGTGTGAACGCAAATGTGTTTACAACTTGTCAGCTATACATCCTATGTGAACGAAAAAGTATTTGAGATTCACGTATAAAACAAGTATTGTGTTTTGATTAGTCTTCTACAAGTAATGTACAAACAAGTTTATAACTTGTTTCGTGGTGAAAACGAGGGGTTAGGACAGGTATGAAAAGCGGCACGTAGTTTTTTTTTCTTCGATTCACGGCTGCTACAATACCAATAGTTTATATTTTATTCCGTTCTACCAGTCTTGTAGTGTACTCACTAGTTAGTATGCAATCGGCACAGGAGATAAGTCACAAGCCGTCACACATTTAAATTGGGAGTTCGGAAGCTCATGCTGGATAAATTGGAAGAAACTTCATTGTTTCAATAAATAAACAATAAAAAATAAGTGTACAACTTTATTATAATTATGAAAAGATATATAGGTAGGTAGATAATTATCTTTTATGCCGTGTGTACATAAAAATCATTGATGGAGAAATATACATAGAATGAAATCTTTCATGTAAGTAGGTACACAATTTTCGTATTCAGTAGAAATATTTTCGATATTTATTTACTTCGATATCAAAATATGAAAAAAACATTACACATTTTCCTTTACCGAGTCACCTATCCAATTAGTTGATTTATGACATGTCATCTGTTACTGCCGAGTGACAGATCACACAAATTCGGTCCAGCAGAAATAATGTTCAATCATTTTCCCGCTGATACAGAAATGTCAGACATTTTTTTTTCAGATAGGTAAATGTTGCCCGTATGTTTAGTAAAATTTCTACATTCGATTTAAGGACGTTCTATTTTAATTACCGTAAATCTAATTTTATTAACTTGTTCCGTTTGTAATAATGATTGTCGAAAGATAATTAACGTTAAAGACATTTTTAATCATTCCTGTACAATTTTTAAAAGTATCAACAGCATATAATTTAAATGAAGAATATACTCTTTCGATCTATACTTTAACTAAATGTGTATTACTATTAATTGTTCCCTCAAACTTCAATTTCAAATTATTTCCAGTAGGTAAGTGTTATATCTATATATTTTATAAAATGGTATAGGTACATTTATGTGTACCTATAGATAACAATGGTAATAATATGGAGGTAATTTTATCTAAAATGTATTATACATAATTTTAAAATGGAGTACCTACATAAATTTTCTTAGTTGAATTTCGTAATGAAATTAATAAAAATTGTAAAATAAAAACTTCATTAAATTTATTGTCATCATTAAATTAGAATCTATCGCTAGATATAAAATTACAATCTCAAGGGAGTATTTACATAATTTTTATTTGTAATACCGTTATCGCTTACATATTTGTTAAATATAATATAACGTTAATATAAAATGACTCAAATAATCAACATTTAATTATTATTTTTTATACCACTTAGGTGGCAGACAAGCGCACGGCCCACCTGATGGAAAGTGGTTACCGTGGCCTATGGACGTGTGTAACACCAGAGAATCCACACTCGCGCTGCCGACCCTGTAAGCACAGAGTTTCTGTCCTGTCAGTGTAGAGGACAAAGCCTTTAGTCATCCCACTGACAGCACAAATTCTCCAGTGAGCTCTGGCTACCCTACTCACTGCTGGGTACACAACACGAAGTTATTATAACCGCGGTATTCTGTAGGGCGGAGGTACTTCCCCAGTCGGACTGCTCAATTGGGCCGAAATACCACCGTGTCCTACCTCCTATAAATAATATTTAATAGGTACTTAACATCTAATACTACTATATGTATTGGTACTCGTTAGATAGATAGGTATACAACTAAAGTAGTTACGGGACAACATAAATTGTCACTAGAATAATACACATCACTCTGTAAAGGCGGGAATTTTTTTTTCTGTCATTTTTGAATATCCAGTATGACACAAAAGTTTTGCTGAAATGTCTTCTTCTTCGTCTTAGCGTTAATACCAGTCACATCTGAAGCTTTCACCTCCGATTCTGCGATCCGCTTTACCAGAATAACTGCGCATTTGGCTGAACTTCAATATTTTCCGTGAAGTCTGCCATCTAACATCCGCAACCCAAAGGCGATATCGCATTGAAACAAGTTAAGAAAGTTCTTCTGTAATGTATTGAATGAAACGAAACTTGTACTATGTATTTAAAAAGAAATAAACGATTTAAAAAAATATATATAATTATAATTCATCACGTCATATTTTAATAAGCAGACCATTGTACCCAAATTTAAAAAAAAAACATAATAAGTATCATCATATATTATTTAGTTTTTTGCAAAAATTCCGAACTTCTTAAAAAAAACATTTATCCTTTTTTTAAATTCAGAATTCGAATGCTTAAGTAACAGTCCAGTGACAAAAAACTGAAGACGTTTTTATTTATGGCATGCACTATCTATAGGTAAGGTAGAGGACGCAAGGGGTGGTTTCTATTGTAGGTCAGTGGGTGGGACCACCTCGTGCCACCCCTTGTGGGTTGCCACCCTGTGCGTGTACCTATTGGGCGGCCTCCTAGTTTTTTTTATTTTATTTAGGGAGTCTTTGTAATTAGATTTTTTATTCCTTAGAATGAGGTAACTTGTAAGAATAAACTTTTTTCGTTTTGTTGTTTTTGTTCTTTAACAATACCAGTTGTAATTAAAAAAAGAGTAACAATGTAATTATAGCTCTTGAAAATTGAATTTTAATTAATATCTGTGTAGGTATTATTGGGCAGATAAAGGATAATTATTGTATGTTTTCTGCTAAGATGTTGGTTTACCTACTGAAAGCCGATAATAGACTACTTACTTGCCTGCACAAAATGAATGGTGGCAATGTTATCAGTGGGAGTCAATGTTACCAGTAGGTACCTAGGTAGCTAATGTATTAGGGTCGAGTTTTGAAACGGCAAGGGTTTTTTATTAATTAGGTAAAGTTTTAATTTTCAGTAAAGTTATACCATATTATGTGTAATAAATTACATTAAGGTTGTACCTACTTATTTTAATCATGTAGGTACTTATCTAATATTTTGACTGTTTGATTTATTTTATTTTCTCTCTGTTTCAGGTAAGTGTTTCTTCATACTCGTAGCAGTCTAAAACATGAATTAATGAGTAAGTTAATTACTTAAATACCTTTGTAGAATTACATTTGTATTAATGTCCAAAGTGTGCACGCAATTGTGAGATTTTTTTTTGTTAGCGTTACAAACAATTTATCACAATATTAATTAATTTTCATTTTTCAATTCATCTTAGACTTTGCACAAATTACGGGAAAATTGTGAGTAAAAGTTAAAACACATCGATAATAATGATTTTGGTGTTAGATAGGCAAGTTCAACCATAACTATACTACAAGTAATACTATTCGGTTAGGTAGGTACTCAACTAAATGTTACAAATCGAATGGAGTACCTACCTATAAATAAATAACCAAATATGGGTATCAAGAAAAAAGTCCGTAAGTAATATATAAAAGTCTTTACAAATAACACATTCATTATTTAAAAACATGAAAGACGAATGTATCAAAAGAAATACATAACCTTAAAATACTTTTTGATGTAACTACCCACCACAGATGAAATTTACTTACGATATTTAGGTACAATATTTTGACTGTGGTTCGAATCGAATTCGAATCGTCAATTTGTTCCGAATCTTTGAGTAATGGAACAAATGAACAGGAAATTCTAAATTTAAATAATTTACTCGATCGTGTGTACAACGGCGCGCGCAACTTTTTTATCTTGCTTCTCCTATTGTTCCACAAACAGCTTAACTTCAAAAATGGAAAGAATAAGTAAAAATATCGTGTGAAAAAACACAACGGTTTAGGGCACCGAAGGTTCCATTACCCCTCGTTTTCACTACGAAACATGTTATTAAACAAACTTGTTGAAGACTTGTAGAAGACTAATCAAAACACAATACTTGTTTTATACATTTATCTCAGATACTTTTTCGTACACATAGTATGTACAGCCAACAAGTTGTGAACAAATATAAAACACATTTGCGTTCACACTGTATATCTGTGACATATTGCAACTTGTCAAATAGGTACATATTTTATACTTAGGTGAATACGAGGGGTTAGAGCTTTGGTTGGATGCAACCTAAAGGCTAATTTGTCCTTTAGAAAAAATTATCAAAATTAAGTTTCGATCTGTCAAAATCAAATGAAATATCATACAAACAGTATTTTCGTAACACAAGTTTTAAAAAAGAACATTGACATAGCGATCTTTTTTAACACTAGGTAATTTAAAAAAAAAGTTTAATCAGGCTCTCTCAGACTCCTAATCATTTTGAAATACTTTTTAACTATTGAATACTAGTTAGCAATCATCCTTACGCAACAATAAAATTGAACCAAAGTCCACTCGATATTATCTGGCTCTTTTTTTTTTTTACGTGCGCAAAATCCCCACGGATACCTCTCCACCGGAGCCGGTGAGAGAGGTTATGTCGGACTCGAACCGACTAAAACGCACGCCGCCTTTTGGTTGCTGAAGGTGAGGTTGACAGGCATATCCCTCGCACCCCGGCCGACCCAGGGCCATCTCTCACGATCTGGCCCTCTTCTCGGGTGTGGGGAGTACAGAGTCCCCAACTCGTCCCCGGAAACGGGGAGGCGCGCCATGCGCGCCGCCGCCGCGGCCTGCTTCTGCCAGGGTAACAGGCGGCTCCACCTGTCACCCCCAGGCCGGCGCTCATGGTGGGCGGAGGTCGTTCATCGACCTCCGACGACCGAGTTGCCTTCGTACGCGGGCAGCTTGGCTTGCGATCCTTCGTCGCTCCCGCTGCCGCTCCCATTATCTGGCCCTTGATTCTGCTAATTTTGTAGAGTAATAGTAAATTCTAAAAATAAATGGCATTTTTTGCAGTATCAGTGTGTTAACGACAGTGTCATGATCCGCCCGTCTAACTACAAATTCAATTTTTAAATGTTTATTTAAAAAGTATGCACTTACCTATGTTATGCCATTTTTAAATTAATAAATAACGACCGCCACGAACGGTTCGCGAAAGAGCGCTCTGATTGGCCCAACGCGTGACGCCTTCACCCCGCTAACCACTGTGTCCGCCATTTTATTTGCAAACGAAAAAGTATTGTGTCCGATCCGCCGAACATGCCACGCGCTTAATAGGTACCTCTCGCACCCTGTTCTGATGGTCTACCTACTAAATTATTTCTAGTTTTTCATTTTCACTATCAACAAACACCTATCACTTACGAGGGGTTATCATAAAAATTAGCAGAATCGGGGCACCGATCTGTCAGTTTTAAAATTAACCAGTGTTTCCACTACTTAAAAGGATTATTTGTTTAAAATAAATAAATGAACAAGAACTTAATGCCGCTACCCGCATTCGAACTACACAGTTAGGTACTTAGATATTATTTTTATTTTCATCTGTTCAGCCGTTCCAGATCTGTCTAGATAACTCAATCGTCGAGACAGTTCTGCCACTCACCTTATGACGTGGGTATAATGAATTATATTTGACACATACGCGACGTATTATTTGGACAGGTGAATCCTTGGAATGTCATTTGGTATTTATTTTTTTACTTTTATTTCGTTTTCTGAGAGTTTTGAACAAATATACAATTCCTTTTGAACACGATAAGTTTAGAATAATGATTAGATTAAACGTCTGTGAAACTATACGATATGTAAGCAGTATTCCACGAAATACACGTCCGAAGTTTCAAGAAGTTGAATCCACGTACCAACTAGACTGGCAGTACGGTATAAAAATTGGCTACGTACCCATACAATCAGCATCACATTAATATACACTATCAAAGTACTCAAAATCGTCGTCCAATTTTTTTATTAGCTATCACAAAGCGCAAATAGTTTTAAGCATCCAGTGTGGTCATAACATCTTAACAATCAATTTTCCATAATAATGTAAGATAGCAGAGTGTTCATATTGATATGTTGTACCTACTAGCAGGTCGCTCAATGGTATATCTAACCCGTCGTCGCAATCAAGCTCAAAAATACGTGACACTTCGTTGTCTAAACTCTACTGAAAGAGATCTAAAGTAACTTCATGGTACAGTCAACGATAGAACGATCTTGACTACCAAGAGTACCAGAACTCTCTCAACAGGAAAGGGGGAAAACGATACAGATCTTCTTCTTCTTCAGATTCTGAGTAATTTGTTCGTCAAAATCGATCTGTATCGTTTGTACGTACCCGAAGTTTCGGATAATATATACTGTGCATGATAGCCCACATTTTTTAATTTATACATTTATTCTTTTTTATTTTGTTTTGTTTATGCACAGGTAGCAATTGCTAATTATACCGTGTTACTGAGATAAACATTACGTTGTATGGTATCCATTATTATGTAGATGTTTCCATCGTGTACCTAATTAACGGCAACTAGATACCTGCCTGTTGTGGCGCAACTGTAATGAGCTTATAATTAAATTATAGCATGTTTCAATGTACCACGCTCATAATGAATTTAGACCCTGCCATCAGAACGATATTATAATGTAATTATTATTTATATCTTTGCTCATACACTTATAGTTAGATAATCCAAGATGGCAGTGTCTGATTTTAGTGTCAGCACTCTTAAAATGTAACATTATAGCCGAAACTGTGGATGAATAAATGTTTATTACTCAATCGTACCAAAATGGCTGATCGAATCTCGATGAAATTGGATTAAGAGGTAACATAACATAACATAAACTCACGCCTATATCCCCGAAGGGGTAGGCAGAGGTGCTAGCACCCCACATTTCGCCAGTTTATGTTTATGTCCCAATGTAAAAGGTGACGAGTCTATTGCCATTAACCGGGCAATTATAAACCTGCGATAAATACACACATAACTTCGAAGAGCATCGAAATCTATACTTAAATACTTATTTTTTTGTTATGTTAGCCTAGTGGTATGGGTAATGGACTGCTGAGACGAGGTCTCGGGTTCGATTCCAGGTTATACCATGGCACACACCAATGACTTTTCGAAGTTATGTGTGTATTTATCGCAGGTTTATAAGTACCCGGTTAATGGCAATAGGCTCGCCAACTATTACATTGGGACCTAAACTTAAACTGGCGAAATGTGGGTGCTAGCATCTCTGCCTACCCCTTCGGGGATAGAGGCGTGAGTTTATGTTTTATCTTATGTAAATACATACATATTATACATAGAAACACCCAGACCAATGCAAATACCCATATTTATGCATACAAATATTTGCACTGAGCGGGGATCGAACCCGCGCCTCCTGCGTAGCAGTCGTGTTCACTACCGCCACGCCACAGAGCCTGTCAAAGGCATATCAGATAGATAGATAGATATATAATTCTTTATTGTACACTAATAGATTACAGTAGAACTTGTAGTTAGCATGCATACAGTTTAATGTACAATGGGCGGCCCAATCGCTGGTACCGGTTCCTTTGATTGCCAGGGAGATTTAGATTAGATCAAGGCAAAATTTTGGACTAATTTTTGTTAGGAGAATAGGCCCTCTAATCAAAATTTCAAAAACACGCTATATTGGCTACTAACAGTACCTAACTAAGTATATTATTCTGTGCTAACAAACTCAACCTTGTTAAAGTAACATAACATAAACTCACGCCTATATCCCCGAAGGGTTAGGCAGAGGTGCTAGCACCCACATTTCGCCAGTTTATGTTTAGGTTCCAATGTAATAAGTGACGAGCCTATTGCCATTAACCGGGCACTTATAAACCTGCGATAAATACACACATAACTTCGAAAAGCATCGAAAAGTCATTGGTGTGTGCCATGGTAAAACCTGGGATCGAACTCGAGACCTCGTCTCAGCAGTCCATTACCCATACCACTAGGCTACCGCGGTTAACGTAACACTGTTTAATTCTTGTAACAAACTTAAACTCACACATAAACATTAATAATACACTTGTGAAACATTCCCAGACGCACACTTACACAAAGTAACGGTCGGTACCGAGATTAAGATTTACTTTTACATTTCATTGCTTTTTTGTAATTAAATGTCGCCAGTTGTCTGAGAGGTTGGCTCTCCCGTTCGCTAATTAGCTTTGCGATCATGTTTCACAATACTGTAAAAAGAAAACAACTATGCAGACAAAGCATGATGCTTTGGCTTGTATTTTTTGGCAGTTATTTAAAAATAATTCCAGTATATATTTTGTTTTCGTTGATTTAAAAATCGGTGTTTGCGTGTTTGTTATTTTAAGCAATGCCGATCTGTTCTTCCTACTTTGATGAAACTTTTATCTTATAGTTGAAGTTTATAGGCATAGTTTGATCCCATAGAACTTATAATCTATACTACATTATAATAGTATATGTAGGTACTGTATCTGGGTTCCCGGCACAGTAGAATTTGAACCGCCCCATCTCTTCCAATGCGTTGTCGTACAAGGCGAATAAGGGATAGGGCTGTTTAACATCAGACAGATATATACAGCAGATATATACATACGTACATATAATCAAGCCCTTATCCCTGGAGGGTTAGGCAGAGGTGAATTAACATCCACATTTCACCAATAATTGTATTCGGTTCGGTCCCACGTAATAGGGGGTGGCCTATTGCCATATTCCGGGCACTATTGTTGACTCGAGGCATGCATCTGAGGCTGAGTCTGGGCTGTATATATCTGTCTGATGTTAAACAGCCCTATCCCTTAGTCGCCTTGTACGACACCGCATGGGAAGAGATGGGATGGCCCTAATTCTACTCTGCCGTAAACCACGCGGCTGTTATAGCAATGAGAGTATAGAAATAGACATTTAATTGAGTCATTATTATACATATGTTGGAAAATCAATACAGCACCGTGAATACGCAAAAAGCGGTAGCGATACTTTGGGAGTATTCACGTCCTCTCCTCCCCACAGTAGGGTTGGCAAACTGCAAACATAAGATCTCTCTGGATGCCTTTGATTTTGGTTCAAAACGCTAGTGGCACTTACCCATGCGACAATGTTCAAGGTTACTTGTTAAACTTCGATACGTTGAGACGGCACAATTGAGCCACGACTTCGTGCCCTTAAGTTACTGGCAGTTGCTCGTGTCTCTTATTTATTATTTTGATCCCGTTCTCACTACTCATGTGAACTTATTCCTGGGATAAAAAGAATATGTATTATTCCAGATAATAATCTATCCTTATCCTAAATTTCAACCGGATCCGATCAGCCGTTAATGTGTGATTGAATAACAAACATCGAAACATCTTCGTAATCTTTCTCATTTATAATATTGCTAGCACCCACCCGCGGCTTCGTACGTATGAACTCGTTTTACATCCTTAGGGGTGGAGATTCGTGAAATCCGTTCTTAGCGGAAGTCTGCTACCTATAAGGAACCCACCTGTCAAATTTCAAATTTGTAGGTGTTATAGCTTTTGAGATTTCGTGATTATTAGTGAGTGGTATTTTGGTTTTATATTATTACTAGCTGTTGCCCGCGTCTCCGCCCGTGTAGAGGTCGGTTACCATTTAGTGTTGAGTTAATGCTCTTGAAAGTCTGTCTATCTGTATGTTTTTTCCAGCTAATCTCAGAACTTTATATGTAATACGAAGTAATGTAGGCTACTTTTATTTTAGAAATTTTTTATACTCAATAGCGTTGACTCAACACTAAGCGATAACCGACATCCACGCGGGCGGAGACGCGGGCAACAGTTAGTCTTATATACCCTGCATCTCAAAATCCTTTCTTAGGGGATGCCTACGTCATAGTAACTTTATGCAGTCAAAGTCTCAGCCCGATCGGTTTAAAATTGTCAAAATTTCATACAAACTTTCATCCCCTATTTAATCCCCTTGGGGGTAGAATTAATCAAAATCCTTTCTTAGCGGATGCCTACGTCATAACATCTACCTACATGCCAAATTTCAGCCTGATCCGTCCAGTGGTTTGGGCTGTGCGTTGATAGATCACTATGTCAGTCAGTCAGTCGCCTTTGAGTTATATATATTTATATACCTATATAAGGAGGAAGTAAAATAATTAATTTAAGCACTCTCTGCCAACTTCTTAAACATTAGAGTAGAAATTCTATAAATTTTGTACCAAATTATAAATTTTATACTAGGTATAATTAAATAGGTAAAAAAGGAGCGATGCGACAACCCTAGCATCCCCATTTCGAACATTAGAAGCACTCTGTGCACGCGGACGCGTTTTTCCTCTTCGCAATGTGACGAATTCCGCACTCACAATTTTTTTATTCCCTACAACAATGTATCATAGACGTTTGTTTTCTACTTTTTAGCGATGCTACAATAATTACAGGCTATTAAAAGTGACGATGTATGTATGTAATTGTTTTACAAGTAGTGAAGAAAAAATCTGCTTCGAATGATCGTGTTATTCTACGCACGGAATTTTTTTATAATTACCATAATGATGTGACAAATTGTGATGTAAATTAATAAACATGATTTAAAAATAGAATCAATCAATCAATTAGTCTACTGCAGTCTACCTAATGTGCACCATAGTACCCAATCCTTCGCCTTGCACATCCCAATCACCTTTTCAAATCGTTGGAGGAGGGCGTTTCATGTTGCTGGAGTGCGATATATTTTATTACATTGCATTGAAAGAAAGAAAAAGAAAGAATGAAAAAAACTTTTATTATACACACACACAACATATAAAAAGAAAAGAAAAAAAGTCCACTATCGGAACAAGAGAAAAAAACATAAGTATGTATAATAGTGGCTAATTTAATGAATTCCATGAACATAACATGTACCGCGTGGTTCATGGCAGAGTAGAATTTGGACCACCCCATCTCTTCCCATGCGGTGTCGTACAAGGCGACTAAGGGATAGGGCTGTCAGACAAATATATATATACAGCCAGACTCAGCCTCAGATGAATGGCTTGAGTCAACAATAGTGTCCGGAAGACGGCAATAGGCTCACCGCCTATTACGTGGGACCGAATTCAATGATTGGTGAAATTTGTGTGTTAATTCACCTCTGCCTCCGGGGATGAAGGCGTAATTATATGTATTATATGTACATACATCCTATTCTAATTAGAAATAAAAAATCGTACAAGTGCGAGTCGGACTCACGCTCTGAGGGTTCCGTACAAAACAGAATTGAGGGACGAACATAAACTACATATTAGACAATATATTTTTATTGCCTTGACCTAAAATTTTGATTTTTTCACAGTTTCAAGACGTTACAGACCTAAGTATGTGGAAAAAATTGCAACTTGATACCTTCACGCATTCCTCTTGATAGACAGACAGACACACGGACAACGCAGTGATCCTTAAGAGTTCCGTTTTTTTTCCTTTTGAGGTACCTAAACCGGACCTATCGGGTACCGGACCCTAAAAATGAAAATAAAATCTATTATGTATTTGAAAATAAAATAGTGACCTTCAATAAACATCGATTAACTGCTTGGCATGGCTGAGGTCCGGGTCGCCATCTGACCCAAGAGTTCAGGTCAGGTCCAATTGACACAATTGCCCTGGGACCCGCCCGGCGCCGCCTCCCGGCCAGTCAAGATACATCGTCGATATTAAACGTATTGGTTATATAAACTTACTAGCTAGCTAATATTATATGAGTAAGTGAGGTTGTTTATTACATTCCCACACCTTAACTCGTTACCATGGGTTTTTTTATACCACTTGGTTGGCAGACAAGCACACGGCACACCTGGTGGAAATTAGTTACCGTGGCCTATGGGAATCTATGCCTATGGCCTATGGAAAAGCAACTGAAACGTTGGGACCAGTGTTAGTAATAAAAATAATACCAAATAAGTAGCGATAGGATCAATTAAAAATAGTTTTTATTTAGTTTGTGTGTGTATGTGTGTGTGTATGTGTGTGTGTGTGTCTAAAATCGCATCTCCTCATAAGAACCTATACGTTATCTGTGGCACAAAAAGGACCATAAGCAAAGTACCTACCTTGTGATTCAATACAATTACTATTCAAGAAAAGGTACAATTAAAACAATCTCGTTAATAGTAGTTTCTGAGTAATAGAATTAATATAAAAAATATAGCAAGTATGAAAAAACATAAAGTACACTCAGCAACAAAACAGCTTATTAGTTATTACCCTCCAAATTACAGCTAACTTAAAACATCCAGACGTAAATAACTCTTCAAACGTCCATAAAATAATAAACTAAACATAAAACACATTAACCTTGTCCTTCGAGTATTATAAAAACAATTTTCTCGCTGGCTATACTTATATATAAATTTATAACTACCCACAATTTGCAGTTTTAGGCCAATCTTCATTCAACCTAGCACTTAACAGGCTGTATATGCCAGTAAACAATGTGCTGGCATTTAGCTTATAGTTATAGGAACATTCCACACCTAGCCTATGACTTCAGTATGACATTAAGTTGAAATACCACTGCCACGACCTACCGCTTACCTACTGCTGAATTATAGCGCCAGTATTGTATGTAAACTAAAAGTTATGGCACCAGGGAAGGTGGCGCCATAGTTTATACCTAATTACCAACACTTTGAGACACAGATTTGAGCTTGCATAAAATCGCTTAGAGCTAAAAATTGGTAGGGATTTTAAGGACACCATGATAAAAGAAATATCAAAAGTCCTCATCAATTGGATTTGTGCGTTTTTTTCAATTCAAGGTCAAAGGTATTCTCGCATTTTTCTCGTAAACAGTAAATGTCATCGCAATAGTAGGTTAAACAAAGTTGTAGATCATGTAATTACCTACAAAAATGATCTTTCATCCTTTTTTGTACGGATCACCAGTTCAGAGATATCGCGATTTCAAAGTTGGTTGAAGTCGTATCTATTATATTTGCGCAACGAGGCGCTTCACAATAACTCTTTCAAAAAGCTTTCCCACCTTGTCGAGCAATACAATAGGCCGGTAGCTGGATGATCCGTCCGCCAGGCGCCATCCAAAGGGTGTCTTAAGTGGCAACTAACGGTAAAAAACGCAGACGATATCACAGCGAGAGAAAGAAAACTCGAAATAAAACCCTGTACCAACCAGTCTGGCCACCGCGGAAACAGTAGGCCAAAGCCTCCCAACATTGGGAGAGGCCTATGTCCCAGCAGTGGACTGTGATGGGCTAATTGATTGATTGATTTGACTACATTTTTATACACGTGAATAGAAGACCATAGATAGACTCTTTAGTTCAGTCTGTATTCCAGTCAGGTAGTGTTTATAGTAAAATTAATAATCTCATGAATTGAAGGAGGTCGACACCGTTTCTTCAATGTTGCCAAATCCTGCTAAAGTGTCTTTGATTTGCAATAAAACATTATGCAGTTCAGAACCGTAGTTAAGTTAGTCATTTCACGGAATCGTTGGTTTTATTATTCAGTCTTACACTATTGCCCTTTGGTCTTTGTTTTCGTCCAGCTGCCTACCAGCCATATTAATTTGAATATTCGGATATAGATAGCAACTGTCACGTCAACTCGGGTCAGTGCTGCCAGACTTAAACCCACTTTATAAAGATGGGAGATTTGCAAAACTCATTTATCGAGCCCTGACCACAGCGCTGTCTGACCGCGGCGATCGATCACTCCGCGGTAGCAGTTTAGATGGGAAAATAAAATTTATAATATACATATATAGGTATATAGAATGTACATAAAATCGAAAATGGTCAGTTTAGGGAACATTTCTTTTTAGCAATTGTCTTTATCAAAGAGATTTATGAGACTACCAGTAGGTAACATTTGACATTCGTTTTATCGAGACTTTCTCTGTGAAAATTCATACATTGAGTAAAGCTAAACCTCAGTTTAAATGGAGCTGATTTACAGGAGTGAAATACATTGTAAATGAAATTTAAGTTATGATGGGGCTCGTTTTCTCCAATCCTATTGACTTTATCAATCAAACAATCAAGTTTATTGCAGTCCACTGCTGGACAAAGGCCTCTCGCAATGGTGGGAGGCTTTGGCCTACTGTTTCCACGCTGGCCAGACTGGTTGGTACAGGGTTTCATTTCGAGTTTTTCTTCTCTCGTAGTGATATCGTCTGCATATTTTTCCATTAGTCGCCTCTTACAACACCCTTCGGATGACATGGCGTGGTGATAAGTGTATTCTTTCTCCGACACCATTACGGACTGAGGTCATTAGTACTCAGTGTTTATGTGAGAAAAGTTTAAGCTCTTTACATAACGATTTTATTTGTTTTACGAACATTACATAACTACTGGAAACACATCCCACTATTTCAAAGTCAAAGTCATAGTCAAAAATCATTTATTCTGTATAGACCATGATATCGACACTTACAAAAGTCAACAAAAAAGGAACTTGAATATTAGTTTAGTAAATGGACCACCGGTTCGAAACGCGGCCCCAACCTGAGAAAACTCCGGCAAGAAACTCAGCGGGCATTTCTTTTTTTTGGTCTATTTACAAACATACACTTAGTCTACTTAATCTAAATACAAAAATTAACGACTTTGACTTTAAATACCATTTTATTATAATTCATTATAGTCTAGTGCTAGTTATCTATCCCTTTTTCATGGATAAAATAAAAAAAGACGCCGAAAATAATTCAAAAAATATCGAATTCAGATGAAATTACAACGCACATTAGTCAAACAATGAAACATAAGAGAAAAGCGTTCAAAATCTATAATATTAGCGTCTTGATAACTAAAGTTTAATGTAGAAGTTAAACTTCACGAATATTACATTAACCTACTTCACAAAACAAATGTTAGGTACCACTTGGAGATAAGCGCTTCTAAGTGCGATTTAATGGCGAAATGTGAGAATCTCAAGGCATCGTAGTAAATTGTTACTTTGTCGATCATTGAACTTTGCAGTGCGCTCCCTGAATTATACATTACTAGTTGTTGTCCGCGACTCTGCTTGCTTTGAATTCTGATTCTGTTTGGGACTAGATTCCTGTGGGCCGCGACCCACAGGAATCTAGTCCCAAACAGAATCAGAATTCAAGGCATCGTAGTAAATTGTTACTTTGTCGATCATTGAACTTTGCAGTGCGCTCCCTGAATTATACATTACTGGTTGTTGTCCGCGACTCTGCTTGCTTTGAATTTTGATTCTGTTTGGGACTAGATTCCTGTGGGCCGCGACCCACAGGAATCTAGTCTCGGGTTAAAAAGTAAGTAGAGATAGATTATGGTCTGGAATATGTATACAAAACTTTAATCAGTCTTGTCATATTTCACCTAGATTCTATCAGCCGTTTTGCATGCAAAGAGTCACAGGGGGAGGTAGATAACTCCCCCTGTGACTCCTTAAATTAAAAGTGTGGATATAGATATATATCCACACATTTAAACAAACACTTCCCTGTTAATATAATTGCATACCATTCCATTCTCCCAACTAATATTATAAACTAGCGGTTGCCAGCGGCTCCGCCCGTATGGATGTCGGTTATCGCGAAAAACATAGCCTGTCATTTCTCAAGTCAAATCTACCCCTAAATGAAACTACGTCAAAAGGCGTGAAAACGCAACATACAGACGGACAGAGTTACTTTCGCGTTTTTAATGTTAATATGGAAGTATGGATGTCAAAGTATTTAAAGTTACAAATAAGGCGGTTTGGATGTTGCGCTATTGCGCTAAAACCACTGAACGAATCTGGATGAAACTTGGTAAAGGGATAATCCAATGGATATATGTTATTTGTGTCATGGGTCAAAATTTCACACACAAATGGGCATAAAAGAAAGACACTTGTACTGAATAAATATTGAAGAAAACTCGCCATAAAAAATTACGTTATATCAGATAGGTTCATGAAAGTAGATACTTAGAAAGTTATTTATGATGTCTGTATAAAACAAACATACATACGTACAAACAAACAAGCAGTTTTATTGCGATGTTAGCGTCCAAAGTGAGTCATTCCGCCGGCTGTATCGGTTTTAGACGATAAAATATTAATGGCCGTGCGATAAAGATTTTATTAAAAACAATAATCTTTTAGAATTGCGTTCTATTAGCTATACTATGTAAACCTGCGACTTGGCTCTTTATTTTTTAATAAGTTGACACCATCAGTACTGTTAGCCTCTTTGTAATTAGTACCTAACCTAAACCTTTTTTTTACATAACATATAACATAACATAAACACACGCCTATATCCCCGAAGGGGAAGGCAGAGGTGCTAGCACCCACATTACGCCAGCTTATGTTTAGGTCCCAATGTAATAGGTGGCGAACCCATTGCCATTAACCGGGCACTTATAAACCTGCAATAAATACACACATAACTTCGAAAAGCATCGAAAAGTCATTGGTGAGTGGCATTGTAAAACCTGGGATAGAACCCGAGACCTCGTCTCAGCAGTCCATTACCCATACCACTAGACCATAGCGGTAGTAGAGTACCTTTTTTTACGTGCAGAAAATCCCCACGGATACCCTCACCGGAGCTGATAGGAGAGGTTATGTCGGACTCGGACCGACTAAAATACACGGCGCCGGTGGGTCATTGTTGGTTGTCCAATTAAATAAATAAATATTCTACAACATTCTACACAACGCTATCTAGACCCATGCTAAGCATAGCTTAACTAGCTTGTGTTATATATTGCACTCAATTATCAAAGGATAATGATCCGATTATTTTTAAAAAAAGCATTGACAACAGTACTCCGCGTGGCGCTAGTTACCAAGCAATGATCGAGTCATCGGCGGCAACCGTGAGCCTCGCTTACATACGTATAGGTACGATGTTGCAGTCGATGAGGACCACGATTGTTAGGAACAAAAGTTTAAAAGTTCATATGAAAAGTGCTCACCAGGATGTGCATTGAAGTCTCCAAGTACCTACGTATACCGATTCGATGTTGTTTGTTTCCACTAATGCATTAATTTCACTCATACACTCCGTGAAATCTGCTAGATTCACCACTGTATCTGTAGGCATGTATACAGCAATCACCAACAATGACTTACCACTGCCGAGTAGGACCTTAATAGCGGTCATGGTTATGGTTATGGGATCTAGGATGCGGATAAACATACTTAGATACTTTTTTAGTTTTTGTAAATACATACATATTATACATAGAAACACCCAGACCAATGCAAATATACATATTTGCACTGAGCGGGAATCGAACCCGCACCCCCTGCATAGCAGTCGAATGCTCTCAATCAAAGAATCAAAGAATCAATTTCATTTATTCAGTTTAGGCACACAAAGAGCACATATGAACGTCAAAATTATACAATTGAGTATGTCAAGAAATAATATTAAAATATTAAATAATGTACAAATAAACCATTGGAAAATGATTCTTTCGCTGGTTCGGTAGGTTAGTTCTACTGAGAAGATACCAGCAAGAAACTCAGCGAACTATATTAGAACTAGATTATTTTTCTTTTTTTTTTAAATTTGCTTTAGATTACAATTTATTTTGTGCGAGCAAGCAAGAGACTTATGTTGACCACGCATTGATATCATTAAGATACTCATCCACTTTATAATAACCTTTACTCATTAAAGTTTTTTTCACTTCTAATTTAAATTTATTTATCGGCATATTAATCAAATCCTGAGGAATTTTATTAAATATTTTTATGCTGTTTCCTACAAATGAATCACGAACCTTGTGAAGCCTAAGTTTAGGCACAACTAGTTTATTCTTGCCTCTCGTATTAAAATTGTGTACATCAGATAGTTTTTCGAAAATATTTACGTTTTTTCGTACATATATGATATTATCATAAATGTATTGAGAAGCAACTGTTAAAATATTAATTTCTTTGAAAACTTCTTTTAGCGAGTCACGGGGTCTGAGGCTATAGATCGCTCGTATCGCTCGTTTCTGTAGTACAAATATAGTCTCAATATCGGCAGCCGAGCCCCACAGCAGCAGACCGTATGACATAACGCTATGGAAGTAACTAAAATAAACTAATCGTGCAGTTTTCTCATCAGTCAGTGACCTTATCTTTCTAACCGCATAGGCAGCTGAGCTAAGTCTTCCTGCCAAGGCTTTGATATGAGAGCCCCATTGCAGTTTACTATCTAAAGTTATTCCAAGAAAAACTGTGGTATTGATTATTTGGACAGATTCATTATTCATTTTAATATTAATATCTGTCTCTACCGCTACGCCATGGAGGTTGTGGCGTAATTATCTCACTACCATGAAATGTATGCCCAAGACCAAGCGAAGTGGAGGAGTGAACGTCGGAAGATAGACTGCGAGGTAAGACTCGGATGCGAGGCCTCTATTCTGCCAATTTTATGGCTAAATAAAACCATTGTCACACCACTGACACTGCAAACAATGCCATTCAATTTTAAACTTTACTGTAATGCCGTTAGAGTCTATAAAAAAAAAACAAAAGTGAGATAATTGGCGCGCAAATCACCTTGTAAGACTTCAAGCCAGCACGATGTGTGACAGTGTGACCACTACTTTCCATCAGGTGGGCCGTGAGCTTATCTGCCACCTAAGTGGTATAAATAAAAAATATATTAAATAATAATGACAGTAAATTTTAATAAAAGTGGATTGATCTCTATTAATTTAATCACACTTTTTTATGATAATTGTAGACCAATGCATTCCTAATTGATACAGTGGTAATGAATCACATACATTAAACAACAGTATACTGATCTTGTAATCGATAAATCAAATCGAAATCGCATGTAATCGATTACAAACATTGCACGCTAGAGATTTATTTCTTGATTAATGATTAAAATCGCGTGCGCACACAACACAACACAAAAGTATGTACAGTACACAGTTTCCCAGAATTGTTGGTATTAGAAAATTTAAACAATGTTTGTGTGCTTAAATTGAAAATTTAAATAATAATAATAATAAACGTCTTTATTGTACCTACACCAATAACATATTACATTACAATATGAGATACAAGTTTTGTGGTACGTACAGATGGCGGCCTAATCGCTCTGCGGCAATTTCTTACTGGCAACCATAGGATAGAGAGAAAAAATAGGAGAAGAATATTTCAGGGCAGTTATGTGTAAATAGACAATATATAAAGACAATAAAACAATAATAATGAAAAATAAAACATATACCTACCTAAACATAATAGCTATAGGTATATACAATTATATATAAGCATGCATGCTATAAATATCACAGAAAACGTCATAAAGGGCCAGATCGTGAGAGATGGCCCTGGGTCGGCCGGGGTGCGAGGGATATGCCTGTCAACCTCACCTTCGGCAACCGAAACGACCCACAGGCGGCGTGCGTTTTAGTCGGTTCGAGTCCGACATAACCTCGTCCACCGGCTCCGGTGGGGAGGTATCCGTGGGGATTTTGCGCACGTAAAAAAAAAAAAAATATATATATATTAACACACACACTACTTTATTGTTCTACTCTTTCAGAGAGACAGGTCGTAATCCTAAACCCTCTGGGTAAAACTTGAACTTGAACCTAAATCACAAACACAAAACTTGAACCTAAATCGCTAGACAGACGAGATCCTTTTTTTTTTTTATACCACTTAGTTGGCAGACAAGCACACGGCCCACCTGATGGAAAGTAGTTACCGTGGCCTATGGACGTCTGTAACACCAGAGGAGTCACAGTCGCGCTGCCAACCCTGTAAGTACAGAGTTTCTGTGCCGTCAGTAGAAGACAAATCAGGACAAGCCTTTAGTCTTCCCACTGACGGCACAAATTCTCCAGTGCGCTCTGGCTACCCTACTCACCGCTGGGAACACAGCACGAAGTTATTATAACCGCGGTATTCTGTAGGGCGGAGGTACTTCCCCAGTCGGACTGCTCAATCGGGCGGAAATACCGCCGTGTCCTACCTCCTTAAACCTTACCTGGCGCGCACAGGTTGTTTTTTAATAATCTATTCTAGGTAAATTTGAGCCCGTCCACTGCTGTAGCTCAAAGGGGACCAATAAATTTTTACTGCACATATTGAGCACTTTTTAAGCAAATTTTAGGTCCAAGATATATGTCCCGGGGTATAATGATTTCATTTCTTTTAAGGCACCAAACCAGCTCATTCTATCCCATCTATGTCCAATTATACCAGTATAAACAGAGACAAAATGCTCTTGTTCTAGCTCTGTGTTCGTTCAATCTAAATCCAAAGGCATACAATTCAAAGACTGTATTAACTAATGTACTACGTAAACACTTTCGTAGAGGGTAATGTTATGTAGTTTGTAAAATTAATGTATAAAATATTGTACAACACATTACACAGCGCCATTTATAGACAAACTAAGCTGAGCTTTTGAAATAGGTTCTTGAATGCAGATACATATAAACAATCGTCAGAGACAATCGTTTTAGGGCCACAGTGGCATCTACCGATATTCTTACGAACTAAGTATATAAGAAAATTTTGAATGGCAAAGACATGTTTGAGTAGGCCAAGTGGTCAGAGCAATACCTTTTGTTCACGTGCGAAAAATTCCCAAGTATATCCCCCGTCGGAACCTGTAGGAGAAGTTATGTCGGACTCGAACCGACTAAAACGCACGGTGCCTATGGGTCGTTGTGGGTTGCCGAAGGTGAGGTTGACAGGCATATCCCTCGCACTCCGGCCGACCCAAGGCCAGCCCTCTCGATCAGGACCTCCTCGGGTGTGGGTACCACATAGTCCCAAACTCATCCCCGGAAACGGGGAGAGACGCCGCCACCGCGGGAGCATTTCCTCAGTAAGGCACAGTCCCGTCATGTATGCTCGCTTTTTCCGATAGTAAAAAAAGCAAGCAAAGTTGCATACATTGCTTTAAAATTTCATAAAATTCATCAAGTACTCCTTATTTATTAGGCAAATAAAGATATTTTTCCTTGCACAGTAGACGGCGCGGCGTGAAGACGCCACACATTGCGTACACGCACGCGAACTTGACCCATTTGTTGGAAGCCATACATTATTTACCGTGCGCGTTAGCACGCGACGCGGACGCGCCATCATTCTTGCGATTCAATCATTATAAGTATAGGCTGGGGTGCGTGTGACAGCGATGAGCGGGTTAGGATGCGAATTTACTTGTACAGAATTCAGAAGAGTACTTATTTAATTCTGCTAAGGGTAATCCTACTGGATGTGCGTCAAACGATTAAGTAGATGATTCGAGCGTCTGTACAGTCAGTATCAGATCGACCTTGACGAACAAAGTAGTCAAAATGCTCTTATTGCCTTGGTTTTTCCCCCTTCCTGTTGACTGATTGTTCTGATATTTGGTAGTTCGGATAATAATACAATTTAAATTTAGTATTAAGATCATTTTTAAACTTTGTAGTCAAGATCATTCTAACGCTGACTGCACATAGCTTGAGAGACACCTCGTAAATAATTTGGATCACACCCACAAATATTTCCAAACGCAAACCAATGAAGGTACGAAGTTCTAGTGCAGGTTTTCCTGTAGAGGTGGTTACGAGATCGGCTATCTCCTACATTAGACAGCTGTTGCTCTCGTAAAAAGCAAGTTAAGAGGAAAATATGTAGAAAAGCGAGCCCCGGGCTCCAAAATGCATGTTTTGGATGCAACCAGCAATAATACTGTGATAATGGTGACGAGTTCATAATGTCACAATTTTTCTACCTTAATTATTGTAATCAATACAATAGCAGTACTAGTTATAATGATTGTAAATTAAAAACTCTTTATTACAATCATCCATCACACTTTTTATAGTTCCAGTTATTCTGTCCAACAGAGTTAATTTAATTGATTAATGACAGAAGTCGGTACGGAGCGCTGATTAAAACTTCATAATTAATTATAGTAATGAATTGAGAGAAATAACGTATAAATATTAATGTATTAATGATGAGAACAATGCTTTAATAGAACCTTTTCGAATGTTGTAAATTAGAACAACTCGATCCCATGCTGGCATGCATGTAGAGAATAAATAGGTATAGTGATTAGTGAAAAAATACCGATAGGAATACATGCATACATATATTCACACCTTTATCCTCGGAGATTAGGCAGAGGCAAATTAACACCCACATTACACCAATCATTGTATTCTGTCCCACGTAATAGGGGGTGAGCCTATTGCCGTTTTTCGGGCACTATTGTTGACTCGAGGCATGCAACTGAGGCAAAGTCTGGGCTGTATTTATGTCTGATGTTAAACTGCCCTTCCCCTTAGTCACCTTGTATGACACCGCATGGGACCCTTCCCATGCGGTGTCATACAAGTGGTAAAAGTTCTACTCTGCCGGAAACCACGCGGCTAGGAATTAGAAAATATATCGTACATAGTTGGCGAAATGTGGATGACAATACTTCTCTGCCCACCCCTTTGGGGATTTACAGTGGATTATTTATTTATCTTCGTGGAGAAGTAGTTTTTCTGTATGCATAGATCGTTGTAGATTAAATTTACAAGCAGTGAACTTTTTCTTTCTATGATTTACTATGGTTAGTTTTAAGGGAACGAGCCACATTTCTGTCCACACAGAACAGTTGAAGAGAGCGTCAGCTAATATCAATGCACGTGTTGCTAACCTTGCCAAACTTGTTGAGCGTCACGAATTGCGCGAATGTTGCCTGATGGATATGAATACTTTATATTATGGAATTGTGTTATGGAAAAACGCTCTCCGCTCGCACTCACACCCAACATTCGCCCACATATACGTGCAAAGTCTTCTCTATACCGTTTATATTGTGAAATCGCGCCGCGTGATGACAAAATAAATATTCTTAACGCCTTATTGGTTCAGCGATGTGTAATGTAAGCATGTAAATATGCATGAGGATTTATATTCATATTATCTCTGCGTCAGTCCCCTGCGCGGAACTCGGTTAGTCTTATGCCTCGCCTTCGGCTTCCCCAGGGTAATTTACTGGAGATTGTGCCTTTTTAAATTCACGTATGTTTGGATTTCTTTCTTCGCCTTAATTAGATATTTACCCTAAGGGCTATAGCACACTTAACGGTAATACAGGCGCGGAACTGCCGCCGCCTTAATAATCGTATTTACTATATTAACTAGTCACAAGTGCCATTAGGTACATTGCTGAGCCCCATCCCAGTCGATGTCACATTCGCATGCCCACTGTGACCCTTCATCTGTAGCAACGTATATCTGTGTAGGGCAACGAACAATGTTGTGGCTGTGGCCCAGTATTAGGCCGACAAAATTTAATAACAAACCGGAACAAAGTCAGCTATTGGCTCGAAGAAACAGTGATGGAAACTCTCAATTTGATTAAAAAGCGCTGATGAACAGTTAAACTAACAGTTCAGCTGAAGAATTACCTGTAATCAAAATTTATATCAAAGAATTGAGTTACTAACCTTCGCCGTCGAATGATTCCTAAACGAAGTTACCGTTTCCCGCCGTTTCGATCAATTTTCCGCGCCTTTGATCGCGCCACAATCTACGGTTTTTATTACTGGGTATTTTTCTTTTTGACAATAAAATTCCGAAAATGTTTTTATTTTATTTTAAGGTTTTAAGGTTATTTTAAGGTTATACCTGTCAACTTTTATAATAATAATAAACTTTATTTGCGATAACAGATGTAACATAATTTTTCAAATGTTTATCAATTAGATTTTTTTTGTGTTACATTTTTGCACTCAGGTTTATCTCTCTTACCAGCCCCTGTCTCCAAAACTAGGTATTCGTGTATTATGGAAGATAAGGACCGGCGTAAAAGTATTCTCATTAAATGTTAAATCGATTTGTATGATCGACAAAAATATGTTCTGGACGCCCTCGGTCAAAAGAAAATAGCATATTATGGTACAAATGTGCAATGTTGGTGATTACCGCTAAGGTGTTATTGAGACCCGAATTGACAAGCGAGAGTCTTAAGAGAGCTGAAGATGGTAATCATCAATACTGACTTGTATCATACGACGTTTTTCAACCCTTGTAGTTTTCAGGTAGTAAATTTTCCATTACGTTAAGGGCTTCACATTTCAAATTGGGCGGTGAACAGCATAAATCATTTTCTTCATAACTAGTACTTGCACACAATTCAATTAATAAAATTAACTATAATTTCAACAGTGAAAACGAGTTCCGAATTATTTTCGCAATAGCGGGAAAAGTTGATTATCCTTACTATGCGCGCCAATCTAGCATAGACCATAGACCAAAAGAATGAGGTTTCTTTTTTTTCGGAACGTAGAAAATGGGGAATTTAAAGTTTTTACAGAGAAAACATAAGTTATATGAGTATAAATTTTGTTTATTAAACTAGTTAATAAACAAACAAGTTGAAATTATATATTTAAATACTAAGTTGCATGAAATGAGCTATAATATATTTGTATTTATTTTGAACACGATTTTTCTTTGTATCGAAACTTTTTTAAGAAAGCAGCTCAACCAATAAAATAAAAATAAAAAGCTATGGGTAGTTACCTCACTCGTGAAATTATAGCGAAGAAAAAGTCACAGTTTTATTATAGGTGCCATTATGTGCCTAATTGCGGTGAAATTAGAGCCAATTTATGAGCAAGTGTGTTGAAAAAAAAATTATACCCCATTTGATCTAAGGGAAAACAATATTGTAGCAACTTTTTATAAAAAACACATATTAAACAAATAAACTAGAGTATGTAACTGTCTATGATGGATTTTTACTCTTTGAAATGAGTTTCAAAACGTTCTAAACAGAAAAATATTATAAACTGTGTTTTTAAATAAAACATAAATTAAAAAGACATCAAGATTGTTCACGCTTAGTTAAGTAGGTAGGTACTTACCTAACCAGACGGAGTGTATGTACATATTATCGCTATTAAAAATTTGTTTACGAACAAAACATACATACTTAAGTACAATGTTGTTAATGAAAATGGAACGAGATAATTTTCATGCTATTTTACATATGAATAGAGATAAGTGGATATGAATTATGTAATAGGCTCTATTTATGCTATATGTATAGGCACATAAAGAGGCGTAATCGTCATGACCTCATCAATTAGGGTTACACGTGCCTAACATTACGATATATCTATACTATAATATTATGAGGAAAGATTTGTATTTTTGTATGTAACGAATTAACTCAAAAAGTACTAGACCGATTTTAATCATTCTTTTTTCATTAGAAAGCTACATTCTTCGTGAGGAACATAGGCTACTTTTATATCGATATTCCCATGGGATCAGGATTTACGCGGGTGAAACCGCAGTAGTATATTATATTGTAGTAAGCTAATAATATTATGATATACTACAGGTAGTGCAAGTTACTTTATCGATGCATAAGTACCTAGGGGTCGTTCAAGTATTACGTAAGCAGATTTATTACAATTAATTACCCACCTCCCCCCTCCCTCTTCTCAGCAAAAATAATTAAAACTCTTACCCCCTCCCCTTGTATACGTAAACATTGGTACATTGCAAGGAGGTAGGACACGGCGGTATATCCGCCCGATTGAGCAGTCCGACTGGGGAAGTACCTCCGCCCTACAGAATACCGCGGTTATAATAACTTCGTGTTGTGTTCCCAGCGGTGAGTAGGGTAGCCAGAGCTCACTGGAGAATTTGTGCCGTCAGTGGGATGACTAAAGGCTTGTCCTGATTTGTCTTCTACTGACGGCACAGAAACTCTGTACTTACAGGGTTGGCAGCGCGACTGTGACTCCTCTGGTGTTACAGACGTCCATAGGCCACGGTAACTACTTTCCTACAGGTGGGCCGTGTGCTTGTCTGCCAACTAAGTGGTATAAAAAAAAAAATAAACCTACCAATATGCATTTTTATTGATTTATTTTAATGTTTATTTTCATCGCAGGTATAAGTGCCCGGTTAATGGCAGTAGACTCGCCACCTATTACATTGGGACCTAAGTATAAACTGGCGAAATGTGTTGGGTGCTAGCACCTCTGCCTACCCCTTCGGGGATATAGGCGTGAGTTTATGTTATGTTATTTTTTATTGATTCTTGAGCAGCAGTTACAATTCTAGAAATTAGAAAATAGGCTTTAGATAGAGGACTTTAACGCACATAATATGTGATCCTATTATTTCCCAACCTACCAATGCTATATTACTTGTGTAAAAAATTAAATAACTACTGTTGTGTGGGGGTACTGGGGGTGTGGGGTCTAGATGATGATTACGTAAATCATCATCTAGACCCCCCCCCCCTCCCCATATCAAAGAAAATAAACAATGAAAATCGCTCCCCCTCCCCCTGCCTCCATTTAGTGCTTACGTAACACTTGTACAGCCTCCTATACATAAGGCAAACGGAAGGTGGAACGCTCCCTGACTAGTTGACTGACATCTGTAAAAGGTGGCTGGGACAGACTGAATAGGTGGAGAGGTGGATCAAACACATACGCTCACACACACCAATAGGTACGCCCCAAACTTACATCTACCCACCAATCAATTATGCAAATTTAGATTAGATTAGAAAATTGTCGCCTTCTCATTTCTGTCTTATGTAATATATTTGTCATTTTAAATGTTAAGTACCATCGAAATCGAAATGTAAACATAAAAGTTCTCAGCAATCCACTGAATTCTAGAATACAGGTCAATACCTAGTCTGGAATTTCAGAGTATTCTAACATAATGTAATCAGTTCATACGGCAAACTAGTTTGTGCTAAATGATGTAACAGTTTTTTGTGAAATAAAGTTTTTATTATTATTATTATCAAAGGCACACATTAGAAGAGACCTATGTCCAACAGTGGACTGTAAATTGACTAATTGATTGATTGAAGTTTATCTCAGTATACCTATCTAAGACCGAAACCGCGAGACAAACGAAGCCCTGGTGCGCGTGTATTGTTTCGTAAAAATCTATACTTGGTCAATTTGATCTCGTCCACCGCAGTAGCACCACATTCTAACCTCAAAAAGCTCCCAAGAAACGAGTATCTACTGCACGTACCTATAGAGCATATAATATATACTAATATTATAAAGCTGCAGAGTTTGTTTGTTTGTTTGTTTGTTTGTTTGAACTCGCTAATCTCTGGAACTACTGGTCCGATTTGAATGATTCTTTCAGTGTTGGTTAGTCCATTTATCGAGGAAGGTTTTAGGCTATATATCATCACGCTACTACTTGAGGGAGCGGAGCAATGATAATAAATGTTAACAAATCCGGCAATTTTTCATACATATTTTGAAGACTAAAACATACGGGCTCAAAGGGATATGAAGCTTCAAAATATACCCCGGGCGAAGCTGGGGTGGGTCAGCTAGTTAATAATAAAATGGACAATGTAATTATGGGAAATCCTTGTGCCCAAAGGATGTGAACAGAAAATGTAAACATGATTATTTTAATTTATGACACTGACATAATTAATTGACAAGATTAATGTAAACATGAATTAATTTCCATCGCAATAACTTGTTGATTTTATCAGAGATTTATTGAATAAATGTTGATAGCGTCGCCACTACGCAATATTCTTGGTAAAATTCAATTTCATCTAGACCCAAATTAAATATCCTGTGGCCTCCGCTCAGGCCTCAACCTTCGTGGTTATTTTCTTTTTAACCGAGTTCTAGTTTTAGTTCACGGTAACTACTTCCCATTAGGCGGGTTATGTGCTTGTCTGCCCCTTAAGTAGTATAAAAAAGGAGGAGGTTTATTTATTACAATTAGTAAGCGCATAGCTCCGTCATTTTGGTGAACAGATTTGCGAAATTATTTTGAAGGAGGTTTATTTCGAAATGGTTCCATTTTAAATTTTATAATTAAACATTTTTTTTTAAATTTATATTATTTATCACATCATACATAACCGGCTGCGCTCCTGAGAGCGCAGCCTAGGCACTCAATGCAATACCTACATATTATATACAGAAAGCGCCCTGGGTATATTACCCCACTTAGTCTAGGGATATGATTGGATACGTTCCACAAGGGTTTTATGATCGATAGAATGTGAGAGGGCCCTGTGGACTTCATCTGGGAGACGCCATTCGAATCGTGAAATTGAGGTCCAAGTTAGAAATTTCTCTCGTGGCCGGAAATTGAATTCTGGTCAATGAATGGCGTAAGGATCGCCCTAGTGATTTCGAATTCCATTCATCCTTTTTACTGTAGTGACAAAAGTTGCCATATTAAAAATAAATGGAGTGTGTAATTTTGTACTGAAAGCAAAAATACCGTAGCTGTAGATTGCGGACTCGTAGGCATACTGGGTTGTCACAGTAGTGAGAATCACAGGTTTATTTTTCTTGTTTGCCACACTGTTACTGTATATAGTTTTTTTTTACGTGCGAAAAATCCCCGCCGGAGCCGGTGGGAAAGGTTATGTCGGACTGCAACTGACTAAAACGTACGGCGCCTGTGGGTCGTTTTTGGTTGACGAAGTTGGGGTTGACAGGCATATCCCTCGCACCCCGGCCGACCCAGGGCCATCTCTCCCGATCTGGCCTTCTTCGAGTGTGGGGACCGCAAGGAAATGGGAAGACGCGATAAGTGCGCCACCGCCGCGGCCTGCTTCTGCCCGGGTGACAGGCGGCTCCACCCGTCACCCCCAGGCCTGCGCTCATGGGGGGAGAAATTTGTATATAGTAGGTAGGTACATGTAGTGCAGGTAGGTCATAGGGCTCAATTTACAGAAGTAATAATAAGAGGTACCTATACCTAACTGATCGCAGTCAAGATTACCTCGTAGAGAGAATGTTTAATATGTAAGGATTTTTTATATGTTCTATTTGACAGGTCAGCCTTAAATCACTATCCTACCAGATCGTCGTCGATAAACACACTGGACGGTCTAGAAGCAACTTATTCAATTTTGGTTCAATGATTCACAGGTTTTCGGAACTTTCCCGAAATAAAAAGAATTATTCTAGAATATCCATATTCTAGAATGGTGCTCAATTCTGAATCAATATTTATCTGATGACGGATTGACATTTAGACATCTGTCAAATCTGTCAATCTCTCTGTCGTCAAACTGACTGTCTTTCCAGAATACGATCCTTAGACTTTTGTTCATTATAAAATGCGGGGACATTGTGTGAACTGAGTTTTTTGAGAAGACTCAAGAAACTGAACAAAAAACTAAGCGAACTTTCTCTGATCTATTTACAAACATATTTAAAATCTAATTATATAGGCACAATGTTTTTTTTAGTAGCCTGGTAGCAGACTTGGACAACGTTTTAGCAAAGTTGTAGTTTAATTAAGCTTAATTTTATTTATGGGTAGATTCCTAATTTCATTAGGGAGCTTATTGCAGAACTAAGTATACAGTTACCCTGGAATTAATTATATTGGCTCGTTTTCTGTAATGAGGGCTTTAGAAGGGTCGATCTTCTCCGTGAGGTTAGTCGCATTACGAATAGCCTCACCGCCGCTCAATTACAACACAGGCACAGATAACATAATACATACTAAAGACAGAAATAACTAAAAATCACATGCCACTTGGTCATTTATAGGAGGTAGGACAACGGTATTCCTGTCCGAATTCAGCAGTCCGACTGGGGAAGTACCTCCTCCCTACAGAATACCACGGCTATAATAACCTCGTGTTGTGTTCCCGGCGGTGAGTAGAGTAGCCAGAGCTCACTGGAGAGTTTTTGAACTATCAGTGGGAAGACTAAAGGCTTGTCCTGATTTTGTGTTCTGCACTGGAGGCACATAAACTCTCTGTTCTTACAGGGTCGGATGTGACTCCACACGTTCATAGGCCACGTTAACCACTTCCATCAAGTGGGCCGTATGCTTGTATACCACCTAAGTTGTATAAAAAAAATCCTTTGGAAATATTGAGCAGAATAGGTGCGATCATCGTTTGCTAGGGAATGCAATCTCAAATGGCCTTTTTTAACGAGATCGATCTCTCGGTCGAAAAATAGGCGAGATTGCACTCGAGTTATTGCCATACTAAAGTCTTATTAGAGGCTCATTAATCAAAAGGAACTGAATTTATACAAATCCTGGCACTACAAAGGCAATTTTTTAGTTCGCAGATAGGTGTCTTGAGATTTGTGGTTCCAACTAGTATTAATACCTATAACCCTTGTTATCATTTTCTTAACTTATTTAAATATTGTAATTGTACAAGAATATACATACAAAACTGCCAATCTTAAGAGATCTCGAAGTAGGCGAGATCTATCGGTATTTTTTTTGATAATCTCACAATATCTCGCCAGAACTACAATCTCGCGAATGCCATTTGGATGGGTAACCAAATTTCAATAGAGAAGATGGATTTAAACTATCCCGAACGTGTAATCTAGTGATTAAGATACTAAAACCAAAAAACACAGTACCGTTAAAAACTAACATAGTGAATGTGTTGTGTCACCAGTTCATAATAAAAGTAATGGTGGGTAGGCGCACAAAAAATGTTCCCCGCATACCTTTCGACGCTCGCAAGCCAGTCAAGTCATTTTATTTATTTATTTTTTTATTTATTTATTTATTGATGACCACGGGTGCTGCAACGCATCCGGAACCGTCGACAGAAATAGTAAGATCCATGATTTAATCGCGAAATGTCCCGTAATTGTATAATTATAATCATCATTCTTACCTTTGTCTTGGTCGACTAACGCAACGACTAGGATAAAACCTTTTCGCATAAATTTGTAAAGGGGTAATTGTATACTTATTTTCTTTCCGACTGTACATTACATTGCTAAAAATAGCTCCGTGTAACATAGATTGAGTTGTCTCGAATGAGAAAATACATTTCCAACTTAATAGACAGATCGATTGAGGAAAAACTAAGAGCAAAAAAGGCATTCAAGCAGATTCCATTAACTATGTGGGCGTCCATTATTTATAATTACGAAGTTTTCTTGTATTTTATTTATTAGGTGAAAAATACTAGTCATTGCTCGCAGCTAGGTCAAGCTGGTGCTTAGACTGTATACTGAACTAGTTCCATCGACACTTAGGCATACTTTCAGCGACTAAAACCTTTTTTTTATACCACTTGAAGGCAGACAAGCACACGCCCCACCTGATGAAAAGTGGTTACCGTGGCATATGGACGTGTGTAACACCAGAGGAGTTACACTCGCGCTGCCGACCCTTTGAACACAGAGCTTCGGTGCCGTCAGTGTAGAAGACAAAGCAGGGCAAGCCTTTAGTCTTCCCACTGACAGCACAAACTCTCCAGTGAGCTCTGGCTACCCTACTCACTCCCGGGAACACAACACGAGGTTATTATGGCCATTTTCCATCAAGTGAACCGTGTGCTTGTTTTTGGACCTAATCTGTATTAAAAACAACATATTCCTGGGGTATAAAGTAGAGATTCACAAATTTTAAGTATAGTTAGCGCCAAAACCCTGGAATATATCTTAGCTACAGATGGTAGAAGGCATTTTACAAAAATACATAGGTCGACACCACACGTAACAGCAGCACGTCCTCTACTGCCGCTATATGCAGTCGGCTACGACTTGTCGTAGCATGTACACCAACCATTAAAAACAAATACAGTTTCACGTATGTAATATTAATTAGATTTGAAAGCACTGTCTTAATTCCAGAAACTAATGTTTTCAACAAAACAGCTGCGGGTTAAATGCGTATATAATCGTATATTTTCGTAGAATTTGGACAACCTCGTCTCTTACCATGTGGTGTCGTACAAGGCAACTTAAGGATAGGGCTGTTTAACATCAGACAGATATATACAGCCCAGACTCAGGCACAGATGCATGACTTGAGTCAACAATAGTACCCGGAAGACGTCAATTGGCTCACCTATTAGGTGGAACCGAATTCAATAATTGGTGAAATGTGGGTGTTAATTCATCTCTATCTAACCCGCCGAGGATAAAGGCGTGTTAATATATATGTATGTATGTTATTGTGCTATTCCTATCGATTTAGACTGGTATATATTTCCAATAGCTCGTAAGAATATCGGTATATGGCTCCATCTTCACCACAAAATGGATTAGGGGATTTTCGACCCGAGGAGAGGGAGAGCTGGTCCTGGGTCGGCCGGGGTGCGAGGGATATGCCTGTCAACCTCACCTTCGGCAACCAAAAACGACCCACAGGCGGCGTGTGCCTTTTGGTCGTTTCGAGTCCGACATAACCTCTTCCACCGGCTCCGGTTCATACGAGGGGATTTTGCGCTCGCAAAAAAAGGGGGGGGTTTTTGAATGTCCACCAGGTGTCGTTATCCATGTAGTTCCTCTCTTTAAGGGACTTGTTTAAGTCACTAAGCTTTCGATCTCGATTTTTGGAGCCTCACCTGCAACCCTGCCAGCTAGTTACACCTACTAGTTGACGGCCGAGACTTTCCCTCTTGGGGTTCGACAGCCAAAGCCAATCGCTACCACAAAACTATATACCTAACATGTAACTACAGGCAAGAACTGCTAATAAATATTATACTAGTTTAAAAAAAGCTATAAATAACCGCGGTAGCCTATTGGTTTGGGTAATGGACTGTTGAGACGAGCTCTCGGGTTCGTTTCCAGGTTTTACCATGGTACACACCAATGCCTTTTCGATGCTTTCCGAAGTTATGTGTGTATTTATCGCAGGTTTAAAAGTGTCCGGTTAATGGCAATAGGCTCGCCATCTATTACATTGGGACCTAAACATAAACTAGCGAAATGTGGGTGCTTAGCACCTCTGTCTACGGTCTTCGGGGATATAGGCGTGAGTTTATGTTATTTTATGTTAAAAAACTAAACCTACAACACTTAAATATACATCGAGGAAAACTAAAAAAAAACCTAAACCTGTATGCAAAATTTTATCGAAATCGGTTGAGAATATCTGCTTCAAAATCGAGATACAAAATTTAAAAAAAAAGCTTGTATTGTCAATTTCAATTACCTTTACAACAAACTACCAAATATGTCTACTAACGTTAAGCAAAACAACATTATGCCAATAATGTTACAACAACATGATACAAAATATTATGCCCAACAAACTTTCCGCTCCGATCACTTTCCGCCTCGATCACTTTCCGCCTTACATACTAGCAAAACAACAAGGGTAATGCGTACTTAAAGTTTCAAAGGTAGTAAGTTTATAACATAAACAAACCCGCGTGTTCTCACAAGTTCAGCCTAACCAACGAAGCGTGACGCATGTTCCTATATTGCTTCATTATAATATAAGTGATGGTGAAGCCGACTTGTAGCGCTTTTAGTGCGAAGCTAGCTGATGTGCTACATGACTTTTTACTGAGTTTACTCCGGCAATGATCGCCGACTCGGTTTGCATTTTTTTCTTGATGATGAGATTGCAATGGTATGATAACTCACTGGATAGTTTATGCTGTCAGCGGGAGGACTAAAGGCTTGCCCTGCTTGTCTTCTACACTGACGGCACAGAAACTCTGTGCTCAAAGGGTCGGCAGCGCGAGTGTGACTCCTCTGGTGTTACACACGTCCATAGGCCACGGTAACTACTTTCCATCAGGTGGGGCCGTGAGGTTGTCGTTCACCTAAGTTGTATAAAAAAATTAAAAAATGTCGGAAAACTGATTACATTGATATAGCTATCGATATTTTAAGACATTCCGAACTCTGCAGCACTTCTGCAGAGTGGCGCTGTTCGTGATGATGTGTTGTTTTTTAGTCATTCACTAGCTGACCCACCCCAGCTTCACCCGGGGTATATTTTGAAGCTCCATATCCCTTTGAGCCCGTATGTTTTAGTCGTCAAAATATGTATGAAAAATTGCCGAATTTGTTTACATTTATTATCAATGCTCCGCTCCCTTAAGTAGTAGCGTGATGATATAGCCTAAAACCTTCCTCGATAAATGAACTACCCAACACTGAAAGAATCATTCAAATCGGACTAGTAGTTCCAGAGATTAGCGCGTTCAAACAAACAAACAAACTAACTCTGGAGCTTTATAATATTAGTATAGATTTGCAAGCAGCACTGCTGCAGCGACATTGCTGCGTTACTCGAAATGTAATCTCATATAAACTCTCTCTCATTTAAAGTCCGTGTTTTTTAATAAGGCTGTTTAAAGATTAAATGGGGACCACTGTTGCATGCCGCAGAGTTCGAAGTCATACCTTTACGGGTTCATATTGGTAAAAAAGCCTTGGATTGATGGCCGTAAAAATAAAGCCCCATGAAACATACTTCGCAGAGATTGCTTGGCAACCAAAAACTGAAATGTATTATATTACAAACTTTTCATCTTTGAAGTTTAAATAATTTTCCATGTGCCTTATGTTATAAGATTTATGAAATATTGAAAATACTGCGTTAACTAACGTTCTTTTCTCTTTCTTTTCAGCCAAAAAAACTACAACAGCCCATGGAGTTGGACGACAGTAACCGCAACAGGGGACTGACCAAGGGCCCCGCGCGGGCCCCCGCCGCCCGCGCGCCCGCACTGAACGCGACTCTACAGGGGAGGGACGGGAAGAGGGGCACTTTACACTTTAGTTGAAAAGACTTAGTTCAAAGACTTTAGTTATACAATGCACGTGCTGTCGTATTCGTTAGTTACACCAACTACACGTGTCGGACTCAAGTTATACTGACGGACTTTTCTTGTATACCGAATATTGTTAAGTAAGTACCAAATTGTTGTATTTTAATCTGACAGATATTTTTCAACTGTCGGATTTTTGTAAGTTTTGTAACACTTTTAATTTTAATGGAATACTCAAACAGTCGTATTGTTGGCGATTCGTTTTCAGTATGTCTATTTTTTTATTGTTTGTCGAAGTTATTATGGCTTTTATATGAAAATGTGCAATGTTTTACCTGTGAGACTATTTTGAAAAATGTGATTGTTTTTTTTAACTGTTGTTAAGTAACTAATGTTTCAAATTACGATAACTGTGATTTTTTTTAAATATTTTATTTTGTGAGGGTATGGAAAATATCAAAAGTGCTGATATTCCTGAGAATCTATCTCAAATGTTATGATTTGTAATGTTACAAGCGTATGGTCATGGTGCAGAGGGAATCGATTTACTAAAAATCTACATGGCTTATAATCCCGAGTAAAATATAAAAAACAATTTTACATTTAAAGTTGACTGTGCGTGCTCTTTTTATACATAGATGATATTTTTCATAACTGGAACTAAAACCATGACATGCGCCGTAACAAATATAATTTTACTTTTTTAAATGTTTGAACACAGGCAACGGTCACGACAGTCTTAATTTTTTTTACATTAAGTACGGTACAGAGTAAAAATATATCAAAATAATTTTTGTAAATATTTTGATCATAAAATAGATATATTACAATGTTTTTGCTGAACATAGTGCTACTTATGTTACTAGCACGTCTTAATAAGTTTCCTTTATCTACACCTGTACTGTACATGTATGAGCGAGAACAGTCTTTATCACATACCTACACTGTCGATATTAAGTTTTAATTTTGAAATCATCTGAAGTTGCATTTGTAGATATATTCTCACAAGACCACAAGAGATGTGGACTTTATGCTTAGGTTCTTAAGGTGCAATTTGAAGAGCCCCATAGTCCGCACTGTGAACGAATTGATCCGTCCGATAAAATCCCCGTGTCGTCGCTCTTTGCGGTAATCCCGTACCGTGGACTGTCTCTCTTAACCACATTACGCCATTTTACAACTTTCTCCAGATCTCTAAATACATAGTTGTACATGTCCTAATCGTGATGTAATATTTATAAAACATCGTCCATGTAGTAATGTGGAATAAGTTGTAGAGTGACGCGGTAAATTGGTGTGTGAACTGATCTGCATATAACATTCGAAGGATTCTAATAAATTCGACACATTATCATATTACTGTGGCAGAACTGGCGAGAACCTTTTATCTAAATTTATCTAAACGATTAGTCTCATTTCATATTTCCGCATAAAGTTTAACCAACCAAAACTCGATATACTGATGACAGCATATCTAAAGCATAAATTACCACAGCAAACGTGGTTTAGACGTTGATGTAATTTAGTTGTCCGCAACAGAGACAAGCAATTGAGACTGAACGCTGAACACTAAAGACCAGGCGACTATCCACCCCTCTTCTTTGTGTGTACCACTACAGAACAACAATAGCGATTACAAGATTAATTTCACAGTACCAAGTGCAGCGGACTTGAGATTGAGAAAAATCAAATTAACTTCTGATAACTTTATTTACTTAAGGGAAAATATTTTACTGAGGAATGACAGACATGGCAAATGTAGTTATGAACTTGTAACTGATTGGAAAACATAATACGAGTAAAAATGCACCGTTAATTAACACGAGTGTTCTTCGGATAAACATGCTTGTAAACGTCTCTAAATTTACATTCCATCTGACCATGGCAGATTTCCGTTTCAAAATTCAAAACTTACTAATACCCTAACTAAAGTGATATAAACTACGTATTAGAGAAGTTATTCCGTACAAAATTCAAATTCAATTTTCGTTTTGGTTAAACCAAATTTCACTGCAGCACTGTGACGAATTATTTGTAGCTTTTAGGGGCCACAGAGGGCCCTAGACGGCCCAATTTTTTCACTACCATCATAATAACGTATATGTAATAACGTATATATAATAGATACGTGGTCAATTTTTGAATTCTATGCAGTCGATCTAGTACAGGAGTCTTTGAGTAACACTAAACTTGTGCCTCGGATATAACTTAGTCTCAATAGGTCATCGCAATTGCATACCTAATACACAATAGGTCCTAATATATTCCAAACTATGTATATGCAGAGAAGTTTACGTAACCAATGTTCACTGAAACGGTATTGCTAACCCACCTCTATGGAGCATCTACAGTTTACGATATTACTTGCATTATGCTTACCATAAACTAAGATATTTTCACTTAGTTCATTATTGTGCTAATTCTATAGCACATTTCACTGTACTGAACTATTTTTAGAATCTAAACTATATGCAGAATGTCTTTTTTTATCAATCTACGTCTAATTTAGCCAGTTTTCCGATTCTGCGGCACAATTATCTATATTGTAGTCGTAACTACACTCGTGTACAAAATACGCCGCGAGGCAATATACAAATTAGTCGACATCAAATTTCCGCTACGGATTGCATCTCTCTAATTGACGTCTGCATTTAAACCACAGCCAGACAGATTAATCCGATATATGCGTATATAGATACAGGGAACGTGCACGACGTATACGTCACTGAACCAAATCAAATAAGCAGGCAGGTATGTTCGCCCGGGCATCCGGGACCTCGAATGCAACACCTATAGGTACAATTATGTATATATACTTCACATGTCTGTCCAGTCGGGCGTCACCCATGACAGCCATTTAAATCCAGGACACCCTGTGGGTGGAGGGTTGTTCAATATTCACAGCCGACGCACATTATTCTGACAGTTAATCAAAATCGATTTAGCTCGCATCAAAGGGTGTGCAGTGATGTCCATAGCGTTGGAAATAGAGGATCGCATAATTACATGACTGCCTGAAAAGGAGTGTATGTTTTTGAGTTTTTATATGTTACTGTAAGTTTTGAAAGTCTGAACAGATTTAGATATATCGGATATCGTCAGAATCCATTCATCATCCCGAACTATAAATCTTTTCAGGGAAATGTTTTTTGACAGAGCAATCATGTTTTAAATGTTTTTTCGTTTATCGTTATAATAATCTTTTTGTAAAGGATTTTTATATTAATGCGTCTAACAAACATTAGCTAATTACTGTGTATTGCTGTACTGTGGTTATACCTCTAACTCAAGCGGACGTATTTCAATTAAAAATACATTTTGAATTAGTAAAGTGGTCTCCTGAGACAAAGACACACAAATGGCATTTTTATGGTTAGTTTAAAATACAAATTGAACACGATTCTTCACTTGCAAGTAAAGTGCAGTACATTGTAGATGCTCAGCGAACCATATCCTTAAATTATAAGATGGTGAGTCAAATCAGGTAGGAGAAGAAGTACATGCGTAGAGCATAATGTTTTATTTAGTTGTGATATGATATATAACGACATAAGCGCCGTGGAGGGCGCTAGTTCCAAATATGTGCAATGCAGTTGGAGTGTAAATGTTTATCGTAGTTAGACAAGTTAAGTGAAGGTATGAAGCATTTAATTAATATAGGAGACCCGTGCAGGCCGGATCTGCATCCCAAGTGACAATTCGTTGGCAGATATATTTGACAGCTGTCAACGTATGTCATATACGTCAAATCTCATACATTCGTCATTAAAATTCTACAAAAAAAAGGCAAACGAATTGTCATTTGCTTAGAGGCGCTGATATCTAATTGTTTGATGTTACTATTATCTAGCTGACGTATTGACGATTTGTATGTTCTTTGTTAAGTATAAGAATGATGTTGTAAATCTCAATTTTAGTTTAAGATAAATATTGTATACCTAATCGTCCTCTGTCAGAATATAGTGTTAAGAAAATTTTAATGACAGTATTTTTCAGTGATGCGACCTGCACTGGTCCCTTTTTATAATTATAATAGACGGTACATGGGGGTGATTACTATGAGCTTGTCATGGCTAGTAGTACCTATTCTCCGTGACGTCTAAATCTGGTTAAAATGAGAGTAGGCAAAATATAATAAGCCCGGTCGGACACAAACGGAAAGCAAAGATTATAAGTGCGTTGGCTTAATTATGATAACAAATCAATATGTCAGAGATATTTGAGATTATAACTCAATTGGATTTAAAGTAGACAGTGCTGTTGAATATTCAATGTTTATTAGTGGAGTAGATGATTTATTGCAATTTCACTTAATTTTAGATGGACGCCACACAACAAGGTTGGATTTTGTCGTTGAACGTTTTTAAACGAACCTTCATTGAGTGAATCGTGAAAATTTAGTATAGTTAATCAGATTTTCACTGGTAAAGTCCAGCCTAACACGACTACATAATTATAATGCTTAATATACAATTGCTTTACAAATTAGTCAGAAGATTTGAACCAAATGTAGCTGTTTAATATATCTCAATGTTCGTTTCTGTCCGTGTGATGTCCGCTTCACTGAACTGCATTGATTAACAAATAATACCGAATTAATATTATACTTAAGTACCTATATATGTAATAGTTGAATTATTCTCATTTTAGCCAGTGTAAGTCTGTGTTAGAGTCGTAATTGATATCGAACAGTGTTCTTTTAACTTGTTGAAGCATAATTAATTTATTGATTAGAGAAATATGGGCCATAATCTGCGAAATAGCCTAATTTGACTTAAACCTTTATTTTACTGAAGTTATTTTCATATTTAAAGGCTTCAGGAATGGAATAATAGCTCGACAGTTAATTACAATTATATCAAGATATAAATTTCATATCGCTTGTTGACAGTGGACTGACGATGACTGATGTTGTACTAAAAACCAAAAAATTTGAGTTTAAGTCTCAATTACATTTTAAAGGTTGTGATTGATAAATTACGATTTCAGTAAACTACATTTTTCATTATTTCTACTCACTAATTTCTACTTAATTAACTACTATTAAATATTGAAGTTGAGAAATTATTGTGGAAAAAAATATAACACACTACTTAAATTTGAATATTTCTTGAGTTATACCTATAATTTTCTCGCAAATGACCAATTTTAGATAGATAGGTAGGTACACCTAAATAATATCAAAGTCAAATAAGTCAACTTTCTATAAATGCTTCAACATAGTTATAAGAACATAGAGTCGATGATAGATTAAAAAATACCTTTTTATTAAAAAAAAAATCTATTTATTTTCGTTATTTTTTAAGTTTTCGATGATTTTAATTGTTCTCGTTACTTTCCTTGGGAATTTTTATCGATTTGTAGAAATTAGTGTGTACAATCTTGCGCAGCATGTATTTATACGGGAATCAAACACCGGGACTTGATTGTAAGGAGTTTATTAATTTACAACTACTTTTCTAATGTACAATTCCATTTTTTCTATTCCGGTGGCACTGTAATTCATTCGGTTAGGTACATAACTAAACGTAAACCATCTTGATGTATCTTTGTAATGTAAAATTTAAAAACTCAGTTCATTAATGTTTTTCTGTTTAGAAACTCGTATTAAAGACTAAAATCAAGATCAAGAAAAATCGAAGCACTAGATGATCAGTTTATTTGTTTTAAATGTGTTTTTATAATAAGTTGCTACAAGATGCGAGAGACCTTTAGTTAAAGTACATAACCAAATGGGTTATAGTTAGTGTGTAATCCCGCTGGCGTTCTGCCATTCTCTCGTTTGATTCCCGTGACGTCATCACAATGTTGAAAACCTTTTCGGTAATATCATGACTACTATTCAAAAAGTTTCCTTATGTAATTTAAATGAAGTTACGCTTCTAAAGTGTATGACGTATGTAAATATAGGACAAACTAATACCTATTATTGATAGTGAATGTTGTAATTTGTATATAAGTAACGAAAATTAAATTTTAAATACATAGATAACATTGTGCAATTTTCTTTTAATTATCTCCTGTGCAAAACCTCTTTTTTTACTTTCCGAACTTTCGAGCTCGGTTTAAGTTTAAACCTAGTTTAAATTGAAGTTCGGTGCAGCTCTGAAATAAATTACTTAGGTACCTACTTAAGGCGCTTATGAGATTACTCTGTGGTCGCCTACAAATTAGAGGCGTGAGGATTGAGGAAGCGCTGCAGTGGCGCCACTGAGGTACGTTACCCGCGCCATTAGTGCCACTACTAGCTTTGTGGCATCACTGCAGCGCTTTCGCTCCACATGTATGGATGAAAATTTCAGCTATTCAAGATGGGACTATTAGTATGGCAGATGAGAATAAAAAAATGTTCCCTAGATATGTAATTGTGGACACAATTCTCGTCTTGGATGTTGAATTTTTCCGGTTAAACTTCTCCGGATCACGTATCTTTCTTGTCCTCAGGAAGCCATCCTCGTAATAAAAAGATATTCAAAATTCAATCTTGATCTAACCTCAATAGGTAGGTATATTGTTATATTACAGGGCCACGATTCTGCTAAAGCAAAACCACTGTCATACCTCGGACACCGTTGAAAATTTCATTAAATTTTAGACTTAGAGCAATAAATTTAAGCCCAAAATTAAATCATCTAAAGAAAAGTGTAATTGATTTCTCTTCACATTAAATTTTGGACCTTAATACTGTAGGGATAAAGTCTATAATTAATTTCCATTTTTTGCAGTATCTGTGGTATGAGTAGTTATGCTTTTGTATAATCAAGGACCTGATCTTGTTTAATAAAGTGCGGCTTTTTTATACCACTTAGGTGGTAGACAAGCACACGGCCCACCTGATGGAAAGTAGGTAGTTATCGTAGCCTATGGACCCCAGGCTATGGACGTGTGCAAAACCAAGAGAGTCACACTCGCGCTGCCAACTCTGTAAGTATTGAGTTTCTATGCCGTCAGTGTAAAAGACAAAGCAGGACAAGCTTTTAGTCTTCCCACTGACAGCACAAAAATTCTCCAGTGAGCTTTGTCTGCCCCACTCACCGCCGGAAACACAACACGAGTTTATTATGGCCGCGGTATTCTGTAGGGAGGAGGTACTTCCCCAGTCGGACTGCTCAATTGGACGGAAACACCGTCGTGTCCTACCTCCTTTATTAACTGCGGATTTGGCTAAATATCGTAGATTAGTCAAATATGTAGTTAGACTGGTAAAGTGGACCCCACACTCTTTGGTGAAAGCTTCGAATGCGACTGGGATTAAAGCTACGAGGAACAAGAGGCGTATTAAACTGCATTGACTGTATAGGCAATTAGGTAACCTGTGGTGTAGGGAATAGGGTATACCCTCCCCTATACCCTATAAAGTGCTAATATCCTAAATATTACCCTGGTTATGCCTCAATAACCATGGGATATCAAATTTGGAAGCGTGAAGTAGTAAGCGGACACCGCAATCCGATGTCTAAAGTGCAACGGGGAAAACGCCACGGGTTCGATTTCCGGGCAATGTTATCTGGTTTTCTGTTAGTAAATTAGCAGGAGAGGCACGAGGTTTGGCAAGTGTCCGAATGATGGCAATAGGCTAGTTCTTGAAGCCTATAACAGTGCAACGTACCTCACCGTACAATGAAAAGTTTTTAATGGGCGTTAGTATATCTATTTAAGGTGACACCAGCGTGTGAGTAATAATAATGATCAAGGCTCAAGGTATGAGGTAAGTAAATAAAACTAGGTTTAAAAATTAATATACATAAAATATAATTATAATAACACATTAATATACACATTTCGACAGGGTTGTACAGTTATTCTGATCGGAAATGTATAGAATCGAAATACTTTGTACAATAGTTATACTATAGTAGTGTACATGTATTCAATATTTTGTACACACAAAAGAAACATATTCTTCAATACTAGGTGTAACTAACAATATTTCGTTAAAAGCACGTTTCTCTTTCTTACCAATAGATGGCGTTGCCACTACTAGTTCAAACTCTTACCCAAAGATGGCGCTTAACAACGATTTGTCTACTCCTTACATTATTATAATACACATCCAATTTCCTACACGTTTTTCGCCGTTATTATGCTTTTAACTACATGAGATCTATACTTTACAATAATACCATGCAATTTCTAATCCAAAACTCTTTGGAGACAATACAAAATATTCAATACACTTTATAGTATAAAAATCACAGCTGAGGAATAGTTTCATAATTACATACGCCCTTATACAGTGGCCTACTGGAATATGTCTATATAGTTCTTGCAATCAGGAATATCCGTCAAATACTAGTATAACTTTGTTAAAACAGAGGAGGGTAACGTGAAACTTACATTCGAAACTGCGTATTTCGGATTATAACAAACAAGTGTCACGTGCCGGCTTCAGGTTTATCAAATTTCGGGCAATTGGTATAATTGCCCGAAACTTCGGCCCGCCGTTTCGGTTGTGTTTCGTGGTAGGACTGAACACTATGTGCAAATATACAAATTACTATAGTACTGTCGTTTATCATGTGTGTTTTCTGAAACTGATTTATATCCTATCTCGCTCACTCGAATGCTATTAGAGACCGCCATTATGATGTACGTTGTGACGTTTTAGCCGGATAACTTTAATGCTAACGACCATCTCCACACTCGAGGGATTCCCACACCGCGAAGGGCCAGATCGATAGAGATGGCCCTGGGTCGGCCGGGGTGAGAGGGATATGCATGTTAACCTCACCTTCGGGATCTAAAAACGACCCACAGGCTTCTTGCGTTTTAGTCGGTTCGAGTCCAACATAATCTCTCCCACCCGGCTCCAATGGTGGGGGTAACCGTGGGGATTTTCCGCAATTAAAAAAAGCACTGTGCACAAAAACGTCTTGTAGGCAAAGGTGTACACCCATATTTCTCCAAATGTGCTTATTTATTCTTTAAAATAGGATTAAAATATATTCTTACTTGCAAGAACTAACAATAAAACTAGATAAATACTGTTCGCTCGGTTATACACATGTTCATTATTGTAGTTTTCAGTATCATAAATATATGGTAAGCAACAAAGGTTAGTGAAAACACTTAATTAAAAAAAAATTAAAACAAATAACCAAATGTCAAAATTATGAAGTTTTGAACTGTACGATGAAACGTCAAACTATTCAATGACATTCCAAATTTAAATCAAAACTAACGGATGCCATTTCATATCTTCGGTAATAAAAAAAATACATTAAACTAAGTCTGTGTTGGAGTATTAGTAATAATGGAGTGAATAGAATTGTAAAGGTCAATTGAAATAAAATAGTCAACTATGAAGAATCTTACAACAACTGAGGGCCAGGTCTCGTAATAAAAATCTTATTAAAATTCAGTCTCGATCTAATCTCAATCTCCAAAAAATCAAAAACAGTTTACTTATAACATAATTTTCCTGGACATTGTGATGGATTTCGATATTTGGGACATTGTGATTAGATAGAGAATTAATTTTGAACAGATTATTATTATTACAACTTAACCTCAACTTAACATTTTGTAAAAGAAATTAGGTACATATTTACAAAAATTGTAAATATCATTATATTTCTACTTTTTTTTGACTTCCATGCACACCGCGACTTAATATTTCAAGTGATAACTTGAAATTATTTGTAGAAAAAAAATAAAATCCCTTAAACTGACTTAAGTTAATATTTTAATATAAACATGAAAAATCTTGCATTGTAGAAGATATTTTTGAATATCTCCGCAGTATAGTCCTCACTTACTAACTAAAGGCCATTGAATCTAATAATTAAAAATCTCAAGTGATGTAATGTAACCTAACAAAATAATTTACATATTATGTAACTATTGCACTCACGTAAAACTACGCCAATTATCCTACTAATATTGTAATTAATGTGAAAATTTGTAAAGGAGTTTGTTACTCAATCACGCTGTAACGGCTGAACAGACCTGGGCCCCGATTCCGCTAATTTTATACCAGGTCAAACCCGCTGTCATGTCATAGACACTGCAAAAATGGCTTCTTGTAGAGGAAAAGAAAAATGTAATGATCTTTTTTCATTTAATTTTGAACTTTAAAAATATATTAATGAGGATCAAAATAAACGGGATATTTACCACGTTTCATTGTTTTGAAACAATCTTTTTGATGTTATGATCATGGTGCTTGCAACAGCGCCGAAATATAGGAAACTCAAAACAATGAAACATGGTAAATATCCCGTTTATTTTGATACTGATGTGAGTTTAGTTTAAATACCTATATTAATGAAGTTTAAAATTTAATGGTATTTTTTGCAGTGTCAGTGGTCAGGAATAACACACAGGATACTTTTTATTCCTGGATCAACATTGGTTGTAGGAGCATGATCAAAATTCCACTCGGGAGAAGCCGCTAGTTTCAACAATTATAACGTTAGATTGTCCCGTAGAATTGTCAAAGAAACAGATGACGTCTGACAGGAATGTAAGTTGACAATAATAAATATAGTAAAACCAACAACCCCGTGAACAGAAGGAGGCCGCTACTTTCCCTTCAATAATATCAAATCGTACTACAGTACGCGCCACGAAATAAGTCCCTTGGCTGCGGTGTGGCAGTCGCAACATGTAATGTTGCCAGTTTCGTCTTTTTATTTTACCTGATCTTTTAATGTTCAGATATGAATGTAATATTGGCTTTCGTGTGGAAGTACGAGACTTGACCGTTAGCAGTGCGCCGACAGAGGGCGCAACAGCGCTTCAAGTCCAAGAGTTGGTTCCTACCGCTACCAATTGCAGTAAAGGAATTGTAAGCAGAGCCACCTGGAGAACAAAAGACGCAATGAATGCAAGTCTTTCCCCGAGACACTAGAGGGCGCCACTAGAAGCTAACATCAAGTCATCAACGAAGTGACGACATTGTGACGTGGCACAAGTGAGGTTTGGCAGAAAGAAACCGTGAGTACATTGGAACTGTTTACGCCTTTGTGAAAGTTGTAGTTTGCGAACATAGTTTGGAACTTTAGTAAATTTATCAGTGTTTAGAACTTAGAAAAATTAGTTGAACTACTGAACTTAAGAAGTTAAAGGAATGAAAACTTCAGCCTAAGTGTATCAAGAGACGGTCTTGAATCATGTTGCTAAACCTCTCAGCAATACAGTTTTTAATGTAATTAGTAGATTTAAGCTCCTTCGCCAACGTAGCAACTGATGCTATCCTTAAAAAAATAGTACTGTGCATATTATAGTTAATATATATGCCAGGAACTATAATTCTAAATAGTACATCATAAAAATGTGTTGGCAACACTAAACCTCCTTTGCCACGGTCACGGCCGAGTATGGCGGCAATGTCATTTTTAGTTCCAAGTTTTGCCGCAGAAGTTATTTAGTGGCGCGGACTCAATAACTCGTGCGCATTAATATTGCACCTGCCTTCACAAACGTAACAATAACAAATCTCAAATAAAATCCCATAACCAATAACTACAAAACTGAAACTAAGGCTACAGTGTTGCGGATGCTGCGGCCTCGCGCGGGGATGCGAGAGAAGGGTTGTTTTCGATCCGGGTGCCATGTTAATTCGCACGAGTTATAAGTTGTCTTTGATGTGTAATAAAACAATAGCAACCGTAGTTCCGACTATCGCCATTTTACGGGATCGTTGGTTTTACTTTATTTACGTATACGTGTATGTAAAGTGAGGTGTAAAATAAAATATATTGAATATGAAAGATATGTAACGCCGAACTCAAATAATTAGAACTATGGAGGACGACCCCGAATTTGGAAGAATCCCTTTACGGTTATAGAAAGTAGACGCACCACCACCCATAATATACGTTTTTTATACTCCATTCGATTCGGTACTAAACTAAGTGTAAACAATCTTGAAGTGTATTTTTAATAGAAACTCAGTTTATTAATGTTTTGTTTACAAACTCATTTTAAAGACTAAAACCGAAATCAAACCACTATAGACAGTTATTCTAGTTTATTTGTTTATATGTTTTTATAAAAAATCGCTTCAAAATTGTTTACCTTTAGGCAAATACCCAATCAAATTATAAATTTTATATACCGTGAGCTAAAATGAGGCGTTTACCGGAACTTAGAACAATAATTGAGAGATGTCTTACCTACTGGAAGAATTAATGTTAGATGTTTATACTTTGTAACCGATCTGTATATAGATAATCGTATCGTGGACGTATCGAGAGAACGGAACATTCAGATGCTGCTGGCTGGCTTCACACACGAACAGATTTACAGTAGACAGGCGGCCAATCCCAATGTTCCGTTCATTACGATAGCTTTTCGTACTCGTACCGTAGTATTTTTTCCAAATTTAAAAAGTAAAAAACTGAATTGTCGTTTTGAAAATCCGTTTGCGCTATGTATTTATTTAACTAGATTGACAAATAATTTAACTCCTATCCTCCCAGTTAAGCTAAATTGCTTGAATTAGGAGTGGGTTCATCTCGGTAGTGTCATGACCAATAATGTGATTGCCTGCAAATAATCCACTGTGGAATATTCAAGGTACAGATTATTTTTTTGGCAAAATTTTTACTAAAAACACGCAACAATACTTTATAGAGATTTACATCTCTATGGGTGTTAAATTTTTTTATGATGTTTGGCACTTTAAATGATGAAATTAGGGATTTAACTGTGTGTAAATTTAAAAATATTGTTAAAAGTAAATTGTGCCAAAAAGGCTATTATAAAATCCAAGAATACTTGGATGATAAACAAGCTTGTAAATGAGCTGTTCGCTCAACTATGCTACTCAAGTAAATTTTTGTATTTAGATTAAGTAGAGTTACTGAATGTTTGTAAATAGACCAAAAAAAAAGAAATGCCCGCTGAGTTTCTTGCCGGAGTCTTCTCAGGTCGGGGGAGCGTTTCGAACCGGTGGCCTATTTACTAAACTGATATTCATGTTTCTTTTTTGTTGACGTTTTGTAAGTGCCGATATAATGGTCTATACAGAATAAATGATATTTGACTGACTTTGAATACTGTCTCTAATGAGCTTGTTGTTAAATGTTTGACCCCTTAGAGAAACTATTCTTTCACTTAAGTGCCGACACTTAAAAAAATATTTAACACCCATAGAGCTGTTAATCACTACAAGGAGGTTGTGTAGCGCGTTTTGTTGTGAAAAATACGATTTTATACACACATGTGCACTTTTTTTTCAACTACCCACTTTAAAACGAATAACTATTGCAGTCGGTTACAAACACAAACGTCTTAGCGCCTCACTATCACTGCGACTAAACAATTCCATTCGAACGTACTTCAATTGATAAATTATTAATAATTATTAATTATATCTCACTCGTATAGCGATACTAAACACATATCATAATTATATAACGACGAATAAATATTCTATACTCAAGTTACTTAAGAGCGTGGGTCCATTCTCCTTCATTTAAATTTTTAGATGCTATTAATCTGTACATTGGACAGAAATTATGTGTCGGATATTCATATCCGCGAATATCCGAGAGAAGAAAGATCCAAATCTGTTATTTTGTTGAAGGATCTATTACGGATCTTCTTTCACAGATTCTTTATCCGCGGATATTGACAAAACATATCCGTATCCGCGGATATACCACTCACATAAGCTTTATTATTTTGTATTCAATATCATTTTATCAACATGAAAGATACCAAAGACAAGCTATATCAAGTAAAACATTAAGTGTTGTCATACTAAAACTAATATTGCATTTACTGTTTTGTACAAATTCTATTTTAAAAAACTACTCGCCTTTGGTATCTTCATATCTTGTCTATAATAGACAATTTTTCTTTCTATAACTTAGAACCGGCTGTTATAAAACTATATAATATTATAACAAATTGTCTTCCTTAGTATAATGCCCGGCAAACATCTAGACATGACGACCAAACCATAGATTATATTAAACCAATCATGAGCTCAAAGGGCTCTCGTCATTGGTTGCAGTTCCCTTGAAATATATATTGAATAGACACAGTATGCTAACAAAATTAATTGCAAAAGGCGACTTGAAATAAGCGTTACGTGTGTGTAAGCTTATGTCCATATTGTCTTTAAACATGTGCATATAATGTGATGTATGCACCGCGTGTAGCGGCCATTACTGTGTCTATAAAGTTTTTATATAGTCTAAGATCAGTTCTTTTATTGGTTTTTTGGTTGTTCCTTATATGTGCAAAATTTCCGATTTTTGTTCAAGATGCCGACACTTATACGTTAGGTACATAAAGAAAGTGTACAGTGGACGAGACATGAGAATGGACCCCCTGTTTGGTATAAATTTTAACTACTACAAGTACATTACGCGTAAGTCTTATTTTGGTTGGACGCTTCGTATGTGGTTTTCTTGAGATCTGAAATATGAGAAATATTTTTTAATAATTAATTTCTGACATTAACTCAATAACTAATTAATGCAATTACAATATTATGAATGCTCTGTAATGGAAATGTTGCATGTATAGACAATACCAAATATTTGCACACCTTGAAGAGGTTGTAATACAGCGGACCTATACATTTAATGAAAAACCTGTGTTTTGCAAATAAATTATTTGATTAGATTTAAGTCTCATTAGCGTTAATCTTATGTATGAGACACTTGTGTGTGAATTTGGTGCAGGTAAAAAAAAAATTAAAAAAAATACAAATTACTACTATTGACCACAAAGATTGTTCGAATATAGAGGCCTCTCGTTACGTCACTGTCAAAAAAGTTTTTAACCACTGACTTGGATTTTATATTTTTTAAATTGAATTCATCAAGTTCAATGAAGCTGGAAGTGCTGGAACATTGTATATTATTTATCAAAGGTATTCGGTGAGTTTTTCCGACATTTCTGTCGTGACGCATATATGCGTCATTGACATGGCTGAGGATTTCTTGACGCATATTTGCGTCATTGGCCACGAGTCGGTTAACATAGCAACTTCACGTACGGTGAAGTTGCTATGTTAACCGACCCACGCCCGTATGCTGTGCAGTGGGCTTACCGGTTACTTCTCGAGCAACGACAGACGCAGCGCTTCGTCGAGCGCGCGCTGTTCGGCGTCGAGCGCGTGCTGGCGCGCCGCCTGCTCCTGCGCCGACAGCGCCAGCGCCGCGCGCAGCGAGGAGTCGACCGCGTCCTCCTCCGCCTCCGCCTCCACCTCCCCCGTGTCGGGTTCCTTCCGTGCCGTGTCCGGCGCCGTCCCGCGCAGTTGCAGCGCCTCAAGTGATGCTTCTATAGCTCTGTGGAGTACTAGCGCGTCACTAGCTTGCTACTGAGCGTGGGTTTACTACACTCAATTGTGCGTTCGGGAGTTTGGATGTAGGGGAAAGGAGATATAGGTAGAAAGATTAGGGTGAAGCCTTCGCCCAGTAATGGGTCAAAATGGGCAATTTTTTTTTAATCAAGCTTTTGCACTGCTGAATTCAAAATAATGTCTATTACAGTTTTGAGGCGCGGTCGCAGCAGTGTACACGCGCTCTTAATGATATGATTCGAAATTTATAGCATAAGGATAACCGTTCAATAAATAACAACAATAAATCAGGCACTGTTATTATCTAATAATGTAATTATAGTGTAATAACAAGGTATGCAAATGTACGATCAAACTACGCGTGTGTATTATAATTAATAATTTGTAGTATGTAAATATATTGTATAATATAATAGAACACACAATTTGTAGAGCACACACACTGACACACAAACAAAGCCACTATTTAAATCGAAAGGGCGACCGCCTGTAAAGACAGTGCATCAATCAAATAAAACAAGTACAAGTGTAATGATCCGACGGTTTGATGGTGATATAAGGCAACTGGTAAGTCATGAAGTCAATAAGTTAATAAGATCAGAAGAAGTGCAATGCTCAGGTGGGATTTGACGAGACTTTTCCGATAGTTCGTACCACTATCGGTAGATGGATCCCACTGTCGCCTCAAAATGTTAGTACAGGAAAATTTGGAATACTATAGGCGTGGCTCGGTAGCTCAGTGGTAAGAGCATTCCTCCTGTCTGTCTGTCATCTAAAACGATTTGAATACTAAGCAAATAAAAGTAATGCTTAAAAATGTCATTAAACTTATGAAGTTGTAAAAAGCGTACCTCTGCAGCTCCCTCTCTTCGCGCGCGAAGTCCGCGGTGGGCGAGTCACTCGGCGGACGCGGGCTCGCCGCTCGCCCCCCACGCAGCGCCTCCCACACGTCCACCTGCGATAGAACATGTTCCTCAGTATATTACTAATAAAAACATTATTTCTATTTAATAAATTAAGAAAAAACGGATAATTAAAGAATTTTAATTTTGTTCAAATTCTAGTAACCAACTCAATTAATGCCCAACTATGCGACTACCCAATTAAAAACTTTACGAAAGTTAGTGAAATGCAGTTTTGTATCAGATTAATAAATTATTCCCGTGATAGACTTGACAATGAACAGTGAAATATAAATAAAACAAAAAAGCTTGTGCTATCGTTCTCGAACGTCCACAGTTTGACAAATTTTGCAGGAACCGCTTTTACCGGATCCTACAGAGCTGGATGGTGTGTTCACACGAAGCAAGTTAGGCTAGCTAAACCTGCTTTTTTGCAAGAAGCCCTAATACAGATTCTATTGTGACGCTTGTGACCACTGCATTTAATAATAATATAGCAATAAAACCATCCAATTTCCCTCAAAGACTAACGTTATTCCTTATTCTGAAATAATTACAAACTACTATATCCAAAATACGGATATTTGGGGAGTTAAATAACTATAAACTATAAATTACAAATACAGTTGTTTAATAATAGTTCAATATTTATTATGTGAAATAACTGCCGTGCCGATCTTGCTATTCGAGCATATTTCTAGTTGCTGCTCCTGTCTTATCTTACAGAGTTTCATCAATATACAGTTATAAAATAGCAATAAAAAGTTAAGAGAGAAATTGTAATTGTCGATTCAGTGTAAAATATAAATGCAACTGACTCTACCACTTTTGTTCCAAGCCATGCGGACAAATTAATTAAATAGAAGAAGGAAAAAGTAAATATGTGTGGTTATGCAAAGTATGCGCAAGCAATTATTATTTGTAAATAATCTTTAAAATCTATTACCACCTTATTTTACTAATTACTATCACTGGCCCCAAAGATTGTTCGAATATAGAGGCCATTTCTAACATCACACATTTCTGTCATGACGCATATGTGCGTCATTAGTTATTTGACACATATTTGCGTCTTGCGTCTTGTGCCACGTATCAGTTCCTTTGAAAGTTATTATCACTAATTAAGCACCGCCCCTACAAAAAAGCAGTCGCCCCGTGTGAACCTGGGTGTGCCCAAAGCGTAAGTGTAAACAGACTGACTTGGTCGTCGTGCGTCCCCTCCATCAAGCTCTGCTGTATGGCATACTGCAGCAGTCCCTCCTCGTCGTCGGCGCCGCAGGACAACCTGTCGTCAGGCGCGGCGGCGTCGCGGTAGCCCCTCCCGACCACGAAGCACTGGTCGTCCAGCACGCAGGACAGGCGGGAGTCTTCCTGGATGCAAGAGATGTGCGGCACGGGAGTCTCCGTCGCGAAGATGTTGCCGAACGTGATGCGAGCATTTAACACGTGGAAGAGAGGGATTTCTGGGGATAAACATTATTTTTTGCAATAATTTTGCCTTAAAAGTAAGCAGTTATTACAATAGGGGCGAATCTCGCGATTTGAAAAAACAATGTAATAACACGTCTTCCAGATGCGTGATTTCAATACGTTTAGAAAAAAAGAGTATTCTGTATTATCTAATAAATAATCCCTACTTGTATAAATACTCGCGGCTTTTTCCCTCGAGGTGGACAGAGATGACACTCCGCCATGTGCTTCTGAAGAAATAATTAACACAATAACTTACCAATCTTGACAGGGAACCCAGAGGGTAGCTGCATCTGTATGAAGTCCTTTAACTTGGCGAAGTGCGGTGACGATATCGCCGCCATCAAGTCGAGAATTGGCATTATTTGTTCTTGTAACTGTAGGTACGAAACGTGAATAATTTGATCAGAGATATACACACTACAAAAAAAGGTAAGCACGAAAGAAAGCAAACAGCTTGCAGCGATCTAACAACGCTTATGCTTATCAGAGACGATTTAAGGTATGATTCTGAGGCCGACTGCAGACAACAGCAGCTGACGCAGAGCGTATCATGAAATTAACTTGTATATACATACATACATAATCACGCCTTTATCCCCGGAGGGTTAAGCAAAGGTGAATTAACACCCACATTTCCCCAATCATTAAATTCTGTCCCACGTAACTTCCGGGCACTATTGTTGACTCAAGCCATTCATCTGAGGCTAAGTCTGGACTGTATATATCTGTCTGATGTTAAACAGCCCTATCCCTCAGTCGCCTTGTACGACACCGCATAGGAAGAGATGGGGTAGTCCAAATTCTACTCTGCCGGGAACCACGCGGCACTTGACTATGATAATTTTGTTTATTGTATCAATTCATTGCGATCATTCTCAATGGTGCCGTTTATCCGTACCGAAGTTTAACAAGTATTTTATGTGAAGAGACGACATGTCATCCGACTAGGTTTCGCAACACGCTCCAAGACTGACTCTTGATACACTTTGGTTGAAGTTTTCACTTCTTTAACTTCATAAGTTCAGCAGATCAACGGAGAACTATTACAGACTATTATACATTCGTATCTGAACAAATAAAAATCTGGTAAAATAAAAAGACGACATTGGCAACACTACATGTTGCGATTGCAACGCTGCGGCAAAGGGACTTTTATATCGTGGCGCTGTTACAAATTTTAAAATTCATTCCCGCCCTAACCATGAACCATGACTCAAAATTGCTTGTCTAGTACACAAATAATCCGCCTGCTTTCTTTCTTGTACACCGCTTCCAGCATCAGGCATCACTACACTTACCTCTAAGGGGTAGTTTTCACAGAGCCATAGCGTAGCTCTGAACTTTTGTACTTTAGTGGCCACTTCCCTCGGTCGCCCTATATCCCTGTCTGGAGCCTTTTCGGAGAAATATTCCTCCCATGTCACAGGGTTGAAGGTAGAAAGATCTTCCTTTGATTGACTGCTCCGAGGGATATCTTCCTAAAAAAGTTAATGAAAAATAATATAGAAACTAATCCGAAATTGTCAGAAATTATATTAGGTATAATTTACTAAGAATTTTAGAAGAATGCTAAATGTCTCTTATATGTTTTTCGATATATATAAGCGAGTTCCGAAGCGCCCAGTGTTCAGACTGGTCAACAACCGACGCAACGTGGTTTTCGATAGGTCTGTATTGACGCATATGTGCGTCATCGGCCCAACTGACAATATATTTCATGACGCTTATTTGAGGTCACGAACACCCTAGAACCTTTACAGATGCGTAGAGATGTTGCGTCCATGGCTATATTTTACCGTCTGTACCATGGGGAGTGTTCTGATGAGCTCTTTCAATTAGTCCCACCCTCCCCTTTCCTAAACAGGACAACACGTGCAGGTCTTAGATGTCACCTGCACACGGTGCTGAACATCCGATCAAGAACCAAGCGGTTCGGTGACTCTTTCCTCTGTTGCACCATTAAGGCCTGGAATTCATTACCAGCTCACGTGTTTCCTTCTGCCTACAGTCCCGGGTCCTTTAAGCGGGGCGTGAAAAAGCATATGATGAGGCCGTCAAGCTGAGTGTCACCATTGTCACACAATGTGTAAGTAATGGTGACCCTCTTTTCTGAGATTTTGCCTTCAGCTTACTATCAGGCAAGGCGAATTCTAATTGACGTGTTCTATATATATAAAAAAGTCTGTGCGATATCCGACGCACCCAGTCTCCAGATCGGTCGTCACCTGACGAGTAGGATCCTATAGTGCCTTGTCAGGAGTGAGCAGCGGAGACGTGGGCTGGTCGCTGTCGGCCAGCGCCAGCAGGCCGGCCAGGATCCTATAGTACCTTGTCAGGAGTGAGCAGCGGTGACGTGGGCTGGTCGCTGTCGGCCAGCGCCAGCAGGCCGGCCAGGATCCTATAGTACCTTGTCAGGAGTGAGCAGCGGTGACGTAGGCTGGTCGCTGTCGGCCAGCGCCAGCAGGCCGGCCAGGATCCTATAGTACCTTGTCAGGAGTGAGCAGCGGGGACGTGGACTGGTCGCTGTCGGCCAGCGCCAGCAGGCCGGCCAGGATCCTATAGTACCTTGTCAGGAGTGAGCAGCGGTGACGTAGGCTGGTCGCTGTCGGCCAGCGCCAGCAGGCCGGCCAGGATCCTATAGTACCTTGTCAGGAGTGAGCAGCGGTGACGTAGGCTGGTCGCTGTCGGCCAGCGCCAGCAGGCCGGCCAGGATCCTATAGTACCTTGTCAGGAGTGAGCAGCGGTGACGTAGGCTGGTCGCTGTCGGCCAGCGCCAGCAGGCCGGCCAGGATCCTATAGTACCTTGTCAGGAGTGAGCAGCGGTGACGTAGGCTGGTCGCTGTCGGCCAGCGCCAGCAGGCCGGCCAGGATCCTATAGTACCTTGTCAGGAATGAGCAGCGGTGACGTAGGCTGGTCGCTGTCGGCCAGCGCCAGCAGGCCGGCCAGGATCCTATAGTACCTTGTCAGGAGTGAGCAGCGGTGACGTGGGCTGGTCGCTGTCGGCCAGCGCCAGCAGGCCGGCCAGGATCCTATAGTACCTTGTCAGGAGTGAGCAGCGGTGACGTAGGCTGGTCGCTGTCGGCCAGCGCCAGCAGGCCGGCCAGGATCCTATAGTACCTTGTCAGGAGTGAGCAGCGGTGACGTAGGCTGGTCGCTGTCGGCCAGCGCCAGCAGGCCGGCCAGGATCCTATAGTACCTTGTCAGGAGTGAGCAGCGGTGACGTAGGCTGGTCGCTGTCGGCCAGCGCCAGCAGGCCGGCCAGGATCCTATAGTACCTTGTCAGGAGTGAGCAGCGGTGACGTAGGCTGGTCGCTGTCGGCCAGCGCCAGCAGGCCGGCCAGGATCCTATAGTACCTTGTCAGGAATGAGCAGCGGTGACGTAGGCTGGTCGCTGTCGGCCAGCGCCAGCAGGCCGGCCAGGATCCTATAGTACCTTGTCAGGAGTGAGCAGCGGTGACGTGGGCTGGTCGCTGTCGGCCAGCGCCAGCAGGCCGGCCAGGATCCTATAGTACCTTGTCAGGAGTGAGCAGCGGTGACGTAGGCTGGTCGCTGTCGGCCAGCGCCAGCAGGCCGGCCAGGATCCTATAGTACCTTGTCAGGAGTGAGCAGCGGTGACGTAGGCTGGTCGCTGTCGGCCAGCGCCAGCAGGCCGGCCAGGATCCTATAGTACCTTGTCAGGAGTGAGCAGCGGTGACGTAGGCTGGTCGCTGTCGGCCAGCGCCAGCAGGCCGGCCAGGATCCTATAGTACCTTGTCAGGAGTGAGCAGCGGTGACGTAGGCTGGTCGCTGTCGGCCAGCGCCAGCAGGCCGGCCAGGATCCTATAGTACCTTGTCAGGAGTGAGCAGCGGGGACGTAGGCTGGTCGCTGTCGGCCAGCGCCAGCAGGCCGGCCAGGATCCTATAGTACCTTGTCAGGAGTGAGCAGCGGTGACGTAGGCTGGTCGCTGTCGGCCAGCGCCAGCAGGCCGGCCAGGATCCTATAGTACCTTGTCAGGAGTGAGCAGCGGGGACGTAGGCTGGTCGCTGTCGGCCAGCGCCAGCAGGCCGGCCAGGATCCTATAGTACCTTGTCAGGAGTGAGCAGCGGTGACGTAGGCTGGTCGCTGTCGGCCAGCGCCAGCAGGCCGGCCAGGATCCTATAGTACCTTGTCAGGAGTGAGCAGCGGGGACGTAGGCTGGTCGCTGTCGGCCAGCGCCAGCAGGCCGGCCAGGATCCTATAGTACCTTGTCAGGAGTGAGCAGCGGTGACGTAGGCTGGTCGCTGTCGGCCAGCGCCAGCAGGCCGGCCAGGATCCTATAGTACCTTGTCAGGAGTGAGCAGCGGTGACGTAGGCTGGTCGCTGTCGGCCAGCGCCAGCAGGCCGGCCAGGATCCTATAGTACCTTGTCAGGAGTGAGCAGCGGTGACGTAGGCTGGTCGCTGTCGGCCAGCGCCAGCAGGCCGGCCAGGATCCTATAGTACCTTGTCAGGAGTGAGCAGCGGTGACGTAGGCTGGTCGCTGTCGGCCAGCGCCAGCAGGCCGGCCAGGATCCTATAGTACCTTGTCAGGAATGAGCAGCGGTGACGTAGGCTGGTCGCTGTCGGCCAGCGCCAGCAGGCCGGCCAGGATCCTATAGTACCTTGTCAGGAGTGAGCAGCGGTGACGTGGGCTGGTCGCTGTCGGCCAGCGCCAGCAGGCCGGCCAGGATCCTATAGTACCTTGTCAGGAGTGAGCAGCGGTGACGTAGGCTGGTCGCTGTCGGCCAGCGCCAGCAGGCCGGCCAGGATCCTATAGTACCTTGTCAGGAGTGAGCAGCGGTGACGTAGGCTGGTCGCTGTCGGCCAGCGCCAGCAGGCCGGCCAGGATCCTATAGTACCTTGTCAGGAGTGAGCAGCGGTGACGTAGGCTGGTCGCTGTCGGCCAGCGCCAGCAGGCCGGCCAGGATCCTATAGTACCTTGTCAGGAGTGAGCAGCGGTGACGTAGGCTGGTCGCTGTCGGCCAGCGCCAGCAGGCCGGCCAGCGGCGCGCGGGTGGCGGGCCGGCGGGACGAGGCCGGCACGTGCTCGCTGCGGGTCTTGGACACCAGCTCCACGTTGTTGGCGCTGAACACCTTGCACTCGTAGCCGTTCACCGGCTCCGTCTTGTCCTGCCGCCAGCCCCAAATGCCGCTCTTATTCCTAGGAATACGATGATCATTACGAGATGCAAAAAAAAATTTTCTAGTAAATTTATTATCTTATATTATTTGTCATTTCATCAACAGAATAGTAACAAGGTGGAGCCGCCTGTCACCCTGGCAGAAGCAGGCCGCGGCGGTGGCGCGCCTGACGCGCCTCCCCGTTTCCGGGGTCGAGTTGGGGACTCTGTAGTCCCCACACCCGAGAAGAGGGCCAGATCGAGAGAGATGGCCCTGGGTCGGCCGGGGTGCGAAGGATATGCCTGTCAACCTCACCTTCGGCAACCAAAACGACCCACAGGCGGCGTGCGTTTTAGTCGGTTCGAGTCCGACATAACCTCCTCCACCGGCTCCGGTGGGGAGGTATCCGTGGGGATTTTGCGCACGTAAAAAACAGAATAGTAATACCCTTTCAATAAAAAGTACCTCAATTTGGCTTAAAACACAGCTTACTTATCTTTTTATGAATGTAACCTACAGGGGATACCACGATAAAGTGATAACTTTCTCGGTAATTCTTTAAACATCAAATAACAGGTTTGATTATCATTTATTGACCATAAATTGATTAGATCTTTCAGGACAAATGGTTTTAAATACTCTATAAAGATTTGCTATAGGCGTACTTTGTGCGATCGAGCAAACACTTGACAAAACTAAAGCAAGCCAATTTTAGCCGGAACTCTTCCATACTAAATTAGAAGCCAAATACTTTACCCAAAATTAAATACATTACCTCTCGAAGCTAATCTTATCGGTGTCCAGATAATTGATAGCCAGTGGCGAATTGAGGCGCGAATCTATCACATGTTGAGGAGGCGCGGGCCACTCTCTGATGCCCTCCATGGGCTCTAAGTACTCGCACCAAACGGTGCCCAATTCATGGTCTAACTCCATAAGGCTTGCTGTTCGACCTGAAGAATGTTAAATAAAGATTTTTTTATAACTTTCAGCAACACACCCACATCCATACCCGCTATTAAGTATCACGCGTTCTTTAATAGGACAATCTAATTACAACACCTCCTCTCTGTGTTTGCAGTTGGATGCAACCTCTCTACGTTACACCAACTACAACTTTTAACCCCACTTTATAAGAGAGCCAATTACCGTTCGCCTAACACGCCTGACTCCATTATATAGTACATGATCCACCCCAGCTTCGCCCGGGGTATATTTTGAAGCTTCATATCCCTTTGAGCCTGTATGTTTTAGTCTTCAAAATATGTATGAAAAATTGCCGGATTTGTTAACATTTATTATCAATGCTCCGCTCCCTTAAGTAGTAGCGTGATGATATATAGAACCTCCTAAAACCTTCCTCGATAAATGGACTACCCAACACTGAAAGAATCATTCAAATCGGACCAGTAGTTCCAGAGATTAGCGCGTTCAAACAAACTCTGCAGCTTTATAATATTAGTATAGATTATAAGAACACGTCGCCCAGAGAATTGAAACCAGGATTCAATCACACTGTAGGCTAAAAATGTCAGCTCACGAGGAATGAGTTACCCTTCCAATTTTTTTTCTTTTTTTATAAAACAATATTAGAACCGGAATTACTAATATTCCCTCTAACCCCTCCAGCTAAGTTAAATTGCTTGTGTTAGGAGTAGATTCATATCATCTAAAGATAAATATTCTATTGCTTCCACAGTAATAAAGTAGGTAGTTAAGCGCCTCACCTTGTCCTCTAAATATATACGTGCGGTCGCCTCTCTGCCAGCGATTGTTCTCGAAGCCGATCAGGGTCGTGTCTACTCGCACGTTGCCGCCGCGCTTGTACACTTTGTACGTGTCGAAGGGACACATGCGGGATACAAGAGGTACTGAAAATTGCAATTAAGGCAATTGTCAGAAATTAAATCATTCATATCTAATAATATTATAAATAAGCTTTCAAACCTAAATTACTGAATCAATTCTGATGAAATATTGTACAGAGATAGACTGTACCTTGGTCGGATGCAGGCAACAGCTAGTATGACATAAAGGTTCCTGGGTTGAACATGACAATATGGTATTTCATGTAGCAGTTGAGTAGCTTGACAGCAAGAGCAGGGAAAGTAGCTTTGATACACAATTGGTGCATAGTTCTGTGTATCTATGGGTAATACTAAATAAGTGCAAGGAAATGGAAATAAATTTTAATTTTGTTAAATTTATTTTATTACTATCTTAATCTACTCACCCCAACTAGTGAACTCCCACTTCATTTCCACGTAGAAGTCAGGCGCGAGGCTCAGTCGTCGCAGTAAGTCTGGGATCCCCCCAGACCGGAGCACGTGGCGCTGATAGTCTCTGCGCGACAGTACCAAGGACAGGAGTTCGGGGTTGCCGGTCGCTGTAGCTTCCTGAACAGCTGAATAAAATAAACTGTTTAGCCTCACATGTCTGTCACAGTGATAATAAAAAAAAAATTATAATAACTAACTAGGCCATTTAATTTTTTTTATCATGACTATCCAACATGTTTTAACAATATTTATGTTGCGACGCATATTTGCGTCATCAACCTAGTTGAAGATTTTTTGATGCCTATTTGTGTCCGTGGCCATGAGTCTGTTAATCAGTAGTTTTAAGTAAAAATATGAGTCACTAGTAGTAGCAATAACAATAACAATAATTGTGTCAATAATAATAATATGCTATGATATGTCTGAAGATCTTGGTGGGAGTACCAGCACACCTATTATTTTGAATATTCAATATGGAAAGCTAACAGGATCCTTGTTACATGGAGGTGCTTCAATGAGAGTATGTATTGGAACAATATTTCCAACAGTGTCAAATCACTCACCTGTCCACCCATCCTTTTCACAATTAACATCTGCCCCTGCCTCTATAAGCACACGCACTGACTCTATGTTGCCCAGGGTCACAGCCAGCAGCAGAGGGGTGCGACCTCGGAGGTCTTTGCACTCTATTTCTTCTTCAGTATACTGTAACAACAATGTATTGAGTCCTTGAAATATTCAGTTTATCCTCTAGAAAATTTAAGGTAGAAAATTGAAATTTCTTTTGAATTTAGAATTTGATTTCATTGTGTACACATTGTACTACAAAGGTTTTAGTTTTCAAAGTCAATATTACATAAAAGGAGTTCCTTATCTGTTTTGACCTTCACCTTAAACTCTATGGCTTCATAATAATGAGATTATTTTTAGTCTATTGTTTGGCTTCTTATTGCAGTGTAACATTTTTAGGTCATCATTTCAAAATGGTTTAGACTTTCAAAGTATTAATAAAAACAATGCATGATACATTTAAAAGATTTTCATGGTTATGAAGTTTTTTATCTAAATAGACATGTCCACTGCATCGGTTGGCTGTTTTTACTAAATGACTCCGTTCTCCACAATTGTAAGAATTTGTGTCATGAAAACTTTGACAATTTCTATAGCCCAGGAAGAAGTTTTAATTACAATGTTTCTAGTAAACTCAAACATTTACAAAATAATCAATGACTCAAATAGTGATGATTCATGTCAAAGGAGTAGTTGTTCTCAAGAATACTTCCATTTAGCACTAGAGTTCATGATATGTTTATAATCATATAAGAAAGCGTTCTAATGTAATTTGTGACTAAAATGGCTATAAGTAATTGTTTTATGATAAATATTCTAAATATAAACAATAAATTTTAACAGAATATGGAATCTGTCGCCCCATACCTTGAGATTAGATGATACTCCCTAAATATGTTATTTAACACCCACAGACCAATTTAACACCCACTATTGTACAATAGCCGGAAGACGAAATCTTAACTATAACCTCTAAGAAAATTATAAGGACCTTGTGGATATTGTTAATTTATCATCAAAATGTACCTTGTTAGATTCTAATGAGGTCTTGAGCTCTTCATACCGATTATTCCACACTAACCAGTGGAGTGGATAGCGTCTCATAACATCGTCTGCAGATACTGCCATTATGTCAGTACGTAAAATTATCTTACATCAATAAATAGTTCATAGCGTTTCCTACAAACTTAACACTTCAAGTAAAGCAAAATTACAATGAAAGTGTAAATTAACTACAATTAAAATAAAAATACACTAATTTTACGCTCTCTACCGAAAACGTCAACGCTCTGTGCTTTTTTAAATTACTTCACGGCCACGGTTACAGGCCCTTTTACACACAGTGTTACCAGTCTTTTAGGATACCTATCGTATCTAAAAAATCGAGCCGTGTTTAGATGAAAGATATCATAAAGAAAATACTTTTAAACCTTATACTCAAAGCTCTAATATTCCTAGAGCTTTGAGCAGAGGTGTATTACATAAAAAGAACAGCAGTTATGTAAAGAATAATATAACTATCTTCAAAAACAAAACGTGAGACTTCAACATGTGAAAATTGACAGAAAATTGTTCAAATTCTTGTTTTGATTTTCCATTCTTATCATACTTATCAATTATCGTCATCGGCACCTCGGTAAGGTTTGCCATTGGGCAAAAATAGAATGGAAAATTATTATTTATGTAATGTATTTGTGTATTGAGAAAATGTGCAGCATAATTTAAATGTAAGATGAACCAACCAACCTATCGGGTCATACATTTACATTCACGGCTGGTTGCGTTTTCTCCAGTTTTTATGAATGCAAAAACAATCACATCGATATCGACTGAGAAGAAAATTGCTGTAAGCTTTTAACGTTTTACATCCTTAGTAGTAATAGTACATACCCTGAATAATTTGACCATAAGGTCCTCTTGGAGGAAGAAGGTTTCTTCATGGTCGGCAGTGCGAGTGTGACACCCCTGGTTGCATATGCAAATAAGCAGAGCCTTTGTACTACTATTTTCACCTATGTATGTATCTCTGTTTGTTATTATGTGTACATAAATAAATAAAATAAATAAAAAATAGGAAATATTGAAGTTCAGCCGCATTGCAGTTAGACTGTGTAGGTAAAGGCATTAGATGTGACTAAGACTTATGCAGATGATGATGATCTGATTAGTAACATACCTATCAGAAATAATAACATTTCAGGAATGTTATCAAACACTGAACTTACCGTTAGATTCCAAACAAGATGCAGTTCGGCAAGCTTTTCTGGAGTTGGCCAAGAAGTACCACCCAGACTCAGGGTCGCCAGAGGCAGATATGGAAAAATTTGTAGTCATAGAAAATGCTTTCAGGGCATTGACAAATTATAACACAGGAAAGAGCAGTCAAAAAGAAGTGGAGAAAATTATTTATGATATCAGAGTAAGTTTCATTATTTTTGGTGGTGTCTGTCACCCTTCTGAGTTTTGTTATGCCTATGTTGAAATATTATGTATATCTGAAAATAAGGCTATATATTATAGTATGATTTATTTCTAGCACACTGCCCCCCAACACCGCCAGTATTTAAGCTATGAAGGTATTGGCCACGGAAATATCTTTCAACGTGAGAAACAGTATGCCCAGGTTAGAGCACAAAAAGCTGCTGTCAATGTTATGGAACATCGGATAGAAAAAGCTGTTGCTGCAGAAAACACCTTGATGGTGAAAGGGCAACGTGGAAACAAGCATGATATTAAGACGAGGTATGGGTTTGATAGGTTGGTTGAAGACTTGATACAAGAATCCATGTCTAAAGGAGAATTTGAGAACTTGAGCGGGAAAGGAAAGCCATTGAAGAATCAAAATACCAATCCTTATGTGGATTTTACAACGCATAAACTAAATGAGGTAAAGGTTTTTTTTAGAATATTAAAGTAATTAGTTTTTCCTCTGTATTATATAGGGTTAAACTTGCACTTCTGTGTGTATAACTTACCTTGGTTTTAATTTAGGGACAGCAGGGGAGGAGAAGGTTGGGTGCGGGGTGATGCATGGTATACTGTCTACACATAATATAGAAGAATAATTCTTTATTGTATCATATTGTCTAAAGTATTCTATATTTATGTTAAACAATGGTTATTGTTGTTACCAGATTTAACATATTCCCTATAACACTTATGTAATCATCATGGCATGTCACTTCATTTCAGGTACTTATAAACAATGGATTCACACCAGAATGGATAACTATGAGTAAAGAAATAGACCAGGATATTGTAGCTTTACGGAAAGAAATAGAGAATGACCGCCAGTACTTGGGGCCTTACCCGCTCAGCGACGAAGATACCATCAAATGGAAGAGAATATACGAAAGCAACAAAGAACTAGCTCAGTCACTAAATAATAAAATAAATACTTTCAATTTAATAGTTCCATTGATGAATAAACAAAAATTTCATGTTGAATTTGATAAAATTTGTGATAATATTCTAAAGAATGGCGTACACTCTGTAAATAAAGAGAAGGAAAAAGTTTACATAGTCGAGGAAAGTCCGAAAACGGATAATGAAGACCTACTTGGTGTTTTTTTTAAAGCTGTTACTGATTTATTGACTTTTAAAAAAGAGAAGAAAAAATTTTAGTGAAAAGTATATAATTTTTTTATTGGATTGGAGCTACAATAGTCAGTTTTGAATGTACATCGAAAACTTGAGTCAAAGTCCAGTGGTCAAACTTGAACTTGAACTAAAAATGACATCACAGCCATACTGGGCCATACCGTGCAGTCTGTCGCAACTACGTACAAAAAAAACCTACTATGAAACGGGGGAGAATTTTAATGGCGACTATATTTGTCTCACTCAACTTCCTAATCTGTCTTGCTCGTAATCAGTTAGCCCTGATTTGACATTTCGTAAGATTATTTTGCTCTTTTTTTTTTTTTTTTTTTATATACGACACGTCAATTGGACTTCGCCTTGCCTGATGGTAAGCTGAAGGCAAAGTCCCAGAAAAGAGGGTCACCATTACTTACACATACCGTGTGACAATGGTGACACTCAGCTTGACGGCCTCATCATATGCTTTTTCACGCCCCGCTTAAAGGACCCGGGACTGTAGGAAGAAGGAAACACGTGAGCTGGTAATGAATTCCAGGCCTTAATGGTGCGACAGAGGAAAGAGTTTCCGAACCGCTTGGTTCTTGATTGGATGTTTTGCACCGTGTGCGGATGACATCTAAGACCTGCACGTGTTGTCCTGTGTAGGAAACGGGAGGGTGGGACTAATTGGAAGAGCTCATCAGAACACTCCCCATGGTACAGACGGTAAAATACAGCCATGGACGCAACATCTCTACGCAGCTGTAAAGGTTCTAGGGTGTTCATGATCTCGGGATTCCCAATGATGCAGACCGCACGTCGCTGCAACCTGTCGAGAGCATCTAGTAAGTACTTTGCAGAACCATCCCAGAGATGCGAGCAGTATTCCACATAGGAGCGAATTTGTGTCTTGTATAGAAGACACCGCTGCTCCGGCGTGAAAAATCGTCTCACTCTGTTCAGGACTCCGAGTTTTCGTGAGGCTGTTTTGATGATGCTTTCGATGTAGTTTTTGTTATTCAGGTTGCAGCGAACATCCATACCTAGGATATTGAGATTGTCCTGCAGTGGCAGTGGCGTGCTCTGAAGAGTGGGGAGGGGAAGGAAAGAAGATACTTTTGCTGTAAACGCACATGCCTGCGTCTTCTTGGCATTAAACTCAACCAGGTTCTCTGAACCCCATTGAGAAATGTGATTCAGGATCCCGTCAAGCTCAGTGACAAGAAGCTGCCTTTTCTCTGCGATATCTGCCTGCTTGGCCGCAGGATATCCATGATAACTCCCATGTAAAGTGCTATCGTCTGCATAACAATGAACATTGCCGGTAGACAGCATGTCGTTGATATGCAGAAGAAAGAGAGTGGGTGATAAGACGGACCCCTGGGGCACGCCAGCATTAACCTGCAGAAACTCCGAAGCTCGTCCGTCACAAAGGACGCGAATACGGCGCCCCTGCAGGAAGCTAGCAACCCAGTTGCACAGCCTAGAAGGCAGACCAAAGGCAGGTAGCTTGGAAAGAGCTCTATGGAAGTCCCGTCTCTTCTTACGTAGTATTGTATTCTCTTTGATACCGTGTGTTGGTTAGTTCAGGCCATGTCAGTACGACTTAGTGTTGCCAATACATTTTTTAGTTCCTGGGATATATACATATATATATTGCTCCCAATCTCGTCACGACATGTACACTATAATACACAGTACGCGTTTTTTTGGAGGGTAGCCGACTAGACAAGACTGCCGTAGCACCTCATGCTACGGCAGCGGAAGAGCTCAAACCCACTATCACATTAAAAAGTGTATTACTGGGAGGTTCAACACTGCCTCAAGAACATGCTTCAAGACTGACTTTTGATACACTTTGGCTGAAGTTTTCACTCCTTTAACTTATTAAGTTCAGTAAATATTATATTAATATCTGAACAATAAAACGTCTGGTAAAACAAAACGACGATACTGGCAACATTACATGTTGCGACTGCCACATCGCGGCCAAGGGACTTATTTTGTGGCGCGTACTCTAGCAAAATTTTACTATACCATTGAATTAGTATAGCTGATTTTTTTTTATGAGATGTTTGTTGGTTGTAATCACTAAACAACTGTCAACTACCAATTCGTTAAAATCTAATACGAATTATCTGTGATATGTACATAAACAATAATTGTAATACAAAATAAAACACTTATGAATTATACGAAATTTTATTTCAAACATACTGTAAAACTTAACATGCTTATTAAATGACATTTGTTAGCTAAAATATGCATAAACTTTATATAACCATTGTAGTTTAGTCACAATATTATTTATTGACTGAGCATTTTAGAACCCATATTACAAATCATGATTGTTCTAGAATATTTATTATTATTATTATTATTATATATTTTTCTATTGATTGAATTATATCATTAAATTGGGGTCCTCAAAAAACAAGCCCCGCGTCTGCCTAAAGTGGCTAGTGAAATAGTTTTAGTATGTGTATATTGTAACTAAACTACAGAAAAAAAGAAATTCATTATACTTACAAGTAATTATATTATGTACAAATATAGGATTTCAGTTTCAATGATATGTATGAAGTCATTTATCGATGCACACTTTAGTGTGCTACTAGTTTTGACTATTTAAGTAATTCTTTTATTTTTATATATATCATAAAATGAAAAAGTCTAAAGAAGCATACATGATTGATGCTATAGTCATCAAGTCATTGAGCTGCGTTCATATTAAAAAAAAAAACACAATCGATGATGTTCGTTATAGAGATTATACAATATCACACTCTATGGCTGTTAGTACAGCCTAGATCTCGTAGTTGGATGTAATTAAAAATAATATATATTTGTTAAAAACATACAGTCATCATCGGGCCATTTTTAGCTGCAATTATTTGAGTGATAAATTGAAAAGTAAACTAAGATGTTCGTTTTTGTACGAGCAGTTTTATAGCTTACCTAGTAATGAGGTAGTATGTTACAAAAACTGATTCGATGACTGACAGAAATGGATGGAACGTGGCCCTTGTTTTATTTTTGTATTGGCAATACAATTATATATCAATAGTGGTATGATGTAAAGATATATGTCAGTGAATATATCGATAGTGGTGTAGATTTGTATCGGTATTGACGTGGTTTATATCGATACATATTGTGGATCTGTATCATCTAGAAATCTATGTATTTTATCTTTTGTGATGTGTGAATATATCGAAAGTGATATTGATCTGTCTTTAGAGTAATAATCAGAATTTATCGATAGCCATTTATTAGTATCGATAGTTTTATAGTGATGTGGGAATGTACCGATAGTGACGCAGGAATATATCGATAGTGACGTGGGAATGTATCGATAGTGATGCAGGAATATATCGATAGTGACGTGTGAATGTGTCAAGTTGGTGTGGCACTATATAGTGCGCTAGGAGTGTCAGCAGAGCTAAGAGTACCACATGAGCGTGCCATGAGACAGCCGAACGCGGGCTGTGGCCACGAGGCGTAGCGCCCGCGGGTAGGCGCGGTGCTCTGCGCCATGGATACGCTCCGTAAGGGTCTCCACCGTGTCGTTCGCCGTCACTGGAACACGCTCCTGCAGGATGATTGGGCCTGTGTCCATGCCCTCCTGTCGATGACATTACAAAAAATAAGTATGTATGTCTCTCTCTCTCTCTTTCTTCTTTTTAATACACATTATATTTAGTTTAGCCGATAACTACACCATATCATATCCCAATGTTGGGAGGCCCTACTGTTTCTACGCGGGCCAGACAGGTTGGTACGAATAGAGGGTTTTATTTCAAGTTTCCATTCTCTCGTAGTAATTTCGTCTGCGTATTTTTGCGTTAGTCACCTCTTACGACACCCTACGGGTGAAATGGGGTGATAATACTTGCATTCTTTCTCCGTCATTAAAAACATGAGAATCAAGAAGTGAAAATTGAGCTAGTATTAAAAAAGCTCTTGTGTTCTGTAATGATGTCTATTGATTGTGTCTTGTAACACCATTAGGTATTTATAAACATATTTATAGGTATATAACTCACATCAACGAAATGCACAGTGCACCCACTTTCCCTGTCGCCGGCGTCCAAACATTGCTTCTGGGCGTGCAGCCCTGGGTGTCGAGGTAGCAGTGAAGGGTGGATGTTCAGTAGTCTACCGTACCATCTGCGAATACAAATACAAAATTAGATCGCAGGGAGGTACGACACGACGGTATTCCCGTCCCAATTGAGCAGTCCGACTGGGCAAGTACCTCCACCCTACATAATACATCGGCCATAATAACCTCGTGTTGTGTTCCCGGCGGTGAGTAGGGTAGCCAGAGCTCACTGAAGAGTTTTCGTGCTGACAGTGGAAAGATCAAAAGCTAGTTCTGATTGTTTCTTCTACACTAACGGCACAGAAACTCTGTTCTTATAGATTCAGTAGCACGGGTGTGAACCCCCTGGTGTTGCACACGTTCATAGGTCAGGGTAATCACTTTCCATCAGGTGGGCCGTGTGCTTCTCTGTCATCTAAGTTGTATAAAAGAAAAAGAATGTTGAACACTCTTGGTGCTATGGAACGCCCTGTATAGGTGTCAGCCTTTGACCATATTCTGTATAGAAACAGTTTTTCTAACAAAGAGCCTTGCTAAAAACGGCTTGAAATAAGCGTTACGTGTGATTAAGCTAATATCAATATTGTTCTTTAAACTGTCAATATATGTCTATGTTATGGGATGTATAGAATGTATCAACTTAAAGTAGTACATCTTTTTTCAACCGCGCTGTAGTGGCCATTATAAAAATGTATAGTTTTTATATATAAACTGTAATAATTATAGTCTAAAGAATCAATTTCATTTATTCAGTTTTAGCACATAAAGAGCATATATGAACGTCAAAACTTTACAATTATGTAAAAAAATAAAATGAAAATAATAAATAATGTTAAAATAAATATCTAAATAAAATCACCAAAGAATCGAAATGAGATAGAGAAAATCAGTAAAACGACTGATCAACCAATGACTCAGTTCGTGTGTCAAATATAAAAGAAATAAACCCATTCTGCAAACATATAAGGTTATCAAAAAGCTTCTTAGAAGACTTATAAAAAAGAACTGATGGTGCACAAACTTTTTAACGAACTCCGAGGAGAGGATCCTCATGTAGCCCGCGAGGCACACGATGTCTATCTTGTGCGCCTCCAGCGCGTCGCTGACGGCGCGGTCGAACTCCTCGCGGGTGGCGTAGTCCTTGTGGTTGAACACCTGCCCATACATACTATTAGTGCCTATACTGTTTATGCTGTTGATCGATGGTACTTGCTACCCATATTGAACAACAGACTTATACTTTTCCACAGCAAAATTAAAAAAAAAATGCCATTGTAAACCTTTGAGAATGCCGTGAGGCGAAGTTCAAAAATAAAATACTGTGGAACAGTACAAGTGTCTTATTAAATATGTTTTACCTGAACATTTATAAATATCATAGCTGTTAGGTAGTGTAGAATTATATATTTATGCGTCTGTATCATATTATAGTGTTGGTATTATTGTATGTAGTATTATAGCGGACACGCTCGAAGTAACGTGTACGTAAATCATTATAACATGTAATAATAATGAATATCATAAACAAAAATATAACATTAAAGTGGGTAAAACAATATATATACGAGTGTATATAACAATATACATACGCGTATATACAACAATATACATGCGAGTGTATATCACAATGTACATACGAGTGTATACAACAATATACATACAAGTGTGTACAACAATATATATACGAAATGTACACAACAATATACATACGAGTATATACAACAATATACATACGAGTGTATACAACAATATACATGCGACTGTATACTACAAATACTACATTATACATACGAGTGTACACAACATTATACATACTAGTGTACACAACATTATACATACTAGATAGATAGATAGATAATTATTTATTGTACACCAATAGATTACAGAAAAACTTGTAGTTAGCATGAATACAATTTAATGTACAATGGGCGGCCTTATCGCTGGAAGCGATTTCTTCCAGGCAACCTACTAGTGTACACAACAATATATTACGAATGTGCACTACAATATACATACAAGTGTGTACATCAATATACATACGAGTGTATACTATACACTCCTATGAATACTACAGTATACATAGGAGTGTATAGTTCAGTATACATAGGAGTGTATAGTTCGGTATACATACGAGTATATGTAACAGTATACGTACGAGTGCGGGCACCCCGGCGCGCTCGGCGCGCTGCAGCGCGTAGGCGTCGCGGCGGTTGCTGACGACGAGCGCGACGTCGGCGCACATGCACTGCGCGGCGTCGCGCGTCGTGTCCAGCAGCGCCTGCAGGTTGCTGCCGCTGCCCGACACCAGCACCGCCACCTGCACGAGGGGGACACTTGCTGTCACATCACTAACGCCTACATCCCCGAAGGGGCAGGCAGAGGTTCTAGCACCCACATTTCGCCAGTTTTTGTTTAGGTCCCAATGTAATAGGTAGCGAGCCTATTGTCATTAACCGGGCACGTATAAAACTGCGATAAATACACACATAGCTTCGAAAAGCATCGAGTAGTCATTGGTGTGTGCCATGGCAAAACACTTTATTTTCAGAATACTTCATCAATCAATTTCCTATCGCAATCCACCGCTGGATAAAGGCCTCTCCCAATGTTGGAAGGCTTTGGCCTACTGTATCCACTCTGGCCAGACGGGTCGGTACAGAGTTTTATTTCGAGTTATCCTTCTCTCTCAGTGATATCGTCTGTGTATTTTTCCGTTAGTCGCCTTTTACGACACCCTTCGGTTGAGATGGGGTGGTGATATTTGTATTCTTTCTCCTTAATAACCTTATGAAAATAATTTTATTGAAATAAAGTATTTTTACGAGGAGTAAGTTATCCCCATATACCCAAACTATTTGAAGTTATTGTTATTTCGTGCAACTTTTCTTTCACTAACTGAATATTTTCCCGTAGTTAAAATAAATTATTTTACCGAGCTTCTTAAATTAAGAATGGAACAAAGCGGTGAAATTTACGTCTATTCTTATTGATTTTTAATCATCTATCCAACCTATAATAGTAAATTATTTGACAGTTAAATATTATGACGTCACAGTAGTTTATTTCACACAAATTTCCTTATATCTTACCGTTTTGACGTTTAGTAAAAAGTAACAAGTTGAGTAGACAGTCAAATATCTATTACATTAATTCATCAAAGCTTACCTTTTTCTTGGGCAACAGAGGCATCCTCCTGGTGAAGTCTAGAGCCGAGGCGAAGTTGTCAACAATGACGCGGGGCCCGTCGGGCGGGCGCGCCTGTATGGAGCCGATCACCATCGCGCCGAACGACCGCGTTATGTTCATCACCTGACACATCCAGATACGCGATACGTTAATTGTGTATACCACAATATACATACGAGTGTACACCACATTATACATATGGGTGTATACCACAATATACACACGAGTGTATACCGCAATATACATACGAGTGTATAACCACAATATACATACGAGAGTGTACCACAATATACATACGAGTGTATACCACTATATACATATGAGTGTATATCACAATATACATACGAGTGTACACCACAATATACATACGAGAGTATACCACAATATACATACATACGAGTGTATTCCACTATATACATATGAGTGTATATCACAATATACATACGAGTGTATAATACCACAATCCACAACATAAATACGAGAGTACTGAAGCGAGGAAGGAGTGTAAAACTTCTTTACTTTATTGTCATTTTTGACATAAATCAAAAAATTAACCACTAAGCTAAAAAAGTAGTCTTAATAAAGTTAGTTTTAGTAATTCAGATTTTTCTTCATCTTCCTCGGAACACCAAAGCTAGCGTTTTGGAGTGCGGTCGTTTCTTTCACTTATCCTTTTCATTACTATTTAATTAGGCTGTTGTTTTATTGTAAACTTATTGTGTTTATCTCCTTGGGCGTAACGAAGTGGTAGTGTGTTTCAGGAGTTCAAACATTGACCCCAAACACATAGCTCGAATATGGAAATAATTTCTGTGACTACAATATTGATGTCATAACACTTCTGAATATGACCACTCACCTCAGCCTGATTCTCAGGCGAGACAATGAGCACCATGCCGATACCGCAGTTGAATGTCCTCAACATCTCCTCGTCTTGCACCGAACCAGCGTCTGCTATCCATGAGAACACCTGTAAAAGGTGATAATGTCACTTTTTTTGTTACAACTTGGTGGTTTAATAAGGACCACGTGCCCCGTAGCCTTTTCTGCGACTGCGAGCGTTGTGTGTTGTGAAATATATTTTGTAATACAATGTATGTAGCAGACAAACACACGGGCCATCTGATAGAAAGTGGTTACCATGGCCTATGGAAGGGCACGCCGTAGTAACGGCGGTAAGACCCATCATGGGGGAGTGGCTAGAGAGGCCACACGGCAGCCTCTCGTACCGTCTGACGCAGATGATCACCGAGCACGGATGCTTCGGAAAGTATCTGTGTCGGATGCAGAAAGAGCCAACGTCCGAGTGCCATCACTGCGACGCGAGCGAGGACTCAGGTCCGCACACGCTCACCGAGTGTCCGGCGTGGGAGACGCCGAGGCGGGAGCTTGTGGCGGCCCTGGGAGTGAGGGTTCTCACGCTCTCCACCTTGCTCGCGGCGATGGTTCGCTGCGCGGATGCGTGGGCGGCCGGCGCCTCCTTCTGCGAGCAAGTAATGCTCGTGAAGGAGGAGGCGGGGCGGGAGCGGCAGCGGGAGCGACGAAGGATCGCTAGACAAGCTGCCCGCGCACGAAGGCAACTCGGGCGTCGGAGGTCGATGAACGACCTCCGCCCCCCATGAGCGCCGGCCTGGGGGTGACAGGTGAAGCCGCCTGTCACCCTGGCAGAAGCAGGCCGCGGTGGCGGCGCGCGTGGCGCGCCTCCCCGTTTCCGGGGACGAGTTGGGGACTCTGTGGTCCCCACACCCGAGAAGAGGGCCAGATCGTGAGAGATGGCCCTGGGTCGGCCGGGGTGCGAGGGATATGCCTGTCAACCTCACCTTCGGCAACCGAAACGACCCACAGGCGGCGTGCGTTTTAGTCGGTTCGAGTCCGACATAACCTCCTCCACCGGCTCCGGTGGGGAGGTATCCGTGGGGATTTTGCGCACGTAAAAAAAAAAAAAAAAAAAAACCATGGCCTATGGACGTGTGTAATATCAAGGGAGTTACACTTGTGCTACCGATCCTGTAAGAACAGGGTTTCAGTGCCGGATGCGTGGGCGGCCGGCGCCTCCTTCTGCGAGCAAGTTATGCTCGTGGAGGAGGCGGGGCGGGAGCGGCAGCGGGGGCGAAGGAGGATCGCAAGCCAGGCTGCCCGCGTACTGAGGCAACTCGAGCGTCAGAGGTCGATGAATGACCTCTGCCCCCCATAAGCGCAGGGTGACGGGTGGAGCCGCCTGTCACCTGGGGGCCGTTGGGGACTCCGTGCTACCCAAACCCGAGCAGGCCCAGATCGAGAGAGATGGCCCTGGGTCAGCCGGGGTACGAGGGATATACCTGTCAACCTCACCTCCTTCAACCAACAACCACGAAGAAACCTTCTGATGCCCCTCTTAAAGAACCCCATATTGTAGGTGCTTGGGAAAACCGTAGCAGGGAGGTCATTCCACAGCTTGAGTGTGCGTGGGATGAAGTTTCTTTCATACCGCACAGTTTCATATCGTGCGATTCCGACATAACCTCTCTGGCTTCGGGCGGGGGGGCTTGAGGGTATTCATGAGGGGTAGTGAGTTAGTGCGAGGGCAGTAGTGTACGTACGGGGTGCACGTGCCACCAGTGCGCGTTGAGGCGCGCCCGCACGCCGGGCGGGATGACGCGCGGGATGTTGTGCAGCAGGCCGCCGCCCGTGATGTGCGCCACGGCCTTGACGCGGCCCTCGCGCAGCGCCGGGTGCACGCTCCTCACGTAGATACGCGTCGGCTTGATCAGCTCCTCGCCTGCAACACTCATCACGGGTGTATAGCTTGTAGAATTATAAGTCATTGTAATCTGATATCTGTATCTGTATTATATAAAAAAAAAAAAAAAAAAATATGTGCAAGTGACATCACAGATGGGAGTTTTGGCGCCAACATGAAGAAGGGCGCATCGCGGTATTTTTTATTTTCCGAAATTGGTGTGAATTCGAGATTTTATGTATAAAAATGGTGGATTTTTAGATATCTTTGACAACGCACAAAAGTGTGGAAAGTGGCAAATTACAGTGAATTGTGACTTTTCGTGTTGGTTCCAAATCTCCCTAGGGAGCTTCTAGTAAAGTCCCCACAACTTTACTGAGGACCGTAAATTGAAAAACTTGAACTTGGCGTCTCGCCATTAATAATTCTAAAGACATTTACTTGACATTGGCATACATCTATTACTTGCCAAAAGGGAGGAAAAAAAAGACATCACAGATATAATGCAACTTGAAGCGTCGCCGTCGGTAGCCTAATGACTAAGGAGTCGAATGCTGGCCATTACACTATTGACGACGTGAACTCACTCCTAACACAAGCAATTAACACATATACATATAATCACGCCTTTATCCCTGGAGGGTTAAGCAGAGGTGAATTAACACCCACATTTCACCAATAATTGTATTCGGTCCCACGTAATAGATAGATAGGTGAGCCGTGAGCCTATTGCCGTATTCCGGACACTATTGTTGACTCGAGCTATGCATCTGGGCTGAGTCTGGGCTATATATCTGTCTGATATTAAACGACTTTTAAACGAGACGAACGAGATTAAGGCGACTAAAAAAATATTTTAGTCGCCTTGAGTACGACACCGCATAGGAAGAGATGGGGTGGCCCTAAATCTACTCTGCCGGAAACCACGCGGCAACCACTAATTTATTAGTAAAACTAATTATTACCCAATTAATATACAAGCAATAAGGAGAATACTAGTAATTTCGATTGCTAATATTCTTTTGAAAAAAAAAGTCCAGCACACGCAGATGTCGGATAACACGACTTTTGCTCATATCTTCGATTTGATTTTCGCGTTTGTGATCAAACAAACGTAAGTCTAACTAAGTTCTAAGTCTGAACAAGACCTTTCTAACAAAAAAAAACCGCATCAAAATCCGTTCAGTAATTTTTGCGTCCATCGCTGATATACAGACATAAATTACAATAAAAAAAAAGTATTGTAACGTATTGTTGCAACAACGGAAGCCATCTACCCCTATCTCTTTGCTGTTAAGGATATATCGTCCATTATCAACTCTGCAACGTGATGATGACTACCAGGCCCAAATACCTAAATAGCTTTACGATAAGAAAAAAAAAACGTTAAAATTGCCAATAAAACTTTAAGAAATCTACCAATTTCTCAAGGAAACACCATCATCAGATACTTAACTGACGACTATAGGACCACCTGGGAAGTATAACCTAAAATAATTTTGCAAATCGGTCCAGGCATCTTTGAGTAATCGATGAACATAATTAAAAAAAATATTCCGACGCATTGAGAATTCCTTTTTTTGAAGTCGGTTAAAAAACCTAAAATCTATGTATAGACACGTTCACTTTATAATTATATAATAGTATAATAAGACAGCTTCTGTGGCGTGGCGGTAGTGAACGCGACTGCTACGCAGGAGGCGCGGGTTCGATCCCATTATTATCTCTTAGATCTATTAGAACTATTAGATCAAGTCTGTCTTAGAAGCAATAACTTTTTTTTTACGAAATGTTCCTTGATTTTTTTCTCACACTTCTATTAGAAATGTAAAGTATAGAATAAGTTTACACACTCGTAGTATTTTGGGACCCCACGAAGGTATTCGTGGCTCAGGTCCACTACCGTTCACGTGAAAGCCGATACACCTGCTAATGAACAGACGAGGCATTGGCGAAGGTATTCCGGTCGGGGTTGGAGGGGTCAGACGACAATCTCTCTTGGAAAATAGATTATGGGTGAATTTCAACATCTACGAAAATTCACCTAATTTAGGTGATTTTTTTATTTCTAGAAATACATACTTCAGTGGCTATCGTTCGCTTGCAGCGGCAGGACGTTCGAAACCGGTTTATTTATCTTACCGCGCGCCTTGTTATTGTGATAACAAAAAACTATGCAGTGCATTCTTACTGGCTATGGATAGTGATATACATTTAAGTGAGATGGACCAACATAGTGTAGTAAACAATTGTTTGCAATGGGAGACCGACATGAACATCGAATTTTCTTCAGAACGAGAACTGAGTATTAACCAAGTAGGTGACGAGTTGAGTAATAATCGGGCAGGAAAAAGAACCCGGGCGGTGGACGAAAATGAAATATGGAACGAGGTGGGTAGGAGAGTAAAACTTTTGGCACGTAGTAGTACACAGAACGATACTAGGAGAATGGCAGAAGAAACAATAGAAATTAGTATGACATCAAAAAGTGAAAAATTACCTAAACAGCTAGGGTTGGCACGTATGCTTAAAAATGAAAAAAATATTGATGTGACCAAAATTAAATATGTCAATGATTATAAAGTATTACTGCATTTTAATAACGAAGAAAGCGCACAAAACCTTCTCGAATGTAATTTCTTCATTGAGAAAGGCTACAAATGCCAGAAAACATACGAGGTTGGTGTGTCTTACGGTATAATTCGAGACATTGAGCGAGAATTAGACGAGGATGCAATTCTACGAGAATTAGAGAGTAATATACCCATAATAAACATAAAACGTCTCCAACGCCGCAACTTTGAGAATAACCGTTTCGAAGATAGTGAATGTGTGAGGTTATGTTTTAAGGGGTCAATGTTACCAGCATTCGTTTACACGTATGGCATTCGTATTAAAGTGGAACCATACGTCTTTCCTGTAACACAGTGCTCGAGATGTTGGAAGTTTGGCCATAATTATAAAACATGCTCATTAAATGAACACATTTGCCCTAAATGTGGAAAACGCCACCCTAACTGCGAGACAACAAGCTTCCGTTGTGTGAACTGTCAGGGTAAGCATATGGCTTTATCTAAGCAATGTCCAACATATCTCAAGGAGAAAAAGTTGCGTGAGCTAATGGCTGAATTCAACTGCTCTTATAAGCGAGCACTAATGCTGTACGTCCCACCCTCCCCGCCAGTTGAAAAGACTCCAAACATTTATGACGCTGCGGAGACGCTGCACGTAGGTCCATCTCATTCCGATTATAGTCCTACATACGTAGAAGTACTTACAAATGCGGTAGTGGACGTAGTTAAAAAAAGCACAAAGCCGAGTATGACACAAACGAAGACTTCAAAAACAAAAAGAGCTGTGAAGAGCGCAGTAAGACAAGAAGGACAGGAAGGAAGAGCTTACGAAGACGAGAAGGTACAAGACACTGAGGACTATACGCCGAATAAGGAGAGTGAAGAGTATGACATTCAAGTTTTGATAAAGAGATTACGTGATATAATATTAATGAAGAATTTACAATTAGGTGAAAAGCTAAAGTCATGTGGGTGGGTTCTGATGGATTGGCTTATAAATATCCTAAGTGATTGTTTCTCTGAGTGGCCGTTTTTAAAATCATTTATTCAAAATGGATGGACAAACCTATCACAAGGTTAATGTGATACAATGGAATTGTCAAAGTTTAGCCCCAAAATTGCCTGAATTAGACCAATTATTATCGCAGGAAAAAATACATATAGCCCTATTGAGCGAAACCTGGCTCGATTCGGAAGAAACAGTGAGACTTTCCAACTACTCTATACTACGCCAGGACCGACACGATGGCTATGGTGGTACTGCCATTATTATTCACTCATCCATTAGGTACCAACTTTGTCAAGTCCACAACATTAATCCCGGAATTCAGCTGATTCATGTTAAAATCTTAAATTGCTCTAGTCTTGAAAATATAATTTCGTTATACTGCCCTTCGTCCATTCAAACTACAATTTACGACTGGGATATAATTTTTGGCTTGGGCCAAACTCGCACCTTAGTAGCAGGTGACTTTAACGCTCATCATTGCAGTTGGTCATATAAGACTGATGCCCGAGGAACACAAATATTTGACACTATACTTGATAAGAACTATGTTACTTTGAATGACGGCACCCCAACTAGAGAGAAGTTGGTGAACGGTAGACTACAAAAAACTTCTCCTGACATAACCATGGTCACCGCTGATCTGGCGTTAAAGTTTAAATGGAAGGTTACTAATGAAAACCTTGGAAGTGACCATCTAATTATCAAATTATCTACGTCGACTACGCAATGCTTATCTTATGACAAAAAACGTAATTTTAAAAAAGCAAACTGGTCAGAATACACAACGGACCTCAGCACCGCCTTTCCGGAGATTCAAATATCTAGTTATCCTCAGGAAGCGTACAACCAGTTCATGGACACGATAAACTTTGCAGCAAATAAGCATATCCCTGTGGTGAAAGTATGTCAAGATCCTTTACGAATTGAAAAATTCTCTCCAAAGCCTTACTGGAATACGGACATCTCAAGAGCCGTGGCCGAGCGCAGACTTGCATTGGCTGCTTTTAGAAGGAACCCCACTCCCCAAAATTTAACACTACTCCAAACAAAAGTTGCATCGGCACAACGTATAATAAGAAAGGCAAAAAAGAAAGCCTGGAGAGAATTCTGTAGCAGTATAAATGAAACTACATCAGCTAGCGACATGTGGCGACGGATGAAATGGCTGAAGGGACACGGATCAAATAGAAATGTTATCAATGAAGTAACGGCTAGTAATCTCTTGCACAGTCTGGCACCTGACTTTGTGATATCACAGAATCCAGTCTTTGCATCCATTAATCAGGCTTTAGAGAGACCGATATCTATACAAGAGCTAAACCGGGCCATTAAATCAAAAGATACTGCCCCTGGAGACGACGATATTTCCTTCTCTATGTTGAAGCACCTGCCTGATGCGGGCCTAGAATTCTTAATTACTATATATAATAAATTGCTTGTTACAGGAGTTATCCCTGTACAATGGAAGAGAACGAGAATTATTGCTATTCCAAAGTCTAGCAATAGTTCACAACCAGGTTCAGATGCGCGACCAATTGCTCTCATGTCTTGTCCTTGTAAAGTGTTTCATACAATTCTAAAACATAGGCTGGAGTGGTATCTAGAAAGCAAACAATGCTTCTCAAAATATACGGTTGGATTTAGAAAATCTCGCTCCAGTTTAGATAGTCTCGCACGAATAGTTTCACAAATACAATTAGGCTTTTGTAACAACGCTGTAACCTTAGGTTGTTTTCTAGATATAGAAGGTGCATATAATAATGTCAATATTTCTGTTTTATTGGCAACATTGGATAGGCAGGGGGTCGGGTCTAACATATGCAATTACTTATGGAATTTTCTAAAATCCAGAGAACTTAGTATAAAGCATTCTGAAAATCTGACTAAATCGAGAATTACGGGGCGAGGCCTCGCACAGGGTGACCCTCTATCCCCCGTATTGTTCAATGTAGCTACTATGCATATATGTCATGATATTGTCAATGTGTGTATATCTCAATATGCGGATGACTTTGTGTTGTTTGGTTATATGTATATATGTATAACACTGGAAGAGGGTAGCCTCAATATTCAGTTAGCTTTGGATAATATGAGAGAATGGCTAGGCAACCTTGGTTTAGACATCTCCAAAAGTAAAAGCAAAATATGTGTGTTCAAGAAGGGTGTTAATAGAAAGCAAGTTAACGTTAGTCTTAATGGACATCGGCTAGGGGCAGTGGATAGTGTGAAATATTTGGGTATGTGGCTGGATCGTTCACTAAAATGGGGGAAACACATAAACGAAACTGCAACAAAGACACTAAAATTCATAAATATACTAAAAGTATTGGCTGGTTCAAGTTGGGGTCTTCATCCAAAACACCTAAGAAGACTATACATTTCTATTATACGGAGCCGCTTAGACTATGGTAGTTTCCTGTACGACTCAAGTGTTAAAACTCATCTATATAAACTGGAAAAAGTCCAAAACCAATGCATGCGTGTAATAGGCGGATTTATTAAGAGCACTCCAATTCATGTAATGCAAATTGAACTATGTTTGCACCCTCTTCATTTACGCAGGCGTTATCTTGGCGGAAAATTCTTCTTAAAAAGTGGCTCGGAGGAAGATAATGTAAATAGGGACCTAATTACTCAGCTATCCAGTCAATGCCTAAGACCTGGGCGATGGACTCGTAAAATACCCCTTCTGGTGAATGTATACGAGTTGTTTAAGGATATTTCCATACACTCTTCAAAAGTACTCGAAATGTATAGTTTGGACACGTGGGTTCAAAATATTAGTACGGACAATATTTGGTGTTACTTGGATGGCAACACTAATTCTAAATCATCTTTAGGGACTACATATTTACGGGAGAAATTTAGTGAAGTCATAAATATCAAATTTGGCGATTTTTATAAGATTTATACCGATGGCTCCAAAGAAGGATCTGGTATAGGTGCAGCCTTGTTCGATCCACAGACGAAGTCACATATCGAATTTAAAATTGATACGAACATTTCAATCATGTATGCGGAGCTATATGCACTGCTCGAGGCCTTGGCATACATAGGCAGTATCAATCATGACAAATTTGTGGTATTGAGTGATGCTAGGAGCGCGCTTCAACACGTGGCTCGGTGCACCTCGAATTTTCGAGGAGTTCCGATAGCCTACAGTGTCCTAGACTCCATACAACAACTCAAGAGACAGAATAAAAAAGTAATTCTACAGTGGATTCCATCTCATACGGGGATTTGGGGTAATGAGGAAGCGGACCGTTTAGCAAAAGAAGCTGTAACCGACGGGATTCCCACATATGTTAAACCACTCTATACGGATGCACTCCCAATCCTTAAAAAGAACACTTTCCAACTATGGTGCGACTATTATACAGATCTTTCTTTGAGCAAGGGAATATGGTATAAGACCATTCGCTCAGTGCCGTTTCACGGTCCTTGGTTCGAATCATGTACGTTAGACAGAAGCTCTTTGGTCACGGCCTTCAGAGTTCGTTCCGGACACATTCCACTCAACATGTTTGCATATTTAATCAAAAAGACTGCGTCTCCGAACTGCACAGAGTGTGGTATGATCGAAGATGTATATCATATCTTGATGGAGTGCGTCCGGAACGAATCAGTAAGAAGTACCATTGTCACTAATAGTATTGATTGTCTTATTGATGTAGGTTGGTGCAATACAGTTTTGAGCCAACCAGATTCCAGAAAAGCCAAAGAGCTATACAAATTAGTTAAATTTGGAATAAGGGTTAGATCTTAAGGTACTTATAATATTATAGTCTATAAGATGTATTACGAGGGCGACATGGTCACTATGTTATGTGTACCAAGCCCTCTATAAATAAAATAAAGATAAAAAAAAAAAAAAAAAAAAAAAATACATACTTAAATGTAGTCAGCAGACTAGTCTAATTAACCTAAAAATTACTTATTTATTATATACACCTGAATTCTCAATACACCAAAATTGTTATCTAACACTAAAATTAAATGTCAATTTATTTTTATTTTTAATTTATCATGTATTGGACGATTTGTTTGTATTCTATGTTATGCGTTGTATAGGTACATATAATACTTAATTTTGATCCTTCTTCCACTAACCCCCATTTTTATAAGGTTAAACGTTTTCTGGGTCAGCTGGTATAGTATAAAAGAAAACAATCAATGGTTTTTCAATGTGGCGTGGCGGTAGTGACCGCGACTGCTACGCATGAGGCGCGGGTTCGATCCCCGCTCAGTGCACATATTTGTATGCATGACTATGGGTATTTGCATTGTTCTGGGTTTTTCTATGTATAACATGTATGTATTTACAAAAAAAAAGTATTTAAGTATGTTTATCCGTATTCTAGATCCCATAACACAAGCTAGTTAAGCTGTGCTTACCATGGGTCTAGATAGCGTTGTGTAGAATGTTGTAGAATATTATTATTACTATAATAACGTAGTAAAGAACGTTCTTCCACTTCCACACACTTACCTAGTGTCAGTCCTTCTTTACTGAAGGGAGCTTTATCGTTGAGTGAGAGTCCTAGCTTCTTCATTAACTTGTGAATGAGACTGAATCCGTTACTGTGCACACCATTGGAAGCTAGACCGATGATAATGTCGCCAACCTGTTGAGTAACAAGTTGTATGGTATAATATACCTGTGTACTTACTTATTATATTTGTATTGTAAAAGTACGTCACCATACCTACAACGTTAATCACCATCTAAAGGTTGCCTGACAGAAATCGGTTAAAGTGATAAGGCCGGCCTTTGTACTTATTCCGTTGTCATAAACTTTAATAATGATATATACAATAAACTATATAAATAAATAAATAATTTAAATGAAATTTAATATTTGGTCCCCAGTGGAATAGAATGTAGATCTTGAAATTAATGAAAAATATATTTTTGAACATGTTATGGTCGATTCGTAAATACCAAGACGAAACTGAAATATTGCTATGAGAGAGCGGAGTCGGAAAGAGCCGACCACATTCAAAGTCACCCGAACCTTGTGACTTGCGAACTTGCGACGAAAGCACTTAAATGTGTTTCATTTCAAAATTAAAAATCTTGAAATATACTCATGACTCAGGAGTCTAATTATACGCATTGATAAGCGCTTGTAGGTCCACTTTGCTTTAATTTTTTGGTTGCCGAAGGTGAGGTTGACAGGCATATCTCCGCTCTCTCATCTCCGATCTGTCATCTCTCTCGATCTGGACCTCCTTGGGTTTGGGGACTACGGAGTTCCCATCTGGTCCCCGGAAACAGGAAGGCGCACACCGCAGTCTGCTTTTGCTAGGGTGACAGGCGGCTCCACCTGTCACTCCCAGGCCTCCGCTCATGGGGGGCGGAGGTCATTCATCGACCTCCGACGCTCGAGTTGCCTCATTACGCGGGCAGTTTGGCTTGTGATCTTCCTTTGCTCCCGCTGCCGCTCCCGCCCCGCCTCATTACTTTATATCCTAATCAATTAGGATTTATGTGGTTTCTTTGTAGGACAGTCTTACGAAATCACTTCCTCATTACCTTGCGTTAAATTAAAGTTACAACTTACCACAATATCGTTGATTTTCGGCAAAATGTGCGACCTCTCCACAACCCCGAGGGCAAATCCAGCTATATCGTACACTCCTGGCTCATACATCCCTGGCATTTCTGCTGTCTCACCGCCTGAGGAGTAGATGATGTACTTATGTTAAGGTTTGTCTTTAATATGAAAGAAAGAAAGAAATATATGGTAAGCGGGTACCATGAGAGCGTGGTGAACGATTTCGTTTAGAACGAGTTGGAGGGTTGATTGGGATGCGAAGGAAATGTTTTATGGGACACTACAACTCGGTTTTTGAAGACCCCAGATGGTGTGCGGTTTAAGTAGCTTCAAATCCGATATAACCGTTTCTTCTCCAGGATGTTTCGCACGAAAAAAAGGACGAAGTAGAGAGCAAAAATATGTTTATCTGCAGTATAGGATTTTTTCCGGGGCAGTGGGGAACGGGATTTGGTTTAGGTTGGAGAAGAAAGGAAAGAGTGACGGAGATAAAGTACTTGAAGAGTCAAGGAGCAATGGTAACTATAGTGAGGGAGCAATGGCAACCATAGTTAAGGAGCAATGGCAACTATAGTCAAGGAGCAAAGGCAACTATAGTCAAGGAGCAAAGGCAACTATAGTCAAGGAGCAATGGCAACTATAGTCAAGGAGCAAAGGCAACTATAGTCAAGGAGCAAAGGCAACTATAGTCAAGGAGCAAAGGCAACTATAGTCAAGGAGCAATGGCAACTATAGTCAAGGAGCAAAGGCAACTATAGTCAAGGAGCAAAGGCAACTATAGTCAAGGAGCAATGGCAACTATAGTCAAGGAGCAAAGGCAACTATAGTCAAGGAGCAATGGCAACTATAGTCAAGGAGCAATGGTATAAATATTAGGGTCGGCAGCGCGAGTGTGACGATCCTGGTGTTGCACACGTTCATAGGCCACGGTAATAACTTCTCACCACGTGGGCTGTGTGCTTGTCTGTCATCTAAGTGGTATAAAAAAAACCTCGACCGCTGTATCGCTTCCATGGTACGCACGGCGTGGCGAAGGCAGGGTAATAAAGGAAAAAGAAAGATAATTATGCGGCGGTATTTCACTGACTCTGGTCTCGTACTTTTTCTTTCTGTTTTTTCCCGGTACCATGGGATCTGTTCATCGCTCGCGGTCAGTCTATGGGAATGGATGTCGTAGATAGAAGTTTCGTCTGCTAGTGGCTAGTGCTAGAGGCTACAAGTGGAGCGGCACCTATGAGCGCGGCGGAGGCCTGGCGGCAGCCCTCGGCGACGCCGGACACGACGTTCCGCGCGACGTTGACGTTGAGCGAGCCGCACGCGAAGTAGTCGAGGAAGGTGAGCGGCGCGGCGCCGTTGCACAGCACGTCGTTGGCGCACATGGCCACCAGGTCCACGCCGATGGAGCCGTGCTGCCCCACGCGCTGCGCGATCTGCAGCTTCGTGCCCACGCCGTCCGCCGCCAGCACCAGCACCGGGTCCTGCCGACCACCCGCCAAAGGTTACGAAACCACTAAGAGGGGAGGGGGGGGGGGGCATTGCTTATTTTTGGTGACATGGGTCAAAGTCAAAGATCATTTATTTTGCATAGACCATCGGATCTTACAAAACGTCAATATAAAAAGAAATACGAAAGACTAGTTTAGCAAATGGACCACGGGTTCGAATCACGGTCCCGACCTGAGAAGACCCCGGTTACAAACTCAGCGGGCATTTTTTTTGGTCTATTTACAAATATTTCCTGGTGGGGGGTCTAGATAATGATTCGTAAGCAGTATTTATTTACTTTTTCACACATAATATAGTATGCATTACCCACATTACCTTAAAAACAAACATGAATAGAAATATGCATATAGGCACCAATGTTTACGTAAGCATGGGGGGGGACTAAGAGCTTTTGCTGACAAGGGGTAGGGGGTCAAATAATTGTAATAAACCTGCTTACGTAATACTTGAACGCCCCTTAGATGCAATGACAATACGTCATATAATAGATACATATTAATAGATGCAGGAACATGGCCGCTTTCAAAAATGGCGCCAACACTAAGTATCAAAAAATTATAACTACTTATTAGTAATACCCTTAATTGCATGCAATGCTAGAGACCTTACTCCAGTGCAGTGATTTGGACATCAGCAAGTTTGCTGCTCGTCCATAAAGAAATATATATATTATATTTATATTTCACAACGTTCCACACAACGCTATCTAGACCCATGGTAAGCATAGCTTAACTAGCTTGTGTTATGGGATCTAGAATGCGGATAAACATACTTAGATACTTTTTTTTTGTAAATTAAAACATATTATACATAGAAACACCCAGACCAATGCAAATATACATATTCATGCATACAAATATTTGCACTGAGCGGCAATCGAACCCGCGCCCCCAGCATAGCAGTCGAATGCTCTACCGCTACGCCAACGAGGTCGTCAAGAAATAATAATAAAAATACACTGGGATAGCACTATCTGGGTCTGGTGTTAATGGAGACCGCAGAGATCAAACCTGGTGCTTTCACATTGATGTACAAGTTCCAGCAGTACCTTGTACTCTTGCTCCACAGCCTTCAGCTGGAAGCAGCCACCGAACCCGCCGAGCCCGCCCAGCACTCCCGAGCGAGACGTCGTCCTGTACACAACGCACGGGATTATAAGTTATAACTAAACACTGTATTATACTCACACGCTACTTATTTATCCCGATATGTGGCGCATTATCGCTGGTATTGTACATACATAATATAGTAACGCCTTTATCCCCGAAGAGTTAGGCAGAGGTGAATTTAACACCTACATTTCACCAACCATTATTTTCGGTCCCACGTTATATGAGGTGAGCATATTGCCGTCTTCCGGGCACTATTTTTAACTCGAGATTTGTATATATACAGCCCAGACTCACTGGGCTGTATATATCTATCTGATGTTAAACAGCCCTATCCTTTAGTCGGCTTGTACGACGCCGCATGGGAAGAGATAGTGGCCCAAATTCTACTCTACTGAAAACCAACCGGCTATTGTATTGCTTACAAATTTCATACAAATTGTTAGTGAATAAAGGAAAAAGTTTTCTGTGGAATAAACAATGACGCTGTGTAGTGGCTTTCAGTGTAAAAAGAAAGGTCCTCATCTTTTCCCGGATGCTGTGGATTAAAGTCCTGTGCATCAAAAAATTGGATACTAAATTTGTCTGCTAGAATATGTAGCAACCATATTAAACCTGACGATTTTTATGTAGGGAACCATTTCTCTTATTCAACTCTTCTTTTAAATTCGCCACTGTCATGCAGGAGCACCATTTTATTGATAAATTCACAAACAAAATTATATTCTTACAATGCAAATGTTAACGACAAGATTGACAAGGACCTGTGACGTAAGAAACAGGATTATAGACTAAGACAAGTACCAGCGAAGGTGCCGCCATCTGAGATTAGTTTTGCCTATGATCCCCATTGGTTTTTCTATCGAAACTGAGCCCGAGACCTTTCGCGCCGATACATCTATAAAATCAGCGTGTATATTATTTATAAACAGTGTCATCAGTTATCCTGTGATTGTGCGGTATGAAAGAAACTTCATTCCACACACTCAAGTTGTGGAATGACCTCCCTGCTGCAGTTTTCCCAAGCACCTACAATATGGGGTTCTTCAAGAGCCCCTCAGAAGGTTTCTTCATGGTCGGCAGCGCGAGTGTGACACCCCCGATGTTGAATACGTCCATAGGCCACGGTAACCACTTCCCATCAGGTGGGCCACCTAACTGGTATAAAAAAAACTCACCTAGCCAAAGGCTTGATCATCGACACGAGCGAGTCCCCGGCCTCGATGTCGACGCCACTGTCCTTGTACGAGAGCGACTTCTGCGGCGAGGCGCGGTCGCCGCTGGCGTAGGGCGCCGTCAGCGGCTCCATCGCTTCCTTGAAATTGTCCACCACCACTTGGTGGCCACCTGTTGGGTAATATTATCATCATCAGCTATCTGCCCTTGCCCCAATTACTGTAATTATTAATAATGAGTGGATAATTGAATGAAATTTTAAAACATTTAGTATGTTAACTACTATATATAGAAACCGTCGCCGTAAGACGGATATATGTTTAGAAGAATTTGGAGGGTTTCAGGCGAAGGTTTGGTGCCTCAGTGATCAGAGCGTACGCCCTTTAAGCGAAAGACCACGGGTTCGAATCCCGCCTGGACCGTTTCAATTGTTTCTATCTTAATTGAAATGAGTGGATTTCTAACACAAAATATGTTTTCACGATTTACATAATGAATAAAACGTTTACACAGTTTAGTCTTTAATTTAAAAAGAAAAGAAAGAAAGAAAATACACTTTTTTTTTCTACAGTACAACATGTTTGTGTGTTATTTAAATATATAAATATATGTAATACAAGAAATATATTGTATATGTTGTGGACATTTATGCTGCACAAAGAAAAAAGGAGCCAGTTCAGCATAATGCTGGGCACGAGTACCCGGCGCTGGTTTCCAACTGGTTCCTTTTACAAACTATATATATACTAGCTGACCCACCCCAGCTTCGCCCGGGGTATATTTTGAAGCTTCATATCCCTTTGAGCCCGTATGTTTTAGTCTTCAAAATATGTATGAAAAATTGCCGGATTTGTTAACATTTATTATCAATGCTCCGCTCCCTTAAGTACTAGCGTGATGATATATAGCCTTAAACCTTCCTCGATAAATGGACTACCCAACACTGAAAGAATCATTCAAATCGGACCAGTAGTTCCAGAGATTAGCTCGTTCAAACAAACAAACAAACTCTGCAGCTTTATAATATTAGTATAGATTTAAATTAAAAGCGAACAAATAAAACATTATTAAAATCATTTAAAAACATGATAACATTTGATGAACACACAAAAACAAACAACAAGATAGAAACCAAAGAGTATAAGAATATATAGGAGATAGAAACGCGCCCCATCTGTCGACGCCCCGGAATTTATAATCTGTGCTAGCTATGCAAATATGAGCTATGGTAATGGCACACTATGGAGTTCAGCGGACCATAGGTGAAATCCAGCCTGAGATTGGCCAATGATTGTCCTTCTAACCATCTTGCGAGAAAGAGTACCAAACAACACAATGTCACAGCACATACCCTCTTTGCCGATATTCTCTACAGTGCCGACGATAGCAATCTCGCCCTCGACGCTCCCCAAGAACTCGTTCAGACAGACGGGGTCCACTATCACCACCATGCCTATGCCGCAGTTGAACGTTCGGAGCATCTCGAAGTCAGACACCACGCCTGTGGGAAAACAGAAATAATTAGTAGTTTTCTCATGAGAGTTCTTCAAGGGTCGGCAGTGCGAGTGTGACGCCCTTTTTTTTACGTGAGCAAAATCCCCACGGATGCCCCCCACCGGAGCCGGTGGAAGAGGTTATGTCGAACTCGAAACCGACCAAAACGCATGCCGCTTGTGGGTCGTTTTTGGTTGCCGAAGGTGAGGTTAACAGGCATATCCCTCGCACCCCTGTCGACCCAGGGCCATCTCTTTCGATCTGGCCGTCTCCTCGGGAGTGGGGACCCCGGAAATGGGGAGGCGCGTAAGGAGCGCCGCCACCGCGGCCTGCTTCAGCCAAGGTGACAGGCGGCTCCACCTGTTACCCCCAGGCCTGCGCTCATGGGGGACGGAGGTCATTCATCGACCTCCGAGTGTGACGCCTGTCGTGCTAAACAAAAAAACATAATTTTAATTCAAAAACAGTTACCTTTAGCCTGCAGCCATCCAAAAACAGGTTTAATAGTAAACTTTTTGGCATCAAGCCTAACCCGGATGCCGGGAGGTAAGATCCTAGGAATGTTCTCCAGGAGTCCTCCACCAGTGATGTGCGCCAGACCCTTGACCAGTTCCTTCTTGATCGCAGGCATTAGGTCTCGCACGTAGATGCCGGTCGGAGCCAAGAATTCTTCTCCGAACGATTTGTTTGTGGTGCTGAAGGGAGCTGCCTCAGTATATCTGGGAAACCAATTTAAAGTTTATTTTTTATTGTCATATTTTTTTTTTTATATAGGACACGTCAATTGGACTTCGCCTTGCCTGATGGTAAGCTGAAGGCAAAGTCCCAGAAAAGAGGGTCACCATTACTTACACATACCGTGTGACAATGGTGACACTCAGCTTGACGGCCTAATCATATGCTTTTTCACGCCCCGCTTAAAGGACCCGGGACTGTAGGAAGAAGGAAACACGTGAGCTGGCAATGAGTTCCAGTTCAATATAACACTATCGAGGTACATACAGTTACGATTCTTTCCCAATGAGGTACGCAGAAACAACATGTTTTCACTTTTTATGATTCTGGGATATACCTTTAGCTGTTCCACTTCCATAATTTGTTTTGATACTAAGCATAATTTCTAATTATGGTTTCTAGAGAATGGATAAACAGGTTCCAATAATTCTATTTTTTAATGCTAACAAATTATGTACAGCAACACCCAGATTACACAAATACATATTGATGCATTTCACGCTCTGCCAACACGCCATACATGATATCACCTGTTCCTCTAGGCTATAATATAATCAATTGATAAATGTACGGGATTGACATATTATGTTGATCTCTATCATAAACGTCAAAATACGTGTCAATTCCCTTTATTCGTCATTATATTCTACCGCATTCTATTCTGCCGGCCCGGGCATTAGTATTCTCTAATATAAAATCTAAGATATACATTAGTACATCTTATAATAACACTTGCTTGTAAAAGTCAAAGTCAAAAATAATTTATTCTGTATAGACAGTTGCCCCGGAAAGAATCACTTTTTCTCGAAAATATATTGTAAATGTCTATTTCTTTAAACTATGTAATACTACTGTTCAGTGCAACGTACCTGTGTCCAGTCTCCAACATAATCTTCTGCACTAAACTGTACCCGTTGCTATGCACCCCCGTAGAGGGTAGAGCCAGTACCACGTCCTTAGCCCTGATCTCCCTGCTCCGGGGCAGCTGTTTCAGGTTATCCACCACTCCCACTGCGAAGCCGGCCAGGTCGTACTTACCTATATCGTACATAGTCGGCATTTCGGCTGTTTCACCCCCTAAAAACGAATATAACAAATGTAACCACTTTCCATCAGGTGGGCTGTAAGCTAGTCTGCCACCAAAGAGGTAGAATAAATTATATTGAAGAATTTCGATTTCTCAAGGCGTGACTCAAGAATTTTTGTAAACCCCTAATTTGCATGCATGTAAGTATTAGCAAAAAACGGGAATCGAACCCGCAACCTCTGACTTCGCATTCGTTAGTTTGGTTAATTTGTTTCAAATGCCGCTTTACCAGTCACTGCCCTTTCAATGGGAATTGGTCGTTACGGGAGTAATTGCCATGAAAAGTCTGAATCAGAAGTACCAGGTTGGGCGCCAAAGACTTTAGTACACTATCTACTTGTAACGTAGGGTATTTAAATAAATTAGGCATTACAAACAAGTCTATCTAGTACCTACCCAACAAAGCACACCCCGACAGTTTGCAAGCGTTTGCTATCCCCTGAACTATGGTGGTAGCCACGTCGACCTGCAGGCGGCCGCACGCCATGTAGTCGAGGAACGCGAAAGGCTCTGCGCCCGCGCATAGGATGTCGTTCACGCACATCGCCACTAGATCCTGGCCCAGCGTGTCGTATTTGTGCATTATTTCGGCTATCTGCGAATTTAATTGATTGATGTGGTATAAGTTGTCATTTTATGCTGGGGGGACCCTGGGGGTTATGTTGAAGTCGAATCGACTAAAACTGCACGCCAACTTGGGTCTTCACCTTAGTCAGGGCTATCTCCAGTTTTGAGAAGAACCCTTGGGCGAGGTGATGCCCTTTCTCAGTTAGATTTACACGGAGGGATAGGCATATTATATTTTATGCACCTATATTAGCTAAAATCTCAAATAACTTTTTACCCGACTTGGGAATTAAGCCCAGCTTCGCTTCGCTGAGAATCGAACCCAACTTTAAATATATCAACCTCATCCATACTTTTTTTTTTTTTTTTTATATAGGACACGTCAATTGGACTTCGCCTTGCCTGATGGTAAGCTGAAGGCAAAGTCCCAGAAAAGAGGGTCACCATTACTTACACATGCCGTGTGACAATGGTGACACTCAGCTTGACGGCCTCATCATATGCTTTTTTCACGCCCCGCTTAAAGGACCCGGGACTGTAGGAAGAAGGAAACACGTGAGCTGGTAATGAATTCCAGGCGTTAATGGTGCGACAGAGGAAAAGAGTCTCCGAACCGCTTGGTTCTTGATCGGATGTTTTGCACCGTGTGCGGATGACATCTAAGACCTGCACGCGTTGTCCTGTGTAGGAAAGGGGAGGGTGGGACTAATTGGAAGAGCTCATCAGAACACTCCCCATGGTACAAACGGTAAAATCCAGCCATGGACGCAACATCTCTACGCAGCTGTAAAGGTTCTTGGGTGTTCGTGATCTCGGGATTCCCAATGATGCGGACCGCACGTCGCTGCAACCTGTCGAGAGCATCTAGTAAGTACTTTGCTGAACCATCCCAGAGATGCGAGCAGTACTCCACACAGGAGCGAATTTGTGCCTTGTATAGAAGACACCGCTGCTCCGGCATGAAAAATCGTCTCACTCTGTTCAGGACTCCGAGTTTTCGTGAGGCTTTTTTGATGATACTTTCGATGTAGTTTTTGTTATTCAGGTTGCAGCGAACATCCATACCTAGGATATTGAGATTGTCCTGCAGTGGCAGTGGCGTGCTCTGAAGAGTGGGGAGGGGAAGGAAAGAAGATACTTTTGCTGTAAACGCACATGCCTGCGTCTTCTTGGCATTGAACTCAACCAGGTTCTCAGAGCCCCATTGAGAAGTGTGATTCAGGATCCCGTCAAGCTCAGTGACAAGAAGCTGCCTTTTCTCTGCGATATCCGACTGCTTGGCCGCAGGATGTCCATGATAACTCCCATGCAAAGTGCTATCGTCTGCATAACAATGAACATTGCCGGTAGACAGCATGTCGTTGATATGCAGAAGAAAGAGAGTGGTTGATAGGACGGACCCCTGGGGCACGCCAGCATTAACCTGCAGAAACTCCGAAGCTCGTCCGTCACAAAGGACGCGAATACGGCGCCCCTGCAGGAAGCTAGCAACCCAGTTGCACAGCCTAGAAGGCAGACCAAAGGCAGGTAGCTTGGAAAGAAGCGATTTGTGCCAGACTCTATCGAAAGCTTTGGCGATGTCAAGACTAATTGCCAGTGACTCGCCGTGCTTGTCCATAGCCTCACCCCAAAGATGGGTAACGTATGCCATATTGCCGGTCATTAATCAAGGAGTGATCCTCTAGGTGCCGCATGAGCTGTTTGTTAATTATGTGCTCGAACACTTTGCACAGCACTGAGGTGACGACTATGGGTCGATAGTAGGCTGGCTCCGAGCGATCCCCCTTCTTGGGAATCGGCTGAACATTCGCCTCTTTCCAAGGCAAAGGGCACTGTACCCAAACTGTAGGATAGCCGGTACAGGCGCGTAAGCATTGGAGACAACTCCGCTGCACATTTTTTCAAAACTACCGCTAGAATACCATCCGGACCACCGGCTTTCCGGACATCGAATGATTGCAGCACTGCACGGACATCGCGTTGCCTGATATGGATATCAGGCATCGCGTGGTCACTGTCGGGTAGTGTTGGTGGCTGCGTACCACAATCATCGATTCTCTTGCGGCTCATGGGCCAGGGATCCATCAGGGTTACGCAGCGGAGGCAGCGAAGGCTGACAGAAGTTGGCTTGCACGGCTTTAGCCAGTCGCCAGTAGCCACGGCTTCGCGTGGGATGCATCACTAGCTCTTGGCCAAGCCGCGCTATGCGCAGGGCATCCGCTCTGACGTAGGCCCTTTTACAGAAATTTGTGGCTCTGTTGTACGCCGCCTTGAAGTGGCCCAGATTGGGATGGCGCGTGGCGCGCCCCTACCCAAGCGCGGTACGCAGACTGTTTTTGTTTAACAGCTTCCGCGCACTCGCGCCCGAACCAAGGGCGCACCCCGCGGTCACCGGTGATATCGGTGTATGAGATATAGTATTCCATACCCAGACCGATCTCACCGGCGACAGCAGTAGCACAATCCGATGGGTTCTTACCTTCAAAGCAGTGCTCTACGTGTACCCAAAGGATGGAGAAGGATGGGTCCTCTAGGCAGCGCAAACGGCGACAGCAAACATCCGCCCTAACAAACACGCACACCCCGGCTTTTGCACGAAAACTTTCCTCAAGAACATAGCCAGGGTAAAGCAAGTAGGTCGTGTCGTCAGGGCGGTGTATTTGCGTCTCCGTTAGAAAAAACATGGCAGGTTTCGCCGTTTCTAGGTGTTGGTGGACGGCGTTGAGGTTTGCATGGAGCCCACAGATGTTAGTGGACTCCACCTCAAATAGCAAGCTTTTGGGAGTGTGTAGAGCCGCTGTGTTGCCTATTTCTCTGAATTGCGCTGCCATGAGTTTGGGTGGGAGAAGGCGTGAAAAAAGAGGTGATTGCCGCCGCAGCACCGTGTGACAAAGCGCGGGATATTGGTTCTATCTATGAATGTAAGGCATGGCGAGAGCCGACGCGCCGAACGGAAGGGCCCCCGTACCCCCCCCGAGTATGGTCGCCGGGCTCCCAAATCCGGTCACCAACCGGCACGACGAACCATATCGGGATTATGCGCGGCCTGGTGAGGCAGCCTCCCAAGGTGGTTAACCCCAGTTGGGCCCCTGTACTATACCGCGGGCGGCCAGCGGCACCACCGTTTCTACAGGTCTCCCTATTCGGCGCATCGCCCCGCGCCATCCCCACTAGACTACGCCAAGACCCACTGGTCCCACTAGTGCTGCGACAACCACCACCTCTGCCCGGCTATGCACTTGCTGACCCCTGAACACAATCCAACCGAGATTGAATTGCTATGGAGGGTTTTTCGCAATAGTGCATACGTGTAAACGCAACGTAAACCGAGATAAATGCGATATTCTCTTACACTCCATACATTTGCACTAAGCGTGACTGGCGTGTGACGTCACTCGCAAGTACGATTTTGTATGGAGCGTTTTATGGCGGCGCGAGAAATTAAAATTTCAAAACCAAATATCTTTAGTATCTCGTAAGAATATTTCACTTTAGTAATTCATTATATTATTATAAAGTGAATGAAAAAAAATTGTCTAATAGCCTATTACAAATATCCAAACAAACATCTTCACAATCTTTCACATTCTAATAATATTAGTAGGAAATCCGACTCATCATTTTTATACCTACCTTCAGTTTGGTACCAACACCGTCAGTCCCCTGCACCAACACCGGGTCTTTTAACGTAGGGTCCATAGCCGACAGCTGGAACAGCCCACTGTAGCACCCCAAACGGCCAAGAACCCCGCGTCTGTGGGTCGCAGTTGCTATGGGTTCGATTTGACGCACTAGGGTCGCAGCTGCATCGATGTCTACTCCGGATTGCAGATAAGACAGTCCGTTGACTCTGAATAAACGGAAAGAGTAATCCAGTATACAAATAAACGTTGTTCCGTATGGTACCTAGACCGCGGTGCATTTCAAATCTATTGGTTTTCAAATTCTAAATGAGGAATAATACTAAGGGTGATACTGTTTACACAACTATCACTCATTGAAATAAAACCATTTTTTAACGGATTCTATCTTGATTTATTTAGAAATAATACTAAATGAAAAACGTTTAGCCCGACGTCTCGGCTACTTTTTAGAGGCCAAGGTCGCCGTGTATCAATAAAAAAAAGAAAAGTGATTTTATTTCAAACACTCTTTGCACACGGTGACTTCGTAATCATGATTTTTCCATCAATTTATCTTACCATCAGATGAATTGAAGTGTCACCATTCATGTAGCTGGTAGTTTATATTATCAGATTATTTTTCTATCAGGTTTTAGAATAAAATTGAATTACGATAGAATATTATAAAATACACAATTAACAAAATACAAGTGGTGGTCTTATCGCTAAAAACAATGTCTTACCGACAACCTTCGTCTTATCTATTCATACTCTGTATTTCTTTTACATATTACGAATCTGAGTGTGAATGAAGAAGTTTGTATTGACGCTCATGCATGACTGCATGAGTGATACTTTGTGACATAAAAATATTGTCTTAACGCTTTCAGTATCTCATATAAGTGAGAAGTGATTAAATATCTCACAATTTTTTTACAGCCAGCAACAAAAGTTGCATGCGAATTATCGAAAATCTGTTTATAAGAATAACATTACATTACATTAATAATACATTAACATAAAATCCTTTAAAAAAAAATATTTTACTTTATTTATTTTATGTGAAGTTAGAGCTACTTTTGTCGCTGACTGTATTTTTCTAAGAAACTATTAATTTAAACGTGCAAGGACATTGAATGATAAATAACGATGAATATGTTGTTACATAAACTTAACGTGCTTGGCCGAGCTAAACTGTATCTCCGTCTTTTAGTCCTTAAATGTGACTAGACACAGAGCACATACAGACAAAATATACAAAAGCGCAAAAGTAGTGTAATTTCACTGTTGATTAATGGCACTTGGTAGAATTAGTTGTTACACATATTAAGAATACATTTGCTAATAAGGCTAAACCGGAAGATCTAATAATAAAAATACTGTGGAAAAGTAAAATGGATTCTTAATATGTGTAGTGAAACTCCATCTAGTTAAATACTGATGTATTTTACTAAAAAAATACCACTTTACTAGGATTAACTGTAATGTAAAATAAACTTATCTTCACGCAATTTCGTAAAGAAATGGAATAATACATTAGTTCTACTAAGAATCTACTTACACTGCATAATATCATTATATTTATTGCTAAAGTAATAAATGAAATCTTAAAAATCTGTGTTTTTAGAACTAATAAACTAGCATGTGATATAATATACTATGAGGAAAAACATAGCATTGCTTAAAAATCTAATGAACAGTATGACCCAAGCTGTGATAGTGTGACTACCATGACGCGCAAAAGCGACCGTTTTTGGGCCACGGTTCAGAAGGGGAAGGACAGAGCTATATATCGTATATAGCTCTATCCCTGTTCCTGTAGACCGCGGCCCAAAAACCGATGGATTGTGCGCGTTATGGCAATCTCGTTATATAGTGAAAATGAACACAAAAGGGATGTATACCAAACAAAAAAACATACAAAAAAGCATTTATTCACAACATACAAAACTCAAAATGCAATGATTCTTACTGATTATTCCTCATAAATGCGTGCTAAGATAAATACAAAACACCCGTTAGTGGTATGTAGTAATTTACCCATATCGAGCCGGTTACATGCTGAAACAAAATTAATAGTTTCAATCATACATTCGGGCCTATTACCGAGTCGTCTGTGTCCCACCTGCCCCACTAGAAAAGTGGCAATACGTTTGTAGAAGAGAATACTGACATAAATTAAGTATTTTGACATTTATGACTGTTTGTCATAAACGTCAAAATATGTCACCTCTTTTCAGGTAAGTACTTCAACACACTATAAACCTGAAAAGAGGTGACATATTTTGACATGTATGACAAACAGTCATAAACGTCAAAATATGTCACCTCTTTCGATCAGTATAAAAACGGAGTTGTTGGTGGAATAGTTGGGATTGCCATAGAACAAAAAAAAAACATTAATTGCAGAATAGACCACTTGTTTAGGGGTGCTGTACTATATACATTGGGGTAATTACCTGGGGTTAATTTAAAGTGATAAAAAATTCTGCTTGTAGTTAGTCATTTTATGAGTGATGTGATGAGAAAACATTGTAAATTATCCATTAAAATTAGGAAAAAAATTCAATTAGCTCAGGCGGGACCCGTCCTATATTAATCGATTTGAATAGTTAGCATACAAATGGTTTAAAACATTCAATAGTTGTAAATTACATTTAAAAGTTAGTATTACAATAATAAAAGAAGATAGACACCTGTATGACAATTTAATTTTACTGGTTATATGAAAATGTGCATGGTTGAATTGGTTAGTGTGAATGTGGCACCAAATAACTCAATAAGATAGTTCTTATGTTTATTTATTTAATAAGACAAAACCTGTATAAATCTAGCGTAACTTCACAAAATGTTACGTGAAAAGGTACACTATACGGGGAGATTTAAAAAAAAAGGCTTGGATGGCGAAATCCGAAACTCACTCCGAAAAATGCTCAAAGGAGTCACGAGTCCGATTTTGATGAAACTTAAAACCTCATCATTAGATTTTTGAAAAACCAATAATACTAGCTGGGAATCGATTTATTATTACAAAATAAGATCCTTAATAGCAACACTATCGTACGGTGTATATGGTTTCTTTTTTTTTCAAAATAATTGAGTTCGATTCCCAGCTATTCTGCCAGATGTAATAATAAAAAAAATGATTTTTTTTTTCTCTGTATCTCCTATTTAAAAGAAATAGAAATAAAATTGGTGTGTAAGTACATTACCATAAAAGTTCGGGCGCCTTGGAGATACACATGCCTAGGATAATCAGCGGAGATTGGAAACTTTTAATCTGCCGGAGGTGAGCTAAATGAAACCAAACGGTGAGGTTTAAGGTTTTATTGTCCACTCCAGTGTGCATTTAGAAATAGTTATTGGTTTTCAAAACTATATGATAAGGTTTTAAGTTTCATCAAAATCAGGCTCGTGACTCTTTTGAGCATTCTTCGCTATTGCTTATAGTTTCGGATTTGGCTATCCAATCCCTTTTGAAAGTTCACCCTTTAAATTCGTTTTTTTTTATACCGCTTAGTTGGCAGACAAGCACACGGCCCACCTGATGGGAAGCGGTTACCGTGGCCTATGGACGTATGCAACACCAAGGGTGTCACACTCGCGATGCCGACCATGAATCGTTCGTGTGAATTTGAAGTTACATCATGAACTAACTTTGGATGATGGACGTAAGAGTCATCATCATTAACCATCAAGACTGTTTTATTTTTCAACATACTAGTTGTTTTTTTTATACCACTTTGGTTACCGTGGCCTACGGACATGTGTAACACCAGAGAAGCCACACTCGCGCTGCAGACCCTGTAAGCACAGAGTTTCTGTGCCGTCAGTGTAAAAGACAAAGCAGGACAAGCCTTTGGTCTTCCTACTAACAGCACGAATTCTCCAGTGAGCTCTGGCTAACCTACTCACCGCTAGGAACACAACATGAAGTTATTATGGCCGCGGTATTCTGTTATTGATATCCAAGCCATGCAAATGCTGTGCATACATAATATTTTATTTTAAACATAAACCTAAAACCATTCAACGTACCACTCCAGCAATCATAACAATCTCTAGACGTCTAACAGGAAAATCGGCGTACTTAAATACATACAAATAATCACGCCTTTATCCCTGGAGGGTTAATCAGAAGTGAATTAGACACACATTTCACCAATCATTGTATTCGGTCCCACGTAATAGGGGGTGAGCCTATTGCCGTATTCTGGGTACTGTTGTTGACTCGAGCCTTGCGCCTGAGTCTGGGCTGTATATATCTGTCTGATGTCAAACAGCCTTATCCCTTAGTTGCCTTGTACGACACACACAAATTCTACTCTGCCGAGACCCATATTCAATAAAACGGTCCTGGCTGAACTCTTGAAAATTAATAGGCTAGAAAGTCCTCAAATCGCGACCAGTACAGCGTCAGCCACCTCATAACAGTGACATATATTCAATCTATTAAGTTTGTAAGGTAATAAAAAGTTATGTATGAAATTTACCTAAATGAGGACGCCATCAATTGCTAAAATAGCTGAACGATTTACAAAAATATTTTCGTGTCTGTGAATTTGCGCAAGTGTGATAGCTCTGTTATGTACGAGACTCACCATTCCAAGGACAGGTCTATTCAGAATTAACAAAGAACTGAAAAATTTTATAGTTTTATTTTAGATAATAATAATAATCATTGTACCGATAGTCGTGTCAGTCAATGGACTAATAGCAAAGAGCCTCGACCAACACCTAAAGAGGCTCGGGTTAGATGATTGGGTCAAGGGCCAGATGCAGAAGGCTGTGCTTCTTGATACGGCGCGCATCGTGCGGAAGTTCCTTTCTCTGGAGCCTTAACCACCGGTAGCTTGGTCCCTGTATCCGATACCGGTGGAGCACTATTTTTTATATTTTTAAATAAACACCTCAACAAAGTCTAGGGAACAAGATGACACCAATTATTTTTTTTCGTGTAAATCTTGTTTTGCAAATAACTGGCAGCAAATATATAAAAATAGCATAAAGTAGATTATAGAGTTGTTCGAAATTTAAAAATAAATTTAAATAAGTAATGATTTTCGAATATGGAGGGAAAACTTTTAAAAGTGTTTCTCTGAGGCAAAATATTTTTTTTTTTTTTATTGTAAATAACGTTTATTATCAATAATACGTCTTTTACGTATGGTTTGTGCATTTTTGTGACTGTAGTCATCATGTCACGTCGTCATTTAAGTCGCGAAGAGATGTTAAGGGCTGTTGGTATGCTGCAAGCTGGACGAACTCAACGCGACGTAGCGGATGCTGTCAACACCCAACCAAGCGTAATTTGCAGATTATGGGCACGCTACAGGTCTACAGGGGATGTTGCCGAACGTCACAGGGCACGAAATAGGGTTACTACCCCGCGACAAGATCGTTTCTTGCAAAATTCCGCAAGGCGGCAACCCACGATTACTGCTCGTCAGTTGGTCGCAGGCCTCCAGTCTCAGCATCAAGTGGTTATTAGCGATCAAACTGTCAGAAGAAGACTACACGAAGCCAATCTTTATGCTCGCAGACCGCTTAGGGTTCCAGCTCTTCGACGTGGAAATCGAGGTCGTCGCTTATTGTGGGCTAACGCACATTTACAGTGGACCGACCATCAATGGGCACGGGTTCTGTTTTCCTACGAATCTTGCTTCGGTTTTCATCCTGATTCGAGAAGAGTGCATATATGGCGAGTTCCTGGACGTCGGAGTCGTCTCCAGAATCCGCAAGAAGTTCATCCTTACCAAGGTGGAACAATCATGGTATGGGCTGGAATTCGCCTTGGTGGAAGGACCGACCTCGTTTGGATACGGGGCAATTTGAATGCAAACCAATACATTCAGGAGGTTATACACCCCATGGTAATCCCTCATCGACAGCAGTTCGATCAAGATTTTATGTTCATGCAAGATAATGCACGGTCACACACCGCGAGGGTAGTGGTCTATGCGTTAAGCGAGCACAATATGACGACGTTGGAATGGCCTGCTCAGTCTGCCGACCTCAATCCCATAGAGCATGCCTGGGATTTGCTTGAGAGAAGAGGTTTCAGTGATTCTTTGGAAAATCTGAACACTGAAGAACAACTTTTTTTACACCTTCGCAGTGTATGGAGCCATATTCCACAGACGATGATTGACAATCTCATACTAAGTATGCCACGCCGTTGTCGAGCTGTTGCTAATGCTTTAGGAGGTCCTACAGATTATTAAAAACGTTTAAAGTACGGTTAATTACTGTATTTCTTACTACCTCGTTATTTTTGTGCCTAATCATAGAAGGTTGTAATACTCAATATTGGCACTATTCAATTCTTTCTTAAAAAAAAAAAAAATTGTATGAAAATGTTTTTATTAAAATTAAAATTAAAAACGGTATAAAAATACCCTTCTATTGATATAAAACACTCACTATTACAAGAAAGGGTTTTTAAATAAAAACTAGAAATGTCCTTGTTCCCTAGACTTTGTTGATGTGTGTAGATGTTTTTATATGTATTTAAAAATATAATTTATAAGTTGTATATTTTAACATACATAACATAACATAAACTCACGCCTATATCCCCGAAGGGGTAGGCAGAGGTGCTAGCACCCACATTTCGCCAGTTTATGTTTAGGTGCCATGTATATCTTATATGTCCATGTATATTTTAATAAAGAGAAATAATAATTATAAATAAATATTACACATATTCATGCATACAAATATTTGCACTGAGCGGGAATCGAACCCGCGCCCCCTGCATAGCAGTCGATTTCTCTACCGCTACGCCACGGAGATGTAATTAAAGAGTATATTCAGTTGTAACAAACTTAAAAGCACTAAATACTACACCTGTATCGACATATTTTTCATTCAATTGATCACATTGGATGTTTAAGTTGCTATATTAGTTACAATACTGATATGATATTAGGTGTTTACAAGGCTTGATCGTTATTAATCACAGTTAAATGTATATAAATAAGGGTAATATCATTTCAGGCCCTAGATTCTAATAAAACACCACTTTCATACCAGAACACCAGACACTGCTAAGAAATGACATTAGATTTTAAACTTTGTTTCTATAACAGTAAAGTTCAAAATTAAATGAAAAGAGTTTCATTACACTTTTCCATTCACTATGCATTAAGCCTTTTAATATTAAACTTTAAAAACATTACATTAAAGTCGAAAATTAAGTGGATTCTTAGCAGTTATGTCCGTGATATGACTGTGGTTTTGCTTTAGCAGAATAGAGGTCCAGGTAGGAGCTAACATGAGAGGTTGGCTTTGACCTCGAAGTTACGTCGTTCATATAATAAGCCAATCCCAAAACCCAGAAGACTTTCTATTTCTCGTAAACTTCATCTGTCAACCCAGAAGACTTTCTATTTCTCGTAAACTCTATCTTTACCTATATTTTAGAATAGGTGCCGGCAAATTACTTGGGCAGAAGTCAAAAACTGATTAATCAACGATGGGAGCCTATGCATTCGGTGACAGGTTTAACGTAATCTATAATTGGTTGATCATCGTACTCAATCAAAAATCCACAAAATAAAACCATAGTACGCAGCTAGAATGCATTGTTAAGAAGTTTGCCAGTCATTATAAACCCGGGGCGGCGGCGCTCTTCCCCGCCTTCCCATTTCCGGGGACAATTTGGAAACTCTGTTCCCCACACCCGCGGAAGGCCAGATCGAGAGAGATGGGTCGGCCGTGGTGCGAGGGATATGCCTGTCAACCTCACCTTCGGCAACCAAAAACGACCCAAAGGCGTCGTGCTTTTTTGTCGGTTCGAATCCGACATTACCTTTCTCACCAGCTCCGGGGAGGGGAGGACCATACCCATCTGAGCGGATGTTTCGCACGTAATAAAACAATCGTTATAAACAAGGAAGCGCATGTACCTGTTCAGGTAGATGCGCTTATTATCTTTTTTTATTATTAAAATGTTTTTTTTCTTCTTTTCTTTATCTTTTTTTTTTAATTTTTTGTAATGTACACTTCACATCCCCCTTCATTACTATTTGTTTCTCTACTACTCAAAGGTTTGCTGGGAGAGAACTAATTTTGAGTTAAGCTCGCCTTTCTACATTTTCTTTGAAATTTTTTATTTATGATTTCTGTACTGTGTGTGCAATAAAGAATTAAATAAAAATAAAAAGCAATACAAGTACAATACATACTTGGAGAAGGCTCGGTGCGCGATGTCCTTGCGGTAGTGCGCGCCGGGGAAGTCCACCAGCGCCGCCAGCCGCGTGGCGGCGGCGGCGGCGGCGCGCAGGGACGCGGCGCGCGCGCACAGCAGCAGCACGCGCCCGCCCGCCGACACTAGCGACCCGTTGGCGCCGCGCGCCACGCCGCTGTGGAACACTAGCGCACCCGGAGTTGACGCCGCCTGGCTCAGACCTGTGCGTACGATAAAGAGCTGTAATACTCTGCCTGCGTACGTGTTTCCCTCTTCTTGCAGTCCCGTGTTTTTCAAGCGGGACGTGTATCAAGGCCGTCAATAGTATCGGAAGAGGTGGTCCGTTTCTTTTGTATTGCACCTCAGCATTTTACACTGCACCTCAACAAGTTGAAATTCTTAGCATTCTTTTTAAAAATTGTTCAGTAAATAATATTAGAAGACTCCATTCGGTTAGGTCCTCATATAAACGTAAACAATCTTGTAGCGAAACAAATAAACGTAGACTAACTGACTAATTAGTGATTTAATTCGGGTTATTAGACTTTAAAACGGGGTTCTAAACAGACGAATATTAATAAACTTTTCAAGTTTTTAAATAATATATTAAAAAACACATCAAGATTGTTTACGTTTAGTTAACCTAACCTAACCTAACCTAACCGTATGGATTATAATACTCTTAATTACACACCAAATATAGAATACAAACAAAGAATAGTTACATAGAGATAGAATAGTTCATACAAACAGTTCTAGAATGAAATTTTAAAGCATTTAGTATGCTAACTATTCAAATCGATTAAGATATAGAAAATATTGAATCGGTCCAGGCGGAATTCGAACCCGAGATCTTTCCCTTACAGGGGGAACGCTCTGACCACTAAGCTACAGAATCTTCACCCGAAACTATCCAAATTCTTCTATACATATATCCGTCTTACGGCGACGGTTAAGTGCCATCTACCGACAATCGTACGAATTATTGGAACCAATTAATGATGTTGCAATCATTTTTAAATATTGATTTTGAAGCGGATTTAAAAAAAAATCAAGTTATTCATATCGATTAAGATGCAATGGGCGGTCTTATCGCAATTTCTTCCACACAACCTGTGTATAGACAATATTACTAGACTTAGTTTAGAAGCAATAGTCTGTAGAATGAAAATGTACTCACCACTGATGACGCAGCCCTTTGTGGACGTCTCAGGGTAGCCTTTGGACGCGATGACGACGCCCACGGCCGAAAGCTTGGTGTTCCACGCCACTTGCATGTCTCTCAATGTGCCGTTCACGCATGCCTAAAACGATATTTTTGTTGTTTTTTTTTTACGTGCGAAATATCCCCACGACAATCCCGACCACCGGAGACGCTGGGAGAGGTTATGTCGGACTCAAACCGACTAAAACGCAAACGAAAGTGAGGTTGACAGATATCCCTCACACCCCGCCCGACCCAGGGCCATCTCTCTTGATCTGGCCCTCCTCGGGGATTTTCATCATATTTTTGATGTTGAATATCAGTTCGCCATGTCGCATTTCGACCATTATCATTGAAGAAAAACATTTTTTTTTTTTTTTTTTTTTTTATATAGGACACGTCAATTGGACTTCGCCTTGCCTGATGGTAAGCTGAAGGCAAAGTCCCAGACATGCGTAAAGTGGGCATAAAATTTATTCACGAATTAGCCTGAATGAATTAGCGTATCGCAGTCCACTGCTGGAGATATACCTCTACTTATGTTGGGACGCTTTGGCCTACTGCATCCACGCTGGCCAGACGGGTTGGTACAGGATTTTATTCTGAGATTTCCTTCTCTCGCAGTGATATCATTGGTAACAAGATCGTAGTTGATAACAAGCATTATTAAAATCAGTCCAGCAGAGTTTCAGCGACAGCAGACGGCAGCGACTGCCATCTGATATCCACAAACCAAACGCAATATCGAAGCATTGCAGTTAGACCAGCTGTTGAACTTTTTAGGGCTTCAACTACCCATAATGACTGTCATAGATGTTCGTATGGCAACCGTTCGTAAGGTAAACGTACCCGTCAGTCCCTGACGGGTTAACGTGCTCTCCGAGGCACGAAAATATGTATAAGAATATTTTATTGCAATGAGCGGGGGTCGAACCCACACACACCATAAAGACTGTCAATTGAGTTATACTATATATAAGCTAATAATCATTATATATACATGTAAAGTGGTGGAAGTGGAAACATCACAGGTACTAGCTACAAAAAAGCCTATAGATCGCATAGTGCGTGAAAAACTAGATCTGATTTCAAACATGTTATTCACTAGCTAGTATATACACATACATACATATAATCACGCCTATATCCCCGGAAGGTAGGTAGGTAGGCAGAGGTAAATTAACACCCACATCATTGTATTCGGTCCCACGTAAGAGCGGGTGAGCCTATTGCCGTTTTCCGGACACTATTGTTGACTCGAGTCATGCATCTGAGTCTGAGTCTGGGCTGTATATATCTGTCTGATGTTAAACAGCCCTATCCCTTAGTCGCCTTGTACGACATCGCATGGGAAAAGATGGGGTGGTCCAAATTCTACTCTACCGGGAACACCCTCTAGCTAGTCCCTATTGAAAATGTGCACCCTTCGCCACTGCTCTTTATAAGATTAAGGTGCTTGGCATACCTTCATAATTTTGTAGAGGTCTGACTCCAGCAGCGTCAACAGGACCTGGGTTTCTGGATCCCCGAAGCGACAGTTGAATTCCAGCGTCATTGGACCCGCCTTCGTAACCATCATGCCCGCGTACAGCACGCCTATTAACAAGTAAATTTAAATAAAATTTAAAAAAACAAAAGACAAAAAGACACATAGGTTTTTTTTTTACGTGCGCAAAATCTCCGCGGATGCCCCCCCCCCCCCCCCCCACCGGAGCCGGTGGAAGAGGTTATGTCGGACTCGAACCGACTAAAACGCACGCCGCCTGTGGGTCGCTTTGGTTGCCGAAGGTGAGGTTGACAGGCATATACCTCGCACCCCGGCCGACCCAGGGCCATCTCTTACGATCTGGCCCTCTTCTCGGGTGTGCGCTCATGGGGGGCGGAGGTCGTTCAACGACCTCCGACGCCCGAGTTGCCTTCGTACGCGGGTAGCTTGGCTTGCGATCCGTCGTCACTCCCGCTGCCGCTCCCGCCCCGCCTCCTCCTTCACGAGCATTACTTGCTCGCAGAAGGAGGCGCCGGCCGCCCACGCATCCTCGCAGCGGACCATCGCCGTGTGCAAGGTGGAGAGCGTGAGAACTCTCACTCCCAGGGCCGCCACCAGCTCCCCTCTCGGCGTCTTCCACGCCGGACACTCGGTGAGCGTGTGCGGCCCCGAGTCCTCGTACGCGTCGCAGTGATGGCACTCGGACGTTGGCTCTTTCTCCATCCGACGCAGATACTTCCCGAAGCACCAGTGCTCGGTGATCATCTGCGTCTGATGGTACGAGAGGCTGCCGCGTGGCCTCTCTAGTCACTCCCCCATAATGGGTCTTACCGCCGCTACTACGGCGCGCCCTAAGACAATTAGGTACGTAACACATGCACCAATAAAACAATCCATAAATATTTTTAAAACGATGGTAAAGAGACATTATCTCTCTACAGCGTAGTCGTTGAAGTCTTCTCATATTCACTTATTATTTTATTTATCTATATTTCATATTTGTATACTATGTAATTATTCATGTAACACACTATTTTATAAATGTTGACAAATTACACCAACACTCACTTAAATACTTTAATTCCTGTCCATCCTAAGGTTGCCTGGAAGAAATAACTTTAAGTGATATTGTGCATTTAACTGTAACTTTAATTATGTCTGTAAATTTTTTTATAATATTGGTGTGCAATAAAGAATTATCTATCTATCTATCTATCTATCTTTTTTTTTCTCTACCACTTAGGTGGCAGACAAGCACACGGCCCACCTGATGGAAAGTGGTTACCGTGGCCTATGGACGTTTGTAACACCAGAGTCACAGTTGCGCTGCCAACTCTGTAAGTATAGAGTTTCTGTGCCGTCAGTGTAGAAGACAAAGCAGGACAAGCCTAGTCTTCACACTGACGGCACAATACTCCAGTGAGCTCTGGCTACCCTACCCACTATAAGTAACTAAAATAACTGAAAACTACATCAAAATCGGACCAGTAGTTTAGGAGAAAAATGGTAACAGGGATTGGCACAAGCATCCTCTCACCCCAAACGCATATACCGTCTTCGTTCCGTCGTGGGTAAAAAAGTAAATTTAGAAACCAACGGCAAAGCTGAAAACTGACAAGTGTGTTGGACCTATCATTTAATTTATCCTTCAGCCGAGGGGGACCCCCCTCTAGGCAATATATGTATTAAAGTTACTTATATGAACATCAGACTCAACGTCCCTGGTTTATTATCCTGGTTACTTGGTGATGCCTGTGCAAATACTCTCCGTTGGCAAGACGAGAACATCCAGAAATTAACAACCAGAAATTAATATAGGGATTCTCCGGGACGGTGGCACGCCCGACAGATGTCATCCGTACTATCCCTTAAGGTATACTCCGATAGTTATTCGTCATAACAACTTCGTCCATAATTGCAAAAACAAACCCTTCAGTTTCCCTAAATAGTTCACCAAAGCGTAGCCAAGATAAAGAGGCTTTATTATTATTATTATTATAAAACACGATAATATGGTATCTTTAAGCAGTTTCCTATGATTAGACGAGTGGCGCCTCCGAACATCGTTACGGTAAAGTTTGACAAAGGTTTTAACATGTGCAGGTCAAAATCTACACGATGGTGAATTATAGAGTATAACCATACCATAAATTTCACAGTACGAATAGGCCAGCTTGACTGAAATGTACCACCTTCTCATTTAATATTGACTTAGGTTTTCGTCTATCACTTATCCTCCTCCACATACAATATATATAACGCGATCAATTGTGTTGCAAACGTTCATATGCCTTGGTAACCGCTTAACATCTAATTAACAGTACCTATCTACAAAAGTCACTACGAATCCTATTAATGGGTATAGGGAATGCAGAATCTATCAATCGTTGCTACATCTGTCACTTAAAAAAAACTACATAATATTTTATCACAAATTGTATGCTCCACGTGACTATCACATGTGAACCCAATAATTTATGATGTAAGACATGTTTTGAATCGAACATAAGAATTATTCCTCAGAAAATACATTAACAATATACTAAGGAACGCCTTGGCAACTGCAAAACATCCAAACAAACAAACGCAATACTAAAAAGCAATTGCTTTAATATACCTCCAATTAAAAACTGACCTTAATAACGTAACAACAAGGGTTAACATCGCAAGATGATTTTATTGTTCGTTTAGATGAAATAATATTTATTGGATCATTATCTATTGGTTGTTGTTATAAACAATGACAGGTCAGATGTCGCGTAATACGTAATACTACGGTCGGCTGGAGTCGTGACGTCAAAAATATAGTTTTTTTTTAAACAATTGTCTGTCTATGTAATTTAATTAATTTCGTCATTCAATCGCTACAGATTAATTGAATATTTGTTGATAAGAAAAATAGCTGACTGGCAAAAGTTGTTTTACCGCTATTAATATTGACGCTATTGGCAGTAGAAGGATGAAAATTTAGGGGTATAGGTATTTTTTGAATGCAAAATTATATTAATAATAAAAATATTCATAATATTTTTTTTTTCATACGAAGAAGTTAAGCCGTTTCAGAGTAGATCACAGACAAATGCTATGACACGAGATTTTCTATATACCATTTAGGTGGCTGACAAAGACACGGCCCCCCTGATGGGTAGTGGTTACCGTGGCCTATAGACGAGTGCAACACGAAGAGAGTTACACACGAGCCGCCAACCCTGTAAGAACAGAGTTTCTGTGCCGTCAGTGCAGAAGACAAAACAGGACAAGCCTTTGGTTTTCCCACTGAATGCACAAAAACTCTCCAGTGAGCTCTGGCTACCCTACTTACCGCTGGGCATACAATACGAGGTTATTATCGCCGTAGTATTCCGTAGGGCGAAGGCACTTCGGTGGTCCATTTGCTAAACTAGTCTTCCATATTTATTTTTATATTGACTTTTTTTATACCACTTAGTTGGCAGACAAGCACACAGCCCACCTGATGGGAAGCGGTTACCGTGGCCTATGGACGTAATGGAACACCAGGATGTCACACTCGCGCTGCCGACCATGAAGAAGTAAGTGTAAGAAGTACCTATAGTCGAAGAAGTATTTAAGTGTAATTTAAGTGCCAATTTAATGGTCTATGTAGACTAAATTATTTTTGACTTTGTCTTTCTCTGCCATACTTACTATCCCTTCTTATCAGATATCATATCCTTAGCAATTTCTTACTTTGTGTCCTCTTTCAGACAATTTATCCATAATTTCTTGGGCCTACTTCTGCTCCTAAGATACAGATGATTGAATTTGTGTGAGAAAGAATGACGTACAAACTTCTCTTTTTTGTGGAATGTGGAAAAGTACAAGTGAGTTTTCAATATAACAACAAATTCCACCAAGTTTCATCAATCAACAGTATAAATAGTACAAGTGAGTTCTCAATATCTGTAACTTACGTAGTACGTTGTATCATCGTAGGATTAATTCTCTCCTGGCCATAGACAAGTGGCACAATAGTTTCTAGAATAGAATTATAAACATATGGAAATGACATATATTTTGACATTACTGACATTCGTAAACGTATGTCAATCCGATAAATTTACTAGCCTATTATATTTTACTAACGATTTGCCGCTTTTCTAGGAGGCTAGACAGATAACCTACGATAGTGTGAAAGGAATTTTCCTACGGCGATACGCATGTCGAATTATTGAAAAACATTATAACGATGTAATGCATAAAAAAATTGTAATATTATAGTGTTTTCGGTTCGGTGCGATAATGAGGGTTACAAGATCGTACGAGCGTCATGAGGCCACTGTTGTTGGCAGTTGTGTACAAGTGTGTAATAAAATATCTCACATTGAAATATATTACGTTATTTTTTTAAGAATATAAGTTTTAGGTACTAAATCAAAGAATGAAGAATCAAAGAATCAATTTCATTTATTCAGTTTAGGCACACAAAGAGCACATATGAATGTTAAAATTTTACAATTAAGTATGTCAAGAAATAATATAAAAAAATTAAATAATGTAAAAATAAACCATTGGAAAATGATTCTTTCGCTTGTTCGGTAGGTTAGTTCTACTGAGAAGATACCAGCAAGAAACTCAGCGAACTATATTAGAACTACATTATTTTTCTTTTTTTTTCCTTTAATTTGATATTACCCCAAACTAACCTTCAGCTAAGCAAATGTTGGCAGTTGCGTACAAGCGTGTAATATGAAATATGTCACATTGAAAAAACTATTGAACCTGCTTCTGCAGGGTGACAGGCGGCTCTACTCGTCACCCCCAGGTCTGCGCTCATGAGGGGCAGAAGTCATTCATCGACTTCCGACGCTCGAGTTGTCTCAGTACGCGGACAGCTTGGCTTGAATATTTCCTCAAAACCCCTCCAGCTAAGCTAAATTGCTTGTGTTAGGAGTGGGTTCACGTCGGTAGGGTCATAGCCAGGATTGGAACCCGAGACCTCTCGATCTTAAGATCAACTCCTTAACCACTAAGCTACCAACATCTAACATATTAAATTCAATACAATATCAGCCTGAGTAATCGGATCAAAGCATTAGAAATATAAATAAAGACCTCTTTACACCGATTCCAACGTTTAGGTTTTGTTTTTATACAACTTAGGTGGCAGACAAGCACACGGTCCACCTGATGTAAAGTGGTTGCTTTTAACTGATCTGAAACGTCAGGATTAATGCAAAGAACACCAATAAATCGCGATAAAATCCGTTAAAAAAATTGTTTTGTTTCAATGCGTAATACACAGATAAACATATATATATACATATATGTATATACGCCTGTAAATTCCTGAAGGGGTAGGCAGAGGCATATTCATGTAAACTTCCGACAGTATCATAAACATCTGAAATATCATCAGTCTTCCGTCTCTTTTATTTAACATACGTATATCTACGAGACCTATACGAATCGTTCAATTTTTCCATTTGGCTATAGTTTTTTAGTTGTACAGTTTTTTAGTTTTACCAGATGGCTATCTATTGGACTAAATCGAGCTGTGATCCAAGCTGGATTTAGTCCAACCGATAATACTATCTGTTAACTAATATAGTAAAGGGGGTAACTAATATGACAGGGGATAACTACTACGATAGGGGGTAACTAATAACATGACAGGGGGTAACTAATAACATGACAGGGGGTAACTAATAACATGACAAGTGGTAACTAATAACATGACATGGGGTAACCAACGAAAGTAACAATAAATATAGGTAGCTGGCGAAATCTAGATGTAGGTATATTTGCAGTCCTTAAAACAGCACTCGACATATCTTTTTATAGAGGCTAGCCACGCAACGCGGCCAGTGACCCATTCTGTACAAACACATTTGTCACATTCAGAGCGGTCGTGAATGCCCATAATGGAGCATGTAAATAGAAAATAGATCGATAATAAAATAAGATGCCGTCCTGCGCCAACACAATGTGAAAAGTTTTAATGAAATATAAAAATATGAATAAATTTTACTTTAAATTTATCTTTCATTATCAAAATAATAATAAAAGAATTAAAAATAATCGGTCTATCAAATTGTCGCTAAATTTAATGGTACTTATTGGCAGAAAATATTTATTTTATTTTATTTCTATATTTATTTATTTTTTACATATTTTATTTCTACTTTGTGGTCATTGTTAGTCGATTAAAATTATAAGCTCGCTCGCTCGTGATTTTAAACAAGTAGTTTCAGAGACATATATATATATAAAGAAACAAACACTTCAGCTATTATTAGCAGAATAAACTTAGAATTAAATTCGTTTTCGTTCTTAATTTAAATTTAAAGTAGTCTCCAGAGTCGTTGACACTATACGTTGATTAATATATCATTGGTCAACGCTCTATCGGATTCACCACACAGCAACAATCAATTACAACCATAGGAAAACAAAACAAAAACTTCTATTTTAATTTGTAAAAACGGGTCTGTTAAGATACATAGGCTGCTACTTATGTATGCGGAATTTGGGATTCCAATAATTTTAAACGCAATGTCTGGGCCGGCAGTCTGTACATGAGATAGCGACCGAATTCGGATGTTAAGTACGTAGCGACGCAAACTAACCGAAATACCCAAGTCTGTACTTAAAGTTACGATTTTTGTCGGTTGCCGTACCGAAATTCGTCGTTAACTTAACAAATTCTCGGATAGTACCTTAATAGCATAGACAAGCATAGAATTTGTCACTCTTACCCTTAGATTCTCTTTGGTTAACTGTGTAATTTGTTGACATTTTTATTATGTTTGTACAATTATGCTTTATGAATTTGTAATTGTATCTTTTTTGACTGTACAATTTCATCAAACAGAAAAATCTCTCCGCTGATAGATTTTTCACAACACCCTTACCATAGATTATTGTACATATATAGACCAAACATAGACTCTGACATGGCAAGTTGACACAAGTGACATAACACACAAGCAAGAAGCCAAGAAGCCTTGAAAAAGAATTGAATATTTTTGGAGGTTGTAGGGAAATACGAGAAATATTATGGCTGAAGCGTGTTTAGCATGTAATTAGTTTACTCTAGAATATAGGCGGGAAGCGGGAAATGGTAATGCGACGGCAAGGTGCATGGATTCTGCGCGCTAGTGAAAATTATTTGAATTTGGCTGATGGTGAATTCCTATCATTGTATCGCATTACAAAGGCAATGTTTAAAGAACTTGGTGATGAAATAGCGCTATCACTTGAAAGAAAACGCCCTTGCGGGGTTTCTGTGGAGTCCTATGTAAGTTTCATTGTATAACTTGTACATTGTTTATCATTTATCTAATTCAAAATTATTATTTATCTAGAAGTACTTCATCTCATTTAATATATTGTAATTGTATAATTTATGTGCTTTTTATCATTTTAGGTGTGTGACACTATTCTGCTCATTTTCAATATAAATGCTCGATGGCCAGGAGCTCTGCATGATAGCCACATATATCATATGAAAATTCCCCAGTTCATGCCACATGAAGACGTTTGTTAATAACGGAGACCACCATGCATGGTTACTTGGTAAGTTTTGAGTCAAATAACTTAACACCTCATGTGTCAATATACTATTACTGCCAGTGGGGATGCTGTTGACAGGACGAGTGATCACCCTTTCTGTGTGGACTATTTCTCCTATATAATGACTGTCATACATGTTAACTGCAACCAACGGCTTAACATTTTTTCTGACGCACAACCAAACCAATGCTAATACCCTTATTCATACAAATATTTGCACAAAGCAGCAGCTGCATTTAATACCGTTACACCACAGAGGCTGTCAATGTGTCAATATAACAATTATAACATATATTATATTTTGATTTAATCCACAGGTGATGATGGATATCCACTAGAACCATGGCCGATGACCCCAATGATGAACCAGCCCCTTGGCCTAACGACAAGTATACACTGAAGACTGTGTATTACACTGAACTGACACTATGGTGGACATCTGTGGCATTCCACTGCCCCAGAGAATCATTCAGAAACATTATTTTCGATTGTTTTCGCCTTGTCAACTGCAAGTCAACCAAGTGCCCAAAATTATACATCAGCAACACTTCAGAGGTGCCATATTACAAGAATGTGCCGACCCAGTTCTTGAAAATGGTAATTATTGTACAAGTAACCTTGCGAGTACCATAGTAGTACATAATATATATATACCCCACTGACACACAAATATGTAACTTACATGCAAGACACTACAGTAATGTTCTACGTGAAGTAGGAAGTGGTTTCTTCTCTTTCATACTTAGATGTGTGCTATGCACTTGCAAATTAGTAACTACTATAATATAAACTAACAATCCCAAACCAACATTCTGCAGGCATTTTCTGCTTTTCATGGAACTAAAGGTTGTATCCATGAGGCTACAGTTTATATCAGAGGAAAATTGTATAATCCTTTTGCTATCTATTATTATTCATTACAAGTGCCAGCAGCTGTCACTCAAGCTCAAGTGGTGGATCCTTTCAGCAGAGAAGCTGTTAACCGGACAGATGGTTAACCCTTCTGTACGGGCTTTTGCCATATATAACGACTCCCATAGATGTTAGTATGGCAACCGGGGCAGACAATAGGCAGATACACAACCATTGCAAATTGATATATTTGATTTATATACATATTTTCACTGAACGGAAATTGAACATTGTCATCATCATCTTTGTGTAGACATACTATACTGATTGCATTGTTACCTCGCAGTTCAGGGTCCGCCTTCGGCTTTTTCTCCTCCACGACGTCAAGCCTACTTTCTTTACCTGGACCTGGTGGGAGCCCCATTGCCAGGCATTTGTTGCCTCAAAACCTCCTGCTGGTTACCTAGTTGAATATCCCCATCCCACAGAACCTGTCATTGCAATAAACTGAACATAGCTTTCCCAAAAGTAATATTCTTTAGGGATTTACTGTCTTTAATAGAACCAAATGAAATAGCGAACGAAATGAAAATATTGTAATCCTATAACTATCTATTTCTTTTCATTGCAGATGCCAGCCGTTGTTTGTCACTCAACTCAAGCCTGAGGAGAGGATACCCATAGCCGAAGTCATAACAAAATGTTACAAAATGAAGACTGAGAAAATTTTATTGTCTGTAAAAACTTAATAGAAACTCTTTGTATTAAGTACTTTGAAGTAATAAATGCACAAGATATGAACCTATATATATATATATATATGTTTTATTTAATTTACCTATATAGAAATCTACTTACTACCTACCGATAATCTTTGTATGAACTCTGCAGTAACTTATATTGTGTTAGTTACTAGTCCTACAAACATGAACATGACAGTTACTAATAAGCATCCATCAGAATATAATTATCTATTTTATGGCCTTGGGAAGTTATTAAATATGAAATTGAGCAATATAACATACATATTTCACCAAAAGTCTACAAATAATAACTTGAAGCTCAACCAAGTTCACCAAATAAGCATCCACCATCTTATAATTGTATTTTATCATGAAATTGAGCAATATAGCATACATAAATCACCAAAAGTCAACAAATAATAATTTGAACCTCAACCAAATAAGCATCCATCATCTTATAATTCTATTTTGTCATCCATTTCATAACCTTAGAGATTATGAAACATAAAATTTAACAATATAACATAAACATATCACCAAAAGTTAACAAATAATAACTTGAAGCTCAACCAAATAAACATCCATCATCTTATAATTGTATTTTATCATCCATTTCATAACCTTAGAGATTATTAAAATGTAAAATTGAACAATAAAACATCATTATCATCTAAATAATAACTTAAAGCTCAACCAAATTCACTAAATAAACATCCATCATCTTATAATTGTATTTTATCATCCATTTCATAACCTTAGAGATTATTAAAATGTAAAATTGAACAATAAAACATCACTATCATCCAAATAATAACTTGAAACTCAACTAAATTCACCAAATTAGCCTCCATTTATAATATATATAATACTTATTTCCTCAATGTTGCCCAATTTCATATTTAATATTCTATTAAAAACATCAACAAAATGTGGACAAATAATAACAAATAGTTAACGACGTTAACTACTTTGCGGGCCTTCAAGAATGCTCGCATTCTTTACGACGAAATTTGTTAAGAAACCGACAATTTTTGTTAACTTGGAAGTCGAGACTTGCTAATATTGCCACCGTACCAAATACCGTCGTTAACTCGCACCGATACATGTAGAGACTTGCATCCCCCATACATTATTGCTCGCTTAGTCGCTACCTCAAAATGTACAGACTTGGGTTTGACGCAAAGAAACCGAATTTTGTTGTTAACTTTGCTTACGATTTCGTAAGATAAGTATTAACGACGAATGTACAGACTGCCGGCCCTGACCTCCATGCACATATTCGTTCTTTTTTTAAATACTGGCCGCTAATATTTTTTTCTTATATACGTTAGTGTTTTGTTTTTGTTGGGTTTAATATGTCATATCGCTGAAAAAATGGAACTCGCTCGTGAAAATATTCGTGCTATGATTTATTACGATTTTCGACGTGGTTTAACGCAACAACAGTGCGTAGATCAATTAACTTCGACTTTTAATAATAATAATAATAATAATAATAATAAATATTCCACGACATTCTACACAACGCTATCTAGACCCATGGTAAGCATAGCTTAACTAGCTTGTGTTATGGAATCTAGAATGCGCATAAACATACTTAGATACTTTTTTTTTTTTGTAAATACATACATATTATACATAGAAACACCCAGACCAATGCAAATATACATATTCATCCATACAAATATTTGCACTGAGCGGGAATCGAACCCGCGCCCCCTGCATAGCAGTCGAATGCTACGCCACGGAGGTCGTCGGTTTTTGGTGGTGAAACTCCATCAAAAACGACTGTGTATCACTGGTTTGAAAAAACCTTGAAAAAATTCAACGGAGGCGACTCAAAATCTGTTTATAATATCTACACAGGAGACGAATCCTGGATCTACGCGTACGATCCCGAAACTAGACAACAATCAACAGTTTGGGTGTTTCAAAATGAGCCAAACCCTACGAAAGTGGCTCGTACAAAAAGCACTGTAAAGCAAATGGTGGCCTGCTTTTTTGGTATTAATGGCCATGTGGCTACAATACCACTGGAGAATCGCAGAACGGTTAATTCGGAGTGGTACACGACCATTTGTTTGCCAGAAGTATTTGAAGAAATACGCAAAAACAACCAGCGACGCAGAATCATACTTCACCATGACAATGCCAGCTGTCATTCATCTCCGGAAACAACTACATTTTTGGATGGTCCTGCCTGATTGGCTCCCAATGATTTCTATTTATTCCCAAATGTAAAGAATAAATTACGTGTTCAACGATTTTCGACCCGTGAAGATGCCGTAGACGCGTTCAAACAGCACGTTTTGGAGATACCTCAATCAGAGTGGAAAAAGTGTTTTAAAAATTGGTTTTATCGAATGCAAAAGTGCATCGATCATGGTGGAGAATACTTTGAAAAACAATAAAAGCATATTGAGCCATATACATTTGTTTATTTTTTCTATTCCGCATACATAAGTAGCAGCCCTCGTAACAATATTATTGAATTAGGAACTCAGTTATTTTTTTTATAATAGATTAATTTAATTAATAAAAGTATATTGTATAATACATTATTAATACAGTTTAGTCGTACTAGATTAAGAAATACGATGCTCTGTCGTACCTAAAATCTATCGCAATATTATTAACATCACTCGGCAATCAATGTTAGAGATTCTAGAATTAGTGCCGTGTACACTTCAAGCGAATGAAAGCGAATTATATAGAAAGAACATTGATAAAACCAGTTTAGATGTCACTCCGCCATACCCTTCTAACCTAATCCATCTGTTTAGGGGCGCGCACTATAGTATGTAGTGACTAGTGAGCTCGTTGCGTTCGCTTCTGCAACGTTTATAGAACGGCCTGGGCATCCAAGTAGTTAAATAATGTAACTAATATATTATAAACTGTGGCATAAAAACCATATAAATAACCATTCTTTTTATCCAAGCTCAGATCACTGTTGTATCTGAAGCTTACTTCTTTTTTTTTCATAATTATCTATTTTGGTTTCCTTCGTGGGTCAGATTACCATCTGACCTCTAACTAACCTCAAGAGAACCAGTGCCAGAGGTTAGTCCATCTAGTGTACCTGTTTGCAGGTCAGGCTGGCTGGGGTTTATCAAAAGATCTAGGCTGGAGTAATAATCTAAGCATTGCCGAACTTACCAACATATTTGATGCCTTCGGCTTTAAGTCCGTCTACTGCTCTTTGTAGGACCTGTTCCTTTACATCCAGGAGCTGATCTGGAGTGATGAGGGGACAAGGACAGTAGGCTCCCATGCCTCCAGTGTTAGGGCCTGTGTCACCCTCTCCGACTCGTTTGTGGTCTTGAGCTGGGGGCATCATCGAGACTGTCTCACCGTCTGTGAAGGCTAGGACCTGAAATATTGTTACAATCTGAATACCACATAGTTCACGGCAAAATCTAAATAGCATGCGAGGACTGCTACTAGATACTGTCATCTCCGAGGGGACCTTCTATGGCCATGGGTCACCCGCGATTCGATTTTTCCAGAGGTCACCTCATTCTGAGTAGCTGATGACCTGAGACGAAGTGCGGTTTTAGTAGGTTCGAATCCGACATAACTACGCACACTGGCGAGCAGGGTGGGGGGGGGGGGTATCTGTGAGAATTTCCACATTAAAAGACAAAATGGCATCTAAAGAAATGTCTGCGTGTTTGTAACATTAGGGTTCATTTGAAAACCAGTGCCAGGTTGCGCAGTGTGACGTGCCTTCTTGCTGTATTACAATAGTTTTTATTTTTGACTTCTTATCTAATATTCGATTATTTTATAAATTATGTTGCCCTATCAATGTTGGCAATAAGTGCCTTGCGGAATTATTGTATATGTCGATAGGAAAAAGAAAAGAAAAAAAAAATTATGCCGCGTATACAATAAGTGCCTTGCGGAATTATTGTATACGCGGCATAAAATTTATTTTATTTTCTTTTTCCCGACGATTTCAAAGAAATATACATATAACCACTCGACATTTTTTGTGTAAAAACAGACAATTAATGATCCATCATACTGGCGAAGCTAAAATGGTTCAAAAATACGATAAAATGTTTGAGAAGTTGATTTTTTTGTTTTAGGTTCATTTCTATTTTGACGGGAGAAATACCGTGACCCCCAAACCGATGAACAAATAACTCCTGTTTAAGCTACAATAACAAAAATAACTAATTACAACGCCTTATCGAAACTGGTATTGGGCATTTTAATAAACATAATTGCCATTATATTTGACCTCTGATATCTGACGGGTGTGTGGATCACCAATGATACTTTGTGTCGATAAACAACGGCTGTTTAGATATCATACTTAATTATATTATCACATCATTTTTGTACTTGGCAAACAAGCAAAGGCCCCTCTGGGGGTAAACGGTTACACCGGTAAAATTATCTGCTGGTATTTACCGGACCCGAATGACCCCGATCACACCACAAAATGTGCAGTAACAACGTATTATTTTGGGTGTCATTAAAGGATAGCAAGGAAATCCACCAATCATAGACTATATTAAATAAATCTGCGCTTGCGCTAGGGCTTCATTCCTCTCGCGACTTGGTATCAATGCCGGAGACTAAACAGTAAAAAAAATAGCAGAACATCTTCCTTAGGACATAAGACGCGGTTTGCAGCTACGTCCCAATTCAAACTTTTAAACTTACCGAAACCTCATCTCCTTCCAATAATTCTTCCACCACAACAGTTTCACCAGCTGATCCATGTTTGGAGTCTACGAGAATGTCGTCTACGGCTTGACAAGCCTCATCTTTAGTACTGGCTACGACGACGCCTTTTCCTGCTGCCAAACCTGATGCTTTCACGACCAGAGCGGGGAATGGCGCCCTGCAAACAAACACCGAGTATAAAAATGGTTCTGGGAGCAATTTTGCCAACTTTAGTAAAAAAGCGGACTGAGAAGGGTCATTTGGTGATCCATCGAATTGTTCATTTTCTTTGCATTATACATACATACATAAATATAATCATGCCTTTATTCCCTGAGGGTTAGGCAGAGGTGAAATTAACACCCACATTTCACCAATCATCGTATTCTGTCCTACGCAATAGGGGGAGACCCTATTGCCGTTTTCCGGGCAATATTGTTGACTCGAGCCATGTATCTGAGGCGGAGTCTAGGCTGTATGTATATACTTAATTTCAGAATACAATCTATTAATATATTGTATTATTATCTGAAGAAGTGAACTACGCTGAGGTTCAAGGCACATTACGAAGACGGTGAAGTGTCATACATGACTTTGAGTACCACTATTATTTATACATAATATGAGCAACTTTATAATGAGCATAATTAAAGAGTGGTCTTATCAGGAGGATATAGAGTGCATAAAAATATAAACAATATAAAAATAAAGTATATCGGCATTGACATACTTAAGTATACTGAATGTTCTTTAAAATTAGTTTGCATCTTCTTTGTGTCAGTGGGTTTTTAATGCCTAGTGCCTTGGTTTGAGGCCCAGAAGCTATTTAGCAGAAATTAGACACGGTAACGTAATTTTCTGGAACACTTCAGAGATCAGTAGAAGTGCAGAAATCAAATGTGAGTACTACTTATTGTTTTGTCTGAGGATTAGTGCCACACTTGCACTGAAGTATCAGATCAATCAGTCAACAGGAAAGGGTAAAAGACTCGCGAGGGATAGCCTGTCAAACTCACCTTCGGCAACCAACAACGACCCACAGACACCGTGCGTTTTAGTGGTTTCGAGTCCGACATAACCTCCTCCACCGGCTCCGGTTAGGGGAGTATCCGTGGCGATTTTTCGCACGTAAAAAAAGGGATAAAAGACCCAACAAGCAGGCCAATCATTTAAAAAATGAAAATGTTAAAAAAAGGATGCTATCTTTCGTATCTGTTTGACAGAAAAGTGTCCATCAGTTTCCTCGTTAACAGTTTTTCTAGAACAATATTACTTAAAGAAGTTCCAAAACATAATTGATAATAATCATGTTATGGCTAAAATGAGAGTGATTGCAGAAATGACATCTGAACTGCTCCAAGAAGATAATGATTGGACAATGGACAACGTTGATAACAATTTTTAAACGGATACATTATCGAGGTCTCTCTTAGCTTTCTAGATATCGATCGTTCAATAAAACAATTTTCATTTTTGTGTACATTTAAGACGGATGCAATAGTAAAGAACATATTCACATCTTTTCGCCAGTTAAGCTAAATTCGGTTGGGTTAGGAGTAGGTTGTTGTAGGCGGCGTACTGATTAGGGCTTGAAACCTTAATCGGAAGTAGAATGTGCTAATTTTCTGCAAAAACACCAAGCAATATGGAATTTGCAAAAATTTGACGTTAATCGTCAAATTTTTGCAAATTAAAAAGAAAGCGTTAGGCATTTGTAGTTTCATCTTATTTTATACCACTTAGGTGGCAGACAAGCGCAAGGCCCACCTAATAGAAAGTGGTTACTGTGGCCTATGGACGTGTGCAAAACAAAGGGAATCACACCAACCCTGTAAGTACTTAAGAGAATTTTTGTGCCGTCAGTGATAAAAAAAAAAACAGGATAAGCTTTTGATCTTCCCACTGACAGCACAAAAACTCTGCAATGAGCTCTGGTATCTTAATCTCATTAATGATCTGAATGACTCCAGAGGACTGGGTGAATTATGGACGTAAAATACGGATCAACCAACTCATGCCGGGATATACAGACGCAAGATTTATTTCTGGATTCTATTGGATAAGCAATTTATCTTCACGATTATAGCACACTTACATATTTACAAAACATCCTATATAAAATATGCACCGCAGTCTTTATATTATAAACAAAGATATATATGCTAACCAGCCGCAGATGGAGCACGTGTCACGAAAGGTTAAACGAAAGGTCACTAGGTCCGTGAGGTGTAATGGCTCATGGTCCATAGCTGGGTAACCAAGTACCTACTTATAAATATCTGCTATCCGTGTTATCGTCTTTTTAGTCTCGTAGTTTTTTTTCTTTTGAGGTACGGACTCCTATTCCGTACCTCAAAAAAAAAGGAACCCTCAAAGGATCATTTCGTTGTCCGTCTATCTGTCTGCCTGTTCTTTTTCTCAGGAATGCATGGGGAATATAAAGTTGAAATTCATACCATACACTGTCCAAAAATCAAATTTCTAAGTCAACGCATTCAAAATATATTACGCTTTATGTAGTTTAACTTACGGAATCCTTGGCGCGCGAGTTCGGACTCACACTTGACTGACTTTTTTTGTTATTAGGAGTCTTTTGTAGTTACGTTCCCGAAGGAAGTAACTACAAAAGACAGTAAACGAAGTCTTCGGAAAAATCCCACTTATTAGTTGGTAACTAACAGTAGGTTTTATTATAATGTTACATACGACCTTTTAGAGGTCATTATCAGCGTACCTATACCTCTCGAACCCCAATAACAAAACGCTGGGATAACTGGTAGAAGAACAAGAAAAGAAAAGCATAAGCGAAAACTACTGCACTATTTCTATAGTAATAGCTGATACTCACGTGTTAATGAACTCCTTAGCCGCAGCAGCGTCTGTAAATGACTTATACCTCGCTGTGGGTATCTGGTATTTGTTCATGAAGCTCTTGGACCAATCTTTGCTGGCTTCTATCTGAGCCCCTGCTTTCGTAGGGCCGAAGCATTGGATGCCATAAGGCGCGAGCGCGTCGACGATACCGTTGGCAAGAGGATCTTCTGGACCAATGACAACTAAGTCGATGTTGTGTTCTTTGCACCATTTTGATATGGCCTGTAGAAATCAATGGATGAATAAATTATCGACGAATTTGTAACATCTTGTGGCTTTTCTACACTATTAAGAGTGTATTTCAACAATGATAGGAACCGAAATCTAAGTATTGAAAGCTCAAACTAAGCTGCGTTATCACATATTGCTCAATGAAGGTTTTTAAATTACATAAACGAGTGTTTCCGTTATCTACCCACGAAACTGTACCCACGAGTTAAAATAATAATATTTTTTCCGTCTTCTACCACCTGCAAAAGTTCATTCCGATCTCTACCCTAACGTATACGTGACCTAAGATATTATAAACCTTTAGACAGGTCTGTCTGTCTCGCTAGTATAGGTGTAACTTCACCTACGCGATGCTTTACCCGGCTTGGCCTGTCACGCATGGCTGCTGAAGCGACGAGTATTAGATATATTAAAAACATTTAGCTAAGCTTTTAATTTGTTTTTTTGTTATGAACCAGTGGACGTCAGTGTGTAGAATTTTTTACAAGGCATAAATGAATATGGTCACAAATCCCACTCGTTTGCGTTCGTTATGTCTTATTTTGGTTGGTGTGTACCTAGCATAATACTCGGGCTTCTGTATCAGTAGAAAAAAGGAAGAAGTCGAGTTGTATCTAAAATCTTTCAACTTACTTATAATTAATTTCGATACTTCGATAATTCAACAAATGTTAAATTTTCTTGTGGGTTTTCGAGTATCATTAGGTACTCAGTGTTTTTGTGAGTCACTACTTAATCACGGTTGATCTTGGTGTACAGGTGTCACTTTAGGGTAAAAAATCAAACGTGTAATTGACACGAACAACCGAGCCATTTAGTGACAATGATTCGGAGAGACCTTGACAGACAGACTGACAATGCAGGCATTTCTTCATCTCAATGGTCCGACCGGATGATGGTCCCCTATTTCTTACGTACAAAACCCTACAAATGTACACAAACATCTACAAGCTACAGCTGCCTGATACGTGTTACACATTCGGTTTCTGTTTCGTACAAATCGTTTGTAATTTTTGCACAAAACTCGTACACAAATTATTTGTGTGAACCTCGTACCAAATTGCACGATACAGGACCTACATGCGGCAAGTCCACAAATCTACCATGAAGCAGTGGAAGGCCTAAAAATCTATGACATAATTCACCCTGCAACAAACTAACTGGCTAGTATTACGCCATGTTTTGCACGACAACGCTTGATATATGAACTTGCCCCGCCAAGTACTGAACCTCTCGATATGAAAGGTACTTGAGGTTATCGTCGACACGAGCTTCCAGTCAATTATCACATAAATATTAATTCTTTATGGCATCTTTCTAACCGACTTCAAACAGGGAGAGGTTCTCGATTCGTCGTTTTTAGGGTACCATACTTTTTTCGTGCAGAAATTCCAGTTTTCATACATCAAAAAAGAAAAAAGAACCCTTGGTAATCCGTCTATCTTTTGTTCTGTCCGTCTATGTCTGCCAAGGCCTCAAATAATATGAAATGATTACTCAGGTCAAATTCAAGCCTATTCTAGCAGTGTAAAAGGAAGCTTTATGTCAACGCAATAAAAAGATAATAGACATTTATATACAGCACATTTGGGTCATTTTTTTTTCTCTTTATTGTAATCGACTTCAAAAAAGGAGAGGATTTTTTGGCACTCGATTCGATTCTGACTTCGATTTGATTCAGTCAGTGATTGTTTTCATCGAAAAGTAATCTGCACATGATTTCAGAGCATTCCCTTCGTCAAATCGTATATATGCGACGTGCCAATCGATCTACGCAGTAGCTATTTAAACTGTAAACATACCGAGATAACATTCGCTTTTACATAAACTAAACTTGTACTTGTGCATATCGTTACTTATCGCCAGTAATTGGTATACAACTAGTTCATGGATCAATTAGCGAGAGAAAAATAGCAGATGTCAATTTGATACAATAACTCGCGATTTTACGGACAAAGCAAATTCCTGTTTATTACATCGACGATTTTTTCGTTGACTGATGGGCCGTGATGGGATTACATTGATAACGCCAGGTTTGGTGTGACCACCTAGCTAACTGGATTTTGAGATCCCTTAGGCCCGGTTTCCACCAAAGTAGAGAGGAGAAGACAAGAGATGTGTGTAGCCGTGGAACTCGAAACCAGTCAAGAGCTGTCTACGAACGGAAGACGTTATGCGGTTACAAAACTTATATTTTAATTTGCTTGAGGAAGAGGAATTAAAGGTTGAAGAAACACAATTAATTTTAGAAGGTACCGGGGAACGCAGCTTGCCCGCTGGCAGCACAAAATTCTATAACAAAATTAGACATTTCCTCTCCACTACGCTTGATCCGTTTCCACCGAAGCTGAACGGACACAAGTGGAAATAACGAAATCTGATTGGTTATTCAAAATATATCTTTTCTTTTCTTTTCTCGTCTCCTCTCCTCTCCGCCGCTTTGTTGGAAACTGGGCCTTAGTGATGGGTGTATGGAGGAAGTATGGAATCCAACTAGGGTGTATCAAGAATTCGCGGCCAAAGCCAAGCTCACCTACAAACCGCTACACCTAAAGTAACTGTAGCCTGCGTGCCTGCCTCCCCGTGCCAGCCTGCGCTATAATCTCATTCGTCAATCAGTAACTGATTGACGAACGATACTCTGGCGCAAGCTCTCCTCGCATGATAGACTCAAGATGATCAAAACTATGGAAAGGAGTAAAGAGTCTTGGGCTCCAAAGTACAAACTTTGGATGCTGAAATTGGCGGCCCATCGAGGTATCTATTACATGCCTACCGAAATCCGTGACGTATAAAATAAAAATATTGTAAAGTTGTCTTAAAGAAATATTATCAGTCTCTTACATAGTCATTACCTTCTTTAATTTAAATGAGTGTCAACATACCACTGGGTAACCCCAAATGGTTTGTGTGGTATGTATAGTAAAATATAATGTACTTTTTTGTGTATTGGTTCCCTTTTAAAAATTAAATTAAATCACTTATATTTTCTCATTGAATGATATTTTATGTAAGCCAATTAATTTTATATTAATTAATAGATTGGAGTGATGTGACTAGCTAACAGCATCCAGTCCTTCATAGGTCTATTTTCTCCAACACGGTAGCAACAGAACTGATAAAGGTCAGTAATTTCACGTTTCATATGAGTGATATCGTCTAAGGTTGTTGACTGTGTAACAACAGAGATAGGGAAGCAAGTGACAGAGGGATACTGTAGGAATTGAGTTAGTGACAGAACATTCTCGAGATAAGAATTGCCTTGATAATTCAGATTATTACATAGTAATATGCTCACGGATATACCTACGTCTATTATGGACACACAACTATGTATTTAGCAATTTACATTTTCAATGTCCAAGTAGCTGGACTATTTTTTAAAATTAGTATTTACTTATTTATAACCAGCTGTTAGCCGTGGCTCCGACCGCGTGATTGTTATTAGAAGAATTAGAATTATTTTTTTCGGTGTTTGGTCATTATTATTGATATCTGACCAAATTTATAATTAGTAAATTATCAACTATACTTAACAAAATTATGTTTAGCAGTCATTTGTGTTTTGTTATTCCAAGTCAGATGTGTTTTTTAGTGACTTGTATTCTCTTTGTTGCTTTATCTCTCGTCACATGGGAACTCGGTTGAACAGGATGAAAAGTATCCCATATCTGTCTCCTGGTTCTACATGCCCACCATATTTCAGCAAAATCGGTATAGCCGTTCTTGAGTTACAAATAGTGAAATTAACACCACTTTCTTTTATATATAAATTTAGTAAGTTAAACAAGTTTTTTTTAAATAAAATAAAATAAATGAATTAATCAAAGAATTTTCTATAATCAATTTATATACAAAAAAATTTACTTATACCATACTTAATCAAATTTAATATCTAAAAATTTTTTGAACCACTAATAATAAATCAACTCTTTGTATTGTAGATATGTAGGAGTTACTAATGGACTCAGAGGTGAATGCTTCAGATTTGATCATAACTTAACCAAGGATTATGATAATGACATATTTGAATTTTTTAGCAATTTTGTTTGAGTTGTCAATAGTTTAAATTTAAGTTTAAAAGACAATAGTTTAATTTTAGTGCATTTAAGAAGATGTTTTATGTCTGTATTGGATTCAATCGAAAGAAGTTATCCTTCATTAAATAGCTTTTATTCAAAAATGTATGACTTACAATCCTTACTATAAATATTAATGACGGTATTTAATTATATATTATACATAACAGATTTTGATGAAATTACTTGACTTTAAAATATTAAATATTCTACCTCCAGGATGGGACGTGTACTGGTGACCAAAAGCCTTCTAGACAGGATACATAGATTTACTGAGCTACTTGAACCTAGCCTGGATAATTAATTTTATCTAAAGAAACTTTCAAAGATTGATTATTTATACAATTTTAGCAATTTAGTATTTTCCTGTAATTATAATAAATGATTTAATACAAATTAAGAATAGTAAAAGAGTGGTAGAAGTTGTGTCTGTTCTTACTTTATTGTTTTATTTATTTTGAATCATCCACTCAACCTATAATATTAAATGATTTGACAATTAAATATTATTACGTCACAATAAAATATATCATATAAGTTTCTTTATAACTTAGCGTTTTAAAGTTTAGCAAAAAATAATTTGACTGGTCAGTCAAATAGCCAATTGTATATTTATACAATTTTGGCAATTGTATAAATTTTATATTTATACAATTTCCAAAATAAACCCCCTATTTTGGACAACTTACTAATGATACTCCCAATAACATTGCCCCATCTAATAATTATTACTAATTATAAGACGTAGGCCAAAACCATCATTCACAAAATATAAGTTCTTTTCCTCCCCCTACGCTTTATTTCCTTAAAGGAAATAAAGCGTAGGGGGAGGAAAATATACTTAAAATTTTTGATAATTTATTCGTTTAAAGTATTAAGCCAAAGTGGTTTGTAATTTGGGATGTTTTGTTTGTGTTATTTATTACTTATATATATACTTTTATTCATGAAATATATTTTTCAGTTTCAAAAGAACTTCCATATTCTTTTTAAACCTCCTTAAAATTGCTTTAGTAATCCTGAATTTTAAAAATGTATTTTAATGGTATACAATAAAGTTTATACACTAATTAAAAAATATAAAAACTTTCCATCAAACAATTTTATCAAAACTAATAGAAAGTTACTCATTTTGTGTGCAAAGCCCTCTTTAAAAAAAATGATGATTAAAAAAAAGTGTCTCATTTATCAGAATATTAAAAATATAATTTTCTAATAAGAAACTTACTGGATAATCCTTGATATTCAGCTCCACACAATGCACTTTATCGACGGTGGAAATCCCGACACTTCCAGGAGAACAGTAGACTTTCTGCACAAATGGCGAGTCGGCAAGCTTCCAACATAAGGCATGCTCTCGACCACCGCTCCCAATCACCAGGACATTACCATCAGACATGTTCCCTAAGCTTTGTACCTGTTTACTAACGAAATTAAATCAAAAAGTCACGTGTTAAACTTAACTATACTTGTGAAAATAAAGTAAATTATTCGTTACGAATTCATATATCAATATCCGATTAAACTAACTAAAGTTAGAACGGAATTTAAATTGAAATACATTTATTTTATTGTGAACAGCCGTCTTCGAAACACGCAAATTTATGAATGGAATGACATGAATGACGTCTTCTCAGAGGTTGACTTGACAGCTGAAATCTGAAGTTCCGTTTAGTTATCTAATCTGAAATGCAAAACCAAAAGTGATGACGTCTTAAAACTTCAGTCAGCGTCTGTTTACCTTTTTGATTATGTACATTTTTATTTTGTTTCAGCGACTTCATAATCATAAACTCCGAATAAGTACTTGTTACGAGGTAATGGTTTTTTTTTAATAATAACATTAGACTACTACTGTTATATCCTCTTTGTAGCTGATGCTCACGGCTCTACTCACGTAAAATTTTAATCCTGTTCGCGCTACCTACGGGAACCTATTCTAGGGAGCCTGTAGAGTGTTTAAGGCAAAAACATCCAACAAAATTTATAATAGTAGTAGGATAGGATAATGGAAAATCTAATTTAAAAAATGATATAATACATTATATAATAATTTTATTATATAATGTATTATATAGATAATTCTAATACATTAAGAATAGTTTTTTCATAACTTAATTGTGCAGTTAATAGTTAGCATTAGTAGTAATTTGCTCTCACGTTGAAATGAGATGAGATGAGACCTATACTCTTTGGATGAGACTACCCTCCATAGGCATAATATAAATGTTTACTATGCCTATTGGGATCTAGATTACGTTCCGTACTACTCATAAGTAATAGAAAATGTTTTATAATTCGATCGTTCCTTACCATAAATCTTAATATTAAATTATTTGAAGAACAGTTTTTAGTTTATTTTTCTAATGATTTCAAAACTATAGATATTTCTCATAGTTATATCAAATATGAAATATTTTGAAGGTAGAATATTAATTGAATGAAATGAGAAGGGAACGGTTTGAAAATGGCGAATTTATTCGTTCTTGTCATTTTGCTGTGATGCATAATCGCTGTACTAAAACTTGTATTTTGTTGCTTTAAAATGGCTGACACCGGACTGCGTATGAATTTTGCGGCATTAAAGAGGGCAGATCCATACGCTAGAGAAATAATTGACAGTGCTACCCACGTTGCGCTTTATACATTCGAAGAGAACGAATGGGAGAAAACTAACATCGAGGGTGCTTTGTTTGTGTACAGTAGAAATGGGGAACCGTACCATAGTTTAGTGATTATGAACAGATTGAGTACGAATAACCTAATTGAGCCAGTATCGAAAGGAATAGAACTACAATTGAAGGAACCTTTTCTGTTGTATCGAAATGCCAAGTGTCGCATTTATGGCATATGGTTTTACGATAAAGACGAGTGTGTTAGAGTTGCCACAAAGTTAAATTCTCTGATCAAAGAGTCAATCAAGCAACCTCCCGGTGCCGGCGAAAACATGGCGCAGAATCCAGTATATAATTCGTCAACGCCCTCGAGCGCGCCCGTTGATATATTCAGCATGTTGAGCAAAGCCCAAGACGATTTCAATTCGAATAAAGGGCTTGTTGCCAACAAAAGTGAATCGACGCCGTCGCGGGCCCCTGATATGGCGTCACAAAGTGTCATGGACTTCTTTGCTAAAGCTGGAAGTGGCGCAGCTTCTCAGATGCCTGCTGTGTCGTCGCTACCGTCGCCCGGCATATTTGGTCCACGCTCGACAGACGCCCGAGAGGTACCGCAGCTTTTACAAAGGCTTATGAGCAATCCTGCACATTCTGTGGAACATATAGAAAAGCAGCAACGCTCTGTGACCCCCCAAGAGGCACAGAGTTCCAATGGGAATATGAACATAGATTCATCAATGAGGCAAAACTGTGGGTTCTCAATTAAGTCTACTCCTATTGACAAACAAAGTCAGCAGAGAATACAGGGAATGAAGAAGGGCCAGTTGGATTCTAGTGATACTAACGGTATCATACCACTGGACGGCGAAATGAATTTGATGCATATATCATCACCTAAACCTACATCTCCACTGGCTACCTACTTGAATCAATCTCAGGATATTAGCCACTCAGTAAGCTCTTTTAATGGTAGCAAATTGGACGATATTGGAATGTACCCGTTGATTGAATCTGTGACGACTCAGCAGAAGCCTGCTCTGATGCCTCCAACAATGTTCACTGCTAGTAGTGGTGGAGACATCCAGCCTTCCCCCGAGCCTCTCACTAGGAACCAACTGCTTCAGGCCTTTAATTATCTATTGAAACATGATGCTGACTTTGTGAACAAACTTCATGAGGCTTATGTAAAATCCTTTTCAGAAAAGGCATTCTCCGTGTCATAAACTTCATTCTCTCCCTAGGCAACTGCCATCAACAGTTGCTGTTTAAAGTATAAAATGTACAGCCGTAATATGAATATAAACTAAAGCAGTATAAACTGAATCTTCCTGAAAAATGTTGTGTAGACCTTCTAGTTTTGTAGTGACTCATTGTTTGGAGTATTTTTAAATAAGTTTTAAACCTCGGACTGTAACCTGTACAGAGAATGAATTTTTGTGACTTATCTACTAGTTCGGACTGATCTTCAAAAGATCCCTTAAGCCGCTATTTGTGATATTTATATTGGCATCAGCTTAAGGTATTATTCAAAATCCAATATATTCAAATATTATGTACCTTCTGTTTAGTTTTTAATGGAGCTCATTGCAATACTATTAAATGTACATTTTTGAACGACAATACTACAAATAACTTGACAAATACGCTTTTCTAAAAGATATTTTTATTGACATGTGTTGCATAACTTGAGTAAGATAATTTTGAAATGTAAACATCTTTTAATGTTATAAGGACTGCAGAAATTTGCTATATCTTTACAAGAATTTATTCTTACCCAGTAAAACATAGGGATCACTATTTTTTAGGTTTTTTATATGTTAAATGTTTTTATTTCATGTGAAATTTGACAGTAGCTAAGTAGTACAGTTTGTCCCCGCTTTTTATAACCATTTATTCAGTAAAAATTTTAGTCCTATCTTGTGTCATACAAAAGGATGGTGCAGGGGAAATAGAATAATAATTGGTTAAAAATATTTTTCTTTAAAGATGTAAAAATTAGTCCTTGTTTAGGGAGAAAAAATAATTTCGTAAGTTATATTTCTCCTAAGAATCAACATTTACGGATGCTAGGTGTTGTGCTATGCACATTGAGAAACTATAAGCTCAATAAATATGAGGTGTTTCTCTGATCTTTCAAGACAAAGTCCTGAAGGTCAATATTTCATGTATGAAATAAATACATTTTGTCAACTCCAATGATTGACTTAATTAATCTAAGGTCCGTCTATAAAAACCTCTGTTTGTTGTGAATCATAGAAAAATGTTTATCATACCTCTCTAAAAGTTATAAACCATCTTTGTGCTTGTACACCTAATGAAAAAAATGTTACCTTTATCAGAAAATATAAAATTAAGCCACCATTGAATTATTAGGTGTGTCATTAATTCAGGGAGCATATGAACATAACTGATTTTGGCCTACTATAATGTTGATTGTGTACATATTAGGTTGATTGTAATACCAGTGTAACTTATTGTAATGCTCCCATTACCCAATCTGTTGTGTTGTGAACAAGTAGTTCTGGCGATAATAATTTTGACAATTTTCAGTTAGAATTTCATTATCAAAATAGTCTCAAATTAAAGGGTTCATCGAAGTAACTTGTATTTTTATTTGCTATTGACCTTTAAAATCCTGGTTTGGACTTTGCCTAGTAACGCTAGGCAATTATCTGTGCCTCGGGTCTGTTCACGAAGTAAGGCACGTAACCCCTCGTTTTCACCTAAGTATAAACATGTTTTTGACAAGTTGCAATGTCACAGGCTTCAGTATGAACGTAATTCTGTTTTATACTTGTTAACAACTTGTTGGCCATACATACTTTGTTAACGAAAAAGTGTTGAGAGAGTCTCAATACATGTAGTGTTTTCACTAGTCGTCTACAAGTTCAACAAGTTTTGTTTCAAACACGTTCACAACTTGTTTCTTAGTGAAAACGAGGGGTATACACAAAAACAGTTTGCACAAAATGGTGGCAAAAATTCCATACGATGTGGACACCCGCAAGCGTGACACATACTTAGGTATTTACGAATTTCTACAGTGCTAAAGTAAGCATAGCTTGACTAGCTTGTGTTATGGAATCTTTCATGCGGATAGAAATGTTTATATATTTTTTGACAAGCATTCACAGAAACATGCAGACCAATGCAAATATACATATTCATACATACCCAACCTGTGCAATCGAACGCTCTATCGTTACGCCAGAGAAGCTAAATGAGTCGGCGGAGGCAGTGGATGAATGGAGCCATACACCTGCAGAAAATGATCGCTTACAGCACGTCTTGGTAAAACCCTGATTAAATAAGCGGAGTAGATGGATGATTTAGATTGGAAAAATGAACGTCTAAGGCGGGACTTAAACCCGCGACCGTTCTTTTACATGGGGAAAGCTCTGGTTAACTGAGCTATATGGTACAAATCCGAACTTGAGCCCTGAACAGACCCTTACTGGGAGATAGCTCTGATCATGCAGCTCATTGATTTAGAGCATTCCCTCAGGGACGCGGATCAAATCCCGTCCTGGACGTTCACTTTTTCGAATCTAAATCAATAGTAATTCTATTGATTTGGCATCCTAGGAGGTAGGACACGGCGGTATTACCGCCCAATTGAGCAGTCCGACTGGGGAAGTACCTCCGCCCTACAGAATACCGCGGCTATAATAACTTCGTGTTGTGTTCCCAGCGGTCAGTAGGGTAGCCAGAGCTCACTGGAGAATTTGTGCTGTCAGTGGGAAGACTAAAGGCTTGTCCTGCTTAGTCTTCTAAACTGACGGCACAGAGACTATTTACAGGGTTGGCAGCGCGACTGTGACTCCTCTGGTGTTACAAACGTCCATAGGCCACGGTAACCATTTTCCATGGGGTGGGCCGTGTGCTTGTCTGCCAACTAAGTGGTAAGTATAAAAAAAAATCCTAATTGCTTTAAAATTTCATTTAAATGACAAAAAAAAACAAATACATTTTTTTAAATCGATTTAATATTGCTATATTACAAATCGCTTTTTGAACTTTGAACAACCAGTTGAGACCGTATATTACAGTTTTCATTACGTAGGTGTTGCCAACATAGGCATGAGTGTTCCATGTTTCTATACTAACAGTATACATTTATCAAATTTTAAAGCCGTGTTTTGAACATTTTAACTACAAATGAAAGTCACGAGTAGTTCTCGTCATTTCTCGCAAATGTCGATTTGTTTTTTAGTCGGTAGTTTTCGTTGCTGATATTTGGGAGCTAACTAGAACGCCCACTTGATAGCAATCGGTCAATATAGCGATAGCCAATCCTGTAAATAATATATGCAGAAATGCTGGTTGTGGTTATTTTTCTCGACAATGATAGTCATACTTTTTTGAAATGTGGCGAGTTGTAATTTATACATTATTCTTATGTCCAAAACGCAGTTGTTTGGTACCCCCGCATTGCAGGTAGTCGCACAAAGCTGCCCGCAAGTCTACTTTTGTATGAAAACTAAACGCATGCGGGACCCATCCGCGTTTGGCACCCGCAAATGGATTGTGCATCTTATTGTTATCGATTTTATTAGTAATATAGGTAATATTAGAAATTATGTATTTCAACTAATACGTTACGTACGTCACACCTAATACGTTTTACTGGTTCAATTCCCATAATCTTTGCAATACGTTCTTGTATTTTAAGTTCAAGTAACCTACGTGTTTCCTTCTAATTAAAGAATTCTCTTTTGATCAAAAACGACAATGTTACAAGGTGTTCTTACATACAACAAAAAACAGACTAAGTATGAGTGACTGCGTTGTGCACATAAGAATAGTTTATAACTTACAACTCGCCATATTTAGTAGTCATCTAAGAAATAAAATGAATTGAAGAATGCCAACAATTAGAACGAGACTCGGCGGTTGAAATCCTTCAATACCCTCAGGTATCTCAGCGGTTATGTACCCGTACGACCTTAAGTTTAGACCTCATTTTCATCTCCAAAGGTCTGAACATGAAGTCTTTAGATGCATTTATAGATGAGGTCCAAAACTTTGAAGTCGTACGGATACCTAGCCCAAAGTCAATTGAAATAGTCGACACCCTTCTTTATTTAAAGAACACTTTACAAAATACAGTTTTGTTTTTTGAAAATTGCAGTTAAAATATTTGAAAACGGCCTTTGTTTCACACATAAAATTTACATGGAATCGAAATTGCTCGTGTTGTATGACATCCCTTCCGCCATATCGGTATTTACAAATAATTGATGTATGGGAATATTTTTAGAAAAAATAACAGCTACTTCTGCTCGTGTTGCATATGATAATCTTATAAATTGTGCTATGCGCTATGTGAATTATAATTTTTTGTTATTCAAATGTTTTGTATGATTCGTGCATTGCATAATAAGATTATAAACAAATAGGTTCATTATCTATATATTATTGTGAAGATAATTGTTATCAGTTGTATACAGATTATGGATTTATAAATATTTCACTGAATATATGTATTCAATCTACATCAATATTTTTGCGATGCGTTTTATAAAAGTACAGTATGTTCAGAAAAACTCGAACATCATGTGCAGGTTTCATGTCGAATATAGATCACAAAGGACAATTGATGGTCTGTAATGCTGTATGATACAATTTTATTATAAAAAGCAGTAATTATTGATATGAAACTGGTTTTCCTTTACGCAATTATTGTAGGATAAATTTATATTTATTTAGCATTCGGGCAGCGCAACACACGTAATCCAACTGACTGCATCAGGCATATTTTTTATTTTATACACAATTATCCTATGTGTTTAATCATACAAAACAGTTGAAACACTAACATAATTCCTTCTTACATGGTTGTCAACAGAAAATTACTTTTAATCTCACTGTATAAAGGATTCACCCTGTGAATTTCAAAATGGAACTATGATATGCTACACAGGAAAAAATATATTTACAAAGAAATAAATTGCATCGCGTGCCTCGGGCACTATTCATTAAGTAAATTAAAGAGTAACTTTCTTGATTTGAATTATAATATATATTGTTGAGAGCATACATAAGGGGAACAGATCCGAGTAAGTGGACAAACCAAAGCAGCAAGCACACAGCAAATTACCTTGTTTAAACCACAAATACTTCTTGAAAACCCTTGTCAAGAAACATATTTCTTTGCAATTTGCTGTGTACTTGCTGCTTAGATATGTGGCCCCAGTTAATGTAACCTCGAAAAGTGGTTATTTTCAGTATATTTAACAAAATATTGCCAATTCTTAAAACAGTGTTACAAGAACTAAATTTTGTAAAGACTATAAAAGTACACTACATACCACCCTCATAAGGCCAGACTGAATTAAGTCCTCCGCTGCCTCGTACGCTTTTACGCATACGGGTTGGGCTTTTCTTTCGTGCCAATAATATGGAGCGAACTTCGTGCAAATAATTTGCACAAAACTCATACATATGATTTGCACGACGTATGAAGTAAAGTAACGGACTGTTTCATTACGGTCTTAATTCTTATCATACTGAAAAGTGAGCTATTCCTAGCAGTGGGGGCAAATTTGTAAAACAATTTATAAAATAGTCGCTTTTCAGATAAGCCTGTTATTAAAATGGTCTTAGTAGATGTGTTCACCCTTGTAATACTTTCCAAAACGACGAATCAGCCTCAGCACAATTAAATAAAAATCAACCTTACGAACTAAATAGTATCAAGATATTGCAACCATTGCAGCGAACAAACGTTACACTCTTATGATTTAATATAGAACAATTTAGTAACAGTCCTGTAATCAAGTAAATTATATGATTTTTGCAATATTGTTAGATATACAATCCGACGTAGTTATTTTCCTTCCCATAGTGATCTACCCCAAAGTTTTTAACCCTCTTAGTGCATAAAAGGTAACTAAAAACTCCCCTGATAATGAACGAGCATGAATGGTTAAAAGAATAAGTATTTTATTTTCTTGGCCCCATGCATTTCGCGACCCTTGGTCCGCCCTTAGACAGAAGACCAGTTGAAAAACGTTGATGTAAATTACTATAAAATAATTAAGGAACGGCAGATTTTATCATGCTATCAAACTATTTTTTTTTAAGTCTCTGTTATAGAAAACTATGTTTGATATTACATTTAAAAAAAAGATGTAATGCATTACGATACAGCAGCGCATTACATCAATTTTGAGAGATACGTCTCTATAGAATCTAACCAATGAAATTTCCGGGGAAACCTCTGTAGTCCCCACACCCGAGGAGAGGGCCAGATCGTGAAATGGCCCTAGGTCGGCCGGGGTGCGAGGGATAAGCCTGTAAACTTCACCTTCGGCAACCAAAACGACCCACAGACCCACCAACATAACCTCTTCCACCGGCTCCGGTGGGGGGTTTTCGTGGGTATTTTGCGCACGTAAAATAAAAAGTTTATTTATAATAACGCATGTCAGCCGAAAGTATTCATGATATAAATAGAAAAGTTATCTACCAAGTTGAGCTGCTCCATCCATATCTATATAATCACGCCTTTATCCCCGGAGGATTAGGCAGAAATGAATTAACACCCATTTCACCAATTATTGTATTCGGGATGAGAAAAATTCATGGTAGGCCTTTTGGTCGTCGAAATGCACCTGCCAGTTGTAAAAAAAATCTTGTTTAAACATTGATCTTCGTTCTTCTAACTTTTTTTTTGCAAAAACCATCTCCAGTAAAGAATCCTAACAGGTTATTTTTTTTTACTAAAAACTATTTATCTCAACTATTTGGTTTAAAAAAGAAGTTTTATTTCTATATAGAAACAATTTAATATAAACTAATCAATATACACGATTTTGAGCCGACGCTCAGATATCCAGACAAATTATAAAATTAGCACTGAGGAATAATTTTGAAGTTTTAATGATATAAAACAACTTCACTATAGGTTAGAATATATTCCTCATTTATAACTTGTCTGGCTATTGGCAAATCGGCTCGTAATGGTTTAAACTAATAAGACTTAGCCGAGTCTCGAAGTAGTTATCATAACAGTATTTAAAACTCTAACTTTCTGCTTGCTATAAACTATTTCTGAAGAGCTGATTAACCTTTTATTCAAAATTCAAATTCAGGTTTTTTTTAATACAAGTATTGTCATAAAGAGAAATTTTCTATACAAAGATGTCTTCAAAAATCTTTATAGCAGCAGAAACTAATCGTCAACTGATTCGGCATATATTTGTACCTGATAGTTTATGTAACGTACAACTACCCTATTGTCATTAAGAGAGGTTCACAGCGCGCGTGTCTTACAAAAATTAGGCTGCGTCACACCGCATACAAAGTAAAACTGAAGTGTGAACGCACCTGAAGTGATTTGCCGATTTTTAAATATCTTTCTTGATTCCTTATCAGGACTTTCGTTGTTAATATATAGTATTATTAATAAAGATCTAGATATATATATTTATGTGAAAACAGAAATTACATCATACTGAAGTCGGTGTTCAAGGGTCAAGATATTTTATCGACAGTCATTGCTATGTTTCTCGCTCTAATTACGGATATTTCAACGCGTGAGAGAGTGACAGATGCGAAAGAGCATCGATCAATGTATCTTGACCCATAGTCGAGCTTCTCGGAAACTTAGTACAACACTAAAACTAAGAGATCAATGTTGCGCGTTCAAAAATAGGCAAATCACGCACGACTGTCCGCGTTAAAAAAATATTTACATAAATAGTTAGTCCACGGTCAGGTGTGTGATTATCTGTACCAACTTTTATTTTAGACTTTGCTTTTTTATCTGTGGTCTAAATTTTTTTTAATACATGCATGCAGAAACATAACCTATGATGCATATTGCCAGTATTCCTCAAAATGATTTTAATATGATATTGTCATTGTTAGCAACGTTTATTTCGAAAACAATCTATAATATAATAATAATTGAAAGGTAACAGTTTACTATTTAGGCGTTATATAGAAATCGGACGTATTTTATAGGACCTACAACAAAAAATACAATTATGGCAATACGATACATTATTTTTATATAAAAATACGTTATATTAGAATAGGTAATTAGAAATACATAGTGCAAGTATTCTATTTTCAAAAGAATTGCTTAATAAAATTGGTCAAATACACGTCCAGTTATAATGATATAGTAGGCCTACGATAAATTGTTCAGTCTCAAATACAGACTGTTGGTTTCTAACGCTAATGTGAAAAACTGAAACAAGCATAATGATATAGTTACTAGCATATATGTTGACCCCAGTTACGTCACGAAAAGAACTCAATATGCCCAGTACGTGTTTTTTGGGTGTCTTTCTACCAATCATAGATCAAAACAAACGTGAGCGCTAGGGCCTCGTCTCTCTCGCGATTTGGTCTCAAGATATATGCCGGGAACTATAATGGTGATATACAGAATACGACAGATTCCCATATAATATTTGAAAATGAATACATCGAAATATCTAGAACAATGTATTCAAACATAGGCAAGGAAGCAAACCTTTGACGTTGCGTCAGCCGTACGCCTCGCTAACAGATTGGTGATTTTCTCCGAAGTCGTATTTCATTTATTCTTTTTTTTTTTATATAGAACACGTCAATTAGACTTCGTCCTGCCTGATGGCAAGCTGCAGGCAAAGTCACAGAAAAGAGGGTCACCATTACCCACACATACCGTGTGACAATGGTGACACTCAGCTTGACGGCCTCATCATATGCTATTTCACGCCCCGCTTAAAGGACCCGGTACTGTAGGAATATTCTGTTTTGACATTACAATGCGAAAAGAAAAATCTAAATTTATAAAAATGAAATACCACTCACTGATTAATCACGAAATCTCAGATAAAATAAAGGTGCGTCTACAGCTCACATTTTTCAAAACAGAACATTGTCGAGATTTTTATGTCTATGGCTTTTTTTTTTTTTTATGATGTACGGCACTTTAGAGAAAGAATACTTTCTCTAAGGGTCAAACATTTAACAACAAGCACATTGGAGAATGTAATCTTTCTCTAAAGTGCCAAATATAAAAAAAATAAAAACCATAGATGTAAATCTCTATCATGTTTTTTTGCGCGTGTAACCACACCTTGACCCCTTTAAACTTGAAATTTGGCAGTTAGCTTCCTTAAAGGGGGTGAAACTCCACCACTAAGGGGTAAAACGAGTCCAAGCGTACGATGTCGCGGGCGGCCGCTAGTATTTATATATTGGTACAGATAATCTTAAGTCCTGTTTGAGCATTGTACCTCACTTTTGTTAAATAAACAGTTTTAAAAACTACATACTTACAAACTAAACTTGCACATTTTTGAAGCGGGCAAATTATTGTGATAACTGTCAATAATAGGGTTGCCAAAGTAAAAAGACGATAGTCAAAACAGCCAAATTGATTTTTTGTTTTCAAACAAAAGTGAGGCGACTAGAATTAAACAAAATGTTTACAATTGCAAGCTTTGATATTGGTGGGTATAGTGATGGGCCGCTAGCAGATATGGCTGTAACGGGAAAAAGACTTAATGGATAACAAAATTAAGTACCTTTTTGCTTGTCCACAACTCACTGGTTTACTTTGAACGAATCCTTCTGTTCATTCTCGATATTAAGTTATAATTTCAATTATAGTGTCGTTATAGCTATATCTGGAAGCACCTAGCAGATAAATCTAAGGAAAGATATGGTTGAGTACAGGGCTGTCTAGAAACAAGTTTAAATTCAAATTTAAACAATCCTTAAGTGATTGAAAGATTTTCATGTACACACGCCCAAGAAGATAAGTATACACCTTCACATGTAAAGGTGTACACCTATCTCCATGGCTGTGTGTACAACGGTACAGGTTTAAATCTCACAAAGAAAAGAAAAAGATCCAATAAGGATTTACAAAAATTTGCTATAAAAATTCACAACACAATTAAATTTAATATACATTCAAGACTATTGGACCTAAGTATAATACAAATATCTATATTTTCCGATTACAAACTAAAAATTGACAAGATTTCGAGACAGCCCTAGCGCAGTAATGCAAGACGTTGCGGCTATCTCGCTCTTCGCTGCGATAGCGAAAGGGACAGACTATCACAACAGCCAAATGTGGCCCCACTGTAAGCTGCACACTATATCTACTACTACACTGGTGTCAATTAAGTAGGGTTGTGAAAATGCCAACTGGGATATACAAAAAAGATATTTGCAAATGTGCCAGGCATTTTCTTTGTCCAGGTAGAATATAAAATAATATATTCTGGGTTTTTCTATACATAATACAATAAAAAAAAAAATATACGACAATATTTTGCTACGTTACTTTGGATCTAAAGAGAGACTAACTACTTTCGCATCAGTAAATGTCATGGAAAACTCAATGGCGGACAGGTGAAATATGTAAAGTTCTTGTTTTCATTACTTACAACGGAATAATTTTGTTGACAGTTGTCGAGTGTATGAACACATAAGACGAGGTGAGGTAACACCGGGCTGGTTAGAAACGCGTATCGGTAGCTCGCAGTGAGGCCCCACCCATTTATTTCTTGCACTTACTTATTTTACATAACACAAAATTCGCGTTTTTAAAACGCTTCCTCCTACTCATGTAGGTAACTAACAAACGTGCACGTTCGCGTACATTATCCCCGGATAATCACTTTTATTTACGTAAACAAACTTAAAAAAAAAATTCAACTATGTTAAATCTATATGAATAGAAGCTGAATTGCCTAACGAGTGAAAAAATAATAAATAAGTTCAGGAGGCGTGTAGCGTCCATATTTTGTACAAAAGCCGATTTTCGAACCTGAAAAGAATAGAAAAATACATGTTAAAACTAGTGTGAGAGGAACAGAAATGAGTCGGGATTAAATTGAGCTACGTGCGTGAGCTTGCTATGTGCTACGAGGTGTACGTACCGGCGTGTTAGCTACCACAGGCGGTGTAGGTGCAGGTTGCGCGACAGCACGGAGCTACGTGCGTGAGCTTGCTATGTGCTACGAGGTGTACGTACCGGCGTGTTAGCTACCACAGGCGGTGTAGGTGCAGGTTGCGCGACAGCACGGAGCTACGTGCGTGAGCTTGCTATGTGCTACGAGGTGTACGTACCGGCTTGTTAGCTACCACAGGCGGTGTAGGTGCAGGTTGCGCGACAGCACGGAGCTACGTGCGTGAGCTTGCTATGTGCTACGAGGTGTACGTACCGGCGTGTTAGCTACCACAGGCGGTGTAGGTGCAGGTTGCGCGACAGCACGGAGCTACGTGCGTGAGCTTGCTATGTGCTACGAGGTGTACGTACCGGCGTGTTAGCTACCACAGGCGGTGTAGGTGCAGGTTGCGCGACAGCACGGAGCTACGTGCGTGAGCTTGCTATGTGCTACGAGGTGTACGTACCGGCGTGTTAGCTACCACAGGCGGTGTAGGTGCAGGTTGCGCGACAGCACGGAGCTACGTGCGTGAGCTTGCTATGTGCTACGAGGTGTACGTACCGGCGTGTTAGCTACCACAGGCGGTGTAGGTGCAGGTTGCGCGACAGCACGGAGCTACGTGCGTGAGCTTGCTATGTGCTACGAGGTGTACGTACCGGCGTGTTAGCTACCACAGGCGGTGTAGGTGCAGGTTGCGCGACAGCACGGAGCTACGTGCGTGAGCTTGCTATGTGCTACGAGGTGTACGTACCGGCGTGTTAGCTACCACAGGCGGTGTAGGTGCAGGTTGCGCGACAGCACGGAGCTACGTGCGTGAGCTTGCTATGTGCTACGAGGTGTACGTACCGGCGTGTTAGCTACCACAGGCGGTGTAGGTGCAGGTTGCGCGACAGCACGGAGCTACGTGCGTGAGCTTGCTATGTGCTACGAGGTGTACGTACCGGCGTGTTAGCTACCACAGGCGGTGTAGGTGCAGGTTGCGCGACAGCACGGAGCTACGTGCGTGAGCTTGCTATGTGCTACGAGGTGTACGTACCGGCGTGTTAGCTACCACAGGCGGTGTAGGTGCAGGTTGCGCGACAGCACGGAGCTACGTGCGTGAGCTTGCTATGTGCTACGAGGTGTACGTACCGGCGTGTTAGCTACCACAGGCGGTGTAGGTGCAGGTTGCGCGACAGCACGGAGCGCACGTCATGCGTGAAGCGCAGCGCGTCGAGCACGGGCAGTAGGTTCAGCAGCGCCACGTCCAACGGGTCCGAGAACCATGACTTTATTGGTATCGCGTTATCTGCAAATATACAAATTGACTATATACGTATCAAAATCCTGAAGTTCAATATCCCGAAAGTACTAAATAACGTTTTTTTGCATTGAACCTACGTGGTTATTTGTTATAACCACCCAAAGAAAACTAATATAAAATCTAATCTTCAAGATTTTTAAATTCCGGTCTTATGCCCATCGGTCATTAATATATTAAGTCATACGCAGGAGAGTCGCCTTCGCTGATGAGGAATAACATACTGATATTGACTTTTTCAAAAGGTTGAAAAGGTTTAATGTGTACAACGGACATTGTTTGTGTGTGTCATTGTCTTACCTGGGAAGTCCCGGTACGCGCCGGGCGAATTGTCCAATATGAACACCCTGTTGAGGTCGTCACATATAGACGACAAGTTTTTAGTGTAGGAACCATTTTCCGCTGTGCAGTGTTGTCTGTAAACAAGACAAACAGATAAATTACACTCTCTTCACATCGTAACTATTAATAATAAGTTAATAATATCAATGTAGACTGCGTAGTTTTAGTTTTTCTGTATCACATGTTATGACCTTACAAACCAGTATGAAAATTAATTACAAATTTCACTGAAAACCTTCTTCGGTTCCTTACACAATTCTCGTTCGATGTCAACTTAAATGGGTAGTTTGAGGTGACACTAAAGTATAGTTTGGTATTGCCCGTGTAGAAAAAAGTGTCATTTAATGAGAAATCTAAGGGTGGTACCATTTACTTGACTTTCCGTTAGACATTAAGGAACCTAAGTGAATGATGGCGGGCTACGGTTGAAAATAGGTTGTTATATGTATCGTTTTACTTATCAATAATTTTACAAAGATTTACATAATGAACACGGAAGTTATCTAAATTAAAGTACAATTTAAAAAAAGAAAAAACTGAATATACCTAAACAACCCTGCAGGTTCAGGCGTCAAAGAACCACGTTGAATGGCAATACCAATTTTTGTGGGTGTTTTTTTTTTAATAAAATAAATAAAATAACGTTTATTTCAGTAATCTTTTGCATACACTTTGCTGAGACTTCCCAGTGAGTAATCAAAGATACTCGTATTGGGAATGGCTCGCTACTTCCCTTAAAAATACAGTTAGATTACAGAGTTATAGAAAAATAGAAACATAAACATTGAAGTGTGTAGGTATGCGTGTGTATGTGTGTGTGTTCGTGTGTGTGTGTGTGTGTGTGTGTGTTTGTGTGTGTGTGTGTTTGTGTGTGTGTGTGACTATTTAGTTTGTGTGTTTAGGGACTGACTTGAGTAAATAAATATCACTATGTAGGTGTATAAGATGAGGTATAATGTCAGCAAATTCTTATGAAAAGATTTTCAACGTCGTCATATGTAAGGGTATCCAAAAATTGTGTTATAGATTTTTTGCACGTGTATAGTTGCTTAGGATAGATATTTAGCATTTTGTTTAGCCTATTGTATATAAAACCAGATTGGCATGGATACTGTCTTCTAGCAAAGTTAGTACGCACTGGGGTTATAGAAGCAACAGTATAATTTCTTCTCTTTTTTTGTGACGATTGAATGAAGGTTAAGGATTTGTGACATCTTAGAGTTAGGTTAAGTAGATAAAGCTTTCGGACTGATAGAAGGTTACTGATTTGATATAAGCTGTTCGTAGGAAATCTGTAAGGCTTGGAGTACATTACTTTTATAAGGGACCTTTGAGCTCTTTCCAGCTCTAGAAAGTTGGTCCTATTGGCTCCACCCCAGATGGGGATACAGTAAGAGATGACCGATTGAGCAAGGGCCAAGTAAATTTTGTTCAGTAGAGTGCTAGACATGATATACCTTAGAGTCTTGAATACCCACATTAATTTTCTGATTCGACTTATAACAGCTTCTAGCTGTGACTGCCAATTTAGCCTTTGGTCAACGATGATTCCAAGATACTTTGTTTGGTTGACTTTGTTGATCAAGGGACAATCACACAAGGTGTCTTCTGGGTTTGCACAGCGATGTATCTTGATGCAGAAGTTATTTGATGGTTGCGAAGATGTATAGGGAGAAAAACAGATGTAGTTCGTTTTTTGAATGTTTAAAGTCAGGACATTGTCTCTAAGCCATTTCGATACACACGCTAAACCCCTTGCTGCCATCTCGTGTACGGAACTCCAAGTCTTAGCCGTAAAAACGATAGCAGTATCATCCGCATAGGAGAATATCCTTCCCCCGACGCTTTGTAATTTACACAATTCATTGATATAGATTAAAAATAGCGTCGGGCCAAGGACACTCCCCTGTGGGACACCAAATTTGATACTGTATTCGTCACTAATATAATTTTCTATTTTTACAGCTTGGGTTCTATCGCTGAGGTAGCTCGTAAAGAGCGACAGTGCGAGTCCTCTGATCCCAATGCTCTCAAGCCTATTTACAAGAACCGAGACCGATACCGTATCAAAGGCCTTTTTAAGGTCTAGAAATACCGTAATACATTTGTTTCCCCTATCGACTCCCTCAGTTATAGTAGAGACCACGTTAACGATTGCATCTTGAGTTGATATTCCTCTTCGAAACCCATATTGAAAATTAGATAAGATTTTGTAATTATTAAGGTAGTTTGTTAACCTATTGTTAATAAGCTTTTCTATTATTTTTGAGATTGAAGTTAGTACAGAGATTGGCCTATAATTATTAACATCGGATCTGTCTCCGCCCTTGTAAATAGGTGTTACTATTGATCGCTTAAGAGATAAAGGAAAAACTCCTGTACTAAAACAAAGATTGGCTAGCATGGTAATGTGTGGAACTACAAAGTCTCTAGCACGCTTTAGAAAGGCAGTGGTAATACCATCCAAGCCGGGTGCGCTGCCAGAGTTGAGGCCCATGAGTATGCTGTCAACTTCAGCAGGATCTGTCTCCAGTAGTACGAACGAAGTGAGATGAGAATGGCTACCACGTGTGACGTTAGATGCATGGGTCTTCATTTCGGTTTGTTTAACTATGAGGTCAGCTAAGTTAGATCCAATGTTTACAAAGTATCTGTTAACATGATTAACAGAGTGTAGTGGTTGCGATTTTATATTTAGTAATTCAACATTTTTAGATTTCGGTAGTTTGTATTGCGTTACCTCATTTATTGTTGACCATAATTTTCCAGGTTGTTTTACTGAGTTATTTATTAGCTGTCTGTTGTAATTTCTCTTGTGTTTAGTTATTAAATTCTTACAGAAATTTCTATAACGCTTATATGTTATTTTTAAGATTATGTTGTGAGGTTCTCTACTAAGCTTAGTTTGCAAACTGTTTCTGAGTTTTATGCATTTTAGAACAGCAGAATTAATCCAAGGCTTTAAAATCCTTTTACTTCTTGGTACAGTTATAGTTTTGGTATTAGCCAAGATAGCAGCTTTGATCACACCTATGAATGAATTGGCAAAGGTCTCCGGTTCTTTACATATATTAAGGAAGGATACATCAGTAGCTATGAGGGTATTATACGCGCTTTCATAATCTGTTACTGTTTTGCGGTTACAAACAGCGGGCTTGTTATATACATTAGAAAATTTAACATAGACTAGATTATGATCTGTGACTGTAGTGTTCAGAACGGCAACAGTAACGGTATGAGAGTTTGTATTAAGCTTAAGCATAGCGTGGTCTAGACAGGAGTCATCCCTGGTGGATAACATGTGGCCTGGTAAGAGACCATGTAGTGATAGGACGTTAAGGTAATTAAGCCGGTTACGACGTTCGTGAGATTTCTCTTTTTCTGTGAAAATTAGGTCAATGTTAATATCACCAAAGACTGAGATATTGTTGGATTTTGAAATGTTTTCGAGGTGTACGTTAAGGGATTCAATAAAGTCGTTAGCATGAAGGTGAGATGGAGAACGATATATTGCAAGAAAGACGTGATTTGCAATTTTAATTTGTAGTCCAGTAGCATTAGTAAGACTGAGTTCTGTTACTTTAGGTTGATGTTGATTTTTAATATACACTACCACACCGTCATTTTGATTTAGTAAATTGTTTGATTTATACGATGTATAGTTATTTAGTGATGGTAAGTGTTTGTTAGCGTTTAGTCTACATTCTGTCAATATCAGCACGTCGACTTCGGTATTAAGTTGAGAAAGTGTTATTTGTAGATCGTCAAGGTTCTTGTAGATACTCCGTATGTTTTGCATAATAACAATAAGATCATTTCTAGTACTAGTAGACACATGTTTAGAAAGGTCCTGTATGTTACATTTAAATGATTCCGAAATTTGTAAAGAGTCTAATTCCTGTTGAGTGTGGATACTGTCCATGTTGAATAATTGCTCATAATAGTTGTCACAGCATTAAATGTTACATTTAGAAATAAAAGAAAATTGTGTATGGTTTGGTATTGTAGGTTCAAAAGTACTTTAAGTGTGTGAGTAGTAGATTGGGTTTGGTAAAAGACCAGACCCATTGTTAATAGGGTAGTGTGGTGATTGTGAATAGTTGTGTGGATATGAGTGTGTAAGAGTAAACGGTTTCGTGTAGTTACGAATGAAAGTGATATACGTGTAATAGTAGCTAGTAGAACATGTTTAAGAACCTTAAATATTAAAGAATTTCTGTTACACGGTATCTCTGTGTTGTAGTAATAAGAGATAATATGAAAAATGAAATTATAACTTAGAATAAGTAGTCATGATTTTTGCAAAAGTGAGTGCACGGTAGCTTCGTTTTGAATACAAATAATTTTTGCGGCTTCGTCCTTTCGAACAAAAACCCTACCAAATGAGGTCCAACAGTATTAATACTGTTTAGACTTTACCAGGTCACGAGATAGGAAAAACAAACGTGCTCCTTTTGCAGTAAGCTGTTCTGAAATGTAGATAGGCGTGTCCTCGTTCGTGGTGAGGCCCAGGTGTTTCGCCTGAAGTTTACTTTTATATTTAACGTTAAAAACCTTAGTCTTTCTCAGTAGTTCTGTTTTTAATATAGTAGAGCCGAGTTCCACGATAATCGGAGGGCTTCTATCCATTTCGTTTCTTCCCTTTAGTCTAAATATGTCTTTAATGTCCCGTGGGCAAATATCAAGGTTTATAGTTTTAGAAAAGTTCATGACTAAGTTGATTAGATTGTCTTTATTCTCTGGGGTACTCCGCGGAACATTTTTAAGTTCAACAGTAGTCTTCCGTGTAACTCTCTGTAGGTCCTCTATTTTGTCTTCCAATATAGTTATATATTCTTGATCCTTTTTATATTGAGACTCCAAAGACTCAATCTTTTTTTGAAACTCCTCATTTTGGGAGGTTAACAGGGAGACATATTGTTCAATAGTTGTATTAGATTGGTGTATCTCCTTTAAATTTTTAGTAATCTCAGCTAATTCCTGTTTCTGCTCACTAATTAATGATGACATAAACTCCTTCATTTCTTCTTTAAAGTTTTGAAATTGTGAGGGAGAGATAGATTCTTCTCGGGGTCTTTTGTTGCGCTGTGATACGTAGTATGGAGACGTGCGTTCACCCTCGTTGCGATCCAACCACTGGTGTTATTTTGTATTTATGTGTGTGGTGTGTGTGTGTGTTTAATAAACGCATTTTCTTTCATTCAAACAGAACATCGACAATGAAGCAATTTAAAACGTAGAAAAAAGAATGTTACGAGTGGCATCCATCTTCATTCGTTGGCGTCCATTCGTCATCATTCAGTTGGTGTGTACCAAGATTAGTATTATAAAAAGGAGCGTATATGTACCTGTAAAACCGCCGCCGCAATATGCCTCGACCATTGTCAAGTTTGTCGGCGACCGCAGCACCGTATATCTCCATAGATGCGGTGAAAACCACAAGCTCGTACCATTGTGAAACCTGAACAAATATTTATACATCATTTATTATTCGATAGAATATCAATCAATTAATTAGCCTATTGTAGTCCACTGCTGGACATAGGTCTCTCCCAATGTTTAATTTTTATACGTTATAATGGAAATAACATCATTGAGTAGACAGTAACAAGATTCCTATTTATGTAGAGCACGTAAATATTTCAGTATTGAGGATCACCATAGCAAATACAAATAATACTACAACAGGGTTGTGTCTTATTTTGTATTATTATCGTAAACTGTACAATTTACAATAATATTATCAACTGTAAATGTGAAATTTTCTTATGACAAATAGTTTTAAAGATATTTGATTTTAAAAATTCATTTTCTCGAGCCGCCTGGAACTCTGCATACAAAATCGTGGCATCTGCGTACAAAATTCAAAATCATGATTTGAAATTTAATAATGTATGGTAGGTTGTGAATTTTGCTTATTTTGATTGTTTATATTTTGCCCTATTTTGGAAATTAAAAATTATGAAAAGTCATAGTTTCAGTTTAATTAGGCGCTATTTTAGTTTAGCATGCATATTTTTAGATAAAATCCTAAGATATTAAATAGTCATCATCATCCTCCTGCCCTTATCCCAAGATTATTTGGGGTCGGCGCAACATGTGTTCCTTTTCCATTCATCTCTAGTTGCAGTCATTTCAACATTCACTCCCTTCTTAACCATGTCATCTTTCACACAGTCCATCCACCGCATTTTGGGCCTCCCTCTCCCCTTGTAGCCATCCACTTCCATAGTTAGTACCTTCCTTACGACATTACTTTCATCCCTACGTATTACATGCCCGAACCAGGACAAACGATTTCCTCGTAGCTTTTCTATGATTGGTGCTACTCTCAAACTTCCTCTAATATTCATTCCTAATCTTATCCATTCTTGTCACACCACACATCCATCTTAACATTCGCATCTCGGCTACATGCAACCGTCTTTCATCCGTCACCTGTGTTCTTATAAATTTTGCCCTTCAATCGAAGGGGCATTCGAGAGTCACATGTAGTTGCTGTAACCTGCCGCCATTTCATCCAACCAACGTTAATCCGGTGCTAAGATATTAAATAGTATTGGTAATAATTCGATGACTCTGGACACTACCCTATTGTGACCCTCAGATTGACAGCCTTATGAGATGGTTTTTCATGATTCGTTTTTAACACCCTATTTCAGTTCGGTCAGAAAGGATTTCCGCACGAAAAGAAAAGGGTTTTGTTTCATTTTGATTCCGATTCAAAAATTACCATAACAGGAAATAAAAGAGATATGATAAATACAACGTGATTCCAATAATTTCTCTTATTTGAGATTTATAAACAGAAAACGATTGCTACTAGTATTTTGTTTATATGGGGAAAGAATTGAATTAATCTTATCTACGTTATCATGAACGATGGTAGTTAAAAATAGTGACAATGTTATTTATTATCTATAGCTCAACCAGTCTAACTATAAACACTGTTATTTTAAATGCGAAAATGTGTGCATTTGTTTGTTACTCAACACTACAGAACGTTTGAACGGATCTTAGCGCAGTTCCCGATCACATTCAAGGCTTTGAACTCGGAGCCCGGGGTTATCTACCTGCTTCTTATTTACTTAGTTTGGCTTATACAGCTTTTACGGGAGCGACTGCCGTTTGACTTCTCATCTACAGTTACGTTTGACAGCTCCCTAATGAAATTAGGGATTTACCTGTGCATATATTTTAAAATGTAGTATAGAGTAAATTGTGCCAGAAAGGCTATTATAAAACCAAGAATACTTAGATGATAAGCAAGCTTGAAAATGAGCTGTTCGCTCAACTATGCTACCTACTCAAGTAAATTATGGTATTTAGACTAAGTAGATTGAGTAAATGTAAATAGACCAAAAAAAAGGTCCGCTGAGTTTCTTGCGGAGTCTTTTCAGGTCGGAGCCGCGTTTCAAACAGGTGCGGTGGTCCATTTGCTAAACTAGTCTTTCATATTTCTCTTTATATTGTCGTTTTGTAAGTGCCGATTTAATTTGTAAGGAAAAACATGCATCTGTTTACTAAATTAAATAGTAAAAGGAAAAAAAATACTTTAAGTATTCCATCAAACAAATCCACATTGATGAATAGTAGTTTTCTGTGTAAGGCTCCTAGAATTTATAATAAATTACCACGAAAAATTCAAGAAATATCAGAACTGAATATTTTTAAAAAAGAAATTAAGATTATTCTGTTAAATAGGTGCTATTACACAGTACATGATTATTTAAATGACAGCACACTGGAGGTTAAATGAATTTTTTTTTTTTTTTTATACCACTAAGTTGGCAGACAAGCACACGGCCCACCTGATGGGAAGCGGTTACCGTGGCCTATGGACGTATGCAACACCAGGGGTGTCACACTCGTGCTGCCGACCATGAAGAAACCTTCTGATGCCCCTCTTGAAGAACCCCATATTGTAGGCGCTTGGGAAAACCGCAGCAGGGAGGTCATTCCACAGCTTGAGTGTGCGTGGGATGAAGTTTCTTTCATACCGCACAGTGCGTACCGTCTCAGGTCGCAATGTGTGGGGATGAATTCCCTGCCTATGGCGAGAGGTGCGATGATAGAATGAAGCTACGGGCATCATGTCAAACAATTCATCTGAGCACAAACCATTGTATAGGCGGTAGAACACACACAGTGAGGCAAAATCCCTCCTAAGGCTAAGAGGTTCCACTCTACCTGTGAGTATGGGATTGTCAACCAGCCTCAATGCCCGTCTTTGCAACGAGTCGAAGGGGTCAAGCTGGTATGCAGGTGCTCCAGCAAAAAGGTGACAGCAGTACTCCATGTGAGGCCAGACCTGTGCCTTATAAAGAAGGAGTTGCTGCCCCGCAGTGAAGTACTGCTTCGCCCTGTTGAGCACTCCGAGTTTTTTTGATGCCAACTTAACCTTGTCCTGCAAATGACTTCGGTATTGGACGTCGCTGGAGATATCGACACCAAGGATCCCGATACTCGAGGAGATGGTAAGCGGTGTGCCCAGGAATTGCGGCGCTACAATTAATGGGGTTTTCTTAGCGGTGAATACACATACTTGTGTCTTAGTGGGGTTGAATTGGACTAGGTTTAGTCGTCCCCAATCGGATACTCCAGAGAGAGTAGTCTCGATTTTAGACACAAGTTGTTCGCGACTCTTCTCCACCTCGGACTGAGGGATATTTGCACGGCCCGTGTAACACGTGTCCCCGGTACTGTCGTCCGCATAACAATGAATGGAGCCATCAGACAGCATGTCATTGATATGCAGCAGAAACAGCGTCGGAGACAACACGGAGCCTTGTGGGACACCAGTGTTTATGTTCATGCGGTCCGAGCAGCTGCCGTCGACGACAGCTTGGATGCTTCTGTTGGACAAAAAGCTGGCGATCCATTCGCAAAGTCCCTCGGGGAGTCCATAGTACGGCAACTTCGCAAGAAGACCTTTGTGCCAGACCCGATCGAAGGCCTTTGCTATATCGAGGCTGACCGCTAGTGCCTCACCCCGACTCTCGATGGCTTGCGACCACCGGTTTGTGAGATACACAAGAAGGTCACCGGTTGAGCGACGGTGGCGAAAGCCGTACTGTCGGTCGCTCAGTAGATCGTTTCCTTCAAGGTATCTCAGGAGCTGTGTGTTAATGACACGCTCCATAACCTTCGAGAGTAGGGAGGTTATAGCGATAGGCCTGTAATTGGTCGGATCTGTCCTGTCGCCTTTCTTAGGTACAGGGTGCACGAATGCGGTCTTCCACGAGGCTGGGACCTGCCGCGCGGAGTAGGAGAGTGCAAAAAGGCGTGTAAGTACAGGGCACAGCTCGGGGGCGCAGTGTTTAAGCACCATCGCCGGTATCCCATCCGGCCCACTCGACTTCCGAACATCTAGGGACTTAAGCTCACGCCGGACCGCCCGTTGCGTGATTTTAACTTCAGACATGGAAGCACCACAGCTGGGAATTATGGGTGGTTCGGCGTCCCCGTCGTTCATAGTCGAGTTTGACGCAAAGAGATTACCCAACAGATCGGCTTTCTCCTTAGCGCCATGGGCCAGACTACCATCGGATTTTTGCAGCGGTGGAAGGCAAGACTGGCAGAAGTTTCCCTCGGCAGCTTTGGCGAGCGACCAAAATGCACGACTGCCAGATGGGTAGCGCGCAAGCCGCTCGCCAATTCTGCCGATGAACTCAAACTTAGCCCTGGCATTAGCTTTTTTACTAGACCTCGAGGCGGCATTCAACTTTCTCAATGACATATGATTTTGACATTGTTATTTTTATATTGTGTTTTAATATTTTATTAATGTATGACAGTGTTACTTTATATTATGTTTTAATTTTATTAATGAATGACATTGTTATTAGATAAGACTTTTGTTAATTGTAATTGACTATTTTAATGTATCTTGCATTAAAATGATTAGGTACTATTGTTCCAAAACACGGACATCTATAATTTTGACAACATAGGTATATTATAATGATCTATTCTTTCCCCTAATTCTCATAAGTATGTAATTAATTATTAGATTCCCAGAATTTTGCTGTCAATTCAATGAGATTATTGCATGTCAATTTGGCCGAAATATGGTGAAACTATGTAATGCATAAATTGTAACAGCTCTGTACCTACCCATATATCGCAATAAAATGAATTTGATTTGATTTGGTCTATGCAGAATAAATGATTTTAAACTTTGACTTTGACATCCCAACGCCAAAAGCCTGTCGAAAGCCTTCGACAGAATGTCGTCCATTCATCAGAAGATGTACCGTACCAACTAACTAATCGACGAGGATGGTACAAACCTTGAAGATCTTTGTAAGGCACCATACACTCATGTGAGGGAGAATAGAGCCTCATAGATATGTATTAGTCCAACAAAAAATCAATACTGTTTGTTGTTTCTACGAATAAAAATAGAATACAAAGAAAATACGCAATAGATTCGATAAATAAGTTATCAATCCACGCTTGGATTCAACATTCACATTATCAGCGCTAATCAGCTGATATTTATAACGACGTGAAAATAATCACGGTGAAGTTCAATGTTTTTTATTTCTCAATCCTATCCTACGATATAATAATAGGTAGTTACATATGAAAATGCCGAAATGTTCTTACAAGGTTCATGAGTTCGTTATTCAATGTAATTGTATAATGTAATTTAATAGCTATTTCCATTATTTATATTTTGTTTGAAAGTTGATTTCAAGATTTTACAACTGTGTATTAAATTTTGTTTTTATTGGCCGCTTGATAAATTAAATTCGATCTTCAAAAACAGTACTTCCCAAATGCTATCCATTTTGTTGATAAATTTCGTATTACTTTTTCACAGCTGTCACTTTTCAAAAATGTAACATAAGTGTTTGTTAGTTTAATGCTGTCTCATTCATACACAAGAAAAAATCATAAAATTTGGATTTGTAATTCTTAAAAAAATGCAAAAATGTTAGTACCTACTGAAAATTGGGGTTCCTCCAATTTCTTAATAAAAAAATGTCATATGTAACTACCTATTTATTACCTAATATCCTACTCCTATCAGCATTATTCTTAGAGCCTTCTCCTAACTCAGTTGGCTTCCCAGTCTGTGATGCGGCTGAATTTCGATATTTATCGCGAAGCGACTGCCATACGACCTCCACCTAGTCCTAGCAGGACTAAGTAGAGGATTACTAATAACATAAATGAGAATGTTTGTCAAAAATGTTTGGATGTTTGTAATACAATCACAAGCTAACGGCTGAACGGACTGATTGAACTTTGGTACAGGAATAGTTTATGACCTGGCCCTGGTTTCTACTAAAGTAAATCACACAATCATATCACAGACTCTGTCAAAAATGGCATACAATTTTAAACTTTATTTCTATACACTTAAAGTCCAAAATGAAATAAAGAGAGTTTACATTTTTTCAATCTCTTTGTAAAAAGATTTTTAAGTTTGACCTTCAACTACATAGCTTTAAAGCCTAAAATTGAATGGTTTTTTTTAGCAGTGATTGGCATGACAGTGGTTTTGCTTTCGCAGAATCGAGGGTCTGGAATATCACATCAATCAAATCAATCTTCTAGCCTATCGCAGTCCACTGCTGGACTAGGCCTCTCCCAACGTTAGGAGGCTTTGGCCTACTGTATCCACTCTGGCCAGATGGGTTGGTACAGGGTTTTATTTCGAGATATCCTTCTCTCGCAGTGATATCATCTGCGTATTTTTCTGTGAGCCGCTTCTTACGACACCCTTCGGATGAGATGGGATGGTGATACTTGTATTCTTTCTCCGTCAAAACACGGATACTATCACATAGGTTACCCTTTCATCCCGGGATTGATGATATTTGGATTAAAATTCCAAGCGGGCTTCCATCCGCAAATGTTACATCTTATTGACGTCAATTATGGTTAAACTTAGTTTACCACCCCTCCCTAGAAGCTAGTGGAGAAGATGCGGTGCACAGGCGGCGTGCGTTTTAGTCGGTTCGAGTCCGACATAACCTCTCCCACCGGCTCCGGTGGTGAGGTATCCGTGGGGATGTTGCGCACGTAAAAAAAAAAGTAGAGGGTTTGAGTGGAAACAGTAGGCCAAAGCTGTCCAAAACTAGGAGGAGCCCTCGCGTGGTAATCGGTTATCACGACGTTTGTTATCATGACGTTCCGGTTCCGGTATCCGGCTCTACTCAACCAATTGCGATCAAAGTAACGGTAGATTTTAAGACTGACCAACCTTTCTAATAATAAAAAAAACAGCATCGAAGTCCAGCAGTTCAGTATTTTTTTGCGTCCAACGCAAAAAATTACTGAACGAACAAGAATTCGAAAAAAGAATCGTTTATTTTATATAAACAAAGTTCTATTTTTAAATCTCCGAAGTACATATAAGACAGATAAGACTGTTTAGAATTGTAAAATAGTATATAAACTATATAAAAATCAGGAAGTGTACAATGAAGGTAATGGTAGCATGAACACGAGTCAAAGATTTAGAGATATGTAGTGGCCACAGTTCAGTAAGCGACCGACCTCGTTGAGCACATCCCACGTCTAATGAGCACTTTGAGTTAAACAAAGAATTCCTTGTTGGTGTTAATTTTGGTACTTTTTGTCCTGAGAATATGGGTGGTGGGAACAGGATCAATATCTTTGGAGTCCCGACTAAAGTATCTAATATATTAGGTCTTTTGCCTATGAAATTGGCAGCAATTTCATAGGTAACGACATTTTATATAAATCGGTACACCTACACTGAATATCGGATCTGGCGAAACTTTTACATTTGAAGTTGGGTGATCAGAAGGCAGTCGTTTGTACGCGGTCAGAAGGCGAGGGGAAAGAGTACGAGTGCGGATCCAGGCTCCAGACTACAAGATTGGGATGCGATCGGGATAGCAGCTGGACTTTACTGCATTCTTTTCATCAGATGGGGCGAATGCTAGTCTGACACATAAGTGGTATTTAAAAAAAAAGCTCTGAGTGGAACATTATATGCAATAGATATTTTTTCAAATGCCACTTCAGACAAACTCTTCAGCTACTCTTTATCTTTTTTATATAAAAGAAAGTCTTGTTATTTACACTATTTATAACTCAAAAACAGCTGTAACGATTTAGCTGAAATTTGGTGGCAATGTAGTTTAGAACCAGGAGACGGCCATAGGATACTTTTCATCCCGTCGGGAACGAGATCAGAAATCTTTGCGGGCAAAGCCGCGGACGTCAGCTAGTATGTGATATTTCTACATTCGATGCGAGCTTCTGTTCATATTCACGGTGTTTAAAATATGATGGACTCTACAATTAAATTACAGAAGGCGTTATGTTTGTATAATCGTATAATTTACGGTCCAACCACACCATATGATGTATAATATAAACATGTGGCTGGCATGCGTCACATGCGGTCGGAGGAGCACGGAGGATGCGCCCTCACTGTTTATATCTACGAAACAAACATTTATTGTGGTAATAGGTACTACCTAACGCGTTTACCACACACGATAATTCTATTTTTTTTTATACCACTTAGTTGGCAGACAAGCACACGGCCTACCTGATGGAAAGTAGTTACCGTGGCCTATGGACGTGTGTAACACCAGAGGAGTCACAGTCGCGCTGCCAACCCTGTAAGTACAGAGTTTCTGTGCCGTCAGTAGAAGACAAATCAGGACAAGCTTTTAGTCTTCCCACTGACGGCACAAATTCTCCAGTGAGCTCTGGCTACCCTACTCACCGCTGGGAACACAACACGAAGTTATTATAACCGCGGTATTCTGTAGGGCGGAGGTACTTCCCCAGTCGGACTGCTCAATCGGGCGGAAATACCGCCGTGTCCTACCTCCTCTAATACTTTTTTCGGAAATAAAAGTAACCTAGTTACACCTTAGAACAACAGCTATAGTAAAAACTTTATCAAAATCGGTTCAGTAACATCAGATATTACCGATTACAAACAGACCATAAATTTGTCTCCTGCATCGTGTAATCAGAAACTCCAATGTTATTTATTTACATAGATAGATTTGGGTACATATATGTATTTGTGTGTAGTTATTATTATTGCATGTCGCTATAAATTGCCGCGTGGTTCCCGGCAGAGTAGAATATGAACCACCCCATCTCTTCCCATGCGGTATCGTACAATGCGACTAAGGGATAGGACTGTTTAATTTCAGACAGATATATACATTTCAGATTCAGACAAATGCATGGTTTGAGTCAAAAATAGTGCCCAGAAGACGGCAATAGGCTCAGCCCCTATTAAGTGGGACCGAATTTAATGATTGGTGAAATTTGGTTGTTAATTCACATCTGTCGAACCCTCTGGGGATAAAGGCGTGATTATATGTATGTATAATTTTTTATAATTATACTAGGTATCGTGACTTTTCGCGAATCTTGGAACTGAACTGAAACGGAAGAAGTCCCGATACCTAGTATAATTATGAATTCACACCGCGAATGTATAAATTTATTTCAGTTGATCCTAATACGTAACAAAATATTATGGTCAACACATGTTAAATAAAATTATCGCCCTACTTCGCCTCTCTGTTTCCTCATTGTGTGTCTAGAGGTTTATTTATTAATATCACTACCTAAATAATTGTATTATACTTACACAACGTTATCTATCTATTCTAATATAAATAAACTAGATGCTGCCCGCGGAACCGCCTGCAAATTTCGGACCCGTTCCCACTACACATGGGAATCTATTCCCGCGTAAAAAGTAGCCTGTGTTAATCCATACTATACACATTACACATACTTGTAACAAAACACCATTTCTTAAAACTGGTCTTTTTGTATTTTTAACTTGGTTTAATCACTGAAAAGGCGGAACCGATATTGACGGTACTTTCACAGAAAGACAACTGACATTATAAGGCGACTTTTAGGAAAAAAATAAATAAAGAAATCGCGGACATAGTTATGTAATAAAATAAATAATAATAATATTATTTTCATTCCCGAACCTGAAGGAAATGAGATCTTTCGTTGGAACGATACAATATTGTGAAAAATTTAAACATTACAGTACAGCACCAATAACACTGTGTTCAGAATGTTTTAAAATTTAAATTTATTAAAATTGTCTCCTTCATCCATGCGTAAATCAGGGTCGCATATAAAACTTGCAATTTGCAATCCAGCAGACTGTTCTATTATTTCTTATAATAATATGGTTTACTAGCCGTTGCCTGCGGCTCTGATCCCGTTCCCGCTACCCACACGAACTTCATTCAGGAAGTACATAGTCATGAGCTATTCCAGATTATATCTATAACTTTTTAATGAAATTTTAAAACATACATACATATAATCACACCTTTATCCCCGAAGGGTTAGGTAGAGATGAATTAACACCCACATTTCACCAATAATTGTATTCGGTCCCACGTTATACGGGTTATATAGCCTATTGCCGTATTTCGGGCACTAGTCAGTCAGCTAGTCAGCTCGTCCGTTCATCTGGCTAGGGGGGTGTTCTACCTTCTGTTTGCCTTCTCGCGGTCTCCACTCTAGGACTCGTTTCCTCCAACGGCCATCGGCTCTTCGATACGGTATTACGGTTAGTTAATAGTGTCAAAAGGTACTTACTACGTCCAAAAAGTAATCGACATGCGGCCTTTTATGCACGAAGAACCGGACAGGGTGCTTGTCTATCGTGACCTTGAGCACGAAGTCCGGTGGCGTGCCCGGTTTCACCGTCGGACGCAGCATCGCGTCGTGGTGTGAATGGATTAGCGTCTCATCTAGATCTAATACCAGCATTTTTCTTTTTACTAGACCTGTAATGATAGAAAACATGTTAAGGTAAAGTATCATCCTTGTTTATGCCACGATGGCTTCGGTCTCGTGTCTCATCTTCAGGGATTCAGGATTTTTAAGTTTTTTTTTTTTATATTTAGGATACGTCAATTAGACTTCGCGTCGCCTGATGGGAAAAGAAAAGAGGGTCATCATTACTTACATATACCATGTAACAATGGTGGCACTCAGCTTGACGACCTTATCATATCTTTTAAAATGTTGAATTGTTTTTGGGAATAAATTAATAATTTTTTTATATGCTTTGTCACGTCCCGCTTAAAGGACTCGGGACTAGAGGAAGAAGGAAACACGTGAGCTGGTAATAAATTTGTCCCCCCTAGACTAGGTTTTAAAATTATACTTTAAATACTCGTAAAAGGGGTCGATAGGGCCCTGTACTACATAAGCTGCTATATTCTCCTAAAATTAGTGTACCATTAGTGGTCGAAAGACCACCCAGGGAGAGTTTGATAGCAAAAACATCAGTTGATCAACGATATTGGAATGGTATGATTTCGATAATCCGTCCAGAGTTTAATTCAGTATTGGCGTGTGATTACGAGGGTCTTACATAGGTAACTCGTTTACACGTTACGAGTTAGCTGCGCGCCAAAAACAATTTCTTCAATAAATGGTACTCAGGATGACGTAAATATTCCAGCCATTAAAAATTATATTGGGTATCTAAAGCAATATATATTGTAAAAAAAATTTTGGCTGTGAAGTTAGAAAAAAAGGTAAAAATTGTATTAACACATTTGTAGAACATGCCAGAGAACCTAAGTTCAATAACCTGTGATTTATATTTTATACAATGAGTAATTTTATTATGTTTGTAGTTCCATAAATAGTAGAACTATTAAATGCATCACTGATATCATACACTTATACAGTACACAGGAAACTACTATTTTATATATTATTATCTAATTATTATTATTACCGCGGTAGCCTAGTTGTATGGGTAATGGACTGCTGAGACGAGGTCTCGGGTTCGATCCCAGGTTTTACCATGGTACACACCAATGACTTTTCGATGCTTTGACTTGCGAAGTTATGTGTGTATTTATCGCAGGTTTATAAGTGCCCGGTTAATGGCAATAGGCTCGCCACCTATTACATTGGGACCTAAACATAAACTGGCGAAATGTGCTAGCACCTCTGCCCACCCCTTTGGGGTATATGCGTACGTGTATAATATAAGAGTTTATGTATGTTATTATTAGCTGTTGCCTGTGGTTCCGCACGAGTGTAATTCTGGACCCTGATTCAGCTAATTGTCAACCGCAGCCATACCACTGATAGTGCCAAAAATGTCATTAAATAGTAAACTGTATTTATACAACATTAAAGTTCAAAATTAAATGAAAAATAATTTATTGTATTTTTTCATTTACTCTACAAGATGACATTTTATTTTAGACTTTAATGGCATGAGATTAAAGTATACAATTGAATGATATTATCTACTGTGTTGGTGGTACAATAGTGGTTCAAATAGTAGAATCAGGTTCTTGGTCCCACTAATGCATACCTATAATCTATGTATACCGCTAAAATCTGTCCCTGTATCATAATTAACTCAAATCTGTTCATATGTTTGACCAATTTTAAATTGCATCCTTCCCTATATGACTTATGTGATGATATATGCAACCTTTGCCGCATGGTTTCAGGCAGAGTAGAATTTGGCCATCCCATCTCATCCCATGCGGTGTCGTACAAGGCGACTAAGGAATAGGGCTGATTAACATCAAACAGATATGTACAGCCCAGACTCAGTCTCAGATGAATGGCTCGAGTCAACAATAGTGTCCGGAATATGGTGATGGCTCACCCCTATTATGTGTGACCAAATACAATTATTGTTGAAATGTAAATATAATAAATTCACCTCTGCCTAACCATCCAGGGATGAAGGCGTGATTGTATGTATATAACCTTGACCCTGGCTTTTGAGCTATAGCAAGGTGACAGAAAAACACATGTACATAATATTTACTTGCATAATTTTTATGTTCGTTTTTGCTTGGTTACAAATAGTTTATGCATGTTGTCATGACACATCATGTTAGATATTCAATTGCTTCTATCTTTATGTCTTGTTTTTCTCTTCGAGTCAACGGCTAGGTCTGGGACATTGTGATTAGGTATTTAAAGCCACCGTTGTTTGCAATAAGGCCGCCCATTGTACATTTATTATATATAAAATCCATGTGCATTTGTGTATTTTGGTGTACAATAAAGAATATTTATTATTATTATTATTTATTATTAAAGTTTCAATCAATTAGCCCACCACAGTCAGCTGCAGAACATATGCCTCTCCCAATGTGCACCATTTTATCCGATCCTCTGGCTTCCGTACCCAGTATGTCCCAGCCAAAACATGTCCACAGCATACAGCAGTATTTTTATAGCAGTAATCCTGCTATAAGCCTGCCTTGATCTTAACATGATAGTGAGGTCACTTCAGTCCCAGTTTGAACAAGTATTATTCAGTTACACTATCAGAAGTAGCAGCACAGAATGAAAATTTACATGGACATACTACTTTCACGTCCAGTGAGGACGCTATTGACTGAACTGGTGATCAGTACATTCGTATGGGATATTTCACCGATTTACCGTATATAACGATTGCCATAGATGTATGACAACCGGGGCCAATGGGTTAACATTTATTTATGAACAAGCAGCTACAAGCTGATGTGTTCACATCTAGTAATAAAATGTATAGTCTCTCTATTGAAGCCTTAATTATCCGTCACTTTTTTGAGCTCCGCGTTGCCTAGTCATGCAGAACACAAAATCAGGACAAGCCTGTGGTCTTCCCACTGACAGCACAACAACTCTCCTGCGAGATCTGGCTACCCTGCTCACCACCGGATACACAAAACGAGATTATTATAACTGTGGTATTCTGTAGGTACTTCTCCAGTCGGACTGCTCAACTGGGATGGGAATACCGTTGCGCCCTACCTTCTACAAAATGTTGAAATATTGTATAATTGAATTTTATGTGAGTACCTACTGTGGCACTTTGAATAGATATATTGAATCTAGTCCATGATATCAAGTTAAAGTATGAAACATACATCAAACATTATTTTTTTTAAATTCATTTATTTAAGATGTATGCAGGCACAAAAAAAAACATAATACATATTTGACGTTGTAAATTGGTACATTAGTACTGATATTTCTACAAAAAAATTCTCCCAGCTGACCGAAGAGAGGAGATCGTGAAGAATAATAAAAGAGGTGTAAATGTGTGTATGATAATGGGGAGAAAACTGTGTGTTACCACACACAAGCTTCACATTATAAATAAATAAATGTACACCTACATACATATATTATTGGTAATAAAGATGTTTTCCAATAGATGAACATGCTTGCTTGGTTTCTTACTAATATTTGGAGAAGACTAACTGAAGTTCTAACTGGAAAGCTCTTATAAGAGACTACAATACAAGTACATTCTTATAGATAACAAAAGAGCATAGGTGGTATAGTATAAAATTGATTTTGATTTAAAACACTGGATTGTTTACATTTCAAGAATACGAAAAATATTATGTCGGCGGATGTTTGTTGGTAATATTTACATATTAAAGATAAGGTGTATGGTACGAAATTGGTTGATTTACCTGTGCAATGTTATCGATAAAAAAATTAGATAAATAATACTCACTCAGCCTGTGTCTAGATACTGGCGAAAGTGGATACATCTCATATTTGACGGATTGATATTGAGCCAACTGAAAATCAAATGCCACGTGAGATTTCCTTTGCCTGCGTTAAAACTTATAAGATATTCAACAACGCAGACATTATTATTTATATTTACCGCTCGATATTGCTTCTTAAACATATAACAAAAACAACTCCATACTTTTGATGCGAGCAGCATGAACGCGCGAAGGCCCATTTGCAACCGTTTCAGCATTTGAATTGTTTATAAAAAGATCACTATTATACAAATAAGCTTATTTTTAAACGACTGTGGGTAAAACGAGATCATTGACGGCGTAATTCAGAACAAATTCATTAATAATCAACTGCCGAAAACATCCAACCCGCCATGACATAATCGACCCAATTCGCATGCCATAAACATGTAGAGGTGCTAGGTTTTCCGTTAGTGGTTTCATTTTGGTCTATGATTATAGTGATGCCTGAAAAAGTGTAAAAACCGGTTTTTTATTGAAAGTTTGGTATTGATTCAGAATTACAAGAGCTTGTAAGTTATCCGCTTAAGCTCTCATTGAAACGCGATTTTGAAATTTTACCGAGTTGCATTGCCTTGCAGAAGGCTTTCAACTCTTGAAACGCAAGAAGGCATTGAATCAATTTCAGCATACTTTTCAACTATTGGTTGTAACAAAATTATCCAAGTTCGTCGTTTTGGTCAATGAATCAAAAGTGTGGAAGTATCGAATAAAGTTGTGTGTGTTCTATTACTTACTTATTTAAAGTGCCAGTTAGTTGTAACGCTATAACCTGACTCCCAAATTGAACCCAGGAATTCACGCACGACAGTTGGACTTGCTACCGGTGTTTAATATTTTACCGGTGTTTCTTAAATCACTTTTATATTAAAAAAAAATCTTTTAACATATAATAATCTATTGTTGAGAGGAGGTTCTATTGTATGAAAAAACAATGTAAACAATAAGAGAATTTAATTCTAAAAGTAAATATCTAGCAGTATAAACAATCAATTAAAATCATACACAGTTTAACAAAATATTTAGCCAGTGACGCAGAATCCTGGCCCGTTAGGGGGCTGAGCGCCAACACCACGACGGTTCATGCGGCAGGTGTGCTCCTCAAGGCGATGGTATACTTCAAGCGGAGGACGATAAATGTATATGTCACGAGGTATTTCAGGGCTCCAAAGCTTTTCTGCTACAGCACTAGCGCGGGGCCATACCCTGAAATCAAGATTTAAAAAATATAGTATATTAAATTGAATTTCTTTTCGACAATAAATTGCATATGTACTTATTTGTATTCATGTTTGGAATCTAAAGTAAAGAACATCTAAATAAGACCTTCGGTGCTTAAGCCAATTTCACCTGCAAGCCGGTACATGTTGGTGGTTGTACATACTAGTGACGCAAGTTTTCCTCTTTGGAGAGTCCAGAAGTCCAGGCGGTATTTATTGTCGTTATAATACGATTCAGGATTTAAGCTAGATTCATTTCAAATCCTAAATCTCTAGATTGAATTCGTCAATGGTCATAATCTTTACCCAGACAACAAATAATAATATGACCAATCATGAATATCTGTCTGACACTTAAAATGATATTTTAAAAGAATCAAACTACCTAGCAATTAAGTTTCTGTCATCCACGACCTCTGCCCACATGCAGGCCTCGCCTCCAACAATATTATCTAAGTTGATATCGGTGGACGGCTCCGGTATTATATGACGAGGGTCTACTTGGTAATACTCAATCCAGTTTCCTCCAGATTTGAGCTGATCCATGTACCATGCTGCTGAGTAAATTAACTTGTGGCCCGATTTCAGGATCTGTGAATTAAAAGGACGTATAAATAAGAAAAAAAAGCTGGCTCACAAAAAATGCTTGTCTGATTCAGAGAGGTACGATAAGTCATTGCCCTGGTAGAACCAGGCGTAACGTGTTTAGAGTGCACCTCTCTAAACGGAGGGCTGGATCGTGCATTTAGCCAATACAGTTCTTCAGTAAACGCTACCGTGAAAAATGTTACCCACTCGAACAGGGTCGGTAGCACGAGTGTAACTCCCCTGGTGTTGCCCACGTTCATAGGTCACGGTAACCACTTTCCGTCAGGTGGACCGTGAGCTTGTTTGCCACTTAAGTTATAAATAAAAATGTGGTTTAAATCCATTCAATTATTGCGTGTGGAGCCGTATTAGCCGGTACGCCTACTGATTAATAGACGAAGCTTCAGCGCAAGCTTTCTTTTCGGTGTCAGGATAGTTTCTGCACTAAAAGTGAACGGGCCTTGGTTCAGGATTTCGACAAATCCAAAACTAGCACTGTGACGATGATCATTCATAGATACTCACTCGAACCAAAGTTTGATAATCCAACGATTTCCATACTTGTATGATAGCATCGTCTCGGAGTGGGACGTCTTCATCGAATACTTCCTGCAACATGTAATAGTAAATTTGTTTGATCCCTTATAATATAAGAAAAAAAAAATTAGTTGGACTTGGATTCCCTATCATCATGAGTGTAAAAAAGAAAAGTAATCGTCGTCAAATTCTATGCGTAGGTAATTGTGGTAGTACAACACGTATATTGACTAGTGTTACGGCTACAGCTTATACTCGTATTTTTCACTACAAAATATTGTAAAGATTTACATCTCTATAGTTTTTAAATTTTTTAATGATGTTTGGCACTTTAGAGATTTTTTTTTTCTAAGGGGTCAAAACATTAAACAACAAGCACATTAGAGTAAGTATTTTTATGTGTGGTGTGTATAATAAATAGTTTCTTTCTTTCTTTCTTTTCTTTCTTTCTTTCTTTCACTAAAGTGCCAAACATCGCAAAAGATTTTTTAGCAAAATAGCAATAGAGATATAAATGTCTATAAAGTTTTGCTAAGTGTGTTTAGTGAAAATGTAGCGAAATAAATGAGCTGTAGACGTACCTTAATACAACCTCTACTCAAGTACAGTACTCAGTATTTGTTTTGGCACGTCTTGGTTCAGCTAAGGTCTGTTTTTCGGTTTTCTATAACGCTCTATCTATTGAACAGTGAATTCTGCAGCTTGATATCTTTTAAAGTAATTTAGATTTTAAAATGTCTTGTACATATACGGTTTTGACTACTCTATAAAGACTATCCACCTTTATACGTCTGTGGATCAAACACAGATTATACTATCAACTTGTCAGTCCGATGTAGGTACAATAGAGAGACCACTCCACATAACCGAAAAGATACGAACCGGTGTTTAGCCAGACTACAGACTCTCACTCGTCAAGTACACGAATGCTTTATTAAACCGACTTTCCACGGTACTTTATAATTATGAGTTGTTTCTGGAAGCGCAGACATGTCCATATGCATTCAAAACAGACCGACATGCATCTCAGAAAACTATTCCTACGTGGATATCCATGGTTGTCCACCGTGAGCATGAGCAAATCTGCCGAGTAGCGCACCAGGGTATGCCTCAATTCAACTTACGTACCTGCCATACTATAGGTATAGCGTTCGGTCCTAGAAGTGGGAGCGTTTTGTTCATGAAGTAAGCATGCAGCTGGTTGGGGTGTGTCATACCGTTCGCTGTCATGAACTCCATGATTTCAGGGTTGGATCTCCTGGAAACAACAAAGAAATTGGACTCAGGTGTAAGCAACTTCAGTTTTAAACTGCCTCATAGTAGAAAATGTTTCTTTTATGTAATATGGATTTCAGCTAATAATTGCAGCTTTTGACCCATCAATATGATTGTTGAGGTGTAGAGGTAGTGAATGGAACTGCTACGCAGTGGGTGCGGGTTCGATTCCACATATAAACATAACGTAAACATAAATTCACGTCTATATCCCCGAAGGGGTAGGCAGAGGTGCTAGCATCCACATTTCGCAAGTTTAATAGGTGGCGAGCCTATTGCCATTAACCGGTCACTTATAAACCTGCAATAAATACACACATAACTTCGGAAAGCATCGAAAAGTCATTGGTGTGTGCCATGGTAAAAATTGGGATCGAACCCGAGACCTCGTCTCAGCAGTCCATTACCCATACCACTAGGCTACCGCGGTTATTATATATTTTGACATTTATATAATCGAAGATACCTACCTACGTGTTATTTTTAAGTTATGTTTTTTGCATCTTACTGTTTATGTTTTCCTTTTTTTTTTTTCCGATGGTGGATATTTTTATGTGTAGTGTAAGTGTGTGTGTAGTGTAAGTGTGTGTGTGTGTATGATAAATAGTTCTTACATTCTTTCTTTCAGGTCTTAGGCAAAGGGGGTCATCATTACAGACACCTGTAGTATTACAATCATAGCAGGATTTTATACATATTAACTCTCATGTCATTCAAGTATTATTTATAATGAAAAAATCGCAACGAGGGATATTGTAGACTGCTTACAACCTTTTTACATACATACATATAATCACGCCTTTATCCCCGGAGGGTTAGGCAGAGGTGAATTAACTCCCACATTTCACCAATCATTAAATTCGGTCCCACGTAATAGGGGGTGAGCCTATTGCCGTCTTCCGGACACTATTTTTGACTCGAGTCACGCATCTGAGGCTGAGTCTGGGCTGTATATACACCTATCTTTCTGATGTTAAACAGTCCTATCCCTTAGTCGCCTTGTACGACACCGCATGGGAAGAGATGGGGTGGTTCAAATTCTACTTACTCTGCCGGGAACCACGCGGCTTTCTAGGACCCTAATATATTTCTAGGTCCCTTTTTTTTTTTTTTTTTTACGTGCGCAAAATCCCCACGGATACCTCCCCACTGGAGCCGGTGGAGGAGGTTATGTCGGACTCGAACCGACTAAAACGCACGCCGCCTGTGGGTCGTTTTGGTTGCCGAAGGTGAGGTTGACAGGCATATCCATCGCACCCCGGCCGACCCAGGGCCATCTCTCACGATCTGGCTCTCTTCTCGGGTGTGGGGACTACAGAGTCCCCAACTCGTCCCCGTAAACGGGGAGGCGCGCCACGCGCGCCACCGCCGCGGCCTGCTTCTGCCAGGGTGACAGGCGGCTTCACCTGTCACCCCCAGGCCGGCGCTCATGGGGGGCGGAGGTCGTTCATCGACCTCCGACGCCCGAGTTGCCTTCGTACGCGGGCAGCTTGTCTTGCGATCCTTCTTCGCTCCCGCTGCCGCTCCCGCCCCGCCTCCTCCTTCACGAGCATTACTTGCTCGCAGAAGGAGGCGTCGGCCGCCCACGCATCCGCGCAGCGAACCATCGCCGTCAGCAAGGTGGAGAGCGTGAGAACCCTCACTCCCAGTCCGCCACAAGCTCCCGCCTCGGCGTCTCCCACGCCGGACACTCGGTGTCTAGGTAATATATTTCTAGGTACCTAATATATTTCTAGGTCCCTAATATATTTCTAGGTACCTAATATATTTCTAGGTACATAATAAATCCTTAATATATTTCTAGGTACCTAATATATTTCTAGGTAGGTACCTAATATATTTATAGGTACATAATAAATTTCTAGATACATAACAAATTTCTAGATCCCTAATATATTTCTAGGTAGGTACCTAATATATTTCTGTGATTCTACCTGAATATTTACAAGGTTCAAGTACTTATGTGAGAGTGATTACAGTAGGTAATAAACACGCTGTTCTTACATAAAATGCTGCTATCGATACTCAGTGGCATCTCATTAAATAGTTCTGATAACCACTGTAATTAACTAACACGGCTACTTAAGATTAGTTTCGCTGCATGTTTTCTAGAATGGATGACGGTGGGTAGATAATGAACCCACGTTTAATATTTCTTTATAAACAACTTGGTGGCAGACAAGCGCGTGGACGTGTGTAACACCAGAGAAGCGACACTCGCGCTGTCGACCCTGTAAGCACAAAGTTTCTGTGCCGTCAGTGTAGAAGACAAAGCAGGACAAGCCTTTAGTCATCCCATTGACAGCACAAATTCTCCAGAGAGCTCTGGCTACCCTACTCACCACCGGGAACACAACACGAGGTTTTTATAGCCGCAATATTCTGTAGAGTGGAGGTACTTCCCCAGTCGGGCTGCTCAATTCGGACGGGAATGCCGTCGTGTCCTACCTCCTCGACATCACTCGACAACATTTTCTACACAAGCAACGGCTGCTGCGATCTTCGCATGCGCATACAATTTGGGGTTCTTCAAATGGGACATTGGGAGGTTTCTTCAGGGTCGGAAGCGCGAGTGTGACGCCTCTGGTGTTGCACAAGTCCATAGGCCACGGTAATCGCTTCCCATCAGGTGGGCCGTGTGCTTGACTGCCACCTTAGTGGTATAAAAAAAGCCTCGTTGGGTGATCAACAACTCTGTCATTCACATCTCAATCACAGCTCAGGCTGAGAGGTCATATGGCAGTCCTTTACGTTAACCTACTCAGTTACCACTAACTAGACAGTAGGTTAGAAGGAGGTAGGACACGGCGGTATTTACGCCCAATTGAGCAGTCCGACTGGGGAAGTACCTCCGCCCTACAGAATACCGCGGATATAATAAATTCGTGTTGTGTTTCCAGCGGTGAGTAGGGTAGCCAGAGCTCACTGGAGAATTAGTGCTGTCAGTGGGAAGACTAAAGGCTTGTCCTGGTTTGTCTTCTACACTGACGGCACAGAAACTCTGTACTTATAGGGTTGGCAGCGCGGCTGTGACTCCTCAGGTGTTACAAACGTCCCTAGGCCACGGTAACTACTTTCCATCAGGTGGGCCGTGTGCTTGTCTGCCTCTTAAGTGGTATAAAAAAAATGCGAATGGAAATATTGTAGTCACTCACCAACAGTCCAAGTTTACCTCATCACCACCAACATGGAAATATTTTTCAGGGAAACGTTCCTGGAGTTCTTGAAACAGTTCACCCATGAGCTTGTAGGTTATATTCTTCGTTGGGTCCATGGGACCGAGGCCGATCACGTCGTCCATCTGGTAGCATTTTGTCAGGATGTTCGGGTATGCTTCTCCCCAGGATCTTGTATGTCCTGAAAAAAGGATTTTTTTTATACCACTTAGGTGGCAGACAAGCACACGGCTCACCTGATGGAAAGTGGTTACCGTGGCCTATGGACGTTTGTAACACCAGAGGAGTCACAGTCGCGCTGCCAACCCCCTGTAAGCACAGAGTTTCTGTGCCGTCAGTGTAGAAGGCAAAGCAGGACAAGCCTTTAGTCTTCCCACTGACAGCACACATTCTCCAGTGAGCTCTGGCTACCCTACTCACCGCTGGGAACACAACACGAAGTTATTATAACAGCGGTATTCTGTAGGGCAGAGGTACTTCCCCACTCGGACTGCTCAATTGGGCGGAAATACCGCCGTGTCCTACCTCCTAAAAACACCGTTACAGGGCTTCAAAATAATAACGTCAAAAATCATTATGGTTTTGTCTGCTTGCTCATTTTCCATCTTTTGGTTTGTCTTATACGGTTTTTATGTAGCGACTTACCTCTTAGCTCCTAGAGGAAAGCCTGTATCTCGTCCATCAATAACCAGGACACAGGATTGGTATACATCTACTTTATACCACTGCCAAACCACTGACACTGCTAAAAAATTCATTTTATTTTAGACTTTAACAATGTGCGTTTAAAGTCGAAAATTGAAAGGCTTTTTACAGATAGAATGAAAAAATGTAATAACAGTTTTTATTTAATTTTGGACTTTAAAGTTATAGAAATAAAATCTAAAATTGAATGAATTCTTTAGCAGTGTCCGTGGTATTGCTATAGTAGAATCGACGCCCAGAATTGTATAATTATTATGGATGCATCAGAATATTACCTATTTTCTCTTTTTCATCCAATCGCAATCCCAGTTGCATCAAAGCTTGCACGTTCGGTGCCTGGGGTTATTTTAGATTAAAAAAAAAAAATTATTGTCTGTCCCCATTTATTATGGTGTGTAAATCTCTGCGGATACTCCTGCCCCACCGGTGCCAGTACATACATACATATAATCACGCCTAAGGTTAGGCAGAGGTGAATTAACACCCACATTTCACCAATCATTGAATTCGGTCCCACGTAATAGGGAGTGAGTCTATTGCCGTCTTCCGAGCACTATTGTTGACTCAAGCCATGCATCTGAGGCTGAGTCTGGGCTGTATATATCTGTCTGATGTTATACAGCCCTATCCCTTAGTCGCCTTGTGCGACACCGCATGGGAAGAGATGGGTAGAACCGACTAAAACGCATGTTGCCTTTTTTATACGTGCGCAAAATCCCCACGGATAAAACCCCACCGAAGCCGATGGAAGAGATTATGTCGGACTCGAACCGACCAAAACGCACGCCACCTGTGGGTCGTTTTTGGTTGCCGAAGGTAAGGTTGACAGGCATATCCCTCGCACCCCGGCCGTCCCAGGGCCATCTCTCACGATCCGGCCCTCTCCTCGGCTGTGGGGACTACAGAGTACCCAACTCGTCTCCCGCCTGCTTCTGCCAGGGTGACAGGCGGCTCCACCAGTCACCCCCAGGCCTGCACGCATGTTGCCTTTTGAAATTACCACTAATGTATCGCTCATACTCCGACTGTGTCGTCTGATCCTCCATAATCTAAGGATATTACCTGGAACATCGATCTCTGGTAGAACACGGATGCCTCTGTCTCGGGCGTAGTCCACGACGTGGTTGACATCGTTCTTTGTGTATATCATTGAAGGTGCGTAAGCACCTCGCTCACTAAAAAGTAAAGCATCCTTTTACATTCTCTTTCCATCATAGCATCTGAGGCTTAGTTTCCTCTTTACAGCTATAAATTATTTTTAAGTTGATTAAGATAGGAAAATTTGATTCATTTGCGGATATACATATATAGGAAATTTAAATCCAGATATATGTAATTAGGTAATGATTTCAGGCAAGCTTCGACGGCTCAGTAGTCAGAGCAATCCCCCTGTAAGGGAAAGATCGCGGGTTTGAATTCTGCCTGCACAGATTCAATTTTTTTCCAATCTTAATCGATTTGTATGGTCAGCATACTAAATGCTTTAAAATTTCATTCAATATTTTTATGTGGCGTATTAATAACGATTCGATCGACTGTAATTTAAATATTGATCTCCGTCTGACCAAACAGCTTGTTCTATCTTCGTTGTAAGTGTATAGTCTCAGTAATACATATAACAGTTTGACTATAGTTTGAGGTGTAAACCATCCAAACACGCCATGTTGCGCAAGAGTGTGCACAACAAAGACGAGCAACAAGGGTGTGTCCACGAATGATCAATCGTCGAACAACTAGCTGCGCAATATGTTGCGCACTTTGCAACTGGCAACATCGCACGTTTGGATCAACGTGAGGGACAATGATAACCACAGTACCTTAACATTTTAATCTTTTACAGATTTCAAAAAAAAAACTATAGTTTTATGAAATTAATGAGATGCGTTGTGCATTTAATACAGATAGAAGTGGCCATTCAAACTATTTAATTATAATGAATAAATAAGAGGTAGCACAAATTGAAAATTAGGTGCGATGAAATAATTTCTAGTGTGCTGTGTCTTGGGACGAGAGAAGTAAAAGTCTCTACTGAGTCTACATAGCCTCCAAACAAAGCCCGGGTCGATCACTAAGCATAAATAAAAGATAAGACATAATAGGTAATCCTACCTTAATTGAGGAAACCTTTCGCTCTGGTAAGGGAAGCTCTGGTCATCCACGATGTGCCAATGCAAAACGTTCATTTTGTTCATCTCCATCGCATCCAGGGTCTTCAGAATGTTCGCCATGGAGATGTAATGGCGCGCTGTGTCTATGAGCACACCTCTGTGAGGATACCTTGGATAGTCCAAGATTTCTGTCGCATTAATCAAAACAGACTGGAAATAAATTATAGAAATATTCACCTTTTTGGTTTAGCTTATAATTTTTTCAAGGGTGTGACTGCCATCTAATCTTGAGAGGAAAGACCGTTTCAAAACATTATTCTTCAATCAGCAGAACTCCGATTTTGTTTATTGTCAACCACAGTCATACCCACAAATACAGCAATAAATGCCATTTAATTGTAGACTTTAACCCTGTTTCAATAAAGCTTAAAATATAATGGCATTATTTTGCAGTATCAGTGGTACTATATAACAGTGGTTGACATTTAGCAGAATCGAGATCCAGGTATACTGGTTGCAGGAGAAGCTGACTTCACCCGAAGGTCTTGGTGGTCTTTAAAGGAAGCAGGTCAAAATGATTTTACCTTGTAGTCATCGGACAAGTAAAAGAGTTGTGCGAAGGTCTCCATCCCTCTCAGCGCTCCCCATATAGTGTTGCTCTTTAGGAAAGACACCTCAGAAGTGTTCAAGTTATCTGTAATTACAAGCTGTTATGAAGTCGATTGCTCCAGACTGTTGCTCCAGACTCCAAACTCGGAGTCCTGAACAGAGTGAGACATTTTATCACGCCGGAGTAGCGGTATCTTCTGTAGGTACAAGACACAAATTCGCTCCTATGTGGAATACTGCTTGCATCTCTGGGATGGCTCAGCAAAGTACTAACTAGATGCTCTCGACAGGTTGCAGCGACGTGCGATCCGCATTATTGGTAATCCCGAGGTAACGAACACCTTAGAGCCCTTGCAGATGCGTGGAGATGTTGCGTCCCTGGCAGTATTTTACCATTTGTATCATGGTGAATGTTCTGATGAGCTATTTCAGTTAGTCCCACCCTCCCCTTTCCTACACAGGACAACACGTGCAGGGCTTAAATGTCACCCGCACACGGTGCAGAATATCTGATCAAGAACCTGGCGGTTCGGTGACTCTTTTCTTTGTCGCACCATAAAGACCTGGAATTCATTACCAGCTCACGTGTTTCCTTTTTCCCACAGTCCCGGGTCCATTAAGTGGGGCGTAAAAAAAGTGTATGATGAGGCCGTCAAGCTGAGTGTCACCATTGTAACATGGTAATATTTAAGTTACAGTGACCCTCTTTTCTGAGCCTTCAGCTTACCATCAGGCACCATGTGCCCTATAAAATATTTCCAAGCGCCTACAATATGAGGTTTTTCAAGCGGGGAAATAGAAGGTTTCTTCAGGGTCGGCAGCGCGAGTGTAACGCCCCTGGTGTTGCCAACGACCATAGGCCACGGTAACCACTTCCCATCAGGTGGGCCGTGTGCTTGTCTGCTATCTAAGTAGTATAATAAATTATGTCGGCATTATTTGAAGGACACTAGATATAAACTTACATATTTCATCCATGCTCATCTGTGGATGTTCATCGCAAGGTTTCATTATTTTGATCTGAAGTTCTGTGATAAATCCTTTATAGTTGTTATCTGCGTTTGTGTGATCAGCCACATGTCTGTACTTTCTCGTATTCCTCCATGCGATGTGGTGTAAGTTCCTTAGAACATTGAGGTATCTGCTTATGGCTGACGTTAAAATGTGACATGTTTCGCCTTTTATCTGTTGAAGGAGAGGATCCATTACATTTTCATTTTAAAAATGTGCCCCAAACGATGGTTGCGCACTATAGGTAGGATAAACAAGTTGACCCAGGCTTAGGCCGAGGCGCTGCGACAGCACAATACGCAGCTCCCCATACCCGGGGATTAGATGGGGACACCGTGGTCCCCATTCAATCTCGAAAGAGAAGGCCATCACTACCCACGATTTTTTACGGAGGATGATATTCGTGGAGATTACCGCACGAAAAAATATATTAAACTAGCTGACCCACCCCAGCTTCGCCCGGGGTATATTTTGAAGCTTCATATCCCTTTGAGCCCGTATGTTTTAGTCTTCAACATATGTATAAAAATTGCCGGATTTGTTAACATTTATTATCAATGCTGCGCTCCCTTAAGTAGTAGCGTGATGATATATAGCCTAAAACCTTCCTCGATAAATGGACTACCCAACACTGAAAGAATCATTGAAATCGGACCAGTAGTTCCAGAGATTAGCGCGTTCAAACAAACAAACAAACAAACAAACTCTGCAGCTTTATAATATTAGTATAGATATATAGAGTTGTGGACAATTTTCATGAAATAAGGCTGCCTTACCACCATTTTGTTAGTTTGCCTGTTATATTTCGAAAATTTTGAACCCTATAATAAGGTGTAACACTCTTAGGTACATTGCATGGTTCAGAACACAGCTCGCGGGTTCGAATCCTGCCAGAACTGATTCAGATTGTTTATCTTAATCGATTTGAATAGTTAAATATAAATGCTATAAAATTTCATTCACATTAAAATATTATGTTACTGAAACACCGCATAACCGCGGTAGTCAAGTGGTATGGGTAATGGACTGCTGAGACGAGGTCTCGGGTTCGATACCAGGTTTTACCATGCCACACACCAATGACTATTCGATGCTTTTCCAAGTTATGTGTGTATTTATCGCAGGTTTATAAGTGCCCGGTTAATGGCAATAGGCTCGCTACCTATTACATTGGGACCTAAAAATAAACTGGCGAAATGTGGGTGCTAGCCTCCTCTGCTACCCCTGCCTACCCCTTCGGGGATATAGGTGTGAGTTTATGTTATGTTACTGAAACAACTGTATTGCGGGGGAAAAAATATAATATGCCTATTATAACTTTAGTTATAATAATATTAATGTACATATTTAGGCTTGTTTGTAATGCCTGCAACAGTTGATAACAATATGATCGGTAGGTAAATAACACATTTGTTTTTACCCTGTTTCTATGGGGATAATAGGTACTCATGGTACTCTGCGCAGTGGGTGTGTGTTTATACACAGGTATGTGTTAGGTCGATGAATGATCTCCGCCTCCAATGGGGGGTGACGGGTGGAGTCATCTGTCACCTCTGTCAAGCAGGCAACGCCACTCGCGCCTCCCTATTTCCAGGGACGAGTTGGGGATTCTGTCGTGCCCACACCCGAGGATAGGGCCAGATCGAGAGACCCTGGGTCGGTCGGGGTGCAAGGGATATTCCTGTTAACCTCACCTTCGGCAACCAAAAAAGACCTACAGACGTTTCCGCACGCAAAAAAAAAGGTATATGTTAGTGGGTGCGTTTGTGTGTGTGAATTAGCATGAGAAGCTATTCACGCTAATTTATCTGCATTTTTCGTCTCATTTTGGAATCTAATCGCTTACTTATTGTGCAAAGACCATTAGGTTCACGATTTTGGTCATTTTTCTTTTTTTTTATACCACTTAGGTGGCAGACAAGCGCACGGCCCACCTGATGGAAAGTGGTCACCGTGGCCTATGGACGTGTGTAACACCAGAGTAGTCACACTCGCGCTGCCGACCCTGTAAGGACAGAGTCTCTGTGCCGTCAGTGTAGAGGACAAAGCAGGACAAGCCTTTAGTCATTCCACTGACAGCACAAATTCGCCAGTGAGCTCTGGCTACCCTACTCACCGCTGGGAACACAACACGAAGTTATTATAACCGCGGTATTCTGTAGGGCGGAGGTACTTCCCCAGTCGGACTGCTCAATTGGGCGGCAATACCGCCGTGTCCATGTGTTTAAACTGTCATGGCCACTCACGTTACTATTGGGACTATCGTGCTCACTTCGTTTTCCGTCTGTCCGTCTGTCAAATGCTTGGGGATATCGAGTTGAGATTCATACCACATACTCAGATCTATAACGTGTTGAAACTGTGCAAAAATCAAACTTCTAAGTCACCACATTCAAAATATTATATTACGGTTTATGTAGCTTAAGTTACGGAACCCTCGGTGCGCGAGTCCAACTCGCAATTGACCGGTTCTTTTCTTATATGTTTAAAACATGAGGGGTGTTCTCCATCCGATACCTACAGTCCATGACATAGAGCCCACTTGACGGCAATATACTCGCCTTCTATAACTTAGGATCGAAAATCATAATTGGGGAAAGGCGGGTGTTATTATACCTCTGCCCACATCTTTAGGGATATATAATACCTATATTCATCAAATATATTAAAACAGTGAGCAGGTCAAGACTCCTATTGTTTATTTACTCTCTTTTTATGCTTTGTTTACTTAAGTTTACCAAGTTCTAGCGTTGGATTTCCTATCGTGGTTGAGAGGTCAGCGTCGCTCTTTAAACTCTTCTTCTCTAAGTGAAACGTTCAGACTACCGAGAGGAACTCTAATAATAGTGAAGAGCAACTATGAGTAACTTATAGGCCAATCACGGTGACAACTTTCGTGCAAATTTACACTTAGTTCATCTCTGTTTACGTTATACTCATTTCTATCACAATATTGAAACATTTTATCTGCTCCTATTTAGTTTGTTGAGAGTCAAAGGGCAAATTAATATCACAAAATAAATAGACCGGCCTCTTCACAATGAATGCAGAATTGAGCATGGCAGTACAGTAGGTAATTATTAGATAACTATATTGTGATAGCGTAGCGAGGCTACAGGACGAGAGATGGACCAATAGGGTAACAACGTGGAAGGGTCCAATCGGCAAACGTCTCCAAGGCAGACCTTACACGAGATGGGCAGACGAGTTGGAAAAAATAGCTGGTCCCTGCTGGCCGCAAATAGCCCAAGAGAGAGAATTATGGTTTTCTTTAGAGGAGGCCTTCACCTTCACTTGAAGAAGGGTTCATGCAATCAAACGTATTTTTTATTTTATTTTTATACCATTACTCACATAGTCTAGGAATTTTCATTATCTAAGTAATTTATGTGTAAAAACAACATTAATATGTATGTAGTAGTACTTTTGCATGAAATAAAAGGTTTATTATTATTATTATTATTATTATGTGCTGTCTTTATTCTCGAAGTGTTTAAGACACTTCGGTAAATTTAATGAAATCACGGGCCTAAACCAAGTGACTTTCATGTTCTGGTAGTACGGGTTGGTTGTTTAAATCTTCTTGGAGAAATTTGCGAACTATGCGGCATGTATTTAATATGGCAGCCTTTTGCATCGTCATATATGTACTTTCGGCTATGTCTATTGATTTGAGGGCTTGTATTAAATGTTTGGGTATCACTCCCGTACCAGAGAGCACCAGAGGCACTATGTAGACTCTATTCATTTTCCAAATTCTAATTAATTCTTCTTTCAGTTCTGTATACTTGTTTATTTTTTCAGTTATGGTTTTATTGAGATTGTGGGTGTTGGGAACTGCAATGTCAATAAGAAATACTGTTTTATTTTGTTTGTCCATTAAAGTGATGTCGGGTCTATTGTTGTGAATGGTTTTATCTGTTAATATTGCTCTATCAAAGTATAGTTTATGGTTGGTGCTCTCTAGTACAGGTTTTGGATTGTATTGGTAGTATGGCGTAGGTTTGTTGGATATGAGTTTATGATTGATGGCAAGTTTCTGATGAATGATTTGTGCTATTTGATTGTGTCGGTGTGTGTAATCTGACTGAGCTAAGCTAGGGCAGGCTCCAGTAATGTGTTGAATTGTTTCAGAGTGACGGTGGCATTTCCTACATTTGTCATCTAAGGTGTTGGGGTCTTTAATTATGAATTTCCTGTAGTTTTTTGTATTTACTATCTGATCTTGAATACTTATCATGAAACCCTCAGTTTCGGGAAATAATGAGCCTAGTTTTAACCATTTATTTGATGCTTGGAAATCTATGTGAGATTGTTCTAAATCGTGAATGTGTCGTCCGTGTAATTGTTTACTACGACATTTGGTCAATTTCAGGTTTTCTGTATGTTGTTCAGTAGTAAAGTCTTTGCTTCTGTCGGTTAGATTTAGTGGTGTGTAATTTGTGTCGGATTCTACCGTTGCTTTGTGGATATTACTGAAGTAACATTTTTCATAAAAGAAATTTCTTAATTTTTGTACCTGCCCTTCCCAAAGTATTTTCAAGTCTATCATCCCTCTGCCGCCATTCTGTCTTTTTACGGTCATCCGTTCTATTGCTGATTTAGGGTGGAGGTAGAGGTGTTTTGTGAGTGTTGTCCTAGATTTTATTTCTAATTGGTTTATATCTGTGAAGGTCCATTTGACAATTCCAAAAGAGTAAGTCAGTACAGGTATTGCATATGTATTGATTGCTTTAAATAAGTTTTTTGAGTAAAGTGACCTTTTGCATATTTGGTTTAGTCTACGTATATATTCTTGGCTTAAATCTTTTTTAATTTCTGTGTGATTTATTGTTTTTCCTTGATGTAACCCTAAATATTTATATGTGTCATTTTCCTCCATTGTTGTGAATCTAATGTGTCCAGGTGAGTTTTCATTACTATCACTTTGGTTGTTGTTACTTACTTTACCTTTGTGTAAGTGAAGTGTTTTGCATTTATCTAAGCCAAACGCCATATTGATATCGGTGCTAAACTGAGATGTGATTCTTATGAGCTCATTCATTACTTTTTCAGATTTGGTGAAAATTTTGATGTCATCCATGTACATAAGGTGATTGATTGTAGTGTATGGTGTTAATTTATATCCGTGATTTGTGTTATTTAAAAGGTTAGATAATGGATTAAGGGCCAAGCAGAACCAGATTGGACTTAGTGAATCGCCCTGGAAGATGCCATTTTCGATTGGAATTTCTTCTGTTGTGATCGTTGTTGAGTTAATAGTTAGTGACAGCGAAGTCCTCCAATCAGACATAACACCTTTTAGAAAATTTATTATGTTTGGATTTATTTTGTAGATTTGTAAGATATGTATGAGCCATGTGTGAGGTACACTATCAAAGGCTTTTTTGTAGTCTATGTAAGTTAAATGTAAGTTTCTATTATGAGTAGTTGCATGTTTTAGAATGGTAGAATCAATAATTAATTGCTCCTTGCATCCCATATGTTTCTGCCTGCACCCTTTTTGTTCTTCTGCCAGTATGTTATTAAGTTCTATGTGTCTATTGATTTTATGAGTAATGCAGGATGTTATTAACTTATAAAGTGTAGGCAAGCAAGTTATAGGGCGGTACTGAGATGGGTCAGAGGTGTTACAGCTTTTAGGGAGCATGTATGTTATACCTTTCGTTGTAAACTTTGGCAGGTCTTCTGATCCTTTTATGATGTTGCAGATATTTTTCCCAAGTATATCATGAAAAATGGTTAGTTTTTTGTACCAGAAATTGTGGACACCATCAATGCCCGCTGCTTTCCAGTTTTTCATCTTTTTTGTGACCTCTTCAATATCGGTGCCAGTAATATCGTCAAATTCCATCGGTTCAATAGTTTTTGATTTTTCTATTTCCTTATTTATCCAGTCAGCGTTCTCATTATGTAGACTCTGTTTCTTCCATAGATCAGTCCAGTAGTCTTTGAGTTCAGTTTCTGTAGGTAGGCCTGATAGTTTGATGTTTGATTTTTCATTTAGTGATCTGTAGAATGATTTTTCATTAGTTGTAAATAGCTTGTTGTCAGTCTTCCTCTGCATTGATTTTTTGTACCGAGCTAATCTTTGTGATTTTAAACACAGCTTCTGTTTTAATGTGTCTAAGTACTCTTCGGGTCTGATATTATTCTTCTCGTGCGTAGAGTGTACTTTTGTTTTTTCAAATATTTTATTAACTCTATTGACGAATTTTTTACCTCTGTTATTATTAATGTATTGTGTTAACCTACCAATATCACATCGTAAATTTTTGATGTCAATTTCCAATCTCAGTTGCCAAGCTGGTTTTATAGCCGCTCTTTTTGGTTTTGAGGTGTTAGTAAAAATTTTATACCCTAATTGTGTGCAAATTACCATAGCGGTACAGTATATCAATGTGTGTACATGGGTTATGTCTGAGTCTAAAGAGTAATACTGCCCTAGAATCTGTGTGTTGAATCCATTCACCAGATCATATAGTTTCTTGCCTTCTCTAAGCCGAGGTAGTTTAGGCCTAGCTGATGGATCAGTTCCTGTATATTATTATTATTATTATTGTGATAGCAGGATGCGGCATGACTGCACTTTATATGATTAACATCACAGATATGTGTATGTTAGACTAGCTAATGCCCATTACTTCTCATGCGTGAAATTTTTTTTTCACCACTTAGATGCCAGACAGGCACACGGTGGTTGGTGGTGGAAAAGTGGTTGCCGTGACCTATAGACGCGTGCAACATCAGGGGAGTCACACTCGAGCTGTAAGCACAGAGAGTTTCTGTGCCGTCAGTGTAGAAGACAAAGGAGGACAAGCTTGTGGTCTTCCCACTGACAACACAATAACTCTCTAGTGAGAGCTGGCTAGCCTACTCACCGTTGGGAACATAAAACAAAGTTAGGTAGGAATATTATTGATCCTGCTCCCGTAACCTAGGTATATGTGTTATTTCAGCCTGATGCGTTCAGCGTTAGAACGTGATTGAATGCCAAACATCCAGACATCGTCTTCACAAATATAATATTAGTAGGAAGTAAGATAGGGTAGTCTAGTGGTATGGATAATGGACTGCTGAGACGAGATCTCGGGTTCGATCCCAGGTTTACCATGGCACACACCAATGACTTTTTGATGCTTTTCGAAGTTATGTGTGTATTTATCGCAGGTTTATAAGTGTCCGTAATGGCAATAGGCTCGCCACCTATTACATTGGGACCTAAACATAAACTGGTGAAATGTGGTTGTTAGCACCTCTGCCTACCCCTTCGGGGATATAGCCGTGAGTTTATGTTATGTTAAGGTAGGGTAGTAGGATAATCTCTGGGTCTGGGTGCGTGGGATATCCCTGTTAACCTCACCCTCGTCAATCAAAAACGACTCACAGGCGTCACGCGTCTTAGTCGGTTCGAGTCTGACATAACCTCTCCCACCGACTCCGGTGGTGGGGGTATCCGTAGGGATTTTGCGCACGTAAAAAAAGGGTAGTGGGATACTTTAAAACATAACGTGGTATCACCCAGACTTCTGTTCTTTTGAAGGAAAGTTTAGCAACTTAATTACACCACACAATACGAAATTAAGTCTACAGTTTCCACACTACGTTTTACCCAGCATATTATGTAGGTACTTACATTAAAATGACACTACGGAAAGATAATTTTTATTTTAAGATTATATTTCAGCACATAAGTAGGTACGTGTCTCGAATACAAAACGCTCGCAAACCTTGAATCTTCCTCGAATGTACCTAAGTATGTTCTATTGTACATTAAACTGTAAATGTATGTTACCGACTTGTCTCAGCTGTAAATGTAGTGGTGTACAATAAAGTATTATCTATCTATCTATTTATCTATCTATGTTAGTCGCATATTAAAATATTGTGAATTCTTTCTTTTAAACATGAATAAGCCCTGGGTTCGATTCTCCGCTATAAACAAATGACTTTTTTTTATGTAGGACACGTCAATTAGACTTTACCTCGCTTGATGGCAAGCTGAAGGCAAAGTCTCTGAAAAGAGTGTCATCATTACATAAATATACCATGTTACAATGGTGACACTTAGCTTGACGGCCTCATCATATGCTTTTTCACGCCCCGCTTAAAGGACCTGTTTAGGAAAGGAGAGGGTGGGACTAATTGGAACTTTGTATATTAATCAACATAATCATCATTCTAGCCCTGTCCAGGTTGCGTCCAAGGCTTTCACTTTGGAACCCAGGGCCTGCTCACTAGAAATACTTCACTTGTTCTTACGTGAGGTTCTTGGTTCGGTTCCGAGGCAGTCAAAATTATATTACGACGTATTTCTGTTAGACAACTTAATAGTACGGTGTCTGAAAACCTATCCGATTGTCAGCAATAGGTACCTACACCGCATATTAACATTGAAGAAAAAATTTAATATAGTTGTAAAATATACCTCTGCTTACTTCTACGGGGCTTTACTTAGGCGTGAGTATATTATAAAATGATAACAATCACGCCGACCTCCGGGACCTACGTGTGGTGACCGAGAAAGAATACAAGTAGGTATCACCACCCCATCTCATCCGAAGGGTGTCGTAAGAGGCGACTAACGGAAACATACGCAGATGACATCACTGCGAGAGAAGGAAAACTCGAAATAAAATCCTGTACCAACCCGTCTGGCCAGGGTGGAAACAGTAGGCTAAAGCCTCCTAACATTGGTAGAGGCCTAGTTCAGCAGTCTATTATTTTGTAATATAATTTCTTAAAATAATAATATTCATCCTATTAATTGTTTACACACGTTGCATAAACATCATTAATACTTATATCGTAAAATTAACGCGACATCGAATAGTAAACACATTGATAAAATTTCAACTAAAAATCAATATTTCTAACAATAAGATAGGTACCTCAGGACGCAGCTTAAAGTAGGTACTGTATATAAATACACAACAATATTTTATGTTTATTTTTAAATAAATACTTTTTTATAAGTACTTACCGTAAAATTAAAAATTGCCGGGCGTAATTTAAAATAAGTCTTATGTTTATATTGTTGTTGAGGCTTTGGCCACACTTCTCCTTTTGTTGGCGGATAGAGTGGACCAGGATTTATAATTCTCATACTGGCCACTAAAATTACGCTAAACGCGCTAAAAATTATAACACGACACAACATTATAGCCACCTAGTAAATTAATGTGCTATCGGAGTGACGGTTCGGAGTGTACTGATAAGTAAAATCAGTAAAATGGTCATTAATTGTCAATATCCTAGGCCATAGATTGATAAGACTCGGCATAACAAAGTAAGGAAAATAGAACAATAACGGTATGTAACTTGTTTATTTGTAATACTCAAGGCAAAAGTCGGCACGTGGACCCCGAACTCCGAGGCGAGGGCTTCGAATGAGACTGGAACTAGAGTAATGACAATAATGGTGGCGATGAGGAACTACGTTTTGTAAAACTTAGGGTAAATTATTCACACTAATATTAGAAATTCGAAAGTAACTATGTCTGTAAGTAGGTATGTCTGTATGTTACGTTTTCACGCCTTAATCATGAACCGATTTTGATGAAATTGGTAGATTAGACTTTGAGAATGGACTATGGGCGCGATAACTAACATCCAAATGGGTGGAGCTGCGGGTAATAGCTAGTCAATTTATAATATTTTATCATTTCATCACTCCTTCGTCTCAAGATGGCTGTATTGGAGAAGTTCTAATGCTCAAGGCATGGCTCAGTAGCTCAGTGGTCTGTGCATTACCTTGTAAGCGACTAGTCGCGGGTTCACACCCCGCCTGAGAATTCATTTTTTCCAATCGAAATTGATATCAAGATTCAGTCTCAATTTTGAAATAAATACATAGTAGATACCAAGAAGATTTATATAGCTATAAATTGTTAGCACTCCCATTTCACCGAGGGTAGAGTTTATCATTATTTTAAAATAATAATGTGATAATACACTCTCTGTTAAGTTCTTGATTTCTCATTGTTTATCTTAAGTTGGTCAACGACATACGTTATTTTTTTTATCGGTACCTACCTACTGGTTATTTCTCTGTCAACAGACTATGCCTTTGCAGCAATATTTTAAGGTTTTCATGTGTACCCATATACTTATTTACTTTACCAAGTTGTTATTTCTGTTTTCTTAAAAGTTTATATTTATTGTCCTACTTTAATTTCCTATTGAAGCAAAACCGATTTTAGTGAAATAGCAGCTCTAGTCCTTCGTACCAAAGAGTGTATAATTTCGTACCGAGTTCGGTAATTTCATGAGATGGTGTTACAAGATCATAAAAACCCAAGTTTTTGTATCTGTGCACCGCTACTATTGACGTTTCATTTTAGGTTTTTGGGGGCGGTATCGTCATTATTCTAGTGAATTTTAGTCAAAAAAATGAGATAACTCGATTTTTTTGTGTAGATTAGATGGATTAGAGTGTAATAATTTATTTTACATATCTAATGGTTCTATTTGCATTATCACAGGTAAGTGTTTGGATGTCAAACGGAGCATATATTTCACGATAATTGCATTATAAACGGGTGTATTGGCCGTATCCTGTCTTATTGATTCATAACCAGCCCTCTCGACTTTTTCCATTAAATATATGTATTTATTTACGACCTTTTAATTTGACTTTGAATAAAATCATGTATTTGGAGACGTGTAGAGTAGGTATGTTATAATTTTTTCAACATATAATCCGTACAGTTTTAAAACTAAATTTAAACACTTCTCTAGGCCTAAATCAAGATGATCGGGGGCCTGTTCGTGTATAATCACAAGGGCGAAGTCCTAATTTCGCGAGTGTATCGCGATGACATAGGGCGGAATGCTGTAGACGCATTCCGTGTGAACGTGATCCATGCAAGACAGCAAGTGCGGTCACCGGTGACGAACATCGCGAGGACATCATTCTTTCATATCAAGGTAATATCATCATCCTCATAATATCATCATAATCTGAACTTTTGTGAATAAAACTACTGTCAGACCTCAGAACACCGAAGGGAAGGCCTGCACCAGAGCCTTGTCTGTTGATCAGCAAGAGTATTGGCTTGCAGATGAAGTTGGCTAGGGCAATTAAGGTCTTTATAGAACCTCAAATATATCAAGATAATATATAGGGATCTTCCGTGCCATATTGATGGCCAATGGAGCAGAATAGGGCCACCCATATTCTTCCTATGGGTGCTGTAGATGGCAATTAAGGGATAGGGCTGTTCTCCATCTGAGAGTAAACATACAGGCCTTGAATAAGTGCCTGCTTGATGGCAATAGGCACACCCCCTATTACGTCGGATCGAAAATCATAGTTGGTGAAATGTTGGAGTTAATACACCTCTGCCTACACCTTTGGGGATTTACAGGTGTGATATGTATGTATATGTTTGTTTCTTATATAATCTTGAAAGAGTTTACCCAACATAATGATTCACAGTAAATTCAATATGTACAGCTCAACTCTAATTTAAAAAAAAATGGTAAGTATGGGACTTGAAAATCTGTGATTTGAGTACCTAAATATTATGTAGAGATTATGGTATATTATAGTTGTGGGAGTAATATAGTGGTATCAACTATTATTTTAAGAAAGAAAGAACTAATTATATCAATTAAATTTCATAATTAAGATTAAACTTTAAAATTAATAACCTGAGAAAAAGTAGTAATAAAAATAAAAAAAAGAATTAAGAGCTCTTATAAGATTGTGTGTTTTGTTTCATAACTTAATAAATCATCCTGAACAATATTGAGATCAGGTTAGTTATTATTTGGTTTCTGGTGACATAGGCTGCTCATACTAATGAGAAACATAAGTCATCATAAAATCATAACATTTGCTTATGTAGGTACCATAATATTTATTGCTTATCAATTTTACTAGGAGGTAGGACACGGCAATATTTCCGCCCAATTGAGTAGTCCGACTGGGAACCTCCGCCCTACGGAATACAGTCAGTGGGAAGACCAAAGGCTTGTCCTGATTTTGTGTTCTGCACTGAGGACACATAATTACGGGCAGCACTGATGTTACTCCACTGTTGTTACACATGTTCATATGTCACGGTAACTACTTTCCATCAGGTGGGCCGTGTGCTTGTCTGCCACCTAAGTTATATATAAAAATTGTATTGGTCTGGGTTTTCCATGTAAATATTATGTGTATATTTAAAAAAAAAACAGTAAATGTTTACTCCGCATACTAGATTCCATAACGCAAGCTAGTTAAGCTATGCTTACCATGGGTCTGGGTCTAGACAGTGTTGTGTAGAATGTTGTAGAATATTTATTTTATTTATTTATTTATCAAGCTGATTTTTAAATGTTTATAAGGTAGAATGAAAATCATGTCATTAGAACTTTTATTAATTCATTCCATGGTCATGTTAATGCCTATACACTAAACTGTGTACCATTTAACAGAGGGCCAACATCTGGCTGGCAGCTGTCACCAAACAGAATGTGAACGCAGCAATGGTGTTCGAGTTTCTGCTCAAGATCATAGACGTGATGCAGTCTTATTTTGGCAAGATCTCTGAGGAGAACATCAAGAATAACTTTGTTCTTATCTATGAGCTGCTTGATGGTAAGTTTCCATGTTAAATGTTTTTTTTATACCAGTTACCACTAACACATTGAGTTAAATTTAGAGATAAACAGGTTCCAACCTGCAATTAATGAATGAAACCTGCAATTAATCAGAAGACATTCAGAGGTGTTAAAATTATAATGAATACCACTGCTCGATTTAGCAGAGCAAATACATAATAAGTTAAAATATTAGTCCTAAATGTGATTTTAATTCATTGTATCAAAAGAATAGAACAAATGTCTCCTAGAACTAGACAGAACAAGTCTAAGAACAAAATGGGGATAATAATGGGCCACGGCCCCCTCCACAAGCGCCTATACACCATCTTTGTTACGGACAGTTGCCTTTGCAGGGGGTGTTTTTTATCGGGGAAACGGCCGCCCACGAAATATTGAAATACGTAGCAGTAGCCCATCAATGATCACAAATCCTCGGTAGAGTGAGGTTGCTCCGCAAAGCCTGTGAAGCCCCCAGTAAGCTTCTGCATTTCTGGGCAGAGCTAGGCTGGCTACTCTAGCCAGTACTCTACATGCACAATGGCCCAAAAGGAGCCTAAGTACGGACCAAGGAGTCCCTTTCCATTGTATTCCAAGTATAGAGCATCATATTTAGAACTGATGTTGATGACCTTTCCGTTTTTAATTACAGAGATCCTGGACTTTGGCTACCCACAGAACTCAGACACTGGTGTCCTGAAGACGTTCATCACTCAGCAAGGCATCAAGTCAGCTTCCAAAGAGGAACAAGCTCAAATCACGTCACAAGTAAGTTGGAAGTTCTTATCCTACCAAGATCTAGGTCCAAGACAGCTGACAATGTGAAGTCGTCTATCCTCCACTCCTTAGAGGACAACCCAGAACTTTGTTTAGCAAGCCCACTCCTTAATCTCTAAGCTACCGACGCTTATTGCCTGCAGAGTATATAGAATTGGGAACATTTACACCTTACATAAAATATATTTGAATTTTCAAGCTAAGTCTGTCAATCTGATAAAATATTTGTTTGCAGGTGACGGGCCAGATCGGCTGGAGGCGTGAGGGCATCAAGTACCGGCGCAACGAGCTGTTCCTAGACGTACTGGAGTATGTCAACCTACTCATGTCTCCGCAAGGTAACTTACATTTTTGAACACAATTTCTTTTTATCACTTCGGTGGAAGACAAGTACAGTACTTGAAAAGCGGTTACTGTGCCCTATGGACGTATGCAACACTAGGGGCGTCATACTCGTGCTGTCAACCCTGCAAGAATCTTCTAATAAAGAGCCTCAACTAGAAATGTAAGGTCTAGAATCGCTTTTGACACTAGAGAAATTAGCGGATACAAACGAACATTAGTATATTCATCTAAAACCACCAAAATCGGAATCAATGAATGAAATAATTGCAGCATCAGTCATTATAGTTCGTACGAATGTCGAGAGATGGCTCTCAACCGTCCCCGTAAGACGGATATATGTTTATAAGAATTTGTATGGTTTCAGGCGAAGGTTCGGTGGCTCAGAGGTGAGATAGGTCTCCCTGTAACGGACAGATCGCGGGTTCGAATACCGCCGGGACCAATTAAATTTTTTCTATCTTAATCAATTTGAATAGTTAGCATACTAATATAACAACATAACATAAACCCACGCCTATATCCCCGAAGGGGTAGGCAGAGGTGCTAGCACCCACATTTCGCCAGTTTATGTTTAGGTCCCATTGTAATAGGTGACGAGCCTATTGCCATTAACCGGGCACTTTTAAACCTGCGATAAATACACACATAACTTCGAAAAGCATCGAAAAGTCATTGGTGTGTGCCATGGTAAACCTGGGAATGAACCTGAGACCTCGTCTCAGCAGTCCATTATTAGCATACTAAATGCTTTAAAATGTCATTCAACATGTATTATCTTGTTTATTCTACAGGTCAAGTGCTATCAGCTCACGTGGCGGGCAAAGTAGTGATGAAATCGTACTTGTCTGGCATGCCGGAATGCAAGTTTGGCATCAACGACAAGATTGTTATGGAGGCCAAGGGGAAGGGCAATGGTGAGTACATTATGTAAGACAGGATAGATACATGCTACTTTGCTTATGTTTGTCAAAATGGAGGAAAAGACCTGCGATAGACTTTGGATGAAGTTTCCATACTCTTTTCTCAACTTTATTATCCTACTAATCATACAATATCGAATTAATATTATATATATTATAAAAGTTTGTGACAATGTTTTGATGTTGGTTATTCAGTCACACTCGAGTTAAGTTAAAGATCTCACTGGAGTGTTTGTGCTGTCAGTGGGAAGACTAAAGCCATGTCTGCCACCTAAGTGTTATAAAATAAAATAAAAATGTCCTGCTTTGCTTGCTTTCTTTTTTTTTTTTACGTGCGCAAAATCCCCACGGATACCTCCCCACCGGAGCCGGTGGAGGAGGTTATGTCGGACTCGAACCGACTAAAACGCACGCCGCCTGTGGGTCGCTTTGGTTGCCGAAGGTGAGGTTGACAGGCATATCCCTCGCACCCCGGCCGACCCAGGGCCATCTCTCACGATCTGGCCCTCTTCTCGGGTGTGGGGACTACAGAGTCCCCAACTCGTCCCCGGAAACGGGGAGGCGCGCCACGCGCGCCACCGCCGCGGCCTGCTTCTGCTGCGAGTGACAGGCGGCTCCACCTGTCACCCCCAGGCCGGCGCTCATGGGGGGCGGAGGTCGTTCATCGACCTCCGACGCCCGAGTTGCCTTCGTACGCGGGCAGCTTGTCTTGCGATCCTTCGTCGCTCCCGCAGCCGCTCCCGCCCCGCCTCCTCCTTCACGAGCATTACTTGCTCGCAGAAGGAGGCGCCGGCCGCCCACGCATCCGCGCAGCGAACCATCGCCGCGAGCAAGGTGGAGAGTGTGAGAACCCTCACTCCCAGGGCCCCTGCTTTGCTTGCTTGTAAAAGACTACACTGACGGTACAGAAACTCTCTGTGTTTACGGGGTCGACGCGAGTGTGACTCCTCTTGTGTTCCACACGTCCATAGGCCGCGATAACTAGTTCCCACCAGGTAGGCAGTGTGCTTGTCTGCCACCTAAGTGGTATAAAAAAAAGTAAAGTTAATTATGTAGACATCAGTTTCCACCTGGTTGCCGAATGCCCCATGTATTCATTGAAAAGATAAGAAATGGGAGACCTCGAGGATCTGAAGGTGGAACAGATCTTAAAATTTTGAAACAAGGTTCCATGAATCACCGTAATTGCCGGATATACCAAATTCTCCCAAGTGAAATGACTCGCACAGAAGGGCAGATTGCCTGCCCAGTCACAGACGTCCTCACTGGAACACACATACATAAATATAATTACGTTTTTATCCCTGAATGGTTAGGCAGAGGTGAATTAACTCTGCCTAAGGTGGACTGTTAGATAATGCCTTTGGCATTAAGTCCGCCTCTGTACAAAATTACTGTGCATAAAGTTGAATAAATAAAAAAAAAAATGAACACCTACATTTCACCAATCATTGTATTCGGTTAAATGTAGTCGGGAGTGATTATAGTATTGTTGACTTGAGCCATGCATCTGAGGCCGAGTCTGGGCTGTATATATCTGTCTAATGTTAAACAGCCCTATCCTTTAGTCGCCTTGTACGACACCACATGGGAAGATATGGGGTAGTCCAAATTCTACTCTGCCGGGTAAGTTAATATGTAGATATTAACATTCGCTTGGGTGGTCCCAGGCGGCATCTCGGGCAACACGGACAGCGACCCGGCGCGCTCGGGCAAGCCGGTGGTGGTCATCGACGACTGCCAGTTCCACCAGTGCGTCAAGCTCAGCAAGTTCGAGACGGAACACTCCATCTCTTTCATCCCTCCCGATGGAGAGTTCGAGCTTATGAGGTTAGTGTTCACATCCTCTTAGCGTTAGTTTTACTTCCGGGGTTAAATCCGGGAAAAAATTTAATCGGTCAAAAGTCTGTATAGACCATTAAATCGGCACTTACAAAACGTCAATAAAAAAGGAATATGAAAATCAGTTTAGTAAATGGACCATCGGTTCGAAACGTGGCCCCGACCTGAGAGGACTCCGCCAAGAAACTCAGCGGGTATTTTTTTTGGTCTATTTACAAACATACACTTAGTCTACTTAATATAAATACAAAAATTTACTTGAGTAGCGTAGTTGAGCGAACAGCTCATTTACAAGCTTGTTTATCATCCAAGTATTCTTGGATTTTATAATAGCCTTTCTGGCACAATTTACGTTTAGATAAATATTTAAATTTTTAAATTTATCTACAGGTAAATCCCTAATTTTATTAGGGAGCTTGTTAAAGAATCGTATACAGTAGCCCTGGTTCACCACGGAACCTCACACTGTAAGGAAAAAATCTCGAGTTGAAATCCCGTCTGAACCTATTCAATTTTCCTATCTTAATCAATATGAATAGTTAACATACTAAATGCTTCGTGAAAACGAGGGATTCAAATGTATTCACAACATAGTGTACACAGCCCAGATAAGTCATCTTTGAAATGATTGTTTGTACACAGGTACCGCACAACAAAAGACATTTCGCTTCCATTCCGAGTGATTCCATTGGTCCGTGAAGTGGGCCGTACCAAGATGGAGGTGAAAGTTGTCCTCAAGAGCAACTTCAAGCCCTCATTGCTCGGCCAGAAGATCGAAGTGAAGATACCCACTCCGCTGAACACTAGCGGAGTGCAGCTGATCTGCTTGAAGGGAAAAGCAAAATACAAGGCTTCGGAGAATGCTATTGTATGGAAGTAAGTTGTTTTGTTACCAATTATATGATAATACATGTTGTTGCACACGGTATGGCTTGTGGAATATTAAATTAAATATAAATATTCTACACAATGCTAGAACCATTGTAAGCATAGCTTAACTAGCTTGTGTTATAGAATCTAGAATGTGAATAAACATACTTAGATATTTTTTTTGTTGTAAATACATACATTTTTAATTTTTTTTTATACCACAGAAACATTTTTAAATTTTTTTTATACCACTTAGGTGGCAGACAAGCGCACGGCCCACCTGATGGAACGTGGTTACCGTGGCCTATGGACGTGTGTAACACCAGAGAAGCCACCCTTGCGCTGCCGACCCTGTAAGCACAGAGTTTCTGTGCCGTCAGTGTAGAGGACAAAGCAGGACAAGCCTGTAGTCATCCCACTGACAACACTAATTCTCCAGTGAGCCCTGGCTACCCTACTCACCGCTGGGAACACAACACGAAGTTATTATAACCGCGATATTCTGTAGGGCGGAGGTAGATCCCCAGTCGGACTGCTCAATTGGGCGGAAATACCACCGTGTCCACATCCAGACCAATGCAGATATACATATTCATGCATACAAATATTTTCACTGAGCGGGAATATTGACGCTGAGCCACAGGATGCTCAGATGAAATCTACAATTCTGTTGATTTTGTTATATTTCAAAACTACTTGATACACGCGGCTTTTGATCATATCTTTGGCCAACCAATGGAGATCAAACTTAGTAAATTATAAGTTCAACTGCATCAAATTCCGTCCAGTAGTTTTCGCGTTCATTTCGAACACAAAAAACAGACAAGAAGTCCAAAATAATATATCTTTGTGTTCAGAATCGTTAATATGACAACCCAAGTATTCTTTTTAATATCTACAAATAGAGGAGGTAGGACACGACGGTATTTCCGTCCAATTGAGCAGTCCGACGGGGGAAGTACCTCCGCCGTACAGAATACCGCGGACATAATAACTTCGTGTTGTGTTCCCGGCGGTGAGTAGGGCAGCGAGAGTTCACTGGAGAGTTTTTGTGCTGACAGTGGGAAGACCAAAAGCTGGTCCTACTTTGTCTTTTACACTGACTACACAGAAATTCTCTGTGCTTACAGGGTTGGCAGCGCAAGTGTGACTCCCTTGGTTTTGCACCACTTTCCATCAGGTAGACCGTGTGCTTGTCTGCCACCTAAGTGGTATAAAAAAAGAAAGATATTTCTAACAAAAAAACTGCATCAAAATCCGTCCAATAGTTTTCGCGTTCATTGCGAATACAACAAAAAGACAATTCTAAAATAATATATTGTTGTGTTCAGAATCGTGAATATAACAACCCAAGTATTCTTTTTTTTTACCAACTTTGTAAAAACTTTTATACAATATTCTTACAAATAAATGAATCTTATCTTATTTTGTGGAATGAACTCCCTGCTGCGGTCTTCCCATGCGCCTACAATATGGGGTTCTTCAAAAGGAGCATTAGGAGGTTTCTTTAGGGTCAGCAGCGCGAGTGTGACGCTCCTGGTATTCCACGAGTCCATAGGCCACGGTAACCACTTCCCATCAGGTGGGCCGTGTGCTTCTCTGCCACCTAAGTGGTATATTTTTTTTTTATCTTATCTTAATATCTCCGATGTACAAACAAGATTACAATAGGTGGGAATATTATTTTCCAGAATCAAACGCATGGCTGGCATGAAAGAAACTCAGCTGTCAGCAGAGATTGAACTGCTGGAGACAGATACCAAAAAGAAGTGGACCAGACCCCCCATCTCTATGGGATTCGAAGTGCCGTTTGCGCCTTCCGGTTTCAAGGTAAGATAAGATTATCTATTGAGATTAAATATTTTAAGATCGATTCTCTTCCAGTTGCGTTTGCGATATATTCCATCAGCGAACCAACCGCGCAACCGCGGTAGCCTAGTGCTGGTAATGGACTGCTGAGACGAGGTCTCGGGTTCGATCACAGGTTTTACCATGGCACACACCAATGACTTCGATGCTTTTCGAAGTTGTGTGTATTTATTGCAGGTTTATAAGTACCCAGTTAATGGCAATAGGCTAGCCATCCATTACATTGGGACCTAAACATAAACTGTGCTAGCATCTTTGCCTACCCCTTCGGGGATATAGGCCGAGTTTATGTTGTTATGTAATATAATGTAATGTGTAATGTAACGCATAATATAATGTGTAATGTAACGTTGTTGTAGGTCCGCTACCTCAAGGTGTTCGAGCCTAAACTGAACTACTCGGACCACGACGTGATCAAATGGGTGCGCTACATCGGCCGCTCCGGACTCTACGAGACGAGGTGCTAGACTACACCGGCTTTACGTAAGTTTCTTCTATAATGTACTAGACTGGGATGCCGCCGCCGCCTTCTGCTAGTAAGTGATGCTCGAGAAGGAGGCGGGGGAGCGGGACCGGAGGAGACTTAGGTCCCGGCCCTTCCGCAGGTGGAGCCATCTGTTACCCTAGCAGAAGCTGGCTGAGATGGGGGCGCGATGTGTCACCTCATCCCCTTTTTTTCTGTGGAAAGACGGGGACGCCGTAGTCGTAGGGATCCGAGGGCGCATTCTGTGGCCCTGGATCAGTCGGGGTGCGCGAGGATGTGCCAGAGGCTACCTCACCCCCGGCAACTGATGGCCTGAGGCGGCCGTGCGGTTTAGATTTATTTTATTTATTATTATTTATTTATTTCAAGCAAATACATACACATTTTACACATATAGAAAAAATTGATTACTATCTTAAACAATATTAGAGAAGCAAAAAATCGCATTAAATTTAAGACTTTAATTCTATGCTGTTAGAGTTCAAAATTAAATGAAAAGAGTTTCATTACACTTTTTCATTCTCTCTGCATAAAGCCTTTTAAAAATTGACTTTTTAAGCACATTGCTTTAAAGTCTAAAATTTAATGATTTTTTTTGTAGTATCACTGTGTGTGACAAGGGTTTTCCTTTAGCAGAATTAAGACACTACAATATTTTTCACGTAGCATGGGTACGGTGACGTTTGGGATTTGAAGTTACTAGAGATGTAGTCAAGATAAAATCGCATGAAATAAAATCGATTATATATCTTATCGAGATCATTTATTAATGAAGAAGAAATCGATTCTATTAACTAATAATTTTGAAGAAAAAAAGTAAAACAAAATTGATAACCTGTTTAATTATTTATTAAAAATCAAACATGTTCATCATCTTCATCATCATCATCGTCATCTGACTCGTCGACGTGAATAATTATTTGGGAATCAATTATGCAGTCTATTCTAATGTCTCGCTCCCAGTCATGTAAGATTAGATTTTTGGTTTTCTCCACTACTTTCTTCCAGTCATCGCCAGTGACATTTTTGCATCCCTCTTTCAATAACCCCATCATTTTTGTGGCTGTAAAAGGCGGAGCTGTATTTTTTCGTGCAGCGTATCCTGAAACAAGATAAAAAACAAATTGAGTCATAGAATTCAAGTAATAAACATAATCATATTTTTGTCAGTATGTAAATAGACTATGGTTAAACAAGTTACCTTTGATTTGGGCCCAAATTAATTCAATGGCATTGTACTGACAGTGGTACGGTGGAAGCCTCAGGACTTCGTGACCATATTCGTTTGCCATCATATCTAATTTGTATGTCGTTTGGGGCTTGTGCATTTTTACGAGCTTCACTAGCTCCACCTTTAATTTCGTCTCATCGGCTTCCACATTATTGGCTTGGAGCCACTCGATCAACTCGCTCTTCTTATTGGAAGAAGTCGGCGGTTTGTTCAATTGCACGGAGTGATATGGGGCATTGTCCATAATAATTGTGCTGGGTTCTTCTAAATTGCTAAGTTTATTTTGAAACCACTCCGTGAATACTTCCGCATTCATATCTTCGTGATATTCTCCCGTCTTTTTCGATTTAAAAGCAAGTAGCCCATTTTCTACAAATCCTTTCGATGTGCCTGCGTGACAAATAATCAATCTCTCCCCTTTTCCTTCTGGCACTTTGGTCGAGGCATGCGGTGTATCGTCAGTCCACATTTTACCGACCGTATGATTGGCATTCAGCCAAGTTTCATCCAGGAAGACGACATTGCTCCAATCGGTAATCGCTTTAGCCTTTTTCAAAAAGGTAACCCGCCCAAGTGCTATATCGCCTCTCCATGACAATTTTTCTTTTGTTTACTTTTTTGAATTGGAAACCAATGTCCTTCAATACGCGCCACAAGGATGTAGGACTTCCAGTAAACAAATCAGCATCTTTTAAAGACTTGACCAGCTTTAGAAGCGTCGGTAATTCTTTATTCTGGTAATAGTTATAAATGTGGCTCCATATAGCATCGGCCGCAAAACTGTCTACATCTGTTACAGATGCCTTTTTGGTTCGCTTTTTATTAGGGGTGGACAACTTATTTTCTTCTGTATCGTGAGCACCATATTTTTCTCGAGTGATTCGAGAAACCGTGTTCCGCCCAATGTCTAACGCATCTGCCACTCGATCCAAAACGTTGGACACAGGCAATAGCGTTCCGCCATTCTCACGTTCCCGCTCAAAGTAATCCCGCAATCGAACTACAAATTCACGGGCTTGACTACCAAGCACAGTCTTTTTCGTTCTTTTTGGCATTTTGCCAAAAAAAACAACAAAACAAAAGTCAATAACAAAAAACGGTAACGAAAACAACAAAGCACAACGATAGTCAATAACAAAAACAAGTAACAAAAACACCACGCAAGCTCAAAACAAAGAAAACAGACCGCATACAAGGCAGACGCACTCGTACTGAGTTGATATAACAAGATGGCTGCCAGCTCATGCTTAAGCAGTGTTGCTATATTATAATAAAGCTCCACAAAGACAAAAATGCTTTGTTTAAAGTTTATTATTACATAATTATATTTTATAATCGTATTTTAGTTAAAAATACAACCAACGATTTATGATACTTTATTCGACAATTTATCGATTATAACGATTTTACTATGTCAATCTCTAACGCAACCTGTTCCGATTCACGCATCAAGAATTATGTATTTGGAATGTTTATATTTAAAGTTTAAATAATTACGGAGAAATAAAAATAGTTTTAAGTTAAAAATGCAAAATGAAACAGTTTTCTTTTTATCTTCGTATTAAGTGTTGTTTCCTGTATTCCGCGTTAGGTAAATTGTTTCGAAATGAATCATGCATGAAATGGAATTAGTCAAATGTCACCGTACCCATGCTATGTGAAAAATATTATAGCTAATACGTGTGGGCTTCACGGAGCGGGGAGTTGTGCTAACTAAATAAATAAACAAAAGTGTGCGAATTATGTCTCAGTGCTTGTAAACAGCACATATTTTCTCATAGAAAGGGAATGAAAAGTACAGTGTATGACTCAAAAGCTAATTATTTTTCTCCCGAGGTACACCATCCCTCCTCCCGGTCCGAGGCGTTCCTCGCTGCGCTCAGTATCCTACGTTTGAATCCTTCCTCTTCGCTCGTGGTTCTAAGTAGCGCCCTCGCCTTAAATATACTATTTTGCTTCCTTGTCAGTTGTCATACAATCCTAACCTAAATGTTGCAATGCCTGGAAAAGGCGCTAAGTTTTAAGTACTGACATATAAATTGTAAGATCTATGTACACTTGGTAAGCATTAAATGATTTGATTTGATTTGAATCTACTATTTGGCGACAGATAAATTACCGAATACAATGATGGTGAAATATGGTGTTAATTCACCTCTGCCTAACCCTCCGGAGATAAAGGCGTGATAATATGCATTATGCATATATGTAAATTAACCATAAATAAATATGTACCTCAGAACAGAACATAATATTTGTTTTATTCCACAGGAACGCACAGTGAATCGGCAAACACAGAATACGGATCAAAAACGATATGTTATATAATATATATTTTTTTGTATATAATTTTAACAGATCACCAACGCTAGAGATTAATTCCGAATGTATTTTTAATTTGAATTTGAATCTATGATTGATGACGTATGCAGGTACATACGCTATTACAGAATGAATTTTCGAAGCATGGGATTTTTAACCCATGCCAGAAGATCGAAATAGGAAATGGATCTTTTATATGATTTTGACATCTGAACTGGTTGGTGTATCGGCTAGTAGGTGAAGTTGATTTGGGCTCCAAGACTTTATGGGGCCCCATAGACTCATCCTGGATTTCGATGTTACAAACAAATTTTGCAATAATTGTTTTTATGCTATGGCTCGAAACTCGAAAATAAAATTAACTGTACATACATTAAACTGAAAGTCCTTTGTTTCATAATGTGTTAAAAAAAACATTGATATCACATTATTATTAAAAAAATACAGTATAATAAAATTATAAGTATTATACATGTATAGATTTTCTATTAGTGTATAAACTATATCTAAATCAAATATACATACATAGAATAATACACAGTATCGTTGATGTTTTAGAGCCTTTCTTTCTTTTTAATTTTTTTTTTTCATATCTCACGAATCGCATTTTACAATTTGTACATGATAATTATACTGAATCTCATAATAACGTTATGTACTGTTTCGCTTGTATAAATTGCTCCTACGTACTGAACTCTTGCGTATTGATGACCTATTTGAGAATGACAACTGTAAAATATATTTTCAAGTTATTATTTTCTTAAAAGCAATCTAATAATGCACAAAATATTAAAAAATTACTAGTACTGTGAGCTATTAATCTGTACTTTACTAATAACGTGCATAAAAATGTGTAAATTACTAGTAACGTGGGCTACTAACGCGTAAATTACTAGTAACGTGGGCTACCAACGCGTAAATTACTAGTAACGTGGGCTACCTAACGCGTAAATTACTAGTAACGTGGGCTACACGTGTAAATTACTAGTAACGTGGGCTACTAACGCGTAAATTACTAGTAATGTGGGCTACTAACGCGTAAATTACTAGTACCGTGGGCTACTAACGTGTAAATTACTAGTAACGTGGGCTACTAACGTGTAAATTACTAGTAACGTGGGCTATTAATCTGGACATTATCATTATTCTTGTCAAGCCTTCCAACTAGACTGAATGACTGGGTTACATCGGTGGGATTTGAAACTGCAATCTTTCAATTGCAAGTCAAACGCCTCAAGCATTTTGCCATCGGTATTGCAATTAATAAAAATACTAACAAATTATTTAATGAATTATTTATACGCAAAGGTTTTAGTCGGCCATTCCTACATTATATGCTTGTGTTAAAAATATATGTATATTCAGTAAATAATATATTATTATATAGGTATTCTAGAAATATCTTAAATATGAAGTTATGTAATATTAGGTAATCTATAGTATTAAATGTTAGATAAGAGATTGGGAATTCGTCATAAATTATGGAATATTTAAAATCAAACTTATGAAAACCATACAAAGAAGTCTTTTTGCGCAAAAAGCATATTCTTGCATTCGTAATTGGAGAAAAAAATATTTTTGCAAATATAACGGAAACAAGAAAATTTCTTGCATATTTAACGGAAATAAGAAATTTTCTAGTATGCATAGTGGAAGCAAGAAATATTCTTGCAAGTATCGACTTGCATATTCCGTAAAACTTGCATAATTTATGACCGATTCCTTATCCATAGATATTATTGAATGAAAAGGCAAGTTTGAAATCGTAGTTAAATATATGTAAGATGGTACATAATATACGTTTTGATTGAAATTGTTCATATCGACTCGCTTGCAACGAAACTTCGTATATTTATTTTGTCTTCATAATATATTGTAAACAACAGTTGTAATGCTCAAAATTTGTTTTAATTATGTCGAAAATTTGATTTTAATGAATTTGAACTGTAATTAGATGAAATAGATGTCAAGTTCCATTGCACGCGAGAGTATAGATGCATGCTGTTATTGGGAGTGCTTATAATGTATCGTGTTACAAAAATAATGTACAATAAATGGTTGAAAAATATACGATTGTTTTATTTTTATATTCGGTGATTAGTTAATACTACAATAATATTTTATTGCCGCGTGGTTTCTGGCAGAGTAGAATTAGAGCCACCCCATCTCTTCTCATGCGGTGTCGTACAAGGCGACTAAGGGTGTTTAACATCGTACAGATATATACAGCCCAGGCTCAGCCTCAAATGCATGACTCGAGTCAACATTAGTGCCCGGAATACGGTAATAGGCTCACCCCCTGTTACGTGGGACCAAATACAATTATTGGTGAAATGTGGGTGTTAATTCATCTCTGCCTAACCGTCCAGGGATATATGTATGTATGTATGTATGTATGCATTTAATGGTAGTTGTTACGAGTAGTTTGAACCCTGAAAAGTCCACTAACTGGTCTAAGTTAGTTTTACATATTCAATTCATATATTTATTAGTTTAAAAAAAGAGGCAGGTCAGGAGTACCCTAAACTGACAAGCAGGCTTGAAGAATGTAATGAGAGTGAATGAAGCGAGAGTAGTATTTCAGGATCGTAGCAAATGGAGATCCCTGCCTACCCCTATGGGAGACAGGCGTGTTTTTATGTATGTATGTATATTTATTTGCTTGTAATGTGGTACAACAAAAGATAGAAATAAAAAATGTAATAAGCATAAAAAATATAGTACATCCCTATTGATTTATGCAAGGCCTTGATTCTGCTAAAGCAAAATCACTACCATACTACCGGACACTGGTAAAAATCCATTTAATTTTAAGCTTTATAGCGATTCCAATTAGTCCCACCCTCCCCTTTCCTACACAGGACAACACGTGCAGGTCTTAGATGTCATCCGCACACGGTGCAGAACATCCGATCAAGAACCAAGCGGTTCGGAGCTCTTTCCTCTGTCGCACCATTAAGGCCTGGAATTCATTACCAGCTCACGTGTTTCCTTCTTCCTACAGTCCCGGGTCCTTTAAGCGGGGCGTGAAAAAGCATATGATGAGACCGTGTGACAATGGTGACACTCAGCTTGACGAGTGTCACCATTATCACACGGTATGTGTAAGTAATGGTGACCCTCTTTTCTGAGATTTTGCCTTCAGCTTACCATCAGGCAAGGCGAAGTCTAATTGACGTGTTCTATATATATAAAAAAAAGATGTATTTAAAATCGATTAAGATAGAAAAAATTTAAACGGTCCAGGCGGGATTTGAACCCGTGATCTTTCCCGTACAGGGGGAACTCTGACCACTAAGTCACCGAACCTTCACCCGAAACCATCCAAATTCTTTCAATTTCATTCAAATGATTAAAGTCCAAAATTTAAAAGGTGTTTTGCAGATCGAATGAAAGTGTATTGAAACTTTTTTTTATTTACATTGGACTTTAAAAGTATGAAATAAAGTCTAAAAATGTTTGCAGTGTCTGTGGTGTAAGAGATGTTTTGCTATAGTAGGGCCAGGTCAGTTGGCAGTCGCTTGTGAAGGAGGAGGCGGCCGCGGGAGGTGGCTGCAGAAGCAGGCCGCGGCGGCGGCGCGCCTAGCGCGCCTCCCTGTTTCCGGGGACGAGTTGAGGACTCTGTAGTCCCCACACACCCGAGGAGAGGGCCAGATCGTGAGAGATGGCCCTTGATCGGCCGGGGTGCGAGGGATATGCCTGTCAACCTCACCTTCGGCAACCAAAGCGACCCACAGGCGGCGTGCGTTTTAATCGGTTCGAGTCCGACATAACCTCCTCCACCGGCTCCGGTGGGGAGGTATCCGTGGGGATTTTGCGCACGTAAAAAAAAAAAGGGAAGCGATGGAAATTAAAAAGTATACAAATTTCAATCGTGAGGATGGGTTTCAACTGCAGAACGTCTGGCATCCAGTGGTCCGACTTTGAAAAAACAACCGGGAACAAGCCAAAAAAAAAATCGTGAGTGGATACTGTAATAATAAAAAAATTTGATTTTTCTGTATATCTCCTATTTAAAAGAAATAGAAATAAAATTGGTTTGTAAGTACATTACCATAAAAGTTCGGGCGCCTTGGAGATACACATGCCTAGGATAATCAGCGGAGATTGGAAACTTTTAATCTGCCGGAGGTGAGCTAAATGAAACCAAACGGTGAGGTTTAAGGTTTTATTGTCCACTCCAGTGTGCATTTAGAAATAGTTGCAAGGATACATTCCTAATGTATAACTAACCTTAAATTTAAAATTAGAGTTTTATAAGCTAGGTCTATCTGATCCTATGTCAAAATGATCTTATGTCACCAATGCATTTTTAGGTTATTTTGAAGTTTAGATTTAAAATATAATTAAAGTAAGCTCACGGCATCCCTCGGCGAGTATATGTAAACACAGCAGCGAGAAAGCTCGTAGCAGGCGAAGTTTTCAGTGTAAGCCCATGCGGTACATCCAGGTTTGAGGCGAAAAGTCCAAACCCTCCATAAGGAAATGCAGATGACCGAAGACAAAGGTCCAAAGAAAAGATCCAAAGGCAAAAAGAAAATGAGAAAAAGGGCAAAGGCGGTTCCAATTTGGAAACCTGTAACAAAATTGCATGTCATTAGAACAAACTCCAATATGAACACGAGGTCCTAATTTTTTTATAAATTTGTGCGACTTACCGCCTTAATTTGCTGGAACAATGCCAATAGCTAAAGAAATCATAATATTCTCAGATTAAGAGCTGAAACAATAGAATTTTAACAATTATTTTTCAAATTAGGAACGTGGCGATTCCAACAAAGTGAATCTTATTAAAAAATGACAACTCACCAGAAATAAACTATAATTCCACAAGAGGATAGTTGTGAAGACACAAACTATTATCCTTTAGGCCAAAATACTCTCATTTTTATGAGATTTATTGAAATTAAGTTACGAAGCCATGAATATCGACCATCCAGCCTCAACGCTAGGAAGAAAGGTCCTTTGACAGCTATACGTCAAAATGTCATTCACTCCGCGTTCCGAAACTTTTCGTTCAAAAATAGAATTAAAACCGGTGTGACGACGTTTGCAGAGCGCGTCGTTACATTACATCCCTCCCCAAAAAGAAAAAAGAAAGAAAGAAACTTCCTTTTCTAATGAAAATTATGAGAGTCCAGAACAAAATTCCAAAAAACCTCAAAAGACAAAATGTCTTGCAACATTTTTCAATAAACAAAAAAGGCAATGCGAAAGCATCTTGCATTGGGTATTGCAGAAATAATTATAAATTAAAGAATGGGAAAGCATTCCTAAAAATCAAAGAATGTGAAAACACTCGAAAAGTAAAGAATTAAGTTGAAAAAGAATTTCCAGTTTCAAATGGAAACAAAGGACACTATCCAACTTAATGGAATAACCGAAACCAAACTCAGAAAAGAGTAAAAACTTATTTCAACACAAAAGTGAAAATAAATCCTTCAATAAAACAAATTAAACAATCCCTACTCAATTCCATTCCAGATATCGATTAGGCAACCAACGCCGTCGAATCTAATCCTTGATCTTAACCAGCCTTCTAGCATCAATACAAAAGTGCGGTTGAGCTCCTACGCCACCGACTCTATACCAGCTATTCCTGAAACAAAAATATGAAACTAACAAGATATCGGTTAAGCACCAACGCTGCCGAATCTGAAAGAAAATCGGTAAAAACAATGAAGTTTTCCCACTGTCGGTTAGGTTGAAAAGCCGCCGACTTCAAATTCCTATTCCAACATCCAAAACGTCAAAACAAAATCACAACAAAAGTGTCGTAATAATATATTTATAAGCATTGTGATCGGCATAACACCACCAACTTTCCGAGCACAAGCAAAATATAAAGAAAATATGACAATTGTGACCAGTACAACACCACTGACTTTCTGAGCACAACCGCATAAGAAAAGTATGTCATTTGCGACCGGCACAACACCACCGACATCCCGTGCGCAAAGCATAAAAAATGTAACAATGTGTATAAAAACACAATCGTACAAAAAGAGAAAAACGACAATTACGACCGGCTCAACACCACCAGCTTCCCGTGCGCAAAGCGTAAGGTGTGACTATGTGTATGAAACACAATAGCACAAAAAATTGTAAAGTCCAGTAAGACACAAGTTTCCCAAAAAATGGTATAACAAGGTGTGTAAAAAATGCATAAAATGCGTCCAATCCGAGAATCTTAATACTAAGAAAATAACCCAGAACTGTACAAAAATAAAGTTCAAGAAACTTAATTTTCCATTCCCTAAGTGAGTGGAAATAAGTCAAGTGAATTTAATGTAGAAAATGAATATTAAATTTCACTCCTATATTAGAGTAGAAACTAAATTCCTAAATTTGTACAAAATATACAATATTAAATATACAAGTGTATAAAAATATATACAGGAAAATAATCCTATACAACAAAGATAAATAAAAATTATAAGATCTTTTGATGTGGAACTATTTGTTAATATGGAGTAGAGTTACATAAAAATAAGTCCTAAAATGACCTAAGTTATTTTTGAAGGAAACTAAAATTGAAATTAATAAATTGTTGTGAAGTTCCTAACATACATCTCCTTTCAAGAACCCTAAACCTATCAAACATCACCTTTTAATGGGTTCAATACTTCAAACAAAGTACCAAAGACAAAGATAGACTTTTTGACAGTCAAAACAAGAATAATTTTAATATTTTATTATATCTTTAATATGATAACGACCAGTATAGTTTTTATTAAGGTCTTTTAAAACATAAACATTAGAGGAAATTTTATCTATTATTTCACACTTAACAAACTTAGGTGCTAACTTAGCCGAAAAGAATGCAGGAGCATTAGACTGCACAAAACTTCTCCTCCACACTATATCTCCCACTTCAAAAGAAATGACCTTCCTTCCTATATTATAATAACGCGCATTACGCTTATAAGCTTTAAGCAATGAAGCTTGAACTTTTATAAAAATATCACTAAGTGATTTAAGTGAAAAAGCAAATGAAGACCTATCAACAACATCAAGTTGATTGAGGTTATCAAAAGAATTACTAAAACGGTGCAATGAAGCATCAAAAATAAGTTCTCTACCGAACATGAGAAAATTAGGAGTGAAATCTGTAGCTAGATTCACACTACTATTTAAAGCTAATTGAACATGAGGCAAATATTTTGACCAAGTTCTATGATCATCCTTAACAAAACAAGAAATACATGTTTCGACTGTTTTGTTATAAGTATCTCTCTACAGGATTATTTTGAGGTGTATATAAAGTATTATAAAATATTTTACTAATATTATAACTTTTTAGAAAATCTACAAATTGCTTAGCTGTAAATTGGCTTCCATTATCACAAACAAAAATTTTAGGTGTTCCAAACTTAAGAAATATTTCTTTTTCAAGTATCCCACAAATTACTTTAGTGGTAGCACTAGTCATAGGAAATATCCAACAATATTTTGTAAAAACATCTATGATTGAAAGTATATACTTATGGCCAGAATAAGCTTTTGGAAGAGTTCCAATAATATCAATAGAAAGCATTAACATTGGTTTATCAACTTTCTTAGGATTAACCATAATTCCATGAGGTGGATTAGTAGAAGATTTATAAGCTTTACAAGTATCACAAGAAGAAATGTATTTTTGAACATCAATAAACATACCTTTCCAAAAATAATGTATTTTTAATTTATTTAAAGTTTTATGAATTCCTAAATGTCCTGAATTAACATCATCATGATTAGATTTAATAGTGTCTAAGATGTGTTCTTTAGGTATGACAATTTTCCAATTTAAACGATTATTAGGATTATATTTATCTTTACAAAATCTATACAAAGTATCACTTTCAACTTTGAAATTTTTATATTTTCTAGGAAACTTTTGACAATTTACAAATATTTTTCTATACCAAGGATCAACGATATCCTCATTTGGCATAACAATAATATTATTTACAGGAATATTAATAGCAGAAATTTCTATTCTGGATAAACAATCTGGAACTAAATGTAAAGAACCTTTTTTATATTTAACATCAAAAGTAAATTGAGAAATTCTAGCAGCCCAACGTGCAAGACGACCACTAGGATTATTAAGTTTAAGAAGCCAAGTTAAACTAGCATGGTCAGTGATAACTGTAAATTTCATTCCTTCAATATAAGGTCTGAAATGTTCAATAGAATCCAATATTGACAACAACTCTCTCTCAGTTGTACTATAATTACGTTCACATTTATTAAGTGATCTAGAATAATAAGCTACAGGATGTTGATCTCCATTATCATCATCTTGGCTCAGGACACTACCAATTCCAACAGAACTAGCATCGCAATGTAAAGAGAATGGTCTTTCAAAATTCGGACAATGTAAAACTGGTGCAGAAATTAATGCAAGTTTTAAATTATGAAAAGCAACTTCAGCTTCTTCATTCCAGAAAAGAGATTTTTTAGAATTCTTGCTTCCGGCCGTTAATTTGGTTAAGGGCGAAGCAATATCAGCAAACTTATCAATGAATCTACGGTAATAAGAACATAACCCTAGAAAACTTCTTAATTGTCTAACGCTTTCTGGGCGTGGGAAACTTTTAATGGACTCTAATTTAGCAGGGTCTGTATGTAAACCATTACTATCAACAATATAACCAAGATAACGCAGTTTATCTTTACAAAAATTACACTTTTTTAAATTAATAGTTAACCCAGCATCTTTAAGGATTTTATAAATTTTATTTAAATAATCTAAATGATCAGAGAATGTAGAATTTATCAATATGAGATCATCTAAGTAACAGAATGCTACATTATCAAATTCTGGTCCAAACAACTTGTCTACGAGTCTCTGTAACTCTGCAGGTGCATTAGTCAAACCGTACACCATCCGGGTAAAATGAAATAAACCTTTCCCAGGAACAACAAAAGCAGTCTTCTCTCGAGAAGATTCTTCTAAAGCGATTTGCAAAAATGCTTTAGACAAATCAATAGTAGTTATATAATTAGCACCCCGAAGGTTATCTAAAATTCTAGAAGGGTAAGGTAAAGGATAAGAATCTTTAACAGTAACTGAATTTAAACGTCTAGAGTCCAAACATAATCTTGTTCCACCATCGCGTTTTTCAACGGCTAACACTGGAGAACACCAAGGAGATTTAGAAGGTTCAATAATATTTTCCTTTAATAAAACTTCCACTTCATCATAAAGTTCTTTTTGTTTAGCAGGACTAAGGGGCCAATAACGTTGTTTAAAAGGTTCACCAGTAACATTAATTTTATGTTTAACTAAATGAGTAAGACCTAAGCCTCTCTTTTCATAAGAAATATTTTCAAAAAGTGAAATAATTTTATTTAACTCGTGTTTCTCAGAAGGAGAAAGTTCAGAAACAGAAGTAACTGCATTTACACAAGTAGTGGATTCATATTCAAAAGTAATATTATTCCATAAGTCTTTAGCAAGATTAAATTTCAACCAAAAGTCAAATCCCAAAATAATTGAAGGTTTAAAAGAAGGTATTATCAAAAAATCTACATTTTTAGTTAAGTTATCACAAGTGATAGGTAAAACCATAGTTCCAATAACATTGTGTGCAGAACCATCAGCAGTAACAGCGTTACCTTTATAAGGTTTAAATTTATAACCTAATTGCAAAAATGTTTGATGAATATTAGAACCGAGTACACAACTACAAGCTCCACTATCTAACAAACCTGAATAAAATTTATTATTAATATTAAAATTTAAATAAGATCTAGTGTCTTTATGTTTAACAAACAAAACAGGAGCAGCCCTGATATTATTAAAGAAAACTTTCAAATAATCCAACCATTCATTAAATTCTTTCTTACAAGTGGCTTCATTCGGAGCATTGCTAAATTTTTTCAACATCGAGTCACCAGAGGTTTTATCAAAAACTAGGGCTCGATGGGACCTGATACGTTTTTTGACTGAACAGTATTTGAATTACAAACTTCGCAATTCTTCGTAGTGACGCCAAGCTTGTGACATTTAAAACAAATTACACCTGGAAATGTAGGGCAATTTTTATAAGAATGTCCAGAGGACTTACATTTTAAACAAGTTAAATCATCTGATTTAACAGCACTAATTTGAGCAGAATATTTTTCTTTTTTAATACTTTTATTCTCACTCAAGTTCTTTCTTGACACAAAATTCTCTAATTCTCTGCTGAGGTTAATAAATTCGTCGATAGAAGAAATAGTTCTACCAAACACAAAAGGTGTGTAAATATTCAACATGTTATGTTTAATAATAGTTATGAGGGTAGCATCAAAAACAGGCATAGACAAACGGCTAGCCATATCCATTATGTCTGTAATAAAATCTGGTAATGACTCAGTTATCTTTTGTTTACGAGTACGGAGTTCATGTTCCAAATGATAATCAAATTCAATTCTATCAAAACGTTAGTTAATTAAATTATGAATGAAGTTAATTGCATTGATAGCAAAACGCTAAACTCAAAAGTCAAACAAACTCATAGAATGGAATGTTATTGTTGCAAAAATTATTTAGGTCAAATGCCTATAAAGATAAAAATGCATTAGTGATTCACAAAATAAATTATTTATGTCTACTTAAGGTAAACAGCAAATATTCAAATATTACTATGTTTTCACACATGTGAATAAAGGTTAAGAACTAGTAATTATATAATATTACTAAGTGGAAAATCTTACCTGTAATAAACAAAAGCTATATAAGATAAAACAATTATAACAATAACCATGTTATACAAATTGAAACATTCACCTGTAATTGAGAGATACAAACAATAGTACTAACTTGTAGTATGATTAGTTTTGCAAAGTAAACAATAACAAAGATTTACTGTAATACACAGTTATGTAACAGTAAAATACATGAAGAAAACACTGTTCTTAACATGATAAGGTAAAAAATAATGCAAAGGTGACAAGGAATAAAGATATATGCACACTGTCATGTCCCTGTTCGCGAGTGCCAGATGTAATAATAAAAAAATTTGATTTTTCTGTATATCTCCTATTTAAAAGAAATAGAAATAAAATTGGTTTGTAAGTACATTACCATAAAAGTTCGGGCGCCTTGGAGATACACATGCCTAGGATAATCAGCGGAGATTGGAAACTTTTAATCTGCCGGAGGTGAGCTAAATGAAACCAAACGGTGAGGTTTAAGGTTTTATTGTCCACTCCAGTGTGCATTTAGAAATAGTTGCAAGGATACATTCCTAATGTATAACTAACCTTAAATTTAAAATTAGAGTTTTATAAGCTAGGTCTATCTGATCCTATGTCAAAATGATCTTATGTCACCAATGCATTTTTAGGTTATTTTGAAGTTTAGATTTAAAATATAATTAAAGTAAGCTCACGGCATCCCTCGGCGAGTATATGTAAACACAGCAGCGAGAAAGCTCGTAGCAGGCGAAGTTTTCAGTGTAAGCCCATGCGGTACATCCAGGTTTGAGGCGAAAAGTCCAAACCCTCCATAAGGAAATGCAGATGACCGAAGACAAAGGTCCAAAGAAAAGATCCAAAGGCAAAAAGAAAATGAGAAAAAGGGCAAAGGCGGTTCCAATTTGGAAACCTGTAACAAAATTGCATGTCATTAGAACAAACTCCAATATGAACACGAGGTCCTAATTTTTTTTATAAATTTGTGCGACTTACCGCCTTAATTTGCTGGAACAATGCCAATAGCTAAAGAAATCATAATATTCTCAGATTAAGAGCTGAAACAATAGAATTTTAACAATTATTTTTCAAATTAGGAACGTGGCGATTCCAACAAAGTGAATCTTATTAAAAAATGACAACTCACCAGAAATAAACTATAATTCCACAAGAGGATAGTTGTGAAGACACAAACTATTATCCTTTAGGCCAAAATACTCTCATTTTTATGAGATTTATTGAAATTAAGTTACGAAGCCATGAATATCGACCATCCAGCCTCAACGCTAGGAAGAAAGGTCCTTTGACAGCTATACGTCAAAATGTCATTCACTCCGCGTTCCGAAACTTTTCGTTCAAAAATAGAATTAAAACCGGTGTGACGACGTTTGCAGAGCGCGTCGTTACAATACGTAATCATTGTGTGTCGTGAACGTGATCGAAATCGCGTTCGAGTTTGTAGTGAGAGTGAAACCAGTGGTAGTGCAGATACGCATAGTAAAAGAACTTGAAAGAGGGTAGATCGATATATTTACTCCTACAAACTTTTTCATTGTTTACCGCCAATATTCCAGTTCCTCCATGGCACTCAAACTCAAACTTTAAAACATGGCACATTCAGCTTTATTCTATTACCAACTGTAGAATAAAAATGGAGAAGTGAATTTGAAAAAATAGACATAACATAACATAAACTCACGCCTTTATCCCCGAAGGGGTAGGCAGAGGTGCTAGCATTCAAATTTCGCCAATTTATGTTTAGGTCCCAATGTAATAGGTGGCGAGCCTATTGCCATTAACCGGGCACTTATAAACCTGCGATAAATACACACATAACTTCGAAAAGCGTCGAAAAGTCATTGGTGTGTGCCATGGTAAAACTAGGAATCGAACCCGAGACCTCGTCTCAGCAGTCCATTACACATACCACTAGGCTACCGCGGAAAAAAAATACGCATTTCTTATCTGTGTGAGTATTTATTTACAGTGAAAAAGTTGCCACGTGCAGGTAAACACTGCTTATATCCGTTCTATCTATACTAATATTATAAAGCTGCAGAGTTTGTTTGAACGCGCTAATCTCTGGAACTACTGGTCCGATTTGAATGATTCTTTCAGTGTTGGGTAGTCTATTTATCGAGGAAGGTTTTAGGCTATATATCATCACGCTACTACTTAAGGGAGCGGAGCATTGATATTAAATGTTAACAAATCCGGCAATTTTTCATACATATTTTGAAGACTAAAACATACGGGCTCAAAGGGATATGAAGCTTCAAAATATACCCCGGGCGAAGCTGGGGTGGGTCAGCTAGTGCTAATATATTTCTGTGGTCGCTAGTCATCAATTACAAACATAGTTTACATATATCTAAACATTACCGACGAATTAAAGTGATTATTAATTACTGCCGTAGGAGAATTACGTTTCAAACTCGCAGCACAAAACGCTGAGGAAGAATAAACGTTTGTTTGTGAAGTACAATTAAGAGCTCTGAGCTCTCACCCCGCGGGGCCGAGTTCGCTCAACTTTAATATTAATTAATTAGGGCCTGCTGCTTGCGTATTTGTTCTAGCACCAGCTAGGGCATAACTTGGAGTTTGCGAATCTGTCTCTTAGCAGGACCTTATGAATTACTTAGCACTAACAGACTATTTAAATAATTTCATACGGATGCAGAAGGCTAACAAGAAAACTTGCCAACGATATCTTAGCACATAATTGTACATAATTCCTAACATCTTTTTGTAGGTTTGTCAAGCTTGTATTCACCCTATTTTCAATATTTTTCAAATGTCTCTAGAATAATCGCTTTAAGTGGGTTCTAATATGTATATTTGCATTGGTCCGGGTGTTTTTAATGTGTATGTATTTATGAAAAAAAGAGTATCTAAGTATGTTTATCCGCATTCTAGATTTCATACCACAACACAAGCTAGTTAAGCTATGCTATCCCATGGATAGCGTTTTGTAGAATGTTGTGGAATATTTATTTATAAGTGGTTACTTATGAATGCTTTGTTTATGAAGGAAGAAGTTCCTAAGTACAACCATGGATTCTTTAGGCGGAAGTGTAAAAGCATTAGGTATGTCGAGGTCGTTTTTTTATTACCATTTATGTATAAGCACATGGCCTACGACCGTATGCATCACTAGGGGTGGTACACTCGCGCTGCCGATCTTGAAGAAACCTTCTGATGCCCCTTTAGAAGAACCCCATATTGTAGGTGTGTGTATGGTGCTTGAGAAAAACGCAGCAGGGAGGTCATTCCACAGCTTGAGTGTGCGTGGGATGAAGTTTCTTTCATACCGCACAGTGCACCGTCTTAGGTCGCAATGTGTGAGGATGAATTTCCTGCCTATGGCGAGGTGCGATAACAGAATGTAGCTGTGGCCATCATGTCGAACAATTCATCTGAGAACACAAGCCATGGTATAGGCAGTAGAACACACACAGCGAGGCAAACTCTCTCTTAAGGCTTCAGCGATAAAGCCGCTCATTGTACATTGAACTGTATACATGCTACCTACTTGTCCTACTGTAAATCTGTTGGTGTACAATAAAGAATTATCTAGCTATCTATCTAAGGCTAAGAGGTTCCACACTACCTACGAGTATGGGATTGTCAACCAGCCTCAACGCCCGTCCTTGCACCGAGCCGGCCATCAAAACGTTATTTCGTATAAAAGGTAATATTTTGTCTTGTTTATTTACACGAAATTAGGATCTGCTCAGTAAATGAATTATCGTGTTTCGGCTCACATAAGTGATCATTTAACGAATTTTATAGGAATCTATTAGATCCACTGTAAATTCATGAAGTTACTAATTTTTAGCAGAATCGCTCAAATAGTGGTCTTTTTTAAATGCGCAGGTCTGCAGGATCTGAATGGTACTCAGTTTACTTTTTAAACTTGGCTCTAGGCTTTTTGCCATCTGTTGTAAACTATACCACCACAGACAACAGATAATCACACTGCAAATTACATATGTTAAACAGTTTTAAAAAACATTATGGTGGCACAAAATCTGTTGATTCGCAATCGGTCCTGGAATTATAGAAAGAATATTGTCACGACTGACGTCAATATAACTAGTAATCGAATCTTCTAGAAATTAAAACGCATTGTTAGTGACATGGCACTCTACCGATTGGCATAGAAAAATCTAGAATCGCCAACACAAAGTCACAACCTACCGAATCGAGAACGAACTCGAAGATCAGCGAGAGTGGGAAAGTAGTTAACGCTCGCGTATTTTCCAGATGATTCGACCCTCCTAATTGAGAGGTTTAAAAACACGCTCGCATAACGACAAGATTCATTCTGTCTTTGAGAACGATAACGAACACAGCGAGCTTCAGCGACCGAAGAGGATTCTACCTGCGACCTGAGCAACGACTGTGGACTACTGTGAACTACTGAGCGACTGGAACTGTTGAACAGTACTGTGTATACTAGTGATTGAATTGTCTAGTTTGTGGCGAGCTAATAAATCTCTTCGTTGAGTAAAGCCTAGCCGCGGTAGCCTAGTCCTATGGGTAGTGGACTGCTAAGACGAGGTCTCGGGTTCGATCCCAGGTTTACCATGGCACACACCAATGACTTTTCGAAGTTATGTGTGTATTTGTCGCAGGTTTATAAGTGCCCGGATAATGGCAATAGGCTCGCCACTTGGGACCTAAACATAAACTGGTGAAATGTGGGTGCTAGCACCTCTGCCTACCCCTTCGGGGATATAGGCGTGAGTTATGATATGTTATGTTATGTTATGATATGCTAAAGAAAAGTAATTCAATGATAACCAGGTTCGTAGGCCTCACTTTTAATATCGTGTTCTTATGTCGTCCTACTTATAAATGTCTCAGATACAAAACAATAGCCTTCCTTAGTTATAAACTTCATTAAACTTGCCAGAGCCCGACTGTCACGAACTTGGGGAAGGCTATGAAGATTGCTATCTAAATGGTGGCTTTATGACCTGGCTAATGCCAGTCGCAGCCTTTATAGGGGTGCATGTAGTTTGGCCAGCGAATTTCCGAAACTAACATTCATTGGAATCGTAAGCAATGTTTCTACAAATGAGAAATTTTAAAGAGATCGTAAACTGTCTATATTGTTAGTTTCATAGTTTGTTTTAAACAATAACTACATACCTATCTATCTATTATACCAGTAAAAATACATACATATACACATACATATAATCACGCCTTTATCCCCAAAAGGTTAGGTAGAGGTGACTTATCACCCACATTTCAACTATCATTTTATTCAGTCCCACGTAATAAGGGGTGAGCCTATTGCCGTTTTCCGGGCACTATTGTTGACTCGAGCCATGCATTTGAGGCAGAGTCTGGGCTGTTTTATCTGTCTGATGTTAAACAGCCCTATCCCTTAGTCGCCTTGTACGACACTGCATTGGTCATTGTAATACAACTATTTTTAATGGATCATGGCTGCTGAAAAGCAATCAATTTTATTTAGTATAAAAGTAATCGGGATATTTATCATGTTGTATTGTTCTGAATTTCCGATCAATCGAATTTAATATTAATGTGAGTGACCATGATAGTTTAAATATGATTTTATTTTTCATTCAAAAACAAACATAAAAATACATAAGTGCTAGTAGGCCGACATTTTTATTTTTTATACAACTTAGGTAGCAGACAAGCACACGGCCCACCTGATGGAAAGTGATTACCGTGGCATATGAACGTGTGTAACACCAGTGGAGTCACATCCGTGCTGCCGACCCAGTAAGAACAGATATTTTAAATGCCTTCAGTGCAGAACACAAAATCAGGACAAGCCTTTGGTCTTCCCACTGACAGCACAAAAACTCTCCAGTGAGCTCTGGGTACCCTACTCACCGCCGGGAACACATCACGAGGTTATTATAGCCGTGGTATTCTGTAGGGTGGAGGTACTTCCCCAGCCGGACTGCTCAGTTCGGACGGGAATACCGACGTGTCCTACCTCCTATGGTCCGACATCCGGATCAGACCCTCGATTCTACTAAAGCAATACCACTGTCGTACCCCAGACCTTATTTATATTTAATTTTGTACTTAACCGCATTGCCTTAAAGTCTAAAGTTAAGAAAGAAAGAAAGAAAGAAAGAATTCAGCAGTGTTCGTTATATGACAGTGGTTTTGCTTTAACAGAATCGATGCACAGTGTAAATATTAAATTAGCACGAAATTAATCGCGATAGAATGCATTAAAATACTTTTAAATATTTTTTTCAATGTAAAAAGTTCTCTAGTTTGACCTACCTATAATAATATTATTTTTAAACTATCGCTGTGTGAATTAATAATTATACAAGGTATCGGAACTTCTTGAGAATTAAATCATGGAACTTACAATTTTTGCCGACGTTTCGGATGCGTTGCAGCACCCGTGGTCACGACTAATTAGTCAAGTCGTGCTGCAACGCATCCGAAACGTTGGCAGAATAGTAAGTTCTATGATTCAATCCCGAAAAATCCCGATACCTTGTATAACTACCTATAACCTATCTATAACGTATTGAAATCTACATAATATGTACTTTGCTAAACTGAATGAATGAATATATGAGAGCTCTGATACCTATAACACAAATTTATTCTTAGCACGGGTTTCAGTGTTCAACTTAACACTTGTAAATTGGTTTACGATGATGAGAGTTGAATGTATAATTGTAACATAACATAACATAAACTCACGCCCATATCTCCGAAGGGGTAGGCAGAGGTGCTAGCACCCACATTTCGCCAGTTTATGTTAAGGTCCCAATATAATAGGTGGCGAGCCTAATGCCATTAACCGGGCACTTATAAACCTGCGATAAATACACACATAACTTCGAAAAGCATCATTGGTGTGTGTGCCATGGTAAAACCTGGGATCGAACCCGAGACCTCGTCTCAGCAGTCCATTACCCATACCACTAGGTTACCGCGGTTTAAATGTAGTGTCTATTATTGTACGACATAAGTGGCAAATAAGTAAATTTTAATTTTTAACTTTTTTTAACCGGGTTCATCTTCATCTGCTTCGCCAAGGCATGGAGGAAAGGTCTTTGAGAATGGTCTCCCATCCTAAGAGCGATTTGGCTAGTGTTGCTTAGCTTTGATTACAAAGGTAAGCATCACTAGCCAAATCGGTCTTAGCAATGGAGTCCCTCAAAACTTTCTCTCCATTAACCAAGTAGGCACTCTTAATTTCAACATTAATAAACGTTTGGATTTCCATTTATGTTCTCTCTTCATCTTTGCGTTAATCCCAGTCGCATCCAAAGTCTGGTTATCTGGGGTCCGCTTTACCAGTCTAACTGCAGATTTGTCTGAACTTCGATATTTTCCGTGAAGCGACTGCCATCTGATCTCCACAACCGAGGCGATATCAAAGCATTGCATTTAGAGCAGTTGTTGGACTTTTTAGGGCTCTAACTATGCGTAAAGACTGCTATGGATGTTGGTATGGCAACCGGGACCGACGGCTTAATGTGTTCTCCGAGGCACGACCAGACCAGTGCAAATACCCATATTCATGCATACCAATATTTGCACTGAGCGGGGATCGAACCCGCGCCTCCTGCGTGGCGGCTGCGTTCACAACCGCCACACCACAGAGACTGCCAAATTTTCATTCCTGTTATTAATGATTTTATTTGTTTTATACCTACCTACCCTGCTAAACTGACATAAGTGACATACTTACTACTAAACTTGTTCTATCGACGTACTACCCAGTTCATAACTGCGGCCAATCATCTAAACCAAGTAAATTCATCCCCTACATTCAGCTCACCTAGCTGAAATACTGAACAGAAAATCTCATCCCAATTTCTTCAAGCAATTTCAAATCAAAGTAATGAAGTAAGAAAATGAAAATATGAAATCATTTTAGTTTTTCCTCAACAAACAAATCTAGAAATTGCTCGCCAATGTAAGGGGGAGTTTCAAGATGAATATAGACAAAAAAGCTTCAGAAATCTCGAGATTTGCGACTTTGTTGAATTGTAAATGTACTTGCGGGTTCTGTATGTTGATTCTTTATGTAAATCTGGGATAAACTTGTGGAGAATATTGTTTCGCTATTATATTTATGTATACAGAGTTTCCGGCAGAGTAGAATTTGGGCCACCCCATCTTTTACCATGCGGTGTCGTACAAGGCGACTAAGGGATATTACTGTTTAACATCAGACAGATATATACAGCCCAGACTCAGCCTCAGATGCATGCCTCGAGTTAACAATAGTGCCCGGAAGACGGCAATAGGCTCACTCCTTATTACATGGGACCGAATACAATGATTGGTGAAATGTGGGTGTTAATTCTCCTCTACCTAACCCTCCGGGGATCAAGGCGTGATTATATGTACGTATAATAATAATAAATATTCTACAACATTCTACACAACACTATCTAGACCCATGGTAAGCATAGTTTAACTAGCTTGTGTTATGGAATCTAGAATACGGATAAACATACTTAAATACTTTTTTTTTTGTAAATACATACATATTATACATAGAAACACCCAGACCAATGCAAATACACATATTCATGCATACAAATATTTGCACTGAGCGGGGAGCAAACCCACGCCTCCTGCGTTGCAGTCACGTTCACTATCGACACGCCACAGAGGCTGTCTGTGTATGTAGAGAGGAAGGCTCGGGACACGTATCTTGAACCTAAATCGCGAAACAATGAGTATTGTAATAATCTATTACTGGTGAATCTGAGCTCATCCACCGAAGTAGCACCCCGTGCATCTCAAAAGACACCCAAGAAGTCCCGTCAGTGCTTTGTCTTCTACACTGACGACACAGAAACTCTCTATTTTTACAAGGCACACACTTCCCACGGACAGCGCGAAAACTTTGAGGAGGTAGGACACGGCGGTATTTCCGCCCAATTGAGCAGTCCGACTGGGGAAGTACCTCCACCCTACAGAATACCGCGGTTATAATAACTTTAAATTATATAAATTAACTCACTGGAGAGTTTTTGCGCTGTCTGTGGGACGACCAAAGGCTTGTCCTGCTTTGTCCTCTACACTGACGGCACAAAATCTCTGTTCTTACAGGGTCGGCAGCACGGATGTGACTCCACTGGTGTTACACATGTTCATAGGTCATGGTAACCACTTTCCATCAGGTCTGCCACCTAAGTTGTATTATAAAAAACTCTCCAATGAGCTCTGGCTACCCTACTCATCACCGGGAACACAACACGAAGGTATTCTGTAGGGCGAAGGTACTTACCCAGTCCAGTCAGGATAGTTCCATTGGGACGAAAATACCGTCGTGTACTATCTCCATTGTTAGATTTTCCCGTTTTGCCCTAATTTAATATTATTAGATACTTTACTGGAAACAGAAGAAGGAACCCTAAAAGTAATATGCAATTCGATGTAGCATGATGTTGCAATCTCCACAATAATAGGATCTGTTTTAATCTTCGGTACGAGACCATCGGCTCCGGGAGGCTGACGCGGGCGTCTTCGCTTACGGCTAGTTACGTCACTACACTTAGATATCGATAAAAATGGAATATAGATATCAATGAATGAGTAGTATAAGAGAAGAATAAAACGTAAGATAAATAAGGTGTAAGTTTAATTAAAATCAGGCTATAATAGGTCTGGGTAGAACCCGGGACCTTTCGAACGACCCTCCTTGACCATTACGCTACCGACGCTTCAATTGGTGACTTTTAAATATAATTAAACTCAAATAAACAAATTTGTCTACAATATAAATATTACTCAATGTGTTCTTCCATCGTTAAAAAAAAATGGATAATAAAAATTATAAGGATTTTTGACCTGTAAACTCAAATCAAGAACATCACACACTATCATCACAAATGAGGCATTACATCACATATCAAGTAAAAAGGGATATTCGTCGACCATTACCGTATATTCGCCTTCTTTCATTTGGTATGTACCCGGCATTACAGATCGCTCACCTCGATAAGACCACCCATTGCATGTAATTCTTATAATAATTGAATAGCGGCATAAACGCGAGGATCAAACCATTTTATATGCAAACTTAAATCTGCACAGCAATTTCAAATATTATAATTTTTTAATTTAACTTTTTACAACTTATAAGTATGTATGTTGTAAATAGCAGCAATGCAGGTCGCTCGGCAGTTAGCATGTTGTGTGTTTTGACATTGAAAAGCGGACGTATAATTTTTCTAATAAAATAATTATCTACGTGGCAAAATTAAGTTGACACAGTTCTGTTCCTATCTATTTAACATATTTTAAACGTTCATGTTATAGGAGGAACCGAGGAGGTAGGATTCCGTCCAATTGAGCAGTCCGACTGGGGAAATAACACCCTTCAGAATACCGCGGCCATAATAACCTCGTGTTGTATTACCAGCGGTGAGTAGGGTAGTCAGAGCTCACTGGAGGATTTTTGTGCTATCAGTGGAAACACCAAAAGCTTATCCTGCTTTGTCTTTTACACTGACTGTACAGAAACTCTCAATGCTTGCAGGGTTGGCAGCGCGCGTGTGACTCTCTCGGTTTTGCACGCGTCCATATCCCACGGTGACCACTTTCTATTAGGTGGGTCGTGTGCTTGTCTGCGATCTAAGTGGCATAAAAAAAATATAGGGCCTTAAATAAGACAAAAACTTCAAGTTACGATATATTACATTACATGGTAGGTAGGTTCAGCGTACTTTTTTCGATAGCATGTTATCCCATAGCAGTTACATCAGCCAGCTTACATCATTGACTAAAGGTCTTTGAGGGTAAATTATGATGTCGTTTTCCTCATCCGTCAAAAGATTAAAAGCAAGATAACCGTAAAATATATATTTTTTGTTATCTTATCTTTACGGGTTATGAACTCCGGAAGCTGGGGGTCAGGATTTTAACTTTTTTATAATTCCTCTGTTTATGAGTTGAGACAACAAAGTGTTGGAGTTTAATGATTTTAAAAACTTTTATGTTGCTGGCCTGTTAATTTCTTATTATAATTCTATTCTTTGGCATTTATAAAGACTTGGAATTCTGGCTGAAATTGAGACTGGTCGACAATCCCATACTCGTAGGTGATGTGGAACCTCTCAGCCTTAGGCGGGACATTGCCCCGCTGTGTGTGTACTACCTCTCATACAATGGTTTGTGCTGAGATGAATTGTTTGACATGATCCCACAGCTACATTCTATCATCGCACCGCTCGCCATAGGCAAGGAAATCATCCCCACACATAGCCACAAGCGGTTTTTCCATGCGCCCACAATATGGGGTTCTTCAAGAGGGGTATTAGAAGGTTTCTTCAAGGTCGGCAGCGCGAGTGTGCCGCCCCTGGTGTTGCACACGTCCATAGGCCACGGTAACCACTTCCCATCAGGTGGGCCGTGTGCTTGTCTGCCACCTAATGGTATAAAGAAAATATCTATCTCCTATTAGCGAAGGCTTTTTAAACGGGACATGAATTAAAACATCAGGGGCCGTCAAGTCACTCATATTTTCTATAATTCAATGTTTAAATACGCCAATATGATATCAGCTCGTCTGATGATCATACTTGAGACTTGTTCCTTCCGCTGAAGTCTCAGGAAAGAGGGTCCACAATAAAGACACAACAATGTTACAATGATGGCACTCAGCTTGACGTCCTCCCGGGGCGGGAGCGGCAGCGGGAGCGACGAAGGATCGCAAGCCAAGCTGCCCGCGTACGAAGGCAACTCGGGCGTCGGAGGTCGATGAACGACCTTCGCCCCCCATGAGCGCCGGCCTGGGGGTGACAGGTGGAGCCGCCTGTCACCCTGGCAGAAGCAGGCCGCGGCGGTGGCGCGCGTGGCGCGCCTCCCCGTTTCCGGGGACGAGTTGGGGACTCTGTAGTCCCCACACCCGAGAAGAGGGCCAGATCGTGAGAGATGGCCCTGGGTCGGCCGGGGTGCGAGGGATATGCCTGTCAACCTCACCTTCGGCAACCAAAGCGACCCACAGGCGGCGTGCGTTTTAGTCGGTTCGAGTCCGACATAACCTCCTTCACCGGCTCCGGTGGGGAGGTATCCGTGGGGATTTTGCGCACGTAAAAAAAAAAAAAAAAAAAGCTTGACGTCCTCCAAAATTTTTTCGCTATTCAGATGAACATGCAACTATAAGATAAAAAAATCTTACCTACCCTTCAAAATATCGACTGTATCCCATACCTAGAGCCGTCTAACCAAACTGAAATCGATGGTCGAACACCTGTAAAGGGCTCTTGGGCGCTCTCATTGACTTAATTGCACTCAAGTGGTCTCTGCACCGGCTCTGCACATCAGATGCACCCACCTCGGTTTTATTGAAGTAGGGAAAGCGTTTGCTAAGCGATATTGAGACGCTTTTGTGCCGATCGACGAATAAAGTGAACGGAGATCGTAAGTAATTTGATTTAAACCAATGATATACTACATCTATAGATAGGTCATACGCCATACACGAATGGCGGCTTTCAAAACTGTAGCGTACAAATACAGCGTATAAATATTAGCATACATAATAATAATAAATATTCTACAACATTCTACACAACGCTATATAGACCCATGGCAAGCATAATTTAACTAGCTTGTGTTCTGGAATCTAGAATACGGATTAACATACTTAAATTTTTTTTTTTGTAAATACATACATATTATACATAGAAACACGCAAACCAATGCATGCATACAAATATTTGCACTGAGCGGGGATCGAACCCGCACCTCCAGTGTAGCAGTCGCGTTCAATACCGCCACACCACAGCACAGAGGCTGTCGAAATACATACATACGTATGTACATGCATATAATCACGCACCTGAAGGGTTCGACTGAGGTGCATTAACACCCACATTTCACTAATAATTGTATTCGATCCCACGTAATAGGGGGTGAGCCTATCCCCTTATATTATTAATAGTATAATAAATTATAACTAATTACTAATAATACGTCAATTATTACGAATTTATTATTCAAAACTTTTTTTTGTGTAGTGCACTGTCGCGTCTCTGATTGGTGCATAAAATGATGACTGACGTCATCTTTTACTGTAACCATTTTAGAGTACGTACACCATATTTATAATTATAATACATCATTGATTTAAACTAAAAATATTATAAAACTGAAGATATTGTTTGGTTGAAAGTGCTAATATCATTCATTATTGATTCGAATCAATCGTTTCAAGTGGGATTCGAACCCTCGTTCTTTCCCTTACGGGGGAATCCCGCCTGAACAGATTTTTTTTTTCTATATCTTAACCGATTTGAATAGGTAGCAAACTTAATGCTTATAATTTTAAAATCAAATCAAATCAAATTCATTTATTTGCTAGAACATGGTGTATAGAGGTGTTATAATAACATAGTGTAGTTCGCTCATATTCTGCCACGTGATGGCGTGCAAATTTAGTATATTTATCAATTTCTTAAATGTACATTAAATCTATAATCATTACCATTATGTACCAATTTTAAAATATATGTCATCACGTTACTACTCAAGGGAATGAAGTAATCATAAACGGCAATAAATCAGGTAGATAACCATATTTTATAAGAAAATTGATAAATTGCAGGCATATGTATTGCAGTATATATGGCAAAAAGGGATGATATGGCGATACGATGAATATCACGGGCGGAGCCGGGGTAGGCAGGTTAACTTATGTGAAGTAGTCGTGTCTGTACATTGGCAATTTTAAAGAGAAGCTTGGTTTATTTATTGTACACATAAATGACATGTATTTAAAAATATGAGATGTGTGTACAAAGATGTGTGTACAAAGGCGAGCTGAACTCAAAGCTGAGTTCTCTTCCAGCAAACCCGGTGCACAGAGGAATTGCAATACGAGAGGCATGTTTATGGTTATGTTATATGTAATAAGGAGAGACGTTTATGTTATGTTATGTGTATTAAGCATTCGGAATCCATTTTTTTTTGGTTTCTTGTCTGTTTGTTCGCGATGGACGCAAAAACTACAGTACGGTTTTTTGCTAGAATAGTCTTGACCGTATTTAACATTTGTCATATGTAGTACCGTGCGGTGATATGATCACAAGCTTTTAAACTATTGAAACAACTTTGTTTTTTTATACCACTTAGGTGGCAGACAAGCACACGGCCCACCTGATGGGAAGTGGTTACCGTACCCTATGGACGTGTGCAACACCAGGGGTGTTACACTCGCACTGCCGACTCTGAAGAAACCTTCTAATGCCCCTCTCGAAGAACCCCATATTGTAGGCGCTTGGTAAAACCACAGGAGGGAATTCATTCCACAGCTTGAGTGTGCGGGGGATGAAGTTTCTTTCGTACCGCACAGTGCGCACCGTCTGAGGTCGCAATGTGTGAGGATGAATTCCCTGTCAACGACGAGCGGTGCGATGACAGAACATCGAATTTATGAATACACACTGGAAGTTTATTTTTACCCTATTGTATAGTGTAATAATAAACTTCTAGTGTAAATAACGACAGCAGCTTAAATACCGAACAACAATGTATAACAGATAATGTAGTTACATATTTGGCACCCACAGGATAGGCTTGCCTAGTCTGGGGTCAGCGGCAATGAATATAATCTTTGTGTTTTGTGGCAATAATTATTATTAATAGGAAAATCCTACAAGACTGGTTCAGTGACAGATTCAACAGTCGCGATAACCGACATCTAGATATAAAAATTATATTATATTATCTGTGGCTAGATAGTTATATAAGTGAACAAAACCCAGACGGCCCACAAGATAATCGACTTGTCATAATGTGATAGGTATTCGTGGTAAAGTGGCGGTTCTATAACAATCATTAATCACTGGAGGGACGACACCCGCGGCCATTGCGTCACATAACTTGTGAATGGCTTTGGATTGGGTCATGATTTGTTTTTTATACTTGTTAAACGACAAACGTTTAGAGACGCTCGTAGATCTATAGTAGAGATATGAAGCGATAAAATGGAAAGAACTAGAAGAAGCCGGCCTAGTTCGAGTTGGATTTCCGCATGAAGGGTTCTGTTACCACTCTATAGAACATTAGCCCCTTAATTTATTTTATTTAATATAAATAACTATTTCATTCCCTCCTCCCTCACTATAGGTCTCCTGAAAAAGCTCAAAGTCGCTCAACGAACTATGGAGAGGGCTATGCTCGGTATTTCCTTACGTGATCGCGTCAGAAATGATGATATCCGTAGGAGAACAAAGTAACCGACGTAGCCCAGCGGATGAGCTCGTTGAAGTGGCAATGGGTGGGACACATAGCGCGCAGAACAGATGGCCGATGGCGCAAAAAAGTTCTGGAATGGCGACCGCGTACGGGCAAACGTAGCGTAGGACGCCCAACGGCCAGGTGGAAGGACGACCTAATGAAGGTCGCCGGGAAGCGCTGGATGCGGGCTGGTTCACATTATCACAAGCTCTCTGAAAGACGATGCCGATATGGAACGAGAAAGGAGGGCATTGGCCGTTAGAAGTAATATGTTGGCCCGTAGGTTTGCTCGATGTACTAAGCAAGTGAAAGTCATTTTATTCAAAGCTTTTTGTCAGGTTTTCTACACGAGCGCCCTTTGGGTCAGCTATACTCGTAAGGCTTACGATGCTATCCGAGTTCAGTACAACAATTCCTTTAGGGTATTGTTGGGGCTGCCCCGTTACTGTAGCGCGTCGTTAATGTTTGCACAAGAATGCACGGAGGACTTTTACGCTATACGACGTAATAGAATATCTTCTTTGTGGCGCAGGACACGGGCTAGCTCGAACAGTGTCCTGAAGGCAATTGTTCCTAAAATAGACTGTCCCGTGCTAAAACATTGGGTGGGACAGATAAGAAATAATTCAATCAAATGTAATAAATAATGGAACTTATTTTGATGTACTTAATTTATTTTAATTTTATTTGATTTAATTTGATTTGACTTGATTTGATTATATTTGATTTGATTTGATTATTTAATTTAATTTGATTGGATTTTATTTTGTTTATTTTAATTAATTTATTTTATTTTAATTAATTTATTTTAATTTTTCTAACATATACTATAAGAAATTGATTGTTATTAACCAAATGGACTTAATGTTGTCTGATGAATAAATGATTATTATTATTATTTAGATCGGTCATTCTGGAAGTCTGTGGGAGAGTCCTATGTTCAGCAGTGGACTATGTGTGGCTGACATGATGATGATGATGAATAACTATTTTGGAAGTGCATTTCCGAGCAAATAATTATACAGTTAAATATTCTGTGAATATTTTAAGCTACCTGTCACCGTTATTAATATCGAGTTTGTATGTAGTTCTTATATTATTAAAAATTAGACCCGGTAGGTAGCAATGCGATCTAAGACGGTGCACACTGTGCGGTACGAAGAAACTTCATCCCACGCACTCTCAAGCTGAGGAATGAACTCCTTGCTCCGGTTTTCCCAAGTGCCGACAATATGGGGTTCTTCAAGAGGATCATTAGAAGGTTTCTTCAGGGTCGGCGAGTGTAACGCCCCTAGAGTCGCACACATACAAAGGCCACAGTAACCACTTCCGATCAGTGGGCCGTGTGCTTGTCTGCCACCTAAGTGGTTTAAAAAAAAAATTGAGTTCTGAGACTTTTTACAAAATCTGATTTATAACAGATCAGTCTCTCATTTGGACCAATAAACAATATACACAAGCAAAGGTCCTTCCAATGACAAGTTACAAACAACAACCTTTGCACAATACCAAGAACGTCAGTAGCAAGTGCTATAATTAATATAAGTTGCTCACTTGTTGGCGAAGTGTTACAGTTCGATTGAGACGTGACAACCAACTTAGTGCCAAGTTTCGTAACGTTATTAATAGGTGACTCGAATCGAAAATTAGTGTAGCTTTTTTGAGAGATTTTTAAACATATTATACAACTTGTATAAATCGTGACGTAGAAAGAATACAAGTATCACCACCCCATCTCATTCGATAGGTGTCGTAAGAGAGTTCAAAGGCGTCAGAGATACGAGGGATAAGCCTGTCAACCTCATCTTCGACAACCAACAACAACGACCCACAAGCGCCGTGCGTTTTAGTCGGTTCGAGTCCGACGGTAGGGTATCCATGGAGATTTTCCGCATGAGGTGTCAGAGATGTATTAATACTTTATCCATATTTGGCGCGATAACTACACTATATTTTTTATTTTATAAATCCATCCCAAGGTTGCCTGGAAGAAATCGCTTCAGCGATAAGGCCGCCCATTGTACATTAAACTGTAATATGCTACCTAGTACTTGTCCTACTGTAAACTTCCTTTTAGGGTGGCGTAACTGAAAAGGCAAAAAAACGGAACTTCGTTGTACGTCTGTCTGTGTAATAAAGAAATCTTTAAAGAAAAAAGGTTATTATATAAAGTAGATGAGTATCTTGATGATAAAAATGCGCGGTCAACCTACGGGTAATTTAAGTGGTTTGCACAATATAAATTGTAAACAAAACCATATTTTAAAAGAGATAATCTAGTATTAATATAGAACCAGCAAATCATTTTCCAATGGTTTATTTATACATTGTTTAATATTTATAATATCTTGACATAATTGTAAAATTTTGACGTTCAAATGTGCTCTTTATGTGTCTAAAATGAATAAATGAAATTGATTGTTTGTCCTCCTGTTAGTCAAGTATCAAGTATTATATATTATCTCAGGAATCTTCATTATCTCAGAATTCACACCACATTAAGTATGTGGTATGAATTTCAACTTGACGGGCTTAAAGGACTTGAAACTGTGCAAAAATCAAAATTCTAAGTCAACGCATTCAAAATATATTACGGTTTATGTAGCTTAAGTTACGGAACCCTCAGTGCGCGAGTCCGACTCGCACTTGACTGGTTTTTTTCATCAAGGGCAGGCCTATTCCCGTTAATAATTAAATGTTAATTTCCATGGGCTGTATGGTTACTGTTGATGGTCAATAGCCCTATCCCTTATCCGCAGTGTACGACCCCCACGGGAAGAGATGGAGTAGCCCTTGTGTTCGCCCGGAATGATATGATTATGCTATTAAACGTTTATAATAATCAATTATTTTTATGGCGTTTACTAGAGTGGCTGTACGCAACAAAAAAAAAATGATATCGTGAAGTAATGAACTAACAAAATAGAGCATTTTTTTGTTGTCATCATTTGATACTAAAGGGGTACTATTCTCACCAGAGGAGAGGGCCAGATCGTGAGAGATGGCCCTGGGTCGGCCGGGGTGCGAGGGATATGCCTGTCAACCTCACCTTCGGCAACCAAAAAACGATTCACAGGCGGCGTGCGTTTTGGTCAGTTCGAGTCCGACATAACCTCTTCCACCGGCTCCGGTGGGGGGTATCCGTGGGGATTTTGCGCACGTAAAAAAAAGGGGTACTATTCTCATAGGTGACTTCATTAATTATACGGCAGAGTAGAATTTGGATCCCTCCATCTCTTCCCATGCGGTGTCGTACAAGACGACTAAGGGACAGGACTGTTTAACATTAGACAAATATATACAGGCCCGATTCAGCCTTAGATGAATGGCTTGTTTCAACAATAGTGCCCGGAATACGACAATAGGCTCACCCCCTATTACGTGGGACCGAATTCAATGATTGATGAAATGTGGGTGTTAATTCACCTCTGCTAAACCCTCCGGGGATAAAGGCGATAAAATGATGATATGTACGTATGTATGTCCTGTAATAAATTTTAGCTAGATCCTTTTAACCGTTCGAAAGTGATTGAATAACGAATTTTCACATTTATAATATTAGTAAGATTCATCAAATTAGATATTTAGGGATATATTAAATATCTTGATCTACTGTGCCTAATAATGCTTTTAAAATTACCCAAATCTCGATGAAGAAAATTTTGGACGAAACCATTCATACCAACTTAACCTTTATAAAAAAAACACAGATCTGTAAACGCAGCCTTCGCCGACCCAGCTTGCTGGTATTACCAAAAGTATGAATCGAATACGGAAAAAAATCATTACTTTTGTAGGAGGTCAGCTTTATAATAAGTTACCACTAATCATCAGAAAAAGTGACTCTCTCAATATCTTTAAGTCACGATTATCATTGTACATAACTGATCATTATTAATTTGTTAATCTCACTACTAGGTATTCTTTTTGTCTAGTCTACAGGCTACTTTCAACCACAAATAGCATATTTATCGTAAATTATGTTTTCATGTAAGTGGCAATGTAATTGTCTTTTTGACAATAAATATCTTTAAACCTAAATCTGTGGTGCAAAGCTAGTCACTAACCGTAGCGGCGTAGCACCTGTCGTAGAGGCACTCGTAGCAAGACAATAGCTTATAACTACCGTAGTAAATTTTGCGAAATCTCACCTATACTCTGTTTGGTTATTTGCATAACTATAGGTAAACATTTTTGGGTGAAATTTTCAAATCGATTTATATATAGAATAAATTGAATCGGTTCCGGTGGGAATCGAACCCGCGATCTTTCCTTTACAGGGTGAACGCTCTGACTTAGCTATGAGTAGAATTTGGGCCACCCCATCTCTTCCCATGCGGTGTCGTACAAGGTGACTAAGGGATAGGGCTGCTTAATATCTAAGTCTGGGTTGTATACAGATATATACAGCCCATACTCAGACACTTTACTTACCGGCAACTACGCAATGATGCACATTACCGCCACGAGAATCGATGCAAACCCAAAATCGCAGTAATCAAAAATCAGATGGCTATAACATTGTCATGCAATTATTAATAGACTAGGTAATTGCCTGCGGTTTATCCATGTAGTGACATAGAAAGAATACAAGTATCACCACCCCATCTCATCTGAAGGGTGTCGTAAGAGGCGACACATGGAAAAATATGCCGACGATATCACTGCGAGAGAAGGAAACCTTGAAATATAACCCTGTACCAACCCATCTGGCCAGCGTGGACACAGTAGGCCAAAGCCTCGATATTGGGAGTGGCCTATGTCCAACAGTGGACTGCAATGGGCTAATTGTTTGATTGATAGCATATTTATGTCAGTTATCGCAAATAAACATAACTTGTATCCTTTCCCAATCTTTAATCTGTATGTGTGCCAAATTTCATCAGTCGAAAATGATGAACAAACTTTTATCCCCTATTTGAAATCCTTTAACCACCTTCTCGGAATAATCCCTTTTAACCGATATCTCAAGTTCTTGTTCATCTTCGTACATACCAAATTTCTGTGAAAATCGGTTCAGTAGTTTAGGCATGAAAGCGTAACAGACAGACAGATAGACAAACAGAGAGATAAAAGTTACGTTTGCAATTATAATATTTGTAAAGACTCGTGATTTTTCGCTATCGATAAGAAAATTTAAAGGAAGGTTTGTTCTGTAATCTCATATTATGAGGATGTTCGTAAACATACGTAGGTGTTACATACCTATTTATTGCTTTTCTGTAAAACTCTTCTAACTAATCCCACCCTCTCCTTTTCTACACAGAACAACACGTGCAGGGCTTAGATGTCACCCTCACACTGTGCAGAATATACGAGCAAGAACCAAGCGGTTCAGAAACTTTTTTTTTTGCCACAACACCAATATCTGCAATTCATTACCAGCTCATGTGCTTCCTTCTTCCTACAGTCCCGGGTCCTTTAAGCGGGGCGGTAAAAAGCATCTGATGAGGCCGCCAAGCTGAGTGCCACCATTGTAACATTACTTAGTGTCTATAATGGTGACCCTCTTTCCTGAGACTATGCCTTTAGCTTACCACCAGGCGAGGTGAAGTCAAGTTGATGTGTCCTAGATAAAAAAAAAAATAACTTGATTGTTTAATATTTTCTCTTGTCTGGTCTGTCCTATCCAACTGTTGTACATTTGGTTCTGCCGTCAATCTTTGTTCTACACTCTTCTATCACTTTAAGATTTTCTCGTAAAAAATTCATCAACTCATCTTTGTAACTAAATTCTTCGGTGTGTGAACTAGAAATTCTCATAATCATTTCCCAGATGCGATTTAAATTTGTACTTTGGAACCTGGGGTCTGCTTATTATTTTTGATTAATGTATTATTGTGCCCTCTTAACCCCGAGAGGAAAGCCTGATACAGAGCCTCGTCTGATGTTCAACGATCGTGACTTTACTAGATTTACGGAACATAAAACGAAGTGGTAGTGATCGGGAATAAGTCTACTATATATCCCGAGAATCACATTGATTCGTGGAAACAGGATGAGTATCCCACATACGCTAAATGAGTTTATTGTCTAATACCTATTGTCCGCGGGTCTGCTCAAGCGGAAATCTTTTATTTAAACTTGCTGTTTAACAAAATTAAAAGTATCTTTTTCTTCAGTTTATAAACTCTGTGCCAAATTTTAACTAAATCAGTTAAAAAAAAAGAATAACATAATACGTTAACTCACGCCTATATCCCCGAAGGGGTAGGCAGATGTGCTAGCACCCACATTTCGCCAGTTTATGTTTAGGTCCCAATGTAATAGGTGGCGAGCCTATTGCCATTACCCGGGCACTTATTACTACTATTACTTAAAAAAAAAGGAATATTCGATACTATTATTCCCTTTAACCCCTCATGCTATGCTAAATTGCTTGTGTTAGGTGTGGTTGACGTCGGTAGTGTCATAGCCAGGATTCGAACCCGAGACTTTTCGTTGGTACCGACGCTCAAAGCTTAAGTTCTGGTGTCTGAAAAGCCAACAGAGTTTTTTGCATCTTAGCCACGGATAGAAAGAGTAGAGAGATAGTCTTTGTTTGGCACATTTCTGTCAGGATACCAACATATACTAATAACCATTCAACATAATCGGAGCAAGCTACATGATTAACCAACAGGTGTGAACCATACAACTAATTCCGCCGACTGGCCACCGGCGCCTCGCGGTCTCCCCCCCCCAGACAAAGGTTTGTTTTCGAACGCGATAGAAGACAATGACGGCCCAGTGACCGAGTGTGGGCGATCGACCGACGCATGCGCCAGGAGCGAGCCTCCGCCGGCTCAGCCAGTGAGCACCCGCGCCGCGAGCCAAACGCACGTCTCGACATCGTGCCGTCATCCTCGTACTGAACACCAGCGGTAAACGCTTCACAGTACATCATACACTTCGCGTACTGTTTACAATACTATATTATCACGTGTCTCTGGATGTAATGGCAGCTGCTGATCGCACGTGAATCCATCCATCCTCCATTCTTCATTTCACCAACGTTTCAGGTAGGTTATGTACTTTAGTGGTTTCTATTTCCGACCATATAATGTTGGCTGTGTTCAGGGCTTGATTTGAAGGCTTATAGGTGTACAACGCTGGGGCAGTAAGTTCCACGTGTCAGTATGAACGGTGTAAGGATGGACGCTTGATCGTACCAGCCCGTACTGAATCTCTGGACGCCAGACATGTATTCATAAATGTAAATGTATCGGGCTATTTCGTTGACTTTACAGTGGAATTGTTGAATTTTTATGAATTAAATGTTAGTATTAAGACTACTATCGTCAGTTATGATGTTTTCTGTCTAAATCTTGTTTGAGTGAATGATAAAAGGGTTGATTTCTATGTAATACATCCTTATCTGTAGGCATTGATTTCACAGTCTACAATAATGCGATTATAAGAAAGAACTGCCCTGTATTACTTCAGTATTTTAAGTTTCAAGTGATGATATTCCATTTTTAAATATCGTTTAACCCATAATTTTAAATAATGTACGAAAAAAATACATTTCAAATTAAGAATAGATACAAACGATATTTATTCGAATTACAATTGCCGTTCATTGTTATTTCAATATTTCAAATGATGGTATTCGATATTTGAATTCATTGTGATTTTAGGTTTTTGTTTGATAGTTGAAATAATACATTTAAGTATTGAAGATAAAATACAAACGATAATTATTCGAACTATAATATAATTCTTGGTACGTTTGTATTTCGAAGTTACATACTCGGCTTAGGCTACACGCCTTCAGACCTTTTTCGTGCGGGAACTACTTACACACGCATAGAAACGAACTATACTTATTAAGTTTTTTACGTTTAAATTTATTTTAACACATCGCTTATCTTTAACACTTAATTTTATTTAAATATAATTAATTCTCATGCTAGAATTTTCTTAGTTGAAATTAATTAAATAACATTCAGTGGATTTTGTTACGATTAGATAATTTACTTGTTCATTTTGTTTATGAAATCTCGTGACAATGTAAAATACAAGCAATATGTCAAATGTAATAATAAATACATGTAAACTGTAAAAGATATTTACGAAAAATTTCAATAAAACTAACTTCGTTGGTAAATTTCTGCAAGTTGATTCAGAATAAAAAGAAATTTGAATTTGAAAACAAAGAATTTAAATGGTTCAATATGAATTTATACATTATTTTTTGCAATAAATAAATAATTTTGCAACAGTATCAAGTAATTCCCAAGTAATTCAATTTAAATGAAAGTTAAAAGCGATGCAAAATGCCACAAGTTTTGAACAAGGGTATTATTTCAATATGTTTAACGAAACTTCGAAAGTGTTTATGTGTTTTGTTTCAATTTTGAGATCAAACTTTAACATGCCAGTGACCAAAAACCGACAAAAAAAATGTTTTTTGATGTCTGTCTCTTGATGAACCGATAGATTGATAAATTTCCATTTCATTCCAGAATGAATAAAGTAACGTTTTTTTTAAAGCGTAACGGAATAACATACAAATGAAATGCTATTCTATTATTCTAGTTATAATGCTAAGTCAATTAGAAATTTCTTTCTAAATTACTTGGCCTTATAACTACAATGCATATATATAAAATGCAATACCTTTGTTTACAGAATAGTTTGATTATTTAAATACAATTAAATTGGTTTTTAATATAATAAGTTTTAACTATCAAGCTTAACTAGGTAACACAACTGTTTTTCTGTACGTGATAGTTGCCACAAATACCCCAATAGCCATGTCAAAAATTTTATAAAAACTAAAAATGTCTGTGGTAGTCTGTTTAAATCATAAAAGTCATAGTTTAACATTTTTGACAGCACTAACACTCCGTCCTCCATAGGTCCATCATTTCCTTATTAGTATTAGAAACATATACAATTATACATACATACATATAATGTCAAATTATTGTATAAACTGTCAGAATAGAATCAAAGAATTAATTTCATTTATTCAGTTTAGGCACATAAAAAGCACATATGAACGTCAAAATTTTACAATTATGTCGAGAAATATTATGAAAATATTAAATAATGTAAAAATAAACCATTGGAAATTGATTCTTTCGCTGGTTCGGTAGGTTACTTCTACTGAGAAGAGCAAGAAACTCATATTAGAACTATATTATTTTTCTTTTTAAATTTGCTTTAGTTTACAATTTATTTTGTGCGAGCAAGATTTAGACTTATGTTGACCACGCATTTACATCATCAAGATGCTCATCTATTTTATAATAACCTTTATTCATTAAAGTATTTTTCAAAAAAACGTTATAGTTATCTGCAAATGAAATATTAAAGCTCGGAATCCGTTGTCTCAATATTTTCAAACTGTCAAATAGTCCCTTCATCCACTCACGTCTTATTATATTTATGTTAGAAGTACCGGCGGACTTGTGTGCAAGATTTAATGAAAGAAAGGAAAAATTGATGACGTAAATGAGGCTCGTGACGTAAGGACAGCTAAAGGCGGGCTGTAGTCTCTACCTACTCTCAAGAGTTCGGTTATAGGCAGCTGTATACAAATATTTAATAAAATTCTTCAGAAGTTGATTAACAATCTACTAAATAAATTTTAAATAAAAGTGAAAAAACTTCAATAAATAAAGGTTACTATAAAGTAGATGAGTATCTTAATGATGTAAATGCGTGGTCAACATAAGTATCTTACTTGCTCGCACAAAATAAATTGTAAACTAAAGCAAATTTAAAAAGAAAGATCTAGTTCTAAATAGTTCTTTGAGTTTCTTGCTGGTATCTTCTTAGTAGAACTAACTTACCGAACCAGCGAAAGAATCATTTTCGAATGGTTTATTTTTACATTGGTACTTAATATTTTCATATTATTTCCTTACATAATTGTAAAATTTTGCCGTTCATATGTATTCTTTATGTGCCTAAACTGAATAAATGAAATTGATTCTTTGATTCCTTGAATAGAAAGATATTTGTAATATAGGTATAGTCAACATAAGTTTGATCTTTTATTTCTTCTTTCTATTACATCAACACCATCGTGCTTGTTCAGTCAGCTTCAGATTGATGCAAAGATGCAATGTAGTCGAAATGATCTCAATACCAATGTACTAAAAACATTTTGAGTACTTTGCTAGTTAAAATTAATCTGATGCTTACTGTATTCATTCGTTACTTTCTGGAGTACGTAAGTAGAATATATATTTAAACATTTTTTTTGTTGCAATTGGGTGTTCGACAACTATTACAAAAACAGCCGCGTGGTTTCCGGCAGAGTAGAATTAGAGCCATCATGGTAAGTTACAAGGAAACTTATATGAAATAATTTATTGTGACGTCTTAATATTTAGCAGTCAAATCATATCCTATTATAGGTTGGGTGGATGATTAAAAATAAATAAAAACGACAAAATAAGAACAGATGCAATTTGTACAGCTCCTTTACTATCCTTAATTTAATAAGCACAGTTAAATAACTCCTTCTAGCACCTCTGTATTTCGGGCACAATTGTTGACTTGAGCTATGCATCTGAAGCTGAGTCTGGGCTATATATATCTGTCCGATGTTAAACAGCCCTATCCTTTAGTCGCCTTGTACGGCACCACATGGGAAGAGATGGGGTGGTCCAAATTCTACTCTGCCGGGAACCACGAGCGAAAATATTTTTTTCTAATTAATAAGGTTTTACGGGCAAATGAAGAATTGTAATATGTACTAAAAAATTCTACATCTGTTAAGATTGGTTTCCGAAATTTGTCAAGTACCCAATTGGGTATTTTCCTGACATATATAACATAAACTCACGCCTATATCCCCGAAGGGGTAGACAGAGGTGCTAGAAGGAGTTATTTAACTGTGCTTATTAAATTAAGGATAGTAAAGGAGCTGTACAAATTGCATCTGTTCTTATTTTGTCGTTTTTATTTATTTTTAATCATCCACCCAACCTATAATAGGATATGATTTGACTGCTAAATATTAAGACGTCACAATAAATTATTTCATATAAGTTTCCTTGTAACTTACCATTTTGACGTTTAGTAAACAGTAACTAATTTGACTAGTCTGTCAAATACCCAATTTTTGTTTTTTTGTTTGAGATGGACGCAGAAACTACTAAACACATTTGATGCAACTTTTTGATTAAAAAGGCTTACAATTTGAACGGCGATATGAGCAAAAACAGTAAACGATATCCATGCAGGCTCAGCCATGGACATCAGCTATCTTTAAGAGAAGGCACGATAATCCTTTTACTAAAAACATGAATATAAATTAGAATTTTATTATTACCTAGTCAAGTTCTATTTAAAATTTACTAATTCGACGTGAAAGGTTACTGAAAACTGACACCGCTTCATAAAGTTTCGCTTCTAAAAAGAAATATAAATAACGATGATTTTAATAAAAGTTAACTCTAATCAATTGTATTACAGCTCAAATTTCAATGGCCTACCCTTTGACGAGATAATTATGTTAGTCTAGCACCTTTGTGATATGAAACCCATTGGATGGGATTGATCAAAAGGTCCATGTGGTGATAAAATGTAAAGGAAATCTGAAACCGCACCCCTCCAGCGATACATTATCACACCAGCCCGCCTAGACAAGTGACAATCTGTTGGCCGGCGTATTGTACAATAGAACAATGAATCTATGAGCTTTGACGTTTATTAAATTAAAATTCGTTTATTGTCAGACCATCGATCCATAGTGTTAGTAACAATTTAACTTAAGAACTAATTTTAGTAATAAATACATATGAATAACAACACTCCACTATCTGTGACACGAGTGTCATCCAGTGCAGCAACAAGGGGGAGTCCCACCTATCCTTAAACACACTCAGGAGACTGTTGGAGCTGCGGCGGAGTCGTGCCAAGGCAGAGGCCGAACGCTTTCTAATAATAGCATAGAAATCGTCTGTGCGGGCCTCTGCAAACATCCCTGATGCACTGCATCTCTTATGACATGCGTTGACAGCTGTCATACCTAAATGGGAGAGTCGATTATAATAGACGACTTTTTTTTTCGTGCGAAAAATCCCCACGGATACGCCCACCTTTTTATTTATACCACTTGGGTGGCAGACAAGCACACGGCCCACCTGATGGAAAGTGGTAACCGTGGTCTCTGGACGTGTGCAACACCAAGGAAGTCACACTCGCGCTGTCAACCCTGTAAGCAATTTCTTTTAAAGAGTTTCTGTGCCGTCAGCGTAAAAGACAAAGCAGGAAAAGCTTTTGATCCTCCCAATGACAGCAAAAAAACTCTCCAGTGAGCTCTGGCTACCCTACTCACCGCCGGGAACACAACACGAAGTTATAATGGCCGTGGTATTCTGTACGGCGAAGGTCTTCCCCAGTCGAACAGCTCAATTGGACGAAAATACCGTCGTGTCCTACCTCCCCATAAAAGTAAGAAGGTTATGTCGGACTCGAACCGATTAAAACGCACGTCGCCTGTGAGTCGTTTTTGGTTGCCGAAGGTTAACAGGCGTATTCCTCGATATTGGACTACTTTGACTCGAATATTTAGACTTATAAAGATAAATATGGATGTAAAATATAGTTTAATGTCTTGATTATCTTATGACAAAAGACCAATGTCTTGCTTCTACGTTAGGTTAGATAAAATATAGTTTATGTGAAGGTCTGCCAACGGTATAGTTTGGCAGACTAGTCGTTTAAATTGTACCATAGGAATTTAAATTGTACCAGACAGTAAAATATTGCATAAAAAAGCTTATTTCGGATCAGTCTTGCGTCCGTTTAGTTTATGTTGCCTTTTTCGTAGTGAATACATATACATATACTCACGCCTATAAATCCTTGAAGGTGTAGGCAGAGGTGTATTAACACCCACATTTCAACAACTATGATTTTCGGTCCTAGGTAATAGGGCATGAGCCCATTGCCATACATATTTGTATGAAAATAGTTGGGTAATTATGAGTGGTACGATTTAACGAACCAAATAAATTTTGAGTTAAATAAATGTAAACATAACATAACATAAACTCACGCCTATATCCTCGAAGGGGTAGGCAGAGGTGCTAGCACCCACATTTCGCCAATTTATGTTTAGGTCCCCGAGGTGGTTAGGATAGGTGGCGAGTCTATTGCCATTAACCGGGCACTTATAGACCTGCGATAAATACACACATGACTACAAAACCTAGTCACATCACATAAATGCACAAAAATCTAGATTAAATTTGTAGTTACATAACGTAGACTGCGTAGTTTTAGTTTACCTGTATCACCTTACAAACCACCAAAATTAATTACAAATTCCACGAAAATCTGTACTTTTCGCTCCCATACACAATTCTTGTTAGATGTACGTATGTAGATTATTAAATTAAATCATTTATTTCTCAGATTCAATTAATTAAGTCTATTATATAATATTTCATCCTCTTTGAGGATGCTGCAAGGCGAATCGAATCGCGAACCGGTCATGTATAATAATAAAAAATACTGTGGAAAAATTAGAAGTGTATGTCAATATGTGTGACAACAAATTCCACCAAGTTTCCGTCTTTTGTTTAGAGAAATTTCTAAACGTTTAATTGACGCTACCCGTGACCAGAGGACTGGTTTATTCCTTGCGCAAAGGATTGGTATTGCCATTCAACATAGTAATGCCGCCAGCCTTCTGGCCACCCTCCCGGTTGACGTCGATGGGGAGGAATTCTTTGACGCCTGAACCTACAGGACTGTTTAGATGTATATTTTGGATTTTTATTTATATATTTTGCTTTAGATAACATCCGTGTACATTATGTACCTAAATATTAATATTTAACTATTATTACAATGTTTTGTTGTGATCTGTAATGTTTGAAAATACCAAGTAAATATTATATCTTTTTTTTTTTTTTTTTTTTTTTTTATATAGGACACGTCAATTGGACTTCGCCTTGCCTGATGGTAAGCTGAAGGCAAAATCCCAGAAAAGAGGGTCACCATTACTTACACATACCGTGTGACAATGGTGACACTCAGCTTGACGGCCTTATCATATGCTTTTTCACGCCCCGCTTAAAGGACCCGGGACTGTAGGAGGAAGGAAACACGTGAGCTGGTAATGAATTCCAGGCCTTAATGGTGCGACAGAGGAAAGAGTCTCCGAACCGCTTTATTATATAGCATTTATTTATCTTTTGAATAAACCTAAGTATTTCAGTTATATCTGTTCGTATTATATGGCTATAGCCCTTATCATTGGTAATTTACTTTTTATTATAATCGACTTAATTTAATCTGTCCTTATCATATTGACTTAGCCATTGATAAGATGTCGCTTCACTGTGTACTTACTGTGTAGGAAAGACAGTGTTTATTTAAAAAGAAAATCAGTGATTTCAGGTGGCAATTGACTGCAAATAAATTATATTTACGTTATAAATATAGTTCAGATATAAACTGAGATATTTTTATAATACTGATGCGTGGTTCCCGGCAGAGTAGAATTTGGAGCACCTCCATCTCCATCATCTCTTCCCATGCGGTGTCGTACAAGCCGCAAGGAATCATTGCCGCGATGTAACTTCCGCGTTAGCGTTAAAAATCACGTAGGTTCTTCCGCACTCCTTAATATAAAATCAAAGGTATGTTTGAGGTTACCAGAGCAGAAAACTGTGACAAACTTGTTCTGCAAACAGTATTTAAACCAATAAAACCGAATGAAACTCATAAATCATGCAAGCTGTCAGCAAAAATACAATTACGACTTGTATTTTGACAACACGCCGAATGTTGCCATAAATGTATAAATCTCGCGATAACTGCCAAATAAAAATATGGGGTTTGCAAAAATTGCAAGTTATAATGTGACAACATTATTTTATTAATAAATTTTTCGGAAATTATCTGCTTATGGCACGCTAGTCATGATTTTCTCAATCTCAATCTATTCATTCTCCCGAGGAGAGGGCCAGATCGTGAGAGATAGCCCTGGGTCGGCCGGGGTGCGAGGGATATGCCTGTCAACCTCACCTTCGGCAACCAAAAACGACCTACAGGCGGCGTGCGTTTTAGTCAGTTCGAGTCCGACATAACCTCTTCCACCGGTTCCGGTGGGGGTGTTTCCGTGGGAATTTTGCGCACGTAAAAAAATCTTCTATATCCATAAAGAGCTAGGCAGAAGCAAATTAACACCTATCTAGGTACTTAACAAAACGGAAACAATCTTTTTATTTAAAAAACTTAGTTAATTAATATTTTTCTGTTAAGAAACTCAGTTTGAGGACTAAAAACAGCTGAGACAAAAGATGCCTAGATGTATGTACCTTTAAAGGCACATTCACTTTGACTTAGTACATTTGTTTGTGATTCACTTCAAAGGAGACGCGGGTTATCATTGCATTGGACGGTGTGTACCGGACAGCTCGTAAAAGATATTTGTTGAATCGTTTTTGTAAATATTTGTGTACAACATGACGCGTGTCTTGAGCAAAGATAGTATTGCGAGAGATGTATCTCCGGCAATCTCGAATTCGGCAACCTAAGACCTACAAATGGTATGTGTTTTAGTCGGTTCGAGTCCGAAATAACCACCCCTACTACTTTGAGGGGTTTTTGCCCACGTTAAAAAATAAAAAGCCAAGATTATTAATGATTGTAGTATGCAGAAATAGTTGGTTAATCTTCTAGGTCAGACTGTGGGTCTGTTTAGTGAAGGCGTGTATTAAATCAGGTAAATGGGATGAGTTTTAAGGCCGATAACTGATTTTTCATGATTGCGACTGACACTGTAAAAGTCAAATATAAAAGTTTGTAGCTGATGATTAGGTCCTATAAATTCTTTAATTTATTTTTGCTATAAATGTCATAACGTCTTTTGCTGACAACACACAAGCAATTTTAGAATCAATTTTCTATCAATTTTAGAGCTGTTTACAGTGCCATATATTCATTACTTCAACAATCCTTCAATAGCGATGCGAATAACCTGTCTAAGTTATCTCACTCATAATATGCCAATGTATCTATTCCTTTGCCAATAAGCCTCTGCCGAAGTCAAGAGACTTATTTTTATACGAATAGATAGAACGCAAACCATCAAAACAATGCTTCAATATATCGAGATCTTTAAAATTTGATCAACGCCATCTATCGAGCCTCCTATAACTCTTTTTCACATGATGAATTTTTAAAATTTAATTTAGGTTATCTTACGGTTGCTTATAAAAACTAGGATATGGGTCGATAGGCATGTTTCCGGCTCGGGATTGAGGTCGGCTTGGGCCCTAGGAGCCTACCTATCTCTTTATTTCAGTATTTCGACACGCAGCACTTATAATGTCTTGAGAAGGGCGCGTGTCGTAACGGTGAGGTGATGCACCTACTTAGTCTGGTCATAAATACTTTTACAATTAAACATAATAACAATTAAAATTAGATATTGCATAGACAAGCTATGGTGCAGTCCAAACAATAAAGATCACCACTCGCATGTGGATGCTTCTTCACACTCCGCTGAACCTTAAAGTATTAAAGAAAGAAGTAAAACATTCAATTTAGATTTAGATATGGGACAGTAAAAGCAATGGCTCGACAAGTTAGGGTCCGTTCCTTATAACTACGTACAGGCTGTTTCAGGAAAGGGGCTGAGGCTAGCGCTAAACCCAACGGAAATTCCGTCGCGGGTCTGCCGCTTCGCCAATAATATGTATTGTCTATAGATGGAACGGGCAAACTGCGCGGATGATCGATCGCTCCATCGCGTCATCGAGTCACTATATACTCGTACTATTGGCGTTCCGCACGGAAATTCGTAACGGAATTACCGTCAAGTGTAACGCTAGCCTAAGTCTTATTCTTAACTAACTCTGCAAACGATGTTTTCAATAACCGCCCCTATCTCGGCGTGTTTGCGTAAAGGCCGAAGGGCATTAAGGTTTCAAATTTCGTAATTCTATTTGTAAAAGATAGGGTGGTATTCTGGTGAAATTCCCTTTGAAGATTGTTTCTTTGATAATTAAAAAAATAGTAAGTATCTTAAGATTTTTCTCATACAAATTTGGAAAATATTAAAAAAAAACCCTTACATTGCGCGATGTACAGAAATAGACGGCGGGCTTATATAGTTGCAATTTCTAGACTATGGACTGGCAACCTTATGCCATACTTTGTAATGTAAAATATGCATAATTTCAGAGGTGCAAGTAAAATTTATCATATTGGTTTTTAAACTGTGATGGTGAAATTTTTTTATGCCACTTAGTTGGCAGACAAGACTACGGCCCACCTGACGGAAAATGGTTACCGTGGCTTGTGAACGTGTGCATCATCACCTTAGATGTCGTAACCTTCTAATGTCCTTTTTGAAGAACCCTATATATAGCTTGGAAAAACCACCACAGAGAGTTCTTTCCACAGCTGGAGCGTGCGTGGGATGAAGTTCCTTTCATACCGCAAAGTGCACACTGTTTCCGGACGTATTGTAAGAGGATGAATACCTTACCTATAATTTAATTACATAAAATAAAGTACTCAATTTGTCAACCTTGGACTAGAGGTTAATAAATTGAATAATTAGTCTCGTTCATTCACTCGTTCATCAGTCCTTGAAGTAAGGATTATTGTGAATATTCTTTCGTGGGCCAAATAATGATCGAGAACAAAAGTTATATGGACAGTTTGTGAGAACTTCCTAACTAAAATCAAGTGCGATTATAAGTTTGTTTACTTTTTATACCAGGTTTAGGTTCCTATACGAGGTGAAAATAAAATAAAATAAATTATTATAATGTACATAGAAGTTATCTAAATTAAAAAATAATAACAATATAGAATAGATCTAAACAATTAAGTAGCTATGGTCGTACCTATAAGTCCTACCTAGATACCATTTATAAACTACAGACCAAAATTTTAAAAACTATTTTGTCACCTAAAGTAAAAAGTCAATTCTACGACAACGAAACCGGTCTCTTCAAACATTGCAAAGCATTGCCTGTACATACACAAGTACATCTATCTTTATTAAAAGAACAGTTTTTTAATGAATCTCTTAGAAAAACAATTGAACATCCTGTACGCACTCGGGCAGTCTCCGAGAATCGGTGTATGACAGAACGTGCGAATAATGTATATGGCGAGCGCACTACTGGCTATATTGTCCCGCGACTTCTTAATGACCTACCCTCTTGTATCCGAGAAAATAACAAAATATCTTATGTACATAAAAAGCTCAAAGAACATTTCCTAGGCGTAAAATAGATTGTTATTATATAGATATTATTATGAATATTATTAAGAATTAGATAATTTGGTGGATTGTATTCGGTTTGTAAAATTCGATTGTATAATTTGTTGTACGTATACCTATATATGTAGAATTGTGCCGACAACTCAATAGCACAGGTATAAACCTGAGTGGTTTTTTGATGCTATTACTGTGTAATCCTATGTATTTAATGTTTGGTTCTGATAAATAATAAAAAAAAAAAAAAAAAAAAAATTACATATTTAAGCCGTTTGGTGTCGAGACGCTAGGATCATGGGGTCCGAGTGCCCGTCTTTTGTTTAGAGACATTTCTAAACGTTTAATAGGCGCTACCCGTGACCAGAGGGCTGGTTTATTGCGCAAAGGATTGGTATTGCTATTCATCGTGGCAATGCTGCCAGCCTTCTGGCAATTCTCCCGGTTGACATCGATGGGGAGGAATTCTTTCATGCCTGAACCTGCAGGATTGTTTAGGTATATTCTGTATTGTTTTTATATTTTAATTTACATAGCTCCCATGTACATAATGTAATAAAGAGGGAAGTTGACTATTTTTTTTTACTCTAGAAAGTTATAGTATATAATTATCTCAAAATGCCAACAAGAAGTTACTAATCAATGTGATAATTGTCTGTACATACTCGTTAAATTATTTATTAAAAGTAATTGCACCTAGACCTTCACGTAGACCGTGGTACGTTTCCAGACTTTAACTCCTCCAAGGTCTTCGGTTGTTATGTGTGTGAGACCAATTACATTGTGTTCCCGGCGGCCGGCCAAAGCTCACTGGAAGGTATTTGTGCTGTCAGTGGAGAGAAGAAAAGCTTGTCCTGCTTTGTCTTTTATACTGACGGCACAGAAGCTCTCAATGCTTGCAGGGTTGGCAGCGCGAGTGTGACTCTCTTGGTTTTGCACGAGTCCATAGGCCACGGTGACCACTTTCCATCAGGTGAGCCGTGTGCTTGTCTGCCACCTAAGTGGTATAAACAAGGGGGTTCCGAACATGGTAATAATAGTGTTACGACTTTTCACTTTTAGGGAATTCATGAAAAAAAAGTTAAAAGTCCATTCTCCCTCGAAGTCTTTAGGGTTAAGGCTTATAGTATGTGCGTGGTTGATACGTATTTGACTGAGTTTTTTTTAATTTTCTATGTTTAATACAAGCCGATTACAATAAATTACGAGTATGGAGCCGTAAATTTAATGAATGAGCCTTTTCGGTCTTTAAATTCGTCGTGTTTCTTATCCACTTAACAAATCTTAATGCTTATTATTGTGATTGATATGGTATCTTTATTTTAGAGAACGATTGAAATAAATTTTTCAATGTCTAAACATTTTCATTCGTTTTCTAATAATTTAAATAGTACTTAAGTAAGTTTCAAGAACTTGAGTATGTGCGGGTATACAGATTCCCATATTAGAAATAAATTTGTTTATTGATATTTTTTAATGTAAATATCGTTTCTCGTTTCTTTATATTGAATGAACAATTGAATGAATGAACAAGCACAGATTAATTAAATATGATTTTTGACATTATACATGCGCCAAAAATTCGATTTTTCTTGTAAATCGAAGTACTTACTGGCAGCTTGTCTGTCCGACCTTTTTAAAATTAAACATGAAAACTATTTTAGGCATGATCGTGTTAAATCAAATAAAATCGTCGGCCTTACGATCGACTTTACGATACTTAATCCTGGCCAACGATCGAGAGGTCCAGGGTTTTAATCCTGACCATCACTACCGACGTGAACCCACTCCTAACACTAGCAATTTAGCTTAGCTGGAGAGGATACAGGGAATATTAGTATTTTTTTTAAAATTTTTAATAGAGAAATTCCCAAAAACAATGAAACAATTATTGCTGAGCAACTAAAATCGATAATGGTGCCAATTCTGTTGCGCATTTCTGCAGATTTTAGTTACAGTTAGTTCAGGTTACAGAGTGTTGTGACAGCAGAATCGATACCAATGAATGAAATAGAGTACAAAAGCTGGTTTCCATTCGATGTGGATGTCTAGATCGAAGCTCGACTGCTTCCTAGAATGTCACTAGGACTGGCCTGACACGCGAAGTACCAATCACTGTTAACTAACTATTGTTTTATCTGTTGACACTATTTGTCTACTAAAGTAAATTTGTACTAAAAAATAGTTATGATATCTATATTCACGTTTCGAAGGCAACAAAAAAGTTTTGTACACCAGTAATTAATATTTTTGGTCAACGTGAAAAAGTTTTTTTTTTAATGGGCGGTATATTTACTGTCGTATGGAGAACTAAAGTATTATCAGTTAGTTGTATTTTTTAAATATAGAATCAAACTGGATGTACCACTCAATTCTATTCCAAATTTAAATTTAACTTTTTAAACCGTTGTATTTCCTAGGAGCGTTTTGCCCTAATATAAATAGGCAGCTCAATTGGGTATTTGCTATTTTACTATTATAGGATGGGTGGATGATTAAAAATAAATAAAAACGATAAAATAAGAACCTTTTTACTATTCTTAATTTAATAAGCTCAGTTAAAAAATTTATTTTATCTACAGGAAAATACCCAATTGTAATAATTTGGCTCAATTACAAAATTATGTCCAGATAGACTAGTTATTCAAATGAGATCATGAAAGTGTTAAATATATAAAAGGCACTTAATTAGTCGTCTGTTTACCACTAATTATCGTTATTACACCGTGTTATTTTATTACCTGGCCACTGTAATAAAATCACGCTTCCTAATGCCAATAATTTACAAAAAAAAAACAAAACTCACGGATTGTAATTCGATTATTTCAAACATTAAACGCCACGTAATAAATAAAACTACACAATTACCATTCTCTACTATACTACTATTATAATAAAGTTTAATTTCCTATATTTAATTATTTTTACATACCATGGTTACTTACGATGATGCTACCAGAATAAAATGAGCTTGTTGTTTGAGGAGTGTTTCTGTGTAACGTAGGTCTTTTTATATTGGTTTTATGTGACCCAACCCTGACCACCGAAATAGGTGTTTTGCGTGTTATGGTTAATAGAGGTGGAGGATTAACCGAGATGCTAGTTTTCTTATAATTCTAAGAGCTATTATATGACTTGTTGTGGGATCGCGTGTAGGACGTACAGGAACCGTGACATTTATATTAGGTACTAAGCATCTTAGCTAGCAGTTATATATGAAGCATTTGGTGAAAAGGTTTCCAAATGACAGCAGTGGTAGTTGATAAGAAAATCGCTTAGCTGTAGCAAAGGGCTACCTCGAAATATCCGAAACTTCGAGCCCGCATGACAGAATACCGCGGCCATAATAACCTCGTGTTGTGTTCCCAGCGGTGAGTAGGGTAGCTAGAACTCACTGGAGAATTTGTGCTGTCAGTGGGAAGACTAAAGGCTTGTCCTGCTTTGTCTTATACAGTGACGGCACAGAAACTCTGCTTACAGGGTCGGTAGCGCGAGTGTGGCTCCTGTGGTGTTACACACGTCCATAGCCCAGGGTAACCACTTTCCATCAGGTGGGCCCTGTGCTTGTCTGCCACCTAAGTGGTATATAAAAAATATACGAACGAAAGACGTAGTGTTTAGTTGTGTAGGTAAGATGAAATCACTTCGGTTTTTTCCGGTAGGGTTTAAACCGAACCGAAGTATTACATACTGTCTGCGGGTCCGAAGTCTTTAGACGTTACATCTATACAGTGCAGAGTATTCCATTGCAAGCATTTCGGAGACTCTTTCCTTTGTCGCACCATTAAAGCCTGGAATTCATTACCAAGTTCACGTGTTCCTTCTTCCTACAGTCCCGTGTCTCTTAAGGGACGTGAAAAAGCATATGATGCGGCCGTCAAGCTGAGTGTCACCATTGTAACATGGTGTGTGTATGTAATGATGATCCTCTTTCCTGAGACTTTGCCTTCAGCATACTATCAGGCGAGGTGAAGTTTAATTGAAATGTCCTATTTCTTTTTATATAGGAAACGTCAATCAGACTTCGCCTTGTCTGATGGTAAGCTGAAGGCAAATTCTCAGTAAAGAGAGTTACCATTACTTTCACATACCATGTGACAATAGTGACACTCAGGTTGACGGCCTCATCATATGTTTTTTCACGCCCAGCTTAAAGGACCCGGGACTGTAGGAAGAAGGAAACACGTGAGCTGGTAATTAATTCCAGGCCTTAATGTTGCGATAAAGGAAAAAGTCACCGAACCGCTTGGTTCTTGATCGGATACTCTGCACTCACTCGGTGCAGAGTATCCGATCCGATCCGATCCGATCCGATATCTGGGTGACATCTAAGATCTGCACGTATTGTCCTGTGTAGGAAAGGGGTGGGTGGGTTATATACTTTATTATACGCCAATTACAATATTCATGATACAGATATTAAAAAAAAATAATTTAGATACACAACAAATTACAATCAATCAAAACATTAACGCCAAATTTTGCTAATTTTTGAACACTTTTGAACTGGATTGTAACTCAGAACAGTGTATACAAACGAAAAACAGAGAGGGTTACCGAAACGAGTTAAAAATTACAACATGCAAACATTTAATGGTACCAAATTGATAGTGGTACAAGAAACAATGGGATTGTTCACCAGGACACCGCGTGTCTTCTATGTCCTAATTAACCTGTTCAGATTGGAGGATACCCTTTATGACCCTAATGTAACTATTAAAATCTGCTTCAAAAATGTCAATGTCGACATTATTCTTTAATAACATTATTTTATTATATATTTATTATATAATGATATTGAGAAGACAAGAGCAATACAAAGGACGGCCTTATTGCTTTACACAATTTCTTCTAGAAAAAATAGCCCTAAACAGATGTTTCGTGGTAAGTCTTCTGTTTATGAAGTAGTTTCATAGTTTCTTTTCGAAAAGTCGATGTCGACGTGTTGTGTGTTAACCATATTTATTTTCACACCTGCCTACGCACAATATTAGGCAGAACAACATTTTATTGGATCGCGTGAGTGCTACCCATCGAACGGTAGGCGTAGGTGTACTATTTACTAATAATATTTGTTCCAAATCATTAGGGAGGGCAGCTTCTCCTTGTACGTCCTTGTGCTCAAGGAGCAAACTGAAAATTCTCAAGGTGACAGACAGATATATAACCATGAGAATATATTCAGTACATGTTTATGGACAAGGAGCAAACTGCAAGGAAATTTTCAAGGTGACAGACGGACATAGAATCATGACACCCACCAAGACCTGGAATTCATTACCAGCACACGTGTTTCCTTCTTCCTACAGTCCCGGGGCCTTTAAGCGGGGCGTGAAAAAGCATCTGATGAGGCCGCCAAGCTGAGTGCCACCATTGTAAAACTTAGTGTTTGCCTTTAGCTTACCATCAGGCGAGGTGAAGTAAAGTTGGCGTGTCCTTTATAAAAAAATGACAACATTTTAAATATATTTATATACGATCGAAACCTTAAATGCACGACTGGTGGTAGAAACTTGGTGGCACAAATTTGTCTCAAGTTTCGACCGGGTAGGTACCACCGTGCACTATTGCGAAAAACCCTCCATAGCAATTCAATCTCGGTTGGATTGTGTTCAGGGGTCAGCATGTGCATAGCCGGGCAGAGGTGGTGGTTGTCGCAGCACTAGTGGGACCAGTGGGTCTTGGCGTAGTCTAGTGGGGATGGCGCGGGGCGATGCGCCGAACAGGGAGACCTGTAGAAACGGTGGTGCCGCTGGCCGCCCGCGGTATAGTACAGGGGCCCAACTGGGGTTAACCACCTTGGGAGGCTGCCTCACCAGGCCGCGCATAATCCCGATATGGTTCGTCGTGCCGGTTGGTGACCGGATTTGGGAGCCCGGCGACCATACTCGGGGGGGTACGGGGGCCCTTCCGTTCGGCGCGTCGGCTCTCGCCATGCCTCACATTCATAGATAAAACCAATATCCCGCGCTTTGTCACACGGTGCTGCGGCGGCAATCACTTCTTTTTTTCACGCCTTCTCCCACCCAAACTCATGGCAGCGCAATGTATAGAAAAAGGCAACACAGCGGCTCGTCACACTCCCAAAAGCTTGCTATTTGAGGTGGAGTCCACTAACATCTGTGGGCTCCATGCAAACCTCAACGCCGTCCACCAACACCTAGAGACGGCGAAACCTGCCATGTTTTTTCTAACGGAGACGCAAATACACCGCCCTGACGACACGACCTACTTGCTCTACCCTGGCTATGTTCTTGAGGAAAGTTTTCGTGCAAAAGCCGGGGTGTGCGTGTTTGTTAGGGCGGATGTTTGCTGTCGCCGTTTGCGCTGCCTAGAGGACCCATCCTTCTCCGTCCTTTGGGTACACGTAGACCATGGCCCTACGAGTCAGATCTATGTGTGCCTCTACCGTTCCCATACAGGAGATGCTGAGACAACTCGACTCTTTGAATATCTGAGTCAGGCGGCAGATGATGCGCAGGAGCGATTTCCGAATGCCGAAATGGTATTTTTGGGGGATTTTAACGCCCACCACGAGATCTGGTTGGGCTCCTCCAAAACAGACCATGCGGGAAGAGCCGCCCACGCATTTGCTCTGGCGCACGGCCTGACCCAATTGGTGCACGAGGTCACTAGGATACCAAGAAGGTCGGGCCAAGCACCTTCTCTGCTAGACCTTCTGCTGACGAGTGATCCGGACCGGTACAGTGTATCGGTGCGAGCCGCGTTAGGCAACTCTGACCACTGCCTGGTCTGTTCCACGGTGCCTATTATGGCGCCCCCACGACCCGTGCAGGGGAAGCGGCGTCTCTGGCACTACTCGTCAGCGGACTGGGATGGACTTCGTGACTATTTTGCGTCCATCCCGTGGGTTGAGCGCTGCTTTGAAGGTAAGAACCCATCGGATTGTGCTACTGCTGTCGCCGGTGAGATCGGTCTGGGTATGGAATACTATATCTCATACACCGATGTCACCGGTGACCGCGGGGTGCGCCCTTGGTTCGGGCGCGAGTGCGCGGAAGCTGTTGAACAAAAACAGTCTGCGTACCGCGCTTGGGTAAGGGCGCGCGCCACGCGCCATCCCAATCTGGGCCACTTCAAGGCAGCGTACAACAGAGCCACAAAGGTCTGTAGAAGGGCCTATGTCAGAGCGGATGCCCTGCGCATAGCGCGGCTTGGTCAAGAGCTAGTGATGCATCCCACGGGAAGCCGTGGCTACTGGCGACTGGCTAAAGCCGTGCAAGCCAACTTCTGTCAGCCTTCGCTGCCTCCGCTGCGTAACCCTGATGGATCCCTGGCCCATGAGTCGCAAGAGAAGGCAAATCTGCTGGCTAATCTCTTCGCGGCCAACTCCCGAATCGATGATTGTGGTACGCAGCCACCAACACTACCCGACAGTGACCACGCGATGCCTGATATCCATATCAGGCAACGCGATGTCCGTGCAGTGCTGCAATCACTCGATGTCCGGAAAGCCAGTGGTCCGGATGGTATTCCAGCGGTAGTTTTGAAAAAATGTGCAGCGGAGTTGTCTCCAATGCTTACGCGCCTGTACCGGCTATCCTACAGTTCGGGTACAGTGCCTTTGCCTTGGAAAGAGGCGAATGTTCAGCCGATTCCCAAGAAGGGGGATCGCTCGGAGCCAGCCAACTATCGACCCATAGCCGTCACCTCAGTGCTGTGCAAAGTGTTTGAGCACATAATTAACAAACAGCTCATGCGGCACCTAGAGGATCACTCCTTAATTAATGACCGGCAATATGGCTTCAGACCGAAACGGTCAACGGGTGATCTTCTAGCATACGTTACCCATCTTTGGGGTGAGGCTATGGACAAGCACGGCGAGTCACTGGCAATTAGTCTTGACATCGCCAAAGCTTTCGATAGAGTCTGGCACAAATCGCTTCTTTCTAAGCTACCTGCCTTTGGTCTGCCTTCTAGGCTGTGCAACTGGGTTGCTAGCTTCCTGCAGGGGCGCCGTATTCGCGTCCTTTGTGACGGACGAGCTTCAGAGTTTCTGCAGGTTAATGCTGGCGTGCCCCAGGGGTCCGTCTTATCACCCACTCTCTTTCTTCTGCATATCAACGACATGCTGTCTACCGGCAATGTTCATTGTTATGCAGACGATAGCACTTTACATGGGAGTTATCATGGACATCCAGCGGCCAAGCAGTCAGATATCGCAGAGAAAAGGCAGCTTCTTGTCACTGAGCTTGACGGGGTCCTGAATCACATTTCTCAATGGGGCTCTGAGAACCTGGTTGAGTTCAATGCCAAGAAGACGCAGGCATGTGCGTTTACAGCAAAAGTATCTTCTTTCCTTCCCCTCCCCACTCTTCAGAGCACGCCACTGCCGCTGCAGGACAATCTCAATATCCTAGGTATGGATGTACGCTGCAACCTGAATAACAAAAACTACATCGAAAGCATCATCAAAACAGCCTCACGAAAACTCGGAGTCCTGAACAGAGTGAGACGATTTTTCACGCCGGAGCAGCGGTGTCTTCTATACAAGACACAAATTCGCTCCTGTGTGGAGTACTGCTCGCATCTCTGGGATGGTTCAGCAAAGTACTTACTAGATGCTCTCGACAGGTTGCAGCGACGTGCGGTCCGCATCATTGGGAATCCCGAGATCACGAACACCCTAGAACCTTTACAGCTGCGTAGAGATGTTGCGTCCATGGCTGTATTTTACCGTCTGTACCATGGGGAGTGTTCTGATGAGCTCTTCCAATTAGTCCCACCCTCCCCTTTCCTACACAGGACAACGCGTGCAGGTCTTAGATGTCATCCGCACACGGTGCAAAACATCCGATCAAGAACCAAGCGGTTCGGAGACTCTTTCCTCTGTCGCACCATTAAGGCCTGGAATTCATTACCAGCTCACGTGTTTCCTTCTTCCTACAGTCCCGGGTCCTTTAAGCGGGGCGTGAAAAAGCATATGATAAGGCCGTCAAGCTGAGTGTCACCATTGTCACACGGTATGTGTAAGTAATGGTGACCCTCTTTTCTGGGATTTTGCCTTCAGCTTACCATCAGGCAAGGCGAAGTCCAATTGACGTGTCCTATATAAAAAAAAAAAAAAAAAAAAAAACTTTCAGTTGATAAATTTAATTGTTAAACGACTCGTTTGAGAAAATTTTGTATTTTATTCTATACAATCTCGTGTTAGTGAAACATGGAATAAAAAAAATACCAGTGTGTTTGTAAATTTTAATGGTTCCGTACATCAAAGGCACAAAACTTAACCCTTTCTTGGCAGTGGGGTAAACATGGAAACCCTTATAGTGTCACTCTGTCTATCTGTTTATGTAGTTTAATTAGAATTAGAATCTCTAATTAAACTACATAAATAAATCTCTCTTTTTTGAGACTTTCAAGGTGACAGACGGACATAGAATCATGACACCCACCAAGACCTGGAATTCATTACCAGCACACGTGTTTCCTTCTTCCTACAGTCCCGGGGCCTTTAAGCGGGGCGTGAAAAAGCATCTGATGAGGCCGCCAAGCTGAGTGCCACCATTGTAAAACTTAGTGTTTGCCTTCAGATTACCATCAGGCAAGGCGTAGGTTTCCTATATAAAGAAGAAAACGCCCATTAGTCCCAGAACATGCAATGCATTTAATAAGAATCTTGTTATAAGTTTTTTCTATATAGTAAACAAGTATTTAAAATAACTAATAATTAAGAAATTGCTTGAGATGACGCGGGTAGCACAAGCAAAGGTTTCTAAGATTAAAACATATTTATAGTCTGGTGCCTTTATTGGTATTAAAACTAAATAAAATCTTGATGCTGGCAATAGCTTACACGACATCACGCACTTTCTGCTAGCATGACCACGTTTACGTAAATTGTTTGGGTCCAACCAAATTATTAACAAAAGTAAAAGAAATTTCTTTCCTTTAGTTCCCCTTGAAATATAAATACATCTATGCTCAGATAAAAAATTGATGAAGAAGAGTGATATTTAGACAAATGGTGATCGGGTTGTAGACATATACACGCAGCGAGTTTCCTCGCCTGATTGCCACTATGGATACTCGAAGCGAAATGCTTTCGGCGCTATACCGGTTCCGAAAAATTCGGATATGGTGGCAGAATGGGAGCTACGATTTGAGCGTCCAAATGCAGGACACGCCGTAGTAGCAGCGGTAAGACTGGCTAGAGAGGCCACACGGTAGCCTCTCGTACCGTCTGACGCAGATGATCACCGAGTACGGGTGCTTCCGATGTTTTGGCGTCGGATGGAGAAAGGGGGGTGGGGGGTGGGGGGATGGGCTACGCTGTGCCCTGGTAGTGAGAGTTCTCAAGATCGCCACCTTGCTCGGGCGATGTCTCGCTGCGTAGATACGTGGGCGGCCTACGCCATCTTTTGCGAGCAAGTAATGCTCGTGAAGGAGGAGGCAGGGTGGGAGCGCCAGCGGGAGCGAAGGAGGCTCGCAAACCAAGCTGCCCGCGTACTGAGGCAGCTCGAGCGTCGGAGGTCGATGAGCGCAGGCCTTGGGGTAACGGGTGGAGCCGTCTGTCACCGTAGCAGAAACAGGCAGCGCCCCCTACCCGTGGTGCCCACACGCGAGCATCCGACCCTCAGTCAAGTCCGAAATAACCTCTCCCACCGGCTTCGACGGGGAGGGGTATCCGTGGGGATTATTCGTACGTAAAAAATAAAAGGTTGGACTCAAATATAAGTACCGCCTGAAAATAATGAATTTTCTTAAAGATCCAATATTTCCTTAAAACATCAATACTTAAGGCTGTTTTTTGTCCTTAGATAAATCGAGATTCAAGACGTGTTATTCTACAACACGGGCATTAGCGTAACCTTTAACTTTGTACTCTCAGCGATTTAGACTCTGTGTTCATGAATCTGTCAAGTAGGTATTATTACTAAAGATATATACACCTATGTAATCCCTATAAACTATATCACCCTCATAATCACAGAAATTATGTCATCTAAATTCCTAACAACATAACCAGTAATGCATTACCCAACACGGGATTTTGAACCTTATGCATTTGTATTGGAACACACACAATTTTACTTTATCAAAAAGACACTCTGTTCTTACGTTCTTACAGGTTTGGTAGCACGGGTGCGACTCCTCTGGTGTTGCACACGTTCATAGGTCACGGTAACTACTTTCCATCAGGTGGGCCGAGTGCTTGTCTGTCACCTAAGTTATATATCTAAAAAAAGAAAATTAAGTCACTAGTACACGCTTCATTCGAATAAATCATCACTGTCTCCCTGTAATTACTGCCGTGTTTCCCGTCAGAGTAGAATTTTAACCACACCATCTCTTCCCATATGGTGGCGTACAAGGCGACTAAGGTATAGTTTGTTTTTTTGTCTAGTTGGTTGTTTGTTTGTCTGTTTAACATCAGACAGATATATACAGCCCAGACTCGTCCACAGATGCATGGCTCGAGTCCGGAATACGGCAACAGGCTCACCCCCTATTACGTGGGACCGAATACAGTTATTGGTGAAATGTGGGTGTTAATTCACCTCTGCCTAGTTGTAATTACCAACTAAATAGCAAATAGATGCTATGTTGTTTGACCGTTAAAGTAACATATAAAACAGAGAGCAGTATACCGAAAAATAAAGTAAATAAAGTGTTTAACAGCAAAAAAATAATTTGCCACACCATGCACCGAGCACAAGATTTTATCGGCCGAATTCAACAGCTTGAGCACCGAACGTCTCTCGGTTACGTGGCTTTTGTGAACTATGCACTATTTATTTGAACTTCTATTGTGGCGTTTAACAGAAGAAAGGAATCATAAACGATTTTTATTTCAACTCCCTGTTAGAATTGCACGAATTTAAAGGATATGTCAGCGTTTCCCAATCTTTGTTATTTATGAGTATTTCTTCATCCAGACCCGCCACAAGGTTTTTAATCCTTATAGTGCATCATCAACATCCAACCATGATCCCATTATCCCTTATAAGAAGCTTATTAACACGCTTGATTATTCTCAAAATTTATCTCTGCATCACCTTTGGTTGCCTGGCAGAGAATGCGTTAAGCCCGCCTATATACAGTCAGCTGGCGGATCGGACAGACTGTACGCGAAAGGCAGAGGATCGGATAAAATGGCGGACATTGGGAGAGGCCTATTTCCAGTAGTGGACTGTGGTGGGTTTATTGATTGATTGATGTACAGTCAGCACACACACACACACACACACACACACAGACACGTCAAACTTATAACACCACCTCGTTTGTGCGTTGGAGGTTAATGATCTTAATGATAATTAATAAACGTATTTTCCTCCCTTCCCACTGAGTGATTGTTCTGAAAACATTTCATTTATCATTTATTTATTATTTGTGAAACATAGGTATTACAAAAGATCTTAACATTAATATCAGTGCACTATGTTCAACCATTTAACATGATGTACAAATTAAATTTAAAATATGGTTAGTTTATTTACTAAGAATATGGTTAGCAGGTACATGATATAGGTAGCCTCTCGTATTGCAATTCCTCTGTGCACTCCCGGGTTTGCTGGTAGAGAATTCAACTTTGAGTTAAGCTCGCCTTTGTACATTACATCTCATCTTGTTATATTAATGTAATATATGTGTGTACAATAAAGTATAAATAAATAATTTAATATCGATTTAATTATACAATAATTCATAATTATTAATAACCTTTATACATATTGGTAACTCGTCTAATTTAATGTAATACGATATTTGAATGCCGACGTCAAATAGTGTCAATTTTAAAATAATGAATGTCAACAATAAGAGTAAAAATATGAATATTATCTGTCATCAATCATCATGATATTTGGTACACACCTTCAGTTCAGACAATAATACAGTTTAAATCAATAAAACAGTTTGATTTTCTCTTAATACCTTGGCGTTAAGATCATTTTATGACTTTGCAGTCAAATCAGGCGGTATTTTTGCATAAAAGTTCAATAAATAAATAAATTATTTTTCTTTCTTTTTTCTTCTTTTTTGTTCTATGGCGATTCCAACGATTCCGCCAAGGATTCAGTATATGTTTATAAAATTACTAGCACCGCGCCGCGGTTTCACCCGCGTAAATCCTGATCCCATGGGAATATCGTGATAAAAAGTAGCCTATGTTACTCACGAAGAATGTAGCTTTCTAATGAAAAAATAATTATTAAAATCGGTCCAGTACTTTTTGAGTTTATTCGTTACTTACAAAAATACAAATCTTTCCTCTTTATAATATTAGTATAGATTAACGGCAAGACGAGAATGTCAAGTTATTCAAGAAATTCTACCAAAGCCACGATAGCGACGCCAGTAAATTTGTCTCCATGTGTCCACCCCCACGAGATTTAGATGGTCGATCAGGACGCGTGGTTGGATTTTAGGGGGCTAATATAGTCATCTGGCCAGTGATTTCAAGAAATGGAGGATCATGAAGTAATCAACCTTACAATATAGTCACGTCAAAATAGAGGCCTGAATTGAGAGAGATGGCCCTGGGTCGGCCGGGGTGCGAGGGATATACCTGTCAACCTCACCTTCGGCAACTAAAACAACCCACAGGCAGCGTGCGTTTTGGTCGGTTCGAGTCGGACATAACCTCTTCCACCGGCTCCGGTGGGGAGGTATCCGTGGGGATTCTGCGTACATAAAAAAGGCCTATATTATGACCGTTATGTAATGAAATTAACATTTAAATAATATCAATTCAATCAATCAAGCCCACCGCAATCCGCTGCTGGACATAGCCCTCTTCCAATGTTGGGAAGCTTTGGTCTACTGTTTCCATGGTAGCCAGGTGGGTTGGTATAGGGTTTTATTTCAAGGTTTCCTTCTTCGCCTCTTTCAACACCCTCCGAATGAGATGGGGTGGTGATACTTGTATTCTTTCTCCGTCACTACACGGAGCCTCTGCGGCGTGGCGGTAGTGAACACGACTGCTACGCAGAAGGCGCAGGTTCGATCCCCGCTCAGTGCAAATATTTGTATGCATGAATATGGGTATTTGCACTGGTCTGGGTGTTTCTATGTATAATATGTATTTACAAAAAAAAGGTGTTTAAGTATGTTTATCCGTATTCTAGATTCCATAACACAAGCTAGTTAAACTATGCTTACCATGGGTCTAGATAGCGTTGTGTAGAATGTTGTAGAATATTTATTATTTATTATTATTATTATTATGATATAATTAAAATACATATTACGTATTTTTATATATTTAATGATGTTTAAAGCATTAAGTATGCTGACTATTCGAATAGATTAATATATGAAAAATGTTGAATTAGCTCAGGCGGGATTCGAACCCGCGATCTTTCCCTTACAGGGGGAATGCTCTGATCACTGAGCCATCGAACCTCGCCTGAAGCCATCCAAATCTATACTAATATTATAAAGCTGCAGAGTTTGTTTGTTTGTTTGAACGCGCTAATCTCTGGAACTACTGGTCCGATTTGTATGATTCTTTCACTGTTGGGTAGTCCATTTATCGAGAAAGGTTTTAGGCTATATATCATCACGCTACTACTTAAGAAAGCGGAGCATTGATAATAAATGTTAACAAATCCATTTTTCATACATATTTTGAAGACTAAAACCTACGGGCCCAAAGCTTCAAAATATACCCCGGGCGAAGCTGGGTTGGATCAGCTAGTCTTCTTATATAATTATCCGTATTACAGCGACAGTGGGAGCCATCTACCGATACAAAATATAATAATACAATCACAAAATCTGTTCCCAATACGTCAATAGAATCAGATAATAATATAATGCTTCCCATTCACAAGCACACAAATCAAACCGCGAACAACAAACAAACAAGGTGAACTATTGCCAAAACTGTCTGAATACGAATTATGATAATTACCTACGGCCGTATTGCATAATTTACTTTTATACTGTTCTAACCTATATGTTAAAAACCATCCACCTACAAAAAGTATAAACTCAGTTCGCAAAAACAAATGACATGCTCAAACGCCTCGATCTAATTAAAAGAACTTTGGATTCAAAGCTTCGTTTTAGAACATCATTATTTCAAATATTGTTAGCTTGTATATAAAATTACTTTTGCACAGCAAAACCTCAGTTCCGTGGGCCATTCAGCCGGTACAGTCAGCCCCGCATTTCGTGTAATAGCAACATACTCGCTAATGTAATTGAGATTTTTTTAGTTTCCCCTTTTAAAATGAGAGAATCTGTATGTACCTAACTGAGGTTAGGCCGGGAGCCGACCGTTTTGCGCACAGCCAGAATGTTCTAAATGTATTTTTTTTGTGTCGATTGTACATGTTCGTATGTAAAAAAGTATTTTATGAAGCTATTTAGACTCGTTACTTTTGTTTATGGTGAATTGTTTTTGACTTAATGGAGATTTATGTGGACGTTTCGTTCTTCTTTATGGAAAGTCAAAGCTTGTATTTTTGATTTTACGAACGTATACTGTATGCCTGATGGTTTTTTAGTTTTATACCACAGACAAACATACGGCCCACCTAATGAAAAATGTTACCATGGTCTTACATGGTCTATGGACATGTGTAAAACCAAGGGAGTCACACTCGTACTGCCAACCCTGTAAGCTCAGAGAGTTTCTGTGCCATCAGTATAAAAGACAAAGCAAGACAAGCCTTTGGTCTTTCCACAGACAGCACAAATACTCTCCAGTGAGTTCTGGCTACCCTACACACCGCCAGGAACACAACATGAGGTTATTATAGCCGCGGTATTCTATAAGGTGGAGGTACTTCCCCAGTCGGACTGCTCAATTGGACAGAAATACCGTCGTGTCCTAGCTCCTTATAGTGGAGCTATTTCAGTGGTTCCTACAAACTTTTAAGTTGTAGTCATTGTGTCTTCGACACCAAACCTACTGCCATGAATAGCGATGTCTGTAGAGCAATATTTTATTCAGTAGACCCTTGAAGGCTTTTTGGAGTACCTGTTCTTGAGATCCCGTGCAAAAGGGTGCATTTTATACGAGTTTTTTCCTTGCAGATCCGTATAGCAATCCTGGACAGCCACATATGTTAACTATGCTGGTCAGGATTACTTACGACTTGGCCTGGTGGAGGCTTGTTTGTGACCCTATACTTCCTCCAGATCCATTCAGAGATTCCACCCATATCTTCAATATTTCCGTTCTGTGCTAACATCAAAGCCTGAAGGAAAAGAAACGTGTTACGATTTTTGTTTTTCAGGGCATCCCTAAGTACTGATACCCTAAGAGGAATCCACCGGTTCGCAAAGCGCTCCCGTCCTTAGAAGACTTTTCCTCAAAAATTCACAAGGTTTTTCTTGATTATTATATTAGTCAGAGATTTTTCGCGATTAAATCATGGGACTTACTATTTTTGCCGACGTTTCGGATGCGTTGCAGCACCCGTGGTCGCGACTTGACTGGCTTGCGAGCGTTGAGACGTATGCGGAGAAAATTTTGTGTGCGCCTATTCTCCATTACCTTTATAAAGAATGGCAAAACAGGCGGCACACTTCACTCACTATGTCAGTTTTTAACGGCACTGTCTTTTGGTTTCAATTAACCACTGGATTCCACGTCCTGGATAGTTTGAATGCAGCTTCCTTAAAAAAAAAAAAATTTTTTTTGGTACCCGACTTCAGATGTTCTGCTACTGCCGATTTATTGAACTGACTTGGTTTTTCACAGCTGCGATATGTTTTATATAGTTATGAGATTTCAACGCGATAGTTTAAAAATAACGTTTTTCTTGATGTTTAATACCAAACATTTATTGTACACTTAATCCAATTGCAATGTTAATTACACACATACATATAATCACGTCTTTATCTCCGGTGGGTTAGGCATAGGTGAATTAACACCCACATTTCACTATTCATTGTATTCGGTCCCACGTAATAAGGGGTGAGCATTGCCGTTTTCCGGGCACTATTGTTGACTCAAGTCATGCATCTGAGGCTGAGTCTGGGCTATATACATCTGTCTGATGTGCAACAGCCCTATCCCTTAGTAGCCCTGTACGACACCGCATGGGAAGAGATGGGTGGTCCAAATTCTACTCTGCCGGGAACCACGCGGCTATGTTGTAATATTTATTTGAGTAGTGTGTTGAGTATTGAGTAGCATAATACTTCATGATGATTTGCAATCCTTGCGGTTTAAAAGTTTTGGCAATTCGTAAAACTATTTACAAGTTTGTCTCGACCCAAAATTTTGGCAAAGCAACTGCGAAGTCAGCCTACGACCCTTATCCCGCCTGTACCCGGTTTTCCCGTTAGCCGGGAACTAAACAACAAGTGATGGAACATTTTGATTTAATTACAGTTTAGTGTTTGCCCTGTCGTCTTAAAGTAGGAACTGTCAGCAGTTATTTCACAGTTGAACAGATAAGGCGGACGAACAAACAAGACATCCGACTTATCGGTATAATAAATAAACGCTAAGCTGAATTGGTTTTGGTATTTATATTTATTTAATTTGTTTAATATATATCTAAATATATATGTACATATTTAATTCATATAATTTACCATGTTCGTTAGAGTGATTTGATACTTATGATTGACTCTATCAGTTGATGCCATAAAAATACAGAATGTTACTTTTCGAATTTTAGTCGGTTCGATTATGGTGTGTGGCAAGCGAGTTTTCGAAAAACTATGAATGCAGTTTTATCCTTACTAATATTATAAATGTGAAAGTAACTCTGTCTGTCTGTCTGTTACGCTTTCACGCCTAAACCACTGAACCGATTTTGCTGAAATTTGGTACAGGGGTAGATTAGATCTTGGGAAAGGACATAGGCTATGTTTTGTCGTGATAACCGACATCTACGCCGGCGGAGCCGCGGGCAAAAGCTAGTCTCTTTATAAAAATAAAGGAATGTTTCCGTTAAATGAAATTCGCTATCTCCACTATTTAAAGTACTTCCCATCCAGTTAGGGTTCTTCCACCTGTTTATATAAAAGAGTAATACCATTCACTAATTAATCACGAAATCTCAGAAGCTATAACACCTACAAATTTGAAATTTGGCATGTAGGTTCCTTATAGGGTGTAGATATTCGTTAAGAACGATTTTCCCGAAACTCTACTCTTAAGGGGGTAAAACAGGTCCATGCCTACAAAGTTGCAGTCAGCCGCTACTTAATAAGGAAGATAACACTAACATGTTTCGCTTTTGTTTATTTTCTTGTCAGCGAGCTCTAGTGCTGTAAATAAAAAAGAAATAAACATAATTTACTAATACACTACCCGCAAAAATTAGAATTAATGAAATTGCTGGTAGAATGAGAAATAAAAATTGGTTGAAAGCGAAAAAATTATTGATCGATAGAAAAATTACCAGTTGAAATCGAAAGGACCTTATTTTTGTAAGTCAGAAAATTAATGATGAGGTACGAAAATTTTAGTAGGATAGGTCCAGGTAGTTCAGTTGGTTAAGAATATTCTTTCTTGATAATGACTTTTGCATATTCAAGTTTCGTCCTGGATGATATTATAGAAAGTATACATAATATCATACATTTCAATAAAACAATTTTTAACGAAACTACCCGCGAACATGGCTGCTAAAAAGCAGTTGAAATGTCGGGATATTTTTTTTTATACAGGATACGTCAATTAGAGTTCGTCTCGCCTGATGGTAAGCTGAAAAACAAGTCTCAGAAAAGAGGATCACCATTACACACATATACCATGTTACAATGGTGACACTCAGCTTGACGGCCTCATCATATACTTTTTCACGCCCGTCTTAAAGGACCCGGTACTGTAGGAAGAAGGAGACACTTGAGCTGGTAATGAATTCTAGACCTTAATGGTGTGATTTATAATATGTAAATATAACCAAATAAATCGCGATAGAATCTTTTTTTCCGTTTATTTCCGATTGAAATCTATTAGCAAAGTTGGTTTGCTATTCGCTTAAATATTCATTCAATATACAATCAGTTTTTGTATTTATACCAGTGTCTGGCCTGTATTACCCCAAATAGGCCATGAGATTCTATGATTAGGACTGGATTGGCGGCTTCTGTTGCCCTAGATCCAAAAGTACACACTCATCGAAGTTCTAAATTTAAATAGATCGATTGTTATATCGACTCGCCCAAAAATGTTTCATCCTATTAATATGATAAAATTACTAACTATTATATATAGCTAGTAAGGCTATTATATATTGCCTATGGTTTCGCTCGCGTTAAATACTGTTCCCTATTCTCGGGGTGAAAATTGTTTACGACCGATTCTTAGATTTATCGAATATGCACAAAAGTTTTCATAAGAATCCTTCCTTTCTGTTTCGGAGGAGTTTACAGACAAAAACTGATATGAGAATTTTATTGTTGCATTGATATATAATTTTATTGTTGTATAGTCTACCTACTTAGTTTCTTATTGAAAAATAACGTGTTGCATTTACTACAAACCTCAGTGGTTTCTAAATGCACTGTAAATGATTATGTTATATTGTATATATTATGTTTTTAAGGTGATAAATAAATAATATATTTTAAACATTTTAAAAATGAATATTAGCAACCGAAATTACTAATATTTCTTCTAACCACTACTACTAAGCTAAATTGCTTGTGCTAGGAGTGGGTTCACGTCGGCAAACCCGGGACTTTTCGATCGTAAGGTCGGCCTTACGATCGAAAAATCCCGGGTTTGCCGACGTTTATACAACGAAGAAGTTTATAAGACGAAGCTACCGACGCTTATATATTAGACAAAAGACTAATTAGATCTGAGGGAAGTGTAGAGTAGATTGGAATTTTTGAAAGAATGAAAGAAAGTAATAATTTATTCAGCCGATAGACATGAAAAAAATATTATACCTCCTAAAATCCAAATAGTGTTTGTATGTTTGTATCGTGTAAACTCAAAAGTACTGGACTGATTTCTAAAATTATTTCACCGCTAGAATGCTGCATTATCCCTGAGTAACATATACTATATTTAGGTTAGTTAGGTTATTAGGTTACTTTATATCCTTATATTCCTACGGGATCTGAAGTTACTGTGATACGAGAGGCGATGCTATTATTAAGAATTTATGAAAACATCATATATTATAGATGTCTGGAGCTGTATCTGATATAAATAATGTTTCAGTTCCGTCAAATCTGATTCAGTTTCCGATTTAGACATAGTTTGAATGCATTTATTTTCTCAGTACTATAAACGTCACGTTTGTAATGTATTTCCCTATATATGAGATAATACCTAACTTGTACAGTTGATCTCAAAAATTGTTGAACACCAAAGAGGTAACAGAGAGAGTTACAAGGGCGTATGCACTACTACACAACATGTAACAATGTAACATGTAATACCGCTTTTTTAAAGAATACACCTGATAATATTCAGGTGATAATATTCAGGTGTATTCATTCGGGAGCGACGAAGGATCGCAAGCCAAACTGCCCGCGTACGACGGCAATTCGGGCGTCGGAGGTCGATGAACGACCTCCGCCCCCCATGAGCGTAGGCCTGGAGGTGACGGGTGGAGCCGCCTGTCACCCTGGCAGAAGCAGGCCGCGGCGGGGGCACGACTCGCCTTTTCCGGGGACGAGTTTGGGACTCTGTGGTCCCCACACCCGAGGAGAGGGCCAGATCGTAAGAGATGGCCCTGGGTCGGCCGGGGTGCGAGGGATATGCCTGTCAACCTCACCTTTGGCAACCAAGAACGACCCACAGGTGGCGTCTGTTTTAGTCGGTTCGAATCCGACATAACCTCTTCCACCGGCTCCGGTGGGGAGGTATCGCTGGGGATTTTGCGCACGTAAAAAAAAAAAAAAATAACGCTGAAAAGTTTGTTTGAACGTGTTCATTTCAGAAAGTACTAGTAATAATTGAAAAAAATATTTTTGTGTTGAATAGAATTGAATAGAGAATTCAAATGAATTCAAATTACATCTTTTTGACGTTAAATTCTGCTGAAAACTAAGCTTACCACCGCTTCCTAGGCGCTAGTGGAGAAGAAACGCCGCAACAAACTCCACAGTGGCATTTTAGAGGCTTCAATTTACAATTAGTAATTTCTTAGAGATATAAAGTGTTTCCTTCTTCCTACAGTCCCGGGTCCTTTAAGCGGGACGTGAAAAAGCATATTATTATTATTATTATTATTATTATTGGGGAACAGGCCAGCAGTTGAAACAACTGATATCAGCCTGTATCTCATTGTTCACTACACTGTTTTCACTACTCAATGATTTTGTTGATTTATGTGTTTGTCCAGTCTATTTTTGAATTGGTTAATGTTTTCTGCTGTCACAATATTTTCAGGTAGCCTATTCCATGTGTTAACCACTCTATTGCTCAAAAAGTTCTTGTGTGGGTTTGTATTCCAACTAGATTTTTGCAGTCTAATGTTGTGTCCTCTACGATTTCGGTCCGGTGCGCATATGATGAGGCCGTCAAGCTGAGTGTCACCATTGTCACACGGTATGTGTAAGTAATGGTGGCCCTCTTTTCTGAGACTTTGCCTTCAGCTTACCATCAGGCAAGGCGAAGTCTAATTGACGTGTTCTATATAAAAAAATAAAAAAATTAAGAAGAATGAAAATAATCCTAGTTCCTATATATCATCACGGTATTACTCAATGGAGTAGAGCAGTAATCATATTTACAATTTTTGTAAATACATACCTACATATTATACATATAAAACACAAACCAATTCAATCAGACATAATCATATACAATAGTAAACAGAAGTCGAACTTGCAACCTCTAACACAACAATCAAAAGTTCAACCACCGAACCACATAGTCAAAATCCCACCATCAGAAATTACAAACTTCTTAATATCACTTTGACCTTCTCTAATCACTTCAAACCTGTATGTGGGGCCAACTTTATCACATATAGGCCAACTTTGACCTATATATAGGCCAACTTAATCCCATATAGAGCCCAACTTGTAACGCGCGTGTACAAATTGTAACATCAAGTTAGATTGCTAACGCATAACTTATACTTGTCTGCCACTAACATAATGGATGCCTCCCCCTCCTTCCCTGGGAGGGATGTCGAAAATATCAGAACATTACTGGCTTGATAAATGATGGGTTTCGATATGGGAAGAAAATATTAGATATATGTTGATGAGATTGTATGTGAATAATTTTGGTATGATATTAATACTTACATACATATAATCATGCCTCTATCCGGGTTAGGTAGAGGTAAATGAACACCCACATTTCACCAATTATTAAATTCGGTCCCAATTAATAGCGGGTGAGCTTCTTGCCGTCATTCGGGTACTATTGTTGACTCAAGTCATGCATCTGAGGGTCAGACTGGGCTGTATATATCTGTCTGATGTTAAACAGACCTATCATTTAGTCGCCTTGTTTGTAATTAGCTCAAGTACTCGAACTACCAACGTTGAATTGGTGATGTAAATATAACCAAATTTTTTTTTTTTTGAGTTTAAACGGACCCGGTATTGCCGTTCAATTGAACAGTCCGACTGGGGAAGTACCTCCGCTATTCAGAATACCGCGGCCATAAACTCGTGTCGTGTTCCCGGCAGTGAGTAGGGTAGCCAGAGCTCACTGGAGAGTTTTTGTGCTGTCAGTGGGATGACCAAAGGCTTGTCCTGCTTTGTCCTCTACACTGACGGTTCAAAATCTCTGTTCTTACAGGGTCGGCAGCACGGATGTGACTCCACTGGTGTTACACACGTTCATAGGTCATGGTAACCACTTTCCATCAAGTTTTAACAGATTTATTGCAATAGATATTACAGACCGTAGTAACAAATGGAGATACATCACATATCCATTTGAATAGTTAGCAAACTAAATGCTTTAAAATTTCATTCAATGGATATAGAATTGTTCCAAGCTCACGAAATTCAGTCTCAAATGTTCCAGTTTCCAATATCGTTATGTATATTTATCAATTCTGACTTTATGTTTGTTCCATTTCGAGCGTTTCCTTGAGCAATATTTTGTCTATGTCACAAGACCAGCTGATATCCAGAATGGAATAATAGAAATATGGACTGTATTTGTTTACGATATATATACAATCGTTCTTACGACTATTTAAAGATCGAATAAGATATAGACACTCTGATCACTAAGCCACAGAACCTTCGCCCGATACCATTCAAATTCTTCCATTCATATATCCGTCTTTAATGCTTTAAAATTTCAATCAACATATTTATAGGTACTAGATAGAAATAAAATAAGTATTTATATTATTTGTTTATTTAGTTTGAGCCGCGTGGTTCCCGGCAGAGTAGAATTTGGACCACCCTATCTCTTCCCATGCGGTGTCGTACAAGGCGACTAAGGGATAGGGCTGTTTAACATCAGACAGATATACAGCACAGACTCAGCCTCAGATGCATGGCTCGAGTCAACAATAGTGCCCGGAATACGGCAATAGGCTCACGACAATATTACGTGGGATCGAACTCAATGATTGGTGAAATGTGAGTGTTAATTCACCTCTGTCTAACCCTCCAGGAATAAAGGCGTGATTATGTGTATGTATGTATGTATTATTCTGAAGGTAGGACACCCTTATCCAGATGGACGGGAACCAAACGGTTACTGCTTATGTTATAAACCTTATTAAGTAAAAGAGGATAAGGCGAGCGGACCAAGGGGTTCAAACTGCAATTTTTGAATGCAAGCTGAACTGGCACACGTATGATAATGAACAGCTACTAAAAATGGTGACATGTTTCCACTTTAGCTGTCCCCTAAAGGGAACATAAAATAAATATGAACCAAGTCGCGATTAGAATTGGGTTTCTTTTGCCTTGCTTTATTAACAAAATATCCCGTCTTTATGACCTTATAGGTACTAGCTGTAGCCAGGGGCTTCAGCCACGTATGACATAAAATTAATATATCTCGGGCTTCCGTCCTCGTAGCGAGAAAAGATATATCTACTGGTTTTTATATCTAATTATTCATTCAGATATACATACATTTATTTTTATTACCACTGCCCAAAATGGAGTGTAATGTTTGCAGGGTCCGTGTATAATATATATGTGAGATTTTTTTATTGCACCATCAATTTTAAATGCCAAAATATTTATAAATGTATGAGGTATCGTTATTGGAATCATTATATTTTCACAACTGACAGTTACATGACATTATTTTTCTAGTATTTACTTTGGTTTATTAAAATGCTAAATTTTGTGTATTACAGATTTTGAACTAGCAGAATGTTCATTATTTTTATGTTTACAAGTCTTCCTTTCTTTATATTCCAAAAACTAATAACTATACCTACTAGTCTTTAATTTGACCATATATACCCTTCTTAGTAAAGTTTCGTTTGAATTTAACTTTTAAATAAATTTCATAAACTCTGGGGAGCTGGGGCGAGGAAGCTAAAAGCTTTATTAAAGAAATCGGACAGAGGCTCATCGAGGCGACCGGTGACACTCGTTCCGGGTCGTTCCTCGCCCAAAGGCTGTCCATCGTCAGCCAACGTGGCAACGCAGCAAGTGTTATGGGCACTTTTGCACCGGGAGCGATCAGGGGCGGGTTGTACAATTTTGAAATTTTGTATTAATTTGACGAATAAAATGTAATTTAACTAATGAATGTTAGTATAATTTTGAAATAGAATATTTGAATAAAACTAACAATTAATTCAAAGTTATAAAGTTAAAGTTTATGAACATATCCGAATGATCACATTCGAAGTTATAACTACAATAACATTTGCACATGTTCTCTCAATAGAGGGTGTCATACAACTTTATAACAACAGCATCGGATGAACCGCCCGCAAACAGCCCAACCATTTATAACAAAGTTATAACCTAACAAAGTCTTTTTATAACTTTTCTTTCTTTCTTTCTTTCTTTTCTTTTGAATATCCATTCATCGATCAGCATTCATTTACACTTCTTTATTGTTTCGTACTTTTATAAGTTTTCTAAATTAATTCATATTCTTCTGTGGATTCTTGCGAGATTTTATGAAGAGAATATTAATGAGATATGGTGTGATAATTCAATTGTTGAGACATTGACGTCGTAATCAATTGTATGTTTTGAGTCAATCCACAAATAAATAAATAATAAATAAATATTCTTTTTTTTATACCATTTAGGTGGCAGACAAGCATACGGCCTACCTAAAAAGTGGTAACCGTAGCCTATGGACGTGTGTAACACCAAGGGAGTCACACTCGTGCTGCCAACCCTGTAAGCACAGAGGCTTTTCTGTGCCGTCAGTGTAAAAGACAAAGCAGGACAAGCTTTCGGTCTTCCCACTGACAGCATCAAAACTCTCCAGACAGCTCTGGCTACCCTACTCACCAAATATTCTACAACATTCTACAATTTTATAACATTCCACGCACAACGCTATCTTTTTTTTTTTTTTTTACGTGCGCAAAATCCCCACGGATACCTCCCCACCGGAGCCGGTGGAGGAGGTTATGTCGGACTCGAACCGACTAAAACGCACGCCGCCTGTGGGTCGTTTTGGTTGCCGAAGGTGAGGTTGACAGGCATATCCCTCGCACCCCGGCCGACCCAGGGCCATCTCTCACGATCTGGCCCTCTTCTCGGGTTGTGGGGACTACAGTCCCCAACTCGACCCCGGAAACGGGGAGGCGCGCCAGGCGCGCCACCGCCGCGGCCTGCTTCTGCCAGGGTGACAGGCGGCTCCACCTGTCACCCCCAGGCCGGCGCTCATGGGGGGCGGAGGTCGTTCATCGACCTCCGACGCCCGAGTTGCCTTCGTACGCGGGCAGCTTGGCTTGCGATCCTTCGTCGCTCCCGCTGCCGCTCCCGCCCCGCCTCCTCCTTCACGAGCATTACTTGCTCGCAGAAGGAGGCGCCGCACAACGCTATCTAGACCAATGGTAAGCATAGCTTAACTAGCTTGTGTTCTGAAATCTTGAACGCGGATTTTTTTATACTACTTAGGTTGCAGGCAAGCACATGGCCCACCTGATGGAAAGAGGTCACCGTGGCCTATGGATGTGTGCAAAAGAAAGAGAGTCAGACTCGCGCTGCCAACCCTGCAAGCATGTAGAGTTTCTGTGACGACAGTGTAAAAGACAAAGCAGGACAAGCTTTTGGTCTTACTACTGACAGCACAAAAACTCTCCAGTGAGCTCTGGCTACCCTACTCACCGCCGGGAACACAACACAAAGTTATTATGGAAGCGGTATTCTGTAGGGCAAAGGTACATCCCCAGTCGGACTGCTCAATTGGACGGAAATACTGTCGTGTCCTACCTCCTCCTTTTGTATCGGAGGAACATACTTAGATACTTTTTTTGTAAATACATACATAGAAACACCCATACCAGGGCAAATATGCATATTCATGCGTACAAATATTTGCACTGAGCGGGAATCGAACCCGCGCCTCCTGCGTAGCGAAGATTCTACCGCTATGCTACAGAGAACGTCGAAATATTCTACAACATTCTACACAGTGTTAACAAGACTTAAAGTTTGCAAACCACCTATGTGGTATAAGAAGAAAGTTCTAGAAGGTGATGTTTACTAATGTAAATAAAAAAAAACTTTCAGACTTGTGTGGCGAAAATAGACAATTTGTAAAACTAAAAAGAGAGTAAAACTATTTACCGACTCACCATGTTCTAACAATAATTACATACATACACATAATCACGACTTCATCCCCGGAGGGTTAGGCAGAGGTGAATTATCGCCCACATTTCACCAATAATTGTATTCGGTCCCACGTAATAGAGGGTGAGCCTATTCCGTATTTCGGGCACTATTGTTGACTCGAGCCATGCATCTGAGGCTGAGTCTGGGCTGTATATATCTGTCCAATGTTAAACAGCCCTATCTTTTAGTCGCCTTGTACGACACCACATGCGGCTTTACAACAATAATTAACATCGCTGAAAATATGTCAGTCGCTTATAAACCTCTCAACAGAACCAAAAAGTTCATATTTGAAGTAGAATTAGGAAGCGTTTCCTCTAAGCCCATATAACACGATCTTGCACGCTCCGACGATACATAAACGTTCGTCATTGCCTATTTGGAAATATTATTTAAATTAACATCACTCAAACTTGACCGAATTTCCTTTAGAAATAAAGGTGAAAATATGTTTCGTTCCCCTTATGGCCGCCCGTTCCACCCCCTTTTACGAGCTAAGTCGTAAACCGGGTTGCGACGGCAAATTTCTATTTTTGAAGTTTATATAACTCCTAGAGGGGGCCGCGTTCGCTCCACGCATTTGAATCAGGAATCCCTTTATTTAGAAATACGTTAAGCAAAATTAAATGTTGCTCTCTTTTTAAAACATTCGTATATTGACAACTTGTTTTTTTTTTTATACAACTTAGGTGGCAGACAAGCACACGGTCCACCTGATGGAAAGTGGTTGCCATGACCTATGAACGTGTGTAACACCAGTGGAGTCACATCCGTGCTGCCGACCCTGTAAGAACAGAGATTTTGTGCCGTCAGTGTAGAGGACAAAGCAGGACAAGCCTTTGGTCATCCCACTGACAGCACAAAAACTCTCCAGTGAGCTCTGGCTACCCTACTCACCGCCGGGAACACAACACGAAGTTATTATAACCGCGGTATTCTGTAGGGCGGAGGTACTTCCCCAGTCGGACTGCTCAATTGGGCGGAAATACCGCCGTGTCCTACTTGTGTTTGCCCGCGGCTCCACCCGCTTTATTATTATTATGTATCTTTACATATATACATATAATCACGCCTTTATCCCCGGAGGGTTAGATACAGGTGAATTAACACCCACATTTCACCAATCATTGAATTCAGTCCCACGTAATAGGGGGTAAGCCTATTGCCGTCTTCCGGGCACTATTGTTGACTCGAGCATTGCATTTAAAGCTGAGTCTGGACTGTACATATATATCTGGTGTTAAACTGCCGGTAACCACGCGGTTAACTGTACTGTATTGTTAGTATAACATTTTTTTTTAATATCTCCAATGTTATCAGACACGACCTATAATTATCTATACTAATATTATAAAGCTGCAGAGTTTGTTTGTTTGAACGCGCTAACCTCTGAAACTACTGGTCCGATTTGAATGATTCTTTCAGTGTTGGGTAGTCCATTTATCGAGGAAGGTTTTAGTCTATATATCATCGCGCTACTACTTAAGGGAGCGGAGCGTTGATAATAAATGTTAACAAATCCGGCAATTTTTCATACATATTTTAAAGACTAAAACATACGGGCTCAAAGGGATATGAAGCTTCAAAATATACCCCGGGCGAAGCTGGGGTGGGTCAGCTAGTATAATATAAAATGGGATGGCTCAACGGTTCCAGATGGAACATAACATTTTAGTATCTGTGTTAAGTCATGTTTAAGCAATAAATTAAGGAAAATTGACGCGCCAAAATGTGTTATTCAAAGGGCCATTTATTGTTTGCGTTTATTTTGTGAAAAAAAAGCGATACTCACATAATAGCGAGAGTTTTTGTACAACGTGCAAACTTTTGCGAAGTTTCGGCTCGGCTTATGAATATAATATACTTTTTTAAGTGTCGGTTACGGATCTTCGTTATTTTTTAGGGAAAAATCTGTACTGAATGTTTTATAATAGAAATATATTCAGCTATGATAATTCACATGAAAACCATATCCTTTTACTTCCCATGGGTGTCCTAGAATACTAGTAGGGTTCATTTTTATACCACTTAGGTGGCAGTAAAGGTTCTTATAAATCATCCTCCTGCCCTTAGCCCAAGATTATTTGGGGTCGGCGCAACATGTGTTCCTTTTCCATTCATCTCTAGTTGCAGTCATTTCAACATTCACTCCCTTCTTAACCATGTCATCTTTCACACAGTCCATCCACCGCATTTTGGGCCTCCCTCTCCCCTTGTAGCCATCCACTTCCATAGTTAGTACCTTCCTTACGACATTACTTTCATCCCTACGCATTACATGCCCGAACCAGGACAAACGATTTCCTCGAAGCTTTTCTATGATTGGTGCTACTCTCAAACTTCCTCTGATATATTCATTCCTAATCTTATCCATTCTTGTCACACCACACATCCATCTTAACTTTCGCATCTCGGCTACATGCAACCGTCTTTCATCCGTCACCTTTACTGGCCAACTCTCCGATCCATACAGGACGGCAGGCCGGATCATGCTCTTATAAATTTTGCCCTTCAATCGAAGAAAGGTCCTTTTAAATATAGCTGGTAATATTGTCAGGATATCTCATTTGAAGTGACGCTTAGAGTAGTAGGCATATTTTTCCATACCTGTGTTTGTCACCTAACTCCTTCTAAATGGCTAATCTGATTGGAATGAATTTTGCGTTTATATTTCAATGCCTTTCTGGATGGGTTGAAAACATAATTTAGGCCCAGGTTTTAGGCATTTTTTTTCTGTTTATTAAAATTTGCCATTCAAATAAAAAATCAAAATCAAAATAGTTTATTTGCCAGAACATGGTACAAGAGATATAACATTTCCTCATTGGAAAAAACATACGGTCAGCTAGTAATACATTTACATAATTATGTATAATTCGTTTGCTGTCACGCTGTATTTATTTATTTTCCCTTTTATAGACAACACACTCGCTCACATACACACACATACACACACACACACACACACACACACACACACTCGCACATACTCACACGAACGCACGCACACACACATTTGCATTATTATTTCGATACTTTATTATTATTCTTTATTATTAAGTGTGGTTTCCGGCAGAGTAGAATTTGGAGCACCCCATCTCTTCCCATACGGTGTCGTACAAGGCGACCAAAGAATAGGGCTGTTTAACATCAGACAGATATATACAGCCCATACTCAGCCTCAGATGCATGGCTTGAGTCAACGGAACAATAGTGCCCGGAAAACGGCAATAGGCTCACCTCCTATAACGTGGGACCGAATACAATTATCGGGGGTAGAGGCGTGATTATATGTATGTATGTATGTATTACAACTGTTCCAATGAATTGATTGTATTTTAATGAGTAAAAATCTCAACAATATATTCTAAGCAACTGATAAAACGAAGGTGTGGGCATTCATGATACAAGGTTCACCTAGAACGAATGCCTAAGCACTCCTTATAATCTAATTTTTACTAGTTAGTTGAAAATCAATTCTATAGTTTTCAAATACCTACATGGAAATCATAAATAATGCATAATGCATCAACAGGAAGTTCATGCATTTAATTATGTATCTACATACTTTAATTTTTCTCATAAAAACATAAAGTTCACTTAAAATTAGATTTACAATAATTTAGAAATTAGAGTACGCCAATATATAAATATTAATTATTACATTATACAATTAAAATATTGTCCACATTTTTGTACAGTCAGAGTGACAGTCTAATCTATTAACCCGCCCCTCATCGTACCTGGTGCAAAGGTACCCATGACACTGGCGGCATTGCCCCGTTGAACAGCTATGGCCAACCGTTGCCCCAGGTACGAGCCGGAGCGGGAGTCACCGGTTTTGTCCCTCAACCTGCGCCCTAATTTGCTCACCAGATTCTTGGCGTCGGTACCCCAACTACCCATTGTCTCGACCGCAAAGGGAGCGAACATATATTGCTCTGTCAACGCCGCATACTTCTCTCGTTTTTTATCCGCTGCGTCCTCAGCAGCAGCTGCCGGAGACCGGACAGTACGGCTCAGGTGACTGGGCGCAACCGTGCTGACACACGTGGCATCCCACAGAAGGCACTTACCATTTTTCCATGGCACCAGAGTCATACCGTCCGGCCTTTTGCCGTCGGATCTGCTGAGGCCAGGTTGTATTTTATAGCATATAACTTTTACCATAATAAGGAGAAATTTGTATTCGACCTATAAAGATAAAATTATTTTATTCTTAATTATACAATATATATACATATACAATATATACGGTTTTCCCAAGCGCCTACAATATGGGGTTCTTCAAGAGGGGCATCAGAAGGTTTCTTCATGGTCGGCAGCGCGAGTGTGACACCCCTGGTGTTGCAACAACGGTTCGGCACTTTTAGCGATTTAATCATGGAACTTACTATTTCTGCCGACGTTTCGTTTAGTTATACCGCGATAATTTAAAAATAACGTTATTTTATTCTATTATTTTTAATGTATTACCTACATAAGATAAAACTCATTGAACCAATCACAAAGCGCGTTATAACTAACTAAGTACAGTTAGTGAAGTTCTCGTAAACACGTAATACAATTAGGAGCGAGCTCTCGCACTTAGCGCCGCCAAATGAAAAGGTACAGAACGCGGGGTTCGTATAACGAGCATATATATATAGAAGCGAAATTAATTAGTATAATACTTGATAGGATTCAATAATACTATGATAGGTAATGATGGGTATGATGGATAATTAAATACAAAGAAGAGAAGATAAAGAGATATTTTAGGTCTTTTTACATACATATATATACATATAAGCACACCTTTATCTCCGGAAGGTTAGGCAGAGATTAATACCCACAATTCACCAATCATTGTATTCGGTCCCACGTAATAGAGGGTGAGCCTATTGTCGTATTCCGGGCACTATCACTATAATTTTTTTTTATACCACTTAGTTGGCAGACAAGCACACGGCCCACCTGATGGGAAGCGGTTACCGTAGCCTATGGACGTATGCAACACCAGGGGTGTCACACTCGCGCTGCCGACCATGAAGAAACCTTCTGATGCCCCGCTTGAAGAACCCCATATTGTATGCGCTTGGGAAAACCGCAGCAGGGAGGTCATTCCACAGCTTGAGTGTGCGTGGGATGAAGTTTCTTTCATACCGCATAATTGTTTCTTCTTCCTCTTAGTGTTAATCTTAGTCGCATCCGAAGCTCTCACCTCGGAGTCTGGGGTCCGCTTTACCAGTCTAACTGCGAATTTGCCTAAACTTCGATATTTTTTCGTGAAGCGTCTGCCATCTGACCTCCATAACCCAAAGGCGTTATCGAAGCATTGCAGCCAGACCAGTTATTGGACTTTGTAGGGCTCCAACTATCCGTAACGTCTGCCATAGATGTGGGTATGGCAACCGGGATAGACGGCTTAACGTGTTCTCCTATATTCATGCATACAAATATATACACTGAGCGGGGATCGAGCCCGTGCCTCCTGCGTAGCGGCTAATTTCTCTACCACCACGCCACGGAGGCTGTCATTCTTTATCGTACACCAATGTATTATAATAATAATACATACATACATACATAAAATCACGCCTGTCTCCCATAGGGGTAGGCAGAGATCACGGATCTCCATTTGCCACGATCCTGACATATTACTCTCGCTTCATTCACTCTCATTACATTCTTCATGCATGCTCGTCGGTTTAGAGTACTCCTGACCTGCCCCTTTTCTAAAACTTCCCCGATTTGGTCCAGGTATGTGCGCCTAGGTCTTCCCCTTCCGACGGTACCATCCACACTCGCCTCATACACCTGTTTCGTTAGTCTTCTTTCATTCATTCTCTCAACATGACCAAACCATCTCAACATTCCTCTCTCAATTCTCATCACTACATCTTCTATCACTCCACATCGTTCTCTTATCACGCTATTTCTCACTCTATCTTTCAAGGTCAAGCCACACATACTTCGCAACGCACGCATTTCTACTGCATTTACTCTACTCTGATGCTTTTTCTGCCACACCCAACTTTCACTACCATACATAAGAGTCGGCACCAATACTCCTCCATGTACAGCCAGTCGTGCCTTTTCGGACACTTTCCGGCTGCTCATAAAGTTGTGTAGTGCCCCATTCACTCTATTTCCAGCCATCACTCTCCTTTCAACATCTTCTTCATGCTTTCCATCTCTCGTAAACATAATAATAATAATACTCTTTATTGCACACCAAACATAGGACACATACAATGGATACATACATTCTAGATAGTTGTACAACGGGCGGTCTTATCGCAATCTGCGATCTCTTCCAGACAACCAGTGTATGGACTATGCTGCCAGTAATCAGGGTAGTTTGCGGTGTACACTAAATTATTACTAATTTATAACTATGTATTATGTGGTGACGGAGAAAAAATACAAGTATACCTACCCATCTCATCCGACGGGTGTCGTAAGAGGCGATTAACAATACGCAGACGATATCACTGCGGGAGAAGGAATATTCTTAAATTTTATATTCTTAAAATATTTCTAAGGAGGTAGGACACGGCGGTATTTCCGCCCGATTGAGCAGTCCGACTGGGGTAGTACCTCCGCCCTACAGTATACCGCGGTTATAATAACTTCGTGTTGTGTTCCCAGCGGTGAGTAGGGTAGCCAGAGCTCACGGGAGAATTTGTGCTGTCAGTGGGAAGACTAAAGGCTTGTCCTGCTTTGTCTTCTGCTGACTGCACAGAATCTCTGTACTTACAGGGTTGGCAGCGCGACTGTGACTCCTCTGGTGTTACAGACGTCCATAGGTCACGGTAACCACTTTCCATCAGGTGGGCCGTGTGCTTGTCTGCCAACTAAGTGGTATAAAAAAAAAATATTCAAAATTATCCTGTACCGTTAACCCGTCAACCTTGGGAGATGTCTATCTCCAGCAGTGGATTGAGATGAGCTAATTGATTGATGATTGAGATTTGTAAATCTAATAAGACAAGTAGCATGTATACAGTTTAATGTACAATGACAATAAGTGTGCTCTATATACATGCCGCGTAGTTCCCGGTAGGGTAGAATTTGGGCTACTCTTGCGGTGTCGTACAAGGCGTCTAAGAGATAGGGCTGTTTAACATAAGACAGATATATACAGCCCAGACTTAGATGCATGGCTTAAGTTAACAGTGCCCGGAATACGGCAATAGGCTCACCCCCTATTACGTGGGACCGAATTCAATGATTGGTGAAGTGTGGGTGTTAATTCACCTCTACCTTACCATCCGGGAAAAAGGCGTGATTTTATGTATGTATGTATGTATGTATGTATGCATATACTTGTCTTCATTTAATACCCCAAGTGCCAAGACACTACACTCCAAGGAAATGAAAGAGAAAGTAATATACCTCTATTTCATCCAGACAGGTATAATAAAGCATTCTATTTGTACATAAGTCATGCATTCATTTATGTGCACTTTGAACCTGACTCCTCAGCTTCTCTGAGACGAAGTAATAACATTCTCAAAAGCCGACAAATATAATATCTTTGAGTGTGAAGGTGGTTTTATAATAACTGGTGTTAATGGTCCCAATTTTTTTTTAAATATATGACACGTCAATTATACTTCACCTTGCCTGATGGTAAGCTGAAGTCTCAGAAAAGAGGGGCACCATTACTTAAATATACTATGTGACAATGGCGACACTCAGCTTGACGGCCTCATCATATGTTTTTTCACGCCCCGCTTAAAGGACCCGGGACTGTAGGAAGAATTAAAGTGAGCTAGTAATGAATTCGCGACAAAGGAAAGAGTTCTCTGTATGTATTAGCCTTCCGTCCATGGCTCCACCCGTATAGATCTCTTATCTCTAGTTCTTTTTCTCTTTATACAACTTAGGTGGCAGACAAGCACACGGCCCATCTGATGGAAAGTGGTTATCGCAAAAAATTAACGTGTGTAACACTAGGGGAGTCACACTCGTGCTGCCAATCCTGTAAGAACAGTGTATCTGTGCCGTCAGTGTATTAGACACAATCAGAACAAGCCTTTGATCTTCCCACTGACTGCACAAAAACTCTCCAGTGAGCTCTGGCGGCTCACCACCAGGAACACAACACGAGGTTATTATAGCCCTGGTATTCTGTAGGTTGGAGGTACTTCCCCAGTCGGATTGCTCAGTTGGGACGGGAATACCATCGTGTCCTACCTTCTCAAAAACAGCTATTCTACTCAACCGATTGCCATGAAACAATCGTAAGATTTTAAGTCTGACCAAGAGATTTCTAACAAAAAACTACATCAAAATTCGTTCAGTACTTTATGCGACCATTAAGAACAATTTTTTTCAACTGTTTACAACTAAATAGTATTAGCCTTCGACCTGCGGCTCCGCCATGCAGTTAAACAAATTCCGCCAAGCTGAGTGTCACCATTGTAACATTACATAGTGTCTGTAATGGTGACCCTCTTTCCTGAGACTTTGCCTTTAGCTTGCCATCAGGCGAGGTGTAGTCAAATTGGCGTGTACTAGATAAAAAAAAGATTTTAAGTCTGACCAAGATCGTTCTAACAAAAAGGAACCGCATCAAAATACGTTTAGTAATTTTGGGCCCATCGCGAACAAACATTTCCAATTTCCAGATAATTTATAGTATCGGATAGAAGTTATATGTATGGTCACATCTTGTTCCTTCCTGGGTCCGCAAAGACCTTCATTTATCCCCCATCTTTTCCTTCATCTGTCCTTATCTTCCAGCCTTTGTCGTTCATGTGTTTTTGTTCTTACATATCATTCATGAGCATGACAATTTAAAAGAATATGAAAATTGAGTCTCAAATCAGCAATCACGGCAAGAAAAGTAACGGAAAAGTCGTTAGTATATGTAACCACAGAAATAACACAAAGTGCAGAATACCTAGAATCTCCAAAATAGTTTATCGACTGTTTGCGAGAATATCACATTCAGAGTGATATTCTCGCAAACAGTCGATACAATGGCACAGTTCCAATGGAGGAAGTAGTTCAATCCGAAGTCATAATTTCGCACGCCCCACGATTCACCATGAATAAAATTTAACATCATAAAAACGCATATTATCGGACTTCAAAGCAAAAAGGTTCAATAGCAAAATTCCCCTGATACACACACATAATGCGTTGAGGATATTTAAAAAAAACTCGGCAAGGGAAGCAGGAAAGAGCGTTCGGGATGTCCGCTCAAAAAATAACAAATAAATGTCAAGTGCGATTCGCACGTCGCCCTCGGTTCTGTATGTATAAAGGATCTTTTAAAATCGGATTTTACAACTGAGAATATAAATTTAAGTTGAAATAAACTGTTTTTTATTTACGTTTTACGTGTTGATATTCATTGCATTTAGTTTAATTGGTGAATTCTGCAATTAGTTAAAATTTTATTCGCGCTCTTGCTCGCAACAATATTTTTCGGCCTTAACGAACCTTACTTGCAAGCCAGTCCACCAGCTGATTGACAAATGAGGCTCTGTTGCGAGCTTTCCTTTTCGTGTTGGGAGGTCAGACAGCAGTTACTCCACCAGATGCCAAAAAAATACAGTAAAAGGTAGAGTGAATGCCCGGAGGCATCAAAGTGTAAGTTTTTTTTTTTTTTATATATATAGGACACGTCAATTGGACTTCGCCTTGCCTGATGGTAAGCTGAAGGCAAAATCCCAGAAAAGAGGGTCACCATTACTTACACATACCGTGTGACAATGGTGACACTCAGCTTGACGGCCTTATCATATGCTTTTTCACGCCCCGCTTAAAGGACCCGGGACTGTAGGAAGAAGGAAACACGTGAGCTGGTAATGAATTCCAGGCCTTAATGGTGCGACAGAGGAAAGAGTCTCCGAACCGCTTGGTTCTTGATCGGATGTTTTGCACCGTGTGCGGATGACATCTAAGACCTGCACGCGTTGTCCTGTGTAGGAAAGGGGAGGGTGGGACTAATTGGAAGAGCTCATCAGAACACTCCCCATGGTACAAACGGTAAAATACAGCCATGGACGCAACATCTCTACGCAGCTGTAAAGGTTCTAGGGTGTTCGTGATCTCGGGATTCCCAATGATGCGGACCGCACGTCGCTGCAACCTGTCGAGAGCATCTAGTAAGTACTTTGCTGAACCATCCCAGAGATGCGAGCAGTACTCCACACAGGAGCGAATTTGTGTCTTGTATAGAAGACACCGCTGCTCCGGCGTGAAAAATCGTCTCACTCTGTTCAGGACTCCGAGTTTTCGTGAGGCTGTTTTGATGATGCTTTCGATGTAGTTTTTGTTATTCAAGTTGCAGCGAACATCCATACCTAGGATATTGAGATTGTCCTGCAGCGGCAGTGGCGTGCTCTGAAGAGTGGGGAGGGGAAGGAAAGAAGATACTTTTGCTGTAAACGCACATGCCTGCGTCTTCTTGGCATTGAACTCAACCAGGTTCTCAGAGCCCCATTGAGAAATGTGATTCAGGACCCCGTCAAGCTCAGTGACAAGAAGCTGCCTTTTCTCTGCGATATCTGACTGCTTGGCCGCTGGATGTCCATGATAACTCCCATGTAAAGTGCTATCGTCTGCATAACAATGAACATTGCCGGTAGACAGCATGTCGTTGATATGCAGAAGAAAGAGAGTGGGTGATAAGACGGACCCCTGGGGCACGCCAGCATTAACCTGCAGAAACTCCGAAGCTCGTCCGTCACAAAGGACGCGAATACGGCGCCCCTGCAGAAAGCTAGCAACCCAGTTGCACAGCCTAGAAGGCAGACCAAAGGCAGGTAGCTTAGAAAGAAGCGATTTGTGCCAGACTCTATCGAAAGCTTTGGCGATGTCAAGACTAATTGCCAGTGACTCACCGTGCTTGTCCATAGCCTCACCCCAAAGATGGGTAACGTATGCCAGAAGATCACCCGTTGACCGTTTCGGTCTGAAGCCATATTGCCGGTCATTAATTAAGGAGTGATCGTCTAGGTGCCGCATGAGCTGTTTGTTAATTATGTGCTCGAACACTTTGCACAGCACTGAGGTGACGGCTATGGGTCGATAGTTGGCTGGCTCCGAGCGATCCCCCTTCTTGGGAATCGGCTGAACATTCGCCTCTTTCCAAGGCAAAGGCACTGTACCCGAACTGTAGGATAGCCGGTACAGGCGCGTAAGCATTGGAGACAACTCCGCTGCACATTTTTTCAAAACTACCGCTGGAATACCATCCGGACCACTGGCTTTCCGGACATCGAGTGATTGCAGCACTGCACGGACATCGCGTTGCCTGATATGGATATCAGGCATCGCGTGGTCACTGTCGGGTAGTGTTGGTGGCTGCGTACCACAATCATCGATTCGGGAGTTGGCCGCAAAGAGATTAGCCAGCAGATTTGCCTTCTCTTGCGGCTCATGGGCCAGGGATCCATCAGAGTTACGCAGCGGAGGCAGCGAAGGCTGACAGAAGTTGGCTTGCACGGCTTTAGCCAGTCGCCAGTGGCCACGGCTTCCCGTGGGATGCATCACTAGCTCTTGACCAAGCCGCGCTATGCGCAGGGCATCCGCTCTGACATAGGCCCTTCTACAGACCTTTGTGGCTCTGTTGTACGCCGCCTTGAAGTGGCCCAGATTGGGATGGCGCGTGGCGCGCGCCCTTACCCAAGTGCGGTACGCAGACTGTTTTTGTTCAACAGCTTCCGCGCACTCGCGCCCGAACCAAGGGCGCACCCCGCGGTCACCGGTGACATCGGTGTATGAGATATAGTATTCCATACCCAGACCGATCTCACCGGCGACAGCAGTAGCACAATCCGATGGGTTCTTACCTTCAAAGCAGCGCTCAACCCACGGGATGGACGCAAAATAGTCACGAAGTCCATCCCAGTCCACTGACGAGTAGTGCCAGAGACGCCGCTTCCCCTGCATGGGTCGTGGGGGCGCTATAATAGGCACTGTGGAACAGACCAGGCAGTGGTCAGAGTTGCCTAAAGCGGCTCGCACCGATACACTGTACCGGTCCGGATCACTCGTCAGCAGAAGGTCTAGTAGAGAAGGTGCTTGGCCCGACCTTCTTGGTATCCTAGTGACCTCGTGCACCAATTGGGTCAGGCCGTGCGCCAGAGCAAATGCGTGGGCGGCTCTTCCCGCATGGTCTGTTTTGGAGGAGCCCAACCAGATCTCGTGGTGAGCGTTAAAATCCCCCAAAAATACCATTTCGGCATTCGGAAATCGCTCCTGCGCATCATCTGCCGCCTGACTCAGATATTCAAAGAGTCGAGTTGTCTCAGCATCTCCTGTATGGGAACGGTAGAGGCACACATAGATCTGACTCGTAGGGCCATGGTCTACGTGTACCCAAAGGACGGAGAAGGATGGGTCCTCTAGGCAGCGCAAACGGCGACAGCAAACATCCGCCCTAACAAACACGCACACCCCGGCTTTTGCACGAAAACTTTCCTCAAGAACATAGCCAGGGTAGAGCAAGTAGGTCGTGTCATCAGGGCGGTGTATTTGCGTCTCCGTTAGAAAAAACATGGCAGGTTTCGCCGTCTCTAGGTGTTGGTGGACGGCGTTGAGGTTTGCATGGAGCCCACAGATGTTAGTGGACTCCACCTCAAATAGCAAGCTTTTGGGAGTGTGACGAGCCGCTGTGTTGCCTTTTTCTGTAAATTGCGCTGCCATGAGTTTGGGTGGGAGAAGGCGTGAAAAAAGAAGTGATTGCCGCCGCAGCACCGTGTGACAAAGCGCGGGATATTGGTTTTATACCCCCCCGAGTATGGTCGCTGGGCTCCCAAATCCGGTCACCAACCGGCACGACGAACCATATCGGGATTATGCGCGGCCTGGTGAGGCAGCCTCCCAAGGTGGTTAACCCCAGTTGGGCCCCTGTACTATACCGCGGGCGGCCAGCGGCACCACCGTTTCTACAGGTCTCCCTGTTCGGCGCATCGCCCCGCGCCATCCCCACTAGACTACGCCAAGACCCACTGGTCCCACTAGTGCTGCGACAACCACCACCTCTGCCCGGCTATGCACATGCTGACCCCTGAACACAATCCAACCGAGATTGAATTGCTATGGAGGGTTTTTCGCAATAGTGCACGGTGGTACCTACCCGGTCGAAACTTGAGACAAATTTGTGCCACCAAGTTTCTACCACCAGTAAAGTTTTGGACGCGACTGAAATTGACGCACGGTTGAAGAAGAAAAATATTTGCTCCACAGACTATAAGCTCACCTACTAACATGTGCTGCATGCCCAAGCATAATGTAAACAGGAGGAGCACATAAGTGTCTCTGAGAACGCAACTAAGGCATACTGGGAAATCAACATTTGATATGCAATGGCATATACATGTGTTGATTTTTTTAGTAAGTAGGTAGAAATAATATATGAATTGACGGTACCCGTGACACATGGTCACGGGTAGCGTCAATGGTCTGGTTTATATCTTGCGCAAAGGATTGGTATTGCCATTCAACGTAGCAATGCCGCTGACCTTCTAGTCACCCTCCCGGTTGACATCGATGGGGAGGAATTCTTTGATGCCTGAACATAATTGTTTAGGTATACTCTGTATTGTTTTTTATTTTAATTTAGTAAATAATAAATAGTATTGAATGATACTATCGTTATACATTTCCGTACCAACTCAGCTAAGCCGCCTGTCTTACGCACCTCTTTGTAGGTCTTCAGTAGTATATTAATAGTCACTTAAAGTTTGCATAACAATAGAACAATATGTCAAGATATCGAAATAAGTACCTATTTCATCTATCGATTCTTATTAATCCCAAGTAAATTGGCTTTGGTATCTAATCTAACTAAATTAGGCTTGATATCCGTTTATTCACTGAGTGCTTCTTAGTCTGGAGTCGTGTGACCTTCGCAATCCAATAGTATCAAAATATTCTACAGAATAGGCTGCAGTTGCGGCCCGCTGTGATGGCTATTTTGACATCGTTTTCTCTTTTTTGGTGCGCTTATTATTAGACAACGAACTGTTAGATGAATAACTAAAGGAAAATATGCTGAGACTGGTACTGAAGAAATAAACTTCACACACGAAAAAAGAGAAAACGAGAAGAATCAGTCGTGTCGAAACGGCCATTATAGCGTGCCGTAACTATAGGTAATTCCCTAAACTAAGCCAGGTTATATCAGCATCATTTTCTGGAACCAGTTACTTTTCCATACCTGTGACTTGACGATTGAGTTTCGATTATTGAGTGATATACCTGACCCGTTATTATGAGTGACAAACTGTTTCGTAACTATGCGCGTTCGTAATAGCCGGCAAAATTCATTTGGTCTAGTTTCCGCTAGTTCTATCTTTTAAATTAACTAATTGAAATCTGCCGTCTTCTCACGTTACGAGTACGTTTGAATCTCAATGTGACATTCAGAATAATGCCCCAAAAAGTATTGCCCAAATTCCGTTTTCATTAATATTGTTACGGAACCCCAAAAAATACCCTTATAACATTGGGATACAACAAATGAGTTGGCCATCTCATCTTCGCATTACGCCGGTACCATTGGCACTCGTTGATTCAAAATGGCCGTCATTTAGAATAATCACAGACCTGTCTTAAATGTATTGTTTGTTTTTGTAAAAACAGGTGTATTTTTTGCTTATATTCATCCTAATATAAGCAAAAGTAACTCTGTCTGTTACGTATTCACGCCCGAACCGCTAACTCAATTTTGATGAAATGTGTTCTACAGATGGACCATAACTTAGGTAAGGACATCGTCTATATTTGGTCTCGATAACCTACTACCACGCGTGCAAATGGAACCGCGGCTAAATATTAGTTTTAACATCAGCTGAAAAGATCAGCCAGTTCAGATAATAAAAAAATCAAGAATCAATTTCATTTATTCAGTTTAAGCTGTGGGAAAACCACAGCCCAAAGCGCCTACAATTTTGGGCATTAGAATGTTTCTTCAGGGTTGGCAGCGCGAACCTGGTGTTGCATACGTCCATAGGTCACTGTCCATTGGCCACGGTCCATAGGCCACGGTTCATGGGTTCTTACATAAGGTAGATAATATAATAAAGCTTTTTTTTTACAACTTAAGTGGCAGAAGAGCATACGGTCCTGATGGAATGTGGTAACCGTGACCTACAAACACCGATCTCGACTTTTTTTTATTTTGGACCACTAGGTTCGCTATTCTTACATCTAATTTCCTTTGGATGATTTCACCTTGTCATTTACGAGGCCTATACTGCCCTATGACTTTCTATCACTATCCTCTTTGCGTTAATCCCAGTTACATCCAAGGCCCTCACTACGATATTTTCCGTGAGAGCTATACATGAATAAAAAAATAAGGGTCTTTGTGGATTCGATTAAAAACAAGAGTACATTCGAGTAATAATAATAATAAAGTCAGGATTATTTTATACCTTGGTTCTTAGTTTATATAGGCGTCTTGTTACCCTCGTCCATACAAGCTCACTGGATAGTTTTTGTACTCTCGGTGGATAGACCAAAAGCTTGTCCTGCTTTGTCTTTTACACTGACGGCACAGAAAACCCGCTGTGCTTACAGGATTGGCAGCGCGAGTGTGACTCCCTTGGTGTTGCACACGTCTATAGGCCACGGTAACCACTTTCCATCAGGTGGGCCGTGTGTTTGTCTGCCAACGAAGTGGTATAAAAAAAACTCGAGCGTTGACTCGAGCCATGCACCTGTGTTGTGCTGAGTGCTGAGTATATATTAAGTTTATGATTAATAAATCAAACAAAAGTCAGGAGATACATGCCAATAAGTAATAATAAAATTATGTCAAGGAAAAAAAAATATAATTATAGCATAAATGGACCCTTAGCACAATAAGAATTAATTATTAAAATAAATGTCAAGCATATTACAAATTCATTTACTGCATGATCTTTTGAATAGGTATCAAATTAATAAAACCCACACACATTATGTTAATTGCCTGCGAGAAAGTCATTTACTGTGCAGTAGAATTTCATTGATAAAAAGTAAGCTTGGTGTGGGATATTTCTTTTAGAGATGAATGGACAGTAGGTGCTTCAAAAAGGCTGGTGTTCAAAGTTTTTGTGATAATAAAGTAATTACTAAATTAATTGATCGATAGATGGCGTTTAATAATATTATATATATACCGCGTTAGCCTAGTGGTATGGGTAATGGACTGCTGAGACGAGGTCTCAGGTTCGATCCCAGGTTTTACCATGGCACACACCAATGACTTTTCGATGCTTTTCGAAGTTATGTGTGTATTTATCGCAGGGTTATAAGTGTCCGGTTAATGGCAATAGGCTCGCCACCTATAACATTGGGACCTAAACATAAACTGGCGAAATGTGGGTGCTAGCACCTCTGTCTACCCCTTCGGGGATATAGGCGTGAGCTTATGTTATGTTATATATATATATATTATAAAGTCGTTTCAACCGAACCGGAAATATCGTCATTTTGGATGTTAGAATGGATGTTTCTTTCTCGATGATGCGAGGACGGTTATATGGATTTGGATGAAATAGTACATATGCTGAAGGATATGTGCCTATGGATCATATTTACCTTGGTTACCCGCGGTTCCACCCACGAGAAACGCCACGAACTGTCTTATCCAACTTCCTATTCAATTACCTGCTAATATTATAAATGTGAAATTTTATGAAGATGTTTGAAAACTAATCAAGCTCTAACAACTGTACGAATCTGGGTGAAATTTGGCTCTGCGATAGATTGTGGTCTAGAATATCATGTAGACTTTTCTACTCATGGGTAGCGGGAACGGGATGAAAATATTACGGAGCCAGAGAACAGCTAGTTTGTAAATATTTGCGTAAACTTTCAAGTTTGTCATGCTCGACTAGAGTTAGTATCTTGTTTTATTCAAACTTCCTGAGTACATAAGCGGGACGTACTCGTAAATAAAAAGATGATTGTAGTACAAAAAGTATACAATAAACAATATGCAAGTAGTTTTGGCAAGCGAGTTGGTTTTATCTAATTTTACGATACGATTTATTTTCATATGCAGCTCCTAAATATTCTCGTTTGTGTCTTACAATTTGTGGAATAGGACCCGATCTGGTATTGTTGAATTTTTTCTGTACTGTCGTGTTATATCAGTATTTTAGATTAAACAAGAAAATCTTTATTAAATTCCCCGGCCAAATTTTTATGATTAAGTTATTTTTCCTTGAACTGCTGGGAACAAAATATTAGCATAGTTATTCGAGCTGTTGAGAAACAAATTGGAAATTCATTTGTCCAAGAGGCCCTATTTGACTGCGGGATCAGGAAAAACTTTAAGTATATATCTACTAGCTTTTGCCCGCGGCTCCGCACGCGTGGATATCGGTTCCCAAGGTGGACAACCCTTATCACTAACAGGTATGAAAAATAGATGTTGGCCGATTCTCAGACCTACTCAATATGCTCACAAAATTTCATGAGAATCGGTCAGGCCGTTTCGGAGGAGTACGAGAACGAACATTGTGACACGAGAATTTTATATATAAGACTAGCTGACCCAGCAAACGTTGTTATGCCATGTATTTTATTTCAACAAAAATAACTTATTTACTAATGTAAGTGTGCGGGGATTTACTAATAATCGAAAGATAAAAATCGCGATAGAAAAATAGGGGATGATCGTAGAGGGTTGAAAATTTAGGGTTGCATGTATTTTTGTATGCTGTGTCATAAAAAAAAAATTGCCTAAAAAAAAATAAAAAAAATTTAGGGGTGGGCTACCCTTAACATTTAGGGGGATGAAAAATAGATGTTGGCCGATTCTCAGACCTACTCAATATGCTCACAAAATTACATGAGAATCGGTCAAGCCGTTTCGGAGGAGTTCAAGTTCGAACACCGTGACACGAGAATTTTGTATAAAAGAAGAAGATGACAATATTTATGATTTCGATCATTTACGTTATATTATGGCAGTGAGTTGATTTGGTGTTATTTTAAGTGTTACGTAATTTAATTTTAAACAGGTTTTTTCTACTTTCTGTCCTATTTTTTCGGGTGACCAACAAATACTCAATCAAAATGTTTTCAACTTTAATTATAACTGTAATATATTTTTGTTGAAATTTTAGCGAAATGTGACAAAAAACATTGCTATTAAACTATTTTTCCTCTAACTGCAAAGCTTCGATATCATTTTTGGGTTATGGAGGTCATATAGCAGTCATTTTAGACAGGTAAAGCGGACTCCAGACTCCGAGGTGAGAGCAACTGGGGTTAAACTTGGCTACAGTAGAAAACCAGCGCTGCAGATTGTGCCTAATCTGCAGCATCAGCTGAACTGCGGCCTTTTAAACACACACTCCACACTGACACATGGTATTAATGAAGTAGACTATACTAGGAAATCGAAAGTAGATAAAGTATAGTTATGTGTTTATTCTTTTTTTTTTTTGTATACATGGCCTATTAGTGCATTTATGGCATTACTATTTTTGTGTGTGTTTAATAAACGTATTTTCTTTCTTTCTTTCTTTTCTAAACGCTAGTAGGAAAAAGAATAAGAATACTATTTTTAATGGATTCTACGCGATTAATTTAGTGTTATTCTGTTTTCTACGCTGTTCCGAGATCTGGGTATTTGTACATAACCCATGAACATGGTTGAAAAGCAACCGAAATGTCATTATCAAAACAGTTGTAGTCCCCACACCCGAGAAGAGGGCCAGATCGTGAGAGATGGCCCTGGGTCGGCCGGGGTGCGAGGGATATGCCTGTCAACCTCACCTTCGGCAACCAAAGCGACCCACAGGCGGCGTGCGTTTTAGTCGGTTCGAGTCCGACATAACCTCCTCCTCCGGCTTATTAAAACAGTTTCTGATGAGCTGAAGCTGAGTGCCACCATTGTAACATGGTACGTGACTGTAATGGTGGTCCTCTTGCCCGAGACTGCCTTCAGTAGCCTCAGCTTGCAGGAGGTAGTACACGACGGTTTTTCCCGTCCTAATTGAGCAGTCCTACTGGGGAAGTACTACCACCCTATAGAATACCACGGCTATAATAACTTCGTGTTGTGTTCCCGGCGGTGAGTAGGGTAGCCAGAACTCACTGGAGAGTTTTTGTGCTGTCAGTGGGAAGACCAAAGGCTTGTCCTGATTTTGTCTTCTGCTCTGACGACACAGAAACGCTCTGTTCTTACAGGTTCAGCAGCACGGAAGTGACTCCCCTGGTATTGCACACGTTCACTTTCCATTAGCTGGGCCGTGTGCTTATCTGCCACTTAAGTTGTATTGTGATGTCAAATTAATGTGTCCTACATAAAAAGAAATGTAACCAATCTGGCGGTGAATTATGTTTAACAACTGTACAGCTGTGGTGATACAGGAGAGACATCTACGGAGCATTTCCTCATGATTTTATATCTCGTATCTAAAAAGTATTCAGTTTAAAAGATTTCCGAGACTAAACAAAGAATGTTTCATAAAATTATGTATCGACTTGCCAATAGTTCTTCATAGTGTTTAGGACACGTTCGGGCGAAAAATCTTCAACAATATTGTTTGAACAGTGACTATGAATGTTTATCTTTAAACTGGCGAGACGGCTTTGTTATAGAAGTTGACCAATCTTTACTAGATATATACAACTCTCACCGTACAACAAAATATATACATTTTAATGTAAGATTTTTCACATACATACAATCACGTCTTTATCCCCGAGGGGTTAGTCAAGGTGAATTAACACCCACTGTAACCAATCATTGTTTTCGGCTCCACGTAATAGAGGGTGAGCCTATTGCCGTCTTCTGTGCACTATTGTTGACTCAAGTCATGCATGAGCTGTATATATCTGTCTGAACAGCCAGATATAAATAATAAATACATAAATAAATATTTCACGACATTCTACACAACGCTATCTAGACCCATGGTAAGCATAGCTTAACTAGCTTATGTTATGGGATCTAGAATACGGATAAACATACTTATATACTTTTTTTTTGTAAATGCATACATATTATACATAGAAACACCCAGACCAATGCAAATATACATATTTATGCATACAAATATTTGCACTGAGCGAGAATCGAACCTATCCCCCTGCGTTGCAGTCGAACCGCTACGCCATGGAGGTCGTCAATATAATTCGGATCACGTACTCCACTTTCTGATTTTACTTTTACTGTTTCTGACTTTTGAAATCAATATCTTGTCGGAATATTTCTATTTTTCAAAATATGTGTGAATATGGACATAAGGCTATTTATTATTCATATGAAATTGATTGATATTAATTGATACCACGTGTACGATGAGTGTGGTGACGGAAAAAGAATACAAGTATCATCTCTCCATTTCGTCCGAAGGAGGTTGTACGGAAAAATAAGCAGATGATATCACTGCGGGAGAAGGAAAACTGGAAATAAAACCAACCTACCAACATTGGGAGAGGCCTATGTGCAGCAGTAGACTGCGATAGATTGGTACAATAAATTTATGATATTTATCTGTAACTAGGATTCATTCCTTTGTAGGAACATAAATATTACGACAATATGTTATCATTCTGGGCAAATTTCACCAAATAATGATAATACAGGCAAATAAACCTTTGATTGAAGAATATTAGCAACCGAAATTACTAATGTTCCCTCTAACCACTCCAGCTAAGCTTCCGATAGGAGTGGGTTCACGACGGTATTGTAATAGCCAGGATCGAACCCGAGACCTTTTAATCATAAAGCGACCTCCTTGACCACTAAGCTAAAGATGCTTTTTACATTTTTCATTTGCATGTCAATTATGAGGGTGACAAACCATAGCTCTTATTATTTATTGATTTTTGGTGTACTGTCTGAAAATAGTATATACATAGTTTCATTCAATGCCGCTCAACATCGTATAAATAAAATGAAACTGGGGTTCAGTTTCCGGGCCAAGCAAAGTGCTATTTCCATCAAGTAATGATTAGTAACGCCTAGACGTCTGCAATTTTGGCACACTCTCAGGTTTTTTCTATGTGTATATTGTGTATCTATTTAATATTTTTTTGTTGTTTTTATTAATATATTTTTTACTTACTTTAAACAAATTAATAAGTTTGAAAATTAGTAATGTTTGTCTAATGAGTTGTAAGTAAAATTCGATATATTACCGCCTATATATCTTCGAAAGGGTAAGCAAAGATAGGTAGGTAAATGATATTGTATATTGTACAAATATTTTACATTACAGACCCATGGTACCCCTGGTAAAAATCGTAGTGGTACCGTGGGTCTTTTGCAATTTACCGGCACCACCGACTAATACCATCATTTTCCAATCATCACCAAGAAACCCTTATATATATATAGAAGTATATCTGAAAACCCATGAGCATGTAGTTTATCAAAATTAAATTCGCCACATTTGGCTCACTTAGCCGTCTTCACAGTGGCAGGAAATGGAACAGCTAGGTGTGGTTTAGTGGGATCGCTACAAGCGAAAGGTTATGAATTCGTTATGCATAGTTTGGTCATATTGGGCTCAGGATTGTGCTGTAAAGTATTCTAAAATATTAATTTATACTCCAATGTAAGCCTCGAGATATTTTGACAAATTATCTTCATAAACTATCCTCGCCCTCGACTGAAACAAACAGATCGATCTGTTGTGACATCATGATGTTATACACCTACACTAAAGTAATGATGTCCCTGACATCCACACCCACATGAATCTAAGAAAAAAAGTTTATTGTTCTTGTATCTATTTCCGTTGTTTATCAGCGCATTTCTAACATATTATCTTTTTAACTAATTTCTATTTTAAAATCTAGCAAAATAAAACGAATGTCTAGTACTATTATATGTTCTAATGTTTAATAGATTTAAATGTTGCTTTGATTTAATGATGATGAATTAATCAAGTTTTATCTGATGGTTCAAATTCACACGCGCAATCACCAACCGCGTATGAAAATTGAAGGCTGTATCTGTATTTAGAGATCTAGATTTATTTTACTTTTATTAGGTACAAAAACAGATAAAAAATTACATATTGCTTATGTATAATTTTCAAATACACTTTTTGAACCTGAATTCCAATTACATTTGTACATAACTTTCAAATGTTAAACAACTTCGTTAATACAGTATACATATCTAAACATACAAATTGTAAGTTGGTTCATTGACATGTATAAATCCTCAACAGAAAAACCAAACAAAACCGGTAAATTTTAAAAGACCCGCGGTACCACCAAGAGCTTTACCAGGGGTATCGTGAGTCTATAATAATAAAATATTTCTATAATGTAATATATCATTTACCTACCTATCTTTGCTTACCCTTTGAAGATATATAACTAAATTCTACTATTTTTCATAATCAACAGAAAAAAACAAACAAAACAAAATGATTATTCTAAATATTGTTTTTTTTAAATAGACACAAATTATCCACTATCATACCTATATCCGCAAGTCTAAAAACTATCAGGCACATCTCTATAATAAAGTAAAATTACACATTGTTCATGTAGCTCACTTTTTCCCATACTCGAAAAATATCCGACAAATATCCGCCAAATTCGAGTAAGCTACAATTGGAAGAGCTGACGGATATGCAGCGTCACCGTTATCAATGGGAGACAGCAGTTCCTTGCCAAAACGGGAGTCCGTCTATAGATTAGGTTTTGAGTTGAAAAATACAATGTTTTCGTGTATAAAAATTCTTGGTTCTAAAATATGTATTATTGCGAATGCTTCCTGAAGTTAGCTTGGTCATGTTAGTAACGATAACTGAACGCGCAAAGGTTATGTTATTCGTAGTTTGTCGTCAGAATAAAAAAATCATCTAATGAGGTCCCTAAGCTGAATGCCACGATTGTAACACGCTACTTGTCTATAATAGGGTTGTGTCATTTTATTTTAATTATCGTAAAGTGTACATTTTACAATAATATAATGAACTGTCAAAGTGAAACTTTCTTATGACAAATAGTTTTTAAATTTTTTGATTTTAAAAATTCAATTTCTCGAGCTTTCCGAAAACGCTCCATACAAAATCGTGGCACGTGGTGACGTCACAGCGCGCTGGCGCGTAGTGAAATTGTATGGAGTGCAAGAGAATATCGCATTTATCTCGAGTCTCTGTCGCGTTTACGCGTATACAGTGCTTAATAAGATTGATTAGAAATTTAATAAGGAATCTAAAAAGTTGTACATTTTGCTTTATTTTGATTGTTTATATTTTGACCTACGTATTTTGGAAATTAAAAATAATGAAAGTTATAGTTTCAGTTAAGTTAAGTTAACTTTAACTTATAGGCAATATCTTAGTTTACTATGCATATTTTTAGATAAAATAATAAAATATTAAGTAGTATTGGTAAGCATTCGATGACTCAGGACACTACCCTATAGTGACCCTCTTTTTGCTCAGACTGCCTCTAGCTTACCATCAAACGAGGTGAAGTAAAATTGAATTCCCATATAAAAAATCTCTCTAACCACTTGGCACTAGATACAGTGTTGCGACTTCATGTCGATGTGTGCTAGGTCAAGAATATATAAATCATATTTGGCGCTCACCTCTTTGTTGAGACAATGCACGTTTGGCCCCTGACCCAGATAATGCCGGAGTCAGCTCATGAGTATCCGAACTGATGGTCCGTGACGAGGAAATTCAATTGTATCTATTATTTGCTGAACCGTACCGATATCGCACCGGTACTATGATGAAAAGACCTTTGATCTCAATTGCATTTAGACAATTAAATTATTATTTACTCGACTACGGCGAAGCCAAAGGAGGGTTATGATTTAGACAGGCTATGTATTTATGTAGGTTTTTTTTTATATAGGACACGCCAATTTGACTTCACCTCGCCTGATGGTAAGCTAAAGGCAAAGTCTCAGGAAAGAGGGTCACCATTACAGACACTAAGTAATGTTACAATGGTGGCACTTAGCTTGGCGGCCTCATCAGGTGCTTTTTCATGCCCCACTTAAAGGTCCTGGGACTGTAGGAAGAAGGAAACACGTGTGCTGGTAATGAATTCCAGGTATTGGTGGTGCGGCAAAGAAAAGAGTCTCCGAACTGCTTGGTTCTTGCTCGTAAAGGTTAGGTAGGTTCATCTGTTCCCTCATAGCTCCTCGACCACTATTTAGAATTGGACAAATTATGCGCGTGAGGACTTTGGCGGAGGAGGCAGTTGCCCGGGGTGAGGTGACGTTGGCGGTGTCCTTGGACATCTCCAACGCGTTCAACACCTTGCCCTGGAGTTGCATCAGGGAGGCACTCGTGTACCACGGTGTGCCTCTCTACCTCCGCCGCATAGTCGGGGCGTACCTGACGGAGAGAGCCGTCATCTACCCAAGTGCGACCGGCGTCGGTCGGCGTGAGATGTCGTGTGGTGTTCCACAGGGATCGGTTCTCGGGCCGCTACTGTGGAACATTGGATACGACTGGGTGCTTCGCGGTGAGCTTGCGGACGGCGCCGCCGTCACGTGCTATGCGGACGACACGCTAGTGACGGCGAGCGGGGCTACACACCGCGAAGCGATCCTGAGGGCCACGACCGCGGTTGCTCAAGTCGTGGAACGGATCCGGCGGCTGGGCCTTGAGGTGGCTTTGCATAAATCCGAGGCCATGTTCTTTCATGGACCTCGGCGCACGCCACCACCTGGTTCCAGTCTCACAGTGGGAGGCACTCTCATCGGCATCAAGCCCCAGATGAAATATCTGGGGCTCGTGCTCGACGGCCGGTGGGACTTCGGGAAGCACTTCCGAAGTCTGGGCCCCAAATTGGCGGGCACAGCCAACGCTCTGGCGCGGCTACTGCCCAACCTGAGGGGCCCGGAGGACTCCTGCAGGAGACTCTACGCGGGTGTCGTGCGGTCCATGGCCCTGTACGGGTGTCCCGTGTGGGCGGACACCCTGAGTGATCGGCACATGCTTCTGCTGCAGCGTCCGCAGCGGAAGTTGGCGTGCCGCATCATAAGGGGGTACCGCACGATATCATTCAACGCAGCGAGTCTCCTTGCCGGATCGCCACCATGGATCCTGGAAGCGAGATGCCTTTCGGCGCTATACCGGTTCCGAAGGGCGGCGCGGGAGCGGGGTCACGATCCCGAGCCCGAAGAAATTCGGGCCGTGAGATCCCGGCTCCACAGGGAAATGGTGGCGGAATGGGAGATGCGACTTGGGCAACCAGGCGCAGGGTACGCCGTAGTAACGGCGGTAAGACCCATCATGGGGGAGTGGCTAGAGAGGCCACACGGCAGCCTCTCGTACCGTCTGACGCAGATGATCACCGAGCACGGATGCTTCGGAAAGTATCTGCGTCGGATGCACAAAGAGCCAACGTCCGAGTGCCATCACTGCGACGCGAGCGAGGACTCAGGTCCGCACACGCTCACCGAGTGTCCGGCGTGGGAGACGCCGAGGCGGGAGCTTGTGGCGGCCCTGGGAGTGACGGTTCTCACGCTCTCCACCTTGCTCGCGGCGATGGTTCGCTGCGCGGATGCGTGGGCGGCCGGCGCCTCCTTCTGCGAGCAAGTAATGCTCGTGAAGGAGGAGGCGGGGCGGGAGCGGCAGCGGGAGCGACGAAGGATCGCAAGACAAGCTGCCCGCGTACGAAGGCAACTCGGGCGTCGGAGGTCGATGAACGACCTCCGCCCCCCATGAGCGCCGGCCTGGGGGTGACAGGTGAAGCCGCCTGTCACCCTGGCAGAAGCAGGCCGCGGCGGTGGCGCGCGTGGCGCGCCTCCCCGTTTCCGGGGACGAGTTGGGGACTGTGTAGTCCCCACACCCGAGAAGAGGGTCAGATCGTGAGAGATGGCCCTGGGTCGGCCGGGGTGCGAGGGATATGCCTGTCAACCTCACCTTCGGCAACCAAAACGACCCACAGGCGGCGTGCGTTTTAGTCGGTTCGTGTCCGACATAACCTCCTCCACCGGCTCCGGTGGGGAGGTATCCGTGGGGATTTTGCGGACGTAAAAAAAAAAAAAAAAGAATTGGACAAATAAGATATCATCAGAAGCGTCTTGGTCGTCCGCTTGTATCCACTATATGCTTGTGTCCGCTATATGACGTATCATTGAATCTAATGCAGCGCCCTCTAGCGGTCATAAAGTACCGTGTTAAAAATAAACTTGAGATAAATATACCGTGGTATCTTCTAAAAAGGCTTAATAAGTACATTACAAGTATATATAAATAATAGGTGTTGCTTGTCCCAAAATAATATAAATAAAAAAAATAAGTTTAAAATTAAAACTCGACTTCTAAAAAATCACGCTTTAAAAAGTATAAAACAAAAGATTATCAAGGATAGCCGTGGTCGTATGCCACTTAGTCTAACAAAACAATACATTCTCGGAAAAAGTGGCATACGACCACGGCTGTCCTTGATATTTTCTTCCTTGATTTTTATATAAAATTATATCATTATTTTTATTCTTATAGCCGTCGGCCTCGGTTGCCATCCAGCATCTATGGCAGTCTTTACGGGGAGTTGGAGCCTTCAAAACTCCGAACTAGTCTAACCACAGAACTTCGATATCACTAATAGATTGTAGAGGTTAGATGGAAGTCGCTTCTTAGACTAGAAAGCCGACCCAACAGAATCATGATGACTAGTTTTTTTTTTTTTATACCACTTAGTTGGCAGACAATCACACCGGCCACCTGATGGGAAGCGGTTACCGTGGTCTATGGACGTATGCAACACCAGGGGTGTCACACTCGCGCTGCCGACCATGAAGAAACCTTCTGATGCCCCTCTTGAAGAACCTCATATTGTAGGCGCTTGGGAAAACCGCACCAGGGAGGTCATTCCACAGCTTGAGTGTGCGTGGGATGAAGTTTCTTTCATACCGCACAGTGCGCACCGTCTAAGGTCGCAATGTGTGGAGATGAATTCCCTGCCTATGGCGAGAGGTGCGATGATAGAATGTAGCTAATGTAGTTTTTTCTTATTGTGTTTTTTTTCTATAACGCATATTAGAATCGAAATTACTAATATTCTCACTAACCATTAGGAGTGGGTTCACGTCGGTAGTGTAATTCAGGATTCGAACCCGGGACCTCTCGGTCGTAAGGCTGACTCCTCAACTACTAAGCTAGCGACGCTTCGCTGTTCGAAGGTTTGGTAGCAGTAGGTCTTGTATATACCAAGATAAGTTAAATAGGAGTGCGGACCTTGTCTGGGAATCAAATTTACGACCTCTAAAACGTATCAGTCGCACGCTCTACCTCCATTTCATTTACGTATCAATAAATGTATATCTATGTAGGTTAATATAGTTGACCACAAGTATAACGCTACTGCCTTTTTTTACCACTTAAGTGGCACACAAGCACACAGCTCACCTGATGGAAAGTGGTTACCATGGCTTATGGACGTGTGTAATATCACGAGAGCCACACTCGTGCCGCCAACCCTGTAAGAACAGAGAGTTTCTGTGCCGTCAGTGCAGAAGACAAAACAGGACAAGCCTTTGGTTTTCTCAACAAACTTTGATCCTTCTTTTCATTAAACAATATTATAATAATTTCTATTTATTAATTTTTATTATTGTCTCTGTTGCAGGTAGGTGAAGTAATGCTATCAACCATCTGTGAGGTAAGTAATCGTGAGGAAGTCTGATGGATTGAAATGGGAACACACCTATGACTGAAGGGGGTTTATAAACCAATAGTAAGTTCTGACTCTATAGTTTCCTAAAATACAGGTTGATATTTGTCCCAATATTCTTGTAGTAGGAGGTAGGACACGGCGATATTTCCGCCCAATTGAGCAGTCCGACTGGGGCAGTACCTCCGCCCTACAGAATACCGCGGTTATAATAACTTCGTGTTGTGTTCCCAGCGGTGAGTAGGGTAGCCAGAGCTCACTGGAGAATTTGTGCTGTCAGTGGGAAGACTAAAGGCTTGTCCGGCTTTGTCCTCTACACTGACGGCATAGAAACTCTGTGCTTACAGGGTCGGCAGCGCGAGTGTGGCTTTTCTGGTGTTACAAACGTCCATAGGCCACGGTAACCACTTTCCATCAGGTGGGCCGTGCGCTTGTCTGCCACCTAAGTGGTATAAAATAAAAAATCCTAGCGTTAATCCTGGTTGCATCCGAAGCTATTACCTCGGAGTCTGGGGTCCGCTTTTTGCAGTCTTACTGCGTGTTTTAGCTGAGCTTGGATATTTCCCGTGAAGTAACAACTATCTGACCTCCAAGAACCATTGCAGTTAGACCAGCTGTTGAACTTTTGAGGGCTCCAAATACCCGTAACGACTGCCATAGTTGTTCGTATAACAACCGCGTCTGGCGGCTTAACATGTTCTCCTAGGTGACCGAAGCACTGTAGCACGAAATACTCAGACCAATTTCAAATTTACAAATTCTTTATTTCTCAAAATAGTGCAACGTAATTACATCTTTTTGACGTCAAATAGACAGCATACAAGCCACATCCTTTGGCCACAGTACCAGTAGAGATCAATATGGAGGAATTTTTCGATGCCTAAAGTTGCAGTCTCCCTCTCTTTCACTAATTCATTTTTGTATATATTATATATTTAGCATAGTTTTGTATACATTTTATAAGTAATTGCATATATTTTTTTCTATATATTATAATAGTTTATTTGTTAAATGTATTAATATTTATTCAGTTTAGGTACATAAAATATGCTATTATAATATACAATTACTTATAAATTTATATAAAACTATGCTAAATATACAATTTATACAAAAATGGAATAGAGAAAAAGAGGAAGACTGTAATTTTAGGCATCGAAAAATTCCTCCCCATCGATCTCTACTGGTACCGTGCCCAAGAGGCTGGCGGCATTACCACGCTGAATGGCGATGCTAATTCTTTGAGCGGGATAATAACCTTTTATAATAGTTTAATGTTAAATTAAATAAATTTAAGCATACAAATATTTGCACTGAGTAGGAGTCGAACCACTGCGTAGCAATCGCGTTCATTACGACCCCGCCACAGACGTTGTTATTTATCCTAATAGATTCCTAAAATACAGGTTAACCCCAAAACGCCCGAAGCGTATCACAACAAAACTTTTTCTAATTCATTTTATGTCTGTGTCTGAAAGTTAGGCTAATGAGTCCAGGACCCCTCGTACATGGTAATCAGTTGTTTATGTGTTGTCCGAAATCTAGTTTTAGCTAATCTCGTTCTGTTGTACGAGTTTTATGTACAGATTACTGTTTATCACAACGAATTCCGACACTTTAGTTAGTTTACTAGGACAGTAGGCTTTTTCGGCTGCCTGGGAAGTACCAATTTCCTTATGATAACGAAGAAACAAATTCCGTATTGATGGGACTATAATCTAGAGGTTCCCGGTAGACTTGAATAGGGCAACCCTATATCTTTTCGTACAGCATATAACATAGAGCCCGCTGGATGTCAATAGCCTTGACCTTTATTATGACTGTTCGCCCAATTATGCTTCTCAAGTAATTTTTTATATTTAGATTAAGTACACTAAGTGTATGTTTGTATATAGACCAAAAAAAAAATGCCCGCCGAGTTTCTTGCCGGTGTCTTCTCAGGTCGGGGCCGCGTTTTGAACCAGTGGTCCCATTACTAAACTAGTTTTCATGTTTCCTTGTTTATTGACGTTTTGTAAGTGCCGATTTAATGGTATATGCGGAATAAATGATTTTTGATTTTGACTTTGATTACGTGGGATCGAAAACCATAGTTGACAAAATGTGGGTGTTAATAAACCCCTGCCTACACTTTCGGAGGAAGCCTGCGCAAAACCGACAATCCTTCAAAAATCTTGGTGCCATCTCATACACGCTTTAAAAATAATATTATATTTTAAAAAAGAACGATAAATTTCTATCAAAGCTGCTTCCTGATTTCCACTCAAATGTTTGTGAACGGCAATAGAATTACGGACTTTGTATAATATTCTCTGCGGAACATTTTTACTCAACGGTAATATTCTGCTTGTGTTCCGTCAAAAATATAATTAATTATACGCCCCTTTGTAATCAAAACACGCGGCTCTTGGAAGTTGATCCTATGAAATGGGGCGCTTTTGATAATATTTTGGGGGATTAAACTTGCTCTTTAAAAACTTCGCTTGTTAAGTTATTGACAATGTGGTAGGTAAGCATGTAAAATGAGAGCTAGCTTGTATAAATCAATTGCTGTTCGTTTGTCTTTCTCAAACTCGAGAATGTCTGGGCCAATTTAGCTAATTATGATTTGAAATGTTTGTGATAGATCAGGGAACGTATAAACGAGAACATATGGATAAGGATGGAACGGAAATTTAAAATATTGATAATAGATAATGATTTTTTTTTCACGTGCACAAATCCCCACGGATACCTCCCCACCGGAGCCGATGGAAGAGGTTATGGCGGACTCGAACCGACTAAAACGCACGCTGTCTGTGGGTCGCTTTGTTTGCCGAAGGTGAGGTTGACAGGCATATCCCTCGCACCCCGGCCGATCCAGTGATAAATTTTTTTTTTTTTTTTCTTTATGATGTACTCGTTGTTAAACGATTACTCCTACAATTACAATCTAGACCTTGAGGCTAATAAGTAATTTAAATTTAACTTAATTTACAAACACTTACAAGTTAAGAATGTATCCATTGACACTTTTCTTATAGTCTCTATTGAAATTAAAAGACACTTTGTTCTTGTGTTCTTTGAACGTAGCACTCACTGTACTTAGTTACACTGACTTTACTAAAGTAACTCAAAAGGTTTAGTTCTTTTTAGTCTTCTCACTATGTCCGTGGTGTCAAGTAGCTGAATAGCCTCGACGTTCACATGATGAAGAAGCCTTTGTTCGTGTGCTTCAGCGTGTTTCTTTATAACATCAGTTACAAGATCCACTCCAGATACAGACACTGATAGATAATGATAATAGATATGCTATATGAGAAATGTTTGTATCAATCAATCATCAATTAGCCCATTGCAGTCCACTGCTGGACATAGGCCTCTCCCAATGTGCGCCATTACGTCCTATTCTCCACCTTCCGCATCCAGTCCGTCCCAACCACCCTTTTTAGGTCGTCAGTCCATCTGGCTAGGGGTACCTTCCGTTTGCCTTCTCGCGGTCTCCACTCTAGGACTCGTTTACTTCAACGGCCATTGGTACCTCGACAGACGTCGCGTGGCCAGTCCACTACCACTTCAGCTTGCTTATTTTGCGAGCTATAAATGTTATAATAATATTGAGGTATTTTTGAATGATACATTTTAACATTAACTTAAATTACTTTGAAATGTATTGCATGTATTGATCCAGAACCGGCAGAATACGAGCATGAGATCCGACATTATAATGCAAATATCACTTTTATACCTACAACAAATAAAGAATTGGAACTTAATTGCGCGACTAAAGTAATCCACTTCAAAATGGCAGACTTTCGTATTAAGTACCTACATGTTTTGAAAAGTATCATAAATAAAATTTTAACATCTCGAAATTACATTTTACTGCTCCTACTACCTACCTGTTACTAAGCTCTGAAAATATTACAACCAGACAAGTTTGTTTGGCCTTTGCCGTTCGGCTTAAAGTCCAAACGTATAATTTAATTTAACAAAGGCTGTCCCCCTATGATGTTGTTTGTGTTAGGGGAGTTTTGTTCCATGAATAGCCACAGGACGACATGAGACAACAGAAATTATTGGAACATGTTTTTGACATCGCACACAAAAATACAATTCAATCTCCCAGTATCGGGCTCGCAGTTGAAGGGTTACATTAATATTAACATACAATGTATGAATACTTTCATTTACGAAGCGTAATTTTATTTTGTATATAATTTCGCGCAAATTTGTATGAAGCGATTGAATAATGAATTGATTTTTTTATAGAAAATAGAAAAGAAAGAAAAGAAAAATGTGTAACACCAGGGGAATCACACCCGTACCCCGTACTGCTGACCCTGTAAGAACAGAGATTTTTTGTGCCGTCAGAACAGAATACAAAATCAGGACAAGCCTTTGGTCTCCCACTGACAGCACAAAAACTCTCAAGTAAGCTCTGGCTACCCTACTCACCGCCGGGAACACAACACGAGGTTATTATAGCCGTGGTATTCTGTAGGGTGGAGGTACTTCCCCAGTCGGACTGCTCAATTGGGACGGAAAAACCGTCGTGTCCTACCTGCATTCAATTTATATCAGACAAATATATACAGCCCACATGCACGGTTTGAGTCTACAATAGTGCCCGGAAGACGGCGATTACGTGGGGACCGAATTTAGGTTGTACCCAGTTTACGTGGGGAGTTTATATTGTTTTAAACGCGGTAGCCTAATGGAATGGGTAATGGACTGCTGAGACTGGTCTCGGGTTCGATCCCAGGTTTTACCATGGCATACACCAATGACTTTTCGATGCTTTTCGAAGTTATGTGTGTATTTATCGCAGGTTTATAAGTGCCCGGTTAATGGCAATAGGCTCGCCACCTATTATATTGGGACCTAAACATTAACAGGCGAAATGTGGGTGCTAGCACCTCTGCCTACCCCTTCGGGGATATAGGCAGAGGCAGATAAGAGGTTGGTACTTCACTTGTTTAGGTTCACTCTCCTTTACTTTTATTCAGAAAATATAATTTTTGGCAGTTAAGTTTATATTTTATTTTCAAATGTACACAAAACGGTAAATTTACTGAGAAATATGGTCAATCTGTAGCTAAGTATGGTGGATCTTAAATATATTGGCTATTGTTCAATGAATACTTGGGTTTTCCCTGCTTTCTCTGGAGGGAGACAAACGATGTTTATACTTATGTATGCATATCCCACAACTGATATGTATCAACCCGATCATACGGTCAAGGCAGCTTGACTGGGTGATCGTGAATAGGATCATAACAATCATTCCTGTTTTGTGACTTTAGTCTCCGCTTTGTATCTAAATTTTGTATGTTTGAAAAACGCATGTAGTGTTCACGTCTAGAAGGACTTTACATCGCTTTTTGATGGATTGATTATGTTATGAAGATGCCAAATGTAACGTCCAGTTTCGTGAGCCATTTAAAAAAAAAATAGATATCCATACAATCAGCTCTATCCGAATAAAACCACAAAACTAGACTCGTATAATTTCAGATTAAAATTCGGCACTACCAAACATTCTTATAATAACCACTTTATATTTCCGCAAGACTTTCAAGACACAGATGTTCCCATTATATACATATATGGAATGAACAAGTTTAGCCCCAACTGCGATTGCCCTCCAAAATGGCGTACAATTACACTTTCAACAATATTGGAGTGTCGTGACGGCATTCTGGAGTCCTATTCTGAGTATCAAAACATTTCGTAACTAAACGCGTTCGTAAAAGCCAACATATTTAAGTGGTCTAGTGCTTTTGAATTTTTCAGGGTTGGCAGCACGAGTGTAACGCCTCTGATGCTGCGTACGTACGTATGTACGTACAGTAGCCACTTTTCATCAGCATGTCTGCTACCTTAGTGGTATAAAAGAACTCATTGGCTAAATGATGAATATATTGGACTAACGGCTTCCCGCAACTTCGTACCTGTGGACCCGTTCTACCCCCTTAGGGGTGGCGTTCTTAGAGGATATGTACACCGTATCAGGAACCTACCTACCAAATTTAAAGTTTATGGTTGTTAAATTTCGGAGGGTTAGGCAGAGGTGAATTAACACCCTCATTTCACCAATCATTGTATTCCGTCCCACGTAATAGGGGGTGAGCCTATTGCCTTATTCCTGGCACTATTGTTGACTCGAGCCATGCATTTGAGGCTTAGTCTGGGCTGTATATATCTGTCTGATGTTAAACCATAGTCGCCTTGTACGACACCGCATGGGAAGAGATGTGGTGGCCTAAATTCTACTCTGCCGGGAACCACGCAGCTATATGTATAGATTGACACTATTTTGATGTTTATGACTTTATGACATACATTAAAAACTGCTAAAATTCTTCTGCTCTAATTCTATTCTACCATACGCCGGTTAAAAAATTGTCACCTGTGTAGTTGTACGCTCTTTTATGTTAACCAATTGTAATCCACCGTCTTAAACGTTACGACTGCGTTTGAAACTCGATGTCATTCAGAAAAATTCTCGTGAAGAGGTCAGGCGCTATGTCTGAATGTTAGTGGCCTGTATTGAGTATTATTTGTAAGAAGTTGGTCTTTTAGTTCGTATACGTATGTAAATGTCTTTGTAATAACATGAAGATGAATTTTTAGATATAGTTTTGGGTTAAGAAACATGCATATTTTAACTAGCTTGTAATATGGATTCTAGAATGTGGATGTCATGTCATACTTTCTTATAATAACTTTTAAACTATCGCGTTCCATTTTTTTTTCTAAACTCACGCCTATATCCCTGAAGGGGTAGGCAAAGGTGCTAGCACCCACATTTCGCCAGTTTATGTTTAGGTCCCAATGTAATAGGTTGCGAGCCTATTACCATTAACCGGACACTTATAAACCTGCGATAAATACACATATAACTTCGAAAAGCATCGAAAAGTCATTGGTGTGTGCCATGGTGAAACCTGACATCGAACCCGAGAACTCGTCTCAGCAGTCCATTACCCATTCCACTAGGCTATCGCGGTTCCATGATACAATAATGTTAACGGGACTTAAAGAGATCATGGTATAGGTACATAACATACCTTTGATTTGCCTAAAGTTTCGACCAGGCCACCAAGCCGGGGTCACTGTATAATTTCTTAAATATTTTTTTTATACACATAATAACACCCAGGCCAATGCAAATATTCATGCATACAAATATTTGCACTGAGCGGAAATCGTACCCACGACTTCCGAAATATCAGTCGAATGCTCTGCCGCTACGCCAAAGAGTTTAGTTATCGATAAATATAAATTAGAATTAAATCATCTAGTAATTTCTCTTTATAACGTAAAAGCTGATAACAAATGCATAGGACTTTATCAGTATGAAGTACAGTCGCGACAAAAAGATTAATGTGCTACAAATCTTTGACTAGGGTGACGTGATCACAGAAGTAGGATAGACTAGATATCGCAAAATTTCAGCGAGTCACCAAACTGATAAACTGACCTGACCAACCAACTGATGAACTGATGGTGTCATTTTCATCATCTTAGTGTTATTCCCGTTTATATTTGAGCTTTTCATCTCGGAGCTCAGAGTCCAGTTACTACTTCTCCTCATTTTGGTTTGGCTTATTATTTAAAGGATCGTTTTTATTTACAGTCTCTCGATTTGCCGCACCTTTTCGTGGTCCTATTTTAGTTGGTACGGATCCACTTGTCCCCTAAAATTATTATCCCGCCCAGTCATCTACTCTTGAGGCTTCCGTTCGGACCCTGATTTGTTTTTATGTTCTATTTAGTCGATCGATAGTCAACATAAAATTGCTGAATTGTACCGTATACAATTTAAACAATTCTTGTCGTAACGGTTCGTGTGACGTCATCACTGTCAGTGCCAAATGACACATTCGATTTTCAAAATATTTAACGATCATGCTATATCTAGTAACCTCTAAATCTATGTTAGCAACGTAGGTATTTCTCGCACAACTCTTGTCACAATGGAGATTTATTCACCCAATAAATACGGACAAGTTTGCCGACTATCGGAGACCGGAATCAGTCAAGGACGGAGTACACCCCTCCACAAACGAGCCCACATCATCGGCAATAGATATTGGGCCTCACTTTGCTACGTTCCGACATACTGTACATACATAAAGTTAAGATTAGGAACCGCGATAGCTTAGTGGTATGGGTAATCGACTGCTGAAGACGAGGTCTCGGGATCGATTCCAGGTTTTACCATGGCATACACCAATGACTTTACGATGCTTTTCGAAGTTGTGTGTGTATTTATCACAGGTTTATAAGTCCCCGGTTAATGGTAATAGGCTGGCCACGTATTGCATTGGGGCCTAAACATAAACTGGCGAAATGTGGGTTCGGGGATATAAGCGTGAGTTTATGTTTATGTATGTTTATGTTTTTTTTTATATAGTTAAGATAGACGGCTCTTAAATCTCGTTAGTAAGTGAACTAGTGTCGATAAACACTCGCATATTATGATATCAATCAATTAGTGTATCGCAGTCCACTGCTGGACTCATCTCAAAGGAAGATAGCTTGGAAAAGTACCATTGTAACACTTAGTGCACCACGCACACTCAAGTTGTGGAATGAGCTCCCTGCTGCGGTCTTCCCATGCGCCTACAATATGGGGTTCTTCAAAAGGGGCATTAGGAGGTTTCTTCAGGGTCGGCAGCGCGAGTGTGACGCTCCTGGTGTTGCACGAGTCCATAGGCCACGGTAACCACTTCCCATCAGGTGGGCCGTGTGTTTGTCTGCCACCTAAGTGGTATAAAAAAAATTAAATAAAATAGTGTCTGTAATGGTGACCCTCTTTTCTGAGACTTTGCCTTTAGCTTACCATCAGGCGAGGTGAAGTCAATTTGGCGTGTCCTATATAAAAAAAAAGCTATGTTAGGTCACGATAACGGATATGCACGTGGCCGGGCCCACTGGTAAAGGTACATAGGCTATGTTAGGTCACGTGAGCCAATCCCAGTCCTCTGCTAGAGAGAGGTCTTTCCCAATGTTGGGAGGCTTTTTTGGCCTACTGTTTTCACGCTGGCCAGATGGATTGGACAGGGTTTTATTAAAATTAATTGGAGGTTGAAATCGCTTATCCCAACAGATTAACTTCCACTGGGAAAAACTGTGTGATATATTCACAAATTATTCCAGTAACTCAGTAGACATAATACTCGAGGTATATATTAAAAATTACATATTCCGGTTGACTCAGGACCGTCTAATAAGGCGGTTACATCGCCACATTAACTTCTGCAAAAGCAAAAATATTTTTGCAGAATGTTGAAAAGGGACCTTTTAACAGATTTATTAAGCGTAATCTCACTCCACAAGCATCTCTTAAACAAATAGAGCGTAATATGCAAATGAGGGGTGAAACAATTCATTATCTGTTTGTTTGTGAAAAAAAAAATACAGAATTGAAACTGAGTTGGTAAAGGCGTGTGCATTAGATACAAGAGTTCAGGATTTATGCAAGTGGGCAAGTCACTCGTAATAGATTTATTTGGTTAGCCAGGTTATTGGAAAGAAAGAAAGTAAACACATAAAGGAGGTAGGACACGGCGGTATATCCGCCCGATTGAGCAGTCCGACTGGGGAAGTACCTCCGCCCTACAGAATACCGCGGTTATAATAACTTCGTGTTGTGTTCCCAGCGGTGAGTAGGGTAGCCAGAGCTCACTGGAGAATTTGTGCCGTCAGTGGGAAGACTAAAGGCTTGTGCTGATTTGTCTTCTACTGACGGCACAGAAACTCTGTACTTACAGGGTTGGCAGCGCGACTGTGACTCCTCTGGTGTTACAGACGTCCATAGGCCACGGTAACTACTTTACATCAGGTGGGCCGTGTGCTTGTCTGCCAACTAAGTGGTATAAAAAAAAAAACTTTTAAACTATCGTGTTCAACGATATACAATAATGTTAACGGGAATTAACACGAGCATGGTACAGGTACACACATACCTTTGGTTTGCCTGACTTTTCGACCAGGTTACACCGGCCGTGGTCACAGGCTGCCTGGATCAGCGGTGCACGCACGCCGTCTTCGAGCTCGTGGTGTAGAAGGTTCTTCCTCTACCCGCACATTCTCGATATGTTTTATATTTTGTTTTCGCCATTTACCGTCACATACCATATTCCCAGTCTTCTGTAAGCAAACTGTCCGGTGTCTATCCGAATGCTTAGAAAAATGAGGTTGCATGTTTTTATCACTGGAATACATGTTGCCGATAATTTAAACCCACCTTCCCGATTGAAATTTTTACGCTTCTTAATTTCAATCGCTTCACGTACAGCTCTTCCATAGAAGTGACGTTTGGTGAAGAGAACTTGTGTATGATGGAATTCAATCTAGTGTTTGGTGCCTGTATCTAGTAGGTACCGGACCAAAGGTATTTTTTTAAAGAATATTTTATTAGCAACAGCAATTACTAATATGCCCTCTAACCACTCCAACCAACTAAACTAATTTATTTTTATTATTTTATACAACTTAGGTGGCAGACAAGCACACGGCCCACCTGATGGAAGTGGTAACCATGACCTATGAACGTGTGTAACACCAGTGTAGTCACATACGTGCTGCCGACCCTGTAAGAACAGAGATTTTGTTCCGTCAGTGTAGAGGACAAAGCAGGATAAGCCTTTGGTCGTCTCACTCACAGCACAAAAACTCTCCAGTGAGCTCTGGCTACCCTACTCACCGCCGGGAACACAACACGAAGTTATTATAACCGCGGTATTCTGTACGGCGGAGGTACTTCCCCAGTCGGACTGCTCAATTGGGCGGAAATACCGCCGTGTCCTACCTCCTCCTTTTTGTGCTAGGAGTGGGTTCACGTTGGTAATGTAATGGCCAGGATTCAAACCCTGGAACGCTTGAACGTAAGGCCGTTAAAATATTATACAGGATTGGATTATATACTCTGCAATATATTTATATAGGCTACTTTTATCCCAAGAATAGGTTTCTTTGGGCTGCGTAAATCTGTGGGGATTATTCGCAAAAAAAAAAATCACTTATAAGAGGACCTACCATCACTTTACATTACATTTTATTGTTAGGCAATTCTCAGTAACAGTTCAGAGAGACCATTGAATGAGAAAAGAAACATTCAATAAAACCTAAAAATCTTTACTTGGGATTTTGATTTGTAGGTAAGTGTGTTACAGTATTTTATTGTTCACTTCAAAAGGATCTGTTACAATGTATAGGTAGATTTATATATAGTAGTACAAATAACGGGTTGTCCCATAAGGCGATCTTTTAGAGATGCCCAAAGGATGCCGAGAAGTAATATCGAATCAAATGGTATTGAAAGGGTAGAGGATGAAACAAAACTTATAGTCTAAATTTAGATAAAATCTGGATATGTCTGGCTAAGTTCTATTTAAGTGTAAAAATGTTTCAACCAGGTTTTAGGTAAGGGGAGGCGGTATTTTTAGAAAAAAACTAATCAATATACCTAATCTTAATGTGGAAAAGGTTGAAACTGAATTCAAAAACTAACTGAATTAAAAATAATAAACTTGTTAAATATGTAACTTCTTCGGTCTACTGTTTAGTATGCTTTAATATCAATCTAAATATAAATTAGCCCACTGTAGTCCACTGCTGGATATAGGCCTCTCCCAATGTCCGCTATTTACTCCGATCTAAATATATAATATATAATATAATAAATCCGGAAGGCGGAGGATCTAAATGTTAGTTTGAATATTTTTGGAGTTTACACCCCAAATGCATCATTAGTCATACACCTGTACTTCACTATTATGTTGAATAGACATTCACACCCGAGAAGAGGGCCAGATCGTTAGAGATGGCCCTGGGTCGGCCGGGGTGCGAGGGATATGCTTGTCAACCTCACCTTCGGCAACCAAAACGACCAACTGTCGGCGTGCGTTTTAGTCGGTTCGAGTCCGACATAACCTCCTCCACCGGCTCCGGTGGGGGTATCCGTGGGGATTTTGCGCACGTAAAAAAAAAGACATTCATACTTTTCCATAGTCTTTTATTTTTTAAATCTGACCGGTTTTACCTCACGGCATTCTCAAAAGTATTTTAAAATGTTCTTCTACAATCATTATACATCTTCGAAAATGCCGAGAGGCGAAACCGGTCAGGTTTAAAAAAAGTTCAATACTGTGGAAAAGTACAAGTGTCTATTCAATATGTATTAATGTCACACTTCATAAGTATGTTACTTCTAACTTAAGTGTGAAGTTTTCTTTACTTATTCATCTTTTTACAACTTGCAATGTTTGTTTTACTTCGGGTCAATTCTTGAAACCGAATTTTTGCCGTTATCTTCAACCGATTGAACTCAAGTTTTAGTTTTATTTGGGTCGTTGAGTTTTAGTTTGGATGACAATAAATGGTCATTGTGTGTTTGAGTATTTCATGTGCAACTTTCAATTGGATTGTGTTAATATTTCACTATTTATTTTACTTCTCATTGACAAAATCTATGATTGCAGATAATGATTGGACATTTGTATTGTAATTAATGAAATAAATTATTATTTTACAATTAAATTTTTTACTTCTTCTACTTCTTCTTTCTTTTAGTTTAATTCTGAACATTTGATCTATTATTTTAACCCTCTTTGATCGAATAGATAGCTATAACGCCTGTAAATCTCAAAAAATGGTGTAAAATAATCATATTTCGCCAATTGTGTTTTTCGATCCCTCGTTATTACGAGGGATCGAAAAACACACCCACCCACTTGACGGCAATAGGCTCGCTCCCTATTGGGAGCGAGCCTATTGCCGTCAAGTGGGTATTTTTATATGGGCTGTATGTTCACTGTCGGTTAGAGCCGTATGACTTAGTCACCTTCTACGACACCCATGATGGAGTAGCCCTAATTTAACTCCATTGGGAATCAACACGGCAATGCTATCTATAACAATTTCGTATACCTATAATATTATGTTATACCTGTTGTTTCTCAGTTTATCCCAAGTATGGACGAGTCCTAAGGACTTGCAAAGCCGGTAAGCCTATCTTATTCGTTTAGCTCGTTTAAATAAAGGAAACACGAACTCGTTTTTAAAGATTCCGTATTTAGTTTCGTTTCGAGATTTTATTTTTATCAAACGCAGACCAACGTCCTTGACTTTTGCAACGGGTTTAGCCAAAGTAAGGAAATTAACAAAGAAGGGCACAAAAGATCATTCAATCTTGCAGCTGACTATGTTTCCCATCATACCTTCATGAATTTACTTAGTTCAGTTACCATTACTGATATTACTGTGAAGTTGAACAAGCTGGACAGTAGACTGGACTCTAAAGTGGAAGCCTTGGATGCAATCAAGATTACTCTCCCGAATGAGCAACTTATACCTACCCGTTTTGTCAAAACAGGGCAGTAATCAAGCTGTACTAGTTAGTTACTTCGTATTGTATGTCAAAACGGTTATTAATAAGATAACTTGAATGAAAAAAGAACACAATCAGAAGTATAAACTATTAAGCATACTTTTATTACTCACTTTGCACAATGGGCTTTATGGGTATAAGTCCATAAAGATTTTCTGCCAAACTAACTCAAAATTAATACAATTCACAAAAGTAATTGATTATTTTGTTCTGCCGGCCTGTCTAGCATTACACATAGAATTCCTTGTCTTAGATCGTTTATTAATTAATGAGTCTAATCTTTTTAGCTTCTCTCAGATAAACAATCACAGATATCTTAGAACAAAGAACATCAATCTTAAGCCCGGCCAAAACAAAAGTCGGTCACAGTGAAGAACAAATAAAACCACACTCACGCAAGTAATCCGTGTCTTTAAAACCCGTAACTCACAAAATAAACTGTTCATTCCCTTGCTCGTTTGTTTGCGGGGAAACATTTTTTATATCCCGGGAAACTCGGGTCATTAATTCCCTCCCGAGCGCACCTGTCTGTAATCGTTCCGGGATCCCGAGATTTGGACGGAGCACAAACACTTTCTCTAGTTATCGCGATTTCCCGGGAGGATCCCGGCCTCAGATTGCGTCCACCTCGGCGGGTAACGGTTGGGTTATTTGTCATTTTTGTTCTCTACTTCCAGCTTTGTCGAATTTTCAGTTATCTTTTGTGTTCGAATTTTGAAATGTGGGCATTTTAGATTGACGGTCTTATCTGGCGGTTATTGTAGAAACGTGTGGAAATTATGCTAATGGTCCAGTTGACTAGCAAGTCGCATCACTTTCATTATTTTGATTATTATTTATTTAACGTCAAAATGGTAAGTTCTACAGATTGTATTCTAGGTGACGTCATATTGTACAGTCAGCATTAAATGTATTTTGACTGCCAAGAACCAGCCTCCTCAAAATTATCTTAATACCTCGGCACTATTTTAATGATATTAATACCAAACTGTTTTATTGATATAAATTGTATTAACATCCGATTTAAAGGTGTGTACCAAGTACCAAATATTAGAACAATCAGTCAACAGGAAGGGCGGAATATCGGGGGTGACGGGTGTAGACGTTTGTCACCCTAGCAGAAGCAGACCGTTGCTAGGGACAAGTTGGGGACTCTGTGGTCCCCACACTCGAGGAGAGTCAGATCGAGAGAGATGGCCCTGGGTCGGCTGGGGTGCGAGGGATATGCCTGTCAACCTCACCAGCAACTAACAACGACCCACAGGCGCCGTACGTTTTAGTCGGTTCGAGCCCGATATAACCTCTCCCACGGGCTCCGGCGGGGCGTATCCGTGGGAATTTTTCGCACGTAAAAAAAGGAAGGGCGGAATATCAAGGTATTAAGATTTTTTTTTTTTATACCACTCAGTTGGCAGACAAGCACACGGCCCACCTGATGGAAAGTAGTTGCCGTGGCCTATGGACGTCTGTAACACCAGAGGAGTCACAGTCGCGCTGCCAACCCTGTAAGTACAGAGTTTCTGTGCCGTCAGTAGAAGACAAATCAGGACAAGCCTTTAGTCTTCCCACTGACAGCACAAATTCTCCAGTGAGCTCTGGCTACCCTACTCACCGCTGGGAACCCAACACGAAGTTAATATAACCGCGGTATTCTATAGGGCGGAGGTACTTCCCCAGTCGGACTGCTCAATCGGGCGGGAATACCGCCGTGTCCTACCTACCATAGATCATTTTGAGTTGTGAAAACTTTTGCTAGTTAAAACGATATGGTGCTGACTGTTACTCATCTGGTGGCTTAGTTTTTAAGGATTAAGGTAGGTCTTTTTATTTAATAAGATTACGAAACGAGCAATAAAATTGATAGTCAACAAACAGGTACCTCCACAGGACCTGTCTGCGACAAACCCACTAAACTTTAATAGAGTAATAATTTATACATTAGCATTCTTATTACCCCCGGCTAATTTGAATATATCATTTGGTAAATTACTTAGCAACTAATTCGTTATTCTGGCTAAACTTTAGCAACGTTAAATTTGCTACTTGCGTATAATAAAAGCAGTGGAGTTTGTTGCGCCGTTTCGTCTCCACTAGTGCCTAGAAAGCGGTAATAAACTTAGTTTTAAGCAATATACGACGTCAAAAAGATGTAATTATGTTGCACCATTTTGAGACATGAAGAATTTGAAATTTGAATTCGAAATTTGAAATTTGAAATAACCGTTTTTATAACGTATTCTATTTTGTACTATTGTAAATGTGAAAGTTCGTGAATATGTTTAGATGTTTGATATTTAATAACGCTCGAACTGCTGAATGATTCTGGCTGAAATTTTGTGCAGGGATAGTTTGTAGTCGGGAATACTATTAGAAATCTATGGAAGCTATTCCAGGATTAAATATTGCCTACTTAATTACTTATGTGTTAGTCCATCTAAAAAAAGTATCTCCATGTGCCAAATTTCGACTAGGTCCGTCCAGATGTTGGAGCGTGTTTGAAAAGTCAGCGCTACCACTGAAAGGTCCCGGGTTTGAATCCTGGCAAGGGCTTTTGTTAAGAGTGGGTGAACTCACTCCAAACAAAAGTCATTTAACTTAATAATTGTATGTTGTAATTACTATCTGAAAAAAAAAACAATTGTACTTTTTCCACGATATTTATTATGAACCTGACCGCTTTCGTCTTGCGGCATTCTCAAAGCTTTACATTGATAGTTATAAATATTCTAATTCTTGTATAAAAAAGACTACTTCATTAAATATTTGACAATAAGATATTTGACAAATTTCGGAAGCCTATTTTAAAAGATATAGAAATTTATTTAATACTTCATTTTCTCGTATAACCTTATTAATTAGAAAAAAAAACATGTTCACTGTCCTGACTGTGTTTCGCGCACTTTGTGGCTTAAAAACACGAGCTTGTTAGCTTAAAAAGTACGCGAAAAACGGTCAGTCACGTGACTTTTTGCGCGTGACGTCATTAAATAATATCTACGAAGAAACCAACCTACGAAAGTTTCTGTTACGCTAAGTAAGATATTTATAGTTACGTTACGCGTCAACAGGTTTTTTTGCGTTTTCATGTGAAATACAGTTTAGAAATCTCAATTTTATTTTGTAAAAATAAATTACTTAATTACTTTTTGATGAGGTAGGACACGGCGGTATTTCCGCCCAATTGAGCAGTCCGACTTGGGAAGTACCTCCACCCTACAGAATACCGCGGTTATAATAACTTCGTGTTGTGTTCCCGGCGGTGAGTAGGGTAGCCAGAGCTCACTGGAGAGTTTTTGTGCTGTCAGTGGGATGACCAAAGGCTTCATGCTTTGTCCTCTACACTGACGGCACAAAATCTCTGTTCTTACAGGGTCGGCAGCACGGATCTGACTCCACTGGTGTTACACACGTTCATAGGTCATGGTAACCACTTTCCATCAGGTGGGCCGTGTGCTTGTCTGCCACCTTAGTTGTATAAAAAAAAATTACCTTTTTGTGAAATACATTTTTTATAGTTATTAGTTACTTAAAAGCTATCATATATAATACATTTCATAGTTTTTGTAAGTCAAATACCCAATTATGGTACAAACATAATCATGACGTCACCGTGACTAATATGTAAACATGTACGAAACAGGAAATTCGGATATCAAACAGAATTCTCGAGAGATTACAGAACAAGGCCCCGGGACGTATGATCTGCGGCCGCGGCAGACAATTTGAAACATTGTCAGTAGCCCCTTATTCAAATATGAGATAAGGATGTACGTGAGGGTTGTACCTTACCTATATCACATATGTATTTATATGTACTCATAGATATCGCCGAAGGCGTAGATAGAGGTGTGTTAAGAGAGACGTTAACTAAATATTTGTATTGTATATGAAGTTATTGGCCTTTAATGGGGGATTTTTGTGTGTTGTATGTTTACTGTAGAAGAATAGAGAATAGATTCTATTTGACACATAGGTGAAGAAATATTATAACCTTGGTGGTCTATTTCACCGGGTTCCGTTTGATTTTTGTCCTATTAAATTATATTATTGGCATGCAATTTATCAGTGTGGTGACGGAGAAAGAATACAAGTATCACCATCCCATTTCATTTGACGGGTCTAATAAGAGGCGACAAATGGAAAAATATGCAGACGTTATCACTGCGAGAAAAGGAAAACTTGAAATAAAACCCTATAACATCACGCCTGGCCAGTGTGGAAACAGTAGGCCAAAGCCTTCCAACATTAGAAATATGTCCAGCAGTGGAATTTGATGGGCTAATTGATGATGCAATTTAGATGCATTATACAATAATGGTAGGGAATGTGATTAAATGCGTAAGTGACAAATACTATTTGTATTTTAATTCAAATACAAATCAAACGGCGGTGAGTAGGGTAGCCAGAGCTCACTGGAGAGTTTTGTCTTGTCCTGCTTTGTCCTCTACACTGAGGGCACAAAATCTCTGTTGTTACAGGGTCGGCAGCACGGATGTGACTCCACTGGTTTTACACACGTTCATAGGTCATGGTACTCACTTAGTCACTTTCCATCAGGTGGGCCGTGTGCTTGTCTGCCACCTAAGTTGTATTTTTTTTTTTGTGAAAAAGGGTTACAATGTGAATAGTATTAAGATATAAAGTATCTCCATTTTCCATTTCAAGACATAAAATAGCATTCTTCTTCATCGTAAGTCCATAGGCCGCGGTAACCACTTCCCATCATGTGGGCCGTGTGCTTGTCTGCCACCTAAGTAGTATAAAAAAAAGATAATTTAAACTAGTATTATCAAGTTGAAGAGTATGTTTGCTTGTTTGAAGTACTTTGTAGTATATTGTATTTATATAATTATTAAGTATGTATATATGTACTTATATAAGTATGTATAAATTATTAAATTATTTGTTATCAAACGCCAAATACTCCAACCATACCAAACATCCAAAGGTTGCCTGGAAGAAATTGTGTAAAGCAATAAAGCCGCCCTTTGTACTGCTCTTGTCTTCTCAATTTCTATAATATGAATATTGTAATTGGCGTACTATAAAGAATATAATAATAATAATAATACTTTATGATCGCTAAAGGGCGCTACATTTAATATTTTTTATTTATTTAATTTATTCATAAATCGCTATTGTAGCTTTACAGAATAAATAATGTTGCACATTTGAAAACATAGCGTTGTTCTTCTATAATAGGTTGGTTGAGTTCCTGCTCTCCTAAATAGACTATAAGTAGCCTGTGTTAAGGAGATACAGGATCCCCCCTAATACTGTAAGAAGTATAATAGATATCTTTAATAGAATCTCAGACACTACTGGTTCGAATTGAAAAATTATATTTGTGTTGAATTGTCCGTTTATCGACAAAGCGGAGCAGTGATCAGAAATGTCAACATCCAGGCAAATTTTCATACATACATTGAAGACTAAAAATTTCGGGCTAGACTTTGCTGTGCACTTGGCTCTGCCCTCTATTAATATCTTTTATTTTCCCTCTATCACTCTAAGGATTCCTGGAAGAAAACTCAACATTGAGTTAAGCTCGCCTTTGTACTACAATATCTTTCTATTTATTGTTATAAGAATGTATTTTGTGTACAATAAAGAATATATACTTATATGAGGTTTCTAAATATGACACAGGTGAAGCTAGGGCGGGTCAGCTAGTATAGAATAAAATGGCGCTCTTATAGCTCAAGGCATTTTTTCACAGACAACCAAAAATATAATAAAATTAAGTGTTTAAGGAATTTCATTCCATTCTTCCTTTTTCTTTCCTCACTTAATAAAACATTTTTGTTAAACATTCTCAATTAATTCCGACTAAAATATTATCCCAATTCATCCCCAGTTATGCCTACATAGTTTCACCTACCTGTCACCTGTCACTCCATCTCTCATGCATGTACCCCAGACACCTCAGTCGTGTTATGTAGCCAGGTAGTCTATTGCGTGTCATTCATCACACGAAAGCGGTACAAGTACTCTGCGTAATTAGATGTACTTGTATTGCCAGGCACGTTATAGGAAAGTACATTATTTTGTTGTTTTAGTCTAGGGTCTAGATAGGGATGATAGATTTGACAGATTTTCATTGGTTAAACAATCTGTCCTCAGATAAATTGAGATTCAAAACTGAGAATATCATTGTCTTTTTTTTACGTGTGAAATATCTCCACGGATAGCGCCCCTTCGCCGGAGCTGGTGGGAGAGGTAATGTCGAACTCGAACCGACAAAAACCCACAGCGGCTGTGGGTCGTTTTTGGTTGCCGAAGATGAGGTTGACAGACATATCCCTTGCACCCCGGCCGACCTAGGGATTATACCATTGTATAATATGGGGCTAAGACTTTCTTTTTTTTGACTTTTGAGTTTCTTTGATGTAGAATAAACTTGACGGCCTTGAAGAGTACGTTAAGCCATTGGCCCCAGCTTTCATACAATTGCCGGGTGACGGCATCCTCACTGGCAGTATTATTTCCAGATAGAGTAACGGTAGAGCTTTTGACAGAAGTGGTGGGTTCGATTCGAGGTCAGTAAAATGTTTGTACGTCATGAATATTTGCATTGGTGTTAGTGTTTCTATGTAGAAATATATTAGTAACAAAAAATATATCCAGGTATGTTTATACAAGCTAGTAGCAGAGGATGCTTAATTTGAGTCTAGAATCGCGGTGTGTGGAATGTTCTAGAATACCTATTATATTGTACATCTACCTTTAATAGCGCATCCTTCGAGTGTTTTATTACGCCGTAAACGTATTTAGTAAAACTACCGTCTATAATATAACACTTCTTGTTATAAAAATACACATACAGTAGCACCACCGTCTCAGGCCCCTTCCTCCGCCAGTGTGATAGACCGCCTCACCTACTAACTAGGCCATGCAGATCACCATAAAGGTACAAAAACATCCCTTAACACCGCCTAACATAAAATATTTACCTGAAAATTATTACACCTATATCTTTTGCCGGGAAAAGTGCAAATGCGAAGACTCAACAACTACTTATATTGAGTTTCATAGTGAATCTTGTAAAAGTTTTATGTGGCTCGAACGGCCGTACTTCGCGGGCTCCATAGTCATATCTAAAAGGTGTAAAAGACTTCGAAACTATGGACTATTCAAAGTAAAAGAGTTTTTATTACAAACTATGTGGTTATTTTTTTTGTGAGGTGTTTTTCTCAACAGAAGTCGTCACCTTAGGATGTCACAAGTTGATTTAGAAAGTATATTACGAGTAACATTTTTTCTATAATAATATAACTAAATTATATACATAAAAAGCTTCGGTAGTGGTTTATCGAGAGGTCCCAGATTCAGCTCCTAGGACAAGCAATTTAGCTTAGTTGGAGGGATTAGAGGGAATATTAGTAATTTTTATTAAATACCTACACATATAAATATAAGTAACATTAAAACGACAACACAACAACATTGGACATTAGTACTAATCTAACGTCATAACAGCAGGAGTCGTGTTCAACGAAAAATTTTTAATCTGTATTTTTCAGAAACAAGTTTTGGTAGTTGAATAAAATAAAATACAGTGTTCAAGTGTCGGATGCATGGTGTTCAGCGGAACAGCTCGTTGTTTCACTGTCTTGATGTGTCCCGGCGTCTATCAAGATGGCACCCGCCGCCATCTTGTCGACAATCACGTGAATTTTTGAAGTCTTATTTTTTAAAGATAACAGTTTGGTAGAAATAATTTTTAATGTCAGAGATAGGTCAGTGTTTTACGGGCATTTTAGAATTTTGTTTTATAGATGAATATTTTCATTTAAACTTTTCACTAGTCGTTTCCATCGGTTCTGTTTGAGTGAAGTCCTTTTTCTGTGTTATTAAAAAAGCTTATGCCACTCATTATTATTTAAGGAAATTGTGAATATAATAAAATAAAATGGGGGGAGAGAAATTTCGAACAAATAGATTTATATAGTAAATTATGTAATGATAGATTAAAAGGAATCGATTTGCCGCCAGAACTTATTAAGTGTAGTGATAAACGTTGTGATAACCGAGACCACATACATATAATTGACAGTATGTATAATAGAATTGTTAATATATTATCTGATGCCGCCTCTGAGAGTCATACCATTGTTAAACCGAGACGAAATCAACCTGTGATCGGATGGAACAAGCATGTGCGCTCATGGGGTAGCTCGGGATAAGTTTAAAGAATGGGTGCTGTTGGGTAAACCGAATGAAGGAAGTATATGGGATGAGATGAGGGAGAGTCGTAAAATCTTTAAATCGCGCCTGAAGTGGTGCCAAGATAATAATAATAAGAACTTCTATCTAAGATTTGACTCATGTGGATCTTATGGAAGCGACTGCTGTCTACTATTCTTTCTACACTGAAGGAACTCTCTCATATATCGGTTAGTAAGTGAGGTCAATTTGGCCCCATATACCTTAATGAGAGCACAATAAACTTTAATTTTCCATTACCGTATACGACCTATAATATTTTTAAGCACGCCTAATTTATAGAAGTAATTTTCAATAATGTGTAACAGTATTTTATTTTTATGGACCTCTGAATTTATTGGCATACATAATTATTCATACGTCTAATGGACACCGGGCTTTAAAGTGTTGCTGTGGGAATAAAATTGTTAGCTTTTTGGGGTTAACACCTTGTCTCAGAGCAGTGCTTAGTGCCTACACCGAATTAGTTCTAGACTAAGGCTCGCCGCAAACGACTTGCGGCAGGTTGTGCGCTACCACTACATCTGTATCAATTTGTAACAGTGTCAGCAGCGAGCGTCTGAGAACTGCGTTATAACAAAAATCTTTAAAAACTCGTGTGTACTGGTACTAACTATTATTAAAGCACGTGAATTTTTCTTTGCAAAATATTTACATACATATCATGACATAACACAAGCACACAAAAAGCCGCGGTAGCCTAGTGGTATGGGTAATGAACTGCTGAGACGAGGTTTCGGGTTCGATCCCAGGTTTTATCATGGCACACGCCAATGACTTTTCGATGCTTTTCGAAGTTATGTGTGTATTTATCACAGGTTTATAAGTGCCCGGTTAATGGCAATAGGCTCACCACCTATTGGGGCCTAACATAAACTGGCGAAATGTGGGTGCTAGCACCTCTGCTCCCTTCGGGGATATGGGCGTGAGTTTATGTTATGTCAGCAGCGAGCGTCAGCCACCCAATATCCGGAAACCACGACATTTTCTTCAGTTTTTGAAGGTTGGACAAGCGAGACATTAGGACATGTATCTGTGGGACCCGTAGCGACTACAAGTAGCGAGTCGCGAACATTACCGTAGTTCTGCGTTATAGCAAAATCTATAAAACTCGTGTGTACTGGTACTAACTATTATTAAAGCACGTAAATTTTTCTTTGCAAAATATTTACATACATAACATAACATAGCACAAACACACAAAAAAGCCGCGGTAGCCTAGTGGTATGGGTAATGGACTGCTGAGGCGAGGTCTCGGGTTCGATCCCAGGTTTTATCATGGCACACGCCAATGACTTTCCGATGCTTTTCGAAGTTATGTGTGTATTTATCGCAGGTTTATAAGTGCCCGGTTTATAACAAAAGGCTCGCCACCTATAACATTGGGACCTAAACATAAACTGGCGAAATGTGGGTGCTAGCACCTCTGCCTACCCCTTCGGGGATATAGGAATGAGTTTATGGGTTTATGTAAGATATTTACAACATTGAACAAATATGCTTGTGTTATCAAGGCTGTGTCGTTAAGAAGAGTAATACAGTACAACATATTCATAAAGCATATTTGAAAGATTCTTCGTCTAGACTTGTGTACTTTCGCGCCAAAAGTAGTTCTCGGCCATTTTGTTTCCACACGGTGATACGCGTTCGGAAATTATTTATGAAGTAAACTTTTAGAAGAAAGTTGAGTTTTCGAATCGACTACTACTGATCTCTTTGTTTCTAGGAAAAACTATTAATTAAGTATCCTGTTTTGTATGATTTGTATGATTGACATGTTCAATTAGATTAATAGTATAAAACTCATGGAATATTAACCGTGTTCTTTTTTATGTTTTTTGTGTATCCGATATTTTGGCACTGTTGTTTAGATAGAGAACCTACTTTAGATTTTTTACCTGTTGATGTTCACACAACCCGTGAATGGATTTCTCTGGATTGGAAGAACGGGATCCGTATTTTACATAGATGGAGCCACGGATATTGTTACTAGTAACGTCAGTACACATTACGCGATTTTTTGTTGTGTTTCGAGGGTAACACTATGTGTTACTGCGTTGTCAATCAATTAGGCCTTCGCAGTTCATTGCTGGACAGTGCATTGTGAGAGTTTTTAGCCTAGTGTTTCCACACTGGCCAGACGGGTTTGTAAAGTGTTTTTTTTTCTTCTCTCGCAGTGATATCGTCTGCGTATTTTTCTACTAGTCGCTTTACGACACCTTAAGGATCTGATGGGGTGGTTAAACTTGTATTATTTATTTATTTATTTTGGATAAAAAATATTACGGCGTTGAAGCAGCCCAAATTAATCAATTATAGATTATATCAAACATAAACGCAGGCTCCAGGACGTCGTGAGGGTCAAGATATATGCCGGGAACCATAATAACTTAATTACATAATAGTGATACTTAACACCGATATTACCTGAGAGGGTAAAGCCTCTGAGGACGAGCCAACATTCGCACTCCACACAGTAACACACAATTATCATAAAATGATATCGTACTAAATATTTTAGGCCCGAATTTGTCGCATAATGAAACCAAATTCCATTAATAATACCACAAAACGTTATTCACCAAAACACATATATAACTTCACGCAGAATGGCACAAAAGAGCTCGTATATTAAGGCGATACCTCCAGTTTCCGACGTAGGATCAAAATACAAACAAATATATCAAGAACGACGCATTATAATAGGCGACACTTTATGAGGCAATAAGCCATAAATTTCGCTACCTTTGTTTCATTCGCATAGTAACACTAGGGAAGCCCTAGGGACTCGCTCGATAGTCACCGACCAGTGAGGGTGTAATGTTCTAATTAAGGTACGGGTATAAATGACAAGCACAGTCTCTAAAGTATCAAGATTTTTACGAGTGCTTAGAAACTCCCTTTGGGCTGTAAACCTCTTAAATAAATATATTTCGGGGTAAGATAGATTTGTTGAAAGATGGTTGAGATTGACGATTCAATTCCCTGAAGAGTCTAGAAAGGTTTTTTTTAGAAAATATATTGAGTAAGCTGCTAGGTTTTATATACGGCATCACCTATCTATATATATTTTTTGATTCTGCGATAACTTGTAAGTAAGATTTGGCTATCTGTGATTACACAATAAGCCACTTGGGTATAATTTATTCTATTTCAATGTTATCATATGCAGAAAAACTTTGTCGGGGATTTCTTCCCATTCCTTAATTATTTTTTATACCACTTAGATGGCAGACAAGCGCACGACCCACCTAATGGAAAGTGGTTACCGTGGCCTATGGACGTGTGTAACACCAGAGAAGCCACGCTTGCGCTGCCGACCCTGTAAGCACAGAGTCTCTGTGCCGTCAGTGTAGAAGATAAAGCAGGACAAGCCTTTAGTCATCTTACTGACAGCACAAATTCTCCAGTGAGCTCTGGCTACCCTACTCACCGCTGGGAACACAACACGAAGTTATTACAGCCGCGGTATTCTGTAGGGTGGAGGTACTTCCCCAGTTGGAATGCTCAATTGGGTTTGTTGATCATCACATTTATGACCACTGCTTCGCTTCTTAAGTATTAATATCCGATAAACCGATTATTCAACACAATTTTTTTTTTAAATTCATCAAACAAACAAACTCTTCAGCTTAATAAAATTAGACAAATAAGATGTAAAATCTCTCTGCCTATTCTATAATGGATAATAACTAGTAGGATTAAATAAATAGTAGGAGTGAGTATAAGAATAGGTACATTTTTGAAAACGGATAAGACCTAAAGCTTTAAATTAAATGACTTAAAGTTTTTCCGTCCTTAGGTTGTGACACATAAATTTTGTTCTATACATTTAGTCAGTGGCAGTGGCGTGTCTTTTCTGCTCTACTCTATATAAATGTATAAAATAGAAGTGTCTTTTTTCTTTTCCATAAATGCAAATGTGTATAAGTATATAGGTATAAGATTGCCGCGGTAGCCTAGTGGTATAGTTAATGGACTGCTGAGACGAGGTCACGGATTCGATCTCAGTTTTACCATGGCACACACCTATGACTTTCCGATACTTTTCGAAATTATGTATGTATTTATCGCAGGTTTATAAGTGCCCGGTTAATGGCAATAAGCTCGCCAACTATTACATTGGGACCTAAACATAAACTGGCGAAATGTGGGTGCTAGCACCTCTGCCTACCCCTTCGGGGATATAGGCGTGAGTTTATGTTATGTTATGTTATGTATGAGTATACAATACGTTTAGGAAATATTTAAGTTCTCGATGTGTCTGCGAAGAAACAAAGGACTCATTTATAAGTTTGAAATCCGTGCTATCATTTTTTAACCCGACTGTACTAGTATATTTTATATTTAACTTACTTTTATTTTAACTTAAGTTCTTGAAGAATTAATACGTGTTGTGTTTATTAAAACATATAAGTGCATTCTTAAGTGCTACGGAAGTAGTATAATGAGTTACCTTATCGTTCAAGCTGGTCTGAAATATTATGCTGTTAAACACAAGTAAAGTATTTCTGTTTGAACAGTATAATATTTTCTTTACTAATATTATAATATTCTTTATTTTATAATATAATTTTGCTGTACTGTACTGTAGTATAATGTTGCTGTACTACTGGAGATTCGTCACATCCGTGCTGCCGACCCTGTAAGAACAGAGATTTTCTGTGCCTTCAGTGTAGAACACAAAATCAGAACAAGCCTTTGATCTTCCCACTTACATCACAAAAACTCTACAGTGAGCTCTGGCTTCCCTACTCACCGCCGGGAACACAACACGAGATTATTATAGCCGTGGTATTCTGTAGGGTGGAGGTACTTCCCCAGTCGGATTGCTCAATTCGGACGGGAATACCTACCGTCGTTTCCTACCTCCTAAAAAATTGATGATAATGATGATATTAGATATATTTTATCATGCTACTATCTAAGGGAGCGGAGCAGTATCAGAAATATCAATAAATCCTGTAGATTTTCATACATAATTTGAAATCCTCTTATCAGGCCTCAATGACTGAACATTCGTAATGATATCAATGTATTTATGCACTCGTATTCGTCACGATTCTTTGTCCTCTTTGAGAAAGAAAATAGCATCAGTCTTTAACTGTGAATTGTAACTTTTGTATTACTTTATGCTTTTTTTTTTGTTCTTTTTTTCGATATGTAACTCTGTGAGAGACTTTGATATTTAAGTAGCACTTACATAGCGAAATATTAAAAATGCATGTCTACGTCTGACTGCGGGAGTCGGCTTTACCATCGAAAGGTCTCGGGTTCCAGGCGTGGTCATTGCACTACGAACGTGAACCCACTCCTAATACAAGTAATTTAGCTTAGCTGGAGGGGTTAGGGAATATTAATAATTTCAGTTACCAATATTTAAAAAAAAGATAGCCCAAGAAACCAAATCGCATAACTACGAGGTGAAAACCTCGAATGGTATGAGTGATAGACAATGATAGGTGATAGATAGGTGACAGATAGGTGATAGATAAGTGAAATGTGGGTGTTTATTCACTTCTGCCTAACCATTTGGGGATAAATAATGTACCTACTGAGTCTTTCTCTGCACCACCTTTGGTTGACTGGTAGAGAATGCCTGTTACATTAATTAATTAATTAATTTATTTAGTACATGGAAAACTTACAGCATAAAAACATGACTAGCGTTGGACTAGGTCATAGAAAGCCAATAACAAGTTTTCACTTATAGTCGCTGCGTAGGTAAAACATTGTAAACAAAAGCACGCATTGCACAAACCTTATGGAAGAAAAAATAGAAAAACTACACAACAGATCTACATAGTCAATACCATGAACATAGTACATCAATTTCCGCCTATGTACTTGTGCATAAAGTTGAAAATAAAATAAAAATAAATAAATGCGTGGAATGTATGTATGTATGTTTGATAGACAATGAGCAAAATCGTGTTCAGAGACAAACACAATGACGATGATTATTTATGAGCTCAAGTTATTCCGTATGTGATATTCGATTTGTGGTGGTATTCCCTTTGCCGCACCATTAGGACCTGGAATTCCTTACCAGCTCACGTGGTTCCTACTTCCTACAGTCCTGGGGTCTTTAAACGGGACGTGAAAAAACATTTGATGAAACTGAATGCCACTATTGTAACATGCTACGTGTATATAATGGTGACCCCGTTTTTCTGAGACTTTGCCTTTAGCTTACCATCAGGCAAGATGAAGTCAAATTCGCGTGTCCTATATAAAAAAAATCTGATGCTTGGGTAACAGTAATAAAGTAAATTGCTCTGCTTATAGTGAAAAAAATATAATTCAATATACATATATTATTTTTTGGAAAAATTAAGATAACTTTATTTTGTAAAAATAATGTGTTATATATATTTATTTAAACTATCATGGTCACTCACAACAGTATCAAAATAATCGGGATATTTACCATGTTGCATTGTTTCGAGTTCCCGATATTTCAGTGTTCCGTGATCATGGTCTTGAAACAGCGCCGAAATATCGGCAACTCGAAACATTGCAACATGGTAAATATCCCGATTATTTTGATACTGATACAATATATAATTTATCTTTCAGTATTGAACACATTCTTTGTCTCCGATATTTGACACAGGTCACCCTTAATCGTTGGCTAAGATAAATCGTTTCACATAATATCTTTAAGCATATTCACATTTCAGGTGACACTTCCATATTTCATAGGCCAAAAGGAACTTTATAATATTGAAGACCAGCTGTTGCTCGCAGCTCTGCCCTCGTGTAATCATGGGATTCTGATTCTGTTTTCACAGCGCTTTCTGTTCAGCTAACCCTCCCTGCCCAGCTCCGCTTATGACATTGATCAACTGTTACACTAGATATGTTATATAAATATCCATAATTTCGTACATTCTCTCTCTCTTTTAAGCTATCCTTTCTCAAGGTCTAATAAACATAACATAAACTCACGCCTATATCCCCGAAGGGGTAGGCAGATGTACTAGCACCCACATTTCGTCAGTTTATGTTTAGGTCCCAAAGTAATAGGTGGCGAGCCTATTGCCATTAATCGTGCACTTATAAACCTGCGATAAATATACACATAACTTCGAAAAGCATCGAAAAGTCATTGGTGTGTGCCATGGTAAAACCTAGGATCGAACCCGAGACCTTGTCTCAGCAGTCCATTACTCATACCACTAGGCTACCGCAGTCTAATATACCCTTATATCAAATTTCATCAAAATCGGTTCAGCGGTTTAGGCATGAAAGCATAACATACAGACAGAGTTACTTTCAAATTTATAATATCAGTATGAATTTGAATTATGGAACGTGCGAGTGAAATAGTAAATAGTGCAAGCACATAAATAAAAGAACGTTAACTAAAGTTTAATTATTCAGAGCTGTCAGCCACTTAACAATTTTACCTCACATCAGGCGGGCGTTGATTAATTGTCACTTTAGCAGCGACTTCTTATTACAACATTACTTAGCGTAAGTAAGAAAATGACGTCCCCCAGGCCGTGGGCTTCCTGAAAAGTAGCAAATCATGTGCTAATTTTTAGTCTACCCGCTTTTAATGTCATCAGTTAGTTATTATTTTGAATGGGTAGGCAAAAGTTTCTTAACGTCTCAATCAATCAATTAGCCTATCGCAATTCAATGCTGGACTAAGGCTTCTCCTAATGTTGGGAGGCTTTAATCTATTATGGCCACGCTGACCAGACGGGTTGGTACAGGGTTTAATTTAGAGATTTTCTTCTCTCGCAGTGATATCGTCTGCGTATATTTCTGTTCGTCGCCTCTACGATACCTTTCAGATGAGATGGGGTGGTGATACTTTCTCCATCACCACGTGTACTTAACGTTAATGTTCTATTAAATTATTTTTTATGAAGTGTATAGAATTCAAGACCTTAGGGGCCAAGCCAACTTTTCCCGCATACCGTACACCTTTTTTTGAAGTGAAAACTTCTTTAGCGGCGCTGTGTACTTTTTTTGGAATGGGTAAAAATTTCTAAACTCGCGTCAGGACACGTGACCTGATCGAAAATTCGTAAGACGGATGGAGAGAGGACAGGCGGCGCAGGGCGCTTGCGCGAATGTCACACGACTGTCACATGTGTGATGGCGGTGATAAACTTTTTAATGTAAAATAATTGTAATAGTTTTGAAGTGTTATAATTGAAATATACAATTATAATTGAAATATCAAAAATGCACATCGTTAATATTCAAGTTTTCACTTTTGCCGGCACACCCGGAGTGCAAACCATCGTTTTTAAAATAAAAACCACACTAATAAAACAAAAACCACAATAACTAATATTCCCTCTAACTCCTCTAACTAAGCTAAATTGCTTGTGCTAGGAGTGATAGATTCGAATCCGAGACCTCTCGATCGTAAGGCTGACTCTTTAAAAACAAAGCTACCGACACTTGTACAAGTAATAAGGTGTAACAATGTACTCAAAATGATCTTAACGCACCTGTTGATTAATGGAGGAAGTTCCCACATAATTCTCATTGGACGTCAACTTAAAATAGCAGGTAGTTGGAGGCGACACTAAAGCATAGTTTGGTATTGCCAGTGTAGAAAAATAGTGTCATTTAACGAAATATCTAGGGGTGGCATGATTTAAAAGGCAGTACGATTTAGTCGATTTTTCCCTATTTATTTTCTTTATTGCATTTAGTATCATCATAACTAAGCTTAATGTTGTACAGCACTGTTCAGTTGTACAAGCTGTCAAGATTTTTAATAGACTGCCTTCTGAACTGACTTAAATATCTTTAAGACAAAACTAAAATAATATTTATTGGATAAATGTTATTACGATTTTGATGAATTTTTGAACAGTAGTAATATGTAAATTGACAAACACATGGTTTATAATTGAATGAATGATGATTATAATTGATTGAATGAATGATTGACTCCTGTATTTCAATATAACCAGTGACATTCACTATTTGCATGTATGTAAATTAGATTTCGACACAAACATGTTTCTTAACAAACATGTTAAGAAATAAATTACATACATATACTTATATATATAATCACACCTTTATCTCCGGAAGGTTGGGTAGAGGTGAATTAAAACCCCCATTTCATCAATCATTGAATTCGGTCCCACGTAATAGGGGGTGAGCCTATTGCCGTATTCCGGGCACTATTGTTGACTCGCGCCATGCATCTGAGGCTGAGATTGTATATATCTGTCTGGTGTTAAACAGCCCTATCCCTTAGTCGCCTTGTACGACACCGAATGGGTAGAGATGGGGTGGTCCAAATTCTACTCTGCCGGGAACCACGCGACTAAGAAATAAATTTAAATTTGAATTATACAATAACGCAGTACACAGCTTCCAAATATACAAAAATATACCAACCTAATTCAGCATCACTGAAAACCGCACGCCATTTAAACAATTGCCAAAACAATTTCATATCCTTATCATCACAGAGATAAAACACAACAACGGCCAACAAATTACCGAAACGAATTATTCTAAGAAACATCTTGCTCTAAGACGGCTGTCTGTTTCGCTCTATTATCCCAAGTCAAGATAAGCCGCTGTGAGGTAGAAGGCGCACGATAGTGAAGGATTCCCGCAAACGAGACGAGTCTACTCGCCAGATTGCTGGTTTACAACGTGCCTGAATTAGTAACGAATACTTCTTTGTTATTGCGTAAAGTGACTAGCTCTGTTGAAAATGTATTTATTTATTTATGCTTTATTGTATCTAGAGTGAGACGTCACAAGAGGATTCGAGGCAATTATTTACAATTGAATTGGTGGAGCAGAATTCGTATGCTACATTAAGATAAAGGAAATCCATTATTAGAAAATACTAGACATGTTCACATAATTAAATCAAATCAAATAATTTTACACAGTGGTAGTACATAGTGGTGCTGTGATAAAATGTGGTTTCTCCATTCTCCGCCTCAAGGCATACAATAGAATTGGTTTTTTTTTTTACGTGCGCAAAATCCCCACGGGTACCTCCCCACCGGAGCCGGTGGAGGAGGTTATGTCGGACTCGAACCGACTAAAACACACGCCGCCTGTGGGTCGCTTTGGTTGCCGAAGGTGAGGTTGACAGGCATATCCCTCGCACAATAGAATTGGTTATAAAATATGCAACATAATAATTAAACAATTATGTACTTAGGCTACTTTATATCATACGTAATGTTATGTCGAATTTTTTATAACTATTATGCAACGTCGACACTTATTATGCTGGATTTTCTTAGTATAATTACCGGCACATATTTTGACTACAAGTAGCATGAGAAACGAGGCCATTGTGTGCATAGATTTATTTGACGTAATCTCTGATTGGTGTAGCAGCTCCTTCTCAGCCGTAGCACAACACAGGAATAAAATACAATTCTTATTATTTTTTTATGCCACTTAGGTGGCAGACAAGTACACGGCGGAACAGCACCCGAAGGAAAGTGGTTACCGCGACCTATGGACGTGTGTAACACCAGAGGAGTCATACTAACGCTACCTACCCTATAATGCATGATAATTGAAACGAATTATCATCATCACTTTTTTTCGACAGCTTCTGTGGCGTAGCGGTAGTAAATGTGGCCGCTGCTGTACATGGGGTGCGGGTTTGAACCGCGCTCAGTGCAAATATTTGTATGCATGAATATACGTATTTGCATTGGTCTGGTCGTGCTTTGGACAGCATATTAAGCCGTCAGTACCGGTTGCGATATGAACACCTATAGCAGTCGTTTCGGGTAGCTGGAGTCCTAAAAAGTCTAACAACTAAAAACTAAACAACTAAAAAGTCTAACAACAGCTGCAATGCTCTGATTTCGCCTTTGGGTTGTGGAGGTTATATGGCAGTCGCTTCACGAAAAATATCGAAGTTCAGCCAAATCCGCAGCTAGGCTGGTAAAACGGACCCCACTCTGAGGCGAAGAGCTTCTGATGCAACTGAAATTAAACGGAAGAGACATCATACATAATTTTGTCTGTATTTTATAAATTATACTTGAACGTGGTGTGAACCCATTCCTTACCTTAAGGGTTAATTAAATTTCTATTATCACTAATGTCTTTCCGTCCCAATTGAGAGTCTGACTGGGGAAACCACGGCTATAATAACCTCGTGTTGTGTTCCCGGCGGTGAGTCTCACTGGAGGGTTTTGTGCTGTCAGTGGGAAGACTAAAGGTTTATCCTAATTGTGTCTTCTGCACTGCCGGCACAGAAACTCTCCGTTCCTAAAGTGTCGGTAGCACGGTTGTGACTCCACTGGTGTTGCACACGTTCATAGGTCAGGGTAACCACTTTCTATCGGGTGGGCCTTGTGCTTGTCTGCCACTGAAGTTGTATATAAAAAAATTAATTCAATATCAAAAAATAAACAAAACAAAAGATGGTGTATTCGACTGAATAAAATGGCTATAATTTTTTGCAAACGACAACCCAGTATTACCGACCACGTTTTGGAGAGTAGATATTATACGTATGAAAGAAATTAGTAGCTAGACGTAATTTTCCTCATTTGTAAATAAGCAATTTGCTGGTGGCTCGTGATGTTTGTGCAGTGGCTTTAATTAAGTTTATTACTGGAGCATCTGGAGTTATTCCAGTGTAAAACGGGATGACACAATTATCACGACTTGAGATAATTGTGTACTAACTACATGTTGTACAATAGAAGTATCATAATTTATATGTATTTTATATTGTGTGTCACTGGAGAATTGACACCCACATTTCAGCATTAATTTTATAAAGTGGCATAGTGTGTGGATTGTAGGGGGTATTGGATTATTTTTAGGGTTTCGTACCTCAAAAGGATAAAATTAGAACTTTTACAGGATCACTTCGTTGTTCGTTTGTCTGTCTGTCTGTTTGTCCTGACCTTTTTCTCAAAAATGCGGGGAGGTATTGAGTTGAAATACATACAACATTCTCAGGTCTATAACGTCTTAAAACTGTGTCTAAGTCAACGCATTCAACATATATTACGGTTTATGTGTCTTAAGTTACGGAACACTCGGTGCGCGAGTCCGACTCACACTTAACCGGCTTTTTGAAATTCAACACAGTAATAGATTAGAGCTTGGGAAAGGAAATAGTTTATGTTGTATGGACAGAGTCGCTGGTAACATCTAGTTGCCTGTGTTTTTCAGGTGATTACTAGTTTTCCTGCCACCTACCCAACTTAGAAAAATTTCTTATATTCATTGTAGGTCTGATGCGTACTGTAATGGTTAGGATTGAAACCTGTATCATTCAATTGCAATAAACCTTATCCACGAAACCCTTGAATAGATTAATTTCTCAACTAATACCACAGACAACTTCAACCAAGTACGTTAAAAAAATATTTGTTAGTTTTAATAATAAAATATCTTTTTATTGTATGCTTTTTTATACCACTTAGGTGGCAGACAAGCACACGGCCCACCTGATGGGAAGTGGTTACCGTGGACTATGGACTTGTTCAACACCAGAGGCGTTACACTCGCGCTGCCATGTACACAAAGGATAGATACAGAAAGAAACAGTTTGGTACAAATAGTACCAAACTGTTTCTTTCTGTATCTGTGGCATAACAAGTAGCGGTCTTATTGCACAAGGCAATCTCTACCTGGCAACTATGGGGTGGAGTTAGGTAGATTAATAGATAGATATAGCTGGTTTAAGCTGTGATATAGATATATTTTTGCTTACCGGACTCATAAACCTCTACACAGACAACAGCAGACTTGCATCGTGTGTAGCAAGCCTTATAACTTGAAAGTTAACAAATAGACACTTGGCCGGCACGTCAGCTTTCCTCCGCTGTTGAAGTTGAACTCATAATTTGTATTCTAAAATGTTAGGCAGTAAAATATTTTAGCAGGTCAGTGGTTAATGGTCCATGTGTTTTCTTTTAACCGCGGTAGCCTATTGGTATGGGTTATGGACTGCTGAGACGAGGTCTCGGGTTCGATCCCAGGTTTTACCATGGCACACACCAATGACTTCTCGATGCTTTTCGAAGTTATGTGTGTATTTATCGCAGGTTTATAAGTGCCCGGTTAATGGCAATAGGCTCGCCACATTTTACATTGGGACCTAAACATATTTAAATTGGCGAAATGTGGGTGCTAGCACCTCTGCCCACCCCTTCGGGGATATAGGCGTGAGTTTTTTTTTATACCAATTAGGTGGCAGACAAGCACACGGCTCATCTGATGGAAAGCGGTTCCGAATTGCGGCCCCGTGGTAGTGTGAGCATATCAATCAATCAATCAATCAATCAATCAATTAGCCCACCGCAGTCTACTGAATTCACGTCATTCCGTCAGAAAATTAGTAGAGGCCTATGTGCCTCTACCAATTTTCTGAGCGAAATATTAAAGAATAAGTGAAAAATTAAAAATACTGCTTTTTCAGACATGGTAGCCGTAATTGATTTACCCTCCAAAGCTCTGAGAGTTAATTTTGTTACACCTTATATAAAGGTTTTCATTGAACAACCTTTATATATTCGAGTTTATTTTTAGAGCGAAATGAGTCTGCCTACGCCTATTATAATTAATTCCTATGCGACGTTTCATTTCGAGAAGGATCTATCCAGCCATTGTTAGCCTCAATTTGTATTCAATGTATCATTTTAGAATCTATTTATATCATGTTATTTTATTCGTATGTACCTTGCTGCTTTGTCGAAATATAATACAAGGACTACAGCACCTATTCCCGTGGGTGTCGTCGTGAATAAGGAATAGGGCTTCCTTTATCGACTTCATCCAAATGTAAAGATGATTTCTATAAAAGCTGATGGCGTGCTCACAAAAGGTACAGAGCCTGGCGTGTGTTGTATGACCTGTTTAATGGTATAGTTAGTCTAAACTGAAATTATACATACATACATACATATAATCACGCCTTTATCCCTGGAGGGTTAGGCAGAGGTGAATTAACTCCGACATTTCACCAATCATTGTATTCGGTCCCACGTAATAGGGTGTGAGCCTATTGCCGTATTTCGGGCACTATTGTTGACTCGAGCCATGCATCTGAGGCTGAAGTCTGGGCTGTATATATCTGTCTGATGTTAAACAGCCCTATCCCTTAGTCGCATTGTACGTCACCGGATGGGAGGAGATGGGGTGGCCCTAATTCTACTCTGCCGGGAACCCACGCGGCTGAATAGAAAAGTCTAAATATTATGGGCACTTTTTCTTGTTTCAGCGGCATAACAGTGGTTTTCTCATAATATTAATAAATCGGGCCCCTGGTCAGAACGCAGTCCTCATTCTGAAGGTTCCGTACATTGCTCTTAACCACAGCCGACACATTTCTTGTGAAGAGGTCCCCAAGACCCGTCAGGAGCAACGCGCAATCATTAGTTACTTCTTATATCGTTGTTTGACTCATAGGAGATAGCGATTTGTGCGCCGAAGGGATTCCTACAATTTATTATTGTGATGGATCATTCTTATGATTTACTGAGTTAATGATAAATTATTGTTTAATAAAAAATATACATGATTCTTCTATTGACATCTGGGACGCAATGGAACATATACATATATACAGCCCAGACTCAGCTTTAGATTCATGGCTTAAGTAAAAAATAGTGCCCAGAAGACGGCAAAAGGTTCACCCCCTATTACGAGGTTCCAAATTCAATGATTGCTGAAATGTGGGTGTTAAATCATCTCTGCCTAACCCTTCGGGGACAAAGGCATGCTTATATATATGTATGTATGTAATTTCTAGGTAAAACTATCACGTATTAAAACTACTTCTTCTTCTTCACAAAATTAAATTCCATTGTTATTCTAAAGCCAAACGAAAAGTTACGAACAGTTTACCTTAAAATTAAACAAATATTTTTGGAGTCGTCGTTTCCTTCCAACAGCTGTCTAGAGACTCGTAGAGAAACCTAACGAGTAGTCTATGACGGCTGACATGAAACAATTTACTTGAGATAGCGATATATTGCTGCTACCCTCACGGGAAATATACGTCGACAAAATATAAAAGATACTTTGCATTCAACGGTGTATTTAACTCTGTGTGCTATGGAGTGAATCGGTCATGGTTTATACGAGGTGCATTATACGGGATGAAATTCGGGGCATGTGCGTTGAATACTAAAATACACAGTGCTATCTAGACTCAATCGAACCTGCTACTTGTGGTGAGTGCTGCGATGGTAGAAAATAGCTAGTCTAATCTAGTTCTCCGAGTATCTTCTCAGTAGAGCTAACCTGCCGAACCAGCTTAAAAATAATTGTCTAATGGTTTATCTACATTACTTAATATTTTTATAATATTTTTCACACATTGACATCATTATAAAATTTTAACGTTCATATGTGCTCTTGCCTAAACTGAATAAATTATAATTATTCCTTGATTCTTCCATTCTAAGGCAGCCACTGCATGCTCGATTTGTTCAAATCTACAGAATACCGCGGTTATAATAACTTCGCGTTGTGTTCCCAGCGGTGAGTAGGGTACCCAGAGCTCACTGGAGCATTTGTGCTGTCAGTGGGATGACTAAAGGCTTGTCCTGCTTTGTCTTCTACACTGACGGCACAGAGACTCTGTGCTTACAGGGCTCTTCCAATTAGGGAAGGCCCTTGCCTACACAGGACAACAGAACATCCGATTAAGAACCAAGCGGTTTGGTGACTCTTTCCTCTGTCGCACCTTTAAATCCTGGAATTCATTACCAGCTCACGTGTTTCCTTCTTACAGTCCCGGGTCCTTTAAGCGGGACGTGAAAAAGAATATGATCAGGCCGTCAAGCTGAGTGTCACCATTGTCATATGGCATGTGTAGGTAATGGTGACCCTCTTTTCTTTGTCTTTGTCTTCAGCTTACTATCAGGTAAATTAAAGTCTAATTGACGTGTTCTATATAAAAAAATGCATTATTTGCAGTGTCTGTGGTGTGACAGTAGTTTTGCTTTAGTAGAATCAAGGGCCTGTGTAACCGTGAAAATTTTTATATCGCGATGCAGGATATATGTCTTTATTAGAGAGAGTATGTGTTTTATTCCCTTTGTTTTACCGTACACAACCACATCACATATAATTTAATAGTTTATGAATGCAATAATAACATTTGACACCTGCTGAGTTTAACAACATATACGTGTGACATAGCTTTTAAATTAAACTCTTGTTTATTTGCTCTCGTAAAAGTTTTACTGCGTTATTTTAGTACATTTTATAACTTGTTTTACGATAGTTGGACTGTATTTAAATTCAAGTTAGTTTTATTATATTTACTTATTAACAATGTAATATTTAAAGTACAATACATTCTTTATTCATCTATATATATACTAGCTTTTGTCCGCGGCTCCGCCCGCGTGGATGTCAGTTCCCAGGGTGGACAATCCTTATCATTAAGGGGTATGAAAAATAGATGTTGGCCGATTCTCAGACCTACTCAATATGCTCACAAAATTTCATGAGAATCGGTCAAGCCGTTTCGGAGGAGTACGGGAACGAACATTATGACACGAGAATTTTATATATAAAAAAAAATCAATTACTGTTCGTTAGTCTCGCTAAAACTCTAGAAAGCCAGGGCCGATTTAGCTGATTTTGGTGTTGAAATGTCTGTTATAGTTCAGGGAAGGTTTACACGGTAAGAAAAATAACGGGTGGAGTATGTTACGGGCGAAGCCACAGTTAGTTAATAATAAAAACTAATTACATTTTCATTTGATACTAGTCATTCGACTAATAAATAAAGTTACGGATAAAAAAAAAGCAGCGTGGTTCCCGGCAGAGTAGAATTTGGACCACCCAATCTCTTCCCATGCGGTGTCGTATAAGGCGAATAAGGGATCGGGCTGTTTAACATCACAAAGATATACACAGCCCAGACTCAGCCTCAGATGCATGGCTTGAGTCAACAATAGTACCCGGAATACGGTAATAGGGTCACCCTCTATTACGTGGCACCGAATTCAATGATTGGTGAAATGTGGGTGTTAATTCACCTCTACTTAACCCTCCGGGGATAAAGACGTGACTATATGTATGTGTCTATGTAATATACCTCACAGAATCGCAAACCGGCTGCATGTCCTGAAGGAGGGGTTTGCATCTAAGTCATCGCTTACTCCATCTTCTCTTTTGATTTGACTTAAACCTACAACTTTTAAGGGAGCAATTTCATCAAACCTCCCGGCACTAAGAATAAGTCAGCACCAGTGTCTCGTTTATCAGCTAGTACATGTATCAGCTTACAGATAATATTGGTTTGGGCCCCGATGGTCTTGTTGGGGTCTCAAAAACATCCGATCACGTATGCAAAGTATTAAAAAACATAATAAAATTGAGACTGTTCATACCCATACGTGTAGTAAAATTTTATTTGCGGATATTTAAAAAAAAATCTTTTTATTTTCTTGACGTGACATACTCAGCTTATCGTGTCACGTTTCTCTACTTATATTACCCAATATAACTTAATTTAGTTTTATAACGATGTATTTACAAGCAATACATTTTTTTATATTCGTACATAATATAGAATTCATATAAAAATAACGTTTTCGAGAGAAATATCTTAACATAACAGTCAACATTATCCACAAAAATAACGCCTCAATAAAAACGTCCCTGTCCATAAAATCCTCCCGTATGTTTTTATAAAGTACGCGCGTTGTACGCCGACCACACGTTGCTTTAGGAATTCGGGACACCGTAAAAGTCCGGAAGTTGGCGGAATCCAAGCAATTTCGGCACTGGAGCTGGAATTTGTTGGAGTCGACGTTGCGAGCCCGCTTTATTGCTTATACATGCCGTTTGTCACAGACACAAAGAAAAGTGAGTGCTTCTCTGGTATTTTTTGCGATTTCAGAACCAATTATTTGGGATAATAATCGATTTGAATGTCTTTTCTCTAAGGCTGTGAACTGATCCCTGTCAGGGGGCGTATTGTAGTGATTACCGACCGTGTTTATAACTAGTTATATATATTAGGTAATACGGGTTTTGAAACTAAATAAACTAAAATTTAAAATTAGGTGGACCGGAACCTACCTAATTCAAATTTTCACACTTATCTACCTTTTTGTAGCGCAATCTGTATGACAACAATGAAAAGATTTTTTTTTTATATAGGACACGTCTATTAGACTAGATGCTAATTATTTGAATTATAAGATGTTTAAAATAAAAATTATGTTTCGACTCCGAGTCAATGGATTTTGAATTTCGAAGTTATTGGAACAGGATGCAGCATTTGGCGCCTTTTTGCAATGTAATCTGTTTGACAGCTACAAAAAGTCAGTGGCTAGGTTAGGTTTTAGATCAATTTTTTTTTCGAATACTTATTCAATATAGAAGTATACATACCTAGAACACATTGTATATATTATCGCAAGTAACAAACATTTAAAAAACAAGCGCACACATAATCTTATAAATATTTGCAAACATTCGTCATTAGTGAGAAATCACTTGTTTAATTATCTTTTTATCTTTACAATGTGATAACAATGACCCAGTACTCACTATCAGTGACAATATCATGATTACATGCTCACCAACAGTACTCAAACGCGTCGACGCCATTTTGACGCTTCGATAGAAAAACGCCGGCATTTTTTTTAATTTTACGAAATCGAAGCTGTTAGACATTCGGCCTATTGTGTCAAAGTTAGTGTGCAAGGATTGTTATCTTTTGTGTGCATTTGTGTGGCGATATTCATTATTTATTCCTGGATTGAAACTCCCTGCAGCTAACTGTGAGTAGATTTTTAAACACCTGTTAATTTTATCATGCATGTCAGTGTATGTTAATGTACATTCGCACAGCTGCCCGTTTTACAGGACCGTTTTATTACGAGATACATTTATTATTCGGCGATGTTTGTATATCCGAATTCACACAGATGACAATATTCCAAATTTAATATAATTTGTTCTATTTATTTTCTTCCTGTAATAGTGACCCTCTTTCCTGAGACTTTACCTTTAGCTTACCATCAGGCCATCATTCTGGATTTGATAAAATAAATATGACGGTCTTATAAACAGATTTATTTCAGATTTTTCAAAATAACCCTATAACTGTGGTGTGAACAATGGTGTGAACAATAGTGCCGGGTGCCAGCTCTAAAGTTCTTGTAAATATGGACATTCTGTGTGAACAGATTCTTAGCTAATGTTATTAATCATATCATCCTAACAATCCAGATTTCATTTGTTTTGAAAATAGACATGCTTTTGAACTAAATTCAGGTGGAGATTACTATTTCAGCATGTTGTTTTAAGACTAGGAAGGAAGCAACATATCCAAGGTCCCCCTATTTATCAGGATCACCTTCACGAGTGTTCTCATATAAATATAATTTGAAATCTGGAAAGAGTCAAATGTAAAATCGTAATCAGTCTCCTTAAGAACTGTTTCTTCCCTCACATACGCTTTTTTATACTACTTAGTTGGCCGACAAGCACACGGCCTACCTGATAGAAAATGGTTAACGTGGCCTATGGAACACTAGAGGAGTCACATTCACGCTGTCAACCCTGTAAGCATAGATAGTTTCTGTGCTGTTAGTGTAGAAGACAAAGTAGGACAAGCCTTTAGTCTTCAGACTGACTGGTGACAGATAGCAGCCTACCTGACGGAAACCAACATCATGAGAGTTCCCCACTCGTGCTTCCGACCCTGTAAGAAAAGACAATTTCTGTACTGGCAGCTGATGAACTATTAGACTGAGTAAGCAAGAAAATAAACTTCTCTGATCTAGCACACCAATTTGTCAAAGAAAATGCGAGTACTTGTCATTTACCATAACGGAGAAATACATGCCTACATACTAGCCAGGTTTTCTTCCACTGGAGTGAGTAAATACCTCCCTTTCCTTTCACTCAACTTTTCTACAAATAAGTTTGTCGATTTCGAATACTTTTGACCTGCACACCATACTGCATTTTATAGTAAATATTGTAAATTTGATAGGTTCCTTACCTGGAACTCAGTCTGGAGTCTTGATTCTGGAAGTGGGTTCCTTATTGTAGACATCAAAGATAATACTCTAATATAACATAAACTCACGCCTATATCCCCGAAGGTAGAGGTGCTAGCACCCACATTTCGCCAGTTTATGTTTAGGTCCCACTTATAAACCTGCGATAAATATGTACACACATAAATTCGAAAAGCATCGAAAAGTCATTGGTGTGTGCCATTGTAAACCTGGGATCGAACCCAAGACCTCGTCTCAGCAGTCCATTACCCATACCACTAGGCTACCGTGGACTCTAATCTTTATCAATACAAAATATCAATACAAAGAACAGATTTGTGTACTTTAAATTTATTGCTCACAATTATCTTACAAGAATAGACTAATATCGCTAAATGGTTCTGATTACGAAAGTAGGTATACCCGATAAGGATGTACTAATTTAGATATGAAGCCATCTTCTTTAATGTTTAATTATTTCCTGGCGTCTTAAAAGATAGATAATACAGTCGCACGTGATAAAAGAACTGGGTGTGGTCCTATGGTATTACTAAGATCTTTCTTTCTCTCTTTTGGGACTGTCGAGATTAGGGAGCTAACCTAAACATACATACATATATTCACACCTGTAAATCGCCGATGAGGAGAGTAGAGGTGTATTAATACCCATATTTCGACTGCAGCTACAAATAGTATCGAAACTGAAAAAAATCGAATCTGTTTTTGTTGTACTAATCGATAGTGCATATAATATCGCATTAGAATCAATAAAATATTTTTTGGAAAAGTACATATTTAAGCAAGGTTTGAGTCGAACCCAATCGACAGTGAACACTTTGAGCAAGCGCCTACAATATGGGGTTCTTCAAGAGGGGCATCAGAAGGTTTCTTCATGGTCGGCAGCGCGAGTGTGACACCCCTGGTGTTGCATACGTCCATATGCCACGGTAACCGCTTCCCATCAGGTGGGCCGTGTGCTTGTCTGCGAACTAAGTGGTATAAAAAAAAAAAAATATCGAATGTGTCACATTCGATGGTATTCATGCATATTGGTACGCACGCAAACTTCGTAACTGACCGATTTGCACTTATGTGTTCGCCGTGGTTTGAACGAATGCGATCTATCGAATGTGGTAGATCCGATATAAGTGTAAGTGTACCTACAGTTGACAAGTATGGAAAGTAGCACGTCGGCAGCGCGAGTGTGACTCCTCTGGTGTTCTATATATAAGCCACGGTAACCACTTTCCATCAGGTGATTTTTATCGAATCTGGTACATTCGACATGTCCTATGATTTTATGAAACGCGAATACCATCGAATCTGCCACTTTCAATCAAATTGCAGTTAATGTTGACAGTATATCATCGAATCTGTCACATTCGGTGGAATTGGTAGATTCGATACGAAAGATTCGATTCATCGTGACTGAAATAAAAATACAAATTATATGCTTACTTTTTACATACAACTTAAACGACAGGTATACTTTTACAGCATCATTAGAATATATTCTTACAAAATATAACTTTAAACAGCTGTCCTGAAAAGTACGCATTACGAAATTTCGATACTATTCGTAGCAGCATTCGATGAAGGAGGGTTTTCTGAGCAGCTTTATATGTACTACAAAAGATAATACCAAAATGAAATATTAAGATATTCTAGGACATATTACACAGCGCTGTCTGGACCCAAACTACGCAGGGCTTATCATAGAGGCTTTCATTGCAGATACACATTACTCGTTTAACAAACACATAACACTTAATTATCGTTGCTCATTTTTGAAATACATACATTATACATAGTAGCACATATGCATATATATGACACAGACTACAAGCCTAGGTCAGCAGCAGATGCTACAAATAATTGGCATAAAAAAGGAACCAATATATATATATATATTTTTTATAACACCAATGTAAAATACCGTGTTTCGAGCAATAAATTATTATTAATATTACTATTATTATCTCAATGAATTTTATTAATTGATTTATTTATTATTGTTCGGTTGAAAATAATTTTCTTTGATATTATCTGTGAGATTGATTCGAGTGGATTTTTGCTTGAATATGATTTTATAATTATATTTTATTATTTTATACATATTTGCAATGAGTGGGAATCAAAGCCACCTTAATTAACATTCAAACGTTCTACCACTACGCCACAGACATCGTATGCAATTCAAAAATGTATACCAAAAACAATAACAATAGTAAAGGAAACCATTCCGTCGTTTTCATTATCATTATTTTCAGTCATGGAAACTGGTTCACGTTCTAAAAATAATATCTACCGTTTGAATTTAATATTCCGAAACTGTTCATACATGCATACCCATACAAACACAAGCGTAGTTCTGTTTACGGAAGCCGACTCCATCTTGTACCGTTTTCAATTATGCTATTAAGTTAAAGCCTGCACACACGATACGGCTCGAGATTGTTTTGAAACCCGGTTATGTAAACGCAGTGGAATTTTACCAATATTATGATAAGGGACTTTGTGAGTGTATATCTTTGTGAAATTGATAGTATATATTGTCAGACAAGTTTGTTGTAAGTGAAATAGAAAATTGATACAGTTATTTGCTCCCTAATCCAACTCGCACTCGATCGGTTTTTCCTCATTATCTTAGCGTTCTAACGTCCATTTTGGAGCTTGGTGGTCCCGCATTTGACTTTTTACACTCCAATTCTCCCAATTGAGGTTGACATGGTACATACTGTACTGGCGCGCGATATATATTGCTGAGAAATTCAGTAAATTATCGTATTTTTTACTGTTTAAAGCTGACTCTTTAAACAGATACCTTGCTCTTTCTGTATGATACGCTCTGTATTATCTATCACATTCATAGTCCTAACCTAACTTTTGTTCTTACCTTCATATGGGTACATCATCTCATAACAATTCAGTATGAAACTAACTAATATTAGATAGATAGATAGATAATTCTTTATTGTACACCAACAGATTTACAGTAGGACAAGTAGGTAGCATGTGTACAGTTCAATGCACAATGGGCGGCCTTATCGCTGAAGCGATTTCTTCCAGGCAACCGGAAGGCAACAGGAAAAAAGAAAGATATGAGTGGGTTTGTCGCTTAAATAAATACTATGCTTAGTGAAAAGATTACTATATTTTTACGAATTTAATTGATTTGGCGCAGGTTTTCCTCTCATGACTGGAAAATCAGACGGTGATCGCTTCTGGGAGAGATAACATACATATCAAAGATACCAAGTGTAGCTCGGGTTCTAAGTAATCGAGGTTACGAGTAGGTACTAGTTCACCACGCCCGTTAAGCCTAGCCTATAACAAGCCGATACCTTTCGTGTATACCGGCTCTAACATTATAACCTAATTCTCATTAACCTTGTGACAGTTCAAAGGGGAGAATAGTGTTGCCATTAAACAAATTGATTATTATAGTGTTGCACTATTGACGAGCGGTAATGAAATGGTAATCGATAGATTTCATTGACGAAATACTCATTTATCGAATGGTGATGAATTTTCGCGTGTCATTTGTTATTGTTATATAGTTGTTAAGGGGTTTAGGTTATGTTTCACGCCTGTAAAGCTCCAAAAGGGTAGGTAGACGTGTTTTAACGCCCACACTTCACACACAGCACCCCCGAACCTTTGCTGATGCGTAGAGATGTTGATTCCTTGGCTGTATTTTACTGTCTCTACCATGGTAAGTGTTCTGATGAGATTTGAGTTGTTCTCTTCCAACTAATCCCACCCTCTCCTTTTCTACACAAGACAATACGTACAGGGCTTAGATGTCACTATTAAACTGGGCAGAATATAAGAGCAAGAACCAAGCGGTTTGAGACTTTTTTCTTTGCCGCACCACCACGACCTTTCCCAACGGCCTTTAAGAGATCGCGTATATGTCCCGTTTATAAGGGTCGTGGTAGCAGAGGCTGTGTCAATAATTATAGACCTATTTCCATTCTTCCAACACTGTCTAAAATCCTAGAACGTCTGATAAATAAAAGATTGACGAGATACATGGAAAAATTCAATATAATTTCGGACTCACAATTTGGATTTAGAACCAAAAAATTAACATCTGATGCTGTTCATGACCTAACAAATTATATAGTTGCAAATTTAGGCAAAAAACAAAAAGTAATAGCAATATTCCTAGACCTGGCCAAAGCATTTGACACAGTCTCTGTCCCGTTGCTCTTAATAAAACTGGAAAAACTTGGCATCAGGGGTGTACAGCTGAATCTCTTCAAGGACTATCTTAGCAACCGTACCCAAATTGTTCAAATCGACAACTATGCCAGTGATGAGGTTGCTATGGACTTTGGTGTACCTCAAGGCAGTATATTGGGTCCAACGCTTTTTCTAGCATATATAAACGACCTGTGCCAGCTTAAATTTCCACACACCAAAATTGTCACTTTCGCAGATGATACAGCATTACTGTTCTCGGGCGATAGTTGGACGCAAGTATACAAGTATGCTCAAAGTGGTTTTAATGCTGTAAATAGATGGTTATATAGTAATACACTCGAGAGCAATGAATCCGGGTCACTTAAAGAATCCTAAAAATCTCGGAAACTAAAAATGCTAGGTTAATGCAATAAATTGTATTTAATAGACAATGTAATACTCCTTAAATGAAGGTATTAAAACTTCTTAGTTATTGTAAAGTTATATCATAAAAAAATCAAATTTGAAAAAGGGCCACTTTCGAAGATGGAACTACGAAATTACAGCATTTGGTGTTGCTTTTGTTTGTAATCTGTCATTTATGTGGGTACATAAACCATGTTGATAGTGCTCTATATTCATTAATCAAGCTGAAATTATGTCGCTTACGCCTGAAGAATGCACCAGAATACTTACAATGCTGGAAACCGGCCGGAGTCAGCGCGATACAGCCAGGACTGTCGGTGTGTCGCTGTCAACAGTACAAAGAGTTCTCCGACGTTACGAAGAAACTGGTTCTAACCTACGCAGACCAGGAACGGGCAGAACCAGGTGTACCACAGCACGAGAAGACCGATACTTGGTGAACACCATGCTTCGAAATCGCTTTCTCACAGGAACTGAACTCACCAATCAGTTTCGACGCCTCGGAGGAAGTAACCCAAGTGCATGGACAGTAAGACGTCGGCTTGCTGAATCTAACTTAAAACCCCTTAGACCTGCAAACGGCCCTAAACTGGAGCGTGGGCATCGTATTTCGAGACTAAGTTATGCCCAGAGCCACGTAAATTGGAGTATTGAAGATTGGTCAAAAGTTATGTTCTCCGACGAATCAAAATTTATGCTCTACAAGCACGATGGAAGACACAGAGTGTATCGAAGACCAGGGGAAAGATTCAAGCAAGCATGCATCGAAGAAAAAGTAGCCTACGGTGGTGGGTCTGTACTTGTGTGGGCCGGAATTTCTTCTGAAAGTCGCACAGAGCTGGTGATCATAGAAAACGGCTCTTTAACTAGCGTAAGATATGTGGAAGAAATCCTCAATGATCACGTTGGTCCATTTATGGTCAATTTAGGTGAGGATGCTATATTTATGCATGACAATGCCAGACCTCATACAGGTAGGATTGTGAATGACTACCTTCAAGAGATGAACATTACTCGTATGGAGTGGCCAGCGCGCAGCCCGGATATCAACCCGATCGAGCATGCTTGGGACGAGCTAGGCAGATGCGTAAAACAACGAAACCCTCCCCCAATCACGCTTCGTGAGCTCAAAATTGCTCTCACAGAGGAATGGGAGAATATTCCCCAAAATCGTATAAGGAACTTGGTGTACAGCATGCCAAACCGCGTAAACGCAGTAATGGAAGCACGAGGAGGCAATACGAAGTATTAAAATTCAAGAAAATCGTAATAAGGTTCAAAAATTTCATGTTTCCTATTTTTGTTTTAAGGAGAGATCAGCAGTTTTTTTCTTTATGTAATTTTGTGTTAATAAAATGTATGGTGACTCATATTTTTTTTACTTTCATTTAAGGAGTATTACATTGTCTATTAAATACAATTTATTGCATTAACCTATCATTTTTAGTTTCCGAGATTTTTAACATTCTTTAAGTGACCCGGATTCATTGCTCTCGAGTGTATATTAACGTTAAATATTGAGAAAACCAAATATATGACATTTTCCATAAGGGATCCGGGTGTAAAAGAGAGTTTGTTCACTGTCAATTCTCATTCTTGTACAAACCTTAATTTTAATTTTAATGTTACAGATTGTACCTGTCCTAGTCTGCTCAAAACTAATTCTATTAAATACTTGGGAGTGGTCATTGACAGTAGACTGACATTTCAGGAGCATATTGAACTGCTGGCAAACAGAGTGCGAAAGCTTATTTACGTGTTCAAAAGCCTAAGACATGTGGCGGATAAAGAGCTTATAAAAACAGTATATTACGCGCTTTGCCAGTCAATCATCTCTTATTGCATTACAATATGGGGCGGCACATCTAAAACCCATCTCCTTATGCTGGAAAGGGCTCAAAGAGTGATTCTGAAGGTAGCTTCCTTTTTACCATTTTATCACCCAACCACAGATCTCTACCTGCGCAGTGATGTCCTCACAGTTCGTCAGCTATTTATCCTACATACTGTAACGAAGCAACATTCCCTGGTCGTTTTTGATCCGGAAAAGCAATACTCCAAACGTAGAGATGATAGGGTTTGTGACATCCACAAACTTAACACCAGCTTTGCACAACACTTCTTTTGTTACCTGGGTGCTAACCTATACAACAAGGTAAATCGCGTCGTGGCAATCTATAAGCTCACCAAGTCAGCTAGCAAACCCATTATAGTTAAATGGTTAAAGACACTAGATTACAAAACAACGGAAAGTTTGCTACACAGCTCTCAACTTTAAAATGTGCCTTATTACATTTATTACATACACACACCTTGCTTACAAATACATAATATTATACACACACAAGACACGAAACACATTTTCATTCTTCTTTTTTTTCTTTTTGAGGCCTTGTAATATTTGATATTATTATATAAGTTTCTTTTACATGTATATTATAAACATATAGGTTTAACATTTATTATTATTTCCTGTACGAGTACATGTATTTAGTTTTAGTTGTATCCATAATAACCGAGTCCGTTGGGTGATTGCCTGGTGATCTGTGATACAGGTTTACGCCTACTTCAGACACCAGTCCTCTCACAATTTTTAATATTGTTTATACGAATGGGTGCAATGTAAACTGATGTAAATTTGAGAGGAAAAATAAAGATTTATTTTTATTTTATTTTACCTGGAATTCATTACCAGCTCTCGTGTTTTTCCTTCTTCTTACAGTCCCAGGTCCTTAAAGCGGGGTGTGAAAAAGCATCTGATGAGGCCGCCAAGCTGAGTGTCACATACTTCAAGTATTTTTTCCTGGGCGTCGCCATTATATCATTTCTTGGTGTTTGTAAAGATTTATTCTCTTTCCTGAGACTATAGCTTCAGCATGTCTTCAGGCAAAGTGATTGTACGTAAGAACTTACTTAGTGTCTGTAACGGTGACCCTCTTTCCTGAGATTTTGCCTTTAGCTTACCATCAGGCGAGGTAAAGTCAAATTGGCGAATCCTAGATAAAAAAAATATATTTTTAGGCTCACATAATAAGGGGCAAAACTATTACCTTCAAACTTTATCATGAACTGTGTATTTTTTGTTGGATGGAGAACAATTCAATCCCTTAGTTGTCTTCTGCGACACCCAAGGAAAGAGATTGGGTGGCCCGATTCTTCTCCACTGACAACCAACACGGCAATACACTTTTTTCAAATTCAAATAATTAATATAACTGCGGTAGCCTAGTGGTATGGGTAATGGACTGCTGAGACGAAGTCTCGAGTTCGATCCCAGGTTTTACCATGGCACACACCAATGACTTTTCGATGCTTTTCGAAGTTATGTGTGTATTTATCGCAGGTTTATAAGTGCCCGCTTAATGGCAATAGACTCGCCACCTATTACATTGGGACCTAAACATAATCTGGCGAAATGTGGGTGATAGCACCTCTGCCTACCCCTTCGGGGATATAGGCGTGAATTTATGTTATGTTAAATAATTTTTTTTTTTTTACCTGCGCAAAATCCCCACGGATACCTCCCCACCGGAGCAGGTGGAGGAGGTTATGTCGGACTCGAACCGACTAAAACGCACGCCACCTGTGGGTCGCTTTGGTTGCCGAAGGTGAGGTTGACAGGCATATCCCTCGCATCCCGGCTGACCTAGGGCCATCTCTCGCGATCTGGCCCTCGTCTCGGGTGTGGGGACTACAGAGTCCCCAACTCGACCCCGGAAACGGGGAGGCGCGCCAGGCGCGCCACCGCCGCGGCCTGCTTCTGGCAGGGTGACAGGCGGCTCCACCTGTCACCCCCAAGCCGGCGCTCATGGGGGCGGAGGTCGTTCATCGACCTAGAAAACTTATATGCTAGTGATAGTAATTTACATACATACATATAATCACGCCTTTATCCCCAGAGCGTTAGAATTAATACCCACATTTCACCAATCATTAAATTAGGTTCCACGTAATAGGGGGTGAGCCTATTGCCGTCTTCCGTGTACTATTATTGACTCGAGCCATGCATCTGAGACTGAGTCTGGGCTGTATATATCTGTCTGATGTTAAACAGCTCCTTCCGTTAGTCGCCTTGTACGACACCGCATGGTAAGAGATGGAGTGGTCCAAATTCTACTCTGCCGGGAACCCCGCGGCTTTTGTTATCGTTAAGTAGCGGCGGTTAGTAATGTATATTAATTTATACATTTATCTAAATGTTATGTGGAGTTTCACCCAGTGACCCAGCAAACTTGAGTCATACCTTTTTTTTTTTTTTTTAGCTAGGACACGTCAATTGGACTTCCCCTTGCCTGATGGTAAGCTGAAGGCAAAGTCCCAGAAAAGAGGGTCACCATTACTTACACATACCGTGTGACAATGGTGACACTCAGCTTGACGGCCTCATCATATGCTTTTTCACGCCCCGCTATCCTATCTTTAAATACGCTTAGGAGGCCTATGGTGTTATGGCGGAGACTCGTGAGCATGGAAGCGATACGCTTTCTTATTATGGCGTAAAAATCTACAATCTGTTATGTTTAAACAGATATCTGTATAGGCATATACCAGTGGTGAAGGATGAACAATTTCAAAAGGAAGCCGGTGATTTGTTTGTTATGATCCATTGGGAAGGCGGCAGGCATCGGCTTATAGGGCCACTGGCAAAATACAGATGTAAGTATGCATATAAATACATTTTTATACAACTTAGGTCACAAGCACACGGCCCACCTGATGGAAAGTGGTTACTGTGACCTATGAACATGTCTAAGACTAGCAAAGTCACACCCGTGCTGCTGACCCTGTAAGAACAGAGAGATTCTGTACCCTCAGTGTAGAACACAAAATCTGGACAAGCCTTTGGTCTACCCACTGACAGCACAAAAACTCACTAGTGAGCTCTGGCTACCCTACTCACCACCGGTATACAGGTAGATCTAGGAAGAACATCGGACGTAATAAAAATTCTTTATACGACGTTACTTCAACCCAATCGGCACGTTTTACTGTTTTCATAAAACACTACTTTGTTACTTCTGTAGAACATTTCAAAATGTAACATGAATATCAGAATAACATGAAGCGGGCACACTTCTCCGGAATAGGTGTAATATAAATGGGTGTAACGATAATTCGGGCATTGATGGCCCACGTAAAGTATACCGAACTAGTAACGGTATTGAAAGAAAGATGAAAGAAAGAATATTGGCGCGAGTCGACACGTACGAACCAATCACGTGCCTACCACAAAACACAGTTATCTAATATGCATTTTATTGTTGACTGTACAGGCGCGCGACGAAAACTGAAGCGCTACGAAATTTTCTGTGTACCGTTTGCATAATAAGTTTTGTTATATTTATGGACAACTCATTATCATTTTAGTGTTGTTTTCGGTCCCGTTGGGCCGGACGAGTGGCAAAGAAAAATTAAGAGACATCATAATATCTTCCCGTGGATTTCGTAAAAATGATTAAGGGATAGAATTGTGTACCAGCTAGTAAACTTTATCGTTGATCCGACAATATATACAACTCGTACGAATTAACATGGCACTTGGATCGAAAATAACCCTCCTCTCCTCTCGCATCTCCTCACGAGGCCCTGCTCTAGTCCTTCGAGACTACCAGCATTCGCAACACTGCGTTGCAAGTTTGCCTTAGTTTGGGTTTCGTAGTTGTATGTTATCGGTTTTTATTTGAGATTTTTTATAGTTACGTTTCGGAAGTCAGGTGCCATGATAATGCGCACGAGTTATATAATAAATTAAATAATTTATCATTATTTATAACAAAGGTTAATGATTGAAAAAATGGGCAAGTCATTGAAGGTAGAGGAAACCCGTGAAGTGTCGGCAAAGGTAGACGGCGGACTGTTGTCTCTGCTTACCTTGAAATGTTCGCTATAATAACAATTCACCAGCAATTTCCCCAGCCAATTTGAGCATATAAAGACGGAAGTATATTAAAAAAAATTACAAAATAGCTCACAGAACAACAAAACAAACTTTTTATGCGAACGATACACAACAAGTGGCGTAGCGTTCGTAGACCACAACCGCGTAGTCGCGTAGAGGCCTACGAGCGTGCAACTTTGATGAGAGTCGTAGAGGCCACATGCCACCGCCCCGGCTTATTTGTTCTTTCAACTTGGCCGCCTTGGCCGTACTTAGCGCAGTTTTGTTCTTGTGTCAAGAATATTTCGTGAGACAAAGACGGTCAGATGTGATACATGTGCGCTACGTTGAGAGTGCCATATATGGGATGATCTTAATTTAGATATTCGTACTGCTTTGTGTTACTTTTTACCCGACTACAGCGAAGCCAAAGAAGGGTTTTAATTTTGACAGGCTATGTATATATGTATAAAGGTTCATCTGTTCCCTCATAGCTCCTCAACTACTTTTTAAAAGTGGATAAGTAAAGTATCGTTAGAAGGGGCTTGGTCGTCCACTAATTATAGGCTATATGACGCATCACTGAATCAAATGTAGCACCCTCTAGCAGTCGTAAGGTAATGTGTTAAAATATAAATTTGTATAAATTGTAGCTACTTACCCCAAAGAATATAAATAAAAAATAAATTTAACACTAAAACCTGACTACTAGAAAATCACGTTCTGAAAAGTATTAAACAAGAAAATATCAAGGATAGCCGTGATCGTATGCCACTTAGTCTAACAAAACAGTACATTGTAGGGAAAACCTATTTTCTTGTTTAATACTTTTTAGAACATGATGTTTCACTGGTCGGGTTTTAGTTATAACCATATTTTTCTTGTATTGACGGGTTATCAAATTTGGGGATAGGTACATTATCTCTACTAGGAGAATATATATTTTGAGTTCTAATTGAGAATTAATAAATTTTGAAAAATGGAAAAGTGGTTTGGTGATGTAGTGGTAGGTATTTAATCTTCAGCCGTAGCAAAAACGTCTTAAAGATATACCTGGTTACTGGCAATTGGCTCACCTGCTATTAAGTGGTACTAGAAATGAAAACATAAGATAGCTAAGATATTGACGAAAGTCAACATTACGACGGAACGGGATAGGAACCCGCAAATACTTCTTTCTAGAGATCCGTCTTGAATAGTTGGAATTTGTCAAAACTATTTGCTGTAGCTGAAGTCTTCAAAACAATGTTTAAAACGAAGACGAGAAGATGACGAAAATTTTCGCTACAGAAATCGGGTTCAGTTAGTAAATTATATCCATTAGAAAGCCACGGTAGTCGTGGGTTCAAATCCGGTCCAGGCAGTTGATTTTATGCAAATTAATTTTTATAAGTAAATAATAATATAAAAAAATGTTTGGGTAGACTAGCTTTTAAATTTTCGAGGTAGGACACAACTGTATTTCCGTCCTAATCGAGCATTCCAACTGGGAAAGCACCTCCATCCTGCAGAAAAATCATGGCTATAATATCCTCGTGTTGTGTTCCCGGCAGTGAGTAGGGTAGCCAGATCTCACTGGAGAGTTTTTGTGCTGTCAGTGGGAAGACTAAAGGTTTGTCCTGATTGTGTCCATCTACACTGATGGCACAGAAACTCTCTGTTCTTACAGGGTCGGTAGCACTGATGACTGGTGATGCACATGTTCATAGGTCACGGTAACCACTTTTCATCAGGTGGGCCGTCTGCTCGTCTGCCACTTAGATTGTATAAAAAAATAAGTTACTATAGTAACTAACACGATTATGGTATAGGTATATATAGGTACATGCCTTTAATTTGCCCGACATGGATAAAGATGCGAGCAACAGCATTAAAAGATATTTAAACTAATAAATATGAAATTTTAACTCATATGAAATTTTAACTCGTATGAAATAAAACTCTACACAAAACTCTCGCGCAATAAAACTATTTCGTAAAGGGTTGTGGTAGACCCCCAAAATTCTGATGTTTTTATCACGAATGATATCTTAGAAGTTCTACTTGTAGATTAAAGAGATGGACGGGACGCCTGCTGACGTCAATTGTCAACTTCGGATGTCAACAACATGCGAGCCGGTGGCGATACTCTCATAATATCTTCTATAAATATCTCTTACTTTAGGAAATACTAAGTAATGTGATTGATCACGTTTTTTTGCTATTGTGATATTAGATGAAGTTGCAATATAATATAATTTAAAGAAATATAGGTATTTTAACTATTATGGTCACTCACATCAGTATCAAAATAACAGCTGGAACTGCAAGGCGGAAAGACAGCCAACCTTTTTACCCTACATCAAAATAGTGACAGATAAGATCGCTAACATCCTGAAGAAGCTTTCTGTTAAAACTATCTTCACTTCTTTTAAAAAGCTGTCGCAATACCTGCGCTCATCCAAAGATGGCTCTCTGGGTTGCATGCCGAATCAAGGAACACATCAGGGTAGTCAAAAACAATGAACCGCAATCATACCCCAACAATAAATCTGCAATCGCTCAACATTTATTGGAGTCTGGTACTGACCACTGAATTGAGTTGCATAACCCTTCGATACTCTCGACAGAACGCCACTATATACTAAGACTGGTTAGGGAAACGATTGAAATCAAAGAGTATAAAAATAAAATAAAAATTTCTATCGTGAGGATGGGTTTCAACTGCCGAATTTCTGGCATCTAGTGGTCCGTCCATGCAAAAACAACCGGAAAAAAACCAAAACAAAATCACGAGAGGATAGTGGTAAGTGTGTCGTGAACGTGATCGAGATCGGGTTCGAGTTTGTAGTGAGAGTGAAACCAGTGGTAGTACTGGTAGTGCAGTAAAAGAACTTGAAAGAGGGTAGATCGATATATTACTCCCAGAAAAAACTTTTTGTCTGTTCACCGCCAATACGTCAGTTCCTCCATGATCATAGTAATATCGGAAACTTGAAACAATGCAACATGGTAAATATCCCGATTATTTTGATACTGAAGTCACTTAGGCTACTTTTATTTAAAATAAAATATTAGAGGTACGCGCCAAAGGAAAATTCAGATCAAAGTCCGCGCGTATATCTATGTGGCGTAGCGTAGCACTCAATAACCCACCCATGCTGCCCTTTCAACAAAAACATATACGCAAAAATATAAAAAAAAAGTATCTATTAACATACTTTTATACAGTTTAATAAAACTTTTTGTAACAACCCCGCGAACATTTCAAATAACAACCCCATTTCACCTACGCTTGACGTCCCCCTACATGTACATGGCAGCTATTGACATTCACGTTTCAAGTCTCGGCTGGGAAGTCGTCGTCCCGCCCTACATTCCCGCATAACCCAGCAATCGATCACTGGGAAATTTGGAATAAACGCAGACAGTGTTATTGACACGGAACTTAGATACTCTTTATATAAAGATTCTTAAGTTATCAGAAGGAATAGTGGAAAAAGAATTGTTGGAGATTATTATTTGAATAGTGTTTTAACAGCCTCTGTGGCGTGGTGCGAATTCCATCCCCGCTCAATGCAAATATTTACATACATACATACATACATAAAATCACGCCTGTTCCCGATAGGGGTAGGCAGAGATCATGGATCTCCACTTACTACGATCCTGACATACTACTCTCGCTTCATTCACTCTCATTACATTCTTCATGCATGCTCGTCGGTTTAGAGTACTCCTGACCCGCCCCTTTTCTAAAACTTCCCCGATTCGGTCCAGGTATGTGCGCCTAGATCTTCCCCTTCCGACGGTACCATCCACACTCGCCTCGTACACCTGTTTTTTTTATTTATTTATTTATTTAAGCTTTTTGCACAAACAGACAGAATGTACAAAGGCGGACTTAATGCCACAGGCATTTTCTACCAGTCAACCTTAGGGTGATGCAGAGATATTAAAAGTAGGTGCTCGAAGTGTTCTAGTGATAGTTTCGTCAGTTAGGTACTAAATAATATTTTTATAATAAAAAAAATAATTAAATAATTAAAAGTAAATAAATAATTATATATCCATATATGAATATATACAAACATCATAAACTACATACACATATAGACCAATATATACATAAATATATGCATAAAAATAAAAAGAACATATATATATATATATATATATATATATATAAATATTGATACAAATACATTTCAAATACATACAGATGCGATGTGAAATGATTTGTTTGCCAACTATGGGTTGCTGTAGAGCTGGTGTACTCTGGTCTTAAATATGAAACGGTTTGTCGACATTCTGATTTCCAGGGGAAGCGCGTTCCATAAAAGAATAGCCTGGACTAAGAACGAAGAGTGGACAAGGCTTGTCGTGTGAGTGGGACAGTGTAGGAGTAAGTTGTTAGACGAGCGTAAATTTTTATTATGGTTAGAGCCGAGTAAGTGGAGCTGACACTTTAAATAAGCTGGGGCATTGGGAGAGTTTAGTAGGGTATATATCAAAGTGACAGCTCTCAGACTCCGTCGCCTTCGTATAGGCAACCAACCCAGCTCAGTACGACAAGCCGAAACGTGGTCATACTTCTTAAGATTGTAGACGAATCGAATGCAATTGTTGAGAAGTCGGTCAAGTTTATTGAGCAGATCTGCATTCAGGTCGAAATAGCATACATCACCATAGTCAAAGATAGGAAAGATTAAAGTCTGCATGAGCATTGTCTTGGTTTTAATAGGAAGAAAGTTTTTAAGGCGATAAAGAGCCCTTAGTGTCCCTGTCACTCTCTGGCAGACGTTAGTGACTTGAACCCGCCAACTGAAGGTTGAGTCAAGATTTAGGCCCAAGTTCTTAACACTAAGTGTGACAGGAATTATTTTGCCATCGAATATAATAGCTGGCATGATCACGTCCTTCAACCTTCGCATCATGTACACGCTGCCCACTATCATACTCTGGCATTTGTCAGGGTTAACGGCCAGTCCAAACCCGTCACACCAACGACGTATAAAGGATAAGTCTGCGTTTACTTTATCGATAGCCTCCGAAATGTTATCCACAGGGGCTTGGCTATACAACTGCAGGTCATCGGCATACAAGTGATACGCACACTGAAGATCGGAGGTTATGAAGTTAATAAATAAGGAGAAAAGAAGTGGAGAAAGTATACCGCCTTGAGGGACCCCAGAGTCAAGATTGCACCAACTCGATGACTCCTCATCGGCACAAACTGACTGCTGGCGGCCCTGAAGATATGAAGAGAACCAATCCAGTTCATCAGATGAGATTTTAATGTGGGCAAGAATCGACAAAAGAATGTCATGGTTCACACAATTGAATGCGTTGGAAAAATCTACTAAGACCATCACAGTAACCATAGTCTTTTCCATACCATCCCTGATGTCACCCGTTACCTTTAGGAGAGCAGAGGTAGTGCTGTGTCCTGGCCTGAATCCTGATTGCAGTGGACTTAATATGTCATTACGATGTATAAAATTAGACAACTGTCTATGCACACATACCTCCAGCACTTTGGATAGAAACGGAAGGATCGAGATCGGACGAAAGTGTTTGGGAAGCGAGGGATTAGAAATTTTGGGAAGAGGACGGACATAGGCTTTGCGCCACAATATAGGAAATTGACCAGAATCTAGTGAAAAATGGATAATGTGGGAAATGGCTGGGAGCAGATGGTCCAGGATAGAGGTAATCATTCGACGACTAATATTGTCACAGCCCACTGCCCTAGATTTGATGGACAAGATGATTTTTTTGATCTCATCCAATGTAATTGGAGAAAACTGAAAAGGTGTATAACTGGGACTGGTCAGCCCGGCTATGAAGTCTACCGTTTGACGTTTGGTTGTCCCATCAATTGCAAGAGAGGTGGAGAAAAAACGATTAATGGCATCTAACTCAATCGTCTTGGGTAGCCCCAGTTGCCTTGACTTACCAATTCCCAAAGTCCCGAGAAACTTCCAGACCTCAGCTGGTGATGAGCAAGTTATGTTATCAAAGATGTGTCGGCGTTTAGCGTTCCGTATCACCTGGTTACACCGATTCCTGACCGCCTTGTAAGAGTCCCAATTGATGTCCGAACGACTTTTTTTAAACTTAACAAATGCCCGGTCTCTGCGTTTCATAGCAATTCGAACCTCATTTGTAAGCCACGGTGCCGGAGGGTGCTTCAACCTCACCCTCCTAACAGGGGCATGTATATCGAAGAGGGTATTTACTGTTTTGTTGAAGAACAGAACTTTGTCATCAACCGTGGTAGCCTCTGCTAAAGGCGCCCAATCGATCTCCGCAGCATCAGCACACAATTTGTTAGTGTCCATTCGACCAAAACAACGCCTCTGCAACACTTTAGGTTTGAGTTTAGGTGGTTTAAGAATATAGGAGACATAAAGTAAATCATGATGTGAGAAGGCCGGTGCTAAAAACTGACCATGAAAGTTAATAAGACTAGGAGAAGAAGTAAGAATCAAGTCGAGCCAGGTATCCTCCACGTCCTTATTGTGGTGTGTGGCCTTAAGTGGCAAAACGTGAAGACTGGCTGCCTCGACGATGTGAAGGAGTTTGTGAGCCCTTGGAGAGTCACCTGCGAGAAGATTAGTGTTAAAGTCACCCATGATGATGTGATGCTCGTAGTCAGACCCCAACGATTCTAATACCAATTCAAAGTCGGTGAAATAATCGACTGTGGGGGGACAGTACACAGCGCCAAGGATCACCCTGACACCCCTGACCCAGACCTCAAGGAAAAGGAACTCGGCGCTAGCTGAGTATTGTGAAGGAGATGAGGTAACCATTTTGAAAGGTAGATCACTACGGAGATATATGGCTACACCACCTCCCTCCTTACCCAACCTGTCGTTTCTAATCAAAACAAATCCAGGGAGTGGGTAATAAGAAGAAAGAAGATTAGGCTTCAAAAAGCTCTCGGAAATCAGAATTGCATGGATGTGAGAGTCAGCAAAGGTCGCTACAAGGTCACTGTAATGTCCGGGCACGCTCTATGCATTTATGTGACAAACATTAAATGACTGTCCCATGTTTTGTTCAAAACGTCTACAAAGTTTATCACCAAGTAAAACAGCATTATTTGGGGTTGAACAGAAATCCATATCATCGGCAGAAAAATAGGAATCACTATCAGACAAGTCATTATCACTCATAATAATTATAATAATAAAAATAAATAATATATTAAGTACTTAAATATATAATAATAGTAATATTTGTATAAAAAAATAAAAATGTACCAGTACAATAAATACGTTGAGTTGTTTTAGTTCAGTCTCTGCACCACCCGCCAGCAAACAGTCACAATTGCTGTAAAAATACAATTATATTTAAACACTGTATATAAAAAATAAAAAAAAAAAAAAAAAAAAAAAAAAAAAAAAAAAAAATGTGTTAGTGATGTTTCGTTAGTCTTCTTTCATTCATTCTCTCAACATGACCAAACCATCTCAACATTCCTCTCTCAATTCTCATCACTACAACTTCTATCACGCCACATTCTTCTCTCAAATCGTGCAAATATTTGTATGCATGAATCAGTCGTTACGGGTATTCGGAGCCCTAAAAGTCGCCTTTTGGTTGTGGTTTGTGTGGTTGTGGAATCAGATGGCAGTCGCTTCACGGAAAATATATAAGTTAAGCCAAATTTGCAGTAAGACCGGTAATGCGGACCTTAGACTCCGAAGCTTCGGATGCGACTGGGATTACCGCTTAGATAAAGAAGAAGCGTTTGTTGGAGAGTGTTGAAATATTTTTAATATCGTTAGATTGTATTGTTCTTTTTCAGAACAATAAGGTTGTTAAGGTTGTTAAGGTTGTTTATTGTTGTTGTTGACTGTTTGGATCAAATAAATATTATTGAGGCACTTATACATCCGTATTAGGAGAAAAGGTAACAGCAGGCTGAGTTCTTTGACTTACTAAAAAAAATAGGGCCTGTTTATCCGAGGAAATTTATTTACATTCCGGCAGCCAATCTAGTATACCTTTTTAAAACCCCTCAGATTCTCTCCCCTTACTGGAGCCATCGAGGGTGCCTTTATTGGACTCGAACCCACTAAGACTCCACGTCATCTACCAATTATTGCTGGATTAATGTCAATGAAGAAGATAGATATGTCTTCTTTTTAATAAAACTACTATTTTATAGATTAACACAAATATATTTAACTGACGCCATTTTCGTTTGTTTTTTGTCTGAAAGTTAGTTTCTTTTAGTAAAAAAAGTATACATGTCAGGAAGAAAAAAGTTTGTAATACAAAAAGGTCAGCAACGCTGCTTGTCGCCAATATGACTGACTGATATTACTGGTAACGCGGCTGACCCAGGGCCCCCTTGAGTGTGGCACCTCGGTGTCTTAATATAGCCCCTGATAGGGGGAGGCGCACATCGCACTGCCGCCTCGGCCCGCTTCTACTAGGTTAACAGGCAGTTCCACGGGCCTGGGTGATGGCACGCTCGTGGAGGACGAAGGCTATCTACTTATCCTACTGTAAATCTATTGGTGTACAATAAAGAATTATCTATATATTTACCTCCGGCGCCCGAGTCGCCCTGCTTAAATTCCAATCCCTAATATATTAATTGTGTACGGGCAAACCCGAAAATTTCGCTAGCGTAGCTTTTGTGCTGCGCTAGCATTGCGTCATATTCATTTTATTACATAATTATGTAATTTAAGTCAGTGCCAATAAATGAGTCATTCTGATCACATGTGCTTCAATCAAGGAAATCTCGACGCAGTACTCACTAGCAGTCATCCCAGTAAAGATCATATATCATTTAAAAGGTGTTAGGTCTCTGACCGTGTAAATTGTTTGTTTCAGTGAACGCTACAGACTGCGGGGTGCGCGGGCGCGAGAGACGGGGGGCCATGCGCGCTCGCAGAGGGTAGCCAGCAGCCTGGCGGGGTACGGGCGCCACTCGGCGTACGCGGGCGGTACGGCCACGTACCACTCGCGTGCGCCCGCCGTGCCCCTCAACGCCAGTGAGTACACCTTATTGCTCTCTTTTTTATAGGTTATAGGGATACTTGTTAATTATACACTTACGTTTTTAAAGTGTATAAAATTCCCCATTAAATCTCCCGTCGAAGCCGGTGGGGGTGGTTATGGTGGAATTACGCACGCCGGATTATTGGAGACATATCTCATTGCATCCAGGCCGACCCAGGACCAACACTTTCAAGCTGGCCTCTTTCGGATGTAGGTATCACGTTCTCCCCATCTTCCCCCAGGGGTATAGGGTGGGCGCATATTGCTCCACCGCCTTGGCCTGCTACTATAAGGGTGACAGGCGATTTAACCCGTCACCCGGCTCGTGGTGTGCTCGAAGTGTACAGTGTGTTGAATGTACAATGTTTCACAATCATTGAGCATTAAAATTGACAAAGATGCAGTAGTTATTATATGTGTTTATGTGAATGTTTCAGTCAGTGAACAGTTGACCCAAAAATATCAATGATTTGCAGCATTAGGTTAGGACGCCTTTATGTCAAATCATCAACCTTGTTTTTTCAGTCCGTATCCTTTCACCAGGAGTGGTTATGTCGGACTCGAACTAACTAAAGCCTAATGCCGTCTGCGGTCTCAGTTACCGGGATTTATGGGTACGCCATAAGGCATTTCCCTCGCACTCCGGCTTCTGTGTAGCGCCTTTGCCTTTTCTCATCCTATACCTATTTATACTGTTGATCGATGGCACTTGGTGGAATCCGTAGTTACACAAATTAAGAACATACTTGTACTTTTGACCTGATCGGTTTTGCCTTACGGCATCCTCAAATGTTTATTATGTTAATTTTAATGAAAATCTTTGAGGATACCGTAAGGCGAAACGAGTCAGGTCTAATTAAATAGTGTGGAAGAAGTTATTGAAGTGTTGTGGTGTTTTCATTACAATCCTATGCCTTTTATCAACTCGGAGTCGACTTTGAGTCTATTACGAAGTGGACATACTTCGATATTTTCCGTGAAACGACTCTCGATTGATCTCCTTAATAAATCACTGGAAATAATTATCGAAGTTTTATAGTTAGTCCCGGTTATCGGACCGTGCGCAGTAGAAAATTTCCAGTGTTGGAACTAAAAAAAATTACAGGGCCTCACCTCGGCGTTTGAGGTAGATGTGCTCCTACCTCATCTTGTGAGTATAATACTATAGATCCTAACAGTAGGGTAAGCAAAGCTAACAGACACTCGTCGAATATTATTAAACCTCTGAGACAATCCCATCAGTTCCGCTTAATCCCGATCTACTCGTTTGTCAAGACATTTGTTTTTCGAGAACGGCCCTGACCGACTTACCTACTTACATTTGCTCAATATCCTTTATTTGTCATCCGTTCAATGTTCCCAAGCTTCTTCATAATACATATTAAGTTATTAGCTTTAGCCCGCGGTTCTGCTCGCGTTTAAAACTGGTCCGATATTCGTGATTCACTAGAACCAATTCTCGGGATAAAAAGTGCCATAAGTGCTATTAAGTGTTGGGGGTGACAGGTGGAGCCGCCTGTCACCCTGGCAGAAGCAGGCCGCGGCGGTAGCGCGCCTGGCGCGCCTCCCCGTTTCCGGGGACGAGTTGGGGACTCTGTAGTCTCCACACCCGAGAAGAGGGCCAGATCGTGAGAGATGGCCCTGGGTCGGCCAAGGTGCAAGGGAAATGCCTGTCATCCTCACCTTCGGCAACCAAAACGACCCACAGGCGGTGTGCGTTTTAGTCAGTTCGAGTCCGACATAACCTCCTCCACCGGCTCCAGTGGGGAGGTATCTGTGAGGATTTCGCGCACGGTAAAAAAAAGTGCTATTAAGTGCTGGTTTGGCGTCATGGAGTGTGATGGGTCCACTACTATGCATGCTGGGCACCCATGTTAGTAAGACCCTTGGCCATGCGAAGTGAATAGCTAAATTCCGAATGAGGCCGCCAAGCAGAGTGCTATGTTATTGTAACATTACTTAGTGTCTGTAATGGTGACCCTCTTTCCAGAGAGTTTGCCTTTAGCTTACAATAAAGTGAGGTGAAGTCATATTGGCGTATCCTAGATTAAAAAAAGCTGAACATTAGCCTCCGAGGTGAGGACCTCTGATGTGACCGGGATTCACGCTATGATGAAAGAAAGAAAAGAAAGAAAAACCTTTTTATTTCGATACAACATCGACTAATAAATACTTAGGTACTAAACACATTAAAAACAATAAACACAACAAATAAAACAAAATTAGTCCTGTTGCACCCAAAAAAGGAGCCAGTTCAGCATGGTGCCGGGCACAAGTACCTGACGCTGGGTTTCAACTATTCATGATGTACTAATGTGTAATATATCATGACGTGTGTGTTTTGCCAGATTATAATCTATCTCTGTTGATTATAATTGCATCTAATTCCTTAAATGAATTATTCTGTATTCGCCCCATTTTCATGAAATTTCATTGACTTCGTGAATTTTAGTTCACGTTTCGTCTCACATCTTAAAGTTTTTGTACTATTCTAATGTGATTGAGAACATTCGCCCATTCATTCAACATTTGACATTTATGACACTTGTAAAATAAAATTAATGAAAGGAAAAAATCTTTATTACCCTTCTAATATATAAAATTCTTTCAAGTTAAAGTTCCCATACTGTTATCGACAAGTTATTTCTGAGTATAAACTTCACCACATGCTTTACTGTTCGAACATGTCTAATTAATTTCTATCGTTAGTTAAAAATATAAGCCATTTCGACATAAAATAAAACATAGTTATAACTAGCTAATTGTCAGCAAGGTTATTGACTTTGTGTTTAAGTAGGTAATATTTGAAGTCCACGGCACCACCCGCGGGTGAGTCGGGTTTTAGTAATTTTGGTCATACCTCTGGTTTTACTGAACCAACTGTGAACAAGGAAACGAAAGATTTTAAGATTGACCAATATCTTTCTGCGTAATATTTTGACCAAAATCTTTCTAATTCAACGACTACCTATACTTAACAAAGAGCAATTATTAACATTTTTGTTTGTCTGTAAGCAAACGATAATCTCCGAAACGACTGGGCCACAATAGTGACTGAGCTGGGCTTCGATTCTGCTAAAGCAAAATCACTGTTATACCACGCAGAGCTGCTATGCCGCATGCTAAAAACTTCAATTAATTTTGGACTTTAAAGTAATGGTACTAAAATCCAAAATTAAAAGGCTTTTTGCATGATTAAGTGTAATGAAACTCTTTTTATTTAATTTTATACTTTAACCGCATAGTAATAAAGTTCAAAAATTTAATGCCCTTTTAGCAGTGCCTGTGGTATGACAATTGTTTTGCTTTAGTAGTAGAATCGGGAACCTGATGTTATAAGGCGTTTACGCCATTTATAGCTTATAAATATTTAGATCGAAGTCCGTGGACGAGGTCGCGAGCATAGCTAGTATGTAACGATTATTATATTGTTGATTGATGGCACTTGGTGATTTTTTTGTTACACATATTGAGAACTCACTTGTTCTTTTCCACAGTATTTTTCATTGTTTATAAACCTGACCGGTTTCGCCTTACGGCATCCTCAAAGGTTTGACATTTAAGTCATTTAATTTGGATATATGTTAAATTTCATTGTAAACCTTTGAGGATGCCGTAAGGCGAAACCGGTCAGGTCTAATAACAATTAGAAAATAACGTGGATAAGTACAAGTTTAGTGAGTTCTCAATATGTCTAGTATGTAATATTTGCGTAAACCGCACACGGTGCAGAACATCCGATCAAGAACCAAGCGGTTCGGTGACTCTTTCCTCTGTCGCCCCATTAAGGCCTGGAATTCATTACCAGCTCACGTGTTTCCTTCTTCCTACAGTTACGGGTCCTTTAAGCGGGGCTTGACAATGCATATGATGAGGCCGTCAAGCTGAGTGTCACCATTGTCACACGGTATGTGTAAGTAATGGTGACCCTCTTTTCTGAGACTTTGCCTTCAGCTTACCATCAGGCAAAAAATATTATAATGTTCGTACAGTTTACAAGACTGTAAACATTACTTCTCCATACATATCACTGTGGAAATTTTTTATCACTCGTACAAAAGTTAGTCTCGGTACACACAGCAAGTAGAGTGTAGGTTGAAAATACAAGGTTCGCATGGCATATTATTATGTCATGATATTTGTTGCCATATATTGTCACGATAGTGTTGTACCCGGGTACGTGGTAGAATCCAGAATTTAATGACGCTCCATGTGACATATCACAGAATCTTAAACTTCATTAGTTTGAATCAATAATAATAATAATCAATAATCAATTTAATTCGTCAAACATAGGTAAAAAAGTTGTTACAATAAAAAATATAATGCTCTTCAATGTTTCGCCTAAAGGCATACGAAATAATACATTATTAGTTAATAAAGTTAGATAATAAAAATAAAAAAAGCAATGTCAGTGAAAATTGAGATGCAATGTGCTAAGTCCATAGTCGCCAAAAATGTGCAATCCAATCAAATGTCAAAATATAATATTATGGAAATATGGTATACAAATCAAAGTAGCAGATGTCAAATGTTATCATTTAAAAATTCATTAATTGAGTAATAAGTTTTGTCAACTAGAAAGTTAAATAGGCTACGCTTGTATTCACTAATGTTTGAGCATGTCCTAATATGTTTTGGGATTTTATTAAGTATATAATTTTGGTGCCATTGCATGCATTGAATGTTCCTAAACCGTCATACATTATGATTAGTCGTATTATACAAAAAAAATCTGATTGGTCATTATTTTCAACACAGAATAAGCGAAAAGCATAATAGTAAATGTGAGTTTTTTTTTACGTGCGATAAATCCCCACGGATGCCCCCCGCCAGAGCCAACGGGAGAGGTTATGTCGGACTCGAACCGACTAAAACTCACGACGCCTGTAGGTCGTTGAGAGAGGTGAGGTTGACAGGCATATCCCTCGCAATAAATGTGAGCTAGTAACCAATGGAACATGGAACTCGAACGATAGTTGCTGAACATTTTTTGGTCACTTTATATGTTCAGCATATACATATATACATAAAGTCTCGACTTTTTCCCAGTGGGATAGGCAGATGCTACTGTTTTCCCCTTGTCACGGTCTTTCGTTTCTTGTAGAAGAAAGTAGTTTCATAATTGTTTTCATACATGCTCGCCGGTTTCGGATACGCTTGACATGTCATTTCTTCAAAATGTCTTCGATTTGATTAACATACGTATGTCTAAGTCGACCCCTAGCGGGTTGTCCGTTCACCCTCGCTTCATAAATTTGTTTAGTCAATCTTCTTTCGTCCGGCATATAAAATGCAGTCTATTTGAGAAATTTGGCCAGCTAATTATTTTTTGAAAGAAATTGAATACAGGTTTTGGACAATATTTTCATGACATTATTCCAGTTGCTTCTCAATACATTTATGAAAATATCTTATATGTACGAAAAAACCTAAATATTTTCGAAAAACTATCTGATGTACACAATTTTAATACGAGAAATAAAGATAAACTAGTTGTACCAAAACTTGGGCTTCACAAGGTTTGGCGATTCATTTGTAGGCAGCTGCATAAAAATATTTAATAAAATTCCTCAGAACTTGATTAATATGCCAATAAATAAATTTAAAATAGAAGTGAAAAAAACTTTAATGAGTAAAGGTTACTATAAAGTGGATGAGTACATTAATGATGTTAATGCGTGGTCAACATAAGTCTCTTGCTTGCTCGCACAAAATAAATTGTAAACTAAAGCAAATTTAAAAAAGAAAAATAATCTAGTTCTAATGTAGTTCGCTGAGTTTCTTGCTGGTATCTTCTCAGTAGAACTAATCTACCGAACCAGCGAAAGAATCATTTTCTAATGGTTTATTTTTACATTATTTAATATTTTTATATTATTTCTTGACATATATAATTGTAAAATTTTGACGTTCATATGTGCTCTTTGTGTGCCTAAACTGAATAAATGAAATTGATTCTTTGATTCTTTGATTCTTGATTCCTAAGGAAAAAAAATCGAACTCGGGCGTTCTCAATAATTTACATATAGCAAATCTCTGGTGTTACACACGTCCATAGGCCACGGTAACCACTTTCCATCAGGTGGGCCGTATGCTTGTCTGCCACCCAAGTGGTATAAAAAATTCTAAATTCTTCTGATGAAACAATCGGACGCCCTTACCACCTCGTGACACCGATCATCTAAACTAACTTAACATTCTGGATTTTGCTACGTTATCATTGTACATACTGCTCAGTAAGTACTCTGTGTACCCAGAACAGAGCGTGACCCGATTTAAAAAAAAATCGTGACGGCTCCCGTTGAGTAATTAAGGCTTCTAAAATGATTGGCATGGCTATTACAGTGATTATTATATAGTAGAGCTTCCTTGCTTTTTTGTGCACAAAATACCCACGGATGCCCCCCCACCAGAGCCGGTCGGAGGTTATGTCGGACTCGAACCGACTATAATGCACGCCAGCTGTGATGTTCACTATTGTCCATTATTACTAATTGTAGTGTTATGGTTTAATAGTAAACAGTATTTAATATCAAAAGAGTGCAACCATTAACACAGAATTTACAAAACGTCAAAATGGACCATCTCATGACATGGTAGGACACGACGGTATTTCCGTCCAATTGAGCAGTCCGACTGGGGAATTACCTCCGCCCTACAGAATACCGCGGCTATAATAACCTCGTGTTGTGTTCCTGGCGGTGAGTAGGGTAGCCAGAGCTCAATGAAGAATTTTTGTGCTGTCAGTGGGAAGACCAAAGGCTTGTCCTGATTTTGTGTTCTGCACTGAAGGCACATAAAATCTATGTTCTTACAAGGTTGGCAGCACTGATGTGACTCCACTGGTGTTACACACGTTCATAGGTTACGGTAACCACTTTCTTGTCTGCTACCTAAGTTGTATAAAAAATACTACTTAGTTGTCATTTATCTATTGCTAGTTTCATACATCTTTATATATAATTTTGATATGATGGCTACCATACTCTACATACCATTGGCCTAATTACTATTCCCATTAATAATTAATTACTTTCTCCATATTAAGGTTGGCGTGTCTAACGCACAGGACACGATTAGGGACGCGGTTTGTATACCTACTATACAGAGTGAAAAAATAAGTCCAGTCTTGGAGAGAAACTGCTTTAAATTCTTAAGTTGTCTCATTTTACTAAAGAGGCATTCATTTATTAAAAAAAAACATAAATGCATTCAAAGATTTTCTACATCTCGCCAGAAATCGAAACGACTAAAGTCCGAAAAAAACCATTCTGTATTTTTATGGCATCAATCGATAGTGTAAATCGTAAGGATCAAATCTCTCTAACAAATGGGGTAAACTACCTATGTACTTATACTGTTATAAAATTATCAAAACTAGGGTTGACGACCTTCGTGGCGTAGCGGTAGAGCATTCGACTGCTATGCAGGGGGTGCGGGTTCGATTCCCGCTCAGTGCAAATATTTGTATGCATGAATATGTATATTTGCATTGGTCTGGGTGTTTCTATGTATAATATGTATGTATTTACAAAAAAAAAGTATCTAAGTATGTTTATCCGCATTCTAGATTCCATAACACAAGCTAGTTAAGCTGTGCTTACCATGGGACTAGATAGCGTTGTGTAGAATGTCGTGGAATATTTATTTAATATTTTTATATTGATAAATTTTAATCCAAAATTATTTTATTTTATACAATCTAGGTGGCAGATAAGCGCATGCAATACCAGGGGCGTTATACTCGCGCTGCTGACCCTAAAGAAACCTTCTAATACCCCTCTTGAAGAACCCCGTATTGTAGGCGCTTGGGAAAACCGCAGCCAGGAGTTCATTCCACAGCTTGAGTGTGCGTCGGATGAAGTGTCTTTCATACCGCACAGTGCGCACCGTCTCAGGTCACAATGTGTGAGGATGAATTCCCTGCCTATGGCGAGCGGTGCGATGATAGAATGTACCTATGGGCATCATGTCCGTTTGTGAGCTATGAATGCCTAAACGACTAAATAGATAATGATGCGACTTTAAATCTGCTGTATATTTGAATTCAATTGGTTGACGATAGCCAATATCCACCCAGGTGGAGCCGTGTGAATCAGTCAGAATTTAGATAATATTTTAAAGAATCTAGTTTGTTAATAAAAGTTTTTTTTCTACATACACATTCACTGTATTTAAATTGTCTGTCCCAATATAAAAAAATAATAAAAAGAAGTTATTGAAAATTACATCATCTCAATCAGCTACTCAAATAAAAAAGCTGTTTTCAATTCTTCGTACATCATATTTCAATACGTATTTCAAAGAAAAAATCTTTTACGTATTAAATGTCTTTCGGGGAACAAAAATGTAATTACCTACATTTTGTATTAGCTTCATGAGCGTATTAATTTACAAATAATTAACAGACGAGAAGAAAGCGAGTGAGACTTCGATATAGGCAAGACTACGCCACTCGGGTTGCACGTGTGTGTATCTCAGCTTTATCATATATTGCGTATTTAGTTCCCATGACGACTTGCATTGTAGTATCGAGAGAGGAATGTACGTTATTGTGCTCGCTTTAGCGGTATTTCAAATTATCACCGTGATGTATGTAAGCTATTCGTTTGCTTATTACTTGTGATGTCGCTTTGAATATCGTGTTATATTGTGTTTGTGTGAGAATTGGGACAAATGTTTCCTAATATTCAAATATAATATATATAGGAGGTAGGACACGGCGGTATTTCCGTCCAATTGAGCAGTACGACTGGGGAAGTACCTCCGCCCTACAGAATACCGCGGCTATAATAACCTCGTGTTGTGTTTCCAGCGGTGAGTAGGGTAGCCAGAGCTTACCGGAGAGATTTTGTACTGTCCGTGGGAAGACCAAAAGCTTGTCCTGCTTTGTCTTTTACAGTGACGGCACAGAAACTCTTGTTTACAAGGTTGGCAGCGCGAGTGTGACTCCCTTGGCGTAGCACACGTCCATAGGCCACGGTAACCGCTTTCCATCAGGTGGGCCGTGTGCTTGTATGCCAAACTAGTGGTATAAAAAAAGAAAACATATTTGATTGAGAATAGCAGTAGTGAAATATAGCACAACTTTCATTGTCATATTCTGAGTTCTAATCCGATTACATCCAAAGTTTTGGAGCCCAGACTTGTTCTCCTACAATCAAACTTATCGTAGTCCATGGCTGGACTTATGCTTCTCCCAATGTTGGGAGGCTTTGACTTACACCACGCTGACCAGACAGGTTGGTACAGGGTTCTATTTAAAGTTTTCCTTCTCTCGCAGTGATATCGTCTGCGCATTTTTCCGTTAGTCACCTCTTACGACACCTTTAGAATAAGATGGGGTGGTAATTCTTGTATTCTTTCTCTGTCACCACGTGCATGGAAGGCGGATGGAAGGAATTGGTCTCCTAAATCACTATGATTTGGTTTATTTTTGCTTCTATCGGAGCGATTGCCCTCTAACTTCCTAACTTCGAGAGGAAAGAATGCAACAAAGTCTCGTCCACTGGTATGAGGTTATAGTTGCGCCATGCACAATGCTTCTCTATGTTTATGCAGTTGTCGCTTTTTAACTGAAAGGAAACAGGATTTTGTGGTGATGGTTTAGAAGACAAACGTACTGAGTAAATCTTTTGCACTTAGCATATTTGTCTTCTTCGCCATCAATATAAGGTTTATAATTGAACGTACAATTTTTTTCACTTAGTATGTTTGTTTTCTAGACCATCGATATAAAACGTTAAAAATTGATCAGGTTCCACCCCATCTCTTCCCATGCGGCATCGTACAAGGTGACTAAGGGATAAGGCTGTTTAACAACAGACAGATATATACAGCCAAGACTCAGCCTCAGATGTATGGCTCGAGTCAGCAATAGTGCCCCGAATACGGTAATAGGTTCACCACTTATTACGTGGAACCGAATATAACTATTGATGAAATGTGGGTGTTAATTCACCTCTGCCTAACTCTCCGCGGATATAGGTGTGATTATTGTATGTATGTAGGATATTCGCATAGACCTCCGATAGTATTATAAAATACTCATGGAGAAGAAACCGCGGTAGCCTAGTAGTATGGGTAATGGACTGCTGAGACGAGGTCTCGGCTTCGATCCCAGGTTTTACCATGGCACACACCAATGACATAACGATGCTTTTCGAAGTTATGTGTGTATTTATCGGAGGTTTATAAGTGCCCGGTTAATGGCAATAGGCTCGCCACCTATTACATTGGGACCTAAACATAAACTGGCGAAATGTGGGTGTTCCTACCTCTGCCCACCCCTTCGGGGATATAAGCGTAAGTTTATGTTGTTATGTTATGTTAAGATTATAATACATTTAATACAGTTCAAACAGCAGCTGACACATCCTAAGCTTCATAGCAATATCCAACATGAACGTAAGCTAAAATGCATAGTGGACGGACGTCCCCTGACCGGTACCAGGCCATCAGCGTGAACAGGTGGTGTATATTAATTCACCTGACTCGCCCCGCCAACCGGTCGGCCGGGAAGAGTTTAATCACGAAATATTTACGCCGAGAGGCGAGGTCGATGCAAATTTATGCTAAACTGTCACAGCTTAACGACTCCTTGGACAGCTTGATGAATAAGAGATGGGAAAAGATCAGTCAGTAGTTTGTTGGCAGGTCTTTAATTAACGATGGTATTATATTAGTTAGTTATTTTACAGGTGACTTGGTTTATAAAAAATAATTTTGAAGGAGGTAGGACACGGCGGTGTTTCCGCCCAATTGAGCAGTCCCGATTGGGGAAGTACCTCCGCCTTACAGAATACCGCGGTTATAATAACTTCGTGTTGTGTTTCCAGCGGTGAGTAGGGTAGCCAGAGCTCACTGGAGAATTTGTGTTGTCAGTGGAATGACTAAAGGCTTGTCCTGCTTTGTCCTCTACACTGACGGCACAGAAACTCTGTGCTTACAGGGTCGGCAGCGCGAGTGTGGTTTCTCTGGTGTTACACACGTCCATAGGCCACGGTAACCACTTTCCATCAGGTGGGCCGTGCGCTTGTCTGCCACCTAAGTGGTATCAAAAAGAACAATAACTCTGGGTGTTTTTTTCTATAATATGTAAAGTATCTAAGTATGTTTATCCGCATTCTAGATCACATAACACAAGCTAGTTAAGCTATGCTTACCATGGGTCTAGATAGCGTTGTGTAGAATGTTGTAATAATAATTTTTAATATATTTTTTTTCCCTTTTGTTCATTATTTTCATTAACGACCTTATCGAGTGTCTCTCATGTGAATGTTTGCTTTATGCTGATGATTTAAAAATATTCAACACCATCTACAGCTCTAATGACTGCAATATGTTACAAAAAGATTTACATACCATTTCAAGCTGGTGTAGGATCAATCGCATGTGTCAGAACATCAGCAAATGCTTTGTTATAACTTTCAGTAACAAACATTTCGTTATCAATAATAACTACTCGATTGACGGACAGATTTTGGGTAAGACCGATACAGCTAGAGATTTGGGAATAATATTCGACAGCAAGCTTTCATTTCAAGCACATTACAAATACATAACAATGAAAGCCTATCAACTCCTTGGTTTTGTGTTCAGAACTACGAAAGCCTTCAAAAAACCAGAAACACTACTGTTTTTATTTTATGCACTTGTTAGAAGCGTTTTGGAGTTTTGCAGTCCAATATGGTCACCATACTACAGGGTGCATATAGATGCAATTGAAGGCGTTCAAAGTAAATGCTTACGAATATTATGCTACCGTCAACAGTTAGGTCGCACAAATCTTAATTACGAAAGCAGGGTCATAAAATATAATGTTCAAAAGTTGGGAACTCGTCGCATATATCTTGATTCAATTCATCTTTATAAAATAATTCACTCGAAACTGGTTACCCCTTACTTGCTCTCCCAAATAACTTTCAACACCAGACACAGCGCCCGCAGATCTAATCATACAAATCTTTTTGCCTTACAGGTTTATAAAAACAACATATCTTTCTATAACCCCCTGGTCAGGATGGCCCGTCAGTATAATGATATGGCCAAAATAACTCAAATCTTGATATATTCGCTAAAATCGCAACGTATGTTAATTCACTCAAGAGTGTCCTCTATTCCACACCCAAGCCCAAATATGTAACTACCTAATTGCTTTAAATATGTGTGTATATTCCTTTGAATAGTTATTAAGTACTTAGTGTTAATTAATTCTTCTTGGTTTTTCTATTTCCACAAGTTTTTGGATTGCAATTCAGACTTTCGATTGTATAATCTTAATTTCATGATAATTACAATTGTAATCTGTGTTGTGTAGAAAATAAAATAAAAATTCTACAACATCGTACACAACGCTATTTAGACCCATGGTAAGCATAGCTTAACTAGCTTGTGTTTTGGCATCTAGAACGCAGATAAACACACTTAGATACTTTTTTTTACATAGAATCACACAGGCTAGTGCAAATATACATATAATTGCATTTAAATATTTGCATTGAGCGGGAATCGAAACCGCGCCTCCTGCGTAGCAGTCGTGTTCACAACCGCTACACCACAGAGGCTGTTTATAGAATATTTATTTATTTATTAGTATTGCTTAACTTTGTAATAAGATAACCAAGTGTTCAATTCAAATGTCTGTTTAATTGTGCACTGAAAGTAGTTAGTTCAAATGTCTGTTTACTTGTGCACTGAATCAGAATAGAATTTACAAAATTTAGTATGATGCTATCATCTAAAATATTTACAAACTACTAGATTTTCTTCCCCTCACGCGACCGTGAGAGCGTGAAGATACGTATTAAATGGCCCCAAATTGACACTTCACCGTATTTCTGAAATCCACATCTATCCAGACCGACAGAAATTTTCAAATCAAATTTTCACCCAGTGAATTTGGTAAAGTAGTTACTTAAGTATGTTTATGTATGTTTCACCCTTAAAGTTGGGAGAAATTGAACTTGAGTTAGGGAAGTGTTACTCTAAGGGGATTTGAAGTCATTCAATTAGTCACAACAATGTTTACTGTAGTGGTGACGACTTAGGGTCAGTGTGAATGACTGAATTGATTAAATAAACTTGCATACATAATGTATGTTTGTTTGTTATAGGCTGGAATATACATACATACATATAATCGCGGCTTTAACCCTGGAGAGTTAGGTAGAGGTGAACTAACACTCACATTTCACCAACAATTGTATTTAGTCCCACGTAATAGGGGGTGAGCCTATTGCCGTATTCCGGGCACTATTGTTGACTCGAGCCATGCATTTGAGGCTGAGTCTAGGCTGTATATATCTGTCTGATGTTAAACAGCCCTATCCCTTAGTCGCCTTGTATGACACCGCATGGGAAGAGATGTGGTGGCCCTAATTCTACTACGCCGGGAACCACGCGGCATATGTAGGCTGTAAAGTTCGATAGGAACAAAACCAGGCACTGGGTTCAGATCGGAACAACCAGTTTTTCAGATTAGTTGGTCAGAGTGGAACAACAGAATTCTAGGTATATAGGACTATAATCATGTTATTGCTGCAACGACCAGGTCCTTGATTCTGCTAAAGCAAAACCATATTCATACCACGGAAACTGCTATAATCCATTATTTGTAGACTTTAAAGCAACTGAATTAAAGTTCAAAATTAAAAGTGTTTTTGTAGAGTGAATGAAAAAGTTTAATGAAAGTCTTTTCATTTAATTTAGGACTTTAAGGGTATTGAAGTAAAGTCTAAAATTTAATGCCATTTTTTGCATGGTTTTGCTTTACTAGAATTGAGGGTCAAAACGCTGAATATATCTTACATACATACATACTTATATTCACACCTGTAGGTAGGCAGAAAAGTATTAATACTCACATTTCTCCAACTATGATTTTTGGTCCCACATACTAGAGCTCGAGCGTATTGCTGTCAAGCGGGCACTTAGTCATGTGCTGTATGTTTACTGTCAGATGCAGAACAGCCCTATCTCTTAGTCGGCTTCTATGACACCCACGGGAAGAAATGGGGTGGCCCTATTTTATCTTGACCAAATAATAAATTCCCAAGCCTACAATGTGGGGTTCTTAAAGGCATCAGAAGTTTTCTTAATTGTCGGCAGCGCGAGTGTAACACCCCTGGTGTTGAATACGTTCATAGGCCACGGTAACCACTTCCCATCAGGTGGACTGTGTGCTTGTCTGCCACCTAAGTGGTATAAAAAAAAATTGTCATCGAATTTGGCAATGTTGCCAGTCTTCTAAAATAATGCGAAGGAGTTTTGTGACGCACGTATGCAAATTATGTATTGTGAATTCACGTCTTTTCTGTTATGTAGGGCATAATTATGTTTTCTTCTGTTCAGTGGGCACGTCGATATGATTTACTTTTGAATAATTACAAGTGGGACCATATACATGTTCAGCAATTAAACTAAACACCACAAAATATATGTCTTTACGTTTATGGGTGAATTGTGAATGAATGAAATGTAGGTAATTATATAATTGTCCATAATCTAGAAAAGCTACTATTTAACTACTCTTTAAAATTAGTCAAATAATGACGCGAATACAACTTGTAATGGAATGTAATAAATATACAAAATCTTGGGGACTCTGTGGTCCCCACACCCGAGAAGAGGGCCAGATTGGGAGAGATGGCCATGGGTCGGCCGGGGTGCGAGGGATATGCCTGTTAACTTCACCTTCGGCAACCAAAAACGACCCACAGGCGTCGTGTGTTTTGGTCGGTTTGAGACCGCCATAAACTCTGCCACCGGCTCCGGTATCCGTGGGGATTTTTCGCACGTAAAAAAATATGTATATACAATCTGAAAAAAAAAACTTTGTTATCTTAAAACAGCAGAAAAATTATGGAATTCAGATTGAGTTATGATCAGTATCACAAACTTCCTTTCGAGCATCGAGTCCACCCTACTCTTTCTCATTATAAATATCCTTAGTTTTGTGTGAGCAACTGCCACATAGCCTCTAAACGCTGTGGGGAAAGTCTACATCATAACTTCCCCAGCAGATATATCTGCTATCAGGTGAAGTTGCCTTGGGCTTCAATGATTTCCATACATCCTGACAAAGAAGTCCCAATTCATTTTACATTACAGCTTTTGATATGTGAGTCTGTAATGTAAAACGTATGGGACTTTTTTGTAGAACGTTTGACAGCTACGCAGGGGGCGCGGGTTCGATTCACGCTTAGTGCAAATATTTGTATGCATTAATATGGATATTTGCATTGGTCTGGGTGTTTTTATGTATATCAATCAATAATCAATGAGCCCACCATTCTACTGCTGAACATAGGCCTATCCTCTGCCTTCCGCATCCAGCCTGTCCCAGCCACCTTTTTCAGGTCGTCCGTCCATCTGGTTAGGGGGCGTCCTACCTTCCGTTTACCTTCTCGCGGTCTCCACTCTAGGACTCGTTTGTTCCAACGTCCATCAGTCCTTCGACAAACGTGGCCAGCCCACTGCCACTTCAGCTTGCTTATTCTGCGACCTATGTCGGTAACTTTAGTTCTCTGTCGTATAACCTCATTCCGAATTCTATCCTTCAGAGAAACTCCAAGCATAGCTCGCTCCATAGCCCGCTGCGCGACTTTTATGCTATGGACCAGCCCCACACTGTATATATTATATGTATGTACATACATACATACCTACACATAATCACGCCTTTATTCCCGGAGGGCTAGGCGGAGGTGAATTAACACCCACATTTCACCATCATTGTATTCGGTCCCACGTAATAGGGGGTGAGCCTATTGCCGTTTTTCGGGCACTATTGTTGCCTCGAGCCATGCATCTGAGGCTGAGTCTGGGCTGTATATATCTGTCTGTTGAAAGAAAAAAAATCAAAGTAAATTTATATGCCTTTTAGACTCCATAACACAAGCTAGTTAAGCTATGCGTACCATGTGTTTAGATAGCGTTGTGTAGAATGTTGTAGAATATTTATTATTATTTATTTATTTATTGAAAATTTGAGGTGTAATGTAGATATGAGTATGAGTCTCAATTGTTTGTGTTTATTGATTCAAACAAATGAAATTCTAATTTTGAATTTTGAATTTTCGCTTACCATTGTAATGGCCAAATTGCCAGCTATATAATCATGTGATTTTTTTCATGGCATGAAAACTTTTTTGTGTTAAATTAGAACAGATACCATAAAAATTAAAGCGTTTCGATTTTTCTGAAAAGAAGTGTATATTACTAGATTCCATAGCTAATATCGAGATTTAGGATAACTTCCTCGTGATTTTATATACTGTGGTAAGAAAGGCTAACATTCCGCCTGTCTAGCAATCTACCCATGAATAAGTCTTCGCGCCATTATTGTGGGCCGCCCTTCTCATGCCGCTCGCAAATCACAAATCAAACCAAACTTATTATTAAAACCTTCAGAGTTGAAAACATATCCAACTATCAAAGAAAACTACACCTTATTACGTTGTGATAGAGTAGAATTTATGATATCTTGTGAACTATTTTTCGAAGTGACCAAATATTTTTTCTTTCAACGTTTCTGTTCGCGAAAGTAATGAGACATGTTTTCCAGTTATCGTTTTTTTTTTGGAAATTAAGTGAAAACTGGCATTTCATAGTACCTGATGAGGCCCTATGAATGGAACGCTAGAATTGGAGCATTATTACCTTTATTGATATTTGTAATGGTGGACTTAATTCCTGAGACATTAATTCATGACCACGTTGTAAGGGTGAGACAAAAGGTCAATCAACGACCTCCGCCCCCCATCGCGCGCCTCCCCTTTTCCGGGGACGAGTTGGTGACTCTGTAGTCCCCACACCCGAGGAGAGGGCCAGATCGTGAGAAATGGCCCTGGATCGGCCGGGGTGCGAGGGATATGCCTGTCAACCTCACCTTCGGCAACCAAAGCGACCCACAGGTGGCGTGCGTTTTAGTCGGTCGAGTCCAACATAACCTCTTCCACCGGCTCCGGTGGGGGGTAACCGTGGGGATCTTGCGCACGTAAAAAAAAAGGGTGAGACTAAAAACAAAATCTTATCCAATTAAAATATCGTATCCTGAAGAACCCAAGAACCGCAAACTCGCTACCGTTTCAAACCTGAAGCAGTTTATCACTTCTAATCTGATGATAATCAAACTAAATTTCACCCATCATTGGACATGACCATTTTATGTCCGGAAGGTCGTAAGTCGGACGCGTCGGGCCGTAATAATTGAATTACTACACGGTTATGCAACTAAGTCCGTGCCACGCGAATATAGACTCTCTATACACATTGCAAATTATATTATTTCGTGTGTCAGGGAGAAGATATGCGAGGCTCCAGACCAGTGGCAATTGACGCGCTAGTACTTCCCTTATTTTTATAAATAGAACCTTGTCCGTGTATTTTTAAGCCTCATTTTCTTAGCGTTAAGAGGTTCAATATATATGTCCCGAGAAATAACTTGGGAGTGTGTATGAGTCCTGTGTAGCTGGTACAAATGTTTTGCCCTCGAAAGCTCGAAGTTAGTAATCTTTGTTTCATACATACATACATATAATCACGCCTTTATCCCGGGGGGTTAGGCAAAGGTGAATTATCACTTACATTTCACCAATAATTGTATTCAGTCCCACGTAATAGGGGGTGAGCCTATTGCCGTCTGCCGGGCACTATTGTTGAATCGAGCAATGTATCTAAAGCTGATTTTGGGCTGTATATATCTGTCTGGTGTTAAACAGCCCTATCTCTTAGTAGCCTTATACGACACCGCATGGGAAGTGATGCCCAAATTCTACTCTGTCAGGAACCACGCGGCGTCAATATATAAATAAATAAATATTTCACGACATTCTACACAACGCTATCTAGACCCATTGTAAGCATAGCTTAACTAGCTTGTGTTATGGAATCTAGAATGCATATAAACATACTTAGATGCTTTTTTTTTGTAAATACATACATGTTATACATAGAAACACCCAGACCGATGCAAATATACATATTCATTCGTACAAATATTTGTACTGAGCGGGAAACGAACCCGCGCCCCCTGCATAGTAGTCGAATGCTCTACCGCTACGCCACGGAGGTCATACCTATGTCTATATAATATATGTCCCGAGAAATAACTTGGGAGTTAGTATTAGTCCTGATAGCTGGTACAATTTTTTTGCTTCGAGGTTAGTAATTTTTGTTTCGTACAACAAAAATAAAAGATAAATGAATAAAAAAAGTCTGCAATTTATCGCCAGTTAAGTTAGTAGGTCAAAATTGTAGCAAATATATTTGCTAGAATTTATCTAACAATGAAAGTTGGTGTGTTTACAATAGAAAGATGAATAGAGGCTACTTTCTCTGCCTGTCAGCGCTATTTCGAGATGATCACCCAACCAATCGTATCTTTCAATAAGACTTCGTTCTTTCTAGATAAATACACTTGGGATTTTCCGCGCCGCTTTGATAGTTTATTTAATAGCACATAGTACAAAGACAAGGCTGATTTTTATTTAATTTAGATTGTGTTTGTATCGTACTAGTTATAATGATCTGTCATCTCAAAATCTGTGACGTCAGCTGTACATTTTTTTTAAAAAGCATTGCAATTGTTATACGTAAATTGTAAATAAATTTACTGACTGACCACTTTGAAGCCACGTGTTGGTAAACGATTACCTTAATCTATGAATAATTACAATAACCAAAGGCAAAAATTGCACATTTGTACTCAATTAATCTACGTAGTAATTTCGTATTAAACATTATGGCCGGCCGGTAAATGCTTACAGTCTTTTACCACTCAAAATTGTGAATAGCGCCATCTATACTTCTTAACGGTACTATACACCGTAAACAGTTTTACCGACAGGGCAGCGCCGCGCATGCGCAATCGTATTCTAGCCTTCGAGGCCACGGTCACTACTACAATCATTCGAAGATTACACACACATTGCCGGGACAGCTGTCTCCTTTGTCAAACGTGTACTGACGTTTAGAGTGTAATTTATGTGATAATTTTGTGTTAGTGATAGCAACAAGAGCCACATTGTAAGTAAAACTTTTTATTATTATCTATTTCTGTTCATTTAAGGCAATTTTATGTTGATATAGAGGCAAAAATAGTAAGATGTACTTTGTACTACGTATAACCTTAGACGGACCGCTCTGCGCATGTCCAAATTAATAGTCTATCGTATTTATGAAGTTACAGTCGTTTTTGCTTATCTAAAGAATTATTTATCATGTTTAGGTAATGATATTACTACAGTAATTAACTTTAAAGTATTTTAGTAGTATAAGATACATATTTTAGAGTTACTAAGTAATATCCGATATGGTCTAGTGGCTAGGATACCTGGCTCTCACCCAGGAGGCTCGGGTTCGATTCCCGGTATCGGAAAATACTTTTTTATATTTTTTATCATTTGTTTTTTCTTTTCAGATCCAAAATGAATGTGAAGGCGGCTTTGGCCATTACTATGGTCTTTGTGGGATGTTGTTCCAACGTAGTATTTTTAGAAATGGTGGTTAAAGAAGATCCTGGGGCGGGAAATCTAGCGACGTTCCTGCAATTCTTACTAATTGCCACAATTGGATTCTGCACAGTGGGGAAATTCGGAACAGCAAAGAGAAATATACCATTTAAGCAATATTTACTTCTAGTCGGATTTTTCTGGTCAAGCAGTGTAGCGAATAACTACGCCTTCGCATTTAATATATCTATGCCTCTACATATGATATTTAGAGCTGGTTCCTTGATGGCAAATATGGCCATGGGTGTGTGGATACTCAAAAAACATTACCCACCATTGAAATACTTAGCCATTTTCATGATATCAGCAGGTATTGCCATCTGCACAATTGTATCAAGTGGAGACGTTAAAGCTCCTAGAGAAACTCACGAAGACGCGGCTGAAGAAGAAAGACTAAAGTTCATTGACTGGCTTTGGTGGTGTCTTGGTATCGCTATTCTAACATTTGCGCTATTCGTCTCTGCAAGAATGGGTATCTTCCAAGAATCACTCTACTCCAAACACGGAAAGCATCCTTGGGAAGCATTGTATTATACACATTTGTTACCTCTAATATTCTGGCTACCAACAACCTCCAATTTAATAGGGCACGTTAAACTCGCAACAGAGACACCTGTTGTCGAATTTCTCGGCTTTTTATTGCCAAGACAAGTACTGTGGCTTATATTATATGTATTGACGCAAGGCATCTGTATTAGTTCTGTTTATGTTTTGACTACTGAGTGCGCGTCTTTAATTGTAACTTTGACTGTTACTTTGAGGAAATTCGTGTCACTTCTCTTCTCTATTGTGTACTTTAGGAATCCTTTTACTGTAGGACACTGGTTTGGAACACTTTTGGTGTTTATTGGGACGCTGATATTTACAGAAATATTACAGAAAACAGTGTCATTGTTCATGCCAGCTAAGAAAGATGACAAGAAGAAAAAATAATGTTATCGTTAACTTATTTAAAGATATTTTGACGAGAGGATTAACTTTTGAACAAAGTATAACTTATAGACTAGTTAACAAGTGGTTTTTATGTCAATTCTTTTTCGCATTTTCCGGAAATGATGAGGTGTGTCCATTCTTTACGAGCCAACCTTGAATTTAAAAGATTTCAAAGAATATCCTAAATGCCGTTCCGAATCGAATAACACCTCAATCATAATTTTCGAAAAACACGAAAATGTTTTGACCTAAAAAGCACTTGTCTTATTAAATTACTAGTCTATCAAACTAGTGTGATTAGATCAAATGTGTGATGTTTGTTTGTATTGGTTACTGTTTGTGTGATAGTGTAATATGATTGATCATGTAAAATATAAAATAAGTTAATAATTGAAATAATTCGGTCACAAATAATTATGAAATATGGTTTGCATTTTACTACTTTCAAATTAAAAAAGTAATCTTAATTTAATGAATTTTCAAAGTTAATAGTATCTTAGCTATTAAAATCTATTTAGATTGGAATGGAATAGAATGGAAGGAAATAAATAGATTGGAAAAAAAAAATAGAATGAAAAGAAAGAAAGTTAATTTTAATGAAAATAATTTAAATATTATTTAGATGTAATGCCATTCTCGACGAAGTATTATTTGTGATATTGGCTAGTTCCTTGTAAATATGGTCAGACAAGTATCTGACCTTGTATATTATGTTATCTAACATATTGAACGCGCATAATAAGACAATAGTGTTCCACTTACATGCATTTGATATCTCTTTTTCATCTTAGCGTTATTTCCAGACGCATCCGCGTTCATGCGTTCACTTTGGACTCTGATGTCCGTTTTTGTCAGTCAAAACTGCAGATTTGGCTGAACAACATTTGATAACTGCAGTTATAATAGTTGACAAAATATTGATTCAATTTAATATCATATTGCACTCAATAATGTACAAATTTGAATCGACATTGTTAATATTTTTATTTATATGCTAAGTCATAATAAACAAGGTCAATTTTTTTATCATAGCATACTTTAATGATAGTATCTAGTAATTATGGAAAAAATATGGAAGACTTTGTCATTCCTTTTTTCTGTCAATTTTATATCGTTAGTATATAATGTATCTTAAGTTTTTGTTATTGTTAGTGTTTATTGAGATCAATGAAGATTTGTACGATATGTACAAGGTTCATACGAGGTAGGGGCATTAATTGAAACCACGTATACTATGCAACATTACAAGGTTGTACACAAAAAATTAATCAAATTTGAGATCTATGATTTGTTACCCCTTTTTTTAATGTGCGCAAAATCCCCACGGATACCCCCACTCCCCCACTGGCCCCGGTCCATTGGGGGAGGTTGTGTCGGACTTGAACCAACTAAAATGTACGCCGACTATTTGGGCTGCGGGTTGCCGGAGTTAAGTTTATCTGTGACATATCCCTTGCACCCCAGCCGTGATATGTCTATATCATCATAATTTGGCCTTTAATATATTCTCCATTACCATAAAATATACTATAACTTAATTAACTACAATTATTAAATTACATAATTTATTTGTATTATTAAATTGCATTATTAAATTACCATCACACTTACATCACTTTAATCATAACCCTCCTTTGGTAATGCCGTATTCGGGTAAAAACACTGATCCTCATTTTCAAAGCCACTTCTTTTTAGTAACTTAGAAAATTAGAAGCGTTTTTTATTTAATATTTATTTATCATTATTTTTTGGTGTACCTACAGCCTGGAAATGAAACACTGCATAAATGGTTCCAAGGAACGCCCCTTCCGAGTATAAACCTCCTATAAAATCGGGTCAGTAGTTAGGCGTAAAAGCGTAACAGACAGAGTTATGTTCGCATTTATAATATTAGCACAGATTATAACTTGATTGTTGAATCTGAGCTCGTCCACCGCATTAGCACCAACTCTCAAGATACGTATCGAGCGTATTGTACACATTTTAGGTTCAAGATATATGCCCCGAGGTGTAATATTTAAAAACAGGCTCAACTTAAAATAATTACGTCAGTGTATGTAATTTTTCTGTACTACAGTTTATGCTGAATCACAGTGACTTAGATGCCACTTATAGAATCATTCTGTGTTCGTTGTATAATAATATTGATAATTGTATTTCTTATTGATAAAATAATCTTATCTAAAATATTGATGGTCATACATACATATATATCTAAACTATTAAACAATAAAACTGTGATGTGTCTGTACATTGGAGATATTAAGAAACATGTTTTTGAGTTCATACGTACATACATATAATTAGCATTTTATTCTTGCGATGACTAAAATAGATTTGTATATTAATACTAGCTATTGACCCCGGACCCACCCACGTGGATGTCGATTATCGTAACCAAACATGCCCTCTGAGCCGACCTTTCCTAAGGTCTAATTTATTTCGGTACGAAATTTATACTCTTATCAATATGTATTGCGTTTATCAAAATCGGTTTAGTGGTAAATGTGTAAAAGTGTAGCAGACAAACAGTTACTTTGGCATTTATAATCATTAAGTATGGATTGCGCAGGCGCAAGTACTATTGTTCGATAAATTTAGTTTTAATTCGGATGAAGGACATTGTTTAAATATGACTCTTCATTTTTAACCGACTTTAAAATTAAGAACTTACATATTTTTATGTCAAGTCTAACTTATCCAAGAAACTTTGCTCAGAAAGACATGAAACTTAATCGAAACCAGCACAGCCGTTTATGGAATGTTCTAGCATACTCATGTACAAAAGGTTGTTATTAGAAAAGATTATCTAGTGATAAATGTGAGAACGAATACGGAGAAGCTGCTTTTTATTAATAGGTTTAAATAATATTTCTGATATGTATCTTATTAAATTAATTATTATATTATTTTTAAATCTACAAACAAAGGAGATGTTGATAAAACATTTGTATCTTAGTAATATTATTGTTGACTTTTTGTTTAATTATTTTTTTATAAATTATTAATAAAACAATAATTGTAATATTAATAATCATGTAAAGTGTGTGTTATTATTGTATTATTTAATTATACACATTATGTTGTGCATAGTTATATACTTAGTAAACTGATATAAAACATAAAATATCAAAAATATGTTGTATTTTTGCAATTTTATAATTATTGCACACTATCTATACTTATTTATAAATGAAAGGGTTCATTATGAATTCTCATAATAATTAATAAATTATATGTTATTTATAATGAGGGTAATTATTTAAAAATAATTAGACATAAGTATCAATTGTTGTAAAATAAATTAACATTTTTAAAACGATGCTGTTCACTTATTCCTCAAGTCGATTGTGACGCCATTATGAATTAAACAGTAACTAAAAGAGCATTTTTTTACCATGACGTGTTAAAAGGTCAGCCCTTTTTATATATTTAATTTGTCAATTCATTCCACTCCGCTAGATGATAAGAAATTAGCATGAAGTGCAGATGATAAGGACGACCATTCAAGATGCTGAGAAATCTAAAATGGTAGTTGCAACCTTGGGGACCTTTTTCGCGCTCCGCTTAAAAAAATCGATATCCCGGGTGCGAAAGATGAAGTTTAAAAACTGCATATTCAAAATAATGAAAAAAATACAGAATACCGCGGCTATAATAACTTCGTGTTGTGTTCCCAACGGTGAGTAGGGTAGCCAGAGCTCACTGGAGAATTTGTGCTGTCAGTGGGAAGTGTTAGGCTTGTCCTGCTTTGTCTTCTAAACTGACGGCTGTATTTACAGGGTTGGCAGCGCGACTGTGACTCCTCTGGTGTTACAAACGTCCATAGGCCACGGTAATCCCTTTCCATCAGGTGGGCCGTGTGCTTGTCTGCCACCTAAGTGGTATAAAAAAAAAACAAATAATACGAGTGTTAATAGATCTCTGCCCACCCATATGTGACACCGATAACGCTTTGATTACAACACAGTAGAAATATATATGTGGGATGACCAATACAGATGACGTGTAAACTTAGTTCTATTAACGAACTTTCTGCATAGATAAATTATAATTAACATAACATCCACATTTAGCTAATTTTGATTTCCGATTGCACGTACAAGTGGGTGTCGTTATTGCCGTCAAGCGGCCACTTTATCATGAGCTGTATATTTACTGTCTACTACTACTCTTTCATAGTCGCCTTCTCCGAAACCCTTTCTAAGCTTTCTAAATTCTATAGCAACAAGTTGCAGGTTACTTATCTACATATTACCTAATACATAAGTTCTACACATATTGATAACTCACTTGTACTTTTCCACATTACTTTATTCCGATTACCTGACCGGTTTCGAATTACGGCAGCCGTAAGGCGAAAAAGGCGAAACCGTTAGGTAATCGGAATAAAGTAATGTGGAAAAGTACATGTGAGTTATCAATATGTGTAACAACAAATTCCACCAAGTGCCATCAATCTACAGTATAAATAGACATAAGTTCTAGTTACTTGATTAGTGTTTCACAGTAAAAGTAGTGTCAGAGTTCTGGAGTAACCAGGAACGGTAAACTAGTGACGAGGGCTCATTTATTTATTGACGTTAGTATTTAAAAGCAGAAACGTATCATGTTAAAAATGTTGGTAAACATAGATAAATAGATAATTCTTTATTGTATACCAGCAGACTTACAGAAGGACTAGTAGGTAGCATGTATACAGTTAATGTAGGTATAACGGGCGGCCTTATCGCTGTTAGCGATTTCTACACTACATACATATCTAATACTCTACTCTCTCTTTACGATTAAGGCCTGGAATTCCTTACCAGCTCACTTGTTTCCGTCTTCCTACAGTCCCGGGTCCTTTAAGCGGGGCGTGAAAAAGCATCTGATGAGGCCGTCAAGCTGAGTGTCACCAGTGAACAAGCTACGTGTATGACATCGTCGAACCTCTCTTCTGTGACTTTGCCTTTATATACCATCAGGCGAGGTGAAGTCAAATGGGTGTGGTTCCCGGCAGAGTGGAATTTGGACCACCCCTTCTCTTCCTATGCGGTGTCGTACAAGGCGACTAAGGGATAGGGCTGTTTAACATCAGACAGATATATACAGTTCATAGCCAAGCTCAGATGCATGACTCGAGTCAACAATAGTGCCCGGAAAACGGCAATAGGCTCACCCCCTATTACGTGGGACCGAACTCAATGCTTGGTGAAATGTGGGTGTTAATTCACCTCTGCCTCCGGGGATAAAGGCGTGATTATATGTATGTATGTATGTAGGTATGTACATATATAACTATACTCTCTCTTTACCATTAAGACATGAAATTCCTTACCAACTCACGTGTTTCCTTCTTCCTACATTCCCGGGTCCTTTAAGCGGGGCGTAAAAAACGTCTGATAAGGCCGCCAAGCTGAGTGCCACCATTGTAACATGCTACGAGTCTGTAATGGTGACCCTCTTTCCTGAGACTTTTCCTTTAGCTTCAGATGAGGTAAAGTCAGATTGGCGTGTCATATATATAAAAAATCCAATGAAATAAGCATCTCTTCTTATTTTTGGAAGTTGATTAGGTAGGTACTTGTTTTGCCTGACTGGAGTGTATCCGTGGGAATTTTCGCACGGAAAATAGTATCCACTTATTTTGCACAAATAACGGACAAACTTCCAAAAAAATCTGACTTGTTCCATTGAACAAATTATGACTTCCCTAAAAAGCATTCATATGTGTTACTCGGTGACCAAGATGAATAAAATATTGAGACAATCCATCTATGTAGCTCAAGAATTTCTTTATCTAGGCTAATGGCATCGACAGGAGCTCTTCAAGCGAGAGATCCCGGAGAAGAACTTCATTCATTATAATTCTATCTCGAGTCTCTCTTTTATTTTTTCTGATTCTAATTTAGGTGGGCTATGTTACCTCTCACTGTATTTATAAGCCTATAGTGTCTTCTACTCTTAAATGGGTGGTACTTTTAAACGAATAGGTCCATGTGTGCAAAGAGCAAGTAGTATTCTTAATAGTTTATTTACCGTGGTATAGACCGTGCAATTGATGGTACTATGACATTTTTTATTTGCCGTGGTGCCATTAATGGTACAAGGGATTTTTGCCGTACCTATTGAAGGTATCTACTGTGGTATTCTTTTAATCATTTTAACAGTCTAGGAAATTATATTCAGCGCTTTTAAAATCCAAAATTGAGTATATTTTGTAATATGAATTTAGAATATGAACTATTTCATTGCAATCCGCAATGAAAACTTGCATACAAATGTAATTACTGTTTTACCTTTTATTTAAAGAAAATACTCGCGAAGAAGTAAGTGGGGCGGGAGCGAAAGAGGATCGCAAGCTAAGCTGTCCGCGTACTGAGGCAACTCGAGCGTTGGGGACTCTATGGTCCCACACCCAAAGAGGGCAACATCGCTAGAGATAGCCCTGGGTCGGCCGCGGTGCAGAGATACCTACACATGTCAACCTCACCTTCTGCAACCAAAAACGACCGTGCGTTTCAGACGGTACGAGTCCGACATAACCTCTCCCACCGATTCCAACTTTATCCATGTAATAACAATAATTTGGGTAGTGAGTATTCTCGTTAATCACTACAGCTAAGTCAAATTGATTGTTCTATCTTCTACACAGGCTTCATTTACTAAACAAAGATGCAATGTGAGTGTTAATACTTGTGTGTGGGACGACTCATGCAGACGATGTGTTCAATATACATAGTTCTAATTAGATACGAACTTTCTACAGATATACATTCACCCCTGTAAATCCCAGATAGGGTAGGCGGAAGTATGTTAACACCCAATTTTTAAACATTAACTAAGTAGCTCCGAGTTGGAGGTCTCAGAAGGAATATTAGTTATTGCGGTTGCTAATATTCTTTAAAAAATAATAATAATACCAAAAGTGAAAAATAATACCAACTAAACATCCAGTCAAAATAATAATAAATAAAATAAAACTTAAACAAATTGAATTTACGTATAGGTATTATATTAGGTTATTTTTATTACTACCTATACATTAACTTACGAGTTTAACTACAAATAAGAACGAGAGTCACGATCAGTCAATCTAAAATAGGGAAGGCTAAAGTTGTGACTGACATAACTCGAGATTATAGACTAGACAGGCGTCCATGTGTGCGTCTGTCTGTGCGTCCCACTGTTATCACTCGCCGTATCTTGTAGCGTGTGTGGTGTGGGCTCAAAATAAATAGTTATATTGTGCTAACACGCCATCGTCGTGTCTTTATGTGACAATAATGTATTGACAAGTATAACGGCCGTACAATATAATTAACAATGGATATACTGAACGCTTGTTGGTTGACAGTGATTCGGTGTACTATAAAAAAAAATGTACTTTAATAATATTACTAGCTGACCCAGTTCTAGCTTTGCCTGTTGTATATTTTGAAACCACATATTATGGCACATATTTGCCGCGTGGTTTCCGGCAGAGTAGAATTAGGGCCACCCCACCTCTTCCCATGGGGTGTCGTACAAGGCGACTAAGGAATAGGGCTGTTTAACATCAGACAGATATATACAGCCTAGACTCAGCCTCAGATGCATGGCTCGAGTCAAAAATAGTGCCAGGAATATGGAAATAGGCTCACCCTGTATTACGTGGGACCGATAACAATTATTGGTGAAATGTAGGTGTTAATTCACCCTCTGCTCAACCTTCCTGGGATAAAGGCGTGATTATATATATATATATGTATTATCACCCCTTGGAGCCAGTGATTGTTTAGTCTTTTTAATAATGTATAGAAAGCTACCGGATTTGTTGACATTTATAATCACTGCTCAGGTCCGTTAAGTAGTAACGTAATGACATTTAGCCAAATACCTTCGTCGATAAATGGACTATTTAATAAAAAAAAGTATATTTTAATTAGGAATGGAAGGCCTATGTCCAGCACTGGACTGCGGTGGGCTGATTGATTGATAATTAGCATCAGTAGTCCCTGAGATTACCGCGTTCAAACAAACAAAGAAACACATTCTTCAGCATTATAATATTTAATTCTTCCTACAGTACCGGGGCCTTTAAGCGGGGCGTGAAAAAGCATCTGATGAGGCCGCCAAGCTGAGTGCCACCATTGTAGCACTTAGTGTCTGTAATGGTGACCCTCTTTCCTGAGACTTTGCCTTTAGCTTACCATCAGGCGAGGTGAGGTCAAGTTGGCGTGTCCTATACCTATAAAAAAAAAAAAATATAAAAATTTATGAGCAGTTCCGAAATATCATCAACTTCAGCATTCTAGCGCTAATACCGGTTGTGTTTTTTTATTCAAATTAGGTGACAGATGGAAAGTGGTTACCGTGACCTATAAACGTGTGTAACACACACTGGAGAATTTGTGCTCTCAGGGGGAAGACTAAAGGTTTGTCCTGCTATGTCTTCTACACTGACGGCACAGATACTCTGTACTTACAGGACAGTAGCGCGACTGTGACTCCTCTGGTGTTACAAACGTCCATAGGCCGCGGTAACCACTTTCCATCAGGTGGGCCGTGTGCTTGTCTGTTACCTAAGTAGTATAAAAAAAATAAACACCAGGGGAGTCACACTCGCGCTGTCGACTCTGTAAGTAGGTACATAGAGTTTCTGTACCGTCAGTATAGAACACAAAATCAGGACAAGCCTTTGGTCTTCTCACTGTCAGTGTTTATTTAAGCGTTTACGGGAGCACCTGAGAGCATCCTGAGACTTTGCCTTTAGCTTACCATCAGGCGAGGTGAAGTCAAGTTTTTTTTTTATATAACTTAGGTGGCAGACAAGCACACGGCCCACCTGATGGAAAGTGGTTATCAGGACAAAGCAGGACAAGCCTTTGGTCGTCCCACTGACAGCACAAAAACTCTCCAGTGAGCTCTGGCTACCCTACTCACCGCCGGGAACACAACACGAAATTATTATAACCGCGGTATTCTGTAGGGCGGCGGTACTTCCCCAGTCGGACTGCTCAATTGGCCGGAAATACCGCCGTGTCCTACCTCCTCAAAGTTGTCCTCAAGTTGGCGTGTCCTAGATAAAAAAAGTAGGAGAGCGGGTCACTATCAAATACTTGGGCATAAGTTCAAAACGAAATCATAAGTAAGAAAATCGATAATCGCGCGTGGGTAAATTATCGGACCCATTTCGGTCAACCAAATATAGTCTAATTACCATATAAACTATTCTCCTTAAGTGGCATTATTAGGTACTCATAAGTAGTGCGATACCCACTCGTAGCTATGTGATGTATAAGTGAAAAAGAATTTTAAGGCAATAATCTTTAAGTTCAAATTCAAACGTTGTAATGAATAATGTATAGGTCGTTATCGAAGGTATTTTTAATCGATTGTTATTTCACAATCGTAATTATGTGATTCATTAATATTAGATAAGTATGGTGTATTATTATTTATATTATTCTACTAATATTATAAATTTAAACGTTTGTGAAGATTGAATGAAATTTTGAAGCATTTAGTATGCTATTTAAATCAATTAAGATATAGAAAAAATTGAATCGGTTCAGGCAGGATTCGAACCTGCGATCTTACCCTAACAGGGGGAACACTCTGACCACTAAGCCACAGAACCTTCGCCCGAAACCATCCAAATTCTTCTATACAATTATATTCGTCTTACGGCGACGTTCGTGAAATTATTTTTATTTAATCACGCTATATTCTTAGCAGTAGCTTAACGAATCTAGCTAAAATTTTGGTACAGATAATAATGTAAAATAAGAGATAGGCAATAGGTTCCCTTTTCCCGGGAATAGGTTTCCATGGGTTGCGGGAATTGAATCAAAATTCTAAGCGGGTGGAACACAGCGGTATATCCGTCCCAATTGAGCAGTCCGACTGGGGAAGTACTTCCACCCAACATAGTACCACGGCTATAATAACCTCGTGTTATGTCCCCGGCGGTGAGTAGGGTAGCCGGAGCTCACTGGAGAGTTATTTTATTGTCGGTGCGAAAACCAAAGGCTTGTCCTGATTTTGTGTTCTGCACTGACTGCACAGAAACTCTCTGTTCTGTTCTGGTCGGCAGAACGGTTGTGACTCCCCTGGTATTACATACTTTCATAGGTCACGGAAACCACTTTCCATTAGGTGGGATAGGCCTAAGTTGTATAAAAAAAGCCATGGTTCACAGCTGATACGTACATAATTTACTTGTCCGGACAGACTGAGTGAATAATTCAACTGCCCCTGGTAAAAGCTAAAATGATGATTAAGAGAGGAAATTTTGTTTAGAGCAGCAGGGAACGTATACAAACTTGTGCTCACCTACAGTGCATCCGCAAAGTGTGCACAAAAGACAAACGCGCATACACACAACATACACCTTGCGAATGCAGAGCAACCTAATCACGTTCAACATGTTTCGTCTAAAAAACGCCGTGTGGAAAGGCCTTGAGTCTGTAATTTCATTTGAGACATAGCTGTGTACGACTCCTCGCAAAGCTCTCGACGTTTCAACAAAATTATGTACGAACGTAAACAGCATCCCAAATACCTGTAGTTTTTTACCAAAAGAACTTCTAGAATTGCCACTAATAAAAGCAAAGAATGTCACCAACGTTATCCGTTAGCCACGATTGGGTGCGAAATTAGCGAGCACTAGACCAAAAGCTTGGCTGGCGAATTTCCTACGTCCTACACGCCTTACCGACTTAAGATGTCGTATCTCACCACCAAAAATCAAGCAAATATGAGTCTTATGTATTCAACACATGGATCAAAAAGAAAACAGGAATGTAAAACTTAAATTTGCTGTCGCTAAAGCGGATGGCGGCGGAATTTCAACAAGTTGGACGATTGCTTCAAAATACATGATTACGAATGCGCTTATCTTAGTCTTTATTATGAGGCGGATAGGGTTGGGTTTGGAATGTTCTGGAAGTGATATAGAGTGGTTATTTGGAAGGCAGTGCCTCGCTGCCAGTGCAGACATTCTTGACGAATGCTGCCAAAAACCGGGCAGTTTTCACCTCGTTCACTGAGGAGTTTATTGTTTTATTTGCGCTTTAGTTTTGGACTGGATTTCCAGTCAGCTTAGCTATGTAGGCGTCTTGTAGAAAATGAATTGAACTAGTATTTTGGATTACCTACTTGTTAGTTGCAGTGAAAGAATGACTCTGTACTCTCAACTGGGGTGGTGTGAATCATCATCAACCATCAATGTAGGCCAGGTCAGGTTAGGCTCTTTGAGCCACGTTTACAACACGACAAATTATAAATATTACCTATTATTTATTTATTTACTTGTCCATATATACATCTACCTTAACAAGATAAACCCTGTCGTACAATTAAGACCTGAATGAAGAATTCCTTACCAACACACGTGTCTCCTTCTTCCAACAGTCCCGGATCCTTTAAACGTGGCGTGAAAAAGCAATTGATGAGGCTGTGGTGCTAATGGATGCTTTGGTGGCCCACCTGATGAAAAGTGGTTACCGTGGACTATGGACGCATGCGAAACCAAGAGAGTCACACTCGCACTAAGAACCCTGCAAGCATTGAGAGTTTAGAAAGTCATTTTAAAGACTAAACACCGAAATTGAACATCTAGTTATAGGATACCGTAGGTGGAGTTACCGGAGGCATATCTCTCGCACCCCAACCGACCCAGAACCATAACCATATTCGACCTTCAATTCTCTATCTCCTTCTGCAATAACTATATCGCCCACAATTGTTTAATAACGTAAGCTGCAATGTAACGCCCAATTCCACATGCAAAACGTTCCGAATTACAATACGTGCAAATATTCGAACAATCCTAACACTAAGCGGAGGTGTGGAATTCTCTGTAGACACACATAAATTGTGCCCAGCGGTGGGCCAAATTTATTGACGATTAAATCTTGCTGTGGTACAATCAGTCGCATCCCGTGCCGTAATATAGTTGCCCGTTTATTAACTGCAGGACAAATTCTAAGATAAGATGTACGTTAATAGGTTTTGGTGAAAGTATGTTCAAGTAACTAAGGTAAAGTGTCTACAGAAAATGTTTCGTCTTTCATCAAAGCAAGGGCAAAGTTAAAGAAAACATGAATTCCATTAGTGAGATTTCAAATACATATTTTGATGAGATTCGATGCAAGTGCGCTTGTGGATTACGTTAATACCACTTGTAAATGAAGATTTTCCCGATATCAAAATTAATTTACACACGATTGAATAGACACAATTTGCAGTGTTAGTTTCTCCTCATATTTACAAAAAATTACCTAAAGAGCTAAAAGATCTGTCGAATATAAATCTCTTTAAAAGAAGATTGCAGCAGTTCTTCGTCCATAAATGCTATTATTCATTGCATGAATATTTAGAAGATAAATGTTGCGAAATGTAAGTTTTTAGTCAAATTTATAATGTTTATTCGTAGTTATTAAGACATTATTAAATTATACTTGATATTATTAATTATGCGATACCTATTATTGTTTTACTGTTTTTTTACATTCTAATTTTGTATGAAAATTTAACTTTTTTAAATTTGCACACTTCTCAAAGGTAATAAACTACTTAACAACCCTTTGTACACAGATATAAATGGCTGTCTTATGCAAATAAAATACTTTGTATTATATATATAACAACTCGAAGATAGATAATACTTTATTGTACATTTACAGCTGAGACAAGTAGGTAGCATGTATATACAGTTTAATGTACAATGGGCGGCCTTATCGCTGAAAGCGAATTCTTCCAGGCAACCTTGGGATGAACAGTATGTGACAAGACAAAAGATATATTATATAAAACTAGATAAAAGGTGAACTTAAACAAAAAGAAAGGTCACAAATAAAGGAAAATAAAATAAAACATACAGCTTTACGTAAAGTATTATAAACATAATCGCACAACAATATAAAAAATATAAAATAAACAATACATACCAATATGAAGGGAAAATAATGATTAGCTCACATAGAACATATAATTGAACGTTCTAACACAGAGTACAGGAAGAAGAAGCGTTATTTTTACCAGCTCACGTGTTGCCTTCTTCCTACAGTCCCGGGTCCTTTAAGCGGGGTTTGAGAAAGCAAATGATGAGGCCGTCAAGCTGAGTGTCACCATTGTCACACGGTATGTGTAAATAATGGTGACCCTCTTTTCTGGGACTTTGCCTTCAGCTTACCATCAGTCAAGGCGAAGTCCAATTGACGTGTTCTATATAAAAAAAAAAAACCACTTAGGTGGCAGACAAGCGCATGGCAACGATGGAAAGTGGTTACTGTTACCTATGGACTGATCCAAAACCAGAGGCGTTACCCTCGCGTTGCCGACCTTAAAGAAATCTTCTAATGAATTGAAGAATTCCACATTGTAGTCGCTTATGCTTGTTATTAGTAACATGTAAATTACATATTTTATGTCAGTATCAAAATTAACGGGACCTCCCTGCTGCGGTTTTCCCAAGCGCCTACAATATGGGGTTCTTCAAGAGGGGCATCAGAAGGTTTCTTCATGGTCGGCAGTGCGAGTGTGACACCCCTGGTGTTGCATACGTCCATAGGCCACGGTAACCGCTTCCCATCTGGTGGGCCGTGTGCTTGTCTGCCAACTAAGTGGTATAAAAAAAAATATATTTACCATGTTCCATTGTTTTGAGTTTCCGATATTTCGGCGCTGTTGCAAGCACCATGATCACGGAGGAACTGGAGTAGTGGCGGTGAACAGAGGAAAAGTTTTTTGTTAGGAGTAATTTTACCGATCTACCCTCTTTCGAGTTCTTTTACTACGCGTATCTGCGCTACTATTGGTTTCACTTTCGGAAACTCAAAACAATGAAACATGGTAAATATCCCGTTAATTTTGATACTGATGTGAGTGACCATGATAGTTTAAATACCTACATATTTTATGGCTTCCTAATTGATTTTACACTTGATTTTGCACTCGCTCATAGATAATAACATTATGGCGTACATTGAGAGAGCACATAGGCAATAGACTGCGGTGGGCTAATGATTGATTGAAGACTAGAAGTGATTAACATTAAAATACACAAAACACAACTTTGTGGTGCGGGGTTCCTGGTAGAGTAGAATTTGGATCACTCCATCTCTTCCCATGCGGTGTCGTACAAGGCGACTAAAGGATAGGGCTGTTTAACATCAGACAGATATATACAGACGAGGTCCCGCCTCAGATGCATGACTCGAGTCAACAATAGTGCCCGGAAGACGGCAATAGGCTCACCCCCTATTACATGGGACCGAATTTAATGATTGGTGCAATGTGAGTGTTAATTCACCTCTCCCTAACCCTCCGGGGAGAAAGCGTGATTAATATAAATGTATATATTACTTCGTTTATACAATATACCAGGGTTCTTTTGATGCTCCACCAAGATTCTTATATGTAAGGTGATGGATGCAGCAGCCGATTGATGGTCCTAGTTCTGGCGTGGGCTTTCCTCTAGGTATTGAAAGGTCAGACGTCAGTCACCCTCGTAAAAACTAAGATGAACGCTATGATAATGGTGATGCATCTTTGTTTAAACGCCCTATGATTTTAAGTTACTATAATTACGTTTAATGTAATTTTATAAATGTGTACACTATCACATTGATTTTTTTAAATATATATGGGGTTCTTCAAGAGGGGCATCAGAAGGTTTCTTCATGGTCGGCAGCGCGAGTGTGACACCCCTGGTGTTGCATACGTCCATAGGCCACGGTAACCACTTCCCATCAGGTGGGCCGTGTGCTTGTCTGCCAACTAAGTGGAATAAAAAAAAATATTTGACTTCACCTCGCCTGATGGCAACCTAAAGGCAAAGTCTTCAGAAACACGGTCAGCATTACAGATACGTAGCATGTTATAACGTTGGTACTTAGTTTGACAGCCTCATGAGTATGGTAACAGAGAATCGTGACGGTAGCTTAATGGTTAAGGAGTCGGTCTTACGATCAAGAGACCCCGGGTTCGAATCCTGGCCTTTACACTACCGACATGAATGAACCCACTTCTAACACAAGCAATTTAACTTAGCTGGAGGGGTTAGGAAAATATTAGTAACTAGCTGACCCAACACAGCTTCGCCCGGGGTATATTTTGAAGCTTCATATCCCTTTGAGCCCATATGTTTTAGTCTTCAAAATATGTATGAACAATTGCGGGATTTGTTAACATTTATTATCAATGCTCCGCTCCCTTAAGTAGTAGCGTGATGATATATAGCCTAAAACCTTCCTCGATAAATGGACTACCCAACACTGAAAGAATCATTCAAATCGGACCAGTAGTTCCAGAGATTAGCGCGTTCAAACAAACAAACAAACTCTGCAGCTTTATAATATTATAGTATAGATTCCGTTTGCTAATATGATTTTTTTTAAACATTTCTTCTTAACAGCAGTTTTTACTTAAAATTATCATCGTATGGGTTGTGGTGTTTCCTAAGTGAAATAATACTGCCAGTCTACTCTTAAAATTAAAGCAAAATACACTTTTTAAATTAATTACCATACACGTTATAACGTTTTAAAGAAAACAGTTTTTTTGTGTTGAAAGTTGGGTAGTGGGCATGTTACACGAAGCTTTTAATTAACACATTGAATATTTTTTATGACTTGGGACCGGATTATGTGCATCATGTAAAGAATATAAAAAAATATAAATAGAGAATGATTTACAGTTTAAGACTTTAAGACGGGATAAATTATTGTCTGGATAACAAAATATTCTACTTCTCGGGAGTAGATTTTATGGGTTGCGGGAACAACATCTCCGTTCCATAACAGCTAGTAATATACATACATACATGTATTATTGGAAGGTTAAGCAGAGGTGAATTAACACCCACATTTTACCAATCATGTGGACTGTCTCAAAGTAATAGGAGGTGTGCCTATTGCTGTATTCAGTATTCTGGGCATTATTGTTGATGTCGCTATTCATCTGAGGCGGAGTCTATTCTGTATCAATATATGTATATATATATATATATATATATATATATATATATCTGTCTGATGTTACACAGCCCTATCCCGTAGTCGCCTTGTACGACACCGTATGGGAAGAGATGGGGTGACCCGAATTCTACTCTACCGGGAACCACGCGGCTAATAGTATATATCTCTAAAATCCATTCTCTTCTTTCCAGATGGCGAGCCAATCAAGCTGCCGGAGAACTTGGAGTCTCTGCCGAGGGCCGAACACTTCGCCGCGCAGAGACATCGATGGAACACCAATGAGGTCAGTGTCTCACTGTGACAAGTTGATCATATATACTTCTTTCGATGTTTGGAGCTGAACTGGAAATTTCGTGACATGACTGTAAAATGACTTCCAAATCGACGTACGACCTCAAAGATTGTAAAGGTGTTTTTGTCCATAGGGTCTAAACTTAGAGAGCACTCGGGTACGTAGCCCAACGGGCCACAATAAGACCTGTAAGTCTATCCCATTAGTGAATTCGTACACCTGTATCTGTAGACAGACAGATGAAGCTATGGCCCAAACTTTGCTTTCAGGAGTTGAAAGGTCTGTTGGTAGTAGCATTTCTTTTTTTTATATACAACTTAGGTGGCTCTATAGAAAATGTATAATTCAAACCAAAACGAGAAGGAGATGAGGTGAAGACCTCGAATGCAATTGGGAAAGACGCTAACGTGATGATGACTTTCGGCTGTCCATCACCAATAGTCAAAGTCCAAGTTAAAAATCATGTATTCTGTTCAGACCATTAACTTTGTGTATATAAATGCATATATATAATATAAATTCTCATAAAATGTATTAATTGTTCCAAACTATGTCACCACAATACTACGTGCCTATGTACCTACCTTTAACATACATATTTCTGCATTACCTTAAGGATGACTAAAACCCTTATGGCATTAAGCCCGCCTTTGTACAATTTTTTTTTTGTGCAAAAAGTTTAAATACATAAATTAAAAAAATATTATCAGTAAAAGTATAAATGTATTATCATAACTTGCGTAATTCTTCACGTAATCTATGCACTGATAACTTCATTTATCGATATCGACAATCATAATTGAGTTTTTGACCTCGGCATAGTGATATTATGATGTGTAACAAGTACCACTTTTATGGATAAGTAAGCAAATTCTCACCCGACTCTCGGTTTTATGCATCCAATCCTTGGAGTGTACATAAAGTGTAAGTATACGCAGCTAGTGACCTCGAATTTAAAGCCTAGACAATCACAGCTCACTTTTAAGTATAGCGTAGCAAACAGGTAAAAAAAAAAAAAATAGATCCAATCTATCCTAGATCTAATTTATCTTTTGGGACTTTTAAAAATCGAATGTCCTACAGAATCAGCAGCACGAAGTGTGACACGTCCATACGCCACGGTAACCACTTCCCATCAGGGGGTCCATATACTTTTCTGCCACCTAAAACCATTTCTTTTTATATGACACGCCAACTTGACTTCACTTCACCTGATGGTAAGCTACAGGCAGTCTCAGGAAACACCATTACAATCACTAAGTGTTACAATGGTGACACGCAGCTTGGTGGCCTCATCAGATGCTTTTTCACGCTCCGCTTAAAGGCCCCGGGACTGTAGGAAGTAGGAAACACGTGTACTGGTGATGAATTCCAGGTTTTGATGGTGCGGCAAACGTGCTAATATACTCTTTGGGACTTTTAAAAACCGAATACCCTACAGAGTCGATAGCACGAGTGTTACAATTCCATTGACCACAATAACCACTTCCCATCAGGGGGTCCATATACTGAATATTTTATAACACGCCTTCATTAGTAGGCTATAAACGTAAAAGGACATTAGCATTAATTATACGTAACATCAGTATAACGTTGACGTGCTATCGTGCGGTATAAATCGCGTTATACATGTATTGTATTATGCAAACAGACGGGGACGTCTCATATCTGCGCAAAGCAATGTTTTAGTCTACTTAGCCCGTGTAGATTAGCTTTTCTACCCCTACCTTTGTTAGTATGAATATAAGTCGCGTGGTTCCCGGCAGAATAGAATTGGGATTACACCATCTCTTCCCATGCGGTGTCGTACAAGGCGACTAAGAGATAGGACTTTTTAACATCGGACAGATATATACAGCTCAGACTCAGCCTCAGATGCATGGCTCGAGTCAACAATAGTGCTCGAAATACGGCTTTTGAGCCTATTACGTGGAACCGAATACAATTATTGGTGAAATGTGGTTGATAATTCACCTATGCCTAACCCTCCAGGGATAAAGGCGTGATTATATGTATATATGTGTTAAATTCGGTCCCACGTAATAGGGGGTCGAGCCTATTGCCGTCCTCCGCCAATTCAAGCCATGCATCTGAGGCTGAGTCTGGGCTGTATTTATCTGTCTGATGTTAAATAGCCCTATCCCTTAGCCGCTTAGCACGATAGCGCATGGGAAGAGATGGGGTCAAAACTCTACTCTACCGGGAACCACACAGCATTCTGTCATTCTGCATTCTATAATATAATAAAATAATACAAAACAGTTCAATAGTATATCCACAAAGAGTAGAAAATATTGATGATATTAGACCTATTTTTTCTTGCCACTTAATATGAGCGCTGAGAAAATGTATGTGGAATTATGTCATGTATTTTTATCCCTTTCACGTTACTCATGGGAACTGATTCACGGGGTATTAAGTTTCCTATATGTTATTTCAAACTATAATGTCTGACTTTTCGATGCTTTTCGAAGTTATGTGTGTATTTATCGCAGGTTTATAAGTGCCCGGTTAATGGCAATAGACTCGCCACTTATTACATTGAGACCTAAACATAAACGGCGAAATGTGGGTGCTAGCACCTCGCCTACCCCTTCGGGGATATAGGCGTGAGTTTATGTTATGTTATGCTGTCTCCCTGTACCAAGTTACGGCCAGTTTCTTTTAGCTGTTAGAGCGTAATTGAGTAAGAAACTATTTACATTGTTGACTGATGGCACTTGGTGGAAATTATTGTAATACATTTTTAAGGAGCCTTTTGCCCTGCTTTGTCTTCTACACTGATGGCACAAAAACTCTGTGCTTACAGGGTCAGCAGCGCGAGTTGACTCCTCTGGTGTTACACACGTCCATAGACCACTGTAACCACTTTACATCTGGTGGGTGTGCTCTGCCACCTAAGTAGTGTTAAAAAAAAACCACACTTGTACTTTTCCGCAGTATTTTTTATTATTACACCTGACCGGTTTCGCCTTACAGCATTAAGCATTCTTAACTGCAATTGTAAACCTTGTGAAGATTCACAAGGTTTACAATTGCAGTTAAGAACATAGTTATTGATATGTGGGTAGTTGTAAAATCATATAAATCAGTATAAAAAGGTTAGTTGTAATAATAAAAATATTGTGGAAACATTCACAAACATTCAAACATCTTCATTAACTTTCACATTTGTAAATGCATACATACATAGTCTTCTTCACACACATCATTATTATCATTAGACCCTGCATGGGACTCAATGAAATATTTCCACAAATCCGAATTGAAAACTTCGTGAATTCATAGTACGTCCAGAGTTTATATTAGGCCACGTAATGAAATGCGTTAGGTGTAAATTAGTTCGCAGGCCGTGTGTGTAACTGCTGTTATGCTAATGCACTAAATGGGCACTGGAAGCATTTCACCGCAGGTTAAGTGCCACTGAGTAGGGTTTGGAAGTTGATGGGTTAACCGAGAAGGCGTGGAAGGAACTTGTAGGATATTGTCAAAGGTACAGTGGGCGGTGGGGAGTAATTGAGAGGAATAAGTAATATATAGGTGAAAAGGCATTCTGGGTGTCTGGCCAATAAGATCTTCAGAAACCAAGGTAGAACCATGTTATGTGTTATATACCTATTTTGGTATAGGGATAGATTACAGTTCGCATTTTCGCGCTGTATTGCAATGACTGACGAAAATCCAATATTATTTCCCCAAATATGAGGAAAAAAGTTGAAGCTGGTTTACATATATTTAAAACTACCCACATGTAGAATATTGTCCAATATTTTAGTATTTTGAAATATAATTTTATAACCGCAAATGCAAACCTTTGAGAATGTCGAGAGGCGAAACCTGTCAGGTGATAATTAAAATACAGTGGAAAAGTTCAATAAGCGTGATTTAATAACAAACATCTAAACATTTTCAATTTTTTTTATATTTATAAGAGTAGCAGGATAGGAATTAGTATTAGAAGTAGGATAGGATAGGGATTTAGGATTAGTAAAGTCCATATTGGCAATCGGATGAAAAATGAGAGAGAAAGGCTCCCAACACACATTTTCTTTTATACCACTTAGTTGGCAGACAAGCACAAGGCCCACCTGATGGAAAGTGGTTACCGTGACCTATGGACGTCTGTAACACCAGAGGACAGTCGCGCTGCCAACCCTGTAAGTACAGAGTTTCTGTACCGTCAGAAGCCTTTAGTCTTCCCACTGACAGCACAAATTCTCCAGTGAGCTCTGGCTACCCTACTCACCGCTGGGAGCATAACACATAGTTATTATAGCCGCGGTATTCTGTAGGGCGGAGGTACTTCCCCAGTCGGATTGCTCAATTGTTCGGAAATACCGCCATGTCCTACATACACATATAGAGCGGACGAGATAAAGAATACAGTTTCTTTAATTCCTTTATTCAAGTAAAGAATTAAAGGTATTTTGAGTAGGCTTAATGTTAGTGGAAAGAGCATAGCTACGAAACTTAATGAGTAACGAAGTTATAATTAATACATAATATATTCTGTTTCACGTTTATATAAGGGATCAGCAACATTAGTCATAAGTCGTTCGAACCTTATTCGGGTGTTACATATTCATAAGAAACGTATTTCTACCTCGATATTAAAATACCTATTACAACATATTATTTTATCGTATAGTTATAATGACGTGGCGGTTAAAAGCTTGACTGCGATTGCAAGGGTCGTGGGTGCGATGCTAATGTTTGTTTGCATGATAATATCTGTCTGGTCTGAACGTTTCTGTTTATGCTTTTTTATACGACTTAGGTGGCAGACAAGCACACGGCCCACCTGATGGAAAGTGGTTATCGTGGCCTATGGACGTGTGTAACACCAGAGAAGTCACACTCGCGCTGCCGCCCCTGTAAACACAGAGTTTCCGTGCCGTCAGTGTAGAGGCCAAAGCAGTACAAGCCTTTAGTCATCCCACTGACAGCACAAATTCTCCAGTGAACTCTGGCTACCTTACACAACACGAAGTTGTTATAACCGCGGTATTCTGTAGGGCGGAGGTACTTCCCCTGTCGGACTGCTCAATTGGGCGGAAGTATCGCCGTGTCCTACCTACTTTTAAAACTTTTTTATACGACTTAGGTGGTAGATAAGCACACGGCCCACCTGATGGGAAGTGGTTACCGTGGCCTATGGATGTTGTCTACCCTGTAGAAACCTTCTAATGCCCCTCTTGAAGAACCCCATATTGTAAGCACTTGGTAATAGCTTGAGTGTGCGTGGGATGAAGTTGTATGCATTTGCAATAAAAAGTATCAAGAATGCTTATCCTTAGTATAGAATTATGCTAATTTGTCATAATGTCCTAGAATATTATTAGCACATCACGTCATAGTAAAGAATCGGTAGTTTAATGGTTAAGGAGAAGGCTTTACGGGCGAGTGGTACCAGGTTCAAAACATCTTTAAAGGTTCCAGATCAAATATGGAGACGGCCTTACGTCGAATGGTACCAGGTCCAAATCTTGGTTGTTACACTCTTGACGACGTGAATCCACTTCACACGTAAACACTGTACTTACCACCAAAACAATCGTTGAAAAATTCACATGGATAAATAACACGATTATTCCAAACAGATTTCCTTAAATTATTCTACATAACAAAGAGGTCCCAACACAACATCAAAGTTCCCAGTTAAATTTCCATTTAAAACACATAGGAAACAACCCACATTACAACATGGTTTTTACCCACGATACCAGAACCAAAGTCATCTATATGAGGACCATTAAATTTCCATATGCCCGAGCAGAAAGTGTAAGCAAGTGAGAAATGCATACAATACGAGTTTAACATTTTCTAATTCTTCTTTAAAAGACATTTTACACCTTTACGAAAGACTGGATTTCACACCTGAGACGGTGTCTTTAGTTAAAGACACAGTTTCCCTGCGTTGAAAACTATTCTCCTCTTTGGGACACCTCTGCACAGGAACGAAAGGTTACAGTAGTATATGAGGCTCCACTAAGATTTCCAGGGACCAATAGTACGGTATAGTATTAGTATCTATAAACTTACTAGTAGTTCGACTTCTTGAAGCACAGAAAATCAGTCAAGGGCCATGGTTTCCACAACAAAAGGTGTACTTTAATTTTGGAGTGTTTGTGGTCATCTTCTTACTCCGTCATCAGAATAGCTCCTTAGTACCATATTAATGAATTACCATGCAAATGGAAAGTGTTTGCAAAATTTCATCAAAATTGGTTAACGACATCTGCTTCAAAATCGAGTTGCAAGATTTGACACGAACAAACATAATTACTAACATGAAATACATTGAAATTTAATAAAAAGCTAGTTAAAAAATATTCCGATTAATTGAGAACCTTCCTTCTTTTTAAGGTCGGTTAAAATGTTTTCCTCGAAAACATACCCCTTCAGATTAGAGAGCGCAATCTACGTGACTTTGCGCTCGCCAAGCACAGTCCCCAAGTACAGTCTTTTTTCCCGGCGTTGAGTGTTCAACAACTATTGTCTGTCTGCATCGTACCATAAAGAGTTAAGATTAACTACATATTGATAACCTATTTACATGATTTTATTGGTTCTTTTGCTCTGTATAAACTGTCTCAGGTAGCACATCGGTCAACAGTTAACACGGCAATTTACGGCTATGTGGAGAGTACATTCTCAGATATGGCATAATACTTTGGGGCAACTCAACTGACAATCTGTGAATGCTTATTGCTCAAAACACTGCATTTGTTATATGATAGTTAAGAAAAAAAAGGGAATTGTGCAGAACTAAATTCAAAGAATTGGGTATTTTAATATTTGCATCAATGTATATAATTCGTAAAAAAACATTCCTCATTTATTTATCAGCAATCCACCTGGTGCTACGCGTGAGGGCAACTTAAAAGTCGTGGCAAGTAAAACTCAGTTGTTATGTCGTAGTGTTTTTTGTATGGCAACCTCCATTTGTAACAAGATACCGTGAAGATATCAAGACAAACATTACCGTATGGGTAAAGTTACTAAAACTTTAATAGATAAGGTTTACTATATTGACGAATTCCTTAATCATAATTATTTCACATGACATTGCAAATAATTATTTCGAAAATAATTTAGGTAAAGTTAAACCTATTGGATCAAATATGGTAATTTATTAAAATTAGATAGTTCTTCTAACCATCTCACTGTCACTATCATTCACTAGCCAGTGAAAAGAAACCCTCAAACGTCCGGCAAAGTGTAATAGTGAATGGACCGTGGAGTGTAAGTGACCTGACCAAATGGCGGTCGTTACAAACTTGTGCTAAAGTACCAATTTAGCAGCGAGGGTTATGTGGAATGGGGTAAAGCACATATTGAAGTAAGGATTTCCTTTATGTATTGGTACTAATGTTACAGTTGAGGAATTGGAACAATAAAGAATTACTCACAGGGTTAAATGGTTCCAGATAAATTTTGAGGTCTGTGTTGAAATTAAATTCATTTCAATGGTTTTTTTTTGGTGATTATTTTATTATTTACTCTGTATCCCTTGCAATATAAGATATTATACTAAGTATCGGGACTTCTCGCGAATTATATTTTGGAACTTACTATTTCTGCCGACGTTTCGGATGCGTTGCAGCACCCGTGGTCACGACTTGACTAGTCTTCGAGCGTCGAGATGTATGCGGGGAACATTTTTTGAGCGCCTACCCACCATTACACTTATTATGAATGGTTAGGCTGGCGACACACCACACTCACTATGTCAGTTTTTAACGGCACTGTGTTTTTTGGTTTTAGTATCTTAATCACTGGATTCCACGTTCCGGATAGCTTGAATCCATCTTCCCTATTGAAATTTTTATATTTTTTGATTTCAATGGCTTCACGCACAATCCGTGAATAGTAGTGGCGATCAGTGGAGAGGACTTTGGGTTGATGAAGCTCAATCCAGTGATTGGTACCCGACTCAAGATGTTCTGCTACCGCCGATTTGTTGAACTGACGGTTTTTCACAGCTGCGATATGTTCTCTGACTCTCTCTGCAATAGTTCGCTTGGTCTGGCCTATGTAGGAACTACCGCAGCTGCAATCCACTTTATAAACACCCGGTGTTTGTAGAGGTATGACGTCCTTCGATGTTCGCACATATTTCGCTACTTTGGCGAACGGTTTAAAAATCGTCTTGATGGAAAACTTCCGTAAGCAAGATCCGATTTTGTCCGTTACACCTTTCACATACGGCATGTATGCCGGTTGGCGGTCAACACCCAGCAACATCTTCCTCGGTGCACGTCGCGGCTTTCTAGCACTCGTACCATACCCGTTCACCTCAAGAACCTCCTGAACATGATCTAACTCCTGCTGTAGGTGCTCAGGGTCACACAGGTCATTAGCTCGCTTGATGAGCGTCGAACTTACGGATTTTAAGTGAAGTGGGTGATGATGCGAGGAGGCGTGCAGGTATCTATCTGTGTGAGTGGGTTTTCGATACACAGTGTGGGCCAAGGAGCCATCAGTTCTCACCATCAACTTTATGTCTAAAAAAGATAATGTTCTTTTGTTCTCAATCTCATACGTAAACTGTGTCTTCACATGTAATGAGTTGAGATACTCAGTAAAGCGAACCACCTGCTCCCTGTTGCCCTTGAATATACAAAATATATCATCTACGTACCTTTTCCATAGCCTAATTTGGGCGTGGGCGTTCTGAAACACCATTTCCTCAATATGTTCCATCCAGATATTAGCCACGACTGGTGCCAAAGGGCTGCCCATGGCGACGCCGTTTATCTGCAGGTAATTTTGACTATGGTAAAGGAAGTAGTTCCCTTCGAGGCAACTCTGCAGCAGTGTCGCATAACTATCCGGTAGACCATTATCCTTCAATTTAGTTCCAATAATCTGCAGACAGTCTTGTAATGGAACATTGGTAAATAACGACTCAACGTCAAAACTTACCAGAAGCTCATCTGGTTCCAATCTAACGTCTTTGATTATGTCCACAAAATGGCGAGAATCTTTCACAAAAGATGGTGTTTTTCCCACTAATGGCTGCAGTGCTTTAGCAATGTGTTTCGCTAGGTCGTAGGTTGGCGAGTCAATTTGACTTACGATTGGTCGCAGTGGCACATTGGGTTTATGCACTTTGGGCAAGCCGTACAATTTTGGTGGTTGTGTGATCTTAGGTCGGTGTAATTTTTCGAACTCATCCTTTGTGAAGTCCTCTTCGTGCTCCTTGATCAAATTACGTATTTTACGTGTTACTCTTGAAGTGGGATCATATTTAACACTCTTATACGTCTGTGTGTCTTCAAGTAGGTCTTGTATGTGTGCGAGAAGTCCCGATACTTAGTATAATTATGAATTCACACCGCGAAAGTTTAAAAATAACAATATAAGATATGTATACTTATTCCAACCATTAGTCTAGTCTACAAATGGTTGCTTAAAGGCGACCAAAACGTCGGGTGTTTGCGTTACATGGTCATCTTTTATTGCTTCAGAATTTTAGGTGTTTACGTTGTGGCAAATAAAAGAGGGTCTAAGCAGTATAATTCTAGACTTGAGAAGGAAAAGAAAGAAAGACCGAAATGCGTTTATTTTGAACAACTGCAGCATATAAATCAGTTAAATAACAATTTGGCATACCTACTTAAAATTAATTAGGTATAAAAAAAATACTTTTCTAAACTGTACATCTAAAACTATTACACTGCTCAGACCCCTTTTTTCCTGGAACCTGGGAGTCTTCTAGTCTAGTGTAAATAAGCAAGCATGCACCACCGTCAACCACATTAGTACCTACCGATAGGTGAGATACTGTTCAGGCCAGTTGATTATAAAAAAACTCTCACAAGTTTTTAGAAGATTTAAGTTTATTTGAATCATAGATACATAGAATAATCATAGATCCATAGCTGATATCACATGTCATAGATTATCATAGATATAAATTATGTAATGGCTAGAGATACAGGAGGAAATGATGGTCAATGTAGCCATGATAAAAAAAATAGTTTTATAGATGGTTTGGTTTGTATATTTTATAATTGTAGTAAGTAACTACATAGGGCAACACGTGCAGGGCTTAGATGGTACTTTCATACTGAATACACACGCAGAATATACGAGCAAGAACCAAGTGATTCTTTTCTTTGCCGCACCACCAAGACCTGGATTCATTACCAGCTCACGTGTTTCCTTCTTCCTACAATCCCGGGTCGTTTAAGCGGGGCGTGAAAAATCATCTGATGAGGCCGCCAAACTGAGTGTCACCATTGTAACATTACTTAGTGTCTGTTAAGGTGACCCTCAGCTTTCCTAAGACTTTGCCTTTAGCTTACCATCAGGCGAGATGAAGTCAAGTTTGCGTGTCCTATATTAAAAAAAAAAGTTTTTGTAATAAATTCACTGTTATATGCTGCAGTAACATAAAATAAACGCATTTTCTTTCTTTTTCTTTTCTTCTTTCAAGGATTTTCTTGCGCCATTCATGTAAACAATGGCATGTCTGATTCATAGTCTAGACTATTTTTACATCACTTTATTTATATACAATCAGACATAACCGAATATATTACCGAAGGCTTCGACGGGCACGTTACAACTATAAACCGTAGAAAAGAGTCCATTGCGTGACATTGCGCACGTAAAGCCTTCTGCAGACTATACTTTGGTTCTGATTGTCTGTTAAGTATTTTAGTGCGATATTGAATCGCTTCTAATAAAATAGACGGAGATAGAAATATTTACAAATTCAATTGCGGAATTTTCATATTTTAATTGGGATTCTTTCATTTTTAGCTTTATGTTATATAATGGTTCTTTTAGTTTTATTGTAATAGTTAATTGCACAGTTTGAATGTAAAAACTAATTGTATTATTAGGATTCGAACTTTTTGTTATTTTATCCGCGGTAGCCTAGTGGTATGGGTAATGGACTGCTGAGACGAGGTCTCGGGTTCGATCGCAGGTTTTACCATGGCACACACCAATGACTTTTCGATGCTTTTCGAAGTTATGTGTGTATTTATCGCAGGTTTATAAGTGCCCGGTTAATGGCAATACTTGGGCTCGCCACTTATTACATTGGGACCTAAACATAAACTGGCGAAATGTGGGTGCTAGCACCTCTGCCTACCCCTTCAAAGATATAGGCGTGAGATTATGTTATATGTTTATGTACTGCAACTATGCAAAATAAACTCAATTTTATTGCATAATCATCATGAAAGAAATAATTATATTTTTTCTTCTTCATCCGAGCGCTAATCCAATTTCATCCAAAGCTTGTTTTTCGGAACCCTTAGTTCCATCTCCTACTCCTTCTTTCCTTGAGTTGATTTGGTTAGCTTTTGAGGAAGCAACTGTCATTTAACCCCTAACCCCGAGAGAAAAGCCTGTGTCAGAGCCCGCCAATTACCTCGCTCCATATACCTACCCTTCAAGTTTATGTATTTATCGACAAAATGATAATGAAGAAGGTTTATTTTGCTATTAAATTCTTATCTCATGTTCTCAGTTCCACAACAGTATCTAGAAGGCTGTAAAAGAACTGCGAGACAGTCCCAGGGGCCCTAAGTTATGAAATACACCAAATAACTTTAACTAAGATGTAGTTTGCAGCGATGATCATAACTCTTGTAGTTTCTTAAGAACGGATGTATTACATACATAACTTACATGTTTAAGTAATGTTGTGGTGTATTTTGTAGTTTACTACTTGGATCAGATCAAATTTATATAAGAATATGGTACAAATAGTGTTACAATAAAGGACCTGGTGAGTGTTCTGACGAGCTCTTCCAACTAATCCCACCATCTCCTTTCCTACATAGGACAATACGTGCAGGCCTTAGATGTCACCCTCACACTGTGCAGAATATACGAACAAGAACCAAGCGGTTCGGAGACTCTTTTCTTTGCCGCACCACGAAGACCTGGAATTCATTACTAGCTCACGTGTTTCCTTCTTCCTATAGTCCCGGGGCCTTTAAGCGGGGCGTGAAAAAGCATCTGATCTGAGTGCCACCATTGTAGCACTTAGTGTCTGTAATGGTGACCCTCTTTCCTGAGACTTTGCCTTTAGCTTACCATCAGGCGAGATGAGGTCAAGTTGGCGTGTCCTATACAAAAAAAAACCTTCTTCATACTCTGACACATACGGCATCTAAGATCCGACAACAAGTCGTCGTTAGAGTTGTGAAGTATAATTTCGATATTGCTAATGTATTGTGGAAGTCAGATGGCGATCGCTTCACGGCAAATATCGAAGTATCTTCGTTATTACACTGGAAAGGCGGATGCTGGACTCCCAAATGAAGGCATTGGATGTGACCGGGATTACCGCAAGAATAATTACGATACAAGCGTGTTTTTTTATACAACTTAGGTAGCAGACAAGCACTCGGCCCACCTGATGGAAAGTGGTTACCGTGACCTATGAACTTGTATTACACCAGTGGAGTCACATCCGTGCTGCCAGAACTGCGTGAACAGAGATTTTATGTGCCTTCAGTGCAGAACACAAAACCAGGACAACAGGGTCTTCCCACTGACAGTACAAAAACTCTCCAGTGAGCTCTGGTTACCCTACTTACCGCCTGTTTAGGTATTTATAGGTATAATGCAAAGCAAGTACTAGGCTGTCATTGTTATTATTAATGATAGGAGGTAGGACACGACGGTATTCCCTTCCCAATTGAGCACTCCGACTGAGGAATTACCTCCGCCCTATAGAAAACCGCGGTCATAATAACCTCATGTTTTGATCCCGGCGATGAGTAAAGTAACCAGAGCTCACTTGAAGAGTTTGTGCTGTCACTGGGAAGACCAAAGACCTGCCCTGCTATGTCTTCTGCACTGACGGCACAGAAACTTTTTGTTCTTACTTCTTTCTTGTTTTTGGTCGGCAGCACGAGCGTGATGCCCTGATGTTGTAACCACTTTCCATCAGCCTCAGTATAAAAAACCTAATATCTTCTGAACAGAACAAAAACGCAATCTATATTTGAATGAGCAACCTACGAACAAAAGCCCTTGTCGGTCTAACAATACAAGAGCCAAGGGTCTGCCATATAATGGACTAGGTACAAAATATAATAATAAATGACCAATACCAAATTAAGGAAAAAAAACTAATTCTAAGAAAATTAATTCAAAGTGTAAGACAACACTTTTTTATCTAGGACACGCCAACTTGACTTCACCTCGCCTGATGGTAAGCTAAAGGCAAAATCTCAGAAAAGAGGGTCACCATTACATACACTAAGTAATGTCACAATGGTGTCACTCAGCTTGGCGGCCTCATCAGATGCTTTTTCACGCCCCGCTTAAAGGATCCGGGACTGTAGGAAGAAGGAAACACGTGTGCTGGTAACGAATTCCAGGTCTTGGTGGTGCGACAAAGAAAAGAGTTTCCGAACCGCTTGGTTCTTGCTCGTGTGTGAAAGCTGCTATAAGAAAATATATTGTTAATTAATTTTCCTGAAAGCGGTTTTATAACGAATATGAATCTAAAATGAAATCAAATTCAAAAAGTTTCGGGTAAGGTGAGGGGGGCAAAGTGCGCCATACTTTTTGCATAGTTGACTTTGATGCAAGATATCTTGCGTTTATGTATACGAATGGGTCTTGTAGTGAATTCTTAAGGATCTATGATTATTTGCAAGTACACCCAATGTTACGTCATTAGAATCTGCATTTAAAATAATGTTTTTTGCACAAAATTAAAAAAGCATGACGCCAGGCGCACTTTGCTGCCAAATCGGGGAAGTGCGCCTAGTATTAGTACAACGCAAATATAACGCACACGAATAAAAACCGCCACTTATTATTATAAAAAAATAAGTAACGAAACGCATAACGTTTAATTCTTTTTCTTAGCTCCATTCTGGAAGATTCTATGACTTTCAAACCTAATTTCGGCTAAGTGCGCCATACATTCGAAATCAGAGGCTGTAAACCTTTTTTCTAAATATTGATAATCAAGTGTCAAGTATATTTTTCATTTTATTTGTGTTGAAATACCATGATATGGAACTTAATATGGTTATGTTGATGATTGAAAAGGGATTGAAATGAGAAATTAGACATCGAAATATAATTTTTAAATGTAATATTTATTATAAATCCTTAACACAACTAGATAAACGGAAAGACAATTAAAGAAAAACATCGTCTAAACATTAGTTATAAGTTACTAAAGAGTCCAGTAACATGTACCAAACAAGGTATGTTACCCTTATAAGATTAAAAAAGAGGACTAGTGAAATAAGTATTAATAAAAAATAGGCGCAAAAAAAAAAAATAAGCGCATGAACGCAGGGCAGCTTCACGACTACTAATATTTTTGGCAGTAAAGGACACTAGGGTTTTGCCGTCACATTTGTCGTAAGCCGCGTTAAGGAACCTCGTTCTAAAAAGCTTGTTGCAATATTAAACTGGTGTAGATATATTTCACTATTATACGGGTATGAAAATTAGGTACATTTCAATCGGTTGAAGATAACTGCTTTAGAACTCAATAGCAAGATTTGACCACCATACAAAGAAACAAACATTGCATGTTGACACATTTTAAAAGGTTTTTTATACCCTGGATTGCGGCAAAGTGCGCCATATAAAAGTCAGTATGGCGCGCTTTCCCAACTATGAAATTTTAAGGTCAGAATATTTAACCCACAAAAAATATATAAAATTTACTAGATAGGAGAGATATAAATTTAGAATCCTAATGCTAAATACTTAAATTGTGTAATTAATTCACTCGTACGCCAGTAAAACTCCAATTTGTTGAGATTTATAACGATGATTACGCCATGGTCATCTCTGCTCACCACTTACCACAACAGTGAAAAGAAAATGGTGTGTGTATCAACCTCACATGGCTTAAGCCATCTGTGACTAGTATCAAAAACTATAATTTAGTTTGTAGCATCGACGTAAGGTGTCACTATTAGAATCCAACAGATAGTTTTTGAGACATTCGCAGTAGGCGCACTTGACCGTTAGGTGCACTTTGACACCTTAACCTTATCTTTAAATAGTGAATAACTGACTGTTATAACATTCGTATCAAAATAAATGGGATATTTACCATGTTTCATTGTTTTGAGTTTTGACTTTTTCTCTGTTCACCGCCACAACTCCAGTTCCTCCGTGATCATGGTGCTTGCAACAGCGCCGAAATATCGGAAACTCAAAACAATGAAACATGGTAAATATCCCGTTTATTTTGATACTGATGTGAGTGACCATGATAGTTTAAATACATATGTTATGACATTGACATCCCTAAAACATTGTTACGTATAGTTGGAGCCCTAAAAGTGCAATGACTGGTCTAACTGCAAAACTTGGATCGGTATAGTGATATACTACGGACAAATAAGCGCCGGTAGCTTAGTGGTCAAGGAGTCGGCCTTACGATCGAGAGGTCCCGGGCTCGAATCCTGCCGCTTAAACTACCGACGTGAATTCACTCCTAACACAAGCAATTTAACTTAGCTGGAGGGGTTAGAGGGAATATTAGTAATTTCGGTTCTAATATTCTTTTAAAGTTTAAAAATAATATCGCCAATGGATCCTGGAAGTCAGATGTCGCTTCACGGAAAGTATCGAAGTTAAGTCGCATCACAGTCAGACTGGAAAAATCAGACAAGGGACTTCGAAGTAAAAGTCGGATACGACCGGGATTTATGCAAGGAGGATGATGAAACACTTTTTTAGACTAGAATACAGTACTAACATAGCTCACACTATGTCTACCCATGTTATAAGTACAATACTTATTGTAAAAGATGATAAGCATGTTTGCAATAAGTGGTTAGCAAGGTTATATAGTTATTTATTTTAATTAATTATTCTAGAACGTTGCACACAACGCTATCGAGACCCTTTCTAAGCATAGTTTAACTAGCTTGTGTCGTATTATTAAGTTGTTGTAATTATAAAGTAAAATAATAAAAGAAATATACACTACTACGGACTTGTGTGTATTTATTTTATTATTATTTCAACGAACTTCTACGAAATCAGTTTATCGTGCCACCAAACTCATCTACAATATAACTGTCTGTATAAACAAAAATAGAACAATACCTAATAGTAACATTTCAATATCCATTACAATAACAATAATATACTGTCCTATAATAATAGAATAAAACAACGGGAACAATTATTTTCCTTATATTTCGAGAATCTAGAGTTTTCGTCTGCCCTTCGGGAAATTGTTAATTATATCGAGAAAAGACCATGTCGGACAAAATCATCCGTGATGTTTTCGAACAAAAACATGCTCGTATTATTGAGAGAAAAGGAAAAAAATAAATATTTATTCACATTACGCGTACTTCGTTAAGCAATGGTTGCGTTCTAGGGAAGAAGATGGGTTTGCTATGAAAAAAAATCGAGGAAAGCGGCTATTATTAGGCGGATGGTACTGATAGGCGGAGCGGAATGCGGGGTTTTTTAGTGATAGAGATTAAGATAAGATAAGATAAAATAATCTTTATTGTACACCAACACATTACACAGTACATGTGGACAACATTATGAAAAATGTACAAATAGCGGCCTTATCGCTACAAGCGATCTCTTCCAGGCAACCTTTAACTTAAGAGGGATGAGAGAACCACAAAAATGATATACTTTGTTTTTGTTACACTTGGTTTTTTCTGAAATCACATGATAATCAATAACAACTGGATAGCGATCAGTATACTGTAGACCATTTAGTATTATGGTAGATTTTTATAGTACTTTTTTTAATGTTCGTATATCCCCACGGATACCCCCATTTCCAACGCGGGGGGGAGGTTATGTCGAACTTGAACCGACTAAAACGCACTGGTTCGCAGATTGCCGGAGGTGAGATTATCTGAAACATATCCCTCGCACCCCGGCCAGCCAAGTACCGTCTCTTATGAGATGGCCCTCTTCGAGTGTGGGGACCACGGAGTCCCCATCGCATCCTCGGGAATGGGGAGGCGCGCATCGCGTACCGCCGCCGCGGCCTGCCAGGGTTACAGGCGGCTCCACTTGTCACCCCCAGGCCCGCGCTCATGGGGGACGGAGGTAATATGCGACTTCCGACGCCCGAGCCACCTCCGCTCGCAAGCAGCGCGGTTTGCGAGTCTCCTTCGCTTCCACCCCGCCGACTCCTTCACGAGTAATACTTGCTCGCAAAAGGAGGCGCATCCGCGCAGCGAACCATCACCTCGAACAAGGTGACGAGCGTGAGAACTCTTACTCCCAGAGCCGCGACGAGCTCCCGTCTCGGCGTCTCCCACGCCGGGCACTCGGTGAGCGTGTGCAGCCCCGAGTCCTCCCTCGCATCGCGGTAGCGGCACTCAGACGTTGGCTCTTGCCCGATCCGACGCAGATACCGCCCGAAGCACCCATGCCCGGTGATAATCTGCGTCATCCGGTAAGAGAGGCTGCCGTGTGGCCTCTCTAGCCACTCCCCCATGATGGGTCTTACCGCCGCTATTACGGCGTGCCCTAGATTTTAATAGTACTGAGACAATTCGATTTTTTTTCGTATAAAAATTACCTAATTTTATATAAAGTTCAAAAATCATTAAATTCGTTTTAGGTTAACGATCGTCTATTTTCAAGTAATTGTATATTGTTTATATTAGTAAATTATATAACTCAAACAATATTCAGTTATCTATTACCTAATTCGAAAATTGATAAATCAGTTATGGTGACACTACCACCTGACTTAACATTTCAACAACTCGCCCCGCTATAAAATCCGCTAATCTACCCGCATAGTGTTACAGCCTTAAGTCTATTACGTAGTTTCGGGCAGCAGTCACAATAAGGACGATTCGTAAGAGTAGTTGTAAACATATTTTATACAAGGAATTGGGTATTTCTGTAACGGTCGGGCACGAATGGAAAGTATGTATGCCTTTTGCGATTTCTTACGAGTAGACAAGAAAGAACCTAGTCTACTATTACTTTTATGATAAGGTTTTAACAATGCAGCAGTCAAATGAGACGAAGCTGAACTTCTAAATCTAGTAAAAATCTAGTATTATCAAGTGGGCCCCGGAGTCCCCGTATCACCTTCGGAAGTGGAGATCAGATCGCAGTCGCTTCACGAAAAATACCGAAGATCAGCCAAATTCATTGTTAGACTAGTAAATCGAACCCAGACCCCGAGGTATAAGCTTCGTATGCAACTAGGATTAACGCTAAGTTGAAGAAGACTGCTTCTTCTTCTTCTCGTGTCAATGATTTACTGTTGGTGCTAAATTGTTCTCGAATAAAATTGTGCCATCTCAACCGCGCTATCAGTGACTTTATTCAAGTTTTTCTTCAGTGCAGGAGGGTACACAAGGGACACGAGACCTTGAGGGTGACTGGTGGAGCCGCCTGTCACCCTGGCACGCCGGTCTCCCCGTTTTCCGGGGACGAGTTGGGGACTCTGTACCCGAGGAGAGGGCCAGATCGTGAGAGATGGCCCTGGGTCGGCCGGGGTACGAGGGATATGCCTGTCAACCTCACCTTCGGTAACCAAAACGACCCACAGGCGGCGTGCGTTTTAGTCGGTTCGTGTCCGACATAACCTCTCCCACCGGCTCCGGTGGGGAGGTATCCATGGGGATTTGCGCACGTAAAAAAAAAGTGGCACGAGACCAAGTGCGCCATGAACTGCTAAACGGGCTGTTTACTGTCGGATGGTAATCAGCTATATGATAGTTCCTACACGACCTAAAAATTGTTTCTATATAAATACAGTATTATGTTCAAATAGATTCACTAAACGTAGTATTTCTCAAGACTATACAGAAGTGTGTTCCCCATTACTCCCAACGTAAATACGTTTATCATTAACAAGAGCGCCTGTTCGCTGGCAACAATTAAGTCCCTGTTCGCTGTTTTCCTGGTATCTGATTCCCTTCCAAAGGGAATATGGGAAGATTAATATTTACCCTTATGTGTACTAGTACTGGGAAATTCAATTATCGAAGCGTTGCGGGAAATTGAGTTTTGTCAATTAGAAGTATTGTAACGTATGAGAGAGGGTTGATGAATGCTATCGTTTTAAATATCACAGTGAAAAATTAACACGTTAGGAAGAGTGGGTGCCCGGCAAGTCCATCTAAGACTTTAATTATGCAGAACAGGCATAAGGCATCAGGCATAATTTAGGTAAATATAGGTATTTAAAGTATCATGGTCAGTCATGGTAAATATCCCGTTTATTTTGATACTGATAAAGTAGCTGAAATTTGCGTATACGAAATTAAGGCCTAGGAGACAAACGAGCGTGGATTTTGTATTGATTATGCCTAACACCTTAAGCGTCTTCTATATTATTAGCGCCTTAGTTCGGCTACGAAACCATAGTAGCCGTAGTTTAGACCCTATCCACAAATATGAACCTTTCGACCTCCTTTTTTGACTCATATTTTTAACTTAAACGGTTATATAAAACAGCTTGACTATCACTACAAACGGCAACTTTTGATGGGCACTGATGAAAAGCCGTTAAAGCAAACAGCCATGGCCGAACTCGTACAAAGAACGTGTGACCTTGGCGACTGTTTCCTTATTTATAACATTCTTAATCAACCGCCTCAATAGGTGTCATTCCGTTCAAAACTTGGTCACGCGAACAAAGTTGTGTTACTTTTCGTGAATAGCTTTCGACGACACAAAGAATTGGTGACTCGGTGAAACTACGCAAATTGAAGTTAAACATTGTTAGGTTTCGTTATTGTTAATGGTTTTTAACTGACGAGTTGTGTCAATAGCTTTTTATATAGATAGTCTCCGTGGCGTGGCGGTAGTGAACGCGGCCTCTACGTAATAGGCGCGGGTTCGATCCCCGCTCAGTGTTAATATTTGTATGGATGAATATGGGTATTTATATTGGTCTGTTAAGTCGTCAGTCCCGGTTGTCATACAAACATCTATGGCATTTGTTACGGGTTCCGTTAATCCGCAGTTAGACTGGTTAAGCTGACCCTAGACTTCGAGATGAAAACTTCATATCTGACTGAAATTAACGTTAAGATGAAGATGAAGAGATGAGTAAGTTTAGGTGTTGGAAAGGCTCACCATATTTTCGGGACGCATGGTAATCTCACCTAATAGCAGGTGCAGTGCCGAAATATCGGTATTAAGTGTGTAGAAAACTGCATAGAGGATAGGTGTAAACATTAGTTCATAAATATTCGATAGATGGCGCTGATCCTAAATATTAGAAGTTGGTGTTAAGATCCTCCGCAAGTGAATGACCCTACCGTGTTATTCTTAAAACAATATTACGTCATAAACAAGTCCTTCACTAAAGTATGTATTATCCTTGGCCGGCCCTCAAGAAATCTTTCTGGGATATACAATTGGTTACTCGAAACAATTAAAAAAAATGGTAAAATCATCCCTATGAGTAAATGGGTGAAGCTCTGATTGTAGTCTTCTGGTTCACGGTTCTGAGGGGGTTAGTCAGCGGTCGCACCCGTAACAGTCAAGATAAGCAAAATTAAGTGAAAAAGTGAGAGAACGGTCCGAGTCAAAGTATTAGGTTGGAATACAATTGGGGCTAAAGTCTATAACTCTGATGATGATTTATAGTTAACATGGTCCACCAAATCGATCATCAGCAAAGCCTGAAAATGCTTGTAATAGCTCTAATCCTAATCCCTTGTGTAAGCAATGGGTTCACATCGATAGTGTGACATAATGACCCTGTAGTCACCGATTCACACATGTAGCAATTGAATTATAAGACTTCATATAACTATCTGCTTGGCTACTAGGCTGCCACCGCTTCAATTATCGCCGAAAACTTTAAAGAGTAAATAATACCCTCATTTTGTGTTCAAATAGCTATTATTTTCGGCCCTGTTAGTATATACAACGGCAAGTTCCGATAACAATGAGCTAGCTAAGCTGTTTATTGGTTATTGAAACATATTTTCTACTTCATTATAAAAATAGATTGATGATTTACCTTTTTATAAATAAGATTAATTACTGAAACTGAAAAAAGAAAGAAAGAAAATAATATATTTTGGCAAAGGATGGCTGTACATACTTCATCACAAGAGCTTTTTAGGCGGATAGCTCTAATTGATTGGGCATGGGAAATCTTACAATACTCGGCTTATTATTTGGCATGTCAAGAAGTAGAGGGAAAGTTCAACTCAGAGCGTGTTTGCTTTGTAGTATTCTCTCTATCACACATTGGACTGATTGTTTTTGTTTTAAATATTCAATTCAAAGGTTCGGTTTTGACAACTCTATAAATATATTAAATATTAGTTGTCATCAGCATAGTTGCCGTTTTCTATGTCAAAAACTCAATGACCTACCTCGTTTAGGGTATGATAAAGCAGTTTATTGGAGGCGAACCAACTCACGGTTTATTATTGGAAGAAGCAGTTAACCCACGGAGCCTAATGTCTATAAACCTCCAGCAACCCTTGACCATCATTTCTAGTAACTGTGTCTTTTTGGAAGTGTGTTCTTGAGCGCTTAGCCATAGACTATTAATTCAGTGATAACTTTTTCTTTTTTTTAATTTAATTATGTCAATGGGCTTTTCACCCGACCACTTCAATGTTATAAGGGCGATATTTCGTGAAAGTTTTCATACTATCAGACACAAAGACCAATCTGATACCGTCAGAGCGTTGCAGTACCATAAACATAACATAACATAAACTCACACCTATATCCCGAAAGGGGTAGGCAGAGGTGCTTGCACCCACATTTCGCCGTAGCCTAGTGATATGGGTAATGGACTACTGAGACGAGGTTTTGGGTGCGATCCCAGGTTTTACCATGACACACACCAATGACTTTACGATGTTTTTCGAAGTTATGTGTGTATTTATGGTTTATAAGTGCCTGGTTAATGGCAATAGGCTCGCCACCTATTACATTGGGACCTAAACATAAACTGGCGAAATGTGGGCTGCAGTACCAATCAGTAACATATTGGCTGGGTGGAGTTACGTGATTGCCCAACTTTTCAATATCCATCTGCAAAATCCCTTGCTATTCAGTGAATAACCAAGGTTTTGTTAAAGCACAAATTAAATAGTAGCATTTTTTTTTTTTTCGGTAGAACATGGTCAAACAAAATTTGATTGACAGTGCAAACTCGACCTATTCTCCCGAACCATAACCGTAACCAAACAATGACATCGCACATCAATCCGGTTCTAACCGGTTGGCGTGACAGCGGCCATTAATATAGTGCCCTGAGGGGTACAGTAGGGCGGAGGGGAACACAAACATGGCGGATTTGTTTTGGCGCGCTACAAAATGCGATTAATTGATACGGGACACGCTAACGTAGTGTTATCCCAATTCCGATATACGAATTCCTAAACGATCATATCAGTTGCGTTGTTTTGGCAACGTATCGGTGCATTGATTTTGATTTTATTATTATTTTTCGATGCCAAAATAAGTGTTTGTTGCTGTAGTTGTACAGTCAGACACTCACCTTGCGTAATATCTGTTAGTTTTTTGATTAAAATGTATTAGCCAATCAAATATATCTTCTTTAAAAAGGACCTACTAGTAACTCGAGAAAATAACCGCGGTATCCTAGTGGTATGGGTAATGGGCTACTGAGACGAGGTCTCAGGTTCGATCCTAGGTTTCACCATGTCACACACCAATGATTTTTTGATGCTTTTCGAAATTATGTGTGTGTTTATAGCAGGTTTATATGTGCCCGGTTAATGGCAATAGACTCGCCACCTATTACATTGGGACCTAAACATAAACTGGCGAAATGTGGGTGCTGGTGCTGGCACTTCTGCCTACCCCTTCGGGGATATAGGCATGAGTTTATGTTATGTTACTAGTAACCCAAATTACTAACGTTCTCGTTTACCCTTTCATCATTTTCTGAGCCTTTTTCCAATTCAGTTGGAGTTTGCTGTCTAGGTTAACTAAGATGCAGTTGAAATTCGATATTTTCCGTGAAGCAACTGCCGTCTGACCTTTACAACCAATTGGCGATATTGTTTAGCGACATCAAATTTCTATAGTTTTCTCGCTAACCTATTCAACCAAGCTATATTGCTTGTGCTAGTGCGTTCACGTCGCTATTATTATATCGTATGATGACCAGGATTCGAACTGAGGACCTTGCGATAGTAAGGTCAACTCCTTAACCATTAACCTACAAGCACACAAAAATACAGTACAGTTCAAAAGTTAATAGTTATAGCTTCGTGTATAAAAATACCAAGCTTTGACTGCTTAGCTATTTATTAATGGTCCAAGTTTAACACTGAATTACTTAGCGGTACCTACGCGCCCTACATTACCCTATATAAGAAAACTTTTATAAATTCGTTAGGAAACAGCAGTTGTTATATTTTGTTTTTATATCGTCCGTCTAGTTATTGTGGTGAAAGTTCACTGGATAAATATTAAACTAAATACTAATACCAATATTATTAAACTAAATAATAATAAAAAAAACCTAAAGTGATAAGGCCACGCATTGTGCTGATTCCGTTGTTAGAGATTTTAATAATGATATTTATTAATGGTGTACAATAAATAAATATAAAAACTAGAATTTTGTAGACGACCACTTTTTGTATTTGTATATTATTTTATTATTTGTAATAAAATAATATACTGATTATTATTATACCATTGAGGTGGCAGACAAGCACGCGGCCCACCTGGTGGAAAGTGGTTACCGTGACCTATGAACGTGTGAACGTGTGCACACCAGGGGAGTCAAACTCAGAAAAGTCTTCCGACTGACAGCACAATAACTCTCCAGTGAGCTCTGGCTACTCTACTCACCGCTGGGAACACAACATGAGGTTATTATAGCCGTGGCATTCTGTATAGTGTAGGTACTTTCACAGTTGGACAGCTCAATTGTGACAGAGATACCGTCGTGTTCCTCCTATGAAAGATAATAGTTTGAGGAAGAGTGATAGGAACCTATAGCTGGTATAAAAGTAGCCCATATGCTATTCCAGACTATAATGTGTATCACCATCATCTTCTAGTCTTTCCCAGTTTGGGGTTCCCTTTCTCCTTCTCCTCCATTTAGAACTTATACTGCTGTTTGAGCCCCCAACTCCGAGAGGAAGGCCTGCGTCAGTACCTAATTCATGAACTGAAATAAAATTTATTTACGGAAAACAAGCATTGTTTCAATATTTTTTCTTCTGCCAAACTGTATAACAATTTGTTGGCTGATGAAGCTCCCTGATTTAATCACTAAATTTTCCATTATTTATTTACCAAAATTAGATACATTATATAAATTTGATATAAAAAAACTAGACACATTATCATAGGTATTATTATTATTTTTATTCATATGCCTGAATGAAATAGCATATTACATTATTGTTTATATTTATTATTTATCCTATATTAATATATAAGTATAGTGAGTACTAGGCAGACCAGGTTGCCATAGGTTTGAAGATCTTGGTAGGGCTCCAAACACCACAAAAGTTAATATATGTATGCCAATGGAAAATGTTTTTAAATATATAATAATGTTTACGGAAATAAACGCCATCATGACATGCAAATCAGGCAAATCAAAAGTATGGTATACCTTTACCATGATCGTGCTAAATCCTGTAAACTACCCATTAGTTATCCGCCCAATCCCTTAATCGCCTTGTACGACACCGTATGGGAAGAGATGGGGTGGTCCAAATTCTACTCTGCCGGGAACCACGGGGCTACTACCTGGAACCACGCGATCCATATATATATCTATCTCAACATGATTGTTTATCATGGAACGCAAAAGTTTGAAAGTTGTTTTTAAATATTTTTATATTCAGCAACTTTTGTCGCAGACTGTACGTGGCCGATGATTTATTGTTTCATATTTACCGTGGCACAGATATAGCAAAGAAAACGCCCTGTCGCTTCGTTTAGTTGCATTGTTCCGCGTCCGTCATAGATCAATGCCCCATTGTCCCACATTTGGAGGTTTAGGTTACTGGGGAGGATAAAAAAAAGTTTTTGTGCTAACATTTTAGGCACATTCCGTAAATGACCTGAGGTAAGTGATTGATTAACATAAATACATTCAGTCACGCTTTTTTCCCAGTGGGGTAGGCAGAGACTACAGTTTTCCACTTGCCACGATCCTGGCATAACTCTATTGCTTCTTCTACTTTCATAATTGTGTTCTCGCCGGTTTCGGGGACTCTTGACATGTCCTTTCTTCAAAATGCCTTCGATCTGATTGATTAAAAACTGCTGAAAAGGTGCTTAATTATATACATACATATATTCATACCTGTAAATCCCCGAAAAGGTAGGCAGAGCTGGATTAACATCCAAATTTAGCCAACTATGATTTTCGGTTCCACGTAGGTAAAAGGGGGCGAGTCTATTGCCACATCCCTTAGTCGCTCCATATCCACTCGAAATTTAATGGCGACTGATTGTTAATGATACGTCATTATATTTAAATTTGGCTATTTTGTTATTTGACCTATTTAATAATGTCAAATTGTTATTGTTGCGAATTAGTGGTCACCACTATTGGGACGCACGTCATTATTTCTTTCTTTTTATGTCGCCATTTTTAAGTGTTGTATTGTTCTGAGATCTGTTGTTGTGTTCTGATGCGTCACTGACTCGTTTTGCATGGCGGCGGAGTCACTAGCGTCGCCATCTGAAAACCAGCGCTTCGCGTACCCTGGTGTGCGGGGCATTCATGCTGAGATGGTGGCCCATTTGGGTGCGCACGATGTGCAGTGAGTGTATTCTTGTTGTGTTGCCTTATTATGTTTATATATTTGTCTGACACTCTGTACGTTGTGTGTTCTTAAATAAATGCTTTTTCTTTCTTTCTTCTTCATCTACGCCACCCATAGGAAGAGACGGGGTGGCCTTATTTTACTCCACCAGGAACCAAAACCGCAATAGTTTTTTCAATTGGGATCCAACAAATATTTCTTAGGTTCGCACGAGTTACCAGACGAGCGAATGTATATTCTATTCCTTATCTGTCAAATTCTTTTAGTGTAAACAGTGATAGAACATTCGTTTGTAATGTATATATATATTATAATCGTATTGATCTATATGTGTATGTAATTTATGATGTTTGTATTTTTATATTTTTATATATGTTTATATTATTTTTTAATCAATTAATTAATTTAATAACATCATAAACTCACGCCTATATCCCCGAAGGGGTAGGCAGAGGTGCTAGCACCCACATTTCGCCAGTTTATGTTTAGGTCCCAATGTAATAGGTGGCGAGCATATTGCCATTACCCGGGCACTTATAAACCTGCGATAAATACACACATAACTTCGAAAAGCATCTAATATTAATTTAATTATAATAATTTAATTTAAATATTTAACTAAAACATAAATACACAAAACAAATTCGCGATTATATCGCGTCGAACAACCCACTCCGCATCGTTCCCGGCGCCACCATGATGCTGGCCGCGTTGCCCCGCTGAATCGCAATAGCCAACCTTTGCCCCAGGAACGAGCCGGATTGGAAGTCTTGGTCGTGGATACAGCGGTGAATTTCCGCGATCAACCTCTTTTTTATTTAATTACATTTTTATCACATAATATTATTATTTATGTACCAAACTGGGAAAAACTCACCACAACACTTCGTGCACCTTTTTTTTTATATATAGAACACGTCGATTAGACTTCGCCTTGCCTGATGATAAGTTGAAGACAAAGTCTCAGAAAAGAGGGCCACCATTACTTACACATACCATGTGACACTCAGCTTGACGGCCTCATCATATGCTTTTTCACGCCCCGCTTAAAGACCCGGGACTGTAGGAAGAAGGAAACACGTGAGCTGGTAATGAATTCCAGGCCTTAATAGCTACTTTTGATATAAATAACTCTGCATCACCCTTATGTTGACTGGTGGAAAAAGCCTGTGGTATTAAGTCCGTTAAGTTTGTACATACATACATATAATCACGCCTTTGTGGCAAAGGTGAATAAACACCCACATTTCACCAATAGTTGTATTCCCACGTAATAGGGGGTGAGCCTATTGCCGTATTCCGGGCACTATTGTTGACTCGAGACATACATCTGAGGCTGAGTCTGGGTATATGTATACACTCTTTGTGTATCTGTGCAAAAAGTTTAAAGAAATATAACGCTCATCCACCACCTTAACACGGATACCCCCAAAACAGTAATGGCTTTACGTATAGAGCACAATTAATTCATTAAATACATACATACATACATAAAATCACGCCTGTCTCCCATAGGGGTAGGCAGAGATCACGGATCTCCATTTGCTACGATCCTGACATATTACTCTCGCTTCATTCACTCTCATTACATTCTTCATGCATGCTCGTCGGTTTAGAGTACTCCTGACCTGCCCCTTTTCTAAAACTTCCCCGATTTGGTCCAGGTATGTGCGCCTAGGTCTTCCCCTTCCGACGGTACCATCCACACTCGCCTCATACACCTGTTTCGTTAGTCTTCTTTCATTCATTCTCTCAACATGACCAAACCATCTCAACATTCCTCTCTCAATTCTCATCACTACATCTTCTATCACTCCACATCGTTCTCTTATCACGCTATTTCTCACTCTATCTTTCAAGGTCAAGCCACACATACTTCGCAACGCACGCATTTCTACTGCATTTACTCTACTCTGATGCTTTTTCTGCCACACCCAACTTTCACTACCATACATAAGAGTCGGCACCAATACTCCTCCATGTACAGCCAGTCGTGCCTTTTCGGACACTTTCCGGCTGCTCATAAAGTTGTGTAGTGCCCCATTCACTCTATTTCCAGCCATCACTCTCCTTTCAACATCTTCTTCATGCTTTCCATCTCTCGTAAACAATGTTTCCAAATATATGAACTCATTCACTTGTTCCACTTTTTCTCCATCTATACAAATCCTACACTCTGTCACACATTCATCTCTTTCAAAAACCATAACTTTTGTCTTACTAACATTCACTTTCATTCCTTTCCTCTCAAAAGCTTCATGCATAGTTGTTACCATCTCCTGCAACTCATCTGCCGATGACGCCAGTAAAACCTGATCATCAGCATAAAGAAGACATTTGACGAGTAAATTCTTCATTCTTAAACCACATTCTTTATCTTTCAAATCTTGCAAACAACTGTCCATGAATAAGTTAAACAGCCATGGTGACGCTACACATCCCTGTCTAACCCCTTTTTGGATACTAAACCATTCAGTGTATGACCCATGCATCCTCACGCAAGCTCTGGAGTCCTCATAGAGAGACTTCACAGCTCGAATAAGGTTGCTGCTCACCCCATACATAGACAGTACCGACCAAAGTTCATTCCTCACCACTTTGTCATAGGCCTTTTCCAAATCCACAAATGCGCAATAGACCTTTTGACTCTTGGCCAAAAATTTCTCGGCTATGCTTCGCAATGAAAAGACCTGATCCGTACATCCCATTCCCTTTCTAAAACCCGCTTGTGCATCCCATATTTTCTCATCGGTTTCTTTCATAACTCTCTCAATCAACACTTTCGCATACAGTTTGCCGACGACGCTGAGTAGGCTAATGCCCCTGTAGTTTTTGCAGTCTTGATGCGAGCCCTTTCCTTTGTAAAGTGGAACTATAATGATATATACTTATATACCTAACCTAACCCCGCTGGGAAAAATGCGTGACTCTATGTGTGTATGTATGTATGTACACCTAAACACACAAAAAAAAACGATTTGTTAGGTCAAGGTAATGAAGAAGTCGGTATTTGTAGACCCGACATGTATTGTGAGGAAGCTCCTCTCTTTGGAACTCTGATCATAACCAGTCTTAGTGTGTTAGTTGACCCAAATTTGAAAAATTGAGGTTTAATGAAATAATACTGGAATGTTTTGGAGGTTACTGGTCATTTACAAACATAGACAAGGTTCTTATTATCATTTATTATCAGTAACAAGCCCTATCAGTTAGGCTGACTTAAGGCAGGGCTTAAGCCCTATCTCAAGGCAGCCTGACTTCCAAAAAAATATGTACTTAACCTAAATTACGAAACATTCAATGGCTTTTTATATTTATTTAATAAAAGAACGCAGCATCTTCAAAGGGGTAAACAGAACTTATAAATTAACGCCCCCAGTTCGTCAGTGGTCAGTCTTGAAAACTATGTGGTTCAGAAGTTTAATGACAGTATTGAAAGCACTTGAAGTGTGAGGACGGAAGCAGATAGCGGGCTACTATCTCTGCCTACTCCGTAGATATTATGACGTGAGTACTGCATATATGTGCGTAATTTACCAACCTCATTTTCGCTCAAGTTAAGTAAAAGAAGGGACTCTAGTAATTTACTGAAACAGCATTTTGAAATAAGACTCACTAATTTAAACTTTTTTTATCTAGCACATTTTGTACCGTTTCTGGGTAAAGGCGTCCCTCAAACCTCACCATTGAGAGAAATAGAATTTATGTAAATTAATAATTTAAAAATTCCAACAATCCTACTTTGAACCTGAATAATCTTTGTCAATTTCAACAATAACGTCTCAAACTTGTATCAAAAAGTTGCCACTTAACCTTGGCAATATTGAATCAACCTTTCTCTTAAAGAACCACCCTGAGGCCCAAAAGGGAAAATGAAAAACACTACCTACTGCTTTTTTGTACACGGCTCATTAGGTACGATGACTTCAGAACCTTTTTGTCAAAGGACAGAACCTGACAAAGGAAATACCACCTTAGTTACACGGAATAAGTTTTAATTTCACTATATATCCGCAACTGCTACCCTGTACCCGCGAATTGGGGCGAGAATTTTTGTACGGAAAGTGTAATAGTGTTTTGTTTGTTATATCGCGTATGAAAAACGTAGGTTTCTCCTAAATGTGGAGAGTGGGGTCGATTCAAAAAATGTGAGGTTTAACTGACCCTGTTATAAGCGTTTTTTAGATAAAACTACTTTTTGCACTGATATTTAAAAGCTGATATTAGAGAAGAAAGCACAAGAGTACCCGAAACCGATGAGTATGTCATTATTTTATACTACTTAGGTAGCAAACAAGCACACGGCCCACCTGATGGAAAGTGGTTACCGTGACCTATGAACGTGTATAACACCAGGGGAGTCACACCCGTGCTGCCGACCCTGTAAGAACAGAGATTTTCTGTGCCTTCAGTGCAGAACACAAAATCAGGACAAGAATTTGGTCGGCACAATGACAGTACAAAAATTCTCCATTGATCTTATGAAAGCAGAAAATTGAAAATTGTATGCCACGATCGTAGCAAGTGAAAACATATGGTATCTGCCTCCCCAGTGGGAAAGAGACGTATCTATCTATGTATGTATGTATGTATGTATGGTAGAAGATGGGTCTTAAATATGGATGTCGGAAATAATATTCGGTCGTCGATATTTGTAATTGGGTGCTGTCATTCGAACAACATCCTGAGTGGAAGGAATGTGAACGATCTATTCTCTCTTTCTTTGTATAGATAATTTAATGAGATGAATTGTAAGTACGTTTTACTCATGAAATATATTGTCGTTAAGTGCATACAACTAGCAGTTTGCATTTGGTTCAAAAGGAGGTAGGACACGACTGTATTTCCGTCCAATTGAGCAGTCTGACTGGGGAAGTATCTCCGCCCTACAGAATACCGCGGCCATAATAACAACCATAATACAACTCTTACAAGTGATCCGACAAAATACGTTAAGTCAAGTTACCCATACAGTGCAATAAAGTATATTCACATCGTCACAATTGTCTATGGGCGTAACTTCTAACCACAGACACGTTATTGAGGTGAGCTGTCACGAAAGATCTTCCCACTGACAGCACCAAAACTCTCCAGTGAGCTCTGGCTACCCTACTCACCGCCGGGAACACCACACGAGGTTATTATGGCCGCGGTATTCTACGGGCGGAGGTACTTCCCCAGTCGGATTGTTCAATTGGACGGAAATACCTGGTGACAGATAGACAGTCTTAGTAAAAGGGTTCTGTTTATACCCTATGGGTACGAAACTCCAATATTCTACTAACTGTCACGGAGGTGGTCGTGATAATTCCACTAGTATACACTCGGTCTAAATCAGTTCTTCATGCTTTGAAGATGTGTTGCCCGATCTAGAAAATAATTTTACGAAAGTTGCATAAAACTTTATGTTGCTCATGAACATTTAATAACTAAACTTTGGAGCTCTGAGTTTGTTTTCAGACGATTCCATTCTTTGCTTTTGAGGGAGTGATTGCAGTTTGACACTAACGACGACAGCGGGCCCATGATAACCTTTATTTTGAACATTTCCGGATTTCCACACCTTTCTCTGTAGGCAGTAACATTCTAATCTCACCTCTGTTAATCACGTATAACTACTCAACATCATTCATGAGCCTATTTACTAACTTCAAACTACAAAAACAAACCAAAAAACGTCTTGTACCAAGCACAGTAAGCAACAGAAAACGAATACCATGTGCAACAAACAGTATTATGAGTCTAATCTAAATAATGACTAAAAATAAACTTTGCACATTATAAAAGATAAGTCAACAGATAAAGGCAATAAGCGGGTAAGGCGGAAACTGCACAAAGCAAAAAGAAAACGGCGATGAGCGTAAAGTTTGCCTCGAAAGTTCACGCTGGACTTAGCAAAACTAACTAATAGGCTGTTATTACGTGTGATAGCAATTAGAAGATTTGTTAATTGATTTTTACATACACACATACATATAATCACGCCTTTATCCCTGGAGGGTTAGGCAGAGGTGAATTAAACACCCACATTTCCCCAATAATTGTATTCGGTCCCACGTAATAGGGGGTGAGCCTATTGCTGTATTCCGGGCACTATTGTTGACTCGAGCCATGCATCTCAGCCTGAGTCTGGGCTGTATATATATCTGTCTGATGGTAAACAGCCCTATCCCTTAGTCGCCTTGTACGACATCGCATGGGAAGAGATGGAGTGGCTCTAATTCTACTCTGCCGGAAACCACGCGGCAATACTATTTGATTTTTATTTTGTAAATATTTGCCTGTAAGGTATTGCCGCAGATAAGACCACCAACTGTACGTCCCACATAACTTGTATTTCTCATATTGTACTGTAATATCTTTGGTGTACAATATTTTTATTATTATCACATCATAACCTACTTAGGTCGTCATTTTCATCTGAGCACGAATCCCGGTTTTATTTGAGCTCACAATTCAAAATCCAGGGTCCGCTTTTCCACTCCTACCATCCACAGTTTGGTTCATTTTTCTTTTACGAAAGTGATTACTACTGATCTCCTAACTTAATAGGATACCATCTGAGAGGGAGGGGCTCCAGAGGTTTATGACCGTTGGATGGGTAACCATTTTAAATGCAGTCAAATACCTTTCTGATGATGACTCTCCAGTCAGCTTGCCTTCTGAAGTTAGTTTCGTCTGGCACCTCTTCTTCGCCCATCAATTTATCTGTAATAAAACAGACAAAGTACAATAAATATTGAATTTAAAATTTACTAAAGTACATATTCCTAATTCGTCTTTAGCTCTTAGAACCATAAAACAGTCCTAGACCTGATCATAGAAATTGTAACAACACAGCATCAAAATTTACAATCTCTCTTGACAATTGGTTGGAATCTCAATAAAAATAAATTACTAGGTATGACACGTAATACGGAGGAACAAAGCCGCCCAATTACGCTGCTAGGCATGTAGGTCATCTAGATTAGTATTCTACCAGACATATGAGTGTGCTAATGCTTTGAACTCAGGTAAGACCTTGTGTAGCACAAGACATTGATCCCGAAGGAGACACGACTCTCGAAGATATCTGGAGAGATCATTCAGATTTATATATTTATTAGTGATGGGATAGTTTGGGAATTAGGAATTGGAAAAAATAATACTTAATAATAATCATTTTTTATCTCAATGTATTTAAAAATGTATGTAACATAATCTATAAAGGAAATAATAATAAAATTCCAATTGTAGCTTCACAGAATAAATGAAACAGTCTCTCAATGCTTGTAGGGTTGGCAGCGCGAGTGTGACTCTTGGTTTTGCACGCGTCCATATGTTATGGTGACCACTTTCCATCAGGTGGATCGTATGCTTGTCTGCCACCTAAGTTGTATAAAAAATAGCACATTTGAAAACATAGGGTTGTATAATAGATTGGTTGAGTTACTGCTCTCTTAAATAGACTATAAGTAGCCTATGTTAAGGAAAGGAAAGGAAAGGAAGGAAAGGAAAGGAACTTTTCTCCTCTTTTCCCATTTTCCTTTCTTCATTTCTTCCTTTAAGGCACATATAATAATTATAAAAAGAAACTGTTTTCCTAATAAAGTAAAATAAAGGGAAGTACCTCCGTCCTACAGAATACCGTGGTTATAATAACTTCATGTTGTATTCCCAGCGGTGAGTAGGGTAGCCAGAGGCCAGAGCTCACTGGAGAATTTGTGCTGTCAGTGGGATGACCAATGGCTTGTCCTGCTTTGTTCCCTACACTGACGGCACAGAAAAAAAAAATTACATTCTTACTTGAAACATGCAAGTACCTTACCTAAACTTCAATACTTAATAATTGGTACTTTGAGTACCACCATAAGATTATGCTAACTCTCTAACACTAAATTTTATATAATCTAAGAGTAAATGCATATAAAATAGGTACATTTAAAAGCAGATTTTCATAAATTCATGTCTTGAACTTTGAAAAAGAAAAAGCAGCTTATCTTCACGTTCTTGTAAGCACAAAAATAATTCACAGGGTTACTGTACTAGAAAATATAGTAAGATATTTCTATTACCTTAGAAATATTACGCGGGATTTTCTAGTGTGGCAACAAAAAAGGTAATGTGGTGTACTATCTTGTAGACAAGAAGGTTATTTAAAATATTAGGCAGATTTAAAATACACTTACTATATTATTCATTTTAATTTTACTGTTATATTTACGCATGTAGAACGTAGCGGTAAGCAGAAGAATGCGTGTATGTATCCGAACATGTTTATAAGTTTGCATTCTGAAATCTATACTAATATTTTCTAATGTTATTTTTAAACATTCGCGGTGTGAATTCATAATTATACTAGGTATCGGGACTTCTCGCGAATTATATCTTAGAACTTACTATTTCTGCCGACGTTTCGGATGCGTTGCAGCACCCGTGGTCACGACTTGACTGTTGTTCTAAGATATAATTCGCGAGAAGTCCCGATACCTAGTATAATATTTTCTAGCTTAAGAATTTGTTTGTTCGTACGCGATAATATCAAGAGCTACTGGTTCGAATTGAAAAATTGATTTTGTCTTGAATAGTCCGTATACCGACGAAGGTTTAGGCTATAAATCATCACGCTACTACTTAAGGGCGCGGCGCAGTGATCATAAATGTCAATAAATTCGGCAGATTCTCATAATTTTTTTTTATATATAGAACACGTCAATTAGACTTCGCCTTGCCTGATGGTAAGCTGAAGGCAAAGTCTCAGAAAAGAGGTTTACCATTACCTACACATACCGTGTGACAATGGCGACACTCAGCTTGACGGTCTCACCATATGCTTTTTCACGCCCCGCTTAAAGGACCCGGGACTGTAGGAAGAGGGAAGGAAAGGAGGGAGGGAAACACGTTATTCGAAAGCTAAAGAAATACTGGCTCAAAAAGGCGATATGTGGTTTCAAAATGTACCACGGGCGAAACTGGAGCGGGTCAGCTAGTCTTTAATACGAGGTATGCGGGGATAGACAGCACAGTAGATTACGTCCTAGATAAAAAAGCTTAATAGTAAATATTACTACTAGTATTCCCATTAATGCCCTACAAAATGACAGGAGGTAGAACACGACGGTATTCCCGTCACAATTGAGCAGTCCGACTGGGGAAGTACCTCCACCCTACAGAATACCACGGCTATAATAACCTCGTGTTGTGTTCCCGGCGGTGAATAGGGTAGCCAGAGCTCACTGGAGAGTTCTTGTGCTGTCAGTGGAAAGACCAAAGGCTTGTCCTGATTTTGTATTATGCACTGACACCACATAAACTCTCTGTTCTTACAGGGTCGGCAGCACGGGTGTGACTACCTGGTCTTACACACGTTCATAGGTCACGGTAACCTCTTCCCATCAGGTGGGCCGTGTGCATGTCTGCCACCTAAGTTGTATAAAAAAAACATATAATATGAATTGATAATAGTAGGAGTAGGTTCACGTCAATAAAGTACATAATTGGCCAGGGTTCAAACCAGTGACTTCTTGGTCGCAAGTCTAACTTTTTCGCCAAGAGGCTGCCATCGCTTTATTATTTACCGAATGTATTTTTTTAAAGTACCTAAAAATACAGAACAAAAGATATTTCTGTATAAACCTGAGTACATATAAAAATCTAAAAATCTTTAGTCAGCCATAAAAATGTTTTTGGACATCTGATATCAAAATAGCCATAACGCTAGATTTTCCCATAAAACGGGCTCTTTCAGCGTATATAAATAAGGCAGAACGGTGCGGCGCTTGAGGCGAGGCCGTGAGACCGTATGGGGTCACGTGGGCATGCGGCAATATTGAGCACACCCGGGGGTAAAATCGGGCACCTATTAAGCGTTGCGATTTGTTCCCGTTGCTTACAAAAGATTTGGTATTTCTGCTCGCCTAGACAAGTGGTACAATCGTTAGAACAATGGAATATAATACAAACGTATAAACATTTATCCTTTATCATTTATTTGACAGCCTCGATGGCGTGGCGGTAAAGAACGCGACCGCTACGCAGGAGGTGCGGGTTCGATTCCCGCTCAGTGCAAATATTTGTATGCATGAATATGCGTATTTGCATTGGTCTGGGTGTTTCTATGTATAATATGTATGTATTTACAAAAACAACGTATTCCACGACGCATTTTAATTGTTCTTAGCTATAAGTTGCATAATAGTTATTTTAGTTTTATTGTATTTATTATTAGTAAGTTAGCTTAAGTTATAATATTAATAAGTGTTATTGTATGATTAAATAGCAATATTCAAAAATAAAAGTATTTAAGTATGTTTATCCGTATTCTAGATTTCTTAACACCAGCTAGTTAAGCTATGCTTACCATGGGTCTAGAAAGCGTTGTGTGGAATGTTGTAGAATATATTTTTTTATTATTTATTTATGTTTACGACTTGTGATATGTCTATTCTGTACATTGATTATTGAATTCTACTAACCATTGTGGCACTTGTCAAGGCTCCCTAGTAGGTTCTATACTACAATTTAGAACTATACGTTCTGAAACGAGGATATACTTTCATACAGAGCAGAATTTGGACCACTCCATCTCTTTCCATGCGGTGTCGTACAAAGTGACTAAGGGATAGGGCTGTTTAACATCAGACAGTCTCAGTTAAATGGCTTGAGTCAACAATAGTGCCCGGAAGACGGCAATAGGCTCACTCCCTTTTATGTGGGTTCGAATTCAATGATTGGTGAAATGTGGGTGTTAGTTTACTTCTGCCTAACCCTCCGCGGATAAACTCGTGATTATATGTATATACCTATGTATGTATCATCTCTAGATCTGCGGTCTTGAAAGAAGGTGATTGTGGAACAACCTCCGATATCTGAGTCGCGGGCTCTGCGGCTCCATGACCTAGCCCAATCGCCCAGGCATCCAATTAACAGCTAATTTAACAAGATGGCCGCGACATAATTATACGCTTACATTATTCTATATTCATTCATTCATTAACAAGACAGTTTACATAACGTTTAGTCCGGCATACCTCGCGGAAACATGCATAAATTAACAGTATTTAACTGTGATAATTAATACAAAACTTATTTCTAGATTCAGCTGGAATATTTACTTCATATTTATAGCAATGGGACACGCAACCGGCAAACTGGCTGAATTCCTTATAGAACATAGATTTAGGATAGGCTAGCTGTCTCGTTCACATTCAGTCATTGTGATTTTTTCGCTATCTCCGATGATCGATGACTTGCACGCTAAGCCTGAAATATTATCTAACATTTTCAATGAATTACTTATCGCTCCCCGGCAACAACAAAATAGTCTGAAAAGGGTATTTATCGAAGAATTTAAAAAAAGGTAATACCAAATGTATTCCTTTTTCTTTTAAATACCCTTCGATAAAATTGTCACACTGTATAACTAAATAAAAGTTTCTTGAAGTTCCTTTGTGCATTGTACATTGAACTGTATACATGCTGCCTACAAGTTCTACTGTAAATCTATTGGTGTACAAAAAAGAATTATCTATCTATCTACAATATTTTACAAATTATAAATCATGTAAAGTTATGTAAATTTAAGCTACATGTAATTAAAGTACCCGTGATAATTCTTACTGTACCTAAATAATACGAAAAATTAAAAATGATTCTTGTTTTCTCAAAACAGATATTTTTACATTGTGACACTTTTGGGAGCGATTTCTAATGTCAATAAAAGTACCACCAGCTGAAAATGAGTCAAGATAAAAAGCATCCAATGTTTTTAAAATTAAATTTGACGAAGGTCAGGTTATCACATAATATTAAAAGTCTAATCAAAGTCAGGCTATGTCAAAAATTTCACGAATGCCGTTAAGATTGATGAATAAAAAATAATCGTTTTAGATGTGCTTTATTAACCCGACGCAAAAATGACGAGTTGTTACAAGTTTGACGTGTCTATGTATGTGTGTGTGGATGGCTGAACTGATTTTGTTTTTTTTTGTTTAAAAGGTATATTAGTCGGGAGTGTTCTTAGCTATGTTTGAAAGCAATCGATCCAAGATGGCCGGCACCACAAAGTGACGGAATGCATCTTTTATCACAACTCCCTCAATATAGATATCAAATGAAATGTGTTGACTAGTAAAATATGTATGATATTTTCTATGATAAATTTCAAATCCAAGATGGCCGATCCCTCATATTAAATCAAATAGCTTGACCAATAATTGCTTGCGTAGAGATATTGCTTCCTTGGCTGTCTTTTATCGTCTCTACCATTGTGAGTGTTCTGATGAGCTCTTCCAACTAATCCCACCCTCTCCTTTCCTACATAGGACGTACAGGGCTTAGATGTCACCCTCACACTGTGCAGAATATACGAGCAAGAATCAAGCGGTTCAGAGACTCTTTTCTTTGCCGCACCACCAAGACTTCATTCATTACCAGCTCACTTGTTTCCTTCCTCTTACAGTCCCGGATCCTTTAAGCATCTGATGAGTCCGCCAAGCTGAGTGCCACCATTGTAATGGAGATGTCTGTAATGGTGACCCTCTTTCCTGAGACTTTGCCTTTAGCTTACCACCAGGCGAGGTGAAGTCAAGTTGGCGTGTACTATATAAATAAATTAAATAAAAAAATTAAAAAACCCACGTCACAAAAAACATCCTCCAAAAAGTTGAAAATAAATAAGAGAGGAATTGTATGTCTGATTCAGTTGTTCAAATTTTTGGTTCACGTAATAGGGGGCGAGTCTATTACCTTCAAGCAGGCTGTTCGTCATGGACTAATATAGGACTGTATCCCTTTGTCGCCTTCTCCGACAGCCACAAAAAGAGATTGGGAGATCTCATTCTACTCCACCTGGAACAAAAACGGCAATTTGAATTATATGAAGTAGAGGGCTATCGAATGAAAACTTGATTTTTATAAGGAAGAGGTCGGACACGGCGGTCTTTCCGCCCAATTGAGCAGTCCGACTGGGGAGGTACCTCCGCCCTACAGAATACCGCAGTTACAATAACTTCGTGTTGTGTTCCCAGCGGTGAGTAGGGTAGCCAGAGCTCACTGGAGAATTTGTGCTGTCAATGGGATGACTAAAGGCTTGTCCTCTGCACTGACGGCACAGAGACTCTGTGGTTACAGGGTCGGCAGCGCGAGTGTGGCTTCTCTGGTGTTACACACGTTCATAGGCCACGGTAATCACTTTCCAACAGGTGGACCGTGCGCTTGTCTGCCACCTAAGTAGTATAAAAAAAAGTGATACCAGTTTGACCTTCCAATTCCGTAAGCACTCAAAAATACATCCTATTTTCTAGTCGATTAAAAATGACTAAATAGTTACTCCATTGTCAACATTACTGACTTAAAAACGAAAATCTCTCTCAATAATAACATATTCTACACCTCCATTCTGTACCCATAAAGAACATATACGTACAGGCAGGTACAGTAATCTCATAATATAGGTACAGTAAGGTACAGTAATCCAATTCGTTCTCCACAAGAGAAATCCTTGAGCATCTAAATCAGGTACATTCATACGAATGCCGTCCACAGGTAGCTAAGCCTTTTTTCATTGAGCACACCTGTTTCTGAACGTAAATAAATAATGTACTACAATGGTAGCACACGATTTAGGAAACACCGCTTGCATGCTGTTGGACTTTTATGTTTATACTTTCCGATATTTGCTTCCAAATATTGGTTGTTTTTCTTAAGGCGGAATCACACTTTGTTATGTATTATTTTTTTATACCGCTTAGGTGGCAGACAAGAGTACCTGATGGAAATTGGTTACCATGGCCTATGGACGTGTGTAATACCAGAGAAACAACACTCGTGCTGCCGACCCTGTAAACACAAAGTTTCTGTGCTGCCAGTGTAGAGGACAAAGCGGGACAAACCTTTAGTCATCCCACTGACAGCACAAATTCTCCAGTGAGCTCTGGCTACCCTACTCACCGCCGGGAACACGACACGAAGTTATTATAACCGCGGTATTCTGTAGGGTGGAGGTATTTCCCCAGTCGGACTGCTCAATTGGACGGAAATACCGCCGTGTCCTATCTCCTATAAAAATATTATTTAATTTAAATATTATGTGTTAGGCTGTATTTGCACAAATATTTGTCATGTTAGCGAACAACATACATGCCACCCACACTTCGTCACTTGTCAAACATGTCTAATAAATGTGTTGCAAGCGACTTGTTCGTGTCCTTTGACGTGGGTCGAAATCCAACAAGTGGATGGATTCGCGTATCTTGTAAATCGCTAAAGTGGTAAGCACAGGTGTATTAAAAGTATTAACACCCACTTTTTCAACTATGATTTTCAGGAACAACATAACATAAACTCACGCCTATATCCCTGAAGGGGTAGGCAGAGGTGCTAGCACCCACATTTCGCCAGTTTATGTTTAGGTCCCAATGTAATGTGGCGAGTCTATTGCCATTAACTGGGCACTTATAAACCTGCGATAAATACACACATAACTTCGAAAAGCATCGAAAAGTCTTTGGTGTGTGCCATGGTAAACCTGGGATCGAACCCGAGACCTCGTCTCAGCAGTCCATTACTCATACCACTAGGCTATCGCGGTTAATAATGAAATAAAAAATAAGGTTAATGTTATGTTATGTCAACACCTACTTTTTCAACTATGATTTTCAGGAATAAGAGGCGAGCCTATAGCCGTCAAAGAGTATTTTGTCAAGGGCTGTATCCTACCTCCTACTGTTAGGTGGAGAACAGCCACTTAGTCACTCTCTATGAAACCCATAGAAAGAGATGGAATGGTCCTATTCTAATCCATCGAAAATGCGATAGCAATGCGAATAAAGCAAATATAGACGAATGAGCTCTCCACACGCATCATTGGGAATCCCGAGGTCACAAACACCCTAGAACCTTTACAGTTGCGTAGAGATGTTGCGTCCATGGCTGTATTTTAATGTCTGTACCATGGTGAGTGTTCTGATGAGTTCTTCCAATTAGTCCCACCCTCCCCTTTCCTACACAGGACAACACCTGCAGGTGTCTTAGATGTCACCCGCACACGGTGCAGAACATCTGATCAAGAACCAAGCGCTTCGGTGACTCTTTCCTCTGTCCCACCATTAAGGCCTGGAATTCATTACCAGCTCACGTGTTTCCTTCTTCCTACAGTCCTGGGTCCTTTAAGCGGGGCGTGAAAAACCATATGATGAGGCCGTCAAGCTGAGTGTCACCATTGTCACATGGTATGTGTAAGTAATGGGGACCCTCTTTTCTGAGACTTTGCCTTCAGCTAACCATCAGGCAAGGCGAAGTCTAATTGACGTGTTCTATATATATATATATTTATATAAAAAAATAGCGGCTGAATAAAGCCAATAACAGATAAAGAAATGTGGTTCCGCCTTTATGTTGGGTCAACGTAAGCCAATGTGCTACAGTGTACTTAAACTACTATCAGAACATTGAACTACCGTCATTTGCGTGAACTTCTTGTTGTAATATAAACATTCTGTGTACAATATTTGTACATGTTGAATGTGTATGTAATTTGTACATATGTATGTGTGATTTAATAAGTCATTTACTAATTTTTCTGTTACTTTTTGTTACAGGTAATTTCAACATATAAAAACAAACCAGTTGTTAGGTAATCGTTAAAATTATTACTTAATTAATTTTAAATAATAATCAACTTAATCTAATTGCACTCGGGAAACTGAGTTGCTAGAGGAAATTAACTGTCATAATAAATAACTGTAAAATTAACTGTCTTGGAATTCGTATAAAAAATAATCATTAGGTAGATTGAAATAGTCAAAATGATTTTTTAAAGAGAGAGAAAGTTCATTGAATAATAAACATTGAAAGAGGTTTAATTAGCCGGAGCCGGTGGGAGATGTATTTTTTATTATTAATTTCCAACTTAGATTTTTTTACCTATTTAATCAAATACTAACAGTAAATGATTGTACGCAAAAACTATGACGTCATAATTGAGCATTTTATACAATTTACCAGAGAATTTATTGTTTTGATATCTAGTAAAATTAAATTAATTTGACCTGATAGTCATCAACCCAATAGTCTCATAAAATTTAGCATGATGAATACCACGACTAAACTCAAACTGATCCTTACTCCTTACTAATATTATAAATACGAAAGTAACTTTGTCTGTCTGACTGTTACGTTTTCACGCTAAAACCGCTGAACCGATCTTGATAAAATTTGGTACACTGGTAGATCAAAGCTTGGAAAAGGAAACAAGCTATGATTGGTTGCGATAACCGTAATCAACGTGGGCGAAGCCGCGGCCAACAGCTAGTTTTAAATATTCGCATCCTATCAAAACCAATGATAAATTCTGTGCACGCACGGCCAAAAAAATAATTATACATATTTACATACGGGTGTCTTATTTGAACGTGTATACTTATTTCCTTGGCCGTGTGTATGCGAAATAACACTACGAAATTTATTCTCCGAATTTATCGCCATGCCAAAGTAAATGAATGATAATAAACGCTACTATTTCCAACCGACAACGAACTATTAATTTTTTACTTCAAATCGCATGTCCGAAAACTAAACGGCTCATGAAATGCGAATTTTGAAATAACAGTCTTTAATAGTACTGCTATTATTATAACAAGCCCCCTGTGCAAAGTATGTTCAGTTACATTGGATATTAGTTAAGGTCGATTCACATTTTCACAAGTTAGCGATTGTTATTTTCAAACTTTTGGGTGCTTGTGTTTTAGACTATTGTTTTAATGTATTGTTTTAGTAGACATTATGAGTTTATTTTCAATAACCAGAACGTGATAAGAAAGTGTAGCATTTACTGTCTTAAAGGCTGCCTACTTCGTTATAATTATAAAGTGTTATGAAGTAGTCTATTTCAAAAGTTTAAAACACACACACACACACACACACACATATTAATAAACACACATATACATTTAATTATGATGAACTACGAGTACCTACCTATATTTACGCGTAAAAGATTTCTTTCCATTAGAACTTGCTTGCTAATACATTTTTAATAACTTGACACATTATTGTGGCAATTGCATAATCAATAATGATATTTTTGCCCGATAATAAGCTATTTTTATAACTGAATTTTAAATATTTACACTAGTTTAAGAAAATACAGCTTAGTAAAAATATCATCGAAGAATAATGAAACAATTTCGTACACAGTTTGATACTATAACTATTTAATGATGAACACTTCTCGTGGTTGGTAATGATTGATTAATTATTAGGTACCGACTACGGGAAGAGTTTCACCTATTTATTACCACAAAATCACAATTTCACATCACTAATACATGAGTTGATTACCGATTAATTATTCTATATTGTACCACAAACGACTAGTAGGCGTATTTAAACTAGGATAGTATCAAGTCGTTAGCGGCTAACCGCGTCTGTGCCCGCCTTTATAGACCTAACTCATTATTAATATACCGAAATTTGCATATAATGAGGTAGGCCAAAATACCCGCTTGTTTCTACGTTTTACGACAAGCCCGAAAACAGGTTTTAGTTCTACTGTAATTGTGTTTTATTTTCTAGTAGTGAGCACGCATCTGCATGGACGTCGATCTGGGTTTTTTGTACACGGAACCCTAATTTTCCAAAATAAAAGTAGTATTACGCGTTACATACATCAGCTAATGTCTAGTAAATTTGATCAATAATTTTAGCAATGCTCGAAAGACTTTAGATAGAAAGAAATAAAATAAAATCTAGAATATCGTAAATACATGATACACGATATTGTCGTGTTGTGTTCCCAGCGGTTAGTAGGGTAGCCAGAGCTTACTGGAGAATTTGTGCTGTCAGTGGGATGACTAAAAGCTTGTCCTGTTTTGTCCTCTACACTGACGGCACAGAAACTCTGCAGCGCGAGTGTGGCTTTCCTGGTGTTACACACGTCCATAGGCCACGGTAACCACTTTCCATCAGGTGGGCCGTGCGCTTGTCTACCACCTAAATGGTATAAAAAAAATATTAGGGCTATATTTCGGTGGTCATGGTCACAATAGAATCCGTTAAAAAAGAAGTTTTATGTCAATGAGTGATACATACTTTCGATAGTATGTAGGTACTATACAAACATACACATCAATCTCATATAATAATCTAGAATTATTTATTGTACGGTTTATTTAAAGCTTCATCATTGGACGAGTCTAAAACTTAATTTAATTTAAATGTAATTAGGAATCACGGAATGAAAGGGTTAAGTCTTAGAATGAGATACTGGCATCTGGCTGTGTCTTGGACAATTTGACAAAATTCCTCTGTTTATTTGAGTTTGTTGTTGTGACTTGAAATTTGGGTATGAAATGTTTATATCAATGTAAGTGACTTGTGCATTTAGTCCTTTATTAATGGAGCAGAGAACTTGTAAAATATTTTATGCTTGCTGACATTAAATAAGAAAATTGATGCTTATGATATTAAAGTCACCATTATTCGTTCCGTATTGTGTGGTGCTGTTTTCTGGCCTTCAATTCTAAAGGTTCAAAAGTGCCCGGTTAATGGCAATAGGCTCACCACCACACATTATATTGGGACCTAAACAAAAACTGGCGAAATATGGGTGCTAGCACCTCTGCCTACCCCTTTGGGGATATAGGCGTGAGTTTATGCTATATGTCTAAAGGAAAACCACTGTTACACTACAGACATTGCAAAAAAATGATATTAAATTTAAGACTTTATTTTCATGTGATCAAAAATGAAATGAATAGAGTTTCATTACACTTTTTTGGTCACTCTGCAAAGAACGTTTTAATGTTTAACTTTAATAACATTGCTTTAAAATCTAAAATTGTATGGATTTTTATAAGTGTCTGTGGTATTAGTTTTGCTTTAGCAGAATCAAGGTCCTGGTCGTTTTATGAATGGAATGAAGTATTTTCGATTAGCGCAGATAGCCTAACATTTCCACTTTCACTTGCGGATTGAAAAACTAGGCTGCATACAGTAACACTCTTGATTTTTTTGTATTTTATCTACAACCCATAATTTTTAACCTATATTTTAGTGTAGCGTCAGCAAAACCTTACACCTTTTCCCGTGCTTAGTACTGAGCTTAGTTTACGGACGAAGCGTCTAGGGAATTATTTCGGCATTAACCTTAATTACACCTGTCTGTAATTGTAGTTAATTTATCGTAATATGTGTGGTTTTACAGCTAAAATCCCTATTTTTGTACACAATTCATATAGCTTGTTATATAAAAACATACATATAATCACGCCTTTATCCCCGGAGGGTCAGGCAGATGTGAATCAACACTCACATTTCAAATTCAAATTCATTTATTTGCTAGAACATGGTGTATAGAGGTGTTTAATAACATAGTGTAGTTCGCTCATATTCTGCCATGTGATGGCGTGCAAATTTAGTACATTTGTCAATTTCTTAAATATACATAAAATCTATATTCACCAATAATTTTATTCGGTCCCACGCAATAGGGGGCGAGCCTATTACCGTATTCCGGGCACTAAAGTTGACTCGAGCCATACATCCGAAGCCGAGTCCGGGCTACACACATCTGTCCGATGTTAAACAGCCCTATCCCTTAGTCGCCTTGTACGACACCGCATGTGAAGAGATGGGGTGGTCCAAATTCTACTCTGCCGGGAACCATGCGGCACTTGTTATATTTAACTCGAAATTATTAGGTTAAGAAGCAACTAACTTACTTTAATATAATTATGTAAACAGATATTTATATCAATTCAGATAGAAAAAAAATCTGTTCAGACAGGATTGAACCCGCGATCTTTCCCTTACAGGGGCCACCAAACCTTGCCTAAAGCCATCCAAGCCATCAATTTTTCTATATATATATCTGTCCTATGTATATAGTCCCATTTACTTAACTTCTAACTGTCTATAACTAATAATTAATACAAAGCTATTCAATATTTAAAAAAATGTAAAAATATCACCCACCCAATGTGGGTGCAATATTACCTCTACCTACCCCTTCGGGGATATAGGCGTGAGTTTATGTTATGTTATGTTTATGTAAAAATATCATAATTTTATTTGTGCTTTTAAGTTAAATTATTATTATAAAACATACTGGCAATACGAAAAGACGTTTGTTAACAGTGGTAAGCTTGCATAACTAATTAATTGAAGCGAGAATAACTAATTATTTTGAGCAATAACCATGATAGTAAGCAAAAAATTTTACATGATTTAAGTACTTAAGTAACTTATAGTATTTAATTAGCAAAAATTAAGAACCAAGATAGGTTATAACACACAAGGATTATGCTATGCTACTAACAATTTATTACGACTGCTTTTAAACCAAGCTTTCATCTAAATATTCTAGACAAAACTTAATTAAAAATAATTCATAAAACATTTGATTAAAATTTTTATGCTAAAATACTTGTTAGCACGATGTTTAGGGTTACATAAACTCCCGAAACGAATTAACGCGATCATGGTATATATATATACCTTTGGTTTGCCAGACGTTTCGACCAGGTTACAGGCTGTGGTTACATAAGTGTAACATTATTTTAACAGAAGTGTAACATTATTGTGTATCATGGAACACGATAGTTTAAATGTTATTAGATAGTCAAAAAAGTCAACACAAGTAAGTTGCGATCACGAATACCTATAGCTACCCAAAAGTATTATATAAGTCAAAAAAAAACCATCAATCGTTCGTATAATTCGTGAACGCGAGCTACTTTTTGACCGCCAAAAGTTTGTCGTTCCTGAGCATGACGACATGGCGTCAATTTTTTTACCAAAAACAAATAGTTGAAGACTCTTGGAGACGGTTTTCTCGGTTATCCACTAAACATGTCGCACGGGCATATTATCTTAGGCAATCTCTTTGAGCGCGCGTGTTCGAGTGCCCCTAGCCGAGAGCCTGCTAGAGCCCTTCACCACCGAAGGCTTATAGTTAGATAGTACTTATTTTCTTCTACGAACCTTGATAGGAACGATAATTTGTGATATTTTTTTGTAGCCTAGTGGTATGGGTAATGGACTACTGAGACGAGGTGTCGGGTTCGATCCCAGGTTTTACCATGGCACACACCAATGACTTTTCGATGCTTTTAGAAGTTATGTGTGTATTTATCGCTGGTTTATAAGTGTCCGGTTAGTGGCAATAGGCTCGCTGGGACATACATTGGGATTGGGACCTAAACATAAACTGGCGAAATGTGGGTGCTATAGCACCTCTGCCTACCCCCCCCCCCCCCCAGCTAACCAAATGTGCTTGTGTTAAGAGTCTAATACGAAACCTCTCGATTGTAAGATCTTCTATTTTTTTTATATTTTTTATACCACTTACGTAGTAGACAAGCACACGGCAAGGCAAGTGGTCCCGTAGCCCAAGGACGCGTGTAAAACCAAGAGTCACACTCGCCAAAGTCAAAGTCTGTGCTAAAGTCAAAGTCTTTATTCGTTGAATATGGTACACAATGGTGTTTAGGTACATAATGTTCAGATCTTATATTCTGCCGGTTCTGGCGTACAAATTTTACATTGGTTACTTTCATTATTTATCATTACATATCAACACATGCAATAGGAACAATTTTAAAATTAACATGTTAGTGTTTAATGCCGTCAGTGTAAAAGACAAAACAGGACAAGCTTTTGGTCTTTCCAATGGCAGTACAAAAACCCTCCAGTGAGCTCTGACTATCCTAGTCACCGCCGGGAACACAACACGATAAGCTACCGATACTTCAATAAAAACTCGGCGATATTTAATATCACCCTAGCAACAAAAACACTAGTATGTCATATAACATTTACTGCCAAAGGAACCTAGTCATCCTACAGGAACAAACTTGCCAACAACAAAATTTTGCCGCGTTATCGGGAGCCGTTTAGTTGTGAACTACTTGGGAGTCGAACTTCAAGTTGCACGGACGGACGCTTTCAAACGAACTTCGCGATATGGCTTATTGTAAGTTCGTTGTTGCGCCGTTTGTTTAATTTATACTGTCTAGAGGGTTTGTTTGATCGACTGCGATTTTCACACGCTTTTTATCAGCTTCCCTGTGAATAACTGTAATAATATTCTAGGACACATTATGGAGATCTTCACTTGAAATGTTAAGTTAATGTTGTCATAATCTTAAAATATCTTTTGTCTAATAAATCATTCAATATTAACTACAGTGCACGTCGAGCTGAAGTCATTAAACACTTCGTACTTTAATCCAATTGTAAGAAAAGCTCGACAGTATGATGAATTCATAATTATACTAAGTATCGGGACTTCTCGCGAATTATATTTTGGAACTTACTATTTCTGCCGACGTTTCGGATGCGTTGCAGCACCCGTGGTCACGACTTGACTAGTCTTCGAGCGTCGAGATGTATGCTTAGTATACTTAGTATAATTATGAGTTCACACCGCGAAAGTTTAAAAATAACAGTATGATGAATTATTAAAGAATAATGTCGACATTGACATTTTTGAATCAAATTTTAATAGTTACATTGGGGTCATGAAGGGTATCCTCCAACCTGAACAGGTTAATTAGGTCATAGTAAACAATCCCACTGTTTCTTGTACCACTATCAATTTAATACCATTAAATGTTTGGTTGTTGTAATTTTTAACTTTTTTTGGTATCCCTTTCTGTTTTTCATTTGTATACACTGTTCTGAGTTACAATCCAGATTAAAAAGATTGCTGGTTTGTTGTGTATCTGAATAAAAAATAAAATGTCTAATGAAACTGCATGCGGTTTTAGCTGGTTAGAGTCTGTCATAATCGAACCAACATTGAACCAAAAGTAATATGCAAGGAGGTAGGACACGGCGGTATATCCGCCTGATTGAGCAGTCCGACTGGGGAAGTACCTCCGCCCTACAGAATACCGCGGTTATAATAACTTCGTGTTGTGTTCCCAGCGGTGAGTAGGGTAGCCAGAGCTCACTGGAGAATTTGTGCCGTCAGTGGGAAGACTAAAGGCTTGTCCTGATTTGTCTTCTACTGACGGCACAGAAACTCTGTACTTACAGGGTTGGCAGCGCGACTGTGACTCCTCTGGTGTTACAGACGTCCATAGGCCACGGTAACTACTTTCCATCAGGTGGGCCATGTGCTTGTCTGCCAACTAAGTGGTATAAAAAAAAAAGTAGTATTTTTTATCGTTTGTTTTGTATTTCCGTTGACCCCTCCAGCTAAGCTAATTTGCTTGTGTTAGGAGTGGACTCACGTGAGTGGTCCATAGTTGGTGGAAGAAGCACTAGTCCTTCGCCATATACCTCATATATCTTACAAATAAGTATATTTATCTGTTTATGATATTTAATATTAAGTACATATTCTGCATATTAATTAAACATAGTGAGAATCGAACCCACTATTTCAACGAAGCAGACGGCAGTTCTACCCCTACACAACAATGCAGACAGACAAACCTTCAAAACGTTTCGTTATAATACAATAAACTAAGATCCTAAAACAAATTGAGCTGTCAAGTCTAGTATCAAGACAGTGCAGTAGCGTGAAGCCAAAGTTAACTGACGTCATTGTGTAAATGTTTTCTTCCCAACATGATTTATTGTGACGTCAGATGTGGCAGAAGGCTGGTAGTTAACCTCAGCCCACTTGGCGAGCCCCCAACCTTTTCACAATAATAATAATTAATACGATAGGAGTTCAGTTCTACTGTGGAATTATTGTGTGGGTACATAAACACCTTTTGTCAGTGACTACTAACAAAAGCTGATTATACTGACAAAATTCTTTACATCGAGATAGTCACGATTTCCCCCGATTTTTTTTTATAATAGCCCAATTAAAAGCTATTTTAAAAACTGTTACGTTTTGTCACTGACTGTGTAGAAAAAATGAAATGAGAGATGAACCTAGGTGACATGTGTGCCATTTATGGCAATATTTTGTTATGGCGTTGACCTAGAAGTTTATTATTTTCACAGCTGTAAGAGGTTGCAGTCTTGAGTATACTTAATCCGTCCACACATCCCTGAGAAAAAGATCTTGTCAGAAAGACTGCTACTGGTGGTAGAAACTTGGTGGCACAAATTTGTCTCAAGTTTCGACCGGGTAGGTACCACCGTGCACTATTGCGAAAAACCCTCCATAGCAATTCAATCTCGGTTGGATTGTGTTCAGGGGTCAGCATGTGCATAGCCGGGCAGAGGTGGTGGTTGTCGCAGCACTAGTGGGACCAGTGGGTCTTGGCGTAGTCTAGTGGGGATGGCGCGGGGCGATGCGCCGAACAGGGAGACCTGTAGAAACGGTGGTGCCGCTGGCCGCCCGCGGTATAGTACAGGGGCCCAACTGGGGTTAACCACCTTGGGAGGCTGCCTCACCAGGCCGCGCATAATCCCGATATGGTTCGTCGTGCCGGTTGGTGACCGGATTTGGGAGCCCGGCGACCATACTCGGGGGGGTACGGGGGCCCTTCCGTTCGGCGCGTCGGCTCTCGCCATGCCTCACATTCATAGATAAAACCAATATCCCGCGCTTTGTCACACGGTGCTGCGGCGGCAATCACTTCTTTTTTTCACGCCTTCTCCCACCCAAACTCATGGCAGCGCAATTTATAGAAAAAGGCAACACAGCGGCTCGTCACACTCCCAAAAGCTTGCTATTTGAGGTGGAGTCCACTAACATCTGTGGGCTCCATGCAAACCTCAACGCCGTCCACCAACACCTAGAGACGGCGAAACCTGCCATGTTTTTTCTAACGGAGACGCAAATACACCGCCCTGACGACACGACCTACTTGCTCTACCCTGGCTATGTTCTTGAGGAAAGTTTTCGTGCAAAAGCCGGGGTGTGCGTGTTTGTTAGGGCGGATGTTTGCTGTCGCCGTTTGCGCTGCCTAGAGGACCCATCCTTCTCCGTCCTTTGGGTACACGTAGACCATGGCCCTACGAGTCAGATCTATGTGTGCCTCTACCGTTCCCATACAGGAGATGCTGAGACAACTCGACTCTTTGAATATCTGAGTCAGGCGGCAGATGATGCGCAGGAGCGATTTCCGAATGCCGAAATGGTATTTTTGGGGGATTTTAACGCCCACCACGAGATCTGGTTGGGCTCCTCCAAAACAGACCATGCGGGAAGAGCCGCCCACGCATTTGCTCTGGCGCACGGCCTGACCCAATTGGTGCACGAGGTCACTAGGATACCAAGAAGGTCGGGCCAAGCACCTTCTCTGCTAGACCTTCTGCTGACGAGTGATCCGGACCGGTACAGTGTATCGGTGCGAGCCGCGTTAGGCAACTCTGACCACTGCCTGGTCTGTTCCACGGTGCCTATTATGGCGCCCCCACGACCCGTGCAGGGGAAGCGGCGTCTCTGGCACTACTCGTCAGCGGACTGGGATGGACTTCGTGACTATTTTGCGTCCATCCCGTGGGTTGAGCGCTGCTTTGAAGGTAAGAACCCATCGGATTGTGCTACTGCTGTCGCCGGTGAGATCGGTCTGGGTATGGAATACTATATCTCATACACCGATGTCACCGGTGACCGCGGGGTGCGCCCTTGGTTCGGGCGCGAGTGCGCGGAAGCTGTTGAACAAAAACAGTCTGCGTACCGCGCTTGGGTAAGGGCGCGCGCCACGCGCCATCCCAATCTGGGCCACTTCAAGGCAGCGTACAACAGAGCCACAAAGGTCTGTAGAAGGGCCTATGTCAGAGCGGATGCCCTGCGCATAGCGCGGCTTGGTCAAGAGCTAGTGATGCATCCCACGGGAAGCCGTGGCTACTGGCGACTGGCTAAAGCCGTGCAAGCCAACTTCTGTCAGCCTTCGCTGCCTCCGCTGCGTAACCCTGATGGATCCCTGGCCCATGAGTCGCAAGAGAAGGCAAATCTGCTGGCTAATCTCTTTGCGGCCAACTCCCGAATCGATGATTGTGGTACGCAGCCACCAACACTACCCGACAGTGACCACGCGATGCCTGATATCCATATCAGGCAACGCGATGTCCGTGCAGTGCTGCAATCACTCGATGTCCGGAAAGCCAGTGGTCCGGATGGTATTCCAGCGGTAGTTTTGAAAAAATGTGCAGCGGAGTTGTCTCCAATGCTTACGCGCCTGTACCGGCTATCCTACAGTTCGGGTACAGTGCCTTTGCCTTGGAAAGAGGCGAATGTTCAGCCGATTCCCAAGAAGGGGGATCGCTCGGAGCCAGCCAACTATCGACCCATAGCCGTCACCTCAGTGCTGTGCAAAGTGTTTGAGCACTTAATTAACAAACAGCTCATGCGGCACCTAGAGGATCACTCCTTAATTAATGACCGGCAATATGGCTTCAGACCGAAACGGTCAACGGGTGATCTTCTAGCATACGTTACCCATCTTTGGGGTGAGGCTATGGACAAGCACGGCGAGTCACTGGCAATTAGTCTTGACATCGCCAAAGCTTTCGATAGAGTCTGGCACAAATCGCTTCTTTCTAAGCTACCTGCCTTTGGTCTGCCTTCTAGGCTGTGCAACTGGGTTGCTAGCTTCCTGCAGGGGCGCCGTATTCGCGTCCTTTGTGACGGACGAGCTTCAGAGTTTCTGCAGGTTAATGCTGGCGTGCCCCAGGGGTCCGTCTTATCACCCACTCTCTTTCTTCTGCATATCAACGACATGCTGTCTACCGGCAATGTTCATTGTTATGCAGACGATAGCACTTTACATGGGAGTTATCATGGACATCCAGCGGCCAAGCAGTCAGATATCGCAGAGAAAAGGCAGCTTCTTGTCACTGAGCTTGACGGGGTCCTGAATCACATTTCTCAATGGGGCTCTGAGAACCTGGTTGAGTTCAATGCCAAGAAGACGCAGGCATGTGCGTTTACAGCAAAAGTATCTTCTTTCCTTCCCCTCCCCACTCTTCAGAGCACGCCACTGCCGCTGCAGGACAATCTCAATATCCTAGGTATGGATGTTCGCTGCAACCTGAATAACAAAAACTACATCGAAAGCATCATCAAAACAGCCTCACGAAAACTCGGAGTCCTGAACAGAGTGAGACGATTTTTCACGCCGGAGCAGCGGTGTCTTCTATACAAGACACAAATTCGCTCCTGTGTGGAGTACTGCTCGCATCTCTGGGATGGTTCAGCAAAGTACTTACTAGATGCTCTCGACAGGTTGCAGCGACGTGCGATCCGCATCATTGGGAATCCCGAGATCACGAACACCCTAGAACCTTTACAGCTGCGTAGAGATGTTGCGTCCATGGCTGTATTTTACCGTCTGTACCATGGGGAGTGTTCTGATGAGCTCTTCCAATTAGTCCCACCCTCCCCTTTCCTACACAGGACAACGCGTGCAGGTCTTAGATGTCATCCGCACACGGTGCAAAACATCCGATCAAGAACCAAGCGGTTCGGAGACTCTTTCCTCTGTCGCACCATTAAGGCCTGGAATTCATTACCAGCTCACGTGTTTCCTTCTTCCTACAGTCCCGGGTCCTTTAAGCGGGGCGTGAAAAAGCATATGATAAGGCCGTCAAGCTGAGTGTCACCATTGTCACACGGTATGTGTAAGTAATGGTGACCCTCTTTTCTGGGATTTTGTCTTCAGCTTACCATCAGGCAAGGCGAAGTCCAATTGACGTGTCCTATATAAAAAAAAAAAAAAAAAAAAAAAAAAAAGACAGACAATAAAGTGATCCCATTAGAATTCTGTTTTTTTTTTCAATTTGTAGAACGGAACTCTAAAAACGGTTCGTAAATATTTTAGTGATAAAATCGACTTTTGTCCTTGACTATACTTAATGGCACATTGTTAGCAAGTTTGACTACTGTGCACTGTACATGGGACTTATCTAAATTAAAATATAAAAAACAATACACAATACACCTAAACAATCCTGAAAATACAATCTAAAAACACTTTATTTGACCTGGAAATCGAACTAGAAAAAATAAAACGAATTATATCATGATTTATTTTCGCGCATTTCGGTCGCGGATATTGATAAATTGAAGTTTACAAATTGTTTACCAAAAGAATCTTAAACAACGCTGGAACAGATTGATTAAGTTTTGTGTTTTTGAAACGCTGCCAATAATATAAGTGGCCTTGACAGATTCACTGCTTGGTACACAGGTACTTGCATTAGGTATAAAACGCCCAATAAACAATTCTGATTCAATACCACACTTGTTTTACCAGTAGTATTTCGTTTTATTCATACTTGTCTCTTGTCTTGTCACATTACTGTCCATCCCAAGGTTGCCTGGAAGAAATCGCTTCAGTGATAAGACAGCCCATTGTACATTAAACTGTTTATGCATGTTACCTACTTGTCTCAGCTGTAATGTATACAATAAAGTATTATCTTTCTATCCATCTATCTATTTTGCGTTCTTAACGGATACCATTGATATGACTAATATCAAAATGAGTTTATCACAGGCAGTGTTGGGCAAATATTATTTGCAATTAAACTTGCAATTAACCCGGCTGCTTGAAGTTTGACAGCAGGAGGTCTAAAAAGGACACTTTATTGGAATTAGAATAATATTTTGTCCTGCGGCGATATTTATCCGAAATAGAACTTGCTTAATAACTGAATTGTTGTAATTTTGCTCATATAAGCGACCATTTAATTCATTTTATAGGAATCTATTGAGATCTACTGGAAGTTCATGAAGATGCTAGTTTTTAGAATAGATAGAGAATAGGATTTAGAATGTGACCTTTTTAGAAACGCAGGTGGTACATACCTATTATTTTTATTTCTGTTTATGATTGGTATTACATCTTCTTAACAATCATGTTTCGTTCTTTTAAACAGCAGTCGGGGTCACTTTTCCGATTCTTTAGATAGCAAGTTGGGACTTATTTTTTGCAATTAAATTTTCCCGAGCTATAATCACTGGGGTAGGTGGGAACAATATTCAACCATTAACTGCTATATCTACACACTTCACGAGCTCATTCTACTGTGATTAAGACTTTTATGCAAGCTTGCTGGTTTCAAGCACTTCTGACCTGTCCTTTTTTTCAGTATATTACCATTTTACCTACTTACATTTGCGTGAAAAACCAATTTATATGAAAGACTATGTTTCAAATTTATAACGGTTTCCTATCACCGAATATAATATTAAGAGAAAATGCCATTAAACTACTTCAGTATGGAAACAAATAAAGAATTTCGTTGTCCAATCAACAGGGCCTAGTCTGTTTAGCAGTTATTGGAAATGAATAGAGCGTCTGTGGCATAATGGTTTAGGAGTCGGCCTAACGGTCGAGAGGTTAATATTAAAAAAAAAGTGTCGCTATAGACAATATTGACAGGCATGTTTCAGTTTTGGAACATACTTGTCTATTGGCAACTTCACTCGTGACTTGAAGAATACAAAATTGTAGTGTAGAAAATTAACAAACCACAGAAAAGAACCTCATATCAAATTACGAAACAATAGGTTATTTAATTTTGATATGGTCATTCGAGTCTTTGTAATACTGCTTAACATGTTAATTTGAGCTGAGAAAAATAACCTAACATAACTGAAACTATGACATACATTTTCTTTATAATTCCCAAAATAAATCGAAATAAAAACGATCAAATATAAGTCTAAAAATTTAAAAATTGAGTTAGAGTCAATTTTTTTTTTTAGATTTCACATTAAATTTTAAATTACTTTTATTATTTACTGTATGCGTGTAAATGCAACGTAGACAGAGATAAATGCGATATTATCTTACACTCCATTGCCCTACGAGCGGCGCAAAAATTGAATTTTCAAAGTCAAATATCTCCAAAACTATTTGTCGTAAAAATATTTCATTATAGCAGTTCTTTATATTATACATAACATAAACTCACACCTATACCCCCAAAGGGGTAGGCAGAGGTGTTAGCACCCACATTTCGCCAGTTTATGGTTTATGGTTAATGGTGGCGAGCATATTGCCATTAACCGGGCACTTCTAAACCTACGATAAATACACACATAACTTCGAAAAGCATCGAAACCACCTACCCATACCACTAGGCGATCGCGGTTCTTATATTATATATTATTATAGAGTGATTATCTTTCGAGAATAAAAAAATAGTCAAATAGCCTACTTCGAACCATCAGGAACTAATTCAATAAAATGTCAATTTGTATCTACATTCGAATCTGACGTCAACCATCACATCATAGTAGCTAAAAGCTAAAAACATTGACAATATTTTCATCAAGTCGCCCCTCTACTATCCAATTCCCTTAATGCTGCGTCGTTGCCAATTGTAGCCTCTTCACAGCGACCTGATGTACCCTATCCGGACGCAACGATACAAACACAACCCCTAAATATTGATTAAACTTTTACTTATTTATCTTTCTTTGCTTTACTAAAACTTTTGGCAATGCGAATGCGTGGTTAGGGACGCATTCTTCTTATTTATGCACAGAATGAATCCCAAAATTGTGGTTGAATTTGTTTTCTATTGTGTATTCTGATGTCCAGTGTCGCCCAAGAGGGATTTAAAATTTACGTTAAACAGCTCAGAGTGTTCCAAAATGTACATAGTGACGAGGTATTGCAGCACTGGGTACGATTGGTTGGGGCAATTTGGCTTGTTTACAATGCATTAATAGATAAATAGAATACAGATTGTTTTTGTTGCTTTTGAGGGTAATGTATTTCCTGAAAAACAACACATTTTGGTGTATGGTAAGAATGATCAAAATATAGGTATTTAAACTATTATGGTCACTCAAATTAGTATTATTAAAGTTATCGGGATATTTACCATGTATTGTAGTGACAGTGAAAACAGTGCTAGTGCAATACGCGTAGTAAAAGAAATTGAAAGAGGGTAGATCGATATATTTTCTCGCAGAAATCTTTTTCACTGTTCATCGCCAATACGTCGCCAATCGCCGATACGTCCAGTGCGTCCGTGATTATGGTGCTTGCAACAGTGCCGAAATATCGGAAACTCAGAACAATACAACATGCTAAATATCCTAATAACTTTAATAGTAATGGTCAAAATATTTTTCAAAAATGTGTTCATTAGAACTTGTGATCTATGTGATATATGTGTTTGTCGAGAACTTCCAGTATATTATTATTATGTAGCCAAGATTCTACACGAATTGGAGATTCTAGTTATAAACACAGATGCAATATTATAAATATGGTTTGAAATAATACTGTATGATATGGAGTGAAACTTTTTAGCTCGTCATTAAATTTTGTATAAAGTTAGAGTTTTGTACGCCTGTTGATGGTTAAAATGACTCACAGAAGCAGCACTAACTGCTGATTTAATATCCGTTACTTATGTTTTGTCAAACTACTAATGCAGGAGATTGAATTGCCCATAGCTGTAAGTTATTTTTTCTATATTTCCGTTCTATAGCATCACTATAATAAATTCATGCTTGTCCGTACAATACACAAAGGCTAAGAGAAAGAATATTCTCGTAATTCTTTCGTTTCTGGTTTCTGCGAAGAGTCAAGACTTACAGCAAACATACATACAACGTACATACGTTGTATTTATAGGTGTGTATATGTATATGTATATGTATATGTATATGTATATGTATATGTATATGTATATGTATATGTATATGTATATGTATATGTATATGTATATGTATATGTATATGTATATGTATATGTATATGTATATGTATATGTATATGTATATGTATATGTATATGTATATGTATATGTATATGTATATGTATATGTATATGTATATGTATATGTATATGTATATGTATATGTATATGTATATGTATGTATATATATATATAAGAAAGATATATAAGAAACTGCACTGTTCATCCTTATCACAGGTTGCTCACTCATCTTTATGTTTTACTATCTTAATTAAGCCATATAATTGAATTTTTTTAAATGTAATCAAATGTAAAACCTATTCTGAATTCTGAACAAAAATATTATAATTATTATATAAGAAATGCAAGTCTACTTCAGTCTTCACAAGTTAAGTCCGGTCTAGTATGACCGAACTAAGACCATATGATTTATGGGACTTCGGTCAAGTCCACATATGTTGCGGTCCGGATATGTTGTGTGTGTCACTTCGTGATTTAAGACCCTATTTTTGTTGTACTTTTGGTCACTACGATGGTTAGGGCGAGAGAGAGAGATTGCAGTTGTTGACATGTGTGGGCACTCGAATTTTCTTATTTATCACGAAAATGGTTTTACCAATTTAGATGTGGTTCTCAACAAGGCGTTAATGATTAATAGCAACGGTTCTCAGACGTTTGAGCACGGGGCTTCATTGCGTTGCTAACAGAAGCGATAAACAGACATGCAGAATATCAGTTAAATTGGTATAAATTTATGTAAATCTTTAAAATTCAAAACAAGATTAATAATTTGCCAAGAACCATCTACAAAAAAAAGGAGGAGGAATATGTACACATGCAGAGAAAACCTACAAAATACCGCGGTTATGATAACTTCGTGTTGTGTTCCCGGCGGTGAGTAGGGTAGGCAGAGCTCACTGGAGAATTTGTGCTGTCAGTGGGATGGCTAAAGGTTTGTTCTGCTTTGTCCTCTACACTGACAGCACAGAAACTCTGTGCTTACAGGGTCGGCAGCGCGAGTGTGGCTTCTCTGGTGTTACACACGTCCATAGGCCACGGTAACCACTTTAAATCAGGTGGGCTGTGCGCTTGTCTGCCACCTAAGTGGTATAAAAAAAAGTACCTTTATAATTGTAGATAGGACATTTTAGTGAAAGAAGACTTTATTTTAATTTTAAAAACCATGCCAACTGTATTCATACATTTTTAACAATTGCCACGTTGAACCGGGATCAAACCCGGTACACGATAAAAAAATCAGTCTGTAGTTTTATGATACCGATCAGAAAGCATCATCGTAAGGGTTATTTTTTGCTAAATAAATTAGTATGAGGAATAAAGTGAGGACCATGAATTTTATAACATTTGATGTGAAATTTAAATCTTCAGTAAAATATCCCGTCTACAAATAATTGCCCAACAATAGTGGCCGGAAAACGGCAATAGGCTCACCCCCTATTACGTGGGACCGAATACAATGGTTAGTGAAATGTGGGTGTTAATTCACCTCTGCCATAAAGGCTCTGGATAAAGGCGTGGTTATATGTATGTATGTGTGTACAAATAATTAAGGCACTTTCCCTCCATATGGCATTGCCATGAGAAGCCCTGTTTATAATTTTATAAGGTAATAAAAAGGAAAGTTTATTAGCGACTTCTTTCCTTAATTGATATTTTTCCATTTATAATTCAAGGCAGAAAATTACAGTCTCGTCTTGGGATTTCCCTAAAATTTTGCAAAAAATCTTAAGAAAAATTCAATTTTTCAGTTTTTTATTTTACACTTTTGAAAAAGATAGAATATAAATTAACCCCGCCAGATAGTAAGGAACTGTAAATGAAGTTTGATGAATAATTAATACTAAAATTATGGCCTTAATTAATACATGTATATATGTATAATAAATGCGAATTGTTCCCTTGCAGTGCTGAAGCTCGTTCTTGCTTTTCTCGCTTCAATTCCCTTTTGCCTGGTATCAAAGAACTTTCTCCGTACTCCTTCACCCTCTTAGGGTCTCCTATCTTCCCTGATGGAGTGCCAGAAGCAATTTCTTCCCGCACTAAGCTTCTCCTGACCGCTCGAGAACGTCTCAAAGACCTTTCTGCGCACGTGGCGCTGGCCTTATTGCGCATGTGCTTTGCCCTCCCTAAGCTAACGTATCTCCTGCGGACTACGCCTACCTGGGTATGTCCAGTGGAAGTCGCAGCATTCGACGACAGCCTTAGATCCACTGTTGAGTCGATTTTAAATGTATCTCTCAATGAGTCTCAGTGGACACAGGCGACTCTTCCCATTCGTCACGGAGGTATCGGGGTGCGACGCGCGCGGGATGTGGGTGTGCCGGCTTTCCTGGCGTCGGCGCATGGGGTAGCGGATCTCGTCACTGTAATCCTCCATAATAATGGTGGCAGAGTGACCGTGCCCTTTGCGCCCGGCGCCGAGACAGTGTGGTTCGCCTGCAGTTCAGCGGCGTCGAGACCAGTCGTGCCCACTGTCCACCGCGCTTGGGACGAGGGCATTGCTGTAAGGCTTAGGGAGCAGTTATTGGAGGTTGCTTCGGGAGCCGATATGGCCAGGCTCCGAGCAGTGTCACAGCCGGAATCGGGAGCGTGGTTGCACGCGCTGCCTTCACCTCACCTGGGCACTTTGTTGGATGACAATTCGTTGCGGGTGGCGGTGGCCCTCCGCCTGGGCTGCGGGTTGTGTGAACCCCATAGATGCACCTGCGGTTCCATGGTGGCGAGCGATGGCCATCACGCACTGAGTTGTCGTAGAAGTACGGGTAGGTTTCCGCGCCACCATGCTCTCAACGACATACTTCGGAGAGCCTTTGTGTCGGCGGATATCCCATGCCTATTAGAACCACCTGGCCTCAGCAGATCCGACGGCAAAAGGCCGGACGGTATGACTCTGGTGCCATGGAAAAATGGTAAGCGCCTTCTGTGGGATGCCACGTGTGTCAGCACGGTTGCGCCCAGTCACCTGAGCCGTACTGTCCGGTCTCCGGCAGCTGCTGCTGAGGACGCAGCGGATAAAAAACGAGAGAAGTATGCGGCGTTGACAGAGCAATATACGTTCGCTCCCTTTGCGGTCGAGACAATGGGTAGTTGGGGTACCGACGCCAAGAATCTGGTGAGCGAATTAGGGCGCAGGTTGAGGGACAAAACCGGTGACTCCCGCTCCGGCTCGTACCTGGGGCAACGGTTGGCCATAGCTGTTCAACGGGGCAATGCCGCCAGCGTCATGGGCACCTTTGCACCAGGTACGATGAGGGGCGGGTTAATAGATTAGACTGTCACTCTGACTGTACAAAAATGTGGACAATATTTTAATTGTATAATGTAATAATTAATTTTTATATATTGGCGTACTCTAATTTCTAAATTATTGTAAATCTAATTTTAAGTGAACTTTATGTTTTTATGAGAAATAAATGACTTTTGAAAGTTTACATTATAATTAATACAATAAGGTTCTTAAGATTCTACTCCCTATTAACAATACTTTAATTTATTCACAAATCATCCCGGGGCTAGTTGCCGAAAGGTGTAACATATAATATTAATGAATAAATTATTTTAGGATTTCGAAATACCTTAATAAACTTCGAGTAATACCCCGAAGGTGAACACATGGAATATATGGTTCTCAAAGAGCTTCAAAATAAAGACACCACTATGCTAAAAGATATAAGTCATACAATAGCTTTCACTATATTATCAAAGCGACCGGAATATCTTACCGTAATCCTTTTTAACAGCAGACGGGTAGGGATTTATGTAAAGCTCTTACACCACACAATTTCGAGCTATGCTATCATTATAGTGCATTTATCTTACTTGGATTGGAAACTTTTGGGTTTGGAATTAACATTTGACGTAGTGAATGTAAAATGAACCTGCAAAGTGAGTAAAGTTTCCTGTATTTTAATATTTGCAGGTTTTGTTTGTCGTCGTTTTAATGATTTGTTGATGTTTAGTATCTTTATAAGGTCTGCTAATGATTTTTATAAGAAAGAGAAAGAAATACTAAATAATAGAATTTCTGCATTTTTTATAATGTATGGTTATACATACTTACTTACTTTTCACTTCTCTATGAGCTCTAGTGGCAATTCGTCACATAACATCAAAACAGTCCATGTTTTTTTAAGATGCCTTTTTTTATATATAGAACACGTCAATTAGACTTCGCCTTGCCTGATGGTAAGCTGAAGGCAAAGTCTCAGAAAAGAGGGTCACCATTACCTACACATACCGTGTGGTACACATGGTGACACTCAGCTTGACGGTCTCATCATATGCTTTTTCACGCCCCGCTTAAAGGACCCGGGACTGTAGGAATAAATGATAAAGGAAGGAATTGAAAACCAGTGAAAAAAATATCAATTAGCATTAATGTATTAGTGCGCTTTAACAATACATCTATCTGGTATTAAAGTAATTTATAATTTAACTCAAATGAACAAATAAATAATACTTAACAGTTAACCATTAGTTCCTTGTTACTTTTAAATTGGGTTTAATAGCTTACAGTCTTTATGGCACTACATTAATTTGTGTGACGTGAGGTTTATCCCTAATATGGAATAGGTACTTAATGTTAAACCAATTTATGCTCAACGACCTCAATTTTGACACTTAGGATAATCTTTAATATGGATCAATTTGCCGTGTAGGCATTCGTGGTAGTTAGGTAGTATAACATTTAGTGAGAGGATTTCTAAAACAAAAAAGTTCGTGCCACAGGAGGTAATGAGCTGGTATTTAGCTCGCAGTTCTCAAGAAGAAAGGGACTCTCTTTAATAATTTGATCAACCGAAGAAGTAGTTATTCAAGAACTGTTACCATTTCCATCTTCATTACCAGCACACGTGTTTCCTTCTTCCCGGGGCCTTTAAGCGGGGCGTGAAAAAGCATCTGATGAGGCCGCCAAGCTGATTGCCACCATTGTAACACTTAGTGTCTGTAATGGTGACCCTCTTTCCTGAGACTTTGCCTTTAGCTTACCATCAGGCGAGGTGAGGTCAAGTTGCGTGTCCTAAATAAAAAAAAATCATCAATTTCTGGGGCTTTCCACAACTCAGCTGGTGTCTGCTTTCCAGTCTAACTGTGAAGCTTTTGAACTTCGATATTTTACGTGAATTGACTGCCATCTGGCCTCCACCATGAAAGACACCATAATATAGTCACAAGTGGTTTCAGATGGTTTAATGCCATCGTTAATTATCAGTTCATTATTCATCACAGAAAACTGATAATGGATAGTGTGATATTTCTCCGACAAAAAGAGCAGATTTTTTACGAAACTAAGTGACCCAATGGAGAAAAGTCTGCACCATAGACTAGTTCATCAATTGACAGGTGTACCGTCCGGCAGGTTAGGTAAGCTTGGGCCCCGACAATTATGGTGGAGCCCAAAAGACACTCAGATTAACTAAATCGGTTCTAAACATCTTTAGTACTTACTTTAAGTATTTACTTAGATCACAATGTACCTTTTTTTTAATGTGCGCAAAATCCCCACAGATACCCCCACCACCGAGGTCGGTGGGGGAGGTTATGTCGGACTTGAACCGACTAAAACGCACGCCGGCTGTGTGGGCCGTAGGTAGCCGGAGGTGCGATTATCTGAGTCATAACCGTCGCACCACGGCCGGATCACAATGTACCTAAGACTTATAACAGTCGTATCATGAAGGAGGTAGGACACGGCGGTATTTCCGCCCGATTGAGCAGTCCGACTGGGGTAGTACCTCCGCCCTACAGAATACCGCGGCTATAATAACTTCGTGTTGTGTTCCCAGCGGTGAGCAGGGTAGCCAGAGCTCACTGGAGAATTTGTGCTGTCAGTGGGAAGACCAAAGGCTTGTCCTGCTTTGTCTTCTACTGACGGCACAGAAACTCTGTACTTACAGGGTTGGCAGCGCGACTGTGACTCCTCTGGTGTTACAGACGTCCATAGGTCACGGTAACCACTTTCCATCAGGTGGGCCGTGTGCTTGTCTGCCAACTAAGTGGTACAAAAAAAAATAAAAAATAAAAGGAGAAGTAGGCGGATGGACCCTGGGCTCTATATAGCAAGCATTATATACGACAGAGATTGGACGTCAATGCAAACCCATGGCCAAGTTTGAGTCGTACTCGCTATGTGTAGCCTATCATGGTTCACGCGAAATATGCTGTACTTTTAGTAAGACATAGCTTTACTGACTTTATTCGTGATACCAAAAGACTCCTCAAAAATAAAAATTATTTTTATAAGGGAAATCTAGGTCCCGGTCCCGAAAACCTCTCTACCCGACAATGGATTTTTTTTTATATACCACTTAAGTAGCAGGCAAGCACACGGCCCACCTGATAGAAAGTGGTTACCGTGGCCTATGGACGTGTGCAAAACCAAGGGAGTCACACTCGCGCTGCCAACTCTGTAAGCACAGAGAGGTTTTGGTCTTCCCACTGACAGCACAAGAATTCCCCAGTGAGCTCTGGCTGCCCTACTCACCGCCAGGAACACAACCCGAGGTTATTATGGCCGCGGTATTCTATAGCGCGGAGGTAGTACTTCTCCAGTCGGACTGCTCAATTGGACGGAAATACCGTCGTGTGCTGCCTACAAAATCTCAGAAATAGGGTTCTGTTTTCACTCCTTTGGGTACGTAACTATAAAATTATTTGTAATGCCATTTCTAGTCTACTGTACTGTTTGATATTCTACACCCAGTTCCACATTGTAAAGAAATAATAAAACTACAATATATTCCATACGAGTTAAACGCCGTTTGTTTCGCTCGCCGAGTTACGTGAGCCACATTCGTGAATGTAATTTAGCAGCATTTTATTTAGGCTCGCGTGACCGCACTGGACCAGCTGTCTGTTGATTGCTAAGATTCTATTTTATTTAGTTCAAGAAATAATGCGGCTAAATGCGAGAGTTTGAACAGCGTTATTTGGATATAAAATAATGATTATGGTATACACATATTGATAACTCACTTGTACTTTTCCACGTTACTTTATTGCTTATTGCTTAGTACACACATGTGTAATATGTTTGAGTGTCGCAATGTTTCTAATAGGAATGTTCTTAAATGTCATTATAAACCTTTGAGGATGCCCTAAGGCGAAACTGGTCAGGTGTAATAAGCAATAAAGTAATGTGGAAAAGTACAAGTGAGTTATCAATATGTGTAACAACAAATTCCACCAAGTGCCATCAATCTACAGTATAAATAGATTATGGTATAGGTTACCTTTGATTTGCCTGACATTTCGACCAGGTTACACCGGCCGTGGTTATTGGCTGACTGCCTGTATACCTTGGTCGAAACGTCAGGCAAATCAAAGGTATGTATCTATACCAAGATCGCGATAATTCCTGTAAACATTATTGTATATCACGGAACGCGATAATTTAAAAGTGAGTGTTATTTGGAATTTTTTATAGAATTTCCTGCATCTGATGAGGCCGCAAAGCTGAATACCACCATTTTAATATTACTTAGTGTCTGTAATGGTGACCCTCTTTCCTGAGACTTTTTTTTTATAACACTTAGCAGACAAGCATACGGTCCACCTCGTGAAATGTGGTCACTGTGGCCCATGGACGCGTGCAAAACCAAGAGAGTCACACTCTAGCTGCCAACCCTGCAAGCATTGAGAGTTTCTGTGCATTCAGTGTAAAAGGCAAAGCTGGATAAGCTTTTGGTCTTTCCACTGACAGCACAAAACCTTCCAGTGAGCTCTGCCTACCCTACTCACCACCAGGAACACAACACGAAGTTATTATGGCAACGGTATTCTGTAGGGCAGAAGTACTTCCCCAGTCGGACTGCTCAATTGGACGGAAATATCGTCGTCCTACCTCCTTAAAGACAACATTACTTAGTGTCTGTAATGGTGACCCTCTTTCCTGAGATTTTGCCTTTAGCTTAACATTAGGCGAAGTGAAGTCAAATTGGCGTGTCCTAGATAAAAAAAAGGAAGCGTCTTTGCCGTTTATGTGGAGAAATTCTTGAAATATGTGATCGGAAGTGTTTGCTTAAGTCAGTGACAATAATAATAATTGAAAAGACACATGACATTTCAATAGAAGTTAGTATCTTGTGAGAAACACATGATTTATACATATTATCTATAGGTACTTATGTTATAGACAACAGTGTGCTGGTTTTTATTATGGCTAATTACTTTGTTACAGAAATATTTATTTAAGAAAATAAGATTAAAAATGTACAAAATAAATATTAGATAACAAAGCTAAACATTTATCTAAAAATTCACAAAGTGCTTTTTGTTTTCAACAAAACTTTATGACCTTAATAAATTGATGGCATTGGTCAAGCCAACTCATAAACTTAAAACAAAGCCAAGTTTGGAAGAACTTATGAAAATTTTTCACTTAGCGTGTAAGCCTTTCTTTTTTCATCACGTCTTGTATAAAATAGAAATAGCTGAATGTTGTACTGTAATGAACTGCAATAATTTTTAGCAAAATTAATAATTGTAAATTTATTAACTGATGACAACCAAGTCCAATTTCTTATAAACTCGACTCGTTGCAAAGACGGGCATTGAGGCTGATTGACAATTCCATACTCACAGGTAGAGTGGAACCTCTTAGCCTTAGGAGGGATTTTGCCTCACTGTGTGTGTTCTACCGCCTATACAATGGTTTGTGCTCAGATGAATTGTTTGACATGATGCCCGTAGCATCATCATCGCACCTCTCGCCATAGGCAGGGAATTCACCCTTACACATTGCGACCTGAGACGGTGCGTACTGTGCGGTATGAAAGAAACTTCATCCCACGCACACTCAAGTTGTGGAGTGCATCCCTGCTGCGGTTTTCCCAAACGCCTACAATATGGGGTTCTTCAAGAGGGGCATCAGAAGGTTTCTTCATGGTCGGCAGCGCGAATGTGACACCCCTGGTGTTGCATACGTCCATAGGCCACGGTAACCACTTCCCATCAGGTGGGCCGTGTGCCTATCTGCCAACTAAGTGGTATAAAAAAAACTGAAAAAAATTCACCACAATTTTTATTTTATTTAGGACGCGCCAATTTAGCTTCACCTTGCCTGAAGGTAAGCTAACGGCTCAGGAATATAAAAGTTTCAGGAAAGATAGTCACCATTAAAGACACGTAGCATGTTACAATAGTGGGACTCAGCTTGGCGGCCTGACAATAATGCAGAAACAATATTTGTAACAAATATATTTATTTCTTACAAATTTTATATTTAAGATACAAGTGGAATTTATGAAATAAATATATTTAACTATGAAATAAATCACTGTAAGAGCTAAACACATGTCTGTGGTCCAGTGGACCCATGGTTGGACCCAAAAATGCCCAATTGTGCGAAATGACGCGTTCCGATTGAGACGATTCTGTTTACGGTAAATGAAGTACTAAATGGGTCACGTGTCGTCTTTGGTAGTGGGTAGAAAAAATTGCTTGTTTGGTTTCATACTACATATATTATTGAATATATGTAGAATCTAGCGTATTCCATACATTATAGGTATTTAAATATTTCATTTTATTTTATCATGGTCGATATAATTACTCCTAGAAAAAACGCTTTCTCTGTTCACCGCCACTACTCTAGTTCCTTCGTGATCACGGAGCTTGCAACAGCGCCGAAATATCGGAACCTCAAAAGAATTAAACATGGCAAATATCCCGCTTATTTTGATACTGATATTCTAAACATATATGAAAAGGCTAATAGCTAAGGCCATTATATACTAGCCAAGCCGGATAGTTTTACTTGCCGTACTTGGTTCTATTTCACTCCATTTCTTGCAGCACGGCTCCTAAAGGTCATGTTATAAATCGAATAACCTTCCTAAGGAATTAGTCTATTTAATGCATAATAAATTAAAATTGCACATGTGTATTCTACAGACCAATATGTTTAAATAAACAAACTCTTCTCAAACAATACTAAATATTAGTAAAGAGTAAATAATTTTGCTAAGGTACTTAACTATATTGAATTATATTCGAGGAACACCTAAAGGTATTACTGGCAACACCTTCAAAGAATCTCCCAGCAAAATAATCTCATTACCAAACTGTTATAGCACAAAGTCATCAGCCAATAACCGAAGTGGATTCTTATCTGGCAACATTAATAAAATAATGTGAATATACCCGCAAATAATACGCCATTAAATTTACATTAATCACGGTGGATTGAAAGTTTTCGGTTAAGTGTGCCAAGCCGGCTTTGTTCTATGCTTGCCTTGGCGGTAGTTGCGAGTTGTTTACTGAGAAGGTTTGCTGGAGCGGGCAAAGTGATAATGCGCAAGTATATTTCGTAAATTTGCTCGCAGATTGGCGCGCGAGGATGATTGTTATTGTAATTTTTAGTCATGTGCAATCAATTGCGATCAAATATATAATACATATATACTGAATATGGGTATTTGCATTGGTCTGGGTGTTTCTATGTACAATATGTATGTATTTACAAAAAAAAAGTATTTAAGTATGTTTATCCGTATTCTAGATTCCATAACACAAGCTAGTTAAACTATGCTTACCATGGGTCTAGATAGCGTTGTGTAGAATGTTGTAGAAAATATTTGTAGAAATATATACAAACATAAATTGTAAACAAAACCATATTTAAAAAAAAGATAATCAAGTTTTAAAATAGTTATCTGAGTTCTTACTGGTATCTTCTCAGTAGAACTATCCTACTGAACCAGAAAGAATTATTTTCCAATGGTTTATTAATTAATTAATAACAATAATTAATATTTTCATAATATTTCTTGACATAATTGTAAAATTTTGACGTTCATAAATGCTCTTTGTATGCCTAAACTGAATTAATGAAATTGATTCTGGATTTATTCTTTACAGCGCAGATTTTAATGTCGTGGAATATTTATTTATTTTATAATGATCATGACTTGTAGTACTATTTAAACAGACAAGAAGTAAATGTAATTTAACATAAACCAAGTTGTTTTACAATTGATTACTAAATACTGTGTAACGATTATGTAAGAAATTTTGTTAGATACTTTTGCGAAAATAGAAGAAGCCTTTACACCTTATTATATTAGCTACCTACAGTAAAAATACTAAAAATATCGTTAAAATAAGAAAATCTCCACTATCCACGAATGTCTAGCTGAGTTAGTCAGAGCATTTTCTCTGTAAGAATGTTGTGATGATTTAATGGAGGTAGGACACGACAGTATTTTCATCGAATTGTGCAGTCCGACTGGGGTAGTACCTCCGCCTTACAATATACCGCGGCCATAATAACCTCGTGTTGTGCTCTCGGTGGTAAGTAGGGTAGACAAAGCTCACTGGGGAGTTTTTATGCTGTCAGTGGAATGGCCAAAATCTTATCCTTCTTTGTTTTCTATACAGACGGCAAAGAAAACCCTGTGCTTACAGGGTCGGCACTGTAGGCAGTGCGAGTGTGACTCCCCTTGTGTTACACACGTCCATGAGCCACAGTAACCACTTTCCATCAGGTGGTCTCTCTGCTTCCCTACCACCTAAGTGGTATAAAAATATGGAACTGGTCGCGGATTCAAATTCCTTCTTAGATGTTAACTTTTTCCGATCTAAACCTATAGAGAAGTACTTGTTTGATCATATATTACCGCGTGGTTCCCGGCAGAGTAGAATTTGGGCCACCCCATCTCTTCCCATGCGGTGTCGTACAAGGCGACTAAGGGATAGAGCTGTTTAACATCAGACAGATATATACAGCCCAAACTCCGCCTCAGTTGCATGGCTCGAGTCAACAATAGTGTCCGGTATACGGCAATGGGCTTACCCCCTATTACGTGGAACCGAAGACAGTTATTGGTGAAATGTGGGTGTTGATTCACCTCTGCCTAACCCTCAAGGGATAAAGGTGTGATTATATATATGTATGTATGTTAATTGATTGAAATTAGAATGAAGGAAATGTATATATTGTTAGCAAAGATTTGTCTGTTCAATCAATAAATACTGTATTATACAAAAAAATGGATAAATAGTGTATGTATGTATTTAAAGAAAAATGACCAGAATATTGAGTAATTGTTGAAGTCCTCCCTCCGGGGATAAAGGCGTAATTATGTGTATGTATGTATATGTTTAATCTCTATTTTCAAGATACAAATATGTTTGTAGTATCTTCTGGCAAATTTAGAAAGCTTGTGATAGAAAAGTCAAAAAAGTTTAGATCTATAAGTTTACTAATTGTATTGTATAACTTCACATTGAGTAGAAACAACGCATGTTAGTTTAATATATTATGTAGAAAATTTTGTTGGTCTCACAGAGATTTTTCTCTATTTTAATCATGGTTTGTTATCATTTTGTGTAACTGTTTATTTTCCAAATAAATAAAATAAAAATATTTGCTGGGAGTTTGCGGGAAGAAAACTCAATATTGAGTTAAGCTCGCCTTTGTACACCAAGATGTATTTGTGATTGCCTGTTGATGTATTATTTTCTTGTGTACAATAAAGAATTTAAAAAAATACAAAAATAAAACAAAAGAAATATCCTACGTAAACGATCACAACTTAAATAAGACGGCAAATACGAATGCGCATGTTCACCGTTACGGTTAGTGAATAGGGGGCTGGTCGTAAACACAGAATTCTTTGGTTATTGACCACTAACACGAACACATTATTAATATGCAAGATGTTGTTCTAGTTCTTTCCATTCATAGGCTTTTGAGCTAATGACAGCGATTTAACTGGTGTACCAGCGTTTTACTTGCAAAGAACTGCTACTTACATTCGATATAAGTGAGAAGGGGGTTTGATCAAGCCTGTTCGTGTTGCGAGAAGGTATAACCTCCATTTTCGCAAGTGAAATGCTAGAATGCCGATTGAACTAAATAATTGTATATTGCTGTGTTGGTTCCCGGTGGAGTAGAATTGGAGGAACTCTTCCCGTGTGTGTCATAGAAGACGTCTGACGTATTATATAGGCTTGTCCTCTATCCAACAGTAAAATTGTACGACAGTAATATAACCCGGATCATGATCAAACATACATACATATAATCACGCCTTTATCCCCGGCGGGTTAGGCAGAGGTGAATTAACACCCACATTTCAACAATAATTGTATTCGGTCCTACATAATAGGGGATGAGCCTATTGCCGTATCCCGGACATCTGAGCCTGATCTGAGGCTGAGTCTGGGCTGTATATATCTGTCTGATTTTAAACAGTCCTGTCCCTTAGTCGCCTTGTACCACACTGCATGGGCTCTTCCCATGCGGTGTGGTACATGGGATGGTCCAAATTCTACTCTGCCGGGAACCACGTGGCTTTAGAGATTTAAGTGTTGACCAATTGAAATCCTTCGGTTATTCGCTTTATGCCTTTGGAATAACCATTGATTTCTTCATATAATTATGCCAGTCAATTGACTAAACCACGCAAGATGGTATGAAACTAAAAGAGCTAAAATAATTTCCAAAATTTTCGCTCATATATGCCCTTACCCTGGCAATTGCGAACATGACGAACGATTTTCGCATAAGCTTCAGTTTAATAGGGAAAACTATTCTCTAGTGTAACATTTAGCAACAAAAGCTACTTTTTTATTAATTATGTAAGTTATATTATTGCACTTTACGAATTCTAAGTCAAAAAACTAGTAAAAAGAAGCGAATCCAGTGCTGCATCTTTGACTCTATTGTTCCAGGACCTAATTGTTTTAGTGCCATAGTAATAACACATACCAGTAATATTAAAATAATAAGCCCTACACAGTATTTTAGATATTTTACTTCAATAATTGTATAAAAAATTAATATGAACAACACTTGCGCAATAAAAACTAATCTAAAGATACATACATACATATAATCCACTTCACCAATCATTGAATTCGGTCCCACGTAATAGGGAGTGAGTCTATTGCCGTCTTCCGGGCATTATTGTTGACTCAAGTCATTCATCGGATGCTGAGTCTGGGCTGTATATATCTGTCTGATGATAAACAGCCGTATCCCTGCATGGGAAGTGATGGGGTGGTCCAAATTCTGATCTGCCGGGAACCACGCGGAAAAACTAAAGATATCACTAATGAATCATATGCGATGCGTGAAGCGCATGAAGCGGAGTACCGCGATAGCCTAGTGGTATGGGTAATGGACTGCTGAGACGCGGTCTCGGGTTCGATCTCAGGTTTTACCATGGCACACACCAATGACTTTTCAATGCTTTTCGAAGTTATGTGTGTATTTATCGTAGGTTTATAAGTGCCCGGTTAATGGCAATAGGCTCGCCACCTATTACCGCTGGCGAAATGTGGGTGCTAGCACCTCTGCCTACCCCTTCGGGGATATAGGCGTGAGTTTATGTTATGTTATGTTATGTTATTATTCATGAAAATCGGTTTAGTTAAATAGCAGTTCAAAGTGATTATAAGTATATGTTTACAAATCAAACACATTACTCCATCGTTTTCACAGCAGTCGGATAATAACTCTACGTCAATAACCAAAAGATTCATTTCCTTCGATATATAACGTGAATATCGACCCATGTAAGACATGACGGGAAGCTCCATGATTGATTATGTTCATCCCCTTATCTGCGAGGCTATCGGCATTTCGGCGGCTCGCCGATATGGGTCACTACCGCCTCAAAATTTGAGGCTTATTGATAGCTGAGATTATGTTCGAGAAAGTTTATCATTTTATAAAAAAAAACTATTGGACCAATACGTAGTAAAATATGGTACATAGCTGAATTTCAACTGAATCAGAGACCCAATTCCCGAAAGCCGCGGTTCTAAATCGGATGGTTTTAATTCGATAAGAAAGAAAATATTAAAATAACTTTAATATTCAGTATTATCTGTAAATATAAAACCTACTTAAGTTTTCATAAGGTTAATAAACCTTGAGAATCACTCAGTTTGACTATTATTAAATTATACTTTTTTTTATACTCCATTTGGTTACCTACTTAACAACGCGTTAACAATCTTGATTTATCATTTTAATTACTATGTTTTATTTAAAAACTGAGTTTATTTTTAAATTTCTGTTTAGAAATTCATTTTAAAGACTAAAAATCGTTATTAAACCACTAGTTAGTCCTTTAATTATACCTTATGTTATTTACATATTAAATTTAAACCTAATCAAGCAAATATACTTTTGAGATTTTACCCGCATAGTTCTAAATTAATGGACATACATAGTTCTAAATTAAAAAATATTTGTACATCACACAACGTGGCAGAATATAGAGGACATTCTAACATTATTATAAGATCTGTAACTAACCTATGTTCCACAAATAAATGATGATTATGATTATGATAAGTACCCCGCTCTTGTCATGTCAGTGGATGTATTTTTGAGTTTTTTTTATATATATTTTTATATAGAACGAGATTTCAAAATTCTTTAAACCTTAAACCTTTTTTATGTTAAGTCCCTCCCGGAGGAAGGAGGTTTTTGAAATTTTATTTTTGTAGGTTTTAGTAAATATTTAATAGCACGTTTCAAAAACGTATCTAATTAAACGTTTTAATGACGTTGAAACACGCTTGCTTAAATAAAGTTTTTCAATCGAGATGTAAAATTTTCCGGAAACAGATTCAGGTAGGAAGTTCTACACCACAGCTGTAGACACCCTGCTTTCAATTCAAAAGAAAAAGTTAATTCCGTAAATACTTTAGAACATAATTCATGAAATATGCAACAATATTATGAAAAGCGTTTACTCTTTCCAATCAATTCGGAAATTGCTCCAGAAAGTTCTATTTCAATTTATCCGAGCGTAACAATTTGTTAGATGTGTATTAATAAAAAAGTTGCAAGCAAAGCAGGTGGCTGAGTTGAGTTCGTTTAATTTCCGTTCGGTTGCCATGGCGACGGCCCAATAGCACCGTTTCCGTTTTTTTGTTCAGTTCCGTTTAATTGCAATTCCTATCCCTTGAGTATTAGTTTTATTACGGATGTGGAATTGACTTTGTTTCTTTTCTTTTGTGAAATATTTCTAGTGGACAGTTAGTTGTTATGATTGCATTATATTTACTTGGGCGTATACCTGTATGGGACATACTAAGATTTTTTGGCCCCACGTCAACCTGACCTGAAAGCCTGTGTACCTGTACTTATTGAATTTACAGCGATAGTGCAATAGCCAGGATTCAAACCTGAGTCTACTCGTTTGTAAGGTCGACTCCTTAACCACTAAGCTGCCGATGCTTCAATAATACTAATAATGCCGTTCCTATCCTACCTATGGGGTCACTACCACGTATGCTCAAGACCGTTCGATGAGAAGGCCTCGGATGAGACCAGGAGTAATGCAAAGATGATAATAATGCCTATTTCTATCCAGCTGTAAACTTATACTAGTTCTAAATATACTTCGAAAGTAAAACCCAGTCAAAAAGAAACCAGGTCTTTAGGACAAAGGGGCTCTGTATTCGTATGGACAATGGCTAAAGTTAACCCAACTTCCTACGACCAAATGGGTAGGGTCAAGCGCCATTACGGGCCCACTATAGTGCAAATGACGTTGATGTATTACGCAGGCAATGGTGCTAAAAGTTTTGCTTAGAACTAGACATCTATTCAAGTTCAGCTAACGCGGTACAGGCGCGAACTATTGACAAGGGTGTAGCGACCTATAACTTTACTTGTCAATTGTCACCCTAATGTAATGAAAGATAAGAAATTATTGAATATGTATAACACATTTTTGTATTTATATATATGAGGTACTTTCCCAGTCAGACTGCTCAATTGGACGGAAATACCGTCATTTCAATTCGATTGCAAACAAATAAATTAACAAGAGTAATGGATGGAACTTGAATTACAATATGCAAACTAACATACTGAAGAAATACATTTTTGAATTTGTTTAACTAATTAAAATTTTGTCATTCAACATCCAAATGAACTAAAAATTATTTAGAAATTTGGGTGTTTAGATATTTATGTAGATGGTTATATATTTGTTACTCAGTACCACAAAAACGGCAGAACAGATTTGAATGAATAGGTACTTACTTTTGATATAACCTAAAAACGTAATTTATCACACAAGTTTTGCGTAATAAATCACACTTTTCAACTCTCTAAGGACCCACTTTGTCCACACAAACGAATTTGTGAACAAGAAGCAAGTACAAAATAATTTAGTATTTTTATAGAATAAAGCTAAAAACTAACTTTAGAATATTACTTTTAAAACCACACTTTAGTTCTGACGCTATACATTAAACTGTACCAAAAGTATGCTCTCAAAGTACCAAGCGACAATTTTCGCTTAAAAGGAATTTCTCTAGCTGAATTTATGAGTAGACCGTGTATTCATACCATCGCAATGGGAGCTCAGGACTGCGACTGTTGTTCAAATTATACATATTAATATGTGCATGTGCCAAACTTCTTAGCTAAACCGTATCCTGTAGTTGGAAGTTTTAGAGTTTTGGATATGAATGTCACAAGGAAACAACTAATTGAATTTCACTAAGATGTTTCTTAGTTTTTGGTTGAATCGTGTTCAGTTTCTTTCTGGTTAAATGATTTAGCTAAGCTGGAGAATTAGGTACTTACAAAGTATCAAAAGGAACTTAAATAAAATTTTGTGTGTATTAATTTGTATATGCCTTCGAGAAGGAGGAAAGCTTTCAATTTTTTTATTATTATTTTATATTCACTATTGGATCAGATCTGATTACAGTGTATAATCGAGTCATTATTGCAGATTTTACTACAATTTTTCCTCTCTAAAGTAGAAATACAAAAATATACAATTTACAGTCTTTAACACCATCTTCTTCCAGTCGAATCAGAAGCTTTCGCCTCAGAATCTGGGATCCACTTTAATAGTCTAACTGCGGGTTTGGTTAAAATTTAATATTTTCCGTGAAGCGACTACCATATGACCCTACAACCACCCAATCTAAATAACCAACAATAGTCTTTAACAGCACATTGACCATCTAAAAGTGCACTAAAAGTCCTGTCAAGAGTACCCGAAACCGGTGAGCATGTATGAAAACAATTATGAAAGTAGAAGAAACGGAAAATGTATGCCAGGACCGTAACAAGTGGAAAACTGTAAACTCTGCCTACCCCACTAAGAAAAAGTCGTGACTGTATGTATGTTAAAGTCCTGTATCTGTCCCTAATCGATTGTTATACTTACGGACACTAAGTAACCGATTGGAATATCGATTTTCCTGCCCCATTTACCGAACTCCCATTTTTTTAGGCACATTAAACACGCCTCTAAGTCAATATGAGTTCTATCGCCGATAAAATAGGGGTTATTTTGGCGTGTATTCACGGAAGGGTAGTTTGTGGAATCGAGTTGTAGAACGTAATCATTCGATTATTATGGGTAATAATCGATAGTGGTTAATGAAAGTTTTTTTGATTGATCGAGACGTGGTTGTTTTCTAATTTTCATATGAAATTATTGTATTTAAGTTTTTAATTAAACGAAGTACTTGAAACATGAAACATTTATTGAAATTCAGTTTACATGGCTCTTAAAACTATTGTCCGCTGGATCTTCACACTAGGATTCCCTGTGTCGTGAAGACCAGTCCTCTTTCGTAAGACACAATAAATTCAACTGAATATGTTTAGATTAAATTTAAATTTAGATTTAAATTTCCACAAAATCAAAGTAATTGTTAATACTATTAGTTATATTTTTATTTATCGTGTGTGCAGGTATGTGCGTGTGGGTACCCATGTGTGAGTGTGTGTGTGTGTGTGTGTGTGTGTGTGTGTGTGTGTGTGTGTGTGCGCGCGTGTGTTTGTGTGTGTGTGTGTGTGTGTGTGTGTGTGTGTGTGTGTGTGTGTGTGTGTCGTTGTTTGTGAATGTTATTAGGATATGTGTAGAAGGTCTTCAGTAGTACTATAATCCATATCTAAGAGCCAATCGTTAATTCTCTAATTTGCAGCAGTATCTAGTTGTTCCAAGTAGGTTCAATCTCTCATTTATCCTTGAGTACAAGTTTGGTCCCATCCATTCAAATGCTCTCTGTCCAAAAGTCAGTCTACACGTACGCCTTCTCCATATCTGCCTCCTTGCAGAGCGACCAACAGTTGCAAGGGTAGCACGTGCAGTTTTATGGAATCGGAGTGAAACGGACAGAATGAATAACTGACGCACAGTCAGCATGCGCGAGTCTTGATACAATATAGTTGTTCGGTACCGGATTCTCCTGTTATACATTACTTTCAGAATTGCTCGCTGTGCTCGCTCTACTCCGATCATGCAAGATTTACTTAACTATTGTTTATTTATCAAAATCAAGGATTTAATAAAAAAAGAAGGGATAGATGAAGGCGAAGGATCGGGTGCTCTATCGTGAAAAAAGAAACAAACAATCAAGTATTTAAAAAAATAAATTATGATTTTGAATCGATAAGTTAACGGGGCTCTGAGATGAGAACGTGGGGTCTACCTATATACAAATTTAAATATCTATGAAATATTTAAATCTGTATATAGAAAAGAAACTAAAGAATATAAGTATCACCACCCCATCTCATCCGAAGGGTGTCGTAAGAGGCGACTAATGGAAACATACGTAAACCATATCACTGCGAGAGAAGGAAAACTCGAAATAAAACCCTGTACCAACCCGTCTGACCAGCGTGGAAACAGTAGGCCAAAGCCTCCCAACATTGGGAGAGGCCTAGTCCAGCAGTGGACTGCGATGGGCTACTTGATTGATATAGACACAACTAATGTACAACTTTATAATTACCTATATAGATAGTATTTTTTGATTTGATTTTAATAAGACACCTTTGAGAATGCTGCGAGGCGAAATCGGTCAGGTGAAAAATAAATTACAGTGGAAAAGTACGAAGTCTCTTAAAATGTATTTTTTCTTTTTTTTTGTACAACTTAGGTGGCTGACAAGCACACGGCCCACCTGATGGAAAGTGGTTACCGCATCCTATGAATGTGTACAGCACCAGGGGAGTCACACCAGTGCTGCCAACCCTGTTAGAACGGAGAGTTTCTGTGTCGTCAGTACAGAAGACACAATCAGAACAAGCCTTTTTTCTTCCCTTTTGCCAGCACAAAAACTCTCCAGTGAGCTCTGGCTAACCTACTCACCGCCGGGAACACAACACGACGTTATTATAACCGCGGTATTCTGTAGGGTGGAGGTACTTCCCCAGTCGGACTGCTCAAATGGGACGTGAATACCGTCGTATCTTACCTCCTCAATATGTATACCTATATTGTATACTACTCGTATATTACAAGTATACAATATAAGTAAACGATCCTTGTTAAGCAAGAACCGACAACGAAACAACTCCACAACCGTTTCAAATATCAATTAATTACATTAAAGTAGGTTTTCAATAGTGTCTAATTATGGACACGTTCCTATTAAACATACTGATTGCAGCCAATTTTATGCACCTATTTTATTTGGCCTAGTGCGCCCGGTATTTAGATTTTATTGATTAAAAATGAAGATGTCGAAAAAACTTTGCAAGGCAGTAAACGCAATCAAAATCTTCCACAACAATTGTTAATATTAATGATAATGTTAATTTATACGGACATTCTATAACATATTATAGATTAAAAGAAACCAATTCCGAGTTATTTTATTATCTACACTTAATACACTTCATATATGACTAAAGTTTCTGTTGCAAAACGTTAAATTCTAATATATGTTCTCCTAAGTTTTCAACAATATCATTTGCGAACAAAATTTTACCAGCAAACATTTTGCTGCAAACCGTAATAACAGTGAGACTCGACTCTAATCTCGGCATAATCAAGAAGTAATTAATATCTGACAGTTTAGCGCTAATTGCTTTTGAAGTTACACAACTAAACTATGACTCTTATACTAACTAGTTTTCCTGCCCGTGTGTGCTTGCTTTAATTTGATGCCTGTACAGTCAGCCACATGTCGATCTTGACTAGCAAAGTAGCAAAGTACTTTGGTGTTTCCCCCTTCCTGTTGACTGTTCTGTCTGTTCTTCTTGGTTTGGTATACACCTTTAGTTCGGACAGTAATACAATTTTAATGAATAAAAGGGTTTGAATTGCCGCGTGGTTTCCGGCAGAGTAGAATTAGGGCTACCCCATCTCTTCACATGCGGTGTTGTACAAGGCGACTAAAGGATAGGGCTGTTTAACATATACAGCCCAGACTCAGCCTCAGGTGCATGGCTCAAGTCAACAATAGTGCCCGGAATACAGCAATAAGCTCACCCTCTATTACGTGGGAAGGAATATAATTTTGGCGAAATGTGGATGTTAATTTAACTCTGCCTAACCCTCCTAATTTGGTACTCAGTATCGTTCTGATGCTGACTGTGCTTACTGAAAATGTGAGATTTCAAGATTGAACGAGATAGCTAGATGTTTTAAGACAAGGTGAGACGGAATAAGAGACTCGTGTTGTTGAGATGCCTGTTAAAATGGGATTTGACATATATGACAGTTGTCAACGCATGCCATAAACGTCACATCTCATACATTCTTCATTTATTGTCTGTAACATTGACCCCCTTTGCTGAGACTATATCTACAGCTTGCCATCAAGCGAAATGAAATCATATTGGTATGTACTATATATGCATAAAATATGACAAACTACTAGCCTATTCATTTTGTGTCAAAACACCCCCACAGAGTACATCAATACTCAAGGAAGTAGTCCACCATTTTGCCAGTTTACTAATATTTTATTCTTCCTCATAAAATCTCCTTATATTTTTATTGGATCATTTCCCCCGGTTTCCCCTCCGATAAACCAATCAATATTTACACAGGTAAGTGTGTTTGGGGCGTTTCAACCCTTTTACTGTTAAAACAATGATTTTAGGGCGGTATGATTACATAGATTACTGTGTAACGAAAGAACTTAGGTTATATAGACATGCTATATGAGAAATGTTATTATACAAACATACGTAAAATCACTCCTGTTTCCTATATGGGTAGGCATAGAACACAGATCTCCATTTGCTACGTTTTTTTTCATTCCACTTATTTGGCAGACAAGCTTACGGCCCACCTGATGGGAAGCGGTTACCGTGGTCTATGGACGTATGCAACACCAGGGGTGTTACACTCGCGCTGCCGAATATGAAGAAACCTTCTGATGCCCCTCTTGAAGAACCCCATATTGACATACTACTCTATCTTCATTCACTCTCATTACATTCTTCATGCATGCTCGTCGGTTTAGGGTACTCCTGACCTGCTACATTTCTAAAACTGTTATAATATTTACGATTTTTTGAGTGATATACATACATACATACATAAAATCACGCCTTTATCCCCGGAGGGTTAGGCAGAGGTGAATTAACACCCACATGAATGATATATTAAAATACTAATATCGAATATGAATTATTTTGAAATGTCTTCCATTTGTTGTATAATTATTTTATAAAATCAAAATGTTAAATTTGTGCGCCACTATTGGCAGAATATGAGATCCGACATTATAATGTAAATATCACTTTTGTACCATATTCAACAAATAAAAAACTTTGAACTGTATTAACAATAGATTGATATGTACTGCCGCGGTAGCCTAGTGGTATAGGTAATGGACTGCTGAGACGAGGTATTGGGATCGATCCCAGGTTTACAATGGCACACACCAATGACTTTTCGATACTTTTCGAAGTTATGTGTGTATTTATCGCAGGTTTATAAGAGCCCGGTTAATGGCAATAGGCTCGCCACCTATTACATTGGGACCTAAAACATAAACTGGCGAAATGTCTCGCACCTCTGCCTACCCCTTCGGGGATATAGGCGTGAGTTTATGTTATGTTATGATATATACTATTTATGCTGTTGATTAATGACACTTGGTGGAATCTGCTGTTACACATATTGAAAACTCACTTGTACTTTTCCACATTTTTTTTTATTTGTTATTAGACCTGAACGGTTTCGCCTAACGGCTTCCTCAAAGGTTTTCAAAACTTCAAAAAAAACCTTTGAGGATGCCGTAAGGCGAAACCATATACAGAGGTGTCACCATATCACAATATGCAATAAGAGGTGATGGTAACAGTGACGCAAGTTCAATGGTTTTATCCCACATCAAAAAATGTTCTACAGAAAATGCCCCAATCGCATAAAAAAAAATATGCCTGAAATATTGGATTGAAGAATTCTGTGGACCTTCAAAATTTCATTAAGTACTTACCAATGTTAATATAAAATCATAATTTCAACAATTAAGTATGTGTGGCTTGACCTTGAAAGATAGAGTGAGAAATAGCGTGATAAGAGAACGATGTGGAGTGATAGAAGATGTAGTGATGAGAATTGAGAGAGGAATGTTGAGATGGTTTGGTCATGTTGAGAGAATGAATGAAAGAAGACTAACAAAACAGGTGTATGAGGCGAGTGTGGATGGTACCGTCGGAAGGGGAAGACCTAGGCGCACATACCTGGACCAAATCGGGGAAGTTTTAGAAAAGGGGCAGGTCAGGAGTACTCTAAACCGACGAGCATGCATGAAGAATGTAATGAGAGTGAATGAAGCGAGAGTAATATGTCAGGATCGTAGCAAATGGAGATCCGTGATCTCTGCCTACCCCTATGGGAGACAGGCGTGATTTTATGTATGTATGTATAATTTCAACCAAATAAGTCTCAAGTATACATTATTAAACTGTCATTCGTTGAAAAATCCCATCGAAATGTACTCAGAAAAAGCCTCTTTCGTCCTATAAATGTTTACACAATTAACCCTAATTATGAGGCGCGGGGGATGGGGGGGGTGGGGGGAGGATTGTGACGTCACTTTACGACGTCGTTAGCGTTACAACTGACAGCGAGCTTTTAGAGCTATGCCAATAAAAGTCCGAATGAACTCTTTGGGCACCCGATGGGCGGATGTTAGGTTAAGCACATAGTGTAAAAGCGGTAGCGAATAATGACGTATAAATGGTATAGATATGTGTGTATATGTTTGCGTGTGTGGTCTAAGGTTTGATTTTTGGGTTGAAAAGTGTTAATTGAAATTTTTTTGTTGAGAAATTTATCTATAGTCTATATACCTATGTATAAGAAGTTTTATTCTATTCAAATTTTATTTTCATGTGTGAAAAAATTTTGATGCGGTTTCAGAAAAATATTTTTGTTAATAACTTTTAAAAATTATTTTTAAATTTTGGACACCAATGTAGTAACTTTAGAAGGCTACTAATAACTATATAATGTCTGGAGATATTAATAATTAATATAATTTGCGTAAAATTTGGGCGCCCAAATCTATTTACTGACTTTGTAGAAAAAATCTAGCTGAAGTTTAAAAATTTATTATGATATTCTGTGCGCAAAGATCGTCATCCACTGATGACAGAGCAGCATGGTCATAGCATCTTAGCCTGTTCCGAAAGGCACCAAAGAAACAAAAAAAAGTAAAGACCGCCACCATAGATTAGATTTAATTTTTTAATATTTACATTGAATGTTAGAATGATTTTTTAGTATTATTTTATTCACAAGGGTGTTGAAAAACGTCATACGATACACATGTGTATTGTTGATTACCGTCCTCAGCTCTCTTTGACCCGAGAGGCTCGGGTCTCAATAGCGTCTCAGTGGTAATCACTAAATTTACACACTTGTACCATAATATACTATTCTATTTTTTATATATTTAAATAATAAATTATATGTATTTTTAAAACATTATTTAAAAATGCAACACAATTATAAAATAAATAAATACCAAATATTAAAGAAATATAAATAAAATATAATATAAATAATAAAATAGCAGCTAGCATCATGGGTACCTTTGCGCCGGGAATGATGCGGAGTCCATTGTTTGTCGCGAAATATTATATATTTTGTGTGTTATAATATTGGTATTTTGTACTTTAATTAATGTTGTTTCAATAAATGACTATATTAGATTAATTAATTATATGTAAAATTCTTTCTTTATATTTCTTTAATACATATATACACAATTGAACTAATAAATCAACTTAATTTAAATAGTAAAAATAAGTATAAAATGTATACAAAGCTATGCTAACTATACAATATATACAAAAATGAAATGGAGAAAAAGAGCTGCAACTTTAGGCATCGAAAAATTCCTCCCCATCGATCTCTACTGGTACCGTGCCCAAAAGGCTGGCGGCATTACCACGCTGAATGGCGATGCCAATTCTTTGAGCGAGGTAAAGGCCAGCCTTATGGTCACGGGAAGCGTCGATTACTCGCTTCGCTATTTCTTTGATAGCGCGCGCGCGCTTGGACCCCACGGGCCCAACGTTTCGACTCCAAACGGCTCAAAAATATAATTACCAGTTAAATTGGTATGCGCCGTTTGAGAGTCTCTGCTGATGCAGCAGTAGCGCATGCGCAGTCCGTCGTACTTGGAAGATGGGGAGGCGCCAGGGTGTCGACGCAAGTTGCATCCCACACCCAAGGCCTACCCATCTTCCAAGGCATCAACGACATACCGTCCGGTCTCTTACCATCGTTGCATGTCAAGCCAACAGGTTCAAGTATAGCTGGCACGCCGGCGGTGACAAGAACTCTACGGATAATGTCGTTAATATTTTTACTAACGACATTATTATGTCGGGACATACGGCCTGCGCTTCTGCTGCAAGACAATCCGTAATGTCCGAGACTATCGACAGCTTCTCCACAGAGACACCGATGATGCGGAGAAACACACGGTGCACCCAAACGTAGGCAATTTTAGTAATATTTTTCATTCAATTCACATATTTTGTTATTCATTTAGCAGCGGGCGGTGACGTCGGTTATGATGTCACGTTATAAATGGAATACGTGCTAACGCTGCCTGCGAAGTATGTGCGTCACGAGTAAGTGGTGGCTCCCTTCACGGCAACATTCAGGGCATGACGAATATACCAACCATACCACGTCTCTGAATACTTCTCTCGCCCCTTCTCTCGCTCATCGACGAGTGTGTGTACGCACCTTTACGTTAGGAGGATCGATACTATACTAAGGTTGAACCTCTTGGTAGCAAGTCTTATCTGTTAAAACCTCCTCTTTTATTCCACATGAAGTCGTGTCTACCAGTTAGTCATCATCATCATATATCAATCATAATGATCTCTAAATCTTTGGTACTCAGTGTGCAGTCTTATTGGTTATTGAAGAGAGAAAGTGAGTCCCTTGAGGCGAGAATTCTAATGACCGCACCCTAATTTTCATTTATTAAAATTTTGCGACTAAAAATTGTTTTCGTAATATTTTACTAATGTTAATGATCGTATTTTTTTTCTGTTCGTTCGATAATGGGCATGTAAATTGAACGAACGAATGAATATATTTTTGATATGGATAGGGCTGTTTGATATTAGACAGATATTTACGGGACAGACTCTGTCAGGTGCATGGCTTTAGTCAACAATAGTGTCCGGAAGACGGTAATAGGCTCACCCTCTATTACGTATGACTGAAATCAATGATTGGTGAAATGTAGGTATTAATTTACCTCTGCCTAACCCTCCGGGGATAAAGGCGTAATTATATGTATGTATGTTAAAAATTGTTAGTAATGGAAATTATTAGTACTTAGTCCTGTAAATCCCTCCAGTTAAGTGTTAGTAGTGGTTAGTAGTTAGTACGAATAGTGAACTCATTTTGTTGCTAGTGTAATGGCCAGGATTCGAACTCGGAACCTTCGATCCTAAGGCCAACTTCTTAACGACTAAACTATTGAAACATCGTAACATTGTTTTTGGTGATTATGTGTCAGGTGACATAATTTTCTACATTTAAATCTCTAAACCTAGTCACCACTTACCATCACATCGCGTATTTTACTTTTTCGATATTTGAAGTGTGTTTATTGAAAAAGAAAGAGCTCACAATTTTATGCAAAAAAATGATACCGCAATAAAAATCCCAAAAATAAAACACTTTGTGTACGATATCGGGGAACGAAAGAGAATACGATCCAATCAAACTGAGTAATACAAGAGCATAAAATATTTAATACTCCTGCCGCTGTGTAGTTTAAATGAACGACTAAATATGTATCATTCACTCATTCTCTTTACGAGAAATTGGGTAAATGTCTATTTGGAAACACATCACTGAGGCCGTACCCGTGTTTTACTTTTTTTATTCATAATATTTTCCGGTAGAAATTGCAGATGTTGCCAGTGGGAATTTTCATTTGTATTTTCCTATTGAATATCTAAAATAGCCCTCCACTTATATATGCATTGTTTTTAGTACATTTTGTTGTTATGTTGCAGTTTTTTTATTTTTATAGAACACGTCAATTAGACTTCGCCTTGCCTTATGGTAAGCTGAAGGCAAAGTCTCAGAAAAGAGGGTCACCATTACTTACACATACCGTGTGACAATTGCTTGACGGTCTCATCATATGCTTTTTCACGCCCCGCTTAAAGGACCCGGGACTGTAGGAAGAAGGAAACACGTGAGCTGGTAATGAATTCCAGGCTGTTAGGAAGATAATATAGTGGTAAGACCAGTATAGGCTATATAGTGATGTGGTTTCAAAATAACTCTCAATCATCTTTTCTTTGTCTGAGCGTTAATCCTGACCTTCACAATCCAAAGGTGATATCGAAACATTGCAGCTAGATCAGCTGTTGAGCGTTAAGGCTCTAAAAGGGCGTGGCTTGATTTTTTTTTTTACTTAAAATAATATTAGAACCCAAATTACAGATATTCCCTCTAACCCCTACAGCTAAGCTAAATTGCTTGTGTTTACGTTGGTAGTGTAATGGTCAGGATTCGAACCCGCAAACTTTTCCTTATAGGTGGAATTCTCTGAGCACTGAGTCACCGAACCCTGAAATCATCCAAATCTTCCTATATATCCGTCTTAGAGTCAGTCAGTCATTGGTCAGAGTATACCCCCTGTAAGAATAAGATCGCGGGATCGAATCCCGCTTGAACTGATTAATTTTTTTCCTATCTTAACCGAAAAATTTTTTTTTATAATTTTCTTTATTTTATAAAGACTATTAGTATATATTCCCTCTAACCCCTCCAACTAAGCTAAATTACTTGTGCTTGGAGTGGGTTCACGTCGGTAGTGTAATGGCTAGGATTCGAACCCAGGACCTCTCGATCGTAAGGCCTCCTTAACCACTAAGCTACCGACCCTTCTTCTTCACTTCTTTTATTATAGACGCAACTACTGGCCTCAAAGAGTTAAGAATCACTAAAATAAGTCACTTTGTTAACTTATTTAATTCTACTAATCGACGATTACGTATAAAGAAGAAAAGAAGAAGTTATACGATTAAGTTTGTAACCTTAAACATAGAACCTTTTCTTTTTTAAATCCGTAAAAACTTCAATGAATACCTTCTGCAATCGCTTACTGAACCATTTGAAGTGTCGTTATAAATGAAACGCAAGTAGTGTTAGTATGTAAGTATCGTTACGAGTATGTCCTATGTATGTGTAACCATGCCTTTTTAGGATAATCTGACGTAGCATATCTTTAGATCTTAGAATGCTCTATTAATGTGAACACTAATAAAGAGAACGTTACGAAGTGCAGCAGAACGACACTTCACATTTATACCAAAAAATCAACCACATAAAAACACATTAGGTTCAACTAACAAAGCGTTATGTCCCCAACTCACAAACATACTACAATTTTCTTTATATTGAAATCAAAAACAGACGAACGGACAGATATTTCCTAAGTGGAAACAGTACTTCCTTTACAAATTCGCTACTTAGGTATGCCATAGCGTGCACGAATTATATTTGGGGCAATAAATCTATTGTACAAAAGGGATATTCGTATTTAGCTGAAAATTTCACCTGACGACTGTGGTCGGCAGTATTTGGCATAGCTTTTAGGGTTCCGTACTTGAATAGTATTTAACGAATGGAAACCTATTATTAGGACAACGCTGAATTTCCGAATATTGTAAATTGATGAGCTCTTCCAACTAATCCCACCCTCTCCTTTCCTACATAGGATAACATGTGCAGGGCTTAGATGTCACCCTTACACTGTGCAGGATATACGAGCAAGAACCAAGCGGTTCGGAGACTCTTTTCTTTGCCGCACCACCAAGACCTGGAATTCATTACCAGCACACGTATTTCCTTCTTCCTCCAGTCCCGGGGCCTTTAAGTAGGGCGTGAAAAAGCATCTGATGAGGCCGCCATGCTGAATGCCACCATTTTAGCATCACTTAGTGGCTGTAATGGTGACCCTCTTTCCTGAGACTTTGCCTTTAGCTTACCATCAGGCGAGGTGAAGTCAAGTTGTCGTGTCCTATATAAAAAACCCAGGTTTTATTTGATAAATTGGCATAGTTAGACAGCTACGATTTGAACAGTGAATATTGCTATTGTCGATATAACAAAGAAACTTGTTGTTTTTTAGAAGAAAGAATAGAAAATAATCTCCTCTCTTTTCATCACAGCATAGAGAGGCTCGTGGCTAAGTAAGTAAGCAATAATAGCCAGATCAGTTTTAAGATGGGTGACCATTCTTAACGCAGTGAAAGCCCTCCGTGCTTCTTCATAGTTTTTAACCACCTACACATAGAGCGACCTTGGATCGTTCCGATAATATGATGGAGTGCTTTACCAGTTAGGGTCTCCCGACATGATAACGTATGAATCAAAATAATACTAGGTATATCAAAGTTAAAGTTGGAAAATGTTTTTGACGGGGTTTTTTTTATTTTTTTATTTAAATTTTCATCATTATCTCTCTCTTGTTCTGTGTCTCTTTTAAAAAGTATATCTATATTATAATTATATCTTGTCCGATGTTACGGAACTCTTCATGCGCAAATTCAACATGAACCAGTTTTATTTCTTTATATTGCATTTACCTCAGAAATATTACAAGTAATTATACTGTATACTTTATTATGAAAAATGCGAACGGAATATGATTTAAAGTTTCATACAGTAAGTATGATTTGAACGATGTGCTGACAACGGGGGACATTCCATCATGCCTAAGGGCCTGCGCCAAACGGGACGGTACAACATATCAAAGGATTTTAAGTAACAAATAGAAATACACCTTATTTATATGGCAATAAAATTTACATTTGAAGTTCATGGTGCAGTCTATTCTTTACAATTACGAAACCAATGAGGTTATACAATAAAATACTGTGGAAAAGTACAAGTGTTTATACAATATCATGTTCCAATTTGCTATTGTGTCTACAACGATCATCATTGAAATTACAATTTTATTTTAATGTCTTAAGTTCTCTTTTTATTTACCAGTTAAAGTCGGCTCTTAGAATGCGATTTTGTTAAAACGGAGACGGGCACGTTCTATTTGCTTGGTAGAAAACGTGCAAAAATCGGCCAATTAGAGACGAGATGTCATTGACAATCAATACAACCACTAATATATGAATTAATTGCGTCAATTTCATTACGATTTATTCCATGTGAAAACGGGACGTGTTAGCTAGTATTCGACAATTAGACAAGCCTTATCGTCTAGTTCAAACAGTTTATCAGTAGATTTCGACCCTCTAGCAAGTATGCGTTGAACATACTTACGAAGGGTTGAATAGTTGGGTCCAGATCATAAATAACACCCTGTTGTTACTCTTCTAGTAATGCATTCGTATTTTAGGAAGTCTTTCGTGGGGTACAGGACTTTATATTCAGATACCCTTAGATCCTTAAATCCTATAGTTGTGTACATAAATAATTAGATTTGGACTCATTTTAATTTCTAAGATGGACATCTACCTACAACTTCGACAGTATCTTACTAGGGCCGGTTTCACCAAACACGAAGTAAAGTTTATTCCTAGAATTAATAACCTTGATCATGATGATGATGATGATGATGATTCGAGTGTTAATCAATTTCACATTCTACCATGCTTAATATTAAGCATGGTAACCTTATTCGGGAATATAAAGTGTAACGAAAAAAACTCTCGGAACTTTATGTGATTACTTTGTATCCGAAAATGGGGGTAGGCATAAAAATTCAAAAATATTGGGTGAATCAATTCTCTATAATTCAGTTGCAAAGATTTCAAAAATTAACATCTATGCTTATGCTAACCGTACCACGTCGTCCAGCACATGGGTTGCAGTAATCAGCTGACTTTTGGAGGACAGTGACCGGTGGGTGTTTCGTAGGTATGTTTCATGAGCCGACACACGCGTATCATGACTCGAGAGGCCCCAAATTCCGGATTGCGACCCCGTAGTGCGTAGTGTTAGCATACAAGTATGAGCGTTATATTAAATACTAAGTGAAAAAGTTTTTTTTTTTTTTCGTGCATAGTTTTCGATGCTGATCAATCCCCCAAAGTTCCGTGGGTTAATTTTGTTACACCTTATTATATACCACCGTTTCTCGCTGAATAAGGAGTTATTCTAAGAATACACCTTTTTGGTACTAAATCATACATACATACATACATAAAATCACGCCTGTCTCCCATAGGGGTAGGCAGAGATCACGGATCTCCATTTGCTACGATCCTGACATACTACTCTCGCTTCATTCACTCTCATTACATTCTTCATGCACGCTCGTCGGTTTAGAGTACTCCTGACCTGCCCCTTTTCTAAAACTTCCCCGATTTGGTCCAGGTATGTGCGCCTAGGTCTTCCCCTTCCGACGGTACCATCCACACTCGCCTCATACACCTGTTTCGTTAGTCTTCTTTCATTCATTCTCTCAACATGACCAAACCATCTCAACATTCCTCTCTCAATTCTCATCACTACATCTTCTATCACTCCACATCGTTCTCTTATCACGCTATTTCTCACTCTATCTTTCAAGGTCAAGCCACACATACTTCGCAACGCACGCATTTCTACTGCATTCACTCTACTCTGATGCTTTTTCTGCCACACCCAACTTTCACTACCATACATAAGAGTCGGCACCAATACTCCTCCATGTACAGCCAGTCGTGCCTTTTCGGACACTTTCCGGTTGCTCATAAAGTTGTGTAGTGCCCCATTCACTCTATTTCCAGCCATCACTCTCCTTTCAACATCTTCTTCATGCTTTCCATCTCTCGTAAACAATGTTCCCAAATATATGAACTCATTCACTTGTTCCACTTTTTCTCCATCTATACAAATCCTACACTCTGTCACGCATTCATCTCTTTCAAAAACCATAACTTTTGTCTTACTAACATTCACTTTCATTCCTTTCCTCTCAAAAGCTTCATGCATAGTTGTTACCATCTCCTGCAACTCATCTGCCGATGACGCCAGTAAAACCTGATCATCAGCATAAAGAAGACATTTGACGAGTAAATTCTTCATTCTTAAACCACATTCTTTATCTTTCAAATCTTGCAAACAACTGTCCATGAATAAGTTAAACAGCCATGGTGACGCTACACATCCCTGTCTAACCCCCTTTTGGACACTAAACCATTCAGTGTATGACCCATGTATCCTCACGCAAGCTCTGGAGTCCTCATAGAGAGACTTCACAGCTCGAATAAGGTTGCTGCTCACCCCATACATAGACAGTACCGACCAAAGTTCATTCCTCACCACTTTGTCATAGGCCTTTTCCAAATCCACAAATACGCAATAGACCTTTTGACTCTTGGCCAAAAATTTCTCGGCTATGCTTCGCAATAAAAAGACCTGATCCGTACATCCCATTCCCTTTCTAAAACCCGCTTGTGCATCCCATATTTTCTCATCGGTTTCTTTCATAACTCTCTCAATCAACACTTTCGCATACAGTTTGCCGACGACGCTGAGTAGGCTAATGCCCCTGTAGTTTTTGCAGTCTTGATGCGAGCCCTTTCCTTTGTAAAGTGGAACTATAACGGCCTTACACCAATCGCTTGGTACACGACCGCTAACCCAACATATGTTGAAAAGGCGGCACAACTGACTTGCTACAAGGCCCTGTCCAGCCTTCAGCATCTCGACTGTCACCTTATCATATCCCGCTGCTTTACCAGCTTTCATACTTCTTAATGCACTCACAACTTCATTCATACTAATACCACTTTTATCAGCATCAACATAGTCATCCATCACCGAGGTTAGTACATGTACACCATCCTCTCTTTCAAACAAGCTTTCAAAATAGTCCTGCCATCTTTTTAACACACATTCCTCACCTTTTACAATACTTCCATTCTGGTCTCTAATAGCGTTCAGCTCGGAGCTCTGTGTTTCTCCTCTGGCTAAACGAATGGACTTCCAAAAGAACTTAATGTTTGTCTGGAAATCCTCAGATAACCTTTCATCAAACACGTCTTTTTGTTCCTTTTTCTTTCTAGCAATCACTCCTTTCACTATCCCTTTCAGTCTTCTATATTTATCTTTCGCTTCATCTACATTCTCAATGGTAGCTTGCTGCATTCTCTCATTAGCTCTGACTGAGAGCCAGTCAAGCCACGCTTTCTTTTTCTCACATACCAACTTTTGCACTTCTTTATCCCACCAATCATGCTTCACCCTTTGCACTTTACTTCTTTTACTTATACCACATACTTGGGAAGCCACACTCACAATCTCATCTTTGAATACCTTCCATAACTCCTCAATCTCACAAATACTATCAAGATCATGAAACCTTTCAGTCAATTTGCTTCCATACTCCTCTCTCACTTTATCTTCTTGCAAATTTTCTACTTTTATTCTTTCTAGAACACTTATGGGGTCACGCCTTCTACGTCTCCATCCTTTAAAGAGATCACTTATAAGGCACATAACCAAAAAGTGGTCTGTATGGATACCCACACCGCGATATACCCTAGCGTCTAGAATATGTTTTCTCAATCTTTCATCCACTATTACAAAATCAATCATACTTTTCCTGACATTCTTCGCTTCTCTTGTATACATATGAATCCTTTTGTGTCGAAACATCGTGTTTGACACACAAAGGTTCCATTCCAAACATACTTCAAGCAAACCTTTACCATTTTCGTTCACTCTTTCATCTCCGTACTTGCCAAGAACCCTTTCAAATCCATCTCGTTTCAGTCCTACCCATCCATTAAAATCACCTAACATTATTATTCTTTCATTATCCTTACATTCTCTTAATACATCTCTTAAACTCTCCCAAAACTGTTCTCTTTCTTCTTGTCCTTCCTGGGACGTATTCGTACCGGAGTCTACAGGAGCATAAACCCCTACGACAAAAATACGAGTGAGTCCCACTTTCATTCTCATCCACATCAGTCTAGCATTCACACATTCGAATATATTCACACACTCAGCCATTCTAGCAGATAGGATGACACCAACTCCCTGGCAAGCTCTGTCAGTATTGGGTACTCCCGACCAGTACGCGGTGTAGGGTCCGTGCTTGGTGGTGTCACATCCTTTCCTCTTCGTCTCATTCACACAAAGCACATCAATCCTTCTTTCATCCATCATCTTACAAACATCATTCATTTTTTCTTCCATTCCTCCTCCAACATTCAACGTAGCAAAACGGCTCTCCGTGAGCCACTTTTCGCCCCCACGGGAAACGAGACGTGACGGGTGGCGTACCGCGTCGCCGCCATGCGGATGATTAATTTTTTTTTTTTGGAATCATCATTGCGTTCCCACGAGTCATAGGGAAAATATGGTCCACCCCCGCAGAGCCCTTTACGGAGGTAAGGCGGAATCTCAAGTGTGTCCTGTGACCGCCAACACAGACACCCTCCGTTACACCAGCTTGCCCTCTGGTCACGAATCCTTGGCACGGGTCGGCTAACACCTTGGATCGGGGTTTTTTCTCGGGTATGCTCCCTGAGAGTTGGTTTTATTTCGGAGTGACCTTCTCCTAGATGGTTGCAGACCAATGCTGACGAGGCCCATCTCTCCGGTTTTGATTTCAGAGTTTTCCTTCTCTTAGACGGGTTGCAGCCCAATGCAGACGAGGCCCATCTCCCCGATATACTAAATCAACACTTTCATATATACGAGATTTTGGCTCTCGTATTGCAATTCCTCTGTACACTCCCGGGTTTGCTGGAAGAGATCTCAACTTTGAGTTAAGCTCGCCTTTGTACAGTACAGCTCATCTTTTTGGATAAATGTCGTCTGAGCATTCTAAGATAGAGAAATCCAAGTAGATTGCATGGAAAAACATCAATTGATTTACTCGAGAATAAGATATAATAATAGTAACTCTTGTATAAATTTACGTTTTGTGGAATCCACCTTTAGTAAGTTTGTTTGCTGAAATTACTTATTTAGTCACTAGCTATTACCAGCGGTTCCAACTTCATGGAATTCTGATGCCGTTTCTGCAACCCATGGGAACCTACACCGGGGATAAAAGTAACATGTGTTATTCCAAACTATAAATCTATCCCCGTTCCAAATTACAGTCATATCCCATTAGCTGTTTCAGGGTGATTGAATAACAAACATACCAATATATGCACAAACTTTTACATTAATAATGTAATATTAGTAGGAAATAGGATGACGTGGGTCAAAATTTAATGCTTGTAATGATCAGAATTTACATTTTAATGTAATGCCTAATGTGCAAAGCAACAGGTAGAACTTACTTTGAAAAAGGAACCAGGAATAATAAAAACTCAAGTTATTCTTTTCATATCAAAAAATCCTGTCCTTTTTTGCATATCACTTAGGTGGCAGACAAGCATACGGCATACCTGATGGAAAATGGTTACCGTGGTCTATGGACGTGTGCAACACTAAGGGAGTCACACTCGCACTGCCGACGCTGTAAGCACAGAGAGTTTCTGTGCCGTCAGTGTAGAAGACAAAGCCGGACAAGCCAAGTTAGTCTTCTTACTTACAAAACAAAAACATTCCAGTGAGCTCTGGCTACCCTGCTCTCCGCCTGCTATCCTAGAATAAATGTGAAAGTTTATGAAGAGGTTCGTATGTTTGTTACTCAAACATGCTCAAACGACTTTGAGAATTTACTACGATTATTCTAACTTCCCCTACTATTTATACTAACTGTGGCGATACCATATGTACCTAGCGCCGTCTAGTGACATCAAGTCGAACTACTACGTCACTACGAATCCTACATCGCACATGTGAAGTTCTCTCACTAGTACAATATTATATACATTATCCCAGCGACAATCGTTCGCTCGCGACTCGCGAGGCGTGATCACCTGGTCCGAGGATCCTCCCTTTTTGTCCGAGGCACATCACACCTCGTTCCTCCTCACTAACTATCTACACGATTTAGATAAGTTAATGCTCAGACGACACTTGAATAGTTAGCACACAGTTTTAAAAAAAAATCATTAACTATCTACAAAGTACTACTCCTACTCTACTAAACAACTAACAAACTATAAACATTTTGCTGAAGCCAAGAACACAAAGATCTGACATCATATAAGATCTGACGCAAAGGAGACATTCATTATAGTAGCGCCTCCTACATGTTAATAATGAAAAAGTTATGAAACACGAACAAAACTTCCTGTCCTCTTAATTGGAAAAATTTGGGTTGGACTAAAAAAACGAAATTATATATTAATTTCACTAAAACAGCCTCCGAAAGATGAAAAATAAACTCCTGATCAAAGAGAGGAAAGTTCGTACTTTACATTAACTCACAGAGGAATCAAATTAATTTTTACTTTGTGGAAGATTTTTAATGTTGAAAATTACTAATTCTGTTTTATGCCTGTTATACACTTTGGATGAATATATACTGATGTACACAGTATAGGTTTTCAAAATACTGTAAAAACGTTGAACTACCATGATTTGTGTAAGCAATATTTATCGTTGTAATATACATATTTTGTAGACAGTGTGTTTTATCGGGATATTTAAAATATTGTATTGTTCGAAGTTTCTGATATTTTGGCACTGTTCAAAGATATAAATAAAAGGGTAAAATCTGCCAATAAAAAAATATATTCACTCAAAATTTTATTAACAAATTCCCAAAGTCATAATTCATTTATTATAATACAATATGTCAAAACTACTAATCAAATAACCCGCCCCTGATCGCTCCCGGTGCAAAAGTGCCCATAACACTTGCTGCGTTGCCACGTTGGATGGCAATGGACAGCCTTTGGACCAGGAACGACCCGGAACGAGTGTCACCGGTCGCCTCGATGAGCCTCTGTCCGATTTCTTTAATAAGGCTTTTAGCTCTCGATCCCATTTAATTAAATAAAATTCTCCGTGCAATTTATTTTTAGGGTTCCGTACCTCAAAAATGGGAAACAACGGAACCCTTATAGGATCACTTCTTGGTCCGTCTGACCGTCTGTCTGTCTGTCCTTTTTCATAGGCATGCCTGAAGGTATCAAATTAATATTCATACCACATACTCAGGTCTATAACGTCTTGTAACTGTGCAAAAATCAAACTTCTAAGTCAACGTATTCACATTATAATACGGTTTATGTAGCTTAAGTTACGGGACCCTCAGTGCGCCAGTCCGACTCATACTTGACCGGCATTTTTTTCTGTGAGAACCTACGACATCAAGAAATCTTAAAATAGTCTTATTAATCATGTGCGATAATACGGAACCATTCGAGTGCAAATCCAACTCATGCTTGAATGAATTTTATGCTTTTTTTTCACCACCGTGACGTAAAATATCGACCAGAAGTCTCGTAATTTAATAATTCTTCATCCGACACAGTTTATGGCTTCAGGGAGTTGGAACATCTTTACGATTACATTCAACAACTTATTATTCCGATCCTGTTCCGTCCCGCGGAGGACTTGATTTATTTATTAGAATATGTTCCGCATCTTTAGTTTTTTTTGCAATTCAAAGTGGACTAGTTTGTTCCGATGTTTTTATGCGTTTCAATAATGTATGGAGGCTGATTAAGTTTTGGTTGTGTTTGGGTTCATGTATTGAGTGTTTATTCTGTACACGTGGTTGGGTTTTTCTGAATGAGCTGTGGACACAGATTTACAAATAGACTAGATGAGGCATGTGCATTAAATAAACTAAATGTTTTGAAAGTTGAGAGCTCCACTTTTAACTCACAACTGACGATGTTAACGTGAAGACCGTATAATTATTTTAGTGTCAACGATAAGAGCTTTGTAAAAAATCTTGCGGGTAGGCAAGTGGCCACTGACAACTGTATGTACCTATACATAAATATTGTATACAGTTGGCATACAGCAGGTTATTCGTGTATTGAAAGTGTTAAGAATATACACAAAATAGCAATGGTGTTAAGTAGATAATATTTTACTGTAGTACGAGTATAATGGACTAATATTTGTGTCTTTTTGTTGCAGGAAATCGCAGCTATCCTCATCAGTTTTGACAAGCACAGCGAATGGCAGTCCAAGGAAGTTAAAATACGGTGAGTAAATAGTTATATGAATAAATATATATACTTAGTTGAGCTTGCCTTCATTAGGGTAAGCAGTGATCACAAGTTGCCACTTATAGGAGCAGATAAACACCTTCCGCTTCTTTTGAAAGTGGAAGAAGCAAATGGTGTTTGTGAAGATAATTATATTTATTTTCATACATGCTCACCGGCTGTGAACAAAATTTCCTCAATTTAATTATCCCATGTCCTGCCGTTCAGATTTTTCTCTCTAGGATAGGAGACAGACGACAATCGCTCTGTCAAAAACCAAAATAAACAATATCAGGAGGATACAACGTAGGAGAGCGAGTCTCAACGTCCAAATCTTGGGTACACCTGAAATAACAGCTTGGCTAAACAAACACACATACGAGTATATACATAAACTCAGAAACGTTATGGGCCTTTTTGGGCAGTCGTGTTAAAAGATTGTTTACCCCTATAGCGGTATAAATAAAAAGTTACCACTTAGAAGTTAATTGAAACAGTTACCGGCACACTGGTGTTATAAATTATAGAAGTGCAGTGATTCCAAGAAAATTGTGAAGCGTTGGAGGAATTTAATAGATACGAAATAAAAGTGCTCCACGTAAAGGTTTCCGAGGAATCCGCAATCGTTCTACAGGTACCGAATGTTATTATCGCATTGTTCGAGAAAGAACTAGTTGTTTCTTTTAAAAAATATTGTCACTAATTGAACTGTTTCAGTGAGGTCCATGATGAAGTCTCGCGTTATATTTCTGGAACGGGCAGCATTATAGAGATGTTTCTCAGAGGAATTTATTAATTAGGTATTAAATCCAAGGAGAACAATTATCCAGAAGAAGTAGCTCCATTGGGGTGTGACGTTTCCTATGTGTTCCTACTTCGTTAGAATAGATAATAATATGATCAAACTCTTACTTATATAATGTCAAAAGTAAAATATCTTGTGTGACGTACCTAATTGGTCATAATAATGATTAATCACTTCACATAAAATAATAAGAAAAGTAGGTAATCAAAAAGACAGAGTATACCTCCTACAAATGAACAGTCTTGAGTTCGAGTTCGGTTGCAGAACTAAATTCCTTTACAAAATCAATACAGAATTGTTGCACGACATACCAGGGATAGTCATTGTGTACTTTTATATTCTGTGACTATAATGTTCTTACTATAAGTTTTCTTACAAAAAGAAAGGAAGAAAGAAATAATTTATTCGCTGACGAATGAGATACGAGTACAAGTTGTAAAACATTAATCACTGAACCAGATTGTTACAAACGATAAATTTTCAAATTAATAAAACCAATCACAGTAGCTAAGCTGGAGACAGGCCAACGAACTATTCGAGTGATTATATAGATACCGCTGTATATTGGAAAAATATCTAGGAATATAATGATGTACCTATTTAGTTAAGTTAATTTACTTATTGGTCGAAATCGTCGTTGGAGTACGGGTAGTCATATCCTCAAAAGTCCGACTTATTTAACTGCAGAGTTCAGTCACATCTTAGTTGAGACTAAAAAGCCGACCCTAACTGAGTTGGGAAAAGGCTGAGAACCTTCTTTTTTTAAGTCAGTTGAAAAATAATATTGAATAATGGAAATTTAAAAAAATAACTGGGTTCCTTTCCTTGCTAAAATCCAATTACCACTTGCTTAGTATTATTATTGTCTAAACATAAAAACGATGCATTGTCAAAATATCAAGACACGATGCTTGCACCAAAACAAAATTTTATTTTGTATTATATGAGGGTAGGAGAACATATCTTTTATTAAATGGAAGCCATAAAAGCCACCTGATGGTGAATGGTCACCGTAACTCATCGATAATGCGCATTTCAGCACTTTAAAGAGGTCCCTGATGCATTGCGACGCTGAAACGGACTCGGTTCCTATTGAATAGCCACGAATTAAAATATGCGTTTGGTTTTGTGATTAACTGTACTGTGGTGGATCAGTGAGCCATTATTTGAGTTATTATGTTAACATGTTTATTTCAGCATTACCTGTTGTAGCTAGCTCTGACTACGTGGATACATTTTATAATGGAAAATTATATGTCCTTCTTCGGGATATACGTAATGTCTTCGCTAAATTTGGCTGAAATTGGTTCAGATCTATATATATCTAAGTGATTAGGTAACAGACAAAGTTACTTTATCTTTTATTTCATATTAAATTAAATATTTTTATTTCAGCTTTATTCCTAGTTATATACAAAGCTTCAAAGTATATTTTGTGTCCGCAATCGACTTTGCTATTCTTTCTTCTCCTCCTGCACTTTTTAAAGAATAATCCAATTTTATTTCTGTTTTTCACAAACTTAACAAAGTACAAATTGCGTGTTCATGTTACTTAAATCACTTTTAAGTTCACATAAGGCTAAATACGGGCTTTCTTAAAAATAAAGAATACTATCTTTCAATTCCGATTAACTTAATTATAATCTGAAATAGTGAATACTTAATTCGTAGCTAGACCGTAAACCGACAAAGTTTCAAGACAATTCTTGTTGAACTTAAATTGTAAACTAAATGTAGGTAGTCGTACGCGAAAAAAACAGTAGAACCAAACGAATTAAAGTATCAGTGGAATAACGTGCCCGTTACTTTTATACTTTAGTCTGTGACGGTACCTAATTTGGCGCCCAACGAGGGACCCGTTCCAACTTGTAACAACTTTAAGCAAATTAAAACTTGGTTCTTGACTACTGGTGGGTTTGTGTGCGCCGTTGAAATATTAACTCTTTATGGGTGCGCAGTGTACTGGGGGAGTTGTGGTGCGGTCGGCAAATCCGTGTCGTTACATAAAAAATTAATAATGGTCTTGATACTGGTAAATTTTTGTACGTGATCAAGTTTAGTTAGGTTATTTAAGGCTGCAATGAACTTTGTTTTTTGTTTCCGCTTTTGTTGGAGTTAGATATTGGGAAGTAAATCTAACTTGCACTACTAAACTTTGATAACATGAAGATTTATGTTTTATTGTTGTAACATTTCTTTAACTTATAAATAAAGTGATAGTTATATTTTGAAACATGTATATCTTATTCAAACAGCACTATACCACATATAATTACATATAATTATTATAAATAGAATAAACCATATCAATACTTATGTGAAGACTAGTCTATGTAAAGCCAATTTGTATAATAATGCATATGAAAAGCGTACTTTCAATTTGCGTACTATATATTGTGTACTTGCCTGTGATAATCTGCCAAATCGCGGGCAAATACCAGTAATTAATATTCTAATGAAAACTTGCAATCATGATCGCAAATCTCAGAATTGTATTTACCAATTGATGGTCACGCTATTCCGTTAATAATAACGTGCTATTAACTAGACACATAGAGCGATTACGTCCGCTGTTGACCAACGCATTAGCGCTCAATTTAGCATCAATGTCAACTCTAGTAGCTGTTTAGTATTCACTGTAGTAAGGTTTAACGATCGTTGGATAAGTAATAACTGTGTGATAGCTTCATGATAGTTGATCTGTGTATTCTTGATGGGGTAAACAGTCTCTGTTTAGGGCATACTTGTATGTTTTGCCACGCAAGTTGATGTGATGAAATACAGTGTGGTTTTAGTCGGTTCGATTTCGACATTTCCTCCATATTATCGTTAACTATGGTGAACTGATGACTGTGGGGGATTCCGCATGCCAATAAACGGTAAGCAGTTGAGTTAAACTTTTAACATCACATAACCTAAACTCACGCCTATATCCCCGAAAGGGTAGATAGAGGTGCTAGCGCCCATATTTCGCCAGTTTATGTTTAAGTCCCAATGTAATAGGTGGCGAGCCTATTGCATTGCATTGGTGTGTGCCATAAATAAGACCTGGGATCGAACCCGAGACCTCGTCTCAGCAGTTCATTACCCATACCACTAGGCTACCGCGACTTTAACATTTCGATAAGTAGTTTTTTAACCCCGTAGTTAGGCGCATCCCTATTTATATCTGTTAACTGAAAATTTATTTATATTTTATGGTGATACTAGGTTCAAAAGGTATATAAAAAGAAGTGCAACGACGTCATTGTGTATTATAGAAGAAGGTCCAAAGGGGCCTAAAATAGTACAAAAGTGGATTGGGTAACTATGTATGGACAAGTGGCATCATTTATTTTTTCAGCGATCATCAATAATTTTGATATCATTACAGTATCCTGAATCAAACACATGTATAAGTACCATTTATTTTCATTGTAAGTTAGAGATAGGTAGATAGATAGATAATTCTTTATTGTACACCAATAGATTACAGTAAAATTTGTAGTGAGCATGCATACAGTTTAATGTACAATGGGCGGCCTTATCGCTGGAAGCGATTTCTTCCAGGCAACCTTGGGATGGACAGTAGTGTAATAAAGCAAAAGATTTGGTGTAGTTAGCAAATAAACTAGAAACAAGGTTATAATATATTAAAAGATACAAAAAGAAAGATAGATATGAGAGAAGTTCAAATAAAGTTAAATAAATATACAACTTTAGCACACAAATAGATATACGAAGTAAATAGTACATAGTAATAGGAAGGGAAAATAGTGAGCATATTAATTGTGAGCTGTCACAGTGTTCACAATGATAGATAGTAGTCCTTTACTATTCTTTTAAATATGTTTAAGGATTTTGCTTGTCTGATACTCAATGGCAATGCGTTCCATAAGCGCACAGCCTTGACAGAGAATGACTTACCAAGAAAATCAGTTGAATGCATTGGCATTCTCAGCCTCAAATTCTCGGATGACCTCAGGCATCTCGTATCCGGTCTCGTATCGGTCCTGAGATATACAGGATGGAGAATTTTGATTATTCAATATTTGTTTATTGTTTTATCTACAGTTTGGTGATAAGAGTGTGGATTACTTGAAAAGTAATAGGTTAATAACTGTACTCGACTTATCGATTGGGCCTGCACTAGCTACTATGTCTATACTCGTATGTGCTTAACAAAGAGCAGGTTTATAGAGTTGGGGGCTAAATTAACCAGTTTAACTAGAAAAATGAGTGTCTGCCTTCCACATTAAATATTTTATAGCTCTGGCAGACGGTGACTCGTCAACTTACTAGGTGGCTTCCATAATATTCGTTCACGCAGACAATATTATTATAATTTATAATTTATTTTTTCCAAGTAACTGGAACTCATTTAAGGGTTAGTATATAAGTATAATATATATTACGGTTAGTATATATAGGTATTTTGTCGCTTAAGCTTAACGATTTCCCCAAAAAAAGCCCGATTGAGCAGTCCGACTGGGGTAGTACCTCCGCCCTACAGAATACCGCGGCTATAATAACTTCGTGTTGTGTGAGCGGTGAGTAGAGTAGCCAGAGCTCACTGAGACTTTTTGTGCTGTCAGTGGGATGACCAAAGGCTTGTCCTGCTTTGTCCTCTACACTGACGGCACAAAATCTCTGTTCTTACAGGGTCGGCAGCACGGATGTGACTCCACTGATGTTACACACGTTCATAGCTCATGGTAACCACTTTCAATCAGGTGAGCCGTGTGCTTGTCTACCACCTAAGTTGTATAAAAAATAATAATAATAATAATTTAAACTTCATTTCAGATATTACATACATAGTTTATTAGTATAAAAAAATTAAGTTATGTTAGTACTTCATGTAATAATTATAACTAGTTGTACTTCAATTTTTAGATGTCATATAGCAATTAACAAATGTCACTCATATATAAAATGTCAACGAAAATAACGTTAAAAATAATCAAAATTAACGTTTCGAAAATGTCACAATTAGAATAAACAATAATTAGCAGGAAAAGAGAGCTAATTATTTTAAATATTTGATGTTGATTTACTCTTTGATTCTTTGAGTGAACTGTACAAGGTAATTTCAAAGTTAAAATTCTGCGATTGTTTGATTGCAGAATATTTATGCAAATTATAATTACGAAAATAAATGAAAATAATTATAACAGTAACTAAAGAATATGACCATATTTTTGCACTCGTCCCTAACTTCGGAGTCCCAAGGCTTGTTAACATCAGGTATGACATCAACCCAATTGAGCAGTCATATTGGGGAAGTACCTCCACCCTATAGGATACCACGGCGATAATAACCTCGCATTGAGTTCCCGGCAGCGAGTAGGATAGTCAGAGCTCACTGGAGAGTTTTTGTGCTATCAGTGAGAAGGCTTATCCTGATTGTGTCTTCTGCACTAACGGCATAGGAACTCTCTGTTCTTACAGGGTCGACAGCACAGGTGTGACTCCCCTGGTGTCGTTCATTGGTCACGGTATCCACTTTCCATCAGGTGGGTCGTGTGCTATTCTGCCAACTGAGTTGTATAAAAAATGCCATCCATTGTCCATATGATAAAATATGGACATTGGATGGCCTTCGTGGCATGGCATATCGTTGCGCTAAACTAGCCAAATCACTCGATTAGTAATTATTGAAGAGGATTAAACAAGCTTACGTTTCAATGTTTATGTGTACGGCGGACTAATATTAACTTGCTTCTCGATAGAGCTCGGTGCTTCGGGATAATTACAGAAGCATTCCGGTATTAAATGAGTACGCCGATAGAGGCCAGTCAGAGAGATTACAGAATTATTGATCTGTGCGAGTTCGTTGCTACGTTTGAAAGAACTTGCTGCATCGAAGATATTGCAGAAGCATTTGAATATCAAATTAGTATTCTTTTAAATTTATTAGCCTTTGTGTTGATACTGCTATTTTGTTTATAATTTTCGCAGTTTATACCTTTTATATCGTAAGCCGAATACCGCCAAAAATCTTTCTTAATGAATGAAGTTTTGTTTTGGCCTTTTCGTCACTTATACGGACAATATTTTCGAGCAAAATAAGCTTCTTGTTCATTAATCCATACTTTTTCTTTCAGAACCATACCAAACATGAAAAAAGTAATAAATACATGCCTACCAAAACTCGTACAATAAAAGTTCCTAACTTAAAACAGTAAATTTGTATCTCAACACCCAAGGTTAAAAATGAACACCCTATGAATTATTAAAAACGCGATTTCGCCAATCGAAACTTCAGCAAAACTGCGATTATTCTAAACTTGCAAATTATACTTGTACCATGAACACACTAGAGTTAAAGTACTGTCGTAAATTGCGAATGTTACGACTGCCATAAAGTTGGGCCACGAAACAAGCTGTAACTGCTATCGGCACGATACTTAATAGTTTTTATTTGGAAATTAATAACTAAGTACCGGGTATTAATAATGGCGGGGGTTATGGCCTCTCGTTCTAAGTTGTGGCACTCGGAATAGGGATTGGTAAGCTGTTTTTCTGGGTCAATTCTGACTTATTATTCTGTATCTACGAAGACAACTAGGAAAGTAGTTTAGAACAATAATAGGATTACAGTTGGAGAAATAGATAGATAAACAGAAAACATACATTTCATTATTTATCTATTTATCTATCTCACTCCATCTCATGGTTGCCTAGTAGACATTGCCATGTGCAATAAGGCCGCCACTTGTAATGCCACAAAGATGTACCTATTGTATTTTTTCTGTATCCCTCCTTTGTGTACATGCAATAAAGAGATATATTATTATTATGCCTTTATTCCCGGATGGTTAGGTAGAGGTGAATTAACACCCACATTTCACCAATCCTTAAATTCAGTCTACTAGGCTATTGCCGTCTTCCGGGCACTATTGTTGACTCAAACCATGCATCTGAGGCTGAGCCTGGGCTGTATATATCTGTCTGATATTAAACAGCCCTATTCCTTAGTCGCCTTGTACGACACCGCATGGGAAGAGATGGGGTGCTCTAAATTCTACTCTGTCGGGAACCACACGGAAAAGGAAAATACATATTAAATATTAATCTGCCAATAAGTGTTGCTCGTGTACACTGTTATCACCCGCTTTGGATTGACGAGTACATTAACACTATTATGTTCGAAATTACACAAATGACAGTTATACAAATTTAAATGGACTTGAACTATTAATGAAACGTTACTGGTCTTTATGTATCGTACAGCCGATATACTTGTATTGTCCAGAAGGGGTAAGCAGTAAGTTTGCCGGATCTACGGGTACCTACATAAAGACATTATAGCTTATTGTCGGCAATCAAATGGGCTATACATGCATCAATAACATGCTAGAGCAGTATTTTAGGGATTTATTTAGTTTACTTATGTAAGATTATTTTCTGGTGATTTAGGGTTTTTTTTAAATTTTATTTTTTATATAGCACACGCCAACTTGACCTCACCTCGCCTGTTGGTAAGCTAAAGGCAAAGTCTAAGGAAAGAGGAAAGAGGAGGGAGGGAGGGAGGGGGAATGTTATATTTTCACGAAATAATGTACTTTAATTAATCCTTTCCATTACAATGGTGATCCTTTTCATTCAAGTCATTCAGCACGTAACTATAGCTGGAAAATAAGTGAAGCCCTGGAATACAGTTCACTATAGTTTAGAATCCAGGAAATTCCCTTTTTAAATTTAAGGATTATAAACATTACGGTAGAATTTAAAAATATTCCAAACTACCTTGTTCCAATTACAAACAGATACATACTATCTTGCATGTAATGCCGGTTATATTAACTTTTGTAAAGTTAAAACGCACGCTACTAAACCGAACCTATAAAACAAATTTACATCAGCCTGTATATAATGTAACTGTTGTAGTTATATAAAAAGTTGAGCCATTCTACGTTTCCTTAGCCGGAAAGTTTTTTATAGAAATTCAAATATGGCGGCGGTTTGGATGATTTATTAAAAATTCACGCCGTTTGGGAATATTTGCGGTTGAAAAAAGTGAGTTGCTAACTTTGTGACCTAAACGGCTTTAGAAAGAATGCCCCTCGTAAATCTTGTAAACGTATCGCTTATACAGTATGAATGAATGTGGCGCCATTACCTTAGGGATAAGCTTTAAAATATAGACAGTGGGAGCTATTTAGCGGGTTGTAATTATTGCCGTTTAGGTGAAATAGTTCCCCTTTTTAAAATAATTTAAGTTAACTTTTCAGCATGTATAAACCAATAGTTTAGTAGATGGATACGTTAATAATAAAAAATCATGGTCATCCTAATCTCTTGCTGTTACTCATTCGCACAATATAAAGCTCACTGGAGAGTACACAGAGGTCACTGGAGAGTTTTTGTGCTGTCAGTGGGACGACCAAAGGCTTGTCCTGCTTTGTCCTCTACACTGACGGCACAAAATCTCTGTTCTTACAGGGTCAGCAGCACGGATGTGACTTCACTGGTGTTACACACGTTCATAGGTCATGGGAACCACTTTCCATCAGGTGGGCCGTGTGCTTGTCTGCCACCTAAGTTGTATAAAAAAAAATTGTAAACAAAACTATATTAAAAAAGCAAGGATAAACCTGAGATTTTTGTTGGTATCTGGTATAGTATCTCAGTAGAACAAACTTATCGAACAAGCAAAAGATTAATTGTCAAATGGTTTATTTACTATATTTAAATTATTTATAATAAATCAATCAATTAGCCCATCGCTGTCCACTGCTGGACACAGGTCTCTCCCAATGTTGGGAGGCTTTGGCCCACTGTTTGCACACAGCGCGCTGGACTGATGGATTAGTACAGGGTTCTATTTCGAGTTTTCCTTTTTTTTATACCACTTAGGTGGCAGACAAGCGCACGGCCCACCTGATGGAAAGTGGTTACCGTGGCCTATGGACGTGTGTAACACCAGAGAAGCCAGACTCGCGCTGCCGACCCTGTGTGATATCGTTTGCGTATTTTCCCGTTAGTCGCCTTTACGAGACCCTTCGGATGAGATGGGGTGGTGATACTTGTATTTATAAAAGGTTAATTGGAAACAGAAAGAGAAAACTGGAACAAATTAGAAAGTATTATAAAATTGTACTTCTTTTAAGTCTTCTAAGAACGTGGGCCACTGGCAGTGAATAGTTTTCTCGTTAATCCTGTCAGCTAAGCTAAATAACTTTCGTTAGGAATGAGTTCAAGTCTGTGGTATACTGGGCGGGAATTACGTCACCGATAATTATTGAGGTTCTTTTAAAGAGTATTATATAGCTTTTTCAAATAATTATTTTATATAACCACGAAGAACTTGGACCTCAAATGTTAAACAATTATACTATTTGAAGCGATGGTTATATATAATGTATTTTTGAAACAGGACAGTTAGGGTAGGTACCTATATAAACCGTTATACTTATAGCCAAACATTCTTAGGAGCCTATCCGTGGCGTAGCGGTAGAACATTCAACTGCTATGCAGGGGGCGCGGGTTCGATTCCCGTTATTGCAAATTTTTGTATGCATGAATATGTATATTTGCATTGGTCTGGGTGTTTCTATGTATAATAATGTATGTATTTACAAAAAAAAAAGTATCTAAGTATGTCTATCCGCATTCTAGATCCCATAACACAAGCTAGTTAAGCTATGCTTACCATGGGTCTGGATAGCGTTGTGTAGAATGTCGTGGAATATTTATTTATTTATTCATAACCTGTAAAAATATACTGAACTGCATGCTCAGATTTAAAAAAAATCGTGCGTTGGCTAGTCATCATATTACATCCTGTATAGACTGGTATTCAACTGTGTCGACCTTCGCAAAACGAATTTCAAATTGTGACATTATCCAAACTCCCTAAACAAACGTAAATCACATTCAAACGAATCACCGTGCTCAATTAACATGACCGGTGTGATTTTAGATTAAATCACTCAATTTGCGAAGCGATTCGATCAATCGCGGCGATTAGTCTGATCGAGACAGAAGAGTCGTATTAGTGCTGACGGATCGTCAGAGGCGATTTGGCGAGAGTGTGTGAAGTTCTCGATTGTGATCGTCTGGTCGTTTATCTCGAGTTAACTGGCGATTTTATTGAGTGATCGAGGTTTTATGCGTGATTTAGTGAGTATAGTTTGTTGAAGAAAGCATTGTTGATGAGATGCTTTTGTGAGCGGAATTTGTTATTTGTGTGGTAGTTATTACATAGGCTGTGTATACATTAGCTTGTTTAGCGGAAGCGAGTCTTGTAATTCAATAATTGCTTCATTATAAATCCTACGAAAATCTATTATGAATGGCGTTCAAATATCAATGTATATTCTGGAGTATCACATAAGCCTTTTCCCGTAAATATTCGCCTGTGTAAAACAGCTAGTGATAATGGTCTAAGTGCCCATGAACGCCAGACTCACATGAAGTATGTATATGACTGATATTTTTTTTTTAAATCTCGTAAATATCTTTTAAACTATGAGTTAAATCTGACGTTGTACCCGCCTTCTCTACTCTTAATTCTTGCTTTACCACATGGGAGCTCACTAAACACAACACAATAAGTACCATAACATAAACGTTTTCATAATATATACTTCCATATAAAGCAACCATGATTATATAGGCTGACTAAATATTCTATTAATATTATGTTGTCTAACATTATACTACTCATAATAACCACATACGTACGACCATAATTGTAGCATGTTGTTACCGGAAATTTTGTAGTAGTTTACTACAGTATTATAATCACGCCTTTATCCCCGAAGGGTTAGGCAGAGGTGATGCAGAAACTTTTTTGTCAATATTCTTCTGTGCCATCATTTTATGATTCAAATTAACAATGTTTAGATCAATTTCTCCACAATTTTCTATAATATGTTACGGTAACGAGGCACCGTCTTGATTGTTACATGTCATATTTTAATGTTCATTTAAACGTGTTGAGCAGATTTTATGGCGGACTGTAATGTCTAATTGTTCCTCTTGTGACCTCGATGTGTCAAAAAATGAAACAATTAATGATTTCCCGTCATACTTATTATGTATGATTGAATTAATATTATAATTATTCCACATTTGCTAACAGTCTGCCAAAGTACGTTAATACGTACATTCCTCAAATCGTACAACTCACATATCTAATATAAAGTTTTACTCCCATTTCCGAAATCAAAACAAACTTTTTCAAATAAAGCACTACCTACAGGAGCCATCATGGCTCCAACTTTATGAGTAGAAAAACGGAATAAATCAGGAATGCTTTAAGGCCCATTTAGACGGGGAGAGTTTCTCACCTGCGAGATACGATTATCGAAAGAAAGAAAAAAGTTGCATCGTCTAAACATTCGTACAAACAATTTTCACTCGCTCTTTCATTAACATAAACAAACTCACGCCTATATCCCCGAAGTGGTAGGCAGAGGTGCTAGCACCCACATTTTGCCAGTTTACGGTTACGTCCCAATGTAATAGGTGGCGAGCCTATTGCCATTAACCGGGCACTTATAAACCTGCGATAAATACACACATAACTTCAAAAAGCATCGAAAAGTCATTGGTGTGTGCCATGGTAAAACCTAGGATCGAACCCTAGACTTCGCCTCTGCAGTCATACCACTAGGCTACCGCGGTTTTACTCTCTCTTCCACATTCTATATTGAATATTGATAGTGTCCATCTAAACAGAATTTTAAACCAATTCTCGTAAGCCACTTGCCTGTCGATAAGTCACTTGCGAATCTCGTCTGATATAAACGTAGGTGAGAATTTAGTGTTTGCCTTTATGTAAATATTATGATACGATTATGGTATGTCGATTATTGCTGGTGATAGTAGTGTACGATATCTCGTAGCAAAACGTGCGAGAAACTATACCCGTCTAAATGGGCCTTTAGTCAGTCGGTATTTTTAATTGAGATCCGATCGATTCCCTCCCATTCGGATTGCGACTGTCGACGCCATTTGCTTTTATAATTTTGACACACTTCCAATACTCGATAACGATATCTGTCAATTAAAAATTTCAATTTCCATGCTGAGGATAGCTTGGACGCTTAACATACCATTGTTTGAATCAATTCAAAATTGGGTTTGTTATTTACTTGTAGGGACTTTGACTGAAGATTTTTTGATTATAAAAATTTTAAATTTATTATGTATTCGTTCTAATATTTTTTTATTGCACCAGGCGCATTTCAAGCAGTTTGGGGTCCACTCACCGTTTCTAGTTAACTGCATGTTTGGCTGAACTTAGATACTTTCCACGAAGTAACTGCGATCTAACCTCCATAATCAATTTAATTGCAGGAGGTAGGACACGACGGTATTCCCGTCCCAATTGAGCAGTTTGACTGGGGAAGTACATCCGCCCTACAGAATACCGCGGCCATAATAACCTCGTGTTGTATTCCTGGTGGTTAGTATAGTAGCCAGAGCTCACTGGAGAGTTTTTTGTACTGTCAGTGGGCAGACCAAAGACTTGAACACTGACGGCACAGAAACTCTTTATTCTCACAGAGTCGGCAGCACGAGTGTTACTCCTCTGGTGTTGCACACGTCCATAGGCCATGTTAAACACCTATCTACCTATCTTAACACCTAAGTTGTATATAAAAAAATCTAACAACGAAGTATTACAGTTAGACCATTTATTAAACTTTTTAGGGCTATTTAACGATTACCAAAGATGTCCATATCAACTGAGCATCATCATCAGAGTCATGGAAATACTTAAAACAATGCATAAATCGAACCTGCGCTTCCTGCGTAGCAGCCGCGTTCACAACCACAGCACCTGTTATAGATGCCGTCTACTTGACATCTTTTGAAATTCTGTGCTGTTAATATAAGCTCTTATAACAGAAATTCCAACGGAATAATATTAAGTGGAAGTGCCCAAAATTTATTGCTTCTATTGCGTTACTGTAAAGACGTTCAATAAAATTCAAAATGCGAACCTACTAGATCAAATTTACTTTTGGGCGATTCTTCGTTAAAAGTTACGTGTTACTTTAGATTCTAATATTTTGTGAACTGCCCTGATCCCTGATCGAACCAGGGGAACATAGCAATCATAATTGTTACAGTTGCATTATCAAATCAATAAACAATAGTAAAACTCACATAGATTACTATGGTATAATTCTTAAGTAGCCGTATCTTACGCCAGATGTGTTTCTGGAGAAACTAGGATTTGGCGAAAAAAAATACTTGGGGTTTTTCACATGAACGATACTGAACTCAAAAATAATTTGTTTAGGACTTTATGTCTGCTTGAAAAATTACGGAACGGATTTTCGCAATAGGCTTAAGATTGGAGATATAAGCGAAAGTCTAGTAGACGAAATCTAGTATACCTTTTTTATTTGAGCGAAAAACCTCCATGGATACCCCTTCGCCAGAGTTGATGGGGGAAGTTATTAGATATTAGACTCAAAACTATTAAAACGCACGCCATCTGAGGTGAAGTTGTCGGAGGCATATCCATTGCACTCCGGCCGACCCAGGGCCTTCTCTTTAGAGTTGTCTTCTTCGGGTGTAGGGATCACAGAGTCCCCATCTAGTTCCCGGGGATGAGAAGCTGCGCAAGGCGCGCTACCTTCGCAGCCTGCATCTGCTAGGCTTATAGGCGGCTCTACCTGCCATCCCCAGACCCGGCCATCCGTCATTCTGTGACCTCCAACGCCCGAGTAGCCTCCACTCGTCATGGGCTGTGCGGTTAGCGAGTCTCCTCCGTTCCCGATCTACCTCCTACTTCACGAGCATTGGCTAGTTAGTATACCTAAATGTGTATAACAGGGACAGATCCCCTTTACGCACGTGGCAGGGATTTCAGAGATACCATATTATCCATAGTCAGCTGTATAGTGAATAAAGCTAATTTACACGTACCGAAACGAAATATTGTCGTCGACTCAATTCCGTATTCAGCAAACATCCGATCCCCGATGGATGGGCTGAGCCGGTGTCCCGGGATTATTCCTGAGATCTCAGATTTATCCAGTTTTTAATACCGATTGGTACAGTATAATAATAAAATAAATATAAATAATACAGATTGAACTTGACTAGCAAAGTGCTCAAAAATTATCTTAAAACCTTGGTATTCCCTCCTTCCTGTTGGCTGATTTTTTTTTATACAACTTAGGTGGCAGGCAAGCACACGGCGCACCTAATAGAAAGTGGTTACCATGACCTATAAACGTGTGTAACACCAGTGGAGTCACATCCGTGCTGTCGACCCTGTAAGAACAGAGATTTTGTGCCGTCAGTGTAGAGGACAAAGCAGGACAAGCCTTAGCTCATCCCACTGACAGCACAAAAACTCTCCAGTGAGCTCTGGCTACCCTACTCACCTGATTATTCTGATATTTGGTACACATCCTTAATTCGGACGATGATACATTTTAAATCAATCAAACTGTTTGATTTGATCTTGATACTTTAGAATTCAGACCATTTTGAGACTTTGTCGTCAAGATCGATCTGTTGCTGATTGTACTGTGAGAGTTTATTTTATTCGATAAACGTATGAGAGTTGCGTGGGACTTATAAGATTTTTATTTGTGTTGAATTATTAATTGAAGTCTTTTCTGAATTATTGAATTTGTTGTAGTCGCAATCTTGTTATGTGGGAAGATTTATTGTTATGTGGGATTAGATTAGTATTTCTTTTGCAAAGAGAACTTTTTAACGGTCATCCGATTCTTCCCAATGCTGCTTAATATTTTGTATTTTGCAAAATAAGATGGTATCTAACTGAAATTATGACTTTTCATTATTTTGAGTTCCGGTAGCCTAGAGGTAGGTATGGGTAATGGACTGCTGAGACGAGGTCTCGGATTCGATCCCAGGTTTACCATGCCACACACCAATGACTTTCCGATGCTTTTCGAAGTTATGTGTGTATTTACCGCAGGTTTATAAGTGCCCGGTTAATGGCAATAAGCTCGCCACCTATTACATTGGGACCTAAACATAGACTAGCGAAATGTGGGTGCTAGCACCTCTGCCTACCCCTTCGGGGATATAGGCGTGAGTTTATGTTATGTCTTAAAACTGAGGTAATTCACATTATTTTAGATTCGTTTTTAAATTTCAAATTACTGTTCCTTCAAAACTTATTTCCTAAATGTTATTTACTAGGGAAATATAAAGTGATTATGTTTTATGTTGTGTGGAAGTCAAATTCTCTTACGCTTAACGCGTAACAGTGGAAGCGAAGTCATAAATACTGTGAAACAACACAGGCTATCTCAAACGAATCAACCAACCGCTGCAATCCTAGCAAAATCGTTCATATATCCCGGGATTTTCACAAACATTGCACAACACTAGCCTATAATTTGTAGGGTCATTGAGGCTAGGAGCTGACTGGCTGTTTGGTTACGTCACAACCCTAGATCGAGCGGCTTATTTGAGTAGCTTGATTTTTGTAGCGCTAGAACGAGCTAGATAGCTTTCTATTAACGATAGTGTTTGCGCTTAGTCAGCATGGAATTGATTTGGTTTGTTCAGATGCTCGAGTTGGATATTAAACTCGCGTTTAAACGTTTGCATACATACTTTCAGCTGTGTTATTTTTAAACTTTCGCGGTGTGAATTCATAATTATGCTAGGTGTACTTCAGTCAGACTGAGTCAAGTGTGAAGTCCCGATTCGCGAGAAGTCCCGATACCTAGTATAATTATGGATATACTTTCAGCTGCTTTCATTAGTACATTCAATTTTTTTTATACGACTTAGGTGGCAGATGAGCACATGGCCCACCGGATGGGAAGTGGTTACCGTAGCCTATGGACGTAAGTAACACCAGAGGAGTTACACTCGTGCTGCCGACCCTGAAGAAACCTAATGCCCTTCTTACATACATACATTTAATCACGCCTTTGTCCCCGGAGCGTTAGGCAGAAGTGAATTAACACCCACATTTCACCAATTATTGAATTCGGTCCCACGTTATAAGTTGTGAGCCTATTGCCGTTTTGCGGGCACTATTGTTGACTCAAGCCATGCATCTGAGGCTGAGTCTAGTCTGTATATATCTGTCTGATGTTAAACAGCCCTACCCAATTATTTGTATCTTACTGTTTATGTTTTTATTAGGATTTTTTATGTGCTTATACTGGATTTTTTTGTTTTTATTTTTTATGTGTGGTGTAAGTGTGTGTGTGTGTGTGTATAATAAACGTATCTTTCTTTCTTTCTTCATATCCCTTAATTGCCTTGTACGACACCGCATGGGAAGAGACGGGGTGGTCCAAATTCTACTCTGCCGGGAACCACATGCCCTTTTTGAAGGACCCCATATTGTAGTTGCTTGGGAAAATCGCAGCAAGGAGTTCATTCCACAGCTTGAGCGTGCATCGGAAGAAGTTCCATTATTTCATTTATTTGAATATCAAGGTCGTTTAAACTATCATGGTCACTGACATCAGTATCAGAATAAACGGGATATTTACCATGTTTCACTATTTTGAGCTTCCGATATTTCGGCGCTGTTGCAAGCACCAAGTTCCTCCGTGATCATGGTGCTTGCAACAGCGCCGAAATATCGGAAGCTCAAAATAGTGAAACATGGTAAATATCCCGTTTATTCTGATACTGAGATCAAGGTCGTTTATTTATATTTGTCAGTGATTTGCAACTTCTGAGAGTCACTGTCCTAACACGGTTGTATATATTTAGGTAGGTAAAGGAATTTACCGGTTGAGCCATGAACTGGATAAATCGGGATTAAAGATGAAAAAATTGGGATTATGTTGAAATGGAAATGTAAATTTTATTTACTTTTTACTTTTTGATTTAGGAGTATGTTCGAGAACACATCCATTTGATTTATGCAGGCTGTTAGTGGCAAAAGTGTAACCAAAATGTGTACTTCCTATGTTTGTATTATAATAATCTCTGTACTTCTCTCTCTCTGTACTATGTACTCTGTACTGTAATCAATGTATATCTACATCACACTAAGGTTGACTGTTAGATAATGCCTTTGGCATTAAGTCATAAAGTAGTGCATAAAGTTGAATATATAAAAATAAAAATAAAATAATACTATAACAAAATAGTTAATAGTACTGGTACTATAGTTGCGGCACGCTCTGATGGCCGTTTTGACACGACTGGTTTTGTTCGTTTTCTCTTTTTTGAAGCGCTTGATATTGGACAACGCAGTGTTAGACGAATAACTAAAGAAAAATATGGCAAGATTGGCACAGAAGAAAATAAACTTCACACACCATTAAAAATTTAAAAAACCCCCTCACAAAAAAAACCCCAGAAAGTCGAAAATAATTTGTGTTAGTTAGCCCTATAACTTTGATATACCTAATAATACATATTTTGATTCAAGCCTTGTCATGTCGGGGGACCCTAACTGGTATTGCACTACGTCATATTAGCGGAACGATCCAAGGTCCCCGGCACTATTTCTACACTAACGGCACAGAAACTCCGTGCTTACAGGGTCGGCAGAGTGAGTGTGACTCCTCTGGTGCCACCACTTAGTGGTATACCTAATATATATATATATAAGTGTATATATATATTTTCAAACTCAAATAAAAAAATCAACATTATCAAGAGTTTGTGACTGGCATAACATAAATACCAGACACAAAAACAATCTTGTTGTTGTCGACTTTAAAAAAATTGTCATTAATTCCAGGGCTGTATACGCTTTTTTAACAAGCTCCCTAATGAAATTTGGGAATTTACCTGTGGCTACATTGTAAAATGTAGTTAAAAGTAAATTGTGCCAGGTTATTATAAAATCTAAGAATACTTGGATGATAAACAAGTTTGGAAATGGGCTGTTCGCTCAACTATGCTACTCAAGTAATTTTTTGTATTTAGATTAAGTAGACTAGTTTATAAATAGACCCCAAAAAAATGCCCGCTGAGTTTCTTGCCGGAGTCTTCTCAGGTCGGGGCCGCGTTTCGAACCGGGGTGCATTTGTTAAGCACTAGCTTATCAAATGGACCACCGGTTCCACAAAACGTCAATATAAAAGGAATTATGAAAACTATTTCATAATTCCTTTTGTGTTGACGTTTTGTACGTTCCTATTTAATAGTTGATGCAGAATAAATATTTTTTGACTTTGACTTTGAATATTGGTATGACTTCTTTAGCAGTTAACAATTTTGAAGGCAACTGGTAATTAGAGATTTGAAAATTTAGTAGATTTCATTTGATATTATATATTATTCTAACCACAGGCCCTGATCACTGTCAGTCAGACGCTAGCCGGTTACAAAGTTTCCCACAAATCCTTTCATCAACTAATAGCCTGACAAATTGTAATTGGCAACACTCACGTTTCTCCGGTTGAATATATCCGACAGAGGACAGAGGTCCCGACGTCGCTCAGACGTAATTCATGGCTATCAGATTACGGTGTCGTGAGCCCATAAATTCGGCGAATGGATGCCTTATGGGTGTAAGTTTCTTTGGATATATTACTGTATGAAATTATAAAGGTCTCTTGATGTTGAATGAGATACCTTTCGAAGCTAAAATAGGGTAAATCAATTGTTAATATCGCAGGTGAATTTATGCCTACTTCACTTGGTTGTGTATTTTAAGAGACGTTACGTTGCTTTGTGTTAGATTACTTTGTACTTGTATTTATTGTGTATTGTATAAATATAAACAATTGTAGTAAACTAAAGTTGTACTTCAGGTTGTGTTCTAATTTATTTTCATTTCTTAGTTTATAAATCTTTTTGTTCAAATAATCAATAAACAGTTTAAAAATAAAACGAGAAAATATATGAAGTCAAACCACTAGTTTTTTTTATATAGGACACGCCAACTTGACCTCACCTCGCCTGATGGTAAGCTAAAGGTAAAGTCTCAGGAAAGAGGGTCACCATTACAGACACTAAGTGTTACAAAGGTGGCACTCAACAAAAGTTAGTTCAAACAGTTAATTATGTTTACTTATCTATTTTATATGTTTATGTAAAAAGACACATCAAGTTTTTTTTAGTTTGGTTTTCCTTTTTTAAAATTATCGATATTTTAATTAAAGAAAAAATTTGGTGCACTGAAAAAAAAGAAAGACCTATTAATTGCTACAAAAAATCCACAAGATATATTTCAGTGCTATTGTTATGCTAGATATTCATTTCAAAAACATACAAACAATTATAAAAATAAAAATAAAAGTAGGTTACCAAATACAGTATAGAATTTAGTCCCGTATTCTCACCTTCACCCATTCAGATTAATTTAATTTAGATATATTAAAACCCATACACCCTTCGCAAAAATTTTATAAATACTGCTTGGGTTAATCAATTTTGTACACGAATAATAAAGAATCACAAAATGGTAATGGGATGTTATACCTAAAATAATAATGTTTTACCTTAATTTACCTAAAAAAATAATCCACCGGGTTGTATTCAGGGACGCGAGTTTGTATTTTGATTTTTTGATTTTTACAAAAAATGGAAATTATTCACGCCAATAATGATAAAAATAAAAATTGAGCAATAGTTCCAATAAGATACTATGTAAATAAAACAGCGTATTCTCATCTCAGTTCAACTAATTTCAAAATGGCGGTCTCGGAAATGAAAGCTAAACACGATCGTTGTTAATCAAATAGCTTTATATTATTAGATCACTACGAACATCTACGGTATATATTTTTATACTTTTAAAGTAAAGGTAAGGGGCTACCGTGACCTATGGACTTTGTAACCTAACAAGTAGAAATATAAATGGTATTATTATGTTTTTATGGTATAGCCATAAAATATAGTATGATGAAGTAGAATTTGAACCACCACATCTCTTCCTATGCAATGTCGTACAAGGCGACTAAGACATCAGACAGATATATACAGCCAAGACTTAGCCTCAGATTCATGACTTGAGTCAACAAAGAGAAGACGGCAATGGACTCAAGGCTCATTGCACCAATCATTAAATTCGGTCCCACGTAATGGAGGGTTGGTTTAGGGTCTATTTGATGACCTCTGTGGCGTAGCGGTAGAGCTTTCGACTGCTATGCAGCGGGCGCGGGTTGGATTCCCGCTCAGTGCAAATATTTGTATGCATGAATATGTATATTTGCATTGGTATGGGTGTTTATGTATAATATGTATGTATTTACAAAAAAAACTTAGATGTTTATCCGCATTCTAGATCCCATAACACAAGCTAGTTAAGCTATGCTCACCATGGGTCTAGATAGCGCTGTGTTGAAGTTGAATGTCACGAAAAATTTTTTTTATTTTTTTTTTAGTAAGTGGGACCGAATTTAATTATTGGTGAAATGTGGGTGTCAATTCACCTCTGCCTGACTCTCTGGGGATAAAGGCGTGATTATATGTACGTATATGTTGTTTCTTTCAATGAGTGTTAAATGTAAAAATATAGTTGACTGGATAGGTGTTGTATAACAGATACTGTTTATAAAATTATTCCGCTGAATGTAATATTCTAAAATCAAATATTTTTTTCTCATATTTTCTTCGCAGATAAGCAAGCAACTACTCCACCCGATTAAAAATGCTACAAAATATTGGTTCTAAAGCTACAATTATCATTGAAAATTCCTCTACCACCCATTACGAAAGTTTAGTAGACTTGATTCAATTCTAGCGCCGCCATTAAAATTCCAGACACGTGGTGCACTTGCCTCGTGGCAATTAAACTGCTGAGCCAGCACTACTAGTAATTGATTCGAGATAGCGGCCACTGGTTGGATTTTTGTGCATTCAGCTCATGTATTGAGTAAATGGATAATATAAATCAGATTGTTTGCCGTCGCTTTATTAAAATAAATGTATTCTTTAGATATTATTTTTTAATCTTTCATAATTTTAGTTGATATCGATTAATATTTTATTTATTTTATGATAATCTGTGGAGAACTGTTATTGATAGAAGGATTTATCAAAAATATTCGACCCGCGGCTTTTCACACGTGAATGTAACGTAGAACATGTTATTTCACATGCCAGAGCATCTATCTCTGTTTTAAATGTTATCAAAATAGGTTCAATAAATCCAGTGATTACCCTCTACAATCTCATACACTTTGCTTTTTTATTGATATTATTAAACATAACATAACATAAACTCACGCCTGTATCCCCGAAGGGGTAGGCAGAAGTGCTAGCACCCATATTTCGCCAGTTTATGTTTAGGTCTCAATGTAGTAGGTGGCGAGCCTATTACCATTAACCGGGCACTTATAAACCTGCGATAAATACACACACATAACTTCGAAAAGCATTGAGAAGTCATTGGTGTGTAGTAAAACCTGGGATCGAACCTGATACCTCGTCTCAGCAGTCCATTACCCATACCACTAGGCTACCGCGGTTTACAGCTAGTTACACATATTACAGATATATTAAATTACATATATTGCAGACTTTTATGGTCAATTAACTTGAACAAATATCAACACATATAGTTTTATGAATCGTTAACTAAGTTTTATGAATGCTGATACATCGCACTGGTACTTTCACTAGTGGTGTTATGTTAGTCTTTATTGTGACAGAATTATTTATGTTTTGAACCAGTACTGGCCTTTTACCTCCACAGCTGGCACGTTGAAACTTGCAATCACATTCCCTAGGTAGTTGTTATTTTTATAATACACTTTAAATAACTGTAAGTTTTCAATCTAACTGTGATTGACTGTCAAATAATGATGAGTATATTTTAAAAGATGGATTACATTTTTGATAAAGAGAATGTATCTAAGAAAATTACTAGTACTTTTAGTAATCTTAATAACCCGTCCAGATAAGAATGCATGTCACTTGTGTGAACCGAAATCGAATCCCATAAACCCAAAACCTATCGCAAGTTAAACAATTTTCAATACAGAAGCTTGTTCCATCGTTCAACGATTGTTCCATCAAATAGATTATACATTATCATTACTGGTAACAATGGTTTCTGTGAGTAAAAGATCGATGACATCATCAGTATGCATTGCACGATTGCACGAGAGAATTCTCCCGGCGTTCACTAATTGATACCGTCGCAATGGGTTCTAGGCCTCGGAACTTTTTTGGACTGGAGCAAGTCGAATTACGTATGCCCCAGTTTCCGGCTTTCTAGCTTCGTATTATTTTGTCGTAACTCTAATTGATTTCTGGAACTGTGTTTCTCAAATAGTGTCGCTGAAGTGAATACAGCTACGTTATTTAAAGCCCTGGTTAGGCCGGCCGGGGTGTTAACCTTACCTTCGGCAACTAAAAACGACCCACCTTCGAGTCCGACATAATCTCTCTCACCGACTCCAGTGGTGGGGGCATCCGTGGGAATTTTCCGCACGTAAAAAAAAAATCTACTAACTTTTCAGTTGTTGGCAGGTGATGTAGCTACATATATCGCTGGTGGCTTGTGATAGGGTTATCACAAGGGATGTTGATTGTTACTTGTTGTACTTGTTACTCGGGTGAGTAACAAGTACAACAAGTAACAATCAACATCACTCGAAACAACAATCAACCTATCAACTAGCATTATGGGTTCAAGAAAGCGAATAAACATAATTAGGTCTGATTCTTTACATTGGAAAAAGTCAACATCCGCAACGGAACTTAAACTCGCCTCTCCTTATAGGGGGAATACACTGAGAGACGTTAAAATAAACAGCGACACTGAAGGTGTGCCAACAGAAGTGAATACATTTTTTTTAATAGCATCTCCCTCTGCGTGAGTTGTCACTTTGTGGAAGACTATTCTTTTACATTTTCTTTCCTAGTCTTCTGTTGGGTGCAAAAACCCTCTCAGGATTAATTTTATTTATTTATTTATTTTATTTATTTATTTATTCATTTTGCAAATGTAGGTCGAAAGTTGGTACATGTTTGTTAAAAAGGTATCACTACATTTGGCCTTGCGGCATGCAAATTAGAGCCATACAAATAATTAGTGGACATGCATTTATACTACACTTCATTACAGTTCATTCGAGATACGTACATTATGTCAATAGTAACTAAATATCACATAATCAAAATAAAATCAAATGCGTATGTCAACTGTAATAAGATTTCACATAATCAAAATAAAATAAAATAGGTATGTCAGTAATAGGAAATAATACATTATGAAAATAAAATCAAATTAGAAAATGTCAATTACATTAATTATTAATTAAATAATGACAGTAACAAATGATATCCGTGTTCAATTTAGTAAACTCAATTAATTTAATTTCAGTGAAACACCAACTTTATCTATTTCAATGACTTGTCATTTATGTACTCTTCAACAGAATAATAACATTTCTCCAGCAAAAGGTTCTTAAGGCTACGTTTAAATTCATTTATGTTTGTGATATGCAAAATAGAAATTGGTAGTCGGTTGTAAAGCCTTGGAGCCATGCAGAACACACTACTGTTAAGATATGTGGTTGCATTAGCTGGAAGACATATCTTCATGTTATGTCTTTTACTATTAAGATTTCTATAAAGCTGCATATTTTTCCTCACGAACAACACGGTTTCCAAAATATATATAGATGGCAATGTCAAAATCTGTAGTCCAATGAAACTAGGTTTACAACTATCAGTAGATTTCAATTTACATATAGCTCTTACGCATTTCTTTTGGGCTATGAAAATGCTTTCCACACCAGTTGAATTGCCCCAAAATATGACACCGTAATTTAAAATTGGAAATACATATCCATAATACGCCGTCATAATAGTGGATACACTGGCTGTCTTAGACAACATATACAGAGAGTAAGAGTGTTGATTTATTTTTGAACATAACACTTCTAAATGCATCTTCCAATTCAGACCTTCATCTATATTTAGTCCTAAAAATTTTGTTTGTTGTACCTGTTTTATTTGTGTTCCATTATATTGTATGTCCAAGTCTGTTAGTTTATTCGTCCTATTTCTAAATGTCATTATGCATGTCTTATTTAAATTAATTTTCAAATTATTTGATGTCAACCATTTAATAGAGTCATATATAAAGTACTAATTATTTCATGCTCAAGCTGGGATTTATTATTTCCAGTAAATACAACTGTGCTGTCATCCGCAAAAAGTATAGTTTTATAATTTGTTGCTTGGGGAAAGTTATATTATATATATATAAGTTATAGTATTCTTCTTTAATCTTACAAATTAAATAAAAGAATCACGTTTACATTCTGGCCTCTTTACCATTGAAAGAGTGTAACACCAGGGGAGTCACACCCTGTAAGAACAGAGTTTCTGTGCCTCTGGTGGTTTTGTTCTTCCCACTGACAGCACAAAAACTCTCTAGTGAGCTCTGGCTACCCTACTCGCCGCCGGGAACACAACACGAGATTATTATAGCCGTAGTATTCTGTATTCTGCCGCTGTTTATTCTTCTCGCAATTCCTTTCCATTTCTTTCTTACCATAAAATAGGTTGGGGGGGGGGGGGGGTGAAATATTTTTTATTTTGTTACTTAATGTAATATGAACATATTAAATATGTCTAAAATTAAATTGCTGCTACACTTTCTTAAAAACTTAAAACTATTGGTACGTCTTAAAAATGCCGCAGTGGAGTTTGTTGTGTCGTTTCTTCTGCACTAGCGCCTTGGAAGCGATGATAAACTTACCTTAAGTAGAATTATTATTGACATCAATGAGAAACAATTTTATTGTTCAATATTGAAAATAAATGGCTTTGACTGTAACATCCTGCCGTTTGTCTTTTCCTTTCTCATATTATAAGTGAAAAGAAAATCTTATAATCTATAAAAAATAAAAAATAAATATTTTTTTTTTGTAAATACAAACATATTATACATAGAAACATTCAGACCAATGCTGGTGGCGCATGGCCGAGTGCGGTAATGGACTGTATTGCGGGAAGTAGCTAACTGTTCCATTGACGCTTTACACACAAAAGACAGGTGGTCGGGTTGCCGCGGGAGTGATCCAAGCAATGAATGCAACCCGAGAAATTAGGAGAGGATGCACTAACCTTCACGACACACGTGTTTTCATCGCAGCCGGTACACGGATCTTCTCTTCCTTGCTCAGGAGCTGCCGTCAGCATCACTAGATCACTTGAGGAACACACGAGAGGCACAATCCGATCGGTAAAGGTCTATGAAGCGGTAAAATGTAACAAATATTAATCATTTTTGAGAGACGCGAGCGCGGTCCGTCATCACGCTGGCTAGTTCAAAGCGAGACTGAGTGTCTATATCACAAATGGCGGACGGAAGCTATCTAGTCCTATTCTATGGTTTTTAGTGCGGGAGAGGAGACGGGTATAGAAAGAGTGTGTTTCCACGTCAAGAAATACAGCTTCTACCTCGGCGCAACCAAATGCAAATATACATATTCATGCATAAAAATATTTGCACTGAGCGGGAAGCGAACCCGCGCCCCCTGAATAGCAGTCGAATGCTTTACCGCTACGCCACAGAGGTCGTCTATCTATATAGATACTTTTACAATCTGTCACAAGTGGTGTCGGTATTGTCGGTAACGATGTTGTGAAATCAGCCCTTCTATACAAGTGACAATTCGTTGGCCATATTGTAAAATAAAATGATGAGTGTATGGTTTTGACACATATTTTGATGTTTATATTGCCTCGTGTCTAGAGGGACAATGGTTTTTATTCCATCCCAAAAAATCACTTTAAACTATCGCGTTCCATGACATACAATAATGTTAACGGGAAGTAATACAACATATAAGGAGGAGGAACATATAGGAATAATACAACGTCAATAATACATACATACACATACCTATGGTTTGCCTGACCATGATCGCATTATGTACCTATGTATGTATGTACTTATATCATGATCACGTTAATTCCCGTTAGCATTATTGTACTCGTATATCTCAAAAATTGTCTGAAAGAAAGAAAGAAAGAAATCTCTATTTGCGAGAATCATGGTTTTACAATGTTAATAGTTTTTTTCGTGCAAAAATCCCCACGGATAACTTCCCCAACCCCAATCCCGCTGCTGGAGCCGGAGGGAGAGGTTATGCTAGACTCGAACCAACTAAAACCGACCGACACCTGAGGGTTGTTTTGAGGTGGTGGGGAAGGTGAGGTTACAAAAAAAGTTTCAAAGAATGTTTATCTGCATTCTAGATTCCGTAACACAAGCTAGTTAAACTATGCTTTAGGTTTAGATAACAATGTGTAGAAAGTTGTAGAATATTTATATTTAATAGATTCTCCATTTCTATTAAAATATACTATTACTTACTTAATTACAATTTTTAAATTACATTCTTCATTTGTATTATTAAATTGCATTATTAAATTACCTTCACGAAAAATACCCTCCTTTGGTTATGCCGTAGTCGAGTAAAAACACTGATCCTCATTTTCAAAGCGCCTTCTTTGTAGTACCTTAGAAAATTAAAAGCGCTTTCAGTGCTGTCGTTAATTTTTTTATGGCTGTCGGTCAGCTGTAAATGTCAATTACTTTTGTAAACGAGCTTTTAATTTAACATCTTTCCTTTATACTTTTTTATTACATAATTAGGGTTATTACGGCTGGAATTAAACCATATTTATTCAAATTTTAAGTCTACTAATTGTAGGTGAAGTGGTTTGGTCTCATTTTGAGGTTGTTTTTTTTTAAATAATGATACGTAGGATCATTAGAATTATATTTTGAACTGTGACCAGAAATTGGCTTTAAGTTTAACTTATAGCTGATTAGCTATTTTTAGGTGGCAGATAAGCACATAATCTACCTGATGGGAAGTGGTTATCGAGGCCTATGGACGTGTGCAACACCTGGGGAATCACACTCGAGCTTCCGACCCTGTAAGCACCGAAGACCCTAAAAGACAAGTTTTTCGTATTCCCACTGATAGCACAAAAACTCTTCAGTTAGCTCTGGCTACCCTACTCACCGCCGGGAACACAACACTTTTTAAACACACAACAGTTACTCGAATAAAAGAATATATTCTTAAGTCAATCTTTGTGCCAAATTTCAGCAAATTCGGTCTAATGTCAGATGAAAGACAACCCTAATTCATAATCATCTTATACCCATGAGAAGAATGGAACACCCGAGGAGGGCCAGATTAAGACGATAATATAAGAATAAGAGATGCCTGTCGACTTCACCTTCGGCAACCAACAACAACCCACACCCGCCATGCGTTTAATTGGTTTGAGTCCGACAAAAATTCTGGCACCGGCTCCGGCATGGACGGGTATCTGTGGGGATTTTACGCACGTTAAAAAAAGGGGGAAGAATGGAACTTTATATTCTAATTTCCCGGGAATCTCAGTGACGGACTTAGACTTTTTCTTCGAAATATTCTTCAGCAATCAAAGTTACATTTGTATCGCGATACAGAAAAAACCGGTCAAGTGCGAGTCGGAATTGCCCACCAAGGGTTCTGTACACAAATTGCATTCAAGGACGAACTTAAACTACATAAATTGATGATTGCGTTGACTTAGAAGTTTGATTTTTGCATACTTTTAAGACGGTTTAGACTGGAATGTGTGGTATGAATTTCAACTGGAAACCTACACAAATTCTTGAGAAAAAGTAACGTAACGAACACAAAAAGTAACGAACGAAGTGGTGCTAGATAGATAGAGAGATAAAACGTTGGGATGTACAGTAATGTGATAAAAGTAAAAGATATATGGTGTAGTTATCATATAAAACTAAATAAAAGGTGTACTAAAACAAAAGAGAGAGATAGAGAGAGAGAGAGAGAGAGAGAAAAGCACAAAAAAGTAAAATAAAATAAATATACAGCTATACGTAACGTATAATAAACATAATCATACAACTATAACACATAAATAGATATATAAGATAAAGTAATATATGTATAAAAACGAAAAGATAAAGTAAAATAAGTCGTTACATATGAAATTGCCGTTCTATAAGGGTTCTGTGTTTTCCTTTGTCGGTATGGAACCCTAAAAATAATACAACAGAAGCTAGAAATACATTTTTCATAATTAAATCAGAATCGGAACTGAGAAGTTGAATAATTATACGTTGAATGGAAAAAGTGAGTGGTCCCAACTAATGGGCCTTCTCTGACTAATGATCATACTTTTTAATACAGGTACAAATTGGAAAGTTAATTTCAGCTTTGGGCTGACCGATCGTTATGCTAATGAGAATGAAAAATATTACCTTTTCATTCTGAAGTAAAGTTTCGGTATTATTTTGCAATTACAGAGATACGAATATTTGATTACTGTGCTACGGGTCTACGCCGTAGATGTGTTGTAGACATACCTGGCATAATATTCGTAGACACTGGTGGAATTTTGATATTAGAATTTAGGTATTACGTACAAATTTTTAAAGTATTTTCAAGTTGACACTGTATTAAGAAGTTTGTAAAAGATATTTGCATCACAACTAGGACGTGTTCAGGTAACTCAGCCCAGTTCAGTCTTGTCCTGGATATTTTTGGCAAATGATCTATGTATATTTCTTCTATTTGAACAGTGTTTTATACAATATAAATATAAAGATTGCACATTGAATTTTTCATATTTACAGTGCAATACTAATGTCAAATAAAACATGACTCACTTATATTAATTTCCATTACAAAAGAATGTATCCGAATGATTCAGTTAACAGGTCTATCTCAAAGTATCAGAAAGCACACCTTTTCAAATCCTATTATTTTATAATTTAAATATAAAACAATGCATAATATACCTATACAAACCTGCAGGTTCATGCATCAAAGAATTCCTCCCTATCGATGTCAACCGGGAGGGTGGTCAAAAGGCTAGTGGCATTCCCATGTTGAATGTCAGTATCCATACTTTGCGTAAGGAATAAACCGGTAGAGTCTATTAATCGTTTAGAAATGTCTCTAAACAAAAGACGAGAACTTAGACCCCATGATCTTAGCGTTTCAACTATAAACGGCTCAAATATGTAATTACCGCTAAAATTACTATATTTGCGCCGTTTGAGGGTCTCTGTAGTCCAAGGCACCAATGACATTCCATTTGGGCCTTGATTCTGCTAAAGCAAAGTCACTGTCCTACCACGAACACTGCTAAAAATCCATTTAATTTTTGACTGTAAATCAATGTAGTTAAAAATTGATTAAGATACAAAAAAATTAAACGGTCTAGGTGGGATTCGAACCCGCGATCTTTCCCTTACAGGGGGAATGCTCTTACTACTAAACCACCGAATCTTCACCTGAAACCATCCAAATTCCTCAATACATTTATCTGTCCCCCTAGCCAGATGGACGGACGACCTGAAAAAGGTGGCTGAGACAGACTGGATGCGGAAGACGGAGGATCGGAGAAAATGGCGCACATTGGGAGAGACCTACGTCCAGCAGTGGACTGCGGTGGGCTTATTGATTGATTGATTGATTGATTAATTGATTGTTGATTGATTATCTGTCTTACGGTGATGGTGAGAGCCATCTACCGATATTCGTACGAACTATGGGAATCAATGAAATGATGTTGCAATTATTTTTAAACATTAATTTTTGATGACTCCGCTCAAACTATTGAATGAAATTTTAAGCATTTAGTGTGCTAACTATTCAAAATCGATTGAGTGTCAGGCGGGATTCGACCTAGCGATTTTGCCCTTACAGAGGGAAAATTAAAAGACTTTTTGCAAAGTGAATGTAAAATTGTAATCAAACTCTCGGCATTTCATTTTGGACTTAAGTATATTGAAATAAATTCTAAAATTTAATGACATTTTTTGCATACGACATATATAACAATGGTTTTGCTTTAATAGAATCGAGGACCTGGTCTCTTGTTGTCGTCGCGCACCAGTTATAAATACTATGTAAAATATACGTACTAAACAATTATATACATACATATAATCACGCATTTATTCCCGGAGGGTTAGGCAGAGGTGAATTAACACCCACATTTCACCAATCATTGAATTCAGTCCCACATAATAGGAGGTGAGCTTATTGCCGTCTTCCGGACACTATTGTTGACTCGAGCAATGTATCTAAAGCTGAGTCTGGGCTGTATATATCTGTCTGATGTTAAACAGCGCTATCCCTTAGTCGCCTTGTACGACACCGCATGGGAAGAGATGGATTTGCCCAAATTCTACTCTGCCAGTAACCACGCTCTAAATAATAATTACGTCACATATTTCTTGTCTTTTTTATACAGGCTGTTTCTTCAGAACTTTAACCCTAAAATTCTCGACCCTACCCTAATTTCTCTTGATAAATGATAATAAACAGTGACTTAGCAAATGTATATCTTTGGAAGTTTTCTTTTACGGGCTCCCTTATCATTAAGGTCATCCCTTCTATTATTAATCTGTGTATTCTGTAAAATTCATTGAGAACAGGTTACAACGTTAATTATACCGGAACCCGGATTTTGTCACAAGGTCAAAAAGTTAAATGTGGCAATTAATTTTTTAAATGTTACACCAGGATTTATAATCAGTTGCATCTGAGTTATTGTCAAGGCGTTAGGCCGGTGGCGGGTTAGGCATACATATATAATTCATACAATATATTCTATACCCTGTAAAACCCCGAAAGGATAGGCAGAGATGTATAAATACGTAAATTTCGCCAATTATGATTTTCGGTCCCATGAAATAGGGGTTATGCCTGTTGCTTTCAAGCAGGTACTTTGTTATGGCCACGAAAACCAACTATGAAAGAAGAATTAAATTAGCATCATTGTAATCGTTCAGAAAACATCAGACCAACCAATTAAGGTCAACAAAAATACAATTCAATGACGAAAATAGACCCATTTGTGTTGGGGATAGCATTTGGGTAAAACCATTCAAAACTTACCCATCTATAAAAACACTACCCAGTAAACCACATCAGGTATCTCTATTTGTATAATCACGGAAATAATAAAATCATAACCATTCAAAAAGCCTTTATGTCAATATTCATTTAAATTTATCTGAACTCATAATAATATTACGATTATTATTTGTATTCAGATACCAACTTTCGGCTATAATTCCATTTATTTTATAAAATAATCGTAACCTGTGTGTGCCTTATCTGTATCCTTACAGGCCAAACTAAATCACGTCATATGAACCCAGGCTAACCCTCCAAACGTCTAACGTAATTATACAGTAGCGTAACTGTTATGACCTGACAGGGTTTTATAGCGGAGTAATTATTCACTCAATTATGAGTTCTGAGCTGTACTCAATTATGAGCTATGTTCAATTATGAGTTATGTTCAATTATGAGGAATGGTGAATGAAGGTATAAGAGAATTATTATGAAAAAGGGTATTATTATTTGTAAGTTATGGATTGCAGTTGTCGCCTTGATAGTTGTAAATGATTGAATGCTATTAGTCTAGTATTAAATACTAATAACCCATAATTTTAACCAACTTAAAGAAGTATGTTTTAAAAGTTTGTTCACGTATTAATTAAAGGAGGTAGGACACGACGGTTTTTTTCGTCCAATTGAGCAGTCTGACTGGGGGAGTACCTCCGCCCTATAGAATACCGCGGCTATAATAAATAAAGAAAGAAAAATATTTGATTTAAGGTTTAAGGTATAATAACTTCGTGTTGTGTTCCCGGCGGTGAGTAGGGTAGCCAGAGCTCACTGGAGAGATTTTGTGCTGTCAGTGGAAAAACCAAAGGATTGTCCTGCTTTATCTTCTACACTGATGGCACAGAAACTCTGTGTTAACAGGGACCGCAGCGCGAGTCTGACTTCTCTGGTGTTGCTCACGTTCATATTCCTCGGTAACCACTTGCCATTAAGTGGGCCGTGTGCTTGTCTGCCACCTAATGGTATAAGAAAAATATGAAATTGTCTATGAATTGTATTCTTTTAATATGTTTTGTGTTTAGTAGGTAAATTCATTATGAATACTGCTAAGGAGTGGAATAATATTTTTGGCTTTGAGTTTCTAGAGAGCCATAACATGGGAGTCTTAAAGAGTAGAGTGAATAGGTTATATTTAAGCGACATGCTCTACTGTCGGCCATATCATCAAAAATAACAACAAAAATACAATATGATACTTGGACCAAATTACACTTGTGTTACGTAAAACACTGGTACGTATGGTAAGAATTAACTTGTGTTACGAGTCGTCAGCCATCACTTACCAACTGGTGAGGTAGTGGTCAAACACGAGCCTATTAACCATAAAAAACATTAAACAGACCTAAGTTGTTAATTGTTTCAGGAACGGAATCTGAATGAAACACAGGCAAAGTCCCAAGGAACAGCTAGTTGAACAACAATAAAACACAAAAAAAATTACGAGATTCGTTTTTCCAGGTTCAAAATTTTCAATCTAATGTAAAACCTACCAAAATCGATCGTAAGCAAAAACAAAACACAAAAATATACGAGATACGTTTTGCCAGGTTCTAAATTTTCAATCTAATGTAAAATCTACCAATAGTGATCGTAAGCAAAAACAAAACATAAAAAAATTATGAGATACGTTTTTACAGTTTCAAAAATTTCGAACTAATGTAAAATCTACCAATAGCGATCGTAAAAGGCACCGTGAACGCGATGAACAAACGTTATGATTGGCTACCGATGACGCGACATTCGTCTCTGATTGATATCGTAAGATATCAACGACTGTCCGCCGTCCGAGTTCTAAGCACCTTTTAGTGCGTAATCACAAAACGTCCAAGTTGCGTCCACGGATATTTTAGTAGTTATTGATTCTGTAGGTATTAGAACCGGTTTATAGATACGGATGTTTTACTGTGTGATCGTACAGATATACGATTTTCGTACTTTTTTTTATTTAGGACACGCCAATTTGACTTCACCTCGATGGTAAGCTAAAGGCAAAGTCTCAGGAAAGAGGGTCACCATTACAGACACTAAGTAGTGTTACAATGGTGGCACTCAGCTTGGCAGCCTCATCAGATGCTTTATAAAGACTTCATACTACCCTCTCTACTCTTCCTCTTAGCGTTAGTCCCAGTCGCATCTGAAGCTTTTAACTTGAAGTCTGGGGCCAGTCACATATACAAATTGGGTGACAGACAAGCAAACGGCCCACCTGATGGAAAGTGGTTACCGCGACCTATTATCGTGTGCAACATCAGGGGAGTCACACCCGTGCTGCCAGCCCTGTGTGAACAGGGAGCTTCAGTGCGGTCAGTGCTGAAAAGGCCTTTGGTCTTCCCACTGACAGCACTAAAACTCTCCAGTGAGCTCTGGCTACCCTACTCACCGCTGAGAACACAACAGGAGCTTATTATAGCCGTGGTATCGTGGCTCGCCACCTATTACATTGGGACCTAAACATAAACTGGCGAAATGTGGGTGCTAGCACCTCTGCCTACCCCTTCGGGGATTTAGACGTGAGTTTATGTTATGTTTTATGTTATGGTATTCTGTAGGCTGGAGGTACTTCCCCAGTCGGACTGCTCAATTGGGACGGGAATACGTGAACTTCGATTTTTTCCGTGGAGCGACTGCCATATTACCTCCACAATCTATATCGAAAACTTGATATTACCTCTGTACCGGTAATATTTATGACTACCACGTCATAAGTCGAGGATTCAAATTTCTCTAAAAGCTAATATTTATATGCGTAATGTGTATATTCGTTTTTTTTAAAGAACACCAGCAATCGAACCTGCTAATAATTCCTCTAGCCTCCTGAGCTAAGCCAAATTGCTTGTGTTAGCAGTGGATTCACATCGGTAGTATAATGGCCTGGATTCGACACCAGGACTTCTAGATTGTAAGGCTGATTCCTTAATCATCACTAATTGACGCTAATCTGTGTGTAATGAATAAATTGTAAGTATTTACAAAAAAAAATGTCTGTGTATATTTACCGGCAATTTGAAACACATAGCACTAATTAGTTAAGCTATGCTTACTTTGGCTCTCGACAGTGCTGTGTAGAATATTGTACTAGTTTTCATTATTTCATTTATTTACAAACGTGGGTAGGTCCAGTTTCATCATTCACTTCTGCCCTTCTATCCACAATTGTCATTACTTTCTATAAACAAAGAAAATTACAATATAAGTATTTTCCTTCTAACCCTTAGCAAAATAAAACAAAAGAGTTCTTCAAATCCAATCTTTTCCGAACCGGAAAGATACAAAAGGAAGGCTTCAACAAGGAAATTGGGCCTCAACTTACTCACCGAGTATCATAATCGGTGAACGAGGGAAGGGAATCCATTTTGAAAAAAGAAAAGATCTTTAATGAACTTTTCTAATCAACTTTCTTTAAGACTTGTTGTGGTAGGGAAAACCTGTCTGCAACTCGAAACAGACTGACTTTAAGTTTTATGTGAAGTGCATTTTATTTTTGAAATTGTTGCGGTTTTTGGAATTTGTTAATAATGGTGTGTGTTAAAAAGATGATGCTGTTTCCACTTGGATGTCGATTTGGGTGTAATTATTTTGTATGAAATCCTAATATTTATATATATAAGCTAAACAACAAAAATCCTGTATAAATCAGGCTAGCCGTTACGGATATTACCTGTTACAAACAGACTGACAGACAGTTAAACAAAAATTGTATGCATAATAAATGATCAAAGTAACTGGTTACTAAAATTCCTATTTTTAATTAATTAGGGTTTAGTCAAATTTTAAGTTCGTACCAAAGTATTGAACGTCCCATATTCAAGGCAACCGGTATTTGTGGTTTAAATTTCTCAACTTTAAGTATTACTTTTATCATACGGAGAAAATATGTAATTTTTTGTATTAATAAAAAGAAAATTAAAAAATATGAAAAACAAAAGAAAATTTTGACAGTACAACAATACATTTTAAGCTTTGTCCATGTACACATACTTCTATGACAAATCTTGGAGGTAGAATTTAACCATTCCAACCAACCAGCAATACATTAATTCGAGATCCCTAACCTAATCTATTGTATATATAAAGGATTAAACAGCCTAATAACTTTCAAAATTGGAATTGCTTGACTTACTTTGTGTATTCAGTAATAAGCATATTTTTAGTTGTTTTAACTCACAGTAATGTTGAAAAGCAAAGAAACAAACATGAGCTAAATTGCTTTAATAAAACCGACGCCGGTGCAAATATTCGCGGGTATGGCACTCGTAGGTATACTGCACGTTGTTAGTGTGCAATTAATGCGCCAATAACTAGCTGGTGGTGTCAGGCGAGGGTGGAGGTCGCGCCTTTTAAGTACTTTTTAGGCGGTTGGTGTAAGTTAATGTTAGTAACTTTTTTCTTTTTATATTTTTAGTATTAAACATAGGCAAATAAGAAGATAGAGAGAAGTAGTCACTTATACGTTATTAGATAGATAAATAGATAGATAATTCTTTATAATATACCAGCAGATTTACAGTAGCACAATTAGGTAGCATGAATACAGTTCAATGTACAATGGGCAGCCTTATGGCTGAAGCGATTTCTTCCAGGCAACCTTGGGATGGACAGTAATGTTATAAAAAAAAAGATATAGTGTGGTTATCAGGTAAACAAAATGGAAAGTGTATTAACGTAAAAGAGGCAGAGAGAGAGAGAGAGAGAGAGAGAGGGAAACAAGTAAAAGTAAAGTAAAATAACGAGCAATATACGGCTTCACATAAAATATTATCAATATACATATACTGATATACATATATTTTAACATATAAATAGATATATAAAGTAAATAGTACATACTGATATGAAGCGAAAATTATCTGCAGAGCGGATTTGAGAAAGAATAGAAGAACGTGAGGAAACGAAAAGGATAGTAGCGTAGCAGCTAAGGCGTCAGACCTGAGAATGAGAAGAGACGAGTTCGTACACTGGTCATTTCACTAATTTATCTCATTCATAACATAATTAAGTTTGCCGGAATAGGTGAACCAGAATCTGTAAAAAAAAGATATTTAAAAAGATATTACTGTAGAAGGCAGTTTGAATGATACCATCAAAATAATTTAAATTGTAATTTGAAATGAGAATGTCTTCTTCTCCTTAAGATTTCCTTAAAACTTACTATTAAGTACGTGTACTAGTATTTTCTAATAGTTCAACAAATATACCTAACATTATTCGTTGATGAATATTGCAAAACGGAAAAGCGCTTGTTTTAACCTGTCTCAAACGTCACGTCCGAAATGGGCGGACAGATTTCAAACGTCTAACAGCAACTGAAACTGTGAGCGGCAATTGCTGAAAACTACAGTTGAATCCTTAGCAAGGGGTGAAGAATATTACAGCAGTGCGTCTCTTGGTACGGTTGAATCTACTTGAAAATAAATTTAAAGACTGTTTTGTTGGTTCTACTGAATATATTGAAGCAGTTATGGAAGTGTGATAGTTTGGTTGAATTGGAGCTTTTAGTTTTGTTAGAATTTTGTTACTAGTGTGAAAATATAATCTATGAAAATATAATATTATGTTTTCTATTCATCTTTATTTGGCTATCATGAGAGTAATTTTCTTGCGAGAGTAAGTCTCTTGCTTGCTCGCACAAAATAAATTGTAAACTAAAGCAAATTAAAAAAAAAAGAAAAATAATCTAGTTCTAATATAGTTTGCTGAGTTTCTTGCTGGTATCTTCTCAGTAGAACTAACCTACCGAACCAGCGAAAGAATCATTTTCCAATGGTTTATTTGTACATTATTTCATATTTTTATATTATTTCTTGACATACCCAATTGTAAAATTTTGACGTTCATATGTGCTCTTTGTGTGCCTAAACTGAATAAATGAAATTGATTCTTTGATTCTTTGATTCTTCTTTGAATTGCCGTTAGTTGATCAGCAGATATACTTGGAACCCAAAAATGTTATTGTAGCCCCATAGACTCAGGGAGACAGGAACGAAGAAAAGCATCAGCAAGTTCTTGCAGGTTCGGCAGCAAGAGTGTGACATCCCTGGTGTTGCACACATTTTTAGGCCACTTCCTATTAGGTGCTGCTTTTCCATGTGCATGTCAGACACTTAAGTGGTATAAAAATAGGCTTACTGGCAATGTAAATCGTCAACGTCCAATTTAACAAGTCAATACAATTGCACTAGAAGGTTTTACAGAGTCGACAGCACGATTGTGACTTCCTGGTGCTGCACTCGTCTATCACCATCAAATGAGCCGTGTACTTATCTACCACCTAAATGGTGTAAAAATGGTTAAATTTAACTTCAAAGATTTAAGAAAGGTAAAGGTTATCTGCTTAGACCACTATTACATCTGACATTTTAACAAGTTCTATATTGCGCCAAGCCTAAAATAATTCAGTATTCGTGTATCGGGACCATTACTCCTTCTCTACCAATTGAGTTATTTATTTGCTATGTTACAACTTGCGAGCAGTTTATTGTTAGTTACTCGCGGTAATTTTCAACCTTTTTCAAATTATCGGTCGAAAATAAACAGGAAATTATTCGGCAAGGATGATTTATTGGTGCTATCGACAGTCTATAGCATGCCGGAATGCAAATCGGCATTGCATTATTGTTCGCATGTTTTTTTTGAATTTGTATGGCCTCATTAGGGAGCCGCACTGATTATTACGCGATATTGGCTAATTGGGTAGTAATTTAGTTTGATTCATTGTCTGTTATATCGGTGGTGGGTTTTATTTTAGTTGTAAGTTAATTTAATCATGGAGTTTGAACGAGACGTTATACATTATAGTTACTATGTAGAAACCTTTCAAGCTCAAATACCTTCTTTTTCGTGCGGAATTTCGCCAGGTTATCGGAATCCAACCGACTAAAACCACACTCCTTCTCGCGTCTCCAGTAGATTAATTTCAACTGACATCGAGAAAAGGCGGAATTTCTTATTTTTGGGGTGTTCATCGATACACAATCTTTAGTACAGTCATTGTCCTGGAGTGACCGCTGTAGTGACTGCTGAAAAGTAGGTGAAACGGGTACAAAATAAATCACGAAAGAATCAATGGTTTCATTTCAATCACGCATACATTATAAGAGGTAAAAACTCGCTTTGAAACAGATAAAGTATTGTTAAAAATAGAAAACAGAAAGCAGAACTCAATTTCCAACCGCATTTAGAAGCAGTGAAAGAACTTAAAAGCTCGCGAAGGGTTACCGAAAAATTATTTGTAAAATCACGGCTCACGGGCGCTCTTGACAAATCGCTCGCGATTAAAACAGGGATGCCTCTACACTCGAGTCATAAAAAAAGACAGCACTGTCTACTAGGGGATTAAGTGGGAACGCAGGGGAATTTTGGCACAGAAATGATGCACAATAAATATATTTTTACACACTTTATTAATACACTGGATAAATAAAGGCTCCAAACAAAAAAATGGGATTTTTTTTTATGTACAACTTAGGTGGCAGACAAGCACACGGCTCACATGATGTGAGCTGGTTACGTGACCTTTGAAGATGTGAGACACCAGGGGAGTTAACGCCGGGAACACAACACGAAGTTACTATAGCCGTGGTTTTCTATAGGTTGGAGGTACTTCCCCAGTCGGACTGCTCAGTTGGGACGAGAATATTCTGCCTCCTATCGATTATAAATACGCCATAAATAATGGCTCACCACTCTATTTATTGGTTTTTGATTGCTTATCTGCAACCAACGAGCTGAATACAGTTAAAACATACATTTAGTGTGATAGTTCGACAAACATAGCATACCATCATACTCGTACTACTGCTTTTTCTTTTCTATTTGGTACATATTATGACATTGTTTGCGACCTCAAGCCTGTAGGTTTTAAATCTACCTTTTCTGTCTGCCTCGGTTAAAACAGACTGATATGTCAAATGGCTGTTGTTACGTTGTCCATGCGGTTGTCGCATTACTTGGTCGCACACAGTCGCAAGAGGCATTCTCTTGCAGCTTATTCACAAACATCTCTCATTATAACTTAGCATAACTCCGCACATCCACTACAGCATATTCATCTCTATAACACGTGGCTTTTACTTACGTCACCAGGGTTAGTCTTAACTGCAAATAAAAACGGTAAATAAACCCTCTCATTATTTTCTTTTGCCAACCCTAACTTCCTCTTACAGCCGCCTATTTGTCTGGTTTACGTCGGTTAAAAACCGTCGCCCGTAATTCCCAGAGTTCCCGCGCTCCCGGTATGTACACAAATAAATTTTGGTGTCTTATCCTCGATTAATTAGCAGTGTCCATAGTAAACCACTGTTTACTGTTAATATTTTTTGTTTTAAATTCCGGTGCGGGCTTATACTTGTCACCAAATTTAGGGTGGCCACCAATTTTTTTTATAAAAATGCGGTATAAGGTTGTAAGTATAGTTTATTGTTTGTGGTGCACGGAATTTAGGACTTGCGTTAAAAAAATACGCAAAGATAATGAGTTCGTAGTGAGAAATGTTATATGGTTGGGTATACTTCAAGGGTACTGCAAAAGTTTGTTTAAACTACCGTGGTTAGCAAGAAGTCTAACCCCTCGTTTACACCACGAAACAAGTTGTAAACTTATTTATAAAGAACTTGTTGAAGACTTGTAGAAGACTAATCAAAACACAATACTTGTTTTATACATGTTTTACACATTTTTCGTTCACATAGGATGTATAGAAACTATACTGTGGACGCTCATTATACACTGTATTGGAATATGTTGAACCTAGATTAGTTAACAACGTATATTCTTACTGTCAATAAAGTTTTTATTATTTATTATCATTATTATATAGACAACAAGTTGTAAACAAGTATAAAACACATTTGCGTTCACACTGTAGCCTCTGACATATTGCAACTTGTTATTTACATGTTTTATACATAGGTGTAAACGAGGGGTAAGAATATCTAAAACCATTTCAATGATAAAAAAATAAATAAAATGTTGGAAATTGTCTAAAAGTGGAATTGAGATACAGAGGATTGTGAAACAATGGATTCGCATTAGTCGCTGTGACTAAATTAAAGTATCTTTGAGTACAATCCTGAGGTGGAGGTTTCATTGCTAAGAACATTAATAGAGTAAGTTGTTCTATAATAAACTACCCAATATGGCAATAGACCCACTCCCCGTTATATGAGAGCTCGTGGTTCCCGATAGAGTAGAATTTGGACCACCCCCTCTTCCCATGCGGTGTCGTACAAAGCGCCTAAAGGATAGTGCTGTTTAACATCAAACAGATATATATAGCCCAGACTCAGCCTCAGATGCATAGCTTGAGTCAACAATAGTGCCCGGAAGACAGCAATAGCCTCACCCCCTATTACGTGGGACCGAATTTAATGATTGGTGAAATGTGTGTGTGTTCATCTCTGCCTGACTCTCCGGAGATAAAGGCGAGATTATATATACGTATGAATATATGAGGGCAACTGTGAAACCTTGGAAGAAATAAACGAACAAAAAAAAGATATTTTGTCTCCCATTTCAGATACGGAATTTAAATAACAAAAAACGACAATTTATCATTGACTTTCAATTACAAAATGATTGCAAATCGATAATATATCACACCTTATCTGAAAACAATATAAAAACAAATAATTTAACAATTAACCTCAACAGATAACAAAAAAAGTCATACAAATCATGATTCACAATCTAAACGTGAACATTTCTATGCGAGAGTTACCCTTATTGATGGATAGCCAAGCGACAAAAAAATCACAAATCGCAACTAACATAGATCGTAGAGATTTATGCAGCCTATAACGATTTATTAGTCAGCGCACTCATGAATTTGACGCAAACCTTGTTTTTGTCTCGATATAACGCATGGCAGTGACGTCACACACAAAATACGAGGCCAATCCGCCATCGCAGTTTTATTGCTTATAATAAATAAAAGTGCATCAATGAAGTTTGTTTTTAATGTTATAAATTACAGCTATTTTGTTTGGATACTAGATACCTGGGCAACTTTGTTCGTGTGTAATTCTTTTACCGGTCTATATTAGTTTTTGTAGGATAATTTATTCCTGGTGCAAAGGCTGGCCATCGCCATTCAAAGTGGCAATGCAGCAAGTGTGATGGGTACTTTTGCACCGGGAGCGATCAGGGGCGGGTTGTTTGATTAGTTTATGGACTAAGCATTGCTTGTTGTACAATTTTGACATTTTGTATTAATTTGACGAAATGAAATAAAATTTATTTTTGCTTTTAAAACTTCTGTAAATATGTCTAATCAATCAATTAATTACTCTACGGTTTTTACGCTGGCCAGACGGATTGGAACAGGGATAAATTTTGAGTTTTCATTCTCTCGCAATGATATCGCCTGAGCATTTCTCCGTTAGTCGCCTCTTACGACATTCTTCGGATGAGATAAGGTGATACTTGTATTCTTTCTCCGTCACCACACAGATATCCTCAGCACGGATAAACGGAACATTTTGTGGCCGAAGTGGAAACAATCGGTCATAGCCACCCAACATTACGAAAGAGAATATAATAATAGGTTGACTAATATCAAATCAATTAGCCCACTGCAGTCCACTGCTGGACATAGGCCTCTCTCAATGTGCGCCATTTTCTCCGATCCTCCGCCTTCCGCATCCAGTCTGTCCCAGCCACCTTTTTCAGATCGTCCGTCCATGTGGCTAGTGGGCGTCCTACCTTCCGTTTCCCTTCTCGCTGTCTCCACTCTAGGACTCGTTTGCTCCAACGGCCATCGGTCCTTCGACAAACGTGACACTGCCACTTCAACTTGCTTATTCTATGACCTATGTCGGTAACTTTAGTTCTCTGTCGGATAACCTCGTTTCGAATTCTATCCTTCAGAGAAACTCACATATATACATACATAGCCCACTGCGCGACTTTTAAGCTATGGACCAGCCCCACTGTAAGTGTCCACGTCTCGACACCGTAAGTCATAACAGGTAGAACGCAATGTTCAAAGACCTTTGTTTTAAGACATTGCGGTAGGGGTGAAGAGAATGACATATGTATATTGACTGATACGTCTTCCTTAAATATACATAAGTCATTTTAGAAATATACAGGATACGAGTATGTTTGTGGTATTAGATGTCAAAATTCAGCGACTTTTACCACTCCCTCAATTGCTACGTTGGTGCACAGCAGACACGACAATAGGTGGTCTACTGTTTGCAGAGGTACGCTGTAGCCACTGCAGCCACCCCCACACCTACCTTAGGTTCTTACCAACAAACATGGTGTAGGCAATTCATCGGCTGGATATAAATACAATATATCCAGCATAATAATACATAAACTCACTCTATACCTACCTGTTACTGGGTTATTTTATTTTTTTTATACCACTTAGGTGGCAGACAAGCACACGGCTCACCTGATGGAAAGTGGTTACCGTGGCCTATGGACGTGTGTAACACCAAAGAAGCCACACTCGCGCTGCCGACCGTGTAAGCACAAAGTTTCTGTGCCGTCAGTATAGAGGACAAAGCAAGACAAGCCTTTAGTCATCCCACTGACAGCACAAATTCTCCAGTGAGCTCTGGCTACCCTACTCACCGCTGGGAATACAACATGAATTTATATAACCGCGGTATTCTGTAGGGCGCAGGTCCTTCCCCAGTCGGACTGCTCAATTGGGCGGAAATACCGCCGTGCCTCCTCCACTGTTTGCAGAGGTGCGCTGTAGCCACTGCAGCCACCTCCACACCTACCTTAAGTTCTTACCAACAAACATGGTGTAGGCAATTCATCGACCGGACATAAATACAATATATCCAGCATAATAATATATAAACTAGGTTATATCCTGGTAACAGGTAGGTTCAGAGTGAGTGAGCTCGAGAAGAGGGCCAGATCGTGAGGTTTGGCGCTGGGTCGGCCGGGGTGCGAGGGATATGCCTGTCACCCTCACCTTGGGCAACCAAAACGACCCACAGGCGGTGTGCGTTTTAGTCGGTTCGAGTCCGACATAACCTCTTCCACCGGCTCTGGTGGAGAGGTATCCGTATGGATTTTGCGCACGTAAAAAAAAAAAGGTACAGAGTGAGTTTATTACCATCAACGAGAAAATATACAGGTTCATTGACTGTATATAATTTTCCGTGTAATAGAGAAGAAATCTTAAGATTTTCCTGTTGGAATAAAATACAATAGCTATAAGCAGAACTTACTGTATGCATAAATATTTGTGCCCTTCCCAAGTCGGGGTTAATAGGTATCTTATTATGCTAGAAATATTATTCTGAGAGCTCTTGAGTAGAAAATATTACCTGTAATATGGGTCACAGCTGCTTGTAGTTTGTTTTGTTTGCACGAGTAGGCTTCTAGGAGACTTTATACGCGTACATCTGGTTTATTTCAGGATCAAAGCAAAAGGCAAACTGTTTTTACTGACCACCATCTTAGTGAGTAGGCGTTAATGTACAGAAGTAAGTTACGAAATATATTTCAGTCTAAGATAATGTCGATTAAGATAGTAGAAGGTCAAAAAGATTCAGACAGGAATTGTACCCGCGGCTACAGGGGAAATGCTCTAACCACTGGGCTGCGGAGTCACATCTTGAGTGTTCCATATTCTCTTATTAATAATCTAATAATTATAATCATTAAATAATAATAATTTGTTACATTAAGGCACAAATATATAGCTAGCACTAACAGAGACTAAAACAGATCGCCGGCTCAGGTCCCAACTATCGGGGTATAAGCTTACCCACCAAGGCATTTTCCTCACCCTAAGCCATCAACGATTTTAAGAAAGCAGCCTGGGTCTAGAAATCACGGTGTCCTCATTTAAGTCTGTAAAAGCGCTTCTACTAAGAGAGCCGCCCCCAGGCATATGCTCGGAAAACCAGCTCACCCCCTTTCTTGTTCTCCACTGTGCCCTTGGTTAGTCAGAGGAACACGAGGAGAGCCTCCGAACAGCCCTTTACACGACCTGTACTGAATCGGTTGGTTCTGACCGCAGGCAGCAGCACCTGCCCTCCCCTCCCCTCCTCATCTTCGTCCCCAAGTGCACCGCTTGGAGGTTCGGGATCTAACACCACATACTTAACCCGAGTATTACGTTCATACGTTTCTGTGCGTGACGTGTACAATTTATCAACAAAGCGAATAGAAATTCTAAACGACAACTTTGAAAAGAAAATATTTTATACATGAATTTTACAAAGTATGCACAGATTCTAGTTTCTGTAAATTTATATACTCAAGAGCTTTTTGTATTCTTACCTCAAAGGTAACTTAAAAGTCGGTCTAAGTGGTATCGGTGCCAAAGAAAAAATTCAATTAGAACTACTTATGGGGCCACCCACCTTTAGGTAGGATATTTTTATTGCTTTACAATAGTTTATTAAACATAATCTTTATACTAATGTATGTTATTTATGTCTTCAATTTCAGGACACTTATTCTGATAGTAACTCGTTCGTAGAGACAACACCAGAAAATAAGTCCCGCCTTTTAACTTGGAACTTTTTTTTTAACCCGTTTAGGTGACAGACAAGTGCACGGCACACCTGATGGAAAGTGGTTACCGTGGCCTATGGACGTAACACCAGAGAAGCCACACTCGTGCTGTGCCGTCAGTGTAGAGGACAAAGCAGGACAAGCCTTTAGTCTTCCCACTGACAGCACAAATTCTCCAGTGAGCTCTGGCTACCCTATTCAGCGCTGGGAACACAACAAGAAGTTATTATAACCGCGGTATTCTGTAGGGCGGCGGTACTTCCCCAGTCGGGCTGCTCAATTGGGCGGAAATACCACCGTGTCCTACCTCCTACATAAACTAAAAATGACATCGCCACCATACTCAGGCTTATTTTGTGGTTCAGACCATGACAGTGCGGTTTAAATTTGTCAGCATATTTTTATATACAAGTAGCAATTATAGTTCCAGGCATATATATTGATCTCGTGTACACTATAATATGTACACTATAACATGTACACTATAATATGCACAGTACGCGGCGGAGGAGCTCAAACCTACCGATCACATTAAAAAGTGTATTGCTGGGAGGTTTCAAAACACGCTCCAAGATTGTCTGTTGATACTTTACTACTTTCGCTGAAGTTTTCACTCTTTTATCTTCTTAACTTCAACAGTTTAACTAAGAACTATACTTTCACATATGAGCAATGAAAGATCTGGTAAAATAAAAAGATGATACTGGCAATACTTCATGTTGCGACTGCCACGCCGCGGCCAAGGAACTCATTTAGTGGCGCGTACTCAAAAAGCCGACATATTTAAGTTGTCTAGTTTTACGTCATTTTTCTCTACTATGTTAACCAATTGTAATCCACCATGTTCTCGCGTTACGACTGCGTTTGAGACTTCACTCAGAATATTGCTCCCGTACTGATTTAAACAGTTGATCACGAATATTTATGTTTTCTATTAAAAACCACCACTATCACCCATGTTAGTAAAACTCTTTTCAAAAATCTTTTATTTGTACTAAGTGTTAAAACATTCGTAAACTTTATGACCACAAACTTTGGCATCGCAAGTTTTTAGCACTTGTAAAAGTTCATTTTATTTCACAACACTTACGGTATGTTTTTTTATCTAAGACACACCAACTTGACTTCACCCCGCCTGATGGTGAGCTAAAGTCAAGGTCTCAGAAAAGAGGGTCACCATTACAGACACTAAGTAATGTTACAACGGTGGCACTCAGCTTGGTGGCCTCATCAGATGCTTTTTCACGTCCCGCTTTATGGACCCGGGACTGTAGAAAGAAGGAAACACGTGAGCTGGTGATGAATTCCAGGTGTAGTTTGTGTGGCAAATCAAAGATCTCTCCTTCTCCATGGAGTTTACAGTGCCATTAGTACAGGAGACAAAATCAGAAAAAGCCTGTTAAAAGAACTTTATAACCTGCATTAATAGTAAATTTTATTGAAGTAAAATTATTTGAAAGTCATCTGCATAACTTTCAGACGGAATTTTTCATCATCTTGTTTATTTTAAAAATATTTAAGTCATGGAACATGGAGCTGTATAATGTCCAATATTTTTACACGGAAATTGAATTTTCGTACGTAAAAAATGTGTATTAAGTAATTCCGATCCTACAGATTGGAATTACTTTGTTAATGAAATGTATAAAACTACAAAAATTAAAGAAAAAATGATTGGAAATACATTAGATACTTCTTTCCAGATTACATTCCAGAACAAGCCCAACAAATCCATGTCTAGCACATGACTCGAAAGTCAATAATCATTTATTCTATATAGATAATTGAAACGGAACTTACAAAACGTCAAATTAATATTTAAAATTATACAAGGAAGTAAAGAAAAATCATCAGAAAATTATGATTAAATTTAGCACTTTCATTTCCATTTGATATATAGACCTAGCCTAAAGATATGAAGACGGGAGAATGGTGTAATTTGATTCAAGATATGATACTTTACTGTTTCAACTTTGGTTGTAATTCTATAGTTCTCGAGAGTTGAATGATATCTCCCTGAAACCTACGTATCTTGAAGAGCGATTCATGTAGAACAATAATATTAATTACTAGGTTTGATTTATTGTGGGAAACAGTTACAAACTTTGAATCTAAGTAGATAATTAGATCGTTCGAGAATTTGCTTACGGTTTTAAATGATACATTTGACTTTGATGTCAAAATTGTTTAACACATTTAAAATTAACGATTACTATATATTCTATCGTTTATATCTTTCATAGAATAATAAAAATAAAAAGTGAAACATATTAAACTGTTTAAAAAATGTTATCCGCCATTTTGTGGTGGCGGCCATCTTGGACCAGTACAACACACACAACTTATATGTCAAACTTATAACACCCCGTTGTGTTTGTGTCGGGGGTTAAAAAACAAACGATTTAACAACAGTAATACACCAAAAATACTATCGATATTCATTTCACTATTCATTTGTTGGTATTCACTTTTTTTTTACGTGCGCAAAATCCCCTCGGATACCCCCCTCCCCCGGAGCCGGTGGAAGAGATTATGTCGGACTCGAACCGACCAAAATGCACGCCACCTGTGGGTCGTTTTTAGTTGCCGGAGGTGAGGTTGACAGGCATATCCCTCGCACCCTGGCCGACCGAAGGCCATCTCTCACGATCTGGCCCTCTCCTCGGGTGTGGGGACTACAGAGTCCCTAACGCGTCCTCGGAAACGGGGAGGCGCGCGAGGCGATTTGCCCCCGCGGCCTGCTTCTGCCAGGGTGACCGGCGGCTCCATCAGTCACCCCCAGGCCTGCGCTAATGGGGGCGGAGGTCGTTCACCGACCTCCGACGCCCAAGTTGCCTTCGAACGCGGGCGCTTGGCTTGAGATACTTCGTCGCTCCCGCCCCGCCTCCTCCTTTACGAGCATTACTTACTCGCAGAAGGAGGCGCCGATGTTATCTTATCTTGGATTATACTCGTGCTAGTAAAGCACAACCACTAACTGAAATAACTTGATTAATAAATTGAATAACATAGATGTCATATTTAATTGTCCGCAGGCCTAAAAGCGGCTCGATGCTTCTGTATAGCCGCAAGAAGGTCCGTTACCGGCGGGACGGCTACTGTTGGAAGAAGAGGAAGGACGGGAAGACCACCAGAGAAGACCATATGAAGCTCAAAGTTCAGGGAACGGAGGTGAGTTTTGTTCAGTATTGCACTTTATCCATCTGTACCTCATGGTTTCACTCGCCGTGCTAAGTTTTATTCCAAAATCAGAATAATTTACAAAATGTAAAAATAAAAATATTACAGACTTGTCTAACAAATGCACCGTTCATTCGTCCGCGTTATTTTTGTTTTATTGTTCGGATTTTTTGATCGCAACGGGATATTATATAGCTGAAGATGTACAAGCAAAAGAATACAATAATATGTCTGCATAGATAGGCCGCATTGAGGCCTCTCTGCATGACCCTAAGGTAGACAGTCAGATAATGCCTTTGACATTAAGTTCGCCTTTGTACAATAGACTGTGCACGAAGTTAAAAAAAAAGCGGAAAATAAAATGACTGAATACTATGACGCAGAAACCTTGCTATTTGGAAGAAATTGCCTGTATACATTCAACTGTTTACTTGTTCCTTTTATTTATATTTAAACTGTTAATTCCTTTTAAGCGGAGGTATTAAAAATAATTATGTCTCGAACCTTCAAAAATTTCAAAGCCCAAAGTACGTAACAGAAATCAACATAACACAATTAATAGAATTCGTTCGTTAGAACTGATTGCATAGCTAGAGAGGTCACGCTAAAAGACAGACAGCATGAGCGATGGTTGAAAGGGGGATTAAAGAAAGCTAAATTGCGGTTCAATTTTGAATAGTGTTTGAAGACTAGACTTCCAATGTTTGGGCATTTCCGACTGATGCTTGTAGAGAGACTATTAGAAACTAGGTCAATGAAAAAAGCCTATCGTTGGAAAAATTATGCAGATTCAAAGACCACTTCTGTTGGTGCTCTTTGTATAAATGAGTAGTCTTTGGAGTGTACTAGATTATGGTTTAAAACGTATATAACTGCTAGCATTATGTGACATTTTTATTCAATATTTTTTGGAATATGAAGCAATCATTATGTAGATAGATAGATAGATATAAATCACGCCTTTATCCCCAGAGGGTTAGGCAGAAGTGAATTAACACCCACATTTCACCAATAATTGTATTCGGTACCACGTAATAGGGGGTGAGTTTTGTTGACTCAAGTCATGCATATAAGGCTGAGTCTAGGCTGTATATATCATTCTGATGTTAAACAGCCCTATCTCTTAGTCGCCTTGTACGACACCGCATGGGAAAAGATGGAGTGGTCCAAATTCTGCTCTGCCGGGAACCACGTGGCTCATTTATATGTATAAGACATTTAATTTACTATTATATTTACAAAACTTTAAACCGGATCGCCACTGTGGATTCTGGAAGCGAGAAACACTATATCGGTACCGAAAGGTGGTGCGGGAGCAGGCATAAGAACTCAAGCCGAAGACATTCGGGCCGTGAGTTTCTAGCTCCATAGGGACATGGTGGCGGAATGGAAGCTGTGACTTGGACGACCATAATAGTGGCGGTAAGATCCACCATGGGGGAGTGGGTACTGAGGGCACACGGTAGCCTCTCGTACCGGATGACGCAGGTTATCAACGGGCATGGGTACTTCGGGCGGTATCTGCATCGGTTCGGGAAAGTCCGAGTGCCGCCACTGCGACACCGTGCTCGGCGTGGGAAACGCCGAGACGGGAACTGGTGGCAGCCCTCGAAGTGAGAGTTCTCATACTCGTCACCTTGCTCGTAGCAATGGTTCGCTGCGCGGATACATGGACTGCCGGCGCCTCCTTCTGTGAGCAAGTAATGTTCGGGAAGGAGGCGGCAGAGCGGGAGCGAAGGAGACTCGCAAACCCCATAAGCGCGGGCCTGGTGATAAAATTCGTGTTAGAGATCATTACATATAAATAAAGTCATTAGTCCTTTTACAATTTTGTAGAATTAATTATTTATCTCCCTCTAGGGTAGGCAGATATATCATCCAAAAATCTGTTTCTTTCATGTATAGATTAACATAACACAAACATAACATCGTTGCCTAACAATTTCTGTCAATGCAGACAAAATTATCGAGCTAACTTTTTCCTTCAATAAAATAAATAAAATGTTACGAAGTGGCGTGTGTGATAGCGAAGCCACATCATAAAATTGTTAAAGCAATTACTTTCACCTTTTCCTTCTACCATCCACCTTCTACCAGTTACCAGACAACTTTGTTATAAAAGCTGGAAAGAATATTTTGATGAGAGGTCGAAAGAAAAGGGAATCTGGTATAGAACGATTCAGCCCTATCCTCTACGCTCTCCTTGGATTGATGGTTGTGGTCTCAATCGACAAGATACAGTAATTGCACTTCGGCTTCGTTCCGGACACATTCCATCAAATAAATTTGCGTTCCTAATGCGGCAATCAACATCCCCAAACTGTACCACCTGCAATACACTCGATGACCTGTACCATATTTTGATGGAATGTGTACGGAATGAAACGCACAGGGATCCTCTGTTGAAGAGTAGCCTAATGGTGGGGAGTTGTAACAGTGCCCTGTCTGAGCCATTATCGGATACAGCCCGGGCACTGTACAACTTAGTTAAGTTTAGAGGTTAAGCATATGATAACTGTGCATATATGTATTTGTTTTTTTTTGTTTGATTTGTATGTGTTGATTTGTATTTGTATGTGTTTGTTTACAATATGGGCAACATAATCGCTCTAGCGACAAAGCCCTTCAATAAAGAAAAAAAAAAAAAAAAAAAAAATACTTTCACAGTACTTTGCTATTTCGTACAAAATATACGTAACACTGAAGTTATAAAACCGAGGTGTTTCTGTTATTCTTACGCCAACCTTGACGGGTGAAAAATGAATATAGCTAAGTAATTACAGCATGGTTTCGTAGCCCGCCCTCAATCGGCTTGAACGTTTCAACTTTTAGTCAGATTATTTCTGTTGGTCGTAGTTTTCATTTAAGGTAAACATATAACCTTCGGAATCAGCACGGAATTCGCCACAGAATTGCTGCGATATTATTAACATTCGGAATACAGTACAAAGCACTTTGGTTGTGTTTTCAGTAAACGTAGGTTTCATTTTTGTAAGTGTGTTTCACTTCCTAATTACTATCTAATTGATGCTTTGAATAGAATTCAAGTTTAATACATTCTTTTTGATGCTTAGATTTATTAACTGTTGAATTAACTATGTATACCTAAAACAGAACTTGGTCGTTTAATCAAAATAACTTTGAATTATTTTGATAACAATACTTATCTGATGATAAATTCCGTTTATGGATAATGTAAATTGTATCACCGTGTAACCAGGTAGCCTTGTTTTTTATTCATTTGGTAGATGCGTCTAACGATAGTATTTTCACCCTTTCTTGCGGTTTTCCATTGTCCTTCTCTTTTCTCTTTTACATGGAGTGTAACGTTAAATACCTCTAGTCTTGCGACCTTAATCTGCTATAACCTTTTCCTATCAGGTGTACTAATAGATTATTCTAAATGTCTTCGAACTTTTTTTCCATCCAATGGTTACCTGGAAGAGATTGCCACTGTGCGAAGGTTACCAAACTGTACATCCCCAAAGCTTGTTTAAATCAAATTCATGTTGTTATTGTGAATTAATGTTTAAAGCATTTAGTATACTATCTATTCAAATAGGTTGAAGGTAGAATTTCTTTTATCGGTTCCATTGGGCCCGCCATCTTTCTCTTACAAGGGGAATACTCTGACCACTGAGTCACCAAACTTTCCTAAAGTCCTCGCCAAGTACCTCCGCCCTACAGAATACCGCGGTTATAATAACTTCGTGTTGTGTTCCCAGCAGTGAGTAGGGTAGCCAGAGCTCACTGGAGAATTTGTGCTGTCAGTGGCATGACTAAAAGCTTGTCCTGCTTTGTCCTCTACACTGACGGCAAAGAGACTCTGTGCTTACAGGGTCGGCAGCGCGAGTGTGGCTACTCTGGTGTTACACACGTCCATAGGCTATGGTAACCACTTTCCATCAGGTCTGCCACCTAAGTGGTACTAAAAAAAAGAAATAAATCTATTGGTGTACTCTGTGAGCAAAAAAATAGACTATAAGCAAACAAATTGTTGGTATCCCTTTGCGTACACATTAAACATCAGTGAAACTGCTTCAGTAAACATTTACGAAGTACAATATAGCCCTAACGGTAGGGGTATCTATAAATTCGATGCATTGACATCGGCTGATGAATAACTAAATGGATCTGAAGCAATTAAACCTGAACAAGCGCCCAACACTAATTGCTACAGAATGTGGTTTATTGTTGACTATTTTTTTAATTTGAGGCTTGACTTTATAAAAGAGTAATGAGCGAGATGTAATGTTACGTCTCAATAATACAATCTTTTTGTTATTGTTTTTGAATATACTGTTGTTTTTATAAATGTTTGTCGTCGGCTGTGTCTTCATCTAAATCATGATATTTATTTTCGCATGACTTTATAGTTTCTCTTGTAACTACAAACAAACCTCAAGGTGTAATATATTTTTGAAATGTGACATCTGGATACCAATACAATAATTTAACTCTATGGAGGTTATCTGATGATTGAGCTTAGACGTTAATAGTGGTAAACGCTAGTAACTAGTAAACTAATATTTGATGTTTTTTTATAACATAGTGGTAATATAGTTAGTAACAATTGTATTATTATTATATATTATATATTGTACGCATGTTTCTACAAATAATGATAAATTTATTTTTATCTTTATATGGAATTCTTGTATAACACCCGAGGAAAAAGATGGGTTGGCCTTTGTATTCCATTTCTGAAAATCGTCAAGGATTAACTACACAGACTCTCAACTCTTCTCAACTCAACTCTTTTTACTCAACTCTTTCAATTTCGATTAAATTTTTCGTATATCAAAATTACTATTTTAATTTATCAGAATTACTATTCTAATAAATTGTATCTAAAAATTATGTCAACGAGTTCAATGCTGTTACTCATAAACCACCTGTGAACGAACACTCATCAAATATTGAAATGTTCAATTCAATTTTGTATTTATTATCACTCTCACTATTAAGATGTGATAAAGTTTACTTTTCAACGTAAAATAGAATTATATTGTTGGATAAAATTATATTGTTGGAATAAAATATGTACGCCATTGATATAGTTTCATTACTCATATATTAATGAAATAGTAATAGCATACTATTTAATTAATATATCATTATGCTGCTTGGAGCTGCATGGTTTCCGGCAGAGTAGTATTGGGACCACCCCATCTCTTCCAAGTGGTGTCGTACAAAGTGACTATCCGGGCTGTGTAATATCGGACAGATATATACAGCCCAGACTCAGTCTCATATGAATGGCTTGAGTCAACAATAGTGCCCGGAAGACGGTAATAGGCTCACCCCCTATTACGTGGGACTGATATAAATGATTGGTGGAGTGTGGGTGTTAATTCACTTCTGTTTAACCCTCCGGGGATAAAGGTGTGATTATTTATATGTACGTATATCTTTAATTAAATTATGTCACCATAATGCTAAATTAATAATAAAATTATAATAATATGTACAACTCAATTTTACATGTATATTTTTTATTCAATGTTATTTTGATATGGTTTTCACTATTTTTCTGGCGACATTCTCCAAACTTCTGTTTCATTTATTTCATCTTTCTGCCTTTCCAATTTTTTTCAATATCACCATTGTCTTCTGCCTATCGTTGTTCCAGTTATTTTCGGTCGGTGCATTATTCTCCTCTGTTATTTCTTTGCTTGCTGTATTCACTTCTAATTGTGGCCGGGACACGGCAATAGGGTCACCCCCTATTACGTGGGGCCGAAAACAATGATTGGTGTAATGTGGGTGTTCATTCACCTCTACCTAACCCTTCGAGAATAAAGGCATGATTATGTGTGAGTGTGTGTGTAGAAAAATAACCATAGCTCGCTTCTCACTTAAAATTATTTTCTCCACGATTATCCAAAGAAATCTTGTTTCTATCTATTGGTCAATTAGTAACACCCTAGACTTGACAACTGTTTCTCTAATACTACCTCATCTATTTTCTTTACAGTATGGCTGACCTTTTCAGTCCTCTAACATCATATTTCAAACGCTCGTTCCCTAGCAATTTAATTTTTATGTTTTGCATTAAAACCATTTTTGAAGTGAAAATCTCTTTAGGTGCATTGAGCACTACTAGATGTAGACTCCATGGTACCCTCACCCAAAGAGAGCCAGCTCGAAAGAGATGGCCTTGAGTCGGCCAGGGTACGAGGGATATGCCTCCGGAAATTTTATCTTCAGCTACTTATGACTCTCGGACGGCGTGTTTTAGTCGGTTTCAAGTCCGTCATAACCTCCTCCACCGGCTTAGGCGGGGCGTTTAATACTTTTGGGTGAATAAAAAATCATGTAACTTGCGTTATCGTCACTTAATGCTTGGATCGTCACCGTATGCGTCACGTCACGATGATATAATTTCCGAGTGAAAACTAACTAAAGTTTCCACTTCTATCTGCAGTCTGCAAAGACTACTGCATGTTTTTATTTTCATTAAAATAGTATTGAACCATTTTGTTATTGATTTGTGTAGGTCCTTTTTCTGTCTGTAGCTATTGTTGTCCTGGATCGCGCTTACATCTGAAATCGTTACTGCTTTAATCTAATGCAATATCAACTCGAAATTCCATTTCGTAACACTTGTATTCCAAATTTTATTATTACGATTGATTATTACGACACGACGGTATTTCCGCCCAATTGAGCAGTCTGACTGGGGAAGTACCCTACCTTCGTGTTGTGTTCCCAGCGGTGAGTAGGGTAGCCAGAGCTCACTGGAGAATTTGTACTGTCAGTGGGAAGACTAAAAGCTTGTCCTGCTTTGTCTTCTACTCTGACGGCACAGAAAGTCTTTGCTTAAAGGGTTGGCAGTGCGAGTGTGGCTCCTCTGGTGTTACACACGTCCATAGGACACGGTAACCACTTTACATCAGGTGGGCCGTGCACTTGTCTGGCACCTAAGTGGTATAAAAAAAGACTACTCTGCATTTTTTTTTGCATTAAGATAGACTTGAACTATTTTGTTATTCATTTGTGTGGATCCTTTTTCTGTCGGTAGCTATTGTTATCCTGGATTGCACTTATATCTGAACTCATTATTGCGTTAGATTATATCAACACGAAATTCCATTTCGTAACACTTGTATTACGAATTTTATTTCCATTGTATTATTGATTTAATCATGATATTATTGATACACTTTTACCTACCTCTTCGGGGACTTACAGGCGTACGTATTGATCTAGCCCGTGATGTGTCAGTAGACCTATCCGTCTAATGTGCTCGAGTAGACGCCTATACCCGCGGGAAATCATGTGTTAGTTGGCAGGTCAACTGCCTAATGGACACGACATTAACACATTAAAATAGTTTAAGTGGTAATTGAGTTATTGATCGGCTGCGTGACCACGTATGTTGGACACGTCATCGTATGACCCGTGTAACTGGAGCACTTACAATGAGTTTTGGAGTTTTAACTGTTAGTAAAAGTGTTGAATAGTCTCGCTTTAAAACTATTATACCCAATATAGATATCCCTTTAATAGGTACACATATTGAGAACTCACTTGTACTTTTTCACAGTATTCTCTATTTGTTATTAGACCTGACTGCTTTCGGCTCACGGCATCCTCAATGGGTTGAGGATGCCGTAAGACGAAACTTTTAAGGATCCTCAAACAAAAATACAAGTGTGTGAATCAACGGTATAAATAGACCAAATTTTATTTGTCACGGGAAGAGATAGGGTGGCCATATTCTACTCCATCGTGAATCACATCGGCATTATACAAGTAATTATTATAAATTTTCGATTTTTGGAGTTTTCATTAGCAAAAAGCCCCAATACAAGGTCCACCCCATCTCATCCCGTGGGTGTTGTACAACGTGATGAGGGATAGATGGGGTTGTTATCCATTAAAACATTAATGTTTAATCTGAGGCTTTAACTGTTTTATCTTTTTATATTCACATTCATCAAAAGGTTGCCTGAAAACTTCTAGCTCTGACGATGAGACCTTTCGCTGCATAATAAGTATGACACGTTGTTTAGTAATACATTTTTTTTCATTTGATGGTATTAGATTATTTATATGATCTTGAAATAGATTTGAATCAGAAAAAGAAATACTAACATTTAAACTGTTGCATTCCAATTTACATGACGTTAACATAATGTTAATGGGTAATTAACGAGATAATGGCATAGATACATCATTATCGTCACATCGGGTATAAGTAAATCAAAGGTATGGAAATACATACATACATCATAATCACGCCATTATCCCCGAAAGGTTGAGCAGAGGTGAATTAACATTTCACCAATCATTTTTTTCTGCCCCACGTAATAGGGAGTGAGCCTATGGCCGTCTGCCGGGCACTATTGTTGACTCGAGCCTTGTATCTGTGACTGAGTCTAGAGCTGTGTATATCTGTCTGATATTAAACAGCCCTATCCGTTATTCGACGTGTACGACCAGTACGACATAGCATGGGATGAGATGGGGAGGCCCAAAATCTGCCGGAAACTACACGTAAAACCATCAAAGGTACCATTATCGCGTTAATTTTCCGTGAACATTATTAGAAAAAGAAATAATTAATAACATTAAATCACCAAACAAAATGGAAATACGCTTAGAAAAGCAACGACAAATAATATAGTTTACAATACATCCGCTGTTATATCGGAAATATACAAAATGTCCATTACTATCAGGTGGCACCTTCGTCCACTCACAAACTTATGCTAATCATTGTGCCAAAACTAGGTCATAGTGGGCTGACTTTACCGATATTCGTTACAATATAATCATCAAAGAGTAAATTCGTCCAGTTCAGGTACACTTTACACTGCCCTAGTGCTTTTTGCCCATAAACAAGTGACAGTCTTGCGTGCCTGCTTGCTGAATGGGCCAAGTTGTAAGCGGAGATTTTAAGGTGTAATGTGTGGGACAAGAAAAATATTTTTTTTATATTCTTCTTTTGCTACAGGTATATAAGTAAATACTTAAGCTAAGTTAAACTTTCACCTCGGAGTTTGGGGTCCGCTTCACCAGTCTAACTGCGAATTTGGCAAAAGTTCGATATTTTCCGTGAAGTGACTGCCACTTGACCTTTACAACCCGCGATATCGAAGCATTGGAGTTAGACCAGTTTTTGAACTTTTTAGGGCTCTTATTACCCGTGACGACTGCCATAGATGTTGGTTTAGTAAACAGGATCGGCGGCTTAACGTACTCTCCAAAGCATGCATACAAATATTTGCACTGAGTGGGGATCGAAACCGCACCTCCTGCCTACAGGTCACGTTCATTACCGCCACTCCACGAAAGCTGTCAACTCACACTCGCATCTGTATAAGTCTAAAAAAGATAAAGACACCGCTAGTAATAATAAAATATTCACTAGCAAAAGTGCGAATCTAATTTGCCTCTTCAAATTTTTTTTTCACCCACGATAATGTTTGTTCTGGTAGTACGAATATCCAATAAAAATAACAAAATTAATACATGCTTTTATCTAATTAAAGTCTGATTTATTAACATTTATTTTTAAAATATTCGCATCAACTTCGGAATATATTTACAAGTCAAATTATAAACTGTATCATAACTTTAAGATTTGTTTTTGCAAAAGAATACCTAGTAATGAAAATCACGTCAGTCGTCCATCCCAGAGGGGTTAGGCAGATGTGAATTAACATCCACATTTCACCAATCATTGTTTTCGGTCCCACGTAATAGGGGGTGAGCCTATTGCCGTCTTCCAGGTACTACTGTTGACTCGAGACTTGTTTCTGTGCCTGAGTCTTAGCTGTATATATCTGTCTGACAGCCCTATCGCTCAGTCGCCTTGTACGACACCACATGGGAAGAGATAGGGTGTCCCAAATTTTACGCTATAAATACCGCAAGTTAAATAAAAGCTTGTAATAAAATGAAAAATGCCACACTTTAATAACTTAGGCCACACGACATTGGCACCAGTCCAAGCCCATTGTGGGGCTACAAAACATCGTGCGCCGGCTCTAGATATCATTGCGAGAATAAGTCCAGTTTAGGCGTGAATTAGTGTTTATTGGGTTTAAAAAGCGTTCAGCCCGGGTCCCAGGTTGTATGCAAATGTGATGGCCACACGAATTCCGAATGGTATAGACGGAAATGGCTTAATGAGCAACATCTATACAATTTCGGAATTTATATGTCCTGATTATTCTTTATCTTTTTAACCTTTGTGTAAAATAGATTGTATTATTTGAACGGTTGTGTTTTGTTAAAGTTGTGACCTACTTTCTGAGGGTATATGAGTCTTACCTCCGTTGGTAATTTGTTATACCTACTGATTGACGGATGGCGCTTTTATGCATGCTTCTGTCTCAGAAGTTAGGTATTCCTATTGCAGCAAAATTCTAAACCAAAAAAGAACAGACATCTGAACGAACGAACATCCGAAGTGAGAGATTAGACAGTTTTTTTGAGGCCGTATTTTCATTTATGCAGTCTCATAAAGATATACTTAAGTTTCTACTACTATTGCATGTACGCTATTAGCACTTACGCCATCATCATCGTCCTTGTTAGTCCCGTTCGCATCCGAGGCCTTAATCTCGGAGTCCGGGGTCTGCTCTAGCATCTACTTCAACCTGTATAATCTGCCTTTCTTCTATTCAATTAAATAGCAAACTTAAAATGAAGTGTTCTTCACTCTGTCAATGGATATCGATTGTATGTTTTTTTTACGTGCGGAAAATCCCCTCGGATACCCCCACCACCGGAGCCGGTGGGAGATGTTATGTCGGACTCAAACCGACTAAAACGCACGACACCTGTGGGTCGTTAGGCTATCGCAGGTAAGGTTAACAGGCATATCCCTCGCACTCGACCGACCCAGAGCCACCTCTCTCAATTTGGTCCTCTCCTCGGGTGTCAGGACCACAGAATCCCCAACTCGTCCCCGGAAATGGGGAGGCGCGCAAGGCGCACCGCCGCCGCGGCCTGCTTCTGCCAGGGTGACAGGCGGCTCCACCCGTCACCCGATATCGATTGTATGTAGCAGTATCTTGTATTGTTTCATTTGTGCGAGTCCTATAAGCGTTGAATGTCGATTAGTCAATAGGGCAATAGGCCCTTATTGACATTTGAAAAAAAATGACAATGAGAGCACAACGCCCCCTTTACTAGCTAGAATTTAGGGCTTCATGTCCATATCATATTTCTCGATTGTTTATAACTGTTATGAATAAAAAAGGCTCATGATGTCACTAGAGATTGCGCTTAAATTTTGAAACATTTCTGTCTTACAACGAACAAAGACATAATACAAATATATATCCAGCATTAATTTCTGTCGTCATTAGACAAATTTTGATTCTCGAATCGAAATACCAACATAAAATGAAAGTTGAACAATGTTATATTTAAAATAAAATAAAATAAAAATGAGAGAATGTCGCTCGAACAATTCCGCTCAGTTACGTTCCGGTTCGTTACACTACAGAGACGATAATCCGGACGATTTTTTTCAATAAAATACTCCGGAGGCACATTTTTGGTACGCTTTGTTCGATTCGATGTACGCCTTTTGACTTTTGTAATCGATTTCTAAACAAGGAAGAGTTTCACAATTAGGCAATTTTTATGTATGTTCCAGATAAGATAAATCTTTATTGTGCACCAACAAAATTATAGTAAATGTACGGATAACATTATGATAAAATGTACAAATGGCGGCCTTATTGCTACAAGCGATCTCTTACTCGTACAGGCAACTTTTGGATGAACATGTCATTTGTCTAAACAGTAAAAAACAGTGTTTTTTTTTTGGTATGTCCGGGGAAAATACTTTACTAATTTTGTCGGATTTCAATGATTCTCTGAGAAGTGTTGCATGGGAAGGGAATAATAGAATGTTAATTTCATAATGTAGTATGTATTACGGGTTACTTTGTGGGCTTTCAGTCAACAACCTGTACTCACTGGCATTGTCTGCCTGTTCATATCATATAAATTAAATAAACAAACTTATAAAACAGATAATGCCGAATTAATTTTAATGGAAATATTTTTTTAAGAACACATTATGGTAACTGTTTATTAAAAAAAAGTCTAAAAGCAGGAAATGAATATGCGTTTTGTAATTTTTTTTTTGTTTTTATTATAATAAATAAAGTGTGTCTGTCTGAATGCGTGGACATGCACATTTAGAGAAAAATTGGTGAAATTATTAATATCCTAGCCGATGATTTAAAAACGTGTTTTTATAATCAGTAAAACCAAGCGTGAGACATGATTTTTAATATTTACAAACTAAATTGTTATAAAAATGAGTATATTTGTAACGACCTACAAATATTACGGAAAATTACATTGTACATTCTGTTTTGATATTGCGACCATACATTCTGTACTAGCAAATCATTGAAATAACTTGTACCATAGAAATAAATTATGTATACTATCTATAGATTGTTAGATAGGCAGGGAATTCATTATTACACATTGCGACTTGAGACGGTGCGCACTGTGCGGTATGAAAGAAACTTCATCCCACGCACACTCAAGCTGTGGAATGACCTCCCTGCTGCGGTTTTCCCAAGCACCTACAATATGAGGTTCTTCAAGAGGGGCATCAGAAGGTTTCTTAATGGTCGACAGCGCGAGTGTGACATCCCTGGTGTTGCATGCGTCTATAGACTTCCCATCAGGTGGGCCGTGTGCTTGTAAGCCACCTAAGTGGTATAAAAAAAAAAAAAAAACCAGCAGTTGTGCTGACCTCTAGATCGTGATCCACAGGTATTTATTCCTGGGACAGCCTGTGTTCTCTTCTAGACAGTGAAGATGAACTGTTTCTGTGCCAAATTTAGCCGTTCTGGCGCCATTCAAATTTTATCATTTGTACCTAGTAGTACCAAGTAAGATAGATGAATGTAGGAGGTTATTTTACATTAATTAGGCAGTATTATTATAATTAGGTATATGGATCGAGTTACATCACCCTCAGATGCTCTCGACAGAATGCCACGATATACGAAGATTGGTTAGGGAAGCGATTGAATACAAAAAGTAGGTATAAAAATTTCAATCGTGAGGTAGGGTTTCAACTGCGAATGTCTGGTATCCAGTTATCCGTCTTTGCAAACACAACCGGGAACAAGCCAAAACAAAATCGCGAGTGGATACAGTAAGCATCGTATGTCGTGAACGTGATTGATATCGGTTACAAGTTTGTAGTGAGAGTCAGAAAAGAACTCGAAACAGAGTAGATCGATATACTTACTCCTGAAAAACTTTTCACTATTCATAGCCAATACTCCAGTTGCTCCGTGATCATAGTGCTTGCAACAGCGCCGAAATATCGGAAACTCAGAACAATACAACATGGTAAATATCCTGATAACTTTAATACTAATGTGAGTGACCATGATAGTTTAAAACCTATATAGTATACTTGGTGTATAGCATTAAAACTAGTTTTTATACAACGCTATACCTAAAAGCAAGTTGAATAAAAATGTGTTAGTTATAAAATACTATTCAAAACAAATTTATTAGGTGCTCATTACACATTCAAACAAACAGTTTTTCTTGTCAGACTTGACGGGTCTCGTGTGAATGGATTGAAATAACAAATATTCTGCGATTTACATACTAAATAATGCAAAGAGTTTTATTAAACGACGTAGAAGCTCGCTAAACGTTGATCCTTATCTGCCTTTTTAGTAATATTTTAGCACCTAAAACTATGGCTGCTAAAGCATAAACAGCCAGAATGACCTAAAATCTTAAAATAGCACGGACAGTATAGCTATCTCATTCTCCATAACGACGTTAAAGTTAGTGTGAAAAGAGACAAATGTATGTATACTGGTTCTACTTTTCACGGTATATAATTTTAGATCTATGAAACAACGATTAGATTTTGAAATTATTAAAGTAAATTAAAGCAGTTAACTACTTTGCATAATTTTGAACTAACTGTTAAAAATTATAAACGTTCCAATTTAATTTTCATACAAAATGAACACTTAAACTATCGTGATAAGGCTTAAAATCTTGTAAATTTATTTTGACAGTAAACCTACAAGCCTACATGCAATGCACGCCATTCCAGGTTTTGTTTATTTGACCGCAAGGCCGGAGACAGACATGCAGAGTAGACCATCTGGCTTGAACTGACTTTTGTATACAGGCCAATATTTTTTCTACCCTAGTGTGCATGAGGTTTTATTTCTTTAAATGAGTCTTTTTATAGATGGTAAATGCGTAGGGTAAAAGAATTTTGTGGCAGAATTCTCCCCTTTATTTTTAAATGAGCGTGGAGAAAAGTGTGTTTTGGTCTATTTACTTTCACGTAGAAACAAACAACTGATAATAAAATTACTTTGTAGCGTACAAAGAATGCTGGTAAAAGTTTACAGAGAAAAAGGATCATTCTTTCAATTAGTATAGTATAAGAAATAACATTAGCAACTCGATACAAAAATGGTAAATAGAGCGCTGGTTTACTTAGAAGATTTATATTTTTAGTGCACTTTTTAATGTTGTACTAAAATTGTAAATGTGAGGATTTATAGGAAGTAGAACACGACGGTATTTCCGTCCCAATTGAGCAGTCCGACTATTTTATTTATTAATTAAATAATATATATATATATATATATATATATAATCAGAATTACTTAATAATCATGTTTCACAAGAGCCTATACAGGTACAAAAATTTCGTTTTCGTTTTAAAATATCGGACAATATACAACTCTATGTTCCATGGCTTAAATATTTTATAAATAAACAAGATAACTCCGCCCTACAGAATACCGCAGAATTAATAACCTCGTATTTTGTTCTCGGCAGTGAGTAGGTTGCTAAAGCTCAATGGAGAGTTATTGTGCTGTCAGTGGGAAGACCAAAGGCTTGTCTTGCATTGTCTTCTACACTGACGGCACAGAAACTCTGTGTTCTTACAAGGTCGGCAGCACGAATGTGTCACCCTGGAGTTGCATACGTCCATAGCCTACGGTAACCACTTTTCATCAGGTGGGCCGTATGCTTGTCTGCCACCTAAGTTGTATAAAAAAATGTTAAAGTTTGTGAATCGATTGAGATAGGAAACAAATTGAATTAGTTCAGGTGGGTATCAAACCCGTACCGCAGGGCACGCCGTAGTAACGGCGGTAAGACCCATCATGGGGGAGTGGCTAGAGAGGCCACACGGCAGCCTCTCGTACCGTCTGACGCAGATGATCACCGAGCACGGATGCTTCGGAAAGTATCTGCGTCGGATGCAGAAAGAGCCAACGTCCGAGTGCCATCACTGCGACGCGAGCGAGGACTCAGGTCCGCACACGCTCACCGAGTGTCCGGCGTGGGAGACGCCGAGGCGGGAGCTTGTGGCGGCCCTGGGAGTGAGGGTTCTCACGCTCTCCACCTTGCTCGCGGCGATGGTTCGCTGCGCGGATGCGTGGGCGGCCGGCGCCTCCTTCTGCGAGCAAGTAATGCTCGTGAAGGAGGAGGCGGGGCGGGAGTGGCAGCGGGAGCGACGAAGGATCGCTAGACAAGCTGCCCGCGCACGAAGGCAACTCGGGCGTCAGAGGTCGATGAACGACCTCCGCCCCCCATGAGCGCCGGCCTGGGGGTGACAGGTGAAGCCGCCTGTCACCCTTGCAGAAGCAGGCCGCGGCGGTGGCGCGCGTGGCGCGCCTCCCCGTTTCCGGGGACGAGTTGGGGACTCTGTGGTCCCCACACCCGAGAAGAGGGCCAGATCGTGAGAGATGGCCCTGGGTCGGCCGGGGTGCGAGGGATATGCCTGTCAACCTCACCTTCGGCAACCGAAACGACCCACAGGCGGCGTGCGTTTTAGTCGGTTCGAGTCCGACATAACCTCCTCCACCGGCTCCGGTGGGGAGGTATCCGTGGGGATTTTGCGCACGTAAAAAAAAAAAAAAAAAAAACCCGTACCGTCACCGTAAGACGCATATGTATAGGAAGATTTGTATAATTTCAGCCAAGGTTCGATGGCTCAGTGGTATGAACATATCCCTGCAAGGCAAAGATCACGGGTTCGAATCTCATCTGAACTATCTTTTTTCCCTATCTTAAGCGATTCGAATAGCATACTAAATGCTTTATAATTTCATTCAATAAGTTTGTGAAGATCTTTGTTTGCTCGTAACTCAAATCATACTCAAACAGGTGAACGGATCTGGCGGAAGTTTGATACAGAGATAAATAAGTAAATAAATAAATATTCTACAAATGAAATAAATATAGTTTATAGATAGATTATAAACTGGAATGACAGGCAAACTGTTTGTTCCAAAAGATTTTCATTTCAAGGATTTTTTTAAAGGAGTCGTTCGATATGACAATGATGCCACTAGTAATAATGAATCACACATACATATATTATGCACATGAAGTGTATATGTACAGAAGCAGATGCAGGGCTCTTGTCTGCCTGCAATTAAAGAAAATAGACATGAACACATGTATGTGTACTTAATTTATACTTTATTGTACACACACACAAAATTATACAGAATAATAAATGAAATGTACAAAGGCGAGCTTTTTTTTTTATCTAAGACACGCCTATTTGGATTCACCTCGCCTGATGGTAAGCTAAAGGTAAAGTCTTAGGAAAGAGGGTCACCATTAGATACACTAACTAATGTTACAATGGTGGCACTCAGCTTGGCGGCCTCATCAGATGCTTTTTCACGCCCCGCTTAAAGGACCCAACCCGGAACTATAGGAAGAAGAAAACACGTGAGTGGTAATGAATTCCAGATCTTGGTGGTGCGGCATAGAATAAAGTATCCGAACTCAAAATTAAGCTTAACTCAAAATTGAGCTTAACTCAAAATTGAGCTTAACTCAACATTGAACTAAACTCAAAGTTGAGCTGAACTCAAAATTGAGTTTTCTTCAAGTACAGCAGTCAAATTCATTATCAACTGGTGGCAACTATCAATGATGATGAGCTTTTTAAGATGTTCCAGTGTAGGTACTATGCGTTTTTTTAATCCCCAAGGATATGTAACCCTCCCCATTACCAGTGAGAGAGGTTATGTCGGACTCGAACCGACTAAAACGCATGGCGCCTAGCATAACACTTATTCAATCAACGTAATTGCAAAATAAGTGATGTAGATTTTTGTAATATTAGAAGTTTCTTTGCGAGTACTTTATCTAAAAAAAAACTTTAAAAATCTTTCCTACTAGTTTTTAATGGCAGAGTAAATTAAGTTTCGAAACCAGCTAGTTTCTTGAGAAGCGATAAAAACTACAAATTGAATCTGTATTTAATTCCAACAATATATCTTTGTTTTGTTGTCTGAAAAAGCATTTATGTTTTGTGTGAACAGGCACTGCAGACTGATATATGAATTCAATTCAATTTAAACGTTTATTTGCTTCAAATATGGTTCAAAGCTGTTTGTTCATTGTTTTAGAAAATCCTGAACAATTTTTTTATTTATCACGATACTGTTTTCAACAGTGAGAGTACAAGGGAGAGGGGATTTTGAAAACAGTCGAGATTTTTTTCTTTTTACCTGACCTCGACGAAGCAGAAGGATGGTAATGATTTTGACAGGCTATGTATATATGTACTTACGTATGTGCGTATGTATGTAGGTCCATCTGTTCCCACATAGCTCCTCAACCACTTATTAGAATTGGATAAATGAGATATCGTTTGCAGCATCTTAATCATCCACTGATTATATGCTATATTATATTGTGTCACTGAATCTATTATTTATCCTCTAGCGGTCCTAAAATGAGTTTAGGACCACTAAGTACTGTTAAAAAAATAATTTGAGATAAACATGTCGTGTTTGGAATCAACTGAAAGAGCTTAAGCACATTTCAAATATGTATAAATTATACCTATTGCTTGCCCTTTAATAATATAAATAAAAGTTTCAAATTAAAACCCGACTTCTGAAAAGTCACGCTCTAAAAAGTATCTAGTAAACAAAAAAATATCAGGGATAGCAGTGGTCGTATGCCTTTTAGTCTTACGAAATAATACATTCTAGGGAAAAGTGACACGACCACGGCTATCCTTGATATTTTCTTGTTTAATAGGTACTTTTTAGAGCGTAATTTTTCAGCAGTCGGGTTTTAGTTTGAAACTTATTTACTAGTGGAAATGGAATTCCAACCAGTTCTCACAACACATTCGAACCTATTCCTGGAATATTAAAACATATGTTACTCCATATTATAAATATATCCTTGAAACAAATTTCAGTCAATCCTGTGAAGCTGTTAGAGCGTAAGTGAATAACATACATACATATAATCACGCGTTTATCCCCGGAGGATTGGGCTAAGGTGAATTAACACCCACATTTTACCGATCATTAAATTGATGATGATGAGGATGAGTCTATTGCCGTCTTCCGGGCACTATTGTTGACTCAAGCCATTCAAAAATGTGGAACGCTTCACGATATTGCGATAATTGAATAACAAACATCCAAACATCTTCACATTTTTAATATTAGCAAGATTATCAGGATATTATTTATTTCCGATAATCATACTAATGCTTTAATGTGATTAGATAGGTACAATGCATGAAAAGATGGGTGTTTTTTAGCTACTTTTTATCCCAGGCACAGAGAGCCTTGGAATGGAATCAGTATCTCAAGCGGGCTGAGCCGATTGTAACAGCCAGTTAAGGATAAACTCAGAGTATTCAATTTTATGAGCTCAGAAAGAGCGGCATTCAAACGGCCGCGGAATAGACTGCGATGCTTTTCACAATGGCTTTATCGCATGAAGAAGGGTAAAGATTTTTAGATAGTAGTACCGAATGCTCCAAAATGCAATAAAATAGATTACATCTTTGTATAATATTTATAGGAGGTAGGACACGGCGGTATTTCTGCCCAATTGAGCAGTCCGATTGGGGAAGTACCTCCGCCCTACAGAATACCGCTGTTATAATAACTTCGTGTTGTGTTCCCAGCGGTGAGTAGGGTAGCCAGAGCTCACTGGAGAATTTGTGCTGTCAGTGAGATGACTAAAGGCTTGTCCTGCTTTGTCCTCTACACTGACGGCAAAGAGACTCTGTGCTTACAGGGTCGGCAGCGCGAGTGAGGCTTCTCTGGTGTTACACACGTCCATAAGCCACGGTAACCACTTTCCTTTACTCTAAGTGGTATAAAAAAAAATTGTTGAGATTTTAACAACTTTTAGTATCATTTAAGTAGCCGCGTTTCCTTTTTTGTAAGCAGATGCTCTTAATGCATTGCTCATTTTATGAATGTGAAAGTTTCTCATGATGTTTTTCTTTCCTATGTTGCACCATTAAGGCCGAGTTCATTACCAGCTCACGTGTTTCCTTCTCCCTACTTTCCGGGGTCCTTTACGCGGGGCGTGAAAAAGCATATAATGAGGCCGTCAAGCTGAGCGTCACCATTGTAACATGGTATATATATCTACATATAAGTAATGGTTACCCTATTTTCTGAGACCTTGCCTTCAGCTTATCATCAGGCGAGGCGAAGACTGATTGACGTACCCTATTTAAAAAAAATGATTACCATGGGTTGCCGGAACTGGACCAAAATTGCATGCGGACGAAGCCGCGGGTAACAGCTAGTATAGATGTACCGCGAACATATTCCCGTCATAAAAGTTATTGTTATTCTAAGCTATATTTCTAATCTTCGCAACAAACTTCATCAAGATTTGGTCAGACGTTTTTGAGTGATTGAGTATCAAACATCCACATTCATAAATGCATCCTCCAATTTTAAACAATAGTAGAATTAATTAAACATAACATAACATTAACTCACGCCCATATCCCCGAAGGGGTAGGCAGATGTGCTAGCACCCACATTTCACCAGTTTGTGTTAAGGTCCCAATGTAATAGGTGGCGAGTCTATTGCCATTAACCGGGCACTTTTAAACCTGCGATAAATACACAAATAACTTCGAAAAGCATCGAAAAGTCATTGGTGTGTGCCATGGTAAAACCTGGCATCGAACCCAAGACCTCGTCTCAGCAGTCCATTACCCATACCACTAGGATTAATTATCCATAAAAAAATTGTTTTTCATTCGATGCACGTAACCCTAATTACAAAAACGCCGGCATTAAATCAAAAACGCTTCATGCTAATTCTGTTTGACGGACGGACTCAAATAAACGTGTTGAACTTTTTAATTCGTTCATTTCGTTCAATCTACGAATGCATTCATGTGGAATACACTTCGATAAACTGGTGCAGATCCACGTCGATTGGTCTCGCTAAACCGGATTTTACTGGTTCAAGGCGGACGTTTCTAGTGCCGTGTAGTTTTCGCCAGTGAAATTTTGGACGAGTTTATTTTAATATATTTTATGAAAACGTTTATCGATGTGAATTTTAATTAGATGTAGTTTCTAATCAATCAGTATAAGCACTCTTTTAGTTTGTTGTGATTTGAAGTACAGCCAACGACAAAATTAGCCTAACAAATTCTAATTTTGTGGTAGAAATTTGATGGCATATGCTACTGGTGGTAAAAATTTAATGGTAGAATATATTAACATAGTGCTTTTTTATACGCCAATTACTCTGTGATACAATTTATAAAAAGGTTTGCAAAGTCTAAGTGCTAGTAACTTATGTCGTTGTACAGTCAAACGCTAGTAAAATATTATCAGTGACTAGCTGAAACGTCTCGGCTACGTACGGGAAAACCTTTTCATTTCTGTGGAATCTTTGAGATACATATGTACAGTTAACCTTAAAAGTTCTGACTGCAACTATAGGATTTGTTACACATATTGAGAACACACTAGTGTACTATTTCCAGGGTATTTTTTATTAGACCGGTTTCGCCTTACGGTATCATCAAAGGTCATTGTAAACCTTTGAGGATGTCGTAAGGAGAAAACAGTTAGGTCTTAAAAAATCTGCAGAAAATATACAAGTGTGTATATTTTTTATACCACTTAGGTGACAGACAAGCACACGGCCCACCTGTTGGGAAGTGGTTACTGTGGCCTATGGACGTGTGCAACACCAGGGGCGTCACACTCGCGGTTCCGACCCTGAAGAAACCTCCTAATGCACCTTTTGAAGAACCCCTATTGTACGCGCATGGGAAATCTGCATCTGTAGCAAGGAGTTCATTCCACAGCTCAAGTGTGCATGGAATAAAGTTTCTTTCGTACCGCGCAGTGCGTACCGTCTCAGGTTGCAATGCGTGAGGATGAATTGGTGCGGTGCGGCATCATGTCAAATTCCACCGAGTGCCATCAATCAACAGCATAGATAGTGTGTAGCACTTGTATATACTTATATACATAAATACCTACCAGGATCTTGTTACTTACATAACTTTTCCAAAGTTTCTACATAAATTACTTAGGGCACAGCCTATAAATTACTTAGGTGGCAGACAAGCGCATGGCCTACCTGATGGAAAGTGGTTACCGTGGTCTATGAACGTGTGTAACATCAGAGGAGCCACACTCGCGCTGCTGATCCTGTAAGCACAGAGTTTCTGTGCCCTCAGTGTAGAGGATAAGCAGGACAAGCCTTTAGTCATCCCGCTGACAGCACATATTCTCCAATGAGCTCTGGCTACCCTACTCACCGCTGGGAACACAACGCGAAGTTATTATAACTGCGGTATTCTGTAGGTACGTCCCCAGTCGGACTGCTCAATTGGACGAATCTTTTACAAGTCAAATTAAATGTGTAACGATAGATTTTTATAGATATTCTCTATTGGTCTAAAATTTAGATTACGATGGTATATATTCACGTCGATTCTTGTCATTACTACCTTCGATACGATGGCATGGATTCGGCAGCGCTCGTAAAAGTCTAATTCACTCACGAGCTAGTCTTCGTACGGATATTAAGTTGTGGTACAAGTGAGGAACGAAAGCGGTTTAGAGCTTTATTCTTTAAACCTAAATGCGAGGCAGTACTTGTTGTTGCGTACTAGAGGTGACACTTGCGCGTTTGCAGCTCTTTAAAATCGTCTTTAGCCCCTTTCTAATGATTCTAAAACATCTAGTCTTCAGAAAAAACCACAGTGTACCTAAGTGTTAATGTTAAAAAATATGATCCTAAAATTTTATCTTATTATATTTTTAAATATAATAAATATTCTACAACACTATCTACAACGTTATCTAGACCCATGGTAAGCATAGCTTAACTAGCGTGTGTTATGAAATCTAGAATGCGTATGCGCATACTTAGATACTTTTTTTTTGTAAATACATACATACAAACACCCAGACCAATGCAAATATACATATTTTTGCATACAAGCGAGAATCGAACCCGCGCCTCCTGTGTAGCAATCGCGTTCACTACTGCTACGCCACAGAGGCTTGATTTTACTACATCTATTAAATTATAGTAGATATAGCTATAAATTAGCGCCTCATTCAGTTAGCATACGGCCCAATGATTCCATACTAATGTCATTTTAATACAACAAATTTGTAACTAAAATGTAATAAATAGCCTTAATGAAATCGCTTATTGCTTGTTTCTTACGCCATTCTTTCTGGAAGCCCGGATATCCCTCCTGAAAAACCCACTACAGAGCCGGTTATTGGCTCGAATGGTCTCGCAAAAATACGATTCGTCTATACGACTACCATTTAGATCTGAATGTCCATTTCGCAGCCCCACCCCTCGCCCGGATATTTGATTGAGGCCAAAGGCAAGGTGGTCAATGGATTGATGATGTTGATATTTTTAGCACATTCACAAAAAATACACGCATGTTTTTATTGGTCGACTTGTAGTTGGCTAAGGTGATGTTGACTAACTTTTTATTCATGATCTTGGCTATTGAAGAGCAACAGAAACGTCAGGCTAAGTGTTCAGCACATAAAAATAATTTTAGTTCGTAATAGTCTAGATACAGTCCAGACTCTGCCTCAAATGCATAGCCTATTGCCGTCTTCCGGGCACTATTGTTGACTCGAGCAATGCATCTAAAGCTGAGTCTGGATGTATGCACTTACATTTTCGACAGTATCTAGTGGTATGAATTTGCAAGTGGCATTCGGATTTTTAGCATTGATATGGAGTCTAGAAACATTATCCATAGACGGTAATAGGTTCGTAAGTGTAAACATACCGGACGCGGCTTGGGCGTCGGAGGTAGCAAAACGACCTCCGTCCCCCATGAGCGCGGGTCTAGGGGTGACAGATGGAGCCGCCTGTCACCTTAACAGAAGCAGGCTGCGACGGCGATGCGCGATGCGCATCTCCCCATACCTGGGACGAGATAGAGACTTTGTAGTCCCCATTACCCGAAGAGGGCCGTCTCGTCTCATAAGAGACGGTCCTGAGCCAGCCGAAGTGCGAGGGATTTGCCCCAGATATTCTCACCTACAGCAACCTGCGGTCCACACAGTTGGTGTGTTTTTTAGTCGGTTCAAGTCCGACATAACCTTCGCCAGCTGCTCCAGTGGTGGGGGCATCCGTGGGCACTTTGCGCACAATAAAAAGAAAGTGTAAATATACCTCCCTAAGTACTTTGTAATCATTGCTCTATTTCATTGTCTTAACGCATTCTATTACACAGTACTCGTACAGCTTTTTAAATTATATATTTCTCTTATAGTTATAATACAATAATTGTGCAAATAAAACCCATCTTTAAAATTTCAATACACTATATATTTAAAGTGAACACTAACTGAAAACTAAAGCCTTGCTTTGCCAAACGCAAATGGGCCATTCAGATTGAGAAAGTGAAAACTATTTTCAACACAGATTTCAAATTGCGATGTAGAAGATATCTGATATTAGAATAAGGAAACCGGTTTAGCTTTATCTTTTCGTGAAAAGGATGCAAAGGTCCCTGAAGAACACTAACTTACATAATGGCGCTTCTTAGTACTTACATTTTATGCAAAGGCACTGTTAAATTCAACGACTTTGTCTAGAAAGTGGCAAAACGAAGTGTTCATATTAAGATTTTACGATGTTTCTTTTTGAATTACAAGGTATTTACATTTACTTACGCTTTTTCTCTCTGGGGAAGGCAGAAACAATAGCCCGCCATCTGTGAGCTTCTGTCCTTACACATTCCTGGAGCCTTCTGCTGTCATTAAAACTTGCACGCAATTAAATTTCATCAGTTATTATTTTAGTGTGGAGTCGACTTTGGCCTGGTAACTACAGCCAAAACTTTGTTTTATACCACTTAGTTGACAGACAAGCACACGGCCCACCTGATGGAAAGTGGTTACCGTGGCCTATAGACGTGTGTAACACCAAAGGAGTCGCACTCACTTTTAGTTGTTTAAGCGTGATTGAGTAACAACTAACAACATCCAGCCTTCCATTTGACCACAGAAATATAATTAGGTTAAAACGGCCATGTGAGCAGGCAGAAAAGTGTGGCAACTTTCAGTCAATGCCTGCCTTATAGGGCAGGAGCTTAAATGGAGATACCCGGGGACGAGATGGGGACTACGTGGTCCCCACACCCGTCTTTTGTGAGACTGCCCTCAGTCTCATAAAAGACGGGGCTGGGCCGGCCGGTGTGCAAGGTATATGTCTCAGATAGTCTCACCTCCGGCAACCTGCAGCCCACAGAGTCGGCGTGCGTTTTAGTCGGATCAAGTCCGACATAACCGGCTCCGGTGGGGGGGTATCCGTGGGGATATTGCGCACAGTAAAAAATGCATTTCTTATCTATCGTGAGCATTTATTTAAGTACATTGAAAAAGTTGCCATGCGCATCATGCAAGAGATTACTACTTATACCCTATGACGGCCTAATAGTTTTTTATGCATAATATGGCCAAAGCTTTTTCGAATAAATACCGAACCGTAAATATGAACACAGCGAAATAAAAATTACTACACTATGAACACAAAAGATATTCATGACCAGACAAATAGTTAAAAATGTAAATACAATTCATATATTATGACCATTGTATTATTCAAAAATTAAAATATTGGGTTAAAACCATCGTAGAAAACCAAGTACAAAAATTTAACACATTTTTGTGGGTTTATTCTGACAAATACCATCTGCGGCTTATTTTTATACACTGTAAATAAAAATTATTGCAAGCAGCAATCGTAGCCGGTACAACGACCAGTGGCAGAGGCAACACGGCCCACGTGCTGCGCAAGGAACGCTGAATAATACATATTGCACAACTGTGACCGTTGAGTGGGACTATCTGACTTGTTAACACATAAGCGGAAGCGGTAGCGATTTAGAAAACGTTTTCATATCAACGATACAATACAAAATTTTACGTTATTTCTTTATAATTTTAATTCAATTTAATTTATTTTATTGGGTACAAAGATGATACTGGTAGGCATTTAGGTTCGTCCATATTTCAGTCAGATTTTCATGCAATAAAGTTACATTTTATGATTTTGTCTAATAAGGCATTGTACTGTCTTGTAGCGTATTTTTTTATACTTATTTTATCTTCTGAACGAATGACCTGACTGACTGAAGTGATTACCAAATCTATAAATGTTTCCAATATCAATGTTAGCCTTATTGCCTTTAGGTTGAGGGATTTTCCAACGTAAGAAGTTTAATTTTATTGATGAAAATTCTTGCTTGCAACTTAGGCATAAATAAACAATATCTGTCAATAAATATTTCACCCCTGGCAACGATAGGATACAGACATAAAAGAAGAAGAAAATAATATACTTGTCACCACATAGTAAAGATATTCTTTACCTCTTGTATATTGTGTATTCAACACTTACACATTATTGTACAATCAGCAACAATACGTGACTGTAAACTAGCTATAAACAAGTTTCTACCCAATCTACAGAGAAAAGCAAACATTTTTGTATTTTGTCAAGTCGAAGTAATAAGGTATGGCTGGTTTTTCTTTCAAACGGATCAAAGGCACGACATCTCACAAAAATGTAATAAAAATGTTCTGAAGTTTTATTGCGTTCTCACAAGAGTTTTTATTATATATAATCTGATTGCTTATCCCGGAATAGATATATCCGAATTTGGAATAAATATATTACATGTACCGGATCGAAGGTCGTTTATTTATCTTTCTTTTATTGAGTATTACTGTTTTTGAGCGAGTTGTGTGTATCGGGTGTGCGATATGCCAGAGGCTGCCTCACTACCGGTAACTGATAGCCCTAGACGGCAGAGCGGTTTTAGTCGGCTCGCGCCCGATATAACCACCGTGTTGGCCTCGGTAATCCGAGTGGATTATTACCGCAGGTTAAAAAAAAGGGATAATTATGTGTTTGGTAATCGAGATTGATTTAATATTTAAAGTTAATTTTAATGACATATTTTAAGCAATAAATATCCTAGCTACTCTTTTGCCCTGTAAAAGACTGTTTGTGGGTTCGAGTCCCATCTTGAGCATTCACATCTTCCAATCTACATCGATTATAAAAGTGATGTGAAGTAAAGTCTAAAGTAATGTTTAATTGATTTTCACTGTAAATTATCGTAACATGTATGAAATAGTATGAATTTTGAAAAAAGTTACATGCCAACTATCTCGGTGCCACAGATGTGCACGATCATGGGAAGTGGAGGAGTACTAGCAGGAAAACGGATCTTGGGCTCCGATGTGAAGATGTAATCGGCACACGATAATGCTAACTTATGATATTGATGATTAATGTTTGTAGAAATGAATACATTTAACTGTATGCATGCTACCTATGACCTGTACCAAGTTGTACTGTAATCTATTGGTGTACAATAAAGAATTATCTATCTATCTATCTGTATTTCGTATCCGCTAAAGCCTATGCCTTAACCCGTAAAGGTGCATAGAGAGGCTTTCCTGGAAAACGAAGTTAGTTCAGGTGCCAATTCTAGGTCGAGCTTGGTTAGGCTTGTTTTACGACATATGTGCCATGCTTTTTAGAGTCCAATAACGAAATTTTCAAATATTAAGCCGTAACTAGTTCTCTCTATTGGTTTTATGAACTGTTATGAATTGAGTTTGACATATAAATAGTTAGGTATATAGGTACTCTTTAGTGCTCACCAAACATAGGATACAAAGAGTACATAGTATATGGTAGTGGGTTTTTTTTTTCTTTTTTTTTTACGTGCGCAGGAGGAGGTTATGTTGAACTCGAACCTACTAAAACGCACGCCGCCTGTGGGTCACTTTGGTTGCCGAAGGTGAGGTTGACAGGCATATCCCTCGCACCCCGGCGGACCCAAGGCCATCTCTCACGATCTGGCCCTATATGGTAGTGGGTTGTACAGTGGGCGTTCTTATAGTGATCCGCGATTTATTACAGACAGCCAATATATGGACTATATTGTTAGAACTAGGGTTATATGGTTCTAGGGTCTACCTATGTCCATTATACAATTTGAGGACATTAATTTAACCGTTGGTGCCCCATATGAAGAGGTCACTAACTACAGCTAATATATTTCAAGGTTTTGGGAGTTTTTTATACAATTTAGATGGCAGACAAGTACACGGCCCACCTGATGGAAAGTGGTTACCGTGGCCTATGGACGTTTGTAACACCAGAGGGGTCACAGTCGCGCTGCCAACCCTGTAAGTACGGAGTTTCTGTGCCGTCAGTGTAGAAGACAAAGCAGGACAAGCCTTTAGTCTTCCCACTGACAGCATAAATTCTCCAGTGACCTCTGGCTACCCTATTCACCGCTGGGAACACAACACGAAATTATTATAGCCGCGGTATTCTGTAGGTACTTCTTCTGTAGGTGGAGGTACTAAAATAATCTAGTTCTAATGTAGTTCGCTGAGTTTCTTGCTGGTATCTTCTCAGTAGAACTAATCTACCGAACCAGTGAAAGAATCATTTTCCAATGGTTTATTTTTACATTATTTAATATTTTTATATTATTTCTTGACATACATAATTGAAAAGTTTTGACGTTCATATGTGCTCTTTATGTGCCTAAACTGAATAAATGAAATTGATTCTTTGATTCTGATTCTTTACTTCCCCAGTCGGACTGCTCAATTGGGCGGAAATACCGCTGTGTCCTACCTCCTTGAAAAATTAACAATTACGATTAAACAAATTTTACAATTACGATTAAACAAATAAACAAGAAAGTAGTAAGTGAATATAAAGAAAGTAAAATAATTATAATATTCTCAAACACATTTATACTGCCTTCTAGATTAGACTCACTAATCATATACAGACAAAATAATATTTTGTGAGTTGACAAAGATAAAAAGGTATCTTCCCTTTTTGTCATTATAACGTTGTCTCCGTTACATTCGAGGCCAGGGTTCACTCTACTTCTTCTGATTTCGCTTTTCTTGGCTCTTACAGAAAAAACTGCTGTCTTTTTTACGTGCGAAATATCCCCACGGATGTCCCTCCGCCGGAGCCGGTGGGAGGGGTTATGTCAGACTCGAACCGACTAAAACGCGTGGCGTCTGCACGTCGTTTTTGGTAGTCGAAGATGACGTTGACAGGCATATCCCTGTCTTCCCAACCCCAAAAGTAAAGTGTACGCCAAAGTCCCTTCAGTTTATCAGAAGGTGTATCGGCTTGCAGTCGCAGATGAGGTTACCTCTAATCTCAAAGATTTTGATGAGTCCTCAATCCAATCCTGTAAAGATACACTATCCGTCCGTATAACATCCATTTGTGTAGTAACGGAGAAAGAATACCAGTATCACCACCCCATCTAATCTGAAGGGTGTCGCAAGAGGCGACTAACGGAAAAGTGCGCAGACGATATCACTGCGAGAGAAGGAAAACTCGAAACAAAAGCCTGTAACAACACGTCTGACCAGTATGGATAAAGTAGGCCAAGGCCTCCCAACATTGGAAGAGGCCTTTGTCCAACAGTGAATTGAATAGGTACACCAAACCTAACAAAAACATTACAGTCCTATTATCAGCATTAAATTCGTGCCTTTCGAGTTCGGACTAATACGTAATCCTAAATTATGTAATCGTATCGTAAATAATGTATAATTATAGGTAGGTGTATATAATAAGTATATATTATACGAATATATATAAGTGCCTAATATATTTAAAAGTATGTGTACGAATTTCTTATGTATTATAGTGTGTATGTACAATGTATGTAGGTATTATTATTCTGAACATAGATAATATGACAATAAATTATTTTGCCTGCACCTACCTCAATGTATCTCTGCATCATCCTAAGGTTGACTGTTAGATAATGCCTTTGGCATTAAGTCCGCCTTTGTACAAAATTACTGTGCATAAAGTTGAATAAATAAATAAATAATCGTATAAATATCGGTAGATGGCTCCTACCGTCGCCGTAAGACGGATATATGTTTAGTAAAATTTGGATGGATTCGGGCGAAGGTTCTGTGGCTCAGTGGTCAGAGCGTTCCCCCAGTAAGAGAAAGATCGAGGGTTCGAATTCCGTCTGAACCGATCCGATTGCTTCTATTTCTTAATCGATTTATTTAGTTAGCATACTAATAATACGTAATCATTCTGACGTCATGAATATGTTTGTTCGCAGTGTATTTACGGGTGCTATGTCCACTCCGCTATTCTGCCCACGTTCCACCGGAGGTGCTACTGGCTGCTACAGGTAAGTGTATGTTTCATTATTCATTTTATTAAGATTAAGTTATTATTTTAGTATAGGTTTAAACTTTTTTGTATTATTATAGTAGACGTGCGTCCGGTAAGCGTGGCTTATAACGTTTGCAGCACCGTAATTTGGTAATTGTATCAATCAATCAATCAGCCCACCGGAGTCCACTGCTGGACATAGGCTTCTCCCAATGTGCGCCATTTTCTAACAATTGTATAACCGGCAACAAATCCCTGCTGCGGTTTTCCCAAGCGCCTACAATATGGGGTTCTTCAAGAGGAGCATCAGATGGTTTCTTCATGGTCGGCAGCGCGAGTGTGACACCCTTGGTGTTGCATACGTCTCTAGGCCACGGTAACCGCTTCCCATCAGGTGGGCCGTGTGCTTGTCTGCCAACTAAGTGGTATAAAAAAAAACATTTTAACGAACAAAGTACTCAAAATGAACTTAATTCTTGGGTTTTCCACCCTTCCTGTTGACTGATATTTAGTACACACTATTAGTTCGGACAATAATATAATTTTAACCAACATAAATTAATAATTCAAAATCCCCCGTCATTAACAACCCCCAAAAAGTCGAAAATAAGTTGTATTAGTTAGCCCTAAAACTTTGATATACCTAGGATGTTATACATATTTTGATTCAAGTCTTGTCATGTCGGGGGACCCTAACTGGTCAACACTACGTCATATTATCGGAACAATCCAAGGTCCCCCCGACAATGACAACATTTGAATCAAAATATGTATTACTAGATATATCAAAGTTATAGGGCTAACTAACACAACTTATTTTCGACTTTTTGGGGTTGGTTTTTTGTGACTTGAATTCGGTGACTTTCGTGAATTCGGTTGTAAGATCATTTTGAGACTTTGTTGGCAAGATCGTTTTGACGCTGACTATACCATCAAAGGAGAAAGGAACAACCTTCACAGAGAGAGAGCAGCTTAAGTTGTTTTTATTTAATAGATCAACTTAAGCCGAAAATAGCTTATTTTACAAGAACATGAATACATACAGAAGACCAGCTTCATACGATGAGGGAAACTGCACACTGAAATTGATAAAGTTCTACTTAAGAAAATCTCAACTTGATTCTACTATCTTGCCAGTTATGAATTGTATTATATCTACGTGTCTGTCTCTGTGTGTGTGCGTCAATTTTTAAGAATTTTTAAGAAACTGATCTTCTGTATCTAAATTATTTGTTGTTCTACAGTATAAAATTAATTTGAGTAAGAGTGCCTTTCATGTGTATTTACTTGACTGTTTCCAAAAAAATAAAACGAACGAACGAACTCGTACGGGGCTATTACCCATGCTCCCACCAAAATGACCAACTGGAGGTCCCACAGCAATTTCTTTTGCCCGTAGTCCCACCGCTCTATGACTCAGCGTATATGATAGTTCCAGTGGGACCACAGTTAATACAGATTACCCATGGTCCCACCAGTACGACCCACTGGTGAGATCACGGACAAATACAGGACATAATTGTAAAGCCACGGCAGCAGTTAGTTGTTATCCAACGACCATAAGTCACATATCCAAAATAAATGTACACACTACTTGAAACGAATAAAACAGCGTTACCAATAATGCAACATAAAACGTTAAAGCAAAAGCTAACCTCAAAATATTATTGAAACTTGTATCTCCGTTTCAATCTGTACATTTCACTCCTCGCTTCTTGGAAGTCTGATATATCTTTATACGCGGTAATCTCTCGGTAGGAGAAAACATTTTTCAGACTTCGGAATGCATCGGGTACTGTGAACTGAAATATGGGATATTGAAATACGCGTCTTTGATACCCGGCTATTGATGGAACCGCGAATTGGAGGCGCCGCTTCCAATATTTGTGAAATATTTTCAACGGAAAACTCTCTAATATTAATGGATACTCCGACGGTTATTTATGTGGGTAAAATCTTAGGATTAAAGTTTAGATTTTCAATTTTAGTTTCGGTGTGGAAATCTGATATGTCGTTTAGTGTTCATATTAATGTATATCTTTAACGAGATAGATCGAGATTTATTTACACCTACATCACGCGAACTATATCCAATCTCACACAATCTCCATCCATCCTTTCAACTCGGAGTCTGGGGTCTGCTTCTTCCTTCCCGTTTTGTTTAGCTTATACAGTTTCTAAAGCGACTGCCGTTTGTTCTCCTCCTCAAGAAGCAAGCCTGTGTCAGAAGTTCACACGTCCATCAGTAGGCGTACTGTCCTGTAGTTAAGGTTAACTTGGACCCTGAAGATCTTAGTGGTACACAAAAACCAGAATATTTAAGGTTTTCTCTTCTCCCTCTCTTTGCATGCATATGTGTTCCAGTCAGTTCAGGTTCGAGGAATCCCCCTCTCACGCACGCACGTAGAATTAAAAAATCTTCTTCGATCGCTTTTATGCTTCTATTACCACATATCTTTTGTTATTCTAGTTTGGTAACATGAAAACCTCTCAAATGCAAAATCATTGGGCTTACCATGAAGTCTTAAAACAGGCCAATAATTGAAGGGCTGTCATTATTAAATGCATAAATTACTATGTAATCCCATGTAAATATATATGATAACGAAGTTACATTTGCAGTTGGTAGTATGACAGCAGTTCAATTATTGACCTATTTTAAGCGTTTATGGTACGGACCTAGACATATTACTCAATCGGTTATAGCTGCTTAAAATAACGAAGTAATAATCTTACGTTGATACGTATTACTTTGTAATCTAAACGTATAGAGATATTTGATTTGGTTTGCAAGTCTAGACGTCAGAGAACAGGTGAAACTTTGCCAGTTCAATTTGTACACAACGCAACCAAAACTATATATTAGTGCAACTTTAGCAATACTGGAACAAACTAAGAACGTCATTTGTCGAACGCTGAACTTACTTTGTTTCAAATAATATTGACTTCAGTCAGTGTAGACTCTCAAGCGGCGCAAATATACCAATTTAACTGGTAATTATATTTTTGAGCCGTTTGGAGTCGAAACGTTGGGTTCGTGGGGTACAAGCGCGCGCTATTTAAAGAAATAGCGAAGCGACTAATCAACGCTTCCCGTGACCATAGGGCTGGCCTTTACCTCGCTCAAAGAATTGGCATCGCCATTCAACGTAGTAATGCCGCCATCCTTGCACGGGCACGGTACCAGCAGAAATCGATGAGGAGGAATTTTTTGATGCCTAAAATTGCAGTCTCTCTCTATTGCATTTTTGTATATATTGTACAGTTAGCACAGTATTGTATAAATTTTATAAGTAATATGTGCATATTTTTCTGTAAATTATAAAAATCACTTAATTTAATTAATAAAATAACCCCCGTAATACTTCTTCAGTTAGTATATTTTGATTTAAGATGGAAAAAAGGTGTTTAAGGTCACACCAGATTCTTAAATTCTTTATTATACACAAGAAAATAATACATCAACAGGCAATCACAAATACATCTTGGTGTACAAATGCGAGTTTACCTCAGTATTGAGTTTCTTAACTCAGTATTGAACTCAGTATTTGTGGCTGTCAAAAATCTCCTGTGCAAGTTGATTCTTTTCTCTCTTGTTTCGGACGGCAGTCATTCCTATAAAAGCAATGATAAACTATCATCATCATCTTCTCATTAGACCCGACTGAATTTGAGGCCTCAGATTCAAGGGTACGCTTTGCGGGCTTTTATTTGTCCATTTCACATGGGTTTGGGTATCCATGCCAGTGAGAGTGTTATCTTCTATGAAGCTAAGCCTCCATCCGGGATCCAACAGAAGCGTCATTGCTTGGAATTTGTTACTACCTATCACCAGCCCAACATCTGCTTCTATCATTACACACTTCATGAACTTCCTCTACTTTTTTCTCAACCTGTTTCGAGCGCTGTCGTTCATCTATTATGTCCAATACTTCACCAATTTAATCAGTATCTCAGAATTAATGACTACTATATCGCGTGAGCGGGGTCAACGGCGACAGTAAATCTATACTAATATTATAAAGCTGAAGAGTTTGTTTTTTTTTTTTCTTCTACCACTTAGTTGGCAGACAAGCACACGGCCCACCTGATGGAAAGTGGTTACCGTGACCTATGGACGTCTGTAACACCAGAGGAGTCACAGTCGCGCTGCCAACCCTGTAAGTACAGAGTTTCTGTGCCGTCAGTAGAAGACAAAGCAGGACAAGCCTTTAGTCTTCCCACTGACAGCACAAATTCTCCAGTGAGCTCTGGCTACCCTACTCACCGCTGGGAACACAACACGAAGTTATTATAGCCGCGGTATTCTGTAGGGCGGAGGTACTACCCCAGTCGGACTGCTCAATCGGGCGGAAATACCGCCGTGTCCTACCTCCTTGTTTGTTTGAACGTGCTAATCTCAGGAACTAACGGTTAGAATTGAAAAATTATTTTTCTAATAAATAGCTCATTTATCGACGGAGGTTATATAATATCATGCTACAACAAAAGGGAGAGGAGCAGTGATCATAAATGACAACAAATCTGACAGATTTCCATACATCTATTGAAGAGGAAAGGTACGAAAGGAACACACCTTCCCACTTCTGTGATCATCTTAAACAGTAGATAAACCAGGGTTAGCTGAGGAGCGCGGGATAGTCTAGACAATCTTAGACCCTGGCATCTTTAGACCCGGGGCGGTTTCCGTCTGTCCAAGTAAGACACAACCACTCCTGATGGCCGACGGGGATGGTATCCGAGAGAACTTCTGCACGAAAAAACAGTTGGAAGGGAAGCCGGATTTCAAGCGGGCGGGGCCGCGTGCAACAGCTAGTATATAAATAAAACTGTACTCCAATTGAAAATCTACTATTACTACGTTCAAATCCTATAACTCTTTTCATTAGTATTACGTATGCACTATGCAGTGCAAATAGTCATGGATTGGACGCGGTCGGTTCCAAATGAAAATTTAATATTTGATCGTCTTACGTGAATCCATGGCGAGTGATATTCACTGGTTATCAGTTTAAAATTACAAACTGAGTAGCTCATTGGGTATGCGTTATATTTAGGTGTGATCATAACGTACTAAGTTCGAATCCTCATACAGATTTTGGTTCTTTTAAGGAATTTTAAGTAACTGCATAGTGCATTTAATTTTGGAATTTTGTTCAGTAAGTTCGGTTTCTACGGGTTTTAAGGTTTTTTCATTATTTAGGACACGCCAATTTGACTTCACCTCGCCTGATGGTAAGCTAAAGGCATAGTCTCAGGAAAGAGGGTCACCATTACAGACACTAAGTAACGTTACAATGGTGGCACTCAGCTTGGCGGTCTCATCCGATGCTTTTTCACGCCCCGCTTAAAGGACCCGGGACTGTAGGAAGAAGAAAACACGTGAGTTGCTAATGAACCAGGTGTTGCTATTGCGGCAAAGAAAAGAGTCTACGAACCGATTGGTTCTTGCTCGTAAATTCTAAATTCGTATTTCATAAAGATGTAGTCATATTGACGTGTTCTAAGTTTTCAAAAAGAAACGATGACATGTGTGACATCATCAGTGTTGTACCGGAAACCTTTCATACTATTTCCCCATTATATGAAGTTTCGGTAATACCATCGAATCCGCAGCGAAAATGCCAGTGGTAATTGAATTTCTGATTGGATGTAACTGCATTGTTTGGCCATGTACGTAACAGGTGTCAAGTTCTATTGACGTATTAGTGAACCGGTTCGTTGGAACAGGTTGGAACATTCGTGCGATGTGGCGGCGCTTTGTAGTGGTTTTCATTTGTTCAGGAAAATGAAATTCATTTGTAGGTTGCGTGATTGAAATAATGATTTCAGAGAGATATTTTGTGCGAAGGTATTTGACAATTGTCAATTATTGTGCTTGCTTTTGCTTTGAATACTTAAAATGAGGCGTTGGTCCTCAGTGGAGTAGAAAATGGCCATCTCATCTCTTTCCGTGGGTGTCGAAGAAGGTGGGTAAGGGATAGGTTTATTCTCCTATGAACAGTAAACATGAAGTTTAAGATAAGGTGCTCGCTTGTAGGATCACCCCCTATTATGTGGGACCGATAATCATATTTAGGTAAATATGGGTTAAGGTTTTTTTCTTTTACACCACAATAATGTCGTCGTTAATCACAAAAACTAAATAACCGCTCTACCAAACCATATTACTACTCCTATTGGAAATTGTAGAGCAGTTCGACTGGGGCAGTACCTCCATCCTACAGAATACCACGGCCATAATAACCTCGTGTTGTGTCCCCAGCGGTGAGCAGGGTAGCCAGAGTTCACTGGAGAGTTTTTGTGCTGTCAGTGGGAAGAACAAAGGCTTGTTCTGCTGTGTCTTCTGCATTGACGGTACAGAAACTCTCTGTGCTTATAGAGTCGGCAGTACAAGTGACTTCCCTTGTGTTGCACATGCCTCAGGCAGTGTACTTATATGCAATTAAGGTTGTATTAAAAACAATCAAATCAAAAGAATAACTTATTTCATGCTAGAATAAAACGGGTCTTCTCCACTAAAGTCTTACACGCAGTTCAAATTGTCAAGTCGAATATCTTTAACGAGACGGAAAGAGTATGCTATCTCTTTTAACGCTAACAAGCTACAGGTACAAAATAAATATTTAACTAGACAATTATGTAGATATAGGGTGATTGTGTAGCTCCAAAGTCTCGAGAACTGTAGGGCTGGTAACGAGGGATTAAGTAAAGACCGTAATAGCCCATTAAGGGACAATAGAAGGTTCAGTGTTCTTCGCTCTGCTCATTGTGAGACCGTCTAATAGGCGGGTGTTAGTTGGGCTCGTGAATTTGTTCAAAACTAGATATTATTATATTTCTTTTGATATTTCGTTCTTGGCAAAACCCTGTCCTTGAAATTTAGTATTAAGTTTGAATATTCTTGGCTGTTAAAATCAATTGTTGCCTGGCGGTATAGTGCTCGACTTCCACGAAGGTCATGAGTTCAATTTCTGTTTTATAAAAATGTACAAATATTATGTTGTCCGCGGCAATTCGCGCTATTCATGGCAGTATGCCTATGTGTTATACCAGTCTATAATCTAATCTGTTCCAAATTTTAGCCAGATCCTTGAGAGAGATAATCAATCACGCTTAAATATCCAAACGTCTTAACAAACTTTAATTTTTTTTATTGAATTTGTTGTATGTGTGGCTATTTGCAGTGGTCTGGATGACTCGCTTATGTCTATTTTCCTTAAGATTTTCCACTTGTATGTATTTAATATATTTACGTATACTGTATATGTTTTTATATGTTAATTGATCTATACGTGTAATTTATAATGTTTTTTACATATTTGTTATAATGCATATATGTATATAATATACTATGAATGAGTTGTATTATTCTGAGCTTCCGATATTTCAGTGCTGTTGCAAGCACCATGATCACGAAGGAGCTCAAAACAATACAACATAGTAAATATCCCGATAACTTTAATACTAATGTGGAGTGACCATGATAGTTAAAACACCTATACTATGAATATATTGTGAAGTTTAAACATTCTCACAAAGAATCGTTAATTTTCATTTTAAAATGTATTAATTGTACCACACTAGGTCAAACTGTAACCACGATACTTTGTGCCTACCTTTGACATAGATATATTTGCATCACCCTAATATTGACTGGCCAAAATGCCCCTGGTATTAAGTCCGCCTTTGTACAATCTTTCTGTATGTGTACAAAAATTCTAAACCAATAAATATGTTTTATGTTTACAAATGAAATGTTACTATGTTTATCCGTACATTAATAGCTACTTAAGCTATGCTTATTTTGAGTCTACAATAGTCCATTGACTAAATAAGACGAATCTTTAAGCATGCAGACTCGGGGCTTCAATGTGAAAATAAAAATCTCCAATGCAACCGACATCAACACTAACAAACTGAACTACAGTTATCTTTTCAAAACTAAAAAGAGTAACATTTTCATCTTTACTTTCCACAAGACTATCATACAATCTAATTTCAACTCTATTGCTTCTGAAACAATAAATTCTTCCATTAGTGCTTTTAGAACATTGTAAAACCTAAGATAAAGTTTTGCAATTGTCTCGACTACACCCGCCCCTATCATTCCACCGTCCTCTTCCACGATTATATCTAAATTGTTTGCAAAATGTACTTATTCAAAGTGTTTATTGTATAACCTCGTATGTGTTGTATTAAACAGTACATTATACTTTTATTTCCTGTCGCCAGACCAACCGTTACATCGGGCAAAGCTCATAGAGCTTCTACTAACTTTTGACTTTGGAACATAGAAAAACTAGGGTTGTCACGAACAAAATTTATTTATTCTTTGAATGTTATGTTTATACTGTGCGTATTTATCGTTCAATTTTTACGTTCGTAACCTAGCAGTTTAATATTTTTTAAAAATTGGGTTTACGGGAAATTATACTTACTACACAGTATTTCAATATAGCCTAAATGAAATTAATTATGTTAAGTTTTCAAAAGCATCTTCTGATTTAGAGTTGCTATATATTGCTATTTTGGTTTTATTATTAGTGGTTTATTGGTATTACATATCAAAAGTACACACACTATCATGGTCATATTTACGTTGAACCTGTTACATGGCTTTCAACTCAAAATCGTAAGCAGATTTTCTCTCTTAACTTTGGTTTGGCGCGTGCACTTTTTATAGGAGACATCCATTAAGAGTACCTGCTTGCATTAATAATCTACATCCTAGCCTAACCTTTAAATCCAAGTTCAATAAGTGGTAATTTAATTTCTGTGTCTTCAACAAAATAGACTTCATTAAAAGAACAATTAGGAATTCAGTACTTACTATTGCTGTAAAGGAGGTGTTAAACTATTGTAAACACCGGTAAACGAGACGAGATAAATTAACAATTAAATAGCACTGCAAACTTACCCACTACAAATAACAATCAAAATAACAATGAAAATTTATTTTAAACGATGCCCTGAAGTATTGTTACCCCATTCACAATTTTAACAGCGTGTTAATGAAAAACCACAACAATAATAAAGTATACACGTGTCGAGTGGCAACCCTAGCTTGGCGGCCATTACATAAATAATGACGCCATGTTTATTGCCACCATTTTGAAGACAAATGGTTAGTTATTACAGCGCACTCGGTTTTACATTCGCTAGTCGGGTTGGTAAAATTAAAATATTGTGTATTACTTATTTTTATATCAAGCTTAACTGCGCTGGAGTCGATTTAGTGGCAGTTTCGGATGTTCGGTCATGTTTATGCGCTACTGAGTGCAGTACGTTGTTGCGTTTTTTTATTCACGTACTCATTAGCCTGTCCTTGTAACGTGTTTTATAGAGCGATATAAATTTTCACATATCACTTAACGCTTACAAAATGCATTCTGCTTTTATCTTTGTTTGTTTATTTTAACTAACTGCAGTATTTATAGTATTGTACTGTGAAGTGCTGCTTGTTGTAGATGGAATTTATTTTATTAGACACTAATACGTATATGGAGGAAAATATATGTAGGATGGAAATAGGTTATTTAGTGAGTGAGTGTAGAATTTTCTTCATCAGTCGAAAGCACAGAAGGACACGACGGTATTTCCATCCAATTAAGCAGTCTGATTGGGGAAGTACTTCCTACAGAATAATAAAGTAGGTTAGCCAGAGCTCACTGAAGAGTTTTTGTGCTGTCAGTGGGAAGACCAAAGGCTTGTCCTGCTGTTTTCTACACTGGCGCCACACAAACTCCGTGCTTGCGTCCCCTGGTGTAGCACGCGTCCATAGGTCATGGTAAGCACTTTCCATTAGACGGCCCGCGTGCTTGTCTGCCACCTAAGTGGTATAAAAAACAGCAAAAAGTCCAGGGTGTCCTGCTCCTATTTATTAGTGTATTTTGGTTAACCTACTTTGGTTTTATACCAATGTATCGGCAATTTCAAGGCGTGAATGTATTTATTTATGTCTGTAAAATACATAACGTATTTTAATGATGAAACAGGAATTATAGCGTATTTATTATGGGCTACGGCTATGTAACAGATGATATATTCAGTTAATCAATTATGATAACAATTCAAGTTAGCTCTGATAAAAGTTTAATTTGTAAATTGTTGATTTAATGTTATAATATTCATAAATAAAAACAAGGACGAGAGAGGAAAATATTGTAGGTGAATTTTGCGGAATAAAAAGCGTTTTTTAATGTTGACCCAGTAAAGGGTTTTACTGTGACTTAGACGCAAATCAGACACAACAGACGTAAGAATCCATTTAAAAGTGTTGATTCTTAGAAAATATTACTTTTTTCAAAAAAAAGACTCAACGCAAAACATACAGACAAAACGGAAAGCAGAAATAAATCTGCCTTACCGTACGGTATTAGACTTCTGACTTGGTTGTTCAGAAGAGTGAGTCTGGTTATGATTGGATTGCGTCGGCTTTAAAGCATCTTCTTTATCGGACAATTCATGTTTGTTTTTTAGAGAAGTTCAGAAAAAGTTCAGAACAGTATAGTTTTTTATTACTAATACCAATGATATTTAAACTATCATGGTCACTCACATCAGTATCAAAATAAACGGGATATTTACCATGTTTCATTTTTTGAGTTTCCGATATTTCGGTGTTGTTGCAAGCACCATGATCACGGTAGTAAAAGAGCGCGAAAGAGGGTAGATCGATATAATTACTCCTAGAAAAAACTTTTTCTCTGTTCACCGCCACTACTTCTTGATCCTCCTCTCTAGTTCCTCCGTGATCATGGTGCTTATAAGAGTGCCGAAATATCGGAAACTCAAAACAATGAAACATGGCAAATATCCCGTTTATTTTGATACTAATACAAATGATTTAACTACTTTAGAAAGGTGCCCAATTGTCAGTTCGATGTGTTTCATTCTTCTTCCCAGTGAGACATGTCAGATGTAAATTACAGCATGTTGGAGACATGTTGGAGTCTGCTGTTCGTTTTTATCTCTGACTTGCGACAAATGTTGTTGTTGTTGAAATCTTAGAGTATTATTATTATGACATAAAACTTGTTGCCTTTTTTGTTGCTAAGGCCTTGTCCAGTCCCTGTGTCCTACTTGGAAATTCCACAGGATACAGGGATATGATAAGTCCTGTAGAACACATAAACATGTAATGCCATGAAGTAGTCATTTATTCGGGAATTATCTGTATATATGACACATTTAATAGTCAAATTGTCGTTGAATTGAACACGCAACATTCAACACTACGGCAGCTGGCGAGGTGAGTACTTAAAGCACTGCATCCTACACCTGTTTAAGTATTCACTTCGCCATGTTAATCTTAATCAGAATCCATGTGCTAATATACAGTTTTACCTTTCATTCAGAACAAATTTCGCGGATTACAGAACCCCGACATCGTGCTAGTACATTACCTCAATGTGCCGTACCCTGATGACAACAAGCTAGCGACAGTGGCGCCAAGCCTGGCGCTGTGGGCCGACAAGAAGGAGTGGACAAAGGATGAGCTGGTCAGCCAACTTAAGCCTATGTGTAAGTATAATTTTTCCCCGCAATTCACCACGATTCAAGTTAGACTAAGTCTAACACAAATTTGTGAATGTGTGGATTTGGATGGAGTGGATGGTTATAAAACACATATTAGAGAATAATACCTAACAACTACACAAGAAATTGTTTCATACTGATAAGCAAGATATATAAGTATAATTCAAACGATTCTTTACCAAATTCAGTAAATTTCTATTTCAACGGGCAGTCAGTCAGTATATTTACTTAGGCTTTCTTAAGCTTTTTTAATATATAATAAATGGTGTTATAAAAATAATATTTTATGAACATCTTAATATCTATGTACGCAAGTCGTTAAATAATTTCTATCGTAGCTGAGCATACCTCATTTAGCTCTATCCAAATGGACACCTTATGAATAAAATTATAAGATCTGTAAAATGAAAAAGATGCCAGCACCTTCATCTTCACAGTGGATCAACATAAATTTGAATAATTCTTAAGATAAGAACGTAATCAAAGGTTTTGCCGTAAAATTTCAAAAGTATGAAAGATACAGTCTACGTTTTCTCTTCGCGAAATGAGTAAAAGTTATGGTCCTCAGAATCAACACAGACAATTTTGCTGGCGTTTCCGTGTAAAGTCAAATTTTAGGCGATGTAAATTCCCAATACACTAAATTTCACATTAACTCTTCTTGTAATTGATTCATCTTTGAAATAAAGCTATATTTAACGTATGTAAACGAGATTAAATTACTTTTCAACAGCCATGTTTACGGCTGTAGACCGGCTTATATACAGCAACCTGCGATCATGGCTGCCGAAAAACAATCGAAACATCGGGATTAGAGTAAATAACACAATAACAACCAATATACCACGAAAAAATCCGTAGCAAAGAGTTCAACTTCATTGATCCATCTCTTTCACAAATAGGTTGTGGCGCAGTCTACTTTAATACCACGCAATTTTCATATCAATTAAAGATCTGTGAAAACGAAATTGTTAAAATTATCATTCTAACGGAATTCGAGAATTTAAAAATACTGAAATCAAATTTAAGCGCTGAAAGTTTCTGTTGCGATATTGAATATTTATGAAACGGTGGCAAATATCAATTATGCACCGCAGTATTAATCCTATCTGATCGGAATAACGATGCTGTTGTTAATTTAGGGGCTCCCTGTTATTGATTTCGGATTGAAAATTAATTTTACAAGCGTTATTGCGCGAAATTATGCTCCGATTAAATGGGAATAGAAAGAATGGCGGGTCGACAATTTATGCGCAGAATTTTCAAGTAAAAAGGGAAGACTAAAGGAATAAACAAGGATTAGCGATAAGAATAGATTTTCACGAGTAGAATAATTACCTGATTTAAAAGAGTTAGGTATTTATTTATTAGAGTTTTAAGTTTGCAGGGATATAAATCTGAAATAAACTTTATTACGCTGTGTAATTATAAAAATCTTATTTTTTCAGTCTTCAGCGAGGATGACCCAGATATCAACAATGATCTCGAGATATCGGTAAGTTTAAACTAAGAACTCGATTCGATGACGAACAACTTTTCACTATAGTAAAATGTCAGGGCAAAATGTTCCAGACGGCGGAAACTGTGGAAGCCATCGTGGGGCAGCTCATGGAGAAGCAAAGAGCTGCCAGAGCTGCAGCACTAGCTAGACAGTTAGAATGCGGTTGCCCCGATTCCACATGTCAAGACTCAAGAAATTGTGCCCACCCACTACGTAGGATACAAGCTGCAAAACCACCTCCTTCTGATCATCAAGTCTCTTCAACAACTGGCCCTTCACCGCGACCTATGTCTCACCCCCCAAGACAATACACCCGAGATCATAGACCCGCGCCGCAGTCAGCATCTCCATTACTTTTATCTTTAGGCCAAATACAAGGAGGTGGTGGACTTTTAATATTAAATGGAACGAGCAGTGGCTCTCAGCAGACTTCTTCCTTAGTATCACCCTTATCAGTGACGTCATTTGTTTGCGAAGAACCGAGAGATAGATATAGGCAACAGTACAAACCTACATTTGTGTTAAAAAGAGAAATTCCAGATAGTCAACCATCTTCATGTATACAAAACTCTGACTCAACGTTCGAAATCGAAACTAAAGAAGAACAGATTGACATTGATTTTGATAGAAAAATTAAAATGGAGCCGAGATGTAGAAATCAAGTAGTGGCAAGTGCGCCAGCAACTCCATCAAGATACCCAGATTTAGTAGAAAGATTAGAAAGTAAAGTTTTGACGGATAACTGTGATGATACTTTAGTGTTACTTGGTACTGATGGAAGTTTAGCTGCGAGCGGATTCTTCGATGAGACTCTTGAATTATCACACGAGGATATACAGAAGACGTTATCAGCTAATATGCCTACTTGTGACTTAAACAGAAATGGTGTAAGATCTACTGATACTGCTAATGTTATGGTGTCAGGGATAGATACCATGGACTTTATAGAGAGTTGTGAGGCTGTAGCGTCACCGACGCATGGAGTTGATGATAATGTATTTGTTAATTTGGATGCTTTTGATATGTTAGGAGATTTTCCTGAACTGGAGGTGCTAGACCCCAGTGCAATATCAACGAATCCTGTGGTGAGATTCTATTTTTCTTACTTTAAATTATTAGTATTAAAGTTCAGAGTTATAATATTTAGTAAATAGAGTTTTTATTTCTCCAATTTCCAGACAATATGTGATAAATCACCAACACCAGCGGCAGCTGAAGATAGTAATGAAAAAATGCAGACAGAGCCCAGTAATGAAGGCACATTAAGCATTACGGATTACTCTCCCGAATGGGCGTATCCTGAGGGAGGGGCGAAGGTGTTAGTAGCAGGACCTTGGACGGATACATCGGATCAGTATACCGTGCTGTTCGATAATTTTCCAGTTCCTTCAATACTTGTGCAGAATGGTCTTCTTAGATGTTATTGTCCAGGTAACTAGCTATCTTTAAATATACAACCATTTTATATTATTTAATTAATTATTTCATTTATTTATTTATTTATACTTGGAAAACTTACAGTTTATACAATCGGATAATGGGTAATTTAAACAGCTGAAAACCAATTGAAAGTTTTCACATCTAGTCTATTCATTGAGTCGGGCCCTCTAAAATCCAACCACACGTCCTGATCGACCACCTGAATCTCGTGGAGGGTGGACACACGGCAACAAATTTACTGGCGTGGCTAACGTGGCTCTGGTGAAATTTCTTGAAAAACTTGACATTGGCGTCTCGCCATTAATAATTTTATAAACATTTACAATTTACTTGATATTGGCAAAATTACAGCGCTTCGCTGAAGAGACCATTAATGAATGAACATTGATTGAATTGATCATTGAGTCGGCTTTCTAGTCGAACTAAACTTCAATATTTTCCATGTACCGACTGCCATCTGACCTCTACAACTAATTGGCAGTAGTCCTGTAGTTAGTTTAGTTGGTTTGAAGGGCCAACTACTGCTCGTCTGGGAACTGGAACCAAAAAAAGAGTTTGTTATCTCCAGTGGGCCTACCGTGACAGTTTATAAAGCTTTCGTGTTCTAGTTGAGAAAGAGGGATGGAGCTACACACTCTGTTCAGCTTCATTTCTGTTACTCGTCCAGAAAATGAACGCTTAAAGCACGCCATAGTAGGCCTATATATTTCATATACGGAAGTTAGTTTCTATATTCTAAATACCTGACTGAATACAGAGTATTTTAAGAATCTTTGCTGCAACCTGGGTAATTTTTTTTAAGGAAATGTTATTTATTGGGCAATTGTATCATGGTTTCAGCTCACGAAGCAGGCCTAGCTGCAATGCAAGTAGCAAAAGGGGGCCGCGTAGTTTCGGACACTGTGGTGTTTGAGTACAAAGCGGGTCCAGCTCCTACGCCATCATCACCTGCGTCGGCACCTCTACCTTCATTGGATTTTAGGCGGTTTTCGCTCCTGCAGCGCTTGCAGCGACTGCAGGGGCGTTTGCAAATGAAAATTGAACCAACAGATGATAATAACCAGGTAAATAATTTAGTTCTTCCTTTCTTTTATTTTTGTTTTTAATCACATTTAGGATGCCGTACCTTTAAAGGAAAAAATCCTTATCAGATAACTTCGTTGTCCATCTATCTATCTGTCTATTTGCCTGTCAAGACCTTTTTGTCAAGTATGCGTAAAGGCATTGTAAATGTCGTTGTAATTCATAGCACATATTCACGTCTATGACGCGTTGAAACTGGGCAAAAATCAAACTTCTAAGTCAATGCAATTATTTTAAACACAATCAGAATATATTGCGGTGGTTAAACATCAGAATGTTATTCAGCTCAAGTCCATCCCTGATTTCAATTCTGTACGGAGCCCTCAGTGCGTAAGCCCAACTCGCACTTGACTGACTTTTTTTTATTTCAAAATAATAATAATAATAGGATGTCTTGAATAATGAAACCACAAAATTCTACTGGGACCGAGCGATTATAACAGATAAAACGATTACAGACAATAGACCAGATATATAACCAACGCTAAAAGCTGAAAAAATCAGATATTTTGTAGATATTTCAATTACTAACTCTGAAAACATAAAGAAAAATTACAAAAATACATACCACTTGCTGATGAAATACGGCAAATGTGGCATCAACACACAGTGAAAATCATACCTATCATTCTCTCATCCACAGATCTCATTCCAAAATCATTACACACATCACTCACAGAATTAGGCCTACATAAAAAAGTATATATTTCATTACAGAGATCAGTTGTTGTAGACACATTCCATAGTTAGGCGATTCCTCACATCCACTACACAAACACCCACCACAATTTAAAATGAACCGACTCACTTGGCTTAAGCCCGTGATAGGTTCACACATACCAACCGAAAAAGCTGAGAAGTTTAAAATAATAATGTTAATTGTCACAAAGATTTACAGTTCACAAGGTGGCTTAAAATTAGTTCACAAGTAAATGTAGGAGGTAAGACACGGCATGTTGTGTTCCCAGCGGTGAGTAGGGTAGCCAGAGCTCACTGGAGAATTTGTGCCGTCAGTGGGAAGACTAAAGGCTTGTCCTGATTTGTCTTCTACTGACGGCACAGAAACTCTGTACTTACAGGGTTGGCAGCGCGACTGTGACTCCTCTGGTGTTACAGAAGTCCATAGGCCACGGTAACAACTTTCTATCATGTGGGCCGTGTGCTTGTCTGCCAACTAAGTGGTATAAAAAAAAAAAACATGTAAGTAGATACTATGGGTACTGGTTCTAAAAATACGTGAATAATTTAGGGACCAACAATTTAACCATAACCAACCAACCTATATAAAGTGATCAGTTGAAATCTGCCAACTTATCATTCCTTTCTCTATTTTGGTTATTACATGTTGTACGCATAACGTTTCCTTTAATCACTATCATCCCCTTAGAGCACTTCCTAGTCTCCTTCTCCTCCTCTCGATTTGGTTCGTACGGTATTTATTAAAGCAACTGCCGTCTGACCTGTCAATCCAGAGAAGAGCCTGCGCCAGAGTTTCAATCGTCAATTAGCAGATATACCGGTTTGTTAATGAGATTGGCTTGATCCCTTGGGATGGGTGTCTTGAAGTAAAAAAGAAAAAGAAATAAAAAGAAATAGATTTATTTAAAAACATTACATGTGCATTATCCATCTGATTTAAAATCTTTTCGATTCTAGCTCGAAGATGTTCAGCTTTACTCCAATCCAAAATTTGAAGAACGCCTGGTCGCTTTCTGCCGCACAATGAGCGCCAGGTCAAAAGGCATGTCGGAGGGCTTCACCACAGAACCTACAGAAGACGGATCCACTGTACTACATTTGGCTGCTGCTTTGGGCTATACAAAACTTACCACTGTACTCTTGAGGTGGAGACAAGATGACAGCAGTTTGGCCCTGAAGAAGGAAGTAAATTTAGGAGCAAGAGATAGTGATAACTGTACTCCTTTGGTAAGTATTTCGTATGCCTAAATCACAGATAAATGGTCGGTTTCTGAATTGGGAAATTGGTTATTAAGTGCGCAGAATAAAACTAAGTAAGTAAGCGTTGATGAGCTGAAAATTCCATTTTTAAATTTAGAAACCACCCAAAAAAATTCTAGTACGAGTACTAATATTTTTATGAAAAATAATAAAACCTGGATGTTTACCGGGTGTTGTTTCATTATTGTGATATTTAAACCAACTTATTGAGCTACTTCAAGAATCACAAATAATTTCAACATCATTATCGTAGCGTTGTTCATGGTTACATCTGATCAGAGCCCTGAAATTGGGGTTCGGCTACTCCTTCTTTTCTTTTTGTTTTGGATTCTACGGCTTTCTGGGAACGACTGCCGTCCTTCCTAGCAACTCCGAGAAGAAAGCCTGCGTCTATGCCTCATTCGTTAATTAGCAGGTGTATTGGCTCGTAGGTGATTTGGCTTGGCCATGAAGGTTTGGGTGGGCCCCAAATATATCTCACTTTCTCTTTCTCTCTTCGCTCTCTTTTTCTCTCCAACATTTTGATATAAGGAATATTTTTCACACAAACAAAAATATACAAAAACATTTAAATAGCTGATTACCAAGTGATCAAAATCTTGGCAACCTAGTTTAGGAATCAGGGTGCCTTATATGCATTGCGTGCAATCCTATTTGTTCCTTATTTTTGAAAATCTATTAATGTATTACTTGGTATAAATCCAGATGGTAGCCAGCGCAGCGGGGCACCTGGAGACGGCCGTGGTGCTGGCGCGCTGGAGCGCCGGCACGAGGCGCGAGGCGGGCGCGCGGGCCGCCGCTGCCGCCGCGCGCCGCGCTGGCCACAAGCACCTGGCGGCCATCCTCGACCGCATACACCCGCCACCCGCCACCGACACCGGCATCTTCCGTGCACCTGTCACGCATAGGTAAGCCATGCAAACTGTTTACTTTAACACGTTGGTATCGAGGGATATAAGATTGATAGGGAATAAATGTGTAAGGAAAGAATCAAATGAATGGTATTTAGTTCACCCGTGAAGAGGGCCAGATCGTAAGAGATGGCCCTGGGTAGGCCGGGGTGCGAGCGATATGCCTGTCAACCTCATCTTCGGCAACCAAAAATAACCGACAGGTGGCGTGCGTTTTGGTCGGTTCGATTCCGACATAACCTCTTCCACCGACTCCGGTGGAGGGATATCCGTGGAGATTATGCGCACGTAAAAAAAATTGTTTTATGTGCGCAAAATCCCCTTTCACGTATTTAGTTCTGTATAGCTATCATTAGATGTGCCTGGTGCCCGAACTGGTGTTTGCATGGAATTCTGTGCCCGTTCCCGCCCGCCTGCTTGGAATCGAGTTCCCGGTTTCATTCACCCGGGTGGATTTTTTTTCCGGTACTGTGAACCCATGGAACAAATTTTTTAAAACCTTATTAGGTTCTGAAGGAACATACTTACGAAAAGCAATTAAACGGTTTGGTCGAGCCGTTCTTGAATTTCACGCATATCAACATTAATTTTAATTTATAGAAAGGCTTTTCTTTTTTAATCCAATTAACCAAGATCCTGAGTGAAATTTCCTTCAGCAATAAGACAGATATAATTGCCCTTCTAATATATGTTGATAAATTTTAGGCAAGTATAGGCCACGGTAACCACTTTCCATCAGGTGGGCCGTGTGCTTGTCTGCCACCTAAATGGTATAAAAAAAATCATAATTCATATTTTTCATGTCTTTCAGTATGTCTCAAAAAAGTCGCGTTGGCAGTTTGGAGAGCAACCTAGTGAAGAGGCCATCAATAGACTCCGGCATCAATATGGCTGACGCTTTTAGATCCAGTTCTGCTATTGATAAGTCGGAGAGCAGTTCGTCTGCTAGGTGAGAAGCTTTTGTGATTATTCTTTTTGAAGAAACAAATATTATCAAATATTCGGTAATGATGACATGACAGTATTTCCGTCTAATTGAGCAGTCCGACTGGGGAAGTACCTCCACCCTACAGAATACCGCGGTCATAATAACCTTGTGTTGTGTTCCCGACGGTGAGTAGGGTAGCCAGAGGTCACTGGAGAGTTTTTGTGCTGTCAGTGGGAAGACCAAAAGCTTGTCCTGCTTTGTCTTCTACACTGACGGCACAGAAACTCTCTGTGCTTACAGGGTCGGCAGCGCGAATGTGACTCCCTTGGTTTTGCACACGTCCATAGGCCACGGTAATCACTTTCCATCAGGTGGCCCGTGTGTTTGTCAGCCACCTAAGTGGTATGAAAAAAATTGGTATGGTATTCAATTAAAGATTGTTTGAAGCATCATATTTATGAAAAAAAGTGGATATGCTTATAATAAATCCGAACGAAGTTGTGAAACTTGGTTGCCAAACTACAAAGTAGGCATTTTGTCAAACACTTGTATTGAATGTATCACAAGACTTCAAATAATTGTGTAATATTTTTGTTTACTACCAAATATAAAAAAAAATGAAAAATAAAAGGTAATTGCTGCACTGTGCAATTCTAGCGAAATGTAAAAGATCACTTTTGCATTGCCTGTACTTTGTACGGTAGTTTTTTAAGCAACAACATTCACTAACCAAAAAGATTTAGCTATGATTTTGTTCAATAGAACTACTTCATAATGTTAAATATAAAATTTAGTGTTGAAAATAATATTTATTTGGTATTTGTCAACCTATGGGGGTGCTAAAACTGGTCATCCTTAATCATAGCCTAGCTAGGAGTTTGAATTGTTTAAATTTAAATGTTTGATCTAAGTTTCACTCAGATGTACAACATTGGCAAAAATTTTAGTTTGTCAAATAAATATATTTATTTTTCATCAGTCACGTCATTAAGACTACTGACAAAATGCCCGTCGTGGGAGACACCGAGACGTGTCCTTTTGGCGGACCTGGGACTTCTCTCGCTCAGCTCGTTGCTAGCAGTGATGGTGCAGAGCGCGAGCGCGTGGGCTGCCGCTGACCAGTCTGTTAACAAATAATGCTTGAGAAGGAGGCGGGGGAACGGGGCCGGAGGTTGTCCAACACCCGATGGGGCCTACTATAGCCCTGGATAAGTCGGGGTGCGCGAAGGATATGCAAGAGGCTACCTAATCTGCGGCAACTGATGGTCCAAGACGGCTGTGCAGTTTTAGTCGGTTCGAGCCCAACATAACCACCCCGCTGGCCTCGGCGTGGGGTATTCTAGTGGATTTCGGCACGATAAAAAACTTTTGACTAGCTAGCTCGTTTTTATTAATTCCATTATTGACGTTTAATATTATATAATAACCGTAACGTTATATTGCGATTCTAACAAAATATTAATTGTGTTTTCAGGTGGGAACGAAGCATGTCCTTACCATTAGACTCGGATACCTCAGAAGACAGTTTTGGCGATCCTAAAGTTGGGAGACGTATGGATCTAGCTCTCTGTAAGTTTTCAGACCTTTTCACCTCATTTATAGTCGATTCAATTTTCATTTGCTGGTTATTTTCTATATCGGCACGGCTGCTGATGACATTTGGTAGGTCCTAACCGTGGTTTTGGTTAGAATGGTTTATTCTATAATGGTGACGGTTCTGTTCTGCAATTAACTGGTCAAACGCGTAAGTTCATACTGCGATGCTATTTTTTTTTTTTTTTTGCTTTTGAAAAAATAACGTTACAAAAATTCGCAGTAAGTAAACGTTAGGATATATGAGTTACGTTTTTTGCAATCGCTTCTTTTTCGACGGACCGCTTTTTAGTTCGTTTTTAGCACATATTGAATAAGTACTTGCATATGCACAAGCAAATAGCCACAATATGGCTACAAATTTTACAAAAATTGAGGGAATCCAAAACTTTTGTAATTCCATAATTAAGTTCACATTCTGTGGAATAGATGATTCGGTATTATTATTTAATCTAGAGTAAGGTGTACGCCTAGTACTCGCTCGTAGGCTCACTCGTTTGACCAGTACTGTTGTGTCGTCGCGGAGTAGTAGAGCGGGTGTTCCGCAGGCGAGACGGCGGCGCGGCGCGCGGCGAGCCCGCTCATAGACGTGGAGGCGCTGTCCGACCACACGCCGCCGCTCTCGCCCACGCCACAGCCAGGTCAGTCCGCCCGCCCGCCACCTCGCACGCTCGAACGGTATAGACATTACTCCACACTAAATTGATGTTCCAAGACAAAAGAAAAAATACCTACAGAGAAATAACAGTTTTGTAAAAGCATGACGAACCTAACCAGCTTATACAAAACGTATAAATTTGCCTGAATTACTTTCTAATTAACATTCTTTCTGAAAAACAACGTATTTGAATTGAAAAGCAAGAGCTGGTGTACCGTCACTATTTAATATAGTTACTGTACAATTCGTTTGACTTTTTTTCTTAACATTTTTTCTCGTATTTTGTCTTCCAATTGGCACTTATTTATATCCGTGAACGTTCTATACCATTTCGAACGCAGCATCGAGTCTCGCTCGTCCTGTCTGTCGATGTTGTAAATGTAGTAGTTGCATTGCCTCCCTCTTCTTCTAACAAACGTTATCTGTGTATCTTTGTCTCCCTCTTTGTCGCCAGTTGTAGTCCATGTAACACTGTATGTTGGTAGAGACCACTTGTAGTTTCTTCTATACTTTGGATCAATATGAGCGGAGTTTTCCCTGAGTGTTTGTTGTCTGTAGTATAAAAATTAGGCCGAATTTTATTAGATTCTAAAAGATCAGAATTTCATTCTCGGAAGAATGTTGCTTTTAGAAATAAAGTTCGGTTTAGTTTACTCGATGTTGTCCCTTGATGTCGCTTTCCGTGGTTCGTATTGGTCTATCCACTATCACTGTATCACAACCAAATTGATTGGCTTCCTACTTCCAACTCCAACACAAGACTACGTCGTTCAGTCAATACACTTGTTTCAAACAATATTACGTGACAATATAACACTGCACGGTTGCTATTACGCTTGCATGACTATCTAACAGCTTTTTATGTGTAGAAGAATTTAATATTGCCATTGTTGAAGGTAAGTGCCTTGGCATCAGTTCTAATGAGCACATTGATCTCATTTCATATTCCCAAATATTATTTTTTGATGATAATGAAAATAATATTTTAAAACATCGTGAAAAAATAGTTTAGTTTCAATATTTTTTTATGTTTGTATTTCTGTGTTCCAATCGGTTAAAGCACATTTTACCATTATTTCAACATTTAACTTGGTTTTATAAGTTTTTTCCATAAATTGGCTTTCAAATACTACTGTGTACTTTTATTTCTATTTTGAAAGAAAAAATAAAGAACATTGTAATTTCTTGTTTCTGTTTCTATCATATTCAAATATTCTGTTTAAACATAGTCTGCTAATTGTTTATCTCATTGTTTGTTAGATGACATTTTCATTTTAGTTTTGCCGAAGAAAGATAATAAAAAAGATGATATAATTTTACTTACCTATAAAATTGGTTTGAAACTGGAAAATATAATGCTAATACAAAGCATGCTCCAAAATTTAACGTATCAATTATAAACCAGAGAGAAAAATAATGAGTTTTGGGATGAGTAATTCTTTTAAACAGATTTAATTTGCTTGGATGATATCTCTTCAAAGGGAGCTAAACCTTTCTATTTCGACATCCTGACTGCATAAAAAACCATCAAACAGTTCAAACGAACTACACAACCTAAAATTCATTGTAACTGTAAAATTAAATGTCATCTAAAAGTGCAATATCGTGTGAATTGTGATTATAAATGTTGTAAGTTGTGTACATGTGTAGACTTTATTACAAATGTTTAACATACATAATTTAGTTATTAGACATAAAAACACAAACCTATCGTATGAAGTCTCATATGGAATATAGGTTTGGTAAATACTCTGTCTCAATTGTATAGTAGATACAGTATTTATCGTTTGAGATTGACATGGTCATTGATATTAATAATATAACACTCACTGGCATATTTGCCATGTTTTAAGATACGGTAAACCCAATAAAAACTAACTCGTCAGTAAGTACATCCGTAATTATGGTACTTGTAATAGTGACGAAATATCGGTTATTCGAAAAGCATAAAAGAATATCACAGTGAGTGTTATATTATTAGAGCATTATCTTATTAATTAATATTATGAAGTTCCTCTTCATAAAAATGTTTCAGGGGAGCAAGATGACCGAGTGTTCACTCTGGCAGAGCAAATTATTGCAGCAATGCCAGAGAGAATAAAGGTATGAAAATATTTTATAATAATATTCGTCAAATTAATACAATATGTCAAAATTGTTCAACATATTTGATTAGTATATGGACTAAGCATTGCTTGTTGAATAATAATATTAATTGAGTCAAATAATGAATTATTTTATTACTATACATAAATACCTACTAACTATTAATATTTTTTTGCCAAATCACTGAGAAGCAGTGTCGATTTCAAAAATCTGCCAAGAACCTAAATTTTCTGAGTCATCGAGTTCTTACCAATACTACTTAACGTCTTAGTATTTTATCTAAAGATATGCATAGTAAACTAAGATATTGCCTAACTAAACTGAAACTATGACTTTTCATTATTTTTAATTCCCAAATTAGCTCAAAATATAAACAAACGAAATAAAGCACAATTATAGATTCCTTATTAAATTTCAAATCAATCTTATTATGTACTGTATACATGTAAACGCAACGTAGACTGAGATAAATGCGATATTCTCTTGCACTCCATATATTTTCACTACGCGTCAGCGCGCTGTGACGTCAGCATGTACCACGATTTTGTATGGAGCGTTTTCGAGCGGCTCGAGAAATGAAATTTTTAAAATCAAATATCCTTAAAACTATTTGTCATAAGAAAGTTTCACTTTTACAGTTCATTATATTATTGTAAAATGTACAGTTTATGATAATAATAATAAATAGGACACAACCCTATTATGGGGTCTTTGATAAATTCGTCTCATTTCTTTCTCACTCTCTCTAAATTAGTTCGATGCAATTTACAAGTTTAACTATATCAAATAAATTTTTAACATCGTCTTCTTCACTTCTGTTTTAAAAAACAATCACCTTTTTTTCAGAACGAAAGTTCTTCCTTACTATCCGGTTGCGGACTGGACAGCGGCAGTGGAGAGGACGCCCTTATGGCGCCACTCCTCGATGAAGCCAACACTTTTACCACTGAGTTTAGTTTTGAGTTCTGCGATAATACTTATAGGTAAGATTTCACATTATTAAAATCTTATAGTATAATGTCTTTCTTCATTTTCATAATTTCTTTGAAGGTTGCGAGAAATATCAGCATTAGGTAATCAAAGAAACAATAAACCATAGAAAATATTTGTAAAAACGGTCAATTATGACGTTCATAATGCCACTTTACTCCTTGTTGATGTTATAGTGTCTAGCTATGAATAACATGTTTTCTAGTAATATTTGGCAATTACTAAAATGTCACAGTTCAATGTTTCTTTTTTCACTCCTTTAGTATACCTGCCGAAGCTACAATCATCCAAACATCATAATGAGCTATCGTTCTTACCTGTGTTGGGACCATGCGCTGACAAACTTTCAGCTTATATAAAATGACGAAGGTCTGGCGTTGACGGGCTCATGGTCCATTAGTCTAAACACGATTTTGAAGTTATTGGGAACAATAAAATGCCGTAACGTGTCGTACCAGTAATTTCAAATTTTAACCTTTCTTAATAATCTAATCTATGAATTCTTTTAAGCGAGAAAGTAACATTAAGACCGTCAAAATTGACAATTCTTAAAACGTTTTCTTTTAAACTGATATTTGACTAAATATATTAGATATTTGCAAAAAAATACTAACAAAAATATTGTAAGCCATGAATATTTACCCCGTATGGAAATTTTGCTAGATCTGGAGTCACATTAAAACAAAAAATGTTGGTATGTTCGTGGCATTACTTTATGCAGAATTTTAATTTCTGGTTGGTTCTAACAACTTGGTAATTTTAGAATAGTGTTAGTAATAACCTAATGATTTAATAGGTACTGTGGTGGATCAACCCCCTGCTCGTCGGGCTCCGTGTCCCCTGGTTCAGCCGCCCTATCTCCCCCTCCGGCATCACCCCACTGTGCCACGCCATCTGCTACACTACAGGAGTTTCTCAACGCTACCACACATTTCTCCAACCTCACACTCAATGGTAAATTACTGTTTGTTCTTCTTGTACGTGTCCTGGATGAACATTTTTCCTTCTTTTTACCCTTCTTTAATTATGAAATTTCTTTATTGAGTATATGGACGTATTTTAATAAACTAAAGGAGGGGATGAAACCATACCGTCTCCAACCAAGCGGTTCGAAACTTCACTTCTTAGTCGCACGGAAAAGAAGTGTTCAAAAATCATCTATCCCCCTTTTCTAAAAACGTCCCTTTGGGTGTGAAAATAACATCTGTCGAGGCCGTTACGGTAAAGAACATTTAGGGAATTATCAGAATCTGGAATTGCAGTCTATTATCATAAAGACTTCACTTTAGCTTCTAACCATCCAGTACAGTGTAAATGATTTGTGATTGTATCAATTAGATCGCGAACAAAGGGAGCTGTATTCGGCAGCTATCACGATCCAGAAGGCGTACCGCCAATACCGCGGGCGACAGCTGCAACGTCGCGCCGCAGCCGCCGCACTCACCATACAGAATTGCTACAGGAGATACAAGCAGGTCAGTACTACTTATATATACATGTGAGATCGTTGATGAAATTTTGAAGAAAACGCATATACCGACTTCGTTCCGTGGCGGGTAGTAACTTTAAGATTACTTTTATTCCTTTTATTTTTATCTCTGTATTAAAATTTCATCTAAGTTTTTCGTGGATCGATGACAGCCTCTGTGGCATAGATTTGATTTGATTCCCGGCCAGTGCATATATTTGTATGCACGAATATGTAAATTCGTATTGATCTGGGTGTTTCTATGTTTAATATGTATGTATTTACAAAAATAAAGCATCTAAGTATATTTATCCGCATTCTAGACTCCATTACACAAACTTACCATGGGTCTAGATAGCTTTGTGTAGAATGTTGTAGAATATTTATTATTATTTTATATATTTATTATCTTCCTTTTCCATCTACATTCCTTCCTCTCTCACCGTATCGTTCACTCACAATCCATATCATTCTTCACTTCAGTCATTCTACATTACGTTTCATTCTCCTCATCCTCTCATGACCTTTTTTTCCTTTATACTTCATCTACTTGCCTTTATCCCAATTATTAGGTGCCGATTGATACGGTTGTAGTACCTTCCAATGGTAAACTTACTTTCCCCGTTATAATCATTCACACGAGGTTATTCGACAGAGAACCAAAGTTACCGACATAGGCCAAAGAATAAGCAAGTTAAAGTGGCAGTGGGCTGGCCACGTTTGCCGAAGGACCGATGGCTTTTGGAGCAAACGAGTCCTAGAGTGGAGACCGCGAGAAGGTAAACGAAAGGTAGGACGCCCCCTAGCCAGATGGACTGACGACCTGAAAAAGGTGGCTGGGACAGACTGGATGCGGAAGGCGGAGGATCGGAGAAAATGGCGCACATTGGGAGAGGCCTATGTCCAGCAGTGGACTGCAGTGGGCTGATTGATTGATTGATTGAATCATAATCCTTTACTTACCATGTCTTCATTTTTACATTTACCTATTCTACCTATGTCATAATTATATTACCATTCATATAACAATGAAGATTTTGTTGGCAGTTCGCGTATCTGAAACAAATGCATGCGGCGGCGACGGTGATACAGCGCGGATACCGCTCCATGTGCGCGCGCAGAATGGCCACTACACCCATAAAGTGAGTAGTTAGAGGCAACTGCAACTGCCATGTGCTTGTCTGCCACCTAAGTGGTATAAAAAAAAACTAAAAAAAACTAGTTATAACTTTCTCTAAAAGTTGGTTTGTCTCTTACTCCAAAATGTCCAACTGAGCCTTCTGGAGCCCGTATCTGCTAATTGTCAAACAATGGACACTGCAAAAGTGCCATTAAATTTTTGATTATTTTTATTGTTGATTCATCAATCAACAGTATAAATAGTCATCTGTTCCCCTCTTGACCTGACATGACCGGTTTCGCTTTGCGGCTTTAGATTTAGGTATCTTTAGGCCACGACGGTATTTCCGTCTACTTGAGCAGTCCGACTGGGAAAGTACTGGTTATTATGGCCGCAGTATTCTGTAGGGTGGAAGCCCTACAGAATACTGCGGCCATAATAACCTTGTGTTGTGTTCAGAGCTCACTATAGGGTTTTTGTGCTGTCAGTGGAAAGACCAAAAGTTGTCCTGCTTTGTCTTTACACTGACGGCACAGAAACTCTCAATGCCAACCCTGCCAACTCTCTTGGTTTTGCACGCGTCCATAGGCCACAGTGACCATTTTTCATTAGGTGGGCTGTGTGCTTGTCTGCCACCTAAGTAACCTAAACCTAAAAAAAATCTAAATATTTTTTAGAGATATGGCTGAGTATCGTAGTGCTTAGGAAGAATTTTCTTACTGATGACAGTTAAGAACATTCTTCTCAACTAACTATGAAGTAGACCTTTGAGAATGCCGTAAGTCAAAACCGGTCACATTCACTAATCAATACTGTGGAAAAAGTACATAGTGTATTCTCAATATGTTTTAAATTGTAGACTTTAACAGTATAGCAATAAGATCTAACATTTAAATGGCATTTTTATTGAATTTTGTATGACTGTGGTTGACAACATCACAATCGGTGTCCTGTGCTTCCTAGGAAGGGACTGGTCCAGAATTCTAGTCTAGTAACTGATGTTCACTTTTCCGATTTAATTTAGATTTAGAACGGAAAAAGTAAACTTCCAACATGGGACTTGACCCTCGACCAGTCCCTTACAGGTGGAATGTTCTGACCTATCGATATACTTCGACATTATCTTGAATATTTGAAATTCTCCAATATATTCGCGTTGGGACGACAGTGGAGCCATTTACCGACTATCTTGCGAACTATTGGAAACATTAAATTAAGTAGTTATCGTACTATTTAGTTGCTTTAAAATTACCTATTTAAATTTGGGGAAATCCAAGCTCACTGGAGAATTTGTGCTGTGTTCAGAGCTCATGACTAAAGGCTTGTCCTGCTTTGTCCTCTACACTGACGGCACAGGTGCTTACAGGGTCGGCAGCGCGAGTGTGGCTTTTCTGGTGTTACACACGTCCATAGGCCACGGTAACCACTTTCCATCAGGTGGTCCGTGCGCTTGTCTGCCACCTAAGTGGTATAAAAAAATTGTAATTCCATTATCTAGTTCCTCTATGAAACTAGTGGAATCTTTGCCCCAAGTTATTTAAGTAAATATTTAATAGACTGTCATGATTCTGAGCAGGGCCTCAATTCTGCTAAAGCAAAAACCACTGTCACCCGAACACTGCTAAAAAAATCATTTAAGTTTAGTCGTTATGTATTTAAAATCCAATATTAAAACGCATTTTGCAGTGAATGAAAACGTGCAATCAAACTCCTTTTATTTAATTTTGTACTTTAAGCGTAAAGAAATAAAGTCTAAAATTCTGTCATTTATCTGTGGTGTGACAATGGTTTTGCTTTAGTAGAATCTAGGGCCAGATCTACGGGTTTTTAGTAATGTTGACTTGAATTTCAAACATCTTGGTAGAAAGATTTCACTAAATAACAATACAATACTTGCTACTTAGTATTCCGAAAAATAATTGCTATTTAAAACCGCAGTGTACAGCAGTTGAAAGTAACATTTTCTTTTCTATCAAGGAGGACATATTCGCAAAGGCGTCAAAATCAAGCGGCGAGGAAGATTCAACAATTCATGAGGCAGACTAAGATCAAGTGAGTTAAATTTTGCTTACTATTCAATACATACAGTCACGACTCTTTTCCAATGGGGTAGGCAGAGAATACATAATTATTTCCATTTGCTACAATCCTGGCATATATCTTTCGCTTTTTTTACTTTCATAATAATTTCATACATGTTCACCGCTTTCGGTTACTTTTGACATAAGGACACAAAGAAGATATAAGGTTGAAAGATATAAGGAAATAAACGATATTACAAACATACATACAAGATACGCTCGAAAAACATAACCCTTCTTGGCAGTTGGGTAAAAGACCGCTCATAGTTCAATTACTCATAGTCAAATGCCTCATAGTTCGATTAATCGAACCACGTTTACTTAAAATAGCAAACGCCCCAAAGTTCGACTTTTCAATCGAACCACAAGGACATAAAATTACTCATAGTTTGTTGATTAATTGGACTATGAGTAATTTGACTATGAGTAATTGAACTATGAGCGGTCTTTTACCCAACTGCCAAGAAGGGTTATGTTTTTCGAGCGTATCTTGTATGTATGTTTGTAATATCGTTTATTACCTTATATCTTCCAAACTAAGGGACGTATTTCTTCAATTAACACATCATTAGATTCGTCTCCGTAGCCCAAGTGTTATTTAATAGGTGACGCGAAAAAAATCAACATGGCTGCTGTAATATGCAATATTTCAGAGGGAATAAGTAAAAATAAATTATATACTGCAATATGGGTATTAAATTAAAGGACTTATCACGAGGATTTCATAATTATGTATCATGATCCCGTTTTCTTTTATTAAAAATAAAACCGGGCTGATACTGAAAATATTGAAACAAGTTTGTTAGAAGGCGGTAGGAAGGCAACGGTTACCGCTTAGGTTACCACTATTTACAAATGGGTACCACCACCGCTACTGTTATTTACAAATGGGTACCACCTGCTATCAAATTTGTTTCGATCTTTTAAACAGCAGTCGGGTTTTTATTTTTAAAATTTTATTTTTTAATCTATCTAAGTAATACACCATTTCCAGGTTGTACACAAAATATCAATTAAATCTAACTAAATCTAACTTGTTACTCTCGTACAGAATCTGTGTGTTTTGTTTGTTTGTTTGTGTTATTTATAGTGTAAAGGGTCAAAGAATCAAAGAATCAATTTAATTTATTCAGTTTAGGCTCACAAAGAGCACATATGAACGACAACATTTTACAATTGGATGTGTCAAGAAATTAATATAAAAATATTGAATAATTGAAAAATAAATCATTGGAAAATGATTCTTTCGCTCTACTGAGAAATACCAGCAAGAAACTCAGCGAACTATATTAGAACTAGATTATTTTATTATTTAACGAACGAGAGAACGTCCCTGGTGTTGCATAGGCCACGGTAACCATTTCCCATCAGGTGGACCGTGGTCCGCCACTTAAGTGGTATAAAAAAATGTAGTCCTTTCGAGATAATTGGTATAAATAGGGGCACGATAGTTGATATAATACGGGCAAATGTAGCGTAGGACGCCCAACGGCCAGGTGGAAGTACGACCTGATCAAGGTCGCCGGGAAGTGCTGGATGCGGACTGCTTTAGATCGGTCATTCTGAAAGTCTGTGGGCCTATGTTATTCTTTTTTTTTTACGTGCGCAAAATCCCCACGGATACCTCCGGAGCCGGTGGAGGAGGTTATGTCGGACTCGAACCGACTAAAACGCACGCCGCCTGGGGTGTGGGCCTATGTTCAACAGTGGACTATGTGTGGCTGACATGATGATGACGTACAATAGACACATGGCAGGCTTTATGATGTTGCGGTGGTTAGGGCGGCCGCTACGCAGGACGCGCGGGTTCGATTCCCGCTCAGTGCAGATATTTGTATGCATGAATATGGGTATTTGCACTGGTCTGGTCGCCTCGAAGAGCACGTTTAACAGTTGGTCCTGGATGCCATACGAGGAGGCCTAAACAGTCCAACAACTGTTCCAACTGCAATACTTCGATGTCGCCTTTGGGATGCGGAGATCAGATTTCCGCTTCACGGAAAATATCGACGGACAGCCAAATCCGCAGTGAGACTGATAAAGCGAACCCCAGACTCCGAGGTGAAAGCACTGATACTAACGGCACAGAAACTTGTGCTTACAGGGTTGGCAGCACGAGTGTAACTCCCTTGTTGTTGCACACGTCCATAGGCCACGGTAACCCATTTTCCATCAGGTGGGCCGTGTGCTTGTCTACCTACCAAGTGGTATAACAAAGCATCGGATGCGACTGGGATTAAAGCTAAGATAAAAAAAGAAGTAAAAGGTAGCACGGGTGTAACTCCCTTGGTGTCGCATACGTTTATAGGTCACGGTAACTACTTTCCAACAGGTGGGCCGTGTGCTTGTCTGCCACCTAAGTTGTATTAAAAAACTACTATTTTGTTAGTCAGATACAAGATATTGGATGAAGCAAAACTTGGATGTGAAAGCGTGACAGACAGATATAGTTACTTTTGCATTTATAATATTAAAATACAGCCTGGAAATGACACAATGCAGTACAGGTTTCCATTAACGCTGGTATAGGGTATCAACCCTGTATAACAAGTATAAAGTTTAAGGAACTTGAACAAGACCACGAAAATGTTCTTAAACATAAACAAGTCTTTCTTTCAGAATAGCATAATATAGTCTAGCGCACCACCGATAGATGGCACTAGTAGTATTTAAAAATTGAATCGTAAAAGACAAATAAAATAGGTAGGTACATGAATTTAGTATTTTCAATCAATCGCATTTTCTGGAAAACTTTCACTAAAGAAATGTCATTTTTCTTTACAATATATTAAAAATATATGCTTATTCTTTTAATTATTCTTAGGCATTTTCGTTTGAAATTGAGGTCTCTTTTTGATATTAGCATCAAAATAAGACGTAAATATATATTTTTTTATATAAGTATAATGCAATGTGGATAAAGGGGTAAAATATTATCAAATTTTCTGGGGAAAAAAGAGTTTTTGTGGCAGATAAGAACAAAAAACCAAAAACAACTAGTTCTTATTTGGCTCGAGAACTGTAAGGTTTTGTGAGAATGAAACTTCCAGACCAATTACCTACAATTTTTTGTATATAACTTTTTCGATGGGATGTTTAGTTTCGCTACAAATCGTGACAAACCATCTTTCACCCTTAAAATACACCCCAATACACCTCGGTACTTCATAGCGAGAGATTACTAGAAAAGTACTCAAAATGATCATAATATCAATACTCCAAATTTATATTAGCTATCACAGAGCTCAAATAGTTGTAAGCATCCGGAGTGGTCAAAACATCTTAACAATCAATTCTCCATAATCATGTAAAATAGCAGAGGCATTTAAGATAATTTTGAACACTCTGCAATTTTAGCTGTCATTAAGCGATCTGCTATATCAATATAAACACTCTGCTATCTCACGTTATTATGGAGAATTGATTGCTAAGATGTTTTAACCACTCTGGATGCTCACAACCCTTTGAGCTTTGTGATAGCTAATATAAAATTGGAGTTTTGGTATTACTATCATTTTGAGTACGCATTAGCTTTCAAACGACTTCGCCGAATTCGATAATTATTATTTTAAGTCTGGGTCAACGTTGTCAGAACAAGATTTATGTTACAAAAAATATAGCATCACAGTTCCACGGAGGAAGTCTTTGCCAACGGTTAGCACCTATAATATAAACGCTAGGGGCCTGATTCTGATGGAAATATAGGTTTTAAAAACATGTTATTTCAAAACTTATGAACTCTGTTTATAGTTGCGGGCACGCTATGATTGCCGTTTTGACAGGACTGGTTTTGCTCTTTTTCTCTTTTTTGATGTGTGTTTTTCATTGTGTTGTGTGTGTGGTGGTTTTCTGCTCACCATATTTTTTTTAGTTATTCATCTAACAGTTCGCTGTCCAAAATTAAGCGCACCAAAAAAGAGAAGACCAATCGTGTCAAAACGGCCATTATAGCGTGCGTAATAAATACGAAAAGTTGCACGATATATTTCTTATTAGATTATCTTTGTTAGATATTATTAGTTTATTGTGTTATGCTCAGCGGTTTTATTATCTTCAGTAGGTATATTTATTATTCTACACTACATTCCTAAACCTAATTAGGAACTAATCCACAAACATTCCTTAATTTACTGCCTTCTGTAGCGTAATATTCCCTTTAACACAGTAAATTTTGTGTATCCTAAGGATATCATTAGAATACCAAATTTGGTGTAACATAAATTTGTTGACGCAATTAACTTCTCACGGTTACTCGTACCGATGTTAGCTGGTCTATAATAATAATATGTTGGTATTACGTTAATTGTTAATGTAATTTTACTAACTACTATTTCTGTGAACAGCAGACCTCGCGAGAACCCTTTGTCATATTTTTCGGGTACCTTTTATCAAATCCGGTATGCTTGGAAAGAGAAAACGTACGGACAAAAGCAAAATCTACCACCTTGTTGAAACGGAGAGTATGCTAACTATTTCAATCGATTAATATTGAAGATCCTACATATCCTATCCTATATACAGGGCGTCCCACGGCAATGCCACATGGAGGGAAATTACCTTAATTATTGTAAATGGGACAGTTTACTGAAAGAAGACTTAATTTTAAAAACCATTTGAACTGCATTCATAAATTTTTAATAATGATAACGACATTTTCCTAAATGTTGTTACTTTAGGAAAATGTTATCATTTATGTGTGAAGTTTTAAGATCAGTATCAAAAAACTACAGACTTATATATTTTTCTCGTGTACCGGTTTCGATTCCCGGTTCATCGAGGCAATTATTAAAAATGTATGAATGCATTTCAAATGGTTTTAAAAATTAAAATAAAGTATTCTTTTAGTAAAATGTCCCATCTACAATAATTAAGGTACTTTCCCTCCATGTGGCATTACCGTGTGACGCCTTATATATCATATATATATCCGTCTCAGAATAGCTTCAAGCGAGTTCCAGTGGCGAGGCAAGTGGTCAGAGCAGTCCCCCATAAGGAAAAGATCGCGGGTTGATCCAGCCTAAAGAGATTCAATTTTTACTATTTTAAACGATTTGTCTTCTAGAATCTAGACCATCGATATGAATAGTTTATGTATAAATTGATGTCAATTCAAAAAACGAATTCCTTATCTGCTATTATACATTTATAAGCTACGTCTCTGACGCTTTCAGTAAAAGCAATAACACCATTATGATAATATTTCTCTTCGTCCTTTAAAGTATTTTTTCTAAAAAGGTCAAAATAAATATTTAAGTAGAAAGTATTAATCTTTCATTCAGAACGGAAAAGGGACTTTCAAAATTGTCGATAGGTATCTGTTTATAACGAACCAGGAGGATCGTTTCAAAGAACAACTTTTGAGCTTCGAACTTGTTGAGGATTTTAACAATAAACTTGTGGATTTCTACGAAGTTGGTATAGGTTACATAATATGAATAAATACATACCTACTACTACATATACAACGAATGCTATATTATTGATTTTTAAGTAAATTAAGTAGATGTTTTGAATACTGGCGGTCGGTAACTATTTGTAACTAAATATTTGAGTGTGCTTGAAAAAACCTACTAGCGCTCCTCTCCATGAGGACTAATTAAACAATAGCCTTTTTTTCTGTTCTGGTTTTTTATTACCATGTCAATCAGAACGATCCTGACTGTAAAGTCTCAAAATAATCTTAATACCAAGATATCAAGAGCAAATCAAAGTGTTTTATTGATTTAAATTGTATTATTATCCGAACTAAAGGTGTTTATTAAATATCAGAACAATCAAACAACAGGAAGGGAGGAAAGCCTTCAGGATTAAGATCATTATGAGCACTTTGTTCGTCAAGATGACTACCTAATCAAATTATTTTACATGTAGGTACGCATCAGTGCTTGACATTTTAATATATATAAGTCATCCATATATCATTTTCTATAAATTACATGACAACTTAAAGATATAAGCTCTCGATTTAAGCGAAGAAAGTGAACATTTCAGATGAGTTATTTTCTTCCAATATAAACTGAATTCTTTTCTTTCTCAATTTAATGAGCACAAAAGCGGATTCGAATATTTCAAAGAATTAAGATCGTCCCTTATTCTTTGGCGCCGTCCCCATCAATGCTAAATTAATTTTGGAGCACTGACTCGTAGCCGATTCCCTGCAAAGTAATCTAAGCCGGCATCAGTTGCTACTTTATGAATGAAACATTTCAGATTTTCGTGAAACTTCAGTATCTGTGGTGGATAGATAAATTAACTGTAGCCAAGTTTATTTTCGATAAGAGAATCTCTGGAGCCAGATTTTGTTAAACTTTTAAACTTGTTGTTATATTTAAGTAGAGGTTTCGTTCAAGTTTGTTTATGAGAGTTGGAGATGTAGCGCTAACATTAAATACTTAGGAAAGATTATTTAAGTCTGAACACAGCGCCAAGTAGTCTAATTTTGAGCGTAAATTATATTTTGTTGCAATACCTTCGCAGATTCCTTTGTTATTTTTATGTCAACAATTAATTGAAGTTTCATGAATCATATTTTTACTTATCATAGGAAATTGGCATAAGGATTTCATTTGTATATAATACAATATCTCTTCTGTTTTCTTTATCTAAACATATAACACTATATTTTCACGCCATTCAGCACCTGGGAGGAATTCACAACTACCGTAAGTTTTTACTGTGTTGTTGATTTATTTTAAATTACGTTTAACTGTCATCTTTCATCTTTAGATTTGTGCATTTTTGGCCATATTCAGATTTGTTTGCAGTGTAACTTTCAGTCTTATTTTAATATAAGTCTAATGAATTAGAATCATAAACGATTCAATTCAATTTAAAACTAGACCTGTAACATTTTGTGTTATTTTATTTAGTAAAATTGCTTTTATGTTTGTATCAGGTTGCAGAGCGCACAAGTCGAAAGCGCGAGGGTGGTCCGGCCATTGCCGGATGTCCACCGAAACTCATCGCAGCGCATCACCAGTACACCAACCATTCCCAATAGGTGAGTTTAAACGACATCCTGTAGCTTAGTGGTTAAGGAGTTAGGCTTACGATTGAAAAGTCCCAGGTTCGAATCCTGTCCATTACACTACCGACGTGAACCCACTTCTAACACAAGCAACTTTGCTTAGCTGGAGAGGATAGAGGGGAATATTAGTAACTTTGTTTCTATTCTTTATAAAAATTGACTTTATTGTTCATAAGATGGAAATGAAGATTTCTCGCAATAATTCTATTGTTGTGGACTGAAGAAAGTCTATTGTTTATTCAGCTGTATTAGATTGATAAAAATAGTACTGAGTTTGTAAGTAAAATTGTTTTTTGTATTTTCTAGGATTGTTGATTACCTTGCACCTGAATCGCCAATGAACGTCGACGATGACCTTCTTCTTGAGCTTCTGTTTAAAATATGACAACTATGTAACAAACACTAGCCATTCGAAAACTATGTTCTACTATTGATTTCTTTTTTTTTTTCTATATATTTTTTTAGTATCGAGAGTTGTTTTATATCCAGTAGTTTATATTACACGTTAAAACCAACTGCCTTTCACATTATCAAATTTACTATCTGATATAACTAAGATACTTTTATGAAACAGGTTTCTTATCGGAGTTGTGAACTGAATCTGGCCTTGTCTCTTACGAATGTTTTAATGGTTTTTATTATCATGTTCATAGATGATTATAAAATATTTAAAAGATCAGATTTTGCGGTTCTGGTTTCTTTTGTTATCATTACCGCATTACGAGTATTGATGACTTTTAAATTCATAAATCCAACTGATCAGATTTGGCTGATTTATGAAATCTCCTGCAGACTATCAAGTGAATCTGTGCAGTTAGATCTGTGCAAACAATTAACAGATAATAACATATAAACAAAAGATTTAGGAACCCGTGTCAATCGTGTGAAGTTAACCTTTTTTCCTTAGAAATGACTTGTTCAGAGTTTAGATTTCGATTAATTCTTTATTTTAAACTCTTCAGGTCATAGACAGGGTTATATTTAGTATAAATTTTATCGTATTTGTATTATATTTTCATAACGTATTTTTGAGATATTTGTTTAAAACATTTATTGGAATCATATTTTTGAAAACTCTAAATTGGATGTAAAGTAATTAAACCTAGATCATCAAACGTTTTGGCTGAAAAATTTTCATGAAAGCGTGAGAATTTGGAGTTCATAAAATATCTTTATAAAAGGATGCGTAATGTTTGACATTTGCGATTCATGTCAATTGCAAATGATTTGGAAATGAACTTGAGCGTGGTCTATTATTTTAATTTAATTGTTCCAAACTTTAGATTCAAATCTTAAATTCTATTCTATGAATGATTTCTGCGATGGAGTTTAAACTTGTAGGTTAAGTACAAATTCAAAATATTAAAAAGCCACTGTTCTTATAAAGTAGTTGCACTTAGCGTATAATACAATAAACCCGACGAGCTGTGAGTATTTTGAGATTTTATCGTATTTAAGAGAAATAAAAGTAATTACGCAGTTAGTTTCGGTCGAAAGTTTACAATAGGTTTCATTCCAGCCTAAATAGTTATAATTCTTTTAGTCTACGCAGTGAATTGAAAGCCTTCGATATCATCGAACATGATCTACGATTTTCGAGATTCCCTTTAGATTAGATCTATCTTATGAAAGAAACCTTCGACCGGTTTTTATTAATAACTTACTTTTATTTGTTTACCTATGACTTGTAGTCTCTCGTTCTTCTTCTAGTTTTGCGACATCGTCGTTGAGTTTATGTTCCTTGTCCCCTAGTTCCTATTCCAATAAGTACGGATCCTTATATGAATTTTCATCGACTACCTACTTACATATACTATTAGTTCGTTAGATAGTGATTTTTTGTTTTAGATCCTCGTTAATGCTAATGCCATACTTACCTAGCGTTCATGAAAAAATAAGGTTGTGCACCACTAATATAGAAAATAAAAACCTAAATATTCCCTTTTTCTGAATTCTCTGATATTTTAACGTAGCAAATATAGTAAAGTTTTATAGTATAAGAAATAATAGAATAATCATAGCTTAACCATAAGAAGACGTGCTACAGTCGAGATATTTTCGATTCGTATTTTTATAAAGCAAAAGTTTCGAAACGATTAAGGACGCTTTGCTTGAGCAGGGCCCTGGTACCTTGAGTTAAACAATTTATTTCAACTATTCCGTTTGACATATTCGTTAAGTAATTTCGTGATATTTAGTAATATGTCAAATTGTTTTTTTTTTTGGAATTCTAATATTCTGTGAATCTTTTATTCCAATTGTTCTAAACATTCCGATACATTCCTGTTTATTTAAATTTTGAGAGGCCCAGAGATGAAAAAATTGTAGGGGAAAAAATGGCGAATTCACAGCAAAATTTAAAATTTTTGCCATTCAATATTGCGTGGAGTTTTGCTGGGAACGTACCAATTTTTTCAATTAGTGGAAAATTAAAACACGCGACGAGGATTGAGAAAAACCGTCCAATTGTGGCGGCTTTTGCACCCTCCGGTGGCGTACGATAAAAGTCAAATCGTGAGTATTGCACATACATACAGTACTGCGGTGCAGGGGACACCAGCGCGTACAGCGCGGAGCGGGCGGCCGGGGGCGCACTAATACAACACGTATATTTCATATTTTTGGATCGCTAATTTTAAGATGTTATATTTATATATGTATATGTAGTAATGGCGGGTACGATACCAGTATTTCGAGATGTATTACGCCAAAAGTTTTGATGTATTAATTTTCCATAAAAGTTATCCTATCATTTCTGTATTTATTTTCGAACAGATATAGTTCATTTAGCTAGTGGTCATGCGTATACCTATATTTTTAGATAGCGTGCACGATTGCTTCTGGAGCGCTGATGATATTGTTAAAATGGGGGAAATATGAAGAAAAAAGAAACTGAAAAAAAAAATATTTTTCACACAAACGCAAAAACACTGAAAGCAATAATATATTTTGTGGTGAATTGATAAACTCCCGATTTGTAAAGAAAGAGTATTTTAATATCCACGCGATCGTCACAGTACAGTTGAATAAACGCTTGGTAGTGCCACCGGTAACTGTGCCCCTTTTATTTTTCTAACGGAAGCGCTTCTAGTAAATAATATTATAATTCATAACACACCTACTAAGTAACAGATTAAATTATCAGCAATGTTCGTGACAAAATATGTTATCAAATTTTACATCAAAGACTACGAATTGATTAATTGGGATTTAATTTTAACCAAACTTATTGGTAAGTAAAGCCAATTATGACCTATTGTGTTTAATTACAAAGTGAAATAATTTGCTTCATATTTTAAAAGTTTTCATAACAATAATGTCAATTACATAAAATAATAAAAAGAAAATAAAATTTTAATTTTTAATATTAATATTTATTACATTGGAATCATTATTGAACTATAAAAGAAAATAATAAAACATATATAAAGAAAATAAAAGCGGCATACTTACGGCCGGGCTTAGTGATTGACCACAGCTAATAGATAGTGCACTAGAAGTAGATATAGTTAGATAAATTACTATTATTATATGAAATAATAAAAAACTTGAAATCTATACATAGAATTTAAAACTAAAAGTTTAACTAATACTTTTTATTATTATATTATAAGAAGCTTGTTCACACATTTTAACTTCATATTTAGTAAGTATTCCTAAGACTAAAATGATAGAAATTGTTACTAACTGGTACTGGAACGAGATATTAGTGAGACTATGGTTGGATTCTTTTTTAATTTAAGGTGGGCCGTAAGTAGTGAAGCTGTATGAATTATTATGCCAAAGGCACGATTATTTCGATTATAATGTGATATAAATTGCAAATGGCATTGATTTTAGCATCTATAATTTGAATATACACTCGAGAGCAATGAATCCGGGTCACTTAAAGAATGTTAAAAATCTCGGAAACTAAAAATGATAGGTTAATGCAATAAATTGTATTTAATAGACAATGTAATACTCCTTATGAAAGTAAAAAAAATATGAGTCACCATACATTTTATTAACACAAAATTACATAAAGAAAAAAACTGCTGATCTCTCCTTAAAACAAAAATAGGAAACATGAAATTTTTGAACTTTATTACGATTTTCTTGAATTTTAATACTTCGTATTGCCTCCTCGTGCTTCCATTACTGCGTTTACGCGGTTTGGCATGCTGTACACCAAGTTCCTTATACGATTTTGGGGAATATTCTCCCATTCCTCTGTGAGAGCAATTTTGAGCTCACGAAGCGTGATTGGGGGAGGGTTTCGTTGTTTTACGCATCTGCCTAGCTCGTCCCAAGCATGCTCGATCGGGTTGATATCCGGGCTGCGCGCTGGCCACTCCATACGAGTAATGTTCATCTCTTGAAGGTAGTCATTCACAATCCTACCTGTATGAGGTCTGGCATTGTCATGCATAAATATAGCATCCTCACCTAAATTGACCATAAATGGACCAACGTGATCATTGAGGATTTCTTCCACATATCTTACGCTAGTTAAAGAGCCGTTTTCTATGATCACCAGCTCTGTGCGACTTTCAGAAGAAATTCCGGCCCACACAAGTACAGACCCACCACCGTAGGCTACTTTTTCTTCGATGCATGCTTGCTTGAATCTTTCCCCTGGTCTTCGATACACTCTGTGTCTTCCATCGTGCTTGTAGAGCATAAATTTTGATTCGTCGGAGAACATAACTTTTGACCAATCTTCAATACTCCAATTTACGTGGCTCTGGGCATAACTTAGTCTCGAAATACGATGCCCACGCTCCAGTTTAGGGCCGTTTGCAGGTCTAAGGGGTTTTAAGTTAGATTCAGCAAGCCGACGTCTTACTGTCCATGCACTTGGGTTACTTCCTCCGAGGCGTCGAAACTGATTGGTGAGTTCAGTTCCTGTGAGAAAGCGATTTCGAAGCATGGTGTTCACCAAGTATCGGTCTTCTCGTGCTGTGGTACACCTGGTTCTGCCCGTTCCTGGTCTGCGTAGGTTAGAACCAGTTTCTTCGTAACGTCGGAGAACTCTTTGTACTGTTGACAGCGACACACCGACAGTCCTGGCTGTATCGCGCTGACCCCGGCCGGTTTCCAGCATTGTAAGTATTCTGGTGCATTCTTCAGGCGTAAGCGACATAATTTCAGCTTGATTAATGAATATAGAGCACTATCAACATGGTTTATGTACCCACATAAATGACAGATTACAAACAAAAGCAACACCAAATGCTGTAATTTCGTAGTTCCATCTTCGAAAGTGGCCCTTTTTCAAATTTGATTTTTTTATGATATAACTTTACAATAACTAAGAAGTTTTAATACCTTCATTTAAGGAGTATTACATTGTCTATTAAATACAATTTATTGCATTAACCTAGCATTTTTAGTTTCCGAGATTTTTAGGATTCTTTAAGTGACCCGGATTCATTGCTCTCGAGTGTAGTTGTATGTATGTCGTATAAGCAGTTTTATAATTCGCGTTAGCTTACTTTTTTGTTGAGTCGTTTTATTAATGTTAGTCATTTTAGTTAATTTATCTTGTAAAGTATTTTGAAAAATTTATTATTTAAGAAGAAAATACTAACATTAATATTCAAGCGGCTGCGAATAGATTGATTTTTATTATTTTTAGTCAAAATGAGCCTGCCTAACGTATATTGCATATCACTTAGATACTTAATTATAGATTTGAACTTTTTTTAACACCCGCTATGATATTATTTATAATATTGTTTTTATAAAATGCTAGAAAATTAGTAGTTTGTTTAAATAAATTTTTATAGACGCTAAATCCTTTTAAATAGGATTGTAATGTTTTAAAACCAAATTGTTAATTTAGTAATTTATATAAAATTAAATAAATAAATTATTACAAGATATTTATTTAATCTATATAATTATATTTATTTATATAAAGTCATTTTATTTAAAATGTTGTTCTCGTAGGCAGGTAGTATGTCATCGATTGCCATTATTACTTTAGTCACCATTTCCTAGTCATTAAAGCGTAGAAAATTTAGATGATTCTTTTTATTATTATTGTTTTACAGAATCATTACAATCCTAAATAATATAAATAGCTAGCCACTAGTATTATTGCTTCATAAACAATTTTATAGAGATTATGAGTGTTCGATAGCGAATTTAATGATGTTATTTAATTTTTTAATTGACTTTATATTATTTACATGCAATCATAAGCGTTATATGTAAGTTTTTCTTTATTAATAGCGATTTTAAGAAATTGTTATGTACTGCCAGTTTCAAGGTTTCTAAAACACCAATTGAAGGTATGACATGTGTGATTGTTGATTGTCCAGTTGAAAAAACTTAGAATCTCTGTTATGTATTCATTATTTTGTCAACGGGCTTAAATGTATAAGAGAAGCTGTTATATATTCAATTACTATGTATATATTTATTGAGGGTACTTGCAAAAAAATATTATTTTGTTTTATCTTATTAGATTTCTGTAAAACTTTTAGTACCATGTTTTTTTGTAATACAAACATTGCAGATAGGTATTCCTTTATTGACATATGAAGCCTACGGGAATCTAGTTACTTATTATACGGTGGCTCACATTAGCAGTTTAGAGTCGGCAAATGAGATAAGTATACACTTAATATTATAGAACATTTTATGAGAAGGTGTATCTTATCTCCTTTGCCGATTGTACAGTACGGGGTTCGATTTCATAATCTTGTCCCACAATTGAAAGCCTAAATAATCAATTAGTTCGCATTTACCCATGTATGTGTATTAATTTATTGCATTTTTTTTATTATTATTCATTTTATGTAAAATAATACTAAAAAGTTTGTGTTATAATAATGTTTATAATAACTATTGTATTGTATTCTGAGCTATTGGGCATGAGAGTGTATGATGGTGAAATATGGGTAAAGTGTACTTTGAATAAAAAAATAATCTTCCTTTGTAATTATTATAATCTATAAACACTACAAAATTGTGATTCAAAGCAATTTAAAATATTACTGCTGATTATATTTTGTGTTTTATTTCTCCCTTCTTGAAGTTAAGCTGCATTACAGTTAGACTCAAAAGCAAATCATTATTCTCTAAACTTTTTTCCAACTCAGTTCGAATCCCAACTACGTTGGGAGAAGGCTCAGGGAAAAATGACGATTTGTTTCTTGTTTACTATGCTTACAAAAGAAATATATACTTACGAATTCCTTTCCTGGAGCATTTTTCCTGTGAGCATATTGTTTAGCTGAACACATAATAATAAGGTGGCCCACAAAAAAATCCGATTTCACTGCTTTGTCTGCCACACAAATTAACCTTCAATGAAAAGTACACAATTTATAACTACATGCAAAAGCTGGGTAGCTAACCTTTTTCTGCTCCATACTAGCTGGTTGCCGTGTCGGTTCGTTGTATTTTTTTTAATATAGGTCACGTGGATTAGACTTACTGATAATAAGCTGAAGGCGAAGTCTCAGAAAAAAGACAGGCACCATTACATACATATACCATGTGGCACTCAGCTTGACGGCCTCATAATGCAGGTGCAAGACAAGTAAAACAGGGTTGCATGTGAAAATCTGGTCATGAATACTGGTAGCCGTCTTTGAAAACAGAAAATATAAATTTTATGGTCGGCAGCGCGAGTGTAACACCCCTGGTGTTGCATACGTCTATAGGCCATCTGCCAACTAAGGGGTATAAAAAAAATTCTGTGAAATTAGGTAATAAACCACTTTTCAAAATTTGAAATAATTTTTTGACCATATTTTTGGGCTACTCTATTGGCATGTGATCTGTAACTATATTTTTCATCCGGTAAACAGATGGGTGAAGGTCAATGTTAGGTCGGATCTTAGACCATAAATGTAGATGAGAGAATGTTCTCGACTAAACTGCACTGCAGTTAAGTTTTTTAGTAGTTTTATTTGTTTAATAACATGCAATAGTAGTAGGTACCTTTTTATATAATTAAATCAAAAAGGATTCTTTTTATTATAATATATTACATATCGTATTCAAAAATATGAGTACCTACTGAAAAGAAAACTAAAATATTTTACTGTAATGTGATTTATTCATGAATATGTTTCATACTTCATAATTTGTAAGAATGCTACCCATGTACAACTAACTTTCAATTTCGAACAGTGACAAAAAGCAGTCAAAGTCAAAGTCAAAGTCAAAGTCAAAGTCAAAGTCAAAGTCAAAGTCAAAGTCAAAGTCAAAGTCAAAGTCAAAGTCAAAGTCAAAGTCAAAGTCAAAGTCAAAGTCAAAGTCAAAGTCAAAGTCAAAGTCAAAAATCATTTATTCTGTATAGACCATTATATCGGCACTTACAAAACGTCTACAAAAAAGGAACATGAATTTCAGTTTAGTAAATGGACCACCGGTTCGAAACGCGGCCCCGACCTGAGAAGACTCCGGCAAGAAACTCAGCGGGGATTTCATACTAGCTCAGAGTCAGAGAGCATCGAAGCGAAAATATAATAATATAACGGTAATGGTAATAAATGTTATTTTTAAACCTTCGCGGTGTGAATTCATAATTATACTAGGTATCGGGACCACGGGTGACCACGGGTGCTGCAACGCATCCGAAATGTCGGCAGAAATAGTAAGTTCCAAGATATAATTCGCGAGAAGTCCCGATACCTAGTATAATTATGAAATGGTAGTAAGTTAACTATTATCTTAACTATGTAAAGTATTATCTCTTCAGAGATAAAAGAAAACCACACGAATTCGCGATCTTCTGTAAATGCGACGCACGACTGCGAGCCCCCGAACGACTAGTGAACGGGATGCTGATTGGTGTATTGATATTTTTGTATGAAGAATTTCGCTTCAATTACTTTAACTCTGCGTAGTGTGATTTGACCCTTATGGATATAGAACAGCACAGCGGGTTTTTTTTATACCATTTAGGTGGCAGACAAGCGCACGGCTCACCCGATGGAAAGTGGTTACCGTGGCCTATGGACGTGTGTAACACCAGGGTAGCCACACTCGCGCTGCCGACCCTGTAAGCACAGAGTTTCTGTGTCGTCATTGTAGAGGACAAAGCAGGACAAGCCTTTAGTCATCCCACTGACAGCACAAATTCTCCAGTGAGCTATGGTTCCTCCATAATGGGCGTGGAATACAAAGGGAAAGAAAAGTAGGTAAGAAAAATATTTTTATTTTACAATAATAGCATGACATATATTCAAATCGATAAAGATAAAAAAAAATGTCAGCTCAGGCGGAATGCGATCTTTTCCTTACAGGGGGCTGCTCTGACTCTTTTTTTTTTTTTACGTGCGCATAATCCCCACGGATACCTCCCCACCGGAGCCGGTGGAGGAGGTTATGTCGGACTCGAACCGACTAAAACGCACGCCGCCTGTGGGTCACTTTGGTTGCCGAAGGTGAGGTTGACAGGCATATCCCTCGCACCCCGGCCGACCCAGGACCATCTCTCACGATCTGGCCCTCTTCTCGGGTGTGGGGACTACAGAGTCCCCAACTCGTCCCCGGAAACGGGGAGGCGCGCCACGCACGCCACCGCCGCGGCCTGCTTCTGCCAGCTGCTCTGACCCTTGCGTAAAGCAATCCAAATTTTCCTATATATATCCGTCTAGCAGCGACAGTGGCAGTGACAGACAGAGTGAATGAATGATGTTACAATCATTTTTAAACATAGATGTTTGATTACATCGCCCAAGCAATTGAATGAAATTTTAAAGCATTTAGTATACTAGCTATTCAAATCGAGTATAGGTAGATGGCTCCCACCGTCATCGCAAGACGGATGTATTTTATTTTTTTATATAGAACACGTCAATTAGACTTCGCCTTGCCTGATGATAAGCTGAAGGCAAAGTCTCAGAAAAGAGGGTCACCATTACTTACACATACCGTGTGACAATGGTGACACTCAGCTTGACGGCCTCATCATATGCTTTTTCATGCCCCATATATAGGAAAATTTTGATGGCTTCAGGCAAGGTTCGGTGGCTCAGTGGTCAGAGCATTCGTTCGAACCCCGCCTGAACCAATTCAATTTGTTTGTATCTTAATCGATTTGAATAGTTGACATACTAAATGCTTTAATATTTCATTCAACTCAAATTTATCTATACATATATTACATTTCATTCAACTCAAATGATATACATATTATTATCTATACAGAAACAAAACATAAGAAAACTATCATTTAAATTACTGAAACAAATTCTTAATTCTTACATCAAATTATACATGAATTATGCACAAAGTTCTCTCACAGCAAACCTGTGAGTACCAGCGGAGTAGGTAAAATAAAAGTAGAAGAGAAAAATTTATGCCAGGATCGTAGCAAGCAGAAAACCGTGGTCTCTGCCTACCTTACTGAGAAAGAGGCGTGACTGTATATAAATAAATAAAATAAAAGATAATGAAGCCTTTTATTTCCTACAAATTAATTTTACATATAATTTTTACATTTACTTATCTTTAAACGCTTAACTAATTGAAATTAATACCTACTTATTTTGATTATATCTTATATTATGTAGCTATTTACTGTTTTATTTACTAGTATTAATATACTTATTTTGACACTATATACTATTTAAACGCTTAACTAATTGATCTTAATACCTACTTATATTTATTCTTTTTTATTTCCTATACTTTTACTATTGTTGATATACTATATAATTTTTACTCTTATTATTAGCTAACTTGGTTAGATTTTAGATACCTAAATAATATAATTTATTGCGAGGCGAGCGAGGACTCGGGGCCGCACACGGTCACCGAGTGTCCGGCGTGGGAGACGACGAGGCGGGAGCTTGTGGCGGCCCTGGGAGTGAGGGTTCTCACGCTCTCCACCTTGCTCGCGGCGATGGTCCGCTGCGCGGATGCGTGGGCGGCCGGTGCCTCCTTCTGCGAGCAAGTAATGCTCGTGAAGGAGGAGGCGGGGCGGGAGCAGCAGCGGGAGCGACGACGGATCGCAAGCCAAGCTGCCCGCGTACGAAGGCAACTCGGGCGTCTGAGGTCGATGAACGACCTCCGCCCCCCATGAGCGCCGGCCTGGGGGCGACAGGTGGAGCCGCCTGTCACCCTAGCAGAAGCAGGCCGCGGCGGCGGAGCGCCTGGCCCGCCTGTTTACCGGGAATGAGTTGGGGACTCTGTAGTCCCCACACACCCGAGAAGAGGGCCAGATCGTGAGAGATGGCCCTGGGTCGGCCGGGGTGCGAGGGATATGCCTGTCAACCTCACCTTCGACAACCAAAGCGACCCACAGGCGGCGTGCGTTTTAGTCGGTTCGAGTCCGACATAACCTCTCCCACCGGCTCCGATTGGGAGGTATCCGTGGGGATATTGCGCACGTAAAAAAAAAATATAATTTGTAGGAACCCCATTATTGGGTTAAGACCTCCTCCAAAGATGGCCATTTGTCTCTGTCTTGTGCAGTCTGTTTCCAGTTTGGGCTGGCTACTTTTTTGATCTCGTCGTCCCAGCGAGTCTGTGGTCTTCCTCAGTTTCTTTTACCTGGAGGTCCATTCTAAAAAGTCACTCTTATGGTCCATCTTCGGTCTTTAAGCCTCGCGACATGGCCAGCCCATCTCCATTTAAGTTTTTGTGCGCATTTCAATGCATTTGTTGCTTTGGTTTTTGATCTTATTATTGTATGTCGTATTATGTCTGATTTCTTTAGTTTAAGCATGCTGCGCTCCAGTCCTCTTTAACAGGTGATTTAGTAATTTCCAGGTCTGGCAGCCATAAGTCAGACTTGGAAAAAGGCTGTAATTCATAATTATTGGTTTGATGGTAATAGGCAGGTCACTTCTAAAGATTTCCTTTAAACTCCAGTATTTATTCCAAGTTTTTTGTATTCTTCTTTTCACTTCCAGTTCGTTATTTTTCGGATCACAACTAATTTGCTTACCTAGATAGATGTATGAATCTGTATATTCGAGAGGCACTTTATCTTTTGGTAATATTCTTCTCCCCCTTTGTCATTGCCATAGTCTTAGAGAGATTCATTTTCAGACCCACCTCGATACTAGCCGAATGTAAAGTTTCCATCATTTGTTGTAACTGGGTGCTGGATTCTAACAGCACTAGGTCATCTGCGAATCTTAAGTAACTTATGTATTCGTCCTTTATATATAGGCCTGACTTACTCCAATCTACCTATATATCCTGAAGATAGCCTCCAGAATGGCTATGAATATTATTGGAGACTTATTATATATATATTAGGTCGCCTTGCCTTACGCCTCTTTCTATAGCAAAACTTGGTCCTAGAGTTTCTAGCTTAATTTTGCCTATGTTGTTTTTGTATACACTCTTTATGACTTTTATGTATACGTCTTCAACTCCCTGCTGTTAAGGCTTTCCCATATAATTACATGTGTTACTGTATCGAATGCTTTTTGATAGTCAATAAACGCTATTTCTTTGTTGTTCTTGGTACTTTTCAATGATTTGTTCAAGTGTGTGGATATGGTCCACTGTTAAGAAGCCTTTCATGAAGCCAAGCAGGCTTCATGAAAGGCTCTATTGGTTGTTTTAATTCCAATGTGCTGCTGATTATTTTATTTATAATGGCTGAGAAGACTTTGTAGAGGCTCGGGAGTAAGCTTATTGTTCTGTAGTTGCCAATATCTTTCGGATCACCCTTTTTATAGAAGAGAATGATGTCCAATTCAGACCATTGTATGGGTGTTTCAGTCTTTTGCAGTATTAAGTAAAATAGTTCCGTTAGTGGTCCGGCTAATGTTTTGTGTGCTAGTCTTAATATTTCATTTGTTATGTTGTCCGATCCAGAACTTTTTCCCAGTTTCAAGCTTTTTATTGCTTCTTAGACTTCCATTTCATCCACTGGTTTTATATTGATTTCGTCGTTATTTTTATTGGTGTTTGAGATGTTATTATTTTGGATGTTATTATTTTGGATGTTATCACTGTATAACTTTCTATAGAAGTCTGTCGTCGCGTTGATAATGGCAGTGCGCTTGCACAAAGTTTTGTTGTCTTTTCTTAATCCTTCTATCCAAGTCTTGTTCGTTCTAAGTTCCTTAAAGGTTTTCTTTGTGCTTCCTGTGTGTTGTAGATGTCTTTCTATAGTAGGTTACGCTAAACACAGAGAAGATTATCTGTATTTAGCGTAATCTCTTTTTAAGTATTTATTTGTTACTTTGTAGAGGGCGGAAAGCTCTTGTGACTGTATATATACATAATTATGTAGAATTGCGGTCACAATAACATACTTAGATACTTTTTTTGTAAATATATACCTACATATTATGTATATGTATATATCTATATATGTATATTCATGCATACAAATATTTGCAATGAGCGGGAATCGTACCCGCGCCTCTTGCGTAGCAGTCTAGTGTTTTACCGCTACACCACGCGCCACAGAGGCCGTCAGGCATGCAATCTTCTCGAGTTCCTCGCAGCAGTCGCTTCCGAAAGTCGCGACTTTGCGAAATCAGTCTGGGTAATAAGATGTTTATATCAAAACATCCACTAACATTTCCGTGTCTGGAGAAGAGAGTGAAAAGTAGACATACTTTACTACCCGACTACGGCAAAGCCAACGAAGGGTTATGTATGTAGGTGGGTTCATCTGTTCACTCATAGTTTCTCAACTACTCCATTGCACGAGAGGGTCGTGGGAAGGGATTCGTAGAATCCCTACCATTCCAAACAGCCCTTTTTAGGGCTAGCGGGCCCAGGCTTTTAAAGTCTGTGGTGCTGTCGCTCCCAGTATCCCTCTGATCTGCGCAGGGGCTGACAGGCACGCGTACCACCGTCAGATATGGGAGAGTTGGCTGATCCCCCGCATCGCGTAACCTCAGGGATATCGATAATGACCTGAGTGCTAGCCACACTTGGGAAGCCGGTATCCTGAAGGCCGCAGGGCTTGCCTTAATTGGCCGGCCCGCGACAAGGAAAAGTCTTAAAAAACGACAGCGAAGTCGATTAAAACCTGTGGACACCACAAATCCACAGTATTTAACCCGCTTCCTGGAATGAGTGTCACCCAGGAAGTGTACTTTATATCGCGTCATACTCGTGGGAACTATATGGAACTCTTACTAAAGCAAACGCAGTCGCGCAGCACCACGACGCAGAGATCGCGTCCCTAGCAGCGAATTTCGACACCGCTACAGAGGGGAGCAGGGCGAACAGCCCGGAGGGTCTGCAGACCCGGAAATCTGCACCACGGCGGAAAAGGAACAGAAAGAAAAAAATTCTTCCGCCACCGAAGACCGAGTCGGATTTCAAGCTCACCACCCTGACCGACTCGTCTTCCAGCAGCCACCGTGGGGACGAGATGATGCGACCCTCCCCCCCCTTACCCAAACAGTTTGCGGTTAGCCGCCGAAAGTTGCAGGATGAAGCACCCTCCTCACGGGCTCCGGCACTGGAGGATGTGGAGGCGCCGCCGAGTAACTCCATCTCGGCAGCACCCTCGCTTCGTACTGACGGCTCAACGTTCAGGAACGTAATTGAGGCCCTGGAAAGTCTGGCGGGGGCCCGAACTGCCTCCAACACCAGAGGAAGACCGGGTCAGACTGGTGACGACGCGCCTCGTTGAGCAGTACGATCTGCTCAGGGCGGAGCTGGCTGTGTCCTGGAACGAGCGGGCTCAACTTGGCAGGAGGAAAGGTGAGCGCCTCAAAAGCACGGAGCGGCGGCCCAATACCGCAAGGAGATGGGGAGGATGGCGGCCGAAGTGGCGAACCTACAAAAGGTCGTCGCCAGACTGTCAGCGGAGCGCGTGACAAGGTCGGCGCGGCGGCGACTGGTGGTGCAGCCAGAGCAGCCGATGCCGTCGCCGCAGTAGCTATCGCCGTTGCGGTCGAGGTCGCCGCTTAGGCCGGAACCGCTGGCGCAGCCGGAGTCGCCGCAGTCGTAGTAGCCGGTGCTGTAACCGGCTCGGCCTGCGGACCCGTTAGCACTCTGCATGGCGGCAATAACCACCATGGAGAAGCGTCAGGAGGCGGCACTGGCGGAGCAGCGGGCGTGGCGGGTGGTGCAAGAGAAGCGCACCCGGAGGTGGCCGGAGGTCATTATGAACTCCAACCAACTCTGAAAAGATGGGTATGTGAGTGACGGACGCCTGCGCCAAATACCGTCTATGGAGCGCCTAAAGCCTGTACCTGATAAGACCGCTAAATCTGAAAGTATAAATTAAAAACTTGAAAAAACCCCATCACAAAAACAATCCCCAAAAAGTTAAAAAGAAATTGTGTTAGTTAGCCTTCTTACCTAGTAATGTTTTGATTCAATCGTTGTCATGTCGGGGGCGCTAACTGGTTAAGCACTCCATCATATTATCGGAGCGATTCAAGGTCCTCCCGACATGACAACGTTTGAATCAAAATATTATTAGGTATATCAAGGTTAAAAGGCTAACTAACACAATTTATTTTTAATTTTTCGGAATTATATAAGCGTAAGCGTATGTATATTAATTCCAATCAAAAACATATTTCTATAAAATAAAGTAACCAATTAAAAATAAGTATATTATTCACGTAATCTAAACATTCTACAATTCAGTCGTTCAACTAAACAGATTGGTCGTATAATTCTCTTTATAGGGCACGTAAAATTTTAATGGCCGCATATTTTATTGGTACGGTGCTCACAGCTTTGATTAAAAACCTTTTAGGAATACCCAACCGTTAATACGTGATCATCCCTTGCGATTAAACGGAAATTTGATTATTATTATTATTGTAAGCAACCGTTGAGATATACCGCACGCTGTCTATGGGTTGTAAACCTACTGCAACCGCCGGAGGAAGTGAGATTGGCTAAGACATAACCCTTGCACCCCGGTTGACCTAGAGCCACTGCCTTAGCCTGCTTCTGCTACGGTGACAGTCGTGTCCATTAGTAAGCCGGCGCTAACGGCAGACTGTTCTCAACTTCTTCACAGTGTCTGACTGTGAAGAAGTACCTAAAGCAGTAAGCGGCTTTTACGGTTCCGGCTGGGCATACCAGTTTGACAAACAATCGCCCCTCAGATAAGTGGCTAACCCACTCTGGCAGGTGTAGTTCAAGGCATCGTACTATGGGAACTAACATATTGGGTCTCTCTTGTGGACCGGGAGAATAAACAATTTTAGTAATACCATCTTTTATTAATTCCCTGGAAGGTGTAGATTTATGGAATTAAAAATGTTAGGACCTGATAAAATTAAACAGACTGATCTTCGGTGACAAGTGAATTTAATATGTATTGTGGTCTTATGACTTAAGTTACATAAGCATAAGCATATTACAAAGAAATTAATTCGTATACAATATATATTATAATCCTGAAATTCATATAACCAATGATCATAAAATAAATAGGATTCATAAGATGGAGGCAAGACCAAAGGTTCTAAATCCCAAAAATTTGGTTTTTGGGTGATTTTCTTTGGGTGGTTATATAAAAAAAACTAAACAATATTTTTTTTCAGAAGTAAATGATACTGTTTCACTGACAAATCACTACAAACAGTATCATCTCCTTCGCTTTTATTTCAACATCAAGCAAAATCCCATTCATAATAAAGTATTACAATATAAACATACACAAAAGAGCACATTTAGGGCAAAAAATCAAACAGTGAACATAATCTGGATTTAGATCCGTACATAAAAACATCCGGGATTCGTGATTCTTACCCGGTCTGCAATTTATAGTCCACCCGGACGGGATTAATACGGTCACTTTTGGACCCACCCAAATATTCACGGATAAAGAAATTTTTGACTACTTTTTTTTCTTTTTGTTACGGTACTTACAAGGTTTAAGTATATTTAGGCCCTTTTACGGAATAATGTGGAAGCAGGATATTTAGGAGTTTTGGTTAACGTAAGATAAATACAATTAGGAACAATAGAAAACCATATGATGAGGCCGTCAAGCTGAGTGTCACCATTGTAACATGGTATATAGTGACCCTATTTTCTGAGACTTTGCCTTCAGCTTACCACAAGGCGAGGCAAAGTCTAGTTGAAATTGTTTAAAAACTTAGTCTGATTTAAACTAGCAAAAGATGTAAGCTCACGTAGCTGAGTGATATCCCGAAGTCCACGAAATATAATAAGAGTTGTCTTGCTGTGTGCACAAATTTTTGAATTGGTCGGCAGCGCGATCATGGTCGGCAGTGTGAGTGTAACACCCCTGGTGTTGCATACGTCCATAGGTCACAGTAACCACTTCCCATCAGGTGGGCCGTGTGCTTGCCTGCCACTGTAATTGGTATAAAAAAAAATTCAACGAAATACCAAAGTATCTTAAAAGACTAAGCACTAGAATATTTAAAAAAGAATTGTATAAATGGCTAAAGGAGCATAGCTTCTATAGCGTTGATGAATTTCTTAAACAAAGGTGCTGATACTGTTGATAGGAAATACTATCTACACAATTGGCAAAAGTCACAATGACATAAGTTGTAAAGTTCACAGTATCAGTTTGTGAACTTTATAACTTATGTATACCATGTTTTTATGCAAGTAACGTTTAATTTGATTTGATATGACGTGTCAAAAAAATTTTAATTACTATGAATTAATATTCATACTAATTAAAAATTTTTTTTTTATATTATTGAAAAAAAAAACATAACATAACATAAACTCACGCCTATATCCCTGAAGGGGTAGGCAGGAGGTGCTAGCACCCACATTTCGCCAGTTTATGTTTAGGTCCCAATGTAATAGGTGGCGAGCCTACTGCCATTAACCGGGCACTTATAAACCTGCGATAAATACACACATAACTTCGAAATGCATCGAAAAGTCATCACCCGAGACCTCGTCTCAGCAGTCCATTACCCATAAAACTGGCTAACGCAAAAAAACAAGGTAGAATTATTGCTAATTTTATATATTTTGTAAATATATTCAATGTTTTATAAACACAATTTAAGACAGATTTTTACCTTGAACGTTGACATGAGGTATTTAGTATGATATGTACATATGCCCTTAATGTTAATTTGTATGGGCTAGGACAATTTATTTCTTTCTTTCTTTCTTTGAACTCATATGTACGTTTTGGTGGGCAGTCGCTTCCTAAGAAAATTTCATAATTCACCCGCATCATACTTAAGACTGAAATAATATTAAAATTATAACAAAAAAAGTGTCTGAGGGAAAAAAAAGTCTAATCTTAAAGGCTCCTTCCACTGATGCCACAGATCGTATACTGTGGGCTTAATTGGACAGTGATTCAACACGATGGAATGACGGAAAGATAATGGTTAACTAAGTAATTATCCAATATAAATCCCATCGGTTAATTAATTGTGATTACGAAAGCGGACTAGTTTTATTGGTTCACAACTAGTTTGAATCGTACTTCTCTTGTCCGAGCTGCTCTGTTCAAGTGACTGCTTGTTATAATTTTCTTTTCAGAATATATAAAATTAATCAGTATCAGAATAAACGGGATATTTACCATGTTTCACTATTTTGAGTTTCCGATATTTCGGCGCTGTTGCAAGCACCATGATCACGGAGGAACTGGAGTATTGGCGGTGAACAAAGAAAAAGTTTTTTCTTCTAGGAGTAATTATATCGATCTACCCTCTTTCGAGTTCTTTTACTACGCGTATCTGCACTACTATTGGATCTCGGATATCGGAAACTCAAAATAGTGAAACATGGTAAATATCCCGTTTATTCTGATACTGATGTCAGTGACCATGATAGTTTAAATGCCTATATATAAAATTAATGTTAATATATAATATAAGTAGTTAGTATTATGAACTTCTCTACTTCAAAAATAATCTAAAATTAAAGTCTTGCTCAAGTTGTCTATATAAAGTTAGCCTACAATTATGTATTTATTTATTTAGATTCACCAACATTTGTTTACACTGTTACAAGCTACAGAAATTACATTAAGTTAGATATGAATCGAGTGAGACAAATAATTATAGGTAAATACTACATGCTATATAAAACTAGGTACCTACTGACATTAAGATGTACTTAATAGTGAATGGAATCATCATCACATATGTACCTATTCTGGTTAGATAATAATTAGTCTAAATTTTGTAAATAATAAGTCAACATGATACAATTATAATATTGTCTACATTTTTGTAAAGTCAAAGTGACAGTCTAATCTATTAACCCGCCCCTCATCGTACCTGGTGCAAAGGTGCCCATGACGCTGGCGGCATTGCCCCGTTGAACAGCTATGGCCAACAGTTGCCCCAGGTACGAGCCGGAGCGGGAGTCACCGGTTTTGTCCCTCAACCTGCGCGTGCGCCCTAATTCGCTCACCAGATTAGTAAGTATAATATAATAGAGGTAATAACAAAATTTAAATATATCAAAAAAGGATTTATTTTCGGTTTTTAAAGAGATTGTTCACCAATACTTAATTTCAAAACTTATTACAAGCTTTATAACAAAGTCCTTGAGTGTCTAAAGAGACGTGCTCTGATATTAAATTGGGCGGCTAATTTTAGCTATTTTGAGCGGTGTGGAGATGCTTTTAGAATATTGTAATTATGTGTACAACAAGCGCTGCCGAGTCTTGCCAGAGTATAGTTTAATTATAAATTGTTCAACGTTATCCCATTAACAGTATTTTACGATCTCTACTAAAGCAAGTGTACCAATGGGCTTTTTCATTTATCCCAGGGTCGAGGAGTAACCTCTTTACATTGCAAACAATTCCGAATCCAACTAAATGGTTCAGCATTACCATTTTTGTCGCATCATAAATATTTGGAATCATTTACCAACATACGACTTCTTTTCCTCTTTTAACGATCTCGAATTATGTTAATATGTGACAAAAGGGCATGAACAAAACCACTAATTTTAAGTTTTCAGCATATATAATTTTTGTACACCTCTCAACTTTCAATTGTAAATTGTCTCTTCATTTGAAAATGTTGGATAAAATAGCAATGCCGTCTCTGGCCTTTAGTTGCCAAGGGTAAGGTATATTCCACCCTCCAGCTGACCCAGGGTCATCCCCATCTTTCCCTAGAGATGGTAGAGGGGCGTATCACCACTCCCACCTCCAAGGCCGCCACACCAGTCAGCGTGTGCAGCCCCTTGTCCTCACTTGCATCACAGGGACTCGGGCGTTGGCTCCTTTTGAATCACACGCAGGGTAACTAACGAAACACCCGTGTCCTGTGATCACCTGCGTCAATCGATACGAAGGGCCCCGGTGACCCCTCTCTGAAGCTCACATTAACATAAAATGAGCTCAATAATAAAGTAAAGAATTTTGAATAATACGGTATTAATATGACCTTATAAGTAAAGTAATCAAGAACTCCCGTGAGTAGGATTTGAATACGTAGCTCAATAATGTGTGAAGACGTAATTCGGCTATCACTGCAGTATAATAATTACCCGCAGGAGCAATAATTCTTGTCATCTCCATTACTGTCAATGGCGGATAGCGATAATACTCCAATAAATCGGATTACCACGCTGGCAATAAATATTATACTTATATCTATTCACGAAAAATAGCGAAACAAATTTTCATAAAATAAATATTTACTTTGAGTTGAGTCCCTCCAATTTTCGAATATCAACAGCGTCTCTTTGACAGTAAATTCGCTAAGCATTTCATGAGATATTAATATTTTTTACTCAGACGGAAGGTAAAGATAGCTTTAGGTGACCCAAATTTTGTATTCATTTCATTATTCATAAGCATGATGATGCTGGTTTCTTAAGTCACTAAATTTTACTAAGTCAACTTGGCATACCATTTCGTATACATAAATTGGCCTCAGGAAGCTTCATTCTTAACTTAAATAACCAAAAACTTATGTATTACATACCTATGTATAAGTAATTTCTTAAATTGATTAAGTTAACATACTCTTTTCGGTAAGGTACTTTTAGGTTTTTTTAGGAGGTAGGACACGGCGGTATTTCCGCCCAATTGAGCAGTCCGACTGGGGAAGTATCTCCGCCCTACAGAATACCGCGGGTATAATAACTTCGTGTTGTGTTCCCAGCGGTATCCAGAGCTCACTGGAGAATTTGTGCTGTCAGCGGGATGACTAAAGGCTTGTCCTGCTTTGTCCTCTACACTGACGGCACAGAAATTCTGTGATTACAGGGTCGGCGGCGCAAGTGTGGCTTCTTTGGTGTTACACACGTCCATAGGCCACGGTAACCACTTTCCATCAGGTGGGCCGTGCGCTTGTCTGCCACCTAAGTGGTATATAAAAAAAGTAAAGGTAAACAATCCTGTAGCGACTTTTTATAAAACACATAATAAACAAATAAACTACGCTAAGTATTTGACTAACTAGTAGTTCAATTTCGGTTTTAAGTATTTAAAATGAGTTTAGTAACATTAAAAAGACACATCAAGATTGCTTACGTTATGTTAAGTACCTAACTGAACGCAGTATAGGTACTATAGCACAAGTCTCCTTTTACACATTCCGGTACACCACGGGCTGCCAGTCATGATGCAGAGGAATTTCATGACGTATTTTGTAAATATTTTATTTTACTTTATTTCAGTTCCTCGTAAGTAACCAACTAATTTGCTTACAAATAAATTCATCCATAATTTTAGTTTTGAACTGTAGTTCAATTCAAATGTATTTAGTCATTGTTTCATTTTTGAAAGAGTCTGCATTAAACTTAAATAATTCTTTTTTTATATAGGACGCGCCAACTTGACTTCACCTCGCCTGATAGTAAGCTAAAGGCAAAGTCTCAGGAAAAAGGGTCACCATTACAGACACTAAATAATGTTACAATGGTTGCACTCAGCTTGGCGATGTCATCAGATGCTTTTTCACGCCCCGCTTAAAGGACCCGAGACTGTAGGAAGAAGGAAACAAGTGAGCTGGTAATGAATTCCAGGTCTTGGTGGTACTCACTCGGGCAGTTTCCGTGTATCGGCTACGCACACAACGGGCGAATAATATATAAATATGGTGAGCGTACCACCGGCTATATGGTGCCTCGTGTTATTAATGGTCTACCCTCTTACATAAAATTATGCAATAGTATGTTTGTATTTACACGTAAACTCAGAGAATACTTTTGAGTAAATTGTAAATGTGTAATAATTCTTGTTTGTTATTGTATTTTTATGATTATCTCACAATTGGTACTTAACGGCTATAATAAAGTTTTATAATATTTTTTGCCATGTGGGTAGTTAGGGATTTGGTCTCCCTTGTTTGATTATATTGTGATGTAAAATTGTTTCTTACTATCATGTTAGCAACTGTATTGTAGTAGTACAAACTTTCGTGGTTTTTTCTGAGTTATATAAACTCACCTGTAATGTTTTGTTTTGATAATAATAAAAAAAGATCGTTATTATTTATTTTATACTTTATTGTACACATAAATGACATTATATAAAAAGATGAGATGTAATGTACAAAGGCGAACTTAAATATGTTTATACAAATGATGACAATTGAGCAGTCCGACTGGGGAAGTACCTCCGCCCTACAGAATACCGTGGTTATAATAACTTCGCGTTGTGTTCCCAGCGGTGAGTAGGGTAGTCAGAGTTCACTGGAGAATTTATGCTGTCAGTGGGATGACTAAAAGCTTGTCCTGCTTTGTCCTCTACACTGATGGCACAGAGAGTCTGTGCTTACAGGGTTGGCAGCGCGAGTGTGGCTTCTCTGGTGATCCACACGTCCATAGGCCACGAAAACCACTTTCCATCAGGTGGGCCGTGTGCTTGTCTGCCTCCTAAGTGGTATAAAAAATAACCATACTATTTTAACTATATTTAATTTCTCATTAGTCTATGTAGTGTAAATATTTGCATAGACGAGTTGCTCAGAAATTTCCAATGAAATGCAGCATACTGGGGCGACCTCTTTAGCTCGTAGACGGCAGTGACCGGCATACCTGCCGTTTATTTTGCACTTAGGTCTTGTTGATTGAAAATGTAAAAGATGGTAATAGCGTGAAATAAGTATTTTTATACCACTTAGTTGACAGACAAACACACAACCCGCTTGTTGGCAAGTGCTAGCTGTTCTAGACAAGTGGCAATTCGTTGGCCAGCGTATAGTAGCAAAGAAGCAGCGTATAGTAGAATTTGTCTAGGGGGCAGGGCCGTCACACTCGTGCTGCCGACCCTATAGAAAACTTTTAATACTCATCTTGAAGAACCCCATTTGTAGTTGCTTGGAAAAACCACAGTATTGACATTACACAGCTTAAGCGTGCGTGGAAAGTTGACAATGATGAAGCCTTTAAATGGCGGATTCACTAACTTTTACTAACATTTTTTTAAAGTATTACTTTTGTGATGGTACGGCGCCTAACCAAAGCTGAGTAAATTTCGATTTTACATATTCAGTGCCAGCTCCCCTCTTCTGAGGGGAGATATGAGTGCTCCTCCAGCCGCACAGATATTGTGAAATTCATCCAGAGACAATAATTTCCCCACTGGCATTGGCCGTCTCAATGGACAAAGTATGCAATCGCGAATAGAGAATACTCAAGACATATACAATAAACAATTTAATACGCTGATGTCTGTTACTTATCTCGCATATATTCAATCGCACGTATAAATTCGGTTTATAAGCTACCGTACTTCATTGATTCGGTCTCCGTACCATAGGATTTCTAAATCCTAATCTTCCGTCTGTCATATCTGGTCGCACCGGCCTCTGTGCTTGAGAGAGCTGCACTTCGACGCTAGGTCTCCCGTGGGAATCGAACCACACACGGTCCTAGTTATCACAGACGGCTGTAATTGCATTATACGATAGCAGGGTACGATCTCGGTACGATAACTTGCTCCTCACCAATACGCCCGATGCTCACCACATGCTCACAATCAAGCAAAGCCGCCATCGATTGTAGATTGCAGGGTACGTGGACGACGACCCAAGACTATTCCTTTGAGGATATCCCCAGGTCTCGCAACAACAGGTCCCTGGTCTACCGCCTGACTCTTTACATGTGGTGCTTTTGCATTCATCAAGTCTAAAGGCCATGTAACAACCATCAACGCATTTCGCAACTTCAACAAATAAGTTGATTAATTATACTGTACACTTTTATACCTAAAACGCTGTATTACTCAACCTTAGATAGCATTATAAAAGTACTTAAACATTGATATAAAACAATCACTATAAGACAATCACTATAAAACAATCACTATAATTACAAGAGTAATATGAAAGCAACTCACCACGTGTGTAGAGACTTGATAGTGTTTCACTTGATAGTGTTACACCTTAACTTACTCGAGTAACGCCTATGACCCCGATCCTTCACCAGTTGACGAGCTCGCTTCCAACGACCGACCTCCTCTCCAGACCCCAGTCGAATGCCCCGATCCTACGCTCAGTCCCGTCTCGTCAAACCCTTCCCGAGATGTCCTCATCCCTTGTTTTTATAAGCCTGCACGTGTTTTACCAATTTCTATGGAACACTCGTAATAAATCTAGCGTCTTAATAGTTTCTTTAAGCGTTGCAAAAACAATGACCCTCACTTTAGGGTTTTAAACAAAAGGTCTGCTTTATCTGATTTATGGAGGGTCGAAATAACAACGATGCAAGCCAGATGACTATAAGTGAACGACTCCTAATAAATATCAAATTACAAATATATTACAGATGTACCTAGTGGGGTTTATTAATTTCTTATCGTTGAGTAACTAGTGTACCATCACACTGTGGATAATGACTTGAAAGCCGTTCCAGAAAATTATGGTAACAAACTCCTAGCAGAAGTTTAAGATAAAACTTTTAAAAGATATGTTTTTTACTAGTTACTCCCCGGTGAAAGTCGGTATCTCCGAGCCACTAGTAGTATAATTAATAGATGGTGTTCACGACTGAAATAACTCGAAGAGCAATCAACGATGGTGTACTTATAATATCACAATTTCACTATTGTCACCGAGAAAATAAAACGTCTCGTTAACTGATCTACTTACTTTGAATTTATAACGGTTTTGTCCTAACCGGGACAGTGATTCCCGCTCTAAACAGGTGGGTATTAGTCCGTATTAGACATCGGCGACAATTCCGAAACGTAGGCCAATGAAATTCCAAACGTTATCGAGTGCCAAGTCTAAAATTATAATTCCCGTTCAAACTGGGAATTTAAAATGATTTATAATTTTTGTTCCCCTTAAAGAATTGAAGTTAGTGTTACGAGTATTAATTTCAGCTGCTAGAAGTAACGATGTTGAAATGTGGGTGTTATATATACATATAATCACGCCTTTAGGAGGAGGGTTGGGCAGAGGCGAATTATCACCCACATTTCACCAATCATTGTATTCGGTACCACGTAATATGTATGTATATAGAAATTATATTATAGGCCTATATGGGTATAGTAAGCTAGTTAAATTTATATAAGAACAACTACATCATCAGGTTAGTTAATCTAATTTAAGATTTCAACAGATTCATATTATTACACTTGTCTATGTCCGTGGCACCACCTGCAAGGATGTCAGTCATGGCTACTTTAGATCATTAATCTCCGGGTCTACTAAACCAATTGCGATCAAACTAACGTAACCTCAGTCCGACCAAGACCTTTCCCACATAAAACAAACAATTAAAAAACATTAATAAATCCGACTGCTGTCCAAAAGATCGAAACATGTTTGATAGCAGGCGGTACCCATTTGCCAATCATATAGAGTACCGATCATTTCAATCAGATCAGAATTAATAATAATAATAAATCATTTATTTTAGGCAATAATAGAAAAGTTACAAGATGTTAAAAAACTTATTGTACGGCCCATAAATATATACCTTAAAACTAAAAATACATATAATATATCTTAACCTAAAACACACGTAATGACGTCGACGTGTCACGGGGCGGGGTGTCGCGTGTCGGCAGGCGTCCTCGGAAGCGCCGAAACTTCACCCCCGTCGGCCAAAAGTCAGGACGCAGGATGGTAGCGGTGTGGCTGTTTGGAACTCGCACCACAAAAGAGTTGAAGCTCACGTTGTGACGAGAGTCCAGCTTCTCCACCCTTAAGCCCATCCCGGTTTTCTTTTGGAGATAGTTCGCGACGTCTATGATCTTCACGCTGTGATGTACACGAGATACGTAGACCATCGTCGAAGGGACCTCTGCGCGGAACTGCTGCTCAATGCTCCTCGCTGCAGTACCACACTGGTTCTTGCGGAAGGACTTCTTCTTCTTCTTCTCAACAACTTTGAAGTCCTCCACATTACAAGGCTCCTTCCCCGGCGCCTTGACGGATGCAGTGTTGCATTGAATGACACTACACTGCCGTCTCTTTGTGGGTACGGCTGTTGGGGTGCTGGCCGTAACAGCTGCGTAGTCACGTGGCTGAGGAACTTGCAACGTGATATTCGGCCTCTTCACGGACGATGAAGGGGTAGCGGGGGCGGCGGGGCGCGCGATCGTGTTCGCGGCACGCTCCTTGGCCATCGGCGACTTAGACGAATCAATAAATTAGATCTGATCAATTTACATAAATGTATGCGGAAAGACATAAAGTCCGCTATTTTTCGAATCTAATTCCAGGTGAAACAGTTATCATCATCACCATTTACATGGAGACGTATTTTCCTAATTGCATCCGAGGCCAAAGTCCACTCGGAGCTCAGGGTTCGCCTTACGACTCATCCTCCTCCACCTCGCAAGATTTTTGCGTCGTTGCGTCTATCAGCGCAATGTCATCAGCATACATGAGAAGTATGTATAGAAAAACTAATTTAAAAATATTAATTTTCCATTAGACTTAATTGTCTACCTAACCACAAGTAGTTAATGAGCCTTTTTCTTGGGAAGATTAAAGAAATATTCTCTAAGGGTAGCACCGATGGGGGAGGGGGATACATAATTTTGAATTTGTAATGGCATAAATGATAAACGTTTGGATCTTTGACTTGAAATATGCAAAAGTGCAAGATTATCTTATCACGGACTGTCCTAACAACAATAAAATAAATAAAAACAATAAAATTTAAGAACCAACCAACCTTTCAACGAAAGTTTGGTTGGTTCTTAAATTTTATTGTATATGTCATTGTGTGGTTTAAATTTTTATGATTTTTTTTTTTTAATATAATATTTATACAAGAAAAAATAGTATTAAATAAATTTTGTTGTTTATTTGTAAATTAAAGATATTTTTTTAATCTTCCCAAGAAATAAATCTATTTGATAATAATATTGACTTCGATGATGATGATACCAACTTATTTCATCAAAAAACACAAAGATCAGAGGGCGCTAGTTGCCGTGTTTACTTTTGCTCCGTAGTATTCGTCTTCAAAAAAATATTAAACTGTTTACTTTTTCATATTTCATATCACAAAACAGTAGACCAGTGCACAATACATAATAACTATCGTTGGTGAAAAGTTTCGCGAGCCAAGGAAAGAATAATTGTTTTAAATAATATTGTGAACCAGAAAGTGAGAACCAAACATAAAGTGATTTGTGAGCAAATATAAGTTGCAGTATAGTGTAACGTCCTTTCTCGTCAACAAAACATGCTCTAAAATAATGTGAATAAATTGTGTCTAGAAAGTGAATTATACATTTTAAAAATATAGATCAAGGGATTTTTTCGCTATCATTTCAATATACCTCCAACAAGTCAATTATTATACTGCTAATAATTTAACAACAAATCTAATAATAACTTTTACATACTTTTGAAGACTTATAAAAGCTAATGACATATTTGGAAACAAAAAACATAAGCGCTGGTGGCCGTATGAAGAGTGTACAGAATTTGTAAATTGAGGTCTCGAGTTCGAATCCTCCAAATATGCTCTTTTTGGATTTTTGATTTAAAAAGTTTCAACTTCTTTTTAATTTGTATAATTATAAATTTTAAACATATTCAGCGATAATTTAATTATTTGAAAGTGCAAAACCGTGATTCTGGTGTCCCACTTTTGTCACAACAACATGGCTCCACCATCAAAGTCAACAGTTTCAGGCACAGACTCTGAATGTATGGATGGAAGTACTTCCGATTTACAATCGATGAGTAAAAAAGACACCTATAACAGGAGCATAAAGAGGAAGCGAGAAAGCGAAATAAGCACTTTAATGCAACAAGTTCGAGATATGTTTTCTAAATTTACACTGGAACAAAATGCGAGATTGGAAAAATTAGAAGCAACTTTATCTGAAATTAAATTACAAAACGAATTTATAACCGCATCAATGTCGACATTATCCGATAAATATGAAGAGTTACAAAAGGAACTCGAGACTTTCAAAAAGGAACGTAAAGAACAAGTGTCCTACATCAAGCTACTGGAAAACAAACTGGAGAATGTTGAAAGACAGTCGTGTGCAATTAAATTAGAACTTAGAAACATACCGAAAATGCCAAATGAAACTAAGCATGTACTCTGCGACGCAGTGAAAAAAATCAGCAATGCTTTGAATCTACAAGTTCAGAACAATGACATCAAAGATGTATACAGACCTTTCTCGAAAACTAATGAAACCAAGCCGATCATTGTTGAGTTTACATCTGTGCTAATAAAGGATGCGATTATAAATAATCTCAAGAAATTAACCGTACATGAGAAAAAGGACCAATTAAATACTGGTCTTTTGGGCGTGTCTGGCTCCCAAAAACCTATATTCATATCAGAGAGTCTGACTGCGAAGGGGAGACGAATGTTTTTCTTGGCGAGGGACTTTGCTAACACACATGGATATGCCTACTGCTGGACGTCTTATGGCAAAATATATCTTCGTCGAAGAGAGGGTATGCCTCACATTCGCATTCAGGAAGAGGCTGATCTTATTAAATTGAAAATGAACCCAGCATGACTAGTAGTTGAACTATTGAATGGTTTACTTACAATTATTATTGAATCAATATATTTTACGTTCATTTTAAAACTCGCGCATGCCAGTAGATATATTATTGTTACTATTAACTATATTACTATCCTAATTAATATTATAGTTCACCAATCAAAAAAATGTAATGTAATTTATACACAACACATGCAAAACACACACAACTATTGCAAATCTTGGTTTCACAATATTATAATCGAGGGTGAGGGTTTGTTTGGGTGTGGTGGGTACAGTACTGAAATAAGTCTTTTCAAGCACAGGTCCCATTATTGTATGTTTGATTTGGTTATAGATGATTTTAGTTTCATATTGCATGATCACGAGCAATTTAACTTATTATTAAATGGATGACGTAGCCCTGGAGTTAGATCGGATGTCGGTCTCAGAATCATTGGTCTGTAATGTTGATGACTGCCATAAGATACTAACCCACCCCACAAGTTGCTTAACTGTCATTACGCAGAATATCTGTAGTATTTCGGCCCATATAGATGACCTAGTCTGTATGTTGAGTAAGCTAAAAGTTGAGTGTGACATAATCGTACTCACTGAATGCCGTTTGTCTGACAATCCATTCCTACCGAACATCGAGGGTTACAGAGCATATGCATCTAGGGATTCCCTCGTTTTACAGAATGACGGTGTTTCTGCATACATTAAAGTGAACCTAAACGTTGTAGTCGAGGAACCCAACTGTCAAGACTCTAATTGTCTCATTATTAAAATTGGCAATGAAACTGCTATAGTAGCTGTATATAGATCCCCCTCGTATAAAAATGTGGGCAATTTCCTACAAACACTAGACAATATTTTGCAGTTTGTCAACATTTAGGACTATTTCCATCATCGGCGACATCAATATAAATATCTGCACAGACATAGTTTTTACTGCACAGACCGATTATTTAAATCTCTGTGCCTTTCATGGGCTCTGGCCGGCTCATACACAGCCTACGAGACATGGCAAGACATGCCTTGATCACGTGATGCTCAAAACTAAAACTGCCGCGATTACCTTAGTTATACAATCTACAATCACGGATCATCAGGCTGTTCTACTGTGTCTGAAATATAATGTAAGGAGAAACTATTCTTACACTTGTTCTAACAAAATAATTATAGAACAGTTGCACGCGGAGTTACAAAGAATAAACTGGGATCCAATATATGCCTCATCTAATGCCAATAGTTCTATGGATTTTTTTATAAGTGCTGTACAACAAGCAATAAATAATAACTCAGTGACTGTCAAATTATCAAGGCGTCATAAAATTATTAAGCCGTGGGTCACACCTGGACTGCTGCGTTGCTTGAGGCATAGGGATAAACTCCATAAAATAGCAAGGCAGTTTTCTGATAATGAAATACATTCATTAACCTATAAGAGGTACAGAAACTTCTGCAAAAATTTAATGAAAAAACTAAAAATAAATTATGAGACGGACCTTTTAAAAATAGCTGGTAGGGACAATAAAAAAATTTGGGGTGCTATTAAGAGCATCACAAACACTATAAAAGTTAGAGACACGGCAACGGAAATAATTAACAGAGCTTGCCCTAAACAATCAGTCGATGATGCAAATGAGTTTTTTGCCACAATTGGCAAAACTCTGGCACAAAAAACTCTAACTTGTGAAAATCACCTGCATTCCTATGATCTCTCGTTGCAGTCAAATCGGTCATTGCATTCCTTCGTGCTGTTGGACACTGATGAGGCAGAAGTGGAGCGCCTGATCCTAGACCTCAAAAATGTATGCTCAGTGGGATGGGACTCTATACCTAATAGCCTCCTAAAGGAAAACAGAGAGACGTTAGTTCCAATTCTAACTTACATTTTCAACTTCTGTTTGCACGAAGGTATTTTCCCTACAGTGCTCAAAAAATCTGTAATAATTCCGATACATAAATCCGGTGATAAACAGCATGTCAATAATTACAGGCCGATCTCTATTCTCCCATCGGTCTCAAAGCTCTTGGAACGCATCATTTGTGGCAGACTGACTAATTATTTAAATAAAAAGAAACTTCTCTCAGATAATCAGTTTGGTTTCAGATCAGGTAAAGCCACCAGTGATGCGGTTCACGAACTTACAGACTATATTGTAAGGAATATTGACAATGGTAAAAAATCGTTAGCCATATTCCTAGACCTTGCCAAAGCCTTTGATACGGTTTCAGTGCCGCTACTGATTGATAAATTGGACAAGCTGGGGATCAGGGGAAATCAGCTGAAATTAGTTAAGGACTACCTCTCCAATCGTTCTCAGTGCACGAGGATTGATCGTTGGATTAGTGATGACTTACCTATAGAGTATGGTGTGCCACAGGGCAGCATACTTGGGCCAACTCTTTTTTTAATATATCTTAACGACCTCTGTGACCTTAAAATAAAGGACGGGCAAATTATTTCCTATGCAGATGATACAGTACTCTGTTTCTCTGCCGATAGCTGGGATGAAGTATACAATATAGCACAAGCGGGTTTTGATAGGGTGTGTCACTGGTTACAGAGAAATAATTTGACATTAAATGCAGAGAAAACTATGTACATCCCTTTTTCCATGCGTAATACCATACTACCTGCCCCACCACACTCCTTGTTCGCTCATGTATGCTGTAACTCAAATAAGTGCCAATGTCCCTCTCTAACAGCTGCGAATGTTGTTAAGTATCTGGGAGTTATGATAGATCACCAGCTTTCGTTTAGAGATCATATAAACTTAATTGCATCACGGTTAAGAAGGTTGATATACATATTTAAAAATCTAAGGCATATAGCAAATTCAAAATTAATTAGAGAAGTTTATTTGGCTCTCGGGCAATCCATAGTGGGATATTGCATTACGGTCTGGGGAGGTGCATTAAAAACCATCCTTAAACCTCTCGAAGTAGCTCAAAGAGCTGTTCTCAAGGTAAGCACTTTTCGCCCTTTTTTGTACCCTACATATCTTCTATATCAGTCTTGTGAGGTCCTTTCAGTTCGCCAGTTGTTCATTGTACTTACCATTCAGAAGCAACACTCAAGTTTCACTTTTGATCAGAACGTCATAAATTCAAAACGGCGCAAGGCTATAGTTTTTACAAATAGGCTAAAATTTAAACACGAATTTGTAAATAAATATTTTCCCTTCTTAGGCCCTTATCTATATAATAAAATCAGCAAAACGTTTGACATAAATGGTTTAAATGCTAGGCAATGCAAGATGAAGATTACTGAATACATCGGTAAATTTAATTATGATGAAACTGAACACTATATTACTGTACCCAAATGAAACTACTCACTAAACCGCCTGCACACTCACACACAAACGAAGACACACACACTCAAACACACACACACCTACACGTTACAAGGGGAGGCTTTTGATTTAATATTGTTTTAATTTTGATTGAATTTTGATTTAATTTTGATTTTAATTGATTTCATAATTATGCTAATTTGATTGAATTGATTTAATTGATTTGATTTAGAATTTAATTGATTTGTTTTTGTTTTGGATTTGTTTGGATTTTGTTTTTGTGATGTTTTATTTAATTTTGATTTAATTTAATCTGGATTGAATTTTTGAATTGAACAGTTATAACTAATTATTATATTTGTTAACAGAATTTTATCATAAGTATTTTTTGATAGTATTGCAGTTGATTAAGGAACAAAATTCTTAAAATCTTTTGGTAGATATTGGTAGACTACTTAAAATGAATAAAATTATAAGGTAACCAAACCAACTGCTATACCATATTATATGATTGTTATTCAATGTTTGGATATGTATTTATGTATTGTATAAATGAGCTGTTGTCTGAAATACGGATATTAAGTTATCTAGTTCAGACACAGATGTTCTATGGAATGAGATATTTGATTGAATATGATAAATGTGTAATGTGTAATGTAATTTGTAATAATCAATTTAATTGAAATAAATAAATAAATAAAAAAATAAAAAAATTGACGTCTCGCCTGAAGCCGTCTCATCCGATGCCGATGCGAAGACATACAATAAAAGCATTCCCCCTACGAGTATAATCGCACATAACCACAGTTGCCTGCATGATTCCAATAGCGTATGCAACTGTCCCCTCATAGATTTAGTCAATTCACACAAGTATCTGGGATTGGAAATTGATGACAGATTTTGTTGGGGTAAGCATATCGAACACGTGTGTAATAAGTTGAGACAGTTCCTGGCTAACCTAATAATTATTAAAAACCGCATACCATTTAAAATAAAGATTATGCTATATAACTCACTTGCTGAATCATATATACAATATGGACTCAGTAGCTACGGTCGCACGTTCGAAACTTACCTTAACCAAATCTATAAACTCCAGGTGAAAATACTAAAAAACATTGTGTCCAAAAATATTAAAGACCAATGCCAGGGTGACGAGCATAGATTGTTTAAACACTGCAATGTACTACCTGTACAAACGCAATTAAAATTTATTTTATTGAAGGAACAGTTTTTTAATGACGAATTACAAAATAAAATCCAACATCCTGTATACACGAGGGCCGTCGCTCGAAATCAATTGTGGACGGTACGAGCTAATAATATGTACGGCGAACGCACATCTGCATATTTGCTGCCTCGCTTTGTAAACCAACTACCCTCCGATTTAAGGAATATAATATCACCAACTAATACACTCGAGAGCAATGAATCCGGGTCACTTAAAGAATGTTAAAAATCTCGGAAACTAAAAATGATAGGTTAATGCAATAAATTGTATTTAATAGACAATGTAATACTCCTTAAATGAAAGTAAAAAAAATATGAGTCACCATACATTTTATTAACACAAAATTACATAAAGAAAAAAACTGCTGATCTCTCCTTAAAACAAAAATAGGAAACATGAAATTTTTGAACTTTATTACGATTTTCTTGAATTTTAATACTTCGTATTGCCTCCTCGTGCTTCCATTACTGCGTTTACGCGGTTTGGCATGCTGTACACCAAGTTCCTTATACGATTTTGGGGAATATTCTCCCATTCCTCTGTGAGAGCAATTTTGAGCTCACGAAGCGTGATTGGGGGAGGGTTTCGTTGTTTTACGCATCTGCCTAGCTCGTCCCAAGCATGCTCGATCGGGTTGATATCCGGGCTGCGCGCTGGCCACTCCATACGAGTAATGTTCATCTCTTGAAGGTAGTCATTCACAATCCTACCTGTATGAGGTCTGGCATTGTCATGCATAAATATAGCATCCTCACCTAAATTGACCATAAATGGACCAACGTGATCATTGAGGATTTCTTCCACATATCTTACGCTAGTTAAAGAGCCGTTTTCTATGATCACCAGCTCTGTGCGACTTTCAGAAGAAATTCCGGCCCACACAAGTACAGACCCACCATCGTAGGCTACTTTTTCTTCGATGCATGCTTGCTTGAATCTTTCCCCTGGTCTTCGATACACTCTGTGTCTTCCATCGTGCTTGTAGAGCATAAATTTTGATTCGTCGGAGAACATAACTTTTGACCAATCTTCAATACTCCAATTTACGTGGCTCTGGGCATAACTTAGTCTCGAAATACGATGCCCACGCTCCAGTTTAGGGCCGTTTGCAGGTCTAAGGGGTTTTAAGTTAGATTCAGCAAGCCGACGTCTTACTGTCCATGCACTTGGGTTACTTCCTCCGAGGCGTCGAAACTGATTGGTGAGTTCAGTTCCTGTGAGAAAGCGATTTCGAAGCATGGTGTTCACCAAGTATCGGTCTTCTCGTGCTGTGGTACACCTGGTTCTGCCCGTTCCTGGTCTGCGTAGGTTAGAACCAGTTTCTTCGTAACGTCGGAGAACTCTTTGTACTGTTGACAGCGACACACCGACAGTCCTGGCTGTATCGCGCTGACTCCGGCCGGTTTCCAGCATTGTAAGTATTCTGGTGCATTCTTCAGGCGTAAGCGACATAATTTCAGCTTGATTAATGAATATAGAGCACTATCAACATGGTTTATGTACCCACATAAATGACAGATTACAAACAAAAGCAACACCAAATGCTGTAATTTCGTAGTTCCATCTTCGAAAGTGGCCCTTTTTCAAATTTGATTTTTTTATGATATAACTTTACAATAACTAAGAAGTTTTAATACCTTCATTTAAGGAGTATTACATTGTCTATTAAATACAATTTATTGCATTAACCTAGCATTTTTAGTTTCCGAGATTTTTAGGATTCTTTAAGTGACCCGGATTCATTGCTCTCGAGTGTATTAAGTTAAAACTCAAATCCCACTTTCTGCAGAATATGTGAAGTTATTGTTGTTGTATTTTGTAACTGTGTACTACCTACCTTGTCAATTTATATTATTTAAGTAAGACAATAATCAATCCGTTGTTTTAAATATAATTTGTAGTATTAGCACAAACCTTAGTGGTTTATTATATACTACTAAACTGTTGTTATGTCCGCATTATGTAATTTGTTAAATATTAAAAAAAAAAAAAAAAATACAACAAGCACATTCTATGTCAGAGAGTACGTTCTGGTCGAACCACGCCAAATTACTTGATTTTATAAACTGTTCATACTTGTAAAAATTTCAATTGTAATAAAAAAAATATATGTATTACTTATTGAAAAAAAAAAAAAAATTTACGCTAAATAAAAAGAAACTATTTAAGTATATGAATACCAATGATAATGATAAAAAATGGCTATAGAAAAGTTGTGCAAATATCACATGTACCCAGCGCCATCTAGTAACAGCAAGTTAAACTACTTTGCTACTTGGTACTACAGATCTATCGGTCCTGCATCGCGAAAGTGAAATTTACATGCTGGGTAGTATATATACAACATTCTAACGTTAAATGTTGGGCCGCGGCCTGGCATATGACCTCGCATTCAATAATACATTGATTAGATTTGCCTACGACGAATGACATAGAGGTACGAGAAGGGTCCGTATCTTCAAGATCTACCGGAATCTGCTATACGTCTAAGGGGCATGTTCTGAAGTGAATGCTAGCGGCGCTAAGCCCAATTTTTATACCACTAAGGTTTCAAAGAAACTCTAGATAATAAATTAAGCAAATTGCCTAAACCATAAAAAACTGACTCCTAATCGTAGATACGGGAATGAGCCATTTCGTCTAGGTCAACCGGAATCTGTTACTACCAGGAGGCCTATCCTGAAGTGAATGCTAGTGGTGCTTAAACCATTTTTTATACAACTTAAGTGGCCAAGCTGATTAGACGTAGTTGCCAAGGCCTATAGACGTGTCAACACCATGGGTATCACACTCGTGCTGCCCACCCTGTAGAAATCTAATGAATTTCTTGTAAAACCTCACACTTTAGTGCTTGGAAAAATCCATCCACGTTTTTGAAGGTCTCATTCCTTTTTAAGACAATATAGTTCCGCTTTGGATTAAACTACAAAAAACATATCTATTACCCCTGATTATAAGAGCTTTCACCAAAGCCCTTTCGTGAAAATCTAAAGAAATATGGAAGTTGCAAGGTGCAATAATATCTTATCACGGACTTGGCTGCATGTCCATATTGCTAGTAAAACTGTCCTAGTTGGAAGATTAGTTGGTTCATACATTGTATAGTATTGTGTTGTTTACTTTTTTATCATTTTTATACAATTTAAACAATAAAAGTAACAATTTTTTTTTTGTACATTTAAGATATTTTTTTATCTTCTCAGGAAATAAATGTTTATTTGACAATAATATTGAGTTTGATATCATAACTACTTATTTCATACAAGTATCGACTTTCAATAAAAAGAAACTAAGTATACGAATACCAAATGAATGAGTTGAAAAAAATATAGGCAATGGAAAAGTTGTGGCAAATATCACATGTACCCAGCGCCATCTAGCAATAGCAAGCTATACTACTTTGGTCCTGCATCGCATAAGTGAAGTTCACGAGCTAGATAGTATAGTTACCAGCAGCATTTTTTGGCGAAGGTTCTGAAACTACATAAGAAAAATCACGAAAATCAAAATACAGCAGACAAGAACCAAACCATAAAAATAAAACGTGCGGGACGAATATCAGGAGTACCTAGGTAGTAAGAGTAGTAGTACGAAGATCATTCAACAACCGGGTACACAAAAACATGGGAAACAGTGCCACTCACGAAACAGAGCAACTGAACGTGATTCAGAACCACTACTTTAAAACAACTCTAGAAAAAAATCACGCACATCTAACAGGGGACATTGAGAGCATCAAAATATGGATCGCCATCCCCGTCGCAATTATTATTACAGCAACAATAATCGTAACGAGTGATAATCGATAACTTGGTACGAAAAGCGTTTAAAGCCATGGATAAGAAAATATCCAAGGTGATGAGAGAGATAAACAACGTGTAAACAAACGAACAAAAAAGGTTGTTCAGCAAAAAAGTTGGCAAATTCCTATGGACCGATCTTCAAGGCAGTCGTAACTACGAGCAACTCAAGAGTATACACACACAGCACAGCAGCATAGTATAGCAAGTTCAACCTAGCGCAACACCGTACATACCGCAGCAAAGCACAGCTTAAAACAAAGCACAATCTAATTAAAGGGCACTTACTATGGCAGTCATGGATAGGCGAGACGTGATTTCTACAAGGAAGTAAAAGTAACGTACAGATTAGGAAATCACGTCCTCCGCCATAACACCAAATCTGCAAATTTGAAGTAACGTGACACATATTGCCAGCCGTACTACAAAAAGTATTGTAAATCTTAGTATATAAGCTACAGTCATTAGATTAAGATAATCAATTAAAAATCAGCTAATAAATAGATAACCATACTCTGGTACCTATCTTATTATTCACGTCTGCAATATATGTATAACAACATATCGTTAACTGTTTGGTCGCGGCCTGCTAGGCATATCACTTTATCTAATCGGAGGATTCTTATTTCGTGATGGAGGAAAATTATACTCCATAACGAATTAAGTAAATTGCCTATGCCACAATATACCAACTCCTCCATCAATTGTAGATACGAAAAAGAGCCCTTTCGTCAAGATCTACTGAAATCTGTTACATCCAGGTGGCCTAACCTGGTATGGATACTAAAGTCTAACTTTTTATTAGCTGCAGTAAAATGACGTTTCTAAATGTCATTCCGTAAAATAATGTTGACAGCTTAATCTCAATAGTGATGTGATTCAGTTCACAAAAGTTTACGGAATATCTAATCGTTCCATAATTTGCCTCATAATGATCATGCTAAATTCTATTTAATATTAATGTAAATAAAAGGCTGTATAAACGTTGATCCTTTTACGCATTAAGCAAGATAACACTCAAGCAACCGCTCTCTCAAGTTGGTAGTACTGATTTTTGGTTATGGTGCTACGATGACGCTTGGCCACCATTTTGTTTCGGTTGCCATTCGCTCATTCAGCTTCTAACTTCTGTTTTGAGTACACGAATAATTTTGATTTGCCCACTGCGCGTTGTTTTTGTTATCATTATTGTTAAGTTTATGTTACGTTGTGTTTGTTTTTCATTGCCTGTTTTCGTTAATAGTTTTAGTTTTTTTTGTTTGATACATCAAAGACATGGATGCTCTGCCGGGCACATCGCAAGATTGAGACACGTTTTTATCTTCTAAGAAAAAGAGGCCACGTGTAGCTCTAAGTGCAACAGAAAAACTTTAGGTCAGAAACGTTTACAAATATGTGTTTGAAGTGAAATGTTCATAACCAAACATTAAATTACCAAAAACAAGTGAATGCGTTGACAAGGTGGCCGAAAAAACTGGCCCAAAACTTACCTTTAAAGATAAACTTGATAATTTCACATTCACTGCAATTAGACGAATTGTACATCAGTTCTTTCATAGAAATGAAATACCCACCATTGCAAAGGTTAGTTTACGTGTCGTCACTCATCTTTTTATTATACGTTATGTATGTTTTCTCCTATCCCATGTGTAATATTAACTAATTAGGTAATAACTATATTATTTTTTAGGTGCTGCAAGTTGTAAATGATGAACCAGGATTGCCCAACTTCTCGAAAGAGACACTGAGAAAAATTATGAAAGATCTCAATTTCGAATTCGTTACTCGATCACGCAAGAGTGTGCTTATTGATAGACAAGATATCATATCATGGCGCCAGCGCTACCTGCGTTTAATTAAACAATATCGCAGGGAGGGAAAATATATATATTATCAAGACGAGACCTGGGTCAATGCTGGTACGTGATTTTTTATTTTTTTTATTTATTTATTTACAAATAATGGTTACATAATAATATTACAAATAATATCTCGCCAAACTAAAAAGTTTAAGTGTCAACTCTTAGTTTCTTATATTTGTACCATTTTTGTTTTGCTATCGACACTTATGATTTTTCTTGATCTTTTCAGGTCATACTACAAAAAAAGCCTGGATTGATGGAAGCATTACCTCATCTCGACAGGCATTTTAAGACGGCCTGACTACGGGATTAAAAAATGCCACAGGAAAGGGAAAGCGACTAATAATTAGTCACATAGGCGGAGAAGAAGGCTTCCTGGACGACGGACTTCTTATGTTTGAAGCAAAGAAAGGTACAGAAGACTACCATGACGAGATGAATGCAGAGTGTTTCGAGGATTGGTTCCGCGGTATTCTACCCAAACTCAAACCAAATGCAGTAGTCGTAATGGACAATGCGCCCTATCACTCTAGGAAGATCCAAACAATCCCGAAGATGTCGTGGACAAAACCACGAATTCAAGAGTGGCTGACTAATAAAAATATTGTATTTGAACCAAATATGATAAAGGCCACTCTAATAGATATTGTGATACAGCAAAATCTTACTGAGAAATATGCCGTAGACGAGATGGCTGCACATAAAGGCATCACAGTTTTAAGATTGCCCTCTTATCACTGTGAGCTGAACCCCATTGAGTTGGTATGGGCGCAGGTAAAGGGTCACGTTGCAAATAATAATAAGACGTATAAAATGCAAGAAGTTAAAAATTTATTTCAAGAAGGTATAAACAAAGTGATACTAGCTAAGTGGAGTGACTGTGTGTCTCACACTATAAAAGTGGAAGACAAAATGTGCCACCTCGATCATATTATAGATGAAGTGACAGATAGATTTATTATTAGTGTTACCGAAAGCGACAGTGACAGTAATTCCGAAAAAGATTGATTAAAGTACATTATTATGGCATTTTTGTTTCATTTTAAATGTACCTCCCTATACTTCCAATAAAAAAGATCAATCCTCTAGTATAGTAACAATAATAGAATAAAAAAATACATTACAACTTAATATTAAATCTCAAACACAAAACCAAACTGTTCATTCATTTATGATTCACTTATTTAGCTACATCCCTATTTATTTTTCTTCAAAAACCGGCAACCCACAAAACGTCATTTTACTGCAGCTAATAAAAAGTTAGACTTTAGTGGTGCTTAGACTATTTTTTATACCACATATGTGGCAAAAAAGCTTACGGCCAAACCGATTGGAAGTGGTTGCCATGGCCTATGAACGAATGCAATACTGGGGCGTCACCTGAGGTGGATGCAAGTAGCACACGACACGACTCATATACGATTTTGAGAACACCCGCGAGTAAAAACTTTAACCAAAGTCCCTTCATGGAGATCTCAAGGAATCTGTTACTTCTAATGGCGTGGATATCAGTGGTGCTCGACTTACCCATAGTTTTAAGGGATCAAGATCTAAAGGAATCTATGACTTCGTAAATACGAGGAAGAATAGTACCGACAGGATTTACCGGAATCTGTTAATTTTAAGTGACCTAACCAAACGTGGAGGCTAGTGGCACCATTTAGATTTTGAAGGTTTCATTTCTATTGGGTCGAATATCACTGCTTCGGATAAAACAACAATGAAAATTTTTACACCCGAGAATTAGAACTTTCACTAAAGTCCTTTCATGAAGATCTCAAGGAATATGTTACTTCTAATGGCGTGGATGTCAGTGGTGCTCGACTTACCCATAGTTTTAAAGGATCAAGATCTAAAGGAATCTATTACTTCGTAAATACGAGGAAGAATAGTACCGACAGGATTTACCGGAATCTGTTAATTTTAAGTGACCTAACCAAACGAGGATGCCCCTATACGATTTTGAAGGTTTCATCCCTGTTGGATCGAATATCACTGCTTTGAATAAAAATAATCAAAATCCCCCGAGAATTAGAACTTTCACCAAAGTCGTTTCATGAAGATCTCAAGGAATATGTAATTTCCCATGGCGTGAATGCTAGTGGTGCTCGGCCCATGCACGATTTTGAAGGATCCATTTCATCTGGATCAATTGTCACTGCTTCGAATAAAACTACAATGAAAATTTTTCACCCGAGAATTAGAACTTTCACTAAAGTCCTTTCATGAGGATCTCAAGGAACATGTTACTTCTAATGGCGTGGATGTCAGTGGTGCTCGACTTACCCATAGCTTTAAAGGATCAAGATCTAAAGGAATCTATGACTTCGTAAATACGAGGAAGAATAGTACCGACAGGATTTACCGGAATCTGTTAATTTTAAGTGACCTAACCAAACGAGGATGCCCCTATACGATTTTGAAGGTTTCATCCCTGTTGGATCGAATATCACTGCTTTGAATAAAAATAATCAAAATCCCCCGAGAATTAGAACTTTCACTAAAGTCGTTTCATGAAGATCTCAAGGAATATGTAATTTCCCATGGCGTGAATGCTAGTGGTGCTCGGCCCATGCACGATTTTGGAGGATCCATTTCATCCGGATCAATTGTCACACTACTTCGAATAAAACTACAATGAAAATTTTTACACCCGAGAATTAGAACTTTTACTAAAGTCTTTTCATGAAGATCTCAAGGAATATGTTACTTCTAATGGCGTGGATGTCAGTGGTGCTCGACTTACACATAGTTTTAAAGGATCAAGATCTAAAGTAATCTATGACTTCGTAAATACGAGGAAGAATAGTACCGACAGGATTTACCGGAATCTGTTAATTTTAAGTGAACTAACCAAACGTGGAGGCTAGTGGCACGACCCATTTAGATTTTGAAGGTTTCATTTCTATTGGGTCGAATATCACTGCTTCGGATAAAACTACAATTAAAATTTTTACACCCGAGAATTAGAACTTTCACTAAAGTTCTTTCATGAAGATCTCTAGGAATATGTTACTTCTAATGGCGTGGATGTCAGTGGTGCTCGACTTACCCATAGTTTTAAAGGATCAAGATCTAAAGGAATCTATTACTTCGTAAATACGAGGAAGAATAGTACCGACAGGATTTACCGGAATCTGTTAATTTTAAGTGACCTAACCAAACGAGGATGCCCCTATACGATTTTGAAGGTTTCATCCCTGTTGGATCGAATATCACTGCTTTGAATAAAAATAATCAAAATCCCCCGAGAATTAGAACTTTCACCAAAGTCGTTTCATGAAGATCTCAAGGAATATGTAATTTCCCATGGCGTGAATGCTAGTGGTGCTCGGCCCATGCACGATTTTGAAGGATCCATTTCATCTGGATCAATTGTCACTGCTTCGAATAAAACTACAATGAAAATTTTTCACCCGAGAATTAGAACTTTCACTAAAGTCCTTTCATGAGGATCTCAAGGAACATGTTACTTCTAATGGCGTGGATGTCAGTGGTGCTCGACTTACCCATAGCTTTAAAGGATCAAGATCTAAAGGAATCTATGACTTCGTAAATACGAGGAAGAATAGTACCGACAGGATTTACCGGAATCTGTTAATTTTAAGTGACCTAACCAAACGAGGATGCCCCTATACGATTTTGAAGGTTTCATCCCTGTTGGATCGAATATCACTGCTTTGAATAAAAATAATCAAAATCCCCCGAGAATTAGAACTTTCACTAAAGTCGTTTCATGAAGATCTCAAGGAATATGTAATTTCCCATGGCGTGAATGCTAGTGGTGCTCGGCCCATGCACGATTTTGGAGGATCCATTTCATCCGGATCAATTGTCACACTACTTCGAATAAAACTACAATGAAAATTTTTACACCCGAGAATTAGAACTTTTACTAAAGTCTTTTCATGAAGATCTCAAGGAATATGTTACTTCTAATGGCGTGGATGTCAGTGGTGCTCGACTTACACATAGTTTTAAAGGATCAAGATCTAAAGTAATCTATGACTTCGTAAATACGAGGAAGAATAGTACCGACAGGATTTACCGGAATCTGTTAATTTTAAGTGAACTAACCAAACGTGGAGGCTAGTGGCACGACCCATTTAGATTTTGAAGGTTTCATTTCTATTGGGTCGAATATCACTGCTTCGGATAAAACTACAATTAAAATTTTTACACCCGAGAATTAGAACTTTCACTAAAGTTCTTTCATGAAGATCTCTAGGAATATGTTACTTCTAATGTCATCTATGCCAGTGGTGCTCGGCTTACCGATAGTTTTAAAGGATCAAGATCTAAAGGAATCTATGACTTCGTAAATACGAGGAAGAATAGTACCGACAGGATTTACCGGAATCTGTTAATTTTAAGTGACCTAACCAAACGTGGAGGCTAGTGGCACGACTCATTTAGATTTTGATGGCTTCATTTCTATTGGGTCGAATATCACTGCTTTGGATAAAACTACAATGAACATTTTTACACCCAAGAATTAGAACTTTCACTAAAGTTCTTTCATGAGGATCTCAAGGAATATGTTACTTTTAATGATGTGGATGTCAGTGGTGCTCGACTTACCCATAGTTTTAAAGGATCAAGATCTAAAGGAATCTATTACTTCGTAAATACGAGGAAGAATAGTACCGACAGGATTTACCGGAATCTGTTAATATTAAGTGACCTAACCAAACGAGGATGCCCCTATACGATTTTGAAGGTTTCATCCCTGTTGGATCGAATATCACTGCTTTGAATAAAAATAATCAAAATATTTACACCCGAGAATTAGAACTTTCACCAAAGTCGTTTCATGAAGATCTCAAGGAATATGTAATTTCCCATGGCGTGAATGCTAGTGGTGCTCGGCCCATGCACGATTTTGAAGGATCCATTTCATCTGGATCAATTGTCACTGCTTCGGATTAAACTATAATCAAAATATCTATATTTATTTCACATTATTAATCGAATCGAATGTCACTGCTTCGAATAAAACGAAGATGTTTACATTCCAGATTATTAGACTTTTAACCAGAGCTAAACCAATTAATTAATTTACAACAATGTATGCAGAATAGTTGCAAGGTCAGTTATTTCCCGAATTTACTCCTGGGAGAAACTGTGATCCGGGCCGGTATTTACTAATAAATATAATCTCCAAATTATTTCTTTAAAGGAAATGTGAATAATAAATAAACACAAACCGAATTATTATCATTTTCACAAGATACCTCCGTTGGTATTCTCAGGGGGATTTAATGAAGTCAAATAATTTACATTCATTCATTACGTCATCAATTAATTATGTAATGTCATCCTTTTTCCGTTCAATTCAGGTCTTCCAATAATTGATGGTTCTTTTGTAAAATTGGATACTTATGAACAATATCGCCATTGTGGCTATATCAAAAACTTTAAAAGGAGTAAAATAGAATCACCGTATCGCTCATCCTGTGGTGACGGAAAAAGAATACGAGTATCACCACCCCATCTCATCCGATGGGTGTCCTAAGAGGCTACGTGGAGGCTAGTGGCACGACCCATTTAGATTTTGATGGTTTCATTTCTATTGGGTCGAATATCACTGCTTCGGATAAAACTACAATGCATATTTTTACACCCAAGAATTAGAACTTTCACTAAAGTTCTTTCATGAGGATCTCAAGGAATATGTTACTTCTAATGGCGTGGATGTCAGTGGTGCTCGACTTACCCATAACTTGAAAGGATCAAGATCTAAAGGAATCTATTACTTCGTAAATACGAGGAAGAATAGTACCGACAGGATTTACCGGATTCGTTAATATTAAGTGACCTAACCAAACGAGGATGCCCCTATACGATTTTGAAGGTTTCATCCCTGTTGGATCGAATATCACTGTTTTGAATAAAAATAATCAGAATATTTACACCCGAGAATTAGAACTTTCACCAAAGTCGTTTCATGAAGATCTCAAGGAAAATGTAATTTCCCATGGCGTGAATGCTAGTGGTGCTCGGCCCATGCACGATTTTGAAGGATCCATTTCATCTGGATCAATTGTCACTGCTTCGGATTAAACTATAATCAAAATATCTACATTTATTTCAGATTATTAATCGAATCGAATGTCACTGCTTCGAATAAAACGAAGATGTTTACATTCCAGATTATTAGACTTTTAACCAGAGCTAAACCAATTAATTAATTTACAACAATGTATGCAGAATAGTTGCAAGGTCAGTTATTTCCCGAACTTACTCCTGGGAGAAACTGTGATCCGGGCCGGTATTTTCAAATAAATATAATCTCCAAATTATATCTTTAAAGGAAATGTGAATAATAAATAAAGACAAACCGAATTATTAGCATTTTCACAAGATACCTCCGTTGGTCTTCTCAGGGGGATTTAATGAAGTCAAATAATTTACATTCATTCATTACGTCATCAATTAATTATGCAATGTCATCCTTTTTCCGTTCAATTCAGGTCTTCCAATAATTGATGGTTCTTTTGTAAAATTGGATACTTATGAACAATATCGCCATTGTGGCCATATCAAAAACTTTAAAAGGAGTAAAATAGAATCACCGTATCGCTTAATCTGTGGTGACGGAAAAAGAATACGAGTATCACCACCCCATCTCATCCGATGGGTGTCCTAAGAGGCTACTAACTGAAAAATACGCAGTCGATATCACTGTGAGAAAAAGAAAAGTCGAAATAAAACCCTGTACCAACCCGTCTGGCCAGCGTGGCAACAGTAGACCTAAGTCCGTATTGACCGTGATGGTATAATTCTCGCCATCTCTAAGTATGCACAGCGTATCTGTTGTTTGTGATGCGTCACTGACTCGGTTTGCGTGGTGGTGGAGCCATTAGCAGCGCCATCTGAAGCGTTTTGATACCCTGGTATACGAAGCATTCATGCTGAGATGGTGGCCCGTTTGAATGCGCACAATATGCATGAATGGATCTGCCTTATTACGATATATATTTATTTTGAGTCCTTTGTACTGTACATTGCGTGTTTCTAAAATAAATGCGCTTTCTTTCTAATTGATTAAACCCATCGCTTGCCGTGGGTATAACGACGGAGGTTCGGGTGTCAATGCGGCGAAGGACCGGGCTTTTGATTTATTTCGGAAAAATCGTACAGAAGACGATTGGAATTGTTTCAAAACAACAAAAAACTACTGCAACCTTATGATACACAACGCTACACGCCGACATATCCATGACAATATTCGTTCTTCTTCACCTACATATATATGGAAATTTCTGGCCACCTTGGCTATTAGTAGACACCACATAGACTCTCGATTGCCTGTTGGTTTGGATGATCTGAATTGGCATTTCTCTACTACAACTCCTCTTGATCTCCAAACCAAGCCTCAAACACTGAGTTGTATAGCTACTGGCCTAATCAGTCCCGATATAGATACTTTTAAGTTTTCTTCATTTGCAACCGAGGAGATCAAAAAGAAAAATAATTGCCAACAAATCGAACGCAGAACATAAGTCGACGTATGATAGTCACAATTATCGATCAATTGCTCTCGGCAATCTCACACATAATTGCCTCTATTCTGCAATGTTACCATCTGTTTGGCGTAAGGCCTACGTTAACACTAACAATTCATTAGCAATTCTATATTTCCTACTTATGTCCTATTTCAATACTTCCGTTTTTGTCTAAAGTGCTTGAGTGCAGTATGCATACACAACTTGCTGCGTTTATACATTGGAACAAGTTACTATAGTTCGTTCGCGATAAGAATGCAGTAAGTCATCGTTGTCCTTCGACCTAGCCCCGCCCCCTAACCAATCAAATCTTGTAAAATTATAAGGTCAAGTTCACAATGTCTAGTTGAAGACATTGCTTCGAACGCAAAGGTTGTGTCCTGTCATTTGTTTCAACTGATTTAAATTTTTAAAAATGAATACCTCACCAATTCGTAAAAATAAAAGTGGTTCGTTAATTCGTAGTGGAGAAAGAAAAGTAATTTACAATGTTTTTAAGTATTTTAAACAGTGTGATTTACATGTCACTGTTGACAACTTAGTACAAAAAACGTCAGCTGCCTGCGGTGTCCGAGAGAACAGTTTTTAACATTCTTAGTGAAAAAAAGGAAAACAATACATTGAAATCGCCAGTGAAAAAAGGGCCCGGAAGTCTATTGTTGATAAATTCGATGAATTAGACAAATGTGCAATAAGGAGAAAAGTACACTCAATATATTTTAATAATGAATACCCGACATTAAATAAAATTATGACAATGTGTGAAGCTGATGAAGATGTTCCAACGTTTAAAGGTACCACACTTCATAAAATAATGCATGAGCTGGGATTTGAATTCAATAAACAGGATAATAGAACATTATTAATGGAAAGAGAAGACATTGTTTTGTGGCGGCGTAAATATCTCAGGCAAATCAAAGAACACAGAAAAGCAAATAAAACCATATACTTTCTTGACGAAACATGGGTAAACGCCGGACATGTTAAATCAAAAGCGTGGTTGGATACAACTATAAAAAACAAGAGACATGCTTTTCAAGACGGTTTATCTACCGGTCCAAGAGTACCTACTGGAAAGGGAAAAAGGTTAATTGTTTTACACATTGGTAGCGACAAAGGATTTGTGGAAGGTCTATTAGTTTTTGAGTCAAAATCAACAAAAGATTATAATGAGATGGACGGTGACAGATTCCTTGAGTGGTTCGAAAACATAGTGCCTAAGCTAGAACCAGGGAGCATTGTATTCATGTACAACGCTCCCTATCATTCTCTCAAACTCGAGAAATTACCAACAACCTCTTGGAATAAACAACAAATAATAGACTGGCTAAAAAGCAAAGGGATACTCATGGACATGAGGTATTTAAAAAAAAGAATTGTTGAAGAAAGCCGCAGAAATCGTACCCCAAAATGATAAATATTTGATAAATGTTTTATAAGTACATTATCGTCAATATCTCATGGTAGGCAGTAACTTGATAACCCACAGAATTGACACTGCGTAGTATACAACGGCACAATAATACTGTTTAGTGGATATTAAATAAAAATAAATAAAATTTCTTCAATTTCATGAGATTAGAAACTAATACCTTGAAATACTCTATATTTAGGTGATAGATGTCATGGTATGTCTTTATTTTAGTATGAAATTGTAAATTTACTTGAAACTTTATGCAGTAAAAATATCCTTAAACACAAAGTTTAGTTTCAAGACGGTAAGTCTTTATTTTTGTGCGAAATTGTAAATTTACTTGAAACGTTATGCAGTAAAAAAATCCTTAAACAAAGTTTAGTTTCAAGTCGGTAAGCGACGGTTCTTCTTTGCTAAATTAAATTTCAAAAGTAGCATAATTTAGACATGATTTTGATTTTCTGTCCTGTTGGTTTTTTTAATTGTTTGTGGTAGGTAACTGTTACATCTGAAGATTCTTTCATGTTTCGTTGGTTTTCTTCTCAGAAATACTTTTTCATTAAGTTTTCTTTCAGAAAATAAAATAATTAATTATTTTATCTACCGACCTGAATAATATAGATTTTTCAAAGGTCGTTAGTTAGGTTAAGAAGCCTCCCAGGAATAAGACTGGGAAAGGAGGCCTTTCCTGCTTTGGTGGGATAAATATTGTTCAGCTGCATGTAAAAAGAGAAGTCTTTATTGTTGTATGAAATTGTAAATTTACTTGAAACGTTATGCAGTAAAAAAATCCTTAAACACAAAGTTTAGTTTCATGACGGTAAGCGACGGTTCTCCTTTGCTAAATTAAATTTCAAAATTAACATAATTTAGACATCATTTTGATTTTCTGTCCTGTTGGTTTATTTAATTGTTTGTGGTAGGTAACTGTCACATCTGAAGGTTCTTTCATGATTCGTTGGTATTCTTCTCAAAAATACTTTTTCATAAAGTTTTCTTTCAGAAAATAAAATAACTAATTGTTTTATCTATTGACCTGAATAATATAGATTTTTCAAAGTTCGTTCCACTACGTAGTATACAACGGCACAATAATACTGTTTAGTGGATATTAAATAAAAATAAATAAAATTTCTTCAATTTCATGAGATTAGAAACTAATACCTTGAAATACTCTATATTTAGGTGATAGATGTCATGGTATGTCTTTATTTTAGTATGAAATTGTAAATTTACTTGAAACTTTATGCAGTAAAAAAATCCTTAAACACAAAGTTTAGTTTCACGACAGTAAGTCTTTATTTTTGTGCGATATTGTAAATTTACTTGAAACGTTATGCAGTAAAAAAATTCTTAAACGCAAAGTTTAGTTTCAAGTCGGTAAGCGACGGTTCTTCTTTGCTAAATTTAATTTCAAAAGTAGCATAATTTAGACATGATATTGCTTTCTGTCCTGTTGGTTTTTTAATTGTTTGTGGTAGGTAACTGTTATATCTGAAGATTCTTTCATGTTTCGTTGGTTTTCTTCTCAGAAATACTTTTTGACACAGTTTTCTTTCAGAAAATAAAATAATTAATTATTTTGTCCACCGACCTGAACAATATAGATTTTTCAAAGATCGTTAGTTAGGTTAAGAAGCCTCCCAGGAATAAGACTGGGAAAGGAGGCCTTTCCTGCTTTGGTGGGATAAATACTGTTCAGCTGCATGTAAAAAGAGAAGTCTTTATTGTTGTATGAAATTGTAAATTTACTTGAAACGTTATGCAGTAAAAAAATCCTTAAACACAAAGTTTAGTTTCAAGACGGTAAGCGACGGTTCTCCTTTGCTAAATTAAATTTCAAAATTGATATAATTTAGACCTGATTTTGATTTTCTGTCCTGTTGGTTTTTTTAATTGTTTGTGGTAGGTAACTGTCACATCTGATGGTTCTTTTATGTTTCGTTGGTTTTCTTCTCAAAAATACTTTTTCATAAAGTTTTCTTTCAGAAAATAAAATAATTAATTATTTTATCTATTGACCTGAACAATATAGATTTTTCAAAGTTCGTTCCACTACGTAGTATACAACGGCACAATAATACAAAGTGGATATTAAATTAGAGAAAATAAAATTTCTTCAATTTCATGAGATTAGAAACTAAACCCTTGAAATACTCTATATTTAGGTGATAGATGTCATGGTATGTCTTTATTTTAGTATGAAATTGTAAATTTACTTGAAACTTTATGCAGTAAAAAAATCCTTAAACACTAAATTTAGTTTCAAGACGGTAATCTTCATTTTTGTGCGAAATTGTAAATTTACTTGAAACGTTATGCTGTATACTTAGTCTGGCCATAAATACTGTTACAATTAAAATAAGAAAGATATTACATTTGAATTTGAAATCTGTCATTTTTATACGATTGTTCATTGTGTTTTCTAATTTTGTCGCCAATACATTGTACAATATTTTGCTATATTAAAATGGAGTAGGGTGATAAAGAAAACCGAATCGCTGTGATTTCATTACACAAAGTTGGTATGGAGCCGAATGTAATTTTTAAAACTCTCCATACGCTTGGCATTAGTCAAATGTTTGTGTACCGGGCTATTAATAGGTACGATGAGACCTCCTCTGTTTGTGACAGAAAAAGATGTGGCCGTCCACGTAGTGTTCGTACGAAAAAGGTGGTCAAAGCAGTAAGGGAAAAAAGTCGAAGAAATCCTGTCCGAAAGCAAAAAAAATTATCTCGGGAGATGAATATAGCACCCAGAACCATGTCGCGCATTTTAAAAGATGACTTAGGACTTGCAGCCTATAAGAGACGCACTGGTTATTTTTTAACTGATAATTTAAAAAAGAATAGGGTGGTAAAATCGAACCAACTACTAAAGCGGTACGCAAAGGGAGGTCACCGAAAAATTTTGTTTACGGATGAGAAAATCTTTACAATTGAGCAACATTTTAACAAACAAAATGACCGTATTTATGCTCAAAGCTCTAAGGAAGCTTCCCAATTAGTAGACAGAGTGCAACGTGGGCATTATCCGACTTCAGTGATGTTTTGGTGGGGTGTTAGCTGTGAGGGAGTGACTGAGCCATATTTTTGTGAAAAAGGTATCAAAACATCGGCACAAGTGTATAAAGATACCATTCTTGAGAAGGTAGTTAAACCCCTTAACAACACCATGTTCAATAACCAAGTATGGTCCTTCCAAAAAGACTCAGCGCCCGGTCATAAAGCTCTGTCCACGCAGTCTTGGTTGGAAGTGAACGTTTCGGACTTCATCAGAGCTGAAGACTGGCCGTCGTCCAGTCCCGATCTTAATCCGCTGGATTATGATTTATGGTCAGTTTTAGAGAGTATGGCTTGCTCTAAACGCCATGAAAATTTGGAGTCCCTAAAACAATCCATACGATTGGCAGTGAAGAATTTTCCCATGGAAAGAGTGCGTGCTTCTATTGATAACTGGCCTCAACGTTTAAAGAACTGTGTTGCAGCCAATGGATACCACTTCAAATAAGCTTTTTATATTTTAAATTGTTTTATATTTATGTATTAAACTAACACACTGTAAAAGTAATAAATATTAATTGCCATAAAAAAATTGTTTTTTCTTCGTAATAATATTTATGGCTAGACTAGGTAGATATTTCAAAGTTCGTTCCACTACGTAGTATACAACGGCACAATAATACTGTTTAGTGGATATTAAATAAAAATAAATGAAATTACTTCAATTTCATGAGATTAGAAACTAATACCTTGAAATACTCTATATTTAGGTCACAGATGTCATGGTATGTCTTTATTTTAGTATGAAATTGTAAATTTACTTGAAACTTTATGCAGTAAAAAAATCCTTAAACACAAAGTTTAGTTTCAAGACGGTAAGTCTTTATTTTTGTGCGAAATTGTAAATTTACTTGAAACGTTATGCAGTAAAAAAATCCTTAAACAAAGTTTAGTTTCAAGTCGGTAAGCGACGGTTCTTCTTTGCTAAATTAAATTTCAAAAGTAGCATAATTTAGACATGATATTGCTTTCTGTCCTGTTGGTTTTTTTAATTGTGTGTGGTAGGTAACTGTTACATCTGAAGATTCTTTCATGTTTCGTTGGTTTTCTTCTCAGAAAAACTTTTTCATAAAGTTTTCTTTCAGAAAATAAAATAATTAACTGTCTTATCTATTGACCTGAACAATATAGATTTTTCAAAGTTCGTTCCACTACGTAGTATACAACGGCACAATAATACTGTTTAGTGGATATTAAATTAGAGAAAATAAAATTTCTTCAATTTCATGAGATTAGAAACTAAAACCTTGAAATACTCTACATTTAGGTGATAGATGTCATGGTATGTCTTTATTTTAGTATGAAATTGTAAATTTACTTGAAACTTTATGCAGTAAAAAAATCCTTAAACACAAAGTTTAGTTTCACGACAGTTAGTAAGTCTTCATATTTTTGTGCGATATTGTAAATTTACTTGAAACGTTATGCAGTAAAAAAATCCTTAAACGCAAAGTTTAGTTTTAAGACGGTAAGCGACGGTTCTTCTTTGCTAAATTAAATTTCAAAAGTAGCATAATTTAGACATGATTTTGATTTTCTGTCTTGTTGGGTTTTTTAATTGTTTGTGGTAGGTATCTGTCACATCTGAAGGTTCTTTCATGTCTCGTTGGTATTCTTCTCAAAAATACTTTTTCATAAAGTTTTCTTTCAGAAAATAAAATAACTAATTGTTTTATCTATTGACCTGAATAATATAGATTTTTCAAAGTTCGTTCCACTACGTAGTATACAACGGCACAATAATACTGTTTAGTGGATATTAAATAAAAATAAATAAAATTTCTTCAATTTCATGAGAATAGAAACTAAAATCTTGAAATACTCTATATTTAGGTGATAGATGTTATGGTATGTCTCTATTTTAGTATGAAATTGTAAATTTACTTGAAACTTTATGCAGTAAAAAAATCCTTAAACACAAAGTTTAGTTTCACGACAGTTAGTAAGTCTTCATATTTTTGTGCGATATTGTAAATTTACTTGAAACGTTATGCAGTAAAAAAATCCTTAAACGCAAAGTTTAGTTTTAAGACGGTAAGCGACGGTTCTTCTTTGCTAAATTAAATTTCAAAAGTAGCATAATTTAGACATGATTTTGATTTTCTGTCCTGTTGGTTTTTTTTATTGTTTGTGGTAGGTAACTGTCACATCTGAAGGTTCTTTCATGATTCGTTGGTTTTCTTTTCAAAAATACTTTTTCATAAAGTTTTCTTTCAGAAAATAAAATAATTAATTGTTTTATCTATTGACCTGAACAATATACTTAGTCTGGCCATAAATACTGTTACAATTAAAATAAGAAAGATATTACATTTGAATTTGGAATCTGTCATTTTTATACGATTGTTCATTGTGTTTTCTAATTTTGTCGCCAATACATTGTACAATATTTTGCTATATTAAAATGGAGTAGGGTGATAAAGAAAACCGAATCGCTGTGATTTCATTACACAAAGTTGGTATGGAGCCGAATGTAATTTTTAAAACTCTCCATACGCTTGGTATTAGTCAAATGTTTGTGTACCGGGCTATTAATAGGTACAATGAGATCTCCTCTGTTTGTGACAGAAAAAGATGTGGCCGTCCACGTAGTGTTCGTACGAAAAAGGTGGTCAAAGCAGTAAAGGAAAGAAGTCGAAGAAATCCTGTCCGAAAGCAAAAAAATGTATCTCGGGAGATGAATATAGCACCCAGAACCATGTCGCGCATTTTAAAAGATGCCTTAGGACTTGCAGCCTATAAGAGACGCACTGGTTATTTTTTAACTGATAATTTAAAAAAGAATAGGCTGGTAAAATCGAACCAACTACTAAAGCGGTACGCAAAGGGAGGTCACCGAAAAACTTTGTTTACGGATGAGAAAATCTTTACAATTGAGCAACATTTTAACAAACAAAATGACCGTATTTATGCTCAAAGCTCTAAGGAAGCTTCCCAATTAGTCGACAGAGTGCAACGTGGGCATTATCCGACTTCAGTGATGTTTTGGTGGGGTGTTAGCTGTGAGGGAGTGACTGAGCCATATTTTTGTGAAAAAGGTATCAAAACATCGTCACAAGTGTATCAAGATACCATTCTTGTTAAACCCCTTAACAACACCATGTTCAATAACCAAGTATGGTCCTTCCAACAAGACTCAGCGCCCGGTCATAAAGCTCTGTCCACGCAGTCTTGGTTGGAAGTGAACGTTTCGGACTTCATCAGAGCTGAAGACTGGCCGTCGTCCAGTCCCGATCTTAATCCGCTGGATTATGATTTATGGTCAGTTTTAGAGAGTATGGCTTGCTCTAAACGCCATGATAATTTGGAGTCCCTAAAACAATCCATACGATTGGCAGTGAAGAATTTTCCCATGGAAAGAGTGCGTGCTTCTATTGATAACTGGCCTCAACGTTTAAAGAACTGTGTTGCAGCCAATGGATACCACTTCGAATAAGCTTTTTATATTTTAAATCGTTTTATATTTATGTATTAAACTAACACACTGTAAAAGTAATAAATATTAATTGCCATAAAAAAAAATGTTTTTTCTTGGTAACAATATTTATGGCTAGACTAGGTAGATATTTCAAAGTTCGTTCCACTACGTAGTATACAACGGCACAATAATACTGTTTAGTGGATATTAAATAAGAATAAATAAAATTACTTCAATTTCATGAGATTAGAAACTAATACCTTGAAATACTCTATATTTAGGTCACAGATGTCATGGTATGTCTTTATTTTAGTATGAAATTGTAAATTTACTTGAAACTTTATGCAGTAAAAAAATCCTTAAACACAAAGTTTAGTTTCAAGACGGTAAGTCTTTATTTTTGTGCGAAATTGTAAATTTACTTGAAACGTTATGCAGTAAATATCCTTAAACAAAGTTTAGTTTCAAGACGGTAAGCGACGGTTCTTCTTTGCTAAATTAAATTTCAAAAGTAGCATAATTTAGACATGACATTGATTTTCTGTCCTGTTGGATTTTTTTAATTGTTTGTGGTAGGTAACTGTCACATCTGAAGGTTCTTTCATGTTTCGTTGATTTTCTTCCCAAAAATACTTTTTCATACAGTTTTCTTTCAGAAAATAAAATAATTAATTATTTTATCTATTGACCTGAATAATATAGATTTTTCAAAGTTCGTTCCACTACGTAGTATACAACGGCACAATAATACTGTTTAGTGGATATTAAATAAGAATAAATAAAATTTCTTCAATTTCATGAGATTAGAAACTAAAACCTTGAAATACTCTATATTTAGGTGATAGATGTTATGGTATGTCTCTATTTTAGTGTGAAATTGTAAATTTACTTGAAACTTTATGCAGTAAAAAAATCCTTGAACACGAAGTTTAGTTTCAAGACGGTAAGTCTTTATTTTTGTGCGAAATTGTAAATTTACTTGAAACGTTATGCAGTAAAAAAATCCCTAAACACAAAGTTTAGTTTTAAGACGGTAAGCGACGGTTCTTCTTTGCTAAATTAAATTTCAAAATTATTTTAAATTAGACATTATTTTGATTTTCTGCCCTGTTGGTTTTTTAATTGCTTGTGGTAGGTAACTGTCATATCTGAAGGTTCTTTCATGATTCGTTGGTTTTCTTCTCAAAAATACTTTTTCATAAAGTTTTCTTTCAGATAATAAAATAATTGATTTAATCTACTGACCTGAACAATATAGATTTTTCAATGGTCGTTAGTTAGGTTAAGAAGCCTCCCAGGAATAAGACAGGGAAAGGAGGCCTTCCCTGCCTTGGTGAGATAAATCCTGTTTAGCTGCATGCAAAAAGAGAAAAGAGGCTGAAAAGGCATACATGAGAGAAATAACTGGGTCAAATTATTTAAACCAAAACTAACTTGAATAATATCAAAATTTACTTGAAAATAAAAATGTGACGGGTATGTTTAGCAGGTCTATAATGTTAATGTTTGTAGAGAAACAGAATGTTCAGAATCTAAATCAGGTTTTTAAAAACAGCGGGTACAATTAAGCCCAACATGGTAGCTGGGAAGACGTCAAACATTAACCAAATATCTAATTCGAATAAATCTTGTCAAAAACCATCATTAGCTGAAGGTCGTACTGTTCGTACTGTCAACAGTCACACTCGATTCATCGATAAACTATCCACAACAACCTTTTTTGGAACTAAGCTTGTTGAACTAACTGTGGAACTAAACTGCTAAAGTCAAAGAGAGCTGTTTTCTCGACACACTTTAGATGATTGTGCGTCCAAAAACTACTCGTACAAAAAATCAAATGCACCCAGTTCAGTGACCTATCAACATCTAAAAATAAATCGTGACGGGAGGAAAAAAATACCATATGCGTATGCCGAACACTGCACCGTCCCAAAATAAGTCCCAACCACGAGGCATCGTTCCCGCCAGTATATATCAGTGTGCTGCGGAGCACACCCATCCTGTGATAATACTCTAGTCTATAGTGCCACAAGCTACAACAATATGACCAGTGACAAGTAATACAGTGTTCGAAAAAATCATATCACGTTAATTTGTCTTCATTCCGCTGGATGGTAAGCTGAAGAATAAGTCTTAGAAAAGAGGGTCACCATTACAGGCATCCACTGACTCAATTACTGCCTCCTCTAATGTGACTAGGGTCATCCTCAAGTGTGTTTTATGTGGCTACAATTAGTACATGTTTTGTTTTTTAATTTAACATTCAAAGAGGAAATCCAATCTCCACTCAATTGTCCTCCGCTCCGTCTTGAAGCTGTGAAAAAATCTAACTTCTACTCCAATGCAATGAACAAACACAATTTCTGAAAATAACAATTATATTTACAATACGATTTTAGTAAGTGGTGCTCATAATGTTCGGTGTGGACCTTTCCATTCACGCAAGAGTACAAACTTTTGATACTCCAATTCTCCAGTAAAAGCAGTAGGAGTTTTATTTTCAGTGGTTTATATAAAAATATATCAGCCACATTACTCGCTAAACATATCTTGTAAAACGATTTGTAATACATTTGCTGTGGAAAAACCTATTAAATAAATTTAAAAAAAAATAAGTTCGACATTTATGAACATAAAACGGGTATTTTGAGAGATGTACTTGGCAAGGACATTCGAAAAAATCCAAACTTGCACAAGCTAACTTGAACGTGTGTGCCAACGTGACGTTCAAAATACTAGTAGCGTGCTAGGCGCCAACACGTTCGTACAAGAGTTTTGCGACCAATTTCCTGCCGAAATTAGTGCGATTTTCTTTATAACAAATAATTTATTCATACGCAAATACCTATATGCCCATAGTGAATATTCAATTAATTTTAAAGAATGATGTTATGCTCATTTTTACGTAAGCGTGGTTACGCGTGTTTGTATATATGTAATATGTTGTACATATGAATGTGTGTAGTCTGTCCTCTACAGGCCTAACGGCTGGACGAATTAGAATGTATGTCAGTCTTAATTGAAAGGTATTAATTAATCTCCCGTAGGTTATAGGGCACATCAAAATGTCAACAAAATCTATTCATAGGCCAGTATGCCAGTATGTAGTAAGTAGGTACTTAATCCTATAGTAAATTTATATACGGATAATCTTCTCGTTTTTATACCATTCTTTTGTCCATGCACATCGGTTTATTTTTTTAACTTTGTTAATTTTTTTAAAGCTACAATAACGCCAGCTACTGCCAAAGCGTCATCTATCGTAGCACGGCCCACCTGGGTTTTCGCCTTGACAATAATGGTACTTGTGCAAGTATACTTGAGCGTCATTGGGCACTTGGAAATAACGTGGACTTGTGAAAGTTTAAACTTGCACAAGTATACTGGAGCGTGTGTGGCTGCTATTAGCTATTTGACAAATTGCAAGTAAATATTTTTGAAACATATTTTTACCATATAACAAGGCCAGACACACGGTGGTTTGGGGCACTTCTCAGTCATGAAAAAAGATCAGTAGCCTGAAACACTCTCAGACCATAACCTAAATGATTTATTACTTATTAATACTTCCGGTGACAGTGGATTGTGACACGTGTCAAAAATATCTAAAAGAAAGTAAATTACAACGACTTGCAATGTATAATGGGTTAACTTATCCTGATATTCCAAATATTCTGTAACAATTTACTACTCTTGAGGTAGATATTGTGTGACTTCGGCGCATATCCCGCAAAATAATTAGAAGAGGGTAAGATCTTGGTTCACAACATGGATTGGTAGGAAATAAAAACTGCTATTGTAATTATACGTTTTAAGGACTAATTTAGGGGAAAATCTACAACATACTAAAATGAATACTCACGCTCCTTTCCCTTCGGAGTAGGTAGAGGCCACTATCCACCATCTTCTTCTGTCCTTACACACAACCGCATCTACTGTTATTGAACCTTTTATGATATTGCTAAATAACACGTCTTGTTTAGACTTTCGAGTGTTAAAAATAATATTTCCCAGTTTGTACGGAACCTTCTCGGCCCTGGTGCGCGAGTAACAGGTAAATGTAAAGAATATGGAATTTTATCATAAGTATTTATTATAAGACTTTTCTTTATTCTAATGCATTTATTATTTTACAGGGCACAGAAACATAAATTTAAATACTCGACATCCTAGTGGACTATAGACAACTTGAAGCACAGGGATAGTAGTAGCCTGTTCATGATCCTAATCTAAGAATAAAATTTTATTACCCTAAAATCTACTGCACGAATCTATATCACTTTATTTTGCTTGCGTACCATTATTCAGTACCGTGTTGATAAAGATACAGCAGTGTTAAGTTAAACCAATTAATGCTTTAGGACAATATACTTCTTCTATTTCCATGACCTTAAACCCAAAAGGTAACATTATATCGGGGTACCAGAACTAGTCACATGCCAGCGACCAGTATAACTGTAACCACTGCAAAACATCGATAAAATACAAGAGGGCCTTATACTGCCGCCTTATTACATCAGGTGGATCCTACTCTCAAAATAAAATGGTTCAAGAATGAAAAATCTATTGATAGCTCTATAATTACAAAAACTCACGATTTTGATTATATTTCAATGACTATTAGCCATAGACGAGATGAAGATGAAAATGTCTGTTTGTGCAGAGCCTCTATTATTTAGAGGCTACCACAGCGAAGCGGTTACCACAGTTGCTACGAAGATTAAAAGTAAATATATTTATAAAATTTATAAAATTTAATGACAGAATATTGATAACCTTGGAATTCCAGCAACAGTGAGAGAAACTAAATTGAGCTGCTTTATTAGCTATTCCTCCAATAGGGTTGAATATTATTTTTTATTATTTATGTACATTTTGCAATAATATAATGAACTGTAAAAGTGATTTTTTATGATAAATAGCTATAAAGATATTTGAATCTAAAAATTCAATTTCTTGAGCTGCCCCAAAAAGCTCTATACAAAAGTGTCGCGTGGTGACGTCACAGCGCGTTAGCGCGTAGTGAAAATATATGGAGTGAAAGAGTGTATCGCATTTATTTCAGTCTACGTTGCGTTTACACATATACAGGGCTTAATAAGATTTTACATATTTGACATTATTGATTTATTATTATTGTTGATATATTATTATTGATTAACATAATTGATTTGTTTAATAAGGAATCTAAAAAGGTGTAAATTTTGCTTTATTTCGTTTGTTTATATTTTGACCTATTTTGGGAATTAAAAATAATGAAAAGTCATAGTTTCAGTTTAGTTAGGCAATATCTTAGTTCACTATGCATATCTTTAGATAAAATACTAAGACGTTAAGTAGTATTGGTAAGAATTCGATGACTCAGGACACTATCCCATTCTAAGAATCATTGTGTTTTGGTTTAGCAGTTCAAGCGTTGATCTTTTTTTGGGATTTTCTGTCATTAAATTGTCAGCAGTTCTCTGGTAATGTTGATTTCTAGTAACGTCAAAAATTCATAATAGTTTTATTCGTAATTCAAATTAAATCCATAGTTAAAAATATAATTAATGGTTATAACATGGTTTTAACTTATTGAAGGTTGTTTAATAAAACATACAACAAAAAATGTACAATTCTGACAAACAGGATAAAAGGTTTATCGTGTTTGTCAGAATTGTAATTTTTTTGTAATAAGCACTTTTGTACGGAGAACTAAAGTTAAATATCCCTTATAAATTACTCAGTAATGATAATATTACTTCCTCATACTATGACCAGCGATATGATGTAATTTGGTGTACTTTGAGCCAATGTTAGTGTAATTGAATTTCCAAATCAGATTTAAGTGGGAACGCAGGCAGCGCCTCATAGATATGAATTCGCCGTTTTTTGTCCTGAATAATGCCTCTAGACTAATCTTTTTTGTTCTAATGAAAAATTTCTTTACAGGTCAAACGCTCAGTATGCCAAGCTGAGCATAGAATTCCATTTCAAGGAATACAGGGATTTCCAACGAATGTCACTCTTCAGCGGACACTCGTCCATATTCAAAGAGCTGGAGAGTTGCAAGACCTCACTGTGTATGCTCAGAAATGTTTATTTAGTTAGAAGTAGTTCTGCCTCTTTTGCTTAGGCTCAGTAATTAATTCATATTGTAATATTTCTTGTCATCTTGTAGTTTCTGGTACCCGACAAACACCGATCGAAGCCAAATTGTGGAAAGACGGAAAGGCTTTACCGGCAAAGGAAGTGGATGTCGTTGTTGAGCAAGAGAAAATTCTATTTAAAATCAAAAAGCCCACTAGGGAAGGTACTGGTAAATACCAAATTAAGCTGGCCAATGCCCAGGGTGAAGATGCCAAAGATGTCAATATTATCATGCAGAGCGTACCAACTCCACCACAAAATGTCGAAGTTGCGGATATCTTCCAGGACTCATGTCCTGAGTCCTGCCCCTCAAGACGATGGTGGTGCACCAATGATTAAATACGTTATCGAAAGACAGGTACGGCTTATTTTTTTATTTCTACTATCTTGAAATCGTGAAAAAGGAATCGTCAAAGCTTATTCGTTTTTATTTTTATAGGACATGTCGCTGAAGGCAGGATGGGACAATGTGGCTGAAGTGCCAATTGGTCAACCACTCAAATACAAGGTTGAAAATCTTATTCCCAAGAAAACTTACAAGTTCAGGATTCGTGCCGTTAATAAGGTCGGCTCAAGTGAACCTGGTCTCTTTGGCAAACCTGTCTTGGCTAAAAATCCATGGGGTAAGGACAATAACTTGAGCAAATACATTTTCCTCAATCTAGTACTGCATAATATTAACCAATTTGCATTTATCTAGACGAACCATCTAAACCAAAGGGCGTTGAACTTACTGACTGGGACAAGGATCACGCAGATCTCAAATGGCAGAAACCGGACAGCGATGGTGGTGCACCAATTACAGGATACGTCATCGAATACAAGGTAAATAATTGTAGACGTACCCATTACCTTATTTAAAGAACTTATACATAAAATACTCTCATGAATTTGCGCTTTGCGCTTACACGGCCTGTGACCAAATACACTGCTATACAGTTTAATTATGACGTTTTGAAATACTTTGATGTTTACATCATGACAAATCATTTTGATGATTGATGGCATTTGAGAAACTAAATGGCTGTAACAAAAATCTTGACTACAACTGTAACGATGTATGTTGATTAAGAATCATATGGTTAACATCATTTTGTTATGATCATTTATAACATTTCCAGGAGAAGTTTGGTAAGGACTGGGTGACAGGCAAAGAAGTTCCTGGCGATTGCCTCAAGGCTACTCAGGATGGCTTGAAGGAAGGCTGCACTTACGAGTTTAGGGTCCGTGCCATTAACAAAGCCGGACCTGGTGAACCTAGCGACAGCACGAAGCCTATTGTCGCTAAGTGCAGATTTGGTGAGTAATTTCGATTTTCGTTTCAATTGACATTGAAAACTAACGCTCTTCTTATACAAAGAACTAACACATGTTTCTTTAATTCTGTAGAAATCTGTATTTTTTTACGTCAAAATTGTTTTTTTAATAAGTAGGTAGATAAAAAAATATTTTGCACTGCGCGACGACAGAAGTCCCATTTACGGACCCTGTGGCAATTGGTCTGAAAGCTAAGTCAATGTTTACTTGTGCTGAACAAACTACGTACACAGATACTATGTCAATTCTATCTTCTTTCAAAGTTAGAATTGACATAGTAACTTGCCTCCAGTTAAACCTATTTCATATCATAATAGCGACCAAAGCAACTCATGGAAGTCACGACGAATAAGTTTAAAGAAATCATTATTATTCATTTCTATTATTTTTTACAGTTAAGCCATACATCATCGGCGAGGGTCTCCAGAGCCTTATCATCAAGAAAGGACATGTTATTACCTTCGATATCAAATACGGTGGTGAACCTGAACCAACGGTCACATGGATGAAAGGAGAAGAGGTAAATATTGCTGCTTTTCTATCTATTGCCAAAAAGTTTCACAAATATGTATGCAGGTAAAGCAAAATAAGAATTATTATCCATTAAGTACTTTGAAGAAATTATGAGTGACGAATGACGCATTATGAACAAGTTGTCCGCAATCAAACGAACAGGAAGACTTCAGCATACCGTAGAAGCTGAAGATTTGTAGAAACATGTCACTTTATTAGTGTGAAACTCGCTGGGATATTCACTATCTTTATTGTTTTTCCGAGTAACCGATATTTCGGCACAGCTGCAAGCGCCATGATTAAGGTGTACGGTGTATTAATGTGAATGACCATGTCACTCTCAAATCATACCACATGTTACTTATTTTCATGGTCATTTCAATGGTCTATCTACCATGGATGCCTAAGACCGTACGAAGTGCCGGAAAGTGGTCCCCGGTCCGGGAGATAAAGGCCTCGGATGCGACCAGGATTAATGCAATGATAATAATGATTATTTTCATAATTTCATCAAAATTTTATAATGTGGTTCAAATTTTAATTGGTATTTTATTTTCTTCCCTAAAAAAGAAACGTGGCAAGCAGTACACTGAAAAGGTCAGGATGGTTGGATCTAAATGTTGTATTGCATTTAAATGTTCTAAACATGTACACTCATACACTATTTGATACTACAAATATGTGCTAACACAATATATTATACATTATAAACATTTTTGTATGATGTCGAATTGAATGGAAAATCATATTTGGAATATATTAGCTATAAGCTCAATTTTTCATTCCATTCGACTAGTTCGTACTATGCAAGCAATATAAGCAAGCACTTTATGGAATATGAAACTATAGTGTAATTGGCATTAATATGTACGCTTTCGATGTTGTAATTGAATCTCACAATGTATTAATATAATTATGGATATCTTCTCTTTTTCTTATAAAAACCACCAAAATTCTTTCAGTGCAAGCTTTAACCAAGAAACCAAAAAGAACTGTGACAAACTTTCTTTACACTCTATTTCTTCTTTTTTTTATTGTGGTAACACTTGACAGTCGCGTTTTATCGTGCTGTCAACACATAACATTCTAACCTCCGTTAAGTACCTACTCCCGTAGAGTGGCACTATAGACTCTTAAGTTTTCGAGGCTCTTTGACCAATGACTTGAGTTGTTTGAGTCGAATTTTTCTGATTTACTTCATTGATTGAAGAGAATCGAGTGATAAAATCTACAATGCCATGCTACGGATGTTATTGGTACCTAATTGAGAGATTCTAACACTACTCTGTGGTACTTACGATATAATTCAAAAAACTATTAACACTGTCACTGTTTAATCAATTGTATTTGAGATTGTGTCTGATATCCCTCAGAACTTATTTGTCCACTACATTTTAATTCACCACCTCGTTTTTCATTCAACAGTAGGTACAGTAACTAAACCTACGTACACCAAGACTTACCACGACTACAGTAAGAAATTCGTCACCTAATGCACGTAGCACGAATTAACCATCATGGTTATTTCGCATGAATATCACCTAACTTCTGACAATATTACCTAATTATCTAAAGTTAAAGGACCTGACACCATACCTCACACCATCTGTTCATTTCATAACCACAACTACAACATTCGTTCATTGCAATGACTGTTCACCACTCTATTCGACCATCAACGCACGATTAGACACAATCTCTTCTATTTTATTCCCCACTCATATTCTGCTAAACTACAGGAACTTCGCGATGATGGTGACCGCATCACAATCGACAAATATGAGAGGAACACCGTGCTCACCGTGAGGAAGACCACGAGGATTGACAGCGGAAAGTACAAACTTGTGCTTACCAACTCGTCTGGTACTTGCGAGAGCATCGGCGACGTGGTTGTTCTTGGTAAACAACATGTCAATTTATAGTAGTTTAATAAATGTTTACCGGCCACAAAAGCAATGACAGCGTATTTTACTTTATTTTTCAGACAAACCAAACCGTCCAAATGGACCTATCGAAGTCACAGACATTCGTGCCGAGAAAGCGACCGTCAAATGGAAGAAACCAGACGACTGGCAAGGTTCCGATATCACTGGATATACTCTTGAGAAAATGGATATGGTAAGATTAATCACGTACATAAATATTTGGAAATGAACCCCCTTATGATTTAAATATATTTGTATGTACCAAGCTTTACTTACGGTTGAATAAGAAATTGAATTCATTATTGGTTGTCTAGGACACTGGCAATTGGGTACCTTGCGGTGAAACCGGTCCGGAGCCTACAGAATTTACTGTCAAGGGACTTACTCCGAATCGCAAATACAAGTTCAGGGTACGCGCTGTAAACAAAGAAGGCGAGTCAGAGCCGTTGGCGACAGATAGCTTCATCGTTGCTAAGAATCCTTACGGTAAGTTTTATGAATCAATGTTTATTTTATATTGGAAGCCGAATCACATCAATGTCTATTTAAAAATATATAACTAAGTAAGTAATAAATGAATTGAATTGAATTAAATGAATTGAATTGAAGTAAGTAACTTATCTGATGTTGAATGCGGTCATGTACCACAGAAATAACTTACTACCAATAAAAGCGAGTCTTACCATTTTGTTCATTGCCTACCTTATTAGCATAACAAAATTAAAAAGTAGGAATTTTTATCTGAAAAAATAAATATAATTAAAGTCAGTTATTTTATAGTACCAGTATTATTTATGAATAATAATTAGGAGCTTAGCAGTAAGTAGTAATAAAAGTCTTAGGTCTGCGAAATCGATAAAAATCGGATGGTTCCTGAACGGTGAACCATGAAACAGCAGACCCAGCAGACAGCTATCTATGTCAGTCACAGTTATCTGTCATATTATTATGTCATTGTCATTTTGTTTCCCGCCGTGATAGATGTTTTTGAATTTTATATACCCACAACACAATTTTTTCACTATTGCTACTTACTACCTAGAACTGCGCCTTATAATTATAACAAAAATGATCTTTATCTCAACAGTAAAAACTTTTCACCAAATCTACTTGATAGATATAAAGAAAGCAAGACTTTCTATCATATTACAAGTGCTTATTTTGTGTAATGTAAATTTTGAAATTATATGATCGTAGACCCACCAAAGGCGCCTGGCAAGCCAACCATCATTGACTACGATAACATGTCGGTGACACTACAATGGGAGCCCCCATCGGACAACGGAGGCAGGCCTGTACTAGGATATGTCGTGGAGATGAAAGACAAGTTCTCTCCTGACTGGATTGAGGTCAGTACTCTCTTCTGTTATCTTCTTGTTTTAGTAATTTAACTAATAATTATTGTTTAGGTAGGTTTATTATAGTACTTGGGTATATTATTTACCCGATTTCTACCACAAATTGTACACTGTGGGTACAATTTGTGGTAGAGAATGTTCAGTATTTTTTATGTACAATAATTCATTGCCTATTAATATTTGACTTGATATCCTGGCATAATATTTTAAATCAAGACTTTTTCCTTTATTATTAATTAACATTTTATTATTCAAATTCAAATTAATTTAATCGCAGGAAACCTGATAAGTTGAAAATCTGCCACAGGCCTGTTCATTAGTATTAAAAAATAATTGTATGTGAACTATCCTCAGGTGACTAAAACACAAGATACAAAGACCGAATACAAGGTTGAGGGTCTGAAGGAAAAAATGGTGTACCAGTTCCGTGTGAAAGCTCACAACAAGGCCGGTGTTGGTGATGCTTCCGAGCCCACCGACAATCATCTTTGCAAGCACAAGAACTGTAAGTTATAATTTGATTGAAACTGATAGGATGTATAGAACTTTTTTATATGGGAAAATATCAACGTCCAGGACAGGAGTTGAACCTGTGAACCTGTGACTGAACAGAAGGTGCACCTGTAAAGTAAACCAAATTATGGATCAGTTGGAGAGTGGACCCAGGCTCCCAAAGTGCAAGCTTTGGATGCAACTGGGATGCCGACGATCATGTTTATATTGATGTCAGTTATTTAACTTCAAAAGCTTTGAACTAGATAAGTATTTTGACTCTAGAATGGAACTGGGCAGTAGTTCATTTTGAATATTTGACTTTTTCTCTTTTAAATTTAAAAGATATTTGATTTTGATATGGTCATAGAATGAATAATGTATATTCCTAGAGGTTTTTGACATTACCCATTTATTTTACAGTGAAGCCTCGTATCGAGCGCAGCACATTCAAATCAGTGATCATCAAGGCTGGCCGCACACACAAGTGGTCGGTTGATGTCACTGGTGAACCTGCGCCAGAGACAACGTGGTGAGTAATTCTCAACTGCATAGATAACCCATTTACACCTGCCATACCCAAATGAGGACACCTCAAATCTTTCTTTTACTTTTTTATTTTATAAATGGTAAGTTCTTTTTGCTGAAATCTATACTAATATTATAAAGAGGAAAGATTTGTATTTTTGTATGTAACGAATATACTCAAAAAGTACTGGACCGATTTCAATAATTCTTTTTTCATTAGAAAGCTACATTCTTCGTGAGTAACATAGGGCTACTTTTTAACCCGATATTCCCATGGGATCAGGATTTACGCGGGTGAAACCGCGGCGCGGTGCTAGTATTTTATAAATTGATCATTTCCAGAATTTACCTAATTTTGATTACCGTATAGGAAGGTATAGAAATTTAATCCTAGCTTTAACTTTTACTTATATGATGTCTGTTTTGTTGTCACATTAATATATAAAAGATAAATAAAAATAAATTTAAAATTTTCAAATGTTAGTGTTCTAAGTAAAGAATAAGTATGCGATTGACATTTTTGATCAAATACTACAGACAAAATTCCCCAACTACACCAATCAGTAACCTATCCACTATATTCTATCTTTCAAGGGGGACAGCGCGTACGCAGTCCCCACTACCAAAAATTACGCATCCGAGTTATCCACATTAGGGATAATCGCAGGGGTCAACCCCACCGCAGTGCAATGGAGGAGTCTCGCCCTGGGGGAACCGCCTTCTTGATCACGGTATCCCCTATGCCAGGTAAGTATGATTTCACACGCGCCGACCTGCGTAGTCATTCCGTTGCGGAGAATCTTAACACCGACTTACATTTTTACCAGTGCTGACATCTGTGTTTGATCGTTTGATATTGACACGGCATTCCTAATACTACTGCCATCTGTGTATTTTGACGAACGATGACCCAAAAAAAGGAGACTAAGTGCGGACAAAAGAGTCCCTTTCCATTCCTGTGTATCTTGACATATTAACAAAGATTAAATTTCTTTGAGCTTATAAAGTAAACTGTTCATAAAGTATGCGTCAGATATAATAAGTAAAAATTATTTTTTTAATTACTAATTTGATTACTAAATCCAGCTTTAGGCTCAAGGAACATTTATTTTTATTAGTACTGCTCCACAATTTTATGAATTGGCAACCCTAAGATGACTTATGTAACATTAAAATATAACCTTCAAATACACAGATGGCAGTAGTGTTAGGTATGACGTCACACCAACAAGTGACCATCAAACACAGATGTCGGCACTGGTAAAAATGCAAGTCGGTGTTAAGATTCTCCGCAACGAAATGACTACCCCGGGCGGCGAGTGCGAAATCATACTTACCTGGCATAGGGGATACCGTGATCAAGAAGGCGGTTCCCCCAGGGCGAGACTCCTCCATTGCACTGCGGTGTGGTTGACCCCTGCGATTATCCCTAATGTGGATAACTCGGATGCGTAATTTTTGGTAGTGGGGACTGCGTACGCGCTATCCCCCTTGAAAACGATATAGTAAATAGTACTACGCTGGATGTACCTTTATCGAATTCGATGAGTACACCGCTGTCGGAATACTGAGATATTCGTCATTGTTTATCCTTTTTCTTTGGTTACATTTTACCTAATAAAATTGTTTGAACTCAAAAAAATTACTGACTCAATAATGAATTAAGTATAGAGGATATAAAAATAATGGAGAAAAAACAGAAAAACGCAAAATAAAAAATAGAAAACTAATCAGAAAGCAGAAAGAGAATAAATAGAGCAAAGAACAAACAAAAATACTTTAAAAAAAAACTGTACAACCTACATACCTATACTATTATCTTAATTTCCTCAACTTATAATAACCGACTGCAAAAAAAAGATATTATCAATACGAAATAATTAAAATGTGTTGTTAATTCAGCACTTGGTAATATAATTGGAATTACTTATATTTTCCCAATAATAACTCTTTTATATATTAGAAAATACTTCTCCTTAAGGTCTTGGCGTGAGGATGTCAAGCTAGTGAACACAGAACGTATCAAGATCGAAAATAAGGAATACCACACCGACTTCACGATTGTAAACGCGGTGAGACGCGACACCGGCAAGTACAAGCTTCGGGCTGAGAACTGCAATGGTTTTGATGAGGAGACGGTTGAGTTGACTGTCTTGAGCAAGCCTAGCGCACCTAAAGGTGAGTGTGACTTTGTTTTGCAGTTTTTTTTTAGTTTCCGGCAGAGTAGAATTAAGGCCACCCCATCTCTTCCCATGTGGTGTCGTACAATGCGACTAAGGGATAGGGCTGTTTAACATCAGACAGATATATACAGCCCAGACTCAGCCTCAGATGCATGTCTCGAGTCAACAATAGTGCCCGGAATACGGCAATAGGCTCACCCCCTAATACGTGGGATTGAATACAATTATTGGTGAAATGTGGGTTTTATTGGTGAAATTCACCTCTGCCTAACCCTCCAGGGATTAAGGCGTGATTATATGTATGTATGTATATATTTAATAAAATAAACTGAAGTAACCAGTAACGTGTGTGAAATGATCCTAAAAAAATAAGAAAATAGTATGATACCCTAACTACATGCAAAGGATTTTGATTTGCTGAGTAATAATAGACCTTATCATTATTGCCATAAAATTGAATTTCAATGACAATCATAGAAGCCACAAAAACAGGTAGCAGTGTGATTATTAACATCTAATTTAAGTCTATAAGTATAAGGTCTATTATTACTTGACAAATAAAAATCCTTTGCCGTGCCATCCCGTCATATTTGCCCTAGCCCTAACAATCCGTTTAAGCGGGCGTGAAAAAGCATCTAATGAGGTTGTAAGCTGAGGGATACCATTGTAACTTTATTGGGCTCTGTAATATCCACTAACACAGACCATTCCTAAGACTTTACCTTTCACTAACTAATGAGGTTAAGCCCTTGATTTAATACATACATACATACATACATAAAAATCACACATGTCTCCCATAACGGTAGGCAGAGATCACGGATCTCCATTTGCTACGATCCTGACATACTTCTCTCGCTTCATTCACTCTCATAACATTCTTCATGCATGCCCGTCGGTTTAGGGTACTCCTGACCTGCCCCTTTTCTAAAACTTCACCGATTTGGTCCAGGTATGTGCGCCTAGGTCTTCCCTTTCCGACGGTAACATCCACACTCGCCTCATACACCTGTTTCGTTAGTCTTCTTTCATTGATTGATTAACCAGTATAAAAATATCTTAGTCAATCAATTTCTTCTTCAGGACCATTGGAGGTATCAGACATTCACGCCGAAGGATGCAAGGTGAAATGGGAGAAGCCGGAGGACGATGGCGGCTCTCCAGTCAAGGAGTACGAACTCGAGAAGATGGATCTGGCCACTGGCAAATGGGTCAGGGTTGGCAGGTTAGTATCTGTAATAAGGATAAAAAGAATATGCCAGAAATGACATAAACGAAACGTTGGGGCGTTTGATTCTTTTCTATAGGACAACAGATTATATTATCTTACCTTATGGTAAGAGGAAAGCTGCGCCCCCGGGCCCCGCCGTTGACCCGGGTTCTCCAGCCAGCTCTGCTCGGTGGAGTGGTCGAGTCCCTGTTCCCGGCGCGAGCGGAACACGTTCCGCCGCAGATGACTCCGCCACCTCGGTCGCCTGTGGCGCCCAGTGTGGTAGTTGACGACGAAGTCCCCGAGGTCACTTGGGTAGAACTGGAGCTGGCGGTGCGAAGGCTTAGAGCCAAGAAGAGCACCGCCCCGGGACCCGACGGCATTCCAGGCCGCGCGTGGGTCCTAGCTCTGGGAGAAGACGGTCTCGAACCCCGGCTGAGAGGGTTCCTCAGCGCATGCTTGGAGCGGGGCCAGTTTCCGAAGATGTGGAAGACGGGGAAACTGGTCCTCATCCGAAAGGAGGGTCGCCCGGCGGACGAACCGTCCGGCTACCGGCCCATTGTGTTGCTCGACGAGGTGGGCAAGCTCTTTGAAAGAGTTATTGCGAAGCGCCTCGTCGAGCACCTCTCTGGTAGGGGGCCGGACCTGGCGGATGCCCAATATGGCTTCCGCCGGTGGCGGTCCACTGTGGATGCCATCATGCGCGTGAGGACTTTGGCGGAGGAGGCAGTTGCCCGGGGTGAGGTGACGTTGGCGGTGTCCTTGGACATCTCCAACGCGTTCAACACCTTGCCCTGGAGTTGCATCAGGGAGGCACTCGTGTACCACGGTGTGCCTCTCTACCTCCGCCGCATAGTCGGGGCGTACCTGACGGAGAGAGCCGTCATCTACCCAAGTGCGACCGGCGTCGGTCGGCGTGAGATGTCGTGCGGTGTTCCACAGGGATCGGTTCTCGGGCCGCTACTGTGGAACATTGGATACGACTGGGTGCTTCGCGGTGAGCTTGCGGACGGCGCCGCCGTCACGTGCTATGCGGACGACACGCTAGTGACGGCGAGCGGAGCTACACACCGCGAAGCGATCCTGAGGGCCACGACTGCGGTTGCTCAAGTCGTGGAACGGATCCGGCGGCTGGGCCTTGAGGTGGCTTTGCATAAATCCGAGGCCATGTTCTTTCATGGACCTCGGCGCACGCCACCACCTGGTTCCAGCCTCACAGTGGGAGGCACTCTCATCGGCATCAAGCCCCAGATGAAATATCTGGGGCTCGTGCTCGACGGCCGGTGGGACTTCGGGAAGCACTTCCGAAGTCTGGGCCCCAAATTGGCGAGCACAGCCAACGCTCTGGCGCGGCTACTGCCCAACCTGAGGGGCCCGGATGACTCCTGCAGGAGACTCTACGCGGGTGTCGTGCGGTCCATGGCCCTGTACGGGTGTCCCGTGTGGGCGGACACCCTGAGTGATCGGCACATGCTTCTGCTGCAGCGTCCGCAGCGGAAGTTGGCGTGCCGCATCATAAGGGGGTACCGCACGATATCATTCAACGCGGCGAGTCTCCTCGCCGGATCGCCACCATGGATCCTGGAAGCGAGATGCCTTTCGGCGCTATACAGGTTCCGAAGGGCGGCGCGGGAGCGGGGTCACGATCCCGAGCCCGAAGAAATTCGGGCCGTGAGATCCCGGCTCCACAGGGAAATGGTGGCAGAATGGGAGAGACGACTTGGGCAACCAAGCGCAGGGCACGCCGTAGTAACGGCGGTAAGACCCATCATGGGGGAGTGTCTAGAGAGGCCACACGGCAGCCTCTCGTACCGTCTGACGCAGATGATCACCGAGCACGGATGCTTCGGAAAGTATCTGCGTCGGATGCAGAAAGAGCCAACGTCCGAGTGCCATCACTGTGACGCGAGCGAGGACTCAGGTCCGCACACGCTCACCGAGTGTCCGGCGTGGGAGACGCCGAGGCGGGAGCTTGTGGCGGCCCTGGGAGTGAGGGTTCTCACGCTCTCCACCTTGCTCGCGGCGATGGTTCGCTGCGCGGATGCGTGGGCGGCCGGCGCCTCCTTCTGCGAGCAAGTAATGCTCGTGAAGGAGGAGGCGGGGCGGGAGCGGCAGCGGGAGCGACGAAGGATCGCTAGACAAGCTGCCCGCGCACGAAGGCAACTCGGGCGTCGGAGGTCGATGAACGACCTCCGCCCCCCATGAGCGCCGGCCTGGGGGTGACAGGTGAAGCCGCCTGTCACCCTGGCAGAAGCAGGCCGCGGCGGCGGCGCGCGTGGCGCGCCTCCCCGTTTCCGGGGACGAGTTGGGGACTCTGTGGTCCCCACACCCGAGAAGAGGGCCAGATCGTGAGAGATGGCCCTGGGTCGGCCGGGGTGCGAGGGATATGCCTGTCAACCTCACCTTCGGCAACCGAAACGACCCACAGGCGGCGTGCGTTTTAGTCGGTTCGAGTCCGACATAACCTCTTCCACCGGCTCCGGTGGGGAGGTATCCGTGGGGATTTTACGCACGTAAAAAAAAATAAAAATAAAAAAAAATAAGGAATCTAAAAAGGTGTAAATTTTGCTTTATTTCGTTTGTTTATATTTTGACCTATTTTGGGAATTAAAAATAATGAAAAGTCATAGTTTCAGTTTAGTTAGGCAATATCTTAGTTCACTATGCATATCTTTAGATAAAATACTAAGACGTTAAGTAGTATTGGTAAGAATTCGATGACTCAGGACACTATCCCATTCTAAGAATCATTGTGTTTTGGTTTAGCAGTTCAAGCGTTGATCTTTTTTTGGGATTTTCTGTCATTAAATTGTCAGCAGTTCTCTGGTAATGTTGATTTCTAGTAACGTCAAAAATTCATAATAGTTTTATTCGTCATTCAAATTAAATCCATAGTTAAAAATATAATTAATGGTTATAACATGGTTTTAACTTATTGAAGGTTGTTTAATAAAACATACAACAAAAAATGTACAATTCTGACAAACAGGATAAAAGGTTTATCGTGTTTGTCAGAATTGTAATTTTTTTGTAATAAGCACTTTTGTACGGAGAACTAAAGTTAAATATCCCTTATAAATTACTCAGTAATGATAATATTACTTCCTCATACTATGACCAGCGATATGATGTAATTTGGTATACTTTGAGCCAATGTTAGTGTAATTGAATTTCCAAATCAGATTTAAGTGGGAACGCAGGCAGCGCCTCATAGATATGAATTCGCCGTTTTTTGTCCTGAATAATGCCTCTAGACTAATCTTTTTTGTTCTAATGAAAAATTTCTTTACAGGTCAAACGCTCAGTATGCCAAGCTGAGCATAGAATTCCATTTCAAGGAATACAGGGATTTCCAACGAATGTCACTCTTCAGCGGACACTCGTCCATATTCAAAGAGCTGGAGAGTTGCAAGACCTCACTGTGTATGCTCAGAAAAAAATACTGTGCACCATGCGCTCATTGTGACAAAAAGTATGTACGTATAGTATGTATGCAAATAGTACATTTAGAAGTCTTAGAAATATTTCAAGAATCAATAATCAAGTGCGGCGTGGTTTGAATAGCCTTCAAGATATTCTTGTAGTAGTTGAACGAAACTTGTGACGCAATGACCAGAGGAGTTGATGAAATATATAAAATATTAGCAAAAGCAATAAAAGATACAATTGATTTCTTGGGAAATTATGTTGGTCGGTACTTAGCAAATGAACTAAAGGCCGTATTCCAGAACAACGCTTAGTTGTGAATCGTTTTTCACAATGAAATTAGAACTGTCATCAAGAACACAATCTGTCCTCAGATCTAGTAATAAATCGAGATTCAGGACTTAGTATGGTTCTGGAAACGTAACTAAGAAACCACACTAACTTGAAAGATGATCTAGAGTTAGTGTTATATAATATACAATCTAACTATGATCTTGTCGATAAATATATGAATGATAATTTTAAATGGGAAGATACCGAGTTAATAGATTATAAAGAAATATTCCTGAAAACGGTTGAGTTCCTCAGAAACTTCCATAGCGAAACTGGTGATTATAATCAAAGAATACAATTTACTATGACGTATGACCCAAATCAACATGTTATGTATATTGCAAGTTATGATGAGTTGAATGTAACTCAATGTATATTTTTGGAAGAATGCAGCTGAATCAAGGTCGAACAATTTCCAAGCGAGAGCACTGGCTAGCCACACAGTTTCATAAACAGAAAAAAGCTATAGGTTGACAGGAAAACGATGATCCATTTACGCGGTCGCTAGTTTGGTGAACGCCAATCACCATGAACCATCCATATGGTGGTAGAGATGACTATAAAGAGCGATGATCGTTCATGATTCTCGAAGTCATTTAGATAATGATTCTAACTTAGATAAAACTAGCCGCATAGCAGAGAGCAGAGCAAAAAGAGAAGGAAAAAGTTGCTGATACCGAAGATGTTACTTAAGGACCTTTAAGTGCAATATTTTGATTTTGTGTAAGTCAGGTTGCACTCTTCGCTGGAGGCCACCTAAAGATGACGGTGGCTGCGAAATCACTCACTACATTGTTGAAAAGTTGGACCAAGAGAACATGAGATGGATTCCTGCTGGTGAGGTACAAGGTACTAACATCAGGATTGACCTTCTTATCGAAGGTCATGACTACAATATCCGCGTGAAGGTCGCGAACCAATTACTGCTAAAGATTCTTATAGTACACCTGACAAACCTGGAACCACTGTCGTCAAGGACTGGGACAAAGATCATATGGACTTGGAATGGGTACCGCCAAAGAAGGATGGCGGCTCACCAATAACTGGATACATAGTCGAAACTAAAAAGAAATATGGACCTTGGGAGGTAGCTGCCACTGTTCCCCGAGATCAGAGAATTAAAATCCAGAGCGAACAGCTGCGATAGCAGGTTAGAATATTGAGAGAGAATATTATATCCATACTAATCTTTATTAATTACCTTAACGTAACCGTAACGTGGGACCGAATTTAATGATTGGTGAAATGTGGGTGCTAATTCACATCCACCACCACCGATAAAGGTGTGATTATATGTATGTATGTATAGAAATGGATTAGAGGTAGGGAAAGGACATAGTCGAGTAGACAGGCAAGTAGTGCGGCGAGTAAAAGGTCGAGTAGAGAGTTGAGTAGAAAGTCGAGTACAGAGTGGTTAGATTGGTAAATAGAGGAGAATAGAGAATCAAATAGAGATTCTAACAAAGAGTCGAGTAGAGTCAAGTGGAGTCGAGTTGAGAGTCGAGTAAAGAGTCAAGTAGAGAGGCGGCTAAAGAGTCGAGTAGCGAGTCAAATAGAAAGTCTAATAGAGAACCGGGTAGAGAGTTGAATAGAGGCGAGTACAGAGTCGTGTAGAGAAACGAATTAAGAGGCGAGTAGAGAGTCGAGTGAAGAGGTGAGGGATCAAGTAGAGAGGCGCTACCCGCCTCTCTACTTGATCGAGAGACAAGCAGAGGCGAGTACAGACTCAAGTAAAGAGACGAGTAGAGTTGAGTAGAGTCAAGTAAAGAGGCGAGTAGAGTAGAGTATTTACAATCATTTACTAAGTCTACTTAGTCTAAATATAATAATTTACTTGAGGAGCATAGTTGAGCGAACAGCTCATTTCTAAGCTTGTTTATCATCGAAGTATTCTTGGATTTTATAATAGCCTTTCTGGCACAATTTACTCTTTTCTACATTTTTAAATTTATTCACAGGTAAATTCCTAATTTCATTAGGCAGCTTGTTAAAAAAGCGTATACAGTTGCTCAGGAAAGGACATTTTTTTTTAAGTTGACTTAAAAAAGAATGTTAATGTTATCGGCGAAAACTTCACAAAAGTTTCTGTATCTTGTAAACGTAAGTATGAAATATTTACATTATTATAGTGTATTAGTATTAGTAGTATATAGGATAATGAAAAGGTGTCCCTACGCACTCGCGCACCGAGGCTGCGAAAGAGTAAGGACAGAAACAAATTGTGGATTATGGCCTCTGCTTATTTCGAAGTGAATGAGACGTGATTCTTATTCTAAGTCTATTGTAGGTTTCCTCTAAAACTAGTCCACGAAACGTATAATTACAATAGCAGATTTTGATTCCCTACCCTGTTGAAGACCGAGACCTTGCCCTCTACTAATGATCCCAAGGAACACATGTGCGTGAGTACGTGAGTCGTACGTTTGTACTTGCAGTTATAATATTTTTCACGTAGCATGGGTACGGTGACATTTGACTAATTCCATTTCATGCATGATTCATTTCGAAACAATTTACCTAACGCGGAATACAGGAAACAACACTTAATACGAAGATAAAAAGAAAACTGTTTTATTTTGCATTTTTAACTTAAAACTATTTTTATTGCTCCGTAATTATTTAAACTTTAAATATAAATATTCCAAATACATAATTCTTGATGCGTGAATCGGAACAGGTTGCGTTAGAGATTGACATAGTAAAATCGTTATAATCGATAAATTGTCGAATAAAGTATCATAAATCGTTAGTTGTATTTTTAACTAAAATACGATTATAAAATATAATTATGTAATAATAAACTTTAAACAAAGCATTTTTGTCTTTGTGGAGCTTTATTATAATATAGCAACACTGCTTAAGCATGAGCTGGCAGCCATCTTGTTATATCAACTCAGTACGAGTGCGTCTGCCTTGTATGCGGTCTGTTTTCTTTGTTTTGAGCTTGCGTGGTGTTTTTGTTACTTGTTTTTGTTATTGACTATCGTTGTGCTTTGTTGTTTTCGTTACCGTTTTTTGTTATTGACTTTTGTTTTGTTGTTTTTTTTGGAAAAATGCCAAAAAGAACGAAAAAGACTGTGCTTGGTAGTCAAGCCCGTGAATTTGTAGTTCGATTGCGGGATTACTTTGAGCGGGAACGTGAGAATGGCGGAACGCTATTGCCTGTGTCCAACGTTTTGGATCGAGTGGCAGATGCGTTAGACATTGGGCGGAACACGGTTTCTCGAATCACTCGAGAAAAATATGGTGCTCACGATACAGAAGAAAATAAGTTGTCCACCCCTAATAAAAAGCGAACCAAAAAGGCATCTGTAACAGATGTAGACAGTTTTGCGGCCGATGCTATACGGAGCCACATTTATAACTATTACCAGAATAAAGAATTACCGACACTTCTAAAGCTGGTCAAGTCTTTAAAAGATGCTGATTTGTTTACTGGAAGTCCTACATCCTTGTGGCGCGTATTGAAGGACATTGGTTTCCAATTCAAAAAAGTAAACAAAAGAAAAATTGTCATGGAGAGGGGCGATATAGCACTTGCGCGGGTTACCTTTTTGAAAAAGGCTAAAGCGATTACCGATTGGAGCAATGTCGTCTTCCTGGATGAAACTTGGCTGAATGCCAATCATACGGTCGGTAAAATGTGGACTGACGATACACCTCATGCCTCGACCAAAGTGCCAGAAGAAAAAGGGGAGAGATTGATTATTTGTCACGCAGGCACATCGAAAGGATTTGTAGAAAATGGGCTACTTGCTTTTAAATCGAAAAAGACGGGAGAATATCACGAAGATATGAATGCGGAAGTATTCACGGAGTGGTTTCAAAATATGCTTAGCAATTTAGAAGAACCCAGCACAATTATTATGGACAATGCCCCATATCACTCCGTGCAATTGAACAAACCGCCGACTTCTTCCAATAAGAAGAGCGAGTTGATCGAGTGGCTCCAAGCCAATAATGTGGAAGCCGATGAGACGAAATTAAAGGTGGAGCTAGTGAAGCTCGTAAAAATGCACAAGCCCCAAACGACATACAAATTAGATATGATGGCAAACGAATATGGTCACGAAGTCCTGAGGCTTCCACCGTACCACTGTCAGTACAATGCCATTGAATTAATTTGGGCCCAAATCAAAGGTAACTTGTTTAACCATAGTCTATTTACATACTGACAAAAATATGATTATGTTTATTACTTGAATTCTATGACTCAATTTGTTTTTTATCTTGTTTCAGGATACGCTGCACGAAAAAATACAGCTCCGCCTTTTACAGCCACAAAAATGATGGGGTTATTGAAAGAGGGATGCAAAAATGTCACTGGCGATGACTGGAAGAAAGTAGTGGAGAAAACCAAAAATCTAATCTTACATGACTGGGAGCGAGACATTAGAATAGACTGCATAATTGATTCCCAAATAATAATTCACGTCGACGAGTCAGATGACGATGATGATGATGATGATGAAGATGATGAACATGTTTGATTTTTAATAAATAATTAAACAGGTTATCAATTTTGTTTTACTTTTTTTCTTCAAAATTATTAGTTAATAGAATCGATTTCTTCTTCATTAATAAATGATCTCGATAAGATATATAATCGATTTTATTTCATGCGATTTTATCTTGACTACATCTCTAGTAACTTCAAATCCCAAACGTCACCCATGCTACGTGAAAAATATTTTAGTTGAGTATCGCCAAAAGTAGTGACAACCGACAACTACCCTGGCGGAGCTTGTAATCATCAGCTAGTCTTGAATATAAATAAAAAAAATTATAAAGCCCGCAAGAATCCAGTGGAATACATTAAATGGCTTTCCATATTTTATCACCGCCGTAAGTAACTTAAACGTAATAAATAAAGTCAACGTAATCTGTACTGTGTAAATGTACACAAGCTAATCTGTATAAATTTTAATAGCAATAAACACACAATAAAGTTTATCCATTGGTTCGACTTTTATCAATTTGTGGTTATAATGTTCGCAATATTTTATCTGTTAAACCTTCCAATCATTGGTGTGAGGAGATGAAGTGTATTCTCGATACAGCTATTGAATTATGTCCTAAACTTTTAAAAAACTTAAATTTACAAAATCTTCATAAGTCTCATGGAGTATTGGAAGTATTATTTCTGACATTCAATCCATTAATCTGATGACAAAATCGATTCTACTCGAGTCAAAAACATCATGTTCGATTTAAGTACTGCAGCTTACTGCACCACTTTAAAGGTTTAGCGACTGCGAATGAAGTGTAAAGACAACAGCAATTGAAAAGCTTTTGTCTCAGCTTAAGAAAAGACGCAAAAGATAGACTTAAGAATGGATTACCACTACGATTCGACCTTCACAAAAGGATTGCATTATATCACTCTCATTCCCAGCATCTATTTCACTTTCGCTACAGCGTGCAAAAGACATTCACTCTAAATAACGTCGGACGAGATTCACCGCAAATTTATTGTATCCACGGCTTTGTGCACAAAAACCCTCCATAATGGTATTAATTCTTTTATTCTGAAAAGTTGCTGATTGTACTTGACACGTACAATGAACAAATAAATTAGTATATAAATTGAAAGGTATTACTATTTAGGTACTTATTTGTGTGAAACTAATGTGAAAAACAGTATCTCATGGTCAATAGTATTTTTGATCTCGGATCTATCGAACTAGCAAAGTGGAAGTCAAAAGATTAAAAGCAAACTTTATACAATGTCAGCAGGCACTCAAACAAAGTAAGATATTTTTATTTGAATGCACTTTAAATGAATTCAAAGTGAAATTGAATTCAAATTATAAAGAACGCTCCATTTATGTGACTACCAATCTGAAGCCTAATTTTTCGGGGTAATATATCGTTCTCTGTGTCAAAAAGATCAGGACCCCATATGCATAAAGTTCGTGTTTTAATAGCCGATTTTGTTGAAAAGGGTTCGGGCAAATTTTTCGCTTGATAGCTTTTTTATGTATGGTCCAAAATAAAGGAGAAATACAAAACAAGTGACTGACCAAGACCATGACTTTTATTGACACGTCTATGGAATTTCAAATTATTCGAACTTTATGATCTTTAGATCTTGTTGGGTTTCAAGTTTCAGTCTATTATATCAGTAAAATTTTATCTCTTGCACTGTAACACGAAGATGTTATTGATAGATATTCTATTAAAGTATTTGGTGCACCTATTAAACAACTGACGAGGCCCTGACGTGGTTCTTAGGGTTGGAAGGTTTGCCGTAGTCGCTTCCAGAAAAGCCAACACACCAATCGATAACAATAAGCTGACCCTAAGTGGCAAAGTGCATACTTTGGTGGCAACTTGGAAAGCGCTATGAGGACGATGATTCGTGACAGGAGGAACCTAATTCTTTTTGTATCAATTGATTAATCCCATTCAATCAAACGCTTTCATCTACAGATGAAAGTTTTACCGCCTGACGTTATGGCATAGACCACTCACAAAACAACATATGGGAACATTGAGGCTACTTGTCTTCATGACTTTTTAACATGGTTTTAGATTTTTCCATACGGTTGATAGCTTTGATATTTGAAATGCTCTTTCATAGCATAATTTGGCTTTAGATAAAGCAAACATATTTGGTTAAATAACGCGTGAACATTAATTTGTAACGTTGAAAGGGTTGAAAGGATGTGATAACAATATGTTTTGCGATATTGGATGGCATGTTATTTTGTTGACTGAAATGGGTATGTGAGGTGTTGAGTCAATTATAGGAAATTACATTTTGATCGATGACTGTAAGATAAAATTTAGTCTCTTTTTGTGTGTATTAAAAAACCCCGTGATAGTATGTTGGAGTAAGCAGAGCTTGGTAATAGTACGATAATGCCTAACATTATAATCATCCCAACGATCACTGTTTCTGATGAAAAAGAAAACTTCGTGATATATTTTAATTTTGACCTTGCAATAGTCGACAAATGTTTTCTGTAGGTACGCATAAAGAACATTCTTGTCATCATGATGCGATCTGACAACTTATATTCACATAGATGAAAACTTTGGTTCTCAGTAGCGTTTAATGTTCTTTCAATACCTGCGTGCTTGTGGAGCTTCCTCTAGTGACACTTATCCAGGTACCAATTTTTTTTTTTTTAAAGATCACGATATTCTTTTCCGCCTATAATGAGACTGTTACGTGTTTCAATATATACGTTAAATTTTTAACATATGATAAAACCAGCCGCTCTGCTCGTGCACTTTGTTTCCCTCTTCTAACAATGAAACTAGTCTAATAATAATATATGCATACATAGTCATGGTAACCAGCCTATGCATAAAAAATACAAGTATCATGTTAATGTTATATTAATTATTAATTAACTCAAAAATAATATTAGAACCGAAATAACTAATATTCCCTCTAACCCCTCCAGTTAAGCAAAACTGCTTGTGTTGGGTTCATGTCGGTAGTGTAATGGCCAGGATACAAACCCGGGACCTTTCGATCGTAAGGCCGAATCCTTAACCACCGACGCTTTTTGAGTGACATGTATTGTTATTTGGCTAACGAAATTTACCGTTTTCAATGATGTTTCTTATCCGTGACTGTCGTAGTAATTAAAATATGAACTAAATAACGTTTGTAAACATCTATTTTTTAAATGCTTGTATGTTCTGTTGGTCCTTTACAATCCGTCAAGTTCGCCTCGGCCTGCTTCTGCTAGGGTGACAGACAACTCCACCTGTCACCCCACGCCCGCGCTCATAAAGGACGGACGACATCTAACGCTCGTCTTGCCCTGCTAGTGTTGCTAACCAACTTCATGTTGCGATGGTGCCTCAAAGATCGAATTATTGGCTTGTAAATTACCTTTCACGTGGGACGAACAAAATTAACAACGCAAAAATTGCGAAAAAATAGATAAAACACTACTCTTCCTTCACCAAAGAGAAAAGCAATTCTAAATAGCTGTTCTCATTTGTCAACCAACAATCGGCACAAAATCTCTGTTCTTACAGAGTCGGCAGCACGGATGTGACTCCACTGGTGTTACACACGTTCATAGGTCATGTTAACCACTTTCCATCAGGTGGGCCGTGTGCTTGCCTGCCACCTAAGTTGTATAAAAAAAAACCAAATAAACAAAAACGCATTGGGATTATTTTTGAAAAATGCAAGTTGATGAAGCCTTTTGGATTTAAGGTAGGTGTGTAACGCACCCATCAAATTTATTGACAAGGTGCCCAGCTGCATATCAGCAATGCTGGATTGCTGCATTATTCACAAAAGGACCATCAAAGTAAGCAATAACTAATTAATGTACCTAGTTACATGTCTATTCAATTTCTTTTTTCATTCTAAAATTTCCGCACCAGCTTCATATTTCATTTTGAATACCATTTAACTTAACTCAAACAGATATTATATGATACTCAAATATTATACTTCTATAATTTTTGGTGCCGTGTGGCTTCCGGCAGAGTAGAATTAGGGCCACCCCATATCTTCCCATGCGGTTTCGTATAAGGCGACTAAGGGATAGGACTGTTAAACATCAGACAGATATATGTAGACAGCCCAGACTCAGCCTCAGATGGACGGCTCGAGTCAACAATAGTGCCCGGAATACGGCAATAGGCTCCCCCTTATTACGTGGGACCGAATACAATTATTGAAATGTGAAATGTGGGTGTTTATTCAGCTCTGCCTAACCCTCCAGAGATAAAGGCATGATTATATATATGTATACTTATATATGTGATTTTTATATTCATATACCCATTTCAGATTCTGCTGTGGTTGGCAACAACTCAACCACTAGACCACTAGACCACCAGACGACCAGAATGAACCGCCGAGTATTTTTCTATACATACCAAACAATAAAATAAAACTACTGTCTGCAGCTTGTCAGCTGTCACATTTTTAACCTCTATCAAATTAAACAAAATAAGCTGTCGGATCATATTTGTTATGTAAAGTAGGGACAAGATAATAGGTCACTTTTGACATTTCATCAAAATTCAACAACGTAACCTTGTAACGGCGGGCATAAAATAAGAACTGCACAATTGCTTAACTTTTTTCAATTACGTTTACATATTTATTGTAATAATGACCGATACGAGTAATTTTACGATTTGCTTTCACTAATAAACCATTCTAAACATAATAAACAATTTCTGATCTAAAGAACTGAACGTCGTTACAATGTTGCGTCAGTCAACCCTTTTTCTTTTTAAACACTAGGGATGTTACTCTAAAAATCGAAAGCTGATAGGATTATAAGTTGAATCGAATGCAATGATTACTTGTGAAGAAAAATCACCATAAATTTAAAACCACGTTGTGATTATAATAAAACCTAATTATACATATTTATTATTCTTTTAACTAACTATAAAAATACAAAAAAAATAACTAAATAGAAAGGTCATTGATGTTGGGTGCAATTTAGGTGAATGTTGCTGGCAACACCAGTGCCTGTCGATGACGCATGTCATGTCGCCATAACATGATGATGACGCAGTCTTTTGTTGTTGTGCGAAGTGACTGTGCGTTTTTGGTGTGCTCTCTGTTATTTTCTTCTGATCCGGCTTTTTCATTGAACTGATCTTACTGACTACGTTTACCTGGCTATAAATTGGACTCCGATTGCTTAACGATTATTAAACAAGAAAAACATTACAGTCTTACTATGTCGAAACGGGGGAAAACTCTAAACAGTCAATCTCGCGAACTAGTGCTGAAATTGTACAATTATTTTGGACGTGAATCAGTTAACGATGGGCCTCTTTTACCATTGAAACCACCGAGAGAACGCGTTGCCGAAGCATTGGGAATAGGGAAGAAGACAGTAACTCAAATTCTGAAAGAGAAATACGGACCATCAGGCTCAGAAGATAATACTTTACGTACACCGAAAAAACGAAAGAGGGACAAGAAAATTGTTGACGTTGATAATTTTGATGCTGCTGCAATTCGCAACCACATTTATGGATATTACTCGAGAAAAGAATATCCTACACGGGAAAAGCTATTGAGTTCGTTAAAAGGCGCAGGCTTATTTTTTGGAGGCAAATCGTCTCTATCAAAGCTTTTGAAATCGATTGGCTTTAGATTTAAAAAATCCGACAAGCGGAAAATCCTGCTAGAACGCTACGATATTATTTTGAAGAGAATAACATTCTTACGTCAGGTAAATAAAATTACGGATTGGGACAATGTCGTGTTTATTGACGAAACATGGTTGAATGCGAACCATACGGTTGCGCGGACATGGACCGATGATACAGCGGCCTCCACCTCAAAAGTTCCATCGGGAAAAGGAGCCCGACTTATTATATGTCACGCGGGATCAGCTTCTCAAGGTTTTATTCCAGACTGCCTCCTCGCATTCGCCTCTAAAACTACAACAGATTACCATGAGGAAATGAACTTTGATGTTTTTAAAAAGTGGTTTGAGAAGCTGCTAGTCAGCTTAGAAAACCCATCGAAAATTTTAATGGACAATGCTCCGTATCATTCTGTACAAGTTGATAAACCACCAACTCAAGCAAATAAAAAGCAAGAAATTGTCTCGTGGCTGGTAAGAAATGGTGTGGAGGCAAGTCCAACTTTATTAAAAGTTGAGTTGTTAAATCTGGTAAAAGCAACTAAGCCGTCCAAGCTCCGCTATGTAATCGATGAACTAGCCCTAGAGCATGGACACGAAGTTATTCGATTGCCTCCCTACCATTGCCAGTATAACGCCATCGAGCTTATTTGGGCACAAATAAAGGGTCATGCAGCGCGGAACAATACTGAACCACCCTTCAGTACTGCTAAAATGATGACTCTGCTACAAACTGCATGTGCAGAAGTCACTACAGAAGACTGGCGAAAAGTCGTGGAGAAGACAAAGAAAACAATTTTACAAGATTTTGAACGAGATGTGAGAATAGACAATATTATTGAAAATGAATTAATAATATCTCTGAGTGCTGACAGCAGTGATGAAGATAGCAGTTCCGATAGTTCAAGTGAATAAAAGCAATTTTTTTGTTAAATTATGTAGGTACTTGTCTTATTTTGCTCCTTTAATTTATGAAAGAAAAAATAATAATGGGACAGGGATTCGCATGATCATTTTTAAAATTCACATATGTTTCAACATAACATAACATAACATAAACTCACGCCTATATCCCCGAAGGGGTAGGCAGAGGTGCTAAGCACCCACATTTCGCCAGTTTATGTTTAGGTCCCAATGTAATAGGTGGCGAGCCTATTGCCATTAACCGGGCACTTATAAACCTGCGATAAATACACACATAACTTCGAAAAGCATCTAAAAGTCATTGGTGTGTGTCATGGTAAAACCTGGGATCGAACCCGAGACCTCGTCTCAGCAGTCCATTACCCATACCACTAGGCTACCGCGGTTCCAAGTTCAAGTCTGTATCGATTCATTCCATTCATTCATTTAATCGATGTTTTTAAGCAGGTCACCTCACTATGAATATAAAACTGACATCTGTCAAAAGTGACCTATTATCTTGTCCCTACTTTAGGTCTATTGATGAGGCTGTGAGAATATTCTATGGACTGCTACACATCTCACCTAGTCTTCCTATCCTTTCTGCAGGTTATCTGCTGGTTCAATAAATATCAAAAATATAACAGCCAAACTGTATTGCGGGAGATAAATTTACCTTTAGTTACATTTACTCTACATCAAAGGCATGTTCTAAAATAAATTGATATTACTTTAGAAGGCTGCTAAGCTACAGAACAAAAAAATGGAGATACTGTGATAACTGCCTATTATTATTTACTGGAATAGAAAACTGCTATTGTTTGCTTATATCTTGACAATGAAATGAAATAAATGAATGAAATGAAATAAAATAAAATTTATTTACGGAAAACAAGCATTGTTACAAGAATTTTTCTTCTGCCAAACTGTGTTTGATCTGCAGTGGCGTATCAAGAATTTGAAGACAATGCGAAAATTTTAATAAACAATACGATTATTTGAAACCACTATCTCCTATACAGGCGGATCGAGAGACGTATATACAGACAGCTAAGACACTAGCTTCCACATACTAAGTGTCCATTTCTTCCTTGATCAGATAGAAACTATTGCAGCTGTCGGGGCAAGTGTATACTTTGGACACAACTGGGAAATGACGATGATTCGACTCGAGTGACAGAAAGAACGCATTTATATAGTTAATCAAAAATAATAACATACATTCTATCGGCTCCATCGACAGAAGACTTTTTTTAAAATTAATTTTATAGTTTTTAACCGACATACATATTATTTTAAATCTCGATGTTAAATAGAATAACTAAATGTTTATTGAATATCATAAGAAACACAATATTTTTCTCTACATACCACATAAAAAAATACATTTGCAATTCTCAGTTGCCAAACATTTAATGATACGACCTCAACGTTTGGACCCCAATATAAGCATAGCGAAACAAAACCAAACAAGAGACGCAGACGCATTTATTCTTCTGGACTCCGTAACTTTTGATAGACCGAAGTCTGTTAGGGTACCTGTCAATAGACTTCTGCCTATTCCTAAGGGTATGTACAAAATCTGTGAGTTGTGTAAAAATAAGGCACTTGAAATAAATCATCTTATTGCAGGTTATCCGCTGATCAACTGATCATGTGGAGGACCACGGGAGTACTGCTTTAATTTAACAAGTTTGTTGTTGTTTAATTTAACAATTTGTAAACTACATAACTACAAATTCTTAGTTTATTTTATTAGAAGATATATAACAGCGTCGGTAGCGTAACGGTAAAGATATTTAAATGTACTCCCGTGATTGATCCCTAGGCCGCAGTGTGCTGACACCACTGACTGTATAAATATATACGTCATACAGGAATATAACGGCTACCAAAAATGGCGCAAATATTAAGGATTAAAAAATATAGCTACTTACTGAAAAAAAATTATGAATGCTTTATTATTTACATTAAACTTCTCAGCTTTTTCAGCTGGTAAGTGTGAACCTATCACGGGCTTAAGCCAAGTGAGTTGGTTCAAGATATCAACGATAATACTATTTATACTGTTGATTGATGGCACTTGGTGGAATTTGTTGTTACACATATTGATAACTCGCTTGTACTTTTCCACATTACTTTATTACTTATTCGCACGGGGTAGACACCCCACTCCTGTATTTCTGTGCCCCCTCCACCCCGCCCGCCGCGATGCCCGGCGCGCTTTTCAGACTGCATCGCAAACAACGGCCACGGCGCTATGGCGGTTTTGTTTACTGTTTGAATTTTTTAATTCGTAATATCTTTTGAATGGAAAGTCCAATTTAAATAATTTAAAAACTATAGGTAGTTAAATGATCTTGACCATTAAATAATCTATTTGGATAAGGATTAATATAAACACATAAATAGCATGATTTGAATTTGGTTAGTATATGTCAAATTGGAAGAATGTAGCATGCTATTAGTGAAATAATTTTTTAAATCGGCCCAGTTCTTTTTGAGCCTATTCATTACAAACATACAAAAATAGGTGACCGGTTTCACCTTACGGCATCCTCAAAGGCAGAGGCGGCGTTAAGCGTGGGCGACGTGGGCCACCGCCTACGGCCTCGCGGTACAAGGGGCCTCGCGACTCAAAAATGTTTAAAGCGAGATTAAAACAATAAAATATAAATCAATTTTGTTGTGAAACATGTTTTCTTAGTCTGGCAACATTTGCCGCCGACCAGAGTGCGGGGAATCCCCGGTTTATTTGTTTACTTTCTTTACTAGGAAGTCAACCAATCAAATCAAAGTACGCAACGCAGTCGCTAGGCGCATAACAATAGAAACGTATAATTGTGTTATTCAATATTGTTTATTTTTATGACTGTACGTACCTATTTTGATAAGAATAGTGTGTTCAATGTTTTAATAATATTTAGTGAATAAATAGATAGTGTTTAGGTATATTGATTGCTCCTGTAAACTGACCTAAAATTTTAAAACAGTGACTTTTTAAATTGTTTTTTTGTTTTCTTTGTGATTTGTAACACAGCGGTACCTGTACTCGTCTATTTTACATAAGGTAAGAAATATTTAATTGGTAATAAGTATATAACGCAGTAATTACTTGTATATAAAATACGCTTTATAATATCTCTTGAAGGAAACCAAAAAAGCTTTAAGGTAAAAAACGTATCGACTTTTTAAGTTTTTAAAACTAGCAGGTAGTAAAAGCTATCTTAAAGATTATTATTTGAAAACTAATTTAAATTTAGGTTTTACAATGTTATGTAGATAAAACTGCAAAAAAAATTTAACTATTGCTTTCGTTTACAGTGTATAGATACGACGTTATCGACATGTCCGGCCGAGATAGAGATATTGGAAGAAAATGGGAGTCTGGATCAGCAAAAAGAAAAAGAAAAGCTGAAAGAACTGCAACCAACCAAGTATTGAGTTTAAATTTGATGAAGTTCCTCAACCAAACTGCATCTGGTAGTACAGAACCTTCTGAATCGATAGCTTCGACTTCTACACAACAAACGTCCGAGATAGGTACCGTTGGAAAATGCTCTAGATGCACTGAATACCGAGAGCGAACGTCAGTTAGACGTAGAGCTTGGATCATCTTCTAGCCAATCAAAAATTGACGCTGAAACTCTTGTGCTGTCATCAAGCAATCAAGAAGAACAGATTGACATAGATTCTCCAATTCGCAGCGACGACGCCAGCGCCATAGTTCAGCAAGTACTTGTTAATTCGGATCCGGGATTGTGGACGTTTCCCATAACGGATACACAGCGTCGTGACATAGTTCGAAGCGGCCCCACACAGCAATTAAATAGCGGTGATGAATATTATCCCAAAGGTGATGATAACAGACACTTTTCCAATTTCTATTTCTCGAGAAAACTAAATAATGGTGAAACTCAACATCGTCGCTGGTTAGTGTATTCCAATTCCCAAAATAAAGTTTACTGTTTTCCATGCAGACTATTTAGCAATTCACAAACTTAGGTGGTGCAAGGAGGGTGTTGTGACTGGAAACATTTAAGTAGCATTTTACATAGACATGAGAATACCAAAGAACATATGGCACATATGTTCCAATGGTTAAATTTAGAGAAAGGAATAAATCAAGGCAAAACAATAGACCAAGAAAACGAATCACAAAAACATTGGCACAACTTGTTAGAGAGAATAATTGACATAATAAACTTTTTGGCCTCTCATAATCTTGCATTTAGAGGTCACAGAGAATCTCTCAAGACAGGTGACGGTATTAAGAATTCCGGTAATTTCATAGATTTATTTAAACTGATATCAAAATTTGATCCTACTTTACGTGAACACATGAAACGCATTAGTGACAAACAACTTTCACACCATTATTTAAGTCACGATATTATTATATTTTATAAAATATAATATAAAAGATTATAAAAAACTTAAAAAATCAAACGGAGTAATCAGACACTCTCAGTGATTGCGATTCAATACTAAATGAAATGTTAAGTTTAGAATTTATCGTATCTTTACATGTGTGGTATGAGATATTATTGCGTGTTAATATAATAAGTAAATTATGGCAATCAGTACAAATTCATTTAAGCATTGCTCTTGAACATTTACACACATTTTGTGAATGGATAAAAGAGTATCGGGAAACTGGATTTGAGAAATCCCTGTCTGATGTTCGGAAATTTACTGAGAAAAGCTGTTATGACCTGCCAAAAGAGTTTAAGAATAAAAGAGTAGCCAAAAAGAAAAGGATGTTCGATTATGAAAGCAGCGATGAACCTATACAGTCTCCCAAAATCCGGTATCAAACAGATTTTTTTTACGCCATGATTGATTCTATAATAACCAATATGGAATTAAGATTTACGTCTTTAAATCAACATTTTGAAGACTTTGGTTATCTCTATGATTTAAGCGCGCTAAAAAATATGCCACAGGAGCATATATTAAAACACTGTAACGATTTACATAACGTCCTGCGTGTGGGTGAGAGCAGTGACTTCCAACCATTTGAATTATATGAAGAATTAAATACAATGATCCCGAATTTACCCAATTTCATTAAAGACGTGAAGCAGCTGCTGTCATACATAACAGAAAATAGCTTGAAAGAAATTTACTCAAATATTTACATTGTCATCCGAATTTTATTAACAATTCCGGTAAGTACAGCCTCTGCTGAAAGAAGTTTTTCAAAATTAAAATTAATAAACAATTATTTGAGAAACACAATGAGCCAAGAAAGACTTTCAGCTTTGGCTGTTTTATCAATTGAATCAGATTTGGCATCTAGGCTGAATTACGATACCATAATTAAGGAATTTAGTAACGTTAAAAGCAGGAAATTTCTGTTCCTTTAATAAAGAAATCTAATGTTTTTTAAGATACACTTTAAGAAATGTATATCTCCACCTTTATATTAACGATTTGTAATTTTTCATTTAATACTTATTAATCTAATTTGTATTTTTATGAATAAAAACTTGGCAGTGTTAATTGTTTTGTTTGTTTTTATTATTTTATAAAGTCCGTCTTCAGGTCGCCATAGAACAGGGCCTCGCGAAATCTGTCTTGCCCACATCAAATTTAGTTGTTGCCCCGCCACTGCTCAAAGGTTTACAATGACATTTAAGAACATTCCTTTAGAAACACTACCGACACTTAAACATAAGTAATAAAGTAATGTGGAAAAGTACAAGTGAGTTATCAATATGTGTATCAACGATAATATTATTACGAGTTTATTATGAAAGACGTTTTTTTCGTAGCGCACTGTCGCGTCTCTGAACCCATCACTTTCATAATGCAATTACGAAAATGATAATGACTTCATTTTATATCAGCCACCAGTCAACTATTATCTGACACTCCGATATTTTCTACCAATTCATTATGGGTAGTTTGTTTTTTAAAGACGGATCGAAGGAGTTTGAGAAAGCAAGGATTCCCAGCGGGCAAGCGGCGCAACCAACTCCTCATTCAATCCAGCTAGCAGCGCTTTTGCCCCAATCGCTATTCGGGACTTTTTATAATATATTTATGGTACAGCCTATGCAGCCTATTCATCGAACTTACGGTCGAGAGACAACAATAAACAAAATGGATCACTCTGCCAGCAGGTCTCGCATCAAGTTAGACTACGAGTTGAAATGCCCCTCATGCAGAAAAAGTTACACACTTCTATGCCACATGAATAAAGCATAACTCTGTATAGTACAGTGAGTCTCTTTTTGTTGCGACATGCTAAAATACAAGTCGTTTTGTTTCAACACTACAAGCAGCGTACTGTGTAAATAATTGGCGCCGCAATATCTTTTTGAAATTTAGTTGATGAATAAAACAGTACTCTGTATAGTGAAAAGTACAAGTGAGTTATCAATATGTGTATTAACGATAATATCATTCCTACGAGTTTATTATAAAAGAAGTTTTTTTCGTAGCGCACTGTCGCGCCTCTGAACCCATCACTTTCATAATGCAATTACAAAAATGATAATGACTTCATTTTATATCGCTTAGTCCTAATGCTGAATACTTCATTCTCTGTCATTATTGCACATTATTAATTATATCATTTACAGGTCATTAAAGAGCGATTAAAATTACTTAATGAGCAACTTCACTTACTTATATAAGTTGTGAGTGAGCCTGTGCACCAGTCAACTATTATCTGACACTGCGATACTTTCTACCAATTCATTATGGGTAATTTGTTTTTTAAAGACGGATCGAAGGAGTTTGAGGAAGCAAGGATTCCCAGCGGGCAAGCGGCGCAACCAACTCCTCGTTCAATCCAGCCAGCAGCGCTTCTACCCCAACCGCTAGTCGGGTTTTATTATTATATATTTTTGGTACAGCCTATGCAGCCTATTTTTCGAACCTACGGTCGAGGGAGGATAACAACAATAAACAAAAAGGATCACTCTGCCAGCAGGTCTCGCATCAAGTTAGACTACGAGTTGAAATGCCCCTCATGCAGAAAAAGTTACACACTTCTATGCCAGTGTGACAAAGGGCATAACTTTTGCGACACCTGCAAAGGCGATGGGTGGTCCTGTCACATTTGTGGCAGGGATATTTGTAGCATGAGGAACTTGGCGCTGGAAAAATATACAAAATATTAAATTTAGTTTTTCATTAAATTTCTACTTTGGAATAAATACTGTTTTTTTTAAATATTCTTTATTCTCATTTTTAACTAAAGTTAGCCGCGTGCTTGCATGCGACCTAAGATGTGTTATGAAAAATCATCTATCGCGAAAGTTTAAAAGTTAGATGGTAAGTGAACTATAGTCAGAAATTTAATTCGATTCCAGATTTCACATTAGCTACTGTCATTTTGTGAAATAATGATACCACATATAATAGTGTAGTGACACTAATGACATAAATCATACACATGACAAAAATCGATAAACAATCAGTGTTTGTGCCATCAGTGTGCCAATTAAAGACTAAATTATTGATTTATAGATACATTATTTGACTCATTTTACATGTCTTAGCACACGTGGCGAATATTCATTCTATTCCAGTATGTAAAAAGAACTTCAGAGATTAGTACACCTTTAATTTCAGGAGAAAAAAAGTACCATTTACCGTAAAGTGGTTCTGAGAAGGATGGATTTTTTCACTGCGTCCAGCTTACGTTACCGATCTTTCATGCCTGCAAGGCGTTCCTTACGAAACCTATTGTCATCCCAAAGCATAGGCTTGATTGTGTAATCCAGTCTAAACGATTTAATAAACAATATGAATAACAGAGTACTGTTTTATTCATCACCTCGATTTTAAAAAGATGGTGTGAGACACTTATCATTGTTATGGCGCCAATTATTTACACAGTCATCTGCTTGTTGTGTTGATCAAACGACTTTTATTTTAGCATGTCGCAACAAAAAGAAATGGTCTCTGCACTATGCAGAGTACCTACTGTTTTATTCATCACCTCGATTTCAATAAGATGGTTTGAGGCACCTATCATTGTTATTACGCCAATTATTTACACAGTCAGCTGCTTGTTGTATTGAAACAAAACGACTTTTATTTTAGCATGTCGCAACAAAAAAAAACTGTCACCGCACTATACAGAGTAGGTACTGTTTTATTCATCACCTAGATTTTAAAAAGATGGTTTGAGACACCTATCATTGTTATGACGCCAATTATTTACACAGTCAGCTGCTTGTTGTGTTGATCAAACGACTTTTATTTTAGCATGTCGCAACAAAAAGAAACTGTCACCGCATTACCCGTCGTCCGCACTCCAGGCGGCTCTGTTAGACGAGTATATAATAAATGTTTTATAGAATAATTCAATGTTTTATAGGGTATCATAATAAATACAATATTTCATGTACCTATTCTGTTTCCTATTTGTGTTATAATTTTAGAAAAATAATATTTTAAATATGTACATCGGGTACTTTAAATCTCGATGTTAAATAGAATAATTCAATGTTTTACAGGGTATCATAATAAATACAATATTTCATGTACCTATTCCGTTTCTTATTTGTGTAATAATTTTAGAAAAAAATATTTTAAATATGTACATCAAGTACTTTAAATCTCGATGTTAAATAGAATAATTCTAAGTGTTATAAAGCAATTCAATGTTTTATAGGGTATCATAATAAATACAATATTTCATGTACCTATTCTGTTTCTTATTTGTGTAATAATTATAGAAAAAAATATTTTAAATATGTTCATCAGGTACTTTAAATCTCGATGTTAAATAGAATAATTCTAAGTGTTATAAAATAATTCAATGTTTTATAGGATATCATAATAAATACAATATGTCATGTACCTATTCCGTTTCCTATTTGTGTTATAATTTTAGAACAGTTACGTCAGTAACGTACATTTCATGAAATTATAATTAATCTTATTGAATATGTGCTTCAGGAACTTTAAATTCCGATGTTAAATAGAATGACTCAATGTTTTATTGGATAACATAATAAATACAGTATTTCACGTACCTATTCAGTTTTCTATTTGTGTTCCAATTTTAGAAAAGTTACGTCTGTAACCTACATTGATTGAAAAAAAAAAGATGGTGTCAGACGCTTATCAATTATAGCGTCAATTTTTGTGACAGTGTTAATATACATAAAAAAAAATACCAATCGAATTGTGTACCTCCTCCTGTTTGGAGATCGGTTACAAATGGCTTTTACTATTGTAAAATGTCGCAAAAAAAAAAACTGTTACCGCACTACCCGTTCGCACTCCGGGCGGCTCTTTTAGACGATTTAAAAGCGTTGATTTGTGAATATCACGTACTACAAACAGGTCCAAGCATTACCAACAAACTTTACAACGTATTGTACCGTCAAGCCTGAAGCTTTAGCTTATTACACCGTAAGATAATTTTATTGCTGCTTTCTTGTGTCATGTCTTGATGGAAGTAACGATCGATCTGAACCTTCACCTATCAATTACTGATGTAATAACGTACTGATTAGAGTGATTATGATTACCTTTGTACTAACATAAAAATATTTTAACAAGTTTCCATTTAAATCCGTTACTGACCAGTTGACGACAAAAGGATAGCAGCGAAAACATGGTTGATGAAATTGTCCTCGCCGAGATTCATCAATATCAACAGATTCTAGTACAGTTGATTTGTTAGTGTACATGTAAAAGATAATTGAAATAACAGAAACGACGGTATTGGAGGCAAATTGGTGATGGACAGATGTTAGAATGATCAAAATAATGATACCATTTAAAAAAACAATATAAATGCTGGTGGGACATGTGGTTAGATACGTTTAGCTGTAACAAAATACTAGAAATGTAATATAAGTTAGTATGTACAAATTTATATTAAATATAAAAATTATAAAACTATTGATGTATTTAATATCAGTCATAAATATATACACTAAAGTATTTTCGACTTCAAGACGTCACAGAATACAGTCAATCAGATTTTAGACATTTGAACAATATTTCTTGTTTGATAGTACTTTTAGAAGGCGACCAGCCTTCTCTGGATCTTCTCTGCTGGTCTGGTGGAAAGTAGTCAGACTGTGATAACTCTCTACTATTTTTCACTGTAAGAGAACTCTATCTCTATTGTTTGCTTATACTACAGCGGCGCGCGTCGTATCACAGCGTTGAAGAAAATGATTTAAAACATTGGAAAAAGCCATACTGTTATTTGAAGTAACTATCTCTTATACAGACAGCTCTAGATTTAAAGTAAGATTAGATAGTGGTGAGCATGGTAGCCAGAGCCAGAGCTCACTGAAGAGTTTGTGCTGTTAGTGGGAAGACTAAAGGCTTGTCCTGCTTTGTCTTCTACACTGAAGTCACAGAAACTCTGTGCTTTCAGGGTCGGCAACGCATGTGTGACTCCTCTGGTGTTACTCACGTCCATAGGCCACGGTCCATAAGACACTTTTCACTAGGTGGGCCGTGTGCTTGTCTGTCACATAAGTGGTATCAAAAAAATATTACTTCCCAACAGTCCAGTTACGACTTCCAAAGGAATGGCAGCTTTTGCTCCAAGTCTGGACATTGATAATAACATATCTCGCGGCTATAGCCAAACTCCTACTGTTAGGTAATGAGGCAGGTAAAACAAAAGCTCAGCTCGGAATGTTACAATATTGTAACACGAGAACTGTAAATTGTCCGAACATTATTTGTGTGTTGTATTTAAAATGGTAGAACACTTCATATTAATGGACTTTGTAATAAAAGAAATGACGGTATTGGAGCCAGATGGTGATGAACAGATCTCAGAATGACCAGTAACTATAATATATCACTATAATTATAAAAAAAAATATATTAAAATGTGCCAGTTGCTGGTGCGTCACGTGATGGCTAGGTACGTTTATTGTACCGAAATAATAATAAAAATATAAGTTGGTGTGTACAAACCTATAATTTAAAATTCAGAGATATCACATATCTATATTTATAATGGCCACAAATATACATATATGTAAGTTGCTCATGACTTTCAACTTTATGACGTGACATAATACGTTCAGTTTCAGATTTTAGACAATTGAGTAACATTGTTGGGATAAACAAATGTCTTTTCCTATATTATCATTTTTGTAGATAATTGTAAAATTAAATAATTGTAATATTAGAAGACCCGCTATTCTAAAAAATCATACTGTGATATCTCCATATTATTATGAATTGGAATGAACCATGCGATTATTAGAAGCCACTATCAGCTAAATAGACGGCTCGAGACGAATATACAGACTAAGCTAAGACACCTCCAGAATCAGAATCCAGAATGATCAGATGGAAACAATTGCATTTAGAAAATCGTGAGGATGACAATGATAATCAAATTAATTCAATCGACTTCATCGACAGATGAATACATCAAGTGTTTAAGTGTCTGATCTTATGACTTAAATCAGTCATACTTCTAAAAATAACCAGTTGACAACGTCGGCGAAAAAAAAGAAGTTTTGCTAGATCCTTTTACCTACCATCAGAATGCGAGCAATTCTAGGAAAGTGCGTTCGTTTACTGCTCGTCGCACCCTACAAGTCCTACCAACCAACATCGTGTGGTGATGGCGTCTCAAATTTCGCGATTTTGTGTTATAAATGACCTGTTATGTGTTATAACGAAAGTTGATGATGGATTAGGGAAATCTTTGTAGAGAAAAGATGTAAAGTTGCGAAGACAAAAGTAAAACAACTCTTGTATTCCCACCAAATAGTAAATTAGAATTGCTGATCTCGGCTACCACAGTTAATGAGGTCGTATTACCTATAGATTTTTTTTTCTATTGGACTGCAACAGAGTCTGTTGGGATAGCTGATATTGCTGTTTATAGAAGCATCAAATAATAGGATATGTTAGGTATAGTTAGCGCCGAAAGTAGATGATCATTTTCAGGTTTTGAAAATTAATATTCCACTGCGGACGGTAACGACTTACAGTTGAATGCTCTATACTACGACGCACAAAGATCGTAAAGGAATCATTTACTTTTGACGCTGACTTTAAATCCATCTCGGAAACGATTAATTAAATCGGTAGAGAGGAATGATTCGCTTCTAGTAAACAAAAGTTTAGTGAGGACAAAGTGACTATTTATTTTCTTAGGGCGGTGCAACAAAAACGATTGTCACCACACTGCCCATCGTCCGCACTCCGAGCGGCTACTGCTGTCCTGCTCCTGATGGAAGCATTTTCGGGATAGCTTCGAGAAGCTTAGTTTACTTATACTCTTGAGTGTTCTGGCGAGTTAAAAGCGTTAACGTAGAAATAGCATCTCGTTTATATACATTAACAGCACATAGATCTGCTATATCTATGTGTATTTATCTTTTCTATTTTATAAAGTTTCGTAAATTAGAAGAGTCATAAAAAATTCATATCCTTGAGTTAAATACAGTGCAATTTCATACATAGCGAATATTGATTCAGTCATTTAAGTGTATGCAACGAACTGAAAAGGTTAATACAGTGACTATTAAATGTCAGAAGGAAAAAAGAAGCAATAACCTAAAAGTAGTCCTGTGGAAGTTATTTCACTGCGATCAGACATCATTACCATATATTTTTGTTTGCAAGCCGTGCCTCAGCAGCATTCAGCCTACGCTCCCAAATATTTTTGTATGCAAGCCGAGCCTCAGTAGCGTCTTCGTCATCACCGAACTTGGTCAGCCTCCTCTTTTCGTAGCAAGTTATGCGTTGGTTACATGAATACCGAGTATTTCAGCCAAACACAGTCTGTATCGTATGAGACTATATGAGTTCAATATTTGACAAGTAATAACAACCAACTCTAGTACTACGTGATTGTGGTGATGATGATTACAACGTTAAAACCAAAACAACGATGGAAAAACGCTGATCTCCACTCAGACGAGTACAACTACCAACGGAATGGTTGGTATTAGCTCACATAAGCAAGAGACTCGTATAGAGCACAAGGAACGTTATTATAGAGAGAAAAACTAAAAAATACTACGATAAATTTTTTAAAATGTAGGTTCATTTTATGAAATTTTAAATCTCGGTATCAAATAGAAGAACTCAATGTTTTATTGAATGGTATAATTAGCGGGCAATATTCATTCAAGTAAGAGACTCGTATAGACAGCACAATGAAGGTTATTAAATAGAGAAAAAATGCACAAATTGCAAGAACAAACAAAAACAATTCTTTTTCTATAGATGTGTTATCTATGAATAATATTAAAAAAATATATATATATACCAACAGGTTGTGCTGTTTTGCCAAGCTTAAACCATCAGTTACTATGATTTTGTATAACATTGGAATACTTGTAATTAAAATAAGAAATTGTAGGAATCTGCACCTGGGTACACCTTGTACCTAATGTAACAGATGTGTAATCAAGAATTATAAAAGGACTTCTCGTTTATTTTACGAATCTATAGGAAGATACTCCTGTCTACAAATAGGTCTGTATATTTAGATATTTTAGCTTTATTGTGATTTAAACAAATCAATTTGAATTTAGTTTTTGATATGGCATTAAGTTTACATATTACATGTATTCTGTTACCTATTTATGTTTTAATTTTTAGACAAATTGCCCCAGTAATATACATTTTATGAAATTATTTTTGTTCTTAATAAATAAGGTACTTTAAATCTCGATGTTAAATAGAATAACTAAATGTTTTATTGGATATTATAACAAATACAATATTTTTTCTTTATTTCAAAACTTATAAAGAAAAACACAAATGCTGTCTTCTGTTGCTAAACATTTTAGGCACGGTGCGACATCAAAGTTTAGACCCTGTCACAGGTATAGCGAAACAACAAAACCTAACCAAACATAGGTCACATCCTCTTATAGCAGGTTATCAGTTGTTTCAAAGAGCACCCAAAAGTATTTCAGCTGAACACCGACCGCCTTTGCCGTAGGAGACCAGTTAGTTGAGTTTTTGATTTGCCGAGTGACCAGCAACCCTACTACCTCGAGCCTGTGGTGACTACGCCGCCGACTAATCAACGATGCCAAAACGCTGATCTCCTGTGCTTTTCATAACGAAGTTTTACATAATAACTCAGTGAAATTAATATTTTTTTTCAACAGTCCAGTACAATTTCAAAAGGAATGACGACTTTTGCCCCAGTCTGGACAAACAATATAACATACCTCGCGCCCCAGTCAAGCTTCTACTGAAACGTAATAAGGTAGGTGAAAAATACATTCAGTTGCTTCATTTCAGAACGTTAGTGAATAGGAGGTTTTTAAGAAGGAAATCATTATGAACTCTGTAATAAAAGGAATGAATGTATTGGATCTATATTGGTGATAAACAGATCTTAGAATGACCAGTATCACATAATCAGTAGGATTATAAAAAAAAATATAGTATAATGTGCTAGTTCCTGGCGGGGCAGATTGTGGTTGGATACTAAATAATATAAATATAAGTTAGTATGTACACATTTATAATTTAAATATAAAAATAATATAACTATTGATATATTTTTGACTTACGACTTCAAGACGTCACTGAATAGTTAGCCAGATTTTAGACTATTGAACAATATTTCTGGTTTAACAAAAATGTTTCCTCTACTTTTATTGGCAAGGGAAAGGTAGATCTAATCAGTAATATTTAAATGTCAACCAACCGCCGAAATGAAGTATTAGTTATAAAAGCTTGACCACAAACGCTGTACCGCGCCTTAGGTATGTGCGCGGCGAGGCGGGGGAGAGTACCGACCATTCTGTTATGTCAGTCGGCCGCCAACGCTTACGGCGATAGCTAGTGTCACTTGTAGCGGACTCTGTGTGTCGGATGCACAAGTGATTAGTATTGCAAGATGGGTCGTGCGTTATCTCGTGATGTGAAGAACATCATTTTTAAGGTAGCCGAGTATTTTAAGAAAAGAAAAGCAGACAAAGAAAGTTTTGATTTTAAAAGTGATGCAAACATTGGTAAAATTGTAGCGTATGCTACGGGATATTGCGAAAACACCGTAAGAAATATAGTAAAGGTGGATAATTCATCAACGGAAAATTTGGGCCAATTAAAATTTAATTCTCCAAAAAAACCAAAAGTTATAAAGAAGAAATATGTTGTTGATGATTTTGATTTAGGAGTTATCAGAAGAAAAATTCATCAGTTTTACGAAATCGAAAAACAAGTTCCAAGTATCCGTAAGTTAACTATCAAGTTTGAGAAAAGATTGCATACTGGATTGTGGACGAGAATACCTTAGAAAGCTTTTACACACAATGGGTTATAGTTTCAAAAAATGCAAATCAAAGAGATATTTCCTTATAGAGCAGCCTAACATTACAGAGTGGCGGAAAAAATACCTGACACAAATCCGAAACTACAGAATGCAAAACGGCAACATATATTTCCTCGATGAAACGTATATAAACGCCACTCATAATGTGAGTAAATGTTAGCAATCATCGTCTGAACCTGGAATTCATGCTGATATTGGAAAAGGACGGCGTTTAGTAATTTTACACGCTGGCTGTCGAAATGGCTTGGTTGATGGTGCATTAACGATATTCTAATCAGACGCTAAGATGAACGGGTCTACTTTTTACAAGTGGGTGGATGAAAAATTAAAAGATAAGTTGCTGCCGAATTCTGTTGTGGTAATGGATAAGGCGTCATACCACAGCGTTCAGGTTGAGAAGAAACCAACCATAGCTAATATATAAATAAATAAATAAATAGCTAGCCTCAAAATTGAAATGCAGGACTGGTTACGGCGCCACAATGTTGAATTTTCAGAGACCATGACAAAAGCTCAACTGCAACTTCTTATCAATGATACACAAAAAGAACTCCTGTACAGAATTGACGAACTGCTGAAAACCCATGGCCATACTGTTTCTCCGTTTACCGCCGTACCGTCCTGATTTAAATCCCATTGAGATGGTTTGGGCTGATATTAAAAACAATGTAGCCCAAAACCATATCAATTCTTCACTAGATGAAAAGATAAGCATAATGACCAAATTGTTTTCGAAGTTTACGGCAGAAAAATGGAAGAAATGTGATGATCATGTCCAAAAAAATGAAAATACTTATTGGGATCGTGATAGTAGATTCGATGATATTATCGACTCTTTCATAATAAATTTGCAGAATGACTCCGACTCCAGTTCCGATGGCGAAACAGAATCTATGTCAGAATAACATTAAATATCTAAACAAATAAATATTTACAATTAATATGACATTTCATTCAATATGACAATTCCCTATTAAATTTAATAATTAAATACGTACGAGTGGCGTGTAAAGTCAAAAATATTTATTAGGGAATTTTAATAATCTTAGGCTTTACAGTCCATCAAATCTAAGAGGTACCGTTTGACGTTTCATATTTTTCAAACCGAAACAACTTTGTTCATACGTACATTATTCAGTTTCGATAACCTTTTTCATAAAACCATGAATTTAGAAAGATTTCATTATTGTATCTAAAAATGTACAATTCTTAATATCTAAATGTAATTGAAAACTTTCAAACAAAGCAAAATAACACATATTTACACAGTAAATAATTTCTAATAGTTATATTCTTGACCGCATTACAAAGTTACGTAGTTAGGTCACTGCACGTAGTGTTGCGACTCTTCGGATACACTTGTATGCAAAAAAATCGATTACATATACGAAAAATCGAATGTATTATTTACAAATTACACTTGACAACCAAACAAATATTTTTTCATGTGAATGGGATTTATCTCACATATTACGATTACATAACTAAATAGTTATGTAATCGTAAAATATGAGATAAAACCCATTCACCAAAAATACGTATTTATAAATCAAATATATTTGCTTCTTTAAAAAGTTGTCGAAAGCGATTTGTCGATTTTTGATTTTCGCGCCCAAATAAGTCGGGGTTTCTCGCGCTAACGCTGTCGAAATAGTAAATGGAGTCAGGGATAGTGTTTTTTACATTTGTTTTTGTGTATGATAGTATGGGTTTGCATATTACAGAGAAATAAACAAATTTTTAACAAGCACATCCATTGATTTTACAATTACAATTTTTTCTTCTAAGTCTTATTTCTACGTCTAAAACTAATAAAAATAAGGTATGTAGAACCCATTCACAAAAATGTTGTTGCCTGATGTTATAAATTAACGACGTTACTGCGCGACCGCATAATGCACTGAATACACAGATACCCTAAAATAAATTAATTTAATTATTTTTAGGTCAATAGGCAAAATCGCAGGTGTCCAAGTCTCTACAATTTTTTTTTTCTGGCAACACTGCCAACTACAAGCGCACGCGGTCCGCTCGGTCGGTTCGGCGTCAGCAGTCTCTCGCCATCTTGGAAGCTGACTGTGCGCGTACTTGCTTTCTCGTTTGTGTTTTACAATTTGTGACTTGGCTATTACTTTTCTGGACTGATCATTCTTTATCCGTTTACCTTGGCAATATTTATACTGGACTCCGAACTAAGCAAGTGTTTATTAATAATGTCGAAAAGAGGACGTACTTTGAACAGCCAGGCTCGTGAATTGGTGGTGAAATTACACGAGTATTTTGAGCGTGAATCTCAAAATGGTGGACTTCTACTGCCAGTTACACAAGTTCGGGATCGCGTCGGTGAAGCTCTCGGTATTGGTAGCCGCACCGTTGGCAAAATATTAAGTGAAAAATATGGGCCTTCGGGGAGTGACAGTAACGTACTTCACACACCGAAAAAACGAAAAAGAAATAAACCTGTGACAGGCATCGATGAATTCGATAGTCATGCTATTAGAAACCATTTATACGGGTATTTTACAAGAGGCGAATTTCCAACATTGGCAAAGTTATGTGCAACTTTAAAAGATGCCGGGCTGTATAAGGGAAGCATAGAGTCGTTGAGAACGGTAATAACAGGAATTGGCTTCAGATACAAAAAAGTTGACAAACGAAAAATTGTTATGGAGCGACATGACATAATTATGCAGCGACTAACATTCCTGCGCGAAGTTAAACAAATTATAAACTGGGATAATGTAATATTTTTGGACGAAACTTGGCTAAATTCCAACCATTCTGTGCCGAAAACATGGACTGATGATTCTGAAGCTTCGTGCTCGAAGGTGCCGATAGGAAAAGGTGGACGCCTCATAATATGCCATGCTGGGTCAGCGTCTACAGGCTTCGTGGAAAACTCTTTATTAGCTTTCCAATCCAAAAGCACTAAAGAGTATCATGAAGAAATGGACGCAGTAAGGTTCCGAGAGTGGTTCTTAAATTTATTACAGAATATCCCTCCTAACAGCACAATTATAATGGATAATGCCCCATACCACTCTGTGCAAATTGATAAAGCACCTACGTCAGCCAATAAGAAAGCAGATTTGGTGGCATGGCTGCAAAGAAAAGGAGTGGATGCCGACATGTCACTATTAAAAGCTGAATTATTACAGTTAGTGAAATTGCATAAACCACCAAAACCGACATATGTAATTGACCAATTGGCCGAAGAGCACGGGCACAAAGTCATACGACTTCCTCCGTACCATTGCCAATATAATGCCATTGAACTGATTTGGGCCCAAGTTAAAGGTAATATTTTATAATATTATAATAATAACACGAGTACTTCTAACATTTATAATTTAAACAATGGTTTTCGTCTGCTATCAAATAGTTACATTATTGTTTTACAGGTTATGCAGCAAGACACAACACAAAACCACCCTTCAGTGTCAAGAAAATGGAAGGTTTATTAAAGGAAGCATGTGCCCAAGTTACACAGGAAGATTGGAGTAAAGTAGTACAAAAAACAAAGAAAATAATAATGGACGACTTCGAAAGAGACGTACACTTTGATAATGTAATGGACAATCAACTGGTCATTAATTTAAATGACGATGATGACGAAGACGACGATACTAGTACTAGTAGTGAATAAAAAAATATCCTAAACATTTCTTTTATTTAATTATAACAATTGATTTCTTAAAATTCGGATATTATAGTAATCGATCTCTTAAAGTTCGGATATTATAGTAATCGATTTTTTCATCCCATCCCTATCATTCAATTGTCAGAACTGTCAAACGGTACTTCTTAGATTTGACGGACTGTACACACTAGTCGTACATTAAAACTGTCAAATGATATCGCAAGATCCGTCCGAAAATGTCAATCTCGTGTGCACTCATGCTCTTTCTTACCCGTCCCCCGCCTCACCGGACATACCTAGGGCGCGGTACAGCGGTAGCGGTCAAACTATAAGTATAAAACTACTACTCTACTCAAATAAAATATTGCAACGGACCACAAAAATGATCTGGGAGTCTTCTCATTGACATTGATGTGACATTGGTTGTGGCAGTCAACCTACATTGTCTGCGTGGATATTACACCTGATATGATTTCAATGTTCGCTGGGACGAATACCGGACTGGAATATTGGGGCCGTCGTTTGGGAATCAGGAACCAGTCCTACCTGCCCTCGACTATCAGCAAAACCAATTCAACATATACAGGGAAGTAGTGTTTACCAGGGTTAATAATTTTGAAACGGAATTACAGTGCATAACTTTTAGCACTGCCAGTCTATAATCTTAACAGAGAACCTTGTCGTGAAGATTAAAAAATACGGAAAATGCTGCTACTTTACCGTGTCAAGAACGGAAGGAAAAAGAGACATTTAGGTTGAGCAATGGGGAACACAAACAAGCCAAAACACAAAAGTGTAAACCATTAACCCTAGAAAGATAATCTACGTCAAAATGACTCCATGTGTTTCGAAATATTGCTGTCTCTCTCTAATTCGCGCGAATCCGGTGCACGGACATTTCAGTCGCCGGGCGGAGCTATCGAGTCGCAGTCGCGATACCGGAATAAGTATTTTCATTTTCGCAATACAACAGGTGTTGGAGTCAAAATGACGTAAAATTATCTTTTACGCGACTTTTAGGATTTTTGAATTAGGGTACTTTTTGGTAACTTTTCTTTGTTTTAGCGATAGTTCTACGTTTATTTTATATTTATAAATATTATAGATTATCCAGTCGCAATGGATAATCGAAATTTACAAGACGAAAGCATCCTGGCGACTCTTCTAGAGAGCGATGAGGATCTTTCATCTGCCGACACTGACAGCGAGCTCAAGGACCATCTTAGCGAAGATGACGTGCAGAGTGACGTTGAGGAAGCATTCGTTAACGAGGAGAGGGATCAAGAATCAATAGCATCCAGTCTACCACCTGAAGGAAATGCTGAACAAGTACCACCATCCATGATCAGATGTGCTCTCTCATGTCGTACAGTAGGAAGACTAACAGATGGCCCATGTGCCTTTTTTATGGGATGTTGAATATTACATTCGTAAATGCAGACATAATGTTGTCACTAAAGGCGAGAAGCCTCTAAACCGCCACAGCCTCTAACTTCAAACCTATATGGCCACGCGCTTGAAAGCACCCACTTTGAAGCGATATTTGCAAGATGAGATAAAGAATACGTTACCAAAAGCTGTTTCTAGACAAACCGAAGACGACACAGAAGAGCCTAATCCAAAAAAACGTACTTACTCTGCCTATTGCCCCTCTAAAAAAGCGTAAATCTAGTGGATGTTGCCAAAAGTGCACAAAAGTGATTTGTCGTAACATAACGTTGACATGTGCTTGAGCTGCATATTATCGATCTCCGTAGATTTAAATCTATAGTATATATGGTTTCAAACTAACAGTATTACTAGAAATGACTGATTAGTCTAAAAAATGTGATTTCATAATTATAAGAGAAGTTCCTATATTTTGTTACTTTAAAAAGATAGCCATTTTGTTTCGTTACTTTTTTAAATAATTAATAAACAGTACTTATATATAATTTATGTTGTATTTTTATTTACACTGATATGAGAAATACGTACACACCATAGTTCATCAAATTAAGTAAATATTCTTTGAAATAGTAGCCATTTAAAACTATGGAGTAATTTTGACGTATGATTATCTTTTCCGTACAACTTAATACGATTATCTTTCTAGGGTTAAATAAAATAAAAAAGCAGATATTTTTCTACAAGCTACAGAAAATACTGCCACTTTACCGTGTCAAGAATGTAAGGAAAAAGAGACATTTGGATGAGCAATGGGGAACACAAACAAGCCAAAATACAAAGTGTAAACAATTGAAAAAAGCAGGTATTCTGAAACACCAACGTCAATTAAATTTAATTGCATCTGTCTGTCACCAGTTACAGTCATCGGCTGCTACAGATTTTTTATACCACTTAGGTGGCAGAAAAACACATAGGCCCACCTGAAAGGTAGTGGTAAGAACGCTAATTATCTGACCCAGGCCAGATTTAAAAATCTTACCACTTGTGGCAAGCTTTGTTATAGCAGTCAATTGAGATACCCTAACTTTTGTACTACTCTTAACTCTTTGACATACTGCTTAGCATACTCAAATCTATGAACATTGATTTAGCTACTAGGTGCCTGTAAGATAAACAAATTGTCATTTGCGACAGTCGACTCCACAAGATTATTTATTATTCCAGGGTTCATTCACGAATTCTATAACAAGCTCTCTAATCAAATTAAAAATTAAACTTGTTTGGTTTGATCAAAATTAAACTTTGGTAAAAAATCACTAATATTTCAATGACAAGCATCCCAATGATGATAAAATATACAGGGAAGTAGTATTTACCAGGGTTAACAATTTTGAAACTGAATTGCAGTGGGTAACTTTTAGCCACAGAACAGTTAAAGGAGGTTAGAAGGGCCTTGTGGGCGGGGAAGGCGCGCCGCGCATATGAGCAAATGCTCATATCCCACCGAAATTTACTTAGCGGCCAACACAGTCGCGCTCTTATTGTGGCAACGTAAGAAGCTCCGCGAAAAAAAAGAATTATGCCGTCTTGCGCTATAATAACGTGTCGGAAAAGAAGCCAAGTGTGTAGTGTACCCCAAGAAGGGATTTCTTTTCATCGGTAAGTCAAAAAACCTTAAAATACAAGTAATATTTGTAATTATTACAAAAGTATTATGTAATTTGTAGACAAAAACGACATAATCGCAAACTGATACAAAATTATACATTGCTTGCAATACATGAGTACCATCTTGTACTACGTGAGCGATCGCGCAGTGAATAGCGTTCTTTGTGAGAATCGCGTGTGCCGAGATAAAGCTTGCAATGCTGCGATATCCATGCGTATCGATAGTGTTGGACAAAATGATCCGTTATAAACACTGTCGATATTAAGTACTTACGTACACAAATTATAATTATCAGCAATATTGTAATCAAAATACATTTGTTTATTACCGTCAATAATAATTGTAAAATTTTGTACTGGTAGTTAATAAAGGATTTTTTTCCACATTTAGTTACTAGAGGGGTATTGTGTATTTACATTTAGCCAGACGGCTACTACGGCTGCTTTTCACCTACTTTGTCAAAATACAAGAATTATGATGAATTTTTGATGTTACTAATAACGCAGAATGAGCTTACTCAATAAAGTTCACGACTTGTGTAAATTTCAGATAGTATCAAAATTACGGAAATTTTATCGATATCGAAAATCGACCTTTGGTCACCGTAACATGTATGAGAAATTTTTATTGCTTTTGTGCGTGTGTGAGTATACGTCAAATGCAGTATTTGCATTAGTGTGACAACCAATAGCAAACTCGTGATTTGAGTGTGCTGATTTATTTGTGTGCGTAAACCACGTCGTATTGGTCTCTTTTTTATAGTGGAGTTAAAGAGTGGGAGACAAGCGGCGACACGCGTCCTAATACGAATTAGGAACTATTTCCTTTCTAATCTCCTTTAACTGTTCTGTGCTTTTAGCCCTGGCAGTCTATAATCTTAACAGAGAACCTTGTCGTGAAGATTAAGAAATACGGAAAATGCTGCTACTTTACCGTGTCAAGAACGGAAGGAAAAAGAGACATGTCTGTTGACACCAATCAAGCCAAAACACAAAAGTGTAAACAATTAAATAAAATAAAAAAGCAGATATTTTTCTACAAGCTACTGATAATACTGTCGTTTAATCGTGTCAAAGAACGGAAGGCAAAATATGCACGTGGATTAGTCACGATGAACACAAACAAGCCAAAATACAAAGTGAAAACAAATAAAAGAAATAACAGGTATTCTGAAACACTAACTTCAATTAAATTTCATTTCATCTGTCACTAGTTACAGTCAACGGCTGTCACAGATTTTTTATACCACTTAGGTGGCAGACAAACACATAGGCCCACCTGAAAGAAAGTGGTAAGAACACTAATTATCTGACCCAGGCCGGATTTAAAAATCTTACCACTTGTGGCAAGCTTTGTTATAGCAGTCAATTAAGATACCCTAACTTTTGTACTACTCTTAACTCTTTGACATACTTCTTAGCATACTCAAATCTATGAACATTGATTTAGCTACTAGGTGCCTGTAAGATAAACAAATTGTCATTTGCGACAGTCGACTCCACAAGATTATTTATTATTCCAGGGTTCATTCACGAATTCTATAACAAGCTCTCTAATCAAATTAAAAATCAAACTTGTTTGGTTTGATCAAAATTAAACTTTGGTAAAAAATCACTAATATTTCAATGACAAGCATCCCAATGATGTATTAGATGTAAAAGTCTACTCAAACAAAATATTGCAATAGGCCACAAAAATGACCTAAGAGTCTTCTCATTGACATTGATGAACATTGGTTGTGGCAGTCAACCTACATTGTCTGCGTGGATATTACACCTGATATGATTTCAATGTTCGCTGGGACGAATACCGGACCGGAATATTGGGGCCGTCGTTTGGGAATCAGGAACCAGCTGCCCCACCTACCCTCGCCTATCTGCAATACCAATAGAAAATATACAGGGAAGTGGTGTTTACCAGGGTTAACAATTTTGAAACGGAATTGCAGTGGATAACTTTTAGCCCTGGCAATCTATAATCTTAACAGAGAATCTTGTCGTGAAGATTAAAAAATACGGAAAAAGCTGCTACTTTACCGTGTCAAGAACGGAAGGAAAAAGAGACATTTAGGTTGAGCAATGGGGAACACAAACAAGCCAAAACACAAAAGTGTAAACAATTAAATAAAATAAAAAAGCAGATATTTTTCTACAAGCTACGGATAATACTGTCGCTTAACCATCACGATGAACACAAACAAGTCTGTAATAAAAGGAATGAAGGTATAGGATCCATATTGGTGATAAACAGATCTTAGAATGACCAGTATTACATAATCAGTAGGATTATAAAAAGAATTATAGTATAATGTGCTAGTTTCTGGCGGGGCAGATTGTGGTTGGATACTAAATAATATAAATATGAGTTAGTATGTACAAATTTATAATTTAAATATATACGGATAATACTGTCGCTTTACCGTATCAAGAACGGAAGGAAAAAGAGACATTTGGATGAGCAATGGGGAACACAAACAAGCCAAAATACAAAGTGTAAACAATTGAAAAAAAGCAGTTATTCTGAAACACCAACTTCAATTAAATTTAATTTCATTTGTCACGAGGTACTCAGCAGTTGTCACAGATTTTTTATACCACAGGTGGCAGATAAACACACGGCCCATCTGATAGAAAGTGGTTACCGTGGTCTTTGGACGTATACAAGGGACCCTAATATGATGAATGGACTAAGTCGGCTGGTGAGAAACTGACTATTTAAGTAAGATATAGAAGGTATGTGACAAGATTTGTTGAAATAGGGCAATTAGATATTTGAAAGGAATTGTTATCAGCGTTAATATTTTCCTAAATCAATTAGTATTATACTGTTCTTTTCTTGACTGAATCTCGACAAGTATTCATAGTGATTCAGGATCAAACTAACTAATCCATGTTAGTTTAATTAAATCCTATTGATGAAGGCAAAATTGTGACCACAGGAGGGTATTCCGAGACTGTGCTAAGTGCTGTTATTTTGAATCCATTGGGTTGGCTTTTCAGGAATTCCGTTTAATGTTACATTTAGAAACTGTAACTTTTCACGGGAGCTGGTAAGTTCATTAAATCTTTGTGTCAAGTTAGGCATTACGGTTAGAACACTAATTATTTGATCCAGGTCCAGATTTAAAATAGAGATCATTACCTTAGCACTTGTGGCAAGCTTTGTTATGGTGGTCAATTTATGTCCCTCTGGGGTGAAAGGACACATTGCAAGTTTGCCATTAGAACCGACATACACTGTGGCATATTTAGAATTGAATATACCTTTAGGGATTAGAGAAATCTTACCGGGAATCTTTTTCTGCTGAGAACTTACAGATTCTGTTGTTGGAGTGGTCTGTGGAGTCATGATTGCAGCGGTTGGCCTAGATAACTCACGTATTTTGTTATCAAGGTTCTCATTATATACTGCCATGCTCTTGCTAAACATATCTAACTGTTTAGTAAGGTCCTGTTGAAAGGATCTACTCATCTCCATTTGCCTTGATGTAGTTTGGACTTTATCCAACAGTTGACTAAAGACTGATAGGCTACTGTTGATTGTTCTAGCATTCTGGAGCTGATACACTCTCAACATACCCTGCATGCAGTGATATAGAGCAGAGTAGCCCGTAGATGCTGCAGTGGAGAGATCATCTCTAATAACGGGCCAGTCAGGTACGGATACCCTAGCAAGGTTTTGATACATAGATGCAAGAATTTTGGGGTCGTTGTGATTGTATCCCCCAACTTCCACAACCATACGAACTAGACTTTCCTCCAGAGGATCCTTGGATACCAGGAGCATCCCGCCCAGTTTCATAAACCCTGACATGACTTTGCACTTTAAATATAACACTAAAACACCAAACACTAACGAATAACTGTTCAATTTCACTGTTTTAATATATGTGGGTAGATAGGTTTACCCAACTTCAATGTTTAATAGCAAAAATTTCACTGTATTCAAACTTTTTGAATTTTCCCAGACTGCCAAGAATGCTTATATACTTTTTTACTACTAAATAGTAAATTTTTGTTACCACAATGAACAGTGGTTTTTATTTATTTTTTTATTATATTACCCTCAAGACCAAATTTTATTTCACAATCAAGAATAGCCCCTACAACAACTATTGAGATAGACAACTATAAGAATTAAGACATCTTATTTACTTATAATAATTTAGTCTGGAACACAGCAAGAGTATGTTTACACCAGGAATATTCACGCATACAAAATTTAATTTGTAAAGGATACTGTACCTTTTGTACTTTGGACTTATGTATGTTTTTTTTTGTATTACTTATTGTATTATTTTGATATATTAAATAGATAAACATTTATATTAATAATTTTGTATAAATTATTATTATTATTTTTATATTTTTAGGTGCAATTCAAGAAGAAAAGCAAAGTTCATTTACTTTATAAATACCTTCCACTTTAGTGTTAAATGCAAAAACACTTTTTTATACAGGGCAAATCTATATTTCACCTTGCCTGATGGTAAGCTGAAGGCATTCTCACAAATGGGACAAAAAATAGAATAACAACGACAAGACACACTTTAAATCAATAAGCTTTTATTATTTCCCGGCCACAGCTTCAATGGAGAACCTTTTCTCATTGATGTGGTTGTAACCACTATTGTAGTACAATTGGACGGTCAATGGCATCGGAAAACCCTGCATCTGAACTATGCCAAACAGAAACAGCATAACGGAATATAAAAAATAATAAAATACCACCACCAACCAGCCAAATACAAAATGGAAAAAAATAGCAGAGGTTCTCAAACAGTTACAACTTTTTTCTTCTATCCTGGGGATGTCAGCAGTTGCCACCGAATGGGCTAGTGAGAATCAGTCAGCTGATGAGAAGTCATAAGTGATATAAAACGAAGCCACATCAGCATGCGTCATAAAAGATAAACAAGAACCAATTGGAAAGAAAATCTCATAGGAATGCTATCAGATTTATTGACTCGATCTCAACGAAATTACAGAAATCTTGAACATGAGACGATATATTTACGTGGTTGGTTCCAATTGCACACAATACCGCAAAATCTTGCTCAGCTAACTCAATAAAATTCAACCGTACGACAATAAAATAACAAGAGGAAAATTTATCCCAAGCAAAAGAGAACTGCCTACCTACAGCTTAATATTTCATTAGGCTCTTAGAGCTCTTAGAGCCTAATGAAATATTCACGTTCTGATGTCCTTCAGGCAACTGCGATCGATGGATAAAATTGGAATCATGCACCCAACGGAAACGGTACCTACCATTTCCGATATATTTTGAAGTTAATTTAATTTTAAGTTTCCACCTTTGCTACCTTACTTTTTGGTAAAATTACAAACTTATTTTTCATATTAAAAAATTGTTGTCAAAACAACTTTTATGTCAAGATGTATTTACTCTGTGGTCATCGTACTTATAGGGTTGTGCATAAATTATCGATTCTTATATCTTTTAATTACGATTTTTGATCAATGACTTCAGTGGCAGTAGATTTGAGTAGATGCTTTTTATGTTGTAAGCATCCACGAATAAATAAATAAATACGTGTGTCAGTGTTTTTTAAAATTTCCCTACTAAGATGGTAAATTATGTGACGAATGGTCAAGAACATTCTCTATTAACTTGCAAAGTAAGAAGCACAAATGGTACTGGTGTTTATGAAATGTTTGAACAAGGGATTAATGACTGACGGAATCTCTTTAGGTTGGGGCCACATTACAAACTGGACCATCGTGCACCATCTACGTACTAATGGTCTATTATATCGAATAAATTATTATTCACAGACCACAGATTTTTTTACAAATTTACTCCTGAACTGGATGCCAGGACACGGGCTGCTAGTATTTAATAAGCCACGGTAGGTAATCACTTTGCAAACGGGTGCCGTGTCCTTGTCTACCATCTTAGTTATATATATAAAAAACATAAGATTAGTGGAGTGGGTGAACTTATAATTTCATATTGATGTTTAATTATTACAAAAAACTTGAAATTCATTTAGTGTTCATTTAGTGCTTGGAATACCTACAATTGTATTATTATTATTATTAATTGTCTAGTTCCACAAACATTAATATATGTTTTTTTATCATCCGACGCAAAAATAATGAAGAGTTATAAGTTTGACGTGTCTGTGTGTCTGTCTGTGGCATCGTATGTAGCTCATGAACGGATGAACCGCTTTGGGTTTAACTTTTTTGTTTGGTATTCTTAGTACCTACGGAGTGTTATTAGCTATGTTTGAAAAAAATCGGTCCAAGATGGCCGCCGCTACAAAATGACGGAGTGAATATTTTTTCTCAGCGCCCTCCATATGGGTATCAAGAACTTGACAAGTAAATCAATTTAAGTGTAAAATAAAAATTAATTTTAAAATTATAAAACTCCCGTCACAGAAAACAGCCCTCAAAAATTAAAAAATAAGTTTTGTTAGTTAACTCTTTAACTTTAATATACCTAATAGTATTTTGATACATGCGTTGTCATGTTGGGGGGACCTTGAATAGTTCCAACAATACGACGGAGTGCTCTACAAGTTAGGGCTTACCGGTAGAGCACTTCGTCACGATATGAAAACGCTTGAATCAAAATCGGGAATTTAAGAGACAATTTTGCCAGTGCCAAGTTAGATATCACGTCTTGATGATGATGATGATGATGACAACCAATGAGATGATTGCTGGCTCAGTGAAGTTGTAGGGACTTCACTTAAAGCCCCACCTACCAACCAAACGATATAGATAGATAGAACATACAACATGAACATAGAACCAACACGAAAAATCACAATTCACCGTAATATGCAGCTTTCCTACATATGTGTGCGTTGTCAAATACGTTGTCTAAAAGTCGATAATTTTCATACATCAAAACTCGAAATCGTACCAATTTTTAGTTAATGTTACATCCCTAAAGCATAATCATGATAGTGAAGATAATATTTTATCTGTGAACGTGTCACAGACACGTTTCATTTCACGTAATTGTTATAATACTTATCTGTCGTAATTTATTTATTACAATTATTTTAGTCTTTGCGCCGGGAACGATGCGGAGCGGGTTGTTTGATGCGACATGATCGCGAGTTTGTTTCGTGTATTTATGTTTTAATTATTTTGTATGTGATAAATAAAGACGCAATATTCTAATGATATAATAATATTATATATACATACATGTCTACCAGATACTTATGGGTATATGGCATGATTAAAAAAGGAAGAAAATAAAAATAGTAAACCGAGGTACAATATTGCCTCTGCGAGCCTCATGCGGTTTTTTATCGGCTCGATTCTTCGAACAAAAACACCGTATACCTATGTGCGTGCTAACACTCGCGCACAGCAAACTATCCTTGAAGAGGACATAGGCATAACTCCTCCCGAATAACTCCGCGTCTTACCACACCGCGCCCGCGTTGCAATTGCTCGCTACGCTACTCGTTAGCTGTACGAGTCAGTAAGTACCTACGCACGTACGTCTTCGAACCTACCTACTTATCTTCTAATAATATGTACCTAACTACTGAGTATAAGATTAAAATATTGATACCCCAAAGATTACCTAAGTACTCATATTTATTTTATTATGAGGACCCGTACATTATAATTATGATTTATATATGATATTTATATTTCCTTCATTATGAAATAGGTAAAGGAATAGTCCTATACCTACCTATTTCATAATGAAGGAAAAAAATACAAAATATTTCATAGCATCATTTCGGATATATAATAATAATATATCCTATTTGATTATTAAATTCATTTTATCTTACATAGAATTTCATTCTAAGTAGGTAGGTAGGTACCTACCTACTGTTGTGTCCACTTTTCTAATAGGTAATTTGTTATATTTCTACTAATCCTTTGAATTATACTGTCTTTTCGAATTTTAAAATAAAATTTTCAAGTAAGCGCCAGCAATTTCAATATATCCTAAGTAAAAACTTAGGTACATCCCTATCTAGGTACCTACGTAAAATACTAATTATTTATCGCGGACTATTTATTATTATTTGTTTATACGTATTACCTACATACACTTTAATTATGTACAGAATGTATTTTTTACATTATTATAGTGTAATTTTATTTTTTCTAGTTTCACCTGTCATCTGTCAGTTTTAGCCTTTGATAACGGAACCTTAAAAAAGCAGTAGAACTGTTTTGATTATTTTTAATCAGTTTTATTATTTTAAGTTCTACTTATCTTCTTTTCTTTCTCAGTTTATTTAAGAAATATATGTACCTACGGAAGAACCTAGAATTTTCTTTTAAATAATCTGATGTACCTACATAATTGAAATACGAGATCCAAAAATAAACTTATTATGCCAAAATACTTAACTGTACCTACCGACTTTCAAAACTACACGAAATAAAAACAGGCTAACCTGAGTTTTTTAATCTTTCCACGCTATATAGGTTAATTAGACGGTAAAAAATATAAATATATAAAAATAATTCATGTTTGGAGCTTCAATGCAATCTGTTGCTAAAGTGGCGCCACCCTGATTTAATACATTGCGGTGGACAGTTTTTTATATACACAGATGATTCTACCTGCCTCTACCGACCATAAATATAGTTTATGGTACATATCCGAACATTTAAATATACACACCTACCCGCAATAAATCAAATGTAAAGACTTCTTGTGTGGACATTAAAATGTCTAATTTTCTTTATTGTATAGACTAATTTAGTTTTTTCGTAATAGTAAAATGATAATTAAATGATTTTCTGCTTAATCTACATTATTGTGCTATCGTGAGTATAATATATTATACTTCTTTATTATATTATCTAGTAAATAAGTATTAGATATTAATATGAAGGTAACTTTTTTCGTCACCGGGATATGGTAGCAACGACTTGGGCGACACCCACAGAGCACACCGTAATAGCGACGGGATTTTCCCACACTTCAAAAAGGTACCTGTCTTCCCACGAAAACCACACCCGTCAGCCATCCTCGAACTATGTCGATCTCGAACCGACTGCATGCCGTGCCGTCACGTGCCTCAATCACTGGAGTGTAAGTAAACCCAATAAAGCATTTCCCTCGCACTCTAAAGACCCTCGATCATCTACAGTTTTAAGAGGGTTTCGGTTGTGGGAAGCAATCTGCACTATATCCCTAATCAAACCCCGGAAGGGAACATGGAGGTGCCTATCCTATATAGGTACCTTATATTAAATACCGTGTGTGACGAAAATATAATTCAGAAAAGACTGCAAATTTTTGGTAAGTAGGTAGGTATTTTTTATATTTAGACCGTCAAATAACCACCTTACCTGATGATGAGCTAGAGTGCAGGCTAAAAAAGAATAGCTGCCATTAAAATGCTGTCCCTGGACAACGGTCCCTACCTTGACGGTATGAGCAATATTTTTTAACGCCCCGCTTAAAGAACTACGCTTTATTTGAAGGGGGAACACGTGCGAGAGTAATGCGTTTCAGCTTTTTTTTTATATCACTTAGGTGGCAGACTAACACACGGCCCACCTGATGGGAAGTGGTTACCGTGGCCTATGGCCGTGTGCAACCCCCTGGTATTGCACGATACCCACTTTCCACCAGGATAGCCACTTAAATGGTATACAAAATACTGAGACATTTGAATCCCGCACGTGCTGTTCCGTAAAGCTGAAGACAAAATCAATTGGAATGGTTTATCAGAACACTCACTAGGATATAAACCTAAGTAAATTGCTTTATTGTGTAAGTACATAAACATATATTATATCATATTAATTGTTTTCAGTTCGTGCATTCGACTACCTACGTACTACTCGTCGTACCCTACTAGTCCTACCAACGAACCTCGTGTCAGACGGAATGGAACCTTAAACTTCATGCTGTTGTTCCGTAAGTTTCTATAAAATGTTTTGAATGTTATAAAATGGTATGAAAGAAACTTCATCCCACGCACCCTTAGCTGTGGAATGACCTCCCTGCTGCGGTTTTCCCAAGCACATACAATATCGGGTTCTTCAAGAGGGGCATCAGAAGGTTTTCATGGTCGGCAGCGCGAGTGTAACACCCCTAGTGTTGCATACGTCCATAGGCCACGGTAACCACTTTCCATCAGGTGGGCTGTGTGCTTGTCTGCCACCTAAGTGGTATAAAAAAAATCTATACCATTCAGATGATAAAAAGTTCTCAATCATCATTCTCCTTGTGTTATTCTCGGTTGACTTTCACTTCGATTCACTTTGAATTCCGGAGTTCACCTAATTTATGATGAAGGTAGGTTTTTGCACCCGACGCAACAACGACGTAGTGGTATCAGTTTGAAGTGTCTGTGTGTGGTATCGAAGCTTCCAAACGGATGAACCGATACATACATACATAATTACGTCCTTATCCCCGGAGGGTTAGGCAGAGGTGAATTAACACCCATATTTCACCAATCATTGAATTTCAGTACCACGTAATAGGGGGTGAGCCTATTGCCGTCTTCCGAGCAATGCATCTAAAGCCGAGTCTGGACTGTATATATCTGTCTGGTGTTAAACAGCCCTATCCCCTAGTCGCCTTGTACGATACCGCATGGGAAGTGATGGCGTGGCCCAAATTCTACTTTGCCGGACACCACGCGGCGTTAATGAACCGATAATGATTTAGTTTTTTTGTTTGAAAAACGAATTAGTGAGATCTCAGAAGTATTCTTAGCTATGTTGAATAAAAATCAGTCCCAAGATGGTCGCCGCCACAAAATCACGTACTACCTACATATTTTTTTCACGACTCCCTCAAGCCTCAGCCTCCGTGGCGTGGCGGATTGGCGATTGGCTACGCAGGAAGCGCGGATTCGATCCCCGCTCAGTGCAAAAATTGTTTTTTTTTTTACATCACTTAGGTGTGACAAAAGCACATGGTCCACTTGATGGAAAGTGGTTACCATGGCCTATGGACGTGTGTAATACAAGAGGTATGCATGAATATGGGCATTTGCATTAGTCTGGTCGTGCCGTTACCGTACGAACATCTATAGCAGTCGTTTGCGGGTAGTTTGAGCCCCAAAAAGTTTAATAAATGGTCTAACTGCATACTTCGGTATCGCTTTTGGGTTGGAGGTCAGATGGCAATCACTTCATGGGTAATATCAAAGTTCAGCCAAATCCGTAGACTGTCCACCAGACCCCAGACTCCGAAGTGAAAGCTGCAGACGCTAAGATGAAGATAAAGAAGAATATATTCCTTCTGACGTAGGTATTAGGAGGTAGGATACAGCAGTATTTCCACCCAATTGAGCAGTTCGACTGGGGAAGTACCTCCGCCCTACAGAATACCGCGGCTATAATAACTTCGTGTTATGTTCCCAGCGGTGAGTAGGGTAGCCAGAGTTCACTGGAGAATTTGTGCTGTCAGTGGGAAGACTAAAGGCTTGTCCTGCTTTGTCTTCCACACTGACGGCACAGAAACTCTGTACTTACAGGGTTGGCAGCGCGACTGTGACTCCTCTGGTGTTACAAACGTCCATAGGCCACTGTAACCACTTTCCATAAAGTGGGCCGTGTGCTTGTCTGCCACCAAAGTGTGTAAGTGGTATAAAAAAAAACATAAACAATGACCAAACACCTCTGGTTTTGTCCTCACACACTTCTCAAGCTTCTTCTACTGTCATTAAAAGCCATCAACCTTTTATAATATTTATAAAAACACTCTACGTGGTCATGGTGTGGAAAGATGGTGATGATGAAAGAAATGGGTCATTCCATCAACTCGCTAGCGTCAAATTCGCTTTTTTTTTTTACGCGGGCAGCTTGTCTTGCGATCCTTCGACGCTCCCGCTGCCGCTCCCGCCCCGCCTCCTCCTTCACGAGTATTACTTGCTCGCAGAAGGACGCGCCGGCCGCCCACGCATCCGCGCAGCGAACCATCGCCGCGAGCAAGGTGGAGAGCGTGAGAACCCTCACTCCCAGGGGCGCCACAAGCTCCCGCCTCGGCGTCTCCCACGCCGGACACTCGGTGAGCGTGTGCGGACCTGAGTCCTCGCTCGCGTCGCAGTGATGGCACTCGGACGTTGGCTTTTTCTGCATCCGACGCAGATACTTTCCGAAGCATCCGTGCTCGGTGATCATCTGCGTCAGACGGTACGAGAGGCTGCCGTGTGGCCTCTCTAGCCACTCCCCCATGATGGGTCTTACCGCCGTTACTACGGCGTGCCAGCGTCAAATTCGCTAGCGCGAGCGAGTTGGCACCTTTTTAAACTTGTATTTTAAGAAGACACTCAAGAGTATTACTTTATTGCAGGTTACTCGGCGTTTAGAGCAGAATGTAGAATATTTCCACCTACCACCGCCTAGAGGAGGATAGGATTAAGATATGCGAACTACACTACCTATGGGTTTCGTCTAGTGGTTCTGATTATAAAATTATTCTTGAAGAAATGACGTACCTCACTACACCGATCATCGATGCTGTAGGTATATCGCAATATTTTTCATTCAAATAGTTAATTATTTTAGTCTTTATATCGGTTATATTTGAAAAAAGAAACCACTTTTTCGTTCATTTGTTTACTTGAAATAGACGCAAAACCTACTGACTATTAATCTATACTAATATTATAAAGCTGCAGAGTTTGTTTGTTTGTTTGTTTGAACGCGCTAATCTCTGGAACTACTGGTCCGATTTGAATGATTCTTTCAGTGTTAGGTAGTCCATTTATCGAGGAAGGTTATATCATCACGCTACTACTTAAGGGAGCGGATTGATAATAAATGTTAACAAATCCGGCAATTTTTCATACATATTTTGAAGACTAAAATATACGGGCTCAAAGGGATATGAAGCTTCAAAATATACCCCAGGCGAAGCTGGGGTGGGTCAGCTAGTAACAGAATAAACCCTCTGGTTCAGCAGTAATAATTTGATCTTTGGTCCTGAAATATGAATTTCTAATTAAGTAAAAGGGTATGTTAAGTATAAGGGTATGCTAGGATGCCGGCCTGGGGGTGACAGGTGGAGCCGCCTGTCACCCTAGCAGAAGCAGGCCGCGGCGGCGGCGCGCCTGGCGCGCCACCCCGTTTACCGGGAACGAGTTGGGGACTCAACGAGAAGCAAAATGAGGGGTTTGATTTTGACAGGCTATGTATGTATGTGTGTATGTAGGTTCATCTGTTCCCTCATAGTTCCTCAACCACTTATTAACTAGACAAATGAGGTATCTTTAGCAGCGTCTTAATCGTCCGCTGGTTATTGGCTATATAATGTGTTACTGAATCTATTGTGGCGCCCTCTATCGGTCATAAAGTACTGTGTTAAAAAATAAAATCGAGATAAATATGTCGCGTTTGGTATCAACTGAAAGGGTTTAGTTACATTTCAAATATGTATAAATTATACCTATTTCTTGCCCCAAAATAATTTAAATAAAAAATTTAGTTTAAAACTAAAACCCGACTACTGAAAAAATCACGCTCTAAAAAATAGGAACGGTGGTATTTCCGCCCAATTGAGCAGTCCGACTGGGGAAGTACCTCCGCCCTACAGAATACCGCGGTTATAATAACTTCGTGATGTGATCCCATCGGTGAGTAGGGTAGCCAAAGCTCACTGGAGAATTTGTGCTGTCAGTGGGATGACTAAAGGCTTGTCCTGCTTTGTCCTCTACACTGACGGCACAGATACTCTGTGCTTACAGAATCGGCAGCGCAAGTGTGACTTCTCTGGTGTTACACACGTCCATAGGCCACGGTAACCACATTCCATCAGGTGGGCCGTGCGCTTGTCTGCCACCTAAGTGGTATAAAAAGTGGTATAAACAAGAAAATATTAAGGAAAGCCGTGGTTGATCCAGTAGTCGGGTTATAGTTTTAAACTTAGTTTTTTAAGCGTATAACTTAAAATTACATAAAACCTTTTAACCTGTGTGCACAGTCACGCTGTCTTCCCAATGGTTTCAACAGAGATATTGTATTTCCACTTGCTGTGTTCCTGCTTCAATAGCTGTTTTCATAGCTCGAGTGATATTTCTTCACAACATAAAATAGTATATAACATATCACTTCTGGGATTGGTAGAAACAACAAAAACGTCTGGTTTTGTCTTTATACACTTTACGACATAGATTTATACTTAAAGTTATAACAGTCAACCTGTTATAATTTTCATACAAACGCTTCGTGGTCATGACGTTGTAAAATATCTATCTAGAATTGTTATATTTTGACTTATATTCTAATATATATTAAATTTCAAATTATTTTTTATTGCAGGTTAAAGGAGGAAAAATGCTCAAGGTGACAAAAATTGCAAAAAGAACCTGCTGACCGGCTTATTTGTATAATATGACTACTTAAGATATAATAAGAATATTATTAAAAACAAGAAGACACTTGAAAGAAATCATCTTATAGCTGCTTATCTGTTGATTCAATGAGCATTAGAAGAACTTCAGCCAATTACAGCCCTTATGGAGACAGTGACAATGGACCCTACTGCGATGTGCCAAATATACTCCGTATCGTTACCAATTAATTTCTGAATATACTGTACTGCTGTTGGTATACTGATTTTATTATTTTTTCATTTTACTATATGTATTTATATGTATTATAAATTGTAAATTAGTTTTGTCATAATTTGAATTATGTTAAATTAACGATTTTGAACATAGTGCCTCTTTTTAAATATGGTTTGTTTACTTGGCTTATAAATTACAATTTAAACTTTTTTTTACAACCACTAATTTATATTTTTTTAAGTCATGCTATTTTTATCTGTTGAATTATAAATAAAAAAAAAATAAAAAATATGTATTGTACTAATTTTGATGAGGCCTGGGTCAGACTTAAAATTTGCTTGATATAAACCACAACACTCATACGAGTTACTACATTCGAGTTTACCACTGTTTATATTCAAACCCAAAGACATTTTATAGAATTAGTAAGAATTTAATATGATATATTTTTCAAATTATTGAAACAATCAATAATTTTTTTTAAAGATGTTCAAGTTATGAGCACTTAATAATTATACTTTTCGGTAGGGAGTTCTACACTTGCACCACGCTGTTTGACAGGATCACTTCCTGCTATCACCTATTTTGCTAGCGCTGCGCGTTGGTTGCTGGCACACTATCCGATTCTCATTGGGTTTGATTGAGTGCCTTCTTAGATTTTTGTCGGAGTTCATGATGTAGATGTTTTCAATGTTTAATACATTGTAATGTTTCTTCAGGATTTCTTCTTCATTCTCCGTTTCAACAAGATGACTGAAATCATTTTTGTTCGAATGTCGGTTTATTTGACAATTCCGGTTAAGGGGCGCATTGCTAAATTCTTTTTTATTTTTATTTATTATTTTGTGAAATAGGTATTACAAAAGATCTTAACATTAACACCAGTGTACTATGTCCTACCATTTAACAAGATGTACAAATTAAATCTAAAATATGGTTAGTTTATTTGCTAAGAATATGGTTAGAAGGTATCATTCATTTAATATCAATTTATTTATACCATAATTCATAATTATTAATAACCTTTATACATATTGTTAACTCATCTAATTTAATGTAATACGACATTTGAATGCCAACGTAAAATAGTGTCAAATTTAAAATAATGAACGTCAACAATAAGAGTAAAAATATTAATATTATCATAATGTCATCAATAACAATAGTATAATAAGAGATTTGAATGTCAATGTAAAATAATGTCAAAATTATTATAATGAATTTCAACAATAACAGCAAAATATTAATATATCCATAGTGTCATCAATAATAATAAAAAATATAATAGGAGATTCTAATGTCAATCTAAAAAAAATAAAGCTCGACAATAATAGGAGGATATTAAAATTTCTCATTCATGTACTCATTAATAGAAGTCTTCAGAAATGTGGCTTACAAGTGTCGGTAGTGTGTTAGGTTACAAATTGCTCTAATGTACCGTTTCTGTGCCTTAAATACTAGTTCTTTACCTACTGCATTCCCCCAGAATATAATCCCATATCTTAAGGTGGACGCAACTACTCCATTGTATGCTGTAAGAACGGTATCTTTGTTTGCGGATTTATTTAGCATATGCAAGGCATATGCATGCTGATTTAATTTCCCGCATATTTTGGAGATTTCTTCCTTCCACTCTAACGTGCTTTCTATTTGTAGCCCAAGAAATTTTGTAACTGCAGTTACAGTTCATGTATTGTAATGTCGTCATATTTAACATCTAAATGTGAATGTTCATTTATATTTCTTCCTAAATTCATTACCGTTGTTTTTCAGTATTAAATTTTATTTTTGCGATTTAAGCCAAGTTGGCATAGAATTAATACTGCTATTAATTTCACGTTCAATTAAATCGAGATTAGGTTTATCATATACAACCGTAGTGTCATCAGCAAACATTACCATTGAAGATGTTGTAGCTGAGGGGAAGTTATTGATATAAATGTTACTGGATTTATAGCTTATTCTATTAATTATGGTCAATTGTCGCCGATTTAATAGGAATAATTCAATTAAACTAGATACGTTTCCCCTAATTCCGTATGCATTCAACTCGTTCATAAGTCTTTTGTCTTGTGTCTTTTGTAATCCACATAGTCAAACGTCGAGTCGAGAGAGAGTCGTCAAGTTGTTGTCAAAAAGAAAATCATGTCTCGTAAAGGTGAACTTCGATGTAAGAAAAAACAGATGAGAAAAGGAGGAAGTTTACGTAGCGTTTTTGTAGAAATGGATCGTCATTATTTTAAGGTGACACATCCACGGATTATGAAGATACGAATAGTATATATAAATGTTTTTAAGGATCCCACAGTTCACAGAACTGCTAGTTATGTCCCTTTAAGTACTATTTAATTATTAAAAAAATAAAATGATATTCGCTAATTATAGTTATTTGATTATCGTCAGTATCTGGGTATCTACAGAGTTTGTATATATAGTTTTAGGATAAATGATGTTGGTTTCGGTTCCTTATTCAGGTTTTATTCATAAACTAAAAACTAAAGAAAAAAAATTAATACAATAAGTAATAAAACTAAACAAAAAATGGGGAAAGAGGCGTGAAGTGACTGATGGGTTTTGACTTTACAACAAAATTTAAAAGAAGTTATCCGATAGGTAACTGGTATTCGTAACTTAACTCCATGTTTATATCATGCATGGCAGTCAGCCAAGTTTATTATTATTGTGTTAAACAACTAGAAAGTTAAGTTCATAAAGTTAAAGAAGATAATACTAGTAAACTAATAAAAAATACAAACCAAAGAAGAAAGAGATGAAACAAAAGTCAAGCCTTTTAATTTCATGGCTTGGGTCTTCAAATCTGACATAATGTTTTTTATGTCAAGAACAAAAGGAAAAAGATGAAATAAAATAAAATAAATATACTACCGTTTAGTACGAAGAACTTTAGCTATAGACAAAACAACGGAAATACTAACTTTTACCAACTTCTATAGGTGAGAGGATGTTTGTGCAAATACATGTTGCCATTTTTCTCCAGAACAACTGGTCAGATTTTGATGCAGTTTTCAGTTATGTGTTTGAGTTTGATAAGGGCATGGTCTTAGATAGGTGTTACGGTGACAACTCACCAGGGTGCGCTGCAGCAAACATCATTTGTGCAAATTATGTTTCCATTTTGGTGTTGGAGGTCTTTTAAACTTTTTACAATTCACTGGAATTGCATGTACCCTGTGTCGTCATTCTACAATCGATTTGAAACAGACCGTCATTATTTTTTGGTGAAACATCCAGGGATGTTTAAAATATGAAGATACGTTTAGTATTTTTCAATTGTTTTTAGGGATCCCAGATTTAATTAAGAGTACCAGAAAAGTTGGCAACGTGAGCTTGTGAGGTCTTCTGTTCACACAAATGCTAATTATGAACCTTTAAGTACTATTTAATTATTAAAAAAATAAAATGATATTCGCTAATTATAGTTATTTGATTATCGTCAGTATCTGGGTATCTACAGAGTTTGTATATATAGTTTTAGGGTAAATGATGTTGGTTTCGGTTCCTTATTCAGGTTTTATTCTTAAACTAAAAACTAAACAAATAAATGAATTCAATAAGTAATAAAACTAATCAAAAAATGGAGAAAGAGGCGTGAAGTGACTGATGGGTCATGACTTTACAACAAAATATTAAAAGAAGTTATCCTATAGGTAACTGGTATTCGTAACGTAACTCCATGTTTATATCATGTATGGCAGTCAGCCATGTTTATTATTATTGTGTTAAACAACTAGAAAGTTAAGTTCATAAAGTTAAAGAAGATAATACTAGTAAACCAATAAAAAATACAAACCAAAGAATAAAGAGATGAATTGATTGAAACAAAAGTTAAGCCTTTTAATTTCATGGCTTGGGTCTTCAAATCTGACATAATGTTTTTTATGTCAAGAACAAAAGGAATAAATAAAATAAATATACTACCGTTTAGTAGGTACAAAGAACTTTAGCTATAGACAAAACAACGGAAAAACTAACTTTTACCAACTTCTATAGGTGAGAGGATGTTTGTGCAAATACATGTTGCCATTTTTCTCCAGAACAACTGGTCAGATTTTGAGTCAGTTTTTAGTTATGTGTTTCAGTTTGATAAGGGCATGGTCTTAGATAGGTGTTACGGTGACAACTCACCAGGGTGCGCTGCAGCAAACATCATTTGTGCAAAATAAGTTTCCATTTTGGTGTTGGAGGTCTTTTAAACTTTTTACAATTCACTGGAATTGCATGTACCCTGTGTCGTCTTTCTACAATCGATTTGGGTTTGTAATATTTTCTGACTCTTCGTCTAGCATATTATCCTATATATCTTGCTTTTATAGCTGGTATTACATGTAGTACTCGTCCAACCATATCCGGTCCAACCCTCTTCACCAGCAATTTCACTTGAGAGGCGGCGAAATGTGAAAATACTCTTGTGCTGTGTAACCTTCTATAATTACTTACTTATATACTTTGGCCGTTTTCTGTATTTAGTGCAAAAGCAAAAGTCATAAAAAATCTAATAATACTTTTGCTTTCATCATTAGCATGAAGAATTCAGGTCTAAATATCTAGGTTCCATCATCATCGAGTAAGATCTTCCTCTCTGTTGAGGCGGTGCCAGATGTAAGCACTGATTTTGTTCTTACCACCGGGTAACTTGTACTTTTTTCTATTTTAATTCAATTGTCGAATTTGCTGGACAGAGAAGTGAATTAATGATGAAGGACCTAACTTGTCCCTGTGGTGTGGCACACCACAAGGATACCTGGACACTCCAGGACCCTATCACTTCTAGGGCCCAAGACAATCTTACCTGCTAAACAAAGGACAAGTTTTCATGCACAGGCTTTCCTCTTGGGATTAGGAGTTTAGCAGCAGTCGCTGTCGGAAAAGTAGACTAATTACAAATTGTCTTAGAGAAGTCTTTACTCCAGATTAGAGCCCATTGAAAAAAATTGTAATGAGTAGTATTATGGTATAAACACCCATGGATTTCAGGAACTGGAAATTCGTTACATATTTGGACGATTACATAGACTTATTTATCTCAGTTTACTGTACAAGTGGTTGCAGTACTTCGCACGATCGTAAGTAAGAGATGATCTGACTTACAAATGGCCGCAGTATACAACTTGGGTGACTGGTGTGACTTGGGTACAAACAGTCTACTGTACTCATCTTCTGTGAAGAGGTCCTCGTTGTCCTGTATACGAGCTCGTATTCTGCGCGTTACTCTGACCGTGGGGTTGTATGATACCAGTGTGTAAACCTTATCATCACTCAACAGTTCGAGAACTTTATTCTGATAATCAGTTTTATTCATCACTACGGTGACGTTTCCCTTATCGGCCTTAAGCACTAAAATATCCAGGTTATCCATAATGTCCTTTAGTGCTTGACGCTCTTCCATAGTAATGTTACTCGCTGGGAGTCTCGATAGTCGTAATGTCACCGCGACATCCTGTCTGAGGGTATCGGCATCGCCAGGTACCAGGTACGAGGCTTGTTACGTATGATCGATTCCTCAACACTACTGATTATGGTCTCAAACCGTATTCGCTTGGGCGTTGTAGCGTGATTCATACCTTTGGCAAGATGAGCAAGCATGAGGTTATGGCGCAGGTTTTCTGTTGGAGATTATATGTTATGAGGATGATGATGATGATGATGATGATGACGATGATGATGATACACAGTTTTACGTGTCCTATATATATTATGGCATAAACATATATGACTTTCAGTAGTCAGAAATTCGTTACTTATTGTGACCATTAGATAGTGTTATTTTTTCCTCTAAGTGCAACACTTTCGTCGTTTGCCGGATTTTGTGCAATAACACAAATCCTAAAAATCTGGGTTTAGGGACATCGGCTACTGGGCGCCTAAAGCTGTGAACCCACATAATTTTCATATTTCTCTTAACCTGGTCTCCCTTTATTGCGTGGATTAAAAATAAAAGAATAGTTGGTATTAAATTTTTTTGGTATCTGGTTTTTGTTACGGTAGCAACATACGGTATAAAGTAAACGCGTGGCGGTGAAATACGGGTATATCTGGTATCGGCATTAGCATCTAGAATGCGGGTCTGGATACCGCAAGTTCTATTGGCTTCGAGTGAGGTCTTTCCTTCTGTCTTAGCGGTGTTTCTTAACGAACGGTTATATATAAGTATAAGAAAAACTTCTGATGTGTATTGGCATTGGTCTGGGTGTTTCTATTTATTTATACACAAAACTAGCAGCCCTGCTTAGCACAGAAATAATCTGGTAAAAACATATAAGCGATATAGTAATAATATAAATTATGTTATTATTATTATCGATAAATTATCTTCACCTAATTCACCTTTATTGGTATACATTTTAGAAAAATGTCAAGTGCAGTACATGTGGTCTAAATTTCCTCCAAAAAAAAATAACTATAATTTAGAGTGTTTCTTTGTGTAGGCTGAGTAAGCTTCGTAATGGATCTTTCCTCCTCTAGAGGCGGTGGTATGTGAAAATACTCGTCATTTTTTTTCTAACCGCCGGGTATTCTGTAGTGAAATATTACTGTTAAGTACTTAAAACATTCACAGGGAAAACTCCAAAAGGTTTATTTGTGTAATTAGAGGGATCAGCAATAACTTAAGGCGCGTTGTTTTGATAAAGGTATATAAACTATCATGGTCACTCACATAGTATTAAAGTAAACGGGATATTTACCTTGTTGTATTGTTCTGAGTTTCCAATATTTCGGCGCTGTTGCGAGCACCATGATCACGGAGGATCTCTAAATGGTAAATATCCTGATTATTTTAATACTAACATTGTCTTGATGTTCTTTCTTTCTTTAATTCTTTATTGTACACAAGAAAATAATACATCAGCAGGTAATCACAAATACATCTCAGTGTACAAAGGCGAGCTTAACTAAATAATATATTGAGTTCTCTCCCAGCTTTGCTTTGGGGATTAAAAGTGAAAAAAATTATAAAAAAATATCTAGTTGACAACAGCAGAAAAAATACTTATTATACATACTATAAATAAAAACATTATACATATACAATACACTCAGCAAACATATTACGTATATACCGATTTGTGTATAATTCTATTACACAAATATACAATAGATAATGCATTATTGATATGCGAAAAGAGTGCCACAAAGTGGAAACAAATCTGTACCTGCTTAAAATAAATTCATAAACTACTATTTTTAATCATTAACATTTTTTTCATCATTAAAAAGTACTTCAAGGATGAAAATAATATATGATTACAATACGTTAAGCCCTTAGTTTAGTTACAATTCATATGTAAAAATTAGAGCACTTTGAAAATAAGTGGAAATTGTAGTCATAAACAAAATACTGAATAATTTTACGGCATGGCATGGCATAAGCACGGTAGCAATTCATTACCAGCTCACATGTTTCCTTCTTCCTACAGTCCTGGGTCCTTTAAGAGGGGCGTGAAAAGCCATAAAAATATGTGTCACCATTGTAACAAAATATATGAAAGTAACGGTGACCCTCTTTTCTGAGACTGTGCCTTCAGCTTATCATCAGGCGAGGCGAATTCTAATTGACATGTCCTATATAAAAAAAACAAATTGAAATAAAATCAAAGAAATTCTTAAGTATAATACCGCATGTTCTACTGGCTTCGAGTGGGTTCTGTCCTCCTCTAGTGGCGGTTACAATTGTATGGAGTGTTTATTTTCCTCTTACCACTGGATAACTAGCAATAAAATAATAAAACCACGGTAGCCTAGTGGTACGGTAAATGGGCTGCTGAGACGAGGTCTCGGGTCCCAGGTTTTACCATGACACACACCAATGACTTTTCGATGCTTTTCGAAGTTATGTGCGTATTTATCGCAGGTTTATAAGTGCCCGATTAATGGCAATAGGCTCGCCACCTTAGGACTTAAACGTAAACTGGCGAAATGTGGGTGCTAGCACCTCTGCCTAACCCTTCGGGGATATAGGCGTGAGTTTGTTATGTAATAATATTGATAGGTATTTGTTACGTATATCTGTACACTCTCACAGGGGTGAGTTGATTTGACTTTCGAAACAAATTATTATTTTGGTCCCACATAATAGTTGTGTATCTGTCGATGTCAACTTTCTTCAAAGGCGGTAGGTACTATATTTAACGAAAACATTCGTACCACCTCGTACAAGTCTTTCAAGGATTTCCTTTTCTACCTCTCTTTATTGGGATAAATTGACAAACAAAAAATATAGGTATTTAAACTATCATGGTCACTAACATCAGTATCAAAATAAACGGGATATTTACGGGAAACTCAAAACAATGAAACATGGTAAATATCCCGTTTATTTTGATACAGAAACAATAAATATATTGACATAGATTGAAAATAAAAAAGATATTTAGGTTTTAAATTGTTTATTATTAATTTGCTCTAGATATTCTTCTAGTCTTCATTTTAAGAGTATTTCTTTGTGTAGGGAATATCACTGCAATTTTCTTCACTGGCTTCATTGGGAACACGGGCTTGAATATCTCAGGATGAAACAGAGTCGTGAGGGATCTTTCCTCCTCTAGAGGCGGTGGCATATGAAAATAGCCAATATTCCTCTCTAACCACTGGATAACCTGCAAAGAAATAATACTGTTAAGTGCTTGAAACATTTATAGGGGAAGGATGAAAATTTATCAAAATACATATTCACGTAATCTTTGATATTGTCAAATTTCTAAGTGGACTTTAAATAATATGTCTGACGCATGTGGGTTTATTATATAAATTAAGAAATAAATAACTTACCTTCCGATGGTCTGGAGATGACGAACTTGGTACTTCCATACTGATGTCGAATGCAGTTGTCATAGTCGTGTGTGAATGAAGCAGGACCTAACTTATTCCTGCTTATATGTGACGAAAACTTAATTAACAAATGACTATAATTAGTAAATAATATTTTACTTTCAGTTTTTTTAATAATTTAAAAGAAGGTACTTAAATGGGTAAAATAATATGTAATCACATGATTACAGAATGGTATCTACCTGATTAGTTATAATTAATTTAATGTTATGGGAGTACTTTCAAACAAAACTTATTGTCTAATCTACGTATAATTCACCTTCATTTGAGTAAATTCTATCAAAATGTTGATAATTTAGGTATAGCCAGGGTTTGAACCCGGGATCCTCGATCTTATGACCACTAAGTTAAACTGCTAAGTTAGTGGTTACTAAGCTACTGATGCTTCCTGTGTCTCGTAATTTTGACGATTCTTCATGAAGCTGGCTTCACTCTCACACTAAAATATCGCACGTTGAATCAGCTTCGTGAGGGACCTTTTCTTCTCTCGAAAATTGATTTGTTTTCATTGACTCTGGAGAACACTGGTTAAAATATTGCACGAACCAGCGTCTCGAGGAATCTTTCTTTCTCTAGAAATATTCTTCTTTTTAAATTTTCCCTTATTTCACTTTCATTTGTGTAAATTTATGAAGAAAATCCATTTTCTGCATGTCTGGTTATTTCTTCATGCATAGTTTGAAAGCAAATTCTAGATCCTCTTATGGATTTTTTCTTGTTACTTTCTTATTTGTTTAGCTGATAAGGGTAGCCCCCCTAAGAAACAGACCTTTCCTCTTCTAGAGGCGGTAGCAGGTGGAAGTTCACTATCTTCTAACCACCGCATAACTAGCAATAATGTAGCACTCTTTAGTATTTGTTACTTATACCAGGAAAAAGTATCTAACTGAATTTTTCTGACAAGTTCTTTCTTGTAGGTATTTCTACCAAACTAAATACCTAAACTGCTTAAGGTAGACGTCTTGTCTTGTTTCAATTTTTGTAAAATAATGTTATTTCTTCATGCATGCATAGGTTTAAAATTAAAGGACAGTTGAGTTTGATATTCTTTTTTTTTTACAACTTAGACGGGGTAGTATAGCACACGGTTCACCTGAAAAAGTGATTATTTTTAATTTCTATTATTTTTGATTTCTTTATCTTGGTGGTTATTATTGTAGCTGGTACTACTCCTCCTAACACCACTGGCTGCAATATTTCAGGTTGAGCCCCCTTGGACAACACCTTTCCACTTTCATTGGCAGCGCCGGGGGGAAATATCTTTCGTTCTGTTCTAATCAGCGGGCAACCTGCAATAATATTCTTAAATATTAGTTCCTGAACGTATGCCTGAAAATTCTCACAGAGGTAGATTGAGATTATTAAAGTTTGTAATTGTAATTTTTTGGCATCGTGTAATAGTTGTGTATCTGTCGATGTCTGCTTTCTGTACAGACAGTAATATTTATGGAGAGGAGACGTAAAGGTTTATTAGTGTAATTAGATGGATTAACATGTTTGTTGTTATACGAGAAAGGAAATAAATAACACGGCACATTGTCTTGGTGAAGAATAACTTTGTCTTTCCAAATTGATATCGAATTGGTTGAGATGGGAGAGGAGTGTTCAAATCGACTAAGACCAAATTTGTCCCTGCTAATAATGAATTAACAAGCGAAATTTATTTATTTGAATCTGTAATAAGTAAATAACATTTCACTTTTGTTTCAATCATTAATAAGTACTTCAAGGGTGAAAATACTACATGATTATAAGACTATAAGCCATTAGTTGAGCTCGAATTAACGTATGCATTTTGGAAAATATAAGTGGAAATTGTTGTAGTAAAAATATTGAATAATTCCACCCCGAAACATAATTTGCATGGCATGGCATGGCCTGGCATTACCATAAAGAATTTGAGTCTAAATAAATATCGTAGGTTCGGCTGGCTTTGAGAGGGACCTATCCTCCTCTAAAGGCGGTGGCAGTTGCTTGAAATGCTGGAAGTGTTTATTTTTTTCTAATCACTGTGTCACTTGCAATAAAATAATACATATTCTTAATTATAGTGTAATGGTGTCCGAAAACTTTAAATACCGCAAGTTCTACTGGCTTCGTGTAAGATAGTTGTAGTATTCGTTACCTATATACAGGCACCTGTATACAGGACTTGGTTGAATTGACTCCACACTGTGATTTCGATCTCACATAATAGCTACACAGCTATTATCTGCCGATGTCAATTTTCTACAATGGTAGTATTTTATAGAATTTAAAGAAAGCATTCGACCACCTTATTTCATACAAGACATTCAACTCTGATAACCTGCCTAATATTTTCACCTAGAGATAAAATTATGTATGAGGCGAAAGGTTTAGTAATATCAATAAATAAAGAAATAAAAAACTTACGGCACTCAGTGTTAGAGTGCTATTGTTTACCATTTTAATGCAGTTGTCGAATTCACTGGACTGAGAAGTGCGTGAATGAAGTAGGGCACTCCAAGGCCCTACGAACACCTCTAGGGCCCAACTTGATCACATCTACTGAACGAAGGACAAGGTTCTGGCGGGGGGTTTCCTCTCGGAATTCAGCGGTCGCTTTCGGAAAGTCGACAAATTATAAATTGTCTTAATTAATAATTATTTATAATTTTGGAGGCCAGACTCCTCTAGACTCCAAGGTTAGAAATTGCCACGAGTATGATGATGATGAAACACAGTTTTACGGGTCCTGATATATTATGGCATAAACACCCATGAATTTCAGGAACCGGAAATTCGTTTCTGATTGCGACGATTACATGGAATTATTTATTTTGGTTTACTGTATTTAGTGTATATGCATAAATGCGTAGGCAATTGGACGCCTAACCCTCAAACCTGTAAAATTTTTACTTGCATCTTAATCTGGTCTCTCAAAGCATGAATTGAAAATAAGAATATTTTGGTATTAAAATTCGTTATTTTTGTCTCTTGGACGTTCTTATTTTGTGGTGTTTGTTAGAGTAGCAGAAGCACAAGGCACCACTGGCACGTAGAATATGGGTCCAACTGGTACTGCTGGCATCATTAGCAAGAAGAATTTGAATCTGAATATCGTAGGTTCCACTGGCCTCAAGTAAGATCTTATCTCCACTAGTGGCAGTGGTGGATCCTTGAAGTGGATGGACTGTACATTTTCTTTTAATTGAAAGTGAAAATGCACTGGACATTGATCCAGCTTGTTTAATTTTCCTTATACACGTAGCAAATTTCTTCAAGATATTCGTCTGGTCTTAATTTGTAGGGTGTTTCTTTGTGTAGGTGATATTTCTGCAAATAGCTTCACTGGCGTGTGGAATACGGGCTTGAATAGCTCAGGTTGAATCAGTTTCTGAATCGGTGAATGTGAAAATATTCAACATTTTTCTCTAACCACCGGGTAACCTGTAATGATATAATACTCTTAAGTACTTTTAACTGATACGTTATGGTATAGTTTGGGTTGATAGTTAATAATAAATAAGTTGGCTTAAGGTATAAATTAAAGGTTATACGGTTAATAATAAGGTTAAGTTCTATTAATGTTCAAAAATTAAAATTTAGCTCAGGACGTGAGTTAATTTCTCAGCAAAAAGGATGTATTAACTGTGTTATAGTAAGAATAGCGATGAGTAAGAAGATGGCCATGTAGTTCACTGTGCTTTATGTCGCATTCCACGTCGACCCCGACAGTCGCGTGACTCTTTAAGCGTCTCCCAAGCATCACACACAGGGTGCTAGGTCTGCACAATACAAAGCAGCCGACGAAAAATGGGCGGTCTTAGGCCCGGAAGGGTTCATAAAGATATCCCTAAGGGTAAGGGAATGTTTTGTCTTTTCCGCCTCAAATATTATGGCACACCGAATGGATCCTTGAGGTAATGCAACTTAGTACGTTTATCTTAACAAAACCAAATGATCCGCCATTAGCTAAATCTCTCAAGTTGGTAGATACACACAACCAGAGACATTCGGTGGATTTACCTAGACCGGCAGATAGAAAGCATAGATTAAATAATGAGACATTTTAGTCGATCTGCTTTATTATTTACTGTCGTGTCCTACCTCTTAGCATAAATAGAATGATATATTGTTATGCTTTCCATGTTTCCTACTACTGTTATGGGCTTCACGGTCGTATAGGTATAAATATAGCAGGTTGAACCTTCGTGCCTGCTGATACCACCGCTAGTTTGCATCACTCTCATGAAGAATATCGGTTTTGAATACTGAACCTGCTTCCTGATAGATCTTTCCTTCTTCAGAAGCGGTAGTAGGTGAAAGTACTAAACTAAAATGCTTTCTAGGTTTATTTCTTATAATGATTTTTTGCATAGCTCTTCTAACATATTATTTGTTCTTGCATGCATAGGTTGAATAATAAAGGACAGTTGCGGACAGTCAAATAATTATTTTATATACAACTTTTAGACTTAGTGCTTACCAAAGTGATTATTTTTAATTTCTGTTTCTTTTATTTTTGATCTCTTTCTTTTGGTATTTGTTATTATAGCTGATACTGGCCGCAATATTTCAGGTTGAGCCCCTTGGACAACACCTTTCCTTCTCCAGAGGCGGAAATATCTTTCGCTTTGTTCTAATCAGCAGGCAACCTGCAATAACATATTATTTTTAAATCTTTGTTGCTGAACGTACGCCTGAAAATTCTCACAGGGTTAGATTGAATTTATTAAAATACACACATTGTAATTTTTTACCCTAGTGTAATAGTTGTGTATCTGTCGATGTCAGCTCTCTGGACAGACAGTGATATTTCCGTTGAGGACATGTAAAGGTTTATTAGTGTAATTAGATGGATTGATATGTTAACTATAAACAACTAAACAAATGAATTTCTAGGCCGTTTAACGACCTTGCATTGCTACATTGTGTCAATATACCGTTAAAAATTAAAATAAAATAAACAAATCTTATCTTATAAATATATATAACTCAAAGGTCTATCAACGCACAGCCAAAATCACCGGACGGATTGGACTGAAATTTAGCATTCAGGTAGATGTTATGACGTAGGCATCCGCTAAGAAAGGATTTCGATTAATTCTACCCCTAAGGGGATAAAATAGGGGATGAAAGTTTGTATGAAACTTAGTCAATTTTAAACCGATCGGACTGAGACTTTGCACACATGAAGCTACTATGACTTATGCATCTCCTAAGAAAGGATTTTGAAATGCAAGTTATATAAGACTAGCTGTTACCCGCGACTCGGCTCGCATGGATGTTGGTTATCACTGATGTAATAAAGAGTAATGTAGGCTACTTTTATTTTAGAATTTTTTTATGCTCAATAGTGTTGACTGAAAACTAAACGATATCCGACATCCACGCGGACAACAGCTAGTATTACATAAGATTGAAAATCATACGAGAAAGGAAAAAAATAACACGGCACATGGTCTTGGTGATGAATTACTTTGTCTTTCCATATTGATATCGAATTGGCTGAGATGGAAGAGGAGTGTTCAAATCGAGTAAGACCAAATTTGTTCCTGCTAATAATGAATTAACAAGCGAAATTTATTCATTTAAATCCATATTTAGCTAGTCACATTTCACTTCTGTTTCAATCATTAAAAAGTACTTCAAGGGTGAAAATAATACATGAGTATTAGACGATAAGTCATTAGTTCAGTAAGAATTAATGTATGCACCTTGAAAAATATTAATGAAAAGTGTTGTACCTAATAAAAATGAATTTGATAATTTCAACTCAAGACATAATTTGCATGGCATGCCCTAGCATTAGCATGAAGAATTTGTCTAGAAGTCTAAATATCATAGGTTGTACCAGCTTGAGTGAGATCTATTCTCCTCTACAGGCGGTGGCAATTGCTTGAAGGACTAGAAGTATTTATTTTTTGTAATCACTGGGTAACCTGCAATAGAACATTAGATATTTTTATTATAGTGTAATAGTGTCTGAAAACTGGCGACATCAAGTTTCTATATACCATTATAGAAAGTTGACATCGGCAGTTTTCTGTAGTGTCAGAAAACTTTAAAGAAAGCATTCGGCCTACCTTTCAACGATCAAAACATTCAACGATCTGATAAACTGCCTAACCTATTCGCTTAGGGATAAAATTATGTAAGGGCGGAAATATTTATAAGTACTATAAAATAAAGAAATAAAAAACTTTTTTTTTTCACACAGTCAGAGTAGAGTTCTATTGTTTTCCATTTTGATTCAATTGCCGATTTTGCTGGATAGAGAAGTGCATGAATGAAATAGGACACTTCAGGGCCCTACGAACACCTTTAGGGCCCAACTTGACCGCATCTGCTGAACGATCCTTCGTTCAGCAGGTTCTGGTGCGGGCTTTCCTGTCGAGATTAGGAGGAAAGTTGGCAAATTATAAATTGTCTTAATTAATAATTATTAATAATTTTGGAGTTCAGACTCTTCTCGACTCCAAAATTAGATCTCCCATAAAAATTGCCATGAGTATGAGAATGATAATCCATGGTTTTATGTGTCCTGTATGGTATAAATACCCAAGGATTTCAGGAGACGGAAATTCGTTACTGATTGCGACGATTACATGGACTTACTTATTTTAGTTTACATATTTTGTGTTAAGCGTAAAAGCATAAATGCGACTATGATATTGGACGCCTAAGCCTCAAACCCGTATAATATTTGAAAGTAAGAAGATATTTGGGATTAAAGTTCTTTATATTGCTCTCTTAGACTTTCTTGTGGTGTTGGTTTGCGTAGCAGTAGCATAACACTCGAAGTAAACGGGTGCAGGCGGTCCAACTGGTACTAATGGCATCATTGGCAAGAAGAATTTGAGTCTCAATACTGTAGGTTCCACTGACTTCAATTAAGATATTTCCTCCTCTAGAGGCGGTAGTATGTGAAAATATTCGCCATTTTTCTCTAACCTGTAATGAAATAATACTGTTAAGTACCTTAAACATTCACAGGGGACGGTTAAAATTTGTTATAACAAAGTTATTATTAGCTACGAGTTCGACTTCTCATGATATTTTGATATTGTCAACTTTCCAAATGGTAGCACAACTAAAAATTTTAAAGATATGTGTCTGAGGCGTATAGGCTCTTTAAATAAATTTAAAAATAAATACTTTACTACCATCTGTTTGAGGATGAGTTCCCCGCCTATGGCGAGTGGTGCGATAATAGAATGTAGCCGTGGGCATCATGTCAAACAATTCATCTGAGCACAAACCATTGTATAGGCGGTATTACAAACACAACGAGGTAAAGTCCTTCCTAAGACTGAGAGTGTCCACATCGCCTGCGAGTATGGGATTGTCGACCAGCCTCAAGGCCCGTCTTTGCACCGAGTCGAAGGGGTTAAGCAAGTATGCAGGCGTTACGGAAAAAAGTGACAGCAGTACTCCATATGGGACCGAACTTGTGCCTTATAAAGGAGTCGCTGCCCCGCAGTGAAGTGCTGCGCGGCGCCCTGTTCAGCACTCCAAATTTCTTTGATGCCAACCTTACCTTATCCTCCAAATTACTGCGGTACTGGAGATCACTAGAAATATCGATACTAAAGATCCCAATATTCGAGGTAATAGTGAGCGGCGTTTCATAAATGGGACTTTCTTAGCAGTGAATTGGAGTTCCATATTGACATCAAATGTGTTTGACATAGCAGTGCACAAATGAAGCAGAACTTATTCCTTCTTATATTTGATGAAGCACAAAGTAAAAATAACCTTAATTGCCAAATAACATTTTACTTTCAATTATTGAATAGTTAAAAATGTCACTTAGTTACACAACGGTTGAGGACTTTTCGTAATTAAATCATGGCACTTACTATTTCTGCTGAAGTTGTATAAAAAGTACCGTACTGTATAATTTATGAATTTATTTATTTATTTAAACTTTATGCACAAATGTACAAAGGCGGACTTAATGCCACAGGCATTCTCTACCAGTCAACCCAATAGGTGGTGATATTTAAAAATAACTATTTTTTAAATTCACTCCGTGATAGTTTGAAAATAACACAAGTACCACTTAAGTAGTTTATATGTTATGAAATGATTACGGAATAGTACCAGATTAGTTAAAATTTATTTAAAATGATGAGAGTACTTCAAACGATACTTTCAATCGATGGTTATTGCCCTATCCACCCCTAATTAGCTTTTAATTTGCATTGTTGTAAAATGTTCATTTCCTACTTATAGATTGAAAATATATGGATTTTTATGTTTAAAATTCTATATTGCTATGCTTTCCGTGTTTCATACTACTGCTATTGGCTTCACGAGCGGCTAGGATCAAATAACGGTTGAACCAGATTTGTGACAGCTGATATCACTGCTATTTGCTTCACAGGCGTGTAGAATATTGGTTTATATATTGAATTTGCTTCCTGGCAGATCTTTCCTTTTCCAGAAGCAGTAGCAGGTGAAAATACTCCTCATTCTACTTGTGAATGCTTTTTAGGTTTAATTATTTTGATGATTTTTGCGTAGCTCTTCTAGTAGGTCTTCTACAAAGACAGTACCACCTTTATAAGGAAGGGCCACCTTTTACAAGTCGTTCAAGGATTTGATAAATTGCATAACGATTTCACCTTGAGATATAATTATGTATGAGGCGTGAAAGTTTTTTCAGTTTTTTGTGCATATTTGGTAGATCTGAGAGCATCGTAAACTATTTTGCGATCCCTTAAATTATTAGAATTCCACGCAGACTAGCAGTTTCGTGCGGAGCTACACGAAACTGCTAGTTACTAGCTGCTAGTGTACTTATCTATTTAGCCCTTCTTGAAAAGCAATGTTAGTTATTATTTCGATGACAATTTGCTTAAAATATATTCGTCACACGAATACATTTATTATTCATACGCCATTGAAAGAAGAAAGAAAGAAAATGCGTTTATTAGACACACACACAAACACACAAAATACAAAATAAAACCAATAAAATTGATGTTATGCATAACTTTACATATAACAACCTACACTTACATAACTTACATGTCGGCCGGTGTGGAGTGTGTGTCTAAATGGCCACAGTTCAGCTAAATGCTTCAGATTGGGTACAATCTGCAGCGCTGATTTTCAACTGTAGCCCAGCCCAGTCAGGTAACTTGTTGTACCTACATTTTTATATATCACTCTCGCATTAATTATTAAATATCACTCTCGCAGACATTATGCACACAAGAAGTACATAGGTATACCCGCTGACATATATACCTATAAGTTCAGATCATGTTGGGTGTATCATACATCAGTCACATGTAACCCAGTACATTTAACCAATTTTTTGATATTTTTATAGTGTATAAATATTTATCAGTAGTTCTCCGATTTACCTACCTTACAATTTTATGTTTATACGTGTGGAATTATTTCATTTAGACATTATTTTCTTATAAATAAGTACATATTTAGCAATGGTTTCTCAATTTTACGGTTAAAATAATAATAATAATAATGACAATTCAGATAGCCACAATCCAAAACGAGCAGCAAAGAGTCTAATATTACGGACTTGATTTCTGGGCATTAAGTAGGATATTTCTGTACCCAACTCGGAAGCCATGTACACCTGACAGCCTTCTAAGAGGCGGGGGAATATTATTCCATATCTTACTAGCCCGATATATGAAACTGCCCTGAAAAGCCGCAGTTCTGTGTTTTGGTACATGCAGGTTTACACGCGATCCTCTTGTCAAATACCTACAATTTTCATTTAGCCATTTAAGTTTAGAGTATAGGTATAAAGGCTTTCCTGTCTTAACAATACCAAAAAGAAGTGTTGCCAGATGTAATTCCCTCCTAAACTTCATTTTCAGCTTATAGTTAATGTTGAGATATGGTGTCACGTGGCTTCTTGGTGGTATATCACAACAGAAGCGCGCGCATGCATTTTGTACCCTTTTAACTAGATTGGCCGTTTTTGTTAGTAGTCGTGGGCCATAGACCACGTCCATGTAGTTAAATTTGGACAGTACCAGGGTGTCAACCAGCCTCTCACGCAGCTCAATACTGAGGAAGCTACGTATTCTATAAAGTAGCTTTAGCCTATAAAAACAGCTCCTCACGCAATCCGCAATATGCCGTTCGAACCTCATAGCGTCATCCATCAGCAAGCCCAAGTTTCTAGCTTCATATACTCGCTCAATAAGAGTATTATCGACATGTATTGCGGGATTTAGATTATTAATGTGAGAAATTTGACTTTGTGAGCCAAGTATTAGGTACTTGGACTTATTCCCATTCAACACGAGTGTATTTTGACGGGCCCATCGACAGACATTGCATAGCAAGCATAGCATTTGTCGACATTGGTTAAATAAGAACTTCTTATGTAATATATATTCGCATAGACCTGGGTGTTTCTATGTATTTATATACATTATTAGCGGCTCTCTGCTTAAGACGGGAATATCTTGGTAAAAATTCTGTATAATGCGATTGCCGCGTCTAGTTGTAAAAGTCAAGCAAAGCTACAAAATTTAATTTTATAGCTTGTAATTAGTTTTCATGTAAATTTTCCACACCTCTTTCTTCTTTATTGAGAATAATTGATAAGAGAATAATTGATGTCCAAAAAGGCAGTATGCTTGTTTCATTATGCTTATAGCATTGTGTAGATAGAAAATAAAAAAAATATTTGGAAATAAAATTGTTTATTAAAAATTTTGGTTCATATTTTTCTAGTCTTTCGGGTGTTTCTTTGTGTAGGGAATATCACTGCAACTTGCTTCACTGCCATTGCGAGCACGGGCTTGAATATCTCAGGCTGAAACAGCCTCGTGAGGGATCTATCCTCTTCTAGAGGTGGTGGCATATGAAAATACCCGTCATTTCTCTCAAACCACCGGGTAACCTGCGAAGAAATATATATACTGTTAAGTGCTTAAAACATTCATAGGGGAAGGACGAAAATTTATTAAAACACACATTCACGTAATTTTTGATATCGTCAACATACTAAATGTCAGTACTACTGTAAATGTTAAATAATATGTTTGAGGCGTATAGGTTTATTAAATAAATTAAGAAATAAATAACTTACCTTCCATTGGTCTGAAGATGACGAACTTGGTGCTTCCATATTGATGTTGAATTTCTTTGACATACTAGTATACAAATGAAGCAGGTCCTACGTTATTCCTGCTTATATTTGCCAAAAATCAAATTAACAAATGACTACAATTAGCAAATAATGTTATTTTTTCAATCCTTAAGAAGTAGGTACTTAAAAGGTTATTACATGTAATGACATAATTACAGAATAGCACCAGATTAAGTAGTTACATTGAATTTAACATGATGAAGTACTTTCAAATCATATTTATTTTTTAATTTTTTAATTGTTGCAAAATGTTCATATTTTGCTTATAGATTGAAAATAAAACGACATTTAGATTTAAATTCTGTATTGTTGTGTTCTGTGGTTTCGTAATTTTGACGATTCTTTATGAAGCTGATACCACTGCTGCTAGCTTCACTGGTATATAAAATACCGGTTTAAATATCTTAGGATGAACCAACTTCGTGAGGGATCTTTCCTCTTCGAGAGGCGGTGCCGGGTGGAAATATTTTTCGTTCTGTTCTAATTAGCGGATAACCTACAGTACAATAATATTCTTAAATATTCGTAATATTTAATATTTTTAAATATGCGTTATTTGCTGCAATTATAGTCATTTGTTAATTGCTTTTAGTCAGATATAAGCAGGTAAAAGTCTAGGCCTACTCCGTTCATTCACTATTCTGGAAAGTGTATTCGTCAACAGTATCAATCCTCGTATTAACATGGAAAAACAAAATTCTACAATTTTCTATTCTTCATCTCCAAAACCACGTACCGTAAGCATTTATTTCTTGAATTATTAACAATAATTATCCTGAACGACCTCCGTCCCCCATGAGCGCAGTCCTGGGGGTGACAGGTGAAGCCTCGCGCGCCTCCCCGTTTCCGGGTACGAGTTAGGGACTCTGTAGTCCCCACACCCGAGAATAGGGCCAGGTCGTATCAGATGGCCATGGGTCGGCCGGGGTCACCTCACCTTCGGCAACCAAAAACGACCCACAGGCGGCGTGCGTTTTTGTCGGTTCGATAATAATCCATTAACCTTTATGTTGAATATTTTCGTACAAGATTTCAGTAGTACTGTACTGTTTCTTTGGAAACTTGATATTGACATAGACACAACTACAATATGGGACCGTAATCATAGTTTTCTAAACGATTTGACTGTTTTAATAAATCAAATTTGCCCCTCCTGTGAGAATACACTCAAGAAGATAATTTAATTACAGGTTTTCCAGTGGTTAGGATATAATGACCAGTACTTCCAACTGGCACCGCCACAAAATAAGGAAAGATCTCACTCGAAGCCAGTGGAACCTGCGGTATTCAGAACCGCATTCTGGATGCCAATGGCAATACCTGAAATACCGGTATTCTACGTGCCAGTGGTGCCAATAGTACCACCGCCACGCGTTTATTTTGTACCGGACGTTACAGCCCCAGTAACAAAAAATAAGGAATAATTATTTTTAATCTATGCTATGAAAAAAGACCACGTTGAGAGAAAAATTAAAATTATAGCATTTAACGTTTAGGCTGCCAGTGGCCAACGCACCTGTGGCTGACGACCCTGAATTTTCATGATTTATGCTTTTACACAAAATTTGCTAAACTACCCAAGTGTTGTACTTTGTGGATAATAAATATGACTATCAAATGGTGGTAATAATTTACGAGTTTCAAGTTCCTGAAATCCACAATTATTTTCTACACGTCCAGAAATATATACGGGATGCGTAAAAATGTGTATCATTGTCATACTTATGGCAATTTTCCAGTTGGGTTTCAAGCTTGGCGTCCAGACTCCTCGAAAATTAATAATACCGAATTTACCGAGAGCGATTGCTACTGAACGCCTATTCTTGGGAAAAAGCCTGCGCCAGAAACTTCGTCCTTTGTTTAGCAGCAGAGGTTAGGTTGGCCCCTAGAGATGTAAGTGCGGCCCTGAAGTGTCGAGGTATGTCACACCACAGGGACATAAACACTTCATTTGTGCACTTCTCTGTCCAGCGAATTCGGCTACTGTATCAAAATGGTACTGCATCCACAGGACTGTTGCTGTATTTTTTAATTTCTTTATTTATTAATACTCATACCTTTAGGCATCCTACATCATTATATCTCGAGGGGTTATGCAGTTTATCAAATGTTGGAATGACTTTTATGTGGTGGTCCGAACATTTTCTTTTAAGATTAGAATAGTGCTGTACCTATGTTGTTTACACCAACAGATACACATTTATTACGTGAAATCGAAATTATAGTTTTCATTTTAATTCATTCAATCTATTTGTGGGAAAAAATTCAGATATAAGTACCTAGCAAAAACCCAAGACTATTATTTACAAGAAAATAAACAGTTCATACAATTGTCAAAATCGATATTTCGATCTAAATTCTTGATGTCATTGATGTCTGATGATAACTACTAGTTGGTACTACTAGCATCAGTGGCATTACCTAAATGAAACATTTGCAGTTGTGCAGATTTATAAAGCTTGTATTGTAAACAAAGGACAGAGAAAGAATTTGTGCGAAAAATCTCCTAACACATATAAATACTGCCATAAAATAAAGTCAGGGTTTTTTATTATTTTTATCTTTAACCTTTATCCGTGGCTTCGCAAATTTCTCCAATGTACAGACATGGCCACTTTACAATCAAGTAGTGATATAAATGTCAAAGAACATTTTACTAGAGTTTTCAAAGACATTATTGCGTCCTATCATGTGTTTGTTGGCAAACTCCTCGAAAATGGCTTGGCCGATTATATGAAATTTTTTGCACATATTTAGTAGGGCTGAAAATGTGGTGAACTATTTTCTCAACCCCTGAGTTATAAGTATTTCACGCAGGCAAAGCCGCACGCAACTGCTAGTCACTAGCTGCTTATGTAGTTATCTATATAGCCCTTCTTGAATTGCAATGTTAGTTCTTATTTCGTTGACAGCTAGACTCGTTTTGCTTAAAATGTATTCGAGTGTGAGTTTGTTATTCATACACAGCATTTCACGACATTGATTAGATAAGAAGAATCACATATACCCTTTGGTTTGGGTGTTCTATGGACTTACATGCACTGCTATTGGCTCGGCTTAGCACAGCAGGTAAAATATTATATACCGCAATTGCCGCGTCACGTACTTAGTAGTTGCGAGGGATCCCTATTACAAGATTCCTGCCGGCTTCCTCTGTGAAGGGAAGCCGTAGTTGTGGTTTATACTCCATTCATCATTCATCCAAATACACATTCCATACAAAATTGCCTGGAGTGCAATGAAGTATTTTCTAAGAGGTAAGCTTATTCCCGTTTGAAAATTTTCACCTTTCACCACTGGTACTGGGTCTAAAACTATATAACTCACAAGCCAAAAACAGTACTATTTAATTTTATAAATAATTTTTTTTGGACTAATTGAATAACCCAACCCTGATAGCCCCCGGCGCAAAAGTGTCTATCACACTTACTGCTTTTCCACACTGGATTGCGATGACCAGCCTCTGCACCAGGAACGATCCAGACCGGGAGTCACATGTGGCCTCTATGAGCCTTTGCCCAATCGCCTTTACTAGGCCTTTGGCGTCTTTGCCTTAGCGTCCGAAGGTTTCTACCGCTATTGGCACGAAGTGGTACTGCGGCTCCAGCTCACCGTACTTTAGTCTCTTCTTTAAGCTGGCGTCATCTGCGGCCGCTGACGGGGAGTGGATTGTGCGACAAAGGTGACTGGCGGTTGCAGTGTTGATACAAGTTGCGTCCCATAACAGGCACTTGCCGTTCTTCCAGGGCACCAAAGTTAGCCCGTCCGCTCTTTTACTGTCCGACCTGTTCAAAGTCGGAGGCTCAAGTAGGCAGGGTACATTCGCTGATATAAGGAACCGGCGGATAATGACGTTCAGAGCGTGGTGTCGCGGAAACCTTCCAGTTCACCGCGACAACTCACAGCGTGATGGCCATCCGCTTCTACCATGGAACCGCAGGTGCATATGTGGGGTTCACACACCTTACAACCCAGGCGGAAAGTAACCACCACATGCAGAGAGTCGCTGTCGAGCAGGGTACCCAGATGAGGCGAAGGTAACGCTTGCTAGCACGCTCCAGATTCCGGCTGACACCGCCCGCAATCTAGCCTTATCGGCACCCGTAGCACTATTTAATAGTTGAGCTTAGAGACACCTCACCGCCCGCTGAAGGTGCCCTAGTTCCGATATGGATGCACCCTATTGAGGGCCGACCAGGTCGATACAGTATCGGACACAAAAGGCACGTGCCCCCCGTCACCGTTAGGGTTTAATAATATAATGACGAGGTTAGCTACCCCCGCGCAGGTTCCAGAAAAGCCGGGGGTCACATCACACACGCAACGCACCCCCAGACCACCACTCCAGATTGGTAGGGCTACCTGACTCCACTGAGTCTCATCTAGGGAGACGTTGAGGACCGACTCTACTACCGATTTAAGGGCATCGTCGAAGGAGGAGACTTCCTCAGGACAGAGACAAGTTGGGGTGGACCGCAATAAGAAGGCAATCCTCGGGAGAGCGAAGAGCACATGCGTAACAAGCCAATCGCAATGTGCGCAGAGAGACCTTTTAGACGATTGTGAGTGGCAAGAAGAAGTTGCTTTTGAGCAGTGACGACTTCAGGAACTGCAGAGAGAAAAATTAGTGAGACCAACAGGTTGAAGTCCAAAGGTGAATGCTCCTTGAGGGCAGGTGGAATGGCACTTCGACGAGAAAAGTATGCTCAAGCCTCATTGCCGCAAGAGAAAAGTTCGCGCTTCGAAGGATTCACCTCCAGACCTAGGGCTCTTAGGCTAGGAACTAAGGCGTCCAGATCCTGGACAACGTCCTCCAGTTCACCTCCGATTGTGCCATCGTCCAAGTACCAAACGTTTAGGGCAGCTTTGAGATCTTGGACCGCCTAATGTATAGCTAGGTTAAACACAAGTGGACCAAGTGGATCCCCCTGCTGGGCTCCCACCTTTGAAAGAAGAAGATTGTTTTCATAGAAGAGGTTGAAAGGAAGTCTAAACAATTAATAAAGAAAGGGGTAGAGAAAAGGGATTTTTTCTTTGATCTCACTCAATAGAACGTCTCTTTCTAGGGAGTTAAACGCGTTGTGAATATCCAGCTCGTTCCCCGAGTCTATAACAAAAGCCCGCGTGGCGTGAATGGTGTCCTCACACCCCAGACACTTCCCAAATCCCAACTGTTGAGGCTGTAGGTAATCGGCCATTTCCTCTTTGAGGGGCGGCACGTCAATTTGTCAGTAAAGTGACGAAAAACGCTACTAATTGCTATTGGTCTTAAGCCACCATTTTTTTTGGCCAAAGTTAGTGCAATACTTTGGTCATTTATTGGATTAAGTGTTTTTGAAAATCATAAAAATCTAGATTCAAGAGTGTTGGCCACTGAGTGCCTAAAGCTGTTTACCCATATAATAGTCATATTTCTCTTCTAGGCGACTAAGGGATAGGGCTGTTTAATGTCAGACAAATATATACAGCCCAGACTCAGCCTCAGATGCATGGCTTGAGTCAACAATAGTGCCCGTAATATGGCAATAGGCTCACCCCTTATTACGTAGGACTGAATACAATTATTGGTGAAATGTTGGTGTTAATTCACCTCTGCCTAACCCTCCAGGAACAAAGGCGAGATTATGTGTATGTTTTTATCGATCAAATCTACGCCTAATTCACCTTTATTGGTATACATTTTAGAAAAATATCAAAATCGGGCATGACTAATTTTTCTTCGAAAAAAATCTAAATAAAAAGATATATAAGTTTCAAATGGTAAATTTCTTTAAGTTATTCGTCTAGTCTTAATTTTGGGATGTTTCTTTGTGTAGGCTAAATAAACTTCGTGAAGGATCTTGCCTCCTCTAGAGGCGGTGGTATGTGAACATATCCACCATTGTTCTCTAACGCCGGGTAACCTGTGATAACATAATACTGTTAAGTACTTAAAACATTCACAGGGGAAGGTTAAAAATTAATTCATTTATGTACTTAGTGCCTCCTCACTCCAAAACGTTTATTAGTGTAATTAGATGGATATACAAGTTGCATTTGCTGATTGTTTAAAATGAGAAAGGAAATAAATAACTTAAGGCACATTGTCTTGATATAGGTATTATCTTGTTCTAAGTGGCCGATATTTTGGCGATGTTGCCAGCACCATGATCACGGAGGAACTATAAATGGTAAATATCCCGATTAGTTTAATACTAATATTGTGGTGATGTTAAATTACTTTATTTTTCCATGTTGATTGGTATCAAATTCGCTCAAAAACGCTTCCGTTCGCTATTGGTCTTAAGCCACTATCTTTTTCGGCCAAAGCAAAGAGGTAGGCCCCGTACAGATACGGGCACACAAGAGGGTTCAATTGACCACTGAGCAGAAATTTTACTAGCCCAGTCAAGCACCCCAAGTTCTTAAGTTGTATATTTCAATATACAGAATTAATAATAAATAATCTTTATATCAGACCAATGATCTGTAGTGCTTGTAACAAAAATCTCATCTTATTGTTAGTAGACACACATAAATAACAAAAAGAGTATAAAAGTAGTTAAGTATGGTCACAACACTAAGCCACTGCCCACGTTTTAGTACATGCGTTCGTATCTAGTGTCTCAGCATTGGACCATTGGACCGTCCCACTTATCAGCTTTTTTCTCGGTGTTTATTTTTGTAGCTGGTATTACCTCCTGACGCCACTAGCTGCAAAATTTCAGATTTAACACCTTGGACAACCCTAACTAAATAGTAATAGTTATGTAGAGGAGACTTATAGGTTTATTGGTGTAATTAGACTGAACTGTGAACTGGATAGATGTTTGTTGTAATATGAGAAAGGAAATAAACAACGACGGCATATTGTCTTTACGCTGAATAACTTTGTCTTTCTGTATTGGAGATATTAATCGCTTGTTAAAATGAATTAACAAACAACTATATTTAGCAAATAAAATTTTATATATATCGCATATGTCACAAAGTAAATAGGTGCAGGTGGTACTATTGGCACCACTGGAATTTAGAAAACAATTCAAACTGGTGCTATTAGCAACATTGGCAAGAAGGATTCGGGTCTAATAATCATAGGTTCCATCGGCTTCGATTAAGACCTTTCCCTCTCTAGCAGCGGTGGCGGTTGCTAGAACTGTACATTTTCTTCTAATCACTGGGTAACCTGCAATGAAATAAAGGTATTCGTTTCTCATGTCTGACAACTTTCACAGGGTTTTTTGATATGATTTTAAACAATAAACTATAGTTTTGGTCTCATATAATAATTGTTCATCAGCCCATTTCAACTTTCTATATAGGCATTACTATTGTAAATTTTAATGAGAACATTCGGACCACCTATTTTATACAAAGCACTCAAAGACTTGATAAACTGCATATTTATTTCACCCAAGGATAAAACAATCTACCCTCCAATACAGACAAAGCCTTACACGTAGAGTAGTCCGAAGCAAGAACTGCCAGACTCGGAGCGCTGGTGCTTGGGTTCTTCACACTTTTGCTCAGCTCAGCCTCAAAATGTGCCATCCTCTCATCCCACCCAGTCATGATTGTGAAAGACGACTCTGTCATGGCATCCATTTTGATTGCTTTGTTCCGTGTTCAAGTATGATGCGAATATATTTCACTATGGATATATTTGAATGGAGATAACACGTTCCCGGTTAGTACTCTAGGTTGACATTAAGTTTTGACTAAATTTATTTGTAAAAAATAGACATAAGGATATTTCATTAAAAAAACGAGAGATTAAAAACAGCTGTTTTAGTTGTAGAACTACCCACATCTTGTGGTATTTTATTATACAGGTATATTGTTGTGTAGGCGATACTGTAAGATCTTTCCTTTTGTTATAACTGTGGAATATTATGCATGTGAAATATTAAAGGTGTCTCGTTCGTTAGGAAGTTATGCACCTTCCTAACGAACGAGACACCTTTAATATTCCATTTTTCGACTTTGGTTGAATAACAAAAACTTCTGATGTGTTTTTGTATTAGTCTGGATGTTGCTATTTCTTTAAATACCTACAGAACTACCAGTCCTGCTTAGCACAGGCATAATAGGGTATTATGCCATGTATTATTATTTTAGTATGGTTCTACTCTGCCGCGTGGTTTCCGGCAAAGTAGAATTTGGCCCACCCTATCTCTTCCCATGTGGTTTCGTACAAGGCGACTAAGGGCTGTTTAACTTCAGATAGATGTATACAGTGCAGACTCAGCCTCAGATGCATGGCTTGAGTCAACAATAGTGCCCGAAATACGGCATTAGGCTCACCCCGTATTACGTGGGACCGAATACAAATATTGGTGAAATGTGGGTGTTAATGCACCTCTGCCTAACCCTCCAGGAATAAAGGCGAGATTATATGTATGTTTTTATCGATCAAATATACGCCTAATTCACCTTTAGTGGTATACATTTTAGAAAAATGTCAAAATCGAGCATGACTAATTTTTCTTCGAAAAAAAATCTAAATAAAATGATATATAAGTTTCAAATGGTAAATTTCTTTAAGTTATTCGACTAGTCTTAATTTTAGGATGTTTCTTTGTGTAGGCCAAATAAACTTCGTGAAGAATCTTGCCTCCTCTAGAGGCGGTGGTATGTGACAATATCCATCATTGTTCTCTAACGCCGGGTAACCTGTGATAACATAATACTGATAAGTACTTAAAACTTTCACATGGGAAGGTTAAAAATTGATTTATTTATGTACTTAGCGCCTCCTAACTCCAAAAGGTTTATTAGTGTAATTAGATGGAAATATGAGGTTGCTTTGCTGATTGTTTAAAATGGGAAAGGAAATAAATAACTTAAGGCACATTGTCTTGATATAGGTATTATGTTGATCGGAATGGCCGATATTTTGGTGATGTTGCCAGCACCATGATCACGGAGGAACTATAAATGGTAAAATATTCCGATTAGTTTCATACTAACATTGTGGTGATGTTAAATAACTTTATTTTTCCATGTTGATTGGTATCCAATTCGCTCAAAAACGCTTTCGTTCGCTATTGGTCTTAAGCCACTATCTTTTTTGGCCAAAGCAAAGAGGTAGGCCCCGTACAGATACGGGCACACAAGAGGGTTCCACTGACCACTGAGCAGAAAATTTACCAGCCCAGTCAAGCACCCCAAGTTTTTAAGTTGTATATTTTAATAAAGAGAATTAATAATAAATAATCTTTATATCAGACCAATGATCTGTAGTTTTGGTAACAAAAATCTCATCTTATTGTTAGTAGACATACATATATAACAAAAAGAGTATAAAAGTAGGTAAGTATGGTCACAACACTAAGCCACTGCCCACGTTATAGTACATGCGTTCGTATCTAGTGTCCTAGCATTGGAATGTCGTCCCACTTATCAGCTTTCTTCTCTCGGTGGTTATTTTTGTAGCTGGTATTACCTCCTCACGCCACTGGCTTCAAAATTTCAGATTTAACACCTTGGACAACCCCTTTTCTCCTCTAGAGGCAACGCCGGGTGGAAATATTTTTCGCTCTCTTCTAACCAGCGGGTAACTTGAAATATAATAATATTCTTAAATCTATGTTGTTAAACTTTTGCCTGAAAATTCTCACTGGAGTATTTTGAGTTTATAAAAATAGACACAGGGTTATTTTTTGACCTCATGTAATAGCTGTATATCTATCGATGTGAGGTCTCTGTACAGACAGTAATATTTATGTAGAGGAGTCGTATAGGTTTATTGGTGTAATTAGATGGGTTGGTGAACTGGATGGACGTTTATTATATACGAGAAAGGAAATAAATAACAACTTTGTCTTTCTATATTGATATCGAAGTCGCTTGAGATGGGTGAGGATTGCTCAAATGAAGTAGGACCAAATTTGTAAAAACAGTAGATGCGTTCGTGTCCAGTGTCCCAGCATCGGACCGTACCATTTACCATTTATCAGCTTTATTCTTTTCGGTGTTTACTTTTGTAGTTAGTGTTGCTCCTGACACCACTGTTCGCAAAATTTCAGTTTGAGTCCCCTTGGATAACACCTTTCCTCCTACTGAGTTGGTGTCATTCTGTTCTAATAAGCGGATAATGTGCAATAATTCTTAATAGTCTTAAATCTTCGTTGTTAAACTTGTACCTGAAAGTTCTCACTGGAGTATATTGAGGTTACTAAAATACACACAGGGTAATTTTTTGACCTCATGTAATAGCTGTGTATCTATCGATGTGAGGTCTCTGTACAGACAGTAATATTTATGTAAAGCAGACGTAGAGGTTTATTAGTGTAATTATACGGATTGGTGAACTGTATAGACGTTTATTATAATACGAGAAAAGAAATTAACAACGAAGGCATATTGTCTTTACGCTGAATAACTTTGTCTTTCTGTATTGGAGATATTAATCGCTTGTTAAAATGAATTAATAAACAACTATATTTAGCAAATAAATTTATATATATATAACATATGTCACAAAGTAAACAGGTGCAGGTGGTACTATTGGCACCACTGGAATTTGGAAAACAATTCAAACTTTATTATTGGCAACATTGGCAAGAAGGATTCGGGTCTAATAATCATAGGTTCCACCGGCTTCGATTAAGACCTTTCTCCCTCTAGTAGCGGTGGCGGGTGCTAGAACTGTACATTTTCTTCTAATCACTGGGCCACCTGCAATGAAATAATAGGTATTCGTTACTCATGTCTGACAACTTTCACAGGGGATTTTTGATATGATTTTAAACAATAAACTATAGTTTTGGTCTCATATAATAATTGTGCATCTGCCTATTTCAACTTTTCATATTGGCGGTACTATTGTAAATTTTAATAAGAGCATTCGAACGTGGGCAGTGACTTAGTGTTGTCCAAATCACTCAACAACTTGATAAACTGCATATTTATTTCACCCAAGGATAAAACAATCTACCCTCCAATACAGACAAATGCCTTAAGCGTAGAGTAGTCCGAAGTAAGACCTGCCAGAATCGGAGTGCTGGTGCTTGGGTTCTTCACACTTTTGCTCAGCTCAGCCTCAAAATGTGTCATCCGCTCCTCCAACCCAGCCATGAAAGTGGAAAAGGATCTGTCATGGCATCCATTTTGATTTCTTTGTTCCATGTTCAAGTATGATGCGAATATATTGCACTATGGATATATTTGAATGGAGATAACACGTTCCCGGTTAGTACTCTAGGTTGACATTAAGTTTTGACTAAATTTATTTGTAAAAAATAGACAAAAGGATATTTCATTAAAAAAACGAGAGATTAAAAACAGCTGTTTTAGTTGTAGAACTACCCACATCTTGTGGTATTTTATTATACAGGTATATTGTTGTGTAGGCGATACTGTAAGATCTTTCCTTTTGTTATGACTGTGGAATATTATGCATGTGAAATATTAAAGGTGTCTCGTTCGTTAGGAAGTTATGCACCTTCCTAACGAACGAGACACCTTTAATATTCCATTTTTCGACTTTGGTTGAATAACAAAAACTTCTGATGTGTTTTTGTATTAGTCTGGATGTTTCTATTTCTTTAAATACAGAACTACCAGTCCTGCTTAGCACAGGCATAATAGGGTATTATGCCATGTATTATTATTTTAGTATGGTTCTACTCTAAAGTAGAATTTGGACCACCCTATCTCTTCCCATGTGGTTTCGTACAAGGCGACTAAGGGCTGTTTAACTTCAGATAGATGTATACAGTGCAGACTCAGCCTCAGATGCATGGCTTGAGTCAACAATAGTGCCCGAAATACGGCATTAGGCTCACCCCGTATTACGTGGGACCGAATACAAATATTGGTGAAATGTGGGTGTTAATTCACCTCTGCCTAACCCTCCAGGAATAAAGGCGAGATTATATGTATGCTTTTATCGATCAAATATACGCCTAATTCGCCTTTATTGGTATACATTTTAGAAAAATGTCAAAATCGAGCATGACTAATTTTTCTTCGAAAAAAAATCTAAATAAAATGATATATAAGTTTCAAATGGTTAATTTCTTTAAGTTATTCGACTAGTCTTAATTTTAGGATGTTTCTTTGTGTAGGCCAAATAAACTTCGTGAAGAATCTTGCCTCCTCTAGAGGCGGTGGTATGTGAAAATATCCATCATTTTTTTCTAACGCCAGGTAACCTGTGATAACATAATACTGTTAAGTACTTAAAACATTCACATGGGAAGGTTAAAAATTGATTTATTTATTTACTTAGCGCCTCCTAACTCCAAAAGGTTTATTAGTGTAATTAGATGGAAATGTGAGGTTTCTTTGCTGTTTATTTAGTATGAGATTTTTCTTGAGGAGGTACAACACGGCGGTATTTCCACTCAATTGAGCAGTCCGACTGGGGAAGTACCTCCGCCCTACAGAATACCGCGGTTATAATAACTTCGTGTTGTGTTCCCGGCGGTGAGTAGGGTAGCCAGAGCTCACTGGAGAGTTTTTGTGCTGTCAGTGGGATGACCAAGGGCTTGTCCTCTACACTGACGGCACAAAATCTTTGTTCTTACAGGGTTGGCAGCACGGACGTGACTCCACTGGTGTTACACACGTTCATAGGTCATGGTAACCACTTTCCATCAGGTGGGCCATGTGCTTGTCTGCCACCTAAGTTGTATTAAAAAAATGAGGAAGGTAATAAATAACTTAAACACATTGTCTTGATATAGGTATTACGTTGTTCTGAGTGGCCGATATTTTGGCGATGTTGCCAGCACCATGATCACGGAGGAACTTTAAATGGTAAATATCCCGATTAGTTTAATACTAACATTGTGGTGATGTTAAATAACTTTATTTTTCCATTTTGATTGATATCAAATTCGCTCAAAAACGCTTCCAATCGCTATTGGTCTTAAGCCACTATCTTTTTCGGCCAAAGCAAAGAGCTAGGCCCCGTACAGATACGGGCACACAAGAGGGTTCAACTGACCACTGAGCAGAAAATTTACCAGCCCAGTCAAGCACCCCAAGTTCTTAAGTTGTATATTTCAGTATACAGAATTAATAATAAATAATCTTTATATCAGACCAATGATCTGTAGTGCTTGTAACAAAAATCTAATCTTATTGTTAGTAGACACATAAATAACAAAAAGAGTATAAAAGTACATAGGTAAGTATGGTCACAACACTAAGCCACTGCCCACGTTTTAGTACATGCGTTCGTATCTAGTGTCTTAGCATTGGACCGTCCCACTTATCAGCTTTTTTCTCTCGGTGTTTATTTTTGTAGCTGGTATTACCTCCTGACGCCATTAGCTGCAAAATTTCAGATTTAACACCTTGGACAACCCTAACTAAACAGTAATATTTATGTAGAGGAGACGTATAGGTTTATTGGTGTAATTAGACTGAACTGTGAACTGGATAGATGTTTGTTGTAATACGAGAAAGGAAATAAACAACGACGGCATATTGTCTTTACGCTGAATAACTTTGTCTTTCTGTATTGGAGATAAACACCTCAACAAAGTCTAGGGAACAAGGTGACCCCAATTATTTTTTTTCGTGTAAATCTTGTTTTGCAAATAACTGGCAGCAAATAAATAAAAATAGAATAAAGTAGATTACAGAGTTGTTCGAAATTTAAAAATAAATTTAAATAAGTAATGATTTTCGAATATGGAGGGAAAGCTTTTAAAAGTGTTTGATTGTGCAGTTTCTCTGAGGCAAAATAAAAATTATTTTTTTTATTGTAAATAACGTTTATTATCAATAATACGTCTTTTACGTATGGTTTGTGCATTTTTGTGACTGTAGTCATCATGTCACGTCGTCATTTAAGTCGCGAAGAGATGTTAAGGGCTGTTGGTATGCTGCAAGCTGGACGAACTCAACGCGACGTAGCGGATGCTGTCAACACCCAACCAAGCGTAATTTGCAGATTATAGGCACGCTACAGGTCTACAGGGGATGTTGCCGAACGTCACAGGGGATGAAATAGGGTTACTACCCCGCGACAAGATCGTTTCTTGCAAAATTCCGCAAGGCGGTAACCCACGATTACTGCTCGTCAGTTGGTCGCAGGCCTCCAGTCTCAGCATCAAGTGGTTATTAGCGATCAAACTGTCAGGAGAAGACTACACGAAGCCAATCTTCATGCTCGCAGACCGCTTAGGGTTCCAGCTCTTCGACGTGGATATTTTTTTTACACCTTCGCAGTGTATGGAGCCATATTCCACAGACGATGATTGACAATCTCATACTAAGTATGCCACGCCGTTGTCGAGCTGTTGCTAATGCTTTAGGAGGTCCTACAGATTATTAAAAACGTTTAAAGTACGGTTAATTACTGTATTTCTTACTACCTCGTTATTTTTGTGCCTAATCATAGAAGGTTGTAATACTCAATATTGGAACTATTCAATTCTTTCTTAAAAAAAAAAAATTGTTATGAAAATGTTTATATTAAAATTAAAATTAAAAACGGTATAAAAATACCCTTCTATTGATATAAAACACTCACTATTACAAGAAAGGGTTTTTAAATAAAAACTAGAAATGTCCTTGTTCCCTAGACTTTGTTGATGTGTGTATTAATCGCTTGTTAAAATGAATTAACAAACAACTATATTTAGCAAATAAAATTTTATATATATCGCATATCACTTTGTGACAAAGTAAACAGGTGCAGGTGGTACTATTGGCACCACTGGAATTTGGAAAACAATTATAACTGGTGCTATTGGTAACATTGGCAAGAAGGATTCGGGTCTCATAATCATAGGTTCCACCGGCTTCGATTATGAACTTTCCCCCTCTAGTAGCGGGTTGCTAGAACTGTACATTTTCTTCTAATCACTGTGCCACCTGTAAAGAAATAACAGGTATTCGCTACTCATGTCTGACAACTTTCACAGGGTTTTTGATATGATTTTAAACAATGAACTATAGTTTTGGTCTCATATCATAATTGTGCATCTGCCCATTTCAACTTTCCATATTGGCAGTACTATTGTAAATTTTAATGAGAACATTCGGACGTGGGCAGTGGCTTATTGTTGTACAAATCACTCAACGACTTGATAAACTGCATATTTATTTCACCCGAGGATAAAACAATCTACCCTCCAATACAGACAAATGCCTTAAACGTAGAGTAGTCCGAAGCAAGACCTGCCAGACTCGGAGCACTGGTGCTTGGGTTCTTCACACTTTTGCTCAGCTCAGCCTCAAAATGTGTCATCCTCTCCCAGCTATGATTTTGGAAGAGGACTCTGTCATGGCATCCATTTTGATTGCTTTGTTCCGTGTTCAAGTATGATGCGAATATATTCCACTATGGATATATTTGAATGGAGATAACACGTTCCCGGTTAGTACTCTAGGTTGACATTATGTTTTGACTAAATTTATTTGTAAAAAATAGATAAAAGTATATTTATTTTATTAAATAGCGAGAGATTAAATATAGCTATTTTAGTTGTAGAACTACCCACATCTTGTGGTAGTTTTCCATTTTGATTCTATAGTGAAAATAGCTGGACAGAGAAGTGCATGAATTATGTAGGACCTAACTCGTCTCTCGTGTGGCACACCACAAGGACACCTGGATACTCCAGGGGCCTACTAACACCTCTAGGACTAAGGTATGCAATGAGGATGACGATGATGATACACAGTTTTACCTGACCTATATATGTTGTGGCAAAGCACTCATGGCTTTCAGCAGTAATAAATTCATTACTTATTGTGACCATTAGATAGTGTTATTTATCTTCCTCTTAGTGCAATGCTTTCGTCAGTTATTGGATTTAGTGCTTTTGAAAATCATATAAATCTAGATTCAAGAGGGTCGGCCACTGAGTGCCTAAAGAGGAACTCAGTGGCCGAGCTTGAATAGAGCAGCAGTTTCCCCACATAATTTTTATATTTCTCTTGTAAGCAACTAAGGAATAGGGCTGTTTAATATCAGACAAATATATACAGATGCATGGCTTGAGTCAACAATAGTGCCCGTAATATGGCAATAGGCTCACCCCCTATTACGTGGGACCGAATACAATCATTGGTGAAATGTGGGTGTTAATTCCCCTCAGCCTAATCCTCCAGGGATAAAGGCGAGATTATATGTATGTTTTTATCGATCAAATATACGCCTAATTCACCTTTATTGGTATACATTTTAGAAAAATGACAATATGGAGCATATCTAATTTTTCTTCGAAAAAAAATCTAAATAAAAAGATATATAATTTTTAAATGGTAAATTTCTTTAAGTTATTCGACTAGTCTTAATTTTAGGATGTTTCTTTGTGTAGGCTAAATAAACTTCGTGAAGGATATTGCCTCCTCTAGAGGCGGTGGTATGTGAAAATATCCATCATTGTTCTCTAACGCCGGGTAACCTGTGATAACATAATACTGTTAAGTACTTAAAACATTCACATGGGAAGGTTAAAAATTGATTTATTTATTTACTTAGCGCCTCCTAACTCCAAAACGTTTATTAGTGTAATTAGATGGAAATGTTAGGTTTTTTGCTGTTTATTTAGTATGAGATTTTTCTTGAGGAGGTAGGACACGGCGTTATTTCCGCTCAATTGAGCAGTCCGACTGGGGAAGTACCTCCGCCCTACAGAATACCGCGGTTATAATAATTTCGTGTTGTGTTCCCGGCGGTGAGTAGGGTAGCCAGAGCTCACTGGAGAGTTTTTGTGCTGTCAGTGGGATGACCAAAAGCTTGTCCTCTACACTGACGGCACACAATCTTTGCTCTTACAGGGTCGGCAGCACGGACGTGACTCCACTGGTGTTACATGCATTCATAGGTAATGGTAACCACTTTCCATCAGGTGGGCTATGTGCTTGTCTGCCACCTAAGTTGTATAAAAAAATGAGTGAGAAAGGTAATAAATAACTTAAGGTACATTGCCTTGATATAGGTATTATGTTGTTCTGAGTGGCCGATATTTTGGCGATGTTGCAAGCACCATGATCATGGAGGAACTATAAATGGTAAATATCCCGATTAGTTTAATACTAACATTGTGGTGATGTTAAATTACTTTATTTTTCCATGTTGATTGGTATCAAATTCGCTCAAAAACGCTTCCGATCGCTATTGGTCTTAAGCCACTATCTTTTTTGGCCAAAACAAAAAGGTAGGCCCCGTACAGATACCCCGTACAGACAGGTAGGCACACAAGAGGGTTCCACTGACCACTGAGCAGAAAATTTACCAGCCCAGTCAAGCACCCCAAGTTTTTAAGTTGTACCTATATTTTAATACAGAGAATTAATAATAAATAATCTTTATATTAGACCAATGATCTGTAGTGTTAGTAACAAAAATCTCATCTTATTGTTAGTAGACACACATAAATAACAAAAAGAGTATAAAAGTAGGTAAGTATGGTCAAATCAAATCAAATCAAATCAAATCAAAATCATTTATTGCATACTTGGTATGGTACATAGATCTTACAATTTATTTGTCAGTACATAAAACTTAGCGCCTTTTCCAGACATTGCAACATTAAGGTCACATATTTTCTTTATTGAACTAGGTAGGTACAATAATAATTATAATTTGGACACAGTTAAATTAAATTAAATCCGTTATGTTATCAAATATTTGCATTCTAAAAATAGGTTTATTTATTAGTACCTATTCTAATTCATATAGCTTATAGCAAATGTTAAATTAAACACAGAAAAAAAAGTCAAATTCAAATAAAATAAATTGAAAAATTTTGATTAAATGTCAATATACAATGTCAATATACGATACCTAATTATAATGTCAACAAATGCTCACAAACAACAATAATAGCGTATATCTTGGTTCTTAATGTCATAGTTGGACTTTACTTATCTTCTAAATACTCATCGGTTGAATAGTAGCATTTTTCTATTAAATATGCCCTAAGCTGGTTAGTGAAAAGTGTCATACTTCTCTGTAGTTTGACATGGTTTGGGAGTTTATTAAATATTCTAACTGCCACATAATACGGACTTTCATTTAGCATTTTTATTCTTGAAGGCGGCAGGTGTAGTCTCTTTTTGTGTCGGGTGTTTATGTTGTGAATGTCTTCCTTTGTTTCGAATCTCCTCTTGTCTTTGTATACAAATGTACATGTCGAAAATGTATATTGGTGGTAATGTCAATATCTTATATTCGACAAAGTAGGGTCTACAACTTTCTGCGTTTTTTATTTGTGATGTGATGATACACTTTTTTGGACTATGAACAGATCATTTATATCAACACTATTTCCCCAAAGCATAACCCTATACCTCAGGTCAGGTCACAACACTAAGCCACTGCCCACGTTATAGTACATGCGTTTCTATTTAGTTTCGCAGCATTGGACCGTCCCGTCCCACTTATCAGCTTTTTTCTCTCGATGTTTATTTTTGTAGCTGGTATTACCTCCTGACGCCGCTAGCTGCAAAATTTCAGATTTAACACCTTGGACAACCCCTTTCCTCCTCCAGAGGCAACGCCGGGTGGAAATATTTTTCGCTTTGTTCTAACCAGCGGGTAACTTGCAATATAATAATATTCTTAAATCTAAGTTGCTAAACTTTTGCCTGAAAATTCTCACTGGAGTATTTTGAGTTTTTTAAAATATACACAGGGTAATTTTTTAAAATACACACAGGGTAATTTTTTGACCTCATGTAATAGCTGTGTATCTATCGATGTGAGGTCTCTGTACAGACAGTATTATTTATGTAGAGGAGTCGTATAGGTCTATTGGTGTAATTAGATGGGTTGGTGAACTGGATGGACGTTTGTTATAATACGAGAAAGGAATTAAATAACAACTTTGTTTTTCCATATTGATATCGAAGTCGCTTGAGATGGGTGAGGATTGCTCAATTGAAGTAGGACCAAATTTGTAAAAACAGTAGATGCGTTCGTGCCCAGTGTCCCAGCATCGGACCGTACCATTTACCATTTATCAGCTTTATTCTTTTCGGTGTTTACTTTTGTAGTTAGTGTTGCTCCTGACACCATGGGCCGCAAAATTTCAGTTTGAGTCCCCTTGGATAACACCTTTCCTCCTACTGAGGTGGCGTCGTTCTGTTCTAATAAGCGGATAATGTGCAATAATTCTTAATAGTCTTAAATCTTCGTTATTAAACTTGTACCTGAAAGTTCTCACTGGAGTATATTGAGGTTACTAAAATACACACAGGGTAATTTTTTGACTTCATGTAATAGCTGTGTATCTATCGATGTGAGGTCTCTGTACAGACAGTCATATTTATGTAAAGCAGACGAAGAGGTTTATTAGTGTAATTATACGGATTGGTAAACTGGATAGACGTTTGTTGTAATACGAGAAAGGAAATAATCAACGAGGGCATATTGTCTTTACGCTGAATAACTTTGTCTTTCTGTATTGGAGATATTAATCGCTTGTTGAAATGAATTAACAAACAACTATATTTAGCAAATAAAGTTTTATATATATCGGATATGTCACAAAGTAAACAGTTGCAGGTGGTACTATTGGCACCACTGGAATTTGGAAAACAAATTAAAACTGGTGCTATTGGCAACATTGGCAAGAAGGATTCGGGTCTAATAATCATAGGTTCCACCGGCTTCGATTAAGACCTTTCTCCCTCTAGTAGCGGTGGCGGGTGCTAGAACTGTACATTTTCTTCTAATCACTGTACAGCCTGTAAAGAAATAATAGATATTCGTTACTCATGTCTGACAACTATCACAGGGGATTTTTGATATGTTTTAAAACAATAAACTATAGTTTTGGTCTCATATAATAATTGTGCATCTGTCCATTTCAACTTTTCATTCTCTCAATTCAACTATATTCAACTCTCGACCACCCTATCTCTTCCCATGTGGTGTCGTACAAGGCGACTAAGGGATAGGGCTGTTTAACATCGGATAGATATATACAGCCCAGACTCAGCCTCAGATGCATGGCTCAGGTCAACAATAGTGCCTGAAATACGGCATTAGGCTCACATCGAGCATGTCTAATTTTTCTTCGAAAAAAATCTAAATAAAAAGTTATTATTTAAGTTTAAAATGGTAAATTTCTTTAAGTTGTTGGACTAGTCTTAATTTTAGGATGTTTCTTTGTGTAGGCTAAATAAACTTCGTGAAGGATCTTGCCTCCTCTAGAGGCGGTGGTATGTGAAAATATCCATCATTGTTCTCTAACGCCGGGTAACCTGTGATAACATAATACTGTTAAGTACTTAAAACATTCATAGGGGAAGGATAAAATTGATTTATTTATGTACTAAGCGCCAGCTAACTCCAAAAGGTTTATTAGTGTAATTCGATGGACATATCGAGGTTGCTTAGCTGATTATCTAATATGAGATTTTTCTTGAGGAGGTAGGACACGGCGGTATTTTCGCTTAATTGAGCAGTCCGACTGGGGAAATACCTCCGCCCTACATGTGTTGTGTTCCCGGCGGTGAGTAGGGTAGTCGGAGCACACTTGAGAGTTTTTGTGCTGTCAGTGGGATGAGAAAGGCTGGTCCTGCTTTGTTCGTATCTAGTGTCTTAGCATTGGACCGTTCCACTTATCAGTTTTTTTCTTTCGGTGTTTATTTTTGTAGCTGGTATTACCTCCTGACGCCACTAGCTGCAAAATTTCAGATTTAACACCTTGGACAACCCTAACTGAACAGTAATATTTATGTAGAGGAGACTTATAGGTTTATTGGTGTAATTAGACTGAACTGTGAACTGGATAGATGTTTGTTGTAATACGAGAAAGGAAATAAACAACGACGGCATATTGTCTTTACGCTGAATAACTTTGTCTTTCTGTATTGGAGATATTAATCGCTTGTTAAAATGAATTAACAAACAACTATATTTAGCAAATAAAATTTTATATATATCGCATATGTCACAAAGTAAAGAGGTGCAGGTGGTACTATTGGCACCACTGGAATTTAGAAAACAATTCAAACTGGTGCTATTAGCAACATTGGCAAGAAGGATTCGGGTCTAATAATCATAGGTTCCATCGGCTTCGATTAAGACCTTTCCCTCTCTAGCAGCGGTGGCGGTTGCTAGAACTGTACATTTTCTTCTAATCACTGGGTAATCTGCAATGAAATATTATGTATTCGTTTCTTATGTCTGACAACTTTCACAGGGTTTTTGATATGATTTTAAACAATAAACTATAGTTTTGGTCTCATATAATAATTGTTCATCAGCCCATTTCAACTTTCTATATAGGCATTACTATTGTAAATTTTAATGAGAACATTCGGACCACCTATTTTATACAAAGCACTCAACGACTTGATAAACTGCATAATTATTTCACCCAAGGATAAAACAATCTACCCTCCAATACAGACAAAGCCTTACACGTAGAGTAGTCCGAAGCAAGACCTGCCAGACTCGGAGCGCTGGTGCTTGGGTTCTTCACACTTTTACTCAGCTCAACCTCAAAATGTGTCATCCTCTCATCCCACCCAGTCATGATTGTGAAAGACGACTCTGTCATGGCATCCATTTTGATTGCTTTGTTCCGTGTTCAAGTATGATGCGAATATATTTCACTATGGATATATTTGAATGGAGATAACACGTTCCCGGTTAGTACTCTAGGTTGACATTAAGTTTTGACTAAATTTATTTGTAAAAAGTAGATAAAAGTATATTTATTTCATTAAAAAAGCGAGATATTAAAAACAGCTGTTTTAGTTGTAGAACTACCCACATCTTGTGGTATTTTATTATATAGGTATATTATTGTGTAGGCGATACTGTAAGATCTTTCCTTTTGTTATGACTGTGCATACCTTCCTAACAAACGAGACAACTGTAATATTCCATTTTCCGACTTTGGTTGAATAACAAAATCTTCTGATGTGTTTTCGTATTGGTCTGGGTTTCTATTTCTTTAAATACAGAACTACCAGTCCTGCTTAGCACAGGCATAATAAGGTATTATGTCATGTATTATTATTTTAGTAGGGTTACACTCTGCCGCGTGGTTCCCGGGAAAGTAGAATTTGGACCCTATCTCTTCCCATGTGGTGTCGTACAAGGCGACTAAGGGATAGGGCTGTTTAACATCGGATAGATATATACAGCCCAGACTCAGCCTCAGATGCATGGCTCAGGTCAACAATAGTGCCTGAAATACGGCATTAGGCTCACATCGAGCATGTCTAATTTTTCTTCGAAAAAAATCTAAATAAAAAGATATTACATAAGTTTAAAATGGTAAATTTCTTTAAGTTATTCGACTAGTCTTAATTTTAGGATGTTTCTTTGTGTAGGCTAAATAAACTTCGTGAAGGATCTTGCCTCCTCTAGAGGCGGTGGTATGTGAAAATATCCATCATTGTTCTCTAACGCCAGGTAACCTGTGATAACATAATACTGTTAAGTACTTAAAACATTCACATGGGAAGGTTAAAAATTGATTTATTTATGTACTAAGCGTCTCCTAACTCCAAAAGGTTTATTAGTGTAATTCGATGGACATATCGAGGTTGTTTTGCTGAGTATCTAATATGAGATTTTTGTTGAGGATGTAGGACACGCCGGTATTTTCGCTTAATTGAGAAGTCCGACTGGGGAAATACCTCCGCCCTACAAAATACCGCGGTTATAATAACTTCGTGTTGTGTTCCCGGCGGTGAGTAGGGTGGTCAGAGCTCACTGGAGAGTTTTTGTGCTGTCAGTGGGATGAGAAAGGCTGGTCCTGCTTTGACCTCTACACTGACGGCACAAAATCTTTGTTCTAACAGGGTCGGCAGCACAGACGTGACTCCACTGGTGTTGCACACACGTTCATAGGTCATGGTAACCACTTTCCATCAGGTGTGCCATGTGCTTGTCTGCCACCTAAGTTATATAAAAAAATGAGAAAGGTAATAAATAACTAAAACACATTGTCTTGATATAGGTATTACGTTGTTCTGAGTGGCCGATATTTTGGCGATGTTGCCAGCACCATGATCACGGAGGAACTATAAATGGTAAATATCCCGATTAGTTTAATACTAACATTGTGGTGATGTTAAATAATTTTATATTTCCATTTTGATTGGTATCAAATTCGCTCAAAAACGCTTCCGATCGCTATTGGTCTTAAGCCACTATCTTTTTCGGCCAAAGCAAAGAGGTAGGCTCCGTGCAGATACGGGCACACAAGAGGGTTCAACTGACCACTGTGCAGAAAATTTACCAGCCCAGTCAAGCACCCCAAGTTTTTAAGTTGTATATTTTAATAGACAGAATTAATAATAAATAATCTTTATATCGGACCAATGATCTGTAGTGCTTGTAGCAAAAATCTCATCTTATTGTTAGTAGACACACATAAATAACAAAAAGAGTATAAAAGTAGGTAAGTATGGTCACAACACTAAGCCACTGCCCACGTTTTAGTACATGCGTACGTATCTAGTGTCTTAGCATTGGACCGTCCCACTTATCAGCTTTTTTCTCTCGGTGTTTATTTTTGTAGCTGATATTACCTCCTGAGGCCCTGGCTGCAAAATTTCAGATTTAACACCTTGGACAACCCCTTTCCTCCTCCAGAGGCAACGCCGGGTGGAAATATTTTTCGCTCTGTTCTAACCATCGGGTAACTTGCAATATAATAATATTATTAAATCTAAGTTGTTAAACTTTTGCCTGAAAATTCTCACTGGAGTGTTTTGAGTTTATTAAAATACACACAGGGTAATTTTTTTGACCTCATGTAATAGCTGTGTATCTATCGATGTGAGGTCTCTGTACAGACTTTTCAGATTAGTGTAATTAGACGGATTGCTGAACTGGATAGACGTTTGTTGTAATACGAGAAAGGAAATAAACGACAACGGCATATTGCCTTGACGCTGAATAACTTTGTCTTTCTGTATTGGAGATATTAATCGCTTGTTAAAATAAATTAACAAACAACTATATTTAGCAAATAAAATTTTATATATATAGCATATGTCACAAAGTAAAGAGGTGCAGGTGGTACTATTGGCACCAATGGAATTTAGAATACAATTCAAACTGGTGCTATTGGTAACATTGGCAAGAAGGATTCGGGTCTCATAAGCATAGGTTCCACCGGTTTCGATTAAGACCTTTCCCCCTCTGGCAGCGGTGGCGGTTGCTAGAACTTTACATTTTCTTCTAATCACTGTTCCACCTGCAATGAAATAATAGGTATTCGTTACTCATGTCTGACAACTTTCACAGGGGATTTCTGATATGATTTTAAACAATAAACTATAGTTTTGGTCTCATAAAATAATTGTGCATCTGCCAATTTCAACTTTCTATATAGGCAGTACTATTGTAAATTTTAATGAGAACTGCATATTTATTTCACCCAAGGATAAAACAATCTACCCTCCAATACAGACAAAGCCTTACACGTAGAGTAGTCCGAAGCAAGACCTGCCAGACTCGGAGCGCTGGTGCTTGGGTTCTTCACACTTTTGCTCAGCTCAGCCTCAAAATGTGTCATCCTCTCATTCCACCCAGTCATGATTGTGAAAGACGACTCTGTCATGGCATCCATTTTGATTGCTTTGTTCCGTGTTCAAGTATGATGCGAATATATTCCACTATGGATATATTTGAATATAGATAACACGTTCCCGGTTAGTACTCTAGGTTGACATTGAGTTAATTCACCTCTGTCTAATCCTCCAGAGATAATGGCGAGATTATATGTATATTTTTATCGATCAAATATACGCCTAATTCACCTTTATTGGTATACATTTTAGAAAAATGTCAATATCGAACATGTCCAATTATTATTCAAAAAAAAATCAAAATAAAAAGATGTATAAATTTCAAATGGTAAATTTTTTAGTCTTCATTTTAGGATGTTTCTTTGTGTAGGTTAAATGAACTTCGTGAAGGATATTGCCTCCTCTAGAGGCGGTGGTATGTGAAAATATCCATCATTGTTTTTTTTAACGCCGGGTAACCTGTGATAACATAATACTGTTAAGTACTTAAAACATTCACATGGGAAGGTTAAAATTGATTTATTTATTTACTTAGCGCCTCCTAACTCCAAAAGGTTTATAAGTGAAATTAGCGGGACAGATGAGGTTGCTTTGCTGATTGCTGATTGTTTAATATGAGAAAGAAAATGAATGACTTAAGGCACATTGTGTTGCTATAGGTATATAAACTGTCATGGTCGCTCATATGGTTAACCGCTCATATAGTACTAAAGTAAACGGGATATTTACCATATAGTGTTGTTCTGAGTGGCCGATATTTTGGCGATGTTGCAAGCACCATGATCACGGAGAAACTATAAATGGTAAATATCCCGATTAGTTTAATATTATTTTTTCACGTGTGCAAAATACCCGCGGATACCTCCCCACCGGAGCCGGTGGAAGAGGTTATGTCGGACTCGAACCGACTAAAACGCTAACCGTCTGTGGGTCGTTTCGGTTGCCGAAGGTGAGGTTGACAGGCATATCCCTCGCAGCCCGGCTGACCCAGGGCCATCACTCAAGATCTGGCCCTCTCCTCGGGTGTCTGGGGACTGCAGAGTCCCCAACACGTCCCCGGAAAACGGACGCCCGAGTTGCACGAACGGACGGCAGCTTGGCTTGCAATCCTTCGTCACTACCGCTGCAGCTCCCGCCCCGCCTCCTTTTTTACGAGCATTACTTGCTCGCAGAAGGAGGTGCAGGCTGCTCACGAATCCGCGCATCGGACCATCGACGCGAGGAAGGTGGAGAGCGTGAGAACTCTCACTCCCAGGGCCGCCACAAGCTCCTGTCTCGGCGTCGCCCACGTCGGACACTCGGTGAGCGTGTGCAACTAACGTGTGTCCTCGCTCGCGTCGCAGTGATCGATTAGTTTAATACTGACATTGTGTTGATATTAAATAACTTTATTTTTCCATGTTGATTTATATCAAATTAGCTTGAGATGTGAAAAGAGTGCCAAAAAGTGGGAACAAATCTGTTCCTGCTTAAAATGAATTAACAAACGACAACTTTTTTTGTTATAAATTATTAAAAAGTACTTCACGGGTGAAAATAATACATTATTACAAAACGTTAAGCAGTTAGTTTAGTTAGAATTAATGTGTAATAAGTTATAGCACTTTGAACCTAAGTAGAAATTGTGGTCATGAAAATTACTGAATAATTTTACCTCCAGATATAATTTGTATGGCATGACATGGCATTCCCATGAAGAATTTAAGTCTCAACAAATATCGTAAGTTCCACCTGCTCTTAGTGAGATCTATCCTCCTCTAGAGGCGGAGGCAGGTGCTTAAAGTGCTAAAAGTATCTATTTTCTTCTAATCACTGAGTAATTGGTCGCACCATCAGGGCCTGGAATTCATTACTAGCTTATGTGTTTTTCCGCCCGCGTTCTAGTTTGTTTATTAGTTTAACACTATCCGGCCCGCACCGGTGCACAATATAGGTATTTAAACTATCATAGCCACTCATGTCAGTATCAAAATAATCGGGATATTTACTATGTTTCATTGTTTTGCCTTTCCGACATTTCGGCGCCGTTGCAAGCACCACGATCACGGAGGAACAAAACCATGCTGAATATCCCGATTATTTTGATACTTATTTGGTAAATTGTTGCAAAATGTTCATATTCTGCTCATACATTAAAAATAAAGCGACATTTAAATTTAAATTCTTCATTGTTATGTTCTGTGTTTCGTAATTTTGACGATTTTTTATGAAGCTGATACCACTGCTACTTGCTTCACTGGCATATAATATACCGGTTTAAATATCTTAGGAAGAAACAGCTTCATTCTTTCCTGCTCCAGAGGCAACGCCGTGTGGAAATATTTTTCGCTCTGTACTAACCAGCGGGCAACTTGCGAAATAATAATATTTTTAAATCTAAGTTGTGAAACTTTTGCCTGAAAATTGTCGCTGGAGTATTTTGAGTTTATTAAAATACACACAGGGTATTTTTTTGACCTCATGTAATAGCTGTGTATCTATCGACGTGAGGTCTCTGTACAGACAGTATTATTTATGTAGAGGAGTCGTATAGGTTTATTGGTGTAATTAGATGGGTTGGTGAACTGGATGGACGTTTGTTATAATACGAGAAAGGAAATAAATAACAACTTTGTCTTTCCATATTGATATCGAAGTCGCTTGAGATGGGTGAGGATTGCTCAAATGAAGTAGGACCAAATTTGTAAAAACAGTAGATGCGTTCGTGCCCAGTGTCCCAGCATCGGACCGTACCATTTACCATTTATCAGCTTTATTCTTTTCGGTGTTTACTTTTGTAGTTAGTGTTGCTCCTGACACCACTGTTCGCAAAATTTCAGTTTAAGTCCCCTTGGATAACACCTTTCCTCCTACTGAGGTGGTGTCGTTCTGTTCTAATAAGCGGATAATGTGCAATAATTCTTAATAGTCTTAAATCTTCGTTGTTAAACTTGTACCTGAAAGTTCTCACTGGAGTATATTGAGGTTACTAAAATACACACAGGGTAATTTTTTGACCTCATGTAATAGCTGTGTATCTATCGATGTGAGGTCTCTGTACAGACAGTAATATTTATGTAAAGCAGACGTAGAGGTTTATTAGTGTAATTATACGGATTGGTGAACTGTATAGACGTTTATTATAATACGAGAAAAGAAATTAACAACGAAGGCATATTGTCTTTACGCTGAATAACTTTGTCTTTCTGTATTGGAGATATTAATCGCTTGTTTAAATGAATTAATAAACAACTATATTTAGCAAATAAAATTTTATATATGTATATAACATATGTCACAAAGTAAACAGGTGCAGGTGGTACTATTGGCACCACTGGAATTTGGAAAACAATTCAAACTTTATTATTGGCAACATTGGCAAGAAGGATTCGGGTCTAATAATCATAGGTTCCACCGGCTTCGATTAAGACCTTTCTCCCTCTAGTAGCGGTGGCGGGTGCTAGAACTGTACATTTTCTTCTAATCACTGTTCCACCTGCAATGAAATAATAGGTATTCGTTTCTCATGTCTGACAACTTTCACAGGGGATTTTTGATATGATTTTAAACAATAAACTATAGTTATGGTCTCATATAATAATTGTGCATCTGCCTATTTCAACTTTTCATATTGGCAGTACTATTGTAAATTTTAATAAGAGCATTCGGACGTGGGCAGTGACTTAGTGTTGTCCAAATCACTCAACAACTTGATAAACTGCATATTTATTTCACCCAAGGATAAAACAATCTACCCTCCAATACAGACAAATGCCTTAAGCGTAGAGTAGCCCGAAGTAAGACCTGCCTGCTGGTGCTTGGGTTCTTCACACTTTTGCTCAGCTCAGCCTCAAAATGTGTCATCCGCTCCTCCAACCCAGCCATGAAAGTGGAAAAGGATCTGTCATGGCATCCATTTTGATTTCTTTGTTCCATGTTCAAGTATGATGCGAATATATTGCACTATGGATATATTTGAATGGAGATAACACGTTCCCGGTTAGTACTCTAGGTTGACATTAAGTTTTGACTAAATTTATTTGTAAAAAATAGACAAAAGGATATTTCATTAAAAAAACGTGAGATTAAAAACAGCTGTTTTAGTTGTAGAACTACCCACATCTTGTGGTATTTTATTATACAGGTATATTGTTGTGTAGGCGATACTGTAAGATCTTTCCTTTTGTTATGACTGTGCATACCTTCCTAACAAACGAGACAACTGTAATATTCCATTTTCCGACTTTGGTTGAATAACAAAATCTTCTAATGTGTTCCGTATTGGTCCGGGTTTCTATTTCTTTAAATACAGAACTACCAGTCCTGCTTAGCACAGGCATAATAAGGTATTATGCCATGTATTATTATTTTAGTAGGGTTACACTCTGCCGCGTGGTTCCCGGGAAAGTGGAATTTGGACCCTATCTCTTCCCATGTGGTGTCGTACAAGGCGACTAAGGGATAGGGCTGTTTAACATCGGATAGATATATACAGCCCAGACTCAGCCTCAGATGCATGGCTCAGGTCAACAATAGTGCCTGAAATACGGCATTATGCTCACATAGAGCATGTCTAATTTTTCTTCGAAAAAAATCTAAATAAAAAGATATTATATAAGTTAGTAGTCTTAATTTTAGGATGTTTCTTTGTGTAGGCTAAATAAACTTCGTGAAGGATCTTGCCTCCTCTAGAGGCGGTGGTATGTGAAAATATCCATCATTGTTCTCTAACGCCGGGTAACCAGTGATAACATAATACTGTTAAGTACTTAAAACATTCACATGGGAAGGTTAAAAATTGATTTATTTATGTACTAAGCGCCTCCTAACTCCAAAAGGTTTATTAGTGTAATTCGATGGACATATCGAGGTTGCTTTGCTGATTATCTAATATGAGATTTTTCTTGAGGAGGTAGGACACGGCGGTATTTTCGCTTAATTGAGCAGTCCGACTGAGGAAATACCTCCGCCCTACAGAATACCGCGGTTATAATAACTTCGTGTTGTGATCCCGGCGGTGAGTAGGGTAGTCAGAGCTCACTGGAGAGTTTTTGTGCTGTCAGTGGGATGAGAAAGGCTGGTCCTGCTTTGTTCGTATCTAGTGTCTTAGCTTTGGACCGTCCCACTTATCAGCTTTTTTCTCTCGGTGTTTATTTTTGCAGCTGGTATTACCTCCTGACGCCACTAGCTGCAAAATTTCAGATTTAACACCTTGGACAACCCTAACTAAACAGTAATATTTATGTAGAGGAGACGTATAGGTTTATTGGTGTAATTAGACTGAACTGTGAACTGGATAGATGTTTGTTGTAATACGAGAAAGGAAATAAACAACGACGGCATATTGTCTTTACGCTGAATAACTTTTTCTTTCTGTATTGGAGATATTAATCGCTTGTTAAAATGAATTAACAAACAACTATATTTAGCAAATAAAATTTTATATATATCGCATATGTCACAAAGTAAAGAGGTGCAGGTGGTACTATTGGCACCACTGGAATTTAGAAAACAATTCAAACTGGTGCTATTAGCAACATTGGCAAGAAGGATTCGGGTCTAATAATCATAGGTTCCATCGGCTTCGATTAAGACCTTTCCCTCTCTAGCAGCGGTGGCGGTTGCTAGAACTGTACATTTTCTTCTAATCACTGGGTAATCTGCAATGAAATATTATGTATTCGTTTCTCATGTCTGACAACTTTCACAGGGTTTTTGATATGATTTTAAACAATAAACTATAGTTTTGGTCTCATATAATAATTGTTCATCAGCCCATTTCAACTTTCTATATAGGCATTACTATTGTAAATTTTAATGAGAACATTCGGACCACCTATTTTATACAAAGCACTCAACGACTTGATAAACTGCATAATTATTTCACCCAAGGATAAAACAATCTACCCTCCAATACAGACAAAGCCTTACACGTAGAGTAGTCCGAAGCAAGACCTGCCAGACTCGGAGCGCTGGTGCTTGGGTTCTTCACACTTTTGCTCAGCTCAGCCTCAAAATGTGTCATCCTCTCATCCCACCCAGTCATGATTGTAAAAAACGACTTTGTCATGGCATCCATTTTGATTGCTTTGTTCCGTGTTCAAGTATGATGCGAATATATTCCACTATGGATTTATTTGAATGGAGATAACACGTTCCCGGTTAGTACTCTAGGTTGACATTAAGTTTTGACTAAATTTATTTGTATAAAACAGATAAAAGCAGCAAAGTAGAATTTGGACCACCCTATCTCTTCCCATGTGGTGTCGTACAAGGCGACTAAGGGATAGGGCTGTTTAACATCGGATAGATATATACAGCCCAGACTCAGCCTCAGATGCATGGCTCAAGTCAACAATAATGCCTGAAATACGGCATTAGGCTCACATCGAGCATGACTAATTTTTCTTCGAAAAAAATATAAATAAAAAGATATTATATAAGTTTAAAATGGTAAATTTCTTTAAGTTGTTGGACTAGTCTTAATTTTTAGTTGTCTGCCACGGTCATGTTGTCATGGTGGTAGAAACTTGGTGGCACAAATTTGTCTCAAGTTTCGACCGGGTAGGTACCACCGTGCACTATTGCGAAAAACCCTCCATAGCAATTCAATCTCGGTTGGATTGTGTTCAGGGGTCAGCAAGTGCATAGCCGGGCAGAGGTGGTGGTTGTCGCAGCACTAGTGGGACCAGTGGGTCTTGGCGTAGTCTAGTGGGGATGGCGCGGGGCGATGCGCCGAACAGGGAGACCTGTAGAAACGGTGGTGCCGCTGGCCGCCCGCGGTATAGTATAGGGGCCCAACTGGGGTTAACCACCTTGGGAGGCTGCCTCACCAGGCCGCGCATAATCCCGATATGGTTCGTCGTGCCGGTTGGTGACCGGAATTGGGAGCCCGGCGACCATATTCGGGGGGGTACGGGGGCCCTTCCGTTCGCTGCGTCGGCTCTCGCCATGCCTCACATTCATAGATAAAACCAATATCCCGCGCTTTGTCACACGGTGCTGCGGCGGCAATCACCTCTTTTTTCACGCCTTCTCCCACCCAAACTCATGGCAGCGCAATTAAAGGAAATAGGCAACACAGCGGCTCGACACACTCCCAAAAGCTTGCTATTTGAGGTGGAGTCCACTAACATCTGTGGGCTCCATGCAAACCTCAACGCCGTCCACCAACACCTAGAGACGGCGAAACCTGCCATGTTTTTTCTAACGGAGACGCAAATACACCGCCCTGACGACACGACCTACTTGCTCTACCCTGGCTATGTTCTTGAGGAAAGTTTTCGTGCAAAAGCCGGGGTGTGCGTGTTTGTTAGGGCGGATGTTTGCTGTCGCCGTTTGCGCTGCCTAGAGGACCCATCCTTCTCCATCCTTTGGGTACACGTAGACCATGGCCCTACGAGTCAAATCTATGTGTGCCTCTACCGTTCCCATACAGGAGATGCTGAGACAACTCGACTCTTTGAATATCTGAGTCAGGCGGCAGATGGTGCGCAGGAGCGATTTCCGAATGCCGAATTGGTGTTTTTGGGGGACTTTAACGCCCACCACGAGATCTGGTTGGGCTCCTCCAAAACAGAAAATGCGGGAAGAGCCGCCCACGCGTTTGCTCTGGCGCACGGCCTGACCCAATTGGTGCACGAGGTCACTAGGATACCAAGAAGGTCGGGCCTAGCACCTTCTCTGCTAGACCTTCTGCTGACGAGTGATCCGGACCGGTACAGTGTATCGGTGCGAGCCGCTTTAGGCAACTCCGACCACTGTCTGGTCTGTTCCACGGTGCCCATTATAGCGCCCCCACGACCCGTGCAGGGGAAGCGGCGTCTCTGGCACTACTCGTCAGCGGACTGGGATGGACTTCGTGACTATTTTGCGTCCATCCCGTGGGTTGAGCGCTGCTTTGAAGGTAAGAACCCATCGGATTGTGCTACTGCTGTCGCCGGTGAGATCGGTCTGGGTATGGAATACTATATCTCATACACCGATGTCACCGGTGACCGCGGGGTGCGCCCTTGGTTCGGGCGCGAGTGTGCGGAAGCTGTTGAACAAAAACAGTCTGCGTACCGCGCTTGGGTAAGGGCGCGCGCCACGCGCCATCCCAATCTGGGCCACTTCAAGGCGGCGTACAACAGAGCCACAAAGGTCTGCAGAAGGGCCTACGTCAGAGCGGATGCCCTGCGCATAGCGCGGCTTGGTCAAGAGCTAGTGATGCATCCCACGGGAAGCCGTGGCTACTGGCGACTGGCTAAAGCCGTGCAAGCCAACTTCTGTCAGCCTTCGCTGCCTCCGCTGCGTAACCCTGATGGATCCCTGGCCCATGAGCCGCAAGAGAAGGCAAATCTGCTGGCTAATCTCTTTGCAGCCAACTCCCGAATCGATGATTGTGGTACGCAGCCACCAACACTACCCGACAGTGACCACGCGATGCCTGATATCCATATCAGGCAACGCGATGTCCGTGCAGTGCTGCAATCACTCGATGTCCGGAAAGCCAGTGGTCCGGATGGTATTCCAGCGGTAGTCTTGAAAAAATGTGCAGCGGAGTTGTCTCCAATGCTTACGCGCCTGTACCGGCTATCCTACAGTTCGGGTACAGTGCCTTTGCCTTGGAAAGAGGCGAATGTTCAGCCGATTCCCAAGAAGGGGGATCGCTCGGAGCCAGCCAACTATCGACCCATAGCCGTCACCTCAGTGCTGTGCAAAGTGTTCGAGCACATAATCAACAAACAGCTCATGCGGCACCTAGAGGATCACTCCTTAATTAATGACCGGCAATATGGCTTCAGACCGAAACGGTCAACGGGTGATCTTCTAGCATACGTTACCCATCTTTGGGGTGTGGCTATGGACAAGCACGGCGAGTCACTGGCAATTAGTCTTGACATCGCCAAAGCTTTCGATAGAGTCTGGCACAAATCGCTTCTTTCCAAGCTACCTGCCTTTGGTCTGCCTTCTGGGCTGTGCAACTGGGTTGCTAGCTTCCTGCAGGGGCGCCGTATTCGCGTCCTTTGTGACGGACGAGCTTCGGAGTTTCTGCAGGTTAATGCTGGCGTGCCCCAGGGGTCCGTCTTATCACCCACTCTCTTTCTTCTGCATATCAACGACATGCTGTCTACCGGCAATGTTCATTGTTATGCAGACGATAGCACTTTGCATGGGAGTTATCATGGACATCCTGCGGCCAAGCAGTCGGATATCGCGGAGAAAAGGCAGCTTCTTGTCACTGAGCTTGTCGGGATCCTGAATCACATTTCTCAATGGGGCTCTGAGAACCTGGTTGAGTTCAATGCCAAGAAGACGCAGGCATGTGCGTTTACAGCAAAAGTATCTTCTTTCCTTCCCCTCCCCACTCTTCAGAGCACGCCACTGCCACTGCAGGACAATCTCAATATCCTAGGTATGGATGTTCGCTGCAACCTGAATAACAAAAACTACATCGAAAGTATCATCAAAACAGCCTCACGAAAACTCGGAGTCCTGAACAGAGTGAGACGGTTTTTCACGCCGGAGCAGCGGTGTCTTCTATACAAGACACAAATTCGCTCCTGTGTGGAGTACTGCTCGCATCTCTGGGATGGTTCAGCAAAGTACTTACTAGATGCTCTCGACAGGTTGCAGCGACGTGCGGTCCGCATCATTGGGAATCCCGAGATCACGAACACCCTAGAACCTTTACAGCTGCGTAGAGATGTTGCGTCCATGGCTGTATTTTACCGTTTGTACCATGGGGAGTGTTCTGATGAGCTCTTCCAATTAGTCCCACCCTCCCCTTTCCTACACAGGACAACGCGTGCAGGTCTTAGATGTCATCCGCACACGGTGCAAAACATCCGATCAAGAACCAAGCGGTTCGGAGACTCTTTCCTCTGTCGCACCATTAAGGCCTGGAATTCATTACCAGCTCACGTGTTTCCTTCTTCCTACAGTCCCGGGTCCTTTAAGCGGGGCGTGAAAAAGCATATGATGAGGCCGTCAAGCTGAGTGTCACCATTGTCACACGGTATGTGTAAGTAATGGTGACCCTCTTTTCTGGGACTTTGCCTTCAGCTTACCATCAGGCAAGGCGAAGTCCAATTGACGTGTCCTATATAAAAAAAAAAAAAAAAAACCTAAGTTGTATAAAAAAATGAGAAAGGTAATAAATAACTTAAACACATTGTCTTGATATAGGTATTACGTTGTTCTGAGTGGCCGATATTTTGGCGATGTTGCCAGCACCATGATCACGGAGGAACTATAAATGGTAAATATCCCGATTAGTTTAATACTAACATTGTGGTGATGTTAAATAACTTTATTTTTCCATTTTGATTGGTATCAAATTCGCTCAAAAACGCTTTCGATCGCTATTGGTATTAAGCCACTATCTTTTTCGGCCAAAGCAAAGAGGTAGGCCCCGTACAGATACGGGCACACAAGAGGGTTCAACTGACCACTGAGCAGAAATTTTACCAGCCCAGTCAAGCACCCCAAGTTCTTAAGTTGTATATTTCAATATACAGAATTAATAATAAATAATCTTTATATCAGACCAATGATCTGTAGTGCTTGTAACAAAAATCTCATCTTATTGTTAGTAGACACACATAAATAACAAAAAGAGTATAAAAGTAGTTAAGTATGGTCACAACACTAAGCCACTGCCCACGTTTTAGTACATGCGTTCGTATCTAGTGTCTCAGCATTGGACCGTCCCACTTATCAGCTTTTTTCTCGGTGTTTATTTTTGTAGCTGGTATTACCTCCTGACGCCACTAGCTGCAAAATTTCAGATTTAACACCTTGGACAACCCTAACTAAATAGTAATAGTTATGTAGAGGAGACTTATAGGTTTATTGGTGTAATTAGACTGAACTGTGAACTGGATAGATGTTTGTTGTAATACGAGAAAGGAAATAAACAACGACGGCATATTGTCTTTACGCTGAATAACTTTGTCTTTCTGTATTGGAGATATTAATCGCTTGTTAAAATGAATTAACAAACAACTATATTTAGCAAATAAAATTTTAAATATATCGCATATGTCACAAAGTAAACAGGTGCAGGTGGTACTATTGGCACCACTGGAATTTAGAAAACAATTCAAACTGGTGCTATTAGCAACATTGGCAAGAAGGATTCGGGTCTAATAATCATAGATTCCACCGGCTTCGATTAAGACATTTCTCTCTCTAGCAGCGGTGGCGGTTGCTAGAACTGTACATTTTCTTCTAATCACTGGGTAATCTGCAATGAAATATTAGGTATTCGTTTCTCATGTCTGACAACTTTCACAGGGTTTTTTGATATGATTTTAAACAATAAACTATAGTTTTGGTCTCATATAATAATTGTTCATCTGCCCATTTCAACTTTCTATATAGGCATTACTATTCTAAATTTTAATGAGAACATTCGGACCACCTATTTTATACAAAGCACTCAAAGACTTGATAAACTGCATATTTATTTCACCCAAGGATAAAACAATCTACCCTCCAATACAGACAAAGCCTTACACGTAGAGTAGTCCGAAGCAAGAACTGCCAGACTCGGAGCGCTGGTGCTTGGGTTCTTCACACTTTTGCTCAGCTCAGCCTCAAAATGTGTCATCCTCTCATCCCACCCAGTCATGATTGTGAAAGACGACTCTGTCATGGCATCCATTTTGATTGCTTTGTTCCGTGTTCAAGTATGATGCGAATATATTTCACTATGGATATATTTGAATGGAGATAACACGTTCCCGGTTAGTACTTTAGGTTGACATTAAGTTTTGACTAAATTTATTTGTAAAAAGTAGATAAAAGTATATTTATTTCATTAAAAAAGCGAGAGATTAAAAACAGCTGTTTTAGTTGTAGAACTACCCACATCTTGTGGTATTTTATTATATAGGTATATTATTGTGTAGGCGATACTGTAAGATCTTTCCTTTTGTTATGACTGTGCATACCTTCCTAACAAACGAGACAACTCTAATATTCCATTTTCCGACTTTGGTTGAATAACAAAATCTTCTGATGTGTTTTCGTATTGGTCTGGGTTTCTATTTCTTTAAATACAGTACTACCAGTCCTGCTTAGCACAGGCATAATAAGGTATTATGCCATGTATTATTATTTTAGTTGGGTTACACTCTGCCGCGTGGTTCCCGGGAAAGTAGAATTTGGACCCTATCTCTTCCCATGTGGTGTCGTGTCGTACAAGGCGACTAAGGGATAGGGCTGTTTAACATCGGATAGATATATACAGCCCAGACTCAGCCTCAGATGCATGGCTCAGGTCAACAATAGTGCCTGAAATACGGCATTATGCTCACATAGAGCATGTCTAATTTTTCTTCGAAAAAAATCTAAATAAAAAGATATTATATAAGTTAGTAGTCTTAATTTTAGGATGTTTCTTTGTGTAGGCTAAATAAACTTCGTGAAGGATCTTGCCTCCTCTAGAGGCGGTGGTATGTGAAAATATCCATCATTGTTCTCTAACGCCGGGTAACCTGTGATAACATAATACTGTTAAGTACTTAAAACATTCACATGGGAAGGTTAAAAATTGATTTATTTATGTACTAAGCGCCTCCTAACTCCAAAAGGTTTATTAGTGTAATTCGATGGACATATCGAGGTTGCTTTGCTGATTATCTAATATGAGATTTTTCTTGAGGAGGTAGGACACGGCGGTATTTTCGCTTAATTGAGCAGTCCGACTGGGGAAATACCTCCGCCCTACAGAATACCGCGATTATAATAACTTCGTGTTGTGATCCCGGCGGTGAGTAGGGTAGTCAGAGCTCACTGGAGAGTTTTTGTGCTGTCAGTGGGATGAGAAAGGCTGGTCCTGCTTTGTTCGTATCTAGTGTCTTAGCTTTGGACCGTCCCACTTATCAGCTTTTTTCTCTCGGTGTTTATTTTTGCAGCTGGTAATACCTCCTGACGCCACTAGCTGCAAAATTTCAGATTTAACACCTTGGACAACCCTAACTAAACAGTAATATTTATGTAGAGGAGACTTATAGGTTTATTGGTGTAATTAGACTGAACTGTAAACTGGATAGATGTTTGTTGTAATACGAGAAAGGAAATAAACAACGACGGCATATTGTCTTTACGCTGAATAACTTTGTCTTTTTGTATTGGAGATATTAATCGCTTGTTAAAATGAATTAACAACTATATTTAGCAAATACAATTTTATATATATAGCATATGTCACAAAGTAAATAGGTGCAGGTGGTACTATTGGCACCACTAGAATTTAGAATACAATTTTAACTGGTGCTATTGGCAACATTGGCAAGTAGGATTCGTGTCTCATAGGTTCATACCGGCTTCGATTAAGACCTTTCCTCTTCTAGCAGCGGTGGCGGTTGCTAGAACTGTACATTTTCTTCTAATCACTGGGTAACCTGTAATGAAATAAAGGTATTCGTTTCTCATGTCTGACAATTTTCACAGGGTTTTTGATATGATTTTCAACAATAAACTATAGTTTTGGTCTCATATAATAATTGTGCATCTGCCCATTTCAACTTTCTATATAGGCAGGCAGACTTTTGGTCAGCTCAGCCTCAAAATGTATCATCCGCTCCTCCAACCCAGCCATGATTGTGGAAAAGGCCTTTGGCATGGCATCCATTTTGATTGCTTTATTCCGTGTTCAAGTTTGATGCGAATATATTCCACTATGGATTTATTTGTATGGAGATAACACGTTCCCGGTTAGTACTCTAGGGACATTAAGTTTTGACTAAATTTATTTTGAAAAAATAGATAAAAGTATATTTATTTCATTAAGAAAGCGAGAGATTAAAAACAGTTATTTCAGTTGTAGAACTACCCACATCTTGTGGTATATTATTATATAGGTATATTATAGTCACTAAAAAAATAATTTAAAAACTTACAGCACACAGTTCTGCAGAATATGTAGATGCAGTGCAATTGTTTTCCATTTTGATTCTATAGTGAAAATAGCTGGACAGAGAAGTGCATGAATTATGTAGAACCTAACTCGTCTCTCGTGTGGCACACCACAAGGGCACCTGGATACTCCAGGGGCCTACTAACACCTCTAGGACTAAGGTATGCAATGAGGATGACGATGATGATACACAGTTTTACCTGACCTGTATATGTTGTGGCAAAACACTCATGGCTTTCAGCAGTAATAAATTCATTACTTATTGTGACCATTAGATAGTGTTATTTATTGTCCTCTTAGTGCAATGCTTTGGTCATTTATTGGATTAAGTGCTTTTGAAAATCATAAAATTCTAGAATCAAGAGCGTTGGCCACGGAGCGCCTAAAGCTGTTTACCCACATAATTATCATATTTCTCTTCTAGGCGACTAAGGGATAGGGCTGTTTAATATCAGACAAATATATACAGCCCAGACTCAGCCTCAGATGCATGGCTTGAGTCAACAATAGTGCCCGTAATATGGCAATAGGCTCACCCCCTATTACGTGGGACCGAATACAATTATTGGTGAAATGTGGGTGTTAATTCCCCTCTGCCTAACCCTCCAGGGATAGAGGTGAGATTATATGTATGTTTTTATCGATCAAATATACGCCTAATTCACCTTTATTGGTATACATTTTAGCAAAATGTCAATATCGAGCATTTCTAATTTTTCTTCGCAAAAAAAATCTAAATAAAATGATATATAAGTTTCAAATGGTAAATTTCTTTAAGTTATTCGACTAGTCTTAATTTTAGGATGTTTCTTTGTGTAGGCTAAATAAACTTCGTGAAGGATCTTGCCTCCTCTAGAGGCGGTGGTATGTGAAAATATCCATCATTGTTCTCTAACGCCGGGTAACCTGTGATAACATAATACTGTTAAGAACTTAAAACATTCACATGGGAAGGTTAAAAATTGATTTATTTATTTACTTAGCGCCTCCTAACTCCAAAACGCTTATTAGTATAATTAGATGGAAATGTGAGGTTTTTTGGCTGTTTATTTAGTATGAGATTTTTCTTGAGGAGGTAGGACACGGCGTTATTTCCGCTCAATTGAGCAGTCCGACTGGGGAAGTACCTCCGCCCTACAGAATACCACGGTTATAATAACTTCGTGTTGTGTTCCCGACGGTGAGTAGGGTAGCCAGAGCTCACTGGAGAGTTTTTGTGCTGTCAGTGGGATGACCAAAGGCTTTTCCTCTACACTGACGGCACCAAATCTTTGTTCTTACGGGGTCGGTAGCACGGACGTGACTCCACTGGTGTTACACACGTTTATAGGTCATGGTAACCACTTTTCATCAGGTGGGCCATGTGCTGGTCTGCCACCTAAGTTGTATAAAAAAAAATGAGAAAGGTAATAAATAAGTAAAGGTACAGTGTCTTGATATAGGTATAATGTTGTTCTGAGTGGCCGATATTTTGGCGATGTTGCCAGCACCATGATCACGGAGGAACTATAAATGGTAAATATCCCGATTAGTTTAATACTAACATTGTGGTGATGTTAAATTACTTTATTTTTTTCATGTTGATTGGTATCAAATTCGGTCGAGATGTGAAAAGAGTGCCAAAAAGTGGGAACAAATTTGTTCCTGCTTAAAATGAATTAACAAACGACTGACTGAACTTTGAATGAACTTTCTTTTGAAATGAACTTTCTTTTTTTAAATCATGTATAAGAACTTCAAGGGTGAAAATAAAATACATGATTACAAAACGTTAAGCAGTTAATTTAGTCACAATTAATGTGAAAAAAGTTAGAGCACTTTGATTATAAGTGAAAATAAGTGCAAATTGTGGTCATGAAAAAATACTGAATAATCATGCATGGCATTCCCATGAAGAATTTGAATCTCATCAAATATTGTAGGTTCCACCTGCTTTGAGTGAGATCTATCCTCCTCTAGAGGCGATGGCAGGTGCTTAAAATACTAAAAGTGTTTATTTTCTTCTAAACACTGGGAAATTAGTCGCACCGTTAGGGTCTGGAATTCATTACCAGCTCATGTGTTTTTTCTTCCCAGTACCGGGTCCTTTAAGCGGCGCTTGTAAACGTATGTGATGAGGCCGTCAAGATGAGTATCACCATTCTAATATGGTATATGAAAGTAACGGTGACCCTCTTTTCTGAGATTGTGCCTTTAGCTTAACATCAGGCGAGGCGAACTCTAATTGACGTATCCTATATTAAAAAACTCTACTTATGTACATACATATAATCACGCCTTTATCATCGAAGGGTTAGGCAGAGGTGAATTAACACCCACATTTCACCAATCATTGAATTCGGTCCCACGTAATAGGGGGTGAGCCTATTGCCGTCTTCCGGACACCGTGTTGACTCAAACCCTTGTATCCGTGCCTGAGTCTGAGCTGTATATATCTGTCTGATGTTAAACAGCCTTATCCCTTAGTCGCCTTGTACGACACCGCATGGGAGGAGATGGGGTGGCCCAAATTCTACTCTGCCGGGAACTACGCGGCAATCTACTTGCAATAAATTAATAGATATTCTTAAGTATACTAGAGAAATAGTGTGTGATAACTATAACTAACTGAATACCGCATGTTCTATTGGCTTCGAGTAGGTTCTTTCCTCCTCTAGTGGCGGTTACAATTGTATGGAGTGTTTATTTTCCTCTTACCACTGGATAACTAGCCGTGAAATAATATTCTTATATATTCGTGACGTATATCTGAAAACTTTCACAGGGGTGAGTTGATTTAACTTTCGAAACAAATTATGATTTTGGTCCTACATAATAGTTGTGTATCTGTCGATGTCAACTTTCTTCAAAGGCGGTAGGTACTGTATTTAACGAAAATATTTGTACCACCTCGTACAAGTCTTTCAAGGATTTCCTTTTCTACCTCTCCTTATTGGGATAGATTGACAAACAAAAAATATAGGTATTTAAACTATCATGGTCACTAACATCAGTATCAAAATAAACGGGATATTTACGGGAAACTCAAAACAATGAAACATGGTAAATATCCCGTTTATTTTGATACAGAAACAAAAAAATATATTGACATAGATTGAAAATAAAAAAGATATTTGGGTTTTAAATTGTTTATTATTAATTTTCTCTAGATATTCTTCTAGTCTTCATTTTAAGAGTATTTCTTTGTGTAGGGAATATCACTGCAATTTTCTTCACTGGCTTCATTGGGATCACGGGCTTGAATATCTCAGGCTGAAATAGCCTCGTGAGGGATGTTTCCTCCTCTAGTGGCGGTGGAATATGAAAATATTCCTCATTTTTTTCCAACCACCGTATAACCTGCGAAGAAATAATACTGTTAAGTGCTTAAAACATTCATAAGGGAAGGTTGAGAATTTAAAACACACATTCATGTAATTTTTGATATTGTCAACATACTAAATGTCAGTAGTACTGTAAATTTTAAATAATATGTCTGAGGCATTAAGGTTTATTAAATAAATTAAGAAATAAAAAACTTACCTTCCAATGGTCTGAAGATGACGAACTTGGTACTTCCATATTATTGATGTTGAATTTGGTTGACATACTAGTGTACAAGTACAAATGAAGCAGGACCTAACTTATTCCTGCTTATATTTGACGAAAACCAAATTAAGAAATGACCACAATTAGTAAATAATGTCTAAATTTTAATTTTTGAATCATTAAGAAGTAGATACTTAAAAGGTTATTATATTTAATGACATATTTACTGCTCTAAGTATTTTTTTTCTATCCTCGTATTATAACTAACATATCAATCCATCTAATTACACAAATAAACTTATACAACATTTGATACATTATTAATTTTATTTAATTTTTCTTTTTGATTTTTTACTTTTCATGTTTATTTTTGTTGTTGTAGTTATAGGTTGTGGTTGTGTAAGTTCTCACAGGGGTAGATTAAGTTTATTAAATCATATCGTTCACCTATGTAAATAATGGTTCCAGTCCGACCTAATATATTGCTATATACTATGTGGGACCGAAACTTGTCCCTATTTTGCGGGAAGGGCTGCTCAGGACTTCGCTCTGACCTATGGGCTCTCCCAACTTTTTTCTATCCTCGTATTATTACAAACATATCAATCCATCTAATTACTCAAATAAACATATACAAAACATGATACATTGTTATTTTTATTTACTTTTTCTCTTTGATTTCTTTCTTTTCGTGTTTTTTTTTGTTTGCGCTGATAGTAAAATTTGTATTTTCCCGCTCAATAGTAGTAGTATATCGAATAATTCAAATCATCTCTCAACTGATTGACACTGAACACACGCTTCCTATACCCATCTCCCTCCCGCACTACCTTTAAAGTGAGATAGCAATAGTTTTCGCCCTGCCCAATTGTTGAAATGGCCGCATCTTCACTTCCGCAAAAAACTAGCATCATCAATGGCGGCGGCGCGCGCGACTCTCGGAAGTTAATAGTATTTGTTGGATTTTGACCGCTTTCATAGACTTTTACCGATCGGATTGTGCCTCTCGTGTCTCTCAAGTGATTTAGTGAAGTGGGCAGCAGCTCCTGAGCCAGGAAGAGAAGACCGGTGCACCGGCTCCGACAGCACGTGGCGTCATAAAGGTTAGTGCGTCCTCTCCTAATTTCTTGGTTGCATCACCTATCTTGTTTGTTGTGTAAAGTGTCATCTGAAATATTTAGCTTCATCCCCCGCAGAATACAGTCCACTAGCTCACGTGGCGTGAGAATCGCGCCACCAATTTTTGTTGTAGTAGTTATAAGTTGTGGTTGTGTAAGTTCTCACAGAGATAGATTAAGTTTAATAAACATATTGTTCAGCTATGTAAATAATGGTTTCGGTCCCACATAATATATTGATATATACTGTGTGGGACTGAAACTCGCCCCTGCTGGACTAGCATGCGAATTCGATATCAATATAGAAAGACAAAGTACTTCAAATACAAAACTATGTACCGGTTTTTTATTTCTATGCTTGTATTATAACCAAAATATCAATCCATCTAATTACACAAATAAACTCATACAAAATATGATATTTTATTATTTTTATTTACTTTTTCATTTAGATTTTTTACTTTTCGTGTTTATTTTTATTGTTGTAGTTGTGTAAGTTCTCACAGGGCTAGATTAAGTTTAATAAAACATATCGTCCAGTTATGTAAATAATGGTTTCAGTCCGACATAATATATTGATATATACTGTGTGGGACCGAAACTCGTCCCTGCTGGACAAGCATGCGAATTCGATATCAATATAGAAAGACAAAGTACTTCAAATACAAAACTATGTGCCGTGTGTTTTGTATATCTTTGCTCGTATGATAACAAACATGTCAATCCATCTAATTACACAAATAATCAAATACAATATGTGATACATTATTACTTATTATTACAATTTACAATAGTAAATATTAGTTAAACAGATTTGTTGAACTGACGGTTTTTCTCATGTACGACGGTATTCCCGTCTCAATTGAGCAGTCTGACTGGGAAATACAGAATACCACAGTTATAATAACCTCGTATCGTGTTCTCGGTGGTGATTTGGGTAGCCAGAGCACACTGGAGAGTTTTTGTGTTTTCAGTGGGAAGACCAAAGGCTTGTCCTGATTGTGTCTTAGCACAGAAACTCTCTATTGTTACAGAGTCGGCAGCATGGGTGTGATTCTCCTGGTGTTGGTACGGTAACTCCTTTCCACCAGGTGGGCCATGTGCTTGTCTGCCACCTAAGTTGTGTTTAAAAATAAACCTGTACATTATTCACACGCTTACGATGTGGCGGGTGGAAGCTATTTTTAATAAATTTAGAAGCTTGATGTCAAGACTTTTAGCAATTAAGCACCAGTCTAAGTAGTTCAATTGATACATAATTACTTGAGTAAAGAGGTGCCGATGTGAGAACTCAGGATCCAATTTTGAAAAACACTACGATAATGATGAGTTAACGATTTTATTAATGACCGTGTGCTTGCAGTCGCCTACCTGACGGAAAGTGGTTAGCGTAATCTATGGACGTATGCAACACAAGAGATGTTGCACTTGTGCTGTTAACTCTGAAGAAACCTTCTAATGGCCTTCTTTAGGAACACCATATTGTAGTAGCTTGGATAAACAATATGAGATGGGGGGGGGGGAGGGAGGTAAAGAGATATTTTGTGCCTCCAGTGTATATGACAAAGCAAGGCGTTACCGGTTCGGGAAACGTACAGCCTGCGGGCGGTCAGTGGATAACCGTTTCACGGGGTCTCCCTGACCACTGCACCAACATTTCACGCCCTCACCAGTCAGTGGTGTCAATTTAATCTTACCTAATGAAGCCTACCTAATGTACCCCGGGTATAAACTCAAGCACAACGTTATGAGTCACGCCGGGGTATGCTTGTACGTCTGGGATGGTATTTGCTGCCGCCGTCTCTATGGTCTTGAGGACAGGGACCTGTCAAGTCTATGGGTACGTATAGATCACAGTGGCCACACCCATATCTATGCGTGCACAGGTCTCAGAGCAGTAACCTGGGCACGGCTCAACTGTTTGAGCACCTGCAACGGTCGGCGGACAGGGTAATTGTGCAGAACCTATGGGCTCTCTCAACTTCATTCCACAGTTTTTTCCTTACTTTGTACACAGGTCCTTTTAATTTTTTAATGAATTCTTCACCGTATTCAGTTTAAGAATACTCATAAAAAAATTAAGGGCCAATAAATATACAAACGCCTATAACTTGGAGCGCCGTTTAATTAACTTGAGACTTTTACTGTAAATTGAAAAAAGTAACAACATTTGTATAGGCTGACGTCATTAAGTTAACTCAATGATACTGTCTCGAAGGAAATTATATTTTTCTACAAAGAGAGCCAAATGTATCTTTTGAACTTTATTTAACATAGTTGAGCTTTGGATGAGGCTATCTGGATTATAAATCGTATATCTTTGAATATTGTATTTTATTGTACCCCAAAATAACGGTCTAGAGATTTATTTTGTACCATTTTTTTATACCACGTTGGTGGCAGACAAGCACACGGCCCACCTCGTGGAAAGTGGTAACCGTGGCCTATGGACGTTTGTAACACCAGAGGAGTCACAGTCGCGCTGCCAACCCTGTAAGTACAGAGTTTCTGTGCCGTCAGTGTAGAAGACAAACCAGGACAAGCCTTTAGTGTTCCCACTGACGCCACAAATTCTCCAATGAGCTCTAGCTACACTACTCACCGCTGGGAACACAACACGAAGTTATTATAGCCGCGGTATTCTGTAGGGCGGAGGTACTTCCCCAGTCGGACTGCTCAATTGGGTGGAAATACCGCCGTGTCCTACCTCCTCTCAGTGTACCCATTTCAGTGGCAGTCAAGCACATGGCTCAATGGACGAGAAGTGATTCCCGTGGGATGTGAAAATCCCCGCTTAAAGATCTGTCGAGGCCTTCTTTTTTTCAAGATTCAGGGTCCTACATTATAATATCAACAGTATCTGAAATGCTAACCCATATATCAAGAATTTCACTATTATCCGCGGGCACTGTAGTCAATTAATGGACTGAATATTAAAAAACTACCTAAATATATTAATGAAGATAATAATAATAGACTCACCGCCAGTTAGGTGGGACCGAATGCAATGTATGGTGAATTAATAGTGTTAATTTACCTCCGCCTAATCCTCCGGGAATGACCGTGTGATTTTATATGTTGTCGTAAAGAAATATTACCAGCCTATTACCTAGTCATTACCCTCTTTATTTAATTTGTAGCGAGTACCTCCGCCCTATAGAATACCGCGTTTATAATAATTTCGTGTTGTGTTCCCAGCGGTGAGTAGGGTAGCAAGAGCTCACTGGAGAATTTGTGCTGACAGTGGGAAGACTAAAAGCTTGTCCTGCTTTGTCCTCTACACTGACGGCACAGAAACTCTGTGCTTACAGGGTCGGCAGTGCGAGTGTAGCTTCTCTGGTGTTACACACGTCCATAGGCCACTGTAACCACTGTCCATCAAGTGGGCCGTGCGCTTGTCTGTCAACTAAGTGGTTAAAAATAATAGATGTGTGTCAACATACCACTGGTAAACTCCAGATGGTTTGTGTACCTTGTAAGTAATTTGAAATAAAAAAAAATTTATATATGCATACATGTAAGCATAATGCTATTCTAGAAGCCATTAATCACCTACTAAATAATATAACGTATATTAATTTGAAGCGCTTTATGTAAGCGAACTGTATGTGCATATGCAGAAGAATTTATCTTTTATTAAAATCTTGTAGTGTCACTTGCAGCCGTGGATCCTCTTCACTGCAAAACGAAATAAAGCTAGCTGTTCAGGTACCTGGCAGATTAACCGTACCTATTATATTTTGTGATATTTTTATAATATAAAGCTGAAAAGAGAAAAATACTTTTTGTTATCCAATATAATTTTTTTTATATAGGACACTACTTGACTTCACCTCGCCTGATAGTAAGCTAAAGGCAAAGTCTCAGGAAAGAGGGTCACCATTACAGACACTAAGTGATACAATGGTGGCACTCAGCTTGGCGGCCTCATCAGATACTTTTTCACGCCCCGCTTAAAGGCCCCGGGACTGTAGGAAGAAGGAAACACGTGTCAGGTGCCAGGTCTTGGTGGTGCGGTAAAGAAAAGAGTCTCCGAACCGCTTGGTGTGCACAGTGTGAGGGTTGACATCTAAGGCCTGCACATGTTGTCTTATGTAGCAAAGGAGAGGGTGTGATTAGTTGGAAGAGCTCATCAGAACACTCACCATGGTAGAGACGGTAAAATACAGCTAAGGAAGCAATATCTCTACGCATCTGCAAAGGCTCGAGGGTGTTCGTGACCTCAGGGTTCCCAATAATTCGGACCGCGCGTCGCTGCAACCTGTCGAGAGCATCTAGTACATATTATCACGCCTTTATTCCAGGAGGGTTAGGCACAGGTGAATTAACCCACATTTCAACAATTATTAAATTCGGTCCCACGTAACAGGAGATGAGCCTATTACCGTCTTCCGGGCACTATTGTAGACTCAAGCAAGGGCTGTATAGTATATACCTGTCTGATGTTAAACAACCTATCCTTTAGTCTCCTTGTACGACATGGGAAGATATAAGGTGGTGGGGATATATATCCATTTCAGCTCTTGTGTTGTTAGTCAGCATCCTTGCTAGAAATAATTATACTACTTCTCATAATCTTCATAAGTAAGTAAGTATGTATCTCTTTATTGTGCGCACCAAGGATAAAACATGTGTTATTAGTAGGCTCATTGTAAGTATAGACAATAAGCGGCCTTATCGCACAGTGGCAATTTCTTACAGGCAACCATTGGTAAAGTGAGATTTAACACGTTAAGCGCTACGTGTGTACTGTAATATACAACCTAGTGGAAAGCCGCTGTATCCTAGAGTACTCAACTTCAGAGGCCAGTGTATTGGTGAATATACACCGGTCAGAACATTTTCTTTGGCAATCTTGAACGCCTGGCCCTGACAAATTATTTGGTATATCTGGGTATAGAAGTATAGTTTAGGAGTTACACATTTTTAAGAATGAAAAAAAATACAACCCTTTGTAATTTGCCTGACATAAACTGTATATTTGACATTATTATCGTAAAACTTAAATATAATTATTGTAAAACTTAATAGAAATAAATAATTAATTGATTGCATGAGTGACATAAACTGTATTTTTGACATTACTACTGTAAAACTTAAATATTATTATTGTAAAATTTTGATATTTCTACACCTGGTTATGGTAGAATATGTTTGAACAACTGTAATAACATAAAGACATCAATGTACCATATTCTTAGAAATAAATAATGATAATAATTATTATTATTACAATGTTATTTCAATAATCTTCAGTCTTTTTATTTATTTGTTCTTATTATTTTTATTTATTCTACATATTTTTCTATTATCATCAGTCTTTTCTACGCTTTTTTTCTATTTTTCCATAATCAGCCTTTTATCATTTGTGTTTTGCACAATCATGTCAGCCTTTTTATTTCAATCAATCAGTCAATCAGCACACTGCAGTCCATTGCTGGACATAGGCCTCTCCCAATGTGCGCCATTTTCTCCGACCCTCCGCCTTCCGCATCCAGTCTGTCCCAGCCACCTTTTTCAGGTCGTCAGTCCATCTGGCTAGGGGGCGTCCTACCTTTCGTTTACCTTCTCGCGGTCTCCACTCTAGGACTCGTTTGCTCCAACGGCCATCGGTCCTTCGGCAAACGTGGCCAGCCCACTGCCACTTTAACTTGCTTATTTTGTGGCCTATGTCGGTAACTTTGGTTCTCTGTCGAATAACCTCGTTCCGAATTTTATCCTTCAGAGAAACTCCAAGTATAGCTCACTCCATAGCCCGCTGCGCGACTTTTAAGCTATGGACCAGCCCCACTGTAAGTGTCCACGTTTCGGCACCGTAAGTCATAACAGGTAGGACGCACTGTTCAAAGACCTTTGTTTTGAGGCATTGCGGTAGGGGTGAAGAGAAAACTCGACGTAGTTTGCGAAATGCTGCCCAACCCAGTTGGATTCTTCTGGCTAGTTCTTTCTCGAAGTTGTTTTACCGAGCTGGATAACCTGCCCCAGGTAGACATATTTTTGAACAACTTCGAGTGTCGCCCCTTCGATGGCAATCGATCTCGGTGCAACATGTTCGTAGAACATAATTTTGGTTTTATCCAAGTTTACACCAAGGCCGACGCGTCGAGAAGCTCCATCTAGGCTATGCAGCATTTCGCCCAGTTGTTCCAACGATTCCGCTACTATGACGATGTCATCGGCGAACCGAAGATGTGAGATGTACTCACCGTTAATGTTTATACCCCGCCCAGTCCAATTCAGAGTTTTGAAGACGTCCTCCAACGCGTTGGTGAATAGTTTGGGGGATATAACATCTCCCTGTCTCACTCCACGTTGGAGGCTAATAGGTTTCGTCTTCTGGTCTTGGAGCTGGACGGACATTGTGGCAGTGTCATACAAGCATCTCAGCACCTCGATGTATCGCCAATCGACACGACACCGCTGTAGGGCATCCAGAACTGCCCAGGTTTCGATGGAGTCGAAGGCTTTTTCGTAGTCCACAAACGCCATACACAGCGGCTGATTGTATTCTTGGGCCTTTTCTACAATCTGCCGAACAGTATGGATGTGGTCCACGGTGCTATAACCTTTTCGAAACCCGGCTTGCTCCGGTGGTTGGAATTCGTCGAGCTTACCCGCAAGACGATTTGTGACGACTCTCGAGAACAGCTTGTAGACATGACTCAGGAGTGAGATGGGCCTGTAGTTCTTCAGCAAGGTCTTATCTCCTTTTTTGAAGAACAGTATCACCGCACTCCCGCTCCATGCCCTAGGTGTTAGACCTTGTAGGATGACGGAATTAAAGAGGCTTGCTAGCTCTTTCAGGATTGGAGTTCCGCCTGCTTTCAGGAGCTCAGTAGTAATACCGTCATCACCTGGGCACCTGTTGTTTTTCAGTTGTCTGAGAGCCGCCTCCAACTCGCACTGCTCGATATCGGGTATCTCCTCGGTGTAATGGCGCGTAAGTGGGGCTCTGTGGTCTTCATCGCTGTGTCCCGTAGGTTTACTCGTCCGTGATGCATATAGCTGTCCATAGAACATTTCGATCTCATCGAGAATCTCGAACCTTGAGGCAGTCATTTTACCATCCGCAGTTTTAAGTTTCGTCAGATGGGGCCTCCCCAACTGCTGAGCGAACACTTTCGACCCCCTATTTCGCTCAATCGCCTCCTGGACGATATGGGTGTTGTAGCGTCGGAGGTCGCGTCTAATCAGCTTTTTAATTTGTCGGTTTAAGGCTCTCTCATCTGACGAAGACGACGATGTGGATGACTTCTCACGTCTCTTTCTCATAAGTTCGAGAGTCTCAGGAGAGAGCTTGGACTCTCGCTGTTTGCGTTTCCCGGGAAAGAACTTTCGAGACACTTCCTGCAATGTTTTGACCACTGTGTCGGTTTTCTCGTCAATGCCGTTTGTGGTTTCCTTTTTATTTATTTATTCTAATTAGTTTTCAGTCATTTTCAGCTTTTTTATTTATTTATTTTTCTTATTCTACTTCCACTTTTTTCTATTTACTGTGAACTTCGCTGAAACAGGGTTTGCAGTAAAAAAAATATACATAGAGCAAACGATTGCTACTTGGGCAGCGAATTTTCTTTGGTCAGGTTAGGTGTTTCCCTTTTTGTTACATTCTTGCACCTTTCTCCTTCATCTTCAGAGGAATTCTGACCAGATTGTCTACCAATAAGTGTTGTGTGACCCTGGGATTTGGGGTTGTTGCTGGCACAGGAATGGCGCAATATTTCATGAATACAGCATCAATTTCTCCCGGAAAGCTTAACGCCGGCTCCTGAGCCATTTTTTGTTTTGGAGCCGTCAGTGTATACGCGTACCTCTTCGATACCGGAGTAGTCCTTTTCCTCGGCCTGTTTTGTTATTTGGTATTTTTTGTTCCAGGAATATTGTTTAAAAGTTCTATCGCAGGGGGCGGCCATCAGTGGCCGATGCTTTAGGGCTCGTCCAAAGATTGTGGTATGGGGACTGTCGTAATAGTTGCCCCAGAGTCCCAGGTGCCACAACCTAATAGCGGTGATGGTGGCCTCCTGTTGGATGAACAGGTCAAGCGGCACTATGTTGAGGGCTATCTCCATAGCAGCGGTTGGAGTGGTTTTCATGCATCCATAGGTTGATGAGCAGGCCAGCCTCTGGAAGGATTTTAGCCTGGCAATCACGGTAGAAAACTCTGTTCGAGTTCACCATACTAAAGCCCCATAGGTTAGCATGGGTCTGATCACTGCTGTGTATAACCACAGAGTTATTTTGGGTGAGAGTCCCCATGTAGCACCCATCATTCTTTTACATTGGTAAAAGGCAATTGTGCACCTGTTCAGTTTGTGTTCAAGGTGTTGGTTCCAGAGCAATTTGCTGTCGAGAATAACCCCTAGGTATTTGACTTCTTCCCTAAGTGTTAGTTCGATTGCAAAGAGTTTTGGGAGCTTGTATGGGCCCAGTACTCTTCGGTTTGTGAACATTATTAGTTCTGTTTACTGGGGGTTGACCGATAGGTCATGCTTCTTGCACCAGATTTCGATTATTTTGAAAGCCGATGCGATCCTGTGATCGTATATGGCACTTTCGAATAACCCCGATTCTAGGATCGTAATATCGTGCGCATAGCCTACAGTGAAGAGGTTATTTGCGTTTAGATCCGTTACAAGCTAGTCCACCACCAGGTTCCATAACAGGGGAGAGAGTACTCCTCCTTGTGGACATCCTCTGCTTACGATACCCCGAGTAGTGGAGTTGACTGTAAGTTGCACCGCCCTCTGTTTAAGCGTATTGTCGATCCATTCGACAAGCGTTGAAGGTACGTCATGGTCGAGAAGTGTTTCAGTGTTAGTATCTGGGTTCTAATCACTCTATCGCCTAATCGTTCGAGTGTTTTTAGTAGAAATGAGATCAGGCTGATGGGTCTAAATGTATTTGCCTGAGTGTAGTCACTTCTACCTGGTTTGGGGATGAATATTATTTTTACCTCCCGCCATTTCAAGGGTATGTAGCGGTGTGCGAGACAACCTTGTAGTAGTTTAACAAGGTAGTCTGCTATGATGGGGCCGCTCCATTTTAGGAGTCCTGGAAATATGCCATCCAAGCCTGCTGCCTTGAAAGGTAATAAGGTGTTGATTGCCCATAACAGTTTTTCTTTGTTAATGGTTTCTCGAGCAACCTCCCAGTCTTGGTGACTGGTTGGTCGTTCATTTGTGCCCACCCATGAGTATTCGGTTGCTAGTTTGCATACAGGGAAGTGAGTGGTTAATAGGATTTCGCTTGTTTCGGCGTCGTTTTTAGTAAAGGTGTTATCTGGTTTTTTGAGGCACCCAATGGATTGGTCGTGCTCTTTTGAGAGGCAAGCTTGGACCTTGGATGCCTGGTTACTAGTTTCGATGTTTGTGCAGAAGCGTCTCCAGCACTCTACGCTTCTCTGACGTATTTCTTTTTATATCTTTTTTTTGTGTTTTGGTACATCTCCCAGTCAGTCTGTTCCCTGGTGTTCTTAGCCCTGTTGAAAAGTCTTCTCAACTTGCATCGTAGCTTCTCAAGGGACAAACCCCACCATTGTCGCCCTTTTCCAACCATTGGTGTGGTGAGGGGGCAGGACTGCTCGTAGCTAGAAATGAGAATTGAGGTGATTTCGTTTGTGCAGTTGTCTAGGTCGGTGATTTTGAGGTTTTCTGAGGGCTTTTGTAGTTTGTTAAACCTTGTGCTAACTAGACTTACAATTTTTTGTTTGTTTGTATTGCGTAGCTGCCTACATGGTTTTGGTTTTGGTAGCTCTATGTTTTCGATTCGATTTGATTCTGCATAACAGAATCGAATCCATCTGTGGTCTGAGCATGTGGCCTCTTCAGACACATGCCACCTGGTGATGGATTTTTCTATTCTGGCTGACGCTAGGATGAGATCTATTACCATTTGATGACGAGTGTTAACGAACGTGGGTTCGGAACCTTGGTTTAATAAGTTAAAATTGTTTGTGAAAATGAAATTAAGCATTTCCTCCGGATGCTTCTGTTGAACAAAAAGCTGGAGATCCATTCGCACAGTCCCTCGGGGAGTCCATAATGTGGCAACTTCGCAAGAAGACCTTTATGCCAGACCCGATCGAAGGCCTTCGCTATATCGAGGCTAACCGCTAGTGCCTCACCCCGACTCTCGATGGCCTGCGCCCACCGGTTTGTGAGATATACAAGAAGGTCACCGGTAGAGCGACAGTGGCGAAAGCCGTACTGTCGATCGCTCAGTAGATCGTTTCCCTCAAGGTATCTCAGGAGCTGTGTATTAATAACACGCTCCATTACCTTCGCGAGAAGGGAGGTGACAGCGATAGGCCTGTAATTGGTCGGATCGGTCCTGTCACCTTTTTTAGGTACAGGGTGCACGAATGCGGTCTTCCACGAGGTTGGGTCCCGCCTTGTGGAGTATTATAGTGCAAAAAGACGTGTAAGTACAGGGCACAGCTCGGGGGCACAGTGTTTTAGCACCATCGCCGGTATACCGTCCGCCCACTCGACTTCCGAACATCTAGGGACTTAAGCTCGCCCCGGACCACCCGTTGCGTGATTTTAACTTCAGTCATGGAAGCACCACAGCTGGGAATTATCGGTGGTTCGGCGTTCCCGTCGTTCATAGTCGAGTTTGACGCAAAGAGATTACCCAACAGATCGGCTTTCTCCTTAGCGCCATGGGCCAGACTACCAACTGATTTTTGCAGCGGTGGAAGGCTAGACTGGCAGAAGTTTCCCTAGGCAGCTTTAGCGAGCTACCAAAATGCACGACTGCCAAATGGGTAGCACGCAAGCCGCTCGTCAATTGGGCCGATGAACTCAAAATTAGCTCTGGCCGTAGCTTTTTTACTAGACCTCGAGGCGGCATTCAACTTTCGCTTCACTTCAGCGATATTTGGATCTTTATTAGAAAGAGCCGTGGTCCAAGCCCTGTATGCAGATTGCTTTTGGTCTCTTGCTTCTCTGCAAGGCCTATTAAACTACGGGCGTTTGCTCTCTAATGTTGCAATCCAGCGGTTTAGAATATAGCATTCCATACCCGCTAGGATCGCATCAGCTACTGCTGTTGCACAGGAGCTGGGATCATTTGAAATGAAGCAAAGCCGCCTCCACGGGTACGACGCGAAGAATTCTCGCAGTCGATCCCAGTCTGCCGACTTGTAGTGTCAGTCATGCCGCCATTGAGGTGGCCGCGGTGGTTCAGGCCGCGTGAGAGTCACTTGCGCCCGAACGAAGCTGTGGTCCGAAGTACCAAGTGGTGCTTCCACAGTTACTGAGTATTCGTCCAGGCGCTAAGTCAGCAGAAGGTCCAGTATAGAGCTTCTGTGGGTCTCTATTTCTGGTGTTTTAGTAATAGAATGCACCAGTTGAGAGAATCCATAGGTCAGTGCAAAGTCATGAGCAGCCCTGCCCGCAAAATCAGTTCTAGGAGACCCCAGCCACTCTACGTGGTGAGCGTTGAAGTCCCCCAAGAATTCTAAATCTGCGGTAGGGTATTGCTCAATTACCTTGTCCGCAGACCGCTGCCGATGCTCAAACAATTGAGCTGTACCCAGGTCACCGCTATGTAGCCGCACGCAAAGATACGGGTGTGGCCACCGTGATCCGTACATACCCAAAGAGTTGACAGGTCCCTGTCTTCAAGGCTTTGAAGACGGCGGCAGCAAATATCATCCCGGACGTACAAGCATACCCCGGCGCGACTCAGGAAGTTATTCTCGAGTTTGTACCCGGGGTACATTAAGTAGGCTATAACGGCTGGGCATGATATTTGCGTCTCCGTCAGAAAAAACAAGGTGGGCTGCGCGGTCTCTAAATAGAGATGGACCGCGTTGAGGTTGGTGTGTAGGCTCCTGATTTTACAGAAATCCACATGTACTGTGGACGATGGTGATTTTACAGAAATCCACATGACTGTGGTAACGTTTTTCTTGTTATTTCTTTTCATGACCTTTGTGATGGGTGGGGGGAGGAAGGTAAAGAGAGTTTCTGTGCTCCCAGTGCAGAAGACAAAGCTAGGCTTCATACCACCATAGACGAGCTGGGGTTGTGTAACTGGCTGGCACGGCGGGCGGAAGGGCCCCCAGTCCCCTCCCAAATACTGTAGCCGAGTCCACTCCGGTTTCCTCCTCCGGCATGACTATAGCATAGGGCACTTTACACAGGCTGCTGGTTCAGCCTCCTGGGGCGGAGACTAAGTAATCCCCAGGTTCGGGAACCGTACAGTCTGCGGACGACCAGCGGATAACCGTTTCACCGGGTCTACCTGACCGCCGCGCCAACGTTTCACGCCACTACAAGTCAGTGGTGTAAATTTTAGCTTACGGTCTTTCCACTGACAGCACAAAACCTCTCCAGTGAGCTCTGGCTACATTACTCACCACCGGGAACACAACACAAGGTTATTATAACAGCGGTATTCTGTAGGGCGGATGTACTTCCCCAGACGGACTGCTCAATTTGAGACTTGAGTCTTGCCTCCGGGATGCGGAAGTAAAGGTTGGTCTTTGTGTCATCCTGGTGTTCCTTCGTTGCAGTGCGGTCCCAGGCATTGATATTAAGATGCCTGTTTTGTCGAGCTAGGAGCCTTTGTAGGTTTTCGGGGTTGGCAACGCGGCCAGGCACGCTAACCACCCAGGAGATCTTCCTCGGTATTGCCGATTGCGCCCGAACTACAAGGCTGGTGTTGGGTAGTGGCGATTCCATGGCACTTACCGTCGTAACTAGCCACGCTAGCGTGAAGTCGTCCTCGCACCAAGTTTTCAGGACGCCGTCTGAGTGGTGGGGCCGACCACGGAACCGCAGGTCATTTGGAGTGGTAGAGAGGGGGGCATCGAGGTCCGCCAGGAGTTCTTCCCTCGTTGTTGTCCCTTATAGCCTCTACCTGTGCCTGTGACAGATCCTGGAAGGGCTCCGTCATAACGGCCACATAGGGGCTGTTGGCGAAGTATTTTTTTTTGTTTACGTGGTGGAATGCATTTACGCACTTCGCTCACCCCCCGCGGGGCAGGGGGCAGGGTGCTCGCTTCGTGTGGGACTCTTGGCCTCGGACTAAGGCCAGACTACCCACTAAACCACCACGGTGTTCCTCCTTCGCCTAATCCGAGCCGCGGGATAGTCTGCTCACCGCGACTCGGCTAGGGGCGCCCTTGGTAGGCCCGCTACTCAAGACCCCACCATCCCGGTAATCAGGCCGGAATGGTGGGGGTTTTTTCACCTCAAGAATGTACCCCAGGAACACACAGGGGCGCATTTCGCCACATCAGCATAGGAGCAGCGGGTCACCCGACCCATTGCCCGTGGCCACTCTCATTCGGGGACGCGGGCGAATTGCGTTCGCCGGCGTCCCCTCGCCGGGGGCCCGCGGGGTGGAAGAGTGAGCCCAGCTCGGTCCCGCTCCCGCAGTGCCTCTCTCTTGGCCGCCATCACCTCGCTAGCGAACGAGGCGACGGCGGCCCAACACTGTTCGCTGCCGGCCAAAGCTGAAACTACGGCCGACAGCGAGAGGTCCACACCAATGATGCTTGTGAAGGCCGCTCTTTGACCGCCCCACGCGTCACACACGGCCAAGGTGTGGTGTGCCGTGTCGGGGTCGCCGCTGGTGCAGTTTCGGCACCGGGGCTCCGCTTCCACTGCCCACATCGGAAGCACAGCGCACTGCGGTCAACACCCGCATTGCACTTGGTCCCGACGTGCCCCGGCTCCAGGCAGCGGAAGCACCGCGCCTGCCTCGGCTCTAGGGTGGTTAGCTTGACCGCCGACCATCCGACTGCAATTTGTCGGCCGTCGGTCAGGAGCTTGGCCGCCTCAATCGGGCACCGCAGCCATGCAGTGCCCTGCCGACCAGGTGGGCGATGAATGTCGCCCACCTTGATGGCGTCGGCAGAGCAGCCCCCCTCTGCTGCCAGCGCTGCCGCCACGCTTTCTTTTGAGGCCGTGTCGCTCAGGCTGGAGATGCGCAGCTCCACGCACCTTTCCGGCCTAGTGACCCGGACCTCCTCCAGTACCTCCTTGAGCTTGGCAGCGAGGATGTCGGCCTTCTGGACTCGGTCGTTGCCAGCCACCTCCAAGATCCGACCCCCGGTAATTGCGGTGCCAAACCGGAGGCTGTTGATGCCCAAGGCCTTGAGGTCAATGACCCCTTCAGCCTTGGACATCACATCACGATACGTGATGCCCTGCTCCTGCGCGCCCGGCTGCAGAGTTAAACACACCGCAGCAGTTTGCGGTTTGCACCACGTTTCCTCTTCTTGGGGGCTGGCGTCACCGGAGCTGCAGCCGTCAGCGGGGTAGCAACCGCCTGGGCCCGAACCGGCCTCGAGGCCTTGGGCCGTGCCGCGACCTTATTCCACCCGCCAAGGGGAGCCGACGACGACACTGCCGGAGGCACCGAGGAGGGCGGCTCCCGATTCTTGCGGACAGCTTCCGCCTCCCTAGCAGCGGCTGACTGCTTCTTGGGCTTCCTCCTCTTCTCCTCACTCCATTGTCCAGAGAGGAGGGGGGGGGGAGGCGACAGCAGTAGAGCCGGGAGCTCAGAGGTGAGCTGCGGCTGAGGCTCAGGCCGGGTGGCAGATCGGGCCGCATTTCTCCTGTCCGCCTCGAGAGGCCGACGGATGCGGGTCTCCGGCAACAGCCGGTCTGTGATCCCCGCGAGCCGCGCGTCGATGAGAAAACAGATCTCATCGCGGCTCATTGGGGTCGGCGCTTGCTGCTGCCAGGCCCGCATCTCGGCTCGCACAGCAGCCAGCTCGGTCTGAAGCTGGGCCACCTCCTCCGATTCCGTGCGGGACCGAAGCACGCGCACGTTCTCCAAGATGGAGGAACATGCTAGCTTTAGGTCCCGCACGTACTGCCCCTTTAAGTTCGAGGACTTCGTGGCAACGGTTTGCACCACCGCCACCGCCGCCTCGATCGCACCCGTCAGCCGCTCCGCGCTAAGGGGTTCGGAGGTTATAGTTGCCACTCCTGAGTTGGGCTGTTGGCTGTTCCCGGGCTGCGAACTAGGGGCTCCCTTAGGTAGAGAGTCCTCTGTCGCTGCCGCTGCATGGCCTCCCCCATCTCTTTCACTGCGTGGAGCTTGAGCTCCCGCTCTGTGGCCGCATTTAGTTCGGCCCCTCTCTGCGCCAGATCGACGCACTCCCCCGCTATAGCAGGGCGACCACGGGGCTTTTTGGAAGGGGAACGTACAGCTTCGGGTATTGGACAGGCTGCTGCCCCTGGCATTTTGCCAGTTGCAGATTTTCCCGTTATGCCCTTTGCTGAGGTGGGGCAGGAAGGGGGTGTTTGTGCAGCAGCCTTCCTGGTATGACTAAGTAGAAGGTTTGGGCATGATACTGCTTTTTCAGCAGCAATCATGCCCGAGTAAGATGTGGTGGGAAAGGATACTGCTTCTGCAGCAGCGATTTTGACCGATGGTGACTGTGACGATTCTGCTTGTGCAGCAGTGTTGGTGCCCGAAGGAAGTTTTGGAAGTGCTGCTTTTACAGCAGCGGACTTCCTAGTGGTGTTTTTTGTATATGTCTCAGAATCCATGTGTTATACGAGGAATTTTTCACCTCAGGAGTTTTCCACCCGCCACGGAGCCCTGACGTCGGGGACGTCGCTTGCCTTGCAAGCGATCGCCAAAGCTACTCCCTCGGTATAGGTCCCCTGAGTTGAGAAGAGGATGCGACTGCACACAACGAGATATAACTTGGTTTTCCACAGTATGAGACAGTGCTGCTTCCATCCAAGCCACCACGCCATGCCACCTGCCCTTCCCCAACCCACGAGACCTCGCTTAAGCAGCCCGCTTATGGGTTGCCACTACCGATTGATCACAGAAAGCTACTCTGTGACCACCCGTGTGAGAGGAAATCCAGACCAAAGTGGCGTGTTGCTTGTAGTTGCTCATCCACCAGGACTCCTTCATCCCCCGGTACGGGTCCCCCGCGCACGGCACAAACACGCGGGAGGTCATTGCTATCCACCACCTGCTTTTGTTCGGTGATGAACATGCAGAAACATGACCTCTACATTTCTGCGTTGGTGTGCCTGGAGGTTTTTGTTGCGTCTATTTCTTAGGGAATTAGACCAAGAACAGGACGACAACCTCGAGAAGGATAGTCCAACAGACTTATTTTGAGGATCTACACGACCTGCGCTCTCCCTCATAACCACGTCACCCTACCCCTCAGAAGGAGGGGGAGGGTAGGTCCGTGCTACCTTTCGTTTACCTTCTCGCGGTCTCCACTCTAGGATGATATGGCGTTATTTTAATCTAGGCAGTTTTGCATGCGAACCTTCCTTCGTGGCTCAGTGGATATCCAGATTAATACCTATATATCGGTGGAGCTAATCAAGCAAAGTCATAATGGCAATAGAGTTGACCACTAATGTACGGATCCAAAATATGGTTGATTAAATGCAAGCACCACATAAACTTGTACTTAAACCGCGCCATTGAAGACAGATAAACGTCATTGTAGCTTCATTAAAGTATTTTGTTTCATGAAATTCGTATCTGATTATTTCATTTGCTTTAATCATCATTATCTTGCGCTATACCCGGTTGCATCCGAATTTTTTTATTTTTTTACAGAAATAATATTATGCTAGGAGTGGGTTCACGTCGGTAGTGTAATAGCCAGGACTCGAACTTGGGACCTCTTGATCGTAAGGCCCACGCCTTAACCTAGTGATTAAGGAGTAGGCCTCTTACTTTGATAAGCGTCAGTAGCTTAGTAGCTACACACGCTTATCAGAGTCCGGAGTCAGGCGCGTCCTGGTAGAGCCCCAAACCACAGAATATATAGCAGAACTCCCAAACACCCTACTGCTAGAAAATGCTAGAAATTGTTTTGTCTATATTTTATTCAAATGATACGTAAACTCGTTCAATGAATGGCCAGCTGAATTTGCAGTATGCACTTGACAATGCTGATAACTTAGATTCGGCAAAAATATTTTGGAATGAATCCAAAAGTAGACTGGTTTTCATTGTATTTATTTTCTTTCAAGAGCGGTGGACACTGGTCTGTGTATGATAAACTTCGTCCAGTGTTATTTACTTTTAACGAATAGAAAGATCTAAGTTTCGTTTTAGTAATACTTGGGATACTGTTGCTTGTTCCAAATGAATTTTATTGTTAGAACTTAACACAAAGCTGCGACTAGTTCTGTGAAATTTCATGATGCTGGTAAGTTTGTTATTATCTACTGAGGAAATAGCAATTTAGGTCACGATGTGAGAAAATGGCTGCTGAAAAGTATCGGAAATTTTATAAAAAGTGTAAATAGAAAAATCACAAGAAGTAAACAGCCTTGAGTTGGATATAGTCATTCACATTAATAGTGTGAAATTCGCCGGGATATTTACCATGTTTATTTTTTTACTTGTTACTCATTTTTTTACTTGTGTTACTCGGGAAAAACAATAAACATGGTAAATATCCCGGCGACTCTTACACAATGAAAGTAAATAGCTGTTATATTTCTGTGAAAAGTAGTTAAATCCCAATGTATGTCTACTTTCTATAATACCGGGTCCTTTAGGCAGGCGTGAAAAAGCATCAGATGAGACCCTCTAGCTGAGGGCTACTATTGTAATATTGAATGAAATTTTAAGCATTTAGTTTGCTAATAATTCAAAATCGATTGAGAAAGAAAAAATTGAAACGTTGCAGGCGGGTTTCGGACCTGCGAGGGGGAACGCCCTGACCCCTAAGCCACCGAACCTTCACCTGAAACCATCCAAATTCTTCTATACATATATACGTCTAACGAGGCGGATTGCGGGATCGAATCCCGCCTGACCCGTTTCAATGTTTTCTATCTTACCGGTATTGTAATATTGTTTGTGTCTGTAATGTTGATCCTATTTGCTGAGACTGTACCTTCAGTTTTCCAATAGTCGAGGTAAACGCATATTACTTAATAACTTTTAAACTGTAGCGTTCCATGATTTTCAAATATTTTAACGAGAATTTACGCGATCATGGTATAATAATAATATTAATAATAATAATGTTTATTTCTCACCAAAACGTTTACATAACAAATCTCAAATAAAATACAGTAGAATGTAATTAATAAATTAGTACAAGGATCAATCAGAATTATGGCGGGCTGGTACCTGAACTAGGAGAATCCTGTGTCTCAGGCTACCAACCCTCCACCCCTGGCCAGAATCTAATATAATTTATAAATAAGGATGTGTGAAAATACGTGTGGGTGTGGGTGTGTGTGTGTGTGTGTGTGTGTGTGTGTGTGTATGTATGTGTATGTATGTGCGTGTGTGTGTGTGTGTGTGTGTGTGTGTATGTATGTGCGTGTGTGTGTGTGTGTGTGTGTGTGTGTTATGTATACATATGTTCGTGAGTGTGTACGTATATGTCTTGTTTGTATATACATACCTGTTAACGTGCAAAAATGACTAACCAAAAGTATGGATGAATGTACCTTTACCATGATCGCGTTAATTCCCGTTAACATTATTGCATATTGACGAGCCCTATAACAAAAAATCTTCTAAATTGAATAATTTCAACAATATTTCGTTATCACTGCGACGCGAGGGAGGACTCAGGGCCGCACACGCTCACTGAGTGTCCGGCGTGGGAGACGCCGAGACGGGAGCTTGTGGCGGCCCTGAAGGATCGCAAGCCAAGCTGCCCGCGTACGAAGGCAACTCGGGCGTCGGAGGTCGGTGAACGACCTCCGTCCCCCATGAGCGTCGGCCTGGGGATGACAGGTTGAGCCGCCTGTCACCCTGGCAGAAGCAGGCCGCGGCGGTGGCGCGCCTGGCGCGCCTCCCCGTTTCCGAGGACGAGTTGGGGGCTCTGTAGTCCCCACATCCGAAAAGAGGGCCAGATTGTGAGAGATGGCCCTGGGTCGGCCGGGGTGCGAGGGATATGCCTGTCAACCTCACCGTCGGCAACCAAAACGACCCATAGGCGGCGTGCGTTTTAGTCGGTTCGAGTACGACATAACCTCCTCCACCGGCTCCGGTGGGGAGGTATCCATGGGGATTTTGCGCACGTAAAAAACAAGATTTCGTTAAAATCTGCACCATAGTATACCCATATCATTATTTTTTCTGTCAACACCATCGCATGCATACAATAGTGTTATGGTATTCTTTATCACCGAAACTTTAGCATAACGTTTCTGGACGACATTCCATAGACACACAATGCCTATTTTTTATCACATGCTCGCCTTACCAACAGATTTATGTTTCAATTTCCTAAAGCTTATAAATCTTTCTCATTTTGATGATACTTCCCTTGTTTGCGTAAAGTTATTTTTGTAAAATATTTGATTTTTTATACAACTTAGGTTGCAGATAAGCCCACCTGATAGAAAGTGGTTTCCGTGGCCTATGGTCGTGTGTACAGAGAGTTCCTGAGCCGTTAGTGCAGAAGACAAAGTAGGATAAGCCTTTGGTCTTCCCACTGACAGCATAAAAGCTCTCCAGTGAGCTCTGGCTACCCTACCCACCGCTGAGAACAATACGAGGTTATTATGTACGCGGTATTCTGTAAGTTGGAGGTACTTCCTCGGCCAGACTGCTTAATTGGGATAGAAATACCGCCTTGTCCTACCTCCATAGATTTTTTTAATATTAATTTAGCACTAGTATGTTGCTATTTTTTATGCCACTTAGGTGGCAGACTAAGACACATCCCAATAGATCGAAACTGGTAACCGTGGCCTATGGACGAGTGCAACACCAGGATCGCCACACTTGTGCTGAAATTTGGACGGATTACTGCTTAGTGGTATTTTATCTGAGGGCTTTTATAGGGCACGTTAAAAGTCGGTTCCGGCTGTCAATAGTCGTTATGTCAAGACAGAGGCCTAATCTGAGTGATCTGAACAACGTTGTCAGTGGTTAATATCCTCATGTTGTGTTCCCGGCGGTAAGTAGGGTAGTCAGAGCTCACTGGAGAATTTTTGTGCTTTCAGTGGGAAGACTAAAGGATTGTCCTGCTTTGTCTGTTACACTGACGGCACATAAACTCTCTGTTCTTACAGGGTCGGCAGCACGAGTGTGACTTCCGTGGTTATGCATACGCCCATAGGCAAGGGTAACCACTTTTCATCAGGTGGGCCGTGAGCTTGTCTTCCACTTAAGTTGTAGAAAAAAACTAAATTAGACTGAGACGTTAGGCGGTAGTCGCTCGCAATATAATTGAAAAAGCCTAGCCAGATTGAATTTAAGCCAACCCCGGACTCTGGGGTGAAGGTCTCGAATGTGACCGGGACTAACGCAAGTTCGATGATGATTATGATCATTTGAGATTTTTTAAACCACTTAGGTGGCAGATAAGCACAACGCCGACTTAATGGGAAGTGGTTACCGTGGCCTATGGACGTGTGCTACACCAGAGACATTTAAATAGGAATTACATAATTTAAAAATACATCGCACCTTATTATTATTATTATTTTTAATTTAATGTCTGGTTGAACTATTCTCATGAACTGTTGGTATAGTCATTTGTTTATTTTCGATTGAATTACAAATAATAATAAAATCTATCACACATCGCTATCACCCAAAGTAAGCATGTCTTAAGTAGCTTGTGTTATGGGATTCAGAATGAAATACTAAAAATAGAGAGGATTATAAAATTTAGAAGTAGCAGAAGAATTAATCCTGGATGCAGCTGGAATTCCCACCACCGCGGCACCGAAGTGAGCGGACGTGCTACCGGTCTTCGCTGTGTTTTTATTTCAAAACTGTGCAAAAAGTAGTATTACGGTGAAAATAACCAAACACAAATAAACTTAAGTGTACGAGTGACAAAACTGTGCAAAATCGTGCTGGGAAAGTTTCTAAAATACGAGTTATAACGTAAAATAAACATCAAAACGGTCTATTAAATTCAAAACATCTGCAAAAATCGGACTTTGACCCCAATTGTTCGAACTAAAGAAATAAATCGAGTAACAAATTATTTAATTTCTACCCCAGCACCTGTTTATAACAAGTAAATAGTGTTCACCTATTTCGACCACGTACGTAACTGTTACGGTGGCCCCACGGCGAAACAGCCTCCTCTACACTGCACGTTTGAGGTGTTCCGAGTTCGAGCCTAACACGTGATTTCGCTTTTTGGGTTTCCACAAATCTATCATTAACGAGAAAATAACAAATATACTGTGAAATAGAATATAGACAGAAGCTAAAGGGTAAAAAAAAACAAAGCTAAAACTGTTAAAAATGTCTGTTCGCCGATCACCTACAACTTACTGTCACAGAACATACAGAGTCAGATACGAATACAAAACGGAGCAAACGCCCTCCCCGCAGCGATCCAAAACCGCACGGAACAGAGGACAAAGACTTCAAGCAAGCGATAATGAATATGCTGCGAGATTGGAAGGACGAATTAAATACTAAAATAGATGAGATTTCCGTCCAACAAACAAACCTTATAAAAAAATTAACATCAGACATTTCCGAACTGAAGGGCCAATACAAGACCATTCAGAAATCTAACGACGAATTGGCCCAATCTATGGTATTTATAAATGGGCAATACGAGGAAATTAAGTCTGGGTTACATAATTTGCAAAAAGAACGTTTGGAGCAGCGTAGATGGACAGAAACCATAGAAAGAAAGATACACGATCTCCAATTAAAATCTAGATCTTCGACCATCGAGATTAGAAATCTACCACAGGCTGAAAAAGAAACCACCGCATATCTGTCTAATATTGTCTGTAAGATCGGGCAATCTGTTGGTTCAGCGATCGCCGCATCTGACCTCCGGGACGTTTATCGTATACCTGGTAAACCAGGTACAACACGCCCCGTTGTCGCTGAATTTCAGACAGTCCAGTTGAAACAAAATACAATATCTGCTGTACGAGAGTTCAACAATAGACAGGCAAACAGGGACGATAAACTAAATACCGATTTAATCGCTATTCCCGGCAAGCGACAACCTATATATGTCGCCGACCATCTACCGGCAAGCTCCAAGAAACTGTTCCACCTGTCACGAGAATTCGCAAAAAAATACGCATTTAAGTTCTGTTGGTCGATAAATGGAAACATATTTCTTCGCAGGGCACAAGGAGACCAACAAATATTAGTTACGTCAGAACAAAGCTTGATAGATTTAGGAAAAAAGCTGTGACTATTGGTACATGTTTATTGCTCATTCATGTTTGATTGCATGGATTTAAGTTGTATTTCTCTGTTTAACACTTATTATTCTCTACCATGCTTCACTTCACCTGGTACTAAAGTAAAATATATGTTGGGTACAAACCTGAAACAAACAAACAAAAATGTTATTAAACACACTACATACATAATATACATACACTACAAAAAACACATACTAAATCTACTTCACATCATCTTAACAACACACATTCAACCGTCTATCCCACCATCAATTCTGAGATGTAAGTCGATTACCAGTATGTCTCTTAACCGAAAAACGGCTCGCGGAAGGAGTCTGTGTTTACATACTCAAAAATGACTAACATAAACAATATAAATACTGACTTGGATTCAGGCAGTTTAACAGAATCGTATACATGTACTCCGGAAGACTGCCACAGATACCTCAAAAATTCCACGCAAACCCTTAAGGTATTTCATATAAACATTCGTAGTTCAAATAGAAACTTTGATCAACTCCGTGCTTTACTGTCAGAAACAAAAACTACGTTTGACGTCATCGTACTGACCGAATGCTGGCTAAGCAAGGTAAACAACCTACCTACTCTGAACGGATACAACGTATATTCGACGAAAATCATATCGAACCAAAACGACGGTATAATAATCCTTACAAATAGAAATTTAACGTGTAAAATATACGAACCTTACTTCAAAGGCGCAAGTTGCTTAGTATGCCAAATAGAAAATAAAACAAAAATTGTAGCCATATACCGATCTCCATCTTTAAACACTAGAGACAACTTCGACAATTTCATAGATAGCCTTAATAAGGTATTCCACGATCGCCCAAGTCTAAATTTGATTCTTGTCGGTGACATAAATATCGACATATGTGCCGGAAACAAAGAACCGTGGTCAGAGGAATATCTAACATTCAATTCCACCCATGGTCTCTCCCCAACCCACACCTTTCCGACAAGGATCGCCAGGTGCTTGGATCACACATTTATGAAACCTATCCTACCCACCATTACTCTAATACTAGAATCCTCCTTGACAGATCACACACCTATAGTCCTATTTATAGACAAACTCAAACACCGCCGTAACCACCTCTCCTTCGTTAAGAATACTACTGACCACGAAGCTATAAAAAGGGACCTGGCCAAACTAGATTTTTCTAAAATATTAAAAATAGATGATGTGAATGTCGCAGTGGATACCCTGATATCCATAATCTCGCCCGTCATTGAAGAGCACACTAAGAAAACAAGAATAAGTAAGAGAAACATAATCCTAAAACCATGGATCACCCCTGGTTTACTCCGATGTATTAGAAATCGGGATAGGCTTCACACAAAATCAAAAAACGCTCCTAATAATATGACCTTAAAAATAACATACACACGCTATAGGAACTTTTGTAATGCACTACTTTGTAAATTAAAAACAGCATATGGGAAAAGTCTAATAGATAAAGCGGGGAATGACACCAAGGCTTTGTGGAATGCTATAAAAACGATAACTGATTCTCAAAATACCAAAAGTAGCCCCGACGAGCTCCTACAAATATGTACAAACCCGCAAGACTCCACAAACAAAGTTTGCAACTACTTCACAAGGGTAGGAGAAAGCCTCGCTGATGCAATAATTGCATTAAATCCCTGCCCAATACCTCCCGCAAACAACTCAGTAAACATACACAGCCCATCAAACTCAATGGCTCTCTTGGAAGTATCCGAATCCGAGATAAAAACTATTATGCTACTGCTCCGTCCAGAGTGCGCTGTGGGATGGGACGCCATCTCTATGCAAACACTCAGAGAATCCCAACAGATATTAATTCCAGCCATCACGCACATCTGTAACCGAGCAATAAATACCGGAGTATTTCCAACCTCCTTCAAAAAAGCTATCGTACACCCTATCTATAAGGGTGGGGATAGGAACTGTGTCACCAACTATCGGCCTATTGCGGTACTAACTGCACTTTCTAAAATTCTGGAGAAAGTACTTAATAATGCACTGACGAAATACCTGAACAAATATAATATTTTGGCAAAAAACCAATATGGTTTCCGGGCAGGTGTTTCGACAGAAGATGCCGTCCACGACCTAACCAGCGCTATAGTCGAAAACCTGGACACAAGAGTAAAGTCTCTATGTGTTTTTCTAGATCTCTCCAAAGCATTCGATACAGTCTCTGTCCCCATCCTCTTAAACAAGTTAGACAGGAGGGGGATACGAGGTTTACCCTTAGAGCTTTTTAGGGATTACCTCTCCTCCAGAAAACAGGTTGTTAAAATAGGTAGCTATTTAAGTGACGAGGAAACTGTATCCTATGGCGTCCCGCAAGGAAGTATAATAAGCCCGACCCTCTTCCAAATATACATTAATGATCTTTGCGCGATGTCCCTACCTCACACGAAAATTTTCACCTACGCAGACGATACAGCAATCCTAGTATCAGGCGCCAACTGGCAGTTAGTAAAAGAAAGAGCTGAATACTCAATGACTAGAATCATGGACTGGTTAAATGACAACTTGCTAACCTTAAATCTATCTAAAACAACGTATGTCCCATTTGCCGTCTCAAAACTAAGCGATCCTCCGCAAGACTTCTGTATCAAAGCCCACACCCGTACTTGCACTACGCAAAACAGCAGACAGAGTGTCAGACGTCAGAGTTTCGCAAACACACGTAAAAACTGCAACTGCTATGAACTTACACAAAGCAAAAGTACAAAGTACCTAGGCGTGCAGATAGACAGTGCATTGAGATGGGATAAGCACATAAATCTCATGATCACTAGAACACGGCGTCTGGTGTATGTTTTCAAAACACTGAGAGACACCGCACCCCCCGACAAACTAAAACATGTATACATGGCCTTATGCCAGTCTATAATCCAGTATTGCATCACTGTGTGGGGAGGAGCCGGGAAAACACTCCTCGTTGGCTTAGAAAGAGCACAGAGATCAATACTTAAGGTCATGACAAGAAAACCCTACCGATACCCATCACAACAACTATACCGCGATACCGAGCTGTTAATTGTGCGTCAGCTCTTTGTGCTCAGAGCCCTGTTAAAAAAGCACCCAAAAGTTCCCCCACCTGACCCAAAAAAACGCAGCCTTAAACCAGCGTGTCCCACGGTAGCCTGCAAAACGTCTTTCGCCCAAACACAATATAGCTGCTTAAGCGCCAAAATTTACAACATAGCTCATAAAAACATGGGAATTGCAGGTACAAACCATATTGAAGCTAAAAGCAAAATCACAAAATGGTTACAACAACTCGACTATGTCAACACAGAGAACCTAGTCACATACCTTGCATAAAACTCTCACACACATGCACACACATACACACACACACACACACACACACACACACACACACACACACACACACACACACACACACACACACACACACACACACACACACACACACACATGACCGCCGCTCAGTAACAATCAATTGTTAATTACGCAACGTCTGTAGAACACTGCCTCCCAAAATACAGGCATTAGCCTAGTTTGGGTATCAGTACTCAGCATTTAAGAATTTATAACCACCTCATTGATGTCAAAGTGATTGTAACTGTAAACTTTTTGTATGAATAAATTTTTTATTATTATATTATTTATTATTATTATTATTATTAGCTATGAAGAGTACAGCAAAATATGAGGTAAAACTAGTACCATCCATATCATAAAGAGGGTGTGCCCGGGATTGACGTCTCTATCATCATACCATCCCACAGTCTTCAATCTAAAAATCCAATCTGAACTTTTTCGATTTAGGGGACCAACCTTTTCAAATATTTGCTATAATATAATCGCCACAAGTAGCCCCAAGCCGCCATTTTACGAAGGTCAGCCATATCAATAAAAAACAGTGAAATGTACTAAAAGTCACTTAGACATTGTAAATTTGTTTCAATAGCTCGAAAAGTATATAAATATAGGTGGGACGGGATTGTGGTCCGTTTTCTGCTTCATCCGAGGCCGAATGACCCACTTCTGGCAGATTTATGGTTACCATATCGGCTATAGGGTTCGTAATTTCACGCGTGTGGACGGATACAATATTGATGTATTAATATTGGACTGGAAGAGTTACTTCAGGTACTTTTACTGTCACTGTGAGAATATACGGCTTAAGAAAAATATATGCTAGATTTTCTTAGTACATAGATGTGTGACAAAGTTTTTGTTATTATCATGTGCATAAGAAACATACTTAGCCATGGTGATTTTCTGATATTACGAAATTACAATTTGCAGGAGGTAGGACACGACTGTTTTTTTTTGACGTGCACAAAGCCCCCACGGATACCTACCCACTGGAGCCAGTGGAAGAGGTAATGTCGGACTCGAACCGACTAAAACGCACGCCGCCAGTGAATAAGAAAGTAAAATATAAGTATAATATACTTTTTATTCTTGGAATAGATTTTTATGTTGGATGGAGCCGCGGACAATAGCTACTATAAAATAGGTAGAAGGTAAGCCACGACAGTATTCCCGTCCCAACTGAGTAGTCCGACTAGGGAAGTACCTCCACCCTACAGAATACCATGGCTATAATAAACTCGTGTTGTGTTCCCGGCGGTAAGTAGGGTAGCCAGAGCTCATTGGAGAGTTTTTGTGCTATCAGTGGGAAGACTAAAGGCTTGTCCTGATTGTTTCTTATGCACTGATGGCACAGAACCTCTCTTCCGTGTGCTTGTCTGCCACCTAAGTTTTATAAAAAATACGTTTTTTTATCTATATAGGACACACTAATGACTTTTCGACGCTTTTCGAAGTTATGTGTGTATTTATCGCAGGTTTATAAGTGCCCGGTTAATGGTAATAGGCTCGCAACCTATAACATTGGGATCTAAACATAAACTGGCGAAATGTGGGTGCAATGCAATGCACCTCTACCTACCCCTACGGGGATATAGGCGAGAGTTTATATTATGTTATGTCAATAGGATTGTGTTTCATTTTTTATTATTATCGTAAACTGTACATTACACAATAATCTACGTTGACAGAGAATAATAAGATTGATTAGAAATTTAATAAGGAATCTAAAAAAGAGGTAATTTATTTAATCACATATCATAATGCGATACAAATAAAGGGGGATGTCCAATTATGGCCATTTATAAGTCACAAGTGCCCAAGAATGTGCTATATAGCAAAAAAACCGCTGTTGTTTTTAATTACGTATCAAGATATTCGTATATCAGTATAACTTTGGAGCACAAGTACAAAAATTATAAATGTTTATCAAAAATACAAACTGCACAGCAAATTAACTAGTGCGCATGTAGAAGATACTACGCGTTCAGTAAAAATACTGATTGTACCTCTAATTAAGTTCAAAATGATTACCACCCACCCCAAATTTTTTTTTATAAGCAAGTTAGTAGTTTATTGGTGCTCAATCAGTATAAATTGTAGTGTGTTTTCTAATATTTTGAGTTTAGTATTCTCCTATGCAATCAGTAATTTTGATGGAAATTTGGATTATTATTTCATAAAAAAGTATTTTATTTGATTTGCGTTTAATTACCACCCATTTTAAAATAATTAAAATTCATAGTTCCAGTTTAATTAGGCAATATCTTAATTTATTATGCATATTTTTAGGTAAAATACTAAGAAATTAAGTAGTCTTGGTAAGAATTCGAAGACTCAGGACACTACCCTATTAAACTTCGCCTTGCCTGATGGTAAGCTGAAGGCAACGTCTCAGAAACGAGGGTCACCATGACATATATATACCATGTAAATTTACATGGAGTGACTGCTGTCTGATACAAAGCCTCTAGTATAAGTATAAATAGAAATCTGGGGGTGACGGGTGAAGCCGCTCATCACCCTAGCGGGAGCAAGCCGCGGCGACGACGGCGCGTGATGCGCGCCTCCCCATATCCGGGGACTAAATGGGGACTCCGCCGACCCCCGATCTGTTTTTACAGGATCGTCAGCATGGATGTGACTCTCCTGGTGTTAAACACGTTCATAGGTCATGGTATATATTTATGGTTTTTAGTGATTTTACAACATAAGCATTTTACGCATATTATGAAGCGGAAGATGAAAGAGTAACAGGTGAAAGCACTCGAAGGAACTATTTCAACGCTACCTTGAATCCGAGAATTAACGTCGTGATACATAGTGCGAAACATCAAGCAATAAAACTTTTTAATAGTCTGCCTAGTGACTTTAAGCTTGATGTCTATAAAACCGATTCCTTTATGAAAAAGTTAAAGTCCTTGCTGTTGAAAAAGTGTTACTACACAGTGGAAGAATTTGTGGGTAATGGCTGAGACGTATTTCTGACTAGATATAAAGTTGTGGTTTAACTGTACCTAGATTTTTATTTTATTTCATTTTATCTTGACGTTATAGTGTATTTCATTGATTGTAGGTATTTGTTACTTATAATGGACATTTCAATACAAACTATCTTTGATTAGAGCTAAATAAATTGATAATTGAAATTGAAGCACTCTCCATCAGGTGGGCCGTGTGTTTACGAAGACAGTTCGGGCGTCGAAGGTCGATGAACGACCTCTGCCCCCATGAGCGCAGGCCTGGGGGTGACTGGTGGAGCCGCCTGTCACCTTGGCAGAAGCAGGCCGCGGCGGCGGCGCGCCTGGCGCGCCTCCCCGTTTTCCGGGGACACACACAAAAAAATAGTAATGCCATTAATACCATGTGTCAGTGTGGAGTGTGTGTTTAAAAGGCCGCAGTTCAGCTGATGCTACAGATTAGGCACAATCTGCAGCGCTGGTTTTCAATTGTAGCCTAACCAAACCCTCTCTGTAGTCCCCACATACCCGAGGAGAGGGCCAGATTGTGAGAGATGGCCCTGTGTCGGCCGGGGTGCGAGGGATATGCCTGTCAACCTCACCTTCGGCAACCAAAACGACCCACAGGCAGCGTGCGTTTTAGTCGGTTCGAGTCCGACATAACCTCCTCCACCGGCTCCGGTGGGGAGGTATTCATGGGGATTTGGCGCACGTAAAACAAAAAGGTGGGTCGTGTGCTTGTCTGCCACCTAAGTTGTATATAAAAAAAGTAAAAATATGTTTTTGTATTTGTACCGTGGGACCGGAGGACCTGTGAATAAATAAATAATTTATTTTATCTCTCTTTCTTATTTATATCCTAGATGTTATGTAAGTGTGCAGGCTTACAAGATTTAGTCCTATCATAGTAATAACACCTCGTATTGGAAGCTTTCATACGTGATGAGCCTTTTATCCTCAAGTTAGCAATACGTACATTACATGGATAATAGAAGGATTTATCGTACCTTTGTGGTGAAACGTTTTTTATACCACTTCAGTGGCAGACAAGCACACGGCTCACCTGATAGAAAGTGGTTACTGTGGCTACTGTGGACGTGTGCAACACTATGAGAAGTCACGCTCGCGCTACCGACCCTGTAAGCACTGAGAATTTTTGTGCCGTCAGTGTAAAAAGCAAAGCAGGACAAGCCTTTGGTTTTTCCACTGACAGCACAAAAACTTTCCAGCAAGCTCTGGCTACCTTACTCACCGCCGGGAATACAACACGAGGTTAATATAACCGCGGTATTCTGTAGGGCGGAGGTACTTCACCAGTCGGACTGCTCATTGGACTGAAATACCGCCGTATCCTACCTCCTCTTAAACATTATCGTTATTATCTATCTATATTAACGATAGACTGGCTGTTCGGAGTGACCAACATGACAAAGGAAAATTCAAACACATACATACATACGCCTGTGAAGCTCCGAAGCGTATAAACAGTTGACAGCCTCTGTGGCGTGGCGGTAGTGAACGCGACTGCTACGCAGGAGGCGCGGGTTCGATCCCCGCTCAGTGCAAATATTTGTATGCATGAATATGGGTATTTGCATTGGTCTGGGTGTTTCTATGTATAATATGTATGTATTTACAAAAAAAATTAGTATTTAAGTATGTTTATCCGTATTCTAGATTCCATAACACAAGCTAGTTAAACTATGCTTACCATGGGTCTAGATAGCGTTGTGTAGAATGTTGTAGAATATTTATTTATTTATTTATTTATTAATTTATTATATATATTTTTTTTTATATTTTTTATATACATCGATTGGACTTCGCCTTGCCTGATGGTAAGCTGAAGGCAAAGTCCCAGAAAAGAGGGTCACCATTACTTACACATACCGTGTGACATATCGCCAACCATAATTTTTAGTACCATGTTACAGGGGATGAGTCTATTGCCGTCAAGTGGGCACTTGTACGTTTACTGCCGGATGGAAAACAGGCATCGAACAGAGAATAAAGATATTTCACTTAAAATAAATTATCGTAACGAAATTCTATTGACAGCGAGTCTATAGTTGAGACTGCACTATATTACACCGGGGATTGCAAGTTAAATCACCACAGATAGCCGGGATTATCCAAGAACGATTCAATTTAAATTCTGCAGTGTAACTAATAATTAAATTCACAGTGATTGGAGCAGCCAGCTTTTATATGGCTGCGACGCAGATTGAAAAAAAGTTTTATATTTATCATTGGAATTGCAGATTGCGTTTCGGTTAGGTATATTATTTCAATCATACAATAGCGCCGAAACGACTCATTATTTGTATAAAATTCAAAAAAGCAAAAGCAAGAAATAGCTTAGTTGTTAAGGAGTCGGCTGTACGATTGAGAAGTCCGGGGTTCGAATCCTGTTCATTACACTACTGACGTGAACCCACTGCTAACACAATTTAGCTTAGCTGGAAGGGTTAAAAGGAATATTGGTAATTATAATTACGGTAAATATAAATATTCTACAACATTCTACACAATATGGGATAGGGCTGTTTAACACCAGACAGATATATACAGTCCAGACTCAGCTTTAGATGCATTGCTCGAGTCAACAATCGTGCCCGGAAGACGGCAATAGGCTCACCCCCTATTACTTGGGACTAAATTCAATGATTGGTGAAATGTGGGTGTTAATTCACCTCTGCCTTACCCTCCGGGGATAAAGGCGTGATTATATGGTATGATATTCTACACAATAATGATATTCTGTATCTCAAGTCAATGTAACTTCTCTACGCCTGATAATAAGTTAAAATTAATGTTTAAAGAGTTTATTGGAACGATCCAACATCCTTCCGACATGACAACGCTTGAATCAAAATATTACTAGGTACATCAAATCTAGCCAAAACTGGACAGGAATGCTGTAGCCATGTGCGTGTATTTTTTTATACCACTTAGGTGGCAAACAAGCTCATGGAAAGTGGTTACCGTGGCCTATGGACGTGTATAAAACAAAGAGAGTCACAATGGCGCTGCCAACCCTGTAAGCACAGAGAGTTTCTGTGCCGTCTGTGTAAAAGACGAAGTAGGACGTACCTGCTTATGCGTCCCACTCGTACAAATTTAACTGTGACACTTAGGGGCGCACTCGATTCTTGTGCATAGCTGAGCCTGGTGACTTTTTTGGTTTGATCCAGCACCTGCTTTTTGTACTTCGCGTGAAGCGAAGTTGTCTCGTTGAGGACAGGTTTGCTGACCGTTCCCGTCCCCATTCCCGCTATTTGGCATCCTTTGCATCGCCACTGGTCGGCGGCATTGTCTATCCACCAGCGGTGAAGCTAAGAGGGCCATCTTAGTAGACGAGGTTGTGGGGAAGAAGGGAGAGACGTGACCCTGTTATTGACCGCCGACCGTCTCTCCTTCTTTGTTTTGCGGACTAAGCTGCCGGTTTTGGCCAAGAGTGCGCTGAGGGCGCGTGTGGTGCTTTCGCGTCCAGTGCCGTTGTACTCAATCCCCCAGGTTCCTTCATCTCTGGGTACGTCCCTCGACTGCGCAGGACCACGACGCAAGTGACTGCTCAGTCACAATAGGTTTTTTGTTTCAGGGTTTTATTCCCCTGGCTAGATGGAGCATCTTAGGTTATGAGATTATTTATTTTTATTAAGATTCGCCTCGTGCTTCATATTTAGTTGCTACAGTTCCGAGGAAGGTGGATTGAGCGACGTTGACGTGACGTTGCGATCCTTAGCATTGCTCGGAGGGGACGATCCGCTCGGACGGATCAAAACGGGCCTGCGGGCGGCGAGGACTTTTATGTAGCACTAGCCGGTGCGCGCCGAACAGCTTAGCTTCGCTCACCTAGGCGTACGCTGCTATCGTCTTAGCATTTATGTTAGAGGTAAATTCTCGGGCAGAAATCACCCCACTAAGGACTATACACCAAACCTTCATACCTCCAATCATACTTGCATTGAAGTCCCCGGGCACCACCTAGAGAAATACATTATCAAACAAGAGTTGAATCCCCTCTTGCGGTTACAATTGTTCACAAATTGATTACGTTCAGGAATTTCGTTATTAAATACGAAAATACAAATAACTTCGACAATGATTAATGCTTTTATCTTAATTATTTATACGTTACCGGCTAATTACTCAATGTCGCGTTTGAAGAAATTAACTTTCTTTCAACTTTGTTCGTGGTTATAAATAGAGCTGATAAAGGTTGGCCACCGTTTTTTTATAATATAAGTCTTGCCAATTTGACATCATCTCGCCTGATGGTAAGGCAAAGTCTCAGAAAAGAAGGTCACCATTACAGACACGTAGCATGTTATAATGATGGCACTCACCTTGACGGCCTCATCAAATGCTTCTTCACGCTACGCTTAAAGAACCCGGGACTGTAGGAAGAAGAAAACACGTGATCTGGTGTATTTAGTAAGTATGCCGTATTTAAATTCAATGTGTATTTAAACTTATGTGGATGCGTGTGTTATATTTTCTCGTTAGCAACTAGAAAAAAGCCCATAACCTGCCTGATGGGAACCGAGGCGTGTTGTCGACCCTATAAAAATTTCATAATGCCCGTCTTACAGAACCCAATACTGTAGTCACTTAGGAAAATCAAAGCATGGAGATCGTTTCACGACCCGAGCGTTCTTGGAATAAAGGACTTGGCATATGTTTACGCTTCTTTTACCTTATCAGTTCCTCTCTCCTTCTGAGCTGGTCCTTTTTTATAGTTTTATACAACTTAGGTGGTAAACAAGCACACGGCTTACCTGATAGAAAGAGGTTACCGTGGCCTATGGACGTGTAATTGTGTTCAAGGCTATCACTAGAGTTCGGTTACTCCTTTCCCTCCTTTATATTTGTCTTTGCTGCTTATATCACCCTAATGAAAACCGCACATCTCGTGTTTGAGTTTCCAACCATGAGAGAAGTGCTTATACTTGAGCCCTGTCTGTCAATCAATAGGTCAGCTTACAGTCAGGTGGATGAGGGTCCCAAGGATCTTAAGTACCTCTTGGATTGTGAACATCGCTCCTGAACAGAACAAGAAAATTTAAAGCAAGTGAAAAACTTGGAAATTGGATATAGTCTATGAAGTAAAAGCTTTGGATGCGACTGACAACAAAACTGTAATTTAATATTTTCTCCAACACGTCACAGTGTAATGGTCAGGATTCGATCCTGGAATCTTTCAGTCGTAAGGCCGACTTCTTAACCACTAAGCTTCCAACCGATATTTTTTTTATACCACTTAGGTGGCAGACAAGCACACGGCCCACTTGATGGAAAGTGGTAACCGTGGACTATGGACGTGTGCAAAGCCAAGAGAGTCACACTCGCGCTACCAACCCTGCAAGCATTGAGAGTTTCTGTGCCGTCAGTGTTAATGTTGACGAATCGATACAATATATAATATACTATAACAATTCCAAACAAAATATTTCATTACGATGATAAAGTCGTTTTAAACAACTTTACATCTCGAGATAAAGCCTTCAAGGCTCATGTTGTTGACTTCCAAGTGCACTGGTGTGGTGCTACAAGTTCCAAGTGCGCTATAAGTAAAGTTTGAAGGAAGTAAGCAGTAACATCAAGTGCAGCCGATCGTTTAAGTGTTCGAGTTTGAAGCTTGCCAAGGTTAATTTAAGTAAGACTGGCAGGCTTTTAAGTGCCGACCTTTATCAAGAAATTGTTTAGTGCCTATACTATTTGTTTTTTTATTTGAAGAGGGTGGAGTGGTTATTGTCTGCTTACTTTTGTAACTTTTTACCGTCATTTTATAGATTTATTGTTTAGGATTGAAGATTCTTCTAAAGGTTGATTTAGACCAAACAAACATAGAGCTAAAGTTAGAATAATTTCTTTATTTATATTTCAGTGTAAACTAAACCTTGTTTTCAAAGAAAGACTAACGAGCGAATGTTCTATCAATGTTTACACTAAAAGAATTTGACGGATAGAGGATAGAATGTGCATTCGCTCGTTTAATGTAAATCAGCCTTAATGTAATAGAGAAGTTTTTTCACGCCGGAGCAGCGGTATCTTCTCTATAAGACACAATTTCGCTTCTGGGTGGAATACTGCTCGCACCTCTGGGATGGCTCACCCTCGAGCCTTTGCAGATGCGTAGAGATGTTGCTACTTTGACTGTATTTTATCGTCTCTACCATTGTGAGTGTTCTGATGAACTCTTCCAACTAATCCCACCCTCTCCTTTCCTACATTGGATAACACGTGCAGCGCTTAGATGTCACCCTCACACCGTGCAGAATATACGAGCAAGAACCGAGCGGTTTGGAGACTCATTTCTTTGCCGCACCCCTTAGACCTGGAATTCATTACCAGCTCGCGTGATTCCTTCTTCCCACAGTCTCGGGTCCTTTAAACGGGGCGTGAAACAGCATCTGATGAGGCCGCCAGGCTGAGTGCCACCATTGTAACATTACTTACTTAGTGTCTGTAATGGTGACCCTCTTTCCTGAGACTTTGCCTTTAGCTTACCATCAGGCGTGGTGAAGTCAAATTGGCGTGTCCTAGATTAAAAAAAGTGGTAAAGCCCAGATTTTTCAGTAACTTAAGAGTAAAAAGGAAAGAGAATAAAAAATATTTTACAAGTTTTAATCCACAATTTCGTTTCCTTGGAGATCACATTAGGTTCATCTCAGCTTATAACAATCGGCATATCAAATTGTAATGAAATTACAAGTATTTCATGTCGTTTTCGCGAGACTAAGTAATAAATGTACTAAAATGGAAAGATGCAATAGTTGGTCATAACACATAAAAAATAGAATTATTTAAAATTTATTGTAATGTATTATATGTGTTTGACTATATTATGTTGCTACAATGGGGGAAGCCTCATTACTTACCGTGACGACATTGCTACGAGTATTCGTAGCAATGTCAATGCTACGAACATAACAATCATGTGCTACGATCCACGCACCTATAATAGAGTACTGCGTGAAATTCTGGTTAATTGAGGAATAAGTTGAATCCTCAGAGGTTTAAAATCGGGGTATATTCGGGCAAGTTAATTGATTTAGACATATAATATTGTAACGGGAACTACCGGGGTAATCCCACGATACTTATAGCTGTGATCGTCTATTTACCTAATCTTTAAAACCCGACCCAATATCTATCATTCAATACTTTAATAATCCTGACACTACAGTTTAAATCGTTATTCTAACTTAGTTTTTAACTGTTCGGAATAGTATGATGATAAGACTATGGATTTATATTTTATTCAAATGAGATATATATTAGATTCAATATAGGTCTTTGATAGTTTGAACTTTGTGGCATCTTTTTCAGCTGTATATTTATATATAGGCCTTTAATGTCGAAGATATCATATATGATTTGTGATATGTGATCCGGATCAATTAAATGTCTCAAGCCCGGAAAAGCGAGACTAAGAATCTCAAGCCCCGAAGAGCGAGATTATGAATCTCAAGCCCCGAAGAGCGAGATTATGATCAATTCCGAAGAACTGATAGCGTTGATCAAAAGATCAAGCTCTCCTCCACTTCGTCACAATTAATTTAATTCAGTTTGTAAAAACGTCCACTAAACCCCACTGTATACTGTAATCCTTCAGTTTTCGGCTTCTGGTTCCAGTATAAAATGTAGTAGCCCTTTAACGCCTCACGAATCTCATGAACGATGCCAAAACAATTTAGAATAATGATTGAATGTGATATAATATTATTTCAACAATGAAAAGAGATATTATGCCTTCACGGCTGTAATGGCTGTCATTTACTAATGAATATATAATTAATTTGATAAGTTTTGGCAGGTTTACGGACCGCTACACTTTACAAACTGCTCTGATTGGAATTTTATTGATATCTTCAATCAGAGTTGCTCTAATACTGTATCAAAATGATCCAGGAGCCACAAAATTGAATCCGAACAGTTGGAAATATATGTATGACTTTACTATTTTAGGCCTCAGTATGGTATAAATGATGAGATCTAGTATAATATATGAATTACTAATGTAATTCTAATAGGACATAAATAGTTCACTTTAGCACGTGTGCTATTAAATAAGATCTCACTAAATAAAGCCTTTCGCATTAATAATTCAACTGCAAATTCTTTCCAGCTACAGTCAAATGTGGAAATAACAAACCCCAACTCAATCTCTATACAAGTTGTGTATTATACCTAACCAAGATATAATTTACGAATACCAAGTATAATGTCCCCAACAGTTATTATATCAACACAAGGATAACGTTACCGATTCACTTCAAATTTAATGTACAGTGCTCACCTATAATTCTTATTAGAATTCCTACAAAGTCTATGTCTGTAGCAACAGAAAAACTAACTAGACCTAGCTAGGAGCCCTAGTTTTTTTTTTTTTTTTTTTTATTTAATTTATTAGAACCAAACATTAAATACATAGGATTACACAGTAATAGCATCAAAAAACCACTCAGGTTTATACCTGTGCTATTGAGTTGTCGGCACAATTCTACATATATAGGTATACGTACAACAAATTATACAATCGAATCTTACAAACCGAATACAATCCACCAAAGTATCTAATTCTTAATAATATATCTATATAATAACAATCTATTTTACGCCTAGGAAATGTTGTTTGAGCTTTTTATGTACATTAGATATTTTGTTATTTTCTCGGATACAAGAGGGTAGGTCATTAAGAAGTCGCGGGACAATATAGCCAGTAGTGCGCTCGCCATATACATTATTCGCACGTTCTGTCATACACCGATTCTCGGAGACTGCCCGAGTGCGTACAGGATGTTCAATTGTTTTTCTAAGAGATTCATTAAAAAACTGTTCTTTTAATAAAGATAGATGTACTTGTGTATGTACAGGCAATGCTTTGCAATGTTTGAAGAGACCGGTTTCGTTGTCGTAGAATTGACTTTTTACTTTAGGTGACACAATAGTTTTTAAAATTTTGGTCTGTAGTTTATAAATGGTGTCTAGGTAGGACTTATAGGTACGACCATAGCTACTTAGGCCGTACTGTATGTAGGATTCAGCTAGTGCGTTGTATAACATTATTTTTACTTTGAACGGTATTCGGTTTCTTAATATTGTAATGTTCGCTAAAAATTGCCTCAATTTATTACAGACTTTTTCGATATGATGGCTCCAGTTAAATTTGTCATCAATTAGCAGTCCAAGGTAGGTCTGCTTTTTGACCGTATCTATAGGTGGACAGTAACAGTTTGAACCACTGGCAGCATGCAGGCAGTCATGGTCGTGAGCTACAATACTTTGGACAGGTTGTTGTTTGATGTATGGTGATTTAATTACCAGCAGTTTTGTCTTGTTTGCATTAAGCACAAGGCCAGCATCATGACACCATCGTGCGAGAGCATTCATGTCTTGTTGCAATCGCTCGCATGCGGCTTGCGGATTTCTATCAGCAATCACAAGGCAAGTGTCGTCAGCGAACTGATAGCATGTGCTGTTGGTAATGCAGTTGCCCATGTCGTTGACGTAGGACAGGAAGTGCAGCGGTCCTAATACAGAGCCTTGAGCTGTGCCTTCCGTCACTGACATGCGTTCGCTACAGACATTATCAATTTTCACTGTGGAGGTTCGGTTATTTAGATAGTCCGTACACCAAGTCAGCAGAGGGCCTCGTATTCCACAGTCATCTAGTCTGTCAATTAGCTGGCTATGCACTAATGTATCAAACGCTCGCGAAAAGTCAATAAAGAGAGCAAGGACATGTTTTTTCTCGTTTAAATACTTGTTGACTTCATCAGTGAAGTCTGACAGTAGGGTTGTAGTGCTCTTGCCAGACTGGAAACCGAACTGGTATGGGTTGATAACGTTGTGTTTCCTGTAAAAAGCGTGAATTTGCTCACAAATATATTTTTCAACAATTTTGTCAATCGATGAAAGCAGTGTTATTGGGCGATAATTTAGGTAGTCATTTTTTTGTCCCCGTTTATGAATTGGTCTTATGCACCCAACTTTTAGGTCATCCGGATATAGACCATTTTCAATACTTCGGTTAATTAAGTCAGCAATGGGGCCACTTATACTGCCACCTATCATTTTAATGTCCAAGACCCTGATGCCGTCTGCACCTGGAGCTTTCCTCGAGTTTAGCCTTTTAATTATTTTGTGAACATCGTCGGCTGAGGCTTTTTTAAACAAAATACTTGAGTTCAGCGGCTTGCGTGTAGTATTCGAGTCTGATAGTTTTATATAGCATTTGGGGATTATATCTTTTACCGTTCTATCAAAACTGTTCGCAAAGTTGTCGGCAATGTTTTTAGAGGAAATTCCCTGCGCGTCAAATGCCCTTAAGATAGCAGTGTCGATGGACAATGTCACTCTCCCTAGCATCTGATTAACAATTTGATATACCTTTTTGATGTTATAAAAATTATTATTAATGTATTGTATGTAATAATTGTTTCTTTTATTTTCTAGAACTTTATGGATTTTATTTCTAAGTTTATTATATTCTAATTTTATTTTTGAATTATTTAGATTTTTTTTCCATTTAGTAAACAGTTTATCTCTTTTATCACAGAGATGTGTAACATTGTCATCGAGCCACGGTAAGGCAAATTTTTGGGATTGATTGCGAAATATTTTTTTATTCGATTCGACCTTCTTTGCATTTTTGAAAGAATTATAAATAAAGCTTAAGATTTCGTTAGGTTCCACCATGTTTTTGGTCTTTGTCCATTCTACATCCCTAAGCTCCCTGTAAAAAATATTATAGTTAACAACATAATTTTTTGTAACATCCTGTACACACCCAGGAACCCACCGAGATTCATCAACGCAGGTAAATATAATACCGCGGTGATCCGCCAGTACGACGTCGAGCGCCGCCGCGAACAGGTTCAATGTGGGGAAACGTGCAAAAATATGATCTATACAAGATTTCGTAATTAGATGTTTTTTCGTTTCGATGCGGGTGTAGTCTGTTATTCCACACATTAATCCGTGTTCGCCGAGCACTTCCAAGTATTCATCCGTGTATGACGACATAGTTTTTGTATCAATGTTTGTATCACCAACAAGGAGAAGCTGCCGGTTCAATTCGAACCTAGTGATGTGACTACCCAGTTCTTTGACAAATAGGTTCTTATTAGTAGAAGGTGGCCTATAAACTGCACACACAACTACATCGCGATAGGAGTCTACTTTTAGTGTACCTGTAAGATTTTCAAAGGTTTTTGTCTTTTTTTCGATTACTGTAAACTTAAGATGGTTTCGTACGTAAATAATAATACCGCCACCTTTTTGTTTCGTTCTGAGTTGTGAGTACAGTCTATATCCGGGCAAGTTATACAAGTGAACAATTCTATGCGAAACACCCACTTCTGTCAGGATTATAAGGTCAATTGGACATATACAATTATGTATAGTTTGTTGCAATTTAGTAAAGTTTCTTATAAGGGATCTAATATTGAAATGCAAACATGATAGGCTTATACTAGTTTTTGGTGGTAACTGTTTAAAGAAGTGATTCGTAGAAATGCAATGAAATAATTCGTTTACTTTTAGGTCCATAAGTGCAAGTTATTAGTTACGGTTAAAATGATATGACATAATACTATTTTATAAATCATTTTACATTGATATAGGTAGATCTGTTTCTTTGTCTGACTTAGCCGGAGGTAACTGTTTTTTAATCTGTGCGATATCAGATAGTGTACGTATATAATATATTTTGCTGTTATTGGATTGTCGAGCACATATTTTTCCATATTTACACCACACGTATTCACAGAATTTGTTTAATAACTGAGTTTTAGCCTGATATAATAAATCTTTCTGAAACTTGGTTAGGGCTTCTCGTATATAAACACGGTCTTCAGCTTTTTCCTTAGGCGCGTTCGGCATAACTTGACCCACCGTGAGCCTACGTTTCTTACCGGCATCCACCCACTGCTGTTGCAGCACCTTCGATTTTAATTCCACGAGGATGGGCCCTGGTTTCTGTTTGGTACCTGGAAGTCGCCTCGCTGATTGGATTTCCTTATCCACTATAATCAGCTTCGATGCAACAGTGTCAACCACCTTTCCCATATCAGGAGAAGTTATTTCAGGCAGTCCAGCAACTTCTATGGTCGCAGATAGGGATTGTTGTTCAAAGTCCTTGAGTCCCTGCTCCAGGACGTTTACTCGCAGCTCTAGGTTTTTGTTTTTATTCAGTAGGTCATAATTTTTATTTTCAAGCTCCTTAATTTTGACGTCCTGATTTTTTATAGACTGCTCCATTGTAGTTAGTTGCTCACTGAGGAATTCGAGTGAGTTTTCAAGGCCTCGGATTTCCTCGCGAAAAGTCTTTTTAATCTCCCGACTGATATCTCGAACCAGTTCACTTGCATTGATGATAGGTGTCTCAGCCATGTCTCCATCGGTCTCGTAGTCATTGTCTTCGTCTTCTTCGGGGATCACGAAGGAGGATCTGCGTGACATATTTTTTAAGCACTCTCCACAGCTCCACTCTATTCCGGGCGAGTTCTTGATGGCATTAAGCTGTTTATTAGACAGCTTTGAGCATACAGAGTCAGCATGGACCACCTTTTCACATCTACTGCACTCTAGACCAGGCACTTTCTTGGTAACCGATTTTTTGCATTTAACACACTTTTTATTCACCATGATTGGGACTGTAGGTAGGTAGATGTATATTTATTCGCGTACTATGCGACTGTTCGTTTGTAAGTACCTTAGGTCTATTAAGACTTACCAACTTAATAGGTGAGTTAGAAGTTATGTGTATGTGTGTGTTGTGAATTGTGTAAATCAACAATGTGAACTAGCTAAGGTAATGGGAAGTGATTTCGTTTAGACTCTCCTACAACGAAACCACGGAAACCTAGGTGACCAGGATAAGGTATTGAGACGCTTTCGAAGGCCAGTCTCAGCCCCGAAATTTAAAGCAATCTTTACCTACAAGAACTTATCAACACTACGTCTCAAGGATGTTTGGTATTTGTGTGTATTGGAATAGGTATATAAATAATTAGGAACCTTCTGAAATAATTCAGAAAGCGCGTTGTTCCGACACAGTTTCCGCACACCGAACTTTTGCCACTTTCTCACAAATTACACTGGCGTAATACGGCTAGAATAATTTAATGAAACCGTTACATGGTCTGTGTGCTTCTACTAATCGAACCAAACTCTGTCCCCCGCAAATCAGCCGATTTCCTTTTATACCAGTGTGAACTCCGCGCGGGAGCGGGGACGCTTGGGTCCTTTTTTTTATCATAGGGTTTTTTACAATGTCAACAAAGGAATTCAGTGCAAGTTAATTTTAAGCTCATGTTTACATTCAGATATAACATGCCTTCATGCAATATAATCAATTATGATTATAGTCTACAGAATATCAATCATGCAAAACAATAGTAGGTATATAATATACTAAACCAAATATACAGTAGGTAACTAAATAATAAACCAATAGTAAACCAGTAATAAACCAATAGTTAACCAGCTGGTCATGTACGTATGTATCAACATACTGTATTTGCGCTTTCGTCGTGAAGATGAGCTCTTATTTATTTTTTATAGAATTCTATTGTGATGTAATTTTGTAATGCTTTGTGCCAATTATTAGATTAATCAGAAGATTAATCATTCCATGGAGTTAAACTCGCATGAACCTACAAATATGTGTGGCGTAACACGACGCCTTAATTATAATCAAAATCCACCATCTTTATCAGAATACTATTCAATATCAAATATGATTACATTCCCAATATATTGTTATAATATGTAATATTGCACTCGTTCACGTAAATAATATTAGCATCATAACAGTCTTTTGCATACATGTGTTTAAAAATAGAATAACAAAAACTACATCGAAAGCATAATCAAAACAGCCTCACGAAAACTCGGAGTCCTGAACAGAGTGAGACGATTTTTCACGCCGGAGCAGCGGTGTCTTCTATACAAGACACAAATTCGCTCCTGTGTGGAGTACTGCTCACATCTCTGGGATGGTTCAGCAAAGTACTTACTAGATGCTCTCGACAGGTTGCAGCGACGTGCGGTCCGCATCATTGGGAATCCCGAGATCACGAACACCCTAGAACCTTTACAGCTGCGTAGAGAGGTTGCGTCCATGGCTGTATTTTACCGTCTGTACCATGGGGAGTGTTCTGATGAGCTCTTCCAATTAGTCCCACCCTCCCCTTTCCTACACAGGACAACGCGTGCAGGTCTCAGATGTCATCCGCACACGGTGCAAAACATCCGATCAAGAACCAAGCGGTTCGGAGACTCTTTCCTTTGTCGCACCATTAAGGCCTGGAATTCATTACCAGCTCACGTGTTTCCTTCTTCCTACAGTCCCGGGTCCTTTAAGCGGGGCGTGAATAAGCATATGATAAGGCCGTCAAGCTGAGTGTCACCATTGTCACACGGTATGTGTAAGTAATGGTGACCCTCTTTTCTGGGACTTTGCCTTCAGCTTACCATCAGGCAAGGCGAAGTCCAATTGACGTGTCCTATATAAAAAAAAAAAAAAAAAATATCCCAAGAATTCGATTTGGCCATCGTTCCCATAGCGTTCAAGTGGACGCTCTAACAAAAAAATATAGTTTATGACCGACCTCTCTTTAGAATAATACGTATTTTAGTTAAGAGAAAGAAAAAAAATATCATCAGTGTCTTACCACATGCATAAAAAAATATATCATGGTTTCGTATTGTGTAGTTATGCTTCAAATATGAGTTTTAAAATGATAAAATAATCTATATTCTAAATATACGATTATGTTCCATTTCAATATTTTGTGATTTACGGGAATGTAACCTAATACGCTGTTCTACTCTTTTACTTTGTACTACAGTACTAGTTAAATTTAAATATCAGTTATTGTGTAAAGACTAGTAAAACAAAACTTCCAAAACGTCGAAAATAGTAAAGATGGCAAAGATTTGCTTAGCAAATGGATTATCAGTTCAAATCGCGGCTCAACCTGATAAGACTCCGGTAAGTAATTAAGTAAGTTGTTTTTGTCTATTAACAAGCATGTTTACTTAGCTTAAATACGAGTATAATGATTTATTTGAGTAGCATAGTTGAGCAAACAGTTCATTTCCAAGCTTGCTTGTCATTTAAAAAAAGTTGGACTGTGGCGTATCGGTAGAATATTTGACTGCTACGCAGGAGGCGTGGGTTCGATTCCCGCTCAGTGCAAATATTTGTAAATGTGTATATTTCCAATGGTCTGCGTATTTCTATGTATGATATATATGAACTTAAAAGTATCTAAGTATGATTATCCGCATTCTAGATCCCATAACATTAAGCTATGCTTACCATGGGTCTAGATATCGTTGTGTAAGAATGTTGTGGAATATATTTAAATATTCTTGAATTTAATAATAGCCTTTTTTGTAGTAAGTATTTTTTTTTTATTTTTTTTTTATACCACTTAGTTGGCAGACAAGCACACGGCCCACCTGATGGAAAGTAGTTACCGTGGCCTATGGACGTCTGTAACACCAGAGGAGTCACAGTCGCGCTGCCAACCTTGTAAGTACAGAGTTTCTGTGCCGTCAGTAGAAGACAAATCAGGACAAGCCTTTAGTCTTCCCACTGACGGCACAAATTCTCCAGTGAGCTCTGGCTACCCTACTCACCGCTGGGAACACAACACGAAGTTATTATAACCGCGGTATTCTGTAGGGCGGAGGTACTTCCCCAGTCAGACTGCTCAATCGGGCGGAAATACCACCGTGTCCTACCTCCTTGACAATGTTTTAGTTTGTGCCTAGCTGAATGGTATGAATCATCAATTAGTTATTTTCTATATTACTCTAAAAAATGTGGTAAATAGATTGAAACACAAAATTACAGATTCCGTGGCATGTTGGTAGTGATCGTGGCCGCTGAAGCGCGGGTTTCATACCCGCTCAGTGCATGCATGAATATAGGTCTCTGCATAGGTCTGGTCGTGCCTAGGAGAACATGTTAAGCTGTTGATCTAGGTTGCCATACCTACATCTATGGCAATCGTTACGGGTTGTTGCATCTCTGATAATATCGAAGTTTAGTCAAATCCTTTAGACTGGTAAAGCGGACCCTAGACTCCGAGGTGAGAGCTGCGGATGTGACTAGGATTAACGCTAAGATGAAGAAGAAGATAGAAATACAAATTTTGGGGAAAGAAAACCAGAACGATATTCAATACTAAATCGAGATTTATAACTAAATCTGAAGAAGGATTGTAGTTTTGATGACAGTTCTGATGTCGTTGTGAGACTCGATTCACAACTGAGCGTTGTTCTGAAATCTGTTACTTCTCTCAATAAAGGCAAGGTCAAATTTTATTTTAACTTGGTCTGCTCATTTTACATCAAGACAAAATAAAATATTGAGCACTCAGTTCGTCAGAACTTTCTTGGATGATCTTCAAATATTAATTTACGAACTTTCTAGTCCTCAATATCAGTACTCTCTTTACCTTTTGTAAAGCAAGTTCTTGATTTGAATTTCATTATATTCAGTTCAATTTCTATCTCAGAATTTAAATGTAAATTACTTTTTTATTCCAAAATGTCGGTGATAGCATCTGCCTGCCTATTACATTCTCTTATAACAGGCATTATTCTTATTTTAATGTAAGAATTACAGCCTCCAATATTCCTGCGGTCATATATAAGGGATCATGTAGGAAATTGTCACTTCATTACATCGTGGAGTTCGTGACTGGAATGCCACAGGGTCTACTTTTGAGGCCTTCGCACAAAATCACAATATTTTTTATCATTTCCATATAAGGCAATAAAAAAGAATGGTGAAGAAATATTTGAGCCTGTATGGTAATCTGTGCTTGTGTTAGGTTATTCAGAAGTAAAGAATGTGTATAAAATAAAAAAGATATGCAGATATCAGGATATGAAGATATAGCCTATAAGAAAAATAAACAGTAGATTTAGCTGGTACTAGTATTCTATAAATAAATAAAAAGCACGCAGCACATATTTGAGCCACCCATAAAGTTAAACCATGTGCGTTTTCCTTTTCACAAATAAACGGCAATGTTACACTGTCGTTGTACTCGTCTAAAGAGGTTAAGTGATACTTCCTCAGACAATTCAACTGATTCACGCAGAGAAAAAGGTAAGTTTTTTTTGAAACGACTTTGATGGCAAGAAAGCTCACGGGCTTTTTTTTTACCTTCGCAAAATCCCCACGGATACCTCTCCACAAGAGTCGGTGGGAGAGGTTATGTCGGACTCGAACCGACTAAAACGCACGCCGCCTGTGGGTTGTTTTGGTTACCGAAAGTGAGGTTGACAGGCATATCCCTCGCACCCCGGCCGACACAGGGCCATCTCTCACGATCTGGCCCTCTTCTCGGGTGTGATTATAGAGCCCCCAACTCGTCCCCGGAAACGGGGAGGTGCGCCAGGCCCGTCACTGCCGCGGCCTGCTTCTGCCAGGGTGACAGGCGGCTCCACCTGTCACACCCAGGCCGGCACTCAGAGGCGGAGGTCGTTCATCGACCTTCGACGCCCGTGTTGCATTCGTATGCGGGCAGCTTGGCTTGCGATTCTTCGTCACTCCCGCTGCCGCTCCCGCCCCGCCTCCTCCTTCACGAGCATTACTTGCTCGTAGAAGGAGGCGCCGGCCGCCCACGCATCCGCGCAGCGGACCATCGCCGCGAGTAAGGTGGAGAGCGTGAGAACCCTCACTCCCAGGGCCGCCACAAGCTCCCGCCTCGGCGTTCGCAGCCGACCCTGTAAGCATAGAGTACATTGCAGTGGCAGTAAGTATCAAATAACAGATCGATCAGTCAACAGAAGGGGTAAATTTTTTTTTTTTTTAAAGAAAATTTTTTTTTCTAAACAATTGCAAATCTAACCATAAAATACACATATTTTGAGAACTTTTTTGTGGTTCAAATTTTACACAAAACCCGTTTATTTATTACCGTGCTTGAAATGGTAATCAAATTATTGGTATCTTAATTAACATAGTCATTTTATTTACTAATTATGAACTATGTATAAACAGCATAAACATTCGCTGTACTCTCGTCCCAACTTCGCATGATAAATTAATTTTACATACTCTAACGTCAGATTATTAAGGATTGTACAATGTTTTTAAATTAACTTTTAAACTAGTCGTGGCAGTGGTAAAGTTTGTTTCATAACAAATTAAAATGTATTATTAGTCAGTTTTAAAATTTTTGATACTCTTATAGAATGATCAGATTTGGCATTTTTTATACAACTAAGGTGGCAGACAAGTTATGTGGATGCTTTTTCTTTTGCTTTTTCTTTTTTATACAACTTAGGTGGCAGACAAGCACACGACCCACCTGATGGAAAGTAGTTACCGTGACCTATGAATGTGTACAACACCAGGAGAGTCAACACGTGCTGCCAACCGTGTAGGACCGAAGAGTTTCTTTGCCGTCAGTGCAGAAGACACAATCAAGACAAGCCTTCAGTTTTCCTACTGACAGCACAAAAACTTTCTCTGACTCTGGCTACCGTCCTTACCTAACCTAACTAACACGAGGTTATTATAGTCATGGTATTCTGTAGGGTGCAGGTACTTCCCCAGTCGGACTGCCCAATTGGGACGGGAATACTGTCGTACCTCCGGCCTATTTTATAGTAGCTGTTGTTCGCGGCTCAATCACCATAAGAACCTATTCCAGGGTTAAAAAGAATATACTTTGAATATACTATATTTTGCTTTCTTACTCAATTATAGAAGAGAAATTACTAATGCTTTAGTGCCGCTAGGGATTTTTCGCGTCGCATCATCAATACAAGTAACTGCTACTACTAATAACGGGCTCATTACGTGAAAGGTCAGTTGCTCCATTGCGTAGTCATTTATATGCAATATGTATTACTCCATAATTTTCAACTTTCTGTCAAGTGTAGCGTAGGCCTGTTGGACTCGAATAAGATTCGACTCCATAACCACTCAATCAAAAATCCAACGCTTTTACTACACGTAGCAACACCACCTCCGAAGTTTCAATTCCAAACCAAATTTAGATTCAAGTCACACTCAATTTTCTGAAGATATAAAATAAAATTAATAACTTCTTCGCATATAGCTCTATTCACAGATTTCAAGTTTTAATCAAATTATTAATCCGTTGAGATGGGGATTTAATTATATTTCATGTAACAAAGTTGGTTCAGTCCCTCGGGTGACGAAAGAAATTATATCTTATCTTACTCTATATATTAAAGGAACAGTATTATTTGATTAAATAAGTTACGTTTGGAGTGAAGACAACCCCACCTGCAAGCCGACATATTAATTGACAGACAAGACTCTGGTGTATGCTTTCCTCTGATGGTAGGAAGGTCATATGGCAGCTGATCTCATAAAAACAGTATAAACTAAATCAAAAGGACTAGAAGGAGTAAGTGCATTCCTTTAGGCCGCCGTCGTAACCGTGTTTTATATCCAGTTAAATCTATGTTTGTAAGTTGGCTGAGAGACAAGATAATAATTTTTTCTTAGGTAATTGGTTACAAAACACGGTTACAGTGGCGGCAGGCATCAAGAATCGAATCGACGGCAGCATCAACTCTTAAATTGTGCTTCCCCACTGACCGTGAGGCACCTGAATTGCGGTCTCGGAATTGTTCTTGAGGCGCTCACCATGTCAGCAGACCTACGATTCATATTCATATCTTATCCTAAGACATTTAAGAGATTTGGGAAAGTTTTGCCATTCAATGCAGATAATCTTTTCAAGAAAAAGTCTAATGTTTTGGTCACGTAAAGGGTCCATCAGTCGTCTTCTTAATTCCCCTTGGGTACTTGATCCCAAGTTATGTATGTGCTCTATTAAATTGAAAATAATATTTGGAAAAAAGGGTTTTAGTAGACGTCTAAAATTGTTTTTTACGCTTTCTTTCGTACAGGTCACCAGTTTCGAAATATTTTTGCGAGCTAAATCTTACTCTCTCTTTATTATTGTTACTACTGTTGCTAATTTTAGTTTTTAATGTTGTTACTCAATTCTCTGAAAATATTACACCTTGTTTCTGAAGAATCGTGTAAAACGATCACTGATTTGTATTTTAGCTCAAAGACTTTTCGAAATTTAAGTTATAAATAGTAGTGACCTTTTGGCTACACTGCTTGTGTTACGCTGATACCGAAGTAGTAAGTGTTCACACATTTATTTTATACAAATGGCTAGAATACATACACTTACTCACATGCCCTCAAGCTCACTCACACTGATTCATGCGCGTGCACACCCTCACATCCACATGCAAATTTCAGTCATATTTGTGCTGCCGACCCTGCAATAACATAATTTCTACGCCGTCAGTGTAGAAGATAAAGTAGAACAAGCCTTTGGTCTTCCCACTGACGGCACAAATACTCTCCAGTGAGCTCTTGTGAATTTTTACCGTAGGTACCTTTGTGAGGGAGATATTTTTTTTTGAATCTGTAGTAAAAACCGAGTGTTATAATTATAGTGCTCTCGCGCGTCCAGTTAAAGAATCTCCGGTCACGAAATTCAACCGTTTCAAAGTTTTCAAAATATCGTAAGTAAATCTGCATATCTGAGAGATCTTATTAATGTTCTCGAACTTTTGTGAAGTCAGGCAACCTTAAATTCAACTAGAGTCTACAGTAACGAAATCAAATTGTAATAATATTAATAATAATTTATTATTTACATAAAATGGTTACAAAAACGTTTAGCATACAAAGCTAAAATTAAAATACACAACATAGTTCAGCATTTAGTGCAAGAGTGTTATTCATGTATTAATGGAATACAATTACAAAATATATAAAAATTAGCTCAGTTTCTAATATAATATAAGTAACTAATTGTAGCAACTGCTGCTGAGCTAGGCTTGAAGCCTGTATTTCAGCAGACAGCGCCTCCCGATAGTTTTATCAATAATAATTAATTATTTTATTACATTTGTAGGTGTGTTTGAAACAAATTTAGTCTCGAGAAAATTAGCAATACAATAATCAAGTTGTGCATGCAGAAGTGTACGGAGGTGTGTGCGTGTGTGTGCATGTTTGTGTATGTGTGTGTGTATACTAGATACTAGTAGTAACAAGCAGTGAAAAGCATTTCAGAATCAGCAAAACATACATGGTCTCACTGGAAGACTGTCATCCAGTAGACCAGATAGGTTATTTAAAACAAATGTCCTCATCTACTCTCCTCTCCGCTTTGTGTGGAAACCGAGTCTTATTTTCTATCCGTGGGCAAAGATCTCAAGAAAAAGTGCTTGTGTGATCACAACATGATTCTTACCTTTGAAATTTGAATCTGTTCCCGACTCAGATGGAATCAGTTTTCCAGTGAAATTGTGACGCGGTTGAATTTCGAATTTTCTGTGAAACGACTACAACCTAACCTCCACAACCAATTGGCTATATTATATGGCCCCAACTACTCGTAACGACTGCCATAGAATTTCATGTAATAACCGAGACCGATGGCTTAACGTGCCTTCCGAGGCACAGAAATGAAACATAGTGAATTTATATGATTGCAGAACAACTTCTGTCTTCTCCTTGGAGGATACGAAGTCCTGAGGAAATTACATTTTTATTTTATTTTATTTATTATTATAAACAATTACAGTATTTACATATTTCGTTTACTTAGTGATGCCACATAAACTCATTTGAGTTTTTCTGGGCATCATTATCATCGACATTCAGTTATTAACTTAACATACAAAATTATACAATCAAGTACCCACATATTGCGCAGGGACATGTGTTAGGGCACATCACAGAAAAAAGAAACCAAATAAATAAATAAAAACATTAATTTTGGCGGGTAGGTTGCAAAAGAACGCCACTACGTCTAGCGTCATCCTCCCGCCGGCCAGCTAACCAGTTTTTTTTATAATGCACTCCGAGTAGATAAAGAATACGTTCACTGCATCTACAGGATTTATTTATAAAATTAATTTATAAAATTGTACGTATGCTCTAAGCCTTACATTTATTCTGATGTCTGTAACGGCCTTAGAAGGCCTTTGGAATCTTAATTGAAATCATTGTGAGAGTTTCAATACGTGAAATATTTAATTATAAAGACAGATATAGTGTGTACAAGATTCACCAAATTGGATTTTTGATTACAATGCGAAATTCTGTAGACAGTACATACATACATTCAAGCCTTTATTCGCGGAGGGTTAGGCAGAGGTGAATTGACACCAACATTTCACCAATAATTGTATTCGGTCCAACGTAATAGGAGGTGAGCCCAATTACCGTATTTCGGGCACTATTGTTGATTCGAGCCATGCATCTGCGGCTGAGTCTGGACTGTATATATGTCTGATGTTAAACAGCTCTGAAAGATAATATAAATTAAACGAAGGATGTATAAACTAATCAAGTTTTATAAAACTGTACTTCACTTCTGTGAGGCGGACGGTGGGGTGCTACGCAAGTTGGTCAAGATGGAACATTTGCATGTGTGCATTTACGCTAGTGCATTTGAAAGTGCACTGTTACAGTTGCATCCCTTACATTAGACTATTCAAATTCATATTCACTATCAACTTCTTGTTCGTCGCGGCATTCCGCTGTTCGCTCAAGTCAAGCTTAAAGTTTATGTGTATATACATATATAATATATGTATACTTATATATGTGTTTATAAAAATCTGTCCGTTCACAAGCTGAGATAAACTTTGTGTTATAGTAAAGGAAAACCTGTTATTAGCCTTACTTTTAGTTCATAATGTATATATTTACTTACTGTATCGCTGTTGGTTTTTGAAATATATAAATAAAAAATAAAACCCTTAGTCACCTTGTACGAATACGTATGAGAAGAGACGACCCCAAATTCTGCTCTGCCGGAAACCACGTGGTTTTACATAGTAACCAGTCAGTAGAACCTTAAGATCGATATCTATGCCGGCAAAGCCGTTGACGTCAGCTAGTAGCTTTTAAAACAAATACCAGCTTTTATGTTCTTGGACACAAAACTCGTAAATAACCATAGCATTATCATAATTACGGCGTTTGGCAACCAAATTGGCGATCACGTGCGATCACAATGGACAGTTAACATTTACTGCTACAGATTTAGCTAGAAGAGAGATAAAAATAGATCGTACGGAGCTTCAGTGAAAATAATGTACACAATACCTACAGTTAGTTTTGGTTCTCTTATTGTTTCCCGTTTGGTCTTTGAACAGTGCGTCCTACCTGTTATGACCTACGGTGTCGAAACGTGGACACTTACAGTGGGGATGGTTCATAGCTTAAAAATCGCGCAGCGGGCTATGGAGCGAGCTATGCTTGGAGTTTCTCTGACGGATAGAATTCGGAACGAGGTTATCCGACACAGAACTAAAGTTACCGACATAGGCCACAGAATAAGCAAGTTGAAGTGGCAGTGGGCTGGCCACGTTTGTCGAAGGACCGATAGTCGTTGGAGCAAACGAGTCCTAGAGTGGAGACCGCGAGAAGGTAAACGAATGGTAGGACGCCCCCTAGCCAGATGGACGGACGACCTGAAAAAGGTGGCTGGGACAGACTGGATGCGTAAGGCGGAGGATCAGAGAAAATGGCGCACATTGGGAGAGGCCTATGTCCAGCAGTGGACTGCAGTGGGCTGATTGATTTGATTTGATTTGATTGTTTTCCGTTGGAGTAGAATAGGATTACTCCATTTCTTTAGGTTGGTGTTGTAGAAGGCTAATCGTCTTTTAGATAGGGCTGACCCCCCACCCTCCATGCTAGTAGGAGAGGTTATGTCGGATTAGAACCGATTAAAACGCACAGCACCTGTAAGTCGTTATTGGTTGCCGAAAGTGAGGTTAACAGGTATAACTCTCGCACCCCAGCTGACCCAGGGCCATCCCTCTGGATCTGGCCTTCGGGTGTAGAATCCACAGAGTCCGTAACTCGTCCCTGGAAAAAGGGAGGCGCGTAACGTGCCTTTTAGATAGAATTGGTCGATACTAAGCAACAGCTCATGATAAAATACCTACTTGACGGTAATTAGCACAATGTTTATCAATGATGTTTGTAGTAAAATATATACCGCCAAGTGAGTACTTTATCATGGGCTGTACTGTATGCTTAGTGTAGGATGGAGAACAGCCCTATCTGAAAGGCGGTTATCTACGGTGGGTAATCCCCGCATAATTGTCAAGGATATACGAGTCGTGCACAAAGCGTATAAACCAGCTAAATAACAGATACAGTTTATTCTATTCTCGTTTGAATATTGTGGCGGACATCTTAATCTACTGTGGTAAACAATGAATATTTAAATTGTTTGATTTCTTGAATTGATTTTTTGAAAATAAAAGAAAAAAGGTTAAGCTAAAAGTTTTACAACAATTTTTTAGATAATTTCATGATTTCCCATATATTAAGAACACACTTGTACTTTTTCCACAGTATTTTTTATTAGTCTTTTTTACTTTTTAACGAGAAAAATGCAAATATCCAAAATATTTGACCTTTAACATTAAATAAATAAATAATGCGCAAGTCCAATCAATGGGGTCTTCTGATATTTCTTTTATTCGACTGGGAAAGTACCTCCGCTCTATAGAATACCGCGGCCATAATAACCTTGTGTTGTGTTCCTGGCGGTGAGTAGGGTATCCAGAGCTCACTGGAGAGTTTTTGTGCTGTCAGTGGGAAGACCAAAAGCTTGTCCTGCTTTGTCTTTTACACTGATGGTACAAAAACTCTCTGTGCTTACAGGTTTGGCAGCGCGAGTGTGCCTCCCTTGTTTTTGCACACATCCATAGGCCACTTTCCATTAGGTGGGCAGTGTGCTTGTCTGCCACCTAAGTGGTATAAAAAAATGCTTAAATCTTAATTTTGTCTGGATTACAATACGAGCCTCAATCCAGGTTGATTTCAGAGCTTACACTTTGGAGCCCAGGCATCGCTCTCTTATTAAGTTCCTCCCCTTGACTTTTGAAACACGACAATTAGAGCACTGAGAGCAACCTAGTCAGTATTTTTTATATAGGACACGCCAACTTGTAAGCTAAAGGCAAAGTCTCAGGAAAGAGAGTCACCATTACAGGCACTAAGTGTTACAATGGTGGCACTCAGCTTGGCGGCCTCATCAGATGCTTTTTCACGCCCCGCTTAAAGGCCCCGTGACTGTAGGAAGAAGGAAACATGTGTGCTGGTAATGAATTCCAGGACTTGGTGGTGCGGCAAAGAAAAGAGTCTCCGAACCGCTTGGTTCTTGCTCGTTTAAGCTATGGGAACAGTTTGTTTGTTTAATGCAGGTTAGATCCCCGTTCAGTGCCAATATTTGTATACATGAATATGGGTATTTGCATTGGCCGGTATTGTCTCAAAGACCATGTTATGCCGTCACTCCTGGATGTCATACAAATATCTATGGCAGTCGTTACGGGTTGTTACAGTCCTAAAACGTCCAACAACTGGTCTAACAATAATGTTTCGATAATGCCAATGAGCTGTGAAGGTCAAGAGGCAGTCGCTTCACGGCAAGTATCGAAATTCAGCCAAATCCGCAGTTAGACCAGCATAAACGGACCCCCGACTCTGAAGTGAAAACTTCGGATGCGAATTAGCACTAAGATGATGATGAAGAAAAATTTTGTGTTTGTTTGTTTGTTACGCTTTTACACTTTAACTATTTAAAATCATCATTAACTTAAAACAAACATCGAAAACGCATCATTTCAATGCTTGAAGCTATAAAAAGACAGATCTATTTTACTTTTTAAGTTTGCCATCAATCCAGTTGTCCAATCCATAAAACCACCTAATGTGTTGTCCCTTAGGCCTGAAAGGAATTCAATAGGTAAAGAGGGCTCATTGATTTTGAGTACAAAGTCAGTGAAGTGTGGTATGGCATGGGCGGAGAAATCCGTGCCATTTGCTCCGGTCATCTTTTGTAAGGAAGGACCTTTAGTAAAAGGTAACAAATATTTCGTTTCCACACTATTAATCAGGTAATTCTTCACTTTTGACTGGTTATACTGTTGATTGAAAGCACTTGGTGGTGGAATTTTCTGTACAAAAAAGACACTTGTTCTTTTACACAGTATTTTCTCAAAGGTGAGAAAACTGTGTGGGGAAACAAGCGGTTTCGCCTTACTCAAGTTAATTGAAACCGTTTGTTTCTACCCATAATTTTTTTTTACATGACTTAGGTATTATACAAGCACACGGCCCACCTGATGGAAAGTGGTTAACGTGTAGGTATTTAAACTATCATGGTCATTCACAGTAGTATTAAAATAATCGGGATATTTACCATGTTGTATACCGAGTTTCCGATATTTTGGCGCTGTTGCAAGCGCCATAATCACAGAGGAACTGGAGTATTGGTGGTGAACAGTGAAAAAACTCAAACATGGTATATGTCCCGATTACTTTAATTCTAGAGTGGTTACCGTGACCTATGGGCGTGTTCAACATCAGGGGCATCACACTATGCTGCTGATCCTGTAATAACAGAGGTCCTATGTCGTCAGTGCAGGATCCAAAACAGGGTAAACCTGTGGTCTTTCCACTGACAGCACAAAAACTCTTCAGTCAACTCTGGCAATCCTACTCACCGCCGGGAACACAACTCGAGGTTATTATGAGCGCAGTATTCTGTTAGGCGGAGCTACTTTCCCAGTTAAACTGCTCAATTGGGACCGTCATCGTGTCCTCCTACAGCATAAATAAAATACTGTGGAAGTACAAGTGTCTTATTCAATATGAATATCTTCACAATTGGTTTGTTCCACCAAGTGGTGATGAACAGAATACGATAACCTGCTACTTAGTATCAATCACTTCTATGTGTACTATTAAAGATTCTAGGGGGTGTACCCCACAAGACAAGTGGTACGTTTGTAGGAAAGAAAGGAACTGATCAATGTGTAGGACTGACTACGTTGACGGCTCTCATAAACAGCAAATCAAATATGTGTCAATCATGAGATATCAATCTATCTAATGAATGAACAATAGATAGATAGATAAATAATACTTTATTGTACACCAATAAATTTATAGTTGAGTAAAATAGGTAGCATGCATATACAGTTTAATGTACAATGGGTAGCCTTATCGCTGAAAGCGTATTCTTCGAGGCATCTTTGAGATGAACAGTAACAAGTGACAAGACAAAAGATATATCATATAAAACTAGATAAAAACTGAACTAAAACAAAAAGAAAAAAAGAGCAAAGCACATATAAAGGTAAAAAAATATACAGCTTTACGTAAAGTATTATAAACATAATCGCACCATAACACATAAGTAGATATATAAATGAACAATACCTACCAATATGGGAAAAAGATAAGGGAAAATAATAAGCAGCAAAGTGAACATATCATTGCGAGCTATCATAGATTACGCGATGATACAGAGATGAAGTAATATACATTCATAATTATATTCTAGAATACGCCAGCAAACGTCAGCCAAAATTACGTGACTGTTTAAAACGATGCGTAAGTACAGAATTTTTTATACCACTTGTGTGGCAGACAAGTACACGGCCCATGGAAAGTGGTTACCGTGGCCTATGGACGTGTGTAACACCAGAGGAGCCACACCCGCGCTGCCAATCCTGTAAGCGCAGAATTTCTGTGCCGTCAGTGTAGAAGACAAAGCAGGACAAACCTTCTCACTGACAGCACGGATTCTCCAGAGAGCTCTGGCTACCCTACTCACCGCTGGAATCATAACACGAAGTCGGACTGCTCAATTGGGTGGAAATACCGCCGTGTCCTACCTCCTATATATAGAATATTTTGCACCGAGCAATTAGGTATTTGACAAATTTCGGTAACCTATCTTAAAAATTGTAGAAGTGTATTTAATACCTGTTACAATTCATTAATTTCCCTTAAAATCTAATTAATTAGAAAAAAAGACACATTTTCACTTTGTTAGCTTAAAAAGTGCGCGATAAACGGTCAGTCATCTGATATTCACGCGCGTGACGTCATTAAATAATATCGATGAAGAGACCAAGTAGCGAAAGTTTCCGTTACGCTTAGTAAAAAATTTATAGTTACGTCACGTGAACCGTCAACATTTTTTTTGCGTTTTGCCTCATATGAAATATAGATAAAAAAATCTCAATTTTATGTTATAAAAATAAAATATTCAAAATTCGTCTTTTTAAATCAATTAAAATATAGAAAAAATTAAATCGATTCAGGCGGGATTCGAACCCTCGATCTTTCTCTTACAGTGGGAATGCTCTGACCACTAAGCCACAGAACCTTCGCCCGAAATCATCCAAATTCTTCTGTACGTAATATATCCGCTACTTACGGCGACTGTCGCGGGTTCGAACTCTACCTGAACTGATTTTTTTTTCTATATCTTAATATATTTAAATTGTTAGCAAACTAAATGTTTCAAAATTTCTTTGAACATTTTGTACAGTTATTATTTGAGTTATATTTTATTATGAATTTTATTGACATTTTATTGACTATTGCATTTAGTATTAACCTGTGATACGTAATTTATTAATAATTGAAATATTTTAATTTTGTGAATTATAATTTTTAACTGACATCAAATCTAATGCAATAATATAATATCAATTGATAATAATTTCCTGATTTGATTTTAAACTGTTGACATTTTGTATGCTAAATTGCTAACCATAGATGTAAGACAAATATTGTTACTAACAAATTGGGCCCTGTTGCCATCAATAAAATGATATTATTATTATTATTATTATTTACGTATAAGCTATCAAATCTAATACATTTCATTTTTTTTCTAAATACAAATCTTCAGATAATCAAATACATTATATGCGGAGTGTCCATGGTCAACATTTTACATACGTCAAGAAAAAGTTACAAAAAATAAATAATATTAAATTAACCCGGTCCTCATCGTACCTGGGGCAAAAGTGCCCATTAACACTAGCAGCATTTCCCCGCTGTATAGCGACTGCCAACCTTTGCCTCAGGTACGAGGCGGAGCGAGAGTCACCCGTCTTATCCCTCAATCTGCGCCCCAACTCACTGACCAAATTTTTGGCGTCCGCGCCCCAACAACCCATCGTCTCAACCGCAAATGGTGCGAAGATGTATCGATAACACAGACCCGCGTACTTCAGACGCTTTCTCTCCGCTGCGTCTTCAGCGGCTGCTGCTGGAGACAAGACGGTACGGCTCAGGTGGCTGGGAGCAACCGTGCTGACGCACGTGGCATCCCACAAGAGGCATCTGCCATTTCTCCACGGCACCAGAGTCATACCATCCGGTCTTTTGCCGTCAGACCTGCTGAGGCCGGGTGGTTCCAGCAGGCACGGGATATCAGCCGATACGAAGGCTCTCCGGAGTATATCGTTGAGAGCATGGTGACGCGGAAACCTACCCGCGCTCCTACGACAACTCAATGCATGCTGGCCATCGTCCCCCACCATGGAACCGCAGGTGCATATATGGGATTCGCACACCTTGAAGCCCAGGCGGAGGGCCACCGCCACCCGCAAAGAATCGTCGTCTAGTAAAGTGCCCAGATGAGGTGAAGGCAGCGCGTGCAGCCACGCTCCCGACTCCGGCTGCGACACCGCCCGAAGTCTCGCTAGATCGGCTCCCGTTGTGCCCCCCATCAACCGCTCCCTAAGTTTTTCAATAACACCCTCATCCCAAGCCCGCTGAACATGAGCTGTGACAGGACTTGACACCGCTGAACTACGGGCAAGGCACTCTGTCTCGGCGCCGGCTGCAAAGGGCACGACCGCCTTGCCACCATTGTTATGTAGGATTACAGTGACAAGGTTCGTCGCCCCATGCGCCGACGCCAAGAAAGCCGGCAAACCCACATCCCGCGCACGTCGCACCCCTATACCCCCGTGACGGATGGGGAGAGTCGCCTGTATCCACTGGTCATCGTTGAGAGACACGTTGAGAATCGACTCAACTGTGGATTTCAGGGTGTCATCAAATGCCTCAACTTCCGCGGGACAAACCCAAGTTGGTACATTCCGCAAGAGGTACGTTAACTTAGGGAGGGCAAAGCACATACGCAAGAGCGTCAACGCCACGTGCGCAGAGAGGTCTTTGAGACGCTCTCGAGCGGTCAGGAGAAGCTTGTTGCGGGATAAGATAGCCTGTGGTACCCCGTCAGAGAAGATAGGAGACCCCAGTAGAGTGAAAGAGTGAGAAAATAGTTCTTTGAGGCCGGGCAACAGGGAAGCGAAGCGTGGAAAGCAAGCACGAACTTCAGAGCTGCAAGGGAACATTTCGCATTTAGAGGGATTCACCTCCAAACCCAGTTCCCTGAGGCGGGGAATCAGAGCTTCCAGATCCTGGTAGACGACTTCTGGTGTACCCCCGAGAGTTCCGTCGTCTAGATACCATCTATTCAGATCTGATTTTAGCTCGGCAATAATTTTATAAATTGCCAGGCTGAAGACGAGAGGCCCCAGTGGGTCCCCCTGCTGAGCTCCTACTTGCGAAGAAATTAAGGTTTTATTGAAGAAGAGATTAGAGGGATGGTGGTATACCTGATATAGAAAAGGTAAAGAGAGGGAACCTGATCCTTGACCTCGCGCAAGAGAACGTCTCTCTCCAGTGTGTTGAAGGCGTTACGTATGTCGAGCTTCAGTATGACGCAGTCCGAGTGGTCGTCATCCATGGCGTACGCACGTGTCGCATGGATGGCCGCTTCGCACCCGCGACCCAAACCCGAGCTGGTGCGGCAGCAGATACTCGGTCATCGCCTCCCTCACCGTACGGCACGCCAGCTTGGCAGTCAGTCTGCGGACTACGCTTCCGATGGCTATTGGCCTGAGTCCGCCATCCTTCTTCGTGAGCGCACACAAGGTTGCCCCATACAAGTATGGACAGACGACAGGGTTCAGACGCCCACTCCTTTTTTTTCTAATATTTGTCAAATACCCAATTATATGTTACACTACATTTTTAACCAACTTTAAAAAATGAGAAGGTTAAGGTCGACGTATAATAAGTTCACTGATGGCTCCGTCATTTGTGAACCGATTTTATTTGTACTACATTTATTTTCAATATAGTAAATTTCTATCAATCTCAAATCCTTACAAAGCCTAACTAGGACATCTGGAATCTAACGTACATTCACTATCCTTAGTCGAGACGCCAGGAAATGGATTCTACTGAAACCTTCGCGGAATAATACTCTCTACGTAACAGACACGGCGTAACATCAAGAAATATTCTTTTTAAATGAATTTACAACGTATTTTCAACTATAAATCGTATAACATAACGTCGAATTTTGAAAAGCAGGTGGTAGGTTACAAAGTACGATTGCGATGTAAATGAAATTGGATCCTAAAATGAATGTAATAAGGTTTACGATTCTCTATAAAGATAAAGAGTGTTAAGTTCTTGGAAACGCAAAAGGAATGGAAATACCTACTTGTCGCAAATAGATACAATCTGCAAAATTGTATAATGCTAGCGAAAAGTTCGTGTTGTATTTAACATTACTTTTTAAATTATTACTACACTCACGCTGTATACAACTAAAAAAAAATGACAGGCAAAACAGATTAGTAAGGATTATGTAAAATCATAATATGTTTGTAGGCAGTTGTCAATGTTATGACGTGTCGTCATCTACGGCGTAGAGGTAGAACGTGCAACTGCTACGCAAAGACCGTGAGTTCAATTCCTGTTCAGTGCAATAAATTCATAAATATGTATATTGAAATCATTCCTTGTGCAGAAGCTGGCCATCGCCGTCCAGCGTGGATACGCAGCAAGTGTGTTGGGCACCTTATGCACCGAGAGCGATCAATCACTATAATAACCTCGTGCTGTCTTCCCCGTGGTGAGTAGGGTAGCCAGAGCTCACTGGAGAGTTTTTGTGCTGTCAGTGGGAAGACCAAAGGCTTGTCCTGATTTTGTGTTCTGCACTGCACTCACGTATTATTTACTGACTCTTTGTTACCAAAAATAAAAGACTCAAGGTCAATGCAGATACCTAGCGACCTAGCTTTCTATCAGGTGGAGGAAAGACTTCCTTAGTAGGGAAATTCTAAACTCAAACGAAAGATTCTGTAATCCCCTTTTATCTTTGTTGTTCTTTTACCTTTTTGTTTCGCATAAAAAGTTTATGAATCGGCTTAGACAAGTTAATAACGTAGCTGTACATATTTATGTTCCAGTTACTTCGATTGTCATCAATAACTTTTATTACAATCAAACATGCAGTAAAATGTTATATTCTTAATTAAAAATGTTATATTCTTTCTGCAAAATGTTACTATCGCGTTTAACCACCAGAGCTTTTATTGTAATACTTAAGATAACATTGAAGGGGCAAAAGTTATAGGGACCTAAAAGTTTTCTAGTTCTGATGGGAGAACCAAAGTAATAGAAGCTTTATCGTTGAGTTAGTAACCCTGTAAAGATTCATACTAGATACGATATTTATTATAACTTGGATTTATATAAATTTCAAATAAATCTCATGGGCCTGTCTGCGAACATTCAAACTTTTAAGATCATTGTAGAAACCTTTCAATGTTTACATAAATACAAACATATATTCGCGCCTGATGTAGTGGTAGGCAGCGGTGTATAACACCCAGAATTCACTATAGTGTGTTACAACACTCGTGATGTTGTAACTCCCGCGATACTCGCGGTGTGGCTAGGGACGCTGTAAATTAATATTATTAGCTGAGAGGAAGCGAGATACTGCAGCCAGTACTCACGGCACACTATAACTATAATTTTCGATCCTAGGTTTCACTATTGTTTATCCCACTAATATTAAAAAGTAATTTATACATAAATCATACTTATACAATTACTTTTTTAACCAAAAAAATCGATACTAAATTGGTATCCATGATTAAGTCTATGTATCTGCAAAAAATTTCGATAGGTCTGTGACCTTCGTGGACAAGGCTAGGTGCTATTCGTGGAAGTGCTGTTCGACTGAATGCTCTAAGTGGAATACACATAATAAACCTACGAAAAATGACTGCACATTCATGAGCACACAAATTAAGAAATAATAAATATTTACGATTTTAAAACGAAATTCCTCTTTTCAATTTTAATTTATATCTAATCAAACTTTTTGTGTTAAAATATCAATTTATAATTAAAATTCAATTTTTAAAGAGAAATATATTTTACTCAGCATCTAGAATTGTAATTTTCTTCACATGAGTAGAAAACGAAAAAGTCCAGCTGTGGTATCTAGCGGATATTAAACCGTACGCCTCAATAAGCTCTTTCTAGTAATTTATCTATTTAATTAATACACATGTGACTGCATAAAAATTATTCATTTAATGAAATCAAAGATAAAGAAGAAATTAAAGGAATGAGAATTCTTTAATTAAGAAAGTTTAAAGAAATACTCATAAGGAATTAAAAATTCTTACTCAAATGAGTATTGTGAAGGAATTTTTAATTAATTACGATTACATTATTTAACCTGTCAGATTAGTGTACTTGATCCTCGCCTTTTTGAAGTTGACAATTGTGACACTAGAGGATTGAAAGTGCGTTATTTTTTCATATGAAGTTTTGCTTATTTTGGAGTTCGAAGCCAACCTCTCTGGCTGATTGCTACTCTGATTGACGGACGAGGTTCTAGAGGTTGAGGGTCAGACGGAAGTTACTTCCGTAATAATCAACCAAATTAAATTATGAAAGCTAGGACTAGGCTCCAGATAAAAAGCAAGTTTTAATTGCAACAGGAATTGATAACTGTATGGCGAGCGAGATAAAAAATGTTACTTTACTATAGCACAAACTATTTAATTGGATTTGTTTTAAATTCAATTCAAATTTCTATATGTTATGAATGAAATTATTTGCTATGATTTGAACTTTAAAACATGTAAATAGTAGTCATAAACTTCAAGGTGGACAGACCTTTACAGAACTCCTCTGAGGAGATAGGACACTGCGGTATTTCCGCCCAATCCGACTGGGGAAGTACCTCCGCCCTACAGAATACCGCGGCCATAATAACTTCGTGTTGTGTTCCCGGCGGTGAGTAGGGTAGCCAGAGCTCAATGGAGAGTTTTTGTGCTGTCAATGAGATGACCAAAGGCTTGTCCTGCTTTATCTTCTACACTGTCGGCACAAAATCTCTGTTCTTACAGGGTCGGCAGCACGGATGTGACTCCACTGGTGTTGCACACGTTCATAGGTCATGGTAACCACTTTCCATCAGGTGGGCCGTGTGCTTGTCTGCCACCTAAGTTGTATAAAAAAAACTTATTATTATAAGAACTGGCCAAGAAACCAAGTAAGTAAAACATAAAATGATATGGCCAATATAACTTAAGTCACATAAGCACGGCATCAAAAACTAAAACAATATAAAGCGAGCGTAATCTCGTGATCTATTTTAACGAGATTTATAACGATAACGAGGTTTGTTGGTTTATTAAACAGTAGAAAACTATGTTATGAGCTCCCTTTTGTTAGTTTTTGTTGAGAGTTTTTGATATACTGCTAACTTTTATTTGTAGCTTCAGTCGCATATATGTTCAAGAAGTAGTACCTATTTTTTCTGATTAAAAGGCATGCTATTCAATAGCATGCCTTTGTTAACTTGTTTGTGATTACGCATTTAGAGCCTTAGGATATCGGCGACATCAAACTGTCTCTCTCAAGTTACCCCCTGTAGATGTTAATCATTAAATCAATAAATTTAGACAATATTGTGAAGTAATTTCTATTTAATTATATTTTTTCGAATATTTTTACAAAGTTCTCCAAAATAAGATGAGAAAAAGAAATTTCTTCTGTGGTTATTGTTAAAATCAATGCATTTTATTCTACTTGGAATTCTAAATACAAATTAATTTAAGACAATTCAAAAGCACTTCTGCTGCTACACGCCATCTTGACTCCATCTCGCCTGATGGTAAACTAAAGGCAAAGTCTCAGGAAAGAGGGTCACCATTACAGACACTAAGTTATGTTACAATGGTGGTACCCAGCTTGGCGGCCTCATCAGATACTTTTTCACGCCCCGTTTCAAGAACCCGGGACTGTAGGTAAAAGTAAAAAACTGTAAAAACACGTGAGCTGGTAACGATTTCAGGTCTTGGAGGTGCGGCAAATAAAAGAATCTCCGAACCGCTCGGTTCTAGCTCGTATATTCTGCACAGTGTGAGAGTGACATCTAAGCTGATAACATTTGTGTCTTTGTAAGTAATGTAGCTAAAAATCTATAATGTATTATTTTAAACCACAATCCTTATGACTTATGAACCTTCAATTGAAAGCACTTAACAAAACAACCTAATAGTCTAAGTTTAAGCATCATGTGGATCAGTAGGTGAAAACGAACAGTACTTGAGTACTGTTGGTAAGTTTAACAGTTAGTTGGAAGAGTTAGCGACTGTAATTGACAAACTTAATTCGCATAGACTATCTATTTGTTTAAGTGACACTACATTTGGTTCGGGATCAACGGCTAAACGTGTTTCCCGAGGTACGGAGATACAATAGGGATCCCCCTATCGAAGAGACATTTACAAGCACCTTGTATATCTTTAACACTAAAATTCTGTGAAATGACTTGGCTTAAAATAGATTTTAAGTAGCAATATGGCATCGTAATATCGATATAGGTGAAGATCCAAGGCTTTCCTTCTAATGATACACTTTCTTCAAAAGTGATCCCGAATGACACATCCAGTAAAAAATATATTTCAGTGTACCACAAAAGGAGTGAATAGGATTAAAATGATCATTAGTTTTTTTTTAATTACTGTCTTTTACTAATTTTTAAGTATCTAACCAGCTAAGCAGCTTAAATGTCACCCACACACTGTGCAGAGGAACCAACTGGTTCGGAGACTCTTTCCTTTGCCGCAACTCTGGGACCTGGAATTCTTTACCTGCTTGCGTGTTTCCTTCTTGTTACAGTCCCGAGTAATTCAAGCGGAACGTAAAAAAGCATTTGATAATATTGTTGTTGAACTAGCACATAGTTTCACTTGAAAGAAAATAACTACAGAATTAAGCTGACCATTTTATTTCTATTTACCCATTGAGCTTCACTACTCCGTTTTACTCGGTAATTTGCTACTATATTATATAACAAAATAACATTAAGATCTCCATGAAGGGAAATACAAAAGTATCGAATTAAGATATACCTATTTGAAAATAAGACGTATAAAATTGATCGTAAAAGCTTCCTCACATTGCATATATGTACCTCTGTACCTATTGGTGAAACACTAATTTATAGTTATTAGGGACACGGGGCGGAAAAAGGACACTCAATAGTTATTGTCTTCGCTCGAGAAGTTTGTTCAAAACGGTTAAGAAGACAGTATGTTTCGTACGCATTCACTTATATAGCTTTATAGAATGTGTATTTGTTTTGTTAAATAATAAGAGTTGTTTTGATTACTAGACTTCCGAATTTAATGGCTTTTGGTGTAGATATATAATCGAAGATAAAAAAGGAAAATAACAGAAAGAATGTAAGTAGAAAATGTCACCGTAGTGTTAACTTCGCTGAAACTTATTTTCCATGACGCGGGCCTTCTTTGGTGGGTTGAGAGTACAGACGACGGAAATCACTCTCGGAATAGTCAAAATACCTACCACATAGTACGTATAGAAAATAACATATCAATCAGAAACAATAAACAGACCCAGGCTCCAAAGTGCAAACTTTGAACGCAACTAGAAAGTAGATATGAGAATGTTGATGTCTCGAAGAATATTATGCAATCAAACAATGTGGTAACAACCGCGGTAGCCTAGTGGTATGGGTAATGGACTGCTGAGACGAGGTCTCGGGTTCGATCCCAGGATTTACCATGGTATACACCAATGACTTTTCGATGCTTTGACTTGCGAAGTTATGTGTGTATTTATCGCAGGTTTATAAGTGCCCGGTTGATGGCAATATGCTCGCCACCTATTACATTGGGATCTAAACATAAACTGGCAATATGTGGGTGCTAGCACCTGTGCCTACCCCTTCTGCGATTTAAGCGTGAGTTTATGTTATGTTATATTTTAATTTAAGTACTCTCCCTCTTCTGTGGGAGCAACATCTTGCAAATAGCATCTGGTGTGCAAGCAGGGCCACGTAAAGGATTTAGATGTCACCCGCACACGGTGCAGAGTATGCGATCAAGAACCAACTGGTTCGGAGAATCTTTCCTTTGCCACACCACCAAGACCTAGAATTCGTTAGCAGCTGGCGTGTTTCCTTTTTCCTACAGTCCCGGGTCCTTGAAACGGGGCGTGAAAAAGCACCTGATGAGGCCGCCAAGCTGAGTGCCACTATTTTAACATAACTTAGTGTCAATAATGGTGACCTTCTTTCCTGAGACTTTGCCTTTAGCTTACCATCAGACGAAGTAAAGTCATATTGGCATGTTCTATATAAAAAAGCGTTCATAGATCAAGGTTACCACTTACATGAAAAGGTTCAATCTTCGTTTCCTTTATTAAATTTTGTTGCTACCTGTACAGGTGTACTAAAGTAGATAGATTTTTCTTTTTTTCTATAAAACACAAAAGCGCCACGCGAACAATAAAGATTCTTTCACAAAGGAGTATCTGTGTCCTAATGATATGTACCGCCACATGGCCCCTAAATGACCCACCATTACCCTTTGTCCCTCAAGGCTTCGGTAGATTGGGCCCAATCTCCGCCATAACAAGTTAGGGATTTTATGAGCCTTGCGATCTCTAAGGACAGTTGGGATTATGAAGTAAAAAAATGCTGTGTTTGCCGCCCAACGGCGCAAATATTTGTAGTTGGAAAGTTAGGATATATTTGCCGCATTATATGTGTACTCATGCCGACAAAGAAAATATACCGATTGGAATAAATCTCTGTCAAGTTATTGCTTGCACTTGTGCGAAGTTTTATTGGTATAGCATAAATATTGGACTCGATAAGTAGTTGGGTTATAGGATTTTAATGATTCTAGTACATTTTATTATAACTTTATTACTTTTATCAAAAACCCGACTTCAAAAATTCTGGCGAATTTCCATACATTATTTGAAGAATAAAAACTTACTGGCTTAAGGGGTGATATATATGAGGTTTCTAATAATGCCACGGGGGAAGCTGGAGCGAGTAACTTAATAAAGATAAGAGAAAAAATACGGAATTGACAGATTTATCGATCTGTTTTCTTTTTGGGAGTCGATTAAAAATATCTAGTTAGAGTAGGTTCGGAGCTTCTATCCAAGCATGCTCCACCATCAGCCGCATCATCACTTACCCACAGGTAAAATAATGGACTTCATTTAGGTACATATTTTTCCTGCGGAACTCCTCGGATACCCAAGGTAGGGTAGTCATATTGGACTCAAACTGACTAAAACCACATGCCATCTCGTACCCAGTGAATAACGGTGTCATATTGAATGAAATTTTATATCATTTAGTATGCTAACTATATATTTAGAAGTGTTATCAAGTTAGCTAAGATGAGAGTCACTAGGCCACACTTAGACTTTAAACGAAATATTGAATGAAATCATCCAAATCTTCATATATATATATATATATATATATATATATATATATATATATATATATATATATATATATATATATATTTATATATGTATATATATATATATATATATTGTAACCGGGAAACTTCCCCTGGCTACTCCACCGGTTCGCCCAGGTAAGAGCTGAGGAACTGAGACTCGAGAATACCTCAGGGCGCCTTTTATATCAGAGAACAGTGTGTGTGCGTGTTCAAGATACCCTCAATGAAACGACCAAGGGTGGTACATACATATATTTGACAAAAAGAAATACACAGAATTTACAAATTGTTACTTAGGTAGGTACTACAGAATTCAATCAGAGGAATTTATACGTGACCTTTTTGGTGTCAAAAAAAATACACAGAATTTACAAATTGTTACTTAGGTAGGTACTACAGAATTCAAACAGAGGAATTTATACGTGACCTTTTCGTTGGATCTTCGCGGATCGTCGGCCCAGGTTGTCGGCTTGCGTAATACGGATCTGTTCACCGCTTCCCGCACTGCCACTCGAGTCCCAAGACCAGGAACTCCGATCGCTGCTCACCGCCTCCCGCACTGCGCCACGAGTCCCAAGCCAAGGAACTCCGGATCTTTATGCGAGTACCGCACTTTGCGGATGGGTCAAGTAATCTCCTCCAAACGTACCAGCAGACCCCAGAGAAGTTCGGAATAGGCTGCCAATTATCCCTCGGATAATATAGCAGAATGTAGGTAGGTACAGAGAATATTTCAGCAAGAAAAACAACAGAGATTTACGACCTTCGTCGTACGTAACCTCGTGAGATCTGATCTTTTTTTTCGTCCCACCAGGAGAGGCCTATTTATAGTCTTCTCCATGGAAGATTCTAGCAAAAATCAAATTTTCACCAATCAACAACACGTAACACTCAAAACAAAACTTCTACCTCATATCAATAATTTCTTTTGACAGATGACAGTTGTAGTTCGCACTAACACCGCATCATTAATTTAAATTATGCTATAAAAGTATTATGTAACAATTAAGTGATTTAATTCCATAAAAATCACACAATTATCTAATGATAAGAATATACTAAAATGCTAATTAACACTAGCATTATTTCTAGCGACATCTATCGTCAACTTAGAGAAACAAACACCACAACACAACAGGTGATCAATGAAGATTCACGGCAATCCTTTTAGATGTCGCCACAGGCACAATCCAAACATATTGCAACTATAAATTGTGTTACTTAATAAAGAATATTAACGCACAAACATTCCGGCGTTACACCATCCTCCAACTCCGATAGTATTACTTGCGGACAAGTTACGCAAGGAATACACACAGAATATAACAAAACAAAAGTCTGACCAACAACAAGACATAGTATTTCGAAGTACAAAACAAAAAAAGATTCACAGTAATCAGGTCTAACTAGAGGTAACAACTGACACCGACTCTCTTACTACAAGTCGGAATGCCCTAAGCAACTAGAATAAAAGATCCCTTATCTGCTATAGTCATATGATTGCATATGCAACCCTACTATAGAGAAAGTGCTGATGAGGAACGAATACTCGATGAGGTGTACATAATACATGATAGTTCGTCCCATTCGAGGACGCTCAATCCTATATATCAACATAATAACTTCACCGAGTCGCGGTATTAAAATAGAAGTATCCAGTGCTACGTAAAGGTAATAGCGCTGACGCAAGGCAGAGAGGATACCGCAGGTTGCTTCTCATCAGAGTACTTCAGAATGTCTTTAATGTGATATTCGCCCAAATCTTTCCCATCTAAATCAGCCAACCTATACACTAAAGAAGAACGTTTAGAAGTTACTACACACTTCGTAAACTTAGGACCTAACTTAGCGGTAAAATGTTTGGCCTTGTAAGACAAATAATGTGTACGTTTATAAACAATTTGACCAACCTTAAGCTCGACATGCCTTTTTCTAAAATTGTAATACTTCTCATTACGCTGGTGAGATGAAATCAAATGTTTCCTCACCTGATCGTAAATGCGTTGCATTTCTTTTAGTTTGGCACCGAAGGCTGCGGGTTCATCCACGGAGACTAAGTCCGGATGACAAGTAATGTCAGATTGTCTATATAGAACTCCATCACCTATGAATTCCCTACCATGCACCAAGAAATATGGAGAAAACCGAGTGGCTTCGCTTACTGCAGTGTTTATAGCGCACTGCAGTTCAACAAGATGTTCATCCCACTTCTTGTGCTGAGTTTTCACATAACATGAGATGGCTTGAACGATATTTCGAATTGCTCGTTCCGCTTGATTGGTCTGAGCATGGTATCGGGGGCTATAGTATATGTTAGGTACATTATATTTGGCCAACAGGTCTTTAAATTGTTTGCTCACAAACTGAGGACCGTTATCAATATAAATAGTCTTGCAAACTCCATGGACTAGAAATACATTTTTCTCAATGAATCTCGCCACTGCAGCGCCTGTTGCGACCCTAATAGGACACAACATGACATATTTGCTAAAATAATCAGAGACAACGATAAGATGAATATTTCTATTGCTTGACACTGGAAAAGGTCCAAGCAGATCACATGAAATTGCTTCAAAAGGTTTAGATACGCGCTTTGGACTACCCATTAACCCAGGACGAGAGGTGTTTACAGGCTTGTACTGCTTACAAACCTCACAATTACCTACATATTCTTTGACACTATTATACATTTTTGGCCAGTAGTAGTTCAAAGACAACCTCTTATGCGTTTTCCAAACACCTCCATGGGCACTAAGCGTGTCATCGTGGTATTTGGTGAGAAGTGCTAGTCTGTCTTCTTGGGGTACCACCAACTTCCAATCAAAATCTGAAGTCAAAGAATATTTGTTTTTAGAAAATCTATATAGCAAGTTATCACGGATATCAAAATTAGGGTAATGCCTTGGGTTCTTACGCACGCATTCCATGGTGTGAGTATACCACGGATCACTAGTGGAGCTCGCGTCAATGGAATCGATTTTTATGCGAGACAGAGCGTCAGGTACTACATGATCTTTTCCCTTACGGTGTTCTATGTTGAAATTAAACTGACTGAGTCGCATACTCCAACGCGCTAAACGTCCTGTAGGATTCTTGAGCTTGTGAAACCACAGTAGGGAGGCATGATCAGTGACAACAGTGCACTTTTGTCCTTCCACATACTGTCTAAACTGTTCCAGCGCAAAAATCACGGCCAGAAGCTCACGCTCGGTAGTGCTGTAGTTCACTTCGTTCTTATTTAAAGAGCGACTACAATAAGCGATGGGGTGTTCCACGTCATCGTGTGTTTGGGTCAGTACAGCAGCAACAGAGTAAGCTGACGCGTCACTTAGTATGCGGAAAGGCAAAGAATAATTCGGCATTTTTAATATAGGAGCAGAGACCAAAGCTGACTTGAGAAGGTTAAAAGCCTCCTCAGCTTCAGATGTCCAAACGAAGTCAACCTTTTTAGCGGTTAATTTACATAGGGGTTTACTAATCTTAGAAAAATTATTAACAAAACGACGATACCATCCGGCCATACCTAGGAAACGTTTTACATCCTTCGAGTTACAAGGAGTAGGATAGTTGAGGATAACCTCGACCTTGCCTGGATCAGTTCGCAATCCATGCCTATCTACATAGTAATCAAGATATTTCAGTTCGCTTCGACAAAAGTGCGATTTCTTCATATTAATCGTTAGACCCGCATCCTTGAGTCGCTGATAGATTCTATTTAAGAGATCCACATGCTCCTCGAAGGTGCTGGCCACACAGATTATGTCATCCTGGAAGCAAAACACTCTGTTGTCGAACTCGGGACCGAATAGGCGGTCCATCAGTCGTTGCATCGTACTCGAGGCTCCGACAAGACCAAAGCACATCACATTATACTGGAACAAACCCCGTCTCGGCACCGTGAATGCAGTCTTCTCAGCAGACAGGGAAGAGTCGAACGGGATTTGCCAATATGCTGCACTTAAATCTATAGAGGACAAATATTTAGCATTATTCAGATGGTCTAAAATTTGATTGATGTACGGTAAGGGATAAGCATCGCTTTTCGAGACCGAATTTAGCTTACGTGAGTCCAAGCACAGTCTTAGATCACCATTCGCCTTTTCCACCATAACCACAGGTGAATTCCACGCAGATTGTGATGGAGACACCACTCCCATCTCCAACATCCGGTCCAACTCCGCCTCCAGGGCCTTCTGTTTGAGAGGTGAGAGCGGGTAGTACCGTTGTTTGATCGGCTTGCTGTCACCCGTGTCTATGACGTGATGCACAAGCGTCGTTCGACCTAAGCCCACCTTATCCGTATTTAAAGAATCAAATTTTTCAATGATCCCGTTCATAACACACCTCTGATTCTCGGTCAGGTTGTTGTAATCCTCGAGACCACTGTGAAGAGACAAAGATTCAATAGGACAGTTTTCATTAAAATTATTCATATTAATTTTTTGGGAAATTAATTTATTACTTAATTGAAATTGTTGCCAGAAATCGACACCAAATATCATTGACGTTGATATTTCTGGTACAACATAAAACTTAACTACTCTGATAACAGAGTTGTATTCTAAGGGCAAAGAGATACAACCCAGACATTTCAAGTGGGAACTGTCTGCAGTTGTGATACTAAAGTTTGGGTTGACACTTTCCAGTTCAAACCCTAAATCTAAGAAGATACGGTGCGCACCCTTTCCTAACACAGAGCAGGAGGCACCAGAATCAAGAAGACCTAGAACATTTAAATTTAAAACCTTAACAACTAAGTACGGTCTAACATCGTTATCCCGTTTAGTAAACAGGACCTTATCAGAGTAAGAATCAAACACTGAGCTCGGATCAGACATGCCTGACGATTTATTAATAAGGCCCTGGCCTACGCGTTTTTTGACTTCGTCGTGCATTGGGGGCAGTCAGGTGTCTTTACTCCTTTGGCACCACAACGAAAACACACCAACTCCCTCGACTTTGAGCAGTTGTAAGCCGTGTGATCGCTGCCTCCACACCGAAAGCATTTACGTTCGTGCGAGACCGGCGAGCCGTTCACTACGGAGACCTGCTTGGTAGCTTTTGGTGTGCTCTTGACTTTTTGTGAATGTAAGTCAGAGGAGATCTCACATTTATCTAAGACTGGCTCATGGAACGCCTCAGCCCTAGCACGTGCAAGTTCTAAACGCTTACCTAACCTTTTCAGATCATCAATAGCGTTGACTTCATGAAGGGCAAGTTCCTTCATGTAGTCAGGTCTTATGTTATGCATAAGGATGTCCAGTTGTTCCTCACTGGGCATTTTACAAGACAGTCTAGAGAACATGGCCTGCATTGTAGAGATGTAGTTCACTAAGGACTCAGTACGGGCTTGGGTACGTTGCCTAATCTCATTCCGTAAACGATAATCATAATCGGGAATATAAAAGGCGTCTCGTAACTCATTTAATAAATCTTCATACGACATAAAGTTGGCTTTATTGGTGCGGAACCAGGACAAAGCTGGTCCGTCCAATAGGTCAGAGAAAGCCAGGAGAACCTTTGACTTAGAGACTTCCCTTGCACACCTCAGTTCTTCCAATCTCTCAATGAAGACGCGTACACAAGAAGAACCATCATATTTTAAATTAAAAGAATTTAAATTAAGGGGTCGTTCCCTATAAACAAAGTTATCGTTAGTCGAATTAATGTTTTGCGAGCTACCCCGCATCGAGCGTTCCTTTCTCACTACAGGTGAAGTATACTCAACATGGTCACGAGAGGGGCGATCATCATTATCTGACACCTCAGATTCTGAGTCACTATTCGATTCAGCAACAGACAAAATCTTAACTAGTCTGTTACGAATACCTACAAGTTCAGAACAATCTAATCCACAACGAGCAAGCCTAGTTAAAAGATAGTTCGCCCTAACAGCAGCCCTAATGCGACTATTACGATCAGCATCAAAGTCACCTGACGATAGCAAATCCTCGAGTTCCTTGACCTTTGGCTCGCAGACAGTACGTTCGCTTGCAGCATCGGTGGACTTAACGGTGCTTGGCTTCAGACTCCCACGGCGAACTAGCCGGTATGCCGTCCGTAATTCGTTACGCAAGCCGACAACCGTAGCCTCAGGATCCGCTGAAATGCCCATATAAGACAACTCATTAGACAGCTCATCTTTTCTTAAGTATTTAACATATTGGTGCATTTTTGCCATGTTATAAGAATTTAACTTTACAAGTGTAGGTATGGAAAAAAAATTTTACAATAAAATTCAACTAACGACTAAACAATTTTCCGTTATTTAACGGATGTTCACAAAAGTATATTCCCAGAGGGTATCAAATTGAACTACTAAATTGACAAAAAAATTTTTTTTTTGCTAGGTACAAAAAACGTGAAGTAGGTAGGTAATGTAATTTACCTCCTTCTATACTATTTCAAAAATAAAATTTTAACGAAGAACAATTATTAATAGCGGGTAGGTATTATGTACCGCCCTGCAGGCTATTACTAAAAAGTAATAATACAAAGAAATTACACAGAGATCCAAATACTTGAACCGTTTGTGTAGGTACAAGCTCTTAGGTAGTTACCAACGATATAATAAAAAAGAGAGAATTTAATTAAATGTAGGGTAGGTAGCAGGTATAAGTACCGGCTTCCAGATCGTTCCGAAATTCACAAAAAAAAAAAAATTGGTAATTCTAAATTAAAATTATACAAAGTTATACCTATATGGTTATCGGCACTTCACAGAAAATGCCGACAAGTTGAACAATGCTAAATTCTGGAAAAACAGATGTTATTTAATTTGATCAAACATATGCATGAAATTAATTTTAGTTTAAGCAGGGACAAACTAAGTAGGGACCAACCAAAGACCAAGAGATAATCAGAGGGGGAAAAAAAAAGAAAAAAAAGAAAAAAATGGGTATGCCGAAAATATATACAGGGTGTATTTTTGAAACGGGGCAGTAAGGGCAAGTACCTTAACCGTTGCAGTTACAGCAAAACGTTCTTAGAAGACCTTCCCTAACTTTTTGACATATTTTGAACTGCATTCACAGATTTTGTAAAAAACTTACAGTTGGCAAAAAAAATGCAAAAAGTCCAAAAATTTTTTTTTTATGCCAATCGATTCTATTTCATGTGGGGATCAAAAAACTCTATGAGACCATTTTAGCTTTCAGTACTAGGAAAGACAGAAATCGCCAAAAACGTTTCCCATACATTTCGGCAACAGATACAAATTTCTACGATGGTCTAACTTTTTGTTATGGACAGGAAGTGGGTAGAATTGACTGTAGTAAATAAAAAGAATTTTTACCCTCAAATTTCGAATTTGATTCGAAAATCTGTGTGTTATACTTAGTTTCAGCTGAGAAACTTCGTATGAGTTATTAATTAAGGATTTTCGCTAAAATGTCTTCTAATCGTGAAAAAATTGATTTATTAGAAGCGTATTTTGTCAATAATCGAAATGCGGGAGCTGCATTAGTGTGGTACAGCAATAAGTATCCGTTGCGGCATATGCCAACAAGAAAGGTTATTACAAATCTTTTGAAAAACCTGGAATTGCAGGGTTCTTTCAAAAGAAAGCGGCAGCCTCGTGTGGACATGGACACGGAGATTGCGGTTCTGACTTATGTCGAAGCATATCCAGAGGTATCGTCCAGGCAAGTCGCCCTTGAAGTAGGTGTATCCCACTCCCTTGTGATAAAGATATGGAAGAAATACGGCTACAAGTGCTATCGATATGGGCGCATAGTTCAAGTGTTACATCTGGGTGATGATGTTCGAAGGCTTACTTTTTGCAGATGGCTAAGAAACTGAATTCTGCCATGTATAATGAAGTCATTTTACACCATCTTGAAAACGAGATGGACGAATGGCCCCTGTCGGAATTGCGAAAAGTTCATTTTCAACAAGATGGTGCTCCGCCACATAACAGTCACCTTTCACGTTCCAATTTGAGCCGCCTATTCGGTACACAGTGGATAGGTACACATGGCCCAACACAGTGGCCACCTCGTAGCCCCGATTTAACACAACTTGATTTTTTTTTATGGCGCTTCGTGAAAAACGAGGTGTATAAGACGACGTACGCCAGTGTTCAAGAGCTCAAGGATGCATTAATGACCATTTTACGTAATATTCATCCCAGAACATTATTAGCCGCCATTCGTTCAGTGCAAAAAAGGATAGACTTATGTATTCGTGAAAATCGAAATCATTTTGAGCAATTTATTTCATAAACTAATTTCTTAAATGTTTAAATGATTTTTTTTATTTAAAAAAGTTCAAAATTTTACCTGACCTATGAGTTTTGAGTTGATTTATCATATTTCCGTACGAAATGTATCGGAAACGTTTTTGGCGATTTCTGTCTTTTCTAGTACTGAAAGCTAAAATGGTCCCGTAGAGTTTTTTGATCCCCACATGAAATAGAATCGATTGGCATAAAAAAAAAATTTTGAACTTTTTGCATTTTTTTTGCTAACTGTAAGTTTTTTACAAAATCTGTGAATGCAGTTCAAAATGTCGCCAAAAGTTAGGGAAGGTCTTTTAAGAACGTTTTGCTGTAACTGCAACGGTTAAGGTACTTGCCCTTACTGCCCCGTTTCAAAAATACACCCTGTATATTTTTGAAAATGTTGCAGCTAAATAAATTTAGAAAAAAAATTTGGACCCGTTTCCTTGCTATTTGATGTAAATTGCAAGGAAATGAATTACGTGCTTAGCCGCACAAGCACTACCAATTAGCGTCTTGGAGAGTATCAGACGGATAGTAGGTTCGATTTCATTAAAGGCGTCTTTCTACGCACACACAGTAATCAAAGAGAAATCGCAGTTAGTGACCTGAGATTTCTAGACCTGCCCATACGTTGGTCGCCAATTTTGTAACCGGGAAACTTCCCCTGGCTACTCCACCGGTTCGCCCAGGTAAGAGCTGAGGAACTGAGACTCGAGAATACCTCAGGGCGCCTTTTATATCAGAGAACAGTGTGTGTGCGTGTTCAAGATACCCTCAATGAAACGACCAAGGGTGGTACATACATATATTTGACAAAAAGAAATACACAGAATTTACAAATTGTTACTTAGGTAGGTACTACAGAATTCAATCAGAGGAATTTATACGTGACCTTTTTGGTGTCAAAAAAAATACACAGAATTTACAAATTGTTACTTAGGTAGGTACTACAGAATTCAAACAGAGGAATTTATACGTGACCTTTTCGTTGGATCTTCGCGGATCGTCGGCCCAGGTTGTCGGCTTGCGTAATACGGATCTGTTCACCGCTTCCCGCACTGCCACTCGAGTCCCAAGACCAGGAACTCCGATCGCTGCTCACCGCCTCCCGCACTGCGCCACGAGTCCCAAGCCAAGGAACTCCGGATCTTTATGCGAGTACCGCACTTTGCGGATGGGTCAAGTAATCTCCTCCAAACGTACCAGCAGACCCCAGAGAAGTTCGGAATAGGCTGCCAATTATCCCTCGGATAATATAGCAGAATGTAGGTAGGTACAGAGAATATTTCAGCAAGAAAAACAACAGAGATTTACGACCTTCGTCGTACGTAACCTCGTGAGATCTGATCTTATTTTTCGTCCCACCAGGAGAGGCCTATTTATAGTCTTCTCCATGGAAGATTCTAGCAAAAATCAAATTTTCACCAATCAACAACACGTAACACTCAAAACAAAACTTCTACCTCATATCAATAATTTCTTTTGACAGATGACAGTTGTAGTTCGCACTAACACCGCATCATTAATTTAAATTATGCTATAAAAGTATTATGTAACAATTAAGTGATTTAATTCCATAAAAATCACACAATTATCTAATGATAAGAATATACTAAAATGCTAATTAACACTAGCATTATTTCTAGCGACATCTATCGTCAACTTAGAGAAACAAACACCACAACACAACAGGTGATCAATGAAGATTCACGGCAATCCTTTTAGATGTCGCCACAGGCACAATCCAAACATATTGCAACTATAAATTGTGTTACTTAATAAAGAATATTAACGCACAAACATTCCGGCGTTACAATATGTATATATATATATATATATATATATATATATATATATATATATATATATATATATATATATATATATAATTATATGCCCGTTTTACGGATAGATTTAAACGAAATGTTTCAAACGGATAATAGGATCGCCACCTAATACATTGGGACATAAACTGGCGAAATATGGGTTCTAGCACCTCTGCCTACCCCTTCGGGGATATAGGCGTGAGTTTATGTTATGTTATGTTGATTGTGTTATTTCCAATAAACATACATCAAGCTGTGGAATGAACTCACTGCTGCGGTTTCCCCAAGCGAATACAGTATGGGGGACCCCATTCAAGAAGGGGATTAGAAAGATTTTTCAGGGTCTTCAGCGCGACTGTAACGCCTTTTGTGTTGCATACGTCCATAAGCCACTGTAACCACTTCTCATCAGGTGGCCTGTGTGCTTGTTTCCCTCCAAAGTAGTATACCAAGAAAACAATAACGTCATGAATAACTATGAAACACAAAACTTGTAAAGCTAGAACTAACTAGAAAACTGCTCTTGTAGGATCCGAAGCCAGTCAAACTATTCCAAAGTACAGTCGCGTACAAGCGTGTCTGCCTCCTATTAATACAAGAAAATATTGGACTGGTTATACCTGGTGGATCCAGGTGGAACCTGAATAAGACACTTTGTACTATTCCAGTGTATTTTACTTACTTACTTTTCCACGGTATTCTCAAACCTTCGAGAACGCCTCGCTCTCAAAGGTTTGAGAATGCCATGAGGCGAAACCAGTTAGGTGAAAAATAAAATACAGTGGAAAATACAAAGTGTCTTATTCAATAAAATATTACTCCAAGCAATCTCATTGTACCAAAGTTTCATTGTTCCAAAAATAAAAACACATTTGCAATAAAAAACAAATTTCACATTCAGAAAATACTAATGTAGCACACGTAACATTTGTAATTCTCGAAATAAAATTACCTGCCCGGGTATGACGGGTGCCGAATAAATTCGCGTCACACCTGTTGCCACCCGGGCCATGTTATCCAAAGTAATATTTACAAAATGTTTAATGGAAAGCTCTTAAAACAAAATGTAATAATATGTTATGTTATTTTTCGCTCTGGCTGTTACGAGGGTTGTAGTATGGTGAGATGGACAGACCGTTTGATTGGTGAGTGACCGAATGAAAGGGTTGATTATTTTGGTAGTGTTGTATACGACAAAGTAGAATTAGGGCCACCCCATCTTTTCCCATGCGGTGTCGTACAAGTCGACTAAGGGATAAGGCTGTTTAACCCAGGCTTAGCCTTAGATGCATGACTCAAGTCAACAGTAGTGCCCGGAATACGGCAATAGGCTCACGACCTATTACGTGGGACCGAATACAATTATTGGAGAAATGTGGGTGTTAATTCACCTCTGTCTAACCCTCTAGGAATAAAGTCGTGATATGTCTGTTTGTATACTACCAAAATAACATAGCATTCTTAAAGTCATTGCTCATATGTTTGACTGTCCTATCCAGAAACATTGGATCAAGGTAGTTAATGCCAATATTTAATTAATGTAATTGATACTAACACTACTAATATACTTTTAAGCATATTGTTACTAATATTCAAACAAAATGGACTAAATTGTCCGAAATAAATAGTAATTTAATTGAATGCTACTGAAGTGGCAAACAAGTTTGTATTAGACCTCCGAAGCCCAAATCAACCTCATCTGTATATTTATTCGATTATAGATAAATAAGGCTGTTGTGAACCCCTTGGTTTGACTTGGGAGAGAGACGAGCCATTCCGTCAAAAAAAATTAAATGACTCAAACCCAAAAATGGAGTTATAGGAGAGCTAGCCTCGGGATTGAGAATATCTTTTTGTATTAAATAGTCCATTTATAGACGAAGGTTTTACGCTACATATCATCACGCTACTACTTAAGGGCAGCGGAGCAGTGATCATAAATGTCAACAAATCCAGCAGATTTTAGTACTTTATCTGAACACTAATAAAAAATTATGTGCGCATATGAGGTTCATATAAATACCACGTACGAAACGGGCGAATTAAACAGTGATATTTTATATAAATACCTCGGGCTTTAATTGCTAGCTTTGGATGAAGAAATCTTACGATGATAATCATAGAAATGACTTTTTTTACTCCTCCTCCTCAGCGTAGCTAGTGGGAGCTATTTACGTCGGATTCGAACCAAACAAAACCGCACGAAAAAAAAAATGAAATATATTGGATGCTAGCTTATGTGTAAATAATAACTATACAAAATATTTTTCCTAAAAAGATAAATTTTAAATATTTTATTTTTACAAAATAAAATTGAGATTTTTTGTCTGTATTTCACATATGTTGACAGTCCGCGTGACGTAACTATAATATAAAAAAATTACTAAGCGTAAAGGAAACATTCGTTGGTTGGTATTTTTGTAGATATTACTTAATGACGTCACGCGCAGAATGTCACATGACCGACCGTTTTTCACGCAGTTTTCAAGCTTACAAAGTGAAAATGTGTTTTTTTTCTAATTAATAAGACTTTACGGAAAAACTATAAATTGCAAAAGGTATTCAATAAATTTCTACATCTTTTAAGATAGGTTTCCAAATTTTCTCCAATACCCAACGTGATAACATGAAGTTAAAATTATTAAAATCTTTATTAGCATTACACCAATGTTACTTTAGTGTTAAAAAAGTAATATCTTAATCGTCTGAAACTATTTTTTAATAGAGCTCTTAATATTTCGATACCTCCCACGTAAGTTGTTGTAACTACAAAACCGTAATTTTACAGTAGAGCATTTTAAAGATATAAATTGAAATAAAATCGTCATTTTTTAATAAATGTTTATAAAATTCGGTATGTATATATAAATTTAGGTACTTGTAACTACAGCGAAAGATACTTTATAAAAATAGCCCCCGTTTCTGAGATTTTGTTCATACGACATTTTACAGCGTTGTGTGACTTAGAAAAATATTGTATGTGATACTTTCAACAACTTACACTGGAAAACAAATGTTGCATTCAATTGTATGTGCTAATTACTATAGTATACGTTGATCATAACTAAATATATTAAGGTAGTATGTGTGATAGGTAATATTAATTTACATAGAAAATAGAAAGTAGGTATATAAAAAATATTAGTTTTATTTTCAATTATGTTTAACATTAGAAAAATATTAAAACTGAGTATTATACATATTACAACAGTAGAAAGTTTTCATTATAGGAACTTAATTATTATATTGCAACATTGGCATTACACAATAACATTACAAATAATAATGAAATAGATCAAAAATCACAGTGATTGTTTATTAAAATAAACAGTCAAAATTAAAAATAAACAAAAAATCTAAGTATGTACTATCGGAGGGTTGCCTTTAAGCAATAAATTAATAAACTACTCTTAGGCAGTTTCTAAGTAAACATTAATAACTAAAAATAAATCACGTTTTTTTTATACCACTTAGTTGGCAGACAAGCACACGGCCCACCTGATGGAAAGTTGTTACCGTGGCCTATGGACGTCTGTAACGTGATCCATACGTACCCAAAGAGTTGACAGGTCCCTGTCTTCAAGGCCTTGAAGACGGCGGCAGCAAATATCATCCCGGACGTACAAGCATACCCTGGCGCGACTCAGGAAGTTACTCTCTAGTTTGTACCCGGGGTATATTAAGTAGGCTGTATCGGCCGGGCATGATATTTGCGTCTCCGTCAGAAAAAACAAGGTGGGCTGCGCAGTGTCTAAATGGAGATGGACCGCGTTGAGGTTAGTGTGTAGGCCTCTGATGTTACAGAAATCCACATGTTCTGTGTACGATGGTGTCGCTGTGGTAACGTTTTTCTAGTTTTTATTTCTTCTCATGACCTATGTGGGGAGTGGGGGGGAGGAAGGTAAAGAGAGTTTCTGTGCTCTCAGTGCAGAAGACAAAGCTAGGCTTCGTACCACCATAGACAAGCTGTGTGAATGGCTGGCGCGGCGGGCGGAAGGGCCCCCGGTCCCCTCCTAAGTACTGTAGCCGAGTCCACTCTGGTTTCCTCCTCCGGCACGACTACAGCATCGGGCACTTTACACAGGCTGCTGGTTCAGCAGTAGTTTAGCAGTAGGGCGGATTTTAAGTAATCCCCAGGTTTGGGAACCGTACAACCTGCGGGCGGCCAGCGGTTAACCTTTTCACTGGGTCTCCCTGACCGCCGCGCCAACTTTTCACGCCCCTTCAAGTCAGTGGTGTCAATTTAAGCCTACGGTCTTTCCACAGAGAGCACAAAACCTCTCCAGTGAGCTCTGGCTACCCTACTCACTACCGGGAACACAACACAAGGTTATTATAACCGCGGTATTCTGTAGGGCGGAGGTACTTCCCCAGACGGATTGCTCAATTTGAGACGAGAGATACCATCGTGTCCTACCTCCTTACAAAAGTACCTGGGATTAGCCCACTGTTACAAAGGTTCATTAAGTCGTCATATTTTGCCTTTGATATGGGTATATGGTTAGGGTAAAGGGGAGAAATTAGACCCACGCGATTTCTTTGACGCCTCCGGGTATTGGTGTTAATAGCAATTGTCATGGTATTGGGGTCTGCTAAATCGTATCGATATTCGATTTTAAATGGGTCTTCTGAATTTACACGAACTTCCTCCCCATCAGCAACTGGTAACGAATATTTCAAATAGTATTTACGTCTTGAAACTGTGTCTGTATAGACTCTACGTTTATTTTGTTTCTTTACCAAATTAGCCACATAAATCCACTGTTTCTCACGATCACCCAATCCCCAAAACTTTCGAAAATCTTCCTCCGATTTTCTTCACTTAATTTATCGAAATATTTTGACCGACACTGACAAGGTGGACCCATTTTTCTTTCTGAGTGAATTTCACATTTCCTAGCAACATACTCCTTTCCCAAATTTCGTAGAGCTTTCCTTTTAACATCTATCCATTCTTTTACGTGCCTTTGCCTTATATTACCTTTATCTCTCCTTGCACGGTGCAGACGGTTTATTGAAGCAGTCGGACTGTTTCATATTACTGATAGTGGGCTATTTACTTGTGGAGTGGAACAGCTAAATTCACCTGGTGATGGCTGGGGTGAAATATCTAGTGTGTGTAAATTCTCTTTTTGAATGTAATACGGGCAGAAATTATTGTCACAATCATAGTCCAAATGATTTAAACTACAGGTAGGTGATGGATGTGGTGTGTTAATATAGGCCGAATTAGAAACGTTTTCAGTATCTGTAGTTTCCATATTATTGTCAAAAATGTCATTATCTAAGATATTAGCTAACTCATTCATCTTAGATTCGTTCAAAGTTATTGGCAAGGGAGACTCTGAAACAGCACAATATCGGTAGTATTAATTTTATATTTATGGCCAATTATATGATAAGAAATGCACCAAAGGCCAATCAGATGACTTGTGCAAGTAGGTAATATGAAAAAGTCAAAGGATTTTACGCAGCTGTAGAAAGAATTGAAAGCTTTTTAGGCAAATCATGTTGTATGTAGGTAAAAAAAAATTTCATAGCCACGTAAAATATACTATGTCAACATAAAATATAATTTTGAGTAACTTATTCCAACGTAAAATGTTTTACGTATTACTTAACACATAACTTGTCATAATTCCACAACGTAAATTGTTGTATGTCTTTTATACCACATTGTTTTAGGTATACTTTACGACGTAAGTTGTTGTAGATAATATATACAACAGTTTAGGCAGGTTCATCGTAATATAATTAGTAAATCAACAAGATAGAATAGGATATTGGAAATTAAATAACACCTGTGACATTACGGGGGCTTGAGTTACATAAACTTTCGAGTACTATTTGATTAACGAGAATATTATGATTTTCCATTGCTTTTTCTGAGTAATTTTCGACGGATTTCTCTCCATAGTTTACCATTTCACAAAGTTTTCAGCCCTTACTTTTTATTCTTAGTATACCTTCCATATTATTATTCAATAGCTAAATAATTATACTGAGAAAACATTAATTTCGTACTAAATTTTATCACAATCAACGTGAAGTCCACTGTGAACTCGAGCCCGCGCTAATTTGTTGTATGTGACACATGCACGGCGCGACCGCTCGGCGCGCTCTCGCTTTAAACGTTGCAAAGGTCAATACAACGATTTACGCTGTTGTCTTAATGACGATACAACTTTATACGTCTTGTAAGTACCTGAAATATAACTATTTTTCAACTTTTTAAATGTTGAACACGTAAATTTATGAATAAAAAGCTGATTAGATAAAAAAAAGTAAAATACCAATTTTGTGGGTTACCACACAATACGTGGGAAGTATCGATTTTACTCTTACCATCATCATATAAAGCTTAATGATAATAACATTTTCCACTTTGGAAGCCTCATATAGTGTATGCGAGCATAATGGGTACCTATCTGCATATTTTACCCATTCAAATTTTAAAAGACTGTGAGCTATTTTACAAAAATCTGTCCTACATTTTGTTTAAAAATGTTCGTAAAAATATTCTTTATCAACGTAGCGCTGTTGTCTTCAACTTTTTCACTGACTTCCCTTTGAAATGTTGGGTGTATTTTCAGTTAAAGAATGCTGTTAAGTTAACTAAAGGTGCTTACTTACTGGGAGCATTTATCTGTATTTTTTTTTACAAAATATGATTTTAATTGTATTTGAACGACAACGTAGACTGCAATAGGCTAACTGATTGATTAATTAATTGATAGAACCAAAAATATATAAAAAAATGGTATTCTGTTTGATCTGTCATAAAAAATGTACCTGCTTCTTCGTGAGGTAATCAGATTGGATATATTTTCAATTAGATACTGAAATTTTAATTTAATAAGCCATCGTAAGTTTTAAAATCATTTCGTCGTTTCACCAGATTTGATTGTGAGTATTACGACATACTGGCAGTATTGAGCTACATTACGTGACAATACGAATAGTATTGTAAAGTATATATAATATAATCGAATCTGGCTAACGAGTATTCATTGGTAAACAGTGGACAAAGGAGATACGGTCGAACTTATTCATATGAAATTGTATGTAAAGGTGCAGCCTTTATATACAACTTCCTTTAGTATTTCCTTTGTTGACTGTATTCAGATTCGATTTTATAAATAATAATGATAAATAAATCATTTATTTTTCTCAGATAACATTGATCCATTGTGTTAGTATTGTTAGTAACGACTTAGATTAGGGTTAGGGCATTTTATTATAATTTTATTTTAATTAATTAATTTATTACATCTATTTAATACTTATCTAAAAAAAACATTTTGCGAGGGTGGCCCCAGGCAGTACTGTGCTCCTAGCTGACCGTCCTTCTCACAAGGAATTTTATAATTGGAGAAACGATACTCTCCGCCAGTGTTTCTAGGATGCTGTTGCCACTATCTCTTATTCTGCGTAGCAGCCATGCAGTTTTTTTTTTGCGAATGACAGCGTGGAAACCGTCAGTTCTATTCTGCGCAAACATCTCCGACACGCCACAGAAACGTGGTAGTCCCAACATCACCCTATAGACATTATTGTACTAGATACGCAACTCGTCCATCGACTTTTTAGTGTAACTGACCCATAGACTCCCTGTGTTAAGGCCTTTTTTGCTGCCAGTTGCATCAAATAATGCAAAGTTTTTTATTTCTCTTCCTCACTAACATAATGCTCAAATTGTATCATTACATGTTGCAGGTATTTGAGTCGCCTAATTTGTATATGCATGTATGTATAATTGTATGGTATGTGATGTATATGTGTGTATAAATAGATAATTTCTTTCTTCTTTCCTTTCTTTCTTAGTAACAACTGCTAGACTTAGCAACGTTACATTAGAGGCGATTGCTCCCAGTGAGGAAGCAGCTTTAGACGAAGGCCCATGAAACTTTTTTCACTTCACGTCACATTTGGCAAAGAAAAATGGCTCATTTGAGCGGGTGTCGTAATTGAACCCCTCCAGATATAGGGAAAGTAACGTGAATTTCGACACGTCTTGTGACGTGAAGGATGACATATTTTTTTCAGTTCAATAAATGACATCTCGGTCATTCTGTGAGCTATTTCCAGCATCATCTTTTGCGTAATTGATTTTATGAAGATTCTGAACGTATTTGATATTTTAGCCCAGTCGATTTACACCACTATGTCAAAGGCAAATTTTTATTCAACAGGCAAATTTTCAAAGTCTGTATATTTATTACCGAATAAAGAATATCCTTATTGAATGAAATTTAAAAGCGTTTAGTATGCTAACTATTCAAATCGAATAAGATAGAAAATAAAATCGCTTATGAGGTGAAGCTTTGTATTCTTATTTCACTTTACGATATGCAAAGTTTTTGGTAAGCCCTGTTATTACTTATTATTAGGGGTACGTTTTTTGTACCACTTAGATGGCAGACAAGCACACGGTGCACCTGATGGGAAGTGGTTACCGTGGCCTATGGACGTCTGCAACACCAGGGATGTTACACTCACACTGCCGACCACGAAGAAACCTTCTGATGTCCCTCTTGAAGAATCCCATTTTGTAGGTGCTTGGGAAAACCGCAGCAGGGAGGTCATTCCACAGCTTGAGTATGCGTGGGATGAAGTTTCTTTCATACCGCACAGTGCGCACCATCTCAGTTCGCAATGTGTGAGGATGAATTCCCTGCCTATGGCGAGAGGTACGATGATAGAATGTAGCTGTGGGCATCATGTCAAACAATTCATCTAGCCATAATATTATAGATTATTTTCAAACCTTTATTATTTTGTTCATTTTATGATATTAGTAGGATGGTTCTACTAATATCATAAAATGCGAGTGTTAATTAAGATGTTTGGATGTTTGGACGTTTGTTACTCAATCACGCTCTAACGGCTGTACGGATATGGCTGAAATTTGGTACATAGATAGATTAGACCCCGGAAAACGTTTTATTTTGGGAATAGAGGTTCCCTTGGGTGTGGGAACGGGGACGAAATTCACATACAAACATATAAAACATCAATTTGAGGTTCATGAATATAATTAGTTCGCATATTGAGAACATAATTATATTAAGGCCTGGAACTCATTACCAGCTCACGTGTTTCCTTCTTCCTACAGTTCCGGGTCCTTTAAGCGGGGCGTGAAAAAGCATATGATGAGGCCGTCAAGCTGAGTCTCACCATTGTCACATGGTATGTGTAAGTAATGGTGACCCTCTTTTCTGTGACTTTGCCTTCAACTTACCATCAAGCAAGGCGAAGTCTAATTGATGTGTTATATAAATGTAAATATAAATATACATATATAGAAAGAAAAGAAAAAGAAAGAAAAAAGGTTTATTGCGACACAGCATACAGTACAAAAAATAAAAATAAAAACAGAATGCAAAAAGAGAAAACAAAATAAACAATATAATTTTTATATACTGTGGCGGGTGAGGTGCCACGTCATTTTGATGCCAAATGTGACATTTGACAAGTTAATGTCAAATCTGTCAGCAGCAGGACGTGACGTGTCACACAGCACACCGCTACGTGGCAGATTCTTCCTTTTACACTACTAAATGAAAACACAGGAGGTACTTAACCCCACAGGAGGTACGAGTACGCTGTATCCACAAAGAATGGGCACTCAGCATACACTGCGATGGGTATCTGCCATCACAGCACTCGTTTTCAGTGCCACCCTTACTTAACCTAAATAACTAATACTATTACTAATACACTTTTCTCATCGTCATGCAATAACGCTACTTGAAATCGAAGAAGACACGATAATCAGCAAGAGACTTAAGCACCAGAAGCATGTATACCTCTATTCCAAAAAAGTAAGTAGCATTTCCAATATTTTTCAATAAGACAATATTTCATCACACACACATCACAAATTTCTCTTGACAACATTCATAGTGTTTGTTAGTCAGGCCACTATCACCTCACAGATTATACTAACTGCCGCTAAAGCACTATTTGCAATCGTTATAGATCCGCCAATACGAAAATAAGGCATGTACAGATAGCCTCACACCGAGAGCTACCAAAAGCGAAAGAGGCGAATCTGGAATGACATAGCTTAGGGGCCATGACTTCAAGGTAAGCAAGATGTGTATAAGATTTAAAATATAGCTCAGTACATGTTTTTTTGACTTTGTAGAAGAAGTGCTTTGTACTTTACCTTAAAGCTGTATTTGGATTTTAGGTCCCTGATAGGCGGAGGTAGATCATTCCAGATTCGCATCGCTGCATACTTCAAGCAACCTCGGAAGGCTGTGGTTTTGTGCCTTGGCACAGAAATTGTACTGGTTGCAGACCTAACAGAGTAAGGATAGTGTTTTCTCAAATAAATTTTCCCATATAGGTATACAGGCTTCTTAGTTTTAAATATATCAAAAAGCATAGTTGCAAAGTGTAGCCTTCTTCTACCCTCCATCTTCAGAATATTATTATCATTAGTATAGGGTGTTACATGTTGGTATCGTGGTATCTGATAACAGTATCGAGCACAGGCATTTTGTAGGTACTCGTTGTATAAGACTTTTTGTTCTTGCTAGTAAACATGGCCCGTAGACTATATCGCAGTAATTAAATCTAGACAGTACAAGACCGTCCACCAGCCGCTTCCTTAGTGCCGAACCTATGTAGTCTCGGATGTTATATAAAACTTTTAGCCTGTAAAAGGAATTTCTTACTGCCCTGTCTATATGCCCCTCAAAACGAAGCTGGGGGTCCATTACGAGACTAAGGTTAGTTGCCTCTTCCACTCTTACAACCCTCTGGCCATCTATAACTATTGACGGATCATGCCGCAAGATGGACTGGATTTGTTTCTCGCTACCCAGTATCATAAATTTAGATTTTAAAGGGTTTAAAATAAGTGAATGCTCTTGTGACCACTGAACTACCCTTTCCAGGTCCTCATTTATTTTAGACATAGCTGATAATGTGTCACCAGACTTGAATGACAAATATAATTGTGTGTCATCTGCATACATGTGGAAACCACAATTTTTAAAGGAGACCGAGATGTCTGCAGTATACAGAATGAAAAGAAGCGGGCCCAAGATCGATCCTTGGGGCACCCCTCTTGTCACCTTAAGGGGGGATGATGACATTACCGTGCCGTCGTCCCTTTGGATTTCCACAAATTGAGATCTATTTGTGAGGTAACTGTTAAACCATTTTACTGTTTCTGGTGAGAACCCATAGTAAGAAAGTTTAGACAATAAGAGTGATGTATTCAGGGCATCAAAAGCTCTGGAGTAGTCCAGTAGGACCAGAGCTGTGCCCTCTCCATGATCTCTTGCTTCCAGAATGTTACCAACCACATCATCCAAGGCCATAGCTGTGCCCCGCCCCTTTCTAAAACCCGACTGCTTATCAGTAAAACCCGACTGCTTATCAGGGAGTATCAAATCAAATCAAATCAAATCAAATCAATTTATTGCGATATATGGGTACACAGGTTACAAGTAAATACATTTAGGTTCCACCATATTTCAGCCAGATTGGCATGCAATAACGTCACACATATTATCACGATATTTGTTTATAAAATTAGAAGCTAAGAATTTGCAATTTAATATAGAAAAATTTCATAACATTGGATATCAATATTTCCGTGCTAAATATAATAAACACCTCCATGCAAAATAATCATTAAATTAGTCAAATACAATTTATATACCTAATAAGAAATGTCAAAGTTATGATTGAATTTAATTATTTACCTAGCATCTAGTGTTTTGTCATTTAAATATTCATTTAATAGTATATGGTCATAAATTAAGATGTCAAAATAAATAATTATATTAAGCGGTCATTTAGGTAGTCTGTAATATTATAATAACATTTTTCTGCGAGAAAATTTTTCATTTTTTTCTTAAAAAGAATTAAATTTAGTTCCTTCAATTCTTTGGGCAATTTATTATATAGCACTGCAGCCATATGGAATACGCTTTTGTGCATTAACGCTGTATTGGTCTTACGTATGCACAATCGATACGTATCTCGCTGCGATCTGTTACTATTTTGTGAGGCTAGCTCAAATAAGTTTAGATTTAGTCTAACAAATAGTGTGACCTCGTATATATACAGACTTGCAACAGTTAAAATTGTATGTTTCACAAATAGAGGTCTACAGCTTTCAATCGTCTGCAGCCCGAACATAGCTCTGATACACCGTTTCTGTGCCTTAAATATAAGATCTACATCAGTGGAGTTTCCCCAATAAATTACACCATACCTCAGCACTGAGACTACTAGGCCGTGATATGCCGTCAGCAACGTACCTGTACTTACCACCTGGGCCAATTCATGAAGAGCATAGACCGATTTATTATTTTTTTTGCATATTTGTTGTATGTGCGGTTTCCATGATATTATGTTATTATGTTCTAGATACTCCATGACCTGCATATGTACTACCCTTTCCAACACCTTCGACAAACAAGGGAGTATACTGATAGGCCTAAGGTCTTTAGTGGTGTTTGGATTGTTCTTTTTGGGTATTGGCCTAACCACGGAGCACTTCCACAGTCCCGGAAATGTATGTGTTGAGATAGATTTGTTTATTAATTGTGTGATTGTGCTCAGTGACTGCGGCAGTGTGAATGCCCACATCTGCGCACTGATCTTGTCAGTACCCTATGCCTGAGTCTTGATGTTATTTAAGATCTTTAGTACCGTTGGTTGATCTACGGGTTTAAGCTCAAAAACCACACCAGGGTTGTACCTGTGGTGTTTATAATAAGTCAGTTTTGATAAACTCGCTACACATTCCCCTGGCACATCCAGGAAGGCTTTATTGATGGTAGATGGGTCGTTGAAGTGACCCGGCAAACAGGTGTCCCGGTGTGAGTGGAGTACCTGGGTTTTAAGATTTTTCCACATAATTTTGGGGTTATTGATCTGTTCATTTATATTTTTTATGAAGTAAACAGACTTGTAGTTGTACTACTAATGAGTGTTCGATGTACGGGCGAGGAAAGTAAAAAAGATAGTGAATTTAAGAATAGCAAAATATAATGTTTGAAAGAAGGTACACAGTAACACTAAGTACAGAAGAATAGAAAGCACAGATACACGAAGGAATAGTTACAGTTTATAGTTATAATAGCTTGCGAAGAAAGAAAAAGGAAACACTCGTAAGCTAATGAAATAATCTTGCGCGGTGCTAATACGTATGTAATTATAATCCGCAAAGTGGTACAGCGTCCGTGTCGGACGGCGGCGAACAATAGACTGCCTGGAGGGAGTAGCCTCAGTACGAGCGGCGCGCGCGCGGCCCGAGCGCATCCGAAGATCGCCGAGTGCCGTCGCAGCTGATCCGCTACAGTTCTCCCCCTCGAGACCGTTACTAAGGTCGATAAAAATCAGTAAAATGCACTCTTCTCCCACTCCGTGTATGTTTCTCTTTTGCAGCTGGTGGTGGTGACGGAGACGTCCTCATCTCAGCTGGGGTGACGTCTTCCGTTATGAATGCGGGCTTTAAGCGATCCACAGAAATGTTGGTTTCTTTGCCTCGCATAAGAATCTTGAGGTACTTCGGCGTCCGCTCCAGTACCTTGTATGGCCCCGCATATGGCGGCTCCAACGTTCTACGAACGTGGTCTTGCCTCACAAAAACGTGCGACGAGTGTTGTAGGCTCTTGGGGATGTAGAAAGTTCCCTTTCTGTGCCAAGATGCAGGTGTTGGTGCGAGGTTGGCCATATGTCTTGCGAGGCGGGTGGCAAAGCTCGTGACGTCCTGCAGCGTGTGGTCATCCGTAGGTGACAGGAACTGGCTCGGCAAGCGTAGTGGCTCGCCATACACCAACTCAGCTGAGGAAGCTTGCACATCTTCTTTCCATGCACTGCGGATGCCCAGAAGAACCTCGATATCCAACCGGATACCAAGGCAGCCGCGCAGGTTTCAGCTGTGATGTCCGTCATTGGAACTGCCTCACACCATCGTGTGAACCTGTCAACGATGGTGAGACAGTACCTGAAATCAGCAGACGGAGTTAATAGGCCGACGATGTCGAGATGGATATGGGCAAATCTCGACGAGGTAATAGGGAAAGGGGAAAAAGGGGCAGATGTATGGCGGATAATTTTGCTCCACTGACACTCTAGACAGCACCTAGACCACTCTCTACAGTCCTTACGAATCCCTGGCCACACGAACCTTTGTGTTACCAGTCGCACGGTAGCGGTACGTCCGGGATGACTCAGACTGTGCAGCGCGTCGAAGACTTGTTGACGTAAATCAGGCGTTACGTATGGTCTTGGCGATAGACCGGATACATCGCAATATACTTGTGAGTCTGAGCCTGCCGGAGTAATAGGTCGTAACTTCAATGTTGATCCGTTTGTAAGGAGTGCTTGTAACTCCGGATCCGATTGCTCTGATTTGGCAAGTACCGTGAAGTCGATAGCCTTGGTAACCTCTTCAATCCGGGATAAACCGTCCGCGACGACATTTTCCGCTCCTGGTATGTAACGTATATCAGTGGTAAATTGGGATATGTAGTCGAAATACCGGAGCTGTCGAGGCGAACAGCTTTCCTTTGGCGAAGTATATGCATAGGTAAGCGGGCGATGGTCGGTAAAAACAATAAACGGTCTAGCTTCGACCATGTGTCGAAAATGTTTAATGGCTTCGTAAATAGCTAGTAACTCCCTGTCGTAGGGGCTGTACTTTTTGTGCGCCCGGTTCAGCTTCTTAGAGAAGAAAGATAGCGGGTCCCACTCCTTACCGTTACGCTGCTGAAGCACAGCGCCGATAGACACGTCAGAGGCATCGGTGAGGATGGAAAGCTCAGCGTGAAGTTGAGGATGAACAAGAAGGGTGGCGTCAGAGAGGGTTTTCTTGCATTCTTGAAACGCTGCTAACTTCTTCTGCGTCATATGTATTGGGTCTGAACCCTTAGTAGTTGCACCTGCCAGCATGGCGTTCAGTGATGCTTGAGTTTTAGCCGCACCTGGGATAAATCTGCGATAGAAATTGAGCATTCCGAGAAACCGTCGTAACTCCTTCACAGTCTTGGGTACCGGAAACTCCTGGATAGCCTGGACTTTGGTGCTCAAAGGTTGAACACCAGAAGCAGAAACTTGATATCCAAGAAAAGTTACCTCAGGCTGTCCCCAAACGCACTTGCTGGCGTTAATTAACACGCCGTAGTCATCCAGCCGTGTCAACAGCTGCTTTAGATGGACCTCATGGAGTCCAGGTGGAGAAAACACCAAAATGTCGTCAATATACCCGTAGCAAAAGTCTAGACCTGTAAGCACTTCGTCTATAAACCTCTGGAAGGTCTGGGCCGCGCAGCGAAGCCCGAAATTCATATAGGGGAACTCCCAGAGCCCGAAGGGTGTAGTAATTGCAGTCTTAGGCACATCAGCTGGAAATACAGGTATCTGGTTATACGCTTTCACCAAGTCAATCTTCGAAAATATAGTACAACCATGGAGCTGCTGTAAAAATCCTGGATGTGACGAACTGGGTACCTGTCGGGTATTGTGCGGGCATCGAGAGCGCGGTAGTCACCGCATGGCCGCCATCCGTCGTCCTTCTTCTTCACCAGGTGCAGAGCCGAAGACCATGGGCTGTCCGAACGCCTAGCGGTACCGTTAGCGACCATCTCGTCAAACTCCTTCTTCCTCAAACAACTTCTTCTCAATCCTAAGACGTTCTGGGTCCAAACGCCTTGGCCTACAGGTTACAGGCGGTCCAGGTGTTGTCCTAATATAGTGCACCGTCGAATGCTTAATAGGTCTAGCCTGATTCAAGGTACCTGCAGGTCGTGTTAGCTCCGGAAACTCACGCAGCAGTCGGTGGAACTGTGTGTCACCTGTCACAGTTTTAATCGAAGCGACGTTGTCTGGGACTCGTTGTGGCGCGGCTGACACGGTGAGTGCTGTGGTGCCAACAATGAGCCTGTGGTTACGGCAATCTATAAGCAGATTATAAAAGCTTAAAAAATGTATGCCTATGATTGGTTTCGAAACGTCAGCTATGGTGAATTTCCATCCAAATGCTCGGCGAAGCCCTAGGTCTAGGTTGAGTTGAATGGGACCATAGGTATGAATCACACTACCATTAGCAGCTGTTAGGTTAGGTTTTTTTTTTTTTTGTTTACGTGGTGGAATGCATTTACGCACTTCGCTCACCCCCCGCGGGGGCAGGGGGCTCGCTTCGTGTGGGACTCCTGGCCTCGGACAAAGGCCAGACTACCCACTAAACCACCACGGTGTTCCTCCTTCGCCTAATCCGAGCCGCGGGATAGTCTGCTCACCGCGACTCGGCTAGGGGCGCCCTTGGTAGGCCCGCTACTCAAGACCCCACCATCCCGGCAATCAGGCCGGAATGGTGGGGGTTTTTCACCTCAAGAATGGGATCACCTCAAGAATGGGAAATGGAAAGGGCAGAGGGCCTCCTCCCAAATGGGCGCTCCATAGAACGCATTGGAGCGCACCACACCGTCGTAGAGACGGCGGCAGGCAGACCCCGGACCCCCAGTGTTGGGCAGCAATCGCGAGAGCATTCCGGCAAACGCTAGCAGTTTAGGTGCCAGCCGCCGGAAATGCTCCGCGAAACGCCACCGACTGTCGAGAACGAGCCCGAGGTATTTCAGGCTGCTCCCGACAGCGATGGAGGTGCCACCCACCACGATCGCCTGATCCCGAGGCGGCGGCCGCCGACGCCCATAGAAGAAAAGGGCCTCGGACTTTTCGAGGGCCACCTTCTGTCCCAGCGCCCCGATACGGCGCACGACATGGGCGACACCTGCCGTGGCGAGAACGGCGGCATCGCTAAACGTTGGGGCCCGCGCGGTAACTAGGGTATCATCGGCGTAACAAAGTACGCCGACCCCCCGAAGAGTAGCACCGCGCAGGACCCAATCGTACCCGACGTTCCACAGAAGCGGCCCAAGGACCGACCCCTGCGGAACGCCGCACGCCATAGTTCGGCGGACCACCCCGCATTGGGTCGGGTAGATGATAACCCGGTCCACGAAGTAGTCCGCCAGGATGCGCCTGAGGTACCACAGGACATTGTGGTACCTCAGCGTCTCCGCAATTGTCGCCCAGGGGAGGGTGTTGAAGGCGTTGGCTATATCAAGCGATACAGCCAACAACACCTCCCTCCCGGCGACCGCTTCGTCGATGCCGTCCCGCCCCGCAGCCGGGATATGGCGTCGAGTAAGGTGACCAACGAGACGCGCAGCGAGCACCCGCTCAAACAGCTTGCACATCTCGTCGAGCAAAACGATGGGGCGGTAGGCCGACGGCGACTCGGCTGGGCGCCCGTGCTTCTTGAGAAGCACGAGCTTGCCGGTCTTCCATCGTCGCGGGAACCTCCCCGACGCCACACACTCCGACATGAGGGACAGCATCTCCTCTTCTAGTGCCGGCATAACTGTGGCAATCACCTTCCCCGGGATGCCGTCCGGGCCCGGGGCGCGGTTCCTGGACTTGAGCGCCAGGATCGCGGCCCCTAACTCGGCCTCGGACACGGGAGGTACCGCCCCTTCGTCTGCCGGCACTTGGCTTGGTGCTACCATCCGCGGCGGGACCCACTCTTCCCTCACCGGGAAGAGGGAGCCGACCACTCGGTCTAGGAGGTTCGGCTCGAGAGTTTGGGTGAGGGGAGGCGCCCAGGGCCGAAGTTTTTGACTCACGACCCTTTACGGGCGCCCCCAAGGGTCTCGGTCGAGACTCTCGAGCCACTCCCTCCAGGACTCCTCCTTGGCGGCTTTGATCGCCGAGCTCAGGGCCTCACGGGCGGCCCTGTACGCAGCGTGCAGTCGCTCCTCCCGGGCGAGGTCTCGGAGCCCGCCTTCGGCTGCGAGTGTACTGCCTCTGGGCCGCGTAACTTGCGGTACGCAGCCCGGTTAGGTGGGGACGCCACCAGTACACCCGCCTCCGAGGCGGGACAGGCCTCGCCCTCTGCATCGCCGCGTCACAGACGCGAGTCAGCGCTCCGACGAGCCACTCGCACCTCGCGTCCACGTCCAGGCCACCGTCAACTAATAAATAGTAATAGCCCATCGCTCGACGATAGCCGCTTCTTTGGCCAGCTCTCGGTCCAGAGTGCCGAGGCGCCACCGTGGACCTTGCCCCACCAAGGGGCGGTCAAATTCCACTCGAGTCACCGAGGCGGCGGGGACGACGTCGAACCGGATGTACCGATGATCCGACGCGGTCTCCACCCCCTCGACGACCCGCCAATTGTTGACGCGTCGGGCCAGGGCAGAACTGGCGAACGACAGGTCAACAATCGAGCTACCCTGCGGCCGCACAAGTGTGTGGACCGCCCCCTGGTTTAGCAGCACCAAGCCTTGGGACACCGTCCACTCTACCATCATCTCCCCCCGGGCATCGGTAGCCGGAGATCCCCACGCCCGTGAATGAGCGTTGAAATCCCCGGCCACGACAGCCGGGGTGGGGTGCACTTCCGGCAGCAGAGCCCCGACCTCTGTGAGCAACTGCTCGAACTCGGTGAGGCTCCTGCTAGGAGGACAGTACACCCCAACCACTGCAGCACCGCCCAGCACAACGAGTACGCACCCACGGCCCCTTCGCACTCTGTCGAAGGGTGGGGTCGCTCGCTGGGCGACGAAAGCCACCAAGCCGCTTTGGTCGCCGGCCCAGTTCGAGGCGTCGCGATTGTCGCGAACGTAGTACGGCTCGGCGACTACTGCCACTGTTGTCTGCCACTGCGCCATGGACTGGGCCAGAAGGTCCTGGGCGATGACGCAGTGGTTGACGTTGGCCTGCAGTATGGAGATGGGATGATCCATTATCCTAGGGCGGTGTCCATCTCCTCCTCGCGTTGCTGGGTGGAGGGGTGGGGGCAGGATTCCCACCACCCGCAACTATACTCTTTCGGGGGGCCCCCCTTTTTCGGGAGGTCGCCCTGCAGTCACCGGATCCCAGCCGGTGACTCGACACCACCCCCTCCGCCGCACAGACGGGGCAATTGGGCTCCGCGGAGCAGGTGGCCGACTTATGGACCGCCTGCCCACATCGGAAGCACAGCGCACTGCGGTCAACACCCGCAGTGCACTTGGCCCCGACGTGCCCCGGCTCCAGGCAGCGGAAGCACCGCGCCTGCCTCGGCTCTAGGGTGGTCAGCCTGACCGCCGACCATCCGACTGCAATTTGTCGGCCGTCGGTCAGGAGCTTGGCCGCCTCAATCGGGCACCGCAGCCATGCAGTGCCCTGGCGACCAGATGGGCGATGAATGTCGCCCACCTTGATGGTGTCAGCAGAGCAGCCCCCCTCCGCTGCCAGCGCTGCCGCCACACTCTCTTTTGGGGCCGTGTCGCTCAGGCCAGAGATGCGCAGCTCCACGCACCTCTCCGGCCTAGTGACCCGGACCTCCTCCAGTGCCTCCTTGAGCTTGGCAGCGAGGATGTCAGCCTTCTGGACTCTGTCGTCGCCAGCCACCTCCAAGATCCGACCCCCGGTAATCGCGGTGCGAAACCGGAGGCCGTTGATGCCCAAGGCCTTGAGGTCAATGACCCCTTCTACCTTGGACATCATTTTCGAGGCTTGCGGGCACCACGTTTCCGTTTCCTGGGGGCTGGCGGCGACAGAGCCGCAGCCGTCAGCGGGGCAGTAGCGGCCCGGGCCGGAACCGGCCTCGAGGCCCTCGGCCGCGCCGCGACCTTATTCCACCCGCCAAGGGGAGCCGACGAGGACGCTGCCGGAGGCGCCAAAGAGGGCGGCTCTCGGTTCCTGCGGGCAGCTTCCACCCCCTGGCAGCGGCCGACTGCTTTTTGGCCTTTCTTCTTTTCTCCTTACTCCCTTGTCCATAGAGGAGGGGAGGCGACAGCGTTAGACCCGGGAGCTCAGAGGTGAGCTGCGGCTGTGGCTCAGGCCTGCTGGCAGACCGAGCCGCATTTCTCCTGTCCGCCTCGAGAGGCGGACGGATGCGGGTCTCCGGCAACAGCCGGTCTGCGATCCCCGCGAGCCGCGCATCGATAAGAAAACCGATCTCATCGCGGCACATTGGGGTCGGCGCAGATTGCGCTTGCTGCTGCCAGGCCCGCATCTCGGCTCGCACAGCAGCCAGCTCGGTCTGAAGCTGGGCCACCTCCTCTGATTCCGTGCGTGACCGAAGCACGCGCACGTTCTCCAAGATGGAGGAACATGCTAGCTTTAGGTCCCGCACGTACTGCCCCTTTAAGTTCGAGGACTTCGTGGCGACGGTTTGCACCACCGCCACCGCCGCCTCGATCGCACCCGTCAGCCGCTCCGCGCTAAGGGGTTCGGAGGTTATAGTTGCCACTCCTGAGTTGGGCTGTTGACTGTTCCCGGGCTGCAAACTAGGGGACTCCCTTAGGTAGAGAGTCCTCTGCCGCTGCCGCTGCATGGCCTCCGCCATCTCCTTCACTGCGCGGAGCTTGAGCTCCCGCTCTGTGGCCGCATTTAGTTCGGCCCCGCTCTGCGCCAGATCGACGCACTCCCCCGCTATAGCAGGGCGACCACGGGGCTTTTTGGAAGCCTCCGTAGACTCCTTCTCGGGAAGCCACTTCCTCCACAGCCTCCCAGGGGAAGACGAGCGGGAACTTCCCACACTTGTGCTCGGAGCGTTGGCCTCCAACCGCTCCAGCACTACTACCGCCTCATTGAGAGAGCCATGGGGCCTTGCGACCCCCGTCTCCATCTCCTCCTCCACGTTCGGGTTTAAATTAGTGCCATCCATAACTTATCCCACGAGTAGAACCGCTAAAATTACACTCCCCGCGTGACGGCCATTCTGGGAAGCGGGGTACATACTACGGAGGTCCCCTGGTATCCGTAGGTTTTAATCGACTTCGCTGTCGGGTTTTATAGACTTTTCCTTGTCGCGGGCCGGCCAGTTAAGGCAAGCCCCACGTTCTCCAAGATCACGGCTTCCCGAGTGTGGCTAGCACTCAGGTCGTTGTCGATCACTTGAAGGGTACGCGACGCGGGCAGGCAGCCAACCCCCCCAACTCCGACGGTGGCATGAATGCCAGTTAGCCCCCGCGCGAGCAGTGGGCCAACCCGTCACCTGATCCTCTCGGATCCCACCTCGCAGACCTAGCAGGTCTGCCGCACCACGACCCCCCTTCATGGGGTCAACTAGCCCTGAGAAGGGCTGTTAGAGTAGCCCTGAAAAGGGCTTGTCGGTCTCCCTATGGAGGGTTTCCTCCTCGCGGGCCTTGCAGGCCCGCCATCCCACGACCCCCTCTTGCAATGGGGTCAGCTAGCCCTGAAAAGCGGCAAGCCCTGCCGGGTTATTAGTCGACGGCTAGCAGAGCTCAAGTAGGACCCTGAACGGCGGTTAATAGACTCTGACTCTAAGGAGTACCTTAGAGTCAGAGTCTATTAACCGCCGTTCAGGGTGCACCAGCCCCCCTGCTTCCGATCCCTAGGACCGTGGTCCAGAGGGAGAAGAAACGAGGAAGCCAACGTGGAGGTTACCCGACCAGCACCCCAGGTTAGGTTAGGTTTTTTTTTTTACTAGCACCTTTCACAGAGTGAAAGCCTACTTTATGCTATCAGGTAGATCACAGCTAATCTAGTCTGCCTATGTTGCTAAAAATAACCCACACAGGGTTCATTACTGACTTATTTGTAACTATACTTTTTCTATATTTAAATCTCGCTCTCATTCTTATCCTCTAGTACCATTCCAGTTCTCGCAATTATTCCTCTCGCACTTTCATACAATGCCTTTCATACTATGGGGGAAGGGAATAGGGGATTACAGTCAATTGGTGCTCTCTTTATTACTTTCTTATAACTTCTATTCTTAAGCTACTTTACATGGTATAAACTAAACTTATTTTCTAATTGTTACTTATTTTCTAATTGTTAACATATTTGTACTGTATCTTATTCGTCTAATTTAAACATTTTACACTATTTTTTATTTCCACTAATACTAACATTTTCTTGTCTGACATTATTTGACAATCTAACGCGAGGTATTCAACAATACCTGCTACAGATTAATTTTTCTTCTCATTCTTCTTATTAACATGAGTTATAATTTTCGTAGCGAATGTGAGAAAAAGTTTTCGATATTTTTTAGTCATAAGACGTGGTAAAATTATCTGCGATAGTCTTATACCTAGTTCGTTCTCTAGATTGTGTCTCGGCCGTGCGTGGATTGGGCAGTCCACGATTATGTGTGCGACCGTCTCAGCTACCCCAGGCTCGCAGGCACACGATGGGTCCTCCTTACACTTGAACCTGGCCAAGTATGCGGAGAATCCACCGTGCCCTGTTAGCAACTGGGTTGTGATGCCGGCGACCTCGATCTTACGAACAATGCTGTATGCTGTTACCGCACATGGTAGGAAGAGCTTGGTGCCCGAGGCAGTTTCACCCGTTCTGTACCTTTCGCCCCATTCCTCAAGCGTGATCTGACGCAGGCCACGCTTGACGAATGAAACTGGGCACAGACTGTAGTGAGGAGCAACCTTCAGCCCCAGAGCCGCCTCCTTAGCGAGCTGGTTGGCCCGCTCATTGCCCTCCAGCCCTGCGTGAGCCTTGATCCAGAACAAGGAAATTTCCTTGCCCTGGACCAAGCCCCGCTTGATGTTAAGCCTGGCCACCAGCATCCTCTCGTACACCTACCCCAAGACGGGTAGAAGACCAATAGGTCTGTACGACTTGGGGACGGCGTACGAGTCCTTCCCTGGCTTCCTCAGTGCCACCACCACGGCCTCCTTCCATATCTTGGGAAAGTAACCGTGCCGGAGGCACCGATTCAGCAGCTCCAGGAGAAGTGTGGGGTCGGCCCTAATGGCGTGAGTGCAGATGTCGGCAGTAAAGCCATCCGCCCCCGAAGCTTTTTTAGGGTTAAACTTCCGCAGAGCATCAAGGAGTTCACTCACCGTAAAGGGTGGGTCATAATTATGATGACCACTCTCGCCATCATCCTCTTTTGATTTATCGCGTATCTCCTGACGCCCTGCGTTATCCTCCTCTACCCGATCCTTCGGATAGAAGGTTTTGGCCAGGAGTTCGGCCGAACCCTTTGCGTCCAGATAAGTTCCATCGGCGGTCAAGGGAATGTCTTCCTCCCTTACTGTGGCCCTGCCAATGACCCTGTAGATGCCCTCCCACATGCCCTCTCGGTCCTGCTTTCCGCAGAATTCCTTCCAACTCTCGACCTGTGCCTTTTTTACTTCAGATTCATAAATCTCCTTTTGCTCTAGGTATCGTGCCACCACCCTCTCCCTTCGGACCGGTGCTGCGTTTCTGATTCAACGCTTTTTGGTCTTGACAAGCCTCTGAAGCTCTGCAAGCTTTTCGGACCACCACGGCATCGTGATCAACCCCTCGGGTTTTTTGACTGGGATACTCTCCCCACACGCCGTCTCGATCGCTCCTGTATATGCTTCGACTAAGACATCGAGATCTTTGTTGTGTCTTGTTTCGCCTATCGCGATATCCGAGAGCGACCGAGTGACGCTGGCCTTGAAAGTATCCCAGTTGGCCTTCCTGGTGTTGTAAACGCGGGTAGTGCGCTCGATCTTGGTTCCCCTGGCCCTTTCCAAGTTGAGGTTGAACCAAATGCCGTTGTGGTCGGAACTCGTGAGGCCCTCTTCGACCCTCCAAGCGTCGACCCAGGTGACCATATTGCCCGTGCAAGCCGTTATGTCCACGTGGCTACGATACCTCTTTCCACCCCTTACAGTGTCGAAAGTTGGAACATCCCCGCTGTTGAGGACCTGAAGGTCAAGCTCAGCGAGGACACCCCTCAGCAATTGGCCTCTATCGTCCTCAAACCAATGTCCCCACGGTGCTCTGTGCGTTAGCATCACCTCCGATGAGAACAAGCTAGGAACCTAGAGCTCGCCTCACCTCTTTAAGTCGCTCTAAATATGGCCCTAGAGGTTTTGGTCTCGGTTCAAAGTAGAAGGATACCAGCGTGATCATCCAGGCACTGGTCCGGATCCCTACCACTACGATGTTATCAGTGGTGAGTTGCGGGTACTGTACTACGTCCAAAGTTGGATCAAAGACGGCAATAGCCGCCTTACAGTCCCTTCTCCTTGTCCAGTGTTCTGGAAGACCCTGACGCCCTGATTCCAACATAGGGCTCCTAGATAAGAGCGACAGTGGCTTTCCACCTCGAGGCTGCGAGTATGAGCTCGTCAGTAGCCAGGTTCTGCCGTCGGAGGTTTGCTTGTAGCACTCTGTATGGGGGTGCGGTTCCTGCGGTGCCTCCAGCACTGGTACTGAGTGGATGTCCTAGCTATAGTGTCCCACCTCATTCGTACTGGACACTTGGAGCTGAAGACGCTGTGCCCCGTGCCGCCCAGCCCCTCCTTCTGGCAGTTAGGACAAGTTGGTTGGTTGGTTGGTTGGACTCGTTACCAGCGCAGGACTTTCTTGTGTGTCCGTACCCTAGACACATGGAGCACTGCACCAATGGCGATTGGTCCGCAACCCTTATGGGTTCGAGATCAATGTGCAGTCTCCCTATATCCAGGGCACGGTTGTAGACCGCCGGAGAAACCCTGAGCACCACGTGACACGTGTGTGGGTTCCTCGCAGTCTTTCTGTAGAGTACCGCTAGTCGGACCTGCTCTGGGGCCAGCCCTCGGAACACATCATGGTTCCGGGACCTTATGGCCTTCAACAGGTCTTCATCCTGCTTTTTGAGGACCCCGTACATGATTATAAGCGGGTCTTTGTTTTTGATGTCCTCCACAGAAAGACCCTTCTCCCTCTCCTCCAGCCTCCTTCGTGCCCTTTGTCTTTCATCCTCTGTCTTATATCCTATAATCACCTTTCTATCCTTCGCCTTTCTTATTCTTTCCACAGTCACCCATTCGCTATCTTTATTCGCTACTTTCCTCAACTAAAAATGTACAAAATTGTTGTTATCAAAAAAACAGTCGCCTCAAAATTTGGTAGAGTCAGGTTAAAGTAGGACAAATAAAGGTTGGGCCTTGTGGCTCCAAGAAAACATGGACTCTACACAATTTTTTGTCAGGCGGATAGAGCTCCCGAGCCCTCCACAACGAGCCCAAACTCGAGGGTCCTAGGTCCACTGGTTCGCAGATAGCGGAGCTCCAAAGATTTCGTGCACAGAATGTACGAGACCCCAAAACTCCGATATCCAGGAACCACCGGTCCGATCCAGTCGAGAGAGGGTTCCCCGAAAAGGTCCCGACGAGACCTATCCCGTGACACTATTTCTGGGTCGATTGGGGGTGACCCCAAAAATGAGCCCCCAACTTGGTGGGGTCCACCACCAACCCCACTGATCGAGAGTGGGGAGGAAAGCCAAGCCCCCCAGAGAAAACCAGGGGCCGCTACGACCTCCGGTTCCAGAGATATATGGCTTTGAAGATTCTCAAGATGGCGGACTTGCCCAACTTTGAGCACGTATATCTCCGGTTTCAGGTGTCCCAGCGATCCCGAAAAAGCTTCTCCCTGGCCGGCCCGACCTCCCCCACCAGTCCAGCCTGTCAAAATCAAAAGGGAAAATGTGAAAATTTTCCGGAATTTTTTTCCTAAATTTTCACGGAAGTGTGGGGTAGAGATCCCTTCCCTGACGCCCCCAGTCCAAGTCCAGTCTTCCTGCGACCTCCCGCTGAGGAGCTATGGGTGTTTGAAATTTTCTAAGATGGCCGCGCGCGCTCAAGGTCAAACTTTGACCGGCCCTAACTCCTAAACGGTTAGTCGCAGAAAGCTCAAAATTGATATCTGGGGTGGGCACGACGTCTTCCGTCCCCCCAAGTGTCCAAAAGCAAATTCGGAGGAATTTGCTCCAATTTGTTTGAAATGCACTTAATCTCAAAATTCACTCTCCGACACGTAGCGCAGAGAAAAAATTTTTCGCTTAGGTGTATCCAGTCCGGAGAAAACTTAAAAACAAGTTTCGTGCTGATTGTGCATGAATGATTGGAATTTACGATTTTCGTTGTTTCCGCCGCTAGAAAGGGCTTGTTTGGGCTCAAACAAGTGTAGATGGCTTGTATAAACCCAACCCCGTCGTCAAAAACAAAGAAAAACTACCCCCTTTTAATAAATTTTGAAAAAACTGTTAAAAATCGCTGTCTCCGAGCTGGATGGTCATAAAATTACACAAAAAATATTACAATCTATAAAAAAAAGAGTTCTATCCGTCACAAAAAATTACAATTTAAAATACACAATTCTCCGTGCAAAAATGCACGAAAAACCAAAAAAGTCTGTTTTTTTATTTCTATAGTCCGGAAAATTGTCCAAAATATCTGGAAGTTTTCAGGTGGGTAGAAGAAGTAAGCGCGCAAAAGATAGCAGTTGCGAAAATCTTCTATCTGCCCTGGGTCCGCTGCTATTTTTGGTCAAAGTTTGTAACTTCTAACTATCGTGAAAAATCGAGTATGGTACTGTTACGAGAGAGAAATCGATTGTCTTTTTAAAAAAAACTTCGTTTAAAATACACAGTTATTTAATGGATTAATTAATTAGAATTAACACAATAATTAGAAAGTGAGAACTGGTAGAAATAGTAAAGGATGTTTCGCGACGAGAGTTTTGACCAGACTAAAACTCAAGCCAGGGCGAGCTCGGTGCTCGGCAAAAATGCTGACTTGGCTAGTAGGACGGGACTAGGGCTGACTCGGCCCTTTTGCTAGCATTTGGGATCCGTAACAGCCCCCCGAATAAGAGTAAACTATACCACTTAAAGGGAAGTTTACGGTAAAAGATTAGGAAAATTGAGAAAGGAAGAGTACAAAGAATTTGAAAGATTCATGGCAATCATCCGATGCGAAGAGAAGGAACAGGGATAGAGTCAGGAATTTCAATTCCATCATCCTCGGATTCAGGGTTTTGGTTTACTGGAGTTCCAAAGAAAAGAAGCTTTCTATAAATACCAGTTCTCTTACAAAGTTTGAATGTAAAATAACTTAAAACTATACATAGAATTAGTACAAGTATAATAGTATAGTAATCTTCATATAATACAATTTTGGGCTTTTCGATTATCTCTCTTAATTCTTTAAGTAGTTTTGGATTATCAAAAGCTATAGTGTCTAGGTCAATGTTCTTCAAATTTACATGAGGAAGATTTGGTACAATATTTTGTGTATATTTTAATTCATTACAACATACATCGTCTATGATATTTAATTTGGTTTTTATAGGTCTTAAGACTATGTTTACATTGTTCTTAGAGATTAATCTTGTATCTCTACTAAAGGCAAGACATCCTTGAGGTAAGTCCATTATTCCGGTACCACTTATATTTATTTCAGTAATTGATGAATTACATTCTATACTTAATTTGGTTTTTTCTGACATGACGAATAACCATTTGTTATTTTGTAAAGGTTGCCAAATATTTACATTGCCAGTAAAGAATTTAGTTGAACAAATATCGGGAATCGATGTAAGTATTTTACTAATGATCTCTGTTCGAGTCATCCACCGAACAAATAATCATGTCAGCGAAATTGCGACACCGCGCGATATGCATTGAACATTTTATGTATTACCTAAGTAAAACAGTCAGTACGCTTTCGGATAGCATATCGGGCGCGACTCAATCTTATCCCATTCACCTCATTAGTTTTAATCGTTATCCTAATTGTATTACTGAAATATACCATTCTTATAATCTTTAACCGTGGTTTATCTTGATCTCACCCCAAACATTGGTCCTTCGAGCTATCGAAGCGGGACAATTACGCGTCGCTTATATCTACTAAACGTGCCGTGTGAGTGTGTCGCTTGGAACTTGCAAACAGAACGGAGTGGATTTACTATCCAAAATCTCATCTTCCTGTGATCTCATTTTGATCTCGGCACTCCGGACGGAAACGTGCCATCATCCTGCTGAACCCGGTTTTTAGAACACATCGCGACATCTCAACGCGCTGTTACTCCAGGTTTGTTCTTGCTGACATCGCGAGGACATTTGATCTACAAAGAAGCCTTCAGTGCAAAGTAAGGTCTCCTTTTTATCTTTTAAAATGTCAGATATGGACGACATTTTATCAACCCAACAACAACTAATCGAAGCCGTAGATAAGCTATTCATCAACTTTAAGAAGGATGGTGGAGAGCGCAAGACCTCAGACTACTTACGTCGTCGGTTAGCTACCTTGGAACAATACTTTACAGAGTTCCATAATAATCATATGACTTTGCTATCTTTTGGTGATCAATCTCATTCATATTTCAGTACTAAACAATACGATCAAATGAAAGAAAAATATAACAACATAAAAACTGCTATTCAGAGCTATAATCCTCTAGCAAACAAACCGCAAGTCTCTGATTTAAAACCTCCTACATTCCAACCTCTGGCGGTACCGCAAACCTCAAACCTTGCATCTCACGCTGATTCTGATACCCCAGCTTTGGAAGTGAGTAGAGCCGAAGGGCTGTTCAAAAGGCAAGCTACTAACTTTAAAGCATTCTTGAGAACTACTTCCGATATCGACCTTGATCTCGTCATGGAAAAATGGGAGTTTGAAGACATCTTGAAGTCGGTACAGTCTCGTTGGGTGGCTATTGATTCACTTCACTGGGAACTGGACAATGAGTTTGGCGGATCAAACCCCGAGTACGAAGAGCAATTTACTCATTATGAGAAATATTATAACAAAATCAAGAAAGACATCAATAAGAAAATGTGGTCCGTTGCGCATATAGAAAGAACTACCCCTAAAATCGAGATAATGACCTTCGAGGGAGGCTACAATAAGTGGATTTCGTTCAAGGATCTTTTTATCGAAGCAGTGCATAACAACCCGTCTTTATCAAATGCTCAGAAGATGCAATTTCTAAAGAGTAAGGTCAAAGGTGAGCCTGAAACAATGATCCAACATCTCCAAATAAGCTCTGATAATTATCTCGTGAGCTGGAATATCCTCAATCATCGTTATAACAATAAACGACTGATATTCACTTCTCATTTTAATAACCTTATGAATATCCCTACAAGCCAGCAGCAGTCATCAAATCACATAAAACGCATTCATGACACTACGTACGAGAGCGTGAATGCTATCAAGAATCTGGGAGTAGATGTATCTTCTTGGGATCCTTTCCTAGTATGTATATTATCTCAACGGTTGGACTCGAATACATACGAGGACTATCTACAATCTTTAAAGACCCCACGAGAGTTGCCCGTCCTGAATGATTTTCTTAACTTCTTAGAAACCAAGTTTATGATGCTAGAAACTTCGCGTAAGAAGATGGAAAATTCCACGCAGAAATCTCACCCCTCTCAGCCCAGCAACTACAACAAAACATCATTTTCAAAAGGTTTCAATTTTAAACGTAACAATCCAAAGACGAACTATGCAACAAACCAAGTTTCGCAATCGTCAAAGTCTAAACGCAAAATTAGCAATCGCAAGCAATGCCCTATTTGTAACGCCAACGAGCATCGAATTCATGCATGTCAAAAATTGCTGAATTTGCAACCAAATGAACGGAAAAATGCCGTTGCCAACTTAAACCTTTGCATCAATTGTTTACATTACCACGAAGGCAAAAAATGTCTCTCGGAAATAAGATGCAGAGAATGCAATAAAGAACACAATACCATTTTGCATGAAGCTTTCACGCCAAATCGACCTGGGTCAAACGTAGCAACGATTACGAAATCGCAACCACTGCAGCAAGAAGGTAGCACCGTGGCATCGCTTCTTAAAAAACCATCTGAAATATTGCTTGCCACAGCAATCATTGAAGTACAAGCTGCGGACGGATCATACCACAAAATGAGAGTTCTTTTAGATCAAGGATCTCAAACATCCATCATCAGAGAAAGCGCCGCTCAGTTGCTTAAACTACCGCGACGTAAATGTAACGGGTATATCTCTGGAATAGGAAATAAGGAAAATAACTGTAAGGGCATGATCACCATCAAATGTTCATCGTTGATAAGCGATTTCATCTTTGATACGGATGTGTATATAATGAATAGCCTTATAAATAACTTACCCACCTGCACCTTACCTAAGCCAGACTGGCCTACACTAAATCAAATAACTCTAGCCGATCCCGAATTCTACAAAAGTAGGCCTATTGACATATTATTTGGGGCCGATATCTATTCCACTATTCTCATGGATGGTATATGTCGAGTGGACGGTATGTTACCCATTGCCCAACAAACCCAGTTAGGATGGATCTTAAGCGGTAACTATAAAACCTACCATTGCAATGTGGTCCTGAATAACATTCAAGAGATTCAGCAGTTTTGGGAAGTAGAGGACATTCAGGAAGCTCCAGCGGTATCAGAAGAAGATAAAAAGTGCATTGAATACTACCAAGCTTCAACCTCTAGACGAGAAGACGGAAGCTACATCGTTAGAATCCCATTTAAAGAAAATTTTGAGAAAAATATAGGCGAGTCGAAAACAAAATCGATTGCTCAATTTTTCCAAATAGAGCGGAAGTTATGTAAGCAACCAACATTGCAACGTGATTATAAAACTTTTATTTCTGAATACCTAGAGCTCGGACATAATGACACCCGTTGAATCACATGTACAGCCGGACTGTTATTTATCGCATCATTGCATTCAACGAGCTGAGTCATCCACCACTAAATTGCGAGTTGTTTTCAATGCCTCAGCAAAAACCTCAAGTGGTTATAGCCTCAATGATCTTATGTGCCGAGGACCCAATTTACAACAAGACCTGCAGAGCCTTATCTTAAAGTGGAGGCAATTTAAATACGCTTTTACAGCAGATATAGAAAAAATGTTTCGCAAAATCTGGTTACATCCCGATGATCAGAAATATCAAAAAATCATCTGGCGGAATCATCAATATGAACCTTTAAAGGAATACCAGTTAGCGACTGTTACCTATGGCACAAAAGCCGCTCCTTTCTTGGCCATGATGACACTAAAGCAACTGGCCACCGATGAAAGGTCAAGCTATCCACAAAGCAGGGCTCCGGACATCTTAGAACACTCATTTTACATGGATGATCTCATGCACGGTGAACATTCAGTGGAAGCAGCCAAGCAGCTTAAAGAAGAGATGAACAACCTCCTTAGGTCTGGAGGGTTTAATCTCCGAAAATGGCGATCTAACTTGCCGGAGATAATAGATAGTTCGGACGCACCATTAATGGAAGACTTCGATTTCAAACAACCGGAGTCCACGAAAACCTTAGGTCTTCGATGGGAACCTAAAAACGACCAATTTATCTTTCATCCTATTGAATTTAATTCAGAAGAAGCCCTCTCCAAAAGACAATTTTTATCTCAAATTTCTAAGATTTTTGACCCTTTGGGCTGGTTGGCACCAGTCACAATAAAACTTAAGATCTTGTTCCAAGAACTATGGAAATCAGATCTGGGTTGGGACCACCCTGTCCCTCAAGAAATTGCTTTAGAGTGGATAAATATTCAAGCCGATCTTTCTCAAATATCTCGATTTAAAATACCACGTTGGATTCAAACTCAAGAAAAAGATATCATTGAACTCCATGGCTTTTGCGACGCTAGCACAAAAGCATACGCTTGCGTCGTGTATTGCAGAATACAAAGAGAAAAGGAAACCCACGTGACCCTTATGGCAGGGAAATCTAAAGTAATCCCGCTGAAAAACCCACAGTCGATCCCGCGGCTGGAACTTTGCGGCGCTCTGTTGTTGTCAAAGCTTATGCGAAAAATCATCTCATCCCTGTCGAGTTATAAGGTGCATGTTTATGGTTGGATTGATTCAACGGCTGTTCTAGGCTGGTTAAGTGGCGAACCGGAGAAGTGGAAACCTTTTGTTGCGAATCGCGTAAGAATTATTACCGAAACAATCCCAAAGAATAAATGGAGTTACGTCAAATCTAAAGAGAACCCCGCAGATTGCGCAACTCGAAGTTTATCTGCTGCCCAACTATTCAATCACTCCCAGTGGTGGCAGGGGCCTGACTGGTTACCACAATATAGGCCTAAAGACTCGCACAAGAAGCCGATCTATTCCAGCATTATTAGTGCAGAACTCAGAAAAAAGGAGCATGTGAATACAGTCATTATAAACCCCGAGAATTTCATAATCAATCAACTATTGCAAAAATATAGCACCTTACGGAAAGTTACTCGAGTATTAGCTTACATCAACAAGTTCATCGACATTATTGTTTACAAGAGGCACCGTACGTATTATCTTACTCTGCAAAATATAAGGACAGCCAGAGAAATGTTAATTAAGCACGTTCAAAACGAATATTTTCATGACGAGATATCGCGGCTAAATAATAATGAACCGCTAAACAATAAAAGCCAGATCCTAAATCTCAATCCCATGCTCGACAGTAATCAAATACTACGTGTCGGAGGCAGACTTAAACATTCGAATCTTGATCCTGAAATGAAGCATCCCATCATAATTCCTAATCAATCGAAGTTGGCAGATCTTATCATAGACGAGTCTCATGAGCTTGTATTCCACGGTGGAGTAAAAATGACTACAGGATTCATAAGACTTAAATATTGGATTCTCGGAGGAAACAGAGTCACAAAAAAACGATTAAGAATGTGTGTCAAATGTAAAAGAAATAACCCCAAATCGCAGCATCAAATCATGGGTGACCTACCTCCAGCTCGCTTGATTCCCAATCGACCGTTTTATCACACTGGAATAGATTACACTGGACATATTTTTATTAAGGCAAACAAAGGCCGTGGCATCAAAACCTGTAAAGGTTATGTAGCAGTTTTTGTTTGTATGGTAACTAAAGCCATACATTTAGAAATCGTCTCTGATCTCACAGCATCTGCATTTATTGCCGCGCTTCGACGAATGTCGGCCAGAAGAGGAGTTCCTGGGCATATCTATAGTGATCAGGGAACCAACTTCATAAGTGCCAACAAAATTTTAAAACAAGAGTTTGCCGAAATCTCCAACATCTTGTCTGGCCAAGAAGTAACCTCGACCGTCTCTGAAATGAATATTGAGTGGCATTTCAATGCTCCATCTTGGCCGTCTGCTGGCGGCCTCTGGGAAGCTGCAGTAAAGAGTCTGAAACATCATCTTAAGCGTGTCGTTGGAGAACAAAAACTAACCTACGAGGAATACACTACCCTATTATCACAACTCGAAGCTTGTTTGAACTCCAGACCCCTGTGCCCTCTGACAGAAGATCCTGAAGATTTAGAGTTTTTGACCCCAGCTCACTTTTTGGCAAGCGGTCCCAACCTAACGATCTACGAAACAGAGCATGACCTCAGAACACGATGGCATTTGACTCAAAAAATCTATCAGGATATATGGGATAAGTGGAAAATCGACTACCTCTCGCAACTTTCTACAAGATCCAAATGGCGACAGCATCAGAAAGATCTCAACCTTAACGACATCGTTATTATAAAGGATGACAACCTTCCACCTGGGAAATGGAGTCTAGGCCGCATAGTAGCGCTGCATCCCGGAAGTGACGGACATGTGAGAGTCGTCACACTTAAAACAAAGAACGGACTCTTAAAACGCCCAGTTGTAAAACTGTCGTTACTGCCAACAAATAAAAATGACCAAGACCCAAACGTCCGAAATGATGATAATACGCCGTCAATGGCAAAGAAAAAGCGACCTATATCTTTCTCTGCTATAGTCCTATCCTTAACATTATTTTTGCTGTCACTAATAAGCACTGCTAATGCATCCTACAACTTTACCCCGTTGACAAACAACAGTGTATACTTCGATAAATTATCTAATATGCATTTAATAAGGGATGATTGGCATTTAATAGTCTACTATGACACAAGTACTTATCAAGAAGGAACGGCGGCGTTATTAAAGTATATCAAGTATCTTGAAACCTTATGCTCAACGATTAGAACACAAACACCTTGCGACGGCGTCATGTTACAGCTCGAGCACGAGTTCGAAGAAATTAAGCATTATGATAATATTGTTATGATGAAGGACTCGTTTATGACTAATAAGAAGCGCCGGCGACGCGGCTTGATAGACGGAGTAGGCTACGTTGCAAATAGTTTATTCGGAGTGTTGGACCAACGATTTGCAGATAAATATGAGAAGGACATTGACCTTCTGAGGCATAATGAAAACCATTTATACAACCTCTGGAAAAACCAAACGTCTGTCGTTGAGGCTGAATTTAATCTCATGAAAAGAATGGAGAATACTATAAACAAACACCATAAGCTTATAAATCAAAGGCTTAATCATCTCCAAGACTCTTTAATAAATCTTACTCAGCAAGTGCAAAATATAACGGTCCTCACAGACTTCATAACCTCAGCTTTCACTGCAAACAACTTGTTGTATACCCTAAGGCGAATCCAGGACTCAATTTTGGATACAGTAACTGATATTTATAGTGGAAAATTAGATTTTCATTTGATATCTCCCAGGCAACTCAGAGCAGAACTAAGCACAATATCAGCACAAATATCCGGAGACTTGGTAGTACCTGTCGACAACTTTGACCTTAAAGACCTTTACAGCTTGCTCAAAGTAAGAGCCAAATACTCTGCCAGGTACCTAATTATAGAAATAAGAATACCCCTGATTGAAAGAGATCTTTACGAAATATACAATCTTATACCGGTCCCACGCATCGTGCAAGATAACATGATGATGAAGGTCGTAACTATCTCAGAATTGGCAGCAATCAACATGAGAAAGGATTCGTATTTACCTATCACAGAAACTCAACTGCAGTCATGCGTATTACAAAACCCTGTAACTATTCTGTGTCACATCAGAAGACCAATTCACCACATGAAAGATGATCATAGTCTTTGTGTAACGATCCCAAGCACAAGAACTTGTAAAACCACAACTACCCCGTGCGTGAATGACTGGAGAGAATTAGCATCAGGAAACAAATATTATTATTTATGTTGCAATGAATGTAACGTCAAACTCCTGTGCGAAAGCCAAGTTACGGCAGTCAGGCTGTCAGGTGCTGGTCTGCTGCGCGTTGCAGAAGGCTGTTTATTAAAAGCAGATGATTTCACTGTATATACAAGCAAAAGATTGTCTAGTAAAATTAGCACGACGACAAGGATTATCTCACCGGAAATTTCACCTATCAATCACATAATAAATGTCAGTATGCCAGAAACTTCAAATGAGCTTAACCTCAATAACTCTGACAATCTCAGGCAATTTGAAGCTATTAAAAGAAGTATTGAGATCATGAAGAAGAGTGAACCTTTGAGCTCAGATATCTCCTACCACGATATCCATCTTTATGCTGTTACGTATTTCATCATATTTGGAATATCGGGATTGGTGGCAGCTTACTGTTTTAAACGTTGGCGGCAAAGGAAACGTAGAGTAAATCTTGCCCCATCTACAACAGTGCCGTGGACTGTCTCTGCAGCGACTGCATTGCATTCTCCACCCGCAGAAACGGAAAGTGTAGTGATTGAGTGCAGTGAAATTAGGCAACATGGGCAATCTAGTAGTAAACAAGTGAACAGTGTCCCTAAGCGAGTAGCGCTATCTAGTGAGTGCTTACAAAAAAAAGGAAGATAGAGGTTCCTCACCGATCTTTCGCGTGTTTTCTCTTTCCGACTTACATTGTAGTGATGCAGTTTAATTTGTAATGTTACTTTTATTTCATCATTTAATAAACTAACCCTTCATAACTACTTTAGTTCTTTTGAAACATTGTTTTCACCTTGTTAGTATTAATTTCATACCCCTTTAACTATATCTACTTACTAACTTTCCCTTTTTCTCCCTCGGGAGCATGTTCGAGTCATCCACCGAACAAATAATCATGTCAGCGAAATTGCGACACCGCGCGATATGCATTGAACATTTTATGTATTACCTAAGTAAAACAGTCAGTACGCTTTCGGATAGCATATCGGGCGCGACTCAATCTTATCCCATTCACCTCATTAGTTTTAATCGTTATCCTAATTGTATTACTGAAATATACCATTCTTATAATCTTTAACCGTGGTTTATCTTGATCTCACCCCAAACAATCTCCGTCTCACAAGAAGGAGTAGCGAGAGAAGAGTAAGAGATAGAAGTGTCACAAAGGTAATGACCGTCTTTTATCGATTTGCAGCCATTTAAGTTATCTAATTTGCAGTACGTCGACTTGTCTTTACTTATTCCTAGGTATTTAGAAGAAGGTATGATAGTGGTGTAGGAAACTGGATCTTTAGGTTCATAGGGAGCCGGGCAAGGTAAGTTATGATATAAGAGAAAATTAGTCGGATTCACTAGAGGTATTTCCAGAACGAATACCACTTTGTTCTCGCTTAGATAGCATGAAACAGAGGATATATTAATGATATTTTGAATATTAATCATGTTTAAAAGAACGGGCAGTCGTCTAGGACTAGGAATGAATTTGTAATTCTTATTTAATTCGTTATAGAGTTCTATAAGTGTTAGAATAGTAGGATAGAGAATATTAGATTTACTGAATAGTATCGCGTTTACAAGATCTTCTACTTTAAAGGATAATGTTAAAAGCCTATTCTCTATCATTGAAGTTAGTTCTAGAATACGTGATCTTATGTCTAATTCATTAGCCAAATGCGTTAAATTTCGAACATCTACAAACAGGGCGTCAATGGCAACATTCAATTCGTGTTCGTTGGTTTTTATGGTTTGGAGAGTTTTGTTAAATGTGTTAAGAGTAGAAGAAGTTATGAGAATATTTTGTTCAACAAGGGATGCTAACCTCTTCTGATCAGATTGAACTTCTTGAATTGCTTTATCATACCGTAAAGCGTCATCTTCATTCATTGTACCGAATATTTTTTTGGATAGAGTACCAACGACGCCTAATAAGGCACCTCTCTTAACTTTGTCAGTAGTGAGATATAGAATGGCATCACTGTCGCGAGTGATATCCTCATAACGAGTTATTAGGGGTTGGAAAAGGTTAAGGCACTCTACGTTATTTAGAACTTCAGAGTTTTCGCAAAGTGATTTAGAAGTATTAAGAACATTATATAAGTTATTGATATGTGGTTTTATATATGATATATCTACAGGGATGATTACATTTAGGTAACTATCTATTAAATTCAAAGAACCTAAAGGATCAAAATAAATTCCTGAATTGTTCGTCAGGGGCTCGATGAGTTCTTGACTTAAGGTTCCCGTAGTACAAATACTGTAATGAAAGTATAACTAGAATTAGTCTTACTCATTTCTAACTTAACCTACCTTATTTTGTTTTGAGTTTAGCTTTCAGCTCTACGGGCTAGTTTTAGTTGATCGTAGTGATGGATCACATGACGTCTATTTATAAGCAGAGTTAGGGTGTTTCTACCGTTGATTTTGACCACCTTATAAGGTCCTTTCCAGATTGGTGAAAGGGCTTTGCGAAGGCGTACGTGATTTTTGAGATAGACGCAGTCTCCAACTCCATATTGAACGGGACGAGAATGAGCATCGTAGTAGCGTTTAGATCTTTCTTTGGATATTTGAATGTTTTCTATAGCTTTCTCTCTTGAGAGTTTTAATCGATGATTGAGTGCTTTTACATACTCTGGGTATGTGAGATCTGCCCTTAATTCGTAAACAGAATCAGATATAAAGGCTTTCTGACCGAAGACAAGTTCGTAAGGTGTGAAGTTCGTTGTGCAATGTACAGATGTATTATAGGCTAACATTGCTGTATAAACGTATTTGTGCCAATTTGATTGATTTTCGTTAACATATGACTTTAAATATTCCTTGAGCGTGGAGTGACTCCGTTCGAGGGCACCTTGGGTTTGTGGATGATATGGAGAGGACCATAATTGTTTAATTTTGAGGAACTCACACGTTTTCTTAAATAATTCTGCTGTGAAGTTTGTGCCTTGGTCAGTTAAGATCGACTTAGGAATACCGAAGATTGAGATGAAATGAACTAGACATTCGCATGTATCTTCTGCGGTAGCATTAGCTACTGGGTAAGCGAAAGAAAATTTTGTTAGGTCATCTTGTAAAGTGAGGATAAATTTAAGGTTAGTTAGACCTGCTTCAGGTAATGGACCTACAAGGTCGAGACTCAATCGCTCAAAGGGTTTAGTAGAGGTAGTCGTAATTTGCATTGGGGATCTATTTATCTGTCTTAGAGCTTTATTGCTCTGGCATAGTGAGCAGTTTCTTACATATGCGTCAATGTCACTACGCATATTTTTCCAGTGGTACCTTTCTCTAACTCTATTAAACATGCGGCCTGATCCTAAGTGTCCAGCGATAGGAATATCGTGATTTTCTCTGAGTATTTTAGTAATCTCAGAAGGTGTAGGGTAAATGGTAGTATTGCGATAAATATGAACTGGGGTTTGTGAGACATTAAATATGTAGCAGAACATGTTATATATTTTTATCCAAGTGTGTTTGTCGAATGGGTTTCGGAAATCGGTGATGGAAAAACCACCATCAATTTCGGGATTTAGAAGTAGTTCAGATTTAAGGTTAAGTAATGATTTAAATATGTCTTGGTATGAGCAGTCGCTAAAGTGGTAAACCTTTGTAAATAAAAGGTATACTCTCTTTTCTTTGTGAGTGAAAGAGAGGGTGGAGTGCAAAGTTCTCTCTTGGTTTAGTATAGTTTGAGAGTTCTCCATTTCGCTTAGTATTTCTTCGATATAGGGGTTTGAGTTGTCTAGATCTATGGAGGTAGGTATTATAATGATTTTGTTAGTGCATTTTAATATACTATCGTTATGTTCGAAAACTATTGCATTGCTATTGAATTGTTTATTGGACATTGTTTTCAGGAAATTTCTATAGTTTTCGTCTAAAGGAGTATTAGTGTCGGGAGGAGTAGTGTTAAAAGTGGGAGAAGTAGAAGGACCAGGAATATTAGTAGGACTTGGGATCCCAGAGTGTTCCAGTATTGGTTCAGAAAGTTCTGTGTCGTGGTTTAGTGGAGTAGTCTGTATTTCAGGATTTAAAAGTTCTAATATGTTATCGTCATTCTCTAGTAGGTCTATCGACGGTATATCGTCGGAATCTAGTGGTTCATAAGGTAGTTGGATGTCGAGATCGTCTAAGGTCAACGGAGTAAAGGTAGGAGAGGGAGATTGGCGGTTCAATCCGGAAGTAGAAGGAGTAGGGTTGTCGTAAGGGTTTTGAATTGGGTTTACAGGGAATCTGGATAATGCGTCAGTGTTGCTGTTAATTACTCCCTTTTTGTACTCGATTTTGTAATCGAATTCTTCTAATTTCAGACGCCATCGGACTAGACGTGAACCAGGATCTTTGCAGTTGAATAGCCATTTCAAAGGTCTATGGTCCGTGACAATTGTAAACTTGTAACCATATAGATAGGGTCTGAATACTTTGGTACCGAATACAATGGCCAAACATTCTTTTTCTGTGGTGGAGTAGTTTACTTCGGCTTTATTTAATGTCCTAGGTGCATACGCGATGGGACGGTCTTTTCCAATATCTCCTTGTGAGAGGATGGCAGATATAGCATAGTTTGATGCATCACAAGTGTGTACAAAAGGTTCGGCAAAGTTAGGGTATATGAGGATTGGTGCGGACGCGAGTTTTCCTTTTAGGTCGTCGAATGCTATTTGTTGTTCATTAGACCAATTAAAGAATGTGTCTTTCTTTAGTAGCGTAGTTAAGGGTTTTGCAATTTTGGAAAAGTCTGGAATGAAACGCCTATAATAAGAAACGAGTCCTAGAAATGATTTTACGTCTTTGGGACATTTAGGAACTGGGAACTGGGAAACTGCTCGGGTTTTCTCAGGATTTGGACTAACTCCTTCGTCACTTATTACGTGACCAAGATAACAGACTTCTTTTCGTAGGAATTCGCACTTGTCTGGTTGTAGTTTGAGATTGTGTTGACGTAATCTATCAAAGATTTTAGCTAGTTTGTCGCAGTGAGAAATAAGGTCGTGACTGTATATAACTATGTCGTCAAGGTATACATAGCAGTGGACGCCCTGTAGACCAGCGAGAGCGGTATTCATGAGCCTCTGAAACGTTGCTGGGGCGTTTTTAAGCCCGAAAGGCATCCTTTGGAACTGAAAATGACCTTGGGGAACAGTGAAAGCAGTCTTGGGGGCATCCCTTTCAGTGATAGCGGTTTGATGGAACCCGGAGCAAAGGTCAAGAGTAGAAAAATATTTACTATGTCCTAATTGATCCAATATTTCATTTATTTGAGGTATCGGGTAATTCTCTCCAATGGTTATATGGTTTAGTTTTCTGTAATCGATAACGATTCTCCATTTCTTTTGTCCGGAAGAGTCCATTTTCTTTGGGACAATCCATATTGGAAAAGACCAAGGAGAGACGGATGGCTTGATTATGTCTTGAGAGAGCATTTTTGAAATTTGGGTATCAACTTCCTTTTTATGAATTTCGGGGAATCTATATGATTTGACATTAATGGGTTCCGAAGAAGATGTATTTATTTCGTGTTGTAGTAAGTCAGTGGTTGACAATTGATCGTGGGAGAGATGGAATATGTCGGAATACCGTGAACAAAGTTCTAGAAGGTGAGATTTTTCTTCGTCATTAAGGTGATCTGTTCGCAGCATATTTAGAACTTCATCCCGTCTGGCCGTGGATGATTTAGATGCATTGGATATAGCGTGAATTTGAAGAGAGGTGATTTCAAGGGGTTGTAATTTTATTTTTATATCTGAGGATACGGTGACTGGATTTTCGGAAATATTGACTACTGATATATTGACCCTATTGTTTTTCTTAACTTTGACGATACAATTAGCAACTAAGAGTGAGTCAGAAATGTGTTGATCTAGAACGAGTCCTTCGCGGCATTCGGGATTATCCACCGTGCATTCTATTATTGTTTCAGAACGAGGTAGAATGTTATAGATGGGTTGGCAGTATTTTAATTTAATTACAATATGCCGAATTTGGAGGGAGTCACCGTTGTAATTAATCACTGCATCGAGGTTATTTAAAAGATCGGTTCCAATTATGCCGTCATAATTTAAATCTATTTCTTTGATGACGTGAAATCGGTGTGTTAACTCGGGTTCTTCTGCGAATAATTGTAATTGAAAATGACCTAGAGTGGGTATGGTTTCTGTGTTGGTATTTATTCCTTTGAGTTGGATGATGTCTTGTTCGAGAATTGGCATGTTTTTGATTGATTGTTCTTTTATTAAACTAACACAGGAACCCGTATCTATTAAAAAGGTAAGTTCATGGCTATTCACTTGAGTTTTTAGAACTACATAGGGTAAATATCTTTTCGTAGAGTTAGAAGTGACTTCGTAAATATTGTTTTGATAATTATCTTTCGTTACAGATTTTGAAGATGGTAAAAATGATGTTGGATTGGATTTTACATTCTTTACGTGATTCGTTGCAGAGGTCATTGACGACCGGCAGGATTTAGTAGATACAGAAGAGTTTGTGGGTGTAGAGGATTTGGTAGGTACAGGGTATTCAACGGGTACAGAGGGTTTGGCAGAGGCAGTGGATTTAGTAGAGGCAGTGGATTTAGTAGAGGCAGTGGATTTAGTAGAGGCAGTGGATTTAGTAGAGGCAGTGGATTTAGTAGAGGCAGTGGATTTAGTAGAGGCAGTGGATTTAGTAGAGGCAGTGGATTTAGAAATGGTGCCATTGACGTTTAATGAGGTGTTCTTTTGTTGAGGTCTCACGAGACACCGCCGTGAGCCTGCTATTCGTTTAAATGACCTTGATCAACTGTGTCCTGACCTTGGTCTTCGTTCACGTGGTGAACGCGGGATTGTTGTCGGTTTGATTGACCTGGAGAGTTATTGGATTGGGTAGAATTTTGTTGGTTCTTAGCGCGGTTATTATTATATTCGCGCTTTCGGCACTCTTCAATTGAGTGACCTATATTTTTGCAATATCTGCAGACTTTGGGGTCGCCTTTGGGGTCAGTTTTTATGTTGTTAACATTTTGACGACGTTGGGGGTTTGATGCATTATTTTGATTTTGATTATTTGCACCGTTTCTTTTATACATGATTTTCTGAATTTTTTCCTCAGAGATGGCGAAACTTATAGCTTCGTTTAGATTTCTGGGTGATTTGCATCTAATTATATTTGAGATGCGTGGTATTAATCCTATGAGGAAATGGTGAAGAGCCAGGTCTTCCATTGCTGCGGTGCGACCTGGCGCCTCTTTGGCTTTTGTGAGAACAATTTCTGTTAGTAATTGTGAAAGACACTCCTCAATCCTAAAACCGAACTGACTTACAGATTCGTTTGCGGCTTGTTTGCTTTCTTGCAATTCCGCTAAAAGGTGTGAGTAGTGTTTAGTGTCTGCGAATTGAGTTTTTAGAAATAATCTTAATTGTTCCCATTGGGTGAAAGCCTTAATAGAGCAGGCGATCTCAGCTTTCCCTTGTAATTGACTTAGAAAGTATCGGAATAGTATGGGTCTTTGTTCGGTGTTAGCAAGCTCGTAAGCGTTATTACAATTTGATAGAAAAGAGTTCAAAGTCTGTCTGTCACCATCATAAGGTTTTATGAATTTGAATAGAGTATTTAAGTCAATATTGGGTGATTGTATTGGTATAGATTTACTAGTTCCAGGTACAGATATTTGAGCTGCAGCCGCAGTTGCTGCGGCTACGGCTGTGTCTTTTGTGCTCATTTTCTAAATTACGCAAAATACACAACAAAATAGATACAGATACACAGGTAAAATACACAAAGTTGAAGTATAAAACAGAGAGTAAAATATAACACACAAAACAAGTAGCAATTAAGAGAACAGAGGGAAAAACACAGACAATAACAGTTTCGTCTTTTTTCACAGTCGGTTAATAAAGTCAGTGGGCTAAAAATAGACGTGCACAAAATTGGTACAAAGTTCACTTGAAAGCGGCGGGCGTCCGTCGTCTGGGACTGATAAGAGTGGCACGCAAGGATTCGGCGAATTCGCGGATGTTATGACTGCGGTGATATAGTGTATTTCACTGCACTTACAAGATATTGATGATATTGATGATGGTGATGTAGGGTGAATACATGTTCACCTTACGCTGTATCGGTGCGCAGGACCGGTGTATTCCCTTTTTAGGAATCTCCAACACGTACACAGCACAACACAGCACGGCACTTGCAGGACACGGAGACTACACACGCACAATTCACAATTAGCGTTTTTTCTTGTATTAACGGATATCGGAGGGGTAACCAGGATTTTATAAATCCCTTTCCGCTGCCACCAATGTTAGTTATGAGAGAGAAATCGATTGTCTTTTTAAAAAAAACTTCGTTTAAAATACACAGTTATTTAATGGATTAATTAATTAGAATTAAGACAATAATTAGAAAGTGAGAACTGGTAGAAATAGTAAAGGATGTTTCGCGACGAGAGTTTTGACCAGACTAAAACTCAAGCCAGGGCGAGCTCGGTGCTCGGCAAAAATGCTGACTTGGCTAGTAGGACGGGACTAGGGCTGACTCGGCCCTTTTGCTAGCATTTGGGATCCGTAACAGTACGAAAAATTTTTCTTTTACCATAAAAATATTGGTACTGGTGGGGTCCTTTCTTGTGCGAAAATTCAGCGCCCTCAGACTGCAGGAACTGGTACCACGTGCCCACGTGGTGCTTGTTTTTCTGAGTTTTCCCGGAAAAACTGAAGCGCGCGATGGGTGGAGCTCTGCTGCCCGCAGCCGGAGACACTTTTCACTTGTCAATCCGTTCACAGGTCACTGAGTTATAACATAAAAACTGGTCGACCACGTGTTGAATAACCTTCAAACACGGAGAAAAGTCGTTCTGGCGCCTCAGTCGTGATTGTGCGGCTCGTTCACGAAGCGGATAAAGATGGAGGCAACTGAGACACAACTTTTGATATATTGCACTTGAAGATTGGTCAAGAAAAACCCACTCAAATGAATTTTTAACTGCGGAGCGAAGTTAAAAAGCTGCCGGTCGTCGCGGAGAGTGACGGGCGACTGGTTAGGTTAGGTTAGGTGATATTTCGCCTTGTAGTACGGAGTCTTAACCGCTGACCGGGGAAACACACACAAATCGGAGCCAGTATCAACAAGGAACAACATTTTAGACCTCCTATCAGGTATAAACAGACGGCCAGTACCATATGGGCAGTCAGAGGCCGCTAATTCCGGCTGCCCTTTGCGTTTTCCGCCCGCCACTGACACGGTTGAATACATTTATGGGCCCGCGAGCCAAACCTATAATGGTAAAAACAGTGTGGGTGATCAGGGGGTGGCTGTCGGGGCCGTGATCGGGATCGGGAACCCTTACGATCTCTGTATGAACGGGAATGCGAGCGGCTACGTACCTGGCTCCTATCATTCTAGTGAATTACCAGTGAGCTTACCTGTTTAGTGAGCTCACTTATCTGAGAGGCCATCACTTCTATCAGCCCCGGCTTGCCCGATGCAGAAGTACTTGCTACTTGTTGCGGTGTGACAGGTGCGATATCGTGAACCGTATCCGCTAACTCTGCTAATTTGTCCAACGCAAGCTCGGGTTGGGACGCCAACACTGTCTGCAAATTATTTGAGAGACGGCTCAACCACAACGTCTTCAAAAACTCGTCCGGCATGGACGGACCAGCCAGGCTTTGCAGGTGTCGTAGAAATTGTGACGGCTTCCTATCGCCTAACTCCTCATACCGTAACAGCTGCTGGACTTTGCGCTCCCTCGATGCTGATAATCGCTTAATCAGTTCGGTTTTCAACTTGCCGTATTTGTTGGTAGTCGGTGGTTTGGTCAGTACATCCGTAACCTCCATCGCGTAGCGGGGTTCCAACGCGCAGACGATATGCTAGAACTTGGTGGAGTCTACCGTTACGTTGGCTATAGCAAATTGGCACTCCATCTGCGCAAACCACATTTCCGGGTCATCTGGCCAAAATGGGGGTGGACGTACACTCACACGAGACGTTTCTAGAATGTTGAATTCAGCTACTTTCTCGTCCGTCATCACGTCGGGGTCACCAATGTAGTTGTACTACTAATGAGTGTTCGATGTACGGGCGAGGAAAGTAAAAAAGATAGTGAATTTAAGAATAGTAAAATATAATGTTTGAAAGAAGGTACACAGTAACACTAAGTACAGAAGAATAGAAAGCCCAGATACACGAAGGAATAGTTACAGTTTATAGTTATAATAGCTTACGAAGAAAGAAAAAGGAAACACTCGTAAGCTAATGAAATAATCTTGCGCGGTGCTAATACGTAATATAATATGTAATTATAATCCGCAAAGTGGTACAGCGTCCGTGTCGGACGGCGGCGAACAATAGACTGCCTGGAGGGAGTAGCCTTAGTACGAGCGGCGCGCGCGCGGCCCGAGCGCATCCGAAGATCGCCGAGTGCCGTCGCAGCTGATCCGCTACAGACTTCTCATTACGCAACGCCACAACGACCTGGTGTTTAAGCTCCAAGTAATATTGCTTTTTTGACTCCTGTTTGGTACTTTGATAAGCGAGTCTCGCCCTATCGCGCAAACGAAACAGTAGCTTCACGTTGTCAGATATCCATGGAGTATTCCCTGTCTTAAACAGATTTTGCTTCACAGGGGCATACATCTCGAACAGATGCACAATCCAAGTGGACAGTGCATCCACCCCCTCGTCTACAGTACCCTGTGAGCAGATATGGCGCCAAGGGATGGTCTGGAGATCACTATTAAAAAGATCTGGAAGGATATCTCCAAACGGTCTGTGTATAACCCACCTGGGTGCCTCCTTGACTATTTTTAGGGTTGACTCACAAGTCACCACTGCATGTCTACCTAGTTCCGGGACATGGGTAACTGTGACATTATGTACATTCATGTCCGTGCACACTATATCGATAAGGGTGCCTGTTTCATTGGTAAAGTGTGTTGGTGAGTTTACTACTTGATGCATATTAGTGTAGTTTAAGAACTGTAGAAGTTTCCGTTTGTTGGCTGCACTCTGGTCTAACATGTTTATATTAAAATCACCTAAAGGAATAACATGATCATATGGTGCCAATGCACAAATGCTGGCAGTCAAGCTGTCTATAAACCTATCCTCGCACAGCCAGGGTGGCCTATATGCTGTGCCTACCGAATTTTTTTTGCCCATATTAGTCAGGGAAAGCCATTACTCCTCAACTTGTGGGTCCATCGGGTGACTTCTAGTCCTAACAGCAATACCATTTCTTATATAGAATCCCACACCTCCCCCGACTCCACCCCTAATCTGTGAAGGCCTCGGAGTATGCCTAAGCTTGTAGCCAGGCACCAAGGGAGCTCTCCCATCCTCACCCAACCTTAACCAGGTCTCATTGATGGCCATGATATCAACTGAATGATGGTTCATAGCCATCAAAAATTCATCCTGCCTAGTACCGAGCGAACCAGCATTGAAGAGTCCAAACTTTAAATGTTTTTTTTATGCATTTTTAAATAAAGTTGAGTAATGCAAAGAGCAGGTAGAAACATTCAAGGCTGTATTAGATTTATTCATTAGCAGTATGCAGCTATAGATCAGTGCCAAATTGACCAAAACACCAACACCATATACAATCATGAATGCTTCACTTTGCAACCTATAGCAGATGCGATAAAGGTCACACAACTTGGCACACCTACTGTTTGTGTGATATAATATAAGATTTGTATATTTTATAGCTAATAAAATGCTGCAAGTAGTAGTAGTAGTTTTATGTATATAAAGATCACACAATATGTCATGTCTGTTCCATGCTGTCTGTATATACAATAAATATCGTAATATAATTTAATCTAGTACGTAAGTAATTATTGTAAATAGTTGCATGTCTGTAAATATTATATAATATTGCATATGGTCTAGAGTAGTATGGTATGTCCAGTTTATTATTAGGTACACAAGTATAACAGCAGAAACAATCAATGCTGTAATATAGTTCCAGCTAGTCGCCACTTGTATTGAGAGGTTCAGATGATGATGATGATGTATTGAGAGGCTTATTTCAGGCCTCAGAGGCCAGCCGCCCGCTCCACCCGGGGGCCCACCCGCTCGGCAAATACGGTGTCGGTCCTCTCCAGCTGCACACCGATTCTGCGTGCCACGAGCTCGACCGTATGGACCACGCTTTCGCCAGCACTCTCAGGAAGGTTGATTATCTCCACGTCAGAAAGCAGCAGATCTTGCTCCCTATCGTTCAGTTCCAATCTTAACTGCTCAATCCTTCTTTCCAACTCCGGCGCCGGTGAGGCGTCACTCTGACGGTTCTCAATTAGAACCAGACGGCTCTCCAGGGAGTCAACCTTCTCCCTGCAAGTCGCCAACGACTGTCGAAGGTCGGCTATCTCGAGTCTGAACTCCCTCAGCTCCGATTTGAGATCGTCTCTCATAGCTCGTATCTCTGTCCTGAGGAGTTTCATTTCACGGCCTATGTCGCTTCCAGGCAGCGGACAGCTAGCCAGCTCCCCGCCAGACGCTCCCTGACCACCGGCCAACAATGAGATGCCAGCCTGACTGGGGGGCGTCACACTGCCATCACCTGCTGTAGGGGCAGTGATCTTCTTGCCACATTTACAGTCCACTGTTCCCTCCTTCGTCGAGAGAAACTTCCCACACGCAGAGCACTTGCCGGTCAAGGTTTTATTCACCATTTTAATTCTAGTTTCTCCCCCGGACAAGAGATGGCGCCGGCGTCACTAGTAAAAAAGAAAGTCACCTGGAGGAGTAAGCCGCTGCAGGACCAACTGGTAACTACGATCACCAGGCACCAGTACACACACAGTGATATCAAATCACTCAAATACCTCAGTTACACAGGTTTACTTTTTTATTATTGTATATAGGTAGGCATATAATTAAGTACTGTTTGTATAAATTTTTAGTTAAGGTTTATGTAAGTTTGCTATTAAAATGTCACTGGATAACACTGTATGTAATTTATTATAAATTTTCCATTCACTTCACAATATTTTTTGCCTCGATTTCAGTATTTTGTTATTTTAAATTAATATAAACAAATCGCGAACTGCATGCGACATCACGTTGACATGTTAACTTAAATATAAAACCACACTTATACTTATACTTTTTCCACAGTATGATAGTCGTTGTAAATCTTAGAAGATGCTGCAAGGCAAAACCGGTCAGGCCCAATAATAAGTAGGTACTCTGGCAAAAGTAAAAGTATATATTCAATATGAGTAACCATAAATTCAATCAAGCACCATCAATCAACAGTATAAATAGTATAATTAGTTCGAATTGAAAAACTTGGGTAGTGATATTCAATTTTTAGCCGACTACGACGAAGCAAAAGGAGGGTTATGATTTTGATAGACTATGTATGTGTATATGTATGTATATAGATAGGTTAGGTAGGTTCATCTGTTCCCTCATCCAACCATCAATCTACTAATCTAGCATCTTAGTTGTCCGCTGGTTATAGGCTATATTATGTGTCACTGAATCTAATATAGTGCCCGATAGTGGCCATAAAGTACTGTATTAAAACATAAATTTGAGATAAATATGTCGTGTTTGATATCAATTGAAGGGGCTTAATTAACACATGGGAAATATGTGTAAATTATACCTATTGCCCCAAAATTGTGGGGACAGGAATGCTGACGCCGAAAATTATAAGTCATACGATCGAGCGCCCGGCGCGTTCGCCAGTCGCATCCGATCCGGGCAGTAGGTTGAACACGTCAACTCTCAGTATTAGCATTAGTAACCCTGTATAACCTTTTGTAGTTCAACTCAGTTTGTGTAACCTTGTCATAACCAAATTTAATGCAGTAAATATTTAATCATCCTTCTGGCTTTCTTTTACTCGACAAGTACCAATAACAAAGCGACCCCAACAAAATAATATGCTACATTCTATCATCGCAACTCTTGCCATAGGCTCACACATTGCGAACTGAGACGATGCGCACTGTGCGGTATGAAAGAAACTTCATCCCACGCACACTCAAGCTGTGGAATGACCTCCTGGCTGCGGTTTTCCCAAGCACCTACAATATGGGGTTCTTCAAGAGGGGCATCAGAAGGTTCCTTCGTGGTCGGCAGCGCGAGTGTAACAGCCCTGGTGTTGCATACGTCCATAGGCCACAGTAACCACTTCCCATCAGGTGCGCCGTGAGCTTGTCTGCTACCTACGTGGTATTAAAAAAAACATTCAGTTTAAAATTAAAACCCGACTACTGAAAAATCACAATCTAAAAAGTATGAAACAAGACAATATCTAGGATAGCCGTGGTCGTATGCCACTTATATGGTCTAACAAAACAATACATTCTAAGGAAATGTGGCATATGATGATTATGTTTAATACTTTTTAGATCGTGATTATTCGGTGGTCGGGTTTTAATTTTAAACTTATTTTTTATGTTCAATGGTATGCCCATCAACAGGATATGTATTCCTGTTGACATCCGACCGCTGCCCATTCGCGTGCATAATTTACCGCTGCGTCAACACGCTCGTCCATCACAGGTGACAATCGATGTTTGTAACGGATGTCCTGACGGGGCCGTAGTGTGGCAAGTGCAATAAATTAAACAAACAGACAGAAGCAGGTATATATTTAACATGAATATATGTTTAACGTAAAATAAAGGGGCAGTCTCAATTTGGGGGGCATATTAAATGATGTCGTACATAATGACACAGAGCCTCGATAGACCAAGTATACCTAATATGGCTATTTTGTACCCGACGGCCAAAAAAGGTTAGGTCTTTCGCGTGTATCTTATATGTGTTTTTTTGTATTTCAGGCAGGGAATTCATCACCACACATTGCGACCTGAGACAGTGCGCACTGTGCGGTATGAAAAAAACTTCATCACATGCACACTCCAGCTGTGGAATGAACTATCTGCTGCAGTTTTCCCATGCGCCTACAACTCAGGGTTCTTCAAGAATGGCATTAGAAGGTTTCTTCACAGTCGGCAGCGCGAGTGTGACGCCCGTGGTGTTGCATAAGTCCATAAGCCACGGTAACCATTTCCTATCAGGTGAGCCGTGTCTTATCTGCCACCTAAGTGGTATAAAAAAAGACGGCGATTCCATTCAAACATCATTCTATTGTACAAACGCCGGCCAGCCAACGAATTGCTCATTTTACTCCTAACACATTGATATAAGCAGACTACCTACTTACATTAGTAACTAATTCTAGTGTTTACAGGAAGTACCTACAACCTTAATTTCCATTCATAAATTCAGTCACTAGAAAGTACCAGGAAATTCAGGAGCTGAACTTTTATGCATATAACGGCGCGAGCTGGTTCATCAATCATTTTAATAGTTAAAGGTCCTCGCTCATTAATCCACTTTATGGTCGTAAAATGTGCCACATATTATAAAGGTTTTGGGTTATTGAAGCTATATAGTGGCTCTACAAGCTATGAAAAAGGCGTCTAAAAGATTTTTTAGCGGTGTAATTAGGTGGATAAAGAAATATTCTCACGGGATGGCTATTTGAGTTATCTTTTCTGTAATAATTGAAAGGATCACCATAAAAGGATTGAAAGGATGTGTACAAATTCTGGTCTTTGCGTATCTTGGTAATATTACAGGCAGGAAGTAACAACAACAACCCACAGGCACCGTGCGTTTTAGTCGGCTGGAGTCCGACACAACCCCTCCCACAGGCAGGAAAGGAAGTAAATAGATAGATAGATAATTCTTTATTGTACATCAACAGATTTACAGTAGGACAAGTAGGTAGTATGTATACAGTTCAATGTACAATGGGCGGCCTTATCGCTGAAGCGATTTCTTCCAGGCAACCTGAAAAATATGATTTTAATTTCAACAATGTAGATAGAATATATTACAGTTACATATATTTATATTTCATTTAACCGTCCGTTATTTACATGTAAATTTTTCTTTTTATACCACTTAGTTGGCAGACAAGCACACGGCCCACCTGATGGAAAGTGGTTACCGTGACCTATGGACGTCTGTAACACCAGAGGAGCCACAGTCGCGCTGCCAACCCTGAGTTTCTGTGCCGTCAGTAGAAGACAAAGCAGGACAAGCCTTTAGTCTTCCCACTGACAGCACAAATTCTCCAGTGAGCTCTGGCTACCCTACTCACCGCTGGGAACACAACACGAAGTTATTATAGCCGTGGTATTCTGTAGGGCGGAGGTACTACAGTCAATATTAAGGAGTCAATATTTAAACAAAAAATATACAGAATACATACTTAATTATGTCGTGTCGAATAACCCACCGCGTATCGTTCTCGGTACAAAGGTATCCATAATGCTGGCTGCGTTGCCTAGTTGCATAGCAATGGTCATCCGTTGCCCCAGGAATGTGTCAGAGCGGGAGTCACTGCCTTGGTCGTGGATACGGTGGCAAAAAAAGATAGATTATGTTGTATGAATAGACTTTTTAATTGGTGTCTTCTTTCTGACAGAGTACTCTTGTTATATAGTCATAATATATAGTTATTACTATATATATATATTATATATAACTCACTGGAAAGTTTGTGCTGTCAGTGGGAATACTAAGTCGGAAGGCTTGTGCGTGCTTGTGCTTTTTCTTCTACACTGACACCACAGAAACTTTGTGCTTACAGGGTCGGCAGCGCGAGTGTGGCACCTTTGGTATTGCAAGCCTCCATGGGCCACGGTGACCGCTTTCCATCAGGTGGGCCGTGTGCTTATCTGCCATCTAAATGGTATAAAAGAATGATTTAGAAATAAAATGAATCATTGATAGTTGGATTCGATAAAAAAATTCAGAATATAGGCCAGGAGCTGCTCAAATTAATGAAGACATACCAACAGTACGTGCTGTTAGTACCTCTAAAATTATCTGATACATATTCCATTTCACATTAATATTTCATCACTCAAATTCAGCTCATATTTAGCGAGAAGATTTTGCTTAGCAAACAAAAACACAAACAAGATAGAAGCGCAATTATTCTCGAGTACGGAAAGGATATCGTTAACAGATTTTATGCGTCAATATAGAATTATATATGCCGGTTATAAGTACGTAGGTGGTTCCCGGTAGAGTAGAATTTGGACCACCCCATTTCTTCCCATCCGGTATCGTATAAGGCGACTAAGAGATAGGGCTGTTGAACCGGCGTGGGAGACGCCGAGGCGGGAGCTTGTGGCGGACTTGGGAGTGAGGGTTCTCACGCTCTCCACCTTGCTCGCGGCGATGGTCCGCTGCGCGGATGCGTGGGCAACCGGCGCCTCCTTCTGCGAGCAAGTAATGCTCGTGAAGGAGGAGGCGGGGCGTGAGCGGCAGCACATACGAAATCAACTCGGGCGTCAGAGGTCGATGAACGACCTCCGCCCCCCATGAGCGCAGGCCTGGGGGTGACTGGTGCAGCCGCCTGTCATCCTGGCAGAAGCAGGCCGTGGCGGCGGCACGCCTGGTGCGTTCCCCGTTTTCTGGGGACGAGTTGGGGACTCTGTAGTCCCCACACACCCGAGGAGAGGGCCAGATCGTGAGAGATGGCCCAAGGTCGGACGGGGTGCGAGCGATATGCCTGTCAACCTCACCTTCGGCTACCAAAACGACCCACAGGTGGCGTGCGTTTTAGTCGGTTCGAGTCCGACATAACCTCTTCCACCGGCTCCGGTGTGGAGGTATCCGTAGGGATTTGATTCTGCAACCGTTCTCCGACAGTCGTTTCTCCTTTGGACTGTTCACCGACAGGATGGTTCGCATTTGTTAGTTTCGACGACAGGACTTTTCAACTATGGAATATTCGCCGTCAGATCGTTTTGTCTACGATTGTTTCGACATGGCTTTTTCACTATTAAACTACAAAGCCACCAAAAAGCTACTAGCTTGCTACAAAGACATGAAGAAAGAAAATGTTTTAATGCAAGACCGCCTTTACTTTTAATGAATGGTATTTATCTAGATTTAACCTATCCATATTCGTTTATTTTGTTATTGCAAACATTGGGGAAATAATAAAACCAAAGATTAATGAAACGTATTTATTTATATTATAAACTGTGGATTACAATGTGATTAAAAACAATATCTTCAATTTACAGTTTTATTATAAGTAAGTAAGTAGTTTTTTTTTTTTTTTTTTACGTGCGCAAAATCCCCACGGATACCTCCCCACCGGAGCCGGTGGAGGAGGTTATGTCGGACTCGAACCGACTAAAACGCACGCCGCCTGTGGGTCGTTTTGGTTGCCGAAGGTGAGGTTGACAGGCATATCCCTCGCACCCCGGCCGACCCAGGGCCATCTCTCACGATCTGGCCCTCTTCTCGGGTTGTGGGGACTACAGTCCCCAACTCGACCCCGGAAACGGGGAGGCGCGCCAGGCGCGCCACCGCCGCGGCCTGCTTCTGCCAGGGTGACAGGCGGCTCCACCTGTCACCCCCAGGCCGGCGCTCATGGGGGGCGGAGGTCGTTCATCGACCTCCGACGCCCGAGTTGCCTTCGTACGCGGGCAGCTTGGCTTGTGATCCTTCGTCGCTCCCGCTGCCGCTCCCGCCCCGCCTCCTCCTTCACGAGCATTACTTGCTCGCAGAAGGAGGCGCCGGCCGCCCACGCATCCGCGCAGCGGACCATCGCCGCGAGCAAGGTGGAGAGCGTGAGAACTCTCACTCCCAGGGCCGCCACAAGCTCCCGCCTCGGCGTCTCCCACGCCGGACACTCGGTGAGCGTGTGCGGACCTGAGTCCTCGCTCGCGTCGCAGTGATGGCACTCGGACGTTGGCTCTTTCTCCATCCGACGCAGATACTTTCCGAAGCACCCGTGTTCGGTGATCATCTGCGTCAGACGGTACGAGAGGCTGCCGTGTGGCCTCTCTAGCCACTCCCCCATGATGGGTCTTACCGCCGTTACTACGGCGTGCCCTAGTAAGTAAGTAGTTAAGTATACCTAGGTTTAAATAATATAAAATTATTTAATTAGGTGACAAATATGTGCCCATCCATTTAAATATGATTTTAAGTCCATCTGATTCTTTTCAGATAAATGTGTCTCAATCCTTTACCTGTAATAATCTGTACCTCCACGCTTTCGCTTAGACATAGGTTCTGCGGATTTTATTGTTTCAATAATGTTCACTGTATTCTTTTGCTCCTTTTTAAACTCTGAGATAGTTTTAAATATGTTCCACTTCTGTCGATTTAGTAGTGTATTCCATCTATTATGCCACGATTCAAGGGCGTTCTGTGTTAAAGGAACATATGATAATATACTATCATGTACTGACCACAGAGTAGGTGGAAATTGCGGTGGAAGTCGTTTCATTGTCAATAAAGAGCTAACTGATTTTGTAATTCTCATTGATCCGTTGATATAATATTTTTCGAACCACGTTATCACATCAATTGCTTCGTCTGGTATAATTTCGTCTTTTATTATAGCAAAGGCTTCAATAATTTCACTTGGCTCTAGAAATGCCAGTGCACCGATATGCCGCATCTTATGAGCGAAATCTGCATCATTATTGTATTTCGTAGCTAGACCAGCTATCTGTATATGACGATATATACTCTGATTTAAGTGGAAAAAACACAGTTTATTTAAACAATTGGGAAATGTTTTTTTAATAGCGTTCATAGCGGAAATTTCAAAATCGGTGAGGATAATGTCCGGATCCAAATGGACATTCAATTTATTAAATCCCACGCATTTAACAATTTCTAAAAAAAATTGATAAGATTTTACTGACTTGTGAGAAAGCAAACCGTACACTAGGGGAACTATTTTATGCGTGGAGTGTGGTGCGCCAACCATTGCATGTATTGTATAGATCTGACGGAATGGACGCGGGCAACAAGCGAAGGTCCCGTCCATCAACCAAAACTTCGCTTCGTTCAGCAATTTCAAATTTTCCTTTGTGGAAAATACTAATACGCACTCATTATCATCAATATAGTGCCCGATCTGAAATTGTTCACCACAGTCATTGCTCATTAATTCTTCGGGAATCACGACACTGTGAATATCCTTTGGAATCGGTGGAAGATTTTTATTTCTTTCTCTTTGAATAATTTTCCTCATAGCATCTTTATTGGGCATATGGGGAGTACTGGTACTCGGTACCATTTGGATGCACAGCTGTACAATTTGTGCAGGTGAATCCATCGATTGATTAGCTTTATCTTTCAAATTAGCCTTTAACTTCATTTCAATACGTTTTTCAGGGTTGGGTAAGTGCATATGGTCACGATTTTGGGACAGCACAATGTGTTGATTGTTGGTTGTAAGCAAAGAAGTAATAGATACATTACACCGAGTACTATCTTTTTTCGGACATCTCCAGTAGTAGTTATTATCACGCCTCTTATTTAAATGATACGAATATCCTTCATAAATTAACACATCTTTGCCACGTTTCGACTTCACAATTTCACTTTCATTCATTTTAAAACCGTTAATTAAGAAAAAACACAATCGTCAATGAGGATGCAGAGCATACTATAACCAATGAAGAGAAAAATAAAACAGATAATCATGACTACCCACATTTTTGTCGCATAATTTTTATTATACTAAGCTAAGTATCAAGCGCCTAGTACTATATAACTAGCAATGTTACAACAAGCAACTTATTTCGAGAAACTTTTTGTGTGTGTTTTGTGATGTAGTAAAATTGGCTTAAAAATGTGTACCCAGTTGTAATTATATAATTGTGTAATCTTTTGTTTTATTATTTCCCCAATGTTTGCAATAACAAAATAAACGAATATGGATAGGTTAAATCTAGATAAATACCATTCATTAAAAGTAAAGGCGGTCTTGCATTAAAACATTTTCTTTCTTCATGTCTTTGTAGCAAGCTAGTAGCTTTTTGGTGGCTTTGTAGTTTAATAGTGAAAAAGCCATGTCGAAACAATGGTAGACAAAACGATCTGACGGCGAATATTCCATAGTTGAAAAGTCCTGTCGTCGAAACTAACAAATGCGAACCATTCTGTCGGCGAAACATCCATAGGTGAAACGTTCTTTCGACGAATCTCTCAAAAACGAAACGTCCTGTCGGTGAACAGTCCAAAGGAGAAACGACTGTCGGAGAACGGTTGCAGAATCTAGGGATTTTGCGCACGTAAAAAATAAAAAAGGGCTGTTGAAAATCAAACAGATATATACAGCCCAGACTTAGTCTTAGATTCATTGCTCAAGTCAACAATAGTGCCCAGAAAACGGCAATAGGCTCACCTCCTATTACGTGGAACTGAATTCAATGATTGGTGAAATGTGGGTGTTAATTCACCTCTGCCTAACCCTCCAGGCATTAAGGCGTGATTATATGTATGTTTATAAGTACGAGACTCAAGGCTTTGAGGATGTGTTGAATAGAAGTAAGTAGTTTTATTTCAATAGTAAAAGTATTTTTATTTCAATAATGTTCATTTTTGTCCTCAAGTAAGGCAACGACCAAACCAACTTCAAGTCACCATTTGAACTCGAAGTTGTTTTGGTCGGTCCCTTAATTGAGGATAGAAATGAATATTATAGAAATAAAACTATTTTTACGGATTCTATCAAGATTTATGGTTCATCATTATCACAGCGTCAGTCCACCCAAAGTAGCAGCTTAAAGTCAGCTCTCTACTCTATATCTTGATTTGACTTACCTTGACTTTTACTAAAGCCACTGCCATCTGATCCCCAATTATGAGAGGAAGGCCTGAGCAGACCAGAGCCTCGTCTTTTAAATATTGTGTTTTAATTATAGTAGAGGAAGCGCATAAACTGTATAATGACAGAAGCAGATGGCATGTCGCTGAAGTGAAAAGTGTGTATTTGAATGAGAGCCCAACTTGTCTAATGAAATAAGACTTATAGAGCAATTAGTTAAAAATAGTTAAAATTCAAAGCTAACAACCATAAATTTCTCAAACGTAACACAAATTAAGTTATTTGGGCCTTCAGTCCAGACAAACGTCTGGACTGAAGGCCCAAATAACTATATATACTATATATGTATACAATGATATAGCCTATAGCTCAAAAAGTAATGACTCAAGGTTAATCATTTTTATTTAAGAAAATAGTTTTTAATGTCTTAAATATTTTAAGAAATTGTCATATTTCTGTTGGTCATGGTTAAAGAGAAGTGGGGAGGTATCGGTGGGGATTTTGCGCACGTAAAAAAAAAAATTGTTAAAGAGAAAATCAATGTTGAATTTGACCAAAATGTCTGAATTGCCATTACCATTTTTCCCCAGAATGCATTGCTTTGTTGAGTACCCGGCCGGCATACGACCACGGCTATCCTTGTTATTTTCTTGTTTAGTACTTTTTAGATTGTGATTTTCAGTAGTCAGGTGTTAGTTTCAAACTTATTTTTTTATTTATTTTATTTTATGGCAAACAATACGAATAATTACCCGAGTACAGCGAAGCAAATAGAGGGCCCTTTTAAATTAAGCCCTTTCAGTTAATATCGAACACGATATATTATTTACCTCAAAATTATTTTTAACACATTACTTTATAACCGTTTGATGGCGCCACATTAAATTCAGTGATACGTTTTATAGCCTACAATTATAAGACGACTAAGATACTTCTAACGATTATTATAATAATAATAATAATAAAATAATAAAAACTTTATTGACAGTAAGAATATACATTGTTAACTAATATAGGTACAACATATTTTAATACAGTGTATAATGAGCGTCCAGAGTATAGCTGGCGCTGTTACAGGTGGTACATCATATCACATTAGGTGGTAACATAATTATGTTAACAAAAATTAATGAACCCTGTCTCCTAAACTAGGATATCCTGTGTCTTAGGAGACTAATTTATTAATTATCATTAAGTTAGAATCATATTTGCCCACATGACAGTGTATTGGAGGAGTTATTTAGTTAATTGATTAAGTAACATATCATAGCATGCCACGAACATTAAGGTTAGCATAAGTTTTAAAATTTTAATTTTTTACCTAGTTGTTAATTCTCCTCGTACTTGTCGGGAATCTTTGTTATTGGCTTAGAGTCCTAAGTAATTCTTACCCATGATCTGTGTAAAATAGCTGTTAAGTTTCCAATAAATAAATTTAATAAATGACCCTCCTTTTGCTACGCCATAGTCGGGTTAAATAGGTAATACATATTTACTTAGCTTTCAACAACTTATACGGATTCTATAACACAAAACTAAAGTTCAAAGTTACTCTACAAACATTACAATACAAGTTCAATACAATAGTAATGAACACACTTCAGCAATCCCGCAGTTCCGTTACCGTCGACTGTAGTTTACAAAGGGTGTCTAATATTGAATTTCAGTGCTGATGAATAAATAATGAGTGAATACCTTCGTATGTCTTTGTGTTTGCGACTTGAGTGTGTGTGATTTATTAATTAGAGGGACTATTGGAAACTGTAACATCGTATGTATGTAGACAGGTCGTATTGGTCGTATTGGCACTCCATATTATACCGTAGGTGTCGTAGAAGACTACAAAGGCATTGTCCTACGTGAGCGATAAATGAGACAATGCGTTTCGACGCGACGACGCCTATATATTAAATAGTCGTTGTTCTTTATTGTGTCCTACGTTGTATCGCGTGAATACGTCACTTGTCGCTCACGTAGGACAACAGGGTACAGACCGCCCTTCTACGTATATGACAGTCGTTAACGCATGTTATAAACGTCAAATCCGATACATTCGTTGTTTTATTCTACAACACGGCGGCCAACGACAAAACGATTTTTTAAATTATTTTCATTATTTGCAACTGAATTGAGTTTTACTCTCTTACTACTCATTTCTTTATTCCATCTATTATATGAGCGATTGCTGTCTGATCTCCCAATGCTTGGAAGAAATCCTGTATTTTAATTATAGAATCTAATATAGAAATTTAAAATGCTCTAATCAGCTATTGGCAGCTAATATTTATTTCGTGTAATGAGATGACGTCTGCCACTTAATCATGTCCCGAGCCCGAGTCATCCTGGTACTAATTGGTACCATATAGAATAGCTATGTACCGACACATATTCATTTAGATTTGCTTTAGATTATAAATGTGCTAATTAAGCAAAACGTTACATTCAATCTTTTAAGTCCAGTGGGTTGCAGAAGTCCGTGTACAATAGTGACGTCACACGCCATCTAGTAAGTAATTAATTAACGGGCAACCACCAATGTTATCATCACTCTCTGAGCCTTTCTTCTTTCTTTCTTTCTTTCTCCAGCTCAGTTGGGGTCGGCTTTCTAGTCGAACTAAGATGGGGCTGAAATTCTATATTTTCCGTGAAGCGATTGCACTCTTTCCTCCACAACCGATTAGCGATATCAAAGTTCTGTTGTTAGACTTGTGGGAGTTTTGAGTGCTTCAACTACTAGTAACGACTCGTTACTGGTAGTTGAAGCACTCAAAACTCTGCCATAGATGTTCGTATGGCAACCGGGGGCCGACTACTTAAGGGTAAGTGTAAATAACCATATTTATGCATGCAAATATTTGTATTGAGCGGGAATTGAACCCGCGCCTCCAGCGTATCGGCCACATTCACTAGTGCCATGCCACAGAGGCCGGTTACCACCAAGTAATAACAATGCATCCCTTTTTGCAAGTGCTTATTAGAATAGAGTCCTCGTGCAGTACATGGCATACCTGGTTATCTCCTGCACTAAAGATGACCTGAATAAAATCCATGACGGCGCGGTCGAGATTTCAGAATTTTATCGAAAAATTTAAAGTAGTGAAAAAGTCAATGATTAACACGAGAGAAGGAGAAGAAGATTTAATTTTAATTTAATTCATGTCACACGACACGACCTTCCGCATTGCGACTTGCCTCCGTTTGGGTGCACCGTGTGTTTCTCCGCATCGGTGTCTCTGTGGAGAAGCTGTCGATAGCCTTGGACATCACGGATTGTCTTGCAACAGGAGCGCAGGCCGCATGTCCCGACATGCAAACATTAACGATATTATCCGTCGAGCTCTTGTCACCGCCGGCGTGCCAGCTATACTTGAACCAGTTGGTTTGGCTCGCGACGATGGTAAGAGACCGGACGGTATGTCGTTGATACCTTGGAAGATGGGTAGGCCTTTGGTGTGGGATGCAACTTGCGTCGACACCCTGGCGCCTTCCCATCTTCCAAGTACGATGGACTGCGCATGCGCTGCTGCTGCATCAGCGGAGACTCTCAAACGGCGCAAATATACCAATTTAACTGGTAATTATATTTTTGAGCCGTTTGGAGTCGAAAGAAAAAGGCGGTAGGTGTTAAAAACCTAACAAGTTTCTAAATTTGCTCCTTAAATAAAAAATAGTTAATATTTGAATATTTCATTATTTATTACATATTTGTCAATAATAATACCTTATAAAGTGTAACTTACGTTTGTGGAACTATATGTGACATATAAACCAAAACTTCAACACCACCTACCGGCTTCACACAATTTGCAATATCATTATAGCTGTATATTGAAAGCACTGAAAATGTCACAGCTTGAGGAGATACAATCGGTGCAGAAAAGTCTTGAAGAGAGATTTTTCAAGAAGATGGATGAACTGCAAGCGCAACTTCAAGTCGGAGGGGCAGCTAAGGACACAGTGGCAAAGGTTGCTGATGAGTTCCGTACATTCAGGGAACTCATATTCAACATTCTTGGGCTGCTCCGTAAACAAATTTCCGAATGCATCATGGTGACAGACTCCATTGATACTTGGCAGCGCCGCAAAGCTATCATATTCTCGGGGATTCCAGATGCTGACAAAGAAAGCTGCACCACTGCCATATTGGGGATCTTACACAGCAAGATGGGCCTGAAGGAGATCACAACATCTTCCATAAAAACTTGTCATCGTCTTGGAGCCCTTAGAACAGGCCACAACCGTCCCATCCTAGTGAGGTTTAGCACTCTGGGCATAAAATCCGCAGTGTGGAATGCGAAGACACGGCTGAAAGGGTCCTCAATATCGGTAAGAGAGTTTTTGACCAAGATTCGACAGGCAGTATTCGTCAAAGCCCGCTTGCACTTCGGGATGCGTTGCTGCTGGACACAGGATGGCGTTATATTAGTCAAAACGCAGGATGGACAGCGCTGCAAGCTCACCACTACTGAGGAGCTTCAACGTCTCATTGTGAAGCATCCTAAACCAGCATCAACCAGGGACTAGTGTTGTTATGAATGATGATCATAATTTAGTTTTACATATCCTGCACTGTTTCTGATCGCATACTTAATGAATACTACAAGTAACTTCTTGTGCCATTTGCTTGTAATCATATAATAGTGTGTAATTCATTATCTTGCGTTTTGGTGAGTCTTGGCGTTGGTTTTGCATGTAATTATTCCATTGCAAAATTTTATAAATAACAAAACAATGTCACTTTGACACTTTTGATTCGCTATTCTGTTTACTCATCATAACTGCTGTGTCTGGCACAGGGGCTTTTGCTCTTACGTAAACGCTTTTAAAAATATCTAATTTTTTCATGGTCTAATCACTTTTTTTTTTTGTTTGTTTTATATACAGTGTTTAAATATAATTGTATTTTTACAGCAATTGTGACTGTTTGCTGGCGGGTGGTGCAGAGACTGAACTAAAACAACTCAACGTATTTATTGTACTGGTACATTTTTTTTTTTATACAAATATTACTATTATTATATATTTAAGTACTTAATATATTATTTATTTTTATTATTATAATTATTATGAGTGATAATGACTTGTCTGATAGTGATTCCTATTTTTCTGCCGATGATATGGATTTCTGTTCAACCCCAAATAATGCTGTTTTACTTGGTGATAAACTTTGTAGACGTTTTGAACAAAACATGGGACAGTCATTTAATGTTTGTCACATAAATGCACAGAGCGTGCCCGGACATTACAGTGACCTTGTAGCGACCTTTGCTGACTCTCACATCCATGCAATTCTGATTTCCGAGAGCTTTTTGAAGCCTAATCTTCTTTCTTCTTATTACCCACTCCCTGGATTTGTTTTGATTAGAAACGACAGGTTGGGTAAGGAGGGAGGTGGTGTAGCCATATATCTCCGTAGTGATCTACCTTTCAAAATGGTTACCTCATCTCCTTCACAATACTCAGCTAGCGCCGAGTTCCTTTTCCTTGAGGTCTGGGTCAGGGGTGTCAGGGTGATCCTTGGCGCTGTGTACTGTCCCCCCACAGTCGATTATTTCACCGACTTTGAATTGGTATTAGAATCGTTGGGGTCTGACTACGAGCATCACATCATCATGGGTGACTTTAACACTAATCTTCTCGCAGGTGACTCTCCAAGGGCTCACAAACTCCTTCACATCGTCGAGGCAGCCAGTCTTCACGTTTTGCCACTTAAGGCCACACACCACAATAAGGACGTGGAGGATACCTGGCTCGACTTGATTCTTACTTCTTCTCCTAGTCTTATTAACTTTCATGGTCAGTTTTTAGCACCGGCCTTCTCACATCATGATTTACTTTATGTCTCCTATATTCTTAAACCACCTAAACTCAAACCTAAAGTGTTGCAGAGGCGTTGTTTTGGTCGAATGGACACTAACAAATTGTGTGCTGATGCTGCGGAGATCGATTGGGCGCCTTTAGCAGAGGCTACCACGGTTGATGACAAAGTTCTGTTCTTCAACAAAACAGTAAATACCCTCTTCGATATACATGCCCCTGTTAGGAGGGTGAGGTTGAAGCACCCTCCGGCACCGTGGCTTACAAATGAGGTTCGAATTGCTATGAAACGCAGAGACCGGGCATTTGTTAAGTTTAAAAAAAGTCGTTCGGACATCAATTGGGACTCTTACAAGGCGGTCAGGAATCGGTGTAACCAGGTGATACGGAACGCTAAACGCCGACACATCTTTGATAACATAACTTGCTCATCACCAGCTGAGGTCTGGAAGTTTCTCGGGACTTTGGGAATTGGTAAGTCAAGGCAACTGGGGCTACCCAAGACGATTGAGTTAGATGCCATTAATCGTTTTTTCTCCACCTCTCTTGCAATTGATGGGACAACCAAACGTCAAACGGTAGACTTCATAGCCGGGCTGACCAGTCCCAGTTATACACCTTTTCAGTTTTCTCCAATTACATTGGATGAGATCAAAAAAATCATCTTGTCCATCAAATCTAGGGCAGTGGGCTGTGACAATATTAGTCGTCGAATGATTACCTCTATCCTGGACCATCTTATCCCAGCCATTTCCCACATTATCCATTTTTCACTAGATTCTGGTCAATTTCCTATATTGTGGCGCAAAGCCTATGTCCGTCCTCTTCCCAAAATTTCTAATCCCTCGCTTCCCAAACACTTTCGTCCGATCTCGATCCTTCCGTTTCTATCCAAAGTGCTGGAGGTATGTGTGCATAGACAGTTGTCTAATTTTATACATCGTAATGACATATTAAGTCCACTGCAATCAGGATTCAGGCCAGGACACAGCACTACCTCTGCTCTCCTAAAGGTAACGGGTGACATCAGGGATGGTATGGAAAAGACTATGGTTACTGTGATGGTCTTAGTAGATTTTTCCAACGCATTCAATTGTGTGAACCATGACATTCTTTTGTCGATTCTTGCCCACATTAAAATCTCATCTGATGAACTGGATTGGTTCTCTTCATATCTTCAGGGCCGCCAGCAGTCAGTTTGTGCCGATGAGGAGTCATCGAGTTGGTGCAATCTTGACTCTGGGGTCCCTCAAGGCGGTATACTTTCTCCACTTCTTTTCTCCTTATTTATTAACTTCATAACCTCCGATCTTCAGTGTGCGTATCACTTGTATGCCGATGACCTGCAGTTGTATAGCCAAGCCCCTGTGGATAACATTTCGGAGGCTATCGATAAAGTAAACGCAGACTTATCCTTTATACGTCGTTGGTGTGACGGGTTTGGACTGGCCGTTAACCCTGACAAATGCCAGAGTATGATAGTGGGCAGCGTGTACATGATGCGAAGGTTGAAGGACGTGATCATGCCAGCTATTATATTCGATGGCAAAATAATTCCTGTCACACTTAGTGTTAAGAACTTGGGCCTAAATCTTGACTCAACCTTCAGTTGGCGGGTTCAAGTCACTAACGTCTGCCAGAGAGTGACAGGGACACTAAGGGCTCTTTATCGCCTTAAAAACTTTCTTCCTATTAAAACCAAGACAATGCTCATGCAGACTTTAATCTTTCCTATCTTTGACTATGGTGATGTATGCTATTTCGACCTGAATGCAGATCTGCTCAATAAACTTGACCGACTTCTCAACAATTGCATTCGATTCGTCTACAATCTTAAGAAGTATGACCACGTTTCGGCTTGTCGTACTGAGCTGGGTTGGTTGCCTATACGAAGGCGACGGAGTCTGAGAGCTGTCACTTTGATATATACCCTACTAAACTCTCCCAATGCCCCAGCTTATTTAAAGTGTCAGCTCCACTTACTCGGCTCTAACCATAATAAAAATTTACGCTCGTCTAACAACTTACTCCTACACTGTCCCACTCACACGACAAGCCTTGTCCACTCTTCGTTCTTAGTCCAGGCTATTCTTTTATGGAACGCGCTTCCCCTGGAAATCAGAATGTCTACAAACCGTTTCATATTTAAGACCAGAGTACACCAGCTCTACAGCAACCCATAGTTGGCAAACAAATCATTTCACATCGCATCTGTATGTATTTGAAATGTATTTGTATCAATATATATATATATATATATATGTTCTTTTTATTTTTATGCATATATTTATGTATATATTGGTCTATATGTGTATGTAGTTTATGATGTTTGTATATATTCATATATGGATATATAATTATTTATTTACTTTTAATTATTTAATTATTTTTTTATTATAAAAATATTATTTAGTACCTAACTGAGGAAACTATCACTACAACACTTCGAGCACCCACTTTTAATATCTCTGCATCACCCTAAGGTTGACTGGTAGAAAATGCCTGTGGCATTAAGTCCGCCTTTGTACATTCTGTCTGTTTGTGCAAAAAGCTTAAATAAATAAATAAATAAATAAATAAACGTTGGGTCCGTGGGGTCCAAGCGCGCGCGCAATATTCAAAGAAATAGCGAAGCGACTAATCGACGCTTCCCGTGACCATAAGGCTGGCCTTTACCTCGCTCAAAGAATTGGCATCGCCATTCAGCGTGGTAATGCCGCCAGCCTCTTGGGCACGGTACCAGTAGAGATCGATGGGGAGGAATTTTTCGATGCCTAAAATTACAGTCTCCCTCTTTTTCTCTATTCCATTTTTGTATATATTGTATAGTTAGCATAGTTTTATATTAATTTGTAAGTAATTTATTAAATTATTGTCTTTGGTTTTGAAAAAAAAAAAAAAAAAAAAATTTAATTAGTAATAGATTGAAATTATTTAAACACTTTAAATTTATTCGTCAAACTATTTAAATTAGGCTTGGATGCTCAAATGATTACAAAGCTTTGAGCGTTTTTCCAATATCCGATCTGATATCGGTGACGCACGACAATAACCGATAAGTATCCGATATCCGACAGCATGTGCTGTTTTCACACATATACGATGAAATCGGTCCGATACAGCCATTCGCTCAATAGCACAGACTAGTTAGGGATATCATGGATGAAAAAATCTAGCAAAACCTGCAAGGCATTTTCGACATTATTCACATGACATAGTATTGAGTATTTTCTTATATTAGTGATCAGCGTGATGCACTAAGTCTGGGGTACCGTTCTTCCATTTCAACTGCAACGCGGCTAAACTTAGACGTTCTCCGTAAAGTTAATGCCATCAAACTTCCACAAGCCATTATTTGCCCTTTCCTGTGGAGATCAACACCTAAAAGGCTGAGGTGTCATAGTCATTCATGAATATAACACGAAAAAGCGCTGAGGTGATGAAAAATCACTTACCTACTACTTTGTTTGTACTACCTAACGAATAAACTCAAAACTACTGGACCAAAATGCCTAAAGAACTCTATTACCATTAAGAAGCTACATTGTCACTGACTAATTTTCATATAATCACGCTACTATCCAAGGAAGCAGAGCAGTAATCATAATAAAGTAATTGAATCCGGTAGTATCCCGTACATTATTTGAAAATGTAATACATTACGGGCATATTATAAGGGTTAAAGAAGATGGGACAGGGGTTCAAAATATATCACAAGCGAAGCTATGGAGGGAGGGTCAGCTGATCGAACAGTAGGTGCAGTGTGAACGGAATCAAAATTTTATGCGGATGGAGCTGAGAGCAAAGGCTAGTAAATAAACAAAATAGAATAATGGCACATTCTCGTATATTTACTATTGCTCCTTAGAAACTAAGGGCACGAGTTTCTGTAGTAGCATATTGTTACGACGGACGTCGAAATCTCAAAAACTAGTAATCGAATCTTCAAGAAATAAAAACACATTGTTAGTGACGAGTTATTCTACCGATTGGCGTAGAAAAATCTAGAATCGTCAACGTCAAAGTCACAACCTACCTACGAGTACCTACTCTTTTCTATAACAATAGGTAAATATCGAGAATTAACTCGAAGGTCAGCGACAGCGACAAACTTCAAAAGAATGGGTAGGTAGTTTTCACTCCCGTATTTTCTAGATGATTCGACCCTTCTAATTGAGAGGTATAAAAGCACGCTCGCATAGCGACACCATTCATTCTGTCTTTGAGACCGATAACGGACACAGCTAACTTAAGCGACCGAAGAAGATTCTATCTGCGACCTGAGCAACGACTGTGGACTATTGTGAACTACTGAGCGACTGGAACTGTTGAAGAGTACTGTGTGTACTAGTGATTTAATTGTCTAGTTTGTGGCGAGCTAATAAATCTCTTCGTTGTATAAACGGCATTTAATTGTACCCATGCACGTAACAATATTCATAACTAAATAACCTACATACATACATATAATCAAGCCTTTGTCCCTGGAGGGTTAGGTAGATGTGAATTAACACCCACTTTTCACCAATAATCGTATTCGGTACCACGTAATAGAGGGTGAGCCTATTACCGTATTCCGGGCACCATTGCTGACTCGAGCCATGCATCTGAGGCTGAGTCCTTTTTTTTTTTTTTTCCACCTAGTTTCTCCGATATTTATATTTCGGAGTTCTGACTAAACTATTCCTTTCATTCCAGTTCTCGCTTGTGCTACTGCTCGTACTTTCATTCTTCATACTGAATCTTTCTTTTGTGCAACCTTTCGTACCAATGCAATTTATTTGCATCTACTCTATTTTTAGCTTCTCTTTAATCTACTTATTTTCTAGTAACACGGGTAATAACTGTACACGTTTATGTTGTCTTTATTTCCTTCCTTCATTCTTGTTTGGATATTGGGATAGGGTTTCATGATTTCATTTATTTCGTTTCATTTACACATTATTTCATAAGCTTACATCTTTAATCTATTCTAATTAAATTTACTTAATCATTTACTTGTTACATTATGTTTTTTAACATTTTGTTTCTGCATGCTCTTACTGCTATTTTTATACACTAGTTCTTATTACATATTATGTGATAACCTCAAGTTATCCTAATATTAATAACTTAGTCTACCTTATTTCTATGATTTACAGATTTAACAATTTCGATACAGAATTTCATAAACTGTGCTCTAATTTCTTTGCTATTTATGAGTTGACTCAGATTTCCTTGTTTGACCTGTATTCTTAGTCTCTGTTCCAGATTGTATCGTTGTACTGCGTAAATTGGATATTCCGCGATCAAGTGGGGTACATCCTCGGATTGTTCCGGGTCGCAGGCACACGATGGATCCTCCTTGCACTTGAACCTTGCCAAGTACTCGGAGAATCCACCGTGCCCTGTCAGTAGCTGCGTTGTGTGCATTGTGGGTTCGAACTTCTTGATAGTGGTATATGCATCCACCGCGCTCGGGAAGAAGAGCCTTGTGACTGAGGTGGTCTCACCCGACACGAATCTCCGGTTCCACTCGCCAAGCGAATCCTTACGGATTTCCCGCTTGACGAATGAGACCGGACAAAGGTCGTAGTCCGGTACCCTCCTCAGCCCCAAGGCTGCCTCTTTTGCCAGTTGGTCAGCCCTCTCGTTTCCCTCCATCCCCGCGTGTGCCTTTATCCAGAACAACTTCACATGTTTGTTCTGGTGAAAAGATGTTCTCAAGTTTTTCCTTGTTTGCACTGCTAAGGGATGGAGACAGCCGGGATTTGTGACCGTCTGAAGTGCCGCGGTTGAGTCACTGTAGATTCCAAAAGAGGCCGGCTCATGTTTGAGAATCACCCTCGTTGCATCGCATATGGCCAAAAGTTCCGCCTGGTAGACAGTACAATAAGATGGCAAGGCAAGTTTGAGGGCCTTAGTTTCGGCCCCGTTCCTCCACATGGACAGTGCGACTCCCACTTTGCCCTCAATCTTGCTGCCATCTGTATAAATTTGCACAGTGGTGTCACGAGTACCGTCCACTTGCTCGTTGGTCTCCAGGCTTAGGAACTCCAGACGCAAATGTTCCGCAGGGTGAGGGTTTTTCATGGCCGAAGCCATTCGCTCAATCTCCCTCCCCCCCAGACCCGGCATGGGATCACCCCTCTTGACTCTATAAAGCAAAGCTGCTTCTTTAACGCGGATATCAAGAGGGAGGATCCCCGCCCAGAGTACTGCAGAGTGGAGGGAGACCGTGCGATATGCTTTACAAATCTTATGTGCGAATCCTCGCTGAATAAAGTTTAGCCTCTTCTGGACTCCCAGCTTCCCAACCGCCGGCGCCCACGTGCTGGCTGCATACAACACTATCGGCTCGACTGTGGCAGTGTAGATCGTATGAATCACCTCCGGGTGCAAACCCCAGCTAGTTTTTGCCGCCCTGGTCAGCTGTTTATAAATATTGGTGACCTTTTTGCACGTGTTGTCGATATGCTTGTTAAATGTAAGCTTACTGTCGATAGTAAGACTAAGTATCTTAACCTCGCTTGATGTGCCAATGCCTATCCCACCCATGCTCAAACGTGGTGTGTCGTATTTAAGTTTTTTAGTTATGACCATTGAGTTGGTCTTGTGGGGTGCAAATTTAAGTTTATTTGCATCCCCCTACCTCTGAACATGGTCAAGAGAGGCATTGGCACATCGCTCTATCTCAGCTGCTGTGTCACCGTGGAAGACCAGGACGACGTCGTCCGCGAATGCTTGGGCATAATCACCCCTATCCTGAAGGCCTCTCAGCAGTGGATCCAGCAGAAGATTCCAGAGGATTGGCCCACCAATTGAGCCCTGGACGCAACCCTTCCTCGTACTTTTGCAGTATTCCTTACCGGCGTACCTCACCCGGACCCGTCTATCTTCCAGGTAGCTATTGATCACTCTTCTAAGGCCCTCCGGACACATCTCCTCCACGAGTCGGACTTTGATCGCCGGCCACCATGCACTGTCGAAGGCGCCTTCTATATCCAGGGAGACCAGCACCACAATCTGCTTGTCATCAAGCTTTGATCTTATGTGCTGGACCAGGGTATACAGGGTGTCCTCACAGCTCCTTTGCGGCATGAACCCGTATTGGCGGGGGCTGATACTTGGGTGAAGATGGTGCCGCAGTCTTGCCATAATCATCTTTTCGAGTATTTTTCCCATGACTGGGAGCAGTCCAATGGGCCTATATGATTTGGGAAGACTGTAGCTTTCTCGTCCTGGTTTTCGAAGCGCGATGACGGTAGCCTCTTTCCAGGTTGCCGGAAAGTGGTGAAGTATTAGGCACTTGTTTGCCATGGCAAGGAACAGCTGGGGTTCGGTTCCGATGGCGTGGCCGCAGATGTCAGCTGTGAAGCCATCGGCCCCTGGTGCTTTCTTGGAGTTAAATGATTTTACCGCCACTTCAAGTTCGAAGAGAGTGAACGGGGGATCCTGCTGCTCTGCGCAGGGCTCCCCGCTCACCCTCCTCACTCTTTCCCTCAAGCGGGAATGTTCTGCCGTATCCTCCTCCTCCAAGTCTTCCGGATAAAACACATCGGCTAAAAGCCTCACGGACTGTTCCGCGTTCATGGCCACGCCATTCCTTTCCAGGAGTACGTCCTCCACTCTCTTGGCAGTTCTACCAATCACCCTGTAAATCCCCTCCCACATCCCCTCCTTATCCTGCTTACAACTAAACTCCTTCCAGCTGGCGATTTGGGCTTTTTTTGCCTCCGTTTCATATCTTTCTTTGCTCTGAAGGTAATCACCCACGACTCTATCGCGTCGGTTTGTTGCAGCAACTTTTATCCTACGCCTCTTGGTAGTAACCTCCTTTTTTAAAGTAGCGAGTTCCTCGGACCACCACGGAATCCTTATCTTTTGGTCAGTAGATTTTGTGGGTGTTGGGGTGGTTGAGGGGACTACTAGGTTGTGTGAATTAAACACTCAAGGAATAATTACCCGTTTACTGTATCTGACCTTGGTACAAGTTTGGTTACAGAAAAGTTATTAGAAAGGTTACAATTGTTACTTAAGGTTGCACGTGTCCAACCTACTGCCCAGTTCGTACACGACTGCCTGAACGCGCCGGGCGCTCGATCGTATGACTTGAATTTCCGGCGTCAGCAATCCTGTCCCTACAGTACTCCCCCCCTTTGAAAAAAGAAAGAAACCCCAGAAAATCCTGACTTACAATACAATATTTTGCCATCGTAGTAGCATATCATTACTTGAATACATTCACAATATTTCTGAGCGTACAATTGCTGCCGTGTTATCGCGACAGAATGTGCTGACGCCGAGAGTCGCGCGCAGTAGGTTAGCTGCTTACATTGTTGCTACTTGACTTAAGGCCTTGTTCACATTGCCTTATTACACATTACATGAGTATTTGTTCTATTGGTTTTGATCACAAAAACTTTTTACCATAATACAATTTTATGCACAATACACAATTACATTCTAATACACGACTGCTGAACCCATCGTTTGCACTGGGGTGCAGGGTTCCTTAACCCGCTGTTGTTCTACTGTTGCCACCAAGTCGTTTACGATTTTCCGCTTAACGTGTCTTCCGCACTTTCTAATAAACACGTAAACGCAAACACTTACTACTAAAATCACAATTATACAAATGAGTTCGCCGTACATCTCAATTTTCCTCTCCAGTTCGGCTCGAGCGGCATTGTCGCAGCCTGTTTGCGCAATAACTACTTGGTCGTTTTTGGCTTGCTGATTCCCCATGTTTACAAAAACAGCCATATGCTGCTACTGACGCTATTGTGTGCTAATGACAGTTATTTCTCTGAATTCACATTTTATATCACAATAATGCTTAGCTGACGTTTTACTTAACTAGTTCATCTACAGGTTGTTGCAGATCCGTGCAGCGGTCCGACTTAATATTTTTACCTAAGCGTTTGTACCCTAAACTTAACCTTAAACTACATCTCAGTCATGCATTTGACTGGTAGTTGTCGTGATGACCCGCTCTGCTATAATTAATTACATCCCTTAGGATCCTCAGCGTCCATCACGACAACGCCTGCAACTCCACCCATTCATCACTACCTGGCATACCTCTCGCTAATATTCCTTGTTACAAGTTGAACCTGACCGTTGGCTTAACGGTTCTACCGCTACGAGTGGTTCTTAATATGGATTTACTAGTTTTTGTCTCTATGTCCGTCTGTCGATTGTCTTTCGTCATCTTGTCAGGCGGTGCATTGCTGCTACAGGGTGTCCTACTATCGCTTATATTTTGTGACTCATCTAAAATGTACGCTGGTTTTAATCTATCAATTGAAATGCTGCTCTGTCGATTACTGAGTTGTATTTTAAAGACTTTCTCGCGCCTGCTTATAACGCGGTAGGGGCCATCATAAGTAGGAGTTAGTGGTCTTCTTACGGTGTCGTCTCGAACAAAAACACGTGAGCACGTATTTAAATCTTTGTGGACAAATAACTTTTTGGAACTGTTGTGCGAGCGCACCTTCGGTTGCATGCTACGAATTGTTTCTTTTAGTTTCTCTACATATGTGTAATGATCTACATTTACGGGGTTACTCGTGTCGTTGAAAAAATCGCCTGGTAAACGCAACGATTGACCTAGTACTAATTCTGCGGCGCTGAAACCTGTCTCGTACCGCATTGTAGCGCGAATTCCAAATAATACCGTTGGTAACTCATCGTCCCACGATGTTTTGTCTGAAAGTCTACATGTTAGTGCTGCCTTCATCTGTCTATGAAATCTTTCTATTTTCCCGTTGCTGCACGGGTGATAGGGAGTAGTTCTCACCCGTGTCACCCCAAGTAATCTAAGTAAGCTATGGAATAGTTCGCTCTCGAACTGTCTACCTTGGTCACTAGTGAGTCGAGTGGGACATCCGAACCGACAAACCCACGACTCATAAATTGCCTTTGCTACTGTTTCGGCCGTTATATCAGCTGTGGCCACGGCTTCTGGCCAATTTGTAAACCTGTCAATTATTGTTACACAATATTTGTTACCTCTCTGTGTGGTACTTAGGGGTCCGACGATGTCGACGTGGATGTGCTCGAACCTCTCACTCGGTGCGAACTCTCCCACACCTGAAATCACGTGACGATTCACTTTACTCTTTTGACATTGGAGACAGCTTTTAGCCCATTCTCTAACGTCTCGATTCATCTCTGGCCAAAAATATCTACAGGCTACCATGCTTAAGGTCGTCCTAATACCCGGGTGACTCATGCTGTGTACTGAATCGAAAACTGTTCGTCTAAAACTTTTAGGTATGTAAGGTCTGACTTTTCCTGTTGACACCTCACAATACACCATTGCGCAACTATTTGGCAATGTCACCTTCTCTCTTACCTACTTGTATTTGTCCGGCGGTAGCGGCCTCGCCCGCGCGTAGACCGGCGGTCCTGTCGTCTCTATATGGTGATAGACACTGCTCTCTGGTAACTTGTTGAAGTCTACCGGCCTGGTGATCTCTGGAAATTGCTCGATTAGGTCCCTATATGGGTTGTCAGCCTGAATGGTCGTAATGGAAAGTTCACTATGCCTACAGATGGACCCTATCACGTGCAGTGATGTCACTTGGTCTACTAATCTTTTGTTATGTAAATCTACTAATAACCTACGTGTTTTCAAGAAATCAGCACCTAATATCAGTTTACTGACGTCACATATAACAAAAGGCCATTTGAAACTTCGCCTTAATCCTAAGTTAAGTTCTAATGTAACTACGCCATATGTTTTGATTTCCGTGCCGTTCGCGGCGTACAACGTGTACACACCCTTATCATGTTTATCACTACAGTTCTTAACGTTAAACTTAGATATCGGAACTACGGAAATGTTCGCACCAGTGTCTATTAAGAATGTCATATGGTGGCGCTTGGCAGCGTGCGGTAATGGACTGTATTGCGGGAAGTAGCTAACTGTTCTATTGACGCTTTACACACAAAACAAGACAGGTGGCCGGGCTGCCGCGGATTCGATCCAGGCAGTGAATGCAGCCCGAGAAATTAGGAGAGGATGCACTAACCTTCACGACACACGTGTTTTCATCGCAGCCGGTACACGGATCTTCTCTTCCTTGCTCAGGAGCTGCCGTCAGCATCACTAGATCGCTTGAGGAACACACGAGAGGCACAATCCGATCGGTAAAGGTCTATGAAGCGGTAAAAATGTAACAAATATTATACATTTCTGAGAGACGCGAGCGCGGTCCGTCCGTCTTTACGCTGGCTAGTTCAAAGCGAGACTGGTATAAAAGGAGTGTGTTTCCGTGTCAAAAATACAGTTTCTACTTCGGCGCAACCATTCCCCCCGGCTTGAAGGGTTACCTTCGAAACGAAAATGTGGAACAAATCTAATGTCTAATCTAAATCTAGGTTTGGGAAATAACAACTAAAATATAAACCTAGATTGGAGCTCGTGCCTACTGCTGGCTAGGCAGCGGGCAGAGGCGAACAAACAACACAACGCAACAGTCTCGACCAAGACGAGACGCGATTAGCCAACAACAAAATAAGGGTCTCTTCACGTGGGACCGATACAACAAGCGAGTGCTTCTTCTCCTCGGGTGGTTCGGAAACCGTAGTGGGATTGAATTGACTAACTGGCCACCCATCTAACGCGGCATGAATCCAGGACGGTCCACCAAACCACAACGGGTGATCCAAAATTTGCGAAGGAAGCAATCCACGAGAGAGACAATCGGCTGGGTTGTCGGTGCCAGCAACGTGAAAGAGATTATGTGGCGCCAATTCAGATTGAATTTTGCCACTCTATTAGCGACGAATGTGTCCCAACGATGGGGCGAAGAGTGGGCCCAACACAAAGCGACTGTTGAGTCCTAAAAGCTAAAATTACTAATATTAATGCGAAAATTTACAATTATGCCATTAAGCGACACGGAAGTGCTAGTCTTAGCACTGCCATCCAAAACTACACGGAGTTTTAGTAGTAAGCTTATCTTCTCTAATAACTCCGCGGTGCGGGATAATGTACGAAGGCTGGGTCCCGCCAGTGTCCGCAGGCGCAGGTGAGATGTAACCTTTATCTAAATATTCGTTAACAACCTCATCATAGGCCCGCTTCGACTTTGGGGACGCCTGCATCTTTCGTTCCAAACAAAGAAAGCGTTTTTCAGCGGATACACGGGAGCCACCGAGCGAAAACTTGCGGATGGTAGACTCCAGTGGCGGCTCGACGGTGCAACAGAACGAAGCAGTCGAGTGACTAAAACTATCCATAGAAGCGGGTGCGGAACCAATTATAACAAAACCAAGAACTGTTTCCAGTGCGTGCGGAGCGGGGTACGTCGGTCCCCCTTGAACCTTACGTGATAACTGGAGGTGCGGGAGAATCGAAGCGCCGATCAATATATCGACGACTCCAGGAACAGCGTAAGTCTCATCTGCTAAAGGCAAGTCTTTAAATTTCGTTAATAAAGACGTGTCAACCGGGACGGTAGGCAACTGTTCAGCTATTCTATCTATAACGAGCGAATCCATGTCAAACCAAATATTATTATTAAAACGAGATCTAAACCTTGTTTTAACGGTGCCACGAACAGCTGACTGTAAGCTTCCAAAACCCTTCACCACTGAGCGGGTTGAACGCTTATCAACATTGAAACCAAGACGCCGACAACAATCTTGAGTAATAAAATTACTTTGCGAAGCGCCATCTAACAGCGCTCGAACAATGCGCGGCTTACCTAATGCATCGACAATAACAACGCGAGCGGTCGCAAGACACACAGTAGTGAGTGCAGCACTAGCGGAGAACGAACACAAGGTGACGTCATCCGCGGCGGTCACCGGGCGGGCCGGAGCGTGCGCGAGCGCGGGCTGCGGCTGCGGCGCAGGCCGCCGTGTGTCACCGCTCGACGAGCCAACCGTGCTCACATTGGATGCGGCATTACTATTCTCAAAATGAAGCAAAGTGTGGTGTCTCGCTTGACATTTGCGACAACTATTTCTACTATTACATAAAACAACGCGGTGTTTAGTACCGAGACAATTAAAACAAAAATTATTAGCGCGAACAAATTTATAACGATCACTAGGCGACAACTTTAGGAAACCAGGACACTTGTACAGTTGCGAATGATGAGTACTACACAAAGAGCAAACAGATGATTGTACACGTGCTGGTGCGGTATTAACATAAGTATGGGTTGACCTCGGTGACCTCGATGAGGCATCTATTTTGCGTTCAGAAGTAACAACCTTCTTCGCGCCTTCATGTTTCGATGAAGAGCGTTGCAATACCTTTATATGCTCGCGAACAAAACTTTCTAAGTCTTCGAACTTAGGAATTTTACTGCCGCGATGATCCGACTCAAACAAACGAATGGTTTCGGAATCTAATTTCTTTAAACCCATATACAAAAATACGAAGTCGCAGAGGTCATCGATCTTCAAGTTCTTTACGGCGCGAACAGCTGACGCGAAAGTATCTAGAAATTTCTCTAAGTTTTGATCGTTACATGCCGTAATAGATTTCAAATCAGACATCTGATCTAAATAGGCGTTAGCTACCGATCTTTTATCCTCATACTTAGCTTTCAAAGTATTTAAAATTAAATTATAATTCCCGGCACTAAACGTAATTCCAGCGCAAGCGGTTATAGCTTTACCAGTCAATTTTTCAACGAGATAATGCAATTTTTCGTGATCTGTCAACGAATCGTTCTTATCTATCGTATTCTCAAAACTATCTATAAATAGACACCAATTGCGAATGTTACCATCAAATTCGGGTATTTGAATTGGTGGCAACTTAGGTCGGTCGCGAGTGGGGTTGGGTAGGTCAGCCGGTTTCTCCAAACTCCTAGCGACGCGTTTGATACGACAATACAAATCGTCAAACGACGACAAGGCTTGATAACTCACTGAGTAATCGGGATCCAAATTCAACTCTAAAACATTGATGTCATGTACTAAGGTTTCGAAATCCGCGCGTAGACTATCTAAGTTTTCTATAGAACACAAGAACGAATCTCTGATGACCAAATCAGAGGTTTTAAGTGCATTATCATAAATCGATTGTACGCGAGAGTAAATCATTTCTTTTTTAGCGTATAAAAGTTTCAATTGAACCTTACCGGTCTTATCAACCTTTGGGGACATGTTTACAATTAAATCTCAAACTAAAGTGCGGTAAACACCAAATATGAAATGACTTAATCTTAGCGGTACAGAGCAGCGAGGCGGCGCGAGCGATACTCGGCAGATAGGTAGGTACCTACAACTGTGAATGCACGCTTGAACAAACGCGCATAGCAACAAGGTCGTACCTACGCGATGGTCGCTGTCTAGGTTCAACTATTATTTCCGAGATTAAGTATTGCGTAATATCTATTCAAATTAAAATACTTTCGTATGAATTGGGATGAGATGCGAGCGAGGTAGGTACAGCCACGTGTCTACCCACGCAGGTACTAGGCAAATACGACGCGAGCCGAGAACAACGTAATTGAAAAAAACAAAACAAAGCCAAATGCGTTAGGTATTACACTGTGCCTATGCACTAGGGTGTCTAGTATACCTAAGATCTAAGCCTAAATGTCTGGATGCGGGGTTTTCTACTAAAATAACCAGGCACTTAGGTGCGGTGCGAAAATTGTGAACTACGATTAAGTGTTGATATGATACCTAACCTATTTATGTATTAGGTAGGTACAATGCGAGCCAGCGGCGAACGGACAACAAATTCTAAGCCTAAATGTCTGGATGCGGGGTTTTCTACTAAAATAACCAGGCACTTAGGTGCGATGCGCTTATTCCCATTAGAATAATAACAAAATACGAACTACGGCTAAGAATCCGGCTCGATCCGGACCAAAAAAATGGTGTCGCGTGGGCCAACGTGCGCGAGTGGACTGTATTGCGGGAAGTAGCTAACTGTTCTATTGACGCTTTACACACAAAACAAGACAGGTGGCCGGGCTGCCGCGGATTCGATCCAGGCAGTGAATGCAGCCCGAGAAATTAGGAGAGGATGCACTAACCTTCACGACACACGTGTTTTCATCGCAGCCGGTACACGGATCTTCTCTTCCTTGCTCAGGAGCTGCCGTCAGCATCACTAGATCGCTTGAGGAACACACGAGAGGCACAATCCGATCGGTAAAGGTCTATGAAGCGGTAAAAATGTAACAAATATTATACATTTCTGAGAGACGCGAGCGCGGTCCGTCCGTCTTTACGCTGGCTAGTTCAAAGCGAGACTGGTATAAAAGGAGTGTGTTTCCGTGTCAAAAATACAGTTTCTACTTCGGCGCAACCATCATACCTTTTATATGGTCCGTAATACACAAACGATGGTTATCACACACCTCGGCACACTCTCCCATCGCACTCGAATGTACCGCGTTCAGTTTCCCTGCCTAGCTGCTGCGGTACTGGATGCTGCGGAGCCTGGTACTGTGGTGGTGCTTGGGGCTCGTTCATCTTGGTTCTATATGTTCTATCACTTATTCACATACACGTGGCGACACGTGTTGTAGTTGCGCGGCGTGCGTTTTCGGCTAGCGCGCGGTGAGACGCGTGGGCAGTAGGCAAGCGGGGTCACCACTGTTGGGGTGGTTGAGGGGACTACTAGGTTGTGTGAATTAAACACTCAAGGAATAATTACCCGTTTACTGTATCTGACCTTGGTACAAGTTTGGTTACAGAAAAGTTATTAGAAAGGTTACAATTGTTACTTAAGGTTGCACGTGTCCAACCTACTGCCCAGTTCGTACGCGACTGCCTGAACGTGCCGGGCGCTCGATCGTATGACTTGAATTTCCGGCGTCAGCAATCCTGTCCCTACATGGGTATCGAAGTGGTGCAGGCTTTTGTGACCAGTTCCGTATATTTAATTACGGCATCCTCAAGTTGTGCCTTATCCCTGATGTTCTCCACTTCGATAACCGTTAGGCTGCTTTCGCCTTTCAGCTTGGTGAATTCGCTGTGGAACCGGTCCCAGTTGGCTTTTTTTGTATTAAACAGCCTTGTAGTGCGCTTGATGTCCGTGCCTTGTGACCTTCGCAATCTGATTCCATAAGTGATTCCGTTGTGATCCGAGCTCGTGAGGTTTACCTCCACCCTCCAGTTAACCACCAGATCTAGAGCGTTGGCCGAGCAGATGGTTATGTCTACATGACTTTGAAAGCGTCGGCCTCCTCTGATGGTATCAAAAGTCGGGGTGTCACCCTCATTGAGTATATGGAGGCCCAACTCATCCAGCATCCCCATTAGCTCTTCTCCCCGCACGTCCACCTCCACACTTCCCCACCATGTGTTCCAGGCATTTGCGTCCCCCCCAATGATTTTCATCCCCAATCCAGGTGTCTCGACTACAGTTTTTAACTGCCGAATATAGGGGCCTATAGGGCGGTCCGGCTCGAAGTAACAAGAAACTAACGTAATCCTCCATGCCTGAGTTGAAAGTCCCACCACCACTATGTGGTCGCTGGTGAGATGGGGGTATTGCACAACGTCTAGGCTACTGTCAAATACGGCGATTGACGCCTTGACCGTACCCTCCCGAAGATCCGGACACCAGCGTAGTTCTTCATACCTCGAGCCGCACCGACATAGGGTTCCTGGATCAGGGCAGCCGCAATTTTGCGTTTTGAGACTTCCATAATAAGTTCCTCTGTTGCGAGCTTCTTTTTCATAAGGTTAGCCTGGAACACATAGTATGCCGAGGTCCCCGTCTCCCCCTTAGCAGTAAGCTACGGTGGACCGTGCCAATGCATCCCATCGCCTACGGACAGGACATTCCTCGCTGAAGGCATTGTGATCAGTGCGGGCCATTTTTGCCCTGGAGCAATTTTTGCACGTGGGCGTGACTCCAAGTGTCCACAGCTCGCACTTTGCCTTTACATGGGAACCCCCACAGTGACTGCAGGTGTCGACCTCCTCCGTGCAGTACCTCCTGGTGTGGCCATACTCCAAACATCGGGAACACTGCACTAGAGGTGATTGGTCCACAACTCGGACCCGTTGCAGGTCTACATGTAACGCACCCAATCCTGTTACTCTTCTCCAAATGGTTGGAGATACGGCCAGGACTAGGTGGTGAGTGTGTGTGAGGCTGAGTCTGGGCTGTATACATCCATCTGATGTTAAACAGCCCTATCCCTTAGTCGCCTTGTACGACACCCCATGGGAAGAGATGGGGTGGCCCTAATTCTACTAAGTGGAAACCACGCGGCAAATATTATATAAATAACTAACTAAGTAACTATATAAAATAACTGAATAAGAGCTCGTACATCATGTTTGTGAGTATAATACTAATTAAAATCGCTGGAGGGAAAGGCACACCACGTCATTAGTGCTTTTAAAACGTGGTTTTAAATGTTATGTTCTAAATAATCTCTTCAATAACTACATAGCACACGAAATGACACTTTATATCCAAATACATAAGGTTTCTTTTAGATAGTTTAGTGATATGCCTTAAGATACGTAGTTCCAAGGTACAGCAAAACTTTGAAATTATGTGTGAGTTTGAAAGTGAGTTAAACTGAATGATGTATAATTTTCAACCCTTTAGTGAAAAGAATTTACAGTTGAAAATTAAATGGTTGAGTTTATTTAATTTACAAAAAAATAAGTTAGCAATTTTTTTCAGTATTCATTTTAACCTTTTGCGGTCTACTGTTAGATAAAGACCTGCGCCATAGCACACGATTTTCTGGCTTCAGCATCTAGTAAAGCCCACTACCTAGGTAGTCTGGGGGTGAAAGGTGGAGCCGCCTGTAACCCGGGCAGAAGCAGGCCGCGGCGGTGGCACGCCTGGCGCGCCTCCCCGTTTCCGGGGACGAGTTGGGGACTCTGTAGTCCCCACACCCGAGAAGAGGGCCAGATCGTCAGAGATGGCCCTGGGTCGGCCGGGGTGCGAGGGATATGCCTGTCAACCTCACCTTCGGCAACAAAAGCGACTCACAGGCGCCGTGCGTTTTAGTCGGTTCGAGTCCGACATAACCTCCCCCACCGGCTCCGGTGGGGAGGTAACCGTGGGTATTTTGCGCACGTAAAAAAAAAACTACCTAGGTAGTCCCCGTCGGTCCTGGTTGCTATACGAACATAAATATAAAATATAAATAAATAAATAAATAAATAAAAATATAGTAGTCGTTACGGATTATTGGAGCTCTAAGCCGCCCGACTAGTCTATACAGTTCGTCAATTAGTTGGGTCAAATAGCAGTCACTTTACAGAAAATATCGAAGTTCAGCCGATAAAGTAGATGGGTGGGCCAAAGTGAGAAAAGGCTCAGGGAACGATGAATTTCTTGCATATTATAATATATATAAAAGACCGCGGTAGCTTAGTGGTATGGGTAATGGAGTACTGAGACGAGGTCTCGGGTTCGATCCCAGGTTTCACCATGGCACACACCAATGACTTTTCGATGCTTTTCGAAGTTATGTGTATATTTATCACAGGTTTATAAGTGCCCGGTGAATGGCAATAGGCTCGCCACCTATTACATTGGGGCCTAAAAATAAACTGGTGAAATGTAGGTGCTAGCTCCTCTGTCTACCCTTTCAGGGATATAGGCGTGAGTTCATGTTATGTTTATGTTTTGTAATGTAACGAGAAAATTGCTCTAAATAGAAATCTTAACCTCAGTGCCAGTTCTAACAAGATTTTCACTAAGATTTTTCAGCATTAAATCGTTGCTTCGGTCTGTAGTTATTACCTGCATTGGTTTAGTACTAGATCCTCTAATCAACCGTCTAGCTAGAGCTTTCTACTTGTCTGATTATAAAGAATTGCACGACGCCTGCAGTCTGCACCTTGAATTTCAACTCCGTTCACACGAATTTAAAATGTTCTTTCAATGATCAAAGAAGTCGAAAGCTAGTAGTAATTTTCTTTTACTTGAAAACTAATTTTCAGTTGCAATCACACGACAGATGTAATGGCCGTATAATAATGTTCTCGTAAGACACACATTTATATTATTGATTAAGTATTTGTGTCTTTGTGAGGTACTTTCGGACAGAAAATTGCATTGCCTTCAAGTTAAACTGTACTGAGTTCTGAGATATAAAATCAATCAATATGTCTATTGTTATTTATAAATAACATAACATAAACTCACGCCTATTACCCCGAAGTGGTGGGCAGAAGTGCTAGCACCCACATTTCGCCAGTTTATGTTTAGGTCCCAATGTAATAGGTGGCGAGCCTATTGCCATTAACTGGGCACTTATAAACCTGCTATAAATACACACATGACTTCGAAAAGCATCGAAAAGTCATTGGTGTGTGCCATGGTAAAACCTGGGATCGAACCCGAGACTTCGTCTCAGCAGTTCATTACCCATACCACTAGGCTAAAAGTGGTTATAGTGGTGGATTTAGTGGTGCATATAGTGGTAAAAGTGGTTATTTAAATATAATATTGAATATTTTTTAAAAATTTTTTTTCCTTATGTAACTACCATGTAAATATAAATTCTACAACATTCTACACAACGCATCCAGATCCATGGTAAGCATAGCTTAACTAGCTTGTGTTATGGAAGTTAGAATGCGGATAAACATACTTAGGTACTTTTTTTTCATAAATACACACATATTATACATGGAAACACCCAGATCAATGCAAATATACATACTCGTGCATACAAATATTTGCACTGAGCGGGAATTGAACCCGCGCCTCCTGCGTAGCAGTCGCGTTCACTTCCGCTACGCCACAGACGCTGTCAAAAATAATAATGCTGGATATTGGCCTGTCTGTGCGTACAGCACGCGTTATTCCGCCTTCCACAGCCACTCTATTCACGCTACCTTTTTTTATACAACTTAGGTGGCAGACAAGCACAAGACACGATCCACCTAATGGATAGTGGTTAGCATGACCTATGAACGTATGTAACACCAGCTGAGACCCAGCCGTGCAGCTTACCCTGTAAGAACAGAGATTTTCTGTACCGTCAGTGCAGAACACAAAATCAGGACAAGCCTTTGGTCTTCCCACTGTCAACACAAATTATCTCCAGTGAGCTCTGGCTACATACTTTACTCACCGCGGTAAGTACCAATTAACACACTACCTGTTCCAGGTAGAGTGTTATATCATCGTCATATTAAAATCATCGTTGGTGAAGTAAATTTACGGATCGTAAGCTTGTAATTTACAATATTTTATTTAACTTACAATGTCTGGTGTATAAGTTTTGTGTGTATGCAACTTTTTTCTATTCAGCCTTCGATCCCTAGTCTTCATATTCTCCTAGCTTCTTTGATAATCCCCTCATAATACATGCCTCATGACTGTGGAACGTACTGCCTGTAAATAAAAGACGTGCACAGTCGCTGTTTACATTTCAGAGACTGGGAAGAGAGCACTACCTAACAACATAAAAGTTATTATGTTAAGTAACTATATTATGTATGTAACTATGATATATGTATTTGCGCACAGTATTTATTTTTTATACCACTTGGTTGGCAGACAAGCACACGGCCCACCTGATGGAAAGTGGTTACCGTGGCCTATGGGCGTGTGCAACACCGAGGGAGTCACACTCGCGCTGCCAACCCTGTAAGTATATGTATGTATATGTTTTACATAGGTATGTATATGTAGTTATAGTACATTTCTATATATATATATAGGATTAGGCGGCGTGGTTCCCGATAGAGTAGAATTTGGGCCACCACATCTCTTCCCATGTCCTTTCTCTCTCTCTCTCTCTCTCTGGTGTCGTCCAAGGTGATTAAAGGATGGGGGTGTTTAACCTCAGACATACATATACAGCCCAGACTCAGCCTCAGATGCATGCCTCGAGACAACAATAGTGCCCGGAATAATTACGTGGGATCGAATACAATGACTGGTGAATTCTGGGTGTTAATTCACCTCTGCCTGTCCCTCCGGGGATAACGGCGTGATTGTAGTTGTATATATTTTATTACAGTATTTATATATTGAGTATTTTTAATGTATGTAGGTATGTATGTGTATATAAGTATTTATTAAGTAGTAAGAATTTAGTATACACCGCAAAGTACCTGTTCTAGCCTGAACTATATTATTAGTCCATTTACTGTTGTTGTTTACCGCCAATTATACAACTGTCTATCATATGCGTCCTTTGTATGTTATTAGGAGGTAGGACACGGTGGTATTTCCGACCAATTGAGCAGTCCGACTGGGGAAGTACCTCTGCCCTACAGAATACCGCGGTAATAATTACTTCGTGTTGTGTTCCCAGCGGTGAGTAGGGTAGCCAGAGCTCACTGGAGAATTTGTGCAGTCAGTGGGAAGACTATAGGCTTGTTACGATTTGTCTTCTACACTGATGGCACAGAAACTCTTTACTTACAGGGTTAACAGCGCGACTGTGACTCCTCTGGTGTTACAAACGGGCATAGGACACGGTAACTACTTTCCATCAGGTGAGCCGTTTGCTTGTCTGCCACCTAAGTGTATTTGTCTTATGATTATTAACCCCTTGATCCCTATTCATTTCACTTTACCACCATGTTACCAACATATGAGGATTCCTACAAATACCTACAGATCCAGTAAAGTCCTATAGAGCTTGAGAAATTGTCCAGAGCTACACAAGATGGCTGGATGTCCAGTACAAATTGCAGCGCCGCTAATTAATCGGCGCCACCGGCGCGGTCAGCACGATATTAAACTGTTTCTGTATGTATGTACGGACTTGGCGAGGAAACTCTTGAATTAATGAAGTACGTGCATTTTACACGTTGTGTAGCTTTACTGGGTTTCATTTATAAATAATTTTTTTTTTTTTTTTTTTTTTATATAGGACACGCCAACTTGACCTCACCTCGCCTGATGGTAAGCTAAAGGCAAAGTCTCAGGAAAGAGGGTCACCATTACAGACACTAAGTGCTACAATGGTGGCACTCAGCTTGGCGGCCTCATCAGATGCTTTTTCACGCCCCGCTTAAAGGCCCCGGGACTGTAGGAAGAAGGAAACACGTGTGCTGGTAATGAATTCCAGGTCTTGGTGGTGCGGCAAAGAAAAGAGTTTCCGAACCGCTTGGTTCTTGCTCGTATATTCTGCACAGTGTGAGGGTGACATCTAAGGCCTGCACGTGTTGTCCTATGTAGGAAAGGAGATGGTGGGATTAGTTGGAAGAGCTCGTCAGAACACTCACCGTGGTAGAGACGGTAAAATACAGCCAAGGAAGCAATATCTCTACGCATCTGCAAAGGCTCGAGGGTGTTCGTGACCTCAGGGTTCCCAATAATTCGGACCGCGCGTCGCTGCAACCTGTCGAGAGCATCTAGTAGGTATTTCGCGGAGCCATCCCAGAGATGCGAGCAGTATTCCACGCAGGAGCGAATTTGTGTCTTATAGAGAAGACACCGCTGCTCCGGCGTGAAAAAACGTCTCACTTTGTTTAAGAGTCCGAGTTTCCGCGAGGCTGTTTTGATGATGCTCTCGATGTAATTTCTGTTATTCAGTTTGCAGCGAATATCCATGCCTAGGATATAGAGATTGTCCTGCAGTGGAAGTGGCGTGCTCTGAAGAGTGGGAAGGGGAAGGAAAGAAGATACCTTTGCTGTGAACGCACAAGCCTGCGTCTTCTTGGCATTGAACTCGACCATGTTCTCGGAGCCCCATTGAGAAATGTGATTCAAGATCCGGTCCAGTTCAGTGACAAGAAGCTGTCTTTTTTCCACGATATCAGACTGTTTGGCCGCAGGTTGTCCGTGATAACTCCCGTGTAAGGTGCTATCGTCTGCATAGCAATGTATGCTGCCGGTGGACAGCATGTCGTTGATATGCAGAAGAAAGAGAGTGGGAGATAATACAGACCCCTGCGGTACGCCAGCATTTATTTGCAAGAACTCCGAAGCCCGTCCATCACAGAGGACGCGGATACGGCGCTCCTGCAGGAAACTAGCAATCCAGTTGCACAGTCTAGGAGGCAGATCAAAGGCTGGTAGCTTGGAGAGAAGCGATTTGTGCCAGACTCTATCGAAAGCTTTGGCGATATCAAGACTAATTGCCAGTGACTCGCCGTGCTTGTCCATAGCCTCACCCCAAAGATGGGTAACGTATGCTAGAAGATCACCCGTTGACCGTTTCGGCCTGAAGCCATATTGCCGGTCATTAATTAAGGAGTGATCCTCTAGGTGACGCATGAGCTGTTTGTTAATGATGTGCTCGAAGACCTTGCACAGCACTGAGGTGATGGCTATGGGTCGATAGTTGGCTGGCTCTGAGCGATCCCCCTTCTTGGGGATCGGCTGTACATTCGCCTCTTTCCAAGCCGAAGGCACTGTACCCGAGCTTTAGTTAATAAGGGTATATGGGACAGCTTCTGTGGCGTAGGTAGTGCATTCGACTGCTTCGCAATGGCCGTAGGTTCCATTCCCGTTCAGTGTAAATACTTGTATGCATGAATAAAGGTATTACAGAACTTTGATATCGCCAATTAGTTGTGGAATCAAAGAATCAAAGAATCAATTTCATTTATTCAGTTTAGGCACACAAAGAGCACATATGAACGTCAAAATTTTACAATTGGGTATGTCAAGAAATAATATAAAAATATTAAATAATGTAAAAATAAACCATTGGAAAATGATTCTTTCGCTGGTTCGGTAGATTAGTTCTACTGAGAAGATACCAGCAAGAAACTCAGCGAACTATATTAGAACTAGATTATTTTTCTTTTTTAAAGAAAAATAATCTGGAGGTGATAATATGGCAATCGCTTACGACCATAGAATGGCCATACGACCAACGGCTATCCTTGAAATTTTCTTGTTTAATAATTTTTAAAGCATGGGTTTTTATTAGGAGTCGAGTTTTTGTATCTATATTATTTTGGGGTATGCAATGGCTACCTAACCTAACCTAGGCTTTTTTTTTCTTTTTTTTTTTTAAATAAAAATTGATTATTTCTCACCACAAACCAATAAATTCAAAATATGTCACAAAAGGATTACTGTACGCACATTGGGTTGTGGATCGCTGGTGACTGCGGTAGGTAATAAAAACCTGAATTACAGGTCACCATATTTGTAATGTGCTAATTAAGCCCTTTCAGTTGATACTAAACACGGCATATTTATCTCAACTTTATTTTATAACACAGTACTTTATAACCGCTAGAGAGCGCCACATTAGTTTTAGTGACACGTCATTAAGCCTATAACCAGCGAACGACCAAAATGCTACTAATAATACCTTATTTGTCTAGTTCTAAATTAGTAGATAAGGTGCTATGAGGGAACACAAGAACACATTGGTTGCGCCGATAGTAAATTTGTATTTTTTCGCTCAATAGTAGTAATTCAAATCATCTCTCAATTGATTGACACTGAACACACGCTTCCTGTACCCATCTCCCTCCCGCACTACCTTTAAAGTGAGATAGCAATAGTTTTCGCCCCGCTCAATTGTTGAAATGGCCGCATCTTGACTTCCGCTTTGAACTAGAATCAGCAATGGCGGCGGCGCGCGCGACTCTCAGAAATTAATAATATTTGTTGAATTTTAACCGCTTTCATAGACCTTTACCGATCGGATTGTGCCTCTCGTGTCCCTCAAGTGATTTAGTGATGTGGGCAGCAGCTCCTGAGCCAGGAAGAGAAGACCGGTGCACCGGCTCCGACAGCACGTGGCGTCATAAAGGTTAGTGCATCCTCTCCTACTTTCTTGGGTTGCATTCACTGCCGAAACCACCTCCGCGGCAACCCGATCACCTATCTTGTTTGTTGTGTAAAGTGTCATCTGAAATATTTAGCTTCACCCCCGCAAAATACAGTCCACTAGCTCAGGTGGCATGAGAATCGGGCCACCACACATACTAACATAGCCAGTCTAAATCATAACCCTCCTTTGGCTTCACAGTAGTCGGGTAAAAATAGTTATAGATTAATTAATATTTGGGAATGACATATGTAAATGACTGTCACAAAATTCAAAAAGCGTATTAATCCTATACTATATTCATCATTCTATTTAACAATACATTGGCCAAGGAATTGCCACATTTTTTTTTATCCTGATGGAAAGTGGTTACCATGACCTATGAACGTGTGTAACACCAGTGGTGTCACATCCGTGCTGCCGACCCTGTAAGAACAGAGATTTTGTGCCGTCAGTGTAGAAGGCAAGCCTTTGGTCATCCCACTGACAGCACAAAAACTCTCCAGTGAGCTCTGGCTAACCTATTCATCGCCGGGAACACAACACGAAGTTATTATAACCGTGGTATTCTGTAGGGCGTAGGTACTTACCCAGTCGGACTGCTCAATTGGACGGAAATACCGCCGTGTCCTTCCTCCTCAAAAACTTTATTATTGTGTGCAAAATCCCTACGGACTACCGACTCCGGTAGTGAGGGTATCCATAGGGATATGTCGGACTTGAACCGACTAAAAGATACGCTGACTGTGTGGGCCGCAGGTTACCGGTGGTGGGATTTTAGAGACATATCCCTCGCACCCCTCCCAACCCAGAACCGTCTCTTCTGAGACGGCCCTCTTCGGGTGTAGTTATCAAGGAGTCCACATCTCCTCCTTGGATATAGGCTTGCTTCTGCTAGGGTGACAGACGGCTCCACCGGTCACCTCAGACCCACGCTCATGGGGGACGGAGGTCATTATGCGACCTCCTCCTGCCTCCCGAGTCGCTTCCGATCGCGGGCCGCGCGGTTTTTACGTGTCTTCTTCGCTCCCACTTCGCCATCACCTTCACGAGCATTACTTCGAGCTTCAAAGCCTAATCTTTGAATGCAACTGGGACTGATACTGTTATGATGAAAGTTGGTTTGATTACTATTGAAGTTTAACTATTTTGCAGCGACTCCCATAGGTATAGTAAACGTTGGTTGTTACATAAAGTATTTGATTGCCAGCAGATAGGACGCGGGTAGCTGACTGGGCTTCTCTAATCAACTACTAAATTCTACTTGAAGAGGTGGCTAAATAGGGTTTTATACTTTACGATTAATCGTGACTCGTTTTTGACAAATTTTATTTTAAATGAAGTTTATTGTGAGACTGGAGTTCAGGTTTGAATATTTAAGTAAGCGAGTTTTTAATGTGAAGGATAATGAAGTTGTTTGGGTGTTGGTTAGTCAATCACGTTTGAACGCCTGAACGAACCTGACTGATTTTTTATTACCACTTACGTGGCAGACAGGCTCTCGGCCCATCTGATGGAAAGTGGTTACTATGGACGTATACAAAACCTAGGGAGTCACACTCGCGCTGCCAACCCTGTAAGTATAGAGAGTTTCTATGCCGTTAGTGTCAAAGACAAAAATCATTTATTCTGTATAGACCATTATATCGGCACTTACAAAACGTCAACAAAAAAGGAACATGAATATCAGTTTAGTTAATGGACCACCGCACCGGTTCGAAACGCGGCCCCGACCTGAGAAGACTTCGGCAAGAAACTCAGCAGTCGGTATTCCCAATGACAGCACAAAAACTCTCCAGTGAGCTATGGCTACCCTACTCGCCGCCTGGAACATAACACGAGGTTATTATGGTCACGGTATTCTGTACTTCCCCAGCCGGATTGCTCAATTAGACGTAAATACTGACGTGTCCTACCTCACAGGTACAGGGTTAGATTTATAATTTATAGTTTGGACTAACACATGGACAAGACTTTTTGTTCCTGGAATTGGTTACTATGGGCTGCTGAAACGGCATTTTAATTCTCCGAAAGGGTAGGCAGAGGTGTATTAACACCCACATTTCACTAACATAATAAGGCTTAGTAAAACCGAGCATGCTAGACTATCTAACAAACAAAAATAACAACAAAACAAATACGCAAGCCAACACCACTAAGATATAGCAACGAACCAGCCAGCCTCTCCCAGAAAACAACAAACAATCTGAAAAAGCTATATCAACATATAACACACATTTTCCAAGCCGGCTGGTCACCGTGGAAAAGTACGACCACAACCCTCCAGGACAACTACCAAAACAAAAAACCTCCAAACTGGACAAATCCTCTAAGAATTGTATAAAAATTGGAACTTATAATGTTAGGTCTCTGTTATCAACACACAGACACTTAGAACTAACCAATGCTCTGAAAAACATAAACTGCGACATACTAGGACTCTCAGAAACAAGAAAAATGGGCTGCCACATAGAAGAATATTCAGACCATGTTCTCTGTTATATAGGAGAAACAAAGGGACTGTATGGAGTCGGATTCTTAATAAAAAAGACATGGAAAAATAATATAACTAACTTCACTGGCATTTCGGAGCGTGTAGCTCTATTATAAATGAAATTCGGCAGACTAAACATGTCTATAATCCAGGCATACGCACCCACAGAAAGATCAGATGACACAGAAATACAAAAATTCTACAATGATCTGAAAAAAGCTCACACACTAGCGGACGATAAAATCATAATATTAGGAGACTTCAATGCAAAAATAGGGATACCCAAAAGAGAAGAAAATTTCGTCACGGGACAGTATGGACTAGGCCAAAGAAACGAAAGAGGCGAACGACTGCTAGAATATGCATCTGAATATAGACTAGCAATAATGAACACTTATTTCAAAAAAAGAACCAGCAGAAGATGGACTTGGAAGTCACCAGACGAAACTATTAAAAACGAAATTGATTACATCTTGACAAACGTCCCAAAGATAGTCCAAAACTATGAAGTTCTCAATAACGTAAAGTTCCGAACAGACCATAGACTAATTAGAGCAACAATCATACTGAGCCAATCGAAAAAAAGTAGAAAAAGTTTTAAACCACTACCAAAAATCCCGAAAACTGAAGAGGAAACAAAACACTACATAGATAGCCTCAAATTGAACCTCGAAAACAAACCAGTAGATACCAGAGACGTGCAATCTTACTATGATGCGCTAGAAACAACTATAACAAAGAGTTTGACTAGCCAAAACAATATTAAAAAAGAAAAACGACACAAAATTTTTAGCGAAGAAACAATAGCATTAATTAACAAACGCGGTGAACTAACTATACGAAAGAATAAAGATGTTAACACAAAGAAAGAACTAAGACAATTATATAAGGACACCGGTAAAGCGATCAAAAAAGACTACAGTAAGCACAGACAAAGGATAATAACAGAAAATCTAACCAAATTCAAAAGCACAAAGAGAGCACTTAAAGAGTTAAATTTAAGAAAAACTTGGATACCAAAATTAGATGGCCAACATAAAGAAATTAAAACAAGGCAGGAAATAATACAGCAGGCAACTACTTTCTACAAAGAATTATACAAAAACAAAGATAAAACCAGCAAGGAATCCAACGAACCACAGTACTGTGATAACACGGAAATAATTGAAGCGATAGGAAAGAAAGATATATACGCCCAGCTAAAACTACTAAAATTAGATAAAAGTCCTGGTCCCGATGGAATAACTAACGAAGCGTTGAAAATAGGAGCACCAGTTTTACTCAGACCTCTCACAGAATTATTCAATCGCATACTAGAAGCCGAAATCGTACCAAGACAATGGTGCACGTCAAACATCATACTATTATATAAAAAAGGAAACCATGTAGATATCAACAACTATAGACCAATCAGTCTACTGTCAAATATATACAAAATATTCTCATCTATAATTCTTAAACGCATAACACAAGACATTGAAAATGCACAGCCATTAGAACAAGCTGGCTTTCGCTCTGGCTTTAGTACACTAGATCATATACAGACACTGGAACAGGTTATAGAAAAATACGATGAGTTCAAAAAGCCACTCTATCTAGTTTTATCGACTACAGTAAAGCATTCGACAGCATAAGCCACAACTCTATATGGAAAGCACTTAAATATCTAAACATAAATTCGAAATATATAAACATTATAAAGTACATATACAACAACAGCACAAGTAATGTCATGCTAGAATCTAGAGGTGGTGCAATTAACATCGAAAGAGGAGTCAGACAGGGGGACCCCCTGTCACCTAAATTGTTTATTGCTGTTTTAGAAGATATTTTTAAAAACGTAGACTGGAAAACTAGAGGCATAAAAATAAACAACAGCTATTTAAGTCATCTCAGATTCGCAGATGACATAGTTATACTGTCTGAAAGAGCAGATGAACTACAAGATATGCTCCGCTCTCTTGCTTTAGCAAGCTCAAAAGTAGGATTAGAGATGAATGCTACAAAAACCAAAATCATGACAAACAGCATAGAACGGCCCATCAACGTAAAAGAAAATCATATCGAGTATGTCAACAGTTACATCTACTTAGGCAAACAAATATCTTTTTTGAAAACGCACAATGAAGATGAAATTGAAAGGCGAACAAACATAGCCTGGAAGAAATTCTGGTCACTCAAAGAAGTCCTAAAAGGAGAATACTCGATAAGCCTTAAGAAAACAGTATTAGACACCTGCATATTGCTCAGTCTACTGTATGGTTGCCAAAGTTGGATATACACGACAAAAGCAAAGCAAAGGATCACAACAACACAAAGAGCTATGGAGAGAAGTATCCTAAACTTAAAGAAAAATACAAAAAGTCAGAAGCAATGTAATCAGACAAAAAACAAAGATAACAGATGCCCTCACGCAAGCCTTAAAATTGAAATGGCAATGGGCAGGTCACGTATCGAGATACACAGACGAAAGGTGGACAATCAATGCCACGAGGTGGAAAGGGCCAATCGGGAAAAGAAGGGTAGGAAGACCGAGGAGACGATGGGCAGACGATATTACAGATTTAATAGGAAAGGACTGGGAAACTATTGGCAAGGACAGAGACAAGTGGAAAAGACTGGAGGAGGCCTTCACTCGAAGAGGGGTCCATATCCAACAAAACTAACTATTACTAACATTTAGACAGTAAGCAAAATATTACTAACAATAACATACTAACACCAAAATCTAAAATGTACAATAAGGATAAGGAAATAAAGGCTTTTTTATTTTTTATTTATTTATTTTATAATAAGGGGGAGAGCCTATTGCCGTTAAGAGAATACTTTGTCATGTGCTGTAAGGTTACTGTCGGATGGAGAACAGGTTTATCTCTAGTCGCCAACGATACCCACGGGATGAGATGGAGTGGCCACTCCACTCCACCGGGATCCAACACGGCATTGTGGATTTTCAATCGCTTCATCGAATGATACTGTCTGAAGTTTATGCAAATCTCATTCATCGAAATAAAACTACTTTTTAACGAACTCTATCACGATTTATTTGGTACCGAAACCGAACTGAATTGCCGGCCTAAATGTACGTAAGTAAAATAAAATAAGACGCAGGTTTTATTTAATCGTATCGTCGACTGTAAATGGAGTCAAACTGAACAGTTCTGGTTTAATCGAAGTTTATCTATGTTTGAAACACGACGTCTAGAGAGCGCTGTAGATATATACGATTTATAAAAATTGACAACATGCATTTCAGCACCAATAAACCACCGCATAATTTTTATTGGCATTTTATCCACCTTATGACATTCAGAAGTTGAATAACATTCATTTGAGATCCAATTCCTCGAAATCGGTCCAGGCGTGAGGCCTTTAGAGTAGAACAAAGAAAACTATACACTTTCGTTTACGATGAATGAGAAACTCGCTTTACTTACGAAGTGACTGCTATCTGACCTGAAAGGAAAATTTGTGCCTGTATTTTATCCAGTAATGAGCGAGGTCTCTTACACCCATACATGTTCATGTCAAGGCCAACCCTTCTGTTCTTCTTCATCTAGGCGTTAATCCCAGTCACATCCGAAGCGTTCACCTCGAAGTCTGGGGTCCGCTTTACTAACTGTCGATTTGACTGAACTTTGATATTTTCCGTGAAGCTACTGCCGCTGACTTGTGAGCCAGACCAGTTGTTAGACTTTTTAGGGCTCCACCCACATGTAACGAGTCACATAGATGTTCGTATGGCAACCAGATGAATGCAAATGACATATACATGCATACAACATGCACACATACAATATGCACTAAGCGAGCGACAAACCCGCGGCCACGCCTCCTGCACAGCGGTTGCATTCACTACCATTACGCCACAGAGTATGTCAAGTCAACCGAACCATCCCAACCCTTCTCTAACTATACTTAATACAACGCATCATATCTCAGCAAAAAGTAACTTAAACTAAAATCTAGTTCAAAACAAGAACATTCGTATTATAAACGCTATTTAAATGTTAATATTTTAAACGCTTAAAAGCGCACTAAAAGTTATTTCTTTAATTTGGATCAGTCTAATAACATTCATTTATGTATGTAATCTGTATTTAAGCTACACTAAAATTTTCCCTTTTGCTCCACAACTGTGGAGTGTTTCAAAACGGGGTTTGCCAGCAATTAGTTCGAAGTAAACGCTCACTTGGCTCGGCAGGCGACTGAAGGGTTAAAAATGAGCATAAAAATCTATATTTATGCTGCTTTAGACTTTAATGGTGAGTAGTAAGTGGGTTAAACACAAATATGATGTTGATACTGGATGACAATAATCTGTGTATGTATGTTTTATGTGTTTTAGAACGTAATATTACCATTTTTCTCGTAAGGGTAGCAGCAGAAAAGAAGGTTACATTTATAGTGGTATAATCAACCTCCTAAATTAGTGGTAATTCTATGGCCAGCGTACGATGAGTGTATGGGTTTGACATGTATTTTGATATTAATGATATAATTTGATCACTGTACTAAACGCCGCGTGGTTCCCGGCAGAGTAGAATTGGACCACCCCATCTCCTCCCATGCGGTGACGTACAAGGCGACTAAAGGATAAGACTGTTTAACATCAGACAGATATATACAGCTTAGACTCAGGCACAGATACAAGGCTTGAGTCAACAGTAATACCTGGAAGACGGCAATAGGCTCACCCCCTACTACGTGGGACCGAATTCAATGATTGGTGAAATGTGAGTGTTAATTCACCTCTGCCTAACCCTCCGGGGATAAAGGCGTGATTATATATAATTATGTATGTATGTATGTAATAAACGTCAAATTACAAAATGCTTTCAACCGCTACTTGTCTAGAGTGGTAAATCTGTACAGTTGTTCTGACAAGTCTTTTCAGTTGTCAACAATATTGTAGTCAGTGGTAGTTGACTTGAAAATATTACGGTATTAAAGGAGGTAGTACACGGCGGTATTTCCGCCCAATTGAGCAGTCCGACTGGGGAAGTACCTCCCCCCTACAGAATACCGCGGCTAAAATGACTTCGTGTTGTGTTCCCGGTCTTCGTTTGTCTTCTACACTGATGGCACAGAAACTCTGTACTTATAGTGCTGGCAGCGCAACTGTGACTCCTCTGGTGTTACAAACGTCCATAGGCCACGGTAACCACTTTCCATCAGGTGAGCCGTGTGCTTGTCTGCCACCTAAGTGGTATAAAAAAAATACTCATTCTTTCCAGGACAACTGTCTACGTTTTATTAACAAGCTCCCTAATAAGATTAGGGATTTACCTGTGAATAAGTTTAAAAATGTAGCTAAAAGTAAATTGTCCCAGAAAGGCTATTATAAAATTCAAGAATACTCGGATGATAAACAAGCTTGGATATGAGCTGTTCGCTCAACTATGCCACACAAGTAAATTTTTGTATTTAGATTACTTAATGATTGATGGATTTCTTGCCACTGAGTTTCTTGCCGGAGTCTTCTCAGGTCGGGGCCGCGTTTCGAACCGATGGTCCATTTGCTAAACTGGTTTATATGTTGCCTGTTGTCTCTACCTAACCCACAGAATAAAAGGTTTGAGTATATGTTTGCATTTAATTCAATAAAAATTGCGAAATGTTTTCTTTCACTTATCAGACAAAGAACAAACATTTACTAACATTACCGTTCTAGAAGTCCCCTTCTACTTAATACAATTACCACTAGACACTCCTGTTACATGCTTCTATACAAAAATGTCAATTTAAAGTGTAACTTATTCCAGTGAATCACGTATCAATGGTAATTTATTTCATTTAGCAAAGTGAAGAGCGGTCGTCTATGAATTATGCAGGAGTAGAATTCTTTACTGAGAACCTACCTTTGGCCACTTGTTATATTGACTTCTCAGTACCAGAATTTGTAGAGGTTTTATGTAAAAAATCTGTGTCAAAAAGGACTGAGGCCTTGACACTTCATTGTAAAGATTGTTTTGTTTGGATTTGAAATAGGAACATCATTATATTCGGCCAGGTTTTTTCGGAAGAGCGTTTTCTTTTAAAGATGGAAAGTTCTTAATTTGTTCGAATTTTTTTTTATATACATTGGGATTTTACTTTCGTTTTGGTGTTAAATATTTTGTACTATGTAATAAAAGAATTTAATATGGATTTTCATAAATTATGTACGTTGTACTGATTTAATGTTACAATAATTCTTGAAAATGGGTCTTTAGAAACGTTTCTAAGTGGTCCAATCATTATTGTCGACTATTCAGTTCCATTTTGTATCGCAAAGTTCGTTTTCCTGTGAAATTATAATTTCAAGACGAACGTACTTTACCGAGTGTTGCCATGAGTAAAAGTAAGTTGATAATAATAATAATCATATAATACACCTCTAGTAAAACATCCGAAAAACTTCAATGTGCCACATAAAATCTATCTAAAGTAGGCGCAAGACACTTTGTAACAAAACAAATTGCCAATATATCCTCACTATGACTTACGGGAGCAACACGAGGAAATCATTTTTATACATTTTCCCCAGAACCCTTAGCAGGTCGGATAAAACTACCTTTTTCCAACCTTAAGATTGTATAGAGGGCACTTTTATGGGGAAAATGTATCATGTGAGATCATATCTGATGGCAGAAATATGGCTATGGAAACTCTATTATGAGGATTTGAAATGCGCCATAGGATGAAGGTAGGTAATGTTATTGGTTTAAATACAATTATGGTATTTGAGAACAGCGATAGTTAATGCAAATTGTACAGTCAAGGAATAAAGCAGCTTAACCAATTCTTATTTATTGATTACTTTAGCTCTGTATTACAATTGAAAATTATGATGTCTCAGTTGTTTATTTCATACAAGTTTCCTTCTTATTTACCGTTTTGACGTTTATTAAAACGTACGTAATGTTACAGATAATCAAATGTCCAACTTTATATTATTTTGGTACAATAAAAGTAGTAATTACCGTAAAGACATTAAAAGTTATAAATCTAATTAATAATGGTCGAATGTGAACGACCCAGCGAACTAAATAAAGTAGTCTAAATAAATTAAACTCTGAAACTGAGCACAAACACCTCAATTTTAACGCTTCTAGTAAAGGCCTCAATTATATAAATGCGCCACACTAAATGCGTCACATATAAATGCGATCGCAGAGGAAAATCGTGTCAATAGGTACGATTTTACTTTGATCACAACTTACGTCTTATGACTTTTCTATATAATAACGTCTAATTGTAAAACTTCTGTCACTTTATTGTGTCTCAAAACTTAGTTCTCCAACTAGTCACTTAATTAGATTTAATATTTCAGCAGTTACACTCGGTGATGTTGAACTGCCTGTGACTTAAGGTCGATTACCATACTGCAAAGTTAATGAAAAGGCCAAATCTTCTCATAATAAGACGATCAAAATTTTCAATCTCCCAAATGTTAAAAACAATCACGTTTTAAAAAATATAGTCGTACGTATATTGTGCCAGAAAGGCTATTATAAAATCCAAGGATACTTCGATGATAAATAAGCTTGGAAATGAGCTGTTTGCTCAACTATGCTACTCAAGTAATTTTTTTGTATTTAGATTAAGTAGACTATGTGTATGTTTGTAAATAGACCAAAAAAAAGAAATGCCCGCTGAGTTTCTTGCCGTAGTCTTCTCAAATAGGGGCCGTGTTTCGAACCGGTGGTCCATTTACTGGACTGATATTCATATTCCTTTTTTGTTGACGTTTTGTAAGTGCTGATATAATGGTATTTATACAGAGTAAATGATTTTCAACTTTGACTTGACTTTGATATGTGTGTTTGCACTTGTATGAGTGTGTTGTGTGTGTGTGCATGTGTGGGAATATGCATATTTGTTTTTTTTTTTTCAACGCTATCTAGACCCATGGTAAGCATAGCTTAACTAGCTTGTGTTAAGGAATCTAGAATACGGATAAACATACTTAAATACTTTTTTTTGTAAATACATACATATTATACATAGAAACACCCAGACCAATGCAAATACCCATATTCATGCATACAAATATTTGCCCTGAGCGGGGATCGAACCCGCGCCTCCTGCGTAGCAGTCGCGTTCACTACCGCCACGCCGCAGAGGCTGTCATTGTTTTGGATTATGTATGTAGGTATATATGTTTGTTTGTTTGTTAAAGAGAATATGTGGGACAGTTTTTATTCATGCACTCATTGCTTCTGTATCTACATAGTTTAATTGAAGTAGCTATTGTGTGATTTTAGATTAAGTTTCTGTATATTTAAATTCTGAGATATTAAGTTTATTGTTGACTCTGTTATAAATACGTGTACTTATTATGTAATACTGCCTTCTTGCCAAAGCTGACCTATATAACTCCGTAAAACATATAGCTGCATTCCTACGGCTGGCACCCGCAAGGATGCTAGTGGTTTCTGAATGCCTCCTCAATGTAACTCGCAGTATAAATAGTGACTTCGCCGTTAGACACACCACACTCCTGAAACAAGGTGTCAGTATTATACCAGTATTCGGGGTATAATAGGAAGCGAGCCTATCCTCCGCTTGACGGCAATAGAATAGGCCCTTCTTATGTGGGACCGAAAATCATGGTTGTTGAAATGTGGGTGTTAATATACCTCTGCTTACCCCTTGAGGGATTTACAGGCATGAGTATGTAGTGTAGATCGAGACTGAATCTTGAATATCTTTGTGTGAATTAGCCTTCAGGTGAAGGTCTTGATCACACGCACCGAGTAGATTAGCGAAAGAGACTTTTACCACTCCACTTGGTGCATGTGGTTAAGGCATTAAGTATACATTATCAATAGAGGAGATCCTCCCATCTGCCAACGGTTGCCATACGCGTATACAAGGGCATTTTTTTTTGGATAGTTGGAGTCCTAATATAAAAAAAATTAGATAATCTGGTCTAGGCTTAAGAAAATACGTAAAATATCGCAGTTTGACTGTTTCATACTTAGATTGAAAATCGATCCCAACCGAATAGAGAAAAGGGTCAGATGAGTCTGGTCACTTTCCATCACTTTTGGTCCGTTATCCAAACAAAAGTAACTAAACATCCACCTCAAAAATCCACCACTATGAAACTTCTGTTAGTTTATTTACTATTCTATTACGCTTGCAGTAACATACGTTTCTCAAAGTTTGGGCTCACAACACCTTAATTACAATCCACCAGGTTCTGCTTACATAATGTGAGGTGCAAATATTTGTCACGCGGTTGTGTGTTCAGCGCGTGTACGGAGGGTATAACAATCCAGTTACAGCTATTCATATGCAGATCCCGCAGCTAGGCAGTGGTTGAAGGGTAATTTGGGAAAACATTGTTGTTCAAATCTAGTGGCTATATTTACATACATACATATTCGTAGAGGCACGATAGTCGTGAAGGGCTAACTAGAGATATATGATAATCTCTGTTTTGTGACGTTAGTGTATTTGACATCGATTACTAAATGATACACGTGCAGGTCTTAGATGTCATCCGCACACGGTGCAAAACATCCGATCAAGAACCATGCGGTTCGGAGACTCTTTCCTCTGTCGCACCATTAAGGCCTGGAATTCATTACCAGCTCACGTGTTTCCTTCTTCCTACAGTCCCGGGTCCTTTAAGCGGGGCGTGAAAAAGCATATGATGAGGACGTCAAGCTGAGTGTCACCATTGTCACACGGTATGTGTAAGTAATGGTGACCCTCTTTTCTGGGACTTTGCCTTCAGCTTACCATCAGGCAAGGCGAAGTCTAATTGACGTGTCCTATATAAAAAAAAAGTTTATATAGTTTCAGCGGAGTCATCAATAATCAATGTTTAAAAATGATTGCAACACCATTCATTGGCTCCGATAGTTCGGCTGAATATCAGTAGATTGCTCCCACCGGCGTCGCCGTAAGACGGATTTATGTACAGAAGAATTTGGATGGTTTCGGGTGAAGGTTCTGTGGCTTAGTGGTCAGAGCGTTCCTCCCTGTAAGGGAAATATTGCGGGTTCGAATACCGCCTGGATTGATTCAATTTTTTCTATATCATAATCGACACTACGTGAGAAGTCACGGGTTCGATTCCCACTCATTACATTTCTTTGTATACAGTGTGAGTGCTTTATTGTATAATTTGTGTGTATTAAAACAAAAATAAGTATGCAGTCTAAAGCCCGTATAAGAAAAAGGTTTGCTTATTTTTATTTGTGTAAAATGTCCTAACATATTTGTGTATTTATAGACACAAAGCCGCGGTGTTTCCGGCAGAAAATAATTTGGACCACTCCATCTCTTCCTATGCGGTGTCGTACAAGGCGACTAAGGGATAAGGCTGTTTGACATAAGACATGTATATATAGCCAAGATTCAGTCAAATACATGACTTAAGTCAGCAATAGTGCCCGGAAGACGGTAATAGGCTCGCCCCCTATTACGTGGGACTGAATTCAACTATTGGTGAAATGTGCGTGTTAATATACCTCTGCTTAACCCTCCGGGGATAAAGCCGTGATTATATGTATGTATAGACACAAACTTTTGAAAAATCATTGATTTATCTTACCTGTAAAGTATATATCTGAATCACGTTTCACAAGATAGTAGCATATTATGTGCTAGATTAGATAGCCGATAGAGCACTGTCTCCCAACACACATGCTTGTTTTAGCCTAGTTTAAGAGCCAGTAACAGTACCTCTTATTGAATATTGATACGCCTAGTTCTAAGACTTTTATTATAACATTTATTTCTGAGACAATAAACATTTGAAAGAATGAAAGTTGAGATGGATATATGTGTAGAAGAATTTTAGTCGAATTTCGGGCGAAGGTTCTATAGTTTAGTGGTCAGAGCGTTCCATCTGTAATTGAAAGATAGCAGGTTCGAATCCGGCCTGAACTGATCCTATTTTTCTATATCTTAATCAATTTGAATAAACATTTTTTTACACTCCAGTTTAAATATCTTCATATAACACATTTTTGTTAACAGGATATATTTTATAGACTATTCTATTTACTGTCAGATGAGGCATGACACTCACGGGAAGAGGTGGGATTATACTCTTATTTACGTTTCTACGAGCGAAGCAGCGGGCATAAGCTAGGTCTATGTTATGTTATGATTTGAGATTGACATGGTCATTCACAATACTAGCGTAAAACTCACCGGGATATTATATTTTTAAACCACTTAGATGGCAGACAAGCACTCGGCCTACCTAATGGAAAGTGGTTACCATGGCATATGGACGTGTGTAACACCAGATGAGCCATACTCGCACTGCCGACCCTGTAAGCATAGATTTACAATCTGTTACAAGCGCCATGTCATGGTTTCTCTACAAAAATAATAAACACGGTAAATATCTAGACGAGTTTTACACTAGTAATTACAAATAGCATATACCTACTAGTTACATTCTTAATTCTGTACTATATTTTAAAAAAAAAACGAACCTAAAAATTTACCGATCCCTATAACTAGAAGTATATAAATAATAATTTTCAAATCCAATGTTGTATTATGTATCATGTGTGACATGTAGCTGTTTTGATAACTAGTGTAAATATTTTATCACTATAATACGCAACTAGATAAGTCAGTGTTTCTCAACAATAAAAAATGTTTTATGAAAGTTGGTGTATTTTGTGCTCCAATATATATTGGGCTTGCTTGGCGCTAATACAGTAATTCTTCAGTGAGCTGTTTATTTTTCAGGGTTCCTGCCCTGAAAAATAAACAAATTCGTCATTAACTCTTTGGATATTCAAGTTGGATCCATAGTTCGGGGGTTTCCTACGATTACTCTGACGTGGTGACTTTTAAGGGAGCGATTGCTACCTGACACCTCAACTATCCTCGAGAGGAAATCATACAGAGCACAGTCATCCATATTTGATATTATAAACGTGAAAGTAAATCTGTGTGTCTGTCTGTTATGCTTTCACGCCTAAACCTCTGAATCAGTTCTGATGGAAATTGTTATTATTTACTTATGCTATGTTTGCACGCAATAGCTGATGTCCACGCGGGCAGAGCCACGGGCAACAGATAGTGGTCTAGAGACAAATTAAATAGTGAGTGCAGTGATTAAAATTACTGTCTCTAGTATTAACCAGTGTTCATTTTATTTTCATAGTTACGTTCATCATAAAAATGTAGTGCCATCACTTGTCTTAATGATAAAGGAAGGCATTATAATAAAACAACCATTTGCGAGATTGCTTCATAAATTTAATGTGAATGGGTCACTGTGGTGGATACCAGATTTAATTTTCTTAAATCTCGAGAAATTTAAAGCTAAGAGGCTATTAGATTGACACTAAACCCTTGCGTCTCTCTTTGTCTTTTGTTTTTGTCTTTATGCACGAAGCATTCACGATTCGTCATTGAATCGTTGTTAATATTCAAATAATGTATATTACTAATTCCATACTAATATTATAAATGAGAAAGTTACTCTGTCTGTTACGACTTCACAGCTAAACCACTGAACCGATTTTGATGAAATTTCTTACAGAAGTAGGTTAAACTTTTTCTTTTATTCACGCAAATGAAGCTGCGGGCAACAGCTAGTCTAGTAGACAATACTATGAGATATTTACGTGTCATGTAAAGGGATATAGAATGTTGTAGGAGGTAGGACACGACGGTATTTACGTTCTAATTGAGCAGTCCGACTGGGGAAATACCTCCACCCTACACTACTCCCAGCGGTGAGTATGGTAGCCAGAGCTCACTGGAGAGTTTTTGTGCTGGCAGTGGGAAGACCAAAGTCTTGTTCCTGATTTTGTATTCTGCACTGACGGCACAGAAACTCTCGTTTCTTAGAGGATTGGCAGCACGGGTCTGACTCCCCTGGTGTTACACACGTTCATAGGTCATGGTAACCACTTTCCATCAGATGAGCCATGTGCTTATCTGCCACCTTAGTTGTATAAAAAAATAGATTTAAACTTTTATTTCAAAGTCTCATTCTCAATTGCAAATAATTGTTTGAAATCTATACTAATTGTTATGTATTTCATATTATACATTTCATACAAAATAAAATTAGGGGGTCATTACATAATATTTGAAAACCAGTGGTCCTCACTAAACATATCTCACCAATATTACTCTACATGACACATTGGCAATGGTAGTTATCTCGCTGCCAAAACGTAAGTAGATGACCTATTAATACTGCCATAATTCTATATTATTGTGGGGTCTGAATAGTTTTATACAGGCTTGTTTTTGTTATTCATATTTCTTCGCCAAGATTACTGTTTATCATTGTGTTATTTATTTACTAAAATTTAGGTGTAAACAAATATTATAAAGGTGGACTTACCGCTTGTATTGCTGTATATTTTACTGCTGAATTCAAAAGTCAAAAAAATAGGGTTTATGGACCTCATCAAAATAATCAGAATCTGATTCACTCTCACCTTCAAATTTCAAATTCAAATTCATTTATTTGATTTCTGCTATTCTATTTGGCACACTTGCTGATAAATGAATGAATGTTTTTTTTATTTATAAGCAACAAAGGCTCAATATTTGTTAGTATTGCTTACCTATGTCTATGTTAGTAAGAATTATAAACATTTAAAAATCTACATATAATATATAAAGATTGAGGTTTTTTGTGTCAGACGACATTCACTCCCGTAAAATAGTACATTATGGTACGAGTGTGTAAAGTTGGTGATTACGCTGAGGCGCCATTGAGTTCCAAACCGACAGGCGAGTGTCTTAAGAGAGCCGAAGACTGTAATCATCAATAAACACGTGTATCGTAAGACGATTTTCAACGCACTTGCTCATAAAGTCGCTATAATTTCACCGCAGTTAGGCACATAAAATAAAACCTAAAATCAAACTGTGACTTTTTTTTAGCTATATTTCACGAGTGAGTTATAACTTTTTAAAATTTTATTGGTTGAGCTGCTTTGTTCTTAAAAAAGATCAGTAGTACAAATAAATTAATATACCTACTGTTGGATTTTTGATTTTTAACAATTATCTTTTCAAATTAAAATGGGGTCATGATATAGCATTTTGAAATCCTCGTGATAAACCCTTTAATATGAGACCATTATTGCAGTATACAAATTATTATTATTTTTTCTTCTTTAAACAATAGCGTATTTGGTAGGTACATCGGCCATATTGCTATTTTTCACGTGATTTATCTAATAACACTTTGATTATTGAAACAAATCTGAAAATATTTTTATTGAAGAAATCCGTCCCGTAGTTTGAAAGATATGAGGTAATAAAGAATACTACAAACAAAGGTACATACCTACAAGATACGCACGAAAAACATAACCCTTCGAGGCAGTCGGGTAAAAACCAAGTCAAGAAAAGACAGTTGAATAGACTCCGGACTCCAAAGTACGAGCTTCACATGAAATCAGGGAACAATGCGATAATGGTAATAATAATAATAATAAAATTTCTTTATTAAAGCATCTTTGGCTCATTGGGTTAGTAACAATTTCTTACATGGCTATGTTAGTTACAAATAATTTAAATAATAAATAAAAATAAATTTACAATAAACAATACATATAAACATAAAGTGCCACAAGGTTATCACTGAAGAGGAAACCCTGCAAGACCGATTTATAAATATTTTTATATGATGATTTATAAATGAAAGATTAACGACTTATATATTTTTTTTATTTATTTATGTAGGTATATCAACAGTGTATACACCAACATTGATGAGTCACAATGGTAAGGCATGTACTACACAAATTACAGATGCACAGAACCTTGAAGGTTTACAGGGACCAGGAGAATCAATAAAAGATGGTATATCGACCATTGTTTATTTCCTGTCCCACAATTATTCTCAGGGTAAATTCTAATATTACAACGTTACAACCTAACTAACCAATGCCCGGGACTTAACACACGCGAAATTATGATCTCCTTACCGCTATCCATGGAAATGGGTTACTGATAAAAGCCTATAGGTATGTTATTCCAAACTAAAAACTAAAATCTATACCTGTACCTTTTAGCCAGATCCGTTCAACCGATAAGGTGCGTCCACACGTTGTTCATATTTTTCACAATAAAACACACAACAAAACATTGTAGAGATTGGGTCTATGGTTTTTAACATTTTTTTTTGATGTTCGGCACTTTAGACACAGAAAAAAGTAGCTAAGGTGCTTGAAAAAGTATTATTTTTGTAAAGCGCTAAATATCATGGAAAAATTGTTGTGAAAAACCATAGAAATGTAAAATTCTAAATGTTTTGTTGCGTGTTTTAAGTGAAAATGATGCAAAAATCATGAGCTGTAGCCGTTCTTTTAAAACGTGATTGAATCACAAACATTTTCACGAACTTTCACAATACTCATAATATTAGCATGATATAATAGGATACATAAATTAAAATAATTGTCTAAATTATTATTTTTAACATGTCCCAGACTAGTTTAAGTGCCACTAAAACGTAATATCAAAACCTTTTTGCTCTATTTAAAGTACAATCTATCCCCGTTATCGGAATTCGGTCCCAAAACTAATATTGTATTCACGAAATGAACGAAAGATTAGTGGTGGACCATTCGGTGTACATTTACATAATGTGGTTATATCTGTAACAATGGGCGGTATTACAATTAGGTAGTAGTGGCTGGAGACCACAGCTTTAGAGTAAGCCAGATAGCGCGTGTGCATATTGAAAACCGAGCGTGTAATTTTATGCCCACCAGCGATGTCAGAATTTGATATATTAAGCTGATATTAGACAGTTCACGGTTTTTGAACTATCGCGGTGTGAATTCATAATTAATACAAAGTTTCTGGACTTTTCGCGATTAAATCTTGGAACTTAGTATTTCTGCCGACATTTCGGATGCGTTGCAGCACTCGTGGTCACGACTTAACTAGCTTACGTCGAGAGGTATGCGGGGAATATTTTTTGTGCGCCTATCCACCATTACTTTTATTACGAGCGTTTAGGCTGGCGACACATAAAAATAAGTAAGTTCCATGATTTAATCGCGAAATATCCCGAATCATTGTATAGTAAAATTATGAGTTCACTGATTAATCTATTTCGTCTTTCATATTTCAACTATTATTCAAAGTGACACATCTGAACATAAAATGAATCCATAGATGCCAATTGATCTCACTAATGAAAAGATCCCACAGTGTCTGATCGGTTCATTTATGGCTTTCAGTGTCTTTCACTCTCGCTCCGATTGTACATGTCCGGTTCCGTCATTTTGTCTCAAGTCATAGAGCCGACGGATGTCATGTGTCACTTTGATTTTTCTCTGTGTTGCATTTAAACTGATTCCACGACGACCCCCGACCTTTTACGAAGACATTTTGAAAGAAAAAGGTGATGACGATTTGCTTTACATTTACATAATGTTATTATATCTGTAACACCGTTAGATAGTAGTGATTGGAGACCACAGCTTTACAGTAAGCTACATACCGCGTATGCGTTTACTGGTTACTTTTTAAAACCCCGAAGAGTGTGAGCGAAATAGTATTACTTTCAGCGACTTCTCTCGCTAGTTCTATGCGTTCTAAATATTTTACTTTTTAATCTGAGACTAAAGCCTCTGGAATGCGCTTCCTCTTGAAATCAGGATGACAACCAACCGTGCTACGTCAAGTACAAGGTACGTCAGCTCCATAGTAGCCCCTATATGTTATCATTAGGTATACACAAATTTGGGTAAGTATATTATTATATGAATATTTAAGTAATATTTTATTATGTAAAAGTGTATCTATGGATTTCTTATGTATTATAGTATGTATGTATAATGGTCTTATTATTGTGTACATCGATAATATATCACAAATTAGAACAATATCAGTGTAGTCGGTAAATAGATTATCATTTTACCACCTTCCTCAATGTATCTCTGCATCAGATGATGCCTTTATACAGGTCCGCCTTTGCATAAAGTTAAATAAATAAATAAAACTAGAAAAATCGTAAATAACGTAAATCGCAGGTTCAATGAAACAATATCATTTTAGGCTTTTGAACTTCAGGATTTTGAATATTCGGTATTTAAAATTTTCGTTATTTTGAAATACGGATTTTTGACCATCAGTCTTATGATACGTAAACGCGGTAACTACACACAACTACACCTTCCAAAGTGTACCTATAGGACAATAGTATAGATTAAACATGGCTGAACCAGGAAAGTAGGCTTGTGGAAAGCCAGTACGGTAACACACAGCGATAGACGTCTTGTGATATCTGGCTTATTTTAAGTCTATGGTATTCGTATTAAACTGTAGACAATAATGACTGTAGGTATTGCGCATTCATCTTTGACAGAATTGGTTAGTCCATACGTTAATTGCGATTCGCGGTATGAGTTGCAAAATTTAAATTAGGAAGCGAGTTTTTTAGATACTTTTATAGGGAATTAAGATAACAAAAAGTATTTGAAGGAGAGAAAGAAAGCATCATTTAATTCTTAGACGAGTCTTATAGTATTACTGAACAATTATTAGAGCTTTTTTTATATAGGACACGTCAATTAGACTTTGCCTTGCCTGATGGTGAACTGAAGGCAAAGTCTCAGAAAAGAGGGTCACCATTACTTACACATACCATGTGACAATGGTGACACTCAGCTTGACGGCATCATCATATGTTTTTTCACGCCCCGCTTAAAGGACCCGGGACTGTAGGAAGAAGGAGGAAACACGTGAGCTGGTAATGGTAATTTGGCCTTTTTTTTATACCATATTGTGACGGAGAAAGAATACAAATATCACCACACCATCTCATCCCAAGGGTGAAAAATACGCAGGCGATATTACTGAGAGAGAAGCAAAACTTGAAATAAAACCTTGTACCAACCCGTCTGGCCAGTGTGGAAACAGTAGACAAAGGCCTCCCAACATTGGAGGAGGCCTAGTCCAGATTGGCTAGTAGTTTTGTTTGTTACTACAAATGCTACAAATAAAATACTTATGGATTTAGTAAATATGCTTTAACGGAATATGCATTTTAATCATTGTAAAAATTACCTTTAACATTATTATAAAAATTAAAAGTATACCATTGTAATTTATTTATATAGGACTCGTCAGCCCATGTTAAAATGGTGATTCTCGGCTTGTTATATTATGAAATTAAATTTTATGTAAAATACTCTTCTAATACTTCAATAACGAAACATGGATAGTGGATAACAATAACTAATTCAAAATTTAAATTTAAATATTATATAGATAAATTCGGAGTAATATTGTATCGCTTTTAACATATTGTTTTCGATCTTACAAGTAAAAGCCCTTTGAGATTGCGAGAAATAACATCCATTAACAGTCTGATAGGCTTTGGCAAAGGTAGCTATTTAAAGTAATAACAAGATGTACTCGTAGACATCCATTAGAGCCCTAGGCCAGAAAATTGCTATATGTCTTGCTCATGTAATTACGCGAATACCATTTGCGGTGAGACACGCCACGCGACAAACTGTTATGTGGAGAATACACTTTGTTAGAATGTTCAATTTAAATAACTTAGGAGTTTTAAATTTTGTAATAGTTTATGAATTTTCAAATTTGGAATACATAATTGGCTATTAAAATTCGAAATTTTAAAGACTTATAAAAGGAAATGTATTTGAATTATGCGACATTCACAAGAATGGTGTAGTCACAATCTGTCAAATTCTCGAAATTTAGATATATTTAAAAAAATATTCTACAACATTCTACACATTGCATCCATGGTAAGCATAGTTTAACTAGCTTGTGTTATGGAATTTAGATAGATAGATAGATAATTCTTTATTGTACATCAAAAGATTTACAGTAGGTATCATGTATACAGTTCAATGTACAATGGGCGGCCTTATCGCTGAAGCGATTTCTTCCAGGCAATCTTGGGATGGACAGTAATGTCATATAATCAAATGATATGGTAATCTTAAATAGATAGTGTATTAAAAACAAAAGAAAGAGAGAAAAGTATAAGTAAAATAAAATTTATATACGGCTTTACACAAAGTATTATCAACACTAATACTGATATACATATACTATAACATACAAATAGATATATAATGTAAATTTAGCATGCGGATAAACATACTTAGATACTTTTTTTTTTTGTAAATGCATACTTATTATACCTAGAAACACCCAGACCAATGCAATTATTTACACTGAGCGGGAATCGAACCGGTATATCTATGTGAACATAGCATTTGACGTCTCCTTCCCCTTTAGTAGCACTGCGCTACAGGCTCCCTCTGATAAGATTAACTTTAAATTGAAAACACTTGATTACTTTACCAAATTTATAGACATAAATACGAGGCATCATAATGTTAAGATATAAAATAAACGGCTGGTTCAACTACCTTCAAGACGGTTAGCTGGAGGCTGGTCAGACAGCAGTTGCTTCTATAAAAGCCGGGCACCCAAACCAAAACTAGGAGAAGGAGTAAGCGGATGCAATATTCGAAGGTAAAAGTCTCAGCAAACGAAAATAGCGTTATCATTATGATAATAGCATACATTGGTATACCCTGAAAACATTACACTTCTTTTTGGGCATTTTGTAAAAGTTAAAACATAAATACTGTCACAGTGTACATTCCTCTTAAGATGTACAGCGAAGGCGCTGCTCAAGTATTTAATAACATAGGTGAGATGGCGATACTAGACACGGGAAGGCAAAGCAATTATTAACTCGGAGGTGTGTCGGTGACCTCATAATTATCAGGTATCAATCATGTGGTTGCCTTTAATTATAATAAATAAATTTAAAAAATAACTAATACGCATACTAAAATAAGTGGGTAAACTACTAAAAAAATCAATCAATTTGGGTATTTTTTGGCAACCTCCGTGGCGTAGCGGCAGAGCATTCGACTACTATAGAGGAGGCGCGGGTTCGACCCCGCTCAGTGCAAATATTTGTTTGCATGCATATGTATATTTGCATTGGACTGGATGTTTCTATGTATAATATGTATGTATTTACAAAAAAAAGTATCTAGGTATGTTTATCCGCATTCTAGGTCCCATAACACAAGCTAGTTAAGCTATGCTTGGGTAAGATAGCACTGTGTAGAATGTCGTGGAATATTTGTTTATTCCTGTAGTTAAAATAAATTATTTAACTGAGCTCAATAAATTAAGAATATATAATTTTTTATTTATTTTTAATCATCCACCCAATCTATAATAGTAAATAATTTGACTATTAAATAATAAAATAATGTCACAACGAATTATTTCATAGAAGTCTCCTTACAACTTTCCGATTTGATGTTTAGTAAAAAGTAATTAATTTGACTAGTCAGTCAAATATCCAATTAGCCTATGTGTGTCCACTGCTACAGATAGGCCTCTCCCCATGTAGGAAGGCTTTGGCCTACTGTTTCCTCCCTCGCTAGACGAGTACGGGGTTATATTTCATCTATGTATTTTTCCGTTAGTCGCCTTTATCAACACCCTTCGCATGTGATGGGGTGGTGATTTGTATTCTTTCTCCATCACCACACTGACGAACGAGCTAAAATGTATAAAACAATTATGAGTAGAGAGTAGAGATTAGTAGTGAACATGACTGCATCGCAAGGGGCGAGATTCAATTCCCACTCAGTGAATATAACAATGTGAATAATGTCTATTTATTTGCGATTTATTTGGTCTGGGTGTTTCTGTATCCCGGAGAGTTCAGCCTGGCAGTCGTTACGAGTAGTTGGAGGTCAGACAAGTCCGACTTGTCTATAGTCTAACGAACATCGAAATCCAATTGATTGTGGAGGTCAGATCATAGTCGCCTCACGCAAAACATCGATTTTAAGCCGCATCACAATTAAACTGGATAGGTTGACCCCATCTGAATTGGAAAAAAAGAGTCGAAGAATAATAACATAACATAACATAAACTTACGCCTATATCCCGGAAGGGGTAGGCAGAGGTGCTAGTACCCACATTTCGCCAGTTTATGTTTAGGTCCCAATGTAATAAGTGGCGAGCCTATTGCCATTAACCGGGCACTTATAAACCTGCGAAGAATAATGTCATTGATAAAATACAAAATTATATTTATTTATAAAAAACAAAAAACTACACTTTGAAATCCTCCAAAATCCAGTTAAAAGATACCGTACACCCAAAATAATAAAAGTGTGTTCGAAATAAAGAAAAAACAGCAATGGTTTATGTAAAAACCCATTACCTATACCGAAACAACCCAACTTTCAAAAACAAAAGTTCACCGGTCCATTTATTTCACACCGGGCTGGTTGTCACGTATTTTATTCATGCACACGTCTCGTGGGCAGTAAAAATCCTTTAATTGATTACTATAGATGCGTTGCCGTGTTTTACCGGTTTAAATTCACGATTTCGACCATTTCTACCGCATGGGCTTTTCATGTGGGTATATTTTATATGAATTTTACTCAGTGTGTGTCCGTTGTAAAAGAGCTTTTTGATGAGTCATTTCTTTCCATAACACTCAATATTTTTGAATTTATAGCTTACTGTTATGACTCGAAATAATATTATACTCTGATTAGATTTAAAAGGATTAGTTTCTTTTAGATAGATAGATAGATAACTCTTTATTGTACACCGATAGATTACAGTAAAACTTGTAGGTAGCATGCATACAGTTTAATCTACATTGGGCGGCCTTATCGCTGGAAGCGATTTCTTCCAGGCAACCTTGGGATGGACAGTAATGTAATAAGCAAAAGGTTTGGTGTAGATTAGCAAATAAACTAGAAACTAGGTGTATTAAAACAAAAAGAAAGAAAGATTTGAGAGAAGTTTAAATAAAGTAAAATAAATATACAACTTTAGCACATACACACATCAACAAAGTCTAGGGAACAAGGACATTTCTAGTTTTTATTTAAAAACCCTTTCTTGTAATAGTGAGTGTTTTATATCAATAGAAGGGTATTTTTATACCGTTTTTAATTTTAATTTTAATAAAAACATTCTCATTTCAATTTTTTTTTTTAAGAAAGAATTGATTAGTGCCGATATTGAGTATTACAACCTTCTATGATTAGGCACAAAAATAACGAGGTAGTAAGAAATACAGTAATTAACCGTACTTTAAACGTTTTTAATAATCTGTAGGACCTCCTAAAGCATTAGCAACAGCTCGACAACGGCGTGGCATACTTAGTATGAGATTGTCAATCATCGTCTGTGGAATATGGCTCCATACACTGCGAAGGTGTAAAAAAAGTTGTTCTTCAGTGTTCAGATTTTCCAAAGAATCACTGAAAGCTCTTCTCCCAAGCAAATGCCAGGCATGCTCTATGGGATTGAGGTCAGCAGACTGAGCAGGCCATTCCAACGTCGTAATATTGTGCTCGCTTAACGCATTGACCACTACCCTCCCTACATGAACTACCTTGCATGAACATAAAATCTTGACCGAACTGCTGTCGATGAGGGATTACCATGGGGTGTATAACCTCCTGAATGTATTGGTTTGCATTCAAATTGCCCCGTATCCAAACGAAGTCGGTCCTTCCACCAAGGCGAATTCCAGCCCATACCATGATTGTTCCACCTTGGTAAGGATGAACTTCTTGCGGATTCTGGAGATGACTCCGACGTCCAGGAACTCGCCATATACGCACTCTTCTCGAATCAGGATGAAAACCGAAGCGAGATTCGTCGGAAAACAGAACCCGTGCCCATTGATGGTCGGTCCACTGTAAATGTGCGTTAGCCCACAATAAGCAACGACCTCGATTTCCACATCGAAGAGCTGGAACCCTAAGCTGTCTGCGAGCATGAAGATTGGCTTCGTGTAGTCTTCTCCTGACATTTTGATCGCTAATAACCACTTGATGCTGAGACTGGAGGCCTGCGACCAACTGACGAGCAGTAATCGTGGGTTGCCGCCTTGCGGAATTTTGCAAGAAACGATCTTGTCGCGGGGTAGTAACCCTATTTCGTCCCCTGTGACGTTCGGCAACATCCCCTGTAGACCTGTAGCGTGCCCATAATCTGCAAATTACGCTTGGTTGGGTGTTGACAGCATCCGCTACGTCGCGTTGAGTTCGTCCAGCTTGCAGCATACCAACAGCCCTTAACATCTCTTCGCGACTTAAATGACGACGTGACATGATGACTACAGTCACAAAAATGCACAAACCATACGTAAAAGACGTATTATTGATAATAAACGTTATTTACAATCAAAGAAAATAATTTTTATTTTGCCTCAGAGAAACTGCACAATCAAACACTTTTAAAAGTTTTCCCTCAGTATTCGAAAATCATTACTTATTTAAATTTATTTTTAAATTTCGAACAACTCTGTAATCTACTTTATTCTATTTTTATTTATTGGCTGCCGGTTATTTGCAAAACAAGATTTACACGAAAAAAAAAATTCGGTGATCTTGTTCTCTAGACTTTGTTGAGGTGTTTATATAAATATACGAAGTAGATAGTAAGTACATACTAATAAGAAAGGAAAACAGTGAGCATATTAATTGTGAGCTGCCAGTGCTGTCACAGTGTTCAAAATGATAGGTAGTAGTCCTTTACCATTGTTTTAAATACGTTTAGGGATTTTGCTTGTCTGATACTCAATGGCAATGCGTTCCATAAGCGCACAGCCTTGACAGAGAATGACTTATCAACAAAATCAGTTGAACGCATTGGCATTCTCAGCGTCAAATTCTCTGATAACCTCAAGCATCTCGTATGTGTGTCATGGAGGAACTGGAATCGTTCTATGAGATAAGAGGGAGTTTAGTTAGTAGTTAGATGGATTTTTATTTTATTTTTTTAATTTTTTTATATAATATACTCCATTAAATATACTTCCATATTTTATAACGAACTAGCTGTTGTCCGCGTAGTTGTAGATGTCGATTATCCAGACAATACATAACCTATGTGTTTTCTCAAGGTCTAATCTATCCCTATACCAAATTTCATCAAAATCGATTTTACTGTTTAGACGTGAAAGTGTAACATACAGACAGACAGAGTTACTTTCGCATTGATAATTTTAGTATGGATTCGTGCAGACATGACTATTTGCACTAAGCGGGAATGAAATCCGCAACCTATGACACGGCAGTTAGAGGTTTATAATTACTAGTGGCGAAGGGGGAACATTATCAAAAGGGAAGTTGGTGCAAAAAATAATATAGCGATAAAATTTGTCATGCATCACGTGATCCATTAGTAAGACGGCAGGAATCGGGTCATAGAGACCTCTCACCACTTATAATTACTATACAATATATACAGTTAATCTCGTAACAGTTAAGAGAAAAACAACATTTATATGAGAACTTCTTAAAAAAGTTATCGAAAAATCCATCAATCAACATTTTTTATTATTATTACTACACGTTATCACTACCCTATACCAGTACACTAACGGACTTGGCCTCTCCCAATGTTGGGCGGCTCTGGCCTACTGTTTCCACGCTAGTCTGACAGGTTGATACAGGATCTTTTTTTGGAGTTTTCCTTCTACCGCACTAATATTTTTCCGTTAGGCGTCTCATACGACGACACTCGGAAGACATGGTAGTGATACTTTTTTCTTACTCAGACGAAATACGCATAATCGAATAATCCCCACGGATAATCGAATAATCGTAAAGTGGAATGGAATTTTATAATGAGTGAGCGGTGAGTAGGATAGCGAGAGCTCACTGGAGAAATTGTGCTGTCAGTGGGAAGAATAAAGGCTTGTCCTGCTTTGACTTCACAGAAACTCTGTACTTACAGGGTTGGCAGCGCGAGTGTGACTCCTCTGGTGATACAAACGTCCATAGGCCACGGTAACCACTTTCCATCAGGTGGGCCGTATCTGCCACCTAAGTGGTATAAAAAATAATGATTTGGTTTGGTAGAATTCTAAAATAAAACATCTACTTTAAGAACATTATTTACGAAATGTACATATACATATACAATTCATAAATAAATACGTAAACACATGAATGTATTGTATGTAGAATTGAAATGTTGTACACAGAATTCTAAAATTCTGCGGTACAACGGTTGTGTTCTGTTTTATTCGCAATGGTGAATGTTTCGAGCTGTTTGCAGATAAAATTTCATTATAAATTTCAGAATAGATTTGGGAATTTCAATGTAGTTATAGTACTGTTAGCCTTCGATCGTTCGCTCACCTCAAATATCCTGCCAATACCAGAAATGTAAATGTTTGTCAGTCCCCTAGTGGTTAAGGAGTCGGTTTTACGACCGAGAAGTCACAGGTTTGAATCCTGTTTAATTACACTATCGATATGAATACACTTTTTTTTTATTACGTGCGTAAAATCCCCACGGATACCTCCCCACCGGAACCGGTGGAAGAGGTTATGTCGGACTCGAATCGACTAAAACGCACGCCGCCTGTGAGTCGTTTTGGTTGCCGAAGGTGAGGTTGACAAGCATATCCCTCGCACCCCGGCCGACCCAGGGCCATCTCTTACGATCTGGCCCTCTCCTCGGGTGTGTGGGGACTACAGAGTCCCCAACTCGTCCCCGGGAAACGGGGAGGCGCGCCGCCGCCGCGGCTTGCTTCTGAAAGGGTGACAGGCGGCTCCACCAGTCACCCCCAGGCCTGCGCTCATCCCATGAGCGCAGGTCGTTCATCGACCTCCGACGCCCGAGTTGCCTTCGTACGTGGGCAGCTTGGCTTGCGATCCTTTGTCGCTCCTGCTGCCGCTCCCACCCCGCCTCCTCCTTCACGAGCATTACTTGCTCGGAGAAGGAGGAACCGGCCGCCCACACATCCGCACAGTGGACCATCGCCGCGAGCAAGGCGGAGAGCGTGAGAACCCTCACTCCCAAGGCCGCCACAAGCTCCCGCATCGGCGTCTCATACGCCGGACACTCGGTGAGCGTGTGCGGCTCCGAGTCCTCACTCGCGTCGCAGTGATGTCACTTGGACGTTGACTCTTTCTCCATCCGACGCAGATACTTTCCGAAGTACCCGTGCTCGGTGACCATATGCGTCAGATGGTACGAGAGGCTGCCGTGTGGCCTCTCTAGCCACTCCCCCATGATGGGTCTTACCGCCGCTACTACGGCGCGCCCTGCGCCTGGTCGCCCAAGTCGTAGCTACCATTTCGTCACCATATCCCTGTAGAGCCGGGATCTCACGGCCCGAATTTCTTCGGGCTCGGGATCGCAACCCCGCTCCCGCGCCGCCTTTCGGAACCGGTATAGCGCCGAAAGGGATCTCGCTTCCAGGATCCGATGTGAATACACTTGTAACGAGAAATGTATACAATAATTTCGATAAGGAAACAAGCGATATGCCGCCGATCGCAAAAATAGTAGATAGGACATGATGGTATTTCCATCCAACTGAGTAGTACCTCTGCCGTAGAGAATAACGGGTAGACCAAGGGTTTGTCCTTCTTGACCTTCTGCACTGCCGGCACAGAAACTCTCTGAGGCACCGGTAGCCCACGCAACGAAAAAACTGTCACTTTCAGGGCTGCCACTAGTTCCCGTCTCGGCGTCTCCCACGCCGGGCACTCAGTGGGCGTGTGCAGCCCCGAGTCCTCGATTGCGTCGCAGTGGTGGCACTCGGACGTTGGCTCTTTCCCGATCCCATGCAGATACCGCCCGAATCACTCATGCATCACTAGTGTCAAGCTATCAAATACCTACCCTCTATATCATCACCGTTATTATCATGGTTTTAAAAAAGTGTATTAAATGTAGAACTAATATCACGAAAAAATGTCCGGGTCTAGAATGTAGCAGGTGTGAAAAGGTCGTTCATGCTACAGTTGAATGCGCCAAACTATCGTCGAAACAGCTTACAGCTCTTCGAGCATCGGACGAATTAGAATGGTGTTGTAATGACTGTCTGCAAAGCACGAGCCGGCGCACTTCTTTCTTCATCCCGGAAGAAGCTGAAGAAGTCACTGATCTTGCTCCAACTGATGTGAGTAAGCTCATGAAGAACCTAGCCGCTGAAATAAAAAAAACGATCAGAGACGAACTTGAGGGATTTCAACAATCCCTGGAATTTATCGGCGATCAGGTAACAAATATGGAAGAGATGCTAAGAAATCAAAACAACAAAATAAAACAACTTGAGAATAAAAATATTGAATTAACGAACGCCAAAAAGAATCTCGAGTTGCGCCTATTTGCAATGGAACAACGAATAGAAGAAGCTGAACAAAAACATCTATACACCTACGTTGAGATTGCAGGTCTGCCGCCCGTTCCGAACTCCGACATTTTAACTACAACGAAAAAAGTAGCAGCCAAACTGGAGGTTAGTAGCGATACCATACACGACGCGCGCCAGGTCACAGGACGAACGGAGAGATCCGGATACCTCGTAGTTGAACTCAGTACCAAAGCTGCTCGCGAAAAATGGTTATCTGCTGCAAAGTCAAAAGACCTCACAGTAGGTGATGTGTCGCCCTCAGTACCCATAGAAAAAGCAGCTGAAAAAATTTTCGTAAGAGAATCCCTGACCAGAAATATGAAAACTCTGCTGTACCAAGCTAAAAAACGACTCAAGCTACCAACCGGTCCATTCAAGTACGTATGGTGTAAGGCGGGAAAGTAATACGCTAAAAAAGGCGACGATAGTAAAAATGTTGAAATAGTCCGGTCTACCCACGACATAGATAAACTTCTGAACTCGCGCATATCAAACGTATAAAAAATAAATTATAGTAAATAATTGTAAAGCATAGTAATTTTGTGTCCAAATTTTGCTTAGTAAAATTCAATCCATTAGATAAAGATTTACCTATTTCTCAGGAATTGTTCAATTGTGTCAATATAAACTCATTTTTTAATTGTGTACCTACGAAAAACATTCATCTGTCGTGCCTTCATGTGAATATAAGATCGATGCTCAAAAACTATCCAAAATTATTGCAAATTATTAATTACGCTACTCAGTCCATTGATTGCATTGTACTAACGGAGGTAGGAATCTCTGATAAAATCTCGCAGTTATTCTCTATTCCTCATTATCGAATGTACTCACAGCTCCGCACGCACAAAAAAGGGGGTGGTATAATAATTTATATTAAAAATAACTTAAAATTTACACCGAAAATACAAAGAACTCATACTTTCGAATTCCTTGGAGGTATACTAAAGACATCTTATAATGACACCATAGCTATATGCGCTGTATACAGACCACCGTCCTCAAACAAACTGTTATTTATAAAAGAGTTACGTAACACACTGAGTACACTCCCTACTGGCACAAGCATGGTGATCATGGGTGACATGAACATCGATCTTAGATTGCACACATCCGCTAAAACATTGTATATGGACATGCTGTCCGGGTGCGGTTTAGCGTGTGGTATTACTGACTACACTCGAATAGAAAAAAGAAATGATAAAATAACAAAGTCATGTATTGATCACATATTTACGCGAGTGCACGCGTTAATACCGTACACGGGGGCACTCGATACTGTTCTGGCTGACCACCGTACTACTTGCATTTGTCTCGCTGGCAGTGGCAGGCCGTGTGGCCGGCGTGTGATACAGGATGCGCCAGTTACAAAATGCATATATGACAAAAAAATTGTATAGCGAGCTAAATAGCTTCAGTTGGGATGATACATCTAGTTATACTACTGTGGAATCTATTGTTGAATTCATTAAAAATGCTTTTACACATTCCCTAGAGACGTCGCAACGTGTAATTAATTTAAAAACTAAAAGCAGAAGACAATTACCTTGGATGAATAAAAATCTTATAAAACTTTGCGAAATGAGAGATGAATGCTACAGGAATTGGAGAAAAGATCCGCATAATAATATCCTACATTTAGAATACAACAGGCTGAGAAATAAAACACACAAAGCATTAGAATGGTACAGGAATAAATATAATACATAAATATTGGTTGCGCCGATGTAGAAGCTGTATTTCTTGACGTGGAAACACACTCTTTCTATACCCGTCTCCTCTCCCGCACTAACCATAGAATAGGACTAGATAGCTTCCGTCCGCCATTTGTGATATAGACACCCAGTCTCGCTTTGAACTAGCCAGCGTAATGACGGACCGCGCTCGCGTCTCTCAAAAATGATTAATATTTGTTACATTTTTACCGCTTCATAGACCTTTACCGATCGGATTGTGCCTCTCGTGTGTTCCTCAAGTGATCTAGTGATGCTGACGGCAGCTCCTGAGCAAGGAAGAGAAGATCCGTGTACCGGCTGCGATGAAAACACGTGTGTCGTGAAGGTTAGTGCATCCTCTCCTAATTTCTCGGGTTGCATTCATTGCTTGGATCACTCCCGCGGCAACCCGACCACCTGTCTTTTGTGTGTAAAGCGTCAATGGAACAGTTAGCTACTTCCCGCAATACAGTCCATTACCGCACTCGGCCATGCGCCACTATTTTTGGTCCGGATCGAGCCGGATTCTTAGCCGTAGTTCGTATTTTGTTATTATTCTAATGGGAATGAGCGCACCGCACCTAAGTGCCTGGTTATTTTAGTAGAAAACCCCGCATCCAGACATTTAGGCTTAGAATTTGTTGTCCGTTCGCCGCTGGCTCGCATTGTACCTACCTAATACATAAATAGGTTAGGTAGCGTATCAACACTCAGTCGTAGTTTGCAATTTTCGCACCGCACCTAAGTGCCTGGTTATTTTAGTAGAAAACCCCGCATCCAGACATTTAGGCTTAGATCTTAGGTATACTAGACACCCTAGTGCATAGGCACAGTGTAATACCTAACGCATTTGGCTTTGTTTTGTTTTTTTCAATTACGTTGTTCTCGGCTCGCGTCGTATTTGCCTAGTACCTGCGTGGGTAGACACGTGGCTGTACCTACCTCGCTCGCATCTCATCCCAATTCATACGAAAGTATTTTAATTTGAATAGATATTACGCAATACTTAATCTCTGAAATAATAGTTGAACCTAGACAGCGACCATCGCGTAGGTACGATCTTGTTGCTATGCGCGTTAGTTCAAGCTTGCACTGGCAGTTATAAGTACCTACCTACCTACGGTTATCGCTCGCGCCGCCTCGCTGCTCTGTACCGCTAAGATTAAGTCATTTCATATTTGTTGTTTACCTCACTTTAGTTTGAGATTTAATTGTAAACATGTCCCCAAAGGTTGATAGGACCGGTAAGGTTCAATTGAAACTTTTAAACGCTAAAAAAGAAATGATTTACTCTCGCGTACAATCGATTTATGATAATGCACTTAAAACCTCTGATTTGGTCATCAGAGATTCGTTCTTGTGTTCTATAGAAAACTTAGATAGTCTACGCGCGGATTTCGAAACCTTAGTACATGACATCAACGTTTTAGAGTTGAATTTGAATCCCGATTACTCAGTGAGTTATCAGGCCTTGTCGTCGTTTGACGATTTGTATTGTCGTATCAAACGCGTCGCTAGGAGTTTGGAGAAACAGGCTGACCTACCCAACCCCACTCGCGACCGACCTAAGTTGCCACCAATTCAAATACCCGAATTTGATGGTAACATTCGCAATTGGTGTCTATTTATAGATAGTTTTGAGAATACAATAGATAAGAACGATTCGTTGACAGATCACGAAAAATTGCATTATCTCGTTGAAAAATTGACTGGTAAAGCTATAACCGTTTGCGCTGGAATTACGTTTAGTGCCGGGAATTATAATTTAATTTTAAATACTTTGAAAGCTAGGTATGAGGATAAAAGATCGGTAGCTAACGCCTATTTAGATCAGATGTTTGATTTGAAATCTATTACGGCATGTAACGATCAAAACTTAGAGAAATTTCTAGATACTTTCGCGTCAGCTGTTCGCGCCGTAAAGAACCTAAAGATCGATGACCTCTGCGACTTCGTATTTTTGTATATGGGTTTAAGGAAATTAGATTCCGAAACCATTCGTTTGTTTGAGTCGGATCATCGCGGCAATAAAATTCCTAAGTTCGAAGACTTAGAAAGTTTTGTTCGCGAGCATATAAAGGTATTGCAACGCTCTTCATCGAAACATGAAGGCGCGAAGATAGTTGTTGATTCTGCACGCAAAGTAGATGCGTCATCGAAGTCACTGAGGTCAACTCATACTTATGTTAGTACCGCACCAGCACATGTACAATCACCTGTTTGCTCTTTGTGTAGTACTCATCATTCGCAACTGTACAGGTGTCCTGGTTTTCTAAAGTTGTCGCCTAGTGATCGTTATAAATTTGTTCGCGCTAATAATTTTTGTTTTAATTGTCTCGGTACTAAACACCGCGTTGTTTTATGTAATAGTAGAAATAGTTGTCGCAAATGTCAAGCGAGACACCACACTTTGCTTCATTTTGAGAATAGTAATGCCGCATCCAATGTGAGCACGGTTGGCTCGTCGAGCGGTGACACACGGCGGCCTGCGCCGCAGCCGCAGCCCGCGCTCGCGCGCGCTCCGGCCCGCCCGGTGACCGCCGCGGATGACGTCACCTTGTGTTCGTTCTCCGCTAGTGCTGCACTCACTACTGTGTGTCTTGCGACCGCTCGCGTTGTTATTGTTGATGCATTAGGTAAGCCGCGCATTGTTCGAGCGCTGTTAGATGGCGCTTCGCAAAGTAATTTCATTACTCAAGATTGTTGTCGGCGTCTTGGTTTCAATGTTGATAAGCGTTCAACCCGCTCAGTGGTGAAGGGTTTTGGAAGCTTACAGTCAGCTGTTCGTGGCACCGTTAAAACAAGGTTTAGATCTCGTTTTAATAATAATATTTGGTTTGACATGGATTCGCTCGTTATAGATAGAATAGCTGAACAGTTGCCTACCGTCCCGGTTGACACGTCTTTATTAACGAAATTTAAAGACTTGCCTTTAGCAGATGAGACTTACGCTGTTCCTGGAGTCGTCGATATATTGATCGGCGCTTCGATTCTCCCGCACCTCCAGTTATCACGTAAGGTTCAAGGGGGACCGACGTACCCCGCTCCGCACGCACTGGAAACAGTTCTTGGTTTTGTTATAATTGGTTCCGCACCCGCTTCTATAGATAGTTTTGGTCACTCGACTGCTTCGTTCTGTTGCACCGTCGAGCCGCCGCTGGAGTCTACCATCCGCAAGTTTTCACTCGGTGGCTCCCGTGTATCCGCTGAAAAACGCTTTCTTTGTTTGGAACGAAAGATGCAGGCGTCCCCAAAGTCGAAGCGGGCCTATGATGAGGTTGTTAACGAATATTTAGATAAAGGTTACATCTCACCTGCGCCTGCGGACACTGGCGGGACCCAGCCTTCGTACATTATCCCGCACCGCGGAGTTATTAGAGAAGATAAGCTTACTACTAAAACTCCGCGTAGTTTTGGATGGCAGTGCTAAGACTAGCACTTCCGTGTCGCTTAATGACATAATTGTAAATTTTCGCATTAATATTAGTAATTTTTAGCTTTTAGGACTCAACAGTCGCTTTGTGTTGGGCCCACTCTTCGCCCCATCGTTGGGACACATTCGTCGCTAATAGAGTGGCAAAAATTCAATCTGAATTGGCGCCACATAATCTCTTTCACGTTGCTGGCACCGACAACCCAGCCGATTGTCTCTCTCGTGGATTGCTTCCTTCGCAAATTTTAGATCACCCGTTATGGTTTAGTGGACCGTCCTGGATTCATGCCGCGTTAGATGGGTGGCCAGTTAGTCAATTCAATCCCACTACGGTTTCCGAACCACCCGAGGAGAAGAAGCACTCGCTTGTTGTATCGGTCCCGCGTGAAGAGACCCTTATTTGTTGTTGGCTAATCGCGTCTTGTCTTGGTCGAGACTGTTGCGTTGTGTTGTTTGTTCGCCTCTGCCCTCTGCCTAGCCAGCGGTAGGCACGAGCTCCAATCTAGGTTTATATTTTAGTTGTTATTTCCCAAACCTAGATTTAGATTAGACTTTAGATTTGTTTCGCATTTGTCGTTTCGAAGGTAACCCTTCAAGCCGGGGGGAATGGTTGCGCCGATGTAGAAGCTGTATTTCTTGACGTGGAAACACACTCTTTCTATACCCGTCTCCTCTCCCGCACTAACCATAGAATAGGACTAGATAGCTTCCGTCCGCCATTTGTGATATAGACACCCAGTCTCGCTTTGAACTAGCCAGCGTAATGACGGACCGCGCTCGCGTCTCTCAAAAATGATTAATATTTGTTACATTTTTACCGCTTCATAGACCTTTACCGATCGGATTGTGCCTCTCGTGTGTTCCTCAAGTGATCTAGTGATGCTGACGGCAGCTCCTGAGCAAGGAAGAGAAGATCCGTGTACCGGCTGCGATGAAAACACGTGTGTCGTGAAGGTTAGTGCATCCTCTCCTAATTTCTCGGGTTGCATTCATTGCTTGGATCACTCCCGCGGCAACCCGACCACCTGTCTTTTGTGTGTAAAGCGTCAATGGAACAGTTAGCTACTTCCCGCAATACAGTCCATTACCGCACTCGGCCATGCGCCACCAAACATAAAACATAAACTCACGCCTATATCCCCGAAGGGGTAGGCAGAGGTGCTAGCACCCACATTTCGCCAGTTTATGTTTAGGTCCCAATGTAATAGGTGGCGAGCCTATTGCCTAATATAATAATAAATATAATAAAGATCAAATTATAGCAAATTACCATAATCCAAAAAAACTGTGGAATTTAGTTAATACAATGTGTGGTAGAGTACAGCAAACCATTGATAAATTCATCCTGGATGCATTCAGCTCTCAGAATTTAACGCCATTTGAAATAGCTAATAAATTTGCTAATAGTTTTGACAGCGCCGTGAAATCAATCATTCCAAATTGTAATTCATTCCTCCTGACCAATCATTCTAGAACATGCTCCAATCTCAGCATGAGATTTCATATGGCAACACCAGAAAATATCCAAAAACTTATAAAGTCCTTAAATAGCAGAAAGGCCCCTGGTCTTGATAAAATAAGAGTAGTAGATATTCAAAATATAAGTAACAAAATAGCTTCCACTATTGCTAATTTAATAAATGTTAGTATCAAGACTGGTCGGTATCCAGATGTTCTGAAAATGGGTTGTGTAAGGCCGGTGTATAAAAGGGGGGAACGACACAACGAAAACAATTATCGACCTATAACACTGTTATCATCAATTGACAAGATTGTTGAGAAATTCATTTGTAATCAAATTCATGACTTTTACAAAAAAAATTCAATCATAAATGAGTCACAGTACGGTTTTCAACCTAACAAAAGCACTACCTCACTTTTGACTAACTTCACAGACCATGTCAACTCAGCTCTCAATGACCAATATCACGTGCTCGCCTTATTTGTTGATTTTTCCCGTGCCTTCGATACTCTAAATCATAAAAAACTTCTAATGAAACTAGAAGACACTGGTCTAAGAGGGCCCTTACACAACTGGTGTGCTAGCTATCTTAGGGACAGGAGGTACCGTGTCCAAATCGCAGACGTACTCAGTGACACGCACTGCGTGACTCATGGAACAGCTCAAGGCTCCGTCTGTGGTCCCCTGCACTTTTTAGCCTATGTCAATGATATGAACTCGATCTTCGATCACTGCAGGTCCTACCAGTTTGCTGATGACACTTGCCTTCTTATTACAGGTAAAAATCTTGAAGGAATCATGTCACTCATGCAGCACGACTTTGATAGGCTCAATATGTGGTGTCACGATGCAGGTCTCGTGCTTAATGCTCAGAAAACCAAACTAATGCATATAAAATCACCTCACCTGAAATCCCAACGCTCCGAATTACAATTAGTAGCTCATTCCCATATTTGCCTACATAATTGCAGTAATAATCACTTAACGAACTGTGATAACACGTCGTGCTCAAATATTGAACAGGTGGACACTCATACTTATCTGGGTCTGGTAATCGACAGTAAATTTAACTGGGGACCTCACATCAGTCGTGTCTGTGACAAACTACGTGCGATGCTGGCTAAAATGCATATAATAAAAAATCGCATGCCCTTTAAAACTCGACTTCTGCTATACAATGCATTTATTGACGGCGTCATTAACTATGGCCTATCAAGCTATGGAAGAACCTACAAAACTTACCTCGACTCGATCTATAATCTGCAGCTCAGAATATTAAAATTAATTGTGCCACCTAAGCTTAGAAACCAATGCACTGAGGATCACAAACTCTTTAAACTCTGTAAAAGCCTTCCAATACACGAAAAAGTAAAACTTAATATTCTAAAAGAACAATTCTTTAATAAAAATTTACAGAACAAAGTGGAGCATCCTGTATATACACGACGAGTCGCACAAAAAAAACTGGCTATTGTGGGGGCGAGGAATTGCTACGGCGAGCGGACGAGTACATTCCTTGTACCGCGTCTTATCAATTCTTTGCCTACCCTCATGCGAGAGAAAATTAATGTGAGGAACATTAAATATAAGCTCAAGTCTTATCTTTTAGCGGAATTGTAGATACGACTTTGACTGCTTCATTGTAAACTTTCATTGTATCGTTTTGTTTACGACGATTATGGTTTCTCCTTTTTTATTTATAAGATTGTAATGTTTTATACTGAAGAGAGAATCGCATGTGTCGCACACAAGCTCCAGTAGCTTTAGAGGCACATTAAGTCTATTTTTTTGTTATATATGTATTCTGATAGTTAAATAAATAAAAAAAAAAAAAAATCTGCGTCATCCAGTACGAGAGGCTGCCGTGTGGCCTCTCTAGCCACTCCCCCATGATGTGTCTTACCGCCGCTATTATGGTGTGCCTAGCGCGTCGTCGCCCAACTCTTGTGGTTCTGAGACATGTTACATGCACTTTCTTCGGGCTCGTGTTCCCGCTCCTGCACCGCCTTTCGGTATCGATATAATGTTGAAAGGGGTCTCGCTTTCAGAATCCACGGTGGCGATCCGGCGAAGAGAATCGCCGCATCAAAATAAATTTTACCCCCCCCCCCCCCCCCGGATGGCCCTGGAAGCCATCTTCTGCTGCGGATGATGCAGCGGGCTCTTGTACCTGGACTTCAGGATGTCCGGAGCATCCGTATAGTGCCATGGTCCGCACTATACCCGCATAAAGTCTTCAGCATGAATCATCCGCACACACACACACACACACACACACAAACCTTACACTATTATAAATAGCTGACTAAGCCAATGCTATTAATAGTGAAGTATCAAACTTCAAACAAATAAACAACCCGAGATCGTAACAATAGCATTACTTTGAACTGCCGTGTTGAGCTAGAAAATCGATAGCCGTATTCATAGTCGAGTATCTATCACCTTGATGGCAACTGTGACTATGGATGGGCATCGAGTATGGCTCATTCGTTACGTCATGATGTCGTAGAAGCCTCTATTCGACTGTCGAAGGCATATTCATCACGACATTGATCGAGAGTCGAAAATGCTTTAAATATGTTACACGATTTCTAGTTCTATTTCTAGTTGTAATTCGTTTGCAAAATTTTAGTCATGAAAGTGATTTAAATAGACACTGTGCAGAATTTACAAACAAGAACCAAGCGGTTCGGAGGTCCTTTTCTTTGCCTCACAACCAAGACCTGGAATTCATTAACAGCACATGTGTTTCTTTCTTCCTACAGTCCCGGGTCCTTGAAGCGGGGCGTGAAAAAACATCTGATGAGACCACCAAGCTGAGTGCTTTAATGGTGCGACAGAGGAAAGAGTCACCGAACTGCTTGGATCTTGATCGGATGTTCTGCACCGTGTGCGAGTGACATCTAAGACCTGCACGTGTTGTCCTGTGTAGGAAAGGGGATGATGATTCCACTATAATGGCTTGTTCTAATACCTCAGTAGTGTAACACTGGCCGTAATATTTATTAATATTATCATGTTTATTATTTTTCCCAAGCATCTGATATTTAGGCACTGTTACAAGTGCCATGTTCACGGTGGCCATATCTCGGCGAGTTTAACACTGTTAATGACCATACCAAACATTGCTTTAATTATGCCTACCAATCTAAATTGAAAATAAATAATATGAGAAGCTCCCATTATTAGTATTTAACAAATCTAGGTGCAAAACAAAACAAAAAAATACAAAGTGGTTTCCGGCAGAGTAGAATTAGGGCCACCCCATCTCTTCCCATGCGGTGTCATATAAGGCGACTAAGGGATAGGGCAGTTTTACATCAGACAGATATATACAGCCCGGACTCAGCTTCAGAGGCATGGTTCGCGTCAACAATAGTGCCCGGAATTCGGCAATAGGCTCACCCCTTATTACGTGGGGCCGAATACAATTGAAAACGGGTGAAATATGGGTGTTAATTCACCTCTGTCTAACCCTCCAGGGATAAAGGCGTGACTATATGTATGTATGTATGTAACAAATCTAGGACGTTACAATACATGCTGCATATCAGGACGGCTCATAAATCATCATTCTCTGAATCTTTTACCAACTCAATTACGGTCGACTTTCCAGTCTAACTGTCTAATGTCAAAATTTTCAGTGCTCGCGATATCTGAGTTCTGTACTTAGATTACTCGAAGTTTGGAGGGTTTTTTTTTTACCCTACCACTGCATGATGCAATGACTGTTTTCGCAATGGGAATAAAACACTTTCTAATTCTAAACCTAGTCTTTCTTCTTTCATTCCATTTCTCTTTATCACTCCAGTTCTATCAGTTATTCTTCTCGTACTTTCATACATCCTTTCATTCTCTGAGGGGATATGGGGGCATCCGGGATTTGTGTACCTTATATATCTAGCTATTAAATCTAAGACTTTATTATTAAAAAACATATTTACAATTTCCTTACTCAACTTACATCTACTACAGCTATATGATGTGGTAGTATACATATTGGTTATATTGCTTTATTCATCTTATGTTAAAGCTACTTATTTCTAATCATTATATATATATATTATATATGCTTAAACATCAATATGAACACATAGTGCGTTAGCATATCTTATACCCCGTTCCTTTCGTTGGCAATACTCACAATCTTGGTTGCGTATTCAATAGTTCGCTGTGTTCTTTTATTAAGTTGCGAATGCCGTCTAAATTTATTTTAATTCCGGTTGCAATTTCAAGGTCGAACCTGTCTTTGGCGGGTATGGGGTAAACTGTCAGGAGATGGGCAACCGATTCGATTTCGCCTGGGTCACAGGCGCACGATGGGTCCCCCTTAAACTTAAAACGATATAAGTATTCGGAGAACCCACCGTGCCCCGTGAGAAACTGGGTTGATAGACTATTTATAGTAATTTTCCTGACAGTTTTGTAGGCTTCCACGGCGCAGGGGAAGAAGATCTTCGTAGTTGAAGCAGTTGCTCCCCCCTGATAATGCCTGTTCCATTCCCCAAGGGAGCCCTGTCGTATGACTCCCTTGACGAATGAAACAGGACGTTGGTCATAGTCTGGCGCTTTTCTGAGTTTTAGAGCGGCCTCCCTAGCAAGAAAATCCGCCCTCTCATTCCCCTCAAGGCCAACGTGGGCCTTTATCCAGTAGAGGGAGACGCTCTTGCCCTGCTGCGTGCAGCGGCCAAGAACGAGCCACTGAAAGGGGGTGGAGAGAGTGCGGAATCACCACACTAAGGAGCGCCGCTCTGCTATCGCTGAAGATGCCAAACGCGGCAACGGCGTGTCGCTCTACCTCGCACGCCGCTTTGCGCAGAGCCAGAAGCTCCGCCTGGTAGACGGTGCAGTGTTTGGAGAGAGCAAATTTGCGGGCCGCTTTTTCAGACCGGCTGTTCCACACAGAAACAGCAGCTCCGACCCGGCCCGCAATTTTGCTCACATCAGTATATATACGTAGGTCATGTGACCTCACTCTATCTAATTGGTCCTCGTCCACCACGCTGTCGAACTCCAGGTTAATGCGCTCCGCGGGGTGCGGGGCTGCCGAAACAGGTGCCAGCCGAACTCGGAGGTCCAGAGGGAGTATCCCAGCCAGCAGCAGTGCGGAGTTCAAGGACACCGTGCGGTAGGCTTTGGTTAATTATTGTGCGAACACCCGTTGAACCATGCCAAGCGTCCTCACGACGCATTCCTTTCTTGTGGCCCGTGCCAGGCGCATGCCGCGTACAATAAAATGGGCTCGATGACTGCTGTATATATTGTCCAAATCACCTCAGGGTTAAGCCCCCAGGAGATTCGGGCCGTCCATGTCCCAATCCCTTATACATGTTCATGGCCTTTTTACATACGTTGTCGACGTGGGTATTAAAATTTAAATTCCTATCTATTGTCAGCCCTAAAACCTTAATTTGATCGGTAAGGCAAACGTCCACCCCGCCCATGGTCAGGCGTGGGTTGTCATATTTCAATCACTTAGTAATTACCATCGCGTTGGTCTTGTGCGGTGCGAATCTTAACTTGTTTTTGACTCCCCACGCCCGAACGCGTTCGAGGGAGGTATTTGCCTGCCTTTCTATTTCCATGGCCGATTCCCCGTCAAAGATGAGCACCACGTCGTCAGCAAAAGCCTGAACGTAGTCCCCACTCTCCTCCAAAGTGTTCAAGAGGGGGTCCAATAGCAGGTTCCACAACAAGGGACCCGTTATCGACCCCTGGACGCAGCCCTTTTGTGTGCCTTTTCTGCACTCCGCGCCCGCGTACCTTATCCAAACTGCTCTCTCACTGAGGTAGCTACTGACAACTCGCCTCAAGTTTACGGGGCATTTACCTCAGCCAGACGTACAATTATTGCTGGCCACCATGCGCTGTCGAAGGCGCCCTCTATATCCAGCGATACTAACGCGACAATCCTCTTTTCACGAAGCTTGCCACGAATGTGCCTCAACAGGTTATAGAGGGCTTTCTCGGTGCTCCTCCGGGGCATAAAGCCGTACTGATCTGAGGTAGCAAATAGAACTTGAGCTGAGCTGCCAGCATCTTCTCGTACACTTTCCCCAGGACAGGCAGGAGCCCAATCAGTCTGTACGACTTGGCGGAGTTGTACAAGTCCTTACCTGGTTTCCGTAAGGCGACCACAGTCGCCTCCTTCCACGGTTTCAGGAAGTTCTCGAATTCCAGGCACTTTTTAAGCAGTTTCAAGAGTGGGAACCTAACCCCAGCCCACTGCGTAGCAATCACAGCATCTGTGGCGTAGCGGTAAAATGTTCGACTGCTACACAGGAGGCTTAGGTTCGATTCCCGCTCAGTGCAATTATTTGTATGCATGAATATGTATATTTGCATTCGGCTGGATATTTCTATGTATGATGTGTATGTATTTACAAAAAAAATGTATCTAAGTATGTTTATCCGCATTCAAGATTGGAAAACACAAGCTAGTTAAGCTATGCTAACCATGGGTCTAGATAGCGTTGTGCAGAATGTTGTGTAATATTTTTCATAATTGTTATTAAAAAATATGATTCCTACATTATGCTACGAGGCCATAAAGATTTGCAAGCAAATTAACAAAGTAATCAGTTAATATCTTCCCCATTTAGGTACCTAAGCTTAATATGCCCAAACAATCCTAATTCTAAGTAATCGCGCATATTATCTACGTAATTCTAATTATCCCTTCGCACGTACACTGATATAACGACAAAATGAAATTATAATTTTAAACTTTAGTAAAAGTTAACGCGACAATTTCGCCGGCTCACGTCACCTAATCCGGGACAAAATGGCGACGAAATTGTATCCACCAGTCTGCACGGTCCGGTATTTACCGGATAGACTCTGTTTTAAATCGCACAAATCCGGTTCTAGTTCGAATAGCTGGAGCTACGAGGATTTTGAATTTGTACCATTTCATTTTGTTGCGAAGTGAAAATTTTGTTGGGAACTTTTCAATGTATTAAATTTTTTTTATTAGAAAAAGTAGAGATAGATTTATTTAGCTGTGAAGATTGAATTTTCACAATCATGGTATTCTGTACAGAACAGAAGAGTGAATAGGGCTGAATATGTAATGAAATGCGTAAATTATGGTGACATCCTTTGTGTCGTAAAGAAGAAGTAATAAACACACACAAAGGTACAAAGCCTATTCAAATTAATTCTAATTTTTCAATATTAGTAGTGTGCAGTCAGCGTCAGAACAATCTTGACTACAAAGTCTCAAAATGATTTTAATACCAAAGTATTAAGAGCAAATCACAATGTTTTATTGATTTAATTTATACATACATATAATCATACATACAAATAATCACACCTTAATCCCCGGAGGGTTAGGCAGAGGTGAATTATCACCCACATTTCACTAATAGTTGTATTCGGTCGCACGAAATAGGTGCGCCTATTGCCGTATTTCCGGCACTACTGTTGACTAGAACCATGCGATCCACGCGGGAACCATCTAACCCAAAGGCAGATCGTTTAAACTAAAGGTGATACCAATATCATAACAATAAGTCATCAGGAGAGGGGGGGGGGGGGGACAGGCATCAAGATCATTTTGAACACTGTTAGCCGAGGTCAATCTGATACTATCTGTGCTCCTCGAATTTGATCTATTGTTAAAGAAAACATCAAATCCGTGTGCCTTTCTGCCAACTTTTAATACTTATCTTTACGGAAAGTTCAATAAAATCTAATTTCAAAGTTTAAAAGGAACGTAGATTTATGACTACTGATACTACGAACTTCCGCTGAATATACACCATTTAGATATAAGCGCCATTACTTTTAGTCCTACTATAATATTATTGTTTTATAAATTTCATTTACTAATAATATGCCTGAAGAATTGATTTGTTTGTTTGTGTTAATCTCATGGGGTACAGCTATTACTTAATATGTGATGTGATATGAAAGCAGAAGAGCCATAACGATATTGTGGTAAGCCGCAATGCCGGTCGAAGTGTATAGCTTATAGCGGATACCCTACTGTCACTACCATATCTGCAAAAACAACGTTTTTGATTTTATTTGACTAATACTCAAATATATGTTGGTCGGTGTGTCAAATTTCTTGATCAAGTTTTAGTAGAATGACGAATGCAAGGTATTTAACGTTTTTGACATGGGAAATCCTATACATTTGTCATCACATTCCACAATACGTCCAACGAATTACTACTTGTCTTCAGTTTATAAACAGTAGTTTTCTTGTACCGTTTACCGGCCGTTTTAGATAAATATCACTCACTCAAACATTTGGAGTAACTTGGTACATCTCCGTTACTTACAATTAATATTTATGCTCAAAGTTTTATTTATCATCTGGGAACGTAGTCTTTAAATTCATGAAGTGTTCGCAATAAAGTGCTTGGGCAATAAAAGGTATCTTATTTTATTACTTCGATATACTAATACTTCGTTTAGTCACACACACAACCGCGGTAGCCTATTGGTATGGGTAATGGACTGCTGAGATGAGGTCTCGGGTTCGGTCCCAGGTTTTACCATGGCATACACCAATGACTTTTCGATGATTTTCGAAGTTATGTGTGTATTTATCGCAGGTTTATAAGTGCCCGGTTAATGGCAATAAGCTCGCCATCTATTACATTGGAACCTAAACATAAACTGGCGAAATGTGGGTGTTAGCACCTCTACCTTTTTTTTTATACCACTTAGTTGGCAGACAAGCACACGGCCCACCTGATGGAAAGTGGTTACCGTGACCTATGGACGTCTGTAACACCAGTGGAGTCACAGTCGCGCTGCCAACCCTGTAAGTACAGAGTTTCGGTGCCGTCAGCAGAAGACAAATCAGGACAAGCCTTTAGTCTTCCCACTGACAGCACAAATTCTCCAGTGAGCTCTGGCTACCCTACTCACCGCTGGGAACACAACACGAAGTTATTATAACCGGGGTATTCTGTAGGGCGGAGGTACTACCCCAGTCGGACTGCTCAATCGGGCGGAAATACCGCCGTGTCCTACCTCCAAAACTACTCCTAAAACCTACTCCTTCGGGGACATAGGCGTGAGATTATGTTATGTTTTGTCATTTAGTCAAGTTGTTAAGTAAAGCTAAACAATCATGCAATCTGTGTCTTTTTATACAAATACAGATTAAGCATATAACTGTTGCTTTAACTAGTTAAAGTTTTAATTCTTAAACAGAAGAAGATTAATTTACCGCGGTAGCCTAGTGGTATGGGTAAATGCGGGTGCTAGCACCTCTGCCTACCCCTTCGAGGATATACACTAAACCTGGGATCAAACCCGAGACCTTAGACAGTGGTTGTTAGACAAAATAACTTAATATATTATCCTGTTGAGATTTTTTCAATAAAAGCTGAGGAGTATGAAACATTTCCAGTTAACGGCATTAAACTCGTACCCAATGTCTTCAAAATTATAATAAGCTGGGAATTGAAATGAATATACCTACTCGTACATAATATTTCAATCTATCACTTAAATAAAATAAAATTATTGGTACCTTTATCATGGCAATAGGCGCCACTAGGCCCCCCTACAACGTGGGACTAAAAATCCCTACTCCTTCGGAGAATTTTGAGAGGAGAAATGACACGACGGTATTTCCGTCTAATGAAGAAGTCCGACTGGGGCAGTACCTCCGCCCTACAGAATACCGCGGCCATAATAAAATAACCTCGTGTTGTGTTTCAAGCGGTGAGTAGGGAAGCCAAAGCTCACTGGAAAGTTTTTGGGCTGTCAGTGGGAAAACCAGAAGCTTGTCCTGCTATGTCGTTCACACTGATGGCACATACATTTTCTGTGCTTACAGGGTTGGCAGCGCGAGTGTGACTTCCTTGGTGTTGCACACGTCCATAGGCCATAATAACTACTTTCCATCAGGTGGGCCGTTTGTCTGCCACCTAAGTGGTAAACAATAAAGGCCTACATGCGTGAATATATCTATGTAAAAAGATTTGCACTCGTTATCGTCATCTTCACAGCACGCCACTCCGTACACATCGTCTTTGTCGTATCCTTTATACTACATACATTTTTTTATACCACTTAGGTGGCAAACAAGCACACGGCCCACCTGATGGAAAGTAGTTTTCGTGACCTATGGACATGTGTAACACCGGAGGAGCCACAGTCGCGCTGCCGACCTTGTAAGCACACAGTTTCTGTGCCGTCAGTGTCGAAGACAAAGCAGGACAAGCCTTGAGTCTTCTCACTGACAGCAGGACTTCTCCAGTGAGCTCTACATACATATGTGATACATCATTCTTTATAAATTTGATCTTCGCTGCAATAAACGGCAAAACGAAATTCCACAGTGTATGTGGTCGCACTTTACACTCAAAGCGTCTTTACAAAAAAGGAAGAGGAAATTTGAAACGGAAGCTGACTCCTTGAACAGTGTACACATCGTGAGTCTATGTGAACCATTGTTTGCTATAGACATACTTTCCGTTGCACTTGCATTACTCAAATCTATAAACATTAGAACAACCGTTCCAAATAAGGTCTTCTTTTATAATTAGAATTCTTTACCAACCGGCTAAAATAACGCAAGGTTAAGCAACACTGGATAAACATTCTTAAGATGTTGAGACCCCTTTGTACCGCGGAGAAACTCGGGCGTCGGAGGTCGATGAACGACCTCCGCCCCCCATGAGCGCCGGCCTGGGGGTGACAGGTGGAGCCGCCTGTCACCCTGGCAGAAGCAGGCCGCGGCGGTGGCGCGCCTGACGCGCCTCCCCGTTTCCGGGGTCGAGTTGGGGACTCGGTAGTCCCCACACCCGAGAAGAGGGCCAGATCGTGAGGGATGGCCCTGGGTCGGCCGGGGTGCGAGGGATATGCCTGTTAACCTCACCTTCGGCAACCGAAACGACCCACAGGCGGCGTGGCGTGCGTTTTAGTCGGTTCGAGTCCGACATAACCTCCTCCATCGGCTTCGGTGGGGAGGTATCCGTGGGGATTTTGCGCACGTAAAAAAAAATAAAACAAACCGAAAGAGACATATCCTTGTTTTGCATGAAACTGCAACAATATCTTGATTTTCCTTTTTATTACATACATTATACAGCCTTTATCCCTGGAGGGTTAGGCAGAGGTGAATTACCGCCAACATTACACCAAACATTGTATTCGGTCCTACGTAACAGGGGGTGAGTCTATTGGCGTTTTCTGGGCACTATTGTTGCCTCGAGCCATGCATTTTAGTCTGAGTCAGGGCTGTATATATTTATCTAATGTTAAACCACCCTATCCCTTAGTAGCCTTGTACGACACCACATGGGAAGAGATGGGTTGGTCCAAATTCTACTCTGCCGGTAGCCACTCGCTCCTTTTTAATGATAGTGATAATATTATATTAGGTAAGAGTGTAGTATATTTAAATAGAATTTTGATCGCAGCTTCATTCTATTTTCCTGTAATTTGTACTGGAGAGTTTTTGTGCTGTCAGTGGGATGACCAAGGGCTTGTCCTGCTTTGTCCTCTACACTAACGGCACAAAATCATTCTCTGTTCTTACAGGGTCGGCAGCACGGATGTGACTCCACTGGTGTTACACTTGTTCATAGGTCATGGTAACCACTTTCCATCAGGTGGGCCGTGTGCTTGTCTGCCATCTAAGTTGTATAAAAAAATATCTAATAGGTTAATTAAGTATAGGTATCATTGACAATAAATGTAAAATTTCACAATGATATATTGAAAATATTACAAACAATCGTACAAACGAATTCACTTTCATATTTAAGACATTACTTGGATTTAATCGTCTTTTATATACAAGTATAATAGTATCATTAAATGAGACGAACTCAGATGACTTCGAGGGCCGTTTTTGCGCTGGCAACATCAAAAGAAAACTTTCCAATCTTTGACTTTGACATCGACACCCTGCCAGTACTTCAACACTTACAGGACGATATTATTAAACTTCGAAATGTAAGGGCTTGACCTTGGAAGTTTTTCTGGCATTTTAAGATAAAATGAAGGTGACGAAATTCATTTCGCATAAGTGAGCAAGATTTTTTATGATACAAGACACGTCAATTTGACTTTACCTCGCCTGATTGTAAACTAAAGACAAAGTCTCAAAAAAAAGATCAACATTACAATCGCGTTGCATGACGTTATGATAATAGCATTCAGTTTGACGGCCTCATCAGATGCTTTTTCAAGGATCGAATCTTGGTAGAGAATAGGATTGTGACTCTATGTACCACCAGGCGTGCCTCTTTGGATACGTTCTAGTTGCACATAAAATCATATTCTTCGTTCAATATCGCTGTTATTCGTTCAAAGGACGTTTAAAGGACCCAGGACTATGGGAAGAAGGAAACACGTGAGCTGTTAAGGATCTTAGGTATTAATGGTGCGGCAAAGGGAAGAGTCTCTGATAAGATAAGATGTCAGTGGCCTTAAAATCTTTGTATACCTAAGCTAGGGTATTTTAGGGGCTCTATCAAGATCATCCGGGACCATGTCTGCCTTATCTGCGAGCTGGTCTACCTATGCACTGATGGATCAGGCTTCAGGGCTGGCTTTTCACTCTTGGGGTTAACCCGTGCTTAAAGAACTCCGGGATGTAGCAATATGAACATAGTTATTAAGAGTATAAAGATTAAAGGTTGAAAACCATCCCCAGATGTCTGAAGTCCATGGATGGTGTGGTGGCTATCCTCCACCTGTCTGCTCCATGTACTCACTCATAAGATAAGAGACTATGAGGATGGACGCGCTATAGACATAAAAGACCTCAAGGATCTTAATTTGGAACAGATTGTAAGATTTTGCAAAGAAACAGGAAGGTTCAACGGAGCGCCATAATTGTCTGATACCCCTCAGTTTACCTGAAATAGAGGAACCACGTGGAAGGGCAGATCACCCGTCCGGTCAACAGTGTTTCCAACTGGAAGTAAGTAAGTAAGGGTAATAATTCGAGTGGTTTTCAGAATTCAGTAACAAAAAAATGGTATTTACGTAACCTCCAAGTGAAACTTATCTAAATAGGTACGAGAAATTGAAAAATTTTGGAAACCTTTCTTTAAAGATGTAGAAATTTATTAAATACCTGTTACCATTCGCCATTTCCCCGTAAAATCTTATTAATTGGAAAAAACACATTTTCACTTAGTTACCTAAAAAGTGCTCGAGAAACTATCGATCACGTGACACTCTGCGCGTGACGTCATCAAATAATATCTACGAAGGACCAACCAACGCAAGTATACGTTACGCTAAGTAATTTTTTTATAGTTACGTCACTAGAACCGTCTACAGATTTTTTGGGTTTCGCCTCATGTATAATACAGATAAAAAATCTAAATTTAATTTTGTATAAATACAATATTTAAAATCCATCTTCTTGTGAAATATATTTTGTATATTTACGTATATCTTATCATATCCAATACATTTCATATTTTTGTGTAATAGTTCTCAAATAACCAATTGTTACAAAATCTGTCTATAAAATATGGTATGGTGAAACATTTTTGATTCGACATCATCTGGAAAAGTGGCGCGAGAACGGAGCCAGAAATCTACACGAGTGTAACCGTGGATTACAACAATAGCAAAAGAAAGATAGAATTTGACAAAAAAAATATTCCTAGTAGCCAATTTCTTTCTGAATTCGTTGAGGGAGTTCACTGACAGTCTTAATTTTGATTTGCGTCGTAGTATTTTCCGCCATCTTGAATTTAAAGGTGAAATTTCATTTTCTGGATAAATCATTTATTTTTAGTTTTACACGAAAAATGACTTTTACAATGTTGTTCAGAATTCAATTTCCTTCAATTTTGTTTCAAACATTTTTTCTAGGATCGTTAATTTTCGATTTATACCCTAAAAAGTGATAAATATTAATTTTTTGATTTATTTACACATTAATTCCGTCATCTTGAATTTAAAGGTGAAATTTCATTTTCTGGATAAATCATTTATTTTTAGTTTTACACGAAAAATGACTTTTACAATGTTGTTCAGAATTCAATTTCCTTCAATTTTGTTTCAAACATTTTTTCTAGGATCGTTAATTTTCGATTTATACCCTAAAAAGTGATAAATATTAATTTTTTGATTTATTTACACATTAAAATTACATGTTAGCAATTTTCTTTCAGAGCACGCAAATATGAAATTTAGACTGACAACTGACGTTCCTCAACGAATTAGGAACAATAGCCACTAGGATTTTTTTCTAGGTCTGCCCTATCCTTACTTAGCCTTGTCTGCTAATTCTATTATATTACAAGTAGATAAAATTAGAATTATTTTCAGAATTTACTTGACGCATTCGCAATTTGTATAAATTTTATACAGACATTGTATAAAATTTATACAAGGAGCGGAATTCGAGCGCTCTCAATCTTATTTATTTGATACATCCAAAATCTGTCGTTCCTCACTCAAGATATTAACATTCAACCACTACATTGTTGTTGATTCTTCTATTGTGCTACAAATTTTTGTATTACATAGTTAATTATCATCTAAATCTTTAGATTCTAGATTCTTATTAAATTTGATGAGAAACATGATGCTTTATTACATTTATTGTTTAGGTGAAATCCATTAAATATTCTTGATTCAGGATGTATATAGCCCCTTGGCTTTAACTATCATTTTCATAATTGTTATATCTTTGATTTCTATCATCAGAACATAATTATTATAATATTGACGACCTCCGTGGCGTAGCGGTAGAGCATTCGACTGCTATGCAGGGGGCGCGGGTTCGATTCCCGCTCAGTGCAAATATTTGTATGCATGAATATGTATATTTGCATTGCCCAGACCAATGCAAATATACATATTCATGCATACAAATAATTGCACTGAGCGGGAATCGAACCCAAGCCTCCTGTGCTACTAATAAGCTACCTCAGTGAGAGAGCAGTTTCTATGTATAATATGTATGTATTTACAAAAAAAAAAGTATTTAAGTATGTTTATCCACATTCTAGATTCCATAACACATGCTAGTTAAGCTATGCTTACCATGGTAGATAGCGTTGTGTAGAATGTCGTATAATATTTATTGTTTATTATTATTATTATAATATTCTTCGTATTTAGCATAGCAGGTTTCTTTTTTAATCTTACTTTAATTGGGGGTTTTTATCCATAAAGGAAATGCCAACCCCATCGTACCTTATCTATTATACCGGAACAATGACGTATTAAAGTGAGCAAACGCATTAGATGCATAAATTCACTGCTGAACCACCAAAGTCAAATGAAATAGCTTCATAGCCTCCTCAGATTTTTGAATGAGACCTATATCCAGACTATTTAGATCTAATTCGGTCAGAAGTGAATCGCGTTTGTCTTTATTCCGAATACATTTAATCTAAGTTGTGTTGCAAGCAATACAATTGGGAAAATTTGTTTTTTTTTTTCATTAAGCATACGAACTTTGCTGATGAAAAATGTCCAGATCTGAGCCTTAGTGCCACCTTTACATAATTTCTTGATAATCTAAAATCATCGAACCAGGGTGTACTAGGGAGCCTACTCTGTATGGTCTTATACCATATGCCCTTATTTATAAATTTATAATCAAATAACTTATTCCATTTATTCAAGCATTGTTTATTTTTAAAATATTTAGAAAGAAAGAAAAACATTTATTCAAGAACACACAACGTACAGAGAGTCAGACAAATTATAAACACAAACACAACAAGAATACACTCACTGCACATCGTGCGCACCCAAATGGGCCACCATCTCAGCATGAATGCCCCGCACACCAGGGTATGTAAAGCGCTGGTTTGACTGAATGAATATAATGACGTATCATTAACAATCAGTCACCATTCAATTTTCAGTGCTCGCGCACCCTCGAAAGCCGTCATTACAACACGCCACTGAGTACAAAACAATTGATACAATATAAAGAACACAAATACTTAATGAAATCAAATGACCAAAACATGAATAACAAACAAAAATTATAATAAAAAAGGCTCTGATTCCCAGTTATCAGGTGAATAGTTTCTGAAATTACCATCTCTTGCTGCTAGTTTAGCAATACGGTCAGCTTCCTCGTTCCTTTATAGGTCAATATGTCCTGGAACCTGTCCTGGAAATAAGTATGATTTCTAGTAAAGCATAGGCCATCATACCTTCTAAGTAAAGATTAAAATAAATTATTAAAAATATGAAAACCAATTGATGCTGAAAACATAGAAACAAGTTTTATAGCAGACGGTACCATTTGACAGTAAAAAACCGAAAGAAAATTAATGGATTCCGCTTGCTATTAATTAAACTTATTTCAAAGTAAATGCATTAGTCGAGTTTTTTTTACATAAAGTTGGTCATGATATACCATTTTGAAATCCTCGTGATAAGCCCTTTGATTTGATACCTATATTGCAGTAAACAATTCATTTTTTAATCATTAAATTAGAGCGTATTACAGCGGACTTTTTTACGTGCCCAAAATCCCCACGGATACCTCCCCACCGGAGCCGGTGGAGAAGTTTATGTCGGACACGAACCGACTAAAACGCACGCCGCCTGTGGGTCGTTTTGGTTGCCGAAGGTGAGGTTGACAGGCATATACCTCGCACCCCGGCTGACCTAGGGCCATCTCTCACGATCTGGCCCTCTCCTCGGGTGTGTGGGGACTACAAAGTTCCTAACTCGTCCCCGGATAAAGGGAGGGCGCGCCAGGCGCGCCACCGCCGCGGCCTGCTTCTGCCAGGGTGACAGGCGGCTCCAAACAGCGGCCATGTTGGATTTTTTCTACGTAACTTATCTAGGAACACTTGAACACACGAAACTAACAATATGTTAATTGAAGAAATTCGTCCCGTAGTTTGGAATATGTAAGGTAATAAATAATATTACAAACATACATTCAAGATACGAGCGAAAACATAACCCTTCTTGGCAGTCGGGTAAAAGAAATAAAAGTTTGATCTCACTGAGATAAAAGACGGAATTAACCAATTAAATTCTACTAGTGGTTCAAAGTTACAAAGTTCGCACCAGGAACATCTATTTACTTTTATCCCATCTTAAGCAATGTTAATTTAACAATACTGCTCGATTTTCCGTAAAGTATCTTAATATTTTTCTTTGGTACAATAAAATAAAATAAATTACACGACATTCTACACAACGCTATCTAGACAACATGGTAAGCATAGCTTAACTAGCTTGTGTTATAGGATATAGAATGCGTATAAACATACTCAGATACTTTATTTTTGTACATACAAACATATTATCCACCCAGACCAATGCAGCTATATATACTTAATCATGCATACATCGCCGCTGTCGCCGATCCGTACACCCACCGGCACCTGGGGCCTGCCTGGGTGGTCGACCTGGACGGGTCGGCGGCACTGGTGTACAACGCCGCTATGGGTGCCCCCCCCCCCTGTTGTCGTGGCAAGGGAGCATGGCATCGTAGCGGCGCGTGTGGGGGAGATTGCGGTCGTGGCCGTCTATTTCACGCCGAGCCTACACCGAAGCATAGGGGAGTACCGGCAGTCGCTGGAGCGACTGACCGACGTCGTCAACGCCTGTCATCCTCATCCGGTTCTTGTGCTCGGGGACTTCAACGCCTGGTCAGTGACCTGGGGGTCCCGGCACACGAACCCACGAGGTAGGGCTCTGGAGAGCTGGGCCACTAATCACGGCCTAGTTCTCCAGAATCGCGGGGCCGAAGCCACGTTCGTGACCGCGGAGCGCAGTTCGATTATCGACCTATCGTTCGCAGGCGCTTCGCTGTCGCACCGTGTGCGGGACTGGCGTGTTGTTGTGGGGGTGGAGACACTGGCGGATCACCGATACGTTCGGTTTGATGTCTCCCCCCCCCGCGGGTGATGCGCCGGTCATACCGGCCCCACGCGAGCCACGCTGGGTGCTTGGGAGACTGAATCGGGAGGTCCTCCTGGAAGCCGCCATCGTACAGGCCTGGGCCATTGCGCCGGACAGGCCTGTCGATATCGACGATGAGGCGGTGTGGTTCCGGGAGGCCATGACTCGTGTCTACGATGCGGGTATGCCTAGGGCACCACCCTATAGTCCGAGGCGTCGGGTCTACTGGTGGTCTGCGGAGATCGCGAGGCTACGGCAAGCCTGCGTGATCGCGCACCGCCGGTGGACCAGACTCCGTAGGAGGCGTAGCCGAACCGCAGATACGGAGCCCCGAGTGGCGGAGCTTCATGTGGGATACAGGGAGGCCAGAGATGCCCTCCAAGCGGAGATTAAGCGGGCGAAAGCCGCGGCTTATAAGGAGCTCATGGAGACGCTGGAGCGGGACCCATGGGGGCGGCCTTACCTTATGGTAAGAGGAAAGCTGCGCCCCCGGGCCCCGCCGTTGACCCGGATTCTCCAGCCAGCTCTGCTCGGTGGAGTGGTTGAGTCCCTGTTCCCGGCGCGAGCGGAACACGTTCCGCCGCAGATGACTCCGCCACCTCGGTCGCCTGTGGCGCCCAGTGTGGTAGTTGACGACGAAGTCCCCGAGGTCACTTGGGTAGAACTGGAGCTGGCGGTGCGAAGGCTTAGAGCCAAGAAGAGCACCACCCCGGGACCCGACGGCATTCCAGGCCGCGCGTGGGTCCTAGCTCTGGGAGAAGACGGTCTCGAACCCCGACTGAGAGGGTTCCTCAGCGCATGCTTGGAGCGGGGCCAGTTTCCGAAGATGTGGAAGACGGGGAAACTGGTCCTCATCCGAAAGGAGGGTCGCCCGGCGGACGAACCGTCCGGCTATCGGCCCATTGTGTTGCTCGACGAGGTGGGCAAGCTCTTTGAAAGAGTTATTGCGAAGCGCCTCGTCGAGCACCTCTCTGGGAGGGGGCCGGACCTGGCGGATGCCCAATATGGCTTCCGCCGGTGGCGGTCCACCGTGGATGCCATCATGCGCGTGAGGACTTTGGCGGAGGAGGCAGTTGCCCGGGGTGAGGTGACGTTGACGGTGTCCTTGGACATCTCCAACGCGTTCAACACCTTGCCCTGGAGTTGCATCAGGGAGGCACTCGTGTACCACGGTGTGCCTCTCTACCTCCGCCGCATAGTCGGGGCGTACCTGACGGAGAGAGCCGTCATCTACGCAAGTGCGACCGGCGTCGGTCGGCGTGAGATGTCGTGCGGTGTTCCACAGGGATCGGTTCTCGGGCCGCTACTGTGGAACATTGGATACGACTGGGTGCTTCGCGGTGAGCTTGCGGACGGCGCCGCCGTCACGTGCTATGCGGACGACACGCTAGTGACGGCGAGCGGGGCTACACACCGCGAAGCGATCCTGAGGGCCACGACCGCGGTTGCTCAAGTCGTGGAACGGATCCGGCGGCTGGGCCTTGAGGTGGCTTTGCATAAATCCGAGGCCATGTTCTTTCATGGACCTCGGCGCACGCCACCACCTGGTTCCAGTCTGACAGTGGGAGGCACTCTCATCGGCATCAAGCCCCAGATGAAATATCTGGGGCTCGTGCTCGACGGCCGGTGGGACTTCGGGAAGCACTTCCGAAGTCTTGGCCCCAAATTGGCGGGCACAGCCAACGCTCTGGCGCGGCTATTGCCCAACCTGAGGGGCCCGGAGGACTCCTGCAGGAGACTCTACGCGGGTGTCGTGCGGTCCATGGCCCTGTACGGGTGTCCCGTGTGGGCGGACACCCTGAGTGATCGGCACATGCTCCTGCTGCAGCGTCCGCAGCGGAAGCTGGCGTGCCGCATCATAAGAGGGTACCGCACGATATCATTCAACGCGGCGAGTCTCCTCGCCGGATCGCCACCATGGATCCTGGAAGCGAGATGCCTTTCGGCGCTATACCGGTTCCGAAGGGCGGCGCGGGAGCGGGGTCACGATCCCGAGCCCGAAGAAATTCGGGCCGTGAGATCCCGGCTCCACAGGGAAATGGTGGCAGAATGGGAGAGACGACTTGGGCAACCAAGCGCAGGGCACGCCGTAGTAACGGCGGTAAGATCCATCATGGGGGAGTGGCTAGAGAGGCCACACGGCAGCCTCTCGTACCGTCTGACGCAGATGATCACCGAGCACGGATGCTTCGGTAAGTATCTGCGTCGGATGCAGAAAGAGCCAACGTCCGAGTGCCATCACTGCGACGCGAGCGAGGACTCAGGTCCGCACACGCTCACCGAGTGTCCGGCGTGGGAGACGCCGATGCGGGAGCTTGTGGCGGCCCTGGGAGTGAGGGTTCTCACGCTCTCCACCTTGCTCGCGGCGATGGTTCGCTGCGCGGATGCGTGGGCGGCCGGCGCCTCCTTCTGCGAGCAAGTAATGCTCGTGAAGGAGGAGGCGGGGCGGGAGCGGCAGCGGGAGCGACGAAGGATCGCTAGACAAGCTGCCCGCGCACGAAGGCAACTCGGGCGTCGGAGGTCGATGAACGACCTCCGCCCCCCATGAGCGCCGGCCTGGGGGTGACAGGTGAAGCCGCCTGTCACCCTTGCAGAAGCAGGCCGCGGCGGCGGCGCGCGTGGCGCGCCTCCCCGTTACCGGGGACTAGTTGGGGACTCTGTGGTCCCCACACCCGAGAAGAGGGCCAGATCGTGAGAGATGGCCCTGGGTCGGCCGGGGTGCGAGGGATATGCCTGTCAACCTCACCTTCGGCAACCGAAACGACCCACAGGCGGCGTGCGTTTTAGTCGGTTCGAGTCCGACATAACCTCCTCCACCGGCTCCGGTGGGGAGGTATCCGTGGGGATTTTGCGCACGTAAAAAAAAAAAAAATCATGCATACAAATATTTGCACTGAGCGGGAAACGAACTCGCGCCCCCTACATAGCAGTCGAGTGCTCTACTGCACGTATGTGAACTTAGCATCTCACTTTCTGGCATCTCACAAAAAAACGATAGTTCTATTGGCATCCCACATAGTTCTATAGTTCTCAATAAGTTTTAACAATAGTTCCATTGATTTAAGTACCAAAATCGAACTTTAAAAAAATGAGATGCTAACTTCACAAAAAATTTCCAGCATCTCATCAAAAAACTTCAAAAATAGTGGTCATTAACATAGTTACACAGTTCTAGATAAGTTTCAACAATAGTTCTATAGATTTTTGTATCGAAATCGCATTTTTAAAAATTGAGATTTTAACTTCACAAAATATATTACGGCATTTCATCGAATTTCGCATCATTGACCATGCAGACGTGGATAACTAAGAAGTTTTGCATTATAAACTTATTCTGTTGATTGCTCTACTGCTTGACTTTAATAAGAATCGAAGAAACACTATATAGGACAGAGATACTGAGGTTTATATATACTGAGTATAGAGAGATCACACACGAAAAGACGAATATGCTCTACACAACACTTAAAAAATGGTGATATGCTGTCACCTAACTTAGAGTTCTGTGCATTATTATACTTTTGTATCATAGATACTGTCTGCTACATAAGAAATAACAGAGTTCTGAACATATTGAGTTGAAGTAAGGTGAGATGATGTGGTTTAACTGAGACTGTGCCAAAAAAACTTACCGTTTTGACCAATACGCTTAAACAAGGGTGAGATGCTGATACACTTCTAAGAGTTCTGTACTCCAAAATACTTTTAAATGGTGGGTAGAGGTCTGCCACATATAAAACGAGAGTGTACTGGACACATAGATATGGGAAAGGGTGAGATGCTGATGTTCATCATCTTATTTATTGACATATGACCCTCGGTTAGACCTCAGCATCTTACCCTTTTTCAACTCTACGTGGCCAGAACTCTCTTGTTTTATGTGAAGTAGACCTTTATCTATTAACTGACAGCTTTCTGAAGTACAGAACTCTTAGTAATGTATCAGCATCTCACCCTTGTTTAAGCTTATTACTCAAAACTCTTTTTTTTGCATATGACTCTCGGTTGGACCTCAGCATCTCACCTTTTTTCAACTCTACATGGCCAAAACTCACTTTTTTTATGTGTGGCAGACATTCATCTATTATTTGACAGCTTTCTGAAGTACAGACCTCTTAGTAATGTATCAGCATCTCACCTTTCTCTAAGCCTATTGCTCAACACACTTTTTTTGGCTCATAACTCTCGTTTGAACCTTAGCATCTCACTCTTCCTCATCTCTTTGTGTATGGAACTCTGTCGTTTTATATGTAGCAGACTTTCATCTACCATTTGAAAGCTTGTCATAGTACAGAACTCTTAGTAATGCATCAGCATCTCACCCTTCTCTAAGTCCATTGCTCAATTCATTTTTTTGACATATGACTCTCGGTTGGACCTCAGCATCTCACCTTTTTTCAAATCTACATGGCCAGAACTCTCTTGTTTTTTGTGTAGTAGACCTTTATCTATTAACTGACAGCTTTCTGAAGTACAGAACTCTTAGTTATGTATCAGCATCTCACCTTTCTCTAAGCCTATTGCTCAACACACTTTTTTGCTCATAACTTTCGGTTGAACATCAGCATCTCACCCTTTCCCATATCTATGTGTCCAGAACTCTGTCGTTTTATATGTGACGAACCTTCACCTACTATTTGAAAGCTTTTCGGAGTACAGAACTCTTAGTAATGTATCAGCATCTCACCCTTCTCTAAGTCCATTGCTCAATTCATTTTTTTGCTCATAACTATCGTTTGAACCTTAGCATCTCACCCTTTCTCATCTTTTTGTGTCCAAAACTCTTTTGTTTTATATGTGGCAGACATTCATCTATTATTTGACAGCTTTCTGAAGTACAGACCTCTTAGTAATGTATCAGCATCTAACCTTTCTCTAAGCCTATTGCTCAACACACTTTTTTGCTCATAACTTTCGGTTGAACATCAGCATCTCACCCTTTCTCATCTTTTAGTGTCCAGAACTCTTGTGTTTTATATGTGGCAGACTATTTGAAAGCATTTCGGAGTACAGAACTCTTAGTAATGTATCAGCATCTCACCCTTGTTTAAGCTTATTACTCAAAACTCTTTTTTTTGCATATGACTCTCGGTTGGACCTCAGCATCTCACCTTTTTTCAACTCTACATGGCCAGAACTCTCTTTTTTTATGTGTGGCAGACATTCATCTATTATTTGACAGCTTTCTGTCTTAGTAATGTATCAGCATCTCACCTTTCTCTAAGCCTATTGCTCAACACACTTTTTTTGGCTCATAACTCTCGTTTGAACCTCAGCATCTCACTCTTCCTCATCTCTCTGTGTATAGAACTCTGTCGTTTTATATGTAGCAGACCTTCATCTACTATTTGAAAGCTTGTCATAGTACAGAACTCTTAGTAATGCATCAGCATCTCACCCTTCTCTAAGTCCATTGCTCAATTCATTTTTTTGAAATATGACTCTCGGTTGGACCTCAGCATCTCACCTTTTTTCAACTCTACATGGCCAGAACTCTCTTTTTTTATATGTGACAGACCTTTATCTATTAATTGACAGCTTTTTGAAGTACAGAACTCTTAGTAATGTATCAGCATCTCACCTTTCTCTAAGCCTGTTGCTCAACACACTTTTTTTGGCTCATAACTCTCGTTTGAACATTAGCATCTCACCCTTTTTCAACTCTACATGGCCAGAACTCTCTTGTTTTATGTGTAGCTGACCTTTATCTAATAATTGACAGCTTTCTGAAGTACAGAACTCTTAGTAATGTATCAGCATCTCACCTTTCTCTAAGCCTATTGCTCAACACACTTTTTTGCTCATAACTTTCGGTTGAACATCAGCATCTTACCCTTTCCCATATCTATGTGTCCAGAACTCTGTCGTTTTATATGTGGCAGACTTTCACTTACTATTTCAATGCTTTTCGGAGTACAGAACTCTTAGTAATGTATCAGCATCTCACCCTTGTTTAAGCTTATTACTCAAAACTCTTTTTTTTGCATATGACTCTCGGTTGGACCTCAGCATCTCACCTTTTTTCAACTCTACATGGCCAGAACTCTCTTTTTTTATGTGTGGCAGACATTCATCTATTATTTGACAGCTTTCTGTCTTAGTAATGTATCAGCATCTCACCTTTCTCTAAGCCTATTGCTCAACACACTTTTTTTGGCTCATACCTATCGTTTGAACCTTAGCATCTCACCCTTTCTCATCTTTTTGTGTCCAGAACTCTTTTGTTTTATATGTGGCAGACTTTCACCTACTATTTAAAAGCTTTTCAGAGTACAGAACTCTTAGTAATGTATCAGCATCTCACCCTTGTTTAAGCTTATTACTCAGAACTCTTTTTTTTGCATATGACTCTCGGTTGGACCTCAGAATCTCACCTTTTTTCAACTCTACATGGCCAGAAATCTCTTGTTTTATGTGTGACAGACCTTTATCTAATAATTGACAGCTTTCTGAAGTACAGAACTCTTAGTAATGTATCAGCATCTCACCTTTCTCTAAGCCTGTTGCTCAACACACTTTTTTTGGCTCATAACTCTCGTTTGAACATTAGCATCTCACCCTCTCTCATCTCTTTGTGAACAGAACTCTGTCGTTTTATATGTGGCAGACCTTCACCTACTATTTGAAAGCTTTGCGGAGTACAGAACTCTTAGTAATGTATCAGCATCTAACCTTTCTCTAAGCCTATTGCTCAACACACTTTTTTGCTCATAACTTTCGGTTGAACATCAGCATCTTACCCTTTCCCATATCTATGTGTCCAGAACTCTGTCTTTTTATATGTGGCAGACCTTCACCTACTATTTGAAAGCTTTGCGGAGTACAGAACTCTTAGTAATGTATCAGCATCTAACCTTTCTCTAAGCCTATTGCTCAACACACTTTTTTGCTCATAACTTTCGGTTGAACATCAGCATCTCACCCTTTCTCATCTTTTAGTATCCAGAACTCTTGAGTTTTATATGTGGCAGACTATTTGAAAGCTTTTCGGAGTACAGAACTCTTAGTAATGTATCAGCATCTCACCCTTGTTTAAGCTTATTACTCAAAACTCTTTTTTTTGCATATGACTCTCGGTTGGACCTCAGCATCTCACCTTTTTTCAACTCTACATGGCCAGAACTCTCTTTTTTTATGTGTGGCAGACATTCATCTATTATTTGACAGCTTTCTGTCTTAGTAATGTATCAGCATCTCACCTTTCTCTAAGCCTATTGCTCAACACACTTTTTTTGGCTCATAACTCTCGTTTGAACCTCAGCATCTCACTCTTCCTCATCTCTCTGTGTATAGAACTCTGTCGTTTTATATGTAGCAGACCTTCATCTACTATTTGAAATCTTGTTATAGTACAGAACTCTTAGTAATGCATCAGCGTCTCACCCTTGTTTAAGCTTATTACTCAAAACTCTTTTTTTTGCATATGACTCTCGGTTGGACCTCAGCATCTCACCTTTTTTCAACTCTACATGGCCAAAACTCTCTTTTTTTATGTGTGGCAGACATTCATCTATTATTTGACAGCTTTCTGAAGTACAGACCTCTTAGTAATGTATCAGCATCTCACCTTTCTCTAAGCCTATTGCTCAACACACTTTTTTTGGCTCATAACTCTCGTTTGAACCTTAGCATCTCACTCTTCCTCATCTCTTTGTGTATAGAACTCTGTCGTTTTATATGTAGCAGACTTTCATCTACCATTTGAAAGCTTGTCATAGTACAGAACTCTTAGTAATGCATCAGCATCTCACCCTTCTCTAAGTCCATTGCTCAATTCATTTTTTTGACATATGACTCTCGGTTGGACCTCAGCATCTCACCTTTTTTCAACTCTACATGGCCAGAACTCTCTTGTTTTTTGTGTAGTAGACCTTAATCTATTAACTGACAGCTTTCTGAAGTACAGAACTCTTAGTAATGTATCAGCATCTCACCCTTGTTTAAGCTTATTACTCAAAACTCTTTTTTTTGCATATGACTCTCGGTTGGACCTCAGCATCTCACCTTTTTTCAACTCTACATGGCCAAAACTCACTTTTTTTATGTGTGGCAGACATTCATCTATTATTTGACAGCTTTCTGAAGTACAGACCTCTTAGTAATGTATCAGCATCTCACCTTTCTCTAAGCCTATTGCTCAACACACTTTTTTTGGCTCATAACTCTCGTTTGAACCTTAGCATCTCACTCTTCCTCATCTCTTTGTGTATGGAACTCTGTCGTTTTATATGTAGCAGACTTTCATCTACCATTTGAAAGCTTGTCATAGTACAGAACTCTTAGTAATGCATCAGCATCTCACCCTTCTCTAAGTCCATTGCTCAATTCATTTTTTTGACATATGACTCTCGGTTGGACCTCAGCATCTCACCTTTTTTCAAATCTACATGGCCAGAACTCTCTTGTTTTTTGTGTAGTAGACCTTTATCTATTAACTGACAGCTTTCTGAAGTACAGAACTCTTAGTTATGTATCAGCATCTCACCTTTCTCTAAGCCTATTGCTCAACACACTTTTTTGCTCATAACTTTCGGTTGAACATCAGCATCTCACCCTTTCCCATATCTATGTGTCCAGAACTCTGTCGTTTTATATGTGACGAACCTTCACCTACTATTTGAAAGCTTTTCGGAGTACAGAACTCTTAGTAATGTATCAGCATCTCACCCTTCTCTAAGTCCATTGCTCAATTCATTTTTTTGCTCATAACTATCGTTTGAACCTTAGCATCTCACCCTTTCTCATCTTTTTGTGTCCAAATCTCTTTTGTTTTATATGTGGCAGACATTCATCTATTATTTGACAGCTTCCTGAAGTACAGACCTCTTAGTAATGTATCAGCATCTAACCTTTCTCTAAGCCTATTGCTCAACACACTTTTTTGCTCATAACTTTCGGTTGAACATCAGCATCTCACCCTTTCTCATCTTTTAGTGTCCAGAACTCTTGTGTTTTATATGTGGCAGACTATTTGAAAGCTTTTCGGAGTACAGAACTCTTAGTAATGTATCAGCATCTCACCCTTGTTTAAGCTTATTACTCAAAACTCTTTTTTTTGCATATGACTCTCGGTTGGACCTCAGCATCTCACCTTTTTTCAACTCTACATGGCCAGAACTCTCTTTTTTTATGTGTGGCAGACATTCATCTATTATTTGACAGCTTTCTGTCTTAGTAATGTATCAGCATCTCACCTTTCTCTAAGCCTATTGCTCAACACACTTTTTTTGGCTCATACCTATCGTTTGAACCTTAGCATCTCACCCTTTCTCATCTTTTTGTGTCCAGAACTCTTTTGTTTTATATGTGGCAGACTTTCACCTACTATTTAAAAGCTTTTCAGAGTACAGAACTCTTAGTAATGTATCAGCATCTCACCCTTGTTTAAGCTTATTACTCAGAACTCTTTTTTTTGCATATGACTCTCGGTTGGACCTCAGAATCTCACCTTTTTTCAACTCTACATGGCCAGAAATCTCTTGTTTTATGTGTGACAGACCTTTATCTAATAATTGACAGCTTTCTGAAGTACAGAACTCTTAGTAATGTATCAGCATCTCACCTTTCTCTAAGCCTGTTGCTCAACACACTTTTTTTGGCTCATAACTCTCGTTTGGACATTAGCATCTCACCCTCTCTCATCTCTTTGTGAATAGAACTCTGTCGTTTTATATGTAGCAGACCTTCATCTACTATTTGAAATCTTGTCATAGTACAGAACTCTTAGTAATGCATCAGCATCTCACCCTTCTCTAAGTCCATTGCTCAATTCATTTTTTTGAAATATGACTCTCGGTTGGACCTCAGCATCTCACCTTTTTTCAACTCTACATGGCCAGAACTCTCTTGTTTTATATGTGACAGACCTTTATCTATTAATTGACAGCTTTTTGAAGTACAGAACTCTTAGTAATGTATCAGCATCTCACCTTTCTCTAAGCCTGTTGCTCAACACACTTTTTTTGGCTCATAACTCTCGTTTGAACATTAGCATCTCACCCTTTTTCAACTCTACATGGCCAGAACTCTCTTGTTTTATGTGTAGCTGACCTTTATCTAATAATTGACAGCTTTCTGAAGTACAGAACTCTTAGTAATGTATCAGCATCTCACCTTTCTCTAAGCCTATTGCTCAACACACTTTTTTGCTCATAACTTTCGGTTGAACATCAGCATCTTACCCTTTCCCATATCTATGTGTCCAGAACTCTGTCGTTTTATATGTGGCAGACTTTCACTTACTATTTCAATGCTTTTCGGAGTACAGAACTCTTAGTAATGCATCAGCATCTCACCCTTGTTTAAGCTTATTACTCAAAACTCTTTTTTTTGCATATGACTCTCGGTTGGACCTCAGCATCTCACCTTTTTTCAACTCTACATGGCCAGAACTCTCTTGTTTTATATGTGACAGACCTTTATCTATTAATTGACAGCTTTTTGAAGTACAGAACTCTTAGTAATGTATCAGCATCTCACCTTTCTCTAAGCCTGTTGCTCAACACACTTTTTTTGGCTCATAACTCTCGTTTGAACATTAGCATCTCACCCTTTTTCAACTCTACATGGCCAGAACTCTCTTGTTTTATGTGTAGCTGACCTTTATCTAATAATTGTCAGCTTTCTGAAGTACAGAACTCTTAGTAATGTATCAGCATCTCACCTTTCTCTAAGCCTATTGCTCAACACACTTTTTTGCTCATAACTTTCGGTTGAACATCAGCATCTTACCCTTTCCCATATCTATGTGTCCAGAACTCTGTCGTTTTATATGTGGCAGACTTTCACTTACTATTTCAATGCTTTTCGGAGTACAGAACTCTTAGTAATGTATCAGCATCTCACCCTTGTTTAAGCTTATTACTCAAAACTCGTTTTTTTGCATATGACTCTCGGTTGGACCTCAGCATCTCACCTTTTTTCAACTCTACATGGCCAGAACTCTCTTTTTTTATGTGTGGCAGACATTCATCTATTATTTGACAGCTTTCTGTCTTAGTAATGTATCAGCATCTCACCTTTCTCTAAGCCTATTGCTCAACACACTTTTTTTGGCTCATACCTATCGTTTGAACCTTAGCATCTCACCCTTTCTCATCTTTTTGTGTCCAGAACTCTTTTGTTTTATATGTGGCAGACTTTCACCTACTATTTAAAAGCTTTTCAGAGTACAGAACTCTTAGTAATGTATCAGCATCTCACCCTTGTTTAAGCTTATTACTCAGAACTCTTTTTTTTGCATATGACTCTCGGTTGGACCTCAGAATCTCACCTTTTTTCAACTCTACATGGCCAGAAATCTCTTGTTTTATGTGTGACAGACCTTTATCTAATAATTGACAGCTTTCTGAAGTACAGAACTCTTAGTAATGTATCAGCATCTCACCTTTCTCTAAGCCTGTTGCTCAACACACTTTTTTTAGCTCATAACTCTCGTTTGAACATTAGCATCTCACCCTCTCTCATCTCTTTGTGAACAGAACTCTGTCGTTTTATATGTGGCAGACCTTCACCTACTATTTGAAAGCTTTGCGGACTACAGAACTCTTAGTAATGTATCAGCATCTAACCTTTCTCTAAGCCTATTGCTCAACACACTTTTTTGCTCATAACTTTCGGTTGAACATCAGCATCTTACCCTTTCCCATATCTATGTGTCCAGAACTCTGTCTTTTTATATGTGGCAGACCTTCACCTACTATTTGAAAGCTTTGCGGAGTACAGAACTCTTAGTAATGTATCAGCATCTAACCTTTCTCTAAGCCTATTGCTCAACACACTTTTTTGCTCATAACTTTCGGTTGAACATCAGCATCTCACCCTTTCTCATCTTTTAGTATCCAGAACTCTTGTGTTTTATATGTGGCAGACTATTTGAAAGCTTTTCGGAGTACAGAACTCTTAGTAATGTATCAGCATCTCACCCTTGTTTAAGCTTATTACTCAAAACTCTTTTTTTTGCATATGACTCTCGGTTGGACCTCAGCATCTCACCTTTTTTCAACTCTACATGGCCAGAACTCTCTTTTTTTATGTGTGGCAGACATTCATCTATTATTTGACAGCTTTCTGTCTTAGTAATGTATCAGCATCTCACCTTTCTCTAAGCCTATTGCTCAACACACTTTTTTTGGCTCATAACTCTCGTTTGAACCTCAGCATCTCACTCTTCCTCATCTCTCTGTGTATAGAACTCTGTCGTTTTATATGTAGCAGACCTTCATCTACTATTTGAAATCTTGTCATAGTACAGAACTCTTAGTAATGCATCAGCATCTCACCCTTCTCTAAGTCCATTGCTCAATTCATTTTTTTGAAATATGACTCTCGGTTGGACCTCAGCATCTCACCTTTTTTCAACTCTACATGGCCAGAACTCTCTTGTTTTATATGTGACAGACCTTTATCTATTAATTGACAGCTTTTTGAAGTACAGAACTCTTAGTAATGTATCAGCATCTCACCTTTCTCTAAGCCTGTTGCTCAACACACTTTTTTTGGCTCATAACTCTCGTTTGAACATTAGCATCTCACCCTTTTTCAACTCTACATGGCCAGAACTCTCTTGTTTTATGTGTAGCTGACCTTTATCTAATAATTGACAGCTTTCTGAAGTACAGAACTCTTAGTAATGTATCAGCATCTCACCTTTCTCTAAGCCTATTGCTCAACACACTTTTTTGCTCATAACTTTCGGTTGAACATCAGCATCTTACCCTTTCCCATATCTATGTGTCCAGAACTCTGTCGTTTTATATGTGGCAGACTTTCACTTACTATTTCAATGCTTTTCGGAGTACAGAACTCTTAGTAATGTATCAGCATCTCACCCTTGTTTAAGCTTATTACTCAAAACTCGTTTTTTTGCATATGACTCTCGGTTGGACCTCAGCATCTCACCTTTTTTCAACTCTACATGGCCAGAACTCTCTTTTTTTATGTGTGGCAGACATTCATCTATTATTTGACAGCTTTCTGTCTTAGTAATGTATCAGCATCTCACCTTTCTCTAAGCCTATTGCTCAACACACTTTTTTTGGCTCATACCTATCGTTTGAACCTTAGCATCTCACCCTTTCTCATCTTTTTGTGTCCAGAACTCTTTTGTTTTATATGTGGCAGACTTTCACCTACTATTTAAAAGCTTTTCAGAGTACAGAACTCTTAGTAATGTATCAGCATCTCACCCTTGTTTAAGCTTATTACTCAGAACTCTTTTTTTTGCATATGACTCTCGGTTGGACCTCAGAATCTCACCTTTTTTCAACTCTACATGGCCAGAAATCTCTTGTTTTATGTGTGACAGACCTTTATCTAATAATTGACAGCTTTCTGAAGTACAGAACTCTTAGTAATGTATCAGCATCTCACCTTTCTCTAAGCCTGTTGCTCAACACACTTTTTTTGGCTCATAACTCTCGTTTGAACATTAGCATCTCACCCTCTCTCATCTCTTTGTGAATAGAACTCTGTCGTTTTATATGTGGCAGACCTTCACCTACTATTTGAAAGCTTTGCGGACTACAGAACTCTTAGTAATGTATCAGCATCTAACCTTTCTCTAAGCCTATTGCTCAACACACTTTTTTGCTCATAACTTTCGGTTGAACATCAGCATCTTACCCTTTCCCATATCTATGTGTCCAGAACTCTGTCTTTTTATATGTGGCAGACCTTCACCTACTATTTGAAAGCTTTGCGGAGTACAGAACTCTTAGTAATGTATCAGCATCTAACCTTTCTCTAAGCCTATTGCTCAACACACTTTTTTGCTCATAACTTTCGGTTGAACATCAGCATCTCACCCTTTCTCATCTTTTAGTATCCAGAACTCTTGTGTTTTATATGTGGCAGACTATTTGAAAGCTTTTCGGAGTACAGAACTCTTAGTAATGTATCAGCATCTCACCCTTGTTTAAGCTTATTACTCAAAACTCTTTTTTTTGCATATGACTCTCGGTTGGACCTCAGCATCTCACCTTTTTTCAACTCTACATGGCCAGAACTCTCTTTTTTTATGTGTGGCAGACATTCATCTATTATTTGACAGCTTTCTGTCTTAGTAATGTATCAGCATCTCACCTTTCTCTAAGCCTATTGCTCAACACACTTTTTTTGGCTCATAACTCTCGTTTGAACCTCAGCATCTCACTCTTCCTCATCTCTCTGTGTATAGAACTCTGTCGTTTTATATGTAGCAGACCTTCATCTACTATTTGAAATCTTGTCATAGTACAGAACTCTTAGTAATGCATCAGCATCTCACCCTTCTCTAAGTCCATTGCTCAATTCATTTTGTTGAAATATGACTCTCGGTTGGACCTCAGCATCTCACCTTTTTTCAACTCTACATGGCCAGAACTCTCTTGTTTTATATGTGACAGACCTTTATCTAATAATTGACAGCTTTTTGAAGTACAGAACTCTTAGTAATGTATCAGCATCTCACCTTTCTCTAAGCCTGTTGCTCAACACACTTTTTTGCTCATAACTTTCGGTTGAACATCAGCATCTCACCCTTTCCCATCTTTTTGTGTCCAGAACTCTGTCGTTTTATATGTGGCAAACCTTCATTTACTATTTGAAAGCTTTGCGGAGTACAGAACTCTTAGTAATTGTGATGGTACGGCGCCTAACCAAAGCTGAGTAAATTTCGATTTTACATATTCGACATAAAGCTATGTCGAATGTGCCAGCTCCCCTCTTCTGAGGGGAGATATGAGTGCTCCGCCAGCCGCACAGATATTGTGAAATTCATCCAGAGACAATAATTTCCCCACTGGCATTGGCCGTCTCAATGGACAAAGTATGCAATCGCGAATAGAGAATACTCAAGACATATACAATAAACAATTAAATACGCTGATGTCTGTTACTTATCTCGCATATATTCAATCGCACGTATAAATTCGGTTTACAAGCTACCGTACTTCATTGATTCGGTCTCCGTACCATAGGATTTCTAAATCCTAATCTTCCGTCTGTCATATCTGGTCGCACCGGCCTCTGTGCTTGAAAGAGCTGCACTTCGACGCTAGGTCTCCCGTGGGAATCAAACCACACCCGGTCCTAGTTATCCCAGACGGCTGTAATTGCATTATACGATAGCAGGGTACGATCTCGGTACGATAACTTGCTCCTCACCAATACGCCCGATGCTCACCACATGCTCACCATCAAGCAAAGCCGCCATCGATTGTAGATTGCAGGGTACGTGGACGACGACCCAAGACTATTCCTGTAGGGATATCCCCAGGTCTCGCAACGACAGGTCCCTGGTCTACCGCCTGACTCTTTACATGTGGTGCTTTTGCATTCATCAAGTCTAAAGGCCATGTAACAACCATCAACGCATTTCGCAACTTCAACAAATAGGTTGATTAATTATACTGTACACTTTTATACCTAAACGCTGTATTACTCAACCTTAGATAGCATTATAAAAGTACTTAAACATTGATATAAAACAATCACTATAAGACAATCACTATAATTACAAGAGTAATATGAAAGCAACTCACCACGTGTGTAGAGACTTGATAGTGTTTCACTTGATAGTCTTACACCTTAACTTACTCGAGTAACGCCTATGACCCCGATCCTTCACCAGTTGACGAGCTCGCTTCCAACGACCGACCTCCTCTCCAGACCCCAGTCGAATGCCCCGATCCTACGCTCAGTCCCGTCTCGTCAAACCCTTCCCGAGATGTCCTCATCCCTTGTTTTTATAAGCCTGCACGTGTTTTACCAATTTCTATGGAACACTCGTAATAAATCTAGCGTCTTAATAGTTTCTTTAAGCGTTGCAAAAACAATGACCCTCACTTTAGGGTTTTAAACAAAAGGTCTGCTTTATCTGATTTATGGAGGGTCGAAATAACAACGATGCAAGCCAGATGACTATAAGTGAACGACTCCTAATAAATATCAAATTACAAATATATTACAGATGTACCTAGTGGGGTTTATTAATTTCTTATCGTTGAGTAACTAGTGTACCATCACATATTCCCCCCTGAAATTCAGACGCGAGGACTATCATCGCGTATGGAATTTCACTTTCACCTCCCATAATTACGTATAATTCACCCAGACACATCTCAGATAAACATTCACTCAGCAACGCACATAATTGTACTTTCAGCCTGCGTGCCACTGCGATTATTATAATGTCAGTCAGACTATTGTAATAATAGTTACTGATAGGAATGTTATTTGATATTTCAAGCTGCCACGTCACAAACCATCGTACAGGCCATAGTAACTAATAAGAATTTCTAGTCAGAATCTCAGCAACGCACATAATTGTACTTTCAGCCTGCGTGCCACAGCGATTATTATAATGTCAGTCAGACTATTGTAATAATAGTTACTGATAGGAATGTTATTTGATATTTCAAGCTGCCACGTCACAGACCATCGTACAGGCCATAGTAAATAATAAGAATTTCTAGTCAGAATCTCAGCAACGCACATAATTGTACTTTCAGCCTGCGTGCCACAGCGATTATTATAATGTCAGTCAGACTATTGTAATAATAGTTACTGATAGGAATGTTATTTGATATTTCAAGCTGCCACCTCACAAACCATCGTACAGGCCATAGTAACTAATAAGAATTTCTAGTCAGAATCTCAGCAACGCACATAATTGTACTTTCAGCCTGCGTGCCACAGCGATTATTATAATGTCAGTCAGACTATTGTAATAATAGTTACTGATAGGAATGTTATTTGATATTTCAAGCTGCCACGTCACAGACCATCGTACAGGCCATAGTAAATAATAAGAATTTCTAGTCAGAATCTCAGCAACGCACATAATTGTACTTTCAGCCTGCGTGCCACAGCGATTATTATAATGTCAGTCAGACTATTGTAATAATAGTTACTGATAGGAATGTTATTTGATATTTCAAGCTGCCACGTCACAGACCATCGTACAGGCCATAGTAACTAATAAGAATTTCTAGTCAGAATCTTACAAGGTACTTGAATCTCCAACTGGTGTGAATTTTCAGGACTAGTTATTCATTCACTTATACACAACAGATTGTGCAATTTAAACTATGGAGGAAATCTGTCGTTCCGCTTAATCTGTTATACTTTTGTTTTCCCGCCAATGAACGATTTATTTTCCGTTGCATAGGAAACGGCATGGCCAGCCTTTAAAACCGAAAAGTTTATTATTTAGATAATCTTGGGTTTTGATAATATAGTTCAGACCCTTGTGAGTGAACTAACATTCAATAACGTTCCATCACGACCACGATCTTGACTCTAATGAATTTAAACTTTAACCTATTATTCCTTTCCCTTAACTTATCCTTAAAGTTAAAGTTTTTTTTTTTATTATTTCCAACTTCACGTAGCCAAGCGCTATAAGTGATGAAAGATAATAAGTCAACACTTTTGTTTTTTTTTTTTAACTCTCAAGATCCCTCTCTTGACGACTCAGTTTTTATATCGATTGACCGCTTACGGAGTACGTACTTAACATATGCTAACTTTAGAGGTTGACAACAAACGAGGACGTATCGAATTTCAAGTTAATTGTTTCTGATACTCCTTATGTTATAAAACGTGATTCCCCCCTGATAATCAGATGCTGGCATACGTCGTACATACTGAAATCTCCTAATCATTAGTTTGCATATGCTATATTTATAGCTTCTCCAAACCTGTACTCTATATTATCTCAGTTGCACATACACAACTAATTAATTCCCAATCATCTAAGGTCACCAGCTTCTTCTGAATTGATTACCAATTTGAAATTAAGGGAACCCATTACTCAAGTCCATTATTGAAAATACTATCGTACCACTACAGTGGCAATACTCACTATACAACAGACATAACGCATAACATAACATAACATAAACTCACGCCTATATCCCCGAAGGGGTAGGCAGAGGTGCTAAGCACCCACATTTCGCCAGTTTATGTTTAGGTCCCAATGTAATAGGTGGCGAGCCTATTGCCATTAACCGGGCACTTATAAACCTGCGATAAATACACACATAACTTCGAAAAGCATCATGCATGGCACACACCAATGACTTATTGGTGTGTGCCATGGTAAAACCTGGGATCGAACCCGAGACCTCGTCTCAGCAGTCCATTACCCATACCACTAGGCTACCGCGGCTACAGACATAACGCTTGCCTAAATAAGTGATAATTTTTAATTCGTAATTAATTAATAAAAATAATTAATTCGCGAAACGCGCCGCTCGGGCGCCGTTGCCCTACATCGCCACGATGGCTACCAACAAGGCGATCATAGTGAACGAGTTACTTGCGTTCATCCAGAATGCAGTCGACACTATGGACGAGATCAGCATCCTGCAGATCTGCAAGTCCAATTTCAAGGAAGAGGAGGTCTGCAGCGGGAAGGCGCTGCTATACCAATCGGTTGGCAAAACTGCCCAGATGCCATCTCGCAGAAGGGATGGAGGGGAACGAAGTGTGCAGGACATCATCACCCTGCTGAAGCAAACCGACCCGGATGACGTGCCAGATTTCGTCGCAAGGGAGCTGCACAAGCTTCCGCCGGTGGGATTCGACCACGTAGATGTCACAAGACTTCTCAAGGACATCACGTTCTTGAAGTCCAGCCTTGCTGATGTGTTGGCAAAATTAGAGGCTTCTGATAAAACTATCAGTGGACTACAGGCGGAATTGTTGCTACTCCGTAACAGTAGTACAACTAGTACGTCACATAATGTAGCCTCTAATAATGTCAACGTACGACGAGGCGCGCAGAATGCGTCATTTTACAGTTTCGAGTCAGCAAAATTTGATTCGCCTGAGTCGCCGATGGCCGAGGAGCGTGCCGCGAACACTATCGCGCGCCCCGCCGCCCCCGCTGCCCCTTCTTCACCTGTGAAGAGGCCGAATATCACGTTGCAAGTTCCTCATCCACGTGACTACGCAGCTGTTACGGCCAGCACCCCTACAGCCGTACCAACAAAGAGACGACAGTGTAGTGTCACTCAATGCAACACTGCATCCGTCAAGGCGCCGGGGAAGGAGCCTTGTAATGTGGAGGACTTCAAAGTTGTTGAGAAGAAGAAGTCCTCCCGCAAGAACCAGTGTGGTACTGCAGCGAGGAGCATTGAGCAGCAGTTCCGCGCAGAGGTCCCTTCGACGATGGTCTACGTATCTCGTGTACATCACAGCGTGAAGATCGTAGACGTCGCGAACTATCTCCAAAAGAAAACCGGGATGGGCTTAAGGGTGGAGAAGCTGGACTCTCGTCACAACGTGAGCTTCAATTCTTTTGTGGTGCGAGTTCCAAACAGCCACACCGCTACCATCCTGCGTCCTGACTTTTGGCCGACGGGGGTGAAGTTTCGGCGCTTCCGAGGACGCCTGCCGACACGCGACACCCCGCCCCGTGACACGTCGACGTCATTACGCGTGCTTTAGGTTAAGATATATTATATGTATTTTTAGTTTTAAGGTATATATTTATGGGCCGTAGAATAAGTTTTTTAACATCCTGTAACTTTTCTATTATTGCCTGAAATAAATGATTTATTATTATTATATTATTATTATAATTCCTTTCTTAACTATAATAACTGTAAGTAAGAATAAACCTTCCGTCCGCATATCGGGATAGGCGATTGACGACGGCCTGATCATCGTCGAACCATCATATTAGTAATGTTCAAGATAATAACAACGAAGCAAAAGTTTAGTCCAGTCTAATTAAGTACAATAAGGAAGGTATTTCTTCCATTGTCATGTGAAGGTGTCAAACAATCAGCATGTATTTGGATATGCGGCTGATGCCGCAAAATAGATTGTGTTTATCTTCTAAACGTAGGTATCTAACTCATCGATACACGTTATTCCACTGATCCATTGCAGCTTAGTTTATAAGTATAAAGTATAAATACCTCAACGTATACGATGACGTGCTTTTACCAGATATCTGGTAATTTGTTCACCGATTAGATGCCTCTAGTGTGAAGGTTCCCGTGGTCACGATGCTCGGCTACCCCATAACTCTGCAGGTTGAAACACGATGCGCTATCTCCATACTGCACAACGCTGGATTTTCATATTCACGAAGCGATGAGTCTTCCAAACAGCCTTTTACGCCACGCCAGTAAATTCGAAGTCCGGTATCACTGGAATGTTATAGCACACGAGCAGAGAATCTGATGCAAGATAATTCAGACGTCAAGCAACTATCTCTTTAATTCACATGTATATGTAGTGTATTTTTCTCCCATTATGTTATAATGACCTATGTTAGTAACAACTAACTATCATAATTTTAATAGCGCCCAATAACCCATAACAATAATTTTATTGTTGGTTATGAATTTCGTACCAACAATACCCACCAGATGGTGAGTCAAATGCCTAGACCCTTTTTTTAGAGGTCTTTTGTTACCACTTTCTCCATTCAACTTTTAACCATCCATTCAAGAATCTTTTTTTTTTCTTAAGTGTTTTATATGCTCACGCCAGTTCATGTCAGCATGGGTACGCAGAAATGTTCTGACACCACCCGGTTGTCATTTGTCTTATACTGCATAAAAAGAGGCGAGTCCCACTTGATCTCCTTCCCTTCTCCGTGTTGCAAGTCAGGATCTCCTAACAGAGAACTGGAACTAACAATTTTTTCAACCTGGGTATCGAACCCTCGTGAATAGTACTTAAATGGTTAAGCCATTGCTGTGCCACTAGGTCAACCCATTGTTTACAACACCAGAATATCCTGCCGTATTCTGAAACTTCGGGAATCAAACCCGCTATCAGATTTGGTTTTGGAAATATTTAGCGAGCTCTTTACATAAGAACATTCTTAATTTGAGCTATGTCGCTAAAACTGCGTCACAAGCGTACAATGCTATAAATCGATAAAAATCTTCAATTTAAAATAATAGTAGTTCCAAAAGCCACTTATTCAATGTATTGTGCGATGCAAGCTACGTCAGTCTAGGTCTTAAACCCAGTGCTTTATTATAGTTACTATAATGATATACACTACAACAAAGATAATTAATTATTCTTAAGTAAATAAGAAATAACCTTGTAAATAAGAAATAAACTTAAAATAATTTCCCTTCTTTTTACTATTACAAATACTTTAAACTCGGGATCGAACCCAAGCAACCCATGCAGGTAAGTCATTATAAAAATATCATTACGACTTTTAAGTAATCGAGAAAACACCTTAAACATTTTAGTTGGCCTACTTCTGCCATTTGACATTATTTCATCCACGCAAGCAACTTAAGTACAATCAAGTCGTGAGATTTAGTATGGTCATCGTCCTTATAGTCATGTCCTAGTCGCGTTCAAAGTATGTAAATACTTGAGAGCGCGGGGTCCGCATGTTGTTTCGGATGAGCCGTTAACGACTTTCCCGGAAGCAACTCTTCTGAGCTCCCAGCCCCTAGAGGAGCTATTGGCATGTGGTATTGTAGACTGACCATACGTAACGTTGTAAGCACAAGGTTTTAAATTATATATAGGTATACATAATTAAAACACTAAGTATTTTATGTCAAAACAAGCAAATTTTGCCTTTGTTTGAATGTACGTTGCATTGTAAGATATCTTACTTAATAACGCCACATCGTCCGTTTGTTTACACTACAGACCATTTTGAGACCGTCTACGATATGTTATATATTAAATTATTCTACGTTGTGTTATTTGTAGTAACCCACTTCAGTTCAACCTCGTTGCACTGAATTGAATCAATGCATTTTCTGACGAGGATCCTGGTACACTGGCACCATTTGTAATGGTACGGCGCCTAACCAAAGCTGAGTAAATTTCGATTTTACATATTCGACATAAAGCTATGTCGAATGTGCCAGCTCCCCTCTTCTGAGGGGAGATATGAGTGCTCCGCCAGCCGCACAGATATTGTGAAATTCATCCAGAGACAATAATTTCCCCACTGGCATTGGCCGTCTCAATGGACAAAGTATGCAATCGCGAATAGAGAATACTCAAGACATATACAATAAACAATTAAATACGCTGATGTCTGTTACTTATCTCGCATATATTCAATCGCACGTATAAATTCGGTTTACAAGCTACCGTACTTCATTGATTCGGTCTCCGTACCATAGGATTTCTAAATCCTAATCTTCCGTCTGTCATATCTGGTCGCACCGGCCTCTGTGCTTGAAAGAGCTGCACTTCGACGCTAGGTCTCCCGTGGGAATCAAACCACACCCGGTCCTAGTTATCCCAGACGGCTGTAATTGCATTATACGATAGCAGGGTACGATCTCGGTACGATAACTTGCTCCTCACCAATACGCCCGATGCTCACCACATGCTCACCATCAAGCAAAGCCGCCATCGATTGTAGATTGCAGGGTACGTGGACGACGACCCAAGACTATTCCTGTAGGGATATCCCCAGGTCTCGCAACGACAGGTCCCTGGTCTACCGCCTGACTCTTTACATGTGGTGCTTTTGCATTCATCAAGTCTAAAGGCCATGTAACAACCATCAACGCATTTCGCAACTTCAACAAATAGGTTGATTAATTATACTGTACACTTTTATACCTAAACGCTGTATTACTCAACCTTAGATAGCATTATAAAAGTACTTAAACATTGATATAAAACAATCACTATAAGACAATCACTATAATTACAAGAGTAATATGAAAGCAACTCACCACGTGTGTAGAGACTTGATAGTGTTTCACTTGATAGTCTTACACCTTAACTTACTCGAGTAACGCCTATGACCCCGATCCTTCACCAGTTGACGAGCTCGCTTCCAACGACCGACCTCCTCTCCAGACCCAGTCGAATGCCCCGATCCTACGCTCAGTCCCGTCTCGTCAAACCCTTCCCGAGATGTCCTCATCCCTTGTTTTTATAAGCCTGCACGTGTTTTACCAATTTCTATGGAACACTCGTAATAAATCTAGCGTCTTAATAGTTTCTTTAAGCGTTGCAAAAACAATGACCCTCACTTTAGGGTTTTAAACAAAAGGTCTGCTTTATCTGATTTATGGAGGGTCGAAATAACAACGATGCAAGCCAGATGACTATAAGTGAACGACTCCTAATAAATATCAAATTACAAATATATTACAGATGTACCTAGTGGGGTTTATTAATTTCTTATCGTTGAGTAACTAGTGTACCATCACAGTAATGTAGCAGCATCTCACCTTTCTCTAAGCCTATTGCTCAACACACTTTTTTTTGCTCATACCTATCGTTTGAACCTTAGCATCTCACCCTTTCTCATCTTTTTATGTCCAGAACTCTTTTGTTTTATATGTGGCAGACTTTCACCTACTATTTGAAAGCTTTTCTGAGTACAGAACTCTTAGTAATGTATCAGCATCAGTAGAGTAATATTGAGAGTTCTAACTCACTTCGTTCGTTGAACTCTCAATATTACTGATCTAGAACTCTCAATAGCACATGTACGATTGAGAGTTCTAACTCACTAATGTAATATTTACGAACGAAGTGAGTTAGAACTCTCAATCCTACATGTGCGATTGAGAGTTATAAATCAGTATTCGTAATCATCAGTACTCACTTCGTTCGTAAATATTACAATATTACAGGTGGTGGTGCAATATAGTCAATATTACATAACCTAAGTATAGCAACCTACATAGCACGTATGAAACGATGCCACGATTTGGTCTGTTGCTAGTCGCTAAGCCTTTGTCGGCACATCACTCCCAGTGAGGTCTCGTTACTCGCGCGGCTGTCGAGCTTCGCCGAGTGCAATATGATAATGATATAAACAATAGCATTTCTCATACCTAAATGCACCTGCTACTGACCGCTAATAATATTCCATAAATGAAATTACTTGACTAGTTTTACCTACGACTTCACTTTTTAATATTTCATCTACGATCAATCTTTACATAAAATAATATTTGTATAATATATACCTACTTATTTAAAGTAAATAGTTAGATAAAAACTATATTGTAAGACCGTATTATATATTTGCACTTTGACTTTATCGAGATCGACTGTTGCCCAACTCTCTACCTTGAAATGAAAACCTGTACTAAACACTAGCTTGTTATTTAGCGGATGCACTGCCTAGCAGGATCGGATGGCTTGGGGTCCAAAGGTGTTGATGTAGGTCGCGTGTAAGATATTGTTTTTAGCAATAAGGTTGCCATTTATGCATATCTTGTACCTAAATTGTATATAATTTACTGTATAATTATTATACATATAAACACCCAGACCAATGCAAATAGTCATATTCATGCAAACAAATTATTGCACCGTGCGGGAATCGAATCCATCACGCCACGGAGGCTGACATTTTCCTTGAACAAATTTTAACCAGATCCGTTTAGCCGTTATAGTGTGATTGAATATAACATAATTTATTTTTATTTTGTTTATAGGTTTATCCACAGCAAATGCATTACAAATTGATACACCTACATATTAAGAAGAATATCTTTAAAAAACTTTCAAGTTTAAATATAATTATTAGTGGGATCAAAAATTAAGTTATTCGTTAAAATTATAATAATAATAATACAATATTGATACAGGATTGGACAGGTTGTAGGATTTTTACACGTGGAGTATGTAATTTTACTCCATGTGATTCTTTGAAGTTATGTGGGTCGAAAATGCTTACACGAATTACATTAGGGCTGCCACTATTAGTTAATAATGTACTATCTATAAATTAAAATAAATACAACATCTTATTTTTCGATACAATAAAATATTGTGTGAAGGATTTAATAGGTATCTACATTGGTTTCAAATAATTTATTGAGATTACCTACTCTTTGAACATAATGAATATTTGAATATTATAATCCAGATAATTTAGTTTTTTAATCAAATACTTATCACATTTTATATCTAAAAATAAAATAAATTAAATGTTTACATTTTAATTAATATTGACAGCATTTATTAATGCAATTTATTATTTCAAATACATCGGGAAAAATGAAATGCTCAAGTAGAACTCGAAACCATGACCTTTCCCTTACAGGGGAATGCTCAGCCGACTGAGCTATTGAGCGATTACAATTTGAGTTATTATTAAAGAATGAAATTATAAGAAAGACAATTTTTTATAATATGTATAATGTTAAGTTTAATTTTTATTTCCATTTCCTGTATTTACTGTATACAAACATAATAGGGGAATCTAAATATTAAGTAAACTTTACATCATACAAAATATTTACATTATTATTAGATATGTATAATTTATTAATATTTTCATGTAGAATTTACATAACTTATATCATAATTTGATTATTTCCATTACGTAACGTGACGAGATATTTTTTCCTATGCGTGGTGACAACCCTAACGTATTTTGCTAAATTATCATTAATTTTCTTATAAAATCCGAAATCATTCAGTCAGTGCTTCATTTTGACTTCGTTATTATACCGTTGAACGAATCCATTGGAGCAGCCACCATCTTGAAGATCTTCCACCTTGAAGACCAAGACCTTTCACCTTGAAGACTAAACACCTGGCTCCAGATTTTTTGTGAGTTTAATCGTCACTGTACCTACCTACCTAAAAAATGTAAGTTCCTAAGTTATAAAATATTCTATCCCATGTTCTATTGTTTTTAAGTGAGAAATCTTTTTAACCTTTAAACAAATTTGGCAGAACTAAACCTATCGTTATTTTGTGCACGGTGACGGTGAGTGATACTAACTAGTGATAGCGTATTTAGCTTATTAGTCTTGTCAAATTTTATTAGTTTGAGTGACTACCGAATTGTTGCAATTGGCAGACTAAACACTTCGTTTTCTGAGTTACTAGTCGCAATTTAATAACTATTCTGTTTATAATATTTACAGGTCGGATTCAGAGTACGATAGTGGCAACAGTGCGAGGGCGTCGTCGATCGAAGCCGTCAAGTCAAATTCGAAGGCAGCAAAGGGGGCTGGAAAGCGCAAATCGTCACCAGCTGTCAAAAGCGTTGCAAGCGATCGTATAAGGTACGTCCATATGTACCAGTACGTACATGTTCATTACTTATCTATACTAATATCATAAAATATACGAAAGTAACTCTTTCTGTCTGTCTGTAACAAGGTAAAGCGTAACAACGGTTTGACGTCTAAACCGCTTTACCTATTGATGAAATTGGATGTGGGGTAGACCAGACCATGAGAAAAGACTAAAGCTATGTTGACATCTACACGGGCGAAGCCGCGGGCAAAAGCTGGTTATATTATAATTTACGACTGAAAAATCTAGTGCTGTTAAAAATAGTTTTTACGAAGAGAAAGTTTTTGTGAAGATAATGTGATAGTTTTCTGAGTAGTTTTCTGTGTATTTATTTATTATTTGTAACTTATAATAGGTATTATGTTTTCAGAGCGGACCAAGAGTTCGATTGTGACAAAGTGGTAAGGAGCGAGGCTGGGACGTTCAAAAAGGTCTCCGTCAAACGCAAGTCATCTGCTAGAAGTACCTCAAGCGAATGTCCGAGGTAATTATTACTCATTAGTACTCTTATACCCAGCTGATGTAAAGTGATGATAAGGTACCAATACTACCAATTAAAATACGTATAATCAATTACATTACGCAATAGGTATGTACCAAAATATGAGTGAGTGAGGTTACGTGTTAAATAATGCTAGATTTGTTATTTTTGTTAATATAATATTATTATGAGAGATTTATTTATTTTTCTGGCTAAGTAGTTTAGTAATGAGTGACCGTAGTTGCAAATCCAGAAGTCTTGCGTTCGAGTTCCATTAGTATCAAACTTTGTGTGTCGTTCATGACAGTCATCTATTAATCTGTTCACGTAATATTCCTAACTAAAGCAAAACTGATGTTGTCCAGTTCATAACAATATACATAATGATGAAGGACAGCCTCTGTGGCGTGGCGGTAGTGAACACGACTGCTACGCAGGAGGCGCGGGTTCGATCCCCGCTCAGTGCAAATATCTGTATGCATGAATATGGGTATTTGCATTGGTCTGGGTGTTTCTATGTATAATATGTATGTATTTACAAAAAAAAAGTATTTAAGTATGTTTATCCGTATTCTAGATTCCATAACACAAGCTAGTTAAACTATGCTTACCATGGGTCTAGATAGCGTTGTGTAGAATGTTGAAGAATATTTATTTATTATTTATTATAATGATCATTTATTATTTATTTAATGAACATTATAAGTACTAAGGTACAATATTATAATATAGAAAATTTCCCTGTTTTAGAGCTTCAAAGAAAAAGGCTGCGCAAAAGGGATACGACATCTTCCACCTCGACAGTGAAACTCCCACCGTCAACACCGGCAGAGCTCCATCCACATCGGTGCTGTACAATCGGGTGGCTAACGGTCAAACGAGGCGTACACTGTCTACCGAGGGTCCCTTCCACATTGACTTGAAGGTGTACAACTCGGTTGACGTCCAAGAAGGTGGCGACGACCTTTGGAAAAAATACCTGCTGTGGTTGAAGCTTCGGACTGACGAGGAATCTCCTCACTGGGCTCAACTACAAAAATTTGTTAGACAAGCCAGCGAGTTGTTCGCAGATTCTGAAGCCACTTTCTTTTCTAATAAAATTAATTTTAAATAAGTCCGTACCTACTAAACTTAATATAATTATCTATTTGTATGTAATACATAAAAATATTAAATAAATTTGATTAATCCATTGACCATCATAAATTTCAATTAAAAATTCCATCCTAATCTGTCTGTGTGTTTCACAAATTAATATGCCGTTCTGTGATAGCTGTGGTGTTGACGTAAATGGTAAGAAATGGATAGGACATTTAAGGAGTAAAATACACCGAAAGTCAGATAACGTAATTACTTTAGATCATGGCGTGGAGAAAGTGAACTCTGCTTTTAAAAATCGATTAGCAACATATAGATTACATACTCTTGACACGAACGAACAGACATCTTTACCTGTTTTCTTCAGACACCTTCACAGTAGGGTCAAATCTTTAATTGATCAATCTCTTGCAGCTCACACTTCCCTTAAGGTTAACTTTCATATATACTCAAAGTTTGTACTACTTAAACACGACATACCAGAAGTTAAATCATTTGAAACCAAAAATATTATTATATGTATGAACTATGATTTTACAAAGCTCTTTACAGATGTTGCTAATCAATTACTGAAAAAGATAGACGAATTTGAAGAGCGGGATTCTGGTTGGACTTTCCTTAATAACTGTTACATGGAGGTAAATATAAATAGATATCAACCGCTCCGTGGTTCAAGATTTATTGATTTACCTCTGATCATTAAAAATAAAAAGGCATGTGTAAATATTCGTAACAATGATATATATTGTTTCCTGTGGTCGGTCACGGCAGCTCTTTACCCTGCAAATAGGAACATTCAAAGAGTTTCTTCATATCCAAATGTTTTCAATCTGTTTAACATAGAAGGAATGTCATTTCCAGTAACTTTTACCGATATACAAATGTTTGAAAAAAATAATCCAAGATTACGAATAAATGTATATGGTTTAGAAAATAATAGACAGATCATAGGACCTTTATACAAATCACAGTTTAATAACGATAACAAAAAAACAGTTAATTTACTATTATTAGAAAAGAGCAGATATTCACATTACTGTCTGATCAAAGATTTATCGCGTTTGGTGAGAAAACAAATAACTAACCATAATGGGAAATTATTTTTTTGTGATGAGTGTTTGCTATTTTTTAGATCAAGCATGGAAATTGATTCTCATGTATGTGCCGGTGTAATGACTCAGCTACCGCAAAAAGGTTCAGTGATTGAGTTTAAAAACTACGAAAGGAAACAAAATGTGCCATATGTAATTTACGCAGATTTTGAAGCCATGTTGGTTCCAGTGCAAGGGTGCAACCAGGATCCCTCTGTTGCGAGTACCTCAGTATGTCAGGTACATATACCTATAGCATTCGCTTATTATATAGTTTGTTCGTTTGATGAAAGTAGAAATCGTTTTGTATCTTACCGTGGGGAAGATTGTGTAGATAAATTTGTTGAGAATATTTACAGGGATGTTCAATGGATTAACAACAATCTGTCGAATAGTGTACCAATTATATTTAACAACGAAGATTCTGTTAAATTCAATGAAAGCACTCGTTGTCATATTTGTCAAAACTTACTAATCACAGACCGAGTAAGAGATCACTGTCATTTGACAGGTCAATATCGAGGAGCCGCACATAACTACTGTAATTTGATGTATAAACTTCCGAAATTTATACCAATTTTCTTTCATAACCTTTCAGGTTACGATTGCCATCTTTTTATTAAAAAATTAGGAGAAGCTAGCGGTTCACTTAAAATCATAGCTAAAAATAAAGAGTCATACATTTCTTTTACAAAATTTATACAAGTTTCTAGAAATGAATTTGTACAGCTTCGGTTTGTGGACTCCTTTAAATTTTTATCTACTAGTTTAGACAAATTAGTAAAAAGTTTGAAAAAAGAACAGTTTATACACTTAAAAAACAATTTCTCTTGTCCAAAACAATTTAAATTACTTACGCGAAAAGGTGTATATCCTTATGATTATATGAGCAACATAAATCGCTATAAGGAGACAGTTCTGCCTGAAAAATGTTATTTTTATAATTCCTTAAATAATCAACATATTTCATTAGCAGATTACCAGCATGCTAAATTAGTATGGTCTGAATTTAAAATAAAAAATCTAGGTGATTATACTGATCTTTACCTCAAAACTGACGTACTTTTGTTGACTGACGTTTTTGAAAACTTTAGAAATACTTCTAAGCGATTTTATCAATTAGATCCAGCTTTTTATGTAACAGCTCCTAGCTTATCATGGGACGCGATGCTTCTCAAAACGGGAATTAAGTTAGAACTTATTGATGATTTAGCAATAATAAGGTTAATACAAGAGGGTATAAGAGGAGGTCTTTGTATGAGTTCCCATCGTTATGTAAAAAGTAATAATAAATATATGGAAAATTATGACCCTCAACAAGATGATATATTTATTGTATACTTAGATTGCAATAATTTATATGGGTATGCTATGTGCCAACCTTTACCTTTATCAAACTTCAGGTTTCTTGATAAAAATGAGATAGAAAATCTAAATATCATGAATATAAAAGATGATGCAGATTATGGGTTCATATTAGAGGTAGATTTACTTTATCCTAAATATTTACACCGTTTGCATAATGACTTGCCATTTTGTCCTGAGAAATGTGTGCCTCCTGGAGGAAAAATTTCTAAACTTGTCACAACTTTATATGATAAATATAAATACGTAATACATTACGTACATTTGAAAAATTGTATTAAGCATGGATTAATATTAAACAAAGTGCATCGCGTTATAACTTTTAGGCAAAAAGCTTTTTTAAAACAATATATAGACCTCAATACCGAGCTTAGACAAAAAGCAGTGACCGAATTTGAACAAGACTTTTTTAAATTGCTTAATAACAGTATATTCGGTAAAACGCTAGAAAATAATGAAAATCGTGTAAAAGTTCATTTAGTAAATCAGTGGAGTGATAGCGAAAATAAAACAAAAAAGAGATTAAGTGCAGATACCTTGGTTGCCAGACCTAACTTCCATAGTGTTTCTATATTTTCTGAGAATTTGGTTGCGATTCAAATGAAACCTGAAAAAATTGTTATGGATAAACCCCTATATATAGGTTTCTCTGTATTAGAACTATCAAAAAAACATATGTACGATTTTCACTATTCTATTATGCGCCCACATTACAGAGAACTTATCAAGTTATGCTATACGGACACAGACAGTTTTATTTATAAAATTGAAACTAACGACTTTTACAATGATATGAAAAACTACTTTATTAGTTATTTTGATACTAGTAATTATAGTACAAGTAATCCGTTTAGTTTACCGATTTTGAATAAAAAGGTGCCAGGTCTATTCAAAGATGAAATGGGTGGTAAAATAATCAGGGAATTCATTGGTCTACGTCCCAAATTATATTGTATTCAATCTGAGCAATGTACTTTAAAAAAAGCTAAAGGTGTTAAGAAATGCGTAGTGAGAGACTTAGTAAAAGCAGATTATAAAAAAACGTTAACCAATAATGAAATAATTCGTAAACAAAATTTATTATTTAAATCCTTGAAACACGAGTTAGTAACCCGTAGTGTCAACAAAGTTGTATTATCATCCAATGATGATAAGCGGTATATATTAAAGGACAACATTCACACTGTTTCTTGGGGTAATTGCTCAATTTTAGGCTGAATTTTAGGACGTTTAATTGAAATTTATGATGGGTTTTATTTTTTCATAAGTATGACATTGTGATGTTTAAAAATGTATTTAAGTACTTTAAGTTTTTATCTTATAAGAATGTACCTACCTACCTATGCCTTTTACTCTTATTTATAAATAAATACCTACATGATGTAATCATATTTTCGTTTTATTATACTTCATTCTCAACTAGTGACATAATAGAAAACTTTTGCGACACACATAGGTAAGTAAAGGGTAAACTGTACCTGAATCAGGTTTGTTCAAATTTTCATGTCTCAACCTGTTCTTAGTACCCTTATCTATATAATAATCATTGCAATAGCGAGGTAACACGTCATAGAAATCTTTTTGCTTTGCTATGCACAATACGTGTTTTTACATGATAGGATTTTCATGTTTCAACTTGTACGTCGTAAGTATTTTGTTGTTTAAAGAAATATGTATTAGAAATAGTATCAATTTTCAGAAACTGTGGCTATATAATCCCGTTGTTAATTTTATAAGTTCATTGTTTCATTCTAAATTTATCACTAACGACGTGGACGTAAATTATACGTGCAACTTTAAATTTATCTATTAGTTTACAAATCGACAAACAACATGGTAAGATATTTGATTTGAAAAACTATTATAATATTGTGTTCATAGAAAAGGTAACACGTCACGTAACGTAAATAACATACTAACGTTTTTTTTATTTTCAGAACACAAATGAGAATATATTCGCGATAGAAGACACTGAAGAAAGAAACCGTTTGCCAAATGGATTGTATTCACCAGAATCGCTTAAAAATGCGCAAGATCCATATGCATTTGACGAAGAAACTGAACGATTATGGATCGCAGCTCAAAGTACACACCGTGAAACACCTAAAAAAAACGCCGAGAGAAAGAAATTCACGCGCAAGTCAGAATCAAAAATAGTGAGTAAAATATTAAAGAAACATAGACAACCTTCATACATTATAAACTGTGAACCAACAAAAGGACGGCGTTTGATCAAAATTGAGATTAAGGACCTGAGCGGATCAAGTGAGAATGAAGAGGAGATAATAAAGGCACAATATATTGTCAAAGATCCAGTTGACGAAATTTCTGATCAAACCGAAAATTTAATACATAATATATCAAAAAAAATATGCGGCTATTCTTTCCCTAACATTTATTAATAACAGTTCTTGTTTTAAAATATTCCTAACTAGATTAATTTTATGTAAATAGTGGTGTAGTGTAAGTTTGTAAATAAATGTGATCGTCATTTGTATTGAAATTAATATTTCATAAATAATTTATATTTTAATATTATTTAGTGTAAAAATGATAATATATAGGTATTATGCATTAAAAGTGATATTAAGAAATCAATGAAGATTTAAAGTTTGTTTTATTGAAATATTTATCAGTAAAATGTACCTACATTTTACTGATGTATATTTATACCATTTTTTATACAAATAATATTTGCTGATGTCATATTTATATTTAATTTAATTTTTATTGTGTGTACTGTGAAAATAATGTGTTAAAAATTACCTATAGATAGGTATTTAAAATGTGGGTTAAAAAATAAAAACCATTTACTTTAAAAAATTGTTTTATTTATTAAATCTGTGTATAGGAAGACAAATTACCTTTCTTGCTCTATTATATAGTTCTTTAAACATAAAACATTTTTAAGTGCACATTGTTTATTATGATGAATACAATTAAAACTTGTCTCATTATTTGAATATTTGTGATGCAACAGTGATAAATTTAGGCACTTGTCTTCACCAAGATCTACGCAAATACAATTCATACAAAGATCTTGAATCCACTTGACTTTTTCTAAGCCCTTCACAATAATTTCTTTATTTTCTAAATAAGGAACAATTATGCGTCGAAATTCTCTATAGTCGATATAACCTTCATTCCAGTAAATCCCTCTGTTTCTCTCTAACCACGTAACTTGTTTTTTTTCATTCGTAGTTAAGTATTTAAATAAATATGGGGGCTTTATTAAGAACGTTTGGGTATAAACACGAGTGGCTAGAGCTAATTCCTTGATTATAAAGTTATTATAAGTGTCTTTAAACCCCTGGACATCCACTATAATTGTATTCGGGTTCATGATAATTTTCTCACAGTGCTGCTTAATGGTTTATACTCAATTATACAGTCGTTCAATATAAGACAATATGCCGAAGTTTGATCCGGGATATCAATATCACTTTCAATTTCCACTCTTACGTCCACAACAGGACCTGACTTAAGATTATCTGGCTGTCTAGAACAGTCTATGACGAATAACGGAGCAACGTTTTTAAATTGTTCCTCACTTAATAAAGGCTCAGCGCGACGCCCATAATAAGACTGTTGAAATTTAGCATATTTTTCATATATTAAAGCAATTCGATTATTCGAGAAACTTGTATTTATATTTTCATATGGGAAGTAGGTGGAGTTAAGGTATACCTTAACGTCACGAATCTCACAATGATCAAATCGAGACATATCAAATGTAGCATTATTTTTTCTATTTGTCTGTAAACCAATAATAACAAATCTTGGTTTCTCTATTTGCGAAGATGTTTTTATTGACCAAGTATGTTTGGTGGTTTTAGGCAACATTGGATATTCATACAAATCCCAATTCCTGAATATCATCTGAAGTGGTCGATCTTTTTCTAACAATTTTAGAATGTTTATTTTTTCTCTATCAGATACTTTAACATGCGGTACACGCCATATTATTTTGTTTATGATAATATCTTCTACAATTTCACCAGGGTTGAGTTTGAGTGCGTTCAGATTGGTATTACTTCGTAATAAGATTAGTTCATGTTTACTGTTTATTACTACTTTCTTAAAATCTTCTGCGAAACCAAGAATGTTGCGAAGTGGTATAGAAGCAGAAAAGCTACCTCCATTAGAACTTCTTATTCCCTCGATATTCCAACCCCAAGCATTAGATGTTTTAGCTTCGCTCTCATTCATTGATATAAATGATTTCATCGTGCTAGTTATACCAGCATTTTTTATTTTATCTATCTCCACTCCATTTATTTCGTACCTTATATCTTGAAACAAGTAAAGTAAACTATTGTTTGTGAAATGAACGTTACTGACTCTCTCTTTCGAATTTTCAGCCTTCTTTACAATAACAGTTCCTTCCAAAAACAAAGTGCTTTCTGATGGTAATATATACAAGTCTTGCTGATTAATGGGTATCCTGATTTCATCGCTTCTATTAAAACTTGTTACGTAAGGCTTGTAAGAGTGAATTTCAATTCCTTCCACAGAGTTGTCGTAGGCTGGAGCGGATAAAACATCTAGGATATTCATTTTAACAAACCAATCGCCTTAAGAAATGCTTTATTGTTTTTATTCAACTTTATTCTCCTTTTAGGTCGAGTTCTTACTTGATTGAGAGTTCGCGTAGAACTGCTATTTTGAATTGGAAGAAACATATTATATTTAGTATAGTCAATCATTTTTTCTTTTGAGGTGTAGATACAACTGTACTTCTTCACCTCGCAAATTTATTAAGTTATTATTTATATCCAAAAGTCTGATCTGTATGCAGCTGATGTTGGTTTGGTTGATTGGAAAGTAAATTGCGTTTTTTGGTATTTCTATAATTCTGTATCCAGGTGGGACATTAAGTGCGAATTCATGTAGAATGTGACTGGATTGTCCGTTTATATAGGAACCGCTAATTATATCACATTCAACTCTTATCACGGTTGTAGGCAAAATGTTGACTGGAAACTCTGATACATGATATTTATTGGCTTCCAAGACTTGTCTTTTAAACCCCAACAAACCTCCGAACGTACAATCTTTAGTAAAATCTATAGTTGATGTACAAAATAACATGGTTTTTAAGGTGTTGTTATTGCAATGAAGCTTTATGGATGCATCCTTTACTTCAGATTTTAAATAATCACTGATATCTTGCAACTCATAAGTACCTTCAGGTATTTCAATAACATTATTTGAACCATAGTATAACTTATTATTTGTTTTATCAATATTTGGAATAGAATTATATGTGGATAAATGTAATAATGCACATTCATACTCTCCGATTAATTGTAACGTATTTGGATAGAAGGTAGTTAATACCGATGAGTTTCCAGTTATAGACAAGGTGAGTGTCATCTTGCAAATGATAAAAATTAAAGAACAGTATAAAATTTATAGTATTTATTCCAAAAAGATTGTAGATATTCTAAACACAAATGTCCACAAATTATTGTATAAAATTTTTGATATCTTGTATAGTTATAATTAATATTGCAGTTCCTAAAATATCGTATCAATTCGATTGGTGGTCTTAAATCACCAAAACTATCAAAATATTCACAATAATTATTTACCTTGACATAAGCTACCCAATGCGTTCCATCGTTTTCTGAATTATCTAAGTTAACTATACCACATTCAATTCGTTTAGGGATTTTTGGTAACTGATCCTTCATGTAAACTCCTCGAAAATAAGGAATACCATATGCATAATTTTGAATATCGATATTAGTTAAGGCACGATTAGGTAGCTTATTACTTAGTTTTTTGACGATTTTATAAACAATCCTTTGCCTTTTTTGTGTGGTTTAATGTATAAACCGTTACCTAATGCTATAGCTTCCATAGTCTTATTATGACGTTCAGATTCTTGTAATTTTTTTTGACCTTCTTTATAATCATTCACTGTTTTTGCAATACCCGCTGCGCCACCAGCCAAAGCTCCTAAAGCTGATAAACCGGCAAAAATCGGGATTAAAGGCAGAATGCCTCCTGTTTTTGGTAAAGGTATGACTCGTGGTACTCGAAGTTTTGGAACGCACGGAACAATTTTTTTAGCAGCCATATAAGCTGCATGTATTAAAGATTTACCATCTTTGGGTACGCGTTTCTTGATTTTTCTTTTAATTTTTGTAACCAAATTATGAAATGTCTTAACACCAGCACCAGATTTGAGTTTCGCTTTCATAACTTTACTCACTACCCACGAACTCAGCTTTTCTCCTTTACTAGCATCTTTTGCTTTCATTCTTTGTTTGGCCATATTTAAAAGTTGTAAATCGGCTTTGTGACGATTAGACAAGTCTGTATAGTTTTCGTATGCAATGTCGTGATACATACATGCTTCGTCTAGCTTATTTACACCTTTATCACCACGCAGTAAACGTTTTGAAAGTTTTGTTCCAGGTCCGCAATAATTATAGCCGGGTAAGTGGAGTTCAAATGGCAAATGATTAATAACACTATTGAGTAGTCCACCACCTTGCATAGCTCATAGTATAATGAACAAAATATTATAATTAATAACTGTTATGTATATAATTTATTCCACTATTGCAGTCTTATCAATCCAACTATTCTCTTTATTACTTAAGCCCAACCATTTTACGAACAGTTTATTTCCTTTCCTTCGTAAAACTTTTTCTATCAAATAGACACCTGGACAAGATGATTTTTGAAGTTCGTGTTTGTAAAAGGTTCCTGATATAACTTGTTTGTGTTGATCTTCGATGTGATATGTTTCTGGTACAGTGTTATTGATACTTTTTATATTAAATAGTTCCGTTGACCAATTAGGTGTATAACCTTTCTCAAATAGTTGTTTGTATTTACTAATTCTAACTCTATCACCAATCATAAACTTGGGCTTATGTTTATAGGATACCGTTTTTATTGAGTTCTTAATATTATTTTTAACATCTGCTTCATTCAATTTATTGACATCAACGGGTGCTAATTTAATAGTGCTATGTTTTGTGTTGTTATATGTCTTTACAACACTCTCCAAACCAAAATCTATCCATTTATAGTGCCCGCTGAGACTAAAGTACTTATACAATTTATTTTTAATAGTTCTGATAACACGTTCTACAATTGAAGCCTTTTTCGTTGAAAAAGTTGAGTAGTGATTAATATTATAGTTCTTTATAAGCTTTTGAAATGCTGAATTATAGAACTCGGTACCCAAATCAGTTTGGAGATGAGCTGGTATCCGATGGTTAGTCGATATCAATTTCTCGAATGCGTTAGAAACATCATGCTTATTTTTAGTTTTTAGTGGTTCTATCCAAACGTACTTTGAGAAGCAATCAATAACTATTAAAATATAGTTATAACTTTTATTAAATCTTTTCAAGTTTTGCATGTCGATTAAATCAGCTTGCCACAAATCATCAATACCTTTTAAAATTACAGATCGACGAGGATAATTTTTTCGTGCAGCTTTATGTATTTCGTTAACAATTTGTTGTTTTGTCATTTTGAGGAACTTTCAAGCTTATGCTTTTGATCTAATACAAATTTAACTGCGTTTTCAACTATCTCATCAACTGCTTTCCGACTATAAAATTTGTTTTCCAAGTGAACCACTGCCTCAGATACTATTGTTTTTAAAGCTTTCTCCAGCTGGATCTGAACATCGTTTAACATAGTATTTTGCAGTTTTTGTAAGTCGGTTATTAGTTTAGTTCTCAATTCATCTACATATGCTTTGTTTACTGCATCATCTGCATCTTCAGGAGGTTTGACCCCTGTTAGCTTCGATGTCTTCAAATCGTAATCACCATTTTCAGATTTGAGCAATGCATTATCATAAAATTCCAGCAATTCTGATATACGTAATCGCTTATGAATATAATGACCAAATTTGTCTAAATTCATATTTAAGATGTATTGTGTTGAACGGTGTACAATAAAATGATAGACATTTTTTATTAGTAAGTCTATTTAATGATTTTGCTTTCACGTAGTTCTTCAACGATAGATATTATTTCATTATCTAGTCCTGTGTTGCCAGCATCTCGAGAAGCAATTAATAACTTTAATCTATCAACCAATTCATTTGGATCATCCCAATATACAAAATCTGTGTTTTTTTTCCACATTTTTGTTAAAGGTAATCCTTTTCCTACTTTTGGTTCACAGTTTGGACTTTTACTTTGTTGATCGAAAAGAGGTTTAATAACTTGCATATATTTTTGTCCTTTATTACTTTTAATTGGTTTTCTTGAATCAAAATCTCTACGATGTGCATTTGTTACAAGTAACATCGACTTATAATTTTGCATGTCATAATCTGTAACAAAGCTCAGATCAACGTCTTTTTTTAAGAGCAACTGTCGCAAGCCAGGTGTGCATTTGTATTTGTGTCCGGCTACAGTAATAACGTCATCACCAATCGTTATACTAGAGAAACCTAACATTAACTTTCCACGTTCATTTCTTACACCAAATGGTACATCCGCTAATATTTCTGAAGATAATGACCAAGATGATACATCATGATCTGGATTAGTATCGACTATTGACTCAAATGAAGAGTCAATATCGGCTTCTGAATCATCATTGGTATCATTTGTTTCTTCTATATGTTGATCATTCTGTAAGTCGTGGTTGGAAATTTGATCATGAAATTCTCCTTTTTCTTCATTTTTTGTTAGAACTGGTTGATTATTGGTGTTGGCTATTAAATTAAGAGATTCTGTAACAGGCTTAAAAACTGTATCAAGCACTTGTCTGTTATTTTCTTCAAAATCCTTCATGTTACGTATTTTTTTTCTTACAGCTTGTGTTGCATCTACAATTTGTTTTTTCAATGATTTTTCCATTATGTAAAATAGATGGTAATCCAATAAGAGTCGATTAAAGAATGACAAGAAACTAAAAGCAGTCTATTTAAATATTCAAATTTTATCTAATTCTACAAAAGTGTCAAACTTTTTTCTATAACACCCGTTGTTTTTAGGACAGTCTTTATTAATCACAACATAGTCATAAGGCTCTTTCCATATTTGAGAACACATGTTACGAAATTCCAACCACGTCATGTCAGTGTTAATATGTTCTTCATAAACATGTTTCAAATTAATTTCGTCTTGCTTAAAAAGCACAATTAAGTTAGCGTTATCTCTTATTAGTTGTTTAGGTATTTTGCTATAAGTTTGATTTAAATAAAAACTGTCAATCAATTTATGTCTTCCCATGGCAAAATAATCACGCATATTACTTTGATTTTCACATGCTACATCGTCAAAAATAATTACTGAATTAGGTTTTGCATCTGAAACTTTCATAACGTCATCATTTGCCTGATATTTCTGAAAACTGACTCCTGGTACTCCTCGTAAAACCTTTTCTAAAAAAATGTACTTTGGTTGATATAGAGTTTTAGAATATACATAAACATTTTGAAATGTCAATCCATTTTCGTGCAAAAGGAGACCAATTAACAAATTGGTTTTTCCACAATTTGATGGTCCGCAAATGATGCAACGTACTGTATTCGGCAATAATTCTCCATGGCGTAACTTGATTTTGGGTAAATCATTACAGATTATACTAATCTGTAACGATTGTGCTTGTTTAATGAATTTCATGTTTGATGCAATGCTGACGGACTGATTATGAACAGATGTAATTATGACATTATGTATTTATAACCGATGGAACGGTAGTGTATTGAAAGTGTATGAACAGCATTAAAATGTCGAACGTTGGCTTAGGTAAATGATTTTACGAATACTGATTTATAACTCTCAATCGCACATGTACGATTGAGAATTCTAACTCACTTCGTTCGTAAATATTACAATATTAGTGAGTTAGAACTCTCAATCGTACATGTGCTATTGAGAGTTCTAGATCAGTAATATTGAGAGTTCAACGTACGAAGTGAGTACTGATGATTACGAATACTGATTTATAACTCTCAATCGCACATGTACGATTGAGAGTTCTAACTCACTTCGTTCGTAAATATTACAATATTAGTGAGTTAGAACTCTCAATCGTACATGTGCTATTGAGAGTTCTAGATCAGTAATATTGAGAGTTCAACGAACGAAGTGAGTTAGAACTCTCAATATTACTCTACTAGCATCTCACCCTTCTCTAAGTCCATTGCTCAATTCATTTTTTTGACATATGACTCTCGGTTGGACCTCAGCATCTCACCCTTTTTCAACTCTACATGGCCAGAACTCTATTGTTTTATGTGTAGCAGACCTCTATCTATTAATTGACAGCTTTCTGAAGTACAGAACTCTTAGTAATGTATCAGCATCTCACCTTTCTCTAAGCCTATTGCTCAACACACTTTTTTGCTCATAACTTTCGGTTGAACATCAGCATCTCACCCTTTCCCATATCTATGTGTCCAGAACTCTGTCGTTTTACATGTGGCAAACCTTCACCTACTATTTGAAAGCTTTGCGGAGTACAGAACTCTTAGTAATGTATCAGCATCTAACCTTTCTCTAAGCCTATTGCTCAACACACTTTTTTTTGCTCATACCTATCGTTTGAACCTTAGCATCTCACCCTTTCTCATCTTTTTGTGTCCAGAACTCTTTTGTTTTATATGTAGCAGACTTTCACCTACTATTTGAAAGCTTTTCGGAGTACAGAACTCTTAGTAATATATCAGCATCTTACCCTTGTTTAAGCTTATTACTCAAAACTCTTTTTTTTGCATATGACTCTCGGTTGGACCTCAGAATCTCACCTTTTTTCAACTCTACATGGCCAGAAATCTCTTGTTTTATGTGTGACAGACCTTTATCTAATAATTAACAGCTTTTTGAAGTACAGAACTCTTAGTAATGTATCAGCATCTCACCCTTCTCTAAGTCCATTGCTCAATTCATTTTTTTGACATATGACTCTCGGTTGGACCTCAGCATCTCACCTTTTTTCAACTCTACATGGCCAGAACTCTCTTGTTTTATGTGTAGCAGACCTTTATCTATTAATTGACAGCTTTCTGAAGTACAGAACTCTTAGTAATGTATCAGCATCTCACCTTTCTCTAAGCCTATTGCTCAACACCCTTTTGTGCTCATAACTTTCGGTTGAACATCAGCATCTCACCCTTTCCCATATCTATGTGTCTAGAACACTCTCGTTTTATATGTGGCAGACCTCTACTTACCATTTAAAAGTATTTTGGAGTACAGAACTCTTAGAAGTGTATCAGCATCTCACCCTTGTTTAAGCGTATTGGTCAAAACGGTAAGTTTTTTTGGCGCATAACTCTCAGTTAAACCACATCATCTCACCTTACTTCAACTCAATATGTTCAGAACTCTGTTATTTCTTATGTAGCAGACAGTATCTATGATACAAAAGTATAATAATGCACAGAACTCTAAGTTAGGTGACAGCATATCACCATTTTTTAAGTGTTGTGTAGAGCATATTCGTCTTTTCGTGTGTGATCTCTCTATACTCAGTATATATAAACCTCAGTATCTCTGTCCTATATAGTGTTTCTTCGATTCTTATTAAAGTCAAGCAGTAGAGCAATCAACAGAATAAGTTTATAATGCAAAACTTCTTAGTTATCCACGTCTGCATGGTCAATGATGCGAAATTCGATGAAATGCCGTAATATATTTTGTGAAGTTAAAATCTCAATTTTTAAAAATGCGATTTCGATACAAAAATCTATAGAACTATTGTTGAAACTTATCTAGAACTGTGTAACTATGTTAATGACCACTATTTTTGAGGTTTTTTGATGAGATGCTGGAAATTTTTTGTGAAGTTAGCATCTTATTTTTTTAAAGTTCGATTTTGGTACTTAAATCAATGGAACTATTGTTAAAACTTATTGAGAACTATAGAACTATGTGGGATGCCAATAGAACTATCGTTTTTTTGTGAGATGCCAGCAAGTGAGATGCTAAGTTCACATACGTCTCTACTGCTACGCCACAGAGGCCAACTTTACAGTGAATGAAATAGTACGATAATCTTTCAACTTTTAATAAAAATATGTATATGACGTTAATTTTATATACTTCTTAATGTTTTAAGTTTGACTGAGATCTTTAAAACACAAAACGCAACACTGTACGTAGTTTTCGTGTCCATTGCAAACAAACAGACAAACATTGGACAGACAAGGATTCAAACAGTTTCATTAATATAACATAACCCAAGTGTTTTATTGTATACCAACACAATCTCTTTACAGTTATATTAATAGTAAAGATAGTGTAGTAGATTGTGCACGAAGCTTGTACTGAAGTTAGGAATAAATATTTAAATCGTTCACAGTCGGATTGGTTCGGACTTTTAGATATTCCCAGTATTTTGCAATTGAAACGACCTAGTGAATTAGCATGAGAGGGTTAAGTCTGTATATGTTTGTTAATTCTAGTGTGGAGAATAGAAAGAATTGAATTTTTTATGCAACTTTGAATTCTATTGGAGTTTATGGACTAGGAATTGCATTATCATTGATTCTGTAAAGTTTTGAACATGTCCACACAGTTATTCTACATAACTGCATGGATATGCATAGAAACCGATTTTGTTCTTTGACGGACAAAAACTAGTAGTTTTATACAATACGTAATGTAATAAATTCATCCCCGAAAAAAACTCGTTAACTTTTAAGTAACATGAATGAAAATTCGACTTAACCTAAATTTTAGCAGGACATAATTTTACAATTTCTTATCTGAAAGAAATTCCTTTCATAAGATGTTTTACACATCTTAGCAGGCAGATAAGCATGAGGCCCAACTGATGGAAAATGGTTACCATGGTCCATATAAATACATAGACAATAGCCTCTGTGACGTGGCGGTAGTAAACACAACCGCTACGCAGGAAGCACAGGTTCAATCCCCGCTCAGTGCAAATATTTGTATGCATGAATATGGGTATTTGCATTGGTCTGAATGTTTCTATGTATAATATGTATGTATTTACAAAAAAAAAGGATTTAAGTATGTTTATTAGCATTCTAGATTCCATAACACAAGCTAGTGTTAGCTATGCTTACCATGGGTCTAGATAGCGTTGTGTGGAATGTTGTAGAAATATATCCATTAATTTCATTAGAGCGTTCATCTGCTAAGTCATAGCTCACGGGTTCGATTCCTGTTCAATGTAAGTCTTTGTATGCATTAACATGTATACCTGAGCACCTATTTGCATTGAGTAATTATAGATACGGTGCTGCGATATTCGGTATTACGTTAATATGGTTTAAAGTGGTAAAATCATCAGTCGAGCGGTGACACACGGCAGCCTGCGCCGCAGCCGCAGCCCGCGCTCGCGCGCGCTCCGGCCCGCCCGGTGACCGCCGCGGATGACGTCACCTTGTGTTCGTTCTCCGCTAGTGCTGCACTCACTACTGTGTGTCTTGCGACCGCTCGCGTTGTTATTGTTGATGCATTAGGTAAGCCGCGCATTGTTCGAGCGCTGTTAGATGGCGCTTCGCAAAGTAATTTTATTACTCAAGATTGTTGTCGGCGTCTTGGTTTCAATGTTGATAAGCGTTCAACCCGCTCAGTGGTGAAGGGTTTTGGAAGCTTACAGTCAGCTGTTCGTGGCACCGTTAAAACAAGGTTTAGATCTCGTTTTAATAATAATATTTGGTTTGACATGGATTCGCTCGTTATAGATAGAATAGCTGAACAGTTGCCTACCGTCCCGGTTGACACGTCTTTATTAACGAAATTTAAAGACTTGCCTTTAGCAGATGAGACTTACGCTGTTCCTGGAGTCGTCGATATATTGATCGGCGCTTCGATTCTCCCGCACCTCCAGTTATCACGTAAGGTTCAAGGGGGACCGACGTACCCCGCTCCGCACGCACTGGAAACAGTTCTTGGTTTTGTTATAATTGGTTCCGCACCCGCTTCTATGGATAGTTTTAGTCACTCGACTGCTTCGTTCTGTTGCACCGTCGAGCCGCCACTGGAGTCTACCATCCGCAAGTTTTCGCTCGGTGGCTCCCGTGTATCCGCTGAAAAACGCTTTCTTTGTTTGGAACGAAAGATGCAGGCGTCCCCAAAGTCGAAGCGGGCCTATGATGAGGTAGTTAACGAATATTTAGATAAAGGTTACATCTCACCTGCGCCTGCGGACACTGGCGGGACCCAGCCTTCGTACATTATCCCGCACCGCGGAGTTATTAGAGAAGATAAGCTTACTACTAAAACTCCGTGTAGTTTTGGATGGCAGTGCTAAGACTAGCACTTCCGTGTCGCTTAATGACATAATTGTAAATTTTCGCATTAATATTAGTAATTTTTAGCTTTTAGGACTCAACAGTCGCTTTGTGTTGGGCCCACTCTTCGCCCCATCGTTGGGACACATTCGTCGCTAATAGAGTGGCAAAAATTCAATCTGAATTGGCGCCACATAATCTCTTTCACGTTGCTGGCACCGACAACCCAGCCGATTGTCTCTCTCGTGGATTGCTTCCTTCGCAAATTTTAGATCACCCGTTATGGTTTAGTGGACCGTCCTGGATTCATGCCGCGTTAGATGGGTGGCCAGTTAGTCAATTCAATCCCACTACGGTTTCCGAACCACCCGAGGAGAAGAAGCACTCGCTTGTTGTATCGGTCCCGCGTGAAGAGACCCTTATTTGTTGTTGGCTAATCGCGTCTCGTCTTGGTCGAGACTGTTGCGTTGTGTTGTTTGTTCGCCTCTGCCCTCTGCCTAGCCAGCGGTAGGCACGAGCTCCAATCTAGGTTTATATTTTAGTTGTTATTTCCCAAACCTAGATTTAGATTAGACTTTAGATTTGTTTCGCATTTGTCGTTTCGAAGGTAACCCTTCAAGCCGGGGGGAATGGTTGCGCCGATGTAGAAGCTGTATTTCTTGACGTGGAAACACACTCTTTCTATACCCGTCTCCTCTCCCGCACTAACCATAGAATAGGACTAGATAGCTTCCGTCCGCCATTTGTGATATAGACACTCACTCCCGCTTTGAACTAGCCAGCGTAGGGACGGATCGCGAGCGCGTCTCTCAGAAATGAATAATATTTGTTGTATTTTAACCGCCTCATAGACCTTTACCGATCGGATGGTGCCTCTCGTGTGTTCCTCAAGGGATCTAGTGACGCTGACGGCAGCTCCTGAGCAAGGAAGAGAAGATCCGTGTACCGGCTGCGATGAAAAACACGTGGGTCGTGAAGGTTAGTGCATCCTCTCCTAATTTCTCGGGCTGCATTCACTGCCTGTATCGAATCCGCGGCAGCCCGGCCACCTGTCTTGTTTTGTGGGTAAAGTGTCAATAGAACAGTTATCTGCTTCTCCGCAATACAGTCCACTCGCGCACGTTGGGCCAAGCGCCATCATTTTTGGTCCGGATCGAGCCGGATTCTTAGCCGTAGTTCGTATTTTGTTATTATTCTAATGGGAATGAGCGCACCGCACCTAAGTGCCTGGTTATTTTAGTAGAAAACCCCGCATCCAGACACTTAGGCTTAGAATTTGTAGTCCGTTCGCCGCTGGCTCGCATTGTACCTACCTAATACATAAATAGGTTAGGTATCATATCAACACTTAATCGTAGTTCGCAATTTTCGCATCGCACCTAAGTGCCTGGTTATTTTAGTAGAAAACCCCGCATCCAGACATTTAGGCTTAGATCTTAGGTATACTCAGACACCCTAGTGCATAGGCACAGTGTAATACCTAACGCATTTGGCTTTGTTTTGTTTTTTTCAATTACGTTGTTCTCGGCTCACGTCGTATTTGCCTAGTACCTGCGTGGGTAGACACGTGGCTGTGCCTACCTCGCTCGCATCTCATCCCAATTCATACGAAAGTATTTTAATTTGAATAAATATTACGCAATACTTAATCTCGGAAATAATAGTTGAATCTAGACAGCGACCATCGCGTAGGTACGACCTTGTTGCTATGCGCGTTTGTTCAAGCGTGCATTCACAGTTGTAAGCACCTACCTACCTACATAGTTAACGCTCGCGCCGCCTCGCTGCTCTGTACCGCTAGGATTAAGTCATTTCATATTTATTGTTTACCGCACTTTAGTTTGAGATTTAATTGTAAACATGTCCCCAAAGGTTGATAAGACCGGTAAGGTTCAATTGAAACTTTTATACGCTAAAAAAGAAATGATTTACTCTCGCGTACAATCGATTTATGATAGTGCACTTAAAACCTCTGATTTGGTCATCAGAGATTCGTTCTTGTGTTCTATAGAAAACTTAGATAGTCTACGCGCGGATTTCGAAACCTTAGTGCATGACATCAACGTTTTAGAGTTGAATTTGGATCCCGATTACTCAGTGAGTTATCAAGCCTTGTCGTCGTTTGACGATTTGTATTGTCGTATCAAGCGCGTCGCGAGGAGTTTGGAGAAGCCGTCTGACCGACCCAACCCCACTCGCGACCGACCTAAGTTGCCACCAATTCAAATACCCGAATTTGATGGTAACATTCGCAATTGGTGTCGATTTATAGATAGTTTTGAGAATACGATAGATAAGAACGATTCGTTGACAGATCACGAAAAATTGCATTATCTCGTTGAAAAATTGACTGGTAAAGCTATAACCGCTTGCGCTGGAATTACGTTTAGTGCCGGGAATTATAATTTAATTTTAAATACTTTGAAAGCTAAGTATGAGGATAAAAGATCGGTAGCTAACGCCTATTTAGATCAGATGTCTGATTTGAAATCTATTACGGCATGTAACGATCAAAACTTAGAGAAATTTCTAGATACTTTCGCGTCAGCTGTTCGCGCCGTAAAGAACTTGAAGATCGATGACCTCTGCGACTTCGTATTTTTGTATATGGGTTTAAAGAAATTAGATTCCGAAACCATTCGTTTGTTTGAGTCGGATCATCGCGGCAGTAAAATTCCTAAGTTCGAAGACTTAGAAAGTTTTGTTCGCGAGCATATAAAGGTATTGCAACGCTCTTCATCGAAACATGAAGGCGCGAAGAAGGTTGTTACTTCTGAACGCAAAATAGATGCCTCATCGAGGTCACCGAGGTCAACCCATACTTATGTTAGTACCGCACCAGCACGTGTACAGTCACCTGTTTGCTCTTTGTGTAGCACTCATCATTCGCAACTGTACAGGTGTCCTGGTTTTCTAAAATTGTCGCCTAGTGATCGTTATAAATTTGTTCGCGCTAATAATTTTTGTTTTAATTGTCTCGGTACTAAACACCGCGTTGTTTTATGTAATAGTAGAAATAGTTGTCGCAAATGTCAAGCGAGACACCACACTTTGCTTCATTTTGAGAATAGTAATGCCGCATCCAATGTGAGCACGGTTGGCTCGTCGAGCGGTGACACACGGCAGCCTGCGCCGCAGCCGCAGCCCGCGCTCGCGCGCGCTCCGGCCCGCCCGGTGACCGCCGCGGATGACGTCACCTTGTGTTCGTTCTCCGCTAGTGCTGCACTCACTACTGTGTGTCTTGCGACCGCTCGCGTTGTTATTGTTGATGCATTAGGTAAGCCGCGCATTGTTCGAGCGCTGTTAGATGGCGCTTCGCAAAGTAATTTTATTACTCAAGATTGTTGTCGGCGTCTTGGTTTCAATGTTGATAAGCGTTCAACCCGCTCAGTGGTGAAGGGTTTTGGAAGCTTACAGTCAGCTGTTCGTGGCACCGTTAAAACAAGGTTTAGATCTCGTTTTAATAATAATATTTGGTTTGACATGGATTCGCTCGTTATAGATAGAATAGCTGAACAGTTGCCTACCGTCCCGGTTGACACGTCTTTATTAACGAAATTTAAAGACTTGCCTTTAGCAGATGAGACTTACGCTGTTCCTGGAGTCGTCGATATATTGATCGGCGCTTCGATTCTCCCGCACCTCCAGTTATCACGTAAGGTTCAAGGGGGACCGACGTACCCCGCTCCGCACGCACTGGAAACAGTTCTTGGTTTTGTTATAATTGGTTCCGCACCCGCTTCTATAGATAGTTTTAGTCACTCGACTGCTTCGTTCTGTTGCACCGTCGAGCCGCCACTGGAGTCTACCATCCGCAAGTTTTCACTCGGTGGCTCCCGTGTATCCGCTGAAAAACGCTTTCTTTGTTTGGAACGAAAGATGCAGGCGTCCCCAAAGTCGAAGCGGGCCTATGATGAGGTTGTTAATGAATATTTAGATAAAGGTTACATCTCACCTGCGCCTGCGGACACTGGCGGGACCCAGCCTTCGTACATTATCCCGCACCGCGGAGTTATTAGAGAAGATAAGCTTACTACTAAAACTCCGCGTAGTTTTGGATGGCAGTGCTAAGACTAGCACTTCCGTGTCGCTTAATGACATTTTGTATTGTGGTCGGAATCTTTAAGGTAATTTATTTGACATAATTGTAAATTTTCGCATTAATATTAGTAGAATTTTAGCTTTTAGGACTCAACAGTCGCTTTGTGTTGGGCCCACTCTTCGCCCCATCGTTGGGACACCTTCGTCGCTAATAGAGTGGCAAAAATTCAATCGGAATTAGCGCCAAAAAATCTCTTTCACGTTGCTGGCACCGACAACCCAGCCGATTGTCTCTCTCGTGGACTGCTTCCTTCGCAAATATTAGATCACCCGTTATGGTTTAGTGGACCGTCCTGGATTCATGCCGCGTTAGATAAGTGGCCAGTTAGTCAATTCAATCCCACTACGGTTTCCGAACCACCCGAGGAAAAGAAGCACTCGCTTGTGGTGTCGGTCCCGCGTGAAGAGTCCCTGGTTTTGTTGTTGGCTAATCGCGTCTCGTCTTGGTCGAGACTGTTGCGTTGTGTTGTTTATGTAGGCCGATTTTTGAGAATTTTATCTACACGCGGTCATATAACCGCCGCTGATTTAGATAAGGCTGAATTGATCATACTTCGCGAATTGCAGAAGTGTTATTTTGCTTCTGAATTTAAAAATTTAGAATTTAACAAACCTTGTAGTCGTTCTTTCCGACACTTGAAACCATTTTTGGAAGATGGACTCATTCGAGTAGGTGGTCGTTTGAGAAATTCAGGTTTAGGATTTGAACAAAGGCACCCAGTAATTCTCCCGCGTAAGGACCACGTATTAGATTTGTTAGTAGATTATCATCACAAGGTGAATTGTCACGCTGGTCCCGATTTGTTAATGTCTATTTTGAGACAGAAATACTGGATAATTTCCGCTCGTAATTTGATTCGCGCTAGAGTACACAGATGTGTACCTTGTTTTAAACTCCGCCCGCGTTTTATCGCGCCTGAAATGGCCGATCATCGCTCTTGTCGTGTTGTTCAATCCGCAAAACCTTTCGTACACACCGGCACAGACTTTGCTGGGCCTTTCAAGGTCACCATTGCTCGTGGTCGTGGCATTCGCTCCACGAAAGCTTATGTTTGTTTGTTCATTTGTATGACAACTCGCGCGGTTCATATAGAGTTGACCGGTGATTTAAGTACGCCAAATTTTATGTCCGCTTTTAAACGTTTTTTGTCGCGTCGGGGTCCGGTTAAGCGCATGTATTCGGACAACGGTACAAACTATGTAGGGGCCCGACGTAGTATTTCGGAATTGCACACATTCTTACGGTCTAAGTACTACCAAAGTGAATTCGCTCACATCTTAGCCGAAAATCGCATTGAATGGTACTTTAACACGCCTGCAGCTAGTCATTTTGGTGGTAATTGGGAAGCGAATATTAAAAGCCTTAAGTCGCATCTGTTTCGCGTCATAGGCGAACAGATTCTCTCGTTCGAGGAGTTGAGTACCGTACTCGCGCAAGTAGAGGCGGTGATGAACACGCGTCCGCTGTGTCGGACTCTATCTAGCGATCCGTCAGAGCCGTTAGCGCTGACGCCAGCTCACTTCTTAAATATGACTCCTTTAAAATATTTGCCCGCAATAGATGTTGATGACGATAGAATACACCTCCTAACTCGTCACGCTCTTTTAGATAAGATGGTCCAATCGTTTTGGAATCGTTGGAGAACCGATTATTTGCACACGCTGCAGTCACGTCAAAAATGGAATACTCCATCCAACCCAATTACTGTAGGTACGGTGGTAGTCCTTATGACTGAGAATGCGCCTCCTTTACATTGGCCTCTAGGAGTAGTAGAGGAAATTTTTCCCGATGCCCGCGGGATAACTCGTGTTGTACGGGTTAAAACTGCAACCGGATCGTATCTGCGCCCGGTTGTTCGCCTCTGCCCTCTGCCTAGCCAGCAGTAGGCACGAGTTCCAATCTATGTTTATATTTTAGTTGTTATTTCGCAAACCTAGATTTAGATTAGACATTAGTTTTGTTCCACATTTTTCGTTTCGAAGGTAACCCTTCAAGCCGGGGGGAATGGTTGCGCCGATGTGGAAACTGTATTTTTTGACATGGAAACACACTCCTTTTAGATCCGTCTCCCCCTCCGCACTAACCATAGAGTAGGGCTAGCTGTAGCTTCCGTCCGCCATTGTGTGAGATGTGGACGGTCACTCCCGCTTTGAACTAGCCAGCGTAGGGACGGATCGCGAGCGCGTCTCTCAGAAATGAATAATATTTGTTGTATTTTAACCGCCTCATAGACCTTTACCGATCGGATGGTGCCTCTCGTGTGTTCCTCAAGGGATCTAGTGACGCTGACGGCAGCTCCTGAGCAAGGAAGAGAAGATCCGTGTACCGGCTGCGATGAAAAACTCCGCAATACAGTCCATTACCGCACGCTGCCAACCTCTGCCCTCTGCCTAGCCAGCGGTAGGCACGAGCTCCAATCTAGGTTTATATTTTAGTTGTTATTTCCCAAACCTAGATTTAGATTAGACTTTAGATTTGTTTCGCATTTGTCGTTTCGAAGGTAACCCTTCAAGCCGGGGGGAATGGTTGCGCCGATGTAGAAGCTGTATTTCTTGACGTGGAAACACACTCTTTCTATACCCGTCTCCTCTCCCGCACTAACCATAGAATAGGACTAGATAGCTTCCGTCCGCCATTTGTGATATAGACACTCACTCCCGCTTTGAACTAGCCAGCGTAGGGACGGATCGCGAGCGCGTCTCTCAGAAATGAATAATATTTGTTGTATTTTAACCGCCTCATAGACCTTTACCGATCGGATGGTGCCTCTCGTGTGTTCCTCAAGGGATCTAGTGACGCTGACGGCAGCTCCTGAGCAAGGAAGAGAAGATCCGTGTACCGGCTGCGATGAAAAACACGTGGGTCGTGAAGGTTAGTGCATCCTCTCCTAATTTCTCGGGCTGCATTCACTGCCTGTATCGAATCCGCGGCAGCCCGGCCACCTGTCTTGTTTTGTGGGTAAAGTGTCAATAGAACAGTTATCTGCTTCTCCGCAATACAGTCCACTCGCGCACGTTGGGCCAAGCGCCACCATTTTTTGGTCCTTCGAGCCGGATTCTTAGCCGTAGTTCGTATTTTGTTATTATTCTAATGGGAATGAGCGCACCGCACCTAAGTGCCTGGTTATTTTAGTAGAAAACCCCGCATCCAGACACTTAGGATTAGATTTGTTGTCCGTTCGCCGCTGGCTCGCATTGTACCTACCTAATACATAAATAGGTTAGGTATCATATCAACACTTAATCGTAGTTCGCAATTTTCGCATCGCACCTAAGTGCCTGGTTATTTTAGTAGAAAACCCCGCATCCAGACATTTAGGCTTAGATCTTAGGTATACTCAGACACCCTAGTGCATAGGCACAGTGTAATACCTAACGCATTTGGCTTTGTTTTGTTTTTTTCAATTACGTTGTTCTCGGCTCGCGTCGTATTTGCCTAGTACCTGCGTGGGTGGACACGTGGCTGTACCTACCTCGCTCGCATCTCATCCCAATTCATACGAAAGTATTTTAATTTGAATAGATATTACGCAATACTTAATCTCTGAAATAATAGTTGAACCTAGACAGCGACCATCGCGTAGGTACGACCTTGTTGCTATGCGCGTTAGTTCAAGCTTGCACTGGCAGTCATAAGTACCTACCTACCTACGGTTATCGCTCGCGCCGCCTCGCTGCTCTGTACCGCTAAGATTAAGTCATTTCATATTTGTTATTTACCGCACTTTAGTTTGAGATTTAATTGTAAACATGTCCCCAAAGGTTGATAAGACCGGTAAGGTTCAATTGAAACTTTTATACGCTAAAAAAGAAATGATTTACTCTCGCGTACAATCGATCTATGATAATGCACTTAAAACCTCTGATTTGGTCATCAGAGATTCGTTCTTGTGTTCTATAGAAAACTTAGATAGTCTACGCGCGGATTTCGAAACCTTAGTACATGACATCAATGTTTTAGAGTTGAATTTGGATCCCGATTACTCAGTGAGTTATCAAGCCTTGTCGTCGTTTGACGATTTGTATTGTCGTATCAAACGCGTCGCTAGGAGTTTGGAGAAACCGGCTGACCTACCCAACCCCACTCGCGACCGACCTAAGTTGCCACCAATTCAAATACCCGAATTTGATGGTAACATTCGCAATTGGTGTCTATTTATAGATAGTTTTGAGAATACGATAGATAAGAACGATTCGTTGACAGATCACGAAAAATTGCATTATCTCGTTGAAAAATTGACTGGTAAAGCTATAACCGTTTGCGCTGGAATTACGTTTAGTGCCGAGAATTATAATTTAATTTTAAATACTTTGAAAGCTAGGTATGAGGATAAAAGATCGGTAGCTAACGCCTATTTAGATCAGATGTTTGATTTGAAATCTATTACGGCATGTAACGATCAAAACTTAGAGAAATTTCTAGATACTTTCGCGTCAGCTGTTAGCGCCGTAAAGAACCTAAAGATCGATGACCTCTGCGACTTCGTATTTTTGTATATGGGTTTAAGGAAATTAGATTCCGAAACCATTCGTTTGTTTGAGTCGGATCATCGCGGCAATAAAATTCCTAAGTTCGAAGACTTAGAAAGTTTTGTTCGCGAGCATATAAAAGTATTGCAGCGCTCTTCATCGAAACATGAAGGCGCGAAGATAGTTGTTGATTCTGCACGCAAAGTAGATGCGTCATCGAAGTCACTGAGGTCAACTCATACTTATGTTAGTACCGCACCAGCACGTGTACAGTCACCTGTTTGCTCTTTGTGTAGCACTCATCATTCGCAACTGTACAGGTGTCCTGGTTTTCTAAAATTGTCGCCTAGTGATCGTTATAAATTTGTTCGCGCTAATAATTTTTGTTTTAATTGTCTCGGTACTAAACACCGCGTTGTTTTATGTAATAGTAGAAATAGTTGTCGCAAATGTCAAGCGAGACACCACACTTTGCTTCATTTTGAGAATAGTAATGCCGCATCCAATGTGAGCACGGTTGGCTCGTCGAGCGGTGACACACGGCAGCCTGCGCCGCAGCCGCAGCCCGCGCTCGCGCGCGCTCCGGCCCGCCCGGTGACCGCCGCGGATGACGTCACCTTGTGTTCGTTCTCCGCTAGTGCTGCACTCACTACTGTGTGTCTTGCGACCGCTCGCGTTGTTATTGTTGATGCATTAGGTAAGCCGCGCATTGTTCGAGCGCTGTTAGATGGCGCTTCGCAAAGTAATTTTATTACTCAAGATTGTTGTCGGCGTCTTGGTTTCAATGTTGATAAGCGTTCAACCCGCTCAGTGGTGAAGGGTTTTGGAAGCTTACAGTCAGCTGTTCGTGGCACCGTTAAAACAAGGTTTAGATCTCGTTTTAATAATAATATTTGGTTTGACATGGATTCGCTCGTTATAGATAGAATAGCTGAACAGTTGCCTACCGTCCCGGTTGACACGTCTTTATTAACGAAATTTAAAGACTTGCCTTTAGCAGATGAGACTTACGCTGTTCCTGGAGTCGTCGATATATTGATCGGCGCTTCGATTCTCCCGCACCTCCAGTTATCACGTAAGGTTCAAGGGGGACCGACGTACCCCGCTCCGCACGCACTGGAAACAGTTCTTGGTTTTGTTATAATTGGTTCCGCACCCGCTTCTATGGATAGTTTTAGTCACTCGACTGCTTCGTTCTGTTGCACCGTCGAGCCGCCACTGGAGTCTACCATCCGCAAGTTTTCGCTCGGTGGCTCCCGTGTATCCGCTGAAAAACGCTTTCTTTGTTTGGAACGAAAGATGCAGGCGTCCCCAAAGTCGAAGCGGGCCTATGATGAGGTAGTTAACGAATATTTAGATAAAGGTTACATCTCACCTGCGCCTGCGGACACTGGCGGGACCCAGCCTTCGTACATTATCCCGCACCGCGGAGTTATTAGAGAAGATAAGCTTACTACTAAAACTCCGTGTAGTTTTGGATGGCAGTGCTAAGACTAGCACTTCCGTGTCGCTTAATGACATAATTGTAAATTTTCGCATTAATATTAGTAATTTTTAGCTTTTAGGACTCAACAGTCGCTTTGTGTTGGGCCCACTCTTCGCCCCATCGTTGGGACACATTCGTCGCTAATAAAGTGGCAAAAATTCAATCTGAATTGGCGCCACATAATCTCTTTCACGTTGCTGGCACCGACAACCCAGCCGATTGTCTCTCTCGTGGATTGCTTCCTTCGCAAATTTTAGATCACCCGTTATGGTTTAGTGGACCGTCCTGGATTCATGCCGCGTTAGATGGGTGGCCAGTTAGTCAATTCAATCCCACTACGGTTTCCGAACCACCCGAGGAGAAGAAGCACTCGCTTGTTGTATCGGTCCCGCGTGAAGAGACCCTTATTTGTTGTTGGCTAATCGCGTCTCGTCTTGGTCGAGACTGTTGCGTTGTGTTGTTTGTTCGCCTCTGCCCTCTGCCTAGCCAGCGGTAGGCACGAGCTCCAATCTAGGTTTATATTTTAGTTGTTATTTCCCAAACCTAGATTTAGATTAGACTTTAGATTTGTTTCGCATTTGTCGTTTCGAAGGTAACCCTTCAAGCCGGGGGGAATGGTTGCGCCGATGTAGAAGCTGTATTTCTTGACGTGGAAACACACTCTTTCTATACCCGTCTCCTCTCCCGCACTAACCATAGAATAGGACTAGATAGCTTCCGTCCGCCATTTGTGATATAGACACTCACTCCCGCTTTGAACTAGCCAGCGTAGGGACGGATCGCGAGCGCGTCTCTCAGAAATGAATAATATTTGTTGTATTTTAACCGCCTCATAGACCTTTACCGATCGGATGGTGCCTCTCGTGTGTTCCTCAAGGGATCTAGTGACGCTGACGGCAGCTCCTGAGCAAGGAAGAGAAGATCCGTGTACCGGCTGCGATGAAAAACACGTGGGTCGTGAAGGTTAGTGCATCCTCTCCTAATTTCTCGGGCTGCATTCACTGCCTGTATCGAATCCGCGGCAGCCCGGCCACCTGTCTTGTTTTGTGGGTAAAGTGTCAATAGAACAGTTATCTGCTTCTCCGCAATACAGTCCACTCGCGCACGTTGGGCCAAGCGCCACCACATGGTAAACATGTTCCTAAATTAGACCCTTGATGTTAGTGCACATTTACAAAGTGGAGAACAGTTGTAAAGCATAGAATTTCGCATTATTGTAAAGAAAAACATATGTGATATAGTGACTGTGCATTAGTGATTAAAACATTTTGTGGGTGGTGAAGAAATCTCGCATCGCGCTCGCTCGCACGCATGCGAATTGGCCAGATCCGTCTCTGTCGCACTGCATTGTAAGACTTTGAAAATGAATTGTGTTGTATGCAACAGGAAAATAGATTCCTTGGAGCTACTGAAATGCACGGGATGCAAGTCTGCATACCATTATAAATGTGCGAAATATACGGCAGCTGCGTTCAAGGAGGGCCAGGTACAGATTAGAAGCACTTTCAAGTGTGATTCCTGCTCCAACGTGACCCAGCGCATACGAATTACGGATGACACTCCCGTACGCTCCCAACGGGTGATGACGATGGATTATGAAAAGGATCAGACCAAAAATGTAAACATTTCCCTGGAAAACATTGGTACTAAGGAGATAACGTATGAAGAAACGGACAAAGTAGAGGGTATAATGGCAAAAGTAAATAAAATGGTAATGGAAAAATTGAGTGACCTAGAATCGAAAATTATAAAGGAAATTAAGGAAACAGTAAAGGTTTTGGCGCTGGAAAACAGTAGATTAGCACAGGAATTAAAGGAGGTAAATAAAAAATGCAATTCGTATGAGCAGGAAATCAAAACCTTAAAAAGTGAGAAAATTGAAACTAGAGGAAAACCAACTAGCAATAACACTGCAAACAAGACAATCAATCAAAGTCAAACGGTTGTTAATGGCTCAAAGAACGCAGTGGGTTTAGGGACATCAACAGTGGACGATAGTCCGGGACGGAAGCACGCCATCCCTAACCAGCAGACACAGCCGAAGCAGAGGTCTAGCGTTAGTTATGCAGCGGCGGCGGCTAAGAAAGCTTCGGACACTGAAAGTGATGTTAATAAGCAGTACACCTGGACAGAAGTTATAAGTAGAAGAAGGACTAACCCTATAAGAAGGGGGGGTAATGTGTCGACTGTACTCCTGAAATCTGTAGAACGAAAAAGATTCCTTCATGTGTGGAGACTCGATACAAACACGTCGGAAGATATGTTGAAGAATTATGTTAAGAATGTACTGGGAAACGACTGTGAAATAATTGTCGAAAAATTGAAACATAGAACCGAAAGAGACTACGCTTCGTTTAAAATTGGTGTTACAGAAAGTAACTACGTTAAGCTCTGTGACTCACAAGTATGGCCGCTAAATGTCGAGTTTAGCGAATGGATATTTTTTCGTCGCTCAACCGTCCCAGGCAAACTACAAAACTAGTAGAAACATAAATGTTCTATATCAGAACGTGGCGGGACTTAGGACGAAGACTTTGCAATTTCTATCTTTTATCGAGTCATCGGAGTTTGATATATTCGCTATAACGGAAACAGGTTTGAACGAATCTATTCAAAACGCGGAGTTCGTGCTTCCCGGTTACCAAACATTGCGCTGCGATCGGACGGACGGGCGTAAGCAGGGCGGTGTGCTTGTGGTGGCTACGCCACGGTTCGAGTTGCGACGAGTGCCGTTGCCGGATGGCATGGACACGCAGATAGACGGTCACGTGTTCGAAATGGTTTGTGTTTCTGTTGGTGTACGCGACCGTTATTTATTTACATGTTGCACTGTTTATATTCCGCCAAATGCAGATGAAAAGGAATACATGATAATGTTCAGCGTATTGGAAAAATTGTGTATGAAATATAAACAAAACTTAGTAATACTAGGTGATTTTAATTTGTTTTCGTGTAGTCAGAATGTAGTTAATTACTATGATTTCTTTATGGCCTTCTGTGAATTCATTCAGTACAATTCAATACCTAACTGTAACGGTAGAATGTTAGACCTCGTATTGAGCGCGCGCGGTGGCGTGTCAGTAGGCGAGGCGCCGACCGACGACAGGATGGAGCCGGTAGACCGCCACCATCCCCCACTCGCCGTGCGCCTCGAGCTGGGTGCGCGGGCGCCGCTGCGTGACGTGCCTGCCCCGACCCTCGAGTCCCCCTCTTCTCCCATGCAGTGCTCACCGAGTCCGTTACCACGTAAACAATGGAATTTTAATAAAGCTAACTTTGACTATTTATATGATTTGTTTACAAGAATAGATTGGAGCGATTTATATTCTTCTAGTGACCCTGAAATTATTTTAGATTTATTTTATGATAAGATTTACGAAATATTTGATCTATGTGTTCCTTATAAGAATATCAACACTACACATAGGAATAGGTATATATATCCGGTATGGTACACGCCTCACATTATTAGGGAATTACGCTATAAGCATACGTTACATAAACGATATAAAAAAACCGGATCTCTTAGTGATTATGAAGCTTTTAGCAGGTGTAGGGCAGCAGTGAAGGTGGAGACTCTGCGAGCTCACGACCAGTACAGTGAGCGCGTACAGCATCATCTGGCTGTGGACCCACGGGCCTTTTGGAATTACATGAGAAGTAGAAAGGGTAACACAGGAAAGCACAGGTTAGTGAAAGAGGACCGCACCTTGTCAGAGTTGGAATGCGCGAATGAATTCGCTCAGTTTTTCCACTCGGTGTACAACCAGGAACCCGCTGAACTGAACGTGGCGGCGGCCAGCTCGGTGGGGACACCGGCTCCAGGGGCGTGGGTGGACCTTACTGGCCTGCGTTTGGGAGATGTGAAGACCGCGCTGGCTCGTCTGCCTCCCAAGCGCTCCATGGGACCGGATGGCATACCAGCGTTCATTTTCAGGGATTGTCGCATGGTACTCACTGAACCTTTGCTGCATTTATTCAACACCTGCATTGAGACAGCAAAATTTCCAGAGCGCTGGAAACTAACGCGTGTGATACCCGTACCAAAAGGTAGTGGAGGCCCAAACCCAAGTAATTACAGGCCCGTGGCTGTGCTTAGCACTCCAGCTAAGGTGTTCGAGGCAACCATTCACAACTGCTTATACGGACAGATAGACACTCAGCTATCTGATGCGCAACACGGGTTCCGACCCGGGCGGGGTACTACGGGCAATCTGCTTCATTTAATGTCGTGTTTGGTGCCGGCGGTGGACGCTGGTCTACAGGTAGATGTGGCGTACTTTGATTTTCGGAAAGCATTTGATACTGTTGATAATGACGTGCTTTTATCACGACTAGCAAGCGTTGGATGTACGCCGCATACACTGTCCTTCTTTTCCAGCTACTTGCGGGACAGATGCCAATACGTTGACTGTGGGGGACACCTTTCCGAACCATATTTCACGAGATCTGGAGTGAGTCAAGGCAGTAACTTGGGGCCTCTTCTCTTCATACTCACAATAAATAGCTTACCGGAGGAGGTCAAACATTCGGTGCCCTTGCTTTTCGCAGATGATCTTAAGTTGGTACGAGTTATTAAGGACCACATAGATCATAATGAACTACAGCAAGACGTAAATAGGATTGTGAGATGGAGCTTACAAAATAAACTTTACTTTAATGTAGCTAAGTGCTCTGTGATATCGTTCAGCCGTGCACACAACCCAAGTCACTACCAATATCACATGGAAGGGGTCCCTCTGCGTCGTATAACCGAGGTTAAGGATTTGGGCGTGCGCTTTAGCACTGATTTAAATTTCCGCGACCATATCACCGGTGTCTGTAAAAAGGCTTTCAGAAATTTAGGGTTTGTCTTACGTCAAGCAAACCAGTTTACTAGTATTGCGGCGTTAAGGGCGTTGTATGAGGCTCTCGTGAAGAGTCACCTAGAATTCAATGCGCTAATCTGGTCTCCACACGAAGACAAATATAAGGTTATGTTGGAGCGTACCCAGAATAAGTTCCTTCGATTTTTATATTGGAAACGGTATGGTGTCTACCCGGGCTATCCGTGGTTGTATCCTACGTTGTTCGTTCTGGGTATGACAGGATATTATAAGCTGGAAGTGAGGAGGGAGGTGGCTATGGCCACCTATTTGTTTAAAGTGTTTCGTGGGCTTATACACAACCCAGCTATCCTACGGGAAGTAGGGCTGTGTGTACCGGAGGAGTATGCGTTGAGACGGCGGCGCCCCCCGTTGCTGCGAGTGTGTCGCGCGCGTACCAACTTGCTGCAGAGGGCGCCGCTGACACGGGCGCTGCGTGCGCTTAATATGATGGCTGACAGATTAGATTTGTGCTTGTTTTCATGCTCCCTGAATGAATTCACAAGGGCTAGTTACTGTGTTTTGAGCGAAGGAATCTAGGTAAAGTTGATATAATCTGATTATGTATCGCCAGTATTAAATAATATAATTTAATAATTTAAATTGTATTTTCATCATCTGACATTAAATTATTGTGAACTTGACATTAAATATGTAATTTTGACAATTGATTTGAATTACTATTGTGACATTATTGCTCGAATTATTATTTTGACAATATTAATTGAAGTATTATTTTGACTTTATTAACTTAATTATTACTTCGACATTATTATTTGAATTTTTACTTTGACATCATCAACTGAATAATTATTATTTCTGATATGACATGTTCATGAATAATATTTGAAATGGTAATTTATATATACTTTAATTAATAATATGTTGTGGAATTATTATTATTTAGTTTTTGAAGCATGATTATGTGTGATTATGATAATGTAAATGATATATATTGTAAATGAAATTATTAAAATTATGTTGCTACTCTGTCGCATTGGGTCTGCCTGTAATGACATTGTATGTATGAAATAAATAAATAATTAAATTAAATTAAATTAAATTTTTGAATATAAGGTAACAGAAAACAAAACTTTCTTATTTAAGACTAGCACTGCGCTGCGGTTTTACCCGCGTAAATCCTGATCCCATGGGAATATCGGGATAAAAAGTATTCTATGTTACTCACGAAGAATGTAGCTTTCTAAATAAAAAAATAATTATTGAAATCGGTCTAGTACTTTTTGAGTTTATTCGTGACATACAAAAATACAAATTATATAATATATAACAAGGACATTTCTAGTTTTTATTTAAAAACCCTTTCTTGTAATAGTGAGTGTTTTATATCAATAGAAGGGTATTTTTATACCGTTTTTAATTTTAATTTTAATAAAAACATTCTTTTATATATATTGTTTTTAAGAAAGAATTGAATAGTGCCAATATTGAGTATTACAACCTTCTATGATTAGGCACAAAAATAACGAGGTTGTAAAAAATACAGTAATTAACCGTACTTTAAACGTTTTTAATAATCTGTAGGACCTCCTAAAGCATTAGCAACAGCTCGACAATGGCGTGGCATACTTAGTATGAGATTGTCAATCATCGTCTGTGGAATATGGCTCCAAACACTGCGAAGGTGTAAAAAAAGTTGTTCTTCAGTGTTCAGATTTTCCAAAGAATCACTGAAAGCTCTTCTCCCAAGCAAATCCCAGGCATGCTCTATGGGATTGAGGTCGGCAGACTGAGCAGGCCATTCCAACGTCGTAATATTGTGCTCGCTTAACGCATTGACCACTACCCGTGCGGTGTGTGACCGTGCATTATCTTGCATGAACATAAAATCTTGACCGAACTGCTGTCGATGAGGGATTATCATGGGGTGTATAACCTCCTGAATGTATTGGTTTGCATTTAAATTACCCCGTATCCAAACGAGGTCGGTCCTTCCACCAAGGCAAATTCCAGCCCATACCATGATTGTTCCACCTTGGTAAGGATGAACTTCTTGCGGATTCTGGAGATGACTCCGACGTCCAGGAACTCGCCATATACGCACTCTTCTCGAATCAGGATGAAAACCGAAGCGAGATTCGTCGGAAAACAGAACCCGTGCCCATTGATGGTCGGTCCACTGTAAATGTGCGTTAGCCCACAATAAGCGACGACCTCGATTTCCACGTCGAAGAGCTGGAACCCTAAGTGGTCTGCGAGCATGAAGATTGGCTTCGTGTAGTCTTCTCCTGACAGTTTGATCGCTAATAACCACTTGATGCTGTGACTGGAGGCCTGCGACCAACTGACGAGCAGCAATCGTGGGTTGCCGCCTTGCGGAATTTTGCAAGAAACGATCTTGTCGCGGGGTAGTAATCCTATTGCGTCCCCTGTGATGTTCGGCAACATCCCCTGTAGACCTGTAGAGTGCCCACAACCTGCAAATTACGCTTGGTTGGGTGTTGACAGCATCCGCTACGCCGCGTGGAGTTCGTCCAGCTTGCAGCATACCAACAGCCCTTAACATCTCTTCGCGACTTAAATGACGACGTGACATGATGACTACAGTCACAAAAATGCACAAACCATACGTAAAAGACATATTGGATAATAAACGTTATTTCCAATCAAAGAAAATATTTTTTATTTTGCTTCAGAGAAACTACACAATCAAACACTTTTAAAAGTTTTCCCTCTATATTCGAAAATCATTACTTATTTAAATTTAATTTTTAAATTTCGAACAACTGTGTTATCTACTTTATTCTCTTTTTATTTATTTGCTGCCAGTTATTTGCAAAACAAGATTTACACGAAAAAAAAAATTGAGGTCATCTTGTTCCCTAGACTTTGTTGAGGTGTTTATTAGTATAGATATTTATTAGAATATAATTCACCGCGCTGGTGGTTAGGTCTCGTGCTATGTTAACAGCAAATGTGTGGAGCTCTAAACATCTAAAAGTAAGCGTACGTTGCTCGTTGCAACGGGAATTTCCACGCTGACTCAATTTAAAGATACCTTTACACTGTTCTAAATTAAGGAAAAGTAAGGATTGTTTTATTATGAATGAGCCAGCATTAAGATTTTCGTGATTAAAATCAAACTCACCTGCTAGCCAGTACACCTTGTGATGGGGGTGACAGGTGGAGCCGCCTGTCACGCTGGCAGAAGCAGGCCGCGGTGCGCCTCCCCGTTTTCCGGGAACGAGTTGGGGACTCTGTAGTCCCCACACACCCGAGGAGACGGCCAGATCGTGAGAAATGGCCCTGGGTCGGCCGGGGTGCGAGGGATATGCCTATCAACCTCACCTTCTGCAACCAAAACGACTCACAGGCGGCGTGCGTTTTAGTCGGTTCGAGTCCGACATAACCTCTCCCACCGGCTCCGGTGGGGAGGTATCCGTGGGGATTGAGCGCACGTAAAAAAAAATACACCTTGTGATTGATGAACGGACTTTTCTCTCAAAGTCAATTCAATTCTTGACGTCTCTCAGAGTCATGGGAAAACCCGGACCTCAGACCCCAAATACGCTCACACGATAATGTCGGTGATAAGCATCGATGGCGTAGTGGTTAAGGAAACGGCCTTAAGATTGAGAGGTCCCGGGTCCGAATCCTGACCATTACACTACTGACGTGAACCCACTCCTAGCACAAGCAATTTAGCTTAGATGAAGGTGAATATATAAAAAAAATTACTAAGAAAAGTATTTATTTTGATTTTTTTAATACAACTTAGGTGACAGGTAATCACAGGGCCCACCTGATGTAAAATGGTTACCGTGACCTATAAACGTGTGTAACACCAGGGGAGTCACACCCGTACTGCCGATCCTGTAAGAATAGAGTTTCTGTGCCATCAGTGCAGAACACAAAATCTGGACAAGCTTTTGGTCTTCCCACTGACAGCACGAAAACTCTCCTAAGAGTTCTGGCCACCCTCCTCACCGCCGGGAACACATCACGAGGTTATTATAGCCGTGGTATTCTGTAGGATGTGAGTACTTCCCCAATCGAACTACTCATTATGGACGGAAATACCGTCGTGTTCTACCCCCTACTAGTGATTTAATTATACTTAATCCGCGTGTTTCCTGGCAGAGTAGAATTTGGACCACCCCATCTCGTCCCATGTGGTGTCGTACAAGGCGACTAAGGGATGGGGCTGTTTACCATTGGACAGATATATACAGCCCAGACTCAGCCTTTAAATGAGGCTGAGTCTGGGCTGTATATATCTGTCCGATGATGTTGCAGATGCATGGCTCGAGTCAACAATAATGCCCGAAATACGGCAATAGGCTCACCCCTTATTACGAGGAACCGAATACAATTATTGGTGAAATGTGGGTGATAATTCACCTCTCCCTAACCCTCCGGGGATAAAGGCGTGATTATATATATGTATGTTAAGACATCTAACGTACACCGTTCGTTATATGACGATTGACGAGTCATCGCAATAACAGAACCATCACGTAACTATAGCACCACTAGTCATGGAATTATAACCAAACATTTTTTTTTAAATAATGTGTTATCTTCTTCCCTAAAATGATAACAGTGATTACATAATATTATAATGAGTTGTACCTCACATCACAATACTGCTCTTCTTCGTTATCTTAACGTTAATCCCAGTCGCATCCGAAGCTATCACCTCGGAGTCTGGGGTCTGTTTTACCAGCCTGTCTAACTGCGGATTTGGCTGAACTTCAATATGTTTCGCGACGCGATGACTTCGCTGCTATTCATTATGTATACCAACTGGTCACCTCAACAATTGTGTTCCCAACGGTGAGTAGGGTAGCCAGAGTTCACTGGAGAATTTGTGCTGTCAGTGGGAAGACTAAAGGCTTGTCCTGCTTTGTCTTCTACACTGACGGCACAGAAACTCTGTACTTACAGGGTTGGCAGCGCGACTGTGACTCCTCTGGTGTTACAAACGTCCATAGGCCACGGTAACCACTTTCCATCAGGTGGGCCGTGTGCTTGTCTGCCACCTAAGTGGTATAAAATTTTTGAACTACAATCAAGTGTTCGACGGTCTCTGTTGCGTAGCCGTAGAACGTTCAACTGCTACGCAGGAGGCACGGGTTCGATTCCCGCTCAGTGCAAGTATTTGCATGCATGAATATGTATAATATATTACATTGGTCTGGGTATTTCTATGTATGATATATATTTATTTCAAAAAATTAATGTAAGCATGACTATCCGCCTTCTAGATTCCATAACACAAGCTAGTTAAGCTATGCTTAACATGGGTCTAAATAGCGTTGTGTGGAATGTTGTAGAATATTTATAAATATTATTATGAAATGTACAAGGGTCCTAAGAATACCTATTTTCTGGAAGCACGTTGAAAATTCGTTTGATTTAAACATTAGCAAAATATGTATTTCGTTATACTCTCGGCAATATTTTTATAAAATCCTAAATATTGAAGACGTAAATTTTTTAAGACGTAGAAATATTTTTGCTAAGAGAACGTAACAAAAATGCTGTATCATTCCAAGCATTTTCGCGAAATAGTTCGTATTCGAACCAATGGTAAAATCCTTCTATACTAAATGAGTTCACAATTCGGCGACTTTGGTAGTCGCCTTCGTCGCCCTGGGCCTCGCTTCTGTCAAAAAAAAGCAAAGCCACTGTCATAACAAAAACACTGCAAAAACTATCATTTAATTGTAGACTTTAAATCAAGGCCGTTAAAGTTCAAAATTAAAATGTTTCTTATGAAGTGAATGTAAAATTCTAATCAAACTCTTTGCATTTAATTTTGAATTTAAGTATATAGAGCCACGTGGTTGCGACAGAGTAGAATTTGAAAATTTGAACCACCCTATCTCTTCTCATACAGTGTAGTACAATTCGACTAAGGGATAGGACAGATATATATATACAGCCCAGACACAGACTCAAGTTGCATGGCTTGAGGCAACAATAGTGCCCGTAAAACGGCAATAGACGCATCTCCTATTACGTGGGACCGAATACAATGATTGGTGAAATGTGGGTGTTAATTCACCTTTGCCTAACCCTCCGCGGATAAAGGCGTGATTATATGTATGTATGTAAGTCTATAATTTGATCCCATTTTTTTGTAGTGTATGTGGTATTACAGTGGTTTTGCTTTAGTAGAATCTAGGGCCTGTTTAGGTCCTTAATTATGCAGGCTTTTGGGGTACAGTGGGAGTGACAGGAGGTAGTCCATTGTTTGTAGCGGCGCACTACATTACCAGCACCTATCCTTATAGTTAAGTAAAAACGAACCTCGATCTATTGTGACAGATTTTCAATCACACAAGCTGTGGAATGAACTTCCTGCTGCTGTTTTCCCGGGCGACTACAATCTGAAGGACCTTCAAGAAGGCCAATAGAAGGTTTTGTCAAGGCTGGCAGCGCGAGTATAGGTCCTATGGTGTTGCATACGTCCATAGGCCACGGTAACCACTCCCCATTAGAAAGGCCGTGTGATTGTCTGCCACCTAAGTCATACAAAAAAAAACTAATGCGTGCTACTTCCCCTTGGAGTACACTTAGAGTTACTATTAACTCTGTATGTCAATGTAATTTAATTCTTATATTCTCAGTAATAAGTAGTTAGATCCCTTTTTTCTTTCGTCATCATCCTCTGAGACTTTTTCGAACTCAGTAGCATTCGACTTTTTGTCTTTGAAACAACCAAACTTCGTTATTATCTTTGATGTAACTGCCATCTGACCGCCACAACGCACTGTCGATGATGAAATTCTGTAGTAAGACCAGATTGTCGGACATTTTAGGAATCCAATAACCCATAACCAATGCCTCCGGACTAACCAGGCTAGTATTGTTTTTACATTGCAATGGGATTCCATTTTTCTCATAATGGTTTTTGTCCTAATTTAAATTGTCATAATAAGTTAGGCATAATTTTCTATGTCATAATAATAGTGTGCCATAATTGGTTTTTAGCATACTCTATTATTAAGCATAAATATTGTACCTATATCCTAATGTTTTTAGTCATATCTTTGATATGCATAAATTTGTAAAGCATTATTGTTTATTTGTCTAATAGTTCAGTGATAGATTTATTAAGAAAGCCCCTGATTCCGACTTGGATTGATTAGGTTAGGTTCGTTTATTTATTTTTTTATAACCATGTGGAACTTTATATAGTCAAATGAACATTCTGAATTTAAAAAATATAATTTCAAACTGTTCTTGGTAGTAACAGTATTTTATAATAGTTATGGTTACGCGTCGTTATGCTTAAGTAAACTTATGTTTAGGGACAGTATGCTTATAAAATATTATGTTTATAGTAAAAAGCATTACAAAATTTTTGATTAAAAAGTTATGGCAAATGAGTATTATGCGTAATAAATAGGACAATTAACATTATGCAATGTTAAATTTTGACATAAAATCGTAGGAATAAAAATAGAGAACCCATTGCAATATACTAACTCGGTAACCACTTAGACACGAGCTTACTTTTTTCTCTTTTGCACCTACATATGGGAAAGTAAATACGCTTTTCCGTCGACTGTACTGTTTAAAAACCAAACACCTGACATTTGACCAATCGTTCACTGTCTCTATTAAAAGTTGTCCACTGTCTATATTTTTCACTAAAAGTGGCACCTTAGTTGGACAGTTTCAAGTATTAAAAACCATTACTATTTCAAACAGTATATCGGAAGCTCTATCAACGTGCACTAGCCAATTGGCAGTCAGAGAGCCATGTAAACACATTAGCTACAGTGTCGACTGTCGACTGCGCGACAAATATTGGCTTCTCTATGGAAATTCAGCGAAAAGGACTCTTTGGAGAGCTTTAGGAGTTTGCTGTTTCAAATAAAGTTTTTATGTGATATAAACCGTTTTGTTTACTAACGTTGAATGTCTACATGTTTTATTTAGTAACTACCAAGATATCTATACTAATATAATAACGCGGAAGTATATCTGTTGGTTTGTCTGTTAAGCTTTTACGGCTAAACCACTAAACCGATTTCGAATAATTTTAGTACAGGGGTAGATTAGACCTTGGGGAAAGACACGTAGGAAAGACACGGAGTTTGGTTGTGATACCCGGAATAAGCCCGAGCTGAGCCGCGGGTAACATAGCTAGTAAAAAAAAAATCTTTTACACCTAAACCAATTTTGAAGAATTTTAGTATAGGGGTAGATTAGACCTTGGGGAAGAATTTTGTTTGGTTAGGATTGGACCCGCGGGTAACAGCTAGTTAGAAATAAATGCTAAAATATTTTTGTAGAAATTCCAAAAGAAATTATATCGTGTTAATTTCTCTTATTCCACTTTATATTCCATGTTTAACTTGAAATTCACGAATAAATAAAATAACAGTAATTGAATAATATCTAATTTCTTCAACACTTAGAGGTGTTGAAATTGGATATTTCCAGTCAAGTATGACTTAGCAAGGAAAGTAAACACCACGGAATTCTTCATAAAATTTTCACATCGTAAGCTTAGTTCTGATGTGCCACTTTTTTCGGAGAAAGGTTCAATTGCTTCTAGATCTCACTCTGAAAACAATCTAACATTTCGGCTAAAGCCGCTTGCTCTACCAATTTTCAGACGGTATCGCCCCAAGCTATAATAAATTCGTCACTTCCTTAAGGTTAAACAGCCGCCTTTGATAAAAATCGTCGAAAAAATAGACGAGAAATATTTTCTTCAGAGGCAATGTATAAATTTTGCCTTCATCAAACCCTTGAAATTTAATCCAAACGGTGACCTGGCCCTTTTAATTCGACAAGTTCAGGACGGTCCCATTTCTGGTCGCAAACACGGTCCCTCATAGCCTTCCATGAAAAGGTGTTGGATCTTTTTGATCGCGGACGTCTTTATGCAAACTTTGTGACGAAATTGTCCCTTTTTATAGAAAAAATAACGTGATTACGTCAGAGATGTGAGATTGCTTTTGCCGTTTAGTGACCGGAACGAAAAAGGCTTGTCTGCCATAAGGGTTGAATATTGCATGATGGAGATTATATATTATCTTACTCTTAGTAATAACAAAATAAAGACGTGCGTTAATTTGATTATAATTATGCCAGTAGAAGAAGCGAAAGATGGGTATGTGAGGATCATGACAAGTGGAAAACTGTAGTCTCTGCCTACCCCACTGGGAAAAGAACGTGACTGTATGGATGTTTGTATGTATTAATTTGATCATCCAGAGACTTATTCAAACACATACGAATATTATTATTCCTCAAAATAGTTTTTTTATACCACTTAGGTGGCCGACAAGCACACGGCTCACCTGATGGAAAGTGGTTGCCGTGGTCGATGGACGTGTGTAAAACCAAGGGAGTCACACTCGCGCTGCCGACCATGTGAGCACAGAGAGTTTCTGTGCCGTCAGTGTAAAGACAAAGCAGGACAAGCTTTTGGTCTTCCCACTGACACAAAACTCTCCAGTGAGCTCTGGCTACCCGGGAACACAACACAACGAGGGCTACTGTAGGGCGGAGGTACTTCCCCAGTCAGACTGCTCAATGGTAAAATAGTGCAATGTAATTACATCTCTGAACGTCAAAAGGGGTGAATATCTCATTTAAATTAAATTTCTAATTCAAAAGGTCAAGTTCAGACTTAGTTTAACAACGTTAATAGGCATGTCTTATCAGAAGTAAGTAGGTATAAAAATAAAAACCGGTCATGTGCGGGTTGGACTTGCGCACTGTGGGTTCCATACAAACTTGAAGTTATTATTTTACTTTATGTATTTCGGTACACGTACGAACAGAATCCGGACGCTGATGCAAATGGTGCATGGTTTTGTGTTTCATAATTTTGCATTTTTGATTCATCAATCAATCAATTAGCCTATCGCTGCAGGATATAGGCCTCTCCCAATGTTATAAAGTTTTGTCAAACTTTATAATTTTCAAATTTAGAATATTAGACAGATACTTTAACTTTACAAATTAAAAAAAAATAGGTCACATACATTTAGGTACAGAGCGTTTACCGAAAATAGAAAAGAAATTGAAAAGGAAATGAACGTGACAGTATGGATGTTTGTATGTATTAATTTGATCATCCAGAGACTTATTCAAACACATACGAATATTATTATTTCTCAAAATAGTTTTATTTATACCACATAGGTGGCCGACAAGCACATGGCTCACCTGATGGAAGGGTAACGGTTATCGTGTTACATTTTGCTACTTAAACGTCCGCATTGTATTTTTTGATTGTATTGACGTAGAATTTTGATTTATTACAGTTTCAAGGTGTTGCAGACCTGAGTATTTGGTATAAATTTTAACTTGATGCATACATACGTAAATACATACATACAATCACGCCATTATCCCCTGAGGATTAGGCAGAGGTGAATTAACACCCACATTTCGTCAATCAGAAACAAATCGGTCCCACGTAATAAGGGGTGAGCCTATTGCCGTCTTTCAGCAGATATATACATATCTGTCTGGTTTTAAACACCCCTATCCCTTAGTAGCTTTGTACGACATCGCATGGGAAGAGATGGGGTTTTCAAATTCTACTCAGCCGGGAACCACGAGACTTCAACTTCGTACGTTCACGTACTTCTGAGAAAAATGTCTTGATTCCGATTTTTTTCTTCTTACGGAACCCTAATAAGTGAGCTTCTAAATTCTAAAAAGGCGGTCTTCCATTCATTACATAATTAAAAAATAAGGAATTAATTTCATACATGCTTCATCATTTACTACATTGGTTTATAAATGGCCTTCCATCAAGTTTGTAACCACAGCGGTTTAGACTCTGTTAATGAATGAGTCTGTCAGTCAGCCAGACAACAAGTAATATTATACATTTGGAGAATTTCTTTGTTTGGTTGAACGCCTTAATATCAAAAAAAATTGTATTAAATAGTCTGTTTATCGAGGAAGGCTATAAGCTATATATCATCACACTACTGCTCAAAAGAGCTGAGCAGTGCTTATTAATGTCATCAAGTCCAGCAGATTCCTATGCATATTTTATTACTTAAAAATTACGAGAAAATATGGATTATAGGGTGTTTCAAAATAGATATGACACTGGCGAAGCTGGAGCCAGTTATACAATAATTTGATACAACATACATACATACAATCACACCATTATCCCTGGAAGGTTAGGCAGAGGTGAACTAACACCCACATTTAATCAATCATTAAATTCGGTCCCACGTAATAGAGCATATTGCCGTATTCTGGGCACTATTGTATACTCGAGTCACGCATCTGAGGCTGAGCCTGGGCTGTATACATCTGTCTGATGTTTAACAGCCTTATCCCTTAGTCGCCTTATATGACAGTGCATAGAAAGAGATGGGGTAGTCAAAATTCATTATGCCGGGAACCACTTACAAACAGTATCAAAAATATTTGGTACAGAAAATCTCAAGTCTTTTAAATATTTAAACGACACCATCTAATGAAAAAGCATTGACAGAGTCATTAAAATTTATAATACGTTCTTCGTATTAGTTAACTCGTTTCGCACATTATGTATGGTACATTACTCCGTGACGAGGCTTTCTGACGAGAGGAACTCCACATTGCAATGATGGATGATCTTGGACGCAGATCAAATGCGATTATGTTAATAGGATTAGATGTTGTCATTCGCAAGTTTCAAATATGTGTGGTGATATAAAATATTATATGAGAGCATAATGTATCACAGTGACAAGTTATTAATCAAATAACATATGCTTGTCTATTCCAAGGGGTTTATAGGTGGGGAATCTGTGGTCACTACACCAGAAGAGGACCAGCTCGAAAGACATAGCCCTGCGTAGGCCGAGGTGAGAGATATCCCGGCTAATCACACCTCCGGCAACCTTCGACTCTCCTCCTAACCTACGATACTCCCTCTGGACCTTCGAGTTCGGGAGGTGGTTTCATTGTATAAAGCAATTAGAGGAGTGTTAGTGTTAGGAGAGTTAGGTGGAGCGGCTAAGGCCTATTTCTGCAGCCCCGCACCCCGCAGAACGTATACGCCTGGAGTTTGACAGTGGTGAACGTGGGACAACCTTAAGACTAGAACCTAATGATCTAAGCACCTATACTGAGCACGGGGCAGCTGTCTCTACGGCCCACTCTACGGCTCAGACGGGCCCGCAAATTTGGTCTCACAAGGCTTTGCACCGTCTACCAGACGGAACGCCTGGCATTGCGCAAAACGGTGTGCGAGGTAGAGCGATACGGCGCGACGTTGCCGTGTTCGGGGTGTTTAGTGACAGCAGGGCGGCGCTCTTTAGCGTGGTCAATCCTCACTCCCTCCAGTCCCTCTTAGTAGAGACCAGGGTCGCTCTTGGTCGCTGTAAGTAGAAGGGTAAGAGTGTCTCCTTCTATTAGATTAAGGTCGATGTTGGCCTTGAGGGTAACGAGAGGGCGGATTATGGCCAGGGTGGCTTCCATTAGCCTCAAAAAGGCACCGGACTATGATCGGTATCCTGTTTCATTTGTTAAGGACGTTACGTCAGGGCTCACTTGGTCAGTGAAACTGGCGGTTCAGAGATTCTTTCCTTTGTCGCACCATTAAGGCCTGGAATTCATTACCAGCTCACTTGTTACCTTCTTAATAAGTTGCTGGGTCCTTTTTACGGGGCGTGAAAAGCGTATGATGAGGCCATTAAGCTGAGTATCAATATTGTAATATGGTATATCTTAGTAACGGTGACCCTCTTGTCTGATACCTTCAGGTTACCATCAGGTGAGGCAAAGTCTAATTAAAGTGTCGTATATTTAGAAAAAATCTGAAGTTGAAAGTTTTGTATTGATTTTTTTCTGAAAAAGGTAGCTACATATATGGTTTTTGAACTTTCTTTGTACTTCTTCTATATTACTATACTTCTTGCAAAATTTTATAGTATGAGCTCAACGGAAGGAACTCTATAAGTTTTGATTCCTTCATGATTGCTTAAATACGCTGCATAAATATTTGTACATTTTGATTACATTGACTTTGAAAATTTATTTTATCGGCTGTGATAAAATAAATTGGTTGATATTACAGGGGTTGGTACACCTTAACAATATGTGATTGAAATTTCAACTTAATATATCCATGTGTTCCTGAGAAAAAGGTCTAAACAGACAGACAGAATTGGTCCTATTAAGGTTCTGTTTTTTTTTTAACATAAAGTGGGCTATAGAAATCCGTGGACCATGTAAGAACTGTATGATGTAACCTCTGTTAATAAAATTAAAAAGTACATATTATACAGAGTTAAAAGATGGAAAGAAATGCATTTATTAACAATTATTAATATTTTGTAGTTTAACTTACTAGATGACGTGTGTCGTCACTTCATACTATATTAAAATAGTTTCAAATTGTACAATGACTTTTGCGGCCCACTGTACGTGTTCTTAAAAAGGTATCGTGCAGAACAAAGAAATTAAATCCTAATATTTTTAATGAATATCTCCCGTATGTAATAAAATTACCACAGAAATATGAATTTCATTAAAATCTTCGCTTCGGTTCCAATTACCGAATCGCTAAATTGTGTCAGGTCTCGCTATATATAAATAATTTCTAAAATATTTTATACTTTTGATGACTCATAGACTTACCGAGTCTTAAATCTTCGTTATTAATAGTTGAATTATTAGTTACGATAAAAAAAGGGTTATCCGAGAGGATTATCGCACGTTAAAAAAACCATTATAGCGGCACTTATAAGATGTCAAATAAAGTTTAAAAAGAACTGGAGTTGCTTTGCTTGAATACTCGTAGGGACATTCACAATACATTTCAGTTCTTTTTAAACCACTTAAGTGGCAGAAAAGGTATAAGGTGTAAAGAGGTGGAACACGACGGTATTCCCATCCCAATTGAGCAGTCTGACTGGGGAAGTACTTTTACCTTACATAATACCACGGCTATAATAACTTTGTGTTTCGTTCCCGGCGGTGAGTACGGTAGTTTTTGTGTTGTCAGTGGGAAGACCAAAGGCTTGTCCTGATTGTGTCTTTTGTGCTGACGGCACAGAAACTCTCAGTTCTTATAGGGTCAGCAGCGCGTGTATCAACACTCGTGTCCCTCAACTCCCCGCAGTATTTAAATTCTGGCCCTCCTTTAAAATTTCATACACTTTTTCGCCCCCCATAAATAAGTTTGCTCACCATTGTGCTAGACTATCATTCTCTGAGCCTTTTGTCAGTTCATTTGAGGTCGGCTTTCCAATCTAACTTGGATATTTAGGCTCTGCGTTGATGACTCATACTAAGGGAACAAGTAACTTTGTATATAATGGATATGATGTCTTCCAATTTTAAAATCGCAAAATCTCCGAAATGGTGATCCGCAGAAAACAAAGAATGAGACAATTTTGTACATTACATGACCTACAACTTTATCTAGCCTAGTTTTGCGATAGCACTTGCTTTTTACTAGAAAAATGCAAGAATACAATAATTTTGACCTCTGATCTTGAATAAAAAAATACACAAGTCCAATCGCTGGGGACTTTTGATTTTTCAGCTGTATACCAATTTACGCAATTATGTACAATTTTATACATATAAATAAAAGGAACACAAAACACAAATATAAATGTATATACAATAAAAAATCATACTTTAAAAAATATTAATCAAGAAAATATCAAGGATTTTCGTGGTCATATGCCACTTTTTGCTAGAATGTTTTGTTAGACTAAGTGGCATACGACCACGGCTATCCTTGATATTTTCTTGTTTAATCATTTTCAAAGCGTGATTTTTCAGTAGTCGGGTTTTAGTTTTAAATCTAATTTTTATTTATAATATTTTGGGGCAAGCAACGTCTATAATTTATATTTATTTGTAATGTGCTAACTAAGCCCTTTCAGATGATACCAAACACGGTATATTTTTCTTCCAAGTTTATTTTTCAACACAGTACTTTATGACCGCTAGAGTGCGTTACATTAGATTCAGTGACACGTCATGCCAAGACGCTTCTAATGATACCTCATTTGTCTAGTTCTAATAATTAGTTCAGGAGCTATGAGGCAACAGATGAACCTACATAATATATACATACATACATAGCCTGTCAAAATCATAACCCTCCTTTGGCGTCGCCGTAGTTGTGTAAAAATAGTCCACTACACTGTATTAATACTACATTAATAGTTACATTAGTTTCTCATTTGACAAATTTACGTATCATCAGGCAAGCCATGTTTTCTACCTTAGCAGTATAGAAGTGAAGTACAAAAATAAAGCGAATTATTTTTAGCTAACGTATAAATAGAAGAAGTCATAATCATGGGATGAGGTGATGCTTGCGCGTGGGCAGATGTATAAACACGTGTGAATATTATATTCGGTGCAGTGTGCAATGTCAGTGCTGCAGTAATTCTGTATTTTTGGAGAACGTGTGAACTATTTTTGCTGACCTGAGTAACATTACAAAGTGTATATCTGACTTTGTTTATGTATACAAATTCTTGTGTTTATAAATAAAATAACGTTTAAAAATATCTAGATTTAATTTTAGGTAGAGGTTTTTGTGACATAACATTTCATTTCGTGTCTGTCTGAACATTACATACTAAGTTAGATGGTAATCGTAAACCCCCATTTTTATAGGTCGACTACAAATATCTCCTTATAACAATTGCTAGATTGTAGGTAAAAGTTATATTGTATAAAATACATAACATAACATAACATAAACTCACGCCTATATCCCCAAAGGGGTAGGCAGAGGTGCTAGCACCCACATTTCGCCAGTGTATGTTTAGGTCCCAATGTAAGGTATGGCGAGCCTATTGCCATCAACCGGGCACTTATAAACCTGTGATAAATACACACAACTTCGAAAAGCATCAAAAAGTCATTGGTGTGTGCTATGGTAAAACCTGGGATCGAACCCGAGACATCGTCTCAGCAGTCCATTACCCATACCACTAGGCTACCGCGGTTAAAATACAATTAGGTTATAAGGAATGCTTAGGCATTCGTACTAGGTAAACCCTGTATATATCATGAATGCCCACAGTCCCACACCGTCCTACAGATCTGTGCAATAAATATCATCAGTTGCTTATATACTAAGCAACTGATGATATTTATTGTTAGTGTTGAGATTGTAACTATTTAAAACACAGTTAATTCATTGGAACAATAATAATAAAATACCAAAATAATAATACAAATGTGTGTGTGTATTTATCAAGATAACTGCGTTGATTTCTTCATAGCTTCAAGGCATCGCCTACAGACCTAAGTGTTCGGTACGACGACTGGGGCTGCCTGTCAACCTCACCTTTGGCAACCAACAACGATCTACAGTTGAGGTGCGTTTTAATAGGTCTCTCCCACCGGCTCTGGGGGGGGGGGGGGGAGATATACGTGGTGATATTTCGCACGTAAAAAAGTATTCGATATCAATTAGAAAAGGCCTAGTCAGATGGACAACGGAGTGATTCTATAAAGGTACAGTTTTCCTTCTTATGGTATGGTATCCTAAAAACAAGACATGAACTGAAGGAATTCATTAACCGTAGATATACTCGTAGTAAAACATTTTTTTAAACCACTTACGTGACAGACAAGCACACGGCCCACCTGATGGAAAGTGGTTACCGTGGCCTATGGACGTGTGTAACACCAGAGAAGCCACACTCGCGCTGCCGGCCCTGTAAGCACAGAGTCTCTGTGTCGTCAGTGTAGAGGGCAAAGTAGGACAAGCCTTTAGTCATCCCACTGACAGTACAAATTCTCCATTGAGGTCTGGCTACCCTACTCACCGCTGGGAATACAACACGAAGTTATTATAACCGCGGTATTCTGTAGTACATTATTGAATCTGTACCCACAGTGAAACATAAATCAGTCTACCGACAGCAACGAGTTTACTACGAAGACCACAACACACTAATGGAGCCTACAAAATGCGTGTGTGGTAGATCTTTTGAAACGGTTAACTTACAATTTAATTTACACGTCGTTTGTGGCATGTCACCACTCAAATTTGTTTTAAGGTCACGCGTATCTTAGGCTGAATTCACACAGAATCGAGCACTGGCGATGGAGGCAGGAAATAGTGTATTAAACACCCTATTTTTGACTGCAAGCAGAGAAATGGTGTAGTTCGTTTTTTATACCACTTTCGTGGCAGACATTCACATCGCCCACGATGTGAATGTCTGCCATGATGGAAAGCGTTGGCCCATGGACACGTGCAAAATCAAGAGAGTCACACTCGCACTGCCAACACTGCAAGCATTGAGAGTTTCTGTGTTGTCAGTGTAAAAGACAAAGCTGGACAAGCTTTTGGTCTTTCCACTGACAGCATAAAAACCCTTCAGTGAGCTCTGGCTACCCTACTTACCACCGGAACACGACACGAGGTTATTATGACCGCGGTATTCTGTAGAGCGGAGGTATTTCCCTAGTCGGACTGATCAATTGAACGGAAATACAGTCGTATTCTACCTGGTTTCGAATTGTTTCGTTTAGTGGACGGTAGTTGCTAGATATTATTCCCCCTTTCCAATAATTTTAAACCATTCTCTCCCACCTCTTCCCATTCGTAGTTGGCAATGAACGTAACACGTTTTCCTGAAATCAGCAAACACGGAACTATTAAATTTATATATAAATCCTCTTATACAGTCAGCGTCAGAACCATCTTGACTACAAACTCTCAAAATGATCTCAATACCAAGGTATTAAGAGCAAATCAAACTGTTTTATTAATTAAAATTGTATTATTGTCCATATTTAAATTGTATATTGTTACCACGTGGTCTCCGGCAGAGTAGAATTAGGGCCACCCCATCTCTTCCCATGTGGTGTCGTACAGGGTGATTAAGGGATAGGGCTGTTTAACATCAGACAGATATATACAGTCTAGACTCAGCCTCTGATGCATGGCTCGAGTCAACAATAGTACCCGGAATACGGCAATAGGCTCACCCCCTATTTCATGGGATCGAATACAATTATTGGTGAAATGTGGGTGGTAATTTACCTCTTCCCAACCCTCAAGATAAAGGTGTGAAAGGCAGCGATTCATCCTCACACATTGCGACCTGAGACGGTGCGCACTGTGCGGTATGAAAGAAACTTCATCCCACGCACACTCAAGCTGTGGAATGACCTCCCTGCTGCGGTTTTCCCACGCGCCTACAATATGGGGTTCTTCAAGAGGGGCATCAGAAGGTTTCTTCATGGTCGGCAGCGCGAGTGTGACATCCCTGGTGTTGCATACGTCCATAGGCCACGGTAACCGCTTCCCATCAAGTGGGCCGTGTGCTTGTCTGCCAACTAAGTAGTATAAAAAAATAATAATTATGTATGTATTGTGCAAATTAAAAGTGTGTCAAATATTAGAACAATCATTCAACAGGAATGGTGGAAAACCAAGGCATTAAGCTCATTGTGATTACTCTGTTCGTCAAGATCGATCTGATACTGAATGTACGGGGCGTTTCTGGACGTCACTTCACTATTTCCACCTGTGCGCTAACTATAGCCGTCATCTTACTGCAGTTACCAATTCTCTTGCCAAGAATTATGATTATCTTATTTTAATATTAATATATGAGAAAGTTTAAAAAGATTGAGATGACATACATCACATAATTTAGTTATGACCCAAAAATTTTGCCGAAAATCTAAGTTTAATTCAAACCTTGATTTTAACTTGAATTTTTATATAAATCGCGCAATGTTTACAAAGTGTTTGGCAATCCGTTGGTAAACAAAATTGGACTCAAACGAGCTGTAGTACGTTTTGGTGGAATGTCTTGACTCTGGCTTTAACTAGTTGTAGTATTCAATTGCTGTGTTCTAAAAGATGTCTTTAAAAAAAACAAGTTTTAATAAAAGTACTGCGTTTATTGTGTAATCGACAAAAATTTATCTAATATAGTTGTGTCAAGCGTGATAATATTGACTGTGAAGTGTCATTATTAATGTTGTTTTTTGTTAAATATCAACCAATATATTACTGTTATTACCTATAATAAATAAATATTCTACAACATTCTACACAACGCTATCTAGACCCATGGTAAGCATAACTTAACTAGCATATGTTATGGAATCTAGAATGCGGATAAACATACTTAAATACTTTTTTTGTAAATATATAAATACATTTTATACATAAAACACCCAGACCAGTGCAAATTATATAATTAGTACTGTTGGTCATACATTATTCGTATTTAGCGCATTTTACTTTTTTTTTATACCACTTAGGTGGCAGACAAGCGCACGGCCGACCTGATGGAAAGTGGTTACCGTGGCCTATGGACGTGTGTAACACCAGAGAAGCCACACTCGCGCTGCCGACCCTGTAAGCACAAAGTTTCTGTGCTACCCTACTTACCGCTGGAAACACAACATGAAGTTATTATAACCGCGGTATTCTGTAGGGCGGAGTCACTTCCCCAGTCGGACTGCTCAATTGGGCGGAAATACCGCCGTGTCCTACCTCCTCATAATTTATTACAGTTATTGTAAAACTAGATTCCAGTGTATTAAAATTCTAATAAATAATAGTAATAGATAATGTTCTCAATTTAGTTAATGTTACACCAGAGAATAAGTTATATATTTCTCGTTAATTTTGCGTAATAAACCTGATTTAAAATTAATGGAACACAAATCTCTGACACATAAAGTTTTTAATTTCTATTCAAAAGTTGTAAAAAATAATAAGACTTCCGTTTCTTTATAATAAAAGTTATAAACCTTAGATTTTACGAGACTTCCAGAAAGAAACATGTCATAACTGATTTTAAGAATAAAGAAAAGTTTATAAACTGGAAGAAAACTATAAATCACATGATGACATATCATTAAGATGATTACAATTAACTTACAATCAAAGCTTTCATAAGTTAAAATATACATAATATCGTTAATAAAAATAAATGATATAGTTCTATCTCATAACAAATCTTTTCTAAAATGCTTTAGTATGTGTTTATCTAAATTGCTCCAACAATACTATTCGCAATGAGAGAATGTTCTAACAGTACGTATTCTAAAAGAAACTAGACGGTCCGACACCACACATAAAAAGCACTTCAATGACGACCCGATATGAAGTCCCGCACTCCACTCGAATGAGTGGCCATCTTTTTTTAGAATTTAGCGAACGAAACGCGATGGGCTGAATAGAAGCAGTATCTTTGCGTTAGGCGCGCGCACTACTCAGTAAGTAACCAATTAAAAGGTTCTTAAAAAAAATACATTTGACAGATTACATTTTCCATCAAATGTAATTTTGACAGTTATATTTTTAAATTTCGAATTTTGATTTAGTATTTTTCACGTGCGGAAATTCTCAAATCATATTTTTTTAATGAACGTAATGTAATGTCTTATAGTCATAATTAAGTGTTAGTGACATAGTGACGATTAGTGGCAATTATTCAATGTGACAAGTTCTTTTTTACTATGTGTGAAATTGGAGAGTGCCCAGGCGCGACATGTCTATTTTAAGATTGTTCTTTCTAACACTTTACGTATATTTAACTAACACTGTAACTGCTGTTCTTGATGTAGGTATATTTATTCGCTTTAGTTAGAACACCACAATTAAAATTTTTGTTTCATGTTACATTTGCTCATAAAAGTGGTTACTAACTATTGCCCTCAGCTTCATCCACGTGGAATTTCGATCCTATTTCCGAGATGAAATGTAGCTTATGGATTAAGGCATATTATAATCTATCCATATATCAAATTTCATTCAGAACAAGTGGTTAGAGCGTGATTTTATAACAAACATACAAATAAGTTTTGCATTTCTTATCTATACTAATATTATAAAGCTGCAGAGTTTGTTTGTTTGTTTGTTGCTAATCTCTGGAACTACTGGTCCGATTTGAATGATTCTTTCAGTGTTGAGTAGTCCATTTATCGAGGAAGGTTTTAGGCTATATATCATCACGCTACTACTTAAGGGAGCGGAGCATTGATAATAAATGTTAACAAATCCGGCAATTTTTCATACATATTTTGAAGACTAAAACATACGGGCTCAAAGGGATATGAAGCTTCAAAATATACCCCGGGCGAAGCTGGGGTGGGTCAGCTAGTTTGTAATATAAAGTAGAATTAACAGTTTATGTGATATCTCGTATCATATTAAATAGTAATATTTGCTGTATTAGATCCACTGCATGTCTTCCTGTAAGTGACGTAGAAGGCAACTAAGAGATATAGCTGTTCTTCATCCGATAGTAGACCCCGATTGACAGCAATAGACTCGCCCCTCTTACCTGGGACCGAAAATTATAGTTGAAGAAAGGACATTGTCCAACTTGTATGAGCACTTGGCCTGGTATGGACAGATAGTAATAGGGGAAATATGATACAGGTTTGGTAGTTCATACTAGTAAGAAATGAAATAACATCATAAGGTTGTATCACAATTCATCATTTGTATTATTTATTGACCATAGTATTCCGTCAATTTTTGTTAAAAGTATAGTTGTATTCATCATTTTTTTGTTATTCAAAGTCATAAGTTATTAAAACATCCTGGATTTGGGCAGGTGGGTTTACCCTAGGGACCTATTTAAGGTGGTATGTACCACACGCCAATAATATTAACTCCAAAAACTCTAAAAACAAAGAAATTGTAAAATGTAGGTATTCACGAGTCAAGATGACAAGCGAATAACATTTTATAGGATTTCTTTCCAGTTGCCATAAGTATAAAAACACAAGTTCAATCGATTAAACATAAGTTCGTTTGTGAATCGAGTTCAAAAGTTTTCGTTTCATTATTATAAAAACAATGTTTGATCAAAGACGAGACGACACCACATTGTTTTGAGTTGTGAATCTTTTTTTAAACCATATTAATATATTATTATTTTTTACTACTTTCTCGTATCTATACTATAAAAATATATAAATATAATACCACTTTACAATAGGCTACTTGACTGAATTTGGAAAACCATTTTAAATGATGCCTTATTACATTATCTACATACTACATTAATATTTCTGTAAAAAAACAATGCATTATGTTTAAAAATCAATGATAAAGTTTAAATTTTCAAGAGTGCGCGAAAAACGCTATTCTTCAAAATGGCGTCGTGTGAGATTCATGTGACGTCAATCACAAGTAAATAATATTCACTATAGAAGACGTTTGATAACAACAGGTGCTACGTAATTTCAAATTTTCAACATTTAAGTGGGAAATGAGGTGTAGTGCCACAGTGCACAAATATATCTATAAGAACCCCAGAAAAAATATTTGTTTTTGTTCCCAACGATCCTAAGAGGCGAAAAATGTTAAATAACTTTAGAATTTTTTTAATTTATAGTATAATCTAACTCGTCTCAGTCCGAAAGAGTTATGTTGTTGAGCTAAGTTGAAGTGTTTAGACCAGATTATTTATTATGACGGGCGTGTCATTGGCGAGGGGTGAAAATTTTCAAAAGGGAAGCTGGTGGAAAACAGTCTTACCTGTTATAGAATATCCATAGCAATTTTGTATGGAATTATCTCAATTTTAGATACAGAATGTAAGATACTTTCTATTTCAAATAATGTGTATTATTTATTAGACTATTAAATATCAAAATGTCTACCAGCTTGTCTCTGTAGAGCAAGCCGGCAGGAATCTAGCTATAGGGACCCCTCACCATTTGTGTGTTTGAGAGACATAAATGTGTGTGAGATTTTATTTTACTGAATTTTATCGTTACTTAGTGGATCAAATTACTATTTATATAAGGCATTACAAAATGATATTTTGTGAAGTGTACATAAATCAAGTTTTGTTATTATATTTTCTAAATAAAACAAGAAATATAATTGCTTTTTATTTAAGTACACAATGGTGATAACTAGTAACAACATTCGCCAAGATGTTATATTTGACTTCACCTCACTTGATGGTAAACTGAAGACACACATAGCATGTTTTTCTCAAATCAAACCATTGTGGTACCGTACGAAATTGGAATATGTTTTTTTCTAAAAATTAACTAGCTTAGGAATTAAATTATTATCATAATCATTGTCATATATTACTAAAATTATGTCTACATTTTTGTTCTGTTCGTACTGGCTATCGGTCACACAAAAATAGCACTTTTGCTTGCCCGTTGCATACATTTGTTATTGTTCCTGTGCCTTACATTTGTCTGCAATGATACCATTTTTTATATAATTCATCTTAGTTTTTGCCTTGTTAGGTCCTTTAATTTCAATGACTGCATCTTCAATTAAGCCATCAGGAGATGATGCAAGTATTGAATTTGCATGGCATAAATAAAGCCCACATGGTGAAATCTTTTTTATCTATTTTTTACTAATAATCTTTCTGCCCCCTTGTTGCTTCTTCTACTGTACTTATGGTATTGGCAGTCAATGTTGTTTTTAATTCCTTTAACAGTTTGTCTGCATCTGCTTGAATTTGTTTTGGTTGGTTCATTTTAAAATGATGCAATGAACTCTTCATAACTTTGTTAAGACAAAAATCTTCTTGGTGTTTTACTAATTCACAACTATCAATTTTCCTCTTCTTGGCTACTAAAATGAATTCAGTATAAACTATTGGATTACCAGGTCTATGTGGTACTTGTTTGGTATCTCTTGCACAGTAATATATTTCAGAGTAGTTGTTATTTTAGACAAAGTAGGCTTTCTCCAATAGCAATCAACCCAAAGTAGATGCTGGTTCTTCAGCGCGACGATGGACCCACATCAAAAAAGGAATGGCATGCTTACAACCTCCAGCAGAAGTAGCACAGTTATGGCAGTGACAGCTAACGATTTCATTTTCATTTTCTTTAATAATCAACGTCACATTGTACGGTTTGTTCCTCACTTTATATTCCGGGTACACTTTACACTAACTGTGCAAACACCATATTCTCGATGCAATTGAACGTAGCCAATAACATCATCTCCATAGGACTCCCTTCCAGACCTGAGTACCAAAAGAAAACATCATAAACATCATCAACAAATAAAACATTACTATGTTTATGTCAACATAACCTAAAATTTCATTTTATAAAATTTAAATGATTACACATTAAGGTTTGAAAATGAATACGAATTTAGATACTACATGATACTTACTTGGCTATTTTTATATTTTTAAGTTCAGCAGCATGGAAATCAGTATTGTTTTTGAAGAACAGTGCAATCATAAAGGCGTCCACTTTAGGAAGTTGCTGTTATCTGCTCGCGCAAAATTTGTGTCCATGTTGATGATTAAAACAAACTATATTATAAACTTAATCACAAATGACCATAAAACTCTCGATAATTAAAGTAAAATCCGAATTATACACCGAAACAACGAAAAGCGCGTACAAACGAAGTGCTGTTTATTGGGCAGTGACGTCAACAGTACTTCTGCCCAATCAAGAGCGTTTTCATCATAGACAATGAATCAACAAAATATTATATTTTAATATTCGAAATTCTCAAATAATATACATATTAGAGGGTAAATTATAGTCTCATAGGTCTTTTTCCGTTATTTTCTGATAGGATGACCATAATTTGTGGTATATTTTGAATGTTGTCAAATAGCCTATTATGTAAATTGTAAAGTGGTATTATATTTATTTATTTTAATTGTATTTACATACACTATTTAGTGTTTAGGTTGACTGATAGAGAATGCTTGTTGCATTAAGTCCGCTTATGTACCTACTTGTGCATGAAGTCTAATAAATAAATAAATGAGCTCATTATTAATCGAATATAATACATAATTACTTACATATATTTTTACGTTTTCGTCATCGTTCTTATAATCTTACGTTTGATCGTTGAGTAGAACCGACTTCCACGCGGGCGTAACCGCAAGCGTCAGTCAACGCGTACTCAATATTATTTAGTATACGTATCTTTTTTTTAAGTTTCAAGTAATCAATCTATCAATTCTCTATCAAATCCTTATCAAACTCCGTTGTCCCATACATTACTATTTATCGATATATTCATATGTCTTAAATAAAAATCGATTTCGGTCTTAATTATAACTGGCAACATTTTATTATTGAGCAAAAGAGAAAGATGTTAGGAGAATGTATATTTCAATGAACTAATTGATTAAATACTAATTATTTAAATATATTTGTTGATACTCCAAGAAATCATTATTAGTTCGGTAAAAATTAAACATGATTATTGATCAATAGCTACATTTGCGTACATCGTGTCCATGGGAGGCCAGTTTTGGACATTGCCCTTTGAGTGTTAACACACCTCTGCTTACCCCTTAGAGGATTTACAGGTGTGAATATGTATATTTAATTACAATGTATCCCATGTCCGTTAAAAATATATTCAAGAATGCTGTTGGCACATACGTGAAAGCTATCTTTATGTGTGATTTTTTTTTAAAGATTTACCTATGATGTGGAGACCAGTTGATTTCGCTAGAAAGTCTATAATATTAGTGCGTGTGTTTTTTAACCCTTAACATCCTACAATTGTCTCACAGACACAACTTGGCATTTAAACAAACGCCTTACGTTTATAAAACGAGTCTATTGGACACTATTGGACAGTATTCTGGGATATTAAGGGTAAACGCAAATAAAGGAATTTGAATTTGAATTTGAATTTGAATTTGAATTTGACAGAATATTGGACAGAAATTACTACTATTTTCCCTAACTTCTCCAATTAAGCTAATATGACTATATTGAGAGTAATTTCACGTTATTAGAGTAATGGCGAAAATTTGAACTCCACACCTCTCGATCGTAAGACCGACTCTTTAAATACTAAGCTGCCCTTTTGGAACAAAAGCGTCAGTACGCTTTCGTATTCCATAAGATAGTGTAACCTAAAAACATTACACAAATTATGAGCATTACAGAGTTTTTTTCAGAAGCACCTTGTCATTTCAGAACAAAATTTTCGATATTGACTGTACTGTCAACTTTCCTAATAAAAAGATGATCAAATTTCAGTCCAACAGAAACAGAACCAACGTCAAAAACTATCACGATTTCAGTGAAAAAAGGACCAATTCTCGAAATTAAAACATTAATTTTGCCTACATCTAATGTTAAAATTTGTTTTTCATATATAGCTGTAGACATATCTAGATATTATTTAAGGGGGTTGATTATATGTTTTATTCTTGAAATGTAACCTACAAATAGTTTGAAATATTCTTATTACCTACAAATAGTTTGAAAGATATTTGACTTTCAAAATTCAATTTCTCGAGTCACCCGAAAACGCTCCAGACAGAATCATTATAATCACTGTTATTATTTATAATTATCATTTTACCTGCCAACAATCAGCAGCGCGTATCATTACCTACATCTTACAGAATACCACGGCTATAATTTTGACTATAATTACTGACTCCCGTAACACAGTTTTTTACAAAACTAGCTCGGGAGCCATGGATTTTTTTCACATGTGTAAATGTATTTCTGTCAATTAACAATTTTAATTTAATTTAATTTAATAATAACCTTGTGTTGTGTTCCTGGCGGTGAGTATATAGAGCTCACTGGAGAGTTTTTGTGCTGTCAGTGGGAAGACCAAAGGCTTGTCCTGATTGTTTCTTCTACACTGACACAGAAACTCTCTGTTCTTACAGGGTCGGGTGTAACTCCCCTGGTGTTGCACACGTTTAAAAGCCACGGTAACCACTTTCCATTAGGTGGGCCTTGATTTTTCTGCCGTCCAAGTTGTATAAAAAAAAATCTGCGCGTAGTACAAATGAATGAAGTGCAAGAAAATTCGAATTTATCTCGGTCTACGTGAAACAACATACTATAAAACCAACAACTATTCTAACTATAAAAATCAAATTAAACTAAACCTAAAATGCGTCATGGAATTCCTACGTATAAATTGAAATAAATGTATAATAAATATCTATAAAACAAATAATAAAATGATTGTATTTTAATCTGCAAATGAAAAAATCGTTTTTGATATGTAATTTTATTTTGACAGATCATCTTTTTCTTGAGAACTGATCTTCTAATTCTTCTTCATGTCAATGGCAACCATTAAAATAAAAATAGAAGCTAAATGCTCCCAGCCCGAAATTTGGCGACATTGACCGCACCTTCTGTCGCTTCATTCAGGTCAGCAATTGTGCAGGTGTAGGGGCACAGTGGGCACGACAGGAGATGGTCTTCACCATCCAGAGGTGCACCACAATCATAGCCACCACCCCTCGAGTCTAGGTACCCCGATCTGGCGCGAGGACTCGAGTCAGCTGCTGTGGCCCTACAGTCAGAGAGTCCTCAACCTTTTTAGGGACTTCCAGGTGGCCCATTTAAGATCATGCCCGGGTGGTAGGCTCTCAGCAGGCTGAATGTAGTCCAAAGGAGGTGTATTTTCTGTGCGCCACTTCTGGTACCGAACCTGACCCTCTACAGTAATAGTACATCGAAGGAAGCACCTTCTGCCCTTATGCCAGGAGCGACATGTTGAAAGAGTGGGTGCCGTGCATCAGTCTCCTGTTTTCTTTTCTCAGTCAGGCCTTCTAATTATAATAAGACAATCACACCGATACTGAAATCAATGGCTCTACTGCATAGTTAGAACAAACAATGGTTAGGTTAGGTTAGGTTAGTTAGGTTAATCTCAATATACTGCAATCACATTGATTACGTATTGTTATGATAGAGCTATTAGTCCATATTGTGTGCAATGCCTAGTATTACAATACTGTTATGTGTTACGACATTGAGAATATAAATTATTCATAAGTAAGTAAATTTTAACATTTGTAACATAAACCAAGAAATTGTCATACCTAAAAAAAATATTTAAGTTAGTTAAGGAGGTAGGACACGGCGGTATTTCCGCCCAATTGGGCAGTCCGACTGGGGAAGTACCTCCGCCCTACATAATACCGCGGTTATAATAACTTCGTGTTGTGTTCCCAGCTGTGAGTAGGGTAGCCAGAGCTCACTGGAGAATTTGTGCTGCCAATGAGGATGACTAAAGGCTTGTCCTGCTTTGTCCTCTACACTGACGGCACAGAAACTCTGTGCTTACAGGGTCGGCATCGCGAGTGTGGTTTCTCTGGTGTTACACACGTCAATAGGCCACGGTAACCGCTTTCCATCGGGTAGGCCGTGCACTTGTCTGCCATCTAAGTAGTATAAAAAAAATAGATTTTAAAGCACAATTAATTGCTAATGCAAGTCCAAAATTAAAATGCTTTTTGCAGAGTGAATGACAAAATATAGTAAAATTATTTTTATTTAATTGTGAATTTTATGGATATAGAAATAAAGTATACAATTTAATGTTTTTGTAGTAGTTTTGCCTTAGCAAAATTGAGGGCTTGTTCTTATTACTACTGGTGTAACACTCACCGGGATATTTATCATGTTTTTTTATTTCGAGTAAACGATATTTCGGCGCCTGATGCAAACCCCATGATCACAGTGTATTGACCGCCGACTTGTTAGTATTGTAGTTATTATTAATTTGATATCCTATAAACCTTTCGACTTAGATTGCAATAAAAAAAAAAGTTTAAAACCCGACTACTGAAAAATCACACCCTAAAAAGTTTTAAACAAGAACATATCAAGGATAACCGTGGTCCCTGGGTCGGCCGGGGTGTGATATGCCTGTCAACCTCACTTTCGGCAACCAAACCGACCCACAGGCGTGCGTTTTATTCAGTTCGAGTCCGACATAACCTCTCCCACCGGCTCCGGTGGAGAGGTATCCGGGGGGATTTTGCGCACGTAAAAAAAAAAGGGATAGCCGTGGTCGTATTTTATAAAGTGGAGTATTAGACTAAGTGGTATACGACCTCACCTATCCTTGAAATTTTTTTCACATACATAATATAACATAAACTCACGCCTATATCCCCGAAGGGGTAGGCAAAGGTGTAAGCACCCACATTTCGCCAGTTTATGTTGGGGTCCCAATGTGGGTGGCGAGCCTATTGCACTCGCCGCGTGGTTCCTGGCAAAGTAGAATTTGGGCCAACCCATCTCTTCACATGTGGTGTCGTACAAGGCGACTAAGGGATAGGGCTGTTAACATCAGAGAGATTTATACAGCCCAGACTCAGCCTCAGATACTGGGCTCGAGTCAACTATAGTGTCCGATATACGGCAATAGGCTCACCACTTATTACGTGGGACCGAATACAGTTATTGAAATGTGGGTGTTAATTCACCTCTGCCTAACAATAGCTATATAAATGTTAGCTATTGTTTATATATATATATATATATATATATATATATATATATATATATATATATATATATATATATATATATATATATATATATATATATATATATATATATATAAATCGCGAAGGACTTCTTGCGTCTTTACAAACTACCACCCGGCGGCGTCCACTGAATGTAGTGAGATTTTTAATGTTTTCAATGCGTATGTAAGATGTTTTAATCAGTATCATATCAGTAGTCGACGTCAAATTTCATTTAAACGTTAAATGGTGATATTCAAATTAAATATTTCTAGCTGAATTTGTGCGTCCGTTCACTCTTAAATCTTTCTTGCACACTGAATACCTGCGTATACCTACTAAACACTGCATGCACATTCCTGCCTCCATCCGAATGTATGTTTAAATCAATTCCGTATAATGCTCTGCATATATCATAATGATTATAATAACTAAATTACATCCATCTACTATTGTATTGAGATTGGTTCCGTATAACTGAATTAGTTCGTCTGTTCACTCTTAAGTCTTTCTTGCACACTGAATATCTCCGTATACGTTCTAAACACTGCATGCACATTCCCGCCTCCATCCAACTGTATGTTTAAATCAATTCCGTATAATGCTCTGTATATCATAATGATTATAATAACTAAATGACATCTATCTGCGATTGAATTCAGATTGGTTCCGAATACTGTTTTTGAATTATTGTATCCAGCTTATCAGCCAAGAGGCTTCCATCTATATAAGAGCTTATAATGACTCCAGGCACAGATATTAAATAATTAATAGTTAGCATACAAAAATGACAATACCTATAATGACATTCGGCGCGTGGAACGTGAGAACGCTTGTTGATCGCGATGGCAACGCCTGCCCTGAACGCAAAACTGTCATAGTAGCTCGGGAACTTCATCGATATAACGTGGATTGCCTTGCCGATGAAGGAGAGCTGGTAGAAGAAGGCGGCGGCTATACTTTCTTTTGGAAAGGTACCACAGCCTCCGAACCGCGACGTTCAGGCGTAGGGTTTGCCATCAAGAATCACATAGCTAAGCGACTTGAGGAGCACCCTATGCATTCTTCAGACCGCGTTACCACACTGCGCCTTCACGGACAAAGACAATTACCTTAATGTCATCAGTGTCTATGCCCCTACGCTAGACAAGGCTGATGACATCAAAGATAAATTCTACGAGGAACTATCTCAATGCCTTGACAGCATAAACGCCAGAGAGCAGGTTATATTGCTAGGCAATTTCAATGCCAGTGTTGGACGGGACAATGAGGCTTGGCCTGGAGTCTTGGGTAGACACGGAGTCGGCAACATGAACAGCAATGGTCAGTTGCTACTCAGTCTTTGTGCTCATTTTGCGCTTGCAATATCGAACACTATGTTCAGACTTGCCGCTAAGCACAAGACAACGTGGATGCATCCTTGATCCGAAACACTGGCACTTGATTGATTATACTTGTCAGGCAGAGAGATACTGGTCAAGTCCAAGTCCAACGTAGATCGATCATCTGATTTACAAAATGTGAGTCTAATACCTCAACTCCCTCTTTCCATTGAGCTGGATGAGCCCCTTTTTTTTTTTTTTTTTTTACGTGCGCAAAATCCCCACGGATACCTCCCCACCGGAGTCGGTGGAGGAGGTTATGTCGGACTCGAACCGACTAAAACGCACGCCGCCTGTGGGTCGTTTTGGTTGCCGAAGGTGAGGTTGACAGGCATATCCCTCGCACCCCGGCCGACCCAGGGCCATCTCTCATGATCTGGCCCTCTCCTCGGGTGTGGGGACTGCAGAGTCCCCAAGTCGTCCCCGGAAACGGGGAGGCGCGCCACGCGCGCCACCGCCGCGGCCTGCTTCTGCCAGGGTGACAGGCGGCTTCACCTGTCACCCCCAGGCCGGGCTGGATGAGCCCCTGTCATATGATGAGGTTGTCTCTGCTATCAGGCAGCAACAGAAGCGAGCGGTTGGTATTGACCTTATACCGGGAGAGCTGTTATAATACGGCGGCGGGGAGTTGTAAATGTTGGTTTGGAAACTTTTTGCTCGTATGTGGGAGGAAGAGCGAGTCCCGGATGACTTTAAAGTGTCTCGCATTTGTACCTTTATTTGTATTTTTATTTGGAGGAAGGACATGACGGTATCTCCCGTCCAAAATTGAGCAGTCCGTCTGGGTAAGTACCTCCGCCCTACAGAATACCCCGATTATAATAACCTTGTGTTGTGTTCCCGGCGGTGAGTAGGGTAGCCAGAGCCCACTGGAGAGGTTCTGTGCTGTCAGTAGGAAGACCAAAGGCTTAAATTGACCCCACTGACTGGTGGGGGCGTGATATGTTGGCGCGGTGGTCAGGGAGACTCGGTGAAACGGTTATCCGCTGGCCGCCCGCAGGCTGTACGGTTTCCGAACCTGGGGATTACTTAATCTCCGCCTCAGGAGGCTGAACCAGCAGCCTGTGTAAAGCTCCCGGTGCTGTAGCCATGCCGGAGGAGGAGACCGGAGTGGACCTGGCTTCAGTATCTGAGAGGGGACCGGGGGCCCTTCCGCCCATCGCGCCAGCCAGTCACACAACCCCAACTTGTCTGTGGGGGTAGGACGCCTTGCTTTGTCTTCAACACTGGAGGCACAGAATCTCTTTTTACCTTCTCCCCCCCCTCCCCCCATCTCAAACATGAAAACAAAAAAAGGCAAGAGAAACGTTACCACAGCGGCACCATCATCCACAGTGAATGTGGATTTCTGTAACATCAGGGGCCTACACTCCAACCTTAACGCGGTCCATCTCCACTTAGAGACCGCGCAGCCTACCTTGTTTTTTCTGACGGAGACGCAAATATCATGCCCGGCCGATACAGCCTACCTAATGTACCCAGAGTACAAACTCGAGCATAGCTTTATGAGTCGCGCCGGGGTATGCTTGTACGTCCGGGATGATATTTGCTGCTGTCGTCTTCATGGTCTTGAGGATAGGGATCTGTCAACTTTATGGGTACGCATAGATCACGGTGGCCACACCCGTATCTATGCGTGCCTTAACAGGTCTCATAGCGGTGACCTGGGCACGGCTCAACTGTTTCAGCATCTGCAGCGGTCGGCGGACAGCTTAATTGAGCAGTACCCCACTGCGGAATTAGTATTCTTGGGGGACTTCAACGCCCACCACGTGGAGTGGCTGGGGTCTCCTAGGACTGATTTTGCGGGAAGGGCTGCTCACGACTTTGCTCTAACTTATGGGCTCTCTCAACTGGTGCATTCTATCACTAGAACACCAGAAATTGAGACCCACAGAAGCTCTATACTGGACCTTCTGCTGACTACGCGCCCGGATGAATACCCTTAAGGGTGGAAGCACCTCTCGGTAATTCGGACCACAGCCTCGTCCGGGCGCCAGTGTCACTCGCGCGGCCTGAACCACCGCGGCCACCTCAGTGGCGGCATGTGTGGCACTACAAGTCGGCAGACTGGGACGGACTGTGAGAATTCTTCGCGTCGTACCCGTGGAGGCAGCTTTACTTCTCTTCTGATGATCCAAGCTCCTGTGCAACAGCAGTCGCTGACGCGATTCTAGTGGGTATGGAATGTTACGTCCCCAACCGCTGGGTCGCGACAGGAGCGAGCAAACGCCCGTGGTTTAATAGGCCTTGCAGGGAAGCTAGAGACCGCAAGCAATCTGCAACAAGGCTTGGACATACAAGGCTTGGACCACGGCTCTTGCCAATAAGGATCCGAACATCGCTGAGGTGAAGCGGAAGTTGAATGCTGCTTCAAGGTCCAGTAAAAAGGCAACGTCTAGAGCAAAGTTTGAGTTCATCGGCAGAATTGGCGAGCGGCTTGCGCGCTACCCATCTGGCAGTCGTGCATTTTGGTCGCTCGCTAAAGCTGCTGAGGGAAACTTCTGCCAGGCTTGCCTTCCGCCGCTGCAAAAATCCGACGGTAGTCTGGCCCATGGCGCTAAGGAGAAGGCCGATCTTTTGGGTAATCTCTTTGCGTCAAACTCGACTATGAACGACGGGAACGCCGAACCACCCATCATCCCCAGCTGTGGTGCTTCGATGACCTAAATTAAAATCACACAACGGGTGGTCCGGCACGAGCTTAAGTCCCTAGATGTTCGGAAGTCGAGTAGGCCGGACGGCATACCGGCGATGGTGCTTAAGCACTGTGCCCCCGAGCTGTGCCCTGTACTTACACGCCTTTTCGCACTCTCATACTCCGTAAGGCAGGTCCTGGCCTCGTGGAAGACTGCATTCGTGCACCCTGTACTTAGGTAGGGATCTGTCCTGTCACCTTTCTTAGGAAAGGTGACAGGACAGATCCGACCAATTACAGGCCTATCGCTATAACCTCCCTTCTCTCGAAGGTTATGGAGCGTGTTTTTAATACACAACTCCTGAGGTACCTTGAAGGAAACGATCTACTGAGCGACCGATAGTACGGTTTTCGCCACCGTCGCTCTACCGGTGACCTTCTTGTGTATCTCACAAACCGGTGGGCGCAAGCCATCGAAAGTCGAGGTGAGGCACTAGCGGTCAGCCTCGATGTAGCGAAGGCCTTCGATCGGGTCTGGCACAAAGGTCTTCTTACGAAGTTGCCATATTATGGACTCCCCGAAGGATTGTGCGAATGGATCTCCAGCTTTTTGTCCAACAGAAGCATCCAAGCCGTCGTCGACGGCAGCTGCTCGGACCGCATGAACATAAACGCTGGTATCCCACAAGGCTCCGTGTTGTCTCTGACGCTGTTTCTGCTGCATATCAATGACATGCTGTCTGATGGCTCCATTCATTGTTATGCAGGCGACAGTACCGGGGACACGTGTTACACGGGCCGTGCAAATATCCCTCAGTCCAAGGTGGAGAAGAGTCGCGAACAACTTGTGTCTGAAATCGAGACTACTCTCTCTGGAATATCCGATTGGGGACGACTAAACCTAGTCCAAGTCAACCCCATTAAGACACAAGTATGTGTATTCACCGCTAAGAAAAACCCATTCATTGTAGCGCCGCAATTCTTGCGCACACCGCTTACCATCTCTCTGAGTATAGGGATAATTGGTGTCGATATCTCCAGTGACGTCCAATACCGAAGTCATTTACAGGACAAGGTTAACTTGGCATCAAGAAAGTTCGGAGTGCTCAACAGGGCGAAGCAGTATTTCACTGCGGGGCAGCAACTCCTTCTTTATAAAGCACAGGTCCGGCCTCACATGGAGTACTGCTGTCACCTTTTTGCTGGAGCACCTGCATACCAACTTGACCCCTTCGACTCGTTGCAAAGACGGGCATTGAGGCTGGTTGACAATCCCATACTCACAGGTAGAGTGGAACCTCTTAGCCTTAGGAGGGATTTTGCCTCATTGTGTGTGTTCTACCGCCTATACAATGGTTTGTGCTCAGATGAATTGTTAGACATGATGCCCGTAGCTACATTCTATCATCGCACCTCTCGCCATAGGCAGGGAATTCATCCCCACACATTGCGACCTGAGACGGTGCGCACTGTGCGGTATGAAAGAAACTTCATCCCACGCACACTCAAGCTGTGGAATGACCTCCCTGCTGCGGTTTTCCCAAGCGCCTACAATATGGGGTTCTTCAAGAGGGGCATCAGAAGGTTTCCCTATGGTCGGCAGCGCGAGTGTGACACCCCTGGTGTTGCATACGTCCATAGGCCACGGTAACCGCTTCCCATCAGGTGGGCCGTGTGCTTGTCTGCCAACTAAGTGGTATAAAAAAAAAAACTCTCTACAAAAACAAGGGTGACCGTTCCGACTGCAACTCTTACCGCGGTATTTCGTCCTTTTAAACCGCTTAAAAGCTCTGTCTGAAAAGATACTGCCAGAAACCCAGTTTGGCTTCCGACCTGAATGAACCACCTCTGAAGCAATCTTTTCTGTGCGTCAACTGCAAGAAAATAGCAGAGAACAGGGTCGTCCGCTTTATCTCCGCTTTGTTGACCTGGAGAAGGCATTCGACAGTGTGCCTCGGGAAGCTCTCTGGATGATGCTTGGGAAGCTAGGGTGCACGGAGAAGTTTGTGAGACTTCTTAGACTCCTGCATAACGATATGCAATGCTGCGTCGGTGTCGATGGCGATGTGGGGTGAAACAAGGGTGTGTTCTAGCGCCCACACTGTTCGCCAAGTACTTTGCAGTAGTAGTCAGTGATGTTTTACGAACTCTTTCTGAGGGAGTACGCATCCGCTTCCGCACAGATGGCGGAGGATGGTCTTATCAATTTGGCCAGACTTAGGGCGCGCACTAAGGTCTCCCCATACAATGATTACAAAAATCATGTATGCTTATGCTTTGTGGCAGAATCCCCTGATGGCCTGCAACAGCTAATGTCCAGTTGTCACCAAGCTTGCTGCAAGTTCGACCTTAAAATCAGCGTCAAGAAGACGGAGGTGATGTCTCTGGACACACATGGTCACGAGACACACGTCTATACAGCTAGGTCAGGACATGCTCAAGCAGGTTGACCAGTTTTATATCTATCTGGGGAGTACTATAACATCCAAGTGTGACCTTGATGATGAGATCGGCAGCAGGATCTATGCCGCAGCTGCGATATTTGGGAAGCTGCATTCCAAGGTTTTCTGCTCAAATGACCTTAAGCTGGCCACCAAAATATCTGTTTACATGGCAGTTGTGCTGTCAAACCTCTTATATTCCTCTGAGATGTGGTGTGTGTATCGGCACCACAAACGTACTCTGGATCGTTTCCACCTCAAGTACCTACAGTCTATCTTTAAAGGGTAAGTTGGGCTCGCCTAACTGTAGCTTATGTAACGTCAATCAATTACATTTTGATGAAGTGTGTCCGGAATGAGGCTCAAAGAAAGCAATTATATTGTTACGTGCACAGGGTACAAATAAATGCCGTGTACGCAACGAAGGAATTTATTAGCTCACCACAAACTAGACAATTAAATCACTAGTGCACACAGTACTCTTCAACAGTTCCAGTCGCTCAGTAGTTCACAGTAGTCCACAGTCGTTGCTCAGGTCACAGGTATAATCTTCTTCGGTTGCTTAAGCTCGCTGTGTTTGTTAGCGATCTCAAAGACAGAATGAATGGTGTCGCTATGCGAGCGTGTTCATATACCTCTCAATTAGGAGGGTCGAATCATCTACAAAATACGCGAGCGATAACTATCCACTCTCTTTTGAAGTTTGCCGCCGTCACTGAACTTTCGAGTTCATTCTCGATATTTACCTATTGTTTACATTTATTCAAAAGAGTAGGTACTCGTAGGTAGGTTGTGACTTTGTGTTGACAATTCTAGATTTTTCTATACCAATCGGTAGAGTACCTCGTCACTAACAATGCGTTTTTATTTCTTGAAGATCCGGTTATTAGTTTTCGAGATATCGACGTCTGTCGTAACAATATGGTAACGGTAATAACAATATGGGCCTATGTAACAGTATCCTCGCTAGTCCAACTTCTGAGGAGCCGAAAAAATTGTATTCCTTAGCTAAGATTTGCTGTATAGATCATTGATTGAACACCATGTATTCAACAATTCCAATGAGGGCGACATAGTCACGCTATGACTAAGACCTCAATCCTCAATAACAACTGAAGATTAAAAAAAAACTATCTATAGGTAATAAAAGATCAAATATATAACCACTTTTAATGCTTTCACTTTGGTGACAAACTTACATCACGGCCCGCACATGTCTGTTTGTTTAAAAACTTCGGCACGCGAGCGCGCTGAAGCCCGCCGCCCGCCCCGCCGTCCCTCGTGAACCCCGAATAGACCCCTCAGACACAGTACCTAGTGCCCGTTTAAGGATATTTAAGAGACGCAAGATAGTTGTCACGAAAACATGATAAAAACTTTACAAATTAAGTACGATATTCAATGGACACAATAAGATCGGTGAACTGAACTCAAAGTATACGTGGTAAAGTATACGCTGAACACTAGTGCCCTCCAAATTTCAGTCGGACGACGGCCGAACTATATTATACGCTATAAGGCATTGTAGTGATGGAATTACGTCCATGCCAATTTTTCGCCCTAGCATTCTATTGATCATAAGGAATATTTGGGCTGAAAATGAGGGTCGGTTAATCTTGCGTCCGTATTTCGGACGCACAAAGTCAGTCGGACGCGGCATCATCGGTAAATAACGCCATGTAGGACGCAACATGTCCTTCAAGATTTATATATATATATATATAAACAATAGCTAACATTTATACATATTTGAAGCCAGCTCTCTCTGATGATATTTGTTTTTTGTACATTAGATTCAATGTCTGTATGAAGTCTTTCTCATTTGGGTTTGTTTAGTTTATCTCTACTAATATTATAAATGCGAAGGTCTACTAACTCTGTCTATCTGTATGTTACACATTCACTGAACCGATTTTGATGAAATTTGGTATAGGAGTAGATTAGACCTTGAGAAAGGACATAGGCTATGTTTTGTTGCCATAACCGATTTCCACGTGACAGCTACGGACAATAAATAGTTGCATATAATTTTCGTACTGCCATACTCAAGCTAAAACAGGATTAACCCGAACAAGTTCAGTACAGGTTAAACCTTTTTAGGTTAAGTACGGCAGCGTTATAGTTCTAACAATTAAGAAGGATACAACAAAGGGCAAAAACCACATGATACATTCCCCAACCCGTAATTTGAACCCATTACGATATACATATGTATACTCAAACTACCATTAGTATATAAGTTTTCTTTCTATCCTTAATCCCATGAACAATGATAAAAAGTAAACTTACATATTTATTTATTTATTTAAACTTCATGCACACATGTACACAGGCGGACTTAATGCCACAGGCATTCTCTACCAGTCATATTCTCACGCTTGTAAGACCCCAAAGAGATTGCGAGGGATATGCCTGTCAACCTCACCTTCGGCAACCAAAAACGATCCACAGGCGGTGTGCATATTGGTCGGTTCGAGTACGACATAGCCTCTTCCACCGGCTCCGGTGGGGGGTACCCGTGGGGATTTTGCGTACGTAAGAAACAAAAAAAGGACTCCGAAGATGAAGTTAAATTAAGGCAGATTTGGTTTTCGATTCCACGTAATAGGAAATGAGCCTTTTTCCGACAGGTGGTCATTATTCCCCTCAGGTAGCAGACAAGCTCACGGCCCACCTGATGCGAAGTGGTTACTGTGGCCCATGAACGTGTGCAAAACCTAGGGAGTCATAATTGCGCTGCCATCCCTGTAAGCACAGAGAGTTTCTGTGCCGTCAGTATAAAGGACAAAGCATAATAAGCTTTGGTCTGCCTACTGATAGCACAAAAACTCTCTAGTGAGCTCTGGCTACCCTACTCACCGCTAGAAACGTATATTTGCCGTCGGTTGAAGAGCAGCCCTATCCTTTAGTCGCCTATGACACGTTGTATATGAAAATTACTCATGTAAAAGAGTAAAAGCCAAATAGATAATAATGTATAAGAGATGTCACACGTTACGTCATTACAAATGTGTTTCTAGGTCAGGCATTTTAAAACTGGCAACATTGAGAACTGATGATTCAGTGCGCAACAATATTGACAATAGGCAGACTGCACGCGTCATATTGACGTATTTAGTGAGAATGTGAATTTTTATCTTTGTTCGGTGATTTTCACTTCAGTCCCTCTAGATAAGTCGTAATTTGTTAGTGGAATAGAATAAAATAATATTATTATATTCACATATTAAAAGTACAAAACTCGCCGGAATATTTATCATATTTATTGTTTTTTCTGAGTAACCGATATTTCGGCGCTGTTACAAGCGCCATGATCACGGTGTACTGACGACCACTGAGCTAGTTGTTATTAGGCAGACCATATCGGTCTACCCTCTTCTGCACTCGTTTGTTACGCGCATCGCCTCTACTACCGTCCGCGTTCGCGCACTGTATTCGATCACGTTCACGACACACATCACTCACTGAATCGCACAGGTTTTGAAAATTTGGTTTGCTCAGGTCTTGTAAACATACGGATCATTAGATGCCATACGCTCGTCGATTTTTTTTTGCGCCTACCCTCCATTACTTTTATAAATATAATGGATGTTAAGGCTAGCGACACACCACACTCACTATGTCAGCCTCTGTGGCGTGGCCCTGTGGCATCCCCGGTTGGTGCAAATATTTGTATACATGAGTATAGGTATTTGCGTTGGTCTGGATATTTCTATGTATGATATGTATGTATTTATAAAAAAATAAGTATGTTTATTAGCATTCTAGATTCCATAACACAACCTAGTTAGCTATGGTTGGCTAGCTGGGGTCTAGATAGCGTTGTGTGAATTGTTGTAGAATGTTTAAAATATTTATTTACTTCGTTTTTTGGTTTTGGTTTGTGTCTTAATCACTAGATCCCACGTCCCGGATAGTTTGTATTCATGTTCTCTTTTGATGTTTGAATCACGAAAAGTCCCGAATTGTTATATAAATATGGAAACATAGGAATACCATAACATTAATTATACCATTCTACTAACAATTGTGCCACTGGTCTAGGGGGTAGCTCTACAAAAAAACTGCCAACTTTACCTGAAACTCTGTGACTCTTACTGATTCATAGACGAAGGTCTGGCGCCAGTTTTTTTTTTGAGGTTGTTTTAACAGTAATTGTTCTTCAAAAGGAGGAAAAAGTGCTAGCAGATCTTCGACCTGAAAATCTCAAATATAACCTGGAACAACACCAAGTTGATAATGGTCGTGATGAACTTTAGAACTAAAGTTTCACTGTTTCACACGGTCCAATGGTCAAAGAATTAAAGAATCGATTTCACTTATTCAGTTTAGGCACATAAAAAGCACATATGAACGTCAAAATATTACAATTATGTCAAGAAATAATATAATAATATTAAATAATGTGAAAATAAACCATTGGAAAATGATTTTTTAGTCGGATCGGTAGGTTAGTTCTATTGAGAAGATACCAGCAAGAAACTCAGAGGACAATATTAGAACTAGATTAATATTGTGAAGAATATTTAATAAACTAGATTTGTATTCTGAAGAAGTTTACGTACGAGTGTTTTTACGATAAGGTTGAAACATGGAGATCGCACTGGTGCTGGTACGTAGCCGTACAGTATAGCGATACTTACCTTGGATCTTTTTTTTATCAATTAAATGTCAGCAACATGCCTCTAGTCGTACAACGTATGTCAGTATTAAGTACAATAACAGCCATCAATAACAAGGCACATTTAACATTTAAACGAGAAATAGCTTATAGCGTGTTATAAATTGCACTGCTTGTTTTATATAAACTGTGAACTTGAGACTGTAGTACTTAATGATACCGTTGTAACTTTAAGCGAATATCATTCACTCATCACAGACTCAGTAATTCGGTCACCTCGTGACCATGGCTACTGAAAAGTAGCCGAAACTTAGGGTTAAATAATAAAAGTAATGTACCTATAGGATCTGTTGAAAAGTAGTTTACTGTCAATACGAGTCCGGCTATCTGTGGGGATTTTGCGCAAGATAAAAAAGTGATACTTCTTTGGTTCGTTTTTCTGTTTGTTGATACTTTTAAATGAAGATACGGGAGCCCTTAATCGGCTACCCTGTTCACTAATATCAACTAATTTAAATATATTTTTATAGATTGTTTTTCTTGCGTTTGTTGGAAAGAAAAGCATTGATGTATCGTGTTTGTTGCCAGTCAAGGTTAGAATATGATCTAATAGCTTAGTCTATATTAGATCGAATCTGCTGTTTTGAAAGAATAAGTCGTGAATATATGGGGCTTTTAGAGTCACTGGTCTTGCATGTTACTGGTTAAAGATACAACCTGATCGGGCAGTCTGCAACTATTTGATGACCAGCACTGCTATATACTTAAAAAACTGACATTAGTTTTCACATTACCCAGAACCTACTAATTATTACCAAAAACGTTATCAGACAATTTTCAGACTAGTACTCTGTCAATTTAAATACTAGCAATATTAAAAAATATTATGTATTTCATGATGTTATCGACAGTTAAGAAAATAAAGATGTAGTTAAAGATAAAATAAATAAGATAAAAATATAAATCAAAATAAAGATTGTCACTCTCTTACAACACGTTCCCAACTTCACAGTATCAGTACTCGTAAACATTAGGTAAGCACTTGTCGTTAATCTAAACCCCTGCCTACTTGTTATAATTATTCCAACTAAACATATACACACACGTATGTACACATATTAATTTACGTAACTTTGAATCCAAAGGGAAGATTAATTATGCAATCAACATAAAGGAACATTAATTTCAACATGTTAACGTTTTAGGTTTTCATGATTGGAAATTAATTGAGATCTGAATTTCGTTCTTTATCATTGAAATGGCGAACGTAATTTTCGTTTATGGTTTTATCCTTTGTGTGCATGAGTTGTTAATTTATTGAATACTTGTTAATATCCGCTGCTATGACAACGTGAAATTCAGATCCCGTTTCTGTTACTCATGCAAATCTATTCCAGATAAGATAGTCTTTGTGTTATTTCAGACTGTATTCTATTCTTGTATCAAATTCCAGTATATCTGTTCAGTAATTTGAGTGATTGAGTAATAAACAGCAAAACATCATGCACAATTGGTAGGTTAGGAGGAATATTGAATTTTATTATTGAAAAATAGCGATGTAGGTCATTAAGGCGACTGGTGACTCTCGTTCCGGGTCGTTCCTGGTGATGGCCGTCTCCATCCTGCGTGGCAATGCAGCAAGTATGTTGGGTATTTTTGCACCGGGAGCGATCAGGGGTTTGTAACATTAGCACAGGATAGCTGTGCCCTGTGTTATATGGACTTAACCACAGTTCCTTGTAAAATCTTGACCTTTGAAATATATGTTTTATGTATGTATGCATTAAGCATTATCAGACGCATTTCTGCAAATAAATGAATTTTGAATTTTTTGAATTTTTGAATTTTTTTGACGTTCGTAGCCTGAGTATGTAGTTATGTATGGGTATACTACTTGCCACTAAGCAATATTGTTTTCTTTTTGTATTTTTTTTTCATTCACAATAACCATCAGGTTATTTAGTACTGTTAATTTTATATTTTGGTTTTTTGTATCTATTTCCAATTTTATATGTGTATTAAATCATACGTTATTAAGACAAATTTTCTTTCTTCTTCTTTCATGCATTTATATATTTAAACTTTTTGCACAGACAAAGATTGTACAAAGGCGGACTTAATGCCACAGGCATTTTCTACCAGTCAACCTACTACTACCTACCTACTACTAACTACATACTATTACCTACCTAAACTTGTTTGTCAAACAACACTTAATACAGATCACAGTACCCGAAATAGTATCTATCAAATTGGTTCTTGTACGGGCTTGCCTTGATGCTGCCGTACAACCTGCTTGATGTGTCGATAAATGATAAATCCTTGGTGATTGTAAATTATTTATTGCTTGCTAAATACACAAGTTTTACAGCGAGACTTGTTTGCGATTGATTTTATAATAATATTACAATAAGGGAATCAAATCTACTGACGCGCTAACATGTGCGGTATTTGTACCGTACAGTTCTAACCTGTAAGGGTAGGGCGCCAGTGCTTATAACACAGTAAAATTCGCGTGGTTGCCAGGTACCCGAGAGGCCGTTTCAATACAAACGATTTCAGAGACATTTAAAACGGTACCTATAATCACAAAAAAATAATTTTGAATTTACGTACATACATACTTACAATCACACCTTTATCCCTGGAGGGTTAGGCAGAGGTGATTTAACACCCACATTTCACCAATCATTGAATTCGGTTCCACGTGATAGGAGGTGAGCTTATTGCCGTCTTCTGGGCCCTATTAATGACACAAGTCTTGCATCTGAGGCTGAGTCTGGTCTGTATATATATGTCTGATGTTAAACAGTCATATTCCTTAGTCAACTTAGTAGGGTAGTCTAAATTCTGCTCTGCCAAGACCCACGGGTGGACCAAAAATAAATCATGCGCATTGAGTAGAGAACCACCTCCTTATCTGAAGTCGGTTAAATACAGTGCTGTTATGAGAGATCGACTTGCCTAAAAAACACGTGTGTCATGATTTTAGTCGTTCATAAAAACTCCTTCGATGAACCGCGGTTGGCTAGTGGTATGGGTAGTGGACTGCTGAGACGAGGTCTCGGGTTCGATCCCAGGTTTTACCATGGCACACACCAATGACTTTTCGAAGATATGTGGGTATTTATCGCAGGTTTATAAGTGCCCGGTTAATGGCAATAGGTTCGCCACCTATTACATTGGGACCTAAACATAAACTGGCGAAATGTGGGTGCTAGCACCTCTGCCTACCCCTTCGGGGATATAGGCGTGAGTTTATGTTGTTGTTATGTTATAAAAACTCCTTCAACCTTTATAAAGTACAGAAGTAGTAAAATATAAGTTAACTTTCTTTCACGTTTAAACGTTTAAGCAGTATACGAAACTTTCATATTTTCCTGTGCGAAACTTCGAACTTTTCTCATACAAGTAACACACGGTTTTTGCTTACAGGTGCGCCGTCAGTGTAGCAAAAATAGCTGTGGACGTGAGAATAGACAACGCGCTGTTTCTTTTTCGGTCGAAAGGTAAGATTTATGGTTTTCTTTGTCTACTTCCTTTCTTACATTAGATTTTCATGGCGGGTTATTTTACTCAAAATAACCCGCCATTACATTCCATTACACTCGTATGCAATGGAATTTTTAAATGATTATTTTTTATAAATCGGTGTTAAAAAACGTTATTGTAACATGCATTATACCCATTTATTTTAATTTAGTTTTCTATCTGATGTATTTTCTGTGTTAAATCATCATACATACAATTTTTTTAATATTTTTAAAGAAAAAAGTAGGTTAAAACTGTATAGATACCAAAGTGTGCTGTTGTAGTAGCGGTGCAGTATGTACCTATATAGCTATTTATTCTAGATAAATAAAATCAGGTAGGTATGTTCAGCTCCAGAGGGGTCATCTCATTCGGGAAGGGGCATAATAAGATAGGATTAACCGGGCGCCAGGATAATGCATTATTGGATCTCCTTACACTGCAGTATTTGAGACCCAAAACGGCATGCGGTTTGTATCCAACATAATCACTGCGTCAGCTGGGAGGAGCGTATTATGTTATGTTCTGGGGAAATAGTTATGAATATAATATCGACTCAGCTTTTGTTGTGCAAAAAAGAGCTATACGAACCATTGTACGCATTAGTCAGACTGAATCATGTAAACCTCATTTCATTAAACTGAAAATTCTGACAGTGCCATGCTTATATATTTTAGTGCTGTTGACGAACCTAATAAAAAATTTATACAAATATGAAACAAATAGTGAAAGAGATTTTAGGACTAAAAAATCGCAGAAAAGACTTAAACAGTGTCATTGTGCAAAAGCTCAATGTTGTAAAGCATAGTTCAGGGGTACAGGCTGTGAAGGTCTTTAATAGACTCCCCACTGAACTGAAAACTATTACCAGGTTCAATATTTTTAAGCTAAAGCTAAGAGAATATTTATTAGAAAAATGCTATTATGACATTGATGAGTTTTTGAATCATAATGATACATAATTTAAAATTGATTATTGAATTGATAATTTTAATTTATTTCGTATTTATTGATGAATTTTAACGTGACTTTTTTTGTAAACCTACTTCAATTTACTTTTATATCTAATAATACTATTGACATTGTTATTGATTTTGCTAAAATATTTTTTTTGTTATTGGTTTTTGAATGATAATATCACATAACTTGGAAATGATTATTATATTGTTATTTTATTATTTTGTTGATCAATTTTAACATGACATAAGTAACGGTTGACATTTTACATTTTTATTGATTTGCATGTATTTATACTGTTATAATTTCTACACGAATTATGTTTGTTGAGAAATAAATGAATTGAATTGAATTGAATTGAATTAATGAGGATTGCCGCACGAAACAAAAATAAAAAATGAAGGTGTATAAACGTATCTAGTCTTCTAAAACATTTTGTCAGTCCTATAGGTCGAAATGGCCTTTGAATGTGTGGTGCGCCAGTGACTCATTAGGCATCTAGAGCTGGCACGATACACTTCCTACACTCACCTGTGCAGTGTTTGTCGATTTGGTCACGTCTATTTAAACATATTATATTTTTAAGCCATTTATAAAAGCTAGCTTATTCACGCGACTTTCGCTCGAATATCGATTACCATGAATAACATTGATGATGAGAAATGGCTCTGGTTTAGCCGGGGTGCGAAGAACGCCGGCTAAACCAGAGCCGAAGAACACACAGACGCCGAGCGTTTTAGTTGGTTCGAGTCCGACATAACCTCTCCCATCGGGTCTGGTGGAGGGGGATGAGGGGTAACTTTGCTCTGGGGGTTAAGAGATCACACAGCAGCCATTATACCTGAAATCTGATATGCCAATACCATTCTCTTTGTTAGCAAAATAACAATCCATTCATACTAATATTATAAATGCGCAAGTAACTCTCTGTCTGTTTGTTACGCTGTCACACTAAACCACTGAACCGATTTTAATGAAATTTAGTATTGGGGTAGATTAGATGAGTTATGTTGAGTCGCTATAACCAACATCAATGCGAATGATGCCGCGGGCAATAGCTAGTACATTCTTTCATTTCACCGCTAGCCATAGACAGGGAATTCATCCCCACACATTGCAACATGAAAAAGTGTGCACTATGCGGTATGAAAGAAACTTTATCCCACGCACACTCAAGCTGTGGAATAAACTCCCTGCTGCGGTTTTCCCATGCGCCTACAAAGTGGGGTTTTTCGAAAGGGGCATTAGAACATTTCTTCGTGGTCGGCAGTGCGAGTGTGACGCCTCTGCTGTTGCATACGTCCATAGGCCATGGTAACCACTTCCCCTCACGTGAGCCGTGTGCTTGTCTGCCACCTAAGTGGCATAAAAAATAGTAGATCATACGACAAAAAAGTTTGTAAGCTAATATTTTTTTTTATACCACTTAGTTAGCAGACAAGCACACGGCCCATCTGATGGAAAGTGGTTACCGTGACCTATGGACGTCTGTAACACCAGAGGAGTTACAGTCGCGCTGCCAACCCTGTAAGTACAGAGTTTCTGTGCCGTCAGTAGAAGACAAAGCAGGACATGCCTTTAGTCTTCCCACTGACAGCACAAATTCTCCAGTGAGCTCTGGCTACCCTACTCACCGCTGGGAACACAACACGAAGTTATTATAGCCGCGGTATTCTGTAGGGCGGAGGTACTACCCCAGTCGGACTGCTCAATCGGGCGGAAATACCGCCGTGTCCTACCTCCTATTTTATTTTGTTTTCTATATTATTATCATCTCAACGATAATATAATCATGTTTAAATTATCACATACGTTATTTGTTATCCAAATTACTATTTGTTGGTCAGTTGTTTTTGATACTGTGCCAAGTGGACACAACACTGACCTTCTAAGCGTTGACGGTTCATAAAAATTAGACTAACTAGAATACAGAAGAATGTTGGCAATCGAATTAATTGGGGTATAAATACTACTTTCTAGAGCTATAATACAAACTGAATAATGTGGACGCGTGTTTCTGTATGAATGGGGGGCCACACACCAAAGCAGCATTTACTGCATACAGTGTATTTATGTTCGGCAGCACGAGTGTTGTTACTTACATACATATAATTACGTCTTTATCCACGAAAGTTTGCAGCAGAGTTAGCAGAGGTGAATTAACACCCACATTTCACTAATCGTTAAATTGGATCCTTTTTTTTCTTTTTTACGTTCGCAAAATCCCCTCGGATACCTCCCCACCGGAGCCGGTGGAGGAGGTTATGTCGGTCTCGAACCAACTAAAACGCACGCCGCCTGTGGGTCGTTTTGGTTGCCGAAGGTGAGGTTGACAGGCATATCCCTCGCACCCCGGCCAACCCAGGGCCATCTCTCACGATCTGGCCCTCTTCTCGGGTGTGGGGACTACAGAGTCCCCAACTCGTCCCCGGAAACGGGGAGGCGCGCCACGCGCGCCGCCGCCGCGGCCTGCTTCTGCCAGGGTGACAGGCGGCTTCACCTGTTACCCCCAGGCCGGCGCTCATGGGGGGCGGAGGTCGTTCATCGACCTCCGACGCCCGAGTTGCCTTCGTACGCGGGCAGCTTGTCTTGCGATCCTTTATCCAATTACTTGCTCGCAGAAGGAGGCGAATTGGATCCTATGTAATAGGGGATTAGCTTATTGTCATTTTTCGGGCTCTTTTGTTTAGTTTAGTTTTTATTTCATAAACAATCTTACATTGTATTGAAATTGTGTAGGTCTAGATAGCGCTGTGTAGAATGTTGTAGAAAATTATTTTTTATATAATCACGCTTCTTAATCCCCATATGAGTAGGCAGATTGTACTTGACCTTAAATATCATAGAATGAGGGGATTTAGGTTCGCTTATCTATTGAGAGATCGATATAAGAAGAGTGATAACAATTTATAATCACTAAAAATACACGACCTGGTGGAATTTTTTTATGAATATTAGAACTGAAATATTAATATACACTCTAACCCCACCAGCTGAGTGAAATTGCTTGTGTCAGGAATGGGTACACGTCGGTAATGTAATAGCCAGGATTCAAAACCGGAATCTTTCGATCGTAAAGTCAACTCCTTAACCACTAAGCTAAAAAAATTTGCTATCGCAAACAAAAGGAAACAAAATACCCTATCAAAGAGTTGAATATCCCTATGAACGTCTAAAGATCTACTGTGTAATGTAGACTAGTATTTTCTTTATAAACTTGGTAAACAGGTGAAATAACTATCTTTATATATATATTTATAAATATAAATATATGCTTTGTCTTCTACACTGACGGCACAGAAACTCTGTGCTTACAAACGTCCATAAGCCACAAAAACAAATTTCCATCAGGTGGGCTGTGTGCTTGTCTGCCACCTAAGTGGTATAAAATTAAAAAAAAAACAAAGTTTCAGAAAAAAGCATCACCATTACATACATATACCTCATTATATGTTTTTTCAAGCCCCGCTTAAACGACCCGGGACTATAAGAAGAAGGAAACATATGAGCTGATAATGAATTCCGGGTCTTAATAGTGCGAAAAAGAAAAAAAGTCTCCGAACCACTTGGTTCTTTAATGAATATTCTGCACCGTACGTGGGTGACATCTAAGCTTTGCACGTATTGACCTGTGTAGGAAAGAAGGAAATCTTTTAATAAAACCTCAAACGTACACAAGTCTCTCAATAAAATCCACAATTACTTTGACTAAACTTTCTTAAACACTTCACAATGTTTAATAAAAACTTTTTTCCTCAAGCCTGCGTCAACTTTTTTAGAAAAAATAAAAGGTTATATTGTTCCCCAGCCTAAAAGGCCCGAGCCAGGAGTCGAATTAAGTGAAACGTATCGCGCATCGAGTTACTCTGCCGCCTTTGAGCGTTTAACTTGCAAGTAACTTTGTGCCAAGTAATTGTATTATTGTCTGTGTGTAGGGTAACCATGAAGCTTATAAGATATTAGGATAAAAACACTTTTTCATCTAACTATCTTATACATACATATATTCACGCCTTTATCTCCGGAGGGTAAGGCAGAGGTGAATTAACACCCACATTTCCGATCCAGATTAGATGGAATATTATTAATTTCGGTTCTAATATTCTTTAAAAAATAGTTAGCTTACTAATTTTTTAATACCACTGATGTGGCACCTGATAAAAAGTGGTTACCGTGGTATAAGGACGTGTGCAACACCAGGGACACAACACTCGCGTCGCCGATCCTTTAAAAACCTTCTACTGCCCTTCTTGAAGAACCATATATTGTAGTCGTAATTATACATTTGCTAGGGAAAACCACGACAGGAAGTTCATTCCACAGCTTAAGTATACAGGTGATGAAGTTCCTATCATACCTAACTGTGCGTACTGTTTCAAGTCGCAATATGTGGAGTGTATCCCCGCCTGTGGCGAGAAGTGCGATTACAGAATGTAGCCGTTTAATGTAATTTAACTTTAGAATATATATAATGTCTCCAGTATCCACTAAATCGCGGTTACCCTATACTCAAGTACGTGAAAGCAATAGTTCCCCACTTGGTTCGTATTTCACATCGTATATGGTTCACTTCTCCTTAACTAGTTTCTTACACTATACAAACTCAAATAGTAGTTACATACAAATTGTGTTTCACAGATCTGTTCATATTATTTTTGTTTCAAGAAATGAGTATCTTGGGTGTTGAAAAATGGTGCTTATAGTAAGTAGGTACCTACTAGATGCTTTCGACAGGTTGCAGCGACATCGCACATTGCACAAACACTTACGAGCTTTTGCAGATGCGTAGAGATGTTGCTTCCTTGGCAGTATATTACCGTCTCTACCATAGTAAACGTTTTGATGAGCTGTTCCAATAAGTCTCACCGTATACAGGACAACATTTGCAGGACTTAGATATTACCAGCAAACGGTGCAAAATATTCCATGAAGAATCAAAAGGTACGGCAATTCTTTCCTTTGCCGCACCATAAAGACCTGGAATTCCTTACCACCTCACATGTTTCCTTCTTCCTACAGTCCCAGGTCCTTTACGCGAGTCGTGAAAAAGCATATAATGAGGCCATCAAACTGAGTGACACCATTGTAACATGCTATATGTCTGTAATGGTGACCTTCTCTCCGGAGCCTTTGGCTTTAGCTTATCATCACGTTGGCGAATCCCTCTACTATCTGTATTGTATACCTACAGATCAATCTTGACGAACAAAGTACTCAAAATGATCTTAATGCCTTGGTCTCCCCCCCCTGCCCCCCCCCCCTGTTGAAAAATTGTTCTGATATTGCTCTTAATACCTTGGTATTTAGATCATTTTGTGACGTTAAACACTAAAAAATTGTTATAGAATAGGAGAGGAGAAACTGGTGTCCTGAAATACAGACCTCAAGTCTAGTTTAGGCATTGGTCTCCTGCAATATACATTGTAATATTAGATATAGAAACTAACTACTAGAATGTTTAAATTATCGCTTATGCTGTATATTGTGGTATGAAAAATAAAATTTGTTATTATTATTACTTTATCGTCAAGATCGTTCTGACACTGACTGTACATACAAAAGAAAACATAATATAAACTCACGCCTATACTCCCGGTAGGTAGAGGTGCTAGCACCCACGTTTCGCCAGTTTATGTTTAGGTCCCAATGTATGGTTAATGGCAATAGGTGGTGAGCCTATTGACATTAACCAGGCACTTATAAACCTGCGATAAATACACACATAACTTCGAAAAGCATCGAAAAGTCATTGGTGTGTGCCATGGTAAACCAGGGATCGAACCCGAGACGTCGTCTCAGCAGTCCATTACCCATACCACTAGGCTACCGCGGTTACAAAAGAAAAACATAAACCATATCTATATGATTAACATTTCCATATTATCGCACACGCTCACGTCTCACCAATTCAAATTCAACTCTAAAATAACGCAATTCCGCGCAACTTCAAGTAGAACTCTTAGTAAATGTTCAGTGAAGATCTAAATGTCTAATTACGGTGCCATATATTTCAACAATCAAAATACAGCTGGGAAGACTGCTTCTTTAGCAGCTGAAACGTACGTATAAACTTCGCATCCCTGCGGCGACAGAGTGTGGGAACAGGGACGGATCTTGTTAGACAGACTGGGAATTATTGCCAGAAAGGCTATTATTAAATCCAAGAATACTTGGATGATAAACAAGCTTGGAAATGAGCTGTTCGCTCAACTATGCTACTTAAGTAAATTTTTGTATTTAGATTAAGTAAACTAAGTGTATGTTTGTAAATAGACCAAAAAAAAGAAATGCCCGCTGAGTTTCTTGCCGGAGTCTTCTCAGGTCGGGGTCGTATTTCGAACCGGTGGTCCATTTACTAAACTGATATTCATGTTCCTTTTTTGTTGACGTTTTGTAAGTGCCGATATAATGGTCTATACAGAATATATGAATTTTGACTTTGACTTTGACTTTGAATTATTAGAGTGGCTGGGAATTATTATTAGAGAGACTCGAAATTATTGGTGTTTTTTTTTTATTTATTCACCAACATGCATCACTTAGCAAGCATCTATTCGTCGACTCATAATAATTTTGTTAGAGAGTGCGTATGAGTATGTGCCCACGTCTACCTAACCAGGTGGTGTGTTAGGAAGTGGGACACACCTTATACAGGTTGTTTATTGTTGTAAAAATACTTTTTTTATATAACTTTGGTGGCAGGCAATCACACGGCCCACCTGATGGGAAGTGGTCACCGTGGCCTATGGACGTGTGCAACACCAGAGGCGTTACACACGCGCTGCCGATCTTGAAGAAACCTTCTAATGCCTTTCTAGAAGAACCCCGTATGTTATTTTTTATACCACTTGGTTGGCAGACAATCACACGGCCCACCTGATGGAACGGTTATCGTGACCTACGGACGTGTGCTACGCCAAGGGAGTCACACTCGCGCTGCCAACCCTGTAAACAAGAGTTTCTGTGCCGTCACTGTAAAAGACAAAGCAGGACAAGCTTTTGGTCTTCCCACTGACAGTACAAAATCTCTCCAGTGAGCTCTGGTTACCCTACTCACCGCCGGAAACACAACACGAGGTTATTATAGCCGCGGTATTCTGTAGGGCGGAGGTACTTCCCCAATCGGACTGCTCAATTGAACGGAAATTCCGCCGTGTCCTACCTCCTATAATTGTATGTCTGGTAGTTTTATTAATTTGCTACGTTATCGGTAGCTCATTTACTGAAAAAGTGGGCATTAGGATCGAGAGGTCCAGGTAATAATAGCAGCATAAATATAGTCAAAATAATTAGCTATTATTATCATCATCATTTTACCAATATTCTCAATTGTATAGAAGGTTTTCACATCAGAGCCTGGGGTCAGTTTACTCCTTCTTTTCCTTTTGATTTGGCTTATGGGAGTAACTGCTGTCTGGCCTACCAACCTCGTAAGGTAAACTTGCAGCAGAGCCTCATTCATTAGCAGGTGTAACATCTTGTGAGAGAGATTGGCTTGACCTTGAAGACTTCGGCTCCAATAAAATCACAATTGAAGCGATCTGTAATTCGTCAATTTAGTGTATTGAACAAAAATGTACCCTTTCTCTTTACATTTTAGGTTTAATTTAAGTTAACTGTTTATTTTTTTCTCAATTAAAGTTTTTACCGCCTACTGTTTATATAACAGTATGTGGTAAAAACTTTCTAATTCCAAAACAAACAGAAGAAGAATTCTTTTAAGTTTCAAAAGAAACGAATTCTTTTTCCAAACTTATTTTCTTTGGCAGGAGTTCATTCGCTCGTTCGAGCTAACCCTAGCCTGCCAATATAATTTCCTGGGAACCGTCGGCGAATCCAACCCTGCTACTATCTCAAGTAAAGTAAACTGCGCGGTGTTTCATGCCAGTTTTCAATGGGAATAATGAACTTCACGATTCCCGGCACGGGCGACTGCAATCGAAATACTAACATCGACTGATTGTTGACGCTGTATGTTTGTTCGGTTTACTTTTCAGATTTTTAAAGATTGCAATAAGAACTCTGACATTAAGTTTTAAAAAGTTTACCTATTTGTCTTTTTATAAGGAATACCTACTTGTTACCTCAATCAATAATTTATTATTCGTCAAATTAATACAATATGTCAAAATGATACAACAAGCAATGCTTAGTCTATGTACTAATCAAATAACCCTCCCCTGATCGCTCCCGGTGCAAAAGTGCCCATAACACTTGCTGGGTTGCCACGTTGGATGGCGATGGACAGCCTTTGGACCAAGAACGACCCGGAACGAGTGTCACCGGTCGCCTGGATGAGCCTCTGTCCGATTTCTTTAATAAGGCTTTTAGCTTCCTTGCCCCAACTCCCCAGAGTCTCCACCGCTATTGGCACGAACTGGTACAGTGGTTCCAAGTTGGCGTACTTAAGCCTCTTCCTTGAGCTGGCGTCTTCCGCAGCGGCCGACGGGGAATGAAAGCTTGTTACCTAAATTATTAGTATTCCCGTTAACCTCTCCAAAAAGGTTGTGACTGGAGTAGGTTCAAGACTCCGAACTCGAGCCTTGTCAAGTGTAACGCTGACTCCTTAATCACACAGTTTAAGGGAAAAAATAAAGTTATGGAGTAACACTTCATATTCCTAAACCATATTATCCATTATAGTGAAGGCCTTGGATGCGACATATAAAGATATAGGTGCACTTTAGGGGTATACAGAGGAGTTTTTTGGTTCACACTTTAGGAGACAAAACCAATATCTACTAAATCTCAGGTGTCGAGAGTTCGAGGCGGGAGCTTGTGGCGGCCCTGGGAGTGAGGGTTCACACGCTCTCCACCTTGCTCGCGGCGATGGTTCGCTGCGCGGATGCGTGGGCGGCCGGCGCCTCCTTCTGCGAGCAAGTAATGCTCGTGAAGGAGGAGGCGGGGCGGGAGCGGCAGCGGGAGCGACGAAGGATCGCAAGACAAGCTGCCCGCGTACGAAGGCAACTCGGGCGTCGGAGGTCGATGAACGACCGCCGCCCCCCATGAGCGCCGGCCTGGGGGTGACAGGTGGAACCGCCTGTCACCCTGGCAGAAGCAGGCCGCGGCGGTGGCGCGCGTGGCGTGCCTCCCCGTTTCCGGGGACGAGCTGGGGACTCTGTAGTCCCCACACCCGAGAAGAGGGCCAGATCGTGAGAGATGGCCCTGGGTCGGCCGGGGTGCAATATGTGCCTGTCAACCTCACCTTCGGCAACCAAAGCGACCCACAGGCGGCGTGCGTTTTAGTCGGTTCGAGTATGACATAACCTCCTCCACCGGCACCGGTGGGGAGGTATCCGTGGGGATTTTGCGCACGTAAAAAAAAAAAAATAGGTGTTGAGAGTTCTGTGGCCGCTGGCTGTGGACGTCAGATGGCATTTGCTTCATTTCATGGAAAATTCGAAGTTCAGTAACATCACAGACTCAAACACCGATCCCAACAAAGTTGGGCAAAGGTACAGGGAATGATTATGATCCTACTTCACTATCTTCTTCTACACATTTGTTTACATATACATATAATCACGCCATTATCCCTGGATGGTTAGGCAGAGGTGAATTAACACCCACATTTCATTAACAATTGCATTCGGTCCCACGTAATAGGAGGTGAGCCTATTGCCGTATGCATCTGAGGCTGAGTCTGGGCTTTACATGTTGAGATATATGTCTGATGTTATACAGTCCTATACCTTTAGCAGGTTTCCCGCAGAGTAGAATTAGGGTCACCCCATCTCTTCCCATGCGGTGTCGTACATTTGTTTATAAATCATAATGTGATGAACAATGAACAGTATCTAAAACATAACTTAAGTATCTAAACCTATTATTTGCTATCAAAACCAACTTTCAAAACAAGATATAAAATACCTAATAAAATGATCCTTTGTAAGTAGCTCAGTCTTATTCCCGAATTGCATTATTTAGTTAAGGCCAAACGTTGTAATGTTATTATGTGAACAAAACTCGTAGACGCTTGAAATAGGCTGGGATTATTCATGGAGTGTTAATAAAATTATTGAATTTCCTCTTTGAATCTGTTTGAAACAGTAAGTGAGACAATTAAAACAAAAGAATATCCTGTAGATCAATACTATATATAATATTATAAAGAGGAAAGATTTGATTTTTGTATGTAACGAATAAACTCAAAAAGTACTGGACCGATTTTAATAATTATTTTTTCATTAGTAAGCTACATTCTTCGTGAGTAACATAGACTACTATTTATCCCGATATTCCCATGGGACCAGGATTTACGCGGGTGAAACCGCGGCGCGGTGCTAGTAGAACATAAATTGCTTTGATAATTTTTATGAAATACTAGCTTACTTTAGATTTCATATGGGACTTTTTTTTAATTAGAAACCGCAACTCGATTGCAGCAACATGTATTGGTCCAATACCTATAATTTCAGAACGTGCTCGATCTGATATATAAGCACCTACTTTGTAAGTCGAGTTTTAACTGGTTATAATAAATCCGCCTATCATAAAACCGCGGTAGCCTAGTGGTATGGGTAATAGACTGCTGAGACGAGGTCTCGGGTACGATCCCAGGTTTTACCATGGCATACACCAATGACTTTTCGATGCTTTTCGAAGTTATATATAGGCTCGCCACCTATTACATTGGGACCTAAACATAAAATGGCGAAATGTGGGTGCTAGCACCTCTGCCTACTTCTTCGGGGATATAGGCGTGAGTTTATGTTATTAAAATATAACATAAACTCATGCCTATATTGTTGTTTATCATAAATCCTCGTTTTTGACATTATATTTGTTAACATTTTAATTGATTTGATTTTGACAGATTGAAACTGAACTTTGAATTGAATGAATGAAAGAGAATCGGACTTTTGTTTTGTCGTTCAAATTCACTACTTTCAGCAATCGGTATTCATATTCACTACTAGCGGGTTCTACCCCCACTCAGCGCAAGTATCTCCATTGGTCTGGTCGTGCTTCGTAGTGCACGTTAAGCCGTCGCCGTCGGTCCCAGTTGACATATGAATATCTATAGCAGTAATTTCGGGTAGTTGAAGCCAGTTCAAAGTTCAACAACTGGTGTAACTGCAATTCCTCGATATTGCCTTTGGGTTGTAGAGGTTCATACCGTAGTCGTTTCACAGAAAATATCGAAGTTCAGCCAAATCCGCCGTTACACTGGTAAAGCGAAAAATTACCTCCACAACGATGAGACGATATCGAAACATTGCAACCAGTTGTTGAACTTTTTAGTTACCGTTTAGAAACCGGACGCCGTCATGGAGAGATTTGATCAGACTAAGGCATTGTCCTACGTGAGCGACAAACGCGACAGCGCGATGCGTTACGACGCAGTGCGTAAATAACAAATGGTAATTATTCTTTAGTGTGTCCTACATTGTATTGCGTCAATACGTCATGTGAAGTATGGAAGAATATGATACGCGTCGCGTCGCGTTGACGCGCTGTCGCACTTGTCGCTCACGTAGGGCAACGGGTCAGGAGTGTAAAATCTTCCCCTGATAGCAGCCGGTTTAACAGCATTGTTGTCCTCACAACATTTGGTTGGAGGTATTGGGGATGAGTGGAAGTAGGTACCTATTGGGGCGGTGGTCTCCTACTGAGGAGTTCTTACTCTGCTCCTAAATAGGATACAGCTTCTGGTTTTCGGCTCTAGTTCCTGTAGAGTGTACGGTTTTAATCAGTTCCAGTCGGATATAATCATCACCACCAGCCTGTGGAGGGAGGTATCTGAGAGGAATTCCACACGAAAAAAGGGATATATTCAAATTGATGGACGAAACATAAAAAATAAGTACTGAACAGTAAAAAAAAATCCTTTCGAATGGTTTTGCTATCTCTAATCGATCTATAAGCAATTTCCTCTATAAGACCCCCTCCACACTGTATTTTATGACCGGTTTTACAGCCACCACACTTAAAACTTGTATCCGACGATAAGAAATGATTGCCTGGCCGTTATTTTATTTCCCTTTTTGCGAAACAAGGGTTCCTTGTATAAAGCTTAAGTAATGATGGGTGCATTATGACAATATTACATTTTTAGTTTGTTGTCAAGGGTCTGAATAGATGAAAGGGTAAGCCGTGTAGTACTATGCGCACATTTTGGCCAGCTGTTTTTTTGCGTGGGTGCAGAGCGAGGTATGAACCAAGCGGCACATGGCGAAATTCATAAGGAAATCTAAGAGTCGGTCCCATTTGCCATACAAACATCTATGGTGGTCTTTATGAGTATTTGGAGTTCTCAAAGTCCGATCTTAATATAGAAGTTTGATTTCGTCAGATCAAATGGCAGTCGCTTCACAGAAAATATAAAAATTCAGCCGCATCACAGTTAGACTGGAAAGCTGACCCCAAAATAAATCGAAAAAAGGTTCAGAGAATGAATGAAAACACCAGGTACATACATACATATAATCACGCCTTTATACCCGGAGGGTTGGGCAGAGGTGAATTAATACCCACATTTCATCAATCATTGAATTCGGTCTCACTTAATAGGGGGTGAGCCAATTGTCGTATTCCGGGCACTATTGTTGACTCGAGCCATGCATCTGAGGCTGAGTCTGGGCTATATACTTAGTCTGGCCATAAATATTGTTACGCAGAAAAAACATTTTTTTTATTGCATATAATATTTATTACTTTTACAGTGTGTTATTAATACATAAATATAAGACAATTTAAAATATAAAAAGCTTATTTGTGCGTTAACTTCCAACCAAGACTGCGTGGACCGAGCTTTATGACCCGGCGCTGAGTCTTGTTGGAAGGACCATACTTGGTTATTGAACATGGTGTTGTTAAGGGGTTTAACTACCTTCTCAAGAATGGTATCTTGATACACTTGTGCCGATGTTTTGATACCTTTTTCACAAAAATATGGCTCAGTCACTCCTTCATAGCTAACACCCCAAACAGTCCTATCCCTTAGTCGCCACCAGTGCCAGGTGTACGACACCAGGTAAATATACAATAATGTTAATGGAAACTAACGCGATCATGGTATAGGTGCATACATACCTTTGATTTGCCAGATGTTTTGCCCAGGTTACACCGACCGTGGTCATAGGCAGACTCATGTAGTTTTAATTCCCATAAACATTGATGAATATGGTGGAACGCGAAAGTTTATAAAACCAGGTAAATCAGGAAGAAAAGTAGAAAAGGAAACAATTTTTTGGTACAAAAGAACTAATGGTTCAGAATATACAAGACGTATTTTAAACTTCCATAGGTGTGCTGAGTTCAAAGTGATAGTTTCAGTAGAGTGAATTGGGTGAAGTGACGAGTACCTTGCTCGTTAGAAACCTCGGTCACGATGTTCATAATTGTAGCGAGAACACTCATTTTTTTTTTGGAAATAAGTAAAAGCTTGATAAATTTATTTACAAATACATACATATAATCACGTTTTTATCCCCGGAGGGTTAGGCAGAGGTGAATTATCACCCACATTTCACCAATATTTGTATTCAGTCCTAGGTAATAGGGGTGAGCCTATTGCCGTATTTCGGGCACTATTGTTGACTCGAGCCATGCATCTGAGGCTGAGTCTGGGCTGTATATATCTGACTGATGTTAAACAGCCCTATCCCTTAGTCGCCTTGTACGACACCACATGGGAAGAGATGGGGTGGTCCAAATTCTACTCTCCCGGGAACCACGCGGCGAATAAATTTATTTCTCATCAAGTATTGGTAAACTACTACATGCTAAATGTGTTAAAATATTTATTATAAAACATTAAATAATATGAATATGCAGACTAGATTACGTGCAAACATACATACATATGCTCACGACTTTATCCCCAAAGGGTTAGTCAGAGAGAGAGACATTTCACCAATCATTGAATTCGGTCCATCTATTACCATCTTCCGGCACTATTGTTGACTCGAGTCATACATCTGAGCCTGAATCCAGACTTTATATATCTGTCTGATGTTAAACAGTCCAATCCCCTAGTCGCCTTGTACGACACCGCATGGGAAGAGATGCGGTGGTCTAGATTCTACTCTGCCGGTAACATTTACCTGTCAACACACTTGAAAATCGAAATAAAGCACAAATATGCCCAGACTAGGTAATCTGTACTCAATAGGTACAACTAATAATGATAAAAGAGAGCATACTGTTTGTCCTTAGAACTAAATAGTGAAATCGATGAATGGAATCATAGAAACTTAAATAAAATTTAAATTAATTCAAAAACATTGACAATGAAAAATGTAACTGATCCCGCTGCTATGAAGGACACGCCAGTAGAGTAGCGTAATTAGCGCAGTGATGCGTTGATCACTACGACAGCGTACATCCGGGCGCCTGCTGTGTTCACACCACAGAACATTTGAGGATAGAAGACGCGAATGAGTAGCTCGTTTAAGGCTCTTTGTGCAACGTACTAGTTTTTATTCTGTGGCATTTAGGCCACCTGTGTACATGTGCGCATACAGTTTAATACTGGAGTCTCACTACTTTACCATCTACCGGGCTGTTTTTTTTTTATATAGAACACGTCAATTAGACATCGCCTTGCCTGATGGTAAGCTGAAGGCAAAGTCTCAGGAAAGAGGGTCACCATTACTTACACATACCGTGTGACAATGGTGACACTCAGCTTGACGGCCTCATCATATGCTTTGATATTGCGTGAGCTGGTAATGAATTCCAGGCCTTAATGGTGCAACAGAGGAAAGAGTCACCGAACCGCTTGTTTCTTGATCGGATGTTCTGCACCGTGTGCGGGTGACATCTAAGACCTGCACGTGTTGTCCTGTGTAGGAAAGAGGAGGGATTACCGCAATAATTATGGGATTGAGAAGTGACACATTGATTGATATGACAATATCATATCAATCAAAATGTAAAATAAATGTATTGGCAATGTACAATTATGGCCACAAATCATGGCTACATCTAGGCGTTGTTGAAATAATGGCGGTAATTATTGGCATAAATTACGGCATTGCAGACCTAGCATAAGAAGATAAATAAAATAAATTAAATTATATTCTATTTTCAAATTAAATGTTTATAAATTTGGTTACAATTTGGCGCACAGAAACTTAAAAAGTTGTGTTTGTGGAGTTATGCGGAACTTCAACCAGCTGTTGCTTGTGTGACTGCGGTTCGTGTGTTTTCTGCCTATCAACATGAGAACAGGGTTCGACGTAATTAATGAAGCGTTTATTATATTTGTTTGAAATATGTACTGTATTTCTTTTGATATTTTTACAATGATTTTGTAGACGCAATGCTCAGTGTGAGTTTTGAAAGCTTGTGTCGTCGATGTCCGGCGGCCGTGGTCATCCCACCGCGCACCGCTGCGTTTCACCCCCACCGCCGCCACCGCGCCGTCCCGCTAAGTTTCTCCTTCGCGCCGCTAGGTGTGGTTACTCGTTAACATGCTCCCGGCTTTTGGAAGCATCAGGTTCCAAAGAGGCTTTCTGTGGATCAAAAAGCGGACATATTTTGGGGTAGGAACGACGAATCGTTCCCGCTGCCGTCTTAATTGTCGCCACACGTGAGATGCCATCCTTGCCAGTGAACGTCTCCAGTACTCGTCCTAGTTGCCATTTCAGTGGTGGTGAATGGTCCTCCTTAATTATAACCAGGGTGCCAGGAACGAGTGTATCCTGGTTGAGCTGCCACTTCGTTCTCTTCTGTAGTTCTGAAAGGTATTCAGTTGACCAGCGATGCCAGAAGTTCTGCCTCATCTGTTCTACGCGATCATATCGTGGAAGGCGTTGCGAAGCTGTAGTCGTCAAGTCGTGGCTGGCGGGTGCAGTGAGTGGCCGGCCAATCAAGAAATGAGCGGGAGTCAAAGGAAGCAGGTCGCTTGGTTCTGTGGACATAGGGGATATAGGACGGGAGTTGAGGACGGCCTCAATTTGAGCTAACACCGTACTCAACTCCTCATATGTTAAATGTGCATTCCCTACGGTACGACATAAGTGAAATTTGCAAGACTTAACCCCGGCCTCCCATAGACCACCAAAATGAGGCGAATATGGCGGAATAAATGTGAATTCTATCAGGTTATCTACTGTGAAATTCAAAATATCTGATTTATTTGACTCTAAAAATTTCGAAAATTCCTTTAAAGCTCCGACAAATGTCTTACCATTGTCCGAGTAGATTTGCAATGGTTTGCCGCGTCGAGAGATAAACCGTTTTAAAGCCAGTAAATATGCATCAGTAGTGAGGTTTGTTACCAATTCTAAATGTATTGCACGCGTTGTGAAGCACACGAATAAACATATGTAACACTTAACTAACTTCGCGCCCCTACCCACGCGATTTAACATAAAAATTGGCCCAGCATAGTCAACACCACAACGTATAAATGGATACCCGGGCTCCAACCGCTCACTAGGTAAATTTCCCATCTGTATGGTCAATGGCTTAGCTCGAATACGTTTACATTTTAAACAGTTATGCACTACTTGTTTAGCCAAACTGCGACCTCTAATGGGCCACCAAGATTCACGTATTGTAGCCAATAACAATTGAGGTCCAGCGTGTAATAAGACCTTATTGTGATGGTATTCAAATATAAGGCGAGTAAATGTGTGTCGACCACACAATAACAAAGGATGTTTTTTATCGTAGGTAAATGAGTCAGATTGCGATAATCGACCTCCTACTCTAATAAGATTATGTTCATCTAAAAATATATTTAAACTAGAAATGCTACGTGGGCATTTAAATGAACGATTATGCTTTAAATTATCATAAATATCTGTAAAGGATTGTTGTTGCGCTATTCGCGTTAAAGTTCTAACAGAATTATTTAATTCGTCAACAGACAAACAGCCTGTCCGACGCTGTGTATATGGTGATTTTTGGTTACGACTGTTATGTATGAACCGAACAATGTATGCCATAACGCGACGCAAACGATTGAAACATGAAAAGCGTTCAAATAAGGAAATTTCTGAGCTTATCTGAACTAACGCAGAGGTTTTAATAGATTTTAACTCCGGTAATTCATCATAACTAATATCAGAACAACGAACATCTTGTTCCCATTCTGTGTTAGGGGTTTGCAAAAATGCAGGCCCGTGCCACCACAAATCACACGACTTTAGAATATCTAAGTGCATTCCGCGCGACAGCAAGTCAGCTGGGTTGTGTTTACCAGCGATATGAAACCACGGTTTATCGCCTGTCAGCTCGTTTATTTCAATTACACGATTCTGTACAAATGGTTTCAGTAAGTTAGGCGACATCTTAAGCCATCCTAAAACTACAGTTGAGTCTGACCAAAAGTAAACATTATCAAACGTTAATCTTAATGAATGTATTATCTTTGAATACAATTTCGCACCTACTAATGCACCACATAATTCTAAGCGCGGCACGGAAACCGGTTTCACCGGAGCTACCTTACTCTTTGCGCACAACAAGTGGACGTTTATTGCTGTGTCGGTATAGCTACGTATATAGGCGCAGGCTCCGTAGCCAGATAACGCGGCATCTGACATAATATGCAACTCAATTATGTGTGTATTATTACCTATTACATGACGCGGGATACGTATATCTGACAGATTGTGCAATTTGTTAATAAAAGGTTGCCAGTCTGCTAATATTGATTTAGGAACCGGATCATCCCAGCCTATTTTGGATAACCATAGCCTTTGTAAAATTATTTTAGCGATAATAATAGTTGGTGTAATCAAACCCAAAGGGTCGTATGTCTGCGCGATGACTGAAAGAATGTTACGTTTAGTGGCATGCGTTACATTCTGATCATGTTTAGTTTCAAAGTGTAACTCATCTGATGAATAGAACCACCCCATACCTAACGTTTTAGTGTTACAGTTTTCACCCAATGATAATTCCTTAGAGGAACACTGCAACTCAGATTGTGACACTGATGAGTTAAATACCCATTTCCTAAGAGGAAAACAAGCTGATTCTGAGACTTTAGATACACCGTTACATATTTCTATTAACGTTTGCTTACTGTCATGTCCCGTGACTAAGTCATCAGCGTAAAAATCGTCATTAATAACTTGTGCAATGACGTCATCCTTACATTCTAACGCGAGTTGTCTCAAACATCTGATACTAAGATAAGAAGCCGAGGCGGTACCATACGTTACCGTGTTTAGTCGGAATACACTGAGAGGATTAGATGAATCTTCTCTCCAAAGAATTAATTGTAGATTTCTTTGGTCAGGGGCCACCAATATTTGGCGATAGAATTTCTCAATGTCAGCGCATGCAACATATTTAAATTGCCGGAATCGAAGTAAAATTCCGAACAAGTCATTTTGTAACGCAGGGCCTGTGTGCTGAATATCATTTAATGATTTGCCTGACGTTGACCTTGCACTTGCATCGAATACTACCCTAAGCTTAGTGGTGGAACTGTGTTCTCGGTAAACACCGTGGTGAGGCAAAATATAATATGGAGAATCATATTCGAAAATGCGACTCATGTGTCCCAAACTCAAATATTCATTCATGAAATCATTATACATTTTTCTATACGTTGGCGAACCTTTAATTAATTTTCGTTCGAGTGCTAGAAACCGGTTTTGAGCCATAGAAAAGGTATCGTGTAACCCATCAGCTGACTCACTTAAAGGAATGCGTACAGAAAAACAGCCCTTATCATCACGTAAAGTAGTTTCCTTGAATAAATTTTCGCATGCGTGTTCTTCCTTCGTGAATTTATTGCAATTTATTATTATTTCTTCAAGTTCCCAAAAACGTTTGAGATCAGACTCTAGTGTTTGTGTAAAATTACATTGAATTTGCTTAGCGTGTGAAATAGGTTTATGAACAATACCCGATATGATCCACCCAAATTGTGTGTTTTGTAGGTACGGACCATTAGGTAATCTAACCAGACCCTCAGATAGCAGGTCCCAGAATATGTCTGCCCCTATGAGTAAATGAATTTCACTAGGAGAACAGAAATCGGGATCGGCTAGTTGAATATGGTCGGGTATTTCAATGTAATTTCTAACATGTAATTTTGGTAATTGTGATGTAATGCAAGACAAAACTATACAATTAAAGCGTGTGTGATATGACGTAGTTTTGGATCGCATTTCAATGTGACATGATTGTGTGGATTGTGAGATAGTATTACCTACTCCTCTTACTTGCACAGTGGACTGTATCAATGGAATGTTAAGTTTTTTGCATAGTGATTCGGATATAAAACAGTGCTGACTCCCGTTATCTAAGAGCACTCGAGTTGTGTGAAATACGTTGTGATCGTCCGCCACTTCCACCAATGCAGTTGACAATAATACAGGTTGCGTATAATAATGTGGGTTGCTATTATTGTTAACTTTAGAGGATGTGTGTGATTTATGAGAGGCGGTGTGATGTGTGTGTGTGGCACTTGTACTGGAACCGGGCTGAGAAGCAACTTGTGTGATGTGTGCAACAGCTGATGAGGTACAAGTGTCTACGGATTCGTTGTGAATTAAGGTGTTATGCTTTTTATTACATTGCTTGCACGGTCCGTACCAACACTCGTTGACTACGTGACCTGTGCGTAAACAGTTGCAACATAACCCTTTCTCTTCAATTATTTTTAATTTATCCTTAAGAGACAAACTAAGAAAACCCTCGCATGAGTATATAGGGTGATTAGAACCACACATATTACATTTATAACGTGAATTGGATGATTTTTTGCTATCTTTGTGTGTTGTGAGGTAGCTGTGCGATTTCGTCGGCAATGATTGTTTGGGTTTAGTATTGTGAGGGTGAGTGTCTGTTTGTTTGACTTGAGAGGGCTTAACCGTTTCTAGAAAATCAGCTCGATCTTTAAGAAATTTCATTAAATCTGGTAATAACAATTTTGTGTCCGTTGAAATATTTATGAAACTACTTTTGTAAAGCTCCCATTCGCGCTCAGTCGATGAATCTAATTTTGATACTATAATATAGATAACTAACGTATCCCAGGTTTCAGTAGGTTCACCTAGTGTCTTTAATGCACGAATGTTTCTTAAAACGGAGTCTATTAATTTTCGTATTTGAGTAGCCGATTCTTTACTCATTGCTTGTGCAGAGAATAAAGCTTTGACGTGGTTATTAACAAGCAAACGATTGTTATTATACCTATTCTCTAAAAGACTCCAAGCAACTAAATAATTATCGCAAGAAAATTCTAGTGCCTTTATTACTTGTAGTGCATTACCGGTTAAAACTGAACGTAAGTAGTGGAACTTCTGAATATTATCAAGATTGTCACTATTGTGAATGATAGACATGTAAGTATCGCGAAATTCAAGCCACTGGTCATAGCTACCGTCGAACTTCGGTAATGAAATTGTGGGTAATTTGATGCCGTTCGGAACGCGACTTAGAGTTTTAACGTTCTGAGCACAATTATTATCCTTTAAAATACATTTACACTTGGCCACAATAGCATAAAACTGATTCTCAAACGATTCTCTCTCTTGTAACTCGTTATCTATCTGACTAGAACAAACAATCAAATCTAGCTCGTCCTGAATTAAGGAAAATTGATCAAATAACACTTTAGATCTATCAAAACGCTCCTGTAATTCAGCTTTATGAGCTTCTGTTATTAGCAAATCATCTAAAGATTGTACATATTTCGTGAACAATGTGAGTTTACCCTTAACACAACCCCGTTTTCTAATTAAATCGCGAATAATATCATCGTTACTTTCTGTATCTACCAGAGAATGCTTCTTTTTCGTCATATTGGTAATCTATGAGAGAAAGAATGAAGTACTTACAGTTTGAAGGGCGTTCGAAGGGCAGTTTGAAAATGTCGGTACCTGCCAAATGCACAAAAAACGATATTAGTACAGGATTAGGAAGGAAAATCGTTGATTGACCTGACCGTCGCTGCAGATGATGCTCCAGATGATCGCCAGATGAATCCGACTCGCAGGACCAATGTTTGTGGAGTTATGCGGAACTTCAACCAGCTGTTGCTTGTGTGACTGCGGTTCGTGTGTTTTCTGCCTATCAACGTGAGAACAGGGTTCGACGTAATTAATGAAGCGTTTATTATATTTGTTTGAAATATGTACTGTATTTCTTTTGATATTTTTACAATGATTTTGTAGACGCAATGCTCAGTGTGAGTTTTGAAAGCTTGTGTCGTCGATGTCCGGCGGCCGTGGTCATCCCACCGCGCACCGCTGCGTTTCACCCCCACCGCCGCCACCGCGCCGTCCCGCTAAGTTTCTCCTTCGCGCCGCTAGGTGTGGTTACTCGTTAACAGTTGCCTCCATTAAAACATGTATTTAACAAGTTGCAATATGTCACACAAGTTTCAGTGCTAACGCGAATGTCTTTTAAATTTGTTTGCAACTTGTTGGCTATACATACTATGTGAAGGAAAAAGTATCTGAGACAGTCTTAACACATATATAAAAGTATTGTGTTTTGACTAGTCTTCAACAAATTTTGTCTCAAACAAGTTTACGAATTGTTTCTTGGTGAAAATGAAGGTTTAGAAAAACAGGTAGACGGATAATCAAGTAATCTTGGGTTCCGTTTTATACTTTTGAGGTACGGACCCCGTAAATACTCTCAAATTTTTTAGACATGTAATCTAAATGACCCTCATACTGAACCGTATTTTAAACACAAATACGACACTATTATCTACTAAAGAAAGGTCAAACAAAACTAGGCAATACCTACATATTGTCAGCTAGCTATCTATTCTATGCCTTCTAAAGTTTACGTTTACCAGCCATATCACTGAGTAGAGACATGAAATATACTATGTAACAGTGAATGTAACTCTTATCAGCAGGTAAAACTTGGTCATGATGACACACACACATACAAACATTGTCAATCAGCCGATAGTGGAACCACTAGATGTGTGTCATGCCTCGTTATTTTGCCGCAATAGAAGTACAATCACTGAAAATAGTGTTTATTATATTTTGAAAGAAATAAGAAAAGGAAAAAAATTTAAAAAAGAAGTACTTTACTGCTGCCTAGTCGACCGTGTCACAGACTAATCATGCTTTTCAGATATTTTCTGGTTAATCATAACATCTTTGCTCTACATACAGTCAGACTTTCTATCTCTCTTAAAATTCTGTACCGAAACTATTACACTTGTCCCTCTATTTCTCTTTGAAGTGACAATGTCGTATCAATAAATAATAATAAAAAAAATATTGGCTACACCTAGACGTTGTTGAAATAATGGCGGCAATTATTGGCATATCACGGTAATGTAGAATAAGATGGTTGGTGGCGCGATTCTCATGCCACCTGAGCTAGTGGACTGTATTTTGCGGGGATGAAGTTAACATGTTTCATATGACACTTTACACAACAAACAAGATAGGTGATCGGGTTGCCGCGGAGGTGGTTTAGGCATTGAATGCAACCCGAGAAATTAGGAGAGGATGCACTAACCTTTACTACGCCACGTGCTGTTTTGTCATTTGCTGGCTGGGCCGTTGCACCGATCTTCTCTTCCTGGCTCAGGAGATTATTAATTTCTGAGAGACGCGCGCGCCGCCGGCCATTGTCTATTAGTTCAAAAGCGGAAGTGAATATGCGTCTATTTTGACAATTGAGCGGTGCGGAAACTATTGCTATCTCACTTTAAAAGGTAGCGCGGGAGGGAGATGGGTACAGGAAGCGTGTGTTTCAGTGTCAATGACTTGAATTACTACTATTGAGCCCTTGGTTCGGGCGCGAGTGCGCGGAAGCTGTTGAACAAAAACAGTCTGCGTACCGCGCTTGGGTAAGGGCGCGCGCCACGCGCCATCCCAATCTGGGCCACTTCAAGGCGGCGTACAACAGAGCCACAAAGGTCTGCAGAAGGGCCTACGTCAGAGCGGATGCCCTGCGCATAGCGCGGCTTGGTCAAGAGCTAGTGATGCATCCCACGGGAAGCCGTGGCTACTGGCGACTGGCTAAAGCCGTGCAAGCCAACTTCTGTCAGCCTTCGCTGCCTCCGCTGCGTAACCCTGATGGATCCCTGGCCCATGAGCCGCAAGAGAAGGCAAATCTGCTGGCTAATCTCTTTGCGGCCAACTCCCGAATCGATGATTGTGGTACGCAGCCACCAACACTACCCGACAGTGACCACGCGATGCCTGATATCCATATCAGGCAACGCGATGTCCGTGCAGTGCTGCAATCACTCGATGTCCGGAAAGCCAGTGGTCCGGATGGTATTCCAGCGGTAGTCTTGAAAAAATGTGCAGCGGAGTTGTCTCCAATGCTTACGCGCCTGTACCGGCTATCCTACAGTTCGGGTACAGTGCCTTTGCCTTGGAAAGAGGCGAATGTTCAGCCGATTCCCAAGAAGGGGGATCGCTCGGAGCCAGCCAACTATCGACCCATAGCCGTCACCTCAGTGCTGTGCAAAGTGTTCGAGCACATAATCAACAAACAGCTCATGCGGCACCTAGAGGATCACTCCTTAATTAATGACCGGCAATATGGCTTCAGACCGAAACGGTCAACGGGTGATCTTCTAGCATACGTTACCCATCTTTGGGGTGAGGCTATGGACAAGCACGGCGAGTCACTGGCAATTAGTCTTGACATCGCCAAAGCTTTCGATAGAGTCTGGCACAAATCGCTTCTTTCCAAGCTACCTGCCTTTGGTCTGCCTTCTAGGCTGTGCAACTGGGTTGCTAGCTTCCTGCAGGGGCGCCGTATTCGCGTCCTTTGTGACGGACGAACTTCGGAGTTTCTGCAGGTTAATGCTGGCGTGCCCCAGGGGTCCGTCTTATCACCCACTCTCTTTCTTCTGCATATCAACGACATGCTGTCTACCGGCAATGTTCATTGTTATGCAGACGATAGCACTTTGCATGGGAGTTATCATGGACATCCTGCGGCCAAGCAGTCGGATATCGCGGAGAAAAGGCAGCTTCTTGTCACTGAGCTTGACGGGATCCTGAATCACATTTCTCAATGGGGCTCTGAGAACCTGGTTGAGTTCAATGCCAAGAAGACGCAGGCATGTGCGTTTACAGCAAAAGTATCTTCTTTCCTTCCCCTCCCCACTCTTCAGAGCACACCACTGCCACTGCAGGACAATCTCAATATCCTAGGTATGGATGTTCGCTGCAACCTGAATAACAAAAACTACATCGAAAGTATCATCAAAACAGCCTCACGAAAACTCGGAGTCCTGAACAGAGTGAGACGGTTTTTCGCGCCGGAGCAGCGGTGTCTTCTATACAAGACACAAATTCGCTCCTGTGTGGAGTACTGCTCGCATCTCTGGGATGGTTCAGCAAAGTACTTACTAGATGCTCTCGACAGGTTGCAGCGACGTGCGGTCCGCATCATTGGGAATCCCGAGATCACGAACACCCTAGAACCTTTACAGCTGCGTAGAGATGTTGCGTCCATGGCTGTATTTTACCGTTTGTACCATGGGGAGTGTTCTGATGAGCTCTTCCAATTAGTCCCACCCTCCCCTTTCCTACACAGGACAACGCGTGCAGGTCTTAGATGTCATCCGCACACGGTGCAAAACATCCGATCAAGAACCAAGCGGTTCGGAGACTCTTTCCTCTGTCGCACCATTAAGGCCTGGAATTCATTACCAGCTCACGTGTTTCCTTCTTCCTACAGTCCCGGGTCCTTTAAGCGGGGCGTGAAAAAGCATATGATGAGGCCGTCAAGCTGAGTGTCACCATTGTCACACGGTATGTGTAAGTCATGGTGACCCTCTTTTCTGGGACTTTGCCTTCAGCTTACCATCAGGCAAGGCGAAGTCCAATTGACGTGTCCTATATAAAAAAAAAAAAAAAAAAAAAAAAAAATACAAATTCTACCATCGGCGCAACCATTCCCCCCGGCTTGAAGGGTTACCTTCAAACGAAAAATGCGGAACAAATCTAAAGTCTAATCTAAATCTAGGTTTGGGAAATAACAACTAAAATATAAACCTAGGTTTGAACTCGTGCCTACTGCTGGTTAGGCAGAGGGCAGAGGCGAACAACCGGGCGCAGATACGATCCGGTTGCGGTTTTAACCCGTACAACACGAGTTATCCCGCGGGAATCGGGAAAAACTTCCTCTACTACTCCTAGAGGCCAATGTAAAGGAGGCGCATTCTCAGTCATAAGGACTACCACCGTACCTACAGTAATTGGGTTGGATGGAGTATTCCATTTTTGACGTGACTGCAGCGTGTGCAAATAATCGGTTCTCCAACGATTCCAAAACGATTGGACTAATTTATCTAAAAGAGCGTGACGAGTTAGAAGGTGCATTCTATCGTCATCAACATCTATTGCGAGCAAATATTTTAGAGGAGTCGTATTTAAGAAGTGAGCTGGCGTCAACGCTAATGGCTCTGACGGATCGCTAGATAGAGTCCGACACAGCGGACGCGTGTTCATCACCGCCTCTACTTGAGCGAGTACGGTACTCAACTCCTCGAACGAGAGAATCTGTTCGCCTATGACGCGAAACAGATGCGACTTAAGGCTTTTAATATTCGCTTCCCAATTACCACCAAAATGACTAGCTGCAGGCGAGTTAAAGTACCATTCAATGCGATTTTCGGCTAAGATGTGAGCGAATTCACTTTGGTAGTACTTAGACCGTAAGAATGTGTGCAATTCCGAAATACTACGTCGGGCCCCTACATAGTTTGTACCGTTGTCCGAATACATGCGCTTAACCGGACCACGACGCGACAAAAAACGTTTAAAAGCGGACATAAAATTTTGCGTACTTAAATCACCGGTCAACTCTATATGAACCGCGCGAGTTGTCATACAAATGAACAAACAAACATAAGCTTTCGTGGAGCGAATGCCACGACCACGAGCAATGGTGACTTTGAAAGGCCCAGCAAAGTCTGTGCCGGTGTGTACGAAAGGTTTTGCGGATTGAACAACACAAGAGCGATGATCGGCCATTTCAGGCGCGATAAAACGCGGGCGGAGTTTAAAACAAGGTACACATCTGTGTACTCTAGCGCGAATCAAATTACGAGCGGAAATTATCCAGTATTTCTGTCTCAAAATAGACATTAACAAATCGGGACCAGCGTGACAATTCATCTTATGATGATAATCTACTAACAAATCTAATACGTGGTCCTTACGCGGGAGAACTACTGGATGCCTTTGTTCAAATCCTAAACTTGAATTTCTCAAACGACCACCTACTCGAATGAGTCCATCTTCCAAAAATGGTTTCAAGTGTCGGAAAGAACGACTACAAGGTTTGTTAAATTCTAAATTTTTAAATTCAGAAGCAAAATAACATTTCTGCAACTCGCGAAGTATGACCAATTCAGCTTTATCTAAATCAGCGGCGGTTATATGACCGCGCGTAGATAAAATTCTCAAAAATCGGCCTACATAAACAACACAACGCAACAGTCTCGACCAAGACGAGACGCGATTAGCCAACAACAAAATAAGGGACTCTTCACGCGGGACCGATACAACAAGCGAGTGCTTCTTCTCCTCGGGTGGTTCGGAAACCGTAGTGGGATTGAATTGACTAACTGGCCACTTATCTAACGCGGCATGAATCCAGGACGGTCCACTAAACCACAACGGGTGATCCAAAATTTGCGAAGGAAGCAATCCACGAGAGAGACAATCGGCTGGGTTGTCGGTGCCAGCAACGTGAAAGAGATTTTGTGGCGCTAATTCAGATTGAATTTTTGCCACTCTATTAGCGACGAATGTGTCCCAACGATGGGGCGAAGAGTGGGCCCAACACAAAGCGACTGTTGAGTCCGAAAAAGCTAAAATTCTACTAATATTAATGCGAAAATTTACAATTATGTCAAATAAATTACCTTAAAGATTTTGACCACAATACAAAATGTCATTAAGCGACACGGAAGTGCTAGTCTTAGCACTGCCATCCAAAACTACGCGGAGTTTAGTAGTAAGCTTATCTTCTCTAATAACTCCGTGGTGCGGGATAATGTACGAAGGCTGGGTCTCGTCAGTGTCCGCAGGCGCAGGTGAGATGTAACCCTTATCTAAATATTCGTTAACAACCTCATCATAGGCTTGCTTTAACTTTGGAGACGCCTGCATCTTTCGTTCTAAACAAAGAAAGCGTTTTTCAGCGGATACACGGGAGTCACCGAGCGAAAAAATATCTCCCTTGAAAGGGAGCGCGACAACACAACGACCCTGCTCATTACGAGTAGTCGTGCGACAATAAATCTCCTCAGCCATCTTGTCATCAGGGCTTAGGATAGGTGGGATATTGACCTCTTCAACTTCCCAAAACTTGCGGATGGTAGACTCCAGTGGCGGCTCGACGGTGCAACAGAACGAAGCAGTCGAGTGACTAAAACTATCTATAGAAGCGGGTGCGGAACCAATTATAACAAAACCAAGAACTGTTTCCAGTGCGTGCGGAGCGGGGTACGTCGGTCCCCCTTGAACCTTACGTGATAACTGGAGGTGCGGGAGAATCGAAGCGCCGATCAATATATCGACGACTCCAGGAACAGCGTAAGTCTCATCTGCTAAAGGCAAGTCTTTAAATTTCGTTAATAAAGACGTGTCAACCGGGACGGTAGGCAACTGTTCAGTTATTTTATCTATAACGAGCGAATCCATGTCAAACCAAATATTATTATTAAAACGAGATCCAAACCTTGTTCTAACGGTGCCCTGAACTGCTGACTGTAAGCCTCCAAAACCCTTCACCACTGAGCGGGTTGAACGCTTATTAACATTGAAACCAAGACGTTGACAACAATCTTGAGTAATAAAATTACTTTGCGAAGCGCCATCTAATAGCGCTCGAACAATGTGCGATTTACCTAATGCATCGACAACAATAACGCGAGCAGTCGCGAGGACAACAGTAGTGAGCGCAGTACTAGCGGACAACGAACACAAGGTGACGTCATTCGCAGCGGTCACCGGGCGGGCCGGAGCGCGCGCGAGCGCGGGCTGCGGCTGTGGCGCAGGCCGCCGTGTGTCACCGCTCGACGAACCAACTGTGCTCACATTGGATGCGGCATTACTATTTTCAAAATGAAGTAAAGTGTGGTGTCTCGCTGGACATTTGCGACAACTATTGCTACTATTACATAAAACAACGCGGTGTTTAGTACCGAGACAATTAAAACAAAAATTATTAGCGCGAACAAATTTATAACGATCACTAGGCGATAATTTTAGGAAACCCGGACACTTGTACAATTGCGAATGATGAGTATTACACAAAGAGCAAACAGGTGATTGTACATGTGCTGGTGCGGTATTAACATAAGTATGAGTTGACCTCAGTGACCTCGATGACGCATCTATTTTGCGTTCCGAACTAACAACTTTCTTCGCACCTTCATGTTTCGATGAAGAGCGTTGCAATATTTTTATATGCTCGCGAACAAAACTTTCTAAGTCTTCGAACTTAGGAATTTTATTGCCGCGGTGATCCGACTCAAATAAACGAATGGTTTCGGAATCTAATTTCTTTAAACCCATATACAAAAATAAGAAGTCGCAGAGGTCATCGATCTTTAGGTTCTTTACGGCGCGAACAGATGATGCGAAAGTATCTAGAAACTTCTCTAAGTTTTGATCGTTACATGCCGTAATGGATTTCAAATCAAACATCTGATCCAAATATGCGTTAGCTACCGATCTTTTATCCTCATACTTAGCTTTCAAAGTATTTAAAATTAAATTATAATTTTCGGCACTAAACGTAATTCCAGCGCAAACGGTTATAGCTTTACCGGTTAATTTTTCAACGAGATAATGCAATTTTTCGTGATCTGTCAACGAATCGTTCTTATCTATTGTATTCTCAAAACTATCTATAAATAAACACCAATTGCGAATGTTACCATCAAATTCGGGTATTTGAATTGGTGGCAACTTAGGTCGGTCGCGGGTGGGATTGGGTCGGTCAGACGGTTTCTCCAAACTCCTAGCGACGCGTTTGATACGACAATACAAATCGTCAAACGACGACAAGGCCTGATAACTCACTGAGTAATCGGGATTTAAATTTAACTCTAAAACGTTGATGTCATGTACTAAAGACTCGAAATCCGCGCGCAAACTATCCAAGTTTTCTATAGAACACAAGAACGAATCTCTAATAGCCAAATCAGAGGTTTTAAGTGCATTATCACAAATCGATTGTACACGAGAGTAAATCATTTCTCTTTTAGCGTATAAAAGTTTCAGTTGAACTTTACTATCGGTACTACCAACCTTTGGGGGCATTTTTACAACTAATATCAAACTAAAGTGCGGTAAACAACAAATGAAATGACTTAATCTTAGCGGTACCTACAGTACAGCGACGCGGCGCGAACGATATCCGTAGGTAGGTAGGTACTTATAACTGCGAGTGCCGGCTTGAACAAAACGCGCATAGCAACAAGATCGTACCTACGCGAGCTAGATCGCTGTCTAGGTTCAACTATTATTTCAGGGATTAAGTATTGCGTAATATCTATTCAAATTAAAATACTTTCGTATGAATTTGAATGAAATGCGAGCGAGGTATAACCACGTATCTACCCACGTAGGTATTAGGTAAATACGATGCGAGCTAGCGGCGAACGGACAACTTAATTGAAACAAATAAAACAAAAGCCAAATGCGTTAGGTATTACACTGTGCCTATGCACTAGGGTGTCAGGATACCTAAGATCTAAACCTAAATGCCTAGATGCGGGGTTTTCTACTAAAATAACTAGGTATTTAGGTGCGGTGCGTTTATTCCCTGTGGAATAAATAACAAAAGCGAGCTACGACTAAGGATCGATACGATAAGAGAAATGCGAGCGAGGTATAACCACGTACCTAACCTATGTAGGTATCAGCTAAACACGATGCGAGCCAGCGGCGAACGGACAACCCAGAAATTGAAATAGCCAAATGCGTTAGGTATTACACTGTGCCTATGCACTAGGGTGTCTAGAATACCTAAGATCCAAACCTAAATGCCTAGATGCGGGGTTTTCTACTAAAATAACTAGGTATTTAGGTGCGGTGCGTTTATTCCCCATGGAATAAATAACAAATGTGAGCTACGACTAGGGATCCGGCTCGACCAGGACCAAAAAGAATGGTGGCGCGATTCTCATGCCACCTGAGCTAGTGGACTGTATTTTGCGGGGATGAAGTTAACATGTTTCATATGACACTTTACACAACAAACAAGATAGGTGATCGGGTTGCCGCGGAGGTGGTTTAGGCATTGAATGCAACCCGAGAAATTAGGAGAGGATGCACTAACCTTTACTACGCCACGTGCTGTTTTGTCATTTGCTGGCTGGGCCGTTGCACCGATCTTCTCATCCTGGCTCAGGAGATTATTAATTTCTGAGAGACGCGCGCGCCGCCGGCCATTGTCTATTAGTTCAAAAGCGGAAGTGAATATGCGTCTATTTTGACAATTGAGCGGTGCGGAAACTATTGCTATCTCACTTTAAAAGGTAGCGCAGGAGGGAGATGGGTACAGGAAGCGTGTGTTTCAGTGTCAATGACTTGAATTACTACTATTGAGCAAAAAAAATACAAATTCTACCATCGGCGCAACCAATGGTTTTATACCACTTAGGTGTCAGACAAGCACACAGTCCATCTAATAGAAAGTGGTTACTGTGACGTATGCATCACCAGGGGTGTTACACTCGCGCTGCCGACCTTGAAGAAACCTTCTAATGCCTCTCTTGAAGAACCTTATATGGTAGGCGCTTGCGAAAACAGTTATGACTTATGACTGAAGGAGAGAAATAGGGACAAGGATTCTGTACACAGGATACGTCTCTTACAAACGAGTACCTTTGTTTTAATAACATTTAATTATTCTGCTGTTTACCTATCCACCGCTAGAGAAAGGCCACTTATAATGTGTGTCATATCACTCGATCTTATAGATTGTGTATGGTGAATATATTTCCTTCTCTTATATTATTATAGTGGGAAATAATAGATTTACCAGAAGAAGTACGAACTTTCATATTAAAAAGAGAACTATAAGATGTGGACACCACTGTATTATTTAGCAATATATGTAATTCTCAACGATGTTTGTACCAAATCAGCACACTGTCTGGTTTTATTACTGTTTCCTTATTGTGTATGGCATACGAATGAAGTACTTATTTACCAGAACCAAATGAAATAGAATAATGTTCCATACGTAGCTAAAATATTGCCGAGTATTATTATTCATTAACAGTTTTGTCAACAAGTGTACTTACCGCGAACTACAACAAATCAATATTCAATGAATGTCATACCCCTTTCACAATCAGCGCCAATTCTGTTCAAGACTATTGTACAATAACGCACAATGGTGTTTGCAGTACAACATGACATCTCTGTATCCTATAGAGTTTTTGTATTCAGTAACATGTTTGAATATACGTAAACGTTTAATTGTATGAATGGGAGTTGAAATGATAATTATCACGAGCAAAAAGCTGAGCTTTTTGAGAGCTCGCGCAGTTTTTCATTCTATCCCATGAATATAAAATTGTTCATGGGCTTAAGGATTTCGTACCTCTAGAAAAAAACGGATCCCTTGTATGGATCACTTAGTTGTCTGTCAAGCACTTTTTCACAGAAATGCGTGGAGGTATCAAGTTGAAGCTCATACCACATATTCAGCTCAGTAACGTATTAAAACTGAGCAAAAAAAACCTGAAGGCTTTCCGTTTCCTTGAAGCTTGTCTGCCAACTTAGTGGTATAAAAAAAAAAAAAAAGCCTTTTTTAATACGTCTATGTAACTGGTTTCCATGAAGTATTCTACGTAACTGGTTTCGAAGGAGTATTTATCCAATGTCCTATAAGCTGCCTACGTAACTGAGAGAGAACAAAACGAAACAATTAAGTAGGTAGTTTCTTTTGACATTCTATACCTACTGCCGGAGAGAAATAGTAAATATTAGATTGAATTAAACAATAGCTGTACAATTTTTAATTTTGTTTTCTTTAAAATTAAAATGCATATTTTGAAATTATTTCAATGCTGTGGCCCAAACACACAGCACAGTAACACAGTAAAGGTAGGACACGGCGGTATTTCCGCCCGATTGAGCAGTCCGACTGGGGTACCTAGTACCTCCGCCCTACAGAATACCGCGGTTATAATAACTTCGTGTTGTGTTCCCAGCGGTGAGTAGGGTAGCCAGAGCTCACTGGAGAATTTGTGCTGTCAGTGGGAAGACTAAAGGCTTGTCCTGCTTTGTCTTCTGCTGACGGCACAGAAACTCTGTACTTACAGGGTTGGCAGCGCGACTGTGACTCCTCTGGTGTTACAGACGTCCATAGGTCACGGTAACCACTTTCCATCAGGTGGGCCGTGTGCTTGTCTGCCAACTAAGTGGTATAAAAAAAAAATTGTACTTTTTATGACAATTTCCGTTTGAAAAGTTTTCGTGAGATATTTCACATCGGAGGCAAATATTATGATCTCTTTCATACCTCCGTCCGAAGGCTTAATCTCGTTTATAAAACGGCATAAAACTGAAATAATGGCAAGACCCCTCTTCTTCTGAAAACATACGGAACCATAAGTTTGAACAGGTACTCAATACGAAACAAACACTATTTAGACGCAATATGTTTTACATATATAAAACATCGGACGTCTGGAAATCTCCAAGGGGTAGGCAGATATGTATTAACACTCATAATTCATTAATATGATTTTCGGTCCTACATAACCGGGGGGATGGGGGCTGAGCTATACTCTCGTGGTCATCGATCATAGTATACACACATGCACAAAATGTCACGTAATTCAAAAGTATGTGTGACTGTATTTATACCACGATCGAATTAATATTATCGTTTCTGTATATTTTTTTATAAATAATAACAAAATAAATAAGAACTCTTTCATTCGTCTATTTTATCTTTGCCCACACTGTTATCTGTAATCAAGTGTTGCAATATGATGTTCCCTCATCCATGTTCTTAACAAAAATCACCCAACCAGTATCCACTTGCCGTTGATCAATTAACATTGGAATGAGAATATTGGTTTTTAATAATTAGAAATTTTGCGTTTCGCCACGTGGTTTCCTGCAGAATGTCACGTGGTTCCCAGCAGAGTAGAATTTGGTCCACCCCATCTGTTCTCATGCGATGTCGCACAAGACGACTAAAGGATAGGGCTGTTTAACATAAGACAGATATATCAACCGAGACTCAGCCTCAGACGCATGGCTCGAGTCAATAATAGTGCCCGGAATTTAGCAATAGACTCACCCCTTATTACGTGGGGCCGAAAACGACGATTGGTGAAATGTGGGTGTTTATTCACCTCTGCCTAATGCTCCGGTGATAAAAGCTGGATGTTATCTATGCATGTATTTTGCGTTTCCGTTCAAACGCCAATATCCATACATTTTATATTTGCAAGTGGATGCTATTGTGCGGAGTCAGCGTATTGGACAGATTTGCGTACGTGGCTCTGTAGACATTTTTTGACATAAATATTCGTATCATTGTCGATTCCTTTTGTCGATATCAATTCTCACTGAAGATTTTGAGATTTTATATTTGATATTTGAAACTTGTATCAGACAATATATGCCAGGATCGTAGCAAGTGGAAATATAACCGCCCAAGTGGCACGGCCATCTTGCGCGAAATGTCACCACTGGCAGTAGTATAGCGGCGGGTGTGAGCGGTATTGACTAATTGCGATTAAAATGCTTTTATCTCAAAAACTTGCCATCGGAACTAATTTTAACACACACATTTTTAAGTTCAAACGTCTGTAGATTAATCTAACATGATTATTTAAGGAAATTAGATAATTCTAAGTACTATAAATCTGGGTCAAAGTTACAGCCCCATTGGGAAAGAAGTGTGACTATCCATGTCATCATTATTCTCTGAGCCTTTTTTACCAACTCAGCTGGGTTCGGTGTTCAGTCTAACTGTGAAACAGCTGAACTTCAATATTTCCCGTGAAGTGACTGTCCTCTGATCTTCGCAACCAATTGGCCATATCAAAGTTCAATAGTTCGATTAGTCGGTCTTTTAGGACTCCAACTACCTCCCGTATCGACTACCATAGATGTTCGTATGACAACTGGGACGGACATTAGTCACAGACACGGACTGTGACTGTCTCTATATGACATATTAAAAAATTACTAGAATGGTGTGTACACACACGACGTCAGTAGCTTAGTGTTTAAGGAGTCGGCCGCCTTACGAGCAAGAGGTCCCGGGTTCGAATCCTGGTCATTACACTACCGATGTGAAGCCACTCGTTAGGAGTGCACGTTGCATTGTACAAGAAATTTAGTTTAGCTGGAGGGGTTAGAGGTAATATTAGTAAATTACTAATATTCTTAAAAAAAAAACAGATAAAATTGGTGAGTTTGACCAAGAAATATACACTGAATATCTATTTTAAATGCTTTTTCATTGCTACAAAGGTTTGAATATTTAATAGAAGATAATAAATTTTCATTAATACAGATCGGTTCCTTAGCAAACAAGTGGAAATCCGAATTATCCTGTTTTGTAAGTTGTCGCGTTTGAATAGGACCAGCTATAGAACATTATATTATGTTAACGTAACATAAAATGTTTTCACTGATTTCAGTTAAGTGTATGTTAGAATGTTGTATCATAATTAAAATAACAATATTTTCTTATTTAAAATACGGAGGGAGGGGGCCATTCGAAAAAACGTATTTGATGATTCAAACATTTTATATGTTCAAAATGTTCGCTTTCTATTTATTAATCATCGCATCTGCAGTGCATCTGAAATGTTTGCAGTGAGAAGTACGGATGACTTTATTGCACTCATGTGCAAAAGAGTGACTTCATTGGTGAACAGGCATTGGGTGAGCTCTAGTAGCATGCTGAAGGTTTTCGCAGACAGGATAGAAGGAGCTGTGATTTACCCATCACAGTTCACTAAGTTACATGTTGAACGTAGGACTTGGCGAACCTATCAACAGAATTTAATTTAAATATGTGTTATGTTGTTATTATTATAATATTATGTTTCATGTCATCCTTCTATGCGTGTGGACTTTAGTTGTATGAATAAATAAAATAACTTAAAATTAAAATTATGTATTTTATTTTCCGATATTCTTATTAATTTATTATATTCTTTGCGACTATAGAATATACTTGCGTGTACAGAAATAATTTAATTTGTTTCGTCTAAAATCATATAGGTAATGTGTAATTTAATGTTTGATAATAACTGTACAAGAAACTGGTCAGTTCGATTGCACTGACCGCATTTTTGTGCTAATTGCTTCTACGCGTCCGAATGTTCAGCCAATACTTAAAGACCTAAGACCCATCCATTTATATTTGAAAATTATAATTCCGAGAATAACTAGTACCTAAATATTTCAAAATTTATCCGACTAATTAATATTGAGCCGACTTCGGGTTAATATTAATTGATTTAAAATGTTGGAGACATTATAAATATCAAAGAGCCAGGAGATAGAGCAAAGTAAATACCACGGTATCGCGCTCACCAGACTTGAAGATTACCGTCCGAGTTGCTTAAATGTTTGCTGTAGGGCTGTCTCATCATATTTGAAGTCATACTAATATTATAAAAGTGAAAGTATTTTTTTCCTTTATTGTACACTTACACAAAGAAGTGGAATGTTATGCATAAAGGCGAGCTTAACTCAATGTTGAGTTCTCTTCCAGCAAATGTGGGTGTGCACGGAGGAATTGCAATCCAATGAGCGGGAAAATTTTGTGCACATTCATGTCAATATTTAATAATATGAATGACACCCCTGAAAAAGCCATTAAATATAGATTCATAGACATATCATAAAATACTCATACAAATATCGAATAAAGAATATATATACATACATTTACATACAAATAAATATATATTATTATGTCTGTTATTGTTGAGAGAGAAATAGTCTCTTGTTTCTTTTTTATGTTGGTAATGATGAATGAAAAATGAAGTTTTTCATGATGTTTGTTATTCAACCACGTTCTAACGACTGATACTATCTGGTTCCTATTTATAGTTTCATATAGGTAACTAAATCATAATAAGTTCACAATAAGTTAACTACTTTGTAAAAGAGTAGTACCTAGTAGTCATTTGTTTCAATTTTTGAACTTTTTGAACTGATGTATTATGTGCATCTTAGATTATAATGTAAGTTCAAAAAATACATTTTTTTTTATATCACTTAGGTGGCAGACAAGCGCACGGCCCATCTGATGAAAAGTGGTTACAGTGGCCCATGGACGTGTGTAATACTAAAGAAGGCACACTCGCGCTGCCGACCCTGTAAGCACAGAGTCTCTGTGCCGTCAGTGTAGAGGACAAAGCAGGACAAGCCTTTAGACATCCTCCAGACAGCACAAATTCTCTACATATTAGTATTTCATTAAAAATTAATGTCAATTAAATGCACCTGGCAGGAATCGTATCGATACCTTAACTGGTTTGAATCTCTGGCACAAAGTACTCAGTTGTACTATAAATATTTTTTTAATCATTAAGGCCTGTACCCTATTATATATTTAATCATATAAAATCACAAAATAAGAGCCTATCAGTCATTACAAACACATAAGGGCATCTTTGTATGTCATTAGTTATAAGTTATAGAATAGTTAGAATTAGTTATAATTTATAGTTAGTAGAATAGGTTAATATTTACAATGTACAATTTGCCAACTGCCGCATTGGGACAGCCAGTAATGGTAGTTACATAAGGAAAATAAATAAACAAATAAATAACTTGTAGTCACATTAACCTAACCCTAAGTCCTTCAAACTGGCTTATAATTAGGAATAAGTTATCTGAGAAGTGTACTAGTAAATAGATGAAGCTTTTAGGGCCTAAATATACTTCGCTCTGTGAACTGTCTTTATGTAATAATTATGCAAGTACATAGACAACTTAAACACATTTCAATGACTTAGATTAAGGCCTTAGAAATTTTACAATATTCTTAAAATTATCATAATCATAACAAAATAATAAAATCACTTAACAATGTAACGTTAATAATTCTCCTACTGACTCTCCGATACTTGGCATCACGTGGTTGCTGATTTTACAGAAGAAGTCCTGAACAAAAAATAAATGATCTAAACCGATCGAATCGTATGAAAAAAGTACCAGATTTAGATGGTGAAGCATAAGAGTGAATTTAATTTACACTGAACATGAATTTTATAATATTAGAAATTGATTTGTATGCAAAGGTATTGTAATACCGAAAGAAGGAAAGAAACATGAATTTAGCCAAAGCAGATTAGAATAACTTAATAGAATTCAATTGAGACTTCCAAGAAAGCTCTTTGTCGTTTCTCCATCTATTCGGTCAATTTAGTGATTTCCATTTCCGCAGAGACATTTTCAAGAAGTATTTCCAAGAAATTCGCCACAAACGTTGATTCAAAAATCAATAATATTACGAAACCGCGCTGTGACAACCCTAGCACCGTCCAAATTTATTTACAATTTTCCTTATGAAATACTTTGAAGTGTTTCAACAAAATTTATAGCGGGACTTTCTCAAGTAATTCCTAAAACTCGGTGAAGTTTGAACTCGTCGCGTTCGCTTCTGGTGGGGTTTTGATACAATCTGCGCGATATTTAAACTGCTCAAGTGGTTATTCAACGCAGAAACGGCGAACGAATATTTTGAATGTGAGTTTACGAACCTACAATCTTTTATTCTGAAGGTTTATTCACGCATGAAGGCTGGAAGCTTAGCGGGATTTTGTTACAAATAACATACTTAGTCGTTTAGATACTCCACATGTCTATTTGTGTTTGCTATCGGGCATTTGTTGATTTTGAAAAGTATTTGACGTATAAATAAACATGCAAATACAGAGAAATATGATTTACTTTACAAAAATATATTGACTTCAAAGGTGTCACATGTGAATTAAATCATTTGCAAAATGTAGAGTACTGGCCGGAAAGAATTAAAAAAAAACTAAATAACTTATTGATTGTACATACTTGATATTAGCCATATTTATCAAATAGCCAATAAGGCAAATACTTTGTCAAATACACTGTCTACACAGCAAATAAAAATAGCCATGTGAAATGCCACTCTAATAAATGCTGGCACAAATATCAATTGATTTCGAGCAGGAACCCTATATGTTCACGTCTTGGAAAAAAATAATAATAAAAGAACTGTCAAGAACTATTTTCTGACTTTTTTTATACCACTTGGTTGGCAGACAAGCACACGGCCCACCTGATGGAAAGTGTTTACCGTGGCCTATTGACGTTTGTAACACAAGAGGAGTCACAGTCACGCTGCCAACCCTGTAAGTGCAGAGTTTTTGTGCCGTCAGTGAAGAAGAAAAAGCAGGACAAGCCTTTAGTCTTCCCACTGACAGCACAAATTCTCCAGTAAGCTCTGGCTACCCTACTCATCGCTGGGAACACAACACGAAGTTATTTTAGCCGAGGTATTCTTTAGGGCGGATGTACTTCCCCAGTCGGATTGCTCAATTGGGCGGAAATACCGACGTGTCCTACCTCCTCCGTATTAATGTAACTCTCGTTTGATAAAGCAAACTAAGCAATAAGGTTAAGACCAACCTCGTGAAACCCTTTAGAAGGACCCTAATAGCTAAACAGTAGTAACGTTCAATAGAGAATCAATCAATCGATTGTCACTACATGTGCTAGTCACTAGCACATGTAGTGACAATCGAAGACCATCGGAGCAAACAAGTCCTAGTGTAATGGCGCACATTGGTTAAGGTATATCTCCAATAGTGAACTGAGATAGGTTAGTTGATTGATGATTGTTTAAAAAAAAGTTAGTACAGAAAATACTGCAAAACCTTGAACTATACAAACACAAGTAAAATCTACCATATACTTTTATTATATTTGATCTGGTAACCCTCAACGACTACGTGGCAACACAATAACAAAGCAATCAAATTACTCAAACATAATGTCCCTAATCATAAAATTTGCAAATGGCGTCAGTTCCGATAAACGGGTGCTCTCTAAGAAAGTCATTTACGATAATCTGTGGCTGAAACCAACACATTTTGTTTTATTGGAGGGGAAAACCCGATATTTTGTGTCTATAACAATCCATAAAAATACGATTCAAACAAATTTAGTATCAAAATGCTTCGAGGGTAGTCAGAGTGAATTTTCGTGTTGAAATATTTCACGCGTAATGGGTTTGGACATATGGTGGTGTAGTGAAGAGTCGAGCTCTCTACAGGCGTAATAAATAAGCACTCATCATGTAAAAAATCAGTGTTGTTATAACTGTGCGCGCGTTATGATCTAAATAAGTTCTTAATACAAACATAAGAAAGTCGCGTGGATCCCGGCAGAGTAGAATTTGGATCACCCCATCTCTTCTCATCCAATGTTGACTAAGGGATAGGGCTGTTTTAACATCAGATAGATACATACAGCCCAGACTAATCCTCAGATGCGTGCCTTGAGTCAACAACAGTGCCTGGAATATGGCAATAGGTTCACCCCCTATTACGTGGAACCGAATTTAGTGATATGAGGGTGTTAATTCACCTCTTCCTAATCCTCCGGGGATGAAGGCGTGGTTATGTGTATATTATTTAATACATACTTATTTGCCTCAACAATCAAGACCCTTCACTTTGTTGCATAATTTTTTTTCTCGTTGGTAATCTATATTAATATTATAAAGAAAACGATCCCATTCACATAACTGATTTTCATAACGGTGTAGTTGATTTTTTGTTTAACTGCACATCATCTTTAGCTTTAACATTGTGATTTGTTTCATCTAAAAGGTAATTCAGAATGAATTCATGCATGAGCTCTACCTATTTGTAACTTTTCTACAGTTCCTTATAACACTTTTTCTCGCATTTCTAATATATAGTCCACGGTCATTAGTGCAGAGGTTTTTGTACAAAGCGCTTAAAAAACAAGTGTTTTAGTTGTGACCAACTAACGAGCTTTCGTCGTTTAGTAGTGTCTTAAGCGCTAATGTGAGTTCAACAAAAAATAAAACTGTTTTTTTTTTTTTTATTGATTACCTTTTTGCTTATGGCTTAAATTTGTTTAATGTTGTAAATAAATACATACATACATATAATCACGCCTATCCCCGAAGGGTTAGGCAAAGTAGAATTAACACCCACATTTCACAAATCATTGCTTTCGGCTCCACGTAATAGGGGGTGAGCCTTTGCCGGCGTCTTCCGGGCACTATTGTTGACTCGAGCCCTGTTTCTGTGCCTGAGTCTGAGCTATATTTATCTGTCTGATGCTAAACAGCCCTAACCCTTTGTTGCCTTGTACGACACCGTAGGGGAAGAGATGGGGTGGTCTAAATTCTGCTCTGCCATCCCGGCAGAGTAGAATTTAGCGGCTATAAAAAATAATGGTTAAATTTGAGAGCTTAAATACAAATAAAAATATTTTTTGTTCTTGGTCTTGGCATGTCATTAGCACGATTACTGCTTGTATGGCATGTTGTTAACATAACCTACCTGATGGTAAACTAGTAGAACCAATACCATCAAATTTCAATTGATATTTGGATTTAGAAAACATCTACATGTAGACGCTCTTTTAAGCACCATGCACTTAATAGAATTAAAGAATAAAGCAATAAAGAAGAAATCAATTTTATATAACAATTTAAATTTGAAGCCTGCGCCATAGATCTAAATTAATGGCCTACGTCATAGCCTCATCCATCAATTACAGATTTGCAGGTGAGACTGGCTAGGCCCTGAATGTTTTGCTGGGTTCCCTACCAAGAACCAACAAGAAAGAAAGTGATTGTGTAAAATGTAGCCTTCATATACTACTTACACGATGCGATTGTCCTAAGAATATCCTTCATGCACAGATAAAAAACCACCCCACATCTCCAAGGCGACCACATAACATTTTCCGAGCCGATAAACATCTACAACGGCGATAAAATAGTTTCTGTTGTGTATTTTCTTGTTTCAGGGCTCGGTGAGCGTCTGTGTTGATCGTTTGAAAATAATGTATTGTAGTTTTTGTACTATTAAGGTACATAAACAATCACACGACATACTTGACGAAGAACTATACATAAACGTAAGCGATTAGAGCGTGTTACTTATATCTCATGAGTGCTAATGGTAGGATAATGATGATGACATTATTATCTCTCTTGCTAAATGACGAACAAGGTTTTGGTGCAGACTTTCCTAGCTTAGACGGTACGAGAGGCTGCCGTGTGGCCTCTCTAGCCACTCCCCCATGATAAGTCTTACCGTCGCTACTACATCGCGCCCTTCGTGAAAGCCTCTCTCTCTCGAAGAAATACTGCTCTCTGAGATTGCTTCGCAGTAGATGATCTCTATAAGTTGCAGTGACGTACAATTTATACCATTTTTTTTTTTTTTTTTTTTTACGTGCGCAAAATCCCCACGGATACCTCCCCACCGGAGCCGGTGGAGGAGGTTATGTCGGACTCGAACCGACTAAAACGCACGCCGCCTGTGGGTCGTTTCGGTTGCCGAAGGTGAGGTTGACAGGCATATCCCTCGCACCCCGGCCGACCCAGGGCCATCTCTCACGATCTGGCCCTCTTCTCGGGTGTGGGGACCACAGAGTCCCCAACTCGTCCCCGGAAACGGGGAGGCGCGCCACGCGCGCCGCCGCCACAATTTATACCATCGGGTTTTCAGTGCCGCACCATAAAGTCTTGGAACTCTTTATCAGCACACATGTTTATTTCTTCTAATAGTACCGGACCCTTCAAGCGGGGCGAGAAAAATCACGTGATGAGTTCGTCAAGTTAAGGATCATCATTATAACATTGATGATGTCTGTTATTGGTGACCCTCTTTCCTGAGACTTTACCTGAATCTTATCATCGGCGAGATGAATTCATTTGGACGTGTCCTATACAAATTTAAAAAAAAGAAATAAAGAGTGCAATCGGGAACATTGCTAAAATGAGCGAAGAATAAGAGACTCAATTCAACCATAAACACAGTAGCAGTTTGTTTGTTAACACCCTTCTCATGTACGATAGGTTAATTCTGGGAACAAATACGAGCTTTCTAGTCTCATCGGCCCTTCATATATATTAATTTGGGCCTCACTTCCCCTAAACATTTATCAACCGCAAAGAGCCTGTTTAAGGAATATTATCTGACGCCATTCCGCACTTCATAGCCTGCTATTTATATCCATCACAATGCTTGTTTATAGCTCTGAGTATATTTAGAGTTATTTCTTTACTATGACGTCACATTGTTAGTTTTTTTATACCACTAAGGTGGCAGATAAGCGCACGGCCCATCCGGTGGAAAGTAGTTACCGTAGTTTATTTTTCTCGTAATAATAATTTCGAAACTTCACTTGTATCGGTTGCCGTTCAGCAGCTAGGGTAAAATTATTTCCTACTATAAATACATAACATAACATAACATAAACTCACGCCTATATCCCAGAAGGTATAGGTATAGACACCGGGCACTTATAAACCTGCGATAAATACACACATAACTTCGAAAAGCATCGAAAAGTCATTGGTGTGTGCCATGGTAAAACCTGGATCGAACCCGAGACCTCGTCTCAGCAGTCCATTACCCATACCACTAGGCTACCGCGGCAATTGTAAATACCACATTTATAAATTTGGAAGCTTGTGAAGATCTTTGGATGTTGTTTTTTTTTACGTGCGCAAAATTCCCACGGATACCTCCCCACCGGAGCCGGTGGAGGAGGTTATGTCGGACTCGAACCGACTAAAACGCACGCCGCCTGTGGGTCGTTTTGGTTGCCGAAGGTGAGGTTGACAGGCATATCCCTCGCACCCCGGCCGACCCAGGGCCATCTCTCACGATCTGGCCCTCTTCTCGGGTGTGGGGACTACAGAGTCCCCAACTCGTCCCCGGAAACGGGGAGGCGCGCCAGGCGCGCCACCGCCGCGGCCTGCTTCTGCCAGGGTGACAGGCGGCTCCACCTGTCACCACCAGGCCGGAGATCTTTGGATGTTTATTATTAAATCACATTCTAACAGCTGAACTGATCTGGCTGAAATTTGGTGCGGAGATAGATTAGTCTCTAAAAATATTATACCTTTTGTCTCGAAAGTCATCAAAAATCAATATTTAAAAATGATTGCAACATGATTCATTGATTCCGATAATTCGTACAAATGTCGGTAGATGGCTCTTAACCGTCGCCGTAAGACGGATATATGTATGGAAGAATTTAGGTGGTTTCCGGCGAAGGTTAGAGCATCGAATACCGCCTGATCCGATTCAATATTTTCTATATCTTAATTGATTGAACTTAATTAATAAAATATAATCTAATAGTATATTACTTAATATAATACTAAATATACAATCTAACTAACACAAGCTTATAAGTTTTCTTCATTCGGAATCGAACAGTCGAACGTTTTACCGCTACGCCATGGAGGCCGTCAATAAACTAACAACAAAAAAAACACTGTGTTGCTTTTATGGCACCATCATGTGCATCAGATCGATCTTGACTAATAACTTTTAAACTTTCGCGTTCCATTATCTACAATAATGTTAACGGGAATTAATTCGATCATGGTACAGGTACACACATACCTTTGGTTTGCCTGACGTTTCGACCAGGTTCCACCGGCCGTGGTTACAGGCTGACTGATCGTTCGATCTTGACTAGTAATGTACTCAAAATGATCTTACGTAATAAATACCACAGAATTAATAATAGTACTAATTAGGTACTTGCGTAACAACTACTGATATTAAAACTATACTGATTTACATATATACATACATACAATCAAGCATTTATCCCCGTTAGGCATAGGTGAATTTACACCCATATTTCGCCAATAATTAAATTCGGTCCCACATAATAGGAAGCCTATTGACGTCTTCCGGGCACTATTGTTGAATCGAGCCATGGATCTGAGACTGAGTCTGGGCTAGATATATCTGTCTGATGTTGAACACTGTTATATCTTAGTCGCCTTGTACGACACCGCATGGGATGAGATGGGGTGGTCCAAATCAAAATTCTACTCTGCCGGTAATTACTGTTTTATTGATTTAAATTGTATTATTATCCGAGCTATAGGTGTGTATCAGAACGATCAATCAAAAAGAAGGGGAGAATATCAAGGTATTTAGATCATTTTGAATACTTTGCTAGTCAAGATTGATCTGTTTTTTTTTTATACCATTTAGGTGGCAGACAATCGCACGCCCCACCTGGTGGAAAGTGGTTACCGTGGCCTATGGACGTGTGCAACACCAGAGAAGCCACACTCGCGCTGCCAACCGGACAAAGCAGGACAAGCCATTAGTCATACCACTGACAGTACAAATTCTCCAGTGAGCTCTGGCTACCCTACTCACCGCTGGGAACACAACACGAAGTTATTATATATTATTCTGTAGGGCGGAGGTACTTCCCCAGTCGGACTGCTCAATTGGGCGGAAATACCGCCGTGTCCTACCTCCTTGTAATTTACTGTACCAGAAAATATGCGAAACCTTTGCGCTGTTTAAATTTTAATCTACTCATAATATCAACTAAACTGTGGTGGTTTCACTCCGTAAAACTAACTTTGAAACGCGTAATTCCCACAACTATCTCATCCCTATCAGAGTTTTGAGTTTTTAAACTAGTACAGATAACGACAAAAGTAGCTTAGTTAAATCTAATTTTGTGATTACTTCTCCTTCATCTTAGCGTCGCATTCGATGCTTTCGTCTTGGAATCTGGGGTCCACTTTACCAGAATAACTGCGAATTTGGCTGAAATTCGATATTTTCCAAGAAGCGACTGCTATCTGACCTCTATAACCTAAAGACGATATCGAAACATTGCAGCTAGTCCAATTGTAGGATTTTTTAGGGCACCAACTCGTAACGACTGTCATAGATGTTCGTATGGCATTGGTCTGGTCGTGCTCTCCGAGGCACGACCAGACCAATGCCCATATTCATGCATACAAATATTTGCACTGATCGGGGATCGAACCTGCGCCTCACGCGTAGCAGCCGTGTTCACTTCCACCACGTCACAGAGGCTGTCTCTCAATTCTGTGATTACTCTTAGCTCTTAGACCTTTCATGAAATAGTAAACAAAACATTAAATATATCATCAACTTCATCTGAATTATAAAACTACTCATTTAACAATTTTATTGATTTATTTCAATATAAAAAAAATGTAGATATTTTAGTAGTAATCAACTTTTGTCACTGACTATACAATCATGTAATGCAGATAAATTTTGTGGTCTTCGTTTTACGAACGAATTTTTTTACTAACCGAGCGATCAAAGCGTCTCCTTTCGAGAGCTTGTTTTCATGTTGCATCAGTCCGAGTGTCGCATATAGTTTCAGAAAAAAATACTAGCGGAAATTTCGTTTCATTTCTTGTTAGTTGCCATCTTGTTTTTTTATGTTTGTTAGGTAGTAGAAGGGTGGGCGAGTGATGCTCTCAATAAGTGGAAAAGTTTATTGCAGCGCTTCTTATTGATTTTTAATGTCTTTGTTTGTCGCACCATTAAGACCTGGAACTCATTACTAGCTCATGTGTTTCCTTCTTCCTGCAGTCCCAGGTCCTTGAAGCAGTATGGGGAAAAACATATGATGAGGCCGTGAAGCAGGGTGTCACCGTTGTAACATGGTATATGTATGTAATGGTGACCTTGTTTTTTTTTATATAGGACACATCAACTTGACTTCACCTCGCCTGATGGTAAGCTAAAGGCAAAGTCTCAGGAAAGAGGGTCACCATTACAGACACTAAGTGTTACAATGGTGACACTCAGCTTGGCGGCCTCATCAGATGCTTTTTCAACCTGTCAAGAGCATCTAGTAGGTATTTCGCGGAGCCATACCAGAGATGCGAGCAGTATTCCACGCAGGAGCGAATTTGTGTCTTATAGAGAACACACCGCTGCTCCGGTGTGAAAAAACGTGTTTTCTGAGAATTTGCCATCAGCTTAACATCAGGCGAGGCAAAGTGTAATTGACGTGTCCTATATAAAAAAAATCCACGAACAGCTTATTGCCGTGACGAATAAATAAGCTGATAGCAAATATGATTTTTTGATAGAGTAATATTAGTGATGCAACTGTAATAGAGTACTTTTGAAGGCGCTAGCGATGCATGCAGATGATGTTCCATCTTGACCTACTCGCGTATCACCCCACTGCACGCCTCAGAGATATGAAATTTAGTTTAATATAAAAGTTGAATAGTCATACGATTAATTTCCATTCTCTTTAGAAAGAAAGACAGAAAAATATTTTATTCAAGCCCCACACAGCGGGCACCCCACCAAATACAAACAGGTAGGCAATTCAACAATTAGTAGGTAGATACATCAAATCAAAACAGTAGGCACATTAAAATTAAACTACGGGTGCAACACTCCACACTATGCGAACCCAAATAGGAGTACTTATTACTTTTTGCTTATATGTTCCCTTTTCATTATGCTCTAAATACTTTGCCCACCTTTTTAGTCCTAATTTGTCCAGTAGGTAAGCCGTAAACGGACGTATGCAATGTAGTCATCCCAAGAACACTTTTGTCAAATAGAAAAAGTTTGCGTTTCGTAATACAGCAACGAAACTTCGGATTATATGGTACCGCAGAAGTTTGGTAGAAGGTGCGCAGATGTTGATCAGTGTTGTCATCAGCTGGAGTTTTGCCAACACCCATCCGTATTTATATTAGTTTCGAAACAAACGGACAACAGAATACGACACTACTACAAAATTTGCTGACCAAACACAGCAGTGTATTTGTGGTTATATTCTTATACCATTCTCCGAATCGACGATAAAATGTTATAGTAGAAAATGTTAGGTCTTGAAATTTATATATTTTAAAGTAATTAGTGTGCTAACTATACAAATCTATTAAGATTAGAAAAAGTGAAAACAAGCACGGGACCCGAACCCGCGTTTAGTCAGTTACATGTAGTAATGACCACTGAGCTACAGGGCCTAGAGCATTCGAAATTTTCGTATGCAACCATCTTGAATTTTTGTTTCATCTGAGCATACACCTTTTCCAAATCTAAACCGATAATTTAGATTTGTTTGAATACGATTTCAATTTTATTTTTTATATTTATAAAAGTAGAGGTGCAATCGGTTCTTCATATTCTTTTTTTACGAGGGAGGCTGTGATCCGATCCTCTAATACTGAGAGCAGTATCGGATCACAGTCCCTATCGTAGAAGCTAAGTTACGTGACATCAGGAGGAAAAAATATAGGAGAGCGAACACTGACTTCATACACGTAAGCAAGAACTGAAATGTATGAGGCCACGGGCCAAGCCAATCTCTCTAGTGAGCTGTTACACCTTCTGGTTGAAGTATAAGGCCTGACATAGACTGTTCTATTTAGATTAGGTGGTCAGACGTCAGTCGCTCCTATACAAGTCCTACAAGACAACTCAAAAGGAGATCAAGCAGTAAATGTACCTCGGGCCTGAGGTGAAAGCTTCAGACACAACCAGGAATAGCACTCAAGATTTTAGTAATTAAATTACAGATCAGGCGCCTACACCTTCGAGGATTTCCGGCGTGAATGCTTATAGAGATTAGTATTTAACCAAATGACATCCTAAATCACATAAGAAACGTTATTTTGTATCATCGTCGGAACTAATGCTATATTTGGCTTACAATTTAATCTACGCCCGTATAAAATCCTTATGGTTAATAGTTCATTTTTCTGCCTGCACCTATCTCAATGCATCTCTGCATCACTCTAAAGTAGACTGTCAAATAATGCCTTTGACATTAAGTCCGCCTTTGTATAAATACACTGTGCATGAAGTTTAAATAAATGAAATGTTAAAAAAAAACGATTTCACCAATTTTTCCTTGGATATCTCTAACTGGTTGAGACGGTCAGGTAGCAGTCGCTTCACGGAAAATGTAGAAGTTCACACGCACAGTTAGACTGGATAGCCGACACTCAAAGAAAGGGATGATGATGAAGATGATAATGCACTTAGAGACCAATTCTCGTAGAATGACGAAAAAAGTTCAACACCCTCGAAATCTAACGAATAATGTCCACAAAAACGAAAGCTACTCATACAAAACTTTTATATTAAATCTATTTTGGTAACAAAACAGGGCTATTATATAACAAGTATGATGAAGTGGGGTACTGTACACTAAGCATCATATTTTGCAGAAACCATCTCCCCAGGACGTTCCTAAATTTATCTTTCTGGAAAGAAAATCACGTGAACCTGCCCTTGGGAAATATAAGAAGATAAATTGTCAAACGGTCAGGTTCTGTAGACATTTGAAAAATGGATTTTTTAACCTATGTTTAGTTTTTTTTTGACACTACATGGACCTAGATTAGATTAAAAGCATTGATTCCATAGAGGATACAATACAGTGTTTGACATTTATGATGTGACTTGATTAAAGAAATACTAATCTCTATGGTGGCGCGTGGCCACGTGCGGTAGTGGACTGTATTGCGGGGAAGTAGCTAACTGTTCCATTGACGCTTTACACACAAAAGACAGGTGATCGGGTTGCCGCGGGCGTGATCCAAGCAATGAATGCAACCCGAGAAATTAGGAGAGGATGCACTAACCTTCACGACACACGTGTTTTCATCGCAGCCGGTACACGGACCTTCTCTTCTTTGCTCAGGAGCTGCCGTCAGCATCACTAGATCACTTGAGGAACACACGAGAGGCACAATCCGATCGGTACAAGTCTATGAAATGGTAAAAATGTAACAAATATTATCCATTTTTGAGAGACGCGAGCGCGGTCCGTCTTTACGCTGGCTAGTTCAAAGCGGGAGTGAGCGTCTATATCTCACAAATGGCGGACGGAAGCTATATCTAGTACTATTCTATGGTTAGTGCGGGAGGGGAGACGGGTATAAAAGGAGTGTGTTTCCGCGTCAAGAAATACAGCTTCTACATCGGCGCAACCATTCCCCCCGGCTTGAAGGGTTACCTTCGAAACGACAAATGCGAAACAAATCTAAAGTCTAATCTAAATCTAGGTTTGGGAAACAACAACTAAAATATAAACCTAGATTGGAGCTCGTGCCTACTGCTGGCTAGGCAGAGGGCAGAGGCGAACAAACAACACAACGCAACAGTCTCGACCAAGACGAGACGCGATTAGCCAACAACAAAATAAGGGTCTCTTCACGTGGGACCGACACAACAAGCGAGTGCTTCTTCTCCTCGGGTAGTTCGGAAACCATAGTGGGATTGAATTGACTAACTGGCCACTTATCTAACGCGGCATGAATCCAGGACGGTCCACCAAACCACAACGGGTGATCCAAAATTTGCGAAGGAAGCAATCCACGAGAGAGACAATCGGCTGGGTTGTCGGTGCCAGCAACGTGAAAGAGATTATGTGGCGCCAATTCAGATTGAATTTTGCCACTCTATTAGCGACGAATGTGTCCCAACGATGGGGCGAAGAGTGGGCCCAACACAAAGCGACTGTTGAGTCCTAAAGCTAAAAAATTACTAATATTAATGCGAAAATTTACAATTATGTCATTAAGCGACACGGAAGTGCCAGTCTTAGCACTGCCATCCAAAACTACACGGAGTTTTAGTAGTAAGCTTATCTTCTCTAATAACTCCGCGGTGCGGGATAATGTACGAAGGCTGGGTCCCGCCAGTGTCCGCAGGCGCAGGTGAGATGTAACCTTTATCTAAATATTCGTTAACAACCTCATCATAGGCCCGCTTCGACTTTGGGGACGCCTGCATCTTTCGTTCCAAACAAAGAAAGCGTTTTTCAGCGGATACACGGGAGCCACCGAGCGAAAACTTGCGGATGGTAGACTCCAGTGGCGGCTCGACGGTGCAACAGAACGAAGCAGTCGAGTGACTAAAACTATCTATAGAAGCGGGTGCGGAACCAATTATAACAAAACCAAGAACTGTTTCCAGTGCGTGCGGAGCGGGGTACGTCGGTCCCCCTTGAACCTTACGTGATAACTGGAGGTGCGGGAGAATCGAAGCGCCGATCAATATATCGACGACTCCAGGAACAGCGTAAGTCTCATCTGCTAAAGGCAAGTCTTTAAATTTCGTTAATAAAGACGTGTCAACCGGGACGGTAGGCAACTGTTCAGCTATTCTATCTATAACGAGCGAATCCATGTCAAACCAAATATTATTATTAAAACGAGATCTAAACCTTGTTTTAACGGTGCCACGAACAGCTGACTGTAAGCTTCCAAAACCCTTCACCACTGAGCGGGTCGAACGCCTATCAACATTGAAACCAAGACGCCGACAACAATCTTGAGTAATAAAATTACTTTGCGAAGCGCCATCTAACAGCGCTCGAACAATGCGCGGCTTACCTAATGCATCAACAATAACAACGCGAGCGGTCGCAAGACACACAGTAGTGAGTGCAGCACTAGCGGAGAACGAACACAAGGTGACGTCATCCGTGGTCACCGGGCGGGCCGGAGCGCGCGCGAGCGCGGGCTGCGGTGTGTCACCGCTCGACGAGCCAACTGTGCTCACATTGGATGCAGCATTACTATTCTCAAAATGAAGTAAAGTGTGGTGTCTCGCTTGACACTTGCGACAACTATTTCTACTATTACATAAAACAACGCGGTGTTTAGTACCGAGACAATTAAAACAAAAATTATTAGCGCGAACAAATTTATAACGATCACTAGGCGACAATTTCAGAAAACCAGGACACCTGTACAGTTGCGAATGATGAGTGCTACACAAAGAGCAAACAGGTGATTGTACATGTGCTGGTGCGGTACTAACATAAGTATGAGTTGACCTCAGCGACTTCGATGACGCATCTACTTTGCGTGCAGAATCAACAACTATCTTCGCGCCTTCATGTTTCGATGAAGAGCGTTGCAATACCTTTATATGCTCGCGAACAAAACTTTCTAAGTCTTCGAACTTAGGAATCTTATTGCCGCGATGATCCGACTCAAACAAACGAATGGTTTCGGAATCTAATTTCCTTAAACCCACATACAAAAATACGAAGTCGCAGAGGTCATCGATCTTTAGGTTCTTTACGGCGCGAACAGCTGACGCGAAAGTATCTAGAAATTTCTCTAAGTTTTGATCGTTACATGCCGTAATAGATTTCAAATCAAACATCTGATCTAAATAGGCGTTAGCTACCGATCTTTTATCCTCATACCTAGCTTTCAAAGTATTTAAAATTAAATTATAATTCTCGGCACTAAACGTAATTCCAGCGCAAACGGTTATAGCTTTACCAGTCAATTTTTCAACGAGATAATGCAATTTTTCGTGATCTGTCAACGAATCGTTCTTATCTATTGTATTCTCAAAACTATCTATAAATAGACACCAATTGCGAATGTTACCACCAAATTCGGGTATTTGAATTGGTGGCAACTTAGGTCGGTCGCGAGTGGGGTTGGGTAGGTCAGCCGGTTTCTCCAAACTCCTAGCGACGCGTTTGATACGACAATACAAATCGTCAAACGACGACAAGGCTTGATAACTCACTGAGTAATCGGGATTCAAATTCAACTCTAAAACGTTGATGTCATGTACTAAGGTTTCGAAATCCGCGCGTAGACTATCTAAGTTTTCTATAGAACACAAGAACGAATCTCTGATGACCAAATCAGAGGTTTTAAGTGCATTATCATAAATCGATTGTACGCGAGAGTAAATCATTTCTTTTTTAGCGTATAAAAGTTTCAATTGAACCTTACCGGTCTTATCAACCTTTGGGGACATGTTTACAATTAAATCTCAAACTAAAGTGCGGTAAACAACAAATATGAAATGACTTAATCTTAGCGTTACAGAGCAGCGAGGCGGCGCGAGCGATACTCGGCAGGTAGGTAGGTAATTACAACTGTGAATGCACGCTTGAACAAACGCGCATAGCAACAAGGTCGTACCTACGCGATGGTCGCTGTCTAGGTTCAACTATTATTTCAGAGATTAAGTATTGCGTAATATCTATTCAAATTAAAATACTTTCGTATGAATTGGAATGAGGTACAACCACGTGTCTACCCACGCAGGTACCAGGCAAATACGACGTAATTGAAAAAAAACAAAACAAAGCCAAATGCGTTAGGTATTACACTGTGCCTATGCACTAGGGTGTCTAGTATACCTAAGATCTAAGCCTAAACGCCTAGATGCGGGGTTTTCTACTAAAATAACTAGGTATTTAGGCGCGGTGCGAAAATTGCGAACTACGATTAAGTGTTGATATGATACCTAACCTATGTATGTACCAGGTAGGTACTATGCGAGCCAGCGGCGAACGGACAACAAATCTAATCCTAAGTGTCTGGATGCGGGGTTTTCTACTAAAATAACCAGGCACTTAGGTGCGGTGCGCTTATTCCCATTAGAATAATAACAAAATACGAACTACGGCTAAGAATCCGGCTCGATCCGGACCATAAAATGGTGGCGCGTGGCCACGTGCGGTAGTGGACTGTATTGCGGGGAAGTAGCTAACTGTTCCATTGACGCTTTACACACAAAAGACAGGTGATCGGGTTGCCGCGGGCGTGATCCAAGCAATGAATGCAACCCGAGAAATTAGGAGAGGATGCACTAACCTTCACGACACACGTGTTTTCATCGAAGCCGGTACACGGACCTTCTCTTCTTTGCTCAGGAGCTGCCGTCAGCATCACTAGATCACTTGAGGAACACACGAGAGGCACAATCCGATCGGTACAAGTCTATGAAATGGTAAAAATGTAACAAATATTATCCATTTTTGAGAGACGCGAGCGCGGTCCGTCTTTACGCTGGCTAGTTCAAAGCGGGAGTGAGCGTCTATATCTCACAAATGGCGGACGGAAGCTATATCTAGTACTATTCTATGGTTAGTGCGGGAGGGGAGACGGGTATAAAAGGAGTGTGTTTCCGCGTCAAGAAATACAGCTTCTACATCGGCGCAACCACTCTATATACATAACATAACATAAACTCACGCCTATATCCCCAAAGGGTAGGCCAGAGGTGTTAGCACCCATATTTTGCCAGTTTATGTTTAGATCCCAATGTAGTGAGTGGCGAGCCTATTGCCATTAACCGGGTACTTATAAACCTGCGATAAATACACACATAACTTTGAAAAGCATTGAAAAGTCATTGGTGTGTGTCATGGTAAAACCTGGGATCGAACCCGAGACCTCGTCTCAGCAGTCCATTACCCATACCACTAGGCTACCGCGGTACAGTCTCTATATACCTACGTACATATTCATACCAGGTATGAATATGTACGTAGGTATATAGAGACTGTCCTGTCAGCTCTCGTAGGGGCAAGCAGAGGTGTACTATAGACAACTAATATGTAACTTGATCATTATTATTTTCATGTTGTTCCCGCTTGCATCGGAAGCTTTTAACTTGAGCCCTGTAACCGCATACACCTTCACCTCCTTTTGATTTCAATTTTTACCATAGCAACTGACATCTGATCCTCCAACCTCATTCTAAAATCATACGCCAAGGTTTCGTCTATCAGTCAGAAGGTGTACTGGTGATTTTGAGTTGGCTCCAAAAACCTTTGTGGATTCCATTTTAATTAGTATTCCTAAATAAGGACGTAAAGATTACGGCAATAGACTCACCCCTACTACGTGGGACCGAATTCACTGATTGGTGAAATGTGAGTGTTAATTCTATAAATATATGTATGTAAGATTATATACATATAACCGCAGAATACCACGAAAGCGTTACCAAAAGTAAATACGTAAAATATTTTTTTACATTTCTATTCCAAAATATGCCCCAAAATAAATGCTTGAAAATAAGTACCGCCTTAAATCAAATACTGTTGGCCCCTAAAGTGGCGTAAAGGCATTACAGAGTAAAGCCGGGCATAAAACTTAGTTATCCGCAACCACTGCTGACTGCCAAACCTTGTGTGTACGTGATCAGCATCGAACACTGGCCCTTAGCTGACTGACAGTATTCGATTCGTTACGACACTATCGATAATTCGGTTAACGAAAATCTCGAATCGAAATTTGGAGTTATCGAAACTTTTGTCGTCTTCAGTTTTGATTACACAGAAATATATTAGGAGTGAACGGCTATAAATAGTATTCAACTGCATGTTACAAATGCAGAACTTCTCACTGTAAATAAATACTCTCGAGATATAAGAAATACCTCTATTTTTCAAATTCAATTCTCCATTTTTTTTTCAACGGTTAATATACAATATGGCATATTTACGGCATTTTTAACGATAATAATAAATAAATATGATACGACATTCAACATAACGCTATCTGCTAGCTTGTGTTATGGGATCTAGAATGCGGATAAAGATACTTAGATACATTTTTTTGTAAATACATACATACTATATATAGAAACACCCAGACCAATGCAAATATACATATTCATGCATACAAATATTTACACTGAGCGGGAATCGAACCTGTGCCCCCTGCATAGCAGTCGAATGCTCTACCGCTACGCCAACGATGTTATTACAAGTCAGTCTTGTTATTACAAGTACTGAGTAAGTCTTCGAAAGTTCCCGTCTGAAGGGAATTGTCTAAAAAGTTGCTTGCACTAACATGGCTGTTCCATTCTTACATATTTCTGTGTTTGATTAACTGTTAATTAATTTACTGTGCTGTTTTTTTATACCACTTAGGTGGCAGACAAGCACACGACCCATCTGATGGAAAGCGGTTACCGTGGCCTATGGACGTGTGTAATACCAGAGAAGCCACACTCGCGCTGCAAACCCTGTAAGCACAGAATCTCTTTGTCGTCAGTGTAGAGGACAAAGCAGGACAAGCGTTTAGTCATCCCACTGACAACACAAATTCTCCAGTGAGCTCTGGCTACCCTACTCACCGCTGCGAACTAAATACGTAGTTATTATAACCGCGATATTCTGTAGGGCGGAGGTACTTCCCCAGTCAGACTGCTCAATTGGGCGGAAATACCGCCGTGTCCTACCTCCTGTTTATTATTGTTATGTTAATTGTGACGATGGTGATCGCGAGTAAATTATAAGAGAGAGAATGGACAACCCGGTAGGGGTCGATGTAGATATACGTATGTTAATAAGATCGAAGGTATTTTAAAGAAAGGACACGTCAAAGTACCCGAAACCGGCAAGCATGTATGAAAATAATTATGAAAGTTAAAGAAGCGAAAGATGTATGCCAGGATCATGGCAAGTGGAAAACCGTAGTCTCTGCCTACCACACTGGAAAAAGGCGTGACTGTATGTATATTGACGACCTCCGTGGCGTAGCGGTAGAGCATTCGACTGCTATGCAGGGGGCGCGGGTTCGATTCCCGCTCAGTGCAAATATTTGTATGCATGAATATGTATATTTGCATTGGTCTGGGTGTTTCTATGTATAATATGTACGTATTTACAGAAAAAATAAAGTATCTAAGTATGTTTATCCGCATTCTAGATTCCATAACACAAGCTAGATAAGCTATGCTTACCATGGGTCTAGATAGCGTTGTGTAGAATGTCGTGGAAGGTTTATTTATTTATTTATTATTTATAAGAAACACGTGATAATCTTCATGTGAATGTTGTCCAGCTGACATTAATAAGTCTAACATTAGTTTCTAATAAGGAACTGTGAATATTATTGGCTTACACATTGTTGATGTCTTTTTTATTGTGCGCATAATCCCCTCGTATACCACACCACCAGCGCCGGTGAGGGTTATGTCGAACTTGAACCGACTAAAACGCACGCTCACTGTGTGGGCCGCAGGTTGCCGGTGGTGAGATCATCGGAGACATAATCCTCACACGTCGGCCGGCCCAGGACAGTCTCTTCTGACATGGCTCTCTTCAAGTGTGGGGACCACGGAGTTCCCATCTCGCCTCCGTGCGCCGCGGTCTGCTTTTGCTAGGGTGACAAGCGGCACCACCCGTCACCTGGGGGCCCGCGCTCATGTTGGTGATGTCTGTAATGGTCACCCTTTATCTGATTTGTGCTTTGCATTGGCGAGGTGAAGCCACGTGTGTATTGACGTACACACACCCATAACTTCCGAATAACTGCACCAAATTAGTTAAATTATAATATTTTTGACTTTCCTTGTTGGCAGGAGAAGGTTTGCAATAACTATGAAAAAATAATAAAAAAATTCGTCTCGAAAAAATCGCGTATTTGAAATTAAACGCAGGCAGAATCGTCGTCAATCGCTAGTTTAATATAAACTTCAAGTTAATATCTTTACCATTCCTCTGAATAAAGAAATCTTGACGGACTGTCAAAATGATAAGGGTCCCGTTTTTTATCTTGACAAACAACTCTTTCAATTTCAACGGATATTGAAATGCCGAAGCTTCCCCCAAATTAGTTGCCATTGGTTACCATTTTTCAGAAAATTTTAAAGAATTGCGGAACGCGAAAATACCAGCCTAATAAACATATTTCAAGATATTCTAATTTGCAAAAAGCGCTTTATTTTAAAAACCTACTAAAGAGAAGGAATAATGTTATTTTTAAACTTTCGCGGTGTGAATTCATAATTATACTAAGTATCGGGACTTCTCGCGAATTATATTTTGGAACTTACTATTTCTGCCGACGTTTCGGATGCGTTGCAGCACCCGTGGTCACGACTTGACTAGTCTTCGAGCGTCGAGATGTATGCGGGGAACATTTTTTGAGCGCCTACCCACCATTACACTTATTATAAATGGTTAGGCTGGCGACACACCACACTCACTATGTCAGTTTTTAACGGCACTGTGTTTTTTGGTTTTAGTATCTTAATCACTGGATTCCACGTTCCGGATAGCTTGAATCCATCTTCCCTATTGAAATTTTTATATTTTTTGATTTCAATGGCTTCACGCACAATCCGTGAATAGTAGTGGCGATCAGTGGAGAGGACTTTGGGTCGATGAAGCTCAATCCAGTGATTGGTACCCGACTCAAGATGTTCTGCTACTGCCGATTTGTTGAACTGACGGTTTTTCACAGCTGCGATATGTTCTCTGACTCTCTCTGCAATGGTTCGCTTGGTCTGGCCTATGTAGGAACTACCGCAGCTGCAATCCACTTTATAAACACCCGGTGTTTGTAGAGGTATGACGTCCTTCGATGTTCGCACGTATTTCGCTACTTTGGCGAACGGTTTAAAAATCGTCTTGATGGAAAACTTCCGTAAGCAAGATCCGATTTTGTCCGTTACACCTTTCACATACGGCATGTATGCCGGTTGGCGGTCAACACCCAGCAACATCTTCCTCGGTGCACGTCGCGGCTTTCTAGCACTCGTACCATACCCGTTCACCTCAAGAACCTCCTGAACATGATCTAACTCCTGCTGTAGGTGCTCAGGGTCACACAGGTCATTAGCTCGCTTGATGAGCGTCGAACTTACGGATTTTAAGTGAAGTGGGTGATGATGCGAGGAGGCGTGCAGGTATCTATCTGTGTGAGTGGGTTTACGATACACAGTGTGGGCCAAGGAGCCATCAGTTCTCACCATCAACTTTATGTCTAAAAAAGATAATGTTCTTTTGTTCTCAATCTCATACGTAAACTGTGTCTTCACATGTAATGAGTTGAGATACTCAGTAAAGCGAACCACCTGCTCCCTGTTGCCCTTGAATATACAAAATATATCATCTACGTACCTTTTCCATAGCCTAATTTGGGCGTGGGCGTTCTGAAACACCATTTCCTCAATATGTTCCATCCAGATATTAGCCACGACTGGTGCCAAAGGGCTGCCCATGGCGACGCCGTTTATCTGGAGGTAATTTTGACCATGGTAAAGGAAGTAGTTCCCTTCTAGGCAACTCTGTAGCAGTGTCGCATAACTATCCGGTAGACCATTATCCTTCAATTTAGTTCCAATAATCTGCAGACAGTCTTGTAATGGAACATTGGTAAATAACGACTCAACGTCAAAACTTACCAGAAGCTCATCTGGTTCCAATCTAACGTCTTTGATTATGTCCACAAAATGGCGAGAATCTTTCACAAAAGATGGTGTTTTTCCCACTAATGGCTGCAGTGCTTTAGCAATGTGTTTCGCTAGTTCGTACGCTCGAAGACTAGTCAAGTCGTGACCACGGGTGCTGCAACGCATCCGAAACGTCGGCAGAAATAGTAAGTTCCAAAATATAATTCGCGAGAAGTCCCGATACTTAGTATAATTGAGAAGGAATAAATTAACCTGGTATTTAATGATATCAAAATTTGCAAATCATTTCGGTTAAGATAAGAATAGTTAGCATACTAAATGCTTTAAAATTTTAGTCATAAAAAATAATTGTTCAAAAATGATTGCAACATCATTCATTGGTGCTAATAGTTGATAAGAGTATCGGTAGATGGCTCCTACCATCGCCGTAAGACGGATATATGTTTAAATACCACTTAGGCGGCAGACAAGCTCACAGCTCACCTGATGTAAAATGGTTACCGTGGCCTATGGACGTGTGCAAAACCAAGGGAGTCACACTTGCGCTGCCAACCCTGTAAGAATATAGAGTTTCTGTGCCGTCAGCATAAAAGACAAAGCAGGACAAAGCTTTTGGTCTTCCCAAGTCTTCCTTTGTTCTCAATATGTGTAAAAAAAGAACCTAATTACTAATAATACCTTTATATTATTTAATTTAGTTTTCTTTTTTTTTAAGGATTTTTGAACCGAAATATAAATATTCCCTCTAACCTCTCCAGCTAAGTTAAATTGTTTGTGTTAGGAGTGGGTTTACGTCGGTAATGCAATGACCAGTATTAAAACCTGGTACCTCTCGATCGTAAGGTAGCTCCTTAACCACTAAGCAACACTTTATTATCAATTAATATTATTATAATTACGAATTTATTATTCAAGGCTTTTTTTTCTGTAGCGCACTGTCGCGTCTCTGATTAGTGCATAAATGATAACGGTCGTCATTTTCAATTCAGGACGAAATATCTATAGTTTATTATGTATAGGCCGCGTGGTTCCCGGCAGAGTAGAATTTGGACCACCCCATCTCTTCCCATGTGGTATCGTACAAGGCGACTAAGGGACAGGTCTGTTTAACATCGGACAGATATATACAGCCCAGATTCAGCCTCAGATGCATGGCTCAAGTCAACAATAGTAACCGAAATAGCTATAGGCTTACCCCCTATAACGTGGGACCGAATACAATTATTGGTGAAATGTGGGTGATAATTCACCTCTGCCTAACCCTCCGGGGATAAAGGCGTGATTATATGTATGTATATGTTATAATATATCATTGACATATACTGACATATGCATACATAAACTGACATATTTATCATCCAGTCTATTTTAGTATGTCGTTGAACCCAACTTTTAAGTACATTATCGTTATACAAAGATAAGTTTTTTACGATAAATTGATACCATCTCCTACCCTGATTCTCGACGTCAAATTAATTCCAAATCTCCTACATCAACATCACATATACACTGTCATTATGAAACGAAGAGCTACTTAAAATATCTCATTGGGGGGCAATATTTTCTTCACTTTGTGCCTACAGGGTGGGTGCTTATCAACCCCTGGCATTTCTACACCCCTACAAAGGCCTACTAAACGCCTATTCTTGTGAATATACTTAATGTCGAGACCTTCCTAATTAGAAATTCCTTAACATTTTTCTCCTTACGTTTTTATATGTTAAGTCTTGTGGAGTAAGATAAGTAAAAAATGGAGGCGGACTGTCTAAATTGTTTTCTATTTATAGTTTAAGTAATCTTATGAATATCTTAGAAAGTAATTATAATAATATTTTTTATTTTCAATAAGCAAATACACTTTGTCTGTTACTATCAAACATATAAGCACTATATAATATTTAGCGTGCACATTTTTTTGGAGACAGAGTGAACGTCTATGCCTGTGCTAGTATCAACTTAAACACCAACTGTATTAAAGTCAAATTCATTGTATACTATACTACTAACTCTGTCTGTCTGTATTTCTGTTTTTTTTTTAATCTAGGACCCACCAACTTGATTTCTCCTCGCCTGATGGTAAGCTAAAGGCAGTCTCAGGAAAAAGGGTCACCATTACAAACACTAAGTAATGTTACAATGGAGGCACTCAGCTTGACGGCCTCATCAGATGCTTTTTCACGCCCCGCTTAAAGGACCCAGTCTGTCTGTATGTTACGCTTTCACGCTTAAACCACTGACGCGATTGCGATGAAATTTGGTACACGGGTAGATAGACCTTGGGAAAGGAAAAGGCCTTATTTTGTCGCCATAACCGACACCCACGAGGGCGAGAACGAGAAAAACTGCAAGTTAAAATAAAACTTGCAGAAAAATTATGAAATGAACGTAATGACAAATAAACATCTAGTTATTTTTCCAAATGTACACTCAAGTACGTAATTTTTAACAAGTTGTATATTTAAACAGTAGAACTAACTGAACATTTTCTCTGTATAAAACGTTCTGAGCAGTGTAATGTGTACAAAAGGTCGACATAAGGCTTGGCTTGGAACGTCGCCAAACAACCGCGGTATGCACTTGTGTAAAAACTTTTATTATTGTTAGTTATTCACAAGTTATTGTTGGGTTTTCAAGTTTTTCTTTTACCTACTAATAATGGATACAAAATATATCTCTCGTGTAAGAAACAGTGAAGTAGTTACATATTTTTTTAGGTTTAGTCTTGCGTTGCATTTGGAATCGTATTATTCCGATCAAAATTATTACAAAAACGGATTCGGACGAAACCCATATTCCTACAAAAAAAAAAAAAAAAAATTACCAAAAAATAGAAAGGGTACAATAATTTGCATTCAGCTTGGTAGGAATCTTCAAAAAACTATAATAAACAAATCATTGATTCAATTCGTCGAAAAATATAATACTCGGGGTAATAATAATAATAGTAAATAAATATTCTACAACATTTCACATATCGCTATCTTAGATAGATAGATAGATAATTCTTTATTGTACACCAACAGATTTACAGTAGGACAAGTAGGTAGCATGTTGACAGTTCAATGTACAATGGGCGGCCTTATCGCTGAAGCAATTTCTTCCAGCCGACCTTGGGATGGACAGTAATGTTATAAAATAAAAAATATGGTATAGATAGATTATTAAAAACAAAAAAAACCCATGTTAAGCATAGTTTAACTAGCTTGTGTTACGGAATCTAGAATGCGGATACATAGAAACACCCAGAGCAATGCAACTATATATTCATGCATGTTCATTCATGCATGCGGCTTCGATCCCCGCTCAGTGCAAATATTTGTATGCATGAATATGGGTATTTGCATTGGTCTGGGTGTTTCTATATATAATATGTATGTATTTACAAAAAAAAAGTATTTAAGTATGTTTATCCGTATTCTAGATTTCATAACACAAGCTAGTAAAACTATGCTTACCATGGGTCTAGATAGCGTTGTGTAGAATGTTGTAGAATATATCATACAAATATTTGCACTGAGCGGGAATCGAACCCGCGCCCCTAGCGTATGAATGTCTTAGCCTGTCGCAGTCCACTGCTTGACATAGACCCATAACATTGAGATCTTGGGAGGCTCTAACCTTTCCAGGCTAGCCAGACGGGTGGGAACAGGGTTTTATTTCGAGTTTTCCTTCTCTCGCAGTGATATCGTCAGTGCAGTTTTATGTTAGTCGCTTCTTACGACACCCTTCGAATGAAATGGGTTGGTGAAACTTGTATTCTTTCTCCGTTACCACGCGGATATGGGATAACAATACACTAAGTCTTATCATAAAATGTCTCAGACATAGTTAAGGATCATGCAATTATTCTATAAAATCAAGTGAAAGGCTAGCTCGCGCAGTAATGGTTCCGTACGAAACTGAATCGAATACGAAAGGAAGGTACTTCTAGAAGGACACGGCGGTGTTTCCGCCCAATTGAGCAGTCCGACTGGGGAAGTACCTCCGCCCTATAGAATACCGTGGCCATAATAACTTCGTATTGTGTTCCCAGCGGAGAGTAGGGTAGCCAGAGCTCACTGGAGAATTCGTGGTGTCAGTGGGAAGACTAAAGGCTTGTCCTGCTTTGTCTTCTACACTGACGGCACAGAAACCTTGTGCTTACAAGGTCGGCAGCGCGAGTGTGGCTCCTCTGGTATTACACACGTCCATAAGCCACGGTAACCACGTTTCATCAGGTTGGCTGTGTGCTTGTCTGCCACCTAGGTGGTATAAAAAAATTAAAAAGCGAAAGGTGCAAATTTGTGTCACATACCTATACAGTAATATATTTTGATTGCATTGAATTAGTTGTTCAATTTTAGGGTACTTCCCGTCATAGCACAAGCAAAGAGAAAACATTGGAAACCTTAAACATACTCAAATGGACTTTAAATAACAATTTGTTCACTCAGGTGCGCAATGTGCATTAAACTTAATCCATGTCTAGTTACTATATAACAAATTTACATTCATCACAGATAAATGACAGTATAATTAAAAGTAGACAACTCTGAAGCATAGGCCGCATCCCCGGCATAATTCATACGCGAACTAATATAACACCGTTATATTAACTTAAAATGAGTATAGTGGCACAAGTGTAAGAGCCACGCGATTATCGAAAACTAGTGTTATATATTATTTTGAAATAGTTAAACTCTACCGCCTAGTGGTTTCTGGCAGAGTAAAATTAGGGCCACCCCATCTCTTCCCATGCGGTGTCGTACAAGGCGACTAAGGGATAGGGCTGTTTAACATCAGACCGATATATACAGCCCAGACTCAGCCTCAGATGCATCGCTCGAGTCAACAATAATGCCCGGAATACGGCAATAGGCTCACTCCCTATTACGTGGGACCGTATACAATTATTGGTGAAATGTGGGTGTTAATTCACCTCTGCTTAACCCTCAAGGGATAAAGGCGTGATTATATGTATGATTATATGTGGTTATACTCTATTTTTATTTACTTTTTTTTTGTATGTAAGTTATAATATTTGACATTAAAAGTACATGGTAATTTTTGACATGGTAATCTATATTAACATAATTTGAATTGTTAATAACAGGCATGAAATTAATAAATGTAATCTAATTTAATGTTGACATTTTAACTATAACTATATAATTTGTACGCCACAAATCTCAGAATATGATGAACCACATCACATGTAATGTAAATCATGTTATTATTATATCTGTACAACCATATTCACAAATATAAATTATTATTAATAATTTTTCTCTTTATTAAAATATGCAGCTTATAAATTATATTTATAAATACATATAAATTTTATATCTATTTATAAATATAAAAAAATAGTGATCCACAGGTATCGGGTACAGGGACCAAGCTACCGGTGGTTAGGGCTCCAGAGAAAGAAACTTCCGCACGATGCGCGCCGTGTCAAGAAGCACAGCCTTCTGCATCTGGTTCTTGACCCAACCATCTAACCCAAGCCTCTTTAGGTGCTATTATTATCTAGCTTGCTGCAAGTAGCATGCGGGTGAACCCGCGGGCATCAGTTTAGGTATATTAAAATTGAAATGCTAAAGAAAATTCTGCTATCTTCATTGTATGCTATGCGAAAATATGTTAAATAAATAATTTTATTCTAAATAAACGTTATACTAAACAAATAATAAATAGGCGCGTGGTATCCGACAGAGTAGAATTTGGACCAAGAATTTGGATCTCTTCCCATGTAGTACCGTATAAGGCGATTAAAGGATACGCCTATTTAACATCAACCTAATATAAATACGGCAACAGACTCGCCCCTTGTACCGAATAAAATTATTGGTTAAATGTGGGTTTTAATTCACCTCTGCCTAACCCTTTAGGTATAAAGGCATATTATATGTATGTATGTATGTGTACAAAACATGCGGAATTATCATTATGCGAAAGGTATTTATGCCAAATACAATCCTGCCATTTTAAGACTATGCCATTGATAATTCGGGTACACGATCATTCTGCCAAAATATGATTATATTAAATAAATAAAATGGCAAATAAATATGGCACACATGTGGCGTAAATGTGTTTTGCCAAATGTATTAGGAGGAGGTAGGACACGGCGGTATTGCCGCCCAATTGAGCAGTCCGACTGGGGAAGTACCTCCGCCCTACAGAATACCGCGGCTATAATAACTTCGTGTTGTGTTCCCAGCAGTGAGTAGGGTAGCCAGAACTCACTGGAGAATTTGTGCTGTCAGTGGGAAGACTAAAGGCTTGTACTGCTTTGTCTTCTACACTGACGGCACAGAAACTTTGTACTTACGGGGTTGGCAGCGTGACTGTGACTCTTCGGACTCTAATGGCCAATCTTCTATATCATAAAAGTATTTTACCGTAAAACTTTGCTATATAAGATTAAAATTATAGGCAAATACTTTGAAATGTCAACCGCAGACTTTTAAACAAATAACAGTATATAAGTAACCTAACAAAGGCATACTTAATCCTATCAAAAACATTGAAACCGCCCGCGGCATTCAGCCAAAGCATATTTAAAAAACCGAATTTCGCTCCAGCTCCGCCATTTTAGAACTCCGACCAAAGTTTCCATTTTAAAATTGGCCTGTGCCAGATGTCGCGAGCCAACTATAATTAGCTTAGCTTAATTCGCTTGAGCCTACAACTTGGGCCGCTGCGGTTGGTTGGCAGACTGCCAGTTGCCACAGCCTGCGGAAGCTGAGATACGACAAAAGAAATAAAGCGTCCCATTCGCTAGGGTGGGTAGGTAATGGTACTTTGAGATATATTTACAGACATTTGGCCGGTATTTAACATAGTAATTTGTAGAACTAATTCACGGGACTAATGTTTTTGTGCCGCTTAGACTGCGTAGTAAAGGTTGAAAGTGTAAATTATCTACTAAACTGAATTTACTCCTAGATATTAAATTTGTTATGGTGGCATTTCACATGGCTTTTTGTATTTGCATACTTGGCATACAATTACCATGTGTGAACTGTGTGTTTGACAAATCATTGACCTTATTGCCTATTTGACAAATATGGCCAATACCAAATACGTTCGATGTGATATTTGACAAATTTCGGAAATCTATCTTAAAATATGTAACAAATTATTCAATACCTGTTACAATTCATAATTTTCCTGTAAATCCTTATTAAATAAAAAAAAAATTCACTGAAGTGTGAGAAAAACGGTCGCTCACGTGACATTATGTGCATGACGTCAGTATATATTATCTACAAAGAGATCAACCAAAAGAAGTATCTTTCACGCTTAGTACAATAAAAAATCTCAATTGTATTTGTGAAAATAAAATATTTTATTTTTATCTTTTTTGTGAAATACATTTTGTCTACTTATTATTTACGCATAAACTATCATATTCAATACATTTCATATTTTTTTGTAATAATTGTCAAAAACCCAATTGATAAGTTCTTTAGTTTTTTTAATTCTGTATTGCCAGTAGACAAAATGTGACAATTCACATATTATTATAACACCTCTATAAAGTGATTACTTCTTTGTGAAGTAAATTGTATTTGTCTATATTAGTTACATACAATATACGCCCAATAGCAAACACAAATAGCAATGTGAAGCGCCACACAACTATAATACTTATAGTTTTTTTTTTAATATCCTACAACATTCTACACAACGCTATCTAGACCCATTAACTAGCTTGTGTTATGGAATCTAGAATGCGGATAAACGTACTTAAATACTTTTTTTTTGTAAATAAATACATATTATAGATAGAAACACCCAGACCAATGCAAATACCCATATTCATACCATACAAATATTTGCACTGAGCGGGGATCAAACTTTCACTACCGCTACGCCACAGTGTCGAAATATTATATTTATGATTGCGTGTGGGTGTGAATTGTGCTGTAGTTCACTGCTTATCTATTACATGGGGGTAATAAAATATTGTATTGTTGGTTTATTGACTGTCAGATCTTGACAATCAAGATGATGACCACACTTTGAACACCTTAAGAGACTGCCAAGAACAGTACGAAATATTATCCTGTGAGACCTAAAACGTATGTGTACCGTACACGAGACTACCTATTCATGAATGTTCACGATACGGAAATGTTTGTTTTCGATAAGTTCCTTTTCTTTTTCCTGTGGGTATGAAGTCCGTGGCTCGGAAACATTGCTAATTTGTATTGTCACATTGTAATAAGAGTATTATTATATTTTTGCCGCGTGGTTTCCGGCAGAGTAGAATTAGGGCCACCACATCTCTTCCCATGCGGTGTCGTACAGGGCGACTAAGGGATAGGGCTGTTTAACATCAGACAGATATATACAGCCCAGACTCAGCCACAGATGCATGGCTCGTGTCAATAATAGGGCCCGGAATACAGCAATAGGCTCATTCCTTATTACGAGAGACCGAATACAATTATTGGTGAAAAGTGGTTGTTAATTCTCCTCTGCCTAACGCTTCAGAGATAAAGGCGTGATTATATGTACGTATGTATTATTTTTTTACTTAGCGGAAAACAATATTAGTAAATTCTTAAGGAGGGGGTATAAGTCAGACCCAAAAGGAGAAGAAGTAAACGAGTTCATGTCAAAACACGACTGTGTATTATGGTCCGGGTACGAATTAGTTACAAAAACTTATTTAAAGTTTAATATAATAGACGTATAGTTAAGATAGTAAATGTCTAGAGAAATCATAGTCTTCACAAAATTCGACTGTAAATTTTGCAATCATTTCGATTCACTGGGATTTTATAAAGAGATTCGAAACTTCTAGAATGTTTCAAACTTTTGGCACTTTTATAAAGTTGGTTTATTCAGAAGCAATAGTTTTTAACTGATTTGCCGACTTTACAATCAGATTAGGAAAGTTTCCAGATTGGACTGTACTAAAATAGAAAGGCTGCCAACCGCAGTAACTTTAGAGAATATTCTATGGAAACTTTTTTTATGAAAGGGTGCTTCATTAGCATTCTTAAGAAATTAGAAAGAAAGAAAAATCCTTTTATTTTTGTATAACTGCAGCACGTAAACACCGTTCATTCCAATATACTTCAAACTATAATATAAAACTAAATTATTTATATAAAACTTTAAAAATAATGGTAACACTATTCAACCTCGTCGTTTTGGTTGCCGAAGGTGACAGGCATATCCCTCGCACCCCGGCCGACCCAGGGCCATCTCTCACGATCTGGCCCTCTTCTATTTAAATTTAGCCTGACATTTTGGATACTTTTCAGTAGCCATGGTTGCAAGGTGATTTTATTTCAATAAGTGATATTCGTGTAAACTTCAAACGTGAAGTTCTCTGCTTCAAATCTCTGCGGGTAGTCTAACAGATATTGCATAGTTCAGTCACGAGCACCACACTCTTATTGGATATCTGCAGCGTTGTTTATCCTTCATTTTCCCAGATTGGGTAGCCACCGACCTGACTTCGTAAATTATTCAGGAATTTGTGGTTTCGAATAAAGCTTTAAAGTATTAGCTTCAAGGCACTGAAAATTCTATTAATATTTTGAGTGTACTTTTTCATTGGTTGTATCATTTTGAGCACTGGGAAGTGGTTGATTCCGGTGCAATGGATTTATAAGTAATTGTCCGTAAAACGTGCCTCATAACCTGAAATTCAAGATATTCGATTGAGAGGAAAATAATTGAATTAGTTCAGCGGGATTTGAACCCGCGATGTTTTCTTTACAGGGGAAATGCTCTGACCACTGAGCCACCGAACCCTGCCTGAAATAATCCAAATATTCCTATATATATCCGTCTTACGGTGACTTCTATCTTAATCGATTTGAATAATTAGCATACTAAATTCTTTAATATTTTATTCATTAAACATGTTTGCAAGAAATCTACTTTCCGGTATTTTTCACATAAATATTTCTTTTTCTTCTTTTGCTTACTTTCGCTTTTTTCCTATATTCCCCTGAAAATGACACCTGTCTACGTCCATGACGTGTAGGAATGATACCACGGAGAAGGAAATGATAGTTAATCACATTTTGTCCTCCGTGGGTGAAACCTACCGTAAAAAATGCACTAAAACTACTATGGGGCCACACTAAGATAACGAGAGGTACACACTACCGATCAACATATAAGAGGCTCTGGAGCAGAATTTTTCTAAAGTGTAGTCACCCAATAGTCGCTCACTCAGAAGTCAAAATAAGTACTTAATTTGCTTCTTATTATTTCCAAGTTCTCAACTCACGCAGAATGTTTCTCAATTTCAGGTGCTGTGATCGACTTCTAGAAGGGGGCTCCTTCAAGAAGTACAGGTGGGCCCACCAGAGGGTCGGGCCCACCAGTGCAGCTGCTGAAATTTATTGTGAGTTATTTACAATGTCATTTTATTTTTCATTTTAACCAGGGTCAAAAAAACGAAGTTTTAAGTTAGTAAATAGTTTTATATAGATGTAATTTTAACTAAACTATGCACTTTATTTTTCAAATTCTTTTGATAAAATAATACTTATTAATAAAAAATAAAGAAAAACAATTTAATTATTAATAATACACTAAAGGCTTGGATAAAATAAAGTGCATTTAAAATGGTATATTTCAACTAGCGTTGTGTCTATTGCCCTTTACTAGCTATAAGTTTTCCATAAATTGTAAAGAAAATAAAAAAAATATTAGGTGTTTAGAGATACATTGTTTTAGGTAGCATTTTCAGAGAATTTTCAATGGATTATTTGTTTTATTGTCATATGAGTCTAGATAGATAGGTGATAACCTTGGGATGGACAGCACAAATATAAAGTAAATAGTTCATTCTAATATGAAAGGAAAATAGTGAGTGAGCGCAGAGTTGTGACCTACTGTGTACAACATGATAGGTAGTTCTCCTTAACCATTAATTTAAAAATGTTTACTAATTATTTTTGCAAATTTTATAACAATAGGTAAAACTGACAAAAGTAATTGCGTTCTAAATCACATCTAATTTGTAAGCTTCAATATATTATCTGGTCTGTGTTATACCAGTAAATCCGCAAAACGAAAACATGTTTGTTACTGCAAATAGTATTTGTAGGTAATAAAAGTTTTCGTTCTCAAATAATGTTTTACTTCCTATTTACTCTGTTTGCGATTCTGTGAATTTCCTCGCCACGGAAACGTTTACAAACAAAGATATTTGTTGATTGAAAATTTAATTTTTGTACAGAAATCAAATATTTGGCGTTGAAACGATATACAGAAGTTTACCATAGTCTTACGTATGAACAGAATGTATTACGAAGCATTCCTGGGGTCTAATGGGTTTACTAGTCTTGTTTTTCCAATATGTTCATTACGTTGGAATCAAACCTGACCTCTAGAGGAGGGAGGAAAAGTCTGTGCCAATGTGCAAAAGACTTTATCTTTTTTATACTACTTAGATGGCAGACTAGCACACAGCCCACCTGATGGAAAGTAGTTACCGTGGCCTATCAACGTGTGCAACACCAGAGGAGTCACACTCGCGCTGCCGAACCTGTAAGCGTAAAGTGTTTCTGTGCCATCAGTGTAGAAGACAAAGCAGGAGAAGCTTTTGATCTTCCCACTGATAGCACAAAAACGCTTCTGTGAGCTCTATCTATCCCACTTACCGCCGAGAACGTAACGAGGGGTCATTATGACCATGGTATTCTGTAGGGGAGAGGTACTTCCCCAGTTGAACTGCTCAATTGGAAGGAAATACTGTCGTATCCTATCTTGATTGTCTTGTGCATGTGAGGTTGAATGGGGCTGTGAAGCACTTGATATGACCCCATACACCCAGAAAGCATAGTTCATTCACCTTTAAGCTAACTAGCTTACAATACACATAAAACTTGAAATATTATGTCCCACTATGATGCCGGAAGCCATAACAACTTTCACGACATGCCCGAGTGAAGTCATCTACGAAAGTTAGTCTATAATAAAAGTTTATAACTCAAAGAAATCGCGTCTCCATTTCTTTAATAAACAAAGTGATAGTGCTTATCGATTCGCGCTCATACTCTATAGAGCGTATGATACCCTCGTTATTTGCCAATTCAAAGACATTTTCTGAAAGAAATCTAAGTGGAAGCTGAAATGTCTCTTTGATATGTTTCCACTTAAAGAAATTTCTTCAAAGCTTAGACGTTCTTCGTTCCTAATTTATTTAGTGAAAAAGAACTATAATTTTGGTATATTTTTCTAGATGCTTACACATATTAAGACAACTTACACATATTAAGAACACACTTGAATTTTTTCCACAGCATTTTTTTTTAACCTGACCGGTTTCGCCTCATGGCATCCTCGAAAGTTCACTATAACAACTTTGAGGATGAACTAACGACCTGACGTCCTGAAAGTCCCTCAATAGATTATGGTCCTAGGTCGCTCACTGCTGCAGGGTCTATCGGATATAGCATACAGGAATAATCGTTCATATCTCTAATAGGGTTAGCGTCTGCAACAGAGTAATTCTCCTTCTATCTCTTCCGTTCATTATTCGTTTCTATAAATAGTATTAGAAGAAAGAAAGAAAGAAAATACGTTTATTAAACACACACAAAAAATAGTAATGCTATTAATAACAGGTGTCAGTGTGGAGTGTGTGTTTAAAAGGCCGCAGTTCAGCTGATGCTACAGATTGGGAACAATCTGCAGCGCTGGTTTTCAACAAAATTACTATATCATTACGTGTAATGACATCAATAGCTGCAATAAATAAAGCAATTTCAACATTTCTTAAACTCTTTATAAATTTTCTGTCATACATTTTCAAAATTATACTTATTCTACTATACACAAATAAAATCAATTTATTGCGATATATGGGTATACAGGTTACAGGATACAGGCAATACATTAGGTCAATTTAATATAAAATATATAATATTTCATGTTCAAACAATAGATGTCAGTATTTCCGTGCTGAACATAATAAACACCTTCATGCAATATATAATTAAATTAGTCAAATACACAGTATACAATAATATGATAATAGATGTACTAGTTCCACTGTTCATCATTATACACGTAACCATATACTTTGGTTATGAAAACATAAAATATAAAATAACACATTTATAACACAAACAATGTCTCTAAAATACATTAGAATAACAAGTAGCAAGTTATAAAATACGTTTGCAACCGAGCAAGACATCAAAACCACACATTTATAATTTTATTTCCTCGACATTATTTCCGCTAGGCTATTACAGGAATACCACAACATTGACACAGACAAGGTGACTAAAAGTTGCTGGAACATCACACAAATAAGGTATAATTAATTGACTTTACTATTAACCTGAGCTAGTGTGAATTTATTTTTAAATAATTATGTCTATACAATCGCAAAAGCATTGACAAAGATTTTTATAAACTACTTTCATTCAAACATAAAAATAGGGTAGTCATTTTTCAGACTTAATGATGCTACTAAGAATTCTCATTTACGTAAAGTAAAACGTTGCTCAATTGTGATTTTAACAATTTCAAGCAGCAAATTTTTTCGACGCTTGAAACTTTTGAATCGTCTTTTATATTCTTGTAAGAATTACTTTATTACATTATTTAGTTAGTGGTATGGGTAATGAACTGCTGAGATGAGGTCTCGGGTTCGTTCCCAGGTTGTACCATGGCACACACCAATGACTTTTCGATGCTTTTCGAAGTTATGTGTGTATTTATCGCAGGTTTATAAGTGGCCCGTTAATGACAATAGGCTCGCCACTTATTACATTGGAACCTAAACATAAACTGGCGAAATGTGGGTGCTAGCACCTCTGCCTACCCCTTCGGGGATATAGGCGTGAGTTTATGTTTATGTTATGTTATTTAGTTTGCGTCAAATATTTAAAAAAAACAGCAACATAAACATTAACCGCTACAGATTAGAGACTTTTATTTTTACATCTGAAAACAGTTGAACTAAAAAAGTCGTCGGACTGCCAAGTGCGCAAGCTTATGGTCTTGCACGGGAAGGAGCCATCATATGACAATATAAAGTTTGAACAATAACCATCAATCCTTTCTGAAGTTGTTGCGTTAAGGTATTAATTAAAACATAAGACTGCCTGTTATTATGTTGGGGTCGAAAACGGGCTGTTAATTATTTTGAACGAGATGAATTGTTAATTGCCACAATACACTGAAATGTATCGATCTCTAGTTGTTATACAGTCAGTTTCATAATGCCCTCTTTACCTTTAATCCTATGACGACCAGTCTAAAAAATATGGAGAGGGGGAAGGGTTAATTTGTTTTATGTATCTTTTCAAATTTACTTTTATCCTAGTTACCGTCCGTTCGTTAAGTGTATTTTTTCTTTTTTACCCACATGTTTGTTTTCAGTCTTTACTTACGTGGATTGTATGACATATTTATGGGCAAAAAGAGTGTACCATAAGTGGACCACGACAAAAATACTAATAGTGATCGAGGAGCTCAGCGACACCTATGTAGGGTGACGAATTGCTGACACAAGTCTCAAAAATATTAGTTATGCGGACGACATGGTGTTGCTGAGACTGTAGCATCCAAATATTGGTAGCCACATGTGAAAAATATGCCACTGAACATGGGTTGCGCTATAATTTTGCCAAGAGCGATCTGCTGGTATTCCGAGGAATAAACAAAAGCCCATTGTTTGAACCATCGGTTACACTCAGTGGTTTGCCATTTGGTAAGGGTGAGTAAATTCAAGGACATATTGTGAGAGAAGACTTAAAATATGGTTATGATATTGAGAGGGAGCGTAGGGCGTTGTGTATGAGAGGGAATATGTTGGCTCGCAGGTTAAAATTATGCTGTCAACGAGCCTTGTCATTAATATGGGACAAGCCTATTACTGTCAAGGTGAGCCCTTCGTCATGGGTTATATGTTTACTGTCAGATTGAGAATAGTCCTCTCCCTTAGCCGTCTTTTTTGACACCATTAGGAAGAGATGGGATGACCATATTCTACTCCACCGGGAATTGAACTCCAACCCATATTGCTCGTAATATGCTAGTTTACGTACAAACAATGTTTAGTGAAATAAAACTAATTAAACACACGCTCGACAGTTTGTTACCGAGTCTTTGAAATAGTCGGGGGCTCTTTGTAATCATAATTTAGTTTCATTATACAGTTGTAATTGTTTTGTAAACTAACTTTAATAATAATAATAGTTTCGGGTTCTAACTCTACGAGGGTTATAGTTATTATTAAGAGAAAGTTTAGCAGTGAAATGTGTGGAATTTCCACCTGTTGAGACAGTATACTGAAACTGTGAGTTATAGCTGGTTCGAGGTTTATTACAAGTTACATGACTCGCATTGACTTGATCTTCTTTAGATATCTATGTCAGTGAAGATCTCCTAAATGGCTGAACCGATTTTGATACTTTTTTATTTACATGTCATTTCATTCGAGTTTAACTTAGGATTATGAATGACAATTAAACTGATGAGCGTAGTCACTAAAAATCAATGTTAAAAAATGATTGCAATATCATTCATTGGTTCCGATAATTCGTACGAATATCGGTAGATGGCACTTAACCTTCAGCGTAAGACGTATATTATATGTATAGAGGAATTTGGATGGTTTCGGGCGAAGCTTAGTGGTCAATGCGTTCCCTGTAAGGGAAAGATCGCGGGTTCGAATCCCAGCTGAACCAATTCAATTTTTTCTATATCTTAATCGATTTAAATAAACTTAATCTGTTCGGGGTTCATACTGTTTAACTTAGAATTCTAAATCTGTCAATAGCCATTACAGTAATCATACATACATACATATACTACAATATGGGGTTCTTCAAGAGGGGCATCAGAAGGTTTCTTCATGGTCGGCAGCGCGAGTGTGACACCCCTGGTGTTGCATACGTCCATAGGCCACGGTAACCGCTTCCCATCAGGTGGGCCGTGTGCTTGTCTGCCAACTAAGTGGTATATAAAAAAACAAAAAAACATATAATCACACATTAGGCACACGTATCATGGGTTAGGCAGAGGTGAATTAATACCCACAATTCGCTCACTTCAATTTACCTCATTTGTGTGAAAAAATGTGAAATGTGAATTTTTTGTTCTTTTTAATTAATTTTACTATCTTAATTCTATTACCTGGATAGTATTCTGTATTTATTTTAAGGCTAAAAATCTCTTCTAGTTAGTACTTCAAAAATTTCCATATTCCAAACATTAAGCTAATTGTGTTGTACTTCATAAAGTTTTTGAAGAAAAATACTCAGGGCCTTAATCATGGACCCCTATTACATTTAACGAGTTTTTTCGAGGGTACAGTATCTAGGTACCACTTCTTTCTCAGCATAAATTAAATTGATTCGCGAGCTGCTAACTGGTGTCGGTGTCGCTGTATTTTTTTACAACGTATCAAATAAGTATATAATGGTTCAGATAGAAAGTTAGTAGAATAAAGAAGACCAAAAAATAAAAAAAATATAGAACTGTAGACAATACTGTAGATATTTTTCTTGAGGTATGTTTAAGTTAAAAGCGAACCAAAATCTTTTTGAGTTCCACAGTCCAAGCTTAGGAAGCAACTAGAATTGGTGACCGCAGTATGAAGAGGAATCTTTTGTTCTGGACTGATCTAGCATGTTAGCCAATCTTTAACAAGTCTTTGTACCCATTTGAAAAAGAGCAAACTCTTCTCTCTTAATTGTAAAAGTACGTGATCTCTCTCCTCTGTACCTTTAATCAGACAAAGAGCTACCTTTTATAGAGCACAGTAAACACTATCCATCAGGTAAACTATGTGCTTGTCTGTCACTTAAACCTATAAAACAATCAGATAGAACGGTTTATTAAATAAAGTCCACAAGTGATAATCCCATCCGCTATGCTCTTTGCAAACTAAAGTAATACATAGCTAATTCTAAGTAAGTATTTTTTTTTTTTTGTTGCATAAACAATATTATATTACGATCCTTGGCAGATACCTATTTATTACATATCTATTTTCTAATATAATGTACTAAGTTTAATAAACAAGTCAAGAAATAATTTATAAATATTAAATACAATAAAAATAAAATAACTATTATACAACTTATAGCTAAGAACAATTAAAATGCGTCGTAGAATTCCTCCGCATCGCATGCCTCTTGTGGTAGCGTTCCCAGAAGACTGGCAGCATTGCCACGTTGTATGGCAATGCTTATTCTCTGTCCTAAAAAGAGGCCAGCCTTCTGGTCACGAGAAGCGTCGACCATTCGCTTCGCAATCTCACGGAAGAGGTTGCGAGCGCTCGGACCCCATGACCCCAAAGTCTCGACTCCAAACGGCACAAATTCATAATCTCCGATGAGATTGGAGTATTTGCGCCGCTTGAGAGCCTCTGCAGAAGCAGCAGCAGCACCAGCACAGCCAGCCGTGCTAGTTATATGGGTAGGAGCCATGGTATCAACGCATGTGGCGTCCCACACCAGAGTCCTACCCATCTTCCATGGCATTAACGACATGCCATCCGGTCTCTTGCCATCGTCACGCGCCAAACCGTTTGGTTCTAGTACAGCTGGTACACCGGCGGTGACAAGAGCACGGTGGACTATGTCGTTGAGGCTGGCGTGCCGTGGAATTCGCCCAGCGCTCCTGCAGCACGACAGACCATGGTGTCCGAGTCTGTCAACGGCTTCTCCACAACGGCATTGATGCGGAGAAACACACGGCGCACCTAAACGGAGACAAGTTGCGATGCGGAAGGTAGTGTCATCTAACATAGTCCCTACGTTAGATGACGGAAGAGCTTGTAGCCAAAGACCCGATTCCCACACTCCAACCGCCAGTAAACGGGCACGCTCAGCAGCATTGGAACATGTAGTTAGTCATTTTTTTCCAACTAAGCTGCAGAGCGGCCCGTCCCACTGACGCTGTGAGAAAAGGTTCCTTGGGAGATCGGTGTTTGGACATGCAATTTTCCAAGCGTTCACTGCATCAGTCTTACACAATACTTCAGAATTAACTAGTGTAGGTGCAAGGATTTTCCTAGTTAATTCTTCCGTACTGTGGACTGAAGACAGGAACGCTGGTAAGCTGACATCTGAAATTTTGCGAATACCGAGCCCACCCAAGCGAATCGGTAGAGTCGCTTGTAGTAAAGCTCGGTCATCCAAGGCCACATTTAAAATTTTGGTGAGGGTATTTTCTATAATTTCGTCCATTTTTTTCAAAATTGTAATATGTTTAAAAAATGGCGTCGATCGTAAGGCATGGGTGAATTTTGGAACGAATAGGCAATACCGAAGAATAGTGAAAGCCGAGTGTATATTTATTTTGAGTAGGCGATCCGAAATGTCACTAAAATTTTGAACTTTTTCCTCTATAAATGAGGTGTAGGCATCTTCTAGGATTGGGGACCCGAGGAGACGTAAAGAGTCTTTTTCTAAAATTTTGATGGTGGGAGCTACGGAATTGAATTTAGAAATAGTAGAAATTTTGTCCGAAACGTCGTATAAAAAAATCTCGCATTTGCTGTCATTTAGTTCTAAACCAATTAATCTAAATTCATTTTTAATAAATACCAAATCTTGTAAAACTGTCTCCACATCTCCTCCTAGAGTCCCATCGTCTAGGTACCATACATTAAATTTAGAACTTAACCGCCGAATAATGGGCTGAATGGCTAAACTGAAAATTACCGGTCCAAGAGGGTCTCCTTGTTGACATCCAACAGCTGATTTCAAAAGGTTGTCCTTGTATAATAGTTTGGAGGGGTATCTGTAACATTGCCAAAGAAAATTATAAATTTTGGGTGTTTCTAATTTAGCTTGGTTCAACAAGGTGTCCCTGTTCACCGAGTTGAAAGCATTCTTCACATCAACCTTGAGAATGACCTCACCTTTACTGGAGCCAAGGTAGGTTGATAAAGCATGTATGGCAGCCTCACAGCCCCCCTTTGAACCAAAACCAATTTGGAGGGGCTGTAACTTCAAAGCTAACTCGGTTTTGTAATATCTACAACAGAGTTTGGCTGCCATACGTCGGTACGTACATCCCACGGCAATGGGACGAATGCCACCATCTCCCTTGCGTAGGGCACACAAATTAGCCCCATACAAAATGTCTGTGATGGCATCATCCACACTACCGGAGAGCATCAAATTCATAAGAGCCGTTAGCTCCTTCAGAAGTGCCTCACCAGCCTCCCCGGCGCTTGGCCCTAAAAGATCTTTCAAATGTTGTGGGGTTAATGCGTCAAGACCTCCGGCAGAACCACTTCGAAAGGAGACAACGGCTGCCAACACTTCCTTGGCCGTTACGCACAGGCAATCAGGGTCGGGGACAGGTGCCTCAGGAAAAGAAAGGCCACCCGCAGGCGCTGGATGCTTGCTCCGCAGACCAGTAAGGGTCTCCGGAGAGCAGGGCGCCACTACATCGCTACTAAAAAGCAATCTCGATGCCCCACTTATGTCACCATCCCTTAATTTTGATTCAACCAAGTTAAAAATATTGCTTTTCCGAAAAGAAGAGTATGTTGGGTTTAAAGTTTCCGTTATGACGCTACAATTATTTCTAATTTGAGACGTCAATGAATTTGTTGTTGTTCGGTGGGCTGTCCGGTCTGTCTTGTCTGTTCTAATATGTAAAATTTTGTATGGGAAGATGAGCAGTTGCTCCCAAGCCGTTGTAGTATTTTCTCGAAGTACAAGACCTATGCAGTTTGACAAACTTTTCGCAACAATTGGTCTTGCACCGCGAGGAATTCTCTTTAAGATCGAAACAGAATTTTTTAAGTGAGATAGTCTTTGCCAAAAGGGAATTTCAATAATGTTTTCCGAAACTGTACTGGTAGAGGGTTCAATAACCAGAGGAGGGTTCGGAGATACATGTCGGGGTTTGTGTACTTTGCCGATATGTATCTTCAAACCTCGCTCACTCTTAAAAATACGGGCTTGGGAGCAGTGAGGGCATCGTATCACATTCAATAGCGAAGCAGTAGGTTGACTTACCTCCGCATCACTATCGTGCAACATAAGTATTAGTAGTAATCTAAACTAAGGCACATTCCAATTAGAAAAATATAATGCCAAGACCACGTTTTATATTCGAACTCCTTTAATTTTATTATAAAAAAATGTAGGAGTCTAACACCAAAACCGTTCCTTTTTAAATTAAAAAAATTCAGCCTAAGAAAAAAAAAATTAAACTTTTTCTATTACACTCATCGTCCAAACAGCTTTTCATCGGATAATTTTGTATCAAAACATTTTTGAGAGAGAGCCCTCACAATGGAGAGGCTGTTGAAAAAGTCGGTTATTTTCAGATAATTATATTACCTGATGAAGTGGTTTGGACTAACGTCCGTTGAAATAAAGATATTCAGAAATGATACGTTTTAAAAACCAAGGAGAACAACTTTATTAACTTAACTTTTAGCTAGGTTAATAAGTAAAATATTAAAGTTGATGATATATGATGAAAATAATGACCATAATAAATAATCGATAAATCAAAAGCAGTTAGATAGCTGCATCAGTGAATGAAAAGTTAAGAAGAAATAATATCACTGGAAGTACCTCTATTGACTTCGTTACAACATACATATATTCACGCCTGTCTCCATAGTGATCACAGATCTCCATTTGCTACGATCCTGACATACTGCTCTCGCTTCATTCACTCTCATTACATTCTTCATGCATTTTAGGGTACTCTTAACCTGCCCCTTTTCTAAAACTTCTCCGATTTGGTCCAGGTATGTGCGCCTAGGTCTTCCCCTTTCCACGGTTACAAGTGTCTTGTCAGAAAATAACGTCGATATCTTATTTTTGTTATAAATAGGCAAGTACATCTCTAGGCATGTCTATAAATAAGCTTAGTTACTACTTGGCAATTATTTTTCCACACAGAGTGGCACCTGTATCTGTACCTCACATTCTTCATATCTATTTCTAAAATAATCAATATAACCTAACAACCTATACTTTAGAACGTGTATTGTATTCAAGAAACCATTTTATGGCAGGTATTTTGCGGAAAATGCAAGAAATAATAATAAAAATATATGGTTATTATGTTGAGACGATATCGAGTTTGGTAACATGTTGTATATAGTACACCCTCACGGCAAGATAATTGAATTTTGTTAGGTAAGTACTGAAAAAAGAATGTCTAAGGAGTATATTAAAACTTTTTATATAATGCAGGTGAAAATAATCTTCAGCAATTTTTTTAAATTAAACTGACTAATTTTGGTGCCAAAAGGCGTCTCTTAGGCGCTAAACTAGTCAATTTAGTTTGTCAATTCAGATTACCCATAGCCAGGAGCCTGATTTATTAGCTGGGCAAAGAATTGTTATTGCCATTCAACGTGGCAATGCTGCCAGCTTTCTGGCCATACTTCCAGTTGATATCAATGGGAAGGATTTTTTTGAAAAACGTGCAAGTGTTTTGTGTTTTTTAATTTTTATTTAGATAGTTTTTATTATCCTATCTAAATACATATCTGCTATTTCAAAATATTGTTATTTTAATTTAATTTATATTCTGTATGAAATAAGTAGTATATTATTTACCCACATCTACAGACTCAACAGTATCAGTTACCGCTACGATAGTGTTGATCCTCCCACATTTGTTTCAATTCTCGAGACAGCCAGTTCGCCTGAAGGCAAGCCCCTAGCGCAGAACTTTAAAACTCTAAATTTCTCTCTGTATGAATAAATCTGAGATAGCTAAACAAATGGTTCCTTTTGTGATTTTATGGATCTATATCTTGAACACATGAATATTTCAATCCACAAGGTTAAAGAGGGTTGGGCAGAAGTGAATTAACAACCAAATTTCACCAATCATTGTTTTCGGTCCCACGTAATAGGGGGTAGTCTTGTATCTGTGCCTGTGTCTGAGCTGTACATACCTGTACGATGTTAAACAGCCATGTCTCTTAGTCGCCTTGTATGATACCGCATGGGAAAAGAAAGGGTGTCCCAAATTCTACTCTGCCGTGTGCACAACATATTTCCAAAGTTACTTTCTAGTCGAGTAATACGATCCTGTAGACTTGTAAAAGGTTATTTTTAATAATTTGATAAAATTATGAAACAAGAGACCTTGAAAGATAGATATTTCAAACAGTGCCTATGTAATTGTGCTGCTTACTCGGCACGCAACATAGATAAAGCCTGTACAATGCCTCAATGAAAAATAATCGTTATTACTGTTCGTTTGTTACAAATATACGCAAAAGACATTTCAACAAATAAATGCAAAATTTTGGGGTAAGTGCTTCCACAAAAGTTATTGTTTTATTTTCATGTACCCATGTTTATTCCCGAAGGGGTAATGCTAACCACTTTGTTTATTATACATTCAAATTTTAAATTACCTTCGTTTTTTGGTTCGCCGCAGTGGGGTAATAAAGAACAGACACACTTCAGTATTTAATTAGTTATGGATACTAATTTGTATGGAGATTTGAGACTTTTATTTATTTATTCAACTTCATACACAGTAATTTTGTACAAAGGCGGACTTAATGCCAAAGGCATTATCTAACAGTCAACCTTAGGGTGATGCAGAGATACATTGAGGTAGGTGCAGGCAAAATAATAATCCATTTATTATCAGATTATCTATGATCTCAATAATAATACATACATTATACATACACACTATAATACATAAGAAATTCATACACATACATTTAAATATATTAGGTACTTATATATATATTCATATAATATATACTTATATAATATAAACTTACCTATAGTTATATAATTTTACATAATGATAAAATAAATCTAACATTGAGGTTTTACACATTACTGTGACTAGGGACTACTGTAAAGCTGACGTTCTTTGTACTTGAACGTTGCACGGTTAGTGGTCATCCGGATTTCAAAAGGAAGCGCATTCCAGATGAGAATTGCTTGCACGAGGAAAGAAGAATGAATTAGGCTAGAACTATGAGTAGGACAGTGGAGAAGACGGTTGTCAGCTAACCGCAGATTTTTGTTGTGGTGAGAACCAAGTAGCTGAATATGAGATGATAAATAAGAGGGGACATTAGTAGGGGCTAAAATTTTATGAATCATCATCACCGCCCTCAAGCTGCGTCGCTGACGTATCGGCAACCATCCTAACTCCGAACGATGAGCTGAGACGTGATCATATTTCCTAAGGTTCAAGGTGAATCGAATGCAATTGTTGAGAAGGTGGTCTTGTTTACTGAGCGGATCTGCGAATTTATAAAATTTACAAATCGATAACTAAATGAAATTATAAAGTATTTGGTATACTAACTAATAGCCGCCTGAACTGATTCAAAAATCTTAATCGAATCGATAAATAAAGCTATATGTATTGTGACGAGAAATTGAAAACACTATTAGATTCTATGTTTCTTGGTATATTATTTAGGGTGAAGTTTTTTTAACGATTTTTTAAGTAAATGTATTGTGAAAGGAAATATTCCTTTAAATAGGTACTCTATTATGAAACCCACTGGAGCAAAATGAGAGTTTCTAACAAGATTTTTAATAAAAAGGAACTTGACGTGATTTGAACTCTTTGGAACGTTGTAATTTGCTATGAGATAAGGGAGGCAAGGACGGTTGTAGTGAACGAGCCAAAATATTTTAATAACGATATTATATATAATAATAATAATAATAATGTTTATTTCTCACCAAAACGTTTACATAAGAAATTTCAAATAAAATACAGTAGAACGTAGTTAATAAATTAGTACAAGGATAATATAGAAGGATAAAAGGATAAAAGGTAATATAGAATATAATTCACTTATAGATTGGTTCTTTTTCAAGCAAATCTCACTTTTAAGGGTAGATTAAAAGATAAATTAGATTATAATAAAATAAATAGTCTCATTGTAACAAGCGTGACTAATACTTGAGTTGCTGGATTCACCTCTCTGGTTGGTTTTCTGTAAGAAGATTTTCAGAGGAACATGAAGCTCAGAAAAAAGGTCTGGCTACTGATTATGTAGGATCACAAACAAAAGTACTAATGTGGATTTGTTAATATACCTCTATCCACATTTTTAAGCATGCGCAAAAAATAACCATAGTTACAAAAGCAATTTAATTATCACTATTTTCAAATAACTAACAGTGTGCCTGCACTCTTTATCAAAAACTTCAAACATCAAATTTTAACTTAATTGGCATTTAAATTTAAATGCAAAAGTGAGTTAGTTTTTTGTGTTTAAAATGTAACCACAGATTTGACTGCTAAAATAAACTAATTTTCATTGTAGTTGAAATCTGTACTGTGACATCTTATTCTTTTTAGCCAGCATTACTCAAAGACTTTTTAAAATATATTACGTGTTTATATGAGTATGTGTATTTGAAAATAACTAAAAACTCTCATTTTATCAGCGAACTAAAATTCAAACGGTATAAAATAATATTTAAGTTTTTGTTAGTTTTGAACTATCGCGGTATAAATACATAATTGTACATTGGTTCGGGACTTTTTGCGAGCAAATCATGGATAAGTCGCGATAAATCCCAAACCATTGTACAATTATGATTTAAGTTTCTGTTATTATCATTATTATAAATAAGATTATAGTACTTACCCATACTTTATAAATTACTATTTATAGGTACTCAATGACGTCATTGCCTACCTTTCATTGTCCATCTTGCAAGGCTCAAACTAACATTTTTTTTTATATAGGCCACGTCAATTAGACTTCACCTTGCCTGATGGTAAGCTGAAGGCAAAGTCTCAGAAAAGAGGGTCACGATTACTTACACATACCGTGTGACAATGGTGACACGCAGCTTGACGGCCTAATCATATGCTTTTTCACGCCCCGCTTAAAGGGCCCGGGACTGTAGGAAGAAGGAAACACGTGAGCTGGTAATGAATTCCAGGCCTTAATGGTGCGACAGAGGAAAGAGTCACCGAACCGCTTGGTTCTTGATCGGATATTCTGCACCGTGTGTGGATAACATCTAAGACCTGCACGTGTTGTCCTGTGTAGGAAAGAGGAGGGTGGGACTAATTGGAAGAGCTCATCAGAATACTCACCATGGTACAGACGGTAAAATATAGCCATGGACGCAACATCTCTACGCACCTGTAAAGGTTCTAGGGTGTTCGTGACCTCGGGATTCCCAATGATGCGGACCGACAAATATGTAAAATGTAGTAAATACCTAACAACTGCTATTATTATTGTCGACTCGTATAATGCAAATCATATTTGTCCTGGATAGCAAATCAACAAGCGTATTGTTGGTCTATTTAGAACAAATATTTGTTGAACAGCGTACCAGAGCAGGAAACTTAAAATTAGTTTTGTACTAACTTGATTAATTTTGAGACTAATATATACATTTTGTATTATCACATGCTTTATTTAATAATTAAACACTATATCAGAGATACAAAGAGACATTCGTAGATTCCTGTCATCATTTCTATCTATATATATATAATATATAGATAAGGTTGGTAAGATGGATGGAGGTCAGTCCTAGGAGACATCTAATTTTCTGTAAGAATTTAGATCTTTTAAACCCAGGAGATCACGGTTAAACAGAAGATTTTATCATTCTCTGAACCTTTCCCGATTCAATTGGGGTAGGCTTTCCAGTCTTACAATGATGTGACTGAACTTCGATATTTCCGTGAAGCGACTGTCACATGACCTCGAAAAGCAATTGCCGATATCAAAGTTCTCTACTTAGACAAACCGGAAGATATTAAATGCAATAACCGTATTGTATAATTTGTACAATAAACTACAAACAAACTTACTGTACCATAACTCAGACTTCATAAAATTGGTGATTCGTTTGTAGGCAGTTTTATAAAATATTTAATTTTCATTTAGATTTGGTTGACATGCTACTAAATAAATTTAAAATAGAAGTGAAAAAAAAAATAATGAGAAAAGGTTATTATAAAGTGGATGAATATCTTGATGATGGAAATGCGTGGTCAACCTAAGTCTCTTGCTTGCTCGCACAACATAAATTGTAAACAAAACCATATTTAAAATAATCTAGTTCTACTAGTAATATAATTCTCTGAATTTCTTGCTGGTTTCTGCTCAGTAGACATAACCTACCGAATCAGCGGTCTAATCCAATCCAATGGTTTATTTACATTATTTATTATTTTATAATATTTTGATATAACTGCAAGATTTTGACGTTCATATATGCTCTTTGTGTACCTAAAGTGAATAAATGAAATTGATTCTTAGATTCTTTGATTTTTAAACGTCAGTTGGAAAAAAGCTAAAGAGAAACATCTCCTTATCCGTTGCCTAAAGTGGGCCACGAGATGCTCAGGCTTGCTAAAAATATTATATTAAATAAGTAATATGAAAACTAAGGCAAAATATTACCTCGTTCGTTGCACAAGGTGCGCCGTGACGTACTCAGACCTTCTAAGGAATATTTCAACTCTAATAGTACCAAGTAATTTATTAAAATATAAAATAGCCCGCGATTGCGCCAGCTTAAATGGCGATTATATTGACAAAGCATAGTCTATGTCCTTTCATGAACACCGTTCCAAACGTCCAGATGTCTCCAGTGATTAAGGCGTTACAGGTAGATAGAGTTGCTTTCACTTTTATAATATCGGTATGAAAATGATTGTGTATTTTTATATTAGTGAGACCGAATGTCACTATACAATTAGTCATGACTGTGACTTTTTACTAAACATCAAAACAGTAAGTTATAAGGAAACTTGTGTGAATAATTTATTGTGGTGTCACAATATAGATTGAGTGGATGCTTAAAAATAAATAAAAAATATAATAAAATAACCGACACAACTTTTACCGCTCATTTATAATTCTTGATTTAAAGAATTTATTTAAATAATTTATTTTAACTACAGGAAAATATCCAATCCAATTAAAGCTGTAGATAATTCTTGGTTGTTCATTTGTTTACCATCAGCATCCTGGAACTACTACATTCATTATGTGCCAATAGAATGAACTTTTGCGAGCTTTTTTGAGCGTGATAAGTTTTTGGCTGATCCAAATAAATAATTGAGTTTCAACGTTCTAAATGATGAGAATAATGCGATGAATAAATTACCAAAATAACTAACTAAGCCAATTTACTTATTCTACAAATTTTGTGTAGAATGTGTTTTCAACGTTTCTATAATAATAGAATTTAAGAAAATTGTTATTCGAGAGATAAACATCTATTAGTCTACAAAATTTGTAATTCAAATTTTGAGACTTGATGTTATTGATTAAGAAATAGAAGCCTAGAAATAGAAGTTAGAAAAGCATACCTTTTTAATATTCATATTTAAAAAAATGTGACAGAAGTGAACAATATGTACAAAAAATATTTAAAAAGTGCTCGACGCGCCTAAAAAATTATTTCACTTCAAAGAGGTGTAACTTGTGAATTATCACAGCTAGTCAAGTAGGTGCTATTGGCCGTATAGAATTTTAAAGTATCGTTATATCGTCGTGACGGTAGTGATGACGCGAGTTCCATAAGATAAGATAAGATCAGATAACTTTATTGAAAAATTATCAATTTTACACTTATCCATTATGTAACGGTTAACTTAAGATGAACACAACGTAACTGCTATCCAGACAAGCTCTTCCCAATTCCGTACTGGTTTGGTAACCGTGTTTCAGGTATGTTAAGGATAATCCCAAGTAGCACGATTCTGGCTAGTATCGCTACTTGAAGTGGATCTTTGATTTTCTGAGTCCCTAAACTAGATGAACCTATTTTTGAGGGACCAATCCATGATTTCAAATTATCAAAAATAAAACAAACTATGAAGCAGCCTAACGCGCATAAAGATATTTTCTCTTTAAAAACTAAACTACATACGTTGTAATTTAGGCTGAACACTCCATCTAGAAAGCACACAGTCTTCAATTAATGAATAATTTGAGACTGTACCCTACAAAAGGTACAAAAGGTCTTACAACAAAGACTTCGTCACTTCTAAACGTTGTTTGAAACAATAACAATCGCCATTAACTCTGTTGACAACGTTTTGAGGGAACGTTTGCATTTGTGTAAATAAGGGACAAATTGAATGTGTGGAATTTGTATTTCGCGGTTGAAATTGCTATCTAAATTTGATCGGGTTATGGAGACTGCCATATTTGCATGGAATATTTAATTATCTTCAGTGTACTTTTAAACAAAAGTGGTTACGTTTTAGAAGATCTTATGTAATTTTTCAAACCTCTTTCATTTGTCCAATAACATCTGATTTCTTACTTTATATCTGGATGATCGTTTCTACACGCTTGGTTAAAAGCACAAGTTAGTAGCAAAACATCTGTTAACTAATGCACGAAGCTCTGTTGCAAACTCCAGTGGGTTGGGTAATGTGACGGTCTTTCTCAAAAATCCCAAGAAATACCGATAAGATAAGAAGTTCTACTGCCTATACAATTGTTTTTACTCAGATGACTTGTATAACGTGATGCTCACAGCTACATTATATTATCGCACCGCTTGCCATGGACAGGGAATTCATCCTCAGATATTTTGACCTGAGACGGTGCGCACTGTGCGGTATGAAAGAAACTTCATCCCACACACGCTCAACCTGAAGAATGAACTCAATGCTGCGGTTTTCCCATGCGCCAACATATTATAGACATATTGGAGGCATATTGACATTGTAGACATATTGACATTAGACATTAGGTTTCTTCAGTGTGGGCAGTGCGAGGGTTACGCCCCTGGTGTTGCATACGTCCATAGGTTCACCACGTCCACGGTAGAAACCATCAGATGGGCCGTGTGCTTATCTGCCACCGTAGTGGTATTTAAGCGTCGATGGCTTAGTGGTTAAGGAGTCGGCCATAGGATTGAGAGGTCCCAGGTTCGAGGCTTGGCCATTACACTAACGACGACAACCTACTCTTGGCAAAAGCAATTGAGCTTAGTTGAAAGAATTAGAGGGAATAATAGTAATTACGGTTGCTAATATTCTTCAAAAAAGAAGTAGGTAAAATATAATATGACTGTTATAAGCCAGATATCAGATTTCTTTAGCCAGGCAGGATCGTAGCTAATGGAAACATGAGGTCTCTGTCTAACAAATAGTAAAAAAGACATGTCTGGATTTGGAATAATGTGTATTACGTATGTATGAACACCTCCCATCTTAAAAAAAGGATTCCTAAAAGTATGATTCCGAAGCCGACTGCATACGACAACTGCCGACGCATGCAGCAGATACGTGTAATTCATTGCGGCTTCTCAATGAACCACTTTATCTGTATCGAAGTTTAACAAGTAATGTATGTACTGCATGTGTCGACAGTTTTCTCGTGCGGTCGGTTCCAGAATCAAACCTTTAAACGGCACAGATACGAAACCTGTACATAATGTGAAGTCTGATTATTTCAAAGTTACCAAGATATTAAAGGCACTTACGGTTTTATAGTGCCATAAAATCGCTTCATGGCTTTTATTACTGACTGGTAATTGTTAAAGTCGTTTAACGGGAGGATAAAGCCATCGAGTAGATTATCATTAAATCGATGTTGATATTAAATATTGTGGCTTCAAAATATGAAATTGTGGCTATTGAATTTTTTTAATAAAAGACGGCATATAAGCTCACTGTCCACCTGATTAAAAGTGGTTACCGTGGCCTATGGACGTGTGTAACGCCAGAGGAGTCACACTGTGTAACGGGAACTACCGGGGTAATCCCACGATACTTATAGCTGTGATCGTCTATTTACCTAATCTTTAAAACCCGACCCAATATCTATCATTCATTACTTTAATAATCCTGACACTACAGTTTAAATCGTTATTCTAACTTAGTTTTTATCTGTTCGGAATAGTGTGATGATAAGACTGTGGATTTATATTTTATTCAAATGAGATATAAATTAGATTCAATATAGGTCTTTGATAGTTTGAACTTTGTGGCATCTTTTTCAGCTGTATATTATATATAGGCCTTTAATGTCGAAGATATCATATATGATTTGTGATATGTGATCCGGATCAATTAAATATCTCAAGCCCCGAAGAGCGAGAATATGTATCTCAAGCCCCGAAGAGCGAGATTACATATGATCAATTCCGAAGAACTGATAGCGTTGATCAAAAGATCAAGGCTCTCCTCCACTTCGTCACAGTTAATTTAATTCAGTTTGTAAAACCTCCACTAAACTCCACTGTATATTGTAATCCTTCAGTTTTCGGCTTCTGGTTCCAGTATAAAATGTAGTAGCCCTTTAACGCCTCACGAATCTCATGAACGATGCCAAAACAATTAGAATAATGATTGAGTGTGATATAATATTATTTCAACAATGAAAAAAAAGATATTATGCCTTCACGGCTGTGATGGCTGTTATTTACTAACGAATACATAATTAATTTAATAAGTTTTGGCAGGTTTATGGACCGCTACACTTTACAAACTGCTCTGATTGGTAATAATATGGTATCTTCAATCAGAGTTGCTCTAATACTGTATCAAAATGATCCAGGAGCCACAGAATTGAATCCTAACAGTTGGTGATAAATGTATGACTTTACTATTTAGGCCTCAGTATGGTATAAATGATGAGATCTAGTATGATATGTGAATTACTAATGTAATTCTAATAGGACATAAATAGTTCACTTTAGCACGTATGCTGTTAAATAAGATCTCACTAAATGAAGCCTTTCGCATTAATAATTCAACTGCAAATTCTTTCCAGCTACATTCAAATGTGGAAATAACAAACCCCAACTCAATCTCTATACAAGTTGTGTATTATACCTAACCAAGATATAATTTACGAATACCATGTGTACTGTTCCCAACAGTTATTATATCAACACAAAGATAACGTAACAGATTCACTTCAAACTTAAGGTACAAGTGCACACCTATAATTCTTATAGAATTCCTACAATCTATGTCTGTAGCAACAGAAAACTAACTAGACCTAGCTAGGAGCCCTAGTGTTTACCTTAGGTCTATTAAGACTTACCAACCTTAATAGGTGAGTTAGAAGTTATGTGTATGTGTGTGTTGTGAATTGTGTAAATCAACAATGTGAACTAGCTAAGGTAATGGGAAGTTATTTCGTTTAGACTCTCCTACAACGAAACCACGGAAACCTAGGTGACCAGGATAAGGTATTGAGACGCTTTCGAAGGCCAGTCTCAGCCCCGAAATTTAAAGCAATCTTTACCTACAAGAACTTATCAACACTACGTCTCAAAGATGTTTGGTATTTGTGTGTATGAGAATAGGTATATAAATAATTAGGAACCTTCTGAAATAATTCAGAAAGCGCGTTGTTCCGACACAGTTTCCGCACACCGAACTTTTGCCACTTTCTCACAAATTACACTGGCGTAATACGGCTAGAATAATTTAATGAAACCGTTGCATGGTCTGTGCGCTTCTACTAATCGAACCAAACTCTGTTCCCCGCAAATCAGCCGATTTCCTTTTATACCAGTGTGAACTCCGCGCGGGAGCGGGGACGCTTGGGTCCTTTTTTTATCATAGGATTTTTTTACAATGTCAACAAAGGAATTCAGTGCAAGTTAATTTTAAGCTCATGTTTACATTCAGATATAACATGCCTTCATGCAATATAATCAATTATGATTATATTCTACAGAATATCAACCATGCAAAACAATAGTATATAAAATACAGTAAACCAAATATACAATAACTAAATAGTAAACCAATAATAAACCAATAGTAAACCAATAGTAAACCAGCTGGTCATGCACGTATGTATCAACATACTGTATTTGCGCTTTCGTCGTGAAGATGAGCTCTTATTTATTTTTTATAGAATTCTATTGTGATGTAATTTTGTAATGCTTTGTGCCAATTATTAGATTAATCCGAAGATTAATCATTCCATGGAGTCAAACTCGCATGAACCTACAAATATGTGTGGCGTAACAAGACGCCTTAATTATAATCAAAATCCACCATCTTTATCATGATACTATTCCATATCAAATATGATTACATTCTCAATATATTGTTATATGTAATATTGCACTCGTTCACGTATATAATATTAGCATCATAACAGTCTTTTGTATACATGTGTTTAAAAATAGAATATCCCAAGAATTCGATTTAGCCATCGTTCCCATGGCGTTGAAGTGGACGCTCTAACAAAAAAATATAGTTTATGACCGGCCGACCTCTCTTTAGAATAATACGTATTTTAGTTAAGAGAAAGAAAAAATTAACCCAAGTGTCTTGCCACATGCATAAAAAATATACCATGGTTTCGTATTGTGTAGTTATGCTTCAAATATGAGTTTTAAATTGATAAAATAATCTATATTCTAAATATACGATTATGTTCCATTTCAACTGGAGCTGGCGACCGTGTAAGCACAGAGTTTCTGTGCCGTCAGTGTAGACAAAGCAGGGCAAACCTTTAGTCTTCCTACTGACAGCACAGACTCTTCAGTGAGTTCTGGCTACTCTACTCACCGCTGGGAACACAACACGAAATTATTATGACCGCGGTATTCTGTGGGGCGAAAGTACTTTTCCAGTCGGACTGCTCAATTGGATGGAAACACCGCCGTGTCCTCCTACTACAAAAATACCGATGGATGGATCAAACGTCGATTATTTATCGATCTCAGTACTGTACTACATCGTGTGCAGTAAATAAATATATTTCACCAAAAGATGAAAAATAAAGGAATCGATTTAGACATAAAATTAGCCTACGTTTCATTCCAGACTTCTTCTTCTTCATTTTAGCGTTAACCTCAGTCGCCTCCAAAACTTTCTCCTCGGAGTCTGAGGTCCGCGTTACCAGCCTAACTGCAGATTCGACTTAACTTCGATTTTTCCGTGAAGCAACTGCCATCTTACCTTACCTAACAGTTAGACCAGTTTTTAGAATTTTTAGGTGTTCAACTACCCGCAACGACAGCCATAGATGTTCGTATGGCAACCGGGAGCAACATTTCAAAAATAAAAGCAATATCTAGAATTATATACAATCCCAAACCCAATTTTTATCCGAACACATAAAAAATAATTGGAAACGAAATTAATGTAACTAATCCAGTATTAATGATTTAGTTAAAATCTTGGTCAGACACATACTAAGTTTTAATAAACTAAGACATCAAAGAGAAACCTATTCTGAAAACTTAATATAAAAACTGTCATAACGTATTCTTGAGTAGCTAACGGTGTTGACGAGATTGTAATTAAAATATGGACAAAAGTGAAAGATGTAGAAAATTAATTCGATGTTTCGTATATTTGTCAAACTGATAAGTAAAATTTGCGTTTCGCGTTGAAAATGAATAAGTACAAAATGTAATTTCCTTTGATTTTCATAAAGAATTGAAATAAATGAAAGATAATCATATCTTTGTAAACCTTGTCTTTATATAAAGACAAAAAAGAAACAGTAGCCAAATATTTCTGTATACAGGAAGGTACAGGCGATCCTATGCTGGATAAATAGTAACCAGATGAATTGAGAATAAAGTTTGCGGTAAAGTTTAACAACAAAAACAAATTTTAAGTCTAAAGCTGGTAACCCTAAAAATGAAAATTTTGAGGCAGAAAACAATTAAAAATAATATTATTTTCGAAATTTTATATTTGAGTAAAAATATGACTGATTGTCGCTGCTGGAGCAACACAAGCAGGAGCAGCGTGTCATGGCGATGAAAATGCTGCTGTGGATGTGTGGATGTGGAGTCACGCGAAAAGATCGCGTGAGGAACTCTCGCATCCGCGGCAGCCTTCATGTCCGTCACATCGCAGATAAAATGCAAGAGAGTCACCTTCTCTGCTACTGTCACGTCTTACAGAAACCACCAAGCTACGTGGGTAACAATTGCTTGGCAAAAGCGCCATCAGATGTTTTAAATATCATACTTTTAAAATTCTACTATTAACTGATTAATGAATGTAAATAAAAACCTGTTCATTAAACAAGCCTAAAATAAATGAATAATTTATTTATTTATTATATTCTTTATTGTACGCCAATTGCAATATTCATGTTACAGAAATTGAGAAGACAAGAGCAGTACAAAGGGCGGCTTTATCGTTTTACACAAATTCTTCCGGGCAACCTTTAATTTACTTTATTTTGTTATAAATAAACCTTTATCTAACATTAGTAATTTTGAGCAATGGGTATTTTCTAACATATCGTAATTTATGTGATGATTTTTGTGTAACAAAAAGAAGGGTTCACGCGGGCGCCGCGCGGCGCCCGCGTGGCGTTTCGCTACAGTGTGAAACATGTTTACAACCCTTAAGTAATCCGGTCCAAATCAATCGCAAGGTCACCTCGGTCAACAAACTTTGTTCTCAATCCATTTAGTACAACCTATAGCAAATACTGAAAATGACCAAATACCGAGGTATTAAGATCATTTTTAGTTCATGATCATTTTTTCACACAACAACATCACCATGTATATATAATCAGCATCAGATCGATGCAACGTACTTTGCTAATCAAGATAGATCTGTTGCTGTAGCACACTTCTAGTGCGTAATAAAATGGTATCGAAGATCATTTATTGACCAGAAACAATACGTCACTAATGGTTGCTGTCATACAGGCCCATTCTGATTATTTCCCCGTATTCCTGTCCAGTTGAGCAGTCCGATTAAGGAAGTACCTCAGCCCTACAGAATACCGCGGCCATAATAACTTCGTGTTGTGTTCCCGGTTTTGAGTAGGGTAACCATAGCTCACTGGAGAGTTTTTATGCTGTCAATGGGAAGACCAAAAGATTGTCCTGCTTTGTCTTTTACACTGACGGGGTAAACGGTCCACCTGATAGTAAGTGGTTACCGTGGCCTATGGACGAGTGCAGCAATAGGGGAGACACACTCGTGCTGCCGATTCTTGTCTAACCAACCGAGGAAACACGAAACAATTTTTGTTCTAAATCGCTCGTTTAGGGGATTTACCCATTCTAAGTTTGAGCCACCTGTAAGCTCTTCCAAAAGAAATTACGATTAAATAAATAGTAATAGGTGTACGTTTAGTAGAGTATCATTAACTGCCTGTTTTCAATGTTACACCAAATCAAATCAACTAACCAAGTGATGACTAAGTACGGCCCGCGAAAGCATTTAATCCAGCCCGCCTTTGACATGAATAGTATTTGGCTCGCAATAATTATATTTTGACAGTCCAAAAGTAAATAGTTAAGAAAATTCACCATTCATTCATCACTGAATCAATCTATTGCAGCCCATTACTAGATATAGATCTTTCAATCAGGAACAATGAACATTACATGATAGACAAAATTTATCTAAATTTAAATATAAAAACAATACAGAATATACCTATACAATCCTGCAGGTTCAGGCATCAAAAAATTCCTCCCCGTCGATGTCAACCGGAAGGGCGGGCAGAAGGCTGGCCACGTTGAATGGCAATACGAAATTGTTTCTGGATTGTGACAATTTATAATTCTACAGACGTGAGTTATCTTTTAGTTTATTAAAATTTTACGACTCACAAGCTCTGACTAAATTCGTAATAAATAACGTGCAAAAATCTGAATACTAAAAACTTTTACAAGTCATAAAAGTTAATATTATTTTTCATACTACGCTTACGACATTTAAAACATCTCATGTTGTCGTCAAAACTTTGCAAGAAAGAGTTACATTTTATCGCAAGAAAATAAACAAGTCTTCTTTATGTTGATGAACGAATATTCAACTTCCATCGTGTACAGCAGAAAATCGACAATACACAAAGGAAAAAAGAAAATTAACAATCTACGCAAATATATCCGTACCAGGCGTGAATAGGTTGATAAGTCGACTTACATATTTATTTTTTTATTGCATAATAGGCATTAGGATTGCTTCTTTCATAGGGTGAATAAATGACTAAGTCGATAGGTCTGTTTTACCGCACATAGCAAACATGTGAATTTTTGAATAACTCTCTTACTAAATGGTACAATGTGACGTCTTGAGATATTAAAAAAATACAAATTGTAATTATTTACACAACTCAACATGTCATTATAATACTGCCAACTATTAAGAAAAATTAACGAACAACACGAGATGTTCATTTATTTAAACAACCTACTTAACGTTTTTAATAGCATAAATCAAGTTGTTCAGTTATTACCGCTTCGAAATTGCGTTGTATTTTGTGACCAATAAATCTATCATCTATTAATTTTTTTATCCGTTGCGCATGCGATGAGACAAAGTGATATGTTAAATAGAGATAGCTGCAGTTTTGGCGGGTTATCCTTAAATCACGTTTTTTAGGTAGGATTTCGCGCGTGTCACTTGTCCAGAGTGTCCTTGACCGAGTTTGATTTGTTTTGGCGCGTGGTGATTAATTCAAAACAAAATTGTATAACAATTGTTTGGTTATTGTAATTAATGTAATAGGTACAATGGCGGCAAGAAGATACCGTTTTTTAGAAGAATTACGTGGAAAGTCATTAATACATTATAGTGAAAGTTTAGAAAGTACAGAAGCCATAACTGAAGGTAAGTAAATTATTGTAAATAGGTATTTTGTAAACTTGCACATTAGCTTCTCTCCCCATTTAGGTACTTACCTACTTTGCAAAAAGTAGTTAGGTACCTAGTTGTGGGTTGTGGGTAAGTGAATCTTTAAAAGTAGGTATCTTTGTTGAACTTGAACGAATTCAACTTGTTAATAGGTAGGTAAGTATAACTTGATATGAGGAATCAACAATAGGTACTTATTAGCTTTCATTCAGTGACCTAGGCGCGTATACCATGCGGCACGTCATCACGAGTACGTTATGCTGCGTCCACATTTGTATAATTTCTAATATTCCCTCTAACCTATCCAACTAAGCTAATTTGCTTGTGCTAGGAGTGGGTTCACGTCAGTAGTTTAATGGCCAGGATTCGAACCCGGGACCTCTCGATCGTAGGGCCGACACCTTAACCACTAAGCTACCGACAAAATCTCCGTTCCGTATCATCGCCGCGTATCATGTTCGCTAGTTTAGAGGCACGCGCGTTAACGTGTATCATCTATACATATAATAAAATTGGAGTGTCTGTTTGTAATATTGAAATAACCTTTTTTTACTACATGCACATGAATATAATACGGTACATACACCAAAATAACAATTTTTACATTTTTTGTCTGTCTGTCTGTCTGTTTGTTCCTGCTAATCTCTGAAACGGCTGGACCGATTTTGACGGGACTTTTTTGGCAGGTAGCTATTTAATGTAATAAGGAGTAACTTAGGCTACTTTTATTTTAGAAAAATAGCGTTGACTGAACACTAAGCGATAACCGACATCAACGCGGGCGGAGTCGCGGGCAACAGCTAGTCTCGCATAAGACGATGCGTAGGGCGGTACTCGTGCCTGTTTAGATGAGGCTTTACTTTGTTTGTAGTTTTTTCAACATTGCGGAATTGGATCTTGATGAAATTTGGTACATGTATTTATCAATTACTTACAGGTACATAATTAGGTATTTATCGTTTCAAAAATTTCATATAAAGAGAATTTACAACCATTGGAAACAAAAAATTGTAATGAGTTTCCTAATGAGTGAATAATATAACATAACGCCTGTAATCCGTTAAGGGTTAGGCAGAGGTGTACCTAGCATCCACATTTCGCAATTATTTAAATAGTTGCGGGTACCAAATAAACGTATATTTTTTTTCAGGAAAATTAAAAGAGGTAGCTGAAGATTACGAAAGGTTCCATTTTAACAACGTTTCTGAGGAAAATCTGAATAAAGATTTAAACACTCAACAAATCAGCAATGTTAACCTCGAAGACGATCTATATCTTTCCGATGACAGTGTCGCTGATCCGGACTATGAATTACCGAAAAAGTGCAATGAGTCTAATACAGATAGTGAGATAGAAGAACGAAGTATTCCTATAATAACTACAGCCCAAGTTCACGTGACTTTACCATCCCAAGACCAAGATGAAAGTTTATCTATATTTAGCAGTGGTTTTGAGATTGATAGATTTCATACAAGTAGTCCAGTAAATAACAATCTTTCCAACAATAATCTTCGTTCTCCCATAGATAGAATAGCAGTTACTAATGACGAGACTATTTGCGAAGTGCTGCCTGTTGACTCAGAAGATCAAATTCATACTAGAAAAAGGAAAGGTAGATCAAGGAAAAATAGAGAAGAATGTAAAAGACTAAGAAATTCTGGTCAAAGCTACGTTACAGAAAAAGGTAAAGAAATTGCTGCGAGGCAAATACGAGCACTAACTTCTTGTAGACTGAAATGTATTGAGCGGTTTTCTGAATTGGAAAGAAAGCTGTGCTTTGATGAATATTGGACTTTAGGAAGCAGAGATCGGAGAGCTGCGTATATTGCCAGCCATATTATCATATTACCAAAGAAAACACAGAAAACCGACAGCAGAACTATTAATAGAGATTGCTATTGCAAATATACATTAACAATTAATAATGAAAGCAGACCAATTTGTAAAGATTGTTTTTGTAAAACTTTTGGGGAAACTAAAGGTTTCATTAACATTGTAATAGATAAAAAAAAACACTCCACAACCGGAATCATTCCAGCTGATACAAGAGGACATCAGCCATCTAAAAATAAAAGGACTGTTGATGATTTAAAATCTGCCAAAGATCACATCTTATCATTCCCATACTACGAAAGTCATTATTCCAGAAATAGAACAAATAAAAAATATTTATCATCGGACCTTTCTATAGCTGCTATGTATCGTTTATATAGAGAAAGTTGCCCAAATCCTATTTCACTTAAATTGTATTCCCAGTGTTTTCACGATTTAAACTTATCATTCAAAAAACCGGCTAAAGATACTTGCCACACATGCGATCTTTTGAATACAAAGATAGCATTAGCTGAAGGAGAGGAAAAGACCAACTTTATAGAAGAGCTAGGTGAGCATCAATCACAAGCCGAAAACGCTTATGCAGCAAAAAGAAATGACAAAGATGAAGCAAAGCGCAATTCAAATTTTCGAGCTTATGCATTTGATCTTCAACAATGCTTACCTACGCCATTCCTGAAAACGTCTGTCTCTTTTTATAAGAGACAACTATGGTCCTACAATCTTACGATTCATAACTTAAAAGATGATAAAGCTACTTGTTACATGTGGGACGAAACCATCGGTGCTCGAGGAGCAAATCAAATTGCTTCGTGTTTGTGGCATTTTTTACAAAATTTGCCATCTGAAGTTACAGAGGTCACATTTTATTCTGACACGTGTGGTGGCCAGAATAAAAATAACGCTGTTGCAATGATGTTCATGTATTTATTGCATGTGCATCCAACCCTAGAGACAATCAATCATAAGTTTTTGATTAGCGGACATAGCCACATGGAATGTGACTCAGATCATGCTCTTATCGAAAGAACTAAAAAGAAAACGCAGCTTAAAATAAATCATCTTAATGATTGGATGCAACTGATAAGATCCTGCAAAATTAATAACGGATTTGCCATTGTACCCATGAAACTAGAAAATTTTCTAAATTTTGCGGAATTGAGTTCCAAGAAAGGTCTATTTACAATAAAAAAAAAGGATGCTAGTGGTGAAAAATTTTTATGGCAACCAGTGAAATGGCTGCAATATAAGAAACCTATCGGAGAAATACGTTTTAAGACTAATCTTGACAACGAAAGCTCTTTTAGAGTCATAAATTACAGGAAAAGAGGGAAATTCAATTTAGACGCTATAGAATTAGAAGTTGTATCAAAAGAGACTTTACCAATAAGTAAAGAGAAAAAGAAGGATTTGATGGATTTATTGCCACTCATAGACCCCGTTTTTCACGAATTCTATAAAAACATTAAAACTGATAGTCACACATCAAACATCGATCCTGATTTAGACTCCGAAGACCCTGATGCAGGAGGAAACGGTGAAGAATTTAACTAATGCCATAATATTTTAACTTTTTTTTGGAATAAAAATTATTATTTTGCAATTGTTTGTTTCTTAATTACCTATACATACCTATACACATACTTACATGCATAATATCACGATTTCAGTCCCATAAGAGGTAGGCAGAGACTATACTTATTACTTTTGATTTTTTACACACGTACTTCCCTTAAAGGTACTTAGGTGAACAACTTGATAACTCATTGGTGAACAACTTGATATGTCATTTATTTTCTATAAATACAGTAAATTCATTAAATAATCTTATGTTATCTCAAAACCCCAAACAATTGAATTACATTCAGATAAAAAAGTATTCAATAACTTAAAATCTGAATTTACAGATAAAACTTAAACTTTAAAATGGCGGCCCTGAAAAATTGGTATTTTCGAGTTGTTAAGTTATTCACGCCTGGTACGGATATAACCTCGTAGATGGCTTCTTTTGCTTTCTTTGTAACCGGCTGACTGGCGGCATATGTGTATACGTCTTTTGTTATTACTCATCGCAAATCAGTAGTTTGTTTTTTATACTTGTGAAGTTGAGCTTGATAGGCATATCCCTCGCACCCCGGCTGACCCACACCGGTCCGTGACCGACCAGTGAGGGAACCGCAGAGTTCCCAATTCGTCCGCGGAAACGGCCGCGGCCTGCTTCTGCCAGAGTGACAGGCGGCCCCACCCGTTACCCCCGGTCTGCGCTCACGGGGGGGAAATTAGTAGTTTTAACTTGAATGAAATATATTTTTATAAAGTTTTATTATGGAACTTGTTAAAACTTATTTGAATAGAGCTCTTGTTATAAATATGAAGTTTCAGTATGATATTATTGGTTTAGTTTTCACACATAATACATACTTTCTGGCCCTACATGCTCACGTCTAATTTCCCTGCGGAGTAGGCAGAGGCAGAAGCCCGCCATTTGCATCTATCCTTACATACCTTTTTTTATACCACTTAGGTGCAAGTCAAGCATATGGCCCACCTGATGGAAAGTGGTTACCGTTGCCTATGGACGTGTGCAATACCAGAGGGGTAACCCTGTAAGAACCTAAGATCTTGAATAGCTATTATTATAGTCGCTTGGGAAAACCATGGCAGGAAGTTCGTTCCACAGCTTAAGCGTGTGTTGAAGTTCCTATCGTATGTAACTGTGCGTACTGTTTAAAGTCACAATGTGTGGGGGCATATTCCCAGCATGTGACGAGAGGTGCGATGATAGAATGTAGCTGTGGGCATCATGTCGAACAATTTGTTTGAACTCACCATTGTACAGGTGGTAAAACACACACAGCGAGTGCAACATATTAGTAAAACCAAAGTCGTTAAAATAGGAATCACATTTTTATGATTTACCATATCATAGACAATTGAGCATGATTTACTAATATTAAAAGGACGGTGGTGGCATCCTTCCATTTACAGGATTATTGCTTTTACTGTCACTGAACCTCTCGTGCAAGCCTGTGCCTTTCGCTGCTAACCTCACCTTCGGCAACCAAAAACGACTCACAGGCGTGGTGTGTTTTGGTCGGTTCGAGTCTGACATAACCTCACCCACCGGCTCTGGTTGAACAGAGCCCGTGGCTTTCGAGCGTTTCTGACTTACCCTTTTATCAATACCTCATTAACTTAGTCAGTGTATGTCAAACTCGAAGTCAAAAATAATTTATTGTTCATAGACCATTAAATCGGAACTATTAAAACGGCAATATAAAAAGAAATGTGAAAGACGAGTTTAGCAAATGGACCACCGGTTCAAAACGCGACTCCGAGCTGATAAGACCCCGGCAAGAAACTTAACCGGCATTTTTTTTGGTCTATTTACAAACAGTTACTAAGTCTAATTAGTCTGAAAAGATAAAGTATGAAAAAATTATACCGTGTGGTTGCCCCTTTTTTTTTTACATTTGGGTTCACACAGTGTGAGATATACTAGGTTAAGGTTAGATGTAAATATAGTTCATAAGTATTTTAATAACACTGTGAGATGCAAAATAAAAAATTTCTTTCTTTCTTTCTTTCTTTCTTTCAAAATCCCCGCGGATACCCCCCCACCGGAGCCGGTGGAAGAGGTTATGTCGGACTCGAACCGACTAAAACGCATGCCGCTGTGGGCCGCTTTGGTTGCCGAAGGTGCGGTTGACAGGTATATCCCTCGCACCCCGGCCGACCCAGGGCCATATCTTACGATCTGGCCCTCTTCTCGGGTGTGTGGGGACTACAGAGTCCCTAACTCGTTCCCGGAAAAGGGGAGGCGCGCGAGGCCTGCCGCCGCCGCGGCCTGCTTCTGCCAGGGTGACAGGCGGCTCCACCAGTCATCCCCAGGCCTGCGCTCATGGGAGTCGGAGGTCGTTCATCGCCCTCGTGTAGTTGCCCTTGCATTCTATTCTAATTATAAAACATAACCTAGCATTACATTGCTTGCTGTGTTCGTATCAAGTAGAATACAATCACACAATAACTTTTGTTAACAGCAGTGTAAGACATATTACTGGGTTGTATTTAGTTTTGTGAACAACGAGTATAAAAAAACACCGAGATATACATTATCTTTTGTGTATATCAAATATTACCTAAATAAATTAAAGATAAGGAACAAAACGGAACAATATTTTTATTGAATAAATAACAAAATAATTATCAAGAGGATAAACTCTGGCACATATCAGCATATCGTGAACATAAAAAACGCATCAAGAGATACATAAACCGACATTAAGCCCGAGTTACCCCATCGTTTGCGACGTCATATTCACGCATTTTTATGTGTGAATATGTAGCGGTTTGAGTGTGAAACCGGGCAATGTTCTTTTACGTTTTTACTTTTTAAGTATTCACCCTCTCCTTTCCTACACAAGACAACACGTGCAGGGTTTCGATGTCACCCTCACACTGTACAGAATATACGAGCAAGAACCAAGCGGTTCGGAGACTCTTTTCTTTGCCGCATCACTAAGACCTGGAATTCATTACCAGCTCACATGTTTCCTTCTTCCTACAGTTCCGGGTACTTTAAGCGGGGCGTGAAATAGCATCTGATGAGGCCGCAAAACTGAGTGCTACTATTGTACCATTACTTAGTGTCTGTAACGATGACCCTCTTTACTGATACTTTGCCTTTAGCTTATCATTATCGAGGTGAAGCCAAGTTGGCGTGTACCAGATTAAAAAAAAACATAATTATCTTAGCGTTAGTTTTGGCAGGATTCGAGCCTTTCACCTCGTAACCTGGGAACTATACACTCTTTTTCGTTTTGATTTAGCTTATACAGCTGTGAAATTCAATGGCGAGAGGAAAGCCTGTGCCAGAGCCTTCTCTGTCCATCGGCAGATGTACCGAATTGCAGAAATTTGGTTATGAAGAATTTTGGTTATATTTAAAAATCTATGATATTAAATATCACCTGCGACATCCAAGTATATAATCGTCACATGTTGCGACACGACGCCTAAAATTGGAAAGGGGATGGATCTCAAATATTGTGAAATGAAGCGCACCTCGAATATATTTTTCGTGGAACCAATAATATAATGAAAGACGAAATTCGATGTGTTCGATTATATTTTGGGTGAAAGTGTGAATGAATTCAAAGAGTATGCGAATATGTGTACAGAAATGTCCATTCGTATTCATGCTATATATAATAATGTCTAAGGTCAGAAGCGTGACGAGGGTGACGATAGTGAGCCGATGACGTCACAAAGAATTTGAATGCTGTGGGCAGTACTACATATTATCTCTCTACATCGTAGTCGTTGAAATTTTCTCATATTCACATTTTATTTATTTATCTATATTTCATATTTGTATAGTATGTAATTATTCATGGAACACACTATTTTAAAAATGTTGACAGATAACACCAACACTCACTTATTTACTTTCATTCCTGTCCATCCTAAGGTTGCCTGGAAGAAATCACTTTTAGTGATAAGGCTGCCCGTTGTGCATTTAACTGTTACTTTAATTATGTCTGTAAATCTTTTATAATATTGGTGTGCAATAAAGAATTATTTATCTATCTATCTATCTATCTATTCTGTAGCTGTGGTCATATTTGCGGCCTTGATCACATACACCGAGTGGAATACCGAGACAGAGCACTCGGCCGATGTTCGGTGCCTGATAAAATAGCACCAAGTGCTTCGTACGTAAATGCACTGTCTCGCCACTTCACTCGGTGCAGTCAGAGAAAAAGCGACTAGGCCGAATTGCATCAAAATGTTTAATGATATCATACTTTAATGTTAACGTGAATTAACGCGATCATGATGTACCTTTAATTTGCCTGATATATCTACCAGGTTACACTGACCGTTGTCACAGGCTGACTTGCTCAGTGGTGCACGCCCACCGCCTTCCAATCCTTGAGTAGAAGGTTCTCCTTCTACCCACATATTCACGATATTTTATTTTTCACCATGTTTTCGTGAGATTCGTCACTGAGATTGATACGACCACGATTAAATTCTGCAAACCAGCTATAAACAGTCGTCTTGCATGGAGCTTCATCGCCAAAAGCTGTTTCAAGCCGAGCGATGCTCTGTTGAGCCGTCAAATTACACTTAAAATCGTAGAAAATCATACTACGAAAATTTTCCCGAGTTAAATCCATGTTGATGCAGACACGCAATTTTTTAAATGGCGCCACAAGGTAAAAACAAAAGACAGTCAGATGAAACAAACTGTATTCTACAGCCAAAGAGTTCTATTTTCAAATGTTGTAATAAATTTTTAAATATTTTTTATGTAAGTGGCCAGTTCCGGAAACTTTTAGTGTAACCTATGTATTAAGATATACAATTTTATTTAACTTGCAATGTATATATGTTCGGATCAAGTCTAGCAACTGAATTTTAAAGCAGTTATCTTAAACAGATTGAGATGGAGTTTCATCTTAGTTTATTAGAGTTTGACATAATCGCCTCCACCGACCGTGAGGAACAGTGGGGAGGGGAGATATTAATAGGGATTCGCCAACAACGATTTTCGCACGAAAAAAGGAAACATCTGAATAGAATCATTTATTTATTATTTCACCATTGTTTGCGATAGTCTCGGTCGCATATAAATTTGGTCCGGCATTTGCTACTTCATTTCTTTAAAAATGATGTTCGTGGGGATATCAAAACACACCCAGACATTTTAAACTAAAGTAAAATTTCAAAGTCAAGTTCAATGTATTTCATAACCCCCTGAAAGTAACATAACCTCAACAGGAGCCAGAGTTCACTGGAGAGTTTTTTTACTGTCAGTGCGAAGACCAAAAGCTTGTCCTGCTTTGTCTTTTACACTGACGGCACAGAAACTTTTGTGCTTACAGGGTTGGCAGCGCGATTGTGACTCCCTTGGTGTTGCACACGTCCATAGGCCACAGTAACCGCTTTCCATCAGGTGGGCCGTGTGCTTGTCTGCCAACCAAGTGGTATAAAAAAATCAAAAGGAAAAATCAATGTCGAAGCAGCGTCTACAAATAAAGTTTCATTCACTACATCAAGCTACGTTAGTTAATCTAAATAACAACCGAAGGAGCAAACAAATTCTATTAGCGCGAGGTCGCCAATGAAAGTACTGCCAACAACCGTTACTTTCTTCTTTACGAGGTATCTTATGTGCAATAGACTGAACATTGTGAATGTGCTCTGTTATACTCGTAGGGGAGAACCAACTTATGTATATCCTTCTTGTTTTATACTACGACGTGACGTGAGCGAGACGGGTTTTAAGCTACCTGCAATGAGGCAAAAGCAAGCAGGGTTGAGCTTAGAATTTTGCAATAAAATAAATATATTTGACAAGGATCTCCTCAGGTTAATAATTTTTGGATTAGCTTCAGTTGCCATGTTTGGTAGCTGTTATAAAGGTTTTTTACTAGTAGTATCTAGTCTCAACAGAATGTGCTTTTAAGTTAATATTATTTGAAACGAGGTATTGAATGTCAAACCTTTGAATATGAAATTAAATTCCTCGTTTTAAAAAAAAAAACCAAACCATTACGCGTCTAAATAAATTTTCTTTTACAATATTATATGTATTTCTTGTTTTATGTTGACGCTAATCAAAGTATCATATAATATCCTATAAGCGTGGCGTTAAAAAGCATATGATGTGGCCGTCAAGCTGAGTGTCACCATTGTCACATGGTATATGTAAGTAATAGTGACCCTCTTTTCTGAGACTTTGCCTTCAGCTTACGACCAGACAAGGCGAAGTCTTATTGAGGTGTCGTATATAAAAAAAAAATCAGAGATGGTGTAAATATTCAAAAGAAACCAATTAAGTATTGAGAACATTTTTTGAACCAAGAATCGAATTGAAATTGCAACTTAAAATTAATATTTTTATGTCGTGTCGGTGTCTTAGACCTATAGTATAAAGAGAGTTACTGTATTTGATCGAACAGAAGTGACGACGGAAATAAATATGGATATACATCACATAACATGGAATGTTGGGGCGTAAAACTAGCGCTTATGCGAATGAATCACTGTTATAAGAATGATAAAATTGTTTTAAGATTACGTTCAGAATGCGATTTTGAATTAACTTCTACAGATTATTAGATATTTATTCTATCAAAATTCTCTTTCCTTTGTTGCACCATTAAGGTTTGCAGTACATTACCAGCTCACTTGTTTCCTCCTTTCAACGTTCCCGACTCCTTTAAGCGGGGCGTGAAAAAGCATATGATGAGGCCATCAAGCAGAGTGTCACCATTGTAACATGGTATATGTATGTAATAGTGACCCTCTTTTCTGAGACTGCGTTCAGCTTATCATCAGACAAGACGAATTCTAAGTGATGTGTCTTATATAATATTTTATTCATTCTAATTACGTATCTGAATACGTTTCTTATATAAAAAGTGTTCAAGAAATTCATAGTATATTTTACAACCGAGGGATATGCCTGTCAACCTCACCTTCGGCAACCAAAGCGACCCACAGGCGGCGTGCGTTTTAGTCGGTTCGAGTCCGACATAACCTCCTCCACCGGCTCCGGTGGGTAGGTATCTGTGGGGATTTTGCGCACGTAAAAAAAAAAAAGTATATTTTACAACATTCTACATAATGCTATCTAGACCCTTCGTAAGCATAGCTTTACCGGCTTGTGATATATAGGTAAAATTTATGCACTAGTTAGGTACAGATAGCGCTACGTATGAGTGTACATAATACACTCGATCCCAAGTAAAAGGAGTTCAACCTATTGCTGTCTTCTGGGCACTAAATAGAAAGTGTGTTCCTTTTTCTTAAAAGAAAATTAGTAACCATAATTACTAATATTCCCGTTAATCCTAAACTAAGCTAAATTTCTTGTGTCAAGAGTTTGTTCACGTCGGTAGTATAATAGCCAGGATTTGAACTTGAGACCTCTTGATCATAAGGCTGTGTAACCTAACCTAACCTAACCACTAAGTTACCAATCAATCAATCAACCAATTAACCCACCGGCTGGACATAGGCATCTCCCAATGCACGCCATTTTTTCTGATTTTTTTTTACCGATGCGGTTTAATTCCATCCATGCAAGGCTGTGGCGACAGATCGTTAGTTCTATTTATAAGTAGGTAGCTATATGACTATTTAAACTGTAGATTGATGGCACTTAGTGGAATTTGTTGTTGTTAAAGGTCTTTGAGGATGCCGTAAGGCGAAACCGGTCAGGTGTAATAAGCAATAAAGTAATGTGGAAAAGTACAAGTGAGTTATCAATATGTGTAGGTAGCTATATTATTATCATCAGCCAGAAGATTTACTATATAAATTTATTACAACATACATCCTGTCCGTTCAAATGGGGTGTCACACAAAACGTGCTGTGTAATTAAGTGTTTGCAAGAGGAATGACGTGGCAGGATTAATTAGGAGAGGGAAGCCGTCCAACTTGCGGCTTAGATAACGTTCTAGAAGTTGCTCGAGTTTAATGTGTCTTCATGTGTAAGACAAATTTATCTTCACGTTCTTGAGTGTTACTTTGTGAAATATTTGAATGTTTGATTCGGCTTTATTTATTAGATGCTAGCTGATACGGCGAATTTAAAGAAGAAAAATAAAAGAAAAAAAAATTTAAAAAGAAATTATATATTTTTTTGAAATGCTTGAAATTTAGATCCTGTTCCCGCTGCACCTTCTTTTTTTCTTTTATACAAACCTTGTACAGACAATTAAGAGCACAATAAAAAAATAATCTCGGCTCTTAGTGAATGATAATGTTCTCCATACTGGAGCACGTTTGTTTGACCTGAACAAGTGTTGAACTTTGTGCAATCGACAATGTTCCTAGGCTTAAGTATTGATGCTAAACTACAGTGGGGATCACACATTAAAGAAATAGCCATTATATTAAGTTCGGCCTCATGCGCTGTGAAAAAGATTAGGACTTTGACAAACATAGATACGGCTAGAATAGTTTATTTCAGCAGTTTTAATAGTATTTTGAGCTACGGAATTCTCCTTTGGGGTAATTCTGCAGATTTAAACACAATATTTTTGTTACAAAAACGTGCTGTGCGAGCTATTTGCAATTTGGCCCCAAGAGTCTCCCTCCGAGAAAAGTTTAAGGACATAGACATTCTTACCGTAGTGTCACAATATATTTTTGAGAACTTAATGTATGTGAGAATAAATATCTCAAAATTTTCAAGAGTTTGTGACAGGCATAACATAAATACCAGACACGAACAATCTTGTAGTCTGTGATAGTGGATTTAAAAAAAATAGTCATTCTTTCCAGGGAAACTGTATACGCTTTTTTAACAAGCTGCCTAATAAAATTAGGGATTTACCTGTGAATAAATTTAAAAATGTAGTAAAGAGTAAATTGTGCCAAAAAGACTATTATAAAATCCAAGCATACTTAGATGATAAGCTTAATAAAATATAGCTTGGAAATGAGCTGTTCGCTCAACTATGCTACTCAAGTAAATGTCTGTAAATAGATCAAAAAACAAATTTCCACTGAGTTTCTTGCCTGGGTCTTCTCAGGTCGGGGCCGCGTTTCAAACTATGTGGTCCATTTGCTAAACTAGTCTTTCATATTTCTTTTTATATTGACGATTTGTAAGTGCCAATTTAATGGTCTATGCAGAATAAATGATTTTTGACTTTGACTTTTACTAGAAGCAACCTAAGATAAAGTAGGGCAAGGTTTTGGTCTTCCCACTGACAATACAAAAGCTCTCCAGTGAGCTCTGGCTACCCTACTTACCGCCGGGAACACAACACAAGGTTATTATGGCCGCAGTATTCTATAGGGCGGAGGCACTTCCCCAGTCGGACTGCTCAATTGGACGGCAATACCGTCGTGTCCTACCTCCTTTAAACATGAAACTCCCAGGTTATTACTATATGAATGCAATTAAGTGTGGTTTTTTTATTCATATCTGCTTATTATTATCTAAATATCCACTCCTTTCCATAATATCTTTCACACAATCAAATTGACTGCATCTCGCCTGATGGTAATTTTTGGGTGTACTCCAAAGAATAGTAGTCGACATTACAGCTGCTGTCCCTATAGTGGCGGTCCCTTCCTTTACGGCCTCGGCAGATGTTTTTTACGTCCCACTTAAAGGATCCAAATGACTTCAAGACTACAATGTAGTTATTGTTGTTAGGTAATAGTTAAAATTCAATCTATTCCATCTAAGTTGATACATTTATGCTTAAAGAAACATAGTTGTACCGTTCACAAAGATTTATTTTTTATGTACACCTCGTCTCCTAACTCCAAAAGGTCTAACAATACGTAAGTAATTACACACACCTGTGCTCTTTCCCAATATTTCCAACATCGCAAGGTGTAACTGTAGACGTATTTTTACGACATGTCTCGTATATTTCTTCATACAAGTGAAAAATGTGCGTAAGTTAGTGTCACATATAAAATAAATTTCAATATTTTGTTGCTTCTCTTACAGTTAAATAGCGTTAAAGAATGATATTTTTGTCTTGAATTTCTAACTTGGTTGATATATTTCTGTTATAGCATGTAAGTTTCTAATTTAGGTACAACTCGAGTCACATATTTTGCACCGAGGCGATTATCTAATGTCGGTGTCGGACGATGATAGTCGATATCCGATAGCTTATATCCAATAGCCGATATCCGATAGCCGATATCCGATATCCGATAGCCGATATCCGATAGCCGATATCCGATAGCCGATAGCCGATAGCCGATATCCGATATCCGATATCCGATAGCAGATATCCGATATCCGATAAATGACACCATGTGCTGTTTTCACATATATCCGATAAAATGGGTCCAATATACGTCATGGCTACTTCCATTTGCTCGATACCATTTAATAAACACATTTCAAAGTCAAAAATTCAACATTGCATTTTTTCTTTCAAATTTTATGTACTCAAGAATACTTGAACGATAAATACCTTTAATTTGAGATATCATTCCCTGATATACGCAAAGTGGTTCAGAAGATATGAGATAATTACAAACTTACATACAAGATTCGCGCGAAAGACCTAACCATACTTGGCAATCGCGTAAAAAAAGAAAGAAAACATATTTCTGTTGATAGGTACATAAACTCAGCATCACTCTACCTCCTCTTAGCCTATTCTCAACTCACTGGCTATCGGCTTTTCAGTCTACCTCCGAAACAGCTAACCTGTAAAGCTGACATTGTAAAGTAATCAATTTGTATATGAATGTTAATGTAACATATTCCATGGTAGGACAATTAATGTAACCTAGAATAACAACTGAACACAAACCTATGATCCGCAAATAAATAAATTGAATTGCATTGAATTTAATTTAATATTTTCAGTAAAGTGACTGCCATCTGTCTTCCACAAGCAATATCAAAGTTTTCGAACTTTTTAGGACTGAAACTGAAACCTGCTCCTCCAGGCAAGTGACAAAAGGTTTGTAGAATAGAATGGATCCATCAATGTTTATCATAGACATTATAAACGTCAAAATACGTGTCATACTAAGCTGCAATACGTCGTCCAACGAATTGCCACTTGTCTAGGAGACTCACTAGCACAGCGCATGGACGTAGTATGCCTATGGACACGAGCAGCACCGGGGACCCCACACACTGACCCTATAAGAACAGAGTTTCAGTGCCGTCAGTACAGAAGGCAAAGATGACAAGGTTGGTCTGCCCACTGACAGCACAAAAACTCTCCAGTGAGCTTTGGCTACCCTACTCATCGCCGGGAACACAACATAAGGTTTTCTGTAGGGCGAAGGTACATAGAAATACCTCCGCCCTCGTTGGACTGCTCAATTAGGACGGAATTACCGTCATATCCTACATCAGTTAATAAATCCGTCACCAGTAGTATTCTTTTATACCAATACATAATCCCCGCGGCTATAAGTCTGGTTAATTTCATGTGAAGTCGGCTCGTTTTGTTAGTGGATGATCGTAAACCCCCACACGTATACAAACTCGGGAGATTACCGTGCTTAAGGGAGCATACTAAGTGATCTCATACGGTCGATAAACTACTTACAGGGTCTTTGAATGACTTCAGAACTTTGGTAGTTTGAGCGACTATATCGAACTTTGACGAAACGCACTCAGCTTGCGTGGTAAGTGTTTGAACTATTGAATTCAGGTACAAAACTAGCCAAACTCAGTCTTTTATAGTACTTTTTTTTTTTTTTTTACGTGCGCAAAATCCCCACGGATGCCTCGCCACCGGAGCCGGTGGAGGGGGTTATGTCGGACTCGAACCGACTAAAACGCACGCCGCCTGTGGGTCGTTTTGGTTGCCGAAGGTGAGGTTGATAGGCATATCCCTCGCACCCCGGCCGACCCAGGGCCATCTCTCACGATCTGGCCCTCTTCTCGGGTGTGGGGACTACAGAGTCCCCAACTCGACCCCGGAGTCTTTTATAATACTATGTATATAAGTAATAGTGGTACTTACATTTTACCAGCTTTTACTTAAATTAAATTGTTTGTCTTTTGTTAAAAAGAATATTAGCAACCGCATTTACTAATATTCTCTCTAACACGTCCAACTAACCTTGTGTGTTAGGAGTGGGTTTGTGCTAGGAGCGGGTTTACATCGGTAGTGTAATGACCAGGATTCAAAACCAGGACCTCTTGATTGTAAGGCCGTCTCCTTAACCACTAAGCTAAGTAATTTTTTTTTATGCCACTTAGTTGGCAGACAAGCACACGGCTCACCTGATGGAAAGTGGTTACCGTGGCCTATGGACGTTTGTAACACCAGAGCAGTCACAGTCGCGCTGCCAACTCTGTAAGTACAGAGTTTCTGTGCCGTCAGTGTAGAAGACAAAGCAGGACAAGCCTTTAGCCTTTCCACTGACAGCACAAATTCTCAACAAAAACTCTGCAGTGAGCTTTGGCTACCCTACTCACCGCTGGGAACACAACACGAAGTTATTATAGCCGCGGTATTCTGTAGGGCGGAGGTACTTCCCCAGTCGGACTGCTCAATTGGGCGGAAATACCGCCGTGTCCTACCTCCAATTTGTTAAACATTTATTGAAAACTCACTTGTACTTTTCCACAGTATTTTTTATAAGACCTGACCGGTTTCGCCATACGGCATCCTCATAGGTTTACAATTACAGTTACTGTTAATTGTATTTGTAAACCAATGTATAACAACAAATTCCACTAAGTGCCATCAATCAACAGTATAAATGATCTTTGTTGAAGTATGAAATCGGTTTCATTTCTAGCTAAATTGGTTCTAAACCAGCTATTCGTTAGACACAAAATCGTATTTACTCGTAGGTGATTATTCGGCATAACACCTCGGCTTACTTTATTCTCTATTAAGTATTATCAGCCATTTCGGAGATGAGCCGGAACAATCAGGCAGAAAGACAGAATGACAACTATTATTTTTCTATTAATAGAATCCTAAATACACTCATAAATACGTAACATTTGTACGTTTATTAAAATCCTATTATTTTAACCTTACATACATACATGTAATCACACCTTTATCCCCGGGTTAGGCAGAGGTGAATTTGAACACCCACATTTCACCAATCATTGTATTTGAACCCACGTAATAGGGAGTGAGCCTATTGCTGTCTTGCGGGCACTATTATTGACTCGAGCCATGGATCTGAGGCTGAGTCTGGGCTGTATATATCTGTCGGATGCTAAACAGCACATTAGCGGGCTGTATAGCGCTGTGTAGCGTCAGCAAATTCCAGTATATTTATGTGGCAGAGCAGGCGCCGCGTCCCCGGTGAGTTAGTTCATACGCAAGGCTTGACTAGATCAGCCACGTACGACCTCGCTCACATACCATATACCCAGTAGTGTTATAATTGATCAGTTATAATATATCGTGTAAAATTGTCATCAAACATTCAAAGTGTAGAGAATCTTTTATTGAATACTCCCACGCAACTAAGAAGACTCAACCTTCTAAAAGCCCTATCCCTTAGTCGCCTTGTGCGATACCACATGGGAAGAGATGAGGTGGCCCAAATTCTCTCAAAAATACATTATCAAATATCTACGTTTATTAAAAACCTATCATTTTAACATTACAGACATTTTAATTCAACTTATTTGTTTAGAGAAATGAAAACCCCACCGAAATATCTGAGCGACCCCATATTTTAACACAAACAAACCGTCATAATGATACTAATAAAACGCTAATTAATTTACCGCTGCTATAATGTAGTTAAATCTTCATTAGGCTTAGTGACGGACGGAGCCCGGCCTGAGGTGGCTCAGCCTCTTGAGTTTCAAACTTTGTGGTGGAGGCACTCTAGCCCATGTTATAAGTGACTGAAAAGGAAGATTTATTAGTATCTTGGTTTACTCGACTGCCCGAAAAAGAGTGTAATGTTTTCAGGTCTCATTTAATCAAAATTCTTTGGTTCGTAGTTTTATTTATGTTGTGCCCGTAATTTTTCAAATAAAGTTTGTTAATCTACCGGATTTATTAACATTCATGATTACTGCAATGTTCTCTCAAACGACCAAAGGACCGCATCCCACCACTGAGGAAGGAAGACAGGAGTTGGGCTAGAACTGATGCTGAAAAATCAACAGTTTTCGCAGAACATCTGGCTAAAGTCTTCACACCACTACCTGGTGCCAGCCCCAGTGGAGACGAGGAAATACTGGAATATCTACAATCACCATGGCAGCTTTCGCTCCCCTTAAAAGCAGTAAGCCCTAAAGAGATATGTCAGGAGATTAAATCACTGCCACATAATAAAGCACCGGGCTATGATTTACTAGATTCCGTATTACTGAGCAACCTGCCGAAGATAGGTGTTATGTTCCTAGTGATCCTCTTCAATGCATACCTGAGACACTCCCACTATCCATGGCAGTGGAAACTTGCGCAGGTAGTCATGATCCTGAAACCTGGAAAACAACCAGAGGAAGTCTCATCCTACAGACCAATTAGCCTTCTCTCTGTAATCGGCAAACTATTCGAAAGAATTATTCTGAACAGAATGCGACCTCACTTGAACACCATTCTCCCCGAACACCAGTTTGGATTTAGACAGAAGCATGGAACCATTGAGCAGGTCCATAGGTTGACAGACACAATCAGCTACGCGCTGGAAAATAAAAAATATTGCTCAGCTGTCTTCTTGGATATAAGCCAGGCCTTCGACAGAGTCTGGCATGACGGTCTACTATTTAAGATAAAAAAATACCTGCCTCACTCGTTCTACAACATCCTTAAAAACTACTTAGATAAAAGATGTTTTGAGGTTAAATTTAACAACGTTACGTCGGACATGTTTGAAATCCAGTCAGGAGTGCCCCAGGGGAGCATTTTGGGACCTGTACTATACCTCATCTTCACGGCTGACGTGCCGGTTGACAATAACACCCTTATTGCCACGTACGCCGATGATACAGCAATAATGTCAGTACACACACAGCCTGAGATAGCATCAAAAAACCTACAGAAGCACATTTTCGAGATTGAAAAGTGGCTGACAGCTTGGAGAATAAAGGCTAATCAAAGTAAATCGGCTCATGTCACATTCACCTTGAGAGTCGGCGACTGTCCACCAGTCATGCTAAATGGAGAACAAATTCCACACGACACTAACGCAAAGTATCTTGGCATGTACTTAGACAGAAGGCTAACCTGGCAGAAACATATATGGGCCAAGAGGAAAGCCCTGGACACAAAACTTAGGACCATGTATTGGCTGATCGGTAAAAAGTCACAGTTGACAAATGAGAGCAAAATGGCAATCTACAAGACTATACTGAAGCCGGTTTAGACATACGGAATTGAACTCTGGGGAACAGCGAGCAACAGTAACATCGAAATCCTGGAAAGGTTTCAGACCAAAGCAATTAGATCCATGTTTGGCATTCCAAAATGCATCTCAAATAAATACATCCTGCATGATCTGGGGCTCAACACTGTGAAATTAGAAATCGCTGCCCGTAGCCAAAACTACCAAAAGAAATTAAACGCCCATGTTAATGCTCTAGCCGCTAAATTAACGGGTTCCATAAGTCACACAAGACTGAGAAGGAACAGCGTTCCGAATCTCATGAATCGATTTGTTGTACCACAGTGAGAATGGTCAATGGACAATTCCCCACGGCTGAAAGAACCAGACACAAACCGATCAAGACAAAGAAGCAGCTAAATGTCTTTGCCAGACAGATCGCTGCGTTGAGCGGGATACACTAAAAAAAAAAAAAAAAAAAAAAAACTGCAATGTTCATATCAAATATGATATATAGCATATAACCTTTCTCGATAAACGGGCTATTCATCAAAAAAATATTTTTTGAATTCGAATCAGTAGTTCCTGAGATTATTGCGTTCAACCAAACAATCAAACAAAAAATAAACAAACTAAGCTAAGTTTCATAATATTGGTAGGTTTAAAACTTAGTAGGTTATAAGTTGTAATAAGATATTTGACGTGAACTCACATGAACGCATGGTATTTCATAAGCCGCGTGATTCTCGGCAGAGTAGAATTAAGACCACCCCATCTCTTCCCATGCGGTGTCGTACAAGGCGACTAAGGGATAGGGCTGTTTAACATCAGTCAGATATATACAGCCCCGACTCAGCCTCTGATGAATGACTCGAGTTAACAATAGTGCCCGAAATACGGCAATAGGCTCTATTGGTGGAATGTGGGTATTAATTCACCTCTGCCTAACCATCCGGGGATAAAGGCGTGATTATATGTATGTATGTATTTTATACTTATTGAAAATCTTAATCAGTTTTCTTTAAGACTCTCTTGAATATCTATCAGAGTTATGCCAAAGTTACACGCCTCACATGTATAGTTATTATGCATGTAGGACACGACGATATTTGTGTCCCAATTGAGCAGTCTGACTGCAATTGATACAATTTATACAAAAAAATGCTATGTAATGTGCAAAGGCGAGCTTAACTCAAAGTAGAGTACTCTTCCAGCAAACTGAGAGTGCACAGAGGAATTGCAATACGAGAGGCAAGGTTTAGTGTACGTGAAAGTGTCGATTTAATATAAAAGAAGTACCTGCACTACAGAATACCATGGCTACAATAACCTCATGTTGTGTTCCCGGCAGTGAGTAGAGCCAGAGCTCACTGGAGAGTTTTTGTGCTGTCAGTGGGAAAACCAAAGGCTTGTCCTAATTTTGTGTTCTGCACTGACAGCACTGAAAATTTCTGTTCTTACAGGGTCTGCAGCACTTCACTGGTGTTTCAGACGTTCATAGGTCACAGTAACCACGTTCCATCAGGTCGGTAGTGTGCTTGTCTGCCGCATAAATTCTATAAAAAAATACGCTGACTGTTTATATTTTCAATCCATATCACATAGTGGAACTTGCAATACATATTGAATACGATATTTGTACTTTTCCACAGTATCATGATATACAGTCCAGTTAGATACTGTAGAAATGGACTAGTGTCTTATTCAACATATGTGCCGTAAAATAATTCCCGCTAAAAAAAAAATTAAAAATAAAATTTAAAAGTTAGTAGGTATATTATCTATTACTTTTTTAAAACTTCCTAGAATAAACAGCGTGAACGATCTATCGTGAGTAGATTTAAACTACAGTAAGAAACGTAAAATTATTAGGTCAGGTTTTAAGAATAAACAATACTAAAACGCAGCGTTTTCCTCGTTCTTCAATATTACATGAATTTCTCCCTCGGCGAGGAAAAAACATTGCTCTGTCACCAACAATTGTATCTTAAAAGCACAAGCTACAAAGAACTTAAATATTAAAATAGTGATTCTGTAACTGGGAGCTGGACTGGAGTTAATCTACTGCTTTGAATATTTTACAGCGATGCTGAATGCTAGTTTGCAGCAAATGGCAATGAAATAATAGTTTATGTTGGTGCTATGCTGTTAGCGCATTAATGTTAGTTCAAAATATCTTTTTAAAACTACTTTTAACAAGATTTATATAATTGAAATAAACCAATCTGCTCAACGTGGATAAATAATTTTTTTCTTTACAAATCCATACTTAATTTTATAAATGTGATAGTAACTCTGTCTGTCTGTTGGTCTGTCTATCTATCTGCCTGTATGGTATACTTTTACGTTTAAATCGCTGAACCATAGTTATAACAAGATTTTATTTATGTGGAATTTGAAGTTATACAATCTGCTCAACGTGGATAAACCATTTTTTTATTTACAAATCCATACTTAATTTAATAAATGCGAAAGTAACTCTGCCTATCTATTTGTCTGTCTGTCTGTCTAACTGTCTGTCTGTTTGTCAATCTGCCTTTTTGGTAAGCTTTCACGCTTAAACCGGTGAACTGACTTTGATGAAAATTGGTATTGGAGTAGATTAGACCTTGAGGAAGGACATAGGCTATGTTTTGTCGCGATAACCGACTTCCACGCGGGCGGAGCCGCGAGCAACAGCAATATAGTTTTAACCTCCACTCACATTTTAAGTCATACATGGTAAATGGTAAATATGTTACAAATATGATAAAATCATACAATTTTGCTCTCCATCTACCCTTAACATATCTATCAACAAGATATATTTATCATAACGCGTTTAGGGATGGAACTGGAAGGAAGAACCCCTTACAATTCACGAATCATGAGCCAGTCAACGTACCGTGCAGAGCTCCTACGTTAGGATTAAATGGCGTTTCACAGTCCTGAATTTAAGTCCCTTATGTACTGAAAATACTGTTATTGGAATGTTATTTTACTTGGAAGTGTCGGGAAATCCCCGTACATTGCGATTTGTAACAGTACGCACAGTTAAGTATGATAGGAACTTCTTTCCCCGCACGCTTAAGCTATGGAATGAACTCCCTGCCGTGGTTTTCTCAAGCGACTACCATATGGGGTTCTTCAAGGAGAGCATTAAATGATTCTTACAGGATTGGCAGCGCAAGTGTGACGCCTGTGTTGTTGCACATGTGTATAGGCCACGGTTTTTATAGGAGACAGGACGCGGCGGTATTTCCGCCCAATTGAGCAGTCCGACTGGGGAAGTACCTTCTAAGCCCTACAGAATACCGCGGTTATAATAACTTTGTGTTGTGTTCCCAGTGGTGAGTAGGGTAGCCGGAGCTCACTGGAGAATTTGTGCTATCAGTGGGATAACCAAAGGCTTGTCCTGCTTTGTCCTCTACACTGACGGCACAGAGACTCTGTGCTTACAGGGTCGGCAGCGCGAGTGTGGCTTCTCTGGTGTTACACACGTCCATAGGCCACGGTAACCACTTTCCATCAGGTGGGCCGTGTGCTTGTCTGCCATCTAAGTGGTATAAAAAAAACCGGTAACCACTTTTCATCCGATAGGCCAGGTGCTTGATTTTCACCTAAGTGGTATAAAAAAATCATTTATTCACGCTGCTAAATCCATGTAATAGCTTTATGAAAGATAAGCCTTTTATGGAGCTTCACATATATCACCAACTCTCCGATGATAATCCGAAACCAAATTAGACAGATATATTTTAAATATGCCAGCAGATTCTCCTTTTCTTCTTCATTCCGCCAGTATAATATAACCAGAATTTTACTGTCAGGGGCAGAATTCATGGTCCTTTTAGCATGGTTCACGATTGCATTCAAAACCTTCATCTAGCGTCCTCCTAATCCTTTTCCTCCTTTGTATCTTTTGTATCCTTTTCCTCGTATGCTCTCCGACCTCCCAACTACAAGAGAGATTTGGGAAAGGCTGTTCTGATGGGAGTATTTCCATCCAGTAACACCCAAATGAGTGATAGTTACTGGTTGGGTAAAATACTCCCGAAGTCTCACAGTGTATTCTTGGTGTGCTTAGTACCTAAGCTAATAATAGACAATTTCAATGCGAAATTGATACGGATTGCATGAGCAACGTTGTCCCGCTGACACATAGGATAAAACTAAATTAAATCACTGTTGTTATCAAAACAAAAACACAATCTAGACAAAATCCACTCCACGTTTCAACTCTCTATAACTTTCGTATCGAGGTTAAGTATAGCACTTTTGTCTGTAAAGTCACTATTAGACCACAATGTACAACGTTCGTTGTCAAAGCGGTAGTTAACATCACCACGAGCTCTTAAACTATATAGTTTAAGAGAAGATTAAGGAGCGTCTGCGTTGCGATTTTGTCACTACACCTACATTTATCTTGTATCTCCATTTGTGTAATTTACGTTATAGTCCAACATCCACGAGGACAATTGATTAACATGCTTTTGTATAATGGGAAACGTAAATCAGTTTTATTACTTGTTGTAAATTTAGTTTGGTGTCGTAAATGTAACGCATATAGAGTTCATTATTCAATAAATTAAATTTAAAATTATGTTTCAAATATTCTTTATCCTTGTGAAACCTTTTGTAACGTTAGAATATTAGCTATGTATCATTCATCAAGAATATTTGAAATGTAACTTACTTTTTTTTTTCGTAATACAGCTTATAAGACCTTTATAACTAACTTATGATCCACAGATTTTTTTTGCATTTACTTATACTACATTTATTTTAATACAATATGTCAAAATGGTACAACAAGCAATGCTTAGTCTATGTACTAATCAAATAACCCGCCCCTGATCGCTCCCGGTGCAAAAGTGCCCATAACACTTGCTGCGTTGCCACATTGGATGGTAATGGACAGCCTTTGGACTAGGAACGACCCGGAACGAGTGTCACCGGTCGCCTCGATGAGCCTCTGTCCGATTTCTTTAATAAGGCTTTTAGCTTATATTTTTATTTTTTATTTATTGTTTAATAAAACAAAACATAACTTAACATAAACTCACGCCTTTATCCACGAAGGGGTAGGCAGACAATTCGCCAGTTTATGTTTAGGTCCCAATAGATGGCGAGCCTATTGCCATTAACCGGGCACTTATAAACCTGTGATAAATACACACATAACTTCGAAGAGCATCGAAAAGTCATTGGTGTGTGCCATGGTAATACCTGGGATCGAACCCGAGACCGTCTTAGCAGTCCATTATACATACCACTCGCCGGGGACCTAAACATAAACTGTCGTGCTATCACCTCTGCCTACCCCTTCGGGAATATAGACGTGAGTTTATATATGTTTTATACATCACCAAAAAAGCTGGATTTCAAAACAGTATAACCAAAATATCCATGAACAAAACCCAGACATATTTATCATCTTAATATGTTCACACCTATTTATACACTTTCTTCCACGTGTTCTCTCGCATGTTTGGCATCTTTACTAAATATTTCTCATACCCACGAGTACATTATTTTTATTATATTTAAGAGGCAATAACATTAGCTTTGATATGTCAAATTTTCACCTTCAACATAAAAAATATACGAGCTGAAAATAAAAACATGTTTTTATTTAGTACATGAATTGTGAATAATTTTGAGCAGTATATTGTCAGCGCTTTTTAAATTAATATGACTGTTTTGGATTGCGGTGTTATTTAATTTTAGCATACTGTAAAAATCTGGAAAATACGGGTAAAAGTTTTTCGGCTATATGCACTGCACGATAACAATTCAATTCAATTCATTTATTTGTTTGTTTGTAATGTGGCACTACTAAAGATGGAAATCAATAATTAAGTAATAAAGCACATTTTGCCATAAAGTTGGCATGCAAACACAGATTATTAGGTATGCACACCAATATCTACTTAGCAACTAAAAATATTGCAGTCACAATAATAGCGCAGCCGTTACAACGCATTTCTGCAGTGGTACGAATAACATGCATATTTCTTTAAAAGTCTTCCACTGTATAAAAAGTCATTCACCAACCATTTATGTAATGCAATACAATTTTTTATGACGTAGATCTATAACCGACTCTGGTAATGAGTTGTAAATTAGTGTAGCCATATAAACACAACTACGTCTAAATATCTCTAACCTAGGTACCGGCATCTCAAGTGGCATGTGTGTAACCTTCCTTTAATTAAATTTGTCCATTTTATTGAACAGTGATAGATTATTTTTCATAAGTATGGCACACTTAACATAACATAAAACAATATAAACTCACGTCTATATCCCCGAAGGGGTAGGCACCGGTGCTAGCACCCACATTTCGCCAGTTTATGTTTAGGTCCCAATATAATAGGTGGCGAGCCTATTGCCATTAACCGGGCAGTTATATTTATAGATTATATTTATATATACTTATATAGATTATTTTTCATAAATATGGCACAATTATATATATATATAAATACATGGTACAGTTAAAAGATTAAAATAGATATATAATAATAAAAGAACATTAAAATCATAATAGTTTTGATAATCTTGATCGTTACTTTTTATTTGGTTTAAATCTTGTCTATTTACACAGTTTACTTTTTCATTATTTTGTTTCACTAGCTGGTGGGTTATACCGGTAATACCAAAGTCAATTTACTCACTATAAATCTCTTCTCTTACACGTATGTATAATGTATACCTTATATACAAAGTTTTATTTAGCCGGATTTGTATTCAATTATTTATGGTAATACAAGTATTATAAAAAATACATATTGTATAGTGTTGACTGAGTTCTAGCTCAATTTTCTCGGATACATTTATTTAACTTCAGATGGATATTAAAGACATTTGGATATCAAAGGTTTAGTTTCGTGAGTATCCATCTCAAATATTGGCTAGCTTCAATGAAATCTTATTTATTTTTTGTCAAAGACAGCTTTCAATGTAATTTGAAATTCAGAGAATTTCAATTAACCAATATGACTTTGTTAATTAATCTTGTTTGAAATAAATATTTAAGCACCCGGAAAGTGTCTCCGTTTTAGCATTTTGTCATAATTAGGAGAATTTTGGATAAAGTACTAATTAGTTTTATTCTTAGAAATGCTCAGTAATTCTTATTATGTGAGAATAAAATTCACCACGGTAGCCTAGCGGTATGGGTAATAGACTGGTGAGACGAAGTCTCGGGTTCAATCCTAGGTTTTACATTGCACACACCAATGACTTTTCCATGCTTTTCGAAGTTATGTGTGTATTTATCGCTGGTTTATAAGAGCCCGGTTAATGGCAATAGGCTCGCCACCTATCACATTGGAACCTAAAAATAAACTGGCGAAATGTGGGCGCTAGCACCTCTGCCTACCCCTTCGGAGATATAGGCGTGAGTTTATCTTATGTTATGTTAAATTACAATAGGCGTCTTAATGTACTTTCTTCCATTTTTTTTGACGTGACAACGTCTCATAAATTGGTTTGCCGGGTGACACTTCAAGAAACTGCGTTACGCTCCGCTCACGTTATGCGCTCACAATGAGAGCGAGTGAGAGGCACGCGTCCCTTCCACTCGGGCATGGTTAGCCCGCCTAAGAGCGAGAGAGACAGACATAAAAAGTGAAAGGCACGCGTCCCTTCCACTCGAGCACAGTTAGCCCGCCTAAGAGCGAGAGAGACAGAGCGAGAGAGAGAGAGTGAGAGAGATAGGCATACACACCGGTTCATGTCTTGCGCTTCTATTTCGCTTAGGCGCCTGCATACAAGTTTACACCTTGCCAGTAAATTGTAAAACGATTGTGTAGTGATATTTCATCCTTCTTCCTACTATACGAATGAATATTCACATTAAAATTATTTTATCACTCAAAGTCGTTGTCACGTAAAACTTTCGCCCGTATACCGACTTTACAGGCAACCAATTTTTTTTATCTAAGTGCTAGTACAGGTCGTATCTCCGGGTTTTTACATCTCCACTTCACACGCTCTTAGACTACTGCCATAGTTGGTCACGAGATCAAGTTCCCCGATTCTTTACCTGATGTTATATTATTCACTAGCTGTGGCCCACGGCTCCGCCCGCGTGGATGTCGGTTATCGCTTGGTGTTGAGTCAACGCTATTGAGCATAAAAAATTTCTAAAATAAAAGTAGCCTACGTTACTCCTTATTACATCAGCTATCTGCCAATAAAGTCTGTCTGTCCTGTCTGTTTGTTCTGGCTAATCTCTGAAATGGCTGGACCCATTTTGACGGGACTTTTATTGGCAGATAGCTGATGTAATAAGGAGTAAGTATAATATGATTCTAATATAAAAGTAGCCTACTACTTTAATTTTAGAATATTTTTATGCTCAATAGTGTAATATTGAGGTTGCAAGTCTAATAATGGCACTAAAAAACGAGAGCTCTGTGGGTTGGGATAATATCTCACCGATACTTCTGAAGGAAAATAGTGCCATTCTAGTACCCCACCTAACTCACATTTTTAATATATGTCTCACTAACGGTGTCTTTCCTGTGGATCTTAAAAGGTCTCAAATACGCCCAATTCACAAGGGTGGTGACAGGGACAGTATCGAAAATTATAGGCCTATATCAATTTTACCTACTCTCTCAAAGATTCTTGAAAAAGTCATGAATAACAGGCTAGTTTATTATTTAGAAAGCAAAAACATTTTATCCAGGTACCAATTTGGTTTTCGCAAAGGGAAATCTACTGACGATGCGGTTGGTAACCTCACGGACTTTATAACATCAAATATGGACAAAGGCAGAAAATGTTTATCTATTTTTATAGACTTATCGAAGGCATTTGATACTGTCTCTGTTCCCGCCCTGATGCTTAAACTAGAAAAGGTCGGCGTTAGGGGGATTCAACTGAAGCTTTTTAAAGACTATTTATCAAATAGGACTCAATATGTAAGGGTGGGTAAACACACAAGTACTGATCTGCCAGTGCATTACGGCGTCCCGCAGGGAAGTATTCTTGGTCCAACTCTCTTTCTTGTCTATGTAAATGACCTATTATCTTTAAAAATACCTGAAGGTAAAATTATTTCGTATGCGGATGACACTGCCCTCATGTTTTCTTCAAAAACTTGGCAAGAGACATATTACAACGCCCAAAATGGTATTAACACAGTTAAATCCTGGCTTAAACAGAACCTTCTCACATTAAATGCCGATAAGACCAAATACATCCAATTTTCAATTCGGGACTCTGTACAAATAAATCAGGAATTAATAGTCCATGACTGTTTATCACCATCATCAATTAATACTTCTTGCACGTCAACTTGCAAAACACTACACCGTACACAAACGAATAGGTACTTGGGAGTTACTATTGATGAAAATTTTAGCTTCAAGGCTCACATAGAAACGCTGAGTAAAAGAGTTCGCAAACTTACTTTTATCTTTAAAACTCTGAGACACGTATTATTACCTGAAACTCTTAAACAGGTCTACCATGCCCTCTGTGAATCAGTGATTACGTACTGCATAACATCCTGGGGTGGAGCGCGAAAAACGACTCTCTTTCAGCTTGAGGTGGCTCAGCGAAGTATTCTCAAGCTTTGTACTTTCAAACCCTATCGATATCCAACTAAGCTTTTGTACGAGTACTGTGAGGTGTTAACCGTGCGTCAGCTATTTTTATTGAGGTTGACGTTGAAGCAGCACTCTTTAATTAGTTATACCCAACAACAATCGTCTCAGCGGAGATCTTATGCGGTGTGTGAGCGTACTATTAGACCTAAAACATGTTTTATCCGCAGGTTCTTTCCATTTCTAGGACCCTACACCTACAACAAATTTAATAAGGCCACTAATATATACCCGTTAACCAATACAGGTGTTAAAGGGAAGGTGTCCAACTATCTAAGCAAATTATCATACGACGAGACTGAGCTCACTATAAGGATAATTGAGTAGTGTAGTTTTATGCAATTATATACTATCAATCTATGTCAAGCACACAAGTTTTACGAAGAAGTATCATTTTCACACCACACACTCCTCACCTCTCTCTCTTGCGCATACAAACACACACACACACACACACACACATCACACACACACACACACACACACACACACACACACACACACACACACACACACACACACACACACACTGTTTTGTATTAAATAATTATGTAGCTGTATTGTTTGTTATGTATATCCAAAGTGGGGTGGAGGCGCTGTTAACTGAGATACAGGTCAAAAGCCTAGTTCAGTAGCAGATGCTTAAACCAGACACAATTCTGTCTAAGCTTACTGTAACATTTCCAATGACAAACTGTGTAAACATGTATAATTTTTATGGAATAAATAAATAAAAAAAAGTGAAGTCTACATAAGATAATAGATTAGTTGTGGTTGATCTATTTTGGATAAAACCATGTTGTTCAGTAATGAAAACGCTCTTTAAAGTATTGTATACCTGTGTGTGTACAATTCGCTCCAGTAGTTTCGCAAAAATGCACAATTTTGATATTGGTCGGTAGTTTTTTGCATCTCCCTTATAACCACTCTTATAACCGGGGGTAACATATGCGGACTTCCATATATTGGGTACAGTACTTTCCTTAATTGAACGCTGGTACAGAATGGTAAGCGGCTCAGTCAACTGCTTTGCGCAATTAACGATAAAGATGGGTGATATGTGGTCTGGACCAGCGCCCTTGGTGAGATTTACCGATTCCAGCAGCTTATGTAGAATTTCAAACTACGTAATATAAGTACAATAAGATAAACACTAATATAAATACACAAATATGTATCTGTTAAAAAAAAAAAAAATAAAAAAAATAGAGTTGACTCAACACTAAGCGATAGCCGACATCCAGGTGAGTCTTATATAGCCTGCATCTCAAAATATTTTCTTAGGGAATGCCTACGTCATAATAGCTTTATGCATGCAATGTCTCAGCCCGATCGGTTTAAAATTGACAAAGTTTCATACAAAATTTCATCCCCTATTTTATCCCCTTGGAGGTAGAATTAAGCAATATCCTTTCTTAACAGATGCCTACGTCTTAACATCTACCTGCATGCCAAATTTAGGCCCGATCCCTCCAGTGGTGTGGGCTGTGCGTTGATAGATCACTAAGTCGGTCAGTCAGTCACTTGAGTTATATATATTTAGATTATTTTTACTTAAGATTGTCAGTAGTTTTCTATGAAAGTCCTACTCAATCTGAACTCTGCAGCGTAGGGAGGTCATTTATCAAAATTATCTGTATTATTGTAACTCTACAGCCACAAGATATTCAGAAATGCGATCTTATTTATTCTTAAGGTTGGGATGGTTTCTATACGTCAATTAAAGCTGAACTCTTTGCTTTATTTTTCTAGAATATTGGTCTTATTGGCGATGTATATCCTAGGTATGGATGTTCGCTGCAACCTGAATAACAAAAACTACATCGAAAGCATCATCAAAACAGCCTCACGAAAACTCGGAGTCCTGAACAGAGTGAGACGATTTTTCACGCCGGAGCAGCGGTGTCTTTTATACAAGACACAAATTCGCTCCTGTGTGGAGTACTGCTCGCATCTCTGGGATGGTTCAGCAAAGTACTTACTAGATGCTCTCGACAGGTTGCAGCGACGTGCGGTCCGCATCATTGGGAATCCCGAGATCACGAACACCCTAGAACCTTTACAGCTGCGTAGAGATGTTGCGTCCATGGCTGTATTTTACCGTCTGTACCATGGGGAGTGTTCTGATGAGCTCTTCCAATTAGTCCCACCCTCCCCTTTCCTACACAGGACAACGCGTGCAGGTCTTAGATGTCATCCGCACACGGTGCAAAACATCCGATCAAGAACCAAGCGGTTCGGAGACTCTTTCCTCTGTCGCACCATTAAGGCCTGGAATTCATTACCAGCTCACGTGTTTCCTTCTTCCTACAGTCCCGGGTCCTTTAAGCGGGGCGTGAAAAAGCATATGATAAGGCCGTCAAGCTGAGTGTCACCATTGTCACACGGTATGTGTAAGTAATGGTGACCCTCTTTTCTGGGACTTTGCCTTCAGCTTACCATCAGGCAAGGCGAAGTCCAATTGACGTGTCCTATATAAAAAAAAAAAAAAAATCTTGGGGAAAAGTAAACCAGAAGTACTATAAAACTGTAGAATTGCATGAAAGAAAGCTCGTGAAGTGTATAAGGATAGGATTACTCCAGAAGGGGTTAACTTGAGCTTTTAAGCTTATTTTACAAATATCTAAATGCAGCAGAGTTAATTTTAAAATTCAAAGGTATTTAAATGGCAACAACGATTTCGTCAAAGCAATTACTACCTACATAAGCTGGGTGACCATGATAGTTTAAATACCTATACCTACATAAGTACTTTATAAACTTCAGTAATGGTAATTATTTGAAGTAGTACAGCTACGAATATACTGATCTTTTGATGTGCAAGTCAAATTCAAACTTATCGTGTTTTTGCAATGTAAAAAGCATTCAATGCGAATTTCTTTTTACTTTTCAGGTATGTGGACGCAGCACCACAGAGCAACGTAGAGTAAGTTGAAGTCTTTTAAAAATACTCATCATTAGGTTTCATATTCATTAAAACTGATGTGATATTGATTAAACACATTCTACTTTTCCATTGTATTTTATTTTGCACCTGACCGGTTTCGCCTCACGGCATTCTCAAATGGTTGTATACGGCCAGGTGTAAAATAAAATATAGAAGAAAAGTACAAAGTATCTTATTCAATATGTGTAGCATGGCACCAAGTGCCATCAATCAACAATATTGACAGTCTAATGTAATATTATTTACCTATTATACTATATGGATATTTTACATTCATGTGACCATACTTATGGTATATTAAATTTTTCATCATTTTTATCGTTGATAGTTTCACAATTGACTTCTATCTCAACTGCTGATACTGATAAGTAATAATATTGTTCACACTGGAACAAGTTGCCTAGAATCAACCTATTCCCTCGAAACTTGACAATTTCCAGGCTATTTGAAGACTCAGACCGAAACTTGTACCTGTTGTGCGTAAGCTGTACTTTAAATGAGACTCTTAAAGAAGAAGAGGTATATTCTAATTCGATGAGAAATACTTACCTTTGTACAAATACACAAATATTTCATACCAGTATCTTTTGAACAATTCATTACTTCCTCAGGCATATCGCTTATCGCCCAAACGGTCGGTATTATTCTAATAAGTAGTGGTAGATATTACTGAAGCACGTTGCTAGGCAAAAACGAATTCGGCCTAAACTACCTATTACTATCTCTAAGACAAATGGGGTTTCACAACCTCTTCCCCATAATCATTATGGAGTAGATTGAGCAGTATAAAGCTATTGTTATATAAGAACAGAACATTTTTTAACAACAACCGCGGTAACCTGGTGGTATGGGTAATGGACTGCTGAGATGAGGTCTCGCGTTCGATCCCACGTTTTACCATGGCACACACCAATGACTTTTCGATGCTTTTCGAAGTAATGTGTGTATTCATCGCAGGTTTATAAGTGTCCGGTTAATGGCAATAGGCTCACCACCTATTACATTGGACCCTAAACATAGCTAGCACCTCTGCCTACCCCTTCGGGGATATAGGCGTCAGTTTATGTTATGTTATGTAATGGATTTTTTTAACCCCCGACTCAAAAACAACAAGGTGTTATAAGTTTGACGTGTCTGTGTGTGTGTTCAAATCATAATAACAATATCTTCAAATATATTCTATAAAGAAATTGTTGTAATTTGAACAGTTAATAAACTTAGTTTAAACCACCCGGCTTAAACCACAATCATATGTATTGGAACGAATTATATTACAATTTCTTTTATATACTCTTGTGACATTTATATTGCTTTTCAGCATTACAATAATAAGCTTCCCATAATCTTTTGATATTGTCAAAATTACATATTGGTTAAATTCGGCTCCTAAAAAGCCTAGTAATTGTAAATGTAGAAATACAAGTGAACGTATTAATCATATATTATATTTGGTGTATTAAACTCTTTTTTTTTTTACGTGCGCAAAATCCCCACGGATACCTCCCCACCGGAGCCGATGGGAGAGGTTATGTCGGACTCGAACCGACTACAACGCACGCCGCCTGTGGGTCACTTTGGTTGCCGAAGGTGAGGTTGACAGGCATATCCCTCGCACCCCGGCCGACCCAGGGCCATCTCTCACGATCTGGCCCTCTTCTCTCGGGTGTGTGGGGACTACAGAGTCCCCAACTCGTTCCCGGTAAACGGGGAGGCGCGCCAGGCGCACCGCCGCCGCGGCCTGCTTCTGCTAGGGTGCCAGGCGGCTCCACCTGTCACCCCCAGGCAGGCACTCATGGGGGGCGGAGGTCGTTCATCGACCTCCCACGCCCGAGTTGCCTTCGTACGCGGGCAGCTTGGCTTGCGATCCTTCGTCGCTCCCGCTGCCGCTCCCGCCCCGCCTCCTCCTTCACGAGCATTACTTGCTCGCAGAAGGAGGCGCCGGCCGCCCACGCATCCGCGCAGCGGACCATCGCCGCGAGCAAGGTGGAGAGCGTGAGAACCCTCACTCCCAGGGCCGCCACAAGCTCCCGCCTCGGCGTCTCCCACGCCGGACACTCGGTGAGCGTGTGCGGACCTGAGTCCTCCCTCGCGTCGCAGTGATGGCACTCGGACGTTGGCTCTTTCTCCATCCGACGCAGATACTGGCCGAAGCATCCGTGCTCGGTGATCATCTGCGTCAGACAGTACGAGAGGCTGCCGTGTGGCCTCTCTAGCCACTCCCCCATGATGTGTCTTACCGCCGCTACTACGGCGTGCCCTGCGCCTGGTCGCCCAAGTCGTAGTTCCCATTCCGCCACCATTTCCCTGTGGAGCCGGGATCTCACGGCCCGAATTTCTTCGGGCTCGGGATCGTGACCCCGCTCCCGCGCCGCCTTTCGGAACCGGTATAGCGCCAGCTTCCAGGATCCATGGTGGCGATCCGGCGAGGGGCCTCGCCGCGTTGAAGGATATCGTGCGGTACCCCCTTATGATGCGGCACGCCAACTTCTGCTGCGGACGCTGCAGCAGGGGCATGTGCCGATCATTCAGGGTGTCCGCCCACACGGGACACCCGTACAGGGCCATGGACCGCACGACACCCGCGTAGTGTCTCCTGCAGGAGTCCTCCGGGCCCCTCAGGTTAGGCAGTGTCCGCACCAGAGCGTTGGCTGTGCCCACCAATTTGGGGCCCAGACTTCGGAAGTGCTTCCCGAAGTCCCACCGGCCGTCGAACACGAGCCCCAGATATTTCATCTGGGGCTTGATGCCGATGAGAGTGCCTCCCACTGTGAGACTGGAACCAGGTGGTGGCGTGCGCCGAGGTCCATGAAAGAACATGGCCTCGGATTTATGCAAAGCCACCTCAAGGCCCAGCCGCCGGATCCGTTCCACGGTGTATTAAACTCTAGGTTTTTGTCGTTAATACATAATCTTCACAAATAATAGACCCTTATAAAGACATAGCTCTAAATTAGCAAAAAGGCCCATATCATTAACTTCTCATACATATTGTCTCCGAGGATTACATGACGCCAGACAAATTAGGGTTTGTCCAGGCAAGACAGATGAATGTAACTTTAATATCAATATAATGGAAGGAAATTACTTTTGTTAAGAAAAACACATATAAGGAGACACTTCTTTTATATTCCCCTTGGGACTGAGACCCGCTTCTTTGAGACTTTATTTCCTGTTCCTTGACATACCGTTTTTCTATTAAAGATCTTGGGATTATATATTCTATATATTGTCTAAGAAAAAAATTATATTTAATTCAATTTTTTTTATTGGTTCGCCAAACTTAATACAATCAGTAATGTATCTTATACTAAAATCTACAAAAGTCATAGCGTGATTGTATGCTACTTTATGCGAACACAGCTTGCAAATTAGACCTATGTTGCGTTTGGAATGTTAGAGACATAATTTTATTTAAATATTTCGCTATATAAGTGCCAGCTATTCAAATACCAAAGTCACTCACAGAGATATATATTATAAAAAAAAGCAAAACAAAATAAGATCATAAAGAAAGAAAAAAGATTACAATTTATCCTATTAGATGTTTTTTTTTTATTTTTTTTTTAATGTTTTCCTGTCATCTGCTGTTGTGCGATGGTTAATGATGATTTATGAATTTGTGAGTTTTAAGAGCTCAATGAGAATCAAAATCTCAAAAATGTCTCTGCCTTACCCGTGAGAGTTGCGTGAGTAGAGATGTAGAGATCTACTGTATTTTGACTACTGACGGTACGAACATCTATGGCAGACGTTATAAGTGGTTGGAGTTCTAAAAAGTCCAACTAGTCTAACAACAGAAGTAGCTATGCATCGTCAAGTGGCAGTCGCATTACGGAAAACATCGAAGTTAAACCGTAGTTAGACTAGAAAGAGTAGTCTCTCCAAGACGACCCCAACTGGTTGGGCAAAGGCTCAGAGAATAATGATGTCAAACCATGATCGTATCTAAGAATCTTGTAGACATGTAATAATACCTCATTGAAAAGAACCCAACATTCACACCATACTGTACTTTTAATGATAAACCTATATGTTTTTTTATAAAACCTCACCTCACCGTGTTAAAATACATTGAATACACGGACACGAAAAAAATCAAAGCTTAGAAACAACAAGGTACTACGTCTGAATGAATAATTCGCATTTTGTTTCTTGAAGAAACTTATTACAGACGTGAAAAGTTCAGAAACTCGCCTTCGAAGCTTCGTTCAAAGCTGTACAATGTATGGTAATTACCGAACGCATGTAACGACTAACAACTTTGTTAGCTAATATTAAATACTTCTAATTACTTTTATTTTAATTGAGTTAAGGTTCAATTTTGCTTGCAGATGTTATAGTAAGTTACAGTCTAAGTTTGTTGAAGTAAAATAACGTAATTACTTTTTAATTATTGCGAAACGAGTTCGTAGTATGAATGTAAATTTGTTGGTTAAATAAAAATACTAAAATTGTTCTTTGAGTGGTTTTTTTTTTTAATTTTTTTTTTATATAGGACACGTCAATTGGACTTCGCCTTGCCTGATGGTAAGCTGAAGGCAAAGTCCCAGAAAAGAGGGTCACCATTACTTACACATACCGTGTGACAATGGTGACACTCAGCTTGACGGCCTCATCATATGCTTTTTCACGCCCCGCTTAAAGGACCCGGGACTGTAGGAAGAAGGAAACACGTGAGCTGGTAATGAATTCCAGGCCTTAATGGTGCGACAGAGGAAAGAGTCTCCGAACCGCTTGGTTCTTGATCGGATGTTTTGCACCGTGTGCGGATGACATCTAAGACCTGCACGCGTTGTCCTGTGTAGTAAAGGGGAGGGTGGGACTAATTGGAAGAGCTCATCAGAACACTCCCCATGGTACAAACGGTAAAATACAGCCATGGACGCAACATCTCTACGCAGCTGTAAAGGTTCTAGGGTGTTCGTGATCTCGGGATTCCCAATGATGCGGACCGCACGTCGCTGCAACCTGTCGAGAGCATCTAGTAAGTACTTTGCTGAACCATCCCAGAGATGCGAGCAGTACTCCACACAGGAGCGAATTTGTGTCTTGTATAGAAGACACCGCTGCTCCGGCGTGAAAAACCGTCTCACTCTGGTCAGGACTCCGAGTTTTCGTGAGGCTGTTTTGATGATACTTTCGATGTAGTTTTTGTTATTCAGGTTGCAGCGAACATCCATACCTAGGATATTGAGATTGTCCTGCAGTGGCAGTGGCGTGCTCTGAAGAGTGGGGAGGGGAAGGAAAGAAGATATTTTTGCTGTAAACGCACATGCCTGCGTCTTCTTGGCATTGAACTCAACCAGGTTCTCAGAGCCCCATTGAGAAATGTGATTCAGGATCCCGTCAAGCTCAGTGACAAGAAGCTGCCTTTTCTCCGCGATATCCGACTGCTTGGCCGCAGGATGTCCATGATAACTCCCATGCAAAGTGCTATCGTCTGCATAACAATGAACATTGCCGGTAGACAGCATGTCGTTGATATGCAGAAGAAAGAGAGTGGGTGATAAGACGGACCCCTGGGGCACGCCAGCATTAACCTGCAGAAACTCCGAAGCTCGTCCGTCACAAAGGACGCGAATACGGCGCCCCTGCAGGAAGCTAGCAACCCAGTTGCACAGCCTAGAAGGCAGACCAAAGGCAGGTAGCTTGGAAAGAAGCGATTTGTGCCAGACTCTATCGAAAGCTTTGGCGATGTCAAGACTAATTGCCAGTGACTCGCCGTGCTTGTCCATAGCCTCACCCCAAAGATGGGTAACGTATGCTAGAAGATCACCCGTTGACCGTTTCGGTCTGAAGCCATATTGCCGGTCATTAATTAAGGAGTGATCCTCTAGGTGCCGCATGAGCTGTTTGTTGATTATGTGCTCGAACACTTTGCACAGCACTGAGGTGACGGCTATGGGTCGATAGTTGGCTGGCTCCGAGCGATCCCCCTTCTTGGGAATCGGCTGAACATTCGCCTCTTTCCAAGGCAAAGGCACTGTACCCGAACTGTAGGATAGCCGGTACAGGCGCGTAAGCATTGGAGACAACTCCGCTGCACATTTTTTCAAAACTACCGCTGGAATACCATCCGGACCACTGGCTTTCCGGACATCGAGTGATTGCAGCACTGCACGGACATCGCGTTGCCTGATATGGATATCAGGCATCGCGTGGTCACTGTCGGGTAGTGTTGGTGGCTGCGTACCACAATCATCGATTCGGGAGTTGGCCGCAAAGAGATTAGCCAGCAGATTTGCCTTCTCTTGCGGCTCATGGGCCAGGGAGACATCAGGGTTACGCAGCGGAGGCAGCGAAGGCTGACAGAAGTTGGCTTGCACGGCTTTAGCCAGTCGCCAGTAGCCACGGCTTCCCGTGGGATGCATCACTAGCTCTTGACCAAGCCGCGCTATGCGCAGGGCATCCGCTCTGACGTAGGCCCTTCTGCAGACCTTTGTGGCTCTGTTGTACGCCGCCTTGAAGTGGCCCAGATTGGGATGGCGCGTGGCGCGCGCCCTTACCCAAGCGCGGTACGCAGACTGTTTTTATTCAACAGCTTCCGCACACTCGCGCCCGAACCAAGGGCGCACCCCGCGGTCACCGGTGACATCGGTGTATGAGATATAGTATTCCATACCCAGACCGATCTCACCGGCGACAGCAGTAGCACAATCCGATGGGTTCTTACCTTCAAAGCAGCGCTCAACCCACGGGATGGACGCAAAATAGTCACGAAGTCCATCCCAGTCCGCTGACGAGTAGTGCCAGAGACGCCGCTTCCCCTGCACGGGTCGTGGGGGCGCTATAATGGGCACCGTGGAACAGACCAGGCAGTGGTTGGAGTTGCCTAAAGCGGCTCGCACCGATACACTGTACCGGTCCAGATCACTCGTCAGCAGAAGGTCTAGCAGAGAAGGTGCTAGGCCCGACCTTCTTGGTATCCTAGTGACCTCGTGCACCAATTGGGTCAGGCCGTGCGCCAGAGCAAACGCGTGGGCGGCTCTTCCCGCATGGTCTGTTTTGGAGGAGCCCAATCAGATCTCGTGGTGGGCGTTAAAATCCCCCAAAAACACCATTTCGGCATTCGGAAATCGCTCCTGCACATCATCTGTCGCCTGACTCAGATATTCAAAGAGTCGAGTTGTCTCAGCATCTCCTGTATGGGAACGGTAGAGGCACACATAGATCTGACTCGTAGGGCCATGGTCTACGTGTACCCAAAGGATGGAGAAGGATGGGTCCTCTAGGCAGCGCAAACGGCGACAGCAAACATCCGCCCTAACAAACACGCACACCCCGGCTTTTGCACGAAAACTTTCCTCAACAACATAGCCAGGGTAGAGCAAGTAGGTCGTGTCGTCAGGGCGGTGTATTTGCGTCTCCGTTAGAAAAAACATGGCAGGTTTCGCCGTCTCTAGGTGTTGGTGGACGGCGTTGAGGTTTGCATGGAGCCCACAGATGTTAGTGGACTCCACCTCAAATAGCAAGCTTTTGGGAGTGTGTCGAGCCGCTGTGTTGCCTATTTCCTTGAATTGCGCTGCCATGAGTTTGGGTGGGAGAAGGCGTGAAAAAAGAGGTGATTGCCGCCGCAGCACCGTGTGACAAAGCGCGGGATATTGGTTTTATCTATGAATGTGAGGCATGGCGAGAGCCGACGCGCCGAACGGAAGGGCCCCCGTACCCCCCCGAGTATGGTCGCCGGGCTCCCAATTCCGGTCACCAACCGGCACGACGAACCATATCGGGATTATGCGCGGCCTGGTGAGGCAGCCTCCCAAGGTGGTTAACCCCAGTTGGGCCCCTGTACTATACCGCGGGCGGCCAGCGGCACCACCGTTTCTACAGGTCTCCCTGTTCGGCGCATCCCCCCGCGCCATCCCCACTAGACTACGCCAAGACCCACTGGTCCCACTAGTGCTGCGACAACCACCACCTCTGCCCGGCTATGCACTTGCTGACCCCTAAACACAATCCAACCGAGATTGAATTGCTATGGAGGGTTTTTCGCAATAGTGCACGGTGGTACCTACCCGGTCGAAACTTGAGACAAATTTGTGCCACCAAGTTTCTACCACCAGTAAATTTATTTTTGAGATTTAATTTTTAGGTGAGGGTGAAAAATATAGCTGTCATAACAAGCCTTTGCGCTATTTCTTGGGTACCAGACCTAAAAACGAAAAAAAAAGAAACCCTAATAGGATTTCAGTCTATATGTCTGTTAACACCTTTTATCGAAAACAAGTGGAGGTTTTAAGTATAAATTAATGTTGATTAAGATATAGAAATATTGAATCGGTTCAGACGGGTGACGAACCCACAATCTTTCCCTTACCGGGGAACGCTCTGCCACATAACCTTCGCCCGAAACCATCCCAATTCTTCTACTCATATATCCGTCTTACGGCGACGGTTAAGTGCCATCTACCGACATTAGTACGAATTATCGGAACCAATGAATGATGTTGTAATCATTTTAAGCATTGATCTTCGGGGACGAGTTGGGGACTCTGTAGTCCCCACACCCGAGAAGAGGCTTCCCATCAGGTGGGCCGTGTGCTTGTCTGCCAACTTAGTGGTATAAAAAAAAAATGGCCCTGGGTCGGCCGGGGTGCGAGGGATATGCCTGTCAACCTCACCTTCGGCAACCAAAGCGACCCACAGGCGGCGTGCGTTTTAGTCGGTTCGAGTCCGACATAACCTCCTCCACCGGCTCCGGTGGGGAGGCATCCGTGGGGATTTTGCGCACGTAAAAAAAAAAGCATTGATCTTAGATTACTCAGCTCAAACTGTAATACAAATATAATACTAAATGCTTTAAAATTTTATTCAATAAATTAATGTACCAATAAATTAATCTTGCAGTCAACTCAATCAGAAGACAGACGTTTAGTAGTTTGTATTATAATATTTTATAGCTGTTGCCAGGAATATCAGTTATCATGAAAAGACATTGACCTATTTCCCTTCCCTAGGTCTATTCTATATCTGTACCCACCAAAATCGTTTTAGTGTTTTAGGAACAAAAGAATAACAGGTAGACAATTTTACTTTCGCAAAGCGTTAGTGACTTAGTAGTTATGGACTCGGTCTTACGATCGAGAGGTCAGGGTTCGAATCCTGGTCAATTTCGCTTAGCTGGAGATTAGAGGGTATTTTAATAATTTCGTTGGTAATATACTTTAAAAAAATGGATATATTTCTATAAGTATCAAATCAAATTCTATTAGAACACACATATCGACCTGGTTGATCTAATTTGTATCTATTTGAAACAAGTATGAAGCAATTCATATTATAGAAAACGTTTTCTATAGCTTATGGTAGCATTGAATATTGTTCATTTATAAACATATAATCACGCCTCTATCCCCGGAGGGATAGGCAGAGGTGAATTCACACTCACATTTCACCAATTATTTTATTCGGTCCCACATAATAAATGCCAATGCCGTATTCCGGGCACTATTGTTGACTTGGACCATGCATCTGAGGCTGAGTCTGTGTTGTATATATCTGTCTGATTAAACAGCCCTAACCCTTAGTCGCCTTCTACGACACCGCATGGAGGGATGGGGTGGTTGTTTTTTTTTAATCTAAGACGGCGTGTCTCTTTGACTTCACCTCGCCTGATGGTAAGCTAAAGGCGAAGTCTCAGGAAAGAGGGTCACCATTACAGATCCTAAGTAATGTTACAATGGTGGCACTCAGCTTGGCGGCCTTATCAGATGCTTTATCACGCCCCGCTTAAAGGATTCGGAGGACTGTAGGAAAAAGGAAACACTTGAGCTGGTAATGAATTCCAGGCCTTGGTGGTTTTTGCTCGTATCCTCTGCTACTCTGCCGGAAGCCACGCTAAATATTGCTCATGTTACTTTTGAACTATCGCGGTGTGAATTCATAATTATACAACGTATCAGGATCTTTCGCGATGAAATCATGGAACTTACTATTTCTGCCGACGTATCAGATGCTTTACAGCACCCGACAGGTACTGGTAAAGGTTCCAGGTAGGCGCTCAAAAAAAAAATCGCATGCTAGTCAAGTCGTGACCACGGGTGCTGCAACGCATCCGAAACGTCGGCAAAAATAGTAAGTTCCAAGATATAATCTATATCTATATTGTTCAGCCTCATTTCTTGCTTTGTCCTCTACACTGACGGCACAGAAACTCTGTGCTTACAGGGTCGGCAGCGCGAGTGTGGCTCCTCTGGTGTTACACACGTCCATAAGCCACGGTAACCACTTTCCATCAGGTGTGCCGTGCGCTTGTCTGCCACCTAAGTGTTATAAAAAAAAAAAGAGAAGCTTTGAAAGTCTCTAGAATATTCCACAATGGAACATTCTAGAGAATCTCTTTTCAACGCAGTGCTCTTAAATGTAAATAAAGCTTATTCCGTAAACATTTATGTGTTTATTCATTACTTTTGTCTCACTGTTCATTCGCTTCCTGCATATTCATTTATACCGCTCACGTCCAAGACATAGCTCTTCTAGACGGGTAAAAAAATTGTTGTGTTGTTCTTAATGGTTTTGTTTACTGGAAAACATAACAATAAATTAGTCAACTGATTTCTTTAAATTTATTTCTACAAAGTACCTTTATATTTTGTTACTTTTTCAAAGGTTAAAGTTTCCCAGCAAGGTGGATAATGACTATCCACTCATATTTTTTTTATATATAATTAAAATTGTTTGACATGATGCCCGTAGCTACATTCTATGATCGCACCTCTCGCCATAGGCAGGGAATTCATCCTCACACATTGCGACCTGAGACGGTGCGCACTGTACGGTATGAAAGAAACTTCATCCCACGCACACTCAAGCTGTGGAATGACTTTTCCCAAGCACCTACAATATGGGGTTCATCAAGAGGGGCATCAGAACGTTTTTCGGCAGCGTGAGTGTGACACCCCTGGTATTGCATACGTCCATAGGCCACGGTAACCGCTTCCCATCAGGTGGGCCGTGTGCTTGTCTGCCAACTAAGTGGTTTAAAAAAATAAATAATTTTACAATACATATAAGATATGTACAATAAATGTATCAATAAAAACATTGTCAGTTTTGTATTACTATTTCTCATATAGCATTAATATGATGTTGACGAATTTTTTAATGTACCTACGCAACAACTGGCAAAATATGAGATCCGACATTATAATGTAAAAACCACATATATATAATACATATATGTATATATATATTGTTATAATATAATATTATATAAATAATTCAAACATATGATACACAAAAAAACTTGCGATCATGTCGCGTCAAACAACCCACTCTGCATCGTTCCCGGTGCAAAGGAGCCCATGATGCTGGCCGCGTTGCCCCGCTGAATTGCAATAGCCAACCTTTGCCCCAGGAACGAGCCGGATCCGGAACATATATATAAGCTCTTCCGTCATCTAACGTAGGGACTATGTTAGATGACACTACCTTCCGCATCGCAACTTGTCTCCGTTTAGGTGCGCCGTGTGTTTCTTCGCATCAATGCCGTTGTGGAGAAGCCGTTGACAGACTCGGACACCATGGTCTGTCGTGCTGCAGGAGCGCAGGGCGAATTCCACGGCACGCCAGCCTCAATGACATAATCCGCCGTGCTCTTGTCACCACCGGTGTACCAGCTGTACTAGAATCAAACGGTTTGGCGCGTGACGATGGCAAGAGACCGGATGGCATGTCGTTAATGCCATGGAAGATGGGTAGGACTCTGGTGTGGGACGCCACATGCGTTGATACCATGGCTCCTACCCATATAACTAGCACGGCTGGCTGTGCTGGAGCTGCTGCTGCTTCTGCAGAGGCTCTCAAGCGGCGCAAATACTCCAATCTCATCGGAGATTATGAATTTGTGCCCTTTGGAGTCGAGACTTTGGGGTCATGGGGTCCGAGCGCTCACAACCTCTTCCGTGAGATTGCGAAGCGTGTGGTCGACGCTTCTCGTGACCAGAAGGCTGGCCTCTTTTTAGGTCAGAGAATAAGCATTGCCATACAACGTGGCAATGCTGCCAGTCTTCTGGGAACGCTGCCACAAGAGGCATGCGATGCGGAGGAATTCTACGACGCATTTTAATTGTTCTTAGCTAGAAGTTGTATAATAGTTATTTTATTATAAATTATTTCTGTATAGATTACTTAGAATGAGAATAATTTAATTAACTTCTACCATCAAATATATTGAAGAAATACAAAATATATATATATATATATATAACATACATATATATACATACATATATATATTTATATATATTTACATTTATCGTTCGTACTCTAAAATGGCGACAAAAAAAGATAACTTCGTAGCTGCACTAATTAAAGCGCTACGGAAAATATACGTCTTTAATCATAAATTCGTGATTAATATAATATTATTCGATATAAAATATAATAAAATTATTCGTATAAATTAATCATTTTGACGTATTGTTTGTAAGTGGCTATTTAAAGCAGCTATTTTCCTGCATTTTAATACCAGTAGGGTGGCAGAGAAGCACGCGGTTCACCTGTTGAAAAATAATTTCTGTAGTTTACAGAGATGTGCAACACAAGTGGCATCACATCACATACATGCTGTCGACCCTGTAAGAATAAATTTTCTGTGTCGTCATTGCAGAAGACAAAACAGGACCAGCCTTTGGTATTCCCACTGACAGCATAAAATCTCTCCAGTAAACGCAGGCTACCCTACTCACTGCGGGCAACAGAACACGAGGTTATTATGGCTGCCAAATTCTGTAGGATGGAGGTACTTTCCCAGTCGGACTGCTCATTTAGTACGAGAATACCGTCGTGTCCTTTTTTTTTTTTTTTTTTTACGTGCGCAAAATCCCCACGGATACCTCCGCACCGGAGCCGGTGGAGGAGGTTATGTCGGACTCGAACCGACTAAAACGCACGCCGCCTGTCGGTCGTTTTGGTTGCCGAAGGTGAGGTTGACAGGCATATCCCTCGCACCCCGGCCGACCCAGGGCCATCTCTCACGATCTGGCCCTCTTCTCGGGTGTGGGGACTACAGAGTCCCCAACTCGTCCCCGGAAACGGGGAGGCGCGCCACGCGCGCCACCGCCGCGGCCTGCTTCTGCCAGGGTGACAGGCGGCTTCACCTGTCACCCCCAGGCCGGCGCTCATGGGGGGCGGAGGTCGTTCATCGACCTCCGACGCCCGAGTTGCCTTCGTACGCGGGCAGCTTGTCTTGCGATCCTTCGTCGCTCCCGCTGCCGCTCCCGCCCCGCCTCCTCCTTCACGAGCATTACTTGCTCGCAGAAGGAGGCGCCGGCCGCCCACGCATCCGCGCAGCGAACCATCGCCGCGAGCAAGGTGGAGAGCGTGAGAACCCTCACTCCCAGGGCCGCCACAAGCTCCCGCCTCGGCGTCTCCCACGCCGGACACTCGGTGAGCGTGTGCGGACCTGAGTCCTCGCTCGCGTCGCAGTGATGGCACTCGGACGTTGGCTCTTTCTGCATCCGACGCAGATACTTTCCGAAGCATCCGTGCTCGGTGATCATCTGCGTCAGACGGTACGAGAGGCTGCCGTGTGGCCTCTCTAGCCACTTCCCCATGATGGGTCTTACCGCCGTTACTACGGCGTGCCCTGAATACCGTCGTGTCCTACCTGTTTGATGTGGCTGTAATTATATATTACGTCATTAATAATAATAATAATATAATAATAATAATAAATGATTTATTTTCAACCAACAACCAAATATTGACAAATTTAGAGAAATCACAGTACAGGTGATAGGCAAAATATGGCTGTGGATTGCTGGTGCCTGTGGTAGGTAAATAAATTACCTGAATTACTGGACACCAGGATTCCACGAATAACACAAATGACTGTACATAACAGTGCTCAAAAACAAAAGTACAGGTAATCGGTTTACGTTCTTACACAAAACTAAAATCTAAGAAATAACAATATAAAAAGTGAGTGAGTTGAGTGTGTTGTGTTGTGTAGTGTGTGTGTGTGTGTGAGTGTGTGTGTGTGAGTGTGTGTGTGTGTGTGTGTGTGTGTGTGTGTGTGTGTGTGTGTGTGTGTGTGAGTGTGTGTGTGTGTGTGTGAGTGGGTGAGTGTGTGTGTGTGTGTGTGCGTGTTGTGTGGGTGAGGATGGTCGCATGGAAACAGGAGTGGACATTCATCTCAAGACTTTTAGCAATTCTTCTGTGTCATGGTATGTTTGATAGAGGAGCCATTCATGAAGAGCAGCTTTACACCTATAAATATTTAGAGGATAGAGACATAATAGCTTATGAAGTTTGTTATAAAGGTATGGTCCCAGGAATTGGAAAAATCTTTGGCTGAAACATGTCCTGACTCTAGCGGATACCGCCACGAGATGATTACGACGGGAATAGTCTACCCTAAACTCTGTCAATGAGTGCTGCTTCACAACAGTAGCCATTACAAAGAGCTGTCTGACAGTCAGCACCTGGCAGAATTCATAAAGCTCAGCTGTAGGACACAGGCGAGGCTTAAAACAGCAAACCTTTAAAACAGCCCTCTGAGCACGTTCCAATACAAGAAAATGAGTTTTATTGGTGCCACCCCACGTCGTGATGCAGTAACATAAGATAGATTGGCAGATCGCAGTATAAACCAACCTCATAACATTGGAGTCAGCAGAGTAGCGCAATTGTCGAAAGATATAAATGAGTTTACGAACTCGATTCGCCAAGCAGTCCACGTGCGGTTTAAAGGTTAAGCTTTGGTCAAGAACAATCCCCAGGTATTTGATGGAGGACACCCTCTCAATGCGACAGTAGGGTACAGCCAAAGACAGACTGTCAATCGGCCGAACGGTGATCTGTAAAAGGTTATCCGAGGGTATGTCAGCTTTTCGGATTGAGAAATTGATAACCTTAGTTTTGGTCGCGTTTAGGGTTAAAAGGTTTTCCCTCAACCACTGGTTAACGGTATTAAATCCATTTTGAGCTAGACCATACGTGTCAGTCCAGGAATCAGAAGAGAAAACAAGAGCCGTATCGTCTGCATAAGCAAATATTTGGCCGTTGTCCAGTCCAAGTTTGCAGAGATCGTTCACATAAATTAAGAAGAGGCTTGGACCCAGAATACTCCCTTGCGGGACACCATGCTCAATGGGAATTTCAGAGCTGACGTACGCGCCAATCTTTACGTACTGAGTTCTACCAGTTAGGTAACTCTGGAACAATGACAGTTGTCTCCCCCTCACACCCATGACCTCAAGCTTAGATAGCAAAAGCGGAACTGAAACCGTATCGAACGCCTTTGCAAGATCCAGGAAGAGTGCCACACATTTCTGCTTGTTGTCCAACTTCCCAACTATGTGTCCTACCAAGTTGTGAACAGCATCGGCTGTGGATAAATCCTTCCTAAACCCATATTGATTCGCAGATAGGAGATTACTAGATTCCAAGTACTTGGTAAGCCTGTGGTTAATAATCTTCTCAAGCACCTTGGACACTGCAGGGAGAACGGATATCGGTCTGTAATTCTCAACAAGATTACGATCACCTGATTTGAAGACTGGATGGATAATGGCCCTCTTAAAAGCCGCAGGAAAAACACCCGTGTTAAGACATAGATTAAATATGTAAGTAAGTGGGGGAACAATAACGGTCCTGTGCTTCTTCAAGAACGCCGAGGAGATACCGTCCCAGCCCGACGCACTGTCGTTTTTTAATGACATGATGACATTTTCGACCTCGGATACGTCAGTATCAAGCAGGACAAAAGAGTTAGTAGTTGGACAAGATTGACTGATCGCAAAGCTCATAAGCGCAGGATCACTGCGGTGAATCCTCTCGACCAGTTGCCTGCCAATATTGGCAAAATAGGTATTCACCTCCTCGACACACAACTGTCCGTCCCTTTGCAGGCCCAATAGACTATTAGCCGGGGACCTTGTTTTGGTGGTATTCGTAACTGATCGGACAACTTGCCAAACCCGCTTGGAATTATTGCCAGCTTTTTGAAACTCAAGCTTCTCAAATGCATTTCTGGTTTTTCGCAGAAGGTTAACACAGAAATTACGATATCGCTTATAGGAGAGTTTCACTATATCGTTTGTTGGATCTTTCTTCATTTGTCTATAAAGATTGTCTCTATGACGCATACAACGCAATAAACCTGGGGTTATCCATGGCTTTATAGGTCTCTTCCTTCGTGATAATTTTAAAGTTTTGCTATTTGCAGAGATAGCATGAAGAATAGGCTCATACAGGTGCTTCATTGCATGATTGGGATCATCGGCTGTGTAGACAGACTCAAAACTAATGGTGAGTAAATCTTGGGACAGTTTGTCTTCGTCAATTTTTGTGATTGTGGATCGAGGAATAGATTTCTTCCCCTTCATGGACAGCACGCCCACAACTGTGAAGTGATCGGTGACCGTTGATTCCACCACAAGAATACGTACAGGTAGTTTGGACTTCAAGTTAAAATGATCAAGGCACGTCAGGCAGTCATGTGTCAGAAACGTATGACCAATGAAAAGTCCATGTTGGGCCAAGACATCCATATAGTCAAGCGAGTGTGCGTCCAGTTGGCCATCAGCAATGTCAATATTAATATCACCTGCAAGAACCAGATTACCAAAATGCTTAACCCTATGCAAAAGTACGTCCAGAGAAAATCTTCGCACTTGGTTTCGTGTGTATTTTAAAGCGTTTTTTTTTCAAATCAAATCATATTTATTGTAAATCATAGGTACAGAAGATGTTCTCATAATAATTAGTTCAGCTATGTTTCACCATTTGGGTATACAATATTAAGTAGATTATTAATTTTATCAAATTATTTGATTATTAATTAAATTGTCAATTTAGTTATCACATAAAATTAAATAAAAAATACAAATAGCACAAAGTCAATAGTAACAGAAATTAAATTCATCAATAAATTATCATGCACCAGCACCACATTCATTTTCATGTTGTCATTATAGGTAGGTATATACCTATTAATTACAATGAGTTATCCTCCAAAAATTCATTAATGGTATAATTACATTTTTCAATTAATAATTTGCGAAGTTTTAATTTAAAACAGTACGTTGTGACAACTAATCGCGATGTTACCCTACTATAGGACTATTCTTCATCGGAAAGTAAAAGCCCATGATAAGGTATCCGCTTGAAGGCAATAGGCTCGCCGCTTTCACATGGGACCGCAAGCACAGATTAATAAATACATAGTTACTACGTAACCGAAAGTCATTGTTGGCGAATGTACGTAGCCCATTCCAACGTCAGCATGACGTGAGCGCGCTGATGATTTCCATGATATCAGTCCACCCAAAAGAAATTCTATGTAAACTGCCCAATAAACTAAAATTTTTCACGTCATAAAGTGTTCTACTTTACTGTCGCATCTAGTTCTTGCATAGTTAACCTTTGAATCGGAATCCTAAATGAGAAGCATTAAGGGATATTAAAACTGAAGAAAACGAAAAAGGAATCTCTAGTGAAGGAGAGTACGCATTGTCTATTCATAGTGCAGTAGAACCATCACATAACTTTAATTTAGAATATTTAGTATTAGTTTTATTCAAACTCGAGAGATGGAGCTACTTTTCGTATTGACTTTTATAGTGAGACAATACTGAATTTACAAAACTGCGACAAATTCAATTCAAATAGTTGATTTGGATTGAATTAATTTGAAATTAATTTAATTACTACCATTAGGTATACCTAAATAAAATGATGAGTTTATTGAACGAATTATTAAGGGACAGCCAAGTTCATAAGAACTTTTGATCTCACAAACTGAGTATGAGTATGCTGCAGATAGAATTCATCATCTCATGATGTCTATCCGAATGATCCGAATATGGAAGAATTCGTTACGTCATCATTTGCATACTTTATATTCTCTTACAGAAGTTAAGTTTTTTGTTACCTACATAACTTTTTTGTAATAATTATGCACAGACTTAGATTAACCGTGTAGTTTCCACCAGTGTAGATTTTGGACTTCCCTATATTTTCCCATGCGGTGTCGTACAAGGCGATTAGGAGATAGGGCTGTTTAATATCAGACAAATATATACAGCCAAGACTCCGCCTCAGATGCATGGCTCGAGGCAACAATAGTGCGCTGAAAAAGGCAATAGGCTCCCCCTATTACGTGGGACCGAATACAATGATGGTGAAATGTGGGCGTTAATTCACCTCTCCCTAACCCTTCGGGGATAAAGCCGTGATTATATGTATGTAGACTTTATTTTATATGACTGTAGGTATATTAATATTGCGTAAGTTGACGACAAAATAGTAAGGTGGTAACTCGCGAGTGCTCGCGAGTTTAACGCTAGCGAGTTGATAAATAAACCTACTCACGTTATATTTTCTCAATTTTATTCCATTTAAAAATTAAAAATATGGACTAAAGATCATAACTAACATACATGATTTTAAAGATAAAAATCTCGTAAAAATTTAGCTACCCGGATTCGGAGTTTTCTTTCACGCCTCGTATGATAGATGGCCGGAAACCGTCTTGTGGCTGAACCATCTCTATGTCTTGTTTGGTCACGCTTCGTTAGAATATTTTTTTTTATATTCGGTAGTTTTTATATTATATGTCGTTAAACAATGTAGGTCATTCTTGAATTAGACACTCCCTATATTTTTACCCGACTGCGCAAGCGAGATTTTCTTTCACTTTATGATTGATAAATGGACCTACTGCAACGAGTATCAAACTTGTTTTTATCTTTTAGAAAGCAGTCGGATTTTTTATATTTTAAAATAAGTTTTTAACATCACAATGAATATAAACTACGCTAGTACAATATAGACCACCTGATCTCTTCCTACGCGGTGTCGTACAAGGCGGCTTAGGGATGAGCCTGTTTAACAACAGACATATATATATATACTCTAAAGTAATGCACTTGTATTTACATAATACCTAGATAGTTCATGCTTGCATTTATTTGCAATAGTTTGTTTACAGCTATATGTAACTCTAATAATTAGTAGATATGGAAGAGCGATGTCACCTGGCACAGGCAAATTTTGCTTAAAAGGTGACTTCGATCACTGTACATTTAAACTGTAACTTATTTTTAACGAAAATATATTATTATTATTATAATTATTAATATTATACAGTCCAGATTCAGCCTCAGATGCATGGCTCGAGTCAACATAGTGCCCGGAAAACGGCAAAAGACTCACCCCCTAATTACGTGGGACCGAATACAATCATTGGTGAAATGTAAGTGTTAATTCACCTCTACCTAACCCTCCGAGGATAAAGGCGAGATTATATCTAAGCATGTTTTTAAGCTGCTTAGCTTAGATTAGCAGTACTTTACAATAGAACATACGAAAAATGTCTTTTCTTTGTGGAAAAACTACCGACTTAATTTAGATGTTTATCACACGGATATATTGTAGTTCGAAATGGCACATAGGCAAACTATTTGGTTATCCTAGGAATAGATAGGTACTTATAAGTCTCGGAAACAGGCGTGAAAAAGCATATGATGAGGCCGTAAAGCTGAGTATCACCGTGTAACATGGCATATGTATGTAATGGTAACCCTCTTTTCTGAGACTACCTCCAGCTTACCATAAGTTAATGTAAGTGAAACAGATGACGTGGGGACAGCCCAAGGAGCCGTCCTTGGACCTCTCCACTTCATAGTATATGTTAATAATATGAATAATGTTATTGGCTATAGCACTTCCTATCAGTACGCGAATGACACCTGTCTAGTCATGGCAGAAAAAGACATTTCTGCAGCATTTAAAAGAATGCAAGTAGATGTAGACAATATAAACAAATAGTGCCATGATAATGGACTAATTCTGAATGCCGAGAAAACAAAACTAATACATATATGTTCTCCGTACAGCAAAACACATTATCCCAAAAATGAAAGGCTGGTAGTTCACGAGGATCTATGCTTACATAAAAATAATAGTCTATCATATAATAATATCTCGGTCTAATCATTGACAGCAAATTTAACTGGTTACCACAAATTAACCGAGTATGTGACAAACTAAAAGCTTTTCTTGCCAACCTATATATCATCAAAAATAGAATTCCTTTTTAAAGTCAAACTTATGCTGCATAATGCCCTGGTGGACTCCATTATAGGATACACGGAATCACTAGCTATGGTAGAACATTCAAAACTTACCTTGACCATATCTTTCAAATACAAACAAGAAATGCGAGGGATATGTCTGTCAACCTCACCTTCGGCAACCAAAACGACACACAGGCGGCGTGCGTTTTAGTCGGTTCGAGTCCGACATAACCTCCTCCACCGGCTCCGGTGGGGAGGTATCCGTGGGGATTTTGCGCACGTAAAAAAAAAAACAAACAAACAACAATTTTAAAAAACATTATACCACCGTCCAAAAAAGATTTATTTAAAGATAATAATATGGAACTATATAAATACTGCCAGACACTACCAGTCCATACTAAAGTAACATTTTCTCTCCTCAAAGAAAATTTCTTTAACAAGTCCATACAACATGATATATCGCACAATATTCAAACTCGGAAAAAAATCAACAAAAAGTTGGAAATAGTCCGTGCAGTAAATACCTATGGTGAAAGAACTATGGAATATATCATTCCCCGTCTATTAAATGATTTAAATCAGTCTTTCATACAAAGCATCACCAATATAAATTTAAAAAGAAAATTAAAAGCACATTTTTTGAACAGTCTGTAGATGCCTCGTGCAAAACCAGTTTTGCTCAATCGATGCAACCGCCCGCTCGCTGCTTTAACGTTAGGTTTATGTTATATTGTTATAATAAGTAAATAAATGTAATATCTGCTAGTTTAATTGTGTGTTGTGCTTGTTTAATTGCGCACCAGACAAATCCCCAGTGGTTTTAGGATGTGCCAATGTGTGTAACGATTGTATTATACTTTGAAAGTACCTAAATAAAAAAAAACGTGTCCTATATAAGAAAGACATATTTTCTAATTTGCCATTTGAAAATATCAAAATACTTCAAAACTTTTCTGTAGCCCGATATTGATATTATCAATATTGATTTCACTCAAGTCTTTCAAATACTGAAAGCTTTGTCACCGGGTTCTAGAATTCTGTATTTTTAAACATGAATAATGCAAGAGTTTCGCTTCAAGATTCGCGAAGACCATTAGTTAAACATGAAACTGGGCGTAAAATGCTGTGCGAAGAGTTTTGACCGCTACTGTCTGACAATGAAAAGTAAATCACAGCTTTTCACTACATCCGCTTACGACAGAGCCAAAATATTGCAAGCTTGGGATAATAATTAGATAGTGGTTTTATCTTTCACAGATGGTATATATATTTTATTTCTAAAAGTATATAATGAATTAAAGCGTTTGTTTTAATTTACTTTTTTATTTATATAATAAATAGTAGAGCGTTCGAGTGCTACACAGGTGGCTCGATCGCTTCGATGCCCGCTCATTGCAAATTTCCATTGCTATGGGTATTTCTACGTATGATATGTATGTATTTAGAAAAAGAAGTATCTGAGTATGTTTATCCGCATTCTAAGTTCCATAACACAAGCTAGTTAAGCTATGTTTACCATGGGTCTAGATAGCGTTGTGTGCAATGTTGTGGAATATTTATTTATTATTTAATTATAATACAATATCATTCCTCATACATTGCGACCTGAGACGGTGCGCAATGTGCGGTACGAAAGAAACTTCATCCCACGCACACTCAAGCTTTGGAATGAGCTCCCTGCTGCGATTTTCCGCTCAGGTTCTTTAAGAGGGGCATTAGAAGATTTCTTCAGAGTTGGCAGCGCGAGTATAACGCCCCTGGTGTTACACACGTCCATAAGCCATGGTAACCACTTCCCATCAGGTGGGCCATGTGCTTCTGTAAAATCAGTTTTTGATAAGTGTGCAAAATTTCAATGTAGCCGATGTTTTGACATTACTAGGTACTCAGTTCAACGAATATTAGTAACCGTTAGTAAATTCTGTTACTTATGCTGCAACGAATTTGAAAGAAAATTTGGTTTTATTTTTGAATTGCCATTGGTCCTAAAAGCAAACACCTGTAAATTCCCCAAAAAGTAGGCAGAGATGTATTAACACCGTTACATACAAATATTCACATCAAACTCAAAAAAGGGAATAAAAACATCGCACCGCTCGCCGTTGGTAGGGAATTCATCCCTAAACATTGCAACCTGAGACGGTACGTTCTGTGCGGTATGAAAGAAATTTCATCCCACGCACACTCAAGCTGTGGAATGAACTGGTGCAGTTTTCCTATGCGCCTACAATATGGGGTTCTTCAAAAGGGGCATTAGGAAGTTTCTTCAGGGTCGGCAGCGCTAGTGTGACGCCCCTGGTGTTGCACACGTCCATAGGCCATAGTAACAACTTACCATCAGGTGGGGCGTGTGCTTGTCTGCCACCTAAGTGTTATATTTTTTTTTTAAATAAATGCGTTAAAACACGATGTAGGTATTAGCATTGAGTAGTAACTTTGATATGTTGCTAGATGTTAAACTGCCAACACTTGCATTATGAAGTACTTACCGCAGAGTAGAGTGGCAACACTATCCCACGCGTGTACTAAACACTACACTAGAATATTTCGAATGGAAAACAAACTTGTATGAAGAAAACTTTGTTGGAACAACGTAAATCCCCGAAGGGGTAAGCAAATATATATTATACATTACCAACCTAATTTTCGTCAAGTATTTACCCGTCGAGATCTTTGGGCTCAAGACAACCTTATCTACAAGTCAGTATACCTTGTGATTGATGGATTAGGTCGGGAGATCAATTTGTAGTACCCATAAATTTTGAAAAAGAGGAACAGAAAAGTGGGTATCGGGGTCCAAAGCACAAGATTTTGATCCAACTGTGATTGATGCGATAATGATACCTGCAATATGACTACAAGAAGAATACAAGAAGAAAATACATCAACTCATACAACACTTACATATGACGTTTTGTGCATCAATAAGCAACGGACGCTGTGTAGGTACAATAACACACAGAAGTTGTGTATCGATACACAACATGTTCGAATGTTGTGTACCTATAAAAGAAAAATACACAAACACTAACTCACACACACATACCTTCTAACAATATTATTAGGTCTAATTGGAATTTAATTCAAATATATTTAGATAAAATCATTAAATAAGGAAACGATACTACGAATGCCATTAAACCAACATCTTTAATGCCATTACTATCATTATCAAAACCGTCATTAATCCTCTGTAACGACCAATATATTCGAAAAGTATGGGCCCTTACTATGTCACTATTCATTGCGTGCTCATTTAAATTATGGTCTAACACGCAATATACCCACACGCATTTTGGATCGTAAGTTATGCGTGCGAATATCTTTGAGGTTTCAATACTTACGTCATTAAAACTTTTTTGTGTAGAACGCCATCACGTTACACCCTTATTAGATGCGTGCAAATTTACAAGAACGCCATTGCGAGCAATGCGTGCGAAGTCAAGGTCATAATAAATATTACAGAGTAGGGTCCTATATTTTCCGGCAAATTTTGTTTATTTTTTATTTGGGTCTTGTTTGTTTTTTATTAGGCTAGTGATTCACCTGGCGTCGGCTGTTAATTTAGATTAAGGTCCTTTTTATAGGGGCTTTGTTTTATATTATTTTGAGTTATTATTTTTCTCGGTATAATATAGTACAGAATATAATTTTCTCTTCTTAAGGAAATTTTTAATCTTATCCTACTTTCAAATCCATAATAATATCCGTACCGCAAGAGGAATAAACTGAACCCTACATGAACCCTAAACTAAATGATCCTACATTTCGTTCTCCGTTTGTCTGACTGTCATATCCTTTTTCTTAGGAATTAGTGGACGTATTAAATTGAAAATAATACCAAATATTTCGGTCTGCAATACCTCGAAGCTGTGAAAAAATCAAACTCCTATGCAATCAATGTCAATAAACATAAAACATAAACTCACGCCTATATCCCCGAAGGGGTAGGCAGAGGTGCTAGCACCCACATTTCGCCAGTTTGTGTTTAGGTCCCAATGTAATAGGTGGCGAGCCTATTGCCAATAACCGGGCACTTATAAACCTGCGATAAATACACACATAACTTCGAAAAGCATCGAAAAGTCATTGGTGTGTGCCATGGTAAACCTGGGATCGAACCCGAGACCTCGTCTCAATGTCAATGCAATCAAAAAATACAATACAGACGTTTAAGCAGCAAAATGCAACACGATAACCGATAATCCTATCTTCCTTCTTACCATTCCATATTTGAAAATTAATAAGAACTCATTTCATTTTCATTTTCGGCAAAATGTATTCGATCTATTTTTAAAGTTAGTCAGGATCCAATCTATCCAATATTCGAAATTTGAAAATAGTATGCAACCCGACTATGCAACAAATATTTTTTGACAAAAAAATTAAACAACTTCTAGAAAAAAATTTATAATGTTCTTTTAGTGTCTGTATACGGTGACGGTAGAGCATACGTCTGTTATTTCAACTACCGAGCGTTCAATTTCAACCGAATATTATATTTAGTTCTTTTAAATAAATGAATATTGTAAGACATTTTACACAACGCACAAGTAAGCATAGCTTAACTAGCTTGTTTTATGGGTTTTATAATGCGAATATACATACTTAAATACATTATTTTTGTCAATACATACATATTATAACAACCCAGACCAATGCAAATATTCATATTCATGCATGCAAACATTTACGCTGAGCGGGAATCGAACCCTCGCCCCCTGTATGACAGTCGAATGTTCTACCGCTACGCCACAGAGGCAGTCAAAGTCCAGATTAAGTCATTATCACCATTGTATTAACCCCGGTCGCATCCAAATCTTGAACTTTAAATCTCGGGATTCATTCTCCTACTCCTTCTGTTAATTTGACTTATCTTGACTTTAACATTAGCAATTGCCATTCGACCCAGATTCAAAGCCTTCACCAGAGCCTAAGTTAAGTTTAACTTTTACCCTAGCGTTCATTGTATTGTCGGCCGGGGTGCGAGGGATATGCCTATCAACCTCACCTTCGGCAACCAAAACGACCCACAAGCGGCGTGCGTTTTAGTCGGTTCGTGTCCGACATAACCTCCTCCACCGGCTCCGGTGGGGAGGTATCCGAGGGGATTTTGCGCACGTAAAAAAAAAAAAAAAGCGTTCATTGTATTAGCGAATTAAAATAAGAAACAAACAAACAAACTAAAATTTCATAAAATTATTATTATTTGTCCATTGCCTCACTCACTGCCATAAGCAACGTTAAAACATCATAACATAATATAAACTCACGCCTATATCCCCGAAGGGATAGGTAGAGGTGTTAGCACCCACATTTCGCCAGTTTATGTTTAGGTACCAATGTAATAGGTGGCGAGCCTATTGCCATTAACCGGGCACATATAAACCTGCAATAAATACACACATAACTTCGAAAAGCATCGAAAAGTCATTGGTGTGTGCCATGGTAAAACCTGGGATCGAACCCGAGACCTCGTCTCAGCAGTCCATTACATATACTGTTAGTCTACCGTAGCTAGTAAACGTTAAAACCCAATAGAATAAAACCGCTGACTCATCTATACAAAAGTAAAGCAGCACGGGAATCCCCTACTAAAATATACCTGACAAGAGTGAACTCACATAAACCCCCGGAATTACTCACAGTGACAATATCGCTATGAACTTTACCGTTCCGGATTGTACTTCAACCCCATTTTTTTTTTCGTTGATAGATGGTACAGACCTCTTTCCATACACATTTCAAACGTGAATTAGGGCACGTTCATATTCGAGTTTTTAAGGGCACATTTACATTTTTTTTTCTTTTTCTACGCATTGAGTTTGCAATGCGTTTTGAACATTCTGTGAACATATTTTGCATTATAGTTTAAGTATTTCAAACGAATTGAGAGTTCTGAAAGCGTAAGTAACATAGGGTCATCTCATCTCTCCCTGTGGCTTTCGTAGAATGCAACTCAGAATGTTCTCCATCCAAAACTAAACTAATACACTGGTTCATTAGGTAGGACATGACGGTATTCCCGTCCCAATTGAGCAGTCCGACTGGGGAAGTACATCCACCCTATAGAATACCACGGCTATAATACGTGTTCTCGGCAGTGAGTAGGGTAGCCAGAGCTCACAGGAGAGTTTTTGTGCTGTCAGTGGGAAGACTAAAGGCTTGTCCTGATTGTGTCTTCTGCACTGGCGGCACAGAAACTGTTCGTTCTTAAAAAGTAGGTAGCACGGATGTGAATCCTCTGGTATTGTACGCGTTCATAGGTCATGGTAACCACTTTTCTTCAGGTGTCAATCCATACTTGATGGTTATAGATTCACACCCTATCAAATGAGACCGAAAATCATGGTTTACAAAATTTGAGATTTCCTTCGGGGATTTACAGGCGTCAATAATAATATGTCTGTTTGAAACTTTTCAGACTCCCTTCAGTTCCACTTTTGAATGTGGCAATTCACGTTTTTGTTAAATTTATTATAGTAATACAATTCATATAAATATTCAAATACATAATACTAAATAAATAATACGATGTCCAGACTAATCGAATAACCCACCCCTGATCGCTCCCGGCGCAAAGGTGCCCATCACACTTGCTGCGTTTCCACGCTGATTTGCAATGGCCAGCCGGCACTAGAAACGATCCAGAGCGAGAGCTACCAGTAACCTCTTCGATTCTTTGCCCAATCACCCTTACAAGCCTTTCGGCCTCTTTGCCCCAGTCCTCTTTGCCCCAGTTCCCCAGGGTTTATACGTTTATTTATTTTATCTAAGTGGCTCCTCGAGTATTACAATGTTTATACGTGGGTCACTGCTACCGTTGTTCTTTACTAATAGTAAACATCCAGCCCATGTTATATGCCCAATTAAAGGCCATAGGACGTACTTGTCAAGACGTAGTGTGTGTACCGCGGATATATACAAACGCGACTATAATAATATATATATATGGTACATAAAAGAGGTAGGACACGACGGTATCTCCCGTCTCAAATTGAGAAGTCCGTCTGGGGAAGTACCTCCGCCCTACAGAATACCGCGGTTATAATAACCTTGTGTTGTGTTTCCGGTGGTGAGTAGGGTAGCCAGAGCTCACTGGAGAGATTTTGTGCTGTCAGTGGATAGACCGTAGGCTTAAATTGACACCCAGGGAGACCCGGTGAAACGGTTATCCGCTGGCCGCCCGCAGGTTGTACGGTTCCCGAACCTGGGGATCACTTAATCTCCACCCCAGGAGGCTGAACCAGCAGCCTGTGTAAAGTGCCCGATGCTGTAGTCGTGCCGGAGGAGGAAACCGGAGTGGACTCGGCTACAGTATTTGGGAGGGGACCGGGGGCCCTTCCGCCCGCCGCGCCAGCCACTCACACAACCCCAGCTTGTCAGTGGTGGTACGAAGCCTAGCTTTGTCTTCTGCACTGGGAGCACAGAAACTCTCTATACCTTCCTCCCCCCACCCCCCACATAGGTCATGAAAGGAAAAAACAAGAAGAAAAACGTTACCACAGGGGCATCATCGTCCACAGTACATGTGGATTTCTGTAACATCAGGGGCCTACACACCAACCTCAACGCGGTCCATCTCCATTTAGAGACCGCGCAGCCCATCTTGTTTTTTCTGACGGAGACGCAAATATCATGCCCAGCCGATACAGCCTACTTAATATACCCCGGGTACAAACTCGAGCATAACTTCCTGAGTCGCGCCGGGGTATGCTTGTACGTCCGGGATGATATTTGCTGCCGCCGTCTTCAAGGCCTTGAAGACAGGGACCTGTCAACTCTTTGGGTACGTACGGATCACGGTGGCCACACCCGTATGTTTGCGTGCCTCTACAGGTCTCATAGCGGTGACTTGGGTACAGCTCAATTGTTTGAGCATCTGCAGCGGTCTGCGGACAAGGTAATTGAGCAATACCCTACCGCGGATTTAGTATTCTTGGGGGACTTCAACGCTCACCACGTAGAGTGGCTGGGGTCTCCTAGAACTGATTTTGCGGAAAGGGCTGCTCATGACTTTGCTCTGACCTACGGATTCTCTCAACTGGTACATTCTATTACTAGAACACCAGAAATAGAGACCCATAGAAGCTCTATACTGGACCTTCTGCTGACTTCACGCCCGGACGAATACTCAGTAACTGTGGAAGCACCACTTGGTACTTCGGACCACAGCCTCGTTCGGGCGCAAGTGACTCTCACGTGGCCTGAACCACCGCGGCCACCTCAATGGCGGCATGTCTGGCACTACAAGTTGGCAGACTGGGATGGACTGCGAGAATTCTTTGCGTCGTACCCGTGAAGGCGGCTTTGCTTCACTTCAAATGATCCCAGCTCCTGTGCAACAGCAATAGCTGATGCGATCCTAGCGGGTATGGAATGCTATATTCCAAACCGCTGAATCGCAACAGGAGAGAGCAAACGCCCTTGATTTAACAGGCCCTGCAGAGAAGCAAGAGACCACAAGCAATCTGCATACAGGGCTTGGACCACGGCTCTTGCCAATAAAGATCCAAATATCACTGAAGTGAAGCGAAAGTTGAATGCCGCCTCGAGGTCTAGTAAAAAAGCTACGGCCAGGGCTAAGTTTGAGTTCATCGGCAGAATTGACGAGCGGCTTGCGCGCTACCCATCTGGCAGTCGAGCATTTTGGTCGCTCGCCAAAGCTGCCGAGGGAAACTTCTGCCAGTCTTGCCTTCCACCGCTGCAAAAATCCGATGGTAGTCTGGCCCATGGCGCTAAGGAGAAGGCCGATCTGTTGGGTAATCTCTTTGCGTCAAACTCGACAACGAACGACGGGAACGCCGAACCACCCATAATTCCCAGCTGTGGTGCTTCCATGACTGAAGTTAAAATCACGCAACGGGCGGTCCGGCGTGAGCTTAAGTCCCTAGATGTTCGGAAGTCGAGTGGGCCGGACGGTATACCGGCGATGGTGCTTAAACACTGCGCCCCCGAGCTGTGCCCTGTACTTACACGTCTTTTCGCACTCTCTTCCGCAAGGCGGGTCCCGACCTCGTGGAAGACCGCATTCGTGCACCCTGTACCTAAGAAAGGTGACAGGACAGATCCGACCAATTACAGGCCTATCGCTATCACCTCCCTTCTCACGAAGGTAATGGAGCGTGTTATTAATACACAGCTCCTGAGATACCTTGAGGGAAACGATCTACTGAGCGATCGACAGTACGGCTTTCGCCACCGTCGCTCTACCGGTGACCTTCTTGTGTATCTCACAAACCGGTGGGCGCAGGCCATCGAGAGTCGGGGTGAGGCACAAACGGTCAGCCTCGATATAGCGAAGGCCTTCGATCGGGTCTGGCACAAAGGTCTTCTTGCGAAGTTGCCATATTATGGACTCCCCGAGGGACTGTGCGAATGGATTTCCAGCTTTTTGTCCAACAGAAGCATCCAAGCCGTCGTCGACGGCAGCTGCTCGGACCGCATGAACATATACGCTGGTGTCCCACAAGGCTCCGTGTTGTCTCCAACGCTGTTTCTGCTGCATATCAATGACATGCTGTCTGATGGCTCCATTCATTGTTATGCGGACGACAATACCGGAGACACGTGTTACACGGGCCGTGCAAATATCCCCCAGTCCGAGGTGGAGAAGAGTCGCGAACAACTTGTGTCTGAAATTGAGACTACTCTCTCTGGAGTATCCGATTGGGGACGACTAAACCTAGTCCAATTCAACCCCACTAAGACACAAGTATGTGTATTCACCGCTAAGAAAACCCCATTCATTGTAGCGCCGCAATTCCTGGGCACACCGCTTACCATCTCCTCGAGTATCGGGATCCTTGGTGTCAATATCTTTAGTGACGTCCAATACCGAAGTTATTTGCAGGACAAGGTTAAGTTGGCATCAAGAAAACTCGAAGTGCTAAACAGGGCGAAGCAGTACTTCACTGCGGGGCAGCAACTCCTTCTTTATAAAGCACAGGTCCGGCCTCACATGGAGTACTGCTGTCACCTTTTTGCTGGAGCACCTGCATACCAGCTTGACCCCTTCGACTCAGTGCAAAGACGGGCATTGAGGCTGGTTGACACTCCCATACTCACGGTTAGTGTGGAACCTCTTAGCATTAGGAGGGATTTTGCCTCACTGTGTGTGTTCTACCGCCTATACAATGGTTTGTGCTCAAATGAATTGTTTGCTACATTCTATCATCGCACCTCTCGCCATAGGCAGGGAATTCATCCTCACACATTGCGACCTGAGACGGTGCGCACTGTGCGGTATGAAAGAAACTTCATCCCACGCACACTCAAGCTGTGGAATGACCTCCCTGCTGCGGTTTTCTCAAGCACCTACAATATGGGGTTCTTCAAGAGGGGCATCAGAAGGTTTCTTCATGGTCGGCAGCGCGAGTGTGACACCCCTGGTGTTGCATACGTCCATAGGCCACGGTAATCGCTTCCCATCAGGTGGGCCGTGTGCTTGTCTGCCAACTAAGTGGTATAAAAAAAAGAAAAAAAGATAAAAATTTCGCGTGGTTTACGGCAGAGTAGAATTTAGACCGCCCGATCTCTTCGTACGCGTTGTCGTATAAGAAAACTAAGAGACGGGGCTGTTTAACATCAGATATACAGCAGATAGACAGATTTTACAGCCCAGATGCATGATGTTGGCTCGAGTCAACAATACGGAAAACGGCAATAGGCTCACACCCTTACGTAGGTCCAAATACAATGGTTGGTGAAAAATGGGTGTTCAAATTTACCTCAGCCTAACCCGGCGTGATTAAATTTATGTATAAAAATATCTCGTGTGAACCCTGCCTTACATTTTATTCGAGACCAGGATTCATCTTGGTGTGTTTTCATATAAGCCTATAGAGGCATAAAGGACGAATATTATGTAGTGTATTTTTTTGAGGGTATCTTATCTGTGCGAAAATATTTTCTAGTGATCTTTACTACGAAAAAATAAGAACACATTTTTTAAGACACTAGTTTGACCTTGGGAGATGTTATACTTGACATAAGTTATACATAAAGGCGACTTTGCACTGTGCGTAATTTTCCGAACGGACGCGCATCAGTACGTATTGACCGCGGTGTGGGGCGACAAAGGTTAAATGAGCATAGTTTCTATAGCATTGACGAATTTCTTGAACAAAGGCGTTGATTCTGTAGATAGGAAATAATATTTGCGCGCTGGTACACTGGCAAAAAATGCATGCTCAAATTTGTGAAATGTATAACCAATGTATACCATGTTTTTAAGAAAATAAAATTTGATTTGAATTGATTTAAAGCAAGAACAAATCTGTAGTATAATAATAATGGGTTGGATCTGTGAATTCGCAACAGTTCAATAAATCCTTGATCAGCTGTTCGTGGCTGTCTGTGGTGATGACCACGGACAGTCACTGACAATCACGGACAAGCACTTACAGCCTGGGTTTTGACAAAATCTATGGAATCACACGCTGTGGAATACCGCCTTAACACTACTTTTTCACATGGCTTTACTCAAGTAAGACATGTAAAAGCTATTAGTTCTTTTACGTTCGATAGTGCGTACTATTTGATTGTCGTCACTTGGACGCTGCAGTTAGTCACGTCAAAATAAAATGAATTGGCAATTATTTAAACCTCGTTAGGAAGAAAAATAGTGGTACCAATCTCTAGCATATTAACCCAATCACGTCATACAAGACTAGGATGATTGATTAAGATTTAGAAAATTTGAACATCATTCATTGGTTCTGATAATGCGTGCGAATGTCGATAGATGGCTCTCAACCGTTGCCGTAAGACGGATATACGTATAGAAGAATTTGGATGTTTTCGGGCGCAGGTTCTGTGGCTTAGTGGTCAGAGCGTTCCTGTAAGGGAAAGATCGCGGGTTCGAGTCCCTCCTGTGCCGATTACATTTTTTTTATATCTTAATCATACTATATGCTTTAAAATTTCATTCAAAAGCCGAAAGCTCAATGTCACTGGAACTGTTCCTCACTGTTACAACCGAGGGATGGCTATATATGGATACAACTTGATTTATTACTCCACGGTCGAAGTGAAATCTTTCTAACTTCCTTACTTAAAATTTTAGAAGTTCGAGTAAATAAGCTATTTCTAGACTTACAAAACGTTATTGGTCTTACATTTCTCTTCTGCAGTGTTCTACGGAGTTCATGGGTATGTATCTGTGAGCCATTCTACTATTTTAACATTCATTCAAAGGCCAATGTAACTTGTAGTTGTATAAGCAGTGTGTTTACCACCTTAGCAAAACAAAAAGCTTTTCTAAAGAGTATTTTCACATTTTAAATCTTTTCTGCTCCAAGCGCCCGTAATGTCTTAGGACTCAATTATGAAAATGCGATGTTATCTCGACAAAGACAACTGTCGGTCATCTGCAGACAACTCCGGCTCATTTACAAACCTTAGCGTCGATCCCATTTTCGCGCAAGAATCGAACAAAGACTTTCCCGGGTCTGATTCCAATTCCCAATTTACAATTTTCGCTTTGCTTCCAATAAAAAAAAAATCTCAAACGCTTCCTTTTAAATTGAAAGATGTCAATGCATAAGAATGAGACGTTTTTTTTCTTTTTATTTTCTGTCTTTATTTTATGAAAAGCTTGAAAACAACAAGGAAAATAAATAGATATCTGAAGTAGAACACTGTAATATAAAACACATATTATATTTTTTACACGAATAAACTTCAAAACATTTCTAAGGCAGTGAGCTGTTGAAATGTAAGGGATTTATAAATATTTTGTTACTTGCTTACTGACAGATTTTTTTTTACATACATACGAATATGTACGCTTTTATCCCCGAAGGGTTAGGCAGAGGTGAATTAACACCCACATTTCACCAATCATTGAATTCAATCCCACGTAATAGGGGGTGCCTATAGCCGTCTTCCTGGCACTATTGTTGTTTCGAGCAATGCATCTAAAGCTGAGTCCGGACTGTATATATCTGTCTGATGTTAATCAGCCCTATCCCCTAGTCGCTTTGTACGACACCGCACGAGAAGAGATGGGGTGGCCCAAATTCTACTCTGCCGAAAACCACACTTTCTTTTACTTTATTAACCTCCTTTTTCTTTTACTTTATTTACTTACTATTTATTTTTTTTATTTTTCTTTACTTTTTCTTCCAGTTATTTTAACGGAATAACATTTTTTTTTCTCCTCCCCGCCTGTATTGACAATATTGACACCGTTGTGGTATTTTAAAATATTCTCAATCTTATAATAAGACTAGCTGACCCGCCAAGCCATCGTTTGTGGCATACTTTGGATCATTCGTACATGTATTTGTATCACTTTGAGCCCGTAATTTTTTAATCATCAGATAATAAATGGGAATGCAACGAATTTTACGACATTTATAATTACTGCCACGCTCTTTCAAGTAGTAGCGTAATGATATATAGTTTATAAGCTTCCTCACCGTTCCGTTACCGTAACCGTTCCTGAGATTAGCGCGTTCAACCAAATAAACAAACAAACTCTTCGGTTTTAAATATTTGTATAGATAGTGCATTAAACGTTATATTACTAACAGGAAATTAATACTACTGTACGAAAAAGGTTAATTGATACTATAGATTCCCTATAACAACATTACTAATATTTGTAATTATCGTGATTGACAATGGCAATATTTTTTTTAAGCTCGCAGATATAAGAATCAGATCGCGTTCCAAATTTCTTAACCGAGTCAATTCCACGAAATATGGCTAAGTGTGAACATTTTATAAAGAGAAGCGTTGAAACTAGCCGTTGCTGGCGGTTCGGCCTGTATAATATACTGATACCATTCTTGTAACCCATGGAAATCAACCCAGTGGAGTGATAAAAAATAGCAGGTAAATAGATTTTAACTATTCCGCCTGCATATTTGTAAGCTATTTTAGACCTACTTTCTGATCCGTTTTTTCAAGAAATATCGCAGTACTTACCAAGTACACAGGTCTAGTATAAATAGAATGATTTTAATAGTTTTTTTCATACCAGTTGGTTGACAGACAAGCACACGGCCCATCTGATGGAAAGTGGTTACCGTGGCCTATGGATGCGTACAACACCAAGGCAGTAGAACTCGCGCTGCCAACCCTGTAAGCAAAGAGTTTCTGTGCCGTCAGTGTAAAAGACAAAGCAGGACAAGCTTTTGGTCTTTCCACTGACAGCACAAAAACTCGCCAGTGAGCTCTGGTTGTTCTACTCACCGGCAGGAACACAACACGAGGTTATTATGGCCGCGGTATTCTGTAGGGCGGAGGTATTTTCCCAGTTGGACTGCTCAATCGGATGGAAATACCGTATCCTACCTCCTCCTAAAATTATAATTCCTCCAAAGTTAATATACCAATTATTTAAAAAAAAGACATTATGAAGGAACTCTCATCTATTTCGTTTTTGTTTACAAAAATCACAATTAAATTTCTTAAAATCAGAGGTTTCTTGCTGTTTCTTGAGGTTCTTGTTTTATTTTGGTTTCTTATAATTTTCATACCCTAGAAGGGTTGTTATGCCTTAGTTAACATAATTACTTGCCATTTGAATAAAGTGTTCTAATGACTGGCACTTTTGTGTTTTCCTTGTCTTGTTTTGTATGTCAGTTTTCGAATAGGCACCACTAGGAAGGATTTCTGTTTTTTTCCTTTGTGATTATTATGTATATGTGAGATTGTATCGAGAATTTACATCAAACCAGCAGAATGTCATATTTTTATACTGGAACACCAGACTTTTTGGGTTTCGATAACTAGTCGTTTTGATACCCAGTAAATATGAGATTTAACTTTTAAGTAAACATAGTAATGCCGAGATGTAGTTTATACTGTGACAAGTCCTTTTGTAAGCCTTGGTCCTTATGATACAAACCCGACTTTTTTTTATTTATTTATCGGTGTAGTTTAAACGGCACAATGCTATGGTAACAATTTCTCATAGTGTGTGCTTCGGACTTGTAATTTAGAATTCATAGATAAGATAAGATAAATTAAGATTAATTTATTTGTGAGAATATTGTAGAAAAGTGGTTACAAAGTTGGATGTACATAATATTCTGCTGTCTCCAGCGTATAAATATTGAAAGGTTCTAATACAAATTTAAATAATGTCAGCATACAATTAATAATAATTCCTCGTTTAAATGATATAGGTAGTAATAATTACAAAATGTCAAATCATAGGTTATACAAGTCAAAGTTCACAGAATAAGTCAATTTTAGACTCAAAACGTTCGATCCCCTGCTATTATACTATCGATATGAACCCACATCATTCATCTATAGTGTTTAATGGCAATATTAGTAGCTAATTTTATAATAACGTGGGTAGTAGCAATCTATTTGACATCACCATCACGTGACATCACGCTCAAAATCGTACCAACATTTCGCACAGCTTTTATAGCCGTACATTCCTCTCCAGCTGCATTTAGTTCACCTTAACGATTAACGAAAGTCAGTGTTGGTTTCTGTTCGTACAGTATTTACAATCGCACTAAACATTAGGGATAGGAAGCATATGGCTGCTGTCTGTCTGAACAGGCGATTGATCAACAGTTTAAAAAGACGCCAGTATATCAATCATGATTTAAATTCTTTAGTGATATTAAGATGCATAACAGGTATCTAACTAGCTGACTCTCTTTGGTTAATGTAGACAAATTTAGAAAGAAAAATTCTATAACCCAAAAAAAAAAATTGCAATTATAAAAAAATAACATCTCTTTGTATTAGTTTGCATCCCATAAAACTTTTCCCCTTTACTAAAGCAAAAGGAAGTAAAGTCAAAACAAAAGAAATCCTCACTCCATTGTTAGGCAAGTGTCAGCTGGCTGGTAAAGTTGATTTGGTCCCAAAGATTTTGGTCAGGCTCGACCGGGGTATTCACCTTTGATCATTATCTTGACTAATATGATAATAAAACCTCTTGAATTGCCACGTATCCGTCAAGTCAATAAAATATGTTTAAAAACAAAACATAACTAAAAAAGCAGGACGCTCAAGGTTTGTCAACTCCTTTGTGCTCACCTTCCGACAGGCCAAGATTTAAATCCAGTACAGTTTGACCTTACACTCTTTGGCATGAGACATTTACTAAAATGTAACATATTTATCAAAATAATTGCGAATTAATATAAGCGAAGCAAAAGAAGGGTTATGATTTTGACAGCTATGTATGTGTGTATGTGTGTATGTAGTAGTACTAATTAGAACTGAAAAAATGAGCTATAGATAGAAGCGGTAAGACCCATCATGGGGGAGTGGCTAGAGAGGCCACACGGCAGCCTCTCGTACCATCTGGCGCAGATGATCACCGAGCACGGGTGCTTCGGAAAGTATCTGCGTCGGATGGAGAAAGAGCCAACGTCCGAGTGCCATCACTGCGACGCGATCGAGGACTTGGGGCCGAACACGCTTACCAAGTGTCCGGCTTGGGAGACGCCGAGGCGGAAGCTTGTAGCGGCCCTGGGAGTGAGGGTTCTCACGCTCTCCACCTTGCTCGCGGCGACGGTCCGCTGCGGGCGGCCGGCGCCCCCTTCTGCGAGCAAGGTGGAGCCGCCTGTCACCCTGGCAGAAGCAGGCCGCGGCGGCGGCGCGTCTGGCGCGCCTCCCCATTTTTCGGGAACGAGTTGGGGACTCTGTAGTCCCCACACACCCGTGGAGAGGGCCAGATCGTGAGAGATGGCCCTGGTCGGCCGGGGTGCAACCTCACCTTCGGTAACCAAAACGACCCACAGGCGGCGTGCGTTTTAGTCGGTTCGAGTCCGACATAACCTCTCCCACCGGCTCCGGTGGGGAGGTATCCGTGGGTATTTTGCGCACGTAAAAAAACAAAAAAGCCATAGATAGAAGCATCTTAGTTGTCCGCTGGTTATAAGCTATATACTGTGTAACTGAATCTTTTGTGGCGCCCTCTAGCGGTCATAAAGTACTATGTTAAAAAATAAATTTGAGATAAATATGTCGTGTTTGGCATAAATATTTCGTTGTTTGAGATAAATATGTCGTGTTTGGTATCAAATGAAAGGGCTTAATTAGCACATTTCAAATATGTATAAATTATATCTATTGCTGTCCCCAAAATAATATAAATAAATAAATAAGTTTAAAACTAAAACCCGACTACTGAAAAATCACGCTATAAAAAGTATTAAACAAGAAATTATCAAGGATAGCCCTGGTCGAATGCCACTAAGTCTAACAAACAAATACTTTCTAGAGAAAAGTGGCATAAGTGCCCTAGGATCTACCTCTCCTACTGGAACTCGGGCAGGGGGAATGGACGTAACTGCACTAGCGAAGGTGACTCTCCTGTATTTTATCCACGATGTCAAAGACACGAAAAGTTACAACCGGGTAATTGTGGGTGGGATTTGTCTTGTAAAAAAGTGAATAACCTATCGTACCGTGAAACGATTCTGAAACAGTGGTATGTTTGAAAAACATCGTTTACTCCAAAATGTTTACAAACTAAATACAACATCATCATTGTTTACTTTGTGTTCAGGACCAACGAGAGTTAGCGAGAATTTTTTCTGGCGCCATACACCTTAAATTCTATTCCACAAAGATCAAAGCTCCGGATACCATCGCAAATAATTTTGGCAGTGATCCGCGCATCTATTTAAACAGAGTCATTGGCATTTATATTGAAAAGAACAGATAGACATATCAACGTATTTATAACAGTGAAAGTTATTCGGTTAATAAACTTCGGTCACACTCTTTTATGTGTTTAATAAATCATTATGAAAATATCATAATGATACTAGCGACAGCCCGCGAGTTTGTAAGCGTCGACCCGTTTTACCCCTTAGGGGTGGAGGTTTGTAAAATCCGTTCTTAGCGGAAGACTCTACAAGGAACCTACCTGCCAAATGTCACCTTTGTAGGTGTTATAGTTTCTGGAATATCGTGATTTATCAGTTAGTGTTATGTCGCTTTTATATAGGTATATTGATTGTTTAGTATGTATTATAAAGAGTATTAGAAAGTAGGACACAGCGGTATTTCCGTCTAATTGAGCAGTCCGACTGGGGAAGTACTTCCGCCGTACAGAATACCACGGTCATAATAACTTCGTATTGTGTTCCCAGCGGTGAGTAGAGTAGCCAGAGCTCACTGGAAAGTTTGTGCTGTCAGTGGGAAGACTAAAGGCTTGCCCTGCTTTATCTTCTACACTGACGGCACAGAAACTATGGATATACAGAGTTGGCAGCGCGAATGTGACTCCTCTGGTGTTACATAGGCCACAGTGTGCTTGTCTGCCACCTAAGTAATATAAAAAAGTCAGAGGCAATAGAAATCGACAGGCTTGCATCAAAAGTTTAATGACAGTAAAGAAAGGTCGTGAAGTGAGTTAGGGTAGAAAGAAGCAGATAGCGAGCTATTTTCTCTACCCACCTCGGGGGAAAAATGTTTGAGCATAATATGTATGTAGGTATGCAAGGAAACCTCACCTGCAAGTCGGTATACCTGGTGATTGCTGGATGAGGCTCTGGCATGGGCTTTCCTCTCAAAGGGCAAAATGTGCTGAAATCTAATGGAACATGTTTTATAAAATTAAAAATTTCAAATACTGTTAATATAAATGTGTCTTGAATATTAAGAATTCATTTTAATAATCACTTTAATTAAGTAATCATTAGGTACCATGATTAAACGATATATTAGAAAGCGGCTTTTATTAATTTGTACTTATATGATGGGTAATAGATTAACTTAATAGTAAATATTACTCAATTAATATATGTATGTAGGTTTGAGTTGACGAGCGACTTCCCAACTACAAACTTTATTGTGCTGGCGATTTTATTACAACGAAACTCATGCTTGTAATGTTATTGGTTGATTTTATTGTGTATTGGGTATTAATTAGAGAAGCCGTAAAAAACAATTATGAAAGTAGAAAAAGCGATAGATTTATGCAGGTGAAAAGAGAGGTCACTACCTATTCCATTCGGATAGAGGCGTAAATGTAGCTATGTATCTATTATAAGTACCATGCATTTCCATAGTTACGTAGTTGTGAAATATCTACAGTCCTATAGAAAGTCTTGATAGGTTTGAGATCTCTTTAAAACAGTTAATCATTGTTAGGTTGTTACCCTAAATTAACAAACTAAAAATTTTTTTGCTCACCGTTTCAGGAATAGGTTTAAAATTCCAGGCATACGTAACCGTGGGCCACAACAATTGTATTTGATAGCTATATTCACATTATAGTTAAACAATAGCACCATGATACTGCGCTTTGTTTACAAATTCCAAATAAAACACTTGTATCTTAAAATAACCGCCTGTAAATACGGCGGAGAAAGATGGAATTGAATCACCCACGTTTCGGTACATACGCTTTGTGACGTCTCGAGGCGGAACATAAAGGGCTTGTGCCTATTCTTGGTGATGTGTGAATACATTCTTGACATTGATTTTTTGTTTTGATTTTCGAACGAATATAGAATAACAAGTAAAGGCCACGTCCATTTGGCCACGGTAAACTCTTTTTTTTTTTATATACCACTTAGTTGGCAGGCAAGCACACGGCCCACCTGATGGAAAGTAGTTACCGTGGCCTATGGACGTCTGTAACACCAGAGGAGTCACAGTCGCGCTGCCAACCCTGTAAGTACAGAGTTTCTGTGCCGTCAGTAGAAGACAAATCAGGACAAGCCTTTAGTCTTCCCACTGACGGCACAAATTCTCCAGTGAGCTCTGGCTGGGAACCGCTGGGAACACAACACGAAGTTATTATAACCGCGGTGTTCTGTAGGGCGGAGGTACTTCCCCAGTCGGACTGCTCAATCGGAAATACCGCCGTGTCCTACCTCTATTCCCGGTACCCATGAAAACCTTCCCATAGTTAAAGGATACGGGGTAAAACTTTCATGTGGGTGATGAATCAATGAAGCCTATCGCAGTCCATTGCTGAAGATAGGCCTCTCCCAATGTTGGGAGGCTTTGGCCTACTGTACCCACATTGGGCAGACGGGTTGGTACAGGTTTAAATTTCAAGTTTTACTTCTCTCGCAGTGATATCGTCTGCGTATTTTTTCCGTTAGTCGCCTCTTAAGACACCCTTCAGATGAGCTATGGTAGTGATACTTGTATTATTTGTCCGTCACCACACGGACAGACTAGAGGGTAATAGTTTTTAACTAATATTTGTGCTCTTTCTTAAACATTTATCATCAATCGGTAACGTTCCCAAAATATTACAATTACGCAAACAGAATTCTTAAAATAGCAGCTTTCTATTCATGTGAAACATTGATCAGATGTTTATTCTTTGTAAACAAAATGTGCAACAGCAGCGCCGGCGCAGCTCACTGCGCTTGAAACATGGTACGGCGCATGATCTGGTATTAAAATATAGGTTATGTTTTCGAGGATGGCAATTCAAAACCGTATCGTATCGTGGGCTATCTATGGTTTTGAGTTGGTCAGCTGGGGTGGGAGGGAAATGCCTTATATTTCTGTTCATCCGGCATAATGAGACCATAATCGCCCACCCTGGTCGCCGCAGCGAGATTTTCGCACGAAAAATAAACGGCGACTATTATCTGACATCCACAACCAGTTGGCTATAAGACTGTTTATTAACTAGCATCTAAAAAAATGATTATTACTAAGTAGATACTAAATCCACCCACTTAAAAGAAAATCGGTCAAGTGCGACGTATCTTGTTTATGTTCACAGCGAGTCTCTTTGAATATCGTGCAAAAATATTTATTGCTTTTTTTTGGTGTTTTTCTTCACTCATTAATTTTAATGGCAACACAGTTCCAATTGCCAGATTGGGTACGATGTGTTTTTTGTTATTTACTGTTCAAAAATAAAGACGTAGGGCTACAAGTTTATTATTATTATTGAATATTTTGAAAATAGTTAATAAATAAACTAACATTATTTAAATACCAATCCTACGCTATGACTAATATTTATTCATATACTTATCTATATACAATCAGTGTTTACGATACGTATACTATATACCATCAACATACCACATGTATATATGTGTAAAGTAAATGGTTTAGTTAAATGAACGAATGAATGACTAATAATTCAATATTTACTTCCATACAATCTTCTATTCAGTTTGATCACGTTTTGATCAGCAACAATGCACAACTTTTCATTACTGTCGTAGTAAATCAATTTCAAAACGTAAAACAAAAAAGCTAAATGCTGCTAGTACAAAAAGGCGCACTTTATTTAGCACAGATGATTTTAAACGTCTTGGACTCATTTATATAGTAGACCCATTCCACATTCAAAATTCAAAATTCATTCACACCTCACCCAGCAACCACTTTCTTGAACTAAGAGACCGTTTAGCAGCTAAAGTACCTCTCATATAAGTTACCTTGTTTTTCCTAAATGTGAAAGTTTATACAGATTACGACAAAATAAGAGCCCACTAGAGAGTTTTTGTACTGTCATTGAAAAGACTAAAGTCTTGTTCTGCTTTGTCTTCTGCACTGACGGCACAAAAACATTCTGTTCTTACAGGATCGGCAACACGAGTGTGACTCTCCTGGTGTTCCACATGTCCATAGGCCATGGTAACCACTTTCCATTAGGTGGGCCTTGTGTTTTTCTGCTACCGTAATGGTAATAAAAAACAAAAATGAAATAAAATGTGGTACATAGATAGACATAGTATCAGTGTGGTGACGAAGAAAGAATGTATCACCACCCCATCTCATCCGAATGGTTACGTTATATGTGACTAACGGAAAAATATACAGACGATATTCCTGCGAGAGAAGGCAAACTTGAAATTAAACCTTGTACTAACCCATCTGGTCAACCTCGTCCAGCAGTGGACTACGATGGGCCAGATGATTGTTAATTGATCGATATAGGGAAAAATAATATATAAGCTAATTTTATCCCTGCAAAAGATTACCATAAGTTGCGGGGACGGGATCTGAATTCCAAGCAAGTGAAGCTGCGGTTAACAGCTAGTAAGCTGATAAATTGAACGCAAAATTGCAATACGTTCGCTTAGGATAATACAATTTTCATTAATGTGATGAGTTTTGTATTCAGTAAAGCTATAATTAATGTGAAGCTGCAAACTATAGATGTGATCGCTCTCATTGAACCCATGCGGCTAAAATATTCCACGAATGTGTGATATTCGTGCAGCTACGCGCTTTCATTAACTTTGTGTATGTTTGTATGTAGCAGAATTATTAAAGTCTATTTTGGATAATTTTCAAAACATTACGGATTGATTTGAAATTTTGCATAAATTTGGTGCAAAGAAACCTAGAATGACACACATAGACCACTTTTTATCCTGGGAATAGGTTCCCATAGGCAGCGGAAACAGGATCAAAATGACACGCAGGTGGAATCGTGGGCATCAGCTAGTAAAATATAATAGTATACAAAAAAACCGCTTCAATAGAAGACTAAAGTAAATATATAATTATAACAATCACCAAAATTGTTCCAATGATAATATTATAACGCAAACTGTTAGGAACTTGCATCTCTATATAATTTAGACAAGTGAACACTTACTCATTTAAATATCTTAATGTCTAAACTAATACAAATCAAATTTAAACTGCCAGTGAAAACAATCAAATCCAACCTGTCCAATGACCTTTCAACGTCCAAAAGTAAACCGTGACGGGAGGAAAATAAATCTTGTATGCGCACGCGCCGACCATCGTCCCAAAATAAGTTCCTCGCACGAGGTATCGAGTTCCCGCCAGTATCTACCAAAGTGTGCTGCGGAGCACACCCATCCTGTGATAAAACTCTAGTCTGTAGTGCCACAAGCCGCAACAATATGACAAGTAATACAGTGTTCCAATAAACCATACTGATCACTATTACCCCCATAACCCCCTCTTGTGTGACTTGGATTACCCTCAACTGTGTTTTATGTGGCTATAATTACGCTGTAAGTATCCGCTTTGTTTTTCAATTAAACATTCAAATTTCGAACAAGATGTCAGTAACAAAGAATTTGCCAATCACTACCAATTAATTGACAACCGTTAACATTTAAATTTTATAATCCTCTATCATTACTGACATTTGCACCTTTTCACACTGACCCTTTGGAAGATGCGTTTAACCTTTTCTTTATTACCCTTACTTACCATATAAGTCACTATCCAAAATTAAACTGTTTCCTGCATGACGCAAAGGAACACGGAGTTATAAAATTTCAGCACGTGCTAAACGACGCCATATTGGAGAATGTTTTCAAAGCTATCTTTGGGCTTATGAACAAAATTGTTAATCCTATGGAACAACACATAGAACTCGACTGAGAAATTTGTCTATTGTTAAAAACAAATAACTTATAAAAATATTTTATAACATCTTCACTATTGGAGCCATATTCGTAATCAATTCCGATTGATTGATTGACTGATTGATAAATCTTGCGCTTACATTATAAAATTATTTGTCAGTAAAATTTTCATTCTCTATTTCTTTAAAATAGTTTTGCAATCTTATCTTATCTTATTTGAAAACTATTTACTAAGAAATTTCAGACAATAACAATAATACGTACAGTTCGGAACTTTATGAGTAGTTAATACTGATCAAGAAATGTTCTCAGAAAAGCCGTAACGAAGCAAAACACACTATATTGCGGATCAAATTTATTATTACAAATTACCATGATTCCAAATTAATATATAAATTTATATACGGGTATTATTTGTTCCTGTACAATAAATGTTATCTTATCTTATGAAACACTATGAATATTTTGTTCTTTATAAACTCTAGTCTAAAGTACGCAAAAACAATAAGGATAGATGTTCAAACTATTACCCAAATACTAGGACCCAAAATATTTTGGAATTGCTGTGATAGTGGTAATTGCGTTTGATGCGTATTGAAGCGAGTATTGAAGCGTCGTCAGTTTAGTGGCTATAATTATGAATAGGTCTCTAACAACAGCCTGTAATTTAGAGGTTTCAATGTTATTTTTTTTGTTTTCATTGTTATTATAGTTTTGAATAATGTATAACATTGTACAATATTAGCTATTAGGTCTATCGTTGCCTTTACTTATTTACCAAACAGTTTGAGTACTTGCCTGTCAATTTCCAACAAACTGGTATTAACAACACAACAAAGCTCAAATTATTTGGTTACCTAACTTAAGAGAAAATATTTACTCTATTGAATTTTATTGCAAATAATAAGCAGAATAATGATGCGTATTGCGAATTCGTTAAATAATACACTTCAACTCTATCTGAAGGTTCTGTAGTAGTATCGACGAATTCATATTCTTTATCTTTTATTTGAGAACCACGAAACGTCCAATTTCGTCAAGAAAATCTTACCAAAACCTTATTGCGGACCTCTTTTGGAAATTTTCATTTCTTTTCGTCATATATCCCTCTAAAGCTTATTTTTGTTGAAGGTTTTATCTAGATCCTCGAGTAAATCGAATACGTTTCACCAGAAAAGTTTTTATGCATGCATTTGGTTGAGAGATTTTTACATCCTTACTACTAGCCTTAAGAACAGCAATTACCAAAATGTCTTAACAGAATACCCAAGAACAATGTAGGAGTAACCCCTATATGATACAAAACATTTCATCTGAAACTTCTTTCCTTCATAGCACGACGTGACTTCATCATTCTACAACTTCTCTTAGATCTGTTCTGCAAATTGGCATTCGTTGGAACTATGAAACAGGAGGCCAAAAGTTTAGCATGTTGGAATCTATAATATTGCCCATTACACTTCATCAGAAAATAAAAATTTGATGTCAGTATCAGTTCATCAGTTTCAAAATAAACAGGATATTTACCATATTTCATTGTTTTGAGTTTCCGATATTTTGGCGTGGTTGCGAGCAGTTCCTCCGTGATCATGGTGCTTGCAACAGCGCCGAAATATCGGAAACTCAAAACAATGAAACATGGTAAATATTCCGTTTATTTTGAAACTGCTGTGAGTGACCATGATAGTTTAAAAAAAATAATGTGTTTCAAAAAAAAATCATCTAGTATACGTGTCCAGAATGTCACACAGACATAACTGCAAACTTAAGCCATGAGATCAAAAAGACAACAAAACTTCAGAGGAAATACTTTAATATATCACCATCTAATATTAATAGTCTTTCTTATTTACTTGGAGCAATACTCAATAACTATATTCCGATGTACTGTCAACCTAATATGATAGATTCCACAAAATAGTGTATTATTCAATGAAAATAACATATATTTCTATATCCTTTCATACGTGTCTTTGAAGAGCTTTTGTGTAATCTCACATCATCAAATATTGAAACTCGACACGTCTGAATAAGGTTGTGTAAATATCGTACAATGACAAGCTTCTAATAACCAATATTGACATTGAATTAAGGACCTCAGATAAGAAAGTAATCATAAGATAGAAATAATCCTACTAATGTTATAAATGTGAAAATTTGTGTAAATGTTTGTTACTCAATCAAGCGTAAACTGTTAAACGGATTTGAAGGAATTGGCTCACAGATGAACCTTTTCTCGGATTAACATAATATAAGATACTTTTCATCCAGAGACCAGGTGTCTGTGGGGAACGGGAATAGGTAATCTACGTTACACGGGTATCATCTAGTTCCACTTTTTTATTACCACTATAGCTGTTTATGTTCAGATTGTGAAGACATAGTAAAGAGCGTTATACGACATAATTTGTGATTTGAAGTAGGCTGAGCTTTAATAGAATTTACCTAGTAACTCTTTAGTAGTACGAGAGTTTTTATACTGTCAGTGGGAAGACCAAAAGCTTGTACTGCTTTGTCTTTTACACTGACGGCGCCCTTGGTGTTGCACACGTCCATAATCCACGGTAACCACTTTCCATCAGGTGGGCCGTGTGCGTGTCTGCCAACCAAGTGGTATAAAAAAATAGTAACTCGAAAGACAAATTGATTTTTTCTAGAAAAGTTATTGAAAACAACAAAATATCTGGGATGAACACAAATTGTATAAGTTTAGAAACAAAACGCAATATAAACGGACAAAGCTTTGTGGACAAGCCAAATACGTAGAAAAGTGACTCAAGTGTTAAATGAAATATAAAAAATAAACTATTTGTCAAAACGGCTAAAAATATCAATGACTTTATCATTACGTTTGCTAGGGCGCTATGAAACATATGAATACCAGCCCACGCAATAGAAAATAGTTAAATACATTGATACTCACATATAGACACGAGTTCTAATAGACTGGTACTGTGATAAAGTTGTTAAGATATCAGGATGAAAAGGTGACTTAATTTGAAGTAAATTTACTATTTGAAGAGTAGATTTTTATTTTCTCAGACCCTTATCAATTTAAACCGTAGGTGCTATAAATGTATTACTAACTTGTTACTAATTACATACGAGTGTATTTTGAAGATATATTTACTAGTTCAGACAAAGAATTTCGTACCTGTTCGCTTAGTGATGAGTTTCATTTCCAGCTTGACTTGTGTGGTCTTCAAAATTTTAGATCTCTTTTAAAAATATTGTACGCTTAGAGGAATTATATTTTGGCATAAGAAATATACGATTAGCCAAAAGCTATTTTTTTTATGTAAACGACTACTTTTTCTTTTCCGTTTGCTTGACAACGTATATGCGAAATTTCTTGATGATCAATTGCGTAGGTAATGCGTGAAAGCGTAACAAATAAACTATCACATGGTTTATTATATTAGAATGACTATGGAGGTTATATTTTTAGACAAAAGAACCTCAATAAAGTTGGGATTTAATGAACTACAATTGAAATCCGACCGCAAATTATGAACCCCTAGTATTTACAAAGCTTTTGAAATAAATTATTATCTTTGAAAAGAAAATCGTACAACTATTGTAATAATATGATTAGTTTTGGTGAGCAATTTATCAGTACAAAAGCCTTAATAAAATGATGAAAAAGATTGGGTTCTTTCATATAAAATATAAATTATATTTCCATCTAAAACTTTAAATTTTGGTTTAACAGCTAGAATCCAATTAAATATTTCATCTATCAAAGATTCTGTGCAGTAGACAGCAAAATTATTTAGACGCATATTATTTTATCATTAATTGTCTGCAATGACATCTATAATGAACTTAAAATACAGAAAAAATACTATAATAGTTATTTATTTTTATCCGAAATATAATGACCAAGTTTTTGAGTAAAATCTTTGGTAAGAGGTGAACCTGGTCAAGGTTTCCTTTATCACATTGGTGAGGGCTTTAATATATTCTTAGAGCGAGTATTGAGATTTCTTTCTTTCTTTCGTTTTTACTTTAGTAATGGCTAGTTATGATTTACCTCTATTTGATAGTTACTTTCAGAGCTTCCTAACTCTTTATGATATTCCTCAATTCGAATTTTCCCAAGTTATACTTTTCATAACCATTATCATCTGCTTGTATTTCCTAACAATTATTTGGGATCAGCTCAGGATGAATATCTTCCTTTCCGAGGTAAGATCGATTGCTATATTTTTTTGGTATCACCTGTCTCTGAAGTCTTCTACATCATAATTGTCAACATGAAAAAAGAAAACGATACTGTAACAACCATGAAAGTAAAAGCCACAGATGAGATACGTTTTGTGGTAAAATAAAATGAAGTCATCCGCAAATACGTCAACACTGTTCGGACAGAAAATGACGTAGATAATGACGTGACTTGTCTGCCAACTCTAAATTTAATTCCTCCGTCATAGTTATAAACAGGATTTGGTTTGAAAAATAACGATTAATTCTCGAAGGTGCAATTTCAGAAAGCATTGCGAAATATTTCTCGTCATTTCTGACTTTAGAAGTTTAACTGTAAAGCATCTATATGACTGTTTAAACGCATTTAGAAAGGAGGAGGAGGAGATAGTTATTACTTATATTCACTTCTATAATTTAATAAAAAATAGATTTCTATGTCATGACAACTACGATTTTTTCGTTCTCACGTAACAGAAAGCTATCATTTTTTTATATTTTCATCTCTAAATGTTGTTCCTTATCTAAATAAATTAATTCCCTAAAGAGTAAAAAAGTTTCAGTGCTTACTTAAGTCACTACTGTTTTTTAATTATAGAACATTGTTGATAAGTTCTCTCAATGAAAGGTTTGATGAAGTATTAATAAAATTTACCCATTGTTAGTTTTATGGATTTTTGTTTATTTATATTTAACGGTCTCTATCTCCCTAGCCGCATCTAACAAAACAAGAAAGCCGACCCCAACTAAGTTGGGAAATCGTCAGAGAATGAAGATATCTATCTCGCATTTATTTAAAAAATATTTATTACGTTCCATCACAATTCCTAAAAAAACACTCAACAACTCTTTACTATACCCAAAATTAAATCCACCAATCGAACTACACTACTCACTCACAATTGCTACAACCACAAAAATGAAAAGCGACTTCATTTCATATAATTACCGATAAATAACCTAGTTACCCATTCATTTGTATTACTGTCTTGTCCAATGACTCAGGACAACGCAAGCCAAGCCAATACTGCCATCGACACGTAGTAACAAATTATCTAATCTCTTAACTCCAAATTTACTCTCAGCAACCGTTTTTTAGATACTTCCTATATTTATTGGTAAGATGTTGAAAGATTTCAAAAAACTTCAGTGTTAGTCAGTGTCAAAACTTGTGTGGGTTGTACTTGTATAAAGCTTACTTGTTGTTGTTTTGTAATGACATATGTTTCTTTTTCAATAAGTGGTAACGCAATGCTATTTTCAGCACAAATAGGTGGGCTGGATCAGAAATGTTACAATATTAAACTACAATTTAGAATAAAAGTATCTCTTCCCGTGGGTGTCCCACAAAGTGTCAGTCAAAGTAAAAGTACGCGACTATTACTGTCCTGGGATATACAGACGTAATTTTCTTTTCTATCCAATTCCCTTTGCAGGTGCCAACTGTGGTATTTGATTTTGCAAAAACTACTAAAACTGCTTACGTAAGTCCTTAAGTAAGACTAGAGTATTAGAATTTATGTTCAACACTATCACATAATCATAACCTTGAAACTAGGTTACCTAGAACCCCTGGGGGAAAAATATACCAATGAATTTATGGCTTCTTCTGCCAACCAGATGTGCTGTATATCCATACCTGAAAGTAATTACTTACCAACTAAATTTATTTATTAGTTTCCGATAACTGCAAGCAAGTCATTTCGAAGTTCTATAAATGTCAAACTTTTACAGTTAACTGCCGTTCTATTTTTAATGATATTATATCTGACCCCCTCGCCCCCTCCGGCGGAGTACGAAAATTCCCGTGTCAAGTAGTCTTATTGAGTTCTTCTGTTTGCCGATTTCCAGCACCATCAGGTCCATTCTGGAAAGATCAGAAACATACACGGTTGTGAGTAAAGTAAAAATACACCTCAGCTAATGTGCAGTTGTGAGTATTTTATACTTATTTTCGAGATATAAATTCCTTGCTTGTTAAGTTAGTTTTATTACATCGTTAAAATAACCACCTTAAATATCTCATATCTATTTATCATGCGCAGTGAGTAGTGTAGCCAGAGCTCACTGGTGAGTTTGACTAAAGGCTTGTCCTGCTTTGTCCTCTACACTGACGGCACAGAGACTCTGTGCTTACAGGGTCGGCAGCGCGAGTGTGGCTTCTCTGGTGTTACACACGCCCATAGGCCACGGTAACCACTTTCCATCAGGTGAATTGTGTGCTTGTCTGCCACCTAAGTGGTAGAAAAAAAAACATCTCTGCTTATTTGCAGATGTGAAGCAAATAATTTATATCTCGAGAATAAGTATAAAACTTATTCTCGAGATATAAATTATTTGCTTCTTAGGTTTTATTACATCGTTAATATCTTTACTCTTGGATTGATTTATCATGTACCCAGTCCAGTCGTCTGCTAAAATAACCACCTTAAATATCTCATATCTATTTATAATATCAGCCGGTTCTCAGAGGATGTGAATACTAAATTAAACTTTTCGGACTAGTTCACAACTAAAACATGACGTTCGGTACCACTTAATTGTATATTAATGAAGGTCGCTGAATCTGAAAAGGTTTTTTAAGATAAATTAAATGCTAAAATATTGAATAAATACATATTCAGTATTTTGGCATGTCAACAAATATTTTCATCGCTTCATTAATAAATTCATTTTCCGCATAGCCACTGAATATTCTGAGAGCTCAGCATCAAAAGTCTCTCTTAGTCTGAATTTTAAAGGAAATAGCACCTTCTGAGAGGCGACTTTGATCAATATTGAATCTCTCTGTTCGCCGTATAAACGAATATTAATGTCAATCGCATTGAAATCTTTCCTGCTTGAGATCTGTTTCAAATTTCAGCAATGCATTTATTGAACGCTACTTTGAATAAAGTAAAAACAAGCTAAAAATCTCACAGCTTAGTAACATAACATAAACTCACACCTAGATCCCCGAAGGGGTAGGCAGAGGTGCTAGCACCCACATTTCTCCAGTTTATGTTTAGGTCCCAATGTAATAGGTGGCGAGCCTATTGCTAGTAACCGGGCACTTATAAACCTGCGATAAATACGTACATAACTTCCAAAAGCATCGAAAAGTCATTGGTGTGTTCCATGGTAAAACCTGGGATCGAACCCGAGACCTCGTCTCAGCAGTCCATTACCCATACCACTAGGCTACCGCGAAGCTACAGCTACAGCTTAGTGCTATGAGTTTTTTAATGATTAATAGTTTTTGCGTTCCATAATATTTGTAGCTAGTCATTACGATCTCATAATAATTGTAGTAATTCGTATTAGGATTACTTTTGACCTCAAGAGCATAAAAAAGTTACACTAATTCCGACAGATCACTCAAAATGAACACTGAATTTCCCTACTGTTTTTTTTTTATGAACAATGAACACTGAATATGTATTATCTTTACCAGGTATATAAAAAGCGCTAAGCAACAATGGAGCAGTTTGAGTCGTTGCTGACATGCTGTGTCTGTCTTGACCGGTTCAGAAACCCTAAGCTCTTACCATGCCAGCACAGCTTCTGTATGGAGCCGTGCATGGACGGCCTCGTCGACTATGTCAGGCGACAGGTATGATCAGTTTGTATTTGAAGGAATTATTTCAAATCTGAATATTAATATTATTATATGTATTGATGGTGTACTCTTTTATATGGTCACCTTCCCTGTAACTGTTGCGAATGTTGTGGACTCACTAGTCTTAATAAATCGCTTTTTGAACAAATACCAAAAATTCGCTTTTTTATGATAAAAAATAAAATAATGTGAGAAGATTGAATAATTTGCTTCCTAAGAATAGATTTTAGGTATGTAAATAGTGATCTGAAAGTGTATCTAATAACAGTTGAGTCTAATGAAGAATACCTTTACAGGTCAAATGCCCAGAATGCCGAGCAGAGCATCGAATTCCATATCAAGGAGTACAGGGATTTCCAACGAATGTTACTCTTCAGCGATTTTTAGAGCTTCACGCTCAAATAGCTGGAGAGTTGCCAGACCCCACTGCTGGGCAAGTGATGGAAAGATGTAATGTATGCTCAGAAAAAGCATACTGTGCACCATGCGCCCATTGTGACAAAAAAGTATGTGAAGACTGTAAGTCAGCACATATGGAGGTCCTGCGTAGGGAAATTTCAAGAATCAATAATCAAGTACGGCGTGGTCTGAATAGGCTTCAAGATATTCTGGTAGTTGTTGAACGAAACACTTCAAATCTGCAGACAAACTGTGGAGCAGTGGCCGGAGAAGTTGATGAAATACATAAAAGATTAGCAAAAGCACTCAAAGATCGAACTGATTTCTTGAGAAACGAAGTTGATCGTTATTTAGCCACTGAACTTAGAAACCTCACTAACTTGAAAGATAATCTAGAGTTAGAATTAAGTAATATACAAAGTAACTGTGATCTCGCCGATAAATATATGAACGATGATGTCGAATGGGAAGATACTGAGTTAGTAGATACTAAAGAAATATTCCTTAAAACGGTTGAGTTCCTCAGAAACTTCGATTACGAAGCGGGTGATTATAATCGTAGAATACGATTTATTATGACGCATGATCCAAATCAACTTGTTATGCATGTTGCAAGTTATGGTGAGTTGAATATAACTCAACCTAATGCTTATTCTGGAGGAATGCAGCAGAATCAAGGTCTAACCAGATCTAAGAGCGACCATCGGCTAGCCACACAGTTCCGTCAACAGGAAGAAGCTAAAGGCTGGCAGGAAAATGATGAACCAATATTAGGCGGTCGCAAGTTTGGTGAACGCCGACCACCACCGCCTGAAAGGCACACAAGGGATCCATATGGTGCTAGTGATGACTATAGTGGATATGAATCTGAACATAGACCTGCGCGGTCTAGGTTCCGTTCGCGATTCGTAAAGAGTCATTTAGATAATGATTCTGACTCAGAACAAACTAGCCGCACTGTAAAAGCTGAGCAAAAAGAAAAAGAGAAGGAAAAAGTTGCTGATACCGAAGATGCTACTCGAGGACCTTTAAGTGGAATATTCCGATTGAGTGATTGTACCCGAGTCATGCAGAGGATATTAGATGTAGATAGTGGAAAGAAAAAAGAAAAAAAAGAACCTCCACCACCTCCTAAACCAGTTCAACCTACACCTCAGCCGCGTAGACCTCCACCTGCACAGAGGCAAGAAAGTGAAGACGAAATATCACGTCTTAAAAAACAAAACAAAGGTGCAGCTTCTTCACAAGAACCCGAACGTGCACCTGCACGTCCAGCAGAAGAAGAACGCCCTTCTGTAAATCGTAAACCACCTACACCTGCGCGGGAGGTGAGTTGGGAGGATGAAAGAGAATGAAAAATTACGCAAGCAGTACAACCTAGAATGTAGAAAAATCATCTATACTAACAAGATAAACCGCGAGAAAACTAACGGCATTCCATAAAGTACACTCCACGTTTAACTAATCATACATACACAAACACAAAACAAAAACATAGCTACCTAGAGTTATGGTGTCCATACCGATTTCCATGTAATTCCTCAGGCGTCCAGTGACGGCGAATCCGACGATGAGTCTGTTGGATCTCTGCAGCGGAATCAGCGTAAAACTGCTCCTATAGTACCAAAGCCAGTAGCGATTCCTAGAAGACCATCCGCATCTGAAGTTCCAACACCACATCGCCCGGCTGCTCGTGCGCCTAGCACGGAATCAAGCGCATCTACAGAAAGTTCCGGCTCGGCGGTGAAACACACAGGTGCCATACTTACCATCGCCGAATTAAAAGCAAAATACGCCAATAGTTCGCCTTCATCAAAACCGGAATCTCGTTTGTATTCCACAGGAAACGAGAGAACAGCGCCGGCGGCTACAAACGGAACAGCTGGTGGTGCGCAACGGGTCCAGAGCCGCTTCGTTGGCTCTCAAAGACCCACACCTGCGCCCGCACCCGCCGAGCCGGCGCACGAAGACTCCGATACAAGTTCCGAAGAAGAAACCGATTCGTCAGAGGAGAGCGATGTGGAGCCTGTAACGCAAAGAAAGCCCGAGAGCCAGACGATGGCTCGTAGCGATATTGGTCCGCTTCTTGCACGTAGTACTAATGCACGTAATGATGCAGTAGATAATAAGCCGAAGGAAACGCCCGCACAGCCACGTTACCGCACGAGGCAAACATCTCAGACTGAGGAAGAACCCACGCCTAGATACGGTACATCTTCTAGTGGATCTACATATGGTAACCGATACGGAAGCAAGCCAAGAGAAACTGAACGAGAGTTAGAGACTCAATCTTCTATAGATGATGAGACGAAGTATCCAACTGCTAGATCGAGGTACCTCGCCCTGAAAGAACGCCGTAACCGTCTCGCCAGAAGCAAGAGCAGTCACACCGGTTTTGGTGCAGGAGACGACGACGATCAGGACGATCCGGTTTCCCCGACGACAGCGTCACCTTCCGCGTATCTAGCGGCTCGATACGGCTCCGGCACTGGTGGTACGGAGTTGTCTCGTAGCCGATCTTCACATGCGCTAAAATCCAGAGAGAACTCGCCTGAACGGCCTCCCACTGGTGAAAAAGATGGAGCTGCACTCAGCTCCTGGGCAAGATATCTTAAAAATAAATATGGATCGCGAGGCAAAGATCGCGATCCTAGTAGTACAACATCAAGTACGTCCCGTCGCTTGTCTCTCGGGCTACCTTTACGTTCGGCAAACGAGCTTGCCAGTTCTGATGATGATTCAAAAAACGCGGCAGGCTCCCCCATCTCCCCTACGGCGGCTACAGCAGCGGTAGCAGGTTAGAATAAGGAGTGGCGTGTACATAGATTTGTGCTTAGGTGTGGCAGATTTCTTATTAATTGATAATATTGTGTATGCTAATGAAAATTTTTGCTAATAGGTTTCGCAGCAGCCGGTTCCTCCCCTAGGAGCCAGTACATGCAGAAACGCCGTTTACAATTCAGTGTTGGGAGTCGGGGGAGCGAACCCGGATGTTTTACATGGCCTCGTGGTATCGCTGTAGGACCAGACAATACTATGGTCGTGGCTGATTCTTCTAACCACAGAGTGCAGGTTATTATATTCATATTACTTATCATAATAACCACAATGATCATGCCATTAGACTTATAATTCTTTAATATTGAAAAATTAAAAAAAAACATTTTTTTCTTTAATGTAAATGTAATATAAGCGTCGCCGCGTCAATAGCTTAACGGTTAAGGAGTCGGCCTAACGATCGAGAGGTTCAGGGTTCGAATCCTGACCATCACACTACTGACTTGAACCCACTCCTAGCACAAGCAATTTAACTTAGTTGGAGTTAGAGGGAATATTATTAATTTCGGCTGCTTATATTTAATTTCAAAAAAATTGCTAAGTACACCATTTATATTGCACACACCCTCACATACTTATAATGAATACAACTGAAATATTTAAATTTTTAAATTCAGCATATCCCCAGTTCAAATTTACATTTCTCGAATACTATAATCCTTATCCTAAATATACATTGGAGAAAATTGCATGTGACCGCGAGTCCGATGCAGTAAAATATGCTCATAATTTCTGTTTATACAAGAACGTTGGTCCAGTTATAGATAAAACGATATTGAACGAATACCGATGTCGCAATAATGGTCCAAGGTTAAATTCAACTTTTCGAACTAAACCCATTTGATGCCCGTAAACATTGTGGGTCTAATTGATGTGATGTTATGTTAGGAGTTTTACAATTGAAACACTCCCCAAAACTTTTTAAATGTTAACTGTTTTACTGTTCATTTTATTCATACACTCCAACAATTTGACGTTTGCGATAGCGATTACTACTCTGATATTTATTATGGTTCGATATAATAGATATTTGTCGATTTTTCTACACATTTAAATAAATTTTTAGCTGATATATTTAAAATAAATATAAATATTTATTTCTCAGTGTCATATATCACGAATTAAATCATTATCATTGCTTTTATGAGGCGTACTTTCAAAGAGCAGCAACTCTTAAATAGCGAAAAATAAATGTCAAGTTAGATTGATTTCTTCGCTATTAACCTTATAAGTAATTATACGTGCGTGTGCGTTTTGTTCGTTGTCTAAAGACGGCCTTCTGAATTGCTATTATTCTTCCCAGGTGTTCGACTCGAATGGTATATTTGTGAAAGAATTTGGACAATACGGCAGCGGCGAGGGTGAATTTGACTGCCTTGCTGGCGTGGCCGTGAACCGCATTGGACAATATATTATAGCAGATAGATACAATCATCGTATACAAGTAAGTACAGACTATTAGAACAAGATAAAATAAAAATTCTGTATCTCGACAATGACAACATAAAGTTCTGCTTTGCTACAAATTAAAAAGTGGCCTTAATGGCTCAAGTCGTCTGATTTTAGTATCCTATTTATATTTGTTTTCTATAATCAATCAATCGATTTGCCTATTGTAACGAGCATCTCCCAATGAGCACCATTGCTCCAATCCTTCCGTGTTCAGTGTATCATAACCTCCTCATAGTGGGGATTTTGCGCACATTAAAAAAAAGTGTATCTTGACTTTATCAGGTTGTCAACCCAACTGGTTTGGGGACGTTCTATTCTGTAAACAATATTTAAAATATAATTACGATATTTAATTCCATAAAAGTTAAATATTGAACATTATCCAATATTCCAATATCCATATTCAGTTAACGGTAATCGTTAATAACAGCAGTATCTATTACTTATGAGTTAGCTTGAGAGCTTGCGCTGATGCCAAACTGCATATTCCAAACAGCTAATATATTAGTTTGATAGTAATGTTGTCTGCCTCAGCAGTTCAGTTTAAAATAACGGTTATGTTCACTAAGGGGTCTTATTGAATATCTCTGTCAACTCTGCTATCTAGGTTTTCAACATTTAAATAGTAAATAGGTTAAAATGCAGATTTTGCAGTTTCTATCGAGCTCTGGTTGTACTTAAGTTATGATTTTTTTTCAAAAATTTTCACCTTAACAAAACTATATTTACATTATGAAACGATATTTTTACTTATAGTGTTCCCATAATTGTTAATATGGCCTCGAGTCGTTGAATTTGTAATTGACAGTATACAGATTCCCTTTTAAAAAATCGTTAGTAATATTTTATCGGTTTGACAGTGATTCAGGATGTTAAAAATATTCATTTGATTTACGTACAAAATAGTACAAGTTTCATCGTTTGCTAATCAGTCTATTCTATTAGAGTCCACTGTTAGACATAGGCCTCTGTTAAAGTACACTATAGCATCAAGCACTCTTATTACATATAGTATGTAATAATAACACCCAGTCTTCCACTTTCCGCATTAAATATAAATCAACTACCACTTAAATTCTGTAAAGTCACAGAACAGATATAGTTGGTAAAGTTCATTTTGAAAGCAAGCGGAAACAAAAGAGAACGAGAAATATCTACGGATACTTCGTGAATCTGAATATAATCTAAAATTCAAAAGGGTTCATTATAAATTCACAATACAAAGATGGGGGGAGCTTTTTAGTATTTGCAAGTTTAGATAACCAGGGAATGGGAAATGAACATTTTTGTTCTTTCTCAAATATATTATCATGCCAAATTATTTGAAGCAGTTAAAAAAGATTTATTTGGTGCTACTTTTGGGAATTGCATTTTTTAAGAAGAATAGTGTTCTGATAGTTTAAAAAGACTTTTATGAAGTTGCTAAAACCCGTGTTTTTTTTTCTCTAATCTTTTATCGGCATCAGTACATAACATCTAGTTCTTCATACATCCTGCTATTACACATTAAAATGCGAAAGTGTGTCATTCAACCACTCTCTAACAACTAAACGGACTTGGCTGAATTTCTAGAATAACACACAGGGTTACTGCTTGACTATGTTGAAGGAGACCAAATTTCCATGCGGACAAAGCTGTATGCTTCAGCTAGTATTCCATAAATTTGGAACGGTTCTCTACGGTCTGTCCTAGATCTTTTTTTACAATTGAGACTTAAAAATAATTTCCGTGATATCATAATCACTAAAGAAATTTGCTTTGACCTAAATGTTTGGCAGTCATCTGCTACGCATTGAAATTATTTTAAATAAAGAAAACAAGATCATCACATTGCACTAGTTCAAGAAACTTCAAAGAATTCACGAAGTGAGATTTGCTATTGAATTTCTATTTTTTGTATAAATTATTTTGTTTTATGGGTACTTTTAGTAGTACATTTTTGATGATACCAGAATATTGTAGAAAATTATATTAAGATGTAAAGAATATTTTAAACAAATGCAATAAGGTCTAAAAACGAGTTGGTAACTACTAGTTTGGCAGTCCTAGCCGGAGGCGTTTGGCCATAAGTAATAACCTTAATGTATCGTAACAAGACAGCCTAGACTGAATGTGCAATGTCAATACAGTAGCCATAGTTGCGATAGTGTTGTCAAGTATGGATATAAAGTATTTATATTGCGTAATATTCCTCAAATTGCGGTGTTTTCGAAATATATCCTGTACATTTACCACGTTACAATTTCAAAACCGAAACAAATTTCCAACTCTGAAATTGTATTTCGTGAACTTACTTCCACGTCAGTATAAATACTTTCCTGTGTATCTCAATTTCTGTACAAGGCGATAATGGATTTTTGATTGGTTTAAATGTGTATTAGCTTTACCTTTAAGCCGTTTCTAATTTCTTTTTTTACTATTCTATGACAATATTAGAATTTTTTTTTAAAGAATACCGAAATTACTAATTTCCCTCCTAACCCCTCCAACTAAGCTAAATTGCTTGTGTTAGGAGTGGGTTCCTGTCATAGAAGAATTTGGACCACCTCATCTCTTCCCATGCAGTGTCGTACAAGGTGACTAAGGGTGTTTAACATCAGGCAGATATATACAGCCCTGACTCAGCCTCAGGTGCATGGCTTGAGTCCCCTATTACGTGGGGCCGAAAGTAATGAAAAAATATATTTTAAAATGTGCAAGAAATTAGAAGTAAGGAAGTGTTTGAGTAATACCTATGTTCATACTAGTTTTATTATGTGATTTAGTAAAAATGGATTTACAGCTACGAAAGGTAGGTAGATTTTAAATAAAATATCTGAGCATCGCATTTCGAATAGTAATAGGATAGCATTTTGTTGTTTCAGGTAATTTAAAACGTCTGATATGAAGAAAAAGGAATTTATAAAAAAATTTAAACAGCAAAATGTAGAAAACATTATATAGAAAAGTCCAAGTCGTTTAGGGTTCCACTTAAGCTATTTGGAGTCGTCAAGCGAAAGCATACTGGCGTAATTCAAGTACTTATGGATCATACATATATAAATATATATATATTTGAAGACGCTCAAGTTTGGCTAATTGGTTCTCAGTGAGATCAAAGCACCTGCTATCTGCATAAATAACGATTGAAAGATGTAAAGAGGTATTCTGGGCAATTTTTATTAATTTATAAAAAATCACGTTTCGCAAATCCGTTTACTGTTTACATCGTATGACAAAGCAAAATACATTTAGGTATTAGGCTAACAGGATATTTACTTTAGAAGTTAGTACATACATACATACAATCACGCCTTAATACCCGGGGGGTTAGGCAAAGCTAAATTAACGCTCACATTTCACCAATCATTGTATTCGGTCCCACGTAATAGGCTTATTGCCGTCTTCCGGGCACTGTTGTCGACCCTGAGGCTGAGTCTGAACTACATATATCTGTCTGATGTTACATAGCCCTATCCTTTAGTCACCTTGTATGACACCGTATGGAAAGAGATTAGGTGGCCCAAATTCTACACTGCCAGGAACCACGCAGCTTTACTTTGAAGATTTCCAAAGTTTATATAACTAAAAAGAAATATGTATTTGAAATAAAATAGTACCCAGTACAAGCTACAATAGAAGAGACCTATATAAAGTTACGAGTGAACTGTCTGCCACTGGCTTTATGGACAAAAACAATGTTACAACGTCATAGTATCGGTAAAATTTCCATAACATTTTGTTTAAAAGAATAATACACAGTCTAAAAACTTTCCAACACTCGTAAAATGTTGTAGCAGCGAAGACTTAAAACACTCATAGAGGCACTCAATGAAATTACTTCCAAACTAAAACTGGAAACTGACTTCCGAAGCGTAACAACTCAGCCTGTGATCCCATTTCGGAATATTTCCCAGGAGATCTGAATTTGTATTCCAGTCATCTATTTGTCCAAGCAGTAATTCATTAGTGTCAGTCAGCTTACTGACCGACTCATGGGACTCGGTACGACGATGTGAGGTCGTGAAAATGGCACTCGGAGACAGATTACTCTTTTTTGTACGTAATCTATTCTGATTTATGCAGTGATGCGCAGATAACTCAACAACTTTTTTACATAATTGGAAGGTTTATGGGGCATTTTGATTCGTTCATTTAATATTTTATGCTGTTTCATATTTGTTTCACAAATTTAGTTGGTTTAAAGAGTTCAAAGAAGAAGAATCAAAGAATCAATTTCATTTATTCAGTTTAGGCACACAAAGAGCACATATGAACGTCAAAATTTTACAATTGGATATGTCAAGAAATTATATAAAAATATTAAATAATTTAAAAATAAATCATTGGAAAATGATTCTTTCGCTGGTTCGGTAGGTTAGTTCTACTGACAAGATACCAGCAAGAAACTCAGCGAACTATATTAGAACTAGATTATTTTTCTTTTTTAAATTTGCTTTAATTTACAATTTATTTTGTGCGAGCAAGTAAGAGACTTATGTTGACCACGCATTAACATCATTAAGATACTCATTCACTTTATAGTAACCTTTACTCATTAAAGCTTTTTTCACTTCTATTTTAAATTTATTTATTGGTATATTAAAAAAGTTCAAAGAGGAAGGCTTATGTTTATTATTAATAAATTCCCTCCTGATAAATTATTTTTTATAAATCACACATCCTATTTCTTACTTTTTTTTTTTATACCACTTAGTTGGCAGACAAGCACACGGCCCACCTGATGGAAAGTGGTTACCGTGACCTATGGACGTCTGTAACACCAGAGGAGTCACAGTCGCGCTGCCAACCCTGTAAGTACAGAGTTTCTGTGCCGTCAGTAGAAGACAAAGCAGGACAAGCCTTTAGTCTTCCCACTGACAGCACAAATTCTCCAGTGAGCTCTGGCTACCCTACTCACCGCTGGGAACACAACACGAAGTTATTATAGCCGCGGTATTCTGTAGGGCGGAGGTACTACCCCAGTCGGACTGCTCAATCGGGCGGATATACCGCCGTGTCCTACCTCCTTAAGTCATGAAATATAGTCAACTTGTTAATTGGAAATTTTCAATGTAAAGTACAAAAGAAAGAAACAAAGGAAGGAAGCATTTATTCTACCTCATTCATATTAACATTACATTTCACTAAAATAATAAATAATGACGTACGAGCCTGAAAAGGTAGCCATCTCAGCATAATCGCACGCACTTGTTTTGTGTGATGTGCAGCACTAATTTTCAAGTATTTTCAAGTAAACTTTTATTAAAAATCACGAAACGAATGTCAAAGATAATAAAAGTATTCACGAAAATCATAACTTTGCAATGTTAACAAAAAATATCTCGATGTTCATTAGTTTCAAGGTCAAACATATTTGCTTCAAAGACAAATGTTTACTGATAAGGCCTTTAACTGCAATCAGTGAAAAAAAAATTGTATTTCATTAATACGAACAAAAAATACAAAAGCTTACATTTTCTTTTTATAATAATTTGTTTCATTATGTACGTAAAAGAAATGTTAATTGTACTTATTTTTCAATTGGATAATTTTGTCCTCAGGTATTTGACCCTCAAGGACGGTTCCTAAGGGCCTTCGGTAGCCAGGGCACTGGCGACGGCAAGTTCAACTACCCATGGGGTATTACAACAGATGCTCTCGGATTTATATACGTCTGTGACAAGGAAAACCACAGAGTACAGGTACGTAATAATATTACAGCAACTTTTGAGTATTTTACTGTACAAAACCTAAATTAAATTGGTACCACAGCAATAGTGGATGCTGCAGGTCTTTTCCATTGGGAAATTCTTGGTAGTAACTGAAATTCTGAGAATATGAATGTAGCGCTTACTGTCCTAGAACTAATAAATATAGCTGGCTAAATGTTCATGGTATGCAAGTACAGGTACCTCCACCTCACTGTAATGCGATTCAAGCGAAAAATGTTGGTGCGAAAATATAAAATAAGTACAGTTTTTGTGATACCTTTAGTAAATTCAAACATTGATAAGGTGGAGCATAAAATGAACAGTATATATTTATGTCTGTTGAAGTCGTTTCGACGAAAGACTTCTAAACTTTTAAGTACACATATTACACTCTGCAAAAATATAATAGACTTGTGTATTATAATTTTTGTATAAAACATATTTATAATAACGAAAAGTTATTCAATATTATGAGACTATCTGCTACATTTACATTTGGAGCCAAATTACGCTAATACTATTATCTGTTCTGTGCCCATTGTTTCTAATTTATATTTCATTAACTTTACTTTTCTTGTGAGCATGCTAAGTGATATTACTAAGGCTTTAATTATTTTGACCACAAATATCTACTTCATTTTGATGTCAGCTACTCAAACTTCGTCAGTCGTCAGAACTTGATTTGCTTCTTAAAATTTATAATTCAATCGAAATTTAAATTGACATAATCCCATTGAAATTTATTTTAGATAGAAACATTTATAATTCTCCTAGTTAGTAAGAAGGCTTAAAAATTAATGTTCGTTTATATTTCAAGAATAATTCAAGACTCTTTTAATATCTAACATAATCTAATTATAGATGAACTTCTTAAGGTTAAGGATTCAATGGATAATCTACTGGATTAGTTGGTTTAAATTTTTAACTGAAGAACAAAGTGAGATAATTATGTACTAAATCTTGTTGCTTAGTTATTAATAAGTTTTGTGTTGCCAAACTAATGTCTTGAGAAACCGCCATTGAAGAATTTCACATGAACAGTTTGGAAGCTTTTTTTTATATATAGAACACGTCAATTAGACTTCGCCTTGTCTGATGGTAAGCTGAAGGCAAAGTCTCAGAAAAGAGGGTCACCATTACCTACACATACCGTGTGACAATGGTGACACTCAGCTTGACGTTCTCGTCATATGCTTTTTCAATTCTAGCTATAAATTAATAAGAGTTATTTCTTGTTATTTTGAGTCCACCTGAACTGAATTTTAACCTAAAATGTTGACACACCCAAAATATTTCTAGAACTATTTGATAACCACTTGAATTATTCAGGTGTCTCAGTATTGATCGTATGATAACTTTAATACTATTTCGGTGGAGGAGTGTTAGAAGCTGTTAATTTATTGAAAGCGTTATTATTAATATTAATTATGTACTTATTTCTTAAATCATAGTATTTGACGAGGAAGAGGTTCTTTTAGTTGTACTATTTTTGCCTAGTATTATTATTACACACATTTTTAATCGTCTTTAAAAAAATTATTGAAAGAATAAGCTAAGCTTTGTTGCAGTGTGTATGCTTTGTTGTAGAGGTATTTTAAGAGTAGGCCTATGAAAATTAATTTTTACTTTACAAAGAAGTAGTCTAAAACACGCATAAACTCAAATATCTTTATATGACTTTAATTCAAATGGCCTAAGAGATATTACTCAGATACCTCTAAGTCAGTTGTTTCATTTTTAACAAGATTATGACAGTTAGTTGCGAATTACTAAGATGGGCTTTAGTTAGCTTAATTGATAGGATACTTGTTTGTGTAAGAATTATGATAACATTCTTTAAATTTGATTGATACTAAAATCATTGTGATAAATTCATATTGAAATATCAAGGTAATTTTGCACGCGTCCATAGGCTTCGGTGACCACTTTCCATCAGGTGGGCCGTGTGCTTGTCTGCTACCTAAGTGGTATAAAAACAAATTCCGGGTTCAATTAGTTACGTATCATGCTGAAGTATAAAATACCAGTTCAGTAGAAATCTTCGAGAGAAGTTCATAAATAAACGAAAGACCAAAATATCTAAATCTTATTTTCACTGTGCAGGTATTCCAATCCGATGGCACGTTCGTTGGCAAGTTTGGTTCCTTTGGCTCAAAGCTGGGTCAGCTGGAACACCCCCACTACATCGCCGTCTCCAGCACTAACAGGGTGCTGGTGTCTGATTCCAACAACCACAGGATCCAGGTCTTTGATGTCAATGGAAGGGTTCTTTCATCATTTGGTGAAGAAGGCTCTGAAGATGGACAGTTTAAGTTCCCGAGGTAAAATTCAATTACTTTATACCTGCATGATTTCCGTATTAAACTACTTAACATTTTTAAGTTTGTTTAGTCCAACATCTTCAATAAAAGTTTCTAATTTCTGAAGTCAGTAAGTATGGTTGTAAAAAGATAAATTTTGAAAGTTTTTAATTAAGAAAGAATTAATAGTGGTATGTACAATTTGCAGTCCATTTATTTCCTCTTCAATTTCTACGCTTCAGACATATGTCAGAATTTCAAACTTTTAAACTTGTGTAACCCTTTCTAACGAATAAGCACGTTGTCTAAGAAGCTCAGTGTCCAGCACCTGTGTTTAGTTTACGTTAGAAAAAAGAAACAAATATCGATCGCGTTGCTGAACAATTAAAACAACATTTAAAGCCCTTTTTAAAGAATCTCATGCCATTATTACTAGTCCGGGATTAACAGTAGTAAATTCTAAACTTCTACATATTTCCAAATTCTAAATGCAAGGTTGATCAAAATAAAACTGTTTAACTTCATTCAAATATTCATGTCCATAAAAGTAAAATGTATAACAAAACAACATTAAAAGCACTCTGTCCTCGAGCACATACTGCTTAATATGTATCATTTGTGAATAAAAACTACTATCATGTAAAGACCCTAGTTGCAAGTTGAAATAGTACAAAAAATAAAAATAAAGTAGTATGTAACAGCGCTTATTGCAATGTTATCCTAGGCCGCACGCGACATAAGACAAGCTCTAACTGCCACTACGTAGAAGGGTAACTCTCTATTATCATGTCAAATATAAAATGCTGGCGAATACATGCTACAGAATTAGCTGTTATTTTGACCTGAATTTTTCAACACTGACCTTGAGTTACGGTGAAATGCTTGTTTATTACAAAAAATCTTCGTACAGATTTGACGACAGGCCAAAAAGCTTTAATGTATTTCTGAAATATCTTGAAGGTTAAGAAAATAATGCATGAAACGGAAATAGAACAATAATATAGTCGCATTTGAAGTTGAAATTTTATATTTTTGAGAAATTAACTATGTATTTACAGCTGCCAGCTTAGCTTTGAGGATATACGTATATTGGAATTAAAAAGATATATGTGTATATAAGTATATGTTTATATAAAAGATATACATATGTCTTTTTAATTGATTAGAATATAATAAAAAAATCCAAATTCATCACCACGCTAATCTGAATAAGAAATAAAATACTGGCTAGGAAAGAAAAGACTATGGTTAACCTAAAACGGCCATTTGCAATTAACTGTTTGCAGAAATCCGCAAAATCAGCTACTCGATAGTATTTAGCTAACTCTTCACAAAATTACCCAATAAAATTTAGGTACTTCCTTTATAGCAGTTGAAGCTGAGGCCGATTTGATCTTAACGTGTGCCTCCGATAGCACTATAAAGTGCGGTTCACTGGTCTCCTAATTTAGCTTTACGGGCGCTTAAATTCTCAACTTGAGACCAAATATTTACTTAAATTGCTACCCAAAGTCCATAAGTGCTGACTTGTTTGAGTTACTTTGAGTAGCTTCTGGATAGCTCGAATCATCTGAGATCGATTCCAATGTGGACTGGAGTGGTGCGGAGTGTTAGTTCCCTGCCTAATAGTAATAAGAGTGAAAAACAATAGCAGATACATGGTTTGAATGCAGGACGAAAATATTTTCCAAGAGTGCAAAAAGAACAAAATTTTTTCCTCGATATCAAGAACAATATTGACAACGTAGTCAAATTTTCTCAAATATTGATATGGTGAAACGGTGAAATGGTCTCAAACCGTTAATTTGATATTAACAAAGTGATATTTTCTTTAGAAAACTGTGGTTAGAACTAGAATATCTCCCTCTTGTTTCACCAGACGTCCAGCAATAAAATCCTGAGACCTTCATTACAATGATGCCAATATTTCAACCTGCGCAGACGTACCTTGACCGAAATTCCCGCCTCAATAATAAAATATGACCTGAATACGTGGTCAGCTTCCCGACATGTTTTACAACTTTCGAGAACAGAATGACGTATACTGAGGCACTTACTCACGGACGATTTGTATTAGAGCCGGTACCGGAAAAAACCGTTACGTTTCTTCCTAAACTTCTTTAACAATATAATTATGTGTGAATTGATAAAAAAAATAGTTTTTGCAGAGTAAACGATTTTTTATTTAAACTTCCCATCGAATAAGTAAAATTAAACACCACTGTTATATTTTACAATAGTAGATTGTTTAGTTTTTACAATGCTGTAGTTGTCTTTACAATTTGGACTTCGTGCTTATCATTAGAAGAACTACAGTCTAGAAGAACTACACTTAAAGCAATGTAGCTGCTTCTTTATCAAATAACGTGTTTATCTTATTTTTAATTGTCCGTACCCACTGTGTTTATTATCTATTTCAGTGGACGAGTTTACCTAAATCCATTATTCTAGATTATAATAGCAATATCTTATCCCCAATGCCTTGGTTTGAGCCGGGAATTATTGAATTATCACCCGCTCATTTATATCAACTTTAAAGACGTAGTTCATTCGATTTACATTAATTCTCGTTTTTCCATAGACTTCGTGATCATTCTCTTTTATAGACAGTCTCTATTCATCTTTCTTTTTAATTTTTGCAATTCCGGCTTGAGCCACTTAGTGAGCATTGTGAACAAGTACCTCAATAATTTTTACGACCTCTGAGTTGTAGCTACAGATTTTATTGGTGGAGAATTTTTGTTGGTGATTCTGATATTAATTCTTATACCGTAAATTACAGTGAATGTTTTCGACTTTTACAAGGTACTAAACTATGAACACTTTGTGAATGGCACTTCAGAAGTAAATTGTTGTACTTTATGGCGAACACCACAGCGTCTATATGTGTATATAATAAGAAGGTTTCATGATTTGTATATTCCTCGTGATTTGATTTTCTGTGAAGGTATTTAACATTAATAAAAATGTAAAGATGTCCAGCAACATATGATGGCTATCAAAGAAATACAAGCTGTGTAATAGGAACATGTTTGAATGCTGGGACACGCAAAGTTGTATTGGAGTCTCTAGACAAACTATTGCTTTACAAAATAAATGGAGAGGCGCACACTTAGAACAAAACGTTTCATAGACAAAGCTGTCTACTACGACAAGGCGACTAGTCTGACTAACGATTGTCGGCTTCCCTTTTATATGAATGCGCGCGCGCACATCGAAGACAAAACAATCTAGCGGCGGGCCCCCCTCTCCTATATAAGGCTATATAGAGCTCCATTAATTTCAATAAATTATCAAAAGATGTCACGTTCATTCGGAAATACTTGAAAAAGTTTGTAGGGTGGTCCCTTCATTTACTATACAGACTATAAAATTTTCCTTTTATCAGTCTTTCACTATATAAGGGATGCACCCAATATTTACCTCTGCGTAGTCGTTTTACAAGTGCACGTGTAACTAGGATGCTTAATACAACAGTATCTTGGAAGTCCATTTTGATACTGAACAAAATATTGATCAATTGACGCAGATGGTGTTCGTGCGATGCGTGTCGTAGACAGAACAGTTTCGTTTTAATTCTAAGACAGAATTTTTTTTTTTTTACGTGCGCAAAATCCCCACGGATCCCTCCTCACCGGAGCCGGTGGAGGAGGTTATGTCGGGCTCGAACCGACTAAAACGCACGCCGCCTGTAGGTCGCTTTTGTTGCCGAAGGCGAGGTTGACAGGCATATCCCTCGCACCCGGCCGACCCAGGGCCATCTCTCACGATCTGGCCCTCTTCTCGGGTGTGGGGACTACAGAGTCCCCAACTCGTCCCCGGAAAAAATTAAATGTCAAAAACATCTGTCAACCCTTTCGAGGCTCCCGAATATAGTTGTCCATCCTTTCTACTAATTGAACGAATAACCAATTTATCCAATATGTAGGCCAATTCCTACTTGTCAGTGGGTTCTTTTCTTCGTAGTAATGAATGATTTCTTAACACTTAAAAAGATTTAATTGCTATTAATTTAAATATTTTTACTTACAGGGGTGTAGCCGTAGATGACCAAGGTTACATCGTGGTAGCGGACTCTGGTAATAACCGTATCCAGATCTTCCATCCTGACGGGAATTTCCTGAGGGCCTTCGGATCTTGGGGCTCTGGTGATGGAGAGTTCAAGGGTCTGGAAGGCATTGCTGTCATGTCTGGAGGCAATATCATTGTTTGCGATCGAGAGAACCATAGAGTACAAGTGTTTTAAGGTGAGGGAAAATACGACTATTACAATGTTTTACATCGGCTGTTAGAAGTATATTTGAAAATTATTAAGGGCATAATAATCAAAGATTGTTATTTGTTCTTTCTCGAACTACAGCTGCTACTATAATAAAAGTTACAAAACAAAAATGAAAATTTTGTTCGACATAGGAGATGATTATGCTATAACTACATATAATCTGTGCCAACTATATATCATCAGTGTCATCCTTATGTTAATCTCGTCCAACCGTTATGTGACTGAACTTCTCACTAGCAAACGCTTAACAACAAATTTTATTGCATATTGTAAATTAAACAAAATTCTTTGTTTTAAAATTGTTCAACTTATTATTATTACCCTACAGATAGAATACGAATTCAACCATATCTAGTGTATTTAAATAGTTTCTTGTTTTTATATTTCTTAAAAAGTTTGCGATAAAATGAAAAATAACTCTTTCAATAAACATTTTTAATCTTTATTTATTTCAGATGAACTACTTCAAAAATTTCAAAAGCTGATGATGACGTCACACTTTAATTACTTTTGTACTATTGCATTATTATGTTGTCATTTTCACAAATAAAATGTACGACCATAACTTTTACTTAAAAATAAACACGCTTTTCACAAATTGTAAGTTTCTCTTTGTTACAATGTTACAAAAACCAATTTAGATAAAAATGTTTTTCGGTACCTTTAAAACTTAGTTTACAATAAAACATTTCTAAAAGATTGTGGTGACAATGATGATAAACCTAAAAGCAGCAACTAGACTGATTGAAAAGCCTTTTATTGTATACGTTAAGCTTCTATCTGAAGCTTTCATACAATTGTTACTTAGCGTTATCACTTAGAGATAGATAACCTAACGATACGGACTGCTTTCTGATTTCCCATAGGCCCAGCTCTTGGCTTCAATCCGAAGGGTCGCAAAATATTTTGCACCTGAACAGGAATAATCGAATTTATGAGCGGTATAACATTAGGGTTGATAGAAAAACCAATTATTCTACAAATCAATTTCATGAAAATACTCAAAGTAATTTTAGATTTCGACTAAGTTGCGTATTGAAATAGGTCATTTTGTAAGTATTATTTTAAAATTCATGCCTTTATCCCCGGAGAGTTAGGCAAAGGTGAATTAGTCCCACATAATAGTGGTTGAACCTATTGCCATCTTCCGGGCACTATTTAATTGTTGACTCAAGCCATGCAACTGTGATTGAGTCTGGGCTGTATATATATTCATCTGATGTTAAACAGCCCTATCCCTTAGTCACCTTGTACGACACCGCATAGAAAGAGATGGGGTGGTCCAAATTGGACATTGGTGGAAAACACGCGGCTGTATTTTATATTGTATTTTAAAATATTCATGCAAGAATATATAAAATGTATATTAATTATTGCTTAAGTAAAAGTAAGGTAATAAAATATACAACTGGTAAAGATAAACTGAATGTAAGTAAAGGCATTTATGAAACCAGGTACGCCTGTATATTATAAAAGGTTTAACCTGTGTTATTTGGATAACAAAATCAAATAATTATTAATAGATATTTTTATACATCGTTAATTCGTTTCTAGTAATTATACCAAAGAGTATTGTCATATTTATGCATAATATTTTACCTAATATTTATTTTTCACAAGTTTTTTTTGCAATGAACGTATTAGTGTTTTATTTAATACAAAATTAAGTATTTATATGACTGAAAGTCATAATCTCTAATCAAATAATAAAAAATATAACTAAAGCAATTGAATTAAAACTATAGTTAAATAAATCAAAAATGTTATCATTTCGCATAATAAAGTTACAATAAAACGATAATATAGTTCATAGCTCTCCTAAAATTTTATTATTAAGGTTCATCTAATCAAACTAGTATAGAAGATAAAAAATATCAAAACAGATCTAGTCGTAGACGTAAATAATTTACATATGAAATGTAATGCTTACGAAATAAGGTATCCATATATTTTGGGCAAAAAAAGAAAAAATGCTTTATGAGACAGACATTGTGACAGCCGAAGCGATGGCGTGCTAGTTGAAATGAACTCCAGACACGCAATTTAATTGAGCTGAATTTTGAATGAATGAACCATAAAAGTGCATTTAATGGTTCATTCATTCAAAATTCATCTGACAAACACTTGTGGAAGTAGAGAATCACCTATTACTACTTTTAGTTGCTTTGCATTTATTGCTATAAAATAAACCATTGAAATTGTAATTTAGATTGTTACAATATTAATGTTAAATTTCGTTTCGCTTCAATTTGTTAAGACTCTAGCCTCATCTCGATTAGATGACATTCAAAGCTATCTACGGGATTCATTTCGCAATAGGTATTGGTAAAGTTATGCGCCAATTGAAATCTACAGAACTACACATACATTACGACAGTGATCAGACGCGTTTGCAAACAGAATAATGCCCCATAGTTTATTCTGTACCTTACCTGCTTTGAGTGGTGCATTATATATAAGTGTCTTTTGAATGGCAAAAGGTAACTACAAACGGTAAGGTGAAACGTTTCCATCTGTGACATTTAAAATAACTTAGCAAATCTGTATCTAACCAAGTGTATTTGCCTTTACATTTTCTAATATTATCGCTCCTGCTTTCACTATGTCATCAAGTTTATTATTCTGTGCCAAAATATAAAGATGTAATGCTTTTACCTATTCTTCATGAAATGTCTTTACATTTATCGTATGGTTCTGTCACAACATATATTTTCTCTTAGAGTGATTATGACTGGCATAATATGTCAATGAAATAACACTTGATTCATTTATTTGCCCATTTGAATCCCTGTTTGCAGAAAATTAATTATAATGACGTAACAAAATTCACAAAAAAAACTCAAATAACATGTTAATTGAATAATGGTGCGTAATAATGTAAATAATCATTAATTTAAAATTGTTATTAACACGCATAGCTTTGCTTTTGTTTTTAATATACAATATATTGTGTATAATATTGTGTACTTAGTAAGTTTTATATACAATAATGTTAAGAGACATTTTGTATGGTTTTTGAAGTTTAAATAAAAAAGGACACCTGTTACATAATATTTGTTTTTTTATTTCTTTAGTATACCCATTCAGAACTGGAGTTAATTGCATGATCCACATTTAAAGTTTTTATGGCTATCCACGTTGTTTGTAGTTAATAATATAATAAGACGACCAAATAGTATACAATTTCTGTATATTATTTCATAAAATTAGACCATTTGAAAATAAATGATTATTTTCAAGGTTCCGTACTCAAAGGGTAAAATTGGTAAGTACATGACTATTGTGTAGGACCTTACCAATACCTGTGGGGCCAAGTCAACGTCCCCTACATATTCGATGCATTTGCTAAACAACGGAAGAGGCTCTGGCCTTTCCTTTTGGGGTTTGATAATTTTATCATAATATTAGTAATATACAATCTAATCAAAAAAATAAATGTACTCTGGTCTTCAGCATACATAAGCTTTAGACAAGACCTCAATATCGCAAAGAGGATGATAATGACTGATAATGAATAGTCCAGATTGGTGATAAATAAATGCCTTTCCTACACAGGACAACACGTGCAGGGCTTAGATGTCACCCTCACACTGTGTAGAATATACGAACAAGAACCAAGCGGTACGGAGCCTCTTTTGTTTGCCGCACCACCAAGGCCTGGAATTCATTACTAGCTCACGTGTTTCCTTCTTCCTACAGTCCCGGGTCCTTAAAGCATCTGACCTCTTTTCTGAGACTTTACCTTTAGCTTTCCATCAGGCGGGGTGAAGTCAAATTGGCGAGTCCTAGATGAAAAAATAAAAATTAAAAAGTGGTGTATGTTTTATTATTCCTTTGTGCCAGCCACTCCAATAGTCTATAGGACCCCAAAAGTTACTCAGTGAACCGTATCGATATACGATACATTCGAAAATATCCAGGAGGCATCCATTAATCATAGCGCGATATACACTGTTTGTTTTTCTGGACATCGCTCGCGTTTCACGCTCAACTGCGCGTTACATTGTATTAATGATCTACATGAGAAATAGCTTTGATGTAACATAACATACTCTTTATTGTTTATCAAGGAACTTCATCTAGAATAGATTAATAAAACTAATATAGTAGAAAACACAGTCTCTCACCGACAAGCAAAGGTGGAGAAAGGAAAATAATTGAAAGAACAGCTAGCGATAAAAACGAAACTCTTGTTCTGGATTCTTTACAAATGATTGAAGGTGACTGTGAAGAAGTTCAGAAAGAGATTGACTTTTTAAAATGATATAATATGTTTAGAAATGCATTTGTTGTGATAAGAAAGATTTAAAACGTGGTCGGTATTGTACAAAATTTAGAATTTTGGATTCTCTTCCAGATTGGAAATCCAATATATGAACTAACACACTCAAGTCAATTACTTAAAAACTGTATGGTCACTATACAACATAATTTACTGAAGCACATACATTGTGCTACAAACCTTTTTAACATCTCAATTATTTGCCTGCCTATTTATACCTGCCTGAGTATTCAACAGACCTAGCTCCAACCAATTACCATTTTTTCCGCAATTTGGACAATTTCCTACAAGGAAAAAAATGTTCACAAGACGCTGTTCAGATGGCTTTATAGACTTTGTAGGGTACAGGTCTCCAGAGACCCAAGACTTAAATGATATACTCTCGAGATGGCAGAAACGTACGGATAATGAGGGTAAATACTTTGAGTAAATAAATATATTTTTCTTGGGGAAAGGTGTTCGGTTTTTATTCTATTTTTATATATTAATACACAGTAGGTACCTATGTATCCCAGAATTTTGCCTATACATATCGGAATGATACAAATACTTTTTATTTATATTTTATTTTAAGATTTTAGGAAAACTTACAGCTAAAAAATAACAGTAGGTGGAAATTCAAATAACATATTGAAGTCCATTTACAACTTTTCACCGAAAACATGTCGTTTAAATTTGAGGATATTACGGCAACACAATTTTACGACCAGTTTTACATCTATATAAATTTTTGGTTATGGTAAGTATACTATAAAAAATTACTCAATCAACAAAGTAGAGATCATACAATGCTTTCTATACTTTAGAGACACTAGTGAAGAATAAGCCCATGTCAACATCCAGACATGCCACAATGAATGTACAGCAGGCTCGTAGTAGATAACAATTTTGTTTGTAGGTAGTTCTTGCCACAGGAAGGTGCAAAAAGTTTGGCTTACGTACAAAACAATGGTGGCAGCCTACCTTGTTCACCAACTCTGCAAATCCACTGATCACATCACATATCGGAATCAATGAATGATGTTACAAACATTTTCAAACACAAATTTTTGGTTACTCCGCCCAAACGTCGGTATGTCGGTAAGTGTCGAAAGATCGTAGGTTTGAACTCCGTCTAAACTGCGGTTTTCTATCTTAACCGAATTTAATATTATTATTAGTATTATTATAAAATAAATTTAATATTATTAGTATAACAAATGTTTAAAAAAGTCATTCATATATTTGGCGTAGTAATCAAAAATCAATGTTTATAAATGATTGTAACGTCGTTAATTGGTTGCGATAGTTCGTACGGATAATGGTAAGATGGCTCCCACCGTTGCCCCAAGACGAATATATAGGAAGATTTGGATGGCTTCAGGTGTGCTTCGGTGGCTCAGTGGACAGAGCATTGCCCCTGTAAGGAGAAGATTGCGAGTTCAAATCCCACCTAAAATATTTTTTTCCTATCTTAATCGATTTGAATAGTTAGATTAACAAATTGCTTTAAAAAAATCATACAATTTTAGTTTTATCGCGGTAAGTGCAGTGGGACGCAGGTGAGATTCGATCAAGGGAGCATGTGAAAATTATTGTTCTAGTCGAAATATAATAAGACAAATACTCGTCCCCATGAGCGCCGGCCTGGGGGTGACAGGTGGAGCCGCCTGTCACCCTGGCAGAAACAGGCCGCGGCGGTGGCGCGCCTGGCGCGCCTCCCCGTTTCCGGGGACGAGTTGGGGGCTCTGTAGTTCCCACACCCGAGAAGAGGGCCAGATCGTGAGAGATGGCCCTGGGTCGGCCGGGGTGCGAGGGATATGCCTGTCAACCTCACCTTTGGCAACCAAAACGACCCACAGGCGGCGTGCGTTTTAGTCGGTTCGAGTCCAACATAACCTCCTCCACCGGCTCCGGTGGGGAAGTATCCATGGGGATTTTGCGCACGTAAAAAAAAAAGACAAATACTCGTAGCTACTAAGAAAACCTAGAATATATTCTTGCGAATATTAGGTCGTCATATTATATGAAATTGCCGTTTTTTTTTTTGAAGAAATTGGAGCAATCCCAATTTTAAGTACTAACATTTCTGCATTTAAACATTAAGCTAACAAACACTTTTATTAGTATTTTGAAAAGTGACAGCCGTAAATAAGTAAAACGTAATTTATCATCAAAATGGATAGCATCTAGGAAATACTGTTTTTGAAGATCGAATTTAATTTATCAAGCGACCAATAAAAACAAAATTTAATACAGAGTTGTAAAATCTTGAAATCAATTTTCAAGCAAAATATAAATAATGGAAATAGCTACTACATTACAGGAATAACGAACTAAAATTCTGTAAAAAAAATCGGCAAATTTTCTCATTATCTTCTATACATTGTTCTATTTCCAGATGAGAAAGTATCTAGAACAGAGAATACAATAAATGGAGTAATTATTATAACATGGTGTATGATTTCCGGAATTTACCTAGGAGATAATGAAATATGTTTCTAGTAATAATGTATCAAATTACATATAATATTATTTTTGGTAAAAGAATAAATGACCACACTAAATCAAAATATAGGTTATTGTAGGTACACTCAGCGTCATAACGATCTTGACTACACACTCTCAAAATGAATTTAATACCGAGGTATTCAGAGCAAATCAAACTTTTATTAATTTAAATTGTATTACCATTATAGGTGTGTAAATATCAGAACAATCAGTTAACAGGAAGGGAGGAATACAATAAAGAATTAAGATCATTTTGAGCACTTTGTTCATCAATATACAACTGATGCTGACTGTAGTGTATATTGTGATAAATAGTAATACTTAGAAGAATAAATAGTTTATATAGATATAAACTATTTATTCATCATTTCATCATTCATATTTATATCTATATAAACTATTTATTCTTCTAAATATTGCACAAATGCCTCAGAAATTTTTTAAATGATGATGATGTTTTTCTAGAGATTCCATTATCTAAAGTGTATTATTAAGAAAAATAAGGTGCTACCAATATCACAATTGGTCCATGTGAGAAAAAAAAGTCAATCATGTACGAGAGTTCCGTAACTTATGTCACATAAACCGTAATAAATTTTTAATACGTTTTGAGTTAACACTACGATCTTTTCACAGTTTCAAGATGTTGTAGACTTTTTTTTTTTACGTGCGCATAATCCCCACGGATACCTCTCCGCCGGAGCCGGTGGAGGAGGTTATGTCGGACTCGAACCGACTAAAACGCACGCCGCCTGTGGGTCGCTTTGGTTGCCGAAGGTGAGCCGACTCAGGGCCATCTCTCATGATCTGGCCCTCTTCTCGGGTGTGGGGACTACAGAGTACCCAACTCGTCCCCGGAAACGGGGAGGCGTGCAGGTCGTTCATCGACCTCCGACGCCCGAGTTGCCTTCGTACGCGGGCAGCTTGTCTTGCGATCCTTAGATGTTGTAGACCTGAGCATGTGGTATTAATTTCAACTTGATACCTCAACTCATTCCTGAAGAAATGTCTAGACAGACAGGCAAACGGACGGACAGACGGACAACGAAGTGATCCTATAAGGGTTCCACTGATTTCCTTTTGAGGAACCCTAATAATCGCACATGAAACAACCTCTGTTGAGCTGCTTTTTAGTTAAATTGTCTTAAAATCGTTATAACACATGGCTATGATCGAGCTAATAGTACAGACGGCTTGTGATGATATAGAATAAAATGTAGTATTTAAATTCTTGTAGATGTTAGTTTCTTATGAGTCAGTAGTGACTCCGGCCCACTGGAGTCACTACTGACTCATAAGAAAGTAACATCTACTACTAAAACTAGATAGAACAAGTTTAAGAACAATAATGGGGACAATAACGGACCACTGCCCCCTCCACAAGCACCTATACACCATCGGTGTTAAGGACAGTCCCCTTTGCAGGGGGTGTTTTGTTGCCGATGAAACGGCCGCCCACGTAATACTGAAATGCGAGGCAGTAGCCCATCAACGATCACAAATGCTCGGTACAGTGAGGTCACCCCGCGAAGCCTGTGAGGCCCCCAGTAAGCTGCTGCGTTTCTGGGCGGAGCTAGGCTGGCTACTGTAGCCAGTACTTTACACGCACAATGGCTCAAAAAGGAGGCTAAGTAAGGACAAAGGAGTCCCTTTCCATTCCATTCCATTCCGAGTCAGTAGTGGCGACCTCTCAGAACCCTAACGGCTGAATATGGAACTTTAAAATTTAAATAGTACAATCAAGAGTTACGCATATACTGTTTATAAAAACCGATTTCTCCGTGAGTTATGTATGCTCTCAGGCGTACATGTACACGCGCTGCCAACCCTGTGCTTACAGGGTTGGCAGCGCGAGTGTGACTCCCTTGGTATTGCACACGTTCATAGGCCACGGTAACCACTTTCCATCAAGTGGGCCGTGTGCTTGTGTACCACTTAAGTGTTATAAAAATAAACTTTGCTTGCTTGCGATCTATACAACCCTATGTAGAATGCCCTAGAGTATTATTATATAATACTCAAAGAGGGTCTCCAATGTTTAGAGAAAATTGATTAGTATGTCTCAACCTCTCAACGGAATAGTCCTTAACGAGTGACAAATTGAGTGTGATGCGAATGCAAAGATGACGTCAAGACATGTGATTAACACTAACATCTGAGGGACTAGCACAAAAAGAAGTATAACATATTGTCAGTTAATGACCCCTAATTTGTTCTGCTACTTCTAAGATAGAAATATAATAAACATTTTAAAAGACAACTAAAAGCAATGCGATTATAATGCTTTATTGCTATGACACCACCACTCAAATGCCAGTAAAACATTTTTTTTTAAATTATGGACTAAGACAACAAAGAGTTCCTGCTCACCTTTTATATACTAGATTACAAATAGATAATGAATTACAAGTTATTGTGAAAAGTTATCACTGTAGCCCCGTTCGTTTATTCGTATGTGTCGCAGATAACGTAAAACGTGTGTTATGCCCTTTTAAATGAAGCAAACTGTAGATAGTAAAAAACAAACATACATATTATATATCACGCCTTCATCCTCTGAGGATTAGGCAAAAGTGAATTAACACTAACCCACATTTCACCAATCATTAAATTCGGTCACACGTAATACGGGGTGAGCCTATTGCCGTCTTCCGGGCACTATTATTGACTCGAGCCATTCATCAGAGACTGAGTCTTGACTGTATGTATCTGTCTGATGTTAAACAGTCCAATCCCTTAGTCGCCTTGTACAACACCGTATGGGAAGAAATGTAGTGGTCCAAATTTGGCTCTGCCGGGAACCACGCGGCTAAGTACTTACAGTAGAAAAAAGCGATGCCAAAGCATTAAGACCTATATTGAATAAGTTAGAGAAACTCCTCAAAACAGAACACATGCTTCTGTACAAATGGTAGAACATAAAACAGGTACGATTTATCCTGAACCTTAGCTAACACGATAAAAATAATTCTAAAGAAATTCAAATATTTGCGGAGACGGATGAACGCAGAGTACGAATATTAGGAGTCCAGTGGGTTTACACCCCATTTTTCAGGACATAATAGGTACGCACGAAGCACATAACATACATTTCTCTCATGAAGAAAATCCAAACAAAGCTGCAAACCTCATTCGTATGCAGCACCCGTGGCACTTCTACGGTGACGTCACGAATATAAAACGGAACCTGTTTATATGGAACAAAGGAGCCACCTGAAGCTGAGTTTATACTACGAAAACCACCTATAAGTAATGCTACTTGCACAATTTAAATAGATACAGAAACCTGGCTTCATACAATGAGCGCATTCGTTTGCGCTCGTGGAAAGCCGGTGAAGCCGGCCTTCAGTATGTAATTATTCTAATTTTCGTACACCTTAACACATTTATCTATGTATTTACGAAGATCTAAATTATCTCGAATCGGTGTAGGTAGCAAAAGTATGATAAAGAAGAAGGTATGCCTCCATTCTCTTCCTCCTCGAACCCGGTGGTCTTGGATGAATAGTTTAATTATGGTAGAGGAGGCTCATCAAATTGAAGCAAGGGTAGCAGATGAAGGGCTTGTCTACTTGCAGAGGCAAAAACGGGAGATTATATTCTACGTGTTTCATTCAAAAGCGGTGACAATAGCAAGTATTTACCGATATTACTCGAGCATCAAGCATCACATAGAGTGATTATTTTTTTACTAAGTACGGATGAATAGTATTCAAATATCCAAACATATCTGCAATCACACGCATCCGTGCCCGTCCTTAAAAGAAAGGCGCTACCGGACATGTACCCGGCGCGAAGATGCCCATCACGCTGACTGCGTTGCATCTTTGGATGGCGATGGGTAGCCTCTGGTCCAGGTATAATCCGGCACGGGAGTCACCTGACTTCTCCCTGATCCTACCCCCGATATCCTCCACGAATTGTTTTGCACAGTATCACATTAATAATCATTCTCATTTGGGGTTGGCTTTCCATTCTAACTATGATGCGGCTTAACTATGATATTGTTTATGAAACAACTGCTATCTGACCCTGAGACGTTCGTGTGACAATCGGAACCAAGAGCTTAATGTGCTCTCCAAGGCACGGAAATAATGCTTTCAAATATTTGCACTGAGCGAGAATGAAACCTACGTCCCCTAAGTAGCAATAACATTTTACTACCACCACGCTACAGGGGCTGTTTATAAAATTAATGTTATAGATGTGATAAGTACAAAGTGAAATTTTAAAGCTATTTAAATTTATTAAACGCCAACCGTCTTTTAAATCTTCTTCTTACTTGATGGCTGGGTAAAATTGGAAGTATGGAAGCTGTAAGATAAAGTTTTATTAATAAATAAGATAACGAGGTCAGGTCATCAAAAGCGTCTAGCCGAGATCCATTGTACTTTGTAGCCTGTAAAACTACTAAAAGGGTGCTCGTAAACTACTTAAGACGAAACACTAAAATAAGCTTTTTATATGGAGTACTAAAATATGATATTCTCGTTGTAAAGTTCATGAATTCTTTAATGTATACTTACAAGGGATATTAATTTTACAATCATGTCAAGAAATAATATATAAATATGAAATACAATAAAACTTAAATAATTATTATACAACTTATAGCTAAGAACAATTAAAATGCGTCGTGGAATTCCTCCGCATCGCATGCCTCTTGTGGTAGCGTTCCCAGACGACAGGCAGCATTGCCACGTTGTATGGCAATGCTTATTCTCTGACCTAAAAAGAGGCCAGCCTTCTGGTCACGAGAAGCGTTGACCATACGCTTCGCAATCTCACGGAAGAGATTGCAAGCGCTCGGACCCCATGACCTTAAAGTCACGACTCCAAACGGCACAAAAAAAAAATTACTCTTGTTGGATTTTTGGGAAGCATTTATGTTTGGCTTATTGAAATTCTTCTTCATCTTAGCGTTAATCCCAGTCGTATCTGAAACCTTCACCTCGGAGTCTAAGGTCCACTTTGACCAGTCGTACTTACTCTTTGGACTTTTTAGGGCTCCAACTATCCGTAATGACTGCCATAGAAGTTCGTTTGGCAACCGGGACCGACGGTACAACGTGCTCTTCGAGGCACGACCAGACCAGTACAAATACCCAAATTTATGCATACAAAGATTTGCACTGAGCGGGGAGCAAACCCGTACCTCCTACGCAGTAACCTTAGTGTTTTATTGTAAATTAAATACTTAAAATTTTAAGGTGATATCTTATTAATTAGAATTAAAAAAAAAATATCTATTGATAGTATTGATTGATGGCACATGGTGGAATTTGTTGTTACACAAATAAAGAATACACTTGTACTTTTACCACGGTAATTTTTTTTAAACCTGACCGGTTTTGCCTTACGGCATTCAACATTCAAATGTTCATAATAACAGTTAAGAACATTTTTCTAAAAACATTACAACACTCAGCCATACTTCGTACCTTTGAGGATGCCGTAAGGCGAAACCTGTCATTTCTGATAAAAATACAGTGGAAAAAGTACAAATGTGTTCTTGTTATGTGTGCAAAAAAAGATTTTGTAAAATTTTATTAGGTAGGTACTCACTAACAGTTGCCTGCGCCAAAATTTGATCCCGTTCTCGTTGAAAAATAAAATGGTAGCCTTTATAATTATTATTTTGGATTTTAATTTATCCCTGCACTAAATTTGAGCCAGATCCGTTCAACTGCCGTGTGGTTCCCATCAGAGTAGAATTTGGACCACCCCATGCGGTGTCGTACAATGCGAGTAAGGGATAGAACTATTTAACATCAGACAGATATATACAGCCCAGACTCAGCCTCAGATGCATGGCTCGAATCAACAATAGTGCCTGAAAGACAGCAATAGACTCACCCCCTATCACATGGGATCGATTTCAATGATTGGTGAAATGTGGGTGTTAATTCACCTCTGCCTGACCCTCCGGGGATAAAGGCGTGATTATATGTATGTGTCTATCTGTTCAGACGTTTGAGCCTAATTTTGTACCATTCATTTGACCATAATATTTAGTAACAAAGATCCAAACATCTTCACTAATTTGTACAGCTGTAACATAAGTAATAATTATAATTAATAATAATATTATATTTAGTCATTTGCTTTGAATACAGGTATTATAATGAGATGTACTATTCAAACAATAAGGTTCCTAATCCCTTGTCCTTAGTAGGGAGTGCGGTAGGATAAAAAATGAGTCTTTAAGATTGAGTGAAAGCATAAATGTGATTCCGTCATTCCCATCACGTGAACATCATATATGGCAAGAAGACTACAAAAAATACAGATATTTGTAACGATCACCATTAGTGGGTCAGATGCTAGAGAGTGCAATTTCTTGAGTACCCGCCTGAGGATGATCATTAGGACACTTTTTCGTGCTATAGAAGGCCCGAGTTCCACGTCTTTCTGAATCACTGAATAATTCTTTCTTTATATAGGACACGTCAATATTATAAGTCTCAGAAAAGAGGGTCACCATTACTTACAAATACTATGTGACAATGGTGACACTCATCTTGACGGACTCATCAAATTCTTTTTTTTTCACAGGACTGTAGGACGAAGGGACACGTGAGCCGGTAATGAATTCCAAGCCTAAACTTTAGTCATACGTGTAAAGATAAATTTTTTCTCCTTTCCCTGAAAATAGGTTTCCATATGTTGCGTTGTTGAGAGTATGGACGTCTATGGTGCTATATGAAACCTTATGCATAATGTCGTATCTATGGGGCGCTTAGTCGTCTCGTTCTTGTGTACTGTCAAGTAACTCAATAAATCTTACTACATATATGTATATTTAATCCTATTAATGCCTTTAGAGTTAATAGGATTAAATTTTGTTTAAAAAAACATTGATATTTTATTTCTTATTTTTTAAATTAATTTTATTACTATTTTTGACATGATAATACTTTTTTGGCTGACATTACCTCTAGTTCACGTTGTATTTTTCTTTTGTCATCGACATTTTTGATTTTGTTCTATTGCTGCATGTTAATATCTACATCACAATTATATTTGCCTTTATTGTGACTTCAATTCAGCTTATCCACCACAAATGTATATCAAACACAATGTGACATTTTTAATGATTAAATAATAAATAAAAAATAAATAGTTATTTCTTCATGCGACAATGGGATCAGAATTCTACACGAAAGGACCCATGGGCTACAGTTTGTACAGAATAAATTGACGTGAACAGTGCTCATTAACGTGTATCAATGTCACAGATAACACATCACTCAAGTCACTGCAGAAGCATCTGTAGACGTCACGAGTAAAATAAATGCTTAAGTGGTTATTGAACTTTAACACACTCGACATAAGGGTGCGAATTACTGATCAGAGTTCTATATTTATCTGACATATTATATTTATCTGACATATTATAGTTATGAGGCATCTATCGTATTGGTTGCGAGTCGCAACTGTGAGATAAACGATGAGAATATTTTCGCCTACAATCTCATCGGGGGTTCCGTTTGTGTGAAAAGGCAGTGAGCCGCGAACGAGTCAGTCATTACGGAACGGAAACGGCAACATCGGAAACGGAATACTTTGAAAGCGATATTTTATACAACAGTGTTTCGGCGTATATTGATTTATTAACTGTGTTTTGTTTTTATTAACAGTGCGTTCTTCCTTACTTGCGACTTACAGTGCCGAAACGTAGACACTTACAGTGGGGCTGGTCCATAGCTTAAAAACATAGGTTATGGAGCGAGCTATGTATGCTTGGAGTTTCTCTGAAGGATAGAATTCGGAACGAAGTTATCCGACAGAGAACTAAACTTACCGATATAGGTCACAGAATAAGCAAGTTGAAGTGGCAGTGGGCTGGCTACTTTTGTGGAAGGACCGATGGTCGTTGGAGCAAACGAGTCCTAAAGTGGAGACCGCGAGAAGGTAAACGAAAGGTAGGACACGCCCTTATTGGTTCAAAAATATCTGTAACAAAATACGGCTCAGTATTTTACTCAGTCAAGTGGTTACCAATCTGCCTTCGCCGGAATGCTCATATAATCTCTTTTCTTTTTAATATTTTGTTTATCCCGAATACTCCTCTCTATCTAAAAAACCGATTTAAATTTTTGTGCGAGAACAATTTTATTTTAGACACCTAAGATCCACGGAAAATATAACCCTGGCAATGGTGACGCATTCTACAAGCTTCTGCGATAAGTCCTTTACAATACAAGCTGCACGATTGTGGAACGCGTTGCCTGTAAATATAAGACGAGCACCGTCGTTGTCTACGTTTCAGAGACTGGTAAGGGATCACTACCTAGCGTTATAAGTTTTTTGTATGTTCACTCTTTGTTCTTTTTTTTTCTTTTTTTAAATTACTTCTAGTAACTGTATATTATGTAAATAGTGTCTGTTTGTAATATATATTTAACATGGGTATGTATTATATGTAGCTATGGTAAATATATGTTTATGTATCGTATATATTTTATGTAAGTATATATTAGGTTTCTGTAATCTTTTATTTTTATTTACTTCTGTTTTCTAAATGCGATACTAGATAGAAATATTAAATAATTGTAACTTAGTGTACACCGCAAACTACACTGATTACTGACAGTAAGCCCATACACTGATTGTCTGGAAGAGATCGCAGACCGCGATAAAACCGCCCATTGTACAATTATCTAACATGCATGTATCCATCTTATGTATCTCATGTTTGGTGTACAATAAAAAGTATTTATCTTATCTTATCTTATTTTACTCGGTACTAACTTTTTTAGGTTCATTAACTTCTGCTAGGGCTACATGATCTCATGGTTAGCTATTTCAGTGATAATACTAGACTATAATCTATAATACCTGTGCAAAGTTTCAGCTGTTTTTGCGTGATTGAATGACAAATGTTCAAATACTATCCCAAACTTTGACTTTTTTAATTTTAGGATTTGGAATGGAAATTTCCAGAGTACCATGCTGCATGATACAGACCCACCGCACGGTCGTCCGCTGCAGGACACGCTCGATGCAGCGTACGTCCTTACCATTTACTCAATTTGGATCCTATAAAGCTGTAATTTAAACAAATCTTTTAACTAAATAAATATATTTCCCATTCAGCCATAAATTCCGAAATGAATAAAGCCATAGATTACTGTCACCGACACCGGCGCTCTGTGGAATTTGTTTCAATTTAAGAGTAATTAAGAAAACGTTTCTCGGCTAGTTATCTAAGCTTTCTGCTGATGACCACAATTATTCGGATAGGAAATTAAATGCGACGGTTCACCGCTTAAGTATGACTTTCAAGCGAGTGCCATGCCATGTTTAAGGTTGGATTTAATATAATGGTCTCTCCGTTTAGGTGCGCCGTGTGTTTCTCCGCATCAATGCCGTTGTGGTGAAGCCGTTGACAGACTCGGACACCATGGTCTGTCGTGCTGCAGGAGCGCTGGGCGAATTCCACGGCACGCCAGCCTCAACGACATAGTCCGCCGTGCTCTTGTCACCGCCGGTGTACCAGCTGTACTAGAACCAAACGGTTTGGCGCGTGACGATGGCAAGAGACCGGATGGCATGTCGTTAATGCCATGGAAGATGGGTAGGACTCTGGTGTGGGACGCCACATGCGTTGATACCATGGCTCCTACCCATATAACTAGCACGGCTGGCTGTGCTGGTGCTGCTGCTGCTTCTGCAGAGGCTCTCAAGCGGCGCAAATACTCCAATCTCATCGGAGATTATGAATTTGTGCCGTTTGGAGTCGAGACTTTGGGGTCATGGGGTCCGAGCGCTCGCAACCTCTTCCGTGAGATTGCGAAGCGAATGGTCGACGCTTCTCGTGACCAGAAGGCTGGCCTCTTTTTAGGACAGAGAATAAGCATTGCCATACAACGTGGCAATGCTGCCAGTCTTCTGGGAACGCTACCACAAGAGGCATGCGATGCGGAGGAATTCTACGACGCATTTTAATTGTTCTTAGCTATAAGTTGTATAATAGTTATTTTATTTTTATTGTATTCAAAAAAATTTAATTAGAAACCTTTTTACTTAGAAAAATAAATTATTTATCTATACATACTAATAATAATATAATACTATGTAATCCCATATAAAAATATATGATTACAAAGTTACAATTGCAATTGGTAGCAAAAAAAATATAATGGAAATAAGTGAGGTGTATTTCAAAAAGACTGCTTTGTGCTGAAAAATGAACGATACCTTAACTTGGATTATCTTTTTTAAAAGTGTATTAGTGACCAAAGAATGGGCAGCGGCGTCCTTTGTGATATATCCTTACTTAATACCGCACTCCAATACGTTTGCCAAGCGTGACGAGTATGGCAAAACCTCCAAATGGATACACAGAAAAAGACCAGGCCCCTAGACCCAGGCAGCCCCGCTTTACCTGACTCCAGTGGTGGTCATGGTAACGGCGGGGCAGGGGGTGCGAAGAATACCCGGCAGAGATTCGGCTACTACCTCAGACGGCCCTGGTAACGCACAACGTCACCTGTGGGAGAGGCCTACGTTCAGCAGTGGACTGGGCGTGGCTGATATGATGACGATGAGTAACTGAAAATAGTAGTTTTTCCGCTAACCCCTCCAGCGAAGTCTTTTCCGAACTTCCACGCGATGAATCCTGGGCAACGGAGTTTTCAGCAACTCTCTCGCGCAGCGGGTACGATTATGATAGCGGTATTGGTCGGTCCAAGTCCGAATCCATGGGGACTTCCACACGAAAAAGAGTCAGATGGAAGTCGCTGTGAACTTCTAAATATACTAAATACCTTTTTTTTTATACCACTTAGTTGGCAGACAAGCATACGGCCCACCTGATGGAAAGTAGTTACCGTGGCCTATGGACGTCTGTAACACCAGAGGAGTCACAGTCGCGCTGCCAACCCTGTAAGTAAAGAGTTTCTGTGCCGTCAGTAGGAGACAAATCAGGACAAGCCTTTAGTCTTCCCACTGACAGCACAAATTCTCCAGTGAGCTCTGGCTACCCTACTCACCGCTGGGAACACAACACGAAGTTATTATAACCGCGATATTCTGTAGGGCGGAGGTACTTCCCCAGTCGGACTGCTCAATCGGGTGGAAATACCGCCGTGTCCTACCTTTATTTTGATTTTAGTACAGCACAAGATGCGAGATCACTTCCCGCAATGTTCTGTTAGGTATATGCCAAAGATAATATTATTTATCACTAAAACAAAGAAACTTTAAATTGTGAAGACAATTAGTAAATTCATTAGAAATGAATTTAAAAGTGTCTTCGCAAGATATCTGCCTTATCAGTGGAGGCAAATGTCAAGTGTTAATAAGGAAACAATGCTATCACGCGATTGGTTCAAGTGTCATTCAGGATGTTAGATAGGCTTGGTGAATGACTGTTAATGGCTAACTTTCTCTTACATTTTGTAACGACTTATTTTCCTTTCTCGTAATGATTCTCTTCCTGTTATTTTTATATTTTTTTCTGTTTTTTCCTCTAACTTTTTTTTATCTAGGGCACACCAACTTGACTTCACCTCGCCTGATGGTAAGCTAAAGGCAAAGTCTCTGGTAAGAGGGTCACCATTACAGACACTAAGTAATGTTACAATGGTGGCACTCAGTTAGGCATCAGATGTTTTTTACGCCCCGCTTAAAGGACCCGGAACTGTAGGAAGAAGGAATCATGTATGCTGGTAATGAATTCCGCTTGGTTCTTGCTCGTATATTCTGCACAAAGCCCTTTAAACTTCTTAAATAAGTGGCTTGTAATACTCAATTACAACATTATTTGTATGCGTGTGTTCCCAGCGGTAAGTAGGGTAGCCAGAGCTCACTGGAGAATTAACGCTGTCAATGGGAAGACTAAAGGCTTTGTCTTCTACACTGACAGCGCAGAAACTCTGTGCTTACAGGATCGGCAGCGCGAGGGTGGCTCCTCTGATGTTACACAGGTCCATAGGCCACGGTAACCACTTTCCATCAGGTGGGCTATGTGTTTGTCTGCCACCTAAGTGGCATAAAAAAAATACTTATACACACACGCCTTTTTAAATGTCGAAATGTAAGTTAAAATGCAATACCAAGCACGTTTTCGCAATTTTTTGTAAATCACGTCACCGTTGTGCACTATGTATATACATTAAACTCCGCTATTTTTTTATCTTAATCCTATAGTTTACGTCCTGTTTACAGACAAAACTTTGGAGCCTAGAATTTCCACATACCCTAATCACTCAGCTCTTTCTTTTATATTTCATAATCTTGCAATAGATTTTAATCAGATAACTGACGTTCTCATACAGTCTCTTTGTAATGCATAAATTATGTTAAGACAAGAGGGGGTTCTACATTAACCTGATTCGTTGTTTATATTAAAGCTGAGGTTCATCCAACCCGTGGCACTAATAAACTTGTCTAAACTTTAGCCACTTAAGAATAACTTAACGGCAACATTTTATGAGTTTTTAAATAAGTGGTTAACCTCCTCTCTTAATGCAAGAGCATGCTCTTAATTAGGGGTAGGAGCTTAACAGTTATTTACACTTTGTAAAGTTAGGAGCTAGATTTTCTGGACTTTTATAACTAAAGTTTACTACCGGATACTTAAATGTCGGAAGGTTACGCGAATATTTACATTTTTAAATAAAATGGTTTTTACCCGCTCTTATTGCGACTTATTAAAAGTTGTTTGAACATAACATCGAATAAATCAAAATATACTTAAAAAACCACCGTCACAAAAAAACAACCACCAAAAAGTTGAAAAGACATTGTGCCGTGTTTTTTTTTATATAGGACACGTCAATTAGACTTCGCCTTGCCTGATAGTAAGCTGAAGGCAAAGTCCCAAAAAAGAGGGTTACCATTACTTACACATACCGTGTGACAATGGTGACACTCAGCTTGACGGGCTCATCATATGCAGTTTCACGCCCCGCTTAAAGGACCCGGGACTGTAAGGAGGAAGAAACACGTGAGCTGGTAATAAATTCCAGGCCTTAATGGTGCGACAGAGGAAAAAGTCTCCGAACCGCTTGGTTCTTGATCGGATGTTTTGCACCGTGTGCGGATGACATCTAAGACCTGCACGTGTTGTCCTGTGCTTATTTGCCACTTAATTGTATTAAAAAAACAGTTATTAAAACAGCTCCAGATTAGCCAGCAGAATATTTTCCTTAGAAACATGCGCTTTTGTTTCGTCCTGGAAGTATATCCATCGTTCTATAGGCCTATAGCAATTGCAAACCAATCCGTTTCACTATCTATCTACAAAGAATATGCTACGGAAGACCTGAGTAGCCCGAAACATAGGTCACTCCTATCTCAGCAGAGCATTAAACCGCAAAACATCGACAAGAGAAGCAAATTATTCTTGATGTTTTTATTGCACTATGTGGAAATACTCTAAACCAACATCTCAGGGCAGTTGTTACCTAGTTTTGGTAAATCTACATTTTGTAATAAGGAGAACCCGTGCTAGTATCTAAATACCTCTCACGTATTCTACTAAACATATCTTTATTACACGGACATAACTTCTCACGCTGTAATAATGTGATGTCGCACGCACTACGCACGTTCCTCTCTTAAGTGCAATATTAAACGAACCTTAAGTTCTCCTCATAAACACATCCCCTAAGCACTTAATTACAAATAATTTAATCATACCTTTAATAAAGTAAAAACATTAGGGATACGGTCTACTCTCGTCACCGCATCGTGGTATGAAATCCAGTATACTTAGACCCTTATTTTCTATTTCGCTGTAGGAAATTATTCCCATGTCTAGGATTTACAAGGTCTATAAGACTAGCTAGGTGAAGAACGGTACGTGTGTGCGGCAATGGGCTATTCGGTATACCACAGTGGAATGTTGCATTAATAAATGATATGGGATGAGTCTTGCGAGAATGTTATGCGATCTTTCATTATTTGGAACCCTCTTCACTTCAGTGATATTATGGTTTCGTAAAAATAACACACTCTAATGTTAGACTCCTGTAAATATAGTATATTTTGGTTTTCTTTTCTTAACCGAGTCCAATGCAAATAAATTGGTTTTCGTCAAAATATTTTTTTCACATGATATTGTTGGCAGTTTACGCGAGTACATATTGTTTTGGAATTACGTTTACGCGAGCAACGTAAACGTAATTCCATGTGTCACTGGAATTACGTTTACGTTGCTACTACGTTTCAGTTGCTACGTTTTAGTACTACGTTCCAGTTGTTTTAATGCAGCCGTAGTCCCGGGACTCGGGAGAGTTAGTTTGTGAGAAAATGTTGCCAATAGGATAAATATATTATTCTAAAGTACCTTTTTTATTATTCATTAACAAAAAATATAATGTTCAACGATAATCATGCCACTTCATCATCATCTTATAATGGATTCTATCGCAATTTATTTGGTCTTGTTTACATTTAGCCCAACATTATAGCTACTTTTCAGCAGCCATGGTCGCAGGGTGTCACCTGTTTTTTGAAGTCGGTTGAGGGTTTAAATCTATTTCTGGAATCAGTACAAAAATCATCTAAAACTTTTTTTTATCTAGGACACGCTAACTTGACTTCACCTCGGCTGATGGTAAGCTAAAGATAAAGTTTCAGAAAAGAGGGTCACCATTACAGACACTAAGTAATGTTACAATAGTGGCACTCAGCTTGGCGGCCTCAATAGATGCTTTTTCACGCCCCGCTTAAAGGACCCGGGACTGTAAGCAGAAGGAAACACGTGTGTTGGAACTTACGGTAAAATTTCAGTTTTGGAAAAGTATGGTATAAAATTTTACCTCCTCTTAGATATTTCTACTACCTCTTACTGGATAATCGGATCCATATAATAATAACATTAACTGCTTGTAAAGGTTTATTTTTACAAAAAACACTATAAATTTAGTAGAAAAAATATTTGTGGAAACTTTTTCGCATTAAGATTCGTCATTCCATAAGAATTTATATTCACGTGCAGCCCAATAAATATTTATGTAGCCACCTTTAGACGATAAGGAGAAAATATTGAAATTTCTCATGAAAATATTTCCCTTTATTGCAAATAATGGCTTCTAAACGTATGAGAATGTCAACAGAGGACACCACTTGTCACGTAACGGTGAAATATGAAAACGTGTATTCAAAGTTAAAATATTCAACGTGATAACACTTGGTAAGGTGCAAACGGAGGAACATTTGCATTTGTTTGGTTAATGTTTGAAAATGGAATATTTCTAACAGTGATGTTTGTATGGAGTTGTAAACGAAGACAAACGAAAAATGGGTGAATAGTTTGTGTGAAAGTTGTTTATATAATGTAGGTGAAAGAGGGAGTCAGCCAATAAGCCTATCGCAATCGACTGCTGGACATAGGCCTCTCCCAATGTAGGGAGCCACTGGCCTACTGTTTCCACGCTGACCAGACGGGTTGGTACATGATTTTATTTCTAAGTTTCCCTTTTTTTTTATACCACTTAGGTGGCAGACAAGCACACGGCCCACCTGATGGAAAGTGGTTACCGTGACCTATGGACGTTTGTAACAACAGAGGAGTCACAGTCGCGCTGCCAACCCTGTAAGTACAGAGTTTCTGTGCCGTCAGTGTAGAAGACAAAGCATGACATGCCTTTAGTCTTCCCACTGACAGCACAAATTCTCAAGTGAGCTCTGGCTACCCTACTCACCGCTGGGAACACAACACGAAGTTATTATAGCCGCGGTATTCTGTAGGGTGGAGATACTTCCCCAGTCGGACTGCGCAATTGGGCGGAAATACCGCCGTGTCCTACCTCCTTTTCCTTTTCTCGCAGTGATATCCTCTACGTATATTTCCGTTAGTTGCCTCTTACGACACCCTTCGGATGAGACGGGGTAGAGATTCTTGTATTCTTTCTCCGTCACCACATGAATAGGACGGAGCAGGCAGGGAGATAAGCTCAAGTAGCGAATATGAACGTTGATGTATACGTCAGAAAAGGCCCCTTAAAAGTAAACCTGTGTCACAAATCTGGAGTTCTACTTAGGTTTCTCTCTCTGCTACACAATGGTACTACACCTGGTACCCGCACGATGCATAGGTACATTGACAGTTTAAAAATTTTATTTAAATTTATTTACATCTGAATATTTGATACTTCCCATTTGATTCCCGGCAGAGTAGAATTTGGACCACCCCATCTCTTCCCAAACGGTGTCGTACAATGCGACTAAGGGATAGGGCTGTTTAACATCGGACAGATATATACAGCCCAGACTTAGCCTCAGATGAATGGCTTGAGTGAACAATAGTGCCTAGAAGACGGTAATAGGCTCACACCCTATTACGTGTGACTGAATTCAATGATTGGTGAAATATGGCTATTAATTCAACCTCTACCTTCGGTGATAAAGGCGTGATTATATGTTTGTATGTATGTATTTCATCTTATATAATGATGAAGTCACCTATCGCCTTCAGCTGGACACATTGTATGATTCCATGTGTCCATTGAAATGAAAGCGGCAAAAATGGGTTCACACAATATGCCCGAAATGGAAAACGATCCCAGAGCGTCACTACCTTTTTATATAATCGTTGTCTGCTTACTTATGATAATACCAAAATGGAAGACAATATATTATATCTCTGACTTAATAATAAAGTAAAAATATAAAAATTCAAAAAAATAAGGTTGATATTAACCGCGGTAACCTAGTGGCGGTAGCCTAGTGGTATGGGTAATGGACTGCTGAGACGAGGTCTCGGGTTCGATCCCAGGTTTTACCATAGCACACACTAATGACTTTTCTATGCTTTTCGAAGTTATGTGTGTATTAATCGCAGGTTTATAAGTTCCCGGTTAATGGCAATAGGCTCGCCACGTATTACATTGGGACCTAAACATAAACTGGCTAAATGTGGGTGCTAGCACCTCTGCCTACCTTTTCGGGGTTTAGGCGTGAGTTTATGTTATGTTATGATATTATTGCTATTTCAATAGTAGATGTTTTACTTCCATGGCGTCATTCTATTCGATCATAATATTCCCTCTCAATTTATGATGACAAAAACAAGAAAAACATAGTTATATTATAAAATTTAGAATTTAAAGTAGGTAGTCAGTAACTTAATATTGTAACAGAAAAACGATCTCAAGATCTGCATCACTGTGTGAAGAGCCTACAGTTATACCAAAATGAACTATTTCGAAAACCACTTGCTATCAAAAGACCTAATATATCAGCAGTTAATGGGAGTACATTACTACACTAACACTATTACGAGTTGATGCTCATCTTCTCCTAAATTATTACCTCGTAACTTTAAGATGTCACGTGAACTCATGGTGGCGAGATGGAACGAACTTCATTCGGAATTATTACTATTACAGATGGACTGAAGAGTTTCGGGTTAGAAGTTTGAATTTGGAGAAGAAAAATCTAAATAATTAAAGAACCTATCACGGAAGTAAAGACTGAAAGCACGAAGGCAATAAAGTAAATCTAGATAAATGTAAAATGAACAAAAGATATTTAATGTATGATAGTAAATACAGACAGACAGACTACAGACTAGGCACCAAAGACAGCCTTTGTGGGTGTGGCGGTATTAAGGCCATTATGCAGGAGGGGTGAGTTCGATCCCCGCTCAGTGAAAATATTTATATGCATGAAAATTTTGTATTGATCCGGTCGTGTCTACAAGAGCAGTCAGCCCCAGTTGCTATACGAACATCAATTATAGCCGTTACGAGTAGTTGGGGTCCTAAAAAGTCCATCAACTGGTTAAACTGCAATGTTTCGATATCGCCTTTGGATTTTGGAGGTCTGATGGCACTCCTTTACGGAAAATATCGGAGTTCAGCCAAATTCGCTTTTAAACTGTTGAATGAACTCCAGACTCCGGTGACCCCATACGAGGCGCTCAGTTGAACCTCCAAAGGAGGAAGCTCGCAACCGACGACCTCATACTCGAGGCCTCGAGGTGTAAAGCCACAGTCGTTCTCATTCAAGAGCCCTACGTTGGCAACTCGGCGAAGATGAAGACATACCAGGGCGTCAGGGTCTTCCAGAACACTGGGCAAGGAGGAAGGACTGTGAAGGCGGCTATTGCCGTCTTTGATCCGACTGTTGATGTAGTACAGTACCCGCAACTCACCACTAACAATATCGTAGTGGTGGGGATCCGGACCAGTGCCTGGATGATTACGCTGGTATACTTCTACTTCGAGCCGGAGCCAGTACCACTGTGGCCCCATTTAGAGCGGCTCAAAGAGGTGAGGAGAGGTCTAGGTTCCCAGCTTGCTGTTTTTGGGGGGGACTCAAATGTGCATAGCACCTGGTGGGGTCACAGACTCGAGGACGAAAGGGGCGAGGTATTGAGGGGGGTACTCGCTGAAATGGACCTCCATGTCCTGAATAGTGGAAATATTCCGACTTTCGATACTGTGAGAGGTGGACAAATTTACTGTAGCTATGTGGATATAACGGCTTGCACCAGCAGTGTCATCGCTTGGATCGACGCTTGGAAGGTTGACTCGAGCCTTACGCCGAGCTCAGACCACACCGGCATAGCTTTCAACCTCAAACTGGCAAAGGCAAAAGGTACGGCCATCAGCCGTACGACTCGCGCCTACAACACCGGTAGAGCCGACTGGGATGCCTTCAGGGCCGGCGTGGCTCGGCGGCTCTCGGATATAGCGATAGGCGACACAAGGCACAATGATGAGCTTGATGCCTTGGCTGAAGCTTATACGAGAGCGGTCGAGGGTGCGTGCGGGGAGAGCATCCCAGTCAAAAAGCCGGGGGGGTTGATCGCTGCGCCGTGGTAGTCCGAAAAACTCGCTAGTCTAAGGAAGGTGATGATCACCTACAAGCGTCGCATCATGAATGCTGCGCCGGTCCGAAGAGAATGGGTGATGGCGCAGTACCTAGAGCGAAAGGAGATGTATGAAAGTGAAGTAAAAATGGCACAGGTCAAAAGTTGGAAGAACTTCTGCGGAAAGCAGGACAGGGAGGGTCTATGGGAGGGCATTTATCGTGTTATCGGGAGGGCCACAGTAGGGGAGGAGGACACTCTCCTCACCGCCAATGGTTCTTACCTGGACGCAAAAGGTTCGGTCGAGTTGCTCGCCCGAACCTTCTACCCACAAGACCGGATGGGAGAGGACAACGAGAGGCATCGAGAATTAAGAGAGAAGGCTGAAAAGTTAGATGAAAATGGGGACCATCATGATGATGATCCCCCCTTTACGATGTGCGAACTCTACGAAGCCCTTCGAAAGTTCAATCCCAAGAAAGCTCCGGGGGCGGATGGCTTTACAGCCGATATCTGCACCCACGCCATTGGGGCCGACCCCTTACTCTTTCTGAAGCTGCTGAATCGGTGCCTCGACCACGGCTACTTTCCTAAGATATGGAAGGAGGCTGTGGTTGTGGCACTGAGGAAGCCGGGAAAGGACTCGTACACCGTCCCCAAGTCGTACAGACCTATCGGTCTACTGCCCGTCTTGGGGAAGGTGTACGAGAGGATGCTGGTAGCTCGTTTCAACTTCTACATCCATCCGAAAATTAGCCCCCGCCAGTATGCTTTTATGCCACAGAAAAGCACCGAAGACGCCCTCTATGACCTCATGGGTCACATAAGGGCTAAACTTGATGAAAAGAGGATAGTCCTGATGGTGTCCCTGGACATAGTGGGCGCCTTCGATAGCGCATGGTGGCCAGCCATAAAAGTAAGACTGGCGGAAGAAAAGTGTCCGGCAAATTTGAGGCGAGTTATCAGTAGTTACCTTAGCGACAGGAAAGTAAGGGTTAGGTATGCGGGCGAGGAGTGCAGACGCTCCACGGAGAAGGGGTGCGTCCAGGGTTCAATTGGCGGTCCCCTACTGTGGAACCTATTGCTGGACCCTTTATTACACCAACTGGATGATGGAACGGTTCACGTACAGGCATTCGCGGACGATGTTGTACTGATGTTCGATGGGGACAGCGCCTTGGAGATTGAAAGATGGGCCAATGCCCGTCTCGAGCATGTGCGGGAGTGGGGCATCGGAAATAAGCTGAAATTCGCACCGCACAAAACCTGTGCGATGGTAATCACGCGGAGGCTTAAGTACGATGTCCCGCGCCTTAGCATGGGCGGGGTGGACATTGGACTGTCCGAGGAAATCAAAATCCTGGGGCTCACCATCGACCACAAGCTCACATTCAATACCCACGTCACTAACATATGCAGGAAGGCTATCCGAATATACCATAAGCTGGCGCGGATGGCCCGTATCAGCTGGGGATTACATCCCGAGGTGATCCGGACCATCTACAACGCAGCATTGGAGCCGACGGTGCTATATGCGGCCAGTAGCTGGTGTCCTGCGGTGGAGAAGCTTGGTGTCCGGAAGCTGCTTCCGAACACCAAGCTTCTGAATGTGGTGCAGCGCGGTTTCGCTCAAAAGCTGTGTAATAGCTACCGCACGGTCTCTCTACACTCGGGGTTGATCTTGGCTGGGATGCTTCCTCTGGACCTCAGAGTTCGCGAGGTGGCCTCGTTGTACGAGGCCAAGAGAGGGGTACCCCATTCATTGTTGAGAGATAGGGAGATCGAGCGGATGGCCCCAGCTATTGAGGCACCTCACCCCGCGGAGCATATGAACCTGGAGTTCGTAAGTCTGGTAGACGAGGAACAATTTCAGCGCGTACGCAATAATTTGCAAGTAGAAATCTACACGGACGGGAGCAAGATTGAGGGCCGCGTCGGCGCCGCGTCATCCATTTGGGATAACGGGGCTGAAACAAAGGCTCTCAAACTTGCTCTCTCCCCGTACTGCACCGTCTACCAAGCAGAGCTCCTGGCCGTATGCAAAGCGGTCAGTGAGGCCCTCAAGCGAGGCGCGGCCACATTCGGCGTTTTCAGCGACAGCAGAGCCGCACTCATGACGGTCATAAACCGTCACGCCCTCCACCCCCTGGCAATTGAGGGCAGGTCTTCCATCAAGCCGGGATTGACCCAGGGCAAGGAAATATCCCTGTTCTGGGTCAAGGCCCACGCGGGGTTGGAGGGAAATGAGCGAGCGGACCAACTCGCCAAAGAGGCGGCTCTGCGGTCGAAGGTAGCACCGCACTATGACCTGTGCCCGGTCTCATTCGTGAAGCGTGGTCTGCGTCAGGCCACGCTTCGCGAGTGGAACGAAAGGTACAGGACGGGTGAAACTGCTTCGGTCACCAGGCTTTTCTTCCCCTGCGCTCTGGAGGCATATAGCGTCGTCCGAAACATGGAGATTTGCGGCACCACTACCCAACTTTTGACGGGGCATGGTGGGTTCTCCGAATACTTGGCCCGTTTCAAGTGTAAGGGGGACCCATCATGCGCCTGTGAGCCGGGAGTAGACGAGACGGTCGTCCACCTCCTAGTGGACTGTCCCATCCACGCAAGGGCACGATTTAATCTGGAGCAAAAAATTCGTTTAAAAATAATAAATAGCAATCTGCCAACTTTACTCTCCAAAAAGTACAGGCAATACTTTTTGGAGTATTGGGAGCTAATTGCAGGCATAGTAATCAAAAGAAACGGCACCTGAGTTGAACTCAGTCAAATATTTTAAATAAATATTCACATGAGGTTCAAAATTAATTGTAAAATATCTAAAGAAAGCTAAAAATAAACGTAAAATTTTAACAACCCCCCCCCCCCCCCCCCCCCCCCCTACATATTCCTAAAGTATGAAAGGTATGGAATGAATGTGCGAGAAGAATAAATGCGAGAACTAGAATGACAAAGAGGGCAGAATGAAAGAGAGTAGACAAATAACCAATAGAATTTATAGTTGAATAAAAATGAACCCTGCGTGGGTTACCGTGATTTTAGCAGAGTAGTTTAGTAATATTATTGCGTTCAAATAGGCTCCGACTTCGTGTCAGAGGCGTTAGTAAAAAAAAAAACTCCAGACTCCGAGGGGAAAACTTCAGAAGCGACTGGGATTAACGCTTTGATGAAGAAGACCTAGCAGCAAAATGCTAACCTTAACGGTGACACAAACTATGCTTAAAATATCCAAAATGTTAGATATATAGGTAGATATCGTATGGCAACCGGGACCAAAAGTTTAACGTGCTCTTCAAAGCACGACCAATACAAATACTCATATTCATACATACATTCATAAAATCACGCCTTTATCCCTGAGAACCCTCCTAACCAGGCAGAGGTAAATTAACACCCACATTTCACCAATTTAATTCGGTACCTCTTAATAGGGGGTGAGCCTTTTGCCGTATTTCAGGCACTATTGTTGACTCGAGCCATGCATCTGAGGCTGAGTCTGGGCTGTATACATCTGTCTGATGTTAAACAGCCTTATCCCTTAGTCGCCTTGTACTACACCACATGGGAAGATATGGGGTGGTCCAAATTCTAATCTGCCGGGAAGCACGCGGCACTCATATCCATGCATACAAATATTTGCACTGAGGGGGATCGAACCTGCGCCTACTGCGTAGCGGACGCGATCACTACGGTCATGCCACAAAGGCAATCCAAAATATATATATTTTATTCTCTTACTAACAGTAGGGCCGTGTCCTACTGTAAGTAAGAGAATTTGAGCAGTCCGACTGGGGAAGTACCTCCACACAGCACAGAAACTCTGTGCTTACAGGGTCGGCAGCGCGAGTGTGCATAGGCCATAGGCCACGGTAACCACTTTCCATCAGGTGGGCCGTGCGCTTGTCTACCACCTAAGTGGTATAAAAAAAACCAAACACATTGATAGATTTCATTTACCGATATTTCAATAAAAACGTAACTCATAAAATCCAAAACCGGTCCATTGGTGCTTATCTATAATAAATCTTTAGGTATGGGTGCAAAGGTTCGAAGTATAGGTTAAATTGGTAATATATAAGCTGGAACGATTATGATTATGTCCATTGGAATAGGTTCTAAGGCCCTAACACATTTAGGTCGAAACGTAACGTTATCAACCTTCAAATAAAAGAACAATGGTCAAAATGTTCTTATCTAAAAGAGGAAAAATATACCTATTTATAAGATGTTTATCATTTAAAAGGCTGTATTGAGCGGCTGTTCAATTGTATGGATAGCGTCAAATTGCTTCAGAAACCTTTTCAAAGGAATATATACATAAACTTCAGTTTGTATACTCTAGGAGGCTTAGTATATCTTAACTTATATTCGCCTATTTGAGATTAAATGACGGAAAATTGGGAGTAAGTTTTTGAAGAAAATACAGGATGTAGCTGTATCACGAACACGGCTGTGTGGTTTCAAATAGGTATAAAACGTAAGGTTTTTCCAATATTATCATAAGTACATAATTTTTCCTTTTTCTTTAAAAAAATAATTGTACGATACCTTATCATTTCTTTTTCTTTTTTCCATCCAAAGGTTGCCTGGTTTTTGTCGGTTCGAGTCAGACATAACTTTTCCCACTGGTTCTGGTGGGGGGGGGGGATTGTTATGTGATAAAAATTTTATAACATACCATCACGCCTATATCCCCGAAGGGGTAGGCAGAGGTGCTAGCACCCACATTTCGTCGGTTTATGTTTAGGTCCCAATGTAATAGGTGGCGAGCCTATTGCCATTAACCAGGCACGTATAAACCTACGATAATAACACACATAACTTCGAAAAGCATCGAAAAGTCATTGGTGTGTGTCATGGTAAAACCTGGGATCGAACCCGAGACCTCGTCTCAGCAATCCATTACCACTAGCTTACCGCGGTTATATATACTTTTATGGTGTACAATAAAGACTATGTTAACTTATCTTACATAATATTAGCCTAAACTTTTGAAAGTTTTTTTTTTTATCGTCTCGCATTGGAACACTGTCTCACTAATGGTTAGTGATGTGGTCGATGGCAGATCATGATTGCGTAGAAAAAACCTGTTCAGTCCGAACTTGAAGACTCCCAGTTCATAGCTTTTTTGGAATGCTTTGCCTGCCAGAACTGAATACCCATATTTCAGTAGTACAATGATCATTGAATGAAATTTCAAGCATTTAGTATGCTATTCAAAAACGATAAAGATATAAACTTTTTATTATAGTTCGTACGAAAATCGGTAGATGGCTCTCACAGTCGCCGTAACACGGATATATGTATTGAAGAATTTGGATGGTTTCAGGCGAAGGTTCGGTTGCTTAGAGGTCAGAACGTTCCCCTATATCTTACTATGATCATGTTCATAAACAACCCAGGGGTTCTGGAGACTAGGATGATACGTTGTACGAATAAGTACGTAGGAACACGGCGCCGACTGTCGATGTTGTGTGTGCTGCCCGCGTGCACCAATCTGCTGGAAGTCACGCCACGGACGCGCGCGTTTCGGGCGTTCAACGTGGTGTCGCAGCGAGTCAACATATTATTAAATACCTGTAGTCTGAATTAATTCACAAGGGCTGCTCATTCTTATTTATCGGAAAAGTAGTGATTTTATTGTAAAGTGATTTTATTAATTACTTTGTAAATATAAGTTTACGTCACTATCGCATTAGGTATCACCTGTAAAGGTAGTTTTTTTATACCATTTAGGTGGCAGAAAAGTGGAAAGTGGTTACCGTGGCCTATAGACGTGTGTAACACCAGAGAAGCCACATTCGCGCTGCTGACCCTGTAAGCACAGAGTTTCTGTGCCGTCAGTGCAGAGGACAAAGCAGAACAAGCCTTTAGTCATCCCACTGACAGCACAAATTCTCCAGTGAGCTCTGGCTACCCTACTCACCGCTGGGAACACAACACGAAGATATTTTAACCGCGGTATTCTGTAGAGCGGAGGTACTTCCCCAGACGGACTGCTCAATTGGGCGGAAATACCGCCGTGTCCTACCGCCTATAAAAGTGTAGTGGCCTGTGTGTATGTAATTAAATTAAATATTAAATAAATGCGTAAATATCATATGCGTATATATCATACAACAGTAGCGTGTCACTTATTAAGTCTCAAAAATGTTAATTAACCACTTATAAGCTTAAGTGGTGAGTTAACTGTAAAACTAATGACACCTCATTTGTCAAAATCGACCCACAACTTTAGTGGCAAACTATTAATCATAGTTTACCCTCTTTTTGTCGGTTAATCCCTTTCTTCACTCAGCCGAGGGACGTTGTATAGTCCATTAAATGGTTCCATATTTAAATTTAAGTTGAATGTGAGTGTGAAAATACCTTTGTGTATTTTTGGAGGAGGTGAGTATGGGTTTTTATAACCGGATGAGAAAATTCATTACAATAGGAGATATAAGGAGCCTGTCCTAGCAACTATCGACTTTCATGACGGGATTTAAACCCGCGGTTAGTCCCTTATAGGGAGATTGCTCTCACTTTTCTAAACTAAAGGTATTATTATACCTACATGTTAATAGCTATGTTATTTTTAAGTTATGTTTTTTTTGTATCTTACTGTTTGTGTTTTAGTTGCTTTTTTATGTACCGATGGTGGATTTTTTATGTGTAGTGTGTGTGTATAATAAATGATTCTTTCTTTCTTTCTTTTTTTCATCCGGAAGGCGACCGCTTACACTACTTGTTAAACTTAGACACGAATAAATGGACCAATTGAGAAGCCGCAAAGAATTATAACCATAATTAAAATTATCATATCAAATCTAATACACATCTCCGAGTCTACAGTTGTCGTATTAGGTCGCATCGGAAATATACCTTAAATCTATAATTAAAGTTACACTCTGTAGAGGTTGGGAGGTTAGGTGATAGTCGCTCTCGTAAAAGTTAAACCAATTAACTATAATAAATCAACCTCAGGTTCTAAAACGTACACCTTAGTCGCAACCTCTTAGAACATTGCTAGAAGAAAGATGATACATGAACCATGAAAAGATCCTTTTTTCGAGCTTTTCAGTCCCGGGTCCTTTAAGCGAGGCGAGAAAAAGCATCTGATAGACCGTCAAGCTGCCACCATTGTTATATCCTAAGTGATGGTGGTAATGGTGACCGTTTTTTCTTGAAACCTTGCCATCAGCTTACCATCAAATATAAATAGGTGAGGACATCCTCCTTTTTGGAAGTCGGTTAAAAACGAACACAGTTAAGTATGACAGAAGAATTTAAACAACACTTGTCAGTGTTTAATACTGTTAGTTATTCTTGAATTACTTTACAACGTTAATAAATCTTCCTGACCTTAGTAAGTCAAACGCTTAAAAGTTAGTTCTAGAAGGATCGGGCCGGTGATAAATTAATGGCGAGTGCCCATCCCCTGTCCGAAGTGAATCTTTTAATTTGAAAATCAATTGAGATTTACGAGGGATGAACAAGCTTTTTTTCATACGGATCTTTGCATATTTTCACTTGAGTTTGCTTTTTAATTTGTATCTTAATTTGGGGACTAAATCATTTATATTTTGGGGTATCTTAACTCCAAAAAGAGGTCCACAAGTGCTTGTTGTATTTTGCAGTTTTATATCAATAATTCAAAACTTACTATTATTTTCCAGACTCAGCCTCAGATGCATGGTTTGAGTCAACGACAGTGCCCGAAAGACGGCAATAGACCCACCTCCTATTACGAAGAACTTAATTCAATGATTGGTGACATGTGGGTGTTATTTTACCTCTGCCTAACCCTCCGGGGATAAAGACGTGATTATATGTATGTATGTACATATGTATGTATTATTTAATCTATATATATAAAAGAAAGTCGTGTTATTAACACTATTTATAACTCAAGAACGGCTCACTGATTCAGTTGAAAATTGGTGGGGATGTAGCTTAGGACTAGGAGTACTTTACATCCTGTTCGACCTTCATCCTGTTGGACCGCGTTCGTATGACGTGATATAAAACCTCAAAGAGAATACAAGTCACTATAAAACGTGGTTTTACCAAAACACATCATACTCGGAATAACAACATTTGGAATGACAGAAACGTAATTTTGTCTATGGTTAAGTATAGTCAAAAATTTGATAGTTATAAATTTTGCCTGAAATCAATAATAAGTAATAATCAGTATTAGTCAGTCACTCGAAAAAAACTTTCTCTGCAATATGAATATATGAAAATAGGTATAACATTTATTAAGTTTGAGTTAAAGAAGTGAACATACGAAGTCGCGAGCAAAAGCTAGTTTACTATAAATATTGACTAGATAGATGTACGAATATGTGTTACAGTTGCTTCCAATATTCGATTGTCAATTTAAGATTATATTTTGTCGCGATTTTTGACAATCGATCGATCGACACTCAATCAGTATTTCAATATGTCTATCTCGCCACCAATACCCTAACAATAAAAGCTGGTACAAACGGCGACTCAAAGGTGTCGAACCGTCCTCCCAACCACTATCCCCGAAGGGGTAGGCAGAAGTGCTAGCACCCACATATCGCCAGTTTATGTTTTAGGTCCCAATGTAATAGGTGGTGAGCCTATTGCCATTAACCGGGCACTTTATAGAAGTAGGTTCACGTAGGTAGTATAATGGCCAGGAATTGAACCCGGGACATTTCGATCGTAAGCCAACACCTTAACCGTTGAACTACCGACTTCAACAGTCATGATTATAGGGTGACTAAAGTGGTTTTATTTCAAAGTTTTCAGTATAATTTATTCTAGATCCTATAATCACATTACCATTGTACATATAATATTTATTTATTTATTCAACTTTATGCACAGTAATTTTGTACAAAGGCGGACTTAATGCCAAAGGCATTATCTAACAGTCAACCTTAGGGTGATGCAGAGATGCATTGAGGTAGGTGCAGTGCACTATGTTCACAATAATAATACATACATTATACATACACACTATAATACATAAGAAATTCATACACATACTTTTAAATCTATTAGGTACTTATATATATTCGTATAATATATACTTATATAATATAAACATACCTATACTTACATAATTATACATAATGACAAAGTATTTCTAACGTTAAGGTTTTACACATTACTATGACTAGGGGCTACTGTAGTAGAGCTGACGTACTTTGTACTTGAACGTTGCACGGTTAGCGGTCATCCGGATTTTGAGAGTCAATAATAAAAATAAACGGGCACTTATAAATCAAAAAACCGTTTAAATTATCAATCTTGGATTACAAAATACGGATTGACATTGCATATAGAAAGCGACCGTTAGTCAGTTAGGCAAGAACGTCTGAACAAATTTGTATTAAGTTTCGAATATAGAATACTATAGTTTTTGACACAGATATTCCCGGATTTTTTTTATATATAGGACACGTCAATTAGACTTGCCTTGCCTGATGGTAAGCTGAAGGCAAAGTCCCAAAAAAGAGGGTCACCATTACTTACACATACCGTGTGACAATGGTGACACTCAGCTTGACGGCCTCATCATATGCTTTTTCACGCCCCGCTTAAAGGACCCGGGACTGTAGGAAGAAGGAAACACGTGAGCTGGTAATGAATTCCAGGCCTTAATGGTGCGACAGAGGAAAGAGACTCCGAACCGCTTGGTTCTTGATCGGATGTTTTGCACCGTGTGCGGATGACATCTAAGACCTGCACGTGTTGTCCTGTGTAGGAAAGGGGAGGGTGGGACTAATTGGAAGAGCTCTTCAGAACACTCCCCATGGTACAGACGGTAAAATACAGCTATGGACACAACATGTTGACAGCTTCTATGGCGTGGCCGTAGTGAATGTGACCACTAAGCAGGAGGCGCGGGTTCGATTCCCGCTCAGTGCCAACATTTGTTTGCATGAATATGGGTATTTGCATTGATTTGGACATGCTTCGGAGACCACGTTAAGCCGTTGGTCCCGGTTGCCATACAAACATCTTCGGCAGTCATTATGGGTTGTTGGAGTTCTAAAAAGTCCATCAATTGGTCTAGCTGCAATGCCTCGATATCGCCTTTGGGTTGTGGAGGTCAGATGACCGTCGCTTCACGGAAAATATTGAAGTTCAGCTAAATTCACAGTTAGTCTAGTAAAGCGGTCCCCAGACTCCGAAGTAAAATCTTCAGATGCGACTGGGGTTTCTATGAGCAGCGGAAACGAGATCAATACTTCACTTCACACAAAGGCGCGGTCATCTAGCAGTTTTAAATAATCATTCTACTTACGTGGTAAATGTCATAAAGTTCGCTTTAGACGTTTATTTGCTTTTCTCCTTCCTTCTTTTAAACACACAAAATATTTATATAGCAAAAAAACTGGTTAATACAAACCGTGACACTATTTGTTTCATCATAATTATCAATTACTGAGCATAAAATAAAAATCATATTTTTAATTATTTTTTTCAAATTATGAAGGCAGTAAGCAACCACACGACGTAGCTTTTGGTAAATTTCAACATGGCACAAACCTGATGGCAACATTGCATAGCATTTTTTTAATCTAAGACGCACCAATTTGAATTCACTTCGATGGATGGTAAGCTAAAGGCACCATCACATCACCATTATAGACACATAACATGTTACAATGGTCACATTCAGCTTGGCGGACTCATCAATTACACTAGCTTATTTATCTATACTAGCGGTCGCCCTGTGATTGAAATCATTTTTATATTGTGAGATTTCATTTCAAAAAGAGCGGTATATCAGTATGTAAGACTATAGACAACTAATATTATTTATTTTCAAGTTGAACACAGACTATATATAAGTGTGGGAAAAATCATACTTCTCTGTCGGCGCAATTTTCGTAAAAAGGTGTACAAAGTTTTTGCTTCACTTATTTATTTATCAATAATAATATTACGTGCAAACCTCTTTACTATTTACGTATAATTTTTATATCTCAATTTTTTTACCCGTCAGCTGTGAATATTTCAAATAGGTATGGGATAGTATGTGAATACCTATATTGTGTATGTGAAAAATGTTTAGTGTGCGTAGCGTTTATTTTAACAAAAATAACGTAATTAATTGCGCTTTATAAACAAAAAAATTTTAGGCTTATGCACTTCTCTTTCGTTCTCATTCACATGCAGTTTAAAGTATCTCCAAGAGTTAAGGAACGTCTCCTAAGAACATTTTGCTGTAAATACAACGGTTCAAAAATAAGGGTTTATTTTATAGATTCTGTAAACTTTTTTAAATATAATTTATTATCAATTCATTTTATATCTAGTTTTAGCCGAAGCAATTCACACTATGCGAGAGTTAGCCTTGAATCGACATAAACCTTGATACACAGTGAGAATTCTTAACGCCCTCATGCCCTTGGCTCCGTCCTATCGATCCGCTCGTCGATGCCAGATTAATTCCAGCTAATCCGCTTGTTTAGAGGCTCTGAGACATCAGAGTTTTACTTCCCTTGTAGATAACGTTGAATATATAAATGATGTAGTAAAGTAGAGTTGAAGATAAAATATAAAAAAAGAGATGGGACAGAATAAATAATGAAAATATTAGATTGCACTACTGAATAATAAAAAAAATTGAAATGAGTGGATTTTATATTACGGACATTTAATAGGACGGAAATACATTTTATTTTCCAAATAACCAAGTGTGGGTTTAAAGTATATACGTAGAATAATTTAGGAGCTGAATTATACCCAAGAAAAGATGGATGAAGTGCGTTAAACAGGAGTGAAAGAAAGGAGTAACTGAGAAATTAATGTTTAACAGAAAAATACTGAATTATAAAATGACTAAGATGAGGGTACGTATGCAACAGACATATTAAAGGTCAATTCAACAACATCTATAAAATATTACTGACACAAGAGGCGCCTATCGTATAACCTTATTATCTCATAAAAAGGAACAACAAAATGTAAGCAGAAACAATTAACAGCTACAATTGAGAACAAACACTAAACAGATAGACGTACAATTAATTCGAGAAGCATACAAAAAGGTACAACCGGCAGTAAAGTAGGCAGTATTGTGTGCAAACACAGTTTACGATAACATCGAGATAGAACGAAATTACAATTTCCGCCATTTCTTGGATATATTATAGGGTTTCTGTCCTTTAATACCGTTCAATTATTGTAATATTACTTGATAAATAATAATAATTAAGGACAAAAATTCAAATCTATTATCGTGAAAGAATTCTTAAAAATTTATCGCAGGTGCGCATAAGTGCCCAGTTAATGGCAATAGGCTCGCCACCTATTAAATTAGGACCTAAACATTAACTGGCGAAATGTGGGTGCTTGCAACTCTACCCCCCTTCGGGAATATAGGCGTAAGTTTATGTTATGTTAATTCTTAAAAAAGTCCCGGACTCCGAGTCCAGGATTCAACCTGGACAAATGACAGCTTTTAATTTTTTTAAATTAAAACAGTGACTACTCGTAGCAACAATATTTTAATTAAAAAAAAGTCTATGTAACGATTCCAAATGCCATTTAATAATTGACTAATATAGCATAGCATTATCAAGTTTGTAATTTTATCAAAATAATTTATTAACTTGTTCCACTGTTACTGACCCTGATTTACAAAAGTGATAAATATGCACCTAAATTGAGTTTAATCAAAATCATAATCCAGTGTTGTGGTGCATTCTAATTAGTGGTAAACGCTTTCGTTAATGGAGTACGGCCAGCTTGCATAAAACCCGGTACACAAGCTTAAAATACGTACATAAAAAGCTATTTTATCTGGAACTAATCCTGAATGTAGATGCAGGTCAAGCTAATAAAATAATCAGTAACAATCAATCAATGAAATACAGTCCCGATAGCAGCATATTGGGAAAAAGAATTTGAGAATATTGCCATCGATTCGATAGAAGAAGAAGTAACAATATATTAAAGTTAGGTGTGAACATCACGTCTTATAACTTATACCACACTGTGCGATAACCCCGAAGGGAGTCATTCCTCATTCATTTACTTTATCTCTAATACAAACGGTTTTCCTCCCCACATGACTGACAAGCTCACTCGAAGGTATTGTATTAGATACAACGTTCTTACAGAAACAATATTGTATTTTGCGGTACGTACAATCTACTTCATTTAGAAAATTATATCGTGGGAAATTGCCAAGTAGTATTATACAGAGCTCATTGAATGTTATGATGAGGACATTTCTGGGAATGGAGTATAGAGCTTTCGATTTACAATATTGTTTTGTATAGGAGGTAGGACACGGCGGTATTTCCGCCTAATTGAGCAGTTCGTCTGGGGAAGTACCTCCGCCCTACTGAATACCGCGGTCATAGTAACTTCGTGTTGTGTTCCCAGCGGTGAGTAGGGTAGCCAGAGCTCACTGGAGAATTTGTGCTGTCAGTGGGATGACTAAAGGCATGTCCTGCTTTGTCCTCTGCACTGACGGCACAGAGACTCTGAGCTTACAGGGTTGGCAGCGTGAGTATAGCTTCTCTGGTGTTACACACGTCCTTAGGCCACGGTAACCACTTTCCATCAGGTGGGCCGCGTGCTTGTCTGCCACCTAAGTCGTATGCCAAAAAAGACCATTGTAGAATTTGCAGAATCGTGCCTAACCCGGTAATTCTCTACCACCAAGAGAGAGAGAGGCAAGTCATCTTCCCCTGCCGGTCGGTACACCTGCTGATTGTGGGATTACCTTTCGATTTCTCTCACGGTTGGTAGGTCAAATGGTAGTCGATCACATAGAGTGAGTCAAATCTGACGGAAGTGAAGGATTAAAAGGACCACGGATTTTGAACTGAAAGTCTTGGATGCAACTGGGAACAAAATAAAGCTGACGAAAATTACTGTACCCAACTCGAAAATACCACGATTACAGTTAAAACATATTCCATATATATAATAAAAATAGATTATATTTTATCGTTCGTTCTCATCTTTCCAAACAACCACAATATCTCATAAATCAGAAGACAAAAATCAACCACAAAACGGTACACAAAGAAATAATTGGCGATAGAAAGCGTTACAAAAACAATAGGGGTGGAATAGCATTAATGCCTTTTTTATGTTGGAATCGAATTTGGAGGTCTCGAGCCCTCAGAGGGCCCTGTTTGTTTGCTTATCTCCTCTTATTAACTCCCTTAATAGGACTCTTAATGCTCTCAAGGAGCTTAAATTTGTCGTAACATTTTCTCTGTAACATTTCAGGGCAAGTTTTAAATTGAAATACGTAACTTGAATGACGTAGTAATTAATTCGTAAGTTGAAATTCTTGTTTTTAACCGTTTTTATTGGATGAAGGTACCAAACAAGTCCTAGAGTAGCCTATAAACACTTTTAATGCCAAATTCTTTTTCTTATTCTGAATTTATGAATGGTCCAAGCGGTACTAGCAGCTACAGCCATTGAAAGATTTCAGTTCTCGAGTGCCAGTTTGAATTCAAGCTGGTCTGAAATAATGGTGTGGGTCTTTTTTATATAACTAGATGGTAGACAAGCAAATGGCTCTCCTGATGGAAAGTGTTTACCATGGCAAATGAGCGTATGCATTATCAGGGGAATCACACTCGTGCTGCCGACCCTGTTAAGCAGGATAAATATTTGGTCTCCCCACTGACAGCAAAAAATCTGGGCACCTTATTAGTAGTAGTACGTAATAATATGTTGGTTCCAATAAAAACTATAGCATAAGATAAGATAAAATATCCTTTATTAGGGATATGGGGTTTTTCAAGAGGGGGATCAGATGGTTTCTTCAGGGTCGGCAGCGCGATTGTAATGCCTCCGGTGTTGCATACGTCCATAGGCCACGGCAAACACTTCAGGTGGGCCGTGTCTGCCACCTATGTGGTAAAAAAACATGATAATAATTTATTTATATGTAATGCACAATGGGCGACCTTATCGCTAACATTGATTTCTTTCAGGTAACCTTTGGATGGATAGAAGCAAAAAAGATGATAGTTATCATATTTATACGTTGATTATCGCCAAAAGCTTTTTAAAAAGCTGTTCAAACATTCTAATACAGAGTTTAAACTTTACTGAATGCGTTTTTATTACAGGCTTTCAGAAAACCACTTACTGCGAACACTATACGACCTTTAGATTGTTAATAGTTGAAGAAATGTTTATTGTTAATGCTTATTGTTATTAAGCCTGTTAAGTGGTTTTCTGTGTTGAGGGAATGCATCGGGTAAGCTAAGGTAAAGTGGACTAGTAAAATCTGAATGTATTAAAGAGGTTTTGTAGGTTAATGATGATTGAACTACAGTAATGTCTGAGTAGATACTGTGTAAATTTGTAATGTGACAGAGGCTCGATTGAGGTCTAGTGTGTAACAAAACAAACTTTGATGAAACTTTTAACAATTCATTTGTTGATCGAAAAATTCTCGCTATGCCATTCGAGTATGATGAATAAATTTCATTTTAACTTTCAGCATTCAGCCTGCAGCATAGCTGACGGGCATGATCTTAAATGGTCCACCAGGGAAGTTCCTAAATAGGTCGAGGACTCAGGTCAGCTACTGTAGGGCCAACCGCGTAAAATGGGGTTACCTGGACTCTGGGGGTTATGGCTGTGATTATGGTGCACCTCTGCAGTCGATGAACCACCTACTGTCATGCCCAATGTGCCCCTACACCTGCACAATTGCTAACTTGAATGAAGCGAAGGAAGGTGAAGTGTCGCCGAATTTCGGACTGGACGCATTTAGCTTATATTTTTTTAATTTATAACTTTTATCGTAATAAATTTATAACTATTAAAAACGTAGGAAAAACTTAGGAACCGATTTGAATGAATTTTGTGTGAACGTTTCAATGGGTTCCTAAATGATTTGAAATCGCAACTAGACCCAGTAGGTCAGTATTTTGCAGAGCCAAAACAGCATAGGTCAAATCCACTCGTATATATTATCATAAATAGCTCCACATACCAAAGCTGGTGCTGTTGTTTGCTGCATACCCACATAGCAGCATACTGGGAAAACAGAATATGAGAGCAGAAGTGCCGCTGATTCGACAGAAGAAGAAGATTGTACATATTTGAATTAATAAGTACGGGCAAAAGTATTTTTGTATTTTGAATGAATTATTAGTAACAGAGCAGAATGTTAACATTTGTCAACCCTGTCAAATGTTAACATACTGAAGATGGATTAAATTAAAAATAAAAATTCGTTCCCGCCATTTTGCAATTGGGAATCAAGTAAAATAAATATATGTGACGAAGAAATCTATAACTCAAAGGTGACTGACTGACTGACATAGTGATCTATCAACGCGCAGCCCAAACCACTGGACGGATCGGGCTGAAATTTGGCATGCAGGTAGATGTTATGACGTAGGCATCCCCTAAGAAAGGATTTTGATTAATTCTACCCCCAAGGGGATAAAATAGGGGATGAAAATTTGTATGAAACTTAGTCAATTTTAAATCGATCGGGCTGAGACTTTGCACACATAAAGCTACTATGACTTAGGCATTCCTTAAGACAGGATTTTGAGATGCAAGTTATATAAGGCAGGTAGCTGATGTAATAAGGAGTAACATAGGCTACTTTTATTTTAGAATTTGTTTATGCTCAATAGCGTTGACTCAACATAAAGCGATAACCAACAATCACGCGGGCCGAGTCGCGGACAACAGCTAGTTTGGTATATTTATTAAATATTTATTTCAAAAAAGGTGCGACGAAATGCGATAAAAGCCTCGAATAAAATTTATGCCGTTTACGGAACTAATGCTTAATCAATAAAAGTAGTATAAGCACCACGACTCGAAATATAAGCACAAGTCTGAAAATAGTGTGAAAAATGAAATTCAATTCGATTTTATCCGTGGCGTCCACGCCTCGGATAAAATCAGTGTTATCTTTTTTTTAATCTAGGACACGCCAATTTGACTTCACCTCGCCTGATGGTAAGCTAAAGGCAAAGTCTCAGGAAAGAGGGTCACCGTTACTGACACTGAGTAATGTTTCGATGGTGGCACTCAGCTTGGCGGCCTCGTCAGATACTTTTTCTTTGAAAAAGTGGAACAAGTTCGACATATTAATAGTTACGATATTGCTAAAGAACTGGATATTGATGATATGAAGAGCTGGCGAGCAGAAAGGGTGTGGTGTTCCACCATGACAATGCCAGACCGCAATCATCAACCTTGGGTGGGATATGTTGATGCATCCTCCGTATAGCCCAGACTTTACTCCATCAGATGTCCACCTGTTTTGATGACTTCAGAACACTTTAGGAACCATAAAGTTAACCTCAAAAGAACACTGCTAAAACTACCTGTCAGGTTTTATTAATCAAAATGTGAAAATTTCTGCAGAAATGGGATCTTGGTACTACCCACAAGATGTCAACAAGTCATCGATCAAAACGGCGCCATACATATTATAAAATAATATACCTTAAAACATATTTTCCTTTGTACGAAAAATACGAAAATACTTTTGCCCCTACCTATAGTTTGTGTTATCAGACATTTTCTGATTAGTGAATGAAATTTTAAAGCATTTAGTTTGCTAACTATTCAAACTGATTAAGATATAGAAAAAATGGAATCGGTTCAAGAGGGATTCCATCCAGCGATCTTTCTCTAACAGGGAGAACGGTAACGCTTGACCGCAAGACGGATATATGCACAGAATATTGAGGCTTAGTGGTCAGAGCGTTCCCTCTTAAAGGGAAAGATCGCGGGTTTATACCCCGCCTGAATCGATTCATAACATGACATAAACTCACGGCTATATCCCTGAAGGGGTAGGCAAAGGTGCTAACACCCATATTTCGCCAGTTTATGTTTAGATCCCAATGTAATAGGTGGCGAGCCTATTGCCATTAACCGGGCACTTATAAACCTGCGATGAATACACACATAACTTCGAAAAGCATCGAAAAGTCATTGGTGTGTGCCATTGTAAAACCTGGGATCGAACCCGAGACCTCGTCTCAGCAGTCCATTAGCCATACCACTAGGCTACCGCGGTTTTTTTCCCATATCTTAATCGATTTTCTAATTAGGTTGAAATTCTAGAGTTCTAGAGTTTATGTATGTTCAAAAGGACCAAAATTCATCATTCCTGGCATTTAAATCTGCAACATTGATAGGAAGACGTTTTGAAGATGTCAAATAATGTCATTAGCTCGACAATACGACTAATGACGACAATCTGTACAGTCGGCAAAACAAAACCGAGATAATGATGTTGACATTTTATACGACAAACCAAAATTTGGAGCGAGTACAACAGAACCGTTTTATGTTTACAAAAGAGTAAAATGGGTTATTTGAGGCTTTTGGGTTCCTTTTTTCCGTACTTGTCTTTTGTTTGATATTATTGAGATATTGAGACCTAGGCTGGAATACTGCTGTCATTAGATAGGATTGTCAAAAAAATAATCTCTTTTATGCATGAAAAGGTATTTTTTGGTATAAAATTTAAGTTTTTGGATAGATATTGATAACGAGGATACTATCAATGATGAAATGATACTTAGACAATTTTTTTTTTATACAACTTAGGTGGCAGACAAGCATACGGCCCACCTGATGGAAAGTGGTTACCATGACCTATGAACGTGTGTAACACCAGTGGAGTCACATCCGTGCTGCCGACCCTGTAAAAACAGAGATTTTGTGCCATCAGGGTAGAGGACAAGCCCTTGGCCATCCTACTGACTGCACAAAAACTCTCCAGTGAGCTCTGGCTACCCTACTCACCGCCGGGAACACAACACGAAGATATTATAACCGCGGTATTCTGTAGGGCGGAGGTACTTCCCCAGTCGGACTGCTCAATTGGGCGGAAATACCGCCGTGTCCTACCTCCTCTCCTAACTTTATAGACACAGTGAGTGTTACTACCACGCAGTATAAAGAATTAACTATTATAACGGCTTCTGTGGCGTAGTGGTATAACGTTCATCTGCTACTCAGGGGGCGCAGGTTCGTATCCCCCTCAGTGCAAATATTTGTATGCAATATATTCGTATTTGTGTTTCTATGTATAATATATATATCTAATATTATATATAAAATTCTTGTGTCACCGAGGCTTGACCGATTTATATGAAATTTTACATATATATTCAGTAGGTCTCAGAATCGGCTACTATATATTTTTCATACTATATACTGCAAAACAGACTGACTATAGGTGACAGACGAGCACACGGTCTATACGCCAGAGGAATCACACTCGCGCTGCCGACCCTGTAAGCATAGAGAGTTTCGTAGTTTTTCCAGTGGCAGCACAAACTCTGCAGTGAGCCCTGGCTACCCTACTCACCGCTGGGAAATCAACACACAGTAAATGATAGCGTAGATTTTTATTTTATAATTATAAATTCGAACTGACAAACTTATTTTTATGAAATGTTTGTCGCTGACAACTTATGACGAGGGTCTACACGGCCCCTATCAATTTTACCAATTAGAATCTTAAGCAGTTTTGCGAAAAGAAATCCAACAACATGTAAAATTACAGAACTCTAAATAATAATATTAAGAAACGAAATTCATTAATATAGTATACGGGTAGTACGCTGTGTTACCCGCGGCTGGATATCGGATATCGGTTACTAAACATAGTAACGAAAGTAACAAAGTTACTTTCGCATTTATAATTAGTTTTGATGTAGCAGCTGTTGCCCACGGCTTCACCCGCTTGGAACTTGATCTCGTTCCCGCATTACTTAAACGCCTATTACTGGTCATCATCATCATCATCATCATCATCATCATCATCAACAACATCATCATGTCAGCCACACATAGTTCACTGCTGAACATATGCCTCTCTCACAGACTTATATAACAAAAGAAAAGAAAAGAAAAGAAAGGAAAGGAAAAGAAAAGAAAAGAAAAGAAAAGAAAAGAAAAGAAAAGAAAAGAAAAGAAAAGAAAAGAAAAGAAAAGAAAAGAAAAGAAAAGAAAAGAAAAGTAGTTTAGGTACGTAAAAAACACTCTGTACCAAATGGAGTATTGTCGAGTAACAAACATCCAAACATAACATCTAATCATCCATGTGTCGAAATACAATACATCCAAATTTTGTAAAAAAATCCAAAAAAAAAAACTTCCACTAAGACATGTTTTTGTATTAAATTTATAAAACAATAGTGGTTTGTTTTATATATTTAATACAAAAACAAAAATGTCTTGGAGGAATTATTTTTTTTGTAATAAATGTATCCGCATCGCATTTGACCACACTCGCATTGACCGTCACGAGCCGCCTGCCAGTGGCAGTATTTAAAATCTATGGCACACTACCGAACTCGCGTCTACCGAAGTGTGTACGCGCGTGAATGCGCGTGTCACTTATGAGTAGCCGAGACACTAATTTCGAGTGCGAAAGCTCTAAATGTGTGACATTGGCACATGTCCTGAATGACTGCGAGTGTGAGAGCGTGTACAGCGGATCTAATGATTCATTATAGTTTTGCAGTTCTATTAACATTTGAATAAAAATTTCTTATTACGTAATTTTCTCAAATTCAATTAAAATCACGCGTTTTGAAAAAATACCGTAACTGAATCAGGCCCTAAGTCAGTCCTTTGAGACCGATTAGCGTAAATTAAAACACATTTTCCTTTGTTAACGTCCGTACAGATAGCTTCGCCGGTGAAACTTTTTGGTCACATAGCGCGCTTGGGACCACCGATTGTTCAACTTAATAATGAGTGGAAGGACCCTAAACCTAGTTTAATTTATATAGAAGGTCGGAAAACATTAACCATTGAGTGATGGTTAACCCTTACTCAGGAGTTTGAGGCCCTGAATACTAATACGGGGCTTGATGAGAACGTAACAGGGATCCTTTACGAGCGTAGGCAACACCTACTAGTATACACTAGTTAAGTATTTTAATAGAAAAAGTTTTAGTTTGGTAATACTGATGAACTACAGGCTGTTTAGAAAATGAGTGTTATTCAAATTTGAATTTCGTATGAGTAAAGAGTATTTTATATTATTATTGAACTTGTACCCCCATATATGTGGAACTTAAATAAAATATTTTTCTTTCTTTCTTTCATATTGCAGGCGCTTGGAAAAACCACAGTAGGGAGATAATTCTACACCTAAAGTGTATGTGGAATGAAGTTCCTTCCATAACTCTATGTGTTCAACGTTGTGTGGATGCTTATTCTTTTTTATACAACTTAGGTGGCAGACAAGTACACGACCCACCTGATGGAAAGTGGTTACCATGACCTATAAATATGTGTAACACCAGGGGAGTCACACCCGTGCTGCCGAACCTAAGAACAGAGAGTTTCTGTGCCGTCAGTGCAGAACACAAAATCAGGACAAGCCTTTGGTCTTTCCACTGCACAAAAACTCTCCAGTGAGCTCTGGTTATTATAGCCGTGGTATTCTGTAGGGTGGAGGTAGTTCCCCAGTTGAACTTCTCAATTATCTTCCAGCAACAAGTGGTCCGATGAGATGATGGTGGAATGCAGCCGTGGTCATCATGTCAAATAATTCTTCTGAACACACATTATCATATAGGTGCTACAACCAGGTGTTGGGGTCTTTTGATTTTAATCTATTAAGATAGGAAATTTTTAGAATCAGTTCAGGTGAGACTCGAACCCGCGATTTCTCCCCCGCGGGGGGAACGCTCCGACCACTGAGTCACCGAATTTCGCCTGAAACAATCCAAATCTGCCTATAAATCCGTCTTACGGCGACTGAACTGAACTGATTCAAATATTTTCCTACCTTAATCGATTTGAGATGGATGATTAGCCAGATGGACGGATGACCTGAAAAAGGTGGCTGGGACAGACTAGATACAGAAGGCGTAGGATCGGAGAAAATGTTGCACATTGGGAGAGGCCTATGACCAGCAGTGGACTACGGTGGCCTAATTGATTGATTGATTGAATCGATTTGAATGTTTGTCATACTAAATGCTTTAAAATCTCTTTTGATTTCATTTCAAAACATATTTCCTTCATCTTAGCGTCAATTCCAATTGTATCCGAAGCTTTCGCCTTATAATCTGGGGTCCGCTTTACCAGTCTAACTGCGGGTTTGTCTGAACTTCGATAATTTCCGTGAAGCGACTGCCATTAGACTTCGATAACCCAAAGGCGATATCGATGCATTGCAGTTAGATCAGTTGTTGTACTTTTGTTAGTATTCCAATTACCCGTATCGACTTCCATACATTTTCGTACGGAAACTGGGACCGACAGCCTAATGTGCTCTCTGAGGCACAACCAGACCAATGCAAATACCTTTATATCCCACAAAGGAGCAAATTACTTAGGTATGCCGCGTGGTTTCTGACAGAGTAAAATTGGCCTAATCTCTTCCCATGAGGTGTCGTACAAGGCGACTAAGGATATGGCTGTTTAACATCAGATATATACAGCCCAGACTCAGCCTCAGATGCATGGTTCGAGACAACAATAGTGCCTGGAATACGGCAATGGGCTCACCCCATATTACGTGGTACCCGAATACAATTATTGGTGAAATGTGAGTGTTAATTCACGTCTGCCTAACCCTGTGATTAACTGTATATACGTATGTATGATGATGAAATATGGAAAGTACACCCACATTTCACCATCTATAGCCAAATAATTTCGTCAGCAATTACTCATCCTCATTAATTGCCGTGCCTAAAGCCATAATACTGTAATTGTTCCAACTGTAACAGCCTAAGTTGAGTGATTACCAGTTAGTGCGTTCGTGTTAAACATTTAGTGTGGTTAAGTAATATTCCGCTTTGTGCGAACGTTTGTCTTTTGAGGCGAACATAAATCACTGATTGTGTTAATATGATGGGCGTTTACACCTTTTGTAATGTTTGTACGATGACGATTTCCTTTAATGGTTTGTAAATGACTTTACGATAAATGTGTATGACAAATATTACAAAAATAGTCAATTTGAATATGTACCTATTGACCATTTCTGTGTAATATTTGGTATTAACATTTTGTATCTACTCGCAATACTAATTAGCTTATTAATATAAATAGTTCTATTTCAATCGGATTTCACATTTGAATATTTATGATTTGTAATTTTCCAAGTCATATATAATTTAATCTACTACGAGGGCTGCTACTTATGTATGTGGAATAGAAAAAATAAACAAATGTATATGGCTCAATATGCTATTATTGTTTTTCAAAGTATTCTCCACCATGATCGATGCACTTTTGCATTCGATAAAACCAATTTTTAAAACACCTTTTCCACTCTGATTGAGGTATCTCCAAAACGTGCTGTTTGAACGCGTCTACGGCATCTTCACGGGTCGAAAATCGTTGACCACGTAATTTATTCTTTACATTTGGGAATAAATAGAAATCATTGGGAGCCAAATCAGGGCTGTACGGTGGATGACCCATTAATTCTATTTTTTGACCATCCAAAAACGTAGTTGTTTTCTGAGATGTATGACAGCTGGCATTGTCATGGTGAAGTATGATTCTGCGTCGCTGGTTGTTTTTGCGTATTTCTTCTAATAATTCTGGCAAACAAATGGTAGCGTACCACTACGAATTAAGCGTTCTGCGATTCTCCAGTGGTATTGTAGCCACATGGCCATTAATACCAAAAAAGCAGGCCACCATTTGCTTTACAGTGCTTTTTGCACGAGCCACTTTCGTAGGGTTTGGCTCTTTTTGAAACACCCAAACTGCTGACTGTTGTTTAGTTTCGAGATCGTACGCGTAGATCCAGGAATCGTCACCTGTGTAGATATTATAAACAGATTTTGAGTCGCCTCCGTTGAATTTTTTCAAGGTTTTCTTGCACCATTCGACGCGAGCATCTTTTTGATCCTCAGTGAAGTTGTGCGGGATCCAACGCGAACAAATTTATTTTTACAGACAAATGTTCATGTAATATCCTATGAATGCTCGTCATACATATGCCCAGAATGGCCTCTATCGCGGCGGCGGTCTTGCATTATTAGTTTTCGCACAGCTTCAATATTTTGTGGCACAACCACCGATTTCGGGCGACCTTCTTTAACTTCGTCCGTGAGCTTACTCCGCCCGCGATTAAACTCACTAAACCAGTGATACACAGTCGTTTTTGATGGAGCTTCACCACCAAAAGTCGAAGTTAATTGATCTACGCACTGTTGTTGCGTTAAACCACGTCGAAAATAGTAATAAATCATAGCACGAATATTTTCACGAGTGAGTTCCATTTTTTCAGCGATATGACATTTTAAACCCAACAAAAACAAAACACTGACGTATATAAGAAAAAAAATATTAGCGGCCAGTATTTAAAAAAAGAACGAATATGTGCATGGAGGTCAGACATTGCGTTTAAAATTATTGGAATCCCAGATTCCGCATACATAAGTAGCAGCCTATGTATGACATCCGTGTAGTGACTGAGAATGAATACAAGTATCACTACCCCATCTAATCCTAAGGGTGTCGTACGTAAGAGGCGACAGACGGAGAAATACGCAAACTACATCACTGCGATAGAAGGAAAATTCGAAATAAAATCCCTGTATCAACCTGTCTGGCCAGCGTGGAAACAGTAGGCTAAAGCCTCCTGTCGTTGGGAGAGACCTTTATTCAACAGTGAACTGCGATGGGCTAATTGATTGATTGACTACCTTTTAACTCACCTTCTTCTAAATCATAAAAAATGGGATATTGCTGACAACAAAATTCGAATACGACGGCGTGACCAACTCGGCTTTTTTTTCGTATGTTTATTAAGTTACATGTTCTAGAAGAATTCTATGAAGGTGAACCAGAACGGGAACAGAATTCGAGGTGAATGAAGTATAGGGCATCAGCTAGTTATGAATAAAATAATATTGCAATATAGGTATTCGATTACAATGGACGGTCATAATTTTTAACACAGAATAACCCTAAAGTATCTTTGTTATAAGTTGCATAACTTCACAGCATTGTTTTACCATAATGCTGTTAAGTATCAAATTGCTACCTGGTACTCAATTTTCTTTTCCGAGATCTAGTGACGTCCTTGCTTAAATAACTTAACTGTTGACTTTTTTATCGTGTGCAAAATCCCCACGGGTACCCCCCACCAGAGCGGGTGATGGAGGTTATGTCGGACTCGAACTGACTGAAACGCACCCCGCCTGTGGGTTGTTTTTAGTTTCCGAAGGTGAGGTTAACAGGCATATCCCTCGCTTCCCGGAAGACCCAGGGCTATCTCGATCTGGCCCTCTCCTCTGGCCCTCTACTCTGGCCCTCTACTCTGGCCCTCTCCTCTAGCGTGCGGACCACAGAGTCCCCAACTCGTCCCCGGAAATAGGGAGGCCCGTGAGGCGCGCCGCCGCCGCGGCCTGCTACTGCCAGGGTGACAGGCAGCTCCACCAGTCACCCCCAGGCCTGCGCTCATGGGGGACGGAGGTCGTTCATCGACCACCGACACCCGAGTTGCCTTCGTACGCGGGCAGCTTGGCTTGTGATCCTTCGTCGCACTCAACTGTTGACTTGACAGTTTACAGTTGACAGTTACGCATTAAACTTAATGTCAGATTTCATCAACCATGAAATAAGCTATTTTAAACTGCTCGTCTATGTAGAAAGGTCCTTTACAGCTATTGAAATAATAATTGCATTTTCAATTTTTAAAAGGTTGTTATGTGGAAGCCTTGATTATGAATTAAAGTTTGTTAATAGCGGCGTAGTTTATGATGTACTTTTAATTAAATCTAGGGCATTACTTTGTAAATGATGGGGCTTGAAACCCGTTGGATGCTTCATAGATGTGAATTCTGTATCTACAGCAATACAAATAATATAGGTTAAATTCAAACACATGCTCCTACAAAAAAAATATTTCTTCTAGTTCCTCAAGAGGGGCATTAGAAGGTTTCTTCAGGGTCGGCAGCGCAAGTGTGACGCCTTTTGTGTTGCACACGTCCATAGGCCACAGTTCCTATCAGTGAGGCCGTGTGCTTGTCTGCCACCTAAGAGGTATAAAAACATAATAATGCAGGTGCTAAAAAATCCAAAATAAAATATTGTTTTCTATTAATGCTTCTACTTAAAGCTAGAGTACCTTCAAATGCTAAATTAAAAAAAACACGTCACAAGAGCAGGAATTAAGTATATTTTAATCGCCATCTTCTATCATCTGAAGAGCACATATGGTTCCAATACCCGACCCCGCCCGATGATAAACTAAGGGCAAAGTCTCAGGAAAGAGGGGTTACGGTTATGATTTTCACGCCCCGCTTAAAGGACGCGGGACTCTAGGAAACACGTGTGCTGGTATCTCTTCTATTATTGTGTCTAATCATACTCTATTGTGTACTTTTCATGACAAAAGTAGTCAAAAAACAAAATGCTTGTAGCATTTACATGGAAGCTGTACTTTTGAGTAGCCATACAAAGCAGGTGTGAGAAGCACTCGGCGGCTTTTAGTGTGATTGCTCACGCGATGTCAGTTGCGCACCCTTGTGCACCTTTGCTGTGGCGTGAGTGTGTCGTCAGAATGACGAGACTCTGAAACACAGTGGGCTGAATTTGAAAAAAGAACTTTAATTATTTCTGTCATATTACAGACATGTTCTTACAGGCTTGCGTGAGTAATATGACATGTTGCCATGTTATGTTAATACTTTTGTAAAATGAGACAATGTCGTATTACGTTCACGTCTACAGATATTCGTTTTCATTTTATGTTTAATACTTTACGTCTTGTTATGGATGAATTATTATAACAACAGTAAAGTTTGTATATAAAATTGATATTACGCGTAAAATATATTTTTATACATTGATTTATGAAATATTTGTTTTTGAATCTAAATAGTGTTTTTTTTTTCTTTTTTGGACAGAGAGTTGAAATTCTTTAGACTTGCGTTCTTTATACATATTTGCTTTTTTTACAATCCCCGGTTCTTATATGACGTGACATACATTTTGAATTCTAGAATTATGGTCTTCATTATTTAACATGCATAGCTTTATATTGAACGCTAGGTCAATCATTTTTGACTTCTAGAAAGATGGTCATTATTATTTGAAATGTATAGCTTTTCATTAAGCGCTAAGGTCTTTTCAAGTTGTCAAATACGATAAGTCATGAAAAATCAATGAACAATTATTAACAAAAGCTTAAGTATTGTGAAGAATTTATGTAAAATTTTATTTCTATTACTATACCTAATATTATTTTATTTTTAAGAAATATGTGAGATTTATTTTTATATTTTACCTAAAAGCTGGAGCCAACAGACTGACCGTTATTATTTCCTGGCCGAACAACTCTATATACTTAGTGTCACGTTTTTGACAGTAAGTAAGGATGTCTCTAAGCTCTTTGGTAGGAGAAAGGTAGAAAAGGTAGGATCTGCAGCATGCGTACGATACATCTAAGCTTTTATATGCTCTGATAAGCACTTTTCATCAGATTTATTTCATCAGTTTACTGATTTAACGTTATCTTCATTTGAAAATAGTTATCTGCTACTGTCAACCCTGTCTATATGAAATACTGGTCCAGTTCCCACCACCCGCACATAGTCATGGAATAAAAAGTAGTGTATGTGCTAATCCAGGCTATAATTTTTATCTCTATGTCAAACAAAAAATCTGTACAATCGTTTTTACTTGAAAAACTAACAAACATTCATCCAGATCCTCGAATTTACTGAAGCAAAACCGCTGTCAAACCGGAGACATTGAAAAAAATTAGATTATATTTTAGACTTTATTCTATATTCTATATATACTTTTAAGGTCCAAAATTCAATTTAAAAAAATTCGTTACACTGTTTCATTATCTCGCCAAAAAGCCGTTTAAGTTTGGATTTTAATGTCATTGATTTAAAGTCTAAAATTAAATGGATTTTTAGCAGCATCTGTGGTATGGCGTGGTTTTATTTTAGCAGAATCGAGGCCCAGTTATCCGTCCTCATAAACTTTCATATTATTATTAGCTTGTTACATATAAAATTGCCTTTTTTTTTGAAGAAATTGGAGGAAACCCAATTTTCAGTAGTAACATTTTTGAATTTTGTTAGGAATAACAAATCCAAATTTTATGTTTTTTTATGCATGAGACAACATTAAGCTAACAAACACTTTTATTACATTTTTGAAAAGTAACAGCTGTAAAAACGTAATACGAAATTAATCATCAAAATGGATAACATTTAGGAAGCACTGCTTTTGAAGATCGAATTTAATTACCAATAAAAACAAAAATTAATACAGATTTGAAAAATCTTGAAATTAACTTTCAAACAATATGTAAATAATGAAAATAGCTATTAAATTACAGGAATAACGAACTCATGAATCTGTAAGAAAATTTCGGCAATTTCATAGGTAGGACCTATTATTATCAGCAGGATATTATATACATTTTTTTTCAACGTGTCAAATGTTTTTAATTCAAAGCGGAAGAGCAACACGCTGTTTTTACTTTTGCGGCTAAACTCAAACTCAATGCAGTCAAACGAGCGAAGATCCTTCACGGCGACCTAGAAAACGTCAAAGGGTAAGATTTGGTGACGAGCTCACATTCTGTTGGATATTAATGAATACATACGCACATACATTCACGCTTATATGCCCCAAAGGAGTAGACAGTGGTTAACACATCTCAACACCCATATTTTGCTCCCTAATTATGAGTTGTGTATTCAGTACTTTGCTACTTTCAATAGGCAGACTCCCGCTCGCATATAAACCATTCTGGTTTAAGCGGGTGGTTTATGTTAAATGAATGTATTTATGTAATGATTTGAACAATAAATAAAAAAAAATTGTATGCACTAGATATTCTATTGAGGTGTCTTTTGCCCAAAAGTAAATATAATAGCCCTTGACAAAGTGCTTACATGGCGGCAATTGGCTCATCTCTTATTAGGGACTGAAAAACATAGTTGGCAAAATCTGTCTACTTTTTAAATCCATCTTTGGAAAGTCTGTGTATTATTAATAGTTTTAATGTAGCGTAAACTATATTACGTAATTAAATTTCATATTTGTATGTAAGAACTTATTCGCATTATTACTATAAAACCAAATTTGATAATATTACTATAGAGATTACTCCTTAAGTACATATGCGGTATAATGCCTCCTTTACGCCATTTAAACCTTCGAACTTATTAGACGAAATTGTTATGCTTAGTAATAATTACTATCGTTATCATTGTTTTGAGTTTAATACAGAATGGAACATTTAATTACGTAGATTATGTAAACTGAATGTACAATACACTACAACCTCGATTGTACATACCATTTTAGTACCTATTATTCAATAAAAAAAATAGCTTCATGCGTCGAGAACGTGATCAAGATCGGGTTTGAGTTTGTAGTGAGAGTGAAACCAGTGCTAGTGCAGATACCTGTAGTAAAATAACTTGAAAGAGGGTAGATCGATACATTTACTCCTAAAAAACTTTTTCTCTTTTCACCGCCAATACTCCAGTTACTCCGTGATCCAGGGTGCTTGCAACAGCGCCGAAATATCCGTAACTGAAAACAATACAACATGGTTAATATATCGATTGCTTTGATACTGAAATTATATAAACATCCCAATAAAAAAAAACTCGATTAAAAAGGTTCGGGAGACGGTTTATGCGTTTGGAGTGAGATAATGTTTTTTATCCAAAACTGCTAGTCCAATTTTAATGCAGTTTCCATTTATAAGTTAGGATTTGATTGGCGCATGTTCTTAGATAGGTGTTACGGTGACAGCGCGATAGGGGGCACTGCAGTAAAAAAGATTTGTGCAAATTAATGTTACCTACCGTATCCGTGGGGATTTTGGTTTTGAATTTCATTTTTTTTTGCATGCGTAGGTAATACCTTTCTAAATATTACGTAAAACAAAAACTGCCTTAGATCACTGCATTAGATAGTCAATATTTTCCAGTCCAACGAGAGCCTTGTGCCTTGTTCGAGTTCAAACATAAAATTTACAGTGCAAAGCGGATATTGCCATTTTGAGGCGCGTTGAACCGTGCAATTGATGGAAAAAATAAACTCAGTTCATCCAGGCTTTCTTATGACCAAAACCACGGTAGCCTAGTGGTATGGGTAATGGACTGCTGAGACGAGGCCTCGGGTTCGATCCCAGGTTTTACCATGGCACACACCAATGACTTTTCGATACTTTTCGAAGTTATGTGTGTGTTAAGTGTGTGTTAAGTGCCCGGTTAATGGCAATAGGCTCGCCACCTATTACTGCTATATAGTGCTAGCACCTCTGCCAACCCCTTCGGGGATATAGGCGTGAGCTTATGTTATATTATGCTTTAAATTTTATGTGTTTATTTTAAATTCTTATGTGTTTGGGAATTGTATACTTTGGTTGTCAATTGATCTTCTTACATTAGGTTTAAATCACACATATAAACATCGCGTATATAGGCCTCTGTGGTGAAGCGGTAGATCATTCGACTCCTACGCAGAGGGTACGGGTTCGATTTCTGCCCAGTGCAAATATTTGTACGCATAAATAATGTCTATTTGCATTGGTCACGGTGTTTTCTATGTATATATTTACAAGAATAAAATCTAAGTATGTTCATCCGCATTCTAGATTTTACAACATAAACTAGTTAAGCTATGCTTATTATGAGTCTAGATAGCGTTGTGAAGAATGTTGTAGCACATTTATTTATTTATTTATCATAGACTTAGACCTAAATATGTTGAATATAAACATATTTTGACTAGTGACCTAAAGAATGGGGTTAGATTGGACTGAATGTGGAAAGTGGAGGATCGAAAGCAATGGCGCATATATGGAGAGGCATCTACAGCCAAATTTGTACAACAGGGTCGTACTTAATTCCACATTTTGAGTACTATACTTTTGGTCCCTAATGATAGAGAGTTTTTCCCACAACAAGCCACAGACTATGCCCTCACTGGGAAAATTGGGAATTCATTTTGAAGGGTAAGGTAATAGAGATACCAGACTTAATTCCATTCAATTGATCACTTTATAATTAATGTGATAAAAAAAACACACAAAACAACCTCCAATATTTTTTTAAAATAATTGTGCCCTAACCTAGTAATGTTTAATATATACTTCTTAAATTGATCTACTAGTCAAACTCTTTGATTTGATACACATATTGAGGGATACGCCATTTTATGAAGGCAGCCATCTTGAATTTGAAATTTATCATAGTGGATGGTATTTTACTTGTCAAGATCTTTCATTTGATACCCATATTAAGAAAGTTGAAAAAAATATGTACTCTGTCATCTTGAACCGATTTTTTTTTTCAAACATAGCTACAAACACTCCCGACTAATATACCTTTCCAACAAAGAAAACCAAATCCAAATCGGTTCATCCATTCAGGAGCTACACATAAACACACACACAGGCACTTCAACCTTATAACACCCCGTCATTTTCAAATAAAATTTTAAAAATATGTTTTATGAAATGGAATTAAAAACCAGAACGTTCATCAGAATCATTTACTGAAGATATAAAGTATACGAATTATTTAACATCATTGGTGGTAGCGATTAATTCAACCACATTATTTAACCTCCTTTGTCTGTGAGTTACAGAATTACCTTCAATCTTGGACGTCTAAATCTTCACCAATGTCATTTTAACTTCCCTTAATTACGTGATTAATCTTATTTTTATCCTCACATAATTGTTGAGCTCTTTCATCTCTATTCACAATATTTCCCCAGATTACAGGCCTGGGGCTCATTGAAACGTAATGAGTGTAATTAGATCATTCACGCGCCATCAAGCTCCTTTATCAACGGGGAACTACGGTGGCAAGATCATTATGATTTTTTCTTTTACATTATACGATGAAGTGAGGTATTTTAACCCCCGGTGCAAAAACGACGGGGTGTTATAAGTTTGACGTGTCTCACTGTGTGTGCGTGTATATATGTGTGTGTGTATGTGTGTGTGGCATCGTCGCGCCTGAACGGTTGGATTTAGTTTATTTTATTTGAAAGATAATTATATCAGTCGGGAGTATTCTTAGCTATGTTTGACAAAAAATCAGTCCAAGATGGCCGCCGCCACAAAATGATGGAGCACATATTTTTCCGCAAATCTCTCGTTATGGATATCAAATGTCTTGAGTCTTGAGTAGTAAAATAATACACTTTGACAAATTTCAAATCCAAGATGGCCACCACCACCAAAATTGCAAATTACATTTTTTTATTCACTATTCCCTCAATCCCATATTGAATCGAAGAGCTTAACTAGTAGATAAATTTAAAAAGGTAAAATAAAAATTAAATTAAGAATTAAAAAATACCCCGTCACAGAAAACAGCCTCTAAAAATTTGAAAATACACAATTTATTTTCAACTTTTTAAATGTTGTTTTTTTGACGGGGATTTTTTAAATTTTTAATCTACTAGTTGACACTGCAATCTTTGTTTTATGGCTATTAAAAATGGGGGTGGTACCAGAAGGGTGTAAATTTAGCGTTGTATATACTTTTCAATGCTAAAATCAAAATGAAGTATGAATGAAAAAAAATACCAAAATGAATGACGAAAAAAAAACTGGGAAGAAAAGGGAGCCTTTATGACGAAGGGGCTTTAAAAATCTTTACGACCGATTTTTAGACCTACCAAATATGAACAAAAATTTCATAGTGGGTGAACTGCATTCACATCGGTAGTGTCAGGCTTCAAACCTGGGACCTCTCGATCTCAAGGCCGATTCCTTAACCACTAAGCTAACAACGCTTTAATCTATCAAGCCGGGGAGTTTGCAGACATGTGTGTATTTATCGCAGGTTTATAAGTGCCCGGTTAATGGCAATAGGCTCGCCACCTATTACATTGGGACCTAAACATAAACTGGCGAAATGTGGGTGCTAGCACCTCTGCCTACCCCTCCGGGGATATAGGCGTGAGTTTATGTTTTGTTATGTTATAAACCTTTTCGTACACTAGTCTGACTCACAATTGGCGGATACAAAACTCTAATAAAATAAAATACTGTCTTTTCCAAATAAAAAATTTGAAGTAAAGAAACGAAGTGGCTTTCGTAATATGATACTGATACTTACTTAAGGGCTTTCGTATAATCTTGTTATACATTATTAAAAGATGAGAGAAAATGATAATAAGATAAAGCTACATTTGGACGTTATTAAAAAAATGGTAAATTGGACGACTAAATTCGAAGGAAACTATGTGGGAGTATATAGTAATGTACAATAGATTGCCATATTCCATAACCGGGAAGACTCCTGCAGAGTTATTCTTTCGTCGCCATTTTTGAGTCACGCTTTTTGTTAGAAATCAGTGTGATATTTACTCAAGAAATATTTTTTTTTTACCAAAATTTAAATTACTATTTAGTAAAAAAGATATAGGTACGCTTTGGGACTCATAGATTGTCAACGCTTTGCTCGCGTGGGTGTTTTTAAGGCGGTTTTTAATATTGATTTCTGAAAATAAATATAATTATTAAATATTCAACCATACTTAACCATAACTAGACAAAATTACGTTTACCTGTCATTTACAATTTGTTGCTCCAAATCAGATGCGTTTTTGTTATACCACCTTTTATAGGGACTTGTATTCTCTTTGACGTTTTATTTCATGTCACATGGGACAGCGGTCGAATGGTGTGAAAAGTATCCCCACCAATTTTCAGCCAAATCGTTCACACAGCCGTTCTTGACTTATAAATAGTGTAACTAGATAGTAGATATAGAGTAGATACTACAGCGGCTGCCGCCACAGTAGCCTCGTGGTTCCCGGCAGAGTAGAATTTGGACCACCCCATCTCTTCCCATGCAGTGTCGTACAAGGCGACTAAGGGATAGGGCTGTTTAGCATCTGACAGATATATACAAACCACACTCAGCGTCACATGCATGGCTTGAGTCTAAAATAGTACCCAACTATATATAATATATTTAGTATAACTATATGGATTTTATTTTACACTAAATTAAGATAATTAATCTACTTCTTAAATATAAATTTAGCATTTAATTCTAATTATATAAAATGTTGAACGTTTAAATTTAATTCAAGTACATCTTAGTCGTGATATCTAAAAGTAAAGTCAAGTTCGTTTAGCAAATTCATTCAGAGACAATGATGTCTGTTACAATAGTCCCCGCCATTTGCACAATGAAATGAATATAAATACCGCTAATTATACTCAGTTGTTTCATACTCAAGATTAGTATCTACATAGGTACGTACATATAATAACGCCTTTATCCCCGGGGGGTTAGGCAGAGGTGAAATATCACCCACAATTCACCAATCATTGAATTCAGTTCCACGTAATAGAGGGTGAGCCTATTGTTGTCTTCCGGGCACTATTTTTGACTCAAGCCATGTGACGCTGAGTCTGGGTTGTATATATATCTGTCTGATGTTAAACACCCCTAATCCTTAGTCGTCTTGTACGACACTGCATGGGAAGAGATGGGGTGGTCCAAATTCTACTCTGCCGGGTACCACGCAGCTTCTGTAGCGGTAGCGGTTGTAGTATCTATTTTAGAGCTAGTAAGGTATCCATACAGTTCGATTCATATGGGGCAATAGATAAACGAACAGTAAAATCTGTAAAATATTATGTTATTTTTTATTTTAATATATGCACTTAATACGACGTTTCATCAGCTTTCCAGAAGCACCCTGTTATGGGGAAGAGTCTGAAGAATCTATCATTGATATCTCACTTAAAGATAAGTATAGCTTGAAGTCAGATAAAAGCTTGTACTCTGAACATAACCGATTTCTATATTTATAGTTTTGATGGAAAGTAATTACCGTGGCAGGGAGTTCATTGCACAGCTTAAGTGTGCGTGTGATGAAGTTTCTTTCGTAATTTATATGGGGTTCTTCAAGAGAGGCATCAGAAGGTTTCTTCATGGTCGGCAGCGCGAGTGTGACACCCCTGGTATTTCATACGTCCATAGACCACGGTAACCGCTTCCCATCAGGTGGGCCGTGTGCTTGTCTGCCAACTAAGTGGTAGAAAAAAAAAACTGCACAGTTCGTACCGTCACAGTGTTTTCATTGTAGGCCAACAGTCCTAACTCTTGTAAAGAATGAAGAGAAAAACCAAATTAACGAATGAACTAGTAACAATACAATACAATATTAACCCTTGTAGCCTTTCTAACTAGTTCCATTTGTCGTTTCCTTGGTTTTCTTATATGGTTAATTCTATTGGTTCATTTCAACAGAATACTTTTTCCTTGATTCGCACCAGTACAAGTAATGAACCCAGTCATTTCGTTAGACTGGAATAGGTACATCTTCATTATTGCACCAATGCTGTTTAATACGTTGCTTTAATTGAAATATTATTGAATGTTCTAATTTAGAGCAATCTGATAAAAATAGGTACATATGAAATTGTTGTATTTTTTTAAGAAATTGGAGGAAACCCAATTTTCAGTACTTTTTTTTTTTTTTTTTACGTGCGCAAAATCCCCACGGATACCTCCCCACCGGACCCGGTGGAGGAGGTTATGTCGGACTCGAACCGACTAAAACGCACGCCGCCTGTGGGTCGTTTCGGTTGCCGAAGGTGAGGTTGACAGGCATATCCCTCGCACCCCGGCCGACCCAGGGCCATCTCTCACGATCTGGCCCTCTTCTCGAATTTTCAGTACTAATATTTTTGCATTTTTTAGGAATGTCAAATCCAAATTAAGCTAACAAACATTTTTATAATGTTTTAGAAAAGTGACAGCTGTGAACAAGTAATACGAAATTTATCATAAAAATGATTAGCATTTAGGAAGTACTGTTTTTGAAGATCGAATTTAATTTATGAAGCGGCCAATAAAAACTAAATTTAATACAGAGTTGTAAAACCTTGAACATAACTTTCAAACAAACTATAAATAATGGAATAGCTATTAAATTACAGTAATAACGAACTCATGAATCTGTAAGAAAATTTCGGCAATTTCATAATACTTTTTTTCAAAGATTTATAATAACCTAAACGCTATTAGAATACAGTACAACAATGCCTTCAGAGTGTTGCTGGGGCTCCCACGTTACTGCAGTGCATCAGGAATGTTTACCGAAGCGCGCACTGACTGTTTTGGCACCATCCTGCGAAAGAGGATGGCATCTATGATGCTCAGGGTGCGTGGGAGCGTCAACGGCATTCTGAAGGTCATCAGTGAGAAGCCGTGTTGCGCTATCATGGCGCATTGGGTGCGTATACATATGGATGTTCCCTGTGCGTCAGGAGGGCGGGGCCGGTATATGAACTGTCTTTTTTTTTTGGGATTTTGTGTTATTTTGTTACTAACATAGCTTTTAAGTGTGTACTACTAACATTGTTTATGGATCAAGGTCCGAAATAAAGTTTTATTATTATTATAAATAACTAATACTCCCTCTAACCCCTTCAACTAAGCTAAATTGCTTGGGCTAGGAGTGGGTTCACGTCGTCGGTAGTGTAATAGCCAATATTTGAACTCAGGACCTCTCGATCGTAAGGCCGACTCCTTACCCACTAAGCTACCAAAGCTTCAACTTTTTCTGTGGTGAATTGTTTGTGCTAAGAGTGGTTTCACGTCGGTAGTTTAACGGCCAGGATTTGAAAATTTTACTTGTAAGTGTGCGCTGTCACCTATCATACAGGATATTCGTTTATCTTTGATAATGTCTTTTGTGTAATTATACATAACTTAGTCATAATCTACCTGTAAATTTACCTGTGTTTTTTTTCTAGTGGTAGCCTAGTGGTATGGGTAATGGACTGCTGAGACGAGGTCTCGTGTTCGATCCCAGGTTTTACCGTGGCACACACCAATGACTTTTTGATGATTTTCGAAGTTGTGTTTGTGTATATCGCAGGTTTATAAGTACCCGGTTAATGGCAATAGGCTTGCCACCTATTACATTGGTACCTAAATATAAACTGGCAAAATGTGGGTGCTAGCACCTCTGCCTACCCCTTCGGGGATACAGGCGTAAGTTTATGTTATGTTTTTCTAAGATGTAAATATTTGTTTTTTTTTAATTTTGTTTAGTTGATGGTGTACCTACTACAAAGCTAGGTAAAAATAACCTATTATTTGACTTTTTTAAAACGATTATTTTAATTTTATTTTTATCCAAGGACAGTAAACTTTAATAATATATTTAAGTCGTCTATTACGTGGGAGAAAAAGAATTAAACCCGTCATTTAGAAAAGACACAAGTCCATTAGTTAAAACGAAAAAAATGTGACTCGTGTCCTTTTCGAAATGACGTCGAAAGATGGGATCAATTAGCTATGATAATTTAGGTGTTCATTTTATTGCGCTTCTGTCTTCACTTTCCAGAATTAACAGAGGCAAAGTATTACTCTATAACATATTAATGAATAATAATATCCATAAGATATAATACAATAACTCTGATGTTGGTGATAAGAATACAATAATGTTTACGGGAATTAGCGCGCTCATGATCGCGTTATTATTATATGAATCCTATTTTTTTAATATATATAAGTCCTATATAAAAAAAAGAATCATTATTGTGTATCATGAAACGCGAAAGTTTAAAAGTTAGTTTAGTTACAGGTTAGTTGACATGTGAGATACCAGGGAAGTCACACTCAAGCTGCCAACCCTACAATAATAGAGAGTTTCTGTGCCGTCAGTGTAGAAGACAAAGCAAGACAAGCCTTTAGTTTTCCCACTGACAGAACAAAATCTCTTCAGTGAGCTCTGACTACCCTACTCACCTCCGGATATACAACACACGGTTATTATGGCCGCGGTATTCTGTAGGGCGGAGGTACTTCCCCAGTCAGACTGCTCAGTTGGGCCGGGAATATCGTAACCTACCTCCTTGGACGGAACGAGGAAACCTCTAGAAGTATGACGCTGATGTATTCAGCAGTTTGAGGTTTAGGCGACTAATAAATTTCACCGCTACCTTCCATAACCAAAAACATAATCTTAAGGGCAGATTTCATTGTACACCCGCCTAAGGGCTGTGAATAATTCATTCCAAGCGAGCTCTTTGCTGAATAAACATTAACCTTTCAGTACTATACTTAAATAGAGAATTTATTTTCACCTTTTTCTATGTAATAGTCACTGACATTGGATCGCTGAGATTTTTCTACTCGTTTCTATCTCTGTAATATTATATTTCAATAGATTTTGTGGTTATATTGATTATATTACAGAAGTATAATATAAACTGAGCTTATTGAGTTTGACAGAATTGAATGTATGTCTGACTCTTTTTCTACTTAGGGCCTTATCATAGGCGGAACTGACGCGGAGAGGTGATGCCCCGGTAGCGCGGAGCCTCCACCGCGGTTGCGTTGCGTCTCTGCCGCGGTTGCACAGCCGTGAAGTCGCGGATTTGTAGTAAGTTTACGATGTACTGAAAATGCACTCAGTAACAAAATGGATTCCGGCGAGGAAACACTGTTATTGGATTTGTTAATGCAAAGACGCCAGACAAGGAAACGAAAGCATTGACGAATTTCTAAATATCCATTTCAAATGGAAGAGAGCGATTACTTTCTGTTGTTTTGCAAACGAATATACGAATCCATTTTGTTGGTGAGTGTATTGTCAGTATATCGTAAACTCACTATAAATCCGTGACCGCTGAGCAACCACGGCGGAGGAGCCGCGCAACCGCTGCGTTCTGCTCCGCAATAGCTCTGCCCCGAAACCGCTGGCATGATAAGGTCCTAAGACAAAAATGTTGGTTTTGTCAAAACTCGATCTTAGAGTAACAAGACAGTGGTTTTAGTCAGTTAGAATCAGACGGCGGAGAGGTGGTGAATAACCACGAGAAAAAAATAAAAATACGATAGAATTGTTACGAGTATCATAATGATATCCTAGATAATAGATAGAAAGGGATGGATTTTTTTTTTATACCTCTTAGTTGGCAGACAAGCACACGGCCCACCTGATGGAAAGTGGTTACCGTGACCTATGGACGTCTGTAACACCAGAGGAGTCACAGTCGCGCTGCCAACCCTGTAAGTACAGAGTTTCTGTGCCGTCAGCAGAAGACAAAGCAGGACAAGCCTTTAGTCTTCCCACTGACAGCACAAATTCTCCAGTGAGCTCTGGCTACCCTACTCACCGCTGGGATTCTGAATGTATGATTAAAGAAGTCAGAAAATGTACCAATCCACAGAAAACCCTACTTGAACTACAAAATAATTCAGTCTTATTCAAAAAAACTACAGATTACAAAATCCAATGCAAATTCCGCACGATTCCAAAAAATAGATCTCAAATTCGCATCGCAACCTGCCGGTCGTAATATAATAACGATAACTCAAACCCGACGCCTATAAAACCCTGGCAGCTATTCATCTGAAGGCTGAACTGGAATACCAAATCACTATAAAGAGAGCTTTTTAGTCCTTATTTTCATCATCAACTTCAAAGCGATATCATAGATACGACTCAAGTTTGTAAGTACATCTGAGTCGTGAGGTTCGTTTATTGTTGTTGATTGGCCTGTATACTTTTCCAGAAGCGACTGCACTCTGATTTTGAAAACCACTGTTGGAATCGAATAAAAGCTTCAGAATAACTCACGCAGTCGTCAACAGTAATGCTAGACCAACCAAAAAACCTTGGTCCCTCGTGTAAGCCTTGCAACTATACGTACGAGTCCATCCAAATCTAATCAGACACAGAAAAAATACATCCTTTATACCGCTAAAGGCTTTTTTAGACCAACAGCGAAAAAGAAGAGATTTTGATCACGTGAAATCCACAACCACGCTGGACATTCGATTACTGTGAGCTTAAGCTTGCACACTACAAAACTATTCAAAGCTCGCGCCAAGTATGTGGACACCATTACTTGCTTTTAATGACTTGACAACAAACTTACATAGATACGATCTATCTAGAGTAAGGCCTTTTCACACTATCCGGTTCAATATCGGTGACGGACGACGATAGCCGATATCCGATAGCCGATATCCGATAGCCGATATCCGATAGCCGATATCCGATATCCGATAGCCGATATCCGATATCCGATAGCCGATATCCGATAGCCGATATCCAATAGCCGACACAAAATTTAACCATAAGTTCAACCACAGACTCTTAAGAAATCAGTACCATTGAATATGATATGACATTTGCTTTTATTATTTTATTGTTATGATGTCTCATTGACATTGATATCCGATTTTGGGTGAACACAGCAGTGTCAACTCCGATATCAGATATCGGGCCAGATAATGTGAAAGAGGAAGTAGAAGTAGTTACCGTGGCCTATGGACGTTTGTAACATCAGAGGAGTCACAGTCGCGCTGCCAACCCTGTAAGTACAGAGTTTCTGTGCCGTCAGTAGAAGACAAAGTGGAACAAGTCTTTAGTCTTCCCATTGACAGCACAAATTCTCCAGTGAGCTCTGGCTACCCTACTCACCGCTGGGAACACAACACGAAGTTATTATAGCCGCTGTATTCTGTAGGGCGGAGGTACTTCCCCAGTCGGACTGCTCAATTGGGCGGAAATACCGCCGTGTCCTACCTCCTGTAACAGATCCATATTTCATATATTTTACTTGCTTTTAGTATTAAAGTTATCGTGATATTTACCATGTTGTATTGTTCTGAGTTTTCGATATTTCGGCGCTGTTGCAAGCACCATAATTACGGAGGAACTGGAGTATATTGGCGGTGAACAATGAAAAAGATTTTGCGAAAACAACCGGGGACAAGTCTAAACACAATCACGAGTGGATATAGTAAGCATTGTACGTCGTGAACGTGATCGAGATCGGGTTCGAGTTTGTAGTGAGCGTAAAACCAGTGGTAGTGAAGATACGCGTAGCAAAAGAACTCGAAAGAGGGTATATCAATATATTTACTCCACAAAAACTTTTTCATTGTTCACCGCCAATACTCCATTTCCTCCGTGATCGATATATCGATATCGGAAACTAGTTATAGTTTAAATATCTATATTTTACTTCCTGTTGGCTATCGGATGTCGGATATATGAGCCAAAACCGATATCGGATCGGATAATGGGAAACGCTCTAAAGGTAAAATCGAGTTTAAAATTGGAATATCATGATAAAAAGTTGATAGAATATAACGTACATAGATAGGTACATATATTTACGACTTTATCCCTCAGTTACAACATCCCACTATCTGCTTCCTCTACTATCATCAAATATCTCTTGCAAACCTACCAGTATTGAGTACTTCTGACCTACCCTTTCTTAAATACATTATCAATTTTATCAGTGATGTTCTGTCATGCACTCTGTAGTTATTCTCTATCATTATTTTTATATACAGTTATCGTCAATATATGACGTCACCTCGCCTGATTGCAAGCTAAAAGTGATATGTCAGGAATGAGGGTTACCATTGTAGGGATCAATAATTTGACAATTCTGACTTTTATCTTGACTGTAGGCAGAACGAAATTCGTGTGTGGATAAATTGTTTTAGGTCTCTCATCCGGGTCATCATCTGATGCGGCAACAATTTAAATAAAAAATATACTGTTAAAACAGGTTATCGCTTCTTGGCAAAAGTTATAAAATTAGTAAAGTGCTATTTCTGTTTATATTGGAGAATGGCTTCTCTCGAGTATTTTCAAGGCAGATTACAACACCTCTGAAAATCTCTCTCATAATATTATAATTAAAACTAGCTTTTGCCCGCGGCTCCGCCCGCGTGGATGTCGGTTCCCAGGGTGGACAACCCTTATCACTAAGGGGTATGAAAAATAGATGTTGGCCGATTCTCAGACCCACAAAATTTCATGAGAATTGGTCAAGCCGTTTCGGATGAGTACGGGAACGAACATTGTGACACGAGAATTTTATACATAAAATAATTACCGGCTGAAATTAGCACTATTACGCACCTGAATTGGGCCTCCGATAAATCTTCATAACATATGGGATCTCTAATAATCCAGGTGAATTCTATCATATATCACTAGGCAAGCAAATAGGTTATGTCACTGAGATAGTAGAACGGTTAATATTTTGGCTACACACTAGAATTAAGATTACGATCGGCTCTGAAATACCTTCAGGTAATAATGGCTTAAGATTCTGCCTAAGATCGACTGTCCCTCATACACGTTAAGTAATAAGAAATAAGACACATTCTGTTTTACATAACATGATCGTAATAGTTATATGTATTAACTAAACTAAGACGTTTCTATAGTGAATTAAACCAATAAAAAAATAAAAACTGTCTTAATATTCTTTCGGTTTATGAATGACAAATGGCAGTTAGATTTTTTTAATAACTTTTTTTTTATACCACTTAGTTGGTAGACAAGCACACGGCCCACCTGATGGAAAGTGATTACCGTGGCCTATGGACGTTTGTAACACCAGAGGAGTCACAGTTGCGCTGCCAACCCTGTAAGTAGAGTCTCTGTGCCGTCAGTTTAGAAGACAAAGCAGGACAAGCCTTTAGTCTTCCCAATGACAGCACTAATTCTCCAGTGAGCTCTGGCTACCCTACTCACCGCTGGGAACACAATACGAAGTTATTAAAACCGCGGTATTCTGTAGGGCGGAGGTACTTTCCCAGTCGGACTGCTCAATTGTGCGGATATACCGCCGTGTCCTACCTCCTAAAACTTATTTTAATTCAGACTTTTTAGTTATGATATGATTGATATAAACTCCTTTCATTTTGATCTGATGTTGAAATCAACAAGTGTGTATTTAAATTTATAGGGTAGGGTCCCTATAAATTTAAATACACACTTGTTGATTACTAGCATTTTAGCACTAAAAATACACAGCATAGTTTTTGTTGCCATTTTATGTACCCTATGACACTCGGGCGATGGATACCTTTCATTTGAGACTCCATTTGTCGAAATGCGTTCAGCAGTTAGGCCTGTGTAATTAAATAAATAAAACATTACCCTCACTGGCGCAGTCGGGTTAAAAAGTAAACTAGTTAGCAAATTTATATGTATTTAGTTGCACCTGACGTTGTAATTTATAAAATCAAATAAATATTTTGTATCTTGTAGTCTATTGAGAATCGGGATTAATGGCGCACATTATAAGAGGTGTATGTCCAGCAGTGGACTGCAATAAACTTATTGATTGATTGCTTGATTGAGTCTAGTTCTAGGAGGTAGGACACGACCGTTTTCCCGTCCAAATTGAGCAGTCCGACTGGGGAAGTCCCTCCACTCCACAGAATACTACGGCTATAATAACTTCGTGTTGTGTTCCCGGAGGTGAGTAGGGTAGCCAGAGCTCACTGGAGAGTTTTTGTGTTATCAGTGGGAAGACCAAAGGCTTGTCCTGATTTTGTGTTCTGAAATGAAGGCACTTAAAATCTCTGTTCTTACAGGGTCGGCAGCACAGATGTGACTCCACTGGTGTTACACACGTTCATAGGCCACGGTAATCACTTTCCATCAGGTGGGCCGTGTGCTTGTCTGCCACCTAAGTTGTATAAAAAAAATACAGTTTTTCAACAGTAGATGTACTGTTTTGTTACCACTAATACTGTTATTTTGCTGATACGGGCACCTATGAAATGTACCTGTATCACCTCATTCATATTAAGACATTTAGATTATGTAATTAGCCTTTTACTTCAATTACACATACAGTAATATAATATAATAATAATAATAATAATAAGCCCTTTATTCAGACCAACTTAAAATCTATTTACAAAGTATTATGAACTATTTTATTTTGTTAAACTAATCTTAGTCTATTTTCTAATATTTCCTAACTTTTTGTAGGTCTGTTTGCCAATCGGCAAAGGCCTCCTCCAACCTTTTCCATTCTCGCCGTTCTTGAGCCACCCTATTCCAGGTTACACCTGCTACTTGTCGGATGTCATCATCCCATTTTTTCTCTGGTCTACCTCTTTTTCTTTTACTTTCTCCAGGGTACCATCTTGTGACAATTTTGCTCCATTTCTCTTCGCCTCTTATCATATGCCCTGCCCACCGCCATTTGAGTCTTCTGATTTTGGATGTTATATCTATAACATTTGTCTTTTTCCTGATGGTATGGTTTTTTACTCGGTCCGTTTTTTTTACGTTCAGCATACTCCTTTCCATGGCATGTTGGCAGGTTTCCAGTTTTCTTGTCGTATTTTGTGTTAGAGCCCATGTTTGGCTGCCATACGTTAAGACTGGTAGTACGCAGGTGTTGAACAATTTTGTCTTTAAATTGATGTGAAGTGTCTTGTCCTTCATGATCTCCTTCAGACTCCAGTATCTCTTCCAGCTATTTATTATTCTTCTCTCCACTTCCTTACATATGGGGTTCTCTTGTGTTATTAGCTGTCCTAGATATACGTATTCGTCCGTGTATTCGATTTGGTTATTACCTAGATGTATGATGGATTTCTTCCCGTTTGTCATAACCTTTGTTTTCTCCGGGTTCAACTTTAAGCCTGTCTTCTCGCTTTCATTTGCTAGTTCGTATATCATTTGTTGTATGTTTTCCGGTGTTTCAGCAAACAACACAATATCATCTGCAAACCTCAAGTGTGTGAGAGAGGTACCGTCGACATTGATTCCAAGATTTTCCCAGTTAAGACCCCTAAAGATTGTTTCGAGAACCGCTGAAAATAGTTTTGGGGATAGTGGGTCGCCTTGTCTAACACCTCTTTGTATTCTAAATGGGTTTCCTTTCTTTTCTAGTTGTATTTTCGCAGTACTGTGGCTGTAAACATTTTTTATTAGCCGGATATATTTTTGTTCGATTCCTTGTTCTTTCAGGGACTTCCATATGTTTTCGTGATATAAAGAGTCGAATGCTTTGGTGTAGTCGATGAAAGCGATGTAGTACTGGCGCTGGTAGGCTTTGTACTTGTCTAAGACCTGGCGGACTACATGAATGTGGTCGATCACCGAGAATCCTTTCCGAAAACCTGCCTGCTCGATGGGTTGGTGTTCGTCCAGGGTTCCTTCGATCCGTTTTAAAAGTGTCTTTGCGAATATCTTATAGATATTAGACATGAGACTGATTGGGCGAAAATTCCGGATGTCGTGTTTGTCCCCTTTTTTATATAGAAGGATAATGTTTGATTCCGTCCATTGCCGTGGTATAGTTTCTGTCTCTAAGATATTGTTAAACATTTCCGTGAGGATCGGTGTGATAACCTGCGTATTTTGTACTAAAATCTCATTGTTTATACCATCGGGTCCTGGTGCTTTGTCTTTCCGTTGTGTGTCTATTGCTCTCTATACTTCTGCGTGTAGGAATTTGGGAGTAGCTGAGGTCTCTTCTAAATTTGTTTCTTCAGATGAGGTGTGGTTGTATGCATACAGTTCCTTGTAATAGGATGTTGCAATATCCAATATATCTTTTCTACCGTGGTTCCAGTCTCCTCTTTTGTTTCTCATTTTTACTACCCAGTCTATAGATTTTGTTAATTCTTTATATGCTTTTCTGACTCCACCCGTTTTTATTACATGTCTTTCGATGATCTCCATTCTATTTCTATTCCTATCTAATCTTAAGTTTTTCTTTATTTCTTTGTTAATTTCAGTTAGTTGTTTCCTTCTATCTTTTGAGACTTTTGAGTGAATTAAATGGCGCCTTTGTTCTAGTAACTGTATAGTGGTGGTTGTAAGCCATTGTTTGTGTTCTCTAGTGGTATTTGCAGCGAGTTTTGTTTCAGTTTTAATAATATTTTCCATCCAGTTGTATTTTTCTTGTATGGTTAGGTTATGTGTGTTTTCGCTATAGTTTGCGAGTTTGTCTTCCAGTCTAATTCTTAGTTGTTCCATTTGGTGGTTTCCGAGCTTTAGGTTTGGTGGTTCTTGTCTTGGTTTACTTGGTTGTGTTGTTTTTAATTCTGCTCTAATCAGTTTATGGTTGGTGTTGAAGTTGAATTGGTTGATAATGTTGAAGTTGCTGAAGTAGCTGGTTTTGTTAGTCATAAAGAAATCGATTTCATTTTTTGTGTTCCCGTCTGGTGAGATCCAGGTCCACATCCTTTTTTTATTTTTTTTGTATATGGTATTTAAAATGGTAAGCTTGTTTTCTAGTGTGAAGTTCATTAATTTTTCCCCGTTCCTGTTTCTGGTTTTGTTGCAGTAAGTAAAAGGTCCCAGTGTGTTTTCTTCTGGCCTTTTGGCTCCAATTTGCCCATTGAAGTCTCCCATTACTATTATGTTTTTGTGTGCTTGATCTCGAATAACTTTATTTAATTCAAAGTAAAAGGTGTCTATTGTTTCTAGGTCTGACTGTTCTGTAGGTGAGTATATTTGTATGATAGACCATGGGTCTTGGTATCCGGGCAGTTTTAAATTCATCATTGCTATGCGCTCCGAGATGCCCATGAACCCTGCTATACAATCTGTTAGATGTTTCTTTACAATAAAACCGACCCCATGTTGTCCGGGGGTGGTCCCTATATGGTATAATAAGTAATCCTGGTACGAAACAATTCTTTCTCCCAGCCTTCTCACTTCACTAAGGCCAACAATATCCCATTTGATTTTTTCTAGAGCGTATGTTAATTCTGTTAAGTTTTCTTCATTTTTTAAAGTAAGGGTGTTCAATGCAGCAATATATATTTTTCTGTTTCTTCTGTTACTTTTTTGTAGTATTGGAGGGTTGTGGTCTTCATCCCCCACGAGGACCAGTCGGCTTGGGGGAGATTGTGGTGTTGTACTCTGTTGGTTTTCGTGTTTTGTTTCGGTTTCCGGTGGTCCGAATGTTGATTGCTATTTGTTTTTGTGTGTGGAAATATTCGTAAGAGAGTTGGATTTTATTCTCATGGCATCAAAGGCGTTTGTTCTGTTGTTTTTTAGGGAGCTCAGCGTTTGTTGTTTTTTGGTCTGAGTATTTGACAGTGAAGGTGGTGAGGTAGATGGTTGCCTTTTCCTTTTTTCATTGTTGGTGTTAGGTATTTTGATTATTATTTTAACATATTTTAGAAAGGCTATGTTTCCTTTTTTCCTTTCCTCTAGTAGTTGCGGTTGTAGAGCTTTCCTTTTCTCCAGAACTTCTTTCGAATAGTCTTCCGATATATAGATTCCATTTAGTTTCTTGCTGTTTTTCATAATCTCATGCTTCTTCAATTCGCTTAGAAGGGAAAATAATACAGGCCTTGGTTTATTTTGGGATATTTGTTTTCCTAAGCGATATAATTTATTTACTTCGTTTTCCACCAAATTAATGTTTAAGTCGATTCTAAGCTTCTCTTTTATATTCTGGAATAGCTCATTTGTTGAGATTTCTCCCTCTTCTAGTCCGTGAATAATTAGGTTGTTATTTTTCTTTTCCCTTTTCAAATGTTCTATCTCTTTCTCTAAATTGCCGACTTTTTCTTTTAGTTTTTCATTTTCTTCTTTAATAGGCATTAATTTTTCATCCAACCGGTCCATGATATTTTTTGTGATTGATTCTGTTAGTTCAGTTGTCTGGTTTTTCATTTCCTATTTCATTTTTTCAAATAGTATTTCAAATTGTTCCTCCATGCTGATTGAACAAGAAGCGTGGAATGGAACGTAGTAGTTTGTAGTAACTTTTTGTTTTCTTTTACTGGCAACACCGAACTATGTGACAGTTACAGTGTCATCCGTGACATTGACATTTGAGGTAACGTGAAAGTGAGTTTGTTGAAATACAATATGGCTCTTAATTAATGTGCTAACCTCAATATGTTGTTGTTGATCTTCGACTTGAATTTGTAGAATAGATGTAGTGAAAATTCGGTGAGTTATTTCTTCCTGAGTACCGAGGCACTTGTAGTGTTGTTTTTCGCTCTGTTTCTGTTCGGATGCGCCGTATAACTATTTTTAAGTGTGATTTTCACGAGATATATGATCACTACAGTGTTCGCACTTTGACAGCCGGAACCGGAACCCATACAGTGCTGTTAGCAAATAATAAACTGTTAGCAATAAATATTTTTTAATGTAATTTAAACTTTTATTTTTCTTTCTGTGTGCTTCAATAACTTAACTAATTCAGAATATACCATCTTCTACAGCAAAATAGATAACAATATTATTATATTACAATATGACAAATTCCAACAAAATATTGCCACCATAATTTATTGATTGCGGAGAACTTTCTCTATTATCTAGTTAAGGTGGTCGTTTCTCATGCAGGCCGTTACAGGGACATTAGGGATACCATGATATATCTTCGGCTATCGTCGGTCGAGATAAAAATGTTGTTAATAGAAATAATGTGTCGAAAAACTGGCCGTATTCCCTTATCAGGGATAATTTGGTGGCGTTCCGGAGATAATTATTTTGAGGAAGATTATAATTAGTCTATTTTAAAATTTTATGATTATGAATTTGTGCCGTTTGGGGTCGAAACATTTGGGCCTTGGGGTCCAAGCGCCCACAATCTCTTTGAGATTGCGAAGCGTATGGACGACGCTTCTCGTGACCAGAAGGCTGGCCTTTTCTTAGGTCAGAGAATAAGCATTACCATACAATGCTGCTCGTCTTCTGGGTACGCTACTACAAGAAGCATGCGATGCGATATATATATACATTAATCAAAAATAATAATTATATAAATACGTCTCGGAATTCCTCCGCATCGCATATATATATATATATATATATATATATATATATATATATTATAATAGATTTTAAATTAGTTAGTTTTATATCTTAATTTAACTGAATTTTATTTTATACGAATTGTACAATACTTATTGATTTTAAAAACTTACTTTTAAAAAGTTAAAATTAAAAATTTATAATTTCTGGTCGGCTTTATATTACACTACAACATGGTAAATATCCCGATTACTAACTAACTAATGTGAGTGACCATGACAGTTTAAATACTTTATACTTAGTTCGTGTTCCTCACACCTGAGTATATACTCGTAGGTGTCTACCTGGTCATGTAAAGTACTCGATTGAATGACAACAAGACCCTTATTACGTAAGTGTATGGGGCCACATCATATCTTCCAATTCATTTGCAAACCGGGTACCTGCTAATTAACAGACATGTTCTGTCACAGGATTTCCTCTCGTTTATAAGGTCAAGTAGTAGTCTCTAACATTAAAAGTCGTAGAAGTCGAACTTAAAGATAAGAAAGAAGTAAGCGGTTTTCCGACTCCGAGGTGCAAGCCTTGACTTTAAGGACTACGCTTAGACGATGACGAAGACCCTAATTACATAGGTACCTACATACATATAATCACGCCCAAAGGGTTAGGCAGAGGTGAATTAACACGCACGTAATAGGGGTGAGCCTATCGCCGTTTCCCAGGCACTATTATTGACTCGAGCCATGCATTTGAGGCAGATTCTGAGCTGTTTAAATGTATTTGATGTTAAACAGCCTTATCCTTTAGTCGCCTTGTACGACACCGCATGGGAAGAGATGGGGCGGTCCAAATTCTACTATGCTGGAAACCATACATTATATTTCATTATACAATTACATGAGCTAAAAACATAATAGTCAAAATATAAGTATTAATACATCTGTACCCTTTTGTCAGTTGCAAAAAATCTCATTGATTTACACCATCAAAGATTTTGTTTAATCGGGAGGACGATACAGATCAAGCATTATTTGTCCCAACAGCCATGGAGCTGGTGCTAAACGGGGATTAAGAGCGAGGATTAAGTATCATTTGTATTGGCAGGTTCAGAGCTGTTGTTTAACGAGGTGACGAGGGTCAAGTACCGTGCCAGCAGATATATTGTTGATGATTATAATTATAATAATTGTAGGTATCAAAAAGCGAATGTCCAAACAAAGAACGAATTAAAAAGCAAAAATTTATAGCCGGTGTCGTTTTGAGCTGAAGCCGACCGAAATGGTGGCGACTATGGACGCTCTTTACTACGTATAGTCATAGGATTTATGGTAAGTCTTAGTAGATCAATTAAAAAGTGTAAAATCAAAATGAAATTAAGAATTTAATAAACCCGCGTCACAAAAAACAACCACCAAAATGTTGAAAATACATTGTGTTAGTTAGCCCTTTAACTTTGATATACTTAGTAATATATTGGATCGTGTCGATAATATGATGGAGTGCTTTACCAGTTAGGGTCGCCTTTAAGGTGGCTGTTTTTTGTAACGGGGGTTTTTTAATTTAATTATGGGTAGTAGTGTAAAAATCAATTCACATGCGCATTCGATTCGCAATGTAATCATTTTAAAATAATATCTATTGAGTTTTGTGTTATCATTTTTTTTTATATTTATTTATTCTTTATTGTACACTTACAAATAAGTGAAATGTTATGTACAAAGGCGAGCTTAACTCAATGTTGAGTTTTCTTCCAACAAACCCGGGAGTGCACAGAGGAAATAATTAATAATATAGAATTCATTAATTTTACTTTGGTTTCATTCCTTTTGATACACTTAATAGCAATTCGTTTAATACACTAATATTGGATATATTGATAACATCCGTACTAATATTGGGAATGTGAAACTAAATACATGTGTCTATAAAAAATTTACACATAAACAAGTTTAAAAAAAGCTAATCCTTTAATTATTATTGTTAGAATACAGAATACCGTGGTTATAATAACTTTGTGTTGTGTTCCCAGCGGTGAGTAGGGTAGCCAGAGCTCACTGGAGAATTTGTGCTGTCAATGGGATGACTAAAGGCTTGTCCTGCTTTGTCCTCTACACTGATGGCACAAAGACTCTGTGCTTACAGGGTCGGCAGCGCGAGTGTGGCTTCTCTGGTGTTACATACGTCCATAGGCCACGGTAACCACTATCTATCAGGTGGGCTGTGTGCCCATGAAATATTGCCATGTAATTATTTGTTAAACATTAAATTGCCAAAAGTATTATTGCTAACTGCAAAATTGCGAAAAGTTGTTTTGCTAAATGTTTTCTTGCCAAAGTATGTTCTTGGGGAACATACTTTGGCATGTGACACTTTGGGGAGCGTTTTTTGCCAAACATTAATAAACCGATATATACAGCCCAGATTCAGCCTCAGATGCATGGCGCGAGTCAACAATAGCATTTAGCAGCGGAATACGGCAATAGGCTTACGTGGGATCAAATACAATGATTGGTGAAATGTGAGTGTTAATTCACCTCTGTCTAATTACCCTGCTGTCTGTATTTATCAAGAGAAGTGAGACCCGGTTTTTCAGACGTTAATCTATGATGGTTTATTCATCTTCAATCTATCTATCTATCTTTATAAGTCTAAAACATAGTCCAACTACCATACATCACCGCCCTATTGTCGGTACGCGTCCATTTCATTCGATCTATTCACGCGTTGGGTGACGTATATAGGACAAAAAATTTAGTTCTCACGCCTCCACAGTTACTATCGATGGAATATTTACTGCTATCCGTTTTAGTAGCAACAGCAGTTACGCTGATTTCCCTTGTGAACCGTAACTTTTATCGACAGGAATTACGTCGACTAATTTAATTGGGGCAACTTCGATATTTAAATTTTAAGTTTGTTTAAGTAAAAGTCCCGGCAATATTATTTCTGACAGCATCAGTGTTGTAAGGAACTTAGAAAAAATATAAGCATCTAATTTTAACAAGTTTTTAATATGCAATGTTTCAGTAAGTACAATGATTTTTGTCCAAGATTTTAATCAATTCCGAAACTTAATACAAACAAATCAATGCAACCTCATTTTAGAACTTTTTTCATGTTAGTATTAAAGTTATCGAGATTTTTATCACGTTCTATTGTTCTGAGTTTCCGATAGGAGGAGGTGAACAGAGAAAACGTTTTTTTAGGAGTAAATATATCTTTTACTACGCGTATCTGCACTACTACTGGTTTCGCTCTCTACAAACTCGAATTCGATCAAGATTATGTTCTCGACACACGATGCATACTGTAGCCACTCGCGATTTTGTTTTGACTTGTATAGACGGACCACTGGATGCTAGACGTTTGGCAATTGAAACCCATCCTCACTGTTGAAATTTTTATAATTTTTGACTTCAATAGCCTGCCTAACCAATCTTGATATGTAGTGGCGTTCTGTCGGTAGAATGGTAAATATCTCGATAACTTTAATACTAATATTAGTGACCATGATAGTTTAAATACCTACATTTTTCTTTGTTGTTTCATTCCCGATGCCGAATCTCCATGGTAAAATTAGATTGTCAGTAAGTTGACAAAACAACAAAAATACAAAATGGAAAGAAATCTCTTTATATTTTGTATTTTTATGATTATGATACCCGTGATAGTGATGAGGCATTGTTATAACGATACACCTAACTCCAATAGTTTAAATAGTAGACAGTAGTCGTAGAAAAGAACATTTAGTAGCAAATTAAACTACCATTTTCCGCGTAAATAAAATCAGTCAATTCCACACGCAAAAACAACACAAGAGATACGAATTTAGAAGTTAAACTAATTTATTATAACTTTCTCTCGGCAACTTCGGCGTGCAGGTGATCGAGGTGTCTTTTAAACCTGTCAGGTGAAAGAGATAACAAGCGATTTGTACGGCGACTTACTAAAAGTTTCGCAACGGAAACTTTGTTCAACGTCACAAGAGTTGTTTTATTAAGTGGACAAGGGTACGAGGAGATTTAGAACAATATCTACAGGTGCTCCGTTTGCTAAATAAATCCACACTAATAATAGGTTATAGGTTACATATGAATTGCCGTTTTTTTAAATAAATTGGAGGAAACTTAATTTTCAGTACTAACATTTTTGCATTTTTTTTAGTAATGGCAAATCCAAATTTTATGATTTTTTTGTGTATGAATGGAACAACATTATGCTAACAAACACTTTTATTACAATTTTGAAAAGTAACAGCTGTAAAAAAGTAAAAATAATAATAATAATATATCTCTTTATTGCATGTACACAAAGAAGGGATACAGAAAAAAATACAATAGGTACAACTTTGTGGCATTACAAGTGGCGGCCTTATTGCACAAGGCAATCTCTACCAGGCAACCATGGGATGGAGTGAGATAGATAAATAGATAGACATAGTGGGCAGTTTCCGGTGTACATATTATATATGATTTACTTAATTCCATACTACTATATATACAGTTAATGCATACTACTATATATATACATATACACATACAGTTAAGGTGATCAATAAGTTAGAATTTGCTTAGCTACTTTTTTCGTTGATTGTACTATACACAGCATAAATTATTGTGTGCAAATATAATTAGTAAATAATTCTACGCTGGATTGCAGTAGAATATGTGAAACATATAATTTATAAAAATACCTGTATTTATACCATTTTCTCGTGCCACATCATCAACGTTAAAGTTTTGTCGGTTACAAGATCTTTAAACAATATTCTATAACGCCGTTGTCTTAAAATTTTAAGAAAAAAAAGTATAATTAAAAAGTTTCAATTGATGTTACTTCTTCAAAGTGCTGTAATTACGAGTTCAGATGGTATCAATTTTAACAATAAAAAGGTTCAAAAACAGTAATTTAAATTTTCTGTTTTTAAATTTATAAAATACATAAATTAATAAAATATAGGGCGTATTACACAGTCTCATTAAATCTAAACGAAGCATAGCTTGTAATACGAGTTGTAGAATAATAATAAATGTAGGTATTCTTTTTTAAGTAAATGCACTGTATGTATCTAGTTATAGAGATCATCTTCGGTTACATCATGTTCTTGAATCGACACTTTTGTAATTGATCAGTGTTGGTGTGGGACGGAGAAAGAATAAAAGAATCACTAACTCTTACGACATCCGAAAGGGTGTCGTAAGAGGGGACTAACGGCAAAATGCGCAGACGATATCACTGCGAAAGAAGGAAATTTCAAAATAAAACCCTGTACTAATCCATCTGACCAGCGTGAAAACTGTAGGCCAAAGCATCCCAACATTGGAAGAGTCTAGTAGTGGACTGCGACAGGCTTATTGATTGAAGATTTCAACTGATCCGAAATTTGTAACGTATGACTTTATTTTCATATAAAGGAAAATAAGATGAAGACAGTATAGCGACTTCTTCAAAACTAAATAATAAAGGAGACAGACATGTACGACACGACTCCCTTGTGAGCAATTATACAAGATAACAAAAATTCTACTATAACCCATCTAGGTTACTGTATCTTTATGGCACTTTTGAAAATACTACTACCTAAAATTCAGTCTGAACTACATTTGAATTTATTGCACAGATAACAAACGAATTAGGAGTTTACAAAACTTACTTGTAAGGTTGGAATAATATTGAATTTTTGTGTTCCAATTCAACATTTAAATTACAGCGATCATAGAATAAAAAATTTCATACATTGGTGGAATTTGGAAGACTAACAGGCTTGAAAAAAGTGTTAAGAATTTTATCTTATTTACATACAGCCAATTATATTATAGATCCTAGCTAGTTATTATTACAGCTATTATTATAGTTTCGCAGTCCAACTGTGGAAGTGCCTCCGCCCTACAGAATACCGCGGCTATAATAACTTCCTGTTGTGTTCCCAGCGGTGAGTAGGGTAGCCAGAGCTCACTGGAGAATTTGTGCTGTCAGTGGGAAGACTAAAGGCTTGTCCTGCTTTGTCTTCTACACTGACGGCACAGAAACTCTGTACTTACAGGGTTGGCAGCGCGACTGTGACTCCTCTGGTGTTACAAACGTCCATAGGCCACGGTAACCACTTTCCATCAGGTGGGCCGTGTGTTTGTCTGCCACCTAAGTGGTATAAAAAAAATAGCTATTACAACTCAATCTGTTCCTATAGAAACAGGCAGAACTAATAGAGGGAGAATGGGACCCTTTTTAGCTCTTAACGGCTTCTAACCACAGTCGTATACGTTTATTGCGTATATACCAACTTATCATTTGTGCCTGAGATTCGCAACTCTTTCTCCTAATTTAACCTATCTTAGCCATTTTATCTGAATGACTGCTATCTAATCAACCATGAACTTGACTTAAAGCTTCATATTACGTTAATCGGTAGTTGCACTTTGTTGGACTCCATGCACCCTAGCTTATCAAATCAAATCAAATCAAATCAGTTTATTGTGAAAATGGGTAGGTACAATAGTGATACAGTAGGTACAATAATATAATATGGTTTCTCCATTCTCCGCCTCAAGGCATACAATAAAATTTACTAATATAATAATTAAGTATTGTAATAATTAAATTATGTCAGCATACCAAAAATCTTACAATTTTACAATTCCTACAATTTTATGCCCAACAGGGAATGTCCATATTTAAATTTGTCATTACATTTTGTCACTAAAATATCTGTATTATATCACTTACAAAGTTTTATCTTCAAGATACTCCTTTATTGTGTAGTATACCTTATTAGTCAATAGTTTCTTTACTTCTCTTTTGAAAAATACAATATTTGTAATTTGAAGAATGGATTCTGGTAATTTATTATATATTTATTAATTTTAGAACTATACCGTGAACTATTGAGAGTCTCAAATAAATGAAAGTTATTTTTTATGAATGTGACCACTTCAAATATATAATATATAAACAAGGTAATGTTAAAATGCCAAGACTTAAGAAATGAGGTTTGCAGCTATCGGTACTTTTTATACCACATATAGCTCTAACACATCTTTTTTGTGACTTAAATACCATTTCTGTATTATTGGAATTACCCCAATATATGACCCCATATCTTAGAGAAGATGTTACAAAAGCATGATACGCGGTAAGCACAGTTGTCTGGTTCACTATTTTGGAGAGGTTGTACAGCGCATATGAACATTGACTCAGTCGTTTGCAAACACTCTCACTGTGACTTTTCCAAGACATATCTCGGTCTAATACTATGCCCAAAAACTTTGTGGAATCAGTTTCTTCAATTATTTTCATGTCATATCTTATGTCAGGTTTTATGTGATTAGTCCTTTGTTCAAATGTCATAATTTTAGTTTTATAAAAGTTTAATTTTAAATTGTTAGCCTCTAGCCAGTTAATAAGTACCCTTAGACACTCATTTATATCAATTTCTATTGTTTGAGTTTTATTTGCACTAAAAAGTATGGTGCTGTCATCAGCAAACAAGACCATTGGATGACGTGTAACTTTGGGCATATCATTAATGTACAGAAGAAATAATAGTGGCCCTAAAATACTCCCTTGCGGTACACCATATTTAGTTACTCTTAGATCTGAGACGTATTTTATTTCTGTTTTTGATTCTATACAGATTTTACTTAGGGTAGTCATTTGTTCCCTGTCTGTTAAATAACTTTTTATGAGGGCATGAGCATTACCTCTGATTCCATACCTTTCTAGTTTTTTTAGGAGTCTAGATCGATCCACACAATCAAATGCCTTGCTCATATCCATGAACAGAGCCGCTACAGGATTTTTTGTATCAATATTAGTTATAATTTTTTCATTTAGTTTATACATGGCCATGTTAATATTTTTATTTTTTCGAAAACCGTACTGTTCGTCTACTAGGATTTTATTGTGTTCTAAGAAAGAGTACAAACTGTTATATAATACCTTTTCAAAAATTTTAGAGAACATTGACAGTAGAGCTATCGGTCTGTAATTACTGAGACTTTCTCTGTTACCTTTTTTGTACAAAGGCTTGATCCCAGACAGCTTTAATCTCTCTGGAAAAATACCCCTTTCGATGCACATGTTCATAACTTGACTGAGGATAGGTGCAACAATAGTAGCCACCGATTTAATAATATGAGTAGCAATTTCGTCACATCCTGTGCTATTTGTATTATTTAATGCATTTATTATTGTTATAATGTCATTAGAAATTGTCGGTGTTAAGAATAAAGAATTACATTGCATGTCAAATTTTAAATAATCATTATCGTCATTAGTACCACTCAAGCATTCAATTTCATCAATAAAATAGTCATTGAATGTCTGAGCTATGCAATTTGGGTCAGTTAAAATCCTTTTGTTTGTTATAATTTTATTTATTCCATCCATCGGTTTATTGTTTTTACCTTTTTTAATTATTTTCCATATAGCTGCACTCTTATTTTTAGCCTTATATATATAGTTATTATTTTGTACCTTTTGTGTCGAGCGAATTATCGTTTTCAGCCTTTTAGAATAACATTTGTATGTTATTTTTATTTTTTTTAATTATTATTTTTATACTACTTAGGTGTTTATCGCAGGTTTATAAGTGCCCAGTTAATGGTAACAGGCTCGCCACCTATCACATTGGAACCTAAACATAAACTGGCGAAAAGTGGGTGCTAGCACCTCTGCCTACCCCTTCGGGGATATAGGCGTGAGTTTATGTTATGTATATTACTACGTGGGTGGTAGACAAGCACACGGCCCACCTGATGGAAAGTGGTTACCGTGGACGTGTGTAACACCAGAGGAGTCACACTCGCGCTGCCACCCTGTAATCACAGAGTTTCTGTGCCTTTGTAGAAGACCAAGCAGAGCAAGTCTTTAGTCTTCCCATTGACAGCACAAACTCTCCAGTGAGCTCTGGCTGCCCTACTTACCGCTATGAACACAACACGAAATTAATATGGCCGCGGTATTCTGTAGGGAGGTACTTCCCTAGTTGGACTGCTCAATTGGACGGAAATACCGCCGTGTCCTATCTCCTTAATATCCTCCTCATATCTGTTTCATGCGTTTATTTCTGTCAATACTATTCAATATCATAGGACGCAGACGTAAATAAATCGTACATTCAAAACACGTGTCAAAGTATCAGTAGATGTGTGCGAAAGTTTCCATGTTAAAACTTCAAAAGTATATACTTGATCTTTTTCTATTACAATCGTTGAGAGCTTTGTTCGTTATCTAGCTAACTTACAACACTTACTAACACAATAACAAATAAAACTGAAAAGAAATGTATCAGCTCCTCGGAATGTGTAAAAAAGTTTAGCCGGAAACATTGCTGCATTTTTTTATCTACCTAACACCAGAATTGGAGGTGCGGAGTACACAATTCTTGTAAATTTTATCATACTTTTTAAGCATTATCATTTTAACGATATACGCAGTTCCATCAAAGGTTTTAACTTCAAAGCTCGGAATTGCCAAAACCATATATGTGTTTTAGTAAAGCATCCACTATGTGTGGGTGATGAATGTAGCGTCCTCAACCAACAGGACACCAATAGACTGCATCTTTTGGTCGATATTCAAGCTCTGTAGTTCCTTCTCGAAAAAACCATTATTAATGAACATCCTGAACTTGACAATTCACAAAATAAAGAAAGCAAAAGTCACATTGGAAACTTTTCATGAATTGCCGCGTTATATAAAAAAACCTATTTTCACATCGCATATTGAGATTTTTCTCAGGTGACGTGGAAAAAATTACAGCATTAAAACCAGATCTTATTTCTCTTCGATTATTGAAAATTTATCTCTAAGTTGATAGTAAGAAAGATCAAGGTATGTTTTTGAGTGTGTTCATAACTTTGCTAACATAACAACGCCATTGAAATATCGTATGAAACTTGACAAATCAAAAAAGTTGTTTTGAACGTTTTGGGTAGCACACTCAGACGGGTCACATTCATAAAACTTTGCATCTACTGGCGGAAAGATATTTTCAACCACAATCTTTGTACACATAAAATAAAAATGAATGTATTAAATACATTAATGTGAATAAAGACATTAATAAACACCTCGACAAAGTCTAGGGAACAAGATGACCCCAATTATTTTTTTTCGTGTAAATCTTGTTTTGCAAATAACTGGCAGCAAATAAATAAAAATAAAATAAAGTAGATTACAGAGTTGTTCGAAATTTAAAAATAAATTTAAATAAGTAATGATTTTCGAATGTGGAGGGAAAACTTTTAAAAGTGTTTGATTGTGCAGTCCGACTGGGGTAGTACCTCCGCCCTACAGAATACCGCGGCTATAATAACTTCGTGTTGTGTTCCCAGCGGTGAGTAGGGTAGCCAGAGCTCACTGGAGAATTTGTGCTGTCAGTTGGAAGACTAAAGGCTTGTCCTGCTCTGTCTTTTACTGACGGCACAGAAACTCTGTACTTACAGGGTTGGCAGCGCGACTGTGACTCCTCTGGTGTTACAGACGTCCATAGGTCACGGTAACCACTTTCCATCAGGTGGGCCGTGTGCTTGTCTGCCAACTAAGTGGTATAAAAAAATAAAAAAAAAGTTTCTCTGAGGCAAAATAAAAATTATTTTTTTTGATTGTAAATAACGTTTATTATCAATAATACGTCTTTTACGTATGGTTTGTGCATTTTTGTGACTAGTCATCATGTCACGTCGTCATTTAAGTCGCGAAGAGATGTTAAGGGCTGTTGGTATGCTGCAAGCTGGACGAACTCAACGCGACGTAGCGGATGCTGTCAACACCCAACCAAGCGTAATTTGCAGATTATGGGCACGCTACAGGTCTACAGGGGATGTTGCCGAACGTCACAGGGGACGAAATAGGGTTACTACCCCGCGACAAGATCGTTTCTTGCAAAATTCCGCAAGGCGGCAACCCACGATTACTGCTCGTCAGTTGGTCGCAGGCCTCCAGTCTCAGCATCAAGTGGTTATTAGCGATCAAACTGTCAGAAGAAGACTACACGAAGCCAATCTTTATGCTCGCAGACCGCTTAGGGTTCCAGCTCTTCGACGTGGAAATCGAGGTCGTCGCTTATTGTGGGCTAACGCACATTTACAATGGACCGACCATCAATGGGCACGGGTTCTGTTTTCCGACGAATCTTGCTTCGGTTTTCATCCTGATTCGAGAAGAGTGCGTATATGGCGAGTTCCTGGACGTCGGAGTCGTCTCCAGAATCCGCAAGAAGTTCATCCTTACCAAGGTGGAACAATCATGGTATGGGCTGGAATTCGCCTTGGTGGAAGGACCAACCTCGTTTGGATACGGGGCAATTTGAATGCAAACCAATACATTCAGGAGGTTATACACCCCATGGTAATCCCTCATCGACAGCAGTTCGGTCAAGATTTTATGTTCATGCAAGATAATGCACGGTCACACAACGCGAGGGTAGTGGTCAATGCGTTAAGCGAGCACAATATGACGACGTTGGAATGGCCTGCTCAGTCTGCCGACCTCAATCTCATAGAGCATGCCTGGGATTTGCTTGGGAGAAGAGCTTTCAGTGATTCTTTGGAAAATCTGAACACTGAAGAACAACTTTTTTTACACCTTCGCAGTGTATGGAGCCATATTCCACAGACGATGATTGACAATCTCATACTAAGTATGCCACGCCGTTGTCGAGCTGTTGCTAATGCTTTAGGAGGTCCAACAGATTATTAAAAACGTTTAAAGTACGGTTAATTACTGTATTTCTTACTACCTCGTTATTTTTGTGCCTAATCATAGAAGGTTGTAATACTCAATATTGGCACTATTCAATTCTTTCTTAAAAAAAAAAAATTGGTATGAAAATGTTTTTATTAAAATTAAAATTAAAAACGGTATAAAAATACCCTTCTATTGACATAAAACACTCACTATTACAAGAAAGGGTTTTTAATTATAAACTAGAAATGTCCTTGTTCCCTAGACTTTGTTGATGAGTGTATTATGTGTTATGTATTTATATGTTATGTATTTTTGGAATATACTTAATGATGTAATCCAAATTTAGTTTATCATATGAATTCTAGAAAATAGTTATTTACCTATACAGGTTGAAAAATTTCAACCTTAACTGTAGGGAAAAGTACTCCAAACACTCGAAGGAAACGTTCCATAATTTTTAAAAATAAACAAAACTGCAGAGGTCCAAAAAATCGCTTGCGACACCCTATAACAGAACCGGCTAAAACCTGATCAGTCAAGCGCTACACCACATGTTGTTAAATCTTTATCCTCTATTTTGGTCTATTATAACTGTTACTGACATGGTCGAAAGGTACACACCTGTATGTACCGTCAGCGTCGAAACGATCTCGTCCCTCCGAGAAAAATTTAAGCAAACCCGTAGTGGCACAATATATTTTCGAGAATCTAATGTACGTTAGGAAAAATATCTCAAAATATTCAATAGTTTGTTAACATAAATACCAGAGAAAAAAAAACAATCTTGTAGTCTGTGATAGTAGACTTAAAAAAATTGACATTCTTTCCAGGGCAGCTGTTTATGCTTTTTTACGAGCTGCCATGTAAAATTAGGGATTTACCTGTAAATAAATTAAAAAATGTAGTAAAGAGTAAATTGTGCCAGAAAGGTTATTATAAAATCCAAGAACACTAAGATGAAAAACAAGCTTGGAAATAAACTGTTCGCTTAACTATGTTGCTCAAGTAACTCATTGTGTTTAGACTAAGTAGACTTGGTAAATGTTTGTAAATAGACCAAAAAAAATGCCCGCTGAGTGTCTTGCCGGGGTTCAGGACGGGGTCGCTTTTCGAACCATACTTATTTTTATATTGACGTTTAGTATGTGCCGATTTAATGTTCTATGCAGAAGAAATAATTTTTGATTTTAACTTTGACTTTGACTACAAAGGCTCAAAATAATCTTAATACTATGACATTAAGAGCAAATCAAACTGTTTAACTTGTATGATTGGTGGAACAAAAGGTGTGAACCAAATATCAAAACAATCAATCAACAGGAAGGGGGGGAAACCAAGGCATTAAGATCATTTTGAGTACTTTGTGCGTCAAAATTAATCTGCTGCTGACTGTACTCGTTGGAAGTTTATTGTAGTGACAGGCACAATTGGAATCCAGTGTCCAATCAATATCAATTATTTAGTGCTGCGGTCATTCCGTAAAAGCATTTAGCTTTAACACCTATCCATTTTAATTAAGTCTATATTAAGGAAACGGATTAATTGATAATATAAATTTATTGAAATAAAAACACTTTTGATGGATTTTATCGTGATTTATTTGGTTTTATTTACACCCCAGGACTATGATTGCTGAAAAGTGAAGAGAGAAAAAAAAATAACGAAAGAAAAGTATTTATAAGACCAAAACGTCGTACTGAATATAAATAATACAAAATAAATAACAATATAATACGCTAAAAAATAATATTTCAATGACTGATATTCGGGTAAACTTCAGACAGAATCATAATATGAATTGTTAAAATATTCATTTCATGCGCGGATGCGTGGGCGGCCGGCGCCTCCTTCTGCGAGCAAGTAATGCTCGTGAAGGAGGAGGCGGGGCGGGAGCGGCAGCGGGAGCGACGAAGGATCGCAAGCCAAGCTGCCCGCGTACGAAGGCAAGGTTGATGAACGACCTTCGCCCCCCATGAGCGCCGGCCTGGGGGTGACAGGTGGAGCCACCTGTCACCCTGGCAGAAGCAGGCCGCGGCGGTGGCGCATCTGGCGCGCCTCCCCGTTTCCAGGGACGAGTTGGGGACTCTGTAGTCCCCACACCCGAGAAGAGGGCCAGATCGTGAGAGATGGCCCTGGGTCGGCCGGGGTGCGAGGGATATGCCTGTCAACCTCACCTTCGGCAACCAAAACGACCCACAGGCGGCGTGCGTTTTAGTCGGTTCGAGTCCGACATAACCTCCTCCACCGGCTCCGGTGGGGAGGTATCCGTGGGGATCTTGCGCACGTAAAAAAAAAAAAGTATTCATTTTATGAGATTTTACACCTTACACATATTGAGAACTCACTTTTACTTTTCCACAGTATTTTTTATTTGTTATTAGACCTGACCAGTTTAGCCTCAAAGGTGTGACAACAAATTCCACCAAGTGCCATCAATCAACAGAATAAATAGTTTTACACCTTAACTGAAAAGATAATCTTAAACATTTGAAAATTTGCAACGTCGTTAATAATGTTGTTTTAAACCGTAAGGCTCAAAGTAGCACCGCAATCTCAGAGAAATGACAATTCTGGTTTTTTTTTAAGAATATTAGAACGTACTAATATCTCTCCAGCTAAGCTCAATTGCTTGTGTTAGGGGTGGGTTCACGTCGGTAGTGAAGAGTGGCCAGGACCGTAAGATCGACTCCTCCCGACCGACACTCTTGCAAACTCGACGTCTTGCATAATATATAATGGCTTCATCACATTAATAAGACAATTATTCATTTATTATCATACAAAACAGAAACGTGATTCATGTTTGTGAATACAGAATAAACCTAAAGGATGTGCTCATTGCGAAGTACTTCTTCTTGCTTGATTTTAAATTCCGTAGTCGACTACTATCAGCTACGCCGCTATTAAAGCCGTAACTTATCACATTATGCAACAAACTTAGACGTTACTAACTTCATTAAAGTTAAATACAGACTCCAACAGAATAGTAATGAATAGGCTGACCTGAGTATTAAGTAACCCTGTACATGCTAATAAAACAGCAGGCAGTGGGACAGAAATATTCCATCCTTAAAGGATTAGATAGTGTTACTGACAACACGAAAAGTTAACTTAATATTTAGTATTGAATTACAAATCATAACTGATGAGTAATGGGTAGTTTAGTTGATCTTACAGAATAATGTCACCGGAAACTTCTGTATTTAAAAAAAAGAGCGAATTTTTTTTTATAAACTATCGAAATATTGTCTATAGAGGGATGGAAAGAGGGAAACCAATTAGCCTGGAAGATTTTTTTATAACACTTAAGTGGCAGACAAGCACACAGTGATAGGAAGTGGTTACCGTCGCCTATGGACGTGTGCGACACTGAAATGTGGTGGGAATAATATAACCTTATCATTACCCGTGTCCCTACTACATTGTAGTGAGACTAAGAGGAACAATATCCAGGGGGTCATACCGAATGGATCAGGGATATATATTGCTTAGAATTTGGTGCTAATAAGACTGAAACAGAAACTATTCGTGTTTTTCTTTGCTAAATTTATCTCTGTAAGTTTTAGTTAATTTACCTGAGAACTTCATCACCACAGCTCTGCATAATATTGTAAAAGGAAGTAATTTGGAACAGGCTCCGCCAAAAACTTAGCTGACACGCGAGAAATTTAAATTGACTCGTAAATTTTGGCACGTGTAGAATTACCACACTTAGTCGGTGCAGTTTGTTCTTCAAGTAAATAAAATTAAAGTTAAACCCACTTCAAGAAACAAAATAGAGGCTCGAAAAAGCGAAAATAGCGTAATTTTCAGATTTACTGATCTGTTAGAAGTCCTAGAGAGGCCTAGTCATCTCTACTTCATACAAGGAAGCTAACTGGTATTTGATTCCTGGGGATTCTTTTCTATATAGTGAGTTCTTGGCAACAGATTCCTGAAAGAGTAACGAAACTCTTGAGAGACTAAGGGACTTAACTTGGACATAACCTCTTCACCGCTGACCCTGGTCCCCAATCCCCAAACAGGATTTTCACTTATAGATATAATAAGATTATATTTAGATGGTCTCTGCGGCGTAGCGGTTGAACTTTCGACTGCTACGCAGGAGGCGCAGATTCGATTTCCGCTCAGTGTAGATATTTGTATGCACGTCTGGGTGTTTCCATGTTTATCCGCATTCTAGATTTCATAACACAAGCTATTCTTACCATGGGTCTAGATAACGTTGTGTAGAATGTTGTAAAATATGTATATACACGCGAAAAAAACTGTCTAGCCATTTAAGTATTTTCAAAGTTGCAGCTGTTAGTAAAGCTATAGTCATAATTAATCTGTTTTTTATTTCTCGCAACTGCGGCCTCAGATGTACGCTCTCAGAACATAAATCATCAACACTCTGGGTACAACTTTCATTTTCTTACAATGTGTTCAAAACATTTTTCGTGGTTCTTTTGAAAGAAAACAGATACTTTATGAAAGGAGGGATTTATGGGTTGTTTCTTTCGGACAGGTATACGCAGGTCATCATGCTGAGTTATAGCAATTGATGGGTGTTATTGTGGTTCCTACTGTATTACTGGGATTGTTGGTGATAATTCAACTGCTGCTAGTTGATTCTCCTTGGTTATTTTTAACCTAGTTTATACATAATTATGAGGTACATGCCCTCTGCATGTACCTTATTTATAAATATGGATGGACAATGTAGGTTAACATATAAAGCAAATTAATGGCGTGAATTTCTATTATTATATAAATTATTTGAATCAATTTAGTATACTTATGACCTTAGTTTATTTGTTTAAGTGGTATTTCAGCTCTTTTCTTTTTTATCTAGGACACGCCAACTTGACTTCACCTCGCCTGATGGTAAGCTAAATGCAAAGTCTCAGGCAAGAGGGTCACCGTTACAGACATTAAGTAATGTAATAAGCATAAAGCAATTTTAATAAGTAATTTATTCCAGGTCGTGGAGGTGCGGCTAAGAAAAGAGTCTCCAAACCGCGTAGTTCTTGCTCGTATATTCTGCACAGTGTGAGGGTGACATCTAAGCCCTGCACGCATTGTCCTAATTAGTAAAGTAGAAAGTGGGATTAGTTGGAAGAGCTCATCAGAACACTCACCATGGTAGAGACGGTAAAATACAGCCAAGGAAGCCACATCTCTACGAATCTGCAAAGGCTCGAGGTTATTTGTCTATTCATTTCTTATCTTTAGCTTACCAAAGAGGAAAGTGGAAATTTTTCCAACTTCTTCAATTTACTTTTGACTCACCGTATTGGCAATGTGAGTGAGATTAATTTCGTAAAAAATGTTTCTAAAACATCGAAATATAAGTGTTATTCAAAAGTAATTTACCTTTTTTTTATACAACTTAGGTGGCAGACAAGCACACGGCCCACCTGATGGAAAGTGGTTATCATGACCTATAAACGTGTGTAATACCAGTGGAGTCACATCCGTGCTGCAGACCCTGTAAGAACTCATTCTGCATTCCTACGAGTACAGTTTAAGTTATTAACAGTTGGTCTGAGTGCAATACATGTCGAAGTGTAATTAGTGCAGAAGTTCCTGTGGTGACTTCATTGAAGTCACATGCACTTCCGATAGTCGTCGGTAGTTGCAAACTGTACACTGACTAGTGGTTGCGGTTAGAACTCGATTCGATTAGTTCACGATCCTAGTATTACTTAGAACTGTTCCAAATGATTGTACAGTCGCCGCAAAACCATCTGTACATTAGAATAAATAGGTTATTGAATGAAATCTTAAAGCATGTAGTATGCTAACTATTCAATTCGCTTAAGATAGAAAAAATTATGAACCAGTTCCGGCGGGATTCAAACCCGCGATTTTTTCTTTACATGGCGGATGTTCTAACCACTGAACTACTGAACCTCCCCTGAAACCATCCAAATCTGCCTGTATACATACGTCTTATAGCGACAGAGTCTGTCTTACTCCAAGATCGTACTTAAATAGTCAGCCGTTTAGTGAACAACCTATCCTCTTAACTAAACAGTGCAATTTAAAAACTAAAAATGACTTAGTATCATTCTGGCCACTAGTTAAATATCGTTGTTTAGTAAAGAAGCTAGGTTGTTGATTGAATGGCTGATTAAGCTATTTGGCTGCGAACTACTACATTTTTGCATAGCTGTGTGTGTTTTGCGGCCTGTACAATCGTCTGTGACATGATACCCACGGCTACATTCTATTCACCTGATTTCATCGTCCAATTGAGCAGACCGACTGGGGAAGTATCTCCGCCCTACAGAATACCGCGGCCATAATAACTTCCCGTGTTGAATTCCCAGCGGTGAGTAGGGTAGTCAGAGCTCACTGGAGAATTTATGCTGTCAATGTGTAGACTAGGCTTGTCTTTTGTCTTCTACACTGACGGTATAGAAACTCTGTGCTTACAGAGTCGGCAGTTTCTCCTCTGGTGTAACACATTCCATAGGACACGGTAAACACTTTCCATCCAGGTGAGCCATATGCTTGTCTTCTACTTAAGTGGAATAATAAAAAATAAACGCTTTTTTGCTACATTAAGTACGTTATATTTATAAATAGAGTATTTGTTTTACTTAAAAGGTTTGTGTCCATTACACGAAGCAAAATTAAGACTAGTAGTACTCCCCTGAAACCATCCAAATCTGCCTATATACATACGTCTTATAGCGACAGAGTCTGTCTTACTCCAAGATCGTGCTTAAATAGTCAGCCGTTTAGTGAACAACCTATCCTCTTAACTAAACAGTGCAATTTGATTAAATGGCTTAGTATCATTCTGGCCACTAGTTAAATATCGTTGTTTAGTGAAGAAGCTAGGTTGTTGATTGAATGGCTGATTAAGATATTTGGCTGCGAACTACAACATTTTTGCATAGCTGTGTGTGTTTTGCGGCCTGTACAATGGTCTGTGACATGATACCCACGGCTACATTCTATTCACCTGATTTCATCGTCCAATTGAGCAGTTCGACTGGAGAAGTATCTCCGCCCTACAGAATACCGCGGCCATAATAACTTCCCGTGTTGAATTCTCAGCGGTGCACGGTGAGTAGGTTAGCCAGAGCTCACTGGAGAATTTATGCTGTCAGTGTGTAGACTAAAGGCTTGTCTTTTGTCTTCTACACTGACGGTATAGAAACTCTGTGCTTACAGAGTCGGCAGTGACTCCTCTGGTGTAACACATTCCATAGGACACGGTAAACACTTTCCATCCAGGTGAGCCATATGCTTGTCTGCTACTTAAGTGGTGTAATAAAAAATAAAAGCTTTTTTGCTACATTAAGTACGTTATATTTATAAATAGAGTATTTGTTTTACTTAAAAGGTTAGTTAGTGTCCATTACACGAAGCAAAATTAAGACCAATAAGCCGCTTGTCTCGACATGTTTTTGTGTAAATGCCTCTTTATTGGACATTTTTCGCAGCGAAAATCCTAGATGGCTTAGTTTCGTTTGCCAGATCAGACACGAATTGATCGTAGACATTCTCCTCGAATTTAGAACACTCGCCACAGAAACATCAGGGGCCTACACTCCAACCTTAACGCGGTCCATCTCCACTTGGAGACCGCGCAGCCTACCTTGCTTTTTCTGACGGAGACGCAAATATCATGCCCGGCCGATACAGCCTACCTAATGTACCCCGGGTACAAACTCGAGCATAGCTTTATGAGTCGCGCCGGGGTATGCTTGTACGTCCGGGATGATATTTGCTGCCGCCGTCTCCATGGTCTTGAGGATAGGGACCTGTCAACTTTATGGGTACGCATAGATCACGGTGGCCACACCCGTATCTATGCGTGCCTTTACAGGTCCCATAGCGGTGACCTGGGCACGGCTCAATTGTTTCAGCATCTGCAGCGGTCGGCGGACAGCGTAATTGAGCAGTACCCCACTGCGGAATTAGTATTCTTGGGGGACTTCAACGCCCACCACGTGGAGTGGCTGGGGTCTCCTAGGACTGATTTTGCGGGAAGGGCTGCTCACGACTTCGCTCTAACTTATGGGCTCTCTCAACTGGTGCATTCTATCACTAGAACACCAGAAATTGAGACCCACAGAAGCTCTATACTGGACCTTCTGCTGACTACGCACCCGGATGAATACTCCATAAGGGTGGAAGCACCTCTCGGTAATTCGGACCACAGCCTCGTCCGGGCGCAAGTGACACTCGCGCGGCCTGAACCACCGCGGCCACCTCAGTGGCGGCATGTGTGGCACTACAAGTCGGCAGACTGGGATGGACTGCGAGAATTCTTCGCGTCGTACCCGTGGAGGCAGCTTTGCTTCTCTTCTGATGATCCAAGCTCCTGTGCAACAGCAGTCGCTGACGCGATTCTAGTGGGTATGGAATGTTACATCCCCAACCGCTGGGTCGCGACAGGAGCGAGCAAACGCCCGTGGTTTAATAGGCCCTGCAGGGAAGCTAGAGACCGCAAGCAATCTGCATACAGGGCTTGGACCACGGCTCTTGCCAATAAGGATCCGAACATCGCTGAACTGAAGCGGAAGTTGAATGCTGCCTCAAGGTCCAGTAAAAAGGCAACGTCTAGTGCGAAGTTTGAGTTCATCGGCAGAATTGGCGAGCGGCTTGCGCGCTACCCATCTGGCAGTCGTGCATTTTGGTCGCTTGCTAAAGCTGCTGAGGGAAACTTCTGCCAGTCTTGCCTTCCGCCGCTGCAAAAATCCGACGGTAGTCTGGCCCATGGCGCTAAGGAGAAGGCCAATCTTTTGGGTAATCTCTTTGCGTCAAACTCGACTATGAACGACGGGAACGCCGAACCACCCATCATCCCCAGCTGTGGTGCTTCGATGACCGAAATTAAAATCACACAACGGGTGGTCCGGCGCGAGCTTAAGTCCCTAGATGTTCGGAAGTCGAGTGGGCCGGACGGTATACCGGCGATGGTGCTTAAGCACTGTGCCCCCGAGCTGTGCCCTGTACTTACACGCCTTTTCGCACTCTCATACTCCGCGAGGCAGGTCCCGGCCTCGTGGAAGACTGCGTTCGTGCACCCTGTACCTAAGAAAGGTGACAGGACAGATCCGACCAATTACAGGCCTATCGCTATAACCTCCCTTCTCTCGAAGGTTATGGAGCGTGTTATTAATACACAGCTCCTGAGGTACCTTGAAGGAAACGATCTACTGAGCGACCGACAGTACGGTTTTCGCCACCGTCGCTCTACCGGTGACCTTCTTGTGTATCTCACAAACCGGTGGGCGCAAGCCATCGAGAGTCGCGGTGAGGCACTAGCGGTCAGCCTCGATGTAGCGAAGGCCTTCGATCGGGTCTGGCACAAAGGTCTTCTTACGAAGTTGCCATATTATGGACTCCCCGAGGGATTGTGCGAATGGATCTCCAGCTTTTTGTCCAACAGAAGCATCCAAGCCGTCGTCGACGGCAGCTGCTCGGACCGCATGAACATAAACGCTGGTGTCCCACAAGGCTCCGTGTTGTCTCCGACGCTATTTCTGCTGCATATCAATGACATGCTGTCTGATGGCTCCATTCATTGTTATGCGGACGACAGTACCGGGGACACGTGTTACACGGGCCGTGCAAACATCCCTCAGTCCGAGGTGGAGAAGAGTCGCGAACAACTTGTGTCTGAAATCGAGACTACTCTCTCTGGAGTGTCCGATTGGGGTCGACTAAACCTGGTCCAATTCAACCCCACTAAGACACAAGTATGTGTATTCACCGCTAAGAAAACCCCATTCATTGTAGCGCCGCAATTCCTGGGCACACCGCTTACCATCTCCCCGAGTATCGGGATCCTTGGTGTCGATATCTCCAGTGACGTCCAATACCGAAGTCATTTGCAGGACAAGGTTAAGTTGGCATCAAGAAAGCTCGGAGTGCTCAACAGGGCAAAGCGGTATTTCACTGCGGGGCAGCAACTCCTTCTTTATAAAGCACAGGTCCGGCCTCACATGGAGTACTGCTGTCACCTTTTTGCTGGAGCGCCTGCATACCAGCTTGACCCCTTCGACTCGTTGCAAAGACGGGCATTGAGGCTGGTTGACAATCCCATACTCACAGGTAGAGTGGAACCTCTTAGCCTTAGGAGGGATTTTGCCTCACTGTGTGTGTTCTACCGCCTATACAATGGTTTGTGCTCAGATGAATTGTTTGACATGATGCCCGTAGCTACATTCTATCATCGCACCTCTCGCCATAGGCAGGGAATTCATCCCCACACATTGCGACCTGAGACGGTACGCACTGTGCGGTATGAAAGAAACTTCATCCCACGCACACTCAAGCTGTGGAATGACCTCCCTGCTGCGGTTTTCCCAAGCGCCTACAATATGGGATTCTTCAAGAGGGGCATCAGAAGGTTTCTTCATGGTCGGCAGCGCGAGTGTGACACCCCTGGTGTTGCATACGTCCATAGGCCACGGTAACCGCTTCCCATCAGGTGGGCCGTGTGCTTGTCTGCCAACTAAGTGGTATAAAAAAAAAAAAAAAAAAAAAAGAAATAAAAATCTACACTAAAATATCATTAAACTAAAGAGTTTGTTTGATGGTTTGGTTGAACGCGCCAATCTTAAGAACTATTGGTTAAAATATATAAAAAATAATAAATATGTATATTGAATACCCGTTTATCGAGGAAGGTTATAGACTTATAGGCTATATCATCACGATACTACTCAAGGGAGCGTAGCAGTAATCATAAGTATGAACAAATTCCACAGATTTCCATACATTCATACATCTGGTATCTATAATACAGGCTACTATGTATTTTAGCTAAGGTACCAGTTGCGAACTTTATATAAAAAAACCAAATTGTAATTCATTTAATAAATAATGAGTAACATCATGCATTATTTTCTTTACATAGATACATATAGAAAATATTGAATCAGTTAGCTAGTGTTATACCTACTTGCTTAGCTAATGTTATATCTACGGCGTAATCTGAACACCATAATAGTAGAAACAGTACATGTCGACATGGGCACAGCTGGATTTTTATTTGTCTTGTTTGCCTCATTTTATTATAGTAATAAAATAACTTTTTTATTGAATAAAATACTTATAATTATTATTATAATTAACATATATATAACTTATTTTAATCTAAATATATATAACTCAAAGGTGACTGACTGACTGACTGACATAGTGATCTATCAACGCACAGCCCAAACCACTGGACGGATCGGGCTGAAATTTGGCATGCACGTAGATGTTATGACGTAGGCATCCGCTAAGAAAGAATTTTGATTAATTCTACCCCCAAGGGGATCAAATAGGGGATGAAAGTTTGTATGATAACTTGGTCAATTTTAAACCGATCGGGCTGAGACTGGGGATGACGTAGGCATCCCCTAAGAAAGGATTTTGAGATGCAAGTTTTTTTTAATACCACTTGTGTGGCAGACAAGCACACGGCTCTGATGGAAAGTGGTTACCGTGGCCTATGGACGTATGCAACACCAGGGATGTTACAATCGCGCTGCCGACCATATAAGACCATTTAAGTTATATAAGACTAGCTGTTGTCCGCGACTCGGCGCGCGTGGATTTTGCTTATCGCTTTATGTTGAGTCAACGCTATTGAGCATAATAATTTCACTGTAACCTTCCTGCTTATTTAAAAAAAAAGTCCTATGACCCGCACATTGCTATACTGATTCTTGTTTAATTTAAAGTCAGGTAACATAAGTTTGGTATACCATGTAAACAAAATTGTTTTGTGTCAATTCCGTGTCAAAAAAGTTTGTTATTATTATTATACGCCAACGCCTATTTCCCTTCGGGGTAGGCAGAGGCAATGGCCCGCCATTCGACTTCATCTTTACATACTTCACAAGATTTCTATACATTGTTTAAAATTTATAAATTGGAGCATAATATAGCTGAAACGGGTAATATGGGGTTTCGAAACACGACACGGGGGAAGCTGGGGCTGGCTGGCTAGTGGTAGATATAAGTTGAATATTATAGATGCTTGTGGATATTTAGAGAGCGTCTCGCCCATATTGTGGGGCTCTAACGCGAATGCGTGACACTCCACGATTTCTGACCATTGTCATCCTAAATGCCTTGTCACCATTGCATCAAGTCGTACTTCGTTCGTACGAGAAATCCTGTGAACACATGTTGCATTTTAATACATAGGTGATTTTCTCAAGCAACTAAATATGGAGCTCTTCAAGTAGTGTATAGGGTTAGCAGCACGAGTGTGACATGTCGCCTGTAAGATCCCACTACAATACACATAAAGTTATACCTAATTCTCATTGACAGAGAAAAAGTTTTCTAAAACGATAATGCTAATAGAGTTGTTATTGGTAGTTAATATTTTTATATACTACTTTTATGGCAGTCAATCATCCATCTAGTCATCTAGTTACCGTGGTCCATGGACGTGTACAAATTGCAATACACTCGCGCTGCTGACTTTTTAAAATGCTTTCCTTTTGGATATATTAATAGTAGATTATTGCTGTTGTTAGAAAATTTATTACATTAACAGTCTTATAACATAACATACACTCACGTCTATATCCCCGAAGGGGTAGACAGAGATGTACACACATTTCGTTAGTTATAGTTAGGTTCCAATGTAATAGGTGGTGAGCCTATTGCCATTAACCAGGCACTTATAAACCTGCGATAAATACACACATAACTTCAAAAAGCATCGAAAAGTCATTAGTGTCTGCCATGGTAAAACCTGGGATCGAACCCGAGACCTTGTCTCAGCAGTCTTACTAATAAACTAACACAGAGTATAAACAGTTGTTGTAACAAAATTTGGTATAGACATTTTGACCTAACTGCTATATATAGCCAATGTAATTTTTTATAGAACGGTAACAATAAAAGTTCCAAATTCAACGCCGCAAGTTTCCAAACTGCGGTAATTGAATTTCATTAATCATTTCATTAATGCAACTTTTATGTATTTTTGTGGCTTTTTTGTTCAAAACTATGCCTTATTCCTTTGTAACAAGGTATGCGAGAGAAAGATTTGTATCGGTTACCCATCATTGGTCATTGAACCACATAATTGCTTTCGTAAGTCAGGCAGTAAGGTGGAAGTTTGGAGAATGCTCACAAAACTTCGGAAAGTGACGAATCATGTCAGCTGCTGACAAGCCGTAGAAAATATAGGAGGTAGTTACTGGTATTCTCATTTGTTTCACGGTTATTTAGAAATGAAATATTGGTTCAATCTCTTATGTATATAAAATTTTCAAACGTTAATGACAGTCAAGGAAGAAATATGCTGTCTCATTATTCCGTTTATTACTATGTGTTAGAACTACAAAAAAAACCAACAACTGGTCTATGAACAGAACTTCAATATCGTCAATTTATTATGGAGATCACATGACAGTTGCATTACGGAAAATATTAAAGTTCAGTCGTGTCGTAATTAGGCTTGATAAAGTGGACACCGGACCCCGTGGTGAAGGCCTCAGATACGACTGAAACTAACGTAATTATAAGGATGATGAGCAGTGGAAGAGACATGCAGTCTGATGATTTAATTTAATGCTATGCGAATGACAGCACTAAAAACATATATTAAGATGAAATAGAAAAAAAATACTTTTATTTTAACTTACTGCAGCACATAACAGTTAACCAATTACAGTGTTTATTTATAAAATATACAAACGAATGGTTTCGTTATTATAAAACTAATAGTTAATATTCTTTTTTCTTTGTAATGGCAAAACTGATCACTATTTCCTCTATTATCTCCTGAAATTGAAACTATGAAAATCTATGACATATTCATAATCTATGTATCTATGATTAATAGAATTATAATAAAGATAATTGAATCTACTATGTACTACTCTGTCAAGAAAAAAATTGTTATTTATCCAAATTTATTTTATCACCTTCAAAGTATGCTCCTTCAGAAACGATACACTTACGCCAACGAATAATCCAATCATCAAAACATTTTTTAAACGCTGTTTCCGGAATTGAGTTCAGTTCTCGCCGCGAATTCTCCTTTATGTCTTCTTCTGATTGAAAACGGGTGCCACGAAGTGGTAATTTGAGTGTAGGAAAAAGAAAAAAGTCGGCTGGAGCCATATCTTGTGAATATGGTGGTTGCTCGATGGTATTTGTTAAGTGTTTGGACAAAAATTCGTTCACAATGATGGCCTTGTGCGAAGGCGCATTATCGTGGTGAAGATCCAAGAATTTTCTTTCCACAAATCTGGCCTTTTTCGTCGAATTTGTTCCCTTAAACGTCGCATAACGCTCAAATAATATTCTTTATTTACCGTTTGACCTTCTGGCAAAAAATTCCGAGTGCACAACACCGCGATAGTCAAAGAAAACAGTCAACATGACTTTGACTTTTGATCGACTTTGACGTGGTTTTTTCGGTTTTGGTTCAGTTGGAAGGCGCCATTCCGAAGCTTGTTGACTAGTATGCATGTCAAACTCGTAAACCCACGTCTCGTCACCAGTTACAACGCGTTTCATGAATGTTGGGTCGGTATTGACCCGTTATAGCATGTCCTCAGCGACTCTCATGCGATTTAGTTTTTGAAGAAAATTCAGGTCTTTTGGGACTAGCCGGGCAGCAACACGTTTCATACCCAAATTATTAGTTAAAATGGTACGGATCGACTCGTGAGATACAGAAAGTTCGGCGGCCATCTCTTTCAAACTTGAATGAAGATTTTCAGTCACTATTTCCTTCACTTTTGCGATGTTAACTTCAGTTGCAGACGTTGATGGTCTACCAGAACGAGGCAAATCTTCCATCACATCTCGACCGCTTTTGAACGCTTTGTACCACTCATAAGCACGTGTTTTTGATAAAGTCGATTCACCGTAAGCCTTCTGTAACATTTTCAGTGTCTCCGAACCTGAAATTCCATTGGCGATGCAAAATTTAAGACAAACTCTTTGTTCGATGTTTTTGTCCATTATGAAATTCGCAATACACACTAGATATTATAAAACTAAAAACAGCACTGTTTTAACATAAATGACAGATGCAACTCAAACTCCGCGCCAAAATGGAAAGCAGTGGTGCCAATCAAACAACAACAAAAAAAATCAAAAATTTGAATTTGAATTTGGAACCATAAACAAAACATTCATTCCCGATACTTTGTTGACTGAATGTATCTATGATTCAAACAATACGTTAGGTATAAATGAATTGAACGATTTGTATGTAAACAAAACAACAAACTAATACAGTGCAGTGGCATTTCATGGGCTGTGTTGACATTCCTCATTTTGCAGTGGAGAAATATCACGTCCAATCTCTGTCTGAAATCGAGACTGTTTTCACAAAAGTGCCCGGACTACATTTAGTCCTCGATCATTACTAAATCTGGTTCAATACAACCCCACTGAGATACTCACTACCAAGGAAATCCATTCAATTTAACATTTGTAGCGTTACAATTCTTAGGCACATCATTCACCATCTCCAAAAGCATTGGAACCGTCACCAATAGAAAGTTCGCAGTTGCAATAGACATACATACATACAGTCATGCCTTTTTCCCAGTGAGGTAGCTCTGCCTACACCTTTCCACTTGCCACGATCCTGGCATACATCTTTCGCTTCTCATATTTTCATAATTGTTTTCAAACATACTCACCGGTTTCGGGTACTCTTGACATGTCCTTTCTATATAATGCCTTTAATCTGATTGACATACGTTTAAGGAATTGCGAACATTGAGCTATTGTAAAATAATTGGCAATATCTTCTCAGAACTGACTCCACAGAAAACAAACATTACACGAATATCCATTTATATACGAAGCTGTTTAGCAAATCCAGCGGTATGAACACAAAAGGTAGTTAAAATCTTGATTACATTACTTTTTATGGTCATTGCAATGGAAAGAAATGGACCAAGCAAGATACAGAGATATCAAAATTGACGGTGTCCATAACTTTATACACGTTACCGATATCAAGGGGACTACTATGAAACATCCGAATTTTTTTTTATAGGATACGTAAATTAGAACTTCACCTTGCCTGATGGTTTCTTTTTTTATACAACTTAAATGGCAGACAAGCACACGGCCCCTGATGGAAAGTGGTTACCGTGGGAAGTCACACCCATGCTGCCGACTCTGTAAGAACAAAGATTTTTTGTGCCGTTAGTGCAAAACACAAATCAGGACAAGCCTTTGACAGCACAAAAATTATCTATTGAGCTCTGGCTACTCTACTCACCGCCGGGAACACAACACGAAGTTATTATAGCCGTGGAATTCTGTAGGGTAGTACGTCACCAGGCGGACTGCTCAATGGGACGGGAATACCATCGTGTCCTACCTCCTTAAAATATAATTTCTATTTTAATCGATTTGAATAGTTAGGATGCTAAATGCAAAAAAAAAAAAATTAACTTACTGGTTTTTGTGTTGAATAGTCTTTTTATCGAGGAAGGTTATAGTCTGTGTAACATCACGTTAGTACTTAAGGGTCCAGAATACCACTCTGTAGGGTGGAGGTACTTCCCCAGTCAGACTGCTCGATTGGGACGACAATACCGTCGTGTGGGACACCTCCTATAAAAGTATGGTAAGCTTAAAGCAAAGTCTCAGAAAAGAGCATCACCATTACTTACATATACTATGTGACAATGGTGCCACTCAGCTTGACTGCCTCATCATATGCTTTTTCACGCCCCATTTAAAGGACTCGGGACTGTAGGAAGAAGGAAACACGTGGAAACAATTACGGGTACGTACTAAACACGAATGAAAGACAGCCATATAGATACCATGAAAATATCTCGGATTTCTTTCGACAGGATTTAGACTTAACGAAGTGTCACAAGCAGACTTCAGGTTTGATTTGTGAAATGTATTATGATGTGTTGCATGAAATCGAATTTCCGAAACTTCGGTCCAAAAATTCGAATGTTTCATGGTAGGCCAACAGTTTTCAATTTCAAAAGGATTACTATGCAGGGATAATATTAAGTATAATACAGAATTTAATTTGTTTACCAATCAGTTTTATGAATAACATAGATAGAAAAAACGCCTGTATCATAGTGGTTAAGGAGTCGACTTTACGATCGAAAGATGCAGGGTTCAAATCCTGGCCATTACACTACTGACGTGAACTCACTCCTAACACAAACAATTTAGCTTACCTGGAGGGGTTAGAGGGACTATTAGTAATTTCGGTTGTATATTTCTTAATAAAAAAAACTATAATGACCACCATTTTCAGTTGAATCCTAACGTCGCACTTTATTGTCCAGAATCTACATTCCTGTACATCCTTTTATTGATTGGTTTTGACTTTCATGGGAGCGACTACTGACATCCTAACCTCAGAGGCAAACATGCGCCAGAGCTACGTGCGTACAGATAGATATACGCCATCATCCTTAGGTTAATTAGTTTTTTAATTAGTCGTGACGTAGTTGTCGTTAAGTAGGTCACGATTCAGCTAATTAAATAATGTTTATTATATTAATATCTGCACACGTCTGTTCACAGCGAAGATCCAACAAAGTCAAAGTTAAACAAGATACTATTAAGCCGTTTAAATCACTATGTATTTTCACTATGTGGTGCCCGGCAGAGTAGAATTTGGACCACCCCATCACATCTCATGCGATGTCGTACAAGGCGACTAAGGGATAGGGCTGTTTAACACCAGACATACTAACAGGTAGTGTGGAACCTCTTAGCCTTAGGAGGGATTTGGCCTCATTGTGTGTGTTCTACCGCCTATACAATGGTTTGTGCTGAGACGAATTGTTTGGCATGATGCCCGTAGCTACATTCTATCATCGCACCTCTCGGCATAGGCAGGGAATTCATCCTCACACATTGCGACCTGAGCCGGTGCGCACTGTGTGGTTTGAATGAAACTTCATCCCACACACACTCAAGCTGTGGAATGACCTCCCTGCTGCGGTTTTCTCAAGCGCCTACAATATGGGGTTCTTCAAGAGGGGCATCAGAAGGTCTCTTCATGGTCGGCAGCGCGAGTGTGACACCCCTGGTGTTGCATACGTCCATAGGCCACGGTAACCGCTTCCCATCAGGTGGGCCGTGTGCTTGTCTGCCAACTAAGTGGTATAAAAAAAAAAGATATATACAGTCCAGACTCAGCTTTAGATGTATTGCTCGAGTCAACAATGGTGTCCGGAAGACGGCAATGGGCTCTGAATTCAATGATTGGTGAAATGTGGGTGTTAATTCACCTCTGCCTAACCCTCCGATAACAAAGGCGTGATTATATGTATGTATGTATGTGTATTTTAACAAACGCTTCTTTATTCTCCATTTGTGAGAATCCTACATCATATCCTTCCATTTTGTAGCCTCTAACAAATCGATCGCATAAATTCTCTCTGACTTTGGCGCACTCGCTCCACTAACAAGAACTGCAGGTATAAGCTGAATGTTTCAATGCTTGTTGTATTTGAAAAGCGTTTCTTCCACTTTGGCAGAATCGTCTGAATACGTGATATTCTGTGAATTCGGACAATTGTCGTTTCACAAGCTTCGTCACCATTTTACTAAGACGTGGACTATTACTTTGAGAAATGCGGTTTAGTCGTGTTGAATAATTGAGGATTTTTTCAAACATTTATTTAACTTGCAATTTATTTGTTGATGAGTAGGTCATATTTGTGGATGCCACACACTTTTTTTTATTTCTTTTTTTTACTTTTAGAGTTCAACGGAAAAAAGTTAAGAGTTCACCTTTTCAATTGGGTATTTGACTGACTATAGTCGCGGTACGCTATGATGGCCGTTTTGACACATCTACACACACCCTCGCGATGAAATTGAATTTAAACTTCTCCGTTCTAGATGTCATAAACTATATGATAAATGTTACAAAAATTACAAGCAGACAATTGAGTCTAACATTAAAAGTAAACCAAATGCATTTTGGAGTTTTGTTAAAAATAAAAGAGGTGGTCATCCTGCTATGCCAGCCAAAATGTATCTTAATAATTCTACAGCGGAGACTGGGATAGATATTGTTAATTTGTTCGCTGCTCATTTCTCATCCGTGTACAACTCTCAAACACCGCCTCATAGTAGCACCATAGCTAATAAAATAGATACGAGTAGTACATTCTTAACTAGTATACATCTCACTGAACAGGGGGTTCTCCGAGCCATCAAGAAACTGGATGGCACTAAGGGAGCAGGCCCTGATTCTATACCACCATTATTCGTGAAACGATGTGGATCGGCGTTGTCCTTACCTCTATCTCTTCTATACAATCGCTCACTTATAGAAGGAAATTTTCCCGAAATCTGGAAAAAAGCACGTATCCTACCAATTTTCAAGAAGGGTAATGAGGCTGATATACAGAATTACCGACCAATTTCTATCCTTTCTTGTTTCTCGAAGCTGTTTGAGGTTCTTTTATACCCTCTGTTGTCTAATTTGGCGGAACCATATCTCTCGGATCATCAGCACGGTTTTCGAGTCGGTCGTTCAATCGAGTCGAATCTTGTTCTGTTTGTCTCGGATCTGTGCCAGCAGGTAGACAGAGGCCTGCAAGTGGATGCTATTTATACTGATTTTAGCAGTGCGTTCGATAAGGTAGATCATGAGATACTTCTGCAAAAGCTAAATAATTTCGGGGTGGGCGGCATCTTGTTAAAGTGGTTCGAATCATATCTCAATAATAGACCGCAGGCCGTTGAGGTATGTGGATATGCATCAGATACTTACCTGGCCAAATCCGGTGTCTCACAGGGATCTCATTTAGGCCCAATTCTCTTTCTAATATTTGTTAACGACATTACTGATCATATCAAGCATTCAAAGTATTTTCTATATGCAGATGATTTGAAAATCTATAATGTCGTAACCAATGACGGGGATGTCGCCTTAATTCAAAGAGATTTGAACAGTATTATGTCGTGGTGTAGTAGCAACCGTATGACTCTTAATGCGAAGAAGTGTTTCTTTATAAAATATTGCAGGAAAATAAAACCGCTTGCTACTAGCTATGAGATAGATGGCGTACAATTAACAGAGGTACATGAAATCCGTGATCTTGGTGTGGTACTCGACAGTCAGCTTAGATTTCACACGCATATTGACGCAATTATTAAAAGGGCAGCACAGTTGCTTGGGTTTATCAAAAGAAACACTAAGGAATTTACTCAGTACCAAACTAAGGTAACTCTTTACAACGCCCTGGTACGTAGCCGACTCGAGTTTGCCTCGGTTGTGTGGAGTCCTTTTTATGACACTCACTCACTGCGCATAGAAAGCATTCAGAGGGCATTCACAAAACACCTTGCTTTTCGGGCCACGGGCTTCTCACATAGGAACTCCTATGACCGTCGTCTTAGTAGGTTTCAAATGAATAGACTACATGACCGAAGACAGATGCTGGATATCTGCTTTCTGCATAGGGTGGTAAACGGTCAGTTTAAATGTAACGAACTTCTCGGTAAGATCATATTCTCCGTCCCTCATGGCTATCCCAGGCAACCGATAGTTAAACTTTTTTACGCACCATTATGTAGAACCAACCTTGGTATGCAATCGCCTTTGATTCGAATTTGCTGCAACTGTAATGACAGGGTCAGCGAAAGCGATGATCTCGACATTTTCAACATCCGCTTAACCGACTTGAAATCAAAGTTACTACCTAGTTGTGTTGCTTGAAAATTTTGGTTTCATGTTTGTACTTTATTTGTAGTCGCCATTACAATTTGTTTTTGCTACTGGCACTAGCACTGTTCTGATATTTTTGTGAATGTTATGTACACCGTAATTGTTATATGTATCGGAGACTTTACCAATGATTGAAATTTGTGTGAATTGTGTAATACATGTAATGTGGTTGTACTTATTTAATAAATAAATAATAAATACATACATATAATCACGCCTTTATCATCGGAGAGTTAAGCAGAGGTGAATTAACACCCACATATCATCAATCATTGAATTCGGGATAGATATTGGGTGAACCACTGACTGCTGATGCGATACTAAATTGTATTGTTATCTACATACATACATATAATCACGCCTTTATCATCGGAGAGTTAAGCAGAGGTGAATTAACACCCACATATCATCAATCATTGAATTCGGTCCCACACACGTAATAGGAAGGGAGTCTACTGCCGTCTTCCGGGCACTATTAATGACTCAAGCCATGAATCTGAGGCTGAGTCTTGGCTGTATATATGTGTCTGATGTTAAACAGCCCTACCCCTTAGTCGCCTTGTACGACACCTCATGGGAAGACATGGAGTGGTCCAAATTCTGCTCTGCCGGGGACCACGCGGCTGTCAACCGGGAGCCAACTATTTATTCTTATTTTTCATTCTTATTATCTAGTGTATATATATAGACACAGCGTCTTTGTATCACAATATATGACTAAAGCCATACCTACCAGAGCCAGTAAAGTTGCGGTGCTAACCGTCACATATTGTACGACAAACAAAAATATCTGCGAGTCGTTGGCATTATAGCATTCTGCAACCATTTACAACGTAGCTAGTAAAGTTGTCTAAAATTTATTTTGTGAGAACCTCCAGAAAGTGCAGGTAAACTAAAAAAAAATAATGAAATTTCTGAAATCGTTCTCAAATAATGGCATCACCGTTCATGTCATGTTAATTTATTTTTTTTCGTTTTCGGCAAACGGGTCTTGTCTGATGTCAAAACTATTTTAATCTTTTCAGTAGTTGCAACGTTTTTATTATACCACTTAGGTGGCAGACAAGCACACGGCCCACCTAATGGAAAGGGGTTACCGTGGCCTATGGACGTTTGTAACACCAGAGGAGTCACAGTCGCGCTGCCATCCCTGTAAATACAAAGTTTCTGTGCCGTCAGTGTAGATGATAAAGCAGGACAAGCCTTTAGTCTTCCCACTGACAGCACAAATTCTCCAGTGAGCTCTGGCTACCCTACTCACCGCTGGGAACACAACACGAAGTTATTATAGCCGCGGTATTCTGTAGGACGGAGGTACTTCCCCAATCGGACTGCTCAGTTGGGCGGAAAAACCGCCGTGTCCTACCTCCTGTTATTTTAATGTTATATTATAATTATAACTGTATATTATAACTGTATATTATAATGGAAAGCTACAAATTTTTTGTGTTCTCTAATAGTACCGCTCATTACATTAATGCCACTAGATTCGAGACCCATTATATTAATGTCAAAAGACTAAGCTCCTCCAAAATAACGAGTTACATTTTTGCTTCAAACCCAAGAACCTCTGTATTCATATTCATCCAAAGAATGGTTCGTTTAAATGAATTCTAACTTTATTTATTTACGTTAAACCGGTGTCAGGACGTGAATGGCTGCCCTTAACTTTAAAGACCTCCGGCCTGGCTTTGTGTTAATAAATAACAACAATAATACTGTTCTGAATTATTCCCATTGATGTTTTAAATAGAAGTGGAATATTAATAAGCTGGGTCTTTAAGCCTACCCAAAATTCTATAATAATGGGAAATATTTTTGCTAGCTGACTCTTTATAATTGTTAGTTTCGTCGATAGCTTAGTGGTTAAGGAGCTGGCCTTAAGATGAAAGGTCCCGGGTTCGAATTCTGGACATGGCACTATCGACGTGAACCCACTATTCCCAAGCAATTTAGCTTAGCTGGAGGGGTTAGAGGGAATATTTTAGTAGTAAAAGTAAGCCGGATATATGTATGGAAGAATTTAGATGGTTTCGGGCGAACGTTCTGTGTGGCGAAGGCTTAGTGGTCAGAGTGTTTAGCCTGTAAGGGAAAGATCGCGGGTTCGAATCCACCTACACCGATCCATTTCATTTTCTTCTATTTCTTAATCGAAGATTTTAGTAATTTCGGTACCAATTTATTTTAAAAAAAATGTACCACACGCTCAAACTCAACCACAGTTTTTTTTGTTTTATACCTTTTGGTGTTTTTTTTTTGTAGCTATCGTGGCCTATGGATGTGTGCAAGTACAGAGAGCCTCTGTGCCTTCAATGCAGAAGACAAAGCTCTGGCAACCCTACACACCGGGAACACAACCAGAGGTTATGGCCACGTTATTCTGTAAGGTGGAGGTACATCCCCAGTCGGACTATTGGATGTAAATACTGACGTCGTACCTCCATCAAAAAAGTGCACAGTATTACCTGCGCAGTTAGGTACACTGAACACCAGCCTCTCGTAGGGTGTTCCGCGTATAATCCATTTTATTTTATCTCAGTCGTACATTATTATCAGATGAGAAAGTCTAAACAGCTACCTCATTTTGTGTATAGTTAACGACAGCTATTTACAACTTTAAAAAAGAAACCAGAGAGTTAAAGAAAATAATATTGGTGTAATATAGGTATTTAAACTATCATGGTCACTGACGTCAGTATCGGAATAAACGGGATATTTACCATGTTTCATGTGTAAATAATGAAACATGGTAAATATCCCGTTTATTCTGATACTAATATTGATGTAGTCTACAAAATACGATAGAAGGGAACTTGTGGAAAAGGTAATGCACGAGGGAAGAAAGCTTCTCACGTGCATAACCTTTTGCAATAATGATAATTATTATTCCCGCGTGGTTCCCGGCAGAATAGAATTTGGACCACCAAATCTCCTCCTATGCGGTGTCGTACAAGGCGACTAAGCTTTGGGCTGTTTAACATCAGACAGATATAGCTCAGATACAAGCCTTGAGTCAACAATAGTGCCCGAAAGATGGCAATAGGCTCACCCCCTATTACCTACGTCGGAATATCGAAAGGTCGGATTTATCGAAAGGTATTTATAAATACTAGGGCAGTGTAATGTAGTCAAGTGTGGAATAGTGTAATAAATCAAATGTAACACTAGTACAAGACAGAAAATATTATATTGACATAAAACCGTAGCACATTATAAAAATAAAGTATTTGAAGTACCATCACCGTAAGACGGATATATGTGTAGAAGAATTTGAATGGTTTCGAGCGAAGTTTCGGTGGCTTAGTGGTCAGAGCGTACCCCCTGTAAGAGAAAGATTGCGGGTTCGAATTCTGCCTGGACCGTATCAATTCAATTTTTTCTATCTTAATCGAATTTGAAGTACCCGCCAGTGTGGAAACAGTAGGCCAAAGCCTCTTAACATTGGGAGAGGCCTAAGTCCAGCAATGAAGTGAGATTCATTAATTTTTTGAAGTATAATTACTTTTAGCGATAACATCACTCTTATGTTTATAATTATTTTGATTGTGAACTCCAAAAGCCATATTTTACTGTACTGTAAAGTTTATTTCTATTCTATTTTCTTTAGATTAAATTACTGGCGTAATAATTTCATTGAAAACAAATGCAACTATGACGTATTTTGAAAATTTTATTTTCTTTACGAAACCGTATTGACCGGGCGAACGTAGCGAGTGAGAGTATCCCTTTTGACAAGGTGACTGATTTTGTCCGTATGTTTGTCAGTTCAGGTCTAGAAGATGCACTTCTTAACCGATTTTCACCAAACTTGGTACACATCATGTTCTTTGATTGAAAACTCAACTTTTGTCAAGACCTATTTTTGATTGGAGGGAAAATGGGAGAGAAAAGGGGGAAGTTCCTCCTCTGAATGGTGCAATTTGACTGCGGGCGTCCCATAAGGTGGAGTACTGTCTCTTATTCTCTTCTCCATTTTTATAAATGCTATTACGAAGGTAATTACTGCTCACTATCACCTCTATGCAAATGACCTGCAGCTGTATCGACACTTCAAGGCTGAGGAACTGACTGAGGCTGTGACGGCTATCAACCATGATCTTGTTAACATTAGTTAATGGGCTAAATCTTTTAGGCTTCTGGTTAACCCAAGGAAATCGCAAGCAGTCATTGTTGGTAGCAGCAGGTACATGTCGAATCTTTTAGTTAACCAGTTTCTTCCATAAGTTCTGTTGTGAAATAATAATCCTTCGAAAATGTGAACTTAGTTATAAAAAAAAAACAGATGAAAAAAATAGGGAAAGTTTGCTAGCGTTTTACAAAGAGCGGTTCGTCATTATTTTTGAACTGAAAATTTGGCAAAGGGTGCTCGCGAGATTTAATGTTCACAGAACTACTAGTTTGAATACGTTTATCTACAATCCAGAACATAATGCATTATACAAGCTACGCTTTTAGCTGTAGATACCGTTGTGTGTTATTTCAAATATGTGTTATTTCAAATAGCTGTTGTAGCTCTTATGTTAGAAATATCATTACTTGATTATAATTCTCATTAGAATTTTATTATGTACACAGTACACAGTGTCTTTGAGTAAATTACAAGCTATGTCGGGGTCTGCGGGCGCAGCGTTTTGTCAATATAATAATGTAAATAGGGACCCTGAACACTGTAAGTATATTTGTACTAGGTAATGAGATGTCACGGTGTGTACGAAAGTTTAAAATAACTTAAGTTTATTTTAAAGGATAATTAGAATAGTGTGGTCTAAAACAGAATGTTGTAACATAAGGAAGTAAGCAATAAGTAAATCTTTTTTTGCTCGAAACACGGTATGTCACAATGGTGTTACAAAAACAAATAAGGTCCGACACATGTTTCGCAGATTATCTGCATGCAAATTTATCTATTTGAACTGTAACATATTTGATTGAAAATTAAATTGTAATAATATTAAAATTAGAATATATATAAAATGTCCAATAATGTCAATATTTGGTGTCAAGAATACATGAAGGATATGCTAGGTATAACCACCAATGTGTACTGAGCGAATAAAGGTACAGTCAGCGTCGGAATGATTTTGACTACAAAGTCTCAAAATTAACTTCTTCTTCGTCTTCTATCGTGTTGACGGCGCATCTGAAATTCTGTATTTTCAGTGTGCTGGATTACACTCACGGAGGCGCGAAAATGAACTTAATATCAAGGTATTAAGAGCAATATTGATAAAATAAAACTGACTGTAAAATAAAGGTGTACCATATATCGGAACAATCAGTCAACCCGCTCAGTGCAAATATTTGAAAGCATTATTTCCGTGCGTTGGAGAGTACATTAAGCTCTTGGTTCCGATTGTCACACGAACGTCTCAGGGTCAAATGGCAGCAAGTGTAGGAGGTAGGACACGACGGTATTCCTGTCCCAATTGAGCCGTTCGACTGGGGAAGTACCTCCGCCCTACAGAATACCGTGACCATAATAACCTTGCATTGCGTTCTCGGCAGGGAGTAGTGTAACCAGCGCTCACTGATGAGTTTTTATGCTGTCAGTGTGACGACTAAAGACTTGTTCTGATGTCTCCTGCGTTAGCGGCACATAAATTTTGTTTTTACAGAGTCGGCAGCACGTGTGTGACACCCCTGATGTTGCACACGCCCATAGGCCACGGTAACCACTTTCCATTAGGTGGACCGTGTGCTTGTCTGCTACCTAAGTGGTATAAATAAGGGTCGAGTCCCGCTCAGTATTAGATAGGTTGTTGTCTATGTCTATTAGCATTAGACTGAGGGCTTCTGTTTATCATTGTACCTACTTACAATAGAAATTTATTTTATTTGAAATTCAATAAAGTCTGTTCGACTCAGTTTTATTGAAATTTTCATCCGTTTGAAGCTACATAGTTGTATTTCTAGGAATGTTCAAGCATCCTCTATTGGTTTCCGGCTAGATCTAGATTGCTACCGTGACCTTACTCGAAAACAGGAAGAAGGCGATATCGTATAATCGTGAAAAGGTGAAAATTCGTATTAGAAAACTACGAAACATTTGCAGAAATCTCGATGAAGCAAATATGTTTCTGATAAAATCTTGTGAATCCTTATTCGTATAAGTTTGAAAAAAAAAATTACGTGTTACCCCCTAAATTCTCCATTACAACACTGGAGGGTATTGGGGGACCATTGTCCTCCAGCTAAACGATATTACTTGAGTTGGGAGTAGATTAACATCGGGGTGGGTCAGACCTCTTAGTTGTAAGAACAACTCCTTAATCACTGAGCTATTGATACTTCAATCTTTTACTGTATAGAAAATAATAATTGCCAGGGATTAGATGATTCAAAGTTAAAGTTTAAGTCAAAATTTACAATCTTGAAAAATACAATTATTTCTTAATAATAATAATTCAATAATTCTACATAAGCTAAGTTTACCACCCCTTCCAAGGCGCTGCCACCTCTTCCACAAACTTCACAAAAGAGCCTTAAGGCTAAAAGTAGGCGGATGTACATTTCGTCTCAATAGGTATATAAAAAACTTTATAGTAAAATAATAATCGAGTAATAAATTTGATAACATGGAAGTCCAGTACCTAATACAATACTATGCTGTAATTATAGCACGTGGGGCCTGCGCCACGCTCCAGCCTCACTTTTTATCTTTCAGCTAATTGTCTGTTACATAAAGTTTTATGAATTATTTTTGTAGACCACACATAAAATAATGAAAAAACATTAAATACTTATTTACTTTGTTTTACTTTAGCTTAGAACTTAGTTTAAAAATTATATTTGATGTTAGCATGCAATTAAAAAAATACATACTAGTATGAATATTTTCTTTTTTTTTTGAAAAATATTTGTAACGATTATTACTTAAATTCTCGTCAATATCTACAGTTAATTTAAATTGCTTGTGTTAGAAGTAGAATCGCGTGATATTCAACTGTGCTTTTAACTTGCTACCAATCATTCTTATAAATCCTCAAATTCAACACCTTAGACACTGGACTGTCACTTCGACCTTCATTATAATTTTTCAAATTACTGCAAAATACGATGACATCACTTTAACACGAAGTGTAAACAAAATTGCGAGCGAAAATTCCAGTGTCATTTTAGTCTACCAATCTTCATTTTACTTTCATCCAAAAATTCCTACCAATTTAGAGAGGTCGAAACCGGACACGTTCAGAGTTTCTGTTTCCTTGGTAAATTCAAGATGAAAATTTTATGTCCGGGATATTACTTTGGACTTCGTGGATGTTATTTGGGTAAATTATCTAAAACTTTGCTTTTCTTGGAATTTGTATACAGTTTGGGATTCAGTTAACTTTTATCTACAATTTTTACCTTACGACCTAATATTTGTGTATAATAAGGGCAGGTGCCGAAGGTATGCCTTCATTTTAATCAGGATTCTCAAGCTGTGGAATGAACTCTCTACTGCAGTCTTCCCATGCGCCTTCAATATGGGGTTCTTCAAAAGAGGGATTAGGAGGTTTCATCAGGGTCGGCAGCGCAAGTGTGATGCCCCTTATGTTGCACAAGTCCATAGGCCACGGTAACCACTTCCCATCAGGTGGGTGCGCTGTGGTTATCTGCCACCAAAGCGGTATGAAAAAAAATCTTAGAAATTAATTGTCGCAATGTCAAGCCTATTGATAGGTTAAGGTGTCCACCAATCATCCTACATCCATAGTGCGTCTATTGACGAACGCATACAGGGTCTCGATTCTATTAAAGCAAAACCACTGTCATACCACGAACTATTAAAAAAATCATTTCATTTTAGACTTTACAATAATGAGATTAAAGTTTAAAATTAATTGTTTACTTATTACAGTATGAATGAAAAACTATAATGAAACTCTTTTCATTTCATTTTGGACTTTATGATTATAGATATAAAGTTATTATGCTAAAATTGTTCTAATATTGTGCTAAATGATGTAACAGTTTTTTTTAAATAAAGTTTTTTTTTTAAATGTCTTTAATTAAATGCAATTTTTTACAGTGTCTGCGATATGACAGTGGTTTTGATTTAGTAGAATCGAGTGTGCAAGTACAGAGAGTCTCTGTGCCTTCAATGCAGAAGACAAAGCTCTGGCAACCCTACACACCGGGAACACAACAAGAGGTTATGGCCACGTTATTCTGTAAGGTGGAGGTACATCCCCAGTCGGACTATTGGATGTAAATACTGACGTCGTACCTCCATCAAAAAAGTGCACAGTATTACCTGCGCAGTTAGGTACACTGAACACCAGCCTCTCGTAGGGTGTTCCGCGTATAATCCATTTTATTTTATCTCAGTCGTACATTATTATCAGATGAGAAAGTCTAAACAGCTACCTCATTTTGTGTATAGTTAACGACAGCTATTTACAACTTTAAAAAAGAAACCAGAGAGTTAAAGAAAATAATATTGGTGTAATATAGGTATTTAAACTATCATGGTCACTGACGTCAGTATCGGAATAAACGGGATATTTACCATGTTTCATGTGTAAATAATGAAACATGGTAAATATCCCGTTTATTCTGATACTAATATTGATGTAGTCTACAAAATACGATAGAAGGGAACTTGTGGAAAAGGTAATGCACGAGGGAAGAAAGCTTCTCACGTGCATAACCTTTTGCAATAATGATAATTATTATTCCCGCGTGGTTCCCGGCAGAATAGAATTTGGACCACCAAATCTCCTCCTATGCGGTGTCGTACAAGGCGACTAAGCTTTGGGCTGTTTAACATCAGACAGATATAGCTCAGATACAAGCCTTGAGTCAACAATAGTGCCCGAAAGATGGCAATAGGCTCACCCCCTATTACCTACGTCGGAATATCGAAAGGTCGGATTTATCGAAAGGTATTTATAAATACTAGGGCAGTGTAATGTAGTCAAGTGTGGAATAGTGTAATAAATCAAATGTAACACTAGTACAAGACAGAAAATATTATATTGACATAAAACCGTAGCACATTATAAAAATAAAGTATTTGAAGTACCATCACCGTAAGACGGATATATGTATAGAAGAATTTGAATGGTTTCGAGCGAAGTTTCGGTGGCTTAGTGGTCAGAGCGTACCCCCTGTAAGAGAAAGATTGCGGGTTCGAATTCTGCCTGGACCGTATCAATTCAATTTTTTCTATCTTAATCGAATTTGAAGTACCCGCCAGTGTGGAAACAGTAGGCCAAAGCCTCTTAACATTGGGAGAGGCCTAAGTCCAGCAATGAAGTGAGATTCATTAATTTTTTGAAGTATAATTACTTTTAGCGATAACATCACTCTTATGTTTATAATTATTTTGATTGTGAACTCCAAAAGCCATATTTTACTGCACTGTAAAGTTTAATTCTATTCTATTTTCTTTACATTAAATTACTGGCGTAATAATTTCATTGAAAACAAATGCAACTATGACGTATTTTGAAAATTTTATTTGCCTCACGAAACCGTATTGACCGGGCGAACGTAGCGAGTGAGAGTATCCCTTTTGACAAGGTGACCGATTTTGTCCGTATGTTTGTCAGTTCAGGTCTAGAAGATGCACTTCTTAACCGATTTTCACCAAACTTGGTACACATAATGTTCTTTGATTGAAAACTCAACTTTTGTCAAGACCTATTTTTGATTAGGGGGAAAATGGGGGAGAAAAGAGGGAAGTTTGGTCTCACGTTACTTTTGAACAAATCTTGATGATTTTTGTTTGAAACATCTAGGTCATCACATGTTGTGGTGAAAAAATAATGCTTCGAAAATGTGAACTTAGTTATAAAAAAAAACAGATGAAAAAAAATGGGGAAAGCTTGTTAGCGTTTTTCAAAGAGCGGTTCGTTATTATTTTTGAACTGAAAATTTGGCAAAGGGTGCTCACGAGATTTAATGTTCACAGAACTACTAGTTTGAATACGTTTATCTACAATCCAGAACATAATGCATTATACAAGCTACGCTTTTAGCTGTAGATACCGTTGTGTGTTATTTCAAATAATATGTGTTATTTCAAATAGCTGTTGTAGCTCTTATGTTAGAAATATCATTACTTGATTATAATTCTCATTAGAATTTATTATGTACACAGTACACAGTGTCCTTGAATAAATTACAAGCTATGTCGGGGTCTGCGGGCGCAGCGTTTTGTCAATATAATAATGTAAATAGGGACCCTGAACACTGTAAGTATATTTGTACTAGGTAATGAGATGTCACGGTGTGTACGAAAGTTTAAAATAACTTAAGTTTATTTTAAAGGATAATTAGAATAGTGTGGTCTAAAACAGAATGTTGTAACATAAGGAAGTAAGCAATAAGTAAATCTTTTTTTGCTCAAAACACGGTATGTCACAATGGTGTTACAAAAACAAATAAGGTCCGACACATGTTTCGCAGATTATCTGCATGCAAATTTATCTATTTGAACTGTAACATATTTGATTGAAAATTAAATTGTAATAATATTAAAATTAGAATATATATAAAATGTCCAATAATGTCAATATTTGGTGTCAAGAATACATGAAGGATATGCTAGGTTTAACCACCAATGTGTACTGAGCGAATAAAGGTACAGTCAGCGTCGGAATGATCTTGACTACAAAGTCTCAAAATTAACTTCTTCTTCGTCTTCTATCTAGTTGACGGCGCATCTCAAATTCTGTATTTTCAGTGTGCTGGATTACACTCACGGAGGCGCGAAAATGAACTTAATATCAAGGTATTAAGAGCAATATTGATAAAATAAAACTGACTGTAAAATAAAGGTGTACCCATATATCGGAACAATCAGTCAACCCGCTCAGTGCAAATATTTGAAAGCATTATTTCCGTGCGTTGGAGAGTACATTAAGCTCTTGGTTCCGATTGTCACACGAACGTCTCAGGGTCAAATGGCAGCAAGTGTAGGAGGTAGGACACGACGGTATTCCTGTCCCAATTGAGCCGTTCGACTGGGGAAGTACCTCCGCCCTACAGAATACCGTGACCATAATAACCTTGCATTGCGTTCTCGGCAGGGAGTAGTGTAACCAGCGCTCACTGATGAGTTTTTATGCTGTCAGTGTGACGACTAAAGACTTGTTCTGATGTCTCCTGCGTTAGCGGCACATAAATTTTGTTTTTACAGAGTCGGCAGCACGTGTGTGACACCCCTGATGTTGCACACGCCCATAGGCCACGGTAACCACTTTCCATTAGGTGGACCGTGTGCTTGTCTGCTACCTAAGTGGTATAAATAAGGGTCGAGTCCCGCTCAGTATTAGATAGGTTGTTGTCTATGTCTATTAGCATTAGACTGAGGGCTTCTGTTTATCATTGTACCTACTTACAATAGAAATTTATTTTATTTGAAATTCAATAAAGTCTGTTCGACTCAGTTTTATTGAAATTTTCATCCGTTTGAAGCTACATAGTTGTATTTCTAGGAATGTTCAAGCATCCTCTATTGGTTTCCGGCTAGATCTAGATTGCTACCGTGACCTTACTCGAAAACAGGAAGAAGGCGATATCGTATAATCGTGAAAAGGTGAAAATTCGTATTAGAAAACTACGAAACATTTGCAGAAATCTCGATGAAGCAAATATGTTTCTAATAAAATCTTGTGAATCCTTATTCGTATAAGTTTGAAAAAAAAAATTACGTGTTACCCCCTAAATTCTCCATTACAACACTGGAGGGTATTGGGGGACCATTGTCCTCCAGCTAAACAATATTACTTGAGTTGGGAGTAGATTAACATCGGGGTGGGTCAGACCTCTTAGTTGTAAGAACAACTCCTTAATCACTAAGCAATTGATACTTCAATCTTTAACTGTATAGAAAATAATAATTGCCGGGGATTATATGATTCAAAGATAAAGTTTAAGTCAAAATTTACAATCTTGAACAATACAATTATTTCTTAATAATAATAATTCAATAATTCTACATAAGCTAAGTTTACCACCCCTTCCAAGGCGCTGCCACCCCTTCTACAAACTCCACAAAAGTGCCTTAAGGCTAAAAATAGGCGGATGTACATTTCGTCTCAATAGGTATATAAAAAACTTTATAGTAAAATAATTATCGAGTAATAAATTTGATAACATGGAAGTCCAGTACCTAATACAATACTATGCTGTAATTATAGCACGTGGGGCCTGCGCCACGCTCCAGCCTCACTTTTTATCTTTCAGCTAATTGTCTGTTACATAAAGTTTTATGAATTATTTTTGTAGATCACACATAAAATAATGAAAAAACATTAAATACTTATTTACTTTGTCCTCTAAGGACTATATAACTGTCTATACATGGTTGACTTATGTATTCCAGTTAAAAAAAAACTTTGTAAATATTTTAGTGGTACAACTTATGTCGTTGACTGTACATGCAATAGTCCAGAGTTTAAAGGAAAAATTACGTCAAAAGTGCCAGTTATCAGTGAACTTTACGAAATTTACAAAGAAACTAAAACTCAGGTGTGTACGTTAAAACTGTGGTTTAGTCACGGAGGACAAACTATGATTAGATTTTAGTTAACGCTACATTTGCTGCAGCTAGTGCCACTAATTTCTTTGGTGTATGTAATTAAATTCCACCCACGTAATAACAGTTCATCGTAGAAAGGATTTAGAGGTTATACGGCGAGTGGCGGATACCAAGCAATGCAATTTTCTCTCCGTAGATTAAGGTGACCACTTACTATCAGGCTTATACAGATTTATTACAGTAAGAGCTGCATATATTTAAATTTAAATTAAATGAAGTCTGCAGTGAACTAATGTTACTTACTAAATTTTTATGATAGTGATGTAGACATACCTACATATATAATAATTCACACATGAAAATCCCTGAAGGAGTAGACAGAGATTTATTAACACCCACATTTTGTTAACTGTGATTTGCGAAGTCACGCAATAGAGGGCGAGCCTATTGCCGTCAAGTGGGCATTTGTCATGCGCTGTGTTTTTATTGACAGATTGAAAACATAAGAAACCTACAGCGTACAGAGCGTAATGTAGGTTTATTGTTTTTTTTAAATTAAAATATTAGCAGCGGCAATTACTAATATTCCCTCTAACCCCTCTAACTAACCTAAATTGCTTATGATAGGAGTGGGTTCATGTCGTTAGTGTAAAGGCCAGGATTCGAATCCAGAACTTCTTGATCGTAAGGCCGTCTTCATGACTACTAAGCTTAGAACTTGGTTTAAAAATTATATTTGATGTTAGCATGCAATTAAAAAAATACATACTAGTATGAATATTTTCTTTTTTTTTTGAAAAATATTTGTAACGATTATTACTTAAATTCTCGTCAATATCTACAGTTAATTTAAATTGCTTGTGTTAGAAGTAGAATCGCGTGATATTCAACTGTGCTTTTAACTTGCTACCAATCATTCTTATAAATCCTCAAATTCAACACCTTAGACACTGGACTGTCACTTCGTCCTTCATTATAATTTTTCAAATTACTGCAAAATACGATGACATCACTTTAACACGAAGTGTAAAAAAAATTGCGAGTGAAAATTCCACCGTCATTTTAGTCTACCAATCTTCATTTTACTTTCATCCAAAAATTCCTACCAATTTAGAGAGGTCGAAACCGGACACGTTCAGAGTTTCTGTTTCCTTGGTAAATTCAAGATGAAAATTTTATGTCCGGGATATTACTTTGGACTTCGTGGATGTTATTTGGGTAAATTATCTAAAACTTTGCTTTTCTCGGAATTTGTATACAGTTTGGGATTCAGTTAACTTTTATCTACTATTTTTACCTTACGACCTAATATTTGTGTATAATAAAGGCGGGAACAGAAGCTATGCTTTCATTTTAATCAGAATTTATTTAAAATTTATTGCCGTAATGTCAAGCTACCCACTGCAGTCCACAGCTGGACATATGCCTCTCCAAATGTGCGCCATTTTCTCCGATCCTCCGCCTTCCGCATCCAGTCTGTCCCAGCCACCTTCTCCAGGTCGTCCGTCCATCTGGCTAGGGGGCGTCCTACCTTTCGTTTACCTTCTCGCGATCTCCACTCTAGGACTCGTTTGCTCCATAGGTTAAGGTATTTATATTATAGATCTGTGTTCACCAATCATCCTGTATCCATAGTGCGTCTATCGGCGAACGCATGGAGGGCCTCGATTCTAACATGACATACATAACATAACATAACATAAACTCACGCCTATATCCATGAAGGGGTATGCAGAGATGCTAGAACCTACATTACGCCAGTTTATGTTTAGGTCTCAATGTAATAGGTGGCGAGCCTATTGCCATTAACCGGGCACTTATAAACCTGCGATAAATACACACATAACTTCGAAAAGCATAGAAATGTCATTGTTGTGTGCCATGATAAAACCTGGGATCGAACCCGAGACCTCGTGTCAGCAGTCCATTACCCCATTAGGCTGCTGCGGTTATATAAGAATAATCTTTGGAGATTATGTAGTTTCTAACGCAGATTTTGGTAATGATAAAAAGTAAACGGGGCAGTAAGGGCAAGTACCTTAACCGTTGCAGTTACAGCAAAACGTTCTTAGACCTTCCCTAACTTTTTGACATATTTTGAACTGCATTCACAGATTTTGTAAAAAACTTACAGTTGGCAAAAAAAATGCAAAAAGTCCAAAAAAATTTTTTTATGCCAATCGATTCTATTTCATGTGGGGATCAAAAAACTCTATGAGACCATTTTAGCTTTCAGTACTAGGAAAGACAGAAATCGCCAAAAACGTTTCCCATACATTTCGACAACAGAAACAAATTTCTACGATGGTCTAACTTTTTGTTATGGCCAGGAAGTGGGTAGAATTGACTGTAAAGTAAATAAAAAGAATTTTTACCCTCAAATTTCGAATTTGATTCGAAAATCTGTGTGTTATACTTAGTTTCAGCTGAGAAACTTCGTATGAGTTATTAATTAAGGATTTTCGCTAAAATGTCTTCTAATCGTGAAAAAATTGACTTATTAGAAGCGTATTTTGTCAATAATCGAAATGCAGGAGCTGCATTAGTGTGGTACCGCAATAAGTATCCGTTGCGGCATGTGCCAACAAGAAAGGTTATTACAAATCTTTTGAAAAACCTGGAATTGCAGGGTTCTTTCAAAAGAAAGCGGCAGCCTCGTGTGGACATGGACACGGAGATTGCGGTTCTGACTTATGTCGAAGCATATCCAGAGGTATCGTCCAGGCAAGTCGCCCTTGAAGTAGGTGTATCCCACTCCCTTGTGATAAAGATATGGAAGAAATACGGCTACAAGTGCTATCGATATGGGCGCATAGTTCAAGTGGGTGATGATGTTCGAAGGCTTACTTTTTGCAGATGGCTAAGAGGAAAAATAAGCAGAGATCATGAATTTTTAAATTACATACTGTGGTCAGACGAAACGAATTTTTCCAATAACGGTATGTACAACAGAAAAAATCACCACTATTGGTCCAAAGAAAATCCACTAAGAGTTACGGCAAGTCATAATCAGGTTCGCTTCTCATTCAACTGTTGGTGTGGTATAATGTCCAATCGAGTCATAATGGTGGAATTTTATGAAGGGAAACTGAATTCTGCCATGTATAATGAAGTCATTTTACACCATCTTGAAAACGAGATGGACGAATGGCCCCTGTCGGAATTGCGAAAAAAAATTGCAATTTATTTCATAAACCAATTTCTTAAATGTTTAAATGATTTTTTTTATTTAAAAAAGTTCAAAATTTTACCTGACCTATGAGTTTCGAGTTGATTTATCATATTTCCGTACGAAATGTATGGGAAACGTTTTTGGCGATTTCTGTCTTTTCTAGTACTTGAAAGCTAAAATGGTCCCATAGAGTTTTTTGATCCCCACATGAAATAGAATCGATTGGCATAAAAAAAAAAAATTGATTTTTTTGCATTTTTTTTGCTAACTGTAAGTTTTTTACAAAATCTGTGAATGCAGTTCAAAATGTCCCAAAAAGTTAGGGAAGGTCTTTTAAGAACGTTTTGCTGTAACTGCAAGGGTTAAGGTACTTGCCCTTACTGCCCCGTTTCAAAAATACATCCTGTATATATTATTATAATTATGTTAATAACGTATCGGGTAACCTAGTACTGACTTCAGCTTGCGCTAGGGCAAGATTAAAAGCATTGACACTTTAATATTAATATTTTGTACTAAGTTTATTTCTTCCAGTAACTACCTTACTAGAAGTAAGCCGCATGGCCCGCTCGCTATCTTCTGGGGCGATGGTCCCTTATGAAGAGATTTTGCTCGGTACCTGAGCGGGCACCGGTTTTTTATACGACAAACAAGCTCACCACCTGACGGAATGTGGTTGCCGTGACCTATGAACGTGTGCTACACCAGGGGAGTTACACCCGTGCTACCGATCCTGTAAGAACAGAGAGTTTCTATGCCGTCAGTGTAGAAAAAAAACAATCAGGACAAGTATTTAGTCTTCCCACTGTCAGCACAAAAACTCTCCAGTGAGCTCTGGCTACCCTACTCAACGCCGGGAACACAACACGAAGTTATTATAGCCGTGGTATTCTGTAGGGTGGAGGTACTTCCCCAGTCAAACTGTTCAATTGAGACAGGAATATCGTCGTGTCCTACCTCCCATAAAGTTCAGAAGTTACAGGTCCAGAAGTTTAGGTAGCCCTGTAACCCTGTGGTTTGTGACCAAGATGAAACCGCAGTTTCACACCGGCCAGCGCGCGGCAGTCCGCTCAATCCAGATGAGCAGTGTGAATAGTGAATATTGTATGTAGATTATATCATATAATATAACATAAACTCACGCCTATATCCCCGAAGGAGTAGGCAGAAGTGTTAGCATCCACATTACGCCAGTTTATGTTTAGGTCCCAATGTAATAGGTGACGAGCCTATTGCCATTAACCGGCCACTTATAAACCTGCGATAAATACACACATAACTTCCAAAAACATCGAAAAGTCATTGATGTGTGCCATGGTAAAACCTGGGATCGAACCTGAGACCTCGTCTCAGCAGTCCACAGAAGTCCATTAGAAACAGTGGTTGAAGTCATTTTATATTTTTGCTTACAATACACTTAGTTACATAGGAAACTAATATTAAATATTAAACAGTAAATACCCTGTTCATAAACTTCCAAGATAATGATGTAAATGTTTCATCACTTAGAAAAACACGCTAAACGTACATCTCTCAACAATGTCTGCCATTCCATTCATTCACTATTCAATTCCCAGTTTTCCAATCGCAGTCAAGCTTTTTTCCATCGCACTCGAAGCTCAATATACAACAATAACTTGGAACTACTTTCTTGGGTTTTGCGGCTAAACAAAAACGCGGCCATATTGCTTGTCCGTGACAATGGGCCATCGCGACCGTGCTGGATTGTTATTTACTAAGATTCGTAGTACTGGATAGGAATTTTTTTACCGTTCTTACTATTACGTTCATATTTATTTATTTATTCAACTTTATGCACAGTAACTTTGTACGAAGGCATTATCTAACAGTCAACCTTAGGGTGATACAGAGATACATTGAGGTAGGTGCAGGCAAAATAACAATCCATTTATTACATTGATGATGTTCTAATTTATTATATTGTCTATGTTCACACTTATAATACATACATTATACATACACACTATAATACATAAGAAATTCATGCACATACTTTCTAACCTGTCTAAGACCCGTATTCTAGAATGGTGCTCAGTTCTGTGTCACGATTTATCTGAGGACAAATTGTGTAGACGTCTGTCAAATCTGTCAATCAGTCTATACCTTATTCTACGAGTAATATGAGTATAATTTTACTCGTAGAATACGGGTCTTAGTAACTAAGATTTCACAGATATCAAGATATTATTGCTCCTATTTTTCAATCTTTAGGGAACAGACTGTATGCAGGATACTTTCAATATATCTCATGAAAAACAGAAATACCAATAAAAAGAGACTTACACTTCTACTCCCCATACCAACCGAAAATCTTATCTCCATAGAATAAGGTTATTAAGCAGTTGAGCTGATTTGCAGTTCTTCGCACTTAATGCTGACTGTTGCAAATGATTGGTGAAATATGGGTGTTAATTCACCTCTGCCTAACCCTCCGAGGATAAAGGCGTGATTATATGTATGTATGTATGTATGCAGCACCCGTGGTCACGACTTGATTTAATGACTATAATTTAATCCCGATAAGTCCCGAACCCTTATATAATTATGAATTCACACGGCGATAGTTTTCAAATATACCTATTAAATTTCGTTCTAAATTTGAATTCACTCTGCGATAGTTTAAAAATATATTAAATTTCGCTCTAAATATGAATTCACACGGTGATAGTTTAAAATATTTTAAATTCCGTTCTAAGTCAGTAAATCAAATTTGCCCAACTGTTTGAAACTAACCCAGCTGGTCATGGTATGTTAACTTGTGCCCATAGACCTATATCTGGACGTCTTGCGACTAATGATTTATGCCAGAAAACGTCTAGCCAGAAATAGCCTGTGACTGATAAATGGCGATTGGCTCATCCCTTATACTGTTGTCGCCTACAGTGCATCTGCAATATGTATACTACATAGTGAAATACATACATACGTAATGAGAGATTTAAAAAAAATGTACTACGATAGTGCATATTTTCTTTCTTAGCCGATTACGGCGAAGCAAAAGGAGGGTTATAATTTTGACAGGCTGTGTTTGTATGTATGTATGTAGGTTCATCTGTTCGCTCATAGCTCCTCAGCCACTTATTAGAACGACAAATGAGATATCGTTAGAAGCGTCTTAGTTGTCCGCTGGTCATATGTTATATGATGTGTCACTGAATCTAATTTGATGCCCTCTAGCGGTCATAAAGTACGGTGTTAAAAAATAAATTTAAATTTGAATATGTCGTGTTTAGTATCAACTAAAAAGGCTTACTTAGCACGTTACAAATATGTATAAATTACACATATTGCTTGCCCCAAAATAAAAGAAATAAAAAATAAGGTTAAAACTAATACCACACTACTGAAAAAGCACTCTCTAAAAAGTACTAAACAAGAAAATATGAAGGGTAACCATGGTCGTAAGCCACTTAAGTCTAACAAAACAATACATTATAGGGGAAAAGTGGCATACAACCATCCTTGATATTGTCTCGTTTAACACTTTTTAGAGCGTGGTTTTTCAGTAGTCGGGCTTTATTTTATTTTAATAGACTGGCAAGAGAACATTACAAGGAAAAAGTGTATGCAATCGTTTATATTAAATCAAGTTTGAGTTTGTTCTAGAGTTGCTAAACACATCTAAGGTCGAAGTCTCTAGCCCGATGTTGATTACATCATTACATAATTAAATAGCTAGTTTAGATTTCTAAAAGTTTACTCTGTATAAATATACAACTGGCGGCCTTCACTCTTGTTTTACACGCGTGGCCTGACCTCGAAAACCACTTTCCATCAGTGGGGCCGTGTGCTTGTCACTTAAGTTTTATAACTATAACAGTACTACTAATGTATACCTATTGTTTATTGTAACACGAGACAAAATGTATATTCGTCCACGGAAGCTGTGGTAAGCTTAGCTTAAGCAGAATTATTATTGACGTTATTGAGAAACAATTTTATTTTTCAAGGTTGATTTTGATTTAAAAAATAAGATTTTGAATAAATAATAAAATGTTTTTTAGTGAAATATGCACGAACTCCGTTTGTAGTTAGACGAATCTTTGTTCTATCAGAAGCCTAATCTCGTAATAAACATCTATTCAAAATGCAACCTCGATTTAATTCATCTCCGAAATGGCAAAAACAGTATCCGCTTTATAACATTTTTATGAATGAACATTGACAGCTTGATCATTTTTGACATTAGATCCAGATCGAGAGTGAATGTTGAAAAATTATCATAAAAATGGCACTCTGAGTTTAAGTTTGAATTGTAAAATTAAAATTCAATTCAAATTCAATTTATTATCAAGAATATGTTAGGTACAGAAGGTGTTACAATGTAGTAAGATTCACTCATATTCTGCCATATAATGGCTTGCAGAATACATATTTTGACAATTAAAATTTACATTTATTATTAATATGTTTACTTAAATAATTATATTTCATTGTCATTATATAGATTAGTCATATAGATATTCATGCACATCATAATACTCTATCAGGCTTACCATAAACTTTTAAAACATATCAATAATTGACCAGTTTGCATTCTACCAACCACAAATGTAAGTTTCTAACTCTATTTAAATGAGATTACAAAGTCTATATGAAGTTGGCAGTATGAAAGCCGTTCAATTATTGACCTGTGAGTTCATGGTAAGGTCTCTGTACAGTGACATTTGATAGAATGAATAAGTTATTAATCTGAACAGTTTAAAAGAGATATTTGGAGTGACAAGCACGGCGAGTCACTGGCAATTAGTCTTGACATCGCCAAAGCTTTCGATAGAGTCTGGCACAAATCGCTTCTTTCCAAGCTACCTGCCTTTGGTCTGCCTTCTAGGCTGTGCAACTGGGTTGCTAGCTTCCTGCAGGGGCGCCGTATTCGCGTCCTTTGTGACGGACGAGCTTCGGAGTTTCTGCAGGTTAATGCTGGCGTGCCCCAGGGGTCCGTCTTATCACCCACTCTCTTTCTTCTGCATATCAACGACATGCTGTCTACCGGCAATGTTCATTGTTATGCAGACGATAGCACTTTGCATGGGAGTTATCATGGACATCCTGCGGCCAAGCAGTCGGATATCGCGGAGAAAAGGCAGCTTCTTGTCACTGAGCTTGACGGGATCCTGAATCACATTTCTCAATGGGGCTCTGAGAACCTGGTTGAGTTCAATGCCAAGAAGACGCAGGCATGTGCGTTTACAGCAAAAGTATCTTCTTTCCTTCCCCTCCCCACTCTTCAGAGCACGCCACTGCCACTGCAGGACAATCTCAATATCCTAGGTATGGATGTTCGCTGCAACCTGAATAACAAAAACTACATCGAAAGTATCATCAAAACAGCCTCACGAAAACTCGGAGTCCTGAATAGAGTGAGACGGTTTTTCACGCCGGAGCAGCGCTGTCTTCTATACAAGACACAAATTCGCTCCTGTGTGGAGTACTGCTCGCATCTCTGGGATGGTTCAGCAAAGTACTTACTAGATGCTCTCGACAGGTTGCAGCGACGTGCGGTCCGCATCATTGGGAATCCCGAGATCACGAACACCCTAGAACCTTTACAGCTGCGTAGAGATGTTGCGTCCATGGCTGTATTTTACCGTTTGTACCATGGGGAGTGTTCTGATGAGCTCTTCCAATTAGTCCCACCCTCCCCTTTCCTACACAGGACAACGCGTGCAGGTCTTAGATGTCATCCGCACACGGTGCAAAACATCCGATCAAGAACCAAGCGGTTCGGAGACTCTTTCCTCTGTCGCACCATTAAGGCCTGGAATTCATTACCAGCTCACGTGTTTCCTTCTTCCTACAGTCCCGGGTCCTTTAAGCGGGGCGTGAAAAAGCATATGATGAGGCCGTCAAGCTGAGTGTCACCATTGTCACACGGTATGTGTAAGTAATGGTGACCCTCTTTTCTGGGACTTTGCCTTCAGCTTACCATCAGGCAAGGCGAAGTCCAATTGACGTGTCCTATATAAAAAAAAAAAAAAAAAAAAAATAGACATTATACACAGATATTAACAGTACGAGAGCTGGCACCACTTTTCAGTACCAAGTTGACCCAAGTTGAAAACTTGAGACACACCTCCACTATTATACCTCAGCACCAAGTTGCATATCTGGCTGGTGAGTAACGGAGCTAAATAAACCCATGAATTTAAAAAAGAAAACCAAAAACATATTTGAGGCAATAATAATTTGTTATAATGTTGTAGTATGTAAAAAAAGGGGTTTAAGGGATATAAGTCAGGCGATTTGGTCAGGGCTTTATCATTGCCAAGTGGATGCAAAAGCATTTTTCCAAAAAAAAAATTAAAAAAAATATTTCAGGCAACTTGAAATTTATATGAGCTTTACCTACTTATTGGTGAAACATAAGATTCTCAAAAAGAAAGATAATTTTGGTGAATTTTTGGTGAAAAATGATATATAAACTATAACCTTCCTCAATAAGCGAGCTGTTCAACACGGGTTTGAGTCCTGGCTATTACACTACCGGCGTGAACCCACTCCTAACACACGCAAATTAGCTTAGTTGGAGGGGTTAGAGGGAATATTAGTAATTTCGGTACGGTTTTAAAAAAAAAACAGGTGAAATAATCCCATTACAATTTACAATAATAGATTACGTTATACAGAGGCGACATTTTAGTTAGATTAAAATAAATTGTAGAAATAGGATCGCGTCAGTAAAAACGCAAGCAACAGTTGTAAATACATAAATAAATAAATAAACGATATCTCTGCAATCATATTCATAGCAATAAAACTATTCAATATGAACATAGATAATATGATAATAAATAAATAAACGATATCTCTGCAATCATATTCATAGCAATAAAACTATTCAATATGAACATAGATAATATGATAATAAATAAATAAACGATATCTCTGCAATCATATTCATAGCAATAAAACTGTTCAATATGAACATAGATAATATGATAATAAACGGATTATTATTTTGCCTGCACCTACCTCAGTGTATCTCTGCATCACCCTAAGGTTGACTGTTAGATAATGCCTTTGGCATTAAGTCCGCCTTTGTACAAAATTGCTGTGCATAAAGTTGAATAAATAAATAAAATAAATAAATAACTTGAATAAGGCAAAATATTTATAAATTTTTCCCTCTCTTGCCATATCCTGTTTTCTTCAATCCAAAATGTCTCCATACAAGTGTTTTTACCAGATTTTTTTATCTTTACCAACAGAAAGCTTTTATTTGGCGACGAGACTTTACATCTTTTGAGACTCGAGCCCGGAGTCTTTGAGATAAGCTCGCTTTTATATTATCGTTGTCCAATTTAAATTTGTATGAACTCTGTGAATGGAGGATTTATATAATGAACTTGATAGTACTTGTTTTGAAAGGTGTCGGTTAAATTTTCGTGTTTTTAAAGGAATCGTTGGAGGTACTTTTGCGGTCAGGTCAAGCCAGAGAAGCACTCAATTGAGTTAACAGATAAAACTTATGAGATAAAGTAGAATTTGGGTCACTCCATTACTTCTCATGCGATGTCGTACAAGGTAACTAAGGGATAGGGCTGTTTAAGATCAGACAGATATTTATAGCCTAGATTCAGACTCAGATGCAGGGCTCGAGTCAACAATAGTGCCCGGAAGACGGCAGCTTTACGTGGGACCGAATACAATGATTGGTGAAATGTGGGTGTTTATTCACCTTTGCCTAACCCTCCGGGGATAAAGGTGTGATTATATGATAATGACACATATTTAAACCACACACTCATTTTTATATAACCTGGTGATTACCGTAGCGATGCTACAATGTTAGAGATTCCGTTGATTCGTAATAATATTATTAATGCAAATATAACTATAATGTCTTTCTGTCTGTATGTTACACTTTCACGCCTAACCCACTGATGCGATTTTTAAAAAAATTGGTAGAGGTAGATTAGACCTTGTTATGGATATAGGTTATTGCGATCAAGCAATATGCGACATCCACGGTCAAAAGCTGGTAATCAAATGAAATACAAATATATTATGCATCGCGGATGTGAAGACCAGTGCGAGAGTATAATAAAAACATTTTTAAACTTAGTGACGAGTGTCGCAGATGACAAACCTTTTTCACCCGACTACACAGCTAAGCAAAAGAAGGATTAATATTTAGACAGACTATGTATGTATGTATGTAAGTTCATCTGTTCCCTTATGGCTCGTCAAACACTTATTAGAGCTGGACAAATAAGGTATTTTTAGAAGCATCTTGGTCGTCCGCGGGTTATAGACTATGTAACGTGTCACTGAATCTAATGTGGCGTGTTTGGTTCCAACTAAAAATTAATTAATTAGCACATTTCAAATATATATAAATTATACTTATTAATAATTTTTCAGTACCTAGGGGTTTTTTTTAAAACACGTAGAGAGTCAATTGCCGTTCATGTAGGAGCTCTATGTTGTATGTCGAAGTTTAACCAAATTCTCAGTTAGTCTGGTGAAGCGGACCCCAGACTGAAAGTTTAGGATGCGACTGGGATCAAAGCTAAGGTGAAGAAGATATATAAACTCTATGTAGCCGTAAGCTAGTCCCAACAGCTCCTAGTAGTATTTTAGGTTTTCACTTCTGCAATTTGGCCAGTTTCGATTTTATAGGAGCGATGATGAACTAGCCATCCAAACTCAACCCTTCATCAGAGCATTGTCTATTAACCTGCAGGTATACTGGACCCTGAAGATTCTGATAGGGCTTCCGTACACCCAAATTTACTTCCCATTGTCTGTTAATACAATTCAATTCTCTCTGAAAATGCAAATACTTTCATTCGTGAAATCCAACCCTTATAGTCAAATTTTCAACTTGACAAACTGAATAGATGTCGACAAACCGTAAAGAAGTACCAAACAAACCTTCAGATCTATTAAAATTTGCATGACGGCGCATGTGAAAACGACGTTCACTTCGACGTTTTAAAAGCGGCCATTCCTATTCGGTTTCAGTAAATTGCAGAATGGCAGTTCGCCAGGGTGCTGTGCCAAGGTTTACTGGTTCAATCCATAATATGCACTTTTGTTAAGAGTAGAATTTGAGATTTATGCTTTAAATTACTTTAGTAGTTATGTAAAATGTATGTACTTTTAAGAGCATGATTACACCAGTTTAACTGTACCAGAGTGGGGGGCAGAAACATAAAATATAGGAAAATGAAGGAAGTAAGTGTTTGGAATCAACTTACTCCTTCTCTATATGTTTGCTATGATTATACGGTTTTTATCGTATGATTACTGTCTGACATACCAATCCTGAGAGAAAAGCTGGAACCAGAACATCGTCAGTATTCTGGAAATCGTCCAGATGAGAGAAATACAATATGAATATAATAATGAAATATAATCACGCAAGGATCCCCGGAGGGTTAGGCAGAGGTGAATTAACACCCACATTTCATGTAGTAAATCTGTCACATAAGTAGTATAAAAATAATAATAATAAATTCACCATAATCAGTACAGCACCTATTTCAACACACAATTTTTAATATCACCCTGTAATATTAGAATACCATTATTAGTTTGACCACACAACACAAAAGCATTCCTTTGTGCTTACTAAGTACTTAATCAAATTATGTATACAGACCCTTTGTTAAGTTCGGAACCTTCCAAATCAACAGGGAGTAGGCTCTTCAACACGAGAGCTATCGATAATACAGAAGTGAAAATAATTAAAAAGGATTTAGATAAATTTAACGAAGTCTACAATTTACCTATCTCTGCTATTATGTAATTGTAAAAAAGTAAAGAGTAAAGAAGCTATGTCTATACATTGAAGACATTTTAATAAAAAGAGTAGGTATTATATTAACAATGCTAAACCCATTTTTTTTATTGTTGTCTGTTTATCCTCAAAGAATGCAAAAGCTACTGATCGGATTCTGATGCAGTTTTTTCTCGCAGATATATATAACGCAATACAATTCATATCCTGCCATATTCCGGAAATCTGAGCCAAAAAAAATGCTTTGCTATCATCAAAAGGTGAGACAAAAGCAGCAGAAAAATAATCGGCGTGGCTTAATATCCGGTGGCGGTACTTCGACGAATGAAACGAAAAATAATAGTCTGACAGGAATCACAGCCGTGGGTTCTGCTGGCCGTGGTGGTTAATCAATGCTTGTGAATAAGATTTTAAATTGTTGTGTCGTTGGCGAATGTGGTAATCTTTGTGTTATTGGCTATCTTATCTACCTTCCCTTACCTCTTGGTTTTAATTTTAGCTGTATTGGGTTGTGATTAGATTGCAGTGAAGTATACTAACTACAAACCTGACCGGCTAGCGTGGAAGCAGTAGACCAAAGCCTCCCAACATTGGAAGAGGCCTAGTCCAGCAGTGGACTGCGATGGGCTAGTTGATTTATTGATACTATATATTTATTATTACCTGAGGATACCTGATGTCACACTCAAAACTTGGCTGATTGTTATAAACGTTGTTAGTGGACGGTCCTCCATGAGCGCGGACCTGTGAGTGGTACGTGGAGGCATCGATCACCACACCGGAAGCAGGACGAAGTGGAAGTGAGACACGCGTCTCCCTTCATCCTGGTGCAAGATGGGAACACCGTACCACACCAGAAGGGAACATCTCGAAACGATTCGATCGGAGTGTGAGAGATATATACCAAGGGCAAACTGACCTTTGGCAACTGCTGAACCAGATGGCGTGAGGTTTTAGTCGCTTCGTGTCTGGGTCCGATTCTCATTGGCTACGACAGTGAGGAGAGGTTCTATTTTTTTTTATACCACTTAGGGGGCAGATACGGGCACGGCCCACCTGATGGAAAGTGGTTACCGTGGCCTATGGACGTGTGTAACACCAGAGAAGCCACACTCGCGCTGCCGCCCTTGTAAACACAGAGTTTTGGTGCCGTCAGTGTAGAAGACAAAGCAGGACAAGACTTTAGTCATCCCACTGACAGCACAAATTCTCCAGTAAGTTTTGGCTACCCTACTCACCGCTGGGAACACAACACGAAGTTATTGTAACCGCGGTATTCTGTAAGGGCTGAAATACCGCCGTGTCCTACCTCCTTTTGAAAGGTTTCACCTGAGACAATTTCCACACGATGAAAATTAAAGAAGCATTACCTCTTTGGCATTCTACAATGTCTTTAAAACTGATTATTTTGATGAGCTTTTCTAATCAGTCTCACCCTTATTTTTTCTATTCAGTACATTAGAAGGTTTCTTCATGGTCGGCAGCACGAGTGTGACACCCCTGGTGTTGCATACGTCCATAGGCCACGGTAACCGCTTCCCATCAGGTGGGCCGTGTGCTTGTCTGCCAACTTAGTGGTATAAAAAAAAAAAAAATAGGTACAAGGGTCACTCCTATAATGTTGCTGCCTATTCCATCCTAGATCAAGCGGGACCTCTTTTATTTGCCTGATAAACCTTTTTCCTACAATAAATATTCCGCAACATTCTACACAACGCTATTTAGATCTATGGTAAGCATAACTTAACTAGTTTGTGTTATGGAATCTAGAATGCCGATAAACATACTTAGAAACTTTTTTTCATAAATACATACATATCATGCATAGAAACACCCAGACCAATGCAAAGATACACATTCATGTTTACAAAAAATTTCCGACTCCTTGGCTGTTTAACATCTGACAGATATGTACAGCCCAGACTCAGCCTCAGATGCATGGCTCGAGCCCGGAATACGGCAATAGGCTAACCCCTATTACGTGGGACCGAAAACAATTATAAATGAAATGTGGGTGTTAATTCAACTCTGCCTAACCCTCCAGGGATAAAGGCGTGATTATATGTATGTATGTTTTTAAACTATCATGCTCACTCACATTAGTAATCGGGATATTGATCATGTATTGTTGTAGTTTCTGAAATTTCCACAAGCACCATGATTACGGAGAAATCCTCCGTGATCATGGTGCTTGCAACAGTGCTGAAATGGTATATTGGTCGAGTTACCGATATTTCCACAAGCACCATGATCACGGAGGAATCCTTTATGGTGCTTGCAACACCGCCGAAATATCAGATACTCAGAACAAAATAACATGGTAAATATCCCGATTACTCTAATACTAAATCTAGTAGTATTTTGCTTGACTTCGCAATCAAAATCGCAAGCAAGCACAATAAAATTGTATGTTACATAGTCATATTGATATCAAAAATTTATTCAGTTTTTAGTTCATAAGAACAGACTATTTGTGATAAATTTAAGTTTGATGATTATTCATTAAACTTAAATTTACCCTAATAATATTAATATTTAAATCAACCCTAGTTATAGTTACAGTGCTGAACTCCCAAAATGTTATCCATAATATATTTTAATTGAATTTAAAACTTTTTGTGAGCCCAAACTAAGTAACCCTCATCACAAAAACTATTTAACTTTGATTTTATCCGACACTCACCTCGCAACTCTGGTCTGCTTACTATAATACGGCTTTTATGGAAGCGACTGCCATTTTACTTAAAAGCCTGTGCCAGAGCCTTACCTGTCAATGATCTCACCACTATGGATGCCCAAGACCGTATATATATCTCCTGACTGAGTTCGGCCCCAGCGACTGGCTTCTGATTAATGAGAGCTTCGTTGGTGTGCTCTCAGGTGACTGACATAGCCTATCTTTAAAGAGGGTAGCCAGAGTTTACTGGAGAATTTGTGCTGTCAGTGGGATAACTAAAGGCTTGTCCTGATTTGTCCTCTATACTGACGACACAGTAACTCTCGTGCTTACAGGGACGGCAGTGCGAGTGTGGCTTTTCTGGTGTTACACACGTCCATAGACCACGGTAACCACTTTCCATTAGGTGGGCCGTGCGCTTATCTGCCCCCTAAGTGGTATAAAAAAATTGAACCTCTCCTCGTACACTCACTTGTCACTGTAGTAGCCAATGAGAATCGGATCCACGAAGCGACTAAAACCACACGCCATCTGGTTCAGCAGTTACCGAAGGTGAGTTTGCCGTTGGTATATATAAATATAAAGAGGAGATAAAGCCAGAAGGTGGAGACCTTGAGTTCCGAGTTCACCTCGGCCTTGGATGCAATCACGAAAATACGTCTCATGATGGTGATTTCGTATTCTTCGTTACTTCTGTTCTAAAAACAATACTAGATACAAATTTAGTAATGTAGTGTACACAGCAAGTTGGTTCTAGCAATGTAACTTTATTTCCTTTTTTTACCACTTCATGTACTTCTTTATGTAACTTTCATTAAAACTACATTTTCTTTGTAACATATAATGTGGGATCGAATGGTCTCCTGAAATATAGGTTAACAACTCAGTTCAGGAGACAACGATTCTGTACTTATACTATGTAAGTTATGGTTTTAATAAATAATAATAAAATTTTAATATAATAATAAAAATAAACACACAGTTAAAATCATACCTATCATTCTCTCATCCACAGGTCCCATTCCAAAATCATTACACACATCACTCACAGAATTAGGCCTACATAAAAAGTATATATTTCATTATAGAGATCAGTTGTTATAGATACATGTTCCATAGTTAGGCGATTCCTCACGTGGATGTGACACACATCCACCACAATTCAAAATGAACCGATTCACTTGGCTTAAGCCCGTGATAGGTTCACACATACCAGCCGAAAAAGCTGAGAAGTTTAAAATAATAATAATGAAATGGTGAAAAAGTTGTCACGTGTGGCTTGCAGGTGAACACTGTTTATAACCATTCTAGCATCTGAAGTGTATTACTGTAGTTGTAAGACTAACACCAGAGTTCCACACGGGTGTAGTCACGTAATGCACAAATATGTACTTAATTAATGCAATTATCTTTGCTCTTAGTTACTATTACAAAATATCTTACATAATATATATTTGATTACATGTAAAATTCTCTGGAATACGCTTCCTCTCGAAATCCGGATGACCACTAACCGTGAAACGTTCAAGTACAAAGTACGTCAGCTCTACAGTAGCCTCTAGTCACAGTAAGGTGTAAAACCTCAATAATAGATATATTTTATAGTGAGCCGTGTGCTTGTCTGCCACCTAAGTGGTATAAAAAAAATACAGATTGTGCATGGAGCCATTGAAATCAAAAAATATAAAAATTTCAATAGGAAAGATGAATAGAAACTATCCGGAACATGGAATCCAGTGATTACGATACTAAAACCAAAAAACACAGTGCCGTTAGAAACTGACATAGTGAGTGTGGTGTGTCGCCAACCTAACCGCTCATAATAAATGTAATGGTGGGTAGGCGCACAAAAAATTCTCCCCACATACCATTCGACACTCGCAAGCTAGTCAAGTCATGATCACGGGTGCTGCAACGCATCCGAAACGTCGGCAGAAACAGTAAGTTGCATGATTTAATCGCGAAAAGTCCCGAAACCGAATAATTATGGATTTTAAAATTTATCAACATTTTCTTCCTAAATAAATATAAATCAAATTCCATTTTGTAGATCCAAAATCGCTATCAGTATTAATGCTATTTTGTCCCCGTTTCTCATTCTTTCAAGCGATAATTTTTTCAGAAGTCGCGTAATCATCCTTAATGAGAGTTTCGTGAAACCGCTTTGGGACTCCTCAAGATTTATTATCTGTGAACAAAGGGGCCGTATCGGGAAATCGTTACTTAAATCAAAGACCATCCATTAGCTAAGTAAAGTTTTTAATGGAGAGTAACCACCGTTATTGTAAAAAATACTTGTTGTTTTAGAGTAATATTGTATATTGAGTTTATGAACTAAACAAATACGGTCAGTTCAGAAATTGAAAAGTTATTGAATTAAACGGGGAGGAAAAGTGAAGCAATAAAATTGTTCATTTTTGAAGTTCCGTATTCGATAGGTTAGCATGGATTCGTACAGCTAAGACTCCACTGTTGTTGTGTTTGGTTGGGAAGCGGTTACTATAGGTTATGGATCAATAAGTGGTATTTGCGTGAGCTTCAGAGAGTACCGTGAACAGGTTCCAATGGGTAGCTGGAATGGGGTCAATATTCCACTGGGGCAGAGCCGCGGGCATCAGCTAGTTCATTATCAATTAAGAAGTGATCTATTGAAACTTTTGAAAGGTTACTATTAGAACACCATTTAATTGATTCTTGAAAGTACAACAAGAAATCATAACAAGACATTCGGAATCACAAATTAGGTTTCGTAGCAAGTGCTACGAATCCGTAGCGAACGCTACGAAAGCGTAGCCGGAGCCTAATTAAATTGAGCGTCAATGAATTGCGGATTCAAAGGCAGTTACGAATAAGCCTATAGAGTTTAGACTTTAGCAATATGTTTATGGTTTTATTTTCTCTTCTATTTTATGTTTTTTTGTTTTTAGATAATAAATCTTACTGAAGTATTTGAAGCGTTATATTGCGCTCAGTATGCGTAGTGACTACTTCCTTTGGTCGGGATATTTTTCTTAAATCTGAGTGCTAATCCTATAGTCAAAAGGTTTGTATTCTGGGGTCTGGCCTTCTGTTCTTCCTTTCCTTAAGTTGTGTTATTACTATGGCTCCCTAATCTCGAGAGTCTTTATAACAATGGAAACAAGTCTCTCATTTCTCCTGGGGTCCGTTTTACCAGTCTTACTGTGGATATAGCATATCGAAGCATTGTAGCTAGACCAGTTGTTGGTCTTTGTAAGGCTCAAACTACCCGTAATGACTGCCATCGATGTTCGTATGGCAACCGAGACTGACGGCATAACGTGCTCTCTGAGGTGCGACCAGACTAATGCAAATACCTATATTCATGCACACAAATATTTGTAATGAGCGGAGATCCAACCCGCGCCTCCTGCGTAGCGGCCAGTGAAAATACATGTATGCATGAATATGGGTTGTTGCATTAGTCTGGTCGTGACTTGGAGAACACGTTAAATCATTGATCCTGGTTGTCAGATGGACATCTATGACAGTCGATATAGGTAGTCGGATCCCAAAAAAGACCACCTACTGGTCTAACTGCAATGCTTCGATATCGTCATTGGGCTGTAGAGGTCATATGGAAATTGCTTCACGGAGAATATCAATGTTATAAGAAAAGACCGGACCGTAGACTCCGAGTTAAAAGCTTCGAATTCGATTTAGAAGTAGGAAATATGGTTTACTAACAACTCCGAATACTTATTAATGATAATAATTATCTAGACGAATTAGGCTGAAAGCCAAACCCAACTAAATTGAGAGAAAGACTTGGCAAATGATGATACTAATACAACGCCCACACGTCTCTTCACTGATTACCGATCGATCCGTCTCTACAAGAATCACACAGACTTAGAATAATAGCCTATACTTAATCCTTAATATTTAAAAGCTAATTCTTCATTAATTAGTCTATTCTATCCTCGTCTTTCCTAAAAGAAACCCGAAGCAAAAGATAATAGCTTATCAATCTTTGATCGAGATGAGGACGTAAAGAAACCGAGTCCATTTTCTCCCCGAGTAATAGATTATTTGCTGAATAATTAGTTACCCTTGACTGGGCATTGATCCAATCTTTTTGTTTCACGAGAACTGTTCCTAAATATAGTGCCATCGATTAGAAACTAGTGCGAATTTGGATTGTAATATTTTAGTTTTAGTTTTCTTTCGTAGTAGTAATAATAATAATAATAATATTCTACAACATTCAACACAACGCTATCTAGACCCATGGTAAACATAGTTTAACTAGCTTGTGTTATGAAATCTAGAATATGGATCTACAATATGGGGTTCTTCAAGAGGGGCATCAGAAGGTTTCTTCATGGTCGGCAGCACGAGTGTGACACCCCTGGTGTTGCATACGTCCATAGGCCACGGTAACCGCTTCCCATCAGGTGGGCCGTGTGCTTGTCTGCCAACTTAGTGGTATAAAAAAAAAAAAAACATACTTCAATACTTTTTTTTTTTAAATACATACATTTATTATACATAGAAACACCCAGACCAATGCAAATACCAAAAAAAACATTTGCACTGAGCGGGGATCGAACCCGCGCCTCCTGCGCAGCAGTAGCGTTCACTACCGCCACGCCACAGAGGCTGTCATACCTACATCATATAGCTGTAGTAGTTGTTAGTTCTATCGTAATCTAAGAATATTGCATTTTTTTTAACCTAGTATTCTTTTTCTGATATCAAGTAAGGTTTTGATTTTTATCGAAGCCTCGATCCATATATGTGTTTTATCTAAATTTTTATGAATGTATTTATCACCTTTTTGAATTTTCACAAAGTTTTATTGATCTCCATCACAAAATGTATTATACGTGTGTCAAACTTTCAACACAACACTTCGTGGACCTCCCATTGACATAAATATCTCTGCATTACCCTAAGATTGACTGGCAGGAAATGTCTATGGCATTAAGTCGCCTCTTGTACAACCCTTATGTATTTGTGCAAAAAGTTTAAATAAATAATTAAAAAAATAATTATCGAAATTTTAATTCAAATAAATGTCAATGATGTTCAGTCAAAATATTGACTGAGTACTGTCATATAACTTCTATAAATTATAAATATCAAATTATGAAACAAATAATATAATATTTACTCACCACGTTACCGTATCTGCTGAAAAGCAACCGAATCATAGGTAAATCCCGAAGTTTATACCATCGAATTTCATAACCGATGTACGAAAGAACGAAGCTCAAAATCCCAAACATTTGTTTGACAAAATGTTCAAAATACCGAAAGTACAAAATTCCGGAGTTCTAAATCCCGTAAATTAGATTTTAAAGGGTTTTGTTTAGGTGCTTATAAAAAAAAGACACTTATACTAACCAGAGCTTTAATCCGCTCCGCTCCCGCCTTAGCCTTCGAACCTAATCTGTATAAGTCAGATTGCGTAGGGTGAATACTGCGCGCCTCGACATGGAGGTTATACATATAGCACTGCTTGTTATTTTTATCTAGGACATGCCAACTTGACTTCACCTCGCCTAATGGTACGCTAAAGGCAAGGTCTGAGGATAGAGGGTCACAATAACATACACTAAGTAATAAAATATACATACATACCTACATAAAATCACGCCTGTTTCCCATAGGAGTAGGTAGAGATCACAGAGATTTTAAACTTTCGAAATAAATCAAGATAGTGTCAGATATAGTCCGTTAAAATTATTTTTATATTCGCTTAAGTAATAGAATCATAATTTTCCCTATATAAAGACTTAAAATAAACTCCCTAAATAGGTTCAGTAACCATAAATATTCTAATGTTCAGTTTTTTTTTTTTTTTTTTTTTTTTTTTTTTTATATAGGACACGTCAATTGGACTTCGCCTTGCCTGATGGTAAGCTGAAGGCAAAATCCCAGAAAAGAGGGTCACCATTACTTACACATACCGTGTGACAATGGTGACACTCAGCTTGACGGCCTTATCATATGCTTTTTCACGCCCCGCTTAAAGGACCCGGGACTGTAGGAAGAAGGAAACACGTGAGCTGGTAATGAATTCCAGGCCTTAATGGTGCGACAGAGGAAAGAGTCTCCGAACCGCTTGGTTCTTGATCGGATGTTTTGCACCGTGTGCGGATGACATCTAAGACCTGCACGCGTTGTCCTGTGTAGGAAAGGGGAGGGTGGGACTAATTGGAAGAGCTCATCAGAACACTCCCCATGGTACAGACGGTAAAATACAGCCATGGACGCAACATCTCTACGCAGCTGTAAAGGTTCTAGGGTGTTCGTGATCTCGGGATTCCCAATGATGCGGATCGCACGTCGCTGCAACCTGTCGAGAGCATCTAGTAAGTACTTTGCTGAACCATCCCAGAGATGCGAGCAGTACTCCACACAGGAGCGAATTTGTGTCTTGTATAGAAGACACCGCTGCTCCGGCGTGAAAAATCGTCTCACTCTGTTCAGGACTCCGAGTTTTCGTGAGGCTGTTTTGATGATGCTTTCGATGTAGTTTTTGTTATTTAGGTTGCAGCGAACATCCATACCTAGGATATTGAGATTGTCCTGCAGCGGCAGTGGCGTGCTCTGAAGAGTGGGGAGGGGAAGGAAAGAAGATACTTTTGCTGTAAACGCACATGCCTGCGTCTTCTTGGCATTGAACTCAACCAGGTTCTCCGAGCCCCATTGAGAAATGTGATTCAGGACCCCGTCAAGCTCAGTGACAAGAAGCTGCCTTTTCTCTGCGATATCTGACTGCTTGGCCGCTGGATGTCCATGATAACTCCCATGTAAAGTGCTATCGTCTGCATAACAATGAACATTGCCGGTAGACAGCATGTCGTTGATATGCAGAAGAAAGAGAGTGGGTGATAAGACGGACCCCTGGGGCACGCCAGCATTAAACTGCAGAAACTCTGAAGCTCGTCCGTCACAAAGGACGCGAATACGGCGCCCCTGCAGGAAGCTAGCAACCCAGTTGCACAGCCTAGAAGGCAGACCAAAGGCAGGTAGCTTAGAAAGAAGCGATTTGTGCCAGACTCTATCGAAAGCTTTGGCGATGTCAAGACTAATTGCCAGTGACTCGCCGTGCTTGTCCATAGCCTCACCCCAAAGATGGGTAACGTATGCTAGAAGATCACCCGTTGACCGTTTCGGTCTGAAGCCATATTGCCGGTCATTAATTAAGGAGTGATCCTCTAGGTGCCGCATGAGCTGTTTGTTAATTATGTGCTCAAACACTTTGCACAGCACTGAGGTGACGGCTATGGGTCGATAGTTGGCTGGCTCCGAGCGATCCCCCTTCTTGGGAATCGGCTGAACATTCGCCTCTTTCCAAGGCAAAGGCACTGTACCCGAACTGTAGGATAGCCGGTACAGGCGCGTAAGCATTGGAGACAACTCCGCTGCACATTTTTTCAAAACTACCGCTGGAATACCATCCGGACCACTGGCTTTCCGGACATCGAGTGATTGCAGCACTGCACGGACATCGCGTTGCCTGATATGGATATCAGGCATCGCGTGGTCACTGTCGGGTAGTGTTGGTGGCTGCGTACCACAATCATCGATTCGGGAGTTGGCCGCAAAGAGATTAGCCAGCAGATTTGCCTTCTCTTGCGACTCATGGGCCAGGGATCCATCAGGGTTACGCAGCGGAGGCAGCGAAGGCTGACAGAAGTTGGCTTGCACGGCTTTAGCCAGTCGCCAGTAGCCACGGCTTCCCGTGGGATGCATCACTAGCTCTTGACCAAGCCGCGCTATGCGCAGGGCATCCGCTCTGACATAGGCCCTTCTACAGACCTTTGTGGCTCTGTTGTACGCTGCCTTGAAGTGGCCCAGATTGGGATGGCGCGTGGCGCGCGCCCTTACCCAAGCGCGGTACGCAGACTGTTTTTGTTCAACAGCTTCCGCGCACTCGCGCCCGAACCAAGGGCGCACCCCGCGGTCACCGGTGACATCAGTGTATGAGATATAGTATTCCATACCCAGACCGATCTCACCGGCGACAGCAGTAGCACAATCCGATGGGTTCTTACCTTCAAAGCAGCGCTCAACCCACGGGATGGACGCAAAATAGTCACGAAGTCCATCCCAGTCCGCTGACGAGTAGTGCCAGAGACGCCGCTTCCCCTGCACGGGTCGTGGGGGCGCCGTAATAGGCACCGTGGAACAGACCAGGCAGTGGTCAGAGTTGCCTAACGCGGCTCGCACCGATACACTGTACCGGTCCGGATCACTCGTCAGCAGAAGGTCTAGCAGAGAAGGTGCTTGGCCCGACCTTCTTGGTATCCTAGTGACCTCGTGCACCAATTGGGTCAGGCCGTGCGCCAGAGCAAATGCGTGGGCGGCTCTTCCCGCATGGTCTGTTTTGGAGGAGCCCAACCAGATCTCGTGGTGGGCGTTAAAATCCCCCAAAAATACCATTTCGGCATTCGGAAATCGCTCCTGCGCATCATCTGCCGCCTGACTCAGATATTCAAAGAGTCGAGTTGTCTCAGCATCTCCTGTATGGGAACGGTAGAGGCACACATAGATCTGACTCGTAGGGCCATGGTCTACGTGTACCCAAAGGACGGAGAAGGATGGGTCCTCTAGGCAGCGCAAACGGCGACAGCAAACATCCGCCCTAACAAACACGCACACCCCGGCTTTTGCACGAAAACTTTCCTCAAGAACATAGCCAGGGTAGAGCAAGTAGGTCGTGTCGTCAGGGCGGTGTATTTGCGTCTCCGTTAGAAAAAACATGGCAGGTTTCGCCGTCTCTAGGTGTTGGTGGACGGCGTTGAGGTTTGCATGGAGCCCACAGATGTTAGTGGACTCCACCTCAAATAGCAAGCTTTTGGGAGTGTGACGAGCCGCTGTGTTGCCTTTTTCTATAAATTGCGCTGCCATGAGTTTGGGTGGGAGAAGGCGTGAAAAAAAGAAGTGATTGCCGCCGCAGCACCGTGTGACAAAGCGCGGGATATTGGTTTTATCTATGAATGTGAGGCATGGCGAGAGCCGACGCGCCGAACGGAAGGGCCCCCGTACCCCCCCGAGTATGGTCGCCGGGCTCCCAAATCCGGTCACCAACCGGCACGACGAACCATATCGGGATTATGCGCGGCCTGGTGAGGCAGCCTCCCAAGGTGGTTAACCCCAGTTGGGCCCCTGTACTATACCGCGGGCGGCCAGCGGCACCACCGTTTCTACAGGTCTCCCTGTTCGGCGCATCGCCCCGCGCCATCCCCACTAGACTACGCCAAGACCCACTGGTCCCACTAGTGCTGCGACAACCACCACCTCTGCCCGGCTATGCACATGCTGACCCCTGAACACAATCCAACCGAGATTGAATTGCTATGGAGGGTTAAGGCATAAATTTGTCATGCAATCCTGTGCATGCCACTGCGGGATTTACATACAAATGAATAGAATTATACATCTTTGAATAATACTGTTATCTCTGTCCTCCTATAGTTAAGGCAATTTGGACCGTTAGTTGTGTTAAATATTCTGAATTTGACGAAAACGATAATATGACAAGATAATGGAAAAATACATTATACAGTTTGCCTGTTGGGAAATTTTCTATGATAAAACCGAGTCTAGTATTATTTTCAGACCCACTGCTTAATATCTCGATATATCCTGTTACATAAGGTTTTCTTTTTTTTACGTGCGCAAAATTCCCACGGATACCCCCCACCGGAGCCGGTGGAAGAGGTTATGTTGGACTCGAACCGACTTAAACCACGCCGCCTGTGGGTCGCTTTGGTTGCCGATGGTGAGGTTGACAGGCATATCCCTCGCACCCCGGCTGACCCAGGGCCATCTCTTACGATCTGGCCCTCTTCTTGGGTGTGGGGACTACAGAGTTCCCAACTCGTCCCCGAAAACGGGGAGGCGCGCGAGGCGCGCGAGGCGCGCCACCGCCGCGGCCTACCTCTGCTAGGGTGACAGGCGGCTCCGCCTGTCATCCCCAGGCCTGCACTCATGGGGGGCGGAGGTCGTTCATCGACCTCTGACGCCCGAGTTGCCTTCGTACGCGGGCAGCTTGGCTTGCGATCCTTCGTCGCTCCCGCTGCCGCTCCCGCCCCACCTCCTCCTTTACGAGCATTACTTGCATAAGGAGGCGCCGGCCGCCCCGCCGACCCACTTATGATGCAGCAGGCCAACTTCTATACAGCAACTATATATATATAAACTCACGCCTATATCCCCGAAGGGATAGGCGGAGGTGCTAGCACCCACATTTCGCCAAGTTAATAGGTGGCGAGCCTATTGCCATTAACCGGACACTTATAAACCTGCGATAAGCGAAAATGAATAGCACTTGATAATCAGTTCACTCCACATTTAGAACTATACAATAGAGTTTAAATATATTATATCTATCACAACATTTCTAAGATACTAAATAATAGCTATTTAGTATTTTAGAAATGTTATAGAAGTATGTATTCGAAACGACTTGATAAACAAAGAAAAAAGTAATAATCAAAACCAAAGACAATAATTTAATAAATTAGTTTTGAATTTATCGAATAAAATAATAAGCTTAGTTATGCCTCAAATCCAACGAAAAACAAATGAAGCTAACAATAACATTATAAAAATATCTAAAAACAAAAGAGACGGCGTTACAAAACAAATGAGAGAATAGACCTGACATAATTTCAAATAAATTACCTAGCGCATTATTCTGCGTGAAATTGAGTTTCAAACGCAGTCGTAACGTGATGGTGGATCACAATTGGTTAACATAGTAGAGAGAACTTTTAAAACTCGCGTAGTTACGAAATGGTTTGTTACTCAGAATAAAGGGTTTAGAGAGATATTTCATTTGGAATTATTCCCAAAATTAGGTAACAAAACGAAATTATGTAACACAATATTGCTTCATAACAACACAGATTCTAAAAACTCGTATATTTGAAGCTGTACAGCTCCAAATTCACTCAGTACTGAGTAACATAAAGAGTTTTAAGTAATTGCTTCGAATTTAATAATACTCCAGACTTTTGGTATAAGAAACCTCCAAACAATATATGCATTAAAGTAAATGGAGTGGGATGAATTTAATACTCTATTTCTTAATTTTGGATTTGGTTTTATAATCGTGGGTAACTAGTAACGGGTATTGTGTGAATGCCATTTTCCCATTAGGGTAGGCAAAGACTACAACTTTCCGATTGCTGAGTTCTAAACAAACACCTTTCGCTCATTTCAGTGTCACATTGAACAAACAAGCTTTGATCAAATTACTATGCAATACGAAATAAATTGCAATAATTCATTAAAATTTTCTTTATCTCAATTTGTAATATTAATTTAAACGTTTGGCATTATCAAAATAGAGATCGTTTTATTTATTATAATGTGAAAAAAAAACACGTTGATTCTTGCGCTATAGACACATTTTATTGTGAGAAATCTTGGCAAAAATAAAAAAAGAAATACAAAACACAAAAAACATGCGTGCTAAAGTAACTGATATGTACCTAATTATAATGGTTCTGAAGACGATTTCATTTTCACGCAGCGTCACTTGAAATATAATTATGAGTGCGTACGCATTACTCCCATGCTTCGTTGTAACCACAGAGGCAAGTCACTGGCGCGAGTTGAATTTGATTTAAATACTATATGCATGTTAGTATTTGCAAAAAGATATCGGTCAGATAGCACACACCTTCTCGTTAAAGCTAAAATAAACGAATACATAGAAAATAGCGGTAGAAAAACGAAAAAGTTCTAAAATGCATGCTTTGAATGCAACCGAGGTGGGATGCAATCGGAACCTGTCTCCTACCAAGGGAGCAATAAGCACCTATGTCGGGTACGAATCCACAATTTTTAAGGAACGAATATCAAGATACCAGTGGGTTCGTCGCCGGATAATGCTGATGACAGTAATATACAAATTATTCCAATCAAATAATTTATCATTTTGCAGGAAGTACTGTTACAATGATGTTGTCAACATTATATAATTAGTTGCAAGTGTTCCGACCTTAGAATCGGTATGCAAAATTTTGAGTTTACAATACAACGGTTTGGAGGCTTTCGCGATTAAATCATTGAACTTACTATTTTTACTGACGTTTTGGATGCATTGTAGCGCCTGCGATCATGATTTCCATGATTTAATCGCGATACGTGTTATGTTATAGTCAAATAAGTCAAAAAATTCACTACATTTTTTATCGTCCTGAAGTCTTCTTCCCGAGTGTACTAATATAAAATACGACTTTGAAGCAAAATCAAAATCTAAAAAGATCTGTTACGTCTCCTACGATCACTACTACTAATATATTTTATGTTGTTTGCACTACTGTGAAAGCCACTGTTCAGTGTATGGCTTTCTAATCTTTAAGAAATCGTTTAGATGTGTCCATTAAGCTACACTAAGCAAATCGAAGTGACAATTTTTAAAACTAAAATGCAAAGTTGTACGTCTCTAATCGTGTACACGCCCCTTATTCTGAGTGTCAAACTGTTTCGTAATTACGCGCATTCATAAAAGTAGACCCGTTTAAAGTTGGTCTAGTTTTACGCAGTTTATCTCTTCTCATTTTATATAGGACACATCAATTAGACTTCGCCTTACCCGAAGGTAAGTTAAAGGCAAAGTCTCAGAAAAGTGGGTCACCATTACTCACAGACACCATGTGACAATGTTAAATCTTCTATGTTAACCAATTGTAATCTACGGTCAAGTTACAACTGCGTTTGAAACTATATCGCTCAGAATTATTTTCAACATACCTTTTAAAATGATATTTATATACCTTACTATCATCACTTTATAAAGAAATAATAAAATGATAAATACCCCAATATCATAAGCAAGTTACCACATACAAACGCTCCTTACAAAGAATGGCTCGAATAATTTAATAATTCAGTCTGCTCTGCCAGCGAAATGTTACAGCAGAAATATCTTAAGCTTTATGAAACAAAAAATAATGACTATTATCGCTTGAATATACGGTAATACCACCGTTTCGTTATCTATTCATATGTATTATTTGACACAGCTATTGTTATTCTATGATGTACACATGGCTTATAATGTATTAATAGATTATGTATGAGAGAACTGATTAATAATATTCGAAGGCATTTTTGGGACGTGTTGATTCTGCGTACAGTTGGCGGATATTAGAGTTGAGGTTTGATATTTTTGTGCGTATTTTTTGTTCAAATAGCAAGTATTAACCGTCAGAATATTGTTCTAATTGTCAATAACTTGTACACATTAAATAACTGCTAACCGTAAAGAGTATATCATACAGTAACTGACCATGATAGTGGTACGTAATCTTTAAGCAATCTTTTCAATGTCTCAATTTCAAATCGCGTATGCGCGTGTACATAAAATGTAAAATGTATGTTATTTTATTTATTTATTTACAAGTAGATAAATGATAAATTCTAAATATACAAAATACAGTGATACAAAAGAATGGTTATGATTTTTACAGGCTACGTATGTATGTATGTATGTGGGTTCATCTGTTCTCTTATAGCTCCTCAATCACTTATTAGAACTAGACAAATGAGATATTTTTAGAAGCGTCTTAGTTGTCCGCTGGTTATAGGCTATAAATAATGTATCACTGAATCTATTGTGGCACGCTCTAGCGGTCATAAGGTACTGTGTTATAAAATGAAATTGAGATAAATTTATCATGTTTGGTATCAGCTGAAAGAGCTTAATTAGCACATTTCAAATATGGATAAAATATACCTATTGCTTGCCTTAAAATTATATAAATAAAAAAATAAGTTTAAACCTAAAACCTACTTTTCCCTAGAATTTTTTATTAGACCACGTTACGATCACGGCTATCCTAAATATTTTTTGTTTAATATTTTTAGGTCGTGATTTTTTACACTACTGAAAAGTTTTTTTAAAAAAACATTAATTTATAAACAAATTAAATTATTTATTACTTCTTTGCCGATCACAGTCTATCTTTAATTTTCAATTAGGTAGAACATATACAGGGCAAATATCAATGATTCCTGTAAATATTGAAACCCTGCCAGCAAAACCTCAGGATGTCACGTTTCAATATGGTAATGGTACGACAGGCGACGTGATATAGGGAGGTTGACAGCTGCATTTATTTTAGTGCGAACTATTTTCGGCCAGTTTTTTGAATCAAACAGATGTATCCAATTTTGTCTTCTTTCAATCTTTTTTATATTTATATTCTCACGCCCTTTATGTGCATTATTGAAGGGTTAGTCAGGAATGAATTACGCCTACGTCTTGTCAGAAATATTTTTGACTCAATATTTTTTGCTCGATATAATAGGGGTGAAAGTATTACTATTTTTTTTAACCTTTACTGGCCCTGGAAATGTATTATAAGTATTAAATGGATGTAAATGTATTTAAGACCATAGAAACATATTGCAGTTTTTTGTGCCGTTTATTTTCCACTAGCGTCTAGGACGGAGGAGGCAGTCGCCCGGGGTGAGGTGACGTTGGCGGTGTCCTTGGACATCTCCAACGCGTTCAACACCTTGCCCTGGAGTTGCATCAGGGAGGCACTCATGTACCACGGTGTGCCTCTCTACCTCCGCCGCATAGTCGGGGCGTACCTGACAGAGAGAGCCGTCATCTACCCAAGTGCGACCGGCGTCGGTCGGCGTGAGATGTCGTGCGGTGTTCCACAGGGATCGGCTCTTGGGCCGCTCCTGTGGAATATCGGATACGACTGGGTACTTCGCGGTGAGCTCGCGGACGGCGCCGCCGTCACGTGCTATGCGGATGACACGCTAGTGACGGCGAGCGGGGCTACATACCGCGAAGCGACCCTGAGGGCCACGACCGCGGTTGCTCAAGTCGTGGAACGGATCCGGCGGCTGGGCCTTGCGGTGGCTTTGCATAAATCCGAGGCCATGTTCTTTCATGGACCTCGGCGCACGCCACCACCTGGCTCCAGTCTCACAGTAGGAGGCACTCTCATCGGCATCAAGCCCCAGATGAAATATCTGGGGCTCGTGCTCGACGGCCGGTGGGACTTCGGGAAGCACTTCCGAAGTCTGGGCCCCAAATTGATGGACACAGCCAACGCTCTGGCGCGACTACTGCCCAACCTGAGGGGCCCGGAGGACTCCTGCAGGAGACTCTATGCGGGTGTCGTGCGGTCCATGGCCTTGTACGGGTGTCTCGTGTGGGCGGACACCCTGAGTGATCGGCACATGCCCCTGCTGCAGCGTCCGCAGCAGAAGTTAGCGTGCCGCATCATAAGGGGGTACCGCACGATATCTTTCAACGCGGCGAGTCTCCTCGCCGGATCGCCATCATGGATCCTGGAAGCCAGATGCCTTTTGCTTTACCGGTTCCGAAAGGCGGCGCGGGAGCGGGGTCACGATCCCGAGCCCGAAGAAATTCGGGCCGTGAGATCCCGGCTCCACAGGGAAATGGTGGGGGAATGGGAGATACGACTTGGGCGATCAGGCGCAGGGCGCGCCGTAGTAGCGGCGGTAAGACCCATCATGGGGGAGTGGCTAGAGAGGCCACACGGCAGCTTCTCGTACCGTCTGACGCAGATGATCACCGAGCACGGATGCTTCGGAAAGTATCTGCGTCGGATGCAGAAAGAGCCAACGTCCGAGTGCCATCACTGCGACGCGAGCGAGGACTCAGGTCCGCACACGCTCACCGAGTGTCCGGCGTGGGAGACGCCGTGGCGGGAGCTTGTGGCGGCCCTGGGAGTGAGGGTTCTCACGCTCTCCACCTTGCTCGCGGCGATGGTTCGCTGCGCGGATGCGTGCGAGCAAGTAATGCTCGTGAAGGAGGAGGCGGGGCGGGAGCGGCAGCGGGAGCGACGAAGGATCGTAAGACAAGCTGCCCGCGTTCGAAGGCAACTCGGGCGTCGGAGGTCGATGAACGACCTCCGCCCCCCATGAGCGCCGGCCTGGGGGTGACAGGTGGAGCCGCCTGTCACCCTGGCAGAAGCAGGCCGCGGCGGTGGCGCGCGTGGCGCGCCTCCCCGTTTTCGGGGACGAGTTGGGGACTCTGTAGTCCCCACACCCGAGAAGAGGGCCAGATCGTGAGAGATGGCCCTGGGTCGGCCGGGGTGCGAGGGATATGCCTGTCAACCTCACCTTCGGCAACCAAAGCGACCCACAGGCGGCGTGCGTTTTAGTCGGTTCGAGTCCGACATAACCTCCTCCACCGGCTCCGGTGGGGAGGTATCCGTGGGGATTTTGCGCACGTAAAAAAAAAGAAAAAAAAAACGTCTAGGAAGCTATGATAAACTAAATTTGAGTAGCATTTTTATTCTATTGTTATGCCATTGCCAATCAGGCAAACAAGCACACGGCCCACCTGATCGAATGTAATTACCATGGCCTATGAAAGTGTGCAACACCAAGGGAGTCACACTCGCGCTGTCAACCCTGTAAACACAAGAGTTTCTGTGCCGTCAGTGTCAAAGACAAAGCAGAACAATCTTTTGGTCTTTTCAATGATTGTACAAAATCTCTCCAGTGAGCTCTGGATACCCTTCTCATCAATAATAAACAATTTCATAGTTCAATATTGAAAATAAATGATTTTGACTTAGTCTTTTAAAATATCTATGGCAAAGTGAAATGAGGAGCCATAAAGAGATTTTAAATTCCATTTCATGGAATAGAACCTTGTTTTTTATTAAAGCGATATTCCCTGTTCGATCTAAACCTTGCACTTGTACGTCAGGAATCTGCTCTCCTTTCCATAATTATGACTTTTACGATAGTGACTGCGATCAGATCGTTCAGGAAAGTCTGTACAAGAGCTTCATCAGACAGCCAACAGGTACCGGTTATCACGTGAAGTTAGTTTCAGATTCGAAAATCTTGATGGGACACTAAACCCAGACCATGAATAAATCTATCATTATATATATATTATATATATATTTTATAACACTTAGGTGGCAGGCAGAGAAAGTGGTTACCGTGGCCTATGGACGTTTGTTACACCAAAGGAGTCACAGTCGCGCTGCCAACCCTGTGAGTACAGAGTTTCTGTGCCGTCAGTGTAGAAGACAAAGCAGGACAAGCCTTTAGTCTTCTCACTGACAGCACAAATTCTCCAGTGAGCTCTGGCTACCCTACTTACCGCTGGGAACACAACACGAAGTTATTATAACCGCGGTATTCTGTAGGACGAAGCTTTCCACCGAATGCAGATCTCCTCAATAAGCTTGACCGGCTTCTCAATAATTGCATTCGATACGAATACCATCACAAGTGTAAAAATGGTTATTTACTACCTTGATTATAATCGGTGGCAAGTAGGGTAGCCACAGCTCACTGGAGAGTTTTTGTGCTGTCAGTGGGAAGATCAAAAGCTTGTCCTGCTTTGTCTTTTAAACTGACGGCGCAGAAACTCTGTGCTTATGACTCCCTTGGTGTTGCACAAGTCCATAGGCTACGGTAACCACTTTCCATCAGGTAGACCGTGTACTTGTCTGTCAACAAAATGGTATAAAAAATATATCATAGCTTAGCGTTGATCCTGATCGCAACTTAACCCAGTGATCGCTGACTTTACCTTCTTTCTTTCTTTAAGTTTGATTTGACTTCATGTGAGCAATTGTCCTTTGACTTAACGTATAATATCAGACAGATATATACAGCCCAGACTCAGCCTCAGACGCATGCCTCGAGTCAACAATAGTACCCGGAATCCAATGAGGTCTGCCTACCCTACTCACCGCTGGGAACACAACACGAAGTTGTTATAGCCGCGGTATTCTGTAGGGCGGAGGTACTTCCCCAGTCGGACAGCTCAATATTCTGTGCTAAATGAGTTCGCAAATGTATTATTACATATTATGTATTGCATATTAAATATTTACATTAGTAATATACATAATTACACTAGCAATTAACTCTGAAGATCACGGGCTTTACGGCAATAACGTGCGGAATTCGTAATGAGGTAAATTCATAATACATAGGTTTACATATTAACAGCCTTATTAGTAGGAGCATAAAGAATATTTTGTATTATTTACTTTAGATGCATATCTTTGGGGCCCAAACCAACTTCAGCTGCAAGTCCCAGGCAGTCTGAAGTCCCATGTGCATTCTCCTATTCCATAATTTTATGTGATAGATGTTTCCGGCAAAAACAGCTATACAACACTAAATACCACAAATTCATTTACATTCAAGCCATTAAACATGCCAACAATGTTACAAATACCTACGCCTTCAGATGCTTTTTCTCTCTGCACTTTTTTTTTTTTTTTTTTTTTTTTTTTTTTTTTTTTTTTTTTTTTTTTTTACGTGCGCAAAATCCCCACGGATACCTCCCCACCGGACCCGGTGGAGGAGGTTATGTCGGACTCGAACCGACTAAAACGCACGCCGCCTGTGGGTCGTTTCGGTTGCCGAAGGTGAGGTTGACAGGCATATCCCTCGCACCCCGGCCGACCCAGGGCCATCTCTCACGATCTGGCCCTCTTCTCGGGTGTGGGGACCGCAGAGTCCCCAACTCGTCCCCGGAAACGGGGAGGCGCGCCACGCGCGCCGCCGCCGCGGCCTGCTTCTGCAAGGGTGACAGGCGGCTTCACCTGTCACCCCCAGGCCGGCGCTCATGGGGGGCGGAGGTCGTTCATCGACCTCCGACGCCCGAGTTGCCTTCGTGCGCGGGCAGCTTGTCTAGCGATCCTTCGTCGCTCCCGCTGCCGCTCCCGCCCCGATTCTCTCTGCACTTAAAGGTCCCGGAATTATAAGTACACTGACAGCGCAGAAACTGTCTGTGCTTACAGGGTTGGCAGCGCGAGTGTGACTTCTTTGGTTTTCAACACATCCATAGACCACGGTAACCACTTTCCATCAGGTGGACCGTATACTTGTTTGCGACCTAAGTGGTATATAAAAAAAAAGTAGATGAAAACGCGTGGTAAAAAATTCCAAGTTTAATACAGCGAAGAAAAGTGTACTAACAAAGGTGTACTGTGAAGTAAAAGTCGGTGAATACCCCGCCTAACGATGGTCATCTGAATAAAACTCAAAGGAATACGTATATTTAATGCACGGGAAATGATGAAACCGAGTCCCGAGTGAAGTCGATAAGAATAAATTATTCATGTCGTTTCTTTTCATAAATTGAGTTAGAGCAAACAATGGTCACCCTCTTTATTCGATTTCAGACATCCAATGCAATTGATATGCGCGGCGATTATTGATTCTTGTTTCGTTCTATAGATTCTTAATTTTTTATTCGAGTTTTTGAATTTGGAATTGGATCGTTTTCACATTATCCGGTCCGATATCGGTGTCGGACGACGATATTCGATAGCCGACAACATGTGCGGTTTTCACATATTATATCCTATACGTCAAGAATATGTCTATTCAATCGATAGCACATACTCAAAAACTAACCATAAGCTCAACCACAGACTCCTTAGAAATTGTTGTATATAACAGATGACATTTGTGTTTTTTTTATTATTTTGCTGTTGTGGTGACTGATTGATATATATATATCCGATACTGGGCGGTGTCAGCTCCGATATCCGATATCGGATCGGACAATGTGAAAGACAGATACGTATTTCATACATTTTACTTCGGATGTCAGTTATCAGAGCCAATACCTTAATCAAATCAGATAGTAGGAAAATGTTCGTAGAGAAAAAGAGATGTACGCTTAACCCATTGCTTACCGGCATGTCTTGCTTGCTGCTTACCGTTAGTGCAAACAGTGCTATAATTGAGTCTAAGCTGAATTTAAGAGAACTGATTTCATTTTTACTGATTTTAACTGATGACAATACAACGTCTTCCTGCGATTCTGGGTATATTAACCGGGGCGTGAAAGAGCATATGTTGAGAATGTCAAGGTAGGGACCATCATTTTGGAGTCGTTAAGGATAATAGCCCGTATCTTCTTGACTTAACATTAACCTCTTGTTATTCAGCTGTAGCAGTCAATTGGTGGTCTGATTATAAAAAAAATATCTTCTCCCCGATATGCCAAAGTAAAGGCTTGTATTGTACTTATCGTGGTTATTAAATTAAAAATCATCCAAGCCGACAGTAAGGCGGCCTGTCCATTGGAGCGAAGCTAGCTAGCGTAGCCGAACTAGAAAGTAATGAGATGCGGAGTTGCGGACTGTGCTTGTAGCGTGTTTACGCGGAGCTAGGTAGCGAGCGGGGAAGAGCGGAGTTGCAGTCTATGTTTTCCATAAGCAAAGCTTGACCGCGAGTTCACGATACGTGGGCGTTTGGTTTAATTATACGTGAAATGTCACTGGGACTGGCAAAATATCTCCGCTTCCCCGCACTGTTCTCTCTTCTCACTCCCACCCCCATTTTTTTTAAATTTTCAACCGCCACTTTGCAAGTTCATGCCCACTAAAGCCAACTCAGTGGACCGGCAATCATACGTTAGGAAAAGCATAACTCTACCGTTTCACTACCATAATGGTAAAAATATCTCATTCTCAAAAAATATCGCTTAATATTTTTTGATATCGACTCGGTTCATTGCATGCAAATTGATGATTTCCACCGAAAATTGCAAAACAATATCAACATAGCTCCGCTGGGAACGCAGCCATTTGGCCATCATTAAATTTATTAACAGGCAAATGCGACGTTGAAATACTTTATTTTATGTCCAATTATGTGTTATTGGATAAATTAGTGGAACATATTTAGGCGTTTGTGTTCTTAATGGAATTCGAACGGTGTGTGTTTTGGGGTAAATAATATCAGAGATGTAGGTGAAGGTTGTTTCAATTCTATTTGACCTTGGTTGTACAAAATGTGTGCGTGTTCCTGTAGTTTAAACTGTAAAGCTCTTTGAAACATAATCTATAGACGTGATTACTTGTCTTGACTGATTTATCAAGAGACAAGTTGAAGGCTGAGACTCAACTGTATAAGCTAGTAACTGCGAGAGTTATGTAAATTTTGTGAGATTTTTTCGTGGAATATTTATTATTATTTAGACAGTTCCCCTGGAAGCATTATTACTGTGAAAGGGAATTTATAAGAACTACAATATGTCATGAGTTTCCTTATCCGTTATAAATATTTCCTCACAACCCGTTGCTTTCCAGTATTATTTTTCCAGAAACTTCATCAATTTGATCGATGTTTGTTCTACGAGGTTGACCCTTATTAACTTGCAAAACTTACGAAGACCCTTCTTTCCCCATGACACTACGAAATACATTGCCTTATTTATTATTATAAACGTTATCTACTTTCGTACCGAAATGTAAATTATAAACAAAACTTTGATTACGGCATTTACACACAGAATATCAAAATTAACTTAAAAAATTTAATGATATAGCTCTTCTATGGGCAATTGTCTCATAATGTAACATACACATTTTTACATAACGATTCAACTTCAGCTGGATGTTTCCTACATAATCTGTGGACGCGGCGCAACATAAACTGCGCGGATTTTTGGCGCTCAATGTTTCTGTCATTTTACGCAAATTATATTAATTACTAACTTTTCCCGCGATTTTCTTGGAATATTTTAAGATATGTTCACTTCTATAACTCGAACTTATGTGTTATACTTATTTTCAAACAGTCATATTGTAGAGAAAGTTTTTAAAAGTGACTAACTAATGCTGATTATTATATAGTACTGCTCTTGTCTTCTAAATTTCTGTAATATGAATATTGTAATTGGCGTACAATAAAGAATATAATAATAGTAATAATAAGCTTGTGGCGAGCTGTTGGTGCGTGGCGACACCACGTACCCCGATTCTCCCGAGGATTAGGATTTATTCCCCCTCACCTTGTGTGCTTGCCTTTAATAGCCGGCCATGAGTGGAGTTGCAAGAGCAGAACCTATGCTCCAGGTTGGAAGTGTAAAATGTCATAACGCCGGGGGCACGCTGACTGGTATACCGGGAACTTGCGCCCCGCAGACTCACCTCTCGACAATCTTAGCCGCTCAACGGATATTGCTCCATGGTCGCACTATATGTGGCTATTTTAATGGGGCCCATGCAATGAGTTGGCAAGTCACCACCTGCCGTTTTATAATTTTGAGACTTATTGTCACGGCAGGCGTCCGTTAGTCTCCCCCCATAGCCCATTCACCAGTCCATCCAGTTCTCAATCCCATAGCCCATAATTTAGTTTCCATCGCGGCCACAGCACCGCACAGCAATAGTCTCTGCACCTGGCGGGGACCATCTCCCGGTGTATCATATTGTGCGCTCGGAGATGATATCCGCCATGTGTGTGTATTCCTAGCATACTAAATTCTCATAAAAGGGCCTCTACGTCTTGGCTTTGGCCCGACGCACGCCTTCCAAAGGCCCGGGACTCCATAGTCCCGAGAGTCCAGGTACTGAGAAACAATAATAATAATAAAATAGATTTCTGGCAAAATTTATAATTTTAAAACGTATCGGGATTTATCGCGATTAAATCATGGAACTTACTATTTCTGCCGACGTTACGGATGCGTTGCAGCACCCGTGGTCACGACTTGTCTCATTGTATTATTATGAATTCACACCGCGATAGTTTAAAAATAAAATTTAGAATCATCACATTTTTTACTATACTTACTTACAAGTAGGTATTTTCTCAGATGATGTAATTATATTGTCGCTACAACAACAAATACTAAAAACAAAATAGAATAAATATATAGTTTTGATACCACCTAGGTGGTATAAATGATAATAGGCAAGCGCACAGCCCACCTGATGGAAAGTGGTTACCGTGGCCTATGGACGTGTGTAACACCAAAGAAGCCACACTCGCGCTGCCGACCCTGTAAGCACAGATTCTCCGTGCCGTCAGTGTAGAGGACAAAGCAGGACAAGCCTTTAGTCATCCCACAGATAGTGATCTCTGGCTACCCTACTCACCGCTGGGAACACAACACTGATGTTATTATAACCGCGGTATTCTGTAGGGCGGAGGTACTTCCCCAGTCGGACTGCTCAATTGGGCGTAAATACCACCGTGTCCTACCTCCTATAAATATTTAAGAGGAGCTTTTTTTTAATTTATTTAACAAATTACATATTACGGACATAAATTACAGTTTAGTAGCCACAGTTGTGTAATGCTCGAATCTGTCATGTATTTGGCCATTTTTTCAACTATCATCCACTATTGCATGAAATTTTAAAGCATTTAGTATCCTAACTATTCAAATCGATTTAAATATAGAAAAAATTGAATCGGTTCAGGCGGGATTCGAAGATCGCGGGTTCAATTCTCGCCTGAACCAATTAAATTATTTCTATGTCATCCCCTATTTTTAGTCTCATAATTATCTGAATAAACACATCATTTTCACTCTGTAACCTAAATTAAATGGTTACACAGAACAAATCAAAGTAGTCGTGACTTTTACACCCACTAGGAAACAAAAAAAGACAATTAACGTCCCTCCGAGAACTTCAAAAGCACTTAAAACTGTTAACTAAGACGTAATGAAGATACATGGCTATCGATAGGAAGCGTTTAGAGAGATAAATTAAAAAAAAAAGGAAACAAAGTAACATTAGATTTGCAATAGAGTAAACGACATTTGAAAGTTATGAACTTGGAATTTGTGACCTGGCTTTGTTCGTTGGCCTTATTCTGAGTGACAAGCTGTTTTGTAAACGCCGACATATTTTAGTTATTCTATTTTTATATCTCTCTACTATGTAAACCTATTGTAATCTACTATCTTGTTACATTACAAGTGCGTTTGAAACTCAATGTCATTCAGAAGAATGCCACTGTTAGTACAGTCAGTAGCAAAAATTTGTTGACTTAAATGAAATGTCAGACTACCCAATACCCAATATCTAAAGTCTTTTAAAAAAAAAAAAAAATTTACGACGAAAGTTAGTATTTCTAGTTGAGTGGTCTAAATCATAATATAATCTTTAATCTCATCTTAAGTAGAAATAACTCGTTACATAACGCTATCTACCAAATAGTAAAACCACTCCCACTAACAAGAAAATCTCAGAATCTTCTCAAATGTTTGTTCGAAAGTTTTTAAAAGTATAACACTTATTACAGTAAGTTAAGGACACACTGCAAGAAAATAACCTGACCAACGTCATAATCTGCCTGTGACTAAGCCCGTGTTGGAAAGCAATCTCAACTTTGCGAATTACTACAGTTTCATTGCATTGTTCTAGAAAGTAGTAAACTAGATAAACTCTCATACATATAAACAACTCGCCAGGCATGAATAGTTATATTAAAAGCAGCGAACAAGAAACGACGAGGAAGTTAAATAATTGTTATGTAGATAGCATTTGTGTTGCTTCTCAGGGATGTACAATAGGACCCACCTCATCTCTGATCGTGGGTGTTATAGAAGACGACTAAGGGATAAATCTGTTCTTCATCCGATAGTAATAATATAGCATACAGCCCATGATAAAGTATTGAATTGACGTTTTTTTTTACACTATAAGTGTGTTCTTAATATGTGTGCCTAATTGATGGATGAAAAGGCTCGTGTCCTAAAAGGGGAGACCGAAAATTATAGTTTTTTATACCATTTAAGTGGCTGATAAACACACGGCCTACCAGATGTAAAGTGATTACTGTGGCAAATGGACGTATGCAATACCAGGGGTGTTCCACTCGTGCTGCAGAGTTGGCGAAATGTGAATGTTAATACACTACTGGCTACCACCACTTCGGGGATTTATCGGATTTTGTTTTATTTATATTAGAATGCATTAAACATTAGAAAAGAAATATTTTATAGATATAGAATAAATAAATCGAATGAAATTTTAAAGGATTTTGTATACTAAGTATTCAAAACAATTAATATAGATTTTTTTTTTAATCAGTTCAGGTGAAATTCGAACCCGTGATCTTTACCTTGCAGGCTTGCTCTGACCACTGTGCCACCGAACCATGCCTGAAGCCATCCAAATGCTTGATTTTTTTTTATACCACCTAGGTGGCAGACAAGCACACGGCCCACCTGATGGAAAGTGGTTACCGTGGCCTATGGACGTTTGTAACACCAGAGGAGTCACACTCGCGCTGCCAACCCTGTAAGTACAGAGTTTTTGTGCCATCAGTGTAGAAGACAAAGCAGGACAAGCCTTTATTCTTCCCACTGACAGCACAAATTCTCCAGTGAGCTCTGGGCCCCCTACTCACCGCTGGGAACACAACACGAAGTTATTATAGCCGCGGTATTCTGTAGGGCGGAGGTACTTCCCCAGTCGGACTGCTCAAATGGGCGGAAATACCGCTGTATCCTACCCCTAATGATTTGCTTGATGGCTAAGCATTCCTCCTGTAAGGGAAAGATCACGGGTTAAACCCGTGATCTTTCCCGACTGAACTAATTAAAAAAAAAGTCCTCTCTTAATCAATTAGAAAATATAATCTACCCACATTCGATTGACGATTTCAAATCTCTGACTAGCCCAGAAAAAAATACAGTATTGATAACCTGTAAGGATTTTTTTGACAGCGTATTAAAAGCAACCTTGTCTATAATAATCAAAGTTGATATTAGCTTGTATATCCTTATTAATATTAATAAAATTCAGTATCAGTAATGTTACACGATTCTGTGATAGACCACATGTACTGGTAATATATATTTGCACAGTTTGACTGATGTGTTCCCGCGTGGTATTAATGCCTACTATCTGGAGGATTATATTACAAATATATTTCAGCTTACTGGCGACAAGCATTGTGACATATGATACAACGTAAACGTGCAAATTTTGGTGAAATAGAGCTACAAATATATTTGTGGTGTGGTTTTCTACATTTTGGATTACAATAAAATATGTAAAAAATGTCCCAACACATTCTGCCCAGCACTATTTAGACCCAGAACATAGTTTAACTAGCTAATGTTATTTGATCTAGAATTCGGATAACAATAATATCACATATAAACACTCAGACGAGTGCATATGTACATATTCATTCATGTATTTGAATATTGGTACTGACCGGCAATCGAACCCACTACCACCAATGTAGAGGAGCGTAGTTGAATGCACTACTATTACGCAACGGAGTTCACCTTCCGACGCTGATAAAAATATAGAAAAAAAACCCGGTTGACGGGTTGAATTAGGGGCATAAAAAACGTTTGAAACGATAGTAAATTGCACAAAGATAGGTCTACAAAGGATGCTGTTGAGAGCGTTTATAGTTTATAGATCTATAGACCACTAACATCTTACCGTCACGCCAACTCGGAGGAGGCAGTTGCCCGGGGTGAGGTGACGTTGGCGGTGTCCTTGGACATCTCCAACGCGTTCAACACCTTGCCCTGGAGTTGCATCAGGGAGGCACTCGTGTACCACGGTGTGCCTCTCTACCTCCGCCGCATAGTCGGGGCGTACCTGACGGAGAGAGCCGTCATCTACCCAAGTGCGACCGGCGTCGGTCGGCGTGAGATGTCGTGCGGTGTTCCACAGGGATCGGTTCTTGGGCCGCTACTGTGGAACATTGGATACGACTGGGTGCTTCGCGGTGAGCTTGCGGACGGCGCCGCCGTCACGTGCTATGCGGACGACACGCTAGTGACGGCGAGCGGGGCTACATACTGCGAAGCGATCCTGAGGGCCACGACCGCGGTTGCTCAAGTCGTGGAACGGATCCGGCGTCTGGGCCTTGAGGTGGCTTTGCATAAATCCAAGGCCATGTTCTTTCATGGACCTCGGCGCACGCCAACACCTGGTTCCAGTCTCACAGTGGGAGGCACTCTCATCGGCATCAAGCCCCAGATGAAATATCCGGGGCTCGTGCTCGACGGCCGGTGGGACTTCCGGAAGCACTTCCGAAGTCTGGGCCCCAAATTGGTGGGCACAGCCAACGCTCTGGCGCGGCTACTGCCCAACCTGAGGGGCCCGGAGGACTCCTGCAGGAGTCTCTACGCGGGTGTCGTGCGGTCCATGGCCCTGTACGGGTGTCCCGTGTGGGCGGACACCCTGAGTGATCGGCACATGCTCCTGCTGCAGCGTCCGCAGCGGAAGTTGGCGTGCCGCATCATAAGGGGGTACCGCACGATATCATTCAACGCGGCGAGTCTCCTCGCCGGATCGCCACCATGGATCCTGGAAGAGAGATGCCTTTCGGCGCTATACCGGTTCCGAAAGGCGGCGCGGGAGCGGGGTCACGATCCCGAGCCCGAAGAAATTCGGGCCGTGAGATCCCGGCTCCACAGGGAAATGGTGGCGGAATGGGAGATACGACTTGGGCGACCAGGCGCAGGGCACGCCGTAGTAACGGCGGTAAGACCCATCATGGGGGAGTGGCTAGAGAGGCCACACGGCAGCCTCTCGTACCGTCTGACGCAGATGATCACTGAGCACGGATGCTTCGGAAAGTATCTGCGTCGGATGCAGAAAAAGTGTCCGGCGTGGGAGACGCCGAGGCGGGAGCTTGTGGCGGCCCTGGGAGTGAGGGTTCTCACGCTCTCCACCTTGCTCGCGGCGATGGTTCGCTGCGCGGATACGTGGGCGGCCGGCGCCTCCTTCTGCGAGCAAGTAATGCTCGTGAAGGAGGAGGCGGGGCGGGAGCGGCAGCGGGAGCGATGAAGGATCGCAAGACAAGCTGTCCGCGTACGAAGGCAACTCGGGCGTCGGAGGTCGATGAACGACCTCCGCCCCCCATGAGCGCCGGCCTGGGGGTGACAGGTGAAGCCGCCTGTCACCCTGGCAGAAGCAGGCCGCGGCGGTGGCGCGCGTGGCGCGCCTTCCCGTTTCCGGGGACGAGTTGGGGACTCTGTAGTCCCCACACCCGAGAAGAGGGCCAGATCGTGAGAGATGGCCCTGGGTCGGCCGGGGTGCGAGGGATATGCCTGTCAACCTCACCTTCGGCAACCAAAACGACCCACAGGCGGCGTGCGTTTTAGTCGGTTCGAGTCCGACATAACCTCCTCCACCGGCTCCGGTGGGGAGGTATCCGTGGGGATTTTGCGCACGTAAAAAAAAAAAAAAACCATCACGCCAACCTTGTGTTTTCATCCTCTTATCATCACCACAATCCTAGTCCCAGTCACATCTAAAACCTATCCGGTTATTTCAAATCTCGGGGTCTACTCTGCCTCTCTGCCTCTCAAATTCTCCTTATCTAGGTTTTCGAAGAGCGATTACCATGTAGCCACAGAGGCTGCCTACAGCCTCTGTGGCGTGGCGGTAGTAAACGCCACTTAGTGCAAATATTTGTGCGTGGTTTCCGGCAGAGTAGAATTTGGGCCACCCCATCTCTTCCCATAGGGCTGTTAAACATCAGACAAATATAAACAGCCCAGACTCAGCCTCAGATGTATGGCTCGAGTCAATAATAGTGTCCGGAATACGGGACAATAGCCTCACCACCTATTACGTGGGACCGAATACAATTATTGGTGAAATGTAGCTGTTAATTTACGTCTGCTTAACACTCCGGGGATGAAAGCGTGATTAAATGTATGTATGTATGAATATGGGTATTGGTATTGGTCTGATCCTGCTTCAGAGAGCACGTTAAGCCGTCAGTCCCGGTTGCTATACAATCATCTATGGCAGTTGGAGCCCTAAAAAGTCTAACAACTGGTGTAACTGCAATGCTTCGATATTCTCTTTCGGTTGTGAGGTCATATAGCCGTCGCTTTACGGAAAATATCAAAGTTCAACCAAATCCGCAATTACACTGGTAAAACGGATCCAGACTTTGAGGTGAAAGCTTCAGTTGCAACTGGGATTAACGTTAGAATGGTAGGGACGTAGTATAACAAAACAATAGTTAGAAAATAATTCTGAATACCCATCGAATATTTTGCATTACTGCAACATTTTATTTGATGGTTTATTTGCACATTTCGTCGAATGTATCGAGAAAATGGACGCCACGTCGACAATCCATTTTACATTTCCAGTACACAAAATTTTGATCCAAAATTTATTGTTGGATGAGCATTTGATGTCCAGAATGATGTACGGGTTGCAATATCACAAGTCAAAATAAAATATTGAGCACATTCGTATGAAGCGAGAGAAAACAGTGTGTTCGAAAGAATTGTTTGATACGATGCTCAAGGCCACAATCCATCATTGCACTGCTTATTACAGATAGAGAACACAATGACGTATGAAAGGAAATTCACCCTGTGGAATGAACTCCCTGCTGTGTATTCACGACTAAAATATAAGGCCACCTAAGTGGTATAAAAAAGGTTCTTCTAGAAGGGGATTAGAAGGTTTTTACGGAGTTGGCAGCTCCATACTTGGTGGCTACATACTACCATATACTGTGGTAAACACTTCCCATTAAGTGAGATGTTTGATTGTCTGCTATCTAAGTGTTACAAAAAAAAATAGGTAATTCCGAAACATAGTAAATTAAAATTGTAAGCGTATGCAAGCTGCATTTCGTTTTCTTATGAAGCCACTTTTGGCAATTGCCTAATGCTCTGCCCAGAATAGAAAATAAACGAAAAATACGAAACGAAAAATATAGTGGTAAATTAATTCTAGTTACTGGGTTGGTTGTTTCATTCATCATGTAGGTTTTGCTAAGAAGGCACGTACATGTGAGGGTATATGTAATCGTGTATACTTTTCGCCTTGGCCGCGTGTACACATACATGAAAATTAAAAGGTAAAATCTCACCGTTTAAAACTTTCAATTTTCCAACTCAATTCGTGACCATTGCGAGCGTTTCCGCAATCGCTGACGGTACCAAATTATGATACCGTACAATTCATAAGCGAAAGCGATATTATAATAAATACCTAATGTTTCTATTGATTGTACATAATAGAGATTAATAACATAATCATCAGCATCTAAATTCAACAACTGGTTCTCTTTCAAAATACAAAAATCTTTATAAATTTTAATTAAGTATCAACCTTATTTCATTTATACAAGAATATAATAAGACTGTAGGATGCTGGTACAAACCATATTAAGCTTTATCTTAATGGAATATAGTCGTTATTTAATTACCACTTAAAACCTTCTAGATTTTACTGATTAGAAAAATAACCCTTACATGTACAAATTTCGTTATTAGATCGAGTAGATTGAGAACAATCTCAGTAACCTCTAAGGATACACATGAGATAATATGAAAACCTAATAAATGCGTAGTCTACATTAAATAGAATAAATTTGAATATCTGCAAACTCTTGTAACTTTTGCCACCATCGTTTGTGACAGACAGTTGCAATGAAACTACAGACTTAGTTCGTCGTAATAGTTTGTAAGAACCGGTAATTACTAGAGAAGTTAGTCGTTCAGCACTTCCCTTGGGATATCATAAAGTTTTAAGTTCTTTCTGCATGTTATGACCAGATTTTACATCTACTACTACTATATTTACTTGCGAAAAATCCTCACGGATATCCCCGCGCTGGAGCCAGTGGGAGAGGTTATATCAGACTCGAACCGACTAAAACGCACAGCGCCTGTGGGTCGTCATTAGTTGCTGGAGGTGAGGTTAACAGGCAAGTCCATCGTACCTGGCCGACCCAGGCCCATTTCTCTCGATCTGGCTTTCCTGGGGTCCCACATCCAAGGAGGGCCGGATCACAACACTGGAAGTCTTTATGTCTAACTTTGGATTTTTAAGTGTATTTTTTCTGTCCAAACTTCTGAAGAAAAATATTAAAGCACCACTTTCTAAGAGTGGAATGGAGCAGACAGGCCGACCAAATATGTGAGCTGTGCTTTCCATCTTCATGACTTCAAGACTATTACACTACAAATAGTATTTACAAACATTGCATGCAAAAGCGTTTTCTAATATCACTATTTATTGGACCATTGAACTGCTTAATTAAGTACCGTCACATTTCATCACTTGTACCACACCTGATCTGTCATATACTGCGGCGAAGCGCTGAAGCCTTTATCCTGTACTAGCCAGTAATAGCTCGTAATAGCCGGTTATAATTACTCCATAGCCGATGCACAGCTTTTGATCGAGGAGCATGAAATGGTTACTATGCATGTCATAATACGTGGATGGAATATTGGGTCACCTTAGTAGTACACTGTTGATATAATCTCACTAAAACATTTCCGACAACAACAAATGTAAAGTGTTTGTAATATCCATTTAATACCAACATGAGTAATATTGGTCGCACCGCTTCTGAATGTACCCGCACTGCTTTTCGTGCACCGCGGTAGCCTAGTGGTATGGGTAATGGACTGCTGAGACGAGTTCTCGGGTTCGATCCCAGGTTTCACCATGGCATACACCAATGACTTTTCGATGCTTTTTGAAGTTATGTGTGTATTTATAGGAGGTTTGTAAGTGCCCGGGTAATGGCAATAGGCTCGCCACCTATTACATTGGGACCTAAACATAAACTGGCGAAATGTGGGTGCTAGCACCTCTGCCTACCCCTTCGACGATATAGGCGTGAGTTTATTTTATGTTTATGATGCTTTTCGTGCAAAAATCCCATCGGATACACCAAAGGGCGGAGTCGAGTCTGACATAATCACCCCCACCAGAAGGAATCTAAGTTAAGTTCTGAAGGTCTGGCTGGTCTCCAAATATTTCCGCCCAATTGAGCAGTCCGACTGGGGAAATTGGGATTATTATTATTATTATTTGTGCTGTCAGTGGAAGACTAAAGGCCTGTCTTGCTTTGTCTTTTACTGACGGCACAGAAACTCTGTACTTACAGGCTCGGCAGCGCGATTGTAACTCCTCTGGTGTTACAAACGTCCATAGGCCACGGTAACCACTTTCTATCAGGTAGGCCGTATGCTTGTCTGCCACCTCAGTGGTATAAACAAAAAAAATAACAAATTCTAAAATCAATTAAAATAAATATTTGAATAAACAGGAAATTAAAAAGACCTAACACAGATTGCCAACATTTTTCTAACGTCTTTTCACATTTGGTAGCAAGCTAGGACAATACTCGTACCGACTAGATTACAGCATAATAAAATAAATGCGACAACCGGACATGGGACAAAAGGGTTTAATGTTAATGAGGACCAAAACTTGTTCATTGTCTTTGAACCAGGGATGATCACAGCTTTTGTTTGATTTTTTACGTACATAAATTTTACAACACCGTACTACTACGATATTAAGGAAAGAACAAGATAAAAGAAATAAAATCCAATTTCGTCAGGGTGTTTAGAACGCCCCCTAGAGATGCAGTACCTAGAGATACAGTACCTAGAGATGCAGTACCCAGAAATACAGTATCTAAAGATTCAGTACCTAGAGATGCAGTACCTAGAGATACAGTAGCTAGAGATGCAGTATCTAAAGATGCAGTATCTAGAGATGCAGTATCTGAGGATGCAGTACCTAGAGATGCAAGATCTAGATGTAGTTAAATGAACACGTTTTATATAAAATATAACACAATCGTTTTATTTAGAATAAGAAAAAAACGTATTGTGTTCTTAAATTTTGCGTAAGTCAGACATTTTTTTAATAACGAAATGTTATTCGGGTCTTGGTTTCGTTGTTACCTAGATTTGACGTCATTGCTGGCAGCTTTATGTCATTTAACGTTACTGAAAAACGTGATGAGAATGAGAATAAATAGAAAGTACACAGATGTTTTCTCTCACGAATATTCAAATGTGATTTGCTCCAAAAAATATGAGACTTAGAAATTCATGTGTAACTTATTAAGAAAAGACAATTACTGAAATGATAAGAGAAATTTTCTTTAAACTTTTTTATTGAACTAAATATTCACTGCGCTATCCAGACTTCAAATAAGTTGACTATATGGGTTCTAGAATGTGGATAAACATATCTACATAGTTTTTTGTACATTAGGTACAACATATTATACAAACTAATAATATACATTTGCAATGAACGGGCATTGAATACACGACCTTCGACATAACACTCGAAAGCTCTACCGCTACGCTATACAGGTTGGTTGCGCCGATGTAGAAACTGTATTTTTTGACGCGGAAACACACTCCTTCTATACCCATCTCCCCTCCCGCACTAACCATAGTATAGTACTAGATATAGTTTCCGTCCGCCATTTGTGATATATAGACACTCACTCCCTCTTTGAACTAGCCAGCGTAAAGGCGGACCGCGCGCGCGTCTCTCAGAAATGAATAATATTTGTTGCATTTTTACCGCTTCATAGACCTTTACCGATCGGATTGTGCCTCTCGTGTGTCCCTCAAGTGATTTGGTGATGCTGGCGGCAGCTCCTGAGCAAGGAAGAGAAGATCCGTGTACCGGCTGCGATGAAAACACGTGGTGTCGTGAAGGTTGGTGCATCCTCTCCTAATTTCTCGGGTTGCATTCATTGCCTGGATCACGTCCGCGGCAACCCGATCACCTGTCTTTTTGTGTGTAAAGCGTCAATGGAACAGCTACTTCCTCGCAATACAGTCCACTAGCGCACGTGGCCAATCGCGCCAACATTCTATGGTCCTGATCGAACCGGATTCTTAGCCGTAGTTCGTATTTTGTTATTATTCTAATGGGAATAAGCGCACCGCACCTAAATGCCTGGTTATTTTAGTAGAAAACCCCGCATCTAGACATTTAGGATTAGATTTTGTTGTCCGTTCGCCGCTGGCTCGCATCGTACCTACCTAGTACATACATAGGTTAGGTATCGTATCAACACTTAGTCGTAGTTCGCAATTTTCGCACCGCGCCTAAATACCTAGTTATTTTAGTAGAAAACCCCGCATCTAGGCATTTAGGCTTAGATCTTAGGTATACTAGACACCCTAGTGCATAGGCACAGTGTAATACCTAACGCATTTGGCTTTGTTTTATTTTTTTCAATTAAGTTGTTCGCTCGCCGCTAGCTCGCATCGTATTTACCTAATACCTACGTGGGTAGATACGTGGTTGTACCTACCTCGCCCGCATCTCATTCCAATTCATACGAAAGTATTTTAATTTGAATAGATATTACGCAATACTTAATCTCTGAAATAATAGTTGAACCTAGACAGTGGTCTGGCTCGCGTAGGTACGATCTGGCTGTTGCTAGGCGCGTTTTGTTCAAGCGTGCATTCACAGTTGTAAATACCTACCTACCTGCAGAGTATCGCTCGCGTCGCGTCGCTGCTCTGTACCGCTAAGATTAAGTCATTTCATATTTGTTGTTTACCGCACTTTAGTTTGAGATTTAATTGTAAACATGTCCCCAAAGGTTGATAAGACCGGTAAAGTTCAATTGAAACTTTTATACGCTAAAAAAGAAATGATTTACTCTCGCGTACAATCGATTTATGATAATGCACTTAAAACCTCTGATTTGGCCATTAGAGATTCGTTCTTGTGTTCTATAGAAAACTTAGATAGTCTACGCGCGGATTTCGAAACCTTAGTACATGACATCAACGTTTTAGAGTTGAATTTGGATCCCGATTACTCAGTGAGTTATCAAGCCTTGTCGTCGTTTGACGATTTGTATTGTCGTATCAAGCGCGTCGCTAGGAGTTTGGAGAAACCGTCTGACCGACCCAACCCCACTCGCGACCGACCTAAGTTGCCACCAATTCAAATACCCGAATTTGATGGTAACATTCGCAATTGGTGTCTATTTATAGATAGTTTTGAGAATACAATAGATAAGAACGATTCGTTGACAGATCACGAAAAATTGCATTATCTCGTTGAAAAATTGACTGGTAAAGCTATAACCGTTTGCGCTGGAATTACGTTTAGTGCCGAGAATTATAATTTAATTTTAAATACTTTGAAAGCTAAGTATGAGGATAAAAGATCGGTAGCTAACGCCTATTTAGATCAGATGTTTGATTTGAAATCTATTACGGCATGTAACGATCAAAACTTAGAGAAATTTCTAGATACTTTCGCGTCAGCTGTTCGCGCCGTAAAGAACCTAAAGATCGATGACCTCTGCGACTTCGTATTTTTGTATATGGGTTTAAAGAAATTAGATTCCGAAACCATTCGTTTGTTTGAGTCGGATCATCGCGGCAGTAAAATTCCTAAGTTCGAAGACTTAGAAAGTTTTGTTCGCGAGCATATAAAGGTATTGCAACGCTCTTCATCGAAACATGAAGGCGCGAAGAAGGTTGTTACTTCTGAACGCAAAATAGATGCCTCATCGAGGTCACTGAGGTCAACCCATACTTATGTTAATACCGCACCAGCACGTGTACAATCACCTGTTTGCTCTTTGTGTAGTACTCATCATTCGCAACTGTACAAGTGTCCTGGTTTCCTAAAATTGTCGCCTAGTGATCGTTATAAATTTGTTCGCGCTAATAATTTTTGTTTTAATTGTCTCGGTACTAAACACCGCGTTGTTTTATGTAATAGTGGAAATGGTTGTCGCAAATGTCAAGCGAGACACCACACTTTACTTCATTTTGAGAATAGTAATGCCGCATCCAATGTGAGCACAGTTGGCTCGTCGAGCGGTGACACACGGCAGCCTGCGCCGCAGCCGCAGCCCGCGCTCGCGCGCGCTCCGGCCCGCCCGGTGACCGCTGCGGATGACGTCACCTTGTGTTCGTTCTCCGCTAGTGCTGCACTCACTACTGTGTGTCTTGCGACCGCTCGCGTTGTTATTGTTGATGCATTAGGTAAACCGCACATTGTTCGAGCGCTATTAGATGGCGCTTCGCAAAGTAATTTTATTACTCAAGATTGTTGCCAACGTCTTGGTTTCAATGTTGATAAGCGTTCAACCCATTCAGTGGTGAAAGGGTTTGGGGGTTTGCAGTCAGCTGTTCATGGCACCATTAAAACAAGGTTTGGATCTCGTTTTAATAATAATATTTGGTTTGACATGGATTCGCTCGTTAGAGATAAAATAACTGAACAGTTGCCTACCGTCCCAGTTGACACGTCTTTATTAACGAAATTTAAAGACTTGCCTTTAGCTGATGAGACTTACGCTGTTCCTGGAGTCGTCGATATATTGATCGGCGCTTCGATTCTCCCGCACCTCCAGTTATCACGTAAGGTTCAAGGGGGACCGACGTACCCCGCTCCGCACGCCCTGGAAACAGTTCTGGGTTTTGTTATAATTGGTTCCGCACCCGCTTCTATAGATAGTTTTAGTCACTCGACTGCCTCGTTCTGTTGCACCGTCGAGCCGCCACTGGAGTCTACCATCCGCAAGTTTTGGGAGATTGAAGAGGTCAATGTCCCACCAATCCTAAGCCCTGATGACAAGATGGCTGAGGAGATTTATTGTCGCACGACTACTCGTGATGAGCAGGGTCGTTATGTTGTCGCGCTCCCTTTCAAGGGAGATATTTTTTCGCTCGGTGACTCCCGTGCATCCGCTGAAAGACGCTTTCTTTGTTTAGAACGAAAGATGCAGGCGTCTCCAAAGTTAAAGCAAGCCTATGATGAGGTTGTTAACGAATATTTAGATAAAGGTTACATCTCACCTGCGCCTGCGGACACTGACGAGACCCAGCCTTCGTACGTTATCCCGCACCACGGAGTTATTAGAGAAGATAAGCTTACTACTAAACTCCGCGTAGTTTTAGATGGCAGTGCTAAGACTAGCACTTCCGTGTCGCTTAATGACATTTTGTATTGTGGTCAAAATCTTCAAGGTAATTTATTTGACATAATTGTAAATTTTCGCTTATTCGCTGTTGCACTCTCTGCAGATATTCGACAAATGTTTTTGTGCCTTGAAGTGCGCAAACCCGATCGTAGGTTTCAACGATTTTTGTATAGATTTTCACCGCAAGAACCTTTAATGGTTTACGAGTTTAATCGTGTTTGCTTCGGGCTTAAATCTAGCCCTTTTCACGCACTTCGCACCGTCAAGCAGTTGGCCGCTGACGAGGGCGATGCATTTCCGAAAGTGAGAGCCACCATTGAGACTGGCTTATACATGGATGACTTCGTGTATAGTGTAGATAGCGAGGCAGAGGCTGTCGAGACGGCCGCTCAAGTTATAAGTCTCATGAAGGCTGGTCAATTTGATCTCGTGAAATGGACGAGCAACTCGCAAACTGCGTTAGAGTCGATTCCACCGTCGCACCGATTGTCTTCGGTTAAGGAATTCGATGAAAGTGATACGCACAAGGTGCTTGGTTTAAGCTGGTCGCCCGCATCTGATACGTTTAGTTTGAGAATTAGTTCGACCCCGCAAACTTGTACTAAACGCATTATCCTGTCGTGTGTGGCACGGATATGGGACGTAATGGGATTCGTAGCTCCTGTCGTTTTGTACGCCAAACTACTTATAAAAGAGCTTTGGCTTTCCAATTGTGATTGGGACGACACCGCGCCCGACAACATTGCTAAGTTGTGGGCTCGCTTTAGAAAAGAACTTTCTGTGCTTGATCAAATACAAATTCCGCGTCATGTAGGTATATCGCAACATAGTGTTGTTACGGTAGTAGGCTTCGCGGACGCTAGTGAGAGGGCGTATGGAGGAGTAGTCTACTTTCATGTCTCGAATGTAGGTAAGGTTTCAATTAGCCTTATAAGCGCGAAATCAAAGGTCTCTCCCCGTAAGGTCGTCTCTCTGGCACGCCTCGAGCTATGCGCTTTACTATTGTTAATTAGATTGATCACCTCTATCGCCAATGCTTGTAGTAGTCGCATTAATATTAGTAGAATTTTAGCTTTTTCGGACTCAACAGTCGCTTTGTGTTGGGCCCACTCTTCGCCCCATCGTTGGGACACATTCGTCGCTAATAGAGTGGCAAAAATTCAATCGGAATTAGCGCCACAAAATCTCTTTCACGTTGCTGGCACCGACAACCCAGCCGATTGTCTCTCTCGTGGATTGCTTCCTTCGCAAATTTTGGATCACCCGTTGTGGTTTAGTGGACCGTCCTGGATTCATGCCGCGTTAGATAAGTGGCCAGTTAGTCAATTCAATCCCACTACAGTTTCCGAACCACCCGAGGAAAAGAAGCACTCGCTTGTTGTATCGGTCCCGCGTGAAGAGTCCCTTATTTTGTTGTTGGCTAATCGCGTCTCGTCTTGGTCGAGACTGTTGCGTTGTGTTGTTTATGTAGGCCGATTTTTGAGAATTTTATCTACGCGCGGTCATATAACCGCCGCTGATTTAGATAAAGCTGAATTGGTCATACTTCGCGAGTTGCAGAAATGTTATTTTGCTTCTGAATTTAAAAATTTAGAATTTAACAAACCTTGTAGTCGTTCTTTCCGACACTTGAAACCATTTTTGGAAGATGGACTCATTCGAGTAGGTGGTCGTTTGAGAAATTCAGGTTTAGGATTTGAACAAAGGCACCCAGTAGTTCTCCCGCGTAAGGACCACGTATTAGATTTGTTAGTAGATTATCAGCATAAGGTGAATTGTCACGCTGGTCCCGATTTGTTAATGTCTATTTTGAGACAGAAATACTGGATAATTTCCGCTCGTAATTTGATTCGCGCTAGAGTACACAGATGTGTACCTTGTTTTAAACTCCGCCCGCGTTTTATCGCGCCTGAAATGGCCGATCATCGCTCTTGTCGTGTTGTTCAATCCGCAAAACCTTTCGTACACACCGGCACGGACTTTGCTGGGCCTTTCAAAGTCACCATTGCTCGTGGTCGTGGCATTCGCTCCACGAAAGCTTATGTTTGTTTGTTCATTTGTATGACAACTCGCGCGGTTCATATAGAGTTGACCGGTGATTTAAGTACGCAAAATTTTATGTCCGCTTTTAAACGTTTTTTGTCGCGTCGGGGTCCGGTTAAGCGCATGTATTCGGACAACGGTACAAACTATGTAGGGGCCCGACGTAGTATTTCGGAATTGCACGCATTCTTACGGTCTAAGTACTACCAAAGTGAATTCGCTCACATCTTAGCCGAAAATCGCATTGAATGGTACTTTAACACGCCTGCAGCTAGTCATTTTGGTGGTAATTGGGAAGCGAATATTAAAAGCCTTAAGTCGCATCTGTTTCGCGTCATAGGCGAACAGATTCTCTCGTTCGAGGAGTTGAGTACCGTACTTGCTCAAGTAGAGGCGGTGATGAACACGCGTCCGCTGTGTCGGACTCTATCTAGCGATCCGTCAGAGCCATTAGCGCTGACGCCAGCTCACTTCTTAAATACGACTCCTCTAAAATATTTGCCCGCAATAGATGTTGAAGACGATAGAATGCACCTTCTAACTCGTCACGCTCTTTTGGATAAGTTGGTCCAATCGTTTTGGAATCGTTGGAGAACCGATTATTTGCACACGCTGCAGTCACGTCAAAAATGGAATACTCCATCCAACCCAATTACTGTAGGTACGGTGGTAGTCCTTATGACTGAGAATGCGCCTCCTTTACATTGGCCTCTAGGAGTAGTAGAGGAAATTTTTCCCGATGCCCGCGGGATAACTCGTGTTGTACGGGTTAAAACTGCAACCGGATCGTATCTGCGCCCGGTTGTTCGCCTCTGCCCTCTGCCTAGCCAGCAGTAGGCACGAGTTCCAATCTATGTTTATATTTTAGTTGTTATTTCCCAAACCTAGATTTAGATTAGACATTAGATTTGTTCCACATTTTTCGTTTCGAAGGTAACCCTTCAAGCCGGGGGGAATGGTTGCGCCGATGTAGAAACTGTATTTTTTGACGCGGAAACACACTCCTTCTATACCCATCTCCCCTCCCGCACTAACCATAGTATAGTACTAGATATAGTTTCCGTCCGCCATTTGTGATATATAGACACTCACTCCCTCTTTGAACTAGCCAGCGTAAAGGCGGACCGCGCGCGCGTCTCTCAGAAATGAATAATATTTGTTGCATTTTTACCGCTTCATAGACCTTTACCGATCGGATTGTGCCTCTCGTGTGTCCCTCAAGTGATTTGGTGATGCTGGCGGCAGCTCCTGAGCAAGGAAGAGAAGATCCGTGTACCGGCTGCGATGAAAACACGTGGTGTCGTGAAGGTTGGTGCATCCTCTCCTAATTTCTCGGGTTGCATTCATTGCCTGGATCACGTCCGCGGCAACCCGATCACCTGTCTTTTTGTGTGTAAAGCGTCAATGGAACAGTTAGCTACTTCCCCGCAATACAGTCCACTAGCGCACGTGGCCAATCGCGCCACCACAGGTCATCAATTTCAGTGTACTTTTTTGCGTGTTTTTTTTTTCAATTATTCTTTAGAACATACTAAATATTGCTTTATCTTATACCAAAAAGCAAGCATAGCCGAAAACCTATAATAATGTACGTTACCGATACTTTATGTCCATTAACGTTAACAATGTACTCTTATAGAAAATATCTTATTTCGACTATCTAGTGTTCTACTTAGTATACAATACATGTGTCTAGTTGAGTGAAATTATACCTGAATCAATTTATATCGAGTTAGTTATAGGTGCTAAGTACTCAAATATTTACAGGATTTAGTTTCATGTTGTTCACTAGATGGCGTTGTACAATTTGTTGGATTTGTAGATTGCGGTATAGGAAGTCTCCGGAAACATGTTATAAGCTTGAGTGAATAATGTTGTTTTGTTCTCGCAGGGAATGTGTGTTGGTAATTTAACCTCATTTCTCAGGTCTGATGCTGATTCTAATGACTGCGGTCCAATAGGAGAGATAGGGCAATATTTGTTCGCGTGTGTCTTTTACACAGCTGACGCTGTCGACTCCACCCGTCTAAATGTTGAGTCTACTTGTACTACATATTCCATCCATTAGTTTTTGTGTCCATCGCGATTAAACAGACAAGAATTACAATATAAAATATTGTTGTGTACAGAAATGTTAGTTTAATTTACAATTATTTTTTTATTTTAAATGTACAGGCAGTTCTATAATTAGACTAGTTGGACTCTGAAGGTTCTAACTACCCATAACGACTGCCATAGTTGTTCATTCAGTTGCTATAACCGGGACCAATAGCTTAACATGCTCTCTGAACACGACCAGACCAATGCAAAAATCTATATTCTTGCAAACAATTATTTATACTGAGCGGGAATCGAGACAGCGCCTTCTGCGTAGCAGTCGAATATTCTATCGCTACACCACAGAGTCTGACAATACAATAATAATTAATGTTAAGCTCAATCAGTCGGATATTGGTAAAGAGGACCCCAGACTCCGAAGTGGAATTTTCGGATGCGACTCGGATTAACGTCAAGATGAAGAAGAAATCAGGCACTAGATTACATTCTATTTTTTCTTATATTTGTTAGTAGGTATACCAGGTATAACCTCTCCCAGCGGCTCTGGCGGAGTGAGGGAAGGGAGGGTGTTATCCGTGTGGATTTTTCGCACGATAAAAAAAGATATACCAGGTAAGCGGTATTGTCCTTTTGGTTCGAATGAGTCTGGAGCTAAGCGAACATTTTAACCGTACAATGCAATAAGTAACGAGGGGTGAGCACTTTACTAGACATATATATGCACTCATAAACATGTCTAGGTAAGTGCTTGTTTCATTTCGGTGGATTTCTGTGCGTTTCTACGGACGGCAAACTAGTTGCTTGTGTATGAATGTGAAGTCACAACGGTAGGTATACGTTTTTATTTACAACTAGCTGACCCGGCGAACTTCGTACCGCCTTAGCGTAAATTTAAAATATGCAAAATTAAATGTATATTTTTCAATCTTTCAGAGAGATTTTCTTAATATTTTTTTCCGTAAGAACCTTGTACAGGGTATTAGGAAACTACAAAAAGAAATCAGCCAAATCGGTGAAGCCGTTTTCATGCTATGTCGTGACAACGGAAAACGGGTTTAATTTTTATATATATATAGATAAAATAAATTATTAGAAAATAAAAAACACGACTGCTGACTAGTTTTATAGCAGGTGGTACCCATCAATTTTCTTTCGGTTTATAATGGGTACTACCTGCTATCAAACTGGTTTCGATCTTTTAGACAGCACTTGGTATTTTCGTAATTTTTTAATAATTTATTTTACTTTAATCTTTTTACAGGTAAGTCGGTAAAACTAATTAAACAGTTTAGGTACACATAAATGCTACTACTTATTAAATATATACAAAACTATGCTAACTATACAATATGTACAAAAATGAAATATAGAAATAGCGGGGGACTGCAACTTTAGGCATCGAAAATCTTAATTCTGTTAGTTATGATATGACGTTCTATTTCCTTTCATTTTGATACCTACTCGATAAATTGGACATACATATAGCTTCGAAAATCCACCGCATATTTTTTGTTGACATTTTACACTATCACACTTGTGAGATGAATACGTTTTAATTGAGACCCCTATCATTGAAATCCGTCTAGCCATTAGACCTGTAGCTGTAGAAGGGAAAAAAGAAAACTACATACATACACACATTACATTGCTCTCTATTACTCTGCACCAGCGCAGTCAGTAAAAATACTAGGAATAGAGTCAAAGTCAATCTTCTGGGACAAAACATTCTTTTTCAACATTAGTAACAGAAATTAATAGCATTTAGCCGAACCCCGTTGCAATCAGTGATTCTCCAGAACTGATTGTCAATAAATATATCATATTATATAGATAATACTTACAAAATTATCTTATATCATCTGTAATAGATACGACACAGCTGTAAGTTTTTATGAGCAAATAAAAAATAAATAAATTAGTCGAAGCAAAGTCAAAACATAATTACACATTTTCCCATTTCAGAACATACTGTTCTTGTTTGTAAGAGTATTATGCAAGACTTGCAAATACAATGCCATTTAATTAGAAATGGATAAAACGAGATCCATTCAAACAAATCTTTAAAAAAACCTGAACAAACGGTCAAACACCAAAAATTGAACAAACATTAAACGAGAAACTCAAAAGAGAAAATTATACCTAGTAGTACAAAAGTTTCTACAATTATTTTCTTTGTATTGATAGGTCCTCCTTTCTCTAGCTTTTCAATTTATCTGGACTCAGTTTCTCAAACTTTTTCTATTGAATCGCAAACTAAAGCGCAACATTGATACAATACACAATAGTTGCGATGAAATAAAACTTTACATTTAATTGTTACATTTTCCACAGTTGCTCGAATACGAAAAGAACCAGTATCGCATGAATTAACTTGTTTCAAAAACATTGATTGTAGCAGAATAATATTGAGATACGATATGATTTGGTTTTTATAGCAATACTTAATTTATATTTTATTTTGTTCAAATAGAAACTCGAATTCTTTTCAATATTGTGGTTTAATGAGTTATTAAATAAAACTTGGTGGTAGTTAATAAAACAAAATCGTATTCAATGTAAAATTTATTTACATCTGTGCTGTTTTTAATTGGAATTGAAAAATAATGATATACTTAGAGTTTGTATTTGCTTTATTTTCCTATAAATGTTACTACATAAGATGTTATAATAACTAGATTTAATCAGTAATGACATGCAAAACATCAATTACAACAAACTGAACTTGAGATTTTTTTTGCTTTGAAGATGAACATTAAATACAGCACCAATAAATAAAACTTTAAATAGACGGTTACACATTGAGCTAAAATACAATCTCATTGAGTTGATACTTTTATACTTTTTAAGGCGTACTGCACATCCCTGTACTCGAGTGCGATGTGGGTCAGCTATACCCAGCGCTCCCTTATGGCCCTACGTATACAATACAATAAAGCTTTCAGAGCGCTGTTGCGGCTGCCGCGCTTCTGTAGTGCATCGGCTATGTTCGCTCACGCACGTACCGAAGGTTTCGCAGCGTTGTGGCGAAAAAAAATGACGTCGATGCTGTATGGAATGCGCGGCAGTGGCAACAGTATGCTCAGTGTACTTGTGGACAGGGGCTATGAGTGCCACATATTAAGGCACGTCTATAAAATGCACCAATCTTTCGTGAAATATAAATACTAACATAGATTTAAATACTTACTAACAAAAAAAATGGATTTTAATTATCTGGTAAATAAATAAATTATTATTATTATACGATATCACACAAGTAATAACAGGCATATGAATAAAAAAATTAAAAAATCTTTAATAAATAATAATACATATGATAATGTGTCTAATTTTTATATTTAATTTATATAATGTATCTAATTTTGGTAAATAAATAATGGAAAATTTAGTGTCTAAATCAGGGTGCTTCAACTGCCAACAAACTGTTATACAGTTTAGCAGAAGAAAAATATTGTAACAATGCTTGTTTTCCGTGAATAAATTGAATTTCATTAAAAAAAAAGATAATTTCTAACCTTGAAAACGGCGGTTAAACTATATGATACAACGTACAGTAATGATTCATATAAGTCCTCAATCCCTTCTGATACTGTGTCTCAACCTTTTTCTATTCAATCTGGAACAAATTTGAAGTCTGGGGAAGTACCTCCGCCCTATAGAACACCGCGGTCATCTTGTGTCGTGTTCCCGGCGGTGAGTAGGGTAGCCAGATGTCACTATTTAGCTTAGCTGGAGGAGTTAGAGGGAATATTAGTAATTTCGGTTCTAATACTCTTTAAAAAACTCTAGAATGATCCTTTTCCCAAGCGACTATAATATATATAGAACACGTCAATTAGACTTCGCCTTGCCTGATGGTAAGCTGAAGGCAAAGTCTCAGAAAAGAGGGTCACCATTACCTACACATACCGTGTGACACTCAGCTTGACGGTCTCATCATATGCTTTTTCACGCCCCGCTTAAAGGACCCGGGGACTGTAGGAAGAAGGAAACACGTGAGCTGGTAATGAATTCCAGGCCTTAATGGTGCGACAGGGTTTTTCAAGAAGGATATTAGAAAGTTCTTATAAGATCAGTAGGACAAGTGTGATGCCACGGTAGTCCATAAGCCACGGTTACCACCAATCCAATCAAGTGGGCCATGAACTTTTATTCAGTTAGTTCGACTAGATGCAATCAAAAACAATTTTAAAATATCATAACTGTCAGTCTGCCTTTGAAAATCAGGGCCCATTAAGTAATTTAAAATACAAATGTTCCTTGCGTGTTAGGTTCTCGTCATTTGAGTTGAAGTTTACGTCCATCAATTTACTTAGAAATAGCAGCAAACAGCCTTGGTGCATTTATTACGATCGAACAAATCGGTAGCCAAGAGTGAACATATTCAAAATGGAAACCGTTAGAAGAAAGTTAAATTCGATCTTTTTTTATATTGTTGATTGATGGTACTTGGTGGAATTTGTTGTTACATATATTAAGAACACGCTTGTACTTTTTTCACAGTATTTTTATTAGACCTGACCGGTTTCGCCATACGGCATTCTCAAAAATTAATCTTTGAGGGTGCCATAAGGCAAATTCTATCTAGTTTGTCAAATTTAAACATTATAGGTATTTAAACTATCATGGTCACTGACATCAGTATCAGAATAAACGGGATATTTACCATGTTTCACTATTTTGAGCTTCCGATATTTCGGCGCTGTTGCAAGCACCATGATCACGGAGGAACTGGAGTAGTGGCGGTGAACTAAGAAAAAGTTTTTTCTTCTAGGAGTAATTATATCGATCTACCCTCTTTCGAGTTCTTTTACTACGCGTATCTGCACTACTATTGGTTTCACTCTCACTACAAACTCGAACCCGATCTCGATCACGTTCACGACATACGATGCTCACTGTATCCACTCGCGATTTTGTTTTAGCTTGTTCCCGGTTGTTTTTGCAAAGACGGACCACTGGATGCCAGACGTTCGGCAGTTGAAACCCATCCTCACGATTGAAATTTTTATACTTTTTTATTTCAATTGCTTCCCTAACCAGTCTTGGTATATAGTGGCGTTCTGTCGAAAGCATCTGAGGGTTATGTAGTTCGATCCAGTGGTTCGTACCGGACTCCAATAAATGTTGAGCGATTGCAGATTTATGCGGTTCATTGTTTTTGACTGCCCTGATGTGTTCCTTGATTCGGCATGTAACCGTTCTTTTTGTTTGTCCTATATAAGAACTGCCACAGCTACAGTCAATCTTGTACACTCCCGGTCTGTCCAATGGGGAGCCATCTTTGGGTGAGCGCAGGCATTGCGACAGCTTTTTAAAAGGAGTGAATATAGTTTTGACAGATACCTTCTTCAGGATGTTAGCGATCTTATCTGTCACTCCTTTGATGTAGGGTAAAAAGGCTGGCTGTCTTTCCACCTTATAGTTCCGGGGTTTATTTGTGGTGAGTCTTGGTGGTCTTATCCGTCCATTGTATCCATTCTTTTGTAGAACGCCGCTTATGTGCTTCAATTCTTCCTGTAAATGTTCCTCGTCACATAAACTATATGCGCGGTCAGTAAGCGACGTCACTACCGAATTCAGATGGCGCGGATGATGATGTGAGTCGGCATGCAGGTAGCGGTCAGTGTGAGTGGGTTTCCTGTACACGGAGTGGCTACACGACCCATCCTCACGAACACCGATCCTCACGTCAAGGAAGGCAAGGGTTCTTTCCTTTTTTTTTTTTTTTTTTTTTTTTCCTTTTCCATTTCGTACGTAAAGCTCATTTTTCCATGGATGTTGTTGAAACCGGGAACAAGCTAAAACAAAATCGCGAGTGGATACAGTGAGCATCGTATGTCGTGAACGTGATCGAGATCGGGTTCGAGTTTGTAGTGAGAGTGAAACCAATAGTAGTGCAGATACGCGTAGTAAAAGAACTCGAAAGAGGGTAGATCGATATATTTACTCCTAGAAGAAAAAACTTTTTCTTAGTTCACCGCCACTACTCCAGTTCCTCCGTGATCATGGTGCTTGCAACAGCGCCGAAATATCGGAAGCTCAAAATAGTGAAACATGGTAAATATCCCGTTTATTCTGATACAAATTTAAACATCTTTACCATCTATGCAAAGGGAAGTTCGCGGGCATCGGGTAATCAAGACTTCTGGCCGTTGATAAAAAAATGGTTTCGAGTGATATGATTGTACTGGTATTGTACATAATGGATGATGAACTAAGTGGGTTTAACCTATTACATTCTTAAGCAGCCTCATCTCCACGTCCATGCAACTGCTAAACAACGGACGAGGTTCTTTTCCTAGACTACCGTCTTAGAGTTAGAATGTCAGACGCCAGACGCACCCATAAAAGTAAATAAAACTAAAAACGAGAATTAACGAGAACACGGTAAAGTGGAACTGTTCAGTGACTTACTCCTTTCACTGATTTTCTATTGAAATCTAAGTGGATCCATAAAAAAATTACTGAAAATGATTTTTTGTATACAACTTAGGTGGCAGACAAGCACACGGACACCTGGAAAGTGGTTACCGTGGCCTATGAACGTGTACAACACTAGGGGAGTCACACTCGAGCTTCCGACACTGTAACAATAGAGTTTCTGTGCCGTCAGTGTACAAGACACAATCTGGACAAGTCTTTGGTCTTCCCTCTGACAACACGAAAACTCTCCAGTGAGATCTGGCTATCCTACTCACCGCCAGGAACACAACACGAGGTGGCTTCGGTATTTTGTAGGAATTATCGCTGAACATAAATTTCTTTTAAAGTATTACTTATAATTCCTTCTTTAAAACTTTTTCTACCACTAGCTGTTGCCCGAGGCTTCACCCGCGTGGTGTTCTAATGCTTTTCCTGCCGCTGGTCCTTCCCGATAGCCTATCACACTCGTTAATAATTTTTTAATGGTAAAAGAATATTTAAAATCCAAAGATTCCCCCCTAAAACATCACAAATAACAAAATTAACCTTTACTCTCATAATAATAGTAAAGATAACAAATAATTTGTTTTTAATAACATTTCACAACCACCTTCTGATAACAAACGAAGACAACGAAATTGCTTTAATTGGTTCACTAAATGAGAGGCACTCCTTGAAACCACTCGAAAGCTATCGAAAACAATACGTTAATGGATCTCGGAATAAGGTTAAACGTAATCCTCAGGTTAATTGGAAACTAGAATGGGGTAAAGTTGGTTTGTTGTACGTCGGCAACTTTTTCTTTATTAACCTTATTTAAAAGTTTGCAACTTGATTGCTCAATTGAGACAGTAGTACCGTCAGAACGGTCTCAATTGAGCAATCCAACTGAGGAAGTACCTCCGCCCTACAGAATACCATGGCTATAACAACCTCGTGTTTTATTCCTGGTGGTGAGTATGGTAGCCAGAGCTCATTGGAGAGTTTTTGTGCCGACAGTGGGAAGACCAAAGGCTTGTCCTATTTGTGCCTTCTGCACTGACCGTAAAGAAACTCTCTGTTCTTACAGGGTTGGCAGCACGGGTGTGACTCCCCTGGTGTTACACACGTGAATAGATAAAAGTGGTTCCCGTGACGGTAATCACTTTTCACCAGGTGGACCGTGTGCTTGTCTGCCAGTTGTAATAAAAAAAAAGTTGCTGAACAATGCAATACCAGTGGCTGCCTTTTCGTCGGTTTTCTGGTTTATTTGTGTTGCGCTTGCGACCTTTATAAACGCTGTGTACAATTTACGTTTATTTAAATTATAGTAAGCATAGTTTAAGTAGCTTTTATTATAGGTTCTAAAATATGGATAAATTAATCCTAGGAGCAAATGATATTTTGTATCTAAATTAACTAAAGGGTGACCATGGAACCATAATGTACAGCAAATGACATCCTGTAGTGATTGGTTTTGCTGCTACACTGATAAGAATATTGCAGTCTCTTGTTGCGTGGGATTGAAAATTACGTTATTGAAATGTGAATGTATAAATAATATCGATAATGTATGCACATTCGGGTGAATGAAGCGAGGACTCGATAACGGAGTGCGGATGACCACGGTTAGTGTTACCTGGTCAAAATGTGAGTCATATCAGCATATGCTTCTGACCGTTAAGCCTCGGCTCACCTATTTTGCTATGATTTGCAATGGACAGGAACCGAGTATCCTCAAGAATATAAATAGGACAATCTATCACAGAGGTTTAAAGCCAAAATATATTTCGTGTATATTTACGCATTCTTTCGTGTATCTCGCTCTAATAACGGATGTTTCTAATGGTAAGAAAGCGATAGAGATACACCTAAATGCGAAAGAACGTCGATATATTACGCCAGATTTCCACAGTGCCAAGTTTCACGGACTTAGACGCAGACACGGACACGTTTATTATGACAAACGTACCTGCATTCTCACGGAGTAGCCTGTTTCTACGGTGTTTATTCTGCAAAAGTGCGCATACATCTGTTAAATCACGGATTGTGGAAAGCGACACTTATGTGTTTACACACACGCGCACACACACATACAGTATGGGAAAGATTTTTTTTTATAAAGGACACGTCAATTTGATTTCACCTCACCTGATGGTAAGCTTGAGATGAAGTCTCAGAATTGTGGGTCGTCATTACGTTCATATACCATGTTACAATGGTGACAATCAGCTTGATGGCCTCATCATATGCTTTTTCAGGCCCCGCTTTTAGGGCCCGGGACTGTAGGAAAAAAGAAATACTTGAGCTGATAATAAATTTCTGACAGTAATGGTGCGATAAAGGAAAGAGTCTTCGAACCACTTGGTTCTTGATCGGATACTCTGCACCGTAGGCGGGTGATATCCAAGCCCTGCATGTGTTGTTCTGGGTGTGAATAATTGGAAAAGTTCGTTAGAACATTCACCATGGTACAGACGGTAAAATACTGCCAAGGACGCAACATGGCTACGCATCTACAAAGGCTCTAAGGTGGTTGTGAACTCAAAATTCCCAATAATACGGACCGCACGTCATTGCAACCTGTTGAGAACATCTAATAAGTACTTTGTGGAGCCATTCCTGAGATGCGAGCAGTATTCCACGCAGGAGTCTTGTAGAGAAGACACCGCTGCTCCGACGTGAAAAAAAGTCTCACTCTGTTCAGGAGTCCGAGTTTACGGGAGGCTATTTTGACGATAGATGCAGTTTTTGTTATTCAGGTTGCAGCGAATATCCATACCTAGGATATGACGATTGTCCTGCAGTGGTACTAGGTTCTCAGAGCCCCCTTGGGAAATCTGATTCAGGAACCGGTCAAGCTCAGTGACAAGCAGCTGCCTTTTTTCTGCGATATCTGACTGCTTGGCAGCAGGATATCCGTGACAACTTCAGTGTAAGGTGCTATCGTGACAATTACAATGAATTCGTCCGGTGGACAGCATGTCGTTGATAAACAGAAGAAAGAGATGGGTGATATTACGGACCCCTGCGGCACGCCAGCATTTACCTGCAGGAACTCTGAGGCTTATCCATCACAAAGGACGCAAATACGGTGCCTCCTCAGGAAGTTAACAAGCCAGTGGCGCGCAGTCTTGGAGCTGTTAACTTGGAAAGAAGCGATTTGTTCCAGACTCTTTTGAAAGCTTAAGACTGGTTGCCAGTGACTCGCCGTGCTTGTCCATAGCCTCACCCCAATAATTGGATAACGTATACTAGAAGACCACCCGTCAACCATTTCGTTTCCTGGTGGCAAAAAAAATCGTCATTGTAACTGTTGTTGTTAAACTGTAACAACGTTTTTAATTAATGAAGTTAGTTTTCTGTTTTTATATCCTGAACCATTTTTATTTAACTACCGCAATCTGAGCACTCATTCTAAAACATCCAGAGTTTGGAAAAATGATTCAACTGAAGCGAAAGGAATTGAAATATCTACTAAATTCCGATGTCTATTCTGTACCAAACAATACTGTGCAGCAATTTTAGTTCGTGCCAGCTTTTGATTTGACTAGTTACAGTACCGAGTTAGACCGTGATCTTCAACGCGAACATCACGCGTACTGCTTTTTATTACATTTTGGTGAAGTAAGCTAAAATATTGAGATAGATATTTAATTGAACTTTCTTTCTTTCTTTATTTTTATGTTGAATAAGCCATATTTTTACATCATTTTACGTCATTTCATTTCATTCGCCTTACGGCATTCTCAAAGGTTTGTATTGACAGTTGATTGTTAATACAAATCTTTGAGAATACCGTTAGGTGAAACCAGTCAGGTGAATAATAAAATATCGTGGAAAAGCACAAAGTGCACTTATTCAATACGTGGCAGATTTCACTAAGCGCCATCAATCAACAGTATGAACAATTTATTTTAATTAACTACCGATATTGTTGTCATTTGTTGTACATCTCACTTTTTTCCTTTTCATACAACCCGAGAGGTTCCCGGCAGAAGAATTTGGACCACCCAATAACGTCCCATGCGGTGTCGTACAAGGCGACTAAGGGATAAGGTTGTTTAACATCAGACAGATATATACAACCCAGACTGCCACTGTACATGGTTTGAGTCAACAATAGTGTCTGAAGGAGGTAGGACACGGCGGTATTTCCGCCCAATTGAGCAGTCCGACTGGAGAAGTACCTCCGCCCTACAGAATACCGCGGCTATAATAACTTCGTGTTGTATTCCCAGCGGTGAGTAGGGTAGCCAGAGCTCACTGGAGAGTTTGTGCTGTCAGTGGAAGACTATAGGCTTGTCCTACTGTGTCTTCTACTGACAGCACAGAAACTCTGTACTTACAGAGTTGGTGGCGTGACTGTGACTCCTCTGGTGTTACAAACGTCCATAGGCCACGGTAACCACATTCCATCAGGTGGGCCGTGTGCTTGTCTGCCACCTAAGTGGTATAAAAAAAGTATCCGGATTACAGTGATAGACTCACCCTCTATTACGTGGAACCGAATTCAATGATAAGTAACGCTCCAGGGATAAAGGCGTGATTATATGTATATTATGTATGTATGTATATAACTTAAGTGGTAGATAAATATACTGGATCACGATTCTGCTAAATGTCTCCCACTATCATACACTGTAATAAAATACTATTTAATTTTAGACTACTACAGGGTTCTTTCAGGGTCAGCAGCACGAGTGTGACGCCCCTGGTGTTGCACATGTCTATAGGCCACGGTAATAACTTCCACCGATTGGTTCTCTGCCACCTAAGTGGTATTAAAAAAAAGCATCTGATTAAAGCTAGTCTTTAAAAACAGATAGCATTGGACGTGCATTTTGATGTAAACACCTCAACAAAGTCTAGGGAACAAGATGACCCCAATTATTTTTTTTCGTGTAAATCTTGTTTTGCAAATAACTGGCAGCAAATAAATAAAAATAGAATAAAGTAGATTACAGAGTTGTTCGAAATTTAAAAATAAATTTAAATAAGTAATGATTTTCGAATATGGAGGGAACACTTTTAAAAGTGTTTGATTGTGCAGTTTCTCTGAGGCAAAATAAAAATTATTTTTTTGATTGTAAATAACGTTTATTATCAATAATACGTCTTTTACGTATGGTTTGTGCATTTTTGTGACTGTAGTCATCATGTCACGTCGTCATTTAAGTCGCGAAGAGATGTTAAGGGCTGTTGGTATGCTGCAAGCTGGACGAACTCAACGCGACGTAGCGGATGCTGTCAACACCCAACCAAGCGTAATTTGCAGATTATGGGCACGCTACAGGTCTACAGGGGATGTTGCCGAACGTCACAGGGGACGAAATAGGGTTACTACCCCGCGACAAGATCGTTTCTTGCAAAATTCCGCAAGGCGGCAACCCACGATTACTGCTCGTCAGTTGGTCGCAGGCCTCCAGGCTCAGCATCAAGTGGTTATTAGCGATCAAACTGTCAGAACAAGACTACACGAAGCCAATCTTTATGCTCGCAGACCGCTTAGGGTTCCAGCTCTTCGACGTGGAAATCGAGGTCGTCGCATATTGTGGGCTAACGCACATTTACAGTGGACCATCAACGGGCACGGGTTCTGTTTTCCGACGAATCTTGCTTCGGTTTTCATCCTGATTCGAGAAGAGTGCGTATATGGCGAGTTCCTGGACGTCGGAGTCGTCTCCAGAATCCGCAAGAAGTTCATCCTTACCAAGGTGGAACAATCATGGTATGGGCTGGAATTCGCCTTGGTGGAAGGACCGACCTCGTTTGGATACGGGGCAATTTGAATGCAAACCAATACATTCAGGATGTTATACACCCCATGGTAATCCCTCATCGACAGCAGTTCGGTCAAGATTTTATGTTCATGCAAGATAATGCACGGTCACACACCGCGAGGGTAGTGGTCAATGCGTTAAGCGAGCACAATATGACGACGTTGGAATGGCCTGCTCAGTCTGCCGACCTCAATCCCATAGAGCATGCCTGGGATTTGCTTGGGAGAAGAGCTTTCAGTGATTCTTTGGAAAATCTGAACACTGAAGAACAACTTTTTTTACACCTTCGCAGTGTATGGAGCCATATTCCACAGACGATGATTGACAATCTCATACTAAGTATGACACGTCGTTGTCGAGCTGTTGCTAATGCTTTAGGAGGTCCTACAGATTATTAAAAACGTTTAAAGTACGGTTAATTACTGTATTTCTTACTACCTCGTTATTTTTGTGCCTAATCATAGAAGGTTGTAATACTCAATATTGGCATTATTCAATTCTTTCTTAAAAAAAAAAAAATTTGGTATGAAAATGTTTTTATTAAAATTAAAATTAAAAACGGTATAAAAATATCCTTCTATTGATATAAAACACTCACTATTACAAGAAAGGGTTTTTAAATAAAAACTAGAAATGTCCTTGTTCCCTAGACTTTGTTGATGTGTGTATTTATTTGTGTTTTATGTTGTTTTGACTGAAATAAACAAAATTTTAACGATGTTTAGTCTAGTTCAAAGAGTTTTGTATTACTACTATTGTATCAAAGACTCTTCCAACAAATAGTCACGTTTCTTTTCCAATAGGATAAACAGAGTTAACTTCCTTTCCACTTTCACGGGAGTGACTGCCCTCTGATTCCCATGAGAGGAGAATCTAGAGGTTGAACTAGGCCCTAAAGTTACTGTTCCAACGTCTTAACTACTATATTACCGAAGTCATTTGCAGGACAAGGTTAAGTTAGCATCAAGAAAACTCGGAGTGCTCAACAGGGCGAATCAGTACTTCACTGCGGGGCAGCAACTCCTTCTTTATGAAGCACAGGTCCGCCCTCACATGGAGTACTGCTGTCACCTTTTTGCTGGAGCACCTGCATACCAGCTTGACCCCTTCGACTAAGTGCAAAGACGGGCATTGAGGCTGGTTGACAATCCCATACTCACAGGTAGTGTGGCCTCTCTGACCTCTTAGCCTTAGGAGGGATTTTGCCTCACTGTGTGTGTTCTACCGCCTATACAATGGTTTGTGCTCAGATAAATTGTTTGACATGATGCCCGTAGCTACATTCTATCATCGCACCTCTCGCCATAGGCAAGCAATTCATCCTCACACATTGCGACCTGAGACGGTGCGCACTGTGCGGTATGAAAGAAACTTCATCCCACGCACACTCAAGCTGTGGAATGACCTCCCTGCTGCGGTTTTCCCAAGCGTCTACAATATGGAGTTCTTCAAGAGGGGCATCAGAAGGTTTCTTCATGGTCGGCAGCGTGAGTGTGACACCGCTGGTGTTGCATACGTCCATAGGCCACGGTAACCGCTTCCCATCAGGTGGGCCGTGTGCTTGTCTGCCAACAAAGTGGTATAAAAAAAAATACCACAACACACGCATATTTGATCGATTACTTTAATCAATCAATTAGCCCATCGCCATCCACTGTTGGACATAGGCCTCTCCCAATGATAGGAGGCTTTGGCCTACTGTTACTTAATCGATTTTAATAGTTAGAATACTTTTACGCTTTAAAATTTCATCCAATTATTTGGGCGGAGTAATCAAAAATCAATGTATAAAAATTATTGAAATATCATTCATTGGTTCGTACGTGTGTCGATATATGGCGGCCACCATTGCCTAAAGACGGATATTTAGAAGAATTTGGATGATTTCAGACGTGGTTCGGTGGCTCAGTAATCAGAGCACCCCCTGTAAGGTAAAGATCTCTGGTTCGAGTCCCACCTGAACCGATTAATGTTTTTCAATATTGTCATATTTTCATTCCAATTTTGAATGTAACAAAAATTAATTCGACAGTTCAACAAGTTTTTAATCTGTTAACTTGTGCGAATATTATGTATGGCAAAGAATCTTTTAGTCCGAAACGGTAGCGGGACTCGTAGGAAAACAAAACACGTCCTCACAGATAGTCGGCCCGTGCAAACGACGTTTTCAATTTTCGCATCAATAGACACGAACTTTTAGCAGTCTGCGCGCATAAAAACTGGTTTTATGTGATACTGTTGAACGAGGAATTGTGGCTATTAAATACATTTACTTTCACGAAATAAGGTTTTTTTTTTCCACTTAGTTGGCAGACAAGCACACGGCCCACCTGATGGAAAGTGGTTACCGTGACCTATGGACGTCTGTAACACCAGAGGAGTCACAGTCGCGCTGCCAACCCTGTAAGTACAGAGTTTCTGTGCCGTCAGTAGAAGACAAAGCAGGACAAGCCTTTAGTCTTCCCACTGACAGCACAAATTCTCCAGTGAGCTCTGGCTACCCTACTCACCGCTGGTTTTGATTTTGATGAAAATTTTGTGTTCTTTAGGTAATCTAGCTTGTGTAATGACTACGCGAAGATCTTGCCAAATCAACCCAGTAGCCATATTTAGTAAGGTGTCACCGGACGCTCGGGGTACAAATTAAATGTAATACCGCCTTAATCTCTAATACCAGTACATAGGTACATACATGTAATCACGTCTATATTTTAGGAGGGTTAGGCAAAGGTGAATTAACACTTATCATCATTCTCATCATCATGTCAGCCACACATAGTCCACTGCTGAACAAAGACTTCCAGAATGAACGATCTAAAGCAGCCCGCATCCAGCGCTTCCCGGCGACCTTGATGAGGTGAATTAACATACAACCACGTTTCACCAATCATTGTATTCGATTCCACGTAATGGGGGGTGAGCCTATTGTCGTCTTCCGGACACTATACTTGACTCGAATCATGCATCTGAGATGGAGTCTGGGCTGTTTATATGTATCAGTCTGGTGTTAAACAGTCCTATCCCTTAGTCGCCTTGTACAACTCCGTATGCGAGGAGATGGGGTGGTTCAAATTGTACTCTGCCAGGAACCACGGGGATCTAAGCGCCGTTATATAATAGTCAAAAAAGAGATTGCCGTAAAATAAATAAAGTATATTTAAAAAAAAATACATACAAAAGTTCTAAAATTTATATAAATCTTTATTAAATAAATCAACATGATACAATTATAACATTATGTCTACATTTTTATAAAGTCAAAATGACAGTCCAATCAAGTCTAATCTATTAACCCGCCCCTCATCGTACCTGGTGCAAAGGTGCCCATGACACTGGCGGCATTGCCCCGCTGAATAGCTATGACCAACCGTTGCCCCAGGTACGAGCCGGAGCGGGAGTCACCAGTTTTGTCCCTCAACCTGCGCCCTAATTCGCTCACTAGATTTTTGGCATCGGTGCCCCAACTACCCATTGTCTCGACCACCAAGTTCTAAAATAGTATTATTCCGTTGAACACTGACATTAAAACATGCATCACTATAAAGTATCAGTTCAACGTTCACCTAGTATGAATGTCCGCTGTCCACTGTCCACAGTTACATAACTCCTGTTGGCTCCCTAACCGCGGTACAGCGTTTCAAACATAACCGCAATCTATCCAAGATTCCAAAATGTCTTGAACATCTGTCTTAAATGTCCGCTCGCATTTCTGTGATTTAGATGCATTATATTCATACTAAGTTGTAAACTTTCGAGTTCCAGGATAAATAATATTAGCTATTAATGATTTGATGGTTTTTTTTTTTATATAGGACACGCCAACTTGACCTCACCTCGCCTGATGGTAAGCAAAAGACAAAGTCTCAGGAAAGAGGGTCACCGTTACAGACACTAAGTGTTACAATGGTGGCACTCAGCTTGGCGGCCTCATCAGATGCTTTTTCACGCCCCGCTTAAAGGCCCCGGGACTGTAGGAAGAAGGAAACACGTGTGCTGGTAATGAATTCCAGGTCTTGGTGGTGCGGCAAAGAAAAGAGTCTCCGAACCGCTTGGTTCTTGCTCGTATATTCTGCACAGTGTGATTACTGTTTGATACTGGCTCACATTTATACGGTTCAACGTATTTCAAATACATAACACATAGGTTACCTTAACCATGGAACAGGTTTCCATGGCTCACGGGAACGGAATCAGAACTCCGCGTGGACGGAGCCGCGGGTAATATCTAGTAAACATTAAACCGCTGAGTTTCTTGTCGGAGTCTTCAGAGGATGGAATCGTGTTGCAAGCCATTGATTCATTTGCTAAAAATAGTTTAATTTTGATAGTTTTTGCAAGTTTCGTTACAATACGGAATACGGCAATAGGCTCACCCCCTATTACGTGGGACCGAATACAATTATTGGTGAAATGTGGGTGTTAATCCCCTCTGGCTAACCCTGCGGGAATAAAGGCGTGATTATATGTAGGTATGTATAATTCGTTACAATAGGTTTGACAGAATTAAAAAAAAACCGGTCATATGCGAGTGGGATACGTAGCCCAGCGAATTAGCTCGTTGAAGTGGCAATGGGCGGGACACATAGCGCGCAGAACAGATGGCCGATTGAGCAAAAAAGTTCTGGAATGGCGACCGCGTAAGGGCAGACGTAGCGTAGGACGCCCAACGGCCAGGTGGAAGGACGACCCCACGAAGCGCTGGATGCGGGCTGCTTTAGATCGGTCATTCTGGAAGTCTATGGGAGAGGCCTATGTTCAGCAGTGGACTATGTGTGGCTGACATGATGATGATGACGATAATGCGAGTGGGACTTGCGCACTGAGGGTTCCGTTCAAAAGTGGATTGAGGAAAGAGTCACATAAACAGCTGTATCTTTTGATAGAACTACCTTAGAAGTTTTGAATGAAAGTCTTGACAGACAGACAGACTACAAAGTGATCCTAAAACGATTCTGTTTTTTTCTCTTTAGGCACGGAACCCTAAAAATACATTGAATTTTTTTTTTTGTCTCAGTAGTCCAAAAATGCATTTCGTATACTACTTACCCCACGTATCAAGCCCGACACCTGCAGCAAATCCTCACAGTGCCGCCGCTCAAGCGAGACATCGGTTCCGTGTTGAGTTCACGCTCCGCTGCCATCAGTGGCAGCAGGTTGAACTTAATCCCCTCCTAGTGATTGAATATGGACTTATCGAAGTGACTTCTTCGTATAATCCCCGGTTTTTTAAACAGGTGTTGACTGCATCCAGTCAGATGAGCGATAAGTGATGCCAAAAAGTCATAATTGTAGCATTATTCCTGGTTAACGGTCGCAGAGCTCACTCGCTCGTTTTTATGAGATCGACTGCTGTCTGAATCTTCTAATCTTGGGACTGAAAATTTGCAAAAGGGCCTCGTTCATCAACCAGCTAGTTTATTAGTCAACTTGATCGTCTACAAAACTTATCTAAATATGCTATTTTATGTATATAGATGTTATAGGATAATAATATATGTATATTGTAGTTCTAATTTATGTAAATAGACATTCAATGAACTGCCAGGTTCATCAATTTAAGTCATCACCAGTAAAAAGTTTTGATTCATAATCTTTTAAACTATTTAAACAACTTCGTGATCATAAGTCACTTAAAATAATACTTTAACTAAAACGATATTGTCATAATTTTAATTCAGAAATTCAGAGTTTTTATTGTAGAATGTCACGCAGTCTAAATGAAAATACAAATAAAAGTTGTCACTGCACGAATTTGAACGCATATTTAAAAAAAAGAATGGATATCCCGCAAATGCAACATCGCATTTTATGAAAAAGAAAACCCTACAAGACTGGTCCAGTGACGGATTCAACAGTTTTGCGCGCGCCTGATCCCACCCCTCAGTTTATTCTCCAGTCTCAGAGCGTACGCACGCCCTCACACGGTCCCATCTCGCACCGATGTTCTAATTTCAAATAGTTGCGATCCATTTTCAAATAAAATTATTACGACATTTTTTATTTTTTAAATATTTAGTGAGTGATAGTGTTGAACATATAATGTGGTATTTGGCTGATGTGGGGTAGAATATCATCGATTCGATGATAAAATGATTGAAGATATTAGGATTTGAATGCGATAGTTCCAGGTAAGTTATTATTTTATACCTACGGTTACTTATTGGAAAAAACATAAACAATTTTTTATTATATCAAAAGTTGTTGCTTACAAAAGAAAATATATTAAAACATTATATTAAATAATCAACTATTCTACGACATTTTACACAACGCTATCTAGACCCAAAGTAGGTAGGCCGTCTGCTTGTCTGCCACCTAAGTTGTATATAAAAAAAATAAGTAAGCATAACCGAACTATTTCATTTTATACATTTCATTTTGTAAATGTATACATATTTAATACTTAATAAAATTCTTATTACTTACAATGTATAAACCATCAATCATATTCAAATATAGAACTCAACAAAACTTTTTATTGTATAAACCCATCGCAAAACAAAACCGTTTCCAAAGAACAGGCAATTATAATTGAAATTATTTGAACAATATAAACTCGTCTCGCAGAAAACAGAAACAATTTTGCTCGTTGGAGATAATGGAGTGTGGTATTAAAAGGGAAGCTTAGAGCTTAAAGCTCTTTGCAAGCCGTATCTGTCCTCTGTAAGTCATATATGACAGATATACGGGATGAAATTGTACGGTTGCTTGCGACAGGAGTCATCGAGACGGTTATTGTAGCGATTTGGGAAACAAATTTGATATGAATACGAGAATTGGGAATGTTAATTCTGACAGAATTAATTACGAGTAAGTGGTGAATGTTTAATTATTTATTGTACATTTCTTTTTTCAAAAATGTATTATTGTAAATATAGGATGTACAAATGGAGACTATAATGGTCACTACTGTCATTCATATTTTTTTTGTTATTTTCTTTTCTAATATTCAAATAAATTACATTATTATACATCATATTTATTTTCTGTTAATGTAAAATTTTATTTTAACCAAGAAAAAAGTATTAATGTTTGTGGGTTTTTATTTATTTATTTAATATTACGACATATTTTTACGTACATTTTATTTTGTAAATATATTGAAAGCTAAAGACCAACTTTGTCTTTTGTGATGATTTTTCTTTTTTATATTTAGTTCGTACAAAGTATAATCGTATCTTTGAAGGACAGGGGGCTCGGGTTCAATTCCCGCTTAGTGCAAATATTTGTACGTGCGTACGTACAAAATATATTTAGCCGTATTTTCGATTATATAACACAAGTTGGCTAAGTTGTGCTTAGTTTTGTAGAATGTCATAGAATAATTTAAAAAAATACTTTAACCCACTAAATAATGATTACAATATAAATGAAGTCTGTAATCGGAATACAGTCTAATTGATAACAAAAGCTACCATAATCACAAGTTGTGCTGTCAGTGATAAAGCCAAAAGCTTGTCTTGCTTTGTCTTCTGCACTGACGGAACAAAATCTCTCTGTGCTTACCATCACTTTCCACCGGGTGGGCCGTGTGCTTATTTGCCACCTAAGTTGTAAAAACAACAAAAGCAAAATTATTTTGGTAACTACAGCTAGCCAAAGCATATAGGTCTCTAATAGCAAGTTTGGGTGGAGTTCAAAACACCACAATTCCAGATACTATCAATTGGAAAATAGTGGTTATTAGTTTGACGGCCTCGATAGACGCTTTTTCACCCATGATTATAGGGAAATGGAAAAAACACATGTGTTGGTAATGAAACCGCGGTAGCCTAGTGATATGGGTAATATACTGCTGAGACGAGGTCTCGGCTTCGATCCCAGGATTTACCATGGCATACACCAATGACTTTTCGATGCTTTTCGAAGTTATGTGTGTATTTATCGCAGGTTTATAAGTGCCCGGTAAATGGCAATATGCTCGCCATCTATTACATTAGGACCTAAACATAAACTGGCGAAATGTGGGTGCTAGCACCTCTGCCTGCCCCTTTGGGGATATAGGCGTGAGTATATTTTATGTTATGTTATGTTGGTAATGAGTTACATGACCTTATGGTGTAACAATGGAAACGAACTGATGATATTGAGATCATAAATGCGTAGTATTTAACAGGGTTCGTGAGTAAGTAGTAACTGAGTAGGTTAACCCATTGGAATGGACAGTCTTAGGATGGGTGGCCATTCTGAAAGCTGTGATACCCACCGTATCACAGACAACATAGTACCCTTATGTGTGGCCCTCACACACTAAAACACAGCGTGACATACTATGCGCCTTGTCAGGTGAGATCTGAAACTGTTCCAGAATCATTCTATGGCAAAACTAGCTACATACCCTCACCTCCTAAAGCACGTGCTTGAAAAGAAAAAGTGTACTTAAGGATTAAGTACGTCTTTTTTTCGAGTTTAAGTACGTATAATCATAAACTTTCAATTTGTAGTATTAGTAAGAACTAATATTAAAAATACCAATGTTGAATAAAATTTAAAAACATTTAGTATACTAACTTTTCAAATCGATTAAGATAAAAAAAAATTGAATCAGTTCAAGCGGGATTGAGCCACCGAACCTCGTCTGAAATCATCCAAGTCCTCATATATATATATCCTTATTATTATTACTTATATTACGATGAAACTCAATAAATTTGAGTACGAAAGTTTATTAAAATGTTTTTGTGCAATTATTTTAATCTTTTTACATACATACATATAATCACGCCTTCATCCCCGGAGGGTTAGGCAGAGGTGAATTAACACCCACATTTCACCATCATTGTATTCAGTCCCACGTAATAGGGGGTGAGTCTATTGCCGTTTTCCGGGCACTATTGTTGCCTCGAGGCATGCATCTCTGGCTTTTGTATAGACTAAAATAACAAATAGGCTGCTGTTTATGTTGGGAGGGAATGGAATCGGAATAAAATTGCACATAGGCAAAACCGCAAGTAACAGTTAGTAGGTATATAAATAGAACGAAACAAATCAACAAAATATGCTGACTTATATTGTTCATTCGACGTTCAAGTCAAGTTAATATACTCTGTGAAAAAATAAAGATAGAACCTTCGATTCTTTGTTATTTTTATCCGAGCAACAAATTACCAAACTCATTCCGTAGATTAACCCTTGACCTTACATCGAAGGTATAAGCCAAACATGGGAGACGCTTCTGAGGTCAAAACCATTATTTAGTCAGAATATGCGTACAATAAAAGCAAAGAGTAATGGTTTGGTCCCGGAAAATATAGTTCTAAGTCTTTCATGGCATGACATGCAGAATTGTGTACGTGCTTACATACGGGAAAGTTAGGCGTTGAACCCAGGTTTAACTGAACTGAGTTTTAATCCAATAAAAACTCATTCATTAGAGTTTACTTCTTTTTGTCTATTTTCTTTCTGTTTGTGTTGACTATTTATTTGAACTGATTAATTACAAAAATTTCTAAGTTTGAATTTTTCTTTTGTTTGTTGTTTTTTAGGAGTTTCATATAAATTACTAGCCGATAGGAACTTTGCCACTTTACATAAATGGGGTTGGTGTGTAGTTGCATGAAAATGAATTGCTATCTGTATTTTAAAAGGAAAATCATTGAAATAATTATGTTATCCAATAAATAATTAGAAAGGATTCGAGTGGGCCACCCTTATCACCCAGGTGTATAGAAATATTTAAAATCTATTCTTAGACCTACCAAATACACCCAATAATTTCATAATATCAAGCCGTTTCGGAAGAGTTCGATTACAGTCACTGTGACACGAGAACTTTAAATATTATACAATATTCAAGTACAAAGATTTCTAGCCTTCACTTTAATTATGTTTTAAATTTATATTTTAAGATGCTAACACGCATGCTGCGTGCTAGCTTCGTCCAGGAAAAAATCAAAGAAAGAAAATACACAAAAGTTACCGCAACTATTATACCGCAAGTGAAAAATAAATGCGTGAATGAATGAATTGATGGTGAATTGGTGTTAAATCTGAAACATAAAAACATAAAGATAAGCTGATCTGATAGATGCAGGCGTCTAGCCCAAGATGCCATATTATTTCAATTGATTGCATCATAGTAGTTCAAGCACTAGAGACAAACAAGGCAGTGACTTCTAACAGACCTAAATCTGTGAATTTAGTGATCTTTCTCTTATTTTATTTTTCATGTATTTTTAGTGTATGAATTTTCTTAATGAGAAAAATCAAATTATTTATTTAACATATATACAAAACAAATATTACAGCATTATTTGCAATCACAGATTTTGTAATATTATGTCAAGTCAAATAACCCGCCCCGTATCATTCCCGGAGCAAAGGTGCCCATGACACTGGCGACGTTGCCTCGCTGAATCAAGATGGCCATCCTTTGCCGCAGAGATGAGCAAGAGCGATAGTCACCGCCTTGTTCGTAGATACGGCGTTTATGAATTTATTTTTAAATCGTAGTTTTTTATCCTTTTCAGTGACTGTGTGGTTGTTTTTAATGTTATTAATTTTTGACTCCTTTAAGTGGGCCTAATCCAATGCAGTATGTCGATCATAATTTTCAAGTTATTTATTGAGAGCATCAATTACTTAAAGTAGACATTCACGGCGGTATTTCCGCCCAATTGAGCAGTCCGACTGGGGTAATACCTCCGCCCTACAGAATACCGCGGTTATAATAACTTCGTGTTGTGTTCCCAGCGGTGAGTAGGGTAGCCAGAGCTCATTGGAGAATTTGTGCTGTTAGTGGGAAGACTAGACTGCTTTGTCTTCTACACTGACGGCACAGAAACTCTGTACTTACAGGGTTGGCAGCGTGACTGTGACTCCTCTGGTGTTACAAACGTCAACGTAACCACTTTCCATCAGGTGGGCCGTGTGCTTGTCTGCCACCTAAGTGGTATAAAAAAAACTGAGAAATTCTGTTATCTGCCTCCATAGTACAAGAGCCAACTTTTGTTCAATTTCACCACGCCCTTGACCATCGTAATGTCGCCTAATGCAAAAATAATTGTTAAAATCGGTTCATAAACGACGGAAATATAAAAGAACATACATGGTCAATGCACATAAATGTTTATAAAATTAAAATTACTAGTCCAAACTATGTAAAATTTTTATGGGTCCAAATGGCAATTTTACATCGAACTAAAAAATAATCACGTAAATTGAATCATAAATCGCAGAGTAATCGGTGGTGTACATACATAAAAAAATTCAATCGAATTGAGAACCTCCTTATTTTTGGCAGTCGGTTAATGATCATATTTTTAAGACAATCAACAGTGTATTCTGAGACTATATATAAACTCTATAGACACAGTAATTGGCGCTACAACGTGGCGTGAAAAAGGTACATACATACATATACACAATCGCACCTTTATCTCCGGAGAGTTAAGCAGAAGTGAATTGACACCCATATTTCACCAATCATAGAATAACTGATACAAGTTGGCATATACATACATCCCATAATATACATATATTGACAGTTAAAAGAACAATATTACTCATACATAATGTGTGATTCAAGCCGTTTCTTGAGATTTATTTTGTTATAATTACTGTGTCTACACAGTATTTGATCAAACAGCGCATTATTAAATAGATAACTAGAATTTTATCCACGCCAATTTCACTCTTATTATAATGACGGTCGGTACCTACAAGTATAAAGTCAAACATTTGTTAATAAAACCACTCAGATAAGAGATCCCTTAAAGGGATAAGCAGGGGTATATTTTGGTGAACCAAGCATTTGTCAATGACAGAATTACATTCCATTTTGATAGGGGACGAATTTACTACTCCGGATGTCAACTGGGAATGCCGGCATTCCCATTAACATCCTGTCTTGGGAATAGTATACAGTAAACGTTTTATACAAATACGTACATTATCACGCTGTTATCACCAAAGGGTTAGGCAGAGGTGAATTAACACCCACATTTCACCAATAATTGTATTCGGTCCTGCGTAATAGGGAAAATGAGCCTATATTTTTTATACAACTTAGGTGGCCGACAAGCCGGCCTGGGGGTGACAGGTGAAGCCGCCTGTCACCCTGGCAGAAGCAGGCCGCGGCGGCGGCGCGCGTGGCGCGCCTCCCCATTTCCGGGGACGAGTTGGGGACTCTGTAGTCCCCACACCCGAGAAGAGGGCCAGATCGTGAGAGATGGCCCTGGCTCGGCCGGGGTGCGAGGGATATGCCTGTCAACCTCACCTTCGGCAACCAAAACCACCCACAGGCGGCGTGCGTTTTAGTCGGTTCGAGTCCGACATAACCTCCTCCACCGTCTCCGGTGGGGAGGTATCCGAGGGGATTTTGCGCACGTAAAAAAAAAAAAAAAAGGTGGTCGACAAGCACACGGCCCACCTGATGGAAAGTGGTTACCATGACCTATGAACGTGTGTAACACCAGTGGAGTCACATCCGTGCTGCCGACCCTGTAAGAACAGAGATTTGGTGCCGTCAGTGTAGAGGACAAAGCAGGACAAGCCTTTGGTCATCCCACTGACAGCACAAAAACTCTCCAGTGAGCTCTGGCTACCCTACTCACCGCCGGGAACACAACACGAAGTTATTATAGCCATAGAAGCCATAGAAGTTAGTATATATATATTATGATTTCCGCCCAGTGCAAATATTTGTACGCATAAATAATGCCTATTTGCATTGGTCAGGGTGTTTTCTATGTATGTAAGCCGCGTGGTTTCCGGCAGAGTAGAATTCGGACCACCCCATCTCTTCCCATGAGGTGTCGTACAAGGCGACTAAGGGATAAGACTGTTTAACTTCGACGACAGCTTTATACAGCAGAGATGCATGGCTTGAGGCAACAATAGTACCCGGAAAACGGCAATAGGCTCACCCCCTATTACGTCTACCTCCTCCGATCAATTGGGCGGAAACACCGCCGTGTCCTACCTCCTCCGAGAATATTCCGGGCACTATTATTGACTCGAGCCATGCATCTGAGGCTGAGTCTGGGCTGTATATATCAGTCTGATATTATACGTTAAGTCAAAGGACAATTGCTCACATGAAGTCAAATCAAACTTAAAGAAAGAAAGAAGGTTAAGTCAGCGATCACTGGGCTTAGTTGCAATCAGGATCAACGCTAAGCTATGATTTTTTTTAATTCTTTTTATATCACTTGGTTGATAGACATGCACACGGCCCAACTGATGGAAAGTGGTTACCGTAGCCTATGGACGTGTGCAACACCAAGGGAGTCGAACTCGCGCTGACAACCCTGTAAGCACAGAGTTTCTGTGCCGTCAGTGTTAAAGACAAAGCAGGACAAGCTTTTGATCTTCCCACTGACATCACAAAAACTCTCCAGTGAGCTGTGGCTACCCTACTCATCACCGATTATTATCAAGGTAGTAAATAACCATTTTTACACTTGTGATTGTAGACGTATCGAAAGCAATTGTTGAGAAGGCGGGTCAAGCTTATTGAGGAAATCTGCATTCAGGTTGAAATAGCACACATCACTATTCAAGGTAAGAACAGGATCGGCACTCAGGACTGCAAGTATGACGCCCCTGGTATGACAGACAACCCCAAAAGGCCACGGTAACCAATTTCCATCAGGTGAGCTGTGTGTTTACCTGCCACCCAAGTGGTATAAAAATATGCGTGAATCTTAACATTCATAATGTTACGTGCACGGGGTACAATTAAATGCCGTTTACTCAACGAAGAGATTTATTAGCTCACCACAAACTAGACAATGTAATCACTAGTACACACAGTACTCTTCAACAGTTCCAGTTGCTCAGGTCGCAGGTAGAATCTTCTTCGGTCGCTTAAGTTCGCTGTGTTCGTTATCGATCTCAAATACAGAATGAATCGTGTCGCTATGCGAGCGTGTTTTTATACCTCTCAATTAGGAGGGTCGGATCATCTAGAAAGTTCGCGAGCGATAAATACCTATTCTTTGAAGTTCGCCGCCATCGCTGACTTTTCGAGTACACAAGACAAAAACGATAGCCTATCTAGTGATATAAGTATAATACATATCTTTATATTGATTTCGGCAAGCAGAAAAGGTCACCAGTATGTTCTACATATATGTGTGTGTAACAATAATTCGTTTCCTCACTCACACACACTTACACACTTGCAAATTACAATTGATTCAAAACCATTCGTATTTATTTATCATCCATCAGTTAAACTTTCTTTAGTAATAAGAATAACTCATAAAATTCTTATTACTAGGATATGAACGTAATTTTTGATAGAATCTTAGTAAGTCTCCGTGACCTCGGGGTTTACGTTTTATAATATTTAAAATATCGCAAAGTTTTGAGTTCGATTCACGGTCAAATTTTACTTTTTGAACTTTTAAATATTTGTATATCTTCATGTTAATTACTTACCTGTTAAGGGAATGTTGAGGTAACATCACAAAAGTATCTTGATATTTCAGTTATAATTTTATAGCAACTTAAATCAGTAGTATTTTTATTATTACTGAGCGAGTATTGTTGCACACACATTGCATGAATGTTTTTCGTATTGGAATTTATGCTACCCTCATTCTCATGATTAAAATAACATGATAATTTTATTTTTATCTGTCAACAATTGGATGCGTTGTGCTTTCCAAACGGTTAATTAACAACTTTTTTATTTATTGTTTTTTATTTATAAAAATGAATCAACAACTTACAACTATTATGAGAGCGCATATTATTACTTTGCATGAGCAAAATATTTGAATACATGAAATATCTCGAAAATTGAACATATCGGTAAGTAGTGTTTTCTGCAATTTATTATTATGAAAGTTATTTGATCTTATAATCATCATCATCCTGGAGAATCTATATATCTCCCAATACTAATAATAAACAAAAATATATAAGTAGGCATATAAATTTCACAGAATTTTAACAAGGAATTTTATTACTTTTTTTCCATTACAGAGCAGCGGTGGGTGCGCCGATATGGCGATTCAGGCACCAGAGACCGTCTTCGGCCTGGCCCCAAAGCCTTTGCCTACACCGATTCGTGTTCTTTGCATAAAGAGGTGGTTGAAAAACATATTCAAAACCCCTTCCACCCGTGTTATGGCCACCAAACACCATGTTACATTGCAAACAGTACGGAACTATCTTCGGGCAGCTAGGATCAGATGTCGCAGACCGGCAAGAAAAATTTTGACGTGGGATCTTCATCGTCGAAGTAGGTTTAGGTTTGCCAGGGGATATTTAAATTTTGACTGGTGCAACAATATAGTAATATTTAGTGATAAAAAATATTTTAAATCAGACAGGGATGGACGCAAAATTTTATGGAGAAAAACAGGTGAGCGATATTACCAAAAAAAATATTCTACCGTGCAGGTCTAGTGGTCATATTACTTGAATTATTTCTGTTTAATTATATTGCAAATCTGAATTTTAGTGGTTTCAATTATACTTGGTATATATACTTCGGTATAGGTAACTTGGAATAATTAAAACCACTATATACTATCTAATATATAGGCAAATTTAAGCAAATAAATGACTATTATTATCTATAAGTATTATTTTATAATTCATATTTATAATAAAAGTTGGAATTTGTTGCGCCATTTCTTCTCCACTAGTGCTTAGGAACTAAAAGATGTAGGTAATTATGTGGCATCATTTTGAGAAATAAAGAAATTGAACTGAAAATAAGTGAGTGATGTTATTGTTAACGAAATGAGAAGTTATTATATTTGCATATAGTATAATTTCTAAACGTTAACATGGTGATTCACTACACTATAATTACTGAAAGTTAATTAGTTTACCTGCGTCCATGCTTGTCTGATTTAAACATCCAGAGAGATAATATTGAATAACCTATTTATTATATAAAGAATGTGTAATGTATAAACCTAAACCTGTTGCACTCGGCTACGACCACATGGATTTCAATTATCCCGAACAATAATATATGACTATTCTTAGGTCTACTAAATACTATTTAGCAAATATGTTTATCAAAATCTGTCTAACTGTTTAGAAGGAGTTTAGTTACAAACATTGTGACATATATATATATGTAGTTCTACGACACAACACAATTAAATTATATTTATTTACTGAACAATCTTACTTTATTATTATATCGTTGAAACAATGATGTTGTTTTATTTTCCATATTATTTTTGAGACTACGGAACACTAAGTATAAAAGACAACTGTATGGTTCATTAATATAACAAGCAAAATAAAGAACAAAAACAAAACTATTTATTAATCAAAACTACTACATCAATACAGTTGCGGTTCGAACTCGCTACCTTTATAATGCCATTACGCCTATAATACCACTCAACTGCGTGAGCCTGTGCTAGTTTAATGAAATTTACCTTCTCATTCGATGGCAGGCAAATCACTCACTAACACATATTCAATCGTTCACGATTCATGATCGTGCACACTGGCACACATAAACATAATACACTAATACGCCTGTAACGATGACGCACACATGTGACTTCAAAGCAATGGAGTTATTGTTTTTGACTGTTCACACACATATGTAAAACATACGGGTGTTTCCACTTGACCCAAATGATAAATAGATTTTATTAGATAGATAGGCTAACGTTTTTGTCTTGTGTACATTCTCGATATTTACCTATTGTTTGTTTTTATTCAAAAGCGTGTGTAGGTACTCGTAGGTAGGTTGTGACTTTGTGTTGACGATTCTAGATTTTTCTATGCCATTTGGTAGAGTACCTCGTCACTAACAATGCGTTTTTATTTCTTGAAGATTCGATTATTAGTTTTCGAGATATCGACGTCTGTTGTAACAATAAGTTTGTTACTTTGTGTTTTTTATAGAGAATATTAGAATCGACATTACTAATCTTCCGTCTAAGTTCTCCAGCTAAGGTAAATTGCTTGTGTTAGGAGTACGTTCACGTCGGTAGTGTATAACCAAGATTCGAACCCGGGACCTCTTGATCCTAAAGCCGACTCCTTAACACTTTCAATAGAGGCATTAGAAAGTTTCCTCAGGGCCAGTAGCGCGAGATAAAGCCCCTGGTGTTGCATACGTGCATAGGCCACGCTAACCGCTTCCTATCAGGTGGGCCGCGTGCTTGTCTGCCACCTGTCCTAAAAAACACTAAGCTACCCACGCTACATCTATCAAAAATAGTGAGTAGGGTAGCCAGAGCTCACTGGAGAATTTGTGCCGTCAGTGGGAAGACTAAAGGCTTGTCCTGATTTGTCTTCTACTGACGGCACAGAAACTCTGTACTTACAGGGTTGGCAGCGCGACTGTGACTCCTCTGGTGTTACAGACGTCCATAGGCCACGGTAACTACTTTCCATCAGGTGGGCCGTGTGCTTGTCTGCCAACTAAGTGGTATAAAAAAAAATAAAAAAAAAAAAGACAAGCAGTTGAATATTCTTCAGCCGTTATTATTCACATTTGGACAATATAAATGTAAATTTAACACCCGTACTTCTCTGGTTATGTTTAGACTACAACTAATAGAGTAAAATAATTGCTACTTGGCACAATTCCAGAAACTGAAATGCTTTAGATAATACACACAATACATAAACACACAGTATTCTAAAATAACACAATTAATGTCATAGCATTCTAGTCTGGGTATTGCCATATGTAATAATGTATTTAGAAAACAAATTTATTTATGCATGTATATTCTCATCCTAGAACTAATTTTACAAACTAGTAGAACTATGATTAGTTTGAGTTTAGATAACGCTGTGTGTTTTGTACGTAGAATATTATATAAATACACAAATAAAACACATAAGTTTCTACCTACTGTCTGCTGTACTACAAACCAGATTCATTAAAAAAGCAATGTTGCAATGATGGGTTTAGACCACTAAAATAAGTTCTTGTAAAGCTTCTTATTTATTAGGCACAGTTGTGGACAGTTCACCACTTTCAACAATATTGCGCAACATACTCAATGTTGCCAGCTAACGCGCAACAAGACGATACAGCGTTTATTAATTCGTATTATTAATCGTTTTTTCTAAATTTTATTAACTTAAGACCCCTTTTTAGTGGGCCTAACCCAGTCCAGCATGTCCATCGTAATTTTCGAGTTAATTTATTGAGAGCATCAATTACTTAAAGTTGACATTCTTCAGTTCATTCTTGAGCGTCTTGTTACTTGTTCGATAACTGATCATGCGTGGACACACACCATTGTACCAGGTAGTTGCGCGTCTAATATTGTCTTTGTTATACAACATGGCACGCTTCAATGTTGCCAACTAAATATAAGGCTTTAGTCGTAGAATTGAGAGCAGAATTCCACGCGGGTGGAGCCCCTGATTACAGCTAGTAGATCAATATTGATAAGGTTACGTATCAAATTTATAAGTTACGAGATTCGTATTCCAATCATGAGCGTACTACAACATTATTTAGTTAAGTATCATTAGTAAGGCTTACTCTGTAATTTAGTCGTATAATAATTATCCTACGGCACCCGAAGAACTTGGATAAATTGGCTTCCCCCACTAAATAATTATCGGGTCCTGACAAAAAGGACTGACGACAGTAATTTAGATGGAACATTTTAACTGCTATGCAAATTTAGAAATACGAGAACACGTTGAATTGTAAAATTTAAGATCGAGTTGCTTAAACTAATTCAGATTTCAGATAGCAATAGCAGAATTTTATTAAATATCAAATTTATACTGAAATTTCGAATGTTATCAAAGCGTCTTGGGAACGAAGTCGGAATCATTCACTTGATTAGTTTTATGTCCATCTTGAACCTGATTTTTATATTTTATTTATTTTTATTTTTATACCACTTAGTTGGCAGACAAGCACACGGCCCACCTGATGGAAAGTAGTTACCGTGGCCTATGGACGTCTGTAACACCAGAGGAGTCACAGTCGCGCTGCCAACCCTGTAAGTACAGAGTTTCTGTGCCGTCAGTAGAAGACAAATCAGGACAAGCCTTTAGTCTTCCCACTGACGGCACAAATTCTCCAGTGAGCTCTGGCTACCCTACTCACCGCTGGGAACACAACACGAAGTTATTATAACCGCGGTATTCTGTAGGGCGGAGGTACTTCCCCAGTCGGACTGCTCAATCGGGCGGCAATACCGCCGTGTCCTACCTCCGGTAATAGTAAAACACATTCTTTTTATAATTTTTTTTATTTATTACTATTTCACAAAGAACTTAAATACTTATAAGAAAAGCAAACCATAAGCCACTTGAGCTTGTCTGGAATGCTGCACCTGTTTTAATGTATAATAATATTGTACATACAGAAGAGTATTAGTAGTATGTATAGCACAAGAATATTTTTACACAAGAAAGAAAGAGAGTGAACATACTAAATGTTCGCTCTCTCTTAAATAGAACAATACAATATTGATAGTAAAATGTAACCACAAAAAATTCATAACTACCCACAGATTTAGCCACTCATTATACATATTCTCGCCAAACTGTGACATTTTTTACCGTGCAAAAAATCCTCACGGATAGCCGGAGCCGGTGGTAAAAGTTATGTCGGATTCGAACCACCTAAAACGCACGACGTCTGTGAATTGTTTTTGGTAGCTGGAGGTGAGGTCGATCTGGCCCTCCTCTATGACGTTTGATGGCGAGAGGCACTCGATTCCAACACAAAATTTCACACTTTTACCATTAAGCCTGACACAATAAATTAATGTTCATCCTCGGCAGCCGCCGCCACGGACTACCCTGACTATTCCAAGTCAAAGTCAAAAATAATTTATTCTCCATAGACCACTATATCAGAACTGGGAAAACGTAAATATAAAAAGAAATATGAAAGACTAGTTTAGCAAATGGACCACCGGTTCAAAACGCGACCCCGACCTCTGAAGACAAGAAACACAGGGGGCATTTTTTGGTCTATTTACATAAATTTACTAAGTCTACTTAATATAAATACAATAATTTACTTGACTAGCATAGTTGAGCGAAAAGCTCATTTCCAAGCTTGTTTATCATCTACGTATTCTTGAATTTTATAATAGCCTTTCTGACTCAATTTACTCTTTACTACATTTTTAAATTTATTCACAGGTAAATCTCTAATTACTTTAGGCAGGTTGTTAAAAAAAACGTATACAGTTGCCCTGAAAAAGCATGTGATTATTTTTGTATCTGGTATTTATATTATGCCTGTCACAAACTCTTGAAAATTTTAAGACATTTTTCCTTCCATACATTAGGTTCTCGAAAATATAATGTGACATACATAGGACCGCCGCCGTCAAGGAGCAAGTCTTTTAATTTGCACTTCAGCACACCTTTATTCATCTTAGGGCTCTGTTTGAACAGCTCATATTTATTAAATGTCTTTGATATTATATTAATACTATATTTATAGATCAACTTTTTTGAGATACAGTAAATTAACTTAATTATATCTAAATTTTAGGTAAGATGATCTTTATTTGTTATTTAAATTATTTATAATTAATCAAAAAAATAATTAAATAAAACAAAAGTTAAAATGCGTTGTGGAATTCCTCCGCATCGCATGCCTCTTGTGGTAGCGTTCCTAGACGACTGGCAGCATTGCCACGTTGTCACATTAATATGCCAATAAATAAATTTAAAATAGAAGTGAAAAAAACTTTAATGAGTAAAGGTTACTATAAAGTGGATGAGTACCTTAATGATGTTAATGCGTGGTCAACATAAGTCTCTTGCTTGCTCGCACAAAATAAATTGTGAACCAAAACAAATTTAAAAAAGAAAAATAATCTAGTTCTAATGTAGTTCGCTGAGTTTCTTGCTGGTATCTTCTCAGTAGAACTAATGTACCGAACCAGCGAAAGAATCATTTTCCAATGGTTTATTTTTACATTATTTATTATTTTTATATTATTTATAGACATACATAATTGTAAAATTTTGACGTTCATGTGCTCTTTATGTGCCTAAACTGAATAAATGAAATTGATTCTTTGATTCTTTGATTCTTTGATTCTTTGTATGGCAATGCTTATTCACTGACCTAAGAAGAGGCCAGTTCTCTGGTCACGAGACTGAATTTCTAGGTAGCTTTTTAATGAAGTTTCTTTTTTAAAGTGGTCAAATTAAGTAAACCTCGTCTGAGGCGTAGTCCAAAAAATTTACACCAATAGTAACGGCCTCGATAGATTACTAAATAGGCTACGGTAACTACTTTCCATCAAGTGGGCTATGTGCTTATCTGCCATTTAAGTGGTGTAAAAAAAAGAGGTTACCGTGGGTTAAGGACGTGTGCAACACCAGGGGCGTTACACTCGCGCTGCTGACCCTGAAGAAATCCTCTAATGCCCCTCTTGACGAATCCTATATTGTAGCCGCTTGGGAAACTCGCATGCAGGTATTGCACAGCTTGAGAGTGCGTGGAATTAAGTTTCTTTCGTGCCGCACAGTGCGCACCGTCTCAGGTCGCAATATGTGAGGATGAATTCCCTCTCTATGACACAAATCTAAACTTCCTGAAACACATCGATTTGCTTTGTACTAGAGTACGAAAATTAATGTACATCTTTAAGAACCTACGCGCAATAGCTGACTACAAGATAATTATTAAACAGGTATATTTAGCTCTATGTCAATCAATCCTCACTTACTGCATAACGTCCTGGGGTGGTGCTGCAAGTTCAATAGTACTCCCACTAGAACGAGCCCAAATAGCCATCCTAAAGTTAGCCACATTTCGTCCATTTAGATTTTCTACGCATGAACTTTACCGGTCATGTAAGGTGTTAACAGTACGTCAATTATTTATCTTGAGCATAATTCTATACCAACATACTAAACTCCCTATGCCTCCTATACCTCCAGACAAGAGACGAAAAGATCTAGTTTGTATAACTCCACAAACCAAACATGCTTTTGTAAATAAATTTTACGTGTTTTTGGGTCCTTTTTTGTACAATAAATTTAACAAAATACTAAAAATATATAGTGTAAGTTATTGGAACTGTAAGGTCTTATGTGCAGAATATTTGGAGATGTCAAATTACATAGACACGGAGAAACTGCTAGAAATCTTGAAGTGAGGAGAGAGTGTCAGGCGCTTGTCTTTCTACCTGTTAAATTTTTTTTGCTTTTATGTTATGTTCCTCATACCCTAGAAAATTAACATTGACAAGACCAGGCCTGAAACACAGGTTTGCATAAACCTAGATCAGGCAGGTCGTAAGAAATATGTAAAGTAGATATATTTTTTATTTTTTTCTTGTACCTGTAAACGTTATTTTATTGTAACTATACACCTACCTAGTGAGTATGGTATTAATATAAGTAGCACCATAATAAGCTTAAGGCCATAAATATAAGACTATTGTGCCTTTTGATTATCTAATTAATATAATTTATGTAATGTATTATAAGAGCTTTGGTGCAAACTGTAAGCTTATATTGCGAATAATGAATGAATAAATAAATAAATGAATTGTTAATATATACTGTAAACCCTTCTTTGATAAATAAATAAATTATTATTATTATTATTATATTATAATAAATATAATGGTGAGTAGGCGCACAAAAAATGTTACCCGCATACCTCTCGACGCTCGCAAGCTAGTCAAGTCGTAACCACGGGTGCTGCAACGCATCCGAAACGTCGGCAGAAATAGTAAGTTCCATGATGTAATAGCGAAAAGTCCCATACCGTTATATAATTATGAATTCACACCGCGATAGTTTAAACTTTTAATTAATAATGAATTGCAAAACATTCAACAAAATGATAAATTTAAGGCATGGAATTATTTTATTTCTCAAAGAAAGTTCAATTTTATAGCACAATAATGTTTTATTATATTTTTAGTACTTCCAACATCTTTCATAATCAAAGTACACAGTAAAAAGAAAAACGTAAATCTAATTTCATACGTGGTTTGCAGTGAAATATACTGTTGAAATGGTTAATTCCTAATATCAAAATATATTCATTCACGACTGGCGAGGTGAAAAAAGTCGTAATTATGTTTCAACTTAATTAAAACCCATTAAGTTAATTAAGTCGTTTTAATTTTGAGATTTTATGTATATCTATGCTACAGCTAGAGCCGTGTAATTCCCGGTACAGAAGAATTTTAGCCACCCCATCTCTTTACATGCGGTGTCTTACAAGGTGAATAAAGGATTAGTCTGTTTAATATCAGACAGATATATATAACTCAGACTCAGCCTCAGATACATGACTCGAGTCAAAAATAGTGCCCGCCATAACTTTTACGTGAGACCGAATACAATGATTGGTGAAATATGGGTGTTAATTCACCTCTGACTAATACTCTGGGGATGAAGGGGTTATTATATGATGTATGTTTATAAGTGCCCGGTTAATGGCAATAGGCTCGCCACCTATTACATTGGGACCTAAACATAAACTGGCGAAATGTGGGTGCTAGCACCTCTGCCTACCCCTTCGGGGATATAGGCGTGAGTTTATGTTTATGTTATGTATGTATACCTACTAAACTTTCTAGGGCTTTAACTAAAGAAAGAAAGAAAGAAAGAAAGAAAGAAAGACAGAAAGAAAGAAAGAAAGAAAGAAAGAAAGAAAGAAAGAAAGAAAGAAACATATTTTATTTAAGTTCCACACAGTGGGCATAACAAATACTAATTACAAATAGGTAAGTAATATAATAATTAGTAGGTATATTAAATTAAAATAGTAGGTAGATATATTAAAATTAAGCTACGGGTGCAACATTCCACACTATGTGAACGCAAATAGGGCCCCATCTCAGCATTGAATGCTGCGCACACCCTTCGAGTATGCACAGCGCTGGTTTTCAGATGGGGCCACTAACTATCCGTAATGACTGCCATAGATGGTTTAACGTGCTCTCCAAGGCACGACCATATCAATACAAATACCCATATTCATGCATATAAATATTTGCACTGAGCGGGGATCGAATTCGCGCCTCCCGAGTAACGGCCGCGTTCCCTGCCGCCACGCAATGTCTATGGTCCCAGAACATACAACAATGAACAGAACAGAAGTTTTCTTCATGGTCGGCAGCGCGAGTGTGACACCCCTGGTGTTGCTTACGTCCATAGGCCACGGTAACCGCTTCCCATCAGGTGGGCCGTGTGCTTGTCTGCCAACTAAGTGATCTAAAATAAAAGCATACTACACACACACACAAAATTATGTCATAGAAATTTTTAACATTCTTAAATAGTTTGTAGGCTACTAGTTAGTTAAATTATTTAATATACACTTACAAGGCGTTTATACAAATAAGTGAAATATTATGTACAAAGGCGAGCTTAACTCAAAGTTGAGCTATCCTCCAGCAAACCTGGGAGTGCACAGAGGAATTGCAATCCAATCCAAACTATCATGGTTACTCACATTACTATTAGAATGCAACATGGTAAATATCCCGATAATTTAAATATTAATTTGTAGGCTGCTATCATCACCTTGGGTTTATTTTATTGATTCACCACAGAGCAAAGTTTGTTCGTATTGTTGCCATGTGGACACTCATGAATATTTCAACTTTAGACTATAAGTGTAATTACGGACCTTATCACCTGTCACTGTCCTCGATATTTTAATAAGAAATGTGAGCAGTGATACACACTGGGACTGTGTTACTTAACTACACAATAATGAGAATAATGTTTTCAGTTTTCGTGTTCTTGTGTGAGTATCTGTTTGTTTTTGTTCTACAGTTATAGTGAAATAGCTACTACAAAATAAACATTCATTCCTATAAATCCCTTAAGATGTACAACAATACATAGGTTCATTTACATTTTTTCAACTATAATTGCAGTTTTACATTATAAAACAAAAAATAATTGCAGCGTTGTTTCCAGCAGAGTAGAATTCGGACCACCGCATCTCTTCCACAAGGTGACTAAGGGATAGGGCTGTTTAACATCAAACAGATATATACAGTTCGGACTCTATCTCAAATGCATTGCTCGAGTCAACAATAGTGCCCGGAAAACGGCAATAGGCTCACCCCCTATTTCGTGTGACCAAATACAATGATAGGGGAAATGTGAGTGTTAATTCACCTCTGCCTAACCCTTTGGGGATAAAGACGTAATTATATGTACGTATGGATGTACAAAAAAAATAAACAATTACCTACTGTCTGCAATTTCAATCCAATATATTCACAATTTGATTTTCTCTTAGAAAATTTTCTATAGCAGCATCGACCAGAAATCTAAGATAATATACGATAGTCTTTATTGCACACCATAAAGTATTAAAAGATAACAATTCAACAATAATTATAGTGCAGAAGGGCATTATGGCTAACAGCTTTTTTTTCCAGACAACCTTTGGATGTATAGAATCTCTGTATAGAATCTTTGGATGAAATCTTAGATGTATAAACAAGAATTGATAGGAAATCGTACTTTTGAAAGTACGTACACACATACAATGTATGTACACATAAAAAGTTGGAATACGTACGGTGGAGGATTGATAGCAAGAGCCCGTATTTAGAGGGCCCAAGTCTAGCAGTGATAGTTTAATTGATAGATACCATTACAATATTACTAATATTTTATACCACTTAGGTGGCAGACAAGCACACTGCCCACCCGATGAGAAGTGGTTACCGTGGCCTATGAACGTATTCAACACCAGGGCTATTACACTCGCGCTGCCGACCATGAAGAAACCTACTGATACCCCTCTTGAAGAACACCATATTGTAGGTGCTTGGCAAAACCGCAACAGGGAAGTCAAGTCTAGAGTGTGCGAGGGATGAAGTTTGTTTCATACCGCACAGTGCGCACCGTCTCAGGTCGCAATATGTGAGGATGAATTCCCTGCCTATGGCGAGAGGTGCTGGATAGAATGTAGCTGTGGGTATCATGTCTAACAATTCATCCGAGCATAAACCATTGTATAGGAATTGTATATAATTATATTGTAAGCTGCCTTTAATGTAGTTGAATACTTGAAGTTGGAAGCACTAAGCTGATGAAATATTGATCTTAATGTACCACGATATCAACAGAAACTTTAAGTACTTCGAAAGCAACGAACAAACAAACTGATGAAACCTTAATTTTAATTGATTCCAGTTCAAAAATTAAGGCTGATTGCAAACAAAGTGACATTAAACTAATAGAGAACCGTTGGCCTGTGTGCACACGGCTTAATTAGTTCTTATTTGAGTTAAACTGAAGTTACCAATGTGAGAACGGTAGATTCACCGGGTATAATTGAGTAAAGAGCACACATTCTAAATTAGATAAAGTGATGTTGATAGGTATAATACATAAAACAGTATTTGACAGCTACGTTAAAAGAATCAGGTTCGATTACCACTCAGTGCAAACATTTTCAGCGAGGAACAATTGTATTGACTATGTTGTCTATTAGAAATTTTCTAGGTGTTTCAACGCATCGTTTACCGAAATTTTCTAATCAAACATTCTAGACAAATCATGAATTCTAGACCACACTACAGTTAAAAGCTTTATAACTAGACTTTTAAGATTAATAAAATCTTAAAGCATTGAAATAAAACCACTTTTTAACGAATTCCATCGTGATTTATTTGGTATTATTTCATTTACATACATACATATAGTCACGCCTTTATCCCCGTACGGTTAAGCAGGGGTGAATTAAAGGTTGCCTGGAAGAAATTGCGTAAAGCGATAAGACCGCCCTTTGTACTGCTCTTGTCTTTTCAATTTCTGTATCATGAATATTATAATTGGCGTACAATAAAGTAAATAATAAAAAAATTAACTCCCATACTTCACCAATTATTGTTTTCTGTCCCACGTAATAAGGGGTGAGAATATTGCCGTCTTCCGGGCACTATTGTTGACTCGAGCCATGCATCTGAGGTTGAGTCTTAGCTTAGCATAGCCCTATCCCTTAGTCGTCTAGTACGACACCGTATGGGAAGAGATGGGGTGGTCCAAATTCTACTCTGCCGGGAACCACGCGGCTAATTTTCATTTAGTCTGACGTAATCAAATAATATCAAATAAATCATAATAGACTCCATTAAAAAAAGTTTTATTTCAATGAATGATGAATGATGCATAAACTAAACAGACAGTATAATCTTAAAGCATGTTAAAAAAAACCTCACTGTACACATTCAGTGGTACATACGCTATAAGCTACTACTGTAAGTCTACTAATGTAACTCCACCGACTCAAGGGACGAGACATGTTGGCACGGTTGTTATTAACTATCATAAATAATAAATGTGTTTCACAACATTTAAGCTCTTTGCTAGCAACAGAATATAATGAGTGCTACCAACGGTATTACGTAATCCGATTGTACAATATAATAATGTTTTTGTTTGTTTATCCTGGAAAGTGAATAGGTGTATTAATGCCTGCATTTCATTGGCTGTGTTCTGTGCTCATAATTATGCATCGGTACGGGACTTTCGCCATTAAATCATGGAACTTACTATTTCTGCCGACTGACGTTTCGGATGCGTTGCAGCACCCGTGGTCACGACTTGATTAGCTTGCGAGTGTCGAGAGGTATGCGGGGAACATATTTTTTGAGCACCTACCCACTATTACACTTATTATGAACTTTTAGGCTGGCGACACATCACACTCACTATGTCAGTTTTTAACGGTACTGTTTTTTGGTTTTAGTATCTTAATCACTGGATTCCACGTTCTGGATTTTGTGAATCTATCTTCCCTATTGAATTTTTTATATTGTTTGATTTCAATGGCTTCACGCACAATCCGTGAGTAGTAGTGGCGATCAGTGGAGAGGATTTTGGGTTGATGAAGCCCAATCCAATGATTGGTAAGGCACTCAAGATGTTCAGCTACTGTCGATTTGTTGAACTGACGGTTTTTCACAGCTACGATATATTCGTAGGTGTGTTCTGTGCTGTTATTGCGATGGCAATTACACAGTGGCCACTTTCCTTCAGGTGGGCCGTGTGCTTGTCTGCCAACCAAAGTGGTATAAAAAAATAAAATAAAACTCATACTAATCAAAGTGTTAAAGGAAGTTTAGGTCACGTTTGCACTTTGATTTGTGATCAGTATGAGTTCACTCACTTAACTTGCACTAATATGCCATTGCACTATCGTTACTTTTTGACATATAATCATTGTTATCTTTTTATCTAGAACAGGTCCACACGTCCATAAGACACGGTAACCACTTTCCATCAGCAGGATCGTATGCTTGTCTGCCACCTAAGGGGTATAAAAAATCCCACAATCGGTGTGTTTATATGAAAAAAATTATGAAATTATCGAAAGATATATGTCCGGATCTTAGCAAATGGAAATATTTTGTCTCTGCCTACCCCAATGAGAAAGTGTCGTGACCTTTTCTATGTATGTTTGTTGCCTATCACAAGTCATACATATATTTCACAGCATAACTACCTCATCAAAAGAACGCAAACATTCACTGTTTTTATGACGTCATCAAAACACATAAAATGTGTTATGTTTTGTCTTTGCTCTACATAATAGTTCATTATGATATTCTAACTACTTTATTCGTTTATACACTTACAAAAAATTACTAAGGTTCTATAATAATATGAACTGACTGATGGTAAGCGGTCACCCTTACTTTGATTCTCTCGTTTGAAAAACACCCAACCTTTGTGTTTTTTCTCGACTCACTTGAAGTCAGACTGCATTTAATATTCTGGGTCCGTATCATAAACGCTTAAAACAGGTCAATAATTGAACTGCTGTTATGCTATCAACTGCCGGGAGCGACGAAGGATCGCAAGCCAAGCTGCCCGCGTACGAAGGCAACTCGGGCGTCGGAGGTCGATGAACGACCTCCGCCCCCCATGAGCGCCGGCCTGGGGGTGACAGATGGAGCCGCCTGTCACCCTGGCAGAAGCAGGCCGCGGCGGTGGCGCGCCTGGCGCGCCTCCCCGTTTCCGGGGTCGAGTTGGGGACTCTGTAGTCCCCACACCCGAGAAGAGGACCAGATCGTGAGAGATGGCCCTGGGTCGGCCGGGGTGCGAGGGATATGCCTGTCAACCTCACCTTTGGCAACCAAAACGACCCACAGGCGGCGTGCGTTTTAGTCGGTTCGAGTCCGACATAACCTCCTCCACCGGCTCCGGTGAGGAGGAATCCGTGGGGACTTTGCGCACGTAAAAAAAAAATACGGGATTACAGAGTTATTTATGCATTTAGTAAATGACAGCCGTTCAATTATTGACCTGTTTTAAGACTTCATGGTAAGCCCACACATACGTTCCGACTTTCACTGAGGTACTGATTTACTCAATACATACATACATATAATTACAGCTTTATCCCGGAGGGTTGGGCAGAGGTGAATTAACACCCATATTTCACTGATCATTCAATTCGGTCCTACGTAAATGGGAGTGAGCCTATTGCCATCTTCCGGGCACTATTGTTCACTGAAGCCATCTGAGGCTGAGTCTGGGCTGTATATGTCTTTCCGATGTTAAACAGCCCTATCCCTTAGTCGCCTTGTACGACACCAAATTCCAATTTCACAAATTCCACAATGGTCCAAATTCTACTCTGCAGGGAATACTCAATGCTGGATTCAAATGATATAAATGTATAATCTACATAGAATGTGGCACAGAGGTTATTAAATATTAAAATTTAGACCAAATCACAATGGTTCAAATAAGTCAGTTAAAATAAAGACAATATTTTCGCAGAATAAAAATACTATCTTCTTCATCCTAGAATTTTATACCACTTAGGTGGCAGACAAGAATACGGCCCACCTGATGGAAAGTGGTTACCGTCACCTATGGATGTGTGTAACACCAGAGGAGTCACACTCTGTCGCATCTGAATCTTTCTCCTCGTATTCTGTTGTCCGCTTTTTCTGGTCTATCTGCGGGTTTGACTGATATTCAATAGTATCCGTGAAGTGACTGCCTTATAACCTCTACAGCCCATGGGCAGTATCGAAGTTGAACCTTTTAAGGACTACTAACGTCAGCCAAGAGAAAAGATAGAGTAGATAGAGAAATTTAAAGACACGAAATATATATGCAAAACATTAAAATGCAGATGGGGCAGGACACATTTTAAGAGAGCAGAAAGAGAAATAGACAATAATAAAATCAGAGTGGTATCCAAGAGACGGCAAAAGAAGCAAAAGGCGACAAAGAAACGCTGGGAAGACAACATTAAAAGAGTTGCCGATCCAGAGTGGATGAGGATAGCGAAGGACAGAGATAGATAGATGGAAGTCTTTAGAGGAGGCATTTGTCGAAGGACAAGCTGTTGATTTATAAAAAGAAAACCAAACCGATTGTCAACTTATTTAGTAACTTGTGAACTGAACTGTAATATTAACAGCAATAAAGGCTTATTTATTATTTATCTATTAACGACAGCCATAGATGTTTTTAAGACTAGCGGGACCGACAGCGTAACGGGCTCTTCAAGACAAGACAAGACCAAAGCAAATAACCATGTTAATGCAGACAAATATCTGCATTTCACGGAAATCGTAGTCATAGCTGTCACATTCACTACCGCCGCACCACATAGGCAAAATGAAAATACTATATCGAATTAATATTAGAAAGCATATAAATGTCTATAATTCTTTTTTATGATAAAGCAACACTCCTTCAGATTATTACACGGCAAATGAAAATACACCTAAAAAAGTTCCTAAAACATAACATAACATAACATAACATAAACTCACGCCTATGTCCCCGAAGGGGTAGGCAGAGGTGCTAGCACCCACATTTCGCCAGTTTATGTTTAAGTCCCAATGTAATAGGTGGCGAGCCTATTGCCATTAACCGGGCACTTATAAACCTGCGATAAATACACACATAACTTCGAAAAGTATCGAAAAGTTCCTAAAACTTTTATCAAAAACAAGAAACACACCATTGTTATTTTAATTGTAATTCTCTATGAAGCACAACTTTCATCCCAGGGGGGCTGCTCTACTTTCGAGTTCCTCTGTTCTATATAAAGAGTGTACCTGGTACAGTATACGAGCAAAAAGTAGACTGTGTAAAACAATTTCTGAACAGGTGAAACAGGAAATCATTGACAGCCAAGAGTTTACCCACGGAATCTCATTTCATATACTCGTAAAATAAACAACTGTATACAAACATATACAAGCATGCAGCATGTATGCAGTATGTATGCAGCATGTATTTTATGTGCAAAATAAGAAGTGTAATGTAATTGTAAAGCGATCGTGTCTCGGATACTTGGATTTAACGATTTTAACCACAATTTCTTTTCTTCTTCTCTAATTCTTGTCTATTTTTATACCACTTGGTTGACAGACAAGCACACGACCTATCTGATGGAAAGTGGTTACCAGGCCTATGGAAATGTGCAACACCAAGAGAGTCACACTCGCGCTGCCAACCCTGTAAGCACAAGTATGTTCTGGATGGTCACAACAAGTATAGTAGGTGCATATTTTGATGTGTTTTTGTTATAAGATTTTTTTTTTATACCACTTAGGTGGCAGACAAGCACACGGCCCACCTGATGGAAAGTGGTTACCGTGGCCTATGGACGTGTGCAACACCAAGGGAGTCACACTCGCGCTGCCGACCCTGCAAGCACAGAGTCTCTGTGCCGTCAGTGTAGAGGACAAAGCAGGACAAGCCTTTAGTCATCCCACAAACAGCACAAATTCTCCAGTGAGCTCTGGCTACCCTACTCACCACTGGGAACACAACACGAAGTTATTATAACCGCGGTATTCTGTAGGGCGGAGGTACTTCCCCAGTCGGACTGCTCAATTGGGCGGAAATACCGCCGTGTCCTACCTCCTAGTGAAAATACCGCCGTGTCCTACCTCCTAGTAGAACTGAGTACAGTAGTAAGAAAGATCAGACTTAAATTCCTACTTAAAGAACCGGATATTACGACAAAAAATCGCGATAACCTCACTTCAATCCGTTGATTTCATTTTAGCAGCTTTACAAATCCGATTTTCGTTTATTTTTGCCCGACTACGGCGAAGTAAAAGGAGGGTTATGATTTTGACAGACTATGTTTGTATTTATGTATGTAGATTCATCTCTTCCCTCATAGCTCCTTAAACACTTATTAGACAAATGAGGTATCGTTAGAAGAATCTTAGTTGTCCACTGGTCATAGGTTAAGTTAAGTTAATATAATGTGTAACTAAATCTATTGTGGCGCCCTCTAGCGATCATATAGTACTGTATTAGAAAATAAAATTGAGATAAATAAGTTGTGTTTGATATTAACTGAAAGGGCTTGATTAGCGCATTTCAAATATGTATATATTATGCCTATTGCTTGTCCCAAAATAATTTCAATAAATAAATAAGTTTAAAACTAAAACCCGACAACTGAAAAACACACACTCTAAAAAATATTAATAAAGAAAAATCAAGGATTATCGTGGTCATATGCCACTTTAGACTAACAAAACAGTACATTCTAGAGAAAAGTGACGAGTGTTTAGTAATCTACAGATTAACCTAACAATGCGAACCTAATTCGTCTACTTATTGTTCACATACTAAACCACTATTTGGCCGAACACTATTACCTAAGATACAGGGACTGAACCTAGTTTTGGTAACAGAGTTTATCATTACTCGTTACATTTCGATAATATAATATTTTATCATTTATTCACTTGTGTCATACATAAACTATGTTTTCTTGTTCTTGTATACCAATTTGTATATATATTTTGTGAAAATTGAAAACCAGCGTCAGGTACTTGTGCCTGGTACCATGCTGAACTGGCTCCTTTTTTGGTGCAACGTGACTAATTTGTTTATTTGTTGTGTTTATTGTATTTTAATGTGTTTAGTACATAAGTATTTGTTAGTCGATGCTGTATCAAAATAAAAAGGTTTTTCTTTCTTGCTTTCTTTCTTTCTTTCTTTCTTTCTTTCTTTCTTACTTTCTTTCTTTCTTTCTAAAATAAATAAACTCATTATTATTATGATAAAAGTGGCTTATGACTTTATAGATTTTTCAGTAGTCGGGTTTTAGTTTTATAATAAATTACACTTACCTACAAGTGACACCAAAAATCTAGTTCTCCATTAAAGCAATGTGAAGAAAATCAAGAACATTTTCACCGTTGTAAATAATTCAGGGACATTTGAAAGATCTCAATAACTTGGAAGGTAGTAAAGTTTATTGTTCTCATAAAATATTCAACATGTCGCGAGGATCGCATTTCGGACTGTTTGTGAAACTGTACAGCTCGCGGAATGAAAATAAACACCTGAGTTTAGTAGGTTAAGTTTGCTTAAGTATGCTTTAGTGACTAACTTTGAAGTCAATAAACAATCCTAATGATAAACATTAGATTACTTAGTAGTAGGACTAGGAGGCTACATTACCTCCTAGTTAGGCCATAACATGAAATCACCCGTACGACCTCATTTTAAAATTCCTTTATAGATGAGTTTTAAACTTGAGGGCGTACGGGTATTTAACCTACTAGGGGACTTAGGACAATTAACGCAAGTTTCTTGAGAAGTGACTTTGACTTCACGAACTATCAACTCATCACTCATATAATAGTATCGTTAACGTGACATCCCATTTCAAAATGCTCCTTTTTATGCCCGGTTTGTGGTCATAGGTTCCCCGTTATTATGAGAGAAAGGATAAAAAAAAAATAGATCTTAACCTGGATGGTCTTCTTTTCTAGCCCGTTGATCTCCATCTTTTCAGACCACAGTGACTCTGATAAATGTCATGATAAACCACATCCGGACCCCAGAATCCAAAATGCAAACTGTTGCTAAGTCTGCGCTAGATCCTCTTTCGTCAATCAGCAGGCATATTGGCTAGCAAGTGTGATTAGCTGGGACTCTGAAAAATTAAGTTAAAGATCCTTATAGGTACTCTTAATAAACTTAAGAATAGATTTAATGAAGTTTTATACGGCAATGTGTACAAATTCGAAATGTGTGAATCATTAATAAGAGTGATTTTCAACCATTACTACATATTTCCTTACCATAAGATAGATACCATTTAAGTAAGAAGAGAAAAAGATAAGATAAAAATATATTTTTTTTAATTTAAAAAATCGCTTCAATTATTTAAAAGACTCATTCTTCAAAGGTCATGCCAGCGGCTGCACTTTTGTGCAAGGCTGCCTTGATCTATATAATAATAATAATAATAATAATAATAATAATAATTTATTTCTAAGAATATGGTACATTGAGATCTTTATGTTATTTCACTTGTTCAAACATATTCTACCATACCCTGGTGTAGAAATATTAAATTTTATAATAATAATATTTAAGATTTACAATAGTAATGTCAAATATGTCACTCATGCAATCAATTAATTATTTATTTCTATTACGTTTTACAATAATAATTTAAATTTTACGATAATAATATCAAATATATCACGCATGCAATCAATAATTATTTATTTTATTAGTCATTTATTTGTTTTACATCAGTCAAATGTCCTTAAAATTAAATTTGCTATCCATATATTCCCTCACTGAATAAAAACACTTATCTACTAAGAAATTAAATATGCTGAATTTAAATTTATTCATAGGTAGCGCTCGCACACCAACTGGCAGTTTATTATATATTTTTATAGCCATACAATATGCATTTGAGGAATATAGATGTATTCTTTGCTGGGGCACTAAAATTTTATAAGGATCTCTACTATTTGTCTTTTTCAATATGTCATCATGTAGCGGAAACATTTGTGGATATTTCTTCACAAATAGGCACATTTCATAAATATAAAGGCAAGGAAATGGCAGAATTCTTAGTTTTTTGAAGATTGGTTTGCAGTGTTCTCGGTATCCGGCTCCATACAGAGCTCTAACACACTTCTTCTGTGCCAGAAGTACACTCTCTACTTCTACCGAGTTACCCCATACAACGATACCATATCGTAGCACTGATGAGATGTATCCATGATACGCTGACAGAGCTGTCTCTCTGGAAGCTATCTGTCTCAATTTCCTTAGAGCGAATACAAACTTGTCCACTTTTGCACATACATTTCCAACATGTTCTTTCCAATTTAAATACTTATCTATTGTTATTCCAAGAAACAGAGTTGAGTTGACAGGTTTAATAAATGTATTGTTAATATTGATATTTGGTGAAGCGCATTTAGAATTATATGTTTCAAACTTAATTATTTTAGTTTTATCGACATTAATCTGTAAGTTGTTGTTTTGTAGCCATTGTATTGCCCTATTTAACTCCTGATTAGTTTCAGTTTCTATGTCAGATTTATTTTTACACTTAATCATAAGTGTCGTGTCATCAGCAAAGAGTATACAGTCATGCATAATATTCTTGCTGAAGTCATTTATGTAAATGAGAAACAGTAAGGGCCCCAATACACTCCCTTGAGGAACACCGCAACTATTTATTTTTAATGTTGATGTAAAAGTTACCTCTGTGTTTTTTACTATTTTTGTTATCATAGTGCACTGTTGACGATTTGAGAGATAACTTTCCAACCAATTATAAGCGTTACCTCTTATTCCGTATCTCTCCAGTTTGTTTAGTAGGCGGTTGTGTGGGACGAAGTCAAATGCTTTGCTCATATCTAAAAAGGTAGATAGCACTGACATCTTCTTGTCTAGAGCTTCAGTGACTTGTTTTACAAGCGAAAAACAGGCTAATGCTGTAGAGCTGTTTTTTCTGAATCCAAATTGATTTTCTACTAGTATTTTATTCGTCGTCAAGAAATTATTAAGTTTTTGATACATGGCTTTTTCAAAAATCTTTGAGAAAATGGGTATTAGGGTTATTGGCCTATAATTACTAATGATTGTGGGGTCTCCCTTTTTAAATAGTGGTTTTATGATTGATAATTTCAATTTAGTTGGAAAAATTCCATCTTCAAACGATTTATTAATTAGGTGGCTCATGGGCATGGCTATACTTTTTGCATTATGTTTGATTAATTTCGTAGTTATTTCGTCATATCCCGTAGCATTTGTGTCGTTTAGTGACCGTATTATTTTTATGACGTCGTCCTGACTTACCGGAGTTATGAACATACTTTGCAATTCATTACTTAAATTTATGTCATTTATTTTACTATAATTTGATTTATTAGTTAATTCTATATAATAATTATTAAAATATTCACAAATGTCACTAGGTTTATTAATTATTTTGTCATTTATTTTCAATTCTTTAATATCCTGATTACTATTATTTGTATTCATATTATTCTTGATAACAGTCCATGTCGCCTGGCATTTATTCTTAGCAGTACTTATAAATCTATTATTATTTATACTTTGAGATTTTTGAATGCATTTTTTCAATATTTTAGTGTAGGTTGTATATTTACTTTTTTGAAATGTCTTGTTTGTCGCTTCATTTTGATATTTGTAGTATAATAATCTCTTTTTTCTGCAAGATGTTTTGAGTCCTTTACTTATCCACGAGTTCTTAACTTTTTTATGACCTTTTTTATAACGAACCAAAGGAAAACATAGTTTGAACATAAGCGTGAACAAATCGTGAAAGATATTAAAAGATTGGTCACAGTCCCTTTCTTCATAAATTTCTGTGAATGATAATGCCGATATACACTGTCTGAATTTATTCATATTATACCAACAGAAGTTTCGTCTTGTTTGATACCAACACGTGTGTTTAGAGTTCTTAATACTTGCATCTGTATAAAACATTAGAGATTGACCTGTATCGTGGTCTGATAGGTTTAGGGTATGCGTACCGGCCACTACATCTGCAACTAGAATATTCGAAGCTATTTGATCTATACTCGTAGCTTTTCTTGTGGGAGTATTGATATGTGTCAGTATGTTATAATTTCGTAAAATAGACAACAATTTTTTTGTGTCTGCATTTATGTTTAAAACATCGATATTCCAATCTCCACACAGTATAATATATTTCTTAATGTTATGCGTTATAATACTTAATAATTTTTCAAGCCTCGTAAAGAACACATCAATGTCTGAACCTGGGATTCTGTAGATACAAACGATTATAAGATTATAGTCAGTTACCTCAATGCCACAGCATTCGAATTCATTGGTAAGAGCTATTTGTCCAATTGATGGTAATGTTTTAAATTCTAGATCGCGTTTAATCAATATACATGAACCGCCTCTTTTTTTATCCCGTCTAGAATAATAAGCAACTAATTTATAATTTGATAATATAAGACTGTTTTCATGACCTGACTGTACAAATGTTTCAGTGAGACATATAAAGTCTATAGGGCCAATTTTATCGATTAGATTAGTGATCGTAACTTCAAAAACCCCTAATTTATTGAGTATCCCTGCAATATTTTGATGAAATAGTGTTAACCTTTTCCTATTTTCTAATCTAATTTCGTCGCATGCCTCCTTATTCACGAAAAAAACCAATAGTAGATTCCGCTTGGTTATCAAGCATAGAGGATCGATTTAGTGTTGTTGTAATACTTTGCTCATTCTGATTTGCACTAATTTTATCCCTGTGCATTATAGGGAAATAGAATGGTATAGTACCTTTCTTTGCTACTCCCTTGATTCTCTTATTTGATTCAAGAGGTAACATGTTTTTTTTTGCTACCCTTACACTTTTAAGCACTTTTTCATTACAATAATTTATGTAGTTGATCCGATACTCAGTTCTCAGAATTTCTTTGAGTAATAATCTAGAATTAAGTAATGGATTAATCTTGTAGCCACTATCAACAAATTCTACATGTTTTAAATTACTGGAAATTAATTTTAGGATCTGGTTAATATTTCTTACATTCATATATCTATTAATGTGTACATTACCAAGTAAAACGTTCGTATGTGACATATTATATAAGGTATAGTACATAAAAGACTGCATCAAAAGTGGATTCTCGTCACAAGAGCCGGTTATTATAATTACAAAGTCATTTTCATTAAAATTTTTAGTCAATGATAAACAAGATTTTAATATTTCATTTGTAGGAGCATTAGGCTTAATAATTGTCAAAATTGAATACTTATTCCCTAAACTATTCTGTAGTATATTGCCTAGACCTCTTCCTTCTTCACCAGCAAGAATTAGTACGTTTTTCTTCACCATATTTTGTTGCAGTTGTTCGTTATATTTCAGGGTAGATTTCTTACTAGGACTGATAGAGGCAGATGACACAATGTTACTGTCTTTCACCTCGCACTTAGGTGTGCGGTTGTTATTAAAATGAGTAGATTGTTTTGGTGTACAATCCGTTTTTGTAGGGGTCTTATTTGTCTCAGTCACTTTAGTCAAATCATCAATAGTTTTTTTAAGACCTGTATTTTCTATACTCAAATTGTCAATTTTTAATTGTGCCGATTCCAATTGTAAATTTAGGTGTTTCATCTGTAATTTTAGTCGGTTTATTACTTCTTGACTATCCTCTTCGTCTGATATGTCGTGACAGCTATTGTCGTTAGTGTTGGGAGCTATCTCGTTATTATTCGATAAGTATGAGTCATCGTCGTCACTTTTCGTTTCGGAATATTGTTTATGTCGTCGTTGTGTTATATTTCCGAAGAAATTCATCTTTTTATTTTATAATAATTATGTCTCACAAAGTTATTCGCACAAAAAGAGCAAACAAAGCGGGGATCGAACTGCCGTCCTCTTGTGCAAGAGGCAACGCACTCAGCCTCGAGACCAAACGATCATTAAGATAAGTTCTTAAATTTGGTATTCGCTTAGTAAGGAGATATTTTTACTATCAATAGTTTCGTATTATCTCCGTTTTTAATAGGTACCTCCTTTGTACATAAAATAATCCAACAAAATGACTCACTGGTTGGTTCGGTTGCTTGAATGTTTACTTATAATTGAATTCCTTAATATATTTGGACATTTACACTATTGTCTGGTGTTTTGTATAACCTACGTCGTTTAATGTTTGTTATTGTTTATTTTATTTAACACAAGTAATTATATATTAACACAAGTTAGACATTTTCACGATTTCACTGGCACAATATTATAACAAGTTCTTTTTCACAATTGGATGGTTTATTTGTTCTGCAAATGATATCCCTTATAATTTGTATGTTTATGAATGTATATATTACTTCTTTTCGAACTTTTTGTTGTTATAACTATTTTTTTAAAACAAAATTACGCGGAGTCAATCTTATCGTGCGGACGGGTGACGCACATGATATTATAAATATATATATTTACAAGGTATTACATTGCCATTATAAGGTCACAATGTAGATAGATAAATCACTCATGTGATCATGATAGAAGCCGAATGAGGAACTTCAAATCTGAATGCGTTTTTCAACGACCACACTTGCAATATTCGGAATATTCGACAATTGTGTCACATTCTTTTATTACGCAATGTACGTGTCCGCTGTGTAATAGGAGAATGAAAACAACTTACGGTCGGTACGGTACGGTACGGAGGGTTACGGGAGGACGGCGGTATTTCCGCTCAATTGAGCAGTCCGACTGGGGAAGTACCTCCGCCCTACATAATACCGCGGTTATAATAACTTCTTGTTGTTTTCCCGGCGGTGAGTAGGGTAGCCAGAGCTCACTAGAGAGCTTTTGTGCTGTCAGTGGGATGACCAAAGGTTTGTCCTTCTTTGTCCTCTACACTGACGGCATAAAATCTCTGTTCTTACAGGGTCGGCAGCACGGATGTGACTTCACTGGTGTTACACACGTTCATAGGTCATGGTAACCACTTTCCATCAGGTGGGCCGTGTGCTTGTCTGCCACCTAAGTTGTATAAAAAATAAAAAAAACTCAAAACAGAGTCCTGCTATGTATGAATACTGTCAATAAAAACTATTCTATTCAGTTTGTGCGTACGTCTTTCATCAATATTTTTTTTTATATTCCTTCTTTTTCTTGCGTGTGTGTGCGTGCATATATTGCATGTGTGCGTGTGTGTTTGTGTGTGTTTTTTTGTGTGAAGGGTACATTAGTAGGGAGCGTTCCAAAATTTAATTAACAATTTAAAAAACACTCGTCGCAAAAGACCATTTCGTAAAATATTTTTTCCAGAACATGGTAGCTCAGTTCTCCTTGGAGTAAATACAGTCATCTTGGGTAATAACCCAAGATGACTGTATTTCACAAGAGGGACTGGTCGCGGATTCACAACCCATCCTGAGAGCAAATACTCGTAAAAATCAGTCCAAAATTCTCAGTCTCTCAAATGGCAAAAATGATTATAATGATTGATAGCTGTCTCACTGGTATTCTTTCTCAAAAATTGTGTTACGAGAATAGGTACCACATATTTTTAAAATTGTGAACTGAATATTGAATATTTTTTTATGACGACAGCTATCAGGATTGGTAAGGATTCTGGCTTTTTCCGAATGAACGTTTTGGAAAAAATAGCTTAAAAATTGTTTTAAAATATCATTAATGTATTTCGCAAAATTAAGTCAATAGTGATATTTAAACTAGGAACAAGGTCTTAAATAATCTCTATACCAAACAATAAACACCCAACTTGTTTACAAGTTGTTACGTGGCAATAGACGTCATCCACGTCAGGACACGTCATTCATGACGAGGACAAATTATGCGTATCACGTGACGCCAATGTCAGATGATAGTGAGGTATTTTACGTCACAACAACTTTGGTAGGGTTGACTAAGCATTTTTTCTTCTCAATATTTTTTTTGGTGAGTGCATCACAGTCTAGTTCCGTTATGGAACTCTTGAATTTTTTTTCTCCCAGTAATTCCATGGCTATATACTCAAGACTTTGGGCATGGCTTATTTATTTCATAAACTGGATCTTCTTCAGGATCTAGACAATTTTGAAGTTCGAGAGTCTTTTATTTGTGCCGAAATCCTCTCTTATAGCCCCTGACAATTTTGACGTTCTAGTCCTTTATTCGTTCTGAAATCCTCTCTTATAGCCCCTAACAATTTTGACGTTCGAGAGTCTTTTACTCGTGCTGAAATCCTCTCTCATAGCCCCTTTCATCTTATCTAGGGTCATTAGTTGTAAGAGATTGACAGGGTATGTACCCTGACTCATAAACATCTCCGGTTTTCAATATGGGAATCACGGTATCAGCAATTTGCCCCTGCAGCCTGCAGCCTGCTTCTGCTAGACCTGTCGGCTTCACCTATCACCTCCATGATTATAGAGGACAGAGGTCATCAAATAACTCCGACTTCGCACTCCCGAACTATACGGTTAGGAACCCCATCAAAGTCAATATAATCATAATTTAAGCTTGTACTTATCGTTACCTTAGTAACTAAAAATAATAGTTTTGTCTGATAATCTGTAGGACGCGCTTTCCAAGTTCAAATACCAGTCTCTCATAAAGGGTTGAAATGTTACTTAATACGAAGTTTTTTTATTCAATTTAGGTGGCAGACAAGCATACTGCCCACCTGATGGAAAATGGTTACCTTTACCAATGGACGTATGTAACACCAAGGACGTTAATCGCGCTGCCGACCCTGTAGAAACCTCCTAATGCCCCTCTTGAAGAACCTCTATTTGTAAGCACTAGGGAAAACCGCAGCAGGGAGTTCATTCCACAGTTTGTGCGTGCGTGAGATGAAGTTTATTTCATAACCTACAGTATGCACCGTGTGAGTCTTAGGTCGCAATGTGTGAAGATGAATTCCCGGTCTGATGGAATATAGCAGGGAGCATCATGTCAATTAATTCATGAGAGCACAAACCATTGTTAGTCCGTCCTAAGGCTGAGAGGTTCTATATCGCCTGCGAGTATGGGATTGTCGACCAGTCTCAATGCCCGTCTTTACACTTTGTTGAAGGGGTCAAGCTGGTATGTAGGCGCTCCGGCAAAAAGGTGACAGCTGTGCCTTATAAAGAAGGAGTCGCTACTTCGTAGTGAATTACTGTTTCACCCTGTTGAGCACTCCGAGTTTTTTAAATGCCAACTTAACTTTGTCCTCTAAATGACGGAAGTACTGGACAACGCTGAAGATATTGACAGCGAGGAACCCGATACTCGAGGGAATGGTAATCAGTGTACCCTGGAACTACAGCGCTACAATAAATGGGGTTTTCTTAGCGGTGAAAACACATACTTGTGTGTAATATCATTGTGGTAGGGTATAAATTAATATATTATTCAAAAATGCATCTTTTACAATAACATTTTGAGAATACGTGTTTTGTAGTTCGAAAATACAAAAACTTTAAATCTATAACTTCACTAATGATCAAGAAAAAATATGTAAAAAATTGCGAAGAGTTTGTAAGAAAAATGTTTGTGAACAAGTTTCGTCACTTGGGATAAGAACTACTTCATTATTCTGAGTTAGTTAACTTTGTAACTTCTTTTTTCTTTGCCAAGTTAAAACCCGTAAGTATTATCTTCATAAATGTATGTAAATCTTCTTCGCACCTGTTGGTTGCAGTGTAAATTTAAGAACGACTAGGCAGGTACAAGGTGCAACAGCTAAAATAGCAACTTGATCATCTAAACTCCACTATCATCGTTACAATATGGCTCTCGTTAGCATTCAATGTGAAAGTCAAAAGTACAAATCCGTTTATTCTTAATTCTTAATTCTTTATTGCACACAAACAGTACAGAGGTCAAACACAAAATAAATATATCAGAAATATGTACAAAGGCGAGCTTAACTCAGTATGAGTTCTCTACCAGCAAACCTTTGAGTAGCAGAGAAGCAGTTAAACTAATAAAGGGACGTGAAGTGTACATTAATTTTCAGATAAAAGAAGGGTACCTAAACAGGTACATATATATACACATAAACATACATACACAGCATACATATTACACCTACATACATACAAATAATATATTACATACATACAAATAAACACACATACATAAACACAATACATACATATAGACACATAAATATATTCAAACTACATTACTGTGATAGGAAATGTTCCCTTGTTCTTCTCCTAAAGACGTCCAGGGTATTACTACCGCGAATGGTATGAGGTAGTGCGTTCCAAAGACGCACAGCCTGCACCGTGAACGATCCATCGTAGCAGCAAGAAGTGTGTGCAGGTGTGCGAAGCAGAAGAGAGGAAGAAAGACGACAGGGTTTGCCCCTGGGTACAAGATACTCAAAGCGTTCCCGCAAATAAGTTAGAGCATTAGGATTATGAAGTATGGTATAGAGAAGAGTTAGGATGTGAAGGTCACGGCGCTGTCGAATAGGGAGCCAGTTCAGTTTTTTGCGATATTGCGTGATATGGTCGTATTTGCGAAGGCCAAACACAAAGCGAATTCCTAAATTTTGCAGGCGCTCAAGTTTGTTCAGCAGTTCCTCCGATGCATCTAGAGAGCAGACATCAGCATAGTCTAAAACCGAGAGTAGAAGAGATTGTGCAAGAGTAATTTTATTCTGTATAAAACGGCACTTAAAAAACGGTAAAATACAGACTACCTGTTAGAAATGCTGCCGGACTTGAGAAGACTCCGGCAAGAAACTCAGCGAGTTTTTTTTTCACCACGCTCGGGACTACTTGAAACTCTTCCTTTTAGTAGTCTCATACGGTTTTTGTAGACTTGACTGCTGTATAACCTCCAGAGGAAAGCCTGCCCCATATCTTCAGCAGGTATAACAAAATGCATAGAGCATTGCCTTATTGTCATTCATTGCCGAAGTGAAGGCCTAGGATGCGACCGAGACTAATGCAAGTACATTAGTCACGGGCATATACTTGGTCTTCACTTCGGTATCCGGGATCTGCTTAAATTAATGTAACTTGATTTTTTCCGCTATATTGAGAACGATTGCCAAATGACCTCCCAGACTGAGTGGTAGTTAGTGAAAACCGGTTCAGTTCGCACATATAAGCCTCCGTGTTGTTCTAACGGCTATTAAGAGCCAGAACCGACTTTTAACGTGCCCTCCGCAGCATGAAATACCATTATTGATAACGACATACATATATCTGATCAAGCCTTTCCCTGGAGAGTTAGGCTTTTTTTTATATAGAACACGTCAATTAGACTTCGCCTTGCCTTATGGTAAGCTGAAGGCAAAGTCTCAGAAAAGAGGGCCACCAATACTTACACATACCGTGTGACAATGGTGACACTCAGCTTGACGGCTTCATCATATGCTTTTTCACGCCCCGCTTAAAGGACCCGGGACTGTAGGAAGAAGGAAACACGTGAGCTGGTAATGAATGAACCCCTACATTTCATCAATCATTGTATTCGGCTCCACGTAGGGGGTGAGCTGTCTTCCAGGCACTATTATTGACTCGAAACACACATCTGAGGCGGAGTCTGGGCTATACATATATCTGTCTGATGTTAAACAGCTCTATTCCTTAGATGTTTTGTACGACACCGTATGGAAAGAGATGGGGTGGTACAAATTCTACTCTGCCGGTAACGTCATTAATTGGTAATTCTTAACTTTGTTTAAATTACTGCAGTCTTAATTACGCCTAGCTAAGCTAATTTTTCGCGCAAAAATAGATTGTTTTAAAGCGACGCAATTTTGTGGCCGCAATCAGTATTCATGACAGACGTCGTAATTGCCGCCTGTCGTTGTCACCGAGCAAGACAATGGATGCTGCGATGTAATAAATTCCTCTGTTGCTTTTGTGAAGGCCAAGCTATGAATGATGTTATAATTTTATAATTTTGAGACGACAATTTTCTTGACTTTCTCTTTATAAAGAATATTAGCAACCGTAATTACTAATATTCCCTCTAACCCCACCAACTAAGCTGGAATTAGGTTCCCGTTGTTAGTCAGGATTCGAACCCAGGACCTCTCGGTCATGAGGCTGATTCCTTAACCTACAAGGTACCGTCGATGTAAGCCGCGTGATTCCCGGCAGAGTACAATTTGGGCCACCCCATTTCTTTCCATGCGGTGTCGCACAATGCGACTAAGGGAAAGGGCTGTTTAACATCAGACAGATATATACAGATCAGATTCAGGCACAGATGGAAGGCTCAAGTCAACAATAGTGCCCGGGATTCCTTTTTTTTTTGTACGTGCGCAAAATCCCCTCAGATACCTCCCCACCGGAGCCGGTGGGAGAGGTTATGTCGGACTCGAACCGACTAAAACGCACGCCGCCTGTGGGTCGTTTTGGTTGCCAAAGGTGAGATTGACAGGCATATCCCTCGCACCCCGGCCGACCCAGGGCCATCCCTCACGATCTGGCCCTGCCCGGGATACCTTTTACGGGAGACCGAATACAATGATTGGTGAAATATGAATGTTAACTTACCTCTACCTAACCCTCCGGTGATAAAAGTGTGATTGTACGTAATTTTCTTGGCTTTAATACATTTTAAGGGCATACATACATATAATCATACATATAATCACGCCTTTATCCCCAAAGGGTTAGGCGTAGGTGAATTAACACCCACATTTCACCTATCATTGTATTCGTTCCCACGTAATAGGTGATGAGCCTGTTGCCGTTTTCCGAGCACTATTGCTGACTCGAGCCATGCATTTGAGGCAGAGTCTGGGCTGTATATATCTGTCTGATGTAACAGCCCTATCCCTTAGTCGCCTTTTACCACACTGAGTGGAAAGAAATGGGGCGGTCCAATTTCTACTTTGCCGGTAACCACGCGACTAAGTAGACTTTAAAGACATCTCTTTTTTGAGCCTTTACCTTCAGCTTAACGTCAGGTAAGGCGAACTCTTTTTTTTTTTTGCGTGCGCAAAATCCCTACGGATACCTCCCCACCGGAGCCGGTGGAGGAGGTTATGTCGGACTCGAACCGACTAAAACGCACGCCGCCTGTGGGTCGCTTTGGTTGCCGAAGGTAAGGTTGACAGGCATATCCCTCGCACCCCGGCCGACCCAGGGCCATCTCTCACGATCTGGCCCTCTTCGGTAAGGTGAACTCTAATTGATATATAAAAGACCATAAGAAAGAAAATCTTGTGTTTTCAATAATGCATATAAATATGGTTAACAAGTTTCCGATACGTACACGTTGAACGTGATGGCCAGGATTCAATCCACTCTCCACCAATCCTTTAACTACGAGAGTACAGTCAGTATCAGTTCCATGTTGATAAGCACACTACTCAAAATTATTTTAATGCCCTGGTTTCCTCCCTGTTGACTGATAGATAGATAATTCTTTATTGTACAGCAACAGATTTACTGTAGGACAAGTAGGTAGCATGTATACAGTTCAATGTACAACGGGCGGCCTTATTGCTGAAGCGATTTAGATATTTGGTACATACCTTTAGTTTGGAGGATAATACAATTGTAATTGCTCTTAATACCTCGGTATTAACCTTATTTTGAAGCATTGTCGTCAAGATGGATTTGATGCTGACTATAAGATCCAATGTTTTAATTTTGCGTAATAAATCGCAACATCTTCTGATGGATTACATTCATGGGATCTAATACCCTGCTTTCTCTTACGGCGTATCTAATACTGTACGTACTATCAGTATTAGATAGATGTTCCTGTTATTTTTATGATCTTCGACAGATAACTTCTATTGTATGCATCAATAGTGCGATACACAAGCATTCAACTGATGCCTAGCTTTTGTGGCTCTTGAAGATAACTGACAGCTCAATTACCGCTTTGTGCAACGCAATCTCTGCAGTTCAATATTCTTTCGCACCCTCTCCATAATGCAATTTAACAGTCACGCTGAAATATAGTGTGAAATGATGGGCGATTCGATTGAGTAGGAAACTCAATCGACTCGCCCATCATTTCACTATGAACGAGTTATAACATAGCAAACTTCAATTTAGGAATGAATCAAAATATTTTACGTAATAATGTATGAAATTTACACGAACCTACTTCATCCCATGCCATTCAGCAGGATGAGTCACCCCGTGTCTATGGCTGCTGAAAAGTAGCCGAAACGTTGGGCTCAATAAAAATATTACTAAATAAATCATGATAGAATCCATTTTTTATTTCAATGTTTTTCATAATTACGACGAATGAGTGTAACGCCCCTGGTGTTCCAAACATAGGCCACGATAACCACTTCCCATCAGGTGGGCCCCCTATGTGTCTGCCACCTATGTGGTATAAAAAAGTGGTTACCGTGGTCTATAGACATGTGCAACACCAGAGGCGTTACACTTGCGCTGCCGCCTCGAAGAAACATTCTAATGCTTCTAATGAACCGCTACGCAGGAGGCGCTGGTTCGATCCCCGCTCAGTGCAAATATTTGTATGCATGAATATGGATATTTGCATTGGTCTGAGTGTTTTTATGTATAACATGTATTTATTTACCAAAAAAAGTAATAAAGTATGTTTATCCGTATTCTAGATTTTATAACAAAAGCTTGTTAAGCTATGCTTACCATGGGTCTAGATAGCGTTGTGTGGAATGTTGTAGAAAAATAAATTTATGTCTCTTAATATCTCCTCTTGAAGAACTCCATCTTGTAGGTGCTTGGGAAAACCGCAGCAAGGAGTTCATTCCACAGCATGAGTGTGCGTGCGATGAAGTTTTTTTCGTACCGCACAGTGCGCAGCGTCTCAGGTCACAATGTGTGAGGACGAATTTTCTGCCTATGGCGAGTGGTGCGATGATAAAACGGCGTGTCGGTAGAGCGCTCGATTTAGTTGAGAGGTTCTTCGATTCCTCAGTATAAATATTTATATGCACTTATATCTATGTTTAATCTGCATTGATGTGATTGTGTTTATAAATAATTATATCATCCCTTTGAGCCTTTATATTTAGTCTTCAAATAATGTATGGAAAATCGCCAGATTTGTTGACATTTATGATCACTGCTTAAGTAGTAGCATGAATCATCGTGCTACTACCTAAGGGACATCATCATGCTACTACTTCCGTTTATCGATGAAGGATTAATGGAATATTCAATAGAATTTTTTTTTTTAAATTCTAACAAGTAGTTTCTGAGATTAGCGCGTTCAAACAAATAAACAAAGAAACAAACTCTTCAGCTTTATAATACTTGTATAGATAATTAGTAGCAGGATTTTTTGCCCTCCTCACCTGATATATTTACAGGAAGTAAATAAATTGGGACACATATCTTAGACCTACATCGCGAGACAAACGGGGCCCTAGCGCGCGCGAAGACAAGCGCACGGCCAACCTGATGGAAAGTAGTTACCGTGGCCTATGGACGTGTGTAACACCAGAGAAGCCACACTCGCGCTGCCGACCCAGTGTAGAGGACAAAGCAGGACAAGCCTTTAGTCATCCCAATGACAGCACAAATTCTCCAGTGAGCTCTGGCTACCCTACTCACCGCTGGGAACACAACACACAATTATTTTGTAATAATCTTTGATTGATAAATTTGAGCTGGTTCACTGATGTAGCACCACTGCTATCCTCACAAGACACCTTAGAAACGTTTACTGCGCGTATAAAGCACAATTTAGGTTCAAGATATGTGTCCCAGGCACTATCCAAATTTGTTTACCCGAATTTCAGAAACAACAACACAAGCTATGCCTACTTTTCAAAGGAGGTAGGACACGACGGTATTTCCGTCCAATTGAGCAGTCCGACTGGGGAAGTACCTGAGCCAGAATCACGCGGCCATAATAACCTCGCATTGTGTTCCTGGCGGTAAGTAGAGCCAGAGCTCACTGGAGAGTTTTTGTACGATCAATGGGAAGACCAAAATCTAGTCCAGCTTTGTCTTTTACACTGACGGCACAGAAACTCTTGTGCTTATAAGGTTGGCAGCGCGAGTGCGACTCCCTTGGTGTTGCATATGTCCATAGGCCACGGTAACCACTTTCCATCGGGTAGGTCGGGTGCTTGTGGTATAAAAAAATACTTTGGTATTATAACATAATGCTATCTAGACCCAACAATATTCTACATAATGACTATGTAGAATATCGTTGAATATTTATGTATCATAACCTTAAATGCAAATTGTACTCTATTGTACATTTCCATTATTTAAATTCGATGTACATTTTAGAGCACAATTGTGACTTCGGACCGAAAAGCCTGACACCTAATTTAGCAGCTGTCAAAACCACAATCATTTATTTCGAAGCGGTAATGTTTCAAACACTAGTAGGTATAATATTGAAGTGATAACGTTGATCTAGATGAGCTATTTTTGGTAAGAGAAATATTGCAGAGAAGTAAGTTACCACAGTCGGGTTGTACTGTATTTGTTCTGACTCAATATCTTACATACAAAATATAATTTTCAAATCAAATCAAATCAAATAATTTATTTGCATAACACAGGTTACAAAAAGTTAGTAAAAAATACATTTTAATTAAATGTATAGGTCCGCTGTATTACAACCTCTTCAAGGTGTGCAAATATTTGATATTGTCTATACATGCAACATTTCAATTAGAGAGCATTCATAATATTTTAATTGCATTAATTAGTTAATGAGTTAACATAACATAACATAAACTCACGCCTATATCCCCGAAGGGGTAGGCAGAGGTGCTAGCACCCACATTTCGCCAGTTTATGTTTAGGTCCCAATGTAATAGGTGGCGAGCCTATTGCCATTAACCGGGCACTTATAAACCTGCGATAAATACACACATAACTTCGAAAAGCATCGAAAAGTCATTGGTGTGTGCCATGGTAAAACCTGGGATCGAACCGAGACCTCGTCTCAGCAGACCATTACCCATACCACTAGGCTACCGCGGTAGTTATTGAGTTAATGTCAGAAAATTAAATAATGTCAAAAGGAAATAAGGAGATTGTTATAATTATGGTGAATGTCAACTAGGTCTATTAAAATAATAATATCAATTAGTATATTATGTCATATGCTCATGTCAAAGAATATTTCTTATATATTAGAGTTTCAACTATTTGTGGAGTGAAAGTGGCGCTTGTAATCACGTACAGTGGATCGAACTAACTTGCATTACTCTGACAATGGTAGAGCACTTGATTGCTTAACTTAAAAGTACTTAAAACATACATACATACACATAATCACGCCTTTATCCCTGGAGGGTTAGGCAGAGGTGAATTAACACCTACATTTCACGAATAATTGTATCCGGTCCCACGTAATAGGGGGAGAGCCTAATGCCGTATTCCGGGCACTATTGTTGATTCGAGCCAAGCATCTGAGGCTGAGTCTGGGCTGTATATATCTGTCTGATGGTAAATAGTATCTATCCCTCAGTCGACTTGTACGACAACGCATGGGAAGAGATGGGGTGGCCCTAATTCTACTCTGCGGAAACCACGCGGCCATACATTATTATTAAATTTTTACTAGCTAACCCGTTTCAGCTTCACCTGTGGCATGTTTTGAAAATTCACATCACCCCTTTGAGATATATTTTTTTAAGTCTCCAAATAACGTATGGAAAATTTACAGATTTGATGGTATTTATGATGATAACTCTGCTCCCTTAAATAGTAGCGTCATGATATATAGCCTAAAACCTTTATCGATAAACGGTCTATTCAATACAATAATAATTTTACAATTCGAACGAGTAGTTCCTGAGATTAGCGCGTTCAATCAAAAATAAACTTCAGTTTTATAATATTAGTATAGATAATTACTTTGTAAAAATCATATTCCTGCCTGCCACAGAAATATATTAAGTTTGCAACTTTGTCAGAAATTCCTTAGAACTTAAAAGTTCTGGGTTCTGTATATGTGGCAGACAAATTGTCTCTTGAAGCCTTGAATAATAGTAGTCTTCACACTTTAGATTTTAATTACAATAAAAGTGGAATAACGTGATATGATCAACGACAATCTATTAATTACATACTATGTAAATTCGACTTATCTGTGTATGGCGAAGTTTTGAAAAGCATGTTTTTTTGAAGTTATGTGTGTATTTACCGTAGGTTTATAAGGGCCCGGTTAATGGCAAAAGGCTCACCACCTATGACATTGGGACCTAAACATATACTGGCGAAATGTGGGCGCTAGCACCTCTGCCTACCCTTTCGGGGATATAGGCGTGAGTTTATGTTATGTTATGTTATGAAGTTTTGTATCTATGCTGGTACTCAAACACACCGGAACGACTAAGCTGATCTTGATTAAATTTGACGCAGAGATTTATCCTGAGCATATGTTTTAATAATCATATAGCATCAATAATTAAAAACCAATAAAAAAACTAAATCCCAATTGCTGAAAAAGTTTTAAACCAGAAAATATCTAGGATAGATATTTCCTAGTTCAAAACTTTTTCAGTAGTCGGGTTTTAATTTTAAACATATTTTTTATTTAAATTATTTTGGGTCAAGCAATAGGTATAATTTATATAAATTTGAAATGTGCTAATTAAGTCCTTTCAGTATTACCAAACAAGACATATTTAACTCAAATTTATTTTTTTAAATAGTACTTTATGACCAATAGAGGGCGCCACATTAGATTCAGAGATACGTTATAAAGCCTATAACCAGTGGACTACTAAGATGCCTTTAACGATACCTCATTGGTCCAGTTCTGATTAATGGTTGAAGAGCTATGAGGGAACAGATGAACCTACATACATCCATACATACATAACCTATCAAAATCATAACCCTCCTTTTGCTTCATCGTAGTCGGGTAAAATAGATAAAGCCACGGTGAATTGATACTAGATCCACCAAATATATAATAGTACCACGTAGAAAATAAAGTACTGAGTACTGCTAGAGCTATAAAGCCTTTAATTTAATAGCCACTTAAAACTATATAAGTGAGTACATATCAATAAATGATTTACTTTCTACGTTTACCCATTCCTTTAACTTTAACTTTAACGATATGAAATATAGAAGCATTCCATTAAATATTGACATACTTGCTTTTCACTCCGTGTGTGACTGAGTGAATTTCTGAATTATTTAACTGGAGTCTACCTATATCTGTAAGGATTTTTATGGCCACTCTCATTGCCTTTAATTTTGATATATGTATAAATCGTAAATTGTTAAATAATTTTGTTTGTACTTGTGATAATAGTTGAGTCAAGCGAAAGAAACAGATTTTTTTTTATACCACTTAGGTGGCAGACAAGCGCACGGCCCACCTGATTGAAAGTGGTTACCGTGGCCTATGGACGTAATAATGCCGGAAATATAAGTATAAGGAAACCTAAGAAAAAGTAAAACGCAATAAGACTTAACGACACAGTGAGCTGATTGTGCTTAAATTAGAACACCGATAATTTATCGTACTTATTACGCGAGCCCACCGAATTTAGGTTTTAAATAACATGCGAGTGACCTTAAATTATTTTTAATGCATAAATTTAGTACGTACTTTTATAATAGATAACTTATACTTCAAGCTCTGTGACAGTTACCGTCTTTGGTCATCCCGCGACCATGGCAGCTAACGATTAACTGATAAATCGCAATAGAATTTGTTAAAAAGTTTTATGCCAAAAAAGGAAACATATTTATATAGTAGCCGCAGTAGCCTAGTAATGGACTGCTAAGACGAGGTCTCAGGTTCGATCCCAGGTTTTACTATGGCACACACCAATGACGTTTCGATGCTTTTCGAAGTTATGTGTGTATTTATCGCAGATTTATAATCACAATAAGGGCGGAATAACGTGATATGATCAACGACAGTCTATTAATTACATATTATGTAAATTCGTCTTATCTATGTATGGCGAAGTTTTGAAAAGCATGTTTTTTTGAAGTTATGTGTGTATTTATCGCAGGTTTATAAGTGCCCGGGTAATGGCAATAGGTTTGCCACCTATTACATTGTGACCTAAACATAAACTGACGAAATGTGGATGTTAGCACTTCTGCCCACCCCTTCGGGGGTATAGGCGTGAGTTTATGTTATGTTATGTAGGAAACCAATTTGTGAAGTGAGTGAATGGCCAGCTCGGTAAGGGGCGACCTTGACGTACATATGTTAATTAGATCAAGGACATTGTAAAAAAGGGCCGGATCAAGGGTATTCCCAACTGGCGAGCATTGTAGAAAGCTATTATGGAAGTGGAAGTAGTGATAAGATGCCAGAATCGTAGTAAGTGATAAGTAATAGTGCCTAATAATGGTAAAGACAAGGACAGATACATATTATCACACCGGTTATTTGACTGTACTTAAGTGAAATAATAGCAGAGTAGAGGAACCTCACATGCTTTCATTCTCGAATGAATCACTTAAGTCAAAACGCAATTTAAAAATAACGTCCTGAAGTTAAGCTCCCTTTTCAGATAATGGATGCACTTGCCCTTGTCTTTTCTAGCTACTTATACTAAAAGCCCGCTTAATTCATATGCTGTACCGTTTTAAAAATACATGCATACATACATATAATCACGCCTTTACATATGTGAATTAACACCCACATTTCACCAATCATTGAATTCGGTCCCACATAATAGGGGGTGAGCCTATTACCATCCATGTATATGTCTTAGTCGCCTTGTACGACACCGCATAGCAAAAGATAGGGTGGTCCAAATTCTACACTGCCAGGAACCACGCGGTTTTAAAAATATTACTTTCATTTTTCTTCACCTTCTTAACTTTTCAATCCACGTCGCAACTTTCAAACATCTTCTAATATACATATATCTTATTTTCTTCACTAGACGCTAGTCTGTCAAAACAAATAATAACTAACAGCATTGTTATTACATCCTTATTTTCTAGTTTGTCAACAAAACGTTCTCGAATCTTCTATTTATATAGTGACAGTTAGATGGCAGAAAGTGTCCACCCGCTAAGCTAAAAAGCTCTACACTTCGTGACTGGAAAATACTCCCGAGGAATGTACATTAGCCGTACAGAATTTGTACGCAGAACACGTACAAACGTCCCACTGTGTTGTGTTATAGAAATTGCGTTACCGTACACGTAAACAAACTATTTGTGTGTTTAGAAGTGGATTAAGTTAACTTTACAAAACATTGTTGAGTCTTAATGTGAATAGAGAGGGATTGACGATCATGCAACACTAACTTTTTTATTTATTTTCTTTTTTAGCATTGATTTAACTCATTTAAAACTTGTATACTTTTCCTTACTTATGCCTTTGGTGCTGCACACGTCCATAGGCCACGGTAGGTCTGCCAACAAAGTAGTACAAAAAAAAACATTTTACTTGTATCCTTCATTTACATCTTTTCTAATTTTATATTAGTTTTCTTCCTGTTTTATCCTTCTTCTTCTTTTTTCTTCTTGTTTGTTCTGCCACCTAGGTGGTATAAACCACCTAGGTGGCAGACAAGCACACGGCCCACCTGATGGAAAGTGGTTACCGTGGCCTTTGGACGTGTGTAACACGAGAGATGCCACACTCGAGCTGCCGACCCTGTAAACACAGAGTCTCTGTGCCGTCAGTGTAGAGGACAAAGCAGGACAAGCCTAGTCATCCTACTAACAGCACAAATTCTCCAGTGAGTTCTGGCTACCCTACTCACCGCTGGGAACACAACACGAAGTTATTATAACCACGGTATTCTGTAGGGTGGAGGTACTTCCTCAGTCGGACTGCTCATTTGGGCGGAAATACCGCCGTGTCCTACCCCCTATTAATATAGCAAACTATAATTAGTTAATCATAGTGTTAGAGAATTTGAACATTAATTTAAGCACACTTTTTTACACTGACGGCACAGAAAGTCTCAATGCTTGCAGGTTTGGCAGCGCGAGCGTGACTCTCTTGGCCTTGCACGCGTCCATAGGCGACGCTGACCACTTTGCATCAGGTCAAGAAAGAAAAACATTTCTATTCATTTATATAAATAATACAATGAGTATGTGTACAAAAAAAACATTCTCTCTTTCACTCTTATTTAATACACTTAGAAGTCAACAAAATCAATCGGGTTATATTATTTACTGCATGTATTAACATTTAGTCTACGTCACTAGTCTTTTAAAAAATAAGTGAACAAAAACAAAACACTAAGTTTTTCGTAAAACCCGAGTGAGATAACACCAGACTACGTAAATAAACTAGCATGAAAAATGATGCAAAAAGTTTGCGCGCCCATATTATTATTTACTTTATTTTAGAAGAAAAATTTCGTGCTGGATATTGTTTGCCTAGCCTTTTCATTTTCACTACGGCCCTAAAAAAGGCTAGAAAAATCTTTAGGCAGGTATAAAGCTTAAGTGGGAAACGGTGTGGAGTTTACGAAGCACGTTCAAGATTCTCTCGGTTATGAAGCGCGGTAAATACTTTTACGTTATATAAGAAAAGAGAAGTGCTTTTGGTTACGGCTTTCATTTAAGTAAACGGCTTGCCGAGATTCTAAAGATAATTTAATGGTATTAACGTACTTTAATGAGCATTTGTAAGGGGCGTTTGTAACTTTGGTTAGAGTGAAATATAGTGTACTTTTACACGCATTTGCTATCTTACCCACTGTGCTCTTGCACCTGCACCAAATAAATATCTGTGTAGGGCAATGAACAATAATGTGGCAATGGCCCAATTAACCGACAAAACTTAGTAAGAACCTGATATAAAATTTGCCATTAAGAAGAAGGGTTTTAAGCCTTTTTATACTACAAAGACTGATTTTGGGTGTCCCTGGTCTCCATGCACGCAACAGTATTTACGTGACTCAAGTCTCGATCAGATTGGTCGATGAATGAGCGTCTGTCACCTTAGCAGTAGCAGGCTGTGGCGACGGCGTGCGTTGCGCGTCTCCCCGTTTCCGGGAATGAGTTGAGGACTCTGTGGTCCCCACACCCGACGGGGGTCAGATCGAGAGAAACGGCCGAGGGCCAGCCGGGGTGCGAGGGATATGCCTGTCAACCTCACCTTCAGCAACCAACAATGACCCACAGCCACCGTGCGATTTAGTACGTTCGAGTCCGACGTAACCCCTCCTACCGGCACGGGCAGGGAGGTATCCGTAGGGATTTTTCGCACGTAAAATAAAGTCTTCATCAGATTCAAACCGATACACCCGCTGATTGACGGAGGTACTCTAACGCAAGCTTTCCTCTTGAGATTGTGGAGGTCTGACTGCAGTTACTCTAGTGAAAGCAACCAGCACTGGAGCCTGCATCATTTAAATTGGTAGCTGTAATAGAGTCCATGTAACTAGACCTATTATGAAATTCAACACTCGCCCCGATATTTTTATTTTTCAATACAATCTCGTCATCATAGATATTAATTTTCCCATTAACTATTCAGAAGCTCGTTAAGACAAGACTAGTGCTTACATAAAATCCTAATCTAGAACAAGATATTCAGCATAGTTATTTGTAATATAATATTCTGGTAGATATTGGAAAACGTTACGGTCTAGAACCGAGGGGTATTCGAGAGTATTTTTTGTACGTATGGGTCGTTATGGGTCCAAAGTATTATCTTACACTCGCTTCTAGAATAAGGATAAATATATACTATTATTATAAAGCGGAAGTGTTTTTGGCAGGCGTTTATCTCAGGAACTACACTAATACTAGTTCGAATTGAAAATTATTTTTTTATTGAATTGGAGGGAGTGGAGCAGTGATCATAAATATAACTCCTGCACATTTCCATTCATTATTTGAAGATTTCTTTGTTCTTTTATATAGAACACGTCAATTAGACTTCGCCTTGCCTGATGGTAAGCTGAAGGCAAAGACTCAGAAAAGAGTCACCATTACTTACACATACCATGTGAGAATGGTGACACTCAACTTGACGGCCCCATAGAAAAATTAAAGGGTGATATTATAAGGTTTCATAATATGCCGCGGGCGAAGCTGGGGCGGGTTAGCTAGTATGTGGATCGATGTGCTAGTTATTATTTTTGTAAGTACATATATGTTTCACATAAACAACAGTTCGAAGGCATTAGAAGGTTTTTATCGGGTCGGCAGCACGAGAGGGACGCCACTGGTGTTGCACACGTCCATAGGCACCACTGTCCATCAAGTGAGCCTTGTAAATACTTTTTACATTTTATACGAACTGTTTTCACTGCTATCGCAGTCCACAAAGTTCCATGCAGGTGGAATGCTTTTTAGGGTTCCGTACCTAAAAAGGAAAAAAAATAACCTTTATAGGATCACTTCGTTATATCTCCGTCTGTCTGCCTGTCAAGATCATTTTCTCAGTAATACTTGGGGGTATACATACTCAGGTCTATAACGTCTTGAAGTTGTGCAAAAATCAAACTTGTAAGTCAACCGAGTCAAAATAAATTACGGTTTTTATAGCTTATGTTACGGAACCTTCGGTGCGCGAATCCTACCCGTATTTGACCAGCTTTTTTTAAAACACATCTTATAGAGTGCTGGGTTATATAATACTTTATCACGTGGCTCGCCACCGTGAGCTGATCACTAGAATTGTTCAGCTGCCGTTGAATGTGACCCACCGGTTGATGCTCGGGAGCGAGATCCACCTCGGTACTCACAAAAGGACGGAAGGTATATCAATAGGAGCGCGTAGTGCTAGCTTCAAGCCACATTATTAGTTTTGATATCGGCCTGAGGTCAGCTGATATCTCGGGAGATACATGTGCTTAATAACGACGCAGATTTTATTTTTATACAACCAATAATTGATAAAAAATAAAGAGGAAGTTATCTTAATCCTCGTAAGTACAGAACCAAGTCCCCAGACCCAGACCAAAATCTCAATTTATCAAAGGACAAATTGAATGGACAATCTGCCAATCTGTCTATATAATATTTTCTGAGATCAGGTGGGTCGTGTGCTTGTCTGCCACCTAAGTTATATAGAAAAAAAAAACATCTTGACTTTTACGGAAATAACTCAAGACGAATCCCAATTTCAATTTCAAATGAAAAGTTATTATAGCAAAAGCTTTTGAAATCCATTCTTTTATGGTTTTCTTCAGTTTATTTGATCGTAATTCGTTTGAAAATGTTATGAAACATTCTGACAAATCCTCACTATCTGGGGCGAAAAGCTTAAAAATAATGCCCCATCTTTTAACTACATAGTTATATAGATGTGATATTGAAACATAAAGACGGACATAAAATCTTAAGATGGTCATACATAAAACTTTGCAGTACTCAAATCTTCGAATGATGTTGTGATTTTATGGATATTTTATGAAAATACTGTCTGTTGCTCTTTTTTGTATAAAAAATAACATAACGTGACATAACACAAACTCACGCCTAAATCTCCGAAGGGGTAGTCAGAGGTGCTAGCACCTACATTTTGCCAGTTTATGTGTAGGTCCCAACGTAATGGGTGGCGAGCCTATTGCCATTAACCGGGCACTTATAAACCTGCAATAAATACACACATAACTTAGAAAAGCATCGAAAAGTTATTGGTGTGTGCCATGGTAAAACCTGGGATCTAACCCGAATGGATGCGCCAATTTGATTTCACCTCGCCTGTTGGTAAGCTAAAGACAAAGTCTCAGGAAAGAGGGTCATCATTATAGACTAGTAGCATGTAACAATGATTTGTTTGCTTTCATCACCTGCATGGAATTCTCATCCCGTCCTCATAACACCTAAGAATCTATTACCTGGATAAAGAACCTATATATTATTCCAGGCTATCTCTGTACCATTCAGCCCGATCCATTCAACTGTTAGAGCATGATTTAATAACAATTTTTTTTTGTTTTTTTTTTTACATTGGACACGCCAACTTGACTTCAGCTCGCCTGATGGTAAGCTCAAGGCAAAGTCTAAATATCTTCATAGACTTTCACATCCATAATAACCTCGTGCGTTCTCGAGGATGAGTAGGGTAGCCAGAGCTCACTGAAGGATTTTTGTGCTGTCAGTGGAAAGACCAAAAGCTTATACTGCTTTGTATTTTACACACTGACGGCACAGAAACTCTCAATGCTTGCAGAGTTGGCAGCGCGAGTGTGACTCTCTTGGTTTTGCACGCGTCCGTTATATATCTTCTCTTAATTAAGTTACAATTTTGTCATCTTTATTCAGTTTAGGTACATAAAATATTCTATTATATTTTAAATGCAAAAGTGACTAAATCTGTCTGTCCTTCACACCTAAACCACTGAACCGATTTTGATGAAACTTGGTATAGGGATAGATTAGACCTTGAGAAATTATATAGGCTATGTTTTGTCGCGATAACCGACGTCCACGCGGGTGGAGCCACGGGCAACAGCTAGTTTATAATAACAGTATGATATATAATATAGTATTAGTAGTAGGATCTACTCCAGTGGAAAATTTTGAATTAGATCAAGCGGGATTCGAACCCGCGACCTTCCCTTACAGGGGGAATGCTCTACCACTGAGTCACCGAACACCTCACTTAAAATCATCCAAATATTTCTTTTATTTTATACCACTTAGGTGGCAGACAAGCACACGGCCCACCTGATGGGAAATGGATACCGTGGCCTATGGACGTATGCAACACCAGGGGCGTTACACTCGCGCTGCCGACCATGAAGAAAACTTTTAATGCCCCTTCTTGAAGAGCCCCATATCGTAGGCGCTTGGAAAAACCATAGCAGGGAGTTCATTCCACAGATTGAGTGTGCGTGGGATGAAGTTTCACTCATACCGCACAGTGCGCACCGTCTCAGGTCGCAATGTGTGAGGGTGAATTCTCTGCCTATAGCGAGTGGTGCGATAATTGAATATATATAAATATATATATATATATATATATCCGTCTTACGGAGACAGATGTTTATCTATCTGATCTACGGGCAGATGTTTCCTATTCATTCAATACTCCAGTGTAGTTCTAGAATACGGCCTGAATTTAGAACTGGCTTCAAGTCAAGATTGGTGACCGAGTATCATTTTAAAATACGAGTCTTAGATCTGTGTTTCGGAAATATAGTCCTGAATCTCTATTTTTATTGACAGATTTGACATATTTTCAAAGACAAAACTCGTATCTTTCAAGAATACGAGCCTCAGTGTACTCAGTGCTTTATCATGGCGTGTAGTTGACTGAAGTTGTCTAAAGGAAATGAACCCTAAACTGCTAACATGTTTGTATCACTACAAAGTGTAACTTTGTCACGTTCACTAACTTAAGCGTCTTGCAACAACTCTGACATAAAAGTGTATGAGGTTTTAAAGACCTTCGTATTTTATTTTGATTGTTGAGAAACTTGAGATTCTGTTTACTTGTACATTTTTAGAAACCCAGTTTTTATATCAGACAGCCTCTGTAGCGTGGCGATTGTAGTTCCCGCGCAGTGCAAATATTTTTAATGCAAATATAGGACACGTAAATTAGACTTCGCCTTGCCTGATCGTAAGCTGAAGGCTAAGTCTCAGAAAAGAGGGTCACCATTACTTACATTTATTATGTGACAATAGTGACACTCAGCTTGACGGCTTCGTCAAATAGTTTTACACGCCCCGCTTAAAAGAACCCGGTACTGTAGGAAGAAGGAAAGACGTGAGTTGGTAATGAATTCCAGGCCTTAATAGTGCGATAAAGAAAAGAGTCACTGAACTGCTTGGCATATATGAGTATTTGAGTATATCTATTCGTGTGGGTATTTCAAGTCACCATACAAATGTCTATGGCAGTCGTTACGGGTAATTTGAGTCCTAGAATGTCGAAAAACTCGTCTAACTGCAATGCAATTTTTATGGGAGGTAGGACACGGCGGTATTCCGCCCGATTGAGCAGTCCGACTGAGGAGGTACCTCCGCCCTACAGAATACCGCTGTGTTGTGTTCCCAGCGGTGAGCAGCCAGAGCTCACTGGAGAATTTGTGCTGTCAGTGGGATGACTAAAGGCTTGTCCTGCTTTATCCTCTACACTGACGGCACAGAAACTCTGTGCTTACAAGGTCGGCAGCGCGAGTGTGGCTTCTCTAGTGTTACACACGTCCATAGGCCACGGTAACCACTTTCCATCAGGTGGGCCGAGCGCTTGTCTGCCACCTAAGTGGTATAAAAAAAAATGCTTTGACGTCAATGGATCGTAGAGGATCCCGATGTCCGAGATGAAAGCTTCAAATGCGATCGGGATTAACACTTGGGTGAGGGAGTTATATAGCTAGATCTTCACAAACTAATATAGCTATACCATAATTGGGAATTTGATAACTATTAGAAAAATATATGATATGTGTATTGGATACGTAAATAATAACTATACAAAATGTATTTCACAAAAAGACGAATTTTAAATATTTTATTTTTAGAGATTAAAATTGAGATATTTTATCTGTATTTCAAGTGAGCCAAAACGCAGAAAATCTGTTGACAGTTCGCGTGACGTAACTATAAAAATTTTAGTTAACGTAACGGAAACTTTCGTTGGTTGGTCTCTTCGTAGATATTATTTAATAATATCACGCGCAGAATGTCACGTGACGACTATTATTCGCGCACTTTTTAAGCTAACATAATGAAAATATGTTTTTTCTAATTAATAAGGTTTTACGGAAAAGCAATAAATTACAAAAGGTATTAAATTAATTTCTACGTCTTTTTAGATAGGTTTTTTTATACCACTTAGGTGGCAGACAAGCACACGGCCCACCTGATGGGAAGTGGTTACCGTGGCCTATGGACGTATGCAACACCAGGGGTCTTACACTCGCACTGCCAACCATGAAGAAACCTTCTGATGTCCCTCTTGAAGATTTCCGAAATTTGTCAAATACTCAATTAACTAGCACCCCTCTCTTCATCACATCGCTTATCGCTGTCTAGTGTACCCTCAGGCTAACTGTCACAGATGCTCTAACATGAAAGGGGGGTGTGACCGAGTGATGACAGCGACCTCTCGCGACCGATTCGTGAACATAATTCAAAAGTTGATCGTGTGCCAAGTATGTCCAGTGTCCACTTATGCGCGTGATGTATTATGTCACAGTTAGGGTTGCCAAACCTGGAACACTTCTACAGCATTATTTTTAATTTACGAGGAGACTAAAAAGATTATCTGTTTAAACTGATAGACAGTCATTATGTGACACGAGAGGTTGAGACCCCCTGAAAATTTTTGAGACGCATATCAACCTTACCTGTGTGGCTCCCGATTAACCTATAAGTTTATGGCTTTTCTTCCATGGAGGAGGGCCTGACCTGTAGTTAGAAGTCAATATAACTCAATCCATAGAATATATCACAGATTATTGATACGAAAAACCGCGGTAGCCTAGTGGTATGGGTAATGGACTGCTGTGACGAGATCTCGGGTTCGATCCCAGGTTTTACCATGGCACACACCAATGACTTTTCGACGCTTTTCGAAGTTATGTGTGTATTTATCGCAGGTTTATAAGTGCCCGGTTGATGGCAATAGTCTCGCCACATATTACCTAAACATAAACTGGCGAAATGTGGATGCTAGCACCTCTGCCTACCCCTTCGAGGAATATAGGCGTGAATTTATGTTATGTTTTTTACTGATACTACCATTCTTCGATGGTAGGTTTAAAAAATCAAACTAGCTGTAGGTCATCTAACGCAATCTTGCTTAAATACCCGCGGCATGACTATACCTGATTCCAACGGCTTTACCTGTGTAGAATTCTGTTCCCGTACCCGTTCAAATTTCAAAAACACAACACAAAAACAAAATTACAACATAATTCTACCACTAATACTCTTGACAGTTAAACTTTTCAAATAACACGAATAAACATCAAACAGTTTTTGTTTCATGTTTATTTGAACAAGCCCAACGTATCCTAATCTCGAATGATACGTTCATCTACATGTCAGGGCGCGTCGTTACGTATGTAGCTGCGCAAACCGCTAATTGAGTGGGGAATTTCGGTTCTCCCGAGTAGATAAAATTAACCGACGAACAGTTTTGGTTCAAGTTAAAAGATATCGGTAATAGTGATTGCTATGAAAACTAGACAAACTCTTTACAAAGAAAATTGTTTGACGGTTCCTGATTGAGGCGGTTCCGTATAAATAAGTTAATTTCAAATCAATTTATATAGGCATAGCGCATCTTTTATCTTAGCGAGTAAGTTGGTGCATGTGGTATGCAACGTCACATAATGCTCGGAAGTGATTTTTATTTTATTTTATACGGCCAGTATTAACTATGAGACACCTCTGAAATATGTATATTTGCATTGGTCTGGGTGTTTCTATGTATAATACTGGGTGGCGCAAAAGTAAAGACCCTATTTGGTTCGGCTATAACATTTTTTCTAAATTAGAAAACTAGATTTAGGTTTTTTTGGTCAGATCGGGTGATCTTGCAGGCCAAGGCAAATCGCCAAAACGAGAGATAACTCGGCCTGGAAAAGCGTCCACTAAGAACATTGACACAATTATTCCACGTTCTTGGGGAGTAAAACGGTCCATGTTTATTTTCAGTGTATTTTACATTTGTTCACTACACAATTTTCAACAACAGAAGTACAGAAAATGTCATATAAAAAAAATAAAGGTATTTTCTTTAGTGCCAGTACTTTTGCGCCACCCAGTATGTATGTATTTACAAAAAAAGTTTCTAAGTATGTTTAACCGCATTCTAGTTTTTATAACAAAAGCTAGTTAAGCTATGCTTTTTTTTACGTCCGCTAAATCCCCACGTATACCTCTCCACCTGAGCCGGTGAGAGAGGTTATGTCGGACTCGAACCGACTAAAACGCACGCCGCCTGTGGGTCGTTTTGGTTGCCGAAGGTGAGGTTGACAGGCATATCCCTCGCCCCCCGGCCGACCCAGGGCCATCTCTCAGTTAAGCTGTGCTTATCATGGGTCTAGATAGCGATGTGCAGAATGTTGTAGAATATTTTTATTTATTATTTATCTGAAGTGAAAACTGTTTGTTTAAAATTGTACTGTTGTGGTAATTTTTTTTTAATTCTTTACGGCCAATATTCCCTATTTGATAAATTTAAAGTAAATAATATTTATACAAACTATTTTTATTTCACGATAGCATTTATTGAAATTAGAAAATATTGTATACGTGTCACTGTCACGAACACGTAGTAGAGATTTATAAAAAAACATAATAACTTTATAATACGATAAAGTACTTTTTGCTTCCATTTTTCCAAGATTACTGAAGTGATTAGATTTTTTTCAATCAATTAGAAATACTTCCGAGAGGGTCTCATATAAATTTAATTATGTTTGAGAACCAGCATTCTGTTCTGTTGGTGTTTCCTCCATATTAATTTCAATAATGTAAAGAAAAGTGCCCCCGTTAAGTCGAGCGAAACACAAACACCGCCGTTAATCCCATGCCTGGTAAATTTTATCTGATTTTCGGGCTACTATATCTTGGTATATGGAACGATTAAAGGAGAAAATATCATCATCTAATAAGCTAGGTTTATTAACGAGGAATATGGAAATGTAAGGGAGGCAGAGACATGTTGCGCCAAAATTGGGATAAAGGCAAGCAAATGGTGACTTGCTAGGACCATAAATTTTTAATTTTATAACAAACTAAACTCCGCCTCGGTTCCATTCGTGTTATCGCAACTTTTGATCATGACTCTAGTTTTACTTAACCGATTTCAATAAAACTTACGTTAGATTTTAACTTTTAAATCTGACTGAGACCTTTGAAAAAACTGCATCAAGTCCGACCTGTAGTTTTTGCATCAATCGCGAAAAAACAGACAAGAATTGAAAACAAAAAATAATACTGTTCAAAATCGTCAATCTTTAGGTAGGTAAATACGAGTATTATAAGACTCACGAGATTTTTGTTTGTCCGTTTGTTTGGTTGAACGCACTACTCTCAAGAAGTACCGGTTAGAATTAAAAAAATATGTTTGTATTAAATAGTTCGTTTATTGATGAAAGTTATATTATCATCACGCTGCTATCAGGCGAGTTTAACTCAATATTGAGTTTTCTCCCAGCAAACCTTTGGGGGATTAAAAGTGCAAAAAACATGGTAAAAAAAAACAAGTGTATCGACTGCTAACTGCTAACAGCAGAAAAATCTTATTACAATAAGATTTTTCTGCTGTTAGCAGTTAGCAGTCGATACACTTGTTTTTTTTTACCTATTATTTATTATTTACCTATTATTTTATTTTTTTTACCTATTATATATTGTCAAGATTATAGTTTTTACATTTACAAATGTAAAAACTATAATCTTGACAATCATAATTGATATTGAACGATAAAATTTGAAATAATTCAGGTAAACCGCTAACCGCTCATAACTTACACACACGTGATAACATAAATCATACGGAATGAGCAATGTAATGTCCCTTTCACACTCATAATGAGCCTATATGGTCCTAAATCCTCGCATACATCCGCTTTTAATTATTCCGATAAGCTTACATGCCGAAGCATGAATTACAAGTGTATTAGGAAATAAGTCTGTGGCCACATTTGCTTGAGCCACAGAGTCTAATTCGAATCTGAACCGAACATGGCAATCGTTCCGGGTAGTTGGAAAAAAAGTTCAACATGAGATTAACTGTAAAGATTCGATATCACATTTAGTTATGGAGATCATATGGCAGTCGCATCTCGGAAAAGATCCGTAGTTAGATTGGTAAAGATTAAAGTTGAGATGAAGAAGAAGTCCAAAAGAAATAGTCTTGAAATTTGTTTCCTTCTTCCTACAGTTCTGGGTCCTTTAAGCGGGGCGTGAAAAAGCATCTAATGAAGCCGCTAAGCTGAGTGCTATCATTGTAACATTACTTAGTGTCTGTAATGGTGACCCTCTTTCCTGAGACTTTGCCTTTAGCTTACGATCAGGCGAAATGAAGACAAATTGGCGTATCCTAGATAAAAAAAAGCTATCATTTCTGACTATACAAAAACGCTTGCATACTTACATATATGTGTGTGAACTGAAATGAAATAATAGTCTAAAAGTAATAACTATAATCAGTAACAATATTATTTATATGTTCAAGTCAGCTGCTCACAAAAAAAAATATGGTCCTAATCTATTATCATCATTTTGTTAAACTCACACAAATGTGCAGCAATTTTCCATTTACCCATACGTTCGTATTCAAGTGTGTCTGTTAAATTGGCTGCTATACAAACAGAAAGTCATATTGTAAATTTTCTCTAAGGGGTCCTTTCACCCTAACAAGGCGGAATCTATACCTTCCGCACAATGGCACTTGGGACCTTGTTTGCTTAACATTACAAATTTAATTAAATCCCAAGTCCTGGAATGACGTCACACTATTCTTTATTACATTAATTTCCGAGCTCATTTTACTTAGGCAGTATTCTATTGTTCGAGGTAACTTCTTGAATAGTTCAGATTGAATGAGACAATAAAATACTTACATAGTGTTACGAGCTGTTCAGGACTAATAAAATTATTTCTTCGCTGAAGTTCTAATTGAGTTTTAATTACAATGGTAATAAAACGTAAACTGTGTGACTATTATTTTACTTCATCGTCCCTTAGTAATACTTTTGTTGTTACGCGTTGAACAGAATTGTCTGCTTATGTACAAGAGTCTAATTTATTCAAAAATAGGTAGGACACGGCGGTATTTCCGCCCAATTGAGCAGTCCGACTGGGGAAGTTCTTAATAACTTCGTGTTGTGTTCCCAGCGGTGAGTAGGGTAGCCAGAGGTCACTGGAGAACTTGTGCTGTCAGTGGGATGACTAAAGGCTTGTCCTGGTTTGTCCTCTACACTGACGGCAAAGAGACTCTGTGCGTACAGGGTCGGCAGCGCGAGTGTGGCTTCTCTGGTGTTACATACGTCCATAGGCCACGGTAACCACTTTCCATCAGGTGGGCCGTGTCCTTGTCTGCCACCTAAGTGGTATAAAAAAAAAATTCGACTACTTTCGTGAACTTTCTGAATATTGTGCATGATAGTCATTTGACTACTTGATATTGGAGTGTCGTTCGATGTCAGTTTCATATTTTTTTGATATTTCTGAAATCTGCCGCATTACAAAGATTATAAAGCACATTATTGTCTGTCATAATAATATCTTAAATCATTACTAACTTTATAAATGCGAAAGTAGCTCTGTCTGTCTGTTTGTCACGCTTCCACGCCTAAACCACTGAGAATGAAAATGGGTACATAGATATGTTAGAACTTAGGAAAGGATATAGGCTGTTATTGGTTGCGATAAAGGCCGGTGATAAAGGCGTGATTATATGTATGTATGTATTTTAGCACAGCGAAAGATTATACTCTAGAATCATGGTCTTTGCGTCAGTCCTGATCGCATCTGAGACTCTGAACTTAGGTATATTCTAGAAGAAGTGCTTTCTTTTTGTTTTCCAAAAAAAATAAAAATACACCAAGTAAAAATAATGACTAACGACACTCTTCGTGTGACATATCAGTCTTAACTGACCCTTAGAGACATCGTAAACTAGGATATTAAATACCATAGCGTACTTTTATTATGACAACACTTGGCCCATGTATTTTATAACTATGGCTTACTTACCTTGTAACAAACAGTACAAGTGGGGTCACGCATTTCACAGTCATTATTTATAGTAACAATATCATGATTTAGTGGCTTAGTGGTAGTGAAAGTGACTGCTATACTGCAAGGGAGTCTAGGAGATCTTGGTTCTATTACTGGGTGAGGCACTGTGAGATTCATGAGGGATATGCCAAAGCCCGCGAGGGTGAGGTAGCCTTTGGCATACCAAAGGCTACCTCACCCCCGTCAACTGATGGCCTAAGGCGGCCGTGCGGTTTTAGTCGATCCGAGTCCGACATAACCACCCCCACCGTGTCCAGTGGAGTGGAGTTCGAGGGGACATCCGCTCATGCAAAAAGATTAGGTTTGATATGTTGAGCTATATCATATACATATACAGCCTCCGTGGCGTGGCAGTAGTGAACGCTGCCGCTACGCAGAAGGCATTGGTTCGGTACCCACTCAGTGCAAAGATTTGTATGCATCATCATCATCATCATCATCATATATTTATATGTTTATATGTTTTACTGGGAACTTTGATTCTCATGAGTATAGTTTTACACATATGTACCTATAATACACATTTGTAAATGTTTTCGTCAAATAAAATGTAGTAAAGTTTTGTCAATTTACCCCAGTAAAGTTAATTTAAATCACTGTCCAACTCAGAAATTGATTTAAAGCATAAAAGAACAAAATCAAAGCTCACAATGTTTACTTAACGGGAACAAAATAAATTCATTTCGATCTGAAGTTAAAGGTTACTCCATATTTAATTCGAACGTCTGAAACTCCTTACTCTGAAAAATCTTGGATCACCACTTTTTGAAAATGAATGGCGCAAACAAGTACCGAATTGCAGAAGTTCACCGATTTAAACACTAGTTTTAAACTTGCAAAGTTGAAAATTCATGTTTGTGCAATAGATCTTCGGGATAGAAATATGAACACTATTTTTATATGCTTGTCATCATCTCTATATTATACATGCTGATGCCCACAGCTACATTCTACCATCGCACTTCTCGCCACAGGCAGGGAATCAATTCACCCACATTGCGACTGAAAACACATAGTTAGATATGATAGGAACTTCATTTCCCGCATGCTTAAGCTGTGGATTGAACTCGCTGCCGTGGTTTTCCCAAGTGATTACAGGGTTCTTCAAGAAGGGCATTAGAAGATTGCTACAGGCTCGGCAGCAGGAGTGTTACGACCCTTATGTTGCACACGTCCATAAACATCAGGTGAGCTGTACGCTTGTCTGCCACCTAAGTTGAAATTCAAATTTTGGTTTTCGCTGTGCTCATTCCAAAGTTTTTACGCTTGAATGAGTACAGTGGAAACCACTACCAGTTTCCAACTGTCTCTAACCCCCTGGAAACTAGCTGTCACTTGACAATATTAGATATATTTAAATATTTAGACGTACCCTTTTCTCGCTGAGTTAGGAAAAGACAACAGTAAGGTGTGTGTACGAGCATTTTTCCTAGAATTTTTTGGAAATAGGCAAACATCATTGAACTCGTTACAGCATTACCGATATCTATTGTGACAGATTGTGGCAATTTATTGATTGTGACAATTCTCATGTTACACCTCCGTCCTCCGTATTTACATGAAATATTATAGTAGCCATGTAGTTAGATTTTTGTACTCCCTAAGAGCGTTTTCCCATTATCCGATCCGATATCTGTGTTGGCTCCGATATCCGAAATCCGATAGCCAACAGAAAGTAGTGTATGAAAAATGTATCTATCTTTCACATTATTCAGCCCGATATTGAATATCGGAGCTGGCACCGCTGTTTCACCCGATATCGGATTATCAATGCCAATCAGTCACCACAACAGCAAAATAATTAAAAAAAAACAAATGTCATGTCATATTAAATGGTAAAGATTTCTAAGGAATTTGTGGTCAACCACAGACTTCTTAGAAAAGCTTACGGTAATTTTTTATTTGAGACTGTGCTATCGAGCAAATGGACATATCCGTGACGTATCGGACTGATTTTATCGGATATATGTGAAAACAGCTCATGGTGTTAATATCATCATCAGACACCGATATCGGACCGGATAATGTAAAAACGGCCTAAGTGCCACTGTCTTGTTTTTCTTTTATCTTTATTAATATTTATTATTATAAAAAATATTCTTACTTCAAATATGCAGTTCTTTTTAGATATTTGCACTTAACTGTTATATTATATTATATCCTTAAAGATTATAACTGACAGAAATTATATCCTAACCTGTCTGAAATGCACTGTATTCTTTATGGTTGCCCATAAAATATGCTATGAGCGAATATTTCTTGGCACAGTCGTTAAATAGAGAACAACTTTTATTGGTGACCTAATTTCTTCATTCTTCTAAAGGAACTAAAATAACTTTTTAGTAACTGCCTCTGTAGCGTAAAATGTTTGTATGCATGAATATTTGCAATGGTCTGGGTTGGTTCTATATATGATATGTATGAATTTACAAAAATTGTGTCTAAGTAAGTGTATTCGCATTCTAAAACCCATATCACTAGTTAAGCTATACTCACTTTGGGTCTAGATAGCGTCCCACAATATTTTTTATTTTCTTTATAAGTAGCTAAATAGAAATATCTTTCAAAAACACTAGACATGAGACTAAGATATTCTTCCATCTTTGTATACTGCAGGCATTGCTGCTGACAAGTAACAGAAACGTCGAGAATAAAATGAATACAAAACACCTTAAAATAAATCGCGATAGACTTAGTTGACATATACATACATACATATAATCACGCCTTTATCCCTGGAGAGTTAGGCAGAGGTGAATTAACACCCACATTTCACTAATAATTGTATTCGGTCCCACGTAATAGGAGGTGAGCCAATTGCCATATTCCGGGCACTTTTGTTAACTCGAGTTATGAATCTGAAGTTGAGTCTGGGCTGTATGTATCTGTCTGATGTTAAAAAGCCCTATCCCTTAGTCGCCTTGTCGCATGGGAAGGGAAGGGGTAGCACAAATTCTACTCTGCCGGAAACCACACGGCAAACAATTGACATATGACTTCAATATATAACTTCTTCTTCTTCTTAATAAGAAAACTTTCCTCATGGTACCTCACTATCAAAAATGGTAGGAGGTATTCCCGTCCCAATTGAGCAATCCGACTGGGGAAGTACCTCAACCCTACAGAATACCATAGCTATAATAATCTCGTGTGTCTCGGTGAGTAGGGTAGCAAGAACTCATTGGAGAGTTTTTCGAAACTCTCTGTTCTTACAGGGTAGCATGGGTGTAACTCCCCTGGTGTTGCACACCTTTATAGGTCACGGTAACAACTTTCTATCAGGTGGGCCATGTGCTTGTCTGCCACCTAAGTTGTTTGAAAAAAATCTAAACATTCCTATTTTTTTAAATACAACATCGATTTAAAAATAATGTTACCGCTTTATTCACGGGCCCTTCGATACCTTTGAGGTTTTTCCTTAAATCACTTCTTTTAAAAGAAACATTATAACATAATCATTATTAAAAATTTCCAAAAACCATGAAATTATTCAAATACTAGCCGACTTCCGCTTCGCCCGGGGCACATACCTTTAAACTATATATTAATCAATCAATTAGCCCACCGCAGTTCACTGCTGGACCTCAGTCCCAATCTGCGCCATTTTATCCGATCCTCTGCCTTAAACTATATGTACCCGCAGCTTATTCAATTTCAAATAATGTATCAATCCCATACTCGCAGGAGATGTGGAACTTGTCAGCCTTAGAAGGGACGTCGCCACGCTGTGTGTGTTCAATTGCATGTACAATGGTTTGTATGCAGGTGAATTGTTTGATATGATGCCCACAGCTACATTCTATTATCTCACCGCTCGCCATAGGCAGGGAATTCATCTTCACATATTGCGAACTGAGACGGTGCGAACTGGTACAAAAGAAACTTCATACCACGCACACTCAGGTTGTGGAATGGACTCCCTGCTGCGGTTTTCCCAAGTGCCTACAATATGGGGTTCTTCAAGAGGGGCATTAGAAGGTTTCTTCAGGGTCGACAGCGCAAGTGTAACGCTCCTGACACCAGGACGTCCATAGGTGACGTTAACCACTTCCCATCAGGTGGGCCATATGCTTGTCAGCCACCCAAGTGACATTTATGATCACTGTTCCGGACACTTATAACCTTTTTTTACCATGTCCCATTGTTTTGAGTTTCCGATATTTCCATGATCATGGTGCTTACAACAGCGCCGAAATATTGGAAACTTAAAACAATGAAACGTGGTAAATAACCCGATTATTTTGATACTGATGTGAGTGACCATGATAGTTTAAATACTTATAATCTTCCCCAATAAAAGAACTATTCAACATAAAAATCCATAAGTTCCTGAGATTAGCAGGTTCAAGCAAACAAATAAACAAAAACAAACTGTTCAGCTATATAAAATTAATACAGATAACTTTCTTCGTTTATGAAATAACATAATTCATCACAGGTGAACCTTGAAATTCAAACACATTCTGTTTCATGAACAGAAGATTTATAAGGCCGGCCTCGACCGGAAACATTTTTGCAATTCAAATTGTGTATCTACCTTCAGCGGCACCTGTAGGCTTGTGAAATGAATAGTCAATATATTAGGATAGTATTTCTATGGGCTACCTTAAGGGATATAATACTGTATTTGAATATAGCCTACGCCCCCTGTGGAGCCCATGTGGAATACTAATAACGTTATCGTGCTCTACAGGAACCAATTTTCATAATAAACTGTTCGTGTATGCATAATTTCGGTTGAAACTGTTTTTGGTTGATTGAGTAACAAATAGATTCAGCTTTGAATTTAGAATACTAGTAGTATATAATATGATACTTTTATCGACTGTACTAATATCAAATACACTGAGTTCATATCTCGAAACCTTTTTGTTAACCACGGTAGCCGCTGTTATTCTTTGAGTGTTTCAAACAATTTCTCTTTAGTTGAACGTTTTGTTCTGTGTATATTCAGTGACAAAAGTAATTTAACACATTCCAATTTATTATTATGTTGAAGCACCTCAGTTTTAATAACTATTTAAATATGTATACGCAGCTGCGTCGTCGTGTGGTCGTCGTAGGGTGTGATTTAAATTATACTCTGCTGGAAATCACCAGCAGAGTATAATTTAAACCACACCCTATCTCTTCTCATACGGTGTCGTACAAGACGACCAAGGGATAGGGCTGTTTAACATCAGACAGATATATACAGCCCAGACTCCGACTCAAATACATAGGTCGAGTCAACAATAGTGCCTGGAAAATGGCATGAGGCTCACCCCCCTATTAAGTTGTACCGAATACAATGATTAGTGAAATGTGGGTGTTAATTGACGACTCCGGGGATAAAGGCGTGATTTGTATGTATGTATGTTTAAATATTTTAAAAGCAATTCGTAGACCAACTATTCCTTTTGATTTATATTGGAAAAAGTGAAAGTCCATGGCAAGACTTGAACCTGCGTCCAGTTCCTTTCACGGGGAGTGCTCTAACCGAGATACATGAATACGCCCTCATCCCTCTTAATTCTCATATCTATCTACCTGAAGCTATCTCTATTTATCTCTCTCTCTCTCTCTCTCTCTCTCTCTCTCTCTCTCTCTCTCTCTCTCTTTTCTATCTATACATCAATCATCTAGGATATTGTACAGAATTCAGAATTACAGACGGTGCGCTCTGTGCGGTATGAAAGAAACTCCATCCCACGCATACTCAGGCCATGGAATGAACTCCCTGCTGCAGTTTTGCCAAGTACCTACAATATGGGGTTCTTCAAGAGGGTCTTTCAACAGGGTCGGCACTTCCATAGGCCACTGTAACCACTTCCCGTCACGTGGGCCGTGTGGTATGCTGGCACCTAACTTATATCAATTAAGTGATTATTTTAAATACAAGACATTCATTTAATTTTAAATAAAAAATAAATTAAATCTTTCGCAAGTACGGCCCACATTCTACTATATCTTAACAATAGCTAGTGGAAAAATCTTCGCTAGCTGCCAAGTTATAAAGTTCAAGACAAATTCTTACCAAAACGAAGATCGCCATTTGCACACTGTTGCTATGTGGTCATTTCTCTCTACCCGTATCTCTGGCTCTTGCAGTATTTTAGTATACTAAGAAATTTAGCCTAATGTTACTAAAAATCAATGTAGCAAAATGGCTTTCCGTGAGCCACTTTTCTCCCCCACGGGAAACGAGACGTGATGGGTGGCGTACCGCGTCGCCGCCATGCGGATGATTTATTTCTTCTATCACCATTGTGTTCCCACGACTCAAAAGGAAAATATGGTACACCCCCACAAAGCTCCTTACGGGGGTAAGGCGGGATCTCAAGTGTGTCCTGTGACCGCCAACACAGACACCCTCCGTTACACCAGCTTGCCCTCTGGTCATGAAGGGGAAGACCTAGGCACACATACCTGGACCAAATCGGGGAAGTATTTGAAAAGGGGCAGGTCAGGAGTACCCTAAACCCAACAAGAGCGACGTTACATTCGAGCAGCTAACCCTGTCAAAAACTTCCTGATGCCATTCATGAAGAAAGTTTCTTGGAGTTTTGTGAAAGGATAATGTCAGAATGATGTAATCCAACAAAGAAATAATGTTGCTATATAAACTGTCACGCTATCTCACTTATAACGCGAGTTATCCCGCGCGCCGATAGAGATAGCAACACATTTCAATAGCACCTATTACAGTCCGCATGTTTACCGAAAGTATTGCCATAATATCATCCACGATTGATCCAACAATATAAGGAAATCATACCTACCAAAACCTGTATCCCTTCTATGACGTCACTATTTCGTCTTTTCTACGGCAAACCACCGCCATTATCATCAATAGGCTACTCATATCCGTAAACCCTTATAACTTGAGTTGGGTTGGTCAGATAAGAAAGGGATGCGATTCCCTTTCTTCACTGGTAATGAAACTAGTTATTTATTTTGATCTTGTTGTTTTTCAATTATGTACTAAGTTGTTTTATCTTTTTTACTCTTAACTAAGTAGTCTATACATAAAAGAAAAGATGAAATACATATATTGAGAACTGAGAAGAGAGAGAGTGAGAGCAGAGAGAGAATTGAGAAGAGAGGCGGTGAGTAGAGTAGCCAGAGCTCACTGGAGAGTTTTTGTGCTGTTAGTGGAAAGGCCACAAGCTTGTCCAGCTTTGTTTTTTACACTGACGGCACGGAAACTCTCAATACTTGCAGGGTTGGCAGTTTTCCCAACTTTCCATCCGGTGACCACTTTCCATCAGGTGGGCCGTATGCTTGTCTGCCACCTATGTGGTTTAAAAAGAAACTTGCTTGTACTTTTCCAAATTATTTTTTATTTGTTATTAGACCTGACCGGTTTCCCCAATTGTTTCTTAATATTGTTTCCCCAAATTTTGAGAAAAAAATTATACTGTTATATATAATTTTACAACTACCCACATGTGAAATATGACTGAGTATCGCAATGTTTATAAAAGAATGTTCTTAATTGTCATTCTAAACCTTTAAGGATGCCGTAAGGCAAAACCGGTCAGGTCTACATTAGACCTGACCGGTTTTACGTGGGAAGTGGGAAAGTACATGTGAGTTCTTAATTCCGCCAAGTGCCATCAATCAACAGTATAAATAGTTAGAAGAGGAAATTTTTGTGTAAGGTCATAGATTTTGTTATGCCACTTAAGTTTAGGTAGGTTTTATAAGTCTTCTTTTCTATATAAGTGGCATAATCTAAAATTGAGAGTATTATATTGGCTATATTAATGGACCATCGCGCCAGCAGTTCCAGTTGCGATATCTTGTTGTTGTGTATATATATATATTTGTCTGACTCTCTGTACGTTGTGTGTTCGTGAATAAATGTTTTTTCTTTCTTTCTTTCTTCTTTCATATCTAATGTAATCTATAAAATAGCAAGGTATGGTTAATCCATAATGTACATTTTCTAAGGAGTTAGGACACGACGGTATTGCCCGTCCAATTGAGCAGTCCGACTGGGGAATTACGTCTGTCCTTCAGAATACCGCGGCCATAATAACCTCGTTTTGTGTTCCAGACGGTGAGTAGGGTAGCCAGAGCTCACTGGCGAGATTTTGTGCTGTCAGTGGGAAGACCAAAGTCTTGTCTTAATTCTGTTTTATGTAATGACGGCACAGAAACTTTCTGTTCTTACAGGGTCGGCAGCACAGGTGTTACTCCCCCGGTGTCACGTTAATAGGTCGCGGTAACCACTTTCCATCAAGTGGGCCGTGTACTTGTCTGTCACCTAAGTTGTATAAAAAAAGGTTGTATTTGTTCAAATAATTAGTCACATTGTACTTGTTTGGTGAAATGATTGATAGGTGAAATGTGGGTGTTAATTCACCTCTGCTTAACCCTCTGGGGATAAAGGTGTGATTATATGTATGTATGTATGTATGTATTGTACTTGACTTACTTGTGTTTATTGGTTGCGTAAATTCCTAGTGTCTATAAATACAGATACATACTATTGTTTAAGTACCAATCTCATAATTACAGTTTTGTATAGCCACTAATAAGACTGAAAAATAAGTTATAATATTAGATAGATAATTATTTATTGTACACCAATAGATTACAGTAGAACTTGTAAGTAGCATGCATATATTTTCATGTACAATGGGCGGCTTTCTCGCTGGAAGCGATTTCTTCCAGGAAACCTTGGGATGAACAGTGAAATAATAAAGCAAAAGATTTGGTGTAGTTAGCAAATAAACTAGAAACAAGGTGTATTAAAAAAGAAAGATAGATATGAGAGAAGTTCAAATAAAGTAAAATAAATATACAACTTTAGCACATAAATAGATATACAAAGTAGATAGAATATTTGATTAAGATAGGACTTTTTTTTCTTATCTATCTTTATCTATATGAATTAGTTAGCATACTAAATGCTTTAAAATTTCATTCCATAGTTTGGGCGGAGTCATCAAAAATCAATGTTTAAAAATGATTGTAGTATCATTAATGGGTGCCGATAGTTCATACGAGTATCGGTAGATGACTCCCACCGTCGGCGTAAGACGGATATATAAGAAGATTTGGAAGAACTTTCGGCGAAGTTTGGTGGCTTAGTGGTTGGAGCATTTCAATTACGCCTGAACTGATTCAATATTTATCTATATCTTTTAATTTTTTACGTGCGCAAAATCCCCACGGATACCTCCCCACCGGAGCCGGTGGAGGAGGTTATGTCGGACTCGAATCGACTAAAACGCACGCCGCCTGTGGGTTGTTTTGGTTGCCGAAGGTGAGGTTGACAGGCATATCCCTCGCACCCCGGTCGACCCAGGGCCATCTCTCACGATCTGGCCCTCTTCTCGGGTGTGGGGACTACAGAGTCCCCAACTCGTCCCCGGAAACGGGGAGGCGCGCTAGGCGCGCCACCGCCGCGGCCTGCTTCTGCCAGGGTGACAGGCGGCTCCACCTGTCACCCCCAGGCTATTTATCTATATCTTAATCAATTTGAATAGTTAGCATACTAAATGATTTAAAATTGCATTTCAAAGTTGTATTATTGTTTTATTCATATTTGTATTCAATTGTTTTGAAAGAATAAATTTATTTTTATTATTTATAGTCTGTGGTGTCGCAATCTTCGTCTGATCAATTTACTATTATTAACATACATAGTATTAACTTTAACACTAGATGGTGTGTGAAATCACTTCATACATTTTTAGTTTTAAATTGTCCAGACTCTTCTGGAGCCTACATTTAGTGTAATAACACTCGCATTTCACATATATGTGATTGGTTTTATGATTAGTACATACTTTTGCGCCCTGTTGCACATATTCATAAACAGCTGATGCTATCTAGCGTTGACGTAAGCAACGAATATGTCACTCTTCCTATAACATTATTATCTAAGGACTTATTGCATACCAGACCACGTTTGACGTATTCTGTCATTCTTAATTCAAATTATTATAATGTTCGTTACAAGACATCAGTGCCTTCAATGCAAAATTACGTATTCACCATCCGTCCCGTATTGGCTGGCGTTAGACTGAGATTACGTGTCATGTGACGTCATAAGTCAGTAATTAAGCAGAGCGCTGCTCTGTGACTTGCAAAGCAATAAAGCTGTGTGCACACACGCTGGATTGTAAATATAGTGTCGCTTTTAGACAAATATACAGGCATACCTCATATACACAAGTACTAACGATACCACAAATAATATTAATGTGTATAATGTATCAGTATATATGACACAATTACTCCTATTGTATTACATACATACATACATAAACTCACGCCTAAATCCCAGAAGGGCTGATCGTAGTTAATGCATTGTTCTGCCTCACTGTTCTGATATTTTTGTGAATGTTATGTACACCGTAATTGTTATATGTATCGGAGACTTTACCAATAATTTAATGTTGTGTGAATTGTGTAATACATGTAATGTGGTTGTACTTATTTAATAAATAAATAAATAATGAGTAAACAGAGATGCACCCACATTTCGCCAGTTTATGTTTAGGTCCCAATGTAATAGGTGGCGAGCCTATTGCCATTAACCAGGCACTTATAAACCTGCGATTATATCGCTAGTTTAAATTTTGCTGTAACTGATTATTGCCTCTTGAGATACAGCTGTGCAATTTTCTAAGCTCACAGCGTTGAGCACAGCGCTGCGAGAGCCTTGATAGGCATTCTTATTGGTCGGACTAGGTGACGTCACTGGAGATCGACCAATGGCTATCTCCATCAAAGCTGTCGCAGCACTGTGCTTAACGCTGTGTGCTTAGAGAATTGCTCAGCAGGCTTGAACTAGGTTCAAGAGGTAAAACATGATATTATTGTACGGATTATTTCTTGTAGTTATAGTTGTCCCTGACTTACTGTACATTTGGCGTCGAGTCGATCTTGGCTAGCGGGGTGCTTGGGATGGTATTGATGCCTATCTGCTTACTAATTCTTCGAATATCTGGTACATAATAAAAAAAGATTTGCTCTTAATGCCTTGGTGTTGAGATCGTTTTGGCGCTGACAGTACCTTGATATTTGTATCTTATCATTATCTTAATGAAGAGCTTTTATATGTGGAGTCTAGAATATTTAGGACATATCATTGTATCGCCACCGCGCAGTATATCTATACTTAATATTATAAAGAGGCAAGATTTGTATTTTTGTATGTAACGAATAAACTCAAAAAGTACTGGACCGATTTTGATAATTCTTTTTTCATTAGAAAGCTACATTCTTCGTAAGTAACATAGGCTACTTTTTATCCCGATATTTCTATGGGATCAAGATTTACGCGGGTGAAACCGCGGCGCGGTGCTAGTATAAAATAAAATTGAAAAGTGGTCGTGTCTTTCTATTGAAAATATTTAAAAAAATTAGGTTATACATAAATATGATATATTAGAGAATGTAACTTGGAGTTTATATATTATGATAGTTTAAAAAAAAACAAGCAACAGACTTCCATTGGAGCGAACGAAAACGGTAACCGATTTCTACTTGGGTGAAGCCACAGATATCAGCCAGTTTAGTATATTTATAAGAATTGGAACGAAAGGCATGAATCTATACCCTTTTACAGACAAGTGTGTAGATCCGGGAAGGAAATAGATAACATAGAAACAGTATATAAAGCTGTCACGCGAGTAATGTAACAGACCAGCGCCCGCTTTGAAATGGCCGAGGAAGGAATTAGAGTGGAAACGGTCCATTTGGCAGGGGCCCATGGATATAAGTATAACCTTCCTATACTATATCCTAATATTAAAACACAATGATGAGTTAATGAGCTTTTCCAATTAGTCCCACCTTCTCCTTTCCTATACAAGACAATACGTGCAGGGCTTAAATGTCACCCTTTATGAAAATATCCCATGAAGAACCCAGCATTTGCTGACTATTTTCTTTGTCGTACCATAAAGTCTAAGACTTTTCTTTTGTACTAAGACTATTATTTACCAGCATACGTGTTTCTTTATCCTACAATCCTGGGTACTTGAGCGGGGTGTGAAAAGCATCTGATGAGGCAGTTACTACAGACGGAAGCTCAGATGACAATCACTTACAATTTAACCGAAAAACCAAGCCAAATCACACACACACACACAGGACAACACGTGCAGGGCTTAGATGTCACCAGCACACGGTGCAGAATATCCAATCAAGAACCAAATGCTTCGGAGACTCTTTCTTCTATCGCACCGTTACGGCCTGGAATTCATTACCAGCTCACGTATTTCCTTCTTCCTTCAGTCCCAGGTCCTTTAAGTGCGGCGTGAAAAAGCATATGATGAGGCCGTCAAGCTGAGTGTCACCATTGTTACATGGTTTATGTAAGTAATGGTGACCCTCTTTTGTGAGACTTTGCCTTCAGTTTAGCGTACACGTGCCCTATATACGAGTATATTAGTCATAAAGGACCTGCACGTGTTGTCCTGTCATATACTTAATATGTATAGTATCTTAAAATGCTTTGTTATAACTGTTTTTTCATTTATGTTACAGGTAAGATCCTTTTAGAGTCCAGGTCGTAAGTACACATAGAACATTATATTATGTATTTTTATACATAACGTTTGTGGCTTCACCTAGAAAAAATATTTAAAAAATATTCTATTTAGGTCATTGCTCTTAAACATTTATGACTTATACCGGTATCGTGATTTTTAAGTATGGAATATTATTCCAATCCGTAAAATAATACATACATTAAACAAACATAAGCTACCGTACATTGTTACCAAAATTAAAGATCCTTCAATTGTTACAAAAAGGATTATTTCCTTGTGTGTTTTTGTTCTGATCTGTGTTGTCATGTTTAGTTTGCATGGTTCCGTAGCCAAAGGTAACTAACGGAACCCTAAAGTGTATCTATTTGTCAATGGGATGTTTCTCATAAATCATAACCATGTTAGATAGTTGAAATTTTGACAGATTCTGACCAGCTTGATCTGGAAAGTTGAAATTGTACACACTATTTGGCTGTCGTTGTCCACATAATATCTTGTATGTAGACTTTATCTTTACCATTAACTTAATTACTTAATAAATGCATTCTATTTTGATATTATAATGGCATGTAATGATAATAAATTTTGAAAATGACCATTGAAAAAATTATGCCCGACAAATCAGTAAAGGCAGCGCATTCTAAAAGCGTACCGATTGTTCAGTGAAAGACTTATCCAAAAAATTGTTGGAATACCTAAGTAAAGTGGTTACCGTGATCTATGAACATGTACAACACTAGAGAAAACACACTCGTACTACTGACCCTGTAAGAACGGAGAGTTTGAAGTGTGCCGTAACTGCAGAAGAAACAATCAGGACAAGCCTTTAGTCTTCCCATTGACATCACAAAAACTCTCCATTGAGCTCTGGCTACCCTACTCACCGCCGGGAACCTAGCACGAGGTTATCATAGCCGTGGTATTCTGTAGGGTGGAGGTACGTCCCCAGTCGGACTGCTCAATTGGGACGGGAATACTGTCGCAAGTGTTTTCGTGGCAGATATAAATTTAATCTCAGAACAATATTTTGAAAACCAATTACTATGTAACAAATTAAATAGAATTACAATTAGAATTTTTACTGGTTTTTGAGCCTTACCTAATGGTTAAATGTATATTTACCTGCGTTTTGTCATTCCATTTTTTCTTAAACTGATCTCGAGAAAATCGTTTTTGATGCTACACACAAAGCTTTAGTAAATCAAAATGAATATTAAATGCTTGTTTCAAAAACCGGTACTTTGTACCGTGAGCGTTATTTTTAACAAATTCTCATTTACATATAAATAACAAAATGTATCGATTCACTCAGAGCTCCTGTTACTTTGTAAGAGAATAATCATTTTCAAAGACAAGTAAGGGGTCTTTTCCCTTATTAAATTTGACGTCCTTGTACCTCCGCCAACGTGATATACTGATTCCGTTCCCGTGACCTACAAGAATCTATTTCCGGAAAAAAATCGCCTATTTAATAGACTATTTCTATCTCTGTGCCAACTTTCGTTCAGACTCAATCAACCGTACTTAATTCCTTACAAACTTTCACTCGGTTTCACGATTAATAGGAACCTACTGATATATATTATATTTATTATATGTATGTATTAGATAGGATTAGGTACTATATATATTTATTATATGAAACTTACTCTTGCGTGACTTTACTTTCATAGGAACATATAAAAAGTTAGCTACGTGGTTCGGGGCAGAGTAGAATTCGGGCCATCCCGTCTCTACTTTTTATATTTTTATTTTAAAAGTACGCTCAGCAAATAACGCTCATTCCTACAACTTTAATCTTCATCCAAAGGTTGCCTCGCAGAAATCGCTTAAAGCAATAAGGCCGCCCTTACATACTGATTTCGTTGTTATAGACTTTAATAATAATATATTAATGTTATACAATAAAGTAAATAATAAATAAATCAATAAAAAAAAATAAGAAAGCATAATACGCATCTTTTCACACTTGATTTATTACTATATAGCACTCTTGACTGTACCTCAGTCTAGTCTTGGTTTAGCGCCTCCTCAGGACTTATTGAGGTACTTAGTCTCAATAAGTGATACATGACCAAAATCCACCTTCAAGTCGCAGAAGTCTAGCAATTACTATTGTTAAGCCATGTACTCAACTGAGTTATATCACGGCGGCGACGAGGACCTTGGGGATCGAGGCGCATTAGCCGCCGCATGCGCTGATATCTACGACCAGTCAACACCCACATGTTACGCGCATTTATATATTATATATTATGAATAATAATAAGAATAATTTATTTGCCTTTAAACATGGTAACATGGATCTTACAATATTATGTTAATGCACAGCATGCTTAGCTACAATTTGCAGCATGGAAATTTTATTAGTTATCAATACTAGATACAAGAAGTGTTATCAGTTCTTATAGTCATCAATCTATGGAATTTGGTAAACAATATTACAATATTTCGAATGTCAATAAAATTATTACAGCTTGTCTCAATAAGTAATTAGTTTCAGTAGTCACATCATATTCTAATTACTTTCATTAATTTTTTTATTAAGTCTACTTACATTATGAACTGCGGTAGCCTAGTGGTATGGGTGATCACAGGTTTTACCATGGCATAAACCAATGACTTTTTGATGCTTTTCGAAGTTATGTGTGTATTTATCGCAGGTTCATAAGTGCCCGGTTAATGGCAATAGGCTCGCCACCTATTACATTGGGACCTGAACATAAACTGGCGAAATGTGGGTGCTAGCATCTATGCCTACCCCTTCGGGGATATAGGCGTGAGTTTATGAGATGAGATGAGATGAGTATTTTATATAAGTTCCGTAGACCCGAATTATTTCATTGTACATCCAGTATCACTAAAATTCATATGTTATACAGTCAACTAGTCTTTTTTTTATTTAGGACACACCAATCCGACTTCACTTCACCTGATGAGAAGCTAAAGGAAGTGTCTCAGGAAAGAGGGTCTCTATTACAAACACTAAGTAATGTTACAATGGTGGCACTCAGCTTGGCGGCCTCATCAGAATCTTTTTCACGCCCCGCTTAAAGGACCCGGGACTCCAGAATTCCAGGTCTTGGTGGTATGCCAAAGAAAAGAGTTTCCAAACCGCTTGGTTCTTGCTCGTATATTCTGCACAGTGTGAGGGTGATACCTAAGCCCTTCACGTGTTGTCCTGTATAGGAAAGGAGAGGGTGGGTTTTACTTTTGAGCCATCTGAGAGCAAACACTATTTACCACAGTTAAATCCTCTATTAACATAACCATTAATAAAACAATACCTAAAAAACTAAAAGCACAATTAAAAAGAAATCCTACTCAATTCAGGTTTTAATAAAAGAATCACGCAACACATTAAGACTGAAATCCGTACATTGAATATAGGACAGGCGTGGAATACAGAATAGTGGGGTTATGGACTAATGAGTGCAATAAGAGCCTGCATGGTGGAATGCAAAAAAGCCACCGTTCAGTTTCTAGGTCAGTCCAAGCCGCATGCGGCGAGAAATAGATCTTTTATTTTAAAACGAATAACGGTTCGGAGAATGCTTCTTTCTGTCTGTACTATAATGAGTAAAGTTTGTAAATTGGAAACAATACTCGAGGTCAATGTTAAATTAAAGATTCTGACAGTGAGGTGGCTGAATGAATTGATATTATGCGACCATAGATAAATTCTACTAAAGCAAAAATAAACGAAATCGGTAAAGCTGCTAAAACGAAATCAACGGGTTGAAGTGAGGTTATCGCGATTTTTGTCGTAATATCCGGTTCTTTTCAATGCATTTGTGACCAAGCAAACGTAGGATATATAATATATTTATATATATAGCCGCGTGGTTCTCGGCAGAGTAGAATTTGGACCACCCCATTTCTTCCCATGCGGTAGTCATACAAGGCGACTAAGGGATGGGGCTGTTTAACATCAGACAGATATATACAGCCCAGACTCAGCCTTAGATGCATGGCATGGCATCACAATAGTGCCGGAAGATGGCAATAGATGGACCGAATTTAATTATTGTTGAAATGTGAGTGTTAATTTACCTCTGCCTAACCCTCAGGGGATAAAGGCGTGATTACATGTGTGTATATGTAAGATAACAATAGTACCCGGAATACGGCAATAGGCGCATCTCCTATTACGTGGGACCGAATACAATGAATGGTGAATTGTGGGTGTTAATTCACCTCTACCTAACCCTCCGGGGATAAAAGCGTGATTACATATATGTATGTTTGTAGTATAAGGTGTAATGTCTGTTGTGTTTTTAAATAAAATTATTTTCTTTCTCTCAGTTTTAGTTCGTTTGATCTTTTTAGACTGTCACCCAGTCCCGAGGGAAAAGCTTGCCCTAAACCTTATCCGTCTAGCAATAGGGTGTATCGACTTGCAAGTGAGGTTCGCCTGGGCTCCAAATATCTTGAATGGATCATCGCATTCGTCTAACATTAAACTCATGTCTCATTACTTAATTAAAATCTACAATTCTAAATATCTGATTTTGAGTTGCCATTATGGTGTTGAAATTACTTTTCCGGCAGCGATGCTACTCACATAGATGACCCGAGCCCGAGCATAGGTATCGCTCTTCGGGAAGACATACCACGTCCCCTCCAATCCAGGGAACAATTACTGGAAAACCCAACTTTTGAGAGTATAAGTGCCTTTGATTCAACAGAAGCAGAAGATTCTAAATTTTATCTCCCATTATTTTTCAAGCCAGAGCTTGTTTAGTGAAAATAAACACCGCGATAATATAAATGTAGGTATCAGCGCATAACAACAAGACGACTTGCATACAAATACTGAAATTCAACTCAAAATGGCTGAGAACATCGTATTTTGTGAGCGAGTGTACGTGTGGGGCTATAAAGTCCACTGAAATATAAAATATGAGAACTGTAGGTACATTTTTTTATTACACTTGTGATTTTAGTGTACATTATTCAGGGAAGACACACAATAATATACACATATTGATAACTCACTTGTATTTTTCCACATTACTTTTAATATTTATTAGACCTGACCGGTTTCGCCTTACGGCATCCTCAAAGGCTTACAATGACATTTAAGAACATTCCTTTATAAACATTGCGACACTCAGACATTTATGAATAATTACTATTATGTATTTAAGTAATAATCTCAAAGAAATATTTATATAAACATATAAGAAATACTTATAAATGTCGAACTAATAATATCGGTTTGAAAAATTAAATAGTGTCAAATGTGAATAATGTCACATGAAAATTACAATGTCAAATATTATATCAAATTATATGAAATTAAGAGATTAAATAAAATGAAGTGAAATAAATAGTTATGTAGATGTCACCATTATTGGAATAAAGGTGAAGGACTTAAATCCAATTGTTGATTTGATATATTATTTCTGTTTGTATTTAGTATTTTATTCATTTCGATACAAAACTATACTTTCGAATGCATAATGCTGTTATGACTACAAACGGACCCAGCTAACGTTTTTCTGTGTGTAAAAAAGTAGAAATTCCTATAATTAGGAGGTAGAACACATCGGTATTCCCGTCGCAAATGAGCGTTCTGACTCCGAAAGCACCTCCACCTTACAGAATACCACGGCTATAATAACCTCGTGTTGTGTTCCCGGCGGTGAGAAGGGTAGCCAGACATCATTGGAGAGTTTTCTTGCTGTGAGTGAGAAGACCAAGGGCTTGTCTTGATTGTATCTTCTGCACTAATGGCACAGAAACTTTCTGTTCTTACAGGGTCAGCAGCACGGGGGTGACTCTCCTGGCGTTACACACGTTCATAGGTCACGGTAACCACTTTCCATCAGGTAGGCCGTGTGCTTGTCTGCCACCTAAGTAGTAAAAAAAAGAATTAGGTGCGTCATAGAATGCTCGCAGGATGAATAATACTCAATATTTCTCTTATTATTATTTTACTCGTTAATTTCGTGGCCCACACCTGTGAATCTGAAGATGTACCAAAAGTCCCCTTTTCTGTAATATGCAGCAGATTTGTCGAATCCCATGAAATAAAATATTATTATATATAGGATGGTGATTTCATTCATAAAATAATTAATGAGACAGGATTTTAAAGTTTTGTGTATTTATTTGGAAGCCATAAGAGATTTTAATAAGTTACTACTATCTACAGAAAAAAATCAATCTTGAAAAATTTACCCAGCAACTTTGGAAATTACCAATTACAAACGGACAAAAAAATGTCTATCTCTTTTTTAGACATTTTTTACAAGTATCGTGAATACATTCATTAATCTTTAGGAATGTTATTTTAGCGTAATAAAGAGACACTTTAATTTTATTTGTATAGAAGATTCTCTATTTTGTGACACAGTACTAATTATCCCTCGGCGTATTTCCCACGGAGGACTTCTTGCTTTCGGTACGAGTCCGTATACGAAAGAAAAGGAAACATGTACGTTATAATTCTGTAATTATTTAAATTTCTTTGGTACAAAAAATGGCCGTCATTTAATTCCAATTTCAAAAACCGGAAAAATATTGAAAAAATAAGGATGAAAGTCATTACAGTGCGGAAACGTGGAAACACATCGAATTTTGATGCCCTACCCGAGCCTTCTTTACTCATTTCCAACCTTTTTCGAAGTATTAGTATTCCTTCAGCGTCCCGACCCGTTCAAGGGAGAGAATTTTTTTGAAAATATATTAAATAACGTTTGAGTGCCTGCCCGGTAATGTTTCGAAGATTAGTGTTTACTTATCGGGAACAATACGTTTCTGTTATTGAAATATTGTTCGGGTTTTTTGGCTGATGTTTATTTGTTTTTCGAGGTACGCTCACCTTTTCACGATTACTTTTCTAGAGTGATTTTCCATATGTCTTCTTACTTTTTGTACTTGGATGAAATTTGAGCATTTTATTAACATTCGCATAAACTACTCAATACTCAATACATTTATTGCGTTCCATAATGTAGTACAGTTGTTCAGGTTAAAATTATTGTTACAATTATGGACCCTGTCGGGCACAGCACAATGTTTGGAGAGAGGAAGAATTTGTCATACACAATATGTTCACTCTTAATTACAGTTTGTTAATATTACTTATTATATTAAATTTAAATGTTTTTTTAGTATAAATGTCATTTTACTCGTTTTTGTCGATTTGTCCCAAAAAGAAAAGGACAAAAATGTAACGAAAATGTCAATATAGAATGTTAAGTATACACAATTTATACAATTTGAAAATACATTGGGTTGATTTTTTATCAGTTTAATTAATATGATATGTCATAAGTCAATCTTGATGTCAACATAGGGTTAATTAATTAAAAGTAAGAGTAAAAATAAAAATATGTCGGTAAGAATAAATGTCAGTCAATATATTTATATATTTTAAATGAATTAAATTATATATTTTAAATTATTATTATAAATTATTATTACATTATATTTACATTTTAAATGAATTAAATAATTAAAATTGAATTAGATTATTAATATTTATTTTTTATAAATTTTGGTTTAGATAATAGGTTCCTGGTTGGGGTAATAGTTATTACGTCGTGTAGGTAAAGAGAGGTAGTATTTCGTTCAAAGGACAAACTCACTAGTCTCCTAACATTTGTCGCCTGGATTTTAATCCAGCACAACTTTTAAGTTGTACATTCATCCTCTATATAGTTGCCCATTATTTTATCCTGGGAGGAGACCAGTTTGCATAAGGCAGAATTTTTGTCCTAGACCTAAACAACAGCATTCCATAAACTTAGCTTGTGTTGTGCGATGATATTGTTATATTAAAAGGTAGTAGATAAAGTTTATACAGTACGAGTAAACGAGCGTTTCTTGTATCATTGTTTATGTAACCTTTTTTAAGTTCAAATAGCTCCATCTGTCGGCGAGGCACGAAAATATTCCGGCACAATCTCAAGCTTTACGACTGCCGTTAAAAACTCATTCTAAACAATACATTTTGCATAAAAGACTTTACTTAAAGTAGAACACTTGAGTAGAAGTCTCTGAAGATATGTTTCTTAAAGTTGTGTTTAAAACTGTTTTAAATGTAAAACACTGTTTAAGGGAGTAGCTCATACATAGATACATATAATCATGCCTTTATCACCGGAGGGTTAGGCAGAGGTGAATTAACACCCACATTTCACCAATTATTAAATTCGGTCCCACGAAATAGGGGGTGAGCGTCTGACGCTGAAAAAAAAGCAATACTTTGACTATTGATATTAACTTGACTATTATAATTTAAGCTGATCCAGCGGTTTCGATTACTTTTCAATTCAATTTATTTACTGGCGAAATATGGGCGCTAGCACCTCTGCCTACCCCTTCGGGGATATGGGCGCGAGTTTATTATTTATTTGTGGATCATAGGTTTGTGTGTGTTTGTGTGCGCTATGTCCTGTCCATGGAATATGGTATACAAGTTAAATTTACATTAACATTCATATAAATATTCATTACTTTACAATGTCACGCGAGAGAATTTTCAGCAACCATTCTCTCTGTTCGACGTGAAGTTTTTCTCAAAATACTTATTTTTTTTTTTTTTTTTTTAATTAGGACACGTCAATTGGACTTCGCCTTGCCTGATGGTAAGCTGAAGGCAAAGTCCCAGAAAAGAGAGTCACCATTACTTACACATACCGTGTGACAATGGTGACACTCAGCTTGACGGCCTCATCATATGCTTTTTCACGCCCCGCTTAAAGGACCCGGGACTGTAGGAAGAAGGAAACACGTGAGCTGGTAATGAATTCCAGGCCTTAATGGTGCGACAGAGGAAAGAGTCTCCGAACCGCTTGGTTCTTGATCGGATGTTTTGCACCGTGTGCGGATGACATCTAAGACCTGCACGCGTTGTCCTGTGTAGGAAAGGGGAGGGTGGGACTAATTGGAAGAGCTCATCAGAACACTCCCCATGGTACAAACGGTAAAATACAGCCATGGACGCAACATCTCTACGCAGCTGTAAAGGTTCTAGGGTGTTCGTGATCTCGGGATTCCCAATGATGCGGACCGCACGTCGCTGCAACCTGTCGAGAGCATCTAGTAAGTACTTTGCTGAACCATTCCAGAGATGCGAGCAGTACTCCACACAGGAGCGAATTTGTGTCTTGTATAGAAGACACCGCTGCTCCGGCGTGAAAAACCGTCTCACTCTGTTCAGGACTCCGAGTTTTCGTGAGGCTGTTTTGATGATACTTTCGATGTAGTTTTTGTTATTCAGGTTGCAGCGAACATCCATACCTAGGATATTGAGATTGTCCTGCAGTGGCAGTGGCGTGCTCTGAAGAGTGGGGAGGGGAAGGAAAGAAGATACTTTTGCTGTAAACGCACATGCCTGCGTCTTCTTGGCATTGAACTCAACCAGGTTCTCAGAGCCCCATTGAGAAATGTGATTCAGGATCCCGTCAAGCTCAGTGACAAGAAGCTGCCTTTTCTCCGCGATATCCGACTGCTTGGCCGCAGGATGTCCATGATAACTCCCATGCAAAGTGCTATCGTCTGCATAACAATGAACATTGCCGGTAGACAGCATGTCGTTGATATGCAGAAGAAAGAGAGTGGGTGATAAGACGGACCCCTGGGGCACGCCAGCATTAACCTGCAGAAACTTCGAAGCTCGTCCGTCACAAAGGACGCGAATACGGCGCCCCTGCAGGAAGCTAGCAACCCAGTTGCACAGCCTAGAAGGCAGACCAAAGGCAGGTAGCTTGGAAAGAAGCGATTTGTGCCAGACTCTATCGAAAGCTTTGGCGATGTCAAGACTAATTGCCAGTGACTCGCCGTGCTTGTCCATAGCCTCACCCCAAAGATGGGTAACGTATGCTAGAAGATCACCCGTTGACCGTTTCGGTCTGAAGCCATATTGCCGGTCATTAATTAAGGAGTGATCCTCTAGGTGCCGCATGAGCTGTTTGTTGATTATGTGCTCGAACACTTTGCACAGCACTGAGGTGACGGCTATGGGTCGATAGTTGGCTGGCTCCGAGCGATCCCCCTTCTTGGGAATCGGCTGAACATTCGCCTCTTTCCAAGGCAAAGGCACTGTACCCGAATTGTAGGATAGCCGGTACAGGCGCGTAAGCATTGGAGACAACTCCGCTGCACATTTTTTCAAGACTACCGCTGGAATACCATCCGGACCACTGGCTTTCCGGACATCGAGTGATTGCAGCACTGCACGGACATCGCGTTGCCTGATATGGATATCAGGCATCGCGTGGTCACTGTCGGGTAGTGTTGGTGGCTGCGTACCACAATCATCGATTCGGGAGTTGGCCGCAAAGAGATTAGCCAGCAGATTTGCCTTCTCTTGCGGCTCATGGGCCAGGGATCCATCAGGGTTACGCAGCGGAGGCAGCGAAGGCTGACAGAAGTTGGCTTGCACGGCTTTAGCCAGTCGCCAGTAGCCACGGCTTCCCGTGGGATGCATCACTAGCTCTTGACCAAGCCGCGCTATGCGCAGGGCATCCGCTCTGACGTAGGCCCTTCTGCAGACCTTTGTGGCTCTGTTGTACGCCGCCTTGAAGTGGCCCAGATTGGGATGGCGCGTGGCGCGCGCCCTTACCCAAGCGCGGTACGCAGACTGTTTTTGTTCAACAGCTTCCGCGCACTCGCGCCCGAACCAAGGGCGCACCCCGCGGTCACCGGTGACAAATATGTCTGATCATTCGTACGCAGTTAATCGAAGTGGCATCGAATGTACGTCGTAAAAAAGTATATCAGGTCAGTCGTTCTCAATGTCAAAAGGTATTGGATTTAAGAACATATACGTAAAGCCAAGGTATTTCCCTCTAAAGTAGACAGAGATAACAGTCCTTCATCTGTCATTAAATATTTGCAGCAAGATCACCGGCGTCCATACTAATGTAATACTAGTCGTTGCCCGCGTGAACCCATGTGAAATTTTGGATTCTGTTCCCGCAACCCATGGGATAAGTCCTCATGAGCTCCTGGGAAAAAAGTAGTTTTAATGAAAGTTTTTAATCTATTAGTATTACATACTAATGAATTTAAAAATTCATTCAAATTTACACGCACACTTTACTTGTTAAACTTGAATACGGATAAACGACGCCATTGAGAAACCGCAATGAATTAAAATAATTAACAAAATTATCATATTCATATCTATTTCCTGGTGCGCTCTGCGTCTGCTGCTGCTGTTTTGTGGTCGGCCTCGGAATCGTACCTTTACAGGTTTTAAACCGCCTTTCCATCAATCCTCAGGAAATTCGTAGGATTACAATACTGTCGCACGCGTGAGCTATGATGGTGATTCACTGTGACGAGTCACGGCCGGGGTGCGGGCGCCGCATCCCTATGTATATTTATTGTTATTGTTTTTTACCTTTTATTGTTTATTTTTCTTTGCTTTTTATTTTATTGTAATTAATGGTGTTTTTCTGTGTAGTGTAATTCTATTTGTGTGTAAAAAATGTTTTTTTTTCCTTTTTTCTTACAGTTTTTAAACTGCCTTTCTGTCAGTTCACGGGCAATCCCCAAGAAACAAACAAAATATAATAGAATTACATTCTTGTAAAAACATTTTATTGGTAAAATGATTGTACTCATTTGAATAACAAAGTTTCTCAACGGTTAATTAATTATAATTTGAATGAGTACTTTGCTCTCGAATCGCACTAAAAGCGCCGAATTAACAGAAAATAAGTGTAAAATACAATGTTTCCCTTTGTATGCTCTAGAGAATGAAGCATTCGATTGTGTTGCGGACCGGACGGAAAACAAAATATTGGTAGTAAATTCCCAGTGGCGCTGAAGTGTTTGAACGCGATACTTTAAAATATTGTAACGGCTCTGTGGACGCGTGGGAATATCATAATCCGAGTGTTAGGATTTTTGTGAACTAATGATACGTTTCAATGTGTCTTTGAAGGCCTACTGAGATCTTTGGGGTCCTAGCTAATCTTAGCTACTAGTCGAAACAGTCGGACGGAGCAGACTGTGACCCAGGCTATCCTCCCAAGGTTGAGCGAGAAGCAATCGTTCCCACAAGAGCCAAATCTAGCAAATCAAGTAAAAAGGTAAAAAAGTGTACCTCGGGCTCCAAAGTACCAGCTTAGGCTGCATCTGAGACTGATACGTGATGTTGATAAATATTTTGTATAATGTATATGACTAGATAAAATGATTTCGCATTGTTCCACGAACTCTGTAATAAGTTCAAACATTTCTTATTTATAAATATTATAGAAGTTAAGAAGAAAGTTACACTATTTACGACTCAAGAACGGCTGTACAGATTTAGCTAAAAATTGGTGGAAATGTAGCTTAGAATCAGGAGTCGGACATAGGATACTTTTCATTCCTTTCGACGGTGTTCCCGTATGACGTGAATAAAAACTCAAAGAGAATACAAGTCACTATGAATCGTGGTTTTTTTTTTTTCTTTTTTTTTTTATATAGGACACGTCAATTGGACTTCGCCTTGCCTGATGGTAAGCTGAAGGCAAAATCCCAGAAAAGAGGGTCACCATTACTTACACATACCGTGTGACAATGGTGACACTCAGCTTGACGGCCTTATCATATGCTTTTTCACGCCCCGCTTAAAGGACCCGGGACTGTAGGAAGAAGGAAACACGTGAGCTGGTAATGAATTCCAGGCCTTAATGGTGCGACAGAGGAAAGAGTCTCCGAATCGCTTGGTTCTTGATCGGATGTTTTGCACCGTGTGCGGATGACATCTAAGACCTGCACGCGTTGTCCTGTATAGGAAAGGGGAGGGTGGGACTAATTGGAAGAGCTCATCAGAACACTCCCCATGGTACAGACGGTAAAATACAGCCATGGACGCAACATCTCTACGCAGCTGTAAAGGTTCTAGGGTGTTCGTGATCTCGGGATTCACAATGATGCGGACCGCACGTCGCTGCAACCTGTCGAGAGCATCTAGTAAGTACTTTGCTGAACCATCCCAGAGATGCGAGCAGTACTCCACACAGGAGCGAATTTGTGTCTTGTATAGAAGACACCGCTGCTCCGGCGTGAAAAATCGTCTCACTCTGTTCAGGACTCCGAGTTTTCGTGAGGCTGTTTTGATGATACTTTCGATGTAGTTTTTGTTATTCAGGTTGCAGCGAACATCCATACCTAGGATATTGAGATTGTCCTGCAGCGGCAGTGGTGTGCTCTGAAGAGTGGGGAGGGGAAGGAAAGAAGATACTTTTGCTGTAAACGCACATGCCTGCGTCTTCTTGGCATTGAACTCAACCAGGTTCTCAGAGCCCCATTGAGAAATGTGATTCAGGACCCCGTCAAGCACAGTGACAAGAAGCTGCCTTTTCTCTGCGATATCTGACTGCTTGGCCGCTGGATGTCCATGATAACTCCCATGTAAATATTATATATGGTATAATAAAAACACATCTGATTTGGATAAACCAAACGCGAATGACAACTAAACGTAAATGTATGAAAATAGGTGTGCCCCTTAAAATCCAACCACACCTCTCCTAGGGGTTGGACATGGCGCATGTTGGGCTAACGTGGGTCTGGTAGAATGAACTTAATGCTGCGGTTTCCCCAAATGCTTACAATAAGGGGTTCTTAAAGAGGGTCATTAGAAGGTTTCTTCTAAGTGTAACGCCCCTGGTATCGCACACGTCCATAGCACGGTAACCAATTCCGATCAGGTGGGCTGTGTGCTTGGTTTCCACCTTAACGGTATAAACAAACTTAAAAAACAATGGAATGGAATTGGTGAAATCGCCATAGAAAAAAAATAGCTATAATTCATTGGTCCAAGTTACAGAAGTGAACATTACCTTAATATTTGCGGAGTAATGTGGACGAAGTCGTGGGCAAAGCGTTATTTATTGATAAATAAAATGGAAAAATAAGAATCAGTATGTGTTTCAAGGCCAACCATAACTAGCATGTCCACTATGCTGTCCTCCGTGGTGTCCACTCACATGTACCGTACATACAGTTTCAAACAAAAGTCGTAGTAAAAAATGTGAAAGTCAAATAAATGTCATCCCACATACGACGCCGTCTGATGTCTGACGTCTGATGTCCGCCATCCGAATGTAATAGATGCCTGTCATTCATCCTCTACGGCCGACGTCAATGAGCGTTTCAAGCCTAATTCCTTAGATATTGGCCTAAGTAGTTCAAATCTTTTATGACGTCATTATAATAAATCATTAGCTGTGATAAAATTTATTGACAAAATGTAGTTTAACATTGGAAGTGATATGACGAGAAAAAAATAGACTAAAAATGTAATTATGCAAATGAGGATAAAATCTTTATTTTGTTGGATTTCACATTATTTCTAAATCTATACGATATAATAATCCATATGATTATACTGGATACATAAGTGCATTGGTTTTAGTGATTTGTTGAAATTATTCATAGGAATATTTATCGGTAGATTAGGTAAGAACTCAAATTTTAATTTTAAGATCAATTTATAGATGAGATCAAACTTTCAAGTCATGCGGGTAAGTATCCTATCGACAGACCTGTTTTTTAACATGTGCGTTAAGAAAGTTTTTATAGATCGCTCATCTCAATATTAAAAACATAAAAATAGAGGGCCGGCTTGTCACGTAGACGCTCTACGATTTACCACGCGTAGCACTTTCACGTAGCTACTACGACGTAGACGGCAGTCTATCAGCATAATATTATACCTCGCATATTTCTTGAAACCGCTGGATTTATTTTTCTCAGGCGGTGCCTGTATAGCAAATTTCTTTCTTTTTTGAATAATGTCTATATGACTTTTATACTATCGCGTTTACGTATGGCTGACTGTGACCACGGCCGGTGTAGCCGGTGGCTGAAAAGTCAGAGTCAAAGTATGTCACACAATAACGTTACAAAATAATGTTTACTAGCCTATCAAACGTTTCTTTAATATCAAAACAAAAAAAATCATTACCAGCTCACGTGTTTCCTTCTTCCTACAGTCCGGGTCCTTTAAGCGGGGCAACACGTGCGCTGGTAATAAATTCCAGGCCTTAATGGTGCGACAGAGAAAAGAGTCACCGAACCGCTTGGTTCTTGATCGGATGTTCTGCACATGCATGCATGCATGCATGCAATGCATGGTATGCGTAATAGTGACCCTCTTTTCTGAGACTTTGCCTATAGAAGTCTAATTGAGGTATCCTATATAAAAAAATACCCATTACCGGTTTCCCCATTAACACCGGTAAAAATGTCTAATACCGTTTTTTATCAGTCTTCAAAAATCTACGGCAATTGCAGGCTCTATACATGATTTAGAAATAGTTCAGAATTATATGGCTATGTTATATTTTTCTTACTAAAAAAATATCTGAGCGGTTATAATTTCTGTAAAAGTTTTCAGATAGGTAGCCTAGTTAAGTTAGTTGAGAGGTCCCGGTCATCCTGGTCAATCCTGGTCATTAGACTACTTACGTGATAGGTTCACGTTCAAACAGAAACAATTAGCTTAGTTGGAGGGGTTTTTGTCAATATTAGCAGTGTTCATTTAGTAGTACTTTTCAAAAATCAAATGGAAATCGTGATTTCAGTGTGTTGAGTTAAGAAAGAGATTACGCAAGCGCACTGCCCACCTAATGGAAAGTGGTTACCGTGGCCTATGGACGTGTGTAACACCAGAGAAGCCACACTCGCGGTGGCGACCCTTTTTTTTTTTTACGTGCGCAAAATCCCCACCGATACCTTTCCACCGGAGCCGGTGGGAGAGGTTATGTCGGACTCGAACCGACTAAAACGCACGCCGCCTGTGGGTCGTTTTGGTTGCCGAAGGTGAGGTTGACAGGCATAGAGTTTCTATGCCGTCAGTAGAAGACAAAGCAGGACAAGCCTTTAGCATCCCACCAACAGCACAAATTCTCCAGTGAGCTCTGGCTACACTACTCACCGCTGGGAACACAACACGAAGTTATTATCACCGCGGTATTCTGTAGAGCGGAGGGATCGAATGAAAGGGATTGTCAAGAAGAACAATTAAAAAAGTGTAAAATATTAATTTAATTAACTAATAAACTTAAAAAAACGAAATAAACATTAATGTAATATTTTTGTTCAAAAACCACATTCTACTGGTTGTCCAACTGCCTGTCAACCTCACCTTCGGCAACCAAAAACGACCCACTGGCACCGTGCGTTTTAGTTGGTTTGAGTCTAACGTAACCTCTCACCACCGGTTCCGGTGAGGAGGTATCCGTGGGGATTTATCGCTCGTAAAAAAAACATGAACTCCTCAACCTCGAAGATAAGCTTGATGGTATTGTTATGGAGAGAAGATCATGGTTTTAAATTCCATGATCTAAATCACAAAGTATCTAACACACTGTTCAAGCCACTTAAGTCCAAAATACTATAGGTAAATAGTCCCGTATATATTCGGCGGATCGGACGCCAAAAGGCGTCATTAAGCCGCCGGAGTGAACCGGATTAAGGCGACGGGCTTAAGCGGACTTTTGTCCACGGTTTTTGCTTTTAATGTACGCCATTGATATTCTTGTGGAATTACAATTTATGAGGCAAAGGATAAGCTTCGTAATCTTGGCTATTGTTGGTGTTAATTTATTTGTGGTTTTGTCTCGACGCTAGGTGGGTACATGGTAGATGTGATTAAAAATGGTGGTGGTATAATGGGTAGGATTTTGGGTTTGTAATTAAAAGGGTGTGACTTCGCATCCGACTTAGCATTTTTTATATCACTTAGGAGGCAGACAAGCACATAGCTACTTGATGGAAGGTGGTTACCATGGCCTATGGATTGACTCACGCTGCTGATCCTATAAGAACTTTCTTGAACATCCCACTGTTACCACTGACGAGACAAAGTATTTTAGTAATTTCAAGCGACTACAGTACGGAATTCTTCAAAAAGGGATAATTATGACGTCTCTGGAGTTGCATTCGTTCATAGGTCTCGAACACCCTAGGACCTTGGCAGATGTTGCTCACGTATAAAAAAAAGAGCCTTTGCAGATGCGTAGAGATGTTGCGTCCTTGACAGTATTTTACCGTCTGTACCATGGTGAATGTTCTGATGAGCTTCCAATTAGTCCCACCCTCCCCTTACCTACACTGCACAACACGTAAAGGGCTTAAATGTCACCCGCATACGATGCAGAATATCCGATCAAGAACCAAGTGGTTTCGGAGACTCTTTCCTTTGTCGCACCATTTCCTGGAATTCATTACCAGCTTACGTGTTTCCTTCTTTCTACAGTCCTGGGTCCTTTGAGCAAGGCGTGAAAAAGCATATGATAAGGCCGTCAAGCTGTAGAGGGCCAGATCGTGAGAGATGGCCCTGGGTCGGCCGGGGTGCGAGGGATATGCCTGTCAACCTCACCTTCGGCAACCAAAGCGACCCACAGGCGGCGTGCGTTTTAGTCGGTTCGAGTCCGACATAACCTCTTCCACTGGCTCCGGTGGGGGGGGGGGTATCCGCGGGAATTTTGCGCACGTAAAAATAAAAAAAAACCACCATTGTAACATGGTATATGTAAGTAATAGTGACCCTCTTTTCTGAAACTTTGCCTTCAGCTTACCATCAGAAGACGTGAAGTCTAATTGACGTATCCTATACAGAAAATAAAAAAAACAGTAACAACTTTCCATTACGTGGGCCGTGGAGTTGTCTCCCACCTTAAGGGTATAGGAAAGTAAATACCTGCGTAAGATCTAACAAACTGCTTAAGTTTAAATGAGATTATATATTTTTAAACATTCGTTTCTCGAAAGCATTAACTGTTTAACTTCTCTCGTATACTCAAATTAGAAAAGTTATTAACTAAGGTAGGACTTCATGAGTTAAGAAATGAAAATCGAAAACCGTATACGGGATATTAATATTTCTCAAACAAGTTCAAAATATGATGGAAATATAATTTAAAATTTCTCTTCAGATACTTTTCTCAGCAAAAGTTTGAGTGGATGTTTATTTTTTCTAAAGAAATACATGATAGTTATTAAAACTTTTCTACCTACTAATTGGACGAGTCAGAGCTCACCTTCAAACTTAGATAGGAATAGTTCAACCTGAGGAACTGCCTAAGGTTAGTCATTTTATTTTATTCGATGGATTTTCTAGTACCACACCGTGTACCATAATAATATATCTATGTACTTACGAGTACTTGATTGTCTATTGCCTAACCCATCAGGGATAAAGGCGCGATTATGTATGTATGCATGATTTACAAACCACAACTCTGCTTAGTTTTGTTCGAGATTACGCTGTATAATGTCCTAAAATATTTATTTATCATTTTTAATTACTACTAATAATTACAACCGCAGATACAATAAAGAAAACACGCTAAGATAGTGTTATTTTTGGTATCAACCCCGACCATATTTATTAAAATCACTATTAGACATAGCATCATATTCATAAAAAGAATCTATAAATAAAAAAGAAATAAGCTACATTAGCGTAATAAAAGATAAACTCCCCACATAAATACGTCTACAAATAAACAGTCGTTATTGTTCAACCGAAATCGACATTGGACGTAGACAAACAATATAAACACAGAAAAGACATTATGTAATTATCTGTTATCGCGCCTCAGAGACCTCGTAAAGCCTCACTCTGATGTATTCCACTAGCTCTCGAGTGCGATAGATCCCTTACTTTGAACTAAAGACTTAGCGTCAAAGTATCGTACGATACAATCGACATCGTTGAGACAAAGCCGAATAGATTTATAGTGAGGTAGATAGATAGGTGATGTCGTCTGCACTCGTATTCTATGTATATTCAGCGCCAGATCACTCTTGACGAATAAAGTATTCAAAATGATCTTTATGGCTTGGTTTACCCCCCTTTCTGTTGACTGATTATTCTGATATTTGGTATACATCTTTAACATACATAACATAAACTCACGCCTGTATCCCCGTAGGGGTAGGTAGAGGTGCTAGCACCCACAATTCGCCAGTTTATGTTTAGGTTCCAATGTAATTGGTAGCGAGCCTATTACCATTAACCGGGCACTTATAAACCTGCGATAAATACACACATAACTTCCAAAAGCATCGAAAAGTCAATGGTGTGTGCCGTGGTAAAACCTGGGATCGAACCCGAGACCTTGTCTCAGCAGTCCATTACCCATACCACTAGGTTGCCGCGGTTATTACATAAAATTTTAAGCAATAAAACAGTTTGATTTGCTCTAAGTACCTGGGTATTAAAATCTTTTTGAGACTTTATTTTGACGCTGACTGTACAAGAGCGTCTTTGGTGTCTTATACTGCTCCATACAGGAATATTTCGGTAAACCCCGATAACGGTATTATGTTGCCACTCACCAGGTTCAATCCTGGTCTCCGCTCAGTGCAAATATTTGTATGCATGAATATAGGTATTTGCACTGGTCTGGTCGTGCCCCGAACCATCTCTTCCCATGCGGTGTCGTACAAGGTGACTAAGGGATATGGCTGTCTAACATCACACAGATATATATAGCCCAGACTCAGGCACAGATACATGGCTCTAGTCAACAATAGTGCCCGGTAGACGACAATAGGCTCACCCCCTATAACGTGGGACCGAAAACAAAGATTGGTGAAATGTGGGAGTTAATTCACCTCTGCCTAACCCTTCAGGGATAAAAACCTGATTATATGTATGTATGTACGTCGAGATTACGCTGTATAATGTCCTTAAACATTTATTTATAATTTTCAATCCTGGTCTCCGCTTGTTATGTATCTGTGCCGACATATGCAATCTCGCCGGGACCTCAACCACTACACTATGCCTGAACCAACCGTCTCAAGAAATTGCATAGGCAAACCCGCATGTTACGCTATACTGAGTGAACCAAATTGTGAAGACAGCAAGTACTAGTTGCCGAATCGGCGCCACGTGCAGCGATTGACCCCGTGTCTCCGCCTAGTGCCGCACCGTCAGCAGAATAGTGGCGTGATCGTAAATCGATTGCATCAATATGCGAACCGATTTATAATCTTTATTAAAATAACGATTCACTTCTGTTCTTGCATCGAACGTGGTCACTAGACTTAATTAGAGTTAGCAGTTAGAATGTGGTTCGCATCATCGAACTCATTCGCTTAGGCTAGTATGGTGTTGGGGACTCTGTCGTCCCCACACCCGAGACGAGGGCCAGATCGTGAGAGATGGCCCTGGGTCGGCCGGGGTGCGAGTGATATGCCTGTCAACCTCACCTTCGGCAACCAAAACGACCCACAGGCGGCGTGCGTTTTAGTCGGTTCGAGTCCGACATAACCTCCTCCACAGGCTCCGGTGGGGAGGTATCCGTGGGGATTTTGCGCACGTGAAAAAAAAAAAAAAAAAAAAAGGTTAGTATGGTGTAATGTAGTTCCAACATCGAGTGCATTCATCTTTAGGCTAGTTAGATTAAATTAAATAAGTTTAATAAATCTCGTTTTAAGTGATTCTAGTTTTCTTTTTGTACCCTCTGGCTGCGGGAAAACGTAATTCGCTCAGTGCAAATATTTGTATGCATGCAGGTATTTGCACTGGTCTGGTCGTGCCTTGAAGAGCACGTTAACCCGTCAGTCCCGGTTGCCATGCCAACATCTATGGCAGTCGTTACATGTAGTTGGAGCCCTAAAAAGTCCAAAAACTGGTCTGGCTGCAATGCTTCAATATCGCCTTTGGGTTGTGGAGCTTCACAGTAAATATCATAACAGCCAAATCCGCAGTTGGACTGGTAAAACGGACCCAGACTCCGAGGTGAAAGCTTCGAATGGGACTGAGAATAACGCCAAGAGAAAGAAGAGTAGAAAATTTTTTTAATACAAAATAGGGTGTTTTCTTTTTCAATCCGCTTTTATACCCGCGAATACTGTTTTGGTTCAACTTTTTTTACCGCGGTAGCCTAGTGGTATGGGTAATGGACTGCTGAGACGAGGACTCGGGTTCGATTCCAGGTTTTACCATGGCACATACCAATGACTTTTCGATGCTTTTCGAAGTTATGTGTGTATTTATCGCTGGTTTATAAGTGCCCGGTTAATGGCAATAGGCTCGCCCACCTATTACAAACATAAACATAAACTGGCGAAATGTGGGTGCTAGCACCTCTGCCTACCCCTTCGGGGATATAGGCGTGAGTTTATGTATGTATGTTTTTTTATATATAGGACACGCCAACTTGACCTCACCTCACCTGATGGTAAGCTAAAGGCAAAGTCTCAGTAAAGAGGGTCACCATTACAGACACTAAGTGTTACAATGGTGGCACTCAGCTTGGTGGCCTCATCAGATGCTTTTTCACGCCCCGCTTAAAGGCCCCAGGACTGTAAGAAAAAGGAAACACGTGTGCTGGTAATGAATTCATATAAACTTGGGTTGAATGGTTGGTGTTAGTTTGCTTTTTACCTACAGTATTAAATTAAATTAAATATCATTTTATTGATGGCGACAGGGCCCAATTTATTAGTAACAATATTTGTTTTACATCTATGGTTAACATACAAAATGTCAACAGTATAAAATCAAATCTGAAAATTATTATCAATTGATATTATATTAATGCATTAGATTTGATGTCAATAAAAAATTATAATTCACAAAACTAAAAATATTTCAATTATTAATAAATTAAGTATCACAAGTTAATACTAGATGCAATAGTCAATAAAATGTCAATTCATAATAAAATATAACTCAAAAATAAGTCAAATGCAAACTAAGTATACACAAATGCAAACTACAAACTAGGAATACAATCAAATAATTAATTACTTGCAGTGGTTTTAAAACAGTTTATTAGCTGCTCCTAGTTAACTGCATTTAGATTGAATTCACTTAAAAGTCCATTCAATTAGGCTGCAAGAAAATTAAACTAGATTCTTGTTGGACCTAACAACCTATTAAACTGATTGAGCATAGTGAATTAATTCTATGAAACATGTTTTGAAGGAGAAGATTTCTTTTATCTGTTTAGAAAGAAAGAAAGAAAGAAAAATATTTATTCTAGCTGGATACACAGTACAGAAACAAAGGTGTTTATAATTCACCTAATATCCATAAACTGTGTTTAGTTTTACTTTGTAACCGGGAAACTTCCCCTGGCTACTCCACCGGTTCGCCCAGGTAAGAGCTGAGGAACTGAGACTCGAGAATACCTCAGGGCGCCTTTTACATCAGAGAACAGTGTGTGTGCGTGTTCCAGATACCCTCAATGAAACGACCTTGGGTGGTACATACATATATTTGACCAGAAAAAATACACAGAATTTACAAATTGTTACTTAGGGAGGTACTACAGAATTCAATCAGAGGAACACAGAATTTACAAGTTGTTACTTAGGTAGGTACTACAGAATTCAATCAGAGGAACACAGAATTTACAAATTGTTACTTAGGTAGGTACTACAGCATTCAAACAGAGGAATTTATACGTGACCTTTTCGGTGGATCTTCACGGATCGTCAGCCCAGGTTGTCGGCTTGCGTAGCGGGACCTGTTCACCGCTTCCCGCACTGCCACTTGAGTCCCAAGACCAGGAACTCCGATCGCTGCTCACCGTCTCCCGCACTGCGCCACGAGTCCCAAGCCAAGGAACTCCGATCGCTGCTCACCGCCTCCCGCACTGCGCCACGAGTCCCAAGCCAAGGAACTCCGGATCTTTATGCGAGTACCGCACTTTGCGGATGGGTCAAGTAATCTCCTCCAAAGGTACCAGCAGACCCCAGAGAAGTTCAGAATAGGCTGCCAATTATCCCTCGGATAATATAGCAAAATGTAGGTAGGTACAGAGAATCTTTAAGCAAGAAAAACAACAGAGATTTACGACCTTCGTCGTACGTAACTCCGTGAGATCTGATCTTTTTTTCTCGTCCCACCAGGAGGGGCCTATTTATAGTCTTCTCCATGGAAGATTCTAGCAAAAATCAAATTTTCACCAATCAACAACACGTAATACTCAAAACAAAACTTCTACCTCACATCAATACTTTCTTTTGACAGATGACAGTTGTAGTTCGCACTGACACCGCATCATTAATTTAAATTATGCTATAAAAGTATTATGTAACAATTAAGTGATTTAATTCCATAAAAATCACACAATTATCTAATGATAAGAATATACTAAAATGCTAATTAACACTAGCATTATTTCTAGCGACATCTATCGTCAACTCAGAGAAACAAACACCACAACACAACAGGTGATCAATGAAGATTCACGGCAATCCTTTCAGATGTCGCCACAGGCACATCCCAAACATATTGCAACTATAAGTTGTGTTACTTAATAAAGAATATTAACGCACAAACATTCCGGCGTTACACCATCCCCCAACTCCGATAGTATTACTTGCGGACAAGTTACGCAAGGAATACACACAGAATATAACAAAACAAAAGTCTGACCAACAACAAGACATAGTATTTCGAAGTACAAAACAAAAAAGATTCACAGTAATCAGGTCTAACTAGAGGTAACAACTGACACCGACTCTCTTACTACAAGTCGAAATGCCCTAAGCAACTAGAATAAAAGATCCCTTATCTGCTATAGTCATATGATTGCATATGCAACCCTACTATAGAGAAAGTGCTGATGAGGAACGAATACTCGATGAGGTGTACATAATACATGATAGTTCGTCCCATTCGAGGACGCTCAATCCTATATATCAACATAATAACTTCACCGAGTCGCGGTATTAAAATAGATATATCCAGTGCTACGAAGAGGTAATAGCGCTGACGCAAGGCAGAGAGGATACCGCAGGTTGCTTCTCATCAGAGTACTTCAGAATGTCTTTAATGTGATATTCGCCCAAATCTTTCCCATCTAAATCAGCCAACCTATACACTAAAGAAGAACGTTTAGAAGTTACTACACACTTCGTAAACTTAGGAGCTAACTTAGCGGTAAAATGTTAGGCCTTGTTAGACAAATAATGTGTACGTTTATAAACAATTTGACCAACCTTAAGCTCGACATGCCTTTTTCTAAAATTGTAATACTTCTCATTACGCTGGTGAGATGAAATCAAATGTTTCCTCACCTGATCGTAAATGCGTTGCATTTCTTTTAGTTTAGCACCGAAGGCTGCGGGTTCATCCACGGAGACTAAGTCCGGATGACAAGTAATGTCAGATTGTCTATATAGAACTCCATCACCTATGAATTCCCTACCATGCACCAAGAAATATGGAGAAAACCGAGTGGCTTCGCTTACTGCAGTGTTTATAGCGCACTGCAGTTCAACAAGATGTTCATCCCACTTCTTGTGCTGAGTTTTCACATAACATGAGATGGCTTGAACGATATTTCGAATTGCTCGTTCCGCTTGATTGGTCTGAGCATGGTATCGGGGGCTATAGTATATATTAGGTACATTATATTTGGCCAACAGGTCTTTAAATTGTTTGCTCACAAACTGAGGACCGTTATCAATGTAAATAGTCTTGCAAACTCCATGGACTAGAAATACATTTTTCTCAATGAATCTCGCCACTGCAGCGCCTGTTGCGACCCTAATAGGACACAACATGACATATTTGCTAAAATAATCAGAGATAACGATAAGATGAATATTTCTATTGCTTGACACTGGAAAAGGTCCAAGCAGATCACATGAAATTGCTTCAAAAGGTTTAGATACGCGCTTTGGGCTACCCATTAACCCAGGACGAGAGGTGTTTACAGGCTTGTACTGCTTACAAACCTCACAATTACCTACATATTCTTTGACACTATTATACATTTTCGGCCAGTAGTAGTTCAAAGACAACCTCTTATGCGTTTTCCAAACACCTCCATGGGCACTAAGCGTGTCATCGTGGTATTTGGTGAGAAGTGCTAGTCTGTCTTCTTGGGGTACCACCAACTTCCAATCAAAATCTGAAGTCAAAGAATATTTGTTTTTAGAAAATCTATATAGCAAGTTATCACGGATATCAAAATTAGGGTAATGCCTTGGGTTCTTACGCACGCATTCCATGGTGTGAATATACCACGGATCACTAGTGGAGCTCGCGTCAATGGAATCGATTTTTATGCGAGACAGAGCGTCAGGTACTACATGATCTTTTCCCTTACGGTGTTCTATGTTGAAATCAAACTGACTGAGTCGCATACTCCAACGCGCTAAACGTCCTGTAGGATTCTTGAGCTTGTGAAACCACAGTAGGGAGGCATGATCAGTGACAACAGTGCACTTTTGTCCTTCCACATACTGTCTAAACTGTTCCAGCGCAAAAATCACGGCCAGAAGCTCACGCTCGGTAGTGCTGTAGTTCACTTCGTTCTTATTTAAAGAGCGACTACAATAAGCGATGGGGTGTTCCACGTCATCGTGTGTTTGGGTCAGTACAGCAGCAACAGAGTAAGCTGACGCGTCACTCAGTATGCGGAAAGGCAAAGAATAATTCGGCATTTTTAATATAGGAGCAGAGACCAAAGCTGACTTGAGAAGGTTAAAAGCCTCCTCAGCTTCAGATGTCCCAACGAAATTAACCTTTTTAGCGGTTAATTTACATAGGGGTTTACTAATCTTAGAAAAATTATTAACAAAACGACGATACCATCCGGCCATACCTAGGAAACGTTTTACATCCTTCGAGTTACAAGGAGTAGGATAGTTGAGGATAACCTCGACCTTGCCTGGATCAGTTCGCAATCCATGCCTATCTACATAGTAACCAAGATATTTCAGTTCGCTTCGACAAAAGTGTGATTTCTTCATATTAATCGTTAGGCCCGCATCCTTGAGTCGCTGATAGATTCTATTTAAGAGATCCACATGCTCCTCGAAGGTGCTGGCCACACAGATTATGTCATCCTGGAAGCAAAACACTCTGTTGTCGAACTCGGGACCGAATAGGCGGTCCATCAGTCGTTGCATCGTACTCGAGGCTCCGACAAGACCAAAGCACATCACATTATACTGGAACAAACCCCGTCTCGGCACCGTGAATGCAGTCTTCTCAGCAGACAGGGAAGAGTCGAACGGGATTTGCCAATATGCTGCACTTAAATCTATAGAGGACAAATATTTAGCATTATTCAGATGGTCTAAAATTTGATTGATGTACGGTAAGGGATAAGCATCGCTTTTCGAGACCGAATTTAGCTTACGTGAGTCCAAGCACAGTCTTAGATCACCATTCGCCTTTTCCACCATAACCACAGGTGAATTCCACGCAGATTGTGATGGAGACACCACTCCCATCTCCAACATCCGGTCCAACTCCGCCTCCAGGGCCTTCTGTTTGAGAGGTGAGAGCGGGTAATATCGTTGTTTGATCGGCTTGCTGTCACCCGTGTCTATGACGTGATGCACAAGCGTCGTTCGACCTAAGCCCACCTTATCCGTATTTAAAGAATCAAATTTTTCAATGATCCCGTTCATTACACACCTCTGATTCTCGGTCAGGTTGTAGTAATCCTCGAGACCACTGTGAAGAGACAAAGATTCAATAGGACAGTTTTCATTAAAATTATTCATATTAATTTTTTGGGAAATTAATTTATTACTTAATTGAAATTGTTGCCAGAAATCGACACCAAATATCATTGACGTTGATATTTCTGGTACAACATAAAACTTAACTACTCTGATAACAGAGTTGTATTCTAAGGGCAAAGAGATACAACCCAGACATTTCAAGTGGGAACTGTCTGCAGTTGTGATACTAAAGTTTGGGTTGACACTTTCCAGTTCAAACCCTAAATCTAAGAAGATACGGTGCGCACCCTTTCCTAACACAGAGCAGGAGGCACCAGAATCAAGAAGACCTAGAACATTTAAATTTAAAACCTTAACAACTAAGTACGGTCTAACATCGTTATCCCGTTTAGTAAACAGGACCTTATCAGAGTAAGAATCAAACACTGAGCTCGGATCAGACATGCCTGACGATTTATTAATAAGGCCCTGGCCTACGCGTTTTTTGACTTCGTCGTGCATTGGGGGCAGTCAGGTGTCTTTACTCCTTTGGCACCACAACGAAAACACACCAACTCCCTCGACTTTGAGCAGTTGTAAGCCGTGTGATCGCTGCCTCCACACCGAAAGCATTTACGTTCGTGCGAGACCGGCGAGCCGTTCACTGCGGAGACCTGCTTGGCAGCTTTTGGTGTGCTCTTGACCTTCTGTGAATGTAAGTCAGAGGAGATCTCACATTTATCCAAGACTGGCTCATGGAACGCCTCAGCCCTAGCACGTGCAAGTTCTAAACGCTTACCTAACCTTTTCAGATCATCAATAGCGTTGACTTCATGAAGGGTGAGTTCCTTCATGTAGTCAGGTCTTATGTTATGCATAAGGATGTCCAGTTGTTCCTCACTGGGCATTTTACAAGACAGTCTAGAGAACATGGCCTGCATTGTAGAGATGTAGTTCACTAAGGACTCAGTACGGGCTTGGGTACGTTGCCTAATCTCATTCCGTAAACGATAATCATAATCGGGAATATCAAAGGCGTCTCGTAACTCATTTAATAAATCTTCATACGACATAAAGTTGGCTTTATTGGTGCGGAACCAGGACAAAGCTGGTCCGTCCAATAGGTCAGAGAAAGCCAGGAGAACCTTTGATTTAGAGACTTCCCTTGCACACCTCAGTTCTTCCAATCTCTCAATGAAGACGCGTACACAAGAAGAACCATCATATTTTAAATTAAAAGAATTTAAATTAAGGGGTCGTTCCCTATAAACAACGTTATCGTTAGTCGAATTAATGTTTTGCGAGCTACCCCGCATCGAGCGTTCCTTTCTCACTACAGGTGAAGTATACTCAACATGGTCACGAGAGGGGCGATCATCATTATCTGACACCTCAGATTCTGAGTCACTATTCGATTCAGCAACAGACAAAATCTTAACTAGTCTGTTACGAATACCTACAAGTTCAGAACAATCTAATCCACAACGAGCAAGCCTAGTTAAAAGATAGTTCGCCCTAACAGCAGCCCTAATGCGACTATTACGATCAGCATCAAAGTCACCTGACGATAGCAAATCCTCGAGTTCCTTGACTTTTGGCTCGCAGACAGTACGTTCGCTTGCAGCATCGGTGGACTTAACGGTGCTTGGCTTCAGACTCCCACGGCGAACTAGCCGGTATGCCGTCCGTAATTCGTTACGCAAGCCGACAACCGTAGCCTCAGGATCCGCTGAAATGCCCATATAAGACAACTCATTAGACAGCTCATCTTTTCTTAAGTATTTAACATATTGGTGCATTTTTGCCATGTTATAAGAATTTAACTTTACAAGTGTAGGTATGGAGAAAAAATTTTACAATAAAATTCAACTAACGACTAAACAATTTTCCGTTATTTAACGGATGTTCACAAAAGTATATTCCCAGAGGGTATCAAATTGAACTACTAAATTGAAAAAAAATTTTTTTTTTTTTTTGCTAGGTACAAAAAACGTGAAGTAGGTAGGTAATGTAATTTACCTCCTTCTATACTATTTCAAAAATAAAATTTTAACGAAGAACAATTATTAATAGCGGGTAGGTATTATGTACCGCCCTGCAGGCTATTACTAAAAAGTAATAATACAAAGAAATTACACAGAGATCCAAATACTTGAACCGTTTGTGTAGGTACAAGCTCTTAGGTAGTTACCAACGATATAATAAAAAAGAGAGAATTTAATTAAATGTAAGGTAGGTAGCAGGTATAAGTACCGGCTTCCTGATCGTTCCGAAATTCACAAAAAATAAAAAAAATTGGTGATTCTAAATTAAAATTATACAAAGTTATACCTATATGGTTATCGGCACTTCACAGAAAATGCCGACAAGTTGAACAATGCTAAATTCTGGAAAAACAGATGTTATTAAATTTGATCAAACATATGCATGAAATTAATTTTAGTTTAAGTAGGGACAAACTAAGTAGGGACCAACCAAAGACCAAGAGATGATCAGAGGGGGAAAAAAAAGAAAAAAAGAAAAAAAAATGGGTATGCCGAAAATATATATATTTTTGAAAATGTTGCAGCTAAATAAATTTAGAAAAAAAATTTGGACCCGTTTCCTTGCTATTTGATGTAAATTGCAAGGAAATGAATTACGTGCTTAGCCGCACAAGCACTACCAATTAGCGTCTTGGAGAGTATCAGACGGATAGTAGGTTCGATTTCATTAAAGGCGTCTTTCTACGCACACACAGTAAGCAAAGAGAAATCGCAGTTAGTGACCTGAGATTTCTAGACCTGCCCATACGTTGGTCGCCAATTTTGTAACCGGGAAACTTCCCCTGGCTACTCCACCGGTTCGCCCAGGTAAGAGCTGAGGAACTGAGACTCGAGAATACCTCAGGGCGCCTTTTACATCAGAGAACAGTGTGTGTGCGTGTTCCAGATACCCTCAATGAAACGACCTTGGGTGGTACATACATATATTTGACCAGAAAAAATACACAGAATTTACAAATTGTTACTTAGGGAGGTACTACAGAATTCAATCAGAGGAACACAGAATTTACAAGTTGTTACTTAGGTAGGTACTACAGAATTCAATCAGAGGAACACAGAATTTACAAATTGTTACTTAGGTAGGTACTACAGCATTCAAACAGAGGAATTTATACGTGACCTTTTCGGTGGATCTTCACGGATCGTCAGCCCAGGTTGTCGGCTTGCGTAGCGGGACCTGTTCACCGCTTCCCGCACTGCCACTTGAGTCCCAAGACCAGGAACTCCGATCGCTGCTCACCGCCTCCCGCACTGCGCCACGAGTCCCAAGCCAAGGAACTCCGATCGCTGCTCACCGCCTCCCGCACTGCGCCACGAGTCCCAAGCCAAGGAACTCCGGATCTTTATGCGAGTACCGCACTTTGCGGATGGGTCAAGTAATCTCCTCCAAAGGTACCAGCAGACCCCAGAGAAGTTCAGAATAGGCTGCCAATTATCCCTCGGATAATATAGCAAAATGTAGGTAGGTACAGAGAATCTTTAAGCAAGAAAAACAACAGAGATTTACGACCTTCGTCGTACGTAACTCCGTGAGATCTGATCTTTTTTTCTCGTCCCACCAGGAGGGGCCTATTTATAGTCTTCTCCATGGAAGATTCTAGCAAAAATCAAATTTTCACCAATCAACAACACATAATACTCAAAACAAAACTTCTACCTCACATCAATACTTTCTTTTGACAGATGACAGTTGTAGTTCGCACTGACACCGCATCATTAATTTAAATTATGCTATAAAAGTATTATGTAACAATTAAGTGATTTAATTCCATAAAAATCACACAATTATCTAATGATAAGAATATACTAAAATGCTAATTAACACTAGCATTATTTCTAGCGACATCTATCGTCAACTCAGAGAAACAAACACCACAACACAACAGGTGATCAATGAAGATTCACGGCAATCCTTTCAGATGTCGCCACAGGCACATCCCAAACATATTGCAACTATAAATTGTGTTACTTAATAAAGAATATTAACGCACAAACATTCCGGCGTTACAACTTTAAGTAATTATTTTTTAATAAATAATTAATGAAGAGGAGGTAGGATACCACAGTATTTCCGTTCAATTGAGCAGTCCGACTGGGGAAGTACCTCCGCCCTAGAAAATACCGTGGCCATAATAACCTCGCGTTGTGTTCCCGGCGGTGAGTATAGTAGCCAGAGCTCACTGGAGAGTTTTTGTGCTGTCAGTGGGAAGACCAAAAGCTTGTGCTGCTTTGTCTTTTACACTGACGGCACAGAAACTCTGGTGTTTACATGGATGGCGCGCGATTGTGACTCCCTTGGTGTTTCACACGTCCATAGACTACGGTAACCACTTTCCATCAGGTGGACCATGTGCTTGTCTACCAACCAAGTGGTATAAAAAAATTACTAGCTGACCCGCCCCAGCTTCACCCGTATCCTATTTTGAAACCTCATATCACCTATTTGAGTTCGTATTTCTTTAGTTTTCAAATAATATTTGAGAATTTGTCAGATTCGTTGACATTTGTGATCATTGCTCTGCTGCCTTAAGCAGTAGCGGGATGATATATCACCTAAAAGCTTTCTCAATAAACAGACTATTCAACACAAAAAGTATTTTTCGATTCATTTCATTGTAATATATCATATATTGTAAGCTTACAATCGAACCAGTAGTTCCTGGGATTAGTGCAAACAAACTCTTCAGCTTTATGATATTAAGTATAGATGTAGGACTTAAATATTATAACATTTTATTCCTATACGTCACAATAGTTGAATATCATCAAAATTTTTCAATATCAACAATAAATATTCCAATATTGCCTTTACTAAAGAACTGGAATGCTCTACCCGCACACATATTTCCCTCATACGATCTCGGGTTCTTCAAGCGGTGCGTTTTTTTTTATATATAGGACACGCCAACTTGACTTCACCTCGCCTGATGGTAAGCTAAAGGCAAAGTCTCAGGAAAGAGGGTCACCAACAGACACTAAGTGTTACAATAGTGGCACTCAGCTTGGCGGCCTCATCAGATGCTTTTTCACGCCCCGCTTAAAGGCCCCGGGACTGTAGGAAACACGTGTGCTGGTAATGAAAAATTAATCTATGAAGGTCGCCACCATTTTGAGATTGTTGAGCATCTGGTATAGTGGTACATATCATTTGGACTTCACCCTTGCTTCTTAATATACGGTAGGCGTCTATTGGCGGCCTGAATATTTAAAAAAATATCTCGTGATTACTAGCAGAGGCTTAAGAATAAATTTTATACATCTCGTACTGGTGACTCCCGGCCCTGATCATTCCTGATGCAGCGGCTGGCCATCGCAATCCAGCGTAGAAACGCAGCAAGAGTGTTGAGCACCTTTGAACTGGGAGCGATCAGGAGTAGGTTATTCGAGTAGTACAAATAATAATTATTAATATTATTATTATTTAATAATTTATATCTTAAATTACTTATAATATGTTTATATTAATAATATGATAACATTGTAAACATTGATGTTTAATTTTATAAACCGAGATTTGGAATATCTCGTACTATGACATATATTACTGTAGAATAATACTATTCTTTTGTAACATATACATGATATATGTTACAAAAGAATAATAAAGATGGAACGATACTTTATGCGGAACAACTGCGGTAGCCTAGTGTTATGGGGAATGGACTGCTGAGACGAGGTGTCGGATTTGATCCCAGGTTTTACCATGGCACACACCAATGACTTTTCGATGCTTTTCGAGGTTATGTGTGTATTTATCGCAGGTTTATAAGTGCCCGGTTAATGGCAATAGGCTCGAAACCTATTACATTGGGACCTAAACATAAACTGGCGAAATGTGAGTGCCAGCACCTCTGCCTACCCCATATAGGCGAGGATGTAGTTGTAAGTGCTCGATATATGTTGTTCTTTTAGTCTGAGGTAAAAAATGTTGGGAATGTATACGGAAATTAACACGATAATTGTACAAGGATGTACCTGCCTGTGGCACCGAGTGGTACAACCTGCTCGAAACATCAGTCTACCTAAAGGTCAAATCTATACCAGGTTTGCGTTAACTTCCGTAAGCATAATTGTTGTGTTGTTCCGTATGCATAATTGTTGTACCATGGAACGCAAAGGTTCAGTAGTCAGTGAATAATTAGTGGAGCTATGCTTTCCAGCACGAATATGCGTAATATCAGTTTTATACCTGGTTTATTATATACTCTTTATTATAAATATTGGAAGCTTTAGCTTAAATGACACAGCGGTCACAATACTATATACATAATTATAATAATAATAATAATAATAATAATAATAAAACTTTATTTCGGACCTTGATCCATAAACAATGTTAGTAGTACACATTTAAAAGCTATGTTAGTAACAAAATAACACAAAATCCCAAAAAAAAAAAAATCTGTTCATATACCGGCCCCGCCCTCCTGACGCACAGGGAACATGCATATGTATACGCACCCAATGCGCCATGATAGCGCAACACGGCTTCTCACTGATTATGCTATAGCCTGTTTCCTTCTAGCTAGGAAGGCAAGTCGACCTTCGAAACCCCGTGTCACGCCTTTAAACCATAATATGCCTGCAATTTATTAATTTCCAAATAATGTATACGAATCTGCCAGATTTGTTTTCATTTGATTACTACTTTGCTCCCTTGGGCAGTAGCGTAATGAGATATTAGCCTATAATCTTCCTTTATAAGCGGACTATTCAAAACAAAAAGATTTTTTCAACACATACCAGTAGTTAAATAGATATAGTACCTTTGATTTGCCTTTCGACCAGGTTACACTGGCCGTGGTCACAGGCTGGTAACCTGGTCGAAACTTCAGGCATATCAAAGGTATGTATGTACCTATACCATGGTATATCATGGAACGCGAAAGCCTAAAAGTTAGAAGTAGTAGTTTCTTATATTAGTGTATTCAACCAAACAAACGTCTTCTGTTTTAAAATAATTACTTGTATAGATACATACATAGTTCCTCACACCTATTTAATATATAAGTGTATCGTATACATAAAACATTATTACATACACAATACAACAATTACATTAGTTGCTTCACTTCCTATATTCTCATTGTGTTTCTTCCTAAATGACTCGCTGTCGTACAATCACCTTTATGTGTTGAGGGAACACTTGGATTACATTGAAAGACACTAGAGACGTTAAACAATTTACCTTGCAACGGCTACAAGCGAATACCAGTTCTATCTACTCACTAATACGATTCAAAGCCGCTTGCCACTTGATATTATTGCTGTCAATAATATTCGATGTTATTATACTTCTTGTGTTCTCAAATTATCTGGAACGGCCAGGTTGTAATTGTTTGGAGAGGTTAGCGGGATGAGGATTATTAAGATTCTTCAATCCATATTTTCGTCAAGGATCTTTTTTCGACTTAGGGGCGTAACTAAGGAATTATTTAACGTTAAAACGTATAACTTTCACACATTTAAATAATCTGTTTTTTTATATAGATTTATTTATTTATATATAAAAGTATATTAAATGACTATAGTGACCCAAGGGAGGTCAAAATTTCGGCCATAATTATTTATTTTCGTTTATTTTTTATCAATAAGTAAAAATCTCCTCATATTTTTTATATCATTTTATATCTGTCAGCTATATATTTACAGGCTGTGCTATTCCGGAAATCTTTCCCGGTAAATTTCTGCAAAATCTGTTGATTCATTTAAAACTACTATATAATTTATTCACGATTTTAACAACCAGACAACAGACCAATGTACATCCACATTTATCTTTTCGCACGCTTAATATTACAATGACCGAAATCAAAAAACCTCTTTTTTGGTAAATTGCAAAAAACAATTTACAATTAGAACATGGGTAGTTTATTTTGTTATAAATGCCGCAGGATGATAATTGTAAAGTTCGACTTTGTCGTTTAAAATAGTATAATAATCAAAGTTTTAGATGTAGTAATTTTTTTTATTATATATTATTTATTTTCTATTTTACTGGCTGTAGAAAATGAAATTGTAGTTTTAGGTCTTTTTAATAGTAAACGGTGGGTTATTTGTCTAAAAGTATAGCGACTCAATTTATTTTGTGCCATTTTAATACTAAACACGTATACTTAATGACTGTCTATTTTGTGTATAAGTCAAATTATTACTAATAATGATAACAGTTTTTTTCAGTACGGTCTCTTTTAATAGAAAAATATTATCAACATTAAAGAAAAAGTGTATATTACGTCAAAATAAATTAACAATAGGCATTGTTTTTAATATTTTTACTCAATAAAGGCAATAAAAATCACAAAAAGTGCCACAAAATGTAACATTAGTTTTATAACATATACATTTTAAATCAGTGTTCTAGTTCATGATTTCTGTGATTCCATTGTGTAAGATACATTATAGAATGGAATCATAAAAATCTGAATAAAAACTAGGTATCAGATTCTTAACAATTAAGTCGCGTAAATTTCTCAAAACACTTTAATCTGCAAGTATTATTACATGGTGGTTGGAATTGACGAGCTTTAGTTTATTTTTTGCTATTAATATAAGATTTACCTAAATTCCTCATCTTTTTAGATTGATTTTGTTTCCAGTTTTCCGGTTGTCTAGTGCGTTTTCTACCTTTACTTTTAGTAAGAACTGCTGAATCCGCTGCTGAAGTTGACTCTTGCATTGAATTATGTTGGTTCTCACTTGTTTCTGGAAATGATGGCTCAAGAGTAGTATTATCTTTGTCGTCAGGATTATGATCTGCCACAGGCTAATTCCTGAAGAAAGCGACGTTAAGCGATCTTAAATCTGCGTCGCTTTCTTCAGGATTAATAGGTGAAACGCGATAATCTATAGAAGTCCTTTTACGGCTACCACTAGCTTCAAAATACGCTGCTGCATTTAAATATTGTTGATTTTCAGGTTTATTTTTAACATTACATAGCATCTGAAAGTAAATTAGATATGTAAATAAAATATAAATACACATAAACATTAAGATAAGGTAGTTAAAAAGATTGAATTAGATTCACTAAAAAAAATATTACGTTAAAAATACTATAAAATATAAAGAAAGTACTTACCTGGACATCAATACTTGTTTGAAAATTTTTGGGTTTTTCCATCTCATTAGATGCAGTGCCTGCCTGCAAGCAATAATTATTATATATAAAGGAAATTCATAAATTTCTTGTAACCATAGATGGAAGAACCTTCAATTTAATGATTACTATCCTGGTCTACTGGATTTTGAGGAGGACTATAATTATTTTCAGTCTGAATGAAAACAAGAATTTTTCGTGACCTCGAAGACATTCTACAAAAGAAAACGTAAATAAGTCCAAATCCAAAATAAACTGTTAACTATTTAGTTTTAATATGACCCAACTTTGAACACAACAATATTATCATAAATTAAGTTAGCAAAATATGCATTAATATTAACAAAGTACAGACTCTTTACTAAGTAGGACTCTAAAAATATTATCGATTTTTGTAATAAATAGACTTGACACTAAGTTGTACGCGAATACAAATAATCTTGACTTCATTTTTACTAACAAATAGACTGAATTACTACTATGGTTACCAAACATTATTGTTATTTAGTTTTGAATAGACTTAAAACTGAAAACGTTTTATAATTATAAAAGAAGTTTAATATTAAAAAGTTTCATTGCATAAAGGGTCAAGATATTACAATAAATGTGCACAAAACTTACCTTGCATATCACTCTTAAACTAACATTAAAACTAATAAGTCACTTTTAAAATAAACGAGATAGTGTTTAGTTTGTAACGGTTGAACGAACACTGAATGTGTCAGTGTTATGTCAAATGAGGTGATCAAGATCACGAGTGTGAAAGAGACCGAAATTTTATAAAACCGAGATAACACTACATTTGGTTTAGTTTCTTGACGTCATGTCATAGATGGCGTCGTTATAATCCTGCAAGTGTATGTAACTCATTTTAGACTCATTTTGAATTAGACCACTTTAATACTAAGCGTGCGTTTTGTAAATTGACATCTTGGAAAAATGCCACAGAAGAATTTGTTGCGCTTTTTCTTCAATACTAGCACTAAGGAGGCGGTGGTAAACTTAGGTTAAGTAAAATTGATGTCAATAGGAACTAACTATGTTATATATAATTAAAATCAATAACATTCTACAATATTTACTGCCTTACTAAATTACACACTGATTTCAACGCCTTGTTTCCTAATGACCCTTGACTGAATGACGTGCTCAAATAAGTTTAGCGTTTAATGAGCCGTGACGCCCGCTCCAGCTTGCAAAAATACTTTCTAAAATTAAGTTTGCCGTCTTCATTAGTCTTAACTGGTAATGGGAAACCTTTAAACAGGATGAAAACACTAACAAATTTTCTGCAACTTTGGAGCCTTTCCGTGCTAAATTAGTCACAAATTTTTAAATAGTACTTTTCTAGTATTATTTTAAGAAATAGACTAAAGCTGCCTTTCCACCATGCAGCTATCATACAAGAATTAATAGCAAAGCTATGAAAGTATGTGATCCTTTCAACTGTGCTATATATATATTTTTTTTTTTTTTTTTTTATATAGGACACGTCAATTGAACTTCGCCTTGCCTGATGGTAAGCTGAAGGCAAAGTCCCAGAAAAGAGGGTCACCATTACTTACACATACCGTGTGACAATGGTGACACTCAGCTTGACGGTAGTAGCGTAGTGAATAAGATGCGCTATGAAGATGCGCAGCTCTAGCTACGCAATGTATCATGTCAAACTCAATCACATGAATCTTTAACGGTACAGAGTGAAAACTGCCTGCAAATTTTCAAATGTTATAAATCAGGAAGCTGGACTGAGTATCCCTCTAAAATCCCCACGGATCCACCACCGGGGACGGTGGGGAAGGTTAGATAGGCCGGACTTGAACCGACTAAAACGAACGCCGAGTGTGTGAGCCGCTGGTTGAAGTGAAATTATCTGAGACATCCTGGCCGGCTCAGGACTGTCTCTTGTGAGACGACCCTCTTCGGGTGTGGGGACCATAGAACCCCCATCTCATCCCCAGGTATGAGGAGGCGCGCATCGCACACCGCCGCCGCGTCCTTCTTCTGCTATGGTGACAGGCGGCTCCACCCATCACCCCAGGCCTGCGCTTATGGGGGACGGCGGTCATTTTGCGAACTCCAACGCCTGAACCGCCGCCACGTGAGCGGCAGTGCAGTTTGCGAGTCTCCTTCGCTCCCGCTCCGCCATCTCCTTCACGAGCATTACTTACTCGCAGAAGGAGGCATAACAGTTAAATATATTTGTGGTATTCTGTATGGGTGGTTAGGCTAGGTTGTCAAGCTTTTTAGGCTTCCCAACTATACGTAAAAAATGCCACAGATATGGTACGGTTCGTACGGTTATCGAGACTGATTTCTTAACGTGCTCTCTGAGGCTACGACGAGGATATATAGGTAAGATTATTTAAAAAGTCAACTGTCATATTTTCTACCAAAGTCCAAAAAAAACATCCGATCTACAAGTGCGACGAAATTGCCTTCGTGGGTCAATCCACGGTCAAAAATTATGACTTCAACCCTCATTTTAAATAGTATGTTTATTTAAAAACCAATATAAAGGGTTATTTTGGAAATAAAGTCAAAAACAATCTCCGTATAATCCGCAGTTTTTTTTTTTTTTTTTTTTTTTTTTTTTATATAGGACACGCCAACTTGACCTCACCTCGCCTGATGGTAAGCTAAAGGCAAAGTCTCAGGAAAGAGGGTCACCATTACAGACACTAAGTGCTACAATGGTGGCACTCAGCTTGGCGGCCTCATCAGATGCTTTTTCACGCCCCGCTTAAAGGCCCCGGGACTGTAGGAAGAAGGAAACACGTGTGCTGGTAATGAATTCCAGGTCTTGGTGGTGCGGCAAAGAAAAGAGTCTCCGAACCGCTTGGTTCTTGCTCGTATATTCTGCACAGTGTGAGGGTGACATCTAAGGCCTGCACGTGTTGTCCTATGTAGGAAAGGAGATGGTGGGATTAGTTGGAAGAGCTCGTCAGAACACTCACCGTGGTAGAGACGGTAAAATACAGCCAAGGAAGCAATATCTCTACGCATCTGCAAAGGCTCGAGGGTGTTCGTGACCTCAGGGTTCCCAATAATTCGGACCGCGCGTCGCTGCAACCTGTCGAGAGCATCTAGTAGGTATTTCGCGGAGCCATCCCAGAGATGCGAGCAGTATTCCACGCAGGAGCGAATTTGTGTCTTATAGAGAAGACACCGCTGCTCCGGCGTGAAAAAACGTCTCACTTTGTTTAAGAGTCCGAGTTTCCGCGAGGCTGTTTTGATGATGCTCTCGATGTAATTTCTGTTATTCAGTTTGCAGCGAATATCCATGCCTAGGATATAGAGATTGTCCTGCAGTGGAAGTGGCGTGCTCTGAAGAGTGGGAAGGGGAAGGAAAGAAGATACCTTTGCTGTGAACGCACAAGCCTGCGTCTTCTTGGCATTGAACTCGACCATGTTCTCGGAGCCCCATTGAGAAATGTGATTCAAGATCCGGTCCAGTTCAGTGACAAGAAGCTGTCTTTTTTCCACGATATCAGACTGTTTGGCCGCAGGTTGTCCGTGATAACTCCCGTGTAAGGTGCTATCGTCTGCATAGCAATGTATGCTGCCGGTGGACAGCATGTCGTTGATATGCAGAAGAAAGAGAGTGGGAGATAATACAGACCCCTGCGGTACGCCAGCATTTATTTGCAAGAACTCCGAAGCCCGTCCATCACAGAGGACGCGGATACGGCGCTCCTGCAGGAAACTAGCAATCCAGTTGCACAGTCTAGGAGGCAGACCAAAGGCTGGTAGCTTGGAGAGAAGCGATTTGTGCCAGACTCTATCGAAAGCTTTGGCGATATCAAGACTAATTGCCAGTGACTCGCCGTGCTTGTCCATAGCCTCACCCCAAAGATGGGTAACGTATGCTAGAAGATCACCCGTTGACCGTTTCGGCCTGAAGCCATATTGCCGGTCATTAATTAAGGAGTGATCCTCTAGGTGACGCATGAGCTGTTTGTTAATGATGTGCTCGAAGACCTTGCACAGCACTGAGGTGATGGCTATGGGTCGATAGTTGGCTGGCTCTGAGCGATCCCCCTTCTTGGGGATCGGCTGTACATTCGCCTCTTTCCAAGCCGAAGGCACTGTACCCGAGCTGTAGGACAGTCGGTACAGCCGCGTAAGCATCGGAGACAACTCCGCTGCACATTTTTGTAAGACCACCGCTGGAATACCATCCGGGCCACTGGCTTTCCGGACATCGAGTGATTGAAGCACCGCACGAACATCGCATTGCCTGATACGTATTTCAGGCATTACGTGGTCACCATTGGGTAGTGTCGGCGGCTGTATGCCGCAATCATCGACTCGGGAATTGGCCGCAAAGAGATTTACTAGCATATTGGCTTTCTCTTGCGGTCCATGGGCCAGGGATCCATCAGGGTAGCGCAGCGGTGGCAGCGAAGGCTGACAGAAGTTGGCCTGCACGGCTTTGGCCAGTCGCCAGTATCCACGGCTGCCCGTGGGATGTGCCACTAGCTCTTGACCAAGCCGCGCAATGCGCAGGGCATCCGCTTTGACGTAAGCCCTCTTGCAGACCTTTGTGGCTCTGTTGTACGCCGCCTTGAAGTGGCTCACATTGGGATCGTGCGTGGCACGCGCCCTTACCCAAGCGCGATACGCGGACTGCTTTTGATCAACAGCCCTCGCACACTCGCGCCCGAACCAAGGGCGCACTCCTCGGGCACCGGTGACATCAGTGTAAGGAATATAGTATTCCATACCCAGACCGATCTCACCGGCAACAGCAGTAGCACCATCCGAGGGTTTCTTACCTTCAAAGCAGCGTTCAACCCACGGGATGGACGCAAAATAGTTGCGCAGCCCATCCCAATCTGCTGACGAGTAGTGCCAGAGACGCCGCTTCCCCCGCACGGGTCTTGAAGGCGCTATAATTGGCACCTTGGAGCAGACCAGACAGTGGTCGGAATTGCCTAAAGCGGCTTGTACCGAAACACTGTACAGGTCTGGGTGACTCGTCAGCAGAAGGTCTAGCAGAGAGGGTGCTAGGCCCGACCTTCTTGGTATTCTAGTGACCTCGTGTACCAATTGGGTCAGGCCATGCGCCAGAGCAAATGCATGGGCGGCTCTTCCCGCATGGTCTGTTTTGGAGGAGCCCAACCAGGTTTCGTGGTGGGCGTTAAAGTCCCCCAAAAATACCACTTCGGCGTTCGGAAACCGTTCCTGCGCATCATCTGCCGCCTGACTCAGATATTCAAAGAGTCGAGTTGTCTCAGCATCTCCTGTATGGGAACGGTAGAGGCACACATAGATCTGACTCGTAGAGCCATGGTCTACGTGTACCCATAGGGTTGAAAAGGATGGGTCCTCAAGGCAGCGCAAACGGCGACAACAAACATCCGCCCTAACAAACACGCACACCCCGGCTTTTGCACGGAAATTTTCCTCGATAACATAGCCGGGGTAAAGCAAGTAGGTCGTGTCATCAGGGCGGCCTATTTGTGTCTCCGTGAGAAAGAGCATATCTGGTTTCGCCGTCTCAAGGTGTTGGTGGACGGCGTTGAGGTTCGCATGGAGTCCACAGATGTTAGTGGACTCCACCTCAAATAGCGAGCTTGTGGGAGTCTGTAGAGCCGCTGTGTTGCCCAATACTCTTAAATGCGCTGCCATGATGAAAAGGAGAAAAGGGCGTGAAAAAAAGAGGTGATTGTCGTCGCAGCACCGCGTGACAAAGTGCGGGATATTGGTTTTGTCTATGATTATGAGGCATGGCGTGAGCCGACACGCCGTACGGAAGGGCCCCCGTACCCCCCCGAATATGGTCGCCTGGCCCCCACTTCCGGTCACCAACCGGCACGACGAGCCATACCGGGATTATGCGCGGTCTGGTGAGGCAGCCTTCCAGGGTGGTTAGTCCCAGTTGGGCCTCTGTACTATACCGCGGGCGGCCAGCGGCACCACCGTTTCTACGGGTCTCCCTGACCGGCGCGTCGCCCCGCACCATCCTCACTAGACTACGCCAAGACCCACTGGTCCCACTAGTGCTGCGACCACCATCACCCCTACCCGGCTATGCATTTGCTGATCCCTGAACGCAATCCAACCGAAATTGAATTACTATGAAGGGTTTTTCGCAATATTGCACGGTGGTACCAACCCGGTCGAAATTTGTGACAAATTTGTGCCGTCAAATCTCTACCAATCATTCAATCATTTTACAAAATTATTTTTGTAGTAAAATATCCGGCCGACTGTCGGTCTGTAGATTAAAATTTCCAACCCACTTGAGTAAATTATTCAATATCTATTTAGATAGGATAAAGCGTTTCATATCATATAATAAATATAACAATTCACACAAAAAATGTTTGCTACAAAGGCTACAAAAATCGAATATAAGAGATTTAGTACCTTATTCTCAGTTTCACCACATTGGAAACATTAAATCTAAAAATACATTTATCTCCGAATTGGCTAGGCCGACTTTTTCAGATATTTTTTATACTACTTAGGTGGCAAAAATCACACGATACTCCTGATAGATAGTGATTACCGTGGTCTATACACGTGTGCAACACTAGGGGTGTCACACTCTTATAACTGCATTTTACTAATATTTTAAAGCTTAAAGTTACTTTTCACGTACCTAATATTACCCTAATATTTTATGTAAAATCTCTTTTGCTATTTATATTATTCTTCTCTTATTATTCTATGTATAGTTAAATTAGGTTTCCAAGCAAAAAAACAATCTAACTGCATCTATTCTATATGGTATATAAATCACGTTCATAAATGTACCAGAAAAGGTTTTTTATTTAAAACAGGGTAAATAAATGTCAAGGAGTGCATAAAAATATAATGTATAAATTTTGCAGTTTTTTTTTTTTTTTATACCACTTAGTTGGCAGACAAGCACACGGCCCACCTGATGGGAAGCGGTTACCGTGGCCTATGGACGAATGCAACACCAGGGGTCTCACACTCGCGCTGCCGACCATGAAGAAACCTTCTGATGCCCCTCTTGAAGAACCCCATATTGTAGGCGCTTGGGAAAACCGCAGCAGGGAGGTCATTCCACAGCTTGAGTGTGCGTAGGATGAAGTTTCTTTCATACCCCACAGTGCGTACAGTCTCAGGTCGCAATGTGTGGGGATGAATTCCCTGCCTATGGCGAGAGGTGCGATGATAGAATGTAGCTACGGGCATCATGTCAAACAATTCATCTGAGCACAAACCATTGTATAGGCGGTAGAACACACACAGTGAGGCAAAATCGGAGTTGTCTCCAATGCTTACGCGCCTGTACCGGCTATCCTACAGTTCGGGTACAGTGCCTTTGCCTTGGAAAGAGGCGAATGTTCAGCCGATTCCCAAGAAGGGGGATCGCTCGGAGCCAGCCAACTATCGACCCATAGCCGTCACCTCAGTGCTGTGCAAAGTGTTCGAGCACATAATTAACAAACAGCTCATGCGGCACCTAGAGGACCACTCCTTAATTAATGACCGGCAATATGGCTTCAGACCGAAACGGTCAACGGGTGATCTTCTAGCATACGTTACCCATCTTTGGGGTGAGGCTATGGACAGCACGGCGAGTCACTGGCAATTAGTCTTGACATCGCCAAAGCTTTCGATAGAGTCTGGCACAAATCGCTTCTTTCCAAGCTACCTGCCTTTGGTCTGCCTTCTAGGCTGTGCAACTGGGTTGCTAGCTTCCTGCAGGGGCGCCGTATTCGCGTCCTTTGTGACGGACGAGCTTCGGAGTTTCTGGAGGTTAATGCTGGCGTGCCCCAGGGGTCCGTCTTATCACCCACTCTCTTTCTTCTGCATATCAACAACATGCTGTCTACCGGCAATGTTCATTGTTATGCAGACGATAGCACTTTACATGGGAGTTATCATGGACATCCTGCGGCCAAGCAGTCAGATATCGCAGAGAAAAGGCAGCTTCTTGTCACTGAGCTTGACGGGATCCTGAATCACATTTCTCAATGGGGCTCTGAGAACCTGGTTGAGTTCAATGCCAAGAAGACGCAGGCATGTGCGTTTACAGCAAAAGTATCTTCTTTCCTTCCCCTCCCCACTCTTCAGAGCACGCCACTGCCACTGCAGAACAATCTCAATATCCTAGGTATGGATGTTCGCTGCAACCTGAATAACAGGAACTACATCGAAAGCATCATCAAAACAGCCTCACGAAAACTCGGAGTCCTGAACAGAGTGAAACGATTTTTCACGCCGGAGCAGCGGTGTCTTCTATACAAGCCACAAATTCGCTCCTGTGTGGAGTACTGCTCGCATCTCTGGGATGGTTCAGCAAAGTACTTACTAGATGCTCTCGACAGGTTGCAGCGACGTGCGATCCGCATCATTGGGAATCCCGAGATCACGAACACCCTAGAACCTTTACAGCTGCGTAGAGATGTTGCGTCCATGGCTGTATTTTACCGTCTGTACCATGGGGAGTGTTCTGATGAGCTCTTCCAATTAGTCCCACCCTCCCCTTTCCTACACAGGACAACACGTGCAGGTCTTAGATGTCATCCGCACACGGTGCAAAACATCCGATCAAGAACCAAGCGGTTCGGAGACTCTTTCCTCTGTCGCACCATTAAGGCCTGGAATTCATTACCAGCTCACGTGTTTCCTTCTTCCTACAGTCCCGGGTCCTTTAAGCGGGGCGTGAAAAAGCATATGATAAGGCCGTCAAGCTGAGTGTCACCATTGTCACACGGTATGTGTAAGTAATGGTGACCCTCTTTTCTGGGACTTTGCCTTCAGCTTACCATCAGGCAAGGCGAAGTCCAATTTTAGAGAATTGGCTGACCCAATATTATAGATGTTTTTTGTCTACACATATTTTCCAATACCAAGTAATAATAAAAAGTTACGAGAGTTAATTTTGTTACACTTTATATAGAAACTAGATATTATAACCTCGATACTATTTCATATATTTGTACCAAACATCATAAATTGCGAATTAACCTACATCATTCCATCATAAGTGGCCTAAGATTGATTGCTGTTCCAAAACACGAATGAAAAGGGATTGTACGCTAACTTAATATTACATATGTATTCTGAGAATTTGATCAAAATCTGAATTGTGGTTCATTTGGAAGCAATATCTAGGGTTGGTGAAACATTTATTGTAAATGAATTCGATTTGTAATGTGGAACGCTGTTATATAAACGTTAACAATTTTTATTTATTTATAGACTACTCTTAAACCTATGGCTATATATGAAAATAATGCTGTCGCGAATCTAATGCATTGGAACGTAGCATCATGTTATCGTACTAACTTATAAATGGTGATAGTTTGTGATAATATCTGAATGTTCGTTATTCAATTACAATCAAACGTCTGAACAAATTCGCAAAGCAAAGGAAAATTCCTATCACAATAATGTAGTCTGAATATATTTGTGTGTCTATATGTATGCATTATGTTTATGTATGTATGTGTGTATGTATGTATGTGTGTAGGTAGGTGTAATATGTATGCTGTGTATGTATGTTTATGTGTTTATATATATATATATATATGTACCTGGATAGGTACCCATCATGTATCAGAAATTTAATGTACACTTCACATCCCCTTATTACTATAACTGCTTCTCTGCTACTCAAAGGTTTGGTGGGAGAGACCTCATATTGAGTTAACCTCGCCTTTTAAATATTTCTCTTTTTTTGTGTGTGATCTCTGTACTCATTTTGTGCAATAAAGAATTAAATTAAACGTTGATGAAAGACAGTTGTGACTCACGTAAAAGTCCAACGAGAATTCCAGGCTCCAAAGCAAAAGCTTTTGATGTGGTAGTCGACTTGAAAAAATTAGTCATTCATTCCAGGCCAACTGTATACGCTTTAACAAGCTCCTTAATGAAATTAGGGATTTACCTGTGTATAAATTTAAAAATATTGTTAAAAGTAAATTGTGCCAGAAAGGCGATTATAAAATCCAAGAATACTTGGATGATAAACAAGCTTGGAAATGAGCTGTTCGGTCAACTATGCTACTCAAGTAAATTTTAGTATTTAGATTAAGTAGACTAAGTGTATGTTTGTAAATAGACCAAAAAAAGAATTGCCCGCTGTGTTTCTTACCGGAGTCCTTTTTTGTTGCCGTTTTGTAAGTGCCGATATAATGGTCTATACAGAATAAATGATTATGGACTTGACTTGACTTGACTTGCAATAAAAATTGGTACTCCAATGTTCTAGAACCATAGCTCAAATAGCTCAAACTATGCTTAGTATCGCACAATATTATTATTTTCCTTTCACGTTCAACTCACCATAATGTTAATACGTTAGGTACTTTAGAACACTCGTAGGTACCGTGTACTTGTGCGTACAAGATAAATTATTTTCTAACAAGGTGTGCAAGGAATTCGTTCTATCTAAGGTAAAACCTATTTTGTTATATTTCCCGAAGGCCTGTGGAAATACCGATTTGTCAATACAACGGGGAGTAGAGCAATCAATATGGAAGACGTTTCAAATGATGGATTTGTTTCGTTGAGTTAATATATAGACTTTATTTATATAATATTTTATTACATTTTTAGTTTCATAATTCAGTTTAGGTTTACATATATTCGGTTTAGGCACACGAAGAGCACATATGAACATCAAAATTTTACAATTATGTTAAGAAATATTATAAAAATATTAAGTTGTATTTATATATTATTTCTTGACATGATTGTAAAATTTTGATGTTCCTAAACTGAATAATATGTTTATTTATACATTGTTTAATATATTTACATATTGAATAGCACCTACCTATTCAAAACTTTTTTTTGTTTGTTGCCCTTAGAAACACTTTCTTTGTAAATACACTTTTTAAATCATCCTCCAGAGTGCGAACTTTAGAGGAGGGTTTTAACTTACCTCAGTGAGAAGAACTCGAGCGCGCAAGAATTTCCTGTATTAAATATAAAAGTGTTCACTCATTAGTGAATTATTATCAAGAGATATAGCAGATTCAAGAAACCAAAAAACGAGTATTTCATAATAATAGCTGGTTACTAAAAGATTATGATGGTACCATCGCGGCTGAAGCCTTCATGTTGACTACGGAACCGTTATGAGTTCAATTATCGCATAAATAGAATGTAAAACTGGGTAATTTTTTGTGTATCTATTCGGCATTGTTTTAGTTTTCAAAAAAGTGTATCTAGAGTGAACAAACCTTTTCTTTTTTAACCTGACATGAATAAATACATAATATACTTAAACCTTTCTTCTTTCGGTTAGGTAGAAACAGCGGAGCGCGACAGACATACGAACACCTTTATTTATTTTCAGTCCATTCTAGATTTGGTGAAGTTCGAAGTTATGAAAGATTTAAAATTCAAAAAACCCTCATCACAAAATACAACCCCCAAAAAGTAAAAAATAGTTTTTTTTTTTTTTTTTTAAATAGGACACGTCAATTGGACTTCGCCTTGCCTGATGGTAAGCTGAAGGCAAAGTCCCAGAAAAGAGGGTCACCATTACTTACACATACCGTGTGACAATGGTGACACTCAGCTTGACGGCCTCATCATATGCTTTTTCACGCCCCGCTTAAAGGACCCGGGACTGTAGGAAGAAGGAAACACGTGAGCTGGTAATGAATTCCAGGCCTTAATGGTGCGACAGAGGAAAGAGTCTCCGAACCGCTTGGTTCTTGATCGGATGTTTTGCACCGTGTGCGGATGACATCTAAGACCTGCACGCGTTGTCCTGTGTAGGAAAGGGGAGGGTGGGACTAATTGGAAGAGCTCATCAGAACACTCCCCATGGTACAAACGGTAAAATACAGCCATGGACGCAACATCTCTACGCAGCTGTAAAGGTTCTAGGGTGTTCGTGATCTCGGGATTCCCAATGATGCGGACCGCACGTCGCTGCAACCTGTCGAGAGCATCTAGTAAGTACTTTGCTGAACCATCCCAGAGATGCGAGCAGTACTCCACACAGGAGCGAATTTGTGTCTTGTATAGAAGACACCGCTGCTCCGGCGTGAAAAACCGTCTCACTCTGTTCAGGACTCCGAGTTTTCGTGAGGCTGTTTTGATGATACTTTCGATGTAGTTTTTGTTATTCAGGTTGCAGCGAACATCCATACCTAGGATATTGAGATTGTCCTGCAGTGGCAGTGGCGTGCTCTGAAGAGTGGGGAGGGGAAGGAAAGAAGATACTTTTGCTGTAAACGCACATGCCTGCGTCTTCTTGGCATTGAACTCAACCAGGTTCTCAGAGCCCCATTGAGAAATGTGATTCAGGATCCCGTCAAGCTCAGTGACAAGAAGTTGCCTTTTCTCCGCGATATCCGACTGCTTGGCCGCAGGATGTCCATGATAACTCCCATGCAAAGTGCTATCGTCTGCATAACAATGAACATTGCCGGTAGACAGCATGTCGTTGATATGCAGAAGAAAGAGAGTGGGTGATAAGACGGACCCCTGGGGCACGCCAGCATTAACCTGCAGAAACTCCGAAGCTCGTCCGTCACAAAGGACGCGAATACGGCGCCCCTGCAGGAAGCTAGCAACCCAGTTGCACAGCCTAGAAGGCAGACCAAAGGCAGGTAGCTTGGAAAGAAGCGATTTGTGCCAGACTCCATCGAAAGCTTTGGCGATGTCAAGACTAATTGCCAGTGACTCGCCGTGCTTGTCCATAGCCTCACCCCAAAGATGGGTAACGTATGCTAGAAGATCACCCGTTGACCGTTTCGGTCTGAAGCCATATTGCCGGTCATTAATTAAGGAGTGATTCTCTAGGTGCCGCATGAGCTGTTTGTTGATTATGTGCTCGAACACTTTGCACAGCACTGAGGTGACGGCTATGGGTCGATAGTTGGCTGGCTCCGAGCGATCCCCCTTCTTGGGAATCGGCTGAACATTCGCCTCTTTCCAAGGCAAAGGCACTGTACCCGAACTGTAGGATAGCCGGTACAGGCGCGTAAGCATTGGAGACAACTCCGCTGCACATTTTTTCAAGACTACCGCTGGAATACCATCCGGACCACTGGCTTTCCGGACATCGAGTGATTGCAGCACTGCACGGACATCGCGTTGCCTGATATGGATATCAGGCATCGCGTGGTCACTGTCGGGTAGTGTTGGTGGCTGCGTACCACAATCATCGATTCGGGAGTTGGCCGCAAAGAGATTAGCCAGCAGATTTGCCTTCTCTTGCGGCTCATGGGCCAGGGATCCATCAGGGTTACGCAGCGGAGGCAGCGAAGGCTGACAGAAGTTGGCTTGCACGGCTTTAGCCAGTCGCCAGTAGCCACGGCTTCCCGTGGGATGCATCACTAGCTCTTGACCAAGCCGCGCTATGCGCAGGGCATCCGCTCTGACGTAGGCCCTTCTGCAGACCTTTGTGGCTCTGTTGTACGCCGCCTTGAAGTGGCCCAGATTGGGATGGCGCGTGGCGCGCGCCCTTACCCAAGCGCGGTACGCAGACTGTTTTTGTTCAACAGCTTCCGCACACTCGCGCCCGAACCAAGGGCGCACCCCGCGGTCACCGGTGACATCGGTGTATGAGATATAGTATTCCATACCCAGACCGATCTCACCGGCGACAGCAGTAGCACAATCCGATGGGTTCTTACCTTCAAAGCAGCGCTCAACCCACGGGATGGACGCAAAATAGTCACGAAGTCCATCCCAGTCCGCTGGCGAGTAGTGCCAGAGACGCCGCTTCCCCTGCACGGGTCGTGGGGGCGCTATAATGGGCACCGTGGAACAGACCAGACTGGTCGGAGTTGCCTAAAGCGGCTCGCACCGATACACTGTACCGGTCCGGATCACTCGTCAGCAGAAGGTCTAGCAGAGAAGGTGGTAGGCCCGACCTTCTTGGTATCCTAGTGACCTCGTGCACCAATTGGGTCAGGCCGTGCGCCAGAGCAAACGCGTGGGCGGCTCTTCCCGCATGGTCTGTTCTGGAGGAGCCCAACCAGATCTCGTGGTGGGCGTTAAAATCCCCCAAAAACACCATTTCGGCATTCTGAAATCGCTCCTGCGCATCATCTGCCGCCTGACTCAGATATTCAAAGAGTCGAGTTGTCTCAGCATCTCCTGTATGGGAACGGTAGAGGCACACATAGATCTGACTCGTAGGGCCATGGTCTACGTGTACCCAAAGGATGGAGAAGGATGGGTCCTCTAGGCAGCGCAAACGGCGACAGCAAACATCCGCCCTAACAAACACGCACACCCCGGCTTTTGCACGAAAACTTTCCTCAAGTACATAGCCAGGGTAGAGCAAGTAGGTCGTGTCGTCAGGGCGGTGTATTTGCGTCTCCGTTAGAAAAAACATGGCAGGTTTCGCCGTCTCTAGGTGTTGGTGGACGGCGTTGAGGTTTGCATGGAGCCCACAGATGTTAGTGGACTCCACCTCAAATAGCAAGCTTTTGGGAGTGTGTCGAGTTGTGCTAGTTTGCACTATAACTTTGATGTACCTAGTAATATTCTGATTCAAGCGTTGTCATGTCAGGGGCCCTTACTGATAGAGCACTCCGTCATATTATCGGAACGTTTCAAGGTCCTAATTCTACTCTGCCGGGAACCACGCGGCTAAACGAACAGCCACTGACAAAATTCCCCTTTGACGGCATTAGGTTTGCCCGTTATCCCGCGTAAAAGAAAATCATATTTGGTCAAATGTGGGTGTTAATACATCTTTGCCTACCTGATTTACGGCGTGAATATTTCTATGTATTTATTTTATTTTTATTTTACTACTTTTACGATGGCCTCTGTCAGCTTTCTTACCTTGCCCGGGAAGATGCAGCTGGTGTATGGGTGAAAAATATTAATATTGCGTTTCTTTTCTCGTTGCAGGAGGGCGAGCGGCAGAGAACATGAATGCATCACTTGACACCAATGATACCAGCCGTGAGTTGATTTTACTTTTTGATACATATACATACACATAATTACTAATTACACACACACACACACACACACACATTAAGCCAGGGCCAGCGGGGTGGTTTTGTCGAGCTCGAACCTACCAAAACCACACTGCCGTCTTGGGCCATCAGTTGCCGGGGTTGAGGTAGCCTCTAGCGTATCCCTCGCGCACTCCTACTGATCCAGGACCAAAGAAGGCCCCATCGGGTGTGGGACAACGGCGTCCCCATGTTTCCCCGTCTCGGCCTGCTTCTCCTAGAGTGACAGTTGGCCCTACCTGTCACCCCCAGGCTTGTGCTCATGCAGGACGGAGGTCATTTAATAACCTCCGACGCCATAGTCACCAACGCGCAATGCGGACTATACGGGACGGTACCTAAGTCTCCTCCGGCCCCGTTCTCCCACCTCCTTCTCAATTGAGGTGGCACACTGGGCAAACAGAATATGAAAAATGATATGCCGTCGATACGACAGAAGACATACATAAATAGCTCTATCTCGTAACTGGGAAAGTTTCCAAAACAACCTGCCACTAGCGAAGCAAGTGTGTAAGAACATAATATCCTCACACACTTCAATAACTTCCTCTACTGTCATTAAAGCACGCCCACTAGTTTCGCGGTGTCTATCTCTTTGATTCATCCAAATTAGTCAAGCCGTTCGCAAGTTTTACGCTGAGCAACAAATGTTATATCCGCTGCTTTCATCTTAGAGCCCAGAATCCAATTACTCTTTCCCCTCGTTTTGAATTATCTGATGTTTTTATGGTAATAACTTCTGTCTGACCCATCAAACAAAAGAGGAAAGTTTACTACAGAACATCATAAAGTTCCAAAGACTTTTCTGTAACACCATACACGCTATAGGAGTATATAAAAGTGATAATAAATTAAAATGTTACATATACATATATGCATGAATCGTATGAACGAATCTAGCGGATGTTACCACAGAAACTCTACAGGTGGGTAATATATCACAAAAATCAGTCTTACGTCCCTCGGAGGGTACGGAATACTGTCGGTCCCATCTCACGAATAGTAATGACAGTCGATATAGAGAATTAGGTTAAGGAATACTAGTCAGGAGAGTTTTAGGATGGATAAACATTCTAAACACAGTGAGACAGAACTTACTAAGCCGAACTTATGTTTACGTTACGCATTCGTTGTCTTAGGTAGTGAAGGTCAAATGGAAGTCACGAAACATTTGAAGTTCGGCTCTTTCGTAGTTAGATTCCTACCTACACCACCACAACATAGTCAGAAAAAGATTCGGAGAGTGACGGTAGTAATGAAATAAAGGTACTTAAAAATATACATGAATCCTGAAAACATTAAACCGTTTTTTAGGCTGTCGGGTAATAACCCCTTATTAAAAATAAGCCGTATATTGCAAAACCAATGCACTACCGATAGAACAGTATACACAAAGCGACACATTCACCATATCAGTTTTTTTTTTATTTTCATAGTGAATTTACCAATTCGAAGCATTGGCGTAGCAGTTATGTAGTATTTCGTAGCACAACGTAGCACTCATCTAAATGAGTTTTAGGTTTACGAGGGATTTGCAGTTATCAAATCTGAAATAAATGTTTCGTTCTTTGTTAGTTTTTCTTTCACACAAAAACATTTTGTTCTTATTTTGTATTGCTTGCAGTAATCATTCTGGAAAAGTTTAAATCTAAAATGGAAGTCCTCTTGAAAATATCTCTATCATCATCCCCTCAGTATTTGGCACCCTCTGTCTTTTAATTTAGCTTCTCTTTTCATTTTAACTTTTGTCGGATACTGCATTCTGACCTTGAAAGGTAGTCTGAGCAAAAGGTCGTCCATCAATCAACAGTTGGTACATTTGCTGAATAACAGACGAAGTTATTTTACCTGTTACCCCTTCCCTTATCTACGAGCCCCAAACAAATTGCATAAAATACGTTGAGAATAAATATCACTATTACTACTATTGAGCATCGTAACACATTTTGGAGTACATCTCGTCACAAAAATGCGTCAGCAGACGTAAACGATAAAGCCGAAATTGGATTTCTTACACATTGCGTCTTTGATAGTTCCAAAGAGAGATGGCGGTTTGTGAAAAAATTTGGAAGAAATTGTGTTAGGGAAGGTCTGGTGCTCAAAGAGAAGGTGTCCCTTGAGGGGATAGCCTGGAGCTTACGATGTAGAAAATTTACTAGTACTTAGTTTTGCTATTGAAGGTGGAAATGGATTCGGTTTAAATGATAATGTTGTTTTAATTGTATAGCACCAGAAAATGTATCATAAAGGAATGATTACTTGAATTTTCAAATATCTTATCTAAAGGGAACGAAAACGGGGTATTTTCAAAAGTGTATCTACCAGGAAATGTATTTTGTAAAAAATGGAAACATGAACGCGAGCAAAGCATTCCAGTTATCTATTTGGGAAACATAGCAAATAAACAAAAACAATCCTGACTAAACCTGGTCACCCAGGTACTATTATCTAAAAATCTAACAAAACAATCGTTAGCCGATGTCTAGTAAAATATGGACTAAAAAATAAATCCAAAAATTTTGCAGGTAACAAAAAACTTCCACAGCTCAGCGAAAGCCTACCATGAAATATTTCCCTTTTACGAATCCTTGACTTATTCCTAACAATCGGAACAAGATAACGGACTTCTAAAAGTTTTAATTCAACAAAATTCTTTTATGAATCATTTAGAGGGGGAGGCTGAGGACTCCAACATTTATTTTTTACCTTATCTTAGAATTTTTTCGGATATCTGAAGATCTACTGTTTTTTGAGCTCTTTGAAAGGTAAAAGTATTTTAAGTTTTACTAAAGAGATTTACATAGATAAAAATAAAAATATGTACGGTAAAGCAGAATACAAGAGGCCTTGCAAAAAGTTGAGGGTCTGATTAAAAAGATTCAATTCAGAAGGTGAAAACTGGATGATAAATATACCAGTGACTTTTTCATATCGACTTGGAATGGTACGGGCCCTGATGCATGGCTCGAGTCAACTATAGTGTCTGGAATAAGCCAATAGACTCACCACCTTTTACGTGTTAATTCACCTCTGCCTTACCTTCCGGGGACAAAGGCGTGATTATATGTATGTATGCAAAGGTCAAACATCATGTTGATTACATCCAATAAGAAAGATTTATTGGAACTTTTATTACTAAAGGGTTAAAATAAGGGAAGGGAAGAACTTCTACAGAAACTTTGAAAAAACCTAACTGGATTATGAAAACTATCTACTATATTTTCCAATTTTCAGCTCTATACAAATTTATGCAAGCTTGTCATTTTATTTCGTCTATTTTGACTCCAATCCAATTAGGAATCAAGTAATGAAATCTCAAAGCACTCGGAACTCTCTCTTGTGGAATACGTGTGTGTGTGTGTGTGTGTGTGTGTGTAAGATTGGAGTGACTGTGTGGTTGCACCCACTCATGTAAAGCAATTAACATGGTTTAGAGGAAGTCAAACGGTTGGTTGGTCTACTGAAGAACTTCGTGAGTTATTTCCAATTTTAATTAGTAAAGAGAATTTCTAGGAATTAAAAGATTTTTTTTATATTCTTATATATATGTTTTTATATGTACCTTGTTGTTTATATGTTATTTAACATGAAAAGTAATGTTTTAAGGATCAAAAACATTTTTTTGCTTATCGATGATTTCATTTATGTAACTTTCTTTATAGATAGTACTATTATTTATTTAGATAAGAGAAATTGTTTGCGTTAGAAGACAGTCCTATGTTTTCAAATAAACTTTTATTTTTCTTTTTCTTCTTTTTTATACAACTTATAAGCGGCAGATATAATGAAGTACGCAATAACTCTCAATAGTGCTAAAACCATATTTTTTTCTACTTTCGAAAATCATCTTGTTATTTTTTTTTCTAAGGCCTTAACATAAGGTGTTAGTTACTTTTTGCTGTAATCATGAATTATAGCATCCTTTATCTGGCATTGAGAGCGGTCGGCCCGCCATATTGGGGCTTCGGTGCGAAATTTCGTTAAAAAATAGCTTAACGGCTTTCTCGATAAAAATGTTTCAGAGATTATTTTCGATCAATTTTCGTAAAGTGGTTTGGAAATATTTATGGTACAGTGATAAGTTTGATGATAAGCGTCGAATCATTTCACATTTGCTTGATATAAGAAATAAAGAAGTAAAGAAAATATATTTAAGACAATATCTTACTAAAATCCACTTAAGCAAATTTATGTTCGTGCATTCATTGATATACTTTTTCGGTTTATAAATACATAAATCATTTTGTATGAAAACGGTTCTTCTTCATCAGAGTGCCAGTATCTTAAAGAAGTGGAAATTATTGACTTTTTATTTCATATTAACGGCTTTAAGCCACAAATACCCGCAATTTTTTGACTTTCGAATAACGTATGGGAATCTGCCGGATTAGTTGACGGATTTTTTGGCACCCTTGGGTAGTTCTCTGATTTTTTTATACCACTAAGGTGGTAGGCAAACACACGGTCCATCTGATGGGAAGTGGTTACCGTGGCCTATGGACGTATGCAACACCAGACGCGTTACACTACCGACCCTTAAGAAACCTTCTAATGCCCCTCTTGAAGAACCCCATATTGTAGGCGCTTGGGAAAATCGCAGGAGGGAGTTCATTCCACTGCTTGAGTGGACGGGGGATGAAATTTCTTTCATACCGCACAGTGCGCACCATCTCAAGTCGCAATGTGTGAGGATATATTCCCTGACAATGGCAAGCGGTGTGATGATAGAATGTAGCTGTAGGCATCATGTCAAACAATTCATACGAGTACATACTTGTTTAGACGGTAGAACACACACATCGAGGCAAAGTCCCTCCTAAGGCTGAGAGGTTCCACATTACCTGCGAGTATGGGATATATAGCCTATAACCTTCAACCAAACAACAAACAAACTCTTCAATTTCAATTGCATATGGTTCTGTTCTTTATTAAAAAGGTGCTTGTGTTCTTGTTTTAATAAACATACATACAACGTAACACTGTGACCTATAAACGCAGAGCTGTAACCACACAAGTGAAATGTACATAAAATCACAGTGCACAGCTTTTATTATGATTTTATTGCAAATTGCAACACATTCGTGCCGTCAAAACAAATACTTCCGAATTAAAAACAGCTTAACACACACTCCATAATCCCATTATGCCCCATATTTCCCTAGGCAAACCTTGTTTTCCCCCATAACAATTATCAAAACATTTCTATGTGAATATACCTCTGTACTGCTGTTTCTAATTGAAAGCGGAAAATATAATTAAAATTGATTAAAACCGTATCGGGAACGGAATGAGACTGGTAGCGACTCCTTTGAGATGCCTTTATGAATTGGTTTTAATTTTTATATTGAATAACGGTTTGAAAATTAATTATATTTTGTTTAATTTGTTCTATATTACTTTAATATTTTTTTACTTAAATGTATTCATTAAACGACTTCAAAAGAAGATACTTGGCAGGATTCTTATGTAGGCAATTAAATCGGTCTTTTCTATTTCGTTTTACATATAAATAGATTTTGCATTATTTATTTAAGTAAGAAAGAAAGAAAGACAGAAAGAAAGAAAGAAAGAAAAAATGTTTATTACTACACAGCATACAATACAAAAAAAACAGAATGCAAAACGAGAAAATAAAATAAAAATACAATATAATTTTTATATACTATGGCGGGTGAGCCATGTCATTTTGATACCAAATATGACGCGACACACAGCACACCGCTACGTGGCAGATTCTTCCTTTTACACTACTAAATAAAAACATAGGAGGTAATTAACCCCACAGGAGGTACGAGTACGCTGTGTCCACAAAGGATGGGCACTTAGCATACACTGCGATGGGTATCTGCCATCACAGCACTGGTTTTTAGTGCCACCCTTACTTAACCTAAATAACATACATACTTAAAATATCGTAGAACGTAGTACCTACATAATTATTTTTGTTCAAAAGTCGGTTTGTTAAAAGTCATTATAAAATTATCATATATTAAAAAAGCGAGTCACTTAGAAAAATCTTAGGTAGTGCACTGCTCCTTAATGCGGTAGCCGCGCTCTGTGCACGTCTCCCCGACTAGATGGGGACTCCGTGGTCCGCACACCAGTAGAGGGCTAGCTCGGAATAGATGGCCGGAGAGATATGATTCCGGCAACCTACGACCCTCAGATGGCGTGCTATTTAGTCAGTTCAAGTCAAACATAACCACCCCACCGGCTCCGGCGGGGATAGGACGTATCTTTAGGGATATTCGCACAATAAATAAAAATGTGTAGACCCATATTCATTTCAATACTAATACCGGTTGCATCCACCCTTGAATCCGATTTCCTATAGCTCCAATTGGTTTATGTAAAGTTTTGAGCACCAACCGTCTGCATCCAGTTTACAGGTTTGTTTGGTTAGGGTTCCAAAGACAAAAGTGCAGCCTCATACAACGTCTACATACGAGTACGGTAACCATACATACAAAGATGTGGAGTAACTAAACATAAATAACTCTACAACATGAAATATATGTTCCGATTATAAATAGATAATGATCGCGAACTAGCAAGGTTCCCTCGCAAGCAATTTATGAGGATGACAAGGATTTTGTGAGGCTAAAATTATAGGATGAAAAGTAAATGGTGAGGACAGCAAATCAATATGCCAGCAGCGAGCTGGAATGTCGCGTCATCTCACTTAGCGCCTATATCGCAGGTTTCATTCCTCTAGGAATATTTAATGTTGTTCGTGATAAAGCAGTTTTGCGATTTCGTTCTTTTAGCTATGTCTACGCGTTTGGTATTTTTCGTGGAACTTTATTTGAGATGGGAAAATACAATTGATGATACCTCTTGTGGCCGATTGGACACCTCTATATATAATCAATCAATCAATTAGTCTGTCGCAGTCCACTGCTCGACATAGGCCTCTCCCAATATTGAAAGGCTTTGGCTTATTATTTCCACGCTGCACTAGCCTTGCAGTGATATCGTCTACGTATGCTTTGATATCGCTTTTCGATTGTGGAAGTCAGATCAGTCACTTCACGAAAAAAAAGGAAGTTCAGCCAAATACGCAATTAGACTGGTAAAGCGGACCCCAGACTCCGAGGTGAAAGCTTCGGATACGATTGGGATTAAAGCTTCAATGAAGAGATTACAGTATAGAACATCATATATCTTCTTTTTGCCGGGATCTAGTCCCGAATTCAGAATGCTACACAAATGGAACCGTAGGTTTAGCCATAGATTACGCAAATTCCAATATTTGATAGGAGGTAGGACACGGTGGTATTTCCGCCCAATTGAGCAGTCCGACTGGGGCAGTACCTCCACCCTACAGAATACCGCGGTTATAATAACTTCGTGTTGTGTTCCCAGCGGTGAGTAGGGTAGCCAGAGCTCACTGGAGAATTTGTGCTGTCAGTGGGATGACTAAAGGCTTGTCATGCTTTGTCCTCTACACTGACGGCACAGAAACTCTGTGCTTACAGGGTCGGCAGCACAGATGTGACTTCACTGGTGTTACACACGTCCATAGGCCACGGTTACCACTTTCCATCAGGTGGGCCGTGCGCTTGTCTGCCACCTAAGTGGTATAAAAAATACATCCTATTGACTACATTGGAATTTTCTCAAATACAAAACACAACATCTAAATTATTCATAGTAAATCTTTCAATTTGTAGGTCTGCGCATACCTAAGCCGTTACTCAGCACAGCATGGCGTCTGATCTTCAGAGCTTTAGACTAATTAGTACTACCCCCTCCCCGAACTGGCGCTTGCTGCATTTTAATGTACCGTTGCATTACTATGCAAAACTTGCTTCCTACAGCGGTAAGAAATTACACAGCAGGCTAATTCTCAGACGTTTTGACGCTGATGTAATTTAGACTTGATTTTTCTCGCATTAATAAATGTAATGACCAAAATAGTAGTGTCTTTGGGTCCCACCTCGTCTGCTAGCGAGTGCCTGCAACGAACCCTAACTCCGAGAGCCCCGAGAGAGAGAGAAAGCCTGCTCCAAACCCTCATACGACAATCAACAGCAGGAGGTAGGACGCGTTGGTATTCCCGTTCCAATTGAGCAGTTTGACTGGGGAAATACCTCCACTCTACAGAATACCGCAGCCATAATAATCTACTGTTAGTAGTATAACTGCATATTGTTCAATAAATCAATTAGCCCATGGCAGTGCACTTTTGCACATAGGCCTCTCTAAATGTTTGGAGGCTGTGTCCTACTGTTTTATGGCCAGCGGCCAGGCGGGTTGGTACAGTAATGGTTTTATTTTGAGTTTTTCTTCTCTCTCAGTGATATCGTCTGCGTATTTTCCCGTTAGTCGCTTCTTACGACACCTTTCAGATGAGATGAGGTGGTGATACACCACACGAATCACCCGGTATCACCACTGTATTATTTCCTATCAAGCTTTATATTTACCACTATAGGCCGACCAGGGGCCTTACTCTTGAAATTAATTTCAATTCCAATATACACAGCTGTCAAATCAACTCAAGAGTAGTTGCGGTGATTGAGCGATTGTAATTCCATTTAGTTTCCAATATGGACACGCAATCTACAATAATATGGCGTCGAATTCAAGAGTACGGAATATCAAAATTTCAATGTTGATCGGAATTGCAATCAGAATAAGGCTCCTGGACACTGACTGAAAGAAGAAGATGCTTTATGTATTTAATTAACTATATAAGTCAGTATTAATGTAATCCTCTACAGTATGTATAGTTACTCCAATCACATTACAAAATGTACTATAAATGCGCAGTATGCACTTTTTAGTGTCTTTTGAAGATAGCACGTGGTACTACGGCAATGAAAGAACATAACATAAACATAAACTCACGCCTATATCCCCGAAGAGGTAGGCAGAGGTGCTAGCACCCACATGTTGTGTGTTCAACACCTCTGCCTACCGCTTCGGGGATATAGGCGTGAGTTTATGTTATGTTATGTTATTTTTCGAAAACAAAAACGTTGAAAGTACTGAATGTTAACTATTACTATTTATTTGGATTTTTTTAAACCAGGTGGCAGATAAGCACACGGCTCATCTGATGGAGAGTGGTTATCGTGGCCTATGGACGTGTGCAACACCAGAGGAGTCATACTCGCGCTGCCGACCCTGTATGCACAGAGTTTCTGAGCTGTTAGTGTACCCACATTTCGCCAGTTTATGTTTAGGTCCCAATGTAACAGGTAGCGAGCATATTGTCATTAACCGGGCACTTATAAACCTGCGATAAATACACATATAACTTCGAAAAGCATCGAAAAGTCATTGGTGTGTGCCTTGGTAAGACCTGGGATCGAACCCGAAAGAACTTAAATCTATCAATTAAAGATTACACCAAACCAATCCGCGCGCGACTGTTTTGTTTCTCTCGCAATTTGCGTTATGATATACGAGTATGCATATTTTTTTAAACTATTTATATTGTTGATAGATAGTACTTGGTGGATTTTGTTGTTATACATATTGAGAGCTCATTTGTACTTTCCACATTATTTTTAATATTTATTAGACCTGACCGGTTTCGCCTTAAGGCATCCTCAAAGGTTTACAATGACAAACTTTACCACCAAAAAAATTATATGCAATCGAAATGAGAACTGCTTTTCAGGGTTACGTACCTCAAAAGGAAAAAAAAATAGAACCTTTATTGGATCCCTGCGTTATCCGTCTGTCTGTCTGTCAAGACCGTTTTCTCAGGAACATGTGGAGGTATTAAGTTGAAATTCATACCAAATACTCAGGTCTATAACGTCTTGAAACTATGCAATCTTCTAAGTCAACGCATTCAAAATATATTACGATTTATGTAGCTTAGTTACGGAACCCTTGGTGCGTGAGTCAGACTCGCACTTGACCGACCTTTTTTAGGTTAACAAACGAAATCATAATGTTACTACCTGAACCCTTTAGAAACAAAGAAATTAGTACCTATTGAAACAAATCTAAAATTACAAAAGAGGCTTCATCCCACAGGAACCGCAGCTATAACTAACACGAGCTCAAAGGCTTTACTAACTTTGAGCTGTTGTCGATGTTCCACTAATTGGGGCAGTGGGGGTCACGCGACAGCTGTACCGAGTTAGGCGGTCAACTGACCACAATACTATCGATGAAGGCACATTTGAATATATTTTAGAATGTTGTGACCACATAATTGTTATGTCATTTTCGTGTATCTATTAATTTAAATGCCATTATTTGTCCAATTACTATGCTCTGATATAATAAATACCATTATCCTTCTAGTATTTTCGCAGTCTAACTACGAAACGGCCTAATTTTGATATTTTTAGTGAAGCGACTGTTAACTCAATATATACTAACGTAAATAGACCAGCAGTCTCCTCATTTCTGCGTTACCGAATTTAAAATGTCAGTATTGTCAGTGGCAGTCAAGTGACAAACGAATATTTTGTTAACAAACATTTAATTTTCTAAATTAGTATAATATTTCGAAAATAGAGAGCTGGCAGCATTATATTGAACCTACAGAACTATTTTGTGTATATCTGCGGTAGCCTAGTGGTATGGGTAATGGACTGCTGAGACGAGGTCTCGAGTTCGATCCCAGGTTTTACCATGGCACACGCCAATGACTTTTCGATGCTTTTCGAAGTTATGTGTGTATTTATCGCAGGTTTATAAGTGCCCGGTTAATGGCAATAGGCTCGCCACCTGTTACATTGGGACCTAAACATAAAATGGCGAAATGTGGGTGCTATCACCGCTGCCTACCCCTTCGGGGATTTAGGCGTGAGTTTATGTTATGTTATGTTATATTTCGAAAACAAAAACATTGAAAGTACTGAATGTTAACTATTACTATTTATTTGAATTTTTTTAAACAACTTAGGTGGCAGATAAGCACACGGCCCATCTGATGGAGAGTGGTTATCGTGGCCTATGGACGTGTGCCACACCAGAGGAGTCACACTCACGCTGCCGACCCTGTATGCACATTTTCTGAGCCGTTAGTGTAGAAGACAAAGCAGGGCAAGGTTTTATTCTTCCCACTGATAGCACAGGCTCTCCAGTGAGCTCTGGCTACCCTACTCATCGCTGGGAACACAACACTAAGTTATGGCCGCGGTATTCTGTAGTGCGGAGGTATTTGCCCCGTCTGACTGTTCAATTGGACGGAAATAAAGCCGTGTCCTACCTCCTTAGATTATTGCTACAATCTGATACACAATATGTAACCATTATTTTATTCTTTATATTATTCTATTAAAATCTGATAAAATTGCGACGAATTAAATTACCTGTAATAATAATTTGAGTTTTTTAAGACAGTAAGTTATTTCTGTCAATCAGTTTATAAGTTGATAAAAAAACACTTCACCATATAATGTACTCTGTCTCTTTCTCACGCCTAGGTTTTTATATAAGCCTATGTATCTCACTCGCACACTTTTTTCGTCTAGTATTACTAAGTTTATGAAAGCAGCTGCCTTTTGATCTTCACCAGCCACTGACGACAAGTTCTGTAATAATTACAAGAGTATATCGCAGAACTAGTGCTGACCAGACGTCATACATAATTATTATGTATGACGTCTGGTCAGCACTAGTTCTGCGATATACTCTTTCCTGTTAAGCAGCAGGTGTACCAAATTCGAGGAAAACATCTTATTGGATCAACGGCCACCGTATACCCTGAATTCTGAGATGGCTAGCTGTTTTAATAGGTTCGATTCCGACATAACCGCCTCGCTGGATAGTCATAAATTTTTATCTTTTTTATACAACTTAGATGGCAAATAAGCACTTGGCCCACCTGATGGAAGGTGGTTACTGTGGTCTATGGACTTGTTCAACGCCAGGGGACTCACACTCACAAATCTGTCCGAAATCTGAAATCGAAATACTTAATCCTTTTTTTTACGTGCGCACAATCCCCACGAATACCCCTCCACCGGAGCTGATGTAAGAGACTTCGGACTCGAACCGACCAAAATGAACGCCGCCTGTGGGTCGTTTTTGGTTGCCGAAGGTGAGGTTGACAGGCATATCCCTCGTACCCCGGCCGACCCAGGGCTATCTCTCACGATCTGGCCCACTCCTCGGATGTGGGGGACTACAGAGTCCCCTACTCATCCCCAGAAACGGGGAGGCGCACCGCCAGTGACAGGCGGCTCCACCAGTCAGCCCCAGGCCAACGCTCATGGGGGGCGGAGGTCGTAATAATCTTTAATGATAATCTAATATTTTCTAGTTATATAATCTTATCTAGATCTGCAAATGTACCGGTTTACAGATTGGATTGGCTTAACCTCATCTTGACTTTAATGGGACCTTACATCAATTTTTTTATTTTATTTTCTTTATTTTATACTATAATAATGAAGTACTTGTTACTAACAAATAATTTCCACGTTCAATGAAGGAAAATTTGGCAAAGTACCTCATTTATAATTAACTTCTTAAGGTAGAAAGATAAAATTAAATTGAATAACTTCGAGTGGCGTAATAAAATCTACCTTTAACTTTTATTTTTTATTTTCACTTCGCAGCGGAAGTAATTAATCTTAACTGAATTTATTAATCACCATGTACTTAAATTAATTACTTGTCATTTATAAGTAAACTTCTTGGCCCTTACTAATAAAAAATTACACAGGATATATACAGCAGTTATCTCAAAATTTTGTGCGGAAATTTTAATTTAACAGCTGTATTTATCCTGTGTATTTTTTAATTAGTGACTGTACAATGTTTCATACAAGAATAAAGTTGTTGAAATGGTGATAAGTACTTAAAATCGCTATTTAATGACCTCTGCCCTCCTAGACAAGTGACAGTTCGATGACTGTCATATTGTAGAATAGAATGACAAATGAGTGCGATTTAACGTATTTGACAGTGGTCAACGCCTGTCATAAACGTCAAATCCCATGCATTCGGCATTCCATTCTACAATGCGCTGGAGAACGAATTGCCACTTGTTAGGAGGGACTGTGAAGGCAGAGCGTTCGAATGCTAAGTTGGTTGTCGCGGGTTCAATTCCCGCTTACCCGCTTACCTAGTGCAAATATTTGTGTGCATGAATATGAATATTTATAGAAGTCTGGGTGTTTCTTTGTATAACTTTGTATATACTGTGATATGTTTACTAGGGGCCTATATAGTGTTATGTTGAATGCTGTAGAATATTTATTATTATTATTATTATTATTTTTAATATAGAACACGTCAATTAGACTTCGCCTTGCCTGATGGTAAGCTTAGGGAAAGTCTCAGAAAAGAGGGTCACCATTACTTACACATACCGTGTGACAATGGTGACACTCAGCTTGACGGCCTCATCGTATGCTTTTTCACGCCCCGCTTAAAGGACCCGGGACTGTAGGAAGAAGGAAACACGTGAGCTGGTAATGAATTCCAGGCCTTAATGGTGCGACAGAGGAAAGAATCACCGAACCGCTTGGTTCTTGATCGGATTTTCTGCACCGTGTGCGGGTGACATCTAAGACCTGCACGTATTTTATAGATGTGAAACTAGGGGATAAAAGAATAGTGTTTAATAAAGTAATATATTTACACAAAGAGGATCTATGTATATTTATACATACATACATACATAAAATCACGCCTGTCTCCCATAGGGTTAGGCAGAGATCACGGATCTCCATTTGCTACGATCCTGACATACTACTCTCGCATCATTCGCACTCATTACATTCTTCATGAATGCTCGTCGGTTTAGGGTACTCCTGACATGCCCCTTTTTCTATATTTATCCACTATCTAAAACCCATATAACACGTTAGTTAAATATATATTTAGGTCTAGGTTGCAGTAAGTAGGTATATAAAATAGGGTATCGTATAATAAAATAGAATATCCTGACTTTCAATTCTACTTCAACTGTATAGCAATAAAACTAGCAGCCATAAAGTTGAACAGATTTCATTTCTTAAGCACAACAATTCGTTTGTTTTCAAATTGTCAGAATAAAAAAAACAAAGCATTCGTTTATTGCACCATATAATGTACTCTGTCTCTTTCTCACGCCTAGGTTTTTATATAAGCCTATGTATCTCACTCGCACACTTTTATCGTCTAGTATAACTAAGTTTATGAAAGCGGCTGCCTCTTGATCTTAACCAGCCACTGACGACATTGAAATTCTGTAATTATGTATGACGTCTGGTCAACACTAGTTCTGCGATATAGTCTTTCCTGTTAAGCAGCAGGTGTACCAAATTCGAGGAAAACATCTTATTGGATCAACGGCCAACCCTGAATTCTGAGATGGCTAGCTGTTTTAATAGGTTCGATTCCGACATAACCGCCTCGCTGGATAGTCATAAATTTTTATCTTTTTTATACAACTTAGATGGCAAATAAGCACTTGGCCCACCTGATGGAAGGTGGTTACTGTGGTCTATGGACTTGTTCAACACCAGGGGACTCACACTCACAAATCTGTCCGAAATCTGAAATCGAAATACTTAATCCTTTTTTTTACGTGCGCACAATCCCCACGGATACCCCTCCACCGGAGCCGATGTAAGAGATGTCAGACTCGAACCGACCAAAACGAACGCCACCTGTGGGTCGTTTTAGGTTGCCGAAGGTGAGGTTGACAGGCATATCCCTCGCACCCCGGCCGACTCAGGGCTATCTCTCTCGATCTGGCCCTCTACTACAGAGTCCCCTACTAATCCCCGGAAACGGGGAGGCTCGCGAAGCGCACCGAACGTGACAGGCGGTTCCACCAGTTACCCCTATGCCTGCACTCATGGGGGGCGGAAGTCGTATTACTTAATCCTTAACAATAATCTAATATTTTCTAGTTATATAATCTTATCCAGATTCGCAAATGTACTGGTTCACAGATTAGATTGGCTTGACCTCATCTTGACTTTAATGGGACCTTACATAATTTTTTTTTTTTTTTTCTTTATTTTATACTATAATAATGAAGTACTTGTTACTAACAAATTTCCACGTTCAATGAAGGAAAATTTGACAAAGTACCTCATTTATAATTAACTTCTTAAGGTAGAAAGATAAAATTAAATTGAATAACTTCGAGTGGCGTAATAAAATCTACCTTTAACTTTTATTTTTTATTTTCACTTCGCAGCGGAAGAAATTAATCTTAACTGGATTTATTAATCACCATGTACTTAAATTAATTACTTGTCATTTATAAGTAAACTTCTTGGCCCTTACTAATAAAAAAATACACAGGATATGTACAGCTGTTATCTCAAAATTTTGTGCGGAAATTTTAACTCAACAGCTGTATATACCCTGCGTATTTTTTAATTAGTGACTGTACAATGTTTCATACAAGAATAAAGTTGTTGAAATGGTGATAAGTACTTAAAATCGCTATTTAATGACCTCTGCCCTCCTAGACAAGTGACAGTTTGATGACTGTCATATTGTAGAATAGAATGACAAATGAGTGCGATTTAACGTATTTGACAGTGGTCAACGCCTGTCATAAACGTCAAATCCCATGCATTCGGCATTCCATTCTACAATGCGCTGGAGAACGAATTGCCACTTGTTAGGAGGGACTGTGAAGGCAGAGCGTTCGAATGCTAAGTTGGTTGTCGCGGGTTCAATTCCCGCTTACCCGCTTACCTAGTGCAAATATTTGTGTGCATGAATATGAATATTTATAGAAGTCTGGGTGTTTCTTTGTATAACTTTGTACATACTGTGATATGTTTACTAGGGGCCTATATAGTGTTATGTTGAATGCTGTAGAATATTTATTATTATTATTATTATTTTTAATATAGAACACGTCAATTAGACTTCGCCTTGCCTGATGGTAAGCTTAGGGAAAGTCTCAGAAAAGAGGGTCACCATTACTTACACATACCGTGTGACAATGGTGACACTCAGCTTGACGGCCTCATCGTATGCTTTTTCACGCCCCGCTTAAAGGACCCGGGACTGTAGGAAGAAGGAAACACGTGAGCTGGTAATGAATTCCAGGCCTTAATGGTGCGACAGAGGAAAGAATCACCGAACCGCTTGGTTCTTGATCGGATTTTCTGCACCGTGTGCGGGTGACATCTAAGACCTGCACGTATTTTATAGATGTGAAACTAGGGGATAAAAGAATAGTGTTTAATAAAGTAATATATTTACACAAAGAGGATCTATGTATATTTATACATACATACATACATAAAATCACGCCTGTCTCCCATAGGGTTAGGCAGAGATCACGGATCTCCATTTGCTACGATCCTGACATACTACTCTCGCATCATTCGCACTCATTACATTCTTCATGAATGCTCGTCGGTTTAGGGTACTCCTGACATGCCCCTTTTTCTATATTTATCCACTATCTAAAACCCATATAACACGTTAGTTAAATATATATTTAGGTCTAGGTTGCAGTAAGTAGGTATAAAATAGGGTATCGTATAATAAAATAGAATATTACTTTGTGATCTAGATGAAAGACCTACTCCTGACTTTCAATTCTATTTCAACTGTATAGCAATAAAACTAGCAGCCATAAAGTTGAACAGATTTCTTTTCTTAAGCACAACAATTCGTTTATTTTCAAATTGTCAGAATAAAAAAAAAACAAAGCATTCGTTTATTGCCAAAAAAATACAGTTTTATTGCCATTGATAGCAGATAACAGCAAAGTTATCAGCGCTCGTTCGGACATTAGAAATAACGATGTCCATAGGGAATTTGTGGAGGAGATACTTGTTTGCTCGAGTTGTATACATTTTCTATGACTGCGATGACGTCAAAAAAGAGGATTATGAATTTGACCTATATGTATCATCCTAGTGTTGTTCCTGGCTGAATTCAAGGCTTTCAGTTCGAAGTACAGGGGCCGCTAATTCCTTCGCCTTAGGTGCCTCTGTGTTGGCGCGATAACTTCATGTCAACAACCTAAAAACGACTAAATTACAAATGCTAGAAATACTCCAAACCCTCCTATTTGGGCTCCACCACAGTCGAGTAATAAAAACTAGTATAAAGCAAACAAAAACCCAAAACAAACAACTGTAACGTTACAATTGGAGACCTCAGCCAGTTCTTAACTCAACAGAAATCTCAACAAACTTGGCACCGGCATAAAATAGCAATGTAGACTCATATAAAATGAGAATACAAATTTTAAGCGACTCCGCCCTTGTAATACAAATAAGTTATTTAAACTCACGTTGTTGTGAGCGTCAGAAAGAGTTTGCCTAGTTTAGGTCTGAGGTGGTGTCCTTATAAACAGCGGTACGCGATTAGCGAAATCACATTCACAATCAAACACCCACCTACGGCAAGCCGCGGCGGTGTGGCGCGACTCGCGCGCGTCCCTGTTTCCGGGGACGAATTGGGGACTCTGTAGTCCCCACACCCGAGAAGAGCGCCAGATCGTGAGAGATGGCCCTGGGTCGGCCGGGGTGCGAGGGATATGCCTGTCAACCTCACCTTCGGCAACCAAAACGATCCACAGGCGGCGTGCGTTTTAGTCGGTCCGATCGAGTCCGATAAAACCTCTTCCACCGGCTCCGGTGGGGAGAGTACTTATTTAAGTATTCTATTATGTTTACTGTTCACCATACACCACCTGTTCACTATACACCATAGATGCTAGATCAATATTTCGAGCACTTACCTAAACAAATCTGCATCACCCTGAGGTTCACTGACAAAAATGCCCATGGCATTAATTCCGCCTTTGTACACTTTTTATAGTTATGCATAAAGATCTATAAAGTTTAAATAAATAAATAAATACCTGCATTCGTGGACATAGTAGCAGATAGTCTTAGAGCCCGAATATCCCCGAGGAGAGGGCCAGATCGTGAGAGATGGTCCTGAGTCGGCCGGGGTGCGAGGGATATGCCTGTCAACCTCACCTTCAGCAACCAAAACGACCCACAGACGGCGTGCGTTTTAGTCGGTTCGAGTCCTACATAATCTCTTCCACCGGCTCCGGTGGGGAGGTATTCGTGGGGATTTCGCGCACGCAAAAAAAAAAAAGAGCCTGTATATTCGTCAGTTGCCCTTTACTTAATGCCTGGTGATTCTTGGAACTTTCCATGTTCTTTCTATAACTGTTGTCATTTGTTGTCACGTAATCGCTCTCAATTAAAACGCTGCCTTAGCACTATCAGCGTAAAACGAGCGTGAAGCTAGCCACTGAACAGTGAGTGTGTATAATTTACACAGTTTTGTGACAAGGCGATAGCTAGTGACTGTAAGAGGCAGTAGAGTAGAAACCTTCTCTCTCAAATGAATACACTTGAATGCTCTTAATTATGAATTTTGTACGAATAGTGATTTTAAATGATTTGCAGATTTTATGAAAAGGTTTTGTGTGGTATAAAGAAAAGTTATAGGTTCGATCGACGAGGTGGATACGTGTTTTTTTATACCACTTAGGTGGCAGACAAGCACACGGCCCACCTGGTGAAAAGTGATTACCGTAACCTATGAACGTGTGCTACACCAGGAGCGTCACACACTTGCTGCTGACCCTGTAAGAGTGCAGAAGTCAAAGCAATACAATCTTTGATCTTCTCACTGACAGCACAAAAACTCTCCAGTCAACGCTGGCTGCTCTACTCATCGCTGGGTACACAACAAATTCGTAATAGCAATATCTGGAAACGTGCTTCTTAGACGACAGTAGGCTCGTATATTACTAAGGTAAAAAACTAAATAATGTTCACTTCTGCTCCTGCCAAGTGATCATCATCATCATAATTACACTAGGTATCGGGACTTCTCGCGAATTATATATTGGAACTTACTATTTCTGCCGACGTTTCGGATGCGTTGCAGCACCCGTGGTCACGACTTGATAATTATGAATTCACACCGCGAAAGTTTAAAAATAACATCATCATCATGTTATTGATTTTGGTTGCATTTAAAGCAAATACTTTAAAATCCAAGGTTTTCTCTCATTCATTTCTCTTGATTTACCCTATCTTGCGAGAGCAGTTGTCATCAGATCTTCCAAACCCGAGGTTAAACTGCGCCAGAGCCATGTATATAATCAGCAGGTGTATTTACTAGAAGGTAGGGTTAGTTTCTGAAGCTCTTTAAGGCAATGCTTATTGTTTATAGAGGTGGTAGGACACGGCGGTATTTCCGCCCAATTGAGCAGTCCGCCTGGGGAATTACCTCCGCCCTACAGAATACCGCGGCTATAATAACTTCGTGTTGTGTTCCCAACAGTGAGTAGGGTAGCCAGAGCTCACTGGAGAATTTGTGCTGTCAGTGGGAAATCTAAAGGCTTTCTCTTCTACACGGACGACACAGAAACTCTGTATTTACAGGGTTGGTAGCGCGACTGCGACTCCGCTGGTGTTACAAACGTCCATAGGCCACGGTAACCACTTTCCATCAGGTGGGCCGTGTGCTTGTCTGCCACCTAAGTGGTATAAAAAAGGCAACTTCCTACACTCAGTTTTGCTTTCTAGTGTAGTTTCTGCCGAATGAAGCCTTAAGTCACTGCTAAAACACAAGTCGCTCACTCGCTCACAGTGAAACCACTGCCTAATGGATAAGCTCAACCGTTCAAAGCAAGTGATATGGGTCCATTGCTGTCTTTGAAATAGAACTATGTTGTGAATGAGGCTGAAAGTATGTGTTACTTTTCGTCCCTTGTACCTAAATAAAAGGGTGAGGATTCGGAGTGATACATAGAGTATGGAACGATTATACAAACATTGCAAGTTATTTGATTCGATCGATTGCTACTTTTGTAGTAAATATTCTGAGGTATAATACACAGAGCTATTTAGAAATAAACTAAATTCAATTTTTATTAATAAAATGTATTAATAATTCAAGAATTCTGTACAAATACTTATATTATATCAGATAGCATCTTTATGTATGAAAATAAAAATTCAGGTTGTTACGAGTAAGCTTAATCTTCTTATATTAATACATATTCAGTGATAATATAAATCTCTAACAGACTTAAAAAATTACACATGACATATGACAATAAACTTATTATATTCCCGGCGGTAAAAAGGGTAGCCAGAGCTCACTGGAGAGTTTTTGTGCTGTCAGTGGGAAGACTAAATGCTTGTTCTGATTATATCTTCTGCACTGACGGCACAGAAACTCTTTGTTCTTACAGGGTCGGTAGCACGGGTGTGACTCTCCTGGTGTTGCACACGTCCATAGGTCACAGTAACCATTTTCCATCTGGTGGGCCGTGTGTTTGTCTACTGCAAAACAGGTCAATAATTGAACAGCTATCATTTACTAAAATCATAAATAACTATTTCATAATTTAAGTTATTTGTATAAAAACATCCTTCAATCAACAGGTGAATAAGCATGCAAGTGAAATTTGTCATGCGTCCCGAAGATTTTATATTATCATATGCCAAAATGTTTTCCACAAGGGGAGTCGCAATACCTATCTCTTAAAAAAATTATTAGACTGTTCATTTACCAGATTATTTAATTTTTTATAGTTAATTAATTCAAAGCATTTAATTAACTGAAAATACACCGTGTAAAATTACGAGCTTATGCCAGATCATCCAAGGTGTAAAAACATATGGCATGAATATTTTAACCTTTTTAAATTAATTATTGTTGTCCCTAGTAAGCATATAAATATGTTTTTACGAAAAAAAACATGTTTATCCACATTCTTGATCCCGCATAACAAGCAATGGTAAGTTCTAGATAGTGCTGTGTAATATGCTACAACTCAGAGTAGAATTTAGACCATCCCATCTTTTCTCATGCGGTGTCATCAGACAGATATATACAGCCCAGAGTCAGCCTCAGATAAATGGCTTGAGTCAACAATAGTGCCCGGGAGACGGCAATAGGCTCACTCCTTATAACATGGGATCGAATTTAATGATTGGTAAAATGTGGGTATTAATTCACCTGTGCCACAACCATCAGGGGATAAAGGCGTGATTATATGTATGTATGTACAACTCAATGCGTTCGTGTGGAGTTCTGATGTCATTCCCGGAAACTTATTCCAGGATTAAAAATTCATTGCGGGAATCGTGGCTAAGTAGTAACTAAATAGGAAACACATTGCTAAGTTGTTGTGTTGCAAACACATTTCAAAGTTGTAGTGTTGCAAACACATTGTAAAGTTGTAGTGTGGCAAACACATTGCAAGGATGTAGTGTTGCAAACACATTGCAAAGTTGTAGAGTGGCAAGCACATTGCAAGGTTGTAGTGTTGCAAACAAATTGCAAAGTTGTAGTGTTGCAAACACATTGCAAGATTGTAGTGTAGTGTTGCAAACACATTACAAAGTTGTAGTATTGCAACCACATTGCAAAGGTTGAAATGTTGCAAACACATTGCAAAATTGTAGTGTTGCAAACACATTGCAAGGTTATAGTGTTGCAAACACATTGCAAAGTTGTAGTGATGCAACCACATTGCAAGGTTGCAACCTTAAAATTGTAAATAGGAGACACATTGAATGTTGTTAGAATCTTGCAATGTGTTAACCTACCAAGTCGATCTTAGAATAATAATAATAATAATATTCTACAACATTCTACACAACGCTATCTAGACCCACGGTAAGCATAGTTTAACTAGCTTGTGTTATGGAATCTAGAATACGGATAAACATACTTACATACTTCTTTTTTTGTAAATACATACATATTATACATAGAAACACCCAGACCAATGCAAATATCCATATTCATGCATACAAATATTTGCACTGAGCGGGGATCGAACCCGCGCCTCCTGCGTAGCAGTCGTGTTCACTACCGCCACGCCACAGAGAATGATCCTTAAGACATTGGAATCCCTCCGTACCTTGAACGCACATTAAACCGTCGGTCACGGTTGCCATACAAACATCAATGGTAGTCGTTACGGGTTGTTGGAACCCAAAAAAGTCCGACGACTGGTATATCTTCATAACTTCTATATCGACAAAGGATTATAGAGGTCAGAAAGCCCCTGGGTCGGCCAGGGTGCGAGGGATATGCCTGTCAACCTCACCTTCGGCAACCAAAACGACCCACAGGCGGCGTGCGTTTTAGTCGGTTCGAGTCCGACATAACCTCCTCCACCGGCTCCGGTGGGGAGGTATCCGTGGGGATTTTGCGCACGTAAAAAAAAAAAAAAAAAAAGAGGTCAGAAAGTAGTTGCAAGACTGAAAAACGCGAATCCCGGACTCCAAGGTGCAAACATGAAGGCACAGAGACATTTTTAATCTTTGTGCCAAATAAAACTAGTTAGCATAAAGCGTGAGTCACACACACATAACTAACTTCACTAGATTCAATTTATAATTTCTCTCTGCACAGAGCTCGAAGTTGCCAAGTAACTATTTTCTTATACACGGAGTTGTTTGAAATCCTTCACATTCCATAATATATACATCAACTCCCATTCATTTCTTGAGTGTAAGGCCACAACTACCACAGACTTATGCAATGTTAATGACTTTTTGAAATCTAGGTAAACTTCGTTTCGGAATTAAACTTGAGCAAGTTTCTTCTTGCTCTGAAATTATTCAAATTGTTTGGTTTTAGTTTGGAAAACGAAGAAATTACAACTTACACATAATGAAGATGTTTTGCGAATTCGATGAAAATAAAAAATAATCTTCTTCAATATCTGTGTGTTAGATATAGGTCAGGAACATTATTGCATTGGTGTAGCATTTCTTCACCGTTAAATCAAAAACAATATTACAATGGCAACAAAACACAAATATTTTTAAACATAGAGATTCAATATTTCATGCAATTTAATAACAGCAGATGAAGTTCGTAAAGTATTAAAGGATAACTGAAGCAGATGATGGGAAACTGCCTTTTACTAAAGGCAAAAGAATTTTAGATTTATAAGAATCTAATCAAGGTAGATACAACTTTCTACTACTTGGACCGCCCCATCTCTTCCCATGCGGTGTCGTACAAGGCGACTTGGGAATAGGGCGGTTTAACATCAGGCAGATACGAGTATATACAGCTCAAACTCTGGCACAGATACAAGGCTCGAGTCAACAATAGTGTCCGGAAAACGGCAATAGGCTCACCCTCTATTACATGGGACTAAATTCAATGATTGGTAAAATGCGGGTGTTAAATAACCTCTACACAACCCTCCGAGGATGAAGGTTTGAATGTATGTATGTAGATACAATAATTCAAACTAATACTATAAATGCGCTTTTTTATAAGCATTCACGCCTATACCGCTAACCAATTATCATGAAATTTAGCATAAGGATAAATTAGACCTTAAGAAGGGACATGGGCTATGTTTTGTCACAATAATGTCGGTTGTCGCAGGCGGAACGGTGAACAACAGCTAGTCTGCATATAAAATAATCCAATTTAATAGAAATTATCAAATTAGGCGATAAATGTATACTACAGTTAGGTGTTGCAATCATGGTATGTTTGGGCTGTATCTTTTAAAGACATCCTTACTTTGTACAAACTGGTGGCATACTATCGAAATCATCAACTATAAAACACCCAGTGCTTTCTTTACAAATAAAAATAGTTAGGTACTAGAATAATGCGGAATTTCAGAGGGCATTTATTATGTAGCCCCTGGGGCACAGAATGAGGACGCTTAAGTTACAACTCACATAGAAACTGGTTGGACTGTTTTTAGAGGTTCCGTTTTTACGGTTTCCTAACTCAAAAGGAAAAAAAACCTTATAGGAGAACTTCGTTGTTCGTCTGTCTGTATGTCTGTATGTATGTCTGTCTGTCTATCTGTCTGTCCAACTATCTGTCTGTGTATCTGACTGTCTGTCTGTCTGTCTGTCTGACAGTCTGTCTGTCTGTCAAAACCTTTTTCTCAGGAATGCGTGGAGGTTTCAAGTTGAAACACATACTATAAAATACTCAGGTCTATAACTTCTAGAAACTGTGCAAAAATTGATCTTCTAAGTCAACGCATTCAAAATATATTACGGTTTATGTAGCTTAATTTCAACTCTCGGTGCGCGAGTCCGTGTCGCATTTAACCTGCTTTTTATTTAGATGGTGACATGTGCAGGCAGGATGTTATCTGAGGAAGTTTACTAAAAAAATATTATATTGATTGTAGTCTTACTTTTTTCGTCGGAGATTAAATTTTCCTATACCCTTTGAATTTGTTTCCAATTTTTATCATCAGTCTTTTGAAACGTAAATGAGTTTTGGTTACATTCTATAGCCCGCGTCCATTCACTTTGGGTCGTTCAGATCAAGTATCATTTATTTATGACCAAATAACCAGCGGTCCATTCGAATTGGGCCGTTCAGACTGAGTTAAGTACCTTGTTCACTAACAAACTGCGTAATTATTTAAAAAAACATTGTCCGTTTACGTACGATCAGGTGTGGGACAAGTTAATACGCCACTCGCCATGTTGCGCATTAGTTAGCAATGTCGCGCGTTGTTGTACAACGTTGTACACTTTGTTAGGAGGGGGGGGGACAGGCATACTGAGTTGAGTACCCACTTTATCAACAAACTGTGCAATTTTCTCTAATTAGGACACGCCAACTTCACTTAATCTCGCCTGATCGTAAGCTAAAGGCAAAGTCTTAGGAAAGAGGATCACCATTGCAGACATTAGGTAATTTTACAATGGTGGTACTCAGTTTGGTGGCCTCATCAAATGTTTTTCACACCCCGCTTAAATGACCCAGGTCTGTAGGAAAAATGAAATTATTTAATAATTTTCATTTCATACGTGTGTCAGCACGGTTGCGCCCAGTCACCTGAGCCGTACTGTCCGGTCTCCGGCAGCTGCTGCTGAGGACGCAGCGGATAAAAAACGAGAGAAGTATGCGGCGTTGACAGAGCAATATATGTTCGCTCCCTTTGCGGTCGAGACAATGGGTAGTTGGGGTACCGACGCCAAGAATCTGGTGAGCGAATTAGGGCGCAGGTTGAGGGACAAAACCGGTGACTCCCGCTCCGGCTCGTACCTGGGGCAACGGTTGGCCATAGCTGTTCAACGGGGCAATGCCGCCAGTGTCATGGGTACCTTTGCACCAGGTACGATGAGGGGCGGGTTAATAGATTAGACTGTCACTCTGACTGTACAAAAATGTGGACAATATTTTAATTGTATAACGTAATAATTTATTTCATAAACCAATTTCTTAAATGTTTAAATGATTTAAATTATTATTCATTTATTATTTTAATTATTTAAACCGAAAAAATATTTCTTATTCCAGATGACGTCACATACCCGACATCCTCGGAGTGGTTCGATGGGAGCAACTGTTCGTGGGTGGACGAGATCTCGTGGGGATGCAATACCACGCTCAACGGCACCAGCTCGAACGCCACCAGTTCTGACGTCACGTCGCTCGTCCTCATGACCGTTACCTCCGTGGTGCTTGCACTTATTATACTAGCAACTATTGTAGGTAAGACATCCCGATCTTTAACTTTACAGTCGACAATAGAGATACAGTTGCACCTTTACACACAACTTTATATGAAAACTATCTTTTGCCCGCTGCTCCGCCCGCGTGGATGTTATCACGATTAAAGATAGCCTATGTCCTTTCCCAAGGTCCAATCTACCTCTGTACCAAATTTCATTAAAAATGGTGCAGTGGTTTTGGCGTGAAAGCGTAGCATACCGACTGATCGAGTTACTTTCGCATTTATAATATTAGTATGAAAGTGTTACCGTATCTCCTTTGTCGACCGTACTAGCCGTCCGTCTGTCCGTTCCCGTTTCCGCTACTATGTGTTATTTTGGATTCTAATCTATCCCTGTACCAAATTTCAGCTGTATCCATTCACCCGTTAATGCGTAATTAAATAGCAAACATACAAACATCTGCACAAAGTTATACATTTATAACATTAGTAGGAACTCATAGAAAGTAAGAATAAAAAGCATCGGTAGTTAAGTGGTTAAGGGGTCCGCCTCAGGACGAACGATCCCGAGTTCGAATTCGAACTTTTACACTACCGACGGTTACTTTTATTTATTCATAATTTGCGAAATATGGGTGTAGTATATCAATGTTGATAGTTATTGTGGAAGTATCACACTCCTGACACGAGCCTTTCAGCTTAGCTGGAGGACTTAGAGAAGGTTTGCTAGCAATTTTGGCTATCAATATTCTTTAAAAAATCTTAAGAACCACTTTACTCTATAACTCCGAGAAGTAAACGATCAGGAATCACTAATAATTGTGGGTACTTATCCACATTATTAGTTATCAAGTTATTATTTACTTAGATCTACTCGTACTTTTAAGAATACAAAAAAGACTATGATACTCGAGAATGTTTAGAGTTTATTTCAACACAGTATAGAAAGCAGATATTACTCAATTTATTTACGTAACATCAGCATGAATCTAAAGATAAACTGTTAACAAAATTGAGAAAAAAATATCTTCGCTATAATGTCAAAGCGTCTCACAAGGTTCAATCCTAGGCCCATACGTCCGACGATATTTTAGCGCAAGAAAACTAAAATATCGGTTGTGTATCTTTTTTGCTAGGTCTTCGATCCATCACTGTATTAGGGCTGTCAACCGCTGAGAACAAAATCTCAGTATTGTATAGTCGAAAATAATATATAATATATTTACTATCGGTTGAAGAACATCCCTATCATTTTATTTATATAGACACTTAGTGATTTCCCACTTCTTCGTATTATATGAAACAACGAGCAAATTTATTTTGTAATAAAGCCTCCTTCTATCTTTTTTTTCTAATCAAATTGATACAAAAGCTATATCCGAGGGTATCTGGCTGTCAGCCAAATTGATGGCACTAACAACATATGAGTTTTGTTGATTAAAGAGATCTCTACACTGTGTATATAAAGCTATAGATAAATAAAGACTCGTATGCATTGGGCAACATTTGACGCGCGTCATGTTGCACAACATATTAGTTCACAAAGATTGTCTGTCCACGCATAATCAGTCGTTGAAGCGTTGAACAAAAAATATGCCATGTCATGTAGCGCATCATCTGTCAATGTCGCGCGATGTTGTGGGACGTTTCACACCTTGTTAAGCAGTTTAAACACCAAAGCAGCAAGCATACAACCAAGAAAAATAAATGCTTCTTGACAAGAGATGTCAAGAGGCATTTACCGCGAAAGGAGGACTTTACACCAAAGCAGCATTCGTTGCACACAGAACAACTTGCCAAGAAAAAAGCATCTTGACAGGAGATGTCAAGAAGTATTTGCTGCTTAAGTGCAATAGAATTTGCTGTTTGCTTGTCATGGGTTGTCCATAAATTGTTGCCTATTGGACACGGTGCTTTAATATCAAATCACATTATCATTAGTATTCGTATGGTGAACGATATTGAATTCACTTATATAGGACGCTATCGTGTTATATAACCCATATAAAATCACTAAACGGTATATTTTGGTAGTGTTGGTATTTGAATGCGAAACAGATAAATCAAAAGAGACCGCCACCCACCGTCGTTGTTAAAGCGCACATTTCATTTTAAATTTCAAAATTCGATTCCATGTGAACTGGAGAATCGGGTATTTGACTGTTTAGTCAAATTAGTTACTTTTTACTAAACGTCAATACTGTAATATGAAATAATTTATTGTGACGTCATAATATTTAGTAGTCAAATCATTTACTAATATAGGTTGGGTGGGTGATTAAAAATAAATAAAAACATTGAAATAAGAACAGACGCAACTTCTACTGCTCTTTTACAACTCTTAATTTAATAAGCTCAGTTAAATAGTTTATTTTAACTCCAAGAACAAGCACATACATAGCATTTTAGCTTTTTAGATTCCTTATTACATTTCAAATGACCTTATTTAGCAACTATATACGTGTAAACGGAACGCAGACCGAGATAAATGAGATATTCTTTTGCGCTTTACGGATTTGTGTCGAAGGCGTAACGTCACATGTTCACGTCTTTGTAACGATATTGTTTAGAGGTTTTCGAGCGAATCGAGAAATTTAATTTTCAAAATCAAATATTTTTAAAACTATTTTTAGTATCTGTGAATGTCGTAGTCGGCTCGTGTCCTACATAACATCTCCACCTACTTATTTAGCTCTTGTGGTAGTATGTAGCCGGGCCGGACGAAAAAGGAAAGAAGGAAGGGTAAAGGGTACTTGTCATATTTAATCATCTGATATCGGGGCAACACAGTGTGCTCCGATTTCCGATATCGGGCCGGACAATGTGAAAGACAGAATCAGATACATATTTCATAAATTTTACTTCCTCCGGTGACGGAAAATGAATACAGGTATCACCACCTCATATCATCCGACGGGTGTCGTAAGAGTCGGCTAAGAAAAATTCCATACCATAAATAGATGTCTGGCGTTTATAAAAACAAATTAGGCTACTAGCTCCAAAACAGGCCATATTCCATTAACAGTATTACACCAGCGCTATCTAGCTATACAACATGTCGAATTCGCAGCCTCGAAAGGCTCTAATGGCCACTCTAGCTGTCATTTCGCGTTAATGCGAAAGAGAAGCGACAAATTGCGACCACGAGCGGTGTGCAAGTAAAACAGACATTTCTATTATTCTTGAAGAAACTATCCGTAAGTTTTATGGTATTTTTTGTGGCGAGTACAATAGTTAATAGGTTAATTGTAAGTAAAAAGTATGAACTCCCTGCTGCCGTTTTTCCAAGTGCCTACAATATGGGCATCTTCAAGAATTCAATTTCATTAGAAGGTTTCTACTGGGTCGGCAGCGCCTGTGTAATGCCCCTGATGTCGCACACATCCATAGGCCACGGTAACCACTTCCCATCAGGTGGACCGTATACTTGTCTGCCACCTAAGTCGTATAAAAAAAGTCGATCTCGGGTAGTGTAAGCTTTGGATTTAATCAATGCTAACACTGTACCTGTACTACTATACCATACCTGTAAAAATGTTCTATACTTATAGGTAAAACTAACTATTGCCCGCGGTGATGGAATTACTATCCCATTCTTGTAGGAACCTCTTCCCAGGATAACAAGTACCCTACGTGTTATGTCAGATTTACAGTCTATCTAAACATAACATAAACTCACGCCTATATCCCCGAAGAGGTAGGCAGAGGTGGTAGCACAATCTATGTACCTGTACCAAATTTCAGCCAGATCCGTTCAGCCGTTTGAACGCGATTGAGTAACACACATCCAAACATTTTTACAAAATTTCACATGAAGAATATTATAGTAGGAAATACGCTAATAGAAAAGTCTATATTAAAGTTAGAACAGCATTTCTCAGTCAGTGTAAGTATATTACACTGTCTTAGTAAAGTCTGTTGAAAGTGATACCATATCCTGCGGGTAAAGTTTCCGCGGCTAGTGAAGTTGAACTTTGCAGAATTATGCCGAAGTTATTTTTCTTAATTCTCTTTGTATGCTTCCGACTTCAGCCTTCTACATATTATTTATGTTTTTCAAATCTCGATAGATGGCATTATTTAGATCGCGATATTAACATTTTCGACAATTTAATGTCACTTATGTGTATTTTTTTTTGTCCTGGAAAAGTCACTAACAAAACCTTGTCGAAACTCAAGACATTTTTGGAAAATATACACAAAAGTGCCATGATCTTCGGAGCTCATACTGAATCTCTTTAAAATATCACTATTGATAAATCAGAAAGATAAAGCCGTAGTCCCCACACCCGAGACGAGGACCAGATCGTGAGAGATAGCCCTGGGTCGGCCGGGGTGCGAGGGATATGCCTGTCAACCTCACCTTCGGCAACCAAAACGACCCACAGGCGGCGTGCGTTTTAGTCGGTTCGAGTCCGACATAACCTCCTCCACCGGCTCCGGTGGGGAGGTATCCGTGGGGATTTTGCGCACGTAAAAAAAAAAAAAAAGCCTAAAACACACATGCGCGTTTTTATTTGTCGATAATTCCACACGCGTTATTGCGATATTTGATTTTAGTACATTATATATTAGGACCACCGCGTCGTTTCCGGCAGAGTAGAATTAGGGCCACCCCATCTCTTCCCATGCGGTGTCGGACTAGGCAACTACGGGATAGGGCTGTTTAACATCAGACAGATATATACAGCCCAGACTCAGCCTCGACGAAGGATCGCAAGACAAGCTGCCCGCGTACGAAGGCAACTCGGGCGTCAGAGGTCGATGAACGACCTCCGCCCCCCATGAGCGCCGGCCTGGGGGTGACAGGTGGAGCCGCCTGTCACCCTGGCAGAAGCAGGCCGCGGCGGTGGCGCGCCTCCCCGTTTTTGGGGACGAGTTGGGGACTCTGTAGTCCCCACACCCGAGAAGAGGGCCAGATCGTGAGAGATGGCCCTGGGTCGGCCGGGGTGCGAGGGATATGCCTGTCAACCTCACCTCCGGCAACCAAAGCGACCCACAGGCGGCGTGCGTTTTAGTCGGTTCGAGTCCGACATAACCTCCTCCACCGGCTCCGGTGGAGAGGTATCCGTGGCGATTCTGCGCACGTAAAAAAAAAAAGCCCAGACTCAGCCTCAAATGCATGGCTCCAGTCAACAATAGTGCTCGAATAAGGCAATAGGCTCACCCCCTATTACGTGGGACCGATTATTGGTGAAATGTGGATGTTAATTAACCTCTGCCTAACCCTCCAGGGATAAAGGCGTGATTATATGTATGTATGTATTAGGACGCGACTACGATGACACACTGCTGTGAGAGCGACCAAGGTACCACTACCAACGCTCACGGTGGTATCTCTCAGCTAATGCTTTTTCTCTTTTTTTACCTCGTCCCCCGCTACGCTACTCTTAGCATAGAAGCAGTACAACGGTCGCGGTTGATTTAGGTATACTACTATGGAAGCGACTAAGACATACTGCTGTGATAGTGCACGCAATAGTTTCATAGAATAGGCATTCACATGCGGTATTATCGACTGACAATAACACGTCTCTATGACTGATGCTCAAAATGTGAATGATATTTAACTTAATCTCAACGTCAAAAGTTTTGAAAGTGACAGCAGTATTTTTTTTTTTTAATAAATTAAAATTATTTATTATCCTTCATCATATCTGTATAATAATAAATAATTGAATAGTAATTTAGTTTTAAAAAATTCAGTAATATACATATTAACTCGATAATAGTTCTGAAGTTCATTAACTAAATGATGACATGGAAAGTAGGCAAAACATTATTTTTATTAGTTCCACAATAACATGTGTCTATGAACATATTCCACAATTTGCTAAAACTGTTACTCTATACATAATAATAAGTTAATAATATAAATAAAATCATAAAAAATCTAAAGTTAATCATTAACTAGCGACTTCAAGAAAGTGATATAACACTCTGTAGAGGACAAAGCAGTACATAAATATCGGACTATAAGAATATTGCATATTTACAAATCTCAATTCATCAGACAGATTATGGATAGCAATCCTATTTGCCTTCACACAAGTGGAATTATCCTCCGCTTTCGATGATATTTCAAAAGTTTCATCCTAAGCAGTCTTCAATATTGTCTCTTTATATATTTTATTGCATATTTACAATGTAAGCATTTGCTTTGTGATAAAAACCTTTATTCTACTCTTCTAAAAGTCTACGACGTATTACGCAGAATTATTTAGACTCAAACTAAGCGCACGTTGTGACATTAATTCTAAAGTCATATTTGCGAGGTTCAGTTCAATCCTTGCGGCGTTTAATATTGGAAACAATGGATATCATTTTGGACAATAAAAGTGCTTACCCACACATCATTGAAAAATCCACCGCGCATGCAATTTTGGATTGAGTGATTCACATTCAGTTCTACTGACTTCTTTCGCATTGATAAAAATGGCCAACACTTAAAACTCTTAATTCGTTAAAGAGAATCCTTCGTTTTTATATGTAATATTAGTTAGTATCATAAATACAAAGCAGGGAAAGAAGCATGTATCATAATAAAAGTGAAAGAGTAATAAATTCTGTATGGCCAATAACGTAGCAAAAATCAAGATAAACTCAACGCCTGAATAGCTTTTTCCAATTTAAAATGAATACCAGTCCACTCCTTCGGAAATAAAAAAGCAATACCTAACACCGAACGCCAATATTTTTACGTATAAAACGTTATCAGAACATAAATTCAGACCCTTTCGTGTGTATTCACAGATATAATGTCATCAAGTTCGCAAGGTGTGCGGGTAAGGGCACGTTAACTATTTTGCTGAATCCACAATCCAATCGTATTATTCCTGTGGTATGTAATATTTCTCTCTGATTATATTATAAGTTTTTCTGTAGTCATTTTTTCTGTAGTCATTTCCTTTTCAAAAGGCTACATTTGTTCAGCGGAGCCTGTAACGATTAGTGATTGTAGTTGGGTTTCAAAGCGTTTTATTGTATGTTTTTACAGTTTTTTTTTCATCTCCTGTCTTTGAAGCCTCTAGCAATTGAGAAGGGATCTTGTGGATGAAAAAATATATGGGTTGAGAAAATAAATTCAAAGCTAAACTAAGATTTAGTAGACTATAAATATTAAGGGTCTGCAATTATGTCTGCGTGATGTAATAAAGGTCTTGTAACAAAAAACCTTGTCCTGTTTGATAGCTTGATTGACAGCGGCTAGTTTTTCGTCTATTAATTTAATTTTGCTTATAGTAAAGTGATTATGTATTGTATATTTTAACAACAAAAAGTGCGATATTTTTAATTGGTTTTATTTTTTAGTGGACCTTCTTTAGGTGCATTTTTCATAGAATAATTTTTGAGATGGGAAAATACAAGACCATCATTGATCTCGTGACATCGTTATGGACACGTGACGTGACAGACGCTGGTTTATATCTATAAGTACCTGATATCTACATTAACATCGTTCAAGTTTTTAATCCTGTTGACACTCCCGCAGCAAGCTGCAGAAACTGTTTTTTATTTTCAATTATTTTACAAAAATATTTCTAGATTGTTTTTTTAGTTATACATTTAAAACTCACTTATTATTATAATTATTCAATGATAGTAAGAACTGCATCAATACTGTTACGTGGTTTTGAAGATATAAGCGTACAGGCAGCGGTAAACAGCTTTGAATTTCTTTTACTGAACGAATAATTTATTACACTGGGTCAATTTTTTATTAAAAACAGATAATTAATGAATTAGGTAGACTAACAAAAACTGAAACAAAGTTCCTTAGCATTTTTATTAATAGACTACCGTCTGTTTAAGCAATGGTTTAATTATCGATTAACATTAGCAATTAACTAAAAATCATAAACTTATATAAAACACAAAGTTAGCGCCCACTTTCTTAATTACTATAGAAGATATTTAATTTAGTACCTTTATACATAAACGCCTTTAAATTCTCGAAGGGGTGGGCAGAGGTGTAAGAATACCTACATTTGGCCAACTATGATTTTCAGTGCCACTTAATAGGGAGTAACCCAATTGTCTTCAAACAGGCATGGGCTGTATAGATAGGGGCTCGTTTGTCCACACTTAGCCTCCTTTTTTTGGCTGTTGTCAGTGATCATGGGTTGTATGTTCACTATCGGATGGAGAACAGCCCTATCCCTTAGTTGCCCATAGAAATAGATGAGGTGACCCTATTCTACTCCACAGGAAGCCAACACGGCAACCTATGAATCGAAAAAAACACGGAAAAAGAATATTCTATTTGTTTTGTCATTTTTCATATAAGATACTTTTTTTCGGTTTGTTTGAATTTATTTCACACTTTACACACCCACTGTGTGAACAAGTGTAAAAATATTCTAAAAACTACGAAATACTGTTTAAATCGTTTGTTAGTATTTTAAAGATTGAATTTGAATATAATTGAGTTGTCTAAAACATAAGCTGATGTTTTGCTGCCTGCGATTAAACCAGAAACTCCAAAGTCAATCAAGTTTGAAATTAGAAGCTTGGCTTTTCTTTATTTTATTAATCGCTTGCTGCGTGCAAACAATATATACACATTGTTTTTTTTTCCACGAAAATCCCACATATTGTAATCGAAGAAATATATACATAAGCTAGGACCTCCCTCCGAAGTAGGCAGAGACAGGCCATTTGAGTACATTCTTATTATTATTTCGCGACCTTCCTTTCATGCAAGCCCGCCAGTTTTGAGTACTCCTGACCTGTCTTCTCATACATTATTTGAAAACTAAAGAAATATGAGCTCAAATAGGTGATATGAGATTTCAAATATGCCATGGGCGAAGCTGGGGCGGGTTAGCTAGTACCCTATAAAGTGCAAATTATTACAAACATTAATAACGGCATGAAAACTGCTGAAAAGGAAATCAAATAATTTTATTACTGAACATATAGCATTTATATATCCAAGGTAAAACAAATGTCCTTTTTTTTACGTGCGCAAAATCTCCACGGATACCTCCCCACCTGAGCCGGTGGAGGAGGTTATGTCGGACTCGAACTGACTAAAACGCACGCCGCCTGTGGGTCGCTTTGGTTGCCGAAGGTGAGGTTGACAGGCATATCCCTCGCACCCCGGCCGACCCAGGGCCATCTCTCAGGATCTGGCCCTCTTCTCGGGTGTGGGGACTACAGAGTCCCCAACTCGTCCCCGGAAACGGGGAGGCGCGCCACGCGCGCCACCGCCGCGGCCTGCTTCTGCCAGGGTGACAGGCGGCTCCACCTGTCACCCCCAGGCCGGCGCTCATGGGGGGCGGAGGTCGTTCATCGACCTCCGACGCCCGAGTTGCCTTCGTACGCGGGCAGCTTGTCTTGCGATCCTTCGTCGCTCCCGCTGCCGCTCCCGCCCCGCCTCCTCCTTCACGAGCATTACTTGCTCGCGGAAGTAGGCGCCGGCCGCCCATGCATCCGCGCAGCGAACCATCGCCGCGAGCAAGGTGGAGAGCGTGAGACCCCTTACTCCCAGGGCCGCCACAAGCTCCCGCCTCGGCGTCTCCCACGCCGGACACTCGGTGAGCGTGTGTGGACCTGAGTCCTCGCTCGCGTCGCAGTGATGGCACTCGGACGTTGGCTCTTTCTGCATCCGACGCAGATACTTTCCGAAGCATCCGTGCTCGGTGATCATCTGCGTCAGACGGTACGAGAGGCTGCCGTGTGGCCTCTCTAGCCACTCCCCCATGATGGGTCTTACCGCCGCTACTACGGCGTGCCATGCGCCTGGTCGCCCAAGTCGTATCTCCCATTCCACCACCATTTCCCTGTGGAGCCGGGATCTCACGGCCCAAATTTCTTCGGGCTCGGGATCGTGACCCCGCTCCCGCGCCGCCTTTCGGAACCGGTATAGCGCCGAAAGGCATCTCGCTTCCAGGATCCATGGTGGCGATCCGGCGAGGAGACTCGCCGCGTTGAAAGATATCGTGCGGTACCCCCTTATGATGCGGCACGCCAACTTCTGCTGCGGATGCTGCAGCAAGGGCATGTGCCGATCACTCAGGGTGTCCGCACACGGGACACCCGTACAGGGCCATGGACCGCACGACACCCGCGTAGAGTCTCCTGCAGAAGTCCTGCGGGCCCCTCAGGTTGGGCAGTAGCCGCGCCAGTGCGTTGGCTGTGCCCACCAATTTGGGGCCCAGACTTCGGAAGTGCTTCCCGAAGTCCCACCGGCCGTCGAGCGCGAGCCCCAGATATTTCATCTGGGGCTTGATGCCGATGAGAGTGCCTCCCACTGTGAGACTGGAACCAGGTGGTGGCGTGCGCCGAGGTCCATGAAAGAACATGGCCTCGGATTTATGCAAAGCCACCTCAAGGCCCAGCCGCCGGATCCGTTCCACGACTCGAGCAACCGCGGTCGTGGCCCTCAGGATCGCTTCGCGGTATGTAGCCCCGTTCGCCGTTACTAGCGTGTCGTCCGCATAGCACGTGATGGCGGCGCCGTCCGTAAGCTCACCGCGAAGCACCCAGTCGTATCCGATGTTCCACAGGAGCGGCCCAAGGACCGATCCCTGTGGAACACCGCACGACATCTCACGCCGACCGACGCCGTTCGCACTTGGGTAGATGACGGCTCTCTCCGTCAGGTACGCCCCGACTATGCGGCGGAGGTAGAGAGGCACACCGTGGTACACGAGTGCCTCCCTGATGCAACTCCAGGGCAAGGAGTTGAACGCGTTGGAGATGTCCAAGGACACCGCCAACGTCACCTCACCCCGGGTGACACCTCCGCCAAAGTCCTCACGCGCATGATGGCATCCACGGTAGACCACCACAGGCGGAAGCCATATTGGGCATCTGTCAGGTCCGGCCCCCTACCAGAGAGGTGCTCGACGAGGCGCTTCGCAATACCTCTTTCAAAGAGCTTGCCCACCTCGTTGAGCAACACAATGGGCCTGTAGCCAGACGGTTCGTCCGCCGGGCGACCCTCCTTTCGGATGAGGACCAGTTTCCCCGTCTTCCACATCTTCGGAAACTGGCCCCGCTCCAAACATGCGCTGAGGAACCCTCTCAGTCGGGGTTCGAGACCGTCTTCTCCCAGAGCTAGGACCCACGCGCGGTCTGGAATGCCGTCGGGTCCCGGGGCGGTGCTCTTCTTGGCTCTAAGCCTTCGCACCGCCAGCTCCAGTTCTACCCAAGTGACTTCGGGGACTTCGTCGTCAACTACCACACTAGGCGCCACAGGCGACCGAGGTGGCGGAGTCATCTGCGGCGGAACGTGTTCCGCTCGCGCCGGGAACAGGGACTCGACCACTCCACCGAGCAGAGCTGGCTGGAGAACCTGGGTCAACGGCGGGGCCCGGGGGCGCAGCTTTCCTCTTACCATAAGGTAAGGCCGCCCCCATGGGTCCCGCTCCAGCGTCTCCGTGAGCTCCTTATAAACCGCGGCTTTCGCCCGCTTAATCTCCGCTCGAAGGGCATCTCTGGCCTCCCTGTATCCCACATGAAGCTCCGTCACTCGGGGCTCCGTATCTGCGGTTCGGCTGTCTGGTCCACCGGCGGTGCGCGATCACGCAGGCTTGCCGTAGCCTCGCGAAACAAATGTCCTACCAAATTAAAGCATGCGATATTAGAATACAGGCAATATAAATATGCAAAATTAAACAGAAAATCAAAATAACAATGTCACAAAATTACCAACTTCCAACAAATATTATTTCTTCAAGAACAACAAAGTTCTTTGATTCTTACCCAAAACAATACCTGTAACTTCGACCTCAAAATCAGTAAACCGATTCCCACTAGACGTTGAAAAATCGAATCAGCCCCGTGTGCCAGTCCTACAACCTGATTGAGAGCGTTTCATTCAAATTACAATTGAAGCTCGAACCGGATCGTTCGAAACAGTGTAGTGTACGTGAACTGTAGGGAGTTGAGTGCGAAATCTGTTGTGAGTAGGTCAAGTCAATTGCCGACGTATTCCAGTTGATAGATTGTGGAGTAGGACCTTAATGTAAGCGGGGCTATACTGATTGATAAGGAATTTTGCACTGATCTCGTAGAAGTGATAAACGACATAACTAAAAAAGTTACACTTGGGTTAAATTAACAGGCTTTTATAGTATCTTTGGCTTTGACTTTTATAGTATCTGTGTGGAGAAAGAATACAAGCATCACCACCCCATCTCATACAAAGAGTGTCGTGAGAAGCGAGCAACGGAAAATACATTATGTTGCATTTCAAGCCTATGAGTGAGACTGGTATCTGAACTAGGAAACATTGTCACACAGATTACCAGGTTCCCTATAATATAAATGTGTATATTACTAAAATTAGCGCAAAATAAGACAATGATTTAGTGCAAAGATAAAATACAGAGAAAAAAAATTACAACTGAGCACAAATTAGGTGTGTGTGCGTGTGACTGTATGTGTGTGTCTGTACATGTGAGGATGTATGTTAGTGTGTCTAAGTGAGTATAATATTTATATTAGGCAGCTTATTCTGGAACTGATAATAAATATTCAGTAGAGTCATAGTTGAGACCAACCAGATACTTACAGATGTTAATTTAAAATCAAATGCAATTTTTTATATAAGTACATAATTACCAAGAAAACAGCAGTTGTGATGTGAAAGACTGCTTCATAATTTAGTTGGGCATACCTTAGTATTTCTCCTTTTATGAGACAAAGAGGATGACTTATGTTAGAGGCTGGAGTGCTCCTGTACAACAATTCGCAGGATAAAAAATTGTCGAACTGTAAGAACTTGGCACCCCAAGTAGACTTCAGAGGTTGGATGGAAGAATGGTAACGAATAGGCTACCTTAAGTGCTTTTGTTTAAGCTCGCTCCAATTTTATCATAGTTATCTTACCAGTTTCTTCCAAGGTTGTAATACAATAATTTGGTAAAGACAAATATAATGCAAAGTAATCAGACTATTTGTATTGTTGATTGATGGCACTTGGTGGAATTTGTTGTTACACATATTGAGAACTCACGTGTACTATTCCACATTGTTTTAAAAAATGTATTTGAAAAATGTCATTGTAAACCTTTGAGGATGCCGTAAGGCGAAATCGGTTAGGTCTAATAAATATTAAAAATAATGTGGAAAAATACAAGTAGGTTCTCAATATGTGTAGCAAAGTAGTCAGTTTTTAGGATTCCATTATATGCAAACATGTCTAATGTTTTTAAAAATATAGATGAGTTTCTTTTATTTTTTAGACAGAAGGTCAATGTGTGAATGGAAGTTCAGGTTTTTGTCAATAATAATGCCCAAAATATTTTATGTAACCTACTTATTAGAGTCGAAGGCATGAGCATGAGTTAGAGGAGTAATTGTTACATGTGTGGGCGGCTATGTTTAGTGGATGTGTGGACATTTGTTAGTAACCTTATACCCATAGAGAAGCCAGTTTGAGCAAAGTTATAGACTTCCTTCCAGTTATCTCCAAAGAAGTCATCTGTCATCTTCAACTTCAACGGGCTCAAAATACTCCCTTGAGGTACTCCAGTGCTGACCTCGAGATCATCACTTAACCATTCTTCCACTTTCATTTGTTAGAATATATTTTCTAAGTACAATCTGGAAGAATTTCAGCTGTGTTCGTGTCAACAGCTTTCGCTAAATCAAGAAACATTGTTAAGGCCTTCTTTTTTTCATCAAGTTTAGTCACTATGGTGTCGGTGAGTTGTGATTTATATGCATGTAGTAAAAAACAGATATTTTAATATTACAAACAGACACTCCAGTTTTTTTTATTCATATTTATATAGATTACAAAAAGGTTACTTATATTTTTATTATCATATTACTAACCACATATCTGACAATTTCTGAACGCACCTCCATCGCTCTATCTTGTATTTCGTACATTAAATAAGAGAGAGCACACAACAAACATGCACCGTCACCAACAATAGGGACGAGAGTACATTCTTCAACTTCTCCATTAACGTTCAGATTTTCTTTAGCCATTTAAAAAAAATCTAACCGACAAAACCTATACTTAAACAAAACAAATGCAATCCAAAATATACCAAGAAAAGAACAGCTAAAATCCTAATATATATAACTCAAAGGTCACTGACTGAATAATACGCAAGCAACTTTCTTCAAAACAGAGATAATTTAATAAAAAACTATTAGCTATAAATACATACATTGATCGGTAACGAAACCATAATGTAATATTTTGTAAATGCAACAACCTGCATTATACATTTCACCCACCATAGACAAAATGTCCAACATGCACTATGCACAAAAACGGTTAATTCAAAGTTCTCTCCAAAATAACTCAATGTAGATGGCGCTAGCATACAGAAATTCGTATATTTTAAACTGAAAAGTTATTTAATCTTATATAGCCTGCACCTCCAAATCCTTTCTTAGAGGATGCCTACGTCATAGTAGATATATGCATGAAAAGTCTCAACTCGATCGGTTTGAAACTGACAAAGTTCATACAAACTTTCATCCCCTTTTTTATCCCAGTGGGGATAGAATTAATCAAAATCCTTTCTTAGCGGATGCCTACGTCATAACATCTACCTGCATGACAATTTTCAGCCCGATCCGTCCAGTGGTTTGGGCTGTGTGTTGGTAGATCACTATGTCAGTTAGTACCTTTGAGTTACATATATTTAGATATTGTTGATTGCAACTAAAGTTTATACTTTGAAATCTGGGAGAATGAACTCTCCTACCTGCTCCTCATATGAGAAGAAAATCTGTACCATAGTCTCATCGGTGAATCAGCAGGTTTACTGACTCACAAGGGAACTTTCCTTGGGCTTTTTGTGGACACTAATTGCCGTCTTACGGGCACTACTTTAGCCTCGACTTTTGTATCTGTGCCTGAGTCAGATGTTAAACAGCACCATCCCTTAGTCGCCGCACGTTGTACTACACCGTATGGGAAGAGATGGGGTGGCCCAAATTCTACGGTGCCGGAACCACGCAGCTAACGGACCCCGTATACCTTCTAAAAAGGATGAAAGGCTGTATATTATTCTCTGCTTTCAGTGCAATAATGCACAAGATAAATTTTATACGACACTAAAATAACGACAGGGGCAGACTCGGATGCAGTAATATAATAAATTATTGTTATATCGCGTTAGTAAAAGGTTGAGTAGATCTATAATAATATATCCCTTAAGTAGTTGAGCGATAATATTCTCGAAGGATTAGCCGACCCGCGTTTGGCGATAAATCGATTAATTTATAGAGGCTTTGTTGATATGGACGTTTATAAGCCTTTATCGTTGTATATTTAGGACCTGCTTGCGACAAATACGTCAGAGATCGTGGAATCGAATTCAATGCAAATAAATCTAGACAATTGTCTTAAAAGTCATTGATAATCTAAGTATGGAAGTTGGACCAAGTGTTGCTCACAATGAAACAGCGCATTTTGCTCCACACGCTAATACTACCGATGAAATCGAAACGCTTCAAGTTTTCTCCACAGAGTTAAGAGAAAATCAAGTTTTAATTTGTGAAATATTTACCAACCAAAATTAACTGAATACAAATAAATAGAGTTTCTCCGTGAGAGGCTCCGACAAATCCACCTCAACCCCCGTGACCTGACCAGCTGGGGGCTGAGGCGGATTCGTCGAAGACTCTTAGTGGTAACGTGGTCACCGGAGCCTTCCGTCTGGGCCAGTCCCAGGCGAGATTCCTTGGTCCCGAGCAGGCTGCACTGTTTGCCGAAAGCAGGCCGAGTCAGGTCTACAAGAGGCCATTTCCACCGATAGGCGATCGTGTCCCATCGAGAAGCGGCTAGGCAGGTTACCGAAATCGAGACCTGTTGGATTCGGCGGAGGTTTATTAACTTGTTCATTTTTTTTTTATATAGGACACGTCAATTAGACTTCGCCTTGCCTGATGGTAAGCTGAAGGCAAAGTCCCAGAAAAGAGGGTCACCATTACTTACACATACCGTGTGACAATTGCTGGTAGCTTCCTGAATAGTATTTGTCCCATTCGGCACACATAAGGAGCACACATATAATAAACATTGAAAAAAAAAAAACTTCTTGAATCGTAAGAAAAATATCCTGGGGTTATAATTTTTTTAAATATTTTTTAGTAACTAATTCGATCTGGAAACTCATTTGAAATCACTCTCATGTTTCTGTCCTTTCTTTTTAGTATAATATAATGTATCTACAATGTAAAAAACATTGGCCGAACCCACTTAACTATACGTTACTATACTATACGTTTTATATAAAAACTCTGTTTATTAATATGTTTCTATTTAGAAACTCATTTTAAAGACTGAAACAATTAGCTAGTTAATTAGTCTAGTTTTTTATATAAAATGGCTACAACATTGCTTATCTTTCGATGAGTACCTAATCGAATGGAGTTCCTATATGCCTTTTTCCTTAATTGGTTTGTGACGTCATTGTACCGTACCACTAATATCCAAAACATATAATTCTTCCCCTCAACAATCGCTACAACAGGCACCTTACAATTCCATCACACCACTGTTTGAGAAGTCTCTTGTCGTCAAAAAGCAGCGCTGCACACCGTCAGTAATGTAGCTAGTGTGTAGTTACCTTAACGATACATCGGTTGGCCGGCCAATTAATGGATCCCTTCCTCGTTTGAAGGGGATAGGCTTTTTATCTTTTTTGTTATGTGTGATTAGTTACCCTCTTGTTATAAGCAAAATCATACCTGATGTGACGGTCGAACGTTTGACTGCATCGTCAGGGGTAATAGAAATAAAATGAATTGAAACGAAACTACTCAACTATTATACGGTAAAATTATGTTGCGATTTACAATCATGGTGGTACCACAGGTGGTACCAACGGTGGTCAGAATTCACAATTATATGAGATGCTTAACTTTTACTGTTTTTTTTTACGTGCGCAAAATCCCCACGGATACCTCCCCCCCCCGGAGCCGGTGGAGGAGGTTATGTCGGACTCAAACCGACTAAAACGCACGCCGCCTGTGGGCCGTTTTAGTTGCCGACGGTGAGGTTGACAGGCATATCCCTCGCACCCCGGCCGACCCAGGGCCATCTCTCACAATCTGGCCCTCTTCTAGAGTGTGGGGACTACAGAGTCCCCAACTCGTCCCCGGAAACGGGGAGGCGCGCCAGGCACGCCACCGCCGCGGCCTGCTTCTGCCAGGGTGACAGGTGGCTCCCCACCTGTCACCCCAAGGCCTTCGTACGCGGGCAGCTTGGCTTGCGATCCTTCGTGGCACCCGCTGCCGCTCCCGCCCCGCCTCCTCTTCCACGAGCATTACTTGCTCGCAGAAGGAGGCGCCGGCCGCCCACGCATACGCGCAGCGGACCATCGCCGCGAGCAAGGTGGAGAGCGTGAGAACTCTCACTTCCAGGGCCGCCACAAGCTCCCGTCTCGGCGTCTCCCACGCCGGACACTCGGTGAGCGTGTGCGGCCCTGAGTCCTCGCTCGCGTCGCAGTGATGGCACTCGGACGTTGGCTCTTTCTCCATCCGACGCAGATACTTCCCGAAGCACCCGTGCTCGGTGATCATCTGCGTCAAACGGTACGAGAGGCTGCCATATCAGTTTATGATCGTGTTTAAATATTGGCGAAAAAACAAACTATGGCATATAAAACTCAAAGTCTCGGTTTTCAAATTCATTTCTTGCTTTAAACAAGGTCAGGTTTAACGAAAAAATCTAAAACCCGACTACTGAAAAATCACGCTCTAAAAAGTATTCTAAGTGGCATACGACCAGGGCTGTCCTTAATATTTTCTTGTTTAATAGTTTTTAGAGCGTTATTTTTCAGTAGTCAGGTTTTAGTTTATTAACCTTCATTTTTCATTTATGTTATTTTGTGGGAAGCTACAGGTATAATTTTTACATATTTAAAATGTGCCAATTTAGCCCTTTCAGTTGATACTAAACATAGCATATTTATCTCAAATTATAGCAATTTATGACTACTAGAGAGCGCTACCGTAGATTTTTTTTTTTTTTTTACGTGCGCAAAATCCCCACGGATACCTCCCCACCAGAGCCGGTGGAGGAGGTTATGTCGGACACGAACCGACTAAAACGCACGCCGCCTGTGGGTCGTTTTGGTTGCCGAAGGTGAGGTTGACAGGCATATCCCTCGCACCCCGGCCGACCCAGGGCCATCTCTCACGATCTGGCCCTCTTCTCGGGTGTGGGGACTACAGAGTCCCCAACTCGTCCCCGGAAACGGGGAGGCGCGCCAAGATTAGATTTAGTGACATGTCATATAGCCTACATAACCAGCGAACTACCATGATGCTTCTAACAACAGCTCATTTATCCAGTTCTAATTAGTAGTTAAGGAGTTATGACCTTTGGCTTTGCCGTAGCCAAGTAAATAGTGTTCAATATGTTTCACAAGTTCACTGCAAGTAAAATTTTGAAAAATAAAAAATAAATTCGAATAATAATTCAACATACAGTCACGCCTTTTTTCCAAAATACTTTAAAAGACCCGAAAATTGAACTTGACTTCCGAATATCACGAGAAATAACACCACGAAACAATTTAAAAAGCATCATTTAAACTTACGGCCATTCTAACGTTCATGTGAACCGTTTCTGATCAAAATCTCGACGTATATCTGTGCCATTTATCAGTGATGTCGTTGAAACATTGAATGCCAGGGGACAACTCCGCATCCGGGGTCAACGGTGACCCGATTTCGATCTTTTAGTAACATTTGTATTGACAAGCTTGTTTGTGATTCAATATCTTTAAAAAATGGGCTACTGACTATTTCAGAAAATATCAACTTATGTTTACTGAAAATAGTCGATTGTGTTTTCACGTGAAAGCTTTTCGCTTCATCCATTTAGATTTTATTTTTTCAAACAAAGGTATTATCATATAAAAAGAACTACACAAACATACATACATACATACATATAATCACGACTTTATCCCCGGAGGGTTAGGCAGAGGTGAATTAACACCCACATTTCACCAATCATCGAATTCGGTCCCACGTAAAGCTGCCGTCTTCCGGGCACTATTGTTGACTCGAGCCCTGCATCTGAGTCTGAGTTTGGGCTATATGGAAAGGACACCGCATGGAAAGAAATGGGGTGGCCCTAATTCTACTTTGCCGGGAGCCACGCAACGGAACTACACAAAACAATTTCTGTTTGAATTATAAAACTACTAAACTCATTATCACCATAATCCTTTTGCCTTTACTCCATATTAACTTTTGGGGTCGACACAACAATATGTTTTTTTCTATTCGTCTCTGGTTGCAGTCACCTCAACGTTCAGTCCCTTCCTAGCCATATCTTTACGCATTCATCCATCTCCTCTTAGGTCTACCTCTTCTTTTTTAGCCGTCCACTTCCAAAGACGATTAATTTACATCACTAAATGGCAAGTCGTTGCTGTGGCCTAGGGCGTTACACTCGTAATACCGGCCCTGTAGAAACCTTCTAATGCCCTTCTTGAAGATCCCTATGTTATAGTCGCTTAGGAAGACTACAGCGGGAGGTTCATAGCTTGAGCGTGCGTGGGATGAATTTCCTCTCATACCACACCATTTCCGATCGCACAATTACGACATTACTTTCCTACACATTACTTATTGCATTAAATAGAAAAAAATGGTCTAGTGAATCACTGGCCTTAAAGATAGGGTGTAGGCTAATTTGCTTTTCAGTGATGTATACGGCTATATTGGCCATGAAAATAATTAAACGTGGTCAATTGAGCCCACGGGCTAAATAGACTGTAGGCTGAATTGCCCCCAGAGGAACGATTTCGTATATTACTTAAACTAATTTTATTTGAATTATAAATCCATTAATCTATATATATAAAAGAAAGTCGTGTTAGTTACACTATTTATAACTCAAGAACGGCTGCGCCGATTCAGTTGAAATTTGGTGAGGATGTAGCATAGGACTAGGAGATGAACATGGGATACTTCATCCCGTTCGACCTTCATCCTGTTGGACCGCGTTCCCGTATGACGTGATATAAAACCTCAAAGAGAATACAAGTCACTATAGAACGGTGGTATAACCAAAATGCATCTGACTCGGAATAACAAAATTTGGAATGACAGAAACATAATTATAATTTTGTCTATGGTTAAGTATAGTTAAAAAATGGACAGTTAAAATTTTGTCTCAAATCAATAATAGGTAATAATCAGTATTAGTCAGTCACTCGATAAAATATTTCTCTCCGCAATATGAATATATGAAAATAGCTATAGCATAATATTAGGTTTGAGATATAGAAGTAAACATAACTTAATATATTCTAAACGTAACGCGAACGAAAAGTCGCGGGCAAAAGCTAGTTAGGAATAAAATACTGAAAGATAATATTTTTATGCTGCCATATTTGTACCCGTTGAGTATGGAGATAACCATCAAGATCTTTCCCTTTAACCCTGAGAGGAAAACCTGCAATAGAGGTCTGAAGGAAGTCACATTGAGTGACTTTTAACATTATAACCTAAATCATCATTCATTATTATAACCTAATTATCAATCATTCATCATCATACATACATATAATCACGCCTTTATGCCCGGAGGGTTAGACAGAGGTGAATTAACACCCACATTACACCAATCATTGAATTCGGTCCCACGTAATAGGGGGTCTTCCGGGCACTATTGTGGACTCAAGCCATGCATCTGAGGCTGAGTCTGGACTGTATATATCTGTCTGATGATTCTTCATCAACTTCTCGTTAGTCCTGATAGCATCAGAGTCTTTCATCTCGGAGTCCACTTAAATGATGTGGCTTGGACTTTTTCGGCTATATTGGGAACGACCATCCGACCTCCCAGCCAGAGATGTGGTTAGTAGTCCACTACTGACAGAGTTGTTCAGGTCTCCCAGATTAGGACTCCGTCTTAACCTAACGACTATTGACAGCCGGGACAGACTTTAAACGAACCCTCCGAAGCACAGATGCTCTCAGATAAAATATCACTAAGCGGTAATCCATCCAAATGGCAAGTTATGTAGCTTAGTCACTTTTACCCATTGACCCCGTATTATTTGGTCTTCAAAAAAAAGTATGCTTCATAAATGTATCACTGCTCGGCTCCCTAAAGTAGTGATGATATATAGCCATGATATGAAACCTTTGTCGATAGATAGTCTATTCAATACAAAAATAATGTTTCAATTCGAACAGTAGTTCCTGAGATTAGCGAGTTCAAAACAAACTCTTTAGCTTTATAATATCAGTATAGATTCTAACTTTACTAATTTGCGCATGTCCTCGTAAATTAACGTGTATAACTATAATTAAGGTTACTAAATATAATTACTCCATTTCAAACAATTGAAATCATCATGCAAAACACATATTACCGGCATAATATTAAATTAATCAAATTGTTTGTTAGAAATTCGTAGGCCATTAATTTGATGGATATTACCACATTGCCTGATTGCATTTACCGCATCAAATAGACTATTTGCTAAAATTTAACTGAATTGATTGGTTAATAATTCGTCAACTAAATTAAATTTGCACTAGCATGGAATAATATCCTATCATCATGGATGCCATTATGTGCGTGAAGGCTCTGATGGAGGAAGCGGTCGCTCGAGGCGAGGTGATGTTGGCGATGCCCTTGGACATCTCCAACGCGTTCAACACCTTGGCCTTTTTTTTACGCGCGCAAAGTCCTCACGGATACTCCCCCTACCAGAGCCGGTGGGAGAGGTTATGTCGGACTCGAACCGACCAAAACGCACGACGCCTGTGGGTCGTTTTTGGTTTCCGAAGGTGAGGTCAACAGGCATATCCTTCGCACCCCGGCCGATCCAGGGCCATTTATCTCAATCTGGCCCTCTCCTCGGGTGTGGCAACACCTTGCTTGGAGTTGCCTCAGAAAGGTGCTTTTGTACCACGGTGTGCCTCTGTACCTCCGCCGCATAGTCGGGGAGTAAAGGACGGAGAGTCATCTACCCAAGTGTGACCGGTGTCGGTCGGTGTGAGATATCGTGCAGTATTCCGCAGGAATCGGTCGATGTGTTTATTTAGGCACTCTTGTACGCTTATTTTTTACATGACCGTGCGCTGACATATGTACGAAGTTTGGCAATATTTTATAACAACAAAAGTAACTTTTGCTAAGTTCGGTTAAAATCGGTTCGGTCGGTGTTAGAAAATGAAAATGTTTCCCACAGTGTTAAACACGAATTTGATGTACTATAAATATTATGACTTTATGTATATGACTCACGTATATTTTCCTACAGAATTGGCGGATGTGTGTTAACTCTCATATTTCATCAAATATAAAATATTTTTCTGCCCACGTGGTTGAAAATGAACATTTAGGGTTGGCACACGTCCACCGACCACGGTATCCACTTTCCATCAGGTGGGTCGCATGCTTGTCTGCCACCTAAGTACTATAATATATAACCCACTTTGTAATAGTTCTAATACATAATTGAGAAGTTTCTATGGTCATCAGTGTCTTTTATGCAACTTAAATGTAAGAAAAATGCTAAATTTCACGTTTTGATTAATCGAAGCACCATATTAACCTATCGTCAGCAACAAAATTTAAACCATAAATTATCGTCTAAGCAAAATTCGTGACATGTAAATGTGGATATTTTTTATTAAAATTGAAGTTCACAAACTTTTAAGCTTCGCCAGAGACGGACTATTGTCGAGAATGATTTATTGCTCTAAGCAAATTTCATATAGGAACACATTTGAGAAGATAGCGAGGAGCGGAATCGGTCATGTTCTAATCCACAGTTGGGGTATGGGGGCTGTCTAGACCTCAGGCCCAAGCCAACCTAACTTGGGAGTTGAGATACCAACGAAGTGATGAACGAACTTAACACAAGACCACATAATATAGATTTTTTTAAATAATATCAAGTATTTTATCAGCATTCAATCCCAAGCTATGTCTAGTTTGGATTACAATAGTGTTGTGTAACATGTTAAAAAAAAAGTAATGGATCCATTCTCAGGGTAAAAGTAGCTTATGTCTTATTCCAGAATATTACTATAAAATTGTACAAAATTCTCCTTAGGCTATAATTTATAAGTACTAAATGTCAGTTCGATGCAATCAGCCGTTGGACGTCATTGAATAACAAATGTGTAAACATGTCATCACATTTATAATATTGGTTATGTATCAAAATACCGATTTTCAAAATCCTGAATTACAAAATTCCGAAGTTTAAAATCCCGAATGTACCAAATATCGAAGTAAGATATACCGAAGTTCAAAATCTCGAAATTTAAAATCTTGAAAGTTCAAAATCCCGAAAATTTGATTTTAATGCGTTGCTGATGGTAGATCTCTGGTTTAATTTTTATAGTTACTTTTTACAACAGAGGTAGTTTCAAAATGACTTCTTCGTTTCTCTTAGTCTACATTAGTTTATTCGTTACATCACCTCGTACGTTAGTGCATCCAAGTAGGTAATTTATAATATATAAGCAACAAAAAGTGCTACATGTACAACCTCCATGTCGAGTGTTCACCCTGCGCAATCTGACTTGGATAGATTAGGTCAGAAGGCTAAGGCAGGCGGAACTTCTGCATTAACCATGGTTAATTAATTTTAATTTTTTATTAATAATGATGTTTGTAATAATAATGTTAATTAACTATGGTTATTTTTTTTATTACCACCCGAGCAAAACCATCCAAAAATAAAAATATTTTCGTACGTTCGGTATTTTGAACATTCGTTCAGTGAACATTCGGGATTTTGAATTTCGGTCTTCCGTACTCTGGCATTTTAATATATAACCATAATATTAGTAAGAGTAGGATAAATCGTTCCTATTTCTAAAATATTACATTATGTCTGGTGTATTTTATTATCATATTATTATACCGTATACCATTCTTCAGAATATCTAATAATTTATAACAATCGCTCCCTTCATCGCTAAGCTCGACTCTGATATGAACCCTTATCGAAATTGATTTATTGCCGGCAACCCCAGTTTCATTGAAATTTTAATTGCAAAGTTTTTGGACATACCATTATGAACTGCTCCTAATAAGTTTGTAGAAACTGGGATGGGATAACTTCATTATACTGTTGGTAATAAAATTTATTTGAATGCGTATTTCATTATTTTGTATATTTCTGTTTAGTTATCTGTTATTTAAGACAGTAATCTAATCTCTGCAGCTGCAGCACTCACAAACTTCCACATTTATAAATACGTATTAGTAGGTTAGTAGGCAGTAGTAGGTTTACGTGTTAAGTGATAACCTCTTTGCAATCCATTTATATAATTACGGGCAGGATCAAAATTTGAAACCTCTCAATTGCACTTGTGATGCTTTGAGCAACATGAATCCCCCTTTCTGACATCGCATGTTTAAGCAAATATTGGGTTCACTTAGGCTCATATTTATAGATGAACGGAACACTTGCACTAAGGTACCAGTAAGGAGAAGGTATATCGAACCAAAAACGAAATAAACGAAAAAAAAAAATTGTTTAGGTAGAGGTTACATACCGCTGGCATAGTTTGCAAGCATTATTTTTTGTACGGATTATCTTAAAATAAATTTTATTTGATCAATCAATCAATTAAATTTGATCAATCAATCAATTAAATTTGATCAATCAATCAATTAGCCTATTGCAGTTCACTCTTTCAATGTACGCCATTGCTCGTGATCCTAGGCCTTACGCACCCGGTCTGTCCCGGCCACCTTTTTCGGGTCATCAGTTCATCTGACTATGGCGTCCTACGTTCCGTTTGCCTTTTTACGATCTCCACTATCGGGCTTGTTTGCTCCAACGAACATCGGTTTTCTTACAGATATAACCAGTCAACTGCCACTTCAACTTGCTTATTTGTCTTACAATATTTAAATATATTTTCATTTTCATCCACAGGTAATGTATTCGTGATTGCAGCCATCATTATCGAGAGGAACCTCCAGAACGTAGCTAACTACCTGGTCGCTTCACTGGCCGTCGCAGACTTGATGGTGGCCTGTCTTGTTATGCCTTTAGGTGCTGTTTATGAGGTAAGAAATCTGTTACCTGGATAGTAGAAATCATAAGAAGGTACTTACAGGGTCGGCTGCACATGTATGACTCGCTTGTGTACAAAATAGTTTGGTGGAAACCAAAGTGTTTACTTATACCATTTAGGTGGCATACAAGTACACGGACCACCTGATGGGAAGTGGTTACCGTGACCTATGGACGTGTGCAACACCAGGGGCGTTACACTCGCGCTGCCGACCCTGAAGAAACCTTCTAATGCCCCTCTTGAAAAACCTCATATTGTAGACGCATGGGAAAACCGCAGCATAGAGTTCATTCCACAGCTTGAGTGTACATGAAATGAAGTTTCTTTCATACCGTACAGTGCGCACCATCTCAGGTTGCAATGTGTAGGGATGAATTCCCTGCCTATGGCGAGCGGTGTGAGGGGTCCTTCACAGGATAACTATGTAATGTGTAGTCATAGGACAAGTATTCACTATATTTATATGATTACAATACAAACCCTTTACTTTTACACCCTCTTTGCAACAAAGTTTATCTGCTACAAAATTAATATAAATACCTTAAATGTGATTTTACGAGCTTTAACTAAATAATACTTCTTTGGCAATTTAAACGAAGAGATAAATTATGGTAATGTTTTAGAACAAGTAAATCATTGCACGGTTCACGTATTCACTTAAGATAAATGGAATTAGACATCTGTGAATTTGTATTAATAAACTCAAATGTATCTTACATATGTACGCGCACACACGTGTGCACGTGCACACGCACTTGCATATGCTCACGTAGATGCGCACGCATATGTACACGTATACCCATACACACGTGACACACCCATACACACGTAATACACCTATGCACACGTACACCCACTAGCGCACGCACACGCACAATCAGGTTTGACACAAAGATGGTGGTGATAATTCTATAGCCAAATCTCTTCGGTTGAATTACTTATTGATTAAAATACTTCGTATCTCCACATTGCGTTGTATTGAGTGAGCTACTGGCAATACCCTCTTAAATAAGTCGAACAACTCCTACATCGCGATAACGAATATTCACACAGTTATTAGCATAACTACGCGCGCTATTTAATCGAGGCGGTCCTGTCATAACATAATTGTTAACTGTTATAATAGCGATCTGAAGATTATTTGAAGTGGGTGTTTGAAGTTAACTACCATATTGAAATGGTATTGTATGAATTATTTTAGTGTTAGTTCATTCGATTTTGTAGGATAATATTATTTTGGATAACATCGGATGGATACTAACTTTTAAATTCTCGGGTTTTGTTATACAATAATGTGACCAGGTTACACTGGCCGTGGTCACAGACAGTCAGCTTTTGGTTGTATATCATGACACCACTCTCGAGGAGAGGACCAGATCAAGAGAGATAACCCTGGGTCGGCCGAGATGCGAGGGATATGCCTGTCGACCTCACCTTCGGCAACCAAAAACGACCCCACAGGCGTCGTTCGTTATAGTCGGTTCGAGTCCGACATAACCTCTCCCACCTGTTCCATTAGTGGGGATGTCCGTGGGGACTTTTCGCACGTAAAAAAACCATGATCGCATTAATTCCTGTTAATGTTATTGTATTATATGATATAAAGTTGTAATTCTTGGTTCAGGTGGTTATTCCGGACTGTACGCAGAATGTCAGATACGCAAAAAGTCAGAACCACATAAAGCCAGAAAAGTATGAATTAATAACTTATGTCACTTTTTTAAAGCTTGCTTGAGGTTTTTTATACATTTGAATATTGGTAAATTGAGTGAAGAACAATGTATCGGTACTGATATGCACAGTTTAACAGCCGATGAACGTATAAGCATCCTTCGACTTAGGTAACTATTGATCACTTGTGTCTTCATATAAAAAAAAACCACTGGGTAGCCCTCGCGTAGATAGCTATTGAGCCTATAATCAACTAACCCGATTTACGTCATCAATTTAGATCCAAACTGTTAGTTAGAACCTACAAAAGTCTGACTAGTCAAACTGCAGAACTTCCATATCGCCTTCACAGAAAATATCGACTTCTAGCCGTATCATAGTTAGACTGGAAAGTCGACTGACACGACGGTATTTCCGTCTAATTGAGCAGTTCGACTGGGAAAGTACCCACTGGAGGGAGTTTGTGCTGTCAATGATAAGACCAAAAGCTTGTCCTGCTTTGTCTTTTACACTTATAGCACAGAAACTCATAATGCTTGCAGGGTTGGCAGCACGAGTGTTACTCTCTTGGTTTTGCACACGTCCATAGGCCACAGTGACCACTTTCCATCAGGTGGGCCGTGTGCTTGGCTGCCACCTAAGTGGTATAAATAAAAAAAGGCTCAGAGACTGATAATGTTGAATTTAGATCCTTTGAGGATGCCGTAAGACGAAACCGGTTAGGAGTAATAATAAAAAACACTGTAAAAAAGTACTAGTGTATTTCAATATGTGTAACAACAAATTCCACCAAGTGCAATCAATCAACAGTATAAATCCAAATCCAAACTAAATATTACTTGTCATATTGATCCCAGAAAGCGAACAAACAATACATAAAGATTAAATTAAGAAAACCACGCTGTCAACACAACATATCAAATAAATAGAGCAGAATAATTCAATTTGAATCTATTTACGCACTAAATATTTCCGAATTCACAACTAAAACATTTACCGCACATAACAAATGCATATCAGCACTTCCTTGTCATAAATAATTTATATCCAAGGCCTTAAGCCAACATGAGGGCTCGCCCTGAGGATATCATGTATGCACACACACAAGTAGCTACGTGTAAACGAAGTGAAAATTACCAACGTGGTAAATTATATATATGTTATATTACAATAGTCGCGGTAGCCTAGTGGTATGGGTAATGGACTGCTGAGACGAGGTCTCGGGTTCGATCCCAGGTTTTACCATGGCACACACCAATGACTTTTCAATGCTTTTCGAAGTTATGTGTGTATTTATCGCAGGTTTATAAGTGCCTGGTAACATGGCAATAGGCTCGCCACCTATTACGTTGGGACCTAAACATAAACTGGCGAAATGTGAGTGCTAGCACCTCTACCTACCCCTTTGGGGATATAGGCGTGAGTTTATGTTATGTTATGTTACAATAGTCAACGGGATATTTACCATGTTTATTTGCGAACATGGTTCCCGTTAGAGTAAAATTTGGCACATCCCCATCTCTCCCCATGTGGTGACGTACAAGGCGAAAGGGATAGGTCTGTTTAACATCAGGTAGATATATACAGACCAGACTCCACCTCAAATGCATGGCTCGAATCAACAATCGTCCCCGAAAGACGACATTAGACTCAGCTCCTATTACGTGGGACCGAATACAATGATTGATGAACAGTGGTTGTAATTTTTTTTTATACCACTTAGGTGGCAGACAAGCACACGGCCCACCTGATGGAAAGTGGTTACCGTGGCCTATGGGCGTGTGTAACACCAGAGAAGCCACACTCGCGCTGCCGACCCTGTAAGCACAGAGTCTCTATGCCGTCAGTGTAGAGAACAAAGCAGGACAAGCCTTTATTCATCCCACTGACAGCACAAATTCTCCAGTGAGCTCTGGCTACCCTACTCACCGCTGGGAACACAACACGCAGTTATTATAACCGCGGTATTCTGTAGGGCGGAGGTACTTCCCCAGTCGGTCTGCTCAATTGGGCGGAAATACCGCCGTGTCCTACCTCTGCCTAACCCTCCGGGAATATAGGTGCGATTATATGTACATAGGCTGCTACTTATGTATGCGGAATCTGGGATTCCAATAATTTTAAACGCAATGTCTGACCTCCATGCACATATTCATTCTTTTTTTAAATACTGGCCGCTAATATTTTTTTTCTTATATACGTTAGTGTTTTGTTTTTGTTGGGTTTAAAATGTCATATCGCTGAAAAAATGGAACTCACTCGTGAAAATATTCGTGCTATGATTTATTACGATTTTCGACGTGGTTTAACGCAACAACAGTGCGTAGATCAATTAACTTCGACTTTTGGTGGTGAAGCTCCATCAAAAACGACTGTGTATCACTGGTTTAGTGAGTTTAATCGCGGGCGGAGTAAGCTCACGGACGAAGTTAAAGAAGGTCGCCAGAAAACGGTGGTTGTGCCACAAAATATTGAAGCTGTGCGAAAACTAATAATGCAAGACCGCCATGTTACGTATCGCGAGATAGAGGCCATTCTGGGCATATGTATGACGAGCATTCATAGAATATTACATGAACATTTGTCTGTAAAAAAAATTGTTCGCGTTGGATCCCGCACAACTTAACTGAGGATCAAAAAGATGCTCTTGTCGAATGGTGCAAGAAAACCTTGAAAAATTCAACGGAGGCGACTCAAAATCTGTTTATAATATCTACACAGGTGACGAATCCTGGATCTACGCGTACGATCCCGAAACTAAACAACAATCAACAGTTTGGGTGTTTCAAAATGAGCCAAACCCTACGAAAGTGGCTCGTGCAAAAAGCACTGTAAAGCAAATGGTGGCCTGCTTTTTTGGTATTAATAGCCATGTGGCTACAATACCACTGGAGAATCGCAGAACGGTTAATTCGGAGTGGTACACGACCATTTGTTTGCCAGAAGTATTTGAAGAAATACGCAAAAACAACCAGCGACGCAGAATCATACTTCACCATGACAATGCCAGCTGTCATACATCTCAGGAAACAACTACATTTTTGAATGGTCAAAAAATAGAATTAATGGGTCATCCACCGTACAGCCTTGATTTGGCTCCCAATGATTTCTATTTATTCCCAAATGTAAAGAATAAATTACGTGGTCAACGATTTTCTACCCGTAAAGATGCCGTAGACGCGTTCAAGCAGCACGTTTTGGAGATACCTCAATCAGAGTGGAAAAAGTGTTTTAAAAATTGGTATTATCGAATGCAAAAGTGCATCGATCATAGTGGAGAATACTTTGAAAAACAATAAAAGCATATTGAGCCATATACATTTGTTTATTTTTTCTATTCCGTATACATAAGTAGCAGCCCTCGTATGAATGTATGTTATTTCAGTTAATCAGATATTTCAGCGCTTAAACAAACGCCACGAATCACGGATGTACCTACTGGTGATCGCCGAGCAACAGAATTAATAATAGCTAATTCTTATTGGGCAAACCGTATCGGTCCACCCTATTCTCACTTGTTATAAACGCGCGTCGCTGCTACTGCTGTCCGCGTTCTCGCATTGTGCTCGATCGCGACACAAACACTCACTGTACTCACTCACACTGCTTTTGGAGTTCTTATATACCACTCAGGTGTCAGACAAGCACATGACTCACCAATTGACTTTGAACGTGTGTAACACCAGAGGACTCACACACATGTCGTCGACCCGGTAGAAACCTATAATGCTCTTTAAAAACCCCATATAGTAGTTGCTTGGAAAAACCACAGCAGGGGGTTCATTCCACAGCTTGACTACCCTCTTCTTCAATTATTTTTTACGCGCGTCGCTACTACCATTGTCCGTATGCTCACGTTGTGCTCAGTAATGACACACAACACTCACTGTATTGACTCGGAGACTTTTTGGCCGTTTTGTTTAGGTTTTAAAAACTTACGACAGCGAAATATGGTAAATATCTCGTTGTCTTTTATAATATAAGTATACATGACCATATCAATCTAAAGTCAAACATTGGATAAACATTTGTTCCTAACTGTTGAACCTAAAAAAATATTATCATAACGAATAAACCCGTATTATACCTTATTCAACAATTTTATGAATTTTGCAAACTAAACATAATATTTTGTTTCAAACATTCGTTCAACATACACCTCCCGTTCATGCGAGAAAAGTATCAAGTTAACTTTAAAAATAGTTATGTTGGAAAAACATTTTGGTCAATGGTTTGATTGTAAATGTACGCACGAAAACTGTTCCTCGAATTCATTGTTAATGGTGGAATTAAATCGTCCGTGAAGCTTTAACGAGTGATGAAATTTTGTGTTTGAAAAGAAATTCGTTTTACACTGCAATCGAGTTTTATGTTTTTGAAACTGACTGAAGACCTAGTGCAGCTCACATATATAACAATAAACTAAATACTGCACATACATTAAATGATAACCCAAATATGTAACTTTTTAGTTTATGGGTGTTAATTCGCCTCTGCCTAACCCTCCAGGGATAAAGGCGTGATTATATATGTGTATGTATGTATCTATCATGGTGCATTGTGTTGAGTTTCCGAAATTTCGGCGCTGTTGCAATCACCATGATCATGGAGGAACTGGAGTATTGGCGGTACACAATGAAAAAGTTATAAAAACCCTCTTTCGAGTTCTTTTAATAAATGATGCAACATGGGAAATATCACGATAATCCTAATAGTACTAATGGACCTCATTATAGCCTCGTGGTCTGTCCGTATGTCTTAGCTTAGTTTCTAAACTCATAGTTCCAATAAGTTGTAATTTACCATGGATATTCGTATTCATATGTTTGAGACTTTTCCCAAATCAGTTAGCGATGGCTTTCCAGCCAAACTGTGACCCAGCTGAAGTCCGATATTGTCCGTGAAGTGACTGTCTTTGGACCTCCAAAACCAATAGGCGATATCGAACTTCTGCAGTTAGAATAGGCGGACTATTGTGGGTCCAATTACCCGTAACGGCTGTCATAGATGTTCGTATGACAACCTGGACCAGTGACATAACGTGCTCTCCGACCAATTAGACCAATACAAATAACCATATTCATGCATGCCAATATTTGCTCAGAGCGGGGATCAAACTCGATCCCTCTGCGCAGCAATTGCGTTTTAATATTTTGCAGTGACCGCCATGCCACAGAGGCTCTCAACAAACCTGTAATTCATGATTAGATATTAAAGAAGTATGCGTACTATATTTCCAATTTTTCCCCCAGGTTAGTCAAGGCTGGATCTTGGGCCCAGAGCTGTGCGACATGTGGACCTCCAGTGACGTGCTCTGCAGTTCTGCATCCATTCTACATCTTGTTGCTATTGCTACTGACAGGTGAGATATTACCATCCTACTAATAGGTTAATTGTAATAAAAATTCTTTCATCATCATCATCATCACCGCTGTCAGCAGACCAAGTTTTCAGATGAGACTTGGCCCCAAAGATGTTGATTATCACCTATATAATAGTTTTCTTCCTAAATAATATGAATAATTCACATTTTTAAAGTTATATAGTTCTCGTAGTGTTTATAATGAATCAGACCCTATTCGGCATGAGATAATAAGCGCTGTTGTAAATATTAAGAGTTCTTAAAACTTTTTCCAGTTAGTGTCTCGCCTGAATAAACTCTATCTTTTTTCTTTCAATTCGATTACAAATCCTCAACCATTACGTTACCAAAACATTAACAGGATGAACAATTCAACCTCTATTTCCGAAAATCCACGAGCATTTCCTGTACCATTACATCACAACCAGCCGGATAGCCTCCAACAAATACCGACCATAAAATCAAACAGTAAAAACGGTTCAAAGAAGGGCACGCCACAATTGCGACGAGGAATCGGTGGTATGATAAAGCCCTTAACATTTAACGCCCACGATAAATCAGAGGAGAAAGAATTGAACGGCTGGCTAACGACCTGCGGACAAATTATATTCGGAGGCTTGTCAAGCAATATGCTTGCTCGATTTTAGGATTTTTATGTTGTAATCACTTACTGTGCGCTGTGGTTTTACCCTTCATTGTCATTTTGTTGTTCTTCTCCTTATCCCTTCCTTTAGTAGGTACTCGGTGCTCAAGCCAAAAGTTAGTTGTCTAGGAGGTAGGACACGGCGGTATTTCCGCCCAATTGAGCAGTCGGACTGGGGAAGTACCTCCGCCCTACAGAATACCGCGGCTATAATAACTTCGTGTTGTGTTCCCAGCGGTGAGTAGGGTAGCCAGAGCTCACTGGAGAATTTGTGCTATTAGTGAGAAGATTAAAGGCTTGTCCTGTTTTGTCTTCTACACTGACGGCGCAGACACTCTGTACTTACAGGGTTAGCAGCGCGACTGTGACTCCTCTGGTGTTACAAACGTCAATAGGCCACGGTAACCACTTTCCATCAGGTGTGCTTGTCTGCCAACTGAGTGGTATAAAAAAAATATAGTATTACTAAATTGTCATAATTTATGGGACTTCACCGAAACGTCACAACCTTACTTAAAAACCGATATAACTCCTGACTAATGAACTAGAGTCAGGAGCAGGTGTGCCTATCGGAGTTGGGAGCTCAGACAGCAGTCTAAACACATACTAAATGGAGGAGAAGGTGAAAGTAGACCACAAGCTGCAGATGCAACCGGGAGCAACTCTAAGACAATAATATTGATGGTTTAAAGAAAATGAAAATAAATTAAACATTTCTCCGCTCTCCAATAGTAACTCACAAAAATGGCAACAAAAGGTAGTGAAATGCCTTTAATAGTCTCTAATCTCTTTCGAAAATCTTGTCTCTATCGCAAAAGGGGATATAAAAGAACGAAAAATACGTTAACAGCTCACTAAAAGAAACAAGGCCACAGAATCGAAGTATTTCTATAACAATTGTTAGAATGGTCGTGATTTCAGTTTTATGTAGATACCTCAGTAAAATAAGAAGTTTTCTTTCTTATGTTCACTTTCCTACCTCTTTCTCATCTTGCAACAACAAAATTTTTATTCGTATTTTATGAGGATTCGGCTCCCCATAAAATTCATCCGATGATGATAAAACTTTGTCGACTTATTGAAGTTAAAAGTATAACTGTTGAACCCAGTAATATCGTCATCGAACCATCGTATTTGAGTCTCAACCATCAAAAGCTACCGTAATAGTGTTATAGGATTACTTTGATTCGAGTTGTACCTTGGAACACTTGAATTGTGATGTTTTTAACAATCAAAGAAAACGTTCTTAACTAAAAATATTCTTATTCATCATTTGAAATGTTTAACGTAAAGGCTATAAAAGTCAGCCCAACCTGAAATATTAAATTTTACTTACTTTCAAACAGATCTTCATTATCGACCTCATTAAAAACATTGTTCCACCGCGGTTTCCGGGATAAAAAAAATACGAAACAAATTTTAAATTCAAAGTAACATAATTACTCGAACTAAGCAAAGTTTAATTCAACTTTATACGCACCTACAGACTTCAATGGTTACCCAAAGTTTCACTTGCCAGAACTTAAACAAACTCAAAGAACCGATAATTTATTGAACAGTTCACAGTTGAATACACTGATGAGATTGGTAATTTCCTCATTAAAATATTTTTCTTTTTCAGATACTGGGCTGTGACTGACGTGGACTATATCCACATACGAAATGAAAGGCGCATATTCACGATGATCGTGCTGGTGTGGGTTGCCGCACTCGTAGTGTCTCTTGCCCCGCAACTGGGCTGGAAAGACCCTGACTATCTCGCCAGAATCACTCAACAACAGAAGTGTCTTGTCAGCCAAGATCTCGCGTACCAGATCTTTGCCACAATGTCTACATTCTACGTGCCACTAACTGTCATTCTAATCCTATACTGGAAGATCTTCCAGACAGCCAGGAGACGTATTCGAAGGAGAAGGGATCCTCCTCCTCCACGTCCCACTTCAGCTGATGGAGCTACGCCTTCTGGAAGACCAGTTCAGTCCGCTAGAGATAGGAGATTCGTGAAGAAACGCTTCTTGAATCTTAAGAAATGTAATCAGCGGACTCGTGCTGAAACACTGGCTGCAGCTTTGTTATTGACAGAAGGACAAAGTACCTCTACTGTTGATACCTTAGATGAGGAGCCTAGAACGACCGCATTCACAATCAATGAGAAGGCACCACCCTCGGTATCACCAGAAAAATCTTCCTCAACTGTTACTAACGGCTCGAAGACCGAACGAGCTATCGTCCCCGCTCTCACACATAGAGAAAAGAAGGAATCCCTTGAAGCTAAGAGGGAGAGGAAGGCAGCGAAGACGCTTGCTATCATCACAGGGGCATTCGTATTCTGCTGGCTTCCATTCTTCGTGATGGCGTTAGTGATGCCAATTTGCGAAACGTGTGTTATCAGTGATTATTTAGCCAGCTTCTTCTTATGGCTGGGATACTTCAACTCAACCCTAAACCCTGTTATATATACGATTTTCAGCCCCGACTTTCGCCAGGCATTCGCGCGTATTCTCTTCGGCACACATAGGAGGGGCCGAAATAAAAAATTCTAACGAAAATGCCAATACTATGTATATAATTGAGGCCGTATTGGCAATGGACTATGCTACTCAAACTATATTGTATGATATTTCGCTTTCTGTATGTTACACATACTATAAGTAGGTAGTGTAAATACGTTAATCCAGTGATATATTGTAAATAATATAAAGTATATGATAGATGATGTTGAAATATTGTTTTTTTACGCGTTATAGTCTATGCAGCCGCGGCGGGGGCGCTCGTGAGTCCTGGCGCCCCCGCCGCCCGCTCTTATGTTGTTTCAAGTGACATTACGAAATAAATATTTAAATTATATCAGATTTATTGTTTTATTATATATCTGGATAAAGATGACCCACAAAGTTCTTTTGAGTTCCAAGCGATCCACACCTGCGAACCGGGTACATCAGCTGATTGAATGATTCCTGCTCACTGCAAATATTCGTATACACAAATATAGATATATTCGTATTAGTGTGGGTGTTGTATGTATGTACAATAGGTCTGGTACGTGTATGTAAAATAGGTCTGGTACGTGTATGTACAATAGGTCTGGTACGTGTATGTACAATAGGTCTGGTACGTATGTACAAAAAGTATATAAGTATATATATCCGCAATCTATACTTCATTCGGTTAGGTACTTAACCAAATATCTAATATCTTGATGTATTAAAAAGGCACATGTTTTATTTAAAAACTATGTTTCTATTGTAGAAACTCATTTTAAAGTCTAAAAACCGAAATTAAACCACTAGTTGGTTAGTCTAGTTTATTTGTTTAATATGTGTTTTTATAAAAGTCTCTACAATTTTTTTTGCCTTTAGTTAAATACCTAAACGAATCTGAGGAAGGCTAGATATTTAGAGATTTACCCTGGACTGGTCGGGGTGCGAAGGATATACATGTCAACCTCACCTTCGGCAACCAAAATCGACTCACAGGCACCATTACACTTTAGTCGGTTTGAGGCCGATATAACTTCCCCCACCGGCTCCCGCGGGGAGGTATCCGTGGGGGTTTTTCGCACATATAAAAAGAAAAGTACCTAAACGAATAGAGTACAGAACCTACATATAATAAAAGATAATATATTCTGTGGCATAAGTTAGTTACACTATGCTCAGAGACAGAAACTCTCTGTTTTTACAGGGTGCACACGTCCATAGGCCATGGTAACCACTTTCCATGAGGTGGGCCATATTCTTTATTTTTATACCACTTAGGTGGCAGATAAGCACACGGCCCACCGGATACCGTCAGTGTAAAAGACAAAGCAGGACAAGCTTTTGGTGTTTCTACTGACAACACAAAAACCTTCCAGTGAGCTCTGGCTACCCTACTCACCTCCGGAAACACAACACGAGGTTATTATGGCCGCAGTATTTTGTAGGGCCGAGGTACTTGTCCAGTGGGACTGCTCAATTGGACGGAAATACCGTCGTGTCCTACCTCCTCAAATGCTTGTCCTCCATATGACTCCATATGTTTGTCTGCCACCTGAGTGGTATAAAAATTCTCATTTTGGGTCTTGTAAGCGTTGTGTACAATATCATAGTATATTTATTTATTGCTCTCTCTATCTCTAATGACTCATTTCAAAATAGAATAATTACCCAGGTAGGCCATGAGCTTGCTGAGAAGCTCATGGCCTACTGCTTCAGTCGTGTACGAAAGCCACAGAATCTTATCTCTCACTAATTTTCTAAATAAAGGCGCACTTTAGAAGAGTGATAACAAAACAAAAGTGAGCTTCCATCCCACGCCAAAGGCAAACGTCCTATATATTTTTCCTCAAACACTAACAGCCTTGAAAAATGGTTGGGAGAGAACATAGTGACTGAGAAACAGCGATTTTGTAAAAGGGTACATTAGCCGTAAATAATAACTTTTATTATAATACTAGCAACAAATAATTTCACAGTCCACATGGTAAGTGGTCACCATCGCCTATGAAAATGAGTTATCAACACCTATTGTGTCGATTGCGGGCTGTGGCCTGCAGAGTATAGTGGAATGACAAGAAAATGATATACGCTTATAACGTATATATAAAATGCAGCACTCTGATATTTAAAATATAGAAGCTTTTATTTTAATAAGAATATTAGAACCGAAATTAGTAATATTCCCTCTTACCCTTCCAACTGAGACCTCCCGATGGGAAGTACTTTGTAGTAAGTAAGTAGTGTAAGTACTTGGTGGATAGTACTTTCCCTGTAAAGGAAGCACCCTCGTGCTGAGTCCTACACGATTTCTTTCTTTCTTTAGATGTATAGTAAATATTTATATTTTAAGGTGCCTTTAGACTACTTATACAAAGAATTAAAGAACCACGCAAAAAAAAACCCAGAGAGAGACCAAGCGGACTAATAGGGAGCAATGACTAGTAGTAGAATGTATATAACCTATATATTCCAGACTGTAATATAGATTACAGTCTGGCATATATAGGTTATATATAGGCCTTCTAATATAAAAATGTGATAGTTTATGAAGATGTTTGATCTTCGATCACGTTTCAATGACTGAACGAATCATGCTAAAATTTAGTACATAGATAGCTATCCCAATATATAATATACCTAGTCTAGTCATAAATATTGTTACGAAAAAAAAACATGTTTTTTTATTACAAATAATATTTATTACTTTTACAGTGTGTTAGTTTAATACATAAATATAAAACAATTTAAAATATAAAAAGCTTATTCGAAGTGGTCTCCATTGGCTGCAACACAGTCTTTTAAACGTTGAGGCCAGTTATCAATAGAAGCACGCACTCTTTCCATGGGAAAATTCTTCACTGCCAATCGTATGGATTGTTTTAGGGACACCAAATTATCATGGCGTTTAGAGCAAGCCATACTCTCTAAAACTGACCATAAATCATAATCCAGCGGATTAAGATCGGGACTAGACGACAGCCAGTCTTCAGCTCTGATGAAGTCCGAAACGTTCACTTCCAACCAAGACTGCGTGGACCGAGCTTTATGACCCGGCGCTGAATCTTGTTGGCAGGACCATACTTGGTTATTGAACATGGTGTTGTTAAGGAGTTTAACTACCTTCTCAAGAATGGTATCTTGATACACTTGTGCCGATGTTTTGATACCTTTTCCACAAAAATATGGCTCAGTCACTCCTTCATAGCTAACACCCCACCAAACCATCACTGAAGTCGGATAATGCCCACGTTGCACTCTGTCGACTAATTGGTAAGCTTCCTTAGAGCTTTGAGCATAAATACGGTCATTGTGTTTGTTAAAATGTTGCTCAATTGTAAAGATTTTCTCATCCGTAAACAAAAATTTTCTGTGACCTCCCTTCGCGTACCGCTTCAGTAGTTGCTTCGATTTTACCACCCTATTCTTTTTTAAATTATCAGTTAAAAAATGACCAGTGCGTCTCTTATAGGCTGCAAGTCCTAAGTCATCTTTTAAAATGCGCGACATGGTTCTGGGTGCTATCTTCATCTCCCGAGATAAAATCTTTTGCTTTCGGACAGGATTTCTTCGAATTCTTTCCCTTACTGCTTTGACCACCTTTTTCGTACGAACACTATATATGGACGGCCAGATATTTTTCTGTCACAAACAGAGGAGGTCTCATTGTACCTATTAATAGCCCGGTACACAAACATTTGACTAATAACAAGCGTATGGAGAGTTTTAAAAATTACATTCGACTCCAGACCAACTTTGTGTAATGCAATCACAGCGATTCGGTTTTCTTTATCACCCCACTCCACTTTAATATAGCAAAATATTGTACAATGTATTGGCGCCAAAATTAGAAAACACAATGAACAATCGTATAAAAATGACAGATTTCAAATTCAAATGTAATATCTTTCTTATTTTAATTGTAACAGTATTTGTGGCCAGACTAAGTATATAAATAATAGATAGCTATATGTACTAAATTTTAGCATGATTCGTTCAGCCGTTGGAATGTGATCGAAGAATAAACATCTTCATAAACTATCACATTTTTATATTAGAAGGCAGGATAGGATATATTTTAAGCCTATATAGGAAATATTTTTAAGAATCGCTTCTGCCTCTAATATGCCTGCTACCCACCACCCCATCTGTTGTCACTCGACGTTCGACTCGAGGGGGAAAATAAATTGTTGAAAGGGCCCCCCACCCCAACTATGTAGCAACTGATTTCTCCACTAGTTGATAAGAAATTGCCCTTTAACGGAAAAGGTAAGCGATAGCACGGAGCCCATCACTTTTCTCATATTTATTTCTATGGTGACAGGAGCAAGGTTGACATCTTGTATGGCCCTTCCGGCATGTGGTGATTGAAAATTAGGATTTAAGGTATAAAAGGGGTGCTGACAGGGATTGCGGTTCCAATATGAGGATTTTGGTGAATATTATTTAATATCTTTTTATAGCCTAGTGGCCTTTAAATAATATATGGAAATCTGCCGAATTTATTGACATTTATGAATACTATTCCGTTCCCTTAAGCAGTACCGATGTAGTATTGTGTAGTGGTAGTACCGCGGCCTGCTTCTGCCAGGGTGACAGGCGGCTCCACCAGTCACCCCCAGGCCTGCGCTCATGGGGACGAAAGTCGGTCATCGACCTTGTTAAACAGACCTATCCCTTAGTCGCCTTGTACGACACCGCATGGGAAAAGATGGGGTGTTTCAAATTCTACTTTGCCGGGAACCATGCGGGTCAGCTAATAACAAATAAATTGCGGTAAAATGCTATAAAAATAATTTCATTTCAATGAGTTAAATTCGCGTAAACTTTCGACAATATCAACTAGATTGTTTATTGGTTATTATGTAGCAACTTCTGAGTGCAACTGTGCCGTCTACAAACTGTTTGGTAAGTACAATGGCTGTCCCGACAGTATCTAATTACTGAGATTCGTCTTTGACACTTGCCAAGTTCGAGTGTGTGCCTGGAGATTCTTTGAAAACTGGAAACTCTAGAGTTGTGAATACTAATACTGAGTTTTGGCAGGTCGCCAGTATTGAATTAACTGTGTGAATATTACTATCTTGAACAACAGAAAGTTTGAGACTTATTTATTTATTTTATACTTTATGTACAAGTACATAGACGGAATTAATGCCACAGGAATTCTCTACCAGTCAACCAAAGGTGGGTGCAGAGAAAGACTCAGTACAATATTTTTCACGTAGCATGGGTACGGTGACGTTTGGGATTTGAAGTTACTAGAGATGTAGTCAAGATAAAATCGCATGAAATAAAATCGATTATATATCTTATCGAGATCATTTATTAATGAAGAAGAAATCGATTCTATTAACTAATAATTTTGAAGAAAAAAAGTAAAACAAAATTGATAACCTGTTTAATTATTTATTAAAAATCAAACATGTTCATCATCTTCATCATCATCATCATCATCGTCATCTGACTCGTCGACGTGAATAATTATTTGGGAATCAATTATGCAGTCTATTCTAATGTCTCGCTCCCAGTCATGTAAGATTAGATTTTTGGTTTTCTCCACTACTTTCTTCCAGTCATCGCCAGTGACATTTTTGCATCCCTCTTTCAATAACCCCATCATTTTTGTGGCTGTAAAAGGCGGAGCTGTATTTTTTCGTGCAGCGTATCCTGAAACAAGATAAAAAACAAATTGAGTCATAGAATTCAAGTAATAAACATAATCATATTTTTGTCAGTATGTAAATAGACTATGGTTAAACAAGTTACCTTTATACATACAAATTAATTCAATGGCATTGTACTGACAGTGGTACGGTACTCAGGACTTCGTGACCATATTCGTTTGCCATCATATCTAATTTGTATGTCGTTTGGGGCTTGTGCATTTTTACGAGCTTCACTAGCTCCACCTTTAATTTCGTCTCATCGGCTTCCACATTATTGGCTTGGAGCCACTCGATCAACTCGCTCTTCTTATTGGAAGAAGTCGGCGGTTTGTTCAATTGCACGGAGTGATATGGGGCATTGTCCATAATAATTGTGCTGGGTTCTTCTAAATTGCTAAGCATATTTTGAAACCACTCCGTGAATACTTCCGCATTCATATCTTCGTGATATTCTCCCGTCTTTTTCGATTTAAAAGCAAGTAGCCCATTTTCTACAAATCCTTTCGATGTGCCTGCGTGACAAATAATCAATCTCTCCCCTTTTCCTTCTGGCACTTTGGTCGAGGCATGAGGTGTATCGTCAGTCCACATTTTACCGACCGTATGATTGGCATTCAGCCAAGTTTCATCCAGGAAGACGACATTGCTCCAATCGGTAATCGCTTTAGCCTTTTTCAAAAAGGTAACCCGCGCAAGTGCTATATCGCCCCTCTCCATGACAATTTTTCTTTTGTTTACTTTTTTGAATTGGAAACCAATGTCCTTCAATACGCGCCACAAGGATGTAGGACTTCCAGTAAACAAATCAGCATCTTTTAAAGACTTGACCAGCTTTAGAAGCGTCGGTAATTCTTTATTCTGGTAATAGTTATAAATGTGGCTCCGTATAGCATCGGCCGCAAAACTGTCTACATCTGTTACAGATGCCTTTTTGGTTCGCTTTTTATTAGGGGTGGACAACTTATTTTCTTCTGTATCGTGAGCACCATATTTTTCTCGAGTGATTCGAGAAACCGTGTTCCGCCCAATGTCTAACGCATCTGCCACTCGATCCAAAACGTTGGACACAGGCAATAGCGTTCCGCCATTCTCACGTTCCCGCTCAAAGTAATCCCGCAATCGAACTACAAATTCACGGGCTTGACTACCAAGCACAGTCTTTTTCGTTCTTTTTGGCATTTTGAAAAAAAAAACAACAAAACAAAAGTCAATAACAAAAAACGGTAACGAAAACAACAAAGCACAACGATAGTCAATAACAAAAACACCACGCAAGCTCAAAACAAAGAAAACAGACCGCATACAAGGCAGACGCACTCGTACTGAGTTGATATAACAAGATGGCTGCCAGCTCATGCTTAAGCAGTGTTGCTATATTATAATAAAGCTCCACAAAGACAAAAATGCTTTGTTTAAAGTTTATTATTACATAATTATATTTTATAATCGTATTTTAGTTAAAAATACAACTAACGATTTATGATACTTTATTCGACAATTTATCGATTATAACGATTTTACTATGTCAATCTCTAACGCAACCTGTTCCGATTCACGCATCAAGAATTATGTATTTGGAATGTTTATATTTAAAGTTTAAATAATTACGGAGAAATAAAAATAGTTTTAAGTTAAAAATGCAAAATAAAACAGTTTTCTTTTTATCTTCGTATTAAGTGTTGTTTCCTGTATTCCGCGTTAGGTAAATTGTTTCGAAATGAATCATGCATGAAATGGAATTAGTCAAATGTCACCGTACCCATGCTACGTGAAAAATATTATAGGTGCTTTATTGAGTAGTAATTTTATAGAGAGAATGTACCGTATACAGAAACAAGAATTCTACAAAGTTATATATAGTACATACATCATCATCATCATCATCATCATCATAAACTCACGCCTATATACCCGAAGGGGTAGGCAGAGGTGCTAGCACCCATATTTCGCCAGTTAATGTTTAGGTCCCAATGTAATAGGTGGCGAGCCTATTGCCATTAACAGGGCACTTATAAACCTGCGATAAATACACACATAACTTCGAAAAGCATCGAAAAGTCATTGGTGTATGCCATGGTAAAACCTGGGATCTAACCCGAGACCTCGTCTCAGCAGTCCATTGTCCATACCATTAGGCTACCGCGGTTTTTTTTTATACCATTAGGTAGATTATCTTAGATTTATCAGTCTGTTCAGACGGGTTTTTAGTTTTACTAGCATCACATCACATCACAATTTCTCCCGTGTAAATCCTGATGCGGTGGGAATATTGGGATAAAGAGTAGCCTATGTTATTCAAGGATATTGTAGCATTGAAATGGTACAGATTATAAGATTTTTTTGTAACGGACAAGTTTATGGTACATATAGAATTGATGGATTAAGCGTCAGTAGCTTACTGGTTAAGGAGTCAGCCTTACGACCGAAAGGACCCGGGTTCAAATCCTGGCCATTACAATACTGAAGTGAATGGAATGGAATGGGTATTCTATTCTAACAAGCAATTTAGCTTAGCTATAGGAGTTAGAGGGAATTTTAGTAATTTTGGTTCTAATATTCTTTAAAAAGAACATATCATTTAAAACATGTCTGCAGACTATGATCTATCAAGGCAGTTTTTGTTTTATACCACTTAGGTAGCAGACAAGCACACGGCCCACCTGATGGAAAATAGTTACCGTGTCCTATGGACGTGTGTAACACCAGAGGAGTTACATTCGCACTGCCAACCCTTTAAGCACAGAGAGTTTCTGTGCCGTCAGTGTAAAAGACAAAGCAGGACAGTTTTTCAATAGTTGGAATGGTGATCCACATCATGTGAACTTCACCCGAGCTTCTTAACATTCAGCAGGATGTAGTCAATTGACGGGCTAAATATGAAAAACAAAAAAAATTATGTGATAAGAAAAAATAATGTAGGTATTAGAGAACCTCAAGCTCCAAAGTGCAAACTTTGAAGTCATCTCTGAAATCGCTATACAGATAGTGATGACTCTTACTTAAACTGATATCGATTCATAAACCTCACTTCTTCTTCTCCATCCTGGTGTTGATCCCCATCCCAGTCGAAAATTTCTTCTTGGAGTTCGTGATCCGTGTTTTCGAGTCTATAGTTGGCTGATCTTCGATCGACTGTCACCTCAGGTCCACAACTAATTGGCGGTATCGAATTATTAGAATTAGACCAGTTGTTGAACTTTTTAGGGCTCCTATATTCGTAACAATTGCCATAGATGTTCGTATAAAAACTGAGACGGCTTAACTTGCTCTCCGAGACTCGGAAATACTTCACAAACCTCTCTCTAACAGTCAAATGGTTATCAAGAACACATTGCAACATGACTACAAAAATTATTTAACCCTTTATCACCTGTGTGATACTTTTTAACAACAAGTCCTTATCTAAACCACCGCGCGAGTACTTTATAAGTACCGCAATCAAGTCTAAAGAGCGGCTGTCAGCGAAGGAGAGCTGTGACGAAAGGGCGGTACGACCTGGAACATTATTTTTTGTTACACACGGGTCTAAAAATCCCGACGTCATTTGGGTATTAATGCGTTAGGGTTGGTACAGATTTGTGTAAAATTTTTACACAGTAAACTTGTATTACCATAGTTCATACATTATACTTGCAAGATATCCATTGTTAATTAGATATTGGAGGTTTTATTAAGAAATTTTTGCCCCCACATTAAAAATCTCACCTACATTACTATTACTGTAACTCCTATAGGAGACATCAGCATTAACAGTAGTGACCCACGAAAACACTTATACACCCAATAATAATTATTAGGTGTGTGTTTTCGTGGGTCACGCTCGGGAAATCCTAGGGAATCCTAATCATCTCCGGGGCCTAAACCCACCTTACTTACATCTGCTAATTATATACAACAATGTTAACGGGAATTAAAGCAATCATGGTATAGGTATTTTTACACCCTTGGTTTGCCTGACGTTTCGACCAGGTACACGCCCGCCGGCTTAGAGTCTGTGAGGCAGTAGGTTCTTCATCTACCACATTCTATACCATGGAAGCTGGTTTAACAAGACATTATCTAAAATTTCCTAGTACTGTAAATATTTTTGAAGGAGGTAGGACACGAGCGTATTCCCTTCCCAATTGAGTAGTCTGACTGACGAAGTACCTGTACCCTACAGAATACCGTGGCCATAATAGCCTCGTGTTATGTTTCTATCAGGGCCTAGATTCTGCTAAAGCAAAAACAATGTCAAACCACGGACATTACTAAAAAATCCATTAAAATTTAGACTTTAAGGCAATGCTGTTAATGTCCAAATTTAAAAGGCTTTATGCAGATTGCCGCGTGGTCGTAAGGCGACTAAGGGATAGCACATCAAACATTAAACAAATATATATACAGTCCAGACTCAGTCTCCGATGCATGGCTAGAGTCAATAGTGCCCGGAAGACGGCAAAAGACTCATCCCCTACTACGTGGGACCAAATTAAATGATTGGTGAAATTTGGTTATAGCTTATACATACATATAATCACGCTTTAATCCTCGGAGAGTTAAGCACAGGTGAATTAACCTGTGCTTAACTCTCCGAGGATTAAAGCGTGATTATATGTATGTATGTATGTATATATGTATGCTGATTGAATGAAAAAGTGAAATGAAACTCTTTTTATTAAATGTTGTCAAGTGCCTTTGTAAGTGCTTTAATAGAATCAGGTATGGGCCACCTGGCCCTGGATTCTGAACTTGTCTACCATCTATCTTGTATATAAAAACAAACGTAAAATACTTTGATAATGTAATTCAACCTTAGCAACTCTCCCCGCACGGGTGATGTGAGTATAGACAGTAAGAATTATTCACATACATTTGTTTTACTCCTTACATAACTCAGAAGCAAATGATGGGTTGTTGGTGTGGCCGCGTTCCCCGGAGAGAGACACATAAACGCCTGTATGTATTCACATACAAATTCAAAATTAAAATGGATATTTTATTCGGTAGGAGCCTTAATTTAAATAATATTGTTTTATTATAAACTCGTATGGTAATTGTGCCTCTGGGTTTATTCGTATGATCACACAACATCGAATTTTCTGTTAACTCAATTTTAATTTCGATATTTATTCATTTTATTTTTATATTAATACATTTTGCATTACAGTGGTGTTAATTCTGTTGTGCATTTTCACTAAAGTGAACTAAAATCTTTATTGAACTCGCTTTGCTTGTTGCTGAACTTTTTTATTAAACTAGTAATAAATATTACTAGTTTAATAAAAAGTAACTTTTTTATATTTATAGAACACGTCAATTAGACTTCGCCTTGCCTGATGGTAAGCTGAAGGCAAAATCTCAGAAAAGAGGGTCACCATTACTTACACATACCATGTGGCAATGGTGACACTTAGCTTGACGGCCCCATTATATGCTTTTTCACGCCCCGCTTAAAGGACCCGGGACTGTAGGAAGAAGGAAACACGTGAACTGGTAATGAATTCCAGGCCTTAATGGTGCGACAGAGGAAAGAGTCACCGAACCGCTTGGTTCTTGATCGGATGTTCTGCACCGTGTGCGGGTGACATCTAAGACCTGCACGTGTTGTCCTGTGTAGGAAAGGGGAGGGTGGGACTAATTGGAAGAGCTCAACAGAACACTCACCATGGTACAGACGGTAAAATAAACCTGATAGTTTTCGTAAATTTTGAAAACAACCACTGAATTTGCTTGTAAATCTACATAGAAGATACTGTAGGAAGATTACACGAATATCATATATATAAATAAAACATGCTTTGGGATAACTTACACTTCGATATTTAAGAAAACTCCCATTTTTGTTTACCATTACTTGTAAAGACTACTGGATCAGTTTAAATTATAAAATAATATAAAGTAAATCACGATAGCATCCGATAACAATAATTTTATTTCAATACAATTTTTTTTCATACACCTGGTTGGCAGACAAGTACACGGCCCACCTGATGGAAAATGGTTACCATGGCCTATGGACGTGTGCAACACCAAGGGAGTCACAATCGCGCTGCCAACCCTGTAAGCACAAGAGTTTCTGTACCGTCAGTGTAAAAGACAAAGCAGAACAAGCTTTTGGTCTTCCACTGATAGTACAAAAACTCTCCAGTGAGCTCTGGCTACCCTACTCATATAGTTTAGTTTAATTAGGTCAATGAATGACCTCCGCCAGCCCCCTAATGAGCGTAGGCCTGGGGTGACGGGTCGAGCCGCCTATCACCATGGCAGAAGCAGGCCGCCGCGTAGCGCGCCTCCCCGATTCCGGGGAAAAGCTGGAGACTCAGAGGTTCCCACACCCAACGAGTGCGAGATCGAGAGAAATGGCCTCAAGTCGGCTGGGGTGCGAGAGGCATGCCTGTCAACCTCACCTTCAGCAACCAAAAACCAAAACCCACAAGTGCCGTGCGAATTAGTTGGTTTGAGTCCGACATAACCTCTCCCATCAGCTCCGGCGAGGGAGTAACCATGGGAATATTTCACACATAAAAAAAAAGTTTGATTTAATGAAAATGTATAACAGAATCAACACCGGTGTATTCTGTTTTAATTCTGTAAATCATTGTGGTTTTCGTGGTCAACAGTGTGCACACTCAACTTGAGGTGTCATAATTAATTCCCGTGGACGTGCCGTTGAATGTTTTTTATGTGAAGTTCGCATAAAAAACATGCCGCGTCACCTAATAAACAGAAGTTGAGTCATATTTTAAAATTGTTTTGGAAATGCTGTCGGAAGTTTGCCCGAATTTCACTCATCTCTATAGCAATTTATTTAGAATTATTTTTCATTTAAACTCAGCCCGATGTTTTGGTTCTTTTAAAAAAAATATACATATAATCACACCTTTATCCCCGGAGGGTTAGGTTATCACCCACATTTCACCAATAATTGTATTCGGTCCCACGTAATAAGGGTGAGCCTATTGCCGTATTTTGCGGCACTATTGTTGACTCGAGCAATGCATCTGAGGCTGAGTCTGGGCTGTATATATCTGCCCGATGTTAAACAGCCCTATCCCTTAGTCGCCTTGTACAACACCACATGGGAAGAGATGGGGTGGTCCAAATTCTACTCTGCCGTGAACCACGCGGCATCACAAAATATTAGCAACCAAAATTACTAATATTCCCTATAACCTGTCCAGCTAAGCTAGATTGCTTGTGTTAAGAGTAGTGGGTTCATGTCGGTAGTGTAATGGCCAGGGTTCGAACCTGGGGCATCTCGATAGTAAGGCCGACTCCTTAACTATTAAGCTTCAAAGTAATAATTTATTCTAGACACTATAATCACATTACCATGATACATATAATAAGAGTCAATAATAAAAATAATTTATTGAGTGAATATATACTAAGAATTTAGCGAAATACATACATGGCTGAGACACGAAATTTATTGATATATTAGATTTTTTTTTAATATTTTTTTTTATAAACTCACGCCTATATCCTCGAAGGAGTAAGCAGAGGTGCTAGCACCCAGTTTATGTCTAGGTCCCAATGTAATGGGTGGCGAGCCTATGCCCATTAACCGGGCACTAATAAACCTGCGATAAATACACACATAACTTCGAAAAGCATCGAAAAGTCATTGGTCATTGCCATGGTGAAACCTGGGATCGAACCCGAGACCTCGTCTCAGCAGTACATTACCCATACCACTAGGCTACCACGGTTTAGAGATTAGATTAGATTTTATTTATTGAAAATTCCAGATTGCTCCATTTCAATTAAATTTGAGTAAGTAATGCTAATGAATTCCAATAGAAAGTAAGAGCAGCCTTCTAATAGTATATATGTACCAATAGTGATTGTAATATCGTCTATAAATAAGTAAAATACGACTATCAGATCTCTCATTTAGACGGTTCGAATCAGATATAAACATCCATACTCGGAGCGGTATCCGTGGGGATATTGCGCATTCCAAAAAATACTAATAGAACTACACACATCAACAAAGTCTAGGGAACAAGGACATTTCTAGTTTTTATTTAAAAACCCTTTCTTGTAATAGTGAGTGTTTTATATCAATAGAAGGGTATTTTTATACCGTTTTTAATTTTAATTTTAATAAAAACATTTTCATACCAATTTTTTTTTTTTTTAAGAAAGAATTGAATAGTGCCAATATTGAGTATTACAACCTTCTATGATTAGGCACAAAAATAACGAGGTAGTAAGAAATACAGTAATTAACCGTACTTTAAACGTTTTTAATAATCTGTAGGACCTCCTAAAGCATTAGCAACAGCTCGACAACGGCGTGGCATACTTAGTATGAGATTGTCAATCATCGTCTGTGGAATATGGCTCCATACACTGCGAAGGTGTAAAAAAAGTTGTTCTTCAGTGTTCAGATTTTCCAAAGAATCACTGAAAGCTCTTCTCCCAAGCAAATCCCAGGCATGCTCTATGGGATTGAGGTCGGCAGACTGAGCAGGCCATTCCAACGTCGTCATATTGTGCTCGCTTAACGCATTGACCACTACCCTCGCGGTGTGTGACCGTGCATTATCTTGCATGAACATAAAATCTTGACCGAACTGCTGTCGATGAGGGATTACCATGGGGTGTATAACCTCCTGAATGTATTGGTTTGCATTCAAATTGCCCCGTATCCAAACGAGGTCGGTCCTTCCACCAAGGCGAATTCCAGCCCATACCATGATTGTTCCACCTTGGTAAGGATGAACTTCTTGCGGATTCTGGAGACGACTCCGACGTCCAGGAACTCGCCATATACGCACTCTTCTCGAATCAGGATGAAAAACGAAGCAAGATTCGTCGGAAAACAGAACCCGTGCCCATTGATGGTCGGTCCACTGTAAATGTGCGTTAGTCCACAATAAGCGACGATCTCGATTTCCACGTCGAAGAGCTGGAACCCTAAGCGGTCTGCGAGCATGAAGATTGGCTTCGTGTAGTCTTCTCCTGACAGTTTGATCGCTAATAACCACTTGATGCTGAGACTGGAGGCCTGCGACCAACTGACGAGCAGTAATCGTGGGTTGCCGCCTTGCGGAATTTTGCAAGAAACGATCTTGTCGCGGGGTAGTAACCCTATTTCGTCCCCTGTGACGTTCGGCAACATCCCCTGTAGACCTGTAGCGTGCCCATAATCTGTGAATTACGCTTGGTTGGGTGTTGACAGCATCCGCTACGTCGCGTTGAGTTCGTCCATTTTGCAGCATACCAACAGCCCTTAACATCTCTTCGCGACTTAAATGACGACGTGACATGATGACTACAGTCACAAAAATGCACAAACCATACGTAAAAGATGTATTATTGATAATAAACGTTATTTACAATAAAAAAAAATAATTTTTATTTTGCCTCAGAGAAACTGCACAATCAAACACTTTTAAAAGTTTTACCTCCATATTCGAAAATCATTACTTATTTAAATTTATTTTTAAATTTCGAACAACTCTGTAATCTACTTTATTCTTGGTGGCGCGATTGGCCACGTGCGCTAGTGGACTGTATTGCGGGGATGTAGATAACTGTTCCAATGACGCTTTACACACAAACAAGACAGGTGACCGGGCTGCCGCGGATGTGATCTAGGCAATGAATGCAGCCCGAGAAATTAGGAGAGGATGCACTAACCTTCACGACACCACGTGTTTTCATCGCAGGCGGTACACGGATCTTCTCTTCCTTGCTCAGGAGCTGCCGTCCACATCACTAAATCACTTGAGGGACACACGAGAGGCACAATCCGATCGGTAAAGGTCTATGAAGCGGTTAAAATACAACAAATATTATTCATTTCTGAGAGACGCGCTCGCGGTCCGCCTTTACGCTGGCTAGTTCAAAGCGGGACTGAGTGTCTATATATCACAAATGGCGGACGGAAACTATCTCTAGTCTATACTATGGTTAGTGCGGGAGGGGAGCTGGGTATAGAAGGCGTGTGTTTCCGCGTCAAGAAATACAGCTTCTACATCGGCGCAACCAATTCTATTTTTATTTATTTGCTGCCAGTTATTTGCAAAACAAGATTTACACGAAAAAAAATAATTGGGGTCATCTTGTTCCCTAGACTTTGTTGAGGTGTTTATTTCTCAATTTGGATATTTGACTTATTTCGGAAACCTATCTTAAAAAATGTAGAATTTAATTAATAAAGAATATAATTCATAATTTTCCCGTAAAACCTTATTGATTAAACAAAAACTCATTTATCACTATCTTAGTTTAAAAAGTGCGCTAAAAACGGTCCGTCAGGTGACATTCTATGCGTGACGTCATTAAATAATATCTGAGAAAAGACCAACCAACGAAAGTATCCGTTACGCTAAGTAAAATTTTCATAGTTACGTCACGCGAACTGTCAACAGATTTTCTTCTTTTTACCTCATACGAAATACAGATAAATAATCTTAATATTATATTGTAAAAATAAAATATTAGTCCCACCCTCCCCTTTCCTACACAGGACAATACGTGCAGGTCTTAGATGTCATCCGCACACGGTGCAGAACATCCGATCAAGAACAAAGCGGTTCGGTGACTCTTTCCTCTGTCGCACCATTAAGGCCTGGAATTCGTTACCAGCTCACATGTTTCCTTCTTCCTACAGTCCCGGGTCCTTTAAGCGGGGCGTGAAAAAGCATATGATGAGGCCGTCAAGCTGAGTGTCACCATTGTCACACGGTATGTGTAAGTAATGGTGACCCTCTTTTCTGAGACTTTGCCTTCAGCTTACCATCAGGCAAGGCGAAGTCTAATTGATGTGTTCTATATAAAAAAATAAAAAGCAAAATACCTTTTTGTGAAATACATTTTGTTTAGTTATTATTCACTAATATGTTATGTTATGAAATGTATATATCATATATACATTTCATATTTTTTGTAATAGTTGTCAAGTACCCAATTATAAATCAGAACCAATTAAGAATCCGAGAAGAACTTAAAACCGCCTTTACAAACAATTCTTAAACGCGATTTTATCTTTTGAGAAAACATTTTCTGTTATTTGATGTGAGTCAAACACTTTTCACAAGTCACATAACAAAACGTTCATTTCAGTCAAGTGACTTGTACAATGCATTCGCAATATATTGTATTCCACAGATAATGGCAATTCATATATATCATGTCGAGTCATGTATGTGGTTTGTAGAACGCAGTTATAATATATTATATTTAACTGACGTTGGCAATTCCCAAATGATGTTATCCAATGCAATAAAATATATTCTAACCTAACATAGTTTTTACTAATTGTAGCCCGCAGCTCCAATTGTTAGAACTATAATCCCGTTTTTACAATCTGCTGTATTTAATCTGTATTTGTATTTACTCTCATGTTATTAGGGATGCGGGTAATAGTCTATTTGACTAATTTTCTGTTTATTATTGAAAAATGACCACTCTATAATAATATAATAAACTGTTAAAGAAAAAATATACTTTTTTTTCCCCACGTATACCTCCCCACCGGAGCCGGTGGAGGAGGTTATGTCGGACTCGAACCGACTAAAACGCACGCCGCCTGTGGGTCGCTTTGGTTGCCGAAGGTGAGGTTGACAGGCATATCCCTCGCACCCCGGCCGACCCAGGGCCATCTCTTCGGGCTCGGGATCGTGACCCCGCTCCCGCGCCGCCTTTCGGAACCGGTATAGCGCCGAAAGGCATCTCGCTTCCAGGATCCATGGTGGCGATCCGGCGAGGAGACTCGCCGCGTTGAATGATATCGTGCGGTACCCCCTTATGATGCGGCACGCCAACTTCTGCTGCGGACGCTGCAGCAGGGGCATGTGCCGATCACTCAGGGTGTCCGCCCACACGGGACACCCGTACAGGGCCATGGACCACACGACACCCGCGTAGAGTCTCCTGCAGGAGTCCTCCGGGCCCCTCAGGTTGGGCAGTAGCCGCGCCAGAGCGTTGGCTGTGCCCACCAATTTGGGGCCCAGACTTCGGAAGTGCTTCCCGAAGTCCCATCGGCCGTCGAGCACGAGCCCCAGATATTTTATCTGGAGCTTGATGCCGATGAGAGTGCCTCCCACTGTGAGACTGGAACCAAGTGGTGGCGTGCGCCGAGGTCCATGAAAGAACAAGGCCTCGGATTTATGCAAAGCCACCTCAAGTCCCAGCCGCCGGATCCGTTCCACGACTTGAGCAACCGCGGTCGTGGCCCTCAGGGTCCCTTCGCGGTATGTAGCCCCGCTAGCCGTCACTAGCGTGTCGTCCGCATAGCACGTGACGGCGGCGCCGTCCGCGAGCTCACCGCGAAGCACCCAGTCGTATCCGATGTTCCACAGGAGCGGCCCAAGAACCGATCCCTGTGGAACACCGCACGACATCTCACGTCGACCGACTTCGGTCGCACTTGGGTAGATGACGGCTCTCTCCGTCAGGTACGCCCCGACTATGCGGCGGAGGTAGAGAGGCACACCGTGGCACACGAGTGCCTCCCTGATGCAACTCCAGGGCAATGTGTTGAACGCGTTGGAAATGTCCAAGGACACCGCCAACGTCACCTCACCCCGGGCAACTGCCTCCTCCGCCAAAGTCCTCACGCGCATGATGGCATCCACAGTGGACCGCCACCGGCGGAAGCCATATTGGGCATCCGCCAGGCCCGGCCCCCTACCAGAGAGGTGAAGAAAAAATATACTTACGACAATTAGTTTTACAGATATTTTATTACATAGTTAATAGAATTTTTAAATTCAATTTTTCGCGCTGCCCGAATACTCTCCATACAAAATCGTGCTTGCGACTGACGTCACACGCCAGTCACGAGTAGTGCAAATGTATGAAGTGCAAGAGAATTTCGCATTTACGTTGCGTTTACACATTTATCATTATATACAAACATACAAATTTGTAATTTAATAAGATATAATTTGGTACTGAATTTGTATGTTTAAATTTTGACTTACTTTGGGAAATCAAAATAATGAAAAGTCATAGTTCTAGTTTAGATAAGCAATATATTATTTTGCAAAGCTAATTTTATGATAACAAACTAACATTAAGCAGTATTGGGAAGAATCGTACGACATTGTCAAATAGCCTACTCCAGACTATAATCTATCTTTGTGCTAAATTTTATATAGATCCTTTCAGCCGTTCTGGCGTAATTGAGTAGCAGACATCTATGCATCCATACATCCACACATTCATGTAAATTGTATTAAAATAGTAGTTAATTTACGCTGCGTTGGAGTGACACTTGATACGACTTTGAAGTTTTTATAAAGTTTAATACTAAACTAGTTGACAGCATATAGTTGACAGTTAAATGTATCCGAGGACAGAGAAATATACTATTACAGATTGTAAGGGGGATAATGGGAGGATATTATTTTTTAATACATCTTAGGTTTCACACGGCCCATCTGCTGTAAAGTGGTTACCGTGACCTATAAACGTGTATAACACCAGGGGAGTCACACCCGTACTGCCGATCTGACAAGAACAGAGATTTTCTGTGCTGTCAGTGCAGAACAACAAATCAGGACAAGCCTTTGGTCTTCCCACTGACAGCACAAAAAAACTCTCCGGTGAGCTTTGGCTACCCTACTCACCGCCGGGAACACAACGCGAGGTTATTATTGCCGTAGTATTCTGTAAGGTGGAGCGACTGAATAAGGTGGAGATACCAGCCAACCTCACCTCCGGCAACCAACAATGATCCCCAAACGTCGTGCGTTTTAGTCGGTTCGAGTCCGACATAACCTCTCCTGCCGTCTCCGGCGGCGGGGTATCCGTGGGGATTTTACGCACATATAAAAAAGTATGTATATTGTGTGAAATCACTTTTTCACTGAATGTACATCTGGCTAAAGCAAAGGAAATATTTAAAGGCGTATACTTATCTCCTGAATGTATTCAGGACAAAACGTTCAACTAAAGAGAATTGTTTGAAACACTCAAAGAACGACAGACGTTCAGACTTTTTGTAATGTACAGTTCATAAAATTGCTCACTATAAGTACAAAGGTTTTATAAACACTTTGATAATTCAGTGGAAAAATAAGTAGGGTAGACAGAGTCAGGACAAGTCGGGTTAGTTTAAGTTTAGTGCACAACGGAGAAGCTTTTTTTTTCAAACATAAATGTTACCTAAATAAAATGTTAGAGTTTATTAAATTTTTTTAGGGTTTTGAATGGTACAACTTATTTCATAAGACTAAGATAATAAATAAATATAATGGCCTTCGGGTACCCACTTCCTTCCGGACAGAGGCGATAATATAAGTTGACCCGCCCCAGCTTCGCCCGTGGCATATTTAGAAACCTCATATCACTGCTTTGAGGCCGAATTGTTTTATCTTAAAATTAATGTATGGAAATTTGTCGGATTTGTTGACAATTATGATCACTGCTCAGCTCTTTAAAGTAGTAGCGTGATGCTATATAGTCTATAGCTTTTGTCGATAACCGGGCTATTCATCACAAAAAGAATTTTCCAATTGAAATCAGTAGTTCTTGAGATTAACGCTTTCAAACAAACAAACAAACTCTTCAGCTTTATAATATTAATATAATCTAGTATATAGGTAGATGCATGAAACTCAAAATGGCTTAAATCTCACGCCGTCTTAGGTCATGCCGGAGTGTCCATATTCCTCGCACCCCGACAAGTATAATGGCAGGGTAATTTTATTTTTCTTTATTTGTATTCAACTATAATAATTATTCAGTTTAGGTGCATAAAATATTTTATTATAATATACAATTACTTACAAATTTTTATAAAACTATGCTAACTATACAATATATACAAAAATGGAAAAAACTAAGAGAAAAAGAGGGAGACTGCAATTTTAGGCATCGAAAAATTCCTCCCCATGAATCTCTACTGGAACCGTGCCCAATAGACTGGCGGCATTACCACGCTGAATGGCGATGCCAATTCTTTGAGCGAGGTAAAGGCCAGCCTTATGGTCACGGGAAGTGTCGATTAGTCGCTTCGCTATTTCTTTGAATAGCGCGCGCGCGCTTGGAACTCACGGACCCAACGTTTCGACTCCAAACGGCTCAAAAATATAATTACCAGTTAAATTGGTATATTTGCGCCGATTGATAGTCTCCGCTGATGCAGCAGCAGCGCATGCGCTGTCCATCGTACTTGGAAGATGGGAAGGCGCCAGGGTGTCGACGCAAGTTGCATCCCACACCAGAGGCCTACCCATCTTGGGTGCACCAACAGGGTATTTAGTATTTAGTGATAAGTAAGTCAGACAAAAAAAAGTGTTTTTATCAAGATCTTTGGGGTCCAAACCAATCTCTCCTGCAAGGTAACTGAGCTGCAGTGCTGCAGTCAAAATAATAAATACGGGTTAGGTATATTCTGTATTGTTTTTATATTTTAATTTAGATAACTCCCATGTACATTAAGTGCCTAAATAAATATACATACATACATATAATCACGCCTTTATCCCCGGAGGGTTAGACAGAGGTGCATTAACACCCACATTGCACCAATCATTGAATTCAGTCCCACGTAATAGGGGGTGAATCTATTGCCGTCTTCCGGGCACTATTGTTGACTCGAGCAATACATCTAAAGCTGAGTCTGGACTGTATATATCTGTCTGGTGTTAAACAGCCCTATCCCTTAGTCGCCTTGTACGACACCGCATGGGAAGTGATGGGGTGGCCCAAATTCTACACTGCCGGTAACCACGCGGCCTAAACAAATTCATCATTCTGGGAAAACAGAATTTGAGAATAAAAACAGTATATACGGTAATAATGAATATGAAAACTATCCCAAAAAAATAGCCAGTGAGTATGTCTAAAGCTTTATTATAAAAGAAAATATCCGAACAAGGTCCTGTATTTACGCAGGCGTATCTTGCTGTTTGGGATATCAAAGGGAGGCGGTATACGGAGCCTTCGTAGTTAGACGCTGACGTATCGCTAAGTGCCAATTAAAGAAGATAGCTATTTTAAAAGTGTGTCGGCTCTTTGATATTCGCAGTGTGTTCATATACTGAATATGAAGATTGCGTGAAAGCCTTTCTAAAATAATAATATACACCAAATTTCGGAACCATCTTTTTTTACGTTCGATAAGGAGCCGATGGGAGGTGGGAGGAGTATGGGCACGATAAAAAAATGCAAAGTGTACTCGATGACGATGACAGAATGTTTCTGCAGTTCGCTGTAATTTATCTCTGCTTATCCCCTCTAGATTTATGAGTGTATTTGAAAAATAAAGATTCATTTTATGTATCTGTCTCCATAAAACTTACTATAAAAACCATCAATTCGTAAACGGGAAACGATTTAGCATCATTAAAAGTTTTCTCATTAATGACATCGCTTTAGTGTTTCGGAACTTTGATAGGCGTTAAGTCGCGCTATTGACATTAAGATAGAAAAAAAAATGGAATCAGTTCAAGCTGGATTCAAACCCGTGAATTTTCCCTTACTGGGAATGATCTGACTACTGAGCCACGAAACCTCGCCTGATTTTTTTGTCTATCTTAATCGATTTGAATAGTTAGAATAATTTTTTTTCTTTTTACGTGCGCAAAATCCCCACGGATACCTCCCCACCGGAGCCGGTGGATTAGGTTATGTCGGACCCGAACCGACTAAAACGCACGCCGCCTGTGGGTCGCTTTGGTTGCCGAAAGTGAGGTTGACAGGCATATCCCTCGCACTCCGGCCGACCCAAGACCATCTCTCACGATCTGGCCCTCTTCTCGGGGATAGTTAAATAATGCAATAATAATGCATTAAAATTTAATTTAATATTGACGTTAGTATAATCGTAGTCGCACATGACGCGCATTTAAAGTCGTTTTTCAAGAGGCTTTACGTTCAAGCCGCGTGGTTCCCGGCAGAGTAGAATTTGGACCACCCTATCTCTTCCCATGCGGTGTCGTACGAGGCGACTAAGGGATAGGGCTGTTTAACATCAGACAGATATACTAGCTTGCTGTATAATATTTCTGTATACAGTCCAGACTCAGCTTTAGATTGGTGCCCGGAAGACGGCAATAGGCTCGCCCCCTATTATGTGGGACCGGATTCAATGATTATTGAAATGTGGGTGTTAATTCATCTCTGCATAACCCTCCGGGGATAAAGACGTGATTATATGTACGTATATATGTATTAATGTACATATATATCAAACTCGTACCAAAGTAGTAGCGGTTCTTTACGCCGCATTGTAGTGGTCATGGCTATGTCTATTGAGTTTTTATATAGTCTAAGCATTAAACATTACCTAAAACTTTTGTGGTTTTCCGTCGACATGCTTAGAGAAGAAGAATACATCTTTGTACTGCGGTTTTCATTGGTATATTTGTTTTAGAATTTGCTTTGAAAATTTCCTCTTGTTTTCGTACTTTTCGGGAGATTCGAGGATATTTTGTTAATGATTTTCGGTTGACAGTTCTTAGAAATCGGTGACGTGTTTGTGGGGGATTAACTTTTGTAAATTGTGAAAGGAATGAGAAATAGCTAGGACTTTAATTTATCTACTAACTGTGTCCTGTGACTTCACCAGTATAGAGTTTTGATGCCGTTCCCGCAACTCATGGAAACCTGTCTAATGGATAAGGCACATAGCCTTATAGCAAATTACTGTACCAGACGGATTCTGGCCAGGGTGGAAACATAAGGTCAAAGCCACCCAAAACTGGGAGAGGCCATGTCCAGCGGTGGACTGCGACGAAAAAACCTAAATCTTTTCAAAAATCTATCTGATGTACAGAATTTTAATACGAGAAACAAAAATAAACTAGTTGTACCAAAAGTTAGGCTTCACAAGGTTGGTGATTCATTTGTAGGCAGCTGTATAAAAATATTTAATTAAATTCCTCAGGGTTTGATTAACATGCCAATAAATAAATTTCAAATAGAAGTGAAAAAAGTAAAGTGGAAAAAGTAAAGTGGATGAGTATCTTATAATGTAAATGCGTAGTCAACATAAGTCTCTTGCTTGCTCACACAAAATAAATTGTAAACTAAAGCAAATTTAAAAAAGAAAAATAATCTAGTTCTAATATAGTTCTCTGAGTTTCTTGCTGGTATCTTCTCAGTAGATCTAATCTACCGAACCAGCGAAAGAATCATTTTCCAATGGTTTATTTTTACATTATTTAATATTTTTATATTATTTCTTGACATACATAATTGTAAATTTTTGATGTTCATATGTGCTCTTTGTGTGCCTAAACTGAATAAATGAAATTGATTCTTTGATTCTTTGATGGGCTAACCGATTGATAGATCGATTAAGATATAGAAAAAATTGGAGCTGTTCAGGCGGTATTCGAACCCGTGATCTTTAAAATCCCCACGGATACCCCCCACCGGAGCCATTGGAAGAGGTTATGTCGGACTCGAACCGACCAAAACGCACTTCGCCTGAGTCGTTTTTGATTGCCGACGATGAGGTTAACAGGCATATCCCTCGCACCCCGGCCGACACAGGACCATCTCTCTCGATCGAGTTTACCACTGTTGACTGAAATTTATTTGATCATTTGACGTGTGACCGAAAAAACATTAGGCCATTCTACTACTGATCGAATGAACAATTGACCAAAAGAGTTTTTATGGAATAAACATTTGGTATTTTTACTACTGATCGAATGAACGTTTGGTCGAAAAACAGTTGATTAAAGAATATTTTAACAAACAAACTATTGGTATTTTTACTACTGATCGATTGAACGTTTGGTCGAAAAACAGTTGGCTAAAGAATATTTTAACAAACAAACTTTTGGTATTTTTCTTATTGATTTCATTGATGGAATTTACTTATAAACCATTTATTAAATAGTTATATTAAAATAGTTATAGTAAATAGTAAAGTTATATTAAATTAAAGTTACAAGTAACACTTTTTTTAGAATGTTCTATTTTAAAAAATAAAGTGTTTTACCCGTTGTCATATTCACAGTACAAGTTTAGCTTGTTTTGAAACCAGTTGGTGCATTGTAAATTTCTTGCAATTATTAATTATTTCCGAAAATGAAAATCACTTTCTTATTAATTGCATATAATAATTATAATGATAATTAATAACAAAATATTGACAAACGGCAAGTAAATACACAGTTAATAAAAAAAATTACCTCTTCAGGTAGCAAATGTGAGCTAATCCGCATAGAAAATCTTTTAAATCCATTTCAGACTTATTATCAAAATGCGTGCGCAGTCTCGCATTATAATTGTTTCCAACTTTGCGTATTTTAGGTACTGGCTCCGACGACATAACGCGTTCGATGACACATTCGTTATTTTTTTGTTCTTTGGCAAATTCTTGAATAGTTTTGTACATGTTCCATTTACGACGATTTAAAAGTATATTTAAACGATTGTGCCAGGACTCTAGTGCGTTTTGTGTTAAAGGAATACATGACACGTAACTGTCGTGCACAGACCACATTTGAGGTGGAAATCGAGAAGGCTTTCGTTTTAGTACCATCATAGTGCCTGATTTCTGGACTTTCTGCATTGAGTCATTTACGTAGTACTTATCAAACCATTGTATGATCTTCTGAGCTTCTTGTGGTATAATTTCATCTTTGAGTATTGCAAAGGCTGTGGGGATTTCAGCCGGTTCTAAGAATGCAAGTACAGCGAAATGTCTCATTTTATGTGCAAATTCACAGTCGTTCCTATATCGCCGAGCAAAAAGCAAAGTTTGTGAGTACTATCCGGAAATATACTTTACACTGCATTAATTGCCGCTTTCTCAAAATCAGTGACAAAAATCTGAGGCTGCAAAATAATGTGGAGATGGTTACGTATGTAACGCTTTATTATTTCTAGAAACACTTTATAGCAATGTTCAGTTTTATGGGAAAGAAGTCCGAATACTAATGGTAATATTTGACTTATTCCATCATGCTGTCCCACTTTACTGTGAATAGTATAGATTTGTGTGAAGGGTTTAGGACAGCACTGAAAAGTGCCATCCATGATCAAAAAAGTAGCACCGCATAGTAATTTCAAGTTTTCTTCTGTACTAAATACAACAACACATTCGTCTTTATAAGTGTAATGACCAATTAGAAACTGTTTAACACCTATTTTACATAATTCTTCAGGTACTTTTACATCATGTACCGATTTAGGCAAATTCGGAAGAATTTTATTCCTTGATCTTTGAATTATAACACGCATAGCAGCTTTATTGGGTAAATGTGGAGCGCTTGTACTAGGCACATCTTGTATGCAACGCTGGATGATCTGAGTAGAGGAATCCATCGAGCTATTAGCTTTAATCTTCAGCGACGACACTAAATTCATTTTAATTTCTTTTTCAGGGCTTGGTCGGTGATGATCTTTATTCTACTTCAGAACAATATTGTTACACGATTATTATTATATGATCACTGATTATTATATTTATATAATTACGGGCTGTTAGTATGACTTACATTCTCAAATTATAACTCTGAAATATATCTGTGGAAAACGTCAACGCAAAATGTCAAATCAGTGAGTCATTTAAACTTTAATGCTATCGGCCATCTTTACAGGCAGTCGACGTTTGACAAAGGTTGTGTAAACACTAAGGTTAGTACTTTGAATATTTATAATTGTAACTCGATTAAAATGTGATTATACTTTGTTAATAGCTTGTGAATTGTTTGATTTATACGACTCCTGCTATCTCGATTACATATCAGAATTGGGATGTCGTGATTGTTAAATCATTTATATCAAATACCACCCCACAAGCTCGACCGCCTTCAGTTTAAATAAAGTGCTTTGAAATGATTTCTGGTTAAAATACAGGCTGAGATGCACAAAATAGACCCGTATGCTTAGAACCATACCGTTATTTTTACAATTCATAGATGTATCTAACAGATGAATCCGGATTACTTTGATAATTGATCTCATAGCAAAATTTATGTACTTTAATAATCACATGTAACGATTAATCAAGAAAAAGTGACCATATTACTAGATTCTGAATATTCCAATAAGATGTAAATGGATTTATTTTCGATTGATTGCGTCTCATACTTTTGTAGGTATACCCACAAAATAAAATAAACAAATTTATGTATGCTAATTTTTTTCTCCTCGTTGTGCCTCGGTAACCAATTAAATAGAGATTAATTATTATTAAAAATACACACCGATAGTTTCAAAAACAGTGAAATACGTTTCTTCTTGATTAATGAATGAACATTAACACTCGAATTTTTGAGATTTCAGTAAATGAGTGACCGTAACCCCGAAATGAGAACTTCTCTTCGACGTGATAACTTGCGGCGCAGTCGCAGTAGCACTCGTCGCAATGGTGATACTCCACGAAGACGACGCACACGAAGTCCTGGTCGGACAAGAAGCGATCGCCGCAGCTATCGACGCAGTGGGACTCCAAGCAGCATGCAGTCATCGCGACAGCGAGAACGTAAGCTATCTCGTAAGAGGGAGAAGCTTCGTGTGTTGGAAAATGAGGTACGTAAAGAGCGTAAGCGGCGCGACGAACGGCACAGTGTACGTGAAAGGTCAAGCAAAGCTACACGCGTACGTGGCCCTCACGATCGACAGCTGTCGACACCGACTAAAAGAAACTGAAGTAATAATAACAATACCGCAAGTGTGTCAAAGAAGCCCCGAGAAGCGGCTGATTTCTTTGAAGAGTTTGTAAATTTGTTTAAATCGAAAACAGGAAATAGTGAATCGTTTGCTAGTTCGACTTTAAACAACGTAATCCTCGAATTCGATCCTATGTTGCGAGAACAGACGATCAACATTTGGCTCGATAAGGTTGATGAATGTATGGAAATCTATAATTGGAGTGACAAGCAAACTATTCACTATGCCCTGCCTAAACTCACGGGCCTCGCTAAGACCTGGTATCAGGGTCTACCCTCTATTAAGCATACTTGGTTAGAATGGAAAGCAATGTTAAGGGAGTCAGTCATTCCCAGCGACAGAAAACTACGCGGAAGTATTAACAGACATGCTTGATAGACGGGCACGCTCTGGCGAATCCTTTGAATTATATTACTTTGCAAAAATTAACCTTCTTAATCGATGTAAGATCTTTGGGAAGCAAGCAGTAGATTGTATTCTGTACGGTATTGACGATAGGGGGGTTCGAGTTGGAGCTCAAGCACCTAAATTTGACAAGCCCGAGGATGTTCTAGAATTTTTCAAAACTATTAAATCCCAATCCCGTAACCAGCTTGAATATAATAGGGAAACAAATAGAGATAGACGACAAAACATATCAGCAGGTACCAAAAAAAACACCTACTGAACTATTATTTGGTAAGACGGCAGCCAACCCGGCCTTAGGGTTATTAAATGACTTAATCGATGATATAGACGCTGGAAGGGCAACATTAGAGGATATAAGATTAGAAGTTAGCGAGAAAATTAAAAAAAAGCAGATAAAAATGAAAGAGCGATTCGACAAACATAGGAAAAGGTGTAGAAAATATGCAGAGGGTGACTTAGTGAGAATAGCAAGAGCAATAGTGATAGAGCCAGGGCAATCCAAAAAACTCGAGGCAAAATGTAAAGGAAGGTCCTCGAAGAAGATCGAATTAAAAAGATTTTACCTAATGATAGGTTCTTAGTAGAGGACACACCTCTGACTAGGAAGAGGGCAAGATATGAGGCGATCGTAGCTATAGATAAAATATTTCCATGGCTTAGTTTTAATGCTGCTGCTTGCTCCTCAAGTGAAAATAATGATTCGCCATCATGATAATTATTGACTACTGTTATATAATGATTGTTATTGTTGTTAAGATTATTAGTGTAATTGTGAAAATAAGCTAAATTATGATATTCAAACTAGTAGAATCATGCTAGAGATAATAATTTGTTCTGAGTGAATTGTTGAGAGTGAAGTAACTTAATTTAGTGTACGAAAACAAGTAGCTATGTGATATTAGTGAATAATGGCAATTAAACTTAGAATGATGAGATTAAACTAGAGAAGATAATGATTGTAACTAGCATAGCGAAGTATCATTGTTGAGCTGATTTATGAGAGAAGATCAATGTTATTCAGTGAGGGTGCTCCCTTGTTGGGAAGGATTGGCGTATGAATTCGCTACCCAATAGTCGCTAGGGGCATCGCAGTCGTGCGGAGTGTAAGTGAAGGAAGTAACTTTCATGATGCATGACTATAGTTAAGCAGAGGGTGCTCTCTTACTGGACAGGAACGGCGTACGAACTCGCCGTCCATGAGTGATAAGAGGCATCGCAGTTGTGCGCAGTATTAGTGAAAGAAGTAACTTTTACCGCGCGTTACTATATATGTATATTATAGTGAGGATGTTTTCGGGTCGGGCAGGATTGGCGTATGAACTCGTCGCCAATGAATGACTTGAGGCATCGCAGTCAGCCATATGACTGTGAAGTAAGTAGCTTTCATAGGGTTGACTATAGCTACAAGTAGATTTGTGGTTATTATTGGAAATATATTATAGCGAGGATGTTTTCGGGTCGGGCAGGATTGGCGTATGAACTCGTCGCCCATGAATGACTTGAGGCATCGCAGTCAGCCATATGACTGTGAAGTAAGTAGCTTTCATAGGGTTGACTATAGCTACAAGTAGATTTGTGGTTATTATTGGAAATATATTATAGCGAGGATGTTTTCGGGTCGGGCAGGATTGGCGTATGAACTCGTCGCCCATGAATGACTTGAGACATCGCAGTCAGCCATATGACTGTGAAGGAAGTAGCTCTCATAAGGTTGACTATAGCTACAAGTAGATTTGTGGTTATTATTGGAAATATATTATAGCGAGGATGTTTTCGGGTCGGGCAGGATTGGCGTATGAACTCGTCACCCATGAATGACTTGAGACATCGCAGTCAGCCATATGACCGTGAAGGAAGTAGCTCTCATAAGGTTGACTATAGCTACAAGTAGATTTGTGGTTATTATTGGAAATTAGAACGAAGAGACTCGTTCCTGTAGGATGGCCGACTGTTACACGATTATTATTGGATTCGGAGTCGGTTGTGATGCGCGGTCGGCGACGGTCGCGTCTCACTAATGCATAGCTTCGTAATTAATTAATAAAAATAATTAATTCGCGAAACGCGCCGCTCGGACGCCGCTGCCCTACATCGCCACGATGGCTACCAACAAGGCGATCATAGTGAACGAGTTACTGGCGTTCATCCAGAATGCAGTCGACACTATGGACGAGATCAGCATCCTGCAGATCTGCAAGTCCAATTTCAAGGAAGAGGAGGTCTGCAGCGGGAAGGCGCTGCTATACCAATCGGTTGGCAAAACTGCCCAGATGCCATCTCGCAGAAGGGATGGAGGGGAACGAAGTGTGCAGGACATCATCACCCTGCTGAAGCAAACCGACCCGGATGACGTGCCAGATTTCGTCGCAAGGGAGCTGCACAAGCTTCCGCCGGTGGGATTCGACCACGTAGATGTCACAAGACTTCTCAAGGACATCACGTTCTTGAAGTCCAGCCTTGCTGATGTGTTGGCAAAATTAGAGGCTTCTGATAAAACTATCAGTGGACTACAGGCGGAATTATTGCTACTCCGTAACAGTAGTACAACTAGTACGTCACATAATGTAGCCTCTAATAATGTCAACGTACGACGAGGCGCGCAGAATGCGTCATTTTACAGTTTCGAGTCAGCAAAATTTGATTCGCCTGAGTCGCCGATGGCCGAGGAGCGTGCCGCGAACACTATCGCGCGCCCCGCCGCCCCCGCTGTCCCTTCTTCACCCGTGAAGAGGCCGAATATCACGTTGCAAGTTCCTCATCCACGTGACTACGCAGCTGTTACGGCCAGCACCCCTACAGCCGTACCAACAAAGAGACGACAGTGTAGTGTCACTCAGTGCAACACTGCATCCGTCAAGGCGCCGGGGAAGGAGCCTTGTAATGTGGAGGACTTCAAAGTTGTTGAGAAGAAGAAGAAGTCCTCCCGCAAGAACCAGTGTGGTACTGCAGCGAGGAGCATTGAGCAGCAGTTCCGTGCAGAGGTCCCTTCGACGATGGTCTACGTATCTCGTGTACATCACAGCGTGAAGATCGTAGACGTCGCGAACTATCTCCAAAAGAAAACCGGGATGGGCTTAAGGGTGGAGAAGCTGGACTCTCGTCACAACGTGAGCTTCAACTCTTTTGTGGTGCGAGTTCCAAACAGCCACACCGCTACCATCCTGCGTCCTGACTTTTGGCCGACGGGGGTGAAGTTTCGGCGCTTCCGAGGACGCCTGCCGACACGCGACACCCCGCCCCGTGACACGTCGACGTCATTACGTGTGCTTTAGGTTAAGATATATTATATGTATTTTTAGTTTTAAGGTATGTAGCGGATAATCCTAAACTCCCTCTCCGTAATACACGCGGTAGGGCGCCGAGACGTTATTCTCCGTCTACTAATTTACGAACGCGCCCATAGCGCTAGCCAATCACAGGCCCGCGCGACCGGCTCGGAGAGTCGGAGAAACGAACGCCAAGAGTAATACACGATTTACGATAATTGTCTTAATAATTAAGTTTATTTGTTGCTTAATTGTAAAATTCGTTATTAAAAGGAATGTGACAACTACACCTGGCTCCTTATTGGCTCCATCCCGACTACAACTGACGCCCAACGTGTATATAAGGAGCATAAAGTTCGTCCAACAAGATGCCGCGCAAACGACAATCGCTAGATCAAAATAGTTCTGTACAGGAGGGAAATAGCAATAACTCAACAAATAATAACGTTGTGTTTACACAAGAAGCACTTACAACGCTTATTACGAGTATGCAGCAGTTTCGCGCGACGACTTCGGAATCTGCGCGCCCCGCTTCTAACCCTATGCGTGCCACTGCAGTCCCCGCACGTGCCTCTGCAGCACCTGCGTATTCCACTGGCACAGCTGTTGATGGTCAAGATGCAAGACGTGGGAAACCCAGGTTGTTCTGTGTGTATTGCAAGCGTAGTGGTCACACTAAAGACAAGTGTGAAAAGCTTAATATTAATAAATCTAATGATAATAAGTCTAGTGATAGTGATACTTCAAAGTACAAAGATATTAAATGTTATGGTTGCGGTACAGAAAATGTTATAAAATCTAAATGTCCTAATTGTAACCCTAAATTAAGCTCATATGGTGAGCACACTGCATTTTATTCCCTTAGTTCAAAGACTGAGACTTCAACTTGTATTTGTAACAATTGTAATCCCCGCTTTATGTTGTCAAATGGTTTTCAATGTGTTTCTGGTAATTTTGTCGGATCAAAATCTCATGTTAATAATGATTTTAGGCCGCACACCAGTATTGCTGTACCATTATCTGACAAAGTTGGTGGCTCACAATCTTTATTGGAAATGTCAAGTAGCTCTAAACAGTTTCATGGGAAAGTCAGTGGTGCTCAAACATATTTGGTAAATGGTGCTCAAACATGTTTTGCTAATGATTCTCAAACATGTTTTGCTAATGAATCTCAAAGTTTTTTTAAAGTTAATTGTGAAAATAAATCTTCTCTACGTCCAGTAATAAAAATTAATATTTTAGGTGAGAATGGTACAGCAATGATTGATTCAGCAGCCAAATGTTGTGTGGCTGGCTATACATTGTACAATCTTTTTAAAATGAGAAATCATCGTATGTTGTCTTGTGTGAAAAATGTAAGCTTAGCTGATGGTGTTACTAGATTAATGAATGTACTTACTACGGAAGTGTATGTATGTCTTGAAGGTAGAACCAGGCTCATAAGTTTTTTAATTTTTCCAGACGCGGATAGTAATCATACTTTGTTAGGTATAGATTTTTTGATAAATTTTGATATCAGTGTGGATTTTGGTAACGCTAAATGGTACTTTAACGATAATGATAAAAAGTTTGATCTTCTTTTCGAAAAAGATTTATTTTATGAACATGTCTATGTTAACAGCATATTTAGGGATGATGAAGCATCAGGTCTTACCGATCAACAACGCGAGGTTCTTGCTCAAGTTCTCACGGAAAATGAGGACATTTTTAAGTTGACAGGTGAACCAACTAGTTTCGCGGAACATGTAATAGATACCGGTGACCACGCTCCTATCGCGGTACCTCCGTATAGGTTAACGCCCGCGAAAAAGGCTGTTATGCAGACTGAAATAGAAAAGATGTTAGCCGAGGACATCATAGAGGAATGCGAGTCGGCATGGGCCGCTCCGGCGTTATTAGTTCCAAAAAAAAATGGTCAGGTACGTTTTTGTGTCGACTATCGTAAGCTTAACGCAATTACTAAGTCTGACGCGTATCCAATGCCGCTTATTGACGAACTTGTACAGTCAACAAAACGCAATTGCATCATGACTACGTTAGATATGAGAAGTGGGTTTTGGAATGTAAGCGTACGCGAGTGTGATAGGGATAAAACGGCCTTTCAGACACATTTAGGAACGTTTCGTTTTAAACGCATGCTTTTTGGTCTTAAAAATTCGCCAATGACGTTTGCTAGGCTAATAGACAGGTTGCGCTCCGGTACATCACTGAAAAACATAAACATTTTAGCATACCAAGATGACCTGCTAATTATATCAGATGGATTCGACCAGCATATCGCAGATTTACGTATAGTTTTTGATAGACTACGCCTATTCAATCTTCGCGCCAACCGCGAAAAATGTGTTTTCGCACGCAAAGAGGTTAAATATCTTGGCCACGTCATCACACAGGAAGGGATCCTCCCTGATCCTGGTAAAATACGCGCTATCGTGGATATGAAAGAACCAAGTTCGGTACGCCATCTCAAAACTTTTCTTCAAACGTGCTCGTGGTTCCGAAAGTTCATTTTGAACTTTTCGAAAGTCGCTGAACCACTAACACGTCTTCTGAAAAAGAATCAACCTTGGAAGTGGGGTAATGAGCAGAAACAGTCGTTTCAAGAGCTCAAAAAGAGTTTAACGTCTGCTCCCATTTTAATCCAAGCTGATTACAGCAAACCATTTGTATTACGTACGGATGCTAGCAATTACGCCTTAGGTGCCGTCTTGCTGCAGGGCGAAGGAAACAATGAACGGCCAATTGAGTATGCGAGCCGTCTCCTTAACCCCGCCGAACGCAACTACAGTACTACTGAAAGAGAAGCTCTAGCAGTAGTCTGGTCTGTTGAACGCTTCAGAGGTTACATTGAGGGTCATGAAATTGTTGTTAGTAGTGACCATCAACCTCTTAAGTGGTTATTAAGTTTAAAATCGCCTTCAGGTAGACTCGTGCGATGGGCTTTAAAGTTGCAAGAGTTTAATATTCGCTTTGAATACACTCCTGGTAAAGCCAATGTTGTCGCTGACACTTTGAGTCGTCCTACCTGCGAAGAAGATAGTAAGGATCAGTGCGGGATTTGCTCAGTCATTGTAGACTTACCTTCGAGAAGTCCTGCTGATCTTCGCCAAGCTCAGTTAGATGACTCGGAACTGAGAAAAATTATTAGTAGTCTTGAAAGTAATGATGCTCTTGAAGACAAACGCTGGTCTGAGCGAGGTTACTTCATGCAACAAGGAGTTCTTTATAGGTATAATCCTGACGTCGATGTTGAAGAACCACAGCTCGTACTTCCTGTGAGTTTAAGACTCGATGTCCTGCAGGAATGCCATGACACTCCTATTGCTGGTCATCAAGGCATCGATAGAACGTTACATAGACTTTCACAACGGTTTTTTTTCACTGGTATGAGACGTCTTGTGGCTGATTTTATTAAGTCTTGCCCTACATGCCAGCGGTATAAGTCGTCAAATGTAAAGCCATCAGGCCTCTTGCAAACACCAGTTTTGCAACAAAGAGGTGAGGTTATAGCAGTTGACTTATTTGGCCCGCTCCCATCTGGAGAAAAGGGGGAGAAATACATATTGTTGGTTGAGGACACAGCTACTCGGTGGGTCGAACTCTTTGCTCTTGTTGACGCCACGGCAGAAGTCTGTGCCCGAACACTGATAGAGGAATATTTCCTCAGATATGGCCTACCGCGTCGTGTCGTCTCCGATAATGGAGTACAGTTCGTCTCATCTGTTATGCAACAATGCATGTTTATCCTGGGGATTCAACAGGATCTGTTACCCTTATACCACCCGGAAGCAAATCCGGCTGAACGTAAAAATAGAGACCTTAAGGTACAGCTGGCTCAGATAGTTGACACCAAGCATAACTCATGGCCCAAACACCTACCGTCGGTTCGTTTCGCTATGAACTCAGCTATGTGTAATACAACTGGTGTCTCGCCCGCATTTCTCACCTTTGCTAGGGATCTCCGTTCACCTATCGAAGTCAATCTTGACATCAGGACAGTCCTAGAGAAAGATAATTTTGTACCCCAGATTACTCCTTATTTAAAGAGTTTCTTGAATTCTTTAATTTCAATTCGAGATAGAGTAGAGAAGGAACAGGATAGACGTAAAGAATACGCGGATAAAAATCGTAAAATTGAAGAGTTTCATGTCAATGACCAAGTGTTAGTTAAATCGCACGTATTAAGTAACGCTGCAAAAGGGATTTCAGCTAAATTTGTACCAAAAAGAGATGGTCCTTATACAATAATTAAGGTAGCGAGTCCTACTACTTACATTCTTTCTAAACTTGATAATCCTAACGACATCATAGGTAAATTTCACGCGTCACAACTTACGTCATTTGTTAAAAGGAACGAGGTTTCTCTACCGGTCATGCCCAAACGTAACCGAGGCCGCCCTCGTCAGATTAAGCCTGTTTCCATTTCACCTGAACGGGTTCCAGAGCCTGTTTCTATCTCAAACGAACGGGTTCTTGAGCGAGGACGCTTTATCGAACCCGAGGGGGAGTATGTAGCGGATAATCCTAAACTCCCTCTCCGTAATACACGCGGTAGGGCGCCGAGACGTTATTCTCCGTCTACTAATTTACGAACGCGCCCATAGCGCTAGCCAATCACAGGCCCGCGCGACCGGCTCGGAGAGTCGGAGAAACGAACGCCAAGAGTAATACACGATTTACGATAATTGTCTTAATAATTAAGTTTATTTGTTGCTTAATTGTAAAATTCGTTATTAAAAGGAATGTGACAACTACACCTGGCTCCTTATTGGCTCCATCCCGACTACAGGTATATATTTATGGGCCGTAGAATAAGTTTTTTAACATCCTGTAACTTTTCTATTATTGCCTGAAATAAATGATTTATTATTATTATTATTATTATTATTATTATATGATCACTGATTATTATATTTATATAATTACGGGCTGTTAGTATGACTTACATTCTCAAATTATAACTCTGAAATATATCTGTGGAAAACGTCAACGCAAAATGTCAAATCAGTGAGTCATTTAAACTTTAATGCTATCGGCCATCTTTACAGGCAGTCGACGTTTGACAAAGGTTGTGTAAACACTAAGGTCAGTACTTTGAATATTTATAATTGTAACTCGATTAAAATGTGATTATACTTTGTTAATAGCTTGTGAATTGTTTGATTTATACGACTCCTGCTATCTCGATTACAATATGGTCATTATTGCAAAACTGCGTTGTCAAAGTGACACCACGAAATGATGTTTTTTTTTAGTGCACGTCCAGTAGTATCTATCATCTTTTTTCTATTTAGATGATATGAATATCCATCGAGCAATAACATATCTGCTCCACGAGTAGATTTTACCAATTTACAATGACTCATATTGATAACACAAATGAATAAACAATTGTAACACGGAAGGATAACGAGTGCAATGTAAATAAAATAGTTGCAATGCTATGACATATTTTTATTAAACTACCCACAATTACGGTAACAAATTGTTACTGTAACTGATAACCGTTCGAAAACGTAATGAAGTGTCAAGTTCCATAAAATTAACAAAATTTAATAAATAGTTTATAAATAAATTTCATCAATGAAATCAATAATAAAAATAACAAAAGTTTGTTTGTTAAAATATTCTTTAGCCAACTGTTTTTCGACCAAACGTTCAATCGATCAGTAGTAAAAATACCAAAAGTTTGTTTGTTAAAATATTCTTTAGTCAACTGTTTTTCGACCAAACGTTCATTCGATCAGTAGTAAAAATATCAAATGTTTATTCGATAAAAACTCTTTTGGTCAATTGTTCATTTGTTCAGTAGTAGAATGGCCTAATGTTTTATCGGTCACACGTCAAATGATTTCTGTCAACAGTGGTAAACTCCTCTCGATCTGGCCCTCTCCTCGGGTGTGGGGACCACAGAGTCCCAAACTCGACCCCGGAAATGGGGAGGCGAGCGACCGCGGCCTGCTTCTGCCAGGGTGACAGGCGGCTCCACCCAGGCCTGCGGTCATGGGGGGCGGAGGTCATTTATCGACCTCTGACGCCCGAATTGCCTTCGTACACGGGCAGTCCAGAATTATATTGAGTCTTAATGATTATAACTAGATCTGAGAACAGATTATAATCTATACTGGCTTTTGGTCCACGTGGATCTTAAGAGATCAGATCAGGTCAGATTTAAAACCACACGTATGTTTGATAGCAATCAGTATCTCCGACTTTACTCAACTGATTGCTATCAAACAAACGTGGGATTTGAAGTCTGACCAAGACCTTTCCATACAAAAAAACCGCATCAAAATCCATTTAGTAGTTTTTGCGTTCATCACGAACAAACATTTCCAATTTACAATTATAAAATAGTGATATAGATAACAGTTCTAATGCAATTAGGTTTTGGAATACAGGCTTAAACCTTTTCAAACTTTCACATTTATAAATATAAATTAAAGGTGTGCAACTTGGATGCCAAATAATATTATACTGGCGAAAGCTATAATTTTTTATTGGCGGCTGATTCACCATTTTAGTCTCGAGCGACACCGACAGGACTCCCTTTGTGCATTCGCTTTCATGCGTTATCACAAGTAACCTAACACAAAGAGTAGGACACGGCGTTATTTCCGCCCAATTGAGCAGTCCGACTGGAGAAGTACCTCCGCCCTACAGAATACCGAGGTTATAATAACTTCGTGTTATGTTCCCAGCGGTGAGTGGGGTAGCCAGAGCTCACTGGAGAATTTGTGTTATCAGTGGAATGACTAAAGGCTTGTCCTGCTTTGTCCTTTACACTGACGGCACAGAAAATCTGTGCTTACAGGGTCGGCAGCGCGAGTGTGGCTTCTGGTGTTACACACGTCCATAGACCACGGTAACCAATTTCCATCAGGTGGGCTGTCTACCACCTAAGTGGTATTAATTTTTTTTTTAATCTATTAATTCTATTACTTCTACCTATATCTCGCAAAGCCGGGTGCGCGATATCATATTAGGTGAAGAATAACCGATAAATTTGGCCATAGATCTACCATAAGTGGTGTTAGATCTACCATTTTAAGTACCAAAGTTTGGTGACAGTCTAAACTATTTTGAGTATCAAAAATATATTTACCTAAAAATTTTAGCATCGGTTCAATACAACATTAGGTGCCTAAGGGCCAATCTAATCTAAAATCTTTAAACGTGTCGTGACCAGCGTGCCGTGACTTATTAATGGTCACACTTATGTACTGGTTTTGGTATATTAACAGTTTCTCCCAGTTGCCAGCAATCGTGCGTGACTCGAACAAAACTCAACAGGGATTAATCACACACTTCCGCAATTGTAACTTTCGTAAACGTGCATCAACTGACCCGCGTAACGAAATTAGTTAAATGAAACAAAATTGTTCAAGCTTGCGTGCGCGCGGTTCTCTGCGTGTACTCAGATATCAATTTAACTGAAAGCCCAATAATAATAAAACAATAAAATGGAAAAGAGCAGATGTGCATTACAATAATGCTGTGAGTACAATTTGATTCTGGGGCCTACCATGAAATGTACATCCGCAAGTTTGACCCCGCCCGTATCAAAAACTTAGTTCCTTCCATAATAAACACCTCAACAAAGTCTAGGGAACAAGATGACCCAAATTATTTTTTTTCGTGTAAATCTTGTTTTGCAAATAACTGGCAGCAAATAAATAAAAATAGAACAAAGTAGATTACAGAGTTGTTCGAAATTTAAAAATAAATTTAAATAAGTAATGATTTTCGAATATGGAGGGAAAACTTTTAAAAGTGTTTGATTGTGCAGTTTCTCTGAGGCAAAATAAAAATTATTTTTTTTGATTCTAAATAACGTTTATTATCAATAAGTCTTTTACGTATGGTTTGTGCATTTTTGTGACTGTAGTCATCATGTCACGTCGTCATTTAAGTCGCGAAGAGATGTTAAGGGCTGTTGGTATGCTGCAAGCTGGACGAACTCAACGCGACGTAGCGGATGCTGTCAACACCCAACCAAGCGTAATTTGCAGATTATGGGCACGCTACAGGTCTACAGGGGATGTTGCCGAACGTCACAGGGGACGAAATAGTGTAACTACCCCGCGACAAGATCGTTTCTTGCAAAATTCCGCAAGGCGGCAACCCACAATTACTGCTCGTCAGTTGGTCGCAGGCCTCCAGTCTCAGCATCAAGTGGTTATTAGCGATCAAACTGTCAGAAGAAGACTACACGAAGCCAATCTTTATGCTCGCAGACCGCTTAGGGTTCCAGCTCTTCGACGTGGAAATCGAGGTCGTCGCTTATTGTGGGCTAACGCACATTTACAGTGGACCGACCATCAATGGGCACGGGTTCTGTTTTCCGACGAATCTTGCTTCGGTTTTCATCCTGATTCGAGAAGAGTGCGTATATGGCGAGTTCCTGGACGTCGGAGTCGTCTCCAGAATCCGCAAGAAGTTCATCCTTACCAAGGTGGAACAATCATGGTATGGGCTGGAATTCGCCTTGGTGGAAGGACCGACCTCGTTTGGATACGGGGCAATTTGAATGCAAACCAATACATTCAGGAAGTTATGCACCCCATGGTAATCCCTCATCGACAGCAGTTCGGTCAAGATTTTATGTTCATGCAAGATAATGCACGGTCACACACCGCGAGGGTAGTGGTCAATGCGTTAAGCGAGCACAATATGACGACGTTGGAATGGCCTGCTCAGTCTGCCGACCTCAATCCCATAGAGCATGCCTGGGATTTGCTTGGGAGAAGAGCTTTCAGTGATTCTTTGGAAAATCTGAACACTGAAGAACAACTTTTTTTACACCTTCGCAGTGTATGGAGCCATATTCCACAGACGATGATTGACAATCTCATACTAAGTATGCCACGCCGTTGTCGAGCTGTTGCTAATGCTTTAGAAGGTCCTACAGATTATTAAAAACGTTTAAAGTACGGTTAATTACTGTATTTCTTACTACCTCGTTATTTTTGTGCCTAATCATAGAAGGTTGTAATACTCAATATTGGCACTATTCAATTCTTTCTTAAAAAAAAAAAATTGGTAAGAAAATGTTTTTATTACAATTAAAATTAAAAACGGTATAAAAATACCCTTCTATTGATATAAAACACTCACTATTACAAGAAAGGGTTTTAAAATAAAAACTAGAATTGTCCTTGTTCCCTAGACTTTGTTGATGTGTGTATTACCTCATAATAATATATCTCTCGATGAGGTCGATCGGACGGTATGTTTAGGTCTCGTACACATAACTCTATATATACTCTCGTACATATACCACTTAGGTGGCAGACAAGCACACGGCCCACCTGATGGAAAGTGGTTACCGTGACCTATGAACGTGTGTAACACCAGTGAAGTCTCATTCGTGCTGCCGATCCTGTAAGAACAGAGATTTTATGTGCCTTCAGTGCATAACACAAACATCAGGACAAGCCTTCCCACTGACAGCACTAAAACTCTCCAATGACCTTTGGCCACCCTACTCAGACTCACACACTAACACGAGGTTATTATAGCCGTGGTGTTCTGTAGGGTGGAGGTACTTCCCCAGTCGGACTGCTCAATTCGGACGGGAATACCGTCGCGTCCTATCTCCTCCGAAAGTTACTCTTAGTTTTTCACAAATATACGACACGTGGGACTTACGTTATTTATTATTAAAGGAAATTAATTCTTCTTTAGATATGCGTCTTCTTAATTACAATAGGAGAAGAATAAGAAGTCTGGTATGGTCTTATTTATTTTGACCTGCTTGTTGGTAGGTCAAATTTTGTATTTGGATTTTACTCCTTTATTCTTCCATTCACCCCTATCTATCAAATATCAGATCAATCAATCAATCAAGTTCAACAGTTTTATCAATCAATATCAATCAATCGATCGATAAAAATGTTGAACTTAATTTGATTTTAAAGTATTACTAAATCGAAATTTACTGCGACACAAAAACAACCTACACATCTAAACCACCACAAGACGTCTCCGTGAATAAGAAATGAGTTCAGGTGATAAAACCAGATGAAAAACGATCTAATCTGAGAGGCATTCACTATTTTTACAAAATTTTGCTGAAAAGGTGGAAAAACTGCTTCTAATCTTAAGGTAACGTAATCCACCAAATACATTCACGTTAAATAGACTGGGTGCGATTCACCAACTCGGTATTTGCTTAATTAATAATCAATCGGTCGTTTGCACGTCAATACAATTAAGATCCAATTACGACCCATATCAGTATTAGTAGAATAATGAACTTATTTGTTTGATGAAGTTGAGAATCAAACAAGTAAGTATGTTACGTAATTCCTTGAAACAACAATCAATTTGGTGCGCCAATGTGGTATAGTTCATATTTAACCCCCGACGCAAAAACGGCGGGGTGTTAAAAGTTTGACGTGTCTGTGTGTGTGTGTGTTTGTATGTGTGTGAGTGTCTGACTGTGGCATCATAGCTCCTGAACGGATGAACCGATTTGGGTTTAGATATTTTGTTTGAAAGGTATATTAGTTAGAAGTGTTCTTAGCTGTTTGAAAAAATCGGTCAAAGGTGGCCGCCGCCACAAAATGACGGAGTGCATATTTTTTCACAACTCCCTCAATATGGGTATCAAATGAAAGGGTTTGACTAGCAAAATACCATTCACTATAATTTATTTATTTATTTATTTAGTACATGGAAAACTTACAGTATAAAAACATGAATAGCGTTGGATTAGGTCATAGAAAGTCAATAACAAGTTTTCACTTGCTGCGTATGTAAAACATTGTGAACAAAAACACGCATTGCACAAACCTTATGGAAGAAAAACATAGAAAACTACACAATAGATCTACATAATCAACACCAGCAACATAGTACATCAATTTCTGTGTTTGAAAAATGCTAAACTCAAGCACCTTCTTGCCGTGGGCACACTAGTTGAGAATGGGTCAATATCGTGCTGCTTACATAGCCTGTTAAAGTTACGAGTTGCTCTCACTATGTAGCTGTTTTGCCTGTAATTTGTAGAAGCATTCGAAATTCGTAGCGGTGGATTGAATCGAATTGACTTACATGGTACATTGAATGTAAGTATAACAAATTTCAAATGCAAGATGGCCACCGCCATAAAATAACGAATTACATTTTTTTTGACAACTCCATCAACATGGGTATCAAATCAAAGATCTTGACTAGTAGATCAATTTAAAAAGTGTAAAATAAAAATTAAATAAAAAAACCAAAGAACCCTCTTCACAAAAAACAACCTCCAAAAATTTAAAATAAATCGTGCCCTTTAACTTTGATGAACCTACACATATTGAGAACACACTTGTACTTTTTCCACAGTATTTTTTGTTAGACTTGAATTTTTTTTAAATTTTAATCTAAACTTGTTTATAGATTACAGGACGAAAGCTTTTCCCATGGAGTCTGGGGTCCATTTTACCATTCTAACTGCGGATTTGGCTGAACTTCAATATTTCCGTGAACTGACTGCTATTTGAGCTCCACAACCCAAAGGCGATATCTAAGTATTGCAGCTAGACCAGTTGTCAGACTTTTTTTATGGCTCTAACTACCCGTAACTGCTGCCATAGACGTTTGTATGGTAATCGATGCTAACGGCTTAACGTGCTCTCCGAGGCACGACCAGACCAATGCAAATACCAATATTCATGCATACAAATATTTGCACTGAGCGGGGATAGAACCTGCGCTTCCTGCGTATCGGCCGCGTTCACTACCGCCTCGCCACGGAGGTTGCCGTGCTTCGATCGTGTAACACCACCAATTCTTTATCTATTTCCATCTTTAGCTACATCATCTATCTCATGCGTTAGATAGATACATAAAAAATGCAAGTGCGGCTCCAATTTAATGAGGGCTAATGCCTCAGTCACTAACTACCTAATGGCTCATTCCATTATCGTTAACTCTACAAGTCAAGGTCATCAATTCTACAAAAAGGACCTCCCCCTTTCTCCTCTGAACAAGATACTGGTAGAATAAGAACCTCTCTCCAGAAAAAAAAATGGCCGATTTAAATTCTGCACATTATCCTACTTCCTCCCTTGATCAAAGTTCGAAATCATGTATGACCTGGACGTGTACACAGAAAATCAAGCGGAAATGAGAAGAAGAATGGGTTCCTTCCTTTTCTTTTTTCAGTAGAAGAGGTCTTTTTTTTTCATACCATTTAGGTGGCAGACAGGCACACGGCCCACCTGATTCTATTTCCATCTTTAGCTACATCATCTATCTCATGCGTTAGGTAGATACATAAAAAATGCAAGTGCGGCTCCAATTTAATGAGGGCCAATGCCTCAGTCACTAACTACCTAATGGCTCATTCCATTATCGTTAACTCTACAAGTCAAGGTCATCAATTCTACAAAAAGGACCTCCCCCTTTCTCCTCTGAACAAGATACTGGTAGAATAAGAACCTCTCTCCAGAAAAAAAAATTGCCGATTTAAATTCTGTATATTATCCTACTTCCTCCCTTGATCAAAGTTCGAAATCATGTATGACCTGGACGTGTACACAGAAAATCAATCGGAAACGAGAAGAAGAATGGGTTCCTTCCTTTTCTTTTTTCAGTAGAAGAGGTCTTTTTTTTCATACCATTTAGGTGGCAGACAGGCACACGGCCCACCTGATGAAAATTAGTCACCGTGGCCTATGGACACGTGCGAAACCAAGAGAGTTTTTTGTGCCGTCAGTGTAAAAGACAAAGCAAGAAAAGCTTTTGGACATTCCAACTGACAGCACAAACACCCTTCAGTGAGCTGACTACCCTGCTCACCGTCGGGAACATAACACGAGGTTATTATGGCCGCGGTATTCTGTAGGGCGGAGGTACTTCCTCAGTCGGACTGCTCAATTGAACGGAAATCCCATCGTATCCTACCTCACTTTACCACCGCAGTAAGGCAACCTGTGGTACTCACTCCGACACAGAATAAATAATAGTTGACTTCATACAAAACGCGGCATGCTACTCGTAAAAGTCGATAGAATGTCAGAGGTCTGTACTTTCCCGTCAAGCTGACCCGTTCTAGCTAGCAAATGCATGCCTCTACCATCTATCAATCATTCCACATAAGGAAACTGTTACCAGGAGTACATGTTAGTAGGATGCGGCTAACCTATTTTGTACAGATTGTAAAGATACCATAAATCAAACAAGAAGAGTGTGTAAACAAGAGTGTATCAGTTCTATTAGCATCTTGGAGAGTTTTTGTGCTGTCATTGGGAAAACCAAAAGTTTGTCCTTCTTTGTCTTTTACACTGACAGCTCTGAAGCTCTATGTGCTTATACGGTTGGCAGCGCGAGTATGAGTCCCTTGGTTTTGCACAAGATCATAGGCCACGGTAACCACTTTCCATTAGGTGGGCCGTGTACTTGTCTGTCACCTGAGTGGTATAAAAATACCTTCTTAGTGTGTATTACTTTCAAAGGAACCTCTGAAACTCCGTATACACGAAATATTGACGCAAAATATTTTAATTTTTCTCGCTACCCATTCTATTTAAATAGTCTATGTCCTTTTCCATTTTCTTATACTTTGCCAGTATGAAAATTTTCAGACAACTCCCTTCGGCATTTTTACGTGATTGAGTGACAAAAATAAATAACCTCTTCTCCTTTCCTTTTCCAGGTAGGTAGGGAGGAAACCAGTATTATTGCAGAAGTCACATACACAACCCTGAAAATATTACACTCCTTTTTACAGCAATCATATGGTCCCATCCACAAAGGGTGAAAAAAACCATATCCACAAACTTTTCTTACATCTTAAAACAAACAGTCGTGATACATCGTGCAGTCAATTAGTCGACGCATGTTCTTCTCACTGTGTACTTTATTCCAGTGTTGTTAAGGTCTAAACTGGTTCGTACGTATCAATCTCCAAAGCAGTTTGTCGGCTCCTTATTAGACATTCCATTTTAGCTTTGAGAAGCCACGATCATTGCTGCGTTGTACCTAACAAGATATTGTCAAAACGCTTCTGTGCTGTTTGGATCTAGTATCGTTTGTGAACTGGCAATGTTTTCAATCACAGTGTTGAATAATTGAAAGAACACAACCTATATTAGTGAAATGTAATCTTCAACCACAGATGCTTGATTTTTGGAGTTTGTTTACCTTTTGACTTGGCTGTTTGCCTCCTATATAGAGTGAGTAGGAGGTAGTAAGGGAGTTTGGGAGAAGAAAACGAGAAGAAGAATGGGTTCCTTCCTTTTCTTTTTTCAGTAACAGAGGTCACTTTACCTCCCCTTTGGGCGACCTGTGGTACTCACTCTGTCACAGAATAAATAACCGTGGATGCTTGTTACATGCAGTTTGTTTGCCTTTTGACCTGGCTGTTTTACTACTATATAGAGTGAGTAGGAGGTAGTAAGGTAGATAAGGAGAAAAAATAGAAAAATTTACATCTAAATAATTACAAAATTATATGAAATCATAACTTTGTTGGATTCTTTAACACTTGGAAACTAGCTAGTGCGCATGTTGGCATCTTTTGTTGTGAAAATCTGACGTTCTTATGTATATATTCATCTATAGTGAACTACAAAAGCGACATTATGCAACATTTTTTCAGGATCGGCAGCACGAGTGTACTCTATTGTTACGTACGTCCATAGGCCACGGTAACCACTCTTGTCTGCCACCTAAGTAATATAAAAAAGTAATTTACTATAGTATCGACGTTAAACTATCTTACCTCATAATAATCATAAGTAGAGACAGAATAAAAAGTATCAAAATTCTTTCATCCAAACTCTCGATAAATCGTTTTTTTTATACAACTTAGGAAGCAAACAATCACACGGCCCGTCTCATGAAAAGTGGTTATGGATGGTGGCCTATGGATGTGTGCAACACCAGGGAAGTCACACTCGAGCTGCCGTCCCCGTAAGTACAGAGGTTTATGTGTATTCAGTGCAGAAGAGACAATCAGGACGAGCCTTTGATCATCCCACTGACATCACAAAAACTCTCCACTGAGCTCTGGCTACCTTACTCACCGCCGGGAACACAACACGAGGTCATTATAGTATTGGTATTCTGTGGGGCGGAGGTACCTCCCACTTATCTCCCGTTTTACCTCCTATATAGATTTTTGAACAAGTTGAAACACTCGAACAGTTATTTTAATCCTATGTATGCAGGATTGCACAAGTGTAATTTACGTCGTTTTTATTCAGTGAAAATTCCCTCACTATAAATTCTACCTTTGTATTATACATGGACATTTTTATACATGGACTGTAGGCTATTGGCTAAACACTTCAAGAGTCGTACAAGTATCAAGATACATTATTATACTTAACGCTAAGTTAAACATGTATAACATTAGGTGGTAACTAGCCGCAGTGTTATCAAGTGATTTAATGTATCCTCGTCGAATACAACACACCATATTTATTTTACTGTGGGTGCAGTTACTTCATTACATAGATAAATGCCGCCAGAGGGTAAAGTCGGCTTGGGACTGACAGCGGAAACTAACAGTCAGGCAAATTTTATTGTAAGCGTTTAGACAGTACGAGTATAAGTAAGTTCGATCCTAACAGATGTCGAGGTAAGCTGAAAGTCAAGCTCAGAAAAGAGGGTCACCATTATATACATATACCATGTTACAATGGTGTTACTCCGCTTAACGGTCTCAATTTTGAATGCGACAGTGAATAATGCGATGATGATGAGTATAGGTAAGTTGGAGTTCAAGAAACTGGGAAACGTCAGTAGCAAGGGGTCCCTGTAGCCCAATTCCCACCGGCTTCTCTTTGCAAAGATGGTACTATGATTAAATTTATGCTCTATATACACTAATGTTTAAAAATATAACTTATCCATAGGTAGGTTCTAATCAATGGATCGCATAGTGCGTGACAAACTAGATCGAGGTCACAAAATATATCCACTAATTTCTCTTTTGAGTTCCCTTCCCAGTTGTGAAGGGAAATTAAACATTTCATATGAAAATTCAGCCACATACATAGACAAGCACGTGTTTGTCTGCATAGGGAGCACAGATCTTGAAAAATACCCTCTCAATAGTAATCTGTGCTGCTTCGGAAAATTTCTTATATATATTCTTAATTTCCAGTTACATTTTCTTCATCCTACAAAGGATCGTAAGACTGCATAAACACGCTCAAAATAAAGCCAAACTTATTTCATGAGACTTTTCTACCTTTTGCATCCCTCTAGATTAAACTAAACATTTTCATCCTTAAAAATTCTCCACGTTGGTCATTAAAATTACTGCAAGCAATATAATATTAAAAATCGCTGTCAATGACACCACTCCCAAAATCGCGAAGGTTTCTCACAAACAAACAACAGTAAAGAAGTATGAGAATAAATGTTAGTGCTGTGATCACATACGACTTCAACAAAGCTGTTTAATATCGCGCTTTGCTAAGTCCGTACAGTTTGTTACGCTTACTTGAGCACTTCGGCTACTTTTAAGCCGGCTACACACAAAAAGTTCAACACTTGTGAATTTTTATTTTTTTACTCGGAGGAGCTCGATGCAAAACGAGACAAGCTCAAGGCCCGTCCACCTGCGGCCATATAGTACAATTACGTCGGAGAGGTGCTGACATGTGGCGTATGTAGCCGTACATGTGATTCAAAGATAGGCTATGTCAGTTACCTGAGAGCACACCAACGAAGCTCTCATTAATCAGAAGCCAGTCGCTGTGGCCGAACTCGGTCGGGAGATGTATATAAGAGTATGCCCATCCAGTAATACCCAAACGAGTAACACTGTTACTGATTGGGAAGAAAAAAATCCCAACGTGTTAAATGTTCTTTTCTCAACGAGTAACACTGTAATACATAAGAATAAGACCCACCTAATGATATTACACATTATTATACCTTTAAATAGTGCGTAACAATAGGATCACTGTTACTTGTTGTCAACAGAGTTTATTTTTATTTTGACGACCTATGCGGAAGGCAGTGAAGGCAGATCGGAAAAAATGGCGCACATTGGGAGAGGCCTGTGTCCAGCAGTGGACTGCGGTGGGGTAATTGATTGATTGATGTACACACAAGAACAAGTATAGAGATACGTAGCTGAAAATATTAGTAATAGTAGTAAAGATCTTCAGGGCCAAAACTTAGTTGCAAGCCGTTACACATGTTGTTTGATGGACGAAGCTTACTAGGCCTAACTCAAAGCCTACAAGACTTAACAACCAAACCTAGAGGAGAAGAAGTAAGCGGATCCAGGGCTCCAAGATCAAAATCTCGGAGGCGACCGGAAACAACCCTGACTTTATAGTAATTCTATCTAGCTAAAAATATTTCGATGCTTAAGTTGGGGATCAGATACTACTACGCAAATTAGGAATAGTCTATATTCTATAGAAGCCTGTCATAAGCCAATTAATCATTACAATTATGAAGGGTAATCCTTAATTAACAAAAACTTTACTAATATCGAATCACTATCCTGACTGATATAGGTATATTTTTATTCTATTGATAGTACCAGACTATTTGAGACTACTAGTGTCTCGGAATCCGTGGTCCGCTTTTCAGTGTTTATTACCGCTATTTTAAGACGGCCTCTGTGGCTTAGCGGTAGAACGATCGACTGCTACGCAGGAGGCGCGGGTTCGATTCCCGCTCATTGCAAATATTTTTATGTATTTAATAAAAAAAAATTGTATGTATTAATAAAACCAATTCTAAGTATGTTTATTCGCATTCTAGATTAGCTAACACAAGCTAGTTAAGCTATACTTACCATGGGTCTCAATGGGCGGTCTTATCGCGGTCTGCGATCTCTTCCAGACTACCAGTGTAGGTATAGACTATATTTCCAGTAATCAGGGTAGTTTGTAGTGTACACTAAGTTACAATAATTTAATATTTGTACCCAGTATAGCATTTAGAGAACAGAAGTGAAGAATATATGTTGTGAAATACCTATGTATTTATTTTTATTATTTGAAAGTGTTTTCTGCATTCAATTCAGTGCTAACTGCTCGTGTACCGCAGGCCTAATATTTTATACTATTATATTTCCATTTGCGAATGTTGCCAGTTCTGTTAGTTTACGACTGTAACAAATACTGAGTAAAGTACAGCAGTGGTTATTAGTTGTGGATTTATATGTTATATGTTTTATGTAATATATATTTTGCTGTTAGTATTCATTTCAAAGAATCAAAGAATCAATTTCATTTATTCAGTTTAGGCACACAAAGAGTAAATATGAACGTCAAAATTTTACAATTGGGTATGTCAAGAAATACAATATAAAAATATTAAATAATGTACCAATAAACCATTGGAAAATGATTCTTTCGGCTGGTTCTGTAGGTTAGTTCTACTGAGAAGATACCAGCAAGAAACTCAGCGAACTATATTAGAACTAGATTATTTTTCTTTTTAAATATGCTTTAGTTTACAATTTATTTTGTGCGAGCGAGCAAGAGACTTATGTTGACCACGCATTAACATCATTAAGATACTCATACACTTTATAGTAACCTTTACTCATTAAAGTTTTTTTCACTTCTATTTTAAATTTATTTATTGGCATATTAAGCAAATCCTGAGGAATTTTATTAAATATTTTTATGCAGCTGCCTACAAATGAATCACCAACCTTGTGAACCCTAAGTTTTGGTACAACCAGTTTATTTTTATTTATCGTATCAAAATTGTGTACATCAGATAGTTTTTCAAAAATATTTAGGTTTTTTCGTACTTACATATAAGATATTATCATAAATGTATTGAGAAGCAATTGTTAAAATATTAATTTCTTTGAAAACTTCTTTCAGCGAGTCACGGGGTCTGAGGCTATAGATCGTTGGTCACGCGCGAGGCACGTGTGCAACGAGCTACGCGGCAAACGACACGGCGAGAGGCGCAGGGGGCACGGATCGGAGCCTCGTCACTTGATCACCGAGCGGCGCGCACGACACTCGCAGTACATCCAGACCGAGTTGATGTGTTTTTACTACATTTATAAACAAATATAAAATATTACAGTCCACTGTTCATTATTGTCGACATAATTACGACATCACCCAAAGCCCCAACATCGCTCGTATCGTTTCTGTAGTACAAATAGAGTTTCAATATCGGCAGCTGAGCCCCACAGCAGCAGACCATATGACATAACGCCATGAAAGTAGCTAAAATAAACTAATCGTGCAATTTCCTCCTGTTCCTCCTGTTTGTTATAAGAACCTACTTTCAAGATTTGTAATTTCCTTGGAATTAGAAGTTAGTATGATAATCACGCTGCAAGTGATATAGTGATGAATGAATGATGAATAATTGAATGAATGATAATAATAATATTTTTGTTTTTTATATACCACTTAGGTGGCACAGGATCACACGTCCCACCTGATGGAAATTGGTCTCTGTGGCCTATGGACGCGTACAAAACAAGAGAGTCACACTCGCGCTGCCAACCCTGCAAGCATTGTAAGTGCCGTCAGCGTAAAAGACAAAGCAGGACAAGCCTTTGATCGTTCCACTGACAGCACAAAAACTATCCAGTTAGTTTTTTTTTTTTTATACCACTAAGTTGGCAGACAAGCACACGGCCCACCTGATGGGAAGCGGTTACCGTGGCCTATGGACGTATGCAACACCAGGGGTGTCACACTCGTGCTGCCGACCATGAAGAAACCTTCTGATGCCCTCTTGAAGAACCCCATATTGTAGGCGCTTGGGAAAACCGCAGCAGGGAGGTCATTCCACAGCTTGAGTGTGCGTGGGATGAAATTTCTTTCATACCGCACAGTGCGCACCGTCTCAGGGCGCAATGTGTGGGGATGAATTCCCTGCCTATGGCGAGAGGTGCGATGATAGAATGTAGCTACGGGCATCATGTCAAACAATTCATCTGAGCACAAACCATTGTATAGGCGGTAGAACACACACAGTGAGGCAAAATCCCTCCTAAGGCTAAAAGGTTCCACTCTACCTGTGAGTATGGGATTGTCAACCAGCCTCAATGACCGTCTTTGCAACGAGTCGAAGGGGTCAAGCTGGTATGCAGGTGCTCCAGCAAAAAGGTGACAGCAGTACTCCATGTGAGGCCGGACCTGTGCCTTATACAGAAGGAGTTGCTGCCCCGCAGTGAAGTACTGCTTCGCCCTGTTGAGCACTCCGAGTTTTCTTGATGCCAACTTAACCTTGTCCTGCAAATGACTTCGGTATTGGACGTCGCTGGAGATATCGACACCAAGGATCCCGATACTCGAGGAGATGGTAAGCGGTGTGCCCAGGAATTGCGGCGCTACAATGAATGGGGTTTTCTTAGCGGTGAATACACATACTTGAGTCTTAGTGGGGTTGAATTGGACTAGGTTTAGTCGTCCCCAATCGGATACTCCAGAGAGAGTAGTCTCGATTTTAGACACAAGTTGTTCGCGACTCTTCTCCACCTCGGACTGAAGGATATTTGCACGGCCCGTGTAACACGTACCGGGGTACTGTCGTCTGCATAACAATGAATGGAGCCATCAGACAGCATGTCATTGATATGCAGCAGAAACAGCGTCGGAGACAACACGGAGCCTTGTGGGACACCAGCGTTTATGTTCATGCGGTCCGAGCAGCTGCCGTCGACGACAGCTTGGATGCTTCTATTGGACAAAAAGCTGGCGATCCATTTGCAAAGTCCCTCGGGGAGTCCATAGTTCGGCAACTTCGCAAGCTCTATTATTTCAGATTTATGCACACACGAGATGAAGATAACATATATTGGACGTTTAAATTGGTAAATCGTACTGTTTATTTCTACAAAGAAATTTTCTCCCAGCAGACCGGCGAGATGAGACTGTGAAGAACAAGAGAGTGGTATAAAAACCTAATATCAACATACCCTTTACCTTAGCTTTTTTTTATTTGTTTTCGCCTTAAAGAAAATTAACAACGTGACTTCAAGACAAATATCGCTGATGGTTTACCATGAATATGTATGCTCTATAATTCGCTACGGTATACTAGTCTAGGGGTACTCGTCTGACTTGTTCCGTATCTTTGTTGCACAGAAAAAGTGTATTCGTGCTATATTTGGTATGAAATGGTCTGTAAGTCGATCTTTAAATTCGAAAATCTCTTGACTGTTCCTTGTATATATTTATCTATGAAGTACCCAAATTTGTTAAGTCTAACAAGGAACTATTTGAAGTATAAGATAATATAAATAGGCGTAAAGTTATTCAAACTCATCTTAAAATGCCAATACCTCGACTTGAAATGTTTAGAGTGAGCTGCGTATATATGGCACCGCTTATCTACAATGGGTTGGCTGACGATATAGTTAATCTTCCGTATCGTAAATTCTGTCCCGCTTTACGGAAATGTTTGATAGAAGAGAGTTTCTACTCGGTCAATGAGTTCCTAAAAAAATATCCATACTTCAATTATATCCGAGCTTATACCCATACAACACGAGTACTGGATCTTATGCTTTGATCACACGCACCGAGTGAAGTAGTGAGACATTACACTCGGCCGAGTGAAGTGGTGAGACAGTACACTCGGCCAAGTTAAGTGGCGCGATAGTACAATCGGTCGAGTGCTCGGGACGTGTGAACATAGCGCCAAGTAAAGTCAGCATCAAATGGAACTTGAATATCAAGTACTGGTAGATAAGAGGCCGTAATACCTTGATATTCCCCCCTTACTGTTGACTGATTATTCTGATATTTGGTACTCGCCTTTAGTTAATTTGTACCACCCCATCTCTTCCCATGCGGTGTCGTACAAGGCGACTAAGGGATAGGGCTGTTTAACATCAGACAGATATATACAGCCCAGACTCAGCCTCAGATGCATGCCTCGAGTCAACAATACTGCCCGGAAGGAATACGGCAATAGGCTATTACGTGGGACCGAATACAATTATTGGTGAAATGTGGGTGTTAATTCCCCTCTGCCTAACCCTCTAAGGATAAAGACGCGATTATATGTATGTATGTATGTGTATGTAATAAAACATTTTCTTATTATCATAATTAGTAGGTAATTAAGACTATTTTGAGTACTTGCTTACTTACTTACCAGCTTCACACGTACCGAGCACTCGGCCGAGTGCACTGTCTCACCACTCCACTCGGCACGTCTGATCAAGGCACTAATGACTCGACCACAAGCCAGTCAGTGGCGGCTCACCACATTCAATTAGCCCGACACAGCATCGCGTGACGCCTGCCTAGTTAATTATCTGTGTTATTCTCGACTTAGTTATCTTATATGTGTGATAAACTAAAACCGAGACTCGTTCGTAACCAGACTGCCAACACAGTTGCCTCTAAGAGGTTCTTCAAAAAGGCTTTTGGAAATTGATTAAGATGGGAAAAATTCAATCGGTTCAGGTGGGATTCGAATCTGCGATCTTTCACTTCCTGGAGGAATGTTCTGACCGCTTAGTGACCGGACCACGCCTGAAGCCATGAAAATCTTTCCATATATCTGTCTTGGAGCGACGGTGGGAGCCATCTTATCGATACTCATAAAAATAGCGGAACCACTGGGGAAGTACCTCTGCCCTACAGAATACCGCGGTTAACATAACGTAACATAACATAAACTCACGCCTATATCTCCGAAGAGGTAAGCAGAGGTGCTAGCACCCACATTTCGCCAGTTTATGTTTTAGGTCCCAATGTAATAGTTGGCGAGCCTAATACCTTCGTGTTGTGTTCGCAGCAGTGAGTAGGGTAGCCAGAGCTCACTGGAGAATTTGTGCTGTCAGTGGGAAGACTAAAGGGTTGTCCTCCTTTGTCTTCTACACTGACGGCACAGTATTTACAGGGTGTATTTACAGGGTTTACAGCGTGACTGTGACTCCTCTGGTGTTACAAACGTCCATCGGCCACGGTAACCACTTTCCATCAGGCCGTGTGCTTGTATGCCACCTAAATGGTATAAAAAAAACCAAAGAATAATGTTACAATCATTTTTAAACATTTATTTTTGATTACTCCGCCCAAACTATTAAATGAAATTTTAAAGCTGTAACAAAGTTGTTCAGCGAGCTCCCGAGTGTGAGAGACGACAATAAATACTAGCTAAAACTATGCGGTAGATTTTTGATTCATAAATGCGCGTTGTCAAAAAAAATATTCAAAGTTATCGAGTACTGAATCAAAATGAACGAAATTAGAAGATGACATATATATACGTTATTGCTAACTAAAAAGTTTTAAATAAAACATAAAACATAAACTCACGCCTATATCCCCGAAGGGGTAGGCAGAGGTGCTAGCACCCACATTTCGCCAGTTTATGTTTAGGTCCCAATGTAATGGGTGGTTAGCCTATTACCATTAACCGGGCACTTATAAAGTGAAAATATAAAAATATAAAAAACCCGACAGCTGTTTTAAAATATTGAAACTAGTTTCATAGCAGGCGGTACCCATTTGCACATTTTTATGTTCACAAATATCATATTACATTAGATAAATATAGAAATCTATTTTCAATCTACCTGCGTTCATCCATTTTATGTATCTGAACTATCTAAGCATCCTTTTCTCTGTATTATAATAGGTAGGGGATCTTCGCATTTTTTAAGAAAATTTAATACATTTTTTAATACAGTTTATTTACATTTAACTAAAGTATGTAGATAACATTTTGTTCGATAACTTTTTGCCCTCTTGTAGGTAGGGTATCTAATATTATCAATTTATTTTTCAAAAGTGTAGGAATCAAATTAATACATCCTAATACCTACTCTAAATACAATAATCATCTGCTAATTGTATTAAGTCGGTTTCGCAGCAAAAGAAGAATCACGAATAAGAAATATTACCATAGTGGTGGACAACCAAATGAACTAAATTGCTCTTTATTTCATAGCTGTTATAGTTCTTATTAAAATGCAAGACTTCTGTATGTAATATTGTTAGTTATTCTGTTCTGTTTTTGCGAGTGTTTATAGCTGCTGGTTAACGGCTGCATCGAGTCACACACGCCGAGCATATATTTGTTCTGTAATAATGTACCTAATAGGAAACCCCGTAGATCGTAGTGGGTGCTATATTGCACTATGATTTTCAACGCTTACTATACACTCTATTCTTCATCCTAGCTTTAATTCCGATCCCATCTGAAATTTTCACTTCGGTGTCTGGGGCCCATTTTATTCAATATAACTGCGGTTTTGTCTGGACTTCGATATTTTCTTTGAATCAACAGTCATCTGACCTTTCTCTTCAATTCATTTGCGATATCGAAGCATTGCAGTTAGATTAGTTATTGACCTTGACCTGGACCTGGGCTCCAACGACTGCTATAGATGTTCGTATGGCAAACAAGACCGATGGTTTAACATGCCCTCCGAAACACGACCAGGTCAATGCCCATATTCATACATAAATATCTGTATGGAGCAGGTTTTTTTTTTTTTTTTACTTGCGCAAAATCCCCACGGATACCTCCCCACCGGAGCCGGTGGAGGAGGTTATGCCGGACTCGAACCGACTAAAACACCGCCTGTGGGTCGCTTTGGTTGCCGAAGGTGAGGTTGACAGGCATATCCCTCGCTGTATGGAGCAGGTAGGACACGAAGGTATTGCCGTCCAATTGAGCAGTCCGACAGGGGAAGTACCTCCGCCGTAATAACTTCGTGTTGTATTCCCGGCGGTGAGTAGGGTAGACAGAGCAAACTGGAGAGTTTTTGTACTGTCAGTAGGAAGACTAAAAGCTTGTCCTGCTTTGACTTTTATACTGACGGCACAATAACTCTTGTGCTTACAGGATTGGCAGCGCGAGTGTGACTGAGTTGGTGTTGCATATGTCCATAGGACACGGCAACCACTTTCCATCAAGTGGGCCGTGTGTTTGTCTGCCAGCCAAGTGGTATAAAAAAACTTGTACTGAGAGAATCTGTGACTTGAGCGAAGCGGTTGCATTTAATACCGCCAAGCCACAGAAGCTGTCTATCTTTAAAGAGATACTAAAAATCACTATCTATCCAAAGCTTTCACCATAACCAATTCACACACTAACTAACATTAGTTGACGAGACTATGAGATCAGTGAGGGACAAAGGGATCGAATTCAATAACCTTGAACTGTCGTCCCTATGGATTAGGGACGATGTGTGTTTGGATCCTGCGGTCCGAAATAGTCCCTCAGGATATTTTAGTCATTGTGTATTTATAAATGAACCGTATAACAGCTGGAAGATATTAAAATATATTCACAGCGCTATTTGGGCCCAAAGTAAACATAGCTTAACTATATAGTGATATGGGTTCTAGATTAGAACTAATAGGTAGACGTTGAAAGTGTCGCGTATGGCTTGTGGAATCCTTACTAACGATAAGACTGGTCCCCACTTCCGGTAGAAGAGGTTATGTCAGACTCGAACCGACAAAAACGCACGGCGTCTGTGGGTCGTTGTTGATTGCCTAAGGTGGATGACAGGCACATCCCTCGCACCCCGGCCGATCCAGGACCATCTCTCTCGATCTGGCCCTCTCCTCGGGTGTGTGGGGACTACAGAGTCCCCAACTCATCCCCGGAAAACGGGAAGGCGCGTCAGGCGCGCCGCCGCCACGGCCTGCTTCTGCCAGGGTGACAGGCGACTCCACCAGTGACGCCCAGGCCTGCGCTCATGGGGGCGGAGGTCGTTTATCGACCTCCGATGCCCGAGTTGCCTTCGTACGCGGGCAGCTTGGTTTGCGATCCTTCGCTCCCACTGCCGCTCCCGCACCGCCTCCTCCTTCACGAACATTACTTACTCGCAGAAGGAGGCGCCGGCCGCCCACGCATCCGCGGAGCGGACCATCGCCGCGAGCAAGGTGGAGAGCGTGAGAACCCTCACTCCCAGGGCCGCCATAAGCTCCGGCCTCGGCATCTCCCACGCCGGACACTCGATGAGCGTTTGCGGCCCCGAGTCCTCCCTCGCGTCGCAGTGACGGAACTCGGACGTTGGCTCTTTCACCATCCGACGCAGATACTTTCTGAAGCACCCGTGCCCGGTTATCATCTGTGTCTGACGGTACGAGAGGCTGCCGTGTGGCCTCTCTAATCACTCCCCCATGATCGGTCTTACCGCCGCTACTACGGCACGCCCTGCGCCTGGTCGCCCAAGTCGTATACACGCACGATATCGTACGGTACCCCCTTATGATGCGGCACGACAACTTCTGCTGCGGACTCTGCAGCAGGGGCATGTGCCGATCACTCAGGGTGTCCGCCCACACGGGACACCCGTACAGGGCCATTGACCGCACGACACCCGCGTAGAGTCTCCACTAGGATGAACACTAGGATAACGAAGAAGTTCCAGTTGTCATATGAACATCTAGTGCAGTCGCTTCCAGGAAAATTTTGAAGTCCAGGCACGACGCAGTTAAACTGGAAAAGCGAACCCCGGCCTCCGAGGTGAAAGTTTCGGATGCAACTGGGATTAACGCAAATAAAATCAAATCAAATGATTATTTCTTCTAATCTTCCAATCAATCACGAAACCGTTTCATAAAAGTTAATATACAGTGAAAGCTATTTTCTATAATACTTCTTCGCACAACAATAATGGACATAAACACATCGCTATACGGAGCAACAGATCATATGACGAGTGTCATAATGATGAATCTACTTCCGCGGGTGAATGCCGTGCCTTATTCATTTTCCTTATGGACCTTGTGTAGAAAAAAAGGCGTATATACATCGTTTGGAAGTTTTTGGGCCATTTGACTAATACCATGGCATTAAGTAAATGGTTCACAGGCGAGTGGTTAAGTGATAATACTGATAATCGAGTAGGTGTGATGTAGATGCAAGGTTTCACAATATTAGGTCGATAAACCTCGGTACGGTTGACTATTTTTAGCAGATTGAAACTGTGCCTCGGAGAGCACCTTAAGCCGCCAATTCCGGTTGCCTTGCGAACATCTGTGGCATTCGTTATGGATATTCAGAGCCCTAAAAAGATGGACAATTCGGTTTAATTACAGAACTTTGATTGGGCTGTAGAGGAAAGACAGTTCATCACGGAAAATCAAGAAGAAAGCCGACTTCAACTGAGTTTAAAGGCCCTAGTTTTAGTCAATTTTCTAAGTAAGGCTATCCGCATTCTAGATTCTATAACCAAAGCTAGATAAGCTATGCCTAATATGGGTCTAGATAGCGTTGTGTAGAATTTTGTACAATAATTATTCATTAATTTTATAAATAAATGAACTGTTAACCGCGTTTGCATCGCACAGGAATGTATTCCCTTAAGAAACAACGAGTTATGAAACTGGTGGTGTCATGCCTGATAGCATGCAATACTAGTTTCACACTCTGGGAACGAATTTTCCTAGCATGTATTAATAATATATAAAAATATAGAACAAATCTTCAAATTCTATTTTCTGCGAATCTCATTAAAATTGTGAATATGAAAGTTTATGAATAGGGATGTATGGATTATGTATAGCATATGCTTATCAGTTGTGAACGCCAAACAGTTAAACAGACCAGGGTGAAATTTGGCTCAAATCAGAAAATCAGAGAATACAGTCGAATATAAATATAGAATTATATTAATAAAATACAACTATAAAAAGTTTGCCAACCGCCAAGATACGATACAAATTGCAACTAAATGAAATAATAACGCAAACTCTAAATTTTTATGTATAAAATACATTTTTTTTACGTGCACAAAATCCCCACGGATACCTCCCCACGGGAGCCGGTGGAAGAGGTTATGTCGGACTCGAACCGACTAAAACGCACGCCGCCTGTGGGTCGTTTTGATTGCCGAGTTGACAGGCATATCCCTTGCACCCCGGCCGACCCAGAGCCATCTCTCACGATCTGGCCCTCTTCTCGGGTGTGGGGACTACAGAGTCACCAACTCGTCCCCGGAAACGGGGAGGCGCGCGAGACGCGCCACTGCCGCAGCCTGCTTTTGTCACGCCCACGAATCCACGCAGCGGACCATCGCCGCGAGCAAGGTCGAGAGCGTGAGAACCCCCACTCCCAGGGCCGCCACCAGCTCTCGCCTCGGTGTCTCCCACGCCGGACACTCGGTGAGCGTGTGCGGCCCCGAGTCCTCGCTCGCGTGGCAGGTATAAAATACATTGTGGTTTGATATACGATACGATACAGACTCGGTCATGTAACTTTCCATGTCACTTGGCAACAAATATATTACAAATGAAAGGCAAAGATTTAATTAAATAAAGGTGAAATTAAATGGAGGTAATTTATTCAAATGAATCTTAACCTCAGACAGTTTGAATTTATTATTATTAGTATTAAAGTAATCGGGATATTTACCATGTTGTATTGTTCTGAGCTTCCAATATTTCGACTCTGTTCCAAGCACCATGATCACGGAGGAACTGGAGTATTGACGGTGAACAGTGAAAAAGTTTATGTGGAGTAAATATATCGTCCTATCCTCAAAAATAATGCTATCAGGGACCACACATCTTGTACCGCTTTTTAAAATCATAACAATACAAGAAATTTAATTTTTTGATTTGCACTGAATGATAAAAATAAATTGCTGACATGAAACATTCAAGTAAGTGTATCAATCGATCGATCTAAAAGAGTTTTTGCATCATAAACTTCTAATCTTTTTTATAACTAAACCTTTATTTTCTACAGAAATAAGTTTGTAATGGGATTTGTTCTGAATTTTTCTGTACCTACATCTGATCTAGGCTAAGTTATGTGCAACTAATATATAGGTATTTCATCAGATAAAAGAACTGAGATCCAATCGAACTTAACACGTTTTAGCTCTGTACATTTCTAAGAATAAAACGTAAGTGCCATAAGAATTGAACTATTTACATATACTGATGTTAGCAAACATCAGTGATATTCTATTTACCGACTTTAGTTCCAAAACCTATAAATACCACCATGTGTCAATTTTGGGAAAATTTTAATTACAATTAACCCAACTGCTGTCTAAAAGATCGAAAGAAGCCTGACAGCAGGAGGTACCGAATGAAAAATTAATGAAATTTTTCATTAGGTTTTTGATTAGCTATAGGGTACAGCCTGCTGTCAAGCTTGTTTCAATCTTTTCATTTTAATTTGTTTCAAACTTGTTTCAACAGCATTTATGCATATTTTTTAATTACAAATAAATTTTGCCCAACACTGCCATGTGTGTGTTGCCTTAGGGTCGAGAAAAGGAAATCGAAGCATTATTATTTAGAAGCCTACCGCCGTGAGCGTTAATGCGATGCCGGCGCGAGAACGGTTAACAGTGACGTATTATCTCCTTTGTATTGCTAAATACTTTATATTTTTCTTTTTCGTAAGCATTTTGTTGCCGCAAGTGTAAAAAATATGAATTTGGAAGAAATTTTAGAGCTTATGCGTGTGAAAGATTGTGTAATTACGGTTATTTATGAATACTTGTGCTGTTATATAATAAGATGATCTGTTTTTTTTACCCGACTACGGCGAAGTCAAAGGAGGGTTATGATTTTGACAGACTATATATATGTATGTATAAAGGCTTGTACGTAATTATGCATGTATGTATACGGGGAGATAGGCCTCGTCAGCATTGGGCTGCAACCCGTCTAAGAGAAGGAAAACTCTGAAATCAAAACCGGGGAGATGGGCCTCGTCAGTATTGGTCTGCAACCATCTAGGAGAAGGTCACTCCGAAATAAAACCAACTCTCAGGGAGCATACCCGAGAAAAAACCCCGATCCAAGGTGTTAGCCGACCCGTGCCAAGGATTCGTGACCAGAGGGCAAGCTGGTGTAACGGAGGGTGTCTGTGTTGGCGGTCACAGGACACACTTGAGATTCCGCCTTACCTCCGTAAAGGGCTCTGCGGGGGTGGACCATATTTTCCCTATGACTCGTGGGAACGCAATGATGATTCCAAAAATTTATCATCCGCATGGCGGCGACGCGGTACGCCACCCGTCACGTCTCGTTTCCAGTGGGGGCGAAAAGTGGCTCACAGAGAGCCGTTTTGCTACGTTGAATGTTGGAGGAGGAATGGAAGAAAAAATGAATGATGTTTGTAAGATGATGGATGAAAGAAGGATTGATGTGCTTTGTGTGAATGAGACGAAGAGGAAAGGATGTGACACCACCAAGCACGGACCCTACACCGCGTACTGGTCGGGAGTACCCAATACCGACAGAGCTTGCCAGGGAGTTGGTGTCATCCTATCTGCTAGAATGGCTGAGTGTGTGAATATATTCGAATGTGTGAATGCTAGACTGATGTGGATGAGAATGAAAGTGGGACTCACTCGTATTTTTGTCGTAGGGGTTTATGCTCCTGTAGACTCCGGTACGAATACGTCCCAGGAAGTACAAGAAGAAAGAGAACAGTTTTGGAAGAGTTTAAGAGATGTATTAAGAGAATGTAAGGATAATGAAAGAATAATAATGCTAGGTGATTTTAATGGATGGGTAGGACTGAAACGAGATGGATTTGAAAGGGTTCTTGGCAAGTACGGAGATGAACGAGTGAACGAAAATGGTAAAGGTTTGCTTGAAGTATGTTTGGAATGGAACCTTTGTGTGTCAAACACGATGTTTCGACATAAAAGGATTCATATGTATACAAGAGAAGCGAAGAATGTCAGTAAAAGTATGATTGATTTTGTAATAGTGGATGAAAGATTGAGAAAAAATATTCTAGACGCTAGGGTATATCGCGGTGTGGGTATCCATACAGATCACTTTTTGGTTATGTGCCGTATAAGTGATCTCTTTAAAGGATGGAGACGTAGAAGGCGTGAGCCCATAAGTGTTCTAGAAAGAATAAAAGTAGAAAATTTGCAAGAAGATAAAGTGAGAGAGGAGTATGGAAGCAAATTAACTGAAAGGTTTCATGATCTTGATAGTATTTGTGAGATTGAGGAGTTATGGAAGGTATTCAAAGATGAGATTGTGAGTGTGGCTTCCCAAGTATGTGGTATAAGTAAAAGAAGTAAAGTGCAAAAGGTGAAGCATGCATGGTGGGATAAAGAAGTGCAAAAGTTGGTATGTGAGAAAAAGAAAGCGTGGCTTGACTGGCTCTCAGTCAGAGCTAATGAGAGAATGCAGCAAGCTACAATTGAGAATGTGGATGAAGCGAAAGATAAATATAGAAGACTGAAAGGGATAGTGAAAGGAGTGATTGCTAGAAAGAAAAAGGAACAAAAAGACGTGTTTGATGAAAGGTTATCTGAGGATTTCCAGACGAACATTAAGTTCTTTTGGAAGTCCATTCGTTTAGCCAGAGGAGAAACACAGAGCTCCGAGCTGAACGCTATTAGAGACCAGAATGGAAGTATTGTAAAAGGTGAGGAATGTGTGTTAAAAAGATGGCAGGACTATTTTGAAAGTTTGTTTGAAAGAGAGGATGGTGTACATGCACTAACCTTGGTGATGGATGACTATGTTGATGCTGATAAAAGTGGTATTAGTATGAATGAAGTTGTGAGTGCATTAAGAAGTATGAAAGCTGGTAAAGCAGCGGGATATGATAAGGTGACAGTCGAGATGCTGAAGGCTGGACAGGGCCTTGTAGCAAGTCAGTTGTGCCGCCTTTTCAACATATGTTGGGTTAGCGGTCGTGTACCAAGTGATTGGTGTAAGGCCGTTATAGTTCCACTTTACAAAGGAAAGGGCTCGCATCAAGACTGCAAAAACTACAGGGGCATTAGCCTACTCAGCGTCGTCGGCAAACTGTATGCGAAAGTGTTGATTGAGAGAGTTATGAAAGAAACCGATGAGAAAATATGGGATGCACAAGCGGGTTTTAGAAAGGGAATGGGATGTACGGATCAGGTCTTTTCATTGCGAAGCATAGCCGAGAAATTTTTGGCCAAGAGTCAAAAGGTCTATTGCGCATTTGTGGATTTGGAAAAGGCCTATGACAAAGTGGTGAGGAATGAACTTTGGTCGGTACTGTCTATGTATGGGGTGAGCAGCAACCTTATTCGAGCTGTGAAGTCTCTCTATGAGGACTCCAGAGCTTGCGTGAGGATACATGGGTCATACACTGAATGGTTTAGTATCCAAAAGGGGGTTAGACAGGGATGTGTAGCGTCACCATGGCTGTTTAACTTATTCATGGACAGTTGTTTGCAAGATTTGAAAGATAAAGAATGTGGTTTAAAAATGAAGAATTTACTCGTCAAATGTCTTCTTTATGCTGATGATCAGGTTTTACTGGCGTCATCGGCAGATGAGTTGCAGGAGATGGTAACAACTATGCATGAAGCTTTTGAGAGGAAAGGAATGAAAGTGAATGTTAGTAAGACAAAAGTTATGGTTTTTGAAAGAGATGAATGCGTGACAGAGTGTAGGATTTGTATAGATGGAGAAAAAGTGGAACAAGTGAACGAGTTCATATATTTGGGAACATTGTTTACGAGAGATGGAAAGCATGAAGAAGATGTTGAAAGGAGAGTGATGGCTGGAAATAGAGTGAATGGGGCACTACACAACTTTATGAGCAGCCGGAAAGTGTCCGAAAAGGCACGACTGGCTGTACATGGAGGAGTATTGGTGCCGACTCTTATGTATGGTAGTGAAAGTTGGGTGTGGCAGAAAAAGCATCAGAGTAGAGTGAATGCAGTAGAAATGCGTGCGTTGCGAAGTATGTGTGGCTTGACCTTGAAAGATAGAGTGAGAAATAGCGTGATAAGAGAACGATGTGGAGTGATAGAAGATGTAGTGATGAGAATTGAGAGAGGAATGTTGAGATGGTTTGGTCATGTTGAGAGAATGAATGAAAGAAGACTAACGAAACAGGTGTATGAGGCGAGTGTGGATGGTACCGTCGGAAGGGGAAGACCTAGGCGCACATACCTGGACCAAATCGGGGAAGTTTTAGAAAAGGGGCAGGTCAGGAGTAATCTAAACCGACGAGCATGCATGAAGAATGTAATGAGAGTGAATGAAGCGAGAGTAATATGTCAGGATCGTAGCAAATGGAGATCCGTGATCTCTGCCTACCCCTATGGGAGACAGGCGTGATTTTATGTATGTATGTATGTATGTACGTAATTATGTATGTATGTAGGTTCATCTGTTCCCTCATAGCATCTCAATCACTAATTAGAACTGAGCAAATAAGGTATTGTTAGAAACATCTTGGTCGTCTGCTGGTTATAGGCTACATGACTGAATCTAATGTGGTGCCCTCTAGCGGTCATAAAGTACTCTGTTAAAAAATTAATTTAAGATTAATATGCCGTGTTTGTTATCAACTGAAAGGGCTTAATTAGCACATTTCAAATATTTATAAATTATACCTATTGCTTATAATATAAATAAAAAGTAAGGTTAAATCTGAAACCCGACTACAGAAAATCACGCATTAAAAAGTATCAAACAAGAAAATATTAAGGATAGCCGTGGTCGTAAGCCACTTACTCTAACAAAACTATAGATTCTAGGGAAAAGTGGCATACGATCACGTCTATGTATCCTTGATGGTTGAATCATATTTATTGCTTTTTACAGATTTTGAAACACGCTATCTGAGTTACTGAAATTGATATCAATGAAAAGCAGTTTTTAGGCTGAGTACTAATGCTATTTATAGATAATGTTACTTGGTGGAACTTGGTGAATTGGCGAAAGGTGAATATTCACATTAAGTCACACACACGCACGCACGCACGCACGCACGCACGCACGCACGCACGCACGCACGCACACACACACACACACACATGCACATATAATTATCGTGATGAAAACTGTCTCTTAAGAAACAGGGTTCTCCCTAGTTTAAGAGGCTGAATTTCAAATGTCCTGAACATGGCTTTCTATGTATGTATCCTGAAGCCCTCGTTGCTTATAAAATGTATGTTATTTTTATTGTCAGCTGTGTAATATTTTTGCAATGAACATTGTATTATTATTATTATATATATTCTGTTCTGAATAATTTTCATCAGAAAATCTGAGGCTACATCTGAAGGTAATGTACTAATGTACTATACCTTCAGAGTATCGTGTTAGTGTAATGAAAAGATAACGACCATGTACTTTATTATAAGAATATTTTTATGAAAATTCTCCAGACTAATTTCACTTAAATAGGAAATACTATGTCCCAGGGGTGGTAATAAGGAGCTGTAAAACGTCGTATAAAATTGCATCCAGTCCAGGCATTGAAATTAGATTCACGATTATTAAGTTTCCATTTAAATTCTAGAAGCTTCTTAAAATACACCGTCTTTATATCGCAGGGGATAATTTTCTCTCTTGTAGTATTTAATTAAAGCTATTGCTTTAAAAAATAAAAGTTGTATTTTATTTATTTACGTGCGAAAACTCCTCACGGATAGACATAACGTCTCCCGCCGCCGGAGCCGGTGGGAGAGGTTATCTCGGACTCGAACCGACTAAAATACACAATGCCTGTGGGTCATTGTTGGTTGACAGTCGTATATTTGAAATTTAGTAACAAAGATATATTATTTCCTATTGTTTAATGATGGTGGCCTGTATAATGACAGGTGAAAGACGATTACATCTAGGTAACTGTTAGGTATATTGGTTATTATGGCCACCTGACCACCTACATTGTAATGCATGCACACGTGTGCAGTGTCCGCCATGCTAGCATATTCTATTTGCTTGAAGCAGCACGCACGACACCCGTATGCATGCGGGCGTGCGTGCTTTTTATATATAAATACATAGATCAGTGTATTTATTAGTGCGTGCGTCTGAATGCGTGCACATGCAAAAGGTACACTCTCTGTACTTACAGGTTTGGCAGTGCGAGTGTGACTCCCTTGGTTTTACACACGTCCATAGGCCACGGTAACCACTTGCCATCACTGGGCCGTGTGCTTGTCTGCCACCTAAGTGGTATAAAAAAAGTAGTTTACTTTTAAAGCTGGGAGGTTAATATTTAAGTATATTTTATGTGCTTTAAAACTAAAAATCAAGTCATGGTTTAATAAAAATTTACAATTTTATCACGCGTTTTCATTCCACTCAGCAAAAAAGTTACGACCTTTATATATTAACTAAATAGCAGAACACTTTATACCAGTGTTGTCTTCATAATGAAATTTGCCCCTATTTTAGGAACAACAGAGACCTCTCTGTTGTATATTATTGTTATTATATAATATAACAATATCATACACTTTAAAAGTTACATGACTTGAGAAAATATTAAGCAGATATGCCATTATAAAAATACGTTTCACTTTTTTACAATATTAGCTGTTGCCCACGGCTCCACCTCCAATGGCGACCAAACATATCTTATATCCTTTCCCAAGCTCTAGTCTATCTTTGTTACAAATTTCATCAAAATTGGTTTGGTGGTTTAGGCGTGAAAGCATAACAGGCGGACAGACAGAAAGAGTTACTTTCACATTTAATATATTAGTAAGGATTGTGAAATCTATGTGTGTACTACTAACAGTCCTTGAGATCCCGGGTACAATTCCTAGGTTGGACAAAGAAATGTTATTGAATTTACCTATTATGAAACCTTAACTAAACCCCTTCAAGAATAAACTAACGTTAGTACATAAAATGTTCAAGAATTTATCACCAAAGCGTGAGGAAATCGTAATTTATCACTGGCAACACTGTGACAAAATCATAATATCCGGGCCGCACCATAAACTGTACAATGTTCGGGATCCAGTGCCACTCGCTTATTACGTCGTAAACTTAGGAAGCTGTAAAACTAATAGTTGTTATAATATATGATTTGCTTACGAGGGACATATTATTTTTGCTGGCTCTGCTAAAATGGGAGTTTTATTAATCACTTGTCGGTGTTGCCACGTAAGCGACATACATATTTATGATGTAGAAAATATGTAACATGTGCTGAATATGTAAATTATTTACTTATTGAAGTAACTACAGAATTTTATACCAATAATTATTGAAGGATCACGTCTTCGTTAGCTCAGAGGTTGAGGGTATATTTTATGAATAAAATCCCCTCACAAAAAGATTTTCCAAAATATTGAAAATAAATCGTCTTGGTTAGCCCTTTAACTTTGATATACCTAGTAACATTTTGATTCAAGCGTTGTCATGTCGGGGGATCCTAACCGGTAAAGCTCTCTGTCATATTATCGCAACGATCCAAGGTCCCCTGACTTGACGACGCATGAATCATAATATTACAAGGTATATCAAAATTAATGGGTTGCCGCATAGTTCTCGGCAGAGCAGAATTAGGGTCTCCCCATCTCTTCCCATGCGGCTGTATGTACAAGGCGACTAAGGGATAGGGCTGTTTAACATCAGACAGATATATACAGCCCAGACTCAGCCGATGCATGACTCGAGTCAAAAATAGTGCCCGGAATACGGCAATAGGCTCACCCCCTATTATGTGGGACCGAATACAATTATTGGTGAAATATGGGTGTTAATTCGAATCCGCCTAACCCTTCAGGGATAAAGGCGTGATTATGTGTATGTATGTAACCTAGACAAATTATTTTCAACTTTTTGGAAAATGTATTTTGTGAATAAATAACCGCGGTAGCCTAGTGGTGTGTGTGGTGTGGCAACGGCCATCTTGGACTAATTTCTTTCAAACATAGCTAAGAACACTCACATCTAATATATCTACCTCACAAAAACAAAAAACCTGAATCGAAATCGGTTTATCCGTTCAGGACCTATGATGCTACAGACAGATACACACACACACACAGGCACGTCAGACTTAAAACTCACCCCGTCGTTTTTGCGTCGGGGTTTAATAAGATTCGAATCCTTTTATTTGTTTGTTTTAGATTTCAGCGACTCCTTTCAGCTCTTTTAACCCTGAAAGGAAAGCTTAAACCAGAGACTCGCCTCGTAGTTATGTTGGCTTGCAGATAAAGTCATCTTAGTGTCCGAAAATCACAAAAATATTCATAAGCTAACTCTTTTATCTACAATAAAACAAAGTCCATTAAAAATAAAATAAAATAAAAATAAATTATTTCAGAAAAGCGTAATACAACGTGTTCGTCTCTGAACAAAATTATAATACCATTCTATTATCACATAAGAATACAATCTTATAAGAGACAGAGTGAACGTCAGTGTCTGTGCTAGTTTTAATCTGTGTTACAGGCATTGGCGCCTTTCCTTACAGGTTAGAACCAACTTGATAGATGCATATTATTCCATCAATTGAGTAGAAAAGACAATAGACCGACGTTCACGGCCATGGATGTCGTAGAAGGCGACAAACTATTCGACAGTAAACATACAGCCCATGATAAAGCGCTCCCCTAATACTTTGGACTCGAAATCATAGCTGGCAAAATATGGGTGTTAATGCACCTGTCCCTTCGAGCGTGAATATATTCATGCAGGTAACATAAATAAACTTAAAACAGACTAATACTTCACAAAATTTTGTAAAATAAATTACCTTAACCACAATCAGTATCTAATAGTCTTACCCTACTAAAAATTCTACCCACGTTTTGGGGAAATTATTTAAAATTTACCACCACAGCTACGCGTCGATCGGTTAACGAACCTTTAGTTAGAATTGGAACAAATTGTTTCCAAACTTCTGCAAAACTTTGTGTTCCGCTAATTGGATTTAATCGTGGTGATTATGTTCCATTATAGATTATATAAACTATGACAGAGTAAACGCAAACAACTGAAAATAGTTTGTTTCAGCAGTATCAAAATAAACTGGATATTTACCATGTTTCATTGTTTTGAGTTTCTGATATTTCGGCGCTGTTGCAAGCACCATGATCACGGAGGAACTGCAGTAGTGGCGGTGAAAAGAGAAAAAGTTTTTTCTAGGAGTAAATATATCGATCTACCCTCTTTCGAGTTCTTTTGCTACGCGTATCTTCACTACCACTGGTTTCACTCTCACTACAAATTCGAACCCGATCTCGATCACGTTCACGACATACGATGCTTACTGTATCCACTCGCGATTTTGTTTTGGTTTGTTCCCGATTGTTTTTGCAAAGACGGACCACTGGATGCCAGATGTTCGGTTGAAACCCATCCTCACGATTGAATTTTTTATACTTTTTGATTTTAATCGCTTCCATAACCAGTCTTAGTATATAGTGGCGTTCTGTCGAGAGCATCTGAGGGTTATGTAGCTCGACGATGGTGACCCTCTTTTCTGAGACTTTGCCTTCAGCTTACCATCAGGCAAGGCGAAGTCTAATTGGCGTATTCTATATAAAAAATAAAAATAAAAATCATGGAAGCGGCTTCAACTTCCAAGTCCCAAACCACAACTGAATTCCAAAATTGAACTTCATATCAATATTTACAGACATTTTCATATATGGTCTGTTCCCTCTGGGACCCAATTGAGTCGATGGCGGGTTCTATTGTTAACAAAATTGATTTTGAAATGAGTGCGTGTCAGAATCCAGATTCTTGGTGAAGGTGAAACGGTATGTTAGTATGGAAACTGGTGCTGCAAATATTTTACGTATTATAATTCTAGTCACGAACCTTTTAAAATGGATTATTCTATTGGAATAATATACGAGCAGTACAAAGTAATCAATTATCTGGGTACAAATGATTTTGTAAAATAAATTATTCAAAATTAAATCTTTTTTATTATTCTGGATAATTCTGTACCTCGAAGAGCACATTAAATCGTCGGTCTCAGATGTCAAACATATATAAATAGATGTTTGATATTTTATAAAATAGGTGTGATAAACATTTTAATAATAGTGTATAATATAATAAAAATAAATAGTGTGTGTAATAGTGAAACTGGTAGAGAATCCTTATGGCATTAAGTCCGCCAATGTACATCGTGCATAAAGAATAAATAAATAAATAAATACGTTTATGGCACTCGTTCCGGGAAGTTGGATACAACTAGTCTAACTGTAATATTTCGTTAGCCAACGAGTAGTGGAGGTCATATAACAGTCGCTTCACGAGGAAATATCGATGCCAGGTTTCCGTCAGAGTAGAATTTGGACCACCCCATCTCTTCCCATGCAGTGTCGTTCAAGGTGACTAAGGGATAGGGCTGTTTCATATCAGACAGATATATACAGCCCAGATTCAGCCCCAGATACATGGCTCGAGTCAACAATAGTGCTCGGAAGACAGCAATAGGCTCACCCCCTATTACGTGGGACTGAATACAATGATTGGTGAAATGTACGTGTTAATTCACCTGTGTCTAGCCCTCCGGGGAATAAGGCGTGATTATGTGTGCGTGAGCTGCAACGCAGTTAAACTGAAAAATTGCGCCCCGATTCCAAGATGAAGATAATCAAGTGTAATGATGTCTATTCTGAGAAATCTCTGTGCTTACAAGGTCGGCAGCGCGAGTGTGGCTTCTCTGGTGTTACACACGTCCATAGGCCACGGTAACCACTTTCCATCAGGTGAGCCGTGCGCTTGTCTGGCACCTAAGTTGTATTAAAAAAAATCTAATCAGATATTTCCAGTTCCCTTTATTCTGTATTACGGTATTGTTTCAAGAAAGTAATTAACGAAGCTTTGATTTGTTTGATGTCGTTTGCAATTGAAATATCAATTCGTTTTCCGTTGCTAGTTCATACACTTTGTAAAGATTCCTTACTAAAAATAAAGAGAGAAACTCGTTTATTCAGAACACGTACAGAAAGTCACAAATTATAACTAACCTATGCCCGCAGTTCCGGGACCTAAAGCCGGGATCTATCCTCGCTATTATTTGCAGCATATATTTTATTTTCGGTCGTGTTGCTATACATTTGTGCTACTATTTCATTTTCATCTAAGAAAATTATGAGAGGCCTATGTCCAGCAGTGGATGCGGTGGGCTAATTGTATTGACTTGACATCTAAGCGTCAATCTCGAATGCATCTAAAGCACGCACTTTGTTGCGTAGGGCTTATTTTATAGTCAGGTATTTCTAGCCAACAACAGTCCGACTGGGGAAGTACCTCCGCCTTACAAAAAATCACGGCCATAATAACCTCGTATTGTGTTCCGGCGATGAGTAGGATAGCCAGAGCTCACTGAGTTTTGAGAGTTTTTGTGATGTGCGGTAGAGCAAAGACTTATCCTACTTTGTCTTCTACACTGATGGCACAGAAACTCTCTGTGCTTATAGGGTCACACGCATCGATAGGACACGGTAACTACTTTCTATCAGGTGGGCTGTGTGCTTGTTTGCCAGCTAAGTGGTATAAAAAATAAAATTTAAAACTACCTTAAAGGCTGACGAAATGTGGATGCTAGCACCTCTGCCAACCCCTTCGGGGATATAGGCGTGAGTTTATGTCATGTCTTAAAGTTTAAACTTTAGTTTTATAGTTTTCAGGAACCTGATTCGTACTCAACTGAAATATTGATATTTTATTTTTTTTATTTTATTTTATTTTCTACACAACACAGATTACAATTGTGATTATCATGAAATTAAGATTATACAATCAAAGTCTGAATTGCAATCCAAAAACTTGTGCAAATAGAAAAACTAAGAAGAATTAATTAACACTAAGTACTTAATAACTATTCAAAGTAATATATACACATATTTATAGCAATTTAGTTAGTAACATAGTTGGGCTTGGGTGTGGAATAGAGGACACTCTTGAGTGAATTAACATAGGTTGCGATTTTAGCGAATATATCTAGTTCTGAGTTATTTTTGGCCATATCATTATACTGACGGGCCATTCTGACCAGGGGGTTATAGAAAGATATGTTGTTTTTATAAACCTGTAAGGCAAAAAGATTTGTATGATTAGATCTGCGTGCGCTGTGTCTGGTGTTGAAAGTTATTTGGGAGAGCAAGTAAGGGGTATCCAGTTTCGAGTGAATTATTTTATAAAGATGAACTGAATCAAGATATATGCGACGGGTTTCCAACTTAACCGCGGTAGCCTAGTGGTATGGGTAATGGACTGCTGAGACGAGGTCTCGGGTTCGATCCCAGGTTTTACCATGGCACACACCAATGACTTTTCTATGCTTTTCGCAGTTATGTGTGTATTTATCGCAGGTTTTAAGTGCCCGGTTAATGGCAATAGGCTCGCCACCTATTACATTGGGACCTAAACATAAACTGGCGAAATGTGGGTGCTAGCACCTCTGCCTACCTCTTCGGGGATATAGGCGTGAGTTTATGTTATGTTATGTTCCAACTTTTGAACATTATATTTTATGAGCCTGCTTTCGTAATTAAGATTTGTGCGACCTAACTGTTGACGGTAGCATAATATTCGTAAGCATTTACTTTGAACGCCTTCAATTGCATCTATATGCACCCTGTAGTATGGTGACCATATTGGACTGCCAAACTCCAAAACGCTTCTAACAAGTGCATAAAATAAAAACAGTAGTGTTTCTGGTTTTTTGAAGGCTTTCGTAGTTCTGAACACAAAACCAAGGAGTTGATAGGCTTTCATTGTTATGTATTTGTAATGTGCTCGAAATGAAAGCTTGCTGTCGAATATTATTCCCAAATCTCTAGCTGTATCGGTCTTACCCAAAATCTGTCCGTCAATCGAGTAGTTATTATTGATAACGAAATGTTTGTTACTGAAAGTTATGACAAAGCATTTGCTGATGTTCAGATACATGCGATTGACCCTACACCAGCTTGAAATGGTATGTAAATCTTTTTGTAACACATTGCAGTCATTAGAGCTGTAGATGGTGTTGAATATTTTTGAATCATCAGCATAAAGCAAACATTCACATGAGAGACACTCGATAAGGTCGTTAATGAAAATAATGAACAAAAGGGGCCCCAAATGGGACCCTTGGGGTACCCCGGAAGTCACTATAGTTGGAGATGAAAAAAAGCCCTTTATAGCGACCAACTGACTCCTTTTACCGAGATACGAGGTTAACCAGCGATGTAAGCTACTATGGATGCCATAAGAAGCGAGTTTCATGCAGAGAATTTTGTGATTGACTCTATCGAACGCCTTTGCAAAGTCCGTATAGATACAGTCAACCTGCCCGCCTTTGGCAAAACTTTTGCAAAGGTAATCCTTATATATTAAAAGGTTTGAAACTGTGGATCGGCCTCTGACAAAACCATGTTGCTTATCAGAGATAAAAGGCTTAAGATGGTTGTAAAGAAGATCGTAAGTCAAAGACTCAAACAGCTTACCCAGACAAGACAATATGCTGATAGGCCTATAATTTTCACAACGGGACTTATCTCCATTCTTGAAGATAGGTATTATATGGGCTGTTTTCCATAGCCTAGGAAAGACTCCACAAGATAGTGATTTATTAAATATGATATATAGCGGAATGCTCAGTTCTTTACCACATTGTTTTATAAATGATGGAGGGAGCTGATCCGGCCCTGCGCCCTTACCAGAATCAAGCTGTTTAATCTTGGTAAGTACTTCACTTTCAGATATAAAAATATGTGTGAGTGAGTTGGATGTTCTATTTTCAACTAATTGCTGAATGGTATCAGATGGCACTGATGAAGATTTTGTACTATTCAAATCGCTAGTGTCAAAAACCGATCCGAAGTAGGTAGAAAACATCTCACAAATCTCAGGACCATTAATGAAGGAACAGTCACCATAGTACATTACATTTTGCATTGAAACATAACCTTTTCGGTTATTCACATAGGTCCAGAACTGTTTAATATTCTTACTCATGGACTCTTCAATTGAGGCAATATATTCCTTGTAACATTTATCAGCCATTCGTTTGAATCTATCGCGTAATAAAGAAAAGGTGTCATAATCGCGTGGATTACGAAATTTTTTGAAAAGTGTATGGAATTTATTTTTTTCTATATTACACCTTATTAGGGGTTTGCTAGAGAGTGGTGTATACTTTCTAATAATATCAAAAAGTTTTTCATAAAAAACGTTAAGGCATGAATCAACATCGGAGATCGATAAGGTATTATACCAATCTATACCACACAATTCACTACTTATTGCTTCATAATTACACTTTGTGAAATTCAGTCTTTTATTATTATTATTATTCAATTTCTTTGTTGGTTTAAGCGATACAGGAAATTCAAACTTTAAAGCAGGGTGATGCCCGTCTTTTGAAGTCATAGGATCAGCCTCAACAATTTTGAGATTTTCAACAGAAGACAATATTAAATCAAGTATACGATTTTTGGCATTGGTAATTTTATTACATTGATATAACCGACAGAGTGGGACAAATTCCTGTAAGAGCACAGTTTTATTACTATAAGGGGTATGTGATGGCTCGCCATCACCACAGGTGGTAGTTGTAAACTCATGATTGTTGAAATCACCTATAATCAGACAACTTTCTTCGAAGCAGTTGTTTAATAATACTACTTGACAGTTTGAATAAAATGTTTCTAACTTGGAAGAAGTCAAATCAGGCGGCAGATAACAGACACATATATTTAAATTAGGTGAATTATTGTTTTCCGGTATAATGGAAACCCAGATATCCTCCACACCACTATCCCAAGATGCCCGGCGAATAACATTAAAAGTTTTTTTAATAGCGACAAGGACACCTCCACCCTCGGTTTTTAATGAGTTACTATCAATGCGATTACGTCTAAAAACATTGTAACGTGAATCTACACATTCTCCATCATAAACGCCTTTATTCAAATTAGTTTCCGTTAGACATACTACATCATAATCAGAGTTCAACAAGTTTAGATAAAACTGTGTTAGTTTAGAACGAATTCTATTGACATTTTGATAGAAAACACTAATCATCAGCAAAGCTCACAAAATCCTACAACTATATCAAATTAACAAAGAGAGGAAAATTAAAAAAGTAAAAAATGTACAGCTAAGCAAGTTTGGTTAAACAAGTGACATCCTTAACATGTATGGCATGACTTTGCTCATCTTTCCGAATATATATTTGTCCAAAACGCACCCATACAAACTTAAAACTATTTTCTCTACAGAACTTTCTGGCAGCACTATGCACCTCTTTAACTTCTGGAGACAGATGTTCGGCGACATAGATTCTGCGAGTCTCCCCCTTAAAACCAATATGAGTTGTGGCAAGTCTTTCCTGAGCGTGAGCCTTATTGAAACGAGTAACTGCTGATATTATAAGATCACGGTGTCGCTGCGAAGACAGGGTGACGAGTATGTTTCGAGGTCTGTTTGATGATGTATCCATTTTGGCAACACGGCGGCACGACCTCACATCGCCATCAGATATGTTCACTTTAAGGCACTCACATAGTTTATTGACTAGACTCATTAGGTTCTCACTTTTGGTTTCAGGAACTTGATGAATTTCAAGATTTAAATCTCGTGACATCTTCTCAATAGTTGAAACCTTAGACTGGAGCTTTGCTAGTGACGATTGGGATTTTAGGACATTAGATTGTAGTTCTCTGATTTGAGCTTCCTTTTCCTTTAACTCCAATCTTATGTCCTTTTGTTCAGCAGACAAGTAATCAGTGGTTGATGTAAACTCGCTTTTCAATTTCTCAAACGCTCGGTTCACATGCACGGTCACTATTCTATCAATATCCTTGTTAAGTGCCGATCTAAGATTTGCCATAATTGGGGAATCGGGTGCAAGCTTTAGGTCGAAAAGCTTACCAATACTTTCCATCGAAACGGATTCATGCACCAAGCCAGGACTTGCCGCAGAGGTGGCAGAGGTTTCTACTCCTTGTATCAACGTTTCGCCAAATGAAACGTTCATAGACTCGTCCCACGACATTGTCTGTCGGCGGCGTTGGCGGCAGGGTGTGTCATCGTTGTTTACTCTTCTAGTGATGTTTTGACAATACGGACAACATATTGACTTTAATTCTGCCTTGGGATATATTTAAGCATTCAAAGCAGTACTCAGATTTACAAGTGTTGCATAATAAGAACATTGTATCCTTAAGCTTTGATTTACAGCCATGGCAAATAATTTTAGATGAAGCAAAATAGCTAAAGAGTAGGTATACCAAAACAACGTAACAACTGGCACTGGTTGAAATTTGAACCACAATTAACAAGTATCCCTCTGCCCAGCTGTTATCAGTCGATTCTTCTATTTTGTGTCAGTGGAATATTATTATGTAAACACACCCAGCCTTCGATTCCTAAGCGCCAATGAGTGTATTCAAACTTGCAAGTCACAACCGCAGATTCTAAGATAATATGGCTGAGCCGCGAGAAGAACGTCGTAAGCGCCGTGCATTAAGCGTTACTTACGCGTTTTCGTAAAACACTTGCGGTGGCCGCTATATGAGGGTAACTTACTTGTTAAAAGTTTTTAGTCCATAGGAATAATCATCAATAAACATCACCAATCACTTCATCAATTGTCCAAAACTCGAATAATATATATTACGCTTATGTAATTGTCCAAAAACTGATTACAACACTAATTTTCACACGAAATATAAATAAAAACTTGGGAACAAAATAACTTAGGTGTTAACTGTGCGATTCGCATATGATTTACGATATGATACCTAAAACCAAACTCGTTTGTGATAATAAATAATAGGCATAGTAATTGACAATGGCTTCCATTTTATTTATACCACTTAGGTGGTAGATAAGCATACGGTCCACTTGATGGGAAATGGTTACCGTGACCTATAGACGTGTTCAACACCAGGTGCGTCTTACCCATGCTGCTGACTAGACCTATTGCCAGAACAAAAAAAATATTACCATTATTGGGTAAAAATAAACATATATATAGAGCATGCAAGATGCCCACGCTGTCCGTCCCAGAATCACTAAACTATAAAAATACCATTCCAAGTTCCTACTTCTACGTTTAACCTTGTCTGTCGAGGGTCAAAATAAGAATGCTGATTTTTTTTTTTTTTTAATCCTTTAGGTAAATCGGATAGTGTGATTCGAAACACACTATGCAAAATTCTAAATGTGGATATGAACGACCGAGTCTGGCTTCAGGCATCCATGCCTGTGCGTCTAGGCGGGCTCGGCGTTCGCAAAATTACTGACGTAAGTCTGCCAGCATTTTTATCTTCGGTGCATGGCACGGATGAATTAGTTAAAAAAATCTTAACCCCTAGCCTAACTAATTCAGAAGTGCCAGGCATGGCCGAAGCTTTTAATGCTTGGAAAATGTTTTGCCCAAACGCTGATTTGCCAGCCAACCCAGCTTCCCAGAGACAATGGGACGTGCCGCTCTGCAACATGGTAAGAAAACATCTAATTTCTAGTTCTACCAATGTTGCGGAGCGTGCTCGCCTTTTGGCTGTGGGGGAATGGGAATCCGGTGTTTGGCTTCAGGCCCTACCGTCGCCTAACATTGGTACCATGTTGGACGATAACACCTTCCGTATCGCTGCTTGCCTTCGTTTAGGTGCTCCTTGCGTTTCCGCATCGATGTCGCTGTGGGGAAGAAGTTGGTAGCCTTGGACATCATGGTCTGCAGGATTATTTAGATATATATTCTTTTTTATATATATTTTTATTTCTATAATTTCCGTGTATATTATGTAAATAGTCAAAAATTATAAAAATTTCAAACGTGAAAAAAAAAAAAAAAGAATGCTGATAGACCGATTTAATAAGTAAAATACCATTAACAAATGAATTTATAGGTGAATATCAACATTGTTTTTAATCATTTACATAGTCATAATAATAAATATGTCACAGATGTAGTCATCAAATTAAATAATAAAGTAAAAAACTTCAACTCTTTCATTTACTTCAACTTTAGTTTCCTAAAACCCTCTTCTCAAAGACCATTACATACGATAGAGTAAAATTTGGGCCAACCCATCTCTCCCCATGCGGTGTCGTACAAGGCGACAAAGGCATAGGACTGTTTAACATTAGACAGATATATACAGTCCAGACTCAGCTTCAGATGCATGGTTCAAGTCAAAAATAAAGCCCGGAATACGGCGATAGGCTCACCCCTTATTGCGTTGGACCGAAAACAATTACACAGCCTCCGTGGCATGGCGGTAGTGAACGCGACCGCTACGCAGGAGGAGCGGGTTTGATCCCCGCTCAGTGAAAATATTGGTATGCATGAATATGGGTATTTGCATTGGTATGGATGTTTCTATGTATAATATGTATGTATTTAAAACAAAAAAAAGTATTTAAGTATTTTTATCCGTATTCTAGATTCCATAACCCAAGATAGTTAAGCTATGCTTACCATAGGTCAAGATAGCGTTGTGTAGAATGTTGTGGAATATTTATTTATTTAAAAATTATTTTTGCAATGTTAATTCATCTCTGTATAACCCTTATATATTCGAGATAGAACTATCTGCACACCCGATGGCGTAATTATGTACATTAAGAAGTACATTAACGCCATAATTCTCAATTCCCTATAATACAAGAGCTTAGTAATAACTCAGACGGACAGTATCTCAGCATTAGCCCTGTCTAGTCGGTACTCGCCGCCCACCTGCGTCCTGCGTCTAGTAACTAATAGCACTCTATCGACGGTTACGTTAGGTCGACGACACCTTCGGGAATCGCATACCTTTGTGATGTGAAGTTATTACTTCACTATGAGATTATAACTGTTTGAAGTTAATGTGCTGTGGAATAACGCTTGGGAGTACTGAATTAATCTAAACTCAGTTTGAATGTTAATAATTGGGTTCGAGCTGGTTTAAATTGGTAATGCAATTGTAGTTTTATTTGATAAAGCAGACGCCTGCGGCTTTGTCTGCGTGAAAATGTTTTACGCTTCCCGATGCTCGCGGGAAAAATTCCCGAGATTGCCTATATCTTGTTACTTCAGCTATCCGCCAGTGAAAGTCCCCTTAAAATCGGTCTAGCCGTTCCAGAAATTAGATTAGACATATAGAGAGACAGACAAAACTTGTAAAAAAACATATTTGTAAGCGGTTATTTCAATATTACAAACAGACAGTCCAATTTTATTTATATGTTTAGACTAGCTGATGCCTACGGCTTCGTCCCACATGGATATCGGAACAAAACATAGCCTATGTCCTTTTTCAAGGACTAATCTACCCCTATACCAAATTTCATTAAAATCGGTTCATCTAATATTAATAATAATAATAATACTCTTTATTGCACACCAAACATAGGACACATACAATGGATACATACATTCTAGTTAGTTGTACAACGGGCGGTCTTATCGCAATCTGCGATCTCTTCCACTCAACCAGTGTATGGACTATGCTGCCAGTAATCAGGGTAGTTTGCGGTGTACACTAAATTATAACAAATTAACATTTGTATCTAGTAATTTATAGCATTTAAAGAACAGAAGTGAAGAAGAATAAGAGATTATATTATTTAATGAAATAAATACCTACCTATATATACAGATACATAAATACATACATAAAATATATACCATATATAAACATACATATACCATAGTTACATATATACATACGAATGTTAAATATAAATAAATAATAATATTCTGCAACATTCTACACAACGTTATCTAGACCCATGGTAAGCATAGTGTAACTAGCTTGTGTTATGGAATCTAGAATACGGATAAACATAATTAAATACTTTTTTTTTGTAAATACGTACATATTATACATAGAAACACCCAGACCAATGCAAATACCCATATTCATGCATACAAATATTTGCACTGAGCGGGGATCGAACCCGAAATATATACCATATAAGTGAATTACACACAAATAAACACCAATTACATAATATACAGCTACTAGAAGTAAAAAAGTTTTTTTTTTATTTTTTTATATAGGACACGTCAATTGGACTTCGCCTTGCCTGATGGTAAGCTGAAGGCAAAGTCCCAGAAAAGAGGGTCACCATTACTTACACATACCGTGTGACAATGGTGACACTCAGCTTGACGGCCTTATCATATGCTTTTTCACGCCCCGCTTAAAGGACCCAGCACTGTAGGAAGAAGGAAACACGTGAGCTGCAACCTGTCGAGAGCATCTAGTAAGTACTTTGCTGAACCATCCCAGAGATGCGAGCAGTACTCCACACAGGAGCGAATTTGTGTCTTGTATAAAAGACACCGCTGCTCCGGCGTGAAAAATCGTCTCACTCTGTTCAGGACTCCGAGTTTTCGTGAGGCTGTTTTGATGATGCTTTCGATGTAGTTTTTGTTATTCAGGTTGCAGCGAACATCCATACCTAGGATATTGAGATTGTCCTGCAGTGGCAGTGGCGTGCTCTGAAGAGTGGGGAGGGGAAGGAAAGAAGATACTTTTGCTGTAAACGCACATGCCTGCGTCTTCTTGGCATTGAACTCAACCAGGTTCTCAGAGCCCCATTGAGAAATGTGATTCAGGATCCCGTCAAGCTCAGTGACAAGAAGCTGCCTTTTCTCTGCGATATCTGACTGCTTGGCCGCAGGATGTCCATGATAACTCCCATGTAAAGTGCTATCGTCTGCATAACAATGAACATTGCCGGTAGACAGCATGTCGTTGATATGCAGAAGAAAGAGAGTGGGTGATAAGACGGACCCCTGGGGCACGCCAGCATTAACCTGCAGAAACTCCGAAGCTCGTCCGTCACAAAGGACGCGAATACGGCGCCCCTGCAGGAAGCTAGCAACCCAGTTGCACAGCCTAGAAGGCAGACCAAAGGCAGGTAGCTTGGAAAGAAGCGATTTGTGCCAGACTCTATCGAAAGCTTTGGCGATGTCAAGACTAATTGCCAGTGACTCGCCGTGCTTGTCCATAGCCTCACCCCAAAGATGGGTAACGTATGCTAGAAGATCACCCGTTGACCGTTTCGGTCTGAAGCCATATTGCTGGTCATTAATTAAGGAGTGATCCTCTAGGTGCCGCATGAGCTGTTTGTTAATTATGTGCTCGAACACTTTGCACAGCACTGAGGTGACGGCTATGGGTCGATAGTTGGCTGGCTCCGAGCGATCCCCCTTCTTGGGAATCGGCTGAACATTCGCCTCTTTCCAAGGCAAAGGCACTGTACCCGAACTGTAGGATAGCCGATACAGGCGCGTAAGCATTGGAGACAACTCCGCTGCACATTTTTTCAAAACTACCGCTGGAATACCATCCGGACCACTGGCTTTCCGGACATCGAGTGATTGCAGCACTGCACGGACATCGCGTTGCCTGATATGGATATCAGGGTTTTGGGATGTACTGACGTAATTCTATGAACGTTAAAGGAAGAAAGAAACAGAATACTTTTTTCCGTCTAGTCTCGAGAGGAACAAGTAAGCGGTAGCTTGGTGGTTAAGGAGTCGGCCTTACGATCGAGAGATAGCGGGTTCGAATCCTGACTATTACACTACCGATGTGAACCCACTCCTAACTAACTAAAAAAGAGGGAATATTAGTATTTTTTTATATAGGACACGTCAATTAGACTTCGCCTTGCCTGATGGTAACCTGAAGGCGAAGTCTCAGAAAAGAGGGTCATCATTACTTACACATACCATGTGACAATGGTGCCACTCAGCTTGAAAGCCTCATCATACGCTTTTTCTGGCCCCGTTTAAAGGGCCCGGAACTGTAGGAAGTAGGAAACATTTGAACTGGTTATGAATTCCAGGCCTTAATGGTGCGACGAAGGAAAGAGTCACCGAACCGCTTGATTTTTGGTGCTAATACTCCTTTCATAAAAAAGATACTTGCGCCAGAGTCTCGTCAGTAATCAACAATCGCACAGGTGAGCAGATAAGGTTGACTTCATCCCTGAAGATCTTGAGAAGATCCGTTGTCCGTCCGTCCGTCCGTCCGTCCGTTAACCCAGACACAAGTAAGTACACATTTGTCGAGGTCATATAGCAGTCACTTCACGAAAAACGTCGGAGTTCAGCCAAAGACGCAGTTAAACTAGAAAAACGGAACCCTGGCCTTGGAAATGAAAGCTTCGGATGCGAACGCAAAAGTGAAGAAGAAGACAAGTAGGTATATAGGGCCAAAGAAATAAGTATACATATTTACAAAAACCTTCACTTGTAAAGGTGTATACGTGTTTATTTGGCCATGTGTACAGGTTACGTGCAATGGATACTTAGAACTTAGACTATATATAAACTCTATACCTAGACGCAGCAAGTATCATTTCAATGCTGCGTTAAAAATGACTACTACTTCGGTAAAAGTTGACAATACAGACATCCATATCTACACATTAACAGTTCAAAGAACAATATTGACATAAGCTTACTCACGCCAATTTTGTGATGCAATTTGTCGCTATTTCTATAAAGTGAACGGTCTAAGAATTCGTATAGTGATTAAGATAGAAAAAATTTAATCGGTCCATGCGAGACTTGAACCCATGATCTTCCCCTTACAGGGAGCATTGCTCAATTGGGATAATTTTTTTCTATATTAATCAATTTGAATCTTTCAATCACCTAACTTTAAAATTTCATTTGTTCTAACATAACATAACATAAACTCACGCCTATATCCCTGAAGAGGTAGGCAGAGTTGCTAGCACCTACATTTTGCCAGTTTATGTCCCAATGTAATAGGTGGCGAGCCTATTGCCATTACCCGGGCACTTAAAAACCTGCGATAAATACACACATAACTTCGAAAAGCATCGAAAAGTCATTAGTGTGTGCCATGGTAAAACCTGGGTTGAACCTGAGACCTCGTCTTAGCAGTCCATTACCCATACCACTAGGCTACCGCATTACTTGTTCTAACCAATGCTTTAAAATTTATTTCAATACGTATATCCTTACACTAAGCATTTGACTTCGATTATATTTTTTTCCCGCTCTGAAGATATTCTTCTCCTGCAATTTCATTTAATCTCCCCGATTAATATGTAAAGCCTCGGTCACACGATCGACCTTTCTATCGGAGTACGTAATCAAAGCTCTTAATCCATTCTAAGCCAGTCCGTTCTCGCCGCTATTTCATTTGTGCATAGAAAATGTCCCTGAGTATATTACTCCTAGAGCTTTGCTGCACAATACTCTTATTAAAATTGCCCGTGGAGTTATGTTTATAGCTGTAAGTTGTAATGAAATTGTTTACTGTGAGTTTACCTTTATTACTAAAGTAACATTTTACAATAAAAGTTGTCACGTGAAAGAGGAAATAAGTATGAATGTGATGTTATGAATGAATGAAGGTGATCTTGCAACAGAACTGTTGTGCTATAGAAATAGTATGAAATAAGATAAATTAGTAAAAAATTAAAAAATATTCAAAATTCAATTTCGATTTAATCTTAAATTTACAATTGTCAAAAACGACCACGATTTGTATACGGACAAGACATATTTGTAAAATAGTTTTAAAGTTATTTTTATTTCAATGGAAAGAGGGCCTATTCTGGTTTTTTTCTAAATTTGGTATTTTCCTGTAATATAAATAATTAAACTAAGCTTATTAAATTAAGAATGGTGAAAGATTCAGCGTGCATGGTTTGAGTCAACAATAATAGTGCCCGGAAAACGGCAATAGCCTGACCCCCTATTACTTGGGACCGAATTCAATGATTGGTGAAATGTGGGTGTTAATTCACCTCTAACGCTCTGGGGATAAAGGCGTGATTACATGCATGTAAAAGAACTGTAACTGTACGGTTCTTACTTTATCGTTTTTATTTATTTCATCTCATCAATCCACCCAACCTATAATAGTAAATGATTTGACTATTGAATATTATGACGTCACAATATTTTATTTTACACCAGTTTCCTTCTAACTTACCGTTTTGACGTTTAGTAAAAACTAATTTGACTAGTCAGTTAAATACCCAAATAAACCTCGATCTGAAGTTAAAGGAGATCACGATGTCAATGTTCTTTCTTCAAAATTGTGTTGTGAAAAAGCCGTTTTTGACATTTAATTTGATTTTGACAAATTGCGACTAAATTTGGAATGAATATTTATTAGCCTAGATTAAAATATGTATAATTATTCAATTACATAATTGTATAATTATACATATTTATACATGTATATAAGTAAGTAGGTGTAGAATATAACTATTTAATTAAACGCCAACAACTCCCAAACACTCCAACCAACATACATTTCCATCCAAAGGTTGCCTGGAAGAAATTGTGTACAGCGATAAGGCCACCCTTTGTACTGCTCTTTTCGTCTCAATTTCTGTAACATGAATATTGTAATTGGCGTACAATAAAGAATATAATAAATAAAAATAAAGAAATAAAAGAAACTTAAAACATACTACATTCCAGTAATCATTTTGCTCGTACAACTAGATTGAACTATGTAACATGTCCTAGAATATCTGTCACTCGTTCTTCATGCGTCCCAACAATATTTCTTAAAACATACGTGATCAGACTACAAGCATACATCTTCATCAAATTATCCCTGAAAGATTCGCCTTAACAAGTATGTCATGACAAAGTCAATTTGTTACATAAACCTATCTTGTGTCCCCTATAGAACACATCACTTAAGTCTTACTACACTTGTCCCGTGAGAGGTTAAAACAAAATAGAACAACATAAGTGACACGCCTCCTGTTTGAACATGGAATACTTGTCAAGCTGTCATAACTTAGTTCTTACTTGACTTGTACAAGTTGTTAAGTGGAGTGTTTTATTTTGTTGCTTTTATAACTTGATGCTTGAGTTTGACTTCAGATAAGCCGTTTATTTTTTATACAATTTTGTTACTAGCTATCTAAACAAATCTTGGCAGTGGAATGTTATAGACTTTCTAATCCCTACGCAATATGTAGGTACTCGATTGTATTGTTTTGTCTGATTGTATGTTAAGTTAATAACTGAATGTCGACGATAATGATGCCCAGAAAAACTCAAATGAGTTTATGTGGCATCACTAAGTAAACGAAATATGTAAATACTGTAATTGTTTATAATAATAAATATAATAATAAATAATTAAAAATACACATATTGATAACTCATTTGTACTTTTCCACATTACTTTATTGCTTATTACACCTGACCGGTTTCGCCTTACGGCATCCTCAAAGGTTTATAATGACATTTAAGAACATTCCTATTAGAAACATTGCGATACTCAAACATATTACACATGTGGATAGTTGTAAAATTATGTATACCAGTATAAATTTATTCCCCAAAATATAGGCAAATAATATACATGTGGTCCTAAATATATTTAGAATTTATGAATTATTACTATTATGTATTTAATTTATAATGTCAATTAAAAAATTATATAAAATTATAAGAAATACTTATAAATGTTGAAATACTAATATCATTGAAAATTAAATAATGTCAAATGTGAATAATGTCAGATGAAAATTAACAATGTCAAATGTGAATAATTTCAGATGAAAATTAACCATGTCAAATATTATGTCAAATTATACCAAATTAAGAGATTAAACCAAATAAATAGTTATGCAGATGTCATCATTATTGCAATAGAGGTGATGTGCTTAAATCTAATTGCTGATTTAATATATTATTTCTGTTTGTATTTAGTACTCTATTTATTTCGAGGGTTTCCATAGCATTCATTTTTCTGCCTTTGTCGCACAGTCGCAGTGCTTTAAAGTTGACTTTAGAGTCGAAGGAGTAGTTTTCATTAAGGAGGTGTTCTGCAAAATTTGAATCCGTTTTTTTAAGTCGCCAGCTTCTAACATGTTCAGCGACCCTAGTTGCAAAAGATCGTCCTGTTTGGCCAATATATTTTTTATTACAGGTGGAACATGTTAATTCATATATACCACTTTTTTGATCAATGGGAGTGACATCTTTATTATTACATATTAACTTTTATATGTTGTGTGTGGTATAAAAAGCAGCTTTGCCTTCGGATAAGAGTCTAGCGCATTTGTAAGAAATATGACCGATGAACGGTATTCGAGCCCATCTCTTCTTGTGTGTCTCCGGGGTCATAGATATACTGCCTTTATATGCAAGGTTTATGACAGCCCAGGATCTTTTGCGTGCCATTATACTGTCTATCAATTGGGATGGAAATCCGTTATTAGTAGCTATTAATTTGATCACTGATAGTTCCTCCTCAAAGTCCGACTGCGACATTGGAATCGACAATAAACGGTGCACCATTGAGTGGAAGGCCGCGTGTTTGTGATTCAATGGGTGTCTAGAGCTTATGTGTATTACATTGTCAGAAAATGTAGGTTTCCTATATATTTTAAATGTATGTCTGTGGTAAGCAACTAGGGTCGCTGAACATGTTAGAAGCTGGAGACTTAAAAAAACGGATTCAAATTTTGCAGAACACCTCCTTAATGAAAACCACTCCTTCGCCTCTAAAGTCAACTTTAAAGCTGACTGTGCGACAAAGGCAGAAAAATGAATGCTATGGAAACCCTCGAAATAAATAGAGTACTAAATACAAACAGAAATAATATATTAAATCAGCAATTAGATTTAAGCTCATCACCTCTATTGCAATAATGATGACATCTACATAACTATTTATTTGGTTTAATCTCTTAATTTGGTATAATTTGACATAATATTTGACATGGTTAATTTTCATCTGAAATTATTCACATTTGACATTGTTAATTTTCATCTGACATTATTCACATTTGACATTATTTAATTTTCAATGATATTAGTATTTCAACATTTATAAGTATTTCTTATAATTTTTATATAATTTTTTTAATTGACATTATAACTTAAATACATAATAGTAATAATTCATAAATTCAAAATATATTTAGGACCACATATATGTTATTTGCCTATATTTTGGGGAAATAATTTATACTGGTATACATAATTTTACAACTACCCACATGTGTAATATGTTTGAGTATCGCAATGTTTCTAATAGGAATGTTCTTAAATGTCATTATAAACCTTTGAGGATGCCGTAAGGCGAAACCGGTCAGGTGTAATAAGCAATAAAGTAATGTGAATAGAATAGAATAGAATAGAATATCTTTATTTGTAGAACATAGGTATACAAAGATTTTACATATTATAGATAATAGGTTCACTATGTTTTGCCACTTGGGCATACAAATTGATTATATTGGTACTTAGCCACAATGTCATAATACAATCATAGTCACAATATTATAGTTTAGAATTAAAATTAAAATGTCACATTATATTGAAGTATCGTTCAAGAATTCGTCAAGCGTATAATAACATTTGTCAATTAACAAAGATTGTAGGGATTTTTTAAATTTACATACAGGCATAGATATCATATCCCTTGGAAGTTTATTATATATTTTTGGTGCTGTACCAAATATACTTTTTCCCATAAGGGCTGTTTTACAGTTTACATTACAGAGCTTTTCAACATATTGTTGACGTATTGGACCTTTCCTAACATCTGATACTCGTTGAAAATGTTTAGTATTGATTTTTACAAACATAGCTGTTTCCATTATATACAATCCTGTTAATGTAAGTAATTTATACTCTTTGAAGTAAGGCACACAACTATCAGTCATTCTCAAACCCCACATGGACCTGATACATCTTTTTTGCATCTTAAAGACAGTTTCCCGGTCGCTTGATTGTCCCCAGAATATGATGCCATATCTTATGATGGATGCCACTAACCCATGGTATGCCATTAAAAGTGATTCTTGATTCACTTTTTTTGAGAGTTGTAAGAGTGCATATGAAGCCTGACTCAATCTCTTGCATAACTTATTTACATGTGGCTTCCAAGTAAGTTGGCTATCAATAATTATGCCCAAGAATTTAGCTTTCGCAGTTTCCTCTATTTTAAAATCATTATATTTCACCTCTGGTGGCGCCAGTAGTAGTAACTCAAATCGTCTTAATTGGTTGGCGCTGAACACACGCTCCCTATACCCATCTCCCTCCCGCACTACCTCTAAGTGAAAGATAGCAATAGTTTCGCCCGCCAATGGTCAGAGTAGCCGCATCGTCACTTCGCACCTTGAACTAATAAACAATGGCCGGCGGCGCTCGCGTCTCTCAGAAATTAATAATGTTTGTTGGATTTTAACCGCTTTCATAGACCTTTACCGATCGGATTGTGCCTCTCGTGTGTCCCTCAAGGGATTTAGTGATGTGGGCGGCAACTCCTGAGCCAGGAAGAGAAGACCGGTGCATCGGCCCAGCCAGCACGTGGCGTAGTAAAGGTTAGTGCATCCTCTCCTAATTTCTCGGGTTGCATTCAATGCCTAAACCACCTCCGCGGCAACCCGATCACCTATCTCGTTTGTTGTGTAAAGTGTCATATGAAACATGTTAGCTTCACCCCCCGCAAAATACAGTCCACTAGCTCAGGTGGCATGAGAATCGCGCCACCACTCTTTTTGGTCCTGATCGAACCGGGTCCTTAGCCGTAGTTCGTAGTTTGTTATTATTCTATTGTGAATAAACGCACCGCACCTAAATACCTAGTTATTTTAGTAGAAAACCCTGCATCTAGGCATTTAGGTTTAGATTTTTTGTTGTCCGTTCGCCGCTGGCTCGCATCGTATTTACCTAATACATACATAGGTTAGGTACGTGGCTATACCTCGCTCGCATTTCTCTTATCGTATCAATCCTTGGTCGTAGTTTCGCATTTGTTATTATTCTATTGAGAATAAACGCACCGCACCTAAATACCTAGTTATTTTAGTAGAAAACCCCGCATCTAGGCATTTAGGTTTAGATCTTAGGTATCCTAGACAACCTAGTGCATAGGCACAGTGTAATACCTAACGCATTTGGCTTTTGTTTTTATTTGTTTCAATCTCTAAGTTGTCCGTTCACCGCTAGCTCGCATCGTATTTACCTAATACGGTAGGTACACAGTTGTACCTCGCTCGCATTTCATTCAAATTCATACGAAAGTATTTTAATTTGAATAGATATTACGCAATACTTAATCCCTGAAATAATAGTTGAACCTAGACAGCGACCATCGCGTAGGTAAGATCTGGCTGTTGCTATGCGCGTTTGTTCAAGCCGGCACTCGCAGTTATAAGTACCTACCTACCTACGGAATATCGCTCGCGCCGCGTCGCTGTTCTATAGGTACCGCTAAGATTAAGTCATTTCATATTTTGTTGTTTACCGCACTTTAGTTTGATATTTAATTGTAAACATGCCCCCAAAGGTTGGTAGTACCGATAGTAAAGTCCAACTGAAACTTTTATACGCTAAAAGAGAAATGATTTACTCTCGTGTACAATCGATTTGTGATAATGCACTTAAAACCTCTGATTTGGCTATTAGAGATTCGTTCTTGTGTTCTATAGAAAACTTGGATAGTTTGCGCGCGGATTTCGAGTCTTTAGTACATGACATCAACGTTTTAGAGTTAAATTTAAATCCCGATTACTCAGTGAGTTATCAGGCCTTGTCGTCGTTTGACGATTTGTATTGTCGTATCAAACGCGTCGCTAGGAGTTTGGAGAAACCGTCTGACCGACCCAATCCCACTCGCGACCGACCTAAGTTGCCACCAATTCAAATACCCGAATTTGATGGTAACATTCGCAATTGGGGATTATTTATAGATAGTTTTGAGAATACAATAGATAAGAACGTTTCGTTGACAGATCACGAAAAATTGCATTATCTCGTTGAAAAATTGACTGGTAAAGCTATAACCGTTTGCGCTGGAATTACGTTTAGTGCCGAAAATTATAATTTAATTTTAAATACTTTGAAAGCTAAGTATGAGGATAAAAGATCGGTAGCTAACGCATATTTGGATCAGATGTTTGACTTGAAATCTATTACGGCATGTAACGATCAAAACTTAGAGAAGTTTCTAGATACTTTCGCATCATCTGTTCGCGCCGTAAAGAACCTAAAGATCGATGACCTCTGCGACTTCTTATTTTTGTATATGGGTTTAAAGAAATTAGATTCCGAAACCATTCGTTTATTTGAGTCGGATCATCGCGGCAATAAAATTCCTAAGTTCGAAGACTTAGAAAGTTTTGTTCGCGAGCATATAAAAATATTGCAACGCTCTTCATCGAAACATGAAGGCGCGAAGAAAGTTGTTAGTTCTGAACGCAAAATAGATGCCTCATCGAGGTCACTGAGGTCAACTCATACTTATGTTAATACCGCACCAGCACATGTACAATCACCTGTTTGCTCTTTGTGTAATACTCATCATTCGCAATTGTACAAGTGTCCGGGTTTCCTAAAATTATCGCCTAGTGATCGTTATAAATTTGTTCGCGCTAATAATTTTTGTTTTAATTGTCTCGGTACTAAACACCTCGTTGTTTTATGTAATAGTAGAAATAGTTGTCGCAAATGTCCAGCGAGACACCACACTTTACTTCATTTTGAAAATAGTAATGCCGCATCCAATGTGAGCACAGTTGGTTCGTCGAGCGGTGGCACACGGCGGCCTGCGCCACAGCCGCAGCCCGCGCTCGCGCGCGCTCCGGCCCGCCCGGTGACCGCTGCGAATGACGTCACCTTGTGTTCGTTGTCCGCTAGTACTGCGCTCACTACTGTTGTCCTCGCGACTGCTCGCGTTATTATTGTCGATGCATTAGGTAAACCGCACATTGTTCGAGCGCTATTAGATGGCGCTTCGCAGAGTAATTTTATTACTCAAGATTGTTGTCAACGTCTTGGTTTCAATGTTAATAAGCGTTCAACCCACTCAGTGGTGAAGGGTTTTGGAGGTTTACAGTCAGCTGTTCATGGCACCGTTAAAACAAGGTTTGGATCTCGTTTTAATAATAATATTTGGTTTGACATGGATTCGCTCGTTACAGATAAAATAACTGAACAGTTGCCTACCGTCCCGGTTGACACGTCTTTATTAACGAAATTTAAAGACTTGCCTTTAGCAGATGAGACTTACGCTGTTCCTGGAGTCGTCGATATATTGATCGGCGCTTCGATTCTCCCGCACCTCCAGTTATCACGTAAGGTTCAAGGGGGACCGACGTACCCCGCTCCGCACGCCCTGGAAACAGTTCTAGGTTTTGTTATAATTGGTTCCGCACCCGCTTCTATAGATAGTTTTAGTCACTCGACTGCTTCGTTCTGTTGCACCGTCGAGCCGCCACTGGAGTCTACCATCCGCAAGTTTTGGGAAATTGAAGAGGTCAATGTCCCACCTATCCTAAGCCCTGATGACAAGATGGCTGAGGAGATTTGTTGTCGCACGACTACTCGTGATGAGCAGGGTCGTTATGTTGTCGCGCTCCCTTTCAAGGGAGATATTTTTTCGCTCGGTGACTCCCGTGTATCCGCTGAAAAACGCTTTCTTTGTTTAGAACGAAAGATGCAGGCGTCTCCAAAGTTGAAGCGGGCCTGTGATGAGGTTGTTAACGAATATTTAGATAAAGGTTGCATTTCACCTGCGCCTGCGGACACTGGCGGGACCCAGCCTTCGTACATTATCCCGCACCACGGAGTTATTAGAGAAGATAAGCTTACTACTAAACTCCGCGTAGTTTTGGATGGCAGTGCTAAGACTAGCACTTCCGTGTCGCTTAATGACATTTTGTATTGTGGTCAAAATCTTTAAGGTAATTTATTTGACATAATTGTAAATTTTCGCATTAATATTAGTAGAATTTTAGCTTTTTCGGACTCAACAGTCGCTTTGTGTTGGGCCCACTCTTCGCCCCATCGTTGGGACACATTCGTCGCTAATAGAGTGGCAAAAATTCAATCTGAATTAGCGCCACATAATCTCTTTCACGTTGCTGGCCCCGACAGCACAGCCGATTGTCTCTCTCGTGGATTGCTTCCTTCGCAAATTTTAGATCACCCGTTATGGTTTAGTGGACCGTCCTGGATTCATGCCGCGTTAGATAAGTGGCCAGTTAGTCAATTCAATCCCACTACGGTTTCCGAACCACCCGAGGAGAAGAAGCACTCGCTTGTTGTGTCGGTCCCGCGTGAAGAGTCCCTTATTTTGTTGTTGGCTAATCGCGTCTCGTCTTGGTCGAGACTGTTGCGTTGTGTTGTTTATGTAGGCCGATTTTTGAGAATTTTATCTACGCGCGGTCATATAACCGCCGCTGATTTAGATAAAGCTGAATTGGTCATACTTCGCGAGTTGCAGAAATGTTATTTTGCTTCTGAATTTAAAAATTTAGAATTTAACAAACCTTGTAGTCGTTCTTTCCGACACTTGAAACCATTTTTGGAAGATGGACTCATTCGAGTAGGTGGTCGTTTGAGAAATTCAAGTTTAGGATTTGAACAAAGGCATCCAGTAGTTCTCCCGCGTAAGGACCACGTATTGGATTTGTTAGTAGATTATCATCATAAGGTGAATTGTCACGCTGGTCCCGATTTGTTAATGTCTATTTTGAGACAGAAATACTGGATAATTTCCGCTCGTAATTTGATTCGCGCTGGAGTGCGCAGATGTGTACCTTGTTTTAGACTCCGCCCGCGTTTTATCGCGCCTGACGCGCGTGTTATACGGGTTAAACCCGCAACCGGATCGTGTCTGCGCCCGGTTGTTCGCCTCTGCCCTCTGCCTGGCCAGCAGTAGGCACGAGTTCAAATCTAGGTTTATATTTTAGTTGTTATTTCCCAAACCTAGATTTAGATTAGACTTTAGATTTGTTCCGCATTTTTCGTTTTGAAGGTAACCCTTCAAGCCGGGGGGAATGGTGGCGCCAGTAGTAGTAACTCAAATCGTCTTAATTGGTTGGCGCTGAACACACGCTCCCTATACCCATCTCCCTCCCGCACTACCTCTAAGTGAAAGATAGCAATAGTTTCGCCCGCCAATGGTCAGAGTAGCCGCATCGTCACTTCGCACCTTGAACTAATAAACAATGGCCGGCGGCGCTCGCGTCTCTCAGAAATTAATAATGTTTGTTGGATTTTAACCGCTTTCATAGACCTTTACCGATCGGATTGTGCCTCTCGTGTGTCCCTCAAGTGATTTAGTGATGTGGGCGGCAAATCCTGAGCCAGGAAGAGAAGACCGGTGCATCGGCCCAGCCAGCACGTGGCGTAGTAAAGGTTAGTGCATCCTCTCCTAATTTCTCGGGTTGCATTCAATGCCTAAACCACCTCCGCGGCAACCCGATCACCTATCTCGTTTGTTGTGTAAAGTGTCATATGAAACATGTTAGCTTCACCCCCCGCAAAATACAGTCCACTAGCTCAGGTGGCATGAGAATCGCGCCACCAACCTCTATATCCGAAATACTACTCCTTTGGTGGAAATGCATTATTGTAGTCTTTTTTAGATTTATTATGAGATTATTATTATTGAGCCAAGTGATAATATTAGATAATGAATTATTTATTTCGTTTTGGTATTCATTGGGATCATTACATTTTATTACTGCTGTGCTGTCATCAGCAAAAAGCACCAAGTTATTATTATTAGTAGCTTTTGGAAGGTCATTAATATATATTAGAAACAATAAAGGTCCCAAAACACTGCCTTGTGGCACACCATATTTGGCCTCTCTTGATTTTGAAAGGTGAATAGATTCTAGATTATTTTTTGGACATATTCTAGATATTTCTGTGTATTGCATTCGATTGGTCAAGTAGGATTCCAAAAGTCTCAGAATATTACCTCTGATTCCATACCCCTGTACTTTATTCAAAAATATTTTATGGTCCACATAGTCAAAAGCTTTGGTCATATCTGTGAAAATAGCACAGACTGGTATTCGTTTATCAACAGGATCCATAATCTGCGATAAGAAATCAAAAATTGCCATATTAATGGTCATGTTTTTCCGGAAACCCTTTTGTTCGTGACAGAACAGATTATACTTGTACCACCCGTATCTATAAACAAGTCATTACTTGTTCTTAAGTAATTTCTCAACTAAGTCATTACTTGTTCTTAAGTAATTTCTTAAGTAAATGTTATTCTATAGACAAATAACGCACAATACTTACTTGAGTAAAGCTACAAGTATTACTCATGCTGTAAGCATCTTTTCCAGCTGGCAATACTACTATCAACGTTTTGTTTCTTTAATAGAATAATGAAAAACAAACAATTTTATCTAATGCATCGCTATTATTTTTAAATTTAATAACACTTTATTTAAAACTGTCATATTTAATACAATATTCGATCCATTGCAATAAGTTTGTAATGCGCTGCATGATTTTGTTTTTGTGATGGTTTATTGTGAAACTAAACGACTGACAGCAAAATAATCCTATTAAAGTGAAAAGTATTATCGAGTGTTCATTACCGTGTAGTAACCTTACTACACCACGGTAATGAACACTCCATGCAAGTTTAAAATGCACCTGCATTTTAAACTTGCATGGATTATACGTCATTCACCTACAGTTAGGCTATACCGGTTCTATTTGTTGTATTGTAATTGTATAATAAACAACAATAAAATGTAGTAACTTAAAACACATAATAAAATTAATATTATCTTTGTGTCTTTGTTACCGTTTATGAAGGTGCATTGTAAACTTGCTTGGATTGTGCGTCACAGTTAGGCCGGTTGTATTTGTTGTAATTGTGCAATAAAGAGCAATAGAAAATAGTAACGTAAAAATTCCTTCCAATGGGTCCAAGATTTTCAAATTTTCACTTTTGGTAAATCTAAACCTTTTTCTAAAGCACTCTTCAGAAAAATCGCAAAATGGGTCCACATCACGCAAGTAAACTCTTGGAATATTTGTTACCATGCTATTCTCAACATCATTCAAAACTTCAGTCACATCATTGTCAATATTATCTACTAGTGTAAATAAACTTTCAATAGCTTCCATTTTTCGTAATTAAATCAGCTAAATTCTTAGCAAAAACAGTTATTTATCACAAAGGCTAACTTCGAAATCACCGATAAATGCTAGCAAAGTAATACTTAAGTAACGGAAATGATGACCTTACTTTGGTCATTTCTAAACTATAGAATCAAAATCGTTACTTTAGTAATTACTTTTACTCAAGTAATTACTTTCACTTGTCTATAGATACGAGTGTAAGTTACAAACGCTCCTTTATTTACTCACAACTCAAACGCCCGTGGCATATTTTGAAACACCATATCTATTACCCCTTAGAGCTCGTAATTTTTATTCTTCGATTAATGTTTGGAAATACGTTTTGTTGATATTTGCGATCACTGCTCCGCTTTCTTAAGTAGCGGCGTAATGATATATAGCCTAAGCCTTTGTCAATAAACGGACTACATACATACAGGTAACGAACATGAGCCAGAAAATTACGGGTAGGCTCAGATTTTTATACCGACTGAAGAACTTTCTACCAACAAGGACCAAAGTTATGTTGGCCCAAAGTTTAATTTTTCCTCTGATAGACTATGGTGATGTGTGCTATTTTGACCTGAATGCAGACCTTCTCGATAAATTAGACCGTCTTCTTAATAACTGCATTCGATTCATCTTCAACCTTCGTAAATACGACCACGTGTGTACATTCCGTTCGCAGCTTAATTGGTTAACCATCCGTCCTCACCGTAAGTTGCGTGCACTTACTACTCTTTACAATATCCTCAACTCTCCCACTATCCCCACTTACTTAACTTCATACTTTCAGCTATTATGTTACAACAATGATAGAAATCTTCGTTCTACTGACAACCGGATCCTCGCATTTCCTTCTCATAGAACTAACTTTTTAGGCTCCTCTTTCTTTGTTGAGACTGTTCGCCTATTGAACGCACTTCCTCTAGAGATCAGAAAGAGCACCAGCCGTAAGTCTAGGGTACGACAATTGATCACCACAGAAATGGCAGAATCATCGTCTCCACGATAATGACATTTCTACTCATATTGATATGGGTATCTATATTTATGTATTATATTTATGTTATATATGTGTATATATTTTATGTACATGTATAACTATTCTGATTTATTTTAAATATGATAAGTAGGTATAAGTACTGTTTATGTTTAAGAACCTATATATAATTAATCTATAGTCCTTATAGAACCAAACGCATCTCATGTTATTATGCGACTACCTCGTACTAGCTCTGCACCACCCTATGGTAGACTGGCAGAGAATGCCTATGACATTAAATCCGCCAATGTACATCGTGCATAAAGTATAAATAAATAAAATCACGCCTGTTTCCCATAGGGGTAGGCAGAGATCACATATCTCCATTTGCTACGATCCTCACATACTCTCGCTTCATTCACTCTCATTACATACTCCATGCATGCTCGTCGGTTTAGAGTACTCCTGACCTGCCTCTTTTCTAAAACGGACCATTCAACACAAAAAAAAAATTTTAATTCCAAAATGTTAATCCTGAGATTAGCGCGTTCAAATAAACAAACTCTTGAGCTTTATAATGTTGGTACGGATTTTTTTTATACCACTTAGATGGCAGACAAGCCCACGGCCCACCTGATGGAAAGTGGTTACCGTGGCCTATGAGCGTGTGTAACACCAGAGAAGCCACACACGCGCTGCCGACCCTGTAAGCACAGAGTCTCTGTGCCGTCAGTGTAGAAGACAAAGCAGGACAAGCCTTTAGTCATCCCACTGACAGCACAAATTCTCCAGTGAGCTCTGGCTACCCTACTCACCGCTGGGAACACAACACGAAGTTATTATAACCGCGGTATTCTGTAGGAAGGAGGTACTTCCCCAGACGGACTGCTCAATTGGGCGGAAATACCGCCGTATCCTACCTCCTTATAATATAATATGAGTGGGCTTGTAGTGTAGACACACCTATTCGTTAAATGTTAACTGGCCGACCCTTAATCAGTCACATTGTAAGTAATAAATGTAATAATTATTATAACACTATAATGGCTTCATTTTGGTTATGCGTAATTATTTAATTTCATGTGCTTGACTCACGCGACTGTTTCACATTAACTACAGTCAATCTGTGTACTGGGTTGTCTACTTTTTCAAGGTCGCTTATTATTATTTTTTATAAAGTTTTAATATGACTCCTGAAATTTTCTTTCTTTCAAGTTGAATAATAAATCGAATATTTCAGATCCCCTCATATAAAAATAGCCAGTGAAAATATCAAGGAATTTCCAAAGCATCGACTCAAATTAGCTTAATCCATTTCTTCTCATTCAAATTAGAAGGTATATAACCTAAGTAGGGAAATATATCTGGGAAGTGAAACTATATTGTTTGTTTAGTATTGTCTTCTGCGCAGTGCCTAGGATCGCCAAACCTCCTAGAAATTAAAAGAAAGAAAAGGGGCATAATCAAAATAGTCTAACCACATTTCTGTTATTCTGTCCTATAATATTATCTAATTGTGGTAAATAGTGGTGATTTTAGTTATTTGATGGAATCGTTGGTTCATCTCTTTGAGTCCCTTGGGTATACTTTCCTACTCTTTCCTTTAATTTGACTTATCTTAATTTTTGTGCGAGCAACTGCAGCTGACACAAGTCTGAACAGAAGCTGGAAGAGTCAGAAGATGTGCCAGATAGCAGGTAAGATTGGTTTTGATCCTGAAGACCTTTTTAGCCCCTATATATACTCAATCATCTAAAATGTTATTTTCTTTAAACAATAGATATATGGCCACATAAACTTATTTTACGAAGAATTTCATACAATTTTCTGTCAAATTAGAACGTGAAATACTGTATATTTTTTATACATTTTTCATACAATAAATATTCATTACATGCACATCAAATGTACGAAACGACCAATGTTCACTTTTAGTTGTCATAATAAGTGACGTTTGTAGCTTTGTGTGTGGTATAAAAATATTATTCCAAACGACAATCTCATTTGAGTTGATTCCTTGACAAGGGTACTGTTAAAAGATGAAAAGATAGCGTGGTGTATTGGAATATTGAGAACCGTTACTTTATACAAAACTATTCAGATTCTAAACGAGTAGCATAATCATCATCATTCTCTATGTATTTTTCCCAACTTTGTTGGGGTTGGCTTCCAGTCTATGTTGCGGTTGAGCTTCTATATTTTCCGTGAAAAGACTGTTATTTGACTTCTACAACCAATTGGCGATATCCAGTTCCATAGTGTAAAATAAAGAATTAGTTTATTTCAGTTGGCACAGACCCTAAACATATGAATAACAAATACCTACTAGTATTATTACAATGCAATTGAAAATTAAAACTAAAACTATTATTAAATAGCTACTAAAATACACTAAAATAAAATAAACATAAAAATTACATACATAATGCGTCATGAAATTCCTCCGCATCCTTACCGACCGGTAACGTACCCAGAAGGCTGGCAGCATTGCCACGTTGAATGGCAATGCTTATCCTCTGTGCAAGATAATAACCAACCTTCTGGTCACGCGTAGCGTCGATCAGCTGCTTTGCCAAGTCTTTATATAGAGACCGAGCACTTGGACCCCATGTCCCTAACGTTTCAACCCCAAACGGCTCAAAAACATAATCACCTGTCAGGTTACAGTATTTGCGCCGTTTGAGGTTTTCCGCAGATGCAGCAGCAGCACCGGCACACCCTGCTGTGCTTGAAAGATGTGAAGGCGCAAGAGTGTCGACGCACGTAGCGTCCCACACCAAAGGTCTACCCATCTTCCAAGGTAGCAACGACATACCATCCGGTCTCTTGCCATCGCTACGCACCAGCCCTTTAGGTTCACGAATGGCTGGCACGCCAGCGGTAGCTAGAGCACGGCGGATAATGTCGTTGATGCAGGCGTGTCGCGGTATACGCCCAGCGCTTCTGCTGCATGAAAGGCCATGGTGCCCAAGACTGTCGACAGCTAGTTGCTGTTCCATAGTTAGAATGGTTGGACTTTTGAGGACTCCAATTACCCGTAATGACTACCATAGATGTTTTTTTTTTGTACAAAAGCCGGACCGGTTTCTTACACATGGACTAAAAAATCGATAGTAAATAATACAATTTAAAAAATAATGAATAACACATTTTATGCGTTTTTTTATACACCACTTAGATAGCAGACAAGCACATGGCCCACCTGATGGAAAGTGGTTACCGTGGCCTATAGACGTGTGTAACACCATAGAAGTCACACTTGCGCTGCCGACCCTGTAAGCACAGAGTTTCTGTGCCGTCAGTGTAGAGGACAAAGCAGGACAAGCCTTTAGTCATCCCACTGACAGCACAAATTCTGCACAACATGAAGTATTAGAACCTCGGTATTCTGTAGGACGGAGGTACTTCCCCAGTCGGACTGCTCAATTGGGCTGAAATACCGACGGGTTCTACCTCCTATAAATATTTATTTATTTTAAAACAATTTTTTTAGGGCAAATTCAATATCATTTTCCCAAATATTCCCCAGAAAATAATTATAGCTGGTATACCTAAATATAAATCTACCCACATGTAGAATATTGTCAAATATTGTAGTATTTTGAAATATAACTTTATAACCGCCAATACAAACCTTTGAGTATGCCGTGAGGCGAAAAAAAAAACAGTGGAAAAGTACAAAGTGTCTTATTCAATATGTGTAGCAGGTTCCACAAGTGTCTTAAATCAACAGTATCAACAATTTTAAAACATATTGTCATATCGCAGCAACCCTGCCCACTATCAAACTGCAGTTATCAGAAGCAATCGCGTGGCGAAATTGAACAGAATCGATTAAAATCATATGAGCACTTTGTGCGATTACTCATGAATCGGGGAATCGTTTGAACGAATAGCCTGCGGTGAGGTGGATTGTTATGACATGATTATTTCACTGAGGTGCAGGGGAATTTGATTGATTGACGAAATTTTAATTCGCTACTTAGGAACGATTTGTCCACAGGTATTACCCACGTAGAACCCTTTTACGCAGCAATTTTTTTATAGCACTTAGGTGGCAGATAAGCACACGGCCCACCAAATTGCCACTTATCTAGGTGGGCTGTTCAGCCCCTCTAGTCAATTGGCAAATCGTAGGTCTATACATCCAGTACACCTTAGTAGCATAAAACAGTTGGTTTGTTTAGATTTTTTTTTCTAATTAGTCCCACCCTCCCCTTTTGTACACAGGACAACACGTGCAGGTCTTAGATGTCATCCGCACACGGCGCAGAACATCCGATCAAGAACCAAGCGGTTCGGTGACTCTTTCCTCTGTCGCACCATTAAAGCCTGGAATTCATTACCAGCTCACGTGTTTCCTTCTTCCTATAGACCCGGGTCCTTTAAGCGGGGCGTGAAAAAGCATATGATGAGGCCGTCAAGCTGAGTGTCACCATTGTCACACGGTATAATAAAGTAATGGTGACCCTCTTTTCTGAGACTTTGCCTTCAGCTTACCATCAGGCAAGGCGAAGTCTAATTGACGTGTTTTATAAAAAAAAAGATGCATTATTCAGAAATATTTTGTAAGCGAAACTTAAAAAAAAGCCTGCAGCTATCAAAAACAGTTCATAAATTATATGTTTCTTAATATCAGTGAAAACTTTTGTACTGAATTTCCATTACGCAAAATACAACAGTGATCTTAATGAAGTTATTTCCTTTCCCAAATTCAGTGGTTTTCAAACTTTTGATTTATGTTCCATTCTGTAAAGGATATGACGTAGTCTTGGCTTCGAAATTTGAAACTGCGGTACTTTTGTTATCATTTTGTTTTTTAAACGGCAAAACCCTTGCCTTTTTTACCCCCTCGTTCATGTTATGTGCTAAAATAAAGATTCTTCGATGTTATACACAAAGCTATGTCGGCCCAGAGTTTGCATAGCTGAACTAGCTTGTGTTATAGGACCTTGAATGCGGATAAATATAGTTAGTTTTTTTTTTGTAAGTACATATATATTATACATAGCAACACCCAAACCAATGCAAATATACATAATTATACATAGATACATACAATCACGCCTTTATCCCCGCAAGGTTATGTAGAGGTGAATTACAACCACATTTGATCAATCATTGAATTCGGGCCTACGTAATAGGCGGTGAGTCTATTGCCGTTTTACGCTTGCTGTCAGTGGGAAGACCATTAGCTTGTTCTGCTTTGTCTTTCACTCTGAAGGCACAGAAACTCTTGTTCTTACAGGGTTGGCATAGTATTTAGTATGACTCCCTCGGTGTTGCACACGTCCGTAGGCCACGGTAACTACTTTCCATGGTAGGTCGTGTGCTCTACCAACCAAGTGGTATAAAAAAAGTTTATTATTGTTAAGAATACTATTTAACAATTGCAAGGAGTCCACGTATTCTAAACCACTTCTTCTCAATACCCGGTTAGTTTTCTTACAAATAATAAAAATTGCTGTACAGACAAAGGATCTATTTTACTTCTTTCAAGTTCCTTCTGTTTTAAATCTAAATCTTATTTCAAATAAAGTTAACGTCTTTATGTTCACCGCCATTGTAAAAACTCCAATTATCTTAATGAGCTTTTGGTAGGTACAGTCAGCAGTAATATTTCAGCGATGCTAAATTAAAATATCTACTCAGATTACAGTTGGGCTCGCGGAACTTAAAAACAAAACAATGACCGCGCTCATGATAAGTTAAAAACAAAAGCTGCAACAAAAACACTCCTCAATTCCGGGAGATTAAACCGGGGGAAAGTAGCAATTATTTTGTCTTTCATTAAAAACCAGAGAGGCGGGCAATCAGAAAAGTTGTCAACTTGCAAATAATTGTACCTTTACTGGCAAACTAATAAAAATCACTTTCAATATGACTAATAAACTTTATTGCTATTAAAATAAAGCTCAGTTTTGCATAGAATATAATTATTTAAATGCAAATGTATGTGTGCATGAACGTCACTCATTATTTCTCTGTGACATTTGTATGACAAATTCCGGAACCATTTCAGAAAATACCATGCGTTTACTGATCCATTCGTGTAATTGTTATGTAAATCCGTAATTATTAAAGTATAATTATTTCTGTTAATGTTAATTTACTTTTAACGTTGAAAAGTAATATTGCAGTCGGTATGCATAATATAAAATTGTAATTTTGAAACAGGTTAATCCTTTAAGGCATGCAATTTTATGATTTTCTGTACATTGACGGCAATAAGCTTCATTGCAACTACAATATAGTTCAGTATCAAAATAAACGGGATATTTACCATGTTTCATTGTTTTGAGTTTCCGATATTTCGGCGCTGTATTGGAGTCCGGTACGAACCACTGGATCGAGCTACATAACCCTCAGATGCTCTCGACAGAACGCCACTATATACCAAGACTGGTTAGGGAAGCAATTGAAATAAAAAAGTATAAAAATTTCAATCGTGAGGATGGGTTTCAACTGCCGAACGTCTGGCATCCAGTGGTCCGTCTTTGCAAAAACAACCGGGAACAACCTAAAACAAAATCGCGAGTGGATACAGTGAGCATCGTATGTCGTGAACGTGATCGAGATCGGATTCGAGTTTGTAGTGAGAGTGAAACCAATAGTAGTGCAGATACGCGTAGTAAAAGAACTCGAAAGAGGGTAGATCGATATAATTACTCCTAGGAAAAAACTTTTTCTCTGTTTACCGCCACTACTCCAGTTCCTCCGTGATCATGGTGCTTGCAACAGCGCCGAAATATCGGAAACTCAAAACAATGAAACATGGTAAATATCCCGTTTATTTTGATACTGATGTGAGTGACCATGATAGTTTAAATACAATATAGTTAATCTCTTAATTCCTGCCTATTCCTTGGAGATTATAACGTGAATGTACCTTATAAGCTCCTTAATGAAATTAAGAATGTACCTCTTAAGACATTTAAGTCTGATCAAAACTAAACTTAGCCAAAAACATAATCACCTGTCAGGTTACAGTATTTGCGCCGTTTGAGGTTTTCCGCAGATGCAGCAGCAGCACCGGCACACCCTGCTTGAAAGATGTGAAGGCGCAAGAGTGTCAACGCACGTAGCGTCCCACACCAAAGGTCTACCCATCTTCCAAGGTAGCAACGACATACCATCCGGTCTCTTGCCATCGCTACGCACCAGCCCTTTAGGTTCACGAATGGCTGGCACGCCAGCGGTAGCTAGAGCACGGCGGATAATGTCGTTGATGCAGGCCTGTCGCGGTATACGCCCAGCGCTTCTGCTGCATCAAAGGCCATGGTACCCAAGACTGTCGACAGCGGTCCAAGTGCTCGGTATCTATATAAAGACTTGGCAAAGCAGCTGATCGACGCTACGCGTGACCAGAAGGCTGGTTATTATCTTGCACAGAGGATAAGCATTGCCATTCAACGTGGCAATGCTGCCAGCCTTCTGGGTACGTTACCGATCGGTAATGATGCGGAGGAATTTCATGACACATTATGTATGTAATTTTTATGTTTATTTAATTTTAGTGTATTTTAGTAGCTATCTAATAATAGTTTTAGTTTTAATTTTCAATTGAATTGTATTGATTTGTATATGTATATATAACTTTGCCAAAAGACTATTATATAACTCAAGAAGATTTTGATCACAAACAAGCTTGGAAATTAACTGTTTGCTCTACTATGATAAACAAAATTATATGTAGATTACAGGGTCGGCAGCACGAGTGTGACTCAACTGGTATTGCACACGTCTATAGGCCACGGTAGCCACTTTCCATTAGGCCATTCTGCTTATCTGCCACCTTAGTGGTATAAAAAAATACGTTTATAAATAGATCACAACAATTCTGCTTTTCTTGTCGGAGTCTTTTTAAGACGGTGCTTCATTTTGAACCCGTACATTCATATTTGCCAAACAATTCTATTTGTTTTTATTCAATTTAGGTGGCAGACAAGCACACGGCTACCTGATAGAAAGTGGTTACCGTGACCTATGAACGTGTGTAACACCAGTGAAGTCACATCCATGCTGCCGATTCTGTAAGAACAGAGATTTTCTGTGCCTTCAGTGCAGAACACGAAATCAGGACAAGCCTTTGGTCTTACGACTGACAGCACAAAAACTCTCCAGTGAGATCTGGCTACCCTACTCACCGCCGGGAACACAACTCGAGGTTATTATAGCTGTGGTATTCTGTAGGGTGGAGGTACCTCCCCAGTCGGACTGCTCAATTCGGACGAGAATACCGACGTGTCCTACCTCCTACTTAAATATCTATTAGTTATATTTATTTTTTACTCTTTGGAAGTATCAATTTACTGCTCTTTCAAGAACAAATGATTTCAGACTTTGACCAGTTTTGATAAAATAACATTTAATAAGACAGGATATCAAATGATGGCTGCTCATCAGTACCTTTAACTATCTGAAATTTCATTGACGACTGGCGACTCCTATTACCAACAGTGTTACAACACTCAACAAAACTATCGTTTTTATATACGAATACAAAAACTCCACCTATAGTTGACAACACATTCAACTGTAGAACAAGAAACTTGCCGATTACAGAAAAAGTCTCTCTGAGAAGGGTGAACGTGGATACACGCATTTTTCTCACAAACGAGCCCCAGAGGGCACGAGGCGACATGGCCGCGACTGCTTTGTTAGCTTAATTGTTCTGCCTCTATCAAATATCTATCAATATCTTGTCTTCGTAACGATTTGTTGATAGATGACGTAAAACTTTTAATTATCTTTTTTTGAAATTAACCATCGAAAAAGAAGTCATCTGTTATTTTGAAAATTACGGCTTTGTGCGAAATCACATTATGACCTAGTTTGTATTACAAGAACGTTCAACTATACTTATTCTGTATCAAACTATTTACATATATGCACATAATCACGCCTTTGTCCCCGGAGAGTTAGGTAGAGATGAATTAAAATTTAATATATGAATGTATATGTTCCAAAATATTTTTACTCTACTTAATAATAATAATAATAATTCCCGATTCTCCCGAGGATTAGGATTTATTCCCCCTCACCTTGTGTGCTTGCCTTTATTGGCCGGCCATGAGTGGAGTTGCAAGAGCAGAACCTATGCTCCAGGTTGGAAGTGTAAAATGTCATAACGCCGGGGGCACGCTGACTGGTATACCGGGAACTTGCGCCCCGCAGACTCACCTCTCGACAACCTTAGCCGCTCAACGGATGTTGCTCCATGGTCGCACTATATGTGGCTATTTTAATGGAGCCCATGCAATGAGTTGGCAAGTCACCGCCTGCCTTTTTACAATTTTGAGACTTATTGTCACGGCAGGCGTCCGTTAGTCTCCCCCCATAGCCCATTCACCAGTCCACCCAATTTCAATCCCATAGCCCATAATTTAGTTTTCATCGCGGCCACAGCACCGCACAGCAATAGTCTCTGCACATGGCGGGGACCATATCCCGGTGTATCATATTGTGCGCTCGGGGATGATATCCGCCATGTGTGTGTATTCCTAGCATATTAAATTCTCGTAAAAGGGCCTCTACGTCTTGGCTTCAGCCCGACGCACGCCTTCCAAAGGCCCGGGACTCCATAGTCCCGAGAGTCAAGGTACTGAGAAACAATAATAATAATAATAATTTATTAACCAAAAAGAAGTACAGTATCTATAACAACATTGATTTGCTACCTACTTGTAACATTGTTTGTGGTTTAAGGTGTACAATAATATTAACCCTGCCTCTCAAACTAGGATATCCTGTATCTTGAGAGACAGTGTTCGGTCGTGAAGGTAAATATGTAACATAATATTATACAAATTTAGTAGACTGCGTCGGTTTATAATTCAAAAATCGATTTTTATATAATTTTAACTATGATGAAAAAAAAGGAAAAAAACATGAAAATAATCTAAAAACAAAAAATAAGGTATGTGTGTGTGATGTGTATGTGTGTGTGTGGTGTCTATGTGGTGTCTATGTGTGGTATGTGTGTGTGTATATCTGTATCTGTATGTGTGAGACTTGAGCGACGTGCTTAGTTTAGAAGGGACTCTGTCTGAGCATAGTCTTGTTGCAGTAACCACTCTGTGACTTTAGTTTTAAGTTTGAAGGTGTTTAGGTTCTGGGTGGGCATATCATTTTGTGGATTTTTTGATAAATGCGAGTACTTAATGTGTAATATTGGTGTGCTGCAAATGTGGTGTTGTGTTGTGTACGTATAAGACGCAAGGTTCTTTTTTTTGGGTCAGATAATGGAACACTTGAGTGCTTCCTCAGTACAGTACGGAGCACAAAGAGTTAACGAACCGTTAGTACCTTGCACTCTGAGTACAGTCGCGTTGTTGGGTGCCTGCGAGGCTTTTTTGTCATTACTTTCAATATAGCTCTCTGTGCTCTCTCCAATCCGAGGAAGCAGGTCTTTGTTGCACCACCCCATACTGGGATGCAATAACCCAGTAAAGATTGGCACAGTGCATGATATACCATCCTCGAGGTGTCAGCATTTGCTGATTCTCTAAGAGACCTAAAGATGTGTATGAGACGCACTGTCCTCGTGGTGAGTGCTTTTATGTGATTGTCCCATTTTAAGCAAGCGTCTATCTGAACACCTAAATATTTAACACAATTGGATCTAGTCAGTGCAGGGCAGTTACAGGAGACCTCAGGATTGGGACAAGAGTGTGCTGTTATGGAGAAATTTTGGGAAGGTGCGAGATTGTGTCGGATGGCGAAGGGGACAAAAGTAGTTTTGTTTAAGTTGAGCGTGAGTAAATTAACATTGAGCCATTTCATTACTTCTGATAGAGCGACTTCTGCCTTGCTTTTGACAATATCCCAAGTGGCGCCATACACCAAGATAGCTGTGTCGTCTGCGTAAGCGTAGATTTTACAGTTTGGTAGGTCCATCTTACATAGCTCATTGACATATATCTGGAATAGTGTAGGGCCTATAATGCTGCCTTGGGGTACACCGTAGGTCACGTTTGTCTCTTCACTAAGATGTGTGTCAATTTTGACACATTGTATCCGATTGGAAAGGTAAGATTTAAATAATTCCAGAGGCTCCCCACGCACTCCAACTAGTTCCATCTTTGAAATTAGCCTGGGAACTGAAACCGTGTCAAATGCTCTGGAAAGGTCAAGAAATATACCTAAACATTTAGACCTTTTTTCTAAATTTGTTGAGATTTCGCGCGTAAGGTCAATTACTGCATCTTCAGTCGACACGCCAGCACGGAAACCATATTGATTTTTAGCGATGATGAGATGTTTGTCCAAGAAGTTAGTCAAGCAATTGTTCAGGTACCTCTCAAAAATCTTGGAGAGAGCGGGTAATACAGATATCGGCCTGTAGTTCTTGACATAGTTCCGGTCCCCAGCCTTGTAAATTGGATGGACAATTGCTTTTTTAAGAGCCTCCGGAAAAATTTGATCTTTTATACAGCGATTGATTAGAAAGGTAAGTGGAGTGGTCAAGACGGACCTACAGTGTTTCAGCACTTGGGAAGAGATACCATCCCATCCTGTTGCGCTGTCACTCCGCAGTTGCTGAATAAAAGATTCCACTTGGGCTTCATCTACATTTAACAAGGCTAGGGAAGCAACTGGAGGGTTTTGTTTTTCAGTAACCGTTGTTGGAGCCGGGGCTCGCATTATTATTTCAGTAGCTAAGTTTTTACCAACATTGCTAAAGAACTGACCTATCTCATTTAGGGAGGACTGAGGGGAGTCCTTAATTTGCAAGAGTTCAGCGGGACTGTCACGTGTTTTCCGTGTGTGGGTTATTTCTTTTATAGATTTCCACAGGGCTCTAGGGTTGTTTTTGTTTTTTTCCAATTCGCGAGTTTCATGTGCTTTTTTTAGGTTTCGAAGAAGATCATTGCAAAAATTGCGATACCTTTTGTATGTAGTCTTAAGAATTACATTGTCTGGAGCTTTTGTTGAGTTTAAGTGCATTTTATCCCGATTTCTGATGCATTTAAGAAGGCCGGGTGTAATCCATGGCTTTATGGTTCTTTTTATCCTAGGAGATTTAACTACCCGTGAGTTATTTAAAATGACTGATTTTATTATATTTATAAATTCATGCATGGCGGCATTGGGGTCCCCTGTACGGTATATCGGGTCAAAGTTAACATTTTGTAGATCCAAGAAAATGGCTTCGTGATTTAGTCGAGTAGTGTTTCTAAGGGTAGTGTGAGTCACGTTGGCCTTGGCGATGGATACGAGAACAGGTTTATGGTCTGTAAGATATGTGTCTAAGACGAGTGTCGTGGATGTTAACTTTGACTTTAGGAGTACATGGTCAAGGCAGTTTTCCATTCGAGTAGGCATTAAGTGTGTAGGTGTGAGACCATGGGAAGCGTTTAGAGTAAGATATTCAAAACCTCGATCGTTTATATGTCCCGGTATTAGATTAATATTTAAGTCTCCCATCAGTACTATATTGGGTTTGGAGGAAATTTTTTCGTAGACAGTGTTTAGGCTTAATAGAAAATTTTCGAAATTCTCTTTGGAATTAAATGACGGAGGACGGTAGATTGCTACCACGGTTAGTGTTTTTTCAACTTCACAAATTAGGCAGCTTCCACAGCTGAAATTCGGTTCCCAAACATAACATTGCAAGCCTGACTTGGAGTATATGATGACTCCGTCATTTTGATTAGAATTTGAGGTCGTAGAATGAGGTTTAAAGCCATCTAATATAGGCAAGTTCGTGACCTTATTCAGCCAGCATTCGGTTAGGATAACAAGGTCAAATTCTATTTTAGTTGATTTTAAGAGTACCTGGAGAGAATTAAAGTTTTTGTTTACGCTTTTAATGTTCATATGAAATAAATTTAGACTACTCTTAGCTTTAATCATATACTTAGGACAGTCATCAGGGTTGCAGCTGTAGGAGTCTCCCAAAATAACATTGTCGAGATCGTTGTTGATGTCATTAATTGTATTAGCCATTAGTAGTAAGAGTTATGAACAATTCCGGGGCCAGGGTATGTGGCTTTATTTTATTGGATAATAGTGTTAGAAAGATACGTCGTTTCTGTAAAAATGACAGGGGGAATGTGTGTGTATATTTGTGTCGTGTGATTATAGTGTAGTATGTTTCGAGTTTCATTGTGTAAAGTGAGTGAATTGTGTGTGTATAGTGTATTATTTTTTTAGAAGGTAAGGCAACAATCATTAGTCGCTGTAAACTTAAGATTAAAAAAGAGGTCTGCAGGAATAGTCACTTATTCAAGTTTTCAAGGATGTCAGTAAGGCTTTTTTCAGACTGTATCAGTATGTGTTTCTCCCCTTCATCCTTTCGAAGAAAGATATTGTTATTGGATATCCAGCAGTACTTGAAAGCGTGATTCCTGGCAAACTCGCGGGTTTGGAAAAACAGTTTTTTCGACCTTGTCGATAGCTTTTCTGTGACAAAAACAGGTTGTGTTTTACCTGGGATACCAATCAGGGTAGTATTAAGTTTGCTTTCCTTGTCTTTTTGTTTATTGTAGGCTCTTGTAGCTGAGATATAGGCTTGTTTAGTCTGTACTGTTGAGAATTCTGCAATGAGAGGTCGAGGGATAGAAGGATTCATAGCTTTGCCCGGTAGGCGGTATATATCGCGTATGCCGGAACGAGAGACCGGGGCCCCAATCAGGTCACCGATTAGGCACACGGTCTCTGTCAAGCTGCTAATGGTTTCTGAATTTGTCGATGGAATATTGCGAATTTCGATGGTTGATGAGCGTGATTCTTGTTGTAGATCCATTATCTTCCCCTCCAATTTCTCGATATATAGCATTTGGAGCTGCCGTTCTTTCTTTAGATCTTCCACTTCTATTCTCATCTCTTCAAACTGCTTGTTCATAAAAGACATGGATTGGACAATTTCTTCGTTTGACTTGCGTATTTTTTCATTAGACGCCTGTATCTGACCATTTTGGGACTTAATTACTCCAATATCGGACAACAACTTGTTCATGAGGGCATTTTGTTCAGCAAGGGTCTTTGAGATATCAGATTCCTGATTATAGTCTTGGGAAGCGGTCTCGCTTTGCGGCGATTCGTTTGAACGAAAGCGTTTTCCTCTCTTAGTGCTTACGTGGTCGCTCATTATTAGTGCCGTGTTGATGTCAGGTTCGGATTGAGTCTGGTTCTGATTTAGACTTAATTTCTGTGACTTGGTAGGCGTACGTTGTATCTTGGGGGGGGTGCGTTGTACACTAGCCATATTTAGTGAATTTGGTAGCACGAGAATGTAAGTTAAGATAGTACCAGATGTCTTTATGTCGCAGAGGTCTTCTTAGTAAACAAGTGCGGGAGCGTAGCCGATCTGTTACCGTAGTCACTTCGTAGCTCCGTAGCAAGCGGGTGCCACCGTAGCAATGACGTCAGCCTCACGTACAGTATGGAGAGTTGTTTCGTAGTCGACGGTAATACACGCGACGGCGCTGCGTCTAAGCGCGCGGTCTCCGGCGCAAAGAGTTGTAGGATCGAGCCCAGCCGACACCAGCCGAACACAATTGCTTTTCAAGACAGTTTTTGAATGCGATTCTCAAAATTATTCACGTCTCCCTCTAGGACCGCCTAGTGGGAATGGCTTGCACATATAAACACTTAAGGAGTAACAAGGAAACAGAAATCACTATTTGTGGCCAATCACAGAAATTCAAATAAGAGAAACCCACACACGTCCACCGCGTCTAACGTTCATCGGCCGAACAAACAGTTATATATATTCAAAATGAATGAACTTCGATTATGAACGTTCCAAAACATTTGTCAGATTCTATTTTGGTTATGGAAAAGATTATTTATTTTCAATATATTCAATTTCGACACAACATCAAAAAATATCTGAGATACATTCGTTTCATGAATCCTAATTGTCTTTTCCAACGAACAGAATTTCCTTTTATTACGACAAAAGGAAGCGTACTGAATTCTTTTAACCGCCTTTTTACGTCCATGAACTATTAATACCGAGGACTCACGTACTATACAGCAATCAAATGGGTTGGCTACAAATTATTCGCCTACCCACAGAAATACGTCACGCCGTACAGTTGATTCAGCCAATTTGTTAACAAGATAAATTACCTATTGTTTCACCAGCCCTGGTAGCGATTTGTACAGAATTTAATATTTGACTTGTTTTTGTTTTTGTGAGAATATCTATATGTTTTAGAATATCAAGGAAATAATTTAATCAATATTGTGTCTTTACTTTCATTATTCAGTTTAGATACATAAAATATGCTATTATAATAAACAATTACTTACAAATTTATATAAAGAATAAAAATAAGAATAATTTATTTGCCTTTAAACATGGTAACATGGATCTTACAATATTATGTTGATGCACAGCATGCTTAGCTGCAATTTGCAGCATGCAAATTTTATTAGTTATCAATATTAGATACAAGAAGTGTTATCAGTTCTTACAGTCATCAATATATAGAATTTGGTAAACAATATTACAATATTTCGAATGTCAATAAAATTATTACAGCTTGTCTCAATAAGTAATTAGTTTCAGTAGTCACATCTTATTCTAATTACTTTCATTAAATTTTTAGTAAGTCTACATACATTATTTACTCCTATTTATTTTTATGTGTTATACATACATATATATAACATACACATACACACATAAATAAAATATATTTATGTTATACATTCATAAAACTATGCTAACTATACAGCATATTGTATTAAATGTTCCAAACTTGCCTGTTATAGATTGTGACTTTGCCATAAAGCTGGCCGTCACTTGAGTAAATTGCAGATCATTGTAGTTAAGATTCTGGTTGTATGGTCCCACCAAATTTTTTTGAGCAATAGTCAACCCCACTTGCATACCTACAAACCTGCCGATGTATACCGAAAAGAAAGCCTGCATCAAAGTTTTGTACGTTAATCAGTAGAGGTTACCGGCCTGCAATTGGCTATTTGACAAGGTAGTCTAGTCTCCCAATTAATATGTTAGTTTGTTCAGAAAAAATACGCCTTATAAAATAAAATATTGCCTAATTAAACTTAAACTATGACTATTTTTATTTAATTCCCAAAGTAAATCAATAATTTAAGTAATAAAAATTTTAGGTTCATCATTAAATATTAAATTGCTTTTATTATGAACTATAAACGCAACGTAGACCGAGATCAATTCGATATTCTCTTGCATTCCATACATTTGCACTACGTGAGACTGGCGTGTGACGTCATTCCCAAGGATAATTTTGTGTGTAAGAACGTTTTCATGTGAAAAATCGAGATATCTAATTTTCAAAATCAAATATCTTTAAAACTATTGGTCCTAAGAATATTTCACTTTAACAGCTGTCATTTTAGTTTCGGTGGTAATTTTTTGAGAGTAATTTTTTTTTATACCACTTAGGTGGCAGACAAGCATACGGCGCACCTGATAGAAAGTGGTCACCGTGGCCTATGGACACGTGCAAAACCAAGAGAGTCACGCTCGCGCTGCTGACCCTGCAAGTATTGACAGTTTCTGTGCCGTCAGTGCAAAAGACAAAGCAGGACATACTTTTGGTCTTTCCACTGATAGCTCAAAAACCTGTAAGCTTTGGCTACCCTACTCACCGCCGGGAACATAACACGAAGTTATTATGACCGCGGTATTCTGTAAGGCGGAAGCACTTCCCCAGTCGGACTGCTCTATTAGACGGAAATACCGTCGTGTCTTATCTCCTACGAAGAAATAGTCAAATAGCGTATTACCCTGCAACTCATTTTATATTTCGTACATTTCAGCATGTTCATGCGCCCCTTAACCATTTTAACTTACCTTCATAACTTATGGGTTAATGTCGAACCCAGGTAAGTTTTCCTAGACATCATGTGTTACACAGTTTTCAGTTAAGCTTAAGCGATATCAATTAGCCAGCATTATGTGAATTACATAAATGTACCAACGGTGAGCGGATCCTGTGGGCCCCATTAGAACAATGCCTGATAATTAGTTTCGCTCACTCGAATTGGGGCATGTTTCAAGCGCTAATGAACACTTGCAACCAGAATCCAATTGGCATAAGCCTGTAAATTCTGTTATATACTTTTCTAGATGATGCAAACCACGGAATATTGCTAATATATAATACGAGATCTTCAACATAAAACGCTATGCTATATTCTATTAACTAACATTTTTACGTGCGAAAAAATCATCAGAGGTACCTCCCCGCCGGAGCTGGTGGGAGAGTTTATGTCGGACTCGAACCGACTAAAACGCACGACGCCTGTGGGTCACTGTTGGTTGCCAAAGGTGAGGTTGACAGACATATACCTCGCATCCCGGGCCATCTCTATCGATCTGACCCTCCTCGGGTGCGGGGACCACTCGACCCCAAACGGGGAGACGCGCAACGCGCGCCGCCACCGCAGTCTGCTCCTGCTAGGGTGACAGGCGGCTCCACCCGTCACCCTCAGGCCTGCGCTCATGGTGGGCGGAGGACTCACATTTAATGTTCTCTGTTAGAAATTATAACCAATCCAATCACTCTTTCCTGAGATTTTACTTTCTGCTTAGCATCAGGTGAGGTGAAGTCAAATTTACGTGTCCTATACAAAAAATAACGTCACTATTTTGTGTCGTCATAATATACACATATTATATGTTAGAGGTTCCTATGACCGCGTAGTCAGATTGTTTCGTCTGATGAATCGATCAAGGCAGACTTTTCGTTTTATCGATCAGTCAATGAGGTTGATTATCTATCTATATCTATTGGTTCGATTAATCGACTTTCCCCTGTCGGTTCGATTGAACCATTGAGGAGGGGTGTCACTAGTTGCCATACTAATGAATTGAAAGGTTTATTTCTTGTAATTTTATATACATCTATATAGCACCCACGACTACTTCTCTCACTTTTAATTTTAGCGTTAATTCCAGCCGCATCCAAATCATTCACATCGGAGTCTGAGATCTGCTTTGATTGCCTAAGCTTCGATATTTTCTCTCCACAACAAAATCGAAGCAATACAGCTAAACCAGTTGTTAGACGTTTTACGTCATCTACTATCAAAATAAACTGCCATAGGAGTTCGTATGGCAACCAGAACTGACGATGGCTTAACATGCTCTCCAAGGCACAACCAGACTAATGCTAATACCGATATTCATGCATACAAGTTTTTTGTACTGAGCGAGGGTCCTCCTGAGTTCGGAGGGGTCGTTTTCACTACCGCCACGCCATTGAGGCGATCGATACAATTACTTTTCTCACTATCGTGTAGAAAATTATGGCAATGAAGTTATTCCATTATTCCAAAATTTGCACACACAAAAAGTAATAGTTTCTAAATCCTTTGTACGAGACAAGTTTGATATTAGTTCGAATCTAACCCTATTTTTTTCTCTGGGAACTAGTTACCAAAGAAAAATAGGGTTGGATTATTACAATTCTTTTTTGAACAAAGAGACCTAATAAGGTGGTTGGTACTATGTTAGAATTCAGAACAACACAAGCAATACTAAGTTGTCACTTTCATATATTGCAAACAATATCTTCTATCTAGAACCAAACGATTCAGTACTTACTATTGCTATCACACGATGGGAAATTGGACGCTTTCACCCAAATGTGCGCACGTAAAGTGCATAGTACGAGCTGTACGAGCCGTATTTACATACACACATACACTCACACCCGTGATTCCCTGAAAAGTTAAACAGTATTAACCATGGTTTTGAAGTAACTATGATAATAGGGGAGTCTGTTGCAGTCAAGCGGGCTGTATATTTACTGTCCGACGGCGAATAATATAACTTTACATGGGAAAAGGTGACCACATATTAATGACCACTCAAGGGCCATTAATATGTGGTCGGATGACATGTCGTTTCCTCACGTAAATTACTTGTCAAACTTCGATACAGATAAGCAGCGCTATGGAGAAGCCGCATTGAATTAAAAATACATATAATCACGCCTTCATCCCCGGAGGGTTAGACAGAGGTGCATTAACACCGACATTTCACCAATCATTGAATTCAGTCCCACGTAATAGGGGGTGAGCCTATTGCCATCTTCCGGGACGTCTGTCTGGACTGTATATATCTGTCTGATGTCAAACAGCCCTATCCCTTAGTCGCCTTGTACGACACCGGATGGGAAGAGGTGGGATGGTCCAAATTCTGCTCTGCCGGGAACCACGCGGCACTAAACAAAAAACAATAAACAAAATTATCATATTCAAATCTATTTCTTGGGACGCTCCGCGTTTGCTGCTGCTGTCTGTGGTCGGCCCCAGAATCATATCTTTACTGAGCACACCCAAATGCTTCCTCGGAGCCCTACATTTATCTCATATCAAGAAACATTTTTTCTTTGGCAATATGCTGTTCGTAGCAAATACTGCTTTGGTGTGTAGCCCCCCTAATATTCCAGTATTAGCATTCCATATACTGCAATACCAGGAGTGGTCATGTTCGACAGAGCCGTAATGACCGCGCACGTGCGACACTCACTCGGATTAGCATACAACCACACAGCCTAACACATAACATGGAATATATTAAGCTACTCTTCTGATTTAGTTCCTACGCATCACGTTTCCGGACTGGAGAATGATATATAGACAGCTATCACACACGCTATCGCACATATCCAAAAATCACTAAGTGACAACTGTCATGTAGTGATTTTTGGATATGTGACTGATACGAATTTTTTTTTTACGTGCGCAAAATCCCCACGGATACCTCCCCACCGGAGCCGGTGGAAGAGGTTATGTCGTAATCGAACCGACTAAAACGCACGCCGCCTGTGGGTCGTTTTGGTTGCCGAAGGTGAGGTTGACAGGCATACACCTCGCACCCCGGCCGACCCAGGGCCATCTCTCACGATCTAGCCCTCTTCTCGGGTGTGGGGACTACAACTACAGAGTCCCCAACTCGTCACCGGAAATGGGGAGGCGCGCCAGGCGCGCCAACGCCGCGGCCTGCTTCTGCCAGGGTGACAGGCGGCTCCACCTGTCACCCCCAGGCCTGCGTTCATAGGGGGCGGAGGTCGTTCATCGACCTCCGACACCCGAGTTGCCTTCGTACGCGGGACGCTTGGCTTGCGATCTTTCGTCGCTCCCGCTGCCGCTCCCGCCCCGCCTCCTAGAATACCGATTACATTTTAACATATTTTTAATTTGCACCCAAGTGGGTTATCATAAAGCTTCCAAAATTCGGGTCAGGAATAGAAACGAAAGACGCAGTATTTAAATACGTAGACACCATGAAGTCACTTCGTATTTCTTTCGAAAGGGTTTAACTGAACGAAGAGTCACGTGCCACCTTTGGGTTTTATACATACATACATAAACATAAACTCACGCCTATATCCCCGAAGGGGTAGGTAGAGGTGCTAGCACCCACATTTCGCCAGTTTATGTTTAGGTCCCAATGTAATAGGTGACGAGCCTATTGCTATTAACCGGGTACTTATAAACCTGCGATAAATACACACATAACTTCGAAAAGCATCGAAAAGTCATTGGTGTGTGCCATGGTAAAACCTGGGATGGAACCCGAGACCTCGTCTCAGCAGTCCATTACCCATACCACTAGGCTATCGTGGTTGTGTTATGTTATGTAGACCTGACCGGTTTCGCTTTACTAAAATAATGTGGAATAGTACAAGTAAATTCTCAATATGCATTATTGAACCTAATAAGTGACTCTGTAATCGGGTCAAATTTCTAGTTAAGTTTCAAAAGTGGGATTAAGTTTAATCACGAATAAAACTATTTTAAAACAATCCTTCTGGCCAGCATGGAAACAGTGGGCCTTAGCCTCCCAATAATTGAAAGAGACATATGTCCAGCAGTGAACTGCAATAGACTTGATTGACTGAAACAGTATCGTGATGAAATAGCTACTATATGCAATGAATACATAATAATAAGACTACCAAAACAACGACAGACGCATCGCGAGCACAATTTAATTTATGGAAGCAATTATATCGTTCACACGAGCCACTTTGCTATCCATTTGTATGCCCAATTGGTTTAAATTCAATTTTAAATATTAAATTTGGTAGATATTCACCGGTTTTTGGTTTTTACCAAAAGGAGCGTAATATTTTCAACCGTTGGGCTACAAAAAGTGCGTCATATTTTTATTGGTGAAGTAAATAAATATAAAATAATAAAAAGTAAAATAAATGGACCGTTAATATTATTCAGTATAGGAATAGATTATTCTAACGCAAATTCTTCACGCCTGAAGAAAGTTCCAACTCAATTAATGCCGTCTTTGCTCGCATTTGGCGAAATTTTTTTTGATGGAAATCATTATTAACAAACAAAAGACTTCGATCAAAACTACTGGCCTTATCGTATGAACTTTAAAAAAAATTACATAACCACAGAATAGATAATAGAACTAAGAGTATGTGTAGAACTAACAATTTTTAAAGATATGGCCAAGTGCCACTAAGGGGGAAGCACTCACTAAAACACTATTTGGTGCCCTAAATTTACGCAGCAAATGCTTCATGACTTTTCTTGGCAAGGAGTATATTTCTTGGCAATTTGCTGTGTACGTAGTAATTTCTTTATTTTTTATAGCGGCGCAATTTTTATTTTTTTTATTTATTTGGCAAGCAAAAATTTTAGACAGTATAGTACATCTGCGTGAACTTAGGTGTAACATTTCATTTAAATAATTCAAAAAATTATACAAAATTGACTATAAAGAGTGAGATCCTGTTCCTCTGGCTAGACTATGAAATAGGCTATTTTAAGGATGAACAGTCTGCGCACCCCCATAGGTTGACAAATATCAAATAAACAATATATTCAAAATTAATTTTATATTTAACATTAATTTTATTTACCTGCTACTAATACTGCTTTAGTGTGTGGCCCTCGAAATGGAGTTATCGGCTGTTATTGTTTTGTTCTATAAATGCAACATAATTATTCCACTAGGCAATCGCAAGAAGAATACTCTTTAAAGCGATTAAACGCTACATATTCAAATGTTTGTGTTTGACAACCAGCCTATAATATTCAGTACTGGAGGTTTTAACTTTTACCAAGATGGAATACGACTTTTATATTAATCAGGCCTTCACTTGATTGCTGTCTCACCTTTTGGTACCAAAAGCTAATAGGATCGATGATGGAACTCGCTTACCTAGAAGTAACCTGTTCACTCTAGACTTGAAAACTCATAGGTCTCTCTCTCTCTACTAGCTCTTCAGAAACAGATTAAGGTCCTTATTCCGTACGAGGGATTTGCCTTTTAACATCACCTTCGACAACCAAAAACGACCCACAGGCGTCGTGCGCTTTAGTCGGTTCGAGTACGACATAACCTCTCCTACCGGCTCCGGTAGTGGGAGAGAGAAAATCCGTGGGAATTTTCCGCACGTAAAAAAAAGGCCTGTATTCCAGAACAACGCTCAGTTGTGAATCTACTCTCACAATGACTATAGAACATTAGTATAAAAGTATTCGGGATATTTACCATATTGTATTGTTTTGAGTTTCCAATATTTTGGCGTTATTGCAAGTACCATGATCACGGAGGAACTGGAGTAATGGCGGTGAACAATGAAATAGTTTTTAGTAAATATATCGATCTACCCTGTTTCGAGTTCATTTGCTACGCGTTTCTGCACTACCACTGGTTTCACTCTCACTACAAACTCGATAACTTTAATAGTAGTGTGTGTGACCATGATGGTTTAAATGCCGACACGCGAAATTAGAACAGTCATCTAGAATAAGTAATAATAAGAAGGGCTGCTACCCTAGACAAGTGGCAACTCATTGGCGGCGTATCCTAGAATAGAATGGGAAATGTATGGGATTTGAAGTATATGACAGTCGTTAAAGCTCATTATCGCTCTAGAATACGAGCCTAAAACTTTAATTATATAGTCCATACATACATACATACATACATACATATAATGGCGCCTTTATTCCCGTATGGTTAGGCAGAGGTGAATTAACATCCACATTTCACCAATAATTTTGATTGGCTAGGTGGTAGAGATTTGACGGCACAAATTTGTCACAAATTTCGACCGGGTTGGTACCACCGTGCAATATTGCGAAAAACCCTTCATAGTAATTCAATTTCGGTTGGATTGCGTTCAGGGATCAGCAAATGCATAGCCGGGTAGGGGTGATGGTGGTCGCAGCACTAGTGGGACCAGTGGGTCTTGGCGTAGTCTAGTGAGGATGGTGCGGGGCGACGCGCCGGTCAGGGAGACCCGTAGAAACGATGGTGCCGCTGGCCGCCCGCGGTATAGTACAGAGGCCCAACTGGGACTAACCACCCTGGAAGGCTGCCTCACCAGACCGCGCATAATCCCGGTATGGCTCGTCGTGCCGGTTGGTGACCGGAAGTGGGGGCCAGGCGACCATATTCGGGGGGGTACGGGGGCCCTTCCGTACGGCGTGTCGGCTCACGCCATGCCTCATAATCATAGACAAAACCAATATCCCGCACTTTGTCACGCGGTGCTGCGACGACAATCACCTCTTTTTTTCACGCCCTTTTCTCCTTTTCATCATGGCAGCGCATTTAAGAGTATTGGGCAACACAGCGGCTCTACAGACTCCCACAAGCTCGCTATTTGAGGTGGAGTCCACTAACATCTGTGGACTCCATGCGAACCTCAACGCCGTCCACCAACACCTTGAGACGGCGAAACCAGATATGCTCTTTCTCACGGAGACACAAATAGGCCGCCCTGATGACACGACCTACTTGCTTTACCCCGGCTATGTTATCGAGGAAAATTTCCGTGCAAAAGCCGGGGTGTGCGTGTTTGTTAGGGCGGATGTTTGTTGTCGCCGTTTGCGCTGCCTTGAGGACCCATCCTTTTCAACCCTATGGGTACACGTAGACCATGGCTCTACGAGTCAGATCTATGTGTGCCTCTACCGTTCCCATACAGGAGATGCTGAGACAACTCGACTCTTTGAATATCTGAGTCAGGCGGCAGATGATGCGCAGGAACGGTTTCCGAACGCCGAAGTGGTATTTTTGGGGGACTTTAACGCCCACCACGAAACCTGGTTGGGCTCCTCCAAAACAGACCATGCGGGAAGAGCCGCCCATGCATTTGCTCTGGCGCATGGCCTGACCCAATTGGTACACGAGGTCACTAGAATACCAAGAAGGTCGGGCCTAGCACCCTCTCTGCTAGACCTTCTGCTGACGAGTCACCCAGACCTGTACAGTGTTTCGGTACAAGCCGCTTTAGGCAATTCCGACCACTGTCTGGTCTGCTCCAAGGTGCCAATTATAGCGCCTTCACGACCCGTGCAGGGGAAGCGGCGTCTCTGGCACTACTCGTCAGCAGATTGGGATGGGCTGCGCAACTATTTTGCGTCCATCCCGTGGGTTGAACGCTGCTTTGAAGGTAAGAAACCCTCGGATTGTGCTACTGCTGTTGCCGGTGAGATCGGTCTGGGTATGGAATACTATATTCCGTACACTGATGTCACCGGTGCCCGAGGAGTGCGAACTTGGTTCGGGCGCGAGTGTGCGAGGGCTGTTGATCAAAAGCAGTCCGCGTATCGCGCTTGGGTAAGGGCGCGTGCCACGCACGATCCCAATGTGAGCCACTTCAAGGCGGCGTACAACAGAGCCACAAAGGTCTGCAAGAGGGCTTACGTCAAAGCGGATGCCCTGCGCATTGCGCGGCTTGGTCAAGAGCTAGTGGCACATCCCACGGGCAGCCGTGGATACTGGCGACTGGCCAAAGCCGTGCAGGCCAACTTCTGTCAGCCTTCGCTGCCACCGCTGCGCTACCCTGATGGATCCCTGGCCCATGGACCGCAAGAGAAAGCCAATATGCTAGTAAATCTCTTTGCGGCCAATTCCCGAGTCGATGATTGCGGTATACAGCCGCCGACACTACCCAATGGTGACCACGTAATGCCTGAAATACGTATCAGGCAATGCGATGTTCGTGCGGTGCTTCAATCACTCGATGTCCGGAAAGCCAGTGGCCCGGATGGTATTCCAGCGGTGGTCTTACAAAAATGTGCAGCGGAGTTGTCTCCGATGCTTACGCGGCTGTACCGACTGTCCTACAGCTCGGGTACAGTGCCTTCGGCTTGGAAAGAGGCGAATGTACAGCCGATCCCCAAGAAGGGGGATCGCTCAGAGCCAGCCAACTATCGACCCATAGCCGTCACCTCAGTGCTGTGCAAGGTCTTCGAGCACATCATTAACAAACAGCTCATGCGTCACCTAGAGGATCACTCCTTAATTAATGACCGGCAATATGGCTTCAGGCCGAAACGGTCAACGGGTGATCTTCTAGCATACGTTACCCATCTTTGGGGTGAGGCTATGGACAAGCACGGCGAGTCACTGGCAATTAGTCTTGATATCGCCAAAGCTTTCGATAGAGTCTGGCACAAATCGCTTCTCTCCAAGCTACCAGCCTTTGGTCTGCCTCCTAGACTGTGCAACTGGATTGCTAGTTTCCTGCAGGAGCGCCGTATCCGCGTCCTCTGTGATGGACGGGCTTCGGAGTTCTTGCAAATAAATGCTGGCGTACCGCAGGGGTCTGTATTATCTCCTACTCTCTTTCTTCTGCATATCAACGACATGCTGTCCACCGGCAGCATACATTGCTATGCAGACGATAGCACCTTACACGGGAGTTATCACGGACAACCTGCGGCCAAACAGTCTGATATCGTGGAAAAAAGACAGCTTCTTGTCACTGAACTGGACCGGATCTTGAATCACATTTCTCAATGGGGCTCCGAGAACATGGTCGAGTTCAATGCCAAGAAGACGCAGGCTTGTGCGTTCACAGCAAAGGTATCTTCTTTCCTTCCCCTTCCCACTCTTCAGAGCACGCCACTTCCACTGCAGGACAATCTCTATATCCTAGGCATGGATATTCGCTGCAAACTGAATAACAGAAATTACATCGAGAGCATCTTCAAAACAGCCTCGCGGAAACTCGGACTCTTAAACAAAGTGAGACGTTTTTTCACGCCGGAGCAGCGGTGTCTTCTCTATAAGACACAAATTCGCTCCTGCGTGGAATACTGCTCGCATCTCTGGGATGGCTCCGCGAAATACCTACTAGATGCTCTCGACAGGTTGCAGCGACGCGCGGTCCGAATTATTGGGAACCCTGAGGTCACGAACACCCTCGAGCCTTTGCAGATGCGTAGAGATATTGCTTCCTTGGCTGTATTTTACCGTCTCTACCACGGTGAGTGTTCTGACGAGCTCTTCCAACTAATCCCACCATCTCCTTTCCTACATAGGACAACACGTGCAGGCCTTAGATGTCACCCTCACACTGTGCAGAATATACGAGCAAGAACCAAGCGGTTCGGAGACTCTTTTCTTTGCCGCACCACCAAGACCTGGAATTCATTACCAGCACACGTGTTTCCTTCTTCCTACAGTCCCGGGGCCTTTAAGCGGGGCGTGAAAAAGCATCTGATGAGGCCGCCAAGCTGAGTGCCACCATTGTAGCACTTAGTGTCTGTAATGGTGACCCTCTTTCCTGAGACTTTGCCTTTAGCTTACCATCAGGCGAGGTGAGGTCAAGTTGGCGTGTCCTATATAAAAAAAATAAAAAAAATAAAAAAAAATAAAAAATTGGCCCCACGTAATAGGGGGTGAGCCTATTGCCGTCCCGGGCACTGTTGTTGACTCGAGCCTTGTATCTGTGGCTGAGTCTGAGCTGTATATTTCTGTCTGATGTTAAACAGTCCTATTCCTAACGCCTTGTACGACACCGCATAGGAAGAGATGGGGTGACCCAAATTCTACTCTGCCGGAAACCACGCGGCTTGTATGGTAATGTCTCATTATTTTAGGACACACAAATTTCAACTTTTGTTGATGCTTTGACCAAAGTTTTCGCTATAAAGGCAGTAGTTTATAAACCTCAGTAAGTACTTCTAGCCGCTGTCGTGTTTTAGAGCCTTCGCTTAAGCTAGGGCTTTAAACTAACACTCGATGCGAACAATCAACTATTCACAAAGCAACTTCGAAACTTTTCGAAGCCGACAGACGATACATTATAAAGGAAACCTGGAGTTGCCTGTATCACTCTGGTCTGACTAATTTGACAATACAAACTTAATTCTTAATGAGTTATTTATCAAAGATTGTTTTAAATTAGGAATTAGATATTGTTTATTAATTAATTAAACATTTATTTTGTATCCATTTGTGTGTTTTATACAGAAATAATATTAAATAATTTATAAATATTAAATACAATAAAAATAAAATAACTATTATACAACTTATAGCTAAGAACAATTAAAATGCGTCGTAGAATTCCTCCGCATCGCATGCCTCTTGTGGCAGCGTTCCCAGAAGACTGGCAGCATTGCCACGTTGTATGGCAATGCTTATTCTCTGACCTAAAAAGAGGCCAGCCTTCTGGTCACGAGAAGCGTCGACCATACGCTTCGCAATCTCACGGAAGAGGTTGCGAGCGCTCGGACCCCATGACCCCAAAGTCTCGACTCCAAACGGCACAAATTCATAATCTCCGATGAGATTGGAGTATTTGCGCCGCTTGAGAGCCTCTGCAGAAGCAGCAGCAGCTCCAGCACAGCCAGCCGTGCTAGTTATATGGGTAGGAGCCATGGTATCAACGCATGTGGCGTCCCACACCAGAGTCCTACCCATCTTCCATGGCATTAACGACATGCCATCCGGTCTCTTGCCACCGTCACGCGCCAAACCGTTTGGTTCTAGTACAGCTGGTACACCGGCGGTGACAAGAGCACGGCGGATTATGTCATTGAGGCTGGCGTGCCGTGGAATTCGCCCTGCGCTCCTGCAGCACGACAGACCATGGTGTCCGAGTCTGTCAACGGCTTCTCCACAGCGGCATTGATGCGGAGAAACACACGGCGCACCTAAACGGAGACAAGTTGCGATGCGGAAGGTAGTGTCATCTAACATAGTCCCTACGTTAGATGACGGAAGAGCTTGTAGCCAAAGACCCGATTCCCACACTCCAACCGCCAGTAAACGGGCACGCTCAGCAGCATTGGAACATGTATTTAGTAATTTTTTTCCAACTAAGCTGCAGAGCGGCCCGTCCCACTGACGCTGTGAGAAGAGGTTCCTTGGGAGATCGGTGTTTGGACATGCAATTTTCCAAGCGTTTACTGCATCAGTCTTACACAATACTTCAGAATTAACTAGTGTAGGTGCAAGGATTTTCCTAGTTAATTCTTCGGTACTGTGGACTGAAGACAGGAACGCTGGTAAGCTGACATCTGAAATTTTGCGAATACCGAGCCCACCCAAGCGAATCGGTAGAGTCGCTTGTAGTAAAGCTCGGTCATCCAAGGCCACATTTAAAATTTTGGTGAGGGTATTTTCTATAATTTCGTCCATTTTTTTCAAAATCGTTAAATGTTTAAAAAATGGCGTTGATCGTAGGGCATGGGTGAATTTTGGAACGAATAGGCAATACCGAAGAATAGTGAAAGCCGAGTGTATATTAATTTTGAGTAGGCGATCCGAAATGTCACTAAAATTTTGAATTTTTTCCTCTATAAATGGGGTATAGGCATCTTCTAGGATTGGGGACCCGAGGAGACGTAAAGAGTCTTTTTCTAAAATTTTGATGGTGGGAGCTATGGAATTGAATTTAGAGATAGTAGAAATTTTGTCCGAAACGTCGTTTAAAAAAATCTCGTATTTGCTGTCATTTAGTTCTAAACCAATTAATCTAAATTCATTTTTAATAAATGCCAAATCTTGTAAAACTGTCTCCACATCTCCCCCTAGAGTCCCATCGTCTAGGTACCATACATTAAATTTAGAATTTAACCGCCGAATAATGGGCTGAATAGCTAAACTGAAAATTACCGGTCCAAGAGGGTCTCCTTGTTGACATCCAACAGCTGATTTCAAAAGGTTGTCCTTGTATAATAATTTGGAGGGGTATCTGTAACATTGCCAAAGAAAATTATAAATTTTGGGTGTTTCTAATTTAGCTTGGTTCAACAAGGTGTCTCTGTTCACCGAGTTGAAAGCATTCTTCACATCGACCTTGAGAATGACCTCACCTTTACTGGAGCCAAGGTAGGTTGATAAAGCATGTATGGCAGCCTCACAGCCCCCCTTTGAACCAAAACCAATTTGGAGGGGCTGGAACTTCAAAGATAACTCGGTTTTGTAATATTTACAACAGAGTTTGGCTGCCATACGTCGGTACGTACATCCCACGGCAATAGGACGAATGCCACCATCTGTCTTGCGTAGGGCACACAAATTAGCCCCATACAAAATGTCTGTGATGGCATCATCCACACTACCGGAGAGCATCAAATTCATGAGAGCCGTTAGCTCCTTCAGAAGTGCCTCACCAGCCTCCCCGGTGCTTGGCCCTAAAAGATCTTTTAAATGTTGTGGGGTTAATGCGTCAAGACCTCCGGCAGAGCCACTTCGAAAGGAGACAACGGCTGCCAACACTTCCTTGGCCGTTACGCACAGGCAATCAGGGTCGGGGACAGGTGCCTCAGGAAAGGAAAGGCCACCCGCAGGCGCTGGATGCTTGCTCCGCAGACCAGTAAGGGTCTCAGGAGAGCAGGGCGCCACTACATCGCTACTAAAAAGCAATCTCGATGCCCCACTTATGTCACCATCCCTCAATTTTGATTCAACCAAGTTAAAAATATTGCTTTTCCGAAACGAAGAGTATGTTGGGTTTATATTTTCCGTTATGACGCTACAATTATTTTTAATTTGAGACGTCAATGAATTTGTTGTTGTTCGGTGGGCTGTCCGGTCTGTCCTGTCTGTTCTAATATGTAAAATTTTGTATGGGAAGGTGAGCAGTTGCTCCCAAGCCGTTTTACTATTTTCTCGAAGTACAAGACCTATGCAGTTTGACAAACTTTTCGCAACAATTGGTCTTGCACCGCGAGGAATTCTCTTTAGGATCGAAACAGAGTTTTTTAAGTGAGATAGTCTTTGCCAAAAGGGAATTTCAATAATGTTTTCAGAAACTTCTTTATTCTTAATCATGCTTTATTTTATCTGATTATCCGATCTAGTCTCGGAGTATGCTGAGTGATACTAACACCTTTGGATCGAAACCAACCTCAGCTACTGGTAACCAAAAAGACCAACTTTAAAGAGATGGCCCTACGAAGGTCAGAGTGCGGGAGATAACCGGCACCGGCAACCTACGACCCACTGACGGTGTGCGCTTTAGTCGGTTCGAATCCGACATAACCACCACCGCCATCGGAGGATGGTGCTTCAGCCGGCCTTCATACCTACTATTATTTTTATTGTTTTTTTATAAAGAATAATACTAATATTCGCTCTCATCCGTTCACTTAAGCTAAATTCATTTATTAGGAATTGGTTCACGTCGGTGCAGTATTTAGTCTACTCTAAATCTGGAAACTGTACATAGAAGCCTTTGTTTAAATCCAATTATTAAATTGTGACGAGGAGGCGAAATTTTAAGGTCATTCCTCTTCTTCATTAATAGTATCGCCATTTTTTAAAACGTCTGGAACAGTTTTAAATCCCTCCATTCATCAAGTTGTCATTCCAACGAAGTGCTTTCTGGACGCCTGTCTATTTCTGGCCAATTTTTAAATATCTAAAAGCTTTCGTGATGTGATATATATTATTTATTTTGAAAGCAATATTTTTATGCTCAACGTCTAATTCAGCGATACATGATTGCCTAGAAATCGATACACAGGCAGATACAAGGATAACTTTAATTGGCCCCTCACCAAGTTCTTCGGTACGCAAGACAGAGAGATTCAAATGGCAACAGTGACCTTACTTAATGTGCTCACTAAAGCACGGCGTATTGTAAAATAGAATGTCGAATGTATGGGATTTGACGTTAATGGCATGCGTTGACGACTGTCAAATACGTCAAATCTTATGAATGCCGGCCAATGAAATGCCACTTGTCTAGGGGGCAGGTCAGTCTTATAATGTTGGACCGTTCTTAGGTCTTTTTTTTTAAGAATTCTCTATTTAATATTAATCTACTTAGTAACCACTTAACCCCTTGAATCATTCATTATTCTCTAAACCTCTTCTCAACTCTGTTAGGTCGACTTTCCAGTCTAATTGTGATGATTTCTGTGAAGCGACTGCCATCTGATTTCCGCTACCAATTGGTAAATCGAAATTGCGATTTCGAAGTTACGGTAGTCGAACTTTTTAGGGCTCCAACTACCCATAATGATGGCCATAGATATTTATAGACCACCACCGGGACCAACGACTTAACATGCTCTCCGATTTGCATTGATGTAATATCGCTCTGTTTATATTTATATATATACGAGAATCGTGTACACACTAATCAATTATTGTAGATACCATGTATTGTGTCCAAGCTTCTCTCTTTTTTATTGCGTACTGGTCGCTGTAGAACATCGTTTTTATCCCGAAACAATTTCGTCCACTGAAGTCATCCTTTTTCTAATTCCTTTGAGTTGAACGGAACATCAAAGGGCATTAGCTGTAATTGAACGGGGACAGTCGCAAACGGTGAAGTATTGACGCTTGTATGTGAAGAACTTTTTGTATTCGACCGTTCGGAGGTTGTTTTCAAAAACTCACATAGGTTGCTTCCACGATTGCTCAAATATGCTGACGATGTCGCACTGGTAGATACCGACAGAGATAGATTGGCGCAACGTGTGAAGATGTGCTTGAGGTGATCTGAGTCAAGACTCAAGATGTAGTATAGGGCGCGTCCTGAATTCCATAGATCTCTATATAACCGTGACATTACCTTTTCCATTAGATTCTAGGCGGTAGGTCACGACAGTATTTCCGTCCCAATAGGGACGACTGCTCAATAGAGCAGCCCGACTGGGAAAGTAACTTCACCCTACAGAATACCTCGTTTTGTATTTCCGGCGGTGAGTAGTGTAGCCAGAACTCACTGGAGAGTTTTTGTGCTGTCTGTGGGGAGACCAAAGGCTGGTCCCGATTTTGTGCTCTGCACTGACGGCACCGAAAATCTCTGTTCTTACAGGGTCGGCAGCACCCATGTGACTCTCCTGGTGTTCCACACGTTCATAGGTCACGGTAACCACTTTCCATCAGGTGGGTCTTGTGCATGTCTGCCACCTAAGTTGTATAAAAAAAAATTAGTCACCGTGCTGATGCAGCGAAGTGTTGTGGGGATCGCCTGGCTATGTTAGAGGCAAATGTAGTCATAAGTTTGTGACATTACTAACTTATTTATTACAATCTGTTTTTAGTGTGGTTTTCGATGGCACTGTATGTGTAGATATTATCGAAAAAATATCGAAGAAAATCTAAAACGTATCAATTATTTAATAATAAAAATGAAATAAGCCAAGTTATAGTTGAGCAAATATTAAAACTACTTTTACTTAAATGAAAAATGGAGCTGTATTTTCTCAGCTGGCAACATAAGTGTTTTTTTTTTATAGACGGTATCACTATTAACCCTTTTTTATACTTCGAGCGATATACGCCGAAGGTACACGCTCTACACAACGATCGTAGAAAATACGTAAAATAAATTTATTGGGAATATATATTAGGTATCGTATACCTAGAGACCTATGGAGCGTAACAAAATTGCCGATAACGAAACCGAATAATACCTTTATTGGTATAAATTACATACCTAAATGGATCACTTTCATCTACAAATTGAAATGGTATCGATAAGATGTTAGACTAAATAGAAATGGGGGCTGAACTAAATAAAATATTACCGTGGCGTATAGCCAACTCAACATTTTTTTTTTTATATTTTGATGCTAGTCAGTGGGCCGCAATTGAAATGGTTGATCCAGAAACGAAGTCGTAAAATATGACTTTTTATATAAGACATCAATTTTACTTCACCTCGCTTGATGATAAGCTTAAAACAAATTATTATTGTAAATTAGCAGGCAGGCAGTCGTAGACGTTTTAATGCTTATATCCTGTTTCCATTTTCTTTCCTTCTATTTCTCTAGTTTGATGTAAAACGTATCAAGTCTGTTTTTGAACTGGTAGATACTGTCATGTTCTGGGAGCTTGTTCCACGTTCTGACTACTCTGTTACTGATGAAATATCTGTGAGGATTGTTGTTGGAGAAGCTAGTGCACAACTTCAGATGGTGTGCTCTTAGATGAATGGTATTCACGTTACGAATAAAGAGGGCATCAAAGTTTATATCGTAGAATCCATTCAAGATTTTGAATGTTCCTATTAGATCTTCACAATCCCTCGTTCCTTCAATGTTGTGAGTTTTAGTATTGAGTTTTAGTATTCCTCATATGTCCGCTGTTTGAAATTGCAGAATATCCAAGCAAATTGCATGGACATCTTGCAATTGTCCTTGCGTGCTTATCGTCTTATTACCTGAAATTCTGAACACTTTTTTTTTATACCACTTATTTGGCAGGCAAGCACACGGCCCACCCGTGGCCTACCACACTACCTGTGAGTATGGGATTGTCAACCAGCCTCATATCGCCGGTATACCGTCTGGCCCACTCGACTTCCGAACATCTAGGGACTTAAGCTCGCGCGGGACCACCCGTTGCGTGATTTTAACTTCAGTCATGGAACACAGCTGGGAATTATCGGTGGTTCGGCGTTCCCGTCGTTCATAGTCGAGTTTGACGCAAAGAGATTACCCAACAGATCGGCATTCTCCTTAGCGCCATGAGCCAGACTACCATCGGATTTTTGCAGCGGTGGAAGGCTAGACTGGCAGAAGTTTCCCTCCGCATCTTTAGCGAGCGACCAAAATGCACGACTGCCAGATGGGTAGCGCGCAAGCCGCTCGCCAATTCTGCCGAAGAACTCAAACTTAGCCCTGGCCGTAGCTTTTTTACTAGACCTCGAGGCGGCCGGCATTCAACTTTCGCTTCACTTCAGCGATATTCGGATCTTTATTGGCAAGAGCCGTGGTTCAAGCCCTGTATGCAGATTGCTTGTGGTCTCTTGCTTCTCTGCAGGGCCTATTAAACCACGGGCGGTTGCTCTCTCCTGTTGCGATCCAGTGGTTTGGAATATAGCATTCCATACCCGCTAGGATCGCATCAGCTACTGCTGTTGCACAGGAGTTGGGATCATTTGAAGGAAGCAAAGCCGCCTCCACGGGTACGACGCGAAGAATTCTCGCAGTCCATCCCAGTCTGCCGACTTGTAGTGCCAGACATGCTGCCATTGAGGTGGCCGCGGTGATTCAGGCCGCGTGAGAGTCACTTGCGCCCGAACGAGGCTGTGGTCCAAAGTACCAAGTGGTGCTTCCACAGTTACTGAGTATTCGTCCAGGCGCGAAGTCAGCAGAAGGTCCAGTATAGAGCTTCTGTTGGTCTCTATTTCTGGTGTTCTAGTAATAGAATGCACCAGTTGAGAGAATCCGTAGGTCAGAGCAAAGTCATGAGCAGCCCTTCCCGCAAAATCAGTTCTAGGAGACCCCAGCCACTCTACGTGGTGAGCGTTGAAGTCCCCCAAGAATACTAAATCTGCGGTAGGGTATTGCTCAATTACCTTGTCCGCAGACCGCTGCAGATGCTCAAACAATTGAGCTGTACCCAAGTCACCGCTATGAGACCTGTAGAGGCACGCAAAGATACGGGTGTGGCCACCGTGATCCGTACGTACCCAAAGAGTTGACAGGTCCCTGTCTTCAAGGCCTTGAAGACGGCGGCAGCAAATGTCATCCCGGACGTACAAGCATACCCCGGCACGACTCAGGAAGTTATGCTCGAGTTTGTACCCGGGGTACATTAAGTAGGCTGTATCGGCTGGGCATGATATTTGCGTCTACGTCAGAAAAAACAAGGTGGGCTGCGCGATCTCTAAATGGAGATGGACCGCGTTGAGGTTGGTATGTAGGCCCCTGATGTTACAGAAGTCCACATGTACTGTGGACGATGATGCCGCTGTGGTAACTTTTTCCTTGTTATTTCTCTTCATGACCTTTGTGGGGGGTGGGGGGAGGAAGGTAAAGCGAGTTTCTGTGCTCCCAGTGCAGAAGACAAAGCTAGGCTTCGTACCACCATAGACAAGCTGTGGTTCATTATTCATGAAGGTGGTTTTATATTATAGGAGCAAAATCCATGTAACACGATTCTCACAGGCTTCTCTTTCATGATATATTATTTTTAAACTATCGCCATGTGAATTCATAATTATACAACGGTTAGGGACTATTCGCGAGTAAATCATGGAACTTAATAAATATTAAGTTCCATGATTTTTTGGGATGCGTTGTAGCACCCGTGATCACAATTTGGTTAGCTTACAAGCGTCGAGAGGTATGCGAGGAACATTTTTTGTGCGCACAAAAAACGCATCCGAAACGTCAGCAGAAATAGTAAGTTTCATGATTTATTATTGTTTTATACATATGGCACCCTGTGGATATCTGTATCTCTGTAAAGATATACCTATTGCAGGTTTGTTGATAATAAAATACAGACAATGTGTGTACAGAGACAGACATTTAAGGAAAAAGATTAAATAAAGGACTATTCTTGATGGAGAATGAGAGTGGGGTTTCTTATTATTGTGTACATGTATTTGTTTAGGTTAAATAAAAAAATATAGTTTGTTTATTTGTGGTACACACAAATAAACAAACTATATTTCTTTTTTTGTTTTTTATTTGTTCGTAGCGTATTCTTTTATAATACATATTAATAATAAACGTTTATTGCAAAAATATTACACAGATGACAATAAAAATAACATACATTTTATAAGCAACTAGGGCTTCAGGATACATAGAAAGTCATGTTCAGGACATTTGAAACCCTCTTAAACTAGGGAGAACCCTGTATCTTAAGAGACCAGAAAGGCTATTATAAAATCGAAGAATACTTGGATGATAAACAAGCTTGGAAATGAGCTGTTCGATCAACAATGCTACTCATACGTTTGTAAATAGACCAGAAAAAATAATGCCCGGTGAGTTTCTTGCCGGAGCCTCCTCAGGTCAGGGCCGCGTTTCAAACCGGTGCAGTGGTCCATTTGCTAAACGGGTTTTCATGTTTCCTTTTTTATTAACGTTTTGTAAGTGCCGATTTAATGGTCTGTGCAAAATTAATGATTTTTTACTTTGACTTTGACTTTGTATACCGAAAACAAAGTCTTTTCCCGCTGTCTTGCCTATATACGTACAATGCAGGGATCCGTAGAGTCGACATTAATATATTTAATATAAATACTACACAACTTAGGAGAATATTGTGTAGCGAGTACTTTTCTCCTACTTACCGGTAGGAGTATTTGTTGCGTACGATTGCGTGTCTTGCATTGGGTACAAATATCTTCTTTTTTTTAATAATATTTGTGAAAAATTTTAATTGGCCGTAATATCGAACACATAACCAAAATGTAAAATAAACAATAAAATAAAATAATAATACATAGATTTTTTTTTGGGTTTTTTATTTCCAATTTACTAAGATAGTACATTTTGTTTGTTGTTCATACCACACAAACCATCGGGGGTTTACCAGTGATATGTTGATTCATCTCGCTACAAATAAAATAAAATTAATTAATGAATAAATATTCTACATTCTACACAACGCTATCTAGACCCATGGTAAGCATAGCTTAACTAGCTTGTGTTATGGAAAATATACATATTCATGCATACAAATATTTGCATTGAGCGGGAATCGATCCCGCGCCTCCTGCTTAGTCGAACATTTAATAAGTCTGTCAATAAAGAGGGTAATGATTACGTAAGATGCTGGTAATATTTTTTTAATACAATTTTACAATTTTTTTTATTTACTATGCAACGGATTTTGATGTGAACACGCAGTTCAATGCGAATATACATATTCATGCATACAAATATTTGTCTTCTTTTACATTCTAGCGTTAACCCCAGTCGAATCTGAAGCTTTCTCCTCGGAATGTGGGGTCCGCTTCATCCAGTCTAACTGCGGGATTAGCTGAACTAATGCCACCCTCTCCTTTCCTACACAGGACAACACGACAGGACTTAGATGTTACCCTCACACTGTGCAGTAAATAAGAGCAAGAATCAAGCGGTTCGGAGACTCTTTTCTTTGCTTCACCACCAAGACCTAGAATTCATTACCAACTCATGTGTTTCCTTCTTCCTTTATTAAAATAGGCAGGCGTGATCACCTTACCTGGTTGGAGTATCCTCTCTTTGTGTCGGATGAACATCACACCTTGTTCCTCCACATACTCAGTCTCAGATGAATGACTTGAGTCAACAATAGTGCCCGGAAGACGGCAATAGGCTCACCCCCTATTACGTGGGACCGAATTTAATTATTGGTGAAATGTGGGTGTTAATTCATCTCTGTCTAACCCTCCGGAGATAAAGGCGTGATAATATGTATGTATATCTATACTATATACTATTCAACACCTGAATCCTAACAGTCATAAAAACCCTTACACATAAAGAAACTACAATATTCACGATCACAACCATTCATTTTATACTTGTCTTGTTTACGAGAGTTTTACAGGCGACAAGTCTCATCAAATTTGTCTATAACATATTACGTTTTATACATTATTGCACTCAATCATAAAACGTTATACGAGCTCTATGGCTGTTTCATACGACTCTTGTTTGGACCTATAGTGGACATTTTTTTATACCACTCAGGTAGCAGACAAGCTATCAGATGGAAAGTGCCTGAGGTACCTATGGACGTGTGCAGCATTAATGGAGTCACACTCGTGCTGCCGACACAACACCCATTTTAGCATTAAATATCCACCGTTGTAGATATTTTATGTACCCTATGACACTCGGGAGATGAATATCTTTCATTTGAGACTCCACTCATCGAAATCTAGCAGCTAGGCCTGTAGAGGGGAACAAAGAAAACTACACACATACGCGCAAAAATTATTACTATCATAGGTAAAAAAGAAAGAAAATACATTTTATTTTTGGTGCAACACAAACATACTTAAAACTAAACAGTGATATTTATTATATTACCTATTTAGTGCTTGTATTGGGCACATTTAGGTTACACCAAGTATGAGACCAGTTCAGTATAATGCTGGGCACGACGTACCCGGCGCTGGTTTTCAACTGTGACCCTAGAGTACATCTGAGCCGTTAAAAAAACCCACCTTATTAGGTACACGCCTTATTAGGTATGAAGCGCTTGCCTTAATCCGCCGTAAGCAAAGAGACTTTATAGAGAAATCAAGAATATATAACAGTGTGGACAATATGCTACTTTCTACTAATATTATCATAAATGTGAAACTGTCTAAAGATATTTGGATATTTGTTGCTCAATCAATTCGTTACAACAGATCTGCAGGTCTAAAAAGGCCACTTTATTGAAATCGTATTAGGGTAATATTTTGTCTTGCTTTTATCTTTGTATAAACGAAATTAAAATCTGCTTAGTACATTAAGGAGGTAGGACACGGCGGTATTTCCGCCCAATTGAGCAGTCCGACTGGGGAAGTACCTCCGCCCTACAGAATACCGTGGTTATAATAACTTCGTGTTGTGTTCCCAGCGG